>CM046003.1:32534834-41652334 GCA_025175895.1 Wurfbainia villosa | reverse complement strand
GTGCCAACAGTTCATCACGGAAGAAAGGACTCATCGAACTGGGATCGCTAACTAATACTAAATATAATAGAAAAAACTGTCTTTTCTGTATACTTTCCCCGGTTCCATTGCTACCGTGGGCCTTACGCAATCGATCAGATCATATGGATATTCCTTCAACACAATTATATGATAGTCATGATTTTTCAAACCAATCAATTTGCATTCCTTCAAATTGACGCATCTGCCAAGATTAGAGACAACCATCAGAAAATCTCTATGATTTCAACCATTCACAAACAATTTGTCTCTGATCCTTATTCAATGTATAAACAACTTTTGGTTTTGGTCCCCTACTATTTTCATTAACATCAAGGGCGGGTCATTTATAGATGAGACACATATCTTTTCTTGCATTCAAATTATCTTTTGTTTTTCCAGTAATATCCATCACTGTATTTATCAGATTATCAAAAACATTCTTCTCAATATACATTACATCAAGATTGTGATGAATCAAATTACTCTGTCAATACGGTAAATCCCAAAATATACTCTGTTTAGTCCATTGATGTGTACTTCCATAGTCATATGTTATAACATTTGGTTCTTCAATAACAGATGGAAAGTTAAGCACTCTATGCCATAAGAATTGACCGGTTAATCTCAATGGTGGAGGTGTTCTTTCAATTTTATTCTTAGTGAATTCTTTTTTATTTCTTCTGAATTTATGATTTGACGGTAAAAATTGTCTATGACAATCAAAATAACTCAGTTTCTTTCAATGTTTCAATCTGAATGACTTTGATCTCTCCATACATATTGGACATCCTAAAATCCCAGTGGTATCCATCTCGATAACACTATAAGTAGGAAAATCATTTACGGTTCAAAGAAGCGCAGCTCTCATTGTGAACATCTGATTAGTATGAACATCATATGTAGAAACACCATCATCCCATAGTTGGTTCAGCTCTGTAATAAGTGGTTGCATGTAAACATCTATTAATTTCTTAGGATTATGAGGGTCAGGAACAATCAATGTTAAAAACATATACGATGTTTTCATACAAATATCAGGTGGAAGATTATATAGAGTTAAGATAATTAGCCAGCAAGAATAAGTTCTTTCTGATTTTACCAAATGGAGCAAATCCATCAACACATAGACCCAACCTAATGTTTCGAGTCTCATTCACAAACTCAGGGTATGTTCTATCAAAAAATTTTCACGCCTCTGCATCTGATGGATGACACATTATCTCTTCCTCTATTTCATGATTTGCATGCCAAGTCATGTGTTCAACAATGACCTTTGATGCATAAAGCCTTTGCTGTCTCGGAGTTAAAGGCAAATAGAACATTTGTCTGTGTGATTTACATTGCTTATTACGATTCAATCTCATGGTACTCTTGTACCTACATTGATTACAGAATTTACAAATCTCTGCATCTGCATTATATTCCTAATATAGCATACAACCATCTCTGCAAACATCAATTCTTTCCACCGGAAGACCTAAACCTTTCACAAGTTTTTTCATACTGTAAAAATCATTGGCCATTATGTGATCATGCGACAATACTTCTCCAATAACTTGAACGAAATCATTAAAACAATCTTCGGACACATTATGCTCAACTTTAACATTAAATAATTTTGTGGTTAGAGATAATTTAGTGTGACTGTCACAACTAGACCTTATGGGTTCATCTGCAACTCTCAATGAAGGTAGGAAACTTCGCTTCCAACTTCAACTCGGTCGCTTGTTCATGGAGATCCCTTCTACGTCCCCGGATAAAAAAATTTATCCTTGAAAAGAGGGATTACCCAAGCAACCTTGTCATCGTCGTGCTATTCGATTAGAGTAGTCACTTGAACAAATTTGTTGTTCAAGCGACCAACCTCTATTTTACAAATAACCGTGGAATAGACGATGTACGGATCGTCGTCTTTTGTGTTTATGTTTGGGGTCCAAGTTATATTATCCACAAAACAGAATATAACATTCATATAATTGAAAGACAAATATAAACATGTTACATATGAAGATAGATAAGTGATATACCTCTCGATCTTCTATTGTATGACCTTCCTCCTTTCAGACGTCGTGTGGGCAACGATCTACCAAAAGTTGATGCTCCTAGATCACCAATCTTCCTTCCTTGCTAGTTCCGAGCAAGAGGAAGAATAGAAACAAGACACTTCTCCTTCTTTCAACCAACCACCAAGCTCTAAGCTAGGTGCTAGCCGCCGGCCAAAAAGAAGAGGAGGAAAGGAAGTGGGTGCCGACCAAGGACTCCAAGGAATTACCCTAACCCTTGTTTACACCGGCCAAGGAGAAGAGATTGAGGGAGTTTGGACGCCTGCCAAAGGAGGGAAGAGCTTGTAAGGGCGCCGGCCACCAAGGGAGAAGTAGAAGACAAGGAAAAGGCTTTCCTTATTTGGTGCCGCCAACCCCAAACCCTAGTCTCCAAGCTTGCCGCCTACCTTAACCCTAATCCTATCTCTAATGGGATTCCTCCTTGCCGCCCACCCCCTCCTCTCCTTTTACAGAGTTAGGGATAAGCCTTGTTTTAATCTCCACCATTGGTTCTAGGGATTTAATCTCAACCGTCGAATCTAGAGATTTAATCTCAACCGTCGGATCTAGAGATTTAATCTCTACCTTAGGATCTAGAATTTTATTTTCATCCATTGGATCTAGGCTTCATGAGGTATTAATAGGCTACAATAGAGACCATGAGGAGGAGTTGGATCTTGGCCACCCAATTGTCAAGCCCATATAAAGTCCGATCCATTAATGATAATCCAATCCACTAAAGGATTATCATTGATCTACCTCACCAACCCCCATAAGTTAATATGGGCTCCATATATTATATGTAAATTTTCTCCCTGTGTTTAAGATCTCGAATGTCCGTCGATTAATTAATTTACTGACCATTAATTAATCAACATCTAATTCCATGAGTAGTACCACTCAACCTTTTCATCATGCCGGACCAAGTCCACCTGCAGGGTTTACATGATGAACCTTATGAGCTCCTCAAGGGGACATCATCATCCTAATATATAGGACACGGTTTCCTCCTATAATCAACGACACACCATATAAATAATATCATTTCCCAACTTACAGAGCCTATCGATTTAATCTATAAATCTCGCCCATTAGTAAATCAAAGAAATGAATACTAAGTATATGTGCTCATTATTATATCGGGATTAAGAGTATGTACAATATAATATCTGAGGTCCGATTCGATTATGTAGTCAGCAATAAATCGAATCACCTCTAAGTCGGTCCGCTCAATACACACAAAGTATACTAGTGTGATTCTATGGTCAAGATAAACCAATACCAAATCACACTACAACTATACCAATGGTTTGTCTAAAGTCATCTCGATTGTGAGCCTATACTTATACTTTACAAGGAGCCTATAACATGATACACCGTGTGACACCACACACCATGTTATCTACAATGTAATGTATTAGACAATACGCATCACCATAAATATGTAAACAATGATCATGTGATTATTATTTCAAAATAAAGATGTTCATACAAAAGATAGACTTTTCAGTATACATCCCAACAATCTCCCACTTATACTAAAAGACTATGCTGTCCTCAAACTGCCATACATCTGATTACCATTCCCTCCACATGCCTATCAAAAGCACTCGCCGGAAGGGCCTTAGTGAAAGGATCTACCAGGTTATCCTTCGATGCAATCTTGGCCACAACAACTTCTCCTCTCTTTATGATTTCTCGTATCAGGTGGTACTTGCGCTCTATGTGTTTACTTGCCTTATGGGCTCGTGGTTCCTTTGAGTTTGCAACTGCACCACTATTATCACAATAAATTGTGATAGTTCTGGGCAAACATGGAATCACATCCAAGTCCATCAGGAAGTTCCTGAGCCACACAACTTCTTTGGCCGCCTCAGAGGCTGCCACATACTCAGCTTCCATGGTGGAGTCCGCCACGCATTTCTGCTTGACACTCCTCCATACAATGGCTCCACCTCCCAAAGTAAACACAAAACCTGAGGTAGACTTACTGTTATCCCTATCTGATTGGAAGTCGGAATCCTTGTAACCCACAGGGAGTAATTGGTCTGCCTGGTAAACTAGCATATAATCCCTAGTCCTTCTCAGGTACTTTAATATATTCTTTATCACAGTCCAATGTCCCTGTCCTAGATTACCCTGATATCTGCTGACCATGCCCACGGCAAAGTAGATGTCTGGTCTCGTACATAGCAGCGCATACATGAGGCTTCCTACTGTCGAGGCATAAGGAACCGCCTTCATCTCCTCTATCTCCTCAGATGTTCTAGGACACATCTCCTTAGATAAAGGAACTCCATGCCTGAAAGGTAGAAAACCTTTCTTGGAGTTTTGCATGCTAAAACGATCCATAATCATGTCTATGTATGAAGCTTGGGATAAGCACAACATCCTTTTCCTGCGATCCCTTATAACCTTGATCCCAAGGATGTGTCCCACTTCTCCCAAGTCCTTCATATCAAACTGTTTGGACAACCATACCCTTACGTCCGATAACACCTTAATATTGTTGCCAATTAACAAAATGTCATCAATGTATAGTACAAGAAATACCACTACATTTCTGTCACATCACTTGTATACACAAGACTCATCCAGACTTTGAATAAATCCATAAGACTGGATTACTTCATCAAATCAGATGTTTCAAGACCTCGAAGCTTGCTTCAATCTATAAATGGACCGATTAATCTTACATACAAGATGCACTTTGCCCTTCGCAATGAATCCCTCTGGTTGCTTCATATAGATGTTTTCTTCAAGACTTCCATTAAAGAAAGCTGTCTTGACATCCATCTGCCACACCTTATAATCCATATGAGCTGCAATGCATAAGAGAATTCGGATAGACTTAAGCATTGCTACCGGTGAAAAGGTCTCCTCATAATCGATACCCTCTTATGAGTATACCCCTTTGCAACAAGCCTCACTTTGAAGGTCTCAACCTTCCCATCTATTCCTCTCTTTCTTTTGTAGATCCACTTGCATCCAATGGTTTTTACACCATCGGGTGGTTCTACTAGCTCCCAGACCTAATTTGAATTCATAGATTCAATCTCAGTATTCATTGCAATTTGCCAAGATACTGCATCTTTATCTTGGATTGCCTCGTCATATGTCCAGGAATCAGGTTCATGTTCGCCAGGGACCAAATCAAAAGATTCTTCCAAGAACATGAATCTATCAAGCTGTCTCACAACCCTCCCACTACGACGAGTGTCACGCCCCGAGAGCATGCCGAGTCGAAAATCAAACGAACGACACCTCCCCTGTACGTGGCAACATTTCGGGTTAATACAAGGCCCGTAGGCCCACAATAACAATAACGTACAAATAAAAACACAACCACATAACGAAACACAACGGAAACTAATACGACATACCCATAACCCCACATATACAATACATCCACATCATGCATACCGGTATGACTAACACCACCACCACATACAGTACATCGACAAAAAATCCGAATCTACAAGTCCACAACACAGTACACTATGAAAACTCCAAATACAATACACGGTGGATGCAAATCCCAAAACCAATACTGAAGCCTTGGAGGTGAGAAGAGATGTCAGCCAGCGGTGCTCCAAGCTGTCACAAAGTCTTCTACCTGTTACTTGGGCGACAGAAAACCCAGGGTTCGTGGGGGGTGGTGAGTAAACCTCAGCAGGTAATAGAAAAACATGTATATATGTCATATCACATGAATTTTCAACAACATACTCTAGAGGTACAACAAGTATATCAGCATAGTATATAAATACAAGCATATACCGTCTAACCAAATAAACAACATAAAAATACAGACATACCTGAAGGCTGCTACACTACTCTGATCCAACCTGAACATATATCAAACATATATATATATATATATATATAACAGGAAGAGTAGATCAACTCACAATATACTCTAGCTACAGGTCAAGGTATCTAATGGTCTATCCAACCCATACCAGTATCCAATACAATCGTATAACAAATACAAGAAACATGCATGAATATGATGTACACCCAAATGCAGCAAGCATAGTACAATCAAATGCAACATCACAATAATCATATATATATATAGACCGCATCTATATATATATTAATTTCAACCATCCATATATATATATATACATGCATAGATGTATATATATATGGTAATATGCAAAGCGCCATCAGATACGGCAATGCAGCATGCATGGTCATGTCTGCTCACCCCTACTCGCTACCACGACCCCAGTGTGGCCTAGGTGGCACGATATGACAACTGTCCTAATTCACACCAACCACTGCTATAGAGTGGCCGAGTGGACAGTATGATCAAGTAGCATATGAGCATAAAGAGCTCGCTACACAATGGGAGTCCCTGCTGCTGGCCACTCCGACTAACACTACCAATGAGTGGTCGAGTACCACGCACCCAGGACAACTGCACGCAACTCCAACTACCATCGTCTATAGTGGTAGAGTGCGGCACAACAGATGCTCTGCCCTCACACCAGTTACTCCTCGGGGAGTGCTCTGGGAGGCAAGATGACTGACGACTCTCTCAACCCCAAGGGAGACTATGTCGTCAGAATGCATGCATATGACATGAGTATGCTGTCACTCGTACATCCATCTACCACAGACTCTCTGTTCAACAAAGAGTCGTATTCATCTAATCAATACACTCTCTATCCTGTAGAGAGTCGTACTCAACTGATCGACGGACTCTCTATCCTATAGAGAGTCGTACTCAACTGATCATAACTCTCTCTCTAATAGAGAGTCGTACTCAACTGATCGACGCACTCTCTATCCAATAGAGAGTCGTACTCGACTGATCATAACTCTCTCTCCAATAGAGAGTCATACTCGACTAATCGACGCACTCTCTATCCGATAGAGAGTCGTACTCGACTAATCATATCAAGCTGGGACCACCGGTCCGCAGCGACATACTAACCACCCTTCACTTAACCATTACAAAACTCATGGTTGCTAACAGTATGCAACATATGGGTATTGGAAAGAAATCCTACATTTAGGACATTACCTACCCATAGATGACCTTTTTCCCAATTTATAATTTGGGTCATCACCCGTACTGACATTTACACCCTACTAATCATCTAAGCCAATTTACATCACATCTATAACTCCTAAATCATGATAGGGTATATGTGATATCAACAATTGAGCATAAATATATCCAACGATAAGTTCAAGCATACGATAATGAGAGCAGGGTCAAGGTAATATGAACACCTAACATGCTCATATCTATGACTAAATCTGAATGCAATACATCTACCCGGACCAGGTAGGAAATTACCCACCTTCTAAATAGCTCCGTGAAATAATATCTTCACGTCCGTGGATCTGCCTCGTATCCGCGTCCTGCAAATATCATCATTCACAATTAAATTCAAGCACTAACATAAACGATCGGTAGGAAAAGGAATCTAACCCAATCCTAATCCCAAATCTTACCAATAGAACAACTCTATTCACTAACTACTAACCATCGATTCAACTACAACATCAGTTATAATTATCACACCATAACTGTAATTCAATCTAAATCTACACTTACCTTCTACAACGTCTTGATCCACCTTTGAAGTAGTAATCTATATCAATTAGATAGATAAGTTGAATCCTTACTCACTTTATCTTCATCAACAAAATCCATCACAAATCAAAGTCCTGCCATTGACAGTTAATTAGTTGTAAATCAAACTAATCAAATCCATATCTCAATCCACAACACTTACCTTATTCACCTACGTCATTGTTCCAATTCAAATCCAGCTTCTGTCCAAAGCACCAATATCAATTCACACATAGTTGATCTCTCTCTCGAGCACACAACTCATCAACAACAAAACAATATCCAATTAGCTATCAACAATTTACGTTGAAGAATAGAAATCTGACAGCATCAATAGATCAATCCAGAACTTACCCCAACTTCAATCCTCAGCTCACAGAACCATGGAGATCCCGATCGTAGCTGCCCATCCATATTAGAAGCTTGTCATTACAAAGATCGCAGAATAACAGCTCGCGATCAAAAGGAAATGAAGACACAGCTGCAGCCATTTTCCCCCAACTGCCCTTATATTTCTTCATCCGCTCACCGGAACACCACAACACACAAGGAAACCAAATCCAAAATCCCAGCTGCCATCGGAATGCTCAGCCCTGCTCAAATCTGATCTCCACGGTAGATCCAACAACCTCTACCATCAATCAAATCCCTAAAGAACAATTAACTCCAAATCAAATCCAGTTAACAACAACCACCGCAACATCAGGGACCATCACAAAACTCCGATCAATGATGAAGGATAGCCTCAACTTACCCAATTCCGACGGTGATCCCCTGTTCACCGGCGAACTCCTTGCTGCCCTAACTTCGGCAGAGATTGTGAAGCATCTTCCCAAACACCTGCTGCAACCCAATGGAACCACGAGATCAAAATCAAAATCCCATATCTCGTCCCAAAACAAGGAGAGATTCAACTTACCTAGCTCCCTCATCAATCGACAGAGGTGACTCCCAATCCAACTGCAACACAACCGCTGTCGATATCCCTGCTCCAGATGAGCACTCGACTGGATCACGTCGGGTAGAGCTTCAATCGGTGCTCTTCCCTCCGGCTAGGTCTCCCAACAGAACCGCTAGCAGCGACATCTGCCGACATGGCACCAACCACCGAGGGACCTTGACGGCGTAGGAAGACTGTTGGTGTGAGTGGAGACGAAGAAGGATCGAGAGGTGGTGACAGTGATCAAGATCTTGTCGATTTGAGCTTGCAGCTACTTGGATCAACGGAGGGAGATTGGTAACAGATCGCTCCGACAGCTCGATCCAGAGAAAGGAAGCACCGGTGTTCGAAGAGGATCTCGCGGCGGTAGCGATAGTGGCGTGGCGGCGCGCGAGGGAGAAGGAGACGGCGAGGAGGCATCGTCGAGATCAGGAGGAGCCACTGTCGCCCGCGGTGGGGCAGCTCCCGACATGGCGACGGCGGCGGGCGAGCTCGAGCGTGGGCGAGCGGCGACGAGCGGTGCGGCATGGAGGCGGAGATCACCCGGCGAGATGGCCCATCATGATCGGTGAGGAGAAAAGGAAGAAGAGAAATCAGGGAAAAGAAGAAGAGTCGGGGGAAAAGAAAAGGAGTCGGGGGAAAAGAATCGACGGGAAAACAGAAAGCATCGGGTTAATTAACCCATTTAATTCCCGTCTAAACAGGCTTTATAAAAGCCTATCCGTTTTATCCCCATGAAATATCCATAAGACCTCCGTTTAAATCCAGAAAAATTTCTAAATTTTTTTGAAAAATTCCATAAGATGTTTTATCAATTACCGAGGAATATTTTATTTTCTCCGGTATTTTACATTCTCCCCCACTTATAAAAATTTGGTCCTCAAATTTCGTACTAACAAGCAAAATTACTTCAAGCAAGTTTCCGAAAGGACCACATACTTTCCTCAAGTGGATAGATGAGACTATGGAGCTCAGATAGTATCTTCCAGCTCCCACATAGCCTCCTCATCAGTATGATACTGTCATCCAACCTTTACGAGTCAGATGATTTTCGTCCCACTACTGTCACTCCTTGCGACCCAGGCTCCCCCCTGGAATCACCTCGTAAGTCGCATTAGATTGAGGTAGAATTCGGAACCTCTTTCAAAACATAATCAACATGCAACATGTATTTCCTCAGTATAACAACACGAAATACATTGTGAGGACCCGCAAGAGGTAAAGCCAACTGATAAGCTACACCTCCATAATCCACGACACAAGATCTGAATAGATCCTCCAACGTTTAAATGTCATGCTCAGACAGTCCATTAGTCCGCAGATGAAATGTTGCACTAAGTTGAAGCTTTGTGCCCATAGTCTGCTGCAGACTCTGTCAAAATCGCAAGGTAAATTGCGAATCTCTATTCGATATGGTACTTAAAAGTACCCCACGCAATCTGATAATCTTTCGGTAATACAACTCTACCGAATGATCCAACAAGTACGACCCACGAATAAAAAGGAAATGAGCTGATTTGGTCAGTCGATCCACACTCACCCAAATCGCATCATGTCCTTTACGGGTCCTTGGCAATCCCGTAACGCAATCAATCGTGATATGCTCCTACTTCCATTCCGGAATCGAAATTTCCTGGAACAATCCAGCGAGTTTCTGATCTTCAGCTTTCACCTACTGGCATACTAAACATTGAGCAGCAAAATCTGCTATATCTCTCTTTATACCGTTCTAACCAGTATAAATGTTTCAACTCTCGATACATCCGAGTACCATCAGGATGAATAGAAAATCCCTAATGATGTGCTTCCAGTAGCAACTCTTCCTTAACTGGATGCGTGTCCGGAACATGCTATCCCTACCAGAGATGGGGAATTGTCTTCTCAAAAGAGAAGTTCATCTGTCGTCCAAAAATTCCACTCCACCACACACTTGGTAAGTGCATGGGAGACTATAGAGACCAATCTTACCTGTTGCAACCATTCGCATTCCAGCAACTCTATAGTAGCTACTCGGTAGCTAGTCAAAATCTCATGAGCACTTCTGCTCCATACATCTATAAATCCAGATAATAACTACTAAAGCCACGTCATGTTGATGACAACCTATTTCGTAGTTTCTTAACTGTCGTAAGCATAAGGTACGCCTTATTCAACTGCATCGGAATCATTCTGATCCCTGAAACGATGCATTTGCGTACATCATCCTTTTATCCACTCCAAAAGGATTAACTAATACTCGTGTAAAAGTTAACCGCCGTCTAGATCCTGTAAACTGGTTTCACCAGCATCCGACTAAATGATTTCCAACATCACCTAAGTCAAACAAGTCCGTGGTATAGAAATGCTAAAATATTCTATCCACATCTACAGTAATAACCAAAACATACAAGTAAAATCACCATCTACGGTGGTCGAGTGCGCAACTCCAACTACCACAATCAACAGTGGCTAAGTTACGCAACTCCAACAACTACAAAAGGATCCAATCTTGTTTAAGATACATGACTTTCAAATCCAGTGACGACTAAATCGTTAATTAGTCTAGCAACTTAATCAAAATTCATACAATCCATACTAAGTATGAAATTGTCGTCCTCCATACACCTGCATCCTGCTTACTCTAAGTTGATGATATATCAATCATCACAATGACTATGATAATTGTATGACACCATGTCACTACAATATCAACACTCCAGTCGTAAACCAATCCTAGAGTATACACAGGTGTCTTTAACTAATCTAAATAGATCATTTATCCACAACGAAGGATATTCATTTACAACAACTACTGTATTCATCATCGATAATTGATGCATAATCTCAAATGTTCATCTCTCTTTCAACAAAGAGTTCTGGATCTTCACAAGGAGGAATACTGGGATAGATAAATATCCCCTCCAACATCTCCTATAGTCACAACTTACTTTCTACCAATTTCTATAGTGTTTAACACTGATACCAACAAAACTATCACCTGGTCTGTGATCTTCGATATCAGAACTATTTCTGCAATCATTTCGATCGCCTACTCCACTTGCCTATGCAGCGGCAAGCCTAGAAGTTCATCTGAACACTCTCAGATTATACGCACATCCGAAAGACATATCGTACCATACTTTCAACAATTTGACCATCCATAAGGATATGTCTACAGTAAAAGTATGTATATCAAAGTCTAAGGGCATCCCTTGACTTCTTAATTGTTGATCCACATCTCACCAGACGGTAGAGATACCACCGACCCACAAGTCGATGTATAGGAACCCCTTCTTATCCAACTGAGAATGTTGTAGACAAGGATACTTGTAAACTACAAGTATCTCTCAATATATTCACCCAGAGGGTAAACTAGGGTAATACCCTGAACAATCCATTATCTGTCGATTCGATCTAAAGGCTCTACGTAGGTCTCGACCTTTCTCCGAAGAGAACACAATTGGATCCAACAGTCCGCGACAATTCGATCGCATTTCTGCGACGAATAATCCGGGGATTTTCCTAGATCATCTGATCCCATCACTAAATCCTACCAGCTGCAATTGTAGGATATCGAATAGATACGACCATCGTCATATACTCTCTCCTCTGTACTAAGCAAATCACATCCGGGATAAGCTATTTGAATCTTCTAAGATGTCTTACTTGATCTTTTATACATCGATCTCTGCTGAAGGGGAGTATCAAGGAACTCCAACCACGCCTGAGGTAGTAGGTTGATGCTGATAAGATAACCCAATCCTCTGTGCTGTTTTCTGCTGTCGAGACGATGCATCTTCCTCCCAGAACACCATCGATAGTCTTCAACTGAATCTTCAAGGTACACTTCCTCCACTGTACTGGTTGCTCAACAATAGCAACAGCTGAACTACTCCAACGGATAATCTGGCTTCGCGTGTCTTCGTGATTTGCACTGCACGCCCACAATCCCTTCAGAGTCTTTGTTTTGATTTTGCTGATATCCACGAGAACATCCTGATGATCCGCGGCTGGTCTTCTATAATCGAAAAATAGCTCAATGCCTATGACTCCAATCTTACTCCTTTATCCAACAGTCGGAGACTTCTGACTCTAATAAGTTGACCTGCAATATATGCTTATCAGTCTCCAACTCTTAAACACTTGTACGGAGTCATTTCTAAACTCCTGTCTCAATCCAACGTCTTTCGGCAGGATCTGGTAGAAGATCCTGATGTTAGTTAAAGCCCTAGAACCAATCATGTGATGGTTGAATAGGGAACATTTTGTATCATATTCTATAAAGGCAAAGGATTGGTTATTATATTTACATCTTGCTTGTGCCAGCTAATTTAAATATAATAATGCCCTAGAAAAGTAGGTTCTTATCTACAGCACATCAATTGACAGAATTGATTATGAGAGGCTGTAGAGAACACTTTCCTAAATGTTCCTAGTCGAGTATTAATATGCAAGGGCAATATTAATACATAAAGACTAGCATGTAGGTCAATTGATGACTTGATCTCACAAGTCATGGATATATGATATCAAGTTGACACATGGGTATATATTGGAGAATATATACTGAACTGACCCGCCATGAGAAAGTTTCATGGATCGTTATATGAGTGTCATAAACTTTCTCATGTGACTATTGGTATGAATAGTCCTTAGACCTGAAGTCACTATGGTTCCCTACATAAGGAGTTATGTACTTTGGTATCGTCAAACGTCACCCGTAACAAGGTGGACCATAAAGGCGATTACTGGGTATGTAACAAATTATGCGGAGGGATGTGAGTGATGTAGATGGGATCTATCCCTTCCATATGACGGAGTGATATCGGTGGGCCCTTGATTGAGTAGAACTACTAAAACGCATGGCCATGCTCGAATGAGTCAATATGAGATATTGAGCTCATTTGTTTGAGTTAGTTTACTCAGGGATCAAGAAACACATAGATTGATCGAGGATGACACGGTCTATGCCTCATTGATCAATCTGATATCAAGGATAGAAGGACACGGTCATATATTATAGTAGTCACGGAAAGGTTAGTCGGATCTTGACTTATCTCGTAACTTGGGTAGCAATGATGTATTGCTAGATGCCGCTCATTGCTTGTGTATCTAAAAGAGTTTAGGTCCACTGCCAACGTTATGAGAGCCTATAGGGTCACACACAAAGAGCATGATAATTAGAGGAATTAGAGTATTCTAGTTTGACTAGAATAATATGGGAATAAGCTTAAGTACAAAATGGTTTTGGACTTTAAGCTTAATGAGAATTTTAGCTAATTGATTTAATGAGATTAATTCAATATGTTACCTTATTGATTTAATAAGATTAATTCAATATGATAACATAAGCTTAATTGAATTAATAAGATTAATTCAATATGATAACATAAGCTTAATTGAATTAATAAGATTAATTCAACATGCATGAATGCCACATAAGAATGCCACATAAGCATGCCACATAAGCATGCCACCTAAGCATCCACCTAAGCTAGTTAAGGTGGAAGGAAACAAAATGGTTTTGTCTCCTTAAGTGGCCGGCCAAACAAGGAAGCCAAATCCCTTTTGAGTGTGTCTCAATGCAATGGATTGCCTTGAATGTGAAGGAGGTGGAAGGGTTTTTCCAACCCTATAAAAGGCTCCATGGAGTGGCCGGCCATAGTGAGTTTTTGGTGTTGTGGTTGTGAGAGAGCTTGGTGGAAGCTTTAGTTGTGTGGGTTTGTGAGTGTAGGCTAGCAAGAAGAGGAGTCTTCTTCTTCCTTTCTCCTTTTCCCTCTCTTCCTCTCCTTTAGGGACTTCTCTAGCAAGAAGTAAAGGAGAGCTCTTCTAGTTTTCCTTTTGTGAGACAAGAGCGTGCTCGTGTGGATACGTATAGAGGCACGGACACTTGAACGTGCTAAAGATCCAACAAACCGAAAGGAAAAGCGGGATTAACAAGGGCACGCAACAAAGGTAATCCTCTCCTATAAGATAGGTTTGGTTTAGAGAAATTTATTTTATACGAGTTTGCTTTCGCATGGATCACTTGGAAGGGATCCTATTTTCCGTTGCGCATATGCCATTTGGCATACGAGATTTCCCTACAGTGGTATCAGAGCCACTTGCGAAAGATCGTATAAAATAGGTTTTCTCTATTTTATATGTGATATAGAAGTAGGATAATTTTTATTATGAGTTGATAATTGCATTAGCAATTGTCAAACATAATAAAATATCCAATGTCTTTTAAAAGTTAAAATGACATGGTGCATGGTTATGGCCTAGTCCCAAAAAGTTTGTGATTGTGTGTTGTAATTCTTAATACGGCCTGCGTGTCGTTCCTTTCTCCTAATATTCTTGTTGTAAAATTAGTTTTAGACTCGAATGTAACTCGAGTATTTCTCCTTTTGTAATGTACAAAACAAGGATGGAGGGTCCATTGGAAGATGAGGTTACAAGGAGGAAGTCAACACACAAGACAAGGAAGCACTTAGGAGAAGATGCTATCCCTAGGTTGACCAATCAATCTTTTCATTGGCTTGAGAAGATTGTAGAATAAGGGCCATAACCATGACACGTTAGTTTAATATGTATGTGATGCATGTTAGTTTAGCTTATATGTGATGTATGCTAATATGTATATGATACATGTTTATTTCTTAATAAGTCTAAACGATATGCCTACCAAAGTTGGTACTCACTACTTCCTCGATCATTTGTTATTGGGTTTGCCAAAGCAAAGCAATGCATTTTATCTTGGAGGGGTGCGAGTGGACAATCGTGATGTCCCGCCTATCGTCTTGGTTAAGACTTAATTAAGTGTTTTCTTAATTGGTTAAGAAAGTAGAGGCATATATTAGCTTTGAACATAAGTGTTAACATTAGTTTTGTGTGATTTCCGAACATCAGCTTTGTCTTAGAAGTGGTCGTTGCTCCGATATCCAAGAAGGCCCCTGTGCCTCGCCACAGCCTGGAAGCTGGTTTAGGAATAAACACTAAACTAATCTAAAACTTAACCAAAGCTATTAAAGAGTTACATCAGATGTAATTGGCAAAAGATTGCCTACCTAATTATACTACGTCTTGGGCGATTAGCCAAAGCTAACTCAAGACGAATTATGATGTGGATCTTTATCCCATATAAATTTATAGCTAAATAGTAGCTATGAGAATTTAGTGGGAGCCTCATTTAATTAAAGGCCTAATTAAATGATTTAGGTATGATACTTAACTTTGCATTTTTAATGTTGTAGATCACCATGTCATCTAACACGACACACCCCCTCAACTTGCGATCTGTCCTTGAGAAGGACAAGCTCAATGGAGCAAACTTTCTTGGTGGTATAGGAACTTGAGGATTATCCTCAAGCAAGAACGCATAAACTATATGTCCTAGAGCAGGCTACCCTGAAATACCCGCCCTACGGCCACTCGTCTTTGAAAAGGATGCTTATAAGAAGCATCAAGATGGCATTAGATGTGTCATACCTTATGCTTGCCACCATGAACTCTGAGCTTCAGAAGCAACATGAGAACATGGATGCCTATGATATGGTTGAGCATTTGAAACAACTATATCAAGGACAAGCTAGGCACGAGCGTTTTGAAGTGTCTAAGGCTCTTTTGCATGCAAGATGCAAGAAGGAACACTGTAGGAACTCACGTACTCAAAATGATTGGGATGCGTTGAGAACCTTGAAAGACTAGGTTTTCCACCGAGCCAAGAATTGGCAACTAATGTTATCTGCAATCGTTCAAGCATACAATCAATTCGTCATGAATTATAACATGAATGAAATTGATAAACCTTTGCACGAGATTCTCGGCATGTTGAGAACTCACGAACCAAATCTCAAGAAGAAAGTTAGTAATGTACTAATGGTCAAGAAGGACAAAGGTAGCTTGAGGCAAGGGTAAGACCAAGCCAAAGGCAAGGCCAATTCATCCACTTCAAAGGGTAAAGGTAAAGTACCTAAGGAAGGGGCCGCTTCCATTGCGGTGAGATCGGACAACGGAAGGCTGCAAAGTCTACCTTGAGGAAGTAAAGAACAAGAGAAGTGGGACTTACGCGGTATACACGTTATAGAAGTTAATCTATCTATTTCTTCTACATGGGTATTAGATCTGGGATGTGCATCTCACATTTGTACTAATGTGCGAGGGTGAGAAATAGTAGAATAATGGCAAAGCGAAGTGGACCTACGAGTAGGCAATGGCATAAAAGTTCTTTCTTTATTGTAGGAACATATTCTTTGTCTTTGCCCACTAGGCTTATCTTAGAACTAGAGAGTGCTTCTATGTACAGCATTAACAAAGAACATAATTTACGTATCTTGTTTAGACAAGAAAAACTTTTCTTTTATAATAAAGGACAAATGTTGTTCCATTTATTTAAATGAAATGTTCTATTGTAATGCACCACTTATGAATGGTCTCTATGTTCTAGATTTAGATAACCCAATTTATAACGTAAATACCAAGCAGTTCAAATCGAATGATTTGAACCAAACATATCTCTCAGCATCGCCTAGGTCACATAAATGAAAAGCATATCCCAACTCCATAAAGATGGATTATTGGACTCATTTGATTTTGAATCATATGAGGTATCGAATCTTGTCTTTTAGGAAAGATGACTAAAACTCCATTTAGTGGACATGGCGAGAAGCGGCGGACTTGTTAGGACTCATACATCTTGATGTATGTGGCCCTTTCAATGTCGAAGCAGAGGAGGCTATAAGTACTTTATTACTTTCACGATGATGTGAGTAGATTTGGCTACTTATATTTGATGAGACATAAGTCGAGAATCCTTTGAAAAGTTCAAAGAATTCAAGAATGAAGTACAAAACCAACTTGGTAGCGTATTAAGCTACTTGATCGGATCGAGGTGGTGAATACCTTAGTCGAAGTTTCGTGATCACTGGTGAGTGTGGGATAATATCCCAACTCACTCCCTGGAACACCACAATGGAATGGTGTATCGAGAGGAGAAATCGTACTCTATTAGATATGATACGATCAATGATGAGCTAGGGATCTACCTACTTCCTTTTGGGGTTTAGCTCTAGAGCAGTAGCTTTCACACTTAATCGCGTTCCATCAAAAGCCAGTAGAAAAGACACCATATCGATATGGGTAGGAAGAGTCCCAAAATGTCTTTTATAAAGATTTGGGGTTGTGAAGCTTACGTTAGGCGTCAAGTCTCGGATAAACTAGGACCCAAATCGGATAAGTGTTATTTTGTAGGATATCCCAAGGAAACTAAGGGATATTACTTTTACAATCCACACTTGGCAAGGTGTTTGTTGCGAAATCTTGTCTTTCTAGAAAGAGAATTTATTTCTAGAAATACTAGTGGGAGTAAAATTCATCTTGAAGAAGTTCAAGATGATAACACTAAGGCCGATGGAAAATGAGCAGGAACCACAAAGTGTTGTGGATGAGAAATTTGTTGCCCAAGAGTTGTGGAGCAAACACACATTCAAGTAGACCAACCTCTTCGTAGATCTAATAGGATCCGTCGTCAACCGAGATATTCTTTTCTCTTGGTAGACAGCGGTGATGTATTGTATCGATCTTGGCGAGCCTACATCCTATCAGAAGCTATGATGAGCCAGTTAGAGAAATGGCTAGAGGCCATGAGATCAGAAATGGAATCCATGTACACTAACCAAGTATGGACTTTGGTTGATCCACTGAAGGGTAAAACCCATTGAGTGTAAGTAGCTTTAAAGTAAAGACCGACATGGATGGTAATAAGCATACCTATAAAGGTAGATTGGTGGCTAAAGGATTCAAACAAATTCATGGTATTGACTATGAAGAAACCTTTTCACCGCTATGCGATGCTTAAATCCATTCGGATCATACTTGCTATTACCTACCATGATTATGAGATCTGGCAGATGGATGTCAAAACCGCTTCAATGGAAAGCTACTCGAGGATGTGTACATGACACAACCCGAGGGTTTTGAAGATCCAAAGCATCTGGAAAGGTATCCGCAGCAAGGTCCATTTATGGACTAAAGCAAGCCTCTCTCGGAATCTTCGATTCGATGATGCAATCAAAGAGTTTGGTTTCATCAAGAATGAAGATGAGCCTTGTGTCTACAAGAGAAATAGTAGCACAGTTGTATTTCTTGTCTTGTATGTAGATGACATACTTCTCATCGGAAATGATATTCCCTCACCCACTGTGAAGATGTGGTTAGGAATTGTTTCTCGATGAAGGACTTAGTGAAGTCGCCTATATTCTAGGCATCAAGATCTATAGAGATAGATCTAGAAGATTACTTGGCCTAAGTCGAGTACATACATTGATAAAGTGCTAGATCGCTTTGCTATGCAAAATTCTAAGAAAGGGTTTCGCTTTATCACATGGTGTGAGTCTTTCAAGACTCAATGTCCTCTTCTAAGGAGGAGAGAGACCGCATGGATAAGATCCCTTATGCATCTGCTATAGGGTCTATCATGTACGCCATGCTTTGTACTCGTCCTGACATCTCGTATGCTTTGAGTATGACGAGTAGATACCAGTCAGATCCAGGTGAAAGTCACTGGATAGCAGTCAAAAATATTATTAAATACTTACGAAGGACGAAAGAATATTTCCTGATATTTGGAGGCAGGAGCTAATCAGAAGGGTTACATGATGCAAGCTTCCAAATGCATAAGGATGACTATAGATCGCAATCGGGTACGTGTTTTGCTGAATGGTGGAGCCGTGAGGAAGAGTTCAGCAGGACAGATTGTCGATTCTACAATGGTTGAGTATATTGCAAAGATCCGATGCAAAGAAAGGAGGCTGTTGGCTCAAGTTCATCAGCTGAACTTGGGGTAGTTCCTAGCATTGCGCAGATCCAATAGACCTCTATTGTGACAACAATGGGGCTATTGCACGTGCTAAGGAACCTCGATCACATCGGACCAAACACATATCAAGCGGCTTCCCATCTCATTCGAGAGATCATCGATAGAGGAGATGTGAGGATATGCAGAGTACCGACAGAAGCTAACATCGCAGATCCATTGACCAAGGCTTTGGCACAGAGGAAGCATGATGGTCACACTAGGTCACTAGGTATTAGATATCATAGTGATTGGTACTAGTGCTAGTGGGAGATTGTTAGTTAAAGCCCTAGAACCAATCATGTGATGGTTGAATAGGGAACATTTTGTATCATATTCTATAAAGGCAAAGGATTGGTTATTATATTTACATCTTGCTTGTGCTAGCTAATTTAAATATAATAATGCCCTAGAAAAGTAGGTTCTTATCTACAGCACATCAATTGGCAGAATTGATTATGAGAGGCTATAGAGAACACTTTCCTAAATGTTCCTAGTCGAGTATTAATATGCAAGGGCAATATTAATACATAAAGACTAGCATGTAGGTCAATTGATGACTTGATCTCACAAGTCATGGATATATGATATCAAGTTGACACATGGGTATATATTGGAGAATATATACCGAATCAATTCGACATGAGAAAGTTTCATGGATCGTTATATGAGTGTCATAAACTTTCTCATGTGACTATTGGTATGAATAGTCCTCAGACCTGAAGTCACTACGGTTCCCTACATAAGGAGTTATGTACTTTGGTATCGTCAAACGTCACCCGTAACAGGGTGGACCATAAAGGCGATTACTGGGTATGTAACAAATTATGCGGAGGGATGTGAGTGATGTAGATGAGATCTATCCCTTCCATATGACGGGAGTGATATCGGTGGGCCCCTTGATTGAGTATAACTACTAAAACGCATGGCCATGCTCGAATGAGTAAATATGAGATATTGAGCTCATTTGTTTGAGTTAGTTTACTCAGGGATCAAGAAACACATAGATTGATCGAGGATGACACGGTCTATGCCTCATTGATCAATCTGATATCAAGGATAGAAGGACACGGTCATATATTATAGTAGTCACGGAAAGGTTAGTCGGATCTTGACTTATCTCAGAACTTTGGGTAGCAATGATGTATTGCTAGATGCCGCTCATTGCTTGTGTATCTAAAAGAGTTTAGGTCCACTGCCAACGTTATGAGAGCCTATAGGGTCACACACAAAGAGCATGATAATTAGAGGAATTAGAGTATTCTAGTTTGACTAGAATAATATGGGAATAAGCTTAAGTACAAAATGGTTTTGGACTTTAAGCTTAATGAGAATTTTAGCTAATTGATTTAATGAGATTAATTCAATATGTTACCTTATTGATTTAATAAGATTAATTCAATATGATAACATAAGCTTAATTGAATTAATAAGATTAATTCAATATGATAACATAAGCTTAATTGAATTAATAAGATTAATTCAATATGATAACATAAGCTTAATTGAATTAATAAGATTAATTCAACATGCATGAATGCCACATAAGAATGCCACATAAGCATGCCACATAAGCATGCACCTAAGCATCCACCTAAGCTAGTTAAGGTGGAAGGAAACAAAATGGTTTTGTCTCCTTAAGTGGCCGGCCAAACAAGGAAGCCAAATCCTTTTGAGTGTGTCTCAATGCAATGGATTGCATTGAATGTGAAGGAGGTGGAAGGGTTTTTCCAACCCTATAAAAGGCTCCATGGAGTGGCCGGCCATAGTGAGTTTTTGGTGTTGTGGTTGTGAGAGAGCTTGGTGGAAGCTTTAGTTGTGTGGGTTTGTGAGTGTAGGCTAGCAAGAAGAGGAGTCTTCTTCTTCCTTTCTCCTTTTCCCTCTCTTCCTCTCCTTTAGGGACTTCTCTAGCAAGAAGTAAAGGAGAGCTCTTCTAGTTTTCCTTTTGTGAGACAAGAGCGTGCTCGTGTGGATACGTATAGAGGCACGGACACTTGAACGTGCTAAAGATCCAACAAACCGAAAGGAAAAGCGGGATTAACAAGGGCACGCAACAAAGGTAATCCTCTCCTATAAGATAGGTTTGGTTTAGAGAAATTTATTTTATACGAGTTTGCTTTCGCATGGATCACTTGGAAGGGATCCTATTTTCCGTTGCGCATATGCCATTTGGCATACGAGATTTCCCTACACCTGACATCCTTATCCAACTATAAGCCAATAACTCTGGGTGACTTAAATCATTCATTCATCTTCTTGAGCTATTAGGTGGTCGTAACCTCTACAAGTCTCACGACTCTGCACAGTACAATATCACTAACCGATCACCCTTTCTTGAAGCTCAAGAATTCCTTACAATGTCACTAAAAGTGACACGGGGAAATACTCTCTTTCAACATCACTAAACAATGATCATTATTTCTCGAAGATTATTTTCTGCATTTATCATCAAATACCGGCTTGATCCCAATAATGGTATGCAAACAACTCTTCTTTCTTGGTATAACATGAGTTAAGTACTCAAAAGTACTCTCAAAGTTATACATCTCAGTACGAACAACTCAGGGATAAAATCCCTATGAAACACCGTAACCTAGCCTTCCGCTATCTGCATCAACAATAGACAACTTGTCTTGTCCATTACTCAACAGGTAATGATCTGACTAGTACAGTTAGTGGAAATCTCTAAGACTGTAGTCTCTGATTTCCATAATAAATGTGACGACTTGGCCCCTATTTTCCGACTCGGTATCAGTCGGCTCTCAGAGGTAAATCACCTCCTCGACACAGGTTCAAGACTCACAGACTCAACAGGTCATTCCCGTGGTCAACTCATACCACGGTTACAAATAATAACCAACACACTATAGGTTATTCCCTAATATAAGCATCTAAATGCATAGCCAACATAATCGGAAGTATAAACCCTAAAGGTCACTCCGGTTGGTCGCCTCGGTGGACGACCCCTACTACAAGTCTGCACAGGTGTCATAACTCTATTGTATACACCTACTAATCAAGTTTAGATAAATATCTACTAAACCATAAGTTATCGGGAATTCTTACCTCGTGCTGCTTGGAGCTCAGGCTGCTGTCCATCTCATCTCAAAAACCAAAACCGGATAAATTGACTCCTGAGAATCCAAGACCCGACTCAAAAACAATATTGTATGGCATCGCAAAACCTTGGGCTATGATACCACTAAAGTTGTCACGCCTCGAGAGCATGCCGAGCCAAAAATCAAACGGACGACACCTCCCCTGTACGTGGCAACATTTTGGGTTAATACAAGGCCCGTAGGCCCACAATAACAATAACATAACAAATAAAAACACAACCACATAACGAAACACAGCGGAAACTAATACGACATACCCATAACCCTACATATACAATACATCCACATCATGCATACCAGTATGACTAACACCACTACCACATACAGTACATCGACAAAAAATCCAAATCTACAAGTCCACAACACCGTACACTACGAAAACTCCAAATACAATACACGGCGGACGCAAAGCCCAAAACCAATACGGGAGCCTCGGAGGTGAGATGAGATGTCAGCCAGCGGTGCTCCAAGCTGTTACAAAGTCTTCTACCTGTTACCTGGGTGACAGAAAACCCAGGGTCCGTGGGGGGTGGTGAGTAAAACTCAGCAGGTAATAGAAAAACATGTATATATGTCATATCACATGCATTTTCAACAAAATACTCTAGAGGTACAATAGGTATATCAGCATAGTATATAAATACAAACATATACCGTCTAACCAAATAAACAACATAAAAATGCAGACATGCCTGAAGTCTGCTACGCTACTCTGATCCAACCTGAACATATATCAAACATATATATATATATATATATATATATATATATATATATATAACAGGAAGAGTAGATCAACTCATAATATACTCTAACTACAGGTCAAGGTATCTAATGGTCTGTCTAACCCATACCAGTATCGGGCACAATCGTATAACAAATGAAAGAAACATGCATGAATATGATGTACACCCAAATGCAGCAAGCATAATACAATCAAATGCAACATCACAATAATCATATATATATAGACCGCATCTATATATATATTAATCTCAACCATCTATATATATATATATACATGCATATATGTATATATATATGGTAATATGCAAAGCGCCATCAGATACGGCAATGCAGCATGCATAGTCATGTCTGCTCACCCCTACTCGCTACCACGACCCCAGTGTAGCCTAGGTGGCACGACATGACAACTGTCCTAATTCACACCAACCACTGCTATAGAGTGGCCGAGTGGACAGTATGATCAAGTAGCATATGAGCGTAAAGAGCTCGATACACAACGGGGGTCCCTACTGCTGGCCACTCTGACTAACACTACCAATGAGTGGTCGAGTACCACACACCCAGAACAACTGCATGCAACTCCAACTACCACCGTCTATAGTGGTAGAGTGCGGCACAACAGATGCTCTGCCCTCACACCAATTACTCCTCGGGGAGTGCTCTGGGAGGCAAGATGACTGATGACTCTCTCAACCCCAAGGGAGACTATGTCGTCAGAATGCATGCATATGACATGAGTATGTTGTCACTCGTACAGCCATCTACCACAGAATCTCTGTTCAACAAAGAGTCGTACTCATCTAATCAATACACTCTCTATCCTGTAGAGAGTCGTACTCAACTGATTGACGGACTCTCTATCCTGTAGAGAGTCGTACTCAACTGATCATAACTCTCTCTCCAATAGAGAGTCGTACTCAACTGATCGACACACTCTCTATCCAATAGAGAGTCATACTCGACTGATCATAACTCTCTCTCCAATAGAGAGTCGTACTCAACTGATCGACGCACTCTCTATCCGATAGAGAGTCGTACTCGACTAATCATATCAAGCTGGGACCACCGGTCCACAGCGACATACTAACCACCCTTCACTTAACCATTACACAACTCATGGTTGGTAATAGTATGCAACATATGGGTATTGGAAATAAATCCTACATTTAGGACATTACCTACCCATAGATGACCTTTTTCCCAATTTATAATTTGGGTCATCACCCGTACTGACATTTACACCCTACTAATCATCTAAGCCAATTTACGTCACATCTATAACTCCTAAATCATGATAGGGTATATGTGATATAAACAATTGAGCATAAATATATCCAACGATAAGTTCAAGCATACGATAATGAGAGCAGGGTCAAGGTAATATGAACACCTAACATGCTCATATCTATGACTAAATCTGAATACAATACATCTACCCAGACCAGGTAGGAAATTACCCACTTGCTAAATAGCTCCGTGAAATAATATCTTCACGTCCGTGGATCTGCCTCGTATCCACATCCTGCAAATATCATCATTCACAATTAAATTCAAGCACTAACATAAACGATCGGTAGGAAAAGGAATCTAACCCAATCCTAATCCCAAATCTTACCAATAGAACAACTCTATTCACTAACTACTAACCATCGATTCAACTACAATATCAGTTATAATTATCACACCATAACTGTAATTCAATCTAAATCTACACTTACCTTCTACAACGTCTTGATCCACCTTTGAAGTAGTAATCTATATCAATTAGATAGATAAGTTGAATCCTTACTCACTTTATCTTCATCAACAAAATCCATCACAAATTAAAGTCCTGCCATTGACAGTTAATTAGTTTTAAATCAAACTAATCAAATCCATATCTCAATCCACAACACTTGCCTTATTCACCTACGTCATTGTTCCAATTCAAATCCAGCTTCTGTCCAAAGCACCAATATCGATTCACACATAGTTGAGCTCTCTCTCGAGCACACAACTCATCAACAACAAAGCAATATCCAATTAACTATCAACAATTTACGTTGAAGAATAGAAATCTGACAGCATCTATAGATCAATCCAGAACTTACCCCAACTTCAATCCTCAGCTCACAGAACCATGGAGATCCCGATCGTAGCTGCCCATCCATATTAGAAGCTTGTCATTACAAAGATCGCAGAATAACAGCTCACGATCAAAAGGAAATGAAGACACAACTGCAGCCGTTTTCCCCCAACTACCCTTATATTTCTTCATCCGCTCACCAGAACACCACAACACACAAGGAAACCAAATCCAAAATCCCAGCTGCTATCGGAATGCTCAGCCCTGCTCAAATCTGATCTCCACGGTAGATCCAACAACCTCTACCATCAATCAAATCCCTAAAGAACAATTAACTCCAAATCAAATCTAGTTAACAACAACCACCACAGCTTCAGGGACCATCACAAAACTCCGATCAACGATGAAGGATAGCCTCGACTTACCCAATTCCGACGGTGATCCCCTGTTCACCGGTGAACTTTTTGCTGCCCTAACTTCGGCAGAGATTGTGGAGCATCTTCCCAAACACCTGCTGCAACCCATTGGAACCACGAGATCGAAATCAAAATCCTATATCTCGTCCCAAAACAAGGAGAGATTCAACTTACCTAGCTCCCTCATCAATCGACAGAGGTGACTCCCAATCCACCCGCAACACAACCACTGTCGATCTCCCTGCTCCAGATGAGTACTCGGCCGGATCACGTCGGGTAGAGCTTCAATCGGTGCTCTTCCCTCCGGCTAGGTCTCCCAATAGAACCGCTAGCAGCGACATCTGCTGACATGGCACCAACCACCGAGGGACCTTAACGGCGTAGGAAGATTGCTGGCGTGAGTGGAGACGAAGAAGGATTGAGAGGTGGTGACAGTGATCAAGATCTTGTCGATTTGAGCTTGTAGCTACTTGGATCAACGGAGGAAGATTGGTAACAGATCGCTCCGACGACTCGATCTAGAGAAAGGAAGCACCGGCGTTCGAAGACGATCTCACGGCGGCAGCGACAGTGGTGTGGCGGTGCGCGAGGGAGAAGGCGATGGCGAGGAGGCGTCGTCAAGATCAGGAGGAGCCACTGTCGCCCGCGGAGGGGCAGCTCCCGACATGGCGACGGCGGCGGGCGAGCTCGAGCGTGGGCGAGCGGCGCGGCGTGGAGGCGGAGATCACCCGACGAGATGGCCCGTCGCAATCGGTGAGGAGAAAAGGAAGAAGAGAAATCGGGGAAAAGAAGAAGAGTCGAGGGAAAAGAAAAGGAGTCGGGGGAAAAGAATCGACGGGAAAACGGAAAGCATCGGGTTAATTAACCCATTTAATTCCCATCTAAACAGGCTTTATAAAAGCCTATCCATTTTATCCCCATGAAATATCCATAAGACCTCCGTTTAAATTCATAAAAATTTCTAAAAATTTCTGAAAAATTCCACAAGATGTTTTATCAATTACCGAGGAATTTTTTTTTTCTCCGGTATTTTACAATGAGGTATCACCTGTGTATCCTTTGTGACACGCGGTGCAATGACTTGTGGTATATCCTCTTGTACCGGTGGTACTGAAGAAGTGACTTCCCCTTTCAATTCCTCCAGAACAATCTTACTCTTGGGCTTGTGGTTCATCACAGTCTTCCTCTAGAAATTTGGCGTTCGTGCTAACGATCACCCTCTGATCTCTAGGACTATAAAACAAACCACCTTTCGTTCCTCTAGGATAGCCAACGAACATGCGTACTTCTGTACGAGGTTCCAACTTACCAGCATCCGCCTTCAGCACATGTGCTGGACTCCCCCATATCTGAATATGTCTTAGACTAGGCTTTCGCCGAGTCCACAATTCTGTGGGAGTAGAAGGCACTGATTTAGATGGAACCAAGTTCAGAATGTACACCGCCGTATCTAGAGCATATCCCTAGAACAAATATGGCAAGTCAGAATAACTCATCATCGATCTAACCATCTCCATAAGAGTTCTATTCCTTCGCTCTGCTACACCATTCTGCTGGGGTGTGCCAGGTGCAGACAATTGGGATTGAATCCCAGCCTCTGATAAGTAATTCCTAAACTCTCCCAAGAGGTACTCACCACCACGATCAGATCGTAGTGTCTTGATACTTTTACCTTGACGTTTCTCCACATCAGCCTTGAATTCTTTGAACTTGTCAAAGCATTCAGACTTGCGGCGCATCAAATAAATGTATCCATATCTCGAATAATCGTCTATAAAAGAGACGAAATACTCAAAACCACCTCTAGCCTGGATAGACCACACAAATCAGAATGAACCAATTTTAACACATCTTTGGCTCTATACCCCTTGGCCTTAAAAGGCCTCTTGGTCATTTTACCCTCCAAGCAAGATTCGCAGGTTGGGAAATCTTCCACCACTAATGAACCCAGAGGTCCATCAGCTATCAACCTTTGAATTCTGCTTAGGTTAATATGACCAAGCCCAAGATGCCAAAGATATGTTTGGTTCATCTTCGAAGGTTCTTTTCTCTTATTGGAATTAGAAGATGAGTTATTAACTTCTATTTGCATCGTGGGAGCTTTTGGTTCTAGTGTATATAAATTTCCTAAATGCACCCGAATAGATCCCTATTCCTTTTTATAACAACTCTGTCATTAAAAGAAATAAAATATCCATCCATAAACAATTTAGAAACCGAAATTAAATTCTTTCTAAATAAAGGTACATAAAGGCAATTCTTAAGAACCAAAACTTTATTTTTCTTAAAAGATAAATGAACATTTCCCAGTGCAATAGTCGCCACCTTCGTGGCATCGCCCAAGTACACGGTAATCTCCGCCTCAACTAGTCGTCTGGTTTCCTGGAACCCCTGTAAAGTATTGCAAACATGATCAGTGACTCTCGTATCTACACACTAGGTGCCGGTAGATAACACCGCTAAACATGTTTCAACGACTAGACCAAAAAATATACCTTTGTTCTGCTTGCGGTTGGGGCAGTCCTTCTTCCAGTGTCCAGTTTGCTTACAAGTGAAGCACTTGCCTTTCAGCTTCTTCACTCCTCCCTGAGTTCCTCCCACCGCCTTTGCCCCATCTTGTTTCTTCTTCTTCTTGCCTTTCGGCTTAGAAGTAGAAACCTTTTGGGTCACCATGGCATGCGCCTGAGCACTCTGACGAAATAGCCCCTCTGCCGCCTGGAGTTCTGTCAGAAGCTCCGCCAACGAATACAACCTCTTGTTCATGTGGTAGTTCAGGCGAAATTGCTCAAAACTCCTAGGTAGAGATTGGAGAATGATATCGACCTGGGTTTCCCCATCGATCTCAGCTCCTAGGACTTCCAACTCATTCAAATGAGCCATCATCTTGAGAACATGATCCCTCACGGGTGTTCCCTCGATCATGGTGGTCGTCATCAAGTTTCTCATGGCTTCCTGCCTAGCAGCCCGATTCTGGTGTCCGAAAAGCTCTTTGAGATTGAGCATCATGTCATAAGCAGTGGGCATGGCTTGATGCTGATATTGCAGTACATTTGACATAGATGCCAAAATATAACATTGCGCCATCTCATCGACCTTTATCCACTTCTTATAACTCTCTTTCTCCTTTTCCCTAGAATCATCCGCAGACTTAGGAGGGCACTCTTCGAGGAGTACATATTTGTATTCCTCAACAGTCAAGACAATGTCTAGATTCCTCTTCCAATCAACATAGTTGGGTCCAGTAAGTTTATTCTCTTTCAGTATCACAACAAGCGGGTTGAAAGTCATTTTGAAATAAAACCTAAGAATCACATAGATCAAAACATTAGATTTCAAAAAATTATTGATTCCTCAAACAATAAAATTTTAAAATCAACCAACACCTCAAAACACCGAGAATATCATATGCCACGATAGTGTGGACGTATACGAATTCTACATTTGTATGAGGAGGTTTTACCCATTAATTTTACTATCTTGTCAACCTAACTTTTTGACAAGTAAAATTAATAGTTGGTTCCTCTTTGGCCCTACAAATAAAAGCAGTGACTCCGATGGGGAGGATATTTATATTTGTATCTAAGTGTTCACCATTACTCGGTACCAAGGTAATTATCTCGAGTTATGTGCCTTCCGATGGGGAAGTGCACACGCTCCTTAATAATTTTCTATAATCATATTTGACCTTGTAATCCGCAAACAAACTCATCCGATGGGGAGGAAAGCACTTAGAGCCGATGCGCAAGTTTGTTTGCATCACTTGTCAAATCGTAATGGAGGCCGTGGGATTTTTTTTTAAAAAAAAATATCCCTCTCCCACTTAGTAATTTGAAATTGAGGAATTTTCTAGCCTATGACATAGATATCAAACAATAAGCAATAAATATGAAAAATAATCATTTTCCAACTATTATGCCTTTTGTCTTCAATATGTCTCCCATTGTATCGCCATCTCGTCCGCTCCTCCTATGCCATGTAGGAGCCATCCGGAGATCCAAGCCGAGACTAAAATATATTTTAATTTACATCTATCGATCCTATACTCCACGAGGGAGTGTACATGAAATCTAGATCGAAAATAAACTAAAATAAAAAGAGTGGCTAAACAATGCAGTATCTAATTTACAAAAAATTAAATACTAGTCTCGTCAACACCGAGGATTCAACAAAATAAACATTTACACACATATGTCCATAATAGTTGGATCCTATGCCTGCAACAAAAAAAGTTAACCTACGCATATCCTACTATTATCCGGCACATATAATATATGAAAAGTGCATAAAAGTAACCGAATCCTAAACACACAAAACCGGAAACGGTGGCTCTGATACCACTTGAAGGTAGAAAACTTCGCTTCCCACTTCAACTCGGTCGCTTGTTCATGGCGATCCCTTCTACGTCCCCGAATAAAAAAATTTATCCTTGACAAGAGGGATTGCCCAAGCAACCTTGTCATCATCGTGCTATTCGATTAGAGTAGTCACTTGAACAAACTTGTTGTTCAAGCGACCAACCTCTATTTTACGAATAGCCGCAGAATATGTACGGATCGCCGGCTTTTGTGTTTATGTTCGGGGTCCAAGTTATATTAGCCACAAAACAGAATATAACATTCATATAATTGAAAGACAAATATAAATATGTTACACATGAAGATAGATAAGTGATATACCTCTCGATCTTCTATTGTATGACCTTCCTCCTTTCGGACGTCGTGTGGGCGACGATCTACCAAAAGTTGAAGCTCCTAGATCACCAATCTTCCTTCCTTGTTCGTTCCGATAAAGAGGAAGAATAGAAACAAGACACTTCTTCTTCTTTCAACCAACCACCAAGCTCCAAGCTAGGTGCTAGCCGCCGACCAAAAAGAAGAGGAGGAAAGGAAGTGGGCGCCGGCCAAGGACTCCAAGGAATTACCCTAACCCTTGTTTCCACCGGCCAAGGAGAAGAGATTGAGGGAGTTTGGATGCCGACCAAAGGAGGGAAGAGCTTGTATGGGCGCCGGCCACCAAGGGAGAAGAAGAAGACAAGGAAAAGGCTTTCCTTATTTGGTGCCGCCAACCCCAAACCCTAATCTCCAAGCTTGCCGCCCACCTTAACCCAAATCCTATCTCTAATTGGATTCCTCCTTGCCGCCCAACCCCTCCTCTCCTTTTATAGAGTTAGGGATAAGCCTTGTTTTAATCTCCACCATTGGTTCTAGGGATTTAATCTCAACCGTCGGATCTAGAGATTTAATCTCAACTGTCGGATCTAGAGATTTAATCTCTACCTTTGGATTTAGAGTTTTGTTTTCATCCATTGGATCTAGGTTTCATGAGGTATTAATAGGCTACAATAGAGACCATGAGGAGGAGTTGGATCTTGGCCACCCAATGGTCAAGCCCACATAAAGTCCGATCCATTAATGATAATCCAATCCACTAAAGGATTATCATTGATCTACCTCACCAACCTCCATAAGTTAATATGGGCTCCATATATTATATGTACATTTTCTCCCCGTGTTTAAGATCTCGAATGTCCATCGATTAATTAATTTACTGACCATTAATTAATCAACATCTAACTCCATGAGTAGTACCACTCAACCTTTTCATCATGCCGGACCAAGTCCACCTGCAGGGTTTACATGATGAACCTTATGAGCTCCTCAAGGGGACATCATCATCCTAATATATAGGACACGGTTTCCTCCTATAATCAATGACACACCATATAAATAATATCATTTCCCAACTTACTAGCCTATCGATTTAATCTATAAATCTCACCCATTGGTAAATCAAAGAAATGAATACTAAGTATATGTGCCCGTTATTATATCGGGATTAAGAGTATGTACAATATAATATCTGAGGTCCGATTCAATTATGTAGTCAGCAATAAATCGAATCACCTCTAAGTCGGTCCTGCTCAATACACACAAAGTGTACTAGTGTGATTCTATGGTCAAGACAAACCAATATCAAATCACACTACAACCATACCAATGGTTTGTCCAAAGTCATTTCGGTTGTGAGCCTATACTTATACTTTACAAGGAGCCTATAACATGATCTCCCGTGTGACACCACACACTATGTTATCTACAATGTAATGTATTAGACAATATGCATCACCATAAATATGCAAACAATGATCATGTGATTCTTATTTCAAAATAAAGATGTTCATATAAAAGATAGACTTTTCAGTATACATCCCAACACTCAACACTTCTTGAAATTTGAGATATGGTTCATTGTATACATTTTCATGAACACCTGTTACTTCTACCTCCTCAAATGGAGATGAATAACTGGTATACATGTATTAAAATATTTAGGATAACTAGAACTTGCAGCGTTCGATTCGGTATTCAAATTATGACCAACTGCATTGACTATCATTCTTTGATATGGATTGAATTGATCATAATATCTTTGATCTCCACTAACTATCCTTTATATATTTCGTCCAACCTCTTCATCGGATATGAATGGTTCACCATGACATGTCCAATTATAATAATTTGGGGTAAAACCAAGTCTATAAAGATGTTCTCGAACTTTATCACACTGAAAAAATTTACCATTATGATATTTTTTGCATGGACACCTTAATTTATTCCCATCCATAAACTCAACATTACTACCAACAAAATTCAAAAATTGTTCCAGCCCAATAATAAATTCATCGGTTAAACCCCGATGTTCTAGTAAATTCTTTTTATACATCCAACTTCGTTCTCTCTCCATTTGTCTTGTTTCTAAATTTATATCAAGAATTAATTCTATTTTTTCCTTGTTCTATCCATATTAATTGAACAATAAATTTATACTCAAAATAAATTCTTCTAGTACTTACTTATTTTTGGTATGATATTGAATTACAAACTTTAATATTTCGAACAAATAATACATATTTACAGTAAAAGAAATACATAAAATCAAACATTAATTTTATATATTATAGAATGATAATGCTACAAATTTTTGAATATACAATATACCTGCACTGGTGGAAGCAACGGATGAGCTCACAACAGAAGACTTTACGAACACGCGGATCACCTGAATGACGAAGTACGACAAGCCTATGAAAAATAAAATATTAATTTTGTATTTATATTACACATTTCATAATTTAAATGATTTAATTTAAATAACATGTTGACTCTACTGTGGGCTGAGTACATGCCGCGGAGGGTTAGGGTCGACACAATAATTGTGCGCGATCCAGGGGTGGCGATGAACCACCCATGCACGGAGCTTGGAACACTGGCCCAATTGGGCGAACGACCCAGATAGGCCATCGACGTGGTAAACCCATTGACCTTGTCGTGCAAACGACGCAGAAGGGGTGTCGACGTGGCAGAGTCGTCAACCTGGCCGCACGAAGGATGTGACAAGGGGCAACTGTGCGACAGGGGCATCACCCCTACAATGCGAATGACGAGGTAGGGGCGTTGCCACTGCCGTGCAACCGATGCCTAACAGGGGCGTCCCCTGCCATGTGATTGTCGTGCGACCGATGCGTGGTAGGGGCGACTGCCACGCGGTCAATAGCACGACAGTTTCCGTGAGTACGAGATGCATGCTCGCGGTAGCATGCGCTTGCCGCGAGCTCGTGCAGCACCTACCAATCATGCGAGGGCATCAGATCTGCTCTGACAATGGACGAATGCAGAAGAGGAGAGGGAGAGATGCGTATCGGGGAGGATCGATCGAAGCATGAGAAAGGGAAAGGGGTGGAATCGTGTGATAATTAGGGGGAATTTGGTGACGATTTATAATTCGTCGCAAAACTCATTATAAATTGGTGACGAATATTGTATTAGTCGCCAATTCTATGACAAATCAAATATCTGTCACCAATTCTGTGATGAATTTAATATTCATCGCAAAAATTTGCAATGAATTATTAAATCGTTGAAAATGTCCAATGAAAATATTTCGTCGCCAAATTTGTCAGAATATTTGCAACAAATTCTAGATTCATTGTAAAGTTTGTAATGAAAATCAAATTCGTCATAGAGTTTGCATCGAATCCCAATTTCGTTGTAAATTATGCGACGAATTTATATTTCATTGCAAAATTTTGCAATGAAATTGATTTTTCATCCCAAATTTGTGACGAAAAATCAAATTCATTGTAAAACTATGACGATATTTGTGACGAAATTTAATTTGTTACAAATATATTTGCAACAAAAAAATATTTGTGGAAATTTCATTATTAGTTTGCGGCGATTTAACAATTTATCACAAAATTTGTTGCAAATTTATAACAAATTATTTTCGTTGCTAAATTTTGTTGCTATTTTGATGTATTTTTGTAGTGGTATGATGCATCTGCATCATCTCTAGATGATGTGTCTGATGCCTGGCGCTACATCGCATCCTTCAATCTAGATAATCTCTCTTTTACTATGGGAGGTGCGGGAAGCCCAAGAAAGGGAGATAGACTATCAAATCTTGGTGCCTCCTGATGCTCGGACTGAGGGTCAGAATGATGTCTGGGTCAAGCTCTGGCTAAGGCTCAGGCTCAGGCTGAGATTGAGGCTGAGGGCCATCTCTTTTCCAGGTCAGGACATTATTTTCATCTAGACCGATCTTAGCTAATGAAAATTGTCTAGAACCTATCATGTCATACTTAGTGAGTTATTTGACATTACCTATGATAACATCAAACACTAACGTAGCTAGTATAGCTGTGATGATGTGGCAATAGAGCAGATGTGCCCTATCACTAGTAACTACCCTTAAATGATGAATGATAGAATGAAACATCTGTAGACTAATATCTAAGTCTAATCTATGACTAAGTGTTGGTGCAATCGGCCTAGGTCACGATTAACCAAATTTGAATTTGATTCGAGTAGTATTTTATTGTTCGACAAAACGTATGACAATGTAATTGTCATTGATGTTCGACGAAATGTATGAAAATGTAATTGTGAATCATGAAAAGTCCAAGTCTTGTATACTTGGCATGGAAAGTCCAAGTCTTGTGTACTTGGCATGGAAAGTCCAATTCATGGGTACTTGGCATGGAAAGTCAAAGCATAGGTCTTAGCAATGGTAAAGTCCAAACATGGGTATTGACAATTGGAAAGTTCAACATGGAGTTGGCAAGGGAAGTCCAAGGGTGTGATATTGGCGGCGTAAAATCCAAGTGGTAGTCTTGGCGGCATAAGTCCAATGTTTGGTGGCGTAAAGTCCTAGCGTGTGTCTTGGCGATGTAAGTCGAAATGTACCTTGGCGGTGTAGACCTGGTTAGCGTGATAATAGCCGATGGAAGCACCTGAAGGCTAGCGTATGGATGAACAAGTCATGGATGACTTGGAGGCATCCGATAGGAGTGAGGCTAATGGAGGTGGCTAGAAGGTTTAAGTCTTGGCTAAGGGTGGTCTAGCAAGTATGAGGGGATCATACTTAGATTAAACCTCATATTTGTGGTTTATTAGATGACTGGGGTTACGAACCAGTCGACTGGCCAAGTGTTTGACACTTGGCAGCCGAGTCGACTTTGAGAAATTGACTGGGATTATGACCAGTCGACTAGTCGAGAGTCAACTGGAGCTTGACTGCGACCGTGTGGCCTTGGCAATCGATTACAAGCTTTGGGCAGTCGACTAGCCTTGAGCAGTCAATCGGCCTTGAACAATTGAGTGCCATGGAGGACAATCGATTATTGTTTGCGATCACGAGCACAAAAAGTTCCATAGTCGACTTAGCAGTGAACTGATAAGGCAGTTGTCGAATGATTGGCTATTCGTTGGAATTTTTCCAGCGTGAATTAAGCCGTTATGAGACAACAGCTATAGGAGAAGTCGACTGCTAGGTATGGGCAGTCGACTTCTAGGAGAAAATTATTCTGAGTTGTAGCTTTATAAGGAGCACGAAAAGGAGGATTTTGGCAGCAGTTCTAGGGGAGATTTGAAGTGAAGTGCTGGTGCATTTTAGGGTCCTTCAAGCTTATCCAAGCAACCAACAGACAAAGCATTCAAACCCTTCTTTTGTAAAATTTTGTTTACATTGTTGTTGTATTTCATTTGTATTTTCTTGTATTTCTTTCTTATTGTTGTAAGAATTATTGTAAGAGATTTTCTCCACCTCCAAAATATTTTTCAAGAAGGAGAGGTTGATTAGTGGTGGTGTGCATCACTGGAGCTCATTTGAGCTCAACCCGTGGAGTAGGAACCCTAGGATCCAAACCACGTTACATCTTGTGTTTGTAGTGTTGGTGCAATCGGCCCAGGTCACGATTGACCGGATTCGAGTTTGACTCAAGCAGTATTTTGATGTTAGACAAAATATATGACATGTGATTGTCATGGGAAGACCAAGTGTGTAGCCTTGGCCATGTAAGTCCAAGTGTGTAGCCTTAGCGGTGAAAGTCTAACATGGGGTTGGCATGGGAAGTCCAAGTGTGTAGCCTTGGCAATGGGAAAGTCCAAGCTTGAGTCTTGGAATTTGGTTAGCTTGATAAAGCATTGGCAAGTTCATCGTCTCATGGCTTAGGTCCTTGAGTCGGTGAAGGATGGCACGAGGAGAAGCCGTGAGCTTGGTGCATTCAAGAAACTGTCGGGCGAGGAGCGAATGGAGTGAAGCAAAAGGAAGCAGACTTCAGGGCAAGACGCGAAGGATGGCACGGGAGAAGCCGCGGGCTTAGTGGATCTGAGGAACGTGGTCGGACAAAGAGAATTTCAGTGAGGGACTCCATGGGAGATGAGAGTTGAGCTTGGCCAAGTGGCTGATATCGAGTGTCGGATGCTCAAACATTGGTGTTTGAGGTTTACCCGACGGTCAGATGCTCAAACAAGTGTGTGTTTGAGGTTTTATCCGACACTAGTCAACTGCTATAGATAGCAGTCGACTGATCCAAGTCTAGAGCAATCGACTGGTGTTCGACTGAAGTATTTTTAGCCTAGCATTCGACTGCTAGGGTTTGACAGTTGACTACTGAACTATCAGTCGACTGCCAAGGGATGACAGTCGACTGTTCAAGGTTGTCATGAGCACAGAAGGGTTTTGAGTCGACTAATTGCCTAGAGGAATTGACTAATGGCTTGATCAGTCGATTGATGGGCATGATCAATCAACTGATGGTATATCTATTGGAACTTGTCCAGTGTGAATCGAGTCGTTGTGAGAGAACGACTACAGGAGCAGTCGACTGATGGGTAAGAGCAGTCAATTGCTTAGCGCAGAATCAACCCGAGACAGGCATAAAAGGAGGAGCTTGGGGAGGATTTTCACAGTGATTTTTGGGGAGATTTTAGAGGGGAATTGTTGCTGCATTCTAGACCTTCAAGAGAAAATCAAAGCAAGCAACAAGAAAGCATTCAAAGCAAAGTGTTGTAAAGTGTTTATTTACTTGTATTTCTTATTGTCTTTGTATTCACTCGTATCTTATATGTTACTGTTGTAATTGCTTGTATGAGGTTTCTCCACCCCCGACGTGTTGTCGAGAAGGAGTTTAAGTAGTGGTGTGGTCATCACTCGAGCTCGTTGAGCTCACCCCGTGGAGCAGGAACCCTAAGGTTCCGAACCACATATATCCTTGCGTATTTTGTGTGATTGTGTATCCGTCTTCATATTTGTATTGTATTTCGTATTTCCGCTGCGCTAACAAGAATTTTAGCGACGAATGCGATCAAATTCCATCGAGCATGATTTAGGCTATTCAACTCCTCTTCTAGTCAGGCCATGATTTTCCAACAAGTGGTATCAAAGCAAGAAGGTTGTCATCGGACTCACCGCTGCGACAACAACCAAAATGGCCGGCATTAACATCCAACCACCGAAATTCGAAGGAGAATTCACATGGTGGAAGAGACGGATGGAGGTATACTTCGAAACCAATTTTGACATTATGTTAATTATTGAAAATTATTTTGAAGTGCCTAGGGATAAGGAAAACAAGCCAATAGAAAAATCAAGATAGACCAAGGAACAAATCAAGGAGTTCAAGACAAATATCAAGGTAATCAAAATAGTAAGTGATTTGATTCCTAACAATATTTGGTCTAGATTAGGGAATTATAGGGATGCAAAGGAGTTGTGGAATAAGTTGATCAAATTCCACGAGAATCCCAAACCTGCACAAGTAGAGAAGGATGCTGAGGAAGAATTGCCATCAACATCGGAGAATGTGGATGAATTGGAGGAAACCTCCACCTCTAGCATTGAGGGGGAGGAGAGATCTTCCATCCCGGAGCAAGAATAAGAAGAAGCATCTACATCTGGGAGAAGTGAAGAACAAGAAGAAAATTTTCTAGGTAACTCAAGCATTATAATTAAGAATAAAAATCACATTATATGCTTTGAGTATAGGGAAGCCGGACATTATAAGAGCAAATGCCCAAAATTGGCCAAGGAGAAAGCACCGACACCAAAAGTCAACCAAAAGTCAAAGGATGCCGGAGTCCTCGCTAAGAAAAACAAAGAGCACATTGTGTGCTTCAAATGCAACCAAAGGGGACACTACTAAAGCCAATGCACTAGGAGAAGAAGAAAATCCAAGAAGGAGTATCACATGTAGGGAGAGCTTCTAAAGCAAACCCTAAGGTATATTTTAATGCACCTTCTAGTTCTAGGGTTAAAAAGCATGTTTTTAGTACTCTTGCTATTGCTCATGAAAAGCATGCTAGTAGGAATAAATACTATTGTTTAGGTGCCAAGCATGTAGATTTATCTAACGACAAACCTAGGAACAACAACTCTAGACCTATTTTACCTAGGGAGAGTATTAGGAGGATATAAGAGATTTTAGACATTAATCTTAAGAAGGGTAGGCACATGCCTAAGAAGAAGAGTCTTTCCCAAAAGACCAATGAAAAATCAAAATTGGGAAAATTAGAATTGGAAAATCAAACTTTGAGGTCAAGACTTGAAAAATTAGAAAAAACCCTAGCAAAAATGACAAACTCGTTTAAGGGGTCTAATGGTAAAAAATTAGGACCTAGGAGACAAGAACCGTCCAAGGGCAAGAATGGTTTGGGTCACAAACCTAAATCCTACCACAATGTTTCATTTGATTATGGAACTAAATCTAGGTCTAGAAAAATCAAGGTTAATAGGGAAGTTATCCCTAAGATTAACCATGGTGTGTGTCTAGTGACTAAGGGTTCTATAAAACCTAGGAAGACCACTAAGAAGGTTAATAGGGAGGCAATCCTAAGGTTAACCTAATTAAGACCCAAATGACTAAGGCTTCAAAGCCAAAAAGGGTCATTAGGAAGGTATCTAGGGAAGTTATCCCTAGTGAATACCTAGTTAACCCAAGGAGCTCCAATAGGTATTGGGTTTCTAGGAGCATGATCGATTCATACTAGATGGGTCAGAGTGTGTCAACCCTAAGTGGATGGGTAGTTAATCTAACCATGGTAGAGTTGACACTTTAGGATGTGCCAATGTGCTTTGAGAAGTTGAAAATTGATTAAATTGGCACAACTAGGTCTTAAAAGTCATAGTGTGCCATTTTGAGTTTTTGGCACACTAGGGGGATAGTTGGTATTAAGGCAAAATGGATTTAATTCACTTAGGTATTACATACCTTAGTATTTTGTACTTGCCATGCTTTATTTGCCTTGCCATGTCATGACATCATATTTATTTTTAATCATATAAAATGTCATGATTTATGCTTAGGAATGTCATGCTATGCTTAAGTTAGAATCACATGTCATAACATCATGATTATTGGTATATGGTTATTCATGTTATCATTTATGCCATAATCATCATTCATGCATTGATTAAAATTGAGTTAAGGACAATGACATGATTTGAAGTCCCATGCATAAGCAAATCAAATAGTGTTGAAAAATACATGAGAACCTAAATAACCAAAACCAACATCTCACTAGAACACTTGACTTGTATGTGTTTCATACACTTAGATACAAGTGAGATGTTTAGGAAAATAAATTTAAGGTTTTAAAATCATTTCAAAATCATTTTGAAAAATCTTGGTGAAGTCTATCTTTTGATAGCAATCATCATTGAATGACGTGATACAAAGTAGGGTTAAACATTGAAAATTTCAATGGTTTTGAATTTGTATCAATCTCACTAGTTTATGGGTATTTTATTTTTTTAAATATTTTTCACCCATAATGTTTGTTATAAGTAATGTACGTATGAATTTTCAAGATTTTTCAAAATACATATTTTTTACTTATGAATTTTCAAAATTCAAATTCTGAACATGATTTACAAGACAGTCAGAATCGATCGCCATTGATGGCGATCGACTAACATCAATGACAATGATCGTGATCGAAGAGTCGATCACGAGCTGATTTTAGGTAAACAAGGTTTTTTAGGTCCATGTTCAGCTACTTTTAGGTTCCCTAACTGCTCCTAACCCTAGGATATGCTTTGGAGAGCATTGGAAGGGTGGAAATCCATTGAAAATGGATGAGGAGAATTGTTTATGTTGTGTATCGAATTAAGGGAGGTGAAAGTTCAATGTTGAATCTTTTCCCTTAATTTCGATCTTTTAGTGTTCCTATTGGCTTAGGGACTCTCTAAGGACATTGTTGGTGTAATGGTCAAGGGGGAGCAAGCTTTTAGGGAGAGGTTATCCTTCTTGGGATGATGGATGTATTTCTCCTCATGGGAGGAGAATTGGGGGATTGCCTCTCTTAAGTGATATGAGACTTATCACTAGGAAGAGTGAAGACATCCTAGATGTGTTTTTGAATCAAGGGGGAGATTGTAAGATCTCATTGGGATGTGAGATATTGACACCCTTGGGGAGGACCTTTTTGATGTATGTCAAAAAGGGGGAGAATATACCAATTGGGGTTAGATGGAATTCTCAAAGGTGAGAATTGTCAATTGGGGATAATTGGTAGACTTGAGTTAGGGCACCTAACTCAAAAGTGTTTGGGGTTTTGTCAAACATCAAAAGGGAGAGATTGTTGGTGCAATCGACCCAGGTCACTATTGACTAGATTCGAGTTTGACTCGAGTAGTATTTTGATGTTAGACAAAACATATGACATGTGATTGTCATGGGAAGACCAAGTGTGTAGCCTTGGCCATGTAAGTCCAAGTGTGTAGCCTTGGCGGTGAAAGTCTAACATGGGGTTGGCATGGGAAGTCCAAGTGTGTAGCCTTAGCAATGGGAAAGTCCAAGCTTGAGTCTTGGCATTTGGTTAGCTTGATAAAGCATTGGCAAGTTCATCGTCTCATGGCTCAGGTCCTTGAGTCGGTGAAGGATGGCACGAGGAGAAGCCGTGAGCTTGGTGCATTCGAGAAACTGTCGGGCGAGGAGCGAATGGAGTGAAGCCAAAGGAAGCAGACTTCAGGGCAAGACCCGAAGGATGGCACGGGAGAAGTCGCGGGCTTAGTGGATCTGAGGAACATGGCCGGACGAAGAGAATTTCAATGAGGGACTCCATGGGAGATGAGAGTTGAGCTTGGCCAAGTGGCTGATATCGAGTGTCGGATGCTCAAACATTGGTGTTTGAGGTTTACCCAATAGTAGGATGCTCAAACAAGTGTGTGTTTGAAGTTTTATCCGACACTAGTCCACTGCTATAGATAGCAGTCGACTGATACAAGTCGAGAGCAATCGACTGGTGTTTGACTGAAGTATTTTTGGCCTAGCATTCGACTGTTAGGGTTTGACAGTTGACTACTGAACTATCAGTCGACTGCCAAGGGATGACAGTCGACTATTCAAGGTTGTCACGGGCACAGAAGGGTTTTGAGTCGACTGATTGCCTAGAGGAATCGACTGATGGCTTGATCAGTTGACTGATGGGCATGATCAATCAACTGATGGTGTATCTGTTGGAACTTGTCCAGTGTGAATCGACTCGTTGTGAGAGAACGACTATAGAAGCAGTCGACTGATGGGTAAGAGCAGTCAATTGCTTAGCGCAGAATCAACCCGAGACAAGAATAAAAGGAGCTTAGGGAGGATTTCTACAGCGATTTTTGGGGAGATTTTGGAGGGGAATTGCTGCTGCATTCTAGATCTTCAAGAGCAAACAACAAGAAAACATTCATAGCAAAGTGTTTCTTTACTTGTATTTCTTATTGTCTTTGTATTCGCTTGTATCTTGTATATTACTGTTGTAATTGCTTGTACGAGATTTCTCCACCTTCGACGTGTTGTTGAGAAGGAGTTTGAGTAGTTGTGTGGTCATCACTCGAGCTCGTTAAGCTCACCCCATAGAGTAGGAACCCTAAGGTTCCGAACCACGTATATCATTGCATATTTTTTGTGATTGTGTATTCGTCTTCATATTTGTATTGTATTTCGTATTTGCGCTGCGCTAACAAGAATTGTAGAGACGAACGCGATCAAATTACATCGACCATGATTTAGGCTATTCAACCCCCTTCTAGCCAGGCCACGATCCTCCAATATGTAGGTGTGTTTTGTGTGTTTGTCTTTGTTTTAGTTTATGCTTTATTATTTCTGCTGCGCATACTAATAAATTGTAGAGATGAACGCGAACGAATTCCATCGAACGAAGCATAACGCTATTCACTCCCCTCTAGCACATCATCAATGGTCCTACAAGTGGTATTAGAGCTAGGAGCTCTTCTACGGACTAATCTCTAAGAGAGCACAAGCACTAGAGGATGGAGTTGCCCTACGATGGATTTGGATGAGACATCAACACTCTAATTTCGTACATATTCTATGGACGAGAAGGTTTCGATCAACGGAAGGCACGGATGGAGAATTTCTTCATGATGAACTTCGAAGATTGGGTCTTCCTAATGAAGGGATTCAAATTTCCAAGGGGTCCAAAAGGTGGATATCTCAAGAAGAAGAGATGGACCGAAGAGCAAGTCCAAGCCTTTGAAATAAATGAAAGGGTAACAAATATTTTAGTTAATGTGATCCCTAAAAAGATTTTGTGTAGTTTAGGTGAAGAGATGGACCGAAGGATGTCAAGGAGCTTTGGAGCAAATTGACAAAATATCATGAAGACTCATCATCGGCTCAATTGGACAAGGAGACCGAAGAAGCAAGCTCATCCTCTCAAGAGAGTGAGGATTCGGAGGTTGAGAGGGAATCAACATCTGGATCGGTAGAAGAAGTGGAAGAATTGGAGGAAGCCTCCACCTCTAGGATTGAGGGGGAGGAGAGAACTTCCACGCTAGAGGAAGAACAGAAGAAGCTTCAATCTCCGGGAAGGATGAAGAACAAACCCCGACTCCTACCATTGACCTAGGTAACTCTGTAAGGAATCCTATGCGATAAATAAGAAAATCACAGTGGAAAAAGGATCCCTCGAGCGATCCATGCGAGAAAGAAAACTCATACTAAAGAATAGATCTATAAAGCCTTATCATCGACCTAGGTAACTCTGTAAGGAATCTATGCGATAAATAAGAAAATCACAGCGAAAAAAGGATCCCTCGAGTGATCCATGCGAAAGAAAACTCATACTAAAGAATAGATCTATAAAGCCCTATCATATAGGGTATACCTTTGATGCATGCCCTTTGTTTATCCCACTTGTCCACGGTCCGTCGGATCTCTTGCACATTCAAGTGTATGTGCCTCTATGGTATCCACACGAACACTCTTTGGAGAAAGGTTGTGCTAGCAACACCACAAAAGATGCTAGGCTAAGAGAATATTTTGGCCAAGGGAAGAAGAGGGGAAAAACAAAGGCAATTTTCAATCAAAAACATCATGATCCAAGGCCCCCTTTTTATATTCATCCCATGAATATGAAAGGTTTCATCCAACCCTTGGTTTTCCCTCTTCAATGCATGATTAATCCACATTAATCATGCATGAAAAGAGATTTCATCCAACTCTTGGTTTTCCCTCTTCAATGCATGATTAATCCACATTAATCATGCATGATGAATTTATACCATCCAAATTGATTTGAGTCCAACTCAAGTCAAATCAATTTGAGTCCATTCATCCAACTTTTGATTTTTCCCTCTTCAATGTATGATTAATCCACATTAATCATGCATGATGAATTTATTCCATTCAAATTGATTTGAGTCCAACTCAAGTCAAATCAATTTGAGTCCAACTCAAATTCGGTCATTTAATTTGAGTCTAACTTAAATTCAATCCTTTCAATGAATCCAATTCAATGCCTAATGGTTCATTTAGTCAAACTAAAATGAATGCCATCTCTAAAACAACATGTTCTTTGTGTGTGACCCTATAGATTTTCGTAACGTTGGCAATGTTTCTAAACCACTTTAGACACATAAGCAATTAGCGACATCTTGCAATGCATCATTGCTACCCAAGTTACGAAAATGTCAAGATCCGACAAAATCTTTCTGTGACTATTATCTTATATGATGGTGTCCTTCTATCCTTGATATCTTAGATTGATCAATGAGGCATAGACCGTGTCATCCCCTTATCAATCTTTTTTGTTTCTTGATCCCCAAGTAGACTCACTCAAACAAATAAGCTCAATATCTCATATTGACATTTGAGCATGGCCATGCATTTCGTGGTCATACTCTATCAAGAGGCCAAAGATATCACTCCTGTCATATGGGAGGGATATATCCCATCTACATCACTCATATCCCTCCGCATAATTTGTTACATATCCAGTGATCGCCTTTATAGTCCACCCTGTTACGGGTGACGTTTGATGATACCAAAGTACATAGCTCCATATGTAGGGAACCGTAGTGATTTCAGGTCTAAGGACTATTCATACTAATAGTCACATGAGAAAGTTTATGACACTCATATAATGATCCATGAAACTTTCTCATGGTGGGTCAATTCAGTATATATATTCTCCAATATATATACCCATGTGTCAATGTGATATCACATATCCATGACTTGTGAGATCAAGTCATCCATTGACCTATAGACTAGGAATGTTTAAGAATAGTATTCTCTACAGCTTCTCATAATCAATTCTACCAATTGATATACTATAGATTAGAACCTACTATTCAAGGATATTATTATATTTATTTAGTTGACACACACATAAAGTAAATATAATAATCAATCTTTGCCTGTTATTAATGAAATATGATACATATGATCCCTAATCAATCATCTCATGATTGACACTGAGGGCTGACACTAACAATCTCCCACTAGCACTAGTGCCAATCACTGTAATCTTTAAGACCAGTGACCTAGTATGACCATATTGCTTCCTCTGTGCCAAAGTTTTATTCAAGGGATCCGCAATGTTAACATCAGTATCTACTCTACATATCCGCACATCTCCTCTATCGATGATCTCTCGAATAAGGTGATACCACAGTAGTATATGTTTGGAACGTTGGTAAGAACAAGGTTTCTTATCCTATGCTATAGCCCCGTTGTTGTCACAATAAAGCTCTATAGGGTTCACGATGCTAGGAACTACACCAAGCTCAGAAACAAACTTCCTGATCTAAACAACCTCCTTTGCCACATCAGAAGTAGTAATATACTCGACCTCTGTAGTAGAATCCGCGATTGTGTCTTGCTTTGAACTCTTCTAGCTCACAACACCACCATTTAAACAAAAGACATACCCTGACTACGATCTGTAATTGTCCTTGTATGTTTGGAAGCTATCATCGCTGTAACCCTTTACAGCGAGCTCCTCATTACCTCCAAATATCAAGAAATATTCTTTAGTTCTTCTCAAGTACTTTAAAATATTCTTGACGGCTATCTAGTGACTGTCACCTGGATCTGACTGTACCTACTCATCATGCTTAAAGCATATGAGACATCAGGACGAGTGCATAACATGACGTACATAATAGACTCTAGCAGATGCATAAGGGATCTGATCCATGCATTCCCTTTCTTCCTTAGAAGAAGGACATTAAGCCTTTGAAAGGCTTACACTATGTGACATTGGCAGAAATCCCTTCTTGGAATTCTGCATGGCAAAACGTTTAAGCACCTTGTCAATGTATGCACTCTGACTTAGCCAAGCAATCTCTTAGATCTATCTCTATAGATCTTAATGCCTAAAATGTAGGCTACTTCACCTAAGTCCTTCATTGAGAAACAATTGTCAAGCCAAGTCTTCACAGACTGCAACATAGGGATGTCATTTCCAATAAGAAGTATGTCATCAACATACAAGATAAGAAAGATAATTATGCTCCCACTAACCCTCTTGTAGACATAAAGTTCATCTTCATTTTTGATGAAACTAAATTGTTTGATTGCATCATCGAATCGAAGATTCCAGCTTCTAGATGGTTGCTTTAAACTATAAATGGACCTTTGCAGCTTGCATACCTTACCAGCATGCTTTAGATCTACAAAACCCTCAGGTTGTGTACACATCCTCGAGGAGGTTTCCATTTAGAAATGCAGTTTTGACATCCATTTGCCAGATCTCATAATCGTGGTAAGCTGCAATAGAAAGCATGATTCGAATAGCCTTAAGCATCGCAACTCGTGAAAAAGTTTCATCATAGTCAATACCATGAATCTATTTGAAATCTTTAGCTACCAATCTCCCTTTATAGGTATGTATAAGACCATCCATGTCAGTCTTTCTCTTAAAGACCCACTTAACCCCAATGGGTTTGACCCCTTCAGGTGGATCAACCAAAGTCCATACTTGGTTAGTATATATGGATTCCATTTCGGACCTCATGACCTCTAGCCATTTCTCAGAATCTGGGCTCATCACAGCTTCCTGATAGGATGTAGGCTCATTCAACTTAACAAGCATAACATCATCATTGTCAGACAAGAGAAATGAATATCTCTCAGGCTGACGACGTATCCTATCAGACCTGCGAAGAGGTTGGTCGACTTGAACAGGTTGTTGCTCCACAACTTCTTGTGCAACCACCACATCATCCACAACACTTTGTGGTGCCTATTCAATTTCCATCTCAGTTCTATCTTTATCTTGAATTTCTTCTAGATGTATTTTACTCCCACTAGTTCTTCTAGAAATGAACTCTCTTTCTAGAAATACATCATTTTTAGCGACAAACACTTTGCCTTGTGTGGGTTTGTAGAAGTAATATCCTTTCGTTTCCTTAGGATATCCTAACAAGTAGCACTTGTTTGATTTGGGGCCTAGTTTGTCGGAGACTTGATGTCGAACATAAGCCTCACATCTCCAAATCTTCATAAAAGACATCTTGGGACTCTTCCCAGTTCATATCACATATGGTGTCTTTATGACTACCTTAGATGGAACGCGGTTAAGTGTGAAAGTAGCCGTCTCTAAAGCATATCCCCAGAAGAAAGAAGGAAGATTTGTGTGACTCATCATGGATCATACCATATCTAATAATGTACGATTTCTCCTTTCTGATACACTCCAGTTCCACGTGGAGTGAGTTGAGATCTAATCCCAAACTCAATGAGATAGTCACGAAAAGCTTGGCTAAGGTATTCCCCACCTCGATATGATCGAAGCACTTTTATACTCTTACCAAGTTGGTTTTGTACTTCATTTTTGAATTCTTTGAACTTTTCAAAGGATTCAGATTTGTGTCTCGTAAGATACACATATCCATATCTACTGAAATCATTAGTAAAAGTAATGAAGTATTGATAGCCTCCTCTAGCTCTACATTGAAAGACCCACATACATCAATATGTATGAGTTCTAAAAAATCAGTAGCTTGTTCGCCATGCCCACTAAATGGAGTTTTGTTCATCTTGCCTAGAAGACAAGATTCGCATGTCTCATATAATTCAAAATCAAATGAGTCCAGTAATCCATCCTTTTGGAGCTGGGATATGCGACTCTCATTTATGTGACCCAGGCGACAATGCCAGAGATATGTTTGGTTCAGATCATTAGATTTGAACCGTTTTGTATTTATATTATAGACTGGGGTTTCAAGATCTAGAAGATAGAGACCATTCACAAGGTGTGTACTACAAAAAAAATATATCATGTAAATAAACGGAACAACACTTGTCCTTTATTACAAATGAGAAACCTTTCTTGTCTAAACAAGAAACGGAGATAATGTTTTTAGTCAAGGTAGACACATAACAACATTCTTCTAGTTCTAAGATAAGCCCAGTGGGCAAATATAAGGAATATGTCCCTACAGCGATGGCGACAACTTTTGCTCCATTGCCTACCCGTAGGTCCACCTCTCCCTTCGTCAATGATCTAGTCTTTTGAAGGCCCTGCACTTCGGTACAAATGTGAGAAGCACAACCGGTATCTAATACCCAAGAAGAAGAGATTGATAAATTGACTTCGATAACATGTATACCTGAGGCAGAAGTTTCACTTCTCTTCCTTTTCACCTCTTCTAGGTATAGCTTACAGTTTCTCTTCCAATGCCCGGTCTCACTGCAATGGAAGCATTCCCCTTCCTTAGATACCCCTCCTTTAGGTTTTAATGCATTTGCCTTGCCTTTTGTTGGGATGTATACTGAAAGTCTGGTTTTTGTATGGACATCTTCATTTTGAAATAAGAATCACATGATCATTGTTTGCTTTTTATATTTATTATATGTGTGCATCTTGTCTAATACTTTACATTGTAGATAACATGATGTGTGGTGTCACACAAGGATCATGTTATCAATTCCTTGTGGAGTATAAGTAGAGGCTCACAACCAAGATGGTTTTGGACAAACCATTAGTATGGTTGTAGTGTAATTTGGTATTAGTTTATCTTGATCATATAATTACACTAGTACACTTTATGTGTATTGAGCAGGACCGAATTATAGGTGATTCAATTTATTGCTGACTACATAATTGAATCGAACATCGGATATTATGGTGTACATGCTCTTAATCCCGATATAATAACGGGCACATGTACTTAATATTTATTTCTTTGATTTACCAATGGGCGAGATTTATGGGTTAAATCAATAGGCTCGGTAAGTTGGGAAATGATATTATTTACATGGTGTGCCATTGATTATAGGAGGAAATCGTGTCCTATGTATTAGGATGATAATGTCCCCTTGAGGAGCTCATAAGGATCATCATGTAAACCCTGTAGGTGGACTTGGTCCAGCATGATGATAAGGTTGAGTGGTACTACTCATGGAGTTAGATGTTAATTAATTAATTGTTAGTAAATTAATTAATTAACGGACATTCGATATCTTAAGCACGGAGAGATATTTGTACAATTAATATGTGGAGCCCATATTTAATTATGGGGGTTGGTGAGGTAGATCAATGATAATCCTCTAGCGAAATGGATTATCATTAATGGATTGGATTTTATGTGGGCCGGATCCATTAGGTGGTCAAGATCCAACTCCTCCTCATGGTCCCTATTGTAGCCTATTAAAACCCTCATGAAGCCTAGATCCAATGGACACGATTAAAAGGAGGCTTGGGCAAAATCTATAAATAGGTTACAAGGCTTGGGCGGCAAGAAGGATGATCCTTCTAGGGTTTTTGGGTGCTAGGGTTTGGAGAGGTTGGGCGGCAAGCATTGGCTTGGCTTCTCCTTTAGGGCCAGCGGCAACCAAGAAGAGGATTAGGGTTTTTATCTTTTCCTTTGCTCTTGGTCGGCTCCTCCTTCTCCTCTCCTAGGGTGGCACCTTCTTCCCTCAAGTCTTGGCCGACGACAAGAGTTAGGGCTTCTTCCCTTGGAGCTCTTGGCTGGCGCCCACACTCTCTCCCTCTCCTTAGGGTCGACGGACATCAACCTTGGTGGTTGGTGGTTGGCACAAGAAAAGAGAAGAAAGGGGCTTTGGTTATCTTTTTTTTGTTCGGAGCGAACAAGAAAAGGAAGATGCACAATCTAGGAGGCTTCAACTTTTAGAGGATCGTTGCCCACACAATGTCCAAGAGGAGGATATGTCATACGATAAAAGATCAAGAGGTAAACAAGAGGTATAAATCTTGTTTGTTTTGATTTTAGTGCTTTTGTATTATGCATGTGGTTAATTTACTTGGACCCCAATGATAAACACAAAAACCAACGATCCGTTCATCATCTATTCCGCGACTAATTGAGGAAAAGAGTTAGATTTCTTGAACAACAAGTTTGTTCGAGTGACGACTCAAATCGAGAAGCACGATGATGGATCTGTTGTTTGGGTAATTCATCTTTGTTTGGATTAATTTTATTTTAATCCGGGGACGTATGATTGGATAACCATGCACAAGTGACCGAGGCAAAGTGAGAAGTGAAGCTTCAACCTTCAAGTGGTATCAGAGCCATGGTTTCTGGTTGTGTTTAAGATTCGGTTACTTTTATGCACTTATCATATATTATGTGTGCTGGATAATAGTAGGATATGCGTAGGCTAACTTTTTGGTTGTAGGCATAAGATCCAACTATTATGACCATATTTGTGTGTACGTGATTGTATGTGTGTAATCATAATATTATTTGAATCCTCGGGGTTGATGAGGTTAGTATTTATTTTTTGTAATTAAGTACAACATTGTTTAGCCACTCTTTTATTTTAGTTTACTTTCGATTTAGATTTCATGTACACTCCTTTGTGGAGTATAGGATCGATGGATGTAAATTAAAATAATTTTTCTCGGCTCGGTTCTCTAGATGACTTGTACATGGCGTAGGGAGGAGTGGACGAGGTGGCAACACGACTGGAGGCATATTGGAGAACAAAAGCCATAATAGTTGAAAAATTTGTTTTTCATATTTATTGCTTTTGATTTATATGCTTGTTGTGGTTGCATGGTTAAAATTCCTCAAGTTTAAATTACTAAGTGGGAGAGGGATATTTTTTTTAAAAATTCCCAGAGCCTCCATTACAATATGACATGTGATGCGAACAAACTTGCGCGTTGGCTTTGAGTACCTTCCTCCATATCGAATGAGTTTGTTTTGTGGATCACTAGGTCAAATATGGTTATAGGAAGTTATTTAGGAGTGTGTGTACTTTCCCATCGGAAGGCACATAATTCGAGGTAATTGCCTTAGTATCGAGTAATGGTGAACACTTAGATGCAAATAAAAGTATCCTCCCCATCGGAGTCACTGCTTTCATTTGTAGGGCGGAAGAGGAACCAACTATTAATTTTATTTGTCAAAAAGTAAGGTTGACAGGATAATAAAATTAATGGGTAAAACCTCCTCTTACAAATGTAGAATTCGTATACGTCCACACTATCGTGGCATATAATATTCTCGGTGTTTTGAGGTGTTGGTTGATTTTAAAATTTTATTGTTTGAGGAATCAATAATTTTTTGAAATCTAAATATTTTTTATCTATGTGATTCTTTGGTTTCTTCAAAATAACTTTCAACCCACTTGCTGTGATTTTAAAGGAAAATAAACTTACTAGACCTAACTATGTGGATTGGAAAAAGAATCTGGACATAGTCTTGACTGCTGAGGAGTACAAGTATGTACTTCTCGAGGAGTGTCCTCCTAAACCTACGGATGATTCTGGGAAAAGGAGAAAGAGAGTTATAAAAAGTGGATCAAGGCTGATGAGATGGCGCGGTGTTACATTTGAGCTTCTATGTCAAATGTATTGCAACATCAGCATCAGGCCATGACTATTGCTTATGACATGATGCTCAATCTCAAGGAACTTTTCGGACATCAGAAACGGGCTGCTAGGCAAGAAGCCATGAGAAACTTGATGACGACCACTATGGTTGAGGGAACACCCATGAGGGATCATGTTCTCAAGATGATGTCTCATTTGAATAAGCTGGAAGTCCTTGGAGCTAAGATCGATGGGGAAATCCAGGTCAATATCATTCTCCAATCTCTATCTAGGAGTTTTAAGCAGTTTCGCCAGAACTACAACATGAATAAGAAATTGTATTCATTGGCGGAGCTTCTGACAGAACTCCAGGTGGTAGAGGGGCTTTTTCATCAAAGTTCTCAGGTTTTAGTTGCCCAGAAGGTTTTTACTTCTAAGCTGAAAGGCAAGAAGAAGAAGAAACAAGGTGCAGCGAAGGTGGTGGGAAGGATCTCAGGGAGGAGTGAAGAAGTCGAAAGGAAAGTGCTTACTTGCAAGCAGACTGGACATTGTAAGGTTGACTGCCCCAACCAGAAGCAGAACAAAAGTATATCTTTTGGTCTAATCGTTGAAACATGTTTAGCGGTGTTATCTACCGACACCTGATGTGTAGACACGGGAGCCACTGATCATGTCTACAATACTTTGCAGGTGTTCCAGGAAATCAAACGACTAGCTGAGGGGGAGATTACCGTCTACATGGGCAATGCTACTAAGGTGGCGGCTATTGCAGTGAGAGATGTTTATTTATATTTTGATAGGAATAAAACTTTGGTTCTGAGAAATTGCCTTTATGTACCTTCATTTAGAAAGAATTTAATTTCAGTTTCTAAATTATTTTTGGAAGGATATTCTATTTCTTTTAATGATATAGTTGTTATAAAAAGGAATAGAGAGATTATCTGTTCTGGTGCATTGGTAGGAAATTTATATACTCTTGAACCAAAGGCTCCCATGATGCAAATAGAAGTAAATAACTCATCTTCTAAATTTAATAAGAGAAAAGAAGCTTCGAAAATGAACCAAACGTATCTTTGACATCTAAGGTTAGGTCATATTAACCTGAGTAGAATTCAAAGGTTGATAGCTGATGGACCTTTGGGTTCATTAGTGGTGGAAGATTTCCCAACCTGCGAATCTTGCTTGGAAGGTAAAATGACCAAGAGGCCTTTTAAGGCCAAGGGGTATAAAGCCAAAGATGTATTGGAATTGGTTCATTCTAATTTGTGTGGTCCTATGTCTATCTAGGCTAGATGTGACTTTGAATATTTCGTCTCTTTTATAGACGATTATTCAAGATATGAATACATTTACTTGATGCGCCGCAAGTCTGAATGCTTAGACAGGTTCAAAGAATTCAAGGTTGATGTGGAGAAATGTCAAGGTAAAAGTATCAAGACACTACGATCTGATCGTGGTGGTGAGTACCTCTTGGAGAGTTTAGGATTAACTTATCAGAGGCTAGGATTCAATCCCAACTGTCTGCATCTGGTACACCTCAGCAAAATAGTGTGGCGGAGCGAAGGAATATGACTCTTATGGAGATGGTTAGATCGGTGATGAGTTATTCTGAGTTACCATATTTGTTCTGGGGGTATACTCTGGATACGACAGTGTATATTCTGAACTTGGTACCATCTAAATCAGTACCTTCTACTCCCACAGAATTGTGGATTGGGCGAAAGCCTAGTCTGAGACATATTTGGATTTGGGGGAGTCCAGCACATGTGTTGAAGGAAGATGCTGATAAGTTGGAACCTCGTACAGAAGTATGCTTGTTCGTATGCTATCCTAGAGGAACGAAAGGTGGTTTGTTCTATAGTCCTAGAGATCAGAGAGTGATCGATAGCACGAATGTCCATTTTTTTGAGGAAGACTATGTGATGAACCACAAGCCCATGAGCAAGATTGTTCTGGAGGAGTTGAGAGGGGAAGTCACTACTTCAGTACCAATGGTACAAGAGGACATACCACAAGTGACTGCACTGCGTGTCACAGAGGATACACAGGTGATACCTCGTCGTAGTGGGAGGGTTGTTAGACAACCTGAGAGATTTATGTTCTTAGGAGAATCTTCTGATTTGGTCGCTGGCGAACATGAATCTGATCCCTGGACATATGACGAGGCAATCCAAGACAAAGATGCGATATCTTGGCAAAGGGTGATGAATTCTGAGATAGAATCTATGGATTCAAATCAGGTCTGGGACCTAGTAGAACCACCCAATGGTGTTAAAACCATTGGATGCAAGTGGATCTACAAAAGAAAGAGAGGAATAGACTGGAAGGTTGAGACCTTCAAATCAAGGCTTGTTGCAAAAGGGTATACTCAGAAAGAGGGTATCGATTATGAGGAGACCTTTTCGTCGGTAGCCATGCTTAAGTCTATCCGGATTCTCTTATCTATTGCTGCTCATATGGATTATGAGATTTGGCAGATGAATGCCAAGACATCTTTCCTTAATGGAAGTCTTGAAGAAAACATCTATATGAAGCAACCAGAGAGATTCATTGCAAAGGGCAAAGAGCATCTTGTGTGCAAGCTTAATCGGTCCATTTATGGATTGAAGCAAGCTTCGAGATCTTGGAACATCCGCTTTGATGAGGTAATCCAGTCATATGGATTTTTTCAAAGTCCGGATGAGTCTTGTGTATACAAGAGATGTGACGGAAACGTAGTGATATTTCTTGTACTATACGTAGATGACATTTTGCTCATTGACAACAATATCAAAGTGTTGTCAGACGTAAGGGTATGATTGTCCAAACAGTTTGATATGAAGGACTTAGAAGAAGTGGGACACATCCTTGGGATCAAGGTTATAAGGGATCGTAAGAAAAGGATGTTGTGCTTATCTCAAGCTTCATACGTAGACACTATTTTGGCTCGTTTTAGCATGCAGAACTCCAAGAAAGGTTTTCTACGTTTTAGGCATGAAGTACCTTTATCTAAAGAGATGTGTCCTAGAACATCAAAGGAGATAGAGGAGATGAAGGCAGTTCCTTATGCTTCGGCGGTATGAAGCCTCATGTATGTTATGTTATGTACGAGGTCGAATATCTGCTTTACCCTGGGCATGGTTAGCAGATATCAGAGTAATCTAGGATAGGGACATTGGATTACGGTAAAACATATATTGAAGTACCTGAGAAGGATTAGGGATTATATGCTGGAAAACCAGGCAGATCAAATACTCCCTGTGGGTTACACATGTTAGTGAAAGCCCTAGAGTTAATCATGTGATGATTGTTGTATGGACTTTATTGTATCATATTCCTATTTATAAAGGCATGATTATTATATTTACTTGTATTGGTGCCAAATAACTAAGTATAATAACGCCCTTGAGTAGTAGGTTCTTATCTATATCAATCACTTAGTTGAATTGATAATAAGTTGATATAGAGAACACTACTCTTAATCATTCCTAGTCAAGTATTAACATTAAGGGACAAAGTTAATGCGTAGAGACTAGCATGTAGGTCAACACGATGACTTGATCTCACAAGTCATGGATATGAAATATCAAGTTGACACATGGGTATGCATTGGAGAATGTATACTGAATGACCCGTCATGAGAAAGCATCATGGATCGTTATATGAGTGTCATATACTTTCTCATGTGGCTATTAGTCCTTAGACCTGAAGTCACCATGGTTCTTTACATAAGGAGTTGCATACTTTGGCTTCGTCAAACATCACCCATAAATGGGTGGACTATAAAGGCGATTACTAGGTATGTAACAAATTATGTGGAGGGATGTGAGTGATGTAGATGAGATCTATCCCTCCTATATGATGGGAGTAACATCGTAGAGTGAGACCACGAAGTGCATGGCCATGCCCAAATGAGTCAATATGAGATATTGAGCTCATTTGATTAGATTGATTCTACTTGGAGTTCAAGATATAGATTGTACTGAGGATGACACGATCTATGCCTCAATTGGTCAATCTAGATGACAAGGATAGAGGGACATTGTCACATATTGTGAGAGTCACAATTAGTAGACACAAAGGTGATGTTGGAGCTCAACATTCTTGTAACTTGGGTAGCAATGATGTGTTGCTAGATACCGCTCATTGCTTATGTTTCTAAATCGGTTTAGAAGCATTTCCAACGTTACAAGAACCTATAGGGTTACATACAAAGGAAAATAAGATGGAGATTAGGTTCATATGATGAACCATGAGGATTAGGTTCATGGGATGAACCAAATTGGATTAAGAGTAATCCAAATTAGACTAATTGAGTTAGACTCAATTTGATTCAAGTGTTGAATAAGTCTAATTTAGATTTGATTCATTGAGTCAATTTAAATTAATGAATAGAGATTCATTAAATCAAATTGACTTGAATCAAATGGTTAGATTTGATCAACCATGGGAGATAATAGGTCAAGTTTGACTTGACTTGAGAAGGAAGATGAATGATCAATTTTGACTTGACCAATTGCCATGTCATGGTGACTTGGCATGGGGGCTGGTCAATGATGATGTTCCACATCATCATGGACTTATCATGTGGTGTCACCTCATGAGGGAGACCAAGAGCCATTGGCTCTTGGAGTTACATGCATGCATGTAACCCCCCAAGATTGAAGTGGCCGACCACTTTTCTTGATGAAGTGAATTCATTTGGTAAGTAACTCCATTTTCTTCTTCCTTGGATCTTTCTTCCTCTCAAGCTCTCTTCCAATCCTTTTTTTTGGCCGAAACTTCCAAGGAGTGCTAGCACACTCTAGGTTGTTTTTCTCCACCATTTTTCCGTGTGGATACCAATAGAGGAGTGTACACTTGATACTCTTGAGTTTCGGCAAGCCATTTGGACGAGAGGGATAAGCGAAGGGCGTCGCATCGAGGGTAACACTCTCATCTTGTAGATCTAAGGTAGATCTAGGTTTACTTAAACACATACATGAATTTATTTTTATATATCTTTGCACGGATCCGTGACCAGGCTTTCGAGGTTTTCGCAACGCAAAAAGCGGTTTTTGTGGCTCGGAAAGTCCAATAGTGGTATCAGAGCCACGTGCGAAGCATGTATGTGTTTTAAATTTGTAGTTTTTGTATTAGATATAAAAATTACATATTTTTTAAGTTTCTGTAAATTTCCTATTTTTATATATTTTTGGGTATTTTTCTCCAAGAGTTGAAGCAACAAGTGTTGGGACACTTGTAGGCTTCAACCACCGAGAAAAACTCTCCGAAACAGCAGGTTCTCGCTTTAGGTTTTTGGGACAGCGATTTAAGTCGTTGTAAGATCAAGTAGGGACACTTGCAAAATTTATTTTTGCGAGTAGGGGCGCTGCCCCAATCTCCAAAAGGGGCATTGTCTCGCGATCGCGCCCAGAAACCGCTTAGCGGGACCGTTACGGAGAGGTGTCTCATAAAATTGAAAAAAAATAGGAAAAATTATAGAAATTTTTTGTAAAATACATAATTTAGAATTATGTATAATTCTATGATGGTCATGGGCCAAGAACTCCAATATGATTGGATGATAATGTGTTTAATTCATAATAAGGCTTGCATGTCGTTTTTGTGGTTGTGCATGTTGTATAGGATTTGCGACCTGCGTGTTGTGCCTCTTCTTTTAAAATTCTAGTTGTAAATAGTTTTAGACTCGAATGTAACTCGAGTTTCATGTTTGTAATGTACAAAATGAAGCGGTGGAAGGTCCACTACTAGACGGAGTTACGAGAAGGGTGCCGACGACACATGGCGGTCAAAGGAGGCGCTTGGAGAAGCCGCTAACCCTAGGTTGATTGCCCGATCTTCTCATTGGCTTGAGAAGATCATAGTAGGGTCATGACCTAATCACAATTAATTTATATATATATATATATATGTGTGTGTGTGTGTGTGTGTGTGTGTGTGTGTGTGTGTGTGTTATGCTTGTATGTATGTGATGCATGCTAGTAGAATAATGCTTGTTTGTATATGATGCATGCTAGGATATTTTTCTTGTATGTACATGATGCATGCTAGGATGATGCTTGTATGTATGTGATGCATGCTAGTTGTAATACCCGCCCTTATCTGCTCTCAGGGTGGCGCTACTTTTTTTTTTTTTTTTTTTTTATAACATAACATATATGAATCATTTCACAATCTACCTAATCAAGCATGTTAACATGACATAATCCTCTTTTATAACATGCATCACATATCATAGACCTAATTAGCATGTTAACATGTCATATCTTCTTTATAACGTGCATAACATATCATAATCATAATTAGCACGTTAACATATCATAACTTCTTTTATAACATGCATAACATAAAGATCCATTCATGAGTCCTATCATATCAAACTTTCATAAGTAATTGAACAGTAACATAACTAAGCAACATCCAACATGGTACTAATAAATCACAATTCATAAAAGCGGAAGCAAATGTCTTAAGTTGTTCATAGAGCATATAAATAAAAGCAGAGAGTCATAGGGTCTTTTTCCACCATGCCACTATCACACACACTCAGCCCCTCCTGCTACTTCCTCTAGTTCATGTTTCCTTTATCTGCAGTATATGGACAACATAAACTATAAGCATATAACTTAGTAAGATTCTTGCCTACTCACAAAAGCCACAAACTTCATCAAACAATTAGAAAAACATGAGCATACTAGCATAAATAGCATAAGTATTTCATAACCACACTAATCATCAACATACCTACGTAATGAAACATAAGCATGGCATAAAATTTACATAAGCATGCTAAACATAATTAAATCTAAGCATGGCATAAATTAAACATAAGCATTCATGACATCATCAATCCTAAACATGCATAAAGGACATAATCATAAGCATTCTTAAACTAGAACATAAGCATTCATAATTTCAATATCCTAAACATGCATAAAGGACATAATCATAAGCATTCTTAAACTTGAACATAAGCATTCATAAAATCATAAAATCCTAAACATAAGCATTCATAATATCATAAAATCCTAAACATGCATAAAGGACATAATCATAAGCATTCTTAAACTTGAACATAAGTATTCATAATATCATAAAATCCTAAACATGCATAAAGGACATAATTATAAGCATTCTTAAACTTGAACATAAGAATTCATAATATCATTGTAACGCCCGCCCTTATCTGTTCTCAGGGCGGCGCTACTTTTTTTTTTTCATAACCTATATGGTTCATTTCACAATCTACATACTTAAACATGTTATCATGGCATAAACCTTCTTTTATACATGCATCACATATCATATTCATAATTAGCATGTTAACAAATCTTATCTCATTTCATAACATGCAAAACATTAAGATCCATTCATGGGTTCTAACATATCAAACATTCTTAGGTAATTGACAGCAACATACTAAGCAACATCCAACATGGTACAAATAAATCACAAGTCTTATAAGCGGAAGCAATGTCTTAAGTTGTTCATTGAGCATATAAATATGAGCAGATAGTAATAGGGTCTTTTTCCACCATGCCACTATCACATACACTTGGCCCCTCCTGCTACTTCCTCTATATCTGCAGTATATGGACAACATAAATTATAAGCATATAGCTTAGTAAGGTTCTTGCCTACTCACAAAAGCTACAAACTTCATCAAACAATTAGCAACATGAGCATACCAGCATAAATAGCATGAGTATTTCATAACAACACTAATCATCAACATACCAACGTAATAAAACATAAGCATGGCATAAAATTTACATAAGCATGCTAAGCATAATTAAATCTAAGCAGGGCATAATTTGAACATAAGCATTCAGGACATCATCAAATCCTAAACATGCATCAAGGACATAATCATAAGCATTCTTAAACTTGAACATAAGCATTCATCATATCATAAAATCCTAAACATACATAAAGGACATAATCATAAGCATTCTTAAACTTGATCATAAGCATTCATCATATCATAAAATCCTAAACATACATAAAGGACATAATCATAAGCATTCTTAAACTTGATCATAAGCATTCATCATATCATAAAATCCTAAACATACATAAAGGACATAATCATAAGCATTCTTAAACTTGATCATAAGCAATCATCATATCATAAAATCCTAAACATACATAAAGGACATAATCATAAGCATTCTTAAACTTGATCATAAGCATTTATCATATCATGAAATCCTAAACATACATAAAGGACATAATCATAAGCATTCTTAAACTTAATCATAAGCATTCTTAATTTCATACAAGTCCTTTCTTTTCAAAACATATACATATAGGTACTTCAACATAATCATAACTTGCATGGGGGGCCCCAAGCTAAGTACCACATAATGAGCGTTCCCTAATAGGCTGGGGTAGCGAGCCACCAGACCTACTAGAGCAAGATATCTTACGTCTTACCAGGGCAAGACCTCTTACGTCTTCTTATGTCCCTTTGGATTTGAATAACGACCACCTGACAGGTCGGGTACTTAACCTCTTACAAAGTAAAATACTTAATTCCTTTATTTCTTGTCATATCATAAAGAATGCTCTTAATCCTCAACATAAAAGGGAAGCATCTCCGTCTTATCTTATCATAAGGAGAGCTCTTAATCCCTACTTAAAAAGGGAAGCATCTCCGTCTTATCTTATCATAAGGAGAGCTCTTAATCCCAACATAACAAGGGGAAGCATCTTTTTAGACATGTCATAGCATATATGCATTCATAACTTGAGAATACCCTAAAGGGGTCTTAAAGCATAATCATGTTCATCACATAAGAATATTTCATGGCATATTAAAATCATCAACTTGTTCATCACATAGGCATATTTCATGGCATATTAAATCATCAACTTGTTCATCACATAGGCATATTTCATGGCATATTAAATCATAAACATATTCATCACATAGGCATAATTCATGACATATTAAAATCATAAACATGTTCATCACATAGGCATATTTCATGACATATGAAAATCATAAACATGTTCATCACATAGGCATATTTCATGACATATGAAAATCATAAACATGTTCATCACATAGGCATACAACATATCCTAATTTCCTAAGGGGTGTTTTCATGCAACCCTAGCCCTAAAACCATTGTTGGCCGAAACTTGGAGGGTACCAAAAGTTTATTTTTGGTTACATAAATTCATACATGAAGGCATACAACATAACATAACTTCATAAGGGGTGTTTTCATGAAACCCTAGCCCTAAAACCATTGTTGGCCGAAACTTGGAGGTTACCAAAAGTTTATTTTTGGTTACATAAATTCATACATGAAGGCATACAATATAACATAACTTCATAAGGGGTGTTTTCATGAAACCCTAGCCCTAAAACCAATGTTGGCCGAAACTTGTAGGGTACCAAAATTTGATTTTTGTTACATAAATTCATACATGAAGGCATACCACATAATATAACTTCATAAGGGGTGTTTTCATGAAACCCTAACCCAAAAACCTAGGTTGGCCGAAACATGTAGGGGCATAAAGCTTGGATTTTATCACCTAAAAATTCCTACATGAAGCATACAACCTATAAAAATTTCCTTAGAAGCATTTTCATGCAACCCTAGCCCAAAAACCTTGGTTGGCCGAAACATATAGGGGCACAAGCTTGGATTTTTGTTACCTAAAAATTCCTACATGAAGCATACAACCTACAAAAATTTCCTTAGAAGCATTTTCATGCAACCCTAGCCCAAAAACCTTGTTTGGCCGAAACATATAGGGGCACAAGCTTGGATTTTTGTTACCTAAAAATTCCTACATGAAGCATAGAACCTACAAAAATTTCCTTAGAAGCATATTCATGCAACCCTAGCCCAAAAGCCTTGGTTGGCCGAAACTTGTAAGGTATCAAGTATCATATTTCTTCCATGTATTATGTCCTACAAGAACAAATATACTGCAGGTGAGGGAATCTTACATCCTTCGCTTGGCTTTTAGTTTGAAGATGACCTAATGGAAGCCAAACCTAGCCTTCTTCTTGCTTGGATGAATTTCGGAAAATGGAAAGGGAGAAGATAGGTTTCGGTGAGGAGGAAGAAGAGAAGAGGGAGAAGTGACCTTTCTCTTGTCCCTTCATTCCCTATTTATTCTCTTGAAGTGTCCCTTAGCCTCCCTTACCCTTAACTATCATTCCCCCTATTCCTTTACTAATAACATCTCATTGGGCTTCTGGTTAGTGGATGCATCTATAGGGCTTGGCTATCTCTAGAAGTTTGGGGTTCAATTCCTAGGCCTTGCATCCTTTTTGGCTCATTTTCTTTTATTTTTGAAAGAGCCCACATAAAACCCATTATAATCATACAAAAATTATTATAAAATTTCTAGAGCTTGGGATGAAAAGGGAGGAAAGGGAAATGGGGAATTCGGCCAAGGATGAGGAAGAAGGAGAATGAAGAAGGAAAGTGGGGTTTTACTTCCTCTCTTTTCTTAATTCTCCTCTTTAATACCTAGGGAATGAACACTCTCCATCCTTTCATGGGAGGGGATGAACCAACTCCTCATCTTCCCATCTATATTCTTTGTATATTCTTTATATATCTTATCCATGAATCATCCTATGTTCTTGTACATTCTTTATATATCTTATCCATAAATTATCCTAGGGTCTAGTGGTGTCAAGGCTACCTCCCTATTAGGAGGTTCATGGTTCAAATCCTACCTATAACCATCGTTTATTTTATTTTATTCTAAACCTTTTATGACCTTAAAACCTATATAATTACTTGGCATAGTTTAGAATTTTACGGGCGTTACAATCCTTCATACCTATAAAAGTTTCGTCCTCGAAACTTAGAACAACTCCGGATACTTTTATTTCATGTCATCCTCGCGTTCCTAAGTTGCTTCTTCAAACTTTTGATTTTGCCATATGACTTTCACTAAGGGTACTTCTTTGGTTCTCTATTTCTTGATTTCTCGATCTATTATCTGAATAGATCGACTTTCATAACTTAAATCTTCTTGAACTTGTACCGTTTGTGGCTCGATCACATGGTCTTATTTGGACTCTATGCAATCCGATCACCTCCTCAACATACAACTGAGCTAGTTTTCCATTGAGTACGATACTTGATTGCCGTAATTCACATTTGGAGAATTTTTTTTCAAGAATCGCAACACCGTATTCGTGTTCGCGTGCTCTTCTTGGGTTCTCGACATATCGATATCGCCGATGAAGACGATCACAAATTTGTCGAGAGATGCCGAGAAGACCCGATTCATCGATCCATAAACCTCGCAGTGCATCGTCCCAGAAGGCGTAACTATGAACTCATAATGTCCATATCTTGTTTGGAAAGCCATCTTCGGTCAGGTTTATCTAGGCTTTCAAATCCTGGGGGTTGGCTAGCGTACACCTCTTCTTTAATAAGTCCATTTAAAAACGCTGACTTAACATCCATTTGACATAACTTAAATCCTCGATGTGCAGCGTAGGCTAACAACATTCAGTTGGATTCTAGTCTAGCTACGGGGGCATAGGTTTCATCGTAATCTAATCCTTCGACTTGACTAAAACCCTTGGCGACTAACGTTGCTTTATTTCTAACTACTGGTTTCCTTGCTAGTTCATTAAAGCATTTATTACTTGTTGTTGTTCTGTGACTTGACACTGTAGCTCGGTAACCACATGCATCAAATCTGGTGAGGGGTGCTGATTCCTTCCCTCTATTACTACGTCTCCCATCCATGTTATCTAAGTGATAAATAAATAATTAAGGTATTATTATAATTTCTACTCATATACATGCATCTAAACATTTCCTTATCATGAACAAGGTAAGGTATCCTTTCTAGTTGTATTTCTAGGTTAGAAGCATGTTTCCATCATATAAAGCATGGTAAGGTATCATTATTATCTAAGTCACAAGTGTGATTCCATTCTACTAAAACATGATGAGGTATTATTTCTATCTAAGTCACAAGTGTGATTCCATTCTACTAAAACATGATGAGGTATTATTTCTATCTAAGTCACAAGTGTGATTCCATTCTACTAAAACATGATGAGGTATTATTTCTATCTAAGTCACAAGTGTGATTCCATTCTACTAAAATATGATGAGGTATTATTTCTATCTAGATAGAAGACATTCTTCATTATAAAAGAAATTTAGGTAGGCATAAAGTTACTTACTTGGAAACAGCAGGATGGAGGCTTGATATGTGATAGTGGAAAGGTGAACCCGCCTCGATACAACTCTCAGAACGCCTCGCCTTATCGCTCCTCGTATGGCGCTTACTTTTTTTCATAACCTATATGGTTCATTTCACAATCTACATACTTAAACATGTTATCATGGCATAAACCTTCTTTTATACATGCATCACATATCATATTCATAATTAGCATGTTAACATATCTTATCTCATTTCATAACATGCATAACATTAAGATCCATTCATGGGTTCTAACATATCAAACTTTCTTAAGTAATTGACAGCAACATACTAAGCAACATCCAACATGGTACTAATAAATCACAAGTCTTATAAGCGGAAGCAATGTCTTAAGTTGTTCATTGAGCATATAAATATGAGCAGATAGTAATAGGGTCTTTTTCCACCATGCCACTATCACACACACTTGGCCCCTCCGGCTACTTCCTCTATATCTGCAGTATATGGACAACATAAATTATAAGCATATAGCTTAGTAAGGTTCTTGCCTACTCACAAAAGCTACAAACTTCATCAAACAATTAGCAACATGAGCATACCAGCATAAATAGCATGAGTATTTCATAACAACACTAATCATCAACATACCAACGTAATAAAACATAAGCATGGCATAAAATTTACATAAGCATGCTAAGCATAATTAAATCTAAGCAGGGCATAATTTAAACATAAGCATTCAGGACATCATCAAATCCTAAACATGCATCAAGGACATAATCATAAGCATTCTTAAACTTGAACATAAGCATTCATCATATCATAAAATCCTAAACATACATAAAGGACATAATCATAAGCATTCTTAAACTTGATCATAAGCATTCATCATATCATAAAATCCTAAACATACATAAAGGACATAATCATAAGCATTCTTAAACTTGATCATAAGCATTCATCATATAATAAAATCCTAAACATACATAAAGGACATAATCATTAAGCATTCTTAAACTTGATCATAAGCATTCATCATATCATAAAATCCTAAACATACATAAAGGACATAATCATAAGCATTCTTAAACTTGATCATAAGCATTCATCATATCATAAAATCCTAAACATACATAAAGGACATAATCATAAGCATTCTTAAACTTGATCATAAGCATTCATCATATCATAAAATCCTAAACATACATAATGGACTTAATCATAAGCATTCTTAAACTTGATCATAAGCATTCATCATATCATGAAATCCTAAACATACATAAAGGACATAATCATAAGCATTCTTAAACTTGATCATAAGCATTCTTAATTTCATACAAGTCCTTTCTTTTCAAAACATATACATATAGGTACTTCAACATAATCATAACTTGCATGGGGCGCCCCAGGCTAAGTACCACATAATGCGCGTTCCCTAATAGGCTGGGGTAGCGAGCCACCAGACCTACTAGAGCAAGACCTCTTACGTCTTACCAAGGCAAGACCTCTTACGTCTTCTTATGTCCCTTTGAATTTGATTAATGACCACCTGACGGGTCGGGTACTTAACCTCTTACAAAGTAAAAAACTTAATTCCTTTCTTTCTTGTCATATCATAAAGAATGCTCTTAATTCCCAACATAAAAAGGGAAGCATCTCCGTCTTATCTTATCATAAGGAGAGCTCTTAATCCCAACATAACAAGGGGAAGCATCTTTTTAGACATGTCATAGCATATATGCATTCATAACTTGAGAATACCCTAAAGGGGTCTTAAAGCATAATCATGTTCATCACATAAGCATATTTCATGGCATATTAAAATCATCAACTTGTTCATCACATAGGCATATTTCATGGCATATTAAATCATCAACTTGTTCATCACATAGGCATATTTCATGGCATATTAAATCATAAACATACTCATCACATAGGCATAATTCATGACATATTAAAATCATAAACATGTTAATATCATAGGCATATTTCATGACATATAAAAATCATAAACATGTTCATCACATAGGCATATTTCATGACATATGAAAATCATAAACATGTTCATCACATAGGCATACAACATATCCTAATTTCCTAAGGGGTATTTTCATGCAACCCTAGCCCTAAAACCATTGTTGGCCGAAACTTGGAGGGTACCAAAAGTTTATTTTTGGTTACATAAATTCATACATGAAGGCATACAACATAACATAACTTCATAAGGGGTGTTTTCATGAAACCCTAGCCCTAAAACCATTGTTGGCCGAAACTTGGAGGCTACCAAAAGTTTATTTTTGGTTACATAAATTCATACATGAAGGCATCCAAACATAACTTCATAAGGGGTGTTTTCATAAAACCCTAGCCCTAAAACCAATGTTGGCCGAAACATGTAGGGGCACAAAGCTTGGATTTTGTCACCTAAAAATTCCTACATGAAGCATACAACCTATAAAAATTTCCTTAGAAGCATTTTCATGCAACCCTAGCCCAAAAGCCTTGGTTGGCCGAAACATATAGGGGCACAAGCTTGGATTTTTGTTACCTAAAAGTTCCTACATGAAGCATACAACCTGCAAAAATTTCCTTAGAAGCATTTTCATGCAACCCTAGCCCAAAAACCTTGGTTGGCCGAAACATATAGGGGCCCAAGCTTGGATTTTTGTTACATAAAAATTCCTACATGAAGCATACAACCTACAAAAATTTCCTTAGAAGCATTTTCATGCAACCCTAGCCCAAAAGCCTTGGTTGGCCTAAACTTGTAAGGTATCAAGCATCATATTTCTTCCTTGTATTATGTCCTACAAGAACAAATATACTGCAGGTGAGGGAATCTTACATCCTTCACTTGGCTTTTAGTTTGAAGATGACCTAATGGAAGCCAAACCTAGCCTTCTTCTTGCTTGGATGAATTTCGGAAAATGGAAAGGGAGAAGATAGGTTTCGGTGAGGAGGAAGAAGAGAAGAGGGAGAAGTGGAGAAGTGGCCTTTCTCTTGCCCCTTCATTCACTATTTATTCTCTTAAAGTGTCCCTTAGCCTCCCTTACCCTTAACTATCATTTCCCCTATTCCTCTACTAATAACATCTCATTGGGCTTCTAGTTAGTGGATGCATCTATAGGGCTTGGCTATCTCTAGAGGTTTGGGGTTCAATTCTTAGACCTTGCATCCTTTTTGGCTCATTTTCTTTTATTTTTGAAAGAGCCCACATAAAGCCCATTATAATCATACAAAAATTATTATAAAATTTCTAGAGCTTGGGATGAAAAGGGAGGAAAGGGAAATGGGGAATTCGGCCAAGGATGAGGAAGAAGGAGAATGAAGAAGGAAAGTGGGGTTTTACTTCCTCTGTTTTCTCAATTCTCCTCTTTAATACCTAGGGAATGAACGCTCTCCATCCTTTCATGGGAGGGGATGAACCAACTCCTCATCTTCCCATCTATATTCTTTGTATATTCTTTATATATCTTATCCATGAATCATCCTATGGTCTTGTACATTCTTTATATATCTTATCCATAAATTATCCTAGGGTCTAGTGGTGTTAAGGCTACCTCCCTATTAGGAGGTTCATGGTTCAAATCCTACCTATAACCATCGTTTATTTTATTTTATTCTAAACCTTTTATGGCCTTAAAACTTATATAATTACTTGGCATAGTTTAGAATTTTACGGGCGTTATAATCAAAAAATCCTAAACATGCATAAAGGACATAATCATAAGCATTCTTAAACTTGAACATAAGCATTCATAATATCATAAAATCCTAAACATGCATAAAGGACATAATCATAAGCATTCTTAAACTTGAACATATGCATTCATAATATCATAAAATCCTAAACATGCATAAAGGACATAATCATAAGCACTCTTAAACTTGAACATAAGCATTTATAATATCATAAAATCCTAAACATGCATAAAGGACATAATCATAAGCACTCTTAAACTTGAGCATAAGCATGCATAATTTCATACAAGTCCTTTCTTTTCAAAACATATACATATAGATACTTCAACAAAATCATAACATGAAGGGGGGGCCCCAGGCTAAGTACCACATAAAGCGCGTTCCCTAATAGGCTGGGATAGCTAGCCACCAGACCTACTAGAGCAAGACCTCTTACGTCTTACCAGGGCAAGACCTCTTACGTCTTCTTATGTCCCTTGGATTTGATTAACGACCACCTAACGGGTCGGGTACTTAACCTCTTACAAAGTAAAATACTTAATTTTCATTCTTTTCTTTCTTATCATATCATAAAGAATGCTCTTAATCCCCAACATAAAAAGGGAAGCATCTCCGTCTTATCTTATCATAAGGAGAACTCTTAATCCCTACTTGAAAAGGGAAGCATCTCCATCTTATCTTATCATAAGGAGAGCTCTTAATCCCAACATAAAAAGGGGAAGCATCTTCTTAGACATGTCATAGCATATATGCATTCATAACTTAAGAATACCCTAAAGGGGTCTTAAAGCATAATCATGTTCATCACATAAGCATATTTCATGGCATATTAAAAAAAAACCATCAACTTGTTCATCACATAGGCATATTTCATGGCATATTAAATCATAAATATATTCATCACATAGGCATATTTCATGCCATATTAAAATCATAAACATGTTCATCACATAGGCATATTTCGTGGCATATTAAAATCATAAACATGTTCCTCACATAGGCATATTTCATGGCATATTAAAATCATAAACATGTTCATCACATAGGCATAATTCATGACATATTAAAATCATAGACATGTTCATCACATAGGCATATTTCATGGCATATTAAAATCATAAACATGTTCATCACATAGGCATAATTCATATCATAATTTCCTAAGGAGTGTTTTCATGCAAACCCTAGCCCTAAAACCATGGTTGGCCAAAACATTAGGGGCACAAAAAGTTCATTTTTGTCACATAGAATTTATACATGAAGGCATACAACATATCATAATTTCCTAAGGGGTGTTTTCATGCAACCCTAGCCCTAAAACCATTGTTGGCCAAAACTTGTAGGGGCACAAAAGTTCATTTTTGTCACATAGAATTTATACATGAAGGCATACAACATATCATAATTTCCTAAGGGTGTTTTCTGTTGGTGCAATCGGCCCAGGTCACGATTGACCAGGACTCGAGTTTGACTCGAGTGATGTTTTGATGTTTCGACAAAAACATATGACAATGTAATTGTCATGGGAAAGTCCAAGTCTTGTGCACTTGGCATGGAAAGTCTAAGTGGAACACTTGGCATTTGGTAAAGTCCAAGTCTTGAGTACTTGACATGAAAAGTCCAAGTGGGACACTTGGCGCATGGAAAGTCCAAGTCATGGGTACTTGGCATTTGGAAAAGTCCAAGTCTTGAGTACTTGGAATGAGAAGTCCAAGCATGGGTCTTGGCAAATGAGAAGTCCAAGCATGGGTCTTGGCAAATGGAAAGTCCAAGCATGGGTCTTGGCATGGAAAGTCCAACATGGGTTGGCAAGGGAAAGTCCAAGCTTGAGTCTTGGCATTTGGGAAGTCCAAGGGGATTGATATTGGCAGCGTAAAGTCCAAGCGGAGTCTTGGCGGCGTAAGTCCAATGTGCCTTGGCTGTGTAGACACTGTTAGCATGACATAGCCGAGGGGCACCTGGAGGCTAGCGCGATGGATGAACAAGTCATGGATGACTTGGAGGGATCCGAGAGGCATGAGGCTAATGGAGGTGGCTAGAAGGCTTAGGTCTAGGCTAAGGGTGGTCTAGTAAGTATGGGGGCACCATATTTGGGTTAAAACCTCATGTTTGAGGTTGGTAGTTGACTGGCAATATGGCCGGTTCGACTGCCGTGAGTCGGCTTGAGTTCGACTGCCAATTTAGAGCATTGGAGCCGATCGATGTTCATCAATGATCGCCAAGGGTCGACAATGATCGCTAGTTCTATGTCGAGCATGACAGCTGTAGTCGACCGCTACCGACTATGGGCTTTTGCAGTCGACTGCCAATGTTGGAAATCGACTGCCAAGAGTCCCGTTGGAACTTGTCCAACGTGGATTGAGCCGTTGTCTCACAGCTATAGTGCTGGCAGTCGACTAGGGACTTATGGCAATCGACTGCTAGGTGGAAATCCAGCCTGATGGAGGATAAAAGCAGCTGTTCATGGAAGGCTCAAGCATCAGTTCTTTAAGGGCTTTGGTGAGGCGATTTGAAGGCAATTTGCAGGTGCATTTCAGGGTCCTTCAAGCTCATCCAAGCAACCGACAAGCAAGCGCTCAAAACCCTAGTTTGTAAAGTGTTCTTTACATTTTCACTTGTATTTGCTTGTTTACTTTGTATTACTTGTTGTAATTCATTGTACGAGGCTTCTCCACCTCCGACTTGTTGTCGAGAAGGAGCTTTATTGCTTAGTGGTGTTTGTGGCATCGCTAGGGTTCGTACGAACCCAATCCGTGGAGTAGGAACCGTTTTGGTTCCGAACCATGTTATATCCTTGTGTTCGTGATTGTATCTTTTTGTTATTGCTTTTATTATTTCTATTCCGCTGCGCATAATGAGTTTTGTAGAGACGATCGTGAATGAATTTCATCTATGTACGATCAAACGCTATTCACCCCCCTCTAGCGCCCTCAAATCTTCAACAATTGGTATCAGAGCCCGGGGCTCTTCTACGGACTAACCGCCGGGAGCTAGGACAAAGAAGCTAGAGGGTGAAGATGGAAGAACAATTGGGATGGAACATTAACACACCAATCCCTTACTCCTTCTATGGACAAGAAGGGTTTAAGCAATGGAAGTCAAGAATTGAAGACTTCCTAATGATGAGGGACTTCGAAGAATGGTCTATCTTGATGGAGGGTTTTAGCTATCCAATAGGACCAAAGGGAGGATTCCTCAAGAAGAAGAAGTGGAGTGAAGATCAACTCCAAGCCTTCGAGAAAAACATGAAGGTAGTAAAATTTATTCTTGATTTGGTCCCTAATGAGATTGTGTGTATGGTAGGGGACTATATGGACGCTAAGGAGTTGTGGAGCCAAGTGGCAAAGCTCCATGAAAACGCATCATTGGTCCAAGAAGAAGAAGAAGAAGAAGAGTGCTCATCCTCTCAAGCTCAAAAAGAAGCAAATACATCTTCATCCAAAGAGCTTGAGGATTCGGAGGTTGATAGGGAATCAACATCTGGATCGGAAGAGGTGGAGAAAGTGGAAGAAGCATCCACTTCTAGGATTGAGGAGGAGATTAGAGTTTCCTCAACACCGGAGCATCAAGAAGAAGCTTCCACATCCAGTCAAGATGAAGAAGTTTCAATTCCAACACCTTCCACCACCATAGGTAACTCAAACATGTCAATTTGTAATAAAAATCATATCATATGTTTTGAGTGTAGAGAAGCCGGGCACTACAAGAGCAAGTGCCCAAAGAAGATTAGGAAAGCTCCACCGGCACCAAAAGTCAAGGATGTCAGTTCCCCAACACCTAAAGGCAAGGAGCACATCATATGCTTCAAGTGCAATTAGAAGGGGCATTATCAGAGTCAATGCCCTAGGGGGAAGAAGAAGGGGCAAGGAGGAGCATCACAAGTAGGGGGAGCTTCTATAGCTAACCCTAAGGTATATTTTAATAATGCACCTTCCAAATTTAAAAGTCAAAAGCATGCTAGAAATTTTAATTCTCTTGCAATTCACCATGAAAAGCATGCTAGAGATAAATATTTTTGCTTAGGAGCCAAGAGGGTAAATTTTTCAAGAAAGGAGAAATTTGGGACTAATGTCCCTAGAAAAACTCTTCCTAAGGAAAGCATTAGGAAAATAGAAAACCACTTAGGCATTAACCCTAAGAAGGGTAGGCATATGCCTAGAGAAAATGGTAATGCCCAAAAACTTAATTAAAAATCAATTGGGCAATTAGAGGTTGAAAATCAAGCCTTGAGGTCAAGGCTTGAAAAACTGGAAAAGACCCTTAGGAATATACAAAATCAATTTAAAGGGTCTAATGGTCAAAGTCAAAGGTCCAAAAGTCAAAGTCAACACCAAGGACCTAAGAGTCAAAAGTCAACCAATGGCAAGCAAGGTTTGAGTCACAAACCTAAGCCTAAGGTAGCTTACCATAGTGTTCCATTTGATTATGGGACACAAACTAGGTCTAGGAAGACCAAGGTCAATAGGGAAGTCATCTCTAGAATTGACCAAAGGGTGTGCCTAGTGGCTAGGGTTTCAAGGAAACCTAGGGTGGCCACTAAGAAGGTTGCAAGGGGAGTTACCCCTAGAGTCAACCAAGGTAAGACCCAAATGACCAAGGCTAACAAGCCTAGGAGGGTCATTAGGAAGGTATCTAGGGAGGTTATCCCTAAGGAATACCTAATTAACCCTAGGAGCTCAAATCGGTTTTGGGTTCCTAAGAGCGTGATTGATTCACTCTTGATGGGTTTAGGGTGTGCCAACCTTGATTGGATGGGTAGTTAACTCAACCATGATAAAGGTGGCATTTTAGGTCATTTTCAAGGTTATGGTTATCTTGGAAATGTGGTTTGATTTGAATCCTAAAGGTTTTTAGGATGTTCAAATATTAATTGAGAAGTTTTGATAAAATGATCAAATTGACACAAGTTGAGTTTAGAGGTTAGTGTGCCATTTTGGGTTTTTGGCACACTAGGGAGATTAATGATAATATGGCAAAATATATCTAATTATATCAAATGGAAATTAATATTAAAATTTAGGTATTACTATACCTATATATTTTATATGTCATGCTTTGTTTGCCATATAACATGCCATGACATCATGTTTATTTTAATCATTTTATATGTCATGTTCATGTTTTAGGATTAAGGTTTTAAATGTCATGTGTTTTAGATTTCATCTTATGCCATGACATCATGATTATGAGCATGTGCTTATTTATATCATCATTAATTCCATAATCATTCATGCATTTAAGAAAAATTTCGGTTGAAATTGATTTAAGGACTATGGCATGACTTGGAGTCCCATTCATAAGGGAATCAAGTAGGGTTGCCTTAGAAGATGCATGAAACACTAGTTTTAAATGAACCAAAACCCACATCTCACATCCAATTGATATGTATGTGTATTTATACACCCTAGATACATGTGAGATGCTAGGATATGAGTTAAGTTCAAGGTGCATAGTTTTTGCGTCTAGATGAACTAAAACTCATCTAATTCATTAGTGGATCATTGGGAGAGCATGTGTACAAGTCATGTACATAAAGCCCAAGGAATATGATCCAAAATAAGGTTTTGAAAACATTTTAAAATCATTTTGAAAAACCTTGGTGAAGTCTATCTTTTGATAGCAATCACCATTGATAGAGTTGATACAAAATAGGGCTAAAACATTGAAAATTTCAATGGTTTTGAGTTTTGTATCAAACTCACTATTTTATGGGTAAAATAATTTTCAAATATTTTTCACCCATTGTGTGTGTCATAAGTATTATACGTATGAATTTTCATGATTTTTTGAATTACGTATAATTATTTATGAATTTCCAAAATTCATTTCTGATAGTTGAAAATCGAGATTATTACCGATCGGCTCTATGTGGCGCCGATCGATGTGAGTGGCAATGATCGACATCGCTGAGTCGATTGCCAGATCTGATTTCGAGTTAACAAGGTTTGTTTAGCCCGTGTTCAGCTATGGAAAAGGTTCCTAATCACTCCTAACCCTAGGATATGCTTTAGGAAGCATTATAAAGGGTGATAATCCATTGGATATGGATTAGGAGCTGTGTTAGGTCAAAGTATCAAATTTAGGGTGAGTGAAAGTTCTATGTTGAACTTAGAACCTTAATTTTGATGGTTTAGAGTTCCTATTGGCTTAGGGGCTTCCCAAAGACATTGTTGGTGCAATGATCAAGGGGGAGCAAGCCTTTAGGGGGAGGTATCCATCTTGGGATGATGGATATATTTTTCTCCTTGAAGAGGAAAAGTTATTGGGAGAGTATCATCAATTGTGAAAATTAATGGGTTTTTGATACCCAATTTGGAAATTGGGAGAGAGTATAGGATTGTCTCTCTTGAGTGATATGTGAATTATCACTAGGAAGATGGTAGGCATCCTAGGTATTTATTTTTGGATCAAGGGGGAGATTGTAAGATCTCATTGGGACATGAGACACTGACCTCCTTGGAGAGAAAACCTTTTTGATGTTAGTCAAAAAGGGGGAGAACATTTGGAGAGTGTTTACCAATTTGGGATAATTGGTAAGGGATTTGAGTTAGTGGTCTAACTCAAATGATTTGTTTGGTTTTTGTCAAACATCAAAAAGGGGGAGATTGTTGGTGCAATCGGCCCAGGTCATGATTGACCAGGACTCGAGTTTCACTCGAGTGATGTTTTGATGTTTCGACAAAAACATATAATAATGTAATTGTCATGGGAAAGTCCAAGTCTTGTGCACTTGGCATGGAAAGTCTAAGTGGAACACTTGGCATTTGGTAAAGTCCAAGTCTTGAGTACTTGACATGAAAAGTCCAAGTGGGACACTTGGCGCATGGAAAGTCCAAGTCATGGGTACTTGGCATTTGGGAAAGTCCAAGTCTTGAGTACTTGGCATGAGAAGTCCAAGCATGGGTCTTGGCAAATGAGAAGTCCAAGCATGGGTCTTGGCAAATGGAAAGTCCAAGCATGGGTCTTGGCATGGAAAGTCCAACATGGGTTGGCAAGGGAAAGTCCAAGCTTGAGTCTTGGCATTTGGGAAGTCCAAGGGGATTGATATTGGCAGCGTAAAGTCCAAGCGGAGTCTTGGCGGCGTAAGTCCAATGTGCCTTGGCGGTGTAGACACCGTTAGCATGACATAGCCGAGGGAAGCACCTAGAGGCTAGCACGATGGATGAACAAGTCATGGATGACTTGGAGGGATCCGAGAGGCGTGAGGCTGATGGAGGTGGCTAGAAGGCTTAGGTCTAGACTAAGGGTGGTCTAGCAAGTATGGGGGCATCATATTTGGGTTAAAACCTCATGTTTGAGGTTGGCAGTCGATTGGCAATATGGCCGGTTCGACTGCCGTGAGTCGGCTTGAGTTCGACTACCAATTTAGAGCTGGAATTGCTTTGGCGATCATTGCTCATTGGGAGCGATCGATGATACTCTGACGACCGGCCAAGGGTCAGCCGATCGCTAGTTCCGCGGTCGAGTTACGACGCTGATCGAGCCGACCGAGCGATCGACTATAGGCGTTAGCGGTCCGACTGCCAATGTTGGCAGTCGATTGCCAAGAGTCCCGTTGGAACTTGTCCAATATGGATTGAGCCGTTGTCTCAGACTCTCGGCAATGATCGGGACTTATGGCGATCGCGGCGGAAATCCAGCCCGATGGAGGATAAAAGCAGCTGTTCGTGGAAGGCTCAAGCATTAGTTCTTTATGGGCTTTGGTGAGGCGATTTGAAGGTGATTTGCAGGTGCATTTCAGGGTCCTTCAAGCTCATCCAAGCAACCGACAAGCAAGCGCTCAAAACCCTAGTTTGTAAAGTGTTCTTTACATTTTCACTTGTATTTGCTTGTTTACTTTGTATTACTTGTTGTAATTCATTGTACGAGGCTTCTCCACCTCCGACTTGTTGTCGAGAAGGAGCTTTATTGCTTAGTGGTGTTTGTGGCATCGCTAGGGTTCGTACGAACCCAATCCGTGGAGTAGAAATCGTTTCGGTTCCGAACCACGTTATATCCTTGTGTTCGTGATTGTATCTTTTCGTTATTGCTTTTATTATTTCTATTCCGCTGCGCATAACGAGTTTTGTAGAGATGATCGCGAACGAATTCCATCTACGTACGGTCAAACGCTATTCACCCCCCTCTAGCGCCCTCAAATCTTCAACATTTTCATGCAACCCTAGCCCTAAAACCCTAGTTGGCCGAAACTTGTTGGGCACCAAAATTTTATTTTTGTCACATAAGGTTCATACATGAAGGCATACAACATAATATAACTTCATAAGGGGTGTTTTCATGAAACCCTAGCCCTAAAACCCTAGTTGGCCGAAACATGTAGGGCCACAAAGCTTGGATTTTTGTCACCTAAAATTCCTACATGAAGCATACAACATATCATAATTTCCTTAGAAGCATTTTCATGCAACCCTAGCCCAAAAACCTTGGTTGGCCGAAACTTGTAAGGGCACCAAGACTTGTATTTTTGTCACCTAAAATTCCTACATGAAGCATACAACATATCATAATTTCCTTAGAAGCATTTTCATGCAACCCTAGCCCAACAACCTTGGTTGGCCGAAACTTGTAAGGTATCAAGCATCATATTTCTTTCATGTATCATGTCCTACAAGAACAAATATACTGCAGGTGAGAGAATCTTACATCCTTCGCTTTGCTTTTAGTTGGAAGATGACCTAATGGAAGCCAAACCTAGCCTTCTTCTTGCTTGGATGAATTTCGGAAAATGGAAAGGGAGAAGGTAGGTTTCGGTGAGGAAGAAGAAGAGAAGAGGGAAGAAGAAGTGGCCAAATGGAACTTTCACTCCTATTTATAAAGGGAGGAAGAGAAGTGCCTCTTCTCTTTTCATGCCTCTTCATTCACCCTCCTCACACTCATCTACAATTTCTCCTCTTTCTCCAACAGTAAGCTACTGCTGAGCACTTGGTCATCACATGCATGGTAAGAGTTAACTCTCACCAAGAGGTTTAAGGTTCAAACCTCACCTCTCACCTTTTTTCATTCTTTTATCATCATTTTCCAAGATCCCATATATAATCTACTAGACATAAAAAATTAAATTCTATACCAAATATTTTGGAGAAAATTTTTGGGGTGTTACACTAGTGTAGGATAATAAAGGCCTTGATGCGTATATGATACACATTCATGATTAGATTATATCATAATCGAATCAACTTGAAAATGCCTACCAAGTCTTGATACCCATAACTACCTCGATCATTTGTAGTTGTTGAATCTGCCAAAGCAGAGCAACACATATTATTTTGGTAGTGTGCGGAGGGACAATCTTGGTCCTGCCTATCACGGCTTGGGTTAGAGTAAGCTCAATTAGATTGAGGAAAATTAGTTAACTCAATTGGATCGAGTAGAACTATAGGCATATTCCAACCGTTGGAAAGATAGGATAAGATCACATTTACACTAAATCTTGGGCGATTTAGCCAAAGCTAACTCATGGTCTTTTGTAAATGTGGATCTTGATCCTATAAACAAGAGTTGCATAGAGATGTAATCGGTAATGTACTACCCACCGATCATATTAAGTCTTGGGCGATTTAGCCAAAGCTAACTCAAGGCTTAGTATGATATGGATCTTGTCCCGCAGGAATTATAACATGTTTGTATGAATCTAGTAATGTGGTTTGACCACATCCATAACTCAATTCTACAAAAATCCTATAATTCAGTGGGAGCATCATTTGATTAAAGGCCTAATTAAACGATAAAAGGAATATGATATTAATTTTTTGCATTGTGTATATTGTAGATTACTATGTCGACAAATACGAACACTCTCTCCCTGCGTTCTGTCCTTGAGAAGGACAAGCTCAATGAAGCAAATTTCCTGGATTGGTACAGGAACCTGAGAATCGTTCTCACCCAAGAAAGGAAACTGCACGTCCTGAAGCAGCCCATTCCGGAGGCACCTCCTTCCACTGCCTCGCGAACTGACAAAGATGCTTACAAGAAGCATCAAGATGATGCATTAGATGTGTCATGTCTCATGCTCGCGACCATGAACTCTGAGCTTCAGAAGCAACACGAGTTCATGAATGCTCCTGATATGGTTGAACATCTTCGTCAACTATATCTAGGACAAGCAAGGCACGAGAGATATGAGATCTCTAAGGCACTATTTCAGTCCAAGATGCAAGAAGGGACTCCCGTAGGTCCATATGTACTCAAGATGATTGGGTACATCGAGAACCTACAGAGGTTGGGATTCCCATTTGACCAAGAGCTGGCCACTGACTTGATCTTGCAATCTTTGTCACAAGACTACAATCAATTTGTCATGAATTACAATATGAATGAAATTGATAAGCCACTGCCTGAGATGTTCAGCATGTTGAGAACTGCTGAGCTCAACCTTAAGAAGGGAAAATCTGACTCCATTTTGATGGTGCATAAGAAGAAAGGCAAAGGCAAGCCTAAAGGTAAGGGAAAGTCTCAAGCCAAGGGCAAAGGCAAGGAACTGAACCCAAAAGGAGGGGTGGCCAAAGAAGGGACTTGCTTCCACTGCAAGGAAGCTGGACACTGGAAGCCTAACTGCAAAGCATACCTAGAAGATCTTAAGAAGAAGAGAAGTGAGACTTCTACTTCAGGTATAAATGTTATAGAAGTCAATCTATCTATTTCTTCATCATGGGTATTTGATACTGGATGTGCATCTCACATTTGTACCAATGTGCAGGCGCTGAGAAATAGCAGGGCATTGACAAAGGGTGAGGTGGACCTACAAGTAGGCAATGGAGCAAGAGTTGCTGTTGTAGCTGTAGGAACTTATGATCTATCTCTGCCCACTGGGCTTGTACTAGAACTAGATGAATGTTATTATGTGCCTGCTTTAACTAAGAACATAATTTCGGTTTCTTATTTGGACAAGAAAGGACTTACATTTATAATAAAGAACAAATATTGTTTAGTTTATTTAAATGATATGTTCTATTGTAGTGGACCTCTAATGAACGAACTCTACTTTCTAGACTTAGAGAGCCCCATCTATAACATAAGTACCAAAAGGTTCAAGTCAAATGAGTTGAACCAAACCTATCTCTGGCAATATCGCTTAGGTCACATAAATGAGAGTCGCTTATCTCAGCTCCATAAGGATGGGCTACTAGACTCATTTAATTTTGAATCATATGAGACATGCGAGTCTTGCCTTTAGGCAAGATGACCAAGACTTCCTTTAGTGGACACAGCGAAAGAGAAACTGACTTGTTAGGACTTATACATAGTGATGTATGTAGACCTTTCAATGTTGCTGCTAGAGGTGATTATAGATACTTCATTATATTTATTGATGACTTCAGTAGATATGGTTATGTGTATCTTATGACACATAAATCATAATCTTTTAAAAAGTTCAAAGAATTCAAGAATGAAGTACAAAACCAGCTTGGCAAGAGTATTAAGATACTTTGATCAGATCGAGGTGGTGAATACCTTATCCATGAGTTTCGTGACTATCTAGCTGAGTGTGAGATTCTATCCCAACTCACTCCTCCTGGAACACCACAGTGGAATGGTGTATCCGAAAGGAGGAATCATACCCTATTAGATATGGTACGATCTATGATGAGTCACACAGATCTTCCTATATCCTTTTGGGGATATGCTCTAGACACTGTTGCTTTTACACTTAACCGTGTACCATTCAAGGCTGTGATAAAGACACCATATACGATATGGACAGGGAGAAATCCCAAGATGTCTTTCATGAGGATTTGGGGTTGTGAGGCTTACATTTGACGTCAAGTCTCAGACAAATTGGACCCAAATCCGATAAGTGCTATTTTGTTGGATATCCCAAGGAGATGAAGGGATATTACTTCTACATTCCCAGTCAGCACAAAGTGTTTGTGGAAAAGACTGGGGTTTTTCTAGAAAGGGATTTTGTTTCTAGAAAAACTAGTGGGAGTAAGTTCGATCTTGAAGAAATTCAAGATAAGGACCATAACACTGTGGCCTTGATATAGGTTGAACAGGAACCACAAAATATTATGGGTGATGAGATTGTTGTACAAAGAGTTGTGGAACAACCACCTGTTCAGGTAGACCTACCTCTTCGCAGGTCTGATAGGGTACGTCGTCTGTTTGAGAGATACTCATTTCTCTTGTCTGACCATGATGATGTTATGCTCATTGAGAATGAGCCTACATCCTATCAGGAAGCTGTGATGAGCCCAGACTCTGAGAAATGGCTAGAGGACATGAGATTCGAGATGGAATCCATGTACACCAACCAAGTATGGACTTTAGTTGATCCACCTGAAGGGGTCAAACCCATTAGGAGTAAGTGGATCTTTAAGAGAAAGACTGACATAGATAGACTTATGCATACCTATAAGGGTCGATTGGTGGCTAAAGGTTTCAAGCAAATTCATGGTATTAACTATGATGAAACCTTTTCTCCAGTGGCGATGTTTAAGTCCATTCAGATCATGCTTGCTATTGGAGCATACCACGATTATGAGATCTGGTAGATGGATGTCAAAACTGCATTTCTGAATGGAAACTTACTCGACCATGTGTACATGACACAACCTGAGGGTTTTGTAGATCCACAATATACTGGGAAAGTATGCAAGTTGTAAAGGTCCATTTATAGGCTAAAATAAGATTCTCGGAGCAGGAATATTCGATTCGATGATACGATCAAATAGTTTGGTTTCATCAAGAATGAAGATGAACCCTGTGTCTACAAGAGGGTTAATGGGAATACAGTTGTCTTCCTTGTATTGTATGTGGATGACATACTACTCATTGGGAATGATATCCCTTCGCTATAGTCTATGAAGACTTGGCTGGGGGCGTGCTTCTCAATGAAGGACTTAGGTGAAGCAGCCTGTATTCTAAGCATCAAGATCTATAGAGATAGATCTAAGAGATTGCTTGGACTAAGTCAGAGTACATATATTGACACGGTATTACTACGGTTTGCCATGCAGAATTCCAAGAAGGGACTTCTACTGATGTCATATGGTGTGAGTCTTTCGAAGACTCAAAGTCCCTCTTCTAGAGAGGAGAGAGACCGCATGGATAAGATTCCTTACGCATCTGCTATAGGATCTATCATGTACGCCATGTTGTGTACTTGTCCTGATGTCTCGTATGCTTTGAGCATGACGAGTAGATACCAGTCAGATCCAGGTGAGCGTCACTGGATAGCAGTCAAGAATATTCTTAAGTACTTGAGAAGGACTAAAGAATATTTCTTGATATTTGGAGGCGATGAGGAGCTAGCTGTAAAGGGTTACAACGATGTCAGCTTCCAAACTGACCAGGATGATTATAGATCACAGTCAGGGTTCGTGTTTTGCTTGAATGATGGCATTGTGAGCTGGAAGAGTTCGAAGCAGGACACAGTTGCTGATTCTACAACAGAGGCCGAGTATATTGCTGCATCAGAGGCAGAAAAGGAGGCAGTTTGGATCCGCAAGTTCATTACTGAGCTTGGGGTGGTTCCTAGCATAGCAGATCCTATAGAGCTCTATTGTGACAACAATGGAGCGATTGCGCAGGCTAAGGAACCTTACTCACACCAGTGGACCAAACACATACTACGACGCTTCCATGTCATTCGAGAGATTATCGATAGAGGAGATGTGAAGATTTACAGAGTACTCACAGAGGCTAACATCACAGATTCCTTGACCAAGGCTTTGGCACAGAAAAAGCATGATGGTCATACTAGGTCATTGGGTATTAGATACTATGGTGATTGACATTAGTGCTAGTGGGAGATTGTTAGTGAAAGTCCTAGAGCCAATCATGTGATGATTATTGTATAGACTTTATTGTATCATATTCCTATTTATAAAGGCATGGTTATTATATTTACTTGTATTGGTGCCAAATAACTAAGTATAATAACGTCCTTGAGTAGTAGGTTCTTATCTATATCAATCGATTGGTTGAATCGATAATGAGATGAAATAGAGAACACTACTCTTAATCATTCCTAGTCAAGTATTAACATTCAGGGACAATGTTAATGCGTAGAGACTAGCATGTAGGTCAACACGATGACTTGATCTCACAAGTCATGGATATGAGATATCAAGTTGACACATGGGTATGCATTGGAGAATGTATACTAAATGACCCGCCATGAGAAAGTATCATGGATCGCTATATGAGTGTCATATACTTTCTCATGTGGCTATTAGTATGACTATTAGTCCTTAGACCTGAAGTCACCATGGTTCCCTACATAAAGAGTTGCATACTTTGGCTTCGTCAAACGTCACCCGTAAATGGGTGGACTATAAAGGCGATTACTGGGTATATAACAAATTATGTGGAGGGATGTGAGTGATTTAGATGAGATCTATCCCTTCTATATGACGGGGGTGACATCATTATTCTTGATAGAGTGAGACCACAAAGTGCATGACCATGCCCAAATGAGTCAATATGAGATATTGAGCTCATTTGATTGAGAGTGAGTCTACTTGGAGTTCAAGATATAGATTGTACCGAGGATGACATAGTCTATGCCTCAATTGGTCAATCTAGATGTCAAGGATAGAGGGACATTGTCACATATTGTGAGAGTCACAATTAGTTGACACAAAGGTGATGTTGGAGCTCAACATTCTTGTAACTTGGGTAGCAATGATGTGTTGCTAGATATCGCTCATTGCTTATGTTCCTAAATTGGTTTAGGAGCATTGCCAACGTTACAAGAACCTATAGGGTCACACACAAAGGGCAATTAGATGGAGATTAGGTTCATATGATGAACCATGAGGATTAGGTTTATGGGATGAACCAAATTGGATTGAGAGTAATCCAAATTAGACTAATTGAGTTAGACTCAATTTGACTCAAGTGTTGAATAAGTCTAATTTAGATTTGATTCATTGAGTCAATTTAAATTAATGAATAGAGATTCATTAAATCAAATTGACTTGAATCAAGTGGTTATATTTGATCAACCATGGGAGATAACAGGTCAAGTTTGACTTGACTTGAGAGGGAAGATGAATGGTCAATTTTGACTTGACCAATTGCCATGTCATGGTGACTTGGCATGGGGGCCGACCAATGATGATGTTCCACATCATCATAGACTTATCATGTTCTGCCACCTCATGAGGGAGACCAAGAGCCATTGGCTCTTGGAGTTACATGCATGCATGTAACCCCCTAAGATTGAAGTGGCCGGCTACTTTTCTTGATGAAGTGAATTCATTTGGTGAGTAACTCCATCTTCTTCTTCCTCTCAAGCTCTCTCCCAATCCTCCTTTTGGCCAAAACTTCCAAGGAGTGCTAGCACACTCTAGGTTGTTTTTCTCCACCATTTGTCCATGTGGATACCAATAGAGGAGTGTACACTTGACACTCTTGAGTTCCGGCAAGCCATTTGGACGAGCGGGATAAGCGAAGGGCGTCGCATCGAGGGTAACGCTCTCATCTTGTAGATCTAAGGTAGATCTAGGTTTACTTAAACACATACATGAATTTATTTTTATATATCTTCGTACGGATCCGTGGCCGGGCTTCCGTGGTTTTCGCAATGCAAAAAGCGATTTTTGTGGCTCGGAAAGTCCAATAACACAGATTCGGACTTCCAATAATATAGGGATTAGTAAGTTTACCTCAGGTTTTGTGTTACTTTGGGAGGTGAAGCCATTGTATGGAGGAGTGTCAAGTAGAAATACGTGGCGGACTCCACCATGGAAGCTGAGTATGTGGCAGCCTCTGAGACAGCCAAATAAGCTATATGGTTTAGGAACTTCTTGATGGACTTGGATGTGATTCCTGGTTTGCCCAAAACCATCACAATTTATTGTGATAACAGTGGTGCAGTTGCAAACTCGAAGGAACCATGAGCCCATAAGGAAAGTAAACACATAGAGCGCAAGTATCACCTGATACAAGGGATCGTAAAGCGAGGAGAAGTTGCTGTCGCCAAGATTGCATCAGAGGATAACCTGACAGATCCTTTCACTATGGCCCTTCCAGCGAGAGCTTTTGATAGACATGTGGAGGGAATGAGAATTAGATGTATGACACTTTGATGGCAACATAGTCTTTTAGTATAAGTGGGAGATTGTTGAGATGTATACTGAAAGTCTGGTCCTTATATGGACATCTTCATTTTGAAATAAGAATCACATGATTATTATTTGCATTTATATTTATTATATGTTTGCATCTTGTCTAATACTTTACATTATAGATAACATGGTGTGTGGTGTCACACAGAGGATCATGTTATCAGTTCCTTGTGGAGTATAAGTAGAGGCTCACAACCAAGATGGTTTTGGACAAACCATTGGTATGGTTGTAGTGTAATTTTGTATTGATTTATCTTGACCATAGAATTACACTAGTACACTTTGTGTGTATTGAGCAGGACTGAATTAGAGGTGATTCAATTTATTGCTGACTACATAATTGAATCGGACCTCGGATATTATGGTGTACATGCTCTTAATCTCGATATAATAACGGGCACATGTATTTAATATTTATTTCTTTGATTTACCAATGGGCAAGATTTATGGGTTAAATCAATAGGCCCGGTAAGTTGAGAAATGATATTATTTACATGGTGTGCCATTGATTATAGGAGGAAATCGTGTCCTATGTATTAGGATGATGATGTCCCTTTGAGGAGCTCATAAGGATCATCATGTAAACCTTGCAGGTGGACTTGGTCCAGCTTGATGATAAGGTTGAGTTGTACTACTCATGGAGTTAGATGTTAATTAATTAATTGTCAATAAATTAGTTAATTAACGGATATTTGATATCTTAAACACGGGGAGATATTTGTACAATTAATATGTGGAGCCCATATTTAATTATGGGGGTTGGTGAGGTAGATCAATGATAATCCTCTAGTGGAATGGATTTAATGGATCGGATTTTATCTGGGCCGGATCCATTAGGTGGCCAAGATCCAACTCCTTTTCATGGTCCCTATTGTAGCCTATTAAAACCCTCATGAAGCCTAGATCCAACGGACACGATTAAAAGGAGGCTTGGGCAAAATCTATAAATAGTTACAAGGTTTGGGAGGCAAGAAGAATGATTCTTCTAGGGTTTTTGGGTGCTAGGGTTTGGAGAGGTTGGGCGGCAAGCTTTGGCTTGGCTTCTCTTTTAGGGCCGACGACAACCAAGAAGAGGAGTAGGGTTTTTATCCTTTTTTTTTCTCTTGGCCGGCTCCTCCTTCTTCTCTCCTAGGGCGGCACCTTCTTCCCTCAAGTCTTGGCCAGCGGCAAGAGTTAGGGCTTCTTCCCTTGGAGCTCTTGACCGGCGCCCACACTCTCTCCCTCTCCTTAGGGCCGACGGACATCAACCTTGGTGGTTGGTGGTTGGCGCAAGAAAGGAGAAGAAAGGGGCTTTGGTTATCTTCTTTTTTTCAGAGCGAACAAGGAAAGAAAGATACGCAATCTAGGAGGCTTCAACTCTTGGAGGATCATTGCCCACACAACGTCCAAGAGGAGGATAGGTCATACGATAGAAGATCAAGAGGTAAACAAGAGGTATAAATCTTGTTTGTTTTGATTTTAGTTCTTTTGTATTATGCATGTGGTTAATTTACTTGGACCCCGATGATAAACACAAAAACCAGTGATCCGTTCATCATCTATTCCGTGGCTAATCGAGGAAAAGAGTTAGGTTGCTTGAACAATAAGTTATTTGAGCGACGACTCAAATCGAGAAGCACGATGATGGATCGGTTGCTTGGGTAATTCATCTTCGTTTGGATTAATTTTTTTTAATCCGGAGACATATGATTGGATCGCCATGCAAAAGTGACTGAGGCGAAGTGAGAAGTGAAGCTTTAACCTTCACCTTTGCCTTTGTCTTTGGCTTGGGTCTTACCCTTACCTTTAGGCTTTTGCTTGCCTTTGCCTTTACCTTTGTTCACCATCAAAAAGGTACCAGGATTTGCCTTCTTAAGGTTGAGTTCAGCAGTTCGTAACATGCTCAGCAACTCAGGTAAAGGCTTGTCAATTTCATTCATGTTGTAGTTCATGACAAATTGATTGTAGCCTTCTGGCAGTGACTAAAGAACAAGGTCAGTGACTAGCTCTTGGCTCAATAGAAATCCCAATTTCTGTAGGTTCTCAATGTACCCAATCATCTTGAGTACATGAGTGCATACGGGAATTTCTTCTTGCATTTTGCATTGAAACAAGACCTTTGATACTTTGTATCACTCGTGCCTTGCTTGTCCCTGATATAGTTGTTTCAGATGCTCAACCATACCATAGGCATCTATGTTCTCATGTTGCTTCTGAAGCTCAAAGGTCATGGTGGCAAGCTTAAGACATGACACATCCAATACGTCATCTTGCTTCTTATAATCATCCTCGTCAGCACGAGTGATCGTAGTGGCGGGTGGTTCAGGAATGGACTGCTCTGGGACATACAGTGTGCATTCTTGCTTGAGGACTATCCTCAAGTTCCTATACCAGTATAGGAAATTAGCTCCAGTGAGCTTGTCCTTATCAAGGATAGATCGTAGAGAGAGTGTGTTTGATGTATTTGACGACATGGTGATCTACAATATAGAAGTGTAGAAATGTATCATATGTCAATCATTTAATTAGGCCTTTTAACTAAATGATTCTCCCACTGGTCACAAAATGGGACAAGATCCATATTATACTGCATCTTGAGTTAGCTTTGGCTAATCGCCCAAGAATCGTATAAGTACATCTAATGTAACTCTTGTACATCTATATGAACAACATTATTTGTTCATTGTGCCAATTGCATGAGACATCCTACTAAATTATCACTCATCTTGAGTTAGCTTGGCTAATCGCCCAAGATTTGTATAATGTAGATAGATGTCTCGTATGAGCTATGCCTCTAAGTTCATCAATCCAATAGAGAGAGCTTGGTTAAGTCAAACCCAAGGTTTAATAGGCGGACATCACAATTGTCCTATCGTACTTTACCGAGGTAAATCGAGTCACTTTACTTTGGCAAACGCACTACGATTGAACAAGGTAATAGTAAGTATTAAACTTTGGTAGGCATATAATAAGTGACCTTAATTTTTGTGACAACTAACTACTCATGCATCACATACAAGCATCACATATAACCATAGCATATATCAACATATATGATTAAACGTGACATGGTTATGGCCCGAATCTACGATCTCCTCAAGCCATTGAGAAGAGCGTTGGGTCAACCTAGGGATTGCATCTCCTTCAACTACATCCTTTGGTTGTTTTGTGTCGCTGGCATCGTTCTTGTAACTTCATCCTCCAATGAACTTTCCACTCATTATTTTGTACATTACAAAATAAGAATACTCGAGTTACATTCGAGTCTAGATCTATTTTACAACTAGAAAAATAGAGAGGGAGGCACGACTCACAGGTCGTATTATGAATTACAACATGCACTCACAACACAACCACAATCACATCGGGGTTAACGGGCCATAACCATGCACCATGGCATACATCATTCACAACAATCTATGACATAAAGATTTTATTATGATGCTAAACACGACTTATAAGTTGCTACGACACGACGGTCCCGCTAGTGAACCCGGGTCCCTTTCTTGTCACTGTTCGTAGCAATTTTGGGTGATTGATCCAAACGGCAAAAATGTTGTTCGATCAACAAATATGACATGCATATCTTGTTGCACAAAATCATCCAAACAATCATGCATGCACCATAATAAACTTCTTATACAAAATTTTATATCACATATAAAATGACCTATGATGATCTTTATGTATGATCTTTCACAAGTGGCTCTAATACCACTGTAGGGAATCCTATGCGATAAATAAGAAAATCGCAGTGGAAAATGGATCCCTCGAGCGATCCATGCGAAAGAAAACTCATACTAAAGAATATATCTATAAAACCCTATCCTATAGGGTATACCTTTGATGTGTGCCCTTTGTTTTTTCCGCTTGTCCACGGTCCGTCGGATCTCTTGCATGTTCAAGTGCCTCTATGGTATCCACACGAACACTCTTTGGAGAAAGGTTGTGCTAACAACACCACAAAAGAAGCTAGGCCAAGAGAAGATTTTGGCCAAGGGAAGAAGAGGGGAAAAACAAAGGCAATTTTCAACCAAAAACATCATGATCCAAGTCCCCCTTTTTATATTCATCCCATGAATATGAAAGGTTTCATCCAACCCTTGGTTTTCTCTCTTCAATGCATGATTAATCCACATTAATCATGCATGAAAAGAGATTTCATCCTACTCTTGGTTTTCCCTCTTCAATGCATGATTAATCCACATTAATCATGCATGATAAATTTATATCATCCAAATTGATTTGAGTCCAACTCAAGTCAAATCAATTTGAGTCCATTCATCCAACTTTTGATTTTCCCTCTTCAATGCATGATTAATCCACATTAATCATGCATGATGAATTTATTCCATCCAAATTGATTTGAGTCCAACTCAAGTCAAATCAAGTTGAGTCCAACTCAAATTCAGCCATTTAATTTGAGTCTAACTCAAATCCAATCCTTTCAATGAATCCAATTCAATGCCTAATGGTTCATTTAGTCAAACTAAAATGAATGCCATCTCCAAAACAACATATTCTTTGTGTGTGACCCTATAGGTTTTCTTAACGTTGACAATGTCTCTAAACCACTTTAGACACATAATCAATGAGCGGCATCTAACAATGCATGATTGCTACCCAAGTTACAAAAATGTCAAGATCCGACAAAACCTTTCCATGACTATTATCTTGTTTGACGGTGTCCTTCTATCCTTGATATCTTAGATCGATCAATGAGGCATAGACTGTGTCATCCCCTTATCGATCTTTATGTTTCTTGACCCCCAAGTAGACTCACTCAAACAAATTAGCTCAATATCTCATATTGACTCATTTGAGCAAGGTCATGCATTTCGTGGTCATACTCTATCAAGAGGCCAAAGATATCGCTCCCGTCATATGGGAGGGATAGATCTCATCTACATCACTCACATCCCTCCGCATAATTTGTTACATACTCAGTGATTGCCTTTATAGTCCACCCTGTTACGGGTGATGTTTGATGATACCAAAGTACATAGCTTCATATGTAGGGAACCATAGTGATTTCAGGTCTAAGGACTATTCCTGTTGGACTATCCGAGCTGCAAAAACCGCATTTTGCATTGCGGACACCCCAAAAAGTCGGCCATGGATCCGTGCGAAGGTAAATAAAACTACATGTACGTGTTAAAAACTTTATATCTACTCTAGATCTACGTGTTAAGAGTTTACCCTCGATGCGACTCTCTTCTCTTATCCCGCTCATCCAAACGGCTTGCCGAAACTCGAGAGTGTCAAGTGTACACTCCTCTATTGGTATCCACACAAGCAATAGGTGGAGAAAAGCAACCTAGAGTGCGCTAGCACCCCTTGGAGGCTCACGACAAGATGAGGAAGATTAGGGAGAGAGCTTGGGGAAAGAGACAAGGAAGAAGATTATGAAGTTACACAAATTAACTTCAACCTAATGCTAACTAAAGTGGCCGACCACTATTTGGGGGATTACATGCATGCATGTAACTCTAAGAGCCAATGGCTCTTTGTCTCCCTCATGAGGTTGCACCCCATGAAGTGTCCATGATGATGTGGAACATCATCATTGGCCGGCCTCCATGCCAAGTCACTATGACATGACAATTGGTCAAGTCAAAATTGACCATTCATCTTCCCTCTCAAGTCAAGTCAAACTTAAACTCTTATCTCCCATGGTTGATCAAATCCGACCATTTGATTCAAGTCAATTTGATTTAATGAATCTCTATTCATTATTTTAAATTGACTCAATGTATCAAATCTAAATTAGACTCATTCAACACTTGAATTAAATTGAGTCTAACTCAATTAGTCTAATTTGGATTACTCTTAATCAAATTTGGTTCATCATATGAACCTAATCCTCATGGTCCATCATATGAACCTAATCTCCATCTAATTGCCCTTTGTGTATGACCCTATAGGTTCTTGTAATGTTGGCAATGCTCCTAAACTAATTTAGGAACATAAGCAATGAGCGGTATCTAGCAACACATCATTGCTACCCAAGTTACAAGAATGTTGAGATCCAACATCACCTTTGTGACTACTAATTGTGACTCTCACAATATGTGACAATGTCCCTCTATCCTTGACATCTATATTGACCAATTGAGGCATAGACCGTGTCATCCTCGGTATAATCTATATCTTGAACTCCAAGTAGACTCACTCTAATCAAATGAGCTCAATATCTCATATTGACTCATTTGGGCATGACCATGCACTTAGTGGTCTCACTCTATCAAGAATAACGATGTCACTCCCGTCATATAGGATGGATATATCCCATCTACATCACTCACATCTCTCCGCATAATTTGTTACATACCCAGTAATCGCCTTTATAGTTCACCCATTTACGGGTGACATTTGACAAAGCCAAAGTATGCAACTCCTTATGTAGGGAACCATGGTGACTTCAGATCCAAGGACTAATAGTCACATGAGAAAGTATATGACACTCATATAATGATCCATGATACTTTCTCATGGCGGGTCATTCAGTATACATTCTCCAATGCATACCCATGTGTCAACTTGATATCTCATATCCATGACTTGTGAGATCAAGTCATTGAATTGACCTACATGATAGTCTCTACATATTAACATTGTCCCTGAATGTTAATACTTGACTACGAATGATTAAGAGTAGTGTTCTTTATATCATCTCATTATCGATTCAACCAATCGATTGATATAGATAAGAACCTTCTACTCAAGGATGTTATTATACTTAGTTATTTGGTACCAATACAAGTAACTATAATAACCATGCCTTTATGAATAGGAATATGATATAATAAAGTCCATACAATAATCATCACATGATTGACTCTAGGACTTTCACTAACAATAAGGAATAATATAATAAGCAAATCTTGCCTATTATTAATGAAATATGATACATATGATCCCTAATCAATCATCTCATGATTGCCACTAAGGGTTGACACTAACAATCTCCAACTAGGACTAGTGCCAATCACTGTAATCTCTAAGACCTAGTGACCTAGTATGACCATCATGCTTCCTCTTTGCCAAAACCTTGGTCAAGAGATCCACAATGTTAGCATCAGTATCTACTCTATTGATTATCTCTCGAATGAGGTGATATCGTCATAGTATATGTTTGGAATGCCAGTGAGAATGAGGTTCCTTAGCTGGTGCTATAGCTCCGTTGTTGTCACAATAAAGCTCTATAGGGATCACGATGCTAGGAACTACACCTAGCTCAGAAACAAACTTCCTGATCCAAACAACCTCCTTTGTCGCATCCGAAATAACAATATACTCGGCCTCTGTAGTAGAATCTATGATTGTGTCTTGCTTTGAACTCTTTCAGCTCACATCACCACCATTTAAATAAAAGACATACTCTGACTGCGATCTGTAATCGTCCTTGTCCATTTGGAAGCTATCATCACTGTAACTCTTTACAGCGAGTTCCTCATTGCCTCTAAATATCAAGAAATATTCTTTGTTTCTTCTCAAGTACTTAAGAATATTCTTGACAACTGTTCAGTGACTGTCACTTGGATCTGACTGGTACCTACTCATCATGCTTAAAGCATACGAGACATCGGGACGAGTGCTCGTACATAATAGACCCTATAGAAGATGCATAAGGGGTCTAATCCATGCGTTCCTTTCTTCCTTAGAAGAGGGGCATTGAGCCTTCGAAAGGCTCACACCATGTGACATTGGAAGAAATCCCTTCTTGGAATTCTACATGGCAAAATGTTTAAGCACCTTGTCAATGTATGCACTCTGACTTAAGCCAAGCAATCTCTTATATCTATCTTTATAGATCTTAATGCCTAAAATGTAGGCTGCTTCACCTAAGTCCTTCATTGAGAAACAATTCCAAAGCCAAGTCTTCACAAACTGCATCATAGGGATGTCATTTCCAATAAGAAGTATGTCATCAATATACAAGATAAGAAAGATAACTATGCTCCCACTAACCCTCTTGTAGACACAGGGTTCATCTTCATTCTTGATAAAACTAAATGTTAAATATGGGGATTTAAAATAGTAAATTAAATGGCCAAATAATTAAGGAAATAAGCCTAGAAATTTTTCGGGATTTTTAGGGAATTTTTAGAAATTTTTCCGGAATTTTTCTGAGTTTAAACGGACTTCGTACGAGATTTCTACGGGGATAAAATAACTAGGCTTTATTTAAGGGGTATTAAACTAAACCGGAAACCCTAATTTCTATTTTCTATTTCCCTTTTTCCTTTCCCCGCCGCGACCTCCTTCGGCAGTTCCTTCACGCGCCTCGCTCTCCTCACTGCCGCCGACAGCGCCCTCATCTCCTTTTGTGAGCCTTCTCCTTCGCCGACGATGCCTTCTTCTCCGCCCGAGCCTTCTCCTTCACCGACGACGCCTTCTTCTCCGCCCGAGCCTTCTTCCATGAGCCGAGCAAGCCTTGCCGACTTGCTCCGCACGCGAGTGCCGACCATGTCGTTGCCGCTCGAGCAGCTCTCGCCGACGACCAGGCCGCTGCCCCCTCTGCGACCATCCACCGTCGACTCCTCTACCACAGGACTGCCGACGCCCCTCTCCCTCCGCAAGCGCCCCCACTGTTTCTTCTCCTCGCGCGCTCGCCGTCCACCGTCGATGCCACCTCCTCTTCCCTTCTGGTCGGAGGTCGCCGGAGTAGGTAAGGGTTCTTTTTACTTTTCATTCTTGGATGAATGGGTGAGGGAGTTTATTTTGGCCGAAGGTGTTCGGTGTGAAGGGTCTACGATTAGGTTGTATAGGCTGTGTTTTGTAGAGGGTGTGCTGTCAGTGAAGGTTCCAATGACTGGACGGAGTTTGGTTGACCGGTGTAGTGAGGAGAGGAACTAGTGGGCTATGGGTGGATGTGTCGGTTGTGAATTTAAGAAATTGAGTTGGGAGTATCGGCTGTCGATGGAATTCCTAGGGTGGGTGAGCTTGATTGGTCGATTTGGGCTGATTCAGGTGTTATTCGGTTGATCGGTATGATATTTGGAGGATTAGGAATTTAATTGGGTTATGAAGGAAATCGATTGATTATTCGATTTGTTGTTGAATTGTATATTTTGTGCTTGACTATAATTATGCTATATACAGGTTTCGGTCATGAGGCAGGTCCCTAGTCGTGACGATTTGGTTCTTATTCTTGCGGATATATATTCAGGCGGGTATTTTGACTTATCTTTTAGATAGTCATTGTTGATATGCTAGTTAGGATAGCTTACAATAATTTTTTTTCATGTTTATATGCCTGATATACTTTTGGTGCCTACTAGATACATGCATGTGATAGGATATGATTATATTTCCCTGTTTGATTTGGATCATAGTATATGGATTAGGGATATGTACATATTGATTGTACATATTATTCGAATAGATATTTTGAGTAGGATTTACATGCTTTAGTATCATGCACCATTTTCGCAGAATGACGGTTCCATTATTATTGAGCCCGCGACGGTTCCATATGGCCGGCACACACTGCCACTCATGGGTTAGTGGTACATCAGGAGGGTGTGTGCAGTTGCTCTGTCAGGCTCCGCTGGTCCGCTCATGGGTAGCGACGAGGCAGCGTGGTAGCGGGCAGGGATCCCTCCTCTGGTCTATGACACTGGGAGATGAGAGCTTAGCTCCCCCACTATGTTTGGGGCAGGAGGATAGGTGTACTTCGACAGCATCCTGTTCATTCGGTCACTCAGGAGCAGTGATGGCAGAGTGCACAGTTGTCATAGCCCTACCCACTCGGCTTCACCATTGCGTGTGAGGCGGCTGACTGGCGTCAGGGGTGACCATGTCATTGGCACAACATGCACTTTGCACGGATTGCATTTGTATTGTGTTTGTTGCATTTTTATTGATGCCTTGGATGTGCATATGATTATCATGCATACAGGATACATGTTTATATATGGTCAGGACTTGATTACTTCTAGTTAGGCACATGCTCCTATATCAGGGTAGGAGATTCAGGTAAGTACAGTCATTTTGTATTTCTTGCTTACATACCCTATTTATGTGAGACTGTACTGGCATGATATTTTTATTGTGAGACTGTACTGGCATGATATTTTTATTGTTAGCTATATCTTACTTTGCATATCTACTATACCCGCAGAGTTCTTTGAACTCACCCCGTTGATTTATATCTATTTCAAGATGAAGCTGTCAGGAGAGTGCAGCTGCCGGACCCCCACTCATCGTAAATGTTTTATTTTGGATATTTGCTTTATGGTTTGGATATTTTGGTTAGAGGACATGTATAGGTTTGGAGATTGATTTTGTATTTGGATTTTTGGTGTCCGTATGGACCTTATTCGGATTTTGGTTTGATTGGATTTTGGTGAGTATTCCTGCCCAGATGGAAGAAGGGGTAAGTCGATTTAAGGTAGACTGTTTATCATTTATTTTGGTTGATGGCCTGAGGCCAAATTATATAACTGCGTGTGAGTTTGGATTCCGGTCGTGTTGACCGATGTATAGTGGTCGTGTAGGCCTTGTATGTAAATTGGGATTGTCACCCGTACAGGGGAGATGCTGTCGGATTTTCGTCTAGCGGGGTCTCCTTCGGGGCGTGACAATTTATTTGGTATCAGAGCGCCTAGGTTTTCGAGTTCCTAGGGGTTTTTGGATTTTTTTGAGTTCGCCATGTATTGGCAGGTTTTGCGAGGTAATTTGGAAAATTTTGGATTGGTATGGATTTTCGATGATTTTTATGTTTCGGAAATTCGAGGATTTTTGACGAGGTTAATATGGGGTTTTGGCGGCTACTGGACCTCTCCTGACGGTGAAATAGGTATGATGATTAATTTGATATGTTTTTATTTGTGGTAATATCTGTATTCATTTAACAGATATGAGACGAGGTGGGCGTGCTTCTGCGCCGAGACGTGGTGTGGGACGGCCACGCCAGAGGACCCAGAGATCTTTGGCGACAGACTTGCCAGAGAGATCTACTGAGGGTGAGCATATTGATCAGGGTCAGATTCCACAGGGTGCTGCGGGAGTAGTGGATCCTCAGTCCTCGGCGGATCCTCCTCCCGAGATACCCACGGCTGGGGCATCCGATGTACCAGCGGGAGACCCTGCTGCTACACATCAGACACCCCCGCCAGTAGTGTAGGGGAATTCTCGTATGCCAAATGGCATATGCGCAACGGAAAATAGGATCCCTTCCAAGTGATCCATGCGAAAGCAAACTCGTATAAAATAAATTTCTCTAAACCAAACCTATCTTATAGGAGAGTTCTACCTTTGTTGCGTGCCCTTTGCAAATCCCGCTTTTCCTTTCGGTTTGTTGGATCTTTAGCACGTTCAAGTGTCCGTGCCTCTATACGTATCCACACGAGCACGCTCTTGTCTCACAAAAGGAAAACTAGAAGAGCTCTCCTTTACTTCTTGCTAGAGAAGTCCCTAAAGGAGAGGAAGAGAGGGAAAAGGAGAAAGGAAGAAGAAGACTCCTCTTCTTGCTAGCCTACACTCACAAACCCACACAACTAAAGCTTCCACCAAGCTCTCTCACAACCACAACACCATCACAATCCAAATGATGCTATGGCCGGCCACTCCATGGGGCCTTTTATAGGGTTGGCAAAACCCTTTCACCTCCTACAATTTAATGCAATCCATTGCATTGAGACACACTCAAAAAGGATTTGGCTTCCTTGTTTTGGCCGGCCACTTAAGGAGACAAAAACCATTTTGTCCCCTTCCACCTTAACTAGCTTAGGTGGATGCTTAGGTGGCATGCTTATGTGGTATTCTTATGTGGCATTCATGCATGTTGAATTAATCTTATTAATTCAATTAAGCTTATGTTATCATATTGAATTAATCTTATTAATTCAATTAAGCTTATGTTATCATATTGAATTAATCTTATTAAATCAATAAGGTAACATATTGAATTAATCTCATTAAATCAATTAGCTAAAATTTATTGCTTAAAGTCCAAAACCATTTTGTACTTAAGCTTATTCCCAAATTATTCTAGTCAAACTAGAATACTCTAATTCCTCTAATTATCATGCTCTTTGTGTGTGACTCCTATAGGCTCTCATAACGCTGGCAAAGTGGACCTAAACTCTTTAGATACACAAGCAATGAGCGCATCTAGCAATACATCATTGCTACCCAAGTTACGAGATAAGTCAAGATCCGACTAACCTTCCGTGACTACTATAATATATGACCGTGTCCTTCTATCCTTGATATCGATTGATCAATGAGGCATAGACCGTGTCATCCTCGATCAATCTATGTGTTTCTTGATCCCCGAGTAAACTAACTCAAACAAATGAGCTCAATATCTCATATTGACTCATTCGAGCATGACCATGCGCTTTAGTAGTTCTACTCAATCAAGGGGCCCACCGATATCACTCTGGCCATATGGAAGGGATAGATCCCATCTACATCACTCACATCCCTCCGCATAATTTGTTACATACCCAAGAATCGCTTTTATGGTCCACCTGCTACGGGTGACGCTTGACGATACCAAAGTACATAACTCCTTATGTAGGGAACCGTAGTGACTTCGTGTCTAAGGACTATTCATACCAATAGTCACATGAGAAAGTTTATGACACTCATATAACGATCCATGAAACTTTCTCATGGCGGGTCACCAAAGATATATTCTCCAATATATACCCATGTGTCAACTTGATATCATATATCCATGACTTGTGAGATCAAGTCATCAATTGACCTACATGCTAGTCTTTATGTATTAATATTGCCCTTGCATATTAATACTGACTAGGAACATTTAGGAAAGTGTTCTCATACCTCTCATAATCAATTCTCGCCAATTGATGTGTAGATAAGAACCTACTTTTCTAGGGCATTATTATATTTAAATTAGCATACAAGCAAGATGTAAATATAATAACCAATCCTTTGCCTTTATAGAATATGATACAAAATGTTCCCTATTCAACCATCACATGATTGGTTCTAGGGCTTTAACTAACAATCTCCCACTAGCACTAGTACCAATCACTATGATATCTAATACCTAGTGACCTAGTGTGACCATCATGCTTCCTCTCGCAAAGCCTCGTCAATGGATCCGCGATGTTAGCTTCATTGCATCAGATATCCTCACATCTCCTCTATCGATGATCTCTCGAGATGGAAGCGCCGCAAAGATGTGTTTGGTCCACCGATGTGATCGAGGTTCCTTAGCTCGCAATAGCCCCATTGTTGTCACAATAGAGGTCTATTGGATCTGCAATGCTAGGAACTACCCCAAGTTCAGACCTCCTTTGCATCGATCGATACGCAATATACTCGCTGTAGAATCAAGAATCGTCCTCGCTTGAACTCTTCCACTCACCCACCATTCAGCAAAACACGCACTCGATTGCGATCTATAGTCATCCTTGTCCGCTTGGAAGCTTGCATCATCAGAACCTTTACGCTTAGCTCTCATTGCCTCCAATATCGTGAAATATTCTTTCGCTCTTCGTAAGTACTTAAGAATATTTTGATCGCTATCCAGGACTTTCACCGATCCGATCGGGTATCTACTCGTCATGCTCAAAGCATACGAGACGCCGTGACGAGTACAAAGCATGGCGCATATGATAAACCCTATAGCGATGCATAAGGGATCTTATCCATGCGATCTCTCTCCTCCTTAGAAGAGGGACATTGAGTCTTCGAAAGACTCACACCATGTGATAAAGGCAGAAACCCTTTCTTAGAATTTTGCATAGCAAAACGATCTAGCACTTTATCAATGTATGTACTCTGACTTAGGCCAAGTAATCTTCTAGATCTATCTCTATAGATCTTGATGCCTAGAATATAGGCATTCACCTAAGTCCTTCATCGAGAAACAATTCCCTAACCACATCTTCACTGCATCGGAGTGAGGGAATATCATTTCCGATGAGAAGTATGTCATCTACATACAAGACAAGAAATACAACTGTGCTCCCACTATTTCTCTTGTAGACACAAGGCTCATCTTCATTCTTGATGAAACCAAATTCTTTGATTGCATCATCGAATCGAAGATTCCAGCTTCGAGAGGCTTGCTTTAGTCCATAAATGGACCTTTGCAGTTTGCATACCTTTCCAGGATGCTTTGGATCTTCAAAACCCTCAGGTTGTGTCATGTACACATCCTCGAGTAGCTTTCCATTCAGAAAAGCGGTTTTGACATCCATCTGCCAGATCTCATAATCATGGTAGGCTGCAATAGCAAGTATGATCCGAATGGATTTAAGCATCGCAACTGGTGAAAAGGTTTCTTCATAGTCAATACCATGAATTTGTTTGAATCCTTTAGCCACCAATCTACCTTTATAGGTATGCTTATTACCATCCATGTCAGTCTTTACTTTAAAGACCCACTTACACCCAATGGGTTTTACCCCTTCAGGTGGATCAACCAAAGTCCATACTTGGTTAGTGTACATGGATTCCATTTCGATCTCATGGCCTCTAGCCATTTCTAACTGGCTCATCATAGCTTCTGATAGGATGTAGGCTCGCCAAGATCGATAAGCAATACATCACCGCTGTCACCAAGAGAAAAGAATATCTCTCGGTTGACGACGGATCCTATTAGATCTACGAAGAGGTTGGTCTACTTGAATGTGTTTGCTCCACAACTCTGGGCAACAATTTCTCATCCACAACACTTTGTGGTGCCTGCTCATTTTATTTCTAGAAATAAATTCTCTTTCTAGAAAGACAAAGATTTCGCAACAAACACCTTGCCAAGTGTGGGATTGTAAAAGTAATATCCCTTAGTTTCCTTGGGATATCCTACAAAATAACACTTATCTGATTTGGGTCCTAGTTTATCTGAGACTTGACGTCTAACGTAAGCTTCACAACCCCAAATCTTTATAAAAGACATTTTGGGACTCTTCCCGGTCCATATCGTATATGGTGTCTTTTCTACGGCTTTTGATGGAACGCGATTAAGTGTGAAAGCGGCTGTCTCTAGAGCTAAACCCCAAAAGGAAGTAGGTAGATCAGTCTGGCTCATCATTGATCGTACCATATCTAATAGAGTACGATTTCTCCTCTCGGATACACCATTCCATTGTGGTGTTCCAGGTGGAGTGAGTTGGGATATTATCCCACACTCAGCCAGGTGATCACGAAACTCTTGACTAAGGTATTCACCACCTCGATCGATCAAGTAGCTTAATACGCTTACCAAGTTGGTTTTGTACTTCATTCTTGAATTCTTTGAACTTTTCAAAGGATTCGACTTATGTCTCATCAAATATAAGTAGCCAAATCTACTCATATCATCGCGAAAGTAATAAAGTACTTATAGCCTCCTCTGCTTCGACATTGAAAGGGCCACATACATCAAGATGTATGAGTCCTAACAAATCTCGCTCTCTCGCCATGTCCACTAAATGGAGTTTTAGTCATCTTTCCTAAAGACAAGACTCGCATACCTCATATGATTCAAAATCAAATGAGTCCAATAATCCATCTTTATGGAGTTGGGATATGCGTTTCATTTATGTGACCTAGGCGATGATGCGAGATATGTCCGTTCAAATCATTCGATTTGAACCGCTTGGTATTTACGTTATAAATTGGGTTATCTAAATCTAGAACATAGAGACCATTCATAAGTGGTGCATTACAATAGAACATTTCATTTAAATAAATGGAACAACATTTGTCCTTTATTATAAAAGAAAAGTTTTTCTTGTCTAAACAAGATACGTAAATTATGTTCTTTGTTAATGCGGTACATAGAAGCACTCCTCTAGTTCTAAGATAAGCCCGGTGGGCAAAGACAAAGAATATGTTCCTACACCTAAGAACTTTTGCGCCATTGCCTACTCGTAGAGGTCCACTTCACCCTTTGCCATTATTCTACTATTTCTCATCGCACATTAGTACAAATGTGAGATGCACATCCGTATCTAATACCCATGTAGAAGAAATAGATAGATTAACTTCTATAACGTGTATACGAGGCGTAAGTCCCACTTCTCTTGTTCTTTACTTCCTCAAGGTAGACTTTGCGGTTCCGCTTCCATGTCCATCTCACCGCAATGGAAGCGATCCCTTCCTTAGGTACTTTACCTTTACCCTTTGAAGTGGATGAATTGGCCTTGCCTTTGGCTTGGTCTTACCCTTGCCTCACGCTACCTTGTCCTTCTTGATCATTAGTACATTACTAACTTTCTTCTTGAGATTTGGTTCAGCAGTTCTCAACATGCTGAGAATCTCAGGCAAAGGTTTATCAATTTCATTCATGTTATAATTCATGACGAATTGATTGTATGCTTCCTGAACGATTGGATAACATCGCCCAATTCTTGGCTCGATGGAAAACCTAGTCTTTCAAGGTTCTCAACGCATCAATCATTTTGAGTACGTGAGTTCCTACAGGTGTTCCTTCTTGCATCTTGCATGCAAAAAGAGCCTTAGACACTTCAAAACGCTCGTGCCTAGCTTGTCCTTGATATAGTTGTTTCAAATGCTCAACCATATCATAGGCATCCATGTTCTCGTGTTGCTTCTGAAGCTCAGAGTTCATGGTGGCAAGCATAAGACATGACACATCTAATGCGTCATCTTGATGCTTCTTATAAGCATCCTTTTCAGCACGAGTGGCCGCATGGGCGGGTGTTTCAGGGGTAGCCTGCTCTAGGACATATAGTTTGCGTTCTTGCTTGAGGATAATCCTCAAGTTCCTATACCAGTCAAGAAAGTTTGCTCCATTGAGCTTGTCCTTCTCAAGGACAGATCGCAAGTTGAGGGGGTGTGTCGTGTTAGATGACATGGTGATCTACAACATTAAAATGCAAAGTTAAGTATCATACCTAAATCATTTAATTAGGCCTTTAATTAAATGAGGCTCCCACTAAATTCTCATAGCTACTATTTAGCTATAAATTTATATGGGATAAAGATCCACATCATAATTCGTCTTGAGTTAGCTTTGGCTAATCGCCCAAGACGTAGTATAATTAGGTAGGCAATCTTTTGCCAATTACATCTGATGTAACTCTTTAATAGCTTTGGTTAAGTTTTAGATTAGTTTAGTGTTTATTCCTAAACCAGCTTCGGTCGTGGCGAGCACAGGGCCTTCTTGGATATCGGAGCAACGACCACTTCTAAGACAAAGCTGATGTTTGGAAATCACACAAAACTAATGTTAACACTTATGTTCAAAGCTAATATATGCCTCTACTTTCTTAACCAATTAAGAAAACACTTAATTAAGTCTTAACCAAGACTGATAGCGGGACATCACGATTGTCCACTCGCACCCCTCCAAGATAAAATGCATTGCTTTGCTTTGGCAAACCCAATAACAAATGATCGAGGAAGTAGTGAGTACCAACTTTGGTAGGCATATCGTTTAGACTTATTAAGAAATAAACATGTATCATATACATATTAGCATACATCACATATAAGCTAAACTAATCATGCATCACATACAAGCTAAACTAACATGCATCACATACATATTAAACTAACGTGTCATGGTTATGGCCCTTATTCTACAATCTTCTCAAGCCAATGAAAAGATTGATTGGTCAACCTAGGGATAACATCTTCTCCTAAGTGCTTCCTTTTGGTTGTCTTGTGTGTTGACTTCCTCCTTGTAACCTCATCTTCCAATGGACCCTCCATCCTTGTTTTGTACATTACAAAAGGAGAAATACTCGAGTTACATTCGAGTCTAAAACTAATTTTACAACAAGAATTTTAGGAGAAAGGCACGACACGCAGGCCGTATTAAGAATTACAACACACAATCACAAACTTTTTGGGACTAGGCCATAACCATGCAACATGTCATTTTAACTTTTAAAAGACATTGGATATTTTATTATGTTTGAAAATTTGCTAATGCAATTATCAACTCATAATAAAATTTATCCTACTTCTATATCACATATAAAATAGAGAAAACCTATTTTTATACGATCTTTCATAAGTGGCTCTGATACTTTGGGGAATTCTCGTATGCCAAATGGCATATGCGCAACGGAAAATAGGATCCCTTCCAAGTGATCCATGCGAAAGCAAACTCGTATAAAATAAATTTCTCTAAACCAAACCTATCTTATAGGAGAGTTCTACCTTTGTTGCGTGCCCTTTGCAAATCCCGCTTTTCCTTTCGGTTTGTTGGATCTTTAGCACGTTCAAGTGTCCGTGCCTCTATACGTATCCACACGAGCACGCTCTTGTCTCACAAAAGGAAAACTAGAAGAGCTCTCCTTTACTTCTTGCTAGAGAAGTCCCTAAAGGAGAGGAAGAGAGGGAAAAGGAGAAAGGAAGAAGAAGACTCCTCTTCTTGCTAGCCTACACTCACAAACCCACACAACTAAAGCTTCCACCAAGCTCTCTCACAACCACAACACCATCACAATCCAAATGATGCTATGGCCGGCCACTCCATGGGGCCTTTTATAGGGTTGGCAAAACCCTTTCACCTCCTACAATTTAATGCAATCCATTGCATTGAGACCCCTTTTGTTTTGGCCGGCCACTTAAGGAGACAAAAACCATTTTGTCCCCTTCCACCTTAACTAGCTTAGGTGGATGCTTAGGTGGATGCTTAGGTGGCATGCTTATGTGGTATTCTTATGTGGCATTCATGCATGTTGAATTAATCTTATTAATTCAATTAAGCTTATGTTATCATATTGAATTAATCTTATTAATTCAATTAAGCTTATGTTATCATATTGAATTAATCTTATTAAATCAATAAGGTAACATATTGAATTAATCTCATTAAATCAATTAGCTAAAATTCTCATTAAGCTTAAAGTCCAAAAACCATTTTGTACTTAAGCTTATTCCCAAATTATTCTAGTCAAACTAGAATACTCTAATTCCTCTAATTATCATGCTCTTTGTGTGTGACCCTATAGGCTCTCATAACGTTGGCAGTGGACCTAAACTCTTTTAGATACACAAGCAATGAGCGGCATCTAGCAATACATCATTGCTACCCAAGTTACGAGATAAGACAAGATCCGACTAACCTTTCCGTGACTACTATAATATATGACCGTGTCCTTCTATCCTTGATATCAGATTGATCAATGAGGCATAGACCGTGTCATCCTCGATCAATCTATGTGTTTCTTGATCCCTGAGTAAACTAACTCAAACAAATGAGCTCAATATCTCATATTGACTCATTCGAGCATGACCATGCGTTTTAGTAGTTCTACTCAATCAAGGGGCCCACCGATATCACTCCCGTCATATGGAAGGGATAGATCCCATCTACATCACTCACATCCCTCCGCATAATTTGTTACATACCCAGTAATCGCCTTTATGGTCCACCCTGTTACGGGTGACGTTTGACGATACCAAAGTACATAACTCCTTATGTAGGGAACCGTAGTGACTTCAGGTCTAAGGACTATTCATACCAATAGTCACATGAGAAAGTTTATGACACTCATATAATGATCCATGAAACTTTCTCATGGCGGGTCAGTTCAGTATATATTCTCCAATATATACCCATGTGTCAACTTGATATCATATATCCATGACTTGTGAGATCAAGTCATCAATTGACCTACATGCTAGTCTTTATGTATTAATATTGCCCTTGCATATTAATACTCGACTAGGAACATTTAGGAAAGTGTTCTCTACAGCCTCTCATAATCAATTCTGCCAATTGATGTGCTGTAGATAAGAACCTACTTTTCTAGGGCATTATTATATTTAAATTAGCTGGCACAAGCAAGATGTAAATATAATAACCAATCCTTTGCCTTTATAGAATATGATACAAAATGTTCCCTATTCAACCATCACATGATTGGTTCTAGGGCTTTAACTAACAAGTAGGACCTGCTACTATAGACCCGACAGGCCCATCAGTGGAGCCGGTCGGCCCTCACTCAGTATCGGCCCCTACTTATCCTACTGATGTAGCTGCGACACGAGCTCGGATTCCCGGATTAGCAAAGTCAATGAAAAGTCGGTTCACTTTATTCAGCGGAGAGACTGATCCGATCGTAGCTCAGTCTTGGATCGAGATGATGGAGCATACCTTCTACTATATGGTCTGCTCCGAGTGGGAGAAGGCAGAGTTGGCAGCCTTCCATTTACGAGGTGAGGCCGAGATCTGGTGGGATATGCAGCGCTCGATTATTGGCGAGCAGCAGGTTACCTGGGCGAGATTTAGAGAGGATTTTGAGAGTCAGTATTTCCCACGGGCATATCAGATGATGCGACGTCAGGATTTTCTGAGTCTTCGACAGAATAATCGCTCAGTGATGGAGTATAATACAGAATTTAATCGGTTAGCCAGGTTTTGTCCAGAGTTAGTTGCTGAGGATAGGTCACGGATGATGCAGTTTGTTCAGGGACTAGATGGGCATCTATAGGTCAGGATGGCAGGATTTGGTAGTTCTTCCTACCGAGAGGCGTTAGATAGAGTTTTGTTGATCGAGTCGGCTCAACAGAGGGTCAATACAGACAGGAAGAGGAAACAGACTGAAAGAACCACAGGTCAGACCCAGCAGCCACAGACAACTGGACATCAGCAGAGTGGCCACAGTCAATCGGGTCAGAGTCATTCTGGGGCATCTAGCCGGCCTCAGAAATTAGGACAATCTTCAGTTGGGCCCTCCCGGTCTTTTCAGTAGAGCCGGAGGCTGCCCACTAGTGACACCTACTGTACTCGTTGTGGATCGAAAGAGCATATTGTCTCAGCCTGCACCTTGGGACAGTCAGTTTGCTATTATTGCAAACTACCTGGACATCTGAGCCGAGATTGTTCATTGAACGCTCAACATGTGACTTCCGGGGTTTCTATTCAGGAAGGATCATTGCGTCGATGCAGGACTCGAGAGAGTCGAGACGGCGGACCGCATCTTCGCAACTCTTGTAGAGGCGACTCTCTGCAGGAGTCGCCATGGCATACATGGGACAGGAGTATACCGATTGCCCGTATGGTGTCACAGGTTGATTTGACTACGATCGGATCACGATCCAACCATGCAGTACAGATTATTCGCAGCAGCGGCCACTAATACGATGTCACCGTAGCCTCCGCCATCGTTCAGACTACCGCAGCTACCAAGATCTGATACCTGCAGCCTTCATACGATCTTCGATTCGGCCACGTACTCCTTCAGACGATCGTGCTCGAGCACAACCACCTTTGGTAGTGATACCACCTCCACCGCCACCGGAGACTGGGCGGATTCATGCGATTACCAGAGAGGATCGCGGCGAGCCTTTCGTGGTATGGTTTCACTTTATGCATTTTCAGCTATTATGCTAGTTGATACTGGTAGTTCGCATTCGTTTATTTCTCGTACTTTTATGAGAGAGATTGGTAGACTACCGGCTATTAGATCACAGAGATTAGTCGTCTCCCTACCATCGGGCGATACATTGGATGTTACCCAGGAGGTCCGAGGTTGTCCCTTAGATTTTGGTAACATCATTCTTACAGTAGATTTATTGGTACTGGACATGGTTGAGTTCGATATTATCCTTGGCATGGATTGGCTGTCAGCATATCATGCCACAGTAGATTGTCAGGCGAGGGTGGTCACATTCCGACCTCTGAACCAACCCTCGTGGGATTTCACTGGCATCCGGGATGACGGTATAGCGACCATATCTGCGATTCAGGCTCAGAAGCTTTTATTGCACAGTTGTCAGGGTTTTCTATTATCGATGATCAATGTAGAAGACAGTGGTGATGTAACGCCCATAAAAAGTCTCCAGCAATTTTACGAGGATTTTTGGCTTTACGATAATGGGCTTTATGGGGGTTTTCCGAAAATAAAAGGAAATAGCCAAAAAGAGATGCAAGGCCTAGGAATTGAACCCCAAACCTCTAGAGATAGTCAAGCCCTATAGATGCACCCACTAACCATAAGCCCAATAGGATCATATCATTAAGAGAAGAGGGGAATTATAGATAAGGGTGATGAGGGTAAATGAAGGGGCATGGAAAAGAAAAGAGGAACTTCCCTTCCTCCCTTTATAAAGAAGAAGGAAGTTCCCATTTGGCCACTTCTTCCTCTCCTCTTCATCCTCACCGAAACCACCTTGCTCCCCCTCTCCATTTGCACCTTTGGCCGAAGTTCCTCCAAGCAAGAAGAAGGCTAGGGTTGGCTTCCATTAGGTCATCTTCCAACTAAAAAGCAAAGCGAAGGATGTAAGATTTCCTCACCTGCAGTATATTAGTTTTGTAGGATGAATTACATGAAAGAAATATGAGTTTGGAGCTTCATATGTTTCGGCCAACTAAGTCTTGGGCTAGGATTCATGAAATATGTTATTAGGGAAACCTTTTATATGTTGTATGCTCCAAGTAGGGATCCTTAGGTAACAAAAGTCCAAGGGTTTTAACCCTATATGTTTCGGCCACCAAGGGTTTAGGGTTAGGGTTCCATGAAGAGCTCCCCCTTATGAAGTTAGGTTATGATATATGCCTACATGAATATATTTAGGTGATAAAAATCCAAAGATCTTAACCCTACAAGTTTCGGCCAACCCATGGAATTAGGGTTAGGGTTGCATGAAAAATATTTCTAAGGATACTATGATAGGTTATAAGGCTTCATGAATGAATTTTAGGGGACAAACCCAAGCTTGAGCCACTCACAAGTTTCGGTCAACCCATGAAATTAGGGTTAGGGTTGCGTGAAAAATATTTCTAATGATGCTATGATAGGTTATAAGGCTTCATGAAGGAATTTTAGGGGACAAACCCAAGCTTGAGCTCCTCACAAGTTTCGGCCAACCCATGAAATTAGGGTTAGGGTTGCATGAAAAATATTTCTAATGATGCTATGATAGGTTATAAGGCTTCATGAATGAGTTTTAGGGGACAAACCCAAGCTTGAGCCCTTCACAAGTTTCGGCCAACCAAGGAAACTAGGGTTAGGGTTGCAAGAAAAAGGCTTCTAAGGGAACTAGGGAATGTTGTATGCCTCATGTAGGAGTTTTAGGTGATGAACATGCTTTGTGATTAATATGCCATGAATATGCCAAAGAAATAGGCTTCATGTTATGATGTAATGTGCCATGAAATATGCTTAGGTGATGAACATGTTTTTATGATTTAATATGCCATGAATATGCCTAGGAAACATGCTACATGTTTATGATGTAATGTGCCATGAAATATGCTTAGGTGATGAACATGCTTTGTGATTTGATATGCCATGAATATGCCAAAGAAATAGGCTTCATGTTATGATGTAATGTGCCATGAAATATGCTTAGGTGATGAATATGTTTTTGTGATTTAATATGCCATGAATATGCCAAGGAAATATGCTTCATGTCTATGATGTAATGTGCCACGAAATATGCTTATGTGATGAACATGTTTATACTTTAGGACCCCTTTAGGGTACTCTTATGTTATGAATGCATGTGTACTTATGATAAGATGGAGATGCTTCCCTTTCAAGTAGGGATCAAGAGCTCTCCTTATGATAAGATGGAGATGCTTCCCTTTCAAGTAGGGATCAAGAGCTCTCCTTAAGATAAGATAAAATGGAGATGCTTCCCTTTCAAGTAGGGATCAAGAGCTCTCCTTATGATAAGATAAGATTAAGATGCTTCCCTTTTTATGTTGGGGATCAAGAGCATTCTTTATACTATGACAAGAAAAGAAAGGAATTAAGTATTTTACTTTGTAAGAGGTTAAGTACCCGACCCGTCAGGTGGTCGTTAATCAAATCCATAGGGACATAAGAAGACGTAAGAGGTCTTGCCCTGGTAAGACGTAAGAGGTCTTGCTCTGGTAGGTCTGGTGGCTCGCTACCCCAGCCTATTAGGGAACGCGCATTATGTGGTACTTAACCTGGGGCCCCCCAAACAAGTTATGATGATGTTGAAGTATCTATATGTATATGTTTTGAAAAGAAAAGACTTTTATGAAATTGTGTATGCTTATGTTAAAGATTATGAATGCTTACGAACTCGTCCTTTATGCATTTTAGATGCTATGAAGTTAGTGTAGGGAATTCTTTATGCCAAATGGCATATGCGCAACGGAAAAATTAGGATCCCTTCCAAGTGATCCATGCGAAAGCAAACTCGTATAAAATAAATTTCTCTAAACCAAACCTATCTTATAGGAGAGGATTACCTTTGTTGCGTGCCCTTGTTAATCCCGCTTCTTCCTTTTGTTTGTTGGATCTTTAGCACGTTCAAGTGTCCATGCCTCTATATGTATCCACACGAGCAAGCTCTTGTCTCACAAAAGAAAAACTAGAGGAGCTCTCCTTTACTTCTTGCTAGAGAAGTCCCTAAAGGAGAGGAAGAGAGGGAAAAGGAGAAAGGAAGAAGAAGACTCCTCTTCTTGCTAGCCTACACTCACAAACCCACACAACCAAAGCTTCCACCAAGCTCTCTCACAACCACAACAACACTTGCTTTGGCCGGCCACTTCATGGGGTCTTTTATAGGGTTGGAAAAACCCTTTCACCTCCACACATTCAATGCAATCCATTGCATTGGGACACAAGTTTGGCCGGCCACTTAAGGAGACAAAACCATTTTGTTTCCTTCCACCTTATCTAGCTTAGGTGGATGCTTAGGTGGCATGCTTATGTGGCATGCTTATGTGGCATTCTTATGTGGCATTCATGCATGTTGAATTAATCTTATTAATTCAATTAAGCTTATGTTATCATGTTGAATTAATCTTATTAATTCAATCATATTGAATTAATCTTATTAATTCAATTAAGCTTATGTTATCATATTGAATTAATCTTATTAAATCAATAAGGTAACATATTGAATTAATCTCATTAAATCAATTAGCTAAAATTCTCATTAAGCTTAAAGTCCAAAACCATTTTGTACTTAAGCTTATTCCCAAATTATTCTAGTCAAACTAGAATACTCTAATTCCTCTAATTATCATGCTCTTTGTGTGTGACCCTATAGGCTCTCATAACGTTGGCAGTGGACCTAAACTCTTTTAGATACACAAGCAATGAGCGGCATCTAGCAATACATCATTGCTACCCAAGTTACGAGATAAGTCAAGATCCGACTAACCTTTCCGTGACTACTATAATATATGACCGTGTCCTTCTATCCTTGATATCAGATTGATCAATGAGGCATAGACCGTGTCATCCTCGATCAATCTATGTGTTTCTTGATCCACAGTAAACTAACTCAAACAAATGAGCTCAATATCTCATATTGACTCATTCGAGCATGGCCATGCGCTTTAGTAGTTCTACTCAATCAAGGGCCCACCGATATCACTCGTCATATGAGAGGGATAGATCCCATCTACATCACTCACATCCCTCCGCATAATTTGTTATATACCCGATGTCGCCTTTATGGTCCACCTATTACGGGTGGCGTTTGTGATACCAAAGTACATAACTCCTTATGTAGGGAACCGTAGTGACTTGGTCGAGGACTATTCATACCAATAGTCACATGAGAAAGTTTATGACACTCATATAACGATCCATGAAACTTTCTCATGGCGGTCGATTCGATTATATATTCTCTAATATATACCCATGTGTCAACTTGATATCATATATCCATGACTTGTGAGATCAAGTCATCAATTGACCTACATGCTAGTCTTTATGTATTAATATTGCCCTTGCATATTAATACTTGACTAGGAATATTTAGAAAGTGTTCTCTACAGCCTCTCATAATCAATTCTGCCAATTGATGTGCTGTAGATAAGAACCTACTTTTCTAGGGCATTACTATATTTAATTTAGCTGGCACAAGCAAGACTTAAATATAATAACCAATCCTTTGCCTTTATAGAATATGATACAAAATGTTCCCTATTCAACCATCACATGATTGGTTCTTAGGGCTATAACTAACAGTTAGGATGCTTACAGTAGTTTAAGAATAATTGTGATTATGTACCTTATGCATGTGTAGGATTTATGTCATTATAAATGTTTATGCTCAAGTTAAAAATGCTTATGATTATGTCCTTTATGCATTTTAGATGCTATGAAGTTAGGATGCTTACAGTAGTTTAAGAATACTTGTGATTGTGTACCTTATGCATGTGTAGGATTTATGTCATTATAAATGTTTATGCTCAAGTTAAAAATGCTTATGATTATGTCCTTTATGCATTTTAGATGCTATGAAGTTAGGATGCTTATAGTAGTTTAAGAATACTTGTGATTATGTACCTTATGCATGTGTAGGATTTATGTCATTATAAATGTTTATGCTCAAGTTAAAAATGCTTATGATTATGTCCTTTATACATTTTAGATGCTATGAAGTTAGGATGCTTACAGTAGTTTAAGAATACTTGTGATTATGTACCTTATGCATGTGTAGGATTTATGTCATTATAAATGTTTATGCTCAAGTTAAAAATGCTTATTATTATGTCCTTTATGCATTTTAGATGCTATGAAGTTATGATGCTTACAGTAGTTTAAGAATACTTGTGATTATGTACCTTATACATGTGTAGGATTTATGTCATTATAAATGTTTATGCTCAAGTTAAAAATGCTTATGATTATGTCCTTTATGCATGTCAGACTCTATGAAGTTATGATGCTTGCAGTAGTTTAAGAATACTTGTGATTATGTTCCTTATGCATGTTTAGGATTTATGTCATTATAAATGTTTATGCTCAAGTTAAAAATTCTTATGATTATGTTCTTTAAGCATGTTAGATTTTACTAAGTTATGATGCTTATAGTAAGAACATTTGGGTTTATGTGCTTCCTACATGTCTAAGATTTATATCATGAATGCTTATGTTTAGAGTATGCCCTGCTTGGTTTTAATTATGCTTAGCATGCTGATGTAAACTCTATGCCATGCTTAGGTTTCATTACATGGTATGTTGTTGATTAGTGTTACTATGGAATACTTAGGCCATTTATGCTAGAATGCTTATGTTTCTAATTGCTTGATGAAGTTCGTGGTTTTTTTGTGAGTAGGCAAGAATCTTACTAAGCTTTATGCTTATAGTTTATGTTGTCCATATACTGCAGATCAAGGAAACCTGAACTAGAGGAAGTAGCAGGAAGGGCCCAGTGTGTGTGATAGTGGCATGGTGGAGAAAGACCCTATTACTATCTGCTTATATTTATATGCTCAATTAACAACTTAAGACATTGCTTCCGCTTATAAGACTTGTGAATTATTAGTACCATGCTGGATGTTGCTTAGTTATGTTATTGTTCAATTACTTAAGAAAGTTGATATGATAGAACTCACGAATGGATCCTTATGATGGGCATGTTATGAAATGAGATAAGAGATGGTAACATGCTAACTATGAATAAGATAGGTGATGCATGTAGAAAAGAAGGTTTATGCCATGATAACATGCTTAAGTAAATGGTGAAATGATCCATATATGTTATGTTAAAAAAAAAAGAAGGCTCAAGTAGCGCCGCCCTGAGAGCAGATAAGGGCGGGCGTTACAGGTGACTCTCAGATCGCGGACATCCCTATTGTCCGAGAGTATTCAAATGTCTTTCCAGAGGAGTTACCGGGTCTGCCTCCCAGAAGACAAGTGGAGTTTATGATTGAGTTAATACCTAGGACGGCGCCGACATCGAAAGCTCCTTATCGTATGGCCCCGAGAGAGTTGGATGAGTTGAAGGTTCAGCTCCAGGAACTTTTGGACAGAGGTTTTATTCGCCCTAGTGCATCACCCTGGGGTTCTCCGGTTCTCTTCGTGAAGAAGAAAGATGGTTCGATGAGACTGTGCATCGACTACAGGCAGTTGAACGCCATCACTATCAAGAATAAATATCCCCTGCCACATATTGAGGACTTGTTTGATCAGCTCAGAGGTACATCAGTCTATTCTAAGATTGATTTGCGGTCCGGATATCATCAATTAAGGGTTAGAGATTCTGACATTCAGAAGACAACGTTCCGTACCAGACATGGACACTATGAGTTTTTGGTAATGTCATTTGGGCTTACCAATGCTCCAGCGGTATTTATGGATTTGATGAACCGTGAATTTATGGATTTTCTAGATCGGTTCGTCATTGTTTTTATCGATGACATTCTGGTCTATTCTCGTTCCGAGGAGGAAAATGCGTAGCATCTTCGTCGTGTTCTCGATAGGCTCCGACAGAAGTGGCTATATGCGAAGTTCAATAAATGCGCATTTTGGTTACACTCAGTCGGTTTTCTGGGACATGTGGTTTCGAGTAGAGGTATTTCAGTTGACCCCCAGAAGATCGAGGTCACACATTGGGAGTAGCGAAATCAGATTCGAGGTTGCGATTTCCTAGGCTTGGCGATTATTACCGGCAGTTCGTTGAGGTTTCTCGAGCATTGCTATGCCATTGACCGCCTCTCACCGGGAAGGGCGTGAAGTTCACGTGGACGAGGCGTGCGAGACTAGTTTTCGTGAGTTGAAGAGGAGATTGGTGTCGGCCGATCCTCGTATTACCATCGAGGGGCGGCGTTTAGTTCTTTATACTGATCGTCTCTACAAGGTTTAGGCGCGATATTGATGCAACACGTAGGGTAGTCTCTTATGCTTCTCGCCGCTTGATTGAAGGACCATGAGAAAAACTACCCGATTCATGATTTAGAGTTTGCGCTATTATCTATGCCTTGAAGATTTGGAGGCATCATTTATATGGTATTACGTTTGAGATTCTCACTTGACCATAAGAGTCTCAAATATACATTTCTGTGAAGGAACTCAATCTCCGGAGAGGAGATGGATGGAGTTCTGAAGGATTATGATTGTACCATCGGCTACCACCTACGAGCCAATGTGGTTCGATGCACTTCGGAAGTCAGGGACTTTAGCTTCCTTCCAGAGTGTTGGTCATGGATTTGATTGAGGTTTCTCGAGTTGAGCTTAGAGGGCGAGGCCGGCAGAGCGAGGCGTTACAGTTACCATGGTTGCTCGATCGTCTATCCGGACGAGTCAAGGAGGCTCGAGCGGTGATCGGCATTCTGATTCATTGGTAGTCGGATCATACGGATAGCGGTGAGTTCACAGAGATGAGAGGTATTATATATTTCCGAGGCAGATTATGTGTACCTCAGCCTCACCCGGTTATGGAGGAGTTACTACAGGAGGCTCATCGCTCTCGATTTGCGATCCACCCAGGCGGAACCCGCATGTATCGAGATTTAAAGCGTTTGTATTGGTGGAACGGTATGAAGAAAGACATCGCGGATTTTGTAGCTAGATGTCTGATTTTTAGTCAGGTGAGCACGGAGACCGGTGGATTACTTGGAGGATTCCTATTCTGAGTGGAAGTGGGATCATATTACTATGGATTTTGTGATGGGTTTGCCTAGGACACGCGTCGAGGCCATGTGATTTGGGTATTAACGTGACTAACTAACCAAATCCGCGCACTTCTTATCGATTCGGAAGACCGACTCTCTGGATCGTTTGGCAGAGCTATATTGTCGGGAGATCATCAGATTGCATGGTGTTCCTTTGAGCATTATATCAGATAGAGATCCCCGTTTCACGTCTAGGTTCTGGCAGAGTCTGCAGCAGGCTTTAGGCATACAACTTAGGTTTAGTACTGCCTTCCATCCGCAGACTGATGGACAGTCTGAGCGGACCATTCAAACATTAGAGGATTTGCTGAGGTCCTATATTATAGATTTCGGAGGCAACTGGGAGGATCATTTGTCGTTAGTGGAATTCGCCTACAATAACAGTTATCATTCGGCTATCCAAATGGCCCCGTATGAGGCATTGTATGGTAGGCAGTGTCGTACACCCACCCTCTGGGAGGAGGTTGGGGAGGCCCAGTTGCTAGGACCCCAGAGAGCTCAGCATGAGGCAGAGTTGGTCCGTACTATTAGACGTAGGATGGCAGAAGCGCAGGATCGCCAGAAGAGTTATGCAGATCTTAGACGGAGACCTTTGGAGTTCTCTATTGGTGATCATGTATTCCTGCGAGTCTCACCCATGAAAGGGGTGAAGAGGTTTGGACTCCGTGGTAAGCTAGCTCCTAGATATATCGGTCCGTTTGAGATTTTGGAGAGGATCGAAGCAGTTGCTTATCGTTTAGCGCTGCCACCATCTTTGACGAGTATTCACGATGTATTCCATGTGTCTATGCTGAGGAAGTATGTGCCAGATTCTACACATATTCTGTTAGATGTATCAGGTTCCATTCAACCTGATGCTACTTACGCAGAGGTTCCGATACGGATTTTGGATTACAAGGAACGACAGTTGCGGAACAAGGTTGTGCGACTTGTCAAGGTCGGGTGGAGTCATCACACCGACGAGGAGGCGACTTGGGAGCTCGAAGAAAAGATCAAAGCTTAATACCCCCACTTGTTTACTTAAGGTACGTGTGGTATATTTTCAGTACTGGTGGTATTTCTTACTCGTTGTGCTTCTGAGTAGGAAATTTGGGGACCAAATTTTTTATTAGTGGGGGAGAATGTTAAATACGGGGATTTAAAATAGTAAATTAAATGGCCAAATAATTAAGGAAATAAGCCTAGAAATTTTTCGGGAATTTTAGGGAATTTTTAGAAATTTTTTCGGAATTTTTCCGGGTTTAAACGGACTCCGTATGAGATTTCTACGGGGATAAAATAACTAGGCTTTATTTAAGCGGTATTAACCTAAACCGGAAACCCTAATTTCTATTTTCTATTTCCCTTTTTCCTTTCCCCGCTGACCTCCTTGGCCGGTTCCTTGCCACGACAGCGCCCTCATCTCCTTTCGCGAGCCTTCTCCTTCGCCGGCGACGCCTTCTTCTCCGCCTGAGCCTTCTTCCACGAGCCGAGCAAGCCTTGCCGACAACGCGAAGGCCGATCGCGCGGCCGCGCGCTCGGCGGCTCGACGGCGACAAGGCCGCCTCTGCGACCATCCATCGGCTCGACCTCTACCACAGATCGCGATGCCCCTCTCCCTCCGCAAGCGCCCCCACTATTTCTTCTCCTTGTGCGCTCGCCGTCCATCGCCGACGCCACCTCCTCTTCCCTTCTGGTCGGAGGTCGCCGGAGTAGGTAAGGGTTCTTTTTACTTTTCGTTCTTGGATGAGTGGGTGAGGGAGTTTATTTTGGCCGAAGGTGTTCGGTGTGAAGGGGCTACGATTAGGTTGTATAGGCTGTGTTTTGTAGAGGGTGTGCTGTCGGTGAAGGTTCCAATGACTGGACGGAGTTTGGTTGACTGGTGTAGTGAGGAGAGGAACTAGTGGGCTGTGGGTGGATGTGTCGGCTGTGAATTTAAGAAATTGAGTTGGGAGTATCGGCTGTCGATGGAATTCCTAGGGCGGGTGAGCTTGATTGGTCGATTTGGGCTGATTCGGATGTTATTCGGTTGATCGGTATGATATTTGGAGGATTAGGAATTTAATTGGGTTATGAAGGAAATCGATTGATTATTCGATTTGTTGTTGAATTGTATATTTTGTGCTTGACTATAATTATGCTATATGCAGGTTTCGGTCACGAGGCAGGTCCCCAGTCGTGACGATTTGGTTCTTATTCTTGCGGATATATATTCAGGTGGGTATTTTGACTTATCTTTTAGATATTCATTGTTGATATGCTAGTTAGGATAGCTTACAATAATTTTTTTTCATGTTTATATGCGTGATATACTTTTGGTGCCTACTAGATACATGCATGTGATAGGATATGATTATATTTCCCTATTTGATTTGGATCATAGTATATGGATTAGGGATATGTACATATTGATTGTACATATTATTCAAATAGGTATTTTGAGTAGTATTTACATGCTTTAGTATCATGCACCATTTTTGCATGATTGCATGCTGGCTGGACGGGGTTCCATTATTGTTGAGCCCGCAGCCAGTTACATGGCCTGCACACACTGCCACTCATGGGTTAGTGGTACATCAGGAGGGTGTGTGCAGTTGCTCTGTCAGGCTCCGCTGGTCCGCTCATGGGTAGCGACGAGGCAGCGTGGTAGCGGGCAGGGATCCCTCCTCTGGTCTATGACACCGGGAGATGAGAGCTTAGCTCCCCCACTATGTTTGGGGCAGGAGGATAGGTGTACTCTGACAGCATCTTGTCCACTCGGTCACTCAGGAGCAGTGATGGCAGAGTGCACAGTTGTCATAGCCCTACCCACTCGGCTTCACCATTGCGTGTGAGGCGGCTGACTGGCGTCAGGGGTGACCATGTCATTGGCACGACATGCACTTTGCACGGATTGCATTTGTATTGTGTTTACTGCATTTTTATTGATGCCTTGGATGTGCATATGATTGTCATGCATACAGGATACATGTTTATATATGGTCAGGACATGATTACTTCTAGTCAGGCACATGCTACTATATCAGGGTAGGAGATTCAGGTAAGTACAGTCATTTTGTATTTCTTGCTTACATACCCTATTTATGTGAGACTGTACTAGCATGATATTTTTATTGTTAGCTATATCTTACTTTGCATATCTACTATACCCACAGAGTTCTTTGAACTCACCCCATTGATTTATATCTATTTCAGGATGAAGCTGTCAGGAGAGTGCAGCTGCCGGACCCCCACTCGTCGTAAATGTTTTATTTTGGATATTTGCTTTATGGTTTGGATATTTTGGTTAGAGGACATGTATAGGTTTGGAGATTGATTTTGTATTTTGATTTTTGGTGTCCGTATGGACCTTATTCGGATTTTGGTTTGATTGGATTTTGGTGAGTATTCCTGCCCAGATGGCAGAAGGGGTAAGTCGATTTAAGGTAGACTGTTTATCATTTATTTTGGTTGATGGCCTGAGGCCAAATTATATAACTGCATGTGAGTTTGGATTCTGGTCGTGTTGACCGATGTATAGTGGCCGTGTAGGCCTTGTATGTAAATTGGGATTATCACCCGTATAGGGGAGATGCTGTCGCATTTTCGTCTGGCGGGGTCTCCTTCGGGGCGTGACACTAAACTTTTTGATCGCATCATCAAATCGAAGATTTCATCTTCTAGATGCTTGCATTAAACCATAAATAGACCTTTGCATCTTGCATACCTTGCCAGTATGCTATGGATCTACAAAACCCTCAGGTTGTGTCATGTACACATCCTCGAGTATGTTTCCATTCAGAAATGCAGTTATGACATCCATTTGCCAGATCTCATAATCGTGGTACGCTGCAATAGCAAGCATGATCCGAATGGACTTAAACATCGCAACTGGTGAAAAAGTTTCATCATAGTCAATACCATGAATCTGCTTGAAACCTTTAGTTACCAATCTCCCTTTTTAGGAGGTATCCATAAGGTATCCATGTCAGTCTTTCTCTTAAAAACCCACTTACACCTAATGAGTTTGACCCCCTCAGGTGGATCAACCAAAGTTCATACTTGGTTAGTGTATATGGATTCCATTTGGGACCTCATGGCTTCTAGCCATTTCTCAGAATCTGGGCTCATCTAGGCTCATTCAACTCAACAAGTATAACGCCAACATGATCAGACAAGAGAAATGAATATCTCTCAGGCTGATGACGTATCCTATCAGACTTGCTAAGAGGTTTGTCTACTTGAATAGGTTGTTGCTCTACAACTTCTTGTGCAACAATCTCATCATCCACAACACTTTGTGGTGCCTGTTCAATTTCCATATCAGTGCTATCTATATCTTGAACTTCTTCAAGATGGATGTTACTCCCACTAGTTCTTCTTGAAATGAACTCTCTTTCTAGAAATATGTCATTTCTTGCGACAAACACTTTGCCATGTGTGGGATTGTAGAAGTAATATTCTTTCATTTCCTTAGGATATCCTACAAAATAGCACTTGTCTGATTTGGGGCCTAGTTTGTCGGAGACTTGACGTCGAACATAAGCCTCATAATCCCAAATCTTCATAAAAGATATCTTGGGACTCTTCCAAGTCCATATCACATATGGTATCTTTATGACTGCCCTAGATGGGACACGATTAAGTGTGAAAGCAACCGTCTCTAAAACATATCCCCAGAAGAAAGAAGGAAGATTTGTGTGACTCATCATGGATCGTACCATATCTAATAATGTACGATTTCTCCTTTCTGATACACCATTCCACTTTGGTGTTCTAGGTGGAGTGAGTTGAGATCTAATCCCAAACTCAACGAGATAGTCACGAAAATCTTGGCTAAGGTATTCCCACCTCAATCTGATCGAAGCACTTTAATACTCTTACCAAGTTGGTTTTGTACTTCATTCTTGAATTATTTGAACTTTTTAAAGGATCAGATTTGTGTCGCATAAGATACACATATCCATATCTATCGAAATTATCAGTAAAAGTAATGAAGTACTGATAGCCTCCTCTAGCTGCTACATTGAAAGGCCCACATACATCAGTATGTATGAGTTCTAACAAATTAGTAGCTCGTTCGTTATGTCCACTAAAAGGATGCTTGGTCATCTTTGTAGGGAATCTTAGCGCGCTCAGAAATAAATTTTACAAGCACTACGCAGCAGAAAATAGGATCCCTCTAGAGATCCATGTGAAAACACCATACTCGTTTTATCGATTCTATCCTATAAGAATCGTAGTTACCTTCGATGCGTGCCCTTCGCAATCCCGTAGCAACACTTGCATTCGGATATCAACGCGGTCAGTATGTACGTGCCTCCACGGCATCCACACGAACCGTGAAGTGAAGTGGAACCAAGCTGTGGTGCTAGCCACCCAGGTGGTTCGCCCAAGAAGGTAGAAGAAGAAGATCACACGATAACAACACTCTACCAACCAAGGTCTCATCAAATCCCTTTTATATTCAACCATTGAATATGAAGGGTTTGTGACTCTTGGTTTCTATGGAATTAATAACCCATTAATTCCATCTTAATGATCATGCAACTCCTCTTAATGGTGAGTCTCACTCAATCCGAATCTGACTTGAGTCTAACTCGAGTCAGATTCATTAGGTATACCTTGAGCCCGACTCAATCATCTCATGATTGACACTAAGGGCTGACACTAACAATCTCCCACTAGCACTAGTGCCAATTACTATAATCTCTAAGACCCAGTGACCGAATTTGACTTGAGTCTAACTCGAGTCAGATTCATTTTGGTATACCTTGAGTCACACTCATTGAGTCTAATCTACATTAGACTCAACCCGATGGCCCAATGGCTCATCACATGAGCCATCTCTAACTTACATGTCCTAAGTGTATGACCCAATAGGTTCTTGTAACGTTGGTAATGTTTCTAAAACCCTTTTAGAGACATAAGCAATGAGCGGTATCTAGAAATACATCATTGCTACCCAAGTGACAAAAATGTCGAGATCTGACATAGCCTTCCCGTGACTACTATCGTGTATAACTCAGTCCTTCTATCCTTGATATCTCGATTGATCAATGAGGCATAGACTGTGTCATCCTCTTATCAATCATGAGTTTCTTGATCTCCAAGTTGACTACTCAACCAAATAAGCTCAATATCTCATATTGACATATTCGATCATGACCATGCATTTTAGCAGTCCTACTCTATCAAGGGGCCCATAGATATCACTTCTGATATATGGAAGGGATAGATCCCATCTACATCAGTCACACCCCTCTGCATAACTTATTGCATACCTAGTTATCGCCTTTATAATCACCCTGTTATGGGTGACGTTCGATGAAGCTAAAGTATACAACTCATTATGTAGGGAACCGAAGTGACTTCAGGTCTAAGGATTATTCATACCAATAGTCACATGAGAACGTTTATGACACTCACATAACGATCCATAAAACATTCTCATGGCGGGTCAATTCAGTACATAGTCTCTAATATGTACCCGTGTGTCAACTTGATATCACATATCCATGACTTGTGAGATTAAGTCATCAATTGACCTACATGCTAGTCTCTGGGCATTAATATTGTCCTTGCATATTAATACTCGACTAGGAATAGTTAAAAGTAGTGTTATATATATATATATATATATATATATATATATATATATATATATATATATATATAATTCAACCAATTGATATGTTGTAAACCTGAACCTACTATTCAAGGACACTATTATATTATTCATATAGCACATATAAGAAATAATATAATAAGAAAACCTTGCCTGTTATTAATAAAATATGATACATATGATCCCTAATCAATAATCTCATGATCGACACTAAGGGTTGACACTAACAATCTCCCACTAGTACTAGTGCCAATCACTGTAATCTCTAAGACCCGGTGACCTAGTATGACTATCATGCTTCTTTTGTGATAAAGTCTTAGTCAAGGGATCTGCAATGTTAGCATCAATATCTACTCTGCATATCTGCACATCTCCTCTATCGATGATCTCTCGAATGAGGTGATATCGCCGTAGTATATGTTTGGAACGCTGGTGAGAACGTGGTTCCTTAGCATGTACTACAGCCTCGTTGTTGTCACAATAAAGATCTATAGGGCTCACGATGCTAGGAACTTCACCAAGCTCAGAAACAAACTTCCTGATCCAAACAACCTCCTTTGCCTCATCTGAAGCATCAATGTACTCGACCTTTGTAGTAGAATCCGTGACTGTATCTTGCTTTGAACTCTTCCAACTCACAACACCACCATTTAAACAAAAGACATACCTTGACCTGCGATCTGTAATCGTCCTTGTCCGTTTGGAAGCCAGCATCGTTGTAACCCTTTACAGCGAGCTCCTCATTGCGTCCAAATATCAAGAAATATTCTTTAGTTCTTCTCAAGTACTTAAAAATATTCTTGACGGTTGTCCAGTGACTATCACCTTGATTCGAATGGTACATGTTCATCAAGATTAAAGCATACGAGAGACATCAGGACGAGTGCATAGCATTACATACACAATAGACCCTATAGCATATGCATAAGGGATCTGATCCATGTTGGGTTTCCGGCACTGCGACGAGTGTGTGTTCGAACATGTTTCGTAAACATGTGCAAATCGGAAGAATTAAAAGGAAACAAATCTAATTTATTACAACACACACACCACACACATGCATAGTACAACATGTGTAGATATAATCGTAATTTTAAATTTTGCAATAAAAGGAAATTACGCTAGTTATACCTGACGTATCACGTGCAATGGGAATGACATCAATTGGAGCAACTCTCGCTAGAATTGCCTCTATTCGTATCCACGCCGAGTACCATCGGGATAGCTTCGCCAAGCTACGAGCCTCGTGAAGGGTTTTGCTTATCGAGTCCGTGAGGGAAAACTTCGCTTCCCACTTCACCTCGGTAGCTTGACCATGGCGATCCCTTCGATGTCCTCGGATTAAAAAAAATTAATCCTAAACAAAAGGGATTGCCCAAACCACCAAGTCATCATCGTGCTATTCGTTTAGAGAGGTCACTTGAACAAACTAGTTGTTCAAGCGACCATCCTCTATTCTATGAGTAGCCGCGGAATAGACGATGTCCGGATCGCCGGTTTTCGTGTTTATACTCGGGATCCAAGTATTATTTAGCCATTTACATATTTATAACATGCTTATAATTCAAAAACAAATACAATCAATAAACAAAAGAAGAAAGTAGAATAGGTATACCTTTCGATCTTCTAATGTATGAGCTTCCTCCTTTTGGACGTCGTGTGGGCGACGATCCACCAAAAGTCGAAGCTCCTAGATCACAAATCTTCCTTCCTTGCTCTTTCAAAGCAAGAGGAAGAATAGAAACAAAGTTTTTCTCCTCACTAGAAACAACCAACAAGGAATTAAAACTATCCTTGCCGCCGGCCAACTAGGTGAAGGAGAAGATGGTGGAAAACAACCAAGACACCAAGGGAAGTCCTATATCTTGTTTCCACCACCTAAGGAGAAAGAGAATGGGGCTTTTGGGTGTCGGCCAAGGCTGGAAAAGAGACAGGAGAGGTGTTGGACGTTGGCCAAAAGAGGAAGAAGAAGAGAAGAATACCTTCCTTATTTGGTGCCACCCTTGCCTCCAAACCCTAATCCTAATCCAATCTCAACTAGGATTCCTTCTTGCCGCCCAAACCCTAGCTCTCCTTCAATGTAGTTCACACCAACTCCCATGCCATAATTTTATAGAGTTAGGGATAAGTCATGAATTAATCTCATCCATTGGTTCTAGGGATTTAATCTCAACCGTCGGATCTAGAGATTTAATCTCAACCGTCGGATCTTAGAGATTTAATCTCTACCAATGGATCTTAGAGTTTTGTTTCTATCCATTGGGTCTAAGCATCATGAGGTGTTAATAGGCTACATTAGGGACCATGAGGAGGAGTTGGGTCTTGGCCACCCATGGATCAAGCCCACACAAAGTCCGACCCACTAATGATGATCCAATCCACTAAAGGTTCATCATTGATCTACCTCACCAACCCCCATATGATAATATGGGCTCCATATATTATTTGTATATTTTCTCCCCGTGTTTAAGATCTCGAATGTTTGTCGATTAATTAATTTACTGACCATTAATTAATCAACATCTAACTCCTTGAGTAGTACCACTCAACCTTTTCATCATGTCGAACCAAGTCCACCTGCAGGGTTTACATGATGAACCTTATAAGCTCCTCAAGGGGACATCATCATCCTAATATATAAGACACGGTTTCCTCTTATAATCAACGACACACCATATAAATAATATCATCTCCCAACTTACCGAGCCTATCGATTTAATCTATAAATCTCGCCCATTGGTAAATCAAAGAGATGAGTACTAAGTATATGTGCCCGTTATTATATTGGGATTAAGAGCATGTACTAAATAATATCCGAGGTCCGATTCGATTATGTAGTCAGCAATAAATCGAATCATCTCTAAGTCGGTCCTGCTCAATACACACAAAGTGCACTAGTGTGATTCTATGGTCAAGACAAACCAACACCAAATCACACTACAACCATTCCGATGGTTTGTCCAAAGTCATCTCGGTTGTGAGCCTTTGCTTATAATTTTCAAGGGGCCGATAACATGGTCTCTTGTGTGACACCACACACCATGTTATCTACAATGTAAAGTATTAGACAATATTGCATAACCATAAAAATATGCAAACAATGATCATGTGATTCTTATTTCAAAATAAAGATGTTCATACAAAAGATAGACTTTTCAGTATACATCCCTACAATCTCCCACTTATACTAAAAGACTATGCTGTCCTTAAAGTGTCATACATCTGATCCCCATTCCCTCCACATGCCTATCAAAAGCTCTCACCGGAAGGGCCTTAGTGAAAGGATCTGCCAGGTTATCCTCTGATGCAATCTTGGCCACAGCAACTTCTCCTCTCTTTACGATTTCTCGTATCAGGTGGTACTTGTGCTCTATGTGTTTACTAGCCTTATGGGCTCGTGGTTCCTTCGAGTTTGCAACTGCACCACTATTATCACAATAAATTGTAATAGTTCTGGGCAAACCAGGAATCACATCCAAGTCCATTAGGAAGTTCCTGAGCCATACAACTTCTTTGGCCGCCTCAGAGGCCGCCACATACTCAGCTTCCATGGTGGAGTCCGCCACGCACTTTTGCTTGACACTCCTCCATACAATGGCTCCACCTCCCAAAGTAAACACAAAACCTGAGGTAGACTTACTGTTATCCCTATCATAAGGGAGTAATTAGTGCCTTGATGGCTTGAAACCAAAGATATAATCCCTAGTCCTTCTCAGGTACTTCAATATATGCTTTACCGCAGTCCAATGTCCCTGTCCTGGATTACTCTGATATCTGTTGACCATGCCCACGGCAAAGCATATATCTGGTCTAGTATAGAGCATCTCATACATGAGGCTTCCTACTGTCGAAGCATAAGGAACCGCCTTCATCTCCTCTATCTCCTCAGATGATCTAGGACACATCTCCTTAGATAAAGGAACTCCATGTCTGAAAGGTAGAAAACCCTTCTTGGAGTTCTGCATGCTAAAATACTCCATAATTGTGTCTATGTATGAAGCTTGGGATAAGCACAACATCCTTTTCATACGATCCCTTATAACCTTGATCCCAAGGATGTGTCCCACCTCTCCCAAGTCCTTCATATCAAACTGTTTGGACAACCATACCTTTACGTCCGATAACACCTTGATATTGTTGCCAATCAACAAAATGTCATCTACGTATAGTACAAGAAATACCACTACGTTTCCATCACATCTCTTGTATACACAAGACTCATCCGGACTTTGAATAAATTCATAAGACTGGATCACCTCATCAAATCGGATGTTCCAAGACCTCGAAGCTTGTTTCAATCCATAAATGGACCGATTAAGCTTACATACAAGATGCTCTTTGCCCTTAGCAATGAATCCCTCTGGTTGCTTCATGTAGATGTTTTCCTCAAGACTTCCATTAAGGAAAGCTGTCTTGACATCCATCTGCCACACCTCATAATCCATATGAGCTGCTATGCATAAGAGAATCCGGATAGACTTAAGCATGGCTACTGGCGAAAAGGTCTCCTCATAATCGATACCCTCTTTCTGAGTATACCCCTTCGCAATAAGCCTCGCTTTGAAGGTCTCAACCTTCCTATCTATTCCTCTCTTTCTCTTGTAGATCCACTTGCATCCAATGGTTTTTACACCATCAGGTGGTTCTACTAGCTCCCAGACCTGATTTGAATCCATAGATTCAATCTCAGCATTCATTGCACTTTGCCAAGATACTGCATCTTTATCTTGGATTGCCTTGTCATATGTCCAGGGATCAGGTTTATGTTCGCCAGGGACCAAATCAGAAGATTCTCCTAAGAACATGAATCTATCAGGCTGTCTCATAACCCTCCCACTACGATGAGATATCACCTGTGTATCCTCTGTGACACGCGGTGCAGTGACATATGGTATATCCTCTTGTACCGGTGGTACTAAAGAAGTGACTTCCCCTTTTAACTCCTACAGAATAATTTTACTCTTGGGCTTGTGGCTCATCACAAAGTCTTCCTCTAGAAATCTGGCATTCGTGCTAACAATCACCCTCTGATCTCTAGGACTATAAAACAATCCACCCTTCGTTCCCCTGGGATAGCCAATGAACATGCGTACTTCTGTACGAGGTTCAAACTTACCAGCATTTGCCTTCAGCACATGTGCTGGACTCCCCCATATCCGAATATGTCTTAGACTAGGCTTTCGCCCAGTCCACAACTCTGTGGGAGTAGAAGGCACTGATTTAGATGGTACCAAGTTCAGAATGTACACCGCCGTATCTAAAGCATATCCCCAGAACGAATCTGGCAAGTCAGAATAACTCATCATCGATCTAACCATCTCCATAAGAGTCCTATTCCTTCGCTCTACTACACTGTTCTATTGGAGTGTGCCAGGTGCAGTCAATTGGGATTGAATCCCAGCCTCTGATAAGTAGTTCCTAAACTCTCTCAAGAGGTACTCATCACCACGATCAGATCGTAGTGTCTTGATACTTTTACCTTGATGTTTCTCCACATCAGCCTTGAATTCTTTGAACTTGTCAAAGCATTCAGACTTGCGGTGCATCAGGTAAATGTATCCATATCTTGAGTAATCGTCTATAAAAGAGACGAAATACTCAAAATCACCTCTAGCCTGGATAGACATAGGACCACACAAATCAGAATGAACCATTTCTAACACATCTTTGGCTTTATACCCCTTGGCCTTAAAAGGCCTCTTGGTCATCTTACCCTCCAAGCAAGATTCACAGGTTGGGAGATCCTCCACCACTAATGAACCCAAAGGTCCATCAGCTATCAACCTTTGAATTCTGCTTGGGTTAATGTGACCAAGCCTAAGATACCAAAGATATGTTTGGTTCATCTTCGAAGGTTCTTTTCTCTTATTAGAATTAGAAGATGAGTTATTAACTTCAATTTGCATCGTGGGAGATTTTGGTTCAAGTGTGTACAAATTTCCTATCAATGCACCCAAACAGATAATGTCCCTATTCCTTCTTATAACAACTCTATCATTAAAAGAAATAGAATATCCATCCATAAACAATTTAGAAACCGAAATTAAATTCTTTCTAAATAAGGGTACATAAAGGCAATTCTTAAGAACCAAAAGTTTATTTTTCTCAAAAGATAAATGAACATCTCCCACTGTAACAGCCGCCACCTTCGTGGCATCACCCAAGTACACGGTAATCTCCACCTCAGCCAGTCATTTGGTTTTCTGAAACCCCTGCAGAGTATTGCAGACATGATCAGTGGCTCCCGTATCTACACACCAGGTGCTGGTAGATAACACCGCTAAACATGTTTCAACGACTAGACCAAAAGATATACCTTTGTTCTTGCGGTTGGGGCAGTCCTTCTTCCAGTGTCCAGTCTGCTTACAAGTGAAGCACTTGCCTTTCGGCTTCTTCACTCCTCCCTGAGTACCTCCCATCGCCTTCGCCCCGATTTGTTTCTTCTTCTTCTTCTTTCCTTTCGGCTAGAAACCTTCTGGGTCACCATGGCATGCGCCTGAGCACTCTGACGAAATAGTTCCTCTGTCACCTGGAGTTCTGTCAGAAGTTTCGCTAACGAATACAACCTCTTGTTCATGTTGTAGTTGAGGCGAAACTGCTCAAAACTCCTAGGTAGAGACTAGAGTATGATTTCGACCAGGGTTTCTTCATCGATCTCAGCTCCTAGGACCTCCAGCTCATTCAAATGAGCCATCATCTTAAGAACATGATCCCTCACGAGTGTTCCCTCGACCATGGTGGTCGTCATCAAGTTTCTCATGACCTCTTGCCTCGCATCCCGATTATGGTGTCCGAAAAGCTCCTTGAGATTGAGCATCATATCATAAGCAGTGGACATGACTTGATGCTGATGTTGCAGTACATTTGACATAGATCCCAAAATGTAACACCGTGTTATCTCATCGTCCTTGATCCACTTCTTATAGCTCTCTCTCTCCTTTTCCCCGAAATAATCTACAGGCTTGGGAGGGCATTCTTCGAGGAGTACATATTTGTATTCCTTAGCAGTCAAGACAATGTCTAGATTCCTCTTCCAATCTACATAGTTGGGTCCAGTAAGTTTGTTCTCTTTTAGTATCACAGCAAGTGGATTGAAAGTCATTTTGAAAGAAAACCTAAGAATCACATAAATCAAAACATTAGATTTCAAAAAATTATTGATTCCTCAAACAATAAAATTTTAAAATCAACAAACACCTCAAAACACCGAGAATATCATATGCCACGATAGTGTGGACGTATATGAATTCTACATTTGTAAGAGGAGGTTTTACCCATTAATTTTACTATCTTGTCAACCTAACTTTTTGACAAGTAAAATTAATAGTTGATTCCTCTTTGGCCCTACAAATAAAAGCAGTGACTCCGATGGGGAGGATACTTATATTTGTATCTAAGTGTTCACCATTACTCGGTACTAATGTAAAAATATGAAAAAATAATAATAATAGAAAATAACCTTGTTAATTAAGAAATTATCTTATAGAATTATCAGAAATTTAAAAAAAAAATTTGAATTTAAATGGAGGTTCTATAGATATTTTATAGGGATAAAGTAAAAAGGCTTTTGTAAAGCCTGTTTAGACTATAATGAGGTGTTAAGATGATTTCCTTCCGTGACTTTTCATTCCCGACGGTTTCTTCTTCTCACCGTCGCGCTCCCTCTTCTCGCCGAACGCCACTGCGTTGTAGCCCTAACGCTCGCGACCTCTCCTCTTCATCTCCAAGGCGATCAGAGCCTCGCATCTCCTTCCCTCCTGCCGGTGCTCGCCGTCGCCGCACCACCCGCCGCTGATGGTCGCCTCTTCACTACCGCCGGTGTCGATCCAACCCTATCTTCGCCTGAGCCAGCCGATCTCCGCCGAGCCGTTGCCGCCGCTGATGGCCGCTGCTTTAAGCTGCTCGTCGCACACGACACTGTGCCCCGTCGTCGGCCCTTCTCTCCTCCCTATGGTCGCTACTCCATCGTCGTCGATCGAGCCTTCTGCCGCCGGAGATCTTCACCGCAAGGAGCCGTTGGTCCGGAACAGCAATGTCGGCTGGTTTGCCTTCGACCCCATTGGACATCCAGCACAGCCACTCTGCCGGATCGACCAGTCGTTTTTCCGGATCAGTATCACCGTGAGTTGCCGGGCCAATATCACCGGAGTTAGGTAAGAGTCTGCCCTTATCTCACCTTGGATAAAATTTTGGGTATTTCTGTGGATTTACCTTAGCTGAGTGATTGGTGAGTTTGGGCAGCGCCTTGAGTCGGTGAATAGAGGAAGGGGTGGCTGCCAAGGGATTTGGGGCAGTCTGTTGATCCAGAGCATAGCCAAAGTTCGACTGTGTGATCGTGGTGGTGGAGAGTGCTACCATTCGAATTCACGGTGGTTCAGGAGGATGAGTCGATGGATCTGCTGTGTGATCCTTGGAGCCTATCTAGTCGGATTCTGGTAATACAATAGTCTTCGTTCCTATGGATCAAGGATTTGAAGATTAACAGTCAAGAGAATGTTAATTACAGTGTGGATTTTTCAGGTGATGAAGAGTTGCCATTCCCTACCTAAATGGGTTGTGCAGATTTGGCACTTTGAGTTGGAGCAAGAAGCGGTGGTCGATTAGGACATTGATACAAGGCAGTATTCTCGAAGGTGAATACAATCAGCACGAACTGCCTAATAGGTATGGTTGTAAACTGGATTTGGATATGGTTATTGATTTGAGGTGATATGTTACAGTAGTATTATTTGTGAAGTAATCATAGATCAAATATGATTAGTAAATGAAGTGTAAAGGATTACACTACTACATGATTAAATTGACTAATCAAGAGTTAGAATATGAACAGGGATTAGTATGGAAGGATATGGAACTACCCTTACAGATAGTAGCGAATCAGCCAAAGATTTAGGTTGGATTAGATTTCTATACCTACAGTTTGATTACGCTACCATTTGTTTATGTATGTTATATTTACAGGACCTGGATTTGAGATAGAGATGTGAACGCGAAGACCCTTGATACGAGCTTCTCAACAGGTGGGTAATTTCCTACCTGGTCCAGGTAGATGTATTGCATTCAGATTTAGTCATAGATATGAGCATGTTAGGTGTTCATATTACCTTGACCCTGCTCTCTTTATCGTATGCTTGAACTTATCGTTGGATATATTATTGCTCAATTGTTGATATCACATATACCCTATCATGATTTAGGAATTATAGATGTGATGTAAATTGACCTAGATGTTTAGTAGGGTGTAAATGTTAGTACGGGGGATGACCCAATTTATAAATTGGAAAAAGGTCATCTATGGGTAAGTAATGCCCTAAATGTAGGATTTATTTCCAATACCCGTATATTGCATATTGTTACCAACCACGAGTTGTGTAATGGTTAAGTGAAGGGTGATTAGTGTGTCGCTGCAGATCGGTGGTCCCAGCTTGGTATGATTAGTTGAGTACGACTCTCTATTGGATAGAGAGTATGTCGATCAGTTGAGTAGACTCTCTATTGGAGAGAGAGTCAGGATCAGTCGAGTACGACTCTCTACAGGATAGAGAGTCCGTCGATCTGTTGTGTATGACTCTCTACAGGATAGAGAGTGTATTGATTAGATGGGTATCTTTGCTGAACAGAGAGTCTGTGGTAGATGGTTGTACGTGTGACAATATACACATGTCATTTGCATGCATTCTGACGACATAGTCTTCCTTGGGGTTGAGAGAGAGTCGTCAGTCATCTTGCCTCCCAGAGCACTGCCCGAGGAGTAACTGGTGTGAGGCAGAGCATCTGTTGTGCCGCACTCTACCACTATAGACGGTGGTAGTTGGAGTTGCGTGCAGTTATCCTGGGTGCGTGGTACTCGACCACTCATTGGTAGTGTTAGTCGGAGTGGCCAGCAGCAGGGACCCCTGTTGTGTAGCGAGCTCTTTACGCTCATATGCTACTTGATCATACTGCCCACTCGGCCACTCTATAGCAGTGGTTGGTGTGAGTTGGGACAGTTGTCATGTCGTGCCACCTAGGCCACACTGGGGTCGTGGTAGCGAGTAGGGGTGAGCAGACATGACCATGCATGTTGCATTGTCGTATCTTATGGCACTTTGCATATTACCATATATAGATACATATATGTATGTATATATATATATGGATGGTTGAGATTAATATATATATATGGATATAGTCTATATATATATGATTATTATGATATTGCATTTGTTTGTACTATGCTTGCTGCATTTGGGTGGACATCATATTCATGCATGTTTCTTGCATATGTTATACAGTTGTGTCGGATACTGGTATGTGTTGGACAGACCATAGATACCTTGACCTGTAGCTAGAGTATATTGTGGGTTTATCTACTCTTCCTGTTATATATATATATATATATGTGTGTGTGTGTGTGTGTGTGTGTGTGTGTTGGATATATGTTCAGGTTGGATCAGAGTAGCGTGGCAGACTTCAGGTATGTCTGCATTTTTATGTTGTTTATTTGGTTAGACGGTATATGCTTGCATTTTTATACTATGCTGATATACCTGTTGCATTTCTAGAGTATGTTGTTGAAAATACATGTGATATGGCATATATACATGTTTTTCTATTACCTGCTGAGTTTTACTCACCACCCCCACTGACCACGGGTTTTCATCGCCCAGTGCTGTAGCCGACTTCGTGATGGACTAGGAGCACCACTGGCTGGCATCATCTCATCTCAACTCCGAGAGTCCGGATTTTTGGTGTTCTCATTTGTATTCCTTATGGATTTGTTTTATGTGATGATTGTAGTTGTGACTATTGATGTTGTATCCCTTTTCTTCCTTTCTGGTTTTTATTATGGTGTCCTGAGTCGGTGTTAGTCATACCGGTATGCATGTGTGTTGTCATTTGTGAGATTGTAGTATGTTTCCGCTGTGTCTTGTGTAGTTTTTGATTTCATATATATATATTATTGTTATTGTGGGCCTACGAGCCTTGTATTAACCTGAAATGTTGCCATGTACAGGGGATATGTCGTCCGTTTGATTTTTGGCTCGGCATGCTCTCTGGGCGTGACAACTTTAGTGGTATCAGAGCCCAAGGTTCTGCGATGTCATACAATGTTGTTTTTGTGTCGAGTCTTGGATTATCAGGAGTCAATTTATTCGGTTTTGGTTTTCTGAGATGAGATGGACAGCGGCCTGAGCTCCAAGCAGCACGAGGTAAGAATTTCTGAAAACCTATGGTTTAGTAGATATTTATCTAAACTTAATCAGTATGTGTATACAGTAGAGTTATGACACCTGTGTAGACTTGTAGTTGGGTTTGTTCACCGAGGCGACCAACCGGAGTGACCTTTAGGGTTTATACTCTCAGTTATGTTGGCTATGCATTTAGATGCTTATACCAGGGAATAACCTATAGTGTGTTGGTTATTATTCGTAACCGTGGTATGAGTTGACCATGGGAACGACCTGTTGAGTTTGTGAGTCTTGAACTTGTGTCGACGAGGTGATTTACCTCGTAGAGCCAACTGATACCGAGTCGGAAAACAGGGGCCAAGTCGTCACATTTATTATGGAAATCAGAGACTACAGTCTTAGAGATTTCCACTAACTATGCTAGTCAAATCATTACCTGTGGGTAATGAATAGACTTGTAGACTATTGTGATGCAGATAGCGGAAGGCTAGGTTACGGTGTTTCATAGGGATTTTATTCTTGAGTTGTTCGTACTGAGTTGTATAACTTTGTGAGTACTTTTGAGTACTTAACTCATGTTATACCGAGAAAGAAGAGTTGTTTGCATACCATTATTGGGATCAAGCCGATATTTGGTGATAAATGTACAAAATAATCTTCGGGAAATAATATATCACTTGATCATGGTTTAGTGATGTTGAAAGAAAATATTTACCCGTGTCACTTTTAGTGACACACTGTAAGGAATTCTTGAGCTTCAAAAAAAATGGTGATCGGTTAGTAATATTGTACTATGCAGAGTCGTGAGACTCGCAGAGGTTACGACCACCTAATAGCTCAAGAAGATGAATGGACGATTTAAGCCATCTAGAGTTATTGGCTTATAGTGGATTAGGATGCCGGGATCTTCTATCAGATCCTGTTGGAAGACGTTGGATTGAGACAGAAGTTTAGAAATGACTTCGTACAAGTGTTAGGAGATGAAGATTGATAGCAGACATTGCAAGTCAGATGTTGGAATAAGAAGTCTCCGACTGTTGGATAAAGGAGCAAGATCAGAGTCATAGGCCTTGAGCTATGTTCTGATTATAGAAGACCAATCGCAGATCATCAGAAGGTTCTTGTGGATATCAGCAAAATTAGAACAAAGACTCCGAAGGGATTATGTGCGTGCAGTGCGGATCACGAAGACACGCGAAGCTAGATTATCCGTTGGAGCAGTTCAGCTGTTGCTATTGGTGAGCAACCAGTACAGTGGAGGAGGTGTACTTTGAAGATTCAGTTGAAGACTATCGATGGTGTTCCGGGAGGAAGATGCATCATCTCGACAGCAGAGATCAGCACAGAAGATGTGAGTTACCTTATCAGCATCAACCTACTACTTCAGGAGTGGTTGGAGTTCCTTGATACTCCCCTTCAGTAGAGATCAGCACAGAAGCAGCATCAGCCGAAGACATTGTAGAAGACTCAGCAGACAACAACAAACAGTTACCTCCAGATGTGTTTTGCTTATTACAGAAGAGAGAGTATACGACGAAGGTCGTATCTATTCGGTATCCTACAATTTCAGCTAGTAGGATTTAGTGGATGGATCAGATGATCTAGGGAAAATCCCCGAGGCATTCATCGCAGAAGTGCGACCGCTTTGTCGCGGACCTGAATCGATCTTTTTCTCTTCGGAGAAAGGCCGAGACCTGTGTGGAGCCTTTTGGATCGGATCAACAGATATTTGATCGTTCAGGGTATTACTCTAGTTTTACCCTCTGGATTAATATATTGAGAGATACTTGTAGTTTACAGGTATCTTTGTCTAGAACATTCTTAGTTGGATTAGAAGGGTCCTTTACATCGACTTGTGGGTCGGTGGTATATCTACCGTCTGGTGAGATGTGGATCAACAATTAAGAAGTCAAGGGATACCCTTAGACTCTGATAGACATATCTTTACTGTAGACATATCCTTCCAGATGGTCAAATTGTTAAGATTATGGTATGGTATGTCTCTTGGATGTGTATATAATCCGAGAGCCTTCGGATGTAGTTTCGGATGAACAGTCTTGCCGTTGCATAGGCAAGTGGAGTAGGCGATCGAAATGATTGCGAAAATAATTCTAGTATCGAAGATCACGTATCGAGTGATATTTTTGTTGGTATCAGTGTTGTTAAACACTATAGAAATTAGAGGAACGTAAGTTGCGATTATAGGAGATGTTGGAAGGGATATTTGTATATCCCAGTATTCCCCCTTGAGAAGATTCGGAACTCTTTATTGAAAGAGAAATGAACCTTTGAAATTATGCATCGATTATCGATGATGGAATGCGATAGTTGTTGAAAGTAAATATCCTACGTTGAGGATAAATGATCTGTTTAGATCAGTTAAAGACACCTGTGTATACTCTAGGGTTGGTTTACGACCGGAGCATTGATATGGTAGTGACATGGTGTCATATAAGTATCATTGTCGTTGTGATGATTGATATATCATCAGCCTAGAGAAAAAGGGGATGCAGGTGTGTAGAGACGACAATTTCATACTTAGTATGAATTTTCAGAGTTTTGACCTTTCTCCGAAGATGCTTGACTAATTAAAGATTTAGTCGCCACTGGATTTGAGAATCGTGTATCCTGGACACGATTGGATCAGTTCGTGGTTGTTGGAGTTGCGTAACCTGGCCACTGTTGATTGTGGTAGATGGAGTTGCGCACTTGACCACTGTGGATGGCGATTTTCCTTGTATGTTTTGGTTAATTCCGTAGATGTGGATAGAATGCTTGACATTACTATACCACGGACTTGTTTGACAAAGGTGATGATGGAAATCATTTAGTCAGAAGCTGTTGAAACCAGTTTACAGGACCTAGTTGGAGGTTAACTTTTACACAAGAATTAGTTAATACTTCCGGAGTGGATAAAAAGGATGTTGTACGCAAATGTATCGTTTCAGGGATCGAAGCGAATCCGATACAGTTGCATGAGGCATATCTTATGCCTACGTCAGTTAAGAAACTACGAGATAGTCTGTCATATACATAACGTGACTTTAGTAGTTATTATCTGGATTTATAGTTGTATGGAGCAGAAGTGCTCATTGAATTTGACTAGCTACTGGGTAGCTACAATGGAGTTGCTGGAACGCGAACAGTTGCAACGAGTGAGATTGGTCGTTATAGTCTCCCATGCACTTACATAGTGTGTAGTGGGGTGGATTTGGAATGGTTAATGAACTTCTCTTTTGAGAAAATAATTCTCCGTCTCTGATAAGGATAGTGGGTTACAGAGTTGCAGTGTTTAAGGAAGAGTCGATACAGGAAGCATATCATTGGAGATTTGCTATTCACCCTGATGGTACTCAGATGTACCGAGATTCGAAATGTTTATACTGGTGGAACGGTATAAAGAGAGTTATAGCAGATTTTGCTGCTCGATGTTTAGTATGCCAGTAGGTGAAGGCGGAACATCAGAAACTCGCTGGATTGCTCTAGGAAATTCCAATTTCGGAATGGAAGTGGGAGCATATCACTATTGATTGTGTTACGGGATTGCCTAGGACCCGTAAAAGACATGATGCGATTTGTGTGATCATGGATCGACTAACCGAAAGATTATCAAATTGAGGGGGGGTACTTTTAAGTATCATGTCTGATAGAGACGCGTGATTTACCTCGCGATTTTTGACAGAGTCTGCCCCAGACTATGGGCACAGAGCTTCGGCTTAGTGCAACATTTCATCCGTAGACAGATGAATAGTCCGAGTGTATCATTTAGATGTTGGAGGATCTATTCAGATCTTGTGTCGTGGATTATGGGAGGTGTAGCTTACCGGTTGGTTTTACCTCCGACACTGGCGGGTATACACAATGTATTTCTTGTTTCTATTCTATGGAAATACGTGTTGCTTGCTGATCATGTTCTGAAGGAGGTTCCGAATCTACCTTAGTTAAATGCGACTTATGAGAAGATTCAAGTGCGAATTCTTAGTCGCTAGGGGGGTGTCCGCTGTGAAACAAGACCATCCGACTCTTAAAGGTTGGATGACAACATCATATTGATGAGGAGACTACTTGGGAGCTGGAAGATACTATCCACGCTCAATAGCCTCATCTGTTCAATTGAGGAATGTATGTGGTCCTTTCGGAAAACTTGCTTGAAGTAATTTTTGCATGTTAGTACGAAATTTGGGGACCAAATTTTTATAAGTGGGGGAGAATGTAAAAATATAGAAAAAAAAATAATAGAAAATAACCTTGTTAATTAAGAAATTATCTTATAGAATTATCAGAAATTTTTAGAATTTTTTTTGGATTTAAATGGTGGTTCTATAGATATTTTATAGAGATAAAGTAAACAGGCTTTTGTAAAGCCTGTTTAGACTATAATGAGGTGTTAAGCTGATTTCCTTCCGTGACTTTTCATTCCTGATGGTTTCTTCTTCTCACTGTCGCGCTCCCTCTTCTCGCCGAACGCCATCACAGCCCTAACGCCGCGACTTCCTCTTCGCTCTCCAAGCGATCGAGCCTCGCGCTCCTTCCTCCCGCCGGCTGCTCGCCGCACCACCCGCTGCTGATGGTCTCCTCTTCATTGCCGCCGGTGTCGATCCAGCCCTATCTTCGCCTGAGCCAGTCGATCTCCGCAGAGCCGTTGCCGCCGCTTTAAGCCGCTCGTCGCACAAGCCCTGTGCCCCTTCGTCGACCCTTCTCTCCTCCCGACGGTCGCTGTTCCATCGTCGTCGATCGAGCCTTCTGCCGCCGGAGATCTTCATCGCAAGGAGCCGTTGGTCGGGAACAGCAACGTCGGCTGGTTTGCCTTCGACCCCATTGGACATCCAGCACAACCACTGTGCCGGATCGACTAGTCATTTTTCCGGATAGGTGTCACCGTGAGTTGTCGGGCCAATATCGCCGGAGTTAGGTAAGAGTCTGCCCTTATCTCACCTTGGATGAAATTTTGGATATTTCTATGGATTTACCTTAGCTGAGTGATCGGTGATTTTAGGTAGCGCCTTGAGTCGGTGAACAGAGGAAGGGGTGGCTGCCGAGGGATTTGGGGCAGTCTGTTGATCCAGAGCACAGCCAAAGTTCGACTGTGTGATCGTGGTGGTGGAGAGTGCTACCATTCTAATTCACGGTGGTTCAAAAGGATGAGTCGGTGGATCTGCTGTATGATCCCTTGCAGCCTATCTATTCGGATTCTGGTAATACAATAGTCTTCGTTCCTATGGATCAAGGATTTGAAGATTAACAGTCAAGAGAATGTTAATTATGGTGTGGATCTTTCAGGTGATAAAGAGTTGCCATTCCCTACCTAAATGGGTTGTGCAGATTTGGCACATTGAGTTGGAGCAAGAAGCGGTGGTCGATTAGGACATTGATACAAGGCAGTATTCTCGGAGGTGAATACAATTAGCACGAACTGCCTAATAGGTATAGTTGTTAACTGGATTTGGAAATGGTTATTGATTTGAGGTGATATGTTACAGTAGTATTATTTGTGAAGAAATCATAGATCAAATATGATTAGTAAATGAAGTGTAAAGGAATACACTACTACATGATTAAATTGACTAATCAAGAGTTAGAATATGAACAGGGATTAGTATGGAAGGATATGGAACTACCCTTGCAGATAGTAGCGAATCAGCCAAAGATTTAGGTTGGATTAGATTTCTATACCTACAGTTTGATTACGCTGCCATTTGTTTATGTATGTTATATTTACAGGACCTGGATTTGAGATAGAGACGTGAACGCGAAGACCCTTGATACGAGCTTCTCAACAGGTGGGTAATTTCCTACCTGGTCCGGGTAGATGTATTGCATTCAGATTTAGTCATAGATATGAGCATGTTAGGTGTTCATATTACCTTGACCCTGCTCTCTTTATCGTATGCTTGAACTTATCGTTGGATATATTATTGCTCAATTGTTGATATCACATATACCCTATCATGATTTAGGAATTATAGATGTGATGTAAATTGACCTAGATGTTTAGTTGGGTGTAAATGTTAGTACGGGGGATGACCCAATTTATAAATTGGAAAAAGGTCATCTATGGGTAAGTAATGCCCTAAATGTAGGATTTATTTCCAATACCCGTATGTTGCATATTGGTACCAACCATGAGTTGTGTAATGGTTAAGTGAAGGGTGATTAGTGTGTCGCTGCGGACCGGTGGTCCCAGCTTGGTATGATTAGTCGAGTATGACTCTCTATTGGATAAAGAGTATGTCGATCAGTTGAGTACGACTCTCTATTGGAGAGAGAGTCAGGATCAGTCGAGTACGACTCTCTACAGGATAGAGAGTCCGTCGATCTATTGTGTACAACTCTCTACAGGATAGAGAGTGTATTGATTAGATGGGTATGACTCTTTGCTGAACAGAGAGTCTGTGGTAGATGGTTGTACGTGTGACAATATACAGATGTCATTTGCATGCATTCTGACGATATAGTCTCCCTTGGGGTTGAGAGAGAGTCGTCAGTCATCTTGCCTCCCAGAGCACTCCCCAAGGAGTAACTGGTGTGAGGCAGAGCATCTGTTGTGCCACACTCTACCACTATAGAAGGTGGTAGTTGGAGTTGCGTGCAGTTGTCCTGGGTGCGTGGTACTCGACCACTCATTGGTAGTGTTAGTCGGAGTGGCCAGCAGCAGGGACCCCCGTTGTGTAGCGAGCTCTTTACGCTCATATACTACTTGATCATACTGCCCACTCGACCACTCTATAGCAGTGGTTGGTGTGAGTTGGGACAGTTGTCATGTCGTGCCACCTAGGCCACACTGGGGTCATGGTAGCGAATAGGGGTGAGCAGGCATGAACATGCATGTTGCATTGCCGTATCTTATGGCACTTTGCATATTACCATATATAGATACATATATGTATGTATATATATATATATGGATGGTTGAGATTAATATATATATGGATACAGTCTATATATATATGATTATTGTGATGTTGTATTTGTTTGTACTATGCTTGCTGCATTTGGGTGGACATCATATTCATGCATGTTTCTTGCATATGTTATACAGTTGTGTCGGATACTGGTATGTGTTGGATAGACCATAGATACCTTGACCTGTAGCTAGAGTATATTGTGGGTTTATCTACTCTTCCTGTTATATATATATATATATATATATATATATATATATATATATATATATATATATATATATATATATATATATATATGTGTTGGATATATGTTCAGGTTGGATCAGAGTAGCGTGGCAGACTTCCGGTATGTCTGCATTTTTATGTTGTTTATTTGGTTAGACGGTATATGCTTGCATTTTTATACTATGCTGATATACCTGTTGCATTTCTAGAGTATGTTGTTGAAAATACATGTGATATGACATATATACATGTTTTTCTATTACCTGCTGAGTTTTACTCACCGCTGGTTTTTTGTGGACCCTGGGTTTTCTGTCGCCCAGGTAACAGGTAGCCGACTTCGTGATGGACTTGGAGCACCGCTGGTTGGCATCATCTCATCTCAACTCCGAGAGTCCGGATTTTTGGTGTTCTCATTTGTATTCCGTTATGGATTTGTTTTATGTGATGATTGTAGTTGTGACTATTGATGTTGTATCCCTTTTCTTCCTTTCTGGTTTTTATTATGGTGTCCTGAGTCGGTGTTAGTCATACCGGTATGCATGTGTGTTGTCGTTTGTGAGATTGTAGTATGTTTCCGCTGTGTCTTGTGTAGTTTTTGATTTCATATATATATATTATTGGTATTGTGGGCCTACGGGCCTTGTATTAACCCAAAATGTTACCACGTACAGGGGAGATGTCGTCCGTTTGATTTTCGACTCGGCTTGCTCTCGGGGCGTGACAACTTTAGTGGTATCAGAGCCCAAGGTTCTGCGATGCCATACAATGTTGTTTTTGTGTCGAGTCTTGGATTCTCGGGAGTCGATTTATTCGGTTTTGGTTTTCTGAGATGAGATGGACAGCGGCCTGAGCTCCAAGCAGCACGAGGTAAGAATTTCTGAAAACCTATGGTTTAGTAGATATTTATCTAAACTTAATCAGTAGGTGTATACAGTAGTGTTATGACACCTGTGTAGACTTGTAGTAGGGTTCGTCCACCAAGGCGACCAACCGGAGTGACCTTTAGGGTTTATACTCTCGGTTATGTTGGCTATGCATTTAGATGCTTATACCAGGGAATAACCTGTAGTGTGTTGGTTATTATTCGTAACCGTGGTATGAGTTGACCATGGGAACGACCTGTTGAGTCTGTGAGTCTTGAACTTGTGTTGAGGAGGTGATTTACCTCGTAGAGCCGACTGATACTGAGTCGGAAAACAGGGGCCAAGTCGTCACATTTATTATGGAAATCAGAGACTACAGTCTTAGATATTTCCACTAACTATGCTAGTCAAATCATTACCTGTGGGTAATGAATAGACTTGTAGACTATTGTGATGCAGATAGCGGAAGGCTAGGTTACGGTGTTTCATAGGGATTTTATCCTTGAGTTGTTCGTACTGAGTTGTATAACTTTGAGAGTACTTTTGAGTACTTAACTCATGTTATACCGAGAAAGAAGAGTTGTTTGCATACCATTATTGGGATCAAGCCGATATTTGGTGATAAATGCAGAAAATAATCTTCGGGAAATAATATATCACTTGATCATGGTTTAGTGATGTTGAAAGAAAATATTTCCCCGTGTCACTTTTAATGACACAATGTAAGGAATTCTTGAGCTTTAAAAAAAAGGGTGATCGGTTAATAATATTGTACTGTGCAGAGTTGTGAGACTCGCAGAGGTTACGACCACCTAATAGCTCAAGAAGATGAATGGACGATTTAAGCCATCCAGAGTTATTGGCTTATAGTGGATTAGGATGCCGGGATCTTCTATCAGATCTTGTTGGAAGACGTTGGATTGAGACAGGAGTTTAGAAATGACTTCGTACAAGTGTTAGGAGATGAAGATTGATAGTAGACATTGCAAGTCAGATGTTGGAATAAGAAGTCTCCGATTGTTGGATAAAGGAGAAAGATCAGAGTCATAGGACTTGAGCTATGTTCCGATTATAGAAGACCAATCGCAAATCATCAGAAGGTTCTTGTGGATATCAGTAAAATCAGAACAAAGACTTTTAAGGGATTGTGTGCATGCAGTACGGATCACGAAGACACGCGAAGCTAGATTATCCGTTGGAGCAGTTCAGCTGTTGCTATTGGTGAGCAACCAGTACAGTTGAAGACTATCGATGGGGTTCCGGGAGGAAGATGCATCATCTCGACAGCAGAGATCAGCACAGAAGATGTGAGTTACCTTATCAGCATCAACCTACTACTTCAGGAGTGGTTGGAGTTCTTTGATACAAGAGATCAGCACAGAAGCAGCATCAGCCGAAGACATTGTAGAAGACTCAGCAGACAACAACAAACAGTTACCTCCAGATGTGTTTTGCTTAGTACAGAAGAGAGAGTATACGACGAAGGTCGTATCTATTCGGTATCCTACAATTTCAGCTAGTAGGATTTAGTGGATGGAACAGATGATCTAGGGAAAATCCCCGAGGCATTCGTCGCAGAAGTGCGACCGCTTTGTCGCGGAATGTTGAATCTGATCTTTTCTCTTCGGAGAAAGGTCGAGACCTGTGTGGAGCCTTTTGGATCGGATCAACAGATATTTGATCGTTCAGGGTATTACTCTAGTTTTACCCTCTGGATTAATATATTGAGAGATACTTGTAGTTTACAGGTATCTTTGTCTAGAACATTCTTAGTTGGATTAGAAGGGTCCTTTACATCGACTTGTGGTTGGGTGGTATCTCTACTGTCTGGTGAGATGTGGATCAACAATTAAGAAGTCAAGGGATACCCTTAGACTCTGATAGACATATCTTTACTGTAGACATATCCTTACAGATGGTCAAATTGTTAAGATTATGGTATGGTATGTCTCTTGGATGTGTATATAATCCGAGAGCCTTCGGATGTAGTTTCGGATGAACAGGCTTGCCGTTGCATAGGCAAGTGGAGTAGGCGATCGAAATGATTGCGAAAATAATCCTAGTATCGATGATCACGTATAGAGTGATATTTTTGTTGGTATCAGTGTTGTTAAACACTATAGAAATTAGAGGAACGTAAGTTGCGATTATAGGAGATGTTGGAAGGGATATTTGTATATCCCAGTATTCCTCCTTGAGAAGATTCGGAACTCTTTATTGAAAGAGAAATGAACCTTTGAAATTATGCATCGATTATAGATGATGGAATGTGATAGTTGTTGAAAGTAAATATCCTACGTTGAGGATAAATGATCTGTTTAGATCAGCTAAAGACACCTGTGTATACTCTAGGGTTGGTTTACGACCGGAGCGTTGATATGGTAGTGACATGGTGTCATATAAGTATCATTGTCGTTGTGATGATTGATATATCATCAGCCTAGAGAAAAAGGGGATGCAGGTGTGTAGAGACGACAATTTCATACTTAGTATGAATTTTCTGAGTTTTGACCTTTCTCCGAAGATGCTTGACTAATTAACGATTTAGTCGCCACTGGATTTGAGAATCGTGTATCCTGGACACGATTGGATCAGTTCGTGGTTGTTGGAGTTATGCCACACCGCTGATTGTGGTAGATGGAGTTGCGCACTTGACCACCGTGGATGGTGATTTTCCTTGTATGTTTTGGTTAATTCCGTAGATGTGGATAGAATGCTTGACATTACTATACCACGGACTTGTTTGACAAAGGTGATGATGGAAATCATTTAGTCGGAAGCTGGTGAAACCAGTTTACAGGACCTAGATGGAGGTTAACTTTTACGCAAGTATTAGTTAATCCTTCCGGAGTGGATAAAAAGGATGTTGTACGCAAATGTATCGTTTCAGGGATCGAAGTGAATCCGATACAGTTGCATGAGGCATATCTTATGCCTACGTCAGTTAAGAAACTATGAGATAGTCTGTCATATACATGACGTGACTTTAGTAGTTATTATCTGGATTTGTAGTTGTATGGAGCAGAAGTGCTCATTGAATTTGACTAGCTACTGGGTAGCTACAATGGAGTTGCTGGAATGCGAACAGTTGCAACGAGTGAGATTGGTCGTTATAGTCTCCCATGCACTTACAGAGTGTGTAGTGGGGTGGATTTGGAATGGTTAATGAACTTCTCTTTTGAGAAAATAATTCTCCGTCTCTGATAAGGATAGTGGGTTACGGAGTTGCAGTGTTTAAGGAAGAGTCGCTACAGGAAGCATATCATTGGAGATTTGCTATTCACCCTGATGGTACTCAGATGTACCGAGAGTCGAAACGTTTATACTGGTGGAACGGTATAAAGAGAGTTATAGCAGATTTTGTTGCTCGATGTTTAGTATGCCAGTAGGTGAAGGTGAAACATCAGAAACTCACTGGATTGCTCTTGGAAATTCCAATTTCGGAATAGAAGTGGGAGCATATCACTATTGATTGAGTTACGGGATTGCCTAGGACCCGTAAAAGACATGATGTGATTTGTGTGATCATGGATCGACTAACCGAAAGATTATCAGATTGTGGGGGGGGGGGTACTTTTAAGTATCATGTCTGATAGAGACGCGTGATTTACCTCTCGATTTTTGACAGAGTCTGCCCCAGACTATGGGCACAGAGCTTCGGCTTATTGCAACATTTTATCCGTAGACAGATGAACAGTCTGAGTGTATCATTTAGACGTTGGAGGATCTATTCAGATCTTGTGTCGTGGATTATGGGAGGTGTAGCTTACCGGTTGGTTTTACCTCCCGGCATGTATTTCTTGTTTCTATGCTATGGAAATACGTGTTGCTTGCTGATCATGTTCTGAAGGAGGTTCCGAATCTACCTTAGTTAAATGCGACTTATGAGAAGATTCCAGTGCGAATTCTTAGTAGCTAGGGGGGTGTCCGCTGTGAAACAAGACCATCCGACTCTTAAAGGTTGGATGACAACATCATATTGATGAGGAGACTACTTGGGAGCTGGAAGATACTATCGGCGTTCGATAGCCTCATCTGTTCACTTGAGGAATGTATGTGGCCCTTTCGGAAAACTTGCTTGAAGTAATTTTTGTATGTTAGTACGAAATTTGGGGACCAAATTTTTATAAGTGGGGGAGAATGTAAAAATACGAAAAAAAAATAATAGAAAATAACCTTGTTAATTAAGAAATTATCTTATAGAATTATCAGAAATTTTTAGAATTTTTTTTTGGATTTAAATGGAGGTTCTATAGATATTTTATAGGGATAAAGTAAACAGGCTTTTGTAAAGCCTGTTTAGACTATAATGAGGTGTTAAGCTGATTTCCTTCCGCATCTTTGCATTCCCGACGGTTTCTTCTTCTCACCGTCGCACTCCCTCTTCTTGCCGAACGCCACTGCGCTGTAGCCCTAACGCTCGCGACCTCTCCTCTTCGTCTCCAAGGCGATCAGAGCCTCGCATCTCCTTCCCTTCTGCCGGTGCTCGCCGTCGCCGCAACACCCGCCGCTGATGGTCGCCTCTTCACTGTCGCCGGTGTCGATCCAACCCTATCTTTGCCTGAGCCAGCCGATCTCCGTCGAGCCATTGCCGCCGCTGATGGCCGCCGCTTTAAGCCGCTCGTCACACACGCCACTGCGCCCCGTCGTCGGCCCTTCTCTCCTTCTGACGGTCGCTGCTCCATCGCCGTCGATCGAGCCTTCTGCCGCCGGAGATCTTCACCGCAAGGAGCCGTTGGTCAGGAACAGCAACGTTGGCTGGTTTGCCTTCGACCCCATTGGACATCCAAAGACACCACTCCGATCGACCGGTCTTTTTCCGGATCGGGTCACCGTGAGTTGCCGCCAATATCACGGAGTTAGGTAAGTGTCCGCCTTATCTCACCTTGGATGAAATTTTGGGTATTTCGTGGATTTACCTTAGCCGAAAGTGATCGGTGAGTTTGGCGCTTGAGCCTGTGGAACAGAGGAAGGGGTGGCTGCCGAGGGATTTGGAGTAGTCTGTTGATCCAGAGCACAGCCAAAGTTCGACTGTGTGATCGTGGTGGTGGAGAGTGCTACCATTCTAATTCATGGTGGTTCAGGAGGATGAGTCGGTGGATCTGCTGTGTGATCCTCGCCTCTATCTAGTTGTTGTAATACAATAGTCTTCGTTCCTATGGATCAAGGATTTGAAGATTAACAGTCAAGAGAATGTTAATTACGGTGTGGATTTTTCAGGTGATGAAGTGTTGCCATTCCCTACCTAAATGGGTTGTGCAGATTTGGCACATTGAGTTGGAGTAAGAAGCGGTGGTCGATTAGGACATTGATACAAGGCAGTATTCTCGGAGGTGAATACAATCAGCATGAACTGCCTAATAGGTATGGTTGTAAACTGGATTTGGATATGGTTATTGATTTGAGGTGATATGTTACAGTAGTATTATTTGTGAAGTAATCATAGATCAAATATGATTAGTAAATGAAGTGTAAAGGATTACACTACTACATGATTAAATTGACTAATCAAGAGTTAGAATATAAACAGGGATTAGTATGGAAGGATATGGAACTACCCTTGCAGATAGTAGCGAATCAACCAAAGATTTAGGTAGGATTAGATTTCTATACCTACAGTTTGATTACGCTGCCATTTGTTTATGTATGTTATATTTACAGGACCTGGATTTGAGATAGAGACATGAACGCGAAGACCCTTGATACGAGCTTCTCAACAGGTGGGTAATTTTCTACCTGGTCCGGGTAGATGTATTGCATTCAGATTTAGTCATAGATATGAGCATGTTAGGTGTTCATATTACCTTGACCATGCTCTCTTTATCGTATGCTTGAACTTATCGTTGGATATATTATTGCTCAATTGTTGATATCATATATACCCTATCATGATTTAGGAATTATAGATGTGATGTAAATTGACCTAGATGTTTAGTAGGGTGTAAATATTAGTACGAGGGATGACCCAATTTATAAATTGGAAAAAGGTCATCTATGGGTAAGTAATGCCCTAAATGTAGGATTTATTTCCAATACCCGTATGTTGCATATTGTTACCAACCATGAGTTGTGTAATGGTTAAGTGAAGGGTGATTAGTGTGTCGCTGCAGACCAGTGGTCCCAGCTTGGTATGATTAGTCGAGTACGACTCTCTATTAGATAGAGAGTATGTCGATCAGTTGAGTATGACTCTCTATTGGAGAGAGAGTCAGGATCAGTCGAATACGACTCTCTACAGGATAGAGAGTCCGTCGATCTGTTGTGTATGACTCTCTACAGGATAGAGAGTGTATTGATTAGATGGGTACAACTCTTTGCTGAACAGAGAGTCTATGGTAGATGGCTATACGTGTGACAATATACACATGTCATTTGCATGCATTCTGACGACATAGTCTCCCTTGGGGTTGAGAGAGAGTCGTCAGTCATCTTGCCTCCCAGAGCACTCCCCGAGGAGTAACTGGTGTGAGGGCAGAGCATCTGTTGTGCCGCACTCTACCACTATAGACGGTGGTAGTTGGAGTTGCGTGCAGTTGTCCTGGGTGCGTGGTACTCGACCACTCATTGGTAGTGTTAGTCGGAGTGGCTAGCAGCAGGGACCCCCGTTGTGTAGCAAGCTCTTTACGCTCATATGCTACTTGATCATACTGCCCACTCGGCCACTCTATAGCAGTGGTTGGTGTGAGTTGGGACATTTGTCATGTCGTGCCACTTAGGCCACATTGGGGTCGTGGTAGCGAGTAGGGGTGAGCAGGCATGACCATGCATGTTGCATTGTCGTATCTTATGGCACTTTGCATATTACCATATATAGATACATATATGTATGTATATATATATATATGGATGGTTGAGATTAATATATATATAGATACAGTCTATATATATATGATTATTGTGATGTTGCATTTGTTTGTACTATGCTTGTTGCATTTAGGTGGACATCATATTCATGCATGTTTCTTGCATATGTTATACAGTTTTGTCGGATACTGGTATGTGTTGGACAGACCATAGATACCTTGACCTGTAGCTAGAGTATATTGTGGGTTGATCTACTTTTCTTGTTATATATATATGTGTTGGATATATGTTCAGGTTGGATCAGAGTAGCGTGGCAGACTTTAGGTATGTCTGCATTTTTATGTTGTTTATTTGGTTAGACGGTATATGCTTGCATTTTTATACTATGCTGATATACCTGTTGCATTTCTAGAGTATGTTGTTGAAAATAAATGTGATATGGCATATATACATGTTTTTCTATTACCTGCTGAGATTTACTCATCACCCCCCGCGGACCCTGGGTTTTCTGTCGCCCAGGTAACAGGTAGCCGACTTCGTGATGGACTTGGAGCACCGCTGGCTGGCATCATCTCATCTCAACTCCGACAGTCCGAATTTTTGGTGTTCTCATTTCTATTCCGTTATGGATTTGTTTTATGTGATGATTGTAGTTGTGACTATTGATGTTGTATCCCTTTTCTTCCTTTCTGATTTTTATTATGGTGTCCTGAGTCGGTGTTAGTCATACTAGTATGCATGTGTGTTGTCGTTTGTGAGATTGTAGTATGTTTCCGCTATGTCTTGTGTAGTTTTTGATTTCATATATATATATATATATATATATATATATATATATATATATATAGATATATATATATATATATATATATATATATATATATATATATATATTGTTGTTATTGTGGGCCTACGGGCCTTGTATTAACCCGAAATGTTGCCACGTACAGGGGAGATGTCGTCCGTTTGATTTTCGGCTCGGCATGCTCTTGGGGCGTGACAACTAAGGTAATTATCTCGGGTTATGTGCCTTACGATGGGCAAGTACACACGCTCCTTAATAATTTCCTATAACCATATTCGACCTTGTGATCCGCAAACAAACCCATCCGATATGGAGGAAGCCACTCAGAGCCGACGCGCAAGTTTGTTTGCATCACTTGTCAAATCGTAATGGAGGCCGCGGGAATTTATAAAAATATCCCTCTCCCACTTAGTAATTTAAGATTGAGGAATTTTCCTAGCCTACGACATGCATATCAAACAAAAAACAATAAATATGAAAAATAAATTATTTTCCAACTATTATGGCTTTTGTCTTCAATATGACTCTCGTCGCATCACCATCTCGTCCGCTCCTCCTACGCCATGTACGAGCCACCGGAGATCCAAGCCGAGACTAAAACCTATTTTATTTTACATCCATCGATCCTATACTCCACAAGGGAGTGTACATGAAATCTAGATCGAAAGTAAAATAAAATAAAGAGCGGCTAAACAATGCCGTATTTAATTTACCAAAAACTAAATACTAGCCTCGTCAACCCCAAGGATTCAACAAAATAAATATTTACACACATATAATCACATACACACATATGACCATAATAGTCGGATCTTATGCCTACAACCAAAGAGTTAAACTATGCATATCCTACTATTATCCGGCACATATAATATATGAAAAAGTGCATAAAAATTAACCGAATCCTAAACACACAAAACCGGAAACCTTGGCTCTGATACCAATTGAAAGGTTTTGCTTATCGAGTCCGTGAGGGGAAACTTCGCTTCCCACTTCACCTCGGTAGCTTGACCATGGCCATCCCTTCGATGTCCCTTGATTAAAAAAATTTAATCCTAGACAAAAGGGATTGCCCAAACCACCAAGTCATCGTCGTGCTATTCGTTTAGAGAGGTCACTTGAACAAACTAGTTGTTCAAGTGACCATCCTCTTTTCTACGAGTAGCCAAGGAATAGACGATGTCCGAATTGTCGGTTTTCATATTTATACTCGGGATCTAAGTATTATTTATCCATTTACAGATTTATAACATGCTTATAATTGAAAAACAAATACAAGCAATAAACAAAAGAAGAAAGTAGAATAGGTATACCTCTTGATCTTCTAATGTATGACCTTCCTCCTTTTGGACATCGTGTGGGCGATGATCCACCAAAAGTCGAAGCTCCTAGATCGCAAATCTTCCTTCCTTGCTCTTCCAAAGCAAGAGGAAGAATAGAAACAAGGTTTTTCTCCTCACTAGAAACAACCAACAAGGAACTAAAACTATCCTTGCCGCCGGCCAACTAGGTGAAGGAGAAGATGGTGGAAAACAACCAAGACACCAAGGGAAGCCCTATATCTTGTTTCCACCACCTAAGGAGAAGGAGAAGAGGGCTTTTGGGCACCGGCCAAGGCTGGAAAAGAGGCTAGAGAGGTGCTGGACGTTGGCCAAAAGAGGAAGAAGAAGAGAAGAATACCTTCCTTATTTGGTGCCACCCTTGCCTCCAAACCCTAATCCTAATCCTATCTCAACTAGGATTCCTTCTTGCCGCCCAAACCCTAGCTCTCCTTCAATGTAGTGGGGCCTTGGACTAGCAACCTTTTGGTTGTGAACCAAGTAAAAAGAAAAAGGTGTTACTTTCTTTTATTATTATTGCTTCTGCTATGCTACTTGTGTTTCCGATGAAAAAGAAAAAGTATTTTACGTACGCAATTCACCTCCCATCTAGCGTCACTTCGATCCAATAAAATCTATCCTTATGAGCATTGTCTCGAAATATTATACCAAGAGGGGTGTTACCTGCCTCCGGTTCTTCTTGGGTGTTTCTTCCCCTCGATCTTGGCCTAGAAGAAGCCTCTCTTGTTGCAGTGTGCTTGGTCCTCCTCATTCTTGCTTCTTGAAGGCTTCTTGGAGGTTGGAGAAGATCCTTGGAGGTTGGGGGAGATGATATTGTTAGTATGAGCCCTTAGTGCCAATTATGAGATGATTGGTGAGGGAGACTTTTGTATTATATTCTTGCATTAATAAAGGCAAAGATTGATTATTATATTTCTTTATGCGTGTGCCAGCTAAATAAATATAATAATGCCCATGAATAGTAGGTTGTTATCTACAGTATATCAATTGGTAGAATTGATTATGAGAAGCTGTAGAGAACACTATTCTTAAATATTCCTAGTCGAGTATTGTATTAATAGACAAGGGCTATATTGATACATTGAGACTAGCATGTAGGTCAATGGATGACTTGATCTCACAAGTCATGGATATGTGATATCACATTGATACATGGGTATATATATTGGAGACTATATATACTGAATTGACCCACCATGAGAAAGTATCATGGATCGTTATATGAGTGTCATATACTTTCTCATGTGACTATTGGTATGAATAGTCCTTAGACCTGAAGTCACTATGGTTCCCTACATAAGGAGTTATGTACTTTGGTATCGTCTAACGTCACACCATAATTGGGTGACTATAACGGTGATCACTGAGTATGTAACGAATTATGCGGAGGGATGTGAGTGATGTAGATGGGATCTATCCCTCCCATATGATGGGAGTGATATCTTTGGCCTCTTGATAGAGTAGGACCACGAAATGCATGACCATGCTCAAATGAGTCAATATGAGATATTGAGCTCATTTGTTTGAGTGAGTCTACTTGGGGATCAAGAAACATAAAGATTGATAAGAGGGTGACACGGTCTATGCCTCATTGATCAATCTGAGATATCAAGGATAGAAGGACACTGTCATATGATAATAGTCACGGAAGAGGTTGTCGGATCTCGACATTCTCATCACTTGGGTAGCAATGATGTATTACTAGATGTCGCTAATTGCTTATGTATCTAAAATGGTTTTGGATACATTGCCAACGTTATGAGAGCCTATAAGGCCACACACAAAGAACATATTATTTTGGAGAGGAAATCATTTTGGTTTGACTAAAATGAATTATTAGTTAATTGGATTAACTAGAATGAGTAAGACTCATTACTTGGCTAAATTTGAGTTGGACTCGAATTGGTTTATGTTGAGTTAGACTCAAGTCAAACCAAGAGAAGAAGGCTAAAATGAATAATACACGAATTAATAAATGGGATTTAAAACTCATTAATGTGCATTTAATGAGCATTAATTGACTTCCTTTCTTTTACCATGGATAATAAGGAAGTGCATTTAATGTCTCATTAAGGTGTATTATGGTTGCTTCTTCTTCTTCAACGTGGACAATGAAAAAAAATCTGATTTTTTTTCATTCACAACACAAGAGGGCCAAGTATAGAGTGGAAAAGTGAGACCTTGGAGTGGTTGCTAGCACAACCGAAAGGGCTTACCTCTTCTCTCCAAGATCGTGTGTGTGTGCACCGTAGAGGCGTGGACATTCTGACCACGCTGAGATCCGCAAGTGTTGCTGATTGGAATTCGAAGGGCACGCTTCGAAGGTAATCTCGATTCCTATAGGATAGAATCGATAATTGAAACGAGTATATTTTTTTTGCTTGGATCTCTAGAGGGATCCTAAGTTTTCCGCTACGAATTTTGTTTATCGCTCGGGATCCCTATAGATTTTGCATGGGCTAGGGCAAGAAATTGAAAGGCACAGTCGATTTGGGGAAAAGCACGCGATCCTCAACCTTTTAAAGTGGCGCGTCATGTCCGTGTGGAATCCACACAGCCGACCTAGTGTGTCTCTGCCCTTGGTGCTCAGGATAAGTCCAGAAAAAGGCATGGTCATGTGAGATTCACACGATCGACCATGTGCGACTATGAAATTCTCCTAGAGTGTCACACAGTCTGAGACTTTCCACACGCCCTGTCATGTGCTCTTCTGCCTGTTGGGCATGACTATATGAAATTCACACGGTTGCCCGTGCTTCCTTCTGAGGTTCTAAACAAATATTCTTCCTTCTACCTAGCAAATTCTATATGACCCTAAATGCGCATAAGGATTATAATGGACCAAAAATTAAAACCTAAATGGGCATGCATGAACGCAAAAAAAATTAGAAACAAATAAAGTTAAACTTGGGTTGTCTCCCAAGAAGCGCTTATTTAAGGTCTTTAGCTTGACCATACTCCTGTCCTTCAACTAGGTTCCGGTGGTTCCGTGAACCTCCACTCATCGTCATTAGACTTCATGACCTCGCTATGTGTCCTAGCCCTTGCAAGAATAACATACTTACACAGTGCGGGTTCCAAACCCGTTGTGCTAGCAAGCTTTAACTCCAATCTATTGTCTCCCATCGTTAGTGTCAGCTTATGATTCTTTACGGCAATAACCATTCTTGTTGTGGATAAAAATGGACATTGATGCACGTGAGCACGACCTTAAATCTCCAATGAGGATCACCAAGGATTCGATGTGCGCGCTCACGCTCAATGCCCGCTAGTGTACGGTTGTCGTCAAGTTATAATTTAAGTATCGATCCCACAGAGACTGAGATTCGAATACCATTTGTCCAGTGGATGTTGTTGTTCAGAGTGAATTATTTCAGAGTAAGGTGTGCGAGGTCGACGGTAGTCCTGGCTCAATTACGGTGTCACTTGGAGAAAGCAAAGGGTGTCTCAAATTCATAAAAGGATTCTAGGACTTTAGTTTCAATTGTGCGTTGTTGAACATGCTATCAATTTAATGCTTTAAGGATCTCTAATTATGATCTTAAAGGAGGATCATCTTGTAATTTCCCGATGAACTTTTGCTTTTATCGGGAACTATCTATTCCTAACAAAGTTTCCCTTTCGGATCATCAGAGCTCAGGGGGTTGATACTGTTGGGAGCCCTCTATCACTAATATCCCTCAACCCTTCTAGAGTTAATGTTTCTTACTTTGGGCCTTCTGCTAAGATAGGTTATTGAGGTACGAGGATGTCCTAGTAATCCCTATGAAGAGACAGATCATATTTCATATCCTGCTCTATCATATTCTACTTTCTACGGTTATAAGAGGGAGGTTGAGGCTTTCCACCCTTGTATGGGTTATATGCAGTAGGAATAGAATCAAGACATAATTATCATCAATCTAAACAACATAAATTGCAAATAGATTCAAAGGAGATGAATAACTATTTGAACTAGCATGTCCACATACATAAGCTACTCCCTAATCCTAGAATCGAAGTATCTACTCCATATATAGAGGAGAACAAACACAAGGCATTATAAAGTGAATAATTACAACACAAAGATATTTAAGAATAAATGCAGTACTCGTGGTTGTTCTCCTTAGGCATTGGATCGTAGATTTCGGTCCTTGAGCTGCTTCCTCTCTCCCAGTTGTGATCCTCTAATGCTTCCTAGGGCACCTTCTTGCCATCCTAGCCGTCGGGGCTCTTTCTCGAGGTTTAGGAGCCCTAGGGAGGCTCCTCTCGTGATCCCTACCCTCTTAGACGAGTTTCCTATATATAGAGGCGATTAAGGTTCTCCATAATTGCTTGAAAAACTCTAATTCCTTGGATTTACGACGGTGCCACACTGTCGTGTGAAATTCACACGATCGAGCCATGTGCAAGGATTGAAACGGTTGAAATCTAGGCTGAAAATTGGGCTAGAAATTTAACACAGTCCTGCTAAGTTAATACAGTTGGTCGTGTGTCACTATGGAGCCTCCGTTTTGATCTTGTTCGCTTCAAGAATATGCCTGTGTCTTGGGACACGGCCAGAGCATGTTACTTAAAGTCTGTGCTCCATAAAATGCTTCATTTTTGCTCCAAAAATACCGTCCTACACATAAATTAATAAAAGTATATCTCTGAACAAGAAAATAGTAAATGAATGCAAAACAAGGGATAATATGTATGAAACAAGTATGAAATGCAATGAGATGTGTGCTAAAACTACTCTAAAAATCATATATGTTTTGCAAACCTCAGTGCCATGAAATTTCAAAGTATTGTTCCATACATAGCATGCTAACTAAAATTATAAAGTGGTATTTTCAATCAAAGCAAATAGAAATGTTCTAAAGATTCACCGGGTTGGCTTTTCGTGCATGTGCTGAGAGAATTTCCTGGGGGATACTCATTCTATTGTGAGTCAAGTCGTCATTCTATAGCTTTCCTAAGGTCTCCGGCTTTTAGGCACTTACCTGCTCCAAGCAAGGGGCATTCCCTAGATTTAACATAAAGTCTCAAAAGTGTGCTCGGTATTGAAAGAAATTGGTAGGTGTTTCCTTAGTAACCTAACTCGGTCTCAAATGGGCACCTTACCATTTCCACTCACGACATCTGCTTTTCTATCCCTCAATTTTTTTTTCCTTTTTTTTTAAACCTCACAATTTTTTTTGTTTGCTCTCTCTATTTTCTTTTCTCTCCTATTTTTCTTTTCTTTTCAAGGAACTTTTATTCCCCTCATGCTCATAGGGATTTTCATTTTTCTGAATCGGCTTACACAATCTGAGCATCTCCAATAACTAAAATACTAAATCTAAAGTCACCTATGGATTCCAAAGTACTAGACTATCGAGATGAATCATAACTACTTATGTACTAGATTTTCCCTTTCAGAATATTCGATTATTATAGGTGAAAGATAAAAGCTAACAAGTGAAAATCTAGAACATCCATCAAAGCATCCAAAAATAATGTACCATAAGATAAAAGAAGTTAAGCTATCTATGGCATGGAAATAGGATGTGAAATTTTTTGAAAACATCACTGAGGCAACTTAAAGTGACCAAAAACTAAGTGTTGAAAGAAACCTAAATGTTATATACATGAACAAATAAATGCAACTAATCTTACACTTAGCCTAGATGTCAAAGAAAAACTAACACTAGTAGAATGTTGGTCTCCCCCCAGACTTAAATGATATCGTACCTCTAGTATGGAGGTCGAGGTGGGAAATCTGACAGTCTTGGCATGTGGCATGTCGAGCGCCTGGGAGAATCAGGTGCTCAACCGTTGGTGCCACATGTACATGTGGTCTACCTGGGAACTGGTGGACACAGTGGTAGCTCTGTGATCCTCCTCTGACCCACTGTAATCATGTATCGCGTATGAACTATCGTACCTCCTGGTGGTAGACAGTCTCCTCCTAAAAATAATCATGGGTTTGGCCATAGAACTCGGCCCACTAAAAATGCTCTCGGAGGTCCATAAACTCTGTCTGTGTATAGGTCCTATGCTCCTCCAACCGCTGCCCTTGTGTCTACTGCTCAACGTGAATGTCATCGAGGCATAATCGGAACTCAGAGAAATCATAGGTTGATGTACCTACATCCTTCTCAAAGGTAGAAAAAGAAAGCAGTGCAGGTGTAGGTTCGTGGCATGGACTGGTGGGCTCCTATTGGGCGCTTGGAAAAAGTTCTGGATTTGACACGACCGTGTGAAATTGGCATGGTCGGTCGTGTGTGACTCTGAATTTCTCCTAGAGTACAACACGGTCTGAGACTTTAACATGCACCGTTGTGTGCTCTTTTGACCGTTGGACACGACCGTGTGAAATCTACACAGCCACCCGTGCTTCCTTTTGAGGTTCTAACAAGGGGATCTCCTTTCTAACTAGCAAGTTCTATCTGACCCTAAAACACTTGTGAAGATTCCAATGGACAAAAATTAAAGTCTAAACTAACATGAAAGAATGCAAAAAGATTAAAAACATGTAAATTAAACTTGGGTTGCCTCCCAAGAAGCGCTTGTTTAAGGTCTCTAGCTTGACCATACCCCTACGTTTCATCTTGGCTCTGGTAGCCCAAGGAGATTTTTCCTCCTCCCTTTCTTGATGTGTTTGAATCTTGCTCATGGGGGAGCATGATATTTGCTCAGTTTACACCTCTTGCCTTGTGGTCCTTTATCACCATATCTCTTAAATCTTGCTCATGGAGGAGCAAGATATTTGTTCACTATATGCTTCTTGCCTTGTGGTCCTCTATCACCATATCTTTTAAATCTTGTTCATGGAGGGGCAAGATATTTATTAGTTGCCTTCCTTGGCTTGAGATTGATCATGCTTATCTTTAAAAAAATAATCACGAGTTTTATCATGATATTCCATTTTGGCCAAATGTTGTAAATAACGTAACTCACCACCGACATCCTCACCAAAAGATTGATTAGCATATTCTATTATCTCAAATGAAATTTTATCATTACCAATCACTAAAAGGGCTTCGTTATTGGTAACTGAAGTTTCGTGAGAGTTAAGGCAGGCTCTTATGGTTCCTTGAGGGTAGGAGGTATTTTAATTGAAGCAATGCACTCCTCGATTAAAGTATCAACTATATAATCCTCAAGTTCTCCCTCTAGTGGTGTTTGAATGGATTGTCCTTCTTCATTTTCTATGTCATCTACGTCTTCCTCATTCTTTCATTAGAAGTGAGTCTCTGCCATATTAAGTGTAATCTAGTCATCAAAGCCACCTTTTAGTCATTTGGATTCTTCTTCTGCCCGTTGTCGTAGCATAAACTCTGTGAATTGTCGACTATGCTCCTCGCATTGCCTAGTAAAATTGTCTAGCAAGGCTTCTAAGTAGGGACTTGGTTCTGGATAAAATTAGTATAGCTCTCATTCTCACTTGGGAAACAATATTGAGGGTTTAAGTAGTCAGAGTCATAACTATATGAATAGGAATCATCTTGTGGCCACTAGTTGTAATCATAGGTGACATTTTCTTGCTCAAATTGTGAAGGTCCAAATATATCCGGGCAATGGTTAATGGTATTGCATTGTTCCCCACAATGCTCACAATAAATGTTACCAAAACTCACAACATTAAATTGATCATAATCATGAGTGAAAGTATGCATCGTTATATACAGGGAAATATAGACAAGGAAAGGAAAAGAAGTGCCTCAGCAAGAGACTAAAAGGGAAACAAGTGCAAAGAAAATAACTGAAAAGAAAAGCTGCTAGAAAATAACCAAAGCTAGAAGAAAACTAAAATCTAAATTAGTACTAAATTAAACTGAAAAGTAATAAAACCTATGGAAATAAATCTAAACTAGGCCCGATCCAAACTATCCACTTTCGATCCGATATCAAATCTACAGTCCCCGCCAACGACGCCAAAAACTTAATGCACGCGAGCACGATCTCAAATCTCCGATGAGGATTCGATGCGCGAGCTCACGCTCAATGCCCACAAGTGCACGGTTGTTGTCAAGTAATAATTTAAGTATCGATCCCACAGAGACTGAGATTCGAATACCGCTTGTCCAGTTGATATCATTATTCGGAGTGAATTTTTTCAGAGTAAGGTGTGCGAGGTTGATAGTAGTCCTAACTCAGTTACGGTGTCACTTGAAGAAAGTGAAGGGTGTCTCAAATTCCTAAAAGAATTCTAGGACTTCAGTTTCACTTGTGCGTTGTTGAACATGCTATCAATTTAATGCTTTAAGGATCTCTAATTATGATATTATGGGAGAGGATCATCTTGTAATTGCCCGATGAACTTTTTCTTCTATCGGGAACTACCTATTCCTAACTAAGTTTGCCTTTCGGATCGTCAGAGCTAAGGGGGTTGATACCGTTGGGAGCCCTCTGTCACTAAGGTCCCTCAACCCTTCTAGAGTTAATGTATCATACTTTGGGCCTTCTGCTAAGATAGGTTATTGAGGTACGAGGATGTCCTAGTAATCCCTATGAAGAGACGGATCATATTTCATATCCTACTCTATCATATTCTACTTTCTACAGTTATGGGAGGGAGGATGTCCACAAGGTTCCTCCTTAATTCTCCTAGGTTTTTGATACAAAGGCATTCCACCCTTGTATCGGCTATATGCAGTAGAAATAGAATCAAGACATAATTCTCATCGATCTAAATAGCATAAATTGCAAATAGATTCAAAGGAGATGAATAACTATTTGAACTAGCATGTCCACAAACACAAGCTACTCCATAATCCTAGAATCGAAGTATCTACACCATAGATAGAGGAGAACAAACACAAGACATCATAAAGAGAATCATTACCACACAAAGATGTTTAAAAATAAATGCAGTACTCGCGGTTGTTCTCCTTTGGCATTGGAGCGTAGATTTCGGTCCTTGAGTCGCTTCCTCTCTCCCCGTTGCGAGCCTCCTGTGCTTCCTAGGGCACCTTCTTGCCATCCTAGCCGTCGAGCTTCTCTCTCGATGTTTGGGAGCCCTAGGGCGGCTCCCCTCGTGATCCTCAACCTCTTAGATGAGTTTTCTATATATAGAGGTGGTTCTGACTTTCAATAATTGCTTGAAAACCCTAATTCCTTGGATTTGTGGCACCGCCACATGGCTATATGAAATTCACAAGGTCGGGCCATGTGCAAGCTAGAAACAGCTGAACTCTAGGCTGAAAATTAGGCTAGAAATTTAACACGACTGTGCTAATTTAACACGGTCGATCGTCTGTCACTCCGGAGCCTCCGTTTTGATATGTTTCGCTTTGAGAACATGCCCATTGTTGGAACGTAGGTGGCCGACAAGAAGGGGGTGAATAGCCCTCTATCGTCGTACGGTGGAATTTACTCGTTGATTACTCATCTACAAATTCGTTAGCACAAGCGGAAATATAAACAATAAAGACAAAAGCAATAAGTAAAGGAAATGAAACGCTAACACCAAGATGTAACGTGGTTCACGACCTTGCCGCTAATCCACGGACCGATTCGTCCAAGGTGAATCACGCCTTAAGATTCACTATTCTCTCCTTGGCACCAAGCAAGGTGGAGGTAACCTTTTCTTACAAGATCTCTTTTCTTACAATAAGATTGGAATAAATGCAAGTAAGAAGAGTGGAAATCATTTGGGCACTTGTGAGGATGTTTAGGAGTTAAGCATTAGGGTCCCCAAGTGTCCAATGGCCCCTTCTTATAGGGAAGAGCTCATTATTCCCATTGGGTGCTTGGCAGTCGACTGATGCCTCGATCAGTCGACTTCCCCTGTAGCTGTTGCTCTATAACAGCTTCTTCCATGTTGGATTTCATCAAATGGCTCCCACATCAGTCGACTGATCTTCCCATCAGTCGACTGATGGAGCCAACAGTCGAGTCCCGTGAGCGAGCAGACGACTAACAATCATTCTATGTCCGAAACCCTCGTGACTAGTCGACTGATGTCATAATCAATCGACTGCCAACCCTTGGCAGTCGACTACTGGGACACAAACCTGACTCGAACACCAGTCGAGTCTAAGTCAACTTGGAGCAGTCGACTGCCATGGCATGACAGTCGACTGATGTCGGGAAATCCCATCCGATACTTAGCCAATCGCCCAAGTTTCACCTAAGTGCTACCCCATCCTGGGTTACAATTGCTCACTCTCATTCCCTTGGAGTCCCTCGCCTTTGAAGTTGTCTTCGTCCGGCCACGTCCCTCGGATGCGTCAAGCGCACGGCTTCGCAGAGCCATCCTTCGCATCTCACCCTGAAGTCTACTTCCTCCAGCTTCACTCCAAAGCTCCCCGTCTGACGGTCCCTCGGATGCACCAAGCTCACGGCTTCTGCAATGCATCTTTCACCGACTCAAAGACTGAGTCATAAGAGGTGAAACTTGCCAATGCTCCATGTGTGAATTACTAAGTCTTGCATGACTTCAACGCACACATCAAATCCAAATCAATCGTAACTTAAACCCTTTTCCACACACATCAAAACCATATCACATGGGTTGATTGCCATAACAATCTCCCCCTTTTTGATGTGTGGAAATCCGTTTAAGTTAGGTAAAAACAATTGTTGGGATGTATACTGAAAAGTTTATCTTTTGTATGAACATCTTTATTTTTGCAATAAGAATCACATGATCATTGTTTGCATATTTATGGTTAAGCATATTATCTAATACATTACATTGTAGATAACATGGTGTGTAGTGTCACACGGGAGATCATGTTATCAGTTCCTTGTAAAGTATAAGTAAAGGCTCACAACCGAGATGGTTATGGACAAACCATTGGTATGGTTGTAGTGTAATTTGGTATTGGTTTGTCTTGACCATAGAATTACACTAGTACACTTAGGTGATTCGATTTATTGCTGACTACATAATCGAATCGGACCTCAGATATTATGTTGTACATGCTCTTAATCCCGATATAATAATGGGCACATATACTTAGTATTCATTTCTTTGATTTACCAATGGGCGAGATTTATAGAGTAAATCGATAGGCTCGGTAAGTTGGGAAATGATATTATTTATATGGTGTGTCGTTGATTATAGGAGGAAACCGTGTCCTATATATTAGGATGATGATGTCCCCTTGAGGAGCTCATAAGGTTCATCATGTAAACCCTGCAAGTGGACTTGGTCCGGCATGATGATAAGGTTGAGTGGTACTACTCATGGAGTTAGATGTTGATTAATTAATTGTCAGTAAATTAATTAATCGATGGATATTCGAGATCTTAAACATGGGGAGATATATGTACAAATAATATATGGAGCTCATATTAACTTATAGGGGTTGGTGAGGTAGATCAATGATAATCCTTTAGTGGATTGGACTATCATTAATGGATCGGACTTTATGTGGGCTTGATCCATTGGGTGGCCAAGATCCAACTCCACCTCATGGTCCCTATTGTAGCCTATTAAAACCTCATGAAGCCTAGATCCAATGGTTGAAAATAAAACTCTTGATCCAACGGTAGAGATTAAATCTCTAGATCCGACGGTTGAGATTAAATCTCTAGATCCGACGGTTGAGATTAAATCCCTAGAACTGATGGTGGAGATTAAAGGAGCCTTAAGCCTAACTCTATAAATATGGGCTTAAGGGTGGGCGGCAAGAATAATTAGAGGAAGAGGGGCTAGGGTTTTGGGCGGAAAGGGAGGCTTAGGGTTTTGGGCGGCCACAATTAAGGAAAGGTTTCCTTCTTCTTCTTCCTTAGGTGGTCGGCGCCCTTCTTCCCTCTTCTCTTCTTGTTTTTGCCGGTGTCCAACCTTCTTCCCTTCATCCTTGGCCGGAGCTTAGGGTCATCCCCTTGGAGCTTTTGGCCAGCCCTCTTCTTCATCTCCTTGTTCTCCTTCTTGGCCGGCGGCAAGCACCAAGCTTGGAGCTTGGTGGTTGGTTGAAAGAAGGAGAAGTGCTTTGTTTCTATACTTCCTCTTGTTCGGAGCGAGCAAGGAAGGAAGATTGGTGATCTATGAGCTTCGACTTTTGGTAGATCATCGCCCACACGACGTCCAAAAGGAGGAAGGACATACAATAGATGATCGAGAGGTATAACGTTTGTTATATTCTTTTGTAGCATGTCTATATTTGTTCTTTAATCATATGTATGTTATATATTCTGTTTTATGGCAAAATTAACTTGGACCCCAAATACAAACACAAAAACCGGCGATCCGTACATCGTCTATTCCGCGGCTAATCGGAGAATAGAGGTTGGTTGCTTAAACAACAAGTTTGTTCAAGTGACTACTCTAATCGAATAGCACGACGATGAAACGGGAGCTTGGGTAATCCCTTTTGTCTAGGATTAAATTTTTTTAATCCGGGGCTGTCGAAGGGATCGCCATAAACAAGCGATCGAGTTGAAGTGGGAAGCGAAGTTTCCTACCTTCAAGTGGTATCAGAGCTTCGGTTCCAGAAAAACCTTCAAGTGGTATCAGAGCCATGATTTTCGATTTTGTGTGTTTAGGATTGGTTACTTTTATGCACTTTTCATATATTATATGTGTCGGATAATAGTAGGATGTGCGTAGGTTAACTCTTTGGTTGCAGACATAGGATCCAACTATTATGGCCATATGTGTGTATGTGATTGTATGTGTGTAATTGTATATTTTGTTGAATCCTCGGGGTTGACGAGGCTAGTATTTAATTTTTGTAATTAGATATGACATTGTTTAGCCACACTTTATATTTTAGTTTACTTTCAATCTAGATTTCATGTACACTCCCTCGTGGAGTATAGGATTGATGGATGTAAATTAAAATAGTTTTTTCTCGGCTCGGATCTCCGGATGGCTTGTACATGGCGTAGGGAGGAGCAGACAAGATGGCGATACGACGAGAGACATATTGAAGACAAAAGCCATAATAGTTGAAAAATATTTATTTTTCATATTTATTGCTTATTGTTTGATATACATGTCGTAGGCTAGAAAATTCCTCAATTTTAAATTACTAAGTGGGAGAGGGATATTTTTATAAATTTCCACGGCCTCCATTACGATTTGACATGTGATGCAAACAAACATGCGCGTCGGCTCTGAGTGCCTTCCTCCCCATCGGATGAGTGTTTGCAGATCACAGGGTCGAATATGATTATAGAAAATTATTAAGGAGTGTGTGTACTTCCCCACGGAAGACACATAACCCGAGATAATTCCCTTGGTATCGAGTAATGGTGAACACTTAGATGCAAATAGGAGTATCCTCCCCATCGGAGTCACTACTTTTATTTGTAGGGCCGAAGAGAAACCAACTATTAATTTTATTTGTCAAAAAGTTAGGTTGACAAGATAGTAAAATTAATCGGTAAAACCTCCTCTTACAAATGTAGATTTCATATATGTCCACACTATCGTGGCATACGACATTCTCGGTGTTTTGAGGTGTTGGTTGATTTTAAAATTTTATTGTTTGAGGAATCAATAATTTTTTGAAATCTAATGATTTTGATCTATGTGATTCTTAGGTTTTCTTTCAAAATGACTTTCAACCCGCTTGTTGTGATACTGAAAGAAAATAAACTTACTGAACCCAACTATGTTGATTGAAAGAGGAATCTTGACATTGTCTTGACTGCTGAGGAATACAAATATGTACTCCTCGAAGAGTGCCCTCCTAAGCCTACGGATGATTCTGGAGAAAATGAGAAGGAGAGTTATAAGAAGTGGATTAAGCCCGATGAGATGGCGCGGTGTTACATTTTGGCATCTATGTCAAATGTACTACAACATCAGCATCAAGCCATGACCACTGCTTATGACATGATGCTCAATCTCAAAGAGCTTTTCGGACACCAGAATTGGGCTGCTAGGCAAGAAGCCATGAGGAACTTGATGACAACCACCATGATCGAGGGAATACCCGTGAGGGATCATGTTCTCAAGATGATGGCTCATTTGAATGAGTTGGAAGTCCTAGGAGCTGAGATCGATGGGGAAACCCAGGTCGATATCATTCTCCAGTCTCTACCTAGGAGTTTTGAGCAGTTTCGCCTGAACTACAACATGAACAAGCAGTGGTCATGGTGCAAGCCAGGCGACAGAGGGGCTATTTCGTCAGAGTGCTCAGGTGCAAGCCATGGTTACCCAAAAGGTTTCTACTTCTAAGCCGAAAGGCAAGAAGAAGAAGAAACCAGCTGGGGCAAAGGCAGTGGCAGGAACTCAGGGAGGAGTGAAGAATCTGAAAGGCAAGTGCTTCACTTGTAAGCAGACTGGACACTGGAAGAAGGATTTCCCCAATCGCAAGCAGAACAAAGGTATATCTTTTGGTCTAGTCGTTGAAACATGTTTAGCAGTGTTATCTATCGGCACTTGGTGTGTACATATGGGAGCCACCAATCATGTCTGCAATACTTTGCAGGGGTTCCAGGAAACCAGACGACTGGCTGAGGGGGAGATTACCGTATACTTGGGCGATGCCACGAAGGTGGCGGCTGTTGCAGTGGGAGATGTTTATTTATCTTTTAAGAAAAATAATGTTTTGGTTCTTAAGAATTTCCTTTATGTACCTTTATTTAGAAAGAATTTAATTTCGATTTCTAAATTGTTTATGGATGGATATTCTATTTCTTTTAATGACAGAGTTGTTATAAAAAGGAATAGGGAGATTACCTGTTCGGGTGCATTGATAGGAAATTTATATACACTAGAACCAAAAGCTTCCACGATACAAATAGAAGTTAATAACTCATCTTCTAGTTCCAATAAGAGAAAAGAACCTTCGAAGATGAACCAAACATATCTTTGGCATCTAAGACTTGGTCATATTAACCTATGCAGAATTAAAAGGTTGATAACTGATGGACCTCTGGATTCATTAGTGGTGGAAGATTTCCCAACCTGCGAATCTTGCTTGGAGGGCAAAATGACCAAGAGGCCTTTTAAGGCCAAGGGGTATAGAGCCAAAGATGTGTTGGAATTGGTTTATTCTGATTTGTGTGGTCCTATGTCTATCCAGGCTAGAGGTGGTTTTGAGTATTTCGTCTCTTTTATAGATGATTATTCGAGATATGAATACATTTACATGATGAGCCGCAAGTCTGAATGCTTTGACAAGTTCAAAGAATTCAAGACTGATGTGGAAAAATGTCAAGGTAAAGTATCAAGACACTACGATCTGATCGTGGTGGTGAGTACCTCTTGGAATAGTTTAGGAATTACTTATCAGAGGCTGGGATTCAATCCCAATTGTCTACATTGGCACACCCCAGCCGAATGGTGTAGCAGAGCGAAGGAATAAGACTCTTATGGTGATGGTTAGATCGATGATGAGTTATTCTGAGTTGCCAGATTCGTTCTGGGGATATGCTCTAGATACGACAGTGTATATTCTGAACTTGGTACCATCTAAATCAGTGCCTTCTACTCCCACAGAATTGTGGACTGGGCGAAAGCCTAGTCTAAGACATATTCGGATTTAGGAGAGTCTAGCACATGTGCTGAAGGCAGATGGTAGTAAGTTGGAACGACGCTGTGGCACGGTGTCGGTGGCACGACGCGGTGGCACGGTGTCGGTGGCACGACGTCGGTGGCACGGCAGTCACGCGCACGGCAGGGACGCCCCTGCCTCGTCCTTTGTGCGGCAGGGGTGATGCTCCTGCCGCGTCGGTGCCCTCTACCGCGTCATTCACGTGGCTCTATCACGTTAATCCTTCTGCATCATTCACGCAGTTAGGATCGATGGTTTTATCATAATGATGGCTTGGCTAGGTCGTTCACCTAGCTACGTTGTTCTAGGCGTGTGGGTAGTTCATCGTCGTCCCTGGATCGACACAACTATTGTGTTGACTTTAGATCACACACAAAACATCAATATGTTATTTCAATTAAATTATGTAATATAAATAAAAAATTAATGTTTTATTTTCCATAGGTTTATCGTACTTCCATTTTTCAAGCAATCTGTGAGTTTGTAAAGTCCCTGGATCCATTCCTTCCATAGAGCTGGTATATTATATATTCTAAAATTTATAACATTTTTATTTTATACTACATATAATTAATGTTTAATTTTATGTATTTCTTCTCTGAAGATTTTATTATTGTTTTTTTTTCTTTTACATTACTTTTTCTAGGTTTTAAATTTTATGATAAGTACCTATGTTGATCCATATATTTATAGGATATCCTCAGTCTTTGAGAAGATGACCAGCAGTTTCTTATAACTTACAATTTTTTTCTTCGTTTGATTTGTATTGCTATCTATATGTGGTATCTTAATTTCTCCAGTCGAATTCTCGACTTCAACTTTCCTCTGACTTAGGCTTGGAATCATATCTAGTAACATGACATGAAGAGGATCTGTTAAAATTGTTCTAACTTCTTATATCATCTAGGACATAAGAGTCACTTTAGGACTACACAAGAAGTTAGAACAATTTTGGTAGATTCTTTTTGTGCCATGTTACTAGATATGATTCCGAGTCTAAGCCAGAGGAAAGTTGAAGCTGAGAATTCGACCGAAGAAGTTAAGATACCACATATTGATAGGGATGCAAATTTAGCGAAGAAAAAAATTGTAAGTTATAAGACGTTAGAGAATTTTTTTTATATATTGGTAGATTATTTCGGCGTCTAGTATTGCAAATAAAATATGGTAAGTTTTTTCATATTATTCATTATACATTCGATGAATATGTGATTCTTTTTTACTTTATTATTCTAATAATTATGATTGATAGTTTTGGCGTGACAGTTATAGATGGAATAGTGATGGAAGAATACTCTCTTCCTCTGCTTTAACCCTTATATCGGCAGGACATGTGTCTTCGAGCCCTTCTCCAGCTGCAGGATCTTCTTCTCCAGTTGTAGAATCTTCTGGTTCTCCAACTACAAGATCTCCTTCTCCAGTTGCAGGATCTTTAGTTCTCTATTTGCAGGATCTCTTTCTCCAGTAAAAATCAATTGTTGAGAGGAAATATACGCTAGAGTTGAGGATGATAGTTATGTTTCAATTTTATACCTAAATGTTTCTTGACTGGTACGGTTACATTCGATATTTTTGTATTATAAATTTCATACGATTAATAGTTTATTATTTGTATTGATGAATTATTTTGAATGATTAGATGTGTTTATCAAATTTTATATGTGAATTTTTATATATTGTTATATGTGTTTCGAATACAAATTGTAAAAACAGGTAAAAACAATAAATTATATAATAGTATTTTTTCATATTTTTTTAAATTTGAAAAAAAAATAATGTTCATTACAAATTTAGCCATGAAAAAAAAATTCGTCAATAATTTGGCGACGAAAATATAATTTTGTTGCAAAATCTGCAACACCAGTCGACTGGAAAATCCACTAGTCGACTGATGGAACATTATCAGTCGACTGTTAATAAGTATTAGTCGACTGATTTACTGTAGCACCTTACAGAATCTTTGGTAGCCAACTGACCAATTGAACTAGTCACACGTTAGTTGACTGATGGTATTCTTCAGTCGACTGGGAATGAATATTTTGCAACGAATTTTTTATTTTCGTCGCAGATTTTGCAACGAAAAAAAATTCATCGCCAAATTTATTTTTATTCATAAAAATTTGTTTATTAGACTTTTGTGACGAACTGTATTTTCGTCGCAGATTTGGCGACGAATATAAATATTTGTCGCTAAATTTGGCGACGAATAGTTATTTTCGTCGCCAAATTTTTGCGACGAACTTTTTTTCGTCGCAGATTTGGTGACGAACTATTTTTCATTGTAGATTTGGCAATGAACTATGTTTGGTCGCCAAATTTGGCGACGAATAATTATTTTTGTTGCCAAATTTGGCGATGAATAGTTATTTTTGTCGAAAAACTTGGCGATGAAGAGTAATTTTCATCACCAAATTTTTGTGACGAATTAAATTTTAGTCACAGATTTGGCGACGAACTATTTTTTCGTCGCATATTTGGCAATGAACTTTGTTTCGTCGCCAAATTTGCCGACGAATAATTATTTTCGTCGCCAAATTTGGTGACGAATTTTGCAACGAAAAATTTATTCTTTTAAATTTTTGCGACGAATTTTTTGTTTTCGTTGCCAAATTTAGCAGCGAATTATTTCCAATGAAAAAAATTCGTTGCAAATTTCGTTGCAAACAAATTTTGCAAAGAACTTTTATTCAAAATTCATTGCAAAATTTGTCGCCAAATACTGCAACTTTTGTAGTGCTAGTTTTGCCTTGAAGCTTTTCAAAACATGAACTCACAGGTTATTAAACATAAAATGGTTTTGAAATCATTTGAAATATCCAACCATGATCTTTGGGCAATATGTCTATGAATTAAACATATGTTTTCCCCATGATTGGTCTATTATTGCTCTATTGATACACTTAATGACCCATCTAAATGTCATAAGCATTAGTGGACCCATCTTTGTGTTCTGCCCTACATCGATGATAGGTACGATCTATTTTTGAGTCGATTGAAAGTAGATTTTCCGATCTTATTCGCCTGTGTGTACGATAAAAACCACAGACAAATAGGAGTATCTATGCTATTTACTAAAAAGGAAATTAAGCAAAATGAAAGTAGTGAACTAAATAAAGAAAACTTAAACCTAAATTAAACTGGGAACCAAATATGACTAATGAAATTGATATAGGAAAGCAAATCTAAACTAGACTATAAAAGAATAATAAAAATCAAAAATCAAATAAACTAAAATAAAATAAAATAAAACTAAATTAGAAAAGCAATTCTAAAACTAGGTTTGATCCAATCTGTTCACCTTCGATTCAATATCAAATCTATAGTCCCTGGCAACGACACCAAAAACTTGATGCACACGAGCACGACCCCAAATCTCCAGCCGATACCACCAAGGACTTGAAGCGCGCGCTCGTGCTCAATGCCCATAAGTGCAAGGTTGTCGTTACGTAATAAATTATGTATCGATCCCACAAGAACTGTTATTTGACTACTGTGTGTCCAGTGAACGTTGATTGTTCGGAGTAAATCTCTTGCTAGTTAGAAGTGGGGTCGACGACGGACCTGACTCGAGTACGGTGTTACTTGGAGAAAGCAAAGGGGAATCAAGGTTGATTAAAGGATTCCATGATTTAGGTTTCACTTATGCGTTGTTGAAAATGCTATCAATTTAATTCTCCTAGGATCTCTAGTTATGATCTTGCGGGAGGATCGTCGTGTGTAATCCCGATGAACTTTTGCTTCTACTAGAAACTACCTATTCCTAGCCAAGTTTCCTTTTCGGATCGTCAGAGCTCATAGGGTTGATATGGAAGGCCCCTGTCACTGAGGTCCCACAACCCTTCTAGAGTCGATGTCTTCTACTTTGGACCTTCTGCTGGAATAGGTTCATGGGATTCTAGGATGTCCTATTGATCCCTATGAATAGGTGGATGATGCAAGCGAGCACGACGTCAAATCTCCAATGAGAGTCATCGAGGACTCGAAGCGCGTGCTCACGGTCAACGTTCGCAAGTGCACGGATATTGTCAAGTAATAAAAGATTTATCGATTTCATAGAGACTGAGATTTGAGTATCGTTTGTCCAGTGGATGTTGTTGTTCGGAGTGAATATCTTATAGACGAGGGTTGCGAGGTCTACAAAAGTCCTAACTCAAGTACGGAGTCACTCGGAGGAAGCGAAGGTAGGTTCGAGGTTCCCTAAAAGGATTCTAAGATTTCGGTTTCACTTGTGCAGTATTGGAACATGCTATCAATTAAATGCTTCTTAAATCTCTAATTACAATCTTGCGGGAGGATCATCATACATTTGCTCGATAAACTTTTGCTTCTACAGGGAACTACGTATTCCTAACCAAGCTGACCTTTCGGATCATCAAAGCTCAAGGGGTTGGTACCGTTGGAAGCCCTCTGTCACTAAGGTCCCTCAACCCTTCTAGAGTTAATTTCTCCTACTTTGGCCCTTCTGCTAAGATAGGCTATTGGGTACGAGGATATCCTAATAATCCCTATGAAGAGTCAGAACGTATTTCGTTTCTTACTCTATCGTATTCTTATATCTATGGTTATCGGAGGGAGGACGACCGCAAGGTTCCTCCTTAGTTCTCCTAGATCTTTGATACAAAGGTTGTCACCCTTTGTATCGGCTATGCACGATAGATATAGAATAAAAAAAAACCATAGATCAAATCAACACCAATTACAAATACAAATTCAAAAACTGAAAATATATTCAAACTAGCATGTCCTACATACACAAGCTACTCCCTAATCCTAGAATCGAAGTATCTACTCCATAGATGAAAGAGAACAGACACAAGGCATCGTAGAATGAATCATTACAATGTAAAGATATCTAAGAATGAAATTGCAATGCTCTTGGTCGTTCTCCTTGGCATTGGAGCATAGATTTCGGTCCTCCAACCGCTTCCTTCCTCCCCAGTGTGAGTCTCTGGTGCTTTTTAGGCCACCTTCTTGTCGTCCAGCCATCTGGCCTCTCCCATAGGGTTTGAGCATGCCTTCCTATTTATAGATGTGAAGTTGTCTCCTCTGAAATCCCACGAAAAACTCTAGTCGGGTCAAAATAACCCAGCGCCACACGACCATGTGGATTCCAAATGGGCGGTCATGTGGGGCCCTGGGGGTTTAGACACGGCTGTATGAAATCCACATGGTTGATCGTGTCTGCCATTGTTCCACCCGGTGAATGCCTTCCTTTTGCTCTAAAAATTTGTTATTTCACCTATAAAATGTCACCCTGCACACAAAAGCAACAATAGCATATCTCTGAACTAGAAAATAAGAAATGCATACAAAACAAAGTAGAATATGAATGAAACAAGTATAAAATGTAATGAGATGTGTGAGAAAACTACTCCTAAAACCCTATATATTTTGCTCAAATCAATCCCCCAGACTTAGATCTTTGCTTATCCTCAAGCAAACCTCAGTGCATGTTAACTAGATTTATCAAGTGGTATTTTCACTCAAAGAAAAATAGATATGTTCTAAAAGTTCACTAAGTTAGTTTTTCGTGCATGTGCTAAGTGAATTTTCCTAAGGGATACTCATTTCACATTGAGTTAAATCGTTATCTTATAGCATTCCTAAGTGTAGAGGAAATGTTGACCGCTAGAGGGGGGTGGGTGAATAGCGTCGTGCTAGTACGTTAATGGAATTCAATTGCGTTTGTCTCTACAAGTCATGTTAGCGCAGTGGAATATAAAATAAACCAATAACGAAATAGACAAACACACAATTACACAAGTATTTACCGTGGTTCGGAACCGAACGGTTCATACTCCACGGATCGAGCTCTAAAGAGCTTTAACGATGCCAATCACACACCACTAAAAAAATACTCCTTCTCGACACAAGTCGGAGGTGGAGAAACCTCGTACAAATGATTACAACAGTAATACTAAATACAACAAGTAAATACAAGTGAATACAACAAAAGAAATACAAAGAAAACTTTACAATCGATCTTTTGGAAGCTTGATTGTTTGGTTGGTTGAGTGGCACTTAGAGACCCTGAATTACACTAGAAATTCGCCCCAAAAACTCCTCAAAGAACCATGTTGATTTCCTCCTCAATTAGCTCCATTTAAAGCTTCTTCCTGGGATGGAAATCGCCGATCAGTCGACTGATTGGGACCATCAGTCGACTGATGACACTGTTGCTGTGAGACAACGGTGTAATCCACGTTGGAAAAATCCAACGGGTAGGACATCAGTCGACTGATCATGTCTATCAGTCGACTGATAGAGCCTTCACTCGACTGCTCACCCCGCAGTCAAGTCTCGACTCCATTCTGTGCCCAAATTCTCGAGCACCCGATCGATCATATGATCGGTCGATCATTCAATGATCGTTGCCCACCTCCTGACACAACATGAGGTTTAACCCATGTATGGTTCCCCCACACTTGCTAGACCACCCATAGCCTAGACCTAAGCCTTCTAGCCACCTTCGTCAGCCTCGTGCCTCTCGGATCCCTCCAAGTCATCCATGACTTGTTCATCCATTGTGCTAGCCTTCAGGTGCTTTCATCGGCTATGTCATGCTAACGATGTCTACACCGCCAAGTCACATTGGACTTACGCCGCCAAGACTCCGTTTGGACTTTACGCCGCTAACCATTGGACTTATGCTGCCAAGACTCCCGCTTGGACTTTACGCCGCCAATATCAAACCCCTTGGACTTCTCAAATGCCAAGACTCAAGTATGGACTTTCCCTTGCCAACCCATGCTGGACTTTCCATGCCAAGACCCATGCATGGACTTTTCCTTGCCAAGACCCATGCTTGGACTTTACATGCCAAGTACTCAAGACTTAGACTTTCTATGACATGGTCAACTCCGGACAACCATCAAAAATTGTAGTATACGAAATTTTTTTTTTTTGGATTAATCCTTTAATTAATTGGGTTTAATTAGTGGATTAAATTGGGCTCAATAAGTGGATTAATTGGGTTAGAATCTGTTGGGCTTGGGCTTGAAATGGGAATTGGGCTTGGGCTGGTATTAGGCTTGGGCTGGTATTGGGTTTGGGCTATAAATGGGTTAAATCGGATTGGATTTGACTTGGGTTAAGTGGATGAACCAGCTGAGATGAACCCAATCAGATTGGGTTTGGATTGGGCTAGGTTAACCGGATCACTTGAACTGCATTTAAAGCCTGCCGAATGAGCCGATCATCCATTTCATCGCAATCCCCGTTCCATTTCTTCTCCGCCTCGTTTCTTCACTCTGCGCGATCGGTCGCCGATCTCCACTCATCAGCGTCCGGTGCTAGCAGCTCGACGATGCCACCACTGGCTGATCTCCGGTCGGGGATCAAGGGGCTCTCGCCTGGGAAAAAATTGCGACGACACTTCCAGCGGACAGGCGGCGTCATTGTCGCGGCAGCGAGCTGCCATTGAAGGTAGGGATTGATTGTTGTTTCCCTTTCGAGTGGAGATCTAGATTTTCGGGTTGTATTTAGCTGGGATCTATGGATGGAAGTGATCGGAACTTGGATTGGTTCGGCGAGCAGCCGGGATTGGGGAAATTTCACTACCGGTGAAGTTTAGAGTCGGTAAGATGGATCTAACCTAATAATTGTCATCTGTGGTATTCGTGTGATTTGGGAGTAGATCAGTTTGGTTGTGCGCCTCACTGTTGGTAGCTTGAATCGTATTAGGGCTGGAGTTCCTTCGGTGAGCAAAGGTCGAGCAGAAGTGGACTGTCGGAGGATCTACAGGGTTGGTAAGTTTCAATCCTTTTTCCTTCGTTACTGTGCCGTGTGAAAATTCGGTGTGTTTATGGTGTTGTCGATTGATGCAAGGGAGTTGAGAATCGGAACTGTGTTCTTTCGGATTGTTAGAATTGAAGCTATGATTTGGAAGTTAATCTGTGATTTGAGTGGTTTATATCATTTCTACTGATTTGGTGTAGATCTGTGTTCTGTCGATGGGTTGTTTGGGTGTATGGATTGAATGGTGGAAAGGTAGGGTATAATCTCTGTTTTCCTTTGATTGTTTTGTGTAGGAAATCGATAGATTATGGTGTTTGTATCAGCAGTTGGCTTAGTTGGTCAGATACCTCTTGGGGGTGTTGTTTCGGTTGTGATCAATTGCATTTGTATATAGCTGTGAGTTGCTGTGGATGATGGAGCTACCATGGCGGTGATCGAAGGTGTGTGTGTGTGAATTGATTGGATGTGGAGATTTGTGGATTGAGGTCAGTCTATATTGTTGGGAGTGTGGTTAGATCTATTCACCGTAATTAATCTTGAGGATGTCAGTGATTTATTTTGAGTTGGTCATGGTGTATCGGATTAGGATAATCGGAGTTTTAACTCGTGGATGAGGGAAAGAGTGCAAATATAGAAACGACGTAATATTTAGTTGTGTATTGTGGGATATTTGCACTTAACCATAATTTGTTACTATTGTGCAGGTTTGGGATACGAAGCAGGTCCGCGACCGTGAGGATTATTCGAGCTTCATATCAGGTGGGTAATATCTACCTGGTCTGGTAGTTTTGACCAAATTCTAGTGCATGAATTTGGATATATGTTTATACCTGTTTACCTTAAATCCACTCTTATTTAATCATATGCTTGTACTGCCTTTGACCTTTGAGATATATTGCTGTTATTTCATTGATTATCTATCATGGATATGAACTATAAACCCTATTATGTGTTAGCTGAGAGAGGTTCAGTAAGTACATGTGGTTAGGGTTATCTTTATAACCTCAGATTGGGTTACTGGGTTGCATCACTAGGTTAGGTGATGAGTCCAAATTTTGGGGTCGGTCCTTGTACGTACACATATTAGTGAGTTATTTTGACGAACCTATTTATTTGTACATAAGGTAAATAGGTTGTGATTACAGATTAGTAGTCCTTGCATGGTTGACTTTTGATTGACTAGGTCTCCCCGCGAGTTAGGGAGTGTTGTGAGGATTTGTGTGTGAGCTATATATCATTACATTGCATGCATGTTGACGACTGGGTCTCCCTTGTGGATGAGATGGGTCGTCAGTCATCCTGCCTCCCCGGCCACTCGGGGTAGTGGTAGCAGGGTTGAGGGAAGAGCATTGGATGTGTCGCGCTCGGCCACTATATACGGTGGTAGCTGGAGATGCGCACCTGGCCACTGTGCAGAGTGGTGTTAGCACTCACCCACTATAGATGGTGGTTGTTGTGACGTGCAGTTGTCCTGTGTGCGGAGCTCGTCTACTCATAGGTAGTGACAAAGCGACCAGCAGCAGGGACCCTCGGGGAGTAGTTAGCTCTTTACGCTTATATGCTACTCATTCATACTACCCAACTCGGTCACTCGAGAGTAGTGGCAGCTGGAGTCGGGCTAGTCGTCATGTCGTGCCACCCGGGCCATACTGGGGTCGTGGTTGGACGGGTCCGCAGACATGGCCATGCATATGCATTGCTGATATATATGTATACATGTATTCGATATATGTTTTACATATGCTTGTGAGATGCTGCATTTGGTTGCTGCATATGATTGTATATCATGCTACATGCCTTTTGCATATTTTATATACCGCTGTGTATGTGTTGAGCATGAGTGTGTATCGGTTTGGACTATTGCATGCTATTTGGATCATGCTTTGGTATACCTGTTCAGGATGTTATAGGTTATATGGAGGGTAGACCGTCAGGTATGTACGTTACTTTATGTCAGTTGATCTGTTTAGTTATGTTGTGAGTATGACATATCTGTGGTTACTAGTTACTATGTTTAGTACCGTATGTCTGTTGGACTCATGCTGCATACCTGTAGATCTTCACATGTATACTTGTAGATCTCTATACCCTGTATGATGTTCATGCACTTTCTATATATTACCCCTGAGTTTTATACTCACCACCCTAGACCCTGGGTTTCCTATCGCCCAGGTAGTAGATAGAAGACTTCGGCATGGACTTGGAGCATCGCCACTTGATCCCATCCCGCCGTTTTTCCGAGGGTTTTGTTTCCTATCGCATGTATCTTTATATGGACTTCTACTGTTATTGGAGATCGTGCTGTATTTTTCTTTTATGGTATTCAGTATGAGATTTTGTTTTAGTATGGACGGATATACCAATATACGTATGTTGTTGAGATTGTATTTCCATTGTGTTGGCTTCCGCTGTGATGTTATACATTTTCGATATGTGTTATACTAGCTGCGACTATTGTACCGTATTGGAATTGTCATAAGGGGGTGTCGTCCATTGGCCGAACAGAGTCTACCTCGGGGCGTGACAAAAATCCCCTCGAGTCAAACTCGAGTCCGGTCAATCATGACCCGGGTCGATTGTGCTAACAATCTCCCCAAAACATTATCGGACATCAATGTCAAACATCGATGTCAAACTTCCATGTCAAACATTAAAACATCGCTCGAGTCAAACTCGAGTATGGTCAATCGTGACCTGGGCCGGTTGCACCAACAATCTCCCCCTTTTTGATGTTTGACAAAAACACATACCTTTGAGTTAGAACACTAACTCAATTCTTCTTACAAATTATCTCAAATTGGTAATCCCAAACATTCTCTCCAATTCTCCGAATTGACAATTGATAACACTCTCCATAACATTCTCCCCCAAAACATTCTCCCCATTTTTGACTAACATCAAAAAGGTTTTTTCTCCAAGGAGGTCAATGTCTCATGTCCCAATGAGATCTTACAATCTCCCCTTTGGTCTAAAAATACCTAGGATGTCTACCATCTTCTTAGTGATAAGTCTTATATCACTCAAGAGAGACAATCCTATACACTCTCCCAATTTCCAAATTGGGTATCTCAAAATCCCATTTTCCCTCTCATGAGGAAAAATATCATCCATCATCCCTTGATGGATACCTCCCCCTAAAGGCTTGCTCCCCTTTGACCATTGCACCAACAATGTCCTTTGGAAGTCCCTAAGCCAATAGGAACTTTAAACCATCAAAATTAAGGCCTAAAGTTCAACATTGAACTTTTTCTCACCTTAAAATTGATACAAACCCTAAACAACTCTCCTAATTCATATCCAATGGATTTTCACCCTTTCTAATGCTTCCCAAAGCATATCCTAGGGTTATGAGTGGTTAGGGAACCTTACCATAGCTGAAATGGGGTTAAACATCCTTGTTTTACTCGAAATCAGAATAGGCAATGAGTCCTTCGAATCAATGACTTCTGCATCAACGATCGCCACAAGGCGATCGATAACTGAAAGTCTCGATTTTCAGTTATCAGAAATGAGATTTGAAAATTCATAAATAATTATATGTATATCGAAAAATCATGAAAATTCACACATATAATACTTATGACCAATACAATGGGTGAAAAATAATAGAAAAATATTTTACCCATAAAATATCAAAATTGATACAAAATTCAAAATTTAAGAAAAACTTCAAAGTTTTAGCTCACTTTGTATCAATTTCATTAATGGTGATTGCTATCAAAAGATAGACTTCACCAAGGTTTTCTAAAGTGATTTTAAAATATTTTTGAAAACCTATATTGGATCATATTCCTTGGGCTTAATGTACATGACTTATATACAAGCTTTCCTAATGATCCACCATTTAGTTAAAGATGAGTTTTAGGTCATCTAGATCCAAAAACTATGCACCTTGAACTTAACTCATATCCTAGCATCTCACATGTATCTAGGGTGTATAAATACACATACATGTCAATGTGATGTGAGATGTGAGTTTTGTTCTCCTAATCTAGGGTTTCATGCATTCTCTAAGGCAATACTACTTGATTCCCTTATAAATGGGACTTCAAATCATGTCATTGTTCTTAAATCAATTTTAATCAAATTAAATGCATGAATGATCATGGCATAAATGATAGCATAATTAAGCATGGCCAATGATCATGATCTCATGTCATATGATATAATCTAAAAACACATGACATTAAAACTTTAATCCTAAACATGAACATGACATATAAAATGATTAAAAATAAATATGATGTCATGACATATTATATGACAAACAAAGCATGGAAAATAAAATATATATGTATAATAATACCTAAATTTTAATATTAATTGTCATTTGATATAATTAAGTATATTGTCCCATAATACCAATTTTCTCCCAAGTGTGCCAAAAACTCAAAATGACACACTATGACTTCTAAACCTAAATTGTACCAATTTAATTGATTTTTCACAATCTTCAAGGTATATTGACACATCCTAAAATCTTTTAGGATCGAAGATCAAACCTATTTCCAAGGTATCACATAACCTTGAAAATCACCTAAGGTGCCACCTTTACCATGGTTAGGTTAACTACCCTTCCATTTAAAGTTGACATACCCTAAACCCATCTAGCATGAATCAATCACGCTCTTAGGAACCCAAAACCTATTTGAGCTCCTAGGGTTTACTAGGTATTCCTTAGGGATGACCTCCCTAGATACCTTCCTAATGACCCTCCTAGGCTTAGAAGTCTTGGTCATTTGGGTCTTACCTAGGTTGACTCTAGGGGTAACTCCCCTTGCAACCTTCTTAGTGGCTTCTCTAGGTTTCCTTGAAACCCTAGCCACTAAGGGATGACTTGGTTACCCTTAGGGATGACTTCCCTAGTAACCTTGGTCTTCCTAGACCTAGTTTGTGTTCCATAATCAAATGGAACACTATGATAAGCCACCTTAAGCTTAGGTTTGTGACCCAAACCTTTCTTGCCCTTGGTTGACTTTTGTTTCTTAGGTCCTAGGGTGTTGACTTTGAGATCTATACCCTTGACTTTGACCATTTGACCCCTTAACTTGATTTTGCATAATCCTAAGGGTCTTTTCAAGTTTCTCAAGCCTTGACCTCAAGGCTTGATTTTCAACCTCTAATTGCTCAATTTTTGAATTTTGATTTAATCCTTTGGCATGGTTCTTCCTAGGCATATGCCTAGTCCATTTGGGGTTAAGACCTAGGTGCTCTTGTACCTTAATTGTCTCCCTTGGTAGAATTGGTCTAGAATTATTTGACCTAGATTTGTCTTTAGATAAATTTGTTTTAGGGACATTAGTCCCAAATTTCTCCTTATTTCCTAAGTAGGCATTCTTAGCTCCTAAATAAAAATATTTATTGTTCCTAGCATGCTTTTCATGATAAATTGCAAGAGAATTAAAAGTCCTAGCATGCTTTTTGACATTTAAATTAGAAGGAGCAATATTAAATTTTACCTTAGGGATTGCTTTAGAAGCTCCCCCTACATGTGATACTCCCTCTTGAGTCTTCTTGCTCCCCCTATAGCATTGACTCCTATAGTGCCCCTTTTAATGGCACTTGAAGCAAATGATGTGCTCCTTGCTCCTTTGACTTTGGGCACCGACATCCTTGACCTTTAGCACTGGAGGACTTTTCTTGACCCTCTTTGGGTACTTGCTCTTATAGTGCCTGATTTCCCTACACTCAAAGCAAATTATATGAATTTTATTTTGAACCGAAATGCTTGAGTTACCTAGGGTCGTGGTTAGGGCCTCTTGAGCTTGTTCATCACTTCTCCCGGAAGTAGATGACTCTCCTTGTTCTTGCCCTTGCTCCGAAGTAGATGGTCTCTCCTCCTCAATCCTAGAAGTGGATGCTTCTTCAACTTCTTCCACCTCTTCTTCCACCGATCCGGAAGTTGATTCCTTCTCAACTTCCGACTCCTAACTTTCTTGTGAGGATGATGATGATTCTTCCTCGGCTTCTTCCTCTTCTTGAGCCGACGAAGATTCTTCTTCTTCTACTTGTGCCAAGTGAGGCTTCTTAAGGAACTTGGCCAATTTGTCCCATAGCTCCTTGGCGTCAAGATATTCACCTAGCCTAGACAAAACATCATTAGGTATCAAATCTTCTAAAAGTTTTGTTACCTTGGCTTCGATCATGAGTTTTAGCCGTTGCTCTTGGGTCCATTTCTTCAACTTCAGAACTTCTCCCTTCTTATCCCTAGGAGGTTCAAAGCCTTCTACGAGGATGAACCAATCCTCTATGTTCATCATCAAGAATGTCTCCATTCTTGCTCTCCACGTCGAAAAATTTTCTTGGTCGTAAGGTGGTGGAGTGTTGATGTCCCATCCTAGCTTTTCTTGAAATTTCATCTTTCCCTCTAGCATCTTTAGCTCCCGGTGGTTAGTCCGTAGAAGAGCCCCGGGCTCTGATACCAATTGTAGAGAAAATGTTGACCGCTAGAGGGGGGGTGAATAGCGTCGTGCTAGTACGTTGATGGAATTCAATTGCGTTTGTCTCTACAAGTCGTGTTAGCGCAGTGGAATATATAATAAAGCAATAACGAAATAGACAAACACACAATTACACAAGTATTTAACGTGGTTCGGAACCGAACAGTTCCTACTCCACGGATCAAACTCTAAAGAGCTCTAGCGATGCCAATCACACACCACTAATAAAACACTCTTTCTCGACACAAGTCGGAGGTGGAAAAACCTCGTACAAATGATTACAATAGTAATACTAAATACAACAAGCAAATACAAGTGAATTCAACAAAAGAAATAGAAAGAAAACTTTATAATCGATCTTTTGGAAGCTTGCTTGTTTGGTTGGTTGAGTGGCACTTGGAGACCCTGAATTACACCAACAATTCGCCCAAAAAACTCCTCAAAGAACCATGTTGATTTCCTCCTCCACGAGCTCCATTTAAAACTTCTGCCTGGGCTAGAAATCACCGATCAGTCGATTGATCGGGACCATCAGTCGACTGATGACATTGTTGGTGTGAGACAACGGTGTAATCCACATTGAAAAAATCCAACGGATAGGACATCAGTCGATTGATCATGTCCATCAGTCGATTGATAGAGCCTTCACTCGACTGCTCACCCCGCAGTCGAGTCTCGACTCTATTCTGTGCCCAAATTCTCGAACACCAGTCGATTGATCACATGATTAGTCGACTGCTTGAGCCAGCAGTCGACTGCCCACCTCTAGCAGTCGACTGCTGGGACACTTCCCACAGTCAAACCCTAGTTGACTCACACCAGTCGACTTCCATATGACACCAGTCGACTGGCACACCTCAAACATGAGGTTTAACCCAAGTATGGTTCCCCCATACTTGCTAGACCACCCGTAGCCTAGACCTAAGCTTTCTAGCCATCTCCGTCAGCCTCGCGCCTCTCGGATCCCTCCAAGTCATCCATAACTTGTTCATCCATTGCGCTTGTCTTCAGGTGCTTCTATCGGCTATGTCATGCTAACGGTGTCTACACCGCCAAGGCACATTGGACTTATGTTGCCAAGACTCCGCTTGGACTTTACGCTGCCAACCATTGGACTTATGCTGCCAATACTCCCGCTTGGACTTTACACTGCCAATATCAAACCCCTTGGACTTTTCAAATGCCAAGACTCAAGCTTGGACTTTCCCTTGCCAACCCATGTTGGACTTTCCATGACAAGACCCATGCTTGGACTTTTCCTTGCCAAGACCCATGCTTGGACTTTACATGTCAAGTACTCAAGACTTGGACTTTACATGACATGGTCAACTCCAGTCAACCATCAAAAATCCCCTCGAGTTAAACACGAGTCTGGTCAATCATGACCAAGGTCGATTGTGCCAACAATCTCCTCAAAACATTATTAGACATCTATGTCAAACATCGATGTCAAACTTCCATGTCAAACATCAAAACATCGCTCGAGTCAAACTCGAGTCTGGTCAATCGTGACCTGGGCCGATTGCACCAACACTAAGGTGTCCAACTTTTAGGCACTTACCTATCCTAAGTGAGGGTCGTTCCCTATATCTAGCATAAAGTCTTAAAGGCATGCTCGGTATTAAGAGAAATTGGTAGGTGTTTCCCCCAGTAACCTAACTTGGTCTCAAAGGGGCACCTAACTATTTCCACCCATTACAACTATTTTTGTTTATCCCTTATAAATTTTCTCTCATTTTTTTTCCTTTATTTTTAAATTCAAAGAAAATTTTCTCCTCTCATGCTCATAGGGATTTTAATTTTTCCAAATAGGCTTACACAATCCGGGCATCTCCAGTAACTAAAATGCTAAATCTTGAGTCACCTATGGAATCCAAAGTACTAGACTACTGGGATGAATCATAACTATGTATGTAATAGATTTTCCTTTCCAAAATATTCGTCAAGTTTGAGTGAAATATAAAAGCTAACCAGTGCAAGTCTAGAACATTCATTAGAGAAAGTAAAAAAAATACCAAAAGATAAATGAAGTTAAGTTATCTATGGAAACAATTCGTGAAGATATCTTAAAAAATATTACTGAGATAGTTTAAAGATGGCAATAACTAAGTTCTAAAAGATACTAAACACTTTATGCATGAACAAATGAATGCAAACCAAATCTAAACCTCAAATGTCAGAAAAGAAGCTACTGCTAGAAAAAAACATATCAAAATTTGGGGCCTCCCCCCCCCCCCCCAGACTTAACCAAAATAGTACCTTTAATATGGACGCCGAGGTGGGAAGTCTGGTATTCTCAGCATGTCTGGCTCATGGGAAAATCTAGTGCTCAATTACTGGTGCCACATGTACCAGTGGTCTACCTGGGAACTGGTGGATGCAGTGACGGCTCTGTGCTCTTCCTCCCTGGTCTATTGTGCCTGCATGGCATGAATGTGTTGTTAAACCTCCTGGCGGTAGGCAGTCTCCTCCTGCAAATAGACACGGGCCTCACCGTAGAGCTCCACATCCCGCTGGAAGTTCTCCCGTAGCCCTGAAACTCTGCCTACATGTGGATTCTCCCATCGCTGCTCTGTGTCTGCTCCTCAATGTATTCAAGGCGCGATCAGAACTCAGAAAAGTCATAGGTAGACCTACCTACATCCTGCTCAAAAATAGAAAAAGAAGGAGGTGTAGGTGTAGGCTCACATTGTGGACTAAGGGGAATCCTTGGAAAAAGTTTTTGATTTGGCATGACCATGTGACCTTCTGTCATGGGGCACCGTCGTGTGGGATCCACACGACCTCTTGTGCCTTTTTCTGAGGCTTTAAAAAAAAGGAATAATGAGTCTACCTAGCAAGTTCCTTCTGACTCTAAACTGTTTGCAAAGCCGTTAATGACCATAAAATAGAGTCTAAATTATACACATGCATGCAATAAATGTAGAAACATATAAAATTAAACTTGGGTTGCCTCCCAAGAAGCGCTTTGTTTAAGGTCTTTAGCTCGACTGCACTCCTTTACTTTAGCTTGGCTCTGGTGGCTCCATGAACCTCCATTCATCCGTGTCAAAATCTGGATCCTCCCCTAGATATTTCTTTAGTCGCTACCCATTTACTTTGATATCCCTTGATACTTTACTCCATATATCCACCGTACCATATGGATATTCCTTTTTTATTCGGAATGGTCCTAACCATCTTGACTTCTACTTCCCTGGGAAAAGTTTTACTCTAGAATTATATAGAAGAACTCAGTCTCCTTCCTTAAATTCCCTTCTCAAGATATGTTGGTCATGCCATTTTTTCGGTCTTTCCTTATATGCCTTAGCGTGCTCATAAGCCTCTCTTCGAATTTCATCTAACTCACTTAACTACAGTTTCCTTTTCTCTCCCGCTGCACATAAGTCCAAATTAATCTTCTTGATGGTCCAATTAGCCTTATGTTTTAATTAAATGGGGAGGTGACAAGCCTTCCCATAAACTAAGCGAAACGGTGGCATGCCTATCGGGGTCTTGTAGCCTATGTGGTAAGCCCAAAGAGCATCATCCAGTTTTAGTGACCAATCTTTCCTCGATGCCATAACCATCTTCTCTAGAATGCTTTTAATCTCCCAATTCGAAATTTCCACTTGTCCGCTCGTTTATGGGTGGTACGCTGTCGAGACTTTGTGGATCACCCCATATTTGTGTAGCAATTTTTTAAATTGTTTTTCGATGAAGTGAGATCCCCCATCACTAAATATGGCTCGGGACACTACGAATCTAGGGAATATATTCCTTTTGATCATTTTTATGATAGTCCTAGCATCACAGTGGGATGATGGTACATCCTCCACCCATTTGGAGACGTAATCCACAACTACTAGGATAAATCTATTTGTGCCAGAAGTAGGAAAGGGGCTCATGAAATCTATCCCCTCACGTCAAAGAGTTCTACTTCTAATATGATGCTTGTCGGCATCTCATGCCTCCTGCTTATATTTCCAGTTCACTGGCACCGATTGCAGGAGACTACGTAGTTACGCATGTTCTTAAATAGACTAGGCTAGTAGAACCCTACCTGAAGCACCTTCGCAGCTATTTTTGAGATTTCGACATGTCCCCCATATGTTGAGGAATGGAAATGAAAAAGAATGCTATCCACTTCCTCTTCTGGTACACTTCTTCGATACATGCTATGCACACATTTTTTAAATAGGAAGGGAGCGTCCCATACATATTGCCTAACCTCTAAAAAGAATCTTTTTCTTTGTTGGGTCATGTATTCTGGAAGGATCACCCTCCCTGCCAAAAAATTCACCAAATCTGCATACTAGGGGGTGGCAACCTTAGTGACCGCCATGACAGTATCATCCCGTAGGGTGTCATCTATTCATGCATTGTCACCCCCTTACACTCTGCCTTCTATTGACATATGCAATAAGTGGTCTACAACGATGTTTCCTGAGCCTTTTTTATCCTTGATTTCTATATCGAATTCTTGTAATAGTAGGATCTAACGAATAAGATAGGGGTTAGCCTCCTTACTCAGCAAATAGTGAACTGTTATGTGGTCAGTGTAAACTATCACCTTCGACCCTACTGTTGGACTATCCGAGCCGCAAAAAACCGGATTTTTTCCTGTCCATATCGTATATGGTGTCTTTATCACAACCTTGGATGGTACACGGTTAAGTGTGAAGGTTGTTATGTCTATAGCATATCCCCAAAAGGATATAGGAAGATCTGTGTAACTCATCATAGATCGTATCATATCTAATAGGGTACGATTCCTCCTTTTGGATCTACCATTCCACTGTGGTGTTCCAGGAGGAGTGAGTTGGGATAGAATCCCACACTTAGTTTGATAGTCATGAAACTCATGGTTAAGGTATTCACCACCTCGATCTGATCGAAGTATCTTAATACTCTTGCCAAGCTGGTTTTGTACTTCATTCTTGAATTCTTTGAACTTTTCAAAGAATTTGACTTATGTGTCATCAGATACACATAAACTGAAGTCATCAGTAAATGTAATGAAGTACCTATAACCACCTCTAGCAGCAACATTGAAAGGGCCACATACATCACTATGTATAAGTCCTAACAAGTTTGTTACTCTCTCGCTGTGTCCACTAAAGGGAGTCTTGGTCATCTTGCCTAGAAGGCAAGACTCATATGTCTCATATGATTCAAATTCAAATGAGTCAAGCAGCCCATCCTTATGGAGCTGGGATAAGCGACTCTCATTTATGTGACCTAAGCGACAATGCCAGAGATAGGTTTGGATCAACTCATTTGACTTGAACCTTTTGGTACTTATGTTATAGATGGGGCTCTCTAAGCCTAGAATGTAGAGTATGTTCATTAGAGGTGCACTACAATAGAACATATCATTTAAATAAACTAAACAACATTTATTTTTTATTATAAATGAAAAGTCTTTCTTGTCCAAACAAGAAACAGAAATTGTGTTCTTAGTCAAAGCAAGGACATAACAACATTCATCTAGTTCTAGTACAAGCCCAGAGGGTAGAGATAGAAAATAAGTTCCTATAGCAACAGCAGCAACCCTTGCTCCATTTCCTACTCGTAGGTCCACCTCGCCCTTCGTCAATGCCCTGCTATTTCTCAGTGCCTACACATTAGTACAAATGTGAGATGCAATTCGGTATCTAATACCCATGATGAAGAAATAGATATATTGACTTCTATAACATTTATACATGAAGTAGAAGTCTCACTTCTATTCTTCTTAAGATCTTTCAGGTATGCTTTGCAGTTACGCTTCCAATGTTCAGCTTCCTTACAGTGGAAGCAAGTCCCTTTCTTGGCCACCCCTCCTTTCGATTTCAGTGCCTTGCCTTTGCCCTTGCTTGGGACTTTCCCTTACCTTTAGGCTTGCCCTTGCCTTTCTTATTTTGCACCATCAAAATGGAGTCAGATTTTCCCTTCTTAAGGTTGAGCTCAGCAGTTCTCAACATGCTAAGCATCTTAGGCAGTGACTTATCAATTTCATTCATGTTGTAATTCAAGACAAATTGATTGTAGCTTTGTGGAAAAGATTGCAAGATCAAGTCAGTGGCCAGCTCTTGGCCAAGTGGGAATCCCAACCTTTGTAGGTTTTCTATGTACCCAATTATCTTGAGTACATATGGACCTACGGGAGTCCCATCTTGCATCTTGGACTGAAATAATACCTTAGAGATCTCATATCTCTCGTGTCTTGCTTCTCCTTGATATAGTTGACGAAGATGTTCAACCATATCAAAAGCATTCATGAACTCGTGTTGCTTCTGAAGCTCAGAGTTCATGGTCACGAGTATGAGACATGACACATCTAATGCATCATCTTGATGCTTCTTGTTAGCATCTTGATCAGTTCACGAGGCAGTGGCAAGAGGTGCCTCCGGAATGGCCTGCTCTAGGACGTACAATTTCCTTTCTTGGGTGAGAATGATTCTCAGATTCCTGTACCAATCCAGGAAATTAGCTCCATTGAGCTTGTCCTTCTCAAGGACAGAATGCAGGGAGAGAGTGTTCGTGTTTGTCGACATGGTAATCTACAACATACACAATGCAGAAAATTAATATCATATTTCATTTATCATTTAATTAGGTCTTTAATCAAATGATGTTCCCACTGAATTATAGGACTTTTGTAGAATCGAGCCATGGATGTGGTCAAACCACATTACTAGATTCATACAAATTTAGCTATAATTCTCGCGGAACAAGATCCACATCATACTACGCCTTGAGTTAGCTTTGGCTAAATCGCCCAAGACTTAGTATGATCGGTAGGTAACAAATTACAAATTACATCTCAATGCAACTCTTGTTTATAGGATCAAGATCAACATTTACAAAAGACCTTGAGTTAGCTTTGGCTAAATAGCCCAAGATTTAGTATAAATGCGATCTTATCCTATCTTTCCAACGGTTGCAATATTCCTATAGTTTTACTCGATCCAATTGAGTTAACTAGTTTTACTCAATCTAATTGAGCTTATTCTCACCCAAGTCGTGATAGGCAGGACCAAGATTGTCCCTCAGCACCCTACCAAGATAATATGCATTGCTCTGCTTTGGCAGATTCAACAACAACAAATGATCGAGGTAGTGATGGGTATCAAAACTTGGTAGGCATTTTCGAGTTGATTCGATTAAGATCTAATCTAAACATAAATGTGTATCATATACGTATTAAGGTCTTTATTATCCTACACTAACATGCATCACATACATACAAGCAAAATATACTAGCATGCATCATATACATACAAGAAAAATATCCTAGAATGCATCATATACATACAAGCAAAATTTACTAGCATGCATCACATACATACAAGCAAAAACATATATATATATATATATATATATATATATATATTGTGATGAGGTCATGGCCCTACTACGATCTTCTCAAGCCAATGAGAAGATTGGACGGTCAACCTAGGGTTAGTGGCTTCTCCAAGCGCCTCCTTTGACCGCTATGTGTCGTCGGCACCCTTCTCGTAACTCCGTCTACTAGTAGACCTTCCACTGCTCCATTTTTGTACATTACAAACATGAAACTCGAGTTACATTCAAGTCTAAAACTATTTACAACTGGAATTTTAAAAGAAGAGGCACGACGTGCAGGTCGCATAGCCTATACAACATGCACAACCACAAAAATGGTGCGCAAACCGTATTATGAATTATAACACATTTATCCAATCACATTGGGTTTCTTGGGCCATGACAATCCCAGTATTATATATAATTCTAAATTATGTATTTTATAGAAATTTATATAATTTTTCCTATTTTGTTTTTCAATTTTATGAGTCACATCTCTGTAACGGTCCCGCTAAGCGATTTTCGGGCGCGATCGCGGGACAATGCCCCTTTCAGGGTTAGGGGCAGCGCCCCTACTCACAAAATGAACTTTGTGAGTGTTTCATCTTGATCTTACAGCAACTTAAGTCGCTGTCCCAAAAACCTAAAGCGAAAATTCGTCGTTCCGGAGAGTTTTTCTCGGTGGTTGAAGCCTACAAGTGTCCCAACACTTGTTGCTTTGACTCTTCGAGAAAAATACCCAAAAAATCTATAAAAATAGGAAATTTATAGAAACTTACAGATCTGTAATTTTTATATCTAATACAAAAACTATAAAATTAAAACACATACATGCTTCACACGTGGCTCTGATACCACTGTTGGACTATCCGAGCCGCAAAAACCCCGGAAGTCGGCCACAGATCCGTGCGAAGATAAACAATACTAAATGTACATGTTTAAAAACCTTAGATCTACTCTAGAACTACATGTTAAGAGTTTTACCCTTGATACGACGCCCTTCGCTTATCCCGCTCGTCCAAATGCTAACACCCCTTAGAGGCTCACGGAAAGATGAGGAAGAGAGAGCTTGAGGGAAGAGAGGAGGAAGAAGATGAAGTTACACAACTTAACTTCACACTTTTATAACCTACTATAAGGGGGTTACATGCATGCATGTAACTCCAAGAGCCAATGACTCTTGGTCTCCCTCATGAGGTTGTACCCCATGATGTGTCCATGATGATGTGGAGCATCATCATTGGCCGGCCCCATGCCAAGTCACCATGACATGGCAATTGGTCAAGTCAAAATTGACCATTCATCTTCCCTCTCAAGTCAAGTCAAACTTGACCTCTTATCTCCCATGGTTGATCAAATCCAACCATTTGATTCAAGTCAATTTGATTTAATGAATCTCAATTCATTAGTTTAAATTAACTCGATGAATCAAATCTAAATTAGACTCATTCAACACTTGAATCAACTTGAGTCCAACTCAATTAGTCTAATTTGAATTACTCTTAATCCAATTTGGTTCATCCCATGAACTTAATCCTCATGGTTCATCATATGAACCTAATCTCCATCTAATTTCCCTTTGTGTGTGACCCTATAGGTTCTTGTAATGTTGGCAATGCTCCTAAACCGATTTAGGAACATAAGCAATGAGCAATATCTAGCAACACATCATTGCTATCCAAGTTACAAGAATGTTGAGATCCAACATCACCTTTGTGACTACTAATTGTGACTCTCACAATATGTGACAATGTCCCTCTATCCTTGACATTTAGATTGATCAATTGAGGAATATAACATGTCATCCTAGGTACAATCTATATCTTGAACTCCAAGTAGACTCACTCTAATCAAATGAGCTCAATATCTCATATTGACTCATTTGGGCATAGCCATGCACTTAGTGATCTCACACTATCAAGAATAATGATGTCACTCCTGTCATATATGAGGGATAGATCCCTTCCGCATAATTTATTACATACCCAGTAATCGCCTTTATAGTCCACCCATTTACGGGTGACGTTTGACGAAGCCAAAGTATGCAACTCCTTATGTAGGGAACGATGGTGACTTCAGGTCCAAGGACTAATAGTCATACTAATAGTCACATGAGAAAGTATATGACACTCATATAACAATCCATGATACTTTCTCATGGCGGGTCATTCAGTATACATTCTCCAATGCATACCCATGTGTCAACTTGATATCACATATTCATGACTTGTGAGATCAAGTCATCGAGTTAACCTACATGCTAGTCTCTTTGCATTAACATTGTCCCTGAATGTTAATACTTGACTAGGAATGATTAAGAGAAGTGTTCTCTATATCATCTCATTATCGATTCAACCAATCGATTGATATAGATAAGAACCTTCTACTCAAGGACGTTATTATACTTAGTTATTTGGCACCAATACAAGTAAATATAATAACCATGCCTTTATAAATAGGAATATGATATAACAAAGTCCATACAACAATCATCACATGATTGACTCTAGGGCTTTCACTAACACTTACTAGGTATGGTCTAAACTTGTCAAACATAAACACGACCGCCAGTAATTCGTTCTCAGTCGTGGCATAGTTGATTTTTGCTCTATCCAGTGTCTTATTGGAATAATGAATAACATGCAACTTCTTATCCTTCTGTTGCCCTAACACTACTCCTACTACATAATTACTAGTGTCAAACATAACCTCAAATGGTAGGCTCCATCCAGTCAGGGGGTTGGATTATCAGGGCAGTTACTAAGGCCTTTTTTTATTTCCTCAAATGCTACTAAACATTGCTGGTCGAAAATAAAATCCATGTCCTTAGCTAGTAGATTTGTCAGGGGTTTAGTTATCTGAGAAAAATTCTTTATGAACCTTCGATAAAACCTGCATGCCCAAGGAAACTCCGGACCCCCTTTACATCCCTAGGGGGGGGTGGCAACTTCTTAATTACTTCAACCTTCGCCTTGTCTACTTTGATATCGCTCCCTGATATCTTATGTCCAAGTACTATCCCTTCAGTGACCATGAATTGACATTTTTCCCAATTCAAAACCAAGCTATTCTCTTCACACCTCTACAGGACCTTCGCCAGGTTTTTTAGACATGCATCGAAACTTGTCCCGTAGACTAAAAAATCATCCATGAATACTTCCATGATTTGTTCTATCATATCTGAAAAAATAGCTATCATATAATGCTGAAAAGTGACCGGAGCATTGCATAGGCCAAAGGGCATTCTTCTATATGTAAAGGTTCCATAAGGGCAAGTGAAGGTAGTCTTCTCCTGGTCATTGGGGTGAATAGGGATTTGGAAAAAACCTGAGTACCCATCAAGGTAGCAAAAATGGGAGTGTTTAGCAGGACGGTCCAGCATCTGATCGATGAATGGAAGGGGAAAGAGATATTTCTTTGTTGTCTTGTTTAGTTTATGATATTCTATACACATTCTCCATCCTATCACCATTCGAATAGGGATCAGCTCATTTTCTTCATTTTTGACTACCGTAGGTCTGCCCTTCTTTGGGACTATGTGCACAGGACTTACCCACTCACTATTTGAAATTGGATAGATTATTCTGGCATCCAATAGTTTAAGCACTTCCTTCTTAACAACCTCCTGTAGGTTCGGGTTACGTCACCTCTGATGCTCCATGGTTGACTTATACTCGTCCTCGAGTACTATCCTGTGCATGCAGAGAGATGGGCTTATCCCCTTGATGTCATCAATGGTATAGCCTAGTGCCTTTTTGTATGTTTTGAGCACTTCTAACAACTTCCTTGTCTCTACTTTACTTAAACTAGCATTTATAATTACCGAGTTAGTTGAAGCTGGGCCCAAAAATTCTTACCTAAGATTCGGGGGAAGTGGTTTCATCTCGGGCATTGAGTGCTTTTTGTTAGGGTAATCAACCCATGTATGATGTGGTTTTGATGTGTGTGGAAAAGGGTTTAAGTTAGGTTGTTATGTGATTTGATATGTGTGTTGAAGTCGTGCAGGACTTAGTAATTAACACATGTGTTGGCTTGATGAAAGCATTAGTGGGTTCACCATCTCATAGCTCGGGTCTTTGAGTTGGTGAAGGATGACATTGCGAAACTATGCACTTGGTGCATCTGAGGGATTGTCGGACGAGCACCATTGGAGTGAAGCGGAGGAAGTAGACTTCGGGGCGAGACACGAAGGATGACATTGCGAAGTCGTGGGCTTGGTGTATCCGAGGGACATGGCCGGATGAAGAGAACTTCGGCGAGGGACTTCAAGGGAGATGAGAGAATGAGCGAAGTGTAACATAGCTCATAGGTGAACTTAGTTGAATGGCTAAGTCAAGAGTCGGAAGCTTAACCAAGTGGGTTGAGGTTTACCCGACAAGTCGGATGCTCAAACTAGTGTTTGAGCTTTTACCTGATGTATGGTTAAGTCGGATGCTCAAACATTAGTTTGAGATTTTACCCGACGAATGGGAGTGTCAGATGCTCAACCAAGTGGGTTGAGGTTTTACCCGACCGTCGGATGCTCAAACAAATGGTTTGTTTGAGGTTTTACCTGAACCAATAGATGGATATAGATATCAGTCGACTGCTCTGGGTCGATGGCACTCGACTGGAGCTTGATCGGTGTTCGACTGAAGCTCTTCTGGCCCAATAGTCGACTACTAGGGTTTGGCAATCGACTGCTTGACCATCAATCGACTGATTGAGGTGAATTTGGGCACAGAGAGTTTGGAGTCGATTGATCGCCTGGATCACTCAACTGATGGCTTTATCAATCGATCGATAGGCATGATCCGTCAATTGATGTGGGAGTCGTTAGCTGGACGCCAACGTGGATGAAGCCATTGCGAGGCAACGACTCTGACGATGGTCGTGATGGTCATTGGCTTCACTCTTCCTATAAGAAGGTGCCTTGAGTGCTCTTGGGAGGCTAATGCTTAACTCCTAAAGTTCTCCCTAAGTGCCTAAATGATTTTTACTCCTCTTCCTTATGTTTATTTACATCTTATTGTAAGAGGGAGTAATTGTTATAAGAAAGGTTTACCTCCACCTTGAAGGAGAGATTAGTGATTGTTGAGGGAGTGATTCGCCTTACGAATCGTCCGTGGACTAGCGGCAAGGGCCGTGAATCACATTACACAATTGTGTTAGCCTTTGCATTCTCTTAACTTCTTGTATTTATTTTAATTATCTTAATTAGCATATATTCAGCTGTGCTAATCTTTATCGTAGACAATTAAGAGGGAGCAATTTCCATCATACACATCGAGGGCTATTCACCCTCCTCTAGCCGGCCACCGATCCTCCAACAAGTGGTATCAGAGCGAGGAGCTTGTCGCGGACTCATCGCCAACACAAGCACGACAAGAGATGCCCAGCTCCAACACTCATCCGCCTAAGTTCGAAGGAGAATTTGCTTGGTGGAAAAAGCGAATGGAGGTATTCTTTGAAATCGATTTCGATATAATGCTTATTATGAAAAATGATTTTGAGTTGCCTAGGGATGGAGAGGATAATCTAATTGAAAAGTCAAGGTGGACAAAGAAGCAAAAAGAGGAGCACTTTGTGAATTCGAAAGCCAAACATCATTTATTCAATATGCTACCTCAACAAGAGATCAACCGGATCAGAGAATGCGCAAGCGCCAAGGAAATGTGGGAAAAGCTTGTAGAGCTTCATGAAGGCACTTCCGAGGCGAAGCTTGCAAGAAGAGATCCTCCTATCACAATTGTGTAACATCAAGCTAGAAAAGGGAGAGAAGGTATTATCTTTACATTCATGTTTTAAAGAAATAATAACCGGTTTATCAAGTGTAGGAGAGAAACTATCGAACCGGGATATGATAATGAAGGTGATAGATGAATTCCCCCGGTCATCCAAATGGTCATACATGGTAGATTCGTTCTACATTTCCAAGAATCTAGAGGTGAGTACTCTAGAAGAATTCTTTTCAACCATGGAATTGCATGAGACTAGGCTTGAAGGAGTAATTGAAGAGTCAATCAAGCCATCAAGGGGATTAACACTAATGGCCGAAAAAGGGAAGAAGAAGAAGAAAATGTCACCTTCCTCATCCGACGAAGAATCATCTTCCTCCTCATCAATGAATAGAAATGAGGAAGCCTACAGGTAAGAAAGGTGAGATGTGCTTTAAAGAGTTTTAGATTTAACAAGTCTCATAATAGGAGAAGGCAAAGAAGGAAGGTAATTTGCTATAATTGCCAAGGATAGGGACATATGAGGGATGAGTGTGCCTTATTGAACAAAAGCAAAGAAGAAGAGAAGAAAAAGGATAGCAAGAAGAATGGCAAAATGAAAGAAGAGAAGAAGCCCAAGGAAAAGAAGAAGTCAAAGTCCCACAACTTGAAGGGCACATGGGATGATCCATCCTCATCAGAAGAAGAACAAGCATTCACAAGTCTTGCACTTATGGAAATAGAAGACTTGGACTCACCTCCTCCGAAAAAGAAGAAAAAAGCTCAAGTGAGGAGAGCTCAAGTGTAGGGGGAGCATCCTCATCGGAATCGGAGGAAGAATATATGGTAGTATGGTATGAAATCTTCCTACTCAAGAAATTGTTTCTATGATTTCTAGTCTAAATAGAGATTTATTTAGGAGTAAGAAGAAAAATAAATGCATGCTTGATGATATTAGAAAATTAGAAGAAAAGCTAGAAAATGCATGTTTAAATGTTAATGATAATGCTTCTTCTTCTATGACTAGTGATGCATGCTTAGTAGAAGAAAATAAGGCATTAAGGGAAAAGGTAGATTATTTAACTAAGGCCTTAGAAAATTTCACAATTGGCTCAAATACCATAAATATGATCATAGGGAATCAAAGAGCTAGCTTTAACAAGAAAGGTCTAGGATATAAAGGATCCAAGAATGAGAAAGCATATCATTGTTTAATTGCAAGGGGTCAAGCCCAAACAACTACAATGGTAGCTAGAAAATGGATCCCAAAGGAATACTTGGTGAACCCTATTGGAAAGAATCTATATTGGGTTCCCAAGTCAATCCTTAAGGGTTAGAAAATCCTAGGTTAGTCAACCATAAGTGGACTAAATTTATATCATGATAAATGGTTGACTTAGGATGATGTGGGTAGTGATATTTGAATTATGAGCATGGTGGATGATGTGAGTATAATGTTTAAATCTTGATACTTGATATACTTGATATGAATGTTTATAATCATGATTCATGATTTGGATGGTAGTGTTGGGTGATGATAATGTGTGACCTATAAATTGAATGATATACTTGATTTATCATGATGTGTAGTTAAGGATAATACTTGAATTCATGGTCATGCTTGTTGATACTTAACCTTGATACAAATTGCATGAAATTGATGGTTAAGTACAATACTTTAGGTACATCTCACACTCACTATAGGTTAACTTGATTGAAAACATAGCATGAGTGAGATGTTAGGTTGATACAAATGGTCCACTAATGCTTATGGCATTTAGATGGTCATTTATGAGTATCATGATACCAATAATAAACGAATCATGGAGAAAGCATATGTTTAATGTAGGGAGTTGCTTCGGAGGCTCATTGGCTCCCATGTCCCCAGATTAAAATTTTCACTAATGAAAGAATTAATCCGGATGGGATGAGCTTCCTTAGCACAACCATTTCGTCGTCGTGCTAACAACTTGAGTAGTCGCTTGAACAAACTAGTTGTTTAAGCAACACAACTCTTCTAGTTGGTTAACCGCGGAAGAGACGACGGACGGATCGCCGGTTTTTGTGTTTGTCTTCGGGGTCCATGATTATACAATATATATTCATACGCATACATGTATAATTAAAACATAAAAGAACATTCTTAGATCTGTAATTAAAGTTAAAAATACTTTATACCTTACGATCTTCTACCGTATGTCCTATCCTTCTCGTGGACGACGTGTGGACGAAGATCCTCCACGAGTAGAAGCCTTCTAGATCGCGTTCTTCCCTTCCTTGTCCGCTGCGAACAAAGAGAAGAACCAACAAATACCTATCCTTTCTAGAACCGGCCACCAAATTAGGGAATTTGGTGCAACCGCTGGCCAAGGAGCAAGTGGATGAAGCGCCGGCCAACTTGAAGAGGGGTTGCCGCCGGCCACCAAGGAGAAAGGGAGGAGGAAGAGCACCGGCCACCAATGGAAGGAGAACCACCGGCCAAGGAATAAGAGAGAGGCCTTGAGAATGGGCACCGGCCAAGTCTTGATGGAGGAAGATGGGCGCCGGCAACAAGGAGAAGGAAGATGGTTGCCGCCCACTTTTGCTCCAAACCCTAGCCGCCCACTTTGAGAAGAGCCAAACCCTAATTCCAATCCAATTATTCTTGCCGCCCAAGCTTAAGCCTTCTATTTATAGAATTGGGCTTAAGCCTCCTTTAATATCCACCGTCGGATCTAGGGATTTAATCTCCACCGTCGGATCTAGGGTTTTATCCCAACCGTCGGATCTAGGGTTTTATCCCAACCGTCGGATCTAGGATTTCATCCCAACTGTCGGATCTAGGGTTTCATCCCATCCGTCGATTCTAGGGATTCATCCTAACCATCGGATCTAGGGATTTAATTCCAACCGTTGGTTCTAGGGTTTCATCCTAACCATCGGATCTAGGGATTTAATCCTAACCGTTGGTTCTAGGTTTTGTTTTACATTCTTAGATCTAGACTTCACAAGGATTATATTAGGCTACGATAGGGACCATAAGGAGGAGTTGGATCTTGGCCACCCGATGGATCGGAACCACACAAACTTGATCCATCAATGATGTTCCATTCCACTAGAGGATCATCATTGAACTACCTCACCAACCCCCATAAATTAATATGGGCTCCATATATTATTTATACATTAATCTCCCCGTGTTTAAGATATCGAATGTCCATCAATTAATTGATTTATTGACCATCAATTAATTAACATCTAATTCCTCGAGTAGTACCACTCAACCTTATCATCATGTTGACTAAGTCAACCAGTTGGGTTTACATGATGAACCTTATGAGCTCCTCAAGGGGACATCATCAACCTAATATATAGGACACGGTTTCCTCCTATAATCAACGACACACCATGTAAATAATATCATTTCCCAACTTACCGGGCATATTGATTTAATCCATCTAAATCTCACCCTCTGGTAAATCAAAGAAATAAATACTAAGTACATGTGTCCGTTATTATATCGGGATTAAGAGCATGCACAACATAATATCCGAGGTCCGATTCAATTATGTAGTCAGTACTAAATTGAATCACCTCTATGTCGGTCCTACTCAATACACCTAAGTGTACTAGTGTAACTTTATGTTCAAGACAAAACAATACCAAGCTACACTACAACAATGCCAATGGTTTGTCCAAAACCATCTTGGTCGTGAGCCTCTACTTATATTTTACAAGTGACTGATAACATGATCTTCTGTGCCACACCAAGCACCATGTTATCTACAATGTAAAATATTAGACAATATGCACACATATATAATAAATATATAAAGTGCAAACAATGATCATGTGATATTTATTCCAAAATAAAATGTTCATACAAAAAGAGCTAGGCTTTCAGTATACACTCCAACAATCTCCCACTTATACTAAAAGACTATGCCGTCATCACTCTTCCATACATCTGATCCCCATGTCCTCCACATGCCTATCAAACGCTTTCGCTAGAAGGGCCTTAGTGAATGGATCCGCCAGGTTATCCTCTAATGCAATCTTGGCGACAACAACTTCTCCTCGCTTTACGATCTCTCGTATTAGGTGGTACTTGCGCTCTATGTGTTTACTCACCTTATGTGATAGTTCTGGGCAAACCAGGAATCACATCCAAGTCCATCAAGAAGTTCCTGAGCCATACAACTTCCTTGGCTGCCTCAGAGGCTGCCACATACTCAGCTTCCATGGTAGAGTCCGCCACGTATTTCTGCTTGACACTCCTCCATACTATGGCTCCACCTCCAAAAGTAAACACAAACCCCGAGGTAGACTTACTCTTGTCCCTATCTAATTGGAAATCCGAATCCGTGTAACCCACAGGGACTAATTGATCTGCCTGATAAACCAGCATATAATCTCTATTCCTTCTCAGGTACTTCAATATATACTTTACCGCAGTCCAATATCCCTGTCCAGGATTACTCTGATATCTGCTAACCATGCCCACGGCAAAGCAGATATCCAGTCTCGTACATAGCATAGCATACATAAGGCTTCCTACTGCCGAAGCATAAGGAACCGCCTTCATGTCCTCTATCTCCTTTGATGTTTTGGGACACATCTCTTTAGATAAAGGAACTCCATGCCTAAAAGGTAGAAAACCTTTCTTGGAGTTTTGCATGCTAAAACGAGCAAGGATAGTGTCAATGTATGAAGCTTGAGATAAGCACAACATCCTTTTCTTGCGATCTCTTATAACTTTGATCCCAAGGATGTGTCCCACTTCTCCCAAGTCCTTCATGTCAAACTGTTTGGACAACCATACCCTTACGTCTGATAACACTTTGATATTGTTGCCAACTAACAAAATGTCATCTACGTATAGTACAAGAAACACCACTACGTTTCCATCACATCTCTTGTATACACAAGGCTCATCCGGACTTTGAATAAATCCATATGACTGGATTACCTCATCAAAGCGGATGTTCCAAGATCTAGAAGCTTGCTTCAATCCATAAATGGACCGATTAAGCTTACATACAAGATGTTCTTTGCCTTTAGCAATGAATCCCTCTGGTTGCCGCATATAGATGTTCTCCTCAAGACTTTCGTTAAGGAAAGCTGTCTTGACATCCATCTGCCAAATCTCATAATCCATATGAGCAGCTATAGATAAGAGAATCCGGATAGACTTAAGCATAGCTACCGACGAAAATGTCTCCTCATAATCGATACCCTCTTTCTGAGTATACCCTTTCGCAACAAGCCTAGCTTTGAAGGTCTCAACCTTCCTGTCTACTCCTCTCTTTCTCTTGTAGATCCACTTGCATCCAATGGTTTTTACACCATCGGATGGTTCTACTAGCTCCCAGACCTGATTAGAATCCATAGATTCTATCTCTGAATTCATCGCTCTTTGCCAAGATACCACATCTCTATCTTGGATTGCCTCGTCATATGTCCAGGGATCAGGTTCATGTTCACCAGGGACTAAGTCCGAAGACTCTCCCAAAAACATGAATCTCTCGGGTTGTCTAACAACCCTCCCACTACGATGAGGTGCCTGCTGTGTATGCTCTATGACACGCGGTGCAGTGACTTGTGGTGTCTCCTCTTGTACCGGTGGTACTGAAGTCGGGACTTCCCCTGTTAACTCCTCAAGAACAATCCTACTCGTGGGCTTGTGGTTCATCACATAGTCCTCCTCTAGAAATCTGGCATTCATACTCACGATCACCTTCTGATCTCTAGGACTATAGAATAAACCACCCTTCGTTCCCTTAGGGTAGCCAACAAACAAGCGTACTTCTGTACGAGATTCCAACTTACCAGCATCTCCCTTCATCACATGTGTTGGACTACCCCAAATCCGAATATGTCTTAGACTAGGATATCGCCCAGTCCACAACTCTGTGGGAGTAGAGAGTACTGACTTAGATGGAACCAAGTTCAGAATGTGTCTTTCTTTGAGCAAACCTCGAGAATCGTAACTCAGTAACTCATCGATCTGACCATCTCCATAAGAGTCCTATTCCTTCACTCCGCCACACCATTCTGCTGGGGTGTGCCAAGTGTGGACAATTGGGATTGAATCTCAGCCTCTGATAAGTAACTCCTAAACTCTCCCAAGAGGTACTCGCCACCACGATCAGATCGTAATGTCTTGATACTTTTACCTTGACGGTTCTCCACATCAGCCTTGAATTCTTTGAACCTGTCAAAGCATTCAGACTTGCGGCGCATCAAGTAAATGTATCCATATCTTGAATAATCGTCTATAAAAGAGACGAAATATTCAAAACCACCCCTTGCCTGGATAGACATAGGACCGCACAAATCAGAATGAACCAATTCTAACACATCTTTGGCTCTATACCCCTTGGCCTTGAAAGGCCTCTTGGTCATTTTACCTTCCAAGCAAGATTCGCAGGTTGGGAGATCCTCCACCACTAATGAACCCAAAGGTCCATCAACTATCAACCTTTGAATTCTACTTAGGTTAATATGACCAAGCCTTAGATGCCAAAGATATGTTTGGTTCATCTGCGAAGGTTCTTTTCTCTTATTAGATTTAGAAGATGAGTTATTTACTTCTATATGCATCGTAGGAGTTTTCGGTTCAAGAGTATATAAATTGCCAACCAATGTACTAGAACAGATAATCTCCCTATTCCTTTTTATAACCACTTTGTCATTAAAAGAAACAGAATATCCATCCATAAACAATTTAGAAACTGAAATTAAATTCTTTCTAAAAGTAGGTACATAAAGACAATTTCTCAAAACCAAAACTTTATTCCTATCAAAAGATAAATAAACGTCTCCCACTGCAATAGCCGCCACCTTTGAAGCATTGCCCATGAAAATGGTAATCTCTCCCTCAGCTAGTCGTCGGGTTTCCTGGAACCCCTGCAAAGTATTGCAGACATGATCAGTGGCTCCTGTATCTACACACCAGGCACTGGTAGATAACACCGCTAAACATGTTTCAACAACTAAACAAGAAGATATACCTTTGTTCTTTCGGCGAGGACAGTCCGCCTTCCAATGTCCAGTCTGCTTACAAGTGAAGCACTTGCCTTTCGGCTTCTTCACTCCTGCCTGAGGTCCCACTGCCACTTTCTTTGCTCCACCTTGCTTCTTCTTCTTCTTACCTTTCGGTTTAGAGGAAGAAACCTTCTGAGCGACCATGGCTTGAGCACTTTGACGAAAAAGTCCCTCTGCCGCCTGGAGTTCTGTCAGAAGCTCCGCCAACGAATACAACCTTTTTTTCATGTTGTAATTGAGGCGGAACTGCTCAAAACTCCTAGGCAGATACTGGAGAATGATATTGACCTGGGTTTCCCCATCGATCTCAGCTCCGAGGACTTTCATCTCATTAAGATGAGTCATCATCTTGAGAACATGATCCCTAACGGGTGTTCCCTCGATCATGGTGGTCGTCATCAAGTTTCTCATTGCCTCCTACCTAGCCGCCCTACTCTGATGTCCGAAAAGTTCCTTGAGATTGAACATCATGTCATAATCTGTGGCTATGGCCTGATGCTGATGTTGCAGCACATTTGACATAGATGCCAAAATGTAACACCGCACCATCTCATCTGCCTTAACCCATTTCTTATAACGTTCTTTCTCCTTTTCATCAGATTCATCGGAGGGCTTAGGAGGACAAACCTCGAAGAGTACAAATTTATACTCCTCCGCAGTTAAGACAATATCCAAGTTTCTTTTCCAATCAATGTAGTTTGGTCCAGTAAGTTTGTTTTCTTTTAAAATCACAGCAAGTGGGTTGAAAGCCATTTGAAAATCCTAAAAATCACAATGATCAAAATATTAGATTTCAAATATTATTGATTCCTCAAAAATAATAAAATTCCGAAATCAACCAACACCTCAAAACACCGAGAATATCGCATGCCACGATAGTGTGGACGTATACGAATTCTACATTTGTAAGAGGAGGTTTTACCCATTAATTTTATTATCTTGTCAACCTTACTTTTTGACAAATAAAATTAATAGTTGGTTCCTCTTTGGCCCTACAAATAAAAGCAGTGACTCCGATGGGGAGGATACTTTTAATTTGCATCTAAGTGTGCACCATTACACGATACCAAGGGAATTATTTCAGATTATGTGCCTTACCGATGGGGAAGTATGTTGGGTTTTTCCGAGCCGCAAAAATTGCTTTTTGCGTTGCGGAAACCTCGGAAGCCCCGGCCACGGATCCGTGCGAAGTATAAAAAATATAAAAACATGTATGTGCTTACAAAAACCCTAGATCTACCTTAGATCTAAGAGGTTAGAACATTACCCTCATAGCGATGCCCTTCGCTTATCCCGCTCGTCCAAAAGTTCGCCGGAACTCGAGAGTGTCAAGTGCACACTCCTCTATTGGTATCCACACAAGCAATAGGTGGAGAAAAATGCCTTAGAGTGTGCTAGCACTCCTTTAGGAATTTCGGCCAAGGAGAGGTTGGGAGAGGTAGAGCTTGAGAGAAAGAGCACCAAGGTTGAAGATGAAGTTATTGAGCCACCAAAAATCAATTACCCCATCTAATGGAGTGGCCGGCCACTTCATGGAGAGGAGGTTACATGCATGCATGTAACTCCCATGACCCTTAGTCTCCCTCATGATGTGGCACCTATTGACAAAGTCAATGATGATGTGGAGCATCATCATTGGCCGGCCATGCCAAGTCATCATCATGACATGGCATTTGGTCAAGTCAAACTTGACCTTTCATCTTCCCTCTCAAGTCAAGTCAAACTTGACCTCTAATCTCCCATGGTTGATTAAATCTAACCACTTGACTCAAGTCAATTTAATTTAATGAATCTTTATTCATTAATTTAAATTGATTTGATGAATCAAATCAAAATTAGACTCATTCAATACTTGAATCAACTTGAGTCTAACTCAATTAGTCTAATTTGGATTACTCTTAATCCAATTTGGTTCATCCCATGAACCTAATCCTCATGGTTCATCATATGAACCTAATCTCCATCTAATTGCTCTTATGTGTGTGACCCTATAGGTTCTTGTAACGTTGGCAATGTCCCTAAACCGATTTAGGAACATAAGCAATGAGCGGTATCTAGCAACACATCATTGCTACCCAAGTTACAAGAATGTTGAGCTCCAACATCACCTTTGTGACTACTAATTGTGACTCTCACAATATGTGACAATGTCCCTCTATCCTTGACATCTAGATTGACCAATCGAGGCATAGACCGTGTCATCCTCGGCACAATCTAAATCTTGAACTCCAAGTAGACTCACTCTAATCAAATGAGCTCAATATCTCATATTGACTCATTTGGGCATGGCCATGCACTTCGTGGTCTTACTCTATCAAGAATATCGATGTCACTCCCGTCATATAGGAGGGATAGATCCCATCTACATCACTCACATCCCTCCGCATAATTTGTTACATACCTAGTAATCGCCTTTATAGTCCACCCATTTACGGGTGACGTTTGACGAAGCCAAAGTATGCAACTCCTTATGTAGGGAACCATGGTGACTTCAGGTCTAAGGACTAATAGTCATACTAATAGCCACATTAGAAAGTATATGACACTCATATAACGATCCATGATACTTTCTCATGGCGGGTCATTCAGTATACATTCTCCAATGCATACCCATGTGTCAACTTGATATCTCATATCCATGATTTGTGAGATCAAGTCATCTTGTTGACCTACATGCTAGTCTCTACGCATTAACATTGTCCTTGAATGTTAATACTCGACTAGGAATGATTAAGAGTAGTGTTCTCTATATTATCTCATTATCGATACAACCAATTGATTGATATAGATAAAAACCTACTACTCAAGGACATTATTATATTTAGTTATTTGGCACCAATATAAGTAAATATAATAACCATGCCTTTATAAATAGGAATATGATACAATAAAGTCCATACAACAATCATCACATGATTGGCTCTAGGACTTTCACTAACAATCTCCCACTAGCACTAGTGTCAATCACCATAGTATCTAATACCCAATGACCTAGTGTGACCATCATGCTTTTTCTGTGCCAAAGCCTTGGTCAAGGGATCTGCGATGTTAGCCTCTGTGGGTACTCTGCAAATATTCACATCTCCTCTATCGATAATCTCTCGAATGAGATGGAAGCACCGATATATTCGGCCTCTGTTGTAGAATCAGCAACTGTGTCCTGCCTGGAACTATTCCAGCTCACAGCGCCACTATTAAAGCAAAACACGAACCCTGACTGCGATATATAATCATCACAGTCGGGTTTAGGTAGCATCATTGTAACCCTTCTGACTAGCTCCTCATCGCCTCCAAATATCAAGAAATATTCTTTAGTCCTTCTCAAGTACTTAAGAATATTCTTGACTGCTATCCAGTGATGCTCACCTGGATCTGACTGGTATCTACTCGTCATGCTCAAAGCAATCGAGACATCAGGATGAGTACATAGCATGGCGTACATGATAGATCCTATAGCAGATGCGTAAGGGATCTTATCCATGCGGTCTCTCTCCTCTCTAGAAGAGGGACTTTGAGTCTTCGAAAGACTCACACCATGTGACATCGGCAGAAGTCCTTTCTTGGAATTCTGCATGGCAAACCGAAGTAATACCGTGTCAATGTATGTACTCTGACTTAGGCCAAGCAATCTCTTAGATCTATCTCTATAGATCTTGATTCCTAGAATACAGGCTGCTTCACCTAAGTCTTTCATTGAGAAGCACGTCCCGAGCCAAGTCTTCACAGACTGTAGCGAAGGGATGTCATTCCCAATGAGCAGTATGTCATCCACATACAATACAAGGAAGACAACTATGTTCCCATTAACCCTCTTGTAGACACAGGGTTCATCTTCATTCTTGATGAAACCAAACTGTTTGATCGCATCATCGAATCGAAGATTCCAGCTCCGAGAAGCTTGCTTTAGCCCATAAATGGACCTTTGCAGCTTGCATACCTTCCCAGTATGCTGTGGATCTACAAAACCCTCAGGTTGTGTCATGTACACATCCTCGAGCAAGTTTCCATTCAGAAATGCGGTTTTGACATCCATCTGCCAGATCTCATAATCGTGGTATGCTGCAATAGCAAGCAAGATCCAAATGGACTTAAACATCGCCACTGGAGAAAAGGTTTCATCATAGTCAATACCATGAATTTGCTTGAAACCTTTAGCCACCAATCGGCCCTTATAGGTATGCGTAAGTCCATCCATGTCAGTCTTTCTCCTAAAGACCCACTTACACCCAATGGGTTTGACCCCTTCAGGTGGATCAACCAAAGTCCATACTTGGTTGGTGTACATGGATTCCATCTCGGATCTCATGGCCTCTAGCCATTTCTCGATCTGGGCTCACAGCTTCCTGATAGGAGGTAGGCTCATTCTCAATGAGCATTACGTCATCATGGTCAGACAAGAGAAATGAATATCTCTCAGGCTGACGACGTACCCTATCAGATCTGCGAAGAGGTAGGTCTACATGAACAGGTGGTTGTTCCACAACTCTTTGTGCAATAACCTCATCACCCACAACACTTTGTGGTTCCTGTTCAACCTCCATCAAGGCCTCAGTGCTATGGTCCTTATCTTGAATTTCTTCAAGATTGAAGGTACTCCCACTAGTTTTTCTAGAAACAAAATCCCTTTCTAGAAAAACTCCAGTCTTTGCCACAAACACTTTGTGCTGACTGGGAATGTAGAAGTAATATCCCTTTGTATCCTTGGGATATCCAACAAAATAGCACCTATCAGATTTGGGTCCCAGTTTGTCTGAGACTTGACGTCGAACGTAAGCCTCACAACCCCAAATCCTCATAAAAGACATCATGGGATTTCTCCCTGTCCATATCGTATATGGTGTCTTTATCACAGCCTTGGATGGTACACGGTTAAGGGTAAAGGCTGCTGTGTCTAGAGCATATCCCCAAAAGGATATAGGAAGATCTGTGTGACTCATCATAGATCGTATCATATCTAATAGGGTACGATTCCTCCTTTCGGATACACCATTCCACTGTGGTGTTCCAGGAGGAGTGAGTTGAGATAGAATCTCACACTCAGCTAGATAGTCACGAAACTCATGACTAAGGTATTCTCCACCTCGATCTGATCGAAGTATCTTAATACTCTTGCCAAGCTGGTTTTGTACTTCATTCTTGAATTCTTTGAAATTTTCAAAGGATTATGATTTATGTGTCATAAGATACACATAACCATATCTACTGAAGTCATCAGTAAATGTATTGAAGTACCTGTAACCACCTCTAGCAGCAACATTGAAAGGACCACATACATCACTATGTATAAGTCCTAACAAATCTGTTGCTCTTTTGCTATGTCCACTAAAGGGAGTCTTGGTCATCTTGCCTAAAAGGCAAGACTCGCATGTCTCATATGATTCAAAATCAAATGAGTCTAGCAGCTCATCCTTATGGAGCTGAGATAAGCGACTCTCATTTATGTGACCTAAGCGACAGTGCCAGAGATAAGTTTGGTTCAACTCATTTGACTTGAACCTCTTGGTACTTATGTTATAGATAGGGCTCTCTAAGTATAGAAAGTAGAGTCCGTTCATTAGAGGTGCACTACAATAGAACATATCATTTAAATAAACTGAACAATATTTGTTCTTTATTATAAATGAAAATCCTTTCTTGTCCAAACAAGAAACTGAAATGATGTTCTTGGTTAAGGCAGACACATAACAACATCCATCTAATTCTAATACAAGCCCAGAGGGCAGAGATAGATCATAAGTTCCTACAGCAACAGCAGCAACCCTTGCTCCATTGCCTACTCGTAGGTCCACCTCGCCCTTTGTCAATGCCCTGCTATTTTTCAGCCCCTGCACATTGGTATAAATGTGAGATGCACATCCGGTATCTAATACCCATGATGAAGAAATAGATAGATTGACTTCTATAACATTTATACCTAAAGTAGAAGTCTCACTTCTCTTCTTCTTAAGATCTTCCAGGTATGCCTTGCAGTTACGCTTCCAGTGTCCTGCTTCCTTGCAGTGGAAGCAAGACCCTTCCTTGGCTACCCCTCCTTTGGGTTTAAGTTCTTTGCCTTTTCCCTTGGTTTTGGACTTTCCCTTACCTTTAGGCTTGCCCTTGCCTTTCTTCTTCTGCACCATCAAAATGGTGTCAGATTTATGTAGGGAATTCTTTATGCCAAATGGCATATGCGCAACGGAAAAATTAGGATCCCTTCCAAGTGATCCATGCGAAAGCAAACTCGTATAAAATAAATTTCTCTAAACCAAACCTATCTTATAGGAGAGGATTACCTTTGTTGCGTGCCCTTGTTAATCCCGCTTCTTCCTTTTGTTTGTTGGATCTTTAGCACGTTCAAGTGTCCGTGCCTCTATATGTATCCACACGAGCAAGCTCTTGTCTCACAAAAGAAAAACTAGGGGAGCTCTCCTTTACTTCTTGCTAGAGAAGTCCCTAAAGGAGAGGAAGAGAGGGAAAAGGAGAAAGGAAGAAGAAGACTCCTCTTCTTGCTAGCCTACACTCACAAACCCACACAACCAAAGCTTCCACCAAGCTCTCTCACAACCACAACAACACTTGCTTTGGCCGGCCACTTCATGGGGTCTTTTATAGGGTTGGAAAAACCCTTTCACCTCCACACATTCAATGCAATCCATTGCATTGGGACACAAGTTTGGCCGGCCACTTAAGGAGACAAAACCATTTTGTTTCCTTCCACCTTATCTAGCTTAGGTGGATGCTTAGGTGGCATGCTTATGTGGCATGCTTATGTGGCATTCTTATGTGGCATTCATGCATGTTGAATTAATCTTATTAATTCAATTAAGCTTATGTTATCATGTTGAATTAATCTTATTAATTCAATCATATTGAATTAATCTTATTAATTCAATTAAGCTTATGTTATCATATTGAATTAATCTTATTAAATCAATAAGGTAACATATTGAATTAATCTCATTAAATCAATTAGCTAAAATTCTCATTAAGCTTAAAGTCCAAAAACCATTTTGTACTTAAGCTTATTCACAAATTATTCTAGTCAAACTAGAATACTCTAATTCCTCTAATTATCATGCTCTTTGTGTGTGACCCTATAGGCTCTCATAACGTTGGCAGTGGACCTAAACTCTTTTAGATACACAAGCAATGAGCGGCATCTAGCAATACATCATTGCTACCCAAGTTACGAGATAAGTCAAGATCCGACTAACCTTTCCGTGACTACTATAATATATGACCGTGTCCTTCTATCCTTGATATCAGATTGATCAATGAGGAATAGACCGTGTCATCCTCGATCAATCTATGTGTTTCTTGATCCCTGAGTAAACTAACTCAAACAAATGAGCTCAATATCTCATATTGACTCATTCGAGCATGGCCATGCGTTTTAGTAGTTCTACTCAATCAAGGGCCCACCGATATCACTCGTCATATGAGAGGGATAGATCCCATCTACATCACTCACATCCTCCGCATAATTTGTTATATACCCGATGTCGCCTTTATGGTCCACCTATTACGGGTGACGCGTTTGTGATACCAAAGTACATAACTCCTTATGTAGGGAACCGTAGTGACTTCTGTCCGAGGACTATTCATACCAATAGTCACATGAGAAAGTTTATGACACTCATATAACGATCCATGAAACTTTCTCATGGCGGGTCAGTTCAGTATATATTCTCTAATATATACCCATGTGTCAACTTGATATCATATATCCATGACTTGTGAGATCAAGTCATCAATTGACCTACATGCTAGTCTTTATGTATTAATATTGCCCTTGCATATTAATACTTGACTAGGAACAGTTAGAAAGTGTTCTCTACAGCCTCTCATAATCAATTCTGCCAATTGATGTGCTGTAGATAAGAACCTACTTTTCTAGGGCATTACTATATTTAATTTAGCTGGCACAAGCAAAACTTAAATATAATAACCATTCCTTTGCCTTTATAGAATATGATACAAAATGTTCCCTATTCAACCATCACATGATTGGTTCTTAGGGCTATAACTAACAATCTCCCACTAGCACTAGTACCAATCACTATGATATCTAATACCTAGTGACCTAGTGTGACCATCATGCTTCCTCTGTGCCAAAGCCTTGGTCAATGGATCTGCGATGTTAGCTTCTGTCGGTACTCTGCATATCCTCACATCTCCTCTATCGATGATCTCTCGAATGAGATGGAAGCGCCGCAGTATGTGTTTGGTCCGCTGATGTGATCGAGGTTCCTTAGCCTGTGCAATAGCCCCATTGTTGTCACAATAGAGGTCTATTGGATCTGCAATGCTAGGAACTACCCCAAGTTCACTGATGAACTTACGGAGCCAAACAGCCTCCTTTGTTTGCATCGGATCACAATATACTTGGCTCGCTTGTAGAATCAAGAATCGTGTCTCGCTTTGAACTCTTCCACCACCTCCACCATTCAGCAAAACACGACTCGATTGCGATCTATAGTCATCCTTGTCTGTTTGGAAGCTTGCATCACTGTAACCCTTTACAGCTAGCTCCTCATTGCCTCCAAATATTAGGAAATATTCTTTCGTTCTTCGTAAGTATTTAAGAATATTTTTGACTGCTATCCAGTGACTTTCACCTGGATCCGACTGGTATCTACTCGTCATGCTCAAAGCATACGAGACGCCGGAGACGAGTACAAAGCATGGCGTATATAATAGACCCTATGGCGACGATAAGGATCTTATCCATGTGATCTCTCTCCTCCCTAGAAGAGGGACATTGAGTCTTCGAAAGACTCACACCATGTGATAAAGGCAGAAATCCTTTCTTGGAATTTTGCATAGCAAAACGATCTAGCACTTTATCAATGTATGTACTCTGACTTAGACCAAGTAATCTTTTAGATCTATCTCTATAGATCTTGATGCCTAGAATATAGGCAGCTTCACCTAAGTCTTTCATCGAGAAACAATTCCCTAACCACATCTTCACAGACTGGAGTGAGGGAATATCATTTCCGATGAGAAGTATGTCATCTACATACAAGACAAGAAATACAACTGTGCTCCCACTATTTCTCTTGTAGACACAAGGTTCATCTTCATTCTTGATGAAACCAAACTCCTTGATTGCATCATCAAATCGAAGATTCCAGCTTCGAGAGGCTTGCTTTAGTCCATAAATGGACCTTTGCAGTTTGCATACCTTTCCAGGATGCTTTGGATCTTCAAAACCCTCAGGCTGTGTCATGTACACATCCTCGAGTAGCTTTCCATTCAGAAAAGCGGTTTTGACATCCATCTGCCAGATCTCATAATCGTGGTAGGTTGCAATAGCAAGTATGATCCGAATGGATTTAAGCATCGCAACTGGTGAAAAGGTTTCATCATAGTCAATACCATGAATTTGTTTGAATCCTTTAGCCACCAATCTACCTTTATAGGTATGCTTATTACCATCCATGTCAGTCTTTACTTTAAAGACCCATCATAGCTTCTTGATAGGATGTAGGCTCGTCAAGATCGACAAGCAATACCTCACCGTTGTCAGTCAAGAGAAAAGAATATCTCTCAGGTTGACGACGGATCCTATCAGATCTACGAAGAGGTTGGTCTACTTGAACAGGTGTTTGCTCCACAACTCTTTGGGCAACAATTTCCTCATCCACAACACTTTATGGTTCCTGTTCATTTTCCATCGAAGCCTTAGTGTTATCATCATCTTGAACTTCTTCAAGATGTATTTTACTCCCACTAGTTTTTCTAGAAATAAATTCTCTTTCTAGAAAGACAGCATTTCTGGCAACAAACACCTTGCCAAGTGTGGGATTGTAAAAGTAATATCCCTTAGTTTCCTTGGGATATCCGACAAAATAACACTTATCTGATTTGGGTCCTAGTTTATCTGAGACTTGACGTCTTACATAAGCTTCACAACCCCAAATCTTTATAAAAGACATTTTGGGACTCTTCCCAGTCCATATCGTATATGGTGTCTTTTCTACGGCTTTTGATGGGACGCGATTAAGTGTGAAAGCGGCTGTCTCTAGAGCTAGTCCCCAAAAGGAAGTAGGTAGATCAGTCTGGCTCATCATTGATCGTACCATATCTAATAGAGTACGATTTCTCCTCTCAGATACACCATTCCATTGTGGTGTTCCAGGGGGAGTGAGTTGGGATATTATCCCACACTCAACCAGGTGATCACGAAACTCTTGACTAAGGTATTCACCACCTCGATCTGATCGAAGTAGCAATCACGCTTACCAAGTTGGTTTTGTACTTCATTCTTGAATGCTTTGAACTTTTCAAAGGATTCGACTTATGTCTCATCAAATATAAGTAGCCAAATCTACTCATATCATCGAAAGTAATAAAGTACTTATAGCCTCCTGCTTCGACATTGAAAGGCCCACATACATCAAGATGTATGAGTCCTAACAAGTCATGCTCTCTCTCCATGTCCACTAAATGGAGTTTTAGTCATCTTTCCTAAAGGCAAGATTCGCATACCTCATATGATTCAAAATCAAATGAGTCCAATAATCCATCTTTATGGAGTTGGGATATGCGTTTTCATTTATGTGACCTAGCGCATGCGTGGAGATATGTTTGGTTGAATCATTCGATTTGAACCGCTTGGTATTTACGTTATAAATTGGGTTTTCTAAATCTAGAACATAGAGACCATTCATAAGTGGTGCATTACAATAGAACATTTCATTCAAATAAATGGAACAACATTTGTCCTTTATTATAAAAGAAAAGTTTTTCTTGTCTAAACAAGATACGTAAATTATGTTCTTTGTCAATGGTACATATAAGCACTCCTCTAGTTCTAAGATAAGCCCGGTGGGCAAAGACAAAGAATATGTTCCTACACTACAAAGACAACTTTGCGCCATTGCCTACTGTAGGTCTACTTCGCTTTTGCCATTTGTCTACTATTTCTCATCCTGCACATTATTACAAATGTGAGATGCACATCCGGTATCTAATACCCATGTAGAAGAAATAGATAGATTAACTTCTATAACGTGTATACCTGAGGCAGAAGTCCCACTTCTTTTATTCTTTACTTCCTCAAGGTAGACTTTGCGCCTTCAAAGGTCGATCTCACCGCAATGGAAGCTCCCTTCCTTAGGTACTTTACCTTTACCCTTTGAAGTGGATGAATTGGCCTTGCCTTTGGCTTGGTCTTACCCTTGCCTTTGCTTACCTTTGCCCTTCTTGACCATTAGTACGTTGCTTAACTTTCTTTTTGAGATTCGGTTGATTCTTAACATGAGAATCTCAGGAAAAGGTTTATCAATTTCATTCATGTTATAATTCATGACGAATTGATTGTATGCTTAAGAACGATTGCGAGGATAACATCGGTTGCCAATTCTTGGCTCAGTGGAAAACCTAGTCTTTCAAGGTTCTCAACGTACCCAATCATTTTGAGTACGTGAGTTCCTACAGGTGTTCCTTCTTGCATCTTGCATGCAAAAAGAGCCATAGACACTTCAAAACGCTCGTGCCTAGCTTGTCCTTGATATAGTTGTTTCAAATGCTCAACCATATCATAGGCATCCATGTTCTCATGTTGCTTCTGAAGCTCAGAGTTCATGGTGGCAAGCATAAGACATGACACATCTAATGCATCATCTTGATGCTTCTTATAAGCATCCTTTTCAAAGACAGTGGCGCATGGGCGTGTGTTTGAGGTAGACTGCTCTAGGACATACAGTTTGCGTTCTTGCTTGAGGATAATCCTCAAGTTCCTATACCAGTCAAGAAAGTTCGCTCCATTAAGCTTTTCCTTCTCAAGGACAGATCGCAAGTTGAGGGGGTGTGTCGTGTTAGATGTCATGGTGATCTACAACATTAAAATGCAAAGTTAAGTATCATACCTAAATCAATTAATTAGGCCTTTAATTAAATGAGGCTCCCACTAAATTCTCATAGCTACTATTTAGCTATAAATTTATATGGGATAAAGATCCACATTATAATTCGTCTTGAGTTAGCTTTGGCTAATCGCCCAAGACGTAGTATAATTAGGTAGGCAATCTTTTGCCAATTACATCTGATGTAACTCTTTAATAGCTTTGGTTAAGTTTTAGATTAGTTTAGTGATTATTCCTAAACCACTTCAGTGTGGCGGCACAGGGGCCTTCTTGGATATCGGAGCAACGACCACTTCTAAGACAAAGCTGATGTTCGGAAATCACATAAAACTAATTTTAAAACTTATGTTCAAAGCTAATATATGCCTCTACTTTCTTAACTAATTAAGAAAACTTAATTAAGTCTTAACCAAGTTTGATAGCGGGACATCACGATTGTCCACTCGCACTCTTCCAAGATAAAATGCATTGCTTTGCTTTGGCAAACCCAATAACAAATGATCGAGGAAGTAGTGAGTACCAAGCTTTGGTAGGCATATCGTTTTTGACTTATTAAGAAATAAACATGTATCATATACATATTAGCATACATCACATATAAGCTAAACTAATCATGCATCACATACAAGCTAAACTAACATGCATCACATACATATTAAACTAACGTGTCATGGTTATGGCCCTTATTCTACAATCTTCTCAAGCCAATGAAAAGATTGATTGGTCAACCTAGGGATAGCATCTTCTCCTAAGTGCTTCCTTTTGGTTGTCTTGTGTGTTGACTTCCTCCTTGTAACCTCATCTTCCAATGGACCTTCCATCTTTGTTTTGTACATTACAAAAGGAGAAATACTCGAGTTACATTCGAGTCTAAAACTAATTTTACAACAAGAATTTTAGGAGGAAGGCACGACACGCAGGCCGTATTTAAGAATTACAACACACACATATTCACAAACCTTTTGGGACTAGGCCATAACCATGCACCATGTCATTTTAACTTTTAAAAGACATTGGATATTTTATTATGTTTGACAATTGCTAATGCAATTATCAACTCATAATAAAATTTATCCTACTTCTATATCACATATAAAATAGAGAAAACCTATTTTATACGATCTTCGCAAGTGGCTCGATACCCTTTGTAGGGAATTCTTTATGCCAAATGGCATATGCGCAACGGAAAAATTAGGATCCCTTCCAAGTGATCCATGCGAAAGCAAACTCGTATAAAATAAATTTCTCTAAACCAAACCTATCTTATAGGAGAGGATTACCTTTGTTGCATGCCCTTGTTAATCCCGCTTCTTCCTTTTGTTTGTTGGATCTTTAGCACGTTCAAGTGTCCGTGCCTCTATATGTATCCACACGAGCAAGCTCTTGTCTCACAAAAGAAAAACTAGGGGAGCTCTCCTTTACTTCTTGCTAGAGAAGTCCCTAAAGGAGAGGAAGAGAGGGAAAAGGAGAAAGGAAGAAGAAGACTCCTCTTCTTGCTAGCCTACACTCACAAACCCACACAACCAAAGCTTCCACCAAGCTCTCTCACAACCACAACAACACTTGCTTTGGCCGGCCACTTCATGGGGTCTTTTATAGGGTTGGAAAAACCCTTTCACCTCCACACATTCAATGCAATCCATTGCATTGGGACACAAGTTTGGCCGGCCACTTAAGGAGACAAAACCATTTTGTTTCCTTCCACCTTATCTAGCTTAGGTGGATGCTTAGGTGGCATGCTTATGTGGCATGCTTATGTGGCATTCTTATGTGGCATTCATGCATGTTGAATTAATCTTATTAATTCAATTAAGCTTATGTTATCATGTTGAATTAATCTTATTAATTCAATCATATTGAATTAATCTTATTAATTCAATTAAGCTTATGTTATCATATTGAATTAATCTTATTAAATCAATAAGGTAACATATTGAATTAATCTCATTAAATCAATTAGCTAAAATTCTCATTAAGCTTAAAGTCCAAAACCATTTTGTACTTAAGCTTATTCCCAAATTATTCTAGTCAAACTAGAATACTCTAATTCCTCTAATTATCATGCTCTTTGTGTGTGACCCTATAGGCTCTCATAACGTTGGCAGTGGACCTAAACTCTTTTAGATACACGAGCAATGAGCGGCATCTAGCAATACATCATTGCTACCCAAGTTACGAGATAAGTCAAGATCCGACTAACCTTTCCGTGACTACTATAATATATGACCGTGTCCTTCTATCCTTGATATCAGATTGATCAATGAGGCATAGACCGTGTCATCCTCGATCAATCTATGTGTTTCTTGATCCCTGAGTAAACTAACTCAAACAAATGAGCTCAATATCTCATATTGACTCATTCGAGCATGGCCATGCGTTTTAGTAGTTCTACTCAATCAAGGGGCCCATCGATATCACTCTCGTCATATGAGAGGGATAGATCTCATCTACATCACTCACATCCCTCCGCATAATTTGTTATATACCCAGTAATCGCCTTTATGGTCCACCCTGTTACGGGTGACGTTTGACGATACCAAAGTACATAACTCCTTATGTAGGGAACCGTAGTGACTTCAGGTCTGAGGACTATTCATACCAATAGTCACATGAGAAAGTTTATGACACTCATATAACGATCCATGAAACTTTCTCATGGCGGGTCAGTTCAGTATATATTCTCTAATATATACCCATGTGTCAACTTGATATCATATATCCATGACTTGTGAGATCAAGTCATCAATTGACCTACATGCTAGTCTTTATGTATTAATACTGCCCTTGCATATTAATATTTGACTAGGAACATTTAGAAAGTGTTCTCTACAGCCTCTCATAATCAATTCTGCCAATTGATGTGCTGTAGATAAGAACCTACTTTTCTAGGGCATTACTATATTTAATTTAGCTGGCACAAGCAAAACTTAAATATAATAACCATTCCTTTGCCTTTATAGAATATGATACAAAATGTTCCCTATTCAACCATCACATGATTGGTTCTTAGGGCTATAACTAACAATTTACCCTTCTTAAGGTTAAGCTCAGCAGTTCTCAACATGCTGAGCATTTCAGGCAGTGGCTTATCAATTTCATTCATGTTATAATTCATGACAAATTGATTGAAGGCTTGTGGCAAAGATTGCAAGATCAGGTCAGTGGCCAGCTCTTGGCCAAGTGGGAATCCCAGCCTTTGTAGGTTTTCTACGTACCCAATCATTTTGAGTACATATGTACCTACGGGAGTCCCTTCTTGTATCTTGGACCCAAATAATGCCTTAGAGACTTCATATCTCTCATGCCTAGCTTGTCCTTGATATAGTTGACCAAGATGTCCAACCATATCATAAGCATTCATGAACTCATGTTGCTTCTGAAGCTCAGAGTTCATGGTCGCGAGCATTAAACATGACACATCTAATGCATCATCTTGATGCTTCTTGTAAGCATCTTTGTCAGCTCACGAGGCACTGGCAGGAGGTGCCTCCGGAATGGGCTGCTCCAAGACGTACAGCTTCCTTTCTTGGGTGAGAACAATTCTCAAGTTCCTGTACCAGTCCAGAAAATTTGCTCCATTGAGCTTGTCCTTCTCAAGGATAGATCGCAGAGAGATAGTGTTCGTGGTTGTCGACATAGTTATCTACAACATACAATGCAGAGAATTAATATTATATTCCTTTTATCATTTAATTAGGCCTTTAATCAAATGATGCTCCCACTGAATTATAGGAATTTTGTAGAATCGAGTTATGGATGTGGTCAAACCACATTTACTAGATTCATACAAACTAGCTATAATTCTTGCGGGACAAGATCCACATCATACTAAGCCTTGAGTTAGCTTTGGCTAAATCGCCCAAGACTTAGTACGATCGGTGGGTAACACATTACCGATTACATCTCTATGCAACTCTTGTTTATAGGATCAAGACCCACATTTACAAAAGACCTTGAGTTAGCTTTGGCTAAATCGCCCAAGATTTAGTGTAAATGCGATCTTGACCTATCGTTCCAACGATTGGAATATGCCTATAGTTCTACTCGATCCAATTGAGTTTAACTAGTTTTGCTCAATCTAATTGAGCTTACTCTAACCCAAGCGTGATAGGCGGGACCAAGATTGTCCCTCCGCACCCTACCAAGATAATATGCGTTGCTCTGCTTTGGCAGATTCAACAACAACAAATGATCGAGGTAGTGATGGGTATCAAGGCTCGGTAGGCATTTTCGAGTTGATTCGATTATGATCTAATCTAATCATAATGTGTATCTTATACGCATTTAGGCCTTTATTATCCTATATTAGCATGCATCATATACATACATTCATTATTCTAGCATGCATCATATACATACAAGCATTATTCTACTAGCATGCATCACATACATACAAGCAAAATCAATTAAATATATATATATATATATCAACATATATATATATATATATATATAAATAAATGTGATATAGTCATGGCCCTACTACGATCTTCTCAAGCCAATGAGAAGATCGGACGGTCAACCTAAGGCTAGCGGCTTCTCTAAGCGCTTCCTTTGACCGCCATGTGTCGTCGTCACCCTTCTCGTAATCTCGTCTTCGAGTGGACTTTCCACCGCTCCATTTTGTACATTACAAATATGAAACTCAAGTTACGTTCGAGTCTAAAAACTAATTACAACTAGAATATCAAAAGAAGAGGTACGACGCGCAGGTCGCAGACACTATACAACACGCATAACCACAAAACGGCACGCAGGCCATATTATGAATTACAACACACATAATCCAATCAAATTGGGGTCATTGAGCCATGACAATCACAGAATAATACATAATTATAAATTATGTATTTTTACAGAAATTTTTATAATTTTTCCTAATTTTATTTTTCAAATTAATGAGTCACCTCTCTGTAATGGTCCCGCTAAGCGGTTTCCGAGCGCGATCGCGGGACAAAGCCCCTTTCGGGGATAGGGCAGCGCCCATACTCGCAAAATTAACTTTGCAAGTGTCCCTACTACGATCCTACAGTGACTTAAGTCGCTGTCCCAAAAACCTAAAGCGAGAACTCACCGTTTCGGAGAGTTTTTCTCGACGATTGAAGCCTACAAGTGTCCCAACACTTGTTGCTTCGACTCTTTGAGAAAAATACCCAAAAATTCTATAAAATAAGGAAATTTACAGAAACATATAAATCTGTAATTTTTATATCTAATATAAAAACTAAAAAAACGAAACACATACATGCTTCGCACGTGGCTCTGATACCACTGTTGGGTTTTTCCGAGCCGCAAAAACCGCTTTTTGTGTTGCGGAAACCTCGGAAGCCCCGGCCACGGATCCGTGCGAAGTATAAAAAATATAAAAACATGTATGTGCTTACAAAAACCGTAGATCTACCTTAGAGGTTAGAACATTACCCTCGTAGCGATGCCCTTCGCTTATCCCGCTCGTCCAAAAGTTCGCCGAAACTCGAGAGTGTCAAGTGCACACTCCTCTATTGGTATCCACACAAGCAATAGGTGGAGAAAAATGACTTAGAGTGTGCTAGCACTCCTTTAGGAATTTCGGCCAAGGAGAGGTTGGGAGAGGTAGAGCTTGAGATAAAGAGCACCAAGGTTGAAGATGAAGTTATTGAGCCACCAAAAATCAATTACCCCATCTAATGGAGTGGCCGGCCACTTCATGGAGAGGAGGTTACATGCATGCATGTAACTCTCATGACCCTTAGTCTCCCTCATGATGTGGCACCTATTGACAAAGTCAATGATTATGTGGAGCATCATCATTGGCCGGCCATGCCAAGTCATCATCATGACATGGCATTTGGTCAAGTCAAACTTGACCTTTCATCTTCCCTCTCAAGTCAAGTCAAACTTGACCTCTAATCTCCCATGGTTGATTAAATCTAACCACTTGACTCAAGTCAATTTAATTTAATGAATCTTTATTCATTAATTTAAATTAATTTGATGAATCAAATCAAAATTAGACTCATTCAATACTTGAATCAACTTGAGTCTAACTCAATTAGTCTAATTTGGATTACTCTTAATCCAATTTAGTTCATCCCATGAACCTAATCCTCATGGTTCATCATATGAACCTAATCTCCATCTAATTGCTCTTTTGTGTGTGACCCTATAGGTTCTTGTAACGTTGGCAATGTCCCTAAACCGATTTAGGAACATAAGCAATGAGCGGTATCTAGCAACACATCATTGCTACCCAAGTTACAAGAATGTTGAGCTCCAACATCACCTTTGTGACTACTAATTGTGACTCTCACAATATGTGACAATGTCCCTCTATCCTTGACATCTAGATTGACCAATCGAGGCATAGACCGTGTCATCCTCGGCACAATCTAAATCTTGAACTCCAAGTAGACTCACTCTAATCAAATGAGCTCAATATCTCATATTGACTCATTTGGGCATGGCCATGCACTTCGTGGTCTTACTCTATCAAGAATATCGATGTCACTCCCGTCATATAGGAGGGATAGATCCCATCTACATCACTCACATCCCTCCCCATAATTTGTTACATACCCAGTAATCGCCTTTATAGTCCACCCATTTACGGGTGACGTTTGACGAAGCCAAAGTATGCAACTCCTTATGTAGGGAACCATGGTGACTTCAGGTCTAAGGACTAATAGTCATACTAATAGCCACATGAGAAAGTATATGACACTCATATAATGATCCATGATACTTTCTCATGGCGGGTCATTCAGTATACATTCTCCAATGCATACCCATGTGTCAACTTGATATCTCATATCCATGACTTGTGAGATCAAGTCATCTTGTTGACCTACATGCTAGTCTCTACGCATTAACATTGTCCCTGAATGTTAATACTCGACTAGGAATGATTAAGAGTAGTGTTCTCTATATTATCTCATTATCGATTCAACCAATCGATTGATATAGATAAAAACCTACTACTCAAGGACATTATTATATTTAGTTATTTGGCACCAATATAAGTAAATATAATAACCATACCTTTATAAATAGGAATATGATACAATAAAGTCCATACAACAATCATCACATGATTGACTCTAGGGCTTTCACTAACAAAGTACACACGCTCCTTAATAATTTCCTATAACCATTATTTGACCTAGTGATCCGCAAACAAACCCATCCGATGGGGAGGAAGGCACTCAGAGCCAACGCGCAAGTTTGTTGCATCACACGTCAAATTGTAATGGAGGCCGCGGGAATTAATTAAAATGTCCCTCTCCCACTTAGTAATTTAAAAATGAGGAATTTTAAAACATACACAACATGCATATAAAACAAATAAGCAATAAATATGGAAAAAACAGAATTTTTCCAACTATTATGGCATTGTCCTCCAATATGCATCCCGTCGTGTCACCACCTCGTCCGCTCCATCTTTTCCCGTGCGCAAGTCACCAAAGAGATCCGAGCCGAGATAAAACTATTTTAATTTACATCCATCGATCCTATACTCCACGAAGGAGTGTACAAATAATCTAGATCGAAAGTAAACTAAAATGAGCGGCTAAACAATGCCGTATTTAATTACAAAAATTAAATACTAATCTAGCCTCGTCAACCCCGAGGATTCAAATAATAAATATTTACACACATCCAATCACATACACACATATGGCCATAATAGTCGGATCTTATGCCTGCAATCAAAGAGTTAAACTACGCATATCCTACTATTATCCGGCACATATAATATATGAATAAGTGCATAAAAATTAACCGAATCCTAAACGCACAAAACCGGAATCCGTGGCTCTGATACCACTTGCAGGGAGTTGCTTCAGAGGCTTATTGGCTCCCATGTCCCCGGATTAAAATTTTCACTAATGAAAGAATTAATCCGGATGGGATGAGCTTCCTTAGCACAACCATTTCGTCGTCGTGCTAACAACTTGAGTAGTCGCTTGAACAAACTAGTTGTTCAAGCAACACAACTCTTCTAGTTGGTTAGCCGTGGAAGAGACGACGGACGGATCGCCGGTTTTTGTGTTTGTCTTCGGGGTCCATGATTATACAATATATATTCATACGCATACATGTATAATCAAAACATAAAAGAACATTCTCAGATCTGTAAATAAAGTTAAAAAAACTTTATACCTTACGATCTTCTACCGTATGTCCTATCCTTCTCGTGGACGACGTGTGGACGAAGATCCTCCACGAGTAGAAGCCTTCTAGATCGCGTTCTTCCCTTCCTTGTCCGCTGCGAACAAAGAGAAGAACCAACAAATACCTATCCTTTCTAGAACCGGCCACCAAATTAGGGAATTTGGTGCAACCGCCGGCCAAGGAGCAAGTGGATGAAGCGCCGACCAACTTGAAGAGGGGTTGCCGCCGGCCACCAAGGAGAAAGGGAGGAGGAAGAGCACCGGCCACCAATGGAAGGAGAACCACCGGCCAAGGAATAAGAGAGAGGCCTTGAGAATGGGCGCCGGCCAAGTCTTGGTGGAGGAAGATGGGCGCCGGCAACAAGGAGAAAGAAGATGGTTGCCGCCCACTTTTGCTCCAAACCCTAGCCGCCCACTTTGAGAAGAGCCAAACCCTAATTCCAATCCAATTCTTCTTGTCGCCCAAGCTTAAGCCTTCTAGTTATAGAATTGGGCTTAAGCCTCCTTTAATCTCCACCGTCGGATCTAGGGATTTAATCTCCACCGTCGGATCTAGGGTTTTATCCCAACCGTCGGATCTAGAGTTTTATCCCAATCGTCGGATCTAGGATTTCATCCCAACCGTCGGATTTAGGGTTTCATCCCATCCGTCGATTCTAGAGATTCATCCTAACCATCGAATCTAGGGATTTAATCTCAACCGTTGGTTCTAGGGTTTCATCCTAACCATCGGATCTAGGGATTTAATCCTAACCGTTGGTTCTAGGTTTTGTTTTACATTCTTAGATCTAGACTTCACAAGGATTATATTAGGCTACGATAGGGACCATAAGGAGGAGTTGGATCTTGGCAACCCGATGGATCGGAACCACACAAACTTGATCCATCAATGATGTTCCATTCCACTAGAGGATCATCATTGAACTACCTCACCAACCCCCATAAATTAATATGGGCTCCATATATTATTTGTACATTAATCTCCCCATGTTTAAGATATCGAATGTCCGTCAATTAATTGATTTACTGACCATCAATTAATTAACATCTAATTCCTCGAGTAGTATCACTCAACCTTATCATCATGTTGACTAAGTCAACCAGTTGGGTTTACATGATGAACCTTATGAGCTCCTCAAGGGGACATCATCAACCTAATATATAGGACACGGTTTCCTCCTATAATCAACGGCACACCATGTAAATAATATCATTTCCCAACTTACCGGGCATATTGATTTAATCCATCTAAATCTCACCCTCTGGTAAATTAAAGAAATAAATACTAAGTACATGTGCCCGTTATTATATCGGGATTAAGAGCATGCACAACATAATATCCGAGGTCCGATTCAATTATATAGTCAGTACTAAATTGAATCACCTCTATGTCGGTCCTACTCAATACACCTAAGTGTACTAGTGTAACTTTATGTTTAAGACAAAACAATACCAAGCTACATTACAACCATGCCAATGGTTTGTCCAAAACCATCTTGGTCGTGAGCCTCTACTTATATTTTACAAGGGACTAATAACATGATCTTCTGTGCCACACCAAGCACCATGTTATCTACAATGTAAAATATTAGACAATATGCACACATATATAATAAATATATAAAGTGCAAACAATGATCATGTGATTCTTATTCCAAAATAAAATGTTCATACAAAAAGAGTTAGGCTTTCAGTATACATTCCAACATTTAATTCATAGATATTTTGCCCAAAGATTATGGTTGAATATTTCAAATGTTTTCAAAACCATTTCTTGTTTTATAATCTGTGTATTCATGTTTTAAATCATTTCAAGGCAAAACTAGTTCTTAAAGTCGATACATGATTGAAGGTTTTTCTAACTTTTGAGTTTTTGTCAAATGATTGAAAATTGAATGAATTTTCATGAAAATTTATTTTTCATTGTTAAATGGACTTACAAGAAATGTGTTTTCAAAATTTCATGATTTTTCAAATTTTCTAGAATTTTTAATGCATTTCTGAAATTCGGTTCGGAAATCAAAATTCAGTTTTAAGTGCCCTGATCGATCATCCGACGCTAGCTGATCGATGTACTATGCACGAGCACAGTAACCTATTTTATCAGGTTTTAATTCTGATTTTGGTATTTTTCTTCCATTAGACTTGATGTCATGCTTGTATAACATATGTTTAATGTTTTTGATGCTGTCAAAGAGGGAGAAATGTTGGGTTTAAGTTAATCATGCTAGGGGGAGAATTAGCATGCGTCAAGGGAGAGTTGCATGTATTTAGGGGGAGTGTTTGATACTCATTATGTTTAGATGCTTTCCTTACCTTATATTTTTGTTTATTGATTTACCTAACTTAAACATGGTTGCCACACATTAAAAAGGGGGAGATTGTTACGACAATCAACCCATGTATGATGTGGTTTTGATGTGTGTGGAAAAGGGTTTAAGTTAAGTTGTTATGTTGATTTGATATGTGTGTTGAAGTCGTGCAAGACTTAGTAATTCACACATGTGTTGGCTTGACGAAAGCATTGGTGGGTTCACCATCTCATGGCTTAGGTCTTTGAGTCGGTGAAGGATGACATTGTGAAGTCGTGCGCTTGGTACATCCGAGGGACCGTCGGACGAGCAGCATTAGAGTGAAGCCAAGGAAGTAGACTTCCAGGTGAGACGCGAAGGATGGCATTGCGAAGTCATACGCTTGGTGCATCCGAGGGACGTGGCCGGACGAAGAGAACTTCAGCGAGGGACTTCAAGGGAGATGAGAGAATGAGCGAAGTGTAACGTAGCTCATAGGTGAACTTGGCCGAATGTCTAAGTCAAGAGTCGGAAGCTCAACCAAGTGGGTTGAGGTTTACCAGACAAGTCGAATGCTCAAACTAGGGTTTGAGGTTTTACCATACTTATGGTTAAGTCGAATGCTCAAACATTAGTTTGAGATTTTACCCGATGAATGGGAGTGTCGAATGCTCAAGCAAGTGGGTTGAGGCTTTACCTCACCATCGGATGCTCAAATAAATGGTTTGTTTGAGGTTTTACCTGACACTAGTCGACTGATATAGATATCAATCGACTGCTCTGGGTCGATGGCACTCGACTGGTGCTCGACGTGTGTTTGACTGAAGCTCTTCTGGCCCAATAGTCAACTACTAGGGTTTGGCAGTCAACTGCTCGACCATTTGTCGACTGCCAAGGGATGGCAGTCGACTGATTGAGGTGAATTTGGGCATAGAGGGTTTGGAGTCAACTAATCGCCTGAATTACTCGACTGATAGCTCTATCACTCGATTGATGGGCATGATCAATTGACTGATGTGGGAGCCGTTGGCTGGACGCCAATGTGGATGAAGGCATCGCGAGGCAAGGACTACAGCAGCAGTTGACTGATGGCTTCACCAGTCGACTGCTCAGTGCCTAATGGGAAGAATGACCTCTTCCCTAGAAGAAGAGGCCTTGGGTGCTCTTGGGAGGCTAATGCTTAACTCCTAAAGTTCTCCCCAAGTGCCTAAATGATTTTTACTCCTCTTCCTTGTGTTTATTTACATCTTATTGAAAGAGGGAGTAATTGTTGTAAGAAAGGTTTACCTCCACCTTGAAGGAGAGATTAATGATTATTGAGGGAGTGATTTGCCTTATGAATTGTCCGTGAACTAGCGGCAAGGTCCGTGAACCACGTTATACAATTGCGTCAGTGTTTGCATTCCCTTAACTTCTTGTATTTGTTTTAATTGTCTTAATTAGCATATATTCCGCTGTGCTAATCTTTATCGTAGACAATTAAGAGCGAGCAATTTCCATCGTACATATCGAGGGCTATTCACCCCCCTCTAGCCGGCCACCGATCCTCCAACACTTTTCTATCTCCTACTCCTGTTCTTCTTCTTCTTCGGATCCCAAGTACAGGGAAGCTTCTTCCACCCGTTACTCTCTCTCCTCGCCTTCGCCCTATGTTTGGCAAGCCACCTCAAGCTTGCCTAGATCCATTGCGGGGGAAGACTCTTGAAAATTCTATTCGCTATCTGCCCACACTTGAAGGGTCCATACCACTGTTTCTATAACACGATAGGCTTCTTCCATTTCCTTTTAATCAATACACCCCCCCCCCGGTGCGGTTGTGTCTAAGAGTTCCTTGGATGAGCTGGAGATTCCGGAGTAAAAAATATGGATGAGTAATCAATCCTATAATCCATGATGTGGGCATTGAAGAATCAACTCTTGGAGTCTTTCCCATGCTTCGGCTATAGTCTCTCGTGACCTTGCTTAAATTAAAGGATTCTATTCCTAAGGTAGGTTGTTTTGTTGGGCAGGAAGAATTTACCTAGAAAAGCACTTCCATTTGTTCCCACGTTGTTTACTCCCTTCCGACAAGGTGTGTATCCACTACCTAACCTCCCCTTTTAGAGAGAATGGGAACATAATATGCTTAATGGCATCTGCTGGGACCCCTTCATATTGCACCGGGCTACAGTACACCAGGAACTCTTCAAGGTGTTGATAAGGCTCCTCAATCTGAGTCCCTCCGAACTGCTTCTTTTGAATAAGGGCGATTAATGCAGGGTTTATCTCCCAACTTGAAGCCTGGATTTGCGGAATAATTACACTGGAGTTCCATGCTTTCCATCTAGGCACTATGCAATCTCTCAAGGGTCGAGCATGCTGTATTAGCATGACAGTGCTTCTCCTTGAGAGGGGATTAGATAATCAGACGTAACAAATGAAATCACCCAAGGGGCTGAATCAAAGCAAGATGCAATGTGACTACTAAGATTAAGCTAAACTGAATTTAAATGGCAGACTGGATAAAACTGAAATAAAATAAAAATAAATAAGAAAACAAATCTAGCCTAGGTCTGATCCAAACTATCCATTTTTGATCCAATATCGAATCAACATTCCCCGACAATGGCACAAAAAACTTGATGCACGCGAGCACGACCTTAAATCTCCGACAAGAATCATCGAGGACTCGAAGTGCTCGCTCGTGCTCAACACCTGCAAGTGCACGGATGTCATCAAGTAATAAAAGATTTATCGATCCCACAGAGACTGAGATTTGAGTACCATTTGTCCAGTGGATGTTGTTCTTCGAAGTAATTGTCTTGTAGAAGAGGGTTGCGAGGTCGACAACAGTCCTAACTCAAGTACGGTGTCACTCGAAGGAAGCGAAGGTAGGTTCGAGCTTCCCTAAAAGCATTCTAAGACTTCAGTTTCACTTGTTCGTTATTGGAACATGCTATCAATTAAATGCTTCCTAAATCTTTAATTACGATCTTGCGGGAGGATCATCATACATTTGTCTGATGAACTTTTTCTTCTATAGAGAACTACCTATTCATACCAAGATGACCTTTCGGATCATCAGAGCTTAGGGGGTTGGTAACGTTGGGAGCCTTCTGTCACTAAGGTCCCTCAACCCTTCTAGAGTTAATTTCATCTACTTTGGCCCTTCTGCTAAGATAGGCTATTGGGTACGAGGATGTCCTAATAATCTCTATGAAGAGTCAGAACTATTTTGTTTCCTACTCTATCATATTCTAATATCTATGGTTATCGGAGGGAGGACGACCACAAGGTTCCTCCTTAGTTCTCCTAGATCTTTGATACAAAGGCGGTCACCCTTTGTATCGGCTATGCACAATAGATATAGAATCAAAACATAATTTTCATATATCAAATCAACACCAATTGCAAATATAAATTCAGAAACTGAAAGTATATTCAAACTAGCATGTCCTACGTACAGAAGCTCCCTAATCCTAGAATCGAAGTATCTACTCCATAGATGAAAGAGAAGAGACACAAGGCACCGTAGAATGAATCATTATAATGTAAAGATATCTAAGAATGAAATTGCAGTGCTCTTGGTCATTCTCCTTGGCGTTAGAGCACAAATTTCGATCCTCCAGTCTCTTCCTTCCTCCCCGGTGTGAATCTCCGATGCTTTTTAGGGCACCTTCTTGCCGTCCTAGCCGTCTCGCCTCCCCCCCCCTAGGGTTTGGGTGTGCCTTCTTATTTATAGATGTGAAACCGGCTCCTCAGAAATCCCACGAAAAACCCTAGTTGCGTCAAAATAGCCAAGCGCCACATGACCCTGTGGATTCCACATGGCATATCGTGTGGGGCACTAGGGGGTTTGGACATAGCTGTGTAAAATCCACATGGTCGGCCATGTCTGCCTTTGTTCCACCCAGTGATTTCCTTCCTTTTGCTTCAAAAATGTGTCATTTCACCTATAAAATGTCGCCCTGCATACAAAATCAACAAGAGTAGATCTCTGAACCAGAAAATAGGAAATGCATGCAAAACAAAGTAGAATATGCATGAAACAAGTATAAAATATAATGAGATGTGTGAGAAAACTACTCCTAAAACCCAATGGGTGTGTTTGGTTGGGGGTCATCTGTGATTACCTTAGTCATGTGATTACTAAGTAATCACATAACCAAGGTTATAGAGAATAAAACATAACTTATGTTATTTCGTTTAATCCTAGGTAATGAGACAAAACCTTGTTTGTTTGAAGGTTTTAATGTATTACTTACTATGACATTTACAATATTACCCCCAACCAAGCACATGGCGACTGATGGTTACAGTCGATCGGCGATCGGCCAGCGACCGCCGACGACAACGGTGGGGTCGACCGATCGGCGACCGACGGCGGCGGCCGATTGGCGATCGACGACGACTAGCTGGTGATCGGCGGCGATGGCTACCGGCCAATGACCGGTGGCCGGCCGCAGCGATTACATGGTGACGACGGCGATGGCGGTGGCCGACGGCCACGGCATGGCGATCGACGCCGAGCGGCTGCCGGCGATTTGATAAATTGATAAGGATAGTTTTGTCCTAAATGGTAAACCTTAGAGGGTCTTTTTGGAAAAAAAAATTCATAACCAAGGGAATCAAGAAAAACCAAGCTTCTTGGAGATTTTTCAATTTCTCCATCCATAACCCTTTTGTTGATGTGACATGACGTGTCAGGCATCCATCATGACTTGGTAATCGTTCAAATCCTAAACCAAACAAGGTTTTCTTTGATAACCTTGGATGGATAACCAAGGTTATCATAGATGACCCCCAACCAAACGCACCCTGTATGTTTTACTCACATCAGTGGATCATATTTCATATCCTACTCTTTCACATCCTACTTCCTACGATTATGGGAGGGAGGATGACTGTACAGTTCCTCCTTGGTTCTCCAAGATTTCAATACAAAGGCTTTCCACCCTTATATCGACTACGTATAGTAGAAATAGAATCAAGACATAACTTTCATTGATCTAAACAACATAAATTGCAAATATATTTCAAAAGCAATGAATAGATATTTGAACTAGCATGTCCAACTTACACAAGTTACTCCCTAATCCTAGAATCAAACTCTCTACTCCATGAATAAGGAAAAACAAATACAAGACATCTTTTTATAAATCATTACAATCCAAACAGAATTAGAAAGAGAAAGAATATGCCATGATGGATCCAATGCATTGTCTTGGTCGCTCTCTGAGGTGTTGGAGCGTTGATTCGAGTCTTTAAGTTGCTTTCTTCCTCCGCGTTGCAAGCCTCCGGTGTTTTTTAGGGTACCTTCTTACTATCCCAACCGTTGAGCCTCCCCCTAGAGTTTAGACATGCCTTTCTATATATAGGAGTGAAATCGGCTTTCCTTATATATCAGCAAAATCGGATCTGCATAAGTCGCGTTTTTGCCACATGCCATGTGGAATCCACACGGCCGACCATGTAGAAGGCTGGAAATCAAGCTCTGAATCTTGCGTCTCGAATAGGCACAATAGTGTGAGATTTGCACGAACGATCGTGTCTTTCTCTATAACTCTAAACGGATGCCATCTTTTCATCCAAAGCGTGCCCGTGTCTTTGAGAATACGGGCAGAGCACGCTTGCCTTCCTTGAGCTCAATTTATTGAGAAATTTTGCCTCCAAAACATTGCTCTGTACATAAAAATAGCAAAAGCATATCTCCGAACTAGAAAACAGTAAATCTCTGTAAAATAAAGAAAATATGCATGAAACAAATATGAAATGTCATGAGATGTGTGTTTAAACTACTCCTAAAATCCTATATGATTTGCACACATCAACCGTTAAGACTACATACTTGGACTTATGCTACCTAGACCTCACCATGGACTTCCTTGCCAAGATTCACTTGGACTTATAGCGCCAAAACTACATGCTTAGACTTATGCTGTCAAGTCCACATTCTTGGACTTTTCTTGCCAATGCTTCACCCTTGGATTTTCCTTGACAAGTCTTCACACTTGGACTTTCTTTAATCCTAAAACTTAATCATCCATATTAGATCACAAATATTGCCTAACTATAAATAATTATCAAAACATCAAAATTAAATAATACTTGGGGCATTCTTGCACCAAAAATCTCTCCCTTTTTGATAATTGAAAATCATTTAAGATAGGTCTTTAAATATGCAATGAAATATCATATGTCAATATATGAATTGAATTATAACTTAAAATTTTCCCTTCTCCCCCTTTGACACACATAAAAAAAAAATCAAATATTCAATAAAGCAAGTATGAATAGGTTGTTTTGCCTTGATGTGCGCATTTTATATAGGATTTTAGTTATCATTTTGGCCCACATCTTACCTCATTTTTAGGATATTCATTGCATATTATCTTCATTCGGATATCTTCTCTTGTTGTTTTCTGATTGATAGGGTGAAGATTTGGGGCAGAATGAAGCATTTATATAGAGAAGAGATTTTAGAGAACATGCTCTGACTGTGTCCCAAGACACGGGCATGTTCCTCAAGCGAAACGGATCAAAACGAAAGTGACACATGGTTGACTGTGTGAATTTCACACGACCATGTGTTTTTTCCAAATTGATTTTCAACCTGATTTCAACAATTTCTAGCCTTGCACATAGTTGGTCGTGTAGCGGTGCCACGATTTCAACGAATTAGGTATTTTTAAGAATTTATGGAAAGTCGGAGTTGCCTCTATATATAGAAACTCATCCAAGAGACTGGGGATCACGAAGGGAGCCACCCTAGGGCTCCTAAGCCCCAAAAAAGGATCATCCAAGGGCCCCGAACTGTTGGAGTAGATCTCAACATCACCACTCCAAACTTGGATACTGTTGGAACTTCACTGAGCATTGGAGGGGGGGAGGGGGTGAATGGCACGTTCGTTTGCTTGACAGAATTCATTCGCGTTTATCTATACAAAATCATTAGTACACAGCGAAATATAAAAATACAAATATAGAGACAAATACAAACACAAACATATACACACTACGCATGATATACATGATTCGAAACCTTAGGATTCCTACTCCATGGGGCGAGCTCAACGAGCTCTAGTGATGTAAACACCACTACTCAATAAACTCTTTCTCGACAACACATAAGAGGTGGAGAAACCTCATATAAGTGATCTTACAACAATAAGAAAGAAATAGAAGTAAAATACATAAATACAAATAAAGAAAACTTTACGAATGTGAACTTGAATGTTTGCTTGTTGATTGCTTTGGACCGTACTTGAACACCCTAATTTTCACTAGAAAATCACCTCAAATTGCCCAATAAATAACTGTAAAAATCATCCCCTTCGTGCTCCTTTTAAATATACAACTCGGGCTGATTTTTGCCTAGAAGTCGACTGCCATAAGGCCCCAGTCGACTGGCAAGAGTGTCGTTGTCTCACAACGACTTAATCCACATCGGCATTCCAGCCAACGGATACACTGGCAGATGACTACCAGTTACCAATAGTCGACTGCTCATACCCATAGCCTACTGCTCAATCGGCTATCGAGCATTCTGCCTCACGACCAAACCTAGCAGCAGTCGACTGCTCATGGCCAGTAGACTACCCAATGCTGACAGTCGACTGCTAAGGCCATTTGGCTGCAGTCGAACACCAGTCGACTTACGACAATCGACTGGTCATAATTTCAGTCGACTGCTCAGTGTCGACTCGGCTTCCAAGTGGCAAACACTTGACGAGTCGACTGGTCCATAACCCCAGTCGACTGCTAAACCTCAACCATGAGGTTTAACCCCATGTATGATGCCCTCATACTTGCTACACCACCCTTAGCCTAGACCTAAGCCTTTTAGCCACCTCCATCAACCTCACGCCAATTGGATCCCTCCAAGTCATCCATTACTTGTTCATCCATACACTAGCCTTCAGGTGCTTCCATCAGCTATTGTCATGCTAAGCTGGTCTACATCACCAAGGCACATTGGGCTTAGCAGCCAAGACACACGCTTGGACTTTACGTTTCCAACCATTGGACTTATGTTGCCAAGACTCCACCCTTGGACTTTATACCTCCAATATCAACCCTTAGACATTCCATGCCAACTCCATGTCGGACTTTACAATTACCAAGACTCATGCTTGAGCTTTCCATGCCAACTCATTCCTGGACTTTCCAATTGCCAAGACTCAAGCTTGGACTTTCCCTTGCCAAGACCCATGCATGGACTTTACCATTGCCAAGACCGATGCATGGACTTTCTATGCCAAGTATCCCACTTGAACTTCTCCATTATATGGTCAACCCCATGTCAACCATATAGTCAACCCATTATTAAAAAATGGTCAACTCATTGTGAAACATCAAAACACAAACATCAAACAACTCCTCGAGTCAAACTCGAGTCTGGTCAATCATGACCATGGCTAATTGCACCAACAATCTTTCCCTTTTTGATGTTTGACAAAAACTAACACCTTTGAGTTAGAACACTAACTCAATCCAATCCTCCCAATTGTCCAAATTGGGAATTCCAAATTCTCACTCAATTTTCCCAAAATTCTCCCCCTTTTTGACATACATCAAAAAGGCTCTCTCCAAGGGTATCAATGTCTTATATCCCAATGAGATCTTATAATCTCCCACTTGGTCCAAAAATATCTAGGATGTCTTCACTCTTCCTAGTGATAAGTTCCATATCACTAAAGAGAGATAATCCTTCATTCTCCAAAATTTCCAAATTCTCCCCCTCATGAGGAAGAACCCATCCATCATCCCATGATGGATAACCTCCCACTAAAGGTTAACCATTCCACCAACAATGTTCTTGGAGAGTTCCTAAGCCTATAGGAACACTAAACCATCAAAATCAAGGTTGAAAGTTCAAACTTGAACTTTCACGCATCTTAAAATTGATACAAACCCTAAACAACTCTCCTAATCTATATCCAATAGATTTTCACCCTTTATAATTCTTTCCAAAGCATATTTTAGGGTTAGGAGCAGTTAGGGTAGCCTAACATAGCTGAATCATGGGCTAAATATCCTTTTTTACACGAAATCAAGATTGGATTGACTTTGTCCGCTAATGATTGCCCTTGATGCCGATCGGCAACCACAGCGATGATTTCAGTTCAAAAAATGAAATTCAGAAAATCATAAGTAATTATATGTAATTTTAAAAATCACGAAACTTCATACGTATAATACTTAAGTCAATCATTATGGGTGAAAAATAAAATACCCATAAAGTAGTGAGATTGATACAAAGTTCAAAAACAAGAAAAACTTCATTATTTTGAGCCTACTTTGTATCAACTTCATCAATGGTGATATCTATCAAAAGATAGACTTCGCCAAGGTTTTTCAAAATGATTTTAAAATCTTATATTGAACCATGGTCTATGGGCTTAGTGCACTGTACATAAGTTTTCCTCATGATTCATCCTTGGTATAAGATGAGTTTGAGTTCATCTAGATGCAAGAACTATGCACCTTGAACTTAACTCATTTCTTAGCATCTCACATGTGTCTAGGCTATATGAAAACACACACATGTCAATTTGATGTGAGATGTGGGTTTTGTTCATCATAAACTAAGGTCTCATGTATTTTTCTAAGGCAACACTATTTTATTTCCTTATACATGGGACTTCAAATCATGTCAATGTAGGATCGAAAAGCGCGCTAGATGGGGGGTGAATAGCGAGCATAAAATATTTTCGTACGATTCGATTAAGACAAAAGTAAAGTATTGCAGCGGAAGAGTAAATGAGACAAAGATGTTTTACTTAGTTCACAACCTAATGGTTGCTAATCCAAGGCTCTTTCGATCCTAGATCGCATATGGAGGGCAAAGCACTAACTAAGTCTCCTCCTCATTGGAGGTAGGAGATGACGATTACAAAAGGATGAAAACTCGAGGTAGAGGGACAAACCCACCTCTCCTCGTTACGATTAAAATATTGGAAATCAAGATCAAATACAAGTACTTGAAATGACAACAAAAAACAATACCGACGACGAATAAAACTTGAGGTTGAGGTCGTGTCGTCAGCGTTGCGGCAGCGTTTCGGCATCGTAGAATTGTCGTAGAGATGCGGCGTTATGGGATCACTTTGTAAGCACTTGAGATGACCTAAAGGGGTGAAGCCCCCTTCTTTTATAGCCCTCCAAGCCCCTAGTCATTGAGATTAAGATCCTACAAAGAATGCCACATCACCCCAAGATAAGGGGATGAAGTTTGACCTTCATCGAAACTGGCAGTTTGAATAGTAGTCGACTGATGTCCCTTATCAGTTGACTGATGGCACCAGCAGTCGAATGCCAACAACCAACAGTCGACTGCCAATAACCAACAGTCGACTGCCAGCTTGTTTACTCAACTGCAACAAAGAGTTAGTCTGAAACATATAAGTAAAGGTAAAATCGACGGCCACTTACCGTCTGATCTCGACCTAGACCTTCCACCTGGAAGTCTTAGTCGGATCACCGCCTAAAGACATCCCGGTACGGAGGACTCGACCTCACCTTTACTCACACTCGAGCTTACCTCTCATCCTTTGTGACTTGTTGCTTAGCTTCTAGTCTTCCACCCAAGTTCTTCGATTCCATCTGAAGTTCTCTCGATGGCACCCAACCACCACGGTATCTCGACTCGAGATTCTCCGGGTGTCGTCAACCTTCAGCTCAGCTTAATCATTTCTGCACATTTAGTTTAACTCATTAGATAATAATATGACCTTAACTTTGGGCCTTTGCCATAATCAAAACTTAGGTTCGATTATCTGGTGCCTACTGCACCAACAATCTCCCTCTTTTTGATCTATGGCAAACCGACACTAAGTTAAGAGAAAATTAAAGCAAAACAACATGAAGTAGATGATATGATTAAGCGCTAAAAACTCCTCCTTAAGACTACCTCCCTCTTAACCTTCGGTGAGTTTTGAAAAAGGTACTTTAATTTGAAAAATTTGTGTTACTCTCCCTTAGCTTTTGCCTCTTACCCCCCTTTTGCCATAAATCAAAAACAAGGGTTGAAGGTGTTTATAAAAAAATAGGTTTTTTTTATTAAAAACACAACGTTATAGCATGCGTTAAGAAATGAAATTGAGTATGAGTCCAAGCATACATCTCTACTTGGTTAAATAGATTGGTTCGAGGTATATCCCTCTGCACCAATAATTTAATAAGTTTTTTTAAACATATTTTAATTTCCAAAATACTTATATGTTTATTTCAAAAAAGAACTTTAAAGGTTTGTAATATAACCATTAGGGTTAGTTTTCTCTCCCCCTTAGTCAAATATATGAGGTATAAGAGATTTAGGGGGCTCTAAACTTTGGCCTAGAGAATTATATATAGTACTATCCGAGAAAAGTTATGATTATTCATTAAGTGCAATAATTGAGAAAATAAGTAGCATTTAAATATATATATATATATATATATATATATATATATATATATATATATATATATATATATATATATATATATATATATATATATATATATATATATATATATATATATATATATATATATATTATGTGTATATCAATTATCCTTAACATCTCACCTATTCTCTGTGTCTCAAGATGTGTTCACCTTGTATGTTTTGTGAGATAATTTTAACTTTCTTAACGATTGTCAACTTTGGGTTAGATTTGGATTTAATCCTTAGCTCATCAAGTAAACCTTTCGAGAAATTGGCTTCCAGGTCGTGGTGAGGAACAGAGGCCTTCTTTGATTGGAACAACGACCACCACTTCCTTAGACAAAGCCAAATTCAAGAAATTGATTACTTGAGTCACTTAAGATTTCTTCCTGGTCTAACTAGTTTAGGATATGGTGAGGTAGCTTCAGCTAGTTCAACTCAGCTATGTGCACCAAGCTAGATACGCCTTATCTAGCTCGAATACACGAGACTTTATTTTTCTAACATACTATCATCTAGCTACATCCTGATACTATGTTGTCAAAGTTAACTAACTATTTGTGTCACGCCCCGAGGTAGACTCTGTCCGGCCAACGGACGGCACCCCCTTATGACAATTCCAATACGGTACAAAAATCGCAGCCAGTATAACACATATCGAATATGTATAACAACACAGCAAAACGTACAACATCAATAGCGGAAGCCAAACACATGGAAATACAAACTCGTCAACATAAGTACATCGGTATATCCGTCCATACTAGAATAAAATCCATACTGAATATCAAAAGAGAACATACAGCATGATCTCCAAAACAATAAGAGTCCATATAAAGCTACATATGATGGGAAGCAAAACCCTCGGAAAAACGGCGAGATGGGATCAGGTGGCAATGCTCCGAGTCCATGCCAAAGTCTTCTATCTACTACCTGGGTGATAGGAAACCCAGGGTCCAGGGTGGTGAGTATAAAACTCAGGGGTAATATATAGAAGTGCATAAACAACATACAGGGTAAAGAGATCTACAGGTATACATGTGAAGATCTACAGGTATGCAACATGAGTCCGACAGACATACAGTACTAAGCATAGTAATCAGTAATCACATACATGTCCTACTCATAGCATAAACTGAACTGATCAACTGACATAAAGTAATGTACATACCTGACGGTCTGTCCTCCATATGATCTATAACATCCTGAACAGATATATATGACATAATCCAAATAGTACACACTCATGCTCAACACATGCACAGCGGTATATAAAATATGCAAAAAGGCATGTAGCATGATGTACAATCATATGCAACAACCAAATGCAGCATCTCACAGGCATATGTAAAACATATATCACATACACGCATATATATCAGCAATGCATATGCATGGCCATGTCTGCGGACCCGTCCAACCATGACCCGGTGTGGCCGGGTGGCGGCGACGACTAGCCCGACTCGGTAGCCACTACTCTCGAGTGACCGAGTTGGGTAGTATGAATGAGTAGCATAAAAGCGTAAAGAGCTAACTACTCCCCGGGGGTCCCTGCTGCTGGTCGCTCCGTCACTACCCATGAGTAAACGAGCTCTGCACACAGGACAACTGCACGTCACACAACCACCGTCTATAGTGGGCGAGTGCTAACACCACTCTGCTCAGTGGCCAGGTGCGCATCTCCAGCTACCACCATCCTTAGTGGCCGAGCGCGGCACATCCAATGCTCTGCCCTCACCCTGCTACCACTACCCCGAGTGGCCGGGGAGGCAGGATGACTGACGACTTGTCTCATCCATAAGGGAGACCCAGTCGTCAGCATGCATGCAATGTAATGATGCATAGTTAACGCACAAATCCTCGCAACACTCCCTAACTCACGGGGAGACCTAGTCAACTAAAAGTCAACCATGCAAGGACAACTAATCCGTAATCACTACCTATTTACCTATATGCGGATAAATAGATCCGTCAAGATAACCCACTACTAGGTGTATGCGGTACAACAACCAACCTCGTAATTTGGACTCATCACCTAACCTAGTGATGCAACCCGATAACCGGATACGAGGTCATAAGGAATAACCTAACCGCTGTATTTATCGAACCTCTATTAGCTAGCACATAATAGAGCTTTTACAGCTTCCTATCCATGCTAGATAATTAATGACGAATAGTATATATCTCAAGGTCAAAGACAAGACAAGCATATGAGTAAATAAGAGTGATCTAAGGTAAACAGTATAACATATATAAATGTCATGCACCTAAATTGATCAACTACTGCACTGTAGATATTACCCACCGACACAAGCTCAGATAATCCTCACACCGGGCCTGCTTCGTATCCCAAACCTGCACATAATCACAAATTAGGATTTAGCATAACACTCCAATAATAATATGAATAAATACTATTTTATATTCGTATTCCTTTCCCGTCTACGAATAAGAACCCTACTAATCCCAAATCAATTAACACAATCCATCTACATCCACAACCTCATCGGACACGGTTCCATCATAACCTTTCCTTCCACACACTACCGACACCATACAGAACACTACCCATCCATCGTCGACAGCTCCAGCATCGGATTACCTACTGCATCTTCTCTTCCGCACAACCACAGCCGGCACCATCAACTTGCAATCACAAAACTTAAATCAACACCGGATGAGACCTTACCACTCCAATCACAACCTAATTCCCAAATCGAAGTCTATCACAAGCACTCAAATTCCCGATTGAAACTTATCACAGGTTATTCTCCAAATCACAGCTACGATTCTCAACCCACCACACACAACCGATCTTTGATTCAAACACTACACTATAGCTGAACAATTGAAATATCAACGTTACTGATCAAATCCTTACCAACTCGTAACGATCAAGCCTTAGCTAATAACGATCCAAACATATCAAACCATCCACGTAACTAAACTCATCACTGGAAATTAACCGAAACACACCCAAAGAGTCATCGGCAAATCAAATTTCCAATACAACGCAAATCCAACAATCACAGCATACCAAAAATTCAATCAATGGATACCAAAGTTAGATATACTGGGTTAGGTCCAACTTACCGAGTCCAACCTTCACCTGCGGCGATATCTCCCAAATTCCAAATTGTCACAAACAATCCACTCCCGACATCGCTAAAAACCGATCCGAGCTAAAACAAACATTCCCTGCTAGATATAAACTCCCCTTCCAAAAGAAAGACGACACACTAATCCTTACCTCCGATGGCAGATCGCTGCCGCGACGACGACGTCGCTGTCCACTGGGAGTGTCGCCGCGCCTTCTTTCCAGCGAACCTCCCTTGATCCCCTACGGAGATCTACCAAGTGGCGGCGCTGGCCGAGTCATTGACACCGGATCGCCGACGAGATCGGCGAAGAAAACGCATGGCGAAGAAAGGTTCGACGCGGAGAAGGAAAATCGTGAGGAAATGGGGTTCTGTTCGTTCGGCAGCCATTATAAGCGCCGTTCGAACGAACCTGGTTAACCCAGCCAACTCTAAGCTCAATTGGATTGGATTCAGCCCAGCCCATGTTCGGCCCAAGCCCATCTCAGCCCAAGCCCAGTTCATTACAACCCATTTCCAGCCCAATTTCGGCCCAGTCCATTACAGCCCATTTCCAGCCCAATTTTGGCCCACTATTTAAGCCTAATTAATCCCCTAATTAATCCTAATTAATTAACGTGTTAATTAATATATATATATATATACATTCTCCCCCACTTAATAAAATTTGGTCCCCAAATATCCGTACTTATATGCAGTAATCAACATAAGAAATTTCTTGAATTACTACATACCTCACGTGAACAGGTGAGGGTATCGAGCTTGGATGATATCCTCCAGCTCCCATGTCGCCTCCTCATCAGTGTGATGCTGCCATCCAACCTTTACCAGGCGGATGGTTTTGTTCCGTAACTGACACTCTTTGCGATCAAGAATCCGCACAGGAACCTCCTCATAATGAGAATATATCAAGATATCATCTATGAATACGATAACAAACTGATCTAAGTATCTCAAGAATACCCGGTTCATCAAATCCATAAATGCAGCTGGAGCATTAGTAAGACCAAATGGCATCACTAGAAACTCGTAATGTCCATAACGCGTGCAGAACGCTGTCTTCTGAACATCCTCGTCTCTTACCCTCAGCTGATGATAACCTGATCGCAGATCAATCTTGGAATACACGCAAGTATCCTTGAGCTGATCAAACAAATCCTCTATCCTCGGCAGTGGATATTTGTTCTTAATGGTCACTGCATTAAGTTGTCGGTAATCAATACATAACCGCAGAGATCCATCTTTCTTTTTAACGAACAGCACCGGAGCTCCCCAAGGTGAAACACTAGGACGCACAAAACCCACCCCTATCCAATAACTCTTGCAGTTATATCTTTAGCTCACTTAACTCTTTCGGTGCCATCCGGTATGGAGCTTTTGACACCGGTGAGGTTCCTAGAATCACCTCTATCGCGAATTCCACTTGCCTCGGAGGTGGCAAGCCCGGAAGTTCATCTGGAAATATATCCGGATACTCACGAACTACCCGTACGCTGGAAAGAGGTGGTATCTCCTCACTCTCCACTTTGACCAATGAGAATAAGTAACCCTGACAACCATGCGACAACAATCTCCGAGCTCAAGTGCGGATATAATCTGACACTCCATCATCACGGGTACCCACGAATTCCCATGCAGCCGACGGTGGTCAAAGGTCACTACTCGCCTACAATCCATCAGAGCATAATATGTAGCCAACCAATCCATTCCGAGTATAATGTCAATTCCACCATCTCTAGCACCAAGGTCCACCGTAAGTATATGTCCTCAAAATCCAATCTGACAACCCTCGACATTTGATGATCGGTCAAAACCTCGCCCGATGGTAATGATACCGCTAATCCACAAGAACGAATCATAGGGATTCTCCCAATTTTTCTTAGAAATATACTAGAAATAAAGGAATGCGAGCTACCAGTATCAATCAATGTATCAGCAGGTATAGAATAAACCAAAATCATACCCCGAATGATCGATCCTACCGAGCATCCTCCCGTAATGGCATAAACTCGCCCCCTCCATACGCGACACAAGGCCCGTATATAATAGTAGAAGGCCTCCACTCCGGATGGATATGGGTCTGTGATGATACTGCTGGAGGCTGACTCTGCTACGCAGGTATAATATATCCCTAAGAGCCGGCCGATAGATATCGCTGAGTAGGTGGTCCGGAATAATAACTCTCCGGAGCTGGTGTATAATGAATCACACGCAGATCCCTAAGAATCACTCCGTGTATATGATATATCCGAGTCAGTAGGAGGGTGGATGTCTCCGACCATGCATCCAAGGCCCCAGATGCCGACTACGATGATGCCGATCGATCTCTTTCCCTTGGCCGAATTTCTCAAAACTCCAATGTGCCTTCAGAGTACACTCGACTCAGTATGTCCCGGATGCTTGCAGAGAAGCAAACATCACGATCCAGAGGACACTTGGAAACATTCGCACCCACACCTTCGACATCCACCATGTATCCGCCTACGGTTCTTCCGATAACCATCCAGACTTCCGTAAGCCGGTCTCTTCCCTTTCAGGCCCTAGATGATCCTCCAGAGTACCTCGAGAAGCCCCTCTCTCGATTCTCGCTTCTTCCGAGTCTCGTGGTCGATCCTCGCCTCCGCCGCTTCCCCGGGACATCCGCTTACCTCCTTCTCCTTTGCAATTTGCTGAGAAGTCATCTCAATAGACAGAGCCCTATCCAAAGGCCTCACAGCACGAGTTAATGGAGGATCCGACATTCTACTCGAATATAGGCCGCCAAACTCGTGTGAATTGTAACATCCGGCCTCATCCTATCCTATACCAGACGGACAAAATTCCGCTTAATCGAGTAAACTCGCATTGTATTCCATAACCGATCGATCCTCGCTTAAGGCTTAAGAACTCCCGACGGCAAGGTGGAGAACGCAGAAGGAAAATATCGCTTCCGTAATATATCTCTAAAACCGCCTGTGATGTTCTCGCTTCTCCCATCAAGGTCTTCGCATTTTCCACCATGTAACCGCCGCTTCCCTAAGATGATAAGTCGCTAGACCCACCTTCTCCTCATCTGCAACTCATGAACTCAAATGTATCCTCCAAATTGTCTAACCAAGTCTGAATCGTCTCGGTCCAATCGTGCTAACACTGCAGTATACGTTTCGACTCGACCTAACCGAATCCATAGCAATGCTGTAGTCAAGGGTACATCGTGCTCTTGAGGTTCGAACCTCCGTAGGAGACTGCCGTGGCTCCTCCTCGATCAATGCCTCCGAGGTAGGTCGCTTAGATGGTCGACCTCTCTTACGAGTCCAACAAAGTGCTATAATATCGCCTGCTCACACTGCCAACGACTTACTTAAATATTTAATCCTAAAATATTAAGTGTTAAATTTCTTACTTCGACAACTCGAGCTCATGCCTCTGTCAATCCCATCTTACCAAAATCGAAATCAAATCAAATCAAAACGATTTCCGAGGTCCCAAAATCCGACAAAAACATTATTGCATGGCATCGCAACCTAGAGCTCTGATACCAATAAAATTGTCACACCCCGAGGTAGACTTTGTCCGGCCAACGGACGACACCCCCTTATGACAATTCCAATACGGTACAAAAATCGCAGCCAGTATAACACATATCGAATATGTATAACAACACAGCAAAACGTACAACATCAATAGCGGAAGCCAAACACATGGAAATACAAACTCGTCAACATAAGTACATCGGTATATCCGTCCATACTAGAATAAAATCCATACTGAATATCAAAAGAGAACATACAGCATGATCTCCAAAACAATAAGAGTCCATATAAAGCTACATATGATGGGAAGCAAAACCCTCGGAAAAACGGCGAGATGGGATCAGGTGGCAATGCTCCGAGTCCATGTCGAAGTCTTCTATCTACTACCTGGGTGACAGGAAACCCAGGGTCCAGGGTGGTGAGTATAAAACTCAGGGGTAATATATAGAAGTGCATAAACAACATACAGGGTAAAGAGATCTACAGGTATACATGTGAAGATCTACAGGTATGCAGCATGAGTCCGACAGACATACAGTACTAAGCATAGTAATCAGTAATCACATACATGTCCTACTCATAGCATAAACTGAACTGATCAACTGACATAAAGTAATGTACATACCTGACGGTCTGTCCTCCATATGATCTATAACATCCTGAACAGATATATATGACATAATCCAAATAGTACACACTCATGCTCAACACATGCACAGCGGTATATAAAATATGCAAAAAGGCATGTAGCATGATGTACAATCATATGCAGCAACCAAATGCAGCATCTCACAGGCATATGTAAAACATATATCACATACACGCATACATATATATATCAGCAATGCATATGCATGGCCATGTCTGCGGACCCGTCCAACCACGACCCCAAGATGGGTCTTGATGGTACTAAGATGACGACTAGCCCGACTCACCGCGATTACTACTCGAGTGACCGAGTTGGGTAGTATGAATGAGTAGCATAAAAGCGCAAAGAGCTAACTACTCCCGGGGTCCCCACGCTGTCGCCCTCTACTACCCATGAGTAAACGAGCTCGACACAGATAACCGACGTCACACAACCACCGTCTATAGTGGGCGAGTGCTAATACCACTCCGCTGGCCAAAGGATCTCCAGCTACCACCATCCTTAGTGGCCGAGCGCAGCACATCCAATGCTCTGCCCTCACCCTGCTACCACTACCCCGAGTGGCCGGGGAGGCAGGATGACTGACGACTTGTCTCATCCATAAGGGAGACCCATCAGCATGCATGCAATGTAATGATGCATAGTTAACGCACAAATCCTCGCAACACTCCCTAACTCACGGGGAGACCTAGTCAACTAAAAGTCAACCATGCAAGGACAACTAATCCGTAATCACTACCTATTTACCTATGTACAGATAAATAGATCCGTCAAGATAACCCACTACTAGGTGTACGGTACAACAACCAACCTCGTAATTTGGACTCATCACCTAACCTAGTGATGCAACCCAGTAACCCAGATCTGAGGTCATAAAGATAACCCTAACCACAGGTATTTACTGAACCTCTATTAGCTAGCACATAATAGAGTTTTACAGTTCCTATCCATGCTAGATAATTAATGACGTAACAGAGTATATATCTCAAGGTCAAAGACAGTACAAGCATATGAGTAAATAAGAGTGGATCTAAGGTAAACAGGTATAACATATATACAATGTCATGCACCGAAATTGATCAAACTACCGGACCAGGTAGATATTACCCACCTGATACGAAGCTCGTATAATCCTCACGGCCGCGGGCCTGCTTCGTATCCCAAACCTGCACATAATCACAAATTAGGATTTAGCATAACACTCCAATAATAATACGAATAAATACTATTTTATATTCGAATTCCTTTCCCGTCTACGAATAAGAAACCTACTAATCCCAAATCAATTAACACAATCCATCTACATCCACAACCTCATCGGACACGGTTCCATCATAACCTTTCCTTCCACACACTACCGACACCATATAGAACACTACCCATCCATCAAAGATCGGATTACCATCGTGATCTTCTCTTCCGCATACCACAAATGCACCATCAATTTGCAATCACAAAACTTAAATCAACACCGGATGAGACCTTACCACTCCAATCACAACCTAATTCCCAAATCGAAGTCTATAACAAGCACTCAAATTCCCGATTGAAACTTATCATAGGTTATTCTCCAAATCACAGCTACGATTCTCAACCCACCACACACAACCGATCTTTGATTCAAACACTACACTATAGCTGAACAATTGAAATATCAACGTTACTGATCAAATCCTTACCAACTCAGAACGTATCAAGCCTTAGCTAATAACGATCCAAACATATCAAACCATCCACAGAACGAAACTCATCACTGGAAATTACCCGAATCACACCCAAATAGTCATCGGCAAATCAAATTTCCAATACAACACAAATCCAACAATCACAGCATACCAAAAATTCAATCAATGGATACCAGCTTAGATATACTGGGTTAGGTCCAACTTACCGAGTCCAACCTTCACCGGCGGCGATATCTCCCAAATTCCAGTTGCTCGCCGAAACAATCCACTCCCGATTACTGTCAAAAACCGATCTGAGCTAAAACCAACATTCCCAGCTAGATCTAAACTCCCATTCCAAAAGAAAGATGACACACGAATCCTTACCTCCGATGGCAACTCGCTGCCGCGACGACGTCCGCCCCACCGGGAGTGTCGCGCGCTTTCTTTCCAGCGAACCTCCCTTGATCCCCTACGAGATCTACCAAGTGGCGGCGCTGAGTCATTATCTGCCGGATCACCGACGAGATCGGCGAAGAAAATGCACGGCGAAGAAAGGTTCGGCGCGGAGAAGGAAAATCGTGAGGAAATGGGGTTCTGTTCGTTCGGCAGCCCTTATAAGCGTCGTTCGAACGAACCTGGTTAACCCAGCCAACTCTAAGCTCAATTGGATTGGATTCAGCCCAGCCCATGTTCGGCCCAAGCCCATCTCAGCCCAAGCCCAGTTCATTACAGCCCATTTCCAGCCCAATTTCGGCCCAGTCCATTACAGCCCATTTCCAGCCCAATTTTGGCCCACTATTTAAGCCTAATTAATCCCCTAATTAATCCTAATTAATTAACGAGTTAATTAATATATATATATATATATATATATATATATATATATATATATATATTCCGTATTCTACAATTTGTCTTATCTAGTCATTCTAAAAAGTAAAACAAAATAACTAAGCATGCAAAAGTTTCATTAAGGTAGCGGGTATACTATTTTAGTACTGGCTCCCCCTAGACCATTGAACCAATATGGTCTATCCAGAAAGTGGACTTGATCCTAGGGAATCCAATACTTATTGGTCCTTATATGTGAGTTTAACAAAATCTTAGGGACCCATGCTTGGAGTCATTGATGACTACGATTTACGATAGACATGTAAGATCTATTCGTAGTCTTTGAACTAAACCCGAGTCCGACTTTGTTGTACATGGCTCTCTAAGTTCCAAGAAGTCGGCTAAGATTCTTGGATCCCAATGAGAACTTGTCCAACCTAGCCTCGAGCTCTTGGACTTGTCCTTTCAAGAGAGAATTCTCTTCCTCAAGTTGTTTGACTTGAGTTGAGTTCCCCTCTTGAACTTGACTAGTCGAAGAGGTTAGAGTGGCCTCTTGCTTGAGGTTTTCAACCTCCTCAAGCAAGGACTCAACCCTAGATTTGAACTTAGTTAGTTTCCTACTTAACAATTTAATTGCATGATAAAGATTTCCAATTAACAAATGACTTACCATAATTTTTTTCTTTTTACCCAGCTTTGAGTCTCTTCTCGAAGTCATCCTCAGAGTCAGAGTCAGAGTTGGATTCGTATTCTTCTTCGGACTCTGACTCGAACTCTACCGGTGTTGCCATGAATGTTATGCCAACTCCTTGGCTTTCGTCTTCGTCGTCCCAAGTTTCTTGAAAGGCCTTCTTTGATCCCTTTCGTTTTGTCTTCATTTTTGGGTCATCTAATTTGAAGTGTCCCTTATTCTTGTTCTTTGACTACTCCCTTTCTTTTCAGATTATCCTTCGAACCATATTGACTATTTCGGCCTCTTCTTCCAATTCGGACTCGGGTTCGCCCTCAGGTTCAGATCCTTCTTCTTGCTTAGGAGGTGGTTTGCTCTTCTCCTTTCTTGTTTGACCTGCAAGCAAAGCAACACCTCTCTCATCCTGGCCTGCATTTGTTTGTTCGTGTAGTTCAAATTCCGAAAAGAGCTCATCTAACCTAATCTTTGATAGATCTCTAGAAACCTTGTAGGCATCAACCATGGATGCTCACAAGGTGGTCCTAGGGAAGGCATTGAGTGTACCTTATTAAGTCCTGATTGTCGATGGCTTGCTGTAAAATACCACAAATAAATTTCTGAAGAATAAAATTTTTATTGGAAAAAAAAAAAATATGGTTGGGGATAAATCAATCCTAACCTAGGTTAAAGCTTATAGCTTATAGGATTAATTAAACCTAACCTAGGTTTAATAGTTTTTAAATGGATCCATTTCATTCCTTAATACCGACCCGTTTGACCCGTTCCTTTAATTCCTCACCGCCGGCTTTTTCTCTCTTGAGCGTTTCTTGCGTTATCTCCGTTCCCCCTTCTCGCGTTTTCTTCCCATCGCGCGAGGGAGATCTCTTCATCTCCTCTTCTCTGTTGAGTGCTCTTCCCTTCCTCGCGGCAGACGGCGACGGTGGCTGGACATCCTCGACGATCTCTTCGAACGAGCGAAAGCAGGGAGCGCGTGAGTGGTTGGAAGCTTGGATCGGCGGCTAGCTGATCGAGAGTCGCCTTTCCCCAATCGTCACGAGCAGTGATCTTGAGCATGGATTTTCTCCGAGGAACAGGGATAGGAGGAGATTAGCGGTGGAGTTGTTAGGGTGGGGAGGTTGTGCGTGGTTCGATTGGAGGCCTTCACGGTGTCGCCAGTGCAAGGTAAGGGCACAATTCTTTGTTGATTTCAGTCGATCTCTACATCACAGCTCATTGTTTCTCCCGCGAGCAACAAGGAGACAGCGTCACTGCGATTGCTCATTTCCGGCCGGAGGTGGAGCTGTGGTCGGCAAACAAAGCAGTTGGGGAGTACCACCGGTGAAGTTTCAATTGCAAGTATATCACTCAATTTTCCCTTTTCTCTTCTGTCCATTTCATTTCTGGTGATTTTAGGTGCCGGATCTTGGGTTGAATGGATCGGTGGCTGTGTAAGAGAGGGTGGATCGAGTTTGAGGTAAGGGGTATTGATTGATGATTTTGTCATGTTGTTAAGTCTGTGAGGTTGCTCATGGTGATTTCGAGCTGTGGGATATGGTATGTTGTTTTGTTTGGGATGGTTGTAATTGTTATGTTATATGAATGGTTGTAATTGTTGTGTTTTGTTTGGGTGGAATCGACTGTGGAATCATTGGAATTCAGCTATGGATGGAGTAGGTTGGTTGTGAGTGTTTTGTGGGTCAATCAGTAGATTTTCAGATAACCTACACATCCCTTATTTCTGGTAAGATTATTGCCATTGATTTGTTGGTGGGATTAAGGAATCAAGTTTAATAGGTTTGAGATAATTTGAATGCGGTGTAATTTCAGGTTTAGGATTATTAGAATTGGAATCTGCCTCCAATTTAACTGAGTGGTTGCAGTTCAACGAGTTGATTTGGATCAAGAAGCTTGTACCATAGCTTTGAAACTAGGTAAATTCTATGGATCGTTACTTTAGTTAGCTTGATTAACTATTATTAAATTGATAGTTGGTATTCTGATTAAGTTAATGGAAGAAGTGTTTCTGTTGGTTAAGATTCAGTATTAGAATTGGTATGGATGTGAAATAGGGATTAATGTGGATGATTGATTAGGTTAATTAGATAACTGGATCAATTTAGTTGATCGGGATATGAAGTCGATGTAAGATTTGATTCGATTATTCGTTGTATGCTTGCACTTAATCATAATGCTTGATGTGTGCAGGACATGGATACGAGACAGGATCGCGACCGTGAAGATTTTATAAGCATGAGCTATTTAACAGGTGGGTAATTTCCTACCTGGTCCGGGTAGTTATATTTCATTCAGATTTAGTCATTGATATGAGCATGTTAGGTGTTCATATTACCTTGACCTCTTTCTTTTATCGCATGCTTGATCTTCTATCACGGCTATTAACTCCATTGCTGATATCATGTTTATTTTATCATGATTAGGAGTATATATATAGGTGATGTAAGTAACTTAGAATTAATTTAAGTTACGTGCAAGTAGTAAAGTCCGGATGACAACCTGATGGTACATTGGGTAAAAAAAGGTCATCCGTAGATAGATAATGTCTTTAACCTAGGATTAGTTCTAGTACCCTTAGGTTGTATGTTACCACGGAACATGTATTGAGTAAATGGTCAAAGGAATGATACTTAGGGTATCGCTACGGACCGATGGTCCTAGCTTGTTATAATCAGATAAGTACGACTCTCTACAGGATAGAGAGTGTGTCCATTAGTTGAGTACGACTCTCTGCAGGATAGAGAGTGTGTCGCTTAGATTGATATGACTCTCTACAGGATAGAGAGTATTATGATCGATTGAGTACGACTCTCTACAGGATAGAGAGTGCGTAGATCCGTTAGTATGATTCTCAGAGAATGTAGAGAGTCTATGGTGGATGTCGGTATGTGAGACATTGCATTCATGCATTTACATGCACGTGAGGTCTCCCTTGTGGTTGAGAGTGTCGCCAAATATCCCGCCTCCACGGTTACTCATAGGAGGAGTTACCGCGTGAGAGAGCAGAGCATCGAGGTGCCGCACTCTATCACTATAGACGGTGGTAGTTGGATTTGCGTCGTAGTCCTCGCGTGTGTGGTACTCGACCACTCATGGGTAGTGATCGGAGTGACCAACAGGAGGACCCCCATCGTAGCTTGCTCTTTACGCTTATATGCTACTCGATCATCACGCCCACTCGGCCACTCGAGTAGTGGTTGGTGTTGAGTTGGGACAGTTGTCATGCTCGAGCCACCGAGGCCACACTGGGGTCGTGGTAGCTTTAGGGTGAGCCGACATGACCATGCATGCTGCATTGCCGTATCTGATGGCGTTTTGCATATTACCATATATATATACATATATGCATGTATATATATATATATGGATGGTTGAGATTAATATATATATATGGATACAGTCTATATATATATATATCTGATTATTGTGATGTTGCATTTGTTTGTACTATGCTTGCTGCATTTGGGTGGACATCATATTCATGCATGTTTCTTGCATATGTTATACAATTGTGTCAGATATTGGTATGTGTTGGATAGACCATAGATACCTTGACCTGTAGATAGAGTTTATTTTGAGTTGATCTACTCTTCCTGTTATATATATATATGTTGGGTATATGTTCAGGTTGGATCAGAGTAGCATGGCAGACTTCAGGTATGTCTGCATGTTTTATGTTGTTCATTCAGTTAGACGGTATAGACTTGTATTTATATACCATGCTGATATACCTGTTGTACTTCTAGATTATGTTGTCGAAATACATGTGATATGACATATATACATGTTTTCTATTACCTGCTGAGTTTTACTCACCACCCCTCGCGGACCCTGGGTTTTCTGTCGCCTGAATGTAGCCGACCGTGATGGACTTGGAGCACCGCTGGCTGGCATCGTCTCATCTCAACTCCGAGAGTCCGAGTTTTTGAGTCTTCCGTATGTTTTGGTTATGTATTCTGAGTTATGTGATGTACGCACATGTTGGTGCGGATTTTGACGAGGTTTCTTTATATTCTGGTGTTAGTCATACTGGTATGCACTTTGTGGGATTGTATTGTGGTCCTGTTGTTTCCGCTGTGTTTTTCGTTATGTTGATATGTTCTTATATGTATATGTTGTTATTATTGTGGGCCTACGGGCCTTGTATTAACCCGAAATGTTGCCACGTACAGGGGAGGTGCCGTCCGTTTGATTTTCGGTTCGGCATGCTCTCGGGGCGTGACAAGTCTAGTGGTATCAGAGCCCAAGGTTCTGCGATGCCATATTATGTTGTTTTTGGAGTCGAGTCTTGGATTCTCGGGAGTCGATTTATTCGGTTTTGGTTTTCTGAGATGAGATGAACAGCAGCCTGAGCTCCAAGCAGCACGAGGTAAGAATTCCTGAAAACTTGTGGTTTAGTAGATATTTATCTAAACTTGATCAGTAGGTGTATACAATAGAGTTATGACACCTGTGTAGACTTTTAGTAGGGGTCGTCCACCGAGACGACCAACTGGAGTTACCTTAGTGTTTATACTCCCAATTTTATTGCCTATGCATTTAGATGCTTATAACAGGGAATAACCTGTAGTTTGTTGGTTATTGTTCGTAACCGTGGTATGTATTGACCCCGGAAACGACCTGTTAAGTTTGTGAGTCTTGAACCTGTGTCGAGAAGGTGATTTACCTTTGAGAGCCGACTGATACCGAGTCAGAAAAACATGGGTCAAGTCGTCACATTTTTGGTTGAAATCAGAGATTTCAACCTTAGAGATTTTCACTAACGGTGCTAGTCAGATCATTACCTGTGGATAATGAATGGACTTGTAGATTATTTGTGATGCAGATAGCGGAAGGCTAGGTTATGGAGTTTCATAGGGATTTTGATCCCTGAGTTGTTCGTACTGGGTTGTCTAACATTGAGGGTACTTTTGAGTACTTAACTCGTGTTATACAAAAAAAAAAGTAGGGTTATTCGCATACTATTATCGGGATTAAGCCGGTACTTGATGGTAAATGTAGAAAATAACCTTGGGAAAAAAAAATATCACTTGATCATGGTAGTGATGTTGAGAGAGAGTATTTTCCCGCGTCACTTTCTGTGGCACATTGTAGGGAATCCTTGAGCTTCAAGTAGGGTGATCACCGATAACGGGAATACCATGCAGAGTCATTAGACTTGCAAAGTTTATGCTCACCTAATAGCTCAAGAATGTGAATGGATGTTTTAAGCCACCCACGGTTGTTGGCTTACTGTTGGATTAAGAATTAAGATGATTGGATCTTCTATCAGATCCTGTCGGAAGACATTGGATCAAGTCAGGAGTTTAGAAATGACTCCATACAAGTGTTTAAGAGTTGGAGACCGATAAGCAGATATTGCTGGTCAAATTATTAGAATCAGAAGTCTCCAAATGTTGGACAAAAGTAGTAAGATTGGAGTCATGGGTTATGAGCTACTTTTCGATTATAGAAGACCAACCACAAATCATCAGGAGGTTCTCATGCACATCCGCGAAATCAGAGGAAAGACTCCGGATTGAGTGCGTGCAGTGCGAATCACGAAGACACACAAAGTTGAATTGTTCATTGGATCAGTTCATCTATTACTATTGTAAGCACCCAGTACAACAATGGTTACCACCTCCATTGCAGTCGTTTCGATTTGCTTCTCTATTTTGGCAGCCGATTTTAGTTTCTCCATGATAGTTTTTAAAGAAAGGAATAGGTCGCCATCTAAAAGAAGTCAACGGCATGCTATAGTGTTGTAGAAAGAACAGAGTACTATTAGTGGGCATCCATACTGTCACTTACATGACTAAAAAGGGGAAACTTGGGAGGTGAGCTCAAGAAATGCTACGGCAAGAGGTTATTGGCCTAATGTTAGTTCTCTTTCTAGTCCTGTCTTATTGGTAAATAAGGTCACAATTTCAGATGAGTATCCTATTCCTATGGTGGATGAATTGCTTGATGAGTTATTTAGAGTTACAATTGTTTTTTTTTCTAAAATTGATTGGAAATCGAGGTATCATTAGATTAGAGTAAAAGAGGAAGACTTTTATAAGACTGTGTTTCACACTCGCAATGGGGATTGTGAGTTCTTAGTTATGCCTGTTGGGCTCATTAATGCCCTCATGACCTTCCAAGCAGCAATGCAGCATTTATTTAGACCACTCCTTTGTAAGTTTGTGCTGTTTTTGTTTGATGATATGGTAATGTGCAGTTCTAATTGGCCTACACCTTTGTCTCATCTTTTTTTTGGTTTTGGAAGTTCTCAAGAATCAATTTGTGGTGAACTCCAACTCCAGGAAGTGTAGTTTTGACACCATAACAATGGAATATTTGGTTCATATCATTTCCGAACAAGTGTTTCAGTTGATCTTTCAAAAATTTCAATATATTTTGGATTGGCCAGTTCCATAGGATGTTAAAGGAGTAAGGGGTTGGACGGGTTACTATAGGAAATTTGTAGAAAATTGTGGCAAAGTAGCTAAGCCCTAGACAAAGTTGACTAAGAAGGATAATTTTCATTGGGGATCAAATTTTTAGAGTCTTTCTGGGAACTCAATACACTTGACCACCCTCCAGCTTGGCCTTTTTGATTATGTTTTCAAGGTCCTTTGAAATTGTGTGTGGTTCCTCTTGCAGGGTTATTGGCACTGTTTTAATGCAAATAGAAGACCAATAGCTTATTTTAGTAAATTTTTATAATAAGGGAATTTGGAAATCGTGATCAAAAAAAAAAAAGAAGAATTTATATGTTTGATTTTGGCTATGCAACATTGCCATCCTTACTTCTTGAAGACCTTTTATAGTGTACACTAATCAAAAGGCCTTAAGCATTTACTACGACAACGGATCACAAACCATGGATCAACATGCTAGATGGCTAAGATATTGGGGGTTACCAATTTTAAGTTATTTACAAATTAGGTTTGGAAGGTAAAGTCATTGATTTATTATCCAGAATACATGAAGAAGTGAATATCACGCTTTAGTGTTGTATCCTACATGGGAGGAAGGTGAAAGTCATATTGAAGAAGCTAAACAAGACCATCAATGGCGTAAAATTATGGCTAATTTGACTAACGGTCGGATGCTCATCCAGGTTTTGGGCTGCAATAATGGACTTGTTATTTCTGCTACATCTCCTTCGATACAATTACTCCTAAAGGAATTCCATTGTTCCCATTTAAGAGGACATTTCGATTTTTGAAAACTTATAGGAGGTTGTCAGGTAATCTTTATTGGATAGGTATGAAACATAGTGTATGAGAGTTTGTTTAGTCTTGTGATGTGTGTGAGCGACACAAATATGCAAAGAATCACTCTTGGGAACCGCTCTAACCATTGCCTATACTAGATCTTGTATGGGATGACATCTCTATGGTTTTTATCACTATATTCTCTCAAGAAAAAGGACATGAAGTTGTTGTTGTTGCAGTGGATCGCTTTTCTAAATATACACATTTTATTTTGTTGAAGCATCCTTATACGACCAAGAAAATAGCTGAGTTGTTTGCTAGAGAAATTATTGCTCCATGGAGTTCCTAAATCCACTATTAGTGACTGAGATCAATTGTTCATCATCACTTGTGGAAAGAAAGCTTTCACCCAAGGCACTATGCTTAAGATGAACTCTTCCTATCATCCCGAAAGGGATGAACAATCAAGTTTGAATAGATGTTTGAGAGATATTTTTGGTTTACTTCAACAACCCGTAAATTGGGCTCATTGGATGGCGTGGAATTTTTTTTATAATACTTCTTGTTAGATATCTCTTGGTAAAACTCCTTTTGAAGTAGTTTATGGTATGAAGCCTCTTACTTAAAGTCGTTTCTTAACAAAGGAAATTAAAGTTGAGGCCATGACAAGGAGTTATTTGACGGTGATGAAGCTCTCCTTCAACTTAAATATAATCTCTCTGGGCGCAAGACCACATGAAGAGATATGCAGATAAATAGAGGAAGTCACTGTAGTTTGCAATAGGAGAATCGGCCTTCCTTAAATAAAAGTGCCATAGGCAGCCCATGGTTTCTAGGAGGACAAAAAAAAATAAAAAATTAACAGCAAGATATTATGGACCTTTCAGGTTGTCGCAAAATATGGAGGGGTTGCATATAAGCTTGAATTACCACCTCATTTTCGTGTCCATCTTATCCTTCATGTATCGTTACTCAAGAAAGCTATATGAGAGTACAATGTGCAAGTAGATCTACCCAGTGGACTTGGAGGTCACACTGGAAGATGATGCGAAACTAGAATTTAAAAAGGACTTAATACGATATGGGATAATCAATGGTCGAGTAATCAAGTCCATTCATTTTTTTTTTCTTCTTTCCGAGCTGTAAGATGGATTTCATTGGGATGCTCGATGGATTTATGCTGCAAGGAGATTTTCAGTTCCTTGAGTATCATTTCCGATAGTGATTCATGATTCACCTTACGATTCTGACAAAGTCTCCAACAGGTCACAAATATAGAACTTCACGTTGGTACAGTTATTTACCTGTTGATGGATGGGCAACATAAAGGTAATGTTCATATTTTGGAAGATCTATTAAGAGTATATATGTGATAGATTTTGGAGGTTACTCGGAGTTGGAAGATTTCCATACATCTATCAAGTATCGACGAGCTCAATACTTTTGATGGATACTATCCGAGCTCGATATCCTCATCTATTCATTTGGGGTATGTGATGGTTCCGAAAATTTCTTGTATTGGTTCTTACATTAAGTAGGAAATTTGGGGACCAAATTTTTATAAGTGGGGGAGAATGTAAAATACCACAAATAAATTTATGAAGAATAAAATTTTTATTGGAAAAAAAAAAAATATGGTTGGGGATAAATCAATCCTAACCTAGGTTAAAGCTTATAGCTTATAGGATTAATTAAACCTAACCTAGGTTTAATAGTTTTTAAATGGATCCATTTCATTCCTTAATACCGACCCGTTTGACCCGTTCCTTTAATTCCTCACCGCCGGCTTTTTCTCTCTTGAGCGTTTCTTGCGTTATCTCCGTTCCCCCTTCTCGCGTTTTCTTCCCATCGCGCGAGGGAGATCTCTTCATCTCCTCTTCTCTGTTGAGTGCTCTTCCCTTCCTCGCGGCAGACGGCGACGGTGGCTGGACATCCTCGACGATCTCTTCGAACGAGCGAAAGCAGGGAGCGCGTGAGTGGTTGGAAGCTTGGATCGGCGGCAGTTCGATCGAGAGCTGTCTTTCCCCAATCGTCGCCGGAGCAGGTGATCTTGAGCATGGATTTTCTCCGAGGAACAGGGGATAGGAGGAGATTAGCGTCGGTGGAGTTGCTAGGGTGGGGAGGTTGCGTCGGCAGCGGTTCGATTGGAGGCCTTCACGGGTGTCGCCAGTGCAAGGTAAGGGCACAATTCTTTGTTGATTTCAGTCGATCTCTACATCACAGCTCATTGTTTCTCCCGCGAGCAACAAGGAGACATACATCAAGCGATTGCTCATTTCCGTGAGGTGGAGGTGGGTCTGACAAACAGAGCGGGGGGAGTACCACCGGTGAAGTTTCAATTGCAAGTATATCACTCAATTTTCCCTTTTCTCTTCTGTCCATTTCATTTCTGGTGATTTTAGGTGCCGGATCTTGGGTTGAATGGATCGGTGGCAGTGTGTAAGAGAGGGGTGGATCGAGTTTGAGGTAAGGGGGTATTGATTGATGATTTTGTCATGTTGTTAAGCTGCAACAGAGGTTGCTCATGGTGATTTCGAGCTGTGGGATATGGTATGTTGTTTTGTTTGGGATGGTTGTAATTGTTATGTTATATGAATGGTTGTAATTGTTGTGTTTTGTTTGGGTGGAATCGACTGTGGAATCATTGGAATTCAGCTATGGATGGAGTAGGTTGGTTGTGAGTGTTTTGTGGGTCAATCAGTAGATTTTCAGATAACCTACACATCCCTTATTTCTGGTAAGATTATTGCCATTGATTTGTTGGTGGGATTAAGGAATCAAGTTTAATAGGTTTGAGATAATTTGAATGCGGTGTAATTTCAGGTTTAGGATTATTAGAATTGGAATCTGCCTCCAATTTAACTGAGTGGTTGCAGTTCAACGAGTTGATTTGGATCAAGAAGCTTGTACCATAGCTTTGAAACTAGGTAAATTCTATGGATCGTTACTTTAGTTAGCTTGATTAACTATTATTAAATTGATAGTTGGTATTCTGATTAAGTTAATGGAAGAAGTGTTTCTGTTGGTTAAGATTCAGTATTAGAATTGGTATGGATGTGAAATAGGGATTAATGTGGATGATTGATTAGGTTAATTAGATAACTGGATCAATTTAGTTGATCGGGATATGAAGTCGATGTAAGATTTGATTCGATTATTCGTTGTATGCTTGCACTTAATCATAATGCTTGATGTGTGCAGGACATGGATACGAGACAGGATCGCGACCGTGAAGATTTTATAAGCATGAGCTATTTAACAGGTGGGTAATTTCCTACCTGGTCCGGGTAGTTATATTTCATTCAGATTTAGTCATTGATATGAGCATGTTAGGTGTTCATATTACCTTGACCCTGTTCTTTTTATCGCATGCTTGATCTTCTACCGTCGGCTATTAACTCCATTGCTGATATCATGTTTATTTTATCATGATTAGGAGTATATATATATGTGATGTAAGTAACTTAGAATTAATTTAAGTTACGTGCAAGTAGTAAAGTCCGGATGACAACCTGATGGTACATTGGGTAAAAAGGTCATCCGTAGATAGATAATGTCTTTAACCTAGGATTAGTTCTAGTACCCTTAGGTTGTATGTTACCACGGAACATGTATTGAGTAAATGGTCAAAGGAATGATACTTAGGGTATCGCTACGGACCGATGGTCCTAGCTTGTTATAATCAGATAAGTACGACTCTCTACAGGATAGAGAGTGTGTCCATTAGTTGAGTACGACTCTCTACAGGATAGAGAGTGTGTCGCTTAGATTGATATGACTCTCACTGTGATAGAGAGTATTATGATCGATTAGTCACGACTCTACGGGATAGAGAGTGCGAGATCTGTTAGTATGATTCTCAGAGAAGAGAGTCTATGGTGGATGTCGGTATGTGAGACATTGCATTCATGCATTTACATGCACTGGCGACGAGGTCTCCTTGTGGTTGAGAGTGTCACATCATCCCGCCTCCACTGCTACTCATAGGAGGAGTTACCCGTGAGAGCAGAGCATTGAGGTGCCGCACTCTATCACTATAGACGGTGGTAGTTGGATTTGCGTCGTAGTCCTGCGCGGTGTGGTACTCGACCACTCATGGGTAGTGACTGCCGTGAGTGACCAATGCCAGGACCCCATCGTAGCTTGCTCTTACGCTTATATGCTACTCGATCATCGCCACTCCCACCACTCGAGAGTAGTGGTTGGTGTTGAGTTGGGACAGTTGTCATGCTCGAGCCACCGAGGCCACTGCGGGTCGTGGTAGCTTTAGGGTGAGCCGACATGACCACATGCATGCATTCAGCCGATCTGATGGCGTTTTGCATATTACCATATATATATATACATATATGCATGTATATATATATATATGGATGGTTGAGATTAATATATATATATGGATACAGTCTATATATATATATATATCTGATTATTGTGATGTTGCATTTGTTTGTACTATGCTTGCTGCATTTGGGTGGACATCATATTCATGCATGTTTCTTGCATATGTTATACAATTGTGTCAGATATTGGTATGTGTTGGATAGACCATAGATACCTTGACCTGTAGATAGAGTTTATTTTGAGTTGATCTACTCTTCCTGTTATATATATATATGTTGGGTATATGTTCAGGTTGGATCAGAGTAGCATGCGGACTTGGTATATGTCTGCATGTTTTATGTTGTTCATTCAGTTAGACGGTATAGACTTGTATTTATATACCATGCTGATATACCTGTTGTACTTCTAGATTATGTTGTCGAAATACATGTGATATGACATATATACATGTTTTCTATTACCTGCTGAGTTTTACTCACCACCCCTCGCGGACTCGGGTTTCTCGTCGCCTGTAGCAGATGACCGTGATGGACTTGGAGCACCGCTGGCTGGCATCGTCTCATCTCAACTCCGAGAGTCCGAGTTTTTGAGTCTTCCGTATGTTTTGGTTATGTATTCTGAGTTATGTGATGTACGCACATGTTGGTGCGGATTTTGACGAGGTTTCTTTATATTCTGGTGTTAGTCATACTGGTATGCACTTTGTGGGATTGTATTGTGGTCCTGTTGTTTCCGCTGTGTTTTTCGTTATGTTGATATGTTCTTATATGTATATGTTGTTATTATTGTGGGCCTACGGGCCTTGTATTAACCCGAAATGTTGCCACGTACAGGGGAGGTGCCGTCCGTTTGATTTTCGGTTCGGCATGCTCTCGGGGCGTGACACTTGCCCGATCGAGTAGAGACCGTTGACGATGTTCTGGATTCGTGCATGTAATTGGGTGGAGGTCTCATGATCCTGCATCGTTAGATTATACAATTTATTTAAAAATAAGTCTCTTTTACATACCTTAGCATCGGGCGTCCCTTCGTGTAGCTCGATTAATTTGTTCCAGAGGTCCTTTGCGTTGATGAAGGGTCCGATTGGGTTGAGCTCTTCCTTGGACAAGCCACACTACAACATTTGAGTAGCTTTTGCATCGGCTTCGATTTGTCTTTTGGTTGCATTGGTCCATTTGTCGAAGCCCAGGGGCTCGCCTAGATCATTGGTGGGTAGAGCAAAACCGATTTGGATAATTATCCAAGTTTCGACTTGTGTTTTTAGAAAACACTCCATCTGACCTTTCCAATAATGAAAATCATCTCCGTTAAAGAATGGAGGTTTGATGGTGTTGTACCCCTCAATGTGGGAAATTTAAGAAAAAGGACCTTGCATACAAAAACGATGAGACACACAAGTTGCGCGCCAAGACTTTTGATATTGGATTAGAAGTGCGAGAGAAATTGTAAAGAAGAGCTTAAAATTTTTGAATCGAAAAACAATATGGAAAAAGAATTAATATACGAAAAGAAAATCGAAAATGATGATAGATTGGTGGTTGCGCCAAATCATAGCGCCCCCGCTTTGATACCAATTGTAGGATCGAAAAGCGCACTAGACGGGGGGGGGGGGGGGGTGAATAGCGAGTGTAAAATATTTTCGAACGATTCGTTTAAGACAAAATTAAAGTATTGCAGTGGAAAAGTAAATGAGACAAAGATGTTTTACTTGGTTCACAACCTTTGGAATCTTTGATTTGATGATGTGATCAAAATGTTTGGTTTCATGAAGAACGAAGATAAACCTTGTGTCTACAAGAGGGTTAGTGCAACCACAGTCATTTTTATCATCTTGTATGTAGATGACATACTACTCATTGGAAATGATATCTCTATGCTACAGTATGTGAAGAAATGGCTTGGGAATTGTTTCTCAATAAAAGATTTGGGAGAAGCAACCTATATATTTGGCATCAAGTGTTGGGTTTCCGGCACCGCGGCGTGTGTGTGTTCGATCACGTTTCGTAAACATGAACATAGCGGAAGCAATAAAAATAATAAATCTACATTTATTACAACACACACAACACACGCATGCATATTACAACAAGTGTAGACATAACCGTAAATTTAAATTTGCAATAAAAGGAAATTTATCTACGTTATACCTTTCGTATGACGTGTAGCGGAAACGGCATCAACCGGAACGATCCTCGCTAGAATCGTCTCTATCCGTATCCATGCCGAGTTCCTCGGGATGACTTTGCTAAGCCACGAGCTTCATCCTCGTACGAGTTACTAGCCTCGTGTTGAAGACAACGTGATCGAGAGATGATCACGATCTGAATCCAAATTCGGATCCTAATACGAGTCCTCAAAACTCGCTTCTCCGGAGAGGTATTCATCAACCAATTGACGAATCCTTCGTCCTCCACCTCAGAGGATTACCGGAGATTGAATCCCCGGTAGTTTAGCCGCTGTCAGAGCTCAAACCGTCGTCCAAACGATGCTCCGACGAGAGGAGAACAAGCTGTCCAGAAAACTGGACAGCTTTGGTGGAGGAGTAGGCGCCGGCCAAAACAAGGAAGCTAAGTGCTCACCTTTTCACCGAAGCCTAGGAAGATCACCGGAGGGTCACCGGAGTATCACCGGCTGAAGCTTGGACGCTGGCAAGGACTTGGACGGCGGCACAAAAGCTGGGCGGCAAAGGAGGTTGGGCGGCAACTCCCTTAATGGGGTGGGCGGCAACTCCTTGCTAGGGTTTTTGAATTAGGGCTTAATTATCCCTTAAGCCCTCTTTTATAGAGAACTAATTCTCTTAATGGTTATTGGATCATAACCATTAGGGCCGTTAATCCGCTCCATTAAGATAAGTTAAAATAAACCAAACCATGATGGTTTATTTTAAGTTAAAACGAACCGAACCAACTTTTGGTTCATTCATTTAAAATAAACCAAACCCTTTGGTTTATTCTTATCCATTGGATTAGAACCAAACCATTTTGGTTCATCCATTACGTCTTCATAAGACTCGGCCCATCCACGCTTCCATTGCGACTAAAACGATTTCATGCTCGCTTTATGTTTGGTCCAACCAAACCTAGTTTCTCTCGGTCTGAGAATCTCATTCTCAAGCTCGTTTTAAATCCTTCGGATTACGCTCGTTGTGCGTGTGACCAAATAGGTTCTCGGTTTATGTTGGTCGTCTATAATTAACCATTAATTATAGAACGATCATGAGTGGCACCTAATAGTACATCATGATCCCCAATTAACCGAAAAGATCAACGGTTGATCCAGAACTATTTCTGAAACCCTTCAGCAGCTCGAATGATTCGTGCCCCATTCCCTTCACTCATCTTATACCCACTTGATTCAGGACATGGTCTATTGTGTCAGTCCCCACTAGGCTGACTACGTCACACCTAGCCCAAGTATCATTTCCTCGTCCTACGGATTCTAGTTACTCCACATGTATCGAAGAGTACCTTACTCTAAACATGTAATGCTTTGGCCAAAGACTTTAGTAACAATCTGACGAGAGGCCATGGGTATACATCTCCTCGCAAGGAGTGGTGAATCCTTTATAGGCTATTCAAACACCTTCGATCACTTTAACTTATACCCAATCATCCCGGGTCCACATCTCCTTAGAGATGTTTGCTTAAGATGTCAAAGCATAAGTCTCCATGATCAAGATGACTTGAATACCGCAAGTCAAAGGAACATCGCACTTAAGCTACAGTAAGAACATCATTGACATATCTATATATGCAGAGAACCATATGAAGTCTTACGGCTGGTCACTCCAATGAACTAGTTACCATAACTAGCATCCACGATCAACTCTGGACATCACTATGTCTCCAGCTAGTGAGAATCAGCTGCTTTGATACACCAAGGAGTATACCTCGTGCTAGTCTCGACAGAATTGATGGTGTCCAAATCCATCAATTCATCGACTAGAGATAATTCCGATACATCACAATTACACATGTAGAGATACTCACTAGTTGTGATACAATCACAAATTCTCTCATGCTGTGAATCGTATCGTGGACATTCAGTAAATGAGTTTAAGATCCAATCAAATACATGAAACATGTATACTCAAATAGTGAATCTTCATTTATCATATAAATGGTTCATACATAAGGCGATTGCCTTAGGACATCTCTCATATATTACTAACAGACTCCCACTTGGCCCAATGACAATCACTACGGTATCCAATACCATAAGCTCTAACATGACCCTCAAACTTACTTTGAGATAATGCCTTAGTCAAAGGATCCGCTAAGTTCCTTTCAGTGGGAATTTTCTCAATTTGTATTTCGTTCCTACTGATGATCTCTCTGATAAGATGATAGCGGCGAAGCACATGTTTGGATCATTGATGAGACCACATCAAGTTCAGAGATGAACTTCTTGATCCAAACCGCTTCACGCCTAAAGCCGCACATATTCTTCCATTCTTCCTTAGTGGCAGAATCCGCTATAGTGTCAAGCTTGGAACCTTTCCAACTTATTGCGCCTCCATTCTAGGTGAATACATACCCAGACTAAGACATGGAATCATCCTTGTCTGTCTGGATCTGGCATCCGTATACCCACGTATCACCATGTACCCTTCTCCATATATTAGGAACACATCCTTAGTTCTTCTTAAGTACTTAAGGATCGTCTTAACAGTCACCCAATGATCCATTCCTGGATCAGACTGGTATCTGCTCGTGACACTCAGAGCATATGATACATCGGGCCTCGTACATAACATAGCATACATGATAGATCCTATTGCGGATGCATAGGGAATCTTACTCATGCAAATCCTCTCGTCTTCTGTGCGTGGACACATAGACTTCGAAAGGTGTACCCCATGCCTGATGGGTAGGAAACCTTTCTTGGATTCCGACATGCTAAACCTCTTTAGCACTCGGTCTATATATGTAGACTGTGAAAGACCAAGCAACCGTTTCGATCTATCTCTATAGATCTTAATCCCGAGGATGTAGGTTGCTTCTCCCAGGTCTTTCATGGAGAATGTCTTGGATAACTAAACCTTAACTGACTGTAAGATTGAAACATCATTTCCTATAAGTAATATGTCATCAACATATAATACTAGGAACACGACTGCACTCCCACTAACCTTCTTGTACACACAAGGTTCGTCTGGATTTTGTGAGAAATCAAACCTTTTGATGGTCTCATCAAAACGGATATTCCAGCTCCTGGATGCTTGCTTCAATCCATAAATGGACCGTCGCAATTTGCATACCTTGGTTTTATCAACCGATGTGAAACCCTCAGGTTGTATCATATACACGTCTTCGAGTAGGTTTCCATTAAGGAAAGCTGTTTTCACATCCATCTGTCATATCTTATAATTATAATGAGCCGCATGGCCAAGAGCATCCGAATGGATTTAAGCATAGCTACAGGCGAATAGGTTTCGTCATAATCAACGCCTTGTTTTTGACGATATCGTTTCGCCACCAATCTAGCCTTATAGGTAATCACATTACCATCCATGTCGGTTTTCTTCTTGAAAACCCACTTGCACCCTATAGGCTTTATGCCTTCAGGTGGGTCAACCAAGTTCCAAACTTGGTTTTCATACATGGAATCCATTTTCGACTTCATGGCACCAAGCCACTTATCCCTTTCTGAACTTGTCGACTTCTTCATAACTGGTTGGCTCTCATCATCAATGAGTAACACGCCGCTCGATTCACTTACTTAGAAATCCATATCTCTCAAGAATATTGCGTGTTCTACCAGATCTACGAAGATGTGGTGTTACAATAGGTCCAGCCGATTGCTCATCACTATGAGTTGTCGGCTGTTGTGCTTCACCAGGTATCTCATCAATGTCTATTTGAGTCTCTCAAGCCTCCTCAAGCTCGACGACACTCCCACTGTTTTCTTGCAAGAGAAACTCTTTCTCTAGAAACACAGCATGCCTTGAAACAAACACCTTTTGTTCCACAGGATGATAGAATTGGTAACCCCTTGTTTCCTTAGGGTATCCAATAAATAGACATTTATCAGACTTAGCATCCAATTTGTCCGATACAGTCCGCTTCACATAAGCAGGACAACCCCATATCTTCAAGTAAGATACATGAGGTTTCTTACTATTCCATATCTCATATGGAGTAGTTGAGACTACCTTGGTAGGCATTCTGTTTAACAAGTAAACAGCTGTCTGAAGTGCATAACCCCAAAAGGACTTGGGAAGAGTCGCATGATTCATCATTGACCTGACCATGTCCAACAAGGTCCGGTTATGCCTCTCAGATACACCATTATGCTGTGGTGTATAGGGCAGAGTCCATTGAGACAATATACCATTGTCTCTTAGGTAATCAAGAAACTCCTGACTCAAGTATTCACCACCTCGATCCGATCAAAGTATTTTAATACACTTGTCATGTTGTTTCTCTACTTCATTTCTGAACTCTTTGAACCTTTCAAAGGCTTCAGACTTGTGTTTCATCAAGAACACATACCCAAACCGTGAGTGATCATCGGTGAAGGTAATGAAGTAGCTATAGCCTCCTAATGCTTGAGTTGACATAGGTCCACATACATCAGTATGTATTAGACCTAGTAACTCTCTCACTCGTTCACCTTTTCTAGTAAAAGGTAACTTAGTCATCTTGCCTTTTAAGCATGATTCGCATGTATCGTATGAATCCAATTCAAACGATTCCAGAATTCCACATCGGTGTAATTCGGACATGCGTTTCTTGCTTATATGGCCAAGACGGCAATGCCACATATAGGAGTCTATTTGATTATCCTTTCGAGCATGCGTGTTGCTCGCTTCAATATTGAAAAGGTCACTGGATACGTCCAACATATAAATATCATTGCTTAAAGTTCCAGTCCATAAAGAACTCCATTCAAAGTTATGTAACAACAATTGTTACTAAAAGTCAAATGGTACCCATTTCTATTTAAACAAGAAATGGAAATGATGTTCTTTATCAACGAAAAAACATAAAAGCAATTGTCCAGTTCTAAGACAAGTCCTACAGGGAGTTTCAACAAATACGTTCCGATGGCGAGTGCAGCAACCTTTGCTTCATTCCCAACACGTAAATTTGACTCTCCCTTGATGAGTCTTCTTCTATTCCTTAGCCCATGTATGTCATTACATATATGTGAGCCACACCCAGTATCCAATACCCAAGTGTCTGAGGAAATAGAATGACAATCAATAACGAAGATATATGAAAAAGATGGAGCATCTTATGCCTTATTCTTCTTCACAGACTCAAGATAAATCTTGCAATTTCTTCGCCAATGGCCCTACTTGCCATAATGATGGAAAGTGCCCTTTTGAGCTGGTTCTGCCTTTTTAGCCTTTTTCTTCTTCCCCTTCTGTTGTTCCTTTGACTCCCTCTTAGAACCTTTCTTCGAGGAATCAACTAACAACACCGTCCCCTGCTCATGCTTCTCAAAAGGCTCCACAGTCTTCAGCATGTTGAGCAGTACCACAGATGAACCTTCTTGCATCTCAGAGGTGAAGAGGAGCTTGGAGACTTCGAACCTTTCGAATCTCACTTGCTTATCAAACAACTCATAAAGATGAAGGACTACGATATGAGCATCCATATGCTCATGTCGCCAGACTTGGGTTCCATCGCGGCTAGCATGATGCAACTCACCATTTCAGAATCATTCACATGTTTTTGATAGGCCAACAATTGGTCCAGAGTTGCATTGTCACTAGGACGGGCGGGAAGAGGCGCTTCGAGGACATACACAAGCTTTTCCACCTTGAGAACAATTCTCAAGTTTCTAAGCCAGTCCAAGAAGTTCGGCCCAGTCAATTTTATTCGAATCCAAAATGGCACGCAAATTTAAAGACATCATGATCAATTTTAGAAATACAAAACGAGCACATATGAGAAAATGATTTTAAAAATGCATCAATATACATTTATAAATCCCATTCATTTTTTGAATTTCAAAAACCCCAAAATCACTTCGGGAGATCGTAGGTTCATCTCCGAATGGGCTGATATCCATCATAGTTATGAACAACCTTGGAGAGAGTCCAACAAGCCATTCATAACTACGACGGTAGGTATCATCTATACCGATTGCATATCACGTATATGCAACTATCACAATGTGCTATCAACTAATTGAATGTTCACACATACGTTGGGTTGTTAACACATTAACAAGTATGCATCATATGCATAGCACCCAACTTCACCTCCCTTTACATCGACCTTGGAGAGAGTCCAACAAGCCGATGCTCCAGGTTAAAGCCAACCCATTAATCGGGAAATAGTTTTAATATGGTTAGAGCGCATTTAACCAATTAGCCCAGCTTGGAGAGAGTCCAACAACCAAAGCTAACGATTGACCTCTGACTCTTACCATATTAGCATTAAACTATTCCATGGTTTGAACATGTTCGGGTTCGAGCCGGGCTTGGAGAGAGTCCAACAACACAAACAAGAAACGGAACTCTAGTTCTAACCATATTAATGGAAGGTGTAGGCTTTAATATTGTTTAAGGGTTTTTATGTCTCATCCTCTTTGCATGCAAATAACTATTATCTACATGGCATGACATACATGGCATACATCTACATGTCACAACACGCATGGCATAATGTTATGCATCTAATGCAATTACATGGCATACAATTATGTCATGTATATAATTTCCTTATATGTCATAACTATTTATGGAAATAAAATATGTTTAAGATTTGATTCTCCAAATCAAATCATAATTAAATTAGGAAATAAATTTTCAAATCTAATCACATATTTTATTCATGGAATTATTTGATTAAGGAAAATCTATTTAGGAAACCAATTTCCTAAATCATTAAAACTACTTATGTAAATAAAATATTTTAAGATTTGATTTCCCAAATCAAATCATGATTAAATTAGGAAACAAATTTCCAGAATCTAATCAAATATTTTATTTATGGAAAATATCAATTTCCATAAATACTTTCAACTTTCCAAAAGTGGAAGATTTCCATAAATACTTCTAGACTTTCCAAAATTGAAAATTTTCCATAAATACTTCTAAATTTACAAAATTAGAAAATTTCCAGAAATACATTATGACTATCGCAAAACCATTTTTACGATTATGTCAAAACACAACCTGGGCTCTGATACCACTGTTGGGTTTCCGGCACCGCGGCGTGTGTGTGTGTTCGATCACATTTCGTAAACATGAACACAGCGGAAGCAATAAAAATAATAAATCTACATTTATTACAACACACACAACACATGCATGCATATTACAACAAGTGTAGACATAACCGTAAATTTAAATTTGCAATAAAAGGAAATTTATCTACGTTATACCTTTCGTATGACGTGTAGCGGAAACGGCATCAACCGGAACGATCCTCGCTAGAATCGTCTCTATCCGTATCCACGCCGAGTTCCTCGGGATGACTTCGCTAAGCCACGAGCTTCGTCCTCATATGGGTTACTAGCCTCGTGTTGAAGACGACGTGATCGAGAGATGATCACGATCCGAATCCAAATTCGGATCCTAATACGAGTCCTCAAAACTCGCTTCTCCGGAGAGGTATTCGTCAACCAATTGACGAATCCTTCATCCTCTACCTCAGAGGATTACCGGAGATCGAATCCCCGGTAGTTTAGCCACTGTCGGAGCTCAAACCGTCGTCCAAACGACGCTCCGACGAGAGGAGAACAAGCTGTCCAGAAAACTGGACAGCTTTGGTGGGAGAGTAGGCGCCGGCCAAAACAAGGAAGCCAAGTGCTCACCTTTTCACCGAAGCCTAGGAAGATCACCGGAGGGGTCGCCGGAGGATCACCGACTGAAACTTGGACGCCGGCAAGGACTTGGACGGTGGCACAAAAGCTGGGCGGCAAAGGAGGTTGGGCGGCAACTCCCTTAATGGGGTGGGCAACAACTCCTTGCTAGGGTTTTTGGATTAGGGCTTAATTATCCCTTAAGCCCTCTTTTATAGAGAACTAATTCTCTTAATGGTTATTGGATCATAACCATTAGGGTCGTTAACCCGCTCCATTAAGATAAGTTAAAATAAACTAAACCATGATGGTTTATTTTAATTTAAAACGAACCGAACCAACTTTTGGTTCATTCGTTTAAAATAAACCAAACCCTTTGGTTTATTCTTATCCATTGGATTAGAACCAAACCATTTTGGTTCATCCATTACGTCTTCATAAGACTCGGCCCATCCACGCTTCCATTGCGACTAAAATGATTTCATGCTCGCTTTATGTTTGGTCCAACCAAACCTAGTTTCTCTCGGTCTGAGAATCCCATTCTCAAGCTCGTTTTAAATCCTTCGGATTACGCTCGTTGTGCGTGTGACCAAATAGGTTCTCGGTTTATGTTGGCCGTCTATAATTAACCATTAATTATAGAACGATCATGAGTGGCACCTAGTAGTACATCATGATCCCCAATTAACCGAAAAGATCAACGGTTGATCCAGAACTATTTCTGAAACCCTTCAGCAGCTCGAATGATTCGTGCCCCATTCCCTTCACTCATCTTATACCCACTTGATTCAGGACATGGTCTATTGTGTCAGTCCCCACTAGGCTGACTACGTCACACCTAGCCCAAGTATCATTTCCTCGTCCTACGGATTCTAGTTACTCCACATGTATTGAAGAGTACCTTACTCTAAACATGTAATGCTTTGGCCAAAGACTTTAGTAACAATCCGACGAGAGGCCATGGGTATACATCTCCTCGCAAGGAGTGGTGAATCCTTTATAGGCTATTCAAACACCTTCGATCACTTTGACTTATACCCAATCATCCCGGGTCCACATCTCCTTAGAGAGGTTTGCTTAAGATGTCAAAGCATAAGTCTCCATGATCAAGATGACTTGAATACCGCAAGTCAAAGGAACATCGCACTTAAGCTATAGTAAGAACTTCATTGACATATCTATATATGCAGAGAACCATATGAAGTCTTACGGCTGGTCACTCCAATGAACTAGTTACCATAATTAGCATCCACGATCAACTCTGGACATCACTATGTCTCCAGCTAGTGAGAATCAGCTGCTTGGATACACCAAAGAGTATACCTCGTGCTAGTCTCGACAGAATTGATGGTGTCCAAATCCATCAATTCATCGACTAGAGATAATTCCGATACATCACAATTACACATGTAGAGATACTCACTAGTTGTGATCCAATCACAAATTCTCTCATGCTGTGAATCGTATCGTGGACATTCAGTAAATGAGTTTAAGATCCAATCAAATACATGAAACATGTATACTCAAATAGTGAATCTTCATTTATCATATAAATGGTTCATACATAAGGCGATTGCCTTAGGACATCTCTCATATATTACTAACATCAAGATCTATAGAGATAGATATAAGAGACTGCTTAGCCTAAGTCAGAGTACATATATTGACAAGGTGCTTAATCATTTTGCTATGCAGAATTCCAAAAAGGGATTCCTGTCGATGTCACATGGTGTAAACCTTTCGAAGGCGCAATGCCCTTCTTAAAAGGGAAAAAGGGATCGCATGGATCAGATTTCTTATGCTTCTACTATAGGGTCTATCATGTATGTCATGTTGTGTACTCGCCCCGACATCTCGTATGCATTAAGCATGACGAGCAGATACCAATCAGATCCAGCTTAAGATCACTGGACAGTAGTCAAGAATATTCTTAAGTACTTAAGAAGAAGAAAAGATTATTTCTTGATATTTGGAGGCTATGAGGAGCTCATTGTAAAGGGTTTTAGTGATGCAAGCTTCCAAACAGACAAGAATGATTCCAGATCACTGTTAGAGTATGTATTTTGCTTAAATGGTGGTGTTGTGAGTTGGAAGAGTTCAAAGCAAGACACATAGCTGATTCTACTACAGATGCAGAGTATATTGCTACTTCAGCTGCAGCAAAAGAGGATGATTGGATCAGGAAGTTTATTTCTAAGATTGGTGTTGTTCCTAGCAGACTGAGCCCCATAGACCTCTATTGTGATAACAATGGGGCTATTGCACAGGCTAAGGAACCTCGCTCTCATATGCGATCCAAACACATACTATGATGGTTCCATCTCATTCGAGAGATCATCAATAGAGGAGATGTGAGGATATGCAGAATATCGACCGATGCTAACATTACGGACCCTTTGACCAAGCCTTTGTCACAAAGGAAGCATGATGGTCACACTAGGTCACTGAGTATTAGATATTTCAGTGATTGGCATTAATGCTAGTGGGAGATTTTTAGTATTAGCCCTAAGTGCCAATTATGAGTTGATTGGTAAGGGAACTTTGGTATCATATTTTATAATAAAGGCAAAGTTTACAATTATTATATTTACTTTATTGATGTGTCATTTGAATAAATATAATAATATCCTAGGGTAGTTAGTTATAGTCTACAACATATCAAGTTGATGACTTGATAGTGGGATACTGTAGATATATAGAACACTACTCCTAACTGTTCCTAGTCAAGTATTAATATACAAGGATAATTAATATTGAGACTAGCATGTAGGTCACCTAATGACTTAATCTCACAAGTCATGGATATAGGATATCAAGTTGACATATGGGTATATAATAGAGAATATGTACTGAACTGACCCGTAATGAGAATGTTTCATGGATCGTCATATGAGTGTCATAAACATTCTCATAGTGGCTATTGATATGAATAGTCATTAGACCTGAAATCACTACGGTTCCCTACATAAAGAGTTGTATACTTTGGTATGTCAAACGTCACCTGTAACAAGGTGGACTATAAAGTCAATCACTAGATATGCAATGAATTATGCAAAGGGATGTGAGTGATGTAGATGGGATCTATCCCTTCCATATGATGGAAGTAATATCTGTGGGCCATTGGATAAAGTAGGACTACTAAAATGCATGGTTATGCTCAAATAAGTCAATATGAGATATTGAGCTCATTTGATTGGGGTAGTATACTTGGGGAGCAAGAAGCACACAGATTGATAAGACGATAACATGAGCTATGCCTCATTGATCAATCTAGATATCAAGGATAGAAGGATTGAGTCATACAAGATAATAGTCATAGAAAGGTGATGTTGGATCTCGACATTCTCGTCACTTGGGTAGCAATGATGCATTGCTAGATACTACTCATTGCTTATGTTTCTAAAAGAGTTTTAGAGACATTGCCAATGTTACGAGAACCTATTGGGTCACACACAAAGAACATGTTATTTTGGAGATGGGGTTCATTTTAGTTTGACTAAATGAACCATTAGGCTATATAATTGGATTTATTAAGTTAGACTCATTGAAAGGGTTGGATTTGAGTTAGACTCAAATTAATTTGAAGAAGATGAATGATATGGATTCATCATGCATGATTAATGTGAATTAATCATGCATGGAAGAGGGAAAGCCAAAGATTGGAAGAAACCTCTTGTCATGCATGATTAATGTGGATTAATGATGCATTGAAGAGGGAATACAAAAGGATATAAAACCTTTCATATTCATAGGATGAATATAAAAAGGGGGCTTTGGATCATGATGCATTAGGCGAGATTTCCTTTTGTTCTTCTCCTTCTTCATCTTCTTGGCCGAAACTCCTTCTTGGCCTAAACCCCTTATGTGGTGTTGCTAACACAACTTTGATTCTCCAAAGTGTGTGTCGTGTGGATACCATAGAGGTGTGACCATTCTGATTGCACTAAGATCCTTCAAAGAAAAGTTTCTACCGGGATTGTGAAGGGCTATGCATCAAGGGCAATCTCTCAACTAGATGTAGTTGCAAGAATGATTAGTTTTATGTATACACATGGATCTAGTTTTTTCACTACGTTTTGCGATTGTTTTTCGCATAAGATCCCTACATCCCTTACTTAGCAGTTGACTGTCAGAAGCCACCAGTCGACTTTCATAAGGCAGCAGTCGACTGTCAAACCTTCTATGCCCGCATCCATCGAAACTAGTAGATTGCTCAATCCAACAATCGACTGCTAGTGGCCAGTCGACTACTAAACCTTAGTAGTTGACTTCCAAAGTTACAGTCCACAGTTGAGCCTCAATCGACTACTCAACCAACCGACTAGGTCATTACCCCAGTTGACTGCCCAAGTCAACTAGGCCTCCCGAGTGTCATGCACTCGACCAGTCAACCGACCAATACCACCAGTCGACTGGTAAACCTCAAACATGAGGTTTAACCCAAGTATGATCCCCTCATACTTGATACTCACCCTTAGCCTAGACCTAAGCCTTCTAGCCACCTCCATCAACCTCACGCCCTTAGGGTCCATCCGAGTCCTCCATGACTCGTTCACCCTTCGTGCTAGCCTTCATTTGCTTCCGTCGGCTGGTGAATGAGTCTACTTTGCCAAGAGGTCGTGCCTCCAGGACTTCTCCATTTCCAAGCCTCACTTGGACTTTCATCGCCAAGACTACACACTTGGACTTACATGGCCAATACTACACCCTTGGACTTTTTCTTTGCCAAATATCAATATTTAGACTTTTGCCGCCAAGACTACACACTTGGACTTACACGGCCAAGACTACACCCTTGAACTTTTCTTTTGCCATGTATCCATACTTGGACTTCTCCTTGCCAAGACTTCACCCTTGGATCTTTCCTTGCCATGTATCCATACTTGAACTTTTCCATTGCCAAGACTTCACCCTTGGACTTTTCCATGCCAAGTCTTCAAACTTAGACTTCCTCTCAAGTCTCACTCGAGCTAGGTCAAACATTGACCTGAGGTCGATTGCTCCAAAAATCACCTCCTAACAATCTTTTTCATATGACCTTAGATATTCCAAACATCCACTTGTCATATGGTCAACATATAGTCAAACCATATTGATAAATACACTGACAATCTCATTGTCAAACTTATTGTCAAACATCAAACACCTACTCGAGTCCCACTCGAGTCTGGTCAATCATGACCTGGGTCGATTGCACCAACAATTATCGTCCAAGAAGGGTAGTCACGCAGTGCTATATCCCTCTTGAAATGCCATTATAATGCTTCAGTTGATCGTTAAGTCTTCGGAGTGATCCAAATTCTGATATGACTTGTTGAGGATCTTGGATGGATAGAGGGGGTGAATAGACTTTCTTTCGATTTCTACACAAAGCCATTAGCAGAAAGCAATAACAAAAACACAATCTAAAATTGAAATCAACACAAGCAAAGCTAACACAATCGGTGTTACATGGTTCAGAGATGAAGCTCCTACTCCACGACAATCCTTAAGATTGATCACCCCACAAGACTTCACTAAAATTCCTTCTTTTAATAAGCACACCAAGGTGGAGAAACCTTCTTTACAAGATGATCTCTTCTTCTTACAATGATGGTGGAAGTAAGCTTAGGAAGAAGAGATTAAGGACATAGAAAGCTTAGGAGAAGGCTTGGAGAGCTTAGAATGAAAGTTTAGAATGAGAGCACTAGCCCATTGCAAGCTCCCCAACCCCCCTCTTATAAACTTTGGGTGCCTATGCCCATTGATCACTATGCCAGTCAACTGCTGCATATTAGCAGTCGACTGGTGATACTGTTGACTGAATCCAATGCCTTCTAATGAAGTCTGATCGCGATCATCACCACTTAATGGTTACTTGATGAGTCGATTACTCATAGTAGCAGTCGACTACTCGAGCCATCAATCAACTACCATAAGCCAACAGTCGACTACTAAACATTCTATGTCTTGTCCACTTAAGGGCAGTTGACTGCTCAACCATAGCAGTCGACTACCAGATAATAGTTTCAGCAGTCACTTGACCAGTCGACTGGGTCATAACTCCAGTCAACTACCCGAGCCAATTTGAGCTCTCAAGGGTCGAGCACCCGAGACCAATCGACTGGTACACCTTAAGTATGACTATTTCATACTTAAAATCAATCCCTAACCCTAGACTAAACCTTCAAGTTGTTCTATCAGCCTCGCACCTTTAGAATCCCTCTGAGTCCATGACTCCTTCATCCTTGCAGTTGCCTTTAAAAGCTTCCTTCAACTTTGTCATGCTTTAGGGTCTTTCTTTGCCAAGGTCCTTTTGGAATAATGCCTCCAAGACTAAACACTTGGGCTTTATACTATCAAAATCTCATCCTTGGACTTCCTTGTCAAGATTCACTTGGACTTAGGTTGTCAAGACTACACACTTGGACTTACGCCACCAAGTCCTCATTTTTGGACTTTTCTTGCCAATACTTTACCCTTGGACTTTCCTTGCCAAGTCTGCTCACTTGGAATTTCTTTATACCTGTAACTTAATCACCACATTAGATCACAAATATTACCTAACTATAAATTATTATCTAAACATCAAAAGATTAATACTTGGGGCATTCTTGCACCAATAGACTATGTCAAATCCAAGTCAAACTTAGCTGACATATTTACTAAACCCCTTGCAGAAGATGAGTTTAGCATACTCAAAAGACAACTAGGTTTATGTTTAATAGAGTAGAAACTTTTATGTTTCATCAATATTCTTGCATGCTACATTTTCTGTTCTTGCAAATTGTTCTTAGCCTAAACTCAAGCCTAGAAATCATGATTCTATAGAAATCTTAAGAAGCCAGGACATCTCATAACATCTTAGTTTAACATTGATTATGTATTGAAAGGCATGAGATGTTCGAGAATCAATCTTTAATATAGAACAAGTACATTAAATTAAAATTGTGAACTAGGCTAACTTCATTTGATAAATATTTAACAAACTACAACTCCCTTATATACTTGGCTTTCGATATTTGGTAAAGGGGGAGAGAAAACTATAAATTAAGTAAAAATAATAACTTAACTTAAGAAAAATTTTAGGGGGGAGAGTATGCATAAGGAAAAGTGTGCATAAGTCCAAGGGAGTGAAAGAGAATGAATGAAAATTATAAATTTATTATGCACATTTCTTTGCTTATATTGCCTACTTCTATTCTTGCATTAATCTGTATATCTGTGTTGAATTTACTCAATATAAATGTGTTATTTTTTTACTGAACTTTTATCGAGTTGTCAAATATCAAAAAGAGGGAGTTTGTTGGTGCAAGAAGCGCCATATGATCAATCTTGAGTTTTGATATTGGAAAAGGGGTAAAAGTTAAGTCATCTAGTGGTCTATTATGCAAGTTGAGCTTATAGGTAAGTCCTAGTTGAGGCTAGGCATGAAAGTCCTAGTAAGTGGGATTTGGCAGAAGGAAAGTCCTAGTCCAGGCTAGGCAAGGAAGGCATGGTCGGAGAGATCAGGAAGAAGTCTCTAAAGGTCGAGGACATCGGGCGAAAGTCTTGGGGGTCATGGACACTAAGTGGAAAGTCCTGATCAACGGGACCGAGTGGAAGTCTAGACGGTTGAGAGGACTAGAGGTCTAGCAGAAAGTCTCAAAGTCAAGATTCGATGAGAAAAAGTCCATATGACCAAGTGGATCTAGATTAGCAGCAGGTAACTTCTCTTGAGTGGAGTTGTGAGGATGCGCTCTCGGAAAGAGAGCATTAGACGTTGATCTGATCTAGGGTTTCACTAAAACTCAAGATCAAGACCTGACAGCTAGTATGACTATCAGTAATACTTTTATTGGTTGGATTAATTTTGTTTTGTAGATAAATAAAAATGACGGCAATTGACTCCAGGCCACCGGAATAGTTCCAGGTGCCCTTAAGTGTACGAGCGATTGAATATGTTCATGGCACCCTTTAGTGGATAAACTATAGAGATAGAATTTTGCTGAGTATGTGCCACGTCAACATCGAAGGTGCCAAGAGACACTTAAGGCCCCCTGAAGTGGATAAGGGTCAGTGATAGAGTTTCCTTGAGATTATGCCATCTCAGCGGTGAAGGTGCCCAAAGATGCTCAAGGCACCCTGAGGATGATAAAGTTGATGCAATCAACCCAGGTCATGATTGATCAGATTCGAGTGAGACTCGAGTAGTATTTTGATGTTTAACAATGAGTTTGACAATGGTGTTGTCAAGTGTTTCACAATATGGTTTGACCATATATTGACCATATGACTAGTGGATGATTGAGATATCCAAGGTCATATGAGGGAGATGTTAGGATGCGATTGTTAGAGCAATCGACCTCAAGTCAAGGTTGACCTAGCTCGAGTGAGACTCGAGTAGAAGTCCAAGAATGGATCTTTGGCAATGGAGAAGTCCAAGTATGGATACTTGGCAAGGAAAAGTCCAAGGGTGAAGTCTTGGCAAGGGAAAGTCCAAGTATGAATACTTGGCAAAAGAAAAGTCCAAAGGTGTAGTCTTGGTCATCTAAGTCCAAAGGTGTAGTCTTGGTCATGTAAGTCCAAGTGTGTAGTCTTGGCGGTGAAAGTCCAAATATGAATATTTGGCAAAGGAAAAGTCCAAGGGTGTATTCTTGGCCATGTAAGTTTAAGTGTGCAGTCTTGACGGTGAAAGTTCAAGCATTGAGGCTTAGCAATGAAGAAGTCCCTGAGGCACGACCTTTTGGCAAAGTAGACCCGATGGCATGACATAGCCAATGGAATCATCTGAAGGCTAGCACGAAGGGTGAATGAGTCATGGAGGACTCGAATGGACTCTGAGGGCGTGAGGCTGATGGAGGTGGCTAGTGTTAGTGAAAGCCCTAGAGCCAATCATGTGATGATTGTTGTATGGACTTTATTGTATCATATTCCTATTTATAAAGGCATGGTTATTATATTTACTTGTATTGGTGCCAAATAACTAAATATAATAATGTCCTTGAGTAGTAGGTTCTTATCTATATCAATCGATTGGTTGAATCGATAATGAGATGATATAGAGAACACTACTCTTAATCATTCCTGGTCGAGTATTAACATTCAGGGACAATGTTAATGCGTAAAGACTAGCATGTAGGTCAACAAGATGACTTGATCTCACAAGTCATGGATATGAGATATCAAGTTGACACATGGGTATGCATTGGAGAATGTATACTGAATGACCCGCCATGAGAAAGTATCATGGATCGTTATATGAGTGTCATATACTTTCTCATGTGGCTATTAGTATGACTATTAGTCCTTAGACCTGAAGTCACCATGGTTCCCTACATAATGAGTTGCATACTTTGGCTTCGTCAAATGTCACCCGTAAATGGGTGGACTATAAAGGCGATTACTGGGTATGTAACAAATTATGCGGAGGGATGTGAGTGATGTAGATGGGATCTATCCCTCCTATATGACGGGGGTGACATCGATATTCTTGATAGAGTGAGGCCACGGCGTATGGTTATGCCCAAATGAGTCAATATGAGATATTGAGCTCATTTGATTAGAGTGAGTCTACTTGAGATCAAGATTTAGATTGTACCGAGGATGACACGGTTCATGCCTCGATTGGTCAATCTAGATGTCAAGGATAGAGGGACATTGTCACATATTGTGAGAGTCACAATTAGTAGTCACAAAGGTGATGTTGAGCTCAACATTCTTGTAACTTGGGTAGCAATGATGTGTTGCTAGATACCGCTCATTGCTTATGTTCCTAAATCAGTTTAGGGACATTGCCAACTCTACAAGAACCTATAGGGTCACACACATAAGAGCAATTAGATGGAGATTAGGTTCATATGATGAACCATGAGGATTAGGTTCATGGGATGAACCAAATTGGATTAAGAGTAATCCAAATTAGACTAATTGAGTTAGACTCAAGTTGATTCAAGTGTTGAATGAGTCTAATTGAGATTTGATTCATCAAATCAATTTAAATTAATGAATAGAGATTCATTATATTAAATTGACTTGAGTCAAGTGGTTAGATTTGATCAACCATGGGAGATTAGAGGTCAAGTTTGACTTGACTTGAGAGGGAAGATGAAAGGTCAAGTTTGACTTGACCAAATGCCATGTCATGATGATGACTAGGCATGGCCGCCAATGATGATACTCCACATCATCATTGACTTTGTCAATTGGTGCCACCTCATGAGGGAGACCAAGGACATGGAGTTACATGCATGCATGTAACTCCTCTCCATAATGTGGCCGGCCAACACTTTAGACATGGGTGAAATTCATTTTGTGTGTAACTCTCCATAACATCATCTTCTTCCTTGGGAATTTTTTTCTCTCAAGCTCTCCCTCTCCAACCTCATCTTGCCGAGACACCATAGAGGAGTGCTAGCACACTCAAGTGTCTTTTTCTCCACCTATTGCTTGTGTGGATACCATAGAGGAGTGTGCACTTGACACTCTCGAGTTCCGGCGGACTTTTGGACGAGCGGGATAAGCGAAGGGCGTCGCTACGAGGGTAACGTTCTAACCTCTTAGATCTAAGGTAGATCTAGGATTTCTGTAAGCACATACATGTAATTATAATTTTTATACTTCGCACGGATCCGTGGCCGGGGCTTCCGAGGTTTCCGCAACGCAAAAAGCGGTTTTTGCGGCTCGGAAAAACCGTCGAGAAAAACTCTCCGAATCGGCGAGTCACTGTAAGATCATTGTAGGGACACTCGCGAAGTTTATTTTGCGAGTAGGGGCGCTGCCCCTATCCCCGAAAGGGGCCATGTCCCGCGATCGCGCCCGGAAACCGCTTAGCGGGACCGTTTCGGAGGGGTGACTCATAAATTCAAAATAAATTAGGAAAAATTATAGAAATTTTCTGTAAAAATACATAATTTAGAATTATGTATAATTCTGTGATTGTCATGGCCCAATAACCCAATTGGATTGGATTATGTGTGTTGTAATTCATAATACGGCCTGCGTGCCGTTTTGTGGTTGTGCGTGTTGTAAAGTGTTTCATGACTGCAAGGCCGCACCTATTCTTTTAATATTCTAGTTGTAAATAGTTTTAAACTCGAATGTAACTCGAGTTTCGTATTTGTAATGTACAAAATGGAGCGGTGGAAAGTCCACTTGAAGACGAGATTACGAGAAGGGTGACGATGACACATGGCGGTCAAAGGAAGCGCTTGGAGAAGCCGCTAGCCTTAGGTTGACCGTCCGATCTTCTCATTGGCTTGAGAAGATCGTAGTAGGGCCATGACTATATCACATTTAATGATATATATATATGTTGATATATATATATGTATATTTAATTGATTTTGCTTGTATGTATGTGATGCATGCTAGTAGAAAAATGTTTGTATGTATATGATGCATGCTAGGTTAATTTTCTTGTATGTATATGATGCATGCTAGAATAATTAATGTATGTATATGATGCATGCTAATATAGGATAATAAAGGCCTAAATGTGTATAAGATACACATTACGATTAGATTAGATCATAATCGAATCAACTCGAAAATGCCTACCGAGCCTTGATACCCATCACTACCTCGATCATTTGTTGTTGTTGAATCTGCCAAAGCAGAGCAACGCATATTATCTTGGTAGGGTGCGGAGGGACAATCTTGGTCCCGCCTATCATGACTCGGGTTAGAGTAAGCTCAATTAGATTGAGCAAAACTAGTTAACTCAATTGGATCGAGTAGAACTATAGGCATATTCCAATCGTTGGAAAGATAGGTTAAGATCGCATTTACACTAAATCTTGGGCGATTTAGCCAAAGCTAACTCAAGGTCTTTTGTAAATGTGGGTCTTAATCCTATAAACAAGAGTTGCATAGAGATGTAATCGGTAATGTGTTACCCACCGATCGTACTAAGTCTTGGGCGATTTAGCCAAAGCTAACTCAAGGCTTAGTATGATGTGGATCTTGTCCCGCAAGAATTATAGCTAGTTTGTATGAATCTAGTAAAAGTGGTTTGACCACATCCATAACTCGATTCTACAAAATTCCTATAATTTAGTGGGAGCATCATTTGATTAAAGGCCTAATTAAATGATAAAAGGAATATGATATTAATTCTCTGCATTGTATGTTGTAGATAACTATGTCGACAACCACGAACACTCTCTCTCGCGATCTGTCCTGAGAAGGACAAGCTCAATGGAGCAAATTTCCTGGACTGGTACAGAAACCTGAGAATTGTTCTCACCCAAGAAAGGAAGTTGTACGTCCTGGAGCAGCCCATTCCGGAGGCACCTCCTGCCAATGCCTCGCGAGCTGACAAAGATGCTTACAAGAAGCATCAAGATGATGCTTACAAGAAGCATCAAGATGATGCATTAGATGTGTCATGTCTAATGCTCGCGACCATGAACTCTGAGCTTCAGAAGCAACACGAGTTCATGAATGCTTATGATATGGTTGGACATCTTCGTCAACTATATCAAGGACAAGCTAGGCATGAGAGATATGAAGTCTCTAAGGCATTATTTGGGTCCAAAATGCAAGAAGGGACTCCCGTAGGTACATATGTACTCAAGATGATTGGGTACGTAGAAAACCTACAAAGGCTGGGATTCCCACTTGGCCAAGAGCTGGCCACTGACCTAATCTTGCAATCTTTGCCACAAGCCTTCAATCAATTTGTCATGAATTATAACATGAATGAAATTGATAAGCCATTGTTCAAATGCTCAAAGATGTTGAGAATCGCAGAGCTTAACCTTAAGAAGGGTAACTGACACCATTTTGATGGTGCAAGAAGAAAGGCAAGGGCAAGCCTAAAGGTAAGGGAAAGTCCCAAGCCAAGGGCAAAGGCAAAGAACTTAAACCCAAAGGAGGGGTAGCTAAGGAAGGGGCTTGCTTCTCAGAAGGAAGCAGGACACTGGAAGCGTAACTGCAAGGCATACCTGGAAGATCTTAAGAAGAAGAGAAGTGAGACTTCTACTTCAGGTATAAATGTTATAGAAGTCAATATATATATTTCTTCATCATGGGTATTATATACCGGATGTGCATCTCACATTTGTACCAATGTGCAGGGGCTGAGAAATAGCAGGGCATTGACAAAGGGCGAGGTGGACCTACGAGTAGGCAATGGAGCAAGGGTTGCTGCTGTTGCTGTAGGAACTTATGATCTATCTCTGCCCTCTGGGCTTGTACTAGAATTAGATGAATGTTGTTATGTGCCTGCCTTAACTAAGAACATCATTTCAGTTTCTTGTTTGGACAAGAAAGGTTTTTCATTTATAATAAAGAACAAATGTTGTTCAGTTTATTTAAATGATATGTTCTATTGTAGTGCACCTCTAATGAACGGACTCTACTTTCTAGACTTAGAGAGCCCTATCTATAACATAAGTACCAAGAGGTTCAAGTCAAATGAGTTGAACCAAACCTATCTCTGGCATTGTCGCTTAGGTCACATAAATGAGAGTCGCTTATCTCAGCTCCATAAGGATGGGCTGCTAGACTCATTTGATTTTGAATCATATGAGACATGCGAGTCTTGCCTTTTAGGCAAGATGACCAAGACTCCCTTTAGTGGACATAGCGAAAGAGCAACAGATTTGTTAGGACTTATACATAGTGATGTATGTGGTCCTTTCAATGTTGCTGCTAGAGGTGGTTACAGGTACTTCATTACATTTACTGATGACTTCAGTAGATATGGTTATGTGTATCTTATGACACATAAATCTGAATCCTTTGAAAAGTTCAAAGAATTCAAGAATGAAGTACAAAACCAGCTTGGCAAGAGTATTAAGATACTTCGATCAGATCGAGGTGGTGAATACCTTAGCCATGAGTTTCGTGACTATCTAGCTAAGTGTGGAATTCTATCCCAACTCACTCCTCCTGGAACACCACAGTGGAATGGTGTATCCGAAAGGAGGAATCGTACCCTATTGGATATGGTACGATCTATGATGAGTCACACAGATCTTCCTATATCCTTTTGGGGATATGCTCGACACGCAGCCTTTACCCTTAACTGTACCATCCAAGGTCAGGTAAAGACACCATATACGATATGGACAGGAAAATCCCAAGATGTCTTTTGAGGATTTGGGGTTGTGAGGCTTACGCTCGACGCCAAGTCTCGCATAAACCGGGACCCAAATCCGATAGGTGCTATTTTGTTGGATATCCCAAGGATACAAAGGATATTATTTCTACATTCCCACAAGACAAAGTGTTTGTGGCAAAGACTGGGGTTTTTCTAGAAAGGGATTTTGTTTCTAGAAAAACTAGTGGGAGTACCTTCGATCTTGAAGAAATTTAAGATAAGGACCATAGCACTGAGGCCTTGATGGAGGTTGAACAGGAACCACAAAGTGTTGTGGGTGATGAGGTTGTTGCACAAAGAGTTGTGGAACAACCACCTGTTCAAGTAGACCTACCTCTTCGCAGGTCTGATAGGGTACGTCGTCACCGAGAGATACTCATTTCTCTTGTCCGACCACGATGATGACGTTATGCTCATTGAGAATGAGCCTACCTCCTATCAGGAAGCTGTGATGAGCCCAGATTCTGAGAAATGGCTAGACGCCATGAGATCCGAGATGGAATCCATGTACACTAACCAAGTATGGACTTTGGTTTATCCACCTGAAGGGGTCAAACCCATTGGGTGTAAGTGGGTCTTTAGGAGAAAGACTGACATGGATGGACTTACGCATACCTATAAGGGCCGATTGGTGGCTAAAGGTTTCAAGCAAATTCATGGTATTGACTATGATGAAACCTTTTCTCCAGTGGCGATGTTTAAGTCCATTCGGATCTTGCTTGCTATTGCAGCATACCACGATTATGAGATCTGACAGATGGATGTCAAAACCGCGTTTTTGAATGGAAACTTACTCGAGGATGTGTACATGACACAACCTGAGGGTTTTGTAGATCCACAGCATACTGGGAAGGTATGCAAGCTGCAAAGGTCCATTTATGGGCTAAAGTAAGCTTCTCGGAGTTGGAATCTTCGATTCGATGATGCAATCAAACAGTTTGGTTTCATCAAGAATGAAGATGAACCCTGTGTCTACAAGAGGGTTAATGGGAACACAGTTGTGTTCCTTGTATTGTATGTGGATGACATACTACTCATTGGGAATGACATCCCTTCGCACTGAAGACTTGGCTGGGGACGTGCTTCTCAATGAAGGACTTAGGTGAAGCAGCCTGTATTCTAGGCATCAAGATCTATAGAGATAGATCTAAGAGATTGCTTGGCCTAAGTCAGAGTACATACATTGACATGGTATTACTTCGGTTTGCCATGCAGAATTCCAAGAAAGGACTTCTGCCGATGTCACATGGTGTGAGTTTTTCGAAGACTTAAAGTCCCTCTTCTAGAGAGGAGAGAGACCGCATGGATAAGATCCCTTAGGCATCTGCTATAGGATCTATCATGTACGCCATGCTGTGTACTCGTCCTGATGTCTCGTATGCTTTGAGCATGACGGTGAGCGCCGGATAGCGATAGTCCAAGAATATTCTTAAGTACTTGAGAAGGACTAAAGAATATTTCTTGATATTTGGAGGCGATGAGGAGCTAGCTGTAAAGGGTTACAGCGATGCCAGCTTCCAAACTGACCAGGATGATTATAGATCGCAGTCAGGGTTCGTGTTTTGCTTGAATAGGTAGCACTGTGAGCTGGAAGAGTTCCAAGTAGGACACAATTATTGATTCTACAACAGAGGCCGAATATATCGGTGCTTCCATCTCATTCGTGAGATTGTCGATCGAGGAGATGTGAAGATTTGCAGAGTACCCACAGAGGTTAACATCGCAGATCCCTTGACCAAGGCTTTGGAACAGAAAAAGCATGATTGTCACACTAGGTCATTGGGTATTAGATACTACGATGATTGGCACTAGTGCTAGTGGGAGATTGTTAGTGAAAGCCTTAGAGCCAATCATGTGATGATTGTTGTATGGACTTTATTGTATCATATTCCTATTTATAAAGGCATGGTTATTATATTTACTTGTATTGGTGCCAAATAACTAAATATAATAATGTCCTTGAGTAGTAGGTTCTTATCTATATCAATCGATTGGTTGAATCGATAATGAGATGATATAGAGAACACTACTCTTAATCATTCCTAGTCGAGTATTAACATTCAGTGACAATGTTAATGCGTAGAGACTAGCATGTAGGTCAACAAGATGACTTGATCTCACAAGTCATGGATATGAGATATCAAGTTGACACATGGGTATGCATAGGAGAATGTATACCAATGACCCGCCATGAGAAAGTATCATGGATCGTTATATGAGTGTCATATACTTTCTCATGTGGCTATTAGTATGACTATTAGTCCTTAGACCTGAAGTCACCATGGTTCCCTACATAATGAGTTGCATACTTTGGCTTCGTCAAACGTCACCCGTAAATGGGTTGACTATAAAGGCGATTACTGGGTATGTAACAAATTATGCGGAGGGATGTGAGTGATGTAGATGGGATCTATCCCTCCTATATGACGGGGGTGACATCGATATTCTTGATAGAGTGAGACCACGAAGTGCATGGCCATGCCCAAATGAGTCAATATGAGATATTGAGCTCATTTGATTAGAGTGAGTCTACTTGGAGATCAAGATTTAGATTGTACCGAGGATGACACGGTCTATGCCTCGATTGGTCAATCTAGATGTCAAGGATAGAGGGACATTGTCACATATTGTGAGAGTCACAATTAGTAGTCACAAAGGTGATGTTGGAGCTCAACATTCTTGTAACTTGGGTAGCAATGATGTGTAGCTAGATACCGCTCATTGCTTATGTTCCTAAACCGGTTTAGGGACATTGCCAACGTTACAAGAACCTATAGGGTCACACACATAAGAGCAATTAGATGGAGATTAGGTTCATATGATGAACCATGAGGATTAGGTTCATGGGATGAACCAAATTGGATTAAGAGTAATCCAAATTAGACTAATTGAGTTAGACTCAAGTTGATTCAAGTGTTGAATGGTCTAATTGAGATTTGATTCATCAAATCAATTTAAATTAATGAATAGAGATTCATTATATTAAATTGACTTGAGTCAAGTGGTTAGATTTGATCAACCATGGCAGATTAGAGGTCAAGTTTGACTTGACTTGAGAGGGAAGATGAAAGGTCAAGTTTGACTTGACCAAATGCCATGTCATGATGATGACTAGGCATGGCCGACCAATGATGATACTCCACATCATCATTGACTTTGTCAATTGGTGCCACCTCATGAGGGAGACCAAGGGACATGGGAGTTACATGCATGCATGTAACTCCCTCTCCATAATGTGGCCGGCCAACACTTTAGGGGTTTCATGGGTGAAATTCATTTTGTGTGTAACTCTCCATAACATCATCTTCTTCCTTGGGAATTTTTTTCTCTCAAGCTCTCCCTCTCCAACCTCATCTTGCCGAGACACCATAGAGGAGTGCTAGCACACTCAAGTGTCTTTTTCTCCACCTATTGCTTGTGTGGATACCATAGAGGAGTGTGCACTTGACACTCTCGAGTTTCGGCGGACTTTTGGACGAGCGGGATAAGCGAAGGGCGTCGCTATGAGGGTAACGTTCTAACCTCTTAGATCTAAGGTAGATCTAGGATTTCTGTAAGCACATACATGTAATTATAATTTTTATACTTCGCACGGATCCGTGGCCGGGGCTTCCGAGGTTTCCACAACGCAAAAAGCGGTTTTTTCGGCTCGGAAAAACCCAACAGCTAGAAGACTTAAGTCTAGGCTAAGGGTGAATATAAAGTATGAAGGGGATCGTACTTGGGTTTAACCTCATGTTTGAGGTTTACTAGTCTACTAGTGTTATTGGTCAGTCAATTGGTCGAGTGCACTAAACTCGAGAGACCTAGTTGACTCAGACAGTTGACTAAGGTTATGTAGTCGACTAAGGCTCGACTATGACCTGTGGCTCTAACAGTCGACTTCTAGGGTTTACCAGCCGATTGGCCACTGGCAGTCGACTCCTAGGATTGAGCAATCGACTATTGGCTTATGGCATTCGACTAGTGGCTATGGAAATCTTTTGCTAGGTATGGGCAGTCGACAATGGTATTGTGTCCAGTCAATTGGTGGGTAAGGCCAGTCGACTGGGAGGTAGAAAATCAGCCCTAGCGAAGCTTTAAATTGAGAACGACGGGAGCTTCTTCCATAGCAGTGGTTGGGGTGATTTTGAGGTAAAGTGTTGCTGCATTTCAGGTCTTCAAAGGCATCCAAAGCAACCAAATTATCAAGCAAACAAAGCTCAATTCTTATAAAGTGTTTTTATCTTTTTGTTTTGTATTTCATTAATAATCTTGTATTTGGTTGTATGTAACTTGTTGTAAGCTTCATATTGTACGAGGTTTCTCCACCTCTGGTGTCATACCGAGAAGGAGAGGTTTTAGTGAGTGTAGATAACTAAAGCACTGTCATGAAGTAGGAACCATAGATTCCGAACCACGTAAAATATTATGTTGTGTTTATGTTGTTTTCATTTGTGTTTATTTTTGTATATTCCACTGCGCACTAACGATTGTAGACAAACAAGAATGAACAAAATTTAAGCAAAAATGAATGACACTATTCACCTCCTCACTCAGCACATCCAAAGGACCCCAACAAGTGGTATCAGAGCAAGGACGCTTTTCAAGGGCTTACCTCCAAGAGAGCACAAGCTAATGAGTAGAGAAGGATGGAGTTGCCCAATGATGGACTTGGATATGACATCTACAGTCCACCGCCCTATGAATTCTACGGAGTAGAGAGTGTTGGTGCAATCGGCCCAGGTTGACTTGAGTTTGACTCGAGCAGTACCTTGATAGTATTTTGATGATAGACAAAACTCATGACATGGGATTGTCATGGGAAAGTCCAACATGGTGTTGGCATGGAAAATCCAAGCATGAAGCTTGGTGTGGAAAAGTCCAAAGCATTGCGAAGTCGTGCGCTTGGTGCTTGGTGAGAAATGCATTGTGATGTCGTGCGCTTGGTGCATGTGGGAAGTCTTGAGGACTTGGTAAGTTCACTAGGCTCGGGGTCCTTGAGTCGGTGAAGGATGGAATTGCGAAGTCGTGCACTTGGTGCAACCGAGGGACCATCGGACGGGGAGAGAATGGAGTGAGGCCCAAGGGAAGCATACTTCGAGGGCAAGAGACGCGAAGGATGACATTGCGAAGTCGTGCGCTTGGCACATCCGAGGGACATAGGCCGAGGGAAGAGAGCTTCGGTGGAGAACTCCAATGAGGGATGATGTGGACTTGGCCAAGTGGCTAAGACTGAGTGTCGGAGGCTCAAACTTGATGTTTGAGGGTTTACCCGACGGTCGGATGCTCAAACAACTTGGTGTTTGATCACGACGCCATGGAGGGTAGTCGATCGTTGACACTATCATCGACTACTAATGGGTAGTGACGTGATCACACATTGCACGGGACATAATGGAGTCGAGCTCGCACAAAGACTTTCGATCGATGGGATCAATCGTGATGGGTGCCATCATTCGTGATGTGTGATCCATTGAACTTAACCAACGTGATCCGCCGCTAGAGACAAGATCTACAGACCACTTGATCGATGGTCACGATTAGTCGACTGATGCATACGAAATCAGCTTGATGCAGGTTATAAATGGAGCTCAAGTGGGGGGATTTCGCCAAGGCTTTTGAGGTGACTTTGGAGGGGAATTGCTGTTGCATTCCAGACCTTCAAAAGCAAGCAACAAGAAAGTGATCAAAATAATTGTGTAAAAGTTCTCTTTTGTATTGTCTTTGTATTTCTTGTTGTATTTCATATTACTTGTTGTGATAGCTTGTGAGAGGTTTCTCCACCTCCGACGTGTAGTCGAGAAGGAGTTTAGTTAGTGTCGTGCGCATAACTAGAGCTCGGTGAGCTCGCCCGTGGAGTAGGAACCATTCGGTTCCGAACCATGTATATGCTTGTGATTGGTATGTGTTGTTAGTATTATTATTATCATTGTTATTTCGCTGCACTAACAACAATCGTAGACAAGAAAAGCAATGAGAATGAGCAAATTCCACCATCAAACGATTGAGAGCTATTCACACCCCTCTAGTCGGCCGATCGATCCCCTACAAGTGGTATCAGAGCCGAGGTTGCTCTTCAAGGACTAACCGCCGCGAGAACACTATAAGATGGCCGGCTACAACCTCCAACCACCAAAATTCGAAGGAGATTTCCTATGGTGGAGAAGAAAAATGGAGGTATACCTAGAAATAGATTTTGATTTTATGCTAATCTTAGAAAACGGTTTCAAATTGCCTAGGGATGAAAGAAATAGACAAATTGAGAAGTCAAGGTGGACCCAAGACCAAATAAAAGACTTCGAGACAAATCGCAAGGTAATCGAATTACTTAGTGATTTGATTTCTAACAACATTTGGTCTAGGTTGGGTACTTTTAGGGATGCAAATGAATTATGGAAGAAAATAATGAAATTCGAAGAAAATTCCCAACCGGCACAAGTAGAGGAAAATGACGTGGAAGAATTGGCATCTTCATTCGAAGATGTGGATGATTTGGTGGAGACCTCCACCTCTAGCATTGAGGGGGAGGAAAGTATTTCCATTTTGGAGCAAGATCAAAATGAAGCTTCTACCTCTGGAAGAAGTGAAGAGGCCCCTACCACCTCCCTAGGTAACTCAAGTGTTATTATTTTAAATAAAAATCACATAATATGCTTTGAGTGTAGGGAGAAAGGGCATTACAAGAGCAAATGCCCTAAATTGGCTAAGAAGAAGACACCGACATCAAAAGTCAATTCAAAGTCAAAGGATGCCGAAGTCCCCACAACTAGAAGCAAAGAGCACATTGTGTGCTTTAAATGCAATCAAAAGGGACACTACCGAAGCCAATGCCCTAGGGGGAGGAAGAAAGGTCAAGAAGGTGTATCTCATGTAGGGGGAGCTCCTAAAGCTAACCCTAAGGTAAATTTATTTAATGCACCTTTAATTCCTAAAGTCAAAAAGCATGCCAAAAATTATTTTAGTTCTCTTGCTATTATCAATGAAAAGCATGCTAGTAGAAATAATAAGGTTTATTGTTTAGGTGCTAAGCATGTTCATGTAACTAAGGACAAACCTAGGACTCATAATTCTAGAAATATTTTGCCAAAGGAGTCCATTAGGAAAATAGAAGAAAATTTGGGTATTAATCCCAAAAAGTCTAGGCACATGCCTAACAACAAGAGGCCTTCCCAAAAATATAATGAAAATTCAAAATTGAAGAAATTAGAGCTAGAAAACCAAGTCTTGAGGTCAATACTTGAGAGAATGGAGAAAACCCTTAAAATCATAGAAAATTCAATTCTAGGGTCAAATGCCCAAAAGTCAAGACCTAAGGTTCAAAAACGGTCTAAGGGCAATGAAGGTTTGGGTCACAAACCTAAGCCCAAGAAGACTTACCATAATGTTTCATTTGATTATGGAACAATTTCTAGGTCTAGAAAAACCAAGGCTAATAGGGAAGTTATCCCTAAGACTAGCCATGGTGTGTGCTTAGTGGCTAAGACCTCAAAGAAATCAAGTGTAGCCACTAGGAAGGTCAAAGGAGGAGTCACCTCTAGAGTTGACCTAGGAAAGACTCAAAAGACTATGACTTTAAAGCCTAAAAGGGTCATTAGGAAGGTATCTAGGGAAGTTATCCCTAGAGAATACCTTGTTAACCCAAGGAGCTCCAATAGATATTGGGTTCCTAAGAGCGTGATCGATTCACGCTAAATGGGTTAGGGTGTGTCAACCCTAAATGGATGGGTAATTAACCTAACCATAGTAGAGTTGACACATTAGGATGTGCCAATGTGCTTGAGAAGTTAAAAAAAATGATTTAAATTGGCACAACTAGGTCTTAGAGGTATTGGTGTGCCATTTTATTTTTTTTTTGGCAAACTAGGGAGAATGGTGGTATTAAGGCAAAATGGGATTAATTCTTAGAAATGACATTTTGGATTTAACACTTAGGTATTTTATACCTTAGTATATTTTAATTGCCATGATTTATTTGTCTTGCCATGTCATGACATCATTTTCATTTTTATCTATAAAAATGTCATGATCATGTTTAGAATTTTTCTTTATATGTCATGTATGCTAAAAATGTCATTCACATGCCATGACATCATGATTTTGGCATGTGTTTTTATCTATATCATATTTATGCCATAATCATATCATGCATATAAATAAAATAAAAATAAGGACTATGGCATGCTTTGATGGGAATCAAAGAATATTGCCTAGAAATATGCATGAGACCATTTAAGATCAAAACCCCACATCTCACTAGAAACTTGCCTTGTATGTGTTTTACACATCTAGATATAAGTGAGATGTTTAGGAAAAAGAAATTAAAGGTTTCAAAAACATTTTGAAAACATTTTGAAAAACCTTGGTGAAGTCTATCTTTTGATAGCTATCACCATTGAATGAGATGTAACACCCCAAAATTTTTCTCCAAAATTTTTGGTATAGAATTTAATTTTTTATGTCTAGTAGATTATATATGGGATCCTGGAAAATGATGATAAAAGAATAAAAAAAGATGGATAGGTGAGGTTTGAACCTTAAACCTCTTGGTGAGAGTTAACTCTTACCATGCATGTGATGACCAAGTGCTCAACAGTAGCTTACTGTTGGAGAAAGAGGAGAAATTGTAGATGAGTGTGAGAAGGGTAAGAGGCACTTCTCTTCCTCCCTTTATAAATAGGAGTGAAAGTTCCATTTGGCCACTTCTTCTTCCCTCTTCTCTTCTTCTTCCTCACCGAAACCTACCTTCTCCCTTTCCATTTTCTGAAATTCATCCAAGCAAGAAGAAGGCTAGGTTTGGCTTCCATTAGGTCATCTTCCAACTAAAAGCAAAGCGAAGGAAGTAAGATTCCCTCACCTGCAGTATATTTGTTCTTGTAGGACATGATACATGAAAGAAATATGATGCTTGATACCTTACAAGTTTCGGCCAACCAAGGTTGTTGGGCTAGGGTTGCATGAAAATGCTTCTAAGGAAATTATGATATGTTGTATGCTTCATGTAGGAATTTTAGGTGACAAAAATACAAGTCTTGGTGCCCTTACAAGTTTCGGCCAACCAAGGTTTTTGGGCTAGGGTTGCATGAAAATGCTTCTAAGGAAATTATGATATGTTGTATGCTTCATGTAGGAATTTTAGGTGACAAAAATACAAGTCTTGGTGCCCTTACAAGTTTCGGCCAACCAAGGTTTTTGGGCTAGGGTTGCATGAAAATGCTTCTAAGGAAATTATGATATGTTGTATGATTCATGTAGGAATTTTAGGTGACAAAAATACAAGTCTTGGTGCCCTTACAAGTTTCGGCCAACCAAGGTTTTTGGGCTAGGGTTGCATGAAAATGCTTCTAAGGAAATTATGATATGTTGTATGCTTCATGTAGGAAGTTTAGGTGACAAAAATCCAAGCTTTGTGCCCCTACATGTTTCGGCCAACTAGGGTTTTAGGGCTAGGGTTTCATGAAAACACCCCTTATGAAGTTATATTATGTTGTATGCCTTCATGTATGAACCTTATGTGACAAAAATAAAATTTTGGTGCCCTACAAGTTTCGGCCAACTAGGGTTTTAGGGCTAGGGTTGCATGAAAACACGCTTAGGAAATTATGATATGTTGTATGCCTTCATGTATAAATTCTATGTGACAAAAATGAACTTTTGTGCCCCTACAAGTTTCGGCCAACAATGGTTTTAGGGCTAGGGTTGCATGAAAACACCCCTTAGGAAATTATGATATGTTGTATGCCTTCATGTATAAATTCTATGTGACAAAAATGAACTTTTTGTGCCCCTAATGTTTCGGCCAACAATGGTTTTAGGGCTAGGGTTTGCATGAAAACACTCCTTAGGAAATTATGATATGAATTATGCCTATGTGATGAACATGTTTATGATTTTAATATGTCATGAATTATGCCTATGTGATGAACATGTTTATGATTTTAATATGCCATGAAATATGCCTATGTGAGGAACATGTTTATGATTTTAATATGCCATGAAATATGCCTATGTGATGAATATGTTTATGATTTAATATGCCATGAAATATGCCTATGTGATGATATGAATTATGCCTATGTGATGAACATGTTTATGATTTTAATATGTCATGAATTATGCCTATGTGATGAACATGTTTATGATTTTAATATGCCATGAAATATGTCTATGTGAGGAACATGTTTATGATTTTAATATGCCACGAAATATGCCTATGTGATGAACATGTTTATGATTTTAATATGCCATGAAATATGCCTATGTGATGAATATGTTTATGATTTAATATGCCATGAAATATGCCTATGTGATGAACAAGTTGATGTTTTTTTAATATGCCATGAAATATGCTTATGTGATGAACATGATTATGCTTTAAGACCCCTTTAGGGTATTCTTAAGTTATGAATGCATATATGCGATGACATGTCTAAGAAGATGCTTCCCCTTTTTATGTTGGGATTAAAATCTCTCCTTATGATAAGATAAGATGGAGATGCTTCCCTTTTCAAGTAGGGATTAAGAGCTCTCCTTATGATAAGATAAGACGGAGATGCTTCCCTTTTTATGTTGGGGATTAAGAGCATTCTTTATGATATGATAAGAAAGAAAAGAATGAAAATTAAGTATTTTACTTTGTAAGAGGTTAAGTACCCGACCCGTTAGGTGGTCGTTAATCAAATTCAAGGGACATAAGAAGACGTAAGAGGTCTTGCCCTGGTAAGACATAAGAGGTCTTGCTCTAGTAGGTCTGGTGGCTAGCTACCCCAGCCTATTAGGGAATGCGCTTTATGTGGTACTTAGCCTGGGCCCCCCTTCATGTTATGATTATGTTGAAGTATCTATATGTATATGTTTTGAAAAGAAATGACTTGTATGAAATTATGCATGCTTATGTTCAAGTTTAAGAGTGCTTATGATTATGTCCTTTATGCATGTTTAGGATTTTATGATATTATGAATACTTATGTTCAAGTTTAAGAATGCTTATGATTATGTCCTTTATGCATGTTTAGGATTTTATGATATTATGAATGTTTATGTTCAAGTTTAAGAATGCTTATGATTATGTCCTTTATGCATGTTTAGGATTTTATGATATTATGAATGCTTATGTTCAAGTTTAAGAATGCTTATGATTATGTCCTTTATGCATGTTTAGGATTTTATGATATTATGAATGCTTATGTTCAAGTTTAAGAATGCTTATGATTATGTCCTTTATGCATGTTTAGGATTGATGATGTCATGAATGCTTATGTTTAATTTATGCCATTCTTAGATTTAATTATGTTTAGCATGCTTATGTAAATTTTATGTCATGCTTATGTTTCATTACGTAGGTATGTTGATGATTAGTGTGGTTATGAAATACTTATGCTATTTATGCTAGTATGCTCATGTTTTCTAATTGTTTGATGAAGTTTGTGGCTTTTGTGAGTAGGCAAGAATCTTACTAAGCTATATGCTTATAGTTTATGTTGTCCATATACTGTAGATAAAGGAAACATGAACTAGAGGAAGTAGCAGGAGGGGCTGAGTGTGTGTGATAGTGGCATGGTGGAAAAAGACCCTATGACTCTCTGCTTTTATTTATATTCTCTATGAACAACTTAAGACATTTGCTTCCGCTTTTATGAATTGTGATTTATTAGTACCATGTTGGATGTTGCTTAGTTATGTTACTGTTCAATTACTTATGAAAGTTTGATATGATAGGACTCATGAATGGATCTTTATGTTATGCATGTTATAAAAGAAGTTATGATATGTTAACGTGCTAATTATGATTATGATATGTGATGCACGTTATAAAGAAGATATGACATGTTAACATGCTAATTAGGTCTATGATATGTGATGCATGTTATAAAAGAGGATTATGTCATGTTAACATGCTTGATTAGGTAGATTGTGAAATGATCCATATATGTTATGTTATAAAAAAAAAAAAATGTAGCGCCGCCCTGAGAGCAGATAAGGGTGGGTGTTACATGAGATGATACAAAGAGGGCTCTTTATTGAAGTTTTTCTTAACTCTTGGACTTTGTATCAATCTCCTAATTTAATGGGTAAAATAATTTTCCAATATTTTTCACCCATAGTGTTTAGGATAAGTATTATACGTATGCATTTTCAAGTTTTTTAAAATTATGTATATTTACTTATGGATATCAGAAATTCATTTCTGAAATGTTGAAAACTACAAATGTAGTTATCGATGACGCTGTGCAGGTGATCGATGGTAAGTCCAATGATCGGGTATCCGATCGAGTCGATAGCGCACAGGCTGATTTCGGGTAAATCTTGTTGGTTAAGCCCATGTTCAGCTAGGTTAAGGTCCCCTAACCACTCCTAACCCTAGGATATGCTTGGGAGAGCATCAGAGAGGGTGGAAATCCATTGGATATGGATTAGGAGAAGGGTTTAGGGAGAGTATCAATTTTAAGGTAGACGAAAGTTCATTGTTGAACTTTACCTTAATTTTGATTGGTTAAATGTTCCTATTGGCTTAGGGACTCTCCAAGGACATTGTTGGTGCAATGGTCAAAGGGGAGCAAGCCTTTAGGGGGAGGTATCCATCATGAGAAGATGGATGTGTATTTCCTCATGGGAGGAAAATTTGGGTTGCCTCTCTTTAAGTGATATGGGATCACTAGTAAGATTGTAGGCATGAGTTCCTCCAAGGGAGAGATTGTAAGATCTCATTGGGATATGAGACATTCATACCCTTGGGGAGGACCTTTTTGATGTAATGTCAAAAAAGGGGGAGAAGTTACCAAGTTACCAATTAGGTTTGGAATTCTCATTTGGGATGGGAGAATTGGTAGACTTGAGATGGTAATTTTGTTAATCATCAAAAAGGGGGAGATTGTTAGTGCAATCGGCCCAAGTTGACTCGAGTTTAACTCGAGCAGTACCTTGATAGTATTTTGATGATAGACAAAACTCATGACATGAGATTGTCATGGGAAAGTCCAACATGGTGTTGGCATGGAAAATCCAAGCATGGAGCTTGGTGTGGAAAAGTCCAAAGCATTGCGAAGTCGTACGCTTGGTGCATGTGGGAAGTCTTGAGGACTTGGTAAGTTCACTAGGCTCGGGATCCTTGAGTCGGTAAAGGATGGCATTGCGAAGCCGTGCGCTTGGTGCATCCGAGGGACCACCGGACGGGGAACGAATGGAGTGAGGCCCAAGGGAAGCATACTTCAAGGGCAAGAGACGAGAAGGATGGCGTTGTGAAGCAGTGCGCTTGGCGCATCCGAGGGACGTAGGCCGAGGGAAGAGAGCTTCGGTAGGGAACTCCATCAGGGATGATGTGGACTTGGCCAAGTGGCTAAGACTGAGTGTCGGAGGCTCAAACTTGATGTTTGAGGGTTTACCCGACAGTCGGATGCTCAAACAACTTGGTGTTTGAGATTTTGCCCGACATCAGTCGACTGACATAGATGCCAGTCGACTGCTCTAGGTCGTATAGGTTTGACCAGTGTTTGACTGAACAGAAGTTTGGCTGATCAATCGACTGCCATGGGAGGGCAATCGACTGTTGACACTATCAGTCGACTGCTAATGGGTAGCAGTCGACTGATCATACTGTGCACGGGCATAGAATGGAGTTAAGCTCGCCAGCACTCGACTGATGGGGATCAGTCGACTGATGGGTGTCATCAGTCGACTGATGTGTGATCCGTTGGAACTTAACCAACGTGGATCTGGCCGTTGTGAGACAACGGCTACAGGACCAGTTGACTGATGGTCACGATCAGTCGACTGATGCGTGCAAAATCAGCTTGATGCAGGTTATAAATGGAGCTCAAGTGGAGGGATTTCGCCAAGTCTTTTGAGGTGACTTTGGAGGGGAATTGTTGTTGCATTCCAGACCTTCAAGAGCAAGCAACAAGAAAGTGATCAAAACAATTGTGTAAAAGTTCTCTTTTGTATTGTTTTTGTATTTCTTGTTGTATTTCATATTACTTGTTGTAATAGCTTGTGAAAGGTTTCTCCACCTCTGACGTGTAGTCAAGGAGTTTAGTTAGTCTCGTGCGCATAACTAGAGCTCGGTGAGCTCGCCCGTGGAGTAGGAACCATTCGGTTCCGAACCACGTATATGCTTGTGTATTTCTTGTGATTGTTATGTGTTGTTAGTATTATTATTATCATTGTTATTCTGCTGCGCTAACAACAATCGTAGACAAGCAAAGCAACGAGAACGAGCAAATTCCACCATCAAACGATTGAGGGCTATTCACACCCCTCTAGCCGGCCGATCGATCCCCTACAGAGAGATTTGATCTATGGGCAGCAAGGATCGAGACATTCCTTCAAATGAAAATTGAAGATTGGATCGTCTTAAAGTGTGGTTTCAATTTTCCAAGGGGCAAGAAGTGAGGATTCCTCAAAATGAAGAAAAGGATCGAGTTACAACTCCAAAACTTCGAGAGAAAAATTAAGGGAATAAAATTTCTAAGTAATTTAATCAATGATGATATCTTGTGTAAATTAGGTGACTATAAGGATGCCAAGGAGCTATGGAGAAATTTAGAAAAAATCATGAAAATCCTTTCACCGACACAAGATAAGGAAAAAGCCGAAGAAGAATGCTCATCGGCTCAAGAGGGTGAAGATTTAGAAGTTGAGAGATGCTCAACATCCGAATTGGAAGAAGTCAAGGAAATTGAAGAACCTTCTACCTATAGGATTGAGGGGGAGGAAATTAGGCCACTAACATCGAAGCTAGAGCAAGAAGAGGAACCCTCCATCTCCAGGTGAGATGAAGAGCAAGTTCAAGGGTCCTCTACAACTGAGATAGGTAACTGAAGCTTTGTTGTTAAAAATAAAAATCATATTACATACTTTGAGTGTAGGGAAGTGGGGCACTATAAGAGTAAGTGTCCTAAACTGATCAAGAAGAAGGTTCCCGTAGCACCTAAGGCCAAGGAGAAGGTCAAGGAAGTCGGAGTCCCGATATGCAAAAGCAAGGAGCACATAGTATGCTTTAAATGCCAACAAAAGGGACACTACTGGAGCCAATGCCCAAAGGGGAGTCACCCTAAGAAGGACATGAGAGGAGCTTCATGTGTAGGGGAGCTAAGGTAAACCCTAAGTTAACATTTAATAATACTCTTCCAATTATTAGTGATAAGAAACATGCTAGGAATTTATTAAATATTTTACTTGCAATTGTTAATGATAAGAAACATGCTAGCAATAAATATTTTTTATTTAGGTTCTAAACATTGTAATGTTAGTCCTAAGGATACTTCTAAGACTATCCCACCTAAGGATAACAAGAACCTAGACATTAACCCTAAGAAGGATAGGCATATGCCTAGAAGAAAGAATTTGCCCAAAGAGAGAATGAAAACTCAAAGATTGGGAAATTGGAAAAGGAAAATAAAGTTTTGAGGTCAAAACTTGAAAGATTAGAAAAGACCCTAAAAATGATGGAAAATTGATTAATGGAGTCTAGTGGACAAAACCTAGGGTTTAGGAGGCAAGAAATGTCAAAGGACAAGCAGGGTTTGGGTTACAAACCTAAGTCCAAGGTAGATGAGCCTTCTTATCATAATGTTATGTTTAACTATAGAACAAACCCTAGGTCTAGGAAAGTCAAAGTCACAAGGGAAGTCATCCCTAGAGTTGACAGTGATAGGTATCTAGTGGTTAAGATTTTGAAGAAGCCTAGCAAAGTCACTAAGAAGGTCACAAGGGAAGTCATCCCTAGAATTTACCTAGACAAGATCACAATGACCAAGGGTCATTAGGAAGGTACTAAGGGAGGTTATCCCTAGTGAGTACCTTATAAACCCAATGAGCTCAAATAGGTTTTGAGTTCCTAGGAGCGTGATTCCTTCACGCTAGATGGATTTAGGGCATGTCAACCCTAAATGGATGGGTAGTTAACCTAACCATGGTAGAGTTGACACCTTAGGCCATTTTCAAGGTTATGTGATACCTTGGAAATGAGTTTAGAAATGATCCTAAAAGATTTTAGGATGTGTCAAAAAAAATTATGAAGTTTGAAATTTTGATTATCATTGCCACAAATTTGGTTAGAGTCAAAAGTGAGACATTTTGGCTTTTGGCACGCTTGACGGATTTAATTGGTTAAGGTAAATTGATAAAAGTTTTAGCAAATGGAAATTAATCTTTAAAACTTTGGTATTTATATTATATATTTGTCATGCTTTGTTTTCCATATATCATGTCATGACATCATGATCATACTATTATTTAAAATGTCATGATAATGCTTAGGCTAATTTGTATCATGCTATGATATCATGCATTATTGGCAAATATGCTTAAATTATGGAAATCATTTATGTCATGATCATATTCATGCATTAAGGCCACTAAAATTGAAATTGAGGATAAATGACATTATTTGATGTATTAGATAAAGGAATCAAATGGATATGCCTAGATAATTATGCTTGAACCCTTTGATTTAAGGAAGAACAAACCCAGATCTCACAAGGACTATAAGATGACATGTGTATGTATTGATACACCCTAGACACATGTGAGATGTTAGAAAAATGAGTTAAGTTCAATATACTTATATGGTATATCAATATGAACTTAGACTCTTTCAATAGGAAGAAATTATGAGGAAAGCTAATGTACAAGTCATGTACATCTAGCCCATAGATCATTATTGAAATTAAGGTTTGAAAACAATTTCAAAATCATTTTGAAAAATCTTGGTGAAGTCTATCTTTTGATGGGAACCACCATTGATAAAATTGATACAAAGTTAGACAAAACATTAAAGGTTTCAATGCTTTTAAACTTTATATCATTCTTTAAATTTAATGGGTATTTTCATATAAACTTATTTTTCACCCATAATGTTTGAAATAAGTATTATATGTATGAAATTTAAAGATTTTTAAAAAATCAAATAATTACTTATGAATTTTCGAACTTCAATTCTAAAAGTTGATTTCTGTAATCTACAAAAACTAGTTGACTGCCTCATGGAGCAGTCGACTAGTGCTATTGTAGTTGATTGGTTTCTGATTCAATCGACTACTAGTGCTGATTTTGGCTAAACAAGGTTTGTTGAGCCATCTATCAGTACTCCTAAGGTATCCTAACTGTTCTATGTTTAATCATTGGAAGGGTGTAATATTCATTGAAAATGATTAAAAGAGCTAATTAGGGTGAAGAATCAAATTTTAATGGGGGTTAAAGTTCAAGTTTGAACTCTTACCCTTATTTTTGATTGTTTAGATTTCATATAGGCTTAGGAACTCTCTAATGACATTGTTGGTGCAATGGTCAAGGGAGAGCAGCAAGCCTTTAGGGGGAGTTTTTCCATCAAGGGATGATGGATGTTAAAAAGGGGGAGAATGGAAGATTGCCTCTTATTTAGTGATAAGGGTTTTATCACTATTAAGAGTGAAGGAATATAAGATAATTTTGAACCAAGGGAGAGAATGAAATATCTCATTGGAAGTTGAGACATTGAAAACCTTTGTAGGCTTTTTGATGTATGCCAAAGGAGGAAAAATGAGGGTTTAAGTTAGGTAAAACCTTCATTATGCCTTGGAATAAGAAGATTTAGTGGGGCTTATGGGTTAGCCTAACTTAAAGGTGTTGTCAAACATCAAAAAGAGGGAGATTATTGAGGCAATCAGCCCAGGTCACGATTGACTAGACTCGAGTGAGACTCGAATAGTGTTTTGTTATTTGACAATTGGATTGTCAAGTGTTTGACAATATGGTTTGCCCATATGACTAGTGGATGATAGGGATATCAAAGGTCATATGAGGGAGATGTTAGGAGACGATTGTTAGAGAAATCGGCCTAAGGTCAAGGATGACCTAGCTTGAGTGAGACTTGAGTGGAAGTCTAAGAATGAATTCTTAGCAATGGAGAAGTCCATGTATGGATACTTGGCAAGTAAAAGTCCATGAATAAAGTCTTAGCAAGGGAAAGTCCAAGTATAGATACTTGGAAAGGAAAAGTCCAAGAGTGTAGTCTTGGTCGTGTAAGTCCAAGTGTGTAGTCTTGGTGGTGAAAGTTCAAGCATTAAGGCTTGGCAATGGAGAAGTCCCGGAGGCATGACCTCTTGGCAAAGTAGACCCGATGGCATGACATAGCCAATGGAAGAACCTGAAGTCAAGCATGAAGGGTGAACGAGTCATGGAGGACTCGGATATACCCTAAGGGCATGAGGCTGATGGAGGTGGCAAGAAGGCTTGCCTAGGATAAGGTTGAGTATCAAGTATGAGGGGATCATACTTTGGTACCTCATGTTTTAGATTTACCAGTCAACTGATGGCATTAACCAATCAACTAGTCGAGTGCATGGCACTCGGGAGACCTAGTTGATTCAGGCAGTCGACTGGGGTTATGACCCAGTCGACTGGTCATGTAGTCCACTGAGGCTCTGACAATCGACTGCTAGGTTTTAGCAAACAACTTGCCACTGACAATCTACTACAAGGGTTGAGTAGTCGACTGAATTCAGTGGACATGGGCACAAAATATTTAGTATTTGATTGTTGGCTTATGGCAGCCGACTAGTGGCTTGGCAGTCGAATACTAGGTATGGACATCGACTGGTCAGGTCGAATCCAACATGGATTAGTCTGTTATGAGACAACAGTATTGTGCCCAGTCGACTGGTGGGTAAGGCCAGTCGACTGGAAGGTGGAAAATCAACCCTAGCAGAGTTTTAAATCGAGAATCACGAGAGCTTCTTCCATAGCATTTTTTGGGGTAATTTTGAGGGGAAGTGCTGCTGCATTTCAGGTCTTTAATGGCATCTAAAGCAATCAAATTATCAAGCAAGCAAAGCTCACTTCTTGTAAAGTGTTTTTAGCTCTTTGTTTTGTATTTCATTCATAATCTTGTATTTGGTTGTTTGTACCTTGTTGTAAGATTCATATTGTATGAGATTTCTTCACCTCCTATATCATACCGAGAATGAGAGGTTTTAGTGAGTGTAGATCACTAGAGCGTCGTCGTGGAGTACAAACCATAGGTTCCGAACCATGTAAAATATTATGTTGTTCTTGTGTTGTTTTTGTTTGTGTTTATTTTTATATGTTCTGATGCGCACTAATGATTGTAGACAAACAAGAACGAACCGAATCGAAGCGAAATTGAACGACTCTATTCAGCCCCTCTAGCACATCCAAAGGTCCCCAACAGATAAGAGTCGGATAGGTCGGATTGAACATAGTCTACATGTAGACACCCAGAAGAAGCGTAGGGCACCCGGGGTGCTCTATAAAAATAGTCCTCATCCAGAGGTTCAAAATATCAATTATTGTTCATTATAAAGCTTTTTCCCTACTCGGCCGAGATTTCGATGACATCCGTTTCACTCCAACACTTGAGATTCAACGATACAACAACGCCATGACACCCTATAAGCTCCAACAAGCCTAGCCATTAATAACGTGTAGTTGTTGTATATTTCTTTATATTTCATTTCTAAAAGCTTAATTTGTATGTTCCGATAGAGATGTCATCGGTCCTCATTTTTGTAAAGAAACGAACCTCTTTCTTCTCAGATAAAGAGGTTGCCCAACGAAAGTTGTCAATGAGACTGCGGGCCTTGGACTAGCAGCTTTAGCTGTGAACCAAGTAAAAAGAATTATCTTTATTTTCTTATTTTATTTCCACTATAAGAATTCTGAACTTGAACATTTTAGCGATATTCACCTGTTGGGAAAACTCCGGATCTAATGTTCACAACATCGCGGGTGAATACTTCGCACAACCGCAGCGGAAAAAATAATTATACCGAATCCCACCATAGATCCATGCAAAACTATATAAATCATTTTCTATATTCTAGTCTATATATTATCTAGAGGAGGAATATACCTTCGGTGAGTTCCCTTCGCAATCCCACTTTTCCAAACACTGTCGGATCTCAATACGGTAAAGGTAACTATATATCTATGGTATCCACACTGACACCCACACTAGCTTTGGAGTCACATTGTGCTAGCAACCCCTAGAAAACACCAAGAACTCTTTTGGAAGAAGAAGGAGAGGAAGGAGGAGATGAGAGAACACTTTCTCTCTTGGCCCTTTTGGCTTGTACGCCCAAAACAAAAAACCACACCACAAAATAATGTTCCATGTTGAACACCAAAAAGAGGTCATTTAAACCATTAGCCATCAATGCCATTATCTCCCCATTATGAACTCTCTTAATACCAAGACCCTTGGTATTCCTTCTTTAGTTCTCATCATGAATACCAAGCCCTTTGGTATTCCTATGCATGATTAATCAAATTAATCAAGCATGATGATGAATCATCTTCCATGGTTCAACTTGAGTCTAACTCAAGTTTAACCAGTTTGAGTCTAACTCAAATCTTGGACATATGCTCAATTGTCCTTTTAGTCCAACTAAAAGAAACAATCTCCAAAAATAGAATGTCATTTGTGTGTGACCATATAGGCTCTTGTAACGTTGGCAATGTATCTAAAACCCTTTTTAGATACGTAAACAATCAGCGGCATCTAGCAATACATCATTGCTACCCAAGTTACAAGATCGTCGAGATCCGACAACCTTTCTGTGACTATTATCATGTATGATGGTGTCCTTCTATCTCTGATATCTTAGATCGATCAATGAGCCATAGACTGTGTCATCCCCTTATCGATCTTTATGTTTCTTGATCCCCAAGTAGACTCACTCAAACAAATGAGCTCAATATCTCATATTGACTCATTTGAGCATGTCCATGCATTTTGTGGTCCTACTCTATCAAGAGGCCAAAAATATCACTCCTGTCATATAGGAGGGATAGATCTCATCTATATCACTCACATCCCTCTGCATAATTCGTTACCTACCCAGTGATCACCGTTATAGTCACCCTGTTACGGTATGACGTTAGACGATACCAAAGTATATAACTCCTTATGTAGGGAACCGTAGTGACTTTAGGTGTAAGGACTATTCATACCAATAGTCACATGAGAAAGTATATGATGCTCATATAACAATCCATGATACTTTCTCATGGCGGATCAATTCAGTATATATATTCTCCAATATATATACCCATTTATCAATGTGATATCACATATCCATGACTTGTGAGATCAAGTCATCCATTGACCTACATGCTAGTCTCAATGTATTAATATTGCCCTTGTATATTAATACTTGACTAGGAATATTAAGAATAGTGTTCTCTACAGTTTTTTATAATCAATTCTACCAATTGATATAATGTATATTAGAACCTACTATTCAAGGACATTATTATATTTATTTTAGCTGACACATGCATAAAGTAAATATAATAAACAATCTTTTCCTTTTATTAATGAAATATGATACACATGATCCCTAATCAATCATCTCATGATTGACATTACATCTCATGATTGACACTAAGGCTATGTTTGGTATGCCGTAATCTGCCTTGTAATGTAATCCAGATTACATTACAAGGCAGATTCCTTTGTTTGTTATTGTCTTAGAGCTGTAATGTAATGTAATCTGGATTACAAAAGGCACTAAAGTTTTGTAATCTGGATTACAAACCAAAACCTATGTAATCCAGATTACATTACAAGCTTCCAATTTGCATGCAATAAATTATATTTGCATGCATACAAATGTAATTTATTGCATGCATGCAAATGTGATTTATTGCATGCAAATGGGATTTAGGCTGTGTTTGGCGATCGACGGCGGTCGGTCGGTCGGTCGGCAATCGACGGCGGCGGACCGGCGACCGGCGGCGATGATCGGCCGGCCGGCTGATCGGCCATCGGCCGGCGACCGGCGGCGACCGGCGGCCGATCGTCAACGATCGATGGTGACCGGCAGTCAGTCGTCGGTCGGTCATCGGCCGACCAGTCGATCGCTAGTTGGCCCCCGTCATCGTCGTCGTTGACTAGGTCATCGTCGTCGATCCATTCCTATCGCCTTTGTAATGGACACCAAATAAAAGAATGTAATGACCTTTGTAATCCAAGATTACATACAATTTGTATCCAAACATAGTAATGTAATCAAGATTACATTGCATTCCATTACAACTTAGATTACATTACAACTTGGATTACATTACGCCCTACCAAACGCAGCCTAAGGGTTGACACTAACATCACCCCTCTCTATCGCTATTTTCAATCCAACTACAACTGACTTTTGGCAAGCATGACAATCACATGGACGTCTATCTCTCCAACCATATAAGGGAGAATGAAGGTATGTGAAAGAAATGGTTTCCTCTATCACTTATAAATCTCTTGTCTTTCCTGCATTCTCTAGTTTTCACTCACGTGGATCTGAGTCTCATTTCATATCCCAATGCTGACTTAATAGTACGAGGGGTTACAACCACACCGATGGTCGTGACCTGTGTTGAAGTGCAGAGTCACCAAGCCGATTGGGTCACAAGCAAAATTGCCCAAACATAAAATGTGAGGGGCATGAGCACGAAGGGAGACCATCATTTTAGTCGGAAGCTTCTTGACAAAATAGCTCCAAGAAATTCTAAAGGTAGAAGATCAAGAAATTCATTAATGCTCAAAACCCCTTAATTCATGATCCCTATTAGCATGCATAAATTATTTATTTATTTTTATTTTGACAGCGTGTCTTTTGAGCAAGACACCTTTGATTCACTCAAGAACAATACTAATACTCTCTTGATCTTATTCATCCAGAAGTTTTAGGACTCGAGAAGTATTTAAGTCATTAATGAATTTTGACCAAATCTCAATATGGACCTAAACAAGTTGATTCAATCTAAACTTGATCTAATAAATTCTTTTTGCTTCTCTAAGTTTCACCATGCAAAAAAAAAAAAAAAACTCTTGACTCATCATCCCTGTCTGTTTAGAGAAATTGTTTAAAAAAATTATTTTTCTTTACTTTTAGCATATTTGAACTTAAACCTCTCTAATTCATTCTAGCACAACACCAATAACTTTCTTACACTCTCTTGATCGTGTTAAAGTTGTCGATATTTGACTAGATTTCGACTGAATTTCACTTGTCCAAATTTATAAATAGATTTTAGTTAAAATTTATTGATGATTTAAGTATTTTATGAAACTTTAGCATGGACAAAAATACGAGAGTGTAAAGAAGTTATTAATGATATCCTAGAGTAAATTAGAGTTGTCTAGCTTTTAATATGATATTGTGCTAAAAGTAAAAAAAAAAAAAATGGTAAGGACTTGAGTTAAGAATTTTGCATGATAAAAGTCAAGAAAATAGAAGGAACCTATTATATCTAATTTAGATTATACCTGACTTGAGCGGATAGAAATGTAAAAATAACAAATAAAATCCTTGAGCGGATATAAATGTTTTACTTAAGTCTAAGGAAATGTTTTACTTGAATGGATATGAAAAAAATAAACAAATTCTTTAGCCTATCCTTTTATAGGAAAAATGCATAAATAAATTTAAATATAAATTTAAAAAAAATGATAATTTACCAAAAGACACATCTAAAATATATTATTTTTCAAAAGGCATACTAAAATTTTAGAATTATTAAAGGACGTACTAAATTCCTACATTATCCTTGCCAAAATTAATTTTTTCCTTTCTTTTTTCTTTTACATGCAATAACTTTTTCGACTCTTCTTCTCTTTCTTCTTAAATTAGTATATTTTCTCTCCTTTTACATGCATGCAACTACCGCATCACAACAAAATCAACACAACCCCACACGCGGTGCTAATCTTGCAATGTGGTAATGATCTGTGCAAGATCATCACCAAGATTTGATGGTGCTGATCTTGCAAAGACCAACACCAAAAGATGCAAGATCAGCACCAACACCTTGATTTTGCAAAGATCAGCACTAACCAGGGTTGGTGTTGATCTTTGCAAGATCAGCACCACTTTGATACTGATCTTTGCAAGGCCAACACCACTTTGGTGTTGATTACCACCATGATGTTGGTTTTAAAAATCAACACCACGATAATACTGGTGTGTTAAATTATGATGCTGGTTTTTTAAAAATAGTAAAAAAGAATAATTTGGACTCCGAAGTATTGTAGAAATGCACAGAAGTTGGAATGGATTCAATCAGAATTCTCTAGGTATATCAATATATTTTGACCGAAACTCATTGATGGATCTAAGATATTTGGATTTTTAAAAAGTTGACATGTTATAGAAAAGGATAGTACAATGAAGATATTTATGGTATCCATGCCTAGTTTAGATATTCGTATGATAAATTATGCATATGTACCAATTGTCTTAAAATAATATACTTTGAAAATCTTCTGGTGATTGTTGTTAATGTTGGTGCAACAATGCTCCAAGCATTTATATGTTTTGATGTTTGGCTAATCATCTAAGTTAGGCAATATCTTGTGATCTAATTACGAATGTGTTTAAGTGACAGGGAAATCCAAGGATGAAGTACTTGGTAAAAGGAAGTCCAAGTATGATCTTGGCAAAGGAAGTCCAAGGGATGGACTTGGCGGCATAAGACCAAGCTTGTAGTCTTGGCAGCATAAAGTCCAAAGTGAACCTTGGCAAAGGAAGTCCAAAGTAAAGTCTTGGCAGCATAAGTCCAAGCTTGTAGTCTTGGCGGCGTTTTGGCAACCCAAGACATGACGAAACCGAAGGAAGCTCTTGGAAGCAAAGCGCAAAGGATGAACAAGTCGCGGACTCGGAGGGATCCTAAAGGCGCAATGCTTATTAAGGAGCTAGAAGGTTAAGTCTAGGTCTAGGGTATAAAATCAAGTATGAATTACTCATACTTGATGAGTATCGATCGGCGATCGATGTATCGATCGGCCGGTCGCGATCGGCGATCTGGGTGATACCTAACTATCGATCGCTTTGGGCATATCGATCGATCGATCGATCGACTGCCAAGGAAATCAGTCGATTGATCAAGGGAAATATCGCCACAGAATGCAGTCTCACTCGACTGCTGCCTTGATCACTCGACTGATCACCCCATCAGTCGGTGATGGAGGATCGATCGGTGATCACTGGCCGTTGGAGATTGCGCTCACATCTCCGCGAGATCGCGTTCGAAGCCGTTTGGCGGCGGCGATCGGCTGATGGCATGCATCGGTCGTGATCGGACGCCATAACGAGCCCTCTTCTATAAAAAGGGGCCATGGGAAGCTTGGTGAGGCTAGTGCTCTTAATCCTAACTACATCCTCGTGCTCACCAAGCTTTCTAAGTGTTTTTAGTGATTCAAAACCTCCTCTTCTCTTGTTCTTGATCATCCATCATTGTAAAGAAGAGGAGATCATTGTAAGAAAGGTTTCTCCACCTTGGTTCATCCAAAGGAGAAGATAGTGAAGCTTGGCTGGGACTAATCCACCTTACGGATTGCAGTGGAGTAGGAGCGCCATCTCCGAACCACGTAACATCGGGTGTTAGCATTGGTTTCGTATTTCTTATTCGTATTCATTTTTGTATTGCTTCCGCTAACTTGTTAGAATCGAAGAAATGCTAATCACCCCCCCCCCCTCTAGCCGTTCCAAGGGTCCTAACAAGTGGTATCAGAGCCCGGATTGCTTGGAAGATCTCACCATCAACCAAGGCATCAATGGCTCTTCAAGAGGGATATAGCATCGCCAAGCCACCACTCTTCGATGGGAGTCACTTCGCATATTGGAAAGGTAGGATGAAATACTATTTGATGAGTAATATTGAAATTTGGCATAGTGTTGTAGATGGCTTCAAGAAACCGGTGGATGAACGTGGAAACCCTATTCCGAGCAAGGATTGGACAAGAGAAATGAATAGGAGTTTCGAGTCAAATGCAAAAGCGGTACTCACCATTCAATGTGGGATTACCATGGAGCAACTTAACAAGGTGAGACCTTTCGAATCCTCCAAGGAATTATGGGAAAAGCTCATTGAGCTAAATGAAGGTTCCAAGGAATCAAAGAGGGCCAAGAAGGACCTATTGATTGAACAACTTCAAGCCTTCCAAATGAAGATGCATGAAACCGTAAGTCAAATGCATGGAAGGTTCAAAGAAATTGTTAACGGACTCTATATCATAGGTGAGTGAGTTGACAATCGGGATTTGGTAAGGTATATTTTACAAGCATTTCCTAGAAATTCTTTATGGACCTCTATAGTTGATGCAATTAAGGTAACTAGAGATTTATCTCAAATTAAGATTGATGAATTGTTTTGTGAGTTTGAATTACATGAGCAAACTAACATGTCCTCTAAGGAAAAGGGTTTAGCTCTATTCGTTGAAAAGAAGGACAAGAAAGAAAAGAAGAAGAAGGAAAGAAAAGAAGCATCATCATCATCCGAGTCGGAGGATGAGTCAAGTAGTGATGGAGACTCATCTAGTGAAATGGCAAATTTCGTCAAGAAGCTTTATAGGAAGTCAAGAGAGTTCAAGAATAGAGAAGCAAGGAAGGGGTCTCATTCCTCAAAAGGTAAATTTAATGGTAATTCAAGTTTTAATAATAATGTGATTTGCCATGCTTGCAACAAGAAGGGGCACATAAAGCCGAATTGCCCGGAGCTAAAAAAGGAGGAAAAAGAAAAGAAAAAGAAGGACAAAAAGGAAAAGAAGAAGAAGGAGGCCATGGTGGCTCAAACCACATGAGACACACCAAGCATTGAAGATTCTTCCTCCGATGATGAGCTTTGCCACATCACACGCCATGTGGCACTCATGGCCCTAGGAGATGATTCGAGCACCTCAAGCCAAGAAGATTCCTCAAGCGATGAATCGTCATCTAGTGACGATGAGGTAATGAACTCTCCTAAGGTTAAGCTCCTTTATAAATCAATTGCCTATCTTAAAGAAGCTCTAGATAAGTCAAAATCTAAGGTTAAAAGCATGAAGGTAGAACTAAAAGCCATTAGAAATGAAAAACCCTCACATATTGACTCTTGCATGCTTAAAGAAGAAAATGATAAACTTAAGGATGAGGTTAGTGAATTAAAAGCATGTTTAGAAAAATTTTCAAATGGCTCAAAGTGTCTTGATATGATTCTTAGTAGACAAAGAGCGGTTTATAACAAGGCGGTTTAGGGTATAAGCCAAAGAAAAGAAGTTGCTTACATTTCATTAATAAATAGGAAAGCAACTATTAAAGGTAAGGTTAAGAAAGCTTGGGTACCTAAGAAGTTTTTACTTAATGTTACCGTCCAAATGTTTGGGTACCAAAAGCTTGTGTTTTTCATGTGATTTAGGTAGGAGAGCGAGGTATGTGGATTGTGGATAGCGGTTGCTCAACACATATGACCGGGATGTGAGCAAGTTCTCCACAATTAAATATGTGAAGAAGGGAGCGTGTCTTTGGGAATAGTGGAAAACTCAAGATATTAGGTAGAGGTACAATTGAGGTATCCCCAAAATTATTATTCACAAAGTCTTGCTAGTTGAAAATATGAAGTTTAATCTATTGAGTGTTAGTCAACTTTGTGATGCAAACTATCATGTTTCCTTTGAATCCTCTAAATGCATGATTAGACACAAGGAATTAAATGATTGCATGTTAGCTGATATAGGAAAGTCAAATATCTATTATGTTGATCTTTCATATGCTTCTAACATTTCTACTAAGTGTTTTGTTGCAAAAGAAGAGGAATGTTGGCTATGGCATAGAAGATTGGGGCACATCAACATGAAAAACATAGCCAAGGTAGCCAAGATGGAGTTGGTCAAAGGGCTACCAAAGATCAAGTATGTCAAGAACAAATTGTGTGATGCATGCCAAGAAGGAAAACAAACAAAGGTATCACACAAAGGTAAAACTCTAACTAACACATCTTTACCATTAGAGTTATTGCATCTTGACTTATTTGATTGTCATAGTACTCCATCTTTAAATGGTAATAAATATTACTTGGTTATAGTAGATGATTTTTCTAGGTATACTTGGGTCTATTTTATGAAACATAAGGATGATACCTTAGAAATAATTATAGGATTTAGTAAAAGGGTTGAAAATGAAAAGAGTCTCAAAATCAACCGGATCCGTAGTGATCATGGTGGTGAATTTGAGAACTCAAAATTTTCACAATTTTGTTTAGAACAAGGGTACAAGCATGAGTTCTCTTGTCCAAGAACACCCCAACAAAATGGGGTGGTGGAAAGGAGAAATCGTGCCCTACAAGAGGCCGCTAGGACCATGCTTAATGCATATTCACTTCCTAGCTACTTGTGGGCGGAAGCGGTGAATACCGCTTGCTATATCCAAAATAGGGTTCAAATCCATAGGTTTTTAGGAAAAACACCTTTTGAACTATGGAATGGAACTATTCCCACAATTCACTATTTCAAAGTCTTTGGGTGTAAAGTTTATATCTTAAATACCAAAGATAACTTAGGGAAATTTGAATCTAAAGCGGATGAGGGAATCCTAGTTGGATACTCATCCACAAGTAGAGGGTATAAAGTCTATAATAAGAGAACCCAAGGGATTGAGGAGTCCTCAAATGTGAAATTCGATGAAACCACTAGTACCTACCCTAGAAAGTCCTCCATTGATAAGGATATTAATGACAATAATCAAGACATTACCCAAAAACTTCAAAATTTGACCATTAGGGGTAATGATCAAGGGGGAGGAAGAGGAGACTCCGATGATGAGAGAAGGATGGAAGATAACAATGATCAAATTGAAACCCCTTCTAGAAACCTAAGAATTCATCAAGATCATCCACTTGACCAAGTAGTAGGAGATCTATCTCAAGGAGTAAGAACTAGGTCATTTCATAGACCTCCTACTAGTCAAGTTGCTCTTATCTCACAAATTGAGCCCAAATCGATCAATGATGCATTACATGATCCGGATTGGATTTTGGCAATGCAAGATGAATTGGCTCAATTTGAGAGAAGTCAAGTGTGAGAATTAGTGCCTAGACCCAATGATAGCACCATAATTACTACAAGATGGGTCTTTAGGAATAAGCTAGATGATCAAGGAAATATCACTAGAAATAAGGCTAGGTTGGTTGCTAGGGGATTCAATCAAGTTGAGGGGCTTGACTATGATGAAACTTATGCCCCGGTTGCAAGGTTAGAATCTATTAGGATACTCTTAGGGTATGCTTCCTTCATGGGATTTAAACTTTACCAAATGAATGTTAAATCGGCATTCTTAAATGGTTTTATTAAGGAGGAAGTATATGTAGAGCAACCACCCGGATTTGAGAACATAGATTATCCAAATCATGTATGTAAGCTTAGGAAAGTATTATATGGGTTAAAACAAGCTCCCCGGGCATGGTATGAAAGATTGTCATCCTTCTTAATTTCTAAGGATTTTAGAAGAGGTCAAGTAGATCAAACCTTGTTTATAAAGTCAACGTTAAAAGATATATTCATAGCTCAAGTATATGTTGATGATATCATCTTTGGGTCAACAAATGATGATCTTCTTCAAGACTTTATAATAAATATTGAAAATGAATTTGAAATGAGTTTGGTTTGAGAGCTTACCTTTTTCCTAGTTTTACAAGTCAAACAAACCAATGAGGGTATTCATATTTATCAAACCAAATATGCAAATGAAATGATCAAGAAATTTGGTTTGGAAAATGCCAAAATTGTAACCACTCCTATGGCCACTAGCACTAGGATTGATAGTGATCATGAAGGTAAATCAATTGATCTTAAACTTTATAGGAGTATGATTGGTAGCTTACTATACCTAACCGCTAGTAGACCCGACATTTTATTTGCGGTAGGTATGTGTGCAAGATACCAATCTTGTGCCAAAGAATCACATTTGGTAGCCGTCAAAAGAATATTAAGGTATATTAAAGGCACCATAAATGTAGGACTTTGGTATCCTATTACTAGGACATTTGAATTACTTGGTTATACAGATTTAGATTATGCAGGGTTCAACTTGTATAGGAAAAGTACTAGAGTTGGATGCCAATTTCTTGGGTCCTCCTAGTTAGTTGAGTAGTAGGAAGCAACATTGTGTTGCTTTATCAACCACCGAAGCCGAATATGTGGCTATGGGTGGTTGTGTAGCTCAATTACTTTGGATGAGGCATACTCTTGTGGACTATGAGCTACACTACTCTAACATTAAAGTTTATTGTGATAATGTGAGTACCATCAACTTGACCAAAAATCCGGTACATCACTCTAGGACCAAGCACATTGAAGTGAAACATCACTTCATAAGAGATCATGTGGCAAGAGGGGACATTGAACTTAATTATGTAGAATCTAAGTCCAATCTTGCCGATATCTTCACCAAAGCTCTTCCCGAAAATGAATTTTCATCTTTAAGGAGAGAGCTTGGTATGTGCCTTGTAGAGTAAAATTCTAGGTTTGCATGATCCCATGTTTATATGTTATCTTTATACCTTGATACATCTCACAAAAAGCCTTAAGAAACCTTGATTTTTGTATTGAGACACTTAGAACCATGTGAGATGATAGGGAAGGTGTAGTTGGCTCATCATGCTTGTTATGATGCATTACTATGAGTCAATGACACACCTAGAGACATAAATACCTTATGGACCAACCATTGGGAAGGCTTGTATTCAAGTAATGAGTACATGTTGGGTTTCCGGCACCGTGGCGTGTGTGTGTTCGATCATGTTTCGTAAACATGAGCACAGCGGAAGCAATTAAAAATAATAAATCTATATTTATTACAACACACACAACACACGCATGCTATTACAACAAGTGTAGACATAACCGTAAATTAAAATTTACAATAAAAGAAATTATCTACGTTATACCTTTCGTATGACGTGTAGCGGGAACGGCATCAACCGGAACGATCCTCGCAAGAATCGTCTCTATCCGTATCCACGCCGAGCTCCTCGGGATGACTTCGCTAAGCCACGAGCTTCATCTTCGTATGGGTTACTAGCCTCGTGTTGAAGACGACGTGATCGAGAGATGATCACAATTCGAATCCAAATTCGGATCCAAAACCGAGTCCTCAAAACTCGATTCTCCGGAGAGGTATTCGTCAACCGTTTGACGAATCCTTCGTCCTCCACCTCAGAGGATTACCGGAGATCAAATCCCCGGTAAGTTAGGTGCTATCGGAGCACTAACCGTCGTCCAAACGACGCTCCGACAACAAAGAAACAAGCTGTCCAGAAAAACTGGACAGCTTTTGGTGGAGGAATAGAGGTCGGCCAAGGAGAGATGGAGGCTCACCTTATCACCGAACCTAGAGGAGATCACCGGAGGGTCGCCGGAGGTTCACCGGCTGAAGCTTGGTCGCCGGCAATGACTTGGACGGCGGCACAAAGGCTGGGCGACGGCACACCTAGGGTTGGCGCCGAAAACTCGATTAGGTTTTAGGGTTAGGGTTTAATCCCTATTTTATAGAGAACTAATTCTCTTAATGGTTAATTGATCATATCCATAAAGCCCGTTAACCCGCTCCATTAGGATAAGTCAAAATAAACCAAACCATGATGGTTTATTTTAAGTTAAAATGAACCGAACCAACCTTTGGTTCATTCGTTTAATATAAACCAAACCCTTTGGTTTATTCTCATCCATTGGATTAGAACCAAACCATTTTGGTCCATCCATTATGTCTTCATAAGACACGGCCCATCCACGCTTCCATTGCGACTGAAACAATTTCATGCTCGCTTTATGTTTGGTCCAACCAAACATAGTCTCTCTCGGTCTGAGAATCCCATTCTCAAGCTCGTTTTAAATCCTTTGGATTACACTCGTTGTGCATGTGACCAAATAGATTCTCGGTTTATGTTGGCCGTCTATAATTAACCATTAATTATAGAATGATCATGAGTGGCACCTAGTAGTACATCATGATCCCCAATTAACCGAAAAGATCAACGGTTGATCCAGAACTATTTCTGAAACCCTTCAGTAGCTCGAATGAATTGTGCCCCATTTCCTTCACTCAACTTATACCCACTTGGTTCAGGACATGGTCTATTGTGTCAGTCCCCACTAGGCTGACTACGTCACACCTAGCCCAAGTATCATTTCCTCGTCCTACGGATTCTAGTTACTCCACATGTATCGAAGAGTACTTTACTCTAAACATGTAATGCTTTGGCCAAAGACTTTAGTAACAATCCGACGAGAGGCCATGGGTATACATCTCCTCGCAAGGAGTGGTGAATCCTTTATAGGCTATTCAAACACCTTCGATCACTTCGACTTATACCCAATCATCCCGGGTCCACATCTCCTCGGAGATGTTTGCTTAAGATGTCAAAGCATAAGTCTCCATGATCAAGATGACTTGAATACCGCAAGTCAAAGGAACATCGCACTTAAGCCACAGTAAGAACTTCATTGACATATCTATATATGCAGAGAACCATATGAAGTCTTACTGGTCACTCAATGAACTAGTTACCATAACTAGCATCCACGATTAACTCCGGACATCACAATGTCTCGGCCCGGTGAGAATCAAGCTTGGATACACCAAGGAGTATACCTCGTGCTAGTCTCGGAATTGATGGTGTCCAAATCCATCAATTCATCGACTAGGATAATTCCAGATACATCACAATTACACATGTAGAGATACTCACTAGTTGTGATCCAATCACAAATTCTCTCATCTTTGTGAATCGTATCGTGGACATTCGATAAATGAGTTTAAGATCCAATCAAATACATAAAACATGTATACTCAAATAGTGAATCTTCATTTATCATATAAATGGTTCATACATAAGGCGATTGCCTTAGGACATCTCTCATATATTACTAACAGACTCCCACTTGGCCTAATGCCAATTGCTACGGTATCCAATACCATATGCTCGAACATGACCCTCAAACTTATTTTGAGGTAATGCCTTAGTCAAGGGATCCGCTAAGTTCCTTTCAGTGGGAATTTTCTCGATTTGTATTTCGTTCCTACTGATGATCTCTCTGATAAGATGATAGCGGCGAAGCACATGTTTGGATCATTGATGAGACCACATCAAGTTCAGAGATGAACTTCTGATCCAAACCGCTTCCTTTGCTGCTTCCAAAGCTGCAATGTATTCTGCCTTAGTGGCAGAATCCGCTATAGTGTCAAGCTTGGAACCTTGCCAACTTATTGCGCCTCCATTCTAGGTGAATACATACCCAGACAAAGACATGAAATCATCCTTGTCTTTCTGGAGCTGGCATCCGTATACCCACGTATCACCATGTACCCTTCTCCATATATTAGGAACACATCCTTAGTTCTTCTCAAGTACTTAAGGATCGTCTTAACAGCCGCCCAATGATCCATTCCTGGATCGGATCGTCATCCGCCGTGACACTCAGAGCATACGATACATCGGGCCTCGTACATAACATAGCATACATGATAGATCCTATTGCGGATGCATAGGGAATCTTACTCATGCAAATCCTCTCGTCTTCTGTGCGCGGACACATAGACTTCGAAAAGTGTACCCCATGCCTGATGGGTAGGAAACCTTTCTTGGATTCCGATATGCTAAACCTCTTTAGCACTCGGTCTATATATGTAGACTGCGAAAGACCAAGCAACCGTTTCGATCTATCTCTATAGATCTTAATCCCAAGGATGTAGGTTGCTTCTCCTAGGTCTTTCATGGAGAATGTCTTGGATAACCAAACCTTAACTGACTGTAAGATTGAAACATCGTTTCCTATAAGTAGTATGTCATCGACATACAATACTAGGAACACGACTGCACTCCCACTAACCTTCTTGTACACATAAGGTTCGTCTGGATTTTGTGAGAAATCAAACCTTTTGATTGTCTCTTCAAAACGGATATTCCAGCTCCTGGATGCTTGCTTCAATCCATAAATGGACCGTCGCAAATTGCATACCTTGGTTTTATCAACCGATGTGAAACCCTCAGGCTGTATCATATACACGTCCTCGAGCAAGTTTCCATTAAGGAAAGTTGTTTTCACATCCATCTGCCATATCTCATAATCATAATGAGCCGCTATGGCCAGGAGCATCCGAATGGATTTAAGCATAGCTACAGGCGAATAGGTTTCGTCATAATCAACACCTTGTTTTTGACGATATCCTTTCGCCACCAATCTAGCCTTATATGTAATCACATTACCATCCATGTCGGTTTTCTTCTTGAAAACCCACTTGCACCCTATAGGCTTTATCCCTTCAGGTGGGTCAACCAAGTTCCAAACTTGATTTTCATACATGGAATCCATTTCCGACTTCATGGCACCAAGCCACTTATCCCTTTCTGAACTTGTCAAGACTTCTTCATAACTCGTAGGCTCTCATCATCAATGAGTAACACGCTCGATTCACTTACGAGAAATCCATATCTCTGTGAATATTGCGTGTTCTACCAGATCTAATAAGATGTGGTGTTACAACAGTCCAAATGATTGCTCATCACTATGAGTCATTTACCGTCAGGCTCACTGTATCTCATTAATGTCTATTTGAGTCTCTCGAGCCTCCTCAAGCTCGACGACACTCCCTTGCTTTCTTGCAAGAGAAACTCTTTCTCTAGAAACACAAAGATGCCTTGAAACAAACACCTTTTGTTCCACATGATGATAGAATTGGTAACCCCTTGTTTCCTTAGGGTATCCAATAAATAGACATTTATCAGACTTAGCATCCAATTTGTCTGATACAGTCCGCTTCACATAAGCAGGACAACCCCATATCTTCAAGTAAGATACTTGAGGTTTCTTACTATTCCATATCTCATATGGAGTAGTTGAGACTACCTTGGTAGGCATTCTGTTTAACAAGTAAACAGCTGTCTGAAGTGCATAGCCCCAAAAGGACTTGGGAAGAGTTGCATGATTCATCATTGACCTGACCATGTCCAACAAGGTCCGGTTACGCCTCTCAGATACACCATTATGCTGTGGTGTATAGGGCGGAGTCCATTGAGACAATATACCATTGTCTCTTAGGTAATCAAGAAACTCCTGACTCAAGTATTCACCACCTCGATCCGATCGAAGTATTTTTTTACTTTTGTCATGTTGTTTCTCTACTTCATTTCTGAACTCTTTGAACCTTTCAAAGGCTTCAGACTTGTGTTTCATCAAGAACACATACCCAAACCGTGAGTGATCATCGGTGAAGGTAATGAAGTAGCTATAGCCTCCTAATGCTTGAGATGACATAGGTCCACATACATCAGTATGTATTAGACCTAGTAACTCTCCCACTTGTTCACCTTTTCCCGTAAAAGGTAACTTAGTCATCTTTCCTTTTAAGCATGATTCGCATGTATCGTATGAATCCAATTCAAACGATTCCAGAATTCCACATCGGTGTAATTCGGACATGCGTTTCTTGCTTACATGGCCAAGATGACAATGCCACATGTAGGAGTCTATTTGATTATCCTTTCGAGCACGCTTGTTGCTCGCTTCGATATTGCAAATGTCACTGGATACGTCCAACGTATAAACACCATTGCTTAAAGTTCCAGTCCCATAAAGAACCCCATTCAAAGTTATGTAACAACAATTGTTACTAAACGTCAAATGGAAACCATTTCTATTTAAACAAGAAATAGAAATGATGTTCTTTATCAACGAAGGAATATAAAAGCAATTGTCCAGTTCTAAGACAAGTCCTGCAGGGAGTTCCAACAAATACGTTCCGATGGCGAGTGCAGCAACCGTTGCTCCATTCCCAACACGTAAATTTGACTCTCCCCTTGACGAGTCTTCTTCTATTCCTTAGCCCATGTATGTCATTACATATATGTGAGCCACACCCAAAGATCAAATACCCAAGTGTCCGAGAAAATAGAATGACAATCAATAAAGAAGATTGAAGAAGATGGGGCATCCGATGCCTTATCCTTCTTCACGGACTCAAGATAAATCTTGCACTTTCTTCGCAAATGGCTCTCCTTGCCATAATGATGGCAAGTTTCCTTTTGTGCTAGTTCTACCTTCTTAGCCCTTCTCTTCTTTCCCTTCTACTGGTCCTTTGACTTCCTCTTAGAACCTTTCTTCGAGGAATCAACTAACAGCACCGTCCCCTGCTCATGCTTCTCAGAAGACTCCACAGCCTTCAAAGATATCAAGACTACAGATGAACCTCCTAGCATCTCAGAGGTGAAGAGGAGCTGAGACTCAACCTTTCGAATCTCACTTGCTCATCAACCAACTCACAAAGATGAAGGACTATGATATGAGCATCCATATGCTCATGCTGCTTTCGTAGCTTGGGTTCCATCGTGGCTAGCATGATGCAACTCATTTGTTTAGAATCACTCACATGTTTCTGATAGGCCAACAATTGGTCCATAGTTGCATTGTCACTAGGATGGGCGGGAAGAGGTGCTTCGAGGACATACGCAAGCTTTTCCACCTTGAGAACAATTCTCAAGTTTCTAAGCTAGTCCAAGAAGTTCGGCCCAGTCAATTTATTTGAATCCAAAATGGAACGCAAATTCAAACACATCATGATCAATATATTAACTTAGAAATACAAAATGAGCATATATGAGAAAGATGATTTTAAAATGCATCAATATACATTTATAAATCCCATTCATTTTTCGAATTTCAAAAACCCTTAAAATCACTTCGGGAGATCGTAGGTCCATCTCCGAATGGGCTGATATCCATCATAGATAAGAACAACCTTGGAGTGAGTCCAACAAGCCATTCTTAGCTATGATGGTGGGTATCAAGTATACCGATTACATATCATGTATATGTAACTATCACAATGTGCTATTAACTAATTGAATGTTTACACATACATTGGGTTGTTAACACATTAACAAGTATGCATCATATGCATAGCACCCAACTTCACCTCTCTTCACATCGACCTTGGAGTGAGTCCAACAAATCGATGCTCCAAGTTAAAGCCGACCCATTAATCGCGAAATAGTTTTAATATGGTTAGAGCGCATTCAACCAATTAGCCAGGCTTGGAGTGAGTCCAACAACCCAAACTAACGATTGACCTCTGACTCTTACCATATTAGAGTTAAACTATTCCAATGATTTGAACATGTTCAGGTTCGAGCCGGGCTTGGAGTGAGTCCAACAACCCAAACAAGAAAAAGAACTCTGGTTCTAACCATATTAATGGAAGGTGTAGGCTTTAATATTGAGTTAGGGTTTTATGTCTCATCCTCTTTGCATGCAAATAACTATTATCTACATGGCATGGCATACATAGCATACATCTACATGTCACGACACGCATGGCATAATGTTATGCATCTAATGCAATTACATGGCATACAATTATGTCATGTACATAATTTCCTTATTTGTCATAACTATTTATGGAAATAAAATATGTTTAAGATTTGATTCTCCAAATCAAATCATAATTAAATTAGGAAACAAATTTCCAAATCTAATCACATATTTTATTCATAGAATTATTTGATTAAGGAAAATCTATTTAGGAAACCAATTTCCTAAATCTTTAAAACTACTTATGGAAATAAAATATTTTAAGATTTGATTTCCCAAATCAAATCATGATTAAATTAGTAAACAAATTTCCAGAATCTAATCAAATATTTTATTTATGGAAAATATCAATTTCCATAAATACTTCCAACTTTCCAAAAGTGGAAGATTTCCATAAATACTTCTAGACTTTCCAAAATTGAAAAATTTCCATAAATACTTCTAAATTTCCAAAATTTAGAAAATTTCCAGAAATACATTATGACTATCGCAAAATCATTTTTACGATTATGTCGAAACACAACCTGGGCTCTGATACCACTGTTGGGTTTCCGGCACCGCGGCGTGTGTGTGTTCGATCATGTTTCGTAAACATGAGCACAGCGGAAGCAATTAAAAATAATAAATCTATATTTATTACAACACACACAACACACGCATGCTATTACAACAAGTGTAGACATAACCGTAAATTAAAATTTGCAATAAAAGAAATTATCTACGTTATACCTTTCGTATGACGTGTAGCGGGAACGGCATCAACCGGAACGATCCTCGCAAGAATCGTCTCTATCCGTATCCACGCCGAGCTCCTCGGGATGACTTAGCTAAGCCACGAGCTTCGTCTTCGTACGGGTTACTAGCCTCGTGTTGAAGACGACGTGATCGAGAGATGATCACAATCCGAATCCAAATTCGGATCCAAAACCGAGTCCTCAAAACTCGATTCTCCGGAGAGGTATTCGTCAACCGTTTGACGAATCCTTCGTCCTCCACCTCAGAGGATTACCGGAGATCAAATCCCCAGTAAGTTAGGCGCTATCGGAGCACTAACCGTCGTCCAAACGACGCTCCGACAACAAAGAAACAAGCTGTCCAGAAAAATTGGACAGCTTTTGGTGGAGGAATAGAGGTCGGCCAAGGAGAGATGGAGGCTCACCTTATCACCGAACCTAGAGGAGATCACCGGAGGGTCGCCGGAGGTTCACCGGCTGAAGCTTGGTCACCGGCAATGACTTGGACGGCGGCACAAAGGCTGGGCGGCGGCACACCTAGGGTTGGCGCCAAAAACTCGATTAGGTTTTAGGGTTAGGGTTTAATCCCTATTTTATAGAGAACTAATTCTCTTAATGGTTAATGGATCATATCCATAAAGCCCGTTAACCTGCTCCATTAGGATAAGTCAAAATAAACCAAACCATGATGGTTTATTTTAAGTTAAAATGAACTGAACCAACCTTTGGTTCATTCGTTTAATATAAACCAAACCCTTTGGTTTATTCTCATCCATTGGATTAGAACCAAACCATTTTGGTCCATCCATTATGTCTTCATAAGACATGGCCCATCCATGCTTCCATTGCGACTGAAACAATTTCATGCTCGCTTTATGTTTGGTCCAACCAAACATAGTCTCTCTCGGTCTGAGAATCCCATTCTCAAGCTCGTTTTAAATCCTTTGGATTACACTCGTTGTGCGTGTGACCAAATAGGTTCTCGGTTTATGTTGGCCGTCTATAATTAACCATTAATTATAGAACGATCATGAGTGGCACCTAGTAGTACATCATGATCCCCAATTAACGAAAAGATCAACTTGATCCGTAACTATTTCAAAACCCTTCAAGAGCTCGAATGAATCGTGCCCCATTCCCTTCACTCATCTTATACCCACTTGGTTCAGGACATGGTCTATTGTGTCAGTCCCCACTAGGCTGACTACGTCACACCTAGCCCAAGTATCATTTCCTCGTCCTACGGATTCTAGTTACTCCACATGTATCGAAGAGTACTTTACTCTAAACATGTAATGCTTTGGCCAAAGACTTTAGTAACAATCCGACGAGAGGCTATGGGTATACATCTCCTCGCAAGGAGTGGTGAATCCTTTATAGGCTATTCAAACACCTTCGATCACTTCGACTTATACCCAATCATCCTGGGTCCACATCTCCTCGGAGATGTTTGCTTAAGATGTCAAAGCATAAGTCTCCATGATCAAGATGACTTGAATACCGCAAGTCAAAGGAACATCGCACTTAAGCCACAGTAAGAACTTCATTGACATATCTATATATGCAGAGAACCATATGAAGTCTTACTACCGGTCACCCAATGAACTAGTTACCATAACTAGCATCCACGATTAACTCCGGACATCACTATGTCTCCAGCCAGTGAGAATCAGCTGCTTGGATACACCAAGGAGTATACCTCGTGCTAGTCTCGAGAGAATTGATGGTGTCCAAATCCATCAATTCATCGACTAGGGATAATTCCGATACATCACAATTACACATGTAGAGATACTCACTAGTTGTGATCCAATCACAAATTCTCTCATGCTGTGAATCGTATCGTGGACATTCAGTAAATGAGTTTAAGATCTAATCAAATACATAAAACATGTATACTCAAATAGTGAATCTTCATTTATCATATAAATGGTTCATACATAAGGCGATTGCCTTAGGACATCTCTCATATATTACTAACAGTACATAGCTCTAAGAACATGGTTGGAAATTCCAAATCATATATATTTTAAACTATGTTCATTATATTTTGGAAAACAGTTTTCAAGTGAATCATAAAAGTGATACAAAGGTTGAAAATTCTTTAGAACTTTTGTAAGTTTCCAAATTTGTATCACAATTAAACTGAATATAACAAACTATTTTTCCCTTAATAAAGAAGATTTCGGATAAATGTGTAATGCGCTTTCAGATAGCAATACGTAACTGAACGAAGCACAACTTTACGCATTTCAAAATGGTAATGAAAAGGCCAAATTTCGATTTCAGCGTAGTAGCTGGATCTGTCTGATACCACTGACTGATACACTAGGTTTTCTGATAATAAGCTCCATTTTCTGATATTTGGCGTATTTTTGATGTCCTAACACTCTAGTATGATAATATTACGTATAAACGAGTTTTAGATCGCTCAATACAAAGGGTTTATGGGGAGTTTTCAATAAATTCTATCCTTTTATCCCCAAAACCATTGTTGGTGCAAAGTTAGGATTTAACTTTTGAATTTTAGACTATGCTTTGCTTCAAATGTAATTTACATCCTATCTTGGATTAAGGGGGAGCTTAATTTCAATCTAATACCTTAGTCCAAGATCCAACATTCTTAATTCTTTCATCCTTCTCTTTTTGATGTATGTCAAAGGGGGAGAAGGAATGCTTAAGTTAGATGATTATGTGTGTATCTTTAAAGACCTAACTTAAATGATTGTCAAACATCAAAAAGGGGGAGATTGTTGGTGCAACAATGCTCCAAGCATTTATATGTTTTGATGTTTGGCTAATCATCTAAGTTAGGCAATATCTTGTGATCTAATTACGAATGTGTTTAAGTGACAGGGAAATCCAAGGATGAAGTACTTGGTAAAAGGAAGTCCAAGTATGATCTTGGCAAAGGAAGTCCAAGGGATGGACTTGGCGGCATAAGACCAAGCTTGTAGTCTTTGCAGCATAAAGTCCAAAGTGAACCTTGGAAAAAGAAGTCCAAAGTAAAGTCTTGGCAGCATAAGTCCAAGCTTGTAGTCTTGGCGGCGTTTTGGCAACCCAAGATATGACGAAACCGAAGGAAGCTCTTGGAAGCAAAGCGCAAAGGATGAACAAGTCGCGGACTCGGAGGGATCCTGAAGGCGCAAGGCTTATTAAGGAGCTAGAAGGTTAAGTCTAGGTCTAGGGTATAAAATCAAGTATGAATTACTCATACTTGATGAGTATCGATCGATATGATGTATCGATCGACCGGTCAGCGACGATCGATCGGTGATACCCTAACTATCATCCGATCGCTTTGGGCATATCGATCGATCGATATCGTGATCGATTGATCGCCAAGGAAATCGATCGTGATCAAGGGAAATATCGCCCGCGAATGCGGTCTCACTCGATCGCGCCTTGATCACTCGGTGATCACCCCATTAGTCGATCGATGGAGGATCGGTCGATCACACCGGCCGTTGGAGATTGCGGCTACACAATCTCCGTGGAGATCGCATTTCGTCGTTGGCCGGCGGCAATCGGCCCGATGGCATGCATCGACCGATCGGCGCCTAATGGGAAAACCCCTCTATAAAGGGGCCATGGGAAGCTTGGTGAGGCTAGTGCTCTTAATCCTAACTACATCCTCGTGCTCACCAAGCTTCCTAAGTGTTTTTAGTGATTCAAAATCTCCTCTTCTCTTGTTCTTGATCATCCATCATTGTAAAGAAGAGGAGATCATTGTAAGAAAGGTTTCTCCACCTTGGTTCATCCAAAGGAGAAGATAGTGAAGCTTGGCTGGGACTAATCCACCTTACGGATTGCCGTGGAGTAGAAGCGCCATCTCCGAACCACGTAACATCGGGTGTTAGCATTGGTTTCGTATTTCTTATTCGTATTCATTTTTGTATTGCTTCCGCTAACTTGTTAGAATCGAAGAAACGCTAATCACCCCCCCCTCTAGCCGTTCCAAGGGTCCTAACAGTTAATAACTTTAAGTTGATTTTTTAGGCATATATAGACTCTGAAGTACTTGAGAAACTTATACCATTTGGAATGAGTTCGATTGGAGTTCTCTAGATTCATTAATGGATTTTGACCGAAATCCTTTGACGAACTTAGGGAATTTGAATTTTTGAAAAGTTTACATATAATAGAAGAGGGCAGTGCAGTAAAATTATTTATGGTATTCATGTCTTGTTTTAACATCTCTACTATAAATTTTGTATAAGTTAATTTTTTTTCTCCTTTATATACATGCAAAAATCACTGGTGCCGATTTTTAAAAATCACCAGCATAATTGAAAATGATTTTCAAAAATCAACACCATTGTGGTGTTGATTTTCGAAAACCAGCACCACCAAGTGCGATGCTAGATTTTTCTAGTACCAACCGATAGTGCTGAGATTTTTCCATCACTAACAAGTATTGTTGATTTTCTAAAATCAGTACCACAAAGTATTTTTTATGGAAAAAAATCTAACATCATATTTGATGGTGCTGATTTTCAAAACTAGCACAATTAAAACCAACACTAATAGTTGGTGCTCATTTCGAAAGCCAACACCATCGTAAAGTGTGGTACTGATTCACATTGTGATGGTGCTAGTTTTTGGAACCAGCACCACACTTGGTGTTGGATTTTTCCCATTTGGTGATGGAAAAAACCCAACATCACACTTGTGTGGTACTGATTTTGAAAATTAACACTCACCAAGTGTGGTGTTGATTTCGAAATCAACACCATCTTAATTTGTAGAAGCTCTTAAAAATTTTGATCTTGATTAATCATACCTTCAGCTCTATTATTAGTACCAAAAACTCTCAAAATCAATCGTGTCACGTCTTTACCATTAATGAGCCTGGTGTCATCTTGTAATATTCAAGGACCATATAGTTATTAATGGAAAAAAAAATCCATCACCGCTTGTTGGCAATAGATTTCCAACACAACACTTAGTGGTGCAGGTTTTCAAAAATCAACACCAACTGTGCTGCTGATTTTTAAAAATTAGTACTACAGTAGTTGTTACATGTATATTGATACTATCATAATCTGACTAAGTATAAGAGACGAGGAGCTAAGGGAAAGATGGTCCTCATGAACTAAAAATCAAGCTGAGGGAGGTTAGCTCGGGAAGTAGATTGAACGTTTAGCTGAAGGAGGTTAGCTCGGAAAGTAGATTGAAAGCCAAGCTGAGGAAGGTCAACCCGGGGAATAAGCCGAGGACCGAGCTGAAGGAGTTCAGCTCGTGAAGTAGATTGAAGGTCGAGCTGAGGGAGTTCAGCTTGGGGAATAAGCCAAGGGATGAGCTGAAGGAAGTCAGCCCGGCGGGTCAAGGAAGGAATTACTTAGAAAATACGTTCAATGATGGAGCTTTATGGATTGAATAATGAAAAAGGAAAAATATATCAGTTAGAATGAGGCCCCTTTATGAAGAAGGAAATGCTTAGTTTGTTAAAGGTTGGGGACCTCGTAAAATATTCCTTTATTAGTTTGTTACAATGGATGCATACACATCATTCTTCATGATAACCACTAAAGATGTCTCAGGGGTTCCACGAAGGAATTATTCTCTAACGGCCTAAAAGGCAGCCTCACCAGGGTCCACGTGACTCTTCCATGTGAATGGTCATCATCGTAGTTTGTTACATGATAGCTTGTCCTAGGACCAGAGGGGAATAAAAAGAGGTAGAAGCGGAGAAAAAGGGGTTGATCTTATTCTACATACACTTACTATTTTCTGCTATATTCATCTTTTTCACTGCTACTACTTGCTTCTCTTCCTCATACTAACTCTAACTTAATCATCGAAGGACCTCAAGCGGGCAGGCCAGCGGTGGTTTAATATGTGTTGACTTTCATAGGAAGGGGGAAAGGAGCTTCTTACTGCTATGGTCGGAGATAACCCATCCTCGATAGCCTAATCTCGGGGAGAAAAAAAATTTGTGCAACATCAATTGGCATTGTCTGTGGGAAATCTACTGAGTAAGACGTTGAGATGTATCTCCAAGAGATCCCCCCCTGTGATCTCCTCCGTTGAAGAAATTCCCTTCACCTTATTACCTTACCAATTAAATGCCCTGATAGATAATGCAATAGTTGAGGCATTGGTGAGGGAGAGAAAGAGGATGGGATATTTTGGCGAACCCTCCCGAAGAGAGCCACCGCATGGAGGACCTTCTCATATCCCCGCACCTGTCGTCAAGAGATGTAGGTATTGCCCAGGGAAGGGCCACTTGGGGGAGCATACCAATATCCTTTCCCTGTATTACCTGTGTGAAGGGGAGATCAGGGGGAGACTCACTCCACCAAAGCTGCGGAGCCATACGAACCTTCCCCTTTCACTGAAGACATATTGTTGGTGAATCCACCTCCTCATTTCTGTCCCCCTAATATTGGGTCATATAATGGTACTTCTAATCCTGAAGAGCATCTATCTTAATTTTAAGGTGCATCTACGCTTTGTCATTATTCTAATGTCATTAAGTGTCGGTCCTTTTGCACTACCCTATCAACTTCAGTGCAGACGTGGTTTGGATTGTTGCGCCCTAGTTCTATCACCAATTTCAAAGACTTGAAGGAAGTCTTTCTCAAATATTTTGCCACCAGTAAGAGGTACAAATGCACTGGCTCTAGTTTACTTCATGTGAAATAGGAACTTATTGAATCGTTGCAGAGTTATATCCATCGATTCACTAATGTCGCCCTAAGAATACCCTCAGCAACCCTAGATTTCTTGATGGTTGCTATATGATGCACGGGAGCTCGACTCTCAAATCTCTGAAGAGGATCGTCGAGGGCTCGAAGCGTGTGCTCACGCTCAATGCTTGCAAGTGCATAGATGTCACTTGGAGGAAGGGAAGGTTGGTTCGAAGTTCTCAAAAAGGCATTCTAGGAATTCGGTTTTACTTGTGCATCGTGGAGCATGCTATCAATTAAGTGCATTAAGATCTCTAATTATGATCTTGTGGAAGGATCATTATGCATTTTCCCAATGAACTTTTTCTTCTACCGGAAGCTACCTATTCCTAACAAAGTTTACCTTTCGGATCATCAAATCTCAGGGGGTTGATACCGTTGGGAGCTCTCTATCACTAAGGTCCCTCAACCCTTCTAAATTTAATTTCTCCTACTTTGGCCCTTCTGGTAAGATAGATTATTGAGGTACCAAGACGTCCTAACAATTCCCTATGTAGAGGCAGATCTTATTTCATATCCTATCCTATCATATTCTATCTTCTACCATTACGGGAGGTAGGATGACCGCAATGCTCATCCTTGATTTTCCTAGGATTTTGATACGAAAGCTATCACCCTTTTTATCGACTACGCATAGAAGAATTAGAATCAAAACATAACCTTCATAAATTTCAAAAACACAAAATTGAAAATAGAATCAAAGGAGATGAATGACTATTTGAACTAGCATGTTGACAAACACAAGTTACTCCCTAATCCAAGAATCGAAGTATCTACTCCATAGACAAGGAAGAATAAACACAAGATATCTTAGAAAACATAATTACAATGCAAGTAGAATAATAAAATAAAGAAGGTACTTTCTGTCCTAGCAAATATACGTGTCTTGATTGTTCTCTACAATGCCGGAGCATCGGGATGGATCTCCTGTTGGGATGTATACTGAAAAGTCTATCTTTTGTATGAACATCTTTATTTTTTAAATTAGAATAACATGATCATTATTTGCATATTTATGGTTATGCATATTGTCTGATACATTACATTGTAGATAACATAATGTATTGTGTCTAGTGTCACACGGAAGATCGTGTTATCAGTTCCTTGTAGAGTATAAATAGAAGCTCAAAACCGAGAAGGTTTTGGACAAACCATTGGTATGGTTGTAGTGTGATTTGGTATTGGTTTGTCTTGACTATAGAATTACACTAGTACACTTTGTGTGTATTGAGCAGGACCGACTTAGAGGTGATTCAATTTATTGCTGACTACATAATTGAATCGGACCTCAGATATTATGGTGTACATTCTCTTAATCCCAATATAATAACGGGCACATGTACTTAGTATTTATTTCTTTGATTTAACAATGGGCGAGATTTATAGATTAAATCGATAGGCTCGGTAAGTTGGGAAATGATATTATTTACATGGTTTGCCACTGATTATAGGAGGAAACCGTGTCCTAAATATTAGAATGATGATGTCACCTTGAGGAGCTCATAAGGATCATCATGTAAACCCTGCAGGTGGACTTAGTTCGGCATGATGATAAGGTTGAGTGGTACTACTCATGGAGTTAGATGTCGATTAATTAATTGTCAGTAAATTAATTAATTGATAGATATTCGATATCTTAAACACGGGGAGATATTTGTACAATTAATATATGGAGCCCATATTTATTTATGGGGGTTGGTGAGGCAGATCAATGATAATCCTCTAGTGGAATGGATTATCATTAATGGATCGGACTTTATGTGGGCTAGATCCATTGGGTGGCCAAGATCCAACTCCTCCTCATGGTCCCTATTGTAGCCTATTAAAACCCTCTTGAAACCTAGATCCAACGGACACGATTAAAAGAAGGCTTGGGCGAGGTCTATAAATAAAGGCCCAAGGCTTGGGCAGCAACTTGGTTTTTGGATGCTAGGGCTTGGGTTAGGGATGGCTTCGGCGGCAAGGAGATAGGAGGTGTTCTAGGGTTTTGTCCTTTTGGCCGGTGGCACAAGAGGGTCTAGGGTTTGCTTTTTTTCTTTCTTGGCTGGCCACCCTCATCTTCTCTTAGGGTCGGCAATGCCACCTTCACCCTCTTCCCTTGACCGACGGCAAGAGTTAGGGTTTCTTCCCTTGGACCTCTTGGTCGGCTCCCATCCTTCTTCCTCTCCTTAGGGCCGGCGGACACCAAGGAATTGGTCTTTGGTTGTTGGCGCAAGTAAGGAGAAGAAGGGAGCATGTATTCTTCCCTTTGTTCGGAGCGAACAAGGAAGGGAAGAACATGATCTAGGAAGTTTCATCTCTTGGAGGATCATTGCCCACACAACGTCCAAGAGGAGGATAGGATATACAATAGAAGACCAAGAGGTAAACAAGAGGTATAATTCTTGTTTTGGTTTCCTTTTGTTTCTTTATATTATGTATGTAATTGCATGTGGCTAATTTACTTGGACCCTAAAGATAAACACAAAAACTGGCGATCCATACATCATCTATTCCGTGGCTAATCGAGGAAAAGAGTTAGGTTGCTTGAACAACAAGTTTGTTCAAGAGATCACTCTAATCGAATAGCACGATGATGGATTGGTTGCTTGGGTAATCCATCATCATCTTGGATTAATTTTTTTTAATCTGGGGACGTATATGGGATCGTCATGCACAAGCGACCGAGGTGCGAAGTGAAGCTTCGGTTCCAACTTTCAATTGGTATCAGAACCATGGTTTCCGATTTTGTGTGTTTAGGATTCAGTTACTTTTATGCACTTATCATATATTGTATGTGCCGGAAAATAGTAGGATGTGCGGAGGCTAACTTTTTTGTTGCAGGCATAAGATCCAACTATTATGGCCATACGTGTGTGTATGTGATTGGATGTGTGTAATTGTAATATTAATTGAATCCTCGGGATTGACGAGGCTAGTATTTAATTTTTGTAATTAAGTACGACATTGTTTAGCCACTCTTTTATTTTAGTTTACTTTCTATCTAGATTTCATGTACACTCCTTCGTGGAGTATAGGATCGATGGATGTAAATTAAAATAATTATTCTTGGCTCGGATCTCCGGATGGCTTGTACATGGCGTAGGAAGGAGTGGAAGAGATGGCGATACGACGGGAGGCATATTGGAAAACAAAAGCCATAATAGTTGAAAAATATTTTTTTTCATATTTATTTCTTCTTGTTTGATATGCATGTTGTGTGCTAGGAAAATTCCTCATTTTAAATTACTAAGTGGGAGAGGGATATTTTTTTTAAAAATTCCCATGGCCTCCATTACGATTTGACATGTGATTTAAACAAACTTGCGCATCGGCTCTGAGTGCCTTCCTCCCCATCGGATGAGTTTGTTTTGTGGATCACAGGGTCAAATATGGTTATAGGAAATTATTTAGGAGCATGTGTACTTCCCCATCGGAAGGCACATAATCTGAGATAATTGTCTTGGTATCGAGTAATGGTGAACACTTAGATGTAAATAAGAGTATCCTCCCTATCGGAGTCACTGCTTTTATTTGTAGGGCTGAAGAGGAAGCAACTATTAATTTTATTTGTCAAAAAGTTAGGTTGACAGGACAATAAAATTAATGGGTAAAATCTCCTCTTACAAATGTAGAATTCGTATATGTCCACACTATCGTGACATATGATATTCTGAGTGTTTTAAGGTGTTGGTTGATTTTGAAAATTTATTATTTGAGGAATCAATAAATTTTTAAAATCTAAAGTTATGATCTATGTGATTCTTAGGTTTTTCAAAAATGACTTTCAATCCACTTGCTGTGATAATAAAGGAGAATAAACTTACTGGACCCAATTATATTGATTGGAAAAGGAATCTTGATATTGTCTTGACTGTTGAATAGTACAAGTATGTACTCTTCGAAGAGTGTCCTCCTAAGTCTGCGGATGATTCTGAGAAAAAGGAGAAAGAGAGTTATAAAAAGTGGATTAAGGCTGATGAGATGGTGCGGTGTTACATTTTGGCTTATATGTCAAATGTATTGCAACATCAGCATCAAGCCATGCCCACTACTTATGACATGATGTTCAATCTCAAGGAACTTTTCGGACACCAGAATTGGGCTGCAAGGCAGGAAGTCATAAGGAACTTGATGACGACCACCATGATTGAGGGAACACCGGTGAGGGATCATGTTCTCAAGATGATGACTCATTTAAATGAGTTGGAAGTCCTTGGAGCTGAGATCGATGGGGAAACTCAGGTCGATATCATTCTCTAATCTCTACCTAGGAGTTTTTAGCAGTTTCGCCTGAATTACAACATGAATAAGAGGTTGTATTCGTTGGCGGAGCTTCTGACAGAACTCCAGGCGGCAGAGGGGCTTTTTCGTCAGAGTGCTTAAGCTTAGGCCATGGTTGCCCAGAAGGTTTTGACTTTTAAGCCGAAAGGCAAGAAGAAGAAGAAACAAGGTGGAGCAAAGGTGACGGGAGGGTCTCAGGGAGGAGTGAAGAAGCCAAAAGGCAAGTGCTTCACTTACAAGTAGACTGGACATTGGAATAAGGACTGCTCCAACCGGAAGCAGAACAAAGGTATATCTTTTGGTCTAGTCATTGAAACATGTTTAGCGGTGTTATCTACCGGCACCTAGTGTATAGATACGGGAGCCACTGATCATGTCTGCAATACTTTGCAGGGGTTCCAGGAAACTAGACGACTAGCTGAAGGGGAGATTACCGTTTACTTGGGCGATGCTATGAAGGTGGCGGCTGTTGCAGTGGGAGATGTTTATTTATCTTTTGATAGGAATAAAACTTTGGTTCTGAGAAATTGCCTTTCTGTACCTTTATTTAGAAAGAATTTAATTTCAGTTTCTAAATTATTTTTGGATGGATATTCTATTTCTTTTAATGATAGAATTGTTATAAAAAGGAATAGGGAGATCATTTGTTCTGGTGCATTGGTAGGAAATTTATATACCCTTGAACTAAAAACTGTCACGATGCAAATAGAAGTAAATAACTTATCTTCTAAATCTAATAAGAGAAAAGAACCTTTGAAAATGAACCAAACATTTCTTTGGCATCTAAGGTTAGGTCATATTAACCTAAGTAGAATTCAAAGGTTGATAGTTGATGGACCTTTGGATTCATTAGTTGTGGAAGATTTCCCAACCTACGAATCTTACTTGGAAGGTAAAATGACCAAGAGACCTTTTAAGGCCAAGGGGTATAGAGCCAAAGATATGTTGGAATTGGTTCATTTTGATTTGTGTGGTCCTATTTCTATCCAGGCTAGAGGTGGTTTTGAATATTTCGTCTCTTTTATAGATGATTATTCAAGATATGGATACATTTACTTGATGCACTGCAAGTCTGAATGCTTTAACGGGTTCAAAGAATTCAAGGCTGATGTGGAGAAACGTCAAGGTAAAAGTATCAAGACATTACGATATGATCGTTGTGGTGAGTACCTCTTGGGAGAGTTTAGGAATTTCTTATCAGAGGTTGGGATTCAATCCCAATTGTCTGCACCTGGCACACCCCAGCAGAATGGTGTAGCGGAGCGAAGGAATAAGACTCTTATGGAGATGGTTAGATCGATGATGAGTTATTCTGAATTACCAGATTCGTTCTGAGGGTATGCTCTGGATACGACAGTGTATATTCTGAACTTTTTACCATCTAAATCAGTGCCTTCTACTTCCACAAAATTATGGACTGGGCGAAAGCCTAGTCTGAGACATATTCGGATTTGGGGTAGTCCAACACATGTGCTGAAGGCAGAACTGATAAGTTGGAACCTCGTACAGAAGTGCGCATGTTCGTAGGCTATCCTAGAGGAACGAAAGGTGGTTTGTTCTATAGTCCTAGAGATCAGAGGGTGATCGTTAGCACGAATGCCAGATTTTTAGAGAAAGACTTTTTGATGAACCACAAGCCTATGAGTAAGATTGTTCTGAAGGAATTGAGAGGGGAAGTCACTACTTCAGTACCACCGGTACAAGAGAATATACCACAAGTGACTACACTGCGTGTCATAGAGGATACATAGGTGATACCTTGTCGTAGTGGGAGGGTTGATAGACAGCCTGATAGATTTATGTTCTTGGGAGAATCTTTTGATTTGGTCCTTGGAGAACATGAACCTGATCCCTAGACATATGACGAGGCAATCCAAGATAAAGATACGGTATCTTGGTAAAGGACAATGAATTCTAAGATAGAATATATGGATTCAAATCAGATCTGGGAGCTAGTAGAACCACCCAATGGTGTAAAAACCATTCGATGCAAGTGGATCTACAAAAGAAAGAGAGGAATAGACGGGAAGGTTGAGACCTTCAAAGCAAGCCTCAGAAAGAGGGTATCGATTATGAGGAGACCTTTTCGCTGGTGGCGATGCTTAAGTCTATCCGGATTCTCTTATGTATTGCTGCTCATATGGATTATAAGGTGTGGCAGATGGATGTCAAGATAACTTTCCTTAATGGAAGTCTTGAGGAAAACATCTATATGGAGCAACCAGAGGGATTCATTGCAAAGGGCAAAGAGCATCTTCTGTGCAAGGTTAATCGGTCCATTTATAGATTGAAGCAAGCTTCGAGATCTTGGAACATCCTCTTTAATGAGCTAATCCAGTCTTATGGATTTATTCAAAGTCTGGATGAGTCTTGTCTATACAAGAGATGTGACAGAAACGTAGTGGTATTTCTTGTACTATACGTAGATGATATTTTGTTAATTGGCAACAATGTCAAGGTGTTATCAGATGTAAGGGTATGGTTGTTCAAACAGTTTGATATGAAGGACTTGGGAGAAGTGGGACACATCCTTGGGATCAAGGTTATAGGGATCGCAAGAAAAGGATATTGTGCTTATCTCAAGCTTTATACATAGACATCATTTTGTCTCGTTTTAGCATGCAGAACTCCAAGAAAGGTTTTCTAGCTTTTAGGAATGGAGTTCCTTTATCTAAAGAGATGTGTCCTAGAACATCAAAGGAGATAGAGGAGATGAAGGCGGTTCCTTATGCTTCGACAGTAGGAAGCCTTATGTATGCTATGCTATGCACGAGGCCAGATATTTGCTTTGTCGTGGGCATGGTTAGTAGATATCAGAGTAATCAAGGACAGAGACATTGGACTCCGGTAAAGCATATATTGAAGTACCTGAGAAGGACTAGGGATTATATGCTAGTATACCAGGCAGATCAATTACTCCCTGTGGGTTACACAGATTTCGACTTCCAATCAGATAGGGATAACAGTAAGTCTACCTCAGGTTTTGCATTTACTTTGGGAGGTGGATCCATTGTATGAAGGAGTGTCAAGCAGAAATACGTGGCGGACTCTACCATGGAAGTTGAGTATGCGGCAGCCTCCGAGGCGGTCAAAGAAATTGTATGGCTCAGGAACTTCTTGATGGACTTGGATGTGATTCCAAGTTTGCCCATAACTATCACAATTTATTGTGATAATAGTGGTGCAGTTGCAAACTCAAAGGAACCACGAACCCATAAGGCAAGTAAACACATAGAGCGCAAGTACCACCTGATACGAGAGATCGTAAAGGAGGTAGAAGATGTTGTCTCCTAGATTGCATCAGAGGATGACCTGGTAGATCCTTTCACTAAGACCCTTCAAGCGAGAACTTTTGATAGGCATGTGGAGAGAATGGGAATCAGATGTATGACAGTATGAGGACAACATAGTCTTTTAGTATAAGTGAGAGATTGTTGGGATGTATACTGAAAAGTCTATATTTTGTATGAACATCTTTATTTTTGAAATTAGAATCACATGATCATTGTTTGTATATTTATGGTTATGCATATTGTCTGATACATTACATTGTAGATAACATGGTATGTAGTGTCACACGGAAGATCATGTTATCAGTTCCTTGTAGAGTATAAGTAGAGGCTCACAACCGAGATGGTTTTGGACAAACCATTGGTATGGTTGTAGTGTGATTTGGTATTGGTTTGTCTTGACCATAGAATTACACTAGTACACTTTATGTGTATTGAACAGGACCGACTTAGAGGTGATTCTATTTATTGTTGACTACATAATTGAATCGGACCTCGGATATTATGGTGTACATGCTCTTAATCCCGATATAATAACGGGCACATATACTTAGTATTTATTTCTTTGATTTACCAATGGGCGAGATTTATAGATTAAATCGATAGGCTCGGTAAGTTACGAAATGATATTATTTACATCGTGTGTCGTTGATTATAGGAGGAAACATTATCTTATATATTAGGATGATGATGTCCCCTTGAGGAGCTCATAAGGATCATCATGTAAACCCTGCAGGTGGACTTGGTCCGACATGATGATAAGGTTGAGTGGCACTACTTGTCATGCCCCGAAGGAGACCCCGCCAGACGAAAATCCGACAGCATCTCCCCTGTTCGGGTGACAATGCCAATTTACATACAAGGCCTACACGACCACTATACATCGGTCAACACGACCGAAATCCAACCACACACGCAGGTAATAAAATAGGCCTCTGGCCATCAACCAAAATAAATGAGTAACATCTATCACAACTAGACTTACCCCTTCTGCCATCTGGACAGGAATACTCAACCAAAACTATTCCAAACCAAAACCGAATAAAGGTCCATAAGGACACCAAAAATCCACGAATACTAATATCAATCTCCAAACCTAAACATGTCCTCTAATCAAAATGTCCAAACCATAGAAACAAATAACAAATAAAAACTTTCACGAGTGGGGTTTGGCAGCTGGACTCTCCTGACAGCTTCATCCTGAAATAGATATAAATCAACGGGGTAAGTTCAAAGAACTTAGCGGATATAGTCGATATGCAAGTAAGATATAGCTAACAATAAAAATCATGCCAGTACAGTCTCACATAAATAGGGTATGCAAGCAAGAAATACAAAAGGACTGTACTTACCTGAATCTCCTACCCTGATATAGGAGCATGTGCCTGACTAGAAGTAATAAAGTCCTCACCATATATATAAATATGTATCCTGTATGCATGACAATCATATGCACATACAAGGCATCAATAAAAATGCAGCAAACACAATACAAATGCGATCCGTGCAAAGTGCATGTCGTGCCAATGACATGGTCACCCCTGACGCCAATTAGCCGCCTCACACGCGATGGTGAAGCCGAGTGGGTTGGGCTATGACAACTGTGCACTCTGCCATCACTGCTCCTGAGTGACCGGGTGGACAGGATGTTGTTGGAGTACACCTATCCTCCTGCCCCCAAGCAGTGGGGTCATAGACGGAGGAGGATCACCTGCCCTACCACGCCTCATCGCTACCCATGGCGGACCGGTGAGCTTGTGAGCAACTACACACACCCTCCTGATGTACCACTAACCCATGAGTGGCAGTGTATGCAGGGCATGTAACTGGCTACGAGCTCAACAATAATGGAACCCCGTCCAGCCATCATGCAAGATGGTGCATGATACTAAAGCATGTCAATCCTACTCAAAATACCTATCCGAATAATATGTACAATCAATATGTACATATCCATAATCCAAGTAACTATGATCCAAATAAAAACAGGGAAGATATAATCATAACCTATCACATGCATGTATCAAGTAGGCACCGACCATATACTAGGCATATAAACATGAAAATTATTGCATGCTATCCTAACTAGCATATCAACAATGACAATATCTAAAAGATAAGTCAAAATACCCGCCTGATAAAATGTCCGCAAAAAGAACCAGATCGTCACGATCGTGAACCTGCCTCGTGACCTAAACCTGCATAATGCATAACTATTGTTAAGCACAAAATACCATTCACCGACAAATCGAATACTTAATCGATTCCTTCCATAACCAATTAATCCAAAGTAAATCCATCAAATCCAAGCACACGACAATGTGCTAAATTACTACTATGTATCCCCAAGTAGACCTCAACCCCTAGGTCACAAATTGTGATTAACTCCTCAATCCAAGAACATATCCTTGCAATTAATCAAATCGAATCCTACATCGACCTCATATCCAATCCACTAGATTGATTTAATTATCCTCCTAAACCTAATCAATCCTCCATACATAATTACAGAACCGATCAACATCCTGTCAATAACCTGTAATTAAGTTATAATCATCCTGTATGTAATCCAACCAATCAATCACAATCATCCCCATTGCAGCAATGGAATTTAACAACATTCTAAATAAATCCTTCATTTTCCTCAAGCTTAATTCACAACTCAATCAAACCTTACCTTAAACACGATCCAACACTTGGATCCCACCGGCAACCAATATCCCCAACTCCTCTGTTCGTCGACCCTAGGTAAACTGCCCAAATTACAGGCCAACAGTCTACTTCACAACCGTGCAAAAACCCCAACCAAAACTCACGGCTCAGCCATCCTCCGTCTAACCTACTCAACTGATCAAACTGCCACTGCTCCAATCCATCCGGTTGCAGCCCATATGATCTCAAGAACACACCCACTTTCATTCAACGATTAAAAATCCATACCAAAACACTGACATAAGCAAAAGAGAGGGAAACAAAAGATATACTGAAAAATGCAATTTCTCCCTGACTGCCCTGTTTGCTGGCAGAAATCCACGCTGCCCTAAATCCACAGAACCGAGATAATGGTAGTTAATAACACAATTTAGGATGGATCTCCTTCAAAATCAAAGAAAGAGTTCGACCACTTACCTACATACCACAATCACCGACGACACTTCCCTCCCAGTCGCTCGGTTCACCGAAGACGAGGACCTACCGATGCCCTAATAGCCTGCTCTGACAACCTCTGAAGAGACCCCAGCCCCCCTGGTGGTGTCGGACACACGGTCGGCGGCGTCGGGCTGCTAACTGCTAACGCGAGGCCGGTGGCGTGCGACTGTGAGTGGCGAGGAAGAGAAAGCTCGCGGCGGCTCAGAGACGAGGAGCTGGCGCCTGGGCACCGAAAAGGAGACGACGTCCATCAACACTTTCGAAGGAACGACCGACGCAAGGACTCGGGCGGCGCAGACACGAGGAAGAAGAAGAGGGCGAGGCGCGGGGAGAAGAAGAGAAGCGGTGCGAGAGGAAACTGCCGAAGGAGAAAAGGTGTCGCGGCGGGGAAAAAGAAAATAGAAAAACCTAAACTTATAATTTATCCTATTTACTCATCTAAACAGGCCTTTTAAAAGCCTATTTTTCCTATCCCCGTAATTATCTCTTATGACCTCCGTTTAAATTCAAAAAAATCCGGAAAAATTCCTAAAAATCTCGAAAAATTCCCAGGATTACCTTTCCAAATTTGTGGCCATTAAATCTACTTTTTTAAATTTTTAGTATTTAACACTACTCATGGAGTTAGATGTTGATTAATTAATTATCAGTAAATTAATTAATTGACCGACATTCGATATCTTAAACACGGAGAGATATTTGTATAATTAATATATGGAGCCCATATTTATTTATGGGGGTTGGTGAGGTAGATCAATGATAATCCTCTAGTGGAATGGATTATCATTAATGGATCGGACTTTATGTGGGCTAGATCCATTGGGTGGCCAAGATCCAACTCCTCATGGTCCCTATTGTAGTCTATTAAAACCCTCATGAAACCTAGATCCAACGGACATGATTAAAAGGAGGCTTGGGTGAGATCTATAAATAAAGGCCCAAGGCTTGGGCGGCAACTTGATTTTTGGATGCTAGGGTTTGGGTTAGGGATGGCTTGGGCGGCAAGGAGATAGGAGGTGTGCTAGGGTTTTGTCCTTTTGGCCGGCGGCACAAGAGGGTCTAGGGTTTGCTTCTTTTCTCTCTTGGTCGGCCACCCTCATCTTCTCCTAGGGCCGGCGACGCCACCTTCACCCTCTTCCCTTGGCCGACGGCAAGAGTTAAGGTTTCTTCCCTTGGAGCTCTTGGCCGGCGCCCATCCTTCTTCCTCTCATTAGGGCCGATGGACACCAAGGAATTGGTCTTTGGTGGTTGGCGCAAGTAAGGAGAAGAAGGGAGCGTGTATTCTTTCCTTTGTTCGGAGTGAACAAGGAAGGAAAGAATGTGATCTAGAAAGTTTCATCTCTTGGAGGATCATTTCCCACACAATGTCCAAGAGGAGGATAGGACATACAATAGAAGACCAAGAGGTATAATTCTTATTTTGGTTTCATTTTGTTTCTTTATATTATGTATTTAAATTGCATGTGGCTAATTTACTTGGACCCCGAAGATAAACACAAAAATCGGCGATCCGTACATCATCTATTCCACGGCTAATCGAGGAAAAGAGTTAGGTTGCTTGAACAATAAGTTTGTTCAAGAGACCACTCTAATCGAATAGCACGATGATGGATCGGTTGCTTGGGTAATCCGTCATCGTCTTGTATTATTTTTTTTTAATCCGGGGACGTATATGGTATCGCCATGCATAAGCGACCAAGGTGCGAAGCGAAGCTTCGATTCCAACCTTCATCTCCTAGTCGCTTCCTTCCTCCTCGTTACGAGTCTCCAGTGCTTTTTAGGGCATCATCTTGCCATCCTAGCCATATGGCCTCTCCCCTATGGTTTGCTTTTTATAGACGTGAAGTTGGCTCTTCATAGATCCCACGAAAACACTAGTGGCATCAAAACTACCCAGCGTCACACTGTCATATGGAATCCACATGGTTGAACGTATGGGGCACTGGGATGGCTAGCTTCGGGGTTTTGACATGGCCGTGTGGAATCCACACGGCCAACCATGTCAGCCTCTGTTCCACCCGGTGAATGCCTCCCTTTTGCTCTAAAAGTGTGTTGTTTCACCTATAAAATGTTGCCCTGCTCACAAAAGTAACAAGAGCATATCTCCGAACCAAAAAATAAGAAATGCATGCAAAATAATTTATAATATGCATGAAACAAGGATAAAATATAACGAGATGTATGCGAAAACTACTCCTAAAATCCTATATATTTTGCTCACATCAATCCCCCCAGACTTAGATCTTTGCTTGTCCTCAAGCAAACTTCAGTGCCATGAAATTTTTAAAAAGTATTGTTCCATACTTAGCATGCTAACTAGATTTATCAAGTAGTATTTTCAATCAAAGTAAAATATATATGTGTTAAAAGTTCACTAAGTTAGCTTTTCGTGCATGTGCTAAGAGAATTTTTCTAAGGGATACTCGTTCCACAGTGAGTTAAGTCGTCATCCTATAGCTTTCATAAGGTCTCTGGTTTTTAGGCACTTACCTGCCCTAAGCAAGGGTCATTCTGTAGATCTAGCACAAAGTCTCAAAGGCGTGCTCGCTATTGAGAGAAATTGATAAGTGTTTCCCCAATAACCTAATTCGGTCTTAAATGGGCACTTAACCATTTCCACCTACGACAACTGTTTTTAACTCTCTTTCTTTTTTCTCTTTCTCTCTTTTTTTCTATCTTTTTATTTGTTTTTCAAGGAACTTTATTCCTCTCTAGCTTACTGGTATTTATATTTTTATAAATACCACGACAACTGTTTTCAACTCTCTTTCTTTTTTCTCTCTTTTTTTTTCTCTTTCTCTCTTTTTTTTCTCTCTTTTTAATTTTTTTTCAAGGAACTTTATTCCACTCTAGCTTACTGGTATTTAAATTTTTTCAAATGAGCTTACACAATCCGAGCATCTCAAGTAACTAAAATGCTAAATCTAGAGTCACCTATAGATTCCAAAGTACTAGACTACTGGATGAATCATAACTATGTATGTAATAGATTCTCCCTTCCGAAATTTTCATCAGGTGTGAGTGAAAGATAAAAGCTAACCAGTGCAAGTCTAGAACATTCATTAAAGCAACTAAAATAAAATACCAAAAGATAAATGAAGTTAAGCTATTTATCGGAGCAATTCGTGAAGAGATTCTAAAAATATTACTGAGACGGCTTAAATATGGCAAAAACTAAGTGCTGAAAGGAAACTAAACACTCCATGCATGGAAAAATGAATGCAAACTAAAACTAAACCTAAATGTCAAGAAAGAAACTACTGCATGGAAGAAAGACATATCGAAATTCGACCCCCCCAGACTTAAGTAAAATAGTACCTCTAATATGGCGACCGAGGTGGGAAGTCTAGGTAGTCTCGGCATGTCGGGCTTCTGAGAAAATCTAGTTCTCAGCCGCTGACTCCACATGTACATGTAGTCAATCTGGGAACTAGTGAATGTAGCCACTGCTCTGTGCTCCTCCTCCCTATCCCACTGTGCCTGTATGACACGCATGTGCTGCCGAACCTCCTGTGATGGGCAACCTCCTCCTAGCAATGGGAAACCTCCTCCTGAAAATAGACATGGGCCTGCGTGTAGGTGCTCTGCTCCTCCCATCGTTGCCTCTGTGTCTGCTGCTCGACGTATATGTCGTCGAGGCATGATTGGAACTCAGAAAAATCATAGGCAAACGTATCTTCATCCTTCTTAAAAGTAGAAAAAGAAGGAGGTGCAGGTGTAGGCTCTCGACATGGACTAGGGGGACTCCTATACCTATGTGGACTCGAGGGAGAGTGATGGGTAGGGAGTGAGAGGGGTGACTCAATGGAAGGCCCCACATGTGGTAGGGACTCCACTACCCGGTCCAACCGCCAGTTGGCGTTGTTAGTGATGGTGGTATGATCAGTGTTGGGTAGCCCAAGGGGTGACAAGTTCTTACTTACAAAGCAAAAAAAGTGCCCCTCTCTCACTATCATTTTCATAGTTATGCACACCCCTAGGTTGATACTAGGACTTCCCTCTGCTCTATCCAATGCGGTATAATTATACCCCATCCTATAGCAATGTGGGTAATCAATCCCCCCAAAATAATCTCTCCCCTTGCCGCCTTGCTCATCTTCACTAGGTGCCTAATGAAATGGGATCATACATCAATGTTATTCCTCTTTTGTAGCATGTTCCATAGGCAAAGGAGCTCACTCATTCTTACAACTCCATCACTCTCTCTCCCCCCCCCCCCCCCACCCCCAGAGATAGTACTCGCAATAACTCGGTGAATGTACCAAAAAATAGGGTTTTGTAACCGGGACGGATTAGCTCTAGAGGGGTCATAGGAGGTTTCTCCGGTTAGCTCCATCCAAAATAATCTTGCATTGAACTCGTTAGGGGTTCTCCTCTCTCCTCCACTAGGAAATCTGAAACACGAGTTCCATTGGTGCAATGTCCAATCATGTTCAATATTAAAAAAGCCTAAAAGTAATCTTACCCTCTTCACTATCTCTCCCCATCAAAATCTCCGCTTCTAATGAACTTAAAAATTCCAAGACTATCCTAGGGTAGGTTGGGCATCTCACCCCCATAATCTCTCCCCAACTCATTTTTCCAAAACGACCTTGTACATCCCTAAGTAAACCTTAGGTTTCTAAAAGAGCTTCATCCAAATACCTAGTAGCAGTGATTCTATGGTTAGAAAGCATGTTAAATCTATCCCTATGCTCGTTATTACGAAATAAGATGCTTGGGCAGCATTAACTTCCTTTGGAGCATGACGAGCACCTCTTCCCCTTGATCTTGACCTTGAAGGGGAATCCCTCATTGTCACATGATTAGTCCTCCTCATCGTGGCTTCTTGAGAGCTTCTCTGAGGTTGGAGAGGGTCCTTGGAGGCTGGAGAAGGCGATTTCGCACGGTTAGGGCAAGAGGGTTTGAAGTGCATGACGGATTTAGGGCAAAACACACGGTGTTTCACCTTTTAAAGTCATGCAATATGGCTGTGTGGAATCCAAATGGTTGGTCATGTGTGATGCCAGGAGAGAGTCTGAAATTTGGCACGGTCGTGTGAAATTCACATGGCCGACTGTGTGAGCCTCTGATTTTCTCTCAGAGTGCAACACGATCCGAATCTTTCACACAACCCATCATGTGTGCTTTTGATCATTGGGCACGACCGTGTGAAATCCACACGGTCGCCCGTGCTTCTTACTGAGGGTTCAAAAAGGAATCTCATTTCTACCTAGCAAGTTCTTTCTGACCCTAAACTATTTGCAAGGACATTAATGACCATAAATTAAAGTCTAAATTATACATATGAATGCAATAAAATAAAAAAAACCATAAAAAAAAATTAAGCTTGGCTTTCCTCCCAAGAAGTACTTTGTTTAAGGTCTTTCAGTTCGACCACACTCCATTGCTTCAACTGGGTTCAGGCGGTTCCGTGAACCTCCATTCATTCGTCTTAGAATCTTCACCTTCTTGTTGGAAAAATTCCGGATCTGATGTTCACAACATCGCGGGCGAATACTTCGCACAATCGCAGCGGAAATAATAACTATAAACTGGATCCCACCAGAGATCCATGCAAAACTATATAAGTCGTTTTGTACCATACTTTTCTAGATCCTATCTAGAAGAAGAAGTATACCTTCAATGCGTGCCCTTTGCAATCCCGCTTTTCCAAATGTTGTCAGATCTCAATGCGATAAGGATAACTGTATCTCTAAGGTTATCCTATGCATGATTAATCAAATTAATCAAGCATGATGATGAATCATCTTCCATGGTTCAACTTGAGTCTAACTCAAGTTTATCCAGTTTGAGTTTAACTCAAATCTTGGCCATATGCTCAATTGTCCTTTTAGTCCAACTAAAATAAACAATCTCCAAAAATAGAATGTCATTTGTGTGTGACCTTATAGGCTCTTGTAACATTGGCAATGTATCTAAAACCATTTTAGATATATAAGCAATGAGCGGCATCTAGCAATACATCATTGCTACCCAAGTTACAAGATCGTCGAGATCCGACAACCTTTCCATGACTATTATCATGTATGACAGTGTCCTTCTATCTCTGATTTCTTAGATCGATCAATAAGGCATAGACCATGTCATCCCCTTATCGATCTTTATGTTTCTTGATCCCCAAGTAGACTCACTCAAATAAATGAGCTCAATATCTCATATTGACTCATTTGAGCATGACCATGTATTTCGTGGTCCTACTCTATCAAGAGGTCAAAGATATCACTCCCGTCATATTGGAGGGATAGATCCCATCTACATCACTCACATCCCTCCACATAATTCGTTACATACCCAGTGATCGCCGTTATAGTGCACCCTGTTACGGTGTGACATTAGACGATACCAAAGTACATAACTCCTTATGTAGGGAACCGTAGTGACTTCAGGTCTAAGGACTATTCATACCAATAGTCACATGAGAAAGTATATGACACTCGTATAACGATCCATGACACTTTCTCATGGCGGGTCAATTCAGTATATATATTCTCCAATACATATACCCATATGTCAATGTGATATCACATATCCATGACTTGTGAGATCAAGTCATCCATTGACCTACATGCTAGTCTTAATGTATTAATATTGCCCTTGTCTATTAATACTTGACTAGGAATATTAAGAATAGTATTCTCTACAGCTTCTCATAATCAATTTTGCCAATTGATATACTATAGATTAAAACATACTATTCAAGGGCATTATTATATTTATTTTGGCTGGCACATGCATAAAGTAAATATAATAAACAATCTTTGCCTTTTTATTAATGAAATATGATACACATGATCCCTAATCAATAATTTCATGATTGACACTAAAGGATGACACTAACACTTCTAGGGGGTACTTGTTATCTTACTGGAAGTATATCCATCTGTGAATGGAGCCTTACACTCTGACAAGTTCATTATGACAATCTCACCATCCACTTCCAAGGAGACTTTATGCTCCTTCACATCTATGCATGCTCCTGCAGTTGCTAGAAAGGGCCTCCCTAAGATGATTGGGTTCTGAGGGTTTGGTCCTGTGTCCAATATAATGAAGTATGTGGGTATCACAAAACTCTCAACTACCACAGGGATGTCCACCATCATGCCAACTGGTTCCCTGACCTTGTCATCCACCATACGAATAGACAAGCCAGCTAGCAACCCACTCAGCCCCATCTCCCTATAGATCGCATTGGGCATAACACTAACGGACAATCCTAGGTCACATAAAGCTTTGTCGATGCACTCCCCATGGATAGTGCAAGGTAAGACAAAATCATCAGGGTCCTCAAGCTTAGGTGGTATCTTCAATTTCCACTTGGTTTGGTAAGGTTGAGATCATGGTTGCACACCCCTTAGTGTCATTTCTTTTCTGACCTACTACTTCATTATACACCCCCTCTCCTTTAACCAGGCTTTGCTCGGATGGTAGGGGAGAGTTGTCCATGGGTTGTGACACGGTCTTGGTGATTTGGGCAACTTGCATTTCCGACATCTTTGTGTGGCTTGTGAGCCCATCAACAGAGTCCTTCAACTCCCTAAGTGCCTCTTTGGCTCTTTGATGCGACCGCTGGAATTCTGCATTGGCCTTTGTTTGAGTAGCAATGAAGCCTTCAATCATTGATTCTAGTCTCAATTTAGTTGGTTGATGTTGCCCGCTGCCCGACTATTGCCCATCCTCTCAATTGTTGGAAAGTCCCCGAATTATTCATATAGGAAAAGTTTGGGTGGTTCCTCCATTCGGGGGTTGTAGGTGCTAGAATATGGGTTGTTGGGCCTTTGATTGTGGTCTTCAACTGCATCGACATGTTGAATCTGCTCCTCATAGCTGCCCTTCCCTCCATAGTAGTCCTCCTGATATGCTGCTACTCTTTCTCCCCAAGAATTAGTCTCACACACAAAAGTAGGGGTTAGAGAGTCAACCCATCTGCTTGTCCATTCTTGCCGCTAAATGATCGATAGAATTGATAGCATATCTATCGATTGTAGGTGTTGGGTGACTACGCTCGGAAGCCCATTGGTGGTGGTTCTGGGCCACCTCCTCGATCAACTCTTTTGCCTCTTCGATGGTCTTATTCATTAACGCTCCTCCTGTAGCAGAATTGAGGGAAACCTCAATGGCATATGTGATCCCATTATAGAATATGTGGATCACCAGCCACATCTCTAGACCATGATGGAGGCATTGGTAGAGTAGCCCTTTGTAGTGATCCCAGGCTTCAAACAGGGGCTCCCCTTCCTTCTGATGGAAGCTAATAATCAAGTAGCACATGTGGACAGTCTTACTTGGTGGGAAGAATTTATTCATAAATTGCTGCTCACACTACTCCCATGTGGTGATGCTTCCTCCCACAGTGAGAACGGGAATAGGCTCAGACGGATCGCATCAGTAGGCACTCCATTGAACTTCAATGTTGAGCATATCTCTAAAAATGTCTCTAATTTTTGGTTTGGGTCTTCAGTTGCAGCTCCTCCGAATTGGCTCTGCTGGACCATGTGTATGAGTGCAGGTTTTAATTCAAAGTCATTAGCTAAAATGGATGGTCTAGCTATACTCGCCCTATACACTCTAACACTCGGGGTTGTGTAGTCCCGTAGAGGTTGGCTACCTTGGTTCACCAAAGGGGCATCTTGGTCCTCCATGCTTCTCTGCTCAGCTATCCTACAATGGTAGGTTCTTTCTATTTCTTGCTCTATCAGAAGTAGATTTTTCGATCCTAATCGTCGATGCATACAACGAACCACGCTGCACAATTGGGAGTATAGTAACTACTTATAAACAGGAAATAAAAGAATTATAATGCATTGAACAACGTGAAGAAGACCTAAAAACTAAACTAAAGAAAAATATAATGTGACTACTAAAATTATGCTAAACTGAATTTAAATAGCAAAAATATAAAACTGAATAAACTGTAATGAAATAAGACAAGAAATAAAATTTGACCTAAGTCCGATCCAAGCTATCCACTTTCATTTCGATATTGAATCAACAGTCCCTAGAAATGGCGCCAAAAACTTGATGCACATGAGCACGACTCTCAAATCTCCGACGAGGATCGTCAAGGACTCGAAGCGCATGCTTGTTCTCAATGCCTACAAGTGCACAGATGTCATCAAGTAATAAAAGATTATCGATACCACAGAGCTTGAGATTCAAATACCATCTTTCCAGTGGATGTTGTTGTTTGGAATTAATCTCCTAAGAGTATAGATTGTGAGGTTGACGGTAGTCCTAACTGAAGTACGGTGTCACTTGGAGGAAGGGAAGGTTGGTTTGAAGTTCTCAAAAAGGGATTCTAGGACTTCAATTTCACTTTTGCGTCGTGGAACATGCTATCAATTAGGTGTGTTGAGATCTTTAATTATGATCTTGAGGAAGTATCATTGTGTATTTGCCCGATGAACTTTTGCTTCTACCGGGAGCTATCTATTCCTAACAAAGTTTACCTTTTAGAACATCAGAGCTCAGGAGGTTGATACCATTGGGAGTCCTCTATCACTAAGTTCCCTCAACCCTTCTAGAGTTAATTTCTCCTACTTTGGCACTTCTGCTAAGATAGGTTATTGTGGTACCAAGATGTCCTAATAATTACCTATGTAGAGGCGGATCTTATTTCATATCCTATTCTATCTTATTTTGTCTTCTACGATTACGAGAGGTAGGATGACCTCAAGGCTCATCCTTGATTCTCCTAGGTTTTTGATACGAAGGCAATCACCCTTTTTATTGACTACGCACAGTAGAATTAGAATCAAAACATAACCTCAAAGGAGATGAATGACTATTTAAACTAGCATGTCCACAAACAAAAGTTACTTCCTAATCCTAGAATCGAACCGTCTACTCCATAGACAAGGAAGAATAAACGCAAGATATCTTAGAAAACAGAATTACAATGCAAGTAGAATAAGAAAATAAAGAAGGTACTTTTTGTCCTAGCCAATATGCGTGTCTTGGTTGTTCTCCACAATGTCGGAGCATCGGGATGGATCTCCTAGCCAATTTCTTCCTCCTTGTTGTGAGTCTCCGGTGCTTTTTAGGGCATCGTTTTGTCGTCCTAGCCATCTAGCCTCTCCCCTAGGGTTTGGACGTGCCTTCCTTTTTATAGACATGAAGTCGACTCTTCATAAATCCCACTAAAACCCTAGTCATGTCAAAACTTCCCAGTGCCACACGGTCATGTGGAATCCACACAGGCGACTGTGTGGGGTGCTGGGATGGCTAGCTTCGAGGTTTGGACATGGCCGTGTGGAATCCACATGGTCGGTTGTGTCTGCCTCTGTTCCATCCGGTGAATGCTCCATTTTTCTTCAAAAGTGTGTCGTTTTGCCTATAAAATGTCGTCCTACACACAAAAGTAACAAGAGCAGATCTCCATGTTGGACTTTCCGAGTCGTAAAAACCGTTTTTTGCGTTGCGAAAACCCCGGAAGTCCGGCCACGGATCCGTGCGAAGATGTATTAAAACTAAAACATGTATGTGTTTGTATAAAACCCTAGATCTACCTTAGATCTACATGATAAGGACGTTACCCTCGATGCGACGCCCTTCGCAAATCCCGCTCGTCCAAAAGCTTCGCAGGAACTCGAGAGTGTCAAGTGCACACTCCTCTATTGGTTTCCACACAAGCAATAGGTGGAGAAAACACACCCTTGAGTGTGCTAGCACTCTATGGATGGTTCGGCCAAGGAGGTTGGGAGAGGGGGAGAGCTTGAGGGAATAATCCAAGGAAGAAGATGAAGTTGTGAAGAAGAAGATGGAGTTACCCAAAATCAATTCACCCCCATCAAGAAGTGGCCGGCCACATTATGGAGAGGGGGTTACATGCATGCATGTAACTCCCATGACCCTTGGTCTCCCTCATGAGGTGGCACCATATGACAGTCAATGATGATGTGGAGCATCATCATTGGCCAGCCATGCCAAGTCATCATCATGACATGGCATTTGGTCAAGTCAAACTTGACCTTTCATCTTCCCTCTCAAGTCAAGTCAAACTTGACCTCTTATCTCCCATGGTTGATCAAATCCAACCATTTGATTCAAGTCAATTTAATTTAATGAATCTCTATTCATTAATTTAAATTGATTTGATGAATAAAATATAAATTAGACTCATTCAACACTTGAATCAACTTGAGTCTAACTCAATTAGTCTAATTTGGATTACTCTTAATCCAATTTGGTTCATCCCATGAACCTAATCCTCATGGTTCATCATATGAACCTAATCTCCATCTAATTGCCCTTATGTGTGTGACCCTATAGGTTCTTGTAACGTTGGCAATGTCCCTAAACCGATTTAGGAACATAAGCAATGAGCGGTATCTAGCAACACATCATTGCTACCCAAGTTACAAGAATGTTGAGCTCCAACATCACCTTTATGACTACTAATTGTGACTCTCACAATATGTGACAATGTCCCTCTATCCTTGACATCTGGATTGACCAATCGAGGCATAGACCGTGTCATCCTCGGTGCAATCTAAATCTTGAACTCCAAGTAGACTCACTCTAATCAAATGAGCTAAATATCTCATATTGACTCATTTGGGCATGACCATGCACTTCGTGGTCTCACTCTATCAAGAATATCAATGTCACTCCCGTCATATAGGAGGGATAGATCCCATCTACATCACTCACATCCCTTCGCATAATTTGTTACATACCCAGTAATCGCCTTTATAGTCCACCCATTTACGGGTGACATTTAACGAAGCCAAAGTATGCAACTCCTTATGTAGGGAACCATGGTGACTTCAAGTCTAAGGACTAATAGTCATACTAATAGCCACATGAGAAAGTATATGACACTCATATAACGATCCATGATACTTTCTCATGGCGGGTCATTCAGTATACATTCTCCAATGCATACCCATGTGTCAACTTGATATCTCATATCCATGACTTGTGAGATCAAGTCATCATGTTGACCTACATACTAGTCTCTACGCATTAACATTGTCCCTGAATGTTAATACTCGACTAGGAATGATTAAGAGTAGTGTTCTCTATATCATCTCATTATCGATTCAACTAATCGATTGATATAGATAAGAACCTACTGCTCAAGGACATTTTTATATTTAGTTATTTGGCACCAATACAAGTAAATATAATAACAATGACTTTATAAATAGGAATATGATACAATAAAATCCATACAACAATCATCACATGATTGGCTCTAGGGCTTTCACTAACACTCCAAACCAGAAAATAGGAAATGCATGTAAAACAAAGTAGAATATGCATGAAACAAGGATAAAATGTAATGAGATGTGTGTGAAAACTATTCCTAAAATCTTATATGTTTTGCTCACATCACTATATCCCATGGGATGAAGGAAGTACCCTCCTTTAGTTCTCTGTTAAGGAGGCCCGCTGTCAATTATGATGAGTTGTTAGGGAGAGCTGAGGAATATGTTAATGAAGAAGAAATCCTAATAGTACGGAGAGCTGAGAAGAAGCTTGTCGCCAGTCCAATGAAGAGAAACTAACACTCCGCTTCTCGAGTTCCCCCAAAAAGAGAATATGTCAAACCTTTTCTGCTGAAAGTTCCTCATCCGCGATCGCTCATGATGGAAGGTCCTCCCCATCGCCACCTTCACATTATGGCTATTGAATTCTCACCTCTACCTTAAACCCCAAAGGAGCTAAAAGTAGAAACTTATGAGAAGTACGGTGTGCTCCAACATCCTATAGGATATAGATGAGTTCCTCGTACCCCCCCCCCTCCCCAGCTTCGTTCTTATGCCAATATCTTATGGAGTATGGGAATTACAGTGAGTGGTTTTTTAGTCTACAGAGAGAATTGGAGCGCATCAAAATGAAATATCCTAATATGCAGCCCCAGTTGAGGGTGGACACAGGGAGGGGTCGGAGACTCCTATCACCCAGCCCAAACTTTATACCAGAAGACCTCTGACTCTCTCATCACCAAGACAAGCCCAGCCGAATCAAGACTCTATCTCTTAGGAGGAGGGTGCAAGTGGTGGAATTTCAACTGCTATTGAGGGTGCCCCGGCTAGGTGCGTTATTAATGTCATTGATGGAAGATCTACTGATGGGGATTCTAATAGAGCCTGGAAGTCTTATGCCCAGCTCATGGAGAGTCTGACCATCGGAGAGGACCGTGATATACAAGAGATGTCCGATTTAAGTTTTGGATTGGAAGATTTGCAAGATATTCTCTTACCTAATACTGATACTTTGGTAGTTAGAATTAATCTTGCTAACTACGTGGTGGCACAAGTACTAGTGGACTCGGGAAGTTCTATAAATATATTATTTCAGGAAGCCTTTAGGCAAATGCAATTGAAAAATACACAACTAGAAGATGTGGCAACGCCCCTATTTGGGTTGGCTAGCCACATGGTGCATCTTGTAGGCCAGATAGGCCTACCTCTTACTTTAGGAGAGAAGCCGAGTTAGAAGACATGCATGACCCCATTCCTTGTGGTGGATGGCCCCTCAACATATAATGTCATTTTGGGGCGACCGTTCCTCTCTTCTTTCAAAGTGGTGCCCTCCCCTTATCATCAAAAGGTTAAATTCCCAGTAGAATGACTTGTGAGGGAAGTCAGGGGGGAGCAGAAAGCAGCTCGATGTTGTTATGTCCAAATAGTCTGAGCCGATCAAAAGAAAGCTCAGATGGAGGATTCTAAAGTGAAAGCTAATGAACTCTGAGGTTTACATGTTTGAGAAGGTAGTCCCCATGAAGGAAGCCGCGAAAGAGGGAGAGACAATAGAGATAGCCCTAGGAAAGGTAACTCAAGTGGCCAAGCAGCTCGAAGTAAGGAAGCTCTCATCGCCTATCTACAAAAGAATGAAGATATCCTTTCCAAAGATGTTCATGATTTGACTGGGATTGATCCTTAGATAGCTCAACATCACTTGAATATCACCTAAGGAGCTCGATCGGTCTAGCAGAAGAGACGACACTTCGAACTCGAGAAAGATAAAATCATTACTGAGAAAGTTGATAAATTATTGCAAGCAGGATATGCAAAAGAAATTCAATTTCCTAAGTGGGTGTCCAATGTAGTGTTAGTCCCCAAATTCTCAGGGCAGTGGCGTATGTGTATTGACTTTCATGATTTAAATAAAGCATGCCCTAAAGACTACTACCCCTTGCCTCATATTGATCACCTCGTTGATTCTAACGTAGAGTATGAAGTTGTTTCGCTCATGGATGCATACCAGGGATACCATCAGATCCCTTTGGCTTGGGAAGATCAGAGGAGAGTTAATTTTTTGATGGTAGGAGGATTGTACTCTTATGTTGTAATGCCTTTTGGACTTAAGAATGTTGGAGTCACCTATCAGAGACTAATGGATAAGATTTTCGCTAAGCAGAAGGGAAGGAATGTAGAAGTGTCTGTTGATGATATTCTGGTGAAATTATGCCATGTTCGGGATTTAATACAAGACTTAGAAGAAACATTTTCTACCTTAAGGTGCTATAACATGAAGTTGAATCTCAAGAAGTGTTTGTTTGGCATACGGAGTGGAAAGTTTTTGGGCTATATTGTCACAGAAAAGGGGTTGCAAGCTAATCCAGATAAAGTGCAGGCCTTGTGCAATATGAGATCTCCCACCAATCGGCAAGAGACGCAGAGACTAGTGGGAAGGATTGTTTCGTTATCCCACTTTATTGCTCGATCAGCAGATAGAGGATTACCCTTCTTTCGGATCCTTATAAAAGCTACTCGATTTCAGTGGGACGATCAATGTGAGACAACTTTTCAAGAATTGAAGCAATATCTAGCCTGGTTCCCTCTATTGGCCAAACCTATTTTAAGGGAACCCCTGTGGGTATACCTGTCAGTCTCAGAAGGGGCAATCAGCTCAATCTTATTAAGACAGCTTATTAAGACAAGAAGGCTCTCGACAACAACCTATCTATTACACCAGTCATATACTGAAAGGAGTAAAGTTGAGGTATACGGAGTTAGAAAAGTTAGCATATTTTGGTACTGATAGCTCAGAAATTAAGGCCTTATTTTTTAGCTCACCTAGTGAATGTGTTAACAAATAGTGAGCTTAGGCGAGTAGTTACAAAACCTAATTCCTTGGGCAGGTTATCCAAATGGGCAGTAGAGCTAAGTGAGTATGTTATTCATTATAAACCTCGAACTGCTATCAAAGCCCAGTCCCTAGCTGACTTTTTAGCCGAAGTGTCAGTTCATCATAAAAGTGACTCGGCTAAAGAAGGAGAAGAAGTAACTGTATGGAAAATCTTATCTAGATCTAGAGGAAGCAGAGTAAGGGTATTATTGGTGTCTCCTTTGGAAAAAGAAACTCGTATTGCCCTACGATTGGGGTATAAGGCCTCCAATAATGAAGTCAAATATGAGGATATCCTGGCAGGGCTACATGCAGCTCGGGCGGTAGGAGCTGACTTTGTTCTGGTATATTTAGACTCTCAACTAGTTGTCTCCCAACTTCATGGTACTTTTGTTCTCCAAGAAGAAAGATTAAAGAAATACTTTGAGGCTTTTGAGAAGTTAAAAATCCCAATTCCAAGAAGTACAACTCCAACAAATTTTGAAGGAAGAGAATAGGAAGGCAGATGAATTGTCTCGATTAGCTAGTGCAATAACAAAATGGACATCCCGGGATCCTTTATGCTTAGAGGTTTTGGCACTAGCAATGGTTTATACTATTGAAAAGGTGTTCATTGAAGATAGTTGCACGCTTGATTGAAGAATAGACATAATGGCTTATTTGCAACAACAATGTCTTCCTACAGATTCCCGGGAAGCATCATCCTTGATGAAGAGAGCAAAGCATTTTATGCTTATTGATGGGGTTCTATATGAGGCATCATTTGGTACACCTTTATTAAAGTTTACCAAATGATGCCTTAACTCGGAAGGAGGGCACTGAGTACATCAAGGATATTGTAGTAGTCATTTAGGAGGGTGAACCTTAACTCGGAAAGTATGGCTGGATGGATACTTCTGGCCAACTATTCATCAAGATGCAGTACAAGTAGTCAAGATATGTCGAGCTTGTCAAGTGCATAGTAATAGGTCAGAGGGACCAACTGAACTGATGAAGTCAATAGTGGCCTCTTGTCCTTTTGATCAATGGGGGATAGACATAGTTGGGTCGATGCCTACAACTCCTCTACAGAAGAAGTCCTTACTGGTGGTTGTGGATTATTTCTCCAAATGGGTGGAAGCTGAGCCTTTAGCTAATATTACATAAGGAGCCGTTATACAATTTTTATGGAAGAACATTATCTGTAGATATGGAATCTCTTAGAAGGTAGTCAGCAATAACAACCGTTCATTTCAGGTAAAAAAATCTAGGAATTGTGCCAGAGTCTTAATATTAAATGAGCATTCACCTCGGTTGCCCACCCTTATTCAAGGATTGAAGATCAGGTTGGGAACTAGTCGGGGGAGTTAGGTGGAGGAGATTCCGGGAGTATTATTGTCTTATTGAACTATGCCTAAAGTAGCAACAAGAGAAACACCTTTTAGCTTAGTGTACGGGACTAAGGCTGTGATACCTATAGAATCTATTGTGGTTAGTGCCCAAGTTCAAGTTTATGACCCAGAACACAATCAAGTATTAAGAAGTATGGAGTTAGATATAGTGGAAGAGAAGCAATAACAAGCCCTTGTCCGAGATGAAGCTTATAAATAGAGAATACAATAAAGCTTCAACAAGAGGGTGTCACATCGAGCCTTTCAAGTGGGAGACTTAGTTCTCCGAAAAACTAATCTGTTGGTGCAATTGGCTCCAGTCACAATTGAACAAATTTGACTTGAGTAGTGTTTTGATGTTTGACAATGAGTTGACCATTGTTTGACAATGGGTTGACTATATGGTTGACATGGGGTTGACCATATGATGGAGAAGTCCAAGTGGGACACTTGACATTGGAAAGTCCAAGTCTTGTCTACTTGACATGAATAGTCCAAGTCTTGGGTACTTGGCATAAAAAGTCCAACATTGAGTTGGCAAGGAAAGTCCAAGGGAGTGATATTGCTAGCATAAAGTCCAAGTGGTAGTCTTGGCAGCATAAGTCCAATGTTTGGCAGAGTAAAGTCCAAGTGTGTGTCTTGGCAGTGTAAGCCCAAATGTGCCTTGGCGGTGTAGACCTAGTTAGCATGCCATGTTAGTTGCATATGAGAGATGTCCTAAGGCCTTATGATTGTACCATTCATTTGATAAATGAAGATTCACTATTTGAGTATACATATTTTCATGTATTTGATTGGATCTTAAACTCATTTACTGAATGTCCACAATACGATTCACAACATGAGAGAATTTATGATTGGATCACAACTAGAGAGTATCTCTACATGTGTAATTGTGATGTATTAAAATTATACCTAGTTGACGAATTGATGTATTCGGACACCATCAATTCTGTTGAGACTAGCACGAGTTATACTCTTTGGTTTATCCAAGCAGTTGTTCCTCACTGGCTGGAGACATTGGGATGTCCGAAGTTAATCGTGGATTCTAGTTATGGTAAGTAGTTCATTGGAGTGACTAGCTATAAGACTTCATATGGTTCTCTGTATATATGATATGTCAATGAAGTTCTTACTGTAGCTTAAGTGCGATGTTCCTTCGACTTACGGTATTGAAGTCATCTTGGTCATGGAGACTTATGCTTTGACATCTTAAGCAAGCATCTCCGAGGAGATGTGGACTCAGGATGATTGGGTATAAGTCGAAATGCCCCAAGGTGTTTAAATAGCCTACAGAGGATTCACCACTCCTTGCGAGGAGATATATACCCTATGACCTCTCGTCGGATTGTTACTAAAGTCTTTGGCCAAAGCATTATATGTTTAGAGTATGGTACTCTTAGAAACATTTGCAGTAACTAGAATCCATAGGACGAGAAAGTAATACATGGGCTAGGTGTGACGTGGTCAGTCTACTGGGGACTGACACATAGACTATGTCCTGAACAAAATTGGTATAAGATGAGTGAAAAGAATGGGGCACGTTTCACTGTAGCTGCTGAAGAGTTTCATAAGCATTCTGGGATCAACCGTTAATTTTTTGATTAATTGGGGAACATGATGTACTACTAGGTGCCACTCATGATCGTTCTATAATTAATGGTTAATTATAGATGACCAATATAAACCAAGAACCTATTTGGTCACACGCACTACAAGTGTTATCCGAAGGATTTAAAACGAACTTAAGAATAGGATTCTCAGATCGAGAGAGACTTGGTTTGGTTGGACCAAACAAAGAGCGAGTATGAAATTGTTTCGGTCGTTTCAGAAGCATCGATGGGCTGAGTCTTATGAAGACATGATGGATGAACCAAATCGGTTTGGTTTTAATCTTATGGTGGAAAATAAACCAAAGGGGTTTGGTTTGTTTTAAATGAATGAACCGAAATTGGTTCGGTTCGTTTTAACTTAAAATAGACCAATGCAGTCTGATTTATTTTAACTTAAGTTAATGGAACAAGTTAATGGGTTTTGGTTGTGAACGAATAACCCTTTAAGAAAAGGTTTCTTGAGAAAAAGTTTTAGAGAAGAGGTCTTGAGAAAAATTCTCTTAATGGATAAAAGATACGTTCTCTATAAATAAAGGGGTTGAGAAATATCCCGGAATTAATGGGTTTAAGGTTTGCGAAAACCTAGCAGTTTTCTCCCCTGTCCCTCTCCTTTTCTTGTGTGCCGCCCAAGCTTTGTCGCTGCTCAAGCTCCAGCCATCGGCCTGTTGGGATGTATACTGAAAGCCTAGCCTTTGTATGAACATCTTCATTTTGAAATAAGAATCACATGATCATTGTTTGCATTTTATATTTATGCATATTGTCTGATACATTACATTGTAGATAACATGGTGTGTGGTGTCGCACAGAAGATCACGTTATCAGTTCCTTGTAGAGTATAAGAAGAGGCTCACAACCGAGATGGTTTTGGACAAACTATTGATATAGTTGTAGTGTAATTTGGTATTGGTTTATCTTGACTATAGAATTACACTAGTACACTTTGTGTATATTGAGCAGGATCGATTTAGAGGTGATTCAATTTATACTGACTATATAATTGAATCGGACCTCATATATTATGGTGTATATGCTCTTAATCCTGATATAATAACGAGCACATGTACTTACTATTTATTTCTTTGATTTACCAATGGGCGAGATTTATGTGTTAAATCAATAGGCCTGGTAAGTTGGGAAATAATATTATTTACATGGTGTGTCATTGATTATAGGAGGAAACCGTGTCCTATGTATTAGGATAATGATGTCCCCTTGAGGAGCTCATAAGGATCATCATGTAAATCCTTAGGTGGACTTGGTCCAACATGATGATAAGGTTGAGTGGGACTACTTATGGAGTTAGATGTTAATTAATTAATTGTCAATAAATTAATTAATAAACGGACATTCGATATATTAAACACGGGGAGATTTTGTAAGATTAATATGTGAAGCCCATATATAATGATAGGGTTGGTGAGGTAGATCAATGATGATCGCTTTAGTGGAATGGATCATCATTAATGGATCGGGTTCGGATCCATTGGGTGGCCAAGATCCAACTCCTCCTCATGGTCCCTATTGTAGCCTATTAAAACCCTCACGAAGCCTAGATCCAATGGACACGATTGAAAAGGGGCTTGGGTGAAAACTATAAAAGGGGAGCATAGAGTTTGGAAACTTTAATCGAATCCTAACCAAGTTTTCTCCTCCTCCTCCCTAGTGTCGGCGGCAAGAACCCTTCTCCTAGGGTTAGGGCCAGTGCCTCCTCCCTCCTTCCCTCCCTTTGGTGGCTGACGCCTCCTTCCTCAAGCTAGGGCCGGCGAACACAAGCAAAGGGCAACCCTCTCCATCTCTTGGTGACCAGCAGTGAGGGATCATCTTCCTTTCTTCTTTGGCTGGTGGCAAGAGCTCTCCTTGGTGGGTGGAACCTCCTTGGTTCTCCCTAGGGTCGGCGACAACAAGGAAGGGGAGCTCTCCTTGGTGGCCGACACGAGCAAGGGAGAAGAAGAAGGTTGTTCGGTCAAGAGAAGAAGAAAGGGGCAGCTTGTTTTGGAGCAAGAAAAAAAAGGAGAAAAGGTGATCTAGGAGGCTTCAATTCTTGGAGGATCATTGCCCACACAACATCCAAGAAGAGGATAGGTCATACAATAGAAGATCAAGGGGTAAACAAGAGGTACAATTCTTATTTTGGTTTCCTTTTGTTTTATGTAATTGTTTACAATTGTATGATCATTGACCCCGAAGATAAACACAAACCGGCGATCCAATCATCATCTATTCTGTGGTTAATCAAGGGAAATAGTTAGATTGCTTGGACAACAAGTTTGTTAAGCGACCACTCAAATCGAATAGCACGATGATGAATCGGTGGCTTGGGTGATCCATCTCCATCCAGATTAGTTTTATTCAATTAAATTTTAATCCAAGGACGTGAGATAGGATCACCATGCACAAGCGACCGAAGGAGAATGAAGCAATTCCCTTCAATTGGTATCAGAGCCACGGTTTGTGATTTTGTGTGTTTAAGATTCGGTTACTTTTATGCACTTATCATATATTATGTGTGCTGGATAATATTAGGATGTGCATAGGCTAACTTTTTGTTTGCAGGCATAAGATCCAACTATTATGGTCATATGTGTGTGTATGTGATTGTATGAGTGTAATCGTAATATTATTTGAATCCTCGGGGTTGACGAGTCTAGTATTTAATTTTTGAAATTATGTACGACATTGTTTAGCTACTCTTTTATTTTAGTTTACTTTCGATCTAGACTTCATGTACACTCCTTTGTGGAGTATAGGATCGATGGATGTAAATTAAAATAATTTTTCTCGGCTCGGATCTCCGGATGGCTTGCACATGGTGTATGGAGGAGCGAACGAGGTGGCATTACGACTGGAGGCATATTGGAGAACAAAAGCCATAATAGTTGGAAATTTTATTTTTCATATTTATTGCTTTTGATTTATATGCTTGTTGTTGTTGCATGGTTAAAATTCCTAAATTTTAAATTACTAAGTGGGAGAGGGATATTTTTTAATTCCCGTGGCCTCAATTACAATTTGACATGTGATGCGAATAAACTTGCAGGTTGGCTCTGAGTGCCTTCCTCCATATCGGATGAGTTTGTTTTGTGGATCACTTGGTCAAATATGGTTATAGGAAATTATTTAGGAGCGTGTGTACTTCCCCATCGGAAGGCACATAATCCGAGGTAATTGCCTTAGTATCAGGTATTGGTGATTACTTAGATGAAAATAAAAGTATCCTCCCCATCGGAGTCACTGCTTTTATTTGTAGGGCAGAAAAGGAATCAACTATTAATTTTATTTGTAAAAAAGTAAGGTTGACAGGATAATAAAATTAATAGGTAAAACCTCCTCTTACAAATGAAGAATTCGTATACGTTCACACTATCATGGCATACGATATTCTCGGTGTTTTGAGGTGTTGGTTGATTTTGAAATTTTATTGTTTGAGGAATCAATAAATTTTGAAATCTAATGTTTTTGATCTATGTGATTCTTAGGTTTTTCAAAATGGCTTTCAACCCACTTGCTGTAATTCTAAAAGAAAATAAACTTACTGGACCAACTATGTGGATTGGAAGAGGAATCTGGACATTGTCTTGACTGTCGAGGAGTACAAATATGTGCTCTTAGAAGAGTTCCCTCCTAAGCCTACATATGATTCTAGTGAAAAGGAGAAAGAGAGTCATAGGAAGTGGATCAAGACAGATGAGATGGCGCGGTGTTACATTTTGACTTCTATGTCAAATGTATTGCAACATCATCATCAGGCCATGACTACTGCCTATGACATGATGCTTAATCTCAAGGAACTTTTCGGACACCAGAATTGGGCTGCTAGGCAGGAAGCTATAGGGAACTTGATGATGACTACCATGGTTGAGGGAACACACATGAGGGATCATGTTCTCAAGATAATGGCTCATTTGAATGAGCTGGAAGTCCTTGGAGCAGAGATCGATGGGTAAACCCAGGTCAATATCATTCTCCAATCTCTACCTAGGAGTTTTGAGCAGTTTCACCTCAACTACAACATGAATAAAAGGTTGTATTGATTGGCGGAGGTTATGGCAAAACTCCAGGCGATAGAGGGGCTTTTTTGTCAGAGTTCTCAGGCTTTGGTTGCTCAGAAGGTTTCTACTTCTAAGTTGAAAGGCAAGAAGAAGAAGAAATAAGGTGTAGAAAAGGTGGCGGGAGGATCTCAGGGAGGAGTGAAGAAGCCGAAAGGCAAGTGCTTTACTTGTAAGCAGACTGGACATTGGAAGGTGGACTGTCCCAACCGAAAATAGAACACAGGCATATCTTTTAGTTTAGTTGTTGAAACATGTTTAGTGATGTTATCTACCAGTACCTGGTGTGTAGATATGGGAGCCACTGATCATATCTGCAATACATTGCAGGGGTTCCAAGAAACCAGACGACTAGCTGAGGGGGAGATTACCGTCTACGTGGGCAATACTATGAAGGTGCCAGCTATTGCAGTGGGAGATGTTTATTTATTTTTTGATAGGAATAAAACTTTGGTTCTGAGAAATTGCCTTTATGTACCTTCATTTAGAAAGAATTTGATTTTAGTTTCTAAATTATTTTTGGATGGATATTCTAATTCTTTTAATGACATGGTTGTTTTAAAAAGGAATAGGGAGATTATCTGTTCTAGTGCGTTGGTAGGAAATTTATATACTCTTGAACCAAAAGCTCCCATGATGTAAATAGAAATAAATAACTCATCTTCTAAATCTAATAAGAGAAAAGAACCTTCAAAATGAACCAAACGTATCTTTGGCATCTAAGGTTAGGTCATATTAACCTGAGTAGAATTCAAAGGTTGATAGTTGATGGACCTTTGGGTTCATTGGTGGTGGAAGATTTCTCAACCTGCGAATCTTGCTTGGAAGGTAAAATGACCAAGAGGCCTTTTAAGGCCAAGGGGTATAGAGCCAAAGATGTGTTGGAATTGGTTCTTTTTGATTTGTGTGGTCCTATGTCTATCCAGGCTAGAGGTGGTTTTGAATATTTTGTCTCTTTTAGAGACAATTATTCAAGATATGAATACATTTACTTGATGCGCTGCAAGTCTAAATGCTTTGACAGGTTCAAAGAATTCAAGGCTGATGTGGAGAGATGTCAAGATAAAAGTATCAAGACACTACGATCTGATCATGGTGGTGAGTACCTCTTGGGAGGGTTTAGGAGTTACATATCAGAGGATGAGATTCAATCCCAACTGTCTGCATCTGGTGCACCCCAGCAAAATGGTGTGATAGAGCGAAGGAATAGGACTCTTATGGAGATGGTTAGATCGATGTTGAGTTATTCTGAGTTACCAGATTCATTCTAGGGTATGCTCTGGATACGACAGTGTATATTCTGAACTTGGTACCATCTAAATCAGTACCTTCTACTCCCACAGAATTATAGACTGGGCAAAAGCCTAGTCTAAGACATATTCAGATTTGGGGTAGTCCAACACATGTGCTGAAGGGAGATACTGGTAAGTTGGAATCTTGTACAGAAGTGCGCTTGTTCATAGGCTATCCTAGAGGAACGAAAGGTGGTTTATTCTATAGTCCTAGAGATCAGAGGGTGATCATTAGCACGAATGCCCGATTTTTAGAGGAAGACTATGTGATGAACCATAAGCCCATGAGCAAGATTGTTCTAGAGGAGTTAAGAGGGGAAGTCACTAATTCAGTACCAACGGTACAAGAGGACATACCACAAGTGACTGCACCGCATGTCACAGAGGATGCACAGGTGATACCTTGTCGTAGTGGGAGGGTTGTTAAACAACCTAATAGATTTATGTTCTTGGGAAAATCTTCTGATTTGGTCCTTGGCGAATATGAATATGATCCCTGGACATAAGACGAGGCAATCCAAGATAAAGATGCGGTATCTTGGCAAAGGACGATGAATTCTGAGATAGAATCTCTATTACTGTTCATATGGATTATGAGGTTTGGTAGATGGATCTCAAGACAGCTTTCCTTAAAAAAAGTCTTGAAGAAAATATCTATATGGAGCAACCAGAGGGATTCATTGCAAAGGGCAAAGAGCATCTTGTGTGCAAGCTTAATCGGTCCATTTATGGATTGAAGCAAGCTTCGAGATCTTCGAACATCTGTTGATGAGGTAATCCAGTCATATGGATTTATTCAAAGTCTGGATGAGTCTTGTGTATACAAGAGATGTGACAAAAACGTAGTAGTATTTCTTGTACTATACATGATGACATTTTGCTCATTGGCAACAATGTCAAAGTATTGTCAGACGTAAGGGTATGGTTGTCCAAGCAATTTGATATGAAGAACTTGGGAGAAGTGGGACACATCCTTGGTATCAAGGTTATAAGGGATCGCAAGAAAAGGATGTTGTGCTTATCTCAAGCTTCATACGTAGACACTATTTTGGCTCGTTTTAGCATGCAGAACTCCAAGAAAGGTTTTCTACCTTTTAGGCATAGAGTACCTTTATCTAAAGAGATGTGTCCTAGAACATCAAAGGAGATAAAGGAGATGAAGGTGGTTCCTTATGCTTCGGCGGTAGGAAGCCTCATGTATGCTATGTTATGTATGAGGCCGGATATCTGCTTTGTCGTGGGCATTGTTAGTAGATATCAGAGTAATCCAGTGTTGGTGCAATCGGCCCAAGTTGACTCGAGTTTGACTCGAGCAGTATTTTGATGATAGACAAAACTCATGACATGGGATTATCATGGGAAAGTCCAACATGGAGTTGGCATGGAAAATCCAAGCATAGAGCTTGGTGTGGAAAAGTGCAAATCATTGTGAAGCCATACGCTTGGTGCTTGGTGAGAAATGCATTGCGAAGCCGTGCACTTGGTGCATGTGGGATGTCTTGAGGACTTGGCAAGTTCACTAGGCTTGGGGTCCTTGAGTCAGTGAAGGATGACATTGCAAAGTCGTGCGCTTAGTGCATCCGAGGGACTGTCGGATGGGGAGCGAATAGAGTGAGACCAAAGGGAAGTATACTTCGAGGGCATGAGACGCAAAGGATGGCGTTACGAAGCTGTGCGCTTGGCGCATCCGAGGGACGTAGGCCGAGGGAAGAGAGCTTCGGTGGGGAACTCCATTAGGGATGAGGTGGACTTGTCCAAGTGGCTAAGACTGAGTGTCGGATGCTCAAACATCTTGATGTTTGAGGTTTTACCCAACATCAGTCGACTGGCATAGGTGCCAGTTGATTGCTCTAGGTTGAATGATTCGACCGGTGTTCGACTGACCAGAATTTGGCTGACTAGTCGATTGTCGAGAAGGGTAGTCGACTACTGACGCCATCAGTCGACTGATGATGGACATCAGTTGACTGATCGGGGTGATTTCAGCCACAGAAGGGTTTCCAGTCGAGTGGTCGCGCTAGCACTCGACTGATGCAATGATCAGTCAACTGATGGGTATCATTAGTCAACTGATGAGTGATCCGTTGGAACTTGACCAACGTGGATCTGGACATTGTGAGACAACTCCTGCAGGACCAGTCGACTGATGGTCACGATCAGTTGACTGATGGCCGTGAAATCAGCTTAATGCAAGTTATAAATGGAGCTCAAGAGGGAGGATTTCACCAAGACTTTAAGGGAGACTTTGAAGGAGAATTGCTGCTGCATTCCAGTCCTTCAAGAATCAACCAAAGCAAGCAACAAACAAGTGATCAAAAGCAATCGGTGAAAAGTGTTCTTTTGTATTGTATTTGTATTCTTGTTTGTATTTCTATATTACTGTTGTAATTGCTTGTGAGAGGTTTCTCCACCTCCGACGTGTTGTCGAGAAGGAGTTTAGTTAGTGTCGTGCGCATAACTAGAGCTCCGTGAGCTCGCCCATGGAGTAGGAACCATTCGATTCTGAACCACGTATATCTTGTGTATTACGTGTGATTGTATTGTTGTTATTATTTCTATTGATTTTGCTGCATATATTAACGACAATTGTAGACAAGAAACGCAAGAACGAATGAATTCCACCATACAACGAAAGAGGGCTATTCACCCCCCTCTAGCCGGCCACCATCGACCCTACAAGTAGTATCAGAGCCAAGTCGCTTGTCACCGGACTAGCCGCCGCTACAAGCACTACAAGATGGCTTGCTACAACCTCCTGTTGGGATGTATACTGAAAAGTCTATCTTTTGTATGAACATCTTTATTTTGAAATAAGAATCACATGATCATTGTTTGCATATTTATGGTTATGCATATTGTCTCATATATTACATTGTAAATAACATGGTGTGTAGTGTCACACGGTAGATCATGTTATCAGCTCCTTATAGAGTATAAGTAAAGGCTCACAACCGAGATGGCTTTGGACAAACCATTGGTATGGTTGTAATGTGATTTGGTATTTGTTTGTCTTGACCATAGAATCACACTAGTACACTTTGTGTGTATTGAGCAGGACCGACTTAGAAGTGATTCGATTTATTGCAGACTACATAATCGAATTGGACCTCAGATATTATGTTGTACATGCTCTTAATCCCGATATAATAACGGGCACATATACTTAGTATTCATTTCTTTGATTTACCAATGGGCGAGATTTATAAAGTAAATCAATAGGCTCGGTAAGTTGGGAAATGATATTATTTATATGATGTGTCGTTGATTATAGGAGGAAACCGTGTCCTATATATTAGGATGATGATGTCCCCTTGAGGAGCTCATAAGGTTCATCATGTAAACCCTGCAGGTGGACTTAGTCCAACATGATGATAAGGTTGAGTGGTACTACTCATTGAGTTAGATGTTGATTAATTAATTGTCAGTAAATTAATTAATCGACGGACATTCGAGATCTTAAACATGGGGAGATAAATGTACAAATAATATAAGGAGCCCATATTAACTTATGGGGGTTGGTGAGGTAGATCAATGATAATCCTCTAGTGGAATGGATTATCATTAATGGATCGGACTTTATGTGGGCTTGATCCATTGGGTGGCCAAGATCCAACTCCTCCTCATGGTCCCTATTGTAGCCTATTAAAACCTCATGGAGCCTAGATCCAATGGTGGAAAATAAAACTCTAGATTCGACGGTGGAGATTAAATCTCTAGATCCGACGGTTGAGATTAAATCCCTAGAACCGACGGTGTAGATTAAAAGGAGACTTTAGCCTAACTCTATAAATAAGAGCTTATGGCTTGGGCGGAAACATAGAGAAGGGAGATTAGAGTTTTTGCTTCCTTGGCTTCAACGGCAAGAAAGAAATGGGCAGCTAGGGTTTTGGAGGAGGCTTGGGCGGCCACACTTTTGGAAGGTTTTTCCTTCTTCCTAGGGTTTTAGTCGGTGCCCATCTTCTCTTCTTCTCTCCTTGGCCAGCATCCAACCTTCATCTTCTCATCCTTTTCTCTTGGCCGACACACTCTCTCCTTTTCCAGGGGCCGGCGGCATCAAGGGTTGGGGGTGATCCTTTTCCCTTAGCCGACAACATCTCATTGTTCTTCTCCTTGGCAGGCAGCAAGCACCAAGCTTGGAGTTTGGTGGTCGGTTAAAGGAAGGAGAAGAGTTTTGTTTTATGATCTTCCTTTGTTCGGAGTGAACAAGGAAAGGAAGATTGGTGATCTAGGAGGCTTCGACTTTTGGAAGATCGTCGCTCACACGACGTCCAAAAGGAGGAAGGGCATACAATAAAAGATCGAGAGGTATAATATTTGTTTATATTCTTTTGTATTATGTCTATAATTGTTTTCAATTATATGCATGTTGTATGTTTTGTTATGTGGCTAAATTTACTTGGATCCCGAATACAAACACAAAAACTGGCGATCCATACATCGTCTATTCCGCGGCTAATCGTAGAGTAGAAGTTGGTTGCTTGAACAACAAGTTTGTTCAAGTGACCACTCTAATCGAATGGCACAACGATGAAATGGTAGCTTGGGTAATTCATCTTTATCAAGGATAAAAATTTTTTTATCCGGGGACGAAGACGGGATCGCCATGTACAAGCGACCGAGTAGAAGTGGGAAGCGAAGTTTCCTACCTTCACCTCCAACCACCAAAATTTGAAGGAGATTTTCAATGGTGGAGAAGAAAAATGGAGGTATATCTAGAAACCGATTTTGATATTATGTTAATCTTAGAAAATGGTTTCGAATTTCCTAGGGATGAAAGAAATAAGCAAATTGAGAAGTCAAGGTGGACCCAAGACCAAATCAAGAACTTCGAGACAAATCTCAAAGTAATCGAATTACTTAGTGATTTTATTCCTAACAACATTTGGTCTAGGCTAGGTAATTTTAGGGATGCAAGGGAGTTATGGAATAAGTTAATCAAATTCCAAGATATTCCTGAATCGGCACAAATAGAGGAAGATGTCGTGGAAGAGAGCCCATCCACTTTCGATGATGTTGATGATTTGGTGGAGACCTCCGCTTCTAGTATTGAGGGGGAGGAAAGGCAATCTTCCATCCCGAAGCAAGGACAAGAATCATCCACATCCGTGAGAAATGAAGACCAAGAAGAAAATTCCATAGGTAACTCAAGCATATTGATTTTAAATAAAGATCATATAATTTGCTTTGAGTGTAGAGAGAAAGGGCATTACAAGAGCAAATGCCTAAAATTGGCTAAGAAGAAAACACCGGCACCAAAATTCAACCAAAAGTCTAAGGATGCTGGAGTCCCCACAATCAAGAGCAAAGAGCACATTGTGTGCTTCAAATGCAACCAACGGGGACACTACCGAAGCCAATGCCCTAGGGGAAAGAAAATGTGAGGGGCATCTCATGTAGGGGGAGCTTCTAAAGCTAATCCTAAGGTAAATTTAATTAATGCACCTTCAATTTCTAGGGTTAACAATCATGCTAAGAATTATTTTAGTTCTCTTGCAATTATTAATGAAAAGCATGCTAGTAGAAATAATAAGGTTTATTGTTTAGGTGCTAAGCATGTAAATTTATCTAAGGATAAACCTAGGACCAATAACACTAGAACTATTTTACCTAAGGAATAAATTAGGAGAATAAAAGAAAATTTGGGTATTAATCCCAAAAAGTCTAGGCACATGCCTATGAAGAAGAGGCCTTCCCAAAAACCTAATAAACAATCAAAATTGGGAAAATTAGAACTAGAGAACCAAGTCTTGAGATCAAGACTTGAGAGAATGGAAAAGACCCTTACAATTATAGAAAATTCTATTCAAGGGTCAAATGTCCAAAAGTCAAGACCTAGGAAACAAGAAATGTCGAAGGGCAAGAAAGGTTTGGGTCACAAACCTATGTCCTACCATAATGTCTCATTTAATTATGAAACAATTTCTAGGTCTAAGAAAACGAAGGATAATAGGGAAGCTATCTCTAAGACTAGCCATGGTGTTTGCTTAGTGGCTAAGGACTTAAGAAAAACCAAGAAAGCCACTAAGAAGGTCAAAGGGGGAGTTACCCCTAGGTTTGACTTAAGAAAGACCCAAAAGACTATGGCTTCAAAGCCTAAGAGGGTCATTAGGAAGGTATCTAGGGAAGTTATCCCTAGTGAATACCTTGTTAACCCAAGGAACTCCAATAGGTATTGGGTTCCTAGGAGCGTGATCGATTCACGCTAGATGGGTTAGGGTGTGTCAACTCTAAGTGGATGGGTAGTTAACCTAGCCATGGTGAGTTGACACATTAGGATGTGCCAATGTGCTTGAGAAGTTAGAAAATGATTAAATTGGCACAAATAGGTCTTAGAGGTATGGGTGTGCCATTTTGGGTTTGTGGCACACTTAGGAGATAATGGTATTAAGGCAAAATAGAATTAATTTCTAGAAATGGCAATTTGGATTTAACACTAGGTATTTTATACCTTAATATATTTTACTTGCCATGATTTATTTGTCTTGCCATGACATGACATCATCATCATTTTTATCTCTAAAAATGTCATGATCATATTTTAGACTTATCTTTATATGTCATGTATGTTAAAATTTCATTCACATGCAATGACATTATGATTTTGACACATGCATAAGTTATATCATATATATGTCATAATCATATCATGCATAAACTAAAATGAAATTAAGGACTATGGCATGATTTGATGGGAGTCAAATAATATTGCCTAGAAATATGCATGAGATCATTAAAGAACAAAAACTCACATCTCACTAGATTAATTGTCTTGAATGTGTTTTCAAGTGAGATGTTTAGGAAAAATGAATTAAAGGTTTCAAAAACATTTTGAAAAAACTTGGTGAAGTTTATCTTTTGATAGCTATCACCATTGAATGGGATGATACAAAGAGGGCTCAATATTGAAGCTTTTCTTAAGTTTTGGACTTTGTGTCAATCTCATTAATTTATGGGTAAAATAATTTTCAAATAATTTTCACTCATTATGACTGTAATAAGTAATATACATACTAAATTTCAAGATTTTTCAACTTATGTATATTTACTTATGAATTTTAGAAATTCGTTTCTGCAAATCAAAAAACTGTAAATGCAATTATTAGTCGACTGATATCTGATTCAGTCGACTGATACTGTTGATTTCAGATAAAACTTGGTGGTTAGGCCCATGTTCAGCTATGTTTTGGTCCCCTAACCACTCCTAACCCTAGGACATGCTTGGGGGGCAGCATTAGAAAGGGTGGAAATCCATTGGATATGGATTAGGAGAAGTGTTTAGGGAGAGTATCAATTTTAAGGTGGATGAGAGTTCATTGTTGAACTTTATCTTAATTTTGATTTGGTTAATGTTTCTATTGGCTTAGGGACTCTCCAAGGACATTGTTGGTGAAATGGTCAAGGGGGAGCAAGCCTCTAGGGGGAGGTATCCATCATGGGAAGATGAATGTGTATTTCCTCATGAGAGGAAAATTTGGTTGCCTCTCTTTAAGCGATATGGGACTTATCACTAGAAAGATTGTAGGCGTGTGTTTCCTCCAAGGGAGAGATTGTAAGATCTCATTGGGATATGAGACATTCATACCCTTGGGGAGGACCTTTTTGATGTAATGTTAAAAAAGGGGAGAAGTTACCAAGTTACCAATTGGGTTTGGAATTCTCATTGGGATGTGAGAATTGCCAATATGGTAGAATTGGTAGACTTGAGATGGTAGTTTTGTCAATCATTAAAAAGGGGGAGATTTTTGGTGCAATCGACCCAGGTTAACTCGAGTTTAACTCGAACAGTATTTTGTTGATAGACAAAACTCAAGACATGAGATTGTCATGGGAAATTCCAACATGAAGTTGGCATGGAAAATCCAAGCATGGAGCTTGGTGTGGAAAAGTCTAAAGCATTGCGAAGCCGTGCGCCTGGTGCTTGGTGAGAAATGCATTTCGAAGCCGTGTGCTTGGTGCATGTCGGAAGTCTTGAGGACTTGGCAAGTTTACTAGGCTCAGGGTCCTTGAGTCGGTGAAGGATGGCATTGTGAAGTCGTGTGTTTGGTCATCCGAGGGACCACCGGACGGGGAGCGAATGGAGTGAGACCAAAGGGAAGCATACTTCGAGGGCATGAGATGTGAAGGATGGCGTTGCGAAGTCGTGCACTTGGAGCATCAGAGGGACGTAGGCCGAGGGAAGAGAGCTTCGGTGGGAAACTCCATGAGTGATGAGGTGGACTTGGCCAAGTGGCTAAGACTGAGTGTCGGATGCTGAAACAGCTTGATGTTTGAGGTTTTACCTGACATCAGTCGACTGGCATAGGTGCCAGTCGACTGCTCTAGGTCGAATGGTTCGATCGGTGTTCGACTGACTAGGATCTGGCTGACTAGTCGAGTCGCGAGGCCGATCGATAATGGACATCGATCGATGGATCGATCGAGCGATTTTAGTCACGAGAAGGGTTTCGGTCAGTGCTCGCGCGGCCTCGATCGATGGATCGATCGGTATCATCAATCGGTATCCATTGGAACTTGACCAACGTGGATCTGCCGTTGTGAGACAACGACTACAGGACTAGTCGACTGATGGTCACAATCAGTCGACTGATGGGCGCAAAATCAGCTTGATACAGGTTATAAATGGAGCTCAAGAGGGAGGATTTCGCCAAGACTTTAAGGGAGACTTTGAAGGGGAATTGCTGCTGCATTCCAGTCCTTTAAGAGCCAACCAAAGCAAGCAACATACAAGTGATCAAAAGCAATCGGTGAAAAGTGTTCTTTTGTATTGTATTTGTATTCTTGTTTGTATTTCTATATTACTGTTGTAATTGCTTGTGAGAGGTTTCTCCACCTCCGGCGTGTTGTCGAGAAGAAGTTTAGTTAGTGTTATGCGCATAACTAGAGCTCCGTGAGCTCGCCCGTGGAGTAGGAACCATTCGGTTTCGAACCACGTATATCTTGTGTATTGCATGTGATTGTATTGTTGTTATTATTTCTATTATTTCCTTTGTGTATATTAACGACAATTGTAGACAAGCAACGCAAGAACGAACGAATTCCACCATACGACGAAAGAGGGCTATTCACCCCCCTCTAGCCGAGCACCATCAACCCTACATCCAGGATAGAGACATTGGACTACAGTAAAGAATATATTGAAGTACCTGAGAAGGACTAGAGATTATATGCTAGTATACTAGGCAGATTAATTACTCCCTAAGGGTTACACAAATTCTGACTTCCAATCAGATTGAGATAACAATAAGTCTACCTCAGGTTTTATGTTTACTTTGGGAGGTGGAGCCATTATATGGGGGAGTATCAAGCAAAAATGCGTGGCGGACTCCACCATGGAAGCTGAGTATGTGGAAGTCTCTGACACAGCCAAAGAAGCTGTATGGCTCAGGAACTTCTTGATGGACTTGGATGTGATTCTTGTTTTGCTCAAAACTATCACAATTTATTATGATAACAGTGGTGCAGTTGCAAACTCAAAGGAACCATGAGCCCATAAGGCAAGTAAACACATAGAGCGCAAGTACCACCTGATACGAGAGATCGTAAAGCGAGGAGAAGTTGTTGTCGCCAAGATTGCATCAGAGGATAACCTGGCAAATCCTTTCACTAAGGCCCTTAAAGTGAGAGCTTTTGATAGCCATGTGGAGGGAATGAGAATCAGATGTATGGCAGTTTGATAGCAGCATAGTCTTTTAGTATAAGTGGGAGATTGTTGGGATGTATACTGAAAGCCTAGCCTTTGTATAAACATCTTCATTTTGAAATAAGAATCACATGATCATTGTTTGTATTTTATATTTATGCATATTGTCTAATATATTACATTGTAGATAACATGGTGTGTGGTGTCGCACAGAAGATCATGTTATTAGGTCCTTCTAGAGTATAAGAAGAGGCTCACAACCAAGATGGTTTTGGACAAACCATTGGCAAGGTTGTAGTGTAATTTGGTATTGGTTTATCTTGACCATAGAATTACACTAGTACACTTTGTGTTTATTGAGTAGGACCGATTTAGAGGTGATTCAATTTATACTGACTATATAATTGAATCGGACCTCAGATATTATAGTATACATGCTCTTAATCCCGATATAATAACGGACACATGTACTTAGTATTTATTTCTTTGATTTACCAATGGGCAAGATTTATGTGTTAAATCAATAGGCATGGTAAGTTGGGAAATAATATTATTTACATGGTATGCCGTTGATTATAGGAGGAAACCATGTCCTATGTATTAGGATGATGATGTCCCCTTGAAGAGCTCATAAGGATCATCATGTAAATCCTGCATGTGGACTTGGTCCAGCATGATGATAATGTTGAGTGGTATTACTCATGGAGTTAAATGTTAATTAATTAATTGTTAGTAAATTAATTAATTAATGGACATTCGATATCTTAAATACGGGGAGATATTTGTACGATTAATATGTGGAGCCCATATATAATTATGGGGTTGGTGAGGTAGATTAATGATAATCGCTTTAGTGGAATGGATCATCATTAATGGATCGGGTTCGGATCCATTGGGTGGCCAAGATCCAACTCCTTCTCATGGTCCCTATTGTAGCCTATAAAACCCTGACGAAGCCTAGATCGAACGGACACGATTGAAAAGAGGCTTGGGCAAAAACTATAAAAGGGGAGCATAGGGTTTGGAAACTCTAATCAAATCCTAACCAAGTTTTCTCCTCCTCCTCCCTAGTGTCGGCGGCAAGAACCCTTCTCCTAGGGTTAGGGTCGGCGCCTCCTCCCTCCTTCCCTCCCTTTGGTGGCCGGCTCTTCCTTCCTCAAGCTAGGGCCGGCGAACACAAGCAAAGGGCAGCCCTCTCCATCTCTTGGTGACCGGCGGTGAGGGATCATCTTCCTTTCTTCTTTAGCCAGTGGCAAGAGCTCTCCTTGGTGGGTGGCACCTCCTAGGTTCTCCCTAGGGTCGACGGCAATTAGGAAGCGGAGATCTCCTTGGTGGCCGACACGAGCAAAGGAGAAGAAGAAGGTTGTTCGGTCAAGAGAAGAAGAAAGGGGCAGCTTGTTTTGGAGCAAGAAAAAAAAGGAGAAAAGGTGATCTAGGAGGCTTCAATTCTTGGAGGATCGTTGCCCACACAACATCCAAGAAGAGGATAGGTCATACGATAGAAGATCAAGGGGTAAACAAGAGGTACAATTCTTATTTTGGTTTCCTTTTGTTTTATGTAATTGTTTACAATTGTATGATCATTGACCCCGAAGATAAACACAAAAATCGGTGATCCGATCATCATTTATTCCGTAGCTAATCGAGGAAAAGAGTTAGGTTGCTTGGACAACAAGTTTGTTCAAGCGACCACTCAAATAAAATAACACAATGATGAATTGGTTGCTTGGGTGATCCATCTCCATCTGGATTTGTTTTATTCAATTAAATTTTAATCTGAGGACGTGAGATAGGATCGCCATGCACAAGCGACCAAAGGAGAAGGAAGCAATTCCCTTCAACGCCGGATTGGGCTCGTAAGAGCCCTAGCGATGCAAATCACACACCACTATAACAATAACTCCTTCTCGGAACAATCCGGAGGCGAATAAACATCTTACAACGATTACAAAAGTAATACAAGAAGTAAACAAGAAAATACAAGATGAAAATACAAAATAATGTAAATAAAACTTTATAACTATTGTTTTGGAGTGCTTGCTTGTTTGGTTGCTTCAATTGCACTTGGAGACCCTGATTTGCAGCAACAAATCTCCCCAAGACGTCCAAGAACTGATGGTGAAACCCTCCTCCTCGAGCTCCCTTTAAAGCTTCTCCTTGTGCTGGATTCCGCCTGGCAGTTGACTGATCGGGACCATCAGTCGACTGTCCCTGTAGCCGTTGTCTCACAACAATATGAACCACGTCGGATAAGTCCAAAAGATAGACCATCAGTCGACTGATCATACCCATCAGTCGATTGATGTCTCAATAAGTCGAGTGCTAGGGCTGATCACTCGACTGAAAGGCTTCCGGCCCGGAAAGCGACCAGCGATCGATCTCGGATCGCCGATCGCCAGCATCATCGATCGCCTGATGTCGGGCTTGATCGCTAGGCCATCTTCTCGCAGTCAAACCCTAGTTGACTCCCATCAGTCTGATGGCATGCTCGGACGCTCGTCGACTCCCATGTCGTCGAATTAAAATTTTCACTAATGAAAACTAATTCGGATGGGATGAGTTTCCTAAGCTCAACCAATTCGTCGTCGTGCTAACGACTTGAGCGATCGCTTGAACAAACTAGTTGTTCAAGCAACAAAACTCTTCTAGTCGGTTAGCTGCGGAAGAGATGACGGACGGATCCCCGGTTTTTGTGTTTATCTTCGGGGTCCATGATTATACAAATACATATGGATGTAGACATGTATAATCAACACATACAAACATATTAATAAGAACATGCAAAGATCGATAATAAAACTTGTAAAACTTTTATACCTCTCGATCTTCTATCGTATGTCTTAACCTCCTTGTAGACTTCGTGTGGGCGAAGATCCTCCACAAGTTGAAGCTTCCTAGATCTTCTTCAATCAAAAGAAAGAAGAACTCTCCTTCCCTTCTTGCTTGAGCCAACCACCAAGCCACAAAAGCTTGATGCTGCCGGACCCAAGAAAAGAGAGAACAAGATGGCCAACCAAGGAACCAAACAAGGGAACAATCCCTAGCTCCTAGTGCCGCCAGCCAAGAGGAAAAGGATGAGAGAAAGACCGGCTAAAGGGGAGCAATAGAAGACCCTACAACCCCTTTGTGCCGCCGGCCCTAGATGGAGTGAAGAGGAGAGGAGGAATAGGTTGAGCACGGACCAAGGTAGAGGGAAGAGAGATAGGTGTCGGCAACCCCTTAGGAAGAAGAAGGGAACCTCTCCTATTGTTGCTGGCCACTCCACCTCCCAAACCCTAGCCGCCCAACCAAACCCTAACCTTCCTAGGATTTCTTGCCGCCCAAGCTAATGATAGGCAAAACCCTAATCTCCAAAAACAACCAACCTGCTTGCCGCCCAACTTAAGCCCCCTTTTATAGAGTTAGGCTTAAGCCTTGTTTTAATCTCCACCGTTGGTTCTAGGGATTTAATCTCAACCGTTAGATCTAGAGATTTAATCTCAACCGTCGGATCTAGAGATTTAATCTCCACCGTCGGATCTAGAGTTTTGTTTTCCATCATTGGATCTAGGATCCATGAGGTTCTAATAGGCTACAATAGGGACCATGAGGAGGAGTTGGATCTTTGCCACCCGATGGATCGGAACCGCACAAACTTGATCCATCAATGATGTTCCATTCCACTAGAGGATCATCATTGAATTACCTCACCAACCCCCATAAATTAATATGGACTCCATGCATTATTTGTACATCCATCTCCCCGTGTTTAAGATATCGAATGCCCGTCAATTAATTGATTTACTGACCATCAATCAATTAACATCTAACTCCTCGAGTAGTACCACTCAACCTTATCATCATGTTGACTAAGTCAACCTGCAGGGTTTACATGATGAACCTTATGAGCTCCTCAAGGGGACATCATCAACCTAATATGTAGGACACGGTTTCCTCCTATAATTAACGACACACCATGTAAATAATATCATTTCCCAACTTACCGGGCATATTGATTTAATCCATATAAATCTCACCCTTTGGTAAATCAAAGAAATAAATACTAAGTACATGTGCCCGTTATTATATCGGGATTAAGAGCATGTACAACATAATATCCGAGGTTCAATTCAATTATATAGTCAGCAATAAATTGAATCACCTCGATGTCAGTCCTGCTCAATACACCTAAGTGTACTAGTGTAACTCTATGTTCAAGACAAACCAATACCAAGATACACTACAACCATGCCAATGGTTTGTCCAAAACCATCTTGGTTATGAGTCTCTACTTATATTCTACAAGGGACTGATAACATGATCTTCTGTGTCACACCAAGCACTATGTTATCTACAATGTAAAGTATTAGACAATATGCACACATATAATAAATATAAAGTGCAAACAATGATCATGTGATTCTTATTTCAAAATAAAAATGTTCATACAAAAGAGCTAGGCTTTCAGTATACAACCCAACAATCTCCCACTTATACTAAAAGACTATGCTGTCATCACACTGCCATACATCTGATCCCCATGTCCTCCACATGCCTATCAAACGCTTTCGCTGGAAGGGCCTTAGTGAATGGATCCGCCATGTTATGCTCTGATGCAATCTTGGCGACAGCTACTTCTCCTCGCTTTACGATCTCTCGTATCACGTGGTACTTGCGCTCTATGTGTTTACTCGCCTTATGGGCTCGTGGTTCCTTCGGGTTTGCAACTACACCACTGTTATCACAATAAATTGTGATAGTTCTGGGCAAACCAGGAATCACATCCAAGTCCATCAAGAAGTTCCTGAGCCATACAGCTTCCTTGGCTGTCTCAGAGGCTGCCACATACTCAGCTTCCATGGTAGAGTCCGCCACGCATTTCTACTTGACACTCCTCCATACTATGGCTCCACCTCCAAAAGTAAACACAACCCCCGAGGTAGACATACTGTTGTCCCTATCTGATTGGAAATCAGAATCCATGTAACCCACAGGGACTAATTGATCTGCCCGGTAAACCAACATATAATCCCTAGTCCTTCTCAGGTACTTCAATATATGTTTTACCGTAGTTCAATGTCTCTGTCCAGGATTACTCTGATATCTGCTAACCATGCCCACGGCAAAGCAGGTATCTGGTCTCGTACATAGCATAGCATACATGAGGCTTCCTACTGCCGAAGCATAAGGAACCGCCTTTATCTCCTCTATCTCCTTTGATGTTTTGGGACACATCTCTTTAGATAAAGGTACTCCATGCCTAAAAGGTAGAAAACCTTTCTTGGAGTTCTGCATGCTAAAACGAGCAAGGATAATGTCAATGTATGAAGCTTGAGATAAGCACAACATCCTTTTCTTGCGATCCCTTATCACCTTGATCCCAAGGATGTGTCCCACTTCTCCCAAGTCCTTCATATCAAACTTTTTGGACAACCATACCCTTACGTCTGATAACACTCTGATATTGTTGCCAACTAACAAAATGTCATCTACGTATAGTACAAGAAATACCACTATATTTCTATCACATCTCTTGTATACACAAGGCTCATCCGGACTTTGAATAAATCCATATGACTGGATTACTTCATCAAAGTGGATGTTCCAAGATCTAGAAGCTTGCTTCAATCCATAAATGGACCGATTAAGCTTACACACAATATGCTCTTTGTCCTTTGCAATGAATCTCTCTGGTTGCTTCATATAGATGTTTTCCTCAAGACTTCCGTTAAGGAAAGATGTCTTGACATCCATCTGCCAAATCTCATAATCCTCATGAGCAGCAATAGATAAGAGAATCCGGATAGACTTAAGCATAGCTACCGATGAAAAGGTCTCCTCATAATCGATACCCTCTTTCTGAGTATACCCTTTCGCAACAAGCCTAGCTTTGAAGGTCTCAACCTTCCCGTCTACTCCTCTCTTTCTCTTGTAGATCCACTTGCATCCAATGGCTTTCACACCATCGGGTGGTTCTACTAGCTCCCAGACATGATTAGAATCCATAGATTCTATCTCTGAATTCATCGCTGTTTGCCAAGATACCGCATCTCTATCTTGGAGTGTCTCGTCATATGTCCAGGGATCAGGTTCATGTTTACCAGGGACTAAGTCCGAAGACTCTCCCAAGAACATGAATCTCACGGGTTGTCTAACAACCCTCCCACTACGACGAGGTGCCTCATGTGTATGCTCTGTGACACGCGGTGCAGTGACCTGTGATATTTTCTCTTGTATCGGTGGTACTGAAGTCGGGACTTCCCCTGTCAACTCCTCAAGAACAATCCTACTCGTGGGCTTGTGGTTCATCACATAGTCCTCCTCTAGAAATCATGCATTCGTACTCACGATCACCTTCTGATCTCTAGGACTATAGAACAAACCACCCTTCGTTCCCTTAGGGTAGCCAACAAACAAGCGTACTTCTATACGAGATTCTAACTTACCAACATCTCCCTTCATCACATGTGCTGGACTACCCCAAATCTGAATATGTCTTAGACTAGGCTTTCGCCCAGTCCATAATTCTATGGGAGTAGAGGGTACTAACTTAGATGGAACCAAGTTCAGAATGTGTGCTGCCGCTTCCAGAGCAAACCCCCATAACGAATCAGGTAACTCAGAATAACTCATCATCGATCTGACCATCTCCATAAGAGTCCTATTCCTTCGCTCTGCCACACCATTCTGCTGGGGTGTGCCAGGTGCGGACAATTGGGATTGAATCCCAGCCTTTGATAAGTAACTCCTAAACTCTCCGAAGAGGTACTCGCCACCACGATCAGATCGTAGTGTCTTGATACTTTTACCTTGACTGTTCTCCACATCAGCCTTGAATTCTTTGAACCTGTCAAAGCATTCAGACTTGTGGCGCGTCAAGTAAATGTATCCATACCTTGAATAATAGTCTATAAAAGAGACAAAGTATTCAAAGCCACCTCTAGCCTGGATAGACATAGGACCGCACAAATCAGAATGAACCAATTCCAATACATCTTTGGCTCTATACCCCTTAGCCTTAAAAGGCCTCTTGGTAATCTTACCTTCCAAGCAAGACTCGCAGGTTGGGAGATCTTCCACCACTAATAAACCCAAGGGTCCATCAGCTATCAACCTTTGAATTCTACTCATGTTAATATGACCAAGTCTTAGGTGCCAAAGATATGTCTGGTTCATTTTCGAAGGTTCTTTTCTCTTATTAGACTTAGAAGATGAGTTATTCACTTCTATATGCATCGTGGGAGTTTTCGGTTCAAGAGTGTACAAATTGCCAACCAATGTACCAGAACAGATAATCTCCCTATTCCTTTTTATAACAACTTTGTCATTAAAAGAAACAGAATATCCATCCATAAACAATTTAGAAACTGAAATTATATTCTTTCTAAAAGTAGGTACATAAAGACAATTTCTCAAAACCAAAACTTTATTCCTATCAAAAGATAAATAAACGTCTCCCACTGTAATAGCCGCCACCTTTGAAGCATTGCCCATGAAGACGGTAATCTCTCCCTCAGCTAGTCGTCGAGTTTCCTGGAACCCCTGCAAAATATTGCAGACATGATCAGTGGCTCCTGTATCTACACACCAGGTGTCGGTAGATAACACCGCTAGCCATGTTTTAACGACTAGACCAAAGGATATACCTTTGTTCTGTTTCAGATTGGGACAGTCCTTCTTCCAATGTCCATCCTGCTTGTAAGTGAAGTACTTTCCTTTCGGCTTCTTCACTCCTCCCTGAGATCCTCCCACCACCTTTGCTCCACCTTGTTTCTCCTTCTTCTTGCCTTTTGGCTTAGAAGTAGAAACCTTTTTGAGCAACCATGGCTTGAGGACATTCTTCAAAGAGTTCATACTTGTACTCCTTAGCAGATAAGACAATATCTAGATTCTTTTCCAATCAACATTATTTGGGTACAGTAAGTTTATTTACTTTAGTATCATAGTAAGTGGACTGAAAGTCATTTTGAAAATCCTAAGAATCACATAGATCATTACTTTAGATTTCAAAAAATTATTGATTCCTCAAACAATAAAATTTCGAAATCAACCAACACCTCAAAACACCGAGAATATCACATGCCACGATAGTGTGGACTTATACGAATTCTACATTTGTAAGAGGAGGTTTAACCCTTTAATTTTATTATCTTGTCAACCTTATTTTTTGACAAATAAAATTAATAGTTGGTTCCTCTTTGGCCCTACAAATAAAAGTAGTGACTCCGATGGGGAGGATACTTTTTATTTGCATCTAAGTGTGCACCATTACACGATACTAAGGGAATTATCTCGGATTATGTGCCTTACCGATGGGAAAGTACACACGCTCCTAAATAATTTCTTATAACCATTATTTAACCTAGTGATCCACAAACAAACTCATCCGATGGGGAGGAAGGCACTCAGAGCCGACGCGCAAGTTTGTTGCATCACACGTCAAATTGTAATGGAGGTCGCAGGAATTAATTAAAATGTCCCTCTCCCACTTAGTAAATTGATAGTGAAAAATTTTCAAGCACACACAACATGCATATAAAAAAAATCAGCAATAAATATGAAAAAAATCAGAATTTTCCCAACTATTATGACATTGTTCTCCAATATGCGTCCCGTCGTGTCGCCACCTCGTCCGCTCCACCTTTTCCCGTGCACAAGTCACCAAAGAGATCCGAGCTAAGATAAACTATTTTAATTTACATCCATTGATCCTATACTCCACGAAGGAGTGTACAAATAATCTAGATCGAAAGTAAACTAAAATGAGTGGCTAAACAATGCCGTATTTAATTACAAAAATTAAATACTAATTTAGCCTCGTCAACCCCTAGGATTCAAATAATATACAATCACACACACATGCAATCACATACACACATATATAGCCATAATAGTTAGAACTTTTGCCTGCAACCAAAAAGTTATCCTACGCACATCCTACTATCATCCGACATACACAATATATGATAAGTGCATGAAAGTAACCGAATCCAAAACACACAAAATCGGAAACCATGGCTCTGATACCAATTTGATGGCATGCTCGGAGGCTCGTCGGCTCCCATGTCCCCGGATTAAAATTTTCACTAATGAAAACTAATCCGGATGGGATGAGTTTCCTAAGCTCAACCAATTCGTCGTCGTGCTAACGACTTGAGCGATCGCTTGAACAAACTAGTTGTTCAAGCAACAAAACTCTTCTAGTCGGTTAGCCGCGGAAGAGACGACGGACGGATCGCCGGTTTTTGTGTTTATCTTCGGGGTCCATGATTATACAAATACATATGGATGTAGACATGTATAATCAACACATACAAACATATTAATAAGAACATGCAAAGATCGATAATAAAACTTGTAAAACTTTTATACCTCTCGATCTTCTATCGTATGTCCTAACTCCTTGTAGACTTCGTGTGGGCAAAGATCCTCCACAAGTTGAAGCTTCCTAGATCTTCTTCAATCAAAAGAAAGAAGAACTCTCCTTCCCTTCTTGCTTGAGCCAACCACCAAGCCACAAAAGCTTGATGCTGCCGGCCCCAAGAAAAGAGAGAACAAGATGGCCAACCAAGGAACCAAACAAGGGAACAATCCCTAGCTCCGAGTGCCGTCGGCCAAGAGGAAAAGGATGAGAGAAAGACCGGCCAAAGGGGAGCAATAGAAGACCCTACAACCCCTTTGTGCCGCCGGCCCTAGATGGAGTGAAGAGGAGAGGAGGAATAGGTTGAGCGCCGACCAAGGTAGAGGGAAGAGAGATAGGTGCCGGCAACCCCTTAGGAAGAAGAAGGGAACCTCTCCTATTGTTGCCGCCCACTCCACCTCCCAAACCCTAGCCGCCCAACCAAACCCTAACCTTCCTAGGATTTCTTGCTGCCCAAGCTAATGATAGGCAAAACCCTAATCTCCAAAAACAACCAACCTGCTTGCCGCCCAACTTAAGCCCCCTTTTATAGAGTTAGGCTTAAGCCTTGTTTTAATCTCCACCGTTGGTTCTAGGGATTTAATCTCAACCGTCGGATCTAGAGATTTAATCTCCATCGTCGGATCTAGAGTTTTATTTTCCATCATTGGATCTAGGCTCCATGAGATTTTAATAGGCTACAATAGGGACCATGAGGAGGAGTTGGATCTTGGCCACCCGATGGATCGAAACCACACAAACTTGATCCATCAATGATATTCCATTCCACTAGAGGATCATCATTGAATTACCTCACCAACCCCCATAAATTAATATGGGCTCCATACATTATTTGTACATCCATCTCCCCGTGTTTAAGATATCGAATGTCCGTCAATTAATTGATTTACTGACCATCAATCAATTAACATCTAACTCCTAGAGTAGTACCACTCAACCTTATCATCATGTTGACTAAGTCAACCTGCAAGGTTTACATGATGAACCTTATGAGCTCCTCAAGGGGACATCATCAACCTAATATGTAGGACACGGTTTCCTCCTATAATTAACGGCACACCATGTAAATAATATCATTTTCCAACTTACCGGGCATATTGATTTAATCCATATAAATCTCACCCTTTGGTAAATCAAAGAAATAAATACTAAGTACATGTGCCCGTTATTATATCGGGATTAAGAGCAAGTACAACATAATATCCGAGGTCCGATTCAATTATGTAGTCAGCAATAAATTGAATCACCTCTATGTCGGTCCTGCTCAATACACCTAAGTGTACTAATGTAACTCTATGTTCAAGACAAACCAATACCAAGCTACACTACAACCATGCCAATGGTTTATCCAAAACCATCTTGGTTGTGAGCCTCTACTTATATTCTACAAGGGACTAATAACATGATCTTCTGTGCCACACCAAGCACCATGTTATCTACAATGTAAAGTATTAGACAATATGCACACATATAATAAATATAAAGTGCAAACAATGATCATGTGATTCTTATTTCAAAATAAAAATGTTCATACAAAAGAGCTAGGCTTTCAGTATACATCCCAACACAGTCGACTGACCATAGTCCCAGTCGACTGATACACCTTAAACATGAGGTTTTAGCCCAAGTATGGAGCCGTGGCGAGTTTCACAACTCATGACTCGGTCCTTGAGTCAGTGAAGGATGGCTTTGCGAAAGCCGTGCGCTTGGAGCATCCGAGGGACCGCCGGACGAGGAGCTTGGAGTGAAGCTGGAGGAAGTAGACTTCGAGGCAAGAGACACGAAGGAGCATTACAGAGTCGTGCGCCTGATGCTTCCGAGGGACGTGGCCGTGGATGAAGATAACTTCGAAGGTGAGGGACTCCGAGAGATGAGAGTGAGCGAATGTAACCCGGGAAGGGGTAGTAGCTCTTAGGTGAAACTTGGCCATTTGGCTAAGTATCGGATGGGATTTCCTGACACCACCGATCGCATGGAATGGCAATGATCGCCTGAGTCGAACGTGGTTCGACCGGGTATTCGATCGTTGTTTTGGGACCAGCCGATCGCCATATGTGGGCCGATCGCTAAGACCATCCGCTGATCGGCCAAGGCGCAATGATCGCCGAAAGGGTTTGTCCTCATAACCACTGTAGCCGATCAAGGGCCGAATGACGAGGCGAATGATCGATGAGGTCCATCACCGATCGCTAAGTGTTCCGCTGACTACAAACGGGATCCGACGTGTTCAGAGGCTATCGAGTGGTGATACGATCGCCAAGGGCAAAGAATGATCGTGGCGCCAACGGAAGAAAAGCTTCCTCTCTAAAAAAAGAGAGGGTGTGGGCTTTTGGATGGCTAATGTGTTGGAGATTTGAGGCCGCTAGAGGGGGGTGAATAACGTTGAATTCGTACGTAGATGAAAATCGTTCGCGATCGTCTCTACAAAACTCGTTATGCGCAGTGGAATAGAAATAATAACAGCAATAATGAAAAGATACAATTACGAACACAAGGATATAACGTGGTTCGGAACCGCACGATTCCTACTCCACGGATCGGGCTCAAACGAGCCCTAGTGATGCCAATCACACACCACTAAGCAATAACTCCTTCTCGACAATAAGTCGGAGGTGGAGAAACCTCGTACAATGGATTACAACAAGTAATACACAAAAATACAAGCAAAATACAAGGAAATGTAAAGAACACTTTACAAACTAGGGTTTTGAGCGCTTGCTTGTTGGTTGCTTGGATGAGCTTGAAGGACCCTGAAATGCACCAGCAAATCGCCTTCAAATCGCCTTCAAATCGCCTCACCAAAGCTCCCAAAAATCTGATTCTTGAGCCTTCCAGGAACAGCTGCTTTTATCCTCCATCGGCCGATTTGCCAGCAATGATCGCCATAAGTCCCGACCGCCAAAGATCAGAGCCGTGAGACAACGGCTCAATCCACGCTGACAAGTTCCAACGGACTTGGGATCGCAACATTGGCGCCGATCGCTAACGCCAGAGTCGACCGCTACGGCATGAAGCGCTTCGTGGCTCGACAGAACTAAGCATCGCCGAGCCTTGGCGCGATCGCCAGACATCGCTTGATCGCTTCCAATCGAGCGCCGATCGCCAGAGCAGCTTCCAGCTCTTAACGGCAATGAACTCGTCGACTCACGGCAATGAACCGCCATAATGTCACCGACCGCCACCAAACATGAGGTTTTAACCCAAGTATGGTGCCCCATACTTGCTAGACCACCCTTAGCCTAGACCTAAGCCTTCTAGCCACCTCCATCACCTCACGCCTCGGATCCTCAAAGTCATCCATGACTTGTTCATCCATCGCTAGCCGTGTGCTTCCTCTGGCTATGTCATGCTAATCTGGTGTCTACACCGCCAAGGCACATTGGACTTATGCCGCCAAGACTCCGCTTGGACTTTACGCTGCCAATATCAATCCCCTTGGACTTCCCAAATGCCAAGACTCAAGCTTGGACTTTCCCTTGCCAACCCATGTTGGACTTTCCATGTCAAGACCCATGCTTGGACTTTCCATTTGCCAAGACCCATGCTTGGACTTCTCATTTGCCAAGACCCATGCTTGGACTTCTCATGCCAAGTACTCAAGACTTGGACTTTCCAAAATGCCAAGTACCCATGACTTGGACTTTCCATGCGCCAAGTGTCCCACTTAGACTTTTCATGCCAAGTACTCAAGACTTGGACTTTACCAAATGCCAAGTGTCCCACTTGGACTTTCCACGCCCAGGACCCATGAATTGGCATTTACCTTGCCAAGACCCATGCTTGGACTTTCTATAAGGACCTAGTTTGCATTCCATAACATCAAGAGTAGAATACTAGCATGATAACGTGTTCATCACATGCTAAGCATGCTTAGACCATGATTACTGTAACGTAATAATACGTAACATTAATGTCAAACATCAATGCCAAACCACTTTGTCAAATCCCTTTGTCAAACATCAAAACATCACTCGAGTCAAACTCGAGTCCGTCAATCGTGACTGGGCCGATTGCACCAACAATCTCCCTTTGATGTTTGACAAAAACAAGAAATCATCCGAAAGTTAGACCACTAACTCAAATCCCTTACCAATTATCCCAAATTGGTAAACACTCCAAATGTTCTCCCCCAAACATTCTCCCCCTTTTTGACTAACATCAAAAAGGTTTTCTCTCCAAGGAGGTCAATGTCTCATATCCCAATGAGATCTTACAATCTCCCCCTTGATCCAAAAATAAATACCTAGGATGCCTACCATCTTCCTAGTGATAATTCACATATCACTCAAGAGAGACAATCCTATACTCTCTCCCAATTTTCCCAATTGATGATACTCTCCCAATAACTTCTCCTCTTCAAGGAGAAAAACACATCTATCATCCCAAGATGGATACCTCCCCCTAAAGGCTTGCTCCCCCTTGACCATTGCACCAACAATGTCCTTGGGAAGCCCCTAAGCCAATAGGAACTCTAAACCATCAAAATTAAGGTTCTTAGTTCAAACTTGAACTTTCCATACCCTAAATTTGATACTTTGACCTAACACTTCTCCTAATCCATATCCAATGGATTTTCACCCTTTATAATGCTTCCCAAAGCATATCCTAGGGTTAGAAGTGGTTAGGGACCTTTACCATTGCTGAAAATTGGCTAAACAAACCTTGTTAACCCGAAATCAGACCTGGCAATGACTCGAAAGAATTAGTCGATCGCCACTACATCATGATCCGACTACCATATAGGCTTGACTGATAACTGAAAATCTCGATTTTCAACTATCAGAAATGAATTTTGAAAATTCATAAATAATTATACGTAATTCGAAAAATCATGAAAATTCATACGTATAATACTTATGACACACACAATGGGTGAAAAATATTTGAAAATTATTTTACCTATAAAATAGTGAGTTTGATACAAAACTCAAAACCATTGAAATTTTCAATGTTTTGGCCTTATTTTGTATCAACTCTATCAATGGTGATTGCTATCAAAAGATAGACTTCACCAAGGTTTTTCAAAATGATTTTAAAATGTTTTCAAAACCTTATTTTGGATCATATTCCTTGGGCTCTATGTACATGACTTGTACACATGCTCTCCCAATGATCCACAAATGAAACAAGATGAGTTTTAGTTCATCTAGATGCAAAAACTATGCACCTTGAACTCAACTCATATCCTAGCATCTCACATGTATCTAAGGTGTATAAATACACATACATGTCAATTGGATGTGAGATGTGGGTTTTGTTCATCCTAATCTAGGGTTTCATGCATTCTCTAAGGCAACCCTACTTGATTCCCTTATAAATGGGACTTCAAGTCATGCCATAGTCCTTAATTCAATTTCAACCAAATTGTCTTAAATGCATGAATGATTATGGCATTAGAAATGTTATAAATAAGCATATGCTCATAATCATGATGTCATGGCATAAGATGAAATCTAAAAACACATGACATTTGAAACCTTAATCCTAAACATGAACATGACATATAAAATCATAGAACTAGGCATGATGTCATGACATGACATATGGCAATCAAAGCATGACATATAAAATGTATAGGTATAGTAATACCTAAATTTTAATATTAATTGCCATTTGATATAGTTAGATATATTTTGCCATATTATCATTAATCTCCCAAGTGTGCCAAAAACCCAAAATGGCACACTAACACTCTAAACCCTAATTGTGCCAATTTGATCATTTTGTCAAACTTCATAACTAATATTGGCACATCCTAAAATCTTTTAGGACTATAATTCAAATCTATTTCCAAGGTAACCATCACCTTGAAAACATCCTAAAGTGCCACCTTTACCATGATTGAGTTAACTACCCATCCAATCAAGGTTGGCACACCCTAAACCCATCTAGCGTGAATCAATCACGCTCTTAGGAACCCAAAACCGATTTGAGCTCCTAGGGTTAATTAGGTATTCCTTAGGGATAACCTCCCTAGATACCTTCCTAATGACCCTCCTAGGCTTGTTAGCCTTGGTCATTTGGGTCTTACTTAAGTTGACTCTAGGGGTAACTCCCCTTGCAACCTTCTTAGTGGCCACCCTAGGTTTCCTAAAAACCCTAGCCACTAGGCACACCCTTTGGTCAACTCTAGGGATAACCTCCCTATTGACCTTGGTCTTCCTAGACCTAGTTAGTGTTCCATAATCTAATGGAACACTATGGTAAGCCACTTTAGGCTTAGGTTTGTGACCCAAACCTTGCTTGCCCTTGGTTGACTTTTGACTCTTAGGTCCTAGGTGTTGACTTTGACTTTTGGACCCTTGATTTTGACCACTAGACCCTTTAAATTGATTTTGTATCTTATTTAGGGTCTTTTCAAGTTTTTCAAGCCTTGACCTCAAGACTTGATTTTCCTTTTCTAATTGCTCAATTTTAGAATTTTGATTTAAATCTTGGGCATTGGACTTCCTAGGCATATGCCTAGTCCATTTAGGGTTTAGACCTAGGTGCTCTTGCACCTTTCTAATTGTCTCCCTAGGTAAAAATTTTCTAAAGTTATTTGACCTAGGTTTGTCCTTAGATAAGTTGTTTTTAGGGACATTAGTCCCAAATTTCTCCCTATTATCTAAGTGAATATTTTTAGCTCCTAAACAAAAGTATTTATTTCTATTAGCATGCTTTTCATGGAAGATTGCTAGGGAATTGAAGCTTCTAGCATGTTTTTGTATATTAACTAAAGAAAGAGCATTATTAACTTGATATACCTTAGGGTTAGCCTTAGTAGCTCCCCCTACTTGTGATGCTCCCCTTTGCCCCTTCTTCTCCCCCTTCGGGCATTGACTCCGGTAATGACCCGGTAGTCGGCATTTGAAGCAAATCACTTGCTCCTTGCTCTTTTTCATTGAGGCACCGGTCTCCTTGACTTTTGGCACGGGTGGAGTCTTCTTAACCCGTTTAGGACACTTACTCTTGTAGTGTCCTTTCTCCCTACACTCAAAGCATATAATATTCATTTTATTATTAATTGACATGCTTGAGTTACCTAGGGTGGTTGTGGTGGTCGGAGTGGATTCTTGAGCTTGCTCTTCCTCTCTACCGGATGTAGATGGTTCTTCTTATTGCTCCGGTGTTGAGGAAACTCTAATCTCCTCCTCAATTCTAGAAGTGGATGCTTCTTCCACTTCCTCCACCAACCCGGAAATTGACTCCCTATCAACTTCCGATTCTACTTCCTCTTCCTCTTTGGATGTTGATGAGGGTGATGCATTAGCCTCTTCGGTCTCTTCCTCTTGGACCATTGATGGGCTTTCATGGAGCTTGGCCACTTGGCTCCATAGCTCGTTTGCATCTACATAATTACCTAACATACACAAGATATTGTTAGGTATTAAATCAATTAACAACTTCATTACCTTCTCATTCTTTTCGAAGGCTTGGACTTGCTCTTCGGTCCATCTCTTTTTCTTGAGGAATCCACCTTTTGGTCCTCTTGAATAGCTATATCCTTCCATTAAGATAGACCATTCTTCGAAGTCCCTCATCATTAGGAAGTCTTCAATTCTTGACTTCCATTGCTTAAACCCTTCTTGTCCATAGAAGGAGTAAGGGATCGGTGTGTTAATGTTTCATCCCAATTGTTCTTCCATCTTCACCCTCTAGCTTCTTTGTCCTAGCTCCCGGCGGTTAGTCTATAGAAGAGCTCCGGGCTCTGATACCACTTGTTGGAGATTTGAGGCCGCTAGAGGGGGGTGAATAGCGTTGAATTCGTACGTAGATGGAAATCGTTCGCGATCGTCTCTACAAAACTCGTTATACGCAGAGGAATAGAAATAATAACAGCAATAACAAAAAGATACAATTACGAACACAAGGATATAACATGGTTCGGAACCGCACGGTTCCTACTCCACGGATCGGGCTCAAACGAGCCCTAGTGATGCCAATCACACACCACTAAGCAATAACTCCTTCTCGACAACAAGTCGGAGGTGGAGAAACCTCGTACAATGGATTACAACAAGTAATACACAAAAATACAAGCAAAATACAAGGAAATGTAAAGAACACTTTACAAACTAGGGTTTTGAGCGCTTGCTTGTTGGTTGCTTGGATGAGCTTGAAGGACCCTGAAATGCACCAGCAAATCTCCTTCAAATCGCCTCACCAAAGCTCCCAAAAATCTGATTCTTGAGCCTTCCACGAACAGCTGCTTTTATCCTCCATCGGGCCGATTTTCGCGCCAGCAATGCGCCATAAGTCCCCATGATCACAAAGACTATAGCTATGAGACAACGGCTCAATCCACGTTGGACAAGTTCCAACGGGACTCTTGGCAGCGATCGCTAACGCCAGAGTCGACCGGCCGGCTACGGCCGCTCGGCTCGACGAACGCAAGCGATCGGCTGACCCTTGGCAATGATCGCCAGACATCAATTCGACCGCTCCTCGAGCAACGATCGCGTGAGCAGTTCCAACTCTTAACGGCAGTCGAACTCAAGCCGACTCACGGTAGTCGAACCGGCCATAATGCCAGTCGACTGTCAGCCTCAAACATGAGGTTTTAACCCAAGTATAGTGCCCCCATACTTGCTAGACCACCCTTAGCCTAGACCTAAGCCTTCTAGCCACCTCCATCAGCCTCATGCCTCTCGGATCCCTCCAAGTCATCCATGACTTGTTCATCCATCGCGCTAGCCTCCAGGTGCTTCCCTCGGCTATGTCATGCTAACGGTGTCTACACCGCCAAGGCACATTGGACTTACGCCGCCAAGACTCCGCTTAGACTTTACGCTGCCAATATCAATCCCCTTGGACTTCCCAAATGCCAAGACTCAAGCTTGGACTTTCCCTTGCCAACCCATGTTGGACTTTCCATGCCAAGACCCATGCTTGGACTTTCCATTTGCCAAGACCCATGCTTGGACTTCTCATTTGCCAAGACCCATGCTTGGACTTCTCATGCCAAGTACTCAAGACTTGGACTTTCCAAAATGCCAAGTACCCATGACTTTGACTTTCCATGCGCCAAGTGTCCCACTTGGACTTTTCATGCCAAGTACTCAAGACTTGGACTTTACCAAATGCCAAGTGTCCCACTTGGACTTTCCATGCCAAGTACCCATGACTTGGACTTTACCTTGCCAAGACCCATGCTTGGACTTTCCCATAATCACATGGTCAACCCCAGTCAACCATCAAGGTCTTCCTCGAGTCAAAATCGAGTCCGGTCAAACATGACCCGGGTCGATTGCTCCAACAATCTCCCCAACATATTAACCGACATTAATGTCAAACATCAATGCCAAACCACTTTGTCAAATCCCTTTGTCAAACATCAAAATATCACTCGAGTCAAACTCGAGTCTGGTCAATCGTGACCTGGGCCGATTGCACCAACATAATACTTATGCTCTAAGTGATCTTCCAAGTGCCCCACAAGCTTTAAACTCTTCTTACTTGCTTTTACTCCATTCTTATTGTAAGAAGAGTGATCTTGATTGTAAAGGTTACCTCCACCTAGCTTGGTGCAAAGGAGAGACCAATAGTGGATTGGCTTTGGAGGAGTGATTCGCCTCAGACGAATCGAACCGTGGATTAGCGGCATAGCCGTGAACCACGTTACATTCTTTGTTAGCATTGCTTTTGTTTTTCTTTGTTTATTTGCTTGTCTTGTAGTTTTCGTTGCGCTAATCTTGTTTGTAGACGAGCAAAATCCAACATCCAACGAAAGAGGGCTATTCACCCTCCCCTCTAGTCGGCCGGTCGATCTCCAACAAGTGGTATCAGAGACAAGGAAAGCTTGTCGAGGACTAACCACCACAACAAGCAACATTCAAAATGGCCGGCTCCAACATCCACCCACCGAAGTTCGACGGCGAATTCTCTTGGTGAAAAAAGAGAATGAAGGTATTTTTCGAAATGGATTTTGATATTATGCTTATAATGGAAAATGGTTTCGAGTTGCCTAGGGATGATAGGGGTGAACCAATTGAAAAATCACGATGGACTAAGAAGCAAAGAGAGGAGCACCTTGCAAACTCAAAGGCAAAACATCATCTTCTCAATGTGCTCCCTCAACAAGAGATCAACCGGATCGGAGAATGTACTAGCGCCAAAGAGATGTGGGAGAAACTTATAGAACTCCATGAAGGCACATCCGAGGCCAAGCTTGCAAGGAGAGATGTCTTCCGCTCCCAACTCAACAACATTAAACTAGAAAAGGAAGAAAAGGTACTTTCCTTACATTCTCGTTTCAAGGAAATTATAACCGGTTTGTCAAGTGTAGGTGAGAAGCTATCAAACCGGGATATGGTTATGAAGGCTATAGATGTCTTTCCGCGATCCTCAAAGTGGAGCTCCATGGTGGACTCCTTCTATATTTCGAAGAATTTAGAAGTGAGCACCTTGGAGGAGTTCTTCTCAACAATGGAGCTCCACGAAACAAGCCTTGAAGGAATACAAGAAGAGCCTAGAATCCAACCTTCAAGGGGAGTAGCATTGATGGCAAATAAGGGGAAGAAGAAGATAGAGATCCCCTCTTCCTCCGATGACGAAGCTTCCTCCTCCTCCTCCATGGATAGCATGGAAGAAGCCTATATGGTAAGGAGGGTAAGACGTGCATTAAAAGGTTTTAGATTTAACAAATCAAATGATAGGAATAGAAGACCAAGGGAGAAAATTATTTGCTACAATTACCAAGGAGAGGGCCACATAAGGGACAATTGTCCCCTCTTGAACAAAAGCAAGGAGGAGAAGAGAAAGAAAGAAGAAAAGAAGAAGAAAAAGGGGAGCAAGAAGAAAAAGGAAGAGGAGAAGAAGGCAAAGGAAAAGGGGAAGGCCAAGACATTCAAAGCAAAGACATGGGATGACCCTTCCTCTTCCTCTTCATCATCATCGGAAGAGGAGAACGCTTTCGTCACCAACCTTGCTCTAATGGCATTTGATGACTTGGATTGCTCCTCCACCGAAAATGAAGAATCAAGCTCAAGTGGAGAGAGCTCTAGTGAAGGGGGAGCCTCCTCTATATCCTCCTCATCCGAAGAAGAAGAGGACATGAAAACTATGGTAACGAATCTTTCACCTAGTAAAATAGTTTCTATGATCTCTAGCTTAACTAAGGATTTATTTAGAGCTAAGAAGAAAAATAAGAGCATGCTTGAGCAAATTAAGGACTTAGAAAATAAACTAGAAAAAGAATGTTTAAATGATGATAATATTTCTTCTAGCTTAAATGATGCATGCTCACATGATAACTATATGCCTTTGGATGTTAGTGATGCATGTATAGAAGAAAATAGGGCTTTAAGGGAAAAGGTAGACTATTTGACAAAAGCCCTTGAACATGATAATTGGGAGTCAAAGAGCAAGTTTTAACAAAAAAGGCCTAGGTTATAAAGAAAAGAAAAATGAAAAGGCCTATAAATGTCTAATTGCTAGGGGACAAGATAAGAAGAAGGTAATAGCTAGAAAATGGATCCCCAAGGAATTTCTAGTGAACCCTATAGGCAAGAATTTGTATTGGGTTCCAAAATCCATCCTTAAGGGTTAGAAAAACCCTAGGATAGTCAACCATATGGACTTGACCTAAATCATATTTTTGGTTGACTTAGGATGGCGGGACAACATTTTTTAAATAGTGTTAGGTGATGATAATGTGCCTATAATTAGATAATAATGCTTAAATCATGATATTTAATGAAATTGCTATGTATGTTTGCAATCGTGATTTATGACTTTAATATTTGGCACATAATCATGAGAAATGGGTTTTAAATCATGCTTTAGGTGATACTTTGTTTATTATCATGATATAATACCTAATGCATGATAACAATTCAATGAATACATGTGTTTCATGATCGTAATGTGAAATTAGTTCATACATGCCTTTATGATCATGAGGATTGTTAGGATGATACTTAACCTTGATAGAATTGCATGAATATAATGGTTAAGTATATACAAATACCCTCTAGGATGCATCTCACACTCACCATAGGCTACTTTGATTGAAAACTTAGCATGAGTGAGATGTTAGAATGATACAAATGTCCACTAGTGCCTATGACATTTAGATGGTCATTTAAAGTATCAAAATAGCAATAATAGACTAACTGCTGTAAGACTTATGTTAATTCAGACATATTGCTCAAAGATCATGGTCGCTGGGCTCGCCTTCCACTGATTCCGGCCCCTCCGGCAACTCTCGAGTGTCGCCACCACCGCCATTTCTCCGTGCCTGCCAGCCTTCACCCCAAAGATCTGATGTATTCATATTTTGCACAATTGATTTAGCCTCGTGAGATAACTAGGCATTAAACTTGATACTAGAAATCGCTATCAATCAAGAACATATAGTAAGCATGTAGTAAACATGTAGCAAGCATGTAGTAAACATGTATAAAGCATGAATAAGCATATAGTAAACATGTAGTAAATTAGCATGAGTAAGTTCTTTTTCAAACCCTCCCCCTCAAGGTTACCTCCCCCTTGACCTTAGGTGAGTTTTTGAAAAAGAAACTTATGAGTTTAACTTTGTTCCTTAACTTTTAGTCGCTTCTCCCCCTTTTGCCATATATCGAAAAACAAGGGGTATATTTATAAGATTCAAGAGAAAAGAAATTTCATTTTTAACAAAAAATAGAAGAAATAAGTATAAGAATCCAAGCATGTGTCCCTTTGAAGTTCATTAATTTAAGTTCTACGGTTGTACAACTCCCTAGATGTAACTAAAGGTGTAGGATCAATTTAAGTTTTCCCTATCCCTCTGCACCAACAATGTTGAACTAGCTTTACTTTTCGTCAGAGAGCGTATGATAGCTAGTTTTGGCAAAGTAAAATTTTGAAAGTACTACAAACATAATCTACGATTTCAAATTACTTAAAAGTTATAAACATAAGTATGTTTTCAAAATACCTTGAAGACTTATCAATTTTAAAAGAGTTGTAAGAATAATATACAAATTTTAACCTTTAAAATAAGTGTTTAACTCTCCATACTTTTTCAGTTATTGTAAGGAAATTTGCCTAAGTTTGGAGGGTTCAAGAGTCTAGTACTGGTTAACTTAATCAAGTAGCTATATATATTAAATGCAACAATCACGAAGGTAAATATTCTTATGGGGTTTGAAAACATTTCAAGAGTTATGTTTATTTTAATTGTCCTTAGCATCTCACCCAATTTATGTGTCTCAAGGCAGGTTAACCTTATATATTTTTGTAAGATGATTTCAATTTTTACTTAGTTAAACTTTAGTGATTCGAGGACTAATCAACCTTGAATTAGATTCAGATTTAACCTTTAGTTAGTTAAGTGAACTTTTCAAAAGGTGGCTTCTAGGTCGTGGCGAGACAGAGTTTCTTTGATCGGAACAATGACCACTTCCTTAGACAAAGCCAACCTTGAGAAATTGCACACTTAATTCACTTGAGGTTACGTCCTGGTCTAACTAGTTTAGGATGTGGTGAGGTAGCTTCAGCTAATTTCACTTAGTCAAGTACACTAAGCTAGATACGACTTATCTAACTTAGATACATAAGACCTTGTTTCCATAATGTACTATCATCTCACCGTGTCTTGATATTATGTTGTCAAGTTTGATTAATCATTTATCCTATCTAGCCATTCTAGAAATTTAAAGAAAAACTAAGCATGTAAAGTTTCACTAAGAGATCGGGTACACAATTTTAGTATTAGCTCCTCCTAGACCATTGAACCAATACGGTGTATCCACATAGTGGACTTGATCCATGGGAATCCAATACTTGGTTGAACCTAATGGTGAATTTAACAAGATCTTAGGGACCCATACTTGGACTTTTCGATTACTACGATTAACAATTGATAAGTAAGACCTATTCGTAGTTGATGTTCTAAACCCGAGTCCGGCCTTATTGTACATGGCTCTTTGAGTTCCAAGGAGTCGGTCAAGACCCTTGGATCCCAATGTGAACTTTTCCATCCTAGCCTTGAGCTCTTGAACTTGCCCTTTCAAGAGATAATTCTCTTCCTCAAGTTTTTCAGCTTGAGTTGAGTTTCTGTTGGATCGAGAAGCGTCGCTAGAGGGGGGGTGAATAGCGAGCGTAGAATTTCTTTTCGTTCGTTTACGTTCGTTAAAACACGAGTAAAAACAGTGGAAAAATAAGAAGACAAGTTTATTTTTACTTGGTTCACAACCCAACAGTTGCTACTCCAAGGCTCTATCGGTCCTAGACCGCATACGGAGGGCAAAGCACTATAACGTCTCCTCCTCGTTGGAGGTAGGAGACAACGATCATAAAACCGAATGTACGAGGATGAGGCAACAAGCCTATCTCACCTCGTTACGAAAAAACAACGAATACAATATCAAAATATATTACTAGATGCTGCTGCCAACGAAGAAGATATGAACTTGTTGTCGCGTCGGCGTTATGACGGTGTTGGAGCGTTGGCGTTGTAGGAGCACTTGATGAATAAACTTGATGATATTTGGAGTTGGAATTCTCCCCTCCTTTTATAGATTTTGGCCTCTGAATTTGTCTCCTCATATTTCAGAACAGATCACGAAGTTGTATAAATTTTATCGCGAAGTGGCCACGTCAAACCTTATCCGTTTTGACCTAGCGCAAGGGCTGATTCGTCGCCATTAGTTGATGTTCTAAACCCGAGTCCAGCCTTATTGTACACGGCTCTTTGAGTTCCAAGGAGTCGGTCAAGACCCTTGGATCCCAATGTGAACTTTTCCAGCCTAGCCTTGAGCTCTTGAACTTGCCCTTTCAAGAGATAATTCTCTTCCTCAAGTTTTTCAGCTTGAGTTGAGTTTCTGTTGGATCGAGAAGCGTCGCTAGAGGGGGGTGAATAGCGAGCGTAGAATTTCTTTTCGTTCGTTTACGTTCGTTAAAACACGAGTAGAAACAGCGGAAAAAATAAGAAGACAAGTTTATTTTTACTTGGTTCACAACCCAACGGTTGCTACTCCAAGGCCCTATCGGTCCTAGACCGCATACGGAGGGCAAAGCACTATAACGTCTCCTCCTCATTGGAGGTAGGAGACAAGATCACAAAACCGAATGTACGAGGATGAGGCAACAAGCCTATCTCACCTCGTTACGAAAAAACAACGAATACAATATCAAAATATATTACTAGATGCTGCTGCCAACGAAGAAGATCTGAACTTGTTGTCGCGTCGGCGTTATGACGGTGTTGGAGCGTCGGCGTTGTAGGAGCACTTGATGAATAAACTTGATGATATTTGGAGTTGGAATTCTCCCCTCCTTTTATAGATTTTGGCCTCTGAATTTGTCTCCTCATATTTCGGAACAGATCACGAAGTTGTATAAATTTTATCGCGAAGTGGTCGCATCAAACCTTATCCGTTTTGACCTAGCACAAGGGTTGATTCGTCGCCATCAGTCGACTGATGCCTCCCATCACCGATCGATGAGCATCACGATCGCCCCTATGTCCAGAATGATCCGCCACCGCCACTTTCCCCGCAGCGTGAGAGGTTATCTCGGAAAATGATAAATATGACGGTTTCTTACCGTTTGATCTTGACCTAGACCTTCCACAAGAAGTCTTAGTCGAATCGCCGCCTACGATCGTCCCCATACAGAGGACTCGACCTTACCATCTCTCACTCACACGAGCATACCTCGATTCTTACTGTGTCGCTTTCGCTTCCGGCCTTCCACTCGGTTCCTTCGACTCCCTCCGAAGTCACTCGAGTGTCGCTCGACCACCACGGCTTCCTCCGGGTGTCGCTAGCCTTCAGCTCTAGCTTTAGTACTTTTCTGCACACTCGATTTAGCTCATGAGATAACGATGTAAACTTAACTTTGTGTCTTTGTCATAATCAAAACACAAGTTCGATTATCTGGTGCCCCTGCACCAACAGTTTCCCTTCCGAACTTGACTAGTCGAAGAGGTTAGGGTTGCCTTATGCTTGAAGAGTTTAACCTCCTTAAGCAAGGACTCAACCCTAGACTCGGACTTAGCTAACTTCATATCTAATAATTTAATGGCACGATATAAATTTCTAATTAACGAATGACTTATCTTTATCTTTTCTTTTGAGTCGGCTTTGAGGCTTGACTTGAATTCGTCGTCGGAGTCGGATTCGAATTCGTAGTTTGCTTCGGACTCGGACTCCGTCGATCTCGCCATGAATGCCAAGTCATCGCCTTGGTCTTCTTCTTCTTCCCAAGTTGCTTGGAATGCTTTCTTCGGTTGTCTTGCATTTCTTTCCTTTTTGATCATCCTCCGAACTAGGTTGACTAGTTCGGTCTTCATTTCTTCCTCCGATTGGTAGTCAGCTTCTTTGGGAGGTGGCTTTTCCTTTGACTTTCTTCTTTGACCTGCAACCAACACTACACCTTTCTTGACCGGGCCATGTTAGATTGTTCATGCAATTCGAATTCCGAAAATAACTCATCTAACCTAATCTTTGAGAGGTCTCTAGTTACTTTGTAGGCATCAACCATGAATGCCCACAAAGTGGTCCTAGGAAATGCATTTAACGCGTACCTTATCACTTCCCGGTTCTCCACCTTTTGCCCAATTGAATGTAGTCCATTCGTTATGTCTTGGATCCTTGCGTTGAGTTGTGTCGCTGTCTCATGGTCTTGCATTTTTAGATTAAATAATTTATTTAAAAGAAGGTCATGTTTGCATACCTTTGTGTCGATCGTCCCTTCATGTAGCTCGATGAGCTTGTTCCATAGATCCTTTGCACTGATGAAGGGGCTGATGCGGTTGAGTTCTTCCTTGGAGAGGTCACACTACAGGATTTGGGTGGCTTTCGCATCGGCCTCTATTTGTCGCTTCATGGCGTTCGTCCACTTGTCACAATCCAAGAACTCACTGTCTTCATTGGTTGGTAGAGTGAAGCCCGTCTGGATGACAATCCACATCTCGACTTGGGTCTTGAGGTAGCACTCCATCTGATCCTTCCAATAACGGAAGTCATCTCCGTTGAAGAATGAAGGTCGACGGTGCTAAACCCCTCAACATGGGCCATCAAAAAATCTTGCAAAACAAAATTACAAACCAAAAGGAATTTCAATACTTGGTCTTGGATTAGTAATGCAGGAAATAACAAGAAGTAAAAGAGAAATATAATGCTAAACAAAGAACTAAGCACTTACGACCTTCGATGTCCCTGAAAATATATTAAACGTCATTTTTTGGGGTTAAAAATATCTTGTTACAAGGGGCATACCCTAGTAAAAAATATAGCTCTTCGAGAGAGCTTCGATTTGGTGGGTAGCACATTTTGTGGGTCCACTTGTATCAAAAGTTATACCCGTTTTACCGTCAGCTACTCCAAAAGCGAATAGTTCGATTGATACTTGCTAACACTACCAAAAAACAATGTACCAAGACTTGGTCTTGGATTAGTAGTGTGAGGAAAAAAATCTTAAAACAATAAACATGAAAAGAAAAATGCTCGATCGGTGATTGCACCGAATCTGAGCGCCCCCACTCTGATACCAATTGTTGGATCGAAGAGTTGCTAGTGGGGGTGAATAGCGATCGTAAAACTTTTCTTTTTGTTTCGTCGAAAACACGAGTATTGCAGCGGAAATGAAAGTAAAGAAAAAAATAAAGGAACACATTTTTTTTTTACTTGGTTCACAACCAAAAGGTTGCTACTCCAAGGTCTCACGATCCTAGACCGCGTACGATGGGACAATCCACTAAAAATCTCCTCTTTGTTGGAGGTAGGAGACGACGATTACAAAAACACAAAGTTGAGGAAGAGGCAACAAGCCTACCTCTCCTTTTTGCAAGTAAAAGCTCAAGTACAACAAAAAATAAGTAAAGTAAGGACAACTAAAATTAAAACTACCGACTAGAAGATCCGGAGTTTAGGCATGAAGTCGGCGTTACGGTGGCGTAGCGTTGTCATTGAAGCTTGGTGTCATTGGAGCACTTTGGGAGCAAGATTAGATGACGCAAAGAGGTGAAAAACTCTTCTTTTATAGCCCTCCAAACCCTAGCTCATTGAGATCTGGATCTAGGTCGAAGCTCCACATCACCCCAAGATAAGGGGAGCTTAATTATCTTGACTTTCTTCGAGATGATGAACTTGACCAGCAGTCGACTGATGCCCCTTGGCAGTCGACTGCCGGTAGGATCAGTCGATTGCCAATGGACTTCAGTCTACTGCTAGCTTGATCACTCACCTATAAGATAGAGTTAGCACAGAAATGAAGATTAATGGTAAATATGATGGTCCTTACGGTCCGACCTCGACCTAGACCTTCCTCCGGAAGTCTTAGTCGGATCGCTGCCTACGATAGTCCTCATACAGAGGACACGACCTTACCATCGCTCTACACTCGATGCTTATCTCCGGTCCTTCCTGACCGGTCGTTTAGCATTCGGTCACCACCGAGGTTCCTCGACTCCAACGAGGTTCTCCTGGTGTCACCCAACCTCCATGGTTTCTCGTCCCGAGATTCTCCGGGCGTCGCTGACCTTGGGCTTAGCTTAATACAATTCCTGCACACTCAACACAATATATGAGATAATAATAATAGCTTAACTTTGAACCTTTGTCATAATCAAAACCTATGTTTGATTATCTGGTGCCCCTGCACCAACAAACTCAACATTATAGCCCGTATCACAAAGTTGACTAATACTAAGTAAGTTAAATTTCATGCTTTTAACTAATAAAACTTTGTGAATGATGATTTTAGGAGATACCTCAATTGTACCTCTACCTAAAATCTTGAGCTTCCCACTATTGTCAAAAGACATGGTTCCTTTGTTAACATAGTTGATTATGGAGAACTTGCTCACATCTCCGGTCATGTATCTTGAGCAACCGCTATCCACAATCCACATACTTGGTTCACCTACTTAAACAACATAAAAAATAAACTCCTTTGGTACCCAAATGTTTGGACCAGTAATATCATTCAAAAAATTTTTTGGGACCCATGCTTTCTTTACCTTTCCTTTAATTGTTGCTTTCCTATTAATTAGGGAAATGAAAGCAACTTCCTTATCCTTAGGCTTGTATCCTATACCGACCTTGTTATAAACGACCCTTTGGTCTCTAAGAATCATGTCAAGGAATTTTGAACCACTAATAAATTTTTCTAAACTTGTTCTTAATTCACAAACTTCATTCTTAAGATTTTCATTCTTCTTTCTAAACATGCATGAATCACCACATAAAGATTCTTCATTCCTAATTGCCTTAATTTCTAGCTTCAAGTCCTTAATCCTAGATTTTGAATTATCTAATGCATTTTTAAGATAAGCAATAGTTTTGTATAAAGTTCTACTTGAAAGGGATCCTTTACCTCATCATCACTTGATGATGATTCGTCACTAGAAGAGGACTCTCCTTGACTTGAGCTCTGGGTATCATCCTCCAAGACTATGAATGCCATCGGATGAGTCCTCAATGCTTTGAGTATCCCATGTTATTTGTGCTATCATGGCCTCCTCCTTCTTCTTCTTCTCCTTCTTTTCTTTCCTCTTCTTTTCCTTTTCCTCCTTATTTGACTTCGAGCAATTTGGCTTGGTATGCCCTTTTTGTTGCATCCATAGTAAATGACATTAGTATTAAAATTTGAATTACCACTAAATTTACCTCTTGTGGATTAAAACATCTTCTTTACATCCTTCTTTGTAAATCTTCTTGATTTCTCTCTTTTTGACATAGTGAGCTATTTCATTTGTTGATAACCCTTCATCGCTACTTGATGGGTCATCCTCCAATTCGGATGAAGATGATTCTTCCTTCATCTCCTTCTTCTTCTTCTCCTTCTTTTCTACAAAAAAGGCTAGACCTTTCTCCTTTAATGACATTTTAGCTTGATCATACAACCCAAATTCACAAAACAATTCATGTAACTTAACTAAAGAAAGATCTCTAGATACCCTATAAGCATTAACTATTAATGTCCATAAGGTGGTTCTAGGAAAAGCTTGAAGAATATATCTTACCAAGTCCCGGTTGTCTACCTTCTCACCTATGACGTGGAGGTCATTTACAACCTCCTTAAACCTACCATGCATTTGGATCACGGTTTCATTCGTCTTAATAGTGAAAGTTTGGAGTTGTCCTATCAATAAGTCTCTCTTGGCTCTCCTTGGATCCTTCATTGAGCTCGATGAGCTTCTTCCAAAGTTCTTAGGCGAAGTTGAATGGTCCGACTTTACTCAATTTCTCCTTTAAACACCGGCATTGAAGTGTTGTTGTTGCTTTGTGATGTGTGCAAATCATATAGAATTTTAGGAGTAGTTTTAGCACACATCATTGCATTTCATACTTGTTTCAAGCATATTCTCCCTTGTTTTGTATTCATTTACTATTTTCTAGTTAAGAGATCTGCTTTTGTTATTTTTATGTGCAGAGCGATATTTTGGAGCTAAAATAGCTAAATAAATGGAGCTCAAGGAAGGCAAGCATGCTCTGGTCGTTTCCTAAAGACACGGGCACGCTTTGGACCAGAGGATGATGTTCATTTTGAGCTCCATAGGAGGACACGACTGGTCGTGTGAATTTCACACATTCATGCCTTTTGTAGATGCATATTCCAGGCATGTTTCCAGACTCTCACACGGTCGACCGTATGGATTCCACACGGTCGTGTGTCGACAATGTGACTTATGCAGCTTCGAGTTTCATGGGCAAATAAGGAAAATCGACTTCACTCCTATAAAAGGGAAGACATGTCTAAACCCTAGGGAGGCAGCTAGGATGGCAAGAAGGTTCCCTAAAAAGCACTAGAGGCTCGCAACGGGGAGGAAGGAAGCGGCTCGAAGACCCGAATCGACATTCCAACACCTTGAAGAGCGACCAAGACATCGCATTGGATCCAATAGGGCATATTATTTCTCTATCTAATTTTGTTTGGATTGTAATGTTTTATAAAAAGATGTCTTATGTGTGTTCTTCCTTATTCATGGAGTAGATACTTTGATTCTAGGATTAGGGAGTAACTTCTATATGTTGGACAAGCTATTTCAAATATCTATTCATTGCTTTTGAATTATATTTGCAATTTATGTTGTTTAGATCAATGAAAGTTATGTCTTGATTCTATTTCTACCATGCGTAGTTGATATAAGGATGGAAAGCCTTTGTATCGAAATCTATGAGAACAAAGAAGGAACCTTACGGTCATCCTTCCACCCATAACCGTAGGAAGTAGGCTATGAAAGAGTAGGATATGAAATATGATTCACCTGTTCATAGGGATCAATAGGACATCCTAGAACCCCATGAACCTATCCTAGCAGAAGGCCCAAAGTAGGAGACATCAACTCTAGAAGGGTTGTGGGAACCCAGTGACAGGGAGGTCTCAAAGATATCAACCCCCTGAGCTCTGACGATGTGAAAGGAAAACTTGGCTAGGAATAGGTAGTTCTTGGTAGAAGCAAAAGTTCATCAGGATTACACACGATGATCCTCCCGCAAGATCATGACTAGAGATCCTAGGAGCATTAAATTGATAGCATGTTTAACAATGCACAAGTGAAATTGAAATCCTGGAATCCTTTAAGAAACTTTGAGCCCCCCTTTGCTTTCTCCAAGTGACACCGTATTTGAGTCAGGACCATCGTCGACAACACTTCAAACTCACAAGAGATTTTCTCTGAACAATCAACATTCACTGGACAAACGGTACTCGAATTATAGTCCCTGTGCGATTGATACATAATTCATTACTTGACAACAACCGTACACTTGCGATCGTTGAGCGTGAGCACGTGCTTCAAGTCCTTGGCGATCTCGGCTGGAGATTTGGGGTCGTGCTCACATGCATCAAATTTTTGGCACCGTTATCGAGGACTATAGATTTGATATTGGATCGAAAGTGAATAAATTAGATTGGACCTAGAGTAGATTAGTTTTTCTAGTATTGTTTTATTTCAATTTATTTTGTTTTCGATTTTTGTCAATTTTTTTTAGTTTAAATCTTTGATTATAATTCCAATTTAGATTCATTCTACTAGTAATAATTAGTTTCCAATTCAAGTTAGTTTTAATTTAGTTTTTTATTATTTAGTTCATTACATTCATTTTATTTGATTTCCTCTTTAGTAAGTAGCATAGATACACCTACTTGATTGTGGTAGCTATCTTATGTACAGGCGCATCAGATCGAAAAATATATTTCTGATCGACCTAGAGATAGACCGTACCTATCATCGTCGCAGGGCATAACAAAAAGAGATGGAGGAACAGGTGGCTCCTCTCACGAATGTAGGTAACCGCCCCTTGTGGGATTTTGCAGCTCCTAGTGCTAGAAAGTATAGACCTAGTATAGTTGGACCATCCATTACTGCTAATAACTTTGAACTTGAGTCTGCACTCATACACATGGTCCAGCGGAGTCAATTTGGAGGAGCTGCAATCGAAGATCCCAACCGATAGCTGGAGATATGCTCAACGCTGAAATTTAATGGAGTACCAGCATATGCAATTCATTTGAGCCTATTCCCATTCTCACAAAGGGATAAGGCGAAAACGTGGCTACACTCATTGCCTTCAGGAAGCATCACCACGTGGGAGCAATATGAGCATCAGTTCTTGAACAAAATTTTCTCACTAAGTAAAACAACTCACATGCGATATCTAATTACTAGCTTCGGCCAGAAGGAAGGAGAGTCACTATTCGAAGCCTGAGATCTCTATAAAGGGTTGCTTCATTAGTGCCCCCACTACGATCTTGAAAGGTGGCTTGTGATCCATATATTCTACAACAGGATCACGTACACCATAAAAGTTTCCTTGGATTCTACTACAGGAGGAGCCTTAATGAATAAGACTATCGAGGAGGCAGAGGAGCTTATTGAGGAGGTGGCCCAAAACCACCATTAGTGGGCTTTCGAACGTAGTCACCCAACACCTGTAGCAGGTAAATATGCTGTCAACTCCATCGATCATCTAGCAGCAAGGATGGATGCACTGAGCAGATGGTTCGATTCACTAACCCCTTCTTCTGTATGTGCAGCTAATTCTGCGAGTGGTGGAGTGACAAGAGATCAAAAGGAATACCACTATGGGGGCAGTACATTTCTGAAGGGCAGGTTGAGCAAGTTGATGCGGCGGTTGATAATAATCATAGGCCCAACAATCCGTATTCAAGCATGTATAATCTCGGATGGAGAAATCACCTGAATTTTTCGTATAAGAATAATTCAAGAAATTTCTAACAGTCGGGTGTGTACGGACAATAGGGTGATGGGCATCTGCAACCACCTAAATCCAACACTACTAAAAATAGACCTTTTAACGACGGTAATTCTCGTCGTTAAAGAGTCAATTCCCATCGTCGATGAGTTTTAACGACGGTATTAAATACCGTAGGAAGTTGTCGCTAAAAGGCCCCATCGGGAAAAGATTAACGACAGGAATAAAAGTATCGTCGTTAATAATACTTAACGACAGTATTCATTACCATCGTTATTGATATTAACGACGAGTTTATATACCGTCGTTAATAACAATAACGACGACTATTTATACCGTAGTTAATAACAATAACGACGGATACATACACCGTCATTAGTAATTTAATATCATTTAATTATTTAACGATGATTTAGCATACCATCGTTAATGGCAACGACGATCATTATATACATGTTATTTCGTCATTTAACCTTTGCACAATTCACAATATATATTAATGAATGCTAATAAAAATCAAAACACCATATACATTAAAATATCATTCAGTAGTTCATAACGAATATATGTACATCATTAAACTTATAAAATTAACATCCATTTACAAACATTTCTCTAAAGTCTTCATATAAGCTCCAAAAAATCTATTTCGTTGCAAATCTCCAATACCTGTAATAAATAAATGAAAAAAATGAGTATCACAATAAGTTTATAGCAAGCATAGATATGAAGCAGTTATTACTTGTGAGCATTTCAATTTGCAATATGAATACATCAGAGGAAACCAATTGAAAACTTCATATGCAAATAATTTTTGTGCAATTATTGGATTACATATGGTACACAATTCAGAATGAAAGAACCAAAACATACGAAGAACACTAATCGTAAGAAATAAATTTTTTTTATTGCATGGTAGTAGTTATGTCAAGTTCCATCAAGATGAATTGGGAACAAGGAGCAGGCTTCATTTTTTTTAGCACCACCTTGCTTATCCTAAAAATAAAATTACATCATCATTATGGTATGTAAGAAAAGTAGGGTATAGTGTCTAATAATCTCATGCTTGCTGTTGACCAATAGTGAAAAGGAGCCTTCTAGGATAATTAGTAAAAGATTTCTTCCGCTAAAACCAATGGCAATTGCTCACGCCTTCAATACTAATTGCTCCAACTTGTTTAACATAGTAATGATGCTAGATGTTGATTGCAAAATCTATGGAGTCAAAAATTCCTACTTCAAAATAGAAAATGTCTTCTTCGCAGTAGTTTATAGGTATACAGATGATTTGCAGATAATGTGATTACAATACAAACATATATGATTTCCTTGGCATCATAAACAAAGAAACCTAACCAAACTACAAAATTAGTACCTTAGTTGGAATGATTACATGGTAAGGAAGGGAAGTAAATTGGGATGATATGATTTGCTAATTAATATGATTATCAGATTCAATTGCATATAGATGCACAAACTTAGTTTCCACAAAGAAAAAAGAATATGTTTGGCCATTCCTAAAATTTGAACTTGCCTTTGTTTGTTCTCTGCCATGTTGCACTGGTACATCCTGCAAGAGGCATGAGAAATAAAACTAAAAAAATATTTGTTGTATGCATCTTATATTTTATAAATTATGAAGTCATACATGAAAAATCCAAATGACAACAAATACTACTCATCGAAATTTGGATCTGAAAGGTACTATAAGGATAATGTTAATATACTTGTACATCTAAGTCATCAGAATTAAGCCTCTTGTTATATGCCAGAATGAAATTATCCCTTTCTTCTTCAGGAATGAAGTCTCTGAATGGTTCCCATGCTGATAACATAGGTAGATGATAAATTTCAATAATCATAGTGATATATAGATCAGAAATTAAATAAGATATAAGTTGCAGAGGCTTAAATACTTTCTCTTAGTACTCAAAGATGGCTTTTGAGAGTCCATGATCCTATAAAAAAATACATTATTATGTTAGTTAAATGAAACAAATATAAACAACACATTTAGAAGTTTAAAACACTTGTACAAAGTAAATAAATATTTATAAACCTACCTCCTCATCTTTGATAAGAAATAAGCAAAAAAAAAAAAACAAACCTAAGTGTCCAATGGATCAATTTGTCAACGTGAAAGTAGATTATAATGAAGTAAACTAATAAATCAATATAGTACACTCAATAGCCTAAAAATTCTAGTGCAACCAACACAACTGCACTCCTGAAATTGGAGGATAAACAAATCCAAACAAATATGTCAACTGGAAAAAAAATATGAGCATATGTTGCCACCGACTTTGTTATCTCTAACGATTAGTCACCTGAAAATAATTCCCCATTGATTCCCATGTAGTCTTAAAAAGAGGAATATGAACATATAAACATGACTAAGCCTAACAATAAAGATGTACCATCAATATTTTCAGTAAGAATCCAAGTCACTTGATTGTAATAATAAAACTAACTCACAAATGCAATGCCCCTAAACAGTGGAATAAACACCATCCACAATATAGCATCAAACTCCACCATGTGTGTTATAGCATTAACAAAGATGCAATCAAACGACATGCCTACATAATCAATGAGACAACCTATGAATGCACAAAACAGAAGAATCTCTTAGATTCAACTCATATAGAAGTAATACCAGTGCCATCATATCTAGGCTTTGATGCTTATTGCTAGGCATCTACTCTACTGCTTATATTAGTGTTTTGTTGTTATGAATGAATTGAAATTTTCCCTTACCCATATGGTATTTGGATTCAATAATCCTACTCTACCATTGGATCTAAGTTAACTTGGATTCAGATCCTTGTATGATAATTTTCTTATACCTACTATACTAGTGGTACAACTCTGTCCTAAGAGTCCAAAGGATCGATTTGCCTAGGTAATCCAAGTAAACCAATCAAACCAAGAGTACATTTCATTCTTTCTCTATTTCAAAAGTTTAAGTATTATTACCTGACCGTGGATGGCTGGAGTGGCGACGGATGGCCGGAGCGACGACGGAATAGCGAAAGAGAATGGTCGGAGCGGCGAGGGGAGGCCGGAGGGACGACAAATGCTTGAGCGGTGACGTATGGTCGGAGCAGTGGTGGATGCTTGAGCAGCGACCGAAGAGAGGGAGGATGGAGCGCCGACGAAATATAGAGAGAAAGAAAAGGATCGGCGATGGGAGCCCGGAGCGGCGACTAATGCTTGAGCAGCGATGGATGGCCAGAGCGGCGACGAATGCTTGACCAGCGACAGAAGAGAGGGAGGATGGAGCGCCGACGAAATGCAGAGAGAGAAAAGGAGCGCCGACGAAAATAAAGAAACCTAAACCTACGTTAAGTTGATATGGGTTTAGGGGGAAAATTTAAGGGAAAATATAAGAAAAGAAATAAAAATCAAGATATTTTTAATGAAATAAAAATGAAAAAAAATGTATGAAAATGAATATAAATAAAATTTATTTTTCATAATTTATTTAAAGATTGTGATTTTTCATATAAAAAATAGATTTAGACCTAGTAAAAAAATCGATTTAGAGTTTCGACTTTATAAAAAATCAGAAAAGTAATAACGACGGGAGAAAAATCCCCTCGTTGAAGGTCTTTCAAAAACGACGGGAGAAAATACCGTCGTTAAAGGCATGACAGTAACGACCAAAATAAAAAAAAATCGTCGTTGATGATAAAGTATCAACGACGGGACAAAATACCATCATTAATGCATATACATTAACGACAGGTATTAAATCCCGTCGTTGTTGAACCATTAATAACGATGGTATTTTGATACCGTCGGTAAATTTCTTCGTTAAAAGTAAGTTTTCTAGTAGTGCAAGTTGGTGCAGATGATGAAGAATTTCATTCAGACATAAACGAGGGCTAATGCAGAATTTTAGCAGTGACCTCAAAAAATAGAAGAAGTGCTGGAAGAGTTAAAGACCTCTATAGAAGGTCTCACAAGCCACGCCAAGATTCTGGAAATGCAGCTAGCCCAAATAGCAAATTCATCATCGCAAATCATGGAAGGTTTCTCGGGAAAATCTGATCTAAGTCACATGGAATATCATAATGTGGAGGAGCATGACAGGTCGTCAAAGGAATTAGTGAAATTGCCAAATGGGGCCACCAAGAGATGCGCCACCATTATTTTGACATTAGAGATCCCGATTACAATAAAAAAATAAGTCTCCACCCAAGCTGGAGGACCTAGGGGAATTCATCATATCTTACATGATTTACAGGTTCAATTTTGACATTGCACTATACATCCTTAGATCAGTCGTTAGTATAATGCCCTACTGTTCTACAAGGAGATGGGGCTAACAGGTGTAAAGCCCACTGGTATGGCTCTTCAGATGTCGGATGACACAATTAGGCAGCTCGTAGGCATTTTGGAGAATGTACCCGTAGTAATAGAGACTTTTTGCAAACCTACGGATTTCATTGTATTAGACACGGGAGAAGAGCCTCCCACATCGCTAATCTTGGGAAGACTATTTTTAGCCACCGCTGGAGTTTGCATCGATGTAAAGAAGCATAGGATTTCTTTAAAAGTGGAAGATAAGATCCTACAGTTTGACTTGTCAGGGTACGACAACCCTTTTTTAGTAGGATATTCTTCTTACTGGATAGCTAAGCTGCCACCAAAGGATGAAAATTTCGACGTCGATGAGTGGAGGTTCACAAAACTATCATAGCCAAGCATAAACATAGGAGTATGGTCGAGCTAAAGACCTTAAACAAGCCCTTCTTTGAAGGCAACCCAAGTTTAACTTTATGTGTTTTTAGTCTTTTTGCATTCATGCATGCTAGGATTGGGCATTAATTTTTGTCAATTATAATCCCTACGAGTGTTTAGGGTCATATAGAATTTGCTAAGTAGAAGTAAGCACAAGTGGCCATGTGGATCTCACACGACCATGCCCAACAGGTAGAAGAGCACGGCTAGGCGTGTGGAAAGTCTCGGACTGTGTGGCACTCCAGGAGAATTCCAGAGTCGTACACGGTTGGTTGTGTGAATCTCACACGGTCGTGCCTATTTTTGGATTTTTCCTAAGTGTCTAGAGCATAGCCACACACGGTCGACCGTGTGGATTCCACACGGCTGTGTCGCGCCCCTTTAAAAGGGGTGTGAGCCGTGTGCTTATCCCAAATCGGTCGTGTGACTCAAATCCCTTGTCCTATGTCTTGATTTCCCTCATCTCCAACATTTACTTGTCCTATGTCTTGATTTCCCTCATCTCCAACATTTACTTGTCCTATGTCTTGATTTCCCTCATCTCCAACATTTAAACAACCATCTCCAACCTCCAAGAAGCCTTCAAGAGACAAGAATGAAGAGGACAAAGCACACCACAACAAGAGAGGCTTCTTCTAGACCAAGGTCAAGGGGAAGAAATACCCAACAAGAACCGGAGGAAGGTAACGCCCCTCTTGGCATAATATTTCGGGATAATGCTCATAGGGATAGATTTGATATGCTCTCTGCTCGAAAGATAGTAGCAAATAGGTATATTAATGAGCTCCTCTTAGAAACCCTAGTTTTATTAAATGATGTGCAGTGGTTATTCCACATTGTAGTAAGGGAAGAGTTAATGGGGATTAGATGCCCAACCTACCCTAGGGTTGTACTAGAAGTTTTAAGCTCAGTGGAAGTAGAGATTTTATCAAGAAGGGATAATGAAGAAGGGAAGGTGACATTTAGGTTGTTTAACATAGAGCATGAATGAACATTACATCAAAGGAATCATTGCTTTGGACTACCTAGTGGGGGAGAGAGGAGAACACCCAATGATTTTAATGGATGAATATTTTGGAATGAATTGATTGGAGAAACTTCTTATGACCCTTCTAGAGCCAAAGCATCCCGACTTCAAAATCCTATTTTTAGGTACATCCGCCATTACGATTTTTGGAAGGGAGAGAGTGATGGAGTGATGAGAGTGAGTTATTATGCCTTTGCAGCATGTTGTGAGGGAATAACAGAATAGATGTAGAAGCCCACTTTATTAGGCATTTAGTCAAGGTGGGCAAAGCACAAAAATGGGAAATTATTTTAGGGGGATTGATAACTCATATTTGCAATAGTATGGGGCATGATTGTAAAGAGATGGATAGAGTAGAGAGGAGCCCTAGCATAGACCTAGGGGTGTGCATGACAAAGAAGATGATAGTGAGAGAGGGTAATTATTTTTATTTTGTAAGGAAGAACTTGCCACCCCTTAGGTGTTGGTGCAGTAGGCACCTAAGTCGAACCTGAGTTTTGATTATAGCAAACGATACAAAGTTAAGCTCATATTATTATCTCATGAGCTAAATCGAGTGTGCAAAAAAGTGCCAACGCTGGAGCTGAAGGCTAGCGACACCCGGAGGAAGCCGTGGTGGTTGGGCAACATTCGAGTGACTTCGGAGAAAGCCGAAGGAATCGAATGGAAGGTCGGAAGCGAAAGCGACACAGTAAGTATCGAGGTAAGCTCATGTGCATGAGCATAAGTGAGGTCGTATCCTCCTTACGGGGATAGTCTTAAGTGTAGATCTGACCCAAGACATCCCATGGGTGGTCTAGGTCGAGATCGGATGATCGGAGGCCGTCGAAATAATGTTTTTGTTTAGCTAACTTTTGATTTCATCTAGCATCAGTCGACTGCCAACTTGGAGGACTCGACTGTCGTCCATCAGTCGACTACCCGCGGTCAACATTCGACTGATGCTGCTATTAGTCGACTGATGATGGCCATCAGTCGACTGATGGTCAAGTATCAGCTTCGAAGAGTCAAGGCTTATCACCTCATTTCAAGGGGATTGATGCTCAAATATCATTGGCTGAAGTTCCTCTCGAGAAGGGGCTCACTCAAAGGCTATAAAAGGAGGACCACTCCTAGGGTTTTCTCATCAATTCTAAGCTTCCAAAAGCCTCCGTAACACTACAACTCTCCGACAACGAAGTGCTACTTCTCCGACGCTCTAGGTTTAATTGTTTATATTTTTTTCCGTCGGTATAAGCTTCAATTTAGTTTATCTCTTTTTATTATTGTCTCGGAGTTTTTATCGTAACGAGGAGAGGGAGAGTGTCCCTCTACTTCAACTTTTGGTGTTTTCTTGTATTCGATTAACTCCTACCTCCAATGAGGAGGAGTTCTTTAGTGATTTGCCCTCCGTGCGTGATCAAGGATCACTAGGACCTTGGAGTAGTAGCCGAAGGCTACGAACCAAGTAAAAAAATTTACTTGTCTCTTTTAATTTTCATTTATCTTTCCGCTACGTTTAATTGTATACTCGAATGAATTCGTACGAAAAGTTTCTATCGCTATTCACCCCCCTCTAGCGATCTGCTCGATCCAAAAATTGGTATCAGAGCTGGGGGTGCTAAGATTTGGTGAAACCACCAATCTAGATTTCTAGGAATTTTTTTCCCCGATTTTTTTTCTATTTTTTTCGATTTTTTCTCTTTCTTTTTCATTCGTGTAGTTTTTCTTCTCCCGCACTACTAATCCAAGATGCGAGTCTTGGGACATTTCCATTGTTTGTGGTTTTAGGTTTTTTTCTCTTCATCCTTTTGTCTTTTTTGTTTCAATGGCCCATCTCGAGGATTTTAGCACCATCTGACCTCCGTTTTACAATGGAGATGACTTCCGTTATTGGAAGGGTCAGATGGAATGCTTTCTTAAAACCCAAATCGAGGTGTGGATCATAATCCAAATGAGATTCACACTTCCGACTAACGTAGTGGGTGAATCCTTGGATTATGACCAATGAACCAATGTGACAAAAAGACGAGTCGAAGTCGATGCCAAGGCAACTCAAATCCTCCAATGCGGCTTATCCAAGGAGGAGCTTAATCGCGTCGGCCCCTTCATCAGCACAAAGGACCTTTGGACAAAGCTAGTGGAGCTACACGAAGGGATCGATGAAGCCAAGGTATGTAAGCACAATCTTTTGTTCAATAAGTTATATAATCTAAAAATGCAGGAACACGAGATGACAACGCAACTTCACGCTCGCATTCATGACATAGCCAATAATCTACACGCGATCGGACAAAAGGTCGAAAACTGTGACCTTATTAGGTATGTTCTTAACTCATTTCCTAGGACTACCTTGTGGGCATCCATGGTCGATGCCTACAAGGTCTCCAAGGATCTTTCAAAACTTAGATTAGATGAGTTGTTTTCCGATTTCGATCTTCATGAGCAGTCTAACTCGAAACCCGAGAAGGGTATAGCACTTTTTGCAGGATCGAGGAAGAAAACCATGAGCAAGCCACCCCCCGAAGGAAGAAAAAGATGAGTCTGATTCGGAGGTCGACCCGAAAATGGAGGCTGAACTAGTCAACCTAGTTCAGAGGATAGTCAAGGGCCGAAAGTGAACCGTCACTCGACCCAACAAAGGTAAGCCTAAAAGTTCTAACATTAGGTGTTACGAATGCAACAGGTTTGGACACATCAAGTCCGAATGTTCGAAGCTCAAGAGCAAAGCACCGAAACACAAAAAGGCACTCAACGCTACATGGGAAGAAGCGTCCGAGGAAGAAGACGATGATCGCATCCTCATGGCTAAACCGATTGAATCGGAGACGGAGTCAAAATCGAAACACGAATCTGAAATCGAAGACGAATCGGACTGCGAAGCGCTATTCAAGACAAGCCACGTATACGTATCCGGTTCAAAAGATACACTCAAGGTAAGTCGCTCCCTTATTAGTATGCTTTATAGTGCAATTAAATTCTTAACTAGGAAATTAGCTAAGTCCGAGTCCAAGGTCAAGACCCTGGTTGAGGAAGTTAAACTCCTCAAACACGAGGTCTCCCTAACCTCTTCGTCTAGTCGAGTTTGAGAGGAGGACTCAACTCGGGTTGAAAAGCTCGAAGTTGAGAACTCACTCTTGAAGAGTCAAGTCGAAGATCTTAGGAACACATTGGAAAGATTTACTTTGGGATCCAAAGGACTTGACCTCCTACTTGGATCGCAAAGGGCCGTGTACAACAAGGCCAGACTAGGGTTTAGCTCAAATATGACCAACAAGTCGTTTATGTCGATTGTAAGTCGACATAAAAAATGTGTCCAAGCATGGGTCCCTAAGACCGCTTTGATTTCAAACTTAGGGTCGAACCAGTACTGGGTTCCCAAGGACCAAATCCACTATGTGGAGAGACCGAACCGATTCAACGGTCCAGGGGAGCCAGTACAAAATTTGTTTGTGTTTTAACTTAGAAATTGCATGCTTAGGTTAGTTATTTATTTTTCTTTTTAGAATGGTTAGATAGGACTATAACTCGTCAATACTTGGTAACATAGTACCAGGACGTGGCGAGATGATAGTATGCTAGGAAAGCAGAGTCTTATGTATTCGGGCTAGATAAGGTGTATCTAGTTCGGTGCACTTAACCGAGCGGAACTAGCTGAAGCTACCTCGCTGTATCCTAGACTAGTTAGACCAGGAAGTGGTCTTAGATAAGTCAAGTCTCTATTTTCTTGAAAATGGATTTGTCTAAGGAAGTGGTCATTTTTTCGATCAAAGAAGGCCTCTGTGCCTCGCCACGACCTGGAAGTCATGATCTTGAAAAGGTGACTTGATGAGCCTAAGGTCAAATATGAATCTAACGCAAGGTTGACAAGTGTTCAAATCATTAAATTTAAATCAAGTAAAATTGGAAGTCATCTCACAAGAACATATAGGGTTAACATGTTTGATCATGTAGACATGGGTGAGATGATTTAGGTTAACAATCTTCAACCAATCTTTAATAAATACAATATCCGATCCAACTACCTTTCATGTAGGATCAATGGATGTTGGACAATGGTTGCTCCCGACACATGACCGGGGATCAACTCAAGTTTTTGAAGCTTCGATTCAAACGACAAGGATCGGTAGCCTTCGAAAATAACGGCAAGCTCAAAATCATCGGATCAGGTGATATTGAGCTCAACTCTAACTTTATTATTCAAAATGTCTTATTGGTAGAAATTTTTCAATATAATTTACTTAGTATAAGTCAATTGTGTGATAATAACTATAAGGTCATATTTCTAGAAAATGAATGTGTAATTAATACAAATGAAACTTCTAAAACAATCCTTAAGGGAACCAGAAATAGTACACTTTGTGTGTATTGAGCAGGACCGACTTAGAGGTGATTCGATTTATTGCTGACTACATAATCGAATCGGACCTCAAATAATATATTGTACATGCTCTTAATCCTGATATAATAACGGGCACGTATTCTTAGTATTCATTTCTTTGATTTACCAATGGGCGAGATTTATAGATTAAATCGATAGGGTCGGTAAGTTGAGAAATGATATTATTTATATGGTGTGTCGTTGATTATAGGAGGAAACCGTGTCCTATATATTAGGATGATGATGTCCCCTTGAGGAGCTCATAAGGTTCATCATGTAAACCCTGTAGGTGGACTTGGTCCGGCATGATGAAAAGGTCAAGTGGTACTACTCATGGAATTAGATGTTGATTAATTAATGATCAGTAAATTAATTAATCGATGGGCATTCGAGATCTTAAACACGGGGAGAAAATGTACATATAATATATGGAGCTCATATTAACTTATTGGGGTTGGAGAGGTAGATCAATGATAAACCTTTAGTGGATTGGATTATCATTAATGGTTCAGACTTTATGTGGACTTGATCCATTGGGTGGCCAAGATCCAACTCCTCGTCATGGTCCCTATTGTAGCCTATTAAAACCTCATGAAGCCTAGATCCAATGGATGAAAACAAAACTCTAGATCCAAAGGTAGAGATTAAATCTCTAGATCCGACGGTTGAGATTAAATCTCTAGATCCGACGGTTGAGATTAAATCCCTAGAACCAATGCTGGAGATCAAAACAAGGCTTATCCCTAACTCTATAAAAGGAGAGGAGGGGGTGGGCGGCAAGATGAATCCCATTAGAGATAGGATTAGGGCAAGGGGCGGCAAGCAAGGGGATTAGGGTTTAGGTATTGGCTACACCAAATAAGGAAAAGTTTTCCTTATCTTCTTCTTCTTCCTTGGTGGCCGGCGCCCATACAACCCTTCCTTCCCTTAGCCGGTGTCCAAACCAACCCTTCTCCTTCTCCTTGGCCGGTGGAAACAAGACTTAAGGTCTTCCCTTGGAGTCTTGGCCGGTTTCCATCTTATTCTTCTTCTCCTTCTTGGCCGGCGGCAAGCACCAAGCTTGGAGCTTGGTGGTTGGTTGAAAGAAAGAAAAGTGCTTTGTTTCTTAGTCTTCCTCTTGTTCGGAGCGAGCAAGGAAGGAAGATTGGTGATCTAGGAGCTTCGACTTTTGGTAGATCGTCGCCCACATGACGTCCAAAAGGAGGAAGGACATACGATAGAAGATCGAGAGGTATAATACTTGTCTATTTTCTTATGTAACATGTTTATGATTGTTTTCAACTATATATGCATGATATATTCTATTTTATGGCTAATATAACTTGGACCCCGAACATAAACACAAAAGCTGGTGATCCATACATCGTCTATTCTGCGGCTATTTGTAGAATAGAGATTGGTTGCTTGAACAACAAGTTTGTTCAAGTGACTACTCTAATCAAATAGCACGACGATGAAATGGTTTCTTGGGTAATCCCTCTTATCAAGGATAAATTTTTTTTATCCGGGGACGTAGAAGGGATCGCCATGAACAAGTGACTGAGTTGAAGTGGGAAGCGAAGTTTCCTACCTTCACTGATATCTTATTTGTAGTAAGTATGTGCGCAAGGTTTCAAACCTGTGCCAAGGAGTCTCACCTAACTCTAGTCAAGCATATCCTTAGATATCTAAACGGTATGCCTAATGTCGATATTTGGTACCCTAGATCTACCGAGTTCGAACTAATCGGCTACTCTGACTCAGACTATGCCGGTAGTAAGCTCGATAGAAAGAGTACGAGTGGTTGTTGTCAACTTCTCGGCTCGAGTCTAGTGAGTTGGTGCAATAGGAAGCAACACTATGTTGTCTTATCTACCACCGAAGCCAAATACATCGCTATGGGTGAGTGTGTCACTCAGCTTCTTTGGATGAAGTACACTCTCCGTGACTTTAAGTTAGACTTTACGAACACTAAACTCCACGTAGATAATATTAGCTCAATTAACCTAACTAAGAATCCAATATGTCACTCTATGACCAAACATATAGAGGTCAAACACCATTTCATTCGAGAACATGTGGCCAACGGAGCCATACAACTCGAATACGTCGAATCGAAATCCAACTTGGCAGACCTATTTACTAAACCCCTACTTGAAGTCGAATTCAGTCTATTAAGACGAAAATTGGGCATGTGCGTAGTAGAATAGGAACTTACAAATTTTATTTTCTTATTACTATTTCTTACTTTTCTTGTTCATGGGACTATCATAGGACATACCTTATATATCATGCACCTATAGATTTAAGGAGCCAATACATCTCACAACACATAGGACTAATGTGTTTGTGTACTTAGCCACATAGATGGGCGTGAGATGTTAGGACCTTACTCCTGGTTCCAGATGTAGAGCTAGTGCATCACCATGAACCATGGAGTATAATCATATATATTAACCGACTCTAACCAGGACTTGTTGATCTTTCATATTAATCAAGTCAAATAAGAGTCGAACATTTTATAGATGAGATTATTTTAAGTATATTATTTTCAAAATAATATAGAACATGCTTGGACTTTAAATTTAATACCTATACTCTTTTTGATAAATGGCAAAAGGGGGAGAAAAAGGCCAAAGTTAAGGAATCAATTTTTTTTTTTTTTGATAACTTAACTCACTTCATACTTATTCACATGGCCAAAGTTAAGTAAATGTTTACTTAACTTTATGTTTTTTAAAGTTACTTAACTTTAATTTTTGCATCCTAAGATGTTGAGTTAACAAAGGCCAAGTTAAGAGAATTCTTAACTTAAACTTATTTTTAATAATATGGCCAAACGTTAATGCTTTACTTAAGAAAGGGGGAGAAAGGGCCGAGTTAAGAAGTCCTCTTAACTTAAACATTTTACTAAGGCCAACTTTAAGTAATGTTAATTACTTAAAGTCATCCTAAATAGCAACCATCTAGGGGGAGGATTAAGGTCTTCTTTCAAGACTCACCCTCGGTCAAGGGGGAGGGTTCCTCAAGGGGGAGTACTTGAAGAAAATCCTTACTACTACTACTAATCTTTATTATTCTTGTGTCTCATGCATATTTTAATTCTTCATGCATATTATCTTCTTAACTTTGTATGTGGGTTTGCCATAGATCAAAAAGGGGGAGATTGTTGGTGCAGTAGGCACCTAAGTCGAACTTGAGTTTTGATTATAGCAAACGATACAAAGTTAAGCTCATATTGTTATCTCACGAGCTAAATTGAGTGTGCAGAAAAGTGTCAACGCTGGAGCTAAAGGCTAGCGACATCCGGAGGAAGTCGTGGAGGTCGGGCGACATCCGAGTGACTTCGGAGGAAACCGAAGGAATCAAGTGGAAGGCCAGAAGCGAAAGTGACACAGTAAGTATCGATGTAAGCTCGTGTGTGTGAGCGTAACTGAGGTTGTATCCTCCTTACGGGGATAGTCTTAAGCGTAGATCTGACCCAAGACATCCCATGGGTGGTCTAGGTCAAAATCAGACGGTCGGAGGCCATCGAAATAATGTTTTTGTTTAACTAACTTTTGATTTCAGCTAGCATCAGTCGACTGCTAGCTTGGAGGACTCGACTGCCATCCATTAGTCGACTACCTACGGTCAACATTCAACTTATGCTGCCATCAGTAGACTGATAATGGCCATCATTCGACTGATGATGGCCATTAGTCGACTGATGGTCAAGGATCAGCTTCGAGAAGTCAAGGCTTATCACCACATTTCAAGGGGATTGGTGCTCAAATCTCATTGGCTGAAGTTCCTCTCGAGAAGGGGCACAAAGGCTATAAAAGGAGAACCTCTCCTAGGGTTTTCTCATCAATTCTAAGCTTCCAAAAGCCTCCTCAATGCTACAACTCTCCAACAACGAAGTGCTACTTCTCCGACGCTCTAGGTTTAATTGTTTATAATTTTTTTATCGGTATAAGCTTCAATTCAGTTTATCTCTTTTTATTATTGTATCAGAGTTTTTATCGTAACGAGGAGAGGGAGAGTGTCCCTCTACCTCAAGCTTTTGGTGTTTTCTTGTATTCGATTAACTCCTACCTCCAACGAGGAGGAGTTCTTTAGTGATTTTTCCTCCGTGCGTGATCAAAGATCACTAAGGCCTTGGAGTATTAGCCGAAGGCTACGAACCAAGTAAAAAATCTACTTGTCTCTTTTAGTTTTCATTTATCTTTCTGCTACCGTTTAATTGTCTACTCAAATGAATTCGTACGAAAAGTTTCTATCGCTATTCACCCCCCTCCCTCTAGCGATCCGCTCGATCCAACATTAGGTTCCTCAACACTAATTGTACCACCATCACCAACCAACCCAATTGGCAGTTGGATAGGGCAGTGGAGCCCACACAACACGAGGGACCCTCTGCCCATGCACCCCTTCACCACCTTCGCATCACTCACCATCGGGTCCACCAATGTATAGGAGCCCTCGAAGTCCATGCCCTAATCCTGCTGTTGGGATCCTATTATGCGTGCGAACCGATTCGTAAAACCACAGTGGAAACAAAATTTTGGATCCCACCAGAGATCTAAGCGAAAATATATAAATTGTTTTTAACCATCTAGATCCTATCTAGAAGAAGTATTATACCTTTCAAGTGAGCCCTTCGCAATCCCACTAGTCCAAAGTTGTCGGATCTAAATACGGTAAGCATAACCGTATCTCTAAGGTATCCACACTGACACTCGGCCCTTTTGAAAATATGGTTGTGATAGCAACCTTTGTAGAACAACTAGCCAAAATTAGGAGGATGAATAAGTGAAGAAGAAGAAAGAACACCCAACTCTTAGATCTCTCTTTGGCTCTTCTTCCACCCTTATATATTATCATGCTTGAATTCAAAAATCAATGCATCAAATGCATCATTGAAAATCCACTAGTCTCTTCCCATTCTACACGTTTAAATCCAATGCATCAAATGCATCGAATTGTAATCAAATGCAAAAGCCACTTCCAATTCAAAGCCACTTTCAATTCTTCACGTTGAAATCCAATGCATTTTTAATGCATCATGCATGCATTAAAACCTTTTGCATGTGACTTGGGTTTAACTCAAGTCTAACTTGAGTTTTGCATGTGATTTGGGTTTAACTCAAGTCTAACTTGAGTTTTGCATGTCCAACTTGAGTTTTGCATGCGAATTGAGTTTAATTCAAGTCTCACTTGATTCTAACTCAAATCTAGTCTTCATCCATCCAATTTAGTTTGAGTCTAACTCAAATGTATCCCGCTTGAGCCTAACTCAACCAACTTGATTTTGACTCGAGCCTTGACCATCCATTATTCTCATTGTTTTTTTAGTCAAATTAAAAGAACCGATTTCCATAATACATTGTCATTTGTGTGTGACCCTATAGGCTCTTGTAACATTGGCAATATGTCTAAAACCCCTTTTAGACACATAAACAATGAGCGACATCTAGCAATACATCATTGCTATCCAAGTTACAAGATCGTCGAGATCCGACAACCTTTATGTGGCTATTATCATGTATGATGACATCCTTCTATCTCTGATATCTTAGATCGATCAATGAGGCATAGACCATTTCATCACCTTATTGATCTTTATGTTTCTTGATCCCCAAGGAGACCCTCAAACAAATGAGCTCAATATCTCATATTGACTCATTTGAGCATGACCATGTATTTCGTGGTCCTACTCTATCAAGAGGCCAAAGATATCACTCCTGTCATATAGGAGGGATAGATCCCATCTATATCACTCACATCCCTCCGCATAATTCATTACAAACCCAGTAATCGCCGTTATAGTACACCCTGTTATGGTGTGATGTTAGATGATATTAAAGTACATAATTCCTTATGTAGGGAACCGTTGTGACTTTAGGTCTAAGGAGTATTCATACCAATAGTCACATGAGAAAGTATATGACACTCATATAACGATCTATGACACTTTCTCATGGTGGGTCAATTTAGTATATATATTCTCCAATATATATACCCATGTGTCAATGTGATATCTCATACCCATGACTTGTGAGATTAAGTCATCCATTGATCTACATGCTAGTCTCAATGTATTAATATTGCCCTTGTCTATTAATACTTAAATAGGAATATTAAGAATGTTGGTGCAGTGAGGCACCGAAATCGAACCTGTGTTTTGATTATAGCAAAGACACAAGGTTAAGTCTATTTTTGTTATCTCATGAGTCTACTTGAGTGTGCAGAAACAGGTTAAGCTTGAGTTGGAGATCTGCGACACAGTAAGTGCAAGGTAAGACTCGTGTCCGACGAGCGTAAGTGAGGTCGGATCCTCCGTTTAGGAGTTGATCTTAAGCGACAATCCGACCCAAAACTTTCCATGAAAGTCTAAGTCGAGATCGGATGGTTAGAAACCATCTAAATCCATCACATTTAATATTTCTACATATTGCTTTGAGCTAACCCTTGTTTGAATTCGAAGTTACTCTAATTCGAATTAAAATTAGAATTCGAATTTATTCGAATTCGAATTAAAATTAGAACTCGAATTGAAATAAAATTAAATAACTAAAGTATCCTGAAAATGGGCAAAAGGAACTAAAAGCAAGGTGACAACTTATCTCCCAAATCTTGGTGAGGTGGCCGGTCAAAAGCAAGGTGGCAACTTATCCCCCAAATCTTGGTGAGGTGGCCGGTCAAAAGCAAGGTGGAAACTTATCCCTCAATTGGTGGTGAGGTGGCCGGAGAGGAGCTCAAGTGGGCGGACAAGGCTTCAAATAGAGGGGGGTGCTTCACATCTTAGACACAACAATTATTACAAAGCTCTCAAACACCTCCACAACGCCGCTCTTCTACGACGACGCCACTACAACGAAGTGCTGCCAACACGAAGCTTCACCATTAAAGTGTTGGTAATCGTTTTAGTCGATTAATTTAAGTTGTGTTTTTCGAGCTTTTATATCAAAAAGGAGAGAGGGGCTTGTCTCTCATCCTTGTGTTTTTGTCGAAAGTTTTGTAATCGTAACTCCTACCTCCAACGAGGAGGAGTGTTTTAGTGATTGCCCTCCGTACGTGGTCTAGGACCACTAGGGCCTTGGATTAGCAGCTGGTTGGCTGTGAACCAAGTAAAACTCCTTGTGTCCATCTCTTTTTCACTGCGTTTATCTCTCACTTATCGTTTTTACAACAAAAGAAAAGAAAAACCGTTTTGCGCTATTCACCCCCCCTCTAGTGCTCATTTCGATCCTACAATTGGTATCAGAGCTGGGGGTACTCAAATTTGGTGAAATCACCCATTTGAGTAATTTTATTTCTTTTGTTTCCTTTGTTTCTGTCTACGTTAATTTTTGTGTTTTTTTTAATTTTTCTGAATTTTTTTTCAGACTTTTGTTTAATTTAATTTTATCGCTTTTAATCTTTCTATTGATCATCCTAACAAAAAAAACTCTTAATTACGATTTTTTAATTCTATTACTGATTAAAATTAGTTTTTCCCAGAATTAAAAATTCTTTCATTTTTTTTAAACACTTAAATTTTTCAAACCCTAAAATCTTTATATTTCGTTTTATAAAGTTTTCTCGTTAATCTTAGCATTGAATTAAATCTTATTTCCACTAAAATAGATTTTCAATCAATTTACAAAATTTAATCAATTAAAAACTTATTTTAAATTTTAAATCTTGTCTAGAATATAAGTTTGGTTTTTCAATATTTTTTTACTTAATTTCAACATTAGATTTTTTTCTACAAAATAGTTTTTAATTAATTTTCGAAATTAATTAATTAATTATTTTTTTACAGAATTAAAATTAATTTTCTAATTAGTTAATCTATTGATTGATTTATTTATCTTTTCTTCTTCCCGCACTACTAATCCAAGACGCAAGTCTTGGGACCTTTGTTGTCTGTGTGTTTTTTCTTTTTTTTCTCTTCTTACCGTTTCGTGTTAATGACCCATCTCGAGGGTTTTAGCACCGTCCGACCACCGTTTTACAACGGTGACAATTTTCGTTACTGGAAAGGTCGGATGGAGTGCTTCCTAAAAACCCAAATAGAGATGTGGATTGTGATCCAAACCGGGTTCACCCTTCCTACTAATGAAGAAGGTGAATCCTTGGATTACAATCAGTGGTCCATTGCCACTAAATGACAAGTCGAGGCAGATGCAAAGGCGACTCAAATCCTGCAGTGCGGGCTATCCAAGGAGGAGCCGAATCGAGCCTGACCTTCATCGCAAGAAGAGATCTCTGGACGAGGCTGATCGAGTTACATGAAGGATCAGATCAAGCTAAGGTTTGCAAACGCGATTTGTTGTTCAATAAATTGTACACACTAAAAATGCAGGAACACGAGGCGGCAACACAATTGACGCCGCGTCGTGACATAGTCAACAGTGCATTCAATAGATGAAAGTCGAAAATTGAGATCTAATCAGGTATGTTCTAAATTCTTTCCCTAGGACCACCTTGTGGGCATCCATGGCCGATGCCTACAAGGTATCTAAGGAGCTAGCTAAAGTTAGAATAGACAAATTATTCTTAGATTTCGAATTACATGAGCAGTCCAACTCGAAACCCGAGAGGGGTACAGCCTTGTTTGCAGGTTCAAAGAAGAAGAAAATCGCAAGCAAGCCACCACCAACCGAGGAGGAAGACGAGTCCGAAGAAGAAGTTGACCTGGAGTTGACTGCCGAACTAATGAACCTAGCTCGAAGGATAGCCAAGGGACGAAAGCGAACCACGACTCGACCCAACCAAGGTAAGCCTAAAAGTTCTAATATTAGGTGTTATGAGTGTAACAGGTTTGGACATATCAAGTCTGAGTGCCCCAAGCTCAACCACCAAGCACCTAAGCACAAGAAGGCCCTCAATGCGACATGGGAAGAAGCGTCATCCGAAGAAGACGAAGACCACATCTTCATGGCGAAATCGATTGAGTCAGACACGGAGTCCGAACCTGAACTTGAGTCAGAACCTGAGGATGGCTCGGACTACAAAGTTACCTTCAAGTCAAGCCACGGATATGCATCCGGTTCAAAAGATACCCTTAAAGTGAGTCGAACTTTATTTAATACTTTACATAATACGGTTAGGTTTTTGTCTAGGAAATTAGTTAAGTCCGAGTCCAAGGTCGAGACCCTGGTTGAGGAGGTCAAACTCCTCAAACACAAGGTCTCCCTAACCTCTTCGACTAGTCAAGTTCGAGAAGAGGACCCAACTCAAGATGAAAAGCTCGAAGTTGAGAACTCTCTCTTGAAAAGTCAAGTTGAAGATCTTAGGAATACGTTGGAAAGGTTCACTTCGGGATCCAAAGGACTTGACCTCCTACTTGGATCTCAAAGGGCCGTGTACAACAAGGCTGGACTAGGATTTAACTCAAACACGACTAATAGGTCGTATATGTCGATTGTAAGTCGACATAGGAAACATGTCCAAGCATGGGTCCCTAAGAACTTTTTGATTTCAACTCTAGGATCCAACTCGTACTGGGTTCCCAAGGACCAAATCCACTATGTGGATAGACCGAACCGATTCAACGGTCTAGGGGGAGCCAGTACAAAATATGTTTGTGCTTTAACTTAGACATTGCATGCTTTTTTTTTTAAAACTTGTGAACTCACTTAGAACACGTACATAACCAACTAAAATCCTTCGAAAAGATTGAGCCTCGGGGAGCCTCTTTTCAAAAATAACCAGTTAGACTAGGAAATAGTCTTAGGTGAGTCAAGTCATCATTTTCTTGAAAATGACTTTGTCTATGGAAGTGGTCGATGATCCGATAAAAGAAGGCCCCTGTGCCTCGCCACGACCTGGAAGCCATGATCTTGAAAAGGTAAACTTGACAAGCCTAGGGTCAAATCCAAATCTAACATAAAATTACTTGAACCTAAATGCACTTAATCAACTTAATTGGAAGTCATCTCACAAAAAACACATAAGTATAACATGCTTGATCATATAGACACAGGTGAGATGACCTAGGTTTAACAACTTACAACCAATTTTTTTTAAAAAAAATCTAACATCCAATCCAACCACCTTGTGTGTAGGATCAATGGATGTTGGACAGCGGTTGCTCGACATGATCGGGGATCAACTCAAATTCACGAAGCTTCGATTCAAATGACAAGGATCGGTAGCCTTTGGGAATAACGACAAGCTCAAAATCATCGGATCAGGTGATATCGAGCTTAACTCGAATTTTGTTATTAAAAATGTATTACTTGTAGAGAATTTTGAATATAACCTGCTTAGCGTAAGCCAATTATGTGACAATAACTATAAGGTCATATTTTTAGAAAATGAATGTGTAATTAAAACAAATAAAACAGCTAAAACAATACTCAAAGGAACTAGGACAAATAACATTTATACAATTAACTTAATCAAATCCTCAGCCAAATGTCTTATGTGAAGAGGAATCATGGTTGTGGCACCGACGACTGGCCACTGCACCCAAGACTCGTCCACAAGATGAGTCAGAGTGGCTTAGTCAGAGGCTTACCCAACCTCAACAATTTGGTTAATAAAATATGTAATGCTTGTCAACAAGGAAAACAACCTAGGACACAACACAAGTTAACTAACCAAGAACGAACCTCAAGTGTACTTGAGCTCCTGCATATGGATCTATTCGATTCACATGGAGCCAAGTCACTCAATAGAAGTCAATATTGCTTAGTCATAATTGATGACTACTCCAGGTTTACCTGGGTTAGGTTCATCAAACATAAAAATGATACCCTAGATCAATTAATCAATCTATTCAAATTAATCGAGAATCAAAAAAACCTTAAGGTTAAAAGACTTAGAAGCGATCATGGTGGTGAATTCGAAAATCAAAGGTTCACCGACTTCTGTAACCTAAACGGATACCACCATGAATTCTCTTGCCCTAGGACCCCTCAACAAAATGGCCTAGTGAAGCGGAAAAACCGAACTCTACAAGAAGCCGCTAGGACCATGTTGAACGAATACGACCTACCTGATAGGTTTTGGGCAGAAGCCGTTAGCACGACTTGCTATGTCCAGAATAGGATCCTTATGGTAAAGAGGCACCTTAAGACCTCGTACGAGATTTATCACAATAAAGTACCCAACATCAAGTACTTTAGGGTATTTGGATGTAAAGTACATATCTTAAACACTAAGAACCACCTAGGGAAATTCAAATCCAAAACCTCCACCGGAATCTTCTTAGGATACTCAACCACAAGTAGGGCCTATAGGGTATATAACCACGATACCCTTAAAGTCGAAGAGACTATTAATGTAGTGTTCGATGAAGTACCCGAACCTACAAAACCCTTAATGACCCCAAGTGTTGAGCCCACTGATACCAAACTCATCTCCGACTCGAGATCGAGTCTAATCCACATCAACCAACTTCTCTTGTCGACCAAGTGACAAGTGATCCGAAATAAACTCTAGTGTTCAACCAAGTCACCCCATTGATCAAGCATTAGGTGACACAAATCCAACCCAATCTAGGATTCAGACTAACCACCCTATCGATCAAGTGATAGGAGATCCTAATCTAGGAGTTCGAACTAGAGCATCCTATAGGAACCTTAGTCAAATTTCCTTAATTTCAAAGATAGAACCCAAATCAATTGAACAAGCTCTTCTTGATCCCGATTGGATTATTGCAATGCCAGAAGAGCTAGCTCAATTTACTAGGAATGAAGTGTGGGAATTAATACCACCACCTAAAGACAACACGATAATTGGAACAAGGTGGGTGTTTCGAAATAAGCTTGATGATAAAGGTGAAGTAGTTAGAAACAAGGCTAGGTTAGTCGCCAAAGGGTTTAGTCAAGTCAAAGGCTTAGATTACGACGAAACCTATGCCCCAGTAGCTAGACTCGAATCCATTCGAATGTTGCTAGCTTATGCCGCACATCGAGGATTTAAGCTGTTTCAAATGGATGTTAAGTCGGCATTCCTAAATGGATACATTAAAGAAGAAGTTTATGTTAGCCAACCCCCCGGATTCAAAATTCTAGATAAACCCGACCATGTTCTAAAACTTAAGAAAGCTCTCTATGGACTTAAACAAGCTCCTCGAGCTTGGTACGAGAGACTTTCAATCCATCTTAAGTCAAAAGGGTTTAACCAAGGCTTAGTTGACCCAACTCTCTTCGTAAAAACCTTAGGTAAAGAAATATTCATAGCTCAAATTTACGTAGACGATATAATTTTTGGAACCTCTACCTCAGCCTTACTAAACGAGTTCGTTTCACTCATGGAAAGTGAGTTCGAAATGAACTTGGTAGGCGAGTTAAGTTTCTTTTTATGTCTACAAATTAAACAAACTAAGGATGGTATATACCTATATCAACAAAAATACACTAAGGAGTTAATTAAAAGATTTGGAATGTAAGACGCTAAGATAATAAACACCCCAATGGCGATTAATGTTAACATAGGAGAAGACCTAGAAAGTAAGTCCATTGACTTAAAGTACTATAGGAGCGCGATAGGAAGTCTCCTATACTTAACTGCGAGTCGACCCGACATCCTATTCGCAGTAAGTATGTGCGCCAGGTTTCAAACCTATGCTAAGGAGTCTCACCTAACCCTAGTTAAGTGTATCCTTAGATATCTTAAGGGTACACTTAACGTTGGTATTTGGTACCCTAGATCTATGGAGTTCGAACTAATCGGTTACTCCGATTCGGATTATGTCGGTAGTAAACTCGATAGAAAGAGCACGAGTGGTTGTTGTCAACTACTCAGCTCGAGTCTAGTGAGTTGGTGCAGTAGGAAGTAACATTGTGTTGCCTTATCTACCACCGAAGCCGAATACGTTGCGATGGGTGAGTGTGTAACTCAGCTTCTTTGGATGAAGCACACTCTCCGAGATTTTAGGTTGGACTTCACCAAAACTAAAATTTTTGTAGACAACATAAGTTCGATAAATCTAACTAAGAACCCTATATGTCATTCAAGGACAAAGCATATAGAGGTAAAACACCATTTCATTCGAGAACATGTAGCCAACGGCTCCATACAACTCGAATATGTTGACTCGAAGTCTAACCTAGCAGACCTATTTACTAAACCACTACCCGAAGCCAAATTTAGTCTCTTGAGACGAAAATTGGGCTTGTGCGTAATAGAATAGGTTAGCAAAAGTTTTCAAATGCTATTTTTAAAAATTTTATTTTCGAATTTTATTTTTCTTATTTTTTTTTTATGCAAATGGAACTAGTTTAGGACTTCCCCTAGATATCATGATCCTATATATTTAAGGAGCCAACACATCTCACAACACATAGGGTTAATGTGTTTGTGTATTAAGCCACCTAGAACGGCGTGAAATGTTAGGACCCTACTCCAGGTTCCAAGATGTAGATCAAGTGTGTCAATATGAACCTCGGAGTATAAATATACAACTAATATTAACCAACTCTAATCAGGACTTTTGATAATATCATTTCAATCAAGTCAAACTAGAGTTGAACATTTAGATGAATTATTTTCACATACTATTTTCAAAATCATCATGCTTGGACTTAGGGTTTTCTTAAACCCCCCCCCCCCCCCCCTACTTTTTTTCTTGATTTATGTCAAAAGGGGGAGAAAAGGGCAAAGTTAGGGTTCAATAAATTCAAATTTTTGAATTTGATAACTTAACTTAAATCTTTGATTCTAGCCTAAGTTAAGGAAGAGTAAGGTTTAGGTTTCAACTCTGCGGAATTGAAAACTTTAAAGGCCCAAGTTAAGAAATCAAAAGTTAAACCTTTTGAATAATTAACCTTTTGACTTAACTTTTGATTACTTAACTTGCACTTATTTTTGACTCTAAAGAGCCTAAGTTAAGTAATGCCATTTACTTAACTCGTTATCTTTTGTGTTTGGAGAACTAAAAGTCTTTTTCAAGTACTCACCCTCGGTCAAGGGGTAGGGTTCCTCTAAGGGGAGAACTTGAGAAATATTTTTACTACTCCTACTTTTGCTTCATGTCTTTACTGTTTCATGCACTTAATTTCCTTAACTTTGTGTGTTTTTGTTAGTGAAAGCCCTAGAGTCAATCATGTGATGATTGTTGTATGGACTTTATTGTATCATATTCCTATTTATAAAGGTATGGTTATTATATTTACTTGTATTGGTGCCAAATAACTAAATATAATAATGTCCTTGAGTAGTAGGTTCTTATCTATATCAATCGATTGGTTGAATCGATAATGAGATGATATAGAGAACACTACTCTTAATCATTCCTAGTCGAGTATTAACATTCAGGGACAATGTTAATGCGTAGAGACTAGCATGTAGGTCAACAAGATGACTTGATCTCACAAGTCATGGATATGAGATATCAAGTTGACACATGGGTATGCATTGGAGAATGTATACTGAATGACCCGCCATGAGAAAGTATCATGGATCGTTATATGAGTGTCATATACTTTCTCATGTGGCTATTAGTATGACTATTAGTCCTTAGACCTGAAGTCACCATGGTTCCCTACATAAGGAGTTGCATACTTTGGCTTCATCAAACGTCACCCGTAAATGGGTGGACTATAAAGGCGATTACTGGGTATGTAATGAATTATGCGGAGGGATGTGAGTGATGTAGATGGGATCTATCCCTCCTATATGATGGGGGTGACATCGATATTCTTGATAGAGTGAGACCACGAAGTGCATGGCCATGCCCAAATGAGTCAATATGAGATATTGAGCTCATTTGATTAGAGTGAGTCTACTTGGAGTTCAAGATTTAGATTGCATCGAGGATGACACGGTCTATGCCTCGATTGGTCAATCTAGATGTCAAGGATAGAGGGACATTGTCACATATTGTGAGAGTCACAATTAGTAGTCACAAAGGTGATGTTGGAGCTCAACATTCTTGTAACTTGGGTAGCAATGATGTGTTGCTAGATACCGCTCATTGCTTATGTTCCTAAATCGATTTAGGGACATTGCCAACGTTACAAGAACCTATAGGGTCACACACATAAGAGCAATTAGATGGAGATTAGGTTCATATGATGAACCATGAGGATTAGGTTCATGGGATGAACCAAATTGGATTAAGAGTTATCCAAATTAGACTAATTGAGTTAGACTCAAGTTGATTCAAGTGTTGAATGAGTCTAATTGAGATTTGATTCATCAAATCAATTTAAATTAATGAATAGAGATTCATTATATTAAATTGACTTGAGTCAAGTGGTTAGATTTGATCAACCATGGGAGATTAGAGGTCAAGTTTGACTTGACTTGAGAGGGAAGATGAAAGGTCAAGTTTGACTTGACCAAATGCCATGTCATGATGATGACTAGGCATGGCCGGCCAATGATGATGCTCCACATCATCATTGACTTGGTCAATTGGTGCCACATCATGAGGGAGACCAAGGGTCATGGGAGTTACATGCATGCATGTAACCCCCCCTCCATGAAGTGGCCGGCCACTTAGGGGTTATGGGTGGTGAATTCATTTGGTGAGTTATTCCAATTACTTCATCTTCAACCTTGGTGCTCTTCCTCTCAAGCTCTACTTCTCCAAACCTAATCTTGCCGAAATTCCTAAGGGAGTGCTAGCACACTCTAAGGCATTTCTCTCCACCTATTGCTTGTGTGGATACCATAGAGGAGTGTGCACTTGACACTCTCGAGTTCTGGCGAACTTTTGGACGAGCGGGATAAGCGAAGGGCGTCGCAACGAGGGTAACGTTCTAACCTCTTAGATCTAAGGTAGATCTAGGATTTCTGTAAGCACATACATGTAATTATAATTTTTATACTTCGCACGGATCCGTGGCTGGGGCTTCCGAGGTTTCCGCAACGCAAAAAGCGGTTTTTACGGCTCGGAAAACCCAACAGTGGTATCAGAGCCACGTGCGAAGCATGTATGTGTTTCGTTTTTGTAGTTTTTATATTAGATATAAAAATTATAGATTTATATGTTTCTGTAAAATTTCTTATTTTATAGAATTTTTGGGTATTTTTCTCGTAAAGTCGAAGCAACGAGTGTTGGGACACTCGTAGGCTTCAACCGTCGAGAAAAACTCTCCGAATCGGCGAGTTCTCGCTTTAGGTTTTTGGGACAGCGACTTAAGTCACTGTAAGATCATTGTAGGGACACTCGCTAAGTTTATTTTGCGAGTAGGGGCGCTTCCCCTATCCCCGAAAGGGGCCATGTCCCGCGATCGCTCCCGGAAACCGCTTAGCGGGACCGTTTCGGAGGGGTGACTCATAAATTTAAAATAAATTAGGAAAAATTATAGAAATTTTCTGTAAAAATACATAATTTAGAATTATGTATAATTCTGTGATTGTCATGGCCCAATAACCCGATTGGATTGGATTATGTATGTTGTAATTCATAAAACGGCCTGTGTGCCGTTTTATGGTTGTGCGTGTTGTAAAGTGTTTGCGACCTGCGCGTCGCACCTTTTCTTTTAATATTCTAGTTGTAAATAGTTTTAGACTCGAATGTAACTCGAGTTTCGTATTTGTAATGTACAAAAATCGAGCGGTGGAAAATCCACTTGAAGACGAGCTTACGAGAAGGGTGACGATGACACATGGCGGTCAAAGGAAGCGCTTGGAGAAGCTGCTAGCCTTAGGTAGACCGTCCGATCTTCTCATTGGCTTGAGAAGATCGTAGTAGGGCCATGACTATATCACATTTAATTATATATATATATATATATATATATATATGTTGATATATATATATATATATATTTAATTTATTTTTGCTTGTATGTATGTGATGCATGCTAGTAGAAAAATGTTTGTATGTATATGATGCATGCTAGGTTAATTTTCTTGTATGTATATGATGCATGCTAGAATAATTAATGTATGTATATGATGCATGCTAATATAGGATAATAAAGGCCTAAATGCGTATAAGATACACATTACGATTAGATTAGATCATAATTGAATCAACTCGAAAATGCCTACCGAGCCTTGATACCCATCACTACCTCGATCATTTGTCGTTGTTGAATCTGCCAAAGCAGAGCAACACATATTATCTTGGTAGGGTGCGGAGGGACAATCTTGGTCCCGCCTATCACGACTCGGGTTAGAGTAAGCTCAATTAGATTGAGCAAAACTAGTTAACTCAATTGGATCGAGTAGAACTATAGGCATATTCCAATCGTTGGAAAGATAGGTTAAGATCGCATTTACACTAAATCTTGGGCGATTTAGCCAAAGTTAACACAAGATCTTTTGTAAATGTGGGTCTTAATCCTATAAACAAGAGTTGCATAGAGATGTAATCGGTAATGTGTTACCCACCGATCGTACTAAGTCTTGGGCGATTTAGCCAAAGCTAACTCAAGGCTTAGTATGATGTGGATCTTGTCCCGCAAGAATTATAGCTAGTTTGTTTGAATCTAGTAATGTGGTTTGACCACATCCATAACTCGATTCTACAAAAATTCCTATAATTCAGTGGGAGCATCATTTGATTAAAGGCCTAATTAAATGATAAAAGGAATATGATATTAATTCTCTACATTGTATGTTGTAGATAACTATGTCGACAAACACGAACACTCTCTCTCTGCGATCTGTCCTTGAGAAGGACAAGCTCAATGGAGCAAATTTCCTGGACTGGTACAGGAACCTGAGAATTGTTCTCACCCAAGAAAGGAAGTGTACATCTGGAGCACCCATTAGGAGGCACCTCCTGCCAATGCCTCGCGAGCTGACAAAGATGCTTACAAGAAGCATCAAGATGATGCATTAGATGTGTCATGTCTAATGCTCGCGACCATGAACTCTGAGCTTCAGAAGCAACACGAGTTCATGAATGCTTATGATATGGTTGAACATCTTCGTCAACTATATCAAGGACAAGCTAGGCATGAGAGATATGAAGTCTCTAAGGCATTATTTGGGTCCAAAATGCAAGAAGGGACTCCCGTAGGTACATATGTACTCAAGATGATTGGAGTGCGTAGAAAACCTACAAAGGTGGGATTCCCACTTGGCCAAGAGGCAGCCCTTGACCTAATCTTGCAATCTTTCCACAAGCCTTCAATCAATTTGTCATGAATTATAACATGAATGAAATTGATAAGCCATTACTGAAATGCTCGATGTTGAGGCTATGAGCTTAACCTTAAGAAGGGTAAATCGACACCATTTTGATGGTGCAAGAAGAAAGGCAAGGGCAAGCCTAAAGGTAAGGGAAAGTCCCAAGCCAAGGGCAAAGGAAAAGAACTTAAACCCAAAGGAGGGGTAGCCAAGCAAGGGGCTTGCTTCTTCTGTAAGGAAGCAGGACACTGGAAGCGTAACTGCAAGGCATACCTGGAAGATCTTAAGAAGAAGAGAAGTGAGACTTCTACTTCAGGTATAAATGTTATAAAAGTCAATCTATCTATTTCTTCATCTTGGGTATTAGATACCGGATGTGCATCTCACATTTGTACCAATGTGCGAGTGAGAAATAGCGAGGGCATTGACAAAGGCGAGGTGGACCTACGAGTAGGCAATGGAGCAAGGGTTCTTCTTGTTCTTTGTAGGAACTTATGATCTATCTCGCCCTCTGGGCTTGTACTAGAATTAGATGAATGTTGTTATGTACCCTTAACTAAGAACATCATTTGGTTTCTTGTTTGGACAAGAAAGGTTTTCATTTATAATAAAGAACAAATGTTGTTGTTTATTTAAATGATATGTTCTATTGTAGTGCACCTCTAATGAGCGGACTCTACTTTCTAGACTTAGAGGCCCTATCTATAACATAAGTACCAAAGGTTCAAGTCAAATGAGTTGAACCAAACCTATCTCTGGCATTGTCGCAGGTCACATAAATGAGAGTCGCTTATCTCGGCTCCATAGGATGGGCCGCTAGACTCATTTGATTTTGAATCATATGAGACATGCGAGTCTTGCCTTTTAGGCAAGATGACCAAGACTCCCTTTAGTGGACATAGCGAAGAGCAACAGATTTGTTAGGACTTATACATAGTGATGTATGTGGTCCTTTCAATGTTCTTGCTAGAGGTGGTTACATGTACTTCATTACATTCTTGATGACTTCAGAGATATGATTATGTGTATCTTATGACACATAAATCAATCCTTTGAAAAGTTCAAAGAATTCAAGAATGAAGTACAAAACCAGGCAAGAGTATTAAGATACTTTGATCGGATCGAGGTGGTGAATACCTTAGCCATGAGTTTCGTGACTATCTAGTGAGTGTGAGATTCTATCCCAACTCACTCCTCCTAGAACACCACGGGAATGGTGTATCCGAAAAGGAGGAATCGTACTTATTGGATATGGTACGATCTATGATGAGTCACACAGATCTTCCTATATCCTTTTGGGGATATGCTCGACACGACCTTTACCCTTAACCGTACCATCCAAGGCTGTGGTAAAGACACCATATACGATATGGACAGGGAAAAATCCCAAGATGTCTTTTATGAGGATTTGGGGTTGTGAGGCTTACGTTCGACATCAAGTCTCAGAAAAACTGGGACCCAAATCCGATAGGTGCTATTTTGTTGGATATCCCAAGGATAATAAGGGATATTACTTCTACATTCCCAGTCAGCACAAAGTGTTTGTGGCAAAGACTGGGGTTTTTCTAGAAAGGGATTTTGTTTCTAGAAAAACTAGTGGGAGTACCTTTGATCTTGAAGAAATTCAAGATAAGGACCATAGCACTGAGGCCTTGATGGAGGTTGAACAGGAACCACAAAGTGTTGTGAGTGATGAGGTTGTTGCACAAAGAGTTGTGGAACAACCACCTGTTCAAGTAGACCTACCTCTTCGCAGGTCTGATAGGGTACGTCGTCAGCCTGAGAGATACTCATTTCTCTTGTCTGACCATGATGATGTTATGCTCATTGAGAATGAGCCTACCTCCTATCAGGAAGCTGTGATGAGCCCAGATTCTGAGAAATAGCTAGACGCCATGAGATCCGAGATGGAATCCATGTACACTAACCAAGTATGGACTTTGGTTGATCCACCTGAAGGGGTCAAACCCATTGGGTGTAAGTGGGTCTTTAGGAGAAAGACTGACATGGATGGACTTACGCATACCTATAAGGGCCGATTGGTGGCTAAAGGTTTCAAGCAAATTCATGGTATTGACTATGATGAAACCTTTTCTCCAGTGGCGATGTTTAAGTCCATTCGGATCTTGCTTGCTATTGCAGCATACCACGATTATGAGATCTGGCAGATGGATGTCAAAACCGCATTTCTGAATGGAAACTTACTCGAGGATGTGTACATGACACAACCTGAGGGTTTTGTAGATCCACAGCATACTGGGAAGGTATGCAAGCTGCAAAGGTCCATTTATGGGCTAAAGCAAGCTTCTCGGAGCTGGAATCTTCGATTCGATGATGCGATCAAACAGGTTAGTTTCATCAAGAATGAAGATGAACCCTGTGTCTACAAGAAGGTTAATGGGAACACAGTTGTGTTCCTTGTATTGTATGTGGATGACATACTACTCATTGGGAATGACATCCCTTCGCTACAGTCTGTGAAGACTTGGCTGGGGACGTGCTTCTCAATGAAGGACTTAGGTGAAGCAGCCTGTATTCTAGGCATAAAGATCTATAGAGATAGATCTAAGAGATTGCTTGGCCTAAGTCAGAGTACATACATTGACACGGTATTACTTCGGTTTGCCATGCAGAATTCCAAGAAAGGACTTCTGCCGATGTCACATGGTGTGAGTCTTTCGAAGACTCAAAGTCCCTCTTCTAGAGAGGAGAGAGACCGCATGGATAAGATCCCTTACGCATCTGCTATAGGATCTATCATGTACGCCATGCTGTGTACTCGCCTTATGTCTCGTATGCTTTGAGCATGACGAGTAGATACTAGTCAGATCCAGGTGAGCGTCACTGGATAGCAGTCAAGAATATTCTTAAGTACTTGAGAAGGACTAAAGAATATTTCTTCATATTTGGAGGCGATGAGGAGCTAGTCAGAAGGGTTACTGATGCAAGCTTCCAAACTGACCAGGATGATTAAAGATCGCAGTCAGGGTTCGTGTTTTGCTTGAATAGGTAGCACTGTGAGCTGGAAGAGTTCCAAGCAGGACACAGTTATTGATTCTACAACAGAGGCCGAATATATCAGGTGCTTCCATCTCATTCGTGAGATTGTTGATCGAGGAGATGTGAAGATTTGCAGAGTACCCACAGAGGCTAACATCGCAGATCCCTTGACCAAGGCTTTGGCACAGAAAAAGCATGATGGTCACACTAGGTCATTGGGTATTAGATACTACGGTGATTGACACTAGTGCTAGTGGGAGATTGTTAGTGAAAGCCCTAGAGCCAATCATGTGATGATTGTTGTATGAACTTTATTGTATCATATTCCTATTTATAAAGGCATGGTTATTATATTTACTTGTATTGGTGCCAAATAACTAAATATAATAATGTCCTTGAGTAGTAGGTTCTTATCTATATCAATCGATTGGTTGAATCGATAATGAGATGATATAGAGAACACTACTCTTAATCATTCCTAGTCGAGTATTAACATTCAGGGACAATGTTAATGCGTAGAGACTAGCATGTAGGTCAACAAGATGACTTGATCTCACAAGTCATGGATATGAGATATCAAGTGACACATGGGTATGCATTGGAGAATGTATACTGAATGACCCGCCATGAGAAAGTATCATGGATCGTTATATGAGTGTCATATACTTTCTCATGTGGCTATTAGTATGACTATTAGTCCTTAGACCTGAAGTCACCATGGTTCCCTACATAAGGAGTTGCATACTTTGGCTTCGTCAAACGTCACCCGTAAATGGGTGGACTATAAAGGCGATTACTGGGTATGTAACGAATTATGCGGAGGGATGTGAGTGATGTAGATGTGATCTATCCCTCCTATATGACGGGGGTGACATCAATATTCTTGATAGAGTGAGACCACGAAGTGCATGGCCATGCCCAAATGAGTCAATATGAGATATTGAGCTCATTTGATTAGAGTGAGTCTACTTGGAGTTCAAGATTTAGATTGCACCGAGGATGACACGGTCTATGCCTCGATTGGTCAATCTAGATGTCAAGGATAGAGGGACATTGTCACATATTGTGAGAGTCACAATTAGTAGTCACAAAGGTGATGTTGGAGCTCAACATTCTTGTAACTTGGGTAGCAATGATGTGTTGCTAGATACCGCTCATTGCTTATGTTCCTAAATCGGTTTAGGGACATTGCAAACGTTACAAGAACCTATAGGGTCACACACATAAGAGCAATTAGATGGAGATTAGGTTCATATGATGAACCATGAGGATTAGGTTCATGGGATGAACCAAATTGGATTAAGAGTTATCCAAATTAGACTAATTGAGTTAGACTCAAGTTGATTCAAGTGTTGAATGAGTCTAATTGAGATTTGATTCATCAAATCAATTTAAATTAATGAATAGAGATTCATTATATTAAATTGACTTGAGTCAAGTGGTTAGATTTGATCAACCATGGGAGATTAGAGGTCAAGTTTGACTTGACTTGAGAGGGAAGATGAAAGGTCAAGTTTGACTTGACCAAATGCCATGTCATGATGATGACTAGGCATGGCCGGCCAATGATGGTGCTCCACATCATCATTGATTTGGTCAATTGGTGCCACATCATGAGGGAGACCAAGGGTCATGGGAGTTACATGCATGCATGTAACCCCCCCTCCATGAAGTGGCCGGCCACTTAGGGGTTATGGGTGGTGAATTCATTTGGTGAGTTATTCCAATTACTTCATCTTCAACCTTGGTGCTCTTTCTCTCAAGCTCTACCTCTCCAAACCTAATCTTGCCGAAATTCCTAAGGGAGTGCTAGCACACTCTAAGGCATTTCTCTCCACCTATTGCTTGTGTGGATACCATAGAGGAGTGTGCACTTGACACTCTCGAGTTCCGGCGAACTTTTGGACGAGCGGGATAAGCGAAGGGCGTCGCTATGAGGGTAACGTTCTAACCTCTTAGATCTAAGGTAGATCTAGGATTTTTGTAAACACATACATGTAATTATAATTTTTATACTTCGCACGGATCTGTGGCCGGGGCTTCCGAGGTTTCCGCAATGCAAAAAGCGGTTTTTACGGCTCGGAAAACCCAACAGTGGTATCAGAGCCACGTGCGAAGCATGTATGTGTTTCGTTTTTATAGTTTTTATATTAGATATAAAAATTACAGATTTATATGTTTCTGTAAAATTTCTTATTTTATAGAATTTTTGGGTATTTTTCTCGTAAAGTCGAAGCAACGAGTGTTGGGACACTCGTAGGCTTCAACCGTCGAGAAAAACTCTCCGAATCGGCGAGTTCTCGCTTTAGGTTTTTGGGACAGTGACTTAAGTCGCTGTAAGATCATTGTAGGGACACTCGCTAAGTTTATTTTGCGAGTAGGGGCGCTGCCCCTATCCCCGAAAAGGGCCATGTCCCGCGATCGCGCCCGGAAACCGCTTAGCGGGACCGTTTCGGAGGGGTGACTCATAAATTCAAAATAAATTAGGAAAAATTATAGAAATTTTCTGTAAAAATACATAATTTAGAATTATGTATAATTCTGTGATTGTCATGGCCCAATAACCCGATTGGATTGGATTATGTGTGTTGTAATTCATAATACGGCCTGTGTGCCGTTTTGTGGTTGTGCGTGTTGTAAAGTGTTTGCGACCTGCGCGTCGCACCTTTTCTTTTAATATTCTAGTTGTAAATAGTTTTAGACTCGAATGTAACTCGAGTTTCGTATTTGTAATGTACAAAAATCGAGCGGTGGAAAGTCCACTTGAAGACGAGCTTATGAGAAGGGTGACGATGACAAATGGCGGTCAAAGGAAGCGCTTGGAGAAGCTGCTAGCCTTAGGTAGACCGTCCGATCTTCTCATTAGCTTGAGAAGATCGTAGTAGGGCCATGACTATATCACATTTAATTATATATATATATATATTTAATTGATTTTTGCTTGTATGTATGTGATGCATGCTAGTAGAAAAATGTTTGTATGTATATGATGCATGCTAGGTTAATTTTCTTGTATGTATATGATGCATGCTAGAATAATTAATGTATGTATATGATGCATGCTAATATAGGATAATAAAGGCCTAAATGTGTATAAGATACACATTACGATTAGATTAGATCATAATCGAATCAACTCGAAAATGCCTACCGAGCCTTGATACCCATCACTACCTCGATCATTTGTCGTTGTTGAATCTGCCAAAGCAGAGCAACGCATATTATCTTGGTAGGGTGCGGAGGGACAATCTTGGTCCCGCCTATCACGACTCGGGTTAGAGTAAGCTCAATTAGATTGAGCAAAACTAGTTAACTCAATTGGATCGAGTAGAACTATAGGCATATTCCAATCGTTGGAAAGATAGGTTAAGATCGCATTTACACTAAATCTTGGGCGATTTAGCCAAAGCTAACTCAAGGTCTTTTGTAAATGTGGGTCTTAATCCTATAAACAAGAGTTGCATAGAGATGTAATCGGTAATGTGTTACCTACCGATCGTACTAAGTCTTGGGCGATTTAGCCAAAGCTAACTCAAGGCTTAGTATGATGTGGATCTTGTCCCGCAAGAATTATAGCTAGTTTGTATGAATCTAGTAAAAGTGGTTTGACCACATCCATAACTCGATTCTACAAAATTCCTATAATTTATTGGGAGCATCATTTGATTAAAGGCCTAATTAAATGATAAAAGGAATATGATATTAATTCTGCATTGTATGTTGTAGATAACTATGTCGACAAACACGAACACTCTCTCTGCGATCTGTCCTGAGAAGGACAAGCTCAATGGAGCAAATTTCCGGATCGTACAGGAACCTGAGAATTGTTCTCACCCAAGAAAGGAAGCTGTACGTCCTGGAGCAGCCCATTCCGGAGGCACCTCCTGCCAATGCCTCGCGAGCTGACAAAGATGCTTACAAGAAGCATCAAGATGATGCATTAGATGTGTCATGTCTAATGCTCGCGACCATGAACTCTGAGCTTCAGAAGCAACACGAGTTCATGAATGCTTATGATATGGTTGAACATCTTCGTCAACTATATCAAGGACAAGCTAGGCATGAGAGATATGAAGTCTCTAAGGCATTATTTGGGTCCAAAATGCAAGAAGGGACTCCCGTAGGTACATATGTACTCAAGATGATTGGATACGTAGAAAACCTACAAAGGCTGGGATTCCCACTTGGCCAAGAGCTGGCCACTGACCTAATCTTGCAATCTTTGCCACAAGCCTTCAATCAATTTGTCATGAATTATAACATGAATGAAATTGATAAGCCATTGCCTGAAATGCTCAGCATGTTGAGAACTGCAGAGCTTAACCTTAAGAAGGGTAAATCTGACACCATTTTGATGGTGCAGAAGAAGAAAGGCAAGGGCAAGCCTAAAGGTAAGGGAAAGTCCCAAGCCAAGGGCAAAGGCAAAGAACTTAAACCCAAAGGAGGGGTAGCCAAGGAAGGGGCTTGCTTCTTCTGCAAGGAAGCAGGACACTGGAAGCGTAACTGCAAGGCATACCTGGAAGATCTTAAGAAGAAAAGAAGTGAGACTTCTACTTCAGGTATAAATGTTATAGAAGTCAATCTATCTATTTCTTCATCTTGGGTATTAGATACCGGATGTGCATCTCACATTTGTACCAATGTGCAGGGGCTGAGAAATAGCAGGGCATTGACAAAGGGCGAGGTGGACCTACGAGTAGGCAATGGAGCAAGGGTTCTCATTCGTAGGAACTGATGATCTATCTCTGCCCTCTGGGCTTGTACTAGAATTAGATGAATGTTGTTATGTGCCTGCCTTAACTAAGAACATCATTTTAGTTTCTTGTTTGGACAAGAAAGGTTTTTCATTTATAATAAAGAACAAATGTTGTTCAGTTTATTTAAATGATATGTTCTATTGTAGTGCACCTCTAATGAACGGACTCTACTTTCTAGACTTAGAGAGCCCTATCTATAACATAAGTACCAAGAGGTTCAAGTCAAATGAGTTGAACCAAACCTATCTCTGGCATTGTCGCTTAGGTCACATAAATGAGAGTCGCTTATCTCAGCTCCATAAGGATGGGCTGCTAGACTCATTTGATTTTGAATCATATGAGACATGCGAGTCTTGCCTTTTAGGAAAGATGACCAAGACTCCCTTTAGTGGACATAGCGAAAGAGCAACAGATTTGTTAGAACTTATACATAGTGATGTATGTGGTCCTTTCAATGTTGCTGCTAGAGGTGGTTACAGGTACTTCATTACATTTACTGATGACTTCAGTAGATATGGTTATGTGTATCTTATGACACATAAATCTGAATCCTTTGAAAAGTTCAAAGAATTCAAGAATGAAGTACAAAACCAGCTTGGCAAGAGTATTAAGATACTTTGATCAGATCGAGGTGGTGAATACCTTAGCCATGAGTTTCGTGACTATCTAGCTGAGTGTGGGATTCTATCCCAACTCACTCCTCCTGGAACACCACAGTGGAATGGTGTATCCGAAAGGAGGAATCGTACCCTATTGGATATGGTACGATCTATGATGAGTCACACAGATCTTCCTATATCCTTTTGGGGATATGCTCTGGACACAGCAGCCTTTACCCTTAACCGTGTACCATCCAAGGCTGTGGTAAAGACACCATATACGATATGGACAGGGAAAAATCCCAAGATGTCTTTTATGAGGATTTGGGGTTGTGAGGCTTACGTTCGACATCAAGTCTCAGACAAACTGGGACCCAAATCCGATAGGTGCTATTTTGTTGGATATCCCAAGGATACTAAGGGATATTACTTCTACATTCCCAGTCAGCACAAAGTGTTTGTGGCAAAGACTGGGGTTTTTCTAGAAAGGGATTTTGTTTCTAGAAAAACTAGTGGGAGTACCTTCGATCTTGAAGAAATTCAAGATAAGGACCATAGCACTGAGGCCTTGATGGAGGTTGAACAGGAACCACAAAGTGTTGTGAGTGATGAGGTTGTTGCACAAAGAGTTGTGGAACAACCACCTGTTCAAGTAGACCTACCTCTTCGCAGGTCTGATAGGGTACGTCGTCAGCCTGAGAGATACTCATTTCTCTTGTCTGACCATGATGATGTTATGCTCATTGAGAATGAGCCTACCTCCTATCAGGAAGCTGTGATGAGCCCAGATTCTGAGAAATGGCTAGACGCCATTAGATCCGAGATGGAATCCATGTACACTAACCAAGTATGGACTTTGGTTGATCCACCTGAAGGGGTCAAACCCATTGGGTGTAAGTGGATCTTTAGGAGAAAGACTGACATGGATGGACTTGCGCATACCTATAAGGGCCGATTGGTGGCTAAAGGTTTCAAGCAAATTCATGGTATTGACTATGATGAAACCTTTTCTCCAGTGGCGATGTTTAAGTCCATTCGGATCTTGCTTGCTATTGCAACATACCACGATTATGAGATCTGGCAGATGGATGTCAAAACCGCATTTCTGAATGGAAACTTACTCGAGGATGTGTACATGACACAACCTGAGGGTTTTGTAGATCCACAGCATACTGGGAAGGTATGCAAGCTGCAAAGGTCCATTTATGGGCTAAAGTAAGCTTCTCAGAGCTGGAATCTTCGATTCGATGATGCGATCAAACAAGTTGGTTTCATCAAGAATGAAGATGAACCCTGTGTCTACAAGAGGGTTAATGGGAACACAGTTGTGTTCCTTGTATTGTATGTGGATGACATACTACTCATTGGGAATGACATCCCTTCACTACAGTCTGTGAAGACTTGGCTGGGGACGTGCTTCTCAATGAAGGACTTAGGTGAAGCAGCCTGTATTCTAGGCATAAAGATCTATAGAGATAGATCTAAGAGATTGCTTGGCCTAAGTCAGAGTACATACATTGACACGGTATTACTTCGGTTTGCCATGCAGAATTCCAAGAAAGGACTTCTGCCGATGTCACATGGTGTGAGTCTTTCGAAGACTCAAAGTCCCTCTTCTAGAGAGGAGAGAGACCGCATGGATAAGATCCCTTACGCATCTGCTATAGGATCTATCATGTACTGCTGTGTACTCGTCCTGATATCTCGTATGCTTTGAGCATGACGAGTAGATACTAGTTAGATCCAGGTGAGCGTCACTGGATAGCAGTCAAGAATATTCTTAAGTACTTGAGAAGGACTAAAGAATATTTCTTGATATTTGGAGGCGATGAGGAGCTAGCTGTAAAGGGTTACAGCGATGCAAGCTTCCAAACTGACCAGGATGATTATAGATCGCAGTCAGGGTTCGTGTTTTGCTTGAATAGGTAGCACTGTGAGCTGGAAGAGTTCCAAGCAGGACACAGTTATTGATTCTACAACAGAGGCCGAATATATCGGTGCTTCCATCTCATTCGTGAGATTGTCGATCGAGGAGATGTGAAGATTTGCAGAGTACCCACAGAGGCTAAAATCGCAGATCCCTTGACCAAGGCTTTGGCACAAAAAAAGCATGATGGTCACACTAGGTCATTGGGTATTAGATACTACGGTGCTTGGCACTAGTGCTAGTGGGAGATTGTCAGTGAAAGCCCTAGAGCCAATCATGTGATGATTGTTGTATGAACTTTATTGTATCATATTCCTATTTATAAAGGCATGGTTATTATATTTACTTGTATTGGTGCCAAATAACTAAATATAATAATGTCCTTGAGTAGTAGGTTCTTATCTATATCAATCGATTGGTTGAATCGATAATGAGATGATATAGAGAACACTACTCTTAATCATTCCTAGTCGAGTATTAACATTCATGGACAATGTTAATGCGTAGAGACTAGCATGTAGGTCAACAAGATGACTTGATCTCACAAGTCATGGATATGAGATATCAAGTTGACACATGGGTATGCATTGGAGAATGTATACTGAATGACCCGCCATGAGAAAGTGTCATGGATCGTTATATGAGTGTCATATACTTTCTCATGTGACTATTAGTATGACTATTAGTCCTTAGACCTGAAGTCACCATGGTTCCCTACATAAGGAGTTGCATACTTTGGCTTCATCAAACGTCACCCGTAAATGGGTGGACTATAAAGGCGATTACTGGGTATGTAACGAATTATGCGGAGGGATGTGAGTGATGTAGATGGGATCTATCCCTCCTATATGACGGGGGTGACATCGATATTCTTGATAGAGTGAGACCACGAAGTGCATGGCCATGCCCAAATGAGTCAATATGAGATATTGAGCTCATTTGATTAGAGTGAGTCTACTTGGAGTTCAAGATTTAGATTGCACCGAGGATGACACGGTCTATGCCTCGATTGGTCAATCTAGATGTCTAGGATAGAGGGACATTGTCACATATTGTGAGAGTCACAATTAGTAGTCACAAAGGTGATGTTGGAGCTCAACATTCTTGTAACTTGGGTAGCAATGATGTGTTGCTAGATACCGCTCATTGCTTATGTTCCTAAATCGGTTTAGGGACATTGCAAACGTTACAAGAACCTATAGGGTCATACACATAAGAGCAATTAGATGGAGATTAGGTTCATATGATGAACCATGAGGATTAGGTTCATGGGATGAACCAAATTGGATTAAGAGTTATCCAAATTAGACTAATTGAGTTAGACTCAAGTTGATTCAAGTGTTGAATGAGTCTAATTGAGATTTGATTCATCAAATCAATTTAAATTAATGAATAGAGATTCATTATATTAAATTGACTTGAGTCAAGTGGTTAGATTTGATCAACCATGGGAGATTAGAGGTCAAGTTTGACTTGACTTGAGAGGGAAGATGAAAGGTCAAGTTTGACTTGACCAAATGCCATGTCATGATGATGACTAGGCATGGCCGGCCAATGATGGTGCTCCACATCATCATTGACTTGGTCAATTGGTGCCACATCATGAGGGAGACCAAGGGTCATGGGAGTTACATGCATGCATGTAACCCCCCCTCCATGAAGTGGCCGGCCACTTAGGGGTTATGGGTGGTGAATTCATTTGGTGAGTTATTCCAATTACTTCATCTTCAACCTTGGTGCTCTTCCTCTCAAGCTCTACCTCTCCAAACCTAATCTTGCCGAAATTCCTAAGGGAGTGCTAGCACACTCTAAGGCATTTCTCTCCACCTATTGCTTGTGTGGATACCATAGAGGAGTGTGCACTTGACACTCTCGAGTTCCGGCGAACTTTTGGACGAGCGGGATAAGCGAAGGTCGTCGCTACGAGGGTAACGTTCTAACCTCTTAGATCTAAGGTAGATCTAGGATTTCTGTAAGCACATACATGTAATTATAATTTTTATACTTCGCACGGATCCGTGGCCGGGGCTTCCGAGGTTTCTGCAACGCAAAAAGCGGTTTTTGCGGCTCGGAAAACCCAACAGTTTTTGCCATACATCAAAAAGTGGGAGATTGTTGGTGCAGTGAGGCACCGAAATCGAACCTGTGTTTTGATTATAGCAAAGACACAAGGTTAAGTCTATTTTTGTTATCTCATGAGTCTACTTGAGTGTGCAAAAACAGGTTAAGCTTGAGTTGGAGATCTGCGACACAGTAAGTGCAAGGTAAGACTCGTGTTCGACGAGCGTAAGTGAGGTCGGATCCTCCGTTTAGGAGTTGATCTTAGGCGACAATCCGACCCAAAACTTTCCATGAAAGTCTAAGTCGAGATCGGATGGTTAGAAACCATCTAAATCCATCACATTTAATATTTCTACATATTGCTTTGAGCTAACCCTTGTTTGAATTCGAAGTTACTCTAATTCGAATTAAAATTAGAATTCGAATTTATTCGAATTCGAATTAAAATTAGAACTCGAATTGAAATAAAATTAAATAACTAAAGTATCCTGAAAATGGGCAAAAGGAACTAAAAGCAAGGTGGCAACTTATCCCCCAAATCTTGGTGAGGTGGCCGGTCAAAAGCAAGGTGGCAACTTATCCCCCAAATCTTGGTGAGGTGGCCGGTCAAAAGCAAGGTGGAAACTTATCCCTCAATTGGTGGTGAGGTGGCCGGATCTCAAGTGGGCGGACAAGGCTTCAAATAGAGGGGGGTGCTTCACATCTTAGACACAACAATTATTACAAAGCTCTCAAACGCCTCCACAACGCCGCTCTTCTACGACGACGCCACTACAACGAAGTGCTGCCAACACGAAGCTTCACCGTTAAAGTGTTGGTAATCGTTTTAGTCGATTAATTTAAGTTGTGTTTTTCGAGCTTTTATATCAAAAAGGAGAGAGGGGCTTGTCTCTCATCCTTGTGTTTTTGTCGAAAGTTTTGTAATCGTAACTCCTACCTCCAACGAGGAGGAGTGTTTTAGTGATTGCCCTCCGTACATGGTCTAGGACCATTAGGGCCTTGGATTAGCAGCCGGTTGGTTGTGAACCAAGTAAAACTCCTTGTGTCCATCTCTTTTTCGCTGCGTTTATCTCTCACTTATCGTTTTTACAACAAAAGAAAAGAAAAACCGTTTTGCGCTATTCACCCCCCCCCTCTAGCGCTCATTTCGATCCTACAAAGAATAGTGTTCTCTACAGCTTCTCATAATCAATTCTACCAATTGATATACTGTGAGTAAGAACCTACTATTCAAGGGCATTATTATATTTATTTAGCTGACACACATAAAGTAAATATAATAACCAATGTTTGCCTATATTAATATAATATATGATACAAAAGTTTCCCTCACCAATCATCTCATAATTGGTACTAAGGGCTCATACTTACAATCTCCCACTAGCACTAGTGTCAATCACTATAATATCTCATACCCAGTGATCTGGTATGACCATCATACTTTCTCTGTGCCAAACCCTTAGTCAAGGGATCCGCAATGTTAGCATCAGAATCTACTCTGCATATTCTCACATTTCCTCGATCGATAATCTCCCGAATGAGATGAAATCATCGTAATATGTGTTTGGTCCTCTGATGAGAGCGAGGTTCCTTAGCTTGAGCAATAGCCTCATTGTTGTCACAATAGAGGGCTATAGGATATGCAATGAACTTCCTGATCCAAACAACCTCCTTTGTTGCATCAGATGCAGCAATATACTCGGCTTTTGTTGTAGAATCTGTGACTGTGTCCTGTTTCGAATACTTCCAGTTCACAGCACCACCATTCAGAAAAAAAGCATACCCTGACTGTGATCACGAATCATCTCTATCGATTTGGAAGCTTGCATCGTTGTAACCCTTTACAACTAGCTCCTCATCACCACTAAAAGATCAAGAAATATTCTTTTGTCTTTCTCAAGTACTTAAGAATATTCTTGACTGTTGTCTAGTGCCACTCACTGGAATCTGACGGGTACCTACTCATCATGCTCAAAGCATACATGACATCGGGGCGAGTACAAATCATGACGTACATGATAGATCCTATAGCAGATGCATAAAGGATCTGATCCATACATTGTTTCTCTTCTGCATAAGAGGGACATTGAGTCTTCGAAAGACTTACACCATGTGACATTGGCAGAAAACCCTTCTTGGAATTCTGTAGGGCAAAATGCTTAAGAACCTTTTCAATATATGTACTCTGACTTAGGCCAAACAATCTCCTAGATCTATCCCTATAGATCTTGATGCCAAGAATATAGGCTGCTTCACCTAAGTCCTTCATTGAGAAATAATTCCCAAGCCAAGTCTTCATAGACTCTAGCATAGGGATATCATTTCCAATGAGTAGGATGTCATCTACATACAAAATGAGGAAAACAACTTTGCTCCCACTAGCCTTCTTGTAGACAAAAGGTTCATCTTCATTCTTAATGAAATCAAACGTTTTGATCGCATCATCGAATCGAAGATTCCAGCGTCTAGAATCTTGCTTTAAACTATAAATAGACCTATGCAACTTACAAACCTTTCGAGCATCCTTTGAATTGACAAAACCCTCAGGTTGTGTCATATACACATCCTCGAGTATATTTCCATTAAGAAATACAGTTTTGACATCCATCTGCCATATTTCATAGTCATAGTAAGCAGCAATAGCAAGCATGATCCGAATGGATTTGAGCATCGCAACTGGAGAAAAGGTTTCATCATAGTCAATACCATGAATCTGCTTGAATCCTTTTGCTACTAATTTCCCTTTATAGGTATGCACATTGCCATCCATGTCAGTCTTTCTCCTAAAGACCCACTTACATCCAATGGGTTTGACCCCTTCTGGTGGATCAACCAAAGTCCATACTTGGTTAGTATACATGAAATTCATTTCGGATCTCATGGCCTCAAGTCATTTCTCAGAATCTGGGCTCATTACAACTTCTTGATAGGATGTTGGCTCATCAAGCATGACACCATCATTGTCATCCAAGAGAAAAGAATATCTCCCAGGTTTATGACGTATCCTATCATACCTGCGCAGAGAGCTTGGTCTACCTGAAAAGGTTGTACCACAACTCCTTGTGATAACCTTGATTCATAATGCTCATCACCTTGTAGTGCCTGTTCTTGTTGCATTAAGACATTAATGCTATTTTGTGTATCGTGAACTTCTTCAAGATCAATTTTACTCCCACTAGCCTTTCTAGAAATAAATTTCCTTTCTAGAAAAACACTATTTCTAGCGACAAACACTTTGCCTAGCGTGGGGTTGTAAAAGTAATATCCTTTCGTTTCCTTAGGATATCCTACAAAATAGCACTTGTTTGATTTAGAGCCTAGTTTATCAGAGACTTGACGTCGAACATAAGCCTCACAACCCCAAATCTTCATAAAAGACATTTTGGGACTCTTCCCAGTCCATATCGCATATGGTGTCTTTATGACTGCCTTATATGGGACATGATTAAGTGTGAAAGCAGCTGTCTCTAGAGCATATCCCCAGAAGGAAGGAGGAAGATCTATATGACTCATCATTGATTGTACCATGTCTAACAGAGTACGATTTCTCCTTTCGGATACACCATTCAACTGAGGAGTTCCGGGTGGAGTGAGTTGAGATCGTATCCCACACTCAATTAGATAGTCATGAAACTCTTGGCTAAGGTATTCCCCACCTCAATCTGATCGACGCATCTTAATACTCTTTCCAAGTTGGTTTTGTACTTTACTCTTGAATTCTTTGAACTTTTTAAAGGATTCTAATTTGTGCCTCATAAGATACACATATCCATATCTACTAAAATCATTAGTAAATGTAATGAAGTACTGATAACCACCTCTAATTGTGACTTTGAAAGGACCACAAACATCACTATGTATGAGGCCTAACAAATTTGTCGCTCGTTCGCCTTGTCCACTAAATGGAGTCTTGGTCATCTTGCCTAAAAGACAAGATTCTCATGTCTCATATGATTCAAAATCAAATGAGTCCAGTAATCCATCTCTATGGAGCTGGGATATGCGACTCTCATTTATGTAACCCAAGCGACAATGCCAAAGATATGTCTGATTCAAATCATTAGATTTGAATCGTTTGGTATTTATGTTATAGACTGGGTTTTCTAGATCTAGAACATAGAGTCTATTCATCTAATGTGCACTGCAATAGAACATTTCATTTAAATAAATAGAACAACATTTGTCCTTTATAGTAAATGAAAAACCTTTCTTGTCCAAATAAGAAACAGACATAATGTTCTTAGTTATTACAGGTACAAAATAGCACTCATCAAGTTCTAAAATCAAACCACTCAGCAACAATAAGGAATATGTTCCTACAGCTATAGCAGCAACTCTTGCACCATTGCCCACACGCAGTTCCACTTCTCCTTGCGTCAATGATCTACTTCTTCTCAGGCCCTGCACATTAGTGCAAATGTGAGAAGCACAATCGGTATCTAATACCCATGAAGAAGAAATAGATAGATTGACTTCTATAACATGTATACCTGAAGCAGAAGTTTCACTTTGCTTCTTATTGACTTCCTTAAGATACTTTTTACAGTTCCTCTTCTAATGTCCAGCTTCCTTATAGTGGAAGCATGTCCCTTCCTTGGCCACCCCACCTTTGGGCTTTAATGCTTTCTTGCCCTTTTCTTAGGTCTTGCCTTTAGACTTCTTACCTTTGCCCTTTTTAACCATAAGTACAACACTAGTACTAGGTTGTATCTTCTTAAGATTGTTCTCAGCAGTTCTTAACATAATTAAGAGCTCAGGCAACGGTTTGTCAATTTCACTCATGTAATAATTCATGACAAATTGACTAAAGCCTCTAGGCAAGGACTGCAAATAAGGTCAATGGCCAACTCTTGGCCTATATGAAATCCCAATCTATCAAGGTTCTCCACGTACCCAATCATCTTCAGTACGTGAGTTCCTATGGGTGTTCCTTCTTGCATCTTACATTGAAACAATGCCTTAGATACCTCGGATCTCTCGTGCCTCACTTGCCCTTGATATAGTTGCTTCAGGTGTGCAACCATAGCAAAGGCATCCATGTTCTCATGTTGCTTCTGAAGCTCAGAGTTGATGGTTGCAAGCATAAGGCATGATGCATCTAATGCATCATCTTTATGCTTCTTGTAAGCATCCTTATCAGCATGAGTGGTATTGTTGGTGGGTGGTTCAGGAATGGGTTGCTCTAGGACCTAGAGTTTCCACTCCTGTTTGAGAACTATTCTCAAATTCCTATACCAGTCAATAAAGTTTGCTCCATTGAGCTTGTCCTTCTCAAGGACTGATCGCAGAGATAGGGTATTTGACGTATTTGAAGACATAGTGATCTACAACAGAAATAATATGCATAAAATGAGTATCATATCTTTAAATCATTTAATTAGGCCTTTGATTAAATGAGACTCCCACTGAATCATAGATGCATGTGGGGCAAAATCCACATCATACTTCACCTTGAGTTAGCTTTGGCTAATCGCCCAAGATTTAGTATGACTAGGTAGGTAACAATTTATCAATTGCATCACATGCAATTCTTGCATAAAGAGGGGTCAAGATCCATATTACACATCATCTTGAGTTAGCTTTGGCTAATCGCCCAAGACTCAGTGTAGATGCTCTCTAACCCATGTTTCCTAACTATTAGGATATGCCTCTAGGTGTTTCTCAATCTAATTGAGACACTTAGTTAAGTCTCATCCAAAGTTTGATAGCAGGACATCACAATTGTCCTCTCGCACTCTACCAAGATAAAATGCATTGCTTTGCTTTGGCAAACCCAACAACAAATGGTCGAGGTAGTTTATGAGTACCAAACTTTGGTAGGCATATTAAATTGACTTAATTTAAAATAAGATTATTATTTAGCATCACATACACACATAACACACATAGCAAATAATCTTAAACATGACATGGTTATGGCTTTAATCTACGATCTTCTCAAGCCAATGAGAAGAGCAAATGGTGAACCTAGGGATGACATCTTCTCTAAGTGCTTTATTCAGTCACCTTGTGTTGTCGGCATTGTTGGATCAAAGCGGATCGCTAGAAAGGGGGTGAATAGTGATAAAAACTTTTCTTTCGTTTCGTTCGTTAAAACCCGAGTAGACAATTAATTACAGCAAAAAGACAAATGATAAATAAAAGGAGACAAATGGTTTTTTACTTGGTCCGTAGCCTTCGGCTACTACTCCAAGGCCCTAACAGTCCTAGACCATGTACGGAGGGTAATTGACTAAAACACTCCTCCTCGTTGGAGGTAGGAGTTAGACGATTACAAAAACCTTTGAAAGCAAAAGATAGAGAGACAAACCCTCTCTTCTATTAATGTAAAATGCAACGATAGAAAACCTCGATAAAAAAGAATTGCAGTATTAAAGAGATGACAAAATAACATTATACCAACAACTAGGAAATATAAATTAAGCTAGGGTTGTTGGCAGCACTTCGTCGTTGTAGAGTCGTCGGAGAGTCGTAGCGTTGCGGAGGCTTTTGAGCACTTAGAAATGATGAAAAACCCTAGGAGAGGCCCTCCTTTTATAGCCTTTGAGCCCCTTTTCAAGAGGAATTGGGCACAATACTCCTTGAAAAATGGTGATAAAGCTTGACTCCTCGAGGCTGATCATTGACCATCAGTCGACTGATGGCAGCATAAGTCGAATGCTGACCGTAGGCAGTCGACTGATGGACGACAGTCGAGTCCTCCAAGCTGGCAATGATTGATGCTAGCTGCAAGGCAAAGTTAGCTTAACAAAAGCATTATTTCGATGGCCTCCGACCATCCGATCTCAACCTAGACTACCTATAGGATGTCTTTGGTCGGATCTACGCTTAAGATCATCCCCGTAAAGAGGATACGACCTCACTTACTCTCGCACACACACGAGCTTACCTCAATACTTACTGTGTCACTTTCGCTTCTGGCCTTCCACTCGATTCCTTCGGCTCCCTCTGAAGTCACTCGAGTGTCGTCCGACCACCGCGGCTTCCTCCGGGTGTCGCTAGCCTTCAGCTCCAGCGTTGACACTTTTCTGCACACTCGATTTAGCTCGTGAGATAACAATATAAGTTTAACTTTGTATCGTTTACTATAATCAAAACTCAGGTTCGACTTAGGTGCCTACTGCACCAAGAGGCATCCTCCTTGTGACTTCATTCTTCAATGGACTTTCCATTTCTTCATTTTGTACATTACAAAATAAGAACACTCGAGTTACATTCGAGTATAAATCTATTTTACAATAGGAAAAATAGAGATGAAGGCGCGGCATGCAAGCCGCATAATGAATTACAACATGCACACACAACACACAACCACAATCATATTGGGTCCTAGGCCATAACCATGCACCATGCATCATATCATTCATAATGATGTGATTTTATAAAATTGATTATACATACACAAATTTTAAAGATGTTTCACCGATAAGCTGCAATGCCACGACGATCCCACTAGGGTGAACAGTGGCGTCCACGGCTAGGCCGTAGACTCCCTATTTTGCCTCTTTAGGACAATTGCAAGCCTAAAATTCGTGTACCCATAATACACATATTTTATATCTCATATATAACATGAAAATCTAGATTTATATCACATATAAATTATATAAACAATAAAATATATGTTTCACAAGTGGCTCTGATACCACTATTGGGATCCTACTATGCGTGCGAACTGATTCGCAAAACCACAGCGGAAGTAAAATTTTGGATCCCACCAGAGATCCAAGCAAAAACATATAAATTATTTTTAACCATCTAGATCCTATCTAGAAGAAGTATTATACCTTTAAAGCGAGCCCTTCGCAATCCCGCTAGTCCAAAGTTGTCGGATCTAAATACGGTAAGGATAATCGTATCTCTAAGGTATCCACACTAACACTCAGCCCTTTTGGAAATATGGTTGTGCTAGCAACCTTTGTAGAACAACTAGCCAAAATTAGGAGGATGAAGAAGTGAAGAAGAAGAAAGAACACTCAACTCTTAGATCTCTCTTTGGCTCTTCTTCCACCCTTATATATTATCATGCTTGAATTCCAAAATCAATGCATCATTGAAAATCCACTAGCCACTTCCCATTCTACACGTTGAAATCCAATGCATCAAATGCATTGAATTGTAATCAAATGCAGTATTAAAAAGCCACTTCCAATTCTTCACGTTGAAATCCAATGCATTTTTAATGCATCATGCATGCATTAAACCCTTTTGCATGTGACTTGGGTTTAAATCAAGTCTAACTTGAGTTTTGCATGTGATTTGGGTTTAACTCAAGTCTTACTTGAGTTTTGCATGTGACTTGGGTTTAACTCAAGTCTAACTTGAGTTTTGCATGTGACTAGGGTTTAACTCAAGTTTAACTTGAGTTTTGCATGCGAATTGAGTTTAATTCAAGTCTAACTTGATTCTAACTCAAATCTAGTCTTCATCCATCCAATTCAGTTTGAGTCTAACTCAAATGTAACCCGCTTGAGTCTAACTCAACCAACTTGATTTTGACTCGAGCCTGACCATCCATTATTCTCATTGTTCTTTTAGTCAAACTAAAAGAACCGATTTCCAAAATAGAATGTCATTTATGTGTGACCCTATAGGCTCTTGTAACGTTGACAATGTGTCTAAAATCCCTTTTAGACACATAAGCAATGAGCGGCATCTAGCAATACATCATTGCTACCCAAGTTACAAGATCGTCGAGATCCGATAACCTTTCCGTGGCTATTATCATGTATAACGATGTCCTTCTATCTCTGATATCTTAGATCGATCAATGAGGTATAGATCGTATCATCCTCTTATTGATCTTTATGTTTCTTGATCCCTAAGTAGACACACTCAAACAAATGAGCTCAAAATCTCATATTGACTCATTTGAGCATGATCATGCATTTCGTGGTCCTACTCTATCAAGAGATCAAAGATATCACTTCTGTCATATAGGAGGGATAGATCACATCTACATCCCTCCGCATAATTCATTACATACCCAGTAATCACCGTTATAGTGCATCCTGTTACAGCGTGATGTTAGACGATACTAAAGTGTTGGTCATGTGCTATTTCTCGGAATGCTCATAGGCTCCCATGTCCCCGGATTAAAATTTTCCTAATGAAAATTAATCCAGATGGGATGAGTTTCCTAAGCACAACCAATTCGTCGTCGTGCCAACGACTCGAGCGATCGCTTGAACAAACTAGTTGTTCAAGCAACAAAACTCTTCTAGTCGATTAGCCGCGGAAGAGACGACGGACGGATCGCCGGTTTTTGTGTTTCTTATTCGGGGTCCATGATTATACAAATACATGCAAATGCAAACTAGTATAATCAACATATACTAACATAAAGAACATAAGCTAGCATATCAAATAAGAACATGAAAAGAAAAATAATAAAAGTTGTGAAATTTTTATACCTCTTGATCTTCTATCGTATGTCCTAACCTCCTTATAGACTTCGTGTGGGCGAAGATCCTCCACAAGTTGAAGCTTCCTAGATCTTCTTCAATCTAAAGAAAGAAGAACTCTCTTTCCCTTCTTGCTTGAGCCAACCACCAATCCACAAAAGGATTGATGCCGCCGGCCCCAAGAATAGAGAGAACATAATGGAAACAACCAAGGAACCGAACTAGGGACAAACCCTAGTTTTGGTGCCGCCGGCCAAGATGGAGTGAAGAGGAGAAAGGGAATATGTTGGGCGCCGGCCACGGTGGAGGGAATAGAGGAAGGAGTCGGCCACACCCTAGGAAGAAGAAGACCTCCTCTCCTATAGTTGCCGCCCAACTTCCTTGCAATCCCTAGCCGCCCAACCATAGGAGCCAAACCCTAATTAGGGTTGCCGCCCAACCAAGGTGGAAGGAGAAGATCTAGAACCGGCCACTTACCCTAGGAAGAAGAAGAACTCTTCGACAAGTTGCCGCCCACTCTCCTTCCAAACCTTGGCCGCCCAACCCAAAAGAGCCAAACCCTAATTAGGGTTTCCTCCTTAGGGTTGCTTGCCGCCCAAGCAATTGAAGGCTAAACCCTAATTTCCATCATCCAACCTCTTCTACTTCCGCCCAAGCCTAAGCCCCTATTTATAGAACTTAGGAGAAAGTTGGTCATTGATGAGGTAGCCAAAAATATAGGAACTAATTCCCAATTTTCTTGCCGCCCAAGGGTAGCAAGGAATTAGTAAAAAATTTTTCTTCTTATAATCTTGCCGCCCAAGGTGGCATAGGAAATTTTTTTTTTTCACCAATTATAATCTTAAAATTTTTTTTAACTAATTCTAATCTTGCCGCCCAAGGTGGCATAGAATTAGGAAAAAAATTTTATCAATCTTTTAAACTTGCTGCCCACCTTATCCAACCTTTCCTCTCCCTTTTATATAGAGTTAGGTTTAGGCCTTGGTTTAATCTCCACCGTCGGTTCTAGGGTTTTAATCTCAACTGTCGGATTTAGAGATTTAATCTCAACCGTCGGTTCTAGGGTTTTAATCCCAACCGTCGGATCTAGAGATTTAATCTCAACCGTCGGTTCTAGGGATTTAATCCTAACCGTCGGATCTAGAGATTTGTTTTCCATCATTTGATCTAGACTTCATGAGGTTTATATTAGGCTACGATAGGGACCATGAGGAGGAGTTGGGTCTTGGCCACCCGATGGATCGGAACCACACAAACTTGATCCATCAATGATGTTCCATTCCACTAGAGGATCATCATCGAACTACCTCACTAACCCCCATAAATTAATATGGGCTCCATATATTATTTGTACATCCATCTCCCCGTGTTTAAGATATCGAATGTCAGTCAATTAATTGATTTACTGACTATCAATTAATCAACATCTAACTCCTCGAGTAGTACCACTCAACCTTATCATCATGTTGACTAAGTCAACCTGCAGGGTTTACATGATGAACCTTATGAGCTCCTCAAGGGGACATCATCAACCTAATACATAGGACACGGATTCCTCCTATAATCAACGACACACCATGTAAATAATATCATTTCCCAACTTACCGGGCATATTGATTTAATCCATAGAAATCTCACCCTCTGGTAAATCAAAGAAATAAATATTAAGAACATGTGCCCGTTATTATATCGAAATTAAGAGCATGTACAACATAATATCCGAGGTCCGATTCAATTATGTAGTCAGCAACAAATTGAATCACCTCTATGTCGGTCCTGCTCAATACACCTAAGTGTACTAGTGTAACTTTATGTTCAAGACAAAACAATACCAAGTTACACTACAACCATGCCAATGGTTTGTCCAAAACCATCTTGGTTGTGAGCCTCTACTTATACTCTACAAGGGACTGATAACATGATCTTCTGTGCCATCACCCAAGCACCATGTTATCTATAATGTAAAGTATTAGACAATTTTGCATAATCATAAAAATATGCAAACAATGATCATGTGATTCTTATTTCAAAATAAAGATATTCATACAAAAGAGCTAGACTTTCAGTATACATCCCAACAATCTCCCACTTATACTAAAAGACTATGCTGTCCTTATACTGCCATACATCTGATTCCCCTTCCCTCCACATGCCTATCAAAGCTCTCGCTAGAAGGGCCTTAGTGAAAGGGTCTACCAGGTCATCCTCTGATACAATCTAGGCGACAACAACTTCTACCTCCTTTACGATTTCTCGTATCATGTGGTACTTGCACTCTATGTGTTTACTAGCCTTATGGGCTCGTGGTTCCTTCGAGTTTGCAACTGCACCATTATTATCACAATTAATTGTGATAGTTCTGGGCAAACCAGGAATCACATCCAAGTCCATCAGGAAGTTCCCGACCACATGCCTTCTTTGGTCGCCGCCATACGCCACATACTCAGCTTCCATGGTGGAGTCCGCCATGCATTTCTGCTGGGCACTCCTCCATACAATGGCTCCACCTCCTAAAGTAAACACAAAACCTGAGGTAGACTTACTGTTATCCCTATCTGATTGGAAATCGCAATCCATGAAACCCACAGGGAGTAATTGGTTTGCACGGTAAACTAGCATATAATCCCTAGTCCTTCTCAAGCACTACAATATATGCTTTTACCGTAGTCCAATGTCCCTATCCTGGATTACTCTGATATCTGCTAACCATGCCCACGGCAAAGCAGATATCTAATATAGTACAGAGCATCGCATACATGAGGCTTCCTACTGCCGAAGCATAAGGAACCGCCTTCAGCTCCTTTATCACCTCAGATGATCTAGGACACATCTCCTTAGATAAAGGAACTCCATGCCAAAAAGGTAGAAAACCTTTCTTGGAGTTCTGCATGCTAAAACGATCCAAAATCATGTCTATGTATGAAGCTTGGGATAAGCACAACAACCTTGATCCCAAGGTTGTGACCCACTTCTCCCAAGTCCTTCAAAACTGTTTGGACAACCATACCCTTACGTCTGATAACACTCTGATATTGTTGCCAACTACCAAAATATTATCTACGTATAGTACAAGAAATACCACTACGTTTCCGTCACATCTCTTGTATACACAAGACTCATCCGGACTTTGAATAAATCCATAAGTCTTGATTTACCTCATCAAAGCGGATGTTCCAAGACCTCAAAGCTTGCTTCAGTCCATAAACGGACCGATTAAGCTTTCATACAATACGCTCTTTGCCCTTAGCAATGAATCCCTCTGGTTGCTTCATATAGATGTTTTCCTCAAGACTTCCATTAAGGAAAGCTGTCTTGACATCCATCTATCACACCTCATAATCCATATGAGCTGCAATGCATAAGAGCTCCCAGACCTGATTTGAATCCATAGATTCAATCTCAGTATTCATTGCACTTTGCAAAGATGTTTCATCTTTATCTTGGATTGCCTCGTCATATGTCCAGGGATCAGGTTCATGTTTGCTAGGGACCAAATCAGAAGATTCGTCGAAAAACATGAATCTAAGAGGCTGTCTAACAACCCTCCCACTACGACGAGGTATCATCTGTGTATCCTTTGTGACATGCGGTGCAGTGACATGTGGTATATCCTCTTGTACCGGTGGTACTAAAGAAGTGACTTCCCTTTTAACTCCTCCAGAACAATTTTACCCTTGGGCTTGTGGCTCATCACATAGTCTTCCTCTAGAAATCTGGCGTTCGTCTTAACGATCACCCTCTGATCTTTAGGACTACAAAACAAGTCAGAATAACTCATCATCGATCTAATCAACTCCATAAGAGTCATATTCCTTCGTACTGCTACACTGTTCTGCTGGGGTGTGCCAGGTGCAGTCAATTGAGATTGAATCCCAACCTCTGATAAGTAGTTCCTAAACTCTCCCAAGAGGTTGTCACCACCACGATCAAATCGTAGTGTCATCCATATCTTGAATAATCGTCTATGAAAGAGACGAAATATTCAAGATTACCTTTTGCATAGATAGTCATAGGACCTCACAAATCAGAATGAACCATTTCTAACAAATCTTTGGCTCTATACCCCTTGGCCTTAAAAAGGCCTCTTGGTCATCTTACCCTCCAAGCAAGATTCGTAGGTTGGGAGATCCTCCACCACTAATGAACCCAAAGGTCCATCAGCTATCAACCTTTGAATTCTGCTTAGATTAATGTGACCAAGCCTAAGAAGCCAAAGATATGTTTGGTTCATCTTCGAAGGTTCTTTTCTCTTATTGGAATTAGAAGATGAGTTATTAACTTCTATTTGCATCGTGAGAGCTTGTGGTTCAAGTTATAAATTTCCTATCTATGTACCTGAATAGATAATGTCCCTATTCCTTTTATAACAAATCTGTCATAAAAAGAAATAGATTATCCATCCAAAAACTATTTAGAAACCGAAATCAATTCTTTCTAAATAAGGGTACATAAAGGAAATTCTTAAGAACCAAAAACCTTTATTTTTCTCAAAAGATAAATAAAACATCTCCCACTGCAATAGCCGTCATCTTCATGGCATTGCCCAAGTAAATGGTAATATCCCCTTTAGCTAGTCATCGGGTTTCCTGGAACCCCTGCAAATTGTTGCAGACATGATTAGTAGCTCCCGTATCTACTTACCAGGTGTCGGTAGATATCACCGCTAATCATGTTTCAATGACTAGTCTAAAAGATATACCTTTGTTCTGTTTTGAATTGGGACAGTCCTCCTTCCAATGTCCATCCTGCTTGTAAGTGAAGTACTTGCCTTTCGGCTTCTTCACTCTTCCCTGAGATCCTCCCACCATCTTTGCTTCACCTTGTTTCTTCTTCTTCTTGCCTTTCGGCTTAGAAGTAGAAACCCTTTTGAGCAATGATAGCTTGAGAACACTCTTTGAAGAGTGCATACTTGTACACCTTAGCAGATAAGACAATATCTAGAATCTTTTCCAATCAACATTATTTAGGTACAGTAAGCTTATTTCCTTTAGTATCACAATAAGTGGACTGAAAGTCATTTTGAAAATCCTAAGAATCACAATAGATCATTACTTTAGATTTCAAAAAATTATTGATTCCTCTAACAATAAAATTTTGAAATCAACCAACACCTCAAAACACCGAGAATATCGCATGCCACGCAGTGTGGACGTATACGAATTCTACATTTGTAAGAGGAGGTTTTACCCATTAATTTTATTATCTTGTCAACCTTACTTTTTGACAAATAAAATTAATAGTTGGTTCCTCTTTGGCCCTACAAATAAAAGCAGTGACTCCGATGGGGAGGATACTTTATATTTGCATCTAAGTGTGCACCATTACATGATACTAAGGGAATTATTTCGGATTATGTGTCTTACCGCTGTGGAAGTACACACGCTCCTAGATAATTTCCTATAACCATTATTTGACCTAGTGATCCGCAAACAAACTCATCCGCAGGGAGGAAGGCACTCAGAGCGGACACGCAAGTTTGTTGCATCACACGTCAAATTGTAATGGAGGCCACGGGAATTAATTAAAATATCCCTCCCACTTAGTAAATTGAAAATGAGGAATTTTCAAGCACACACAACATGCATATAAAACAAATCAGCAATAAATATGGAAAAAACATAATTTTTCCAACTATTATGGCATTGTTCTCCAATATGCGTCCCGTCGTGTCGCCACCTCGTCCCCTCCCCCTACGCCATGTACGAGCCATCCGGAGATCCGAGCCGAGAATAAAACCTATTTTATTTTACATCCATCGATCCTATACTCCACGAGGGAGTGTACATGAAATCTAGATCGAAAGTAAAATAAAATAAAGAGTGACTAAACAATGTCGTTTTTAATTACAAAAATTAAATACTAATCTAGCCTCGTCAACCCCGAGGATTCAAATAATATACATACAATCACACACAAACAACCACATAGACACATATAGCCATAATAGTCGGATCTTATGCCTGCAACCAAAAAGTTAGCCTACGCACATCCTACTATTATCCGGCATACTCAATATATGATATGTGCATGAAAATAACCGAATCCTAAACACACAAAACCGGAAACCGTGGCTCTGATACCATTTGTTGGCAATGTGCTATTTCTCGGAATGCTCATAGGCTCCCATGTCCCCGGATTAAAATTTTCACTAATGAAAACTAATCCGGATGGGATGAGTTTCCTAAGCACAACCAATTCGTCGTCGTGCCAACGACTCGAGCGATCGCTTGAACAAACTAGTTGTTCAAGCAACCAAACTCTTCTAGTCGATTAGCCGCGGAAGAGACGACGGACGGATCGCCGGTTTTTGTGTTTCTTATTCGGGGTCCATGATTATACAAATACATGCAAATGCAAACTAGTATAATCAACATATACTAACATAAAGAACATAAACTAGCATATCAAATAAGAACATGAAAAGAACAATAATAAAAGTTGTGAAATTTTTATACCTCTTGATCTTCTATCGTATGTCCTAACCTCCTTGAAGACTTCGTGTGGGCGAAGATCCTCCACAAGTTGAAGCTTCCTAGATCTTCTTTAATCTAAAGAAAGAAGAACTCTCTTTACCTTCTTGCTTGAGCCAACCACCAATCCACAAAAGGATTGATGACGCCGGCCCCAAGAATAGAGAGAACATAATGGAAACAACCAAGGAACCGAACTAGGGACAAACCCTAGTTTTGGTGCCGCCGGCCAAGATGGAGTGAAGAGGAGAAAGGGAATATGTTGGGCGCCGGCCACGGTGGAGGGAATAGAGGAAAGAGCCGGCCACACCCTAGGAAGAAGAAGACCTCCTCTCCTATAGTTGCCGCCCAACTTCCTTGCAATCCCTAGCCGCCCAACCATAGGAGCCAAACTCTAATTAGGGTTGCCGCCCAACTAAGGTGGAAGGAGAAGATCTAGAACCGGCCACTTACCCTAGGAAGAAGAAGAACTCTTCGACAAGTTGCCGCCCACTCTCCTTCCAAACCTTGGCCGCCCAACCCAAAAGAGCCAAACCCTAATTAGGGTTTCCTCCTTAGGGTTGCTTGCCGCCTAAGCAATTGGAGGCTAAACCCTAATTTCCATCATCCAACCTCTTCTACTTCCGCCCAAGCCTAAGCCCCTATTTATAGAACTTAGGAGAAAGTTGGTTATTGATGAGGTAGCCAAAAATATAGGAACTAATTCCCAATTTTCTTGCCGCCCAAGGGTAGCAAGGAATTAGTAAATTTTTTTTCTTCCTATAATCTTGCCGCCCAAGGTGGCATAGGAAATTTTTTTTTTCACCAATTCTAATCTTAAAATTTTTTTTAACTAATTCTAATCTTGCCGCCCAAGGTGGCATAGAATTAGGAAAAAAATTTTATCAATCTTTTAAACTTGCCGCCCACCTTATCCAACCTTTCCTCTCCCTTTTATATAGAGTTAGGTTTAGGCCTTGGTTTAATCTCCACCGTCGGTTCTAGGGTTTTAATCTCAACCGTCGGATTTAGAGATTTAATCTCAATCATCGGTTCTAGGGTTTTAATCCCAACCGTCGGATCTAGAGATTTAATCTCAACCGTCGGTTCTAGGGATTTAATCCTAACCGTCGGATCTAGAGATTTGTTTTCCATCATTTGATCTAGACTTCATGAGGTTTATATTAGGCTACGATAGGGACCTTGAGGAGGAGTTGGGTCTTGGCCACCCGATGGATCGGAACCACACAAACTTGATCCATCAATGATGTTCCATTCCACTAGAGGATCATCGTCGAACTACCTCACCAACCCCCATAAATTAATATGGGCTCCATATATTATTTGTACATTCATCCCTCCGTGTTTACGATATCGAATGTCCGTCAATTAATTAATTTACTGACCATCAATTAATCAACATCTAACTCCTCGAGTAGTACCACTCAACCTTATCATCATGTTGACTAAGTCAACCTGCAGGGTTTACATGATGAACCTTATGAGCTCCTCAAGGGGACATCATCAACCTAATACATAGGACACGGATTCCTCCTATAATCAACGACACACCATGTAAATAATATCATTTCCCAACTTACCGGGCATATTGATTTAATCCATAGAAATCTCACCCTCTGGTAAATCAAAGAAATAAATATTAAGAACATGTGCCCATTATTATATCGGAATTAAGAGCATGTACAACATAATATCCGAAGTCCGATTCAATTATGTAGTCAGCAACAAATTGAATCACCTCAATGTCGATCCTGCTCAATACACCTAAGTTTACTAGTGTAACTTTATGTTTAAGACAAAACGATACCAAGCTACACTACAACCATGCCAATGGTTTGTCCAAAACCATCTTGGTTGTGAGCCTCTACTTATACTCTACAAGGGACTGATAACATGATCTTCTGTGCCATCACCCAAGCACCATGTTATCTACAATGTAAAGTATTAGACAATTTTGCATAATCATAAAAATATGCAAACAATGATCATGTGATTCTTATTTCAAAATAAAGATGTTCATACAAAAGAGCTAGGCTTTCAGTATACATCCCAACATAAAGTACATAATTCCTTATGTAGGAAACCGTAGTGACTTTAGGTCTAAGGACTATTCATACCAATAGTCACATGAGAAAGTATATGTCACTCATATAACGATCCATGACACTTTCTCATGGTGGGTTAATTCAGTATATATATTCTCCAATATATAAACCCATGTGTCAATGTGATATCTCATACTCATGACTTGTGAGATCAAGTTATCCATTGACCTACATGCTAGTCTCAATGTATTAATATTGCCCTTGTCTATTAATACTTGATTAGGAATATTAAGAATAGTGTTCTCTACAGCTTCTCATAATCAATTCTACCAATTGATAGACTGTGAGTAAGAACCTACTATTCAAGGGAATTATTATATTTATTTAGCTGGCACACTGTAAAATACCGGAGAAAAAAAATATTCCTCGGTAATTGATAAAATATCTTGTGGAATTTTTCAGGAATTTTTAGAAATTTTTCTGGATTTAAACGGGTGTTTTATGGATATTTCATGGGGATAAAATGAACAGACTTTTATAAAGTCTATTTAGGCTATCTTTTATGAGATATTAAATGGGTTAATTAGACCAAATCTTTCCGTTTCTCTGTCGGTTTCTTTCTTTTCCCCGACGTCTCTTCTTCCTTTTCTCCTCACCGATCGCGACGGGCCATCTTGCCGGGTGATCTCCGCCCGATCCTGTCGCCTCTTCTCTTCTCCTCACCTCACCGTCGCGTCGTGACCCTCCACAGCCGCTCGCGACCCCGAGCAGAGCACCTCGTGTCCTGCCGGCACTACGCGTGAGCACAGCGATGCCTCGTCACCGCCGCTTTCGTTTCCCCCTTGCCCAGCCGTCGGTTGCCGCCGATTTGCTGCCATCATTCGCGCGCCACCCTCCTCGCCGTGCACACATTTCCGATCGCTCGCGGCCCGGGTAGAGCAGTATGCGTGCAAGGCGGCCTGCTCGTCGCATGTATCAACATCAATGGTCGCCGCTCCTGTGCACGCGGCCGCGACCACCAACCTTAGCTGTCATCGTTGATCACCACCGCGAACCCTCTGCCTTAGTCGCCGATCGCTCGCATCATCGGAGCAACTGGCCGATCGCCGCTGGAAATTAGGTAAGCGAGCAATTCTCTTCCGATCTTGAACAAGATCTGAGTCCGAGTTGTGGTTGATCCCTCGCTGAGCACGATCCATTGTTTTGGGCAGCAGTTGGTGCCGACGAACAGGGGATAGAAGACGGTCGTTGCCGGTTCTGTGGACTTCGCTATCGATGGTCACCGGAGATAGGTGAGCACTGCTCCTTTCTTGAGCTTGGACGAGATTTTAGAGTTGCTGTGTTTATCCTTATGGTTAAGTGTGGATCTTGTTGGGACAGTTGATCTGGGAGCCGTCGAACAGAGGAAGGGGTGGCTGCTGATGGAGTCCAGGGCTGGTAAGCTTGTTTTATCCCCTCTCGTTTAATTGTAAATTGCTAGATTTGTTGTCTGTGTGATTTGTGAAGTTGTGGAGGGTTCTGTCGATGGAGTTGACGGATGTTGCTCGGCTGTGGAATGGAGGTTGGTTTGCAGTGATGTTGTGTGTGTAATGGACGACTGAGGCGAGGATGAGGTAGTGGAGGAGCACGCATAGATGCTCTGTTATGCCTTGTATTGGAGTTGGGGTTGAATTTAGGTTGATGTCAGAAGTTGACCTGAATTTGATATGGTTTTTGATCCGATGTGATATGTCATAGTGGTATTAGGTGTCAAATAATCATAGATCGAATATGATTAGTAAATGAAGTGTAGAGGATTACACTACTACATGATTGAATTGACTAATCAAGGGTTAGGATGTAATAAGGGATTAGTATGGAAGTGTATGGAGCTACCCTTGTAGACAATAACGAATCAGCTAAAGATTTAGGTTGGATTAGACTTCTATACCTACAGTTTGATTATGCTAGCATTTGTTTATATATGTTTTGTTTGCAGGATTTTGGTCCGAGATATTCACGGACGTGAAGACGATTAGTGTCTACGAATCAGGTGGGTAATTTCCTACCTGGTCCGGGTAGATGTATTGCATTCAGATTTAGTCATAGATATGAGCATGTTAGGTGTTCATATTACCTTGACCCTTCTCTTATTATCGTATGCTTGAACTTATCGTTGGATTTATTTATGCTCAATTGTTGATATCACATATACCCTATCATGATTTAGGAGTTATAGATGTGATGTAAATTGGCTTAGATGATTAGTAGGGTGTAAATGTCAGTACGGGTGATGACCCAAATTATAAATTAGGAAAAAGGTCATCTATGGATAGGAATGTCCTAAATGTAGGATTTATTTCCAATACCCGTATGTTGCATACTGTTACCAACCATGAGTTGTGTAATGGTTAAGTGAAGGGTGATTAGTATGTCGCTGTGGACCGGTGGTCCCAGCTTGATATGATTAGTCGAGTATGACTCTCTATCGAATAGAGAGTGCGTCGATCAGTTGAGTACAGTCGGAGAGAGAGTTATGATCAGTCGAGTACGACTCTCTATTGGATAGAGAGTGCGTCGATCAGTTGAGTACGACTCTCTATTGGAGAGAGAGTTATGATCAATTGAGTACGACTCTCTACAGGATAGAGAGTCCATCAATCAGTTGAGTAAGACTCTCTACATGATAGAGAGTGTATTGATTAGAAGGGTACGACTCTTTGTTGAACAGAGAGTCTGTGGTAGATGGTTGTACGAGTGATAACATACTCATGTCATATGCATGCATTCTGACGACATAGTCTCCCTTGGGGTTGAGAGAGTCGTCAATCATCTTGCCACCCAGAGCACTCCTCGAGGAGTAACTGGTGTGAGGGCAGAGCATCTGTTGTGCCGCACTCTACCACTATAGACGGTGGTAGTTGGAGTTGCGTTAGTTGTCCTGGGTGCGTGGTACTCGACCACTCATTGGTAGTGTTAGTCGGAGTGGCCAGCAGTAGGGACCCCCGTTGTGTAGCGAGCTCTTTAGGCTCATATGCTACTTGATCATACTGCCCACTTGGCCACTCTATAGCAGTGGTTGGTGTGAGTTGGGACAGTTGTCATGTCGTGCCACCTAGGCCACACTGGGGTCGTGGTAGCGAGTAGGGGTGAGCAGGCATGACGATGTTGCATTTGATTGTACTATGCTTGCTGCATTTGGGTGTACATCATATTCATTCGTGTTTCTTGCATTTGTTATACGATTGTGTCGGATACTGGTATGGGTTGGACAGACCATTAGATACCTTGACCTGTAGTTAGAGTATATTGTGAGTTGATCTACTCTTCCTGTTATATATATATATATATATATATGTTTGATATATGTTCAGGTTGGATCAGAGTAGCGTAGCAGACTTCAGGTATGTCTGCATTTTTATGTTGTTTATTTGGTTAGACGGTATATGCTTGTATTTATATACTATGCTAATATACCTATTGTACCTCTAGAGTATGTTGTTGAAAATACATGTGATATGACATATATACATGTTTTTCTATTACCTGTTGAGTTTTACTCACTACCCCCCACGGACCCTGGGTTTTTCTGTCGCCCAGGTAACAGGTAGAAGACTTCGTGACAGCTTGGAGCACCGCTGGCGGACATCTCATCTCACCTCTGAGGCTCCCGTGTTGGTTTTGGGCTTTGCATCCGCCGTGTATTGTATTTAGAGTTTTCATAGTGTACTGTGTTGTGGACTTGTAGATTCGGATTTTGTCGATGTACTGTATGTGGTTGTAGTGTGTTAGTCATACCGGTATGCATGTTGTGGATGTATTGTATATGTGGGGTTATGGGTATGTCGTTGTATTAGTTTCCGCTGTATTTCGTTATGTTGTTGTGTTTTCATATATATATGTTATTGTTATTGTGGGCCTACGGGCCTTGTATTATCCCGAAATATTGCCACGTACAGGGGAGGTGCCGTCCGTTTGATTTTCGGCTCGGTATGCTCTCGGGGCGTGACAACTTTAGTGGTATCAGAGCCCAAGGTTCTGCGATGCCATACAATGTTGTTTTTGTGTCGAGTCTTGGATTCTCGGGAGTCGATTTATTCGGTTTTGGTTTTTTGAGATGAGATGGACAGCGGCCTGAGATCCAAGCAGCATGAGGTAAGAATTCCTGAAAAACTTATGGTTTAGTAGATATTTATCTAAACTTGATCAGTAGGTGTATACAATAGAGTTATGACACCTGTGCAGACTTGTAGTAGGGGTCGTCCATCGAGGCGACCAACCGGAGTGACCTTTAGGGTTTATACTCCCGGTTATGTTGGCTATGCATTTAGATGCTTATACCAAGGAATAACTGTAGTGTTTTGGTTATTGTTCGGAACCGTGGTATGGGTTGACCACGGGAACGACCTGTTGAGTCTGTGAGTCTTGAACCTGTGTCGAGAAGGTGATTTACCTTTGAGAGCCGACTGATACCGAGTTAGAAAAACATAGGTCAAGTCGTCACATTTCTGGTTGAAATCAGAGATTTCAACCTCAGAGATTTTCACTAACTGTTCTAGTCAGATCATTACCTGTGGGTAATGAACAGACTTGTAGACTATTGTGATGCAGAAAGCGGAAGGCTAGGTTACGGTGCTTCATAGGGATTTTATCCCTGAGTTGTTCGTACTGGGTTGTATAACTTTGAAAGTACTTTTGAGTACTTGACTTATGTTATACAGAGGAAGTAGAGTTGTTGGCATACCATTATCGGGATCAAGCCTGTATTTGGTGGAAAATGCAAAAAATGACATTCGGGAAATAATATATCACTTGATCATGGTTTAGTGATGTTGAAAGAGAGTATTTCCCCGTGTCACTTTTAGTGACGCATTGTAAGGAATTCTTGAGCTTTAAGAAAGAGTAATCAGTTAGTAATAGTGTACTGTGCAGAGTCGTGAGACTTGCAGAGGTTACGACCACCTAATATCTCAAGAAGATGAATGGATATTTTAAGCCACCTACGATTGTTGGCTTACTGTTGGATTAAGATGACGGGATCTTCTACCAGATCTTACCGGAAGACGTTAGATTGAGACAGAAGTTTAGAAATGACTCCGTACAAGAGTTTAAGAGTTGGAGACCGGTAAGCAAACATTGCAGGTCAACTTAATAGAGTCAGAAGTCTCCGATTGTTGGATAAAGGAGCAAGGTCGAAGTCATAGACTTTGAGCTATTTTCTAATTATAGAAGACCAACCGCAGATCATCAGGATGTTCTCGTGACTATCAGCAAAAATCAGAACAAAGACTCCGAAGGGATTGTGGGCATGCAGTGCAGATCACGAAGACACGCGAAGCCAGATTATCCGTTGGAGCAGTCCAGCTATTGCTATTGTTGAGCAACCAGTACATTTGGGGAGCTATACTGTGAAGACTCAGTTGAAGACTATCCGGGAGATTCCGGGAAGGTGATGCACCGTCTCGATAGCAGAGATCAGCACTGAAGATTGGGTTATTTTGTCAGCAGTGATCTACCACCTCAGGCGTGGTTGGAGTTACATGATACTTCCTTTTAAGGGGAAGTGATTTACGAAGCAGCATCAGCAGAAGACATTGTAGAAGACTCAGCAGACACCAATAGTTATCTCCAGATGTGATTTGATTTGTACAGAGGAGAGAGTATACGATGATGGTCGTATCTATTTGGTATTCTACAGTTGCAGCTCGTAGGATTAAGTGATGGGATCGGATGATCTAGGAAAAATCCTAGGATCATTCATCGCAGAAATGCGACCGCTTTGTAGCGGACTGTTGGATCTGATCTTATTCTCTTCGGAGAAAGGCCGAGACCTGCATGGAGCCTTTGGGATCAGATCGACAGATATTTCATCGTTCAGGGTATTACTCTAGTTTTACCCTCTGGGTTAATATATTGGGAGATACTTGTAGTTTACAAGTATCTTTGTCTAGAACATTTTCAGCTGAATTAGAAGGGTTCTTTACATCGACTTGTGGGTCGGTGGTATCTCTACCGTCAGGTGAGATGAGGATCAATGATTAAGAAGTCAAGGGATGCCCTTAGACTCTGATAGACATACTTTTACTGTAGACATATCCTTACGGATGGTCAAATTGTTGGAAGTATGGTACGATATGCTCTCGGATGTGCGTATAATCTGAGAGTATTCGGATGTAATTTCTGATGAATTCCAAGGTTTGTCGTTGCATAGGCAAGTGGAGTAGGCGATCGAAATGATTGCGGAAATAGTTCTGATATCGAAGATCACAGACCGGGTGATAGTTTTGTTGGTATCAGTATTGTTAAACACTATAAGAATTGGAAGCATGTGAGTTATGATTATAGGAGATGTTGGAGGGGATATTTATCTATCCCAGTATTCCTCCTTGAGAAGATCCGGAACTCTTTGTTGAAAGAGAGATGGACCTTTGGAAGTATGCATCGATTATCGATGATGGAATACAGTAGTTATTGTGAAGAATATCCTTCGTTGTGGATAGATGATCTATTGAGATCAGCCAAAGACACCTGTGTATACTCTAAGGTTAGTTTACGACTAGAGGGTTGATATTGTAGTGACATGGTGTCATACAATTATCATTGTCGTTGTGATGATTAATATATATCATCGGCGTAGAGTAAAGGGGATGCAGGTGTGTGGAGACGACAATTTCATACTTGGTATGAATTGTATGGATTTTGATTTAAGTTGCTAGACTAATTAACGATTTAGTCGTCACTGGATTTGAGAATCATGTATCCTGAACACAATTGGATCCTTTTGTAGTTATTGGAGTTGCGCACTCGGCCACCGTAGATGGTGGTTTTCCTTGTATGATTTGGTTAGTTCTGTAGATGTGGATAGAATGTTTGGCATTACTATACCACGGACTTGTTTGACAAAGGTGATGATGGAAATCATTTAGTCGGAAGCTGGTGAAACCAGTTACAAGACCTAGACGGCGGTTAACTTTTACACGAGTATTAGTTAATCCTTCCGGAGTGGATAAAAGGATGATGTACGCAAATGCATCGTTTCAGGGATCGGAACGATTCTAATGCAGTGAATGAGGTATATCTTATCCCTACGTCAGTTAAGAAACTACGAGATAGTCTGTCATATACATGACGAGGCTTTAGTAGTTATTGTTTGGATTTATAGTGATATGGAACAGAAGTGCTAATGGAGTTTTGTTTAGCTACTGGGTAGCTATTATAGAGTTGCTGGTACGCAAACAGTTGTAACGAGTGAGATTGATCGCTATAATCTTCCATGCACTTACAAAGTGTGTGGTAGAAGTGGATTTTGAATGGTTGGTGGACTCCTCTTTTGAGAAAACAATTCCCCATCTCTGTTAGGGATAGTGTGTTCTGGACACGCATCCAGTTAAGGAAGAGTTGCTACTGAGAGCACATCGTTCGAGATGGGCTATATACCTTGGTGGTACTCAGATGTACCGAGAGTTGAAACGTTACACTGGTGGAATGGTATAAAGAGAGTTATAACAGATTTTGCTACACGATATTTAGTATACCAGCAGGTGAAAGTTGAACATTAGAAACCCGCTAGGTTGCTCCAGGAAATTCCAATTTCGGAATGGAAGTGGGAGCATATCACTATTGATTTCATTACAGGATTGCTTAGAACCCGTAAAAGACATGATGTGATTTGGGTGATCATGGATCGACTAACCAAATCAGCTCACTCTCTGCCTATGCGTGGAATGGACTTGTTGGATCATCCGACAGAGTTGTATTGCGGAAAGATTATCAGATGACGTGGGGTACTTTTAAGTACCATATCGAATAGAGATTCGCGATTTACCTCGCGATTTTGGCAGAGTCTGCACCAGACTATGGGTACAGAGCTTCGGCTTAGTGCAACGTTTCATCCGCAAATAGATGAACAGTCTGAGTGTATCATTTAGATGTTGGAGGATCTATTCAGATCTTGTGTCGTGGATTATGGAGGTGCAGCTTATCGGTTGACTTTACCTCCGACATTTGCGGGTGTTCACAACGTATTTTCCTGTTTCTATACTGAGGAAATACGTGACGCTTGTTAATCATGTTCTGAAAGAGGTTCCGATTCTACCTCAGTCTAATGAGACTTACGAGGAGATTCCAGTGCATATTCCTGGTCGCAACGAGCGTCAATTGCAGAATAAAAACCATCCGACTCGTAAAGGTTGGATGACAGCATCATACCGATGAGGAGACTATGTGGGAGCTGGAAGATACTATCTGAGCTCGATAGTCTCATCTGGTCACTTGAAGAAGGTATGTGGTCCTTTCGGAAACTTGCTTGAAGTATATTTTTGCATGCTAGTACGAAATTTAGGGACCAAATTTTTATAAGTGGGGGAGAATGTAAAATACCGGAGAAAAAAAAATATTCCTCGGTAATTGATAAAATATCTTGTGGAATTTTTCAAGAATTTTTAGAAATTTTTCTGGATTTAATCGGGTGTTTTATAGATATTTCATGGGAATAAAATGAGCAGGCTTTTATAAAGCCTATTTAGGCTATCTTCTACGAGGTATTAAATGGGTTAATTAGACCAAATCTTTCCGTTTCTCCGTCGGTTTCTTTCTTTTCCCCGACGTCTCTTCTTCCTTTTCTCCTCACCGATCATGACGGGCCATCTCGCCGGGTGATCTCTGCTCGATCCTGCCGCCTCTTCTCTTCTCCTCACCTCACCGCCACGTCGCGACCCTCCACAGCCACTCGCGATCCCGAATAGAGCACCTCGTGTCCTGCCGGCCCTACGCGCGAGCACAGCGATGCCTCGTCATCGTCGCTTTCGTTTCCCCTTTTCCCAGCCGTCGGTTGCCGCCGATTTACAGCCATCATTCGCACGCCACCCTCCTCGCCGTGCACACATCTCCGATCACTCGCGGCCAAGGCAGAGTAGTATGCATGCAAGGCGACCTGCTCGTCGCGTGCACCAACATCAACAGTCGCCGCTCCTGCGCACGCGGCCGTGACCACCAACCTTAGCTGTCATCGTTGATCACCACCGCGAGCCCTCTGCCTTAGTCGCCGATCGCTCGCATCGTCGAAGCAACTGGCCGATCGCCGCTGGAAATTAGGTAAGCGAGCGATTCTCTTTTGATCTTAAACAAGATCTGAGTCCGAGTTGTGGTTGATCCCTCGCTGAGCACGATCCATTGTTTTGGGCAGCAGTTGGTGCCGACGAACAGGGGATAGAAGAAGGTCGTTGCCGGTTCTATGGACTTCGCTATCGATGGTCACCGGAGATAGGTGAGCACTGCTCCTTTCTTGAGCTTGGATGAGATTTTAGGGTTGCTGTGTTTCTTGTTGAGACAGTTGATCTGGGAGCCGTCGAACAGAGGAAGGGGTGGCTGCCGATGGAGTCCAGGGCTGGTAAGCTTGTTTTATCCCCTCTCTTTTAACTGTAAATTGCTAGATTTGTTGTCTGTGTGATTTGTGAAGTTGTGGAGGGTTCTGTCGATGGAGTTGCCGGATGTTGCTCGGATGGGGAATGGAGGTTGGTTGGCAGTGATATTGTGTGTGGAATGGACGACTGAGGCGAGGATGAGGTAGTGGAGGAGCACGCATAGATGCTCTGTTATGCCTTGTATTGGAGTTGGGGTTGATTTTAGGTTGATGTCAGAAGTTGACCTGAATTTGATATGGTTTTTGATCCGATGTGATATGTCATAGTGGTATTAGGTGTCAAATAATCATAGATCGAATATGATTAGTAAATGAAGTGTAGAGGATTACACTACTACATGATTGAATTGACTAATCAAGGGTTAGGATGTAATAAGGGATTAGTATGGAAGTGTATGGAGCTACCCTTGTAGACAATAACGAACCAACTAAAGATTTAGGTTGGATTAGATTTCTATACCTACAGTTTGATTATGCTGGCATTTGTTTATATATGTTTTGTTTGCAAGATTTTGATTCGAGATATTCACGGACATGAAGACGATTGGTGTCTACGAATCAGGTGGGTAATTTCCTACCTGGTCCGGGTAGATGTATTGCATTCAGATTTAGTCATAGATATGAGCATGTTAGGTGTTCATATTACCTTGACCCTGCTCTTATTATCGTATGCTTGAACTTATCGTTGGATTTATTTATGCTCAATTGTTGATATCAAATATACCCTATCATGATTTAGGAGTTATATATGTGATGTAAATTGGCTTAGATGATTAGTAGGGTGTAAATGTCAGTACGGGTGATGACCCAAATTATAAATTAGGAAAAAGGTCATCTATAGGTAGGTAATGTCCTAAATGTAGGATTTATTTCCAATACCCGTATGTTGCATACTGTTACCAACCATGAGTTGTGTAATGGTGAAGTGAAGGGTGATTAGTATGTCGCTGCGGACCGGTGGTCCCAGCTTGATATGATTAGTCGAGTATGACTCTCTATCGGATAGAGAGTGCGTTGATCAGTTGAGTACGACTCTCTATTGGAGAGAGAGTTTTGATTAGTCGAGTATGACTCTCTATTGGATAGAGAGTGCATCGATCAGTTGAGTACGACTCTCTATTGGAGAGAGAGTTATGATCAGTTGAGTACGACTCTCTACAGGATAGAGAGTCTGTCGATCAGTTGAGTACGACTCTCTACAAGATAGAGAGTGTATTGATTAGATGGGTACAACTTTTTGTTGAACAGAGAGTCTGTGGTAGATGGTTGTACGAGTGACAGCATACTCATGTCATATGCATGCATTCTGACGACATAGTCTCCCTTGGGGTTGAGAGAGTCGTCAGTCATCTTGCCTCCTAGAGCACTCCTCGAGGAGTAACTGGTGTGAGGGCAGAGCATCTGTTGTGCCACACTCTACCACTATAGACGGTGGTAGTTGGAGTTGCGTGCAGTTGTCCTGGGTGCATGGTACTCGACCACTCATTGGTAGTGTTAGTCAAAGTGGCCAGCAGCAGGGACCCCCGTTGTGTAGCGAGCTCTTCACGCTCATATGCTACTTGATCATACTGCCCACTCGGCCACTCTATAGCAGTGGTTGGTGTGAGTTGGGACAGTTATCATGTCGTGCCACCTAGGCCACACTGGATCGTGGAAGCGAGTAGGGGTGAGAAGGCATGACCATGCATGCTGCATTATCGTATCTGATGGCGCTTTGCATATTACCATATATATATACATATATGCATATATATATATATATATATGGATGGTTGATATTAATATATATAGATAGATGCGGTCTATATATATATGATTATTGTGATGTTGCATTTGATTGTACTATGCTTGCTGTATTTGGGTGTACATCATATTCATGCATGTTTCTTGCATTTGTTATACGATTGTGTCGGATACAGGTATGGGTTGGACAGACCATTAGATACCTTAACCTGTAGCTAGAGTATATTGTGAGTTGATCTACTCTTCCTGTTATATATATATATATATATGTTTGATATATGTTCAGGTTGGATCAGAGTAGCGTAGCAGACTTCAGGTATGTCTGCATTTTTATGTTGTTTATTTGGTTAGACGGTATATGCTTGTATTTATATACTATGCTAATAGACCTATTGTACCTCTAGAGTATGTTGTTGAAAATACATGTGATATGACATATATACATATTTTTCTATTACCTGCTGAGTTTTACTCACCACCCCCCACGGACCCTGGTTTTTTCTGTCGCCCAGGTAACAGGTAGAAGACTTTGTGATAGCTTGGAGCACCGCTGGCAGACATCTCATCTCACCTCCGACGCTCCCGTGTTGGTTTTGGGCTTTGCGTCCGCCGTGTATTGTATTTGGAGTTTTCGTAGTGTACTGTGTTGTGGACTTGTAGATTCGGATTTTGTCGATGTACTGTATGTGATTGTGGTGTGTTAGTCATACCGGTATGCATGTTGTGGATGTATTGTATATGTGGAGTTATGGGTATGTCGTTGTATTAGTTTCCGCTGTGTTTCGTTATGTTGTTGTGTTTTCATATATATATGTTATTGTTATTGTGGGCCTACGGGCCTTGTATTATCCCGAAATGTTGCCACGTACAGGGGAGGTGTCGTCCATTTGATTTTCGACTCGGTATGCTCTCGGGGCGTGACACACACGCATAAAGTAAATATAATAACCAATGTTTGCCTATATTAATATAAGATATGATACAAAAGTTTCCCTCATAATTGGCACTAAGGGCTCATACTAACACCTGCACCGCATTCCTTTCATTCTTTTGATCAGGATACAGGTACGTCTGTATATGACTTCTCGGAGTTTCGATCGTGCCCCGATGACATCTTCACGGAGCAATAGACACAGGGGCAGCGATGGGAGCAGCACAGGACCTACACACAAACTGAGTTTCAGAGCCTACGGGACCATTTCCAATGGGTCGATGAGTTCTACGATCAGGCCCAACACTATTTTCAGGAGGAGACCGCCTATCACCAGGAGGTACAGCAGTTTATGAGAGATACGCATACACAGTGGACCAGGGAGGAGGAGCACAGAGCAACCACTGCGTCCACTAGTTCCCAGGTGGATGATAATGCAAGTAAATATTGTAATACACTATATCAAAACAAAATAAATTATCGAACCCCCTCTACACTAATGTAGCATAGAGATGACTCGGATCGTCTCCCAACGAATAAATTACCGAAACACTAATCTCAAGATCAAAGGTTTGGGGCTTTTCAATGGCATACAATAAACAATTGAAACAAGAATTAAAAAAACAATCTATTAATGAAAATCTAAACAACCAAAACAATTCATGAAACATGGAATTTAAACTACAATTCTAAAAAAATAAGCATGTGAATCAAGAAAACATCCCATGGATGAAGCTAGGGAAATCCCTAAGCTTGACTTGACTGTGATCAGAGAAGAACAAAGGGAACATATAGGAAGCAAATTCAATTTCACAGGACTTAACCAAATTAACCTAATGCAATCTATGAAAACAATGAACGACTAAAATCCATTACAAAACATTATTGTGTTAGCTGATCTATCAAAGTTTAATAACAGTAATTCAAACAACAATAATCCAATCACAATCCTGAAGTATTAAATTCAAATAGCAGAAATTTAAAAATAGAATATGAAGAAAACAGCAGAAGAATTAGATTCAAGCAAGAATACATCACACAGATTAACTCAAACAATTCAACTTGAACAGGCTCACAGATCAAAATTGGGACATCCTCAAGCTCGGAGTTGGATCAAAAGCAGAGAAAAACAGAGAATCGGTCGGCTGGAGCTGTGATGGTTCTAATCAGAGCTTTGATGAGGGAAGAAGATCGCCCAGCTGAAGAGAAGGGGAATCCCCTTCTCCTTTTCATCCGACGATGAAGATGGAGGTGGCGATCGGAGCGGAAATCCCCTTCTCCAATGTCTCGGTGAAGCTGATGGTTGTGGCTGCAGAGGAGATGGAGTGGATGACCGGAGCAATCGGAGGGGAATCCCCTTCTCCAACGCTGTCCGAAATCTGTGATGTAGAGACTGAGGTGGCAGCTGGCCGATGGAAGAAATTAAAGAAGATGAAGTCTAGCCGGTGATTTGGTGGAGAAGATGGGTGGTGGAATGCCACCGCCGGCATTGGCGGAGGAGAGGGAGTGGTCGGCGGTGCTCGGATCTGGCAGAGAAAGAAGAAGTTGCGGTGAAGAAGAGGTTTCGCATCGCATGAGAAGAAGATGATTTGCGATCAGGAAAAATTGGCTGATTTAAACCAAATCCATCCGATGGCTAAAATTGCTCTGATTTGTAATGGAGGGATATGACTAGATCTGATTTGAATGGTTGAGATCAATCTAATCCGGACGAACAATCATAATGTGTAAATCTTAGTGTATGGGTCATCATTTTCCAGATCTAAATAGATGGCTCAGAATCAAACTAATCTCATCGGACGATCTAGATTGATCTCCCACTGGGAATCAAAATCTTGACACTTCATCAAAATCTAAAATAGCTAAATAAATGAAGCTCAAGACAAGCGTGCTCTGGTCGTGTCCCAGAGACACAGGCACGCTTTGGACCGGAGGATGGCGTTGGTTTGGAGCTCCAGAGGAGGACATGGTCGAACATGAGAATTTCACACGGTCGTGCCTTTTTCTAGATGCAGATTCCAGGCGCATTTCCAGACTCCCACACGGTCGGTCGTGTGGATTCCACACAGTCGTGTAGCGACAACATGACTTATGCAACTCTAGGCTTTGCAAGCAATTAAGGAAAGCCAGCTTAACTCATATAAAAGGAAAGGCACGTCTAAACCCTAGGGGGAGGTTCAACGGCTGGGACGACAAGAAGACGTCCTAAAAAGCAACAGAGGCTCGTAATGGGGAGGAATGAAGCAACTCGAAGACCCAAATCGACGCTCCAACACCTTGAAGAGCGACTAAGATATTGCATTGGATCCAACAGGGCATATTATTTCTCTATCTAATTCTGTTTAGATTGTATAAAAAGATGTCTTTTGTTTGTTCTTCCTTATTCATGGAGTAGATATTTTGATTCTAAGATTAGGGAGTAACTTGTGTATGTTGGACATGCTAATTCAAATATCTATTCATTGCTTTTGAAGAGTAGATACTTTGATTCTAAAATAGTGTCATATCTTCTTCCGCAAAAAATCGCGCAGGGTGCGCCGATCCTTCTCGACGGCGGCGATGAGGCTTTGGGCAACATAGCTTGAGTAGCGGTCAACCTCTTCCATCCAAACGAAGGGATCTGTCGGCGTAGCACACCTCCCCTCTATTGTCGGCGAAACTTGGCGACAGGATTCAATGTCAAGAACCAACGAGCAGAGGCAGACCATTCACCTTCATCGGTGATCTTCACAGTGCTTGGCCACTGGAGATGAGACGCGCCTCAGCTGGATGTGGTTCGAAAAGTTGATGCCATTTTCTAGATGTAGTGGTTTGGTGGCATCCCTTTTCCAATTTCGACAGTCGCTCCTCTCTTTCCATCGCCGGTGAAGAGCTCCGACGTCCACTGCTCTAACTTCAATCATTTTAGCAGTCGATAGGATTTAGTGGTAGCAACCAATACGGTCAGGAGCAACAACAATCCATATCTCTAATCAACTCTTGCTGGAGGGATTATCCAATAAGAGATTCTCCTTATCGACAACCACTAGGCACGGCAGTGCAGTGTCGTCGCCGTCCCTCGGAAAGGGTGGTTTTCTCTCCGGGTGTTTTGGATCATCAATTAATTTTTATCTTGTAGTTCATAAATTGAACTGATCATTGTTGGTTAATTGCAAATTTTAGGTTAATTGTTCATTTGTTTGATTTTCTGCATGGTTATTTGTTATGTCCATTACTTAGAATTGTTTAATAATTGTATCGTATAGTGACAATACGGTGCATGGTTGAATTGATTATGCATGTTAGGTTAACTTTCAATTAATTGCCTTGATAGATTGTACGAAACCTCAGTTTTTACTATTGTTTAGAAATAAGTGTCCAACCATTAAATCCATGTGAAACATGACTTGGGCCCTCTACTATGCTGACTTGGTGTAGGAAAGGGGTTTCAATAAAATAATCACAATTATAACAAAAAAAAATTTAATCCAAAATTCTGGCATCGTTGCCAAGGATCGCAATGGTGTTCGTTTGTCTTTAAACTGCATTAGTTTGTTTGTTCTTTTCTTTTGTTATTAGTGTCTTTCTTGTTATTTTTATTTGATATTTATTGTGTTGTTTGTTTCTGATGATGACTAGGTCTTCAGACGATAATCTACTTGAGCTGGATCTTGAGATTGATAGGACTTTTCACGCATTGCAGAGAGCATAGGGAGAGTCATCTGATACATCTGACTGTAGTCCATCAGAGTTGCAGATAGTCATGGCAGATAACAACAAAACTCTAAAGGAGCTTGTAGCCCCTGATGTGACTTACCAATATTCCTACATCAGTTACCCAGCCTTGGAGAGTGATTTTGAGCTCAAATCGAGTACAGTCCACTTGCTTCCCAAGTTTCATGGATTATCTGGTGAAGACTCTAACAGGCATTTGCTCGAGTTGCATGTGGTATGCTCTACTATGAAACCACATGGCATATCAGAGGAGGATATCAAACTGCGTGCTTTCCCATTTTCACTAGCAGGAGCATTTAAGGATTGGTTATATTATCTTCCACCTGGATGCATCACTAGTTGGCTTGAGTTGAAGAAAGCATTTCTAGAAAAAATTTTCCCAGCATCCAGGACTGCCACCATCAGGAAAAGCATATGCAGTATTTAGTAAATCATAGGAGAGACATTGTATTAGTACTGGGAGAGATTCAAGAAGCTATGTTCCAGTTGCCCCCAGCATCAGATCACTGATCAGCTGCTTGTTCAGTACTTCTATGAGGGACTGCTTCCCATGGACAGAAGTATGATTGATGCAGCTAGTGGAGGAGCATTGGTTAACAAGACTTCGAGTGAGGCCCGAGAGCTTATTGCAACCATGGCGAAGAACTCACAGCAGTTTGGGAGTAGAGCGATTATGACTATAGGAGTGAGTGAGGTTCACCTAGCTTCTACTGATCAGCGGGAGATGAAGAATTCTTTGCAGGATCTTACATCAGTGGTCAGGCAGATGGCTCTGAATCAAGCAAGCCAACTTCTACAATACCTGTGCATTTTATAAGGGTTTGTGGTATTTGTTCAAGTTCATAGCACCCTTCTAATTTATGTCCTTCTCTCCAATAGGACAAAACAGTGACGGCAGCAAATCAATTTCCTTCTAGACCTCAGTATCAGCAATAGTAGTATCCCAGATATGATCCAATCTCTACTACTTATAATTCGGGATGGAGAGATCACCCGAATCTGAGGTATGGGAATTCATTTCAGCAGCAACCATTTTAGCCAAGGCTAGCATTTTAGAGGCCTTAGGCCATTCAAAGTAATCCAGTTCAGATCAGACCACCTATTCAGCCTATTAGAGCAGAGTCTTCAAGTTCAAAATTGGAGGATCTTATGCAGCAGCTTTTAGTATAGCAGCAGCAATATCAGCAGAAGACAGATGCATCCATTCAGAGCATGGAGAGACAGATTAGCCAGCTTGCATCTAACCTTAATCAGCTACAGTCTCAGGGGTCTAATCAGCTACCATCTCAGACCATTCCAAATCCTAAGGGAAACATCAATGCAATTACATTGCGGAGTGGTAGAGCTACTTTGGACCCTGTAGCACCAGTTTCAGATCCAGTTGTTGTTTCTAGCAGTGCAGACCATATACCAGAGCAGGATCCACAACCGCGACGATCATCACCAGTTCTATTACCCTTCCCTCAGAGGCCAGTGCAGCCTAGGAAGAGGGTTGTTGAAGAAAAGGCTAGGGAATTCCAAGAGCTAGTAGATTTGTTCAGCAAGGTGGAAGTCAATGTCCCTTTGTTGATAATGATCGAGCAAATTCCCAAGTATGTCAAGTATCTTAAGGATCTGTGTGTTCACAAGAAGAAGATGAAAGGTAATGAGTTGATGAGTGTGGGAAAGAACGTGTCAACACTTATTCAGCCTTTTCCCCAGAAGTGTGAGGATCCAGGTGTTTTCACTGTATCTTGTGTTATTGGGAGCTATGTCTTCGAGGATACGATGTTAGATTTGGGAGCTTCAATTAATGTGATGCCAACCGCAGTCAATTAGCAGGAGTGGTGATTAGCAGGAGGTCTTTCGTTCACTTGGTATTGCATATAGGAGTGGTGATTCAATTAGCCAACCGCAGTCAAGCCCATCCAGCTGGGGTGATAGAGGATGTCTTGTTTAAGGTAAGAGACCTTATATTTCCTGAAGATTTTTATATTCTTGATATGGAGGGTGATACACTGCATAGCAGAGCTCCACTCATTTTGGGCACACCTTTACTCAAGATTGCCAAGACCAAGATTGATATGTATGCAGGGACTCTTTCTATGGAGGTAGGAGATACTGTGGTTCGGTTCAATATTTTAGATGCTATGAAGTACCCGATGGAGGATCATTCTATTCTTAGCATGGATTTAGCTGACGAGCTAGACTGCATGGATTTTGTTCTGAGTTTGTTTCTCATTTGGGTATCTTTGTACCTTCTACATTATGTTATGATTGTGTTGATTCTGATGATTTGGATGTTGATGATGATATGTTGTTGTTAGGACCTATCTGTGGGCCTTTTTTGTTAACAGGGATATGGAATGTGTAGGGACTTACGCTGTTGAGGCGGTTCCCCAAGAATCACTTCCATCATATGTGCAACCACTGAAGCTTGAATTGAAACATCTTCCTAAGCATTGGAAGTATGTGTACTTAGATGAGGACGAGCAGCGACCCGTTATTATTGCCCGAGATCTAGAGCCATATCAGGAGTACAAATTAGTAGATCTTTTGAGTAGCACAGAAAAGCGATCGGGTGGACACTTGCAGATATCCCTGGTATAAATCCTTCTATCTGTATGCATAGGATTCACTTGGAAAAGGATGTAAAACTAGTCAGACAACCACGATGATTGTTGGACTATCCAAGCCGCAAAAATCACTTTTTGCATTGCGGAAACCCCGAAAGTCGGCCACGGATCCGTGCGAAGATAAACAAAACTACATGTACATGTTTAAAAACCTTATATCTACTCTAGATCTACATGTTAAGAGTTTATCTTCGATGTGATGCCCTTCGCTTATCCTGCTCGTCCAAACAGCTTGCCGGAACTTGAGAATGTCAAATGTACACTCTTCTATCGGTATCCACACAAGCAATAGGTTGAGAAAAGTAACCTAGAGTGTGCTAGCAACCCTTAGAGGCTCACGGCAAGATGAGGAAGAGAGAGCTTGAGGGAAGAGAGGAGGAAGAAGATGAAGTTACACAACTTAACTTCACACTTTCATAACCCACTATAAGGGGGTTACATGCATGCATGTAACTCCAAGAGCCAATGACTCTTGGTCTCCCTCATGAGGTGGCACCTCATGATGTGTCCATGATGATGTGGAGCATCATCATTGGCCGGCCTCATGCCAAGTCACCATGACATGGCAATTGGTCAAGTCAAAATTGACCATTCATCTTCCCTCTCAAGTCAAGTCAAACTTGACCTCTTATCTCCCATGGTTGATCAAATCCAACCATTTGATTCAAGTCAATTTTATTTAATTAATCTCAATTCATTAGTTTAAATTGACTCGATGAATCAAATCCAAATTAGACTCATTCAACACTTGAATAAACTTGAGTCCAACTCAATAAGTCTAATTTGGATTACTCTTAATCGAATTTGGTTCATCCCTTGAACCTAATCCTCATGGTTCATCATATGAACCTAATCTCCATCTAATTGCCCTTTGCGTGTGACCCTTTAGGTTCTTGTAACATTGGCAATGCTCTTAAACTGATTTAGGAACATAAGCAATGAGCGGTATCTAGCAATACATTATTGTTACCCAAGTTACAAGAATATTGAGATCCAACATCACCTTTGTGACTCTCACAATATGTGACAATGTCCCTCTATCTTTGACATTTAGATTGACCAATTGAGGCATAGACCGTGTCATCCTCGGTACAATCTATATCTTGAACTCCAAGTAGACTCACTCTAATCAAATGAGATCAATATCTCATGTTGACTAGAGTCATTCAAGCAAAACACGAATCCTGACTGTGATCTATAATCATCCTGGTCAATTTAGAAGCTGACATCACTGTAACCCTTTACAACTAGCTTCTCATCGCCTCCAAATATCAAGAAATATTCTTTAGTCCTTCTCAAGTACTTAAGAATATTCTTGACTGCTATCCAGTGATGCTCACCTGGATCTGACTGGTATCTACTCATCATGCTCAAAGCATACGAGACATCAGGACGAGTACATAGTATGGTGTACATGATAGATCCTATGGCCGATGCATAAGGGATCTTATCCATGTGGTCTCTCCTCTCTAGAAGAGGGACTTTGAGTCTTCGAAAGACTCACACCATGTGACATCGACAGAAGTCCCTTCTTTGAATTTTACATGGCAAACCGTAGTAATACCATGTCAATATATGTACTCTGACTTAGATCAAGCAATCTCTTAGATTTATCTCTATAGATCTTGATGCCTAGAATACAGGATGCTTCACCTAAGTCCTTCATTGAGAAGCACATCCCTAGCCAATTCTTCACAGACTGTAGCGAAGGAATGTCATTCCCAATGAGTAGTATGTCAACCACATACAATACTAGGAAGACAACTGTGTTTCCATTAACCCTCTTGTAGACACAGGGTTCATCTTCAAAGATTCCAGCTCCAAGAAGCTTGCTTTAGCCCATAAATGGACCTTGCAGCTTGCATACTTTCCCAGTATGTTGTGGATCTACAAAACCCTCAGGCTGTGTCATGTACACATCCTCGAGCAAGTTTCCATTCAAAAATATGGTTTTGACATCCATCTTCCAGATCTCATAATCGTGGTATGCTGCAATACCAAGCATGATCCAAATGGACTTAAACATCGCCACTGAAGAAAAGGTTTCATCATAGTCAATACCATGAATTTGCTTGAAACCTTTTGCCACCAATCGACCCTTATAGGTATGCGTAAGTCCATCCATATCAGTCTTTCTCTTAAAGACCCACTTACACCCAATGGGTTTGACACCTTCGGGTGGATCAACCAAAGTCCATACTTGGTTGGTGTACATGGATTCCATCTCGGATCTCATGGTCTTTAGCCATTTCTCAGAATCTGGGCTCATCACAGCTTCCTGATAGGAGGCAGGCTCATTCTCAATGAGCATAATGTCACCATGGTCAGACAAGAGAAATGAGTATCTCTCAAGCTGACAACGTACCCTATCAGACTTACGAAGAGGTAGGTCTACCTGAACAGGTTGTTGTTCCACAACTCTTTGTGCAACAATCTCCTCATCCACAACACTTTGTGGTTCCTCTTCAACCTCTATCAAGGCCTCAGTGCTATGGTCCCTATCTTGAATTTTTCAAGATCGAACGTACTCCCACAAGTTTTTATAGAAACAAAATCCCTTTCTAGAAATACCCCAATCTTTGCCACAGACACTTTGTGCTGATTGGGAATGTAGAAGTAATATCCCTTCGTTTCCGTGGGATATCCAACAAAATAACACTTATCGGATTTGGGTCCCAGTTTGTCTGAGACTTGATGTCGAACGTAAGCCTCACAACCCCAAATCCTCATGAAAGACATCTTGAGATTTCTCCCTGTCCATATCGTATATGGTGTCTTTATCACAGCCGTGGATGGTACACAGTTAAGTGTAAAGGCTGCTGTGTCTAGAGCATATCCCCAAAAGGATATAGGAAGATCTGTGTGACTCATCATAGATCGTACCATATCTAATAGGGTACGATTCATCCTTTCGGATACACCATTCTACTATGGTGTTCCAGAAGGAGTGAGTTGGGATAGAATCCCACACTCAGCAAGATAGTCACGAAACTCATGGCTAAGGTATTCACAACCTCGATCTGATCGAAGTATCTTAATACTCTTGCCAAGCTGGTTTTGTACTTCATTTTTGAATTCTTTGACATTTTCAAAGGATTCCGACTTATGTGTCATCAGATACACATAACCATATCTACTGAAGACATTAGTAAATGTAATGAAGTACCTATAACCACCTATAGCAGCAACATTGAAAGGGCCACATATATCACTATGTATAAGTCCTAACAAGTTTGTTGCTCTTTCGCTGCCTCCACTAAAGGGAGTCTTGGTCATCTTGCCTAGAAGGCAAGACTCGCATGTCTCATATGATTCAAAATCAAATGAGTCCAGCAGCCTATCCTTATGGAGCTGGGATAAGCGACTCTCATTTATGTGACCTAAGCGACAATGCCAGAGATAGGTTTGATTCAACTCATTTGACTTGAACCTTTTGGTATTTATGTTATAGATGGGGCTCTCTAAGTCTAGAATGTAGAGTCCGTTCATTCGGGTGCACTACAATAGAACATATCATTTAAATAAACTGAACAATATTTGTTCTTTATTATAAATGAATTGTTCAGTTTATTTAAATGAAAATCCTTTCTTGTCCAAACAAGAAATTGAAATTATGTTCTTAGTCAAAGCAAGAACATAACAACATTCATCTAGTTCTAGTAGAAGCCCAGAGGGCAGAGATAGAAAATAAGTTCCTACAACAATAGTAGCAACCCTTGCTCCATTGCCTACTCATAAGTCCACCTCGCCCTTCATCAATGCCCTGCTATTTCTATAATATTGACTTCTATAATATTATACCTGAAGTAGAAGTCTCACTTCTCTTCTTCTTAAGATCTTTCAAGGCATGCTTTGCAGTTACGCTTCCAGTGTCCAGCTTCCTTACAGTGAAAGGAAGTCCCTTCCTTGGCTACCCCTCCTTTCGATTTCAGTGCCTTGCCTTTGCCCTTGGCTTGGGACTTTCCCTTACCTTTAGGCTTGCCCTTGCCTTTCTTCTTTTGCACCATCAAAATGGAGTCAGGTTTTTCCTTCTTAAGGTTGAGCTCAGTAGTTCTCAACATGCTAAGCATCTCAGGTAGTGGCTTATCAATTTCATTCATGTTGTAATCCATGACAAATTGATTGTAGCTTTGTGGCAAAGATTGCAAGATCAAGTCAGTGGCCAGCTCTTGGCCAAGTGGGAATCCCAACCTCTGTAGGTTCTCTATGTACCCAATCATCTTGAGTACATATGGACCTACGGGAGTCCCATCTTGCATCTTTGACTAAAACAGTGCCTTAGAAATCTTATATCTCTCGTGCCTTGCCTGTCCTTGATACAGTTGACGAAGATGTTCAACCATATCGAAAGCATTCATGAACTTGTGTTTCTTCTGAAGCTCAGAGTTCATGGTTGCGAGCATGAGACATGCCACATCTAATGCATCATCTTGATGCTTCTGGTAAGCATCTCGGTCAACTCGCGAGGCAATGGCAGGAGGTGCCTTAGGAATGGGCTGCTCCAGGATGTACAGTTTTCTTTCTTGGGTGAGAACGATTCTCAGATTCCTATTCTAGTCCAGGAAATTAGCTCCATTGAGCTTGTCCTTCTCAAGGACAGAACGCAGAGAGAGAGTGTTCGTGTTTGTCGATATGGTAATCTACAACATACACAATGCAGAAAATTAATATCATATATATAAATTGTGATGAGGTCATGAACCTACTATGATCTTCTCAAGCCAATGAGAAGATCGAACGGTCAACCTAGGGTTAGCGGCTTCTCTAAGCGCCTCCTGTGACCACCATGTGTCGTCGGCACCCTCCTCATAACTTCGTCTACTAGTGGACCTTCCACCGCTCCATTTTTGTACATTACAAACATGAAACTTGAGTTACATTCGAGTCTAAAACTATTTACATCTAGAATATTAAAAAGAGAGGCACAACGCGCAGGTCGCATACATTATACAACATGCACAACACAAAAACGGTGCGTAAGCCGTATTATGAATTACAACACATTTATCCAATCACATTGGGGTTCTTGGGCCATGACCATCACAGTATTATACATAATTCTAAATTATGTATTTTACAAAAAAATTTATAATTTTTCCTAGTTTTTTTTTTCAATTTTTATGAGTCACATCTCCGTAACGATCCCACTAAGCAATTTCCTGGCGTGATCGCAGGACAATGCCCCTTTTGGGGTTAGGGGCAGTGCCCCTACTCGCAAAATGAACTTTGCGAGTGTCCCATCTTGATCTTACAGTGACTTAAGTCACTGTACTAAAAATCTAAAGCGAGAATTCGCCGTTCCGGAGAGTTTTTCTCGGTGGTTGAAGCCTACAAGTGTCCCAACACTTGTTGCTTCAACTCATCGAGAAAAATATCCAAAAAAATCTATAAAAATAGGAAATTTAAATAAACTTACAGATCTGTAATTTTTATATCTAATATAAAAACTACAAAACTAAAATACATACATGCTTCGCACGTGGCTCTGATACCACTATTGGACTATCCGAGTCACAAAAAATGCTTTTTGCATTGCGGAGAACCCGGAAGTCTGCCACGGATCCATGTGAAGATAAACAAAACTACATGTATGTGTTTAAAAACCTTAGATCTACTCTAGATCTACATATTAAGAGTTTACCCTCGATGCGACGCCCTTTGATTATCCTGCTCGTCCAAACGGCTTGTCGGAACTCGAGAGTGTCAAGTGTACACTCCTCTATCGATATCCACACAAGCAATAGGTGGAGAAAAGCAACCTAGAGTGTGCTAGCACCCCTTAGAGGCTCACGGCAAGATGAGGAAGAGAGAGCTTGAGGGAAGAGAGGAGGAAGAAGATGAAGTTACACAACTTAACTTCACACTTTCATAACCCACTATAAGGGGGTTACATGCATGCATGTAACTCCAAGAGACAATGGCTCTTGGTCTCCCTCATGAGGTGGCACCTCATGATGTGTCCATGATGATGTGCAGCATCATCATTGGCCGGCCTCATGCCAAGTCACCATGACATGGCAATTGGTCAAGTCAAACTTGACCTCTTATTTCCCATGGTTGATCAAATCCAACCATTTGATTCAAGTCAATTTTATTTAATGAATCTCAATTCATTAGTTTAAATTGACTCGATGAATCAAATCTAAATTAGACTCATTCAACACTTGAATCAACTTGAGTCCAACTCAATAAGTCTAATTTGGGTTACTCTTAATCGAATTTGGTTCATCCCTTGAACCTAATCCTCATGGTTCATCATATGAACCTAATCTCCATCTAATTGCCCTTTGTGTGTGACCCTTTAGGTTCTTGTAACATTGGCAATGCTCCTAAACTGATTTAGGAACATAAGCAATGAGCGGTATCTAGCAATACATTATTGCTACCCAAGTTACAAGAATATTGAGATCCAACATCACCTTTGTGACTCTCACAATATGTGACAATGTCCCTCTATCTTTGACATTTAGATTGACCAATTGAGGCATAGACCGTGTCATCCTCGGTACAATCTATATCTTGAACTCCAAGTAGACTCACTCTAATCAAATGAGATCAATATCTCATGTTGACTCATTTGGGCATGACCATGCACTTAGTGATCTCACTCTATCAAGAATAACGATGTCACTCCCGTCATATAGGAGGGATAGATCCCATCTACATCACTCACATCCCTCTGCATAATTTGTTACATATCTAGTAATCGCCTTTATAGTCCACCCATTTATGGGTGACGTTTGACGAAGCCAAAGTATGCAACTCCTTATGTTGGGAACCATGGTGATTTCAGGTCCAAGGACTAATAGTCACATGAGAAAGTATATGACACTCATATAACGATCCATGATACTTTCTCTTGGCGGATCATTCAGTATACATTTTCCAATGCATACCCATGTGTCAACTTGATATCACATATCCATGACTTGTGAGATCAAGTCAGCGAGTTGACCTAAATGCTAGTCTCGTTGCATTAACATTGTCCCTGAATGTTAATACTTGACTAGGAATGATTAAAAGTAGTGTTCTCTAAATCATCTCTTTATCGATTCAACCAATCGATTGATATAGATAAGAACCTTCTACTCAAGGACGTTATTATACTTAGTTATTTGTCACCAATACAAGTAAATATAATAACCATGCCTTTATAAATAGGAATATAATACTAGAAAGTTCATACAACAATCATCACATGATTGGCTCTACGGCTTTCGCTAACAACGATGACTTAACCCACTGATTCTTGAGGTTGTAAAGAAGGAAGTTATGAGGCTTTTACAGGCTGGCATCATTTATCCTATTTCAAAGAGCAAGTGGGTAAGCCATGTTCAGGTGGTTCCGAAGAAATTTGGTATTACAGTGGTTGCTAATGCAGAGAATGAGTTGATTCCCACTATAGTTCAGAATTTGTGGAGAGTTTGTGTGGATTATAGGAAGCTTAATCAGGCCAGCAGGAAAGACCACTACCCATTGCCTTTTATTGATCAGATGTTAGACAGGATGGCGGGCAAGTCACATTATTACTTCTTGGACGGTTACATTAGTTATTTTCAGATTTCTATTGCCCCAGATGAATAGGAGAAGACTACTTTCACTTGCCCCTTTGTGACGTTCGAGTATCACCGTATGCCTTTCGGACTTTGTAATGCTCCCGGAACATTCCAGCGATGCATGGTTAGTATTTTTGGTGATTTATTAGAGCATTGCATGGAGGTATTTATGGATGACTTTTCGATTTATGGTTCTTCTTTTGACTCTTGTCTAGATAATTTGTCGAGAGTTTTGCATAGATGCATTAAGACTGGTCATTTCATCTCTATGAATGGTATTGAAGTAGATCCTGCTAAAATTCATGTTATATCTTCTTTATCTTACCTCACTTATGTGCAGGAAGTTCGCGCTTTTCTAGGTCATGCAGGTTTCTACAGACATTTTATCAGAGACTTCAGTAAGATTTCCCTTGCCTTGACAAATTGTTACAGAAAGATGTGGTTTTTCAGTTTGACCAACAGTGCATGGACTCATTTGATCAGCTTAAGCAAGCTCTGATATCAGCACCGATCCTTAGACCTCCAGATTGGACTCTCCCGTTCAAGTTGATGTGCGATGCTTCAAATTATGCAATAGGAGCATCTTGGCACAGAGAGTGGATAGAGCATCTCATGTGATCTGCTACACCTCAAAGACTTTAGATGCTGCACAATCCAACTACACCACGAAGGAAAAAAGAGCTCTTATCGATTGTTTTTTCTTTAGATAAATTTAGATCATATTTGCTCTGTTCTCATGTGGGTATTTTTTCTGATCATGCGACTTTGAAATTCCTCCTAAAGAATCCCGATGCGAAATCGAGACTGATTAGATGGATGCTTCTGCTTGAAGAATTCGACATGGAGATACGCGATAGGAGCGGGAAGGAGAACCTGGTAGCAAATCACTTGAGCAAGATTATGAGGGAGATCGAGCCCAACCCCTAGCAGATTCATTCCCAGATGAGCAGCTTTGTCACCAGCAAGTTAAGTCACCATGGTATGCAGATCTAGCAAATTATTTAGTGGCCCATGCTATACCCTCACATTTTACTCATGCACAAGTCTAGAAATTGAAAAGGGATGCTAAGTATTATGTATGGGATGATCCTTACCTCGAGAAATTTTGTAGTAATCAGATCATTAGACGATGTGTACTTGATTATGAGTTTCATTCCATACTTACCTTTTGTCATTCTATGGCTTGTGGGGGGCATTTTGGACCTCAGCGAACTGCTAGGAAAGTGTTAGAGTCTGATTTGTATTGGACCATCTTGTTTCATGATGCCTATGAATTTCACAAATCTTGTGAATGGTGTCGACGAACTAGAAACATAGGACTTATAAATGAAATGCCTCAATAATTTATGCTATTCTATGAGATTTTTGATGTTTGGGGTATTAATTTTATGAGTCTATTTCCTATCTCTTTTAGATTTTCATATATTTTATTGCCAGTTGATTATGTTTCCAAATAGGTGGAGGCCATCCCCACTAGGATTGATGATTCTCCAGTTGTTGTGAATTTTGTTAGGTCTCACATATTTTGTAGATTTGGGGTACCCCAGAGCGATCATTAGCGATCAAGGGTCTCATTTTTGCAATAGACAAATGAAGTTCATGTTAAGCAAGTATGGGGTGTTACACAAAATTTCTACTCCTTACGACCCTCAGAAAAATGGGTAAGCTGAAGTGTCGAATAGAGAGATCAAATATATACTGGAGAAGATAGTGGAGCCAGACAGGAAGTATTGGAACAAGAGGCTTGAGGATGCTTTGTGGGCTTATAGGATTGCCTATAAGACTGCCATAGACATGTCCCCGTACAGAATTGTTTATGGAAAAGCTTGTCACATGCCAGTGGAGATTGAGCACAAGGCTTATTGGGCAGTGAAAGCTTGCAACATGGGTGCTGACACAGCTGGGAGAGAAAGAAAATAGCAACTTCAGGAACTCGAGGAGATTCAATTAGAAGCCTATGAGAACTCTTGCATTTACAAAGAGAAGACTAAGAATTTTCATGACAAAAGAATTTTGAGAAAGGATTTCCATATTGTATCATTTTCATCTCAGGTTGATGAGAGGTAAGTTGAAATCCATATGGGATGGTCCTTTTTGTGTTACTAATGTGTTTCCCTATGGTGTTGTTGAGGTGCAGGAAACTTCTAAAGGGAAAACCTTCATAGTGAATGGACACCGTCTCAAGATATTTCACGAGGGGATAAAAGGAGCTACAATAGATGAGGTGGACCTTGATGATGCTTCTTCTCTGACTTGAAGGGGAGTGTGTTCTTTTGTTTACTGCATTTATTTCCTTCCTTTCATGTTTCGAAATAACTTGTTTTGCTTGAGTGTTTGGTCCTCTATTTATCTAGGTTGAGTTTGTTGGTGCAATCTACCCAGGTCATGATTGACCGGACTCGAGTTTGACTCGAGCGATGTTTTGATGTTCGAAAAAAATATATGACAATGTGATTGTCATGGTAAAGTCCAAGTCATGGGTACTTGGCATGGAAAGTCCAAGTGGGACACTTGGCATTGGGAAAGTCCAAGTCTTGAGTACTTGGCATGTAAAGTCCAAGTATGGGTCTTGGCAAGGAAAAGTCCAACATGCGTTGGCAAGGGAAGTCCAAGCATGGGTCTTAGCAAAGGAAAGTCCAAGTCTTGAGTACTTGGCATGGAAAGTCCAAGCTTGATTCTTGGCATTAGTAAAGTCCAAGGGGAATATTTGCGGCGTAAAGTCCAAGGGTGAAGTCTTGGCAGCATAAGTCTAATGGTTGGTGGCGTAAAGTCCAAACGGAGTCTTGACATCGTAAGCCCAATTTGCCTTGGCGGTGTAGACACAGTTAGCATGACAATAGCCGATGAAAGCACCTAAAGGCTAGCATATGGATGAACAAGTCATGGATGACTTGGATAGATCCGATAAGCATGAGGCTGATGAAGGTGGCTAGAAGGCTTAGGTCTAGGCTAAGGGTGGTCTAGCAATTATGGGGGCACCATACTTGGGTTAAACCTCATGTTTGAAGTGTATCAGTAGATTAAGACAATGGGTCAGTCAACTGGTGTGAGTCAACTAGGGTTTGATTATGGGAAGTGCCCTGGCCGTCGACTTTCAAAGGTTGGCAGTCGACTGCTAGCCTGAGCAGTCGACTGATCTGGTGATCAGTCGACTGATGCTCGAGATCTCGAGCAGAAAAAGTTCTCCAATCAAGTGATCGGGTCGACCACTCGACTTATTGAGCCATCAGTCGACTGATAGGTATGATCAGTCGACTGAAGGTGTATCCGTTAGACTTATCCAATGTAGATCATGCTGTTGTGAGATAGCGGCTACAGGGGCAGTCGACTGATAGTCCCGATCAATCGACTGCCAGGCAAAATCCAGCCCAAGGAGCAGCTTTAAAGGGAGCTCGTGGAGGGAGGATTCACAATGGTTCTTGAAGAGTTTTGGGGCAAATTGCTGGTGTAATTCAGGGTCTCTAAGTGCAACTCAACCAACCAAACAAGCAAGCTTCCAAAAGATCAATTATAAAGGTTTCTTTGCATTTCTTTTATTGTATATATTTGTACTTGCTTGTTGTATTTCGTATTACTATTGTAATCATTTGTACGAGGTTTCTTCACCTCCGGATTGTTCCAAGAAGGAGTATTTGTTATTAATGGTGCGTGTTTGCATTGCTAGGGCTTTTTTAGCCCAATCCGTGGAGTACGAACCATTCGGTTCTGAACCACGTTATATCGTTGTGTAATTGTGTGTTTGTATTCATGTTATTATTTTTATTGTTATTATTTCGCTGCACATTAACATGATTTGTAGACGCGATCACGATCGTAATCCATCAAGTACTGCCGATGCTATTCACCCCCCCTCTAGTGGTCACGAACGACCCTATAATTGGTATCAGAGCCCGGGGCTCTTCTACGGACTAACCACCGGGAGCAAAACCGCTAGAGGAAGAAAGATGGAATTTAAAGAAAAATTAGATTGGGACATCAACACCCCAATTCCATACACCTTCTATGGATAAGAAGGTTTTAAGCATTGGAGGGCACGAATGGAGAATTTCTTCATGATGTACTTCGAAGATTGGATGATCCTAGTGAAGGGATTTGAATTTCCAAGAGGTCCAAAAGGTGGATACCTCAAGAAGAAGAGATGGACCGAAGAGCAAGTTCAAGCCTTCGAGAGAAACGATAAGGTAATGCAATTGATATTAAATTCATTGCCTAATGATTGTGTCTAGGTTAGGTGAATGTCTAGATGCCAAGGAGTTATGGGAAAAATTGGACAAGCTCCATGAAGAACCATCCATGGCTCAAGTAGAGAGAGAGCCTGAAGAAGAAGCTTCATCATCCTCACAAGAAAGTGAGGATTCGGAGGTTGAAGAGGAGTCAACTTCCAGATCGGTGGAAGAGGAGATGGAATTGAAAGAAGCCTCCACCTCTAGGATTGAGGGGGAGGAGGGATCACCTTCCATGCCGAAGCAAGGAGAAGAGCCTTCCACTTCCGGTCAAGAAGATGAACAAGCTCAAGAAGCTTCCACCACGGACCTAGGTAACTCAAACATATGTGTTAATAATAAAATGCATATAATATGTTTTGAGTGTAGAGAAAATGGGCACTATAAAAGCAAGTGTCCAAAAAGACTTAAGAAGACTCTACCGATGCCTAAAAGTTAAGAAAAGTCAAATGAAGCCGGAGTCCCCACCAAGAAGAGCAAGGAGCACATGGTATGCTTCAAATGCCATAAAAAGGGACATTACCGGAGTCAATGTCAAAAGGGGAAGAAAAAGGCCCAAGAAGGAGCATCACAAGTAGGGGGAGCTAAGGCTAACCCTAAGGTATATTTCAATAATGCACCTTCTAAGTTTAAAAATCAAAAGCATGCTAGAAATAATGTTAGCAATCTTGCTATCTGTCATAAGGTGCATGTTAGAAATAATAGATTTTATTGTCTAGGTGCTAAGAGTGTCCATTTTAGCAATAAGGAGAAATTTGGGATAATGTCCCTAGAAAAACCTTACCTAGGGAATCTATTAGGAAAATTGAAAACCGCCTAGGTTTTAATCCAAAATGGACTAGGCATATGCCTAGGAAAAACAATGTCCAAAGAAGAGATGAAAAATCAAAAAATGGACAATTAGAGTTAGAAAATCAAGTCTTGAGGTCAAGGCTTGAAAAACTTAAGAAGACCCTTAAGAAAATGCAAAATCAAATACAAGGGTCAAATAGTCAAAGCCTAGGGTCTAGGAGTCAAAGTCAAAGATCTAGGAGGCAAGGTTTGGGTCACACGCCTATGTCTAAGAAAGTAATGCCTACTTACCATAGTGTTCCATTTGACTATGGAACTAAACCTAGGTCTAGGAAAACCAAGGTCAATAGGGAAGTCATCCCTAAGGTTGACCAAGGTAGATGTCTAGTGGCTAGGGTTTCAAGGAAACCTAGGGAAACCACTAAGAAGGTCAAAGGGGGAGTTACCTCTAGGATTAACCTAGGCAAGACCCAAATGACCAAGGCTTCTAAGCCTAGGAGGGTCATTAGGAGGGTATCTAGGCAAGTCATCCCTAGTGAATACCTAGTAAACCCAAGGAGCTCCAATAGGTATTGGGTTCCTAGGAGCGTGATCGATTCACGCTAGATGGGTTTAGGTGTGCCAACCTTGAATGGATAGGTAGTTAACCTAACCATGGTAAAGGTGGCACTTTAGGTTATTTTCAAGGTTATGGATACCTTGGAAATAGATTTGAATTATGAACTTAAAAAAGTTTAGGATGTGCCAATATATTTTTGGGATTATGAAAAATCAATCAAATTGGCACAATTTAGGTTTAGAGGTTGTAGTGTGTCATTTTGGGTTTTTGGCACACTTGGGAGATAATTGACAATATGACAAAATGGACTTAATAATAACAAATAACAATTAACTTTAAAATTTAGGTATTATATACCTTTATATTTTATTTATCATGCTTTGTTTTCCATTAACATGCCATGATATCATATTTATCTTTATCATATAAAATGTCATGAGTATGTTTAGGTTTATTCTTTAATGTCATGTATATTTAGATTATATCATGTCATGACATCATGATCATTGGTCATGTTTAATTTATGTCATGATCTTTCTTGCATTTAATTTGATTAAAATTGATTTAAGGACTACGACATGACTTGAAGTCCTATGTATAAGGGAATCAAGTAGAGTTGTAACGCCCATAAAATTTCTAGCAATTTTACAAGAATTTTTGGCATGATTATAATGGGCTTTATGTGGGCTCTTTCAAAAATAAAAGAAAAGGAGCCAAAAAGGATGCAAGGCCTAGGAATTGAACCCCAAACCTCTAGAGATAGCTAAGCCCTAAAGATGCATCCAATAACTAGAAGCCCAACAGGGTTGTACTATTAGAGGAATATGGGAAATTATAGTTAGGGGTAAGGGAGACTAAGGGACTCTTCAAGTGAATAAATAGGGGGAATGAGGAGACATAAGAAACCAAATTGCTCTTCTCTTCTTCTCATCTTCTTGCTCACCGAAATCCATTCCTCTCCCTTTCATCCTTTGTCCGAAACCTATCCAAGCAAGAGGAAGGCTAAGTTGGCATCCCTTAGGTTATCTTCCAACCAAAAAGCAAAACGAAGGAAGTAAGTATCCCCCTCACCTGCATACAAGTAGTTTTCATTTGATGTGTTTGTGTTAATCCTCTTGAAACCATTCGGCCAAGACCTTGTTTGAGTTTTCCATGAAGATCCATGCCATATCTTGTATGAACATGATGAAGATAGGATGCTAGATGAATTAGGTTAAGTGGTTGAACCTTTATGACCTTTAAAACCATTCGGCCAAGCGCTTTAGACCCCTATGTGTTCTCTTTATAGATAAGTTCATGCTATGTTTGATGGTAAAAGAAGATAACATGATGTTTGGTTAACCTAGATATTAAGTGGATGAACTTCTAGGCCTTGGACCATTCGACCAAGCCACTTTAGACCCTTATATGTTTTTTTTATGCCATGCTATAGCCAAGTTCATGCTATGTTTTGATGGTAAAAGAAGATAACATGATGTTTGGTTAACTTAGATTTAAGTGGATGAACCCTAAGCCTTGGACCATTCGGCCAAGCCACTTTAGACCCCTATGTGTTCTTTTTCTTATGCCATGTTTAGATGAACTTAGGCTAAGTTTTGATGCTAGATGAAGATAACATGTTCTATGCTAGGTTTTAAATGAGTTCATGCCATGTTGATGTTAGAAGAAGGTAACATGTTCTATGCTATGTTAGAGATAGGCTCATGCTATGTTTTGATGGTAAATGAAGATAACATGTTGGTTGTTTTAACCTAGATTTAAGTGGATGAACCTTTAGGCCCCATGAACCATTCGACCAAGTCCATCTAGACCCCTAAGGTGTCCTTCTATGCTATGTTTTGGATGAGTTCATAATGACTTTTGGTGTTAGATGAAGATAACATGCTCTATGCTAGGTTTTAAATGAGTTTATGCCATGTTTGATGTTAAGAGAAGATAACATGTTCTATGCCATGCTATAGATAAGTTCATGCTATGTTTTGAGGGCAAATGAAGATAACATGTTGTTTGGTTAACCTAGAGTTAAGGGGTTGAGCCTCATGTCCTTTAAACCAATTCGGCCAAGGTTAAATTAAAACCCTAAGTGCCCTCCCATGCCATGCTTTATGTGTTAAAGAACTAACCTGTGGTTAGTTAGACCATATATAAGTGGTTTGGTGTTTAAAACTTTGATAGAACTCCATGAAGTTTAGGTCATTCCATGTATACTTGTTCCTGATGTTTATACCTTATGCCATGCATATATATGTGTGTGATGTTGTGATCATGTTATGCTTATTACCTCGCAATTGTATGAATGTATGATGTTTTATAAAGAAGGAACATGATATGCATGAAAAGAATATGATATGCTATGAAGAAGAAATATGTTATGAAAGCCATATGATATGTTATGAAGAAGAAGTATGTTATGATATGAAGAAGAAAAACCTGATATGCTATGATAAGGAATATGATATGTTTATGAAATGAAATATGATATGTTATGATAAGAAGCATGTATGTATTTTACTTTCTGCATGGCTTGTACCAGGACCCTAACAAGGTCCAAAGGGATGGGCTCCTAAGTTGCCCTAGGCCGACGGACTTAGATCGGGCCTAGGATGAGCTTCTATGTTATGATTGCCCCTAGGTCGACGGTCATAGTACGGATCTAGTACGGGATGGGCTCCCAGATGCCCTAGACCGACGGACTAAGATCGGGCCTAGGATGGACTTCTATGTTATGATGATGGCCCCTAGGTCGACGGACTAAGATCGGGACTAGGTTCGAGATTAGCTGCCTCGGGTCTATTTAGGGATGCGCGCTATGATGATGATGATGTGGTACAATGTCGGGCCCAATATGTTGAGAGTTATGTTCAAATACCTATGATATATGTTTTCAAAGAGCATCCTGCACATATGTTTACATGCTATGTTTGTTATATTTTATATGTTTACATGCTATGTTTGTTATGTTATATATGCATACATGCTATGTTTGTTATGTTATATATGTTTACATGCTATGTTTGTTATGTTATATATGTTTGCATGTTATGATGGTTATGATATATATGTTTACATGCTATGTTTGTTATGTTATATAGGTTACATGTTATGATGGTTATGTTATATATGTTTACATGTTATGATTGCTATGTTATATATGTGTTTACATGTTATATGCCTGCTTACGATGTTGTATGTCTACATGTTATTGCCTGCTTATGTCTATGCTGATACATTTATGTTATGTTAGCTTATGTTATGATGTTATGTCATGTTATGCTTACGTAAGGTTTTGTGAGTAGGACAGGATCTTACTAAGCCTATGTGCTTATAGTTTATGTTCCTTTGTACTGCAGATAAGGGTAAAGGGTAGATAAACTAAAGGGAGCAACAGGAGGGGCAAAGTGTGTGTGGTAGTGGCATGGTGGAGGAGATCTGTTATGTTCTTTATGCATGTTTTCCCTAAGATGATTTAGCTTATGAATTGAACTAAGTACTTATGAACTGATGATGCATGCCCTATGTTTAAGAAGAAGTGTCTATGAAATAATGATGCATGTTCTATGTTAAGAAGAAGTATCTATGAAATGACGATGCATGTTTATGTTTAAAAGAAAAAAAAATATGTCTAAAGTCTTCCGCTGTAAGAAGTACGATATGTGTAGTCTTCCGCTATAATGTAATGTACGTATGTAGGATCGCGTCACGCGCCGCCCCTCCGGATCCTTGGAAAAAGGGCGGGCGTGACAAGAGTTGCCTTAGAAAATGCATGAGGCCATAGATTAGGATAACAAAACCCACATCTCACATTATATTGACATGTATGTGTATTTATATACTCTAGATACATGTGAGATATTAGGATATGAGTTAATTTCAAGATGCATAGTTTTAGATCTAGATGAACTCAAACTCATCTTATATTAGTCGGTGGATCATTGGGAAAGCTTATGTTCAAGCCATGCACATTAAACCCAAAGAAAATGATCCAATATAAGGTTTTGAAAATATTTTAAAATCATTTTGAAAAACCTTGGTGTAGTCTATCTTTTGATAGCAATCACCATTGATGAAGTTGATACAAAGTGAGCTAAAACATTGAAGTTTTTCTTCACCTTTGAACTTTGTGTCAATTTCACTATTTTATGGGTAAAATATTTTTCAAACTTTTTTCACCCAATACGTATGAAGTTTCATGATTTTTCGAATTACCTATAATTATTTATGAATTTTTGAAATTCAATTCTGATAATTGAAATTCGGAAATTTCAGTTATCAGTCGACTGCCCTTGTTGGCAGTCGACTGATGAGCACGACAGTCGACTGTCAGGCTAATTTCGGGTAAACAAGGTATGTTTAGCCCATTTTCAGCTATGTTAGGCTTCCCTAACTACTCATAACCTTAGGATATGCTTTAGGAAGCATTATAAAGGGTGAAAATCCATTGGATATGGATTAGGAGAGTTGTTAGGGTGATGTATCAATTTTAAGGTGAGTGAAAGTTCAATGTTGAACTTTGAACCTTATTTTTGATGGTTTAGAGTTTCTATTGGCTTAGGGACTTCCCAAGGATATTGTTGGTGCAATGGTCAAGGGGGAGCAAGCCTTTAGGTGGAGGTATCCATCATGGGATGATGGATGGTATTTTTCCTCATGAGGGGGAGAAATGAGAATTGGAGATGCCCAATTTAAAAATTGGGAGAGTTCATAGGACTGCCTCTCTTAAGTGATATGAGACTTATCACTAGGAAGAGTGAAGGCATCCTAGGTGTTTTGGACCAAGGGGGAGATTGTAAGATCTCATTGGGATATGAGACATTGTCCTCCTTGGGTGAATCTTTTTGATGTATGTCAAAAAGGGGGAGAATGTATGGAGTTACCAATTTGGGATAATTGGTAAGGGAATTTGAGTTAGAGGTCTAACTCAAGGGTGTTTTCGTCAAACATCAAAAAGGGAGAGATTTTTGGTGCAATCGACCCAGGTCACGATTGACCTGACTTGAGTTTGACTCGAGCGATGTTTTGATGTTCGACAAAAACATATGACAATGTGATTGTCATGGTAAAGTCCAAGCCATGGGTACTTGGCATGGAAAGTCCAAGTGGGACACTTGGCATTGAGAAAGTCCAAGTCTTGAGTACTTGGCATATAAAGTCCAAGTATGAGTCTTGGCAAGGGAAAGTCCAACATGGGTTGGCAAGGAAAGTCCAAGCATGGGTCTTGGCAAAGGAAAGTCCAAGTCTTGAGTACTTGGCATGGAAAATCCAATATAGGTTGGCAAGGGAAAGTCCAAGCTTGAGTCTTGGCATTTGTAAAGTCGAAGGAGAATATTGGCAGCATAAAGTCCAAGGGTGAAGTCTTGGCAGCATAAGTCCAATGGTTGGTGGCGTAAAGCCCAAGCAGAGTCTTGGCAGCGTAAGTCTAATGTGTCTTGGCGGTGTAGACACCGTTAGCATGACAATAGCCGATGGAACCACCTGAAGGCTATTGTATGGATGAACAAGTCATGGATGACTTGGAGGGATCCGATAGGAGTGAGGTTGATGGAGGTAGCTAGAAGGCTTAGGTCTAGGCTAAGGGTGATCTAGCAAATATGGGGGAACCATACTTGGGTTAAAACCTCATGTTTGAGGTGTATCGATCGGCCGGGACAAGGGTCACGACCGTGGTGTGAGAACTAGGGTTTAATCAGGAAGTGCCCTTGCATGACCGATCCGTGATCACCGACCGATGCCTCGGATCTCCAATCGAGTTATCGGCCCGACCACTCGACTGATTGAGCCATCAATCGACTGATGGGTATGATCAGTCGACTGACGGTGTATCTGTTGGACTTATCCAACGTGGATCATGCCGTTGTGAGACAGCGGCTGACGGTACGAGGGGATCGGTGATGGTCCCGATCTAAAGGGAGCTCATCGAGGGAGGATTCACAATGGTTCTTTGAGGAGTTTTGGGGCAAATTGCTGGTGTAATTCAGGGTCTCCAAGTGCAACTCAACCAACCAAACAAGCAAGCTTCTAAAAGATCGATTTTAAAGTTTTCTTTGCATTTCTTTTGTTGTATTTACTTGTACTTGCTTGTTGTATTTCGTATTACTATTGTAATTATTTGTATGAGGTTTCTCCACCTCTGGATTGTTCCTAGAAGGAGTATTTGTTATTAGTGATGCGTGTATGCATTGCTAGGGCTTTTAGAGCCCAATCCGTGGAGTATGAACCATTCGGTTCCAAACCACGTTATATCGTTATGTAATTGTGTGTTTGTATTCGTGTTATTTTTTTTATTGTTATTATTCCACTGCGCACTAACATGATTTGTAGATGCGATCACGATCGTAATCCATCAAGCACCGCCGACTCTATTCACCCCCCCTCTAGCGGTCACGAATGACCCTACAGAGTTTGATTTTTATTGAGTTTAAATAATATTCCCTATGCATGCCTTAGTAGATTGTAGAGGTGACAAAAATTAGTTAAGTTTGATCATCGAATTGTGGATTTCTGTGTATGATGGGAGACTTCACTTGCATGCAGTCACTTGTTGTGATGGTGAACTCTTTATTGATAGATTATGCTTGATGTTTTATTCACCTAGTGAGGTTGTATGTCATTCTTATCATTTATCCACTTCTGTGTAATAACACTTGTGATACTTGTTGCTTTAGAACTTGCTTTAATTCTTTTTGAAACTGCAGTAACATTTACTTGCATGAATATGATGAAGGATTTCATTCTTGGTTCTTTCCCTTATTTTATTTGCTTGTCTAATCCACATGATACTTCCATGATTTGATGTCTTACTTGTCATATCTCCTCATTTACTATCCATTGTCTTTGATACCTTTGTGGATTATCTTTCCCATATCTATTGTTTTCAATGTTAGAGGAATATTTTGATGAGTTGCAATGTTCGAGACGGACAAAATTTTTAAGTGTGAGGGAGGAGCTATATTTTATTTTTGTGGAAACACGGCATGGAAGGCATAGCTTTTTGAGGTTATTAGTCTTGAGATGGATTTGCTTGTGATAATGTTATCCATAAATTCATGGGGTTGTTGAATACTTGATGACAAAAAAACAGTGCAATTGTAATGCAGGCAAATGGAATTTGCAATGTTCTTTGTTGTGGAGTTTGATGGATGCTACTGTGCTTTGCTAAGAAGCTACAGTTTTTGTTGGGTTTCTCGGCACCACGGTGAGTGTGTGTTTGAACATGTTTCGTAAATATGTGCACAGCGGAAGAAATAAAAATAATAAATCTAATTTATTACAACACACACACCACACGCATGCATAGTACAATATGTGTAGACATAATCGTAGTTTCAAATTGTGCAATAAAAGGAAATTTATTCTACGTATACCTGACATATCACGTGTAGTGGGAAATACATCAATCGGAGCGATCCTCGCTAGAATTGCCTCTATCTGTATCCACGCCAAGTATCTTCGGGATGACTTCACAAAGTCACTAGCCTCGTCTTCGTATGAGTCACTAGCCTCGTGTCGAAGACGATGTGATCGAGAGAAGATCACAATCCGAATCAAAATTCGGATTCAAAATGAGTCCTCAAAAACTCGCTTCTCCGGAGAGGTATTCGTCAATCGTTTGATGAATCCTTCGTCCTCCACCTATGAGGATTACCGGAGATCAAATCCCTGGCTAAGAAGCCACTGTCGGAGCTCCAAACGTCATCCAAACGATGCTCCGACACGAAGGAAACAAGCTGTCCAGAAAACTGGCCAGCTTGGTGGAGGAGTTTGCGCCAGTCAAAGAGAAGAGGGCCAGCAAGTCCTTGGTCACCGAAGCCAAGGAGGATTACCGGAGGATTGCTGGAGGATCGCCGGATGAAGCATGGACGCGGGCAACAAGCTTGGATGGTGGCACAAGGGTGGGCGGCGGCTAGGGTTTGGGCGCCGACCACAAGAGGAGAAGGAGGGGGGCAACAACTTGGATTAGGGCTCTCATTAAACACTTGAGCCCTATTTTATAGAGAACAAATTCTCCTAATGGTTATTGGTTCATAACCAAAACTCGTTAACCCGCTCCATTAATTTAAGTTAAAATAAACCAAACCGATTTGATCTATTTTAAGTTAAAACGAACTGAACCAACTTAGGTTCATTAGTTTAAAACAAACCAAACCCATTTGGTTTATTCTCCACCATTGGATTAGAACCAAACCAATTTGGTTCATCCATCATGTCTTCATAAGACATGGCCCATCCACGCTTCCATTGCGACTGAAACGATTTCATACTCGCTCCTTGTTTGGTCCAACCAAACCTAGTTTCTCTCGGTCTGAGAATCTCATTCTCAAGCTTGTTTTAAATCCTTCGGATTACGCTCGTTGTGCGTGTGATTAAAGAGGTTTTTGATTTATGTTGGCCGTCTATTAACCATTAATTATAGAACGATCATGAGTGGCACCTAGTAGTATATCATGATTGCCAATTAACCGAAAAGATCAACGGTTGATCCAGAACTATTTCTGAAACCCTTCAACAGCTACAATGAATCGTGCCACATTCCCTTCACTCATCTTATACCCACTTGGTACAGGACATGGTCTATAGTGTCAATCCCCACTAGGTTGAGTACGTCACACCTAGCCCAAGTATCATTTCCTCGTCCTACGGATTCTAGTTACTACATATGTTTCCAAGAGTACCTTACTCTAAACATGTAATGCTTTGGCCAAAGACTTTAGTAACAATTCGACGAGAGGCCATGGGTATACATCTCCTCGCAAGGAGTGGTGAATCCTTTATAGGCTATTCAAACACCTTCGATCCCTTTGACTTATACCTAATCATCCCGGGTCCACATCTCCTCAGAGATGTTTGCTTAAGATGTCAAAGCATAAGTCTTCATGATCAAGATGACTTGAGTACCGCAAGTCAAAAGAACATCACACTTAAGCTGCAGTAAGAACTTCATTGACATATCTATATATGCAGAGAACCATATGAATTCTTACGGCTGGTCACTCCAATGAACTAGTTACCATAACTAGCATCCACGATTAACTCCGTGTTGGGTTTCCGGCACCGCGGCGAGTGTGTGTTTGAACATGTTTCGCAAACATGTACACAGCGGAAGAAATAAAAATAATAAATCTACATTTATTACAACACACACATCACATGCATGCATAGTACAACATGTGTAGACATAACAGTAAATTTAAATTTTGCAATAAAGGAAATTTAACTACGTATACCTTTCGTATCACGTGTAGTGGGAACGGCATCAACCGGAACGATCTTCGCTAGAATCGTCTCTATCCGTATCCACGCCGAGTATCCTTAGGATGACTTCGCTAAGCCACGAGCTTCGTCTTCGTACGGGTTACTAGCCTCGTGTTGAAGACGACGTGATCGAGAGATGATCACGATCCGAATCCAAATTCGGATCCAAAGACGAGTCCTCAAAACTCGCTTCTCCGGAGAGGTATTCGTCGACCGTTTGATGAATCCTTCGTCCTCCACCTCAGAGGATTACCGAAGATCGAATCCCCGGTAAGTTAGGCGCTGTCGGAGCTCTAACCGTCGTCCAAACGACGCTCCGACGAGAGGAAAACAAGCTGTCTAGAAAACTGGACAGCTTTGGTGGAGGAGTAGGTGCCGGCCAACCAAGGGAAGACAAGTGCTCACCTTATCGCCGAAGCCTAGGAAGATCACCGGAGGGTCGCCGGAGGATCACCGGCACAAGGAGCTGGGCGGCAATGGAGGTTGGCGCCGAGAATCTCCAAGGAAGGAGGTGGGCGGCAACTTAGGGCTAGGGTTTTGGATTAGGGCTTAACAATCCCTTAAGCCCTCTTTTATAGAGAACTAATTCTCTTAATGGTTATTGGATCATAACCATAAGACCCGTTAACCCACTCCATTAATATAAGTTAAAATAAACCAAACCATGATGGTTTATTTTATGTTAAAACGAACCGAACCAACTTTTGGTTCATTCGTTTAAAATAAACCAAACCCTTTGTTTTTTCTCCTCTATTGGATTAGAACCAAACCATTTCAATTCGTCCATTATGTCTTCATAAGACACGGCCCATCCACGCTTCCATTGCGACTGAAATGATTTCATGCTCGCTTCTTGTTTGGTCCAGCCAAACCTAGTTTCTCTCGGTCTGAGAATCTCATTCTCAAGCTCGTTTTAAATCCTTCGGATTACGCTCATTGTGCGTGTGACCAAATAGGTTCTCGGTTTATGTTGGCCATCTATAATTAACCATTAATTATAGAACGATCATGAGTGGGACCTAGTAGTACATCATGATCCCCAATTAACCGAAAAGATCAACGGTTGATCCAGAACTATTTCTGAAACCCTTCAGCAGCTCGAATGATTCGTGCCCCATTCCCTTCACTCATCTTATACCCACTTGGTTCAGGACATGGTCTATAGTGTCAGTCCCCACTAGGCTGACTACGTCACACCTAGCCCAAGTATCATTTCCTCATCCTACGGATTCTAGTTACTGCACATGTATCGAAGAGTACCTTACTCTAAACATGTAATGCTTTGGCCAAAGACTTTAGTAACAATCCGACGAGAGGCCATGGGTATACATCTCCTCGCAAGGAGTGGTGAATCCTTTATAGGCTATTCAAACACCTTCGTTCACTTTGACTTATACCCAATCATCCCGGGTCGACATCTCCTTAGAGATGCTTGCTTAAGATGTCAAAGCATAAGTCTCCATGATCAAGATGACTTGAATACCACAAGTCAAAGGAACATCGCACTTAAGCTACAGTAAGAACTTCATTGACATATCTATATATGCAGAGAACCATATGAAGTCTTACGGCTGGTCACTCCAATGAACTAGTTACCATAACTAGCATCCACGATCAACTCGGACATCACAATGTCTCCGGCCCGTGAGAATCAGCTGCTTGGATACACCAAGGAGTATACCTCGTGCTAGTCTCGACAGAATTGATGGTGTCCAAATCCATCAATTCATCGACTAGGGATAATTCCGATACATCACAATTACACATGTAGAGATACTCATTAGTTGTGATCCAATCACAAATTCTCTCATGCTGTGAATCGTATCGAGGACATTCAGTAAATGAGTTTAAGATCCAATCAAATACATAAAACATGTATACTCAAATAGTGAATCTTCATTTATCATATAAATGGTTCATACATAAGGCGATTGCCTTAGGACATCTCTCATATATTACTAACACTCCGAACATCACAATGTCTCCAGTCAATGAGAATCAGCTGCTTGGATACACCAAGGAGTATATCTCGTGCAAGTCTCGACAGAATCGATGGTGTCCAAATCCATCAATTCATCGACTAGGGATAATTTCGATACATCACAATTACACATGTAGAGATACTCACTAGTTGTGATCCAATCACAAATTCTCTCATGCTGTGAATCGTATCGTGGACATTCAGTAAATGAGTTTAAGATCTAATCAAATACATGAGAACATGTATACTCAAATAGTGAATCTTTATTTATCATATAAATGGTTCAAACATAAGACCATTGCCTTAGGACATCTCTCACATATTACTAACAAACTCCCACTTGGCCTAATGTCAATCGCTACAGTATCCAATACCTTAGTCAAATGATCCGCTAAGTTTCTTTAGTGGGAATTTTCTCGATTTGTATTTCCTTCCTACTAATGATCTCTCTGATCAGATAATAGCGGTGTAGCACATGTTTGGATCATTGATGAGACCACATTAAGTTCAGAGATGAACTTCTTGATCCAAACCGCTTCCTTTGCTGTTTCCAAAGCTGCAATGTATTCTGCCTTGGTGGCAGAATCCGTTATAGTGTCAAGCTTGGAACCTTTCCAACTTATGCACCTCCATTCCAGATGAATACATACCCAGACTGAGACATGGAAACATCCTTGTATGTTTGGAGCTGGCATCCGTATACCCACGTATCACCATGTACCTTTCTCCATATATTAGGAACGTATCCTTAGTTCTTCTTACGTACTTAAGGATCATCTTAACAGTCACCCAATGATCCATTCCTGGATCAGACTGGTATCTGCTCGTGACACTCAGAGCATACGATACATCGGGCCTCGTGCATATCATAACATATATGATAGATCCTATTGCGGATGCATAGAGAATCTTACTCATGCAAATCCTCTCGTCTTCTGTGTGCAGACACATAGACTTCGAAAGGTGTTTCCCATGCATGATGGGTAGGAAACCTTTCTTGGATTCCGACATGCTAAACCTCTTTAGCACTCGGTCTATATATGTAGACTGCGAAAGACCAAGCAACCATTTCGATCTATCTCTATAGATCTTAATCCCGAGAATGTAGTTTGCTTCTCCCAGGTCTTTCATGGAGAATGTCCTGGAGAACCAAATCTTAACTGACTGTAGGACTGGAACATCGTTTCCTATAAATAATATGTCATCGACATACAATACTAGGAACACGACTGCACTCCCACTAACCTTCTTGTACATACAAGGTTCGTCTGGATTTTGTGAGAAATCAAACCTTTTGATTGTCTCATCAAAATGGATATTTTAGCTCCTGGATGCTTGCTTCAATCCATATATGGACCGTCGTAATTTGCATACCTTGGTTTTATCAACCGATGTGAAACCCTCAGGTTGTATCATATACACGTCCTCGAGTAGGTTTCTATTAAGGAAAGCTATTTTCACATTCATCTGCCATATCTCATAATCATAATGAGCCGCTATGGCCAGGAGCTTCCGAATGTATTTAAGCATAGCAACAAGCGAATAGGTTTCGTCATAATCAACACCTTGCTTTTGACGATATCCTTTTGCCACCAATCTAGCCTTATAGGTAATCACATTACCATCCATGTCAGTTTTCTTCTTTAAAACCCACTTGCACCCTATAGGCTTTATGCCTTCGGGTGGGTCAACCAAGTTCCAAACTTGGTTTTCATACATGGAATCCTTTTCCGACTTCATGGCTTCAAGCCACTTATCGCTTTCTGAACTTGTTAGAACTTCTTCATAATTGGTAGGTTCCTCATCATCAATGAGTAACACATCGTTCGATTCACTTACGAGAAATTCATATCTCTCAGGAATATTGCATGTTCTACCAGATCTACGAAGATGTGGTGTTTCAATAAGTCCAACCGATTGCTCATCACTATGAGTTATCGACTGTTGTGCTTCATCATGTATCTCATCAATGTCTATTTGAGTCTCTCGAGCCTCCTCAAGCTCGACGACACTCCCACTATTTTCTTGCAAGAGAAACTCTTTTTCTAGAAACACAACATGTCTTGAAACAAACACCTTTTGTTCCACAGGATGATAGAATTGGAAACCCCTTGTTTCCTTAGGGTATCCAATAAATAGATATTTATTAGACTTAGCATCCAATTTGTCTAATACAGTCCGCTTCACATAAGCAGGACAACTCCATATCTTCAAGTAAGATACATGAGGTTTCTTACTATTCCATATCTCATATGGAGTAGTGGAGACTACCTTGGTTGACATTCTGTTTAACAAGTAAACAGCTGTCTAAAGTGCATAGCCCCAAAAGGACTTTGGAAGATTCGCATGATTCATCATTGACCTGACCATGTCGAACAAGGTCCGATTAAGCCTCTCAGATACACCATTATGCTGTGGTGTATATGGCGGAGTCCATTGAGATAATATACCATTGTCTCTTAGATAATCTAGAAACTCTTGACTTAAGTATTCACCACCTCGATCCGATTGAAGTATTTTAATACTCTTGTCATGTTGTTTCTCTACTTCATTTCTGAATTCTTTGAACCTTTCAAAGGCTTCAGACTTGTGTTTCATCAAGAACACATACCCAAACTGTGAGTGATCATCGGTGAAGGTAATGAAGTAGCTATAGCCTCCTAAAGCTTGAGTTGACATAGTTCCACATACATCAGTATGTATTAGACCTAGCAACTCTCCCACTTGTTCAACTTTTCCTATAAAAGGTAACTTAGTCATTTTGCCTTTTAAGTATGATTTGCATGTATCGTATGAATCCAATTCAAACGATTCCAGAATTCCACATCGGTGTAATTCGGACATGTGTTTGTTGCTTGCAAGGCAAAGACGATAATGCCACATGTAGGAGTCTAATTGATTATCCTTTTGAGCACGCTTGTTGCTCGCTTCAATATTGAAAATGTCACTGGATACGTCCAACGTATAAATACCATTGCTCAAAGTTCCAGTTCCATAAAGTATGTCATTCAAAGTTATATAACAACAATTGTTACTAAACGTCAAATGGTAACCATTTCTATTTAAACAAGAAATAGAAATGATGTTCTTTATCAACGAAGGAACATAAAAGCAATTGTCCAGTTCTAAGACAAGTCATGTAGGGAGTTTCAACAAATACATTCCGATGGCGAGTGCAGCAACCTTTGCTCCATTCCCAACACGTAAATTTGACTCTCCCTTGACGAGTATTCTTCTATTCCTTAGCCCATGTATGTCATTACATATATGTGAGCCACACCCAGTATCCAATACCCAAGTGTTTGAGGAAATAGAATGACAATCAATAACGAAAATATATGAAGAATATGGGGCATCCGATGCCTTATTCTACTTCACGAACTCAAGATAAATCTTGCAATTTCTTCGCCAATGGCCCTCCTTGCCATAATGATGGCAAGTGCCCTTTTGAGTTAGTTCTGCCTTTTTAGCCTTTTTCTTTCCCTTCTGCTATTCCTTTGACTTCCTCTTAGAACCTTTCTTCGAGGAATCAACACACAACACCGTCCCCTGCTCATGCTTCTCAGAAGGCTCCACAGTCTTCAGTATATTGAGCAGTACCACAGATGAACCTTCTTGCATCTCAGAGGTGAAGAGGACCTTGGAGACTTCGAACCTTTCGAATCTCACTTGCTCATCAAACAACTCATAAATATGAAAGACTATGGTATGAGCATCCATATGCTCATGCTGCTTCCGCAGCTCAGGTACCATCGCGGCTAGCATGATGCAACTTGCTAGTTTAGAATCAGTCACATGTTTCTGATAGACCAACAATTGGTCCGGAGTTGCATCGTCACTAGGATTGGCGGGAAGAGGCGCTTCGAGGACATACGCAAGCTTTTCACATTGAGAACAATTCTCAAGTTTCTAAGCCAGTCCAAGAAGTTCGACACAATCAATTTATTTGAATCCAAGATAGAGTGCAAATTCAAAGACATCATGATCAATCAATTATCCTAGAAATACAACTCGAGCATATATGAGAAAGATGATTTAAAATGCATCAATATACATTTATAAATCTCATTCATTTTTCGAATTTCAAAAACCCCAAAATTACTTCGGGAGATCGTAGGTCCATCTCCGAATGGGCTGATATCCAACATAGATATGAACAACCTTGGAGACAGTCCAACAAGCTATTCATAACTACGATGGTAGGTATCAAATATACCGATTGCATATCACATATATGCAACTATCACAATGTGCTATCAACTTATTGAATGTTCACACATACATCGGGTTGTTAACACATTAACAAGTATGCATGATATGCATAGCACCCAATTTCACCTCCCTTCACATCGTCCTTGGATAGAGTCCAACAAGCCGATGCTCCAGGTTAAAGCCAACCCATTAATCGAGAAATAGTTTTAATATGGTTAGAGCGCATTCAACCAATTAGCCTGGCTTGGAGAGAGTCCAACAACCAAAGCTAACGATTGACTATTACTATATTAATATTAAACTATTCCATGGTTTGAACATGTTCGGGTTCGAGCCGGGCTTGGAGAGAGTCCAACAACCCAAACAAGAAACGGAACTCTGGTTCTAATCATATTAATGGAAGGTGTAGGCTTTAATATTGAGTAAGGGTTTTTATGTCTCAGCCTCTTTGCATGCAAATAACTATTATCTACATGGCGTGACATACATGACATACATCTACATGTCACGACACGCATGACATAATGATATGCATCTAATGCAATTACATGACATACAATTATGACATGTACAAAATTTCCTTATATGTCATAACTATTTATGGAAATAAAATATGTTTGAGATTTGATTCTCCAAATCAAATCATGATTAAATTAGGAAACAAATTTCCAAATCTAATCACATATTTTATTTGTGGAAAGTGTTGATTAAGGAAAGTTAATTTAGGAAACAAATTTTCTAAATCATCAAAACTACTTTTGAAAATAAAATATTTTAAGATTTAATTTTCCAAATCAAATCATGATTTCCAAATTTAATCAAATATTTTATTTATGGAAAATATCAATTTCGATAAATACTTCTAACTTTCCAAAAGTAGAAGATTTCCATAAATACTTCTAGACTTTCCAAAATTAAAAATTTCCATAAATACTTCTAACTTTCCAAGAGTAAAAAATTTCCATAAATACCATTACGACTATTGCAAAATAATTTTATGATTATGTCGAAACACAACCTGGGCTCTGATACCACTGTTGGGTTTTTCGGCACCGCGGCGAGTGTGTGTTCGAACATGTTTCGTAAATATGTGCACAGCGGAAGAAATAAAAATAATAAATCTAATTTATTACAACACACACACCACATGCATGCATAGTACAACATGTGTAGACATAATCGTAGTTTCAAATTTTGCAATAAAAGGAAATTTATTCTACGTATACCTGACGTATTACGTGTAGCTGGAAAGACATCAACCGGAGCGATCCTCGCTAGAATCGCCTCTATCCGTATCCACGCCGAGTATCTTCGGGATGACTTCACAAAGTCACGAGCCTCGTCTTCGTACGAGTCACTAGCCTCATGTCGAAGACGATGTGATCGAGAGAAGATCACAATCCGAATCAAAATTCGGATTCAAAACGAGTCCTCAAAAACTCGCTTTTCCGGAGAGGTATTCGTCAACCGTTTGATGAATCCTTCGTCCTCCACCTATGAGGATTACCGGAGATCAAATCCCCAGCAAAGAAGCCACTGTCCGAGCTCCAAATGTCTTCCAAATGACGCTCCGACACGAAGGAAACAAGCTGTCCATAAAACTGGACAGCTTGGTGGAGGAGTTTGCGCCGGCCAAAGAGAAGAGGGCCGGCAAGTCCTTGGTCACCGAAGCCAAGGAGGATTACTAGAGGGTTGCCAGAGGATCGCCGGATGAAGCTTGGACGCGGGCAACAAGCTTGGATGGCGGCACAAGGGTGGGCGGCGGCTAGGGTTTGGGCGCCGACCACAAGAGGAGAAGGAGAGGGGGTGGCAACTTGGATTAGGACTCTCATTAAACCCTTGAGCCCTATTTTATAGAGAACAAATTCTCCTAATGGTTATTGGTTCATAACCAAAATCCGTTAACCTGCTCCATTAATTTAAGTTAAAATAAACCAAACCGATTTGGTCTATTTTAAGTTAAAACGAACCGAACCAACCTTTGGTTCATTCGTTTAAAACAAACCAAACCCGTTTGGTTTATTCTCCACCATTGGATTAGAACCACACCAATTTGGTTCATCCATCATGTCTTCATAAGACATGGCCCATCCACGCTTCCATTGAGACTGAAACGATTTCATACTCGCTCCTTGTTTGGTCCAACAAAACCTAGTTTCTCTCGGTCTAAGAATCTCATTCTCAAGCTCGTTTTAAATCCTTCGGATTACGCTCGTTGTGCATGTGACCAAATAGGTTCTTGGTTTATGTTGGTCGTCTATAATTAACCATTAATTATAGAATGATCATGAGTGACACCTAGTAGTACATCATGATCCCCAATTAACCGAAAAGATCAACGGTTGATCCAGAACTATTTTTGAAACCCTTCAGCATCTACAATGAATCGTGCCCCATTCCCTTCACTCATCTTATACCCACTTGGTTCAGGACATGGTCTATAGTGTCAGTCCCCATTAGGTTGACTACGTCACACCTAGCCCAAGTATCATTACCTCGTCCTACAGATTCTAGTTACTGCACATGTTTCCAAGAGTACCTTACTCTAAACATGTAATGCTTTGGCCAAAGACTTTAGTAACAATCCGATGAGAGACCATGGGTATACATCTCCTCGCAAGGAGTGGTGAATCCTTTATAAGCTATTGAAACACCTTCGATCACTTCGACTTATACCCAATCATCCCGGGTCCACATCTCCTCAGAGATGCTTGCTTAAGATGTCAAAGCATAAGTCTTCATGATCAAGATGACTTGAATACCGCAAGTCAAAGGAACATCGCACTTAAGCTGTAGTAAGAACTTCATTGACATATCTATATATGCAGAGAACCATATGAAGTCTTACGGCTGGTCACTCCAATGAACTAGTTGCCATAATTAGCATCCACGATTAACTCCGGACATCACAATGTCTCCAGCCAGTGAGAGTCAGCTGCTTAGATACACCAAGGAGTATACCTCGTGCTAGTCTCGACAGATTTGATGGTGTCCGAATCCATCAATTCATCGACTAGGGATAATTCCAATACATCACAATTACACATGTAGAGATACTCACTAGTTGTGATTTAATCACAAATTCTCTCATGCTGTGAATCGTATCATGGACATTCAGTAAATGAGTTTAAGATCTAATCAAATACATGAGAATATGTATACTCAAATAGTGAATCTTTATTTATCATATAAATGCTTCAAACATTAGGCAATTACCTTAGGACATCTCTCACATATTACTAATAGTTTTTGGTTTTGATTGTAATTTGGATAGAGCCATTTGGTCTTGAAGATCCAATTCTAAAGTTTCCAAATGTTCTAATCTCACCCCGTATTGTTGGTGTCACTGAGCATTCTTATAGAGCAATGGCTAAGGTTGTGGCTCGATGTTACTCTTCATATTTACGTCGGGAAGCCACATGGAACGGTTGAAACAACATTTCAATATCAAGAGAAATTTCAAGGTGTTAGTAATTCTAATGAGATTGAAGAATGGCAGAGGAGTCTAGTGGTTGTTTGTCATTAGTTGTAGATTATAATTCAATACCAAGTTTGCACGATTGAATGGTGATTGCATTGGAATGGATTGTATACGCTATTGAGTGATATTTTCTCGGATCATTAACAGAAATATTTCGCTACACACCACTATTGCAACTCCTCAGGTTTATTCTTCCAAATCTCCTTTTGTTCATTGTTCATTGTAACTTTGTCTTGTACCTCTTTGTGTGCTTCATTTGCATTATACTTGTGATCTCATTATGGTTCTTGATAAATCCTTTTGATTCATGTATGAGATGTATTGATAGTACTGGAGAAGCAGATGATAAGTAAGCATATGGTAGTGCAAGATTACATGTTGTTTTGAATGAGCTCCACTTCTACAGTTATTATGTGAGCACCAGTGTATTTATCCACCTTGGGAAGTTTTGTATCAAGCTTGTTCTATTTGATTTGATTGTAAATCATCATACATGTTGATTGTTGTAAGAGTAGGATCTGTGAATACCTTGAATCCGTATCGATTTGGTGATCCTAAGTAACCAATTTTTTTCTATCTTTGAACTATTGATCTAGGTAATGTGTGGGGAATGAGTTAGTTAGTCATTTTCTTTATTGCCATTATTTCTCGGGATGTACAAAAATAAGTATGGGGGAATTTTATAGCTTCATATTATCGTGTTGTTTCTGAAGGGGTTTTGCTTATCGAGTCCGTGAGGGTAAACTTCGCTTCCCACTTCACCTCGGTAGCTTGTCCATGGCGATCCCTTCGATGTCCCCGTATTAAAAAAAATTTAATCCTAGACAAAAGGGATTGCCCAAACCACCAAGTCATCGTCGTGCTATTCGTTTAGAGAGGTCACTTGAACAAACTAGTTGTTCAAGTGGCCATCCTCTATTCTACAAGTAGCTGCGGAATAGACGATGTCCGGATCACCGATTTTCATGTTTATACTCAGGATCCAAGTATTATTGATCCATTTACTGATTTATAACATGCTTATAATTGAAAAACAAAAACAAGCAACAAATAAAAGAAGAAAGTAGAATAGGTATACCTCTCGATCTTCTAATGTATGACCTTCCTCCTTTTGGACGTCGTGTGGGCGATGCTCTACCAAAAGTTGAAGCTCCTAGATCGCAAATCTTCCTTCCTTGCTCATCTGAAGCAAGAGGAAGAATAGAAACAAGGCTCATCTCCTTCCTATAGCCAACCAACAAGCAACAAAAGAAATGCTTGCTGCCGACCAACAAGGAGAAGGAGATAATGGTGGAAACCGGCCAAGACACCAAGGGAAAGCCCTATATCTTGTTTCCACCACCTAAGGAGAAGGAGAAGAGGTCTTTGGATGCCACCCAAGGGCTGGGATAGGGCTGTGGGCACCGGCCACCACGGGATGAAGAAGAAAGAAACCTTCCTTATTTGGTGCCACCCAAGCCTCCTAAAACCTAAGCCTCCAAACCCTAATCCTAGCTCTCCTTTTGGTCAGCCATGGAAGAGGGGAAGAAGAATAGGATGAGCTCATGTCAAGGTAGAGAGGAGAAGAATAGTGGCCGGCCAACCTTAGGAAGAAGAAGGAAAAACTCCTTGAGTTGCCGCCCACCCCTAGCTCCCAAAACCCTAACCCTAGCCACCACTCCCAATCCTAATCTAATTAGGATTGGTTGCCGCCCAAGCTAATCCCCTCATCCATCCTTATTCTTGCCGCCCACTTCATGACTCTATTTATAGAGTTGGGCTCAAGCCATGATTTAATCTCCTCCATTGGTTCTAGGGATTTAATCTCGACCATCGGATATAGAGATTTAATCTCAACCGTCGGATCTTAGAGATTTAAATATGGATCTTAGAATTTTGTTTCTATCCATTGGATCTAAGCTTCATGAGGTGTTAATAGACTACATTAGGGACCATGAGGAGGAGTTGGTGTAACGACCTGGCCCCTATTGGCGGAATTCGGCGACCCCTATTGATCGACGACCGTCGCCCCTGTTGGCCCGTCGTTACTCACCTGGTCTTCCCACCCCTGGAAGTGGGTTTTTGCCTTCCCCAGGATTCGAACTCTAGACCTCCAGGCTAAGTACTAAAGTTTATGAATCCTAGTAACCAAGTGATCATGCCCCGAGAGCATGCCGAGCCGAAAATCAAACGGACGACATCTCCCCTGTACGTGGCAACATTTTGGGTTAATATAAGGCCCGTAGGCCCACAATAACAACAATATATATATATGAAATCAAAAACTACACAAGACACAGCGGAAACATACTACAATCTCACAAACGACAACACACATGCATACCGGTATGACTAACACCGACTCAGGACACCATAATAAAAACCAGAAAGGAAGAAAAGGGATACAACATCAATAGTCACAACTACAATCATCACATAAAATAAATCCATAACAGAATACAAATGAGAACACCAAAAATCCGGACTCTCGGAGTTGAGATGAGATGATGCCAGCCAGCGGTGCTCCAAGTCCATCATGAAGTCGACTACCTGTTACCTGGGCGATAGAAAACCCAGGGTCCGCGGGGGGTGGTGAGTAAAACTCAGCAGGTAATAGAAAAACATGTATATATGCCATATCACATGTATTTTCAACAACAAACTCTAGAAATGCAACAGGTATATCAGCATAGTATAAAAATGCAAGCATATACCGTCTAACCAAATAAACAACATAAAAATGCAGACATACCTGAAGTCTGCCACGCTACTCTGATCCAACCTGAACATATATCCAACACACATATATATATATATAACAGGAAGAGTAGATCAACCCACAATATACTCAAGCTACAGGTCAAGGTATCTATGGTACATCCCAACACATACCAAGATCCGCAAGAAACATGCATGAATATGATGTCCACCCAAATGCAGCAAGCATAGTACAAACAAATGCAACATCACAATAATCATATATATATAGACTGTATCATATATATATTAATCTCAACCATCCATATATATATATACATACATATATGTATCTATATATGGTAATATGCAAAGTGCCATAAGATACGGCAATGCAACATGCATGGTCATGCCTGCTCACCCCTACTCGCTACCACGACCCCAGTGTAGCCTAGGTGGCACGACATGACAACTGTCCCAACTCACACCAACCACTGCTATAGAGTGGCCGAGTGGGCAGTATGATCAAGTAGCATATGAGTGTAAAGAGCTCGCTACACAACGGGGGTCCCTGCTGCTGGCCACTCCGACTATCACTACCAATGAGTGGTCGAGTACCACGCACCCAGAACAACTGCACGCAACTCCAACTACCACCGTCTATAGTGGTAGAGTGCGGCACAACAGATGCTCTGCCCTCACACCAGTTACTCCTCGGGGAGTGCTCTGGGAGGTAAGATGACTGACGACTCTCTCTCAACCCCAAGGGAGACTATGTCGTCAGAATGCATGCAAATGACATGTGTATACTGTCACACGTAAAACCATCTACCACACACTCTCTGTTCAGCAAAGAGTCGTACCCATCTAATCAATACACTCTCTATCCTGTAGAGAGTCGTACACAACAGATCGACGGACTCTCTATCTTGTAGAGAGTCGTACTCGACTGATCCTGACTCTCTCTCTAATAGAGAGTCGTACTCAACTGATCGACATACTCTCTATCCAATAGAGAGTCGTACTCGACTAATCATACCAAGCTGGGACCACCAGTCCGCAGCGACACACTAATCACCCTTCACTTAACCATTACACAACTCATGGTTGGTAACAATATGCAACATACGGGTATTGGAAATAAATCCTACATTTAGGGCATTACTTACCCATAGATGACCTTTTTCCAATTTATAAATTGGGTCATCCCCCGTACTAACATTTACACCCTACTAAACATCTAGGTCAATTTACATCACATCTATAATTCCTAAATCATGATAGGGTATATGTGATATCAACAATTGAGCAATAATATATCCAACGATAAGTTCAAGCATACGATAAAGAGAGCAGGGTCAAGGTAATATGAACACCTAACATGCTCATATCTATGACTAAATTTGAATGCAATACATCTACCCGGACCAGGTAGGAAATTACCCACCTGTTGAGAAGCTCGTATCAAGGGTCTTCGCGTTCACGTCTCTATCTCAAATCCAGGTCCTGTAAATATAACATACATAAACAAATGGCAGCGTAATAAAACTGTAGGTATAGAAATCTAATCCAACCTAAATCTTTGGCGGATTCGCTACTATCTGCAAGGGTAGTTCCATATCCTTCCATACTAATCCCTGTTCATATTCTAACTCTTGATTAGTCAATTTAATCATGTAGTAGTGTAATCCTTTACACTTCATTTACTAATCATATTTGATCTATGATTACTTCACAAATAATACTACTATAACATATCACCTCAAATCAATAACCATATCCAAATCCAGTTTACAACCATACCTATTAGGCAGTTCATGCTAATTGTATTCACCTCCGAGAATACTGCCGTGTATCAATGTCCTAATCGACCACCGCTTCTTGCTCCAACTCAATGTGCCAAATCTGCACAACCCATTTAGGTAGGGAATGGCAACTCTTCATCACCTGAAAAATCCACACCGTAATTAACATTCTCTTGACTGTTAATCTTCAAATCCTTGATCCATAGGAACGAAGACTATTGTATTACCAGAATCCGACTAGATAGTGAGGATCACCCAGATCCACCGACTCATCCTCCTGAACCACCGTGAATTAGAATGGTAGCACTCTCCACCACCACGATCACACAGTCGAACATTGGCTGTGCTCTGGATCAACAGACTGCCCCAAATCCCTCGGCAGCCACCCCTTCCTCTATTCACCGACTCAAGGCGCTGCCCAAACTCACCGATCACTCAGCTAAGGTAAATCCACAGAAATACCCAAAATTTCATCCAAGGTGAGATAAGGGCAGACTCTTACCTAACTCCGACGATATTGGGCCAGCAACTCACGGTGACACCGATCCGGAAAAATGACTGGTCGATCCGGCAGTGCTGTCGGATGTCCAATAAGTCGAAGGCAAACCGGTAAGCGTTCGTTCCTGACCAACGGCTCCTTGCGGTGAAGATCTTCGACGGCAGAAGGCTCGATCGACGGCGATGGAGCAGCGACCGTCGGAAGGAGAGAAGGGCCGACGATGGGGCGCAGTGGTGTGTGCGATGAGCGGCTTAAAGCGGCGGCAACGGCTCGGCGGAGATCGGCTGGCTCAGGCGAAGATAGGGCTGGATCGACACCGGCGGGAAGGCGACCATCGGAGTGGTGCGGCGACGAGCCCGAGGGAAGGAGACGCGAGGCTCTGATCGCCTTGGAGACGAAGAGGAGAGGTCGCGAGCGTTAGGGCTACAGCGCAGTGGCATTCGGCGAGAAGAGGGAGCGCGACGGTGAGAAGAAGAAACCGTCGGGAATGAAAAGTCATGGAAGGAAATCAGCTTAACACCTCATTATAGTCTAAACAGACTTTACAAAAGCCTGTTTACTTTATCTCTATAAAATATCTATAGAACCTCCATTTAAATCCAAAAAAAAATTTCTAAAAATTTCTGATAATTCTATAAGATAATTTCTTAATTAACAAGGTTATTTTCTATTATTTTTTTTTCCCGTATTTTTACATTCTCCCCCACTTATAAAAATTTGGTCCCTAAATTTCGTACTAACATGCAAAAATTACTTCAAGCAAGTTTTCCGAAAGGGCCACATACATTCCTCAAGTGAACATATGAGGCTATCGGGCGCGGATAGTATCTTCCAGCTCCCAAGTAGTCTCCTCATCAATATGATGTTGTCATCCAACCTTTAAGAGTCGGATGGTCTTGTTTCACAGTGGACACCCCCCTAGCGACTAAGAATTCGCACTGGAATCTTCTCATAAGTCGCATTTAACTAAGGTAGATTCGGAACCTCCTTCAGAACATGATCAGCAAGCAACACGTATTTCCATAGCATAGAAACAAGAAATACATTGTGAATACCCGCCAGTGTCGGAGGTAAAACCAACCGGTAAGCTACACCTCCCATAATCCACGACACAAGATCTGAATAGATCCTCCAACGTCTAAATGATACACTCAGACTGTTCATCTGTCTACGGATGAAATATTGCACTAAGCCGAAGCTCTGTGCCCATAGTCTGGTGCAGACTCTGTCAAAAATCGTGAGGTAAATCACGCGTCTCTATCAGACATGATACTTAAAAGTACCCCCCCACAATCTGATAATCTTTCGGTTAGTCGATCCATGATCACACAAATCGCATCATGTCTTTTACGGGTCCTAGGCAATCCCGTAACGCAATCAATAGTGATATGCTCCCACTTCCATTCCGAAATTGGAATTTCCTAGAGCAATCCAGCGAGTTTCTGATGTTCCGCCTTCACCTACTGGCATACTAAACATCGAGCAGCAAAATCTGCTATAACTCTCTTTATACCGTTCCACCAGTATAAACGTTTCGACTCTTGGTACATCTGAGTACCATCAGGGTGAATAGCAAATCTCCAATGATATGCTTCCTGTAGCGACTCTTCCTTAAACACTGCAACTCCATAACCCACTATCCTTATCAGAGACGGAGAATTCTTTTCTCAAAAGAGAAGTTCATTAACCATTCCAAATCCACCCCACTACACACTCTGTAAGTGCATGGGAGACTATAACGACCAATCTAACTCATTGCAACTGTTCGCGTTCCAGCAACTCCATTGTAGCTACCCAGTAGCTAGTCAAATTCAATGAGCACTTCTGCTCCATACAACTACAAATCCAGATAATAACTACTAAAGTCACGTCATGTATATGACAGACTATCTCGTAGTTTCTTAACTGACGTAGGCATAAGATATGCCTCATGCAACTGTATCGAATTCACTTGGATCCCTGAAACGATACATTTACATACAACATCCTTTTTATCCACTCCGGAAGGATTAACTAATACTTGCGTAAAAGTTAACCTCCATCTAGGTCTTGTAAACTTGTTTCACCAGCTTCCGACTAAATGATTTCCATCATCACCTTTGTCAAACAAGTCCGTGGTATAGTAATGTCAAGCATTCTATCCACATCTACGGAATTAACCAAAACATACAAGGAAAATCGCCATCCACGGTGGTCAAGTGTGCAACTCCATCTACCACAATCAACAGTGGCCAGGTTACGCAACTCCAACAACCACGAACTGATCCAATCATGTCCAGGATACACGATTCTCAAATCCAGTGGCGACTAAATCGTTAATTAGTCAAGCATCTTCGGAGAAAGGTCAAAACTCAGAAAATTCATACTAAGTATGAAATTGTCGTCTCTACACACCTGCATCCCCTTTTTCTCTAGGCTGATGATATATCAATCATCACAACGACAATGATACTTATATGAGACCATGTCACTACCATATCAACGCTCCGGTCGTACACCAACCCTAGAGTATACACAGGTGTCTTTAGCTGATCTAAACACATCATTTATCCTCAACGTAGGATATTTACTTTCAACAACTATCGCATTCCATCATCGATAATCGATGCATAATTTCAAAGGTTTATTTCTCTTTCAATAAAGAGTTCCGAATCTTCTCAAGGAGGAATACTGGGATATACAAATATCCCTTCCAACATCTCCTATAATCGCAACTTATGTTCCTCTAATTTCTATAGTGTTTAACAACACTGATACCAACAAAAATATCACTCGATACGTGATCTTCGATACCAGAATTATTTTTGCAATCATTTCGATCGTCTACTCCACTTGCCTATGCAACGACAAGCCTGTTCATCCGAAGGCTCTCGGATTATATACACATCCAAGAGACATACCATACCATAATCTTAACAATTTGACCATCCGTAAGGATGTCTACAGTAAAGATATGTCTATCAGAGTCTAAGGGTATCCCTTGACTTCTTAATTGTTGATCCACATCTCACCATACGGTAGAGATACCACCGACCCACAAGTTGATGTAAAGGACCCTTCTAATCCAACTAAGAATGTTCTAGACAAAGATACCTGTAAACTACAAGTATCTCTCAATATATTAATCCAGAGGGTAAAACTAGAGTAATACCCAGAATGATCAAATATATGTTGATCCGATCCAAAAGGCTCCACACAGGTCTCGGCCTTTCTCCGAAGAGAAAAGATCAGATTCAACAATCCGCGATAAAGCGGTCGCACTTCTGCGACGAATGCCTCGAGGATTTTCCCTAGATCATCTGATCCATCCACTAAATCCTACTAGCTGAAATTGTAGGATACCGAATAGATACGACCTTCATCGTATACTCTCTCTTCTGCACTAAGCAAAACACATCTGGAGGTAACTGTTTGTTGTTGTCTACTGAGTCTTCTACAATGTCTTGGTGATCTTTCATCTTTGATCTCTACTGAAGGGGAGTATCAAGGAACTCCAACCACTCCTGAAGTAGTAGGTTGATGCTGATAAGGTAACTCACATCTTCTGTGCTGATCTCTGCTGTCGAGACGATGCATCTTCCTCCCGGAACACCATCGATAGTCTTCAACTGAATCTTCAAAGTACACCTCCTCCACTGTACTGGTTGCTCACCAATAGCAACAGCTGAACTGCTCCAACGGATAATCTGGCTTCGCGTGTCTTCGTGATCCGCACTGCACGCACACAATCCCTTCGGAGTCTTTGTTCTGATTTTGCTGATATCCACAAGAACCTTCTGATGATCTACAATTGGTCTTATATAATCGGAACATAGCTCAAGGCCTATGACTCTGATCTTGCTCCTTTATCCAACAGTCGGAGACTTCTTATTCCAACTCTCCTAACACTTGTACGGAGTCATTTCTAAACTCCTGTCTCAATCCAACGTCTTCCAACAGGATCTGATAGAAGATCCCGGCATCCTAATCCACTATAAGCCAATAACTCTGGATGGCTTAAATCGTCCATTCATCTTCTTGAGCTATTAGGTGGTCGTAACCTCTGCGAGTCTCACGACTCTGCACAGTACAATATTACTAACCGATCACCCTTTTTTTGAAGATCAAGAATTCCTTACAGTGTGTCACTAAAAGTGACACGGGGAAATATTTTCTTTCAACATCACTAAACCATGATCAAGTGATATATTATTTCCCGAAGATTATTTTCTGCATTTATCACCAAATATCGGCTTGATCCCAATAATGGTATGCAAACAACTCTTCTTTCTCGGTATAACATGAGTTAAGTACTCAAAAGTACTATCAAAGTTATACAACTCAGTACGAACAACTCAGGGATAAAATCCCTATGAAACACCGTAACCTAGCCTTCCACTATCTGCATCACAATAGTCTACAAGTCTATTCATTACCCACAGGTAATGATTTGACTAGCATAGTTAGTGGAAATCTCTAAGACTGTAGTCTCTGATTTTCATAATAAATGTGACGACTTGGCCCCTATTTTTCGACTCGGTATCATTCGGCTCTCAGAGGTAAATCACCTCCTCGACACAAGTTCAAGACTCACAGACTCAACAGGTCGTTCCCGTGGTCAACTCATACCACGGTTACGAATAATAACCAACACACTACAGGTTATTCCCTGGTATAAGCATCTAAATGTATAGCCAACATAATCGAGAGTATAAACCCTAAAGGTCACTCCGGTTGGTCGCCTCGGTGGACGAACCCTACTACAAGTCTACACAGGTGTCATAACTCTACTGTATACACCTACTGATTAAGTTTAGATAAATATCTACTAAACCATAGGTTTTCAGAAATTCTTACCTCGTGCTGTTTGGAGCTCAGGCCGCTGTCCATCTCATCTCAGAAAACCAAAACCGAATAAATTGACTCCCGAGAATCCAAGACTCAACACAAAAACAACATTGTATGACATCGCAGAACCTTGGGCTCTGATACCACTAAAGTTGTCACGCCCCGAGAGCATGCCAAGCCGAAAATCAAACAGACGACATCTCCCCTATACGTGACAACATTTCGGGTTAATACAAGGCCCGTAGGCCCATAATAACAACAATATATATATATGAAATCAAAAACTACACAAGACACAGCGGAAACATACTACAATCTCACAAACGACAATACACATGCATACTGGTATGACTAACACCGACTCAGGACACCATAATAAAAACCAGAAAGGAAGAAAAGGGATACAACATCAATAGTCACAACTACAATCATCACATAAAACAAATCCATAACGAAATACAAATGAGAACACCAAAAATCCAGACTCTCGGAGTTGAGATGAGATGATGCCAGCCAGCGGTGCTCCAAGTCCATCACGAAGTCGGCTACCTGTTACCTGGGCGATAGAAAATCCAGGGTCCGTGGGGGGGGTGGTGAGTAAAACTCAGCAGGTAATAGAAAAACATGTATATATGCCATATCACATGTATTTTCAACAACATACTCTAGAAATGCAACAGGTATATCAGCATAGTATAAAAATGCAAGCATATACCGTCTAACCAAATAAACAACATAAAAATGCAGACATACCTAAAGTCTGCCACGCTACTCTGATCCAACCTGAACATATATCCAACACATATATATATAACAGGAAGAGTAGATCAACCCACAATATACTCTAGCTACAGGTCAAGGTATCCAACACATACCAGTATCCGACACAACTGTATAACATATGCAAGAAACATGCATGAATATGATGTCCACCCAAATGCAGCAAGCATAGTACAAACAAATGCAACATCACAATAATCATATATATATAGACTGTATCCATATATATATTAATCTCGACCATCCATATATATATATACATACATATATGTATCTATATATGGTAATATGCAAAGTGCCATAAGATACGACAATGCAACATGCATGGTCATGCCTGCTCACCCCTACTCGCTACCACGACCCGGTGTGGCCTGGGTGGCCGCGACATGACAAGCTGTCCCAACTCACACCAACCCCTTTGCTATAGAGTGGTAGGTGGGGCGAGTATGATCAAGTAGCATATGGCGTAAAGAGCTCGCTACACAGCGGGGTCCTCTGTTGGCCACTCGACTAACACTACCCAATGGTGGTCAGTACCACGCACCAGGGACAGCTGCGCCCAACTCCAACTTATAGTGGTAGAGTGCGGCTAGATGCTCTCTGCCCTCACACGATTACTCCTCGGGAGTGCTCACTGGGAGGCAAGATGTGAGCGACTCTCTCTCAACCCCAAGGAGACTATGTCGTCGAATGCATGCAAATGACATGTGTATCTTGTCACACGTACAACCATCTACCACGCAGACTCTCTGTTCGTGAAAAAGTCGTGCCCATCTAATCAATACACTCTCTATCACAGCAGAGTCGTACTCAACAGATCGGCGGACTCTCTATCTGTAGAGTCGTACTCTCTCTCAATAGAAGTCGTACTCAAGATCACTCTCTATCCAATAGAGAGTCGTACTCGACTAATCATACCAAGCTGGGACCACCGGTCCGCAGCGACACACTAATCACCCTTCACTTAACCATTACACAACTCATGGTTGGTAACAATATGCAACATACGGGTATTGGAAATAAATCCTACATTTAGGGCATTACTTACCCATAGATGACCTTTTTCCAATTTATAAATTGGGTCATCCCCCGTACTAACATTTACACCCTACTAAACATCTAGGTCAATTTACATCACATCTATAATTCCTAAATCATGATAGGGTATATGTGATATCAACAATTGAGCAATAATATATCCAACGATAAGTTCAAGCATACGATAAAGAGAGCAGGGTCAAGGTAATATGAATACCTAACATGCTTATATCTATGACTAAATCTGAATGCAATACATCTACCCGGACCAGGTAGGAAATTACCCACCTGTTGAGAAGCTCTTATCAAGGGTCTTCGCGTTCACGTCTCTATCACAAATCCAGGTCCTTTAAATATAACATACATAAACAAATGACAGCGTAATCAAACTATAGGTATAGAAATCTAATCCAACCTAAATCTTTGGCTGATTCGCTACTATCTGCAAGGGTAGTTCCATATCCTTCCATACTAATCCCTGTTCATATTCTAACTCTTGATTAGTCAATTAAATCTTGTAGTAGTGTTTTCTAATTTTTTTTACTTCGTATCTTTGGGTCGGAGTAAATCAAGCGGCTAAACTAAGAAGTTTTGAACTTTCTATTACATATCTGTTGAAATCAACATTTGTGTGTTTCTGCTTGAGCCGTACGAGATGAAATTCTCATATACGGCTCTCCGAGGGGAGTTTCTTGGTTTTGGGTTACCTATCTCAATAAAGTATATGATTGGTTTGAGGAACGTCTCGAGATTCAGGCGATTGCAGATGATATAACTAGTAAATATGTTCCTCCTCATGTCAACATATTTTATTGTTTAGGGGGGATCACACTTACTTGTTTTTTAGTACAAGTAGCTACAGGTTTTGCTATGACTTTTTAATCCTTTACACTTCATTTACTAATCATATTTGATCTATGATTACTTCACAAATAATACTACTGTAACATATCACCTCAAATCAATAACCATATCCAAATCCAGTTTACAACCATACCTATTAGGCAGTTCGTGCTGATTGTATTCACCTCCGAGAATACTGCCTTGTATCAATGTCCTAATCAACCACCGCTTCTTGCTCCAACTCAATGTGCCAAATCTGCACAACCCATTTAGGTAGGGAATGACAACTCTTCATCACCTGAAAAATCCACACCGTAATTAACATTCTCTTGACTGTTAATCTTCAAATCCTTGATCCATAGGAACGAAGGCTATTGTATTACCAGAATCTGACTAGATAGGCTGCAAGGGATCACACAGCAGATCCACCGACTCATCCTTCTGAACCACCGTGAATTAGAATGGTAGCACTCTCCACAACCACGATCACACAGTCGAACTTTGGCTGTGCTCTGGATCAACAGACTGCCCCAAATCCCTTGGTAGCCACCCCTTCCTCTATTCACCGACTCAAGGCGCTGCCCAAACTCACCGATCACTCAGCTAAGGTAAATCCACAGAAATACCCAAAATTTCATCCAAGGTGAGATAAGGGCAGACTCTTACCTAACTCCGGCGATATTGGCCCAGCAACTCACGGTGACACCGATCCGGAAAAATGACTGGTCGATCCGGCAGAGTGGCTGTGCTGGATGTCCAATAGGGTCGAAGGCAAACCAGCCGACGTTGATGTTCCCGACCAACGGCTCCTTGCGGTGAAGATCTCCGGCGGCAGAAGGCTCGATCGACGGCGATGGAGCAGCGACCGTTGGGAGGAGAGAAGGGCTCAGCGGAGATTGGCTGGTTCAGGCGAAGATAGGGCTGGATCGACACCGGCGGCAGTGAAGAGGCGACCATCAACGGCGGGTGGTGCGGCGACGGCGAGCACCGGCAGGAGGGAAGGAGACACGAGGCTCTGATCGCCTTGGAGACGAAGAGGAGAGGTCGTGAGCGTTAGGGCTACAGCGCAGTGGCGTTCGGCGAGAAGAGGGAGTGCGACGGTGAGAAGAAGAAACCGTCGGGAATGAAAAGTCACGGAAGGAAATCAGCTTAACACCTCATTATAGTCTAAACAGGCTTTACAAAAGCTTGTTTACTTTATCCCTATAAAATATCTATAGAACCTCCATTTAAATCCAAAAAAAAATTCTAAAAATTTCTGATAATTCTATAAGATAATTTCTTAATTAACAAGGTTATTTTCTATTTTTTTTTCCATATTTTTACAGTTGGGTCTTGGCCACCCATGGATCAAGCCCACATAAAGTCCGATCCACTAATGATGATCCAATCCACTAAAGGTTCATCATTGATCTACCTCACCAACCCCCATATGATAATATGTGCTCCATATATTATTTGTACATTTTCTCCCCGTGTTTAAGATCTCGAATGTCCGTCGATCAATTAATTTACTGACCATTAATTAATCAACATCTAACTCCTTGAGTAGTATCACTCAACCTTTTCATCATGCCGGACCAAGTCCACCTGCAGGGTTTACATGATGAACCTTATGAGCTCCTCAAGGGGACATCATCATCCTAATATATAGGACAAGATTTCCTTCTATAATCAACGACACACCATATAAATAATATCATCTCCTAACTTACCGAGGCTATCAATTTAATCTATAAATCTCGCCTATTGGTAAATCAAAGAGATGAGTACTAAGTATATGTGCCCGTTATTATATCGGGATTAAGAGCATGTACTAAATAATATCTGAGGTCCGATTCGATTATGTAGTCAGCAATAAATCGAATCACCTCTAAGTCAGTCCTGCTCAATACACACAAAGTGCACTAGTGTGATTCTATGGTCAAAACAAACCAACACCAAATCACACTACAAACATTCCGATGGTTTGTCCAAAGTCATCTCGGTTGTGAGCCTTTACTTATACTTTACAAGGAGCCGATAACATGATCTCCCGTGTGACACCACACACCATGTTATCTACAATGTAAAGTTTTAGACAATATGCAAACAATGATCATGTGATTCTTATTTCAAAAATAAAGATGTTCTTAGAAAAGATAGACTTTTCAGTATACATCCCTACAGTTTCGACTCATAGATTGGACATTTTAGGCCCCCTGATGTGGGTAATTATTGTCACTCAGCATGCTTTACATATTAGATTTATTTGAGCTTAATTGTGTAATTCCTATAATTTCAAAATTATCTCTCATAAGTTTGAATGTGATCTTGTAGGAAACACAAAAAGGGCTTAAATGGAGCGATTGGAGCCATCCATCCAGATGTGGATCGATCACAACCTTTGGATGGATCAACCCCAAGTTCATCAAATAGGTTGATCAAAGAATTAAACACTAGCTTCTAATCAAGGGATGTGATCTGTTGGGCAAAGTGATCGGACAGTGTTAAGCAAGCAACTTAAATGGTTTTTTCTATCCACACACAAAAACAACGTCGCGTCTTCTTTCCCAAAAAATCATGCGAGCAGCACCGATCCTTCTCAACAGCAACAACAAGGCATCGAGCAACACAGCTTCAGTGGTGCCCAACCTCTTCCATCCAGCCGAAGAGATATGTCCGCGTAGCACACCTCCCCTCTATTGTCCATGAAGCTTGGCAACGGGATTCAACGACAAGAACCAACGGGCAGAGGCAGACCGTTCACCTTCACCGGCGATATTCACAGTGCCTGGCCACTGGAGTTGAGACGCGCCTCAGCTGGACGTGGTTTGGAAGGTAGAGGCCATTTTCCAGCTGCCATGGTTCGGCGACATCCCTTTTCCAGTTTCGACGGTCGCTCCTCTCTTTCCATCGTCGGTGAAGAACTCCGATGTCCACTACTCCGACTTCAATCATTTCAATAGCTGACGGGATTTAGTGGCAGCAACCAATATGGTTAGGAGTAGCGACACTCCACATCTCCAGTCAACTCTTGCCAGAGGGATTATCCAGCAAGAGATTTGCCTCATCAACAACCACTAGGCATGGTAGTGCAACATTGTCGCCGTCTGTCGGAATGGGTGGTTCCCTCTCCGTGTGTTTTGGATCATCAATTAATTTTTATCTTGTAGTTTATAAATTGAACTGATAATTGTTGGTTAATTGCAAAATTTAGGTTAATTGTTCATTAGCTTGATTTTCTGCATGGTTATTTGTTATGTCCATTACATAGAATTGTTTAATAATTGTATCTTATAGTGACAATACGGTGCATGGTTGAATTGCTTATTATGCATGTTATGTTAGCTTTCAATTAATTGCCTTGATAGATTGTAGAAAACCCCAATTTTTGCTATTGTTTAGAAACAAGCGTCCAACCGTTAGATCCATATGAGAGACGACTCGGGCCCTCTACTATGCTGACTTAGTGTAGGAAAGGGGTTTCAGTAAAATAATCACAATTATCACAAAAAAATATTCTAGATCCCGATGACAGGGGCTCTCAAAGATATCAACCCCCTAAGCTCTGATGATCCGAAAGGGAAACTTGGCTAGGAATAGGTAGTTCCCGGTAGAAGAAAAAGTTCATCGGGATCACACACGATGATCCTCCCGCAAGATCATGACTAGAGATCCTTAGAGCATTAAATTGATAGCATGTTCAACAATGCACAAGTGAAACTGAAATCCTGGAATCCTTTAAGCAACTTTGAGTCCCCCTTTACTTTCTCCAAGTGACACCGTATTTGAGTCAGGACCGTCGTCGACTCCACTTCATACTCGCAAGAGATTTTCTCTGAACAATCAACATTCACTCGACAAACGACACTCAAATCACAGTCCTTGTCAGATCAATACATAATTTATTACTTGATGACAATCGTGCAAGCGCAAGCGCACGCTTCAAGTCCTTGGCGGTCTCGGCCAGAGATTTAAGGTTGTACTCATGTGCATCACTTTGACATTTGCTTGAATTTTCTTCGCCATTTTTTTCATCCAATCATTTGTAGGTATTGTCACGCCCCGAAGGAGACCCCACCAGACAAAAATCCGGCAGCATCTCCCCTGTACGGGTGACAATCCCAATTTACATACAAAGGCCTACACGGCCACTATACATCGGTCAACACGACCGGAATCCAAACTCACACGCAGTTATATAATTTGGCCTCAGGCCATCATCCAAAATAAATGACAAACAGTCTAAAATAAATAGACTTACCCCTTCTACCATCTGGGCAGGAATACTCAACAAAATCCAACCAAACCAAAATCCAAATAAGGTCCATAAGGACACCAAAACCAAATACAAAATCAATCTCCAAACCTATACATGTCCTCTAACCAAAATATCCAAATACCGTAAAAACAAATATCCAAATCAAAACTTTACGACGAGTGGGGGGGTCCGGCAACTGCACTCTCCTGATAGCTTCATCCTGAAATAGATATAAACCAACGGGGTGAGTTCAAAGAACTCATGTATAGTAGATATGCAAAATCGGTATAGCTAACAATAAAAATAACATGCCAAGATATCTCACATAAATAGGGTATGCAAGCAAGAAATACAAAATGATCAGATTTACTCAATCTCCTACTCGATATAGGAGCATGTGCCTGACTAGAAGTAATAAAGTCCTGATCATATATAAGCATGTATCCTGTATGCATGACAATCATATGCACATCCAAGGCATCAATACAATAATGCAGCAAACACAATACAAAATGCAATCAGTGCAAAATGCATGTCGTGCCAATGACATGGTCACCCCTGACGCCAGTCAGCCGCCTCACACGCAATGGTGAAGCCGAGTGGGTAGGGCTATGACAACTGTGCACTCTGCCATCACTGCTCCTGAGTGACCGAGTGGACAGGATGCTGTCGGAGTACACCTATCCTCCTGCCCCAAACATAGTGGGGGAGCTAAGCTCTCATCTCATGGTGTCATAGGCCAGAGGAGGGATCCCTGCCCGCTACCACGCTGCCTCATCGCTACCCATGAGCGGACCAGCGGAGCCTGACAGAGCAACTGCACACACCCTCCTGATGTACCACTAACCCATGAGTGGCAGTGTGTGCAGGCCATGTAACTAGCTGCGGGCTCGACAATAATGGAACCCCGCCCAGCCAGCATGCAATCATGCGAAAATGGTGCATGATACTACAGCATGTAAAACCTACTCAAAATATCTATCCAAATGATATGTACAACCAATGTATATACATATCCCTAATCCATGTACTATGATCCATATCAAACAGGTAAATATAATCATATCCTAACACATGCATGTATCTAGTAGGCACCAAAAACATACTAGGCATATAAACATGAAAAATTATTGTAAGCTATCCTAACTAGCATATCAATTTAACTTAATCTAAACGTTAAGTCAAAATACCCGCCTGAATATATATCCGCAAGAAGAACCGAATCGTCACGACTGGGGACCTGCCTCGTGACCGAAACCTGCATATAGCGTAATTATAGTCAAGCACAAAATATACAATTCAACAACAAATCGAATAATAAATCGATTTCCTTTATATCCCAATTAAACCCAAATCTCATATCCTCCAAATATCATACAAATCAACCGATCAACACCCGAATAACTCTGGAATCAACCCAAATCGACCAATCAAGCTTACCCACCCTAGAAATTCCATCGGCAACCCTTCCCCTAAAGCTGTCCGGTTCGCCGGAAAACCACACTCAACCCACTGCCCATCAAACACAAAAAGGAATGCGTTCATAGTGGTGGATACCTTCTGAGATCGAGGGAAGAACGCGTTCACAGCCGACCACTTCACTGCCGACAGTTCCCTCCCAGTCGCTCGCTTCACCGGAGACGAGGACCTGCCGATGCCCTAATAGCCTGCTCCGGCAACCTCCGGAAAGACCACAGCCCCCCACTGGTGGTGTCGGACGCACGGCCGGCGGCGTCGGGCGGCCGGCGACGTGCGGCTGTGAGCGGCGATAAAGAGAAAGCTAGCAGCGGTGGCTGATCTGAAGCGAGGGCGGCGTGGTGGGGGAAAGAAATCGGCGGCGGTTAGAGGCGAGGAGCCGAGGGCGAGGCGCTGGTTCCGGGGGGTTTCGGGCGCGGGGGAGAGAAAAAGGAAATCGGGGAAGAAGGGATCGCGCGAGGAGAACTGCCGAAGGGAATAGTCGCGGCGCGGCGGGGAAAAAGGGAAATAGAAAAAAAAATAGATATTAGGGTTTCCGGTTTAGGTTAATAACCCTTAAATAAAGCCTATCTATTTTATCCCTGTAAAAATCTCGTACGGAGTCCGTTTAATTCCAGAAAAATTCCAGAAAAATTCTTAAAATTCCCTAAAAATCTCGAAAAATTTCCAGGATTATTTCCTCAATTATTTGGCCATTTAATTTACTATTTTAAATCCCCGTATTTAACATTCTCCCCCACTAATAAAAATTTGGTCCCCAAATTTCCTACTCAAATGCATAACGAGTAAGAAATACCATAAGTACTGAAAATACACCTCACGTACCTTAAGTAAACAAGTGGGGGTATTGAGCTCTAATCTTTTCCTCGAGCTCCCAAGTAGCCTCCTCGTCGGTGTGGTGACTCCACCCGACCTTGACAAGTCGCACAACCTTGTTCAACCTGCGTTCCTTGAAATTCAAAATCCGCACCGAACCTCTACAGACGTAGCATCAAAGTTGAATGGAACTCGATACATCCGATAGAATATGTGTAGAATCGCGCACATACTTCTCAAAGATAGACACATGGAATACATCATGTATACTCACAAAGATGGGGTAGCGCTAGACGATAAGCAATCGCCCGATCCTCTCCAAAATCTCAAACGACCGATATATCTAGGAGCAAGCTTACCACGGAGTTCAAACCTCTTCACCCCTTTCGTGGGTGAAACTCGAAGAATACATGATCACCAACAGAGAACTCCAAAGGTCTCCGTCACGATCTGCAGATAACTCTTCTCGCGATCCGCGCCTCACTATCCTACGCTCGATAGTACGGACCAACTCGCCTCATACCGAGCTCTGGGGTCCTAGCAATCGGGCCTCCCAACCTCCTCCCGCAGGGTGGGTGTACGACATCGCCTACCATACAATGCCTCATACGGGCCATTTGGATAGCCGAATGATCAAGTATTGTAGGCGAATTCCACTAACGGTAAATGATCCTCCCGCTTGCCTCCAAATCTATAACACAGACCTCAAAGAAATCCTCTAGTGTCCGAATGGTCCGCCAGATCGCCCATCTGCTCATGGATGGAATGCGATTAAACCGGCCGTGCCTAAAGCCTGCTGCAGACTCTGCCAGAACCTAGAAGTGAACCGGGGATCTCTATCTGATATAATGCTCAACGGAACACCATGCAATCTGATGATCTCCCGACAATATAGCTCTGCCAACCGATCCAGAGAGTCGGTCTTCCGAATCGATAAGAAGTGAGCGGATTTGGTTAGTCGGTCTACGACTACCCAAATCGCATCATGGCCTTGACGTGTCCTAGGCAAACCCATCACAAAATCCATAGTAATATGATCCCACTTCCACTCAGGAATAGGAATCCTCTGAAGTAATCCAGCTGGTCTCTGGTGCTCAGCCTTGACCTGCTGACAAATCAGACATCTAGCTACAAAATCCGCGATGTCTTTCTTCATACCGTTCCACCAATACAACCGCTTTAAATCTCGATACATACGGGTTCCGCCTGGGTGGATCGCAAATCGAGAGCGATGTGCCTCCTGTAGTAACTCCTCCATAACCGGGTGAGGCTGAGGTACACATAATCTACCTCGGAAATATATAATACCCTCATCATCTAGGGTGAACTCAGTCACGTCCCAAGTGATCCGACTACCAATGAATCAGAATGCCGAACATCGCTCGAGCCTCCTGACTCTCGTCCGGATAGACGACTGAGCAACCATGGTAACCAGAACACCCTGCTCGCCGGTCCTCGCTTCCTCTAAGCTCAACTCGGAGAAACCTCAATCAAATCTGTGACTAAAACTTCGGAAGGAAGCTAAAGTCCCTGCGACTTCCGGCTATGCGCAAGAACCACATTGGCTTTCCCCGGGTGGTAGCCGATGATGGTACAATATAATCCTTCAGAACTCCATCCATCTCCTCTCGGAGATTGAGTTCCTTCGTAAAACAGATATTTGAGACTCTTATGATGAAGAATCTCAAACGTAATACCATATAAATGATGCCTCCAAATCTTCAAGGCATAGATAATAGCAAAACTCTAAATCGTGAATCGGGTAGTTTTTCTCATGATCCTTCAATCGGCGAGATGCATAAGAAACTACTCGCCTGTCGCATCAACATCGCCTAAACCTCAGAGACGACGGTATAAAGAACGAAACCGCTGGCCCCTCGATGGCAATACTGTAATCGGTACACCAATCTCCTCTTCAACTCTCAAAACTAGTCTCGCACGCTCGTCTACGCGGAACTTCACGCCTTTCGTAAGGCGTGTCAATGGCATAGAAATGCTCGAGAAATCCTCAACGAATCGTCTGTAATATCCGGCCAAGCCTAGGAAACTGCGAATCTCTGAATCGATTTCTACCGCTCCTAATCGGGTGACACCGATCTTCTGGGTCAATCAAATAATACCTCTACTCGAAACCACATGTCCCAGAAAACCGACTGAGTGTAACCAAAATGCGCATTTATTGAACTTCGCATATAGCCGCTTTTGTCGGAGCCTATCGAGAACAAGACGAAGATGTCGCTGTTCCTCCTCTAACGAGAATAAACCGTAATGTCATCGATAAAAACAATGACGAACCGATCTAGAAAATCCATAAATTCACGGTTCATTAAGTCCATGAATACCGAGCATTGGTAAGCCCAAATGGCATTACCAAAAACTCATAATGTCCATATCTGGTACGGAACGCTGTCTTCTGAATGTCAGAATCTCTAACTCGTAATTGATGATATCCGGACCGCAGATCAATCTTAGAATAGACTGATGTACCTCTGAGCTGATCAAACAAGTCCTCAATACGTGGCAGGGGATATTTATTCTTGATAGTGACGGCGTTCAATTGCCTGTAGTCGATGCACAGTCTCATCGAACCATCTTTCTTCTTCACGAAGAGAACCAGAACCCTGTGGTGATGCACTAGGGCGAATAAAACCTCTGGCCCAAAAGTTCCCGTAGTGAACCTTTAACTCGGCCCAACTCTCTCGGGCCATACGATAAGGAGCTGGCGCCGCTGGCCCTGTATTAACTCAATCATGAACTCCACTTGCCTTCTGGGAGGCAGACCCGGTAACTCCTCTGGAAAGACATCTGAATACTCTCGGACAATAGGGATGTCCGCGATCTGAGAGTCACCACTGTCTTCTACATTGATCATAGATAATAGAAAACCCTGACAACCGTGCAATAAAAGCTTCTGAGCCTGAATCGCAGAAATGGTCGCTATACCGTCGTCCCGGATGCCAGTAAAATCCCACGAGGGTTGGTTCGGAGGTCTGAATGTGACCACCCTCGTCTGACAATCCACTGTGGCATGATATGCTGACAGCCAATCCATGCCAAGAATAATATCGAACTCGACCATATCCAGTACCAATAAATCTACCGTAAGAATGATGTTACCAAAATCTAAAGGACAACCTCGGACCTCCTGGGTAACATCCAATGTATTGCCAGATGGTAGGGAGACGACTAATCTCTGTGATCTACTAGCCGGTAATCTACCAATCTCTCTCATAAAAGTACGAAATAAACGAATGCGAACTAGAAGATCAACTAGCATAATAGCCGAAAATGCATAAAGTGAAACCGCATCACAAATACGGATTCGTTGGCTCATGCGCATCCTCTCTGGTAATCGCATGAATACGCCCAGTCTCCGGTGGCGGTGGAGGTGGTATCACCGCCCGATAGGAAGGCCGGTATAACATCGTATCGCATCGCGGTGCGGCCGATCTCGAACTAGTGGCGAAGGCCGCACTGAGCATCAGAATAGACGCCGCTGCTAATGGTACTGCATTCGTGGCCGATCGCATCTTGTATCGCGGTCTCAAATCAACTCGTGATACCGTGACGGCATCGGTGTACTCGCCCATGAATGCCATAGGCGACTCCTGCAGGGGGAGCTGTCTGCGGCGCGAAGGTGCGGTCCGTCTCGCCCTCTCTCGAGTCCTGCATCGACGCAACGGTCCTCCCCGAATAGAAACCCGGAAGCCACATGCGAGCCTTCAACGAATCTCTCCATGTGTCCAGTAGCTTGCAATAATAATAAATCGGTCATGTCCCAAGGTGCAGGCTGAGATGATATGCTCTTTCGATCCACAACGAGTACAGTAGGTGTCGCCAATGGGCGGTCTCCGGCTCTGCTGAAAAGACCGCGAGGGCCCAGCTGAAGATCGTCCTGATTTCTGAGGCCGGCTAGTTGCCCTGTAATGACTCGACCGGTTGATCGCGGCCACTCTCGATGTCCGAGTCGTGGTCGATGGGTCGACTGTAGATCTTTCACCGCTTCTTCTCTCGTCAGTATTGACCCTCTGTTGAGCTGACTCGATCAACAAAGCTCTATCCAACGCCTCTCGGTAGGAAGAACTACCAAATCCTGCCATCCTGACCTGTAAATGCCCATCCAAATCCTGTAGACAAACCGTGATCATCCGTGACCTATCCTCAAAGAACTAACTCGGGCAAAACCTCGCTAACCGATTAAATTCCGTATTATACTCCATCACTGAGCGATTATTCTGTCTTAGACTCAGAAAATCCTGACGTCTCATCATCTGATATGCCCGCGGAAAATACTGACTCTCAAAAGCCTCTCTAAATCTCGCCAGTAACCTCGCCGCCGCTAATAATCGAGCTGCATATCCCACTGATCTCGGCCTCGCCTGCGTAAATGGAAGGCCGCTAACTCGCCTTTCTCCCACTCGGAGCGGACACTATAGTAGAAGGTACGCTCCATCGTCTCGATCCAAGATCGAGCCACGATCGGATCGGTCTCTCCCAATAAAGTGAACCGGCTCTTCATCGACTTAGCCAATCCCGAATCCGAGCTCGCGGCCGCAGCCTACATCGAGGATAAGTAGGGGCCGACATCGAGTGAGGGCCGACCGGCTCCACTGATGGGCCTGTCGGTGCGTAGTAGAAGGTCCTCGGGCGGGAGTCCGATGTGTAGCAAGAGGATCTCCGTGGTACATCGGATGCCCGAAGTGGGTATCTCGGGAGGAGGATCCGCCGAGGACCGAGGATCCACAACTCCGTAGCACTCGTGGAATCGACCGATCAATATGCTCACCCTCGTAGATCTCTCGCAAGTCTCACCAAAGATCTCGGGTCCTCCGGCGTGGCCGCCCACAACACGCGCCTTGCCGTATACGCCACCTCGCCTCATATCTGTTAAATGAATACAGATATTACCATAAATAAAAACATATCAAATTTATCATCATACCTATTTCACCGCCGAGAGGTCCGAGCGCCAAAACCCCATATTAATCTCACAAAATCCTCGAATTTCAAACATAAAATCGCTTAAATCCATACCAATCCAAAATTTCCAAATTACTCGCAAAACCCGCCAATACATGGCGAACTCCAAAATCCAAAACCCCTAGGAACTCAAAACCTAGGCACTCGATACTAAATAAATTGTCACGCTCAAGGAGACCCCACTGCAAAAATCCGGCAAAGATCTCAGACGGGTGACAATCCCAATTTACATACAAAGGCCTACACGGCCACTATACATCTGGCCAACACGACCGAATCCAAACTCACACGCTAGCTATATAATTTGGCCTCGTGCCATCATCCAAAATAAATGACAAACATCTAAAATAAATAGACTTACCCTTCCGCCATCCGCAGAATACTCAACAAAATCCAACCAAACCAAAATCCAAATAAGGTCCATAAGGACACCAAAACCAAATACAAAATCAATCTCCAAACCTATACATGTCCTCTAACCAAAATATCCAAATACCGTAAAAACAAATATCCAAATCAAAACTTTACGACGAGTGGGGTCCAAGAATCGACTTCTCCCGATAGCTTCATCCCGAAATAGATATAAACCAACGGGTGAGTTCAAAGAACTCATGTATAGTAGATATGCAAAATCGTATAGCTAACAATAAAAATAACATGCCAAGATTCTCACATAAATAGGGTATGCAAGCAAGAAATACAAAATGATCAGATTACTCAATCTCCTACTCGATATAGGAGCATGTGCCCGACTAGAAGTAATAAAGTCCCGATCATAGATAAGCATGTATCCTGTATGCATGACAATCATATGCACATCCAAGGCATCAATACAATAATGCAAAGAAACACAATACAAAATGCAATATGCAAAATGCATGTCGTGCTAATGACATGGTCACCCCGACGCTACCACCGCCTCACACGCAATGGTGAAGCCGAGTGGGTAGGGCTATGACAACGTGCACTCGCCATCATCGCTTCCCGAGTGACCGAGTGGACAGGATGCCGGAGTACACCTATCCTCCCGCCCCATACATAGTGGGTGAGCCTAGCTCTCATCTCCTGGTGTCATAGTCCAGTGGAGGGATCCCTGCCCGCTACCACGCTGACTCATCGCTACCCATGAGCTGACCAATGAGTTCGACAGAGCAACGCACACACCTCCCGATGTACCACTAACCCATGAGTGGCAAAGGTGTGCAGTGCTATGTAACTAGTCATGCTCAACAATAATGGAACCCCCGCCACCAAAGATGCAATCATGCGAAAATGGTGCATGATACTACAACATGTAAACCTACTCAAAATATCTATCCAAATGATATGTACAACCAATGTATATACATATCCCTAATCCATGTACTATGATCCATATCAAACAGGTAAATATAATCATATCCTAACACATGCATGTATCTAGTAGGCACCAAAAACATACTAGGCATATAAACATGAAAAATTATTGTAAGCTATCCTAACTAGCATATCAATTTAACTTAATCTAAACGTTAAGTCAAAATACCCGCCTGAATATATATCCGCAAGAAGAACCAATCGCCACGATCGGGACTCGCCGCGGATCAAAACCTCGCATATAGCGTAATTATAGTCAAGCACAAAATATACAATTCAACAACAAATCGAATAATAAATCGATTTCCTTTATATCCCAATTAAACCCAAATCTCATATCCTCCAAATATCATACAAATCAACCGATCAACACCCGAATAACTCTGGAATCAACCCAAATCGACCAATCAAGCTTACCCCCCCTAGAACTTCCATCGGCAACCCTTCCCCTAAAGCTGTCCGGTCACGAAACTACACTCAACCCACGCCCATCAAACACAAAAAGGAATGCGCTCATAGTGGTGGATACCTTCCGAGATCGAGGAAGAAGCGCGTTCACGGCCGACCACTTCATCGCTGCGGCGGTTCCCTCGATCGCTCGCTTCACCGGAGGCGAGGACCTGCCGATGCCCTAATAGCTGCTCCGGGAACCTCCGGAAAGACCACAGCCCACGGTGGTGCCGGACGACTGGCCGTGGCGTCAGACTCGCTAACGCGAGGCGGCGTGACGTCTGAGTGCGATAAAGAGAAAGCTAGCGGTGGCTGATCCTGAAGCGAAGCGGCGTGGTGGGAAAGAAATCGCGTGGTTAGAGGCGAGGCCGAGGCGCGGTGGATTCCGGGGTTTTGAGCGCGGGAGAGAAAAGGAAATCGGGAAGAAGGGATCATGAGGAGAAGGGCTAGAAGGGAATAGTCGCCTTGGAAAAAGGGAAATAGAAAAAAAATAGATATTATGGTTTCCGGTTTAGGTTAATAACCCTTAAATAAAGCCTATCTATTTTATCCCCGTAAAAATCTCGTACGGAGTCCGTTTAATTCCAGAAAAATTCCGGAAAAATTCTTAAAATTCCCTAAAAATCTCGAAAAATTTCCAGGATTATTTCCTCAATTATTTGGCCATTTAATTTACTATTTTAAATCCCCGTATTTAACAGGTATCAACACTCCAAATTCGTCCATGGGCTTCTCAAAGCCATCTATGACACTAAACTAATTTTCGATGTCATTCTTCAAATAATACTTCATCCTACCTTTCCAATAGACGAAGTCGTTGCCATTGAAGAATGGTGGTCACGTCATGCTATAACCCTCTTGGAAAGTCATCTTGCTCTGGTTGATAATTAGATCTTCCGATGCGATCCAAACTCTGATACCATTTGTTGGGGATACTTTCTATGGCTAGAGGGGGGTGAATAACCTCTTTCAATTTCTCTGCACAAGATATTAGCATAAGCAAAACAAATCAAAAGTTAAAAGGAAAATAAAAACAATGACAATGCTAACTCAAAGGTGTAATGTAGTTCGGAGATGAAACTCCTACTCCACAGCGATCCTTAAGGTGGATCAACCCTTTCAAGCCTTCGCTAGAAAACTTCTTTTGATGAGAACACCAAGGTAGAGAAGTCTTCTTTACAATCACACTCTTCTTCTTACAAGATGATTGAATTGAGCTAAGGAAGAAGATGTTAAAGAACTTATAAATCTTAGAAGAAGGCTCGGTGAGCTTAGGAAGAAAGATTGGAATGAAAGCACTGACCATCTTCAAGCTCCCTAAGCTGCCTTTTATAGACTTGGGTGTTTCTGTGTGTTGAGCCCGACTCCAGTCGACTACTCATATCAACAGTCAACTGGTCTTACTGTTGACTGAATCCAATGGATTCTAATGAATCTTGATCATGATTGTCACCAATCAATGGACACTTGATCGCTTATTTGCTCATACCGTGATCATTGCCAACCAAAACGATCATTGCTCCAAGCGAACAAACAACTCAGGAAGCTTCTGTGATTGTGTCCACTTAAATCAATTGACTTCAATATATGGCAGTCCACTTTTAGTGCCAATCAACTACCAAACTCTAGCAATCGACTGTCAGAGTCATAGATCAATTGAGCTATAGTCATCTACTTGACTAGTCGACCGGGTCATATCCCTAGTCGACTACTCAAGTCTTCTGGACCCTCGAGTGCTGAACACTCGAGACCAGTCGACTAGTATTCCTTAAGTATAACCATTTCATACTTAAAAACACACCCTAAGCCTAGACTCAACCTTCAAGCTTATCCATCAGCCTTGCACCTTCAGGATCCCTCTGAGTTATGACTCCTTCATCCTTGGCTTGCCTTCAAAAGTTCCCTTAAATTTTATCATGCATTGGGTTCCTCCTTTGCTGAAATCCGCTTGGACTTTACGCTGTCAAGACTACCAAAACCTCACCCCTAGACTTCCTTGCCAAGATTCACTTGTTGGATCAAGAAAGATGCTAGGGGGGGTGAATAGTGTATTTTCAAAAATTTCTTTTATTTTTAAAAGATAACGTAAACACAGCTGAAAATATGAAAATGAAAAACAAAAAACAGAAGGACTTTTTACTTGGTTCACAGTCAACCGGCTACTAATCCAAGGCCCTGCGATCCTTGATTGCTTACGAAGGGCAAACACTAAATATCTCTTCCTCATTGGAGGTAAGAGACAAATAATTACAAAAATAATGTAAAGGAAGAGGTAACAAACCTACCTCTCCTCTTAGCAAGCAATAAGTAAGAAATAAACCTTAAAGAAAGTACTAACACAAAATATGAAGAAGATGAGATTTTTGTCGTTGTTACAACGTTGTTGCAAGAACTTGGAGTGATGGAGCACTTGAGAGCTTTTTGTTAATGAATGAAGGGTGCCTCATCCCTTCTTTTATAGCTTTTTGAAACCCTAGCTCATTGAAATCTAGATCTGAGTCAAATAAGCTTATCATACCTTATTTTGTGGCTCTTATCTTGACGTTACTCGAAGTGTTCATATTCATTAGCAGTCGACTGAAGCTTCCATCAGTCGACTGATGTTGATCCAATCGACTGCCCTTTTCCTTTAGTTGACTTATGGCTTGGATAATCATCTACATCACATGTTTAGTACAAAAGCTATATAGTGAACAACATGACGGATCTGTACCATCCGATCTCGACTTAGGCCTTCCTCCGAAAGTCTTAGTCAGATTGTCGCCTACGGATGTCCCTTGTACTGAGGACATGACCTGTCCTCTCCACACAAAGTTCTTACCTTTGGTCCTTCTGACCTATCGCTTAGCTTTCAGTCACTTGACTACCGAGGTTCCTCGACTTCCCGAGATTCTCCTGGCGTCTTTTGACTTGGTCAACCTGTTGGAGATTCTGGGATCATGCATAGTAGAATAAAGTGAATAAAATAATTTTTATTCCATCCCAGACATCCCCTGGGGGCCAGGAAAACTTGATTTGGCATAATCACATGAAAACACACAAGGAGAAGGAGAAGTTATACCTTCGAGATTTTTTTGAATCCGTCGAAACCACAAGCAAGACCAATGGGCCTTGCCTCTATCAGTATCCATGCTGGGATCACCTGAGATAACTCCTAGAGCAGCAAGCCTTTGTCTCCGATTGATGCTAGCCAATCGACGGAGACAAGAGAAGAGGAGAGAGAAAAGACGGCTACCAAGGGGAAAACCTAAAACAACTCTAATCCAAAGATTATCAAGGGATCTATTTATAGATCTCTTGATTAGGTCATCTTAGGAGGCTTAAACGAAACATATCTTACCATAATTATCCCATAATTAAGGTAAGAACAACCCAGGAAATTTCTATAAAGATAAATCTCTAAAATCGACAGAGCTACGACACAACCATGTGGATTCACACGGCACAGTTGTGCCAGGACACACGACCTGGCCGTGTGCCCTTCTGAACACAGCCGAATTTCAGCCCTTTTTCGGCCAGAGCCAGGCACGACACTGTGAGGCTCTGTATGATCCATTTGACTTCGTTTAGGTGCGATATAGTCGTGTCAAGTCCAACAAAGCCATAGGAGGTTCCATAGCCTCCGTTTTGCATCCCCTTGGTCTGGTCCAACCAGACATATCCTCTCTCAATGAGAATCTCATTCTCAGACTTGTTTTACATCTCGAGATCACCCATAGTGCGTGTGACCCAATAGGTTCTCGATTATGTTGGTCATTCATATTTAACCCCTTAATTATGAATAGATCATAAGTGGCACATAGCAGTACATCCTTACCCCCAATTGACCGGAAAGTTTAAATCGACATTAGAACATTTTTGAACCCTTCAGTAGCTTCAGTTGTTCATGCATTGTTCCATTCACTCATCCTATACCCACTTGGTTCAAGACATAGTCTTTGTGTTCGTCCCCACTAGGCTGACTACGTCACACCTAGTCCAAGTTAATTTCCTTGTCCTGTGGATTCAAGTTACTCCTATATGTTCCCAAGAAGACCATCTTCTTAACATGCTTGCTCTGGTTAGAGACTTTTAAGTAACAATCCTGACAAGAGGCCTAGGGTATATGTTGGACTATCTGAGCCATAAAAACCACTTTTTGCGTTGCGGATACCTCGGAAGTCAAGCCACGGATCCATGCAAAAATATATAAAAATTACATGTATGTGTTTAAAACCTTAGATCTACCTTAGATCTACATGATAAGAGCATTACCCTTGATGTGATGCCCTTCGCTTATCCCGCTCGTCCAAATGGTTTGCCGAAACTCAAGAGTGTCAAGTGTACACTCCTCTACAAGTATCCACACAGACAAATGGTGGAGAAGGCACCTTAGAGTGTGCTAGTACTCATGGAAGTTTTGGCCAAGGAGGATTGGGAGAGAGCAAGAAGGAGAGCAAGGAAGAAGATGATGAAGTTACTTCCAATAACTTCACCCACTAATACAAAAGTGGTCGGCCACTTTGTTTTTGGGGGGTTACATGCATGCATGTAACTCCAAGAGCTAATGGCTCTTGGTCTCCCTCATGAGGTGCCACCACATGATAAGTCCATGATGATTTGGAACATCATCATTGGCTGGCCCCCATGCCAAGTCACCATGACATGGCAATTGGTCAAGTCAAAATTGACCTTTCATCTTCCTTCTCAAGTCAAGTCAAACTTGACCTATTATCTCCCATGGTTGATCAAATCTAACCACTTGATTCAAGTCAATTTGATTTAATGAATCTCTATTCATTAATTTAAATTGACTCAATGAATCAAATCTAAATTAGACTCATTCAACACTTGAATCAAATTGAGTCTAACTCAATTAGTCTAATTTGGATTACTCTTAATCCAATTTGGTTCATCCCATGAACCTAATTCTCATGGTTCATCATATGAACCTAATATCTATTTAATTGCCTTTTGTAGCAGAACACATACAGAGGCCAAACAACTCGGGCGCAAAGCGTGCCGCCCGGGCGCAAAGCATGCCGCTCGGGCGCCAGGCGTGTCGCTCGACCGCTGGAGGTGCTGTTCGGCTAGCAGGCATACCTCTCGGCTAGCAGGCGTGCCGCTCGGCCATGACACGGGTGTGTCGTCCAACGCAGGCCGGCTGGGCTGGGCTCGAGAAGATTAAAAGGGACAAGAAAATAAATAAATAAATAAAATTTCCGAACATGATTCCGAATGATTTTCCATGTTATGCTAGGTATATATATATGATATTGATATGATGCTAGTTAGACGATATATTTGCATGATTCCATACCTTATGTCCATGTTAACGGCTGATGTAGGACCATTGTATCATAATGTATATGTTAAGTTTTGCTCATTTTATCATGATGTACCTGTTTATGTTCATGAACGATAGGCACCCCTATGTCATGGTTACGTAAGGCTTATGAATATGAATTGGTTAAGAAATGTTTCCCTAAGAGTGGGGACAAGAACACTCTTTATGTTATGTCAAAGAACATGTATGCTATTTTACTTTACGCATGACTTATATCCAAAGTTGCCCCTTGGTCGAAGTACGGGCCTAGTGGTAATGACACGGTCGACGTGCCGACGGTCGATGGTCGACGACCACAAGGGGTCGCCAAATGGGCTGGGTTGAGTCATGGATACAATGTCGGGCCCTAATGTTGAGATTATGTTTAAGTACTTATGAAAGTATATGTTTTCAAAGAGCATTCTGCATATAACTATTTCATGTCTATGTTATTACGAGATATTATGTTATTGTGATAAAAATGCCATGGGGATACATGTCCTAGATGATCATGTCACGGATTGCTTTACTCATGAATTTTGAATGCTAAGTCTATATGCCTCTTGATGATCATGTTAATAGTTACATCCATGCTATGACTATATGTTAGTTAAATGAACGTGTCACTATCTTATGTGTAATTTATGTCGTATGGATTTTGTGAGTAGGAAAGGATCTTACTCAGCATATGTGCTGATAGCGTCGTTTTTCCCTTGTACTGCAGAGCAAGGCAAGAAATGGAATAATTGAAGGGAGCAGCAAGAGGCAAAGATGTGTGTGGCAGTGGCATGGTGGATAAGATTTAGTTTATGGTTTGGGGAGATTATGTATGTTTTACCGTTCAGTGTTAAGACTTAGATGATGTTTTTGTTTTGGTTGTCACTCCCATTCATTATATAAATCTCGAATTTCTTTAGTACATGTTTAGTTAAGAAAATTGCTAAGACCGTTACATCATAATTAATCTGTTAGATGGACTAGGTTAATATAGTTAGATTAAGAAGGGATTTTATTGTTTTAAATGCTTCCGCTGTATGTATATGCATGTATGTATGATCGCGTAGCGCCGCCCTTCGCTCCCCTCTGAGGTACGGGATGGGCGGGCGTTACACTTGAGAGGTGAGATGAATGGTCAAGTTTGACTTGACCAAATGCCATGTCATGATGACTTGGCATGGGCTGGCCAATGATGATGTACCACATCATCATGGACACATCATGGGGTGCCACCTCATGAGGGAGACCAAGAGCCATGGCTCTTGGAATTACTACAACTCCCTTATAGTGGTCGGCCACTATGGAATGGGTGCATTAGTGTGAAGTTAAGTGGATTAACTTCATCTTCTTCCTCCTCTCTTCTCAAGCTTTTCTCTCCAATCCTCCATTACCGTGGACTTCATGAGTGCTAGCACACTCTAGGTTGTCTACTCCACCTATTTCTCGTGTGGATACTTGTAGAGGAGTGTACACTTGACACTCTCGAGTTCCGACAAGCCGTTTAGACGAGCGGGATAAGCAAAGAGTGTCGCATCAAAGGTAATGCTCTTCACATGTAGATCTAAAGTAGATCTAAGGTTTTTTTTAAACACGTACATGTATATTTTGTTATTTTTTTGCACGGATCCGTGGCCGACTTCTAAGGTTTCTGCAACGCAAAAAGCGATTTTTACGGCTCGGATAGTCCAACACTCTCGTGCCAAGATGTGGTGTAGGGCAGCCATGCAAGAGGACATTGAGATCTCTGGCGATGGAGTTGCCAGAAAGGTCTACGAAGAATGAGTCTATCGATCAAGGTCAGACTTCACATGGTGTTGCGGGTGTATTGGGCTCTCAGTCCCCGACGGTTCCTCTTCCAGAGATACCCACTTCTGCGGTATTCACTGTACCACCAGTGGTACCCACTCCAACATATTCCGCAGTACCCCCAACAACACCTTCTACTGTACACCCGGAGGTACCACCGGTAGCCCCTGCTGCTACATAGTAGGCACCTCCTCAGCAGTGCCTATGGGATATGCCGCACCTCTGCCAGCGGTGCCTGCTACTGCATACCCAACAACCCCACCAGCAATACCGATCACCCCTTTCTCAGTACCTGTCCCTGCTTATGCAGCCTCACCAACTTTAGTGGTTCCGCCAGCTCCCGCGGCGATCCCTACTCATCCTGCTGATGTGACTGCGGTACGAGCTCGGATCCCAGCCTTGGTGGAGTCGGTGAAAGGCCGATTCAGCTCTTCCATGGAGAGATAGATCCGAGGGTGGCTCAGTCCTGGATAGAGACTATGGAGCGGACCTTTTTCTATATGGCTTGCTCCAAGTGGGAGAAGACAGAGCTTGCAGCCTACCATTTACGACACGAGACTAAAATCTGGTGGGACACACAGCGTGTGATTATAGGTGAGTAGCAAATAACATGGGTGAAATTCAGAGAGGTTTTCGAGAGCCAATATTTTTCACTATCTTATCAGGTGACACGTCATTAGGATTTTTAGAATCTTCGACAAAGCAATCGCAAGGTGATGGAATATAATGTTGAATTTAATCGATTAGCCAAATTCTGTCCGGAGTTAGTCGCTAAGGACCGGTCTTGTATGCTTCAGTTTGTTTAGGGTCTAGACGGACATCTTCAGGTGAAGCTAGCAAGTTTTGAAAATTCTTCTTACAGAGAGGCATTGGATCGAGCTCTTCCGATTGAGTCGGCTCAAAAGAGAGCAAATGAGGAAAAGAAAAGGAAACAACCAGCTCAGAGTTCAGTTCAGGCCCAGCAGCCACCGGCTACGGGTCAACAGCAAGGCGGTCGCTGTGAGATGGGTCTAAATGCTTCCGGGGCATCAGGCAAACCCTAGAAGACTGGACGATCTTTGTCAGGATGCTCCCAGTCTGACTAGAAGAACCGAAAGCGGTCCTCTAATTACAATCACTGTGTTAGATGCGGGTCCAGGGATCATATGATATCAGCCTATTTACTGACACAGTCAGTTTGCTATTACTGCAAACTTTCTGGACACCAGAGTCGAGATTGTTCGCTGAAGGCTCAGTATGTGGCTTCAGAAGTGTCTGTGCAAGGAGGGCAGTTCGGACAGAAGGGACCTCAGCGAGGCGGGCAGAAATCCCAATCATCGCAACACCAACAAAGGGTGGCTCCCCCGACAGTTCTTGCATATGCCATGCATGGACAGGACCACTCTAGTGCCCCTACAGAGTTGCGGAGTTCTATATTAGGACCTCAGTATCAGCTGTTGGTGCAGTATGAGTCATAGCCTCAGTCGTTGGTTCAGTATCAGCAGCAGTATTTATATCAACCTCCGGTACAGTACTCGACACCACCTCAGTATCCGCCTCAGTGGCAGTCTCGGGCATAGCCGGCGTAGTCTCTGGCAGCGCTACCACCTCCACCCCTGCCAAAGACTGGACATATTCATGCAGTTACCCGAGAGGATGCGCAGCAAGTCGACGGATCTATTTTCCATGGTACGATTTTATTTTATGCATTTTCTGTTGATATGTTAGTTGACATTGGTAGTTCACATTCATTTATTTCTCGGGCATTCCTGAGAGAGATTGGTAGACTATCCACCCTTAGGTCATAAAGATTGATGGTATCTCTGCCCTTTGGGGATAATTTAGAAGTCACCCAGGAGGTTAGAGGATGTCCATTAGATTTCGGCAGCGTTTTACTCCCGGTAGATTTGTTGGTTCTCGACATGATCGAATTCGACATCATGCTTGGCATGGATTGGCTAACAGCGTATCATGCCACTGTGGATTACCAGACGAGGGTGGTTACGTTCCATCCTCCTAACCAGCCCTCGTGGGATTTCACTGGCATAAAAAATGATGGTATATCGACCGTCTCTGCGATTCAGGCTCGGAAGCTTTTATCACACGACTATCAGGGTTTTCTATTGTCATTGATCAATGCCGAGGATAGTGGTGACTCTTAGATCTCCGACATTCCTATCGTCCGAGAGTATCTGGATGCCTTTCCATGGAAGTTACCGGGCTTACCTCCCAAAAGGCAAGTGGAGTTCACAATTGAGTTAATTTCGGGGACGACGCCGACATCAAAAGCTCCTTATCGTATGACCCCGAAAGAGTTGGATGAGCTAAAGTTCTAGCTTCATAAGCTTTTGGATAAAGGTTTTATCCGCCCTAGCATATCTCCCTGGGGTTCTCCAGTTCTCTTCATAAAGAAGAAAGATGGTTCGATGAGATTATGCATCAACTACAGGAAGTTGAACGTCGTCAGCATCAAGAATAAATATCCCCTACCACGTATTGAGGACTTGTTTAATAAACTCAGAGGTATGTCAGTGTATTTTAAGATTGATCTATCATCCAGATATCATCAGCTAAGGGTCAGAGATTCAGACGTTCAGAAGACAGCGTTCCGTACCAGATATGGGCACTATGAGTTTTGGAAATGTCATTTGGGCTTACCAAAGCTCCAGAAGTATTCATGGACTTGATGAACTGTGAATTTATGGATTTCCTAGATCGATTCGTGATTGTCTTTATTGACAACATTCTGATCTATTCCCGTTCCGAAGAAGAACACGCGCAGCATCTTTGCATTGTCCTGGATAGCTTCGACAGAAGCAACTATATGCGAATTTCAGTAAAAGCGCATTTTGGTTACCCTCAGTCGATTTGCTGGGACACGTGGTTTCTAGCAAAGGCATTTTAGTTGGCCCCTAGAAGATCAAGGCTGCCACCAATTGGGAGCAGCCGAAATCGATTCAAGAGGTTCGCAGTTTCTTGGGCTTAGTCGGATATTACAGACGGTTCGTTGAGGGTTTCTCAAGCATTGCTATGTCGTTGACACACCTTACTAGGAAGGGCGTGAAGTTCACGTGGTTAGAGGTCTGCGAGACAAGCTTTCAGGAGTTAAAGAAGAGACTGGTGTCAGCATCGATTCTGGTATTACCATCAGGGGATGACAATTTCATCCTTTATACTGATGTGTGTCTCCAGGGTTTAAGCGTAGTACTGATGCAGGATGGCAGGGTGGCCTCTTATGCTTCTTGCCAATTGAAGGAGCATGAGAAAAACTAACCAGTACATGATTTAGAGTTAGCTACTATTATCTTTGCCTTGAAGATTTGGAGGCATCTTCTGTATGGTATTACATTTGAGATTCTCACTGATCATAAGAGTCTCAAATATTTATTTACATAGAAGGAACTCAATCTCTGGCAGAGGAGATGGATAGAGTTCCTGAAGGATTATAACTGCACCATTAGCTACCACCCAGGGAAAGCCAATATGGTTGTCGATGCACTTAGCTATTACCATCAGGGGATGACTTTAGCTTGCTATCAAGTTTTAGTCACGGATTTGATTCAGGGTTTCTCCGAGTTGGGCCTTGAGGAGCAGGGACCGACAGAGCACGACATTCTTGTTACCATGGTTGCTCAGTCATCTATTAGGACGAGAGTCCGAATGAGTTCACCCGAGATGACGAGGGTATTATTTATTTTCGGGGAAGATTATGCGTACCTCAGTCTCACCCGATCATGGAGGAGTTACTTCAGGAGGCTCATCGCTCTCGATTTGCGATCTACCCAGGTGGAACCTGCATGTATCGAGATTTAAGGTCTTTGTATTGGTGGAACGACATGAAAAAAGACATCGTAGATTTTGTAGCTATATGTCTAGTTTGCTAACAGGTGAAGGCTGAGCACCAAAGACCTGCCATACTACTTCAGAGGATTCCTATTCCCAAGTGGAAGTTGGATCACATTACCATGGATTTTGTGGTGGGTCTGCCTAGGACACGATGAGGCCATGACACGATTTGGGTAGCTGTTGACCGATTAACCAAATCCATACACTTCTTAGCGATTCGGAAGACCGACTCTCTAGATCATATGAGAGAGTTATATTGTCGGGAGATCATCAGATTGCATGGTGTTCCTTTGAGTATTATATCAGATAGAGATCCCCAGTTCACGTCCCGGTTCTGGCAGAGTCTATAGCAGACCTTAGGCACACAGCTCAGTTTTAGTACAACATTCCATCCGCAGATAGATGGACAATCTGAGCAGACCATTCAGACTCTAGAGGACTTGCTGAGGTCCTGCGTTATGGATTTCGGGGGCAGCTGGGAGGACCACTTGCCATTAGTGGAATTTGCCTACAATAATAACTATCATTTGGCTATCCAAATGGCATTGTTTGAAGCATTGTATGGTAGACAGTGTCGGACACCCACCCTCAGGGAGGAGGTTGGGGAGACCCAGTTGCTAGAACCCCATAGAGCTCGGCATGAGGCAGAGTTGGTCCATACTATCAGATGAAGGATTGCAGAGGTGCAGGATCGTCAGAAGAGTTATGTCAATTGGAGACAGAGACCTCTGGAGTTCTCTATTAGTGACCATATATTCTTGCGAGTCTCACCCACGAAAGGGGTGAAGAGATTTGGCCTCCGTGGTAAGCTAGCTCCAAGGAACATTGGTCCTTTCGAGATTTTGGAGAGGATCGGAGCAGTCGCTTACCGCCTAGCACTACCACCATCCTTGGCTGGTATTCATGATGTGTTTCATGTGTCCATGCTGAGGAAGTATGTGCCAGGCCCTACACATATTCTGTCAGATGTGTCAGGTTTCATTCAACTTGATGCTACTTACGAAGAGGTTCCGGTACGAATTCTGGATCACAAAGAACGACAATTGCGGAACAAGATTATGTGACTTGTTAAAGTCGGGTAGAGTCACCACACCGATGAGGAGGCTACTTGGGAGCTTGAGGAAAAGATTAGAGCTCAATACCCCCACCTGTTTACTCAGGGTACGTGAAATATACTTTCAGTACTTGTGCTACTTGAGTGTGCTACCTCTTACTCATTATACATTTCAGTGGGAAATTTGAGGACCAAATTTTTATTAGTGGGTGGGAGGGGGGGGGGGGAATGTGAGATATCAGAAAATAAAAATACCCATTTTTAATTAAGAAATTATCTTAGGTAATTTTGCAAGATTTTTTAGGAATTTTTCTAGAATTAAACGGAAGTTTTGGATATTTTATGGGGATAAAGCGACTAGGCTTTTGGGAAGTCTGTTTAGACTATCCGCTATTAAAGAATTAATAGGTTTAATTAACCTATGTTATAAACCTTGATTTTTTATTCCTATTTCCCCGATTTCCTTCTCATGCACAGTCGTGATTCCTTCTTTCTCTTTTGGGATCCTCTCTGTCGCGACGCTTCTCACTGACTCCCTCCACCTCTCGTTCCTCTTCCTCACGACAGGCTATAGCCGTCGGCTTGGACGTCCTCTATGGTCGAGCGAGAGTAGTGAGTGGGCAAGGGGCGAGGGAGCTTGAATCGGCGATGTTTTGCTCAAGAGCTGCTCTTTGCAATCCTCGCCAGAGTAAGGTAGGGCGACCTCTCCCTTCCGATCAGTGAGCTTCTTCTTCCTTGATATTGGATGAGTTCCACCTCCGATTGATATCCTTGCTCCCTTGCAGCTCATAAACCAGTGGTGTTAGGGCAGTAGAAGGTTTTTGACGAACGGAGCAAATTGGGAGGAGAGCCACCGGTGTAGCCTCAAGTGCTGGTATAGCTTAATCTACTCTCTTCTTTGCATCTGCTAGTTATAGATTCTGTTGGGTCAATGTATTTTGATCTAGATGTTGGGTTCAATTGATGGATTATACCGATTGTACGACTGTGAGTGAGAGGAGAGGACTCGGTTATCGACTGTGAATTGGAGTGTTGGTCGGCTGTGAATGCAGTGGTGGTTGTGAGTGCGTTGTGTGAGGTGTTGTGGGTTGTTCTGGTGAACAAAGCAAACTGTTATGGGCTATGAATGATACTTTGTTCTAGGCTATAAGAGGGTGTGAAGGCTGTGATGATTGTGGGTGTGAGCTGTGAAGATGGTTTAAATGCTTAGAGAGTTGAGTTGGGTTGTGAACCATTCTGTCAATGTAGGAATTGGCGTATGGAGTTGAATGTGGTAGGTTAGCATATTTGCTAATTTAAAAACGGTGGGTTTAATTATGGTGTTAAATGTACTAGTTGGAGGTTTCTAATTCATATTTGATAAAAGGGATGTGAACATAGGAACTATATAGTAGTTATATGCTTGCAATTAATTGTAATTGATGATATTTGTAGGACGTGGATATGAGACAGGTCCATGGGCGTAAAGACAGTTGATATTCTTCATAGCAGGCAGGTATCTTTGACTTATCTTCTTTTAGATATTGTCATATTGTTGTGCATCGTTTACTATAACTAGTAATAGTTTTCTATGCTTTTAACTACTCTGGTATGTCACTACCCAGTATGTGTTGTAGCCTTTTCATATGCTTATTATATTGGTGCTCTATCATTTTGATACTTGTCATTTGTTTATTTGACACTAAGAGTAGTGACATACCTTACATACTGGGCATTGAATGAATCATGGATATACCTTGCATGTGTATATAGACTTATGTACTTAGGTTATTTGATATGGGCTCCTTTTGGTACATACCATAGGTAGCCATAGATTGACAGGTGTATCGTGTATTAGTGACATGCACCATCTTGCATTATTGCATGACTGGCGATCATCGGCTCCTTGGTAGGAGGTGATACTACTTGGTAGTTAAGCCCATCATCAATTACATTATCTGCACACATAACCACTTGTGAGTTAGTGGAATTTTAGGAGGGTGTGTATAGTTACTCTGTCAGGGCTCCACGGTGGTCGCTCAGGATATTGGTATTGCGGCATGGTAGCAGACAGGGATCCCTCCTTTTTTGTGAGACGAGGAGATGAGGCGAGGTGATGTCCCCCATATATATACATGGGGTAGGAGGGTGATACTCCACCAACATCCTGTCCACTCGGTCACATAGGTGTAGTGACGACAGAGTACACAGTTGTCACAACCCTACCCACTCGGTTGACACACATGACATGTCTGTGGCTTAACTGGCATCAAGGGTGACACATGTCATTGCATCATGTGCATATGTTTTAACTATATACATTGCTTGTTGCACTTTTGGTTGTTGCATATGATTGTCATACACATACAGGAGGTATTATGTAGTTTGTTTTGGTGATTCTACATTTGCGTGTATGGATGTATCTTATGTCAGCTTAGGTGATTTTGGTATGTACTGTTTCAGGTATGTATATTTTTTCGAGACACTGTACCAGCATGATTATTATTGCTACTTATAGTTTACTATGCATGACTATTAGATCCGCTGAGTTTTACTCACTCCGTTGATATCTATTTTATTTTAGGATGAAGCCTTCTGAAGGGTCCAGTTGTCAGTCCCCTGATTTGATGACTCCATTATTTTGATTTCAATTTTCCGTATTTTCATCACTAGTACTCTATGTTTTAAACTTGTAGTATTTTATACTCGTGGTTCTTTTGGTGGTACTTGATTATGTCCTTATGGACTTTTTGTTCAATTTGTTTTGGTTGTGTGTGTGGTTGTGTATTCCTGCTCAGATGGCAGAAACTTGTAGTACTTTATACTCTTAGTTCTTTTGGTGGTACTTGATTATCTCCTTATGGACTTTTTGTTCGATTTGTTTTGGTTGTGTGTGTGTGGTTGTGTATTTCTGCTTATATGGCAGAAGAGATAAGTCTCGAGGTTTTAGGCTTCTTCTTTACTTTGGTTGTTGGCCTGAGGCCTATATATTATATGTATTGTGGTGTTTTATGTTCTGGCCATATTGACCGATGTATAGTGGGTCGTGTGGGCCTTGTATATAGTTTTCAATTTTCCGTAGTACAGGGGAGGTGTTTTCTAATTTTCTTCGGACAAGTACCCCCTCTCGGTGCGTGACATAATCACATGAAAACATATAAGGAGAAGGAGAAGTTATACCTTCGAGATTCTTTTGAATCCGTCAAAACCACAAGCAAGACCAACGGGCCTTGCCTCTATCAATATCCACGACGGGATCACTTGAGATAACTCTTAGAGCAGCAAGCCTTTGTCTCCGATTGATCCTAGCCAACCGGCAGAGACAAGAGAAGAGGAGAGAGGAAAGATGGCTACCAAGGGGAAAAACCTAAAACTACTCTAATCCAAAGATTATCAAGGGACTATTTATAAATCTCTTGATTAGGTCATCTTAGGAGGCTTAAACGAAACATATTTTATCATAATTATCCCATAATTAAGGTAAGAACAATCCTGAAAATTTCTATAAAGAGAAATTTATAGGGATGTATACTGAAAAGTCTATCTTTTTTTATGAACATCTTTTATTTAGAAATAAGAATCACATGATCATTATTTGCATATTTTTATGGTTATGCAATATTGTCTCATACTTTACATTGTAGATAACATGGTGTGTGGTGTCACACAGGAGATCATGTTATCGGCCCCTTGAAAAGTATAAGTAAAGGCTCACAACCGAGATGACTTTGGACAAACCATCGGAATGGTTGTAGTGTGATTTGGTATTGGTTTGTCTTGACCATAGAATCACACTAGTGCACTTTGTGTGTATTGAGCAGGACCGATATAGAGGTGATTCGATTTATTGCTGACTACATAATCGAATCGGACCTCAGATATTAGTTAGTACATGCTCTTAATCCCGATATAATAACGGGCACATATACTTAATACTCATCTCTTTGATTTACCAATGGGCGAGATTTATAGATTAAATCGATAGGCTCGGTAAGTTGGGAGATGATATTATTTATATGGTGTGCCGTTGATTATAGGAGGAAACCGTGTCCTATATATTAGGATGATGATGTCCCCTTGAGGAGCTCATAAGGTTCATCATGTAAACCCTGCAGGTGGACTTGGTCAGGCATGATGAAAAGGTTGAGTGGTACTACTCAAGGAGTTAGATGTTGATTAATTAATGGTCAGTAAATTAATTAATCGACGGACATTCGAGATCTTAAACACGGGGAGAAAATATACAAAATAATATATGGAGCCCATATTATCATATGGGGGTTGGTGAGGTAGATCAATGATGAACCTTTAGTGGATTGGATCATCATTAGTGGATCGGACTTTATGTGGGCTTGATCCATGGGTGGCCAAGACCCAACTCCTCCTCATGGTCCCTAATGTAGCCTATTAACACCTCATGATGCTTAGATCCAAAGGATAGAAACAAAACTCTAAGATCCATTGGTAGAAATAAAATCTCTAAGATCCGACGGTTGAGATTAAATCTCTAGATCCAACGGTTGAGATTAAATCTCTAGAACCAATGGAGGAGATTAATTCATGACTTATCCCTAACTCTATAAAAGGAGGGCATGGGGAGTTGGCGTGGATGACAATTGAAAGGGAGCAAGGCTTGGGCGGCAAGAGAAGGGCAATCCTAGTTGAGATAGGATTGAGATTAGGGTTAGGGTTTGGAGGCTAGGGTGGCACCAAATAAGGAAGGTTCTTTCTCTCTTCTTCTTCCTCTTTGGGCCAACGTCCAGCAGCTTTCCCCAGCTTTTTTCCAGCCTTTGTCGGCGCCCAAAGCCTCCTTCTTCTTCTCCTTTGGTGGTGGAAACAAGATATAGGGTTTCCCTTGGTGTCTTGGTAGTTTTCCACCATCTCCTTCTCCTTCTAGTTGGCCGGCGGCAAGGGCTTTGATAGCTCCTTGTTGGTTGAGTTTTGAAAGGAGAAAAACATTGTTTCTCTTCTTCCTCTTGCTTGGGAAAAGCAAGGAAGGAAGTTTTGCGATCTAGGAGCTTCGACTTTTGGTGGATCGTCGCCCACACGACGTCCAAAAGGAGGAAGGTCATACATTAGAAGACCAAGTGGAATACCTATTCTTCTTTCTCTTTTATTCATTGCTTGTTTTTGTTTTACAAATATAAGCATGTTATATTTCTGTAAATGGCTAAATAATAATTGGATCCCGAGCATAAACACAAAAACCGGCGATCCGGACATCGTCTATTCCGCGGCTACTCGTAGAATTGAGGATGGTCTCTTGAACAACTAGTTTGTTCAAGTGACCTCTCTAAACGAATAGCAAGACGATGACTTGGTTGCTTTCGCAATCCCTTTTGTCTAGGATTAAATTTTTTTTAATCCGGGGACATCGAAGGGATCACCATGGTCAAGCAATTAAGGTGAAGGGGAAGCGAAGTTTCCCCTCATGGACTCAACAAGGGACATCCCTTCAATTGGTATCAGAGCCAAGGTTTTCGGTTTTGTGTGTTTAGGATTCGGTTAATTTTTATGCACTTTTTCATATATTATATGTGCCGGATAATAGTAGGATATGCATAGTTTAACTCTTTGGTTGCAGGCATAAGATCCGACTATTATGGCCATATGTGTGTATGTGATTGTATGTGTGTAAATATTTATTTTGTTGAATCCTCGGGGTTGACGAGGCTAGTATTTAGTTTTTGTAAATTAAATACGGTATTATTTAGCCACTCTTTATTTTATTTTACTTTCGATCTATATTTCATGTACATTCCCTCGTGGAGTATAGGATCAATGGATGTAAATTAAAATAGGTTTTAGTCTCGGCTCGGATCTCCGGATGGCTCGTACATGGCGTAGGAGGAGCGGACGAGATGGCGATGCGACGAGAGTCATATTGAAGACAAAAGCCATAATAGTTGGAAAATAATTTATTTTTCATATTTATTGCTTTTTGTTTGATATGCATGTCGTAGGCTAGGAAAATTCCTCAATTTCAAATTACTAAGTGGGAGAGGGATATTTTTATAAATTCCTGTGGCCTCCATTACAATTTGATAAGTGATGCAAACAAACTTGCGCGTCGGCTCTGAGTGCCTTCCTCCCTGCGGATGGGTTTGTTTGCGGATCACTAGGTCAAATAATGGTTATAGGAAATTATCTAGGAGCGTGTGTACTTCCACAGCGGTAAGACACATAATCCAAAATAATTTCCTTAGTATCGTGTAATGGTGCACACTTAGATGCAAATAAAAGTATCCTCCCCATCGGAGTCACTGCTTTTATTTGTAGGGCCAAAGAGGAACCAACTATTAATTTTATTTGTCAAAAAGTAAGGTTGACAATATAATAAAATTAATGGGTAAAACCTCTTCTTGCAAATGTAGAATTCGTATATGTCCATATTGCGTGGCATGCGATATTCTCGGTGTTTTGAGGTGTTGGTTGATTTCGGAATTTTATTGTTTTGAGGAATCAATAATATTTGAAATCTAATATTTTGATCATTGTGATTCTTAGGATTTTCAAATGGATTTCAACCCACTTGCTGTGATATTAAAAGAAATAAACTTACTGTACCCAAATAATATTGATTGGAAAAGAAATTTGGATAGTGTCTTAACTGTCGATGAGTGTCCTCCTAGGCCTGCGGATGATTCTGGGGGAAAGGAACTTTTCGGATACCAGAATTGGGCTGCTAGGCAAGAAGCCATGGTTGCTCAGAAGGTTTCTACTTTTAAGCCGAAAGGCAAGAAGAAGAAGAAACAAGGTGGAGCAAAAATGGCGGGTGGACCTCAGGGAGGAGTGAAGAAGCCGAAAGGCAAGTGCTTCACTTGCAAACAGACTGGACATGGGAAGAAAGACTTCCCCAACCTAAAGCAGAACAAAGGTATATCTTCTGCCTTAGTCATTGAAACATGTTTAGTGGTGTTATCTACCGGTACCTGGTGTGTAGATACGGTAGCCACTGATCTTGTCTACAATTCTTTGTAGGGGTTCCAGGAAACCCGACGACTAGCTAAAGGAGAAATTACCATCTACATGGGCAATGTTACAAAGGTAGCGGCTATTGCAGTGGGAGACGTTCATTTATCGTTTGATAGAAATAAAGTTTTGGTTTTGAGAAATTGTCTTTATGTACCTACATTTAGAAAGAATTTGATTTTGGTTTCTAAATTGATTATGGATGGATATTCTGTTTCTTTTAATGACAGAGTTGTTATAAAAAGAAATAGAGAGATTATCTGTTCAGGTACATTGGTTGGCAATTTGTATACTCTTGAACCAAAAGCTCTCACGATGCATATAGAAGTAAATAACTCATTTTCTAATTCCAATAAGAGAAAAGAACCTTTGAAGATGAACCAGACATATCTTTGGCATCTAAGGCTTGGTCATATTAACTTGAGTAGAATTCAAATGTTGATAGCTGATGGACCTTTGGGTTCATTAGTGGTGGAGGATCTCCCAACCTGCGAATCTTGCTTGGAAGGGTAAAATGACCAAGAGACCTTTCAAGGCAAAGGGGTATAGAGCAAAAGATGTGTTAGAATTGGTTCATACTGATTTGTGCGGTCCTATGTCTATCTAGGCTAGAGGTGGTTTTAAATATTTTGTCTCTTTTATAGACGATTATTCAAGATATGGATGCATTTACTTGATGCACCGCAAGTCTGAATACTTTGATAGGTTCAAAGAATTCAAGGCTGATGTGGAGAACCGTCAAGGTAAAAGTATCAAGACCCTACGATCTGATCGTGGTGGTGAGTACCTCTTGGGAGAGTTTAGGAATTACTTATCAGAGGCTGGGATTCAATCCCAATTGTCTTCACCTGGCACACCCCAACAGAATGGTGTAGCGGAGCGAAGGAATAGGACTCATGGAGATGGTTAGATCGATGATGAGTTATTCTAACTTGCCAGATTCGTTCTGGGGATATGCTCTAGAAACGGCGGTGTACATTATAAACTTGGTTCCATCTAAATCAGTGCCTTCTACTCCCACAGAGTTGTGGACTGGGCGAAAACCTAGTCTAAGACATATTCGGATATGGGGGAGTCCATCACATGTGTTGAAGGCAGATGCTGGTAAGTTGGAACCTCGTACAGAAGTACGCTTATTCGTTGGCTATCCCAGGGGAACGAAGGGAGGCTTATTTTATAGTCCTAGAGATCAGAGGGTGATCGTTAGCACGAACGCCAGATTTCTAGAGGAAGACTATGTGATGAGCCACAAGCCCAAGAGTAAAATTGTTCTGGAGGAGTTAAAAGGGGAAGTCACTTCTTTAGTACCACAGGTATAAGAGGATATACCACATGTCACTGCACCGCGTGTCACAGAGGATACACAGGTGATACCTCATCGTAGTGGGAGGGTTGTGAGATAGCCTAATAGATTCATGTTCTTGGGAGAATCTTCTGATTTGGTCCCTGGCGAACATGAACCTGATCCCTGGACATATAACGAGGCAATCAAAGATAAAGATGCAGAATCTTGGCAAAGTGCAATGAATGCTGAGATTGAATCTATGGATTCAAATCAGGTCTGGGAGCTAGTAGAACCACCTGATGGTGTAAAAAGCATTGGATGCAAGTGGATCTACAAAAGAAAGAGAGGAATAGATGGGAAGGTTGAGACCTTTAAAGCGAGGCTTGTTGTGAAGGGGTATACTCAGAAAGAGGGTATCGATTATGAGGAGACCTTTTCGCCAGTAGCCATGCTTAAATCTATCCGGATTCTCTTATGCATAGCAGCTCATATGGATTATGAGGTGTGGCAGATGGATGTCAAGACAGCTTTCCTTAATGGAAGTCTTGAGGAAAACATCTACATGAAGCAACCAGAGGGATTCATTGCTAAGGGCAAAGAGCATCTTGTATGTAAGCTTAATCGGTCCATTTATGGATTAAAGCAAGCTTCAAGGTCTTGGAACATACGGTTTGATGAGGTGATCCAGTCTTATGGATTTATTCAAAGTCCGGATGAGTCTTGTGTATACAAGAGATGTGACGGAAACATAGTGGTATTTCTTGTACTATACGTAGATGACATTTTGTTGATTGGCAACAATATCAAGGTGTTATCGGACGTAAGGGTATGGTTGTCCAAACAGTTTGATATGAAGGACTTGAGAGAGGTGGGACACATCCTTGGGATCAAGGTTATAAGGGATCGCAAGAAAAGGATGTTGTGCTTATCTCAAGCTTCATACATAGACACGATTATGGAGCGTTTTAGCATGCAGAACTCCAAGAAGGGTTTTCTACCTTTCAGGCATGTAGATTCCTTTATCTAAGGAGATGTGTCCTAGATCATCTGAGGAGATAGAGGAGATGAAGGCGGTTCCTTATGCTTCGGCAGTAGGAAGCCTCATGTATGCGATGCTCTGTACGATACCAGATATCTGCTTTGCCGTGGGCATGGTCAACAGATATAAGAGTAATCCAGGACAGGGACATTGGACTGCGGTAAAGCATATATTGAAGTACCTGAGAAGGACTAGGGATTATATGCTAGTTTACTGGGCAGACCAATTACTCCCTGTGGGTTACACAGATTCCGACTTCTAATCTGATAGGGATAACAGTAAGTCTACCTCAGGTTTTGTGTTTACTTTGGGAGGTGGAGCCATTGTATGGAGGAGTGTCAAGCAAAAGTGCGTGGCGGACTCCACCATGGAAGCTGAGTATGTGGCGGCCTCTGAGGCGGCCAAAGAAGCTGTATGACTCAAGAACTTCCTGATGGACTTGGATGTGATTCCTGGTTTGCCCAGAACTATCACAATTTATTGTGATAATAGTGGTGCAGTTGCAAACTCGAAGGAACCATGAGCTTATAAGGCTAGTAAACACATAGAGCGCAAGTACCACCTGATACGAGAAATCGTAAAGAGAGGAGAAGTTGCTGTGGCCAAGATTGCATCGGAGGATAACCTGGCAGATCCTTTCACTAAGGCCCTTCCGGCGAGAGCTTTTGATAGGCATGTGGAGGGAATGGGGATCAGATGTATGGCACTTTGAGAACAGCATAGTCTTTTAGTATAAGTGGGAGATTGTAGGGATGTATACTGAAAAGTCTATCTTTTGTATGAACATCTTTTATTTTGAAATAAGAATCACATGATCATTGTTTGCATATTTTTATGGTTATGCAATATTGTCTCATACTTTACATTGTAGATAACATAGTGTGTGGTGTCACACAGGAGATCATGTTATCGGCCCCTTGAAAAGTATAAGTAAAGGCTCACAACCGAGATGGCTTTGGACAAACCATCGGAATGGTTGTAGTGTGATTTGGTATTGGTTTGTCTTGACCATAGAATCACACTAGTGCACTTTGTGTGTATTGAGCAGGACCGATATAGAGGTGATTCGATTTATTGCTGACTACATAATCGAATCGGACCTCAGATATTAGTTAGTACATGCACTTAATCCCGATATAATAACGGGCACATATACTTAATACTCATCTCTTTAATTTACCAATGGGCAAGATTTATAGATTAAATCGATAGGCTCGGTAAGTTGGGAGATGATATTATTTATATGGTGTGCCATTAATTATAGGAGGAAACCGTGTCCTATATATTAGGATGATGATGTCCCCTTGAGGAGCTCATAAGGTTCATCATGTAAACCCTGCAGGTGGACTTGGTCCGGCATGATAAAAAGGTTGAGTGGTACTACTAAAGGAGTTAGATGTTGATTAATTAATGGTCAGTAAATTAATTAATCGACGGACATTCGAGATCTTAAACACGGGGAGAAAATGTACAAATAATATATGGCGCCCATATTATCATATGGGGGTTGGTGAGATAGATCAATGATGAACCTTTAGTGGATTGGATCATCATTAGTGGATCGGACTTTATGTGGGCTTGATCCATGGGTGGCCAAGACCCAACTCCTCCTCATGTTCCCTAATGTAGCCTATTAACACCTCATGATGCTTAGATCCAAAGGATAGAAACAAAACTCTAAGATCCATTGGTAGAAATAAAATCTCTAAGATCCGACGGTTGAGATTAAATCTCTAGATCCGACGGTTGAGATTAAATCCCTAGAACCAATGGAGGAGATTAATTCATGACTTATCCCTAACTCTATAAAAGGAGGGCATGGGGTGTTGGCGTGGATGACAATTGAAAGGGACCAAGGCTTGGGCGGCAAGAGAAGGGCAATCCTAGTTGAGATAGGATTTGGATTAGGGTTAGGGTTTGGAGGCTAGGGTGGCACCAAATAAGGAAGGTTCTTTCTCTCTTCTTCTTCCTCTTTGGGCCAACGTCCAGCAGCTTTCCCCAGCTTTTTTCCAGCCTTGGCTGGCGCCCAAAGCCTCCTTCTTCTTCTCCTTTGGTGGTGGAAACAAGATATAGGGTTTCCCTTGGGGTCTTGGTAGTTTTCTACCATCTCCTTCTCCTTCTAGTTGGCCGGCGGCAAGGGCTTTGATAGCTCCTTGTTGGTTGAGTTTTGAAAGGAGAAAAACATTTTTTCTCTTCTTCCTCTTGCTTGGGAAAAGCAAGGAAGGAAGTTTTGCGATCTAGGAGCTTCGACTTTTGGTGGATTGTCGCCCACACGACGTCCAAAAGGAGGAAGGTCATACATTAGAAGACCAAGAGGTATACCTATTCTTCTTTCTCTTTTATTCATTGCTTGTTTTTGTTTTACAAATATAAGCATGTTATATTTCTGTAAATGGATAAATAATAATTGGATACCGAGCATAAATACAAAAACCGGCGATCCGGACATCGTCTATTCCGCAGCTACTCGTAGAATAGAGGATGGTCTCTTGAACAACTAGTTTGTTCAAGTGACCTCTCTAAACGAATAGCACGACAATGACTTGGTTGCTTTTGGAATCCCTTTTGTCTAGGATTAAATTTTTTTTAATCCGGAGACATCGAAGGGATCACCATGGTCAAGCAACTGAGGTGAAGGGGAAGCGAAGTTTCCCCTCATGGACTCGACAAGGGAAATCCTTTCAAAATCTCTAAAATCGGCGGAACCGCGACACAACCGTGTGGATTCAAAAGGCATGACCGTGCTAGGACACACGACCTGGTCATATGTCCTTCTGGGCACAACCCAGTTTCATCCTTTTTCCGACCAGAGCTAGGCACGACCCGTGCCAAGTTAGGAATGATTGTGTGAGGCTCTGTATGGTCTGTTTGACTTCGTTTAGGTGTGATATGGTCATGTCAAGTCCAACAAAGTCATAGGAGGTTCCATAGCCTCCATTTCGCACCCCCTTGGTCTGGTCCAACCAGACATATCCTCTCTCAACGAGAATCTCATTCTCAAACTTGTTTTACATCTTGAAATCACCCGTAGTGCGTGTGACCCAATAAGTTCCCGATTATGTTGGCCATTCATAATTAACCCCTTAATTATGAATAGATCATGAGTGGCACCTAGCAGTACATCATGACCCTCAATTGATCGGAAAGTCTAAATCGACTTCAGAACATTTTTTGAACCCTTCAACAACTTTAGTTGTTCATGCCTTATTCCTTTCACTCATCTTATACCCACTTGGTTCAAGATATGGTCTTTGTGTTCGTCCCCACTAGACTGACTATGTCACACCTAGCCCAAGTTAATTTCCTTGTCCTGTGAATTCAAGTTACTCCTACATGTTTCCAAGAAGACCATCTTCTTAACATGCTTGCTTTGGCCAGAGACTTCTAAGTAACAATCCTGACAAGAGGCCTAGGGTACACATCTCCTTTAACAGGAGTCGTGAATCCTCTATGAGCTATTCAAACACCTTCGATCACTTTGGCTTACACCCAATCATCCCGGAGTACACCTACTATGTAGATTTCTGTGAAGAAGTCAAAGTACTAGGCGCCATGATCAAGGTGCTTGAATACCTCAAGTCTAAGGAAGCTTTCACTCAAGCTGCAATGAGATCTTCAACGACATATAGAACCATATGAAGTCTCATAGAAGGTCACTCCAATGAACTAGTTACCATAACTAGCATCCACATGTTCACTCTCAGTATCCCTATGATTTCATTCAGTGAGTACCGAATGTTTTGACAAACCAAGGAGCAAAACATCTGCTAGTCTCACAGAATTTATGATGTCTAATCTCATCAATTCATCGACTAGGGTTAGTTTCAATACTTGCATATTTACACATGATGAGATACCCACTAATTGTGATCCAATCATAATTTCTCTCATGCTATGCATCATATTGTGGACTTCAGTACATGAGTTTAAGATCCAATCAAATACATAGATAATGTATAATCAAATAGTGAATTTTATTAATGACTTCTAAGGTGATTTCCTTAGGACACCTCTCAATTACATCACAACTGACCATCGGGGTTTCTCATCCCATCGAGATTCTCCTAGTGCCCGTTCATTCGACCATCGAGGTTTCTCGACTTCCTAAGATTCTCCTGGCGTCTTCGACCTTAACAAAGGCTATTACTTTACCTGCAGACTCATCATAACATATGAGATAACAAAATAGCTTAACTTTGAATCTTTGCCATTATCAAAACCTAGGTTCGATTATTTGGTGGCCCTGCACCAATAATCTCCCCCTTTTGATTTATGGCAAATCAATTCAAAGTTAAGAGAATTGTAAGCATTAACATTTTTCAAAACCTCCCCCTAGAGGTTACCTCCCCCTTAACCCTAGGTGAGTTTTGAAAAATAAATACTAAGTTCTTAACTGTTCAAAAAAATAGTTAACCTCTTAACTTTAACCTCTCTCCCCCTTTTTCATATATCAAAAATAATTTTATAAGGGGTGCTTTTCTAAGATTAATGTTAACCACATATGTAAAGTAAAAGAATCTTGTGATATTTCAAACTCTAACTAGCTTTTCGAGAAAGCACTATACCAGTTCACATGATGAAAGAAATAATTAAATACTTTTATGAATCCAAGGATGTGTCCTATTTGTAAAGTAATATTTTCAAAATAACTCATCTAATAAGTTATCCTTAAAAACATGTTCAACTCTGTCCTGACTCAATTGATATTAGATAATCAATAAGCCTATGTTAGAGATGTTTACTTTGAAAAAATTATACTCCATGATTCATGTCGATGCACTTGTTCTACATCTGGAATCAAGAGTAAGGTCCTAACATCTCATGGCCATCTACGTGGCTTAGTACATAATCACATTAAACCTAGATGTATTGGCTCCTTAAAACTATAGGCTCACGCTTTCCAAGGTAAGTCCTATGCTAGTTCCATGTAACATAAAATAAATAGTAAGTAAAAATAATTCCTACTCTACTACGCACATACCTAGTTTTCGTCTAAGCAAACTAAACTCTATTTCATGCAATGGTTTAGTAAAAATATCTGCTAGGTTTGATTTAGATTCCACATATTCAAGTTTTACATCTCTATTAGCTACATGTTCTCTTATAAAATAGTGTTTTACTTCTATGTGTTTAGTCCTAGAATGATATATAGGATTTTTAGTTAGATTAATTGAACTAATATTATCAATCATGACTTTGGTATTACTAAAGTTTAGTTGGAAATCTTTTAGAGTGTGCTTCATCCAAAGAAGTTGAGCTACACACTCACTCATGCTACATATTCTGCTTCAATAGTAGACAAAGCAATATAATGTTGTTTTCTACTACACCAACTAACTAGATTTGATCCTAGAAGTTGGCAGTAGCCACTCGTACTTTTCCTATCGATTTTCCTACCGGCAAAATCTGAGTCAGAGAAGCTGATTAGTTCTAACTCATTTGACCTAGGGTATTAGATTCCAATATTTTGTGTTCCTTTTATATATCTAAAGATTCTTTTTACTAAGGTTAGGTGTGATTCTTTGGCAAAAGATTGAAATCTTGCACACATACTTACTGCAAAAAGTATATCAGGTTAGCTTGAAGTTAAGTACAGAAGGCTACCTATTGCACTCCTATAGTATTTTAAATCTATAGTTTTTCCTTCTAAATCTTCTCCAATGTTTACATTAGTTGTCATAGGTGTATTAATTTCTTTAGAATTTTGCATTCTAAACTTACTAATTAACTCCTTAGCATATTTATGTTGATGCATATAGATTCCTTCTCTTGTTTGTTTTATTTGTAAGCCTAAGAAGAAAGTGAGTTCACCTACTAAACTCATCTCAAACTCACTTTCCATTAGTGAAATAAATTCATTTAGAAGTGTTGTGTTTGTTGTTCCAAATATTATATCATCTACATAGATTTGTGTTATAAATATTTCTTTTCCTACAATTTTTATGAATAAAGTTGGGGCAATTAATCCTTGATTAAATCCTTTAGATTTTAGATAAATAGATAGTCTTTCATACCAAGCCCTAGGTCTTGCTTTAATCCATATAGGGCTTTCCTAAATTTAAGTACATGGTTAGTTTGGTCTAAATTTTCAAATCCTGGTGATTGGCTAACATACACCTCTTCTTTGATAAATTCATTCAGAAATGTTGTCTTGACGTCCATTTGAAATAATTTAAATCCTCGATGTGCAACATAGGCTAGCAGCATTCTAATTGATTCAAGTCTAGCTATGGGTGCATAGGTTTCATCATAATCCAACATCTCTACTTGACTAAATCCTTTTGCTACTAATCTATCTTTATTCCTTATAACTTCACCTTTGTCATCAAGTTTATTCCGAAATATCCATCTTGTTCCTATGATTGTTTTTCTTTTAGGTGGGGGTACTTATTCCCAAACTTGACTCCTAGTGAATTGAGCTAATTCTTCTTGCATGGCAATGATCCAATCTGGGTCAAGAAGAGCTTGTTCTATGGTTTTAGGTTTGATTTTAGATATGAGTGAATTTTGACTTACATTTCTATAGGATGCTCGAGTTCTAACCCCTAGATTTGGATCTGTAAGATATCTAAAAATAAAATAATAATAAATACTCTTGTTAAATAAGAAATTACCTTATAGAATTTTATAGGAATTTTTAGAAATTTTTCTAGGTTTAAATGGAGTTTCTATGATATTTTATGGGGAAAAATTTAATAGGCTTTTACAAGGTCTATTTGGTTTATCTTCTTATGAGGAGTTAAATGGAATTAATTAACCCAAGTTATATATATATCAAACCTAGGTTTAGGTTTTATTAATCTTCCTTCATTTTATTTTTTCGTAGCCCTCCTATTCTCGATCCTTTCCTTTCTTCAATTTCCCATCACTGATCATTTAAGTCCCGAGCATTTTCTTCTCCCATTTTCCTTCCCAACGCGGTTCCTCTCCTCCTCATCAATGGCTTCTTTGCCTTCTCTTCTTCTCCAAAGCGAGTAGCTGCCGAATGCCCTTCCCTTTCCTCTCGATCTTCCTCCTCGCGGCAAGTTGCGACGACCCACCTTGACGGGGCCACGGACGTGCGAGCAGTGAAGGGGTGCGCATCTGGAAGTCAGCGTCGGCAGCGCTTCGACTGGAGGTCATTCTCCACAATCTCCGCCGGAGCTAGACTTTCTGTGTGTTGGATTAGGGCAGTCGGGTGGAGACTACCGCCGATGTGGGAGCTGCCCTTCTGGCTGAGCGTCGCCTGAGTAGGTAAGAGCTGCTCCTCTTCCTATCTTGGACGACTGTTACTTCCTTCGCTGAGCGTGATCCATTGTTTGGCAGTGGCTTTTCCGGTGAACAAAACAGAGATTTGGGAAGGATTGCCTTGCTAGGGCTGGTAATCATGATCCATCTCCTTCTTTCCTTTGTTGTTATCAATTTTGGGTTGGCTGTGATGTTCTGTGAGAGTTGTAGGGGATCGATCGGCCGACTAGAGGGGGATGAATAGTCCTTTGTCGTTGGATGGTGGAATTTGCTCGTCTACACAATTGTTAGTGGAAGCGGAATACTAATAAAGACAAGCAAATAAACAATGAAGAATGCAAACAATGCTAACACCGAAATATAACGTGGTTCACGGCTACGTCACTAATCCACGGTCCGATTCGTCCCCGGTGAATCACTCCGCAACCAAATCACTATTGGTCTCTCCTTTGCACTAGGCTAGGTGGAGGTAACTCTTACAACTCAAAGACACTCTTTCTTTTACAATTGATGTGAAAGAAAGGTAAGAGAAGGAGTTTGAATCTTGTAGAGCACTTGGATGGTCACTTAGAGCATAAGCATTAGCCATCCAAAAGCCCACACCCTCTCTTTTTATAGAGAGGGCTGATTTCTTCCCGTTGGCCACCACCAGTCGACTGCTGCCCTTGGCAGTCGACTGTCGACACTTCAACGACCTCCGAACACGTCGGATCCTGACCGTTGTAGTCCAACGGATCACTTGGCAGTCGAATGATAGATCCCATCTGTCGACTACTACCTCCGTAGTCGACTGCCCAGTCGGCTACGAGTGGTTCTGTGGCAAAACCCTCTTAATAAGTCGATCAGCTTCAGCCGATCGATCGATGGTCTTAGCGATCGATTGCCCACATATGGCGATCGACTCGGCTAAAACAACTCGTCGAGATACCCGGTCGAACCTATTCGACTCGGAAGCGATCGCCATTTAATGGCAGTCGACTGATGTCAGGAAAACTCATCCGACACTTAGCCATTCGACCAAGTTCACCTAATGAGCTACTTACAATTCACTCATTCTCTCATCTCACTCGAAGTCCCTCGCCGAAGCTCTCTTCATTTGCGGCCACGTCCCTCGGCAGCATCAGGCGCACGACTCTGCAATACTCCTTCGCATCTCTTGCCTCCGAAGTCTGCTTCCTTGGCTTCGTTTCAAGTCATCTCGTCCGGCGATCCCTCGGCAGCATCAAGCACATGACTCTGTAATGCTCTTTCTCCGACTCAAGCACGAGGTTCTGAGTGGTGAACCCACTAAGGCTCCATGTGCGAATTACTAAGTTCCGCAAGACTCCAACGCACATATCAAATCATAATAACAACCAAACTTAAACCCTTTGACATACACATCAAAACCAGATCACGACAAGAGATTTCCCTAACAATCTCCCCCTTTTTGATGTGTGGCAATCCATTTAAGTTAGGTAAAACATTTGATAAAACTATTAAGGAAGGAAAGCATGTGAATAAACATGATTAGCAACTCTCCCCCATAATATATGAAACTCCCCCTAAATATATTCCCCCTTACTTAAACATATATATTTCTCCCCCTTTGACACCATCAAAAATATTAAACAATGTTTACACAAGCATGACATCAAGTCTAGAGGTAAATAAACATTAAAATCAGTCAAAAACCTGATAAAATCAGGTTACTGTGCTAGTTTACAGTCCATCAGTCGACTCCTATCAGTATGGCAGTTGACTGGCACAAGGAAAATAGCAATTCTGATTTTCTGGACGAAATTCAGAAATGCATTATAAATTCTAAAAAATTCGAAAAATAGTGAAATTTTGGGAACACATTTCTTGTAAGTATATCTATCAACGAAAAATAGTTTTTCATGAAAAATCATTATATTTTCAGAGATTTATCAAAAATCCAAAAGCTTTAAAAACCACTAGGTTATTGAACATGTTAGTATCCATTTTAACACCTAGTCTTGCTTTGAATTGTTTTAAAACATGAATACACAGATTTTAAAGTAAGAAATTGTTTTGAAAACATATGAAATATCTAACCATGATCTGTGGGCAATATGTCTATGAATTAAACATAAGCCTTCCCCATGATTGGTCTATTATTGTTATTTTGATACTTTAAATGACCATCTAAATACCATAGGCATTAGTGGACATTTGTATCATTCTAACATCTCACTCATGCTAAGTTTTCAATCAAAGTAGCCTATGGTGAGTGTGAGATGTATCCTAAAGGTATTTGTATATACTTAACCATTATTTTCATGCAATTCTATCAAGGTTAAGTTTCATCCTATCATTCCACATGATTATAAAGATGTATATGAATTAATTTCACATTATGATCATGAAACAAATGTATTCATCAAATTGTGATCATGCATTAGGTATTATATCATGATAATAAGGCAAATATCACCTAAAGCATGATTTATCTACTTATAGGTGCATTATCATCGCCTAACACTATTTCAAAAATGTTGTCCCGCCATCCTAAGTCAACCAAAAATATGATATAGGTAAAGTCCATATGGTTGACTATCCTAGGGTTTTCCTAACCCTTAAGGATGGATTTTGGAACCCAAAATAAGTTCTTTCCTATGGGGTTCACTAAAAATTCTTTAGAGATCCATTTCCTAGCAATTACTTTCTTTTTGACTTGACCCCTAGCTATTAGACATTTATAGGTCTTTTCATTTTTCTTTTCTTTATAACCTAGGCCTTTCTTGTTGAAGCTTGCTCTTTGGCTCCCAATTATCATATTAAGAGTATTGGAGCCTATTGTAAACTTTTCTAGGGCTTTGGTCAAGTGGTCTACCTTTTCCCTTAAAGCCCTATTTTCTTCTATGCATGCATCATTAACATCCAAAGGCATATAGTTATCATGTGAGCATGCATCATCATTATCTTCATTAAAACATGCTTTTTCTAATTTTTGTTCTAAATTCTTAATTTGCTCAAGCATGCATTTATTTCTTTTCTTTTCCCTAAATAAATCCTTAGTGAGGCTAGAAATCATGGACATTATTTGCTTAGGGGGTAGATTTGTTACCTCACTTACCAAATCCTCTTCCGATGATGAGCATGTAGAGGAGGCTCCCCCTTCACTTGAGCTCTCTCCACTTGAGCTTGCTCCTTCACCATCGGAGGAGGTGCAATCCAAGTCGTCAAAAGCCATCAATCCTAAGTTGGTGACAAAGGCATTCTCCTCTTCCGATGATGATGAAGATGATGAGGGGGGGTCATCCCATGTTCTTGCTTTTAGTTCCTTGGCCTTCCCTTTTTCCTTGGCCTTATTTTCTTCTTCCTTTTTCTTCTTGCTCCCCTTCTTCTTCTTTTCTTCCTTCTTTCTCTTCTCCTCCTTGTTTTTGTTCGAGAGGGGACAATTATCCCTTATGTGTCCCTCTCCTTGGAAATTGTAGAAAATAATTTTCCCCTTGGTCTTCTACTCCTATCATTAGATTTATTAAATTGAAAACCTTTTAAAGCACGCCTTACCCTCCTTACCATATAGGCTTCTTCCGTGCTATCCATGGAGGAGGAGGAGGGCGCTTCGTCGGAGGAGGAGGGGATCTCTACCTTCTTCTTCCCCTTGTGTGCCATCAAGGCTACTCCTCTTGAAGGTTGAAACTTTGGCTCTTCTTGTATTTCTTCAAGCCTCGTTTCGTAGTGCTCCATTGTTGAGAAGAACTCCTCCAAGGTGCTCACTTCTAAGTTCTTGGAGATGTAAAACGAATCCACCATGGAGCTCCATCTTGAGGACTGGGGAAAGGTATCTATGGCCTTCATTACCATATCCCGGTTGGAGAGCCTTTCACCTACACTTGTCAAGCCGGTTAGAATTTCCTTAAATCTAGAGTGTAGGGATTTTACCTTCTCTCCCTTTCCGAGTTTGATGTTGGATAATTGGGAGCGAAGGACATCTCTCCTTGCTAGTTTCGCCTCGGATGTGCCTTCATGAATTTCTATTAATTTCTCCCACATTTCCTTGGCGCTAGCACACTCCTCTATCCTATTTACTTCTTGTTGGAGGAGTACATTGTAGAGGTGGTGCTTGGCCTTTGAATTCGCCAAGTACTCCTCTCTTGTCTTTTACTCCATCATGAATTTTTCCAATAGCTCCCCTTCTTCATTCTTAGGCAATTCGAAACCGTTTTCCATAATCAAAAGAATTTTGAAATCGGTTTCGAAAAATACCTCCATTCTCTTTTTCCACCAAGAGAATTCGCCTTCGAATTTTGGTGGGTGAATATTTAAGCCGGCCATTCTTAAATGTGCTTGTTGTGGCGGTTAGTCCTCACAAGCTTTCTAAGGCTCTGATACCACTTGTAGGGGATCGATCAGCCGACTAGAGGGGGGTGAATAGCCCTTTGTCATTGGATGGTGGAATTTGCTCGTCTACACAATTGTTAGCGCAAGTGGAATACTAATAAAGACAAGAAAATAAACAATGAAGAATGCAAACAATGCTAACACCGAAATATAACGTAGTTCACGACTACGCCGCTAATCCACGGTCTGATTCGTCCCCGGTGAATCACTCCGCAACCAAATCACTATCGGTCTCTCCTTTGCACTAAGCTAGGTGGAGGTAACCCTTACAACTCAAAGACACTCCTTCTTTTACAATAGATGTGAAAGAAAGCTAAGAAAAGGAGTTTGAATCTTGTAGAGCACTTGGATGGTCACTTAGAGCATAAGCATTAGCCATCCAAAAGCCCACACACTCTCTTTTTATACAGAGGGCTGATTTCTTCCCGTTGGCTGCCACCAGTTGACTGCTGCCCTTGGTAGTCGACTGTCGACAATTCAACGGCCTCCGAACACGTCGGATCCCGACCTTTGTAGTCCAACAGATCACTTGGCAGTCAACTAATACATCCCATCAGTCGACTACTACCTCCATAGTCGACTGGCCAGTCAGCTACGAGTGGTTCTGTGGAAAAACCCTCTTAATAAGTCGACTGCTGCCTTCATCAGTCAACTGATGGTCTTGGCAGTCGACTGCCCACATATGACAGTCAACTACTGGCCCCAAAACAACTCAATCAGATACCAGTCGAACCTATTTGACTCAGAGAAGTCGACTTCCATTTCATTGTAGTCGACTGATGTCGAGAAAACTCATCCGACACTTAGCCATTCGACCAAGTTCACCTAATGAGCTACTTACAATTCACTCATTCTCTCATCTCACTCGAAGTCCCTCGCCGAAGCTCTCTTCGTTTGCGGCCACGTCCCTCGGCAGCATCAGGCACATGACTCTACAATGCTCCTTCACATCTCTTGCCTCCGAAGTCTGCTTCCTTTGCTTTGCTTCAAGTCATCTCGTCCGACGGTCCCTCGGCAGCATCAAACGCATGGCTCTGTAATGCTCCTTCTTCGACTCAAGCACGAGGTTCTGAGTGGTGAACCCACAAGGCTCCATGTGCGAATTACTAAGTTCTGCAAGACTCTAACGCACATATCAAATCATAATAATAACCTAACTTAATCCCTTTGCCACACACATCAAAACCAGATCACGGCAAGAGATTTCCCTAACAACCTCCCCCTTTTTGATGTGTGGCAATCCATTTAAGTTAGGTAAAACATTTGATAAAACTATTATGGAAGGAAAGCATGTGAATAAACATGATTAGCAACTCTCCCCCTTAATATATGAAACTCCCCCTAAATATATTCCCCCTTACTTAAACATATACATTTCTCCCCCTTTGACACCATCAAAATATATTAAACAATATTTATACAAGCATGACATCAAGTCTAGAGGTAAATAAACATTAAAATCAGTAAAAAACCTGATAAAATCAGGTTATCTTGTATCGTTCTGATCCATCGATCGACTCTATCGGTATGGCGGATCGCACAAGGAAAATAGCAATTCTGATTTTCTGGATGAAATTCAGAAATGCATTATAAATTCCAAAAAATTCAAAAAATAGTGAAATTTGGGGAACACATTTCTTGTAAGTATATCTATCAATGGAAAATAGTTTTTCATGAAAAATCATTATATTTTCAGAGATTTGCCAAAAATCCAAAAGCTTTAAAAACCACTAGGTTTTTGAACATGTTAGTATCCATTTTAACACCTAGTCTTGCTTTGAATTGTTTTAAAACATGAATACACAGATTTTAAAGTAAGAAATTGTTTTAAAAACATATGAAATATCCAATCATGATCTTTGGGCAATATGTCTATGAATTAAACATAAGTCTTCCCCAAGATTGGTCTATTATTGTTATTTTGATACTTTAAATGACCATCTAAATACCATAGGCATTAGTGGACATTTGTATCATCCTAACATCTCACTCATGCTAAGTTTTCAATCAAAGTAGCCTATAGTGTGAGATGTTTCCTAAAGGTATTTGTATATACTTAACCATTATTTTCATGCAATTCTATCAAGGTTAAGTATATGTATATACTTAACCTATCATTCCACATGATTATAAAGATGTATATGAATTATTTTCACATTATGATCATGAAACAAATGTATTCATCAAATTGTGATCATGCATTAGGTATTATATCATGATAATAAGGCAAATATCACCTAAAGCATGATTTATCTACTTATAGGTGCATTATCATCGCCTAACACTATTTCAAAAATATTGTCCCGCCATCCTAAGTCAACCAAAAATATGATATAGGTAAAGTCCATATGGTTGACTATCCTAGGGTTTTCCTAACCCTTAAGGATGGATTTTGGAACCCAAAATAAGTTCTTTCCTATGGGGTTCACTAAAAATTCTTTAGAGATCCATTTCCTAGCAATTACTTTCTTTTTGACTTGACCCCTAGCTATTAGACATTTATAGGCCTTTTCATTTTTCTTTTCTTTATAACCTAGGCCTTTCTTGTTGAAGCTTGCTCTTTGGCTCCCAATTATCATATTAAGAGTATTGGAGCCTATTGTAAACTTTTCTAGGGCTTTGGTCAAGTGGTCTACCTTTTCCCTTAAAGCCCTATTTTCTTCTATGCATGCATCATTAACATCCAAAGGCATACAGTTATCATGTGAGCATGCATCATTATTATCATCATTAAAACATGCTTTTTGTAATTTTTGTTCTAAATTCTTAATTTGCTCAAGCATGCATTTATTTCTTTTCTTTGCCCTAAATAAATCCTTAGTGAGGCTAGAAATCATGGACATTATTTGCTTAGGGGGTAGATTCGTTACCTCACTTACCAAATCCTCTTCCGATGATGAGCATGTAGAGGAGGCTCCCCCTTCACTTGAGCTCTTTCCACTTGAGCTTGCTTCTTCACCATCGGAGGAGGAGCAATCCAAGTCGTCAAAAGCCATCAATTTTAAGTTGGTGACAAAGGCATTCTCCTCTTCTGATGATGATGAAGATGATGAGGAGGGGTCATCCCATGTCCTTGCTTTTAATGCCTTGGCCTTCCCTTTTTCCTTGGCCTTATTTTCTTCTTCCTTTTTCTTCTTGCTCCCCTTCTTCTTCTTTTCTTCCTTCTTTCTCTTCTCCTCCTTGTTTTTGTTCGAGAGGGGACAATTATCCCTTATGTGTCCCTCTCTTTGGAAATTGTAGCAAATAATTTTCCCCCTTGGTCTTCTACTCCTATCATTAGATTTATTAAATTGAAAACCTTTTAAAGCACGCCTTACCCTCCTTACCATATAGGCTTCTTCCGTGCTATCCATGGAGGAGGAGGAGGGCGCTTCGTCGGAGGAGGAGGGGATCTCTACCTTCTTCTTCCCCTTGTGTGCCATCAAGGCTACTCCTCTTGAAGGTTGAAACTTTGGCTCTTCTTGTATTCCTTCAAGCCTCGTTTCGTGGAGCTCCATTGTTGAGAAGAACTCCTCCAAGGTGCTTACTTCTAAGTTCTTGGAGATGTAAAACGAATCCACCATGGAGCTCCATCTTGAGGACTGGGGAAATGCATCTATGACCTTCATTACCATATCCCGGTTGGAGAGCCTTTCACCTACACTTGTCAAGCCGATTAGAATTTCCTTAAATCTAGAGTGTAGGGATTTTACCTTCTCTCCCTTTTCGAGTTTGATGTTGGATAATTGGGAGCGAAGGACATCTCTCCTTGCTAGTTTCGCCTCGGATGTGCCTTCATGAATTTCTATTAATTTCTCCCACATTTCCTTGGCGCTAGCACACTCCTCTATCCTATTTACTTCTTGTTGGGGGAGTACATTGTAGAGGTGGTGCTTGGCCTTTGAATTCGCCAAGTACTCCTCTCTTTGTCTTTTACTCCATCTTGATTTTTCCAATAGCTCCCTTTCTTCATTCCTAGGCAATTCGAAACCGTTTTCTATAATCAAAAGAATTTCGAAATCAGTTTCGAAAAATACCTCCATTCTCTTTTTCCACCAAGAGAATTCACCTTCGAATTTTGGTGTGTGAATATTTAAGTCGGCCATTCTTGAATGTGCTTGTTGTGGCGGTTAGTCCTCACAAGCTTTCCAAGGCTCTGATACCACTTGTAGGGGATCGATCGACCGACTAGAGGGGGGTGAATATTCCTTTGTCATTGGATGGTGGAATTTTCTCATCTACACAATTGTTAGCGCAAGTGGAATACTAATAAAGACAAGAAAATAAACAATGAAGAATGCAAACAATGCTAACACCGAAATATAACGTGGTTCATGACTACGCCGCTAATCCACGGTCTGATTCATCCCCGGTGAATCACTCCGCAACCAAATCACTATCGGTCTCTCCTTTGCACTAAGCTAGGTGGAGGTAACCCTTACAACTCAAAGACACTCCTTCTTTTACAATAGATGTGAAAGAAAGCTAAGAGAAGAAGTTTGAATCTTGTAGAGCACTTGGATGGTCACTTAGAGCATAAGCATTAGCCATCCAAAAGTTCACACCCTCTCTTTTTATAGAGAGGGATGATTTCTTCCTAGCGCCACTACGATCATTCGCCCTTGGCGGTCATGCCGACACTTCAACGACCTGAACACGTCGGATCCCGACCGTGTAGTCAACAGATCACTTGGCGATCGGTGATGGATCCCATCATCATTGCTACCTCCGTAGTCGCGCCCGATCGGCTACGAGTGGTTAATGTGGCAAACCCTCTTAATAAGTCGATCCGCCTTGGCCGATGGTGATAATCTTAGCGATCAGCCCACATATGACAATCGACTGCTGGCCCCAAAATAACTCAGTCAGATACCAGTCGAACCTATTCGACTCAAAGCAGTTGACTATCATTTCATGGAAGTCGACTGATGTCGAGAAAACTCATCCGACACTTAGCCATTCGGCCAAGTTCACCTAATGAGCTACTTACAATTCACTCATTCTCTCATCTCACTCGAAGTCCCTCGCCGAAGCTCTCTTCGTTTGCGGCCACGTCCCTCGGCAGCATCAGACACACAACTCTGCAATGCTCCTTCGCGTCTCTTGCCTTCGAAGTCTGCTTCCTTGGCTTCGCTTCAAGTCATCTCGTCCAACGGTCCCTCGGCAGCATCAAGCGCACGACTCTGCAATGCTCCTTCTCCGACTCAAGCACGAGGTTCTGAGTGGTGAACCCACCAAGGCTCTATGTGCAAATTACTAAGTCCTGCAAGACTCCAACGCACATATCAAATCATAATAACAACCTAACTTAAACCCTTTGCCACACACATCAAAACCATATCACAGCAAGAGATTTCCCTAACAGGAGTTGCTCAGCTGTGGATGAGTGAGAAGAGGGTGGTGCACGACTGTGGGTTGGAAATTTTGGTCGGTTATGGGTGGTGAGTGTTCTGTGAAGATTGGGAGGACTGTGAATAGGGTTGTCTTTGGCCACGGAGGGGCTGTAAAGCTGTGCCGATTGTGAAGGAGTGGTCGTTGATAGGTTGTGGTGGCGGTGAAGGTGAGTTGTGTGAGTTGTAAAGGGTTGTTAATCGGGATTTTAAATTTATAGTTGGTAAATTGAGATGGTTACAAGAGAGATGTAGGATCTAATTTAATCATTGTCATATGTGCTAGAACTTAATGGTAATTATGTTATATGCAGATTTCGTCATGAGACAAGTCCACATGCATAAAGACAGTTGGTATTCTTCATAGCAGGCGGGGATCTTTGACTTATCTTCTTTTAGATATTGTCATATTGTTGTACATTGTTTACTATAGCTAGTAATAGTTTTCTATGCTTTTAACTGCCCTGGTATGTCACTACCTAGTACGTGTTGTAGCCTTTTCATATGCTAATTATATTGGTGCTCTATCATTTTGATACTTGTCATTTGTTTATTTGGCACTAAGAGTAGTGACATACCTTACATATTGGACATTGAATGAATAATGGATATGCCTTGCATGTGTACATAGACTTATGTACTTAGGTTATTTGATATGGGCTTCTATTGGTACATACCATAGGTAGCCATGGATTGACAGGTGTATCGTGCATTAGTGACATGCACCATCTTGCATTATTGCATGACTGGCAATCATCGGCTCCTCGGTAGTAGGTGATACTACTTGGTAGTTGAGGCCATCGTCAGTTACATTATCTGCACACACAGCCACTCGTGAGTTAGTGGTATTTCAGGAGGTTGTGTGTAGTTGCTTTGTCAGGGCTCCACGGTGGTCGCTCAGGATATTAGTATTGCGGCGTGGTAGCAGACAGGGATCCCTCCTTTGTTGTGAGACGAGGTGATGTCCCCCATATATATATATGGGGTAGGAGGGTGATACTCCGCCAGCATCCTGTCCACTCGGTCACATAGGTGTAGTGATGGCAGAGTGCACAGTTGTCACAACTCTACCCACTCGGCCGACACACATGACATGTCGGTGGCTTGACTGGCATCAAGTGTGACACATGTCATTGCATCATATGCATACGCTTTTACTATATGCATTGCTTGTTGTAATTTTGGTTGTTGCATATGATTGCCATGCACATATAGGAGGTATTTTGTAGTTTGTTTTAGTGATTCTACATCTGCTTGTATGGATGTATCTTATGTCAGCATAGGTGATTTTGGTATGTACAGTTTCAGGTATGTATTTTTGTTGAAAAACTATACCAGCATGATTATTATTGCTACTTATAATTTACTATGCATGACTATTAGCTATCTGTTGAGTTTTACTCACTCTGTTGATATCTATTTTATTTCAGAATGAAGCCTTCCGGAGGGTCCAGTTGAAGTCCCCTTATCTGACGACTCCATTATTTTGATTTCAGTTTTCCGTATTTTTATCTCTAGTACTCTATGTTTTAAACTTGTAGTATTTTATACTCGTGGTTGTTTTGGTGGTACTTGATTATATACTTATGGACTTTTTGTTCGATTTGTTTTGGTTTTGTGTGTGGTTGTGTATTTTTGCTCAGATGGAAGAAGAGGTATGTCTAGAGGTTTTAAGCTTCTTATTTACTTTGGTTGTTAGCCTGATGCCCATATATTATATGTATTTTGGTGTTGTATGTTCCAGCCATGTTGGCAGTGTATAGTGGATTGTGTTGGGTTTGTATACAGATTTCAATTCTCCTCAGTACAGGGGAGGTGCTGTCCGATTTTCGTCGGACAAGTACCTCCTCTCGGGGCGTGAAAATTTATTTGGTATCAAAGCCTAGGTTCCGAGTTCCTAAGGATTTTTGGGTTTTCGGAGTTCGCCACGTTTGGCAAGTTAACTTGTGCTTTAGGATTTTTACGGATTCCGTCAATTTGGCGTTGCGGACATTTTGGAGTCATATTTCGACAAGATAGTACTAGGGACTTAGCGGCGACGGGACATCTCCAAATGGCTAACAGGTGAAATTATTGATTTTTTACCTGTAGTAATACTTGGGTAATAATTTAACAGATATGAAACGAGGGGCCGTGTTCTCGCGCCGAGACGTGGTGCAGGGCAGCCACGCAAGAGGACATTAAGATCTCTGGCGATGGAGTTGCCAGAAAGGTCTATAGAGAATGAGCCTGTAGATCAGGGTCAGACTTCACATGGTGTCGTGGGTGTATTGGGCCCTTAGTCCCCAACGGTTCCTCCTCCAAAGATACCCACTTCTGTGGTATTCACTGTACCACCAGTGGTACCAACTCCAATATATCCCGCAGTACCCCCGGCAGCACCTGCTACTGTACACCCGGAGGTACTACCGATAGCCCCTGCTGCTACATACCATGCAACTCCTCCAGCAGTGCCTACGGGATATGCGGCACCTCCGCCAGCGGTGCCTGCTATTGCATACCCGATAGCCCCACAAGCAGTATCGGTCGCCCCTTTCTCAGTACCTGCCCCTGCTTATGCAGCTGTACCAACTCCAATGGTTCCTCCAGCTCCCGCGGTGATCCCTACTCATCCTGCTGATGTGACTATGGCACGAACTTGGATCCCAGCCTTGGCGGAGTCGGTGAAAGGGCGATTCACGCTCTTCCGCGGAGAGACAGATCCGAGGGTGGCTCAGTCCTGGATAGAGACTATGGAACATACCTTTTTCTACATGGCTTTGCTCTGAGTGGGAGAAGGCAGAGCTTGCAACCTACCATTTACGCGATGAGGCTGAAATCTGGTGGGACATGTAGCGTACGATTATAGGCGAGCAACATATAACATGGGCGAAATTCAAAGAGATTTTCGAGAGCCAATATTTTCCACTATCTTATCAGATGACGCATCGTTCGGAATCTTTGACAAAACAATCGCACGGTGATGGAATATAATGCTGAATTTAATCGATTAGCCAAATTCTATTCAGAGTTAGTCGCTGAGGACCGTTCTCGCATGCTTCAGTTTGTTCAGGGTCTAGACGGACATCTTTAGTTGAAGCTAGCAGGTTTTGGAAATTCTTCTTATAGAGAGGCAATGGATCAAGCTCTTCTAATTGAGTCGGCTCAGCAGAGAGTAAATGTGGAAAAGAAAAGGAAACAGTCAGCTCAGAGTTTAGTTCAGGCCCAACAGTCGCCGACCACGAGTCAGCAGCAAGGCGGTCGCAGTGAGACGGGTCAGAATGCTTCCGAGGCATCAGGCAAACCCCATAAAATTGGATGATCTTCGTAAAGATGCTCCCAGTCTAACTAGTAGAACCGGAAGCAATCCTCTAATGATAATCACTGTGTTAGATGCGGGTCCAGTGATCATATGATATCAACCTATTCACTAACACAGTCATTTTGCTATTACTGTAAACTTCCTGGACACTAGAGCCGAGATTGTTCGCTGAAGGCTCAGCATGTGGCTTCAAGAGTGCATGCGAGGAGGCGATTGGACGAAGGACCTCGGCAAAGTGGCGAAATCCCAATCTTATGCCCGGCAAGGGCGGTTCCCCGGCGATTCTTTGTATAAGCCATGCATGGGCAGAGCACTCTAGTGCCCCAACAAAATTCTGAGTTCTACATCAGACCTCGATATCGTAGTTGGTGAAGTATCGATCTCGGCCTCGGTAGTTTGGTGCGATGCTCGATCACAACCTTAGTCATTGGTTGATGCTCGACGATTTATATCAGCCTGCGGTATAGTTCTCGGCACCGCCTCAGTATCCGCCTTAGTGGTAGTCTCGGGCACAGCCGCCTCAGCCTCTGGCTACGCTACCACCTCCAACCCCGCTAGAGACTGGACATATTCATGCAGTTACTCGAGAGGATGTGCAGTAAGCCGACGGATCTATTTTCCATGGTACGGTTTTATTTTATGTATTTTTTTGTTGATATGTTAGTTTACATTGGTAGTTCACATTCATTTATTTCTCGGACATTCCTGAGAGAGATTGATAGACTACCCACCCTTAGGTCACAAAGATTGATGGTATCTCTGCCCTCTGGGGATAAATTAGAAGTCACCCAGGAGGTTAGAGGATGTCCATTAGATTTCGGCAGCGTTATACTCCTGGTAGATTTGTTGGTTCTTGACATGATCGAACTCGACATCATACTTGGAATGGACTGGCTAACAGCGTATCATGCCACTGTGGATTGCCAGACGAGGGTGGTTACATTCCATCCTCCTAACCAACCCTCGTGGGATTTCACTAGCACTAGAAATGATGGTATATCGACCGTTTCTGCGATTCAGGCTCGGAAGCTTTTATCACACGGCTATTCAGGGTTTTCTATTGCCATTTGATCAATGCTGAGGACAGTGGTGACTCTCAGATCTCGGACATTCCTATCGTCCGAGAATATCCGAATGTCTTTCCAGAGAAGTTACCGGGCCTGCCTCCCAGAAGGCAAGTGGAGTACACAATTGAGTTAATTCTGAGGACAACATCGACATCGAAATCTCCTTATCGTATGGCCCCGAAAGAGTTGGACAAGCTAAAGGTCCAGCTTCAGGAGCTTTTGGACAGAGGTTTTATCCGCCCTAGCGTATCTCCCTGGGGTTCTCCGGTTCTCTTCGTAAAGAAGAAAAATGGTTCGATGAGATTATGCATTGACTATAGGAAGTTGAACGCCATCACCATTAAGAATAAATATCCCCTGCCACATATTGAGGACTTGTTTGATCAGCTCAGAGGTACGTCAGTGTATTCTAAGATTGATCTGCGGTCCGAATATCATCAGCTAAGGGTCAGAGATTCGGACGTTCAGAAGATTGCGTTCTGTACTAGATATGGGCACTATGAGTTTTTGGTAATGTCATTTGGACTTACCAATGGTGTCGCGGGTGTATTGGGCCCTCAGAACATGGTGTTGCGGGTTTATTGGGCCCTCAGTCCCCGACGATTCCTCTTCCAGAGATACCCACTTCTATGGTATTAACTGTACCACCAGTGGTACCCACTCCAACATATCCCACAGTACCCCCGGCAGCACCTGCTACTGTACACCCGGAGGTACCACCGGTAGCCCCTGCTGCTACATACCATGCACCTCCTCTAGTAGTGCCTACGGGATATGCGACACCTCTGTCAGCGGTGCCTGCTACTGCATACCCGACAGCCCCACAAGCAGTATCAGTCGCCCCTTTCTCAGTACCTACCCCTTATGTAGCCGCACTAACTCCAGTTGTTCCTCCAGATCCCGCGGTGATCCCTACTCATCCTGCTGATGTGACTATGGCACGAGCTCGGATCCCAGCCTTGGCGATGTCGGTGAAAGGCCGATTCACGCTCTTCCGCGGAGAGACAGATCCGAGGGCGGCTCAGTCCTGGATAGAGACTATGGAGCAGACCTTTTTCTATATGGCTTGCTCCGAGTGGGAGAAGGCAAAGCTTGCAGCCTACCATTTATGGGGCGAGGCTGAAATCTGGTGGGACACACAGTGCGCGATTATAGGCAAGCAGGAGATAACATGGGAAAAATTCAGAGAGGTTTTCGAGAGCCAATATTTTCCACTATCTTATCAGATGACGCGTCGTTAGGATTTTCAGAATCTTCGACAGAACAATTTCACAGTGATGGAATATAAAGAAAAATTTAATCGGCTAGCCAAATTCTGTCCGGAGTTAGTCGCTGAGGATCGGTCTCGCATGCTTTAGTTTTTTTAGGGTCTAGACGGACATCTTCAGGTGAAGCTAGCAGGTTTTGGAAATTCTTCTTATAGAGAGGCATTGGATCGAGTTCTTCTGATTGAGTCGGCTCAGCAGAGAGTAAATGCGGAAAAGAAAAGGAAATAGCCAGCTCAGAGTTTAGTTTAGGCCTAGCAACCGCCGGCTACGGGTCAGCAGCAAGGCGGTCGCAATGAGACGGATCAGAATGCTTCTGGGACATCAAGCAAACCCCATAAAATCGGACAATCTTTGTGAGGATGCTTTCAATCTGACTAGCAGAATCGAAAGCGATCCTCTAATGACAATCACTGTGTTAGATGCGGGTCTAGGGATTATATGATATCAGCTTGTTCACTGACACAGTGAGTTTGGTATTATAGCAAACTTCCTGAACACCATAGTCGAGATTGTTCGCTGATGGCTCATCATTTGGCTTTAGGAGTGTCTGGGCAGGGAGGACAGTTCGGATAGAAGGTACCTCAGCAAGGCTGGAAGAAATCCCAATCTTCGCAACGCCAGCAAAGGATGACTCCCCCGGCAGTTGATGCATAAGCCATGCATGGACAGGAGAACTCTAGTGCCCCTACGGAGTTGCAGAGTTCTATATCAGGACCTCAGTATCAGCCGTTGGTGTAGTATTAGTCTCAGCCTCAGCCATTGTTGTAGTATCAGTCGCAGCCTCAGCCGTTGGTTTAGTATCAGTAGAAGTATTTATATCAGCCTCCGTTACAGTACTCGGCAACGCCTCAGTATCAGCCTCAGTGGCAGTCTCGGGCATAGCCACCGCAGCCTCTGGTAGCGCTACCACCTCCAACCCCGCCAGATGTAGAGGAAAGGTTGACCGCAAGAGGGGGGTGAATAGCGTCGTGCTAGTACGCGATGGAAATCGTTCGCGTTTGTCTCTACACAATCGTTAGTGCGCAGCGGAATATTGAAGTACAATATAAAGACAAATACGAATACACAACCACAAGACAAAGATGTAATGTGGTTCGAAACTTTAAGGTTCCTACTCCACGGATCAGGCTAAAAATGAGCCTTAGCAATGCCAATCACACACCACTAATAAACACTCCTTCTCGACACAAGTCGGAGGCGGAAAACCTTGTATAATAGTTTACAACAATAAACTAAATACAACAAGCAAATACAATATGAAATATAATAAGAGATGCAAAGAAAACTTTACACAAAACTCTTTTGAATGCTTGCTTGCTAGGTTGATCAAGTAGCTCTTGGAGACCCTGAATTGTAGCAGCAACTAGCCCCAAAACACCTCAAAGAACCTTATTGATTTCCTCCTCCATGAGCTCTATTTAAAGCTTCTGCCTGGGCTAGAAATCGCCGATCAGTCAATTGCTCGGGACCATCAGTCGACTGATGACACTGTTGCTATGAGACAATGGTGTAATCCACACTGAAAAAATCCAACGGATAGGACATCAGTCGACTGATCATGTTCATCAGTCGACTGATCGAGCCTTCACTCGACTGCTAACCCCGCAGTCGAGTCTCGACTCCATTCTGTGCCAAAATTCTCGAGCACTAGTCGACTGATCACATGATGAGTCGAGTACTCGAGCCGATCGTTGTCCACCTGCAGCGGTCATTCTTGAAATCTCTGCGATCAAACCCTAGTTGACTCACACCAGTCGACTGCCATATGACACCAGTCGACTGGCAAACCTCAAACATGAGGTTTTACCCAAGTATGGTGCCCCCATACTTGCTAAACCACCCGTAGCCTAGACCTAAGCCTTCTAGCCACCTCCGTCAGCCTCGCGCCTATTGGATCCCTCCAAATCATCCATGACTTGTTCATCCATACGCTAGCCTTCATGTGCTTCCATCGGCTATGTCATGCTAATGGTGTCTACACCGCCAAGGCACATTGGACTTACGCTGCCAAGACTCTGCTTGGACTTTACGCCACCAACCATTGAACTTATGCTGCCAAGACTCCCGCTTGGACTTTACGCCGCCAATATCAAACCCCTTGGACTTCTCAAATGCCAAGACTCAAGCTTGGACTTTCCCTTGCCAACCCATGTTGGACTTTCCATGCCAAGACCCATGCTTGGACTTTTCCTTGCCAACCCATGTTTGACTTTCCATGCCAACACCCATGCTTGGACTTTTGCTTGCCAAGACCCATGCTTGGACTTTACATGCCAAGTACTCAAGACTTGGACTTTCCATGACATGGTCAACTCCAGTCAACCATCAAAATCCCCCTCGAGTCAAACTCGAGTCCGGTCAATCATGACCCCAGTCGATTGTGCCAACAATCTCCCCAAAACAATATCAGACATCAATGTCAAACATCGATGTCAAACTTCCATGTGAAACATCAAAACATCGCTCGAGTCAAACTCGAGTCCGGTCAATCGTGACGTGGGCCGATTGCACCAACAATCTCCCCCTTTTTGATGTTTGACAAAAACACATACCTTTGAGTTAGAACACAAACTCAAAACTTGTTACCCATTATCCCAAATTGGTAATTCCAAACATTCTCCCTAATTCTCCGAATTGACAATTGATAACATCAATTGATAACACTCTCCATACCATTCTCCCCCAAAACATTCTCTCCCTTTTTGACTAACATCAAAAAAGTTATATGTCTAAGGAGGTCAACGTCTCATATCCCAATGAGATCTTATAATCTCCCCCTTGGTCGAAAAATACCTAGGATGCCTACGATCTTCCTAGTGATAAGTCTCATATCACTCAAGAGAGGCAATCCTATACACTCCCAATTTCCAAATTGGGTATCTCCTAATTCCATTTTCCCTCTCATAAGGAAAAATATCATCCATCATCCCATGATGGATACCTCCCCCTAAAGGCTTGGTCCCCTTTGACCATTGCACCAACAATGTCCTTGGAAAGTCCCTAAGCTAATAGGAACTCTAAACCATAAAAAATAAGGTCTAAAATTCAACATTGAACTTTTCTATACCTTAAATTTGATACATAACCCTAACACCTCCTAATCCATATCCAATGGATTTTCACCCTTTATAATGCTTTCCAAAGCATATCCTAAGGTTAGGAGTGGTTAGGGAACTTTACTGTAGCTGAAAATGGGCTAAATATACCTTATTTTCTCGAAATCAGCCTTGGCAGTCGAGTCCTTCAGAAATCAGTCGACTGCCTAGCACATCAGTCGACTGCCACCAACGACAGTCGACTGATAACTGAAAATCTCAATTTTCAATTATAAGAAATGAGATTTGAAAATTCATAAATAATTATATGTATATCGAAAAATCACGAAAATTCATACGTATAATACTTATGACAAATTCAATGAGTGAAAATGATAGAAAAATATTTTACCCATAAAATATCGAAATTGACACAAAGTTCAAAACCATTGAAATTTTCAATGTTTTGGCCCTACTTTCTATCAACTTCCTCAATGATGATTGCTATCAAAAGATAGACTTCACCAAGGTTTTCTAAATTGATTTTAAAATATTTTTAAAAACCTATATTGGATCATATTCCTTGGGCTTAATGTACATGACTTGTACACAAGCTTTCCCAATGATCCACCATTTAGTTAAAGATGAGTTTTAGTTCATCTAGATGCAAAAACTATGCACCTTGAACTTGACTCATATCCTAGCATCTCACATGTATCTAGGGTGTATAAATACACATACATGTCAATGTGATGTGAGATGTGGGTTTTGTTCTCCTAATCTAGGGTTTCATGCATTCTCTAAGGCAACACTACTTGATTCCCTTATAAATGGGACTTCAAATCATGTCATTATCCTTAAATCAATTTTAATCAAATTAAATGCATGAATGATCATGGCATGAATTATAGCATAATTAAGCATGACCAATGATCATGATGTCATGACATATGATATAATCTAAAAACACATGACATTAAAACCTTAATCTTAAATATGAACATGACATATAAAATGATTAAAAATAAATATGATGTCGTGGCATATTATATGGCAAACAAAGCATGGAAAAAAATATATATAGGTATAATAATATCTAAATTTTAATATTAATTGTCATTTGATATAATTAAGTATATTTTGCCATAATACCAATTTTCTCCCAAGTTTGCCAAAAATCTAAAATGGCACACTATAACTTCTAAACCTAAATTGTGCCAATTTAATTGATTTTTCACAATCTTCAAGGTATATTGGCACATCCTAAAATCTTTTAGGATCAAAGATCAAACCTATTTCCAAGGTATCACATAACCTTGAAAATCACCTAAGGTGCCACCTTTACAATGGTTAGGTTAACTACCCTTCCATTTAAAGTTGGCACACTCTAAACCCATCTAGCGTGAATCAATCACGCTCTTAGGAACCCAAAACCTATTTGAGCTCCTAGAGTTTACTAGGTATTCCTTAGGGATGACCTTCCTACATACCTTCCTAATGACCCTCCTAGGCTTAGAAGCCTTGGTCATTTGGGTCTTACCTAGGTTGACTCTAGGGGTAACTCCCCTTGCAACCTTCTTAGTGGCTTCCCTAGGTTTCCTTGAAACCCTAGCCACTAGGCACATTCCTTGGTTACCCTTAGGGATGACTTCCCTAGTAACCTTGGTCTTCCTAGATCTAGTTTGTGTTCCATAATCAAATGGAACACTATGATAAACCACCTTAGGCTTAGGTTTGTGACCCAAACCTTTCTTGCCCTTGGTTGACTTTTGTCTCTTAGGTCGTAGGTGTTAACTTGAGATCTAGACCCTTGACTTTGACCATTTGACTCCTTAACTTGATTTTGCATAATCCTAAGCGTCTTTTAAAGTTTCTCAAGCCTTGACTTCAAGGCTTCATTTTCAAACTCTAATTGCCCAATTTTTGAATTTTGATTTAATCCTTGGGCATGGTTCTTCCTAGGCATATACCTAGTCCATTTGGGGTTAAGACCTAGGTGCTCTTGTACCTTTCTAATTGTCTACCTAGGTAGAATTGGTCTAGAATTATTTGACCTAGGTTTTTCCTTAGGTAAGATATTTTTAGGGACATTATGTTGGGTTTCCGGCACCGCGGCGAGTGTGTGTTCGAACATGTTTCGCAAACATGTGCACAGTGAAAGAAATAAAAATAATAAATCTACATTTATTACAACACACACATCACACGCATGCATAGTACAACATGTGTAGACATAACCATAAATTTAAATTTTGCAATAAAAGGAAATTTAACTACGTATACCTTACGTATCACGTGTAGCGGGAAAGACATCAACCGGAATGATCCTCACTAGAATCGTCTCTATCCGTATCCACGCCGAGTATCTTCGGGATGACTTCACCAAGTCACGAGCCTCGTCTTCGTACGGGTTACTAGCCTCGTGTTGAAGACGATGTGATCGAGAGAAGATCACGATCTGAATCCAAATTCGGATCCAAAACCGAGTCCTCAAAACTCGCTTTTCTGGAGAGGTATTCGTCAACCGTTTGACGAATCCTTCGTCCTCCACCTATGATGATTACCGGAGATCGAATCCCCGGCAAGGCTACCTCTGTCGGAGCTCCAAACGTCATCCAAACAATGCTCCGACGAGAGGGAAACAAGCTGTCGAGAAAATTGGACAGCTTTGGTGGAGTAGGGGCCGGCCAAAAAGGAAAGGTGGAAGCTCACCTTATTACCGAACCCAAGGGAGATCACCGGAGCTCCTCTGACAGCAGCTCGACGTCGACAAGTGGAGAAGACGGCAGCAGCTGGTCGTCGGTTGGAGGAGAAGGGGTGGCGACACTAGGGTTGCCGCCGACTTCTTCAAAGGGGAGAGGTGGGCGGCAACTCTAGGTTATGGTTTTTGGATTAGGGCTTAACAAACCCTTAAGCCCTCTTTTATAGAGAACTAATTCTCTTAATGGTTATTGGATCATAACCATAAGGCCCGTTAACCCGCTCCATTAATATAAGTTAAAATAAACCAAACCATGATGGTTTATTTTAAGTTAAAACGAACCGAACCAACTTTGGTTCATTCGTTTAAAATAAACCAAACCCTTTGGTTTATTCTCCTTCATTGGATTAGAACCAAACCATTTTGGTTCATCCATTATGTCTTCATAAGACACGACCCATCCACACTTCCATTGCTACTGAAACGATTTCATGCTCACTTCTTGTTTGGTCCAAACAAACTTAGTTTCTCTCGGTCTGAGAATCTCATTCTCAAGCTCGTTTTAAATCCTTCGGATTATGCTCGTTGTGCGTGTGACCAAATAGGTTTTCGGTTTATGTTAGCCGTCTATAATTAACCATTAATTATAGAACGATCATGATGTTAGTGAAAGCCCTAGAGCCAATCATGTGATGATTGTTGTATGGACTTTATTGTATCATATTCCTATTTATAAAGGCATGGTTATTATATTTACTGGTATTGGTGCCAAATAATTAAATATAATAATGTCCTTGAGTAGTAGGTTCTTATCTATATCAGTCGATTGGTTGAATCGATAATGAGATGATATAGAGAACTCTACTTTTAATCATTCCTAGTCGAGTATTAACATTCAGGGACAACGTTAATGCGTAGAGACTAGCATGTAGGTCAACATGATGACTTGATCTCACAAGTCATGGATATGAGATATCAAGTTGACACATGGGTATGCATTGGAGAATGAATACTGAATGACCCGCCATGAGAAAGTATCATGGATCGTTATATGAGTGTCATATACTTTCTCATGTGGCTATTAGTATGACTATTAGTCCTTAGACCTGAAGTCACCATGGTTCCCTACATAAGGCGTTGCCTACTTTGGCTTCGTCAAACGTCACCTGTAAATGGGTGGACTATAAAGGCGATTACTGGGTATGTAACAAATTATGCGGAGGGATTTGAGTGATGTAGATGGGATCTATCCCTCCTATATGACGGGAATGACATCGATATTCTTGATAGAGTGAGACCATGAAGTGCATGGTCATGCCCAAATGAGTCAATATGAGTCTACTTGGAGTTCAAGATTTAGATTGTACCGAGGATGACACGGTCTATGCCTCGATTGGTCAATCTAGATGTCAAGGATAGAGGGACATTGTCACATATTATGAGAGTCACAATTAGTAGTCACAAAGGTGATGTTGGAGCTCAACATTCTTGTAACTTGGGTAGCAATGATGTGTTGCTAGATACCGCTCATTGCTTATGTTCCTAAATCGGTTTAGGGACATTGCCAACGTTACAAGAACCTATAGGGTCACACACATAAGGGCAATTAGATGGAGATTAGGTTCATATGATGAACCATGAGGTTAGGTTCATGGGATGAACCAAATTGGATTAAGAGTAATCCAAATTAGACTAATTGAGTTAGACTCAAGTTGATTCAAGTGTTGAATGAGTCTAATTTAGATTTGATTCATCAAATCAATTTAAATTAAATGAATAGAGATTCATTAAATTAAATTGACTTGAATCAAATGGTTTGATTTGATCAACCATGGGAGATAAGAGGTCAAGTTTTACTTGACTTGAGAGGGAAGATGAAAGGTCAAGTTTGACTTGACCAAATGCCATGTCATGATGATGACTTGGCATGGCCGGCCAATGATGATATTCCACATCATCATGGACACATCATGGGGTGCCACCTCATGAGGGAGACCAAGAGCCATTGGCTCTTGGAGTTACATGCATGCATGTAACCCCCTTATAGTTGGTTATGGATGATGTGAAGTTAAGTTGTGTAACTTCATCTTCTTCCTCTCCTCTTCCCTCAAGCTCTCTCTTCCTCATCTAGCCATGAACGTACAAGGGGTGCTAGCACACTCTAAGGTGTTTTTCTCCACCATTTGTCCATGTGGATACTTGTAGAGCAGTGTACACTTGACACTCTTAAGTTCCGACAAAGTGTTTGGACGAGCGGGATAAGCGAAGGGCGTCGCTACGAGGGTAATGCTCTCACCTTCTAGATCTAAGGTAGATCTAGGTTTACTTAAGCACATAGATGTTTTTATTTTTATATACCTTCGCACGGATCCGTGGCCAGGCTTCCGAGGTTTCCGCAACGCAAAAAGCGGTTTTTGCGGCTCGGAAAGTCCAACACATGAGTGGCACCTAGTAGTACATCATGATCCCCAATTAACCGAAAAGATCAACGGTTGATCCAGAACTATTTCTGAAACCCTTCAACATCTTGAATGAATCGTCCCATTTCCTTCACTCATCTTATACCCACTTGGTTCAGGACATGGTCTATAGTGTCAGTCCCCACTAGGCTGACTACGTCACACCTAGCCCAAGTATCATTTCCTCGTCCTACAGATTCTAGTTACTACACATGTATTGAAGAGTACCTTACTCTAAACATGTAATGCTTTGGCCAAAGACTTTAGTAACAATCCGACGAGAGGCCATGGGTATACATCTCCTTGCAAGGAGTGGTGAATCCTTTATAGGCTATTCAAACACCTTCGATCACTTCGACTTATACCCAATCATCTCGGGTCCACATCTCCTCAGAGATGCTTGCTTAAGATGTCAAAGCATAAGTCTTCATGATCAAGATGACTTGAATACCGCAAGTCAAAGGAACATCGCACTTAAGCTACAGTAAGAACTTCATTGACATATCTATATATGCAGAGAACCATATGAAGTCTTATGGTTGGTCACTCCAATGAACTAGTTACCATAACTAGCATCCACGATTAACTCCGGACATCACAATGTCTCTAGCCAGGGAGAATCAGCTGCTTGGATACACCAAGGAGTATACCTCATGCTAGTCTTGACAGAATTGATGGTGTCCAAATCCATCAATTCATCGACTAGGGATAATTCCGATACATCATAATTACACATGTATAGATACTCACTAGTTGTGATCCAATCACAAATTCTCTCAAGTTGTGAGTCGTATCGCGGACATTCAGTAAATAAGTTTAAGATCCAATCAAATACATGAAACCATGTATACTCAAATAGTGAATCTTCATTTATCATATAAATGGTTCATACATAAGGTGATTGCCTTAGGACATCTCTCATATATTACTAACAGACTCCCACTTGGCCTAATACCAATCGCTACAGTATCCAATAGCATAAGCTGTAACATAACCCTCAAACTTACTTTGAGGTAATGCCTTAGTCAAAGGATCCGCTAAGTTCTTTTCAGTGGGGATTTTCTCGATTTGTATTTCTTTCCTACTGATGATCTCTCTGATAAGATGATAGCGGCGAAGCACATGTTTGGATCGTTTATGATACCTTGGCTCTTTCGCCTGTGCAATTGCTCCATTGTTGTCGCAGTAGACCGGTATTGCTTCAACAATGGTTGGAATCACACCAAGTTCATAAATGAACTTCTTGATCCAAACCGCTTCCTTTGCTGCTTCCGAAGCTGCAATGTATTCTGCCTCAGTGGTAGAATACGCTACAGTGTCTTGTTTGGAACTTTTCCAATTCACTGTGCCCCCATTCAAGGGTATCCAGACTGAGACCTGGAATCATCTTTGTCTGTCTGGAAGCTGGCATCCGTATACCCGCGTATCACCATGTCCCCTTCTCCATATATTAGGAACACATCCTTATTTCTTCTTAAGTACTTAAGGATCGTCTTAACAGCTACCCAATGATCAATTCCTAGATCAGACTGGTATCTGCTCGTGACACTCAGAGCATACGATACATCGGGCCTCGTACATAACATAGCATATATGATAGATCCTATTGCGGATGCATAGGAAATCTTACTCATGCAAATCCTCTCGTCTTCTGTACGCGGACACATAGACTTCGAAAGGTGTACCCCATGCCTGATGGGTAGGAAACCTTTCTTGGATTTCGACATGCTAAACCTCTTTAGCACTCGGTCTATATATGTAGACTGCGAAAGACCAAGCAACCGTTTCGATCTATCTCTATAGATCTTAATCCCGAGGATGTAGGTTGCTTCTCCTAGGTCTTTCATAGAGAATGTCTGGGATAACCAAACCTTAACTGACTGTAAGATTGAAACATCATTTCCAATAAGTAATATGTCATCGACATACAATACTAGGAACACGACTGCACTCCCACTAACCTTCTTATACACACAAGGTTCGTCTGGATTTTGTGAGAAATCAAACTTTTTGATTGTCTCATCAAAACGGATATTCCAGCTCCTGGATGCTTGCTTCAATCCATATATGGACCGTCGCAATTTGCATACCTTGGTTTTATCAACCGATGTGAAACCCTCAGGTTGTATCATATACACTTTCTCGAGCAGGTTTCCATTAAGGAAAGCTGTTTTCACATCCATCTGCCATATCTCATAATCATAATGAGACGCTATGGCCAGGAGCATCCGAATGGATTTAAGCATAGCTACAGGCGAATAGGTTTCGTCATAATCAACACATTGTTTTTGACGATGTCCTTTTGCCACTAATCTAGCTTTATAGGTAATCACATTACCATCCATGTCGGTTTTCTTCTTGAAAACCCACTTGCACCCTATAGGCTTGATGCCTTCAGATGGGTCAACCAAGTTCCAAACTTGGTTTTCATACATGGAATCCATTTCCGACTTCGTGGCTTCAAGCCACTTATCCCTTTCTGAACTTGTCAGCACTTCTTCATAACTGGTAGGCTCCTCATCATCAATGAGTAACACGTCGTTCAATTCACTTACGAGAAATCCATATCTCTCAAGAATGTTGCGTGTTCTACCAGATCTACGAAGATGTGGTGTTACAGTAGGTCCAGCCGATTGCTCATCACTATGAGTTATCGACTGTTGTGCTTCACCAGGTATCTCATCAATGTCTATTTGAGTCTCTCGAGCCTCCTCAAGCTCGACGACACTCCCACTGTTTTCTTGCAAGAGAAACTTTTTCTCTAGAAACACAGCATGCCTTAAAACAAACACCTTTTATTCCACAGGATGATAGAATTGGTAACCCCTTATTTCTTTAGGGTATCCAATAAATAGATATTTATTAGACTTAGCATCCAATTTGTCTGATACACTCCGCTTCACATAAGCTGGACAACGCCATATCTCTAAGTAAGATACATGAGGTTTCTTACCATTCCATATCTCATATGGAGTAGTAGAGACTACCTTGGTTGACATTCTGTTTAACAAGTAAACAGTTGTCTAAAGTGCATAGCCCCAAAAGGACTTGGGAAGATTCGCATGATTCATCATTGACCTGACCATGTCCAACAAGGTCCGGTTACGCCTCTCAGATACACCATTATGCTGTGGTGTATATGGTGGAGTCCATTGAGACAATATGTCATTGTCTCTTAGATAATCAAGAAACTCTTGACTTAAGTATTCACCACCTCGATCCGATCGAAGTATTTTAATACTCTTGTCATATTGTTTCTCTACTTTATTTCTGAATTCTTTGAACCTTTCAAAGGCTTCAGACTTGTGTTTCATCAAGAACACATACCCAAACCGTAAGTGATCATCGGTGAAGGTAATGAAGTAGCTATAGCCTCCTAAAGCTTGAGTTGACATAGGTCCACATACATCAGTATGTATTAGACCTAGTAACTCTCCCACTCGTTCACCTTTTCCAGTAAAAGGTAACTTAGTCATCTTGCCTTTTAAGCATGATTCGTATGTATCGTATGAATCCAATTCAAACGATTCCAGAATTCCACATCGGTGTAATTCAGACATGCATTTCTTGCTTACATGGCCAAGAAGACAATGCCACATGTAGGAGTCTAATTGATCATCCTTTCAGCATGCTTGTTGCTCGCTTCGATATTGAAAATGTCACTGGATACGTCCAACGTATAAATACCATTGCTCAAAGTTCTAGTTCCATAAAGTACGCCATTCAAAGTTATATAACAACAATTGTTACTAAACGTTAAATGGAAACCATTTCTATTTAAGTAGAAAATAGAAACAATGTTCTTTATTAGAGAAGGAACACAATAGCAATTGTCCAGTTCCAAGACTAGTCCACTAGGGAGCTTCAACAAATAAATTCCGATGGCGACCGCAGCAACCTTTGCTTCATTGCCAACTCGCAAATTTGACTCCCCTCTGACGAGTCTTCTTCTATTCCTTAGCCCCTGTATGTCATTACATATATGTGAGTCACACCCAGTATCCAATACCCAAGTGTCTAAGGAAATAGAATGACAATCAATAATGAAGATACCTGAAGAGGATGGGGCATCGGATGCCTTTTTCTTCTTCATGGACTCAAGATAAATCTTGCAGTTTCTTCACCAGTGGCCTTCCTTGCCACAGTGATGGTAGGTGCCCTTTTGTGCTGGTTCTGCCTTCTTTTGCCTTCTTGTTCTTCCCTTTCTTCTGTTCTTTTGCCTTCCTCTTAGAACCTTTCTTTGAGGAATCAACTAACAGAACCGCCTTCTCCTCATGCTTCACAGAAGGCTCCACAGTCTTCAGCATATTGAGGAGCTCAGGAATAGTGGATTCCAATTTGTTCATCCGATAGTTCATCATAAATTGTGAGAAACTCTTGGGAAAACAATGCAGAATTAAGTCAATACTTAATTCATGATCCATCACAAACCCGAGGGTGGCTAGCCGCTCGATGTACCCATTCATCTTTAGCACAAACTGCACTACAGACAAACCTTCTTGCATCTTCGTGGTGAAGAGGAGCCTGAAGACTTCGAACCTTTCGGATCTCGCTTGCTCATCAAACAACTCATGAAGATGGAAGACCATGGTATTAGCATCCATATGCTCATGCTGCTTTTGCAGCTCAGGTACCATCGCCGCTAGCATGATGTAACTCGCCAGCTCAAAATCTGCCACATGCTTCTGATAGGCCAACATTTGGTCTGGAGTTGCATCATCCTTAGGACGGTTGGGAAGAGGCTCTTCAAGGACATATGCTAGCTTTTCTGCCTTGAGAACAATTCTCAGGTTTCTAAGCCAGTCCAGGAAGTTAGGCCTAGTCAATTTGTTTGAATCCAAAATAGTGCGCAAATTTAAAGACGTCATGATCAATCGATTGACCTAGAAATACAAAACGAGCATATATGAGAAAATGATTTTAAAATGCATCAATATACATTTATAAATCCCATTCATTTTTTGAATTTCAAAAACCCCAAAATCACTTCGGGAGATCGTAGGTCCATCTCCGAATGGGCTGATATCCATCATAGATATGAACAACCTTGGAGAGAGTCTAACAAGCCATTCATAACTACGATGGTAGGTATCAACTATACCGATTGCATATCACGTATATGCAACTATCACAATGTGCTATCAACTATTTGAATGTTCACACATACATCGGGTTGTTAACACATTAACAAGTATGCATCATATGCATAGCACCCAATTTCACCTCCCTTTACATCGACCTTGGAGAGAGTCCAACAAGCCGATGCTCCAGGTTAAAGCCAACCCATTAATCGAGAAATAGTTTTAATATGGTTAGAGCGCATTCAACCAATTAGCTCGGCTTGGAGAGAGTCCAACAACCAAAGTTAACGATTGACCTCTGACTCTTACCATATTAGTATTAAACTATTCCATGGTTTGAACATGTTCGGGTTCGAGCCAGGCATGGAGAGAGTCCAACAACCCGAACAAGAAACAGAACTCTGGTTCTAACCATATTAATGGAAGGTGTAGGCTTTAATATTGAGTTAGGGTTTTTATGTCTCATCCTCTTTACATGCAAATAACTATTATCTACATGACATGACATACATGGCATACATCTACATGTCACGACACGCATGACATAATGATATGCATCTAATGCAATTACATGACATACAATTATGTCATAACTATTTATGGAAATAAAATATGTTTAAGATTTGATTCTCCAAATCAAATCATGATTAAATTAGGAAACAAATTTCCAAATCTAATCACATATTTTATTTGTGGAAATAGTTGATTAAAGAAAGTCAATTTAGGAAACCAATTTCCTAAATCATCAAAACTACTTATAGAAATAAAATATTTTTAAGATTTGATTTCCCAAATCAAATCATGATTAAATTAGGAAACAAATTTCCAAAATCTAATCAAATATTTTATTTATGGAAAATATCAATTTCCATAAATACTTCCAACTTTCCAAAAGTGGAAGATTTCCATAAATACTTCTAGACTTTCCAAAATTGAAAAATTTTCATAAATACTTCTAACTTTCCAAAAGTAGAAAATTTCCAGAAATATCATTATGACTATCGCAAAACCATTTTACGATTATGTCGAAACACAACCTGGGCTCTGATACCACTGTTGGGTTTCCGGCTCTGCGACGAGTGTGTGTTCGAACATGTTTCGCAAACATGTGCACAGTGAAAGAAATAAAAATAATAAATCTACATTTATTACAACACACACATCACACGAATGCATAGTACAACATGTGTAGACATAAACATAAATTTAAATTTTATAATAAAAGGAAATTTAACTACGTATACCTCACGTATCACGTGTAGCGGGAAAGGCATCAACCCGAACAATCCTCACTAGAATCGTCTCTATCCGTATCCACGCTGAGTATCTTCGGGATGACTTCACCAAGTCACGAGCCTCGTCTTCGTACGGGTTACTAGCCTCGTGTTGAAGATGATGTGATCGAGAGAAGATCATGATCCGAATCCAAATTCGGATCCAAAACCGAGTCCTCAAAACTCACTTCTCCGGAGAGGTATTCGTCAACCGTTTAACGAATCCTTCGTCCTCCAACTATGAGGATTACCGGAGATCAAATCCCCAGCAAGGCTACCACTGTCGGAGCTCCAAACGTCGTCCAAACGATGCTCCAACGAGAGGGAAACAAGCTGTCTAGAAAACTGGACAACTTTGGTGGAGTAGGGGCCAACCAAAAAGGGAAGGTGGAAGCTCACCTTATTACCGAACCCAAGGGAGATCACCGGAGCTCCTCCGGCAGCAGCTCGACGCCGGCAAGTGGAGAAGACGGCAGTAGCTGGACGCCAGTTGGAGGAGAAGGGGCGGCGGCACTAGGGTTGGCGCCGACTTCTTCAAAGGGGAGAGGTGGGCGGCAACTCTAGGTTAGGGTTTTTGGATTAGGGCTTAACAAACCCTTAAGCCCTCTTTTATAGAGAACTAATTCTCTTAATGGTTATTGGATCATAACCATAAGGCCCGTTAACCCGCTCCATTAATATAAGTTAAAATAAACCAAACCATGATGATTTATTTTAAGTTAAAACGAACCGAACCAACTTTGGTTCATTCGTTTAAAATAAACCAAACCCTTTGGTTTATTCTCCTCCATTGGATTAGAACCAAACCATTTTGGTTCATCCATTATGTCTTCATAAGACGGCCCATCCACTCTTCCATTGCGACTGAAACGATTTCATGCTCGCTTCTTGTTTGGTCCAACCAAACTTAGTTTCTCTCAGTCTGAGAATCTCATTCTCAAGCTCGTTTTAAATCCTTCAGATTACGCTCGTTGTGCGTGTGACCAAATAGGTTCTCGGTTTATGTTGGCCATCTATAATTAACCATTAATTATAGAACGATCATGAGTGGCACCTAGTAGTACATCATGATCCCCAATTAACCGAAAAGATCAACGGTTGATCCAAAACTATTTCTGAAACCCTTCAGCAGCTCGAATGAATCGTGCCCCATTCCCTTCACTCATCTTATACCCACTTGGTTGAGGACCTGGTCTATAGTGTCAGTCCCCACTAGGCTGACTACGTCACACCTAGCCCAAGTATCTTTTCCTCGTCCTACGGATTCTAGTTACTGCACATGTATCGAAGAGTATCTTACTCTAAACATGTAATGCTTTGGCCAAAGACTTTAGTAACAATCCGATAAGAGGCCATGGGTATACATCTCCTCACAAGGAGTGGTGAATCCTTTATAGGCTATTCAAACACCTTCGATCACTTCGACTTATACCCAATCATCCCGGGTCCACATCTCCTCAGAGATGCTTGCTTAAGATGTCAAAGCATAGTCTTCATGATCAAGATGACTTGAATACCGCAAGTCAAAGGAACATCGCACTTAAGCTACAGTAAGAACTTCATTGACATATCTATATATGCAGAGAACCATATGAAGTCTTACGGTTGGTCACTCCAATGAACTAGTTACTATAACTAGCATCCACGATTAACTCTGGACATCACAATGTCTCCATCCAGTGAGAATCAGCTGCTTGGATACACCAAGGAGTATACCTCGTGCTAGTCTCGACAGAATTGATGGTGTCCAAATCCATCAATTCATCGACTAGGGATAATTCCGATACATCACAATTACACATGTAGAGATACTCACTAGTTGTGATCCAATCACAAATTCTCTCATACTGTGAGTCGTATCGTGGACATTCAGTAAATGAGTTTAAGATCCAATCAAATACATGAAACCATGTATACTCAAATAGTGAATCTTCATTTATCATATAAATGGTTCATACATAAGGCGATTGCCTTAGGACATCTCTCATATATTACTAACACATTAGTCCCAAATTTCTCCTTATTATTAAAATGAATATTCTTAGCTCCTAGGCAAAAATATTTATTGTTCCTAGCATGCTTTCCATGATAAATTGCAAGGGAATTAAAATTCCTAGCATGCTTTTGCCTATAAATTAAAGTAGATGCATTATTGAAATATACCTTAGGGTTAGCCTTAGCTCCCCCTACTTGTAATGCTCCTTCCTTTTTCCTAGGGCATTGACTCCTATAGTGCTCCTTTTGATGACACTTGAAACATACTACAAGCTCGTTGCCCTTGATGATTGAGGCTCCGGTCTCCTTGATCTTTTGAGTCGGTGGAGTCTTCTTAACCCTTTTTGGACACTTACTCTTGTAGTGTCCTTTCTCCCTACACTCAAAGCATATTATATGAAGTTTATTTAAAATTACATTACTTGAGTTACCTAGGTCCATGGTGGAAGCCGTATTTTGAGCTTCTTCATCTTGACCGGATGTTGAAGGCTCTTCTTGAAGTTGCAACAGTGTGGGAATTCTCTCCTCTCTCTCAATCCTAGAGGTGGAGGCTTCTTCCACCTCTTCCTCTTCTTCTTCCTCCAATCTGGAAGTTGATTCCCTATTTGTTAGTGCAATCAACCCGTGATATGATTTTGATGTGTGTGGAAAAGAGTTTAAGTTAGGTTGTTATTGTGATTTGATATGTGCGTTGGAGTCTTGCAAAACTTAGCAATTCGCACATGGAGCCTTGGCGAGTTTCACCTCTCATGACTCGGTCCTTGAGTCGGTGAAGGATGGCTTTGCGGAAGTCGTGCGCTTGGAGCATCCGAGGGCCCGCTGGACGAAGAGCTTGAAGTGAAGCCGGAGGAAGTAGACTTCAGGACGAGACGCGAAGGATGGCGCTGCAGAGCCGTGCGCTTGGCGCATCCGAGGGACGTGGTCGGACGAAGACAACTTCAAAGGCGAGGGACTTCAAGGGATGAGAGTGAGCGAATGTAACCCGGGAACGGGTAGTGCCCTTAGGTGAAACTTGGCCATTTGGCTAAGTGTCAGATGAGGTTTCCTGACACTAGTCGACTGCTCTGAGTCGAACGGAGTTCGACTGGTATCCAACTGATGGGTTTTTGGCCCCTGCCAAGACCATCGATCACGATGGCGTGATCGGTAGTCGAGAGGGTTTTGGGCATAGAACCTCGTAGTCGTAGCGATCGACTACGAGGCATCGATCGATGGATACATCGACCGATCGCTAAGGAATCTGTTGGACTACAACGGTCGAGATCCGACATGGTCGGAGGCCGTTGTAGTGGCGGCAGTCGACTGCTAAGGGCAACAGTCGATTGGTGGCGGCCAACGGGAAGAAATCAACCCTCTCTATAAAAAGAGAGGGTGTTGGGCTTTGGGAGGCTAATGCTTCTATTCTAAACATCTCCCAAAGTGCCCAAACGAATTTCCTCCTCTTCCTTGTGCTTATATTCATCTTATTGCAAGAGGAGTGATTTTGTAAGAAAAGGTTACCTCCACCTAGCTTTGTGCAAAGGAGAGAATAGTGAAAGCTTGCGGAGTGATTCACCGTGGAGGAATCGGACCGTGGACTAGTGGCGTAGCCGTGAACCACGTTATATTCTCTTGTTAGCATTGTTTGTTTTCTTTGCTTTGTCTTTCTTTGTTTGTATTTGCATATTCCGATTGCACTAATAGTTTTGTAGACGAGCAAATTCCATCATCGTATGAAGAGGGATATTCACCCCCCTCTAGCCGACCAACATCTACACTTCATCGACCCTACAAGTGGTATCAGAGCCGAGGAAAGCTTGTCGAGGACTAACCGCCACAACAAGCACATTCAAGAATGGTCGGCTCCAACATTCACCCACCGAAGTTTAAAGGAGAATTCTCTTGGTGGAAAAAGAGAATCGAGGTATTCATCGAAACCAACTTCAAAATTTTATTAATTATGGAAAATGGTTTCGAGATGCCTAGGAATGAAGAAGGGAAGCTATTGGAGAAATCAAGATGGAATAAAAGACAAAGAGAGGAGTACTTGGCGAATTCAAAGGCCAAGCACCACCTCTATAATGTACTCCCCCAACAAGAAGTGAATAGGATAGGGGAGTGTGATAGCGCCAAGGAGATGTGGGAGAAGCTTGTAGAGCTTCATGAAGGTACCTCGGAGGCCAAGCTTGCAAGAAGAGACCTCCTCCGCTCCCAACTATCAAACATCAAATTAGAAAAGGAAGAAAAGGTAACCTTACTACACTCTAGATTTAAAGACATAATAACCGATTTATCTAGTGTAGGAGAGAAGCTTTCAAATAGGGACATGCTCATGAAGGCTATAGATGCCTTTCCTCGGTCCTCAAGATGGAGCTCTATGGTGGACTCATTCTACATTTCCAAGAACCTAGAAGTTAGCACCTTGGAGGAATTTTTCTCAACAATGGAGCTCCATGAAACAAGGCTCGAAGGAATAGTAGAAGAGTCTAGAATTCAACCATCAAGGGGAGTGACACTATTGGCCAACAAAGGGAAGAAGAAGATGGAAACTCCTTCCTCCTCCGATGAAGCATCCTCCTCCTCCTCCTCCATGGATAGCACGGAAGAAGCTTATATGGTAAGGAGGTTAAAGCGTGCATTAAAAGGTTTTAAATTTAATAAATCTAATGATAGGAGTAGAAGATTAAGGGGGAAGGTGATTTGTTATAATTGCCAAGGAGAGGGACACATAAAGGACAATTGTCCCCTCTTGAACAAGAGCAAGGAGGAGAAGAGAAAGAAGGAAGAAAAGAAGAAGAAAAAGGGGAGCAAGAAGAAAAAGGAAGAAGAAAAGAAGGCCAAGGAAAAGGGGAAGGCAAAGGCATTAAAAGCAAGGACTTTGGATGACCCTTCTTCCTCCTCATCATCATCATCCGAGGAAGAAAATGCCTTTGTCACAAATTTGGCATTAATGGCATTTGATGACTTAGACTCCTCCTCCACCGAAAATGAAGAATCAAGCACAAGTGAGGAGAGCTCTAGTGAAGGGGGAGCTTCTTCACCATCATCGGAATCAGAGGAAGAGGACATGGAGACTATGGTAACGAACCTCTCACCATGTAAAATAGTGTCCATGATTTCTAGTCTTACTAAGGATCTATTTAGGGACAAAAAGAAAAATAAGAGCATGCTAGATCAAATTAAGGATTTAGAAAATAAGCTAGAAAAAGAATGCTTAAATATTAATGAAAATATTTCTTCTAGTCATGATGATGCATGCTCACATGATCTTTATATGCCATTTGATGTTCATGATGCATGCATAGAGGAAAATAGGGCTCTAAGGGAAAAGGTAGATCATTTGACCAAGGCCCTAGAAAAGTTCACTATTGGCTCCAACACTCTTTACATGATCATAGGGAGCCAAAGAGCAAGCTTCAACAAGAAAGGCCTAGGATATAAGGAAAAGAAAAATGAAAAGGCCTATAAATGCTTAATTACTAGGGGTCAAGACAAAAAGAAGGTAATAGCTAGAAAATGGATCCCTAAGGAATTTTTAGTGAAGCCCATAGGCAAGAATTTGTATTGGGTTCCAAAATCCATCCTTAAGGGTTAGGAAAACCCTAGGATAGTCAACCATAAGGGTTTCACCTATATCATATTTTTAGTTGACTTAGGATGGCAGGACAACATTTTTGAAATAGTGTTAGGTGATGATAATGCACCTATAAATAGATAAATCATGCTTTAGGTGATATTTGCCTTATTATCATGATGTAATACCTAATGCATGATCACAATTTGATGAATACATTTGTTTCATGATCATAATATGGAATTCATACATATATGTCTTAATGATCATGTGGAATGATAGAATGATACTTAACCTTGATAGAATTGCATGAAAATAATGGTTAAGTCTATACAAATACCTCTAGGATACATATCACACTCACCATAGGCTACCTTGATTGAAAACTTAGCATGAGTGGGATGTTAGGATGATACAAATGTCCACTAATGACCTATGGCATTTAGATGGTCATGTAAAGTATCAAAATAGCAATAATAGACCAATCATGGGGAAGACTTATGTTTATTTCATAGACATATTGTCCAAAGATCATGGTTGGATATTTCATATGTTTTCAAAACAATTTCTTACTTTAAAATCTGCATGTTCATGTTTTGAAACAATCCAAAGCAAAACTAAATGTTAAAATGGATACAAATTTGATCAAAACACTAGTTGTTTTTAAAGCTTTTGGATTTTTGGAAAATCATTGAAAATATAATGATTTTTCATGAAAAACTATTTTTCATTGATAAAGAACCCTAAAAGAAATGTGTTTCCCAAATTTCACTATTTTTTGAATTTTCTGGAATTTATAGTGCATTTCTGAATTTCATCTAGAAAATTAGAAAACCTGATTTCCTTGTGCCAGTCGATTGCCATACTGATAGAAGACGACTGATGTACTGTGCACGAGCACAGTAAACTGATTTTATCAGGATTTTAAATGTTTTTGATTTTTGCTTCTCTCTAGACTTGATGTCATGCCATATAAATCCTGTTTAATCTTTTTGATGGTGTCAAAGGGGGAGAAAGATATATGTTTAAGTAAGGGGGAATGTATTTAGGGGGAGTTTCATGTATTAAGGGGGAGAGTTGCTAATCATGTTATTTACATGCTTTCTTTCCTTAATATTTTATCAAATTTTTATTACATAACTTAAACGGATTGCCACATATCAAAAAGGAAGAGATTGTTAGTGCAATCAACCCGTGATATGGTTTTGATGTGTGTGGCAAAGGGTTTAAGTTAGGTTGTTATTGTGATTTGATATGTGTGTTGGAGTCTTGCAGGACTTAGTAATTCGCACATGGAGCCTTGGCGAGTTTCACCTCTCATGACTCGGTCCTTGAGTCGGTGAAGGATGGATTTGCGGAAGTCGTGCACTTGGAGCATCCGAGGGACCACCGGACGAGGAGCTTGAAGTGAAGCCGGAGGAAGTAGACTTCAGGATGAGACGCGAAGGATGGCGCTGTAGAGCCATGCGCTTGGCGCATCCGAGGGACGTGGCCGAACGAAGACAACTTCAAAGGCGAGGGACTTCATGGGATGAGAGTGAGCGAATGTAACCCGGGAAGGGGTAGTGCTCTTAGGTGAAACTTGGCCATTTGGCTAAGTGTCGGATGAGGTTTCCCAACACCAGTCGACTGCCATGAAATGGCAGTCCACTACTCTGAGTCGAACGGAGTTCGACTGGTATCCAACTGATGGGTTTTTGGCCTAGATTGGCCATATGTTAGCGATGACTACAAGACCATCGGTCATCGCGGCGGCCGATCGGTAATCGAGAGGGTTTTGGTCATAGAACCTCTCGTAGTCGACTGGGCAGTCGACTACGAGGCATCAGTCGACTGATGGATAGATTAGTCGACTACCAAGGGATCCATTGGACTACAACGGTTGGGATCCGATGTGTTCGGAGGTCGTTGTAGTGGCGGCAGTCGACTGCAAAGGGAAGTAGTCGATTGGTGGTGGCCAATGGTTAGAAATCAGTCCTCTCTATAAAAAGAGAGGGTGTCGGGCTTTGGGAGGCTAATGCTTCTATTCTAAACATCTCCCAAAGTTCCCAAACGAATTTCCTCGTCTTCCTTGTGCTTATATTCATCTTATTGCAAGAGGAGTGATTTTGTAAGAAAAGGTTACCTCCACTTAGCTTTGTGCAAAGGAGAGAATAGTGAAAGCTTGCGGAGTGATTAACCTTGGACATATCGGACCGTGGACTAGCGGCGCAGCCGTGAACCATGTTATATTCTCTTGTTAGCATTGTTTATTTCCTTTGCTTTGTCTTTCTTTGTTTGTATTTGCATATTCCGCTTGCGCTAATAGTTTTGTAGACGAGCAAATTCCATCATCGTATGAAGAGGGATATTCACTATCTTGATCAAAATATCATTAGGGATTATATTGAGCAAAATACCCATTACCTTATTGTTTATGTTATAGTATGGAAGTTGTTCTTGGCTCCAATTCTTCTTCTTGATTTTTCTTCCTTCTTCGTCTTTTGGAGTGTCAAAACCTACTAAGACACTAATCCAATTGTTAAAGTCACACATTAGAAAATGCATCATTCTACCTTTCCAATATGAGAAATCTTCGCGGTCGAAGGCAGGCGGAACGTTGATGTCGTCACCCAATCTCTCCATCTTTCTCTCTAGCGTCTTTAGCTCCCGGGGGTTAGTCCATAGAAGAGCCCCGGGCTCTGATACCAATTGTAGAGGAAATGTTGACCACTAGAGGGGGTGAATAGCGTCGTGCTAGTACGTGATGGAAATCGTTTGCGTTTGTCTCTACACAATCATTAGTACAAGAGAAATATAGAAGTACAATATAAAGACAAATACGAATACACAACCACAAGACAAAGATGTAACGTGGTTCGAAACCTCAAGGTTCCTACTCCACGGATCGGGCTCAAAACGAGCCCTGGCGATGCAATCACACACCACTAATAAACACTCCTTCTCGACACAAGTCGGAGGCGGAGAAACCTCATACAATAGTTTACATCAATAAACTAAATACAACAAGCAAATACAATATGAAATACAATAAGAGATGCAAAGAAAACTTTACACAAAACTCTTTTGAATGCTTGCTTGCTAAATTGATCGAGTAGCACTTGGAGACCCTGAATTACAGCAGCAACTCGCCCCAAAATGCCTCAAAGAACCTTATTGATTTCCTCCTCCATGAGCTCCATTTAAAGCTTCTGCCTAGGCTGAAAATTGCCGATCAGTCGACTGCTCGGGACCATCAATCGACTGATGACACTGTTGCTGTGAGAAAATGATGTAATCCACGTTGGAAAAATCCAACGGATAGGACTTCAGTCGACTGATCATATCCATCAGTCGACTGATCAAGCCTTCACTCGACTGTTAACCCCGCAGTCGAGTCTCAACTCCATTCCGTGCCGAAATTTTTGAGCACCAGTCGATTGATCACAGGATTAGTCGACTGCTCGAGCCAGCAGTCGATTGCCCACCTCTAGCAGTCGACTGCTGGGACACTTCCCGCAGTTAAACCCTAGTTGACTCACACCAATCGACTACCATATGACACCAGTCGACTGTCACACCTCAAACATGAGGTTTAACCCAAGTATGGTGCCCCCATACTTAGTAGACCACCCGTAGGCTAGACCTAAGCCTTCTAGCCACCTCCATCAGCCTCGCGCCTATCGGATCTCTCCAAGTCATCCATGACTTGTTCATCCATATGCTAGCCTTCAGGTGCTTCCACTAGCTATGTCATGCTAACGGTGTCCACACCGCCAAGGCACATTGGACTTACGCTGCCAAGACTCCGCTTGGACTTTACGGCGCCAACCATTTTGGACTTATGCTGCCAAGACTCCCGCTTGGACTTTATGCCGCCAATATCAAACCCCTTGGACTTTTCACATGCCAAGACTCAAGCTTGGACTTTCCCTTGCCAACCCATGTTGGACTTTCCATGCCAAGACCCATGCTTGGACTTTTCCTTGCCAACCCATGTTGGACTTTCCATGCCAAGACCCATGCTTGGACTTTTCCTTGCCAAGACCCATGCTTGGACTTTACATGCCAAGTACTCAAGACTTGGACTTTCCATGACAAGGTCAACTCCAGTCGACCATCAAAATTCCCCTCTAGTCAAACTTGAGTCCAGTCAATCATGACCCAGGTCGATTGTGCCAACAATCTCCCCAAAACAATATCAGACATCAATGTCAAACTTCCATGTCAAACATCAAAACATTGCTCGAGTCAAACTCAAGTCTGATCAATCATGACCTGGGTCGATTGCACCAACACCAGAGACCCAACATATTCATGCAGTTAACCATAGAGGAAGCGCAGCGAGCCAATGGATCTATTTTTCATGGAACGATTTTATTTATGCATTTTCTGCTAATATGTTAGTTGACACTGGTAGTTCACATTCCTTTATTTCTCGGGCATTCCTGAGACAGATTGGTTGACTACCCACCCTTAGGTCACAAAGATTGATGGTATCTCTACCCTCTGGGAATAAATTAGAAGTCACCCACGAGGTTAGAGGATGTCCATTAGATTTCGACAGCGTTATACTCCCGGTAGATTTGTTGGTTCTTGACATGATCAAATTCTACATCATACTTGGCATGGACTGGCTAACAGCATATCATTCCACCGTGGATTGCCAGACGAGGGTGGTTACATTCCATCCTCCTAACCAACCCTCGTGAGATTTCACTGGCACTAGAAATGATGGTATATCGACTGTTTCTGTGATTCAGGCTCGGAAGCTTTTATCACACGGTTGTCAGGGCTTTCTATAGTCATTGATCATCACTGAGAAAAGTGGTGACTCTCAGATCTTGGACATTCCTATCGTCCGAGAATATCCTGATGTCTTTCCAGAGAAGTTACCAGGTCTGCCTCCCAGAAGGTAAGTGGAGTTTACAATTGAGTTAATTCCGAGGACGGTATCGGCATCGAAAGCTCCTTATCGTATGGCCTCGAAAGAGTTGGACGAGCTAAAGGTCCAGCTTCAGGAGCTTTTGGACAAAGGTTTTATCTGCCCTAGTGTATCTCCCTAGGGTTCTCCGGTTCTCTTCGTAAAGAAGAAAGGCAGTTCGATGAGATTATGCATCGACTATAGGCAGTTGAATGCCATCACCATCAATAATAAATATCCCCTGCCACGTATTGAGGACTTGTTTGATCATCTCAGAGGTATGTCAGTGTATTCTAAGATTGATCTACGGTCCAGATATCATCGACTAAGGGTCAGAGATTCGGACGTTCAAAAGACAACGTTCCATGCCAAATATGGGCACTATGAGTTTTTGGTATTGCCATTTGGGCTTACTAATGCTCCGGCAGTATTCATGGACTTGATAAATGGTAAATTTATGGATTTCCTGGATCGGTTCATCATTATCTTTATTGACGACATTCTAGTCTATTCCCGTACTGAAGAGGAACACGTGCAACATCTTCGTATTGTCCTGGAAAGGCTTCGACAAAAGCAACTATATGCGAAGTTCAGTAAAAGCGAATTTTGGTTACCCTCAGCTGGTTTTCTGAGACACGTGGTTTCTAGCAAAGGAATTTCAGTTGACCCCCAGAAGATTGAGGTTGTCACCAGTTGGGAGCAGCAGAATTCGGTTCATGAGGTTCATAGTTTCTTGGGCTTAGTCAGATATTACAGATGGTTCGTTGAGGGTTTCTCAAGCATTGTTATGCCTTTGACACGCCTTACCAGGAAGGGCATGCAATTCATGTGGATAGAGGCCTGCGAGGCCAGCTTTCAGGAGTTGAAGAAGAGACTGGTGTAAACACCGATTCTAATATTGCCATAAAGGGACGACGGTTTCATCCTTTATACTGATGTGTCTCTCTAGGGTTTAGGTGCAGTACTGATGCAGCACAGCAGGATGGTTTCTTATGCTTCTCGCCAGTTGAAGGAGCATGAGAAAAACTACCCAGTACCTGATCTAGAGTTAGCTGCTATTATCTTTGCCTTGAAGATTTGGAGGCATCATCTGTATGGTACTACATTTGAGATTTTCACTGTTCATAAGAGTCTCAAATATCTATTTACACAGAAGGAACTCAATCTCCGATAGAGGAGATGGATAGAGTTCTTGAAGGATTATGACTGTACCATTAGCTACCACCCTGGGAAAACTAATGTGGTTGTCGATGCACTTAGCCGGAAGTCCCGATGGGCTTTAGCTTGCTACCGAGTTTTAGTCATGGATTTGATTTAGGGTTTCTTTGATTTGGGCCTTGAGGAGTAGGGATGAACATAGGAGGGCATTTTTGTTACCATGGTTGCTCAGTCATCTATCAGGACGAGTGTCCAAGAGGCTCAGGCCGGTGATCAACACTTACAGTTCATTGGAAGCCAGATAACCTCTGGATAGCATACTGAGTTCACCCGAGATGATGAGGGTATTATTTATTTCCGGGGCAAATTATGTGTACCTCAGTCTCACCCGGTCATGGAGGAGTTACTTCAGGAGGCTCATCGCTCTCGATTTGTGATCCACCCAGGCGAAACCCGCTTGTATCGAGATTTAAAGCATATGTATTGGTGGAACGGCATGAAGAAAGACATCGCAGATTTTGTAGCTAGATGTCTAGTTTGCCAACAGGTGAAGGCTGAGTAACAGAGGCCAGTCGGACTATTTCAGAGGATTCCTATTCCCGAGTGGAAGTGGGATCACATTACCATGAATTTTGTGGTGGGGTTTGCCTAGAACACGACGGGGCCATGATGTGATTTGGGTAGTCGTTGACCAATTAACTAAATCCACACACTTCTTAGTGATTCGAAAGACCGACTCTCTGGATCGTATCGCAGAGTTATATTGTCGTGAGATCATCAGATTGCATGGTGTTCCTTTGAGCATTATATCAGAAGAGATATGCCGATCGGAGACAAAGACCTCTGGAGTTCTCTATTGGTGACCATATATTCTTGCGAGTCTCACCCACGAAAGGGGTGAAGAGATTTTGCCTCCGTGGTCATCTAGCTCCAAGGTACATTGGTCCTTTCGAGATTTTAGAGAGGATCGGAGCAGTCGCTTACTGCCTAGCACTACCATCATCCTTGGCTGGTATTCATGATGTGTTTCATGTGTCCATGCTGAGGAAGTATGTGCCAGACCCTACACATATTCTATCAGATGTGTCAGGTTCCATTCAACCTAATGCTACTTGCGAAGAGGTTCCAGTACAAATTCTGGATCATAAAGAAGGACAGTTGTGGAACAAGATTATGCGACTTGTTAAAGTCGAGTGGAGTCACCACACCGATGAGGAGGCTACTTGGGAGCTTGAGGAAAAGATCAGAGCTTAATACCCCCACCTGTTTACTTAAGGTACGTGAAATATACTTTCAGTACTTGTGCTACTTGAGTGTGCTATCTCTTACTCATTATACATTTGAGTGGGAATTTTGGGGACCAAATTTTTATTAGTGGGGGACAATGTAAGATATCAGAAAATAAAATAATAATAAATACCCTTGTTAATTAAGAAATTATCTTATACAATTTTACAGGAATTTTTAGAAATTTTTCTAGGTTTAAATGGAGTTTCTATGATATTTTATTGGGAAAGTTTTAATATAGGCTTTTACCAGGTCTATTTTGTTTATCTGCTTATGAGGAGTTAAATGGGATTAATCAACCCAAGTTATATATATATTAAAACTAGGTTTAGGTTTTATTAATCTTCCTTCATTTTATTTTTCCACAGCCCTCCTATTCCCGATCCTTTCCATTTCTTCGATTTCCCATCGCCGATCATTTAAGTCCAAAACGTTTTCTTCTCCCATTTTCCTTCCCGACACGGTTCGTCTCCTCCTCATTGTTGGCTTCTTCGCCTTCTCCAAAGCGACCAGCTGCCGAACGCGACCCTTTCCTCTCGATCTTCATCCTCGTGCCAAGCGGCGGTGACCCGCCTTGACGGGGCCACGGACGTGCCGGCGGCGAAGAGGTGTGCAGTTGGGAGTTGACGTCGGTAGCGCTTCCACTGGAGGTCGTTCTCAACGATCTCCGCCTGAGCTAGACTTTCTGCGTGTAGGATTAGGGCAATCAGGTGGAGACTACCGCTGGTGTGGGAGCTGCCCTTCTGGCCGAGCATCGTCGGAGTAGGTAAGAGATGCTCCTCTTCCTATCTTGGACAGCTTTGACTTCCTTCGTTGAGCGTGATCCATTATTTGGGCAGTGGCCTTTCTGGCGAATAGAACAAAGATTTGGGAAGGATTGCCGCCGGTGGAGTTGCTAGGGCTTGTAAGCATGATCTATCTCCTTCTTTCCTTTGTTATTGTCAATTTTGGGTTGGCTGTGATGTTCTGTGGGAGTTGCTCGGTTGTGGCTGAGTGAGAAGGGGGCAGTGCATGACTGTGGACTGGAAATTTTGGTCGGTTATGGGTGGTGCGTGTTCTGAGAAGATGGGGAGGACTGTGAATAGGGTTGTCTTTAGCCTCAGAGGGGCTATGAAGCTATGATGACTGTGAAGGAGTGGCTGTTCATGGGCTATGGTGGCGGTGAAGGTGAGTTGTGTGAGTTGTAAAGGGTTGTTAATCGGGATTTTAAATTTGTAGTTGGAAAATTGAGATGGTTACAAGAGTGATGTAGGATCTAATTCAATCGTTGTCATGTGTGCTAGAACTTAATGGTAATTATATTATATGCAGGTTTTGGTCACGAGACAGGTCCACGGGTATAAAGACAGTTAGTATTCTTCATAACAGGCGGGTATCTTTGACTTATCTTCTTTTAGATATTGTCATATTGCTGTGCATCATTTACTATATAGCTAGTAATAGTTTTCTATGCTTTTAATTGCCCTTGTATGTCACCACCTAATACGTGTTGTAGCCTTTTCATATACTTATCATATTGGTACTCTATCATTTTGATACTTGTCATTTGTTAATTTGGCACCAAGAGTAGTGACATACCTTACATACTGGACATTGAATGAATAATGGATACACCTTGCATGTGTACATAGACTTATGTACTTTGGTTATTTGATATGAGCTCCTATTGGTACATACCATAGGAAGCCATGGATTGACATTGTTAGTTAAAGCCCTAGAACCAATCATGTGATGGTTGAATAGGGAACATTTTGTATCATATTCTATAAAGGCAAAGGATTGGTTATTATATTTACATCTTGCTTGTGCCAGCTAATTTAAATATAATAATGCCCTAGAAAAGTAGGTTCTTATCTACAGCACATCAATTGGCAGAATTGATTATGAGAGGCTGTAGAGAACACTTTCCTAAATGTTCCTAGTCGAGTATTAATATGCAAGGGCAATATTAATACATAAAGACTAGCATGTAGGTCAATTGATGACTTGATCTCACAAGTCATGGATATATGATATCAAGTTGACACATGGGTATATATTGGAGAATATATACTGAACTGACCCGCCATGAGAAAGTTTCATGGATCGTTATATGAGTGTCATAAACTTTCTCATGTGACTATTGGTATGAATAGTCCTTAGACCTGAAGTCACTACGGTTCCCTACATAAGGAGTTATGTACTTTGGTATCGTCAAACGTCACCCGTAACAGGGTGGACCATAAAGGCGATTACTGGGTATGTAACAAATTATGCGGAGGGATGTGAGTGATGTAGATGGGATCTATCCCTTCCATATGACGGGAGTGATATCGGTGGGCCCCTTGATTGAGTAGAACTACTAAAACGCATGGCCATGCTCGAATGAGTCAATATGAGATATTGAGCTCATTTGTTTGAATTAGTTTACTCAGGGATCAAGAAACACATAGATTGATCGAGGATGACACGGTCTATGCCTCATTGATCAATCTGATATCAAGGATAGAAGGACACGGTCATATATTATAGTAGTCACGGAAAGGTTAGTCGGATCTTGACTTATCTCGTAACTTGGGTAGCAATGATGTATTGCTAGATGCCGCTCATTGCTTGTGTATCTAAAAGAGTTTAGGTCCACTGCCAACGTTATGAGAGCCTATAGGGTCACACACAAAGAGAATGATAATTAGAGGAATTAGAGTATTCTAGTTTGACTAGAATAATATGGGAATAAGCTTAAGTACAAAATGGTTTTTGGACTTTAAGCTTAATGAGAATTTTAGCTAATTGATTTAATGAGATTAATTCAATATGTTACCTTATTGATTTAATAAGATTAATTCAATATGATAACATAAGCTTAATTGAATTAATAAGATTAATTCAATATGATAACATAAGCTTAATTGAATTAATAAGATTAATTCAACATGCATGAATGCCACATAAGAATGCCACATAAGCATGCCACATAAGCATGCCACCTAAGCATCCACCTAAGCTAGTTAAGGTGGAAGGAAACAAAATGGTTTTGTCTCCTTAAGTGGCCGGCCAAACAAGGAAGCCAAATCCTTTTTGAGTGTGTCTCAATGCAATGGATTGCATTGAATGTGAAGGAGGTGGAAGGGTTTTTCCAACCCTATAAAAGGCTCCATGGAGTGGCCGGCCATAGTGAGTTTTTTGGTGTTGTGGTTGTGAGAGAGCTTGGTGGAAGCTTTAGTTGTGTGGGTTTGTGAGTGTAGGCTAGCAAGAAGAGGAGTCTTCTTCTTCCTTTCTCCTTTTCCCTCTCTTTCTCTCCTTTAGGGACTTCTCTAGCAAGAAGTAAAGGAGAGCTCTTCTAGTTTTCCTTTTGTGAGACAAGAGCGTGCTCGTGTGGATACGTATAGAGGCACGGACACTTGAACGTGCTAAAGATCCAACAAACCGAAAGGAAAAGCGAGATTAACAAGGGCATGCAACAAAGGTAATCCTCTCCTATAAGATAGGTTTGGTTTAGAGAAATTTATTTTATACGAGTTTGCTTTCGCATGGATCACTTGGAAGGGATCCTATTTTCCGTTGCGCATATGCCATTTGGCATACGAGATTTCCCTACAGACAGGTGTATCGTGCATTAGTGACATGCACCATCTTGCATTATTACATAACTGGCGATCATCGACTCCTCGGTAGGAGGTGTTACTACTTGGTAGTTAAGCCCATCGTCAGTTACATTATCTACACACACAGCCACTCATGAGTCAGTGGTATTCCAGGAGGGTGTGTACAGTTGCTCTGTCAGGGCTCCATGGTGGTCGCTTAGGATATTGGTATTGCGGCATGGTAGTAGACATGGATCCCTCCTTCATTGTGAGACGGGAGATGAGACGAGGTGATGTCCCCCATATATATACATGTGGTAGGAGGGTGATACTCCGCCAGCATCCTGTCTACTCGGTCACATAGGTGTAGTGAGGCAGATTGCACAGTTATCACAGCTCTACCCACTCGGCCGGCAAACATGACATGTTGGTGGCTTGACTAGCATTAGGGGTGACACATGTCATTGCATCAAGTGCATATGCTTTTACTATATGCATTGCTTGTTGCACTTTTGATTGTTGCATATGATTGCTATGCACAAATAGGAGGTATTATGTAGTTTGTTTTGGTGATTCTACATCTTCTTGTATGGTTGTATCTTATGTCAGCTTAGGTGATTCTGGTATATACAGTTTAAGGTATGTATTTTTGTCGAGAAACTATACTAGCATGATTATTATTGCTACTTATAGTTTACTATGAATGACTATTAGATATCCGCTGAGTTTTACTCACTTCATTGATATCTATTTATTTCAGGATGAAGTCTTCTGGAGGGTCGAGTTGTCAGTCCCTTGATCTGACGACTCCATTATTTTGATTTCAGTTTTCCGTATTTTTATCACTAGTACTCTATGTTTTAAACTTGTAGTATTTTATACTCGTGGTTGTTTTGGTAGTACATGATTATGTCCTTATGAACTTTTTGTTCAATTTGTTTTTGTTTTGTGTGTGGTTGTGTATTCCTGCTCAGATGTCAAAAGAGGTAAGTCTAGAGGTTTTAGGCTTCTTATTTACTTTGGTTTTTGGCTTGAGGCCATTATATTATATGTATTGTGGTGTTTTATGTTCCAGCCATATTAGCCGATGTATAGTGGGTTTTGTGGGCCTTATATACAGATTTCAATTGTCCGTAGTACAGGGGAGGTGCTGTCCGATTTTCGTCGGGCATGTACCCTCTCAGGGCGTGACAATTTATTTGGTATCAAAGCTTAGGTTCTGAGTTCCTAAGAGTTTTTGGGTTTTCGGAGTTCACCACATTTGGCAGGTCAACCTGTGCATTTTAGGATTTTTATGGATTTTCGTCGATTTGGCATTGCGGACATTTTGGAGTCATATTTTGACAAGATCGTATTGGGGACTTGGCGGCGACAGGACTTCTCCAGATGGCTAACAGGTGAAATTATTGATTTTCTAACTATATTAATACTTGGATAATAATTTAACAGATATGAAACGAGGGGGCGTGTTCTCGCACTGAGACGTGGTGTAGGGCAGCTGAAGGGAGAAACTTCATTTCCCACTTCAATTCGGTCGCTTGTGCATGGCGATCCCATCTACGTCCTCGGATTAAAAAAAAAATAATCCATGACGAAGAGGGATTACCCAAGCAATCGATCCATCGTCGTGCTATTCGATTAGAGTGGTCACTTGAACAAACTAGTTGTTCAAGCAACCCACCTCCTTTCTTCGATTAGCCACGGAATAGACGATGTACGGATCGCCGGTTTTTGTGTTCATCTTCGGGGTCCAAGTAAATTAGCCACATACAATTGTAAACAATTATATACATAATAAAAGAACACTAATCAAAGTAAACAAGCTTATACCTCTTGTTATACCTCTTGATCTTCTATTGTATGTCCTTCCTCCTTTTGGACATCGTGTGGGCGACGATCTTCCAAAAGTCGAAGCCTCTTAGATCACGTTCTTCCCTTCCTTGCTCGCTCCGAACAAAGGGAAGAATAAAACAAAACTCTTCTTCCTATCTAGGACCAGCCACCAAGTCAAGGGACTTGATGTTGCCGCCGGCCAAAGGAGAGAGAGAGAGAGAGGGAGGAGTAGCCGACCAATCTAGAGAGAGAGAGAGAGGGTGGAGTTGCCGCCGGCCAAGAAGAGCCAAACCCTAGAATTCTCTTGCCACCGCCTATTGGATGGAGAAACGTCGCTAGAGGGGGGGGGGGTGAATAGCGATCATAAATCTTTTCAATGTTCCGTTCGAGTAGATAATTAAATGAGTAAGAGAAGCGGAAAATAAAGAGACACGTTTATTTTTACTTGGTTCACAACCCAGCGATTGCTACTCCAAGGCCCTATCGGTCCTAGACCGCGTACGGAGGGCAAAGCACTATAACATCTCCTCCTCGTTGGAGGTAGGAGACAACGATCACAAAAGCGAATGTACGAGGATGGGGCAACAAGCCTACCTCACCTCGTTATGAGTAAAAACAACGAATACAATATCAAAATATATTACTAGATGCTGCTGCCGACGAAGAAGATCTAAACTTGTTGTCGCGTCGGCGTTATGACGGTGTTGGAGCGTTGGCGTTGTAGGAGCACTTGATGAATAAACTTGATGATGTTTGGAGTTGGAATCCACCCCTCCTTTTATAGATTTTGGCCTCTGAATATGTCTCCTCTTTTTTCGGAATAGATCACGAAGTTGTAATAAATTTTATCGCGAAGTGGTCGCGTCAAACCTTATCCATTTTGACCTAGCGCAAAGGTTGATTCGTCACCATCGATCGTGATGACTCCATCGATCGGTGATGAGCATCGATCGTCTAATGTCCGGCGGTGATCATTGCCCACTTCCACGCAATAAGAGGTTAGCTCGAAAAATGATAAATTTGACGGTTTCTAACCATCCAATCTCGACCTAGACCTTCCACAGGAAGTCTTAGTCGGATCGCCGCCTATGGTCATCCCCGTAAAGAGGACACGACCTTACAATCTCTCACTCACACAAGCTTTCCTCGATACTTACCTTGTAGCTTTCGCTTCCGACCTTCCACTCGATTCCTTCGGCTCCCTCCGAAGTCACTCGAGTGTCGCCCGACCACCACGGCTTCCTCCGGGTGTCGCTAGCCTACAACTTCAACTTTAGTACTTTTTTGCACACTCGATTTAGCTCGTGAGATAACGATGTAAACTTAACTTTGTGTCTTTGCCATAATCAAAACACAGGTTCGATTATCTAGTGCCCCTGCACCAACACCGCCCAATAGGAAGAAGCAAACCCTAGGTTTGCCGCCCACCTCTCCTCTCAAGCCAACTCCAAAAACCCTAACCCTTGTCTTATGATCTCCACGCCCAAGCCCTTAGCCCTTATTTATAGTTAGGCTTGAGCCTCCTTTTAATCTCCACCGTTAGATCTAGAGATTTAATCTCCACCGTCGGATCTAGAGATTTAACCTCCGCCATTATATCTAGAGTTTCATTTTCCATCATCGGATTTAGGCTCTATGAGAGTTTAATAGGCTACAATAGGGACCATGAGGAGGAGTTGGATCTTGGCCACCTAATGGATCAAGCCCACATAAAGTCTGATCCATTAATGATAATCCATTCTACTAGAGGATTATCATTGATCTACCTCACCAACCCCATAAATAAATATGGGCTCCATATATTATTTGTACAAATATCTCCCTGTGTTTAAGATCTCGAATGTCCATTAATTAATTAATTTACTAACAATTAATTAATCCACATCTAACTCCATGAGTAGTATCACTCAACCTTATCATCATGCCGGACCAAGTCAACCTGCAAGGTTTACATGATGAACCTTATGAGCTCCTCAAGGGGACATCATCATCCTAATATATAGGACACAATTTCCTCCTATAATCAACGACACACCATATAAATAATATCATTTCCCAACTTACCGAGCCTATCAATTTACTCTATAAATCTTGCCCATTGGTAAATCAAAGAAATAGGTACTAAGTATATGTGCCCATTTTTATATCGGGATTAAGAGCATGTACACCATAATATCCGAGGTCCGATTCAATTATGTAGTCAACAATAAATCGAATCACCTCTAAGTCGGTCCTGCTCAATATTCATAAAGTATACCAATGTAATTCTATGGTCAAGACAAACCAATACCAAATCACACTACAACCATACCAATGGTTTGTCCAAAACCATCTCGGTTGTGAGCCTTTACTTATACTCTACAAGGAACTGATAACATGATCTCCCGTGTGACACTACACACCATGTTATCTACAATGTAATGTATTAGACAATATGCATAACCATAAATATGCAAACAATGATCATGTGATTCTTATTTCAAAAATAAAGATGTTCATACAAAAGATAGACTTTTCAGTATAAATCCTAACAGCAGCCACGCAAGAGGACATTGAGATCTCTGGCGATGGAGTTGCTAGAATGGTCTACGGAGAATGAGCTTATCGATCAGGGTCATACTTCACATGGTGATGCGGGCGTATTGGGCCCTCAATACCCGACAATTCCTCCTCCAGAGATACCCACTTCTGTGGTATTCACTATATCACCAGTGGTACCCACTTAAACATATCCCTCAAGACTTCTGAGCACTCAAGCATCACATGTTAGTAATATATGAGAGGTATCCTAAGGCAATCGCCTTATGGTTGTACCACTTATTTGATAAATGAAGATTCTCTATTTCAGTATACATGTTTTCATGTATTTGATTGGATCTTAAACTCATTTACTCAATGTCCATAATACGATTCACAACATGAGAGAATTTGTAATTGGATCACAACTAGTGAGTATCTCTACATGTGTAATTGTGATGTATTGGAATTATCCCTAGTCGATGAATTGATGGATTTGGACACCATCAATTCTGTCGAGACTAGCACAAGGTATACTCTTTGGTGTATCTAAGCAGCTGATTCTCACTCGCTGGAGACATTGTGATGTCCAGAGTTAATCATTGATGCTAGTTATGGTAACTAGTTTATTGGAGTGACCAGCTGTAAGACTTCATATGGATCTCAACATATATGGATATGTCAATAAAGTTCTTACTGCAGTTTAAGTGCGATGTTCCTTTGACTTGCGGTATTCAAGTCATCTTGGTCATGGAGACTTATGCTTTGACATCTTAAGCAAGCATCTCCGAGAAGATGTGGACTCGGGATGATTGGGTATAAGTCGAAGTGGTCGAAGCTGTTTGAATAGACTATAAAGGATTCACCACTCCTTGCGATGAGATGTATACCCATGGCCTCTCGTCAGATTATTACTAAAGTCTTTGGCCAAAGCATTACATGTTTAGAGTAAGGTACTCTTGGATACATGTGCAGTAACTAGAATTCGTAGGATGAGGAAATGATACTTGGGCTAGGTGTAACGTAGTCAACCTAGTGGGGACTGACACTATAGACCATGTCCTGATCCAAGTGGGTATAAGATGAGTGAAGGGAACAGGGAACGATTCATTATGGCTACTGAAGGGTTTCAGAAATAATTCTGGATCAACCGTTGATCTTTCGGTTAATTAGGGATCATGATGTACTACTAGGTGCCACTCATGATCATTCTATAATTAATGGTTAATTATAAACGACCAACATAAACCGAGAACATATTTAGTCATACGCATAATGATCATAATCCGAAGGATTTAAAACGAGCTTGAGAATGAGATTCTCAGATCGAGAGAAACTAGGTTTGGTTGGACCAAACAAGAAGCGAGCATGAAATCATTTCAGTCGCAATGGAAGCATGGATGGCTGTGTCTTATGAAGACATGAAGGATGAACCAAATTGTTTTGGTTCTAATCCATTGGTGGAGAATAAACCAAAGGGGTTTGATTTGTTTAAACGAATGAACCAAAGTTGGTTCGGTTCATTTTAACTTAAAATAGACCAACTCAGTTCGATTTATTTTAACTTAAGTTATTGGAGCGGGTTAATAGGTTTTGGTTATGAACCAATAACCATTAGGAGAATGTGTTCTCTAAAAAAACACGGCTTAAGGGGTTTTCCAAAACTCTAATGAATAGGCCATGAGTTGTTGCCCAAAACCCTAGCTCCTCTCTTGTTTTTGCCGCCCAACATTGTGTTGCCGCCAACTTCATGGACCTGAGTTTTGGGGACTCATTTTCGAATCCGAATTTTGATTCGGATTATGATCTTCTCTCGATCACATCGTCTTCAACTCGAGGCTAGTGACTCATACGAAGACGAGGCTTGTAGCTTTGTGAAGCTATCTCGACAATACTCTGCGTGGATATGGATAGAGGCAATTCTAGCGAGAGTTGCTTAGGTTGATGCCTTTCCCACTGCACGTGATACGTCAGGTATAACTAGCATAATTTTCTTTATTGCAAAATTTGAATTTACGATTATGTCTACACATGTTGTACTATGCATGCGTGTGATGTGTGTGTTGTAATAAATTAGATTTATTGCTTTTTAATTCTTCCACTGTGCACATATTTACAAAACATGTTCGAACATACACTCGCCGCGGTGCCGGAAACCCAATAGTAGTATCAGAGCCCAGGTTATGTTTCGACATAATCATAAAATTATTTGCAATAGTCATAATTGTATTTATGGAAATTTTCTAATTTTGTAAAGTTTAGAAGTATTTATGGAAATCTTCTACTTTTGGAAAGTTTAGAAGTATTTATGGAAATTAACACTTTCCATAAATAAAATATTTGATTAGATTTGGAAATTTATTTCCTAATTTAATCATGATTTGATTTGGGAAATCAAATCTAAAATATATTTTATTTCCATAAATAGTTTTGACAATTTAGGAAATTTGTTTCCTAAATTAAATTTGACTTTCCTTAATTGAGACCTTCCATAAATAAAATATGTGATTATATTTGGAAATTTATTTCGTAATTTAATCATGATTTGATTTTGGGAATCAAATCTTAAATATATTTTATTTCCTTAAATAGTTATTACATATGAGGAAATTTTGTACATGCCATAATTGTATGTCATGTAATTGCATTAGATGCATATCATTATGTCATGCGTGTCGTGACATGTAGATGTATGTCATGTATTCCATGTCATGTAGATAATAGTTATTTGAATGCAAAGAGGATGAGACATAAAAACCCTTACACAATATTAAAGTCTACACCTTCCATTAATATGGTTAGAACTAGAGTTTTGTTTCTTGTTTAGGTTGTTGGACTCTCTCTAAGCCCGGCTCGAACTCGAACATATTCAATTAGGTTAAAACTAATATGGTAAGAGCCAGAGGTCAATCGTTAGCTTTGGTTGTTGGACTCTCTCCAAGCCGGGCTAATTGGTTGAATGCGCTCTAATCATATTAAAACCATGCCTTGATTAATGGATTGGCTTTAACCTGGAGCATCGGCTTGTTGGACTTTCTCCAAGGTTGATGTGAAGGGAGGTGAAGTTGAGTGTTATGCATATGACGCATACTTGTTAATGAGTTAACAACCTGATGTATGTGTGAACATTCAATTAGTTGATAGCACATTGTTATAGTTGCATATATGTGATATGCAATTGGTATATATGATACCTACCATTGTAGCTATGAATGGCTTGTTGGACTCTCTCCAAGGTTGTTCATATCTATGTTGGATATCAGCCCATTCGAAGATGGGCCTACAATCTCCCGAAGTAATTTTGGGGTTTTTGAAATTCAAAAAATGAATGGGACTAATAAATGTATGTTGATGCATTTAAATCATTTTCTCATATATGCTTGATTTGTATTTCTAGGTTAATTGATTGGTCATGATGTCTTTGAATTTGCACTCTATTTTGGATTCAAATAAATTAACTGGGTCGAACTTCTTGGACTGACTTTTGGATTCAACCTGAGAATTATTCTCAAGGTTGAAAAGCTTGTGAATGTCCTCGAAGCGCCTCTTCCCGCCCGTCCTAGTGATAATGCAACTCCGGACCAATTGTTGGCCTATCAGAAACATGTGACTGATTCTGAAATGACGAGTTGCATCATACTAGTCGTGATGGTACCTGAGCTGTGGAAGCAGCATGAGCATATGGATTCTCATACCATAGTCTTTCATCTTTATGAGTTGTTTGATGAGCAAGAGAGATTCGAATGGTTCGAAGTCTCCAAGCTCCTCTTCACCTCTAAGATGCAAGAAGGTTCATCTATGGTACTGCTCAACATGCTGAAGACTGTGGAGCCTTCTATGAAGCATGAGCAGGGGACGATACTGTTAGTTGATTCCTCGAAGAAAGATTCTAAGAGGAAGTTAAAGGAACAGTAGAAGGGGAAGAAAAAGGCTAAAAAGGCAGAACCAGCTCAAAAGGGCACTTGCCATCATTATGGCAAGGAGGCCATTGGCGAAGAAACTGCAAGATTTATCTTGAGTCCGTGAAGAAGAATAAGGCATCATATGCCCCATCTTCTTCAGATATCTTCGTTATTGATTATTATTCTATTTCCTTAGACAATTGGGTATTGAATACTGGGTGTGGCTCACATATATGTAATGACATACATGGGCTAAGGAATAGAAGAAGACTCGTCATGGGAGAGTCAAATTTATGTGTTGGGAATGGAGCAAAGGTTGCTGCACTCGCCATCATAACGTATTTGTTGAGACTCCCTACAGGACAACACGACAAGAGTATTAAAATACTTTGATCGGATCGAAGTGGCGAATACTTGAGTCAAGAGTTTCTAGATTATCTAAGGGACAATGGTATATTGTCTCAATGGACTCCGCCAGTATAATGGTGTATCTAAGAGCCGTAACCGGACCTTGTTGGACATGGTTAGGTCAATGATGAATCATGCGAATCTTCCCAAGTCCTTTTGGGGCTATACACTTCAGACAACTGTTTACTTGCTAAACAGAATGCCAACCAAGGTAGTCTCCACTACTCCATATGAGATATAGAATAGTAAGAAACCTCATGTATCTTACTTGAAGATATGGGATTGTCCTGCTTATATGAAGCGGACTGTATCAGACAAATTGGATGCTAAGTCTGATAAATGTCATTTATTGGATACCCTAAGGAAATAAGGGATTACCAAATCTATTATCCTGTGGAACAAAAGGTATTTGTTTCAAGGCATGCTGTGTTTCTACAGAAAGAGTTTCTCTTGCAAGAAAATAGTGTGAGTGTCGTTGAGCTTGAGGAGGCTCGAGAGACTCAAATAGACATTGATGCGATACCTGGTGAAGCACCACAATCGATAACTCGTAGTGATGAGCCATCGGCTGGACCTATTGTGACACCACATCTTCATAGATCTGGTAGAACACACAACATTCCTGAGAGATATGGATTTCTCGTAAGTGAATCGAATGACGTGTTACTCATTTATGATCAGGAGCCCACGAGTTATGAAGAAGTTCTGAAAAGTTCAGAAAGGGATAAATGGCTTAACGCCATGAAGTCAGAAATGGATTCCATGTATGAAAATCAAGTTTGGAACTTGGTTGACCCACATAAAGGCATAAAGCCTATAGGGTGCAAGTGGGCTTTCAAGATGAAAACTGACATGGATGGTAATGTGATTACTTATAAGTCTAGATTAGTGGCAAAAAGGTATCGTCAAAAGCAAGGTGTTGATTATGACGAGACCTATTCACCTGTTATGATGCTTAAATCCATTCGGATGCTCCTGGCCATAGTGGCTCATTATGATTATGAGATATGACAGATGGATGTGAAAACAACTTTCCTTAATAGAAACCTACTCGAGGACGTGTATTTGATACAACCTGAGGGTTTCACATCGGTTGATAAAACCAAGGTATGCAAACTGTGATGGTTCACATATGGATTGAAGCAAGCATCTAGGAGCTGGTATATCCATTTTGATGAGACAATCAAAATTTTGATTTCTCATAAAATTTGGACGAACCTTGTGTGTACAAGAAGGTTAGTGGGAGGTGCAGTCATGTTCCTAGTATTGTATGTCGATGACATATTACTTATAGGAAACGATGTTTCTATCTTACAATCAGTTGAAATTTGGTTGTCCAAGACATTCTCCATGAAAGACTTGGGAGAAGCAACCTACATCCTCGGGATTAAGATCTATAGGGATAGATCAAATCGGTTGCTTGGTCTTTCGCAGTCTACATATAGACCGAGTGCTAAAGAGGTTTAGCATGTCGGAATCCAAGAATGGTTTCCTTTCCATCAGGCATGGGATACTCCTTTCGAAGTCTATGTGTCCATGCACAGAAGACGAGAGAATTGGCATGAGTAAGATTTCCTATGCATCCGCAATAGGATCTATCATGTATGCTATGTTATGTATGAGGCCCGACATATCGTATGCTCTAACTGTCACGAGCAGATACTAGTCCGATCCAGGAATAGATCATTGGGCGGCTGTTAAGATGATCCTTAAATACTTAAGAAGAACTAAGGATGTGTTTCTAATATATGGAGAAGGGGACATTGTGATACGCGAGTATACGGATGTCATCTTCCAAACAGACAAGGAAGAACTCAGTCTGGGTATGTATTCACCTAGAATGGAGGTGCAATAAGTTGGAAAGGTTCCAAGCTTGACACTATAATGGATTCTGCCACTAAAGCAGAATATATTACAGCTTCGGAAGCAGCAAAGGAAGCGGTTTGGATCAAGAAGTTCATCTCTGAACTTGATGTGGTCTCATCAATGATCCAAACATGTGTTTCGCCACTATCATCTGATCAGAGAGATCATTAGTAGGAAGGAAATACAAATCGAGGAGATTCCCACTAAAGAAACTTAGCGGATCCTTTAACTAAGGCATTACCTCAAAGTAAGTTTGAGGGTCATGTTAGAGCTTATGGTATTAGATACCGTGGCGATTGGCATTAGGTCAAGTGAGAGTTTGTTAGTAATATATGAGAGGTGTCCTAAGGTAATCGCCTTATGGTTGTACCAATTATTTGATAAATGAAGATTCACTATTTGAGTATACATGTTTTCATGTATTTAATTGGATCTTAAACTCATTTACTCAATGTCCATAATACGATTCACGGCATGAGAGAATTTATAATTGAATCACAACTAGTGAGTATCTCTACATGTGTAATTGTGATGTATTGGAATTATCCTTAGTCGATGAATTGATGGATTTGGACACCATCAATTCTGTCGAGACTAGCACGAGGTATACTCTTTGGTGTATCCAAGCAGCTAATTCTCACTGGCTGGAGACATTTTGATGTCCGGAGTTAATCGTGGATGCTAGTTATGGTAACTAGTTCATTGGAGTGACCAGCTGTAAGACTTCATATGGTTCTCTGCATATATGGATATGTCAATGAAGTTCTTACTACAACTTAAGTGCGATGTTCCTTTGACTTGCAGTATTCAAGTCATCTTGGTCAAGGAGACTTATGCTTTGACATCTTAAGCAAGCATCTACGAGGAGATGTAGACCCGGGATGATTGGGTATAAGTCGAAGTGGGCGAAGGTGTTTGAATAGCCTATAAAGGATTCACCACTCCTTGCGAGGAGATGTATACCCATGGCCTCTCGTTGGATTGTTACTAAAGTCTTTGGCCAAAGGATTGTTACTATAGTTTGAAGGAGAATTCTCTTGGTGGAAGAAGAGAATGGAGGTATTCTTCGAAACCGACTTCGAAATCTTATTGATAATGGAAAATGGTTTCGAGATACCTAGGGATGAAGATGGGGAGCAAATAGAGAAGACAGGATGGACAAAGAGACAAAGAGAGGAGTACTTGGCAAATTCGAAGGCCAAGCATCACTTGTACAACGTACTCCCCCAACAAGAGATCAACTGGATTGGAGAATGTGCAAGCGCCAAGGAAATGTGGGAGAAACTCATTGAGCTCCATGAAGGCACTTCCGAGGCCAAGCTTGCAAGAAGAGATCTCCTTCTCTCCCAATTAAGCAACATCAAACTCGAAAATGGAGAGAAGGTAAATTCTCTACATTCTAGGTTTAAAGAAATTTTGATTGGACTAACAAGTGTAGGAGAAAAACTCTCCAACCGAGACATGGTCATGAAGGCAATAGATGTCTTCCCTCGGTCATCAAGATGGAGCTCAATGGTGGACTCTTTCTACATATCCAAGAATCTAGAGATAACCACTCTAGAACAATTCTTTTCCACCATGGAGTTGCATGAGATAAGGCTTGAGGGAGTAATTGAAGAATCAAGCATCAAGCCATCAAGAGGAGTAGCCTTAGTAGCCAACAAGGGAAAGAAGAAGAAGATAGAGACTTCCTCCTCCTCCGATGAAGCATCCTCCTCATCCTCCATGAATAGCAATGAAGATGCTTATATGGTAAGGAAGGTAAGGCGTGCTTTAAGAAATTTAAAATTTAACAAATCTTATGATAGGAGAAGGCACAAGAGGAAGATAATTTGCTATAATTGCCAACAAGAGGGAAATATAAGAGATGAGTGTCCCCTCTTGAACAAGAGCAAAGAGGAGAGGAGAAAGAAAGAGGAAAAGAAGAAGGGGAGCAAGAAGAAGGAAGAAGAGAAGAAAACCAAGGAGAAAGGGAAGGCAAAAGCACTCAAAGCAAGGACATGGGATGATCCTTCTTCTACATCATCGGAAGAAGAACATGTCTACTCAAACCTTGCCCTAATGGCAATAGATGACCTAGACTCCACCTCCTCCTTGGAAAAAGAAGAAAGAAGCTCAAGTGAGGAGAGCTCAAGTGAAGGGGGAGGCACTTCATCATCCTCTTCATCCAAAGAAGAAGACATGAAAACTATGGTAACAAATCTTTCTCCCAAGAAAATAGTTTCCATGATTTCTAGCTTAATTAGGGATTTATTTAGGGCTAAGAAAAAGAACAAATGCATGCTTGATCAAATTAAGGATTTAGAAGAAAAACTAGAAAAAGCATATTTAAATATTAATGATAATATTTCTTCTAGTCTTGATAATGCATGCTCACATGATAACTATATGCCTCTTGATGTAAATGATGCATGTATTGAAGAAAATAGGGCTTTAAGAGAAAAGGTAGACCATTTGACTAAAGCCCTAGAAAAATTCACCATAGTCTCCAATACTTTGAACATGATCATAGAGAGCCAAAGGGCAAGCTTCAATAGGAAAGGCCTAGGTTATAAGGGAAAGACAAATGAAAAGGCCTATAAATGTTTGATTGCTAAGGGTCAAGCCAAGAATAAGACAATAGCTAGAAAATGGATCCCTAAAGAATATTTAGTGAACCCCATAGGAAAGAACTTGTATTGGGTTCCTAAATCCATCCTTAAGGGTTAGAAAAACCCTAGGATAGTCAACCATAAGAATTTTACTTATATCATGTTGATTGGTTGACTTAGGATGATTGGGACTTAATTTTTTGAAATAGTGTTGGGTGATGATAATGCACCCATAAATAGATAAAATCATGCTTTGGATGATACTCGACTTATTATCATGATTTTATACCAAATTCATGATTACAAATTGATTGATACATTTGTTTCATGATCATAATGAGAAATCAATGCATATATGTTTTTATGATCATGTGGTATGTTAGAGTGATACTTAACCTTGTGTAGAATTGCATGAATTTGAAGATTAAGTATATAAATACCTTTAGGAACATCTCACATTCACCATAAGGCTAACATTGATTGAAAACATAGCATGGGTGAGATGATAGGATGATACAAATGGTCCACTAATGCTTATGGAATTTAGATGGGTCATTAAAGGTATCAATAGAGCAATAATAGACCAATCATGAGGAAAGCATATGTTTAATTCATAGACATATTGCCCAAAAATCATGGTTGGATATCTCATATGTTTTCAAAACCATTCCTTACTTTAAAATCTGTGTTTTCATGTTTTGAAACAATATAAAGCAAAACTAGGTGTTAAAATTGATACAAACTTGATCAAATACTAGTTGTTTTTGAAGCTTTTAGATTTTTGGAAAATCATTGAAAATATAAGTAATTTTCATGAAAAATAATATTTCTCTGATAAAGGACTTTAAAAGAAATGTGTTTTCAAAATTTCACAATTTTTCAAATTTTTTGGAATTTCTGGTGCATTTCTGAAGTTCGGTCCGAAAATTAGAAATAGCTGAAAACTGAGTGTCAGTCGATTGGTAGTCTAAACCAGTCGACTGATATACTGTGCACGAGTACAGTAAGGTGTTTTAACTGATTTTTGTTTAGTTTTTGGTAATTCTTCCTCCTTAGAGTTGATGTCATGTGTGTATGACATTTAGAAAATATTTTTGATGGTGTCAAAGGGGGAGAATTGATAGGTTTAAGTGAATCATGCTAAAAGGAAAATTTTAGCATGTCTTAAGGGGGAGTTACATGTTTAAGGGGGAGTTTTGATGCTCATATTATTTACATGCTTCCCTTACTTATGTTTATTGTTATTTGTTTTACCTAACTTAAACGGATTGCCACACATCAAAAAGGGGGAGATTGTTAAGGCAATCAACCCATGTGATATGGTTTTGATGTGTGTGGCAAAGGGTTTAAGTTAGGTTGTTATTGTTTTGATATGTGCGTTGGAGTCTTGCAGGACTTGGTAATTCACACATGGAGCTTTGGCAAGTTTCACCAACTCACAACCTCGTGCATGAGTCGACGAATGAGCATTGCGAAGCCGTGCGCTTGATGCATACGAGGGACCGCTAGACGAGATGACTTGAAGCGAAGCCAAGTAAGCAGACTTCGAGGGCAAGGGACGCGAAGGAGTATTGCAAAGCCGTGCACTTGGTGCTGCCAAGGGACGTGGCCGCGAACGAAGAGAGCTTCGGCAAGGGACTTCAAGTGAGATGAGAGAATGAGTGAAATGTAAGTAGCTCATTAGATGAACTTAGCCGATTGGCTAAGTTTCGGAGGCTCGACTGCAAGGGTTGAGGTTTACCCGACCATCGAATGCTCAAATGGTTGTAAAGTTTGAGATTTACCCGACATCAGTCGACTGCCATGTCATGGCAGTCGACTGCTCCAAGTCGATTGTGACTCGACTGGTATGCGAGTTTGGTTTCTGTGCCATCACCGATCACACGCTTGAAGTCGATCGCCGAGACACACCGACCGATGATGGCATCACGATCGTCGTGAGGGTTTCAGGCATAGAATGGTGATCAGTCAAGTGCTCGCTTCCGGCACTCGACTGTTAGCTCCATCAGTCGACTGATGGCATGATCAGTCGACTGATGTGGGAGTCGTTGGATGAAATCCAATGTGGAAGAAGTCGTTATTGGGCAACGGCTACAGAAGCAGTCGATTGATCGGGGCATCAGTTGACTGCTAGTGCCCAACGGGAAGAAAACAACCTTCTCTATTTATAGAGAAGGTGTGGGCTTGTGGATGGCTAATTCTTATGCTCTATGTGATCATCCAAGTGCTCCACAAGCTTCCAACTCTTTCTCTTGATCTTATTTTAAATCTATTGTAATAAAGAATGTTGTGTTGTAAGAAGGTTTACCTCCACCTTGCTTTGGCTAAAGGGAGAGACCATATTGGATTGGTTTCGGAGTGATTCACCGAAGACGAATCGGACCGTGGATTAGCGGCGAGGCTGTGAATCACATTACATATTGGTGTTAGCATTGTTTATCTTTGTGTTGTCTTAATTGCTTGTTTAGTTTTGTTTCCGTTGCGTTAATATTGTTTGTAGACAAGCAATTCCATCGTACGACGATTGAGGGCTATTCACCCCCTCTAACCGGCCACCTACGTTCCAACACAAACAAGAAGTGAGCATGAAATCGTTTCAGTCACAATGGAAGCATGGATGGGCTGTGTCTTATGAAGACATGATGGATGAACCAAGTTGTTTTGGTTCTAATCCATTGGTGGAGAATAAACCAAAGGGGTTTGGTATGTTTAAACGAATGAACCAAAGTTGGTTCGGTTCGTTTTAACTTAAAATAGACCAACTCGGTTTGGTTTATTTTAACTTAAGTTATTGGAGCGGGTTAATGGGTTTTGGTTATGAACCAATACCCGTTAGGAGAATGTGTTCTCTATAAAAACATGGCTTAAGGGTTTTTCCAAAACTCTAATGAATAAGCCATGAGTTGCCGCCCAAAACCCTAGCTTTTCTCTTGTTGTTGCCGCCAACTTTATGGAGTTGCTGGCACCTCCTTGCCGCCAGCCAACCACCCAGCTGTCGGCGTCCAAGCTTCAGCCGGCGACCCTCCGGCGACATCCCTTGGCTCCGGTGACCAAGGTGCAGCCAGCCATCCTCCTTTGGGTCGGTGTAACTCCTCCACCAAGCTGTCCAGTTTTCTGGACAACTTCTTTCTTTCGTGTCAGAGCATCGTTTGGACGACGTTTAAAGCTCCGACAGAAGCTACCTTATCGAGGATTCAATCTCCGATAATCCTCATAGGTGGAGGATGAAGGATTCGTCAATCGGTTGACGAATACCTCTTCAGAGAAACGAGTTTTGGGGACTCATTTTTGAATCCAAATTTTGATTCGGAATCTTCTCTCGATCACATCATCTTCGACTCGAGGCTAGTGACTCTTACAAAGACGAGGCTTGTAGCTTGGTGAAGCTATCCCGACGAAACTCGGCATGGATACGGATAGAGGCAATTCTAGCGAGAGTTGCTCAAGTTTGATGCCTTTTCCGCTGCATATGATACGTCAAGTATAACTAGCGTAATTTCCTTTATTGCAAACTTTAAATTTATGATTATGTCTATACATGTTATACTATGCATGCGTGTGATGTGTGTGTTATAATAAATTAGATTTATTGCTTTTTAATTCTTCCGTTGTGCACATATTTACGAAATATGTTCGAACACACACTCGCCGCGGTGCCGGAAACCCAACACTACATACATGCACCTTCTCCAGCAGTGCCTACGGGATATGCGGCACCTTCGCGAGCAGTACCTGCTATTGCATACCCGACAGCCCCACCAGCAGTACCGATCGCCCCTTTCAAGTACCTGCCCCTGCTTATGTAGTCGCACCAACTCCAGTGATTCCGCTAGCTCCCGTGGCGATCCATACTCATCCTGCTTATGTGATTGCAGCACGAGCTCGGATCCCAACCTTGGTGGAGTCGGTGAAAGGTCGATTCATGCTCTTCCGTGGAGAGACAGATCTGAGGGCGGCTCAGTCCTGGATAAAGACTATGGAGAGGACCTTTTTCTATATGGCTTGCTTCGAGTGGGAGAAGGCAGAGCTTGTATGTCACGCCCACCCTTTTTTAATGGCGGTGCGACGCGATCATACATACATACATCTACAGCGGAAGACTACATACTTCTTACAGCGGAAGACTTTAAACTTCTTTTTTCTTCTTTCTTTTAAACATAAGCATGCATCATCATTTCATAAGCACTTAGTTCAAGTTCATGACATTCAACTTAAAGGACGCCAAGTAGCGACCATTCATCATCAAGTAGAGTTCGACTCTTAACAATTACCATGCAAAACTTAAAGGAAAACATGCATAAGTATGGGAAACATAAACAGATCTCCTCCACCATGCCACTACCACACACACTTTGCCCCTCCTGCTGCTGCCTTTAGTTTAGCCATTCTTTACCCTTATCTGCAGTACAAGGGAAACATGAAACTATAAGCACATAGGTTTAGTAAGACCCTTTCCTACTCACAAAAACCATACATCAAGACTTAGACATAGAGTAGTGACATGATCATTTTAAAACATATAAGCATAACATTCATATAAACATTCAAGAACATATAAGCATAGCACCCATATAAACATACAAGATCATATAAGCATAGCATTCATATCATCATACAAGAACATATAAGCATAGCATTCATATAAACATACAAGAACATAATAGCATAGCATTCATATAAATATACACGAACATATAAACATAGCATTCATATAAACATACAAGAACATAATAGCATAGCATTCATATAAACATACAAGAACATATAAGCATAGCATTCATATAAACATACAAGAACATATAAGCATAGCATTCATATAAACATACAAGAACATATGAGCATAGCATTCATATTAACATACAAGAACATATAGACATGGAAAGGGGTATATGCAAGATTCTCTTTGAAAACATATATTTTATAGGTACTTAAACATAATCTTAACATATTGGGCCCGACATTGTACCACATTCATCATCATCATTGTGCGCATCCCTAAATAGACCCGAGGTAGCTAATCCCGAACCTACTAGGTTACTAGGCCCGTACTATGTCCATCGACCTAGGGGCAATCATAACATAGAAGCCCATCCTAGGCCCGTACTATGTCCATCGGCCTAGGGCAACTTAGGAGCCCATCCCGTACTAGGTCCGTACTATGACCGTCGACCTAGGGGCAATCATAACATAGAAGCCCATCCTAGGCCCGTACTATGTCCGTCGGCCTAGGACAACTTAGGAGCCCATCCCTTGGACCTTGTTAGGGTCCGGTACAAGCCATGCATAAAGTAAAATAACATATCATGTTCCTTCTTCATAACATATCATATTTCTTTTCATAACATATCATGTTCCTTATCATAGCATATTATGTTCCTTCTTCATAACATATCATATTTCTTTTCATAACATAAAGAGTGCTCTTAGGGAAGCATCTCTTAGGCATTTTCATCATACATACTTGTTCATCATAATGCAATGAGCATAACATAATCATACATTCATACAATTAACATGGCAATGAGCATAACATAATCATACATTCATACAATTAACATGGCAATGAGCATAACATAATCATACATTCATACAATTAACATGGCAATGAGCATAACCTAATCATACATTCATACAATTAACATGGTCATAAGGTAGTGACCTAAACCAATCATGCTATCATAAAGTCTAACTAACATCATATTAACATCTTATATACATGTAGCATGGCATGGAGGATTATTAGAGGGCATGAGCATGGGTTGGCCGAAACCCTAAGGGAGGGTTCTTAAGAATTTAAATCCTAAACAACTTGTACAAGATTTAACTAACCACATGTTAACATCCATTACATATAGATCATGGCATGGAAGACCATTAGAAGCACAACTAGGACTTGGGCAAAAGTTTCAAGGGGCCTTGGGATCAAATGTTCAAACCAAACCTAGCTATCATCATGTCATCTTCATCTTCATACAAAACATGTCATGGAAACATATAGATCATAGCATGGAAGACCATTAGGAGCATATATGGGTCTTGGCCGAAAGTTTCAAGGGGCCTTGGGATCAAATACTCAAACCAAACCTAGCTATCATCATGTCATCTTCATCTACATACAAAACATGGCATGGAAACATATAGATTATAGCATGGAAGACCATTAGGAGCATATATGGGTCTTGGCCGAAAGTTTCAAGGGGCCTTGGGATCAAGTACTCAAACCAAACCTAGCTATCATCATGTCATCTTCATCTACATACAAAACATGGCATGGAAACATGTAGATCATAGCATGGAAGACCATTAGGAGCATATATAGGTCATGGCCGAAAGTTTCAAGGGCCTTGGGATCAAACACTCAAACCAAACCTAGCTATCAACATATTATCATCATATTCATACAAAACATGGCATGGAAAGATCATTGGAAGCATGAAGGAGTCTTGGCCGAGAGTTTCAAAGGAGATTTTTAAGCAACTATCAACCGAAATAACTTGTACTGCAGGTGAGGGGATACTTACCTATAAATCTAAACACACCTATATAATCTGATCAAAACATATTCTTTATCATTTATCAAACATTTAACATAATCATACTCCCAAAACTCATATAGGAAGCCTTTCAAGAAATGCAATCATGCTCTTTGTCCCCAAAACTTATAGGGGAAGCATCTTTGCGATCTTATGTCTTGCTTCAACATGAAATATACTTAAAATACCTAAAAATATAAACAAACATAATCTGGACAGAACATATAATTCGAATAAAACATGGTGATAGAAGTTAAATGGGCATATCAAAGAGTTATTATGCTATAGGTGAAAGATAGCATCTTTGTGATCTTAGATCATGCTTAAAAAGACATATACCTTAACTGTAAATCTGATCACACACATATATCATCTAATCCAAACATATAATATTTAAAACGTAGAAAAATAAGCTATATAAAACAATCGAAGAGCTACTTGTACTGCAGGTGAGAGATACTTACATCCTCTCGCTATCGTACTAGTATACCGCTAGGGTTTTTAGGAGATGAAGACCTTCCCTTGTTCCTTAGCCTTAGGAGTGATCCTTTAGCATATACTAAGCCTTTGTATTCCCTTGAAACCCTCTAAAAAACACCAAACAAGGGCATTAGGGTCTCGATGAAGGAGGAAGGAGGAGGGAACATTTCGGTGGAGTTGGATCTTCTAGCAATACTAAGACTTGTGGGAACTCCTCTTGGAAAACCCCTCTTGAGAATCCCTACACAAGAATCCCTAGAGCTTGGGATGAAAAGGGGAGGAAGGAGAATGAAGAAGGAAAGTGGGTTTTTTCTTCCTCTCTTGTCTTAATTCTCCTCTTTAATACCTTGGGAATGAACACCCTTCATCCTTTCATGGGGGGATGAACCAACTCCTCATCTTCCCATCTATATTCTTTGTATATTCTTTATATATTTTATCCATGAATCATCCTATGGCCTAGTGGTGTCAAGGTTACCTCCCTATTAGGAGGTTCATGGTTCAAATCATACCTATACCCATCTTTTATTTTATTTTATTTTAAACCTTTTATGGGTGTTAAAAACCATATAACTACTTTGAATGGTTTAGAATTTTATGGGCGTTACATTGTAGCCTACCATTTACGAAACGAGGCAGAAATCTGGTGGGAAACACAGCGCGCGATTATAGGGGAGCAGCATATAACATGGGCAAAATTTAGAGAGGTTTTCGATAGCCAATATTTTCCACTATCTTATCAGATGACGTGCCGTTAGGATTTTCAGAATCTTCGACAGAACAATCGCATGGTGATGGAATATAATGCTTAATTTAATCGGTTAGCCAAATTCTATCCGGAGTTAGCCACTGAGGACCAGTCTCGAATGCTTCAGTTTGTTCAGGGTCTAGATAAGTGAAGCTAGCAGGTTTTGAAAATTCTTCTTACAGAGAGGCATTGGATCGAGCTCTTCTGATTGAGTCAGCTCAGCAGAGAGCAAATGCAGAAAAGAAAAGGAAACAGTCAGCTCAAAGTTTAGTTCAGGCTCAATAGCTGTCGGCTTTAGGCCAGCAGCAAGGTGGTCGCAGTGAGACAGGTCAGAATGCTTCTGGGGCATCAAGCAAACCCCAGAAAACCGGACGATCTTCGTGAGGACACTCCCAGTCTGACAAGAAGAACTGGAAGAGATCCTCTAATGACAATCACTGTGTTAGGTGCGGGTCCAGGGATCATATGATATCAGCCTATTCACTGACACAGTCAGTTTGCTATTACTGCAAACTTCCCGAACACCAGATCCAAGATTGTTCACTGAAGGCTCAGGATGTTGCTTCAAAAGTGTCTGTGTAGGGAGGACAGTTCAGACAGAAGGGACCTCAGTGAGGCGGTCAGAAATCCCAATCTTCACAATGCCAGGAAAGGACGGCTCCCCCGGCAGTTGCTGCATATGTCATGCATGGACAGGAGCACTCTAGTGCCCCTACGGAGTTGCAAAGTTTTATATCAGGACCTCAATATCAGCCGTTGGTGTAGTATCAGTCTCAACCTTAGCCGTTGGTGCAGTATCAGTCGCAGCCTCAGTCGTTGGTTCAGTATCAACAGTAGTATTTATATTAGCCTCGCATACGATGCAAGACCGCCTGGGCCTCAGCACACCTGGCCAGAGTAGCCTTTGGCAGGGCTACCACCTCCAATCCCGACAGAGACTGGACATATTCATGCAGTTACGCGAGAGGATGCGCAGCGAGGCAATGGATCTATTTTCCATGGTAACGTTTTATTTTATGCATTTTCTGCTGATCTGTTAGTTGACACTGGTAGTTAACATTCATTTATTTCTCGAGCTTTCCTGAGAGAGATTAATAGACTACCCACCCTTAGGTCACAAAGATCGATGGTATCTCTGCCCTTTGGGGATAAATTAGAAGTCACCCAGGAGGTTAGAGGGCCATTAGATTTCGGCAGTGTTATACTCCCGGTAGATTTGTTGGTTCTCGACATGATCGAATTTGACATCATACTTCGCATGGACTGCCTAACAGCATATCATGCCACTGTGGATTGCCAGATGAGGGTGGTTATGCTCTATCCTCCTAACCAACTCTCATGGGATTTCACTGGCACCAAATATGATGGTATGTCGACCGTTTATGTGATTCATGCTCGAAAGCTTTTATCACATGGCTGTCAGGGTATTCTATTATCATTGATTAATGTCGAGGATAGTGGTGACTCTCAGATCTCAGACATTCCTATCGTCCGAGAGTATTCGGATGTCTTTCCAGAGAAGTTATCGGGACTGCCTCCCAGAAGGCAAGTGGAGTTCACAATTGAATTAATTCTGGAGATGGCTGATGAAACTCGGCTTCTGTATTAACTTCAAAGCTTGTTGTAAGAAGTAGGAGAATGGTGAAACTTAGCTTTGGTATGAACTTCAAAGCTTGTTGGGAAGGAGGAGAATACATGAATGTTTTTCCTTAAGAATGAAAGCAAGCATACAAAGGGGGTTTTATAGGGTTACATGCTCTTAATGAGCTTTGCATGAAAAAAAACCACCGTTGGAAGAATAAGACTGTTGCCTACTTTTGAGCATCAAAACCTTTTTGCATGTTGCATTTAATGAGTCTCCTTGCATTGATTAGTTTTGTCTTCTTGCATGGTGACTTGCATGTTGCATTTAATGAGCCTCCTTGCATTGATTTGTTTTGTCTTATTGCATGATGGCTTGTCTTGATTATTGATTAACTTTCAACACTCCCCCTCAAGTTAGGTGCGTACATGTCAATGGCACCTAACTTGTCAAGGATGTTCTTCATATGTTGAGTAGTGGTAACCTTAGTAAAGATATCTGCTGGTTGATCTTGTCCGTTGATATGATGAGCGGTGATGATCTTTTCATCAATCCTCTCCCTAATGAAATGGCAATCCACTTCAATGTGCTTGGTTCTTTCATGAAATATTGGATTTGTTGCAATGTGAATGGCTGACTGATTGTCACAGTATAATCTGATTGGGGAACTGACGGGGAACCCCAACTCTTCAACTAAGGCTTTTAGCCATATGAGTTCACTTGTGGCTATCGCCATTGCTCTGTATTCTGCTTCAGCACTAAATCTTGACACGACAGATTGTTTCTTACTTTTCCAAGACACCAAAATTCCTCCAACAAACATACAATATCCTGTTGTTGATCTTCTGTCTTTGTGATCTCCTGCCCAATCTGCATCACAATATCCCACGATTTCTGTATTATGGTTATTCCTCATCTAGATTCCTTTTTCTGGTGTCCCTTTCAAATAGTGAAGGATTCTCTCTGCTGCCTTCCAATGACTCTCCTTTGGTGCATGGATGTTTTGGCTAATTTGATTTACTGCATATGAAATATCCGGACGAGTAATGGTTAGGTAAATCAATTTACCTACTAACCTTTGGTATTGTTGAATGTCCTCCCATGGATTTCCATCATCATTTCCTTTCTTAGATGTGAAGTAGGGGCTACTAGCTGGTTTTGCTCCAAGTTTTCCAGTTTCCTGTAAGAGATCAAGTGTATACTTCCGTTGGGATAGAACTAGTCCATTAGGAGAGTAGGCTAGTTCTATACCTAGAAAGTACTTTAGTTTTCCTAAATCCTTTATTTCGAATTTAGAATTGAGAAAGCACTTAACTTGTTGTATTAGATTTATATCATTTCCTGTAATAATGAGATCATCTACATATATAAGAATGATGATAGTTTTATCATTTTCTACTTTAACAAATAATGAGGAATCACTACTGCATTTTTTGAATTTATAACTTAAGAGAGTGAATTTGAGTTTGGCATACCATGCCCTTGGAGATTGTTTGAGACCATATATGGCCTTGTTCAGTTTGCATACCTTCCCCTCATATCTATTTTGAATTCCTTCTGGAATATCCATATAGACCTCTTCTTCAAGCTCTCCCTGTAGAAAAGCATTGGCAACATCCATTTGATAAAGTGGCCAATCCATATTTATTGCGAGGGCAAGTAAGACTCGGATGGTGTTCATCTTGGCCACGAGTGCAAATGTCTCCTTATAATCAATTCCATAGGTTTGAGTGTATCTTTTGGCGACTAGTCTGGCTTTGTGTCGTTCAATGGTACCATCACTTCTATGCTTGATCTTGTATACCCATTTACACCCAACGGGTTTCTTTCCTTTAGGCAAATTTGTGATCTCCCAAGTGCCATTTTTGTCCAAGGCATTGATTTCTTCTTCCATTGCCTTTTGCCAAGATTGTTGTCCTTTTGCTTCCTCATATGTTCTAGGTTCCTGTGCTTTATCTATGCCACTCAAGAATGCTTGGTGACTTGGTGAGATATTATTAGTGGTATAATAATCAGAGATAGGATGATATAACATGCCAGAATGAAAGTATGTTCTACGATTAATCCATTCAGATGAAGGATACCTTATTCTTGTCGACCTCCTTAGTGGTGGAGGAGAGGAGGGTAGATGTGCAGTTTCTATTGTCCCTCTATTGTTGCTTAATTGAGACAGAATTTCAGTCTCTCCCCCTTGGTCTAGGCTTTCCTCAGTTTCTTCAGTATCTAGATTAGTTCCTTCTTGCGAGCTTTCTGGAACCTCTAAGTTGCTATTTTGAGGTGGATCCTGCCTTTCTTCAGGAAATAGAGGATAACTACTAATTGAGTTTCTTTCCTTTGTTACCTCTTCCTCCTTTGTTTCTGAATAAAAAAACTCATTTTCGACAAATATCACATCCTTTGTGTTGGAATGTATACTGAAAGCTTAGCTCTTTTTGTATGAACATTTTTATTTTGAAATAAGAATCACATGATCATTGTTTGCACTTTATATATTTATTATATGTGTGCATATTGTCTAATATTTTACATTGTAGATAACATGGTTCTTGGTGTGGCACAGAAGATCATGTTATCAGTCCCTTGTAGAATATAAGTAGAGGCTCACAACCAAGATGATTTTGGACAAACCATTGGTATGGTTGTAGTGTAGTTTGGTATTGTTTTGTCTTGAACATAGAGTTACACTAGTACACTTAGGTGTATTGAGCAGGACCGACATAGAGGCGATTCAATTTATTGCTGACTACATAATTGAATCGGATCTCGGATATTATGTTGTACATGCTCTTAATCCCGATATAATAATGGGCACATGTACTTAGTATTTATTTCTTTGATTTACCAAAGGGTGAGATTTAGATGGATTAAATCAATATGCCCGGTAAGTTGGGAAATGATATTATTTAAATGGTGTGTCGTTGATTATAGGAGGAAACCGTGTCCTATATAGTAGGTTGATGATGTCCCCTTGAGGAGCTCATAAGGTTCATCATGTAAACTCAGCTGGTTGACTTAGTCAACATGATGATAAGGTTGAGTGGTACTACTCGAGGAGTTAGATGTTAATTAATTGATGGTCAGTAAATCAATTAATTGACGGACATTCGATATCTTAAACATGGGGAGATGGATGTACAAATAATATATGGAGCCCATATTAATTTATGGGGGTTGGTGAGGTAGTTCAATGATGATCCTCTAGTGGAATGGAACATCATTGATGGATCAAGTTTGTGTGGTTCCGATCCATCGGGTGGGCAAGATCCAACTCCTCCTTATGGTCCCTATCATATCCTAACATAATCCTCATGAAATCTAGATCCAAGAATGTAAAACAAAACTCTAGATCCGACGGTTGGGATGAAACCCTAGAACCGACGGTTGGGATTAAATCCCTAGATCCGACGGTTGGGATAAAACCCTAGATCCAACGGTTGGGATTAAATCCCTAGATCCGACGGTTGGGATTAAATCCCTAGATCCGACGGTTGGGATAAAACCCTAGATCCAACGGTTGGAATGAAACCCTAGATCCGACGGTTGGGATGAAATCCTAGATCCGACGGTTGGGATGAAACCCTAGATCCGACGGTTGGAATAAAACCCTAGATCCGACGGTGGAGATTAAATCCCTAGATCCGATGGTGGAGATTAAAGGAGGCTTAAGCCCAATTCTATAAATAGAGGGCTTAGGTTGGGCGGCAAGAGGTGTGCTCTTGGAGTTAGGGTTTTAGGTTGGGCGGCTAGGGTTTGGAAGCTAAGGCTTGGGCGACAATTCTTTGAAAGTGGTCGGCGCCCATCTTCTTCCAACAAGTTGTGGCTGGCGTCCATCTTCTTCAAACAAGTTGTGGTCGGCGCCCATCCTCATTGTTCCCTCTCTTATTCCTTGGCCGGCGGCAACCTCTCTGTTGGGTGGATGCTTCGGAGGCTCATTGGCTCTCATGTCCCCGGATTAAAATTTTCACTAATGAAAAGATTAATCCGGATGGGATGAGCTTCCTTAACAACACCATTTCGTCGTCGTGCTAACAACTTGAGTAGTCGCTTGAACAAACTAGTTGTTCAAGAAACACAACTCTTCTAGTTGGTTAGCCGCGGAAGAGACGACGGATGGATCGCCGGTTTTTGTGTTTGTCTTCGGGGTCCATGATTATACAATATATATTCATACACACACATGCATAATCAAAACAAATAAGAACATGCTCAGATCTGTACATAAAGTTAAAATAACTTTATACCTCACGATCTTCTACCGTATGTCCTATCCTTCTCGTGGATGACGTGTGGACGAAGTTCCTCCACGAGTAGAAGCCTTCTAGATCGCTTTCTTCTCTACCTTGTCCGCTGCGAACAAAGAAAAGAAATCACAAAATCCTTTCCTATCTAGAACCGGCCACCAAATTAGGGAATTTGGTGCAACCGCCGGCCAAGGAGCAATGGATGATGCGCCGGCCACCAAATGAATGGAAACCGCCGGCCACCTTGGAGAGATTGTGTCACGCCCCGAGGGAGTCCCCGCCAGACGAAAATCCAGCAGCATCTCCCCTGTACAGGTGACAATACCAATTTTATACAAGGCCTACACAGCCACTATACATCGGTCAACACGACCGGAATCATACCACATCACACGCAGATAATAATAAGGCCTCAGGCCAACAAATCTAGGTAAACAAAAGTCTACTCTAACTAGTCTTACCCCTTCTGCCATCTGGGCAGGAATACTCAATCGAAATCCAATCGAAATAAAAATCCGATCAAAGGTCCCTAAGGACATACCAAAACATCCACAGGTACAAATATCCAACTCCAGTCCTAAACATATATTCTAATCCAAATACCCAAAAACCGTAAACACAAATAACAAAATACACTCGAGGGGTTTGGCGGACTCTCTGACAGCTCCATCCTGAAATAGATATAAAACCACGGGGTGAGTTCAAAGAACTCTGCGGATACTAGTCGATATGAATAGTAAGAAATAGCTAACAATATTAATCATGCCAAGATGCCTCATATATGGTAAGCAAGAAATAAATGCAAAAGGATTGTACTCACGAGTCTCCTACCGATATAGGAGCATGTGCCCTACTATAAGAGATAAAGTCATCACCATATAAGAATATGAATCCAGATGCATGTCAATCATATGCAACATCCAAGGCATCAATACAATAATGCAAAGAACACAATACAAATGCAAAATGCATGTCGTGCAAATGACATGGTCACCCCTGACGCCAGTCAGCCGCTTCACACGCGATGGTGAAGCCGAGTGGGTAGGGCTATGACAACTGTGCACTCTGCCATCACTGCTCCTGAGTGACCGAGTGGACAGGATGCTGTCGGAGTACACCTATCCTCCTGCCCCAAACATAGTGGGGGAGCTAAGCTCTCATCTCCGGTGTCATAGGCCGAGGAGGGATCCCGCCGCGCTACCACGCCTCGTCGCGCTACCCATGAGCGGTCCAATGAGCTCGACAGAGCAACTGCACACACCCTCCCGATGTACCACTAACCCATGAGTGGCAGTGTGTGCAGGCCATGTAACTAGCTGCGGGCTCAACAATAATGGAACCCCGTCCAGCCAGCATGCAATCATGCAAGATGGTGCATGATACTAAAGCATGTAAATCCAACTACAAATATCCATCCGAATAATATGCAAAGTCAATAAGTGCATCTAACTGATCCAAGCAACCATGATCCAATAAAACAGGAAGATATAATCATCGATCAAATGCATGTAGCAAGTAGGCACTAAGCATACTAGGCATATAAACATGAAAAGTATTGCATGCTATCCTAACTAACATATCAACTTGACTATATCTAAAAGATAAGTCAAAGTACCCGCCTGAATATATATCCGTAAGAATGAAACCGTCACGAGGGACTCGCCATGATCAAAACTCGCATAAAGCATGACTATTGTTAAGCAATATGCAATTCAATGACAAATCGAATAATTAATCGATTTCCCTCATAACCCAATTATCCCAATTAAGTCATAATCAATTAACCTAATTCATCACCTACCAAAAATCCTCAAGATCAAACAATATCACCCAAATCTCATATCCTCCGAATACCATACCGATCAACCAATAACACCGAATCAACCCAAATCGACCAATCAAGCTCACCCACCTAGGAATTCCACCGCACAACCACTTCCCCAAATCAGATCCCAACTCCATTTCCTAAATTCACGCTGACCTTATTCACCCACACCACCCCCAATCCAAACCAAAACCAAATAAGAGATAGCTCGAGATATACTGCGATTGGAACCTCCGCTTTCCCACGGCAAATTTCCTTGTTGCCCTAAATCATCGCCAAACACAATCATCAAATCAAGAAACATACCGTAGGGATTAGACAAAACCCGATTAACCCCTTACCTTGCTCGGTGATGCTCGGCGGAAGGCAGCTCCCACCGCAAGAACAACCTCACCCGATTTGCCTAATCGCCCACTCCGAACCACCGAAGAGAAGGCGAGAGGAGGCTCGGATCCTATGGTCAGAGGCCGGGCGCTCCTCATCTAGGGCAGAGGAGGCTCGGCGTGGCGTCGCATGGCGCAGACGTGAAGGGAAGGTGGCGCTATGAGGAGAAGAGGCGTCGCGGTGCTCGGTCTGCTGGCGGTGGTGTCGGGCGCCGGTGCTCACGCCGGGTGGCGCCAGCGCCGGTGCTCGATCGGGCGGCGCCGCCGCGCCGGCAGAGGTCTGCTCGTCGGCAGTTGGCGACGGCAGAGGAGAGGGCGGCGCTGCGGTATGGTCGCGAAGAAGGCAAGGGGCGACAACGGCGGAAAGGGGTTCGCGTGGCCGACGCGCGGGAAGAAGAAGACTCGGCCGCGAGGAAGGACGAGGAATCGGAGAAGAGTGGCGATGCCCGATCGCAGTGGCGGCGGTGTCTAAGGCACGACGCTGCGGAAGCGTGGAAGGCGTGAGATGCCGCGGCAGAGGAGTGGTCTCGGTGCTTGCGTGCACAAGGTCGGGGAAGAAGATGTCGCGAAGAGAAGGAAACCGCAAAGGCGTGCGCGGAGGAAAGAAAACTAGGAAATTAGGAAGTTAAAAACCTAGATTTATAACCTAGGTTAATTAACCCCATTAACTAGTCTAAACAAACCCCTTTAAAAGCCTATTTATTTTATCCCCGTAAAAATCTCGTACGGAGTCCGTTTAAATCCAGAAAAATTCCTAAAAATTCCTAAAAATCTCGAAAATAATCCCTAGGATTATTTCCCCGAAATTTTAGCCATTTAATTTTATATCTTAATTTTTCCGTATTTAACATTCTCCCCCACTAATAAAAATTTGGTCCCCAAATTTCCTACTCGTATATAAGTACGAGATGTCCCTATAACCATCTCAAGCATCTGGAGACAAGTCACACCTCAAGTGACTAAGTGGGGTTACTGATATCCCTTAAAATCAAATCACACTTGCTTCTAGTAGCTCTTCCAGAGTATGAATAGTATCTTCATATCGACCATCTATCATAAGTATCTAACTGTACCCGAGTGGAGCTCTATATCCGTGACCTGTTAAAGATTTTACCATAATCCTAAGGTAAATCCTGAATCGCTATCGCATACGATACTCAAAGATCCTCCATGAACTAGAAATCGCCACAATATAACCTATCCAGCGATCCAACAAACTCCTCGTATGGATCGAATGAAAATGAGCGGACTTAACTAATCATACTAAGTCCTTTCCGAATTCCAAATAATCTCCCAACACTGTCCATCATACTATGCTTTCACGTCCATCTCGGTACAGAACCTTCCTGATTATTTATATACCACCTTTACTAATTGACACACTGTACACCAGACCGCACATATCAAAATATCATGACCAAGCCTCTTGGCTCTCGTAGTAATGTCAAAGGCACTACTTACAGGCAATGACATGCTACCACAATCTGGACTCGAGCACCAAGATGTCAGGTAGCTATCTAGCCACCTACGACATACAAATTCCACTATCACTAATTCCGAACCGGTAGAGCAAGAGTACAACTCTATGGTAAATGCTCTCTAACATCACAACAGGAATCTATCTGTTGTTCCCGAATCAATAATAACTCTTCCGAAATTCAAATGCAACTACACAGTAGCTAGCTAAAACCTCATAAGCATATCTGCTCCTCACCTCTACAAAACAACATAATATCTGCTAAGTCCACGTCATAAATATATGACAACCCATCTCGTAGTTCCTCATTTGACGTAAACACGGGATACGTTTCGATCAACTAAATCAGAAACGCTCCATTCTCTGAAACATTGCATCCGCATACAATACCCTTCCACCCGAGAATGATCAAACAACACGGGTGTAAAAGTCAATCATCGTCTGAGCCCTGAAACTAGGTTCACAAGCTTCAGACTAAATAAATTCCATCACCCGTCAGCGGTGTAGTACCAATAGAGCATCCTATCTATATCTATGGTAATAATCAAATTAAACACCAAAAAAAACCATCATCTACGGTGGCCGAGTGCTCAACTCCAACTACCACCATCACAAATGATCCAATCGTGTCCAGAATACACGATTTCCCAAATCCCTGGACGACTAAGTCGTCAATAAGTCTAATAAAATAATCAAAAGCTCAAACAATTCATACCAAGTATGAAATTGTCGTCGCTATACAACTGCATTCTCTTTACTCTAAGCTGATGATATAACAACCATCACAACGACAATGATAATTGTATGACACAATATCACTACAATATCATCACACCAGTCACAAATCAATCCTAGAGTATATACCGGTGTCCTATAGCTGATCTAAATAGATCCTCTATCCACAATGAAGGATATTCATTTCCTTCTACAACTACCATATTCTATCATCGATAATCGATGCATAACCTCAAAGGTCCATCTCTCCTTTAACAAAGAGTTCCGGATCTTCTCTAGAAGAAATACTGGGATAGATAAATATCCCATCCAACACCTCCTATAATAAGGTAAAACGATCTTTCATCGTCTTGACCAGTGTAAGTATACACGCCTTATCCATAACCAAATCACTAATAGTATGGACTGGTATTTTCTGAGGGTTTACTCCTTGTCCTCCTAATGGGTGGCTAGCGAGTCTAACCCTAGCCTCCTAATTCGACATCAGTCGGCACCTCTAAAGAATCCGTACCTCCGAAATCATCATTTGATTCCTCAAGGTCAATATGTTATCGATCTCGTCCCCGACCATGAGTAGGGACAATTTCACTAAGTCAATAGTTTTCCTAACCACAAAAGTACTGTAACCACTAAAGACAATACCTTTCCTATAGCTCAGAGATATCCTTGACTACTTTGGTCCCAAAACCTGAGAACTCCCAAAAATCCAAGGAAAATAAAATCCTTGAAACACAAATCCCACAAACCAAAAACCAAAAACCAATAAAATTGTCACGTCCTGGGGGCATATCCGTCATCCAAATGACAAGGGAGCCCCTTAGTGACAATATCCAGAATCCATGGACCAAATCTGGTAAAAACCTCGAAATAATTATAGAAATACCAATATTTTAATAACTGCATGCATGCACGACTAAACATATATCAATCAAAGTAAAATAGTTTTATGACCCCAAATCCAATTGCGACAAAATCCAAAGTGCACAATCAAAATGCAACACCGATCAAGTAAACAAAGCGGCATCCCGACGATGCAGGGAGACAAGCACGGCAAGGAACTCTCTGAGCGACACCAAGGTAGGTCAATATGACACGTCCTCCATCAGTTAACCTAGAGGATAAATGAGGAGGGGATAAGTACAACCACTCTGTGGATGTATAGACAATAGTGCATAATCATAATGCACATAATGGAAGTCACAGGGAACAAGCTAGAGTAACCCAACCCTCAGAGTACCCATATCAGTCTGCTACTAACCCGATCAGCAGTATAATAAATATACCTGCAAGATACACAACCACTGCAACAAGCAGTGTATATCCGGATACCACGACAAAGTCTCGTGGCTCTCGCACAAAAAGGGAACTACCTATGAGCTACCGCGAACGTAACCCATGGGCCGACAATCAATAAACTCAGCACTGTCTACGTGCAACCACATGCTACCACGAATGAGACTCGTGGGTAAACAAGCAGTATATAAATATCCAATTATTGACTGCACGCACTAACGTACTACCACCAATAGGTCGCGTGAGCAGTCGATTATCCTAGATTGTTAAGCCTAGGGTTATCCAATACATCTAGCATAGAACGTCCATCAAAATCGATAAGGATCATCGATCTACAATTAAACTCATTGAGGCGGTCAGGCGAGGGTTTCAACACCTCTAATACGAAATGTTTATCAAATACGATAAAGATCATCAACTTATAAATAAATAAGTCGAGATGATTAAATCTAGCGTTCCAACCCTTCTAACATGATCGGTTATCAAAGTCGATCAAAATCATAAGTCCTCCAATAACCACGTCGAGACGATTACTCATAGGGTTTCGTCCCAATTAACAGAAAATGCCTATCAAGGCCAATAAGGACCACAAGTCTACTATCAAGCCCTTCAAGAGGGTTAATCCCAAATTATATCGTCCTACCAGCTCAATCATGCATGCTACAACATGCTACCACGAACAGATCTCGTGGTTACTTAACCTGTAAAGTAGCTATCTAGCTACAGATGTCATACAAATCCGATTATCACCAACTCCGAACGAATAACGCAAGAATATATCTTGCAGTAAGTCATCTCAACCATGCATGAGAGACCACATGTATACAAAGCACCTACCTATAGAGAGACTCTACTGCAGACTCTCTCTCTCAACCAAGAATGGGAGATATAGTAAGGATTAATTGCATCCTAATCATTCGACCTCCGATCACCATATCACTGAAACAGTAAATGGGTAATCACATATACCAATATGCACATCCGGATCATTACGCCTAGGGTTCCAACACCTAGGGTTCCACTAATGTTGTTTCATTTCTGAGATCCGCTCCTACAGAATAACTTCATCTAAGTTATTCTATTTCTACTAGTCTTAATCATGATATCCACCGCAAAAACTCATAACCATAAACATATAACATGCTGTCTAATAAAATAGCAAGCATAGTCCTACTAATGGGAATCAATGGCTGCAATTAATTAGGGTATACCTAAAGGGTCATGCCAGATCAAAGTCAATGCCAGAACAAAGTCGAGGCAATATATAAACAAAGTATCAGATGCTTATATATACTCTAAACTACATAAGTTGTAATCATGTCCTCATGCCTTCTACGAATTTATCCATCGTAGTCATATTATTCAACTAGTCTAATAATCCTAATACTAGTCAAATCCTAGTGGTAAACATCTACCAATAATATCTAATCATTTTTATCACAATGATAACAAGCTACGTATAACAGTAATAGCAATTTATAACCAAATGCTATCTATAAACCAGCAACTTAAAAATCTAACAGTCCAATAGATATCAGGTTAAAACAATCCTAGATAAAACATGATATCACCGCATAACCAAATATAACCAATATAATATGCACTAAATCTAGAAAATTTTCTAGAATGTATTTACCTGTTAGCTGTCTGGAGATGTCCTGCCGCCGCCAAATCCCCCATATTGACCTCGTCAATAATACCTTGAATTTCCGAAACATAAAAATCGTCGGAAATCCGTACAACTCCGAAAATACCCAGTTAACCTGCCAAACTTGGCGAACTCCATAAACCCAAAGACCCTGAGGAACTCGGAAACCTACGCTCTGATACCAAATAAATTGTCACGCCCCGAGGGAGTCCCATGACGAAAATCCGGCAAAGATCTCCCTGCGGTGACAATACCAATTTTATACAAGGCCTACACAGCCACTATACATCGGTCAACACGACCGGAATCATACCACATCACACGCAGATAATAATAAGGCCTCAGGCCAACAAATCTAGGTAAACAAAAGTCTACTCTAACTAGTCTTACCCCTTCTGCCATCTGGGCAGGAATACTCAATCGAAATCCAATCGAAATAAAAATCCGATCAAAGGTCCCTAAGGACATACCAAAACATCCACAGGTACAAATATCCAACTCCAGTCCTAAACATATATTCTAATCCAAATACCCAAAAACCGTAAACACAAATAACAAAATACACTTCCACGAGGGTTTGGCGGTGGACTCTCTGAGCTCCATCTGAAATAGATATAAAACCACGGGTGAGTTCAAAGAACTCTGCGGATACTAGTCGATATGAATAGTAAGAAATAGCTAACAATATTAATCATGCGATGCAGATCTCATATATATGGTAAGCAAGAAATAAACTCACCGAGTCTCCTACCGATATAGGAGCATGTGCCCTACTATAAGAGATAAAGTCATCACCATATAAGAATAAGAATCCTGTATGCATGTCAATCATATGCAACATCCAAGGCATCAATACAATAATGCAGCAAACACAATACAAATGCAATCCGTGCAAAATGCATGTCGTGCAAATGACATGGTCACCCCTGACGCCAGTCAGCCGCCTCACACGCGATGGTGAAGCCGAGTGGGTAGGGCTATGACAACTGTGCACTCTGCCATCATCTTGCTCGAGTGGCCGAGTGGGCGAGGATCTTTGTCGAGTACACCTATCCTCTGCCCCCAAACATAGTGGGAGCTAAGCTCTCATCTCACGGTGTCATAGGCCGAGGAGGGATCCCTGCCCGCTACCACGCTGCCTCGTCGCTACCCATGAGCGGTCCAGCGGAGCCTGACAGAGCAACTGCACACACCCTCCTGATGTACCACTAACCCATGAGTGGCAGTGTGTGCAGGCCATGTAACTAGCTGCGGGCTCAACAATAATGGAACCCCGTCCAGCCAGCATGCAATCATGCAAGATGGTGCATGATACTAAAGCATGTAAATCCAACTACAAATATCCATCCGAATAATATGCAAAGTCAATAAGTGCATCTAACTGATCCAAGCAACCATGATCCAATAAAACAGGGAAGATATAATCATACTGATCAAATGCATGTAGCAAGTAGGCACTAAGCATACTAGGCATATAAACATGAAAAGTATTGCATGCTATCCTAACTAACATATCAACTTGACTATATCTAAAAGATAAGTCAAAGTACACTACCAATATATATCCGTAAGAATGAAACCACACGATCGGGACTCCTGCGTGATCAAAACTCAGATAAAGCATGACTATTGTTAAGCACAATATGCAATTCAATGACAAATCGAATAATTAATCGATTTCCCTCATAACCCAATTATCCCAATTAAGTCATAATCAATTAACCTAATTCATCACCTACCAAAAATCCTCAAGATCAAACAATATCACCCAAATCTCATATCCTCCGAATACCATACCGATCAACCGAATAACACCCGAATCAACCCAAATCGACCAATCAAGCTCTCACGCCCTAGGAATTCCACCGACAACCACTTCCCCCAAATCAGATCCCAACTCCATTTCCTAAATTCACGCCCGACCTTATTCACCCACAGCCACCCCCAATCCAAACCAAAACCAAATAAGAGATAGCTCGAGATATACCTGCGATTGGAACCTCCCAACTGCTCAGTTCGCCGGCAAATTTCCTTGTTGCCCTAAATCACTGCCCAAACACAATCACTGTCAAATCACCGAAACATACCGTAGGGATTAGACAAAACCCAGCTTAACCCCTTACCTTGCTCGGTGATGCTCGGCGAAAGGCGGCTCCCACCGCAAGAACAACCTCACCCGATTTGCCCTAATCGCCCACTCCCGCAACCAACGAAGAGAAGGGCAGAGGAGGCTCGGCAGTCCTATGGCGTAGAGGCCAAGGCCTCATCTAGGGCAGAGGAGGCTCGGCGTGGTTCGCCTCGTCGCGCAGACGTGAAGGAAGGTGGCGCTGAGGAGAAGAGGGAGGCTGCATGGCGGTGCTCTGCGCGGCGCGGTGGTGTGGGCCGGCCGTGCTCACGCCGGGTAGGCCAGCGCCGGTGCGATCGGGCGGCGTCGCTGCCGGCAGAGGTCCGCCGCTCGTCAGCTGGCGACGCAGAGGAGAGGGCGCTCAGGCTGCGTACCGGTCGTCGGCGAAGAAGAAGGCGCCGGCAAGGGCGACAACGGCGGAAAGGGGTTCGCGTGGCCGACGCGCGGGAAGAAGAAGACTCGGCCGCGAGGAAGGACGAGGAATCGGAGAAGAGTGGCGATGCCCGATCGCAGTAGCGGCGGTGTCTAAGGCACGCACGCGCGCGCGTGCGTGGAAGGCGGCGGAGATGCCGGCAGAGGAGTGGCTCGGCGTCGGTGTTCTACGCACAAGGTCGGGGAAGAAGATGTCGCGAAGAGAAGGAAAACCGCAAAGGGCGTCGGGCGCGGAGGGGAAAGAAAACTAGGGAAATTAGGAAGTTAAAAACCTAGATTTATAACCTAGGTTAATTAACCCCATTAACTAGTCTAAACAAACCCCTTTAAAAGCCTATTTATTTTATCCCCGTAAAAATCTCGTACGGAGTCCGTTTAAATCCAGAAAAATTCCTAAAAATTCCTAAAAATCTCGAAAATAATCCCTAGGATTATTTCCCCGAAATTTTAGCCATTTAATTTTATATCTTAATTTTTCCGTATTTAACAGATTGAAGGAAGATGATTGCCGGCCACCAATGGATGGAGAACCGCCGGCCAAGGAGCAAGGAAAAGGGAAGAGTGCCACCCAAAACGAAGGAGGAGAAGAGAGGGATGACCGGCCAAACCCTAGCTTGCCGCCCAAGCTTGTAGCCGCCCAAACCCTAGCCACCCAATGGAAGATGAGCCAAACCCTAACCCTAATTCGAAAACCAATCTCCTTATCTTATCCTTGCCGCCCAACCCTAAGCACCTATTTATAGAATAGGGCTTAAGCCTCCTTTAATCTCATCCGTCGGATCTAGGGATTTAACCTCCACCGTCGGATCTAGGGTTTTATCCCAACCGTCGGATCTAGGGTTTCATCTCAACCGTCGGATCTAGGATTTCATCCTAATCGTCGGATCTAGGATTTCATCCCAACCGTCGTATCTAGGGTTTTATCCCAACTGTCGGATCTAGGGATTTGATCTCAACCGTCGATTCTAGGGTTTCATCCTAACCATCGGATCTTAGGGATTTAATCCCAACCGTTGGTTCTAGGGTTTCATCCTAACCATCGGATCTTAGGGATTTAATCCCAACCGTTGGTTCTAGGTTTTGTTTTACATTCTTGGATCTAGACTTCACAATGATTATATTAGGCTACGATAGGGACCATAAGGAGGAGTTGGGTCTTGGCCACCCGATGGATCGGAACCACACATACTTGATCCATCAATGATGTTCCATTCCACTAGAGGATCATCATTGAACTACCTCACCAACCCCCATAAATTAATATGGGCTCCATATATTATTTTTACATTAATCTCCCCGTGTTTAAGATATCGAATGTCCGTCAATTAATTGATTTACTGACCATCAATTAATTAACATCTAACTCCTCGAGTAGTACCACTCAACCTTATCATCATGTTGACTAAGTCAACCAGCTGGGTTTACATGATGAACCTTATGAGCTCCTCAAGGGGACATCATCAACCTAATATATAGGACACGGTTTCCTCCTATATTCAACGGCACACCATGTAAATAATATTATTTCCCAACTTACCGGGCATATTGATTTAATCCATCTAAATCTCACCCACTGGTAAATTAAAGAAATAAATACTAAGTACATGTGCCCGTTATTATATCGGGATTAAGAGCATGTACAACATAATATCCGAGGTCCGATTCAATTATGTAGTCAGTACTAAATTGAATCACCTCTATGTCGGTCCTACTAAATACACCTAATGTTGGGATTTTTCGAGCCGCAAAAACCGCTTTTTGCGTTGCGGAAACCTCGGAAGCCCCGGCCACGGATCCGTGCGAAGTATAAAATTATAATTACATGTATGTGCTTACAGAAATCCTAGATCTACCTTAGATCTAAGAGGTTAGAACGTTACCCTCGTAGCGACGCCCTTCGCTTATCCCGCTCGTCCAAAAGTTCGCCGGAACTCGAGAGTGTCAAGTGCACACTCCTCTATGGTATCCACACAAGCAATAGGTGGAGAAAACTCAACCTTGAGTGTGCTAGCACTCCATGGTTGGTTCGGCCAAAGAGAGGGATGGGAGAGGGAGAGCTTGAGAGAAAAGGTTCCAAGGTTGAAGATGAAGTAATGAGAGTAACTCACCAAATGAATTCACCACCCATAACCCCTAAGTGGCCGGCCACTTCATGGAGGGGGGGTTACATGCATGCATGTAACTCCCATGACCCTTGGTCTCCCTCATGATGTGGCACCAATTGACCAAGTCAATGATGATGTGGAGCACCATCATTGGCCGGCCATGCCTAGTCATCATCATGACATGGCATTTGGTCAAGTAAAACTTGACCTTTCATCTTCCCTCTCAAGTCAAGTCAAACTTGACCTCTAATCTCCCATGGTTGATCAAATCTAACCACTTGACTCAAGTCAATTTAATATAATGAATCTCTATTCATTAATTTAAATTGATTTGATGAATCAAATCTCAATTAGACTCATTCAACACTTGAATCAACTTGAGTCTAACTCAATTAGTCTAATTTGGATTACTCTTAATCCAATTTGGTTCATCCCATGAACCTAATCCTCCTGGTTCATCATATGAACCTAATCTCCATCTAATTGCTCTTATGTGTGTGACCCTATAGGTTCTTGTAACGTTGGCAATGTCCCTAAACCGATTTAGGAACATAAGCAATGGACCTTTGCAGCTTGCATACCTTCCCAGTATGCTGTGGATCTACAAAACCCTCAGGTTGTGTCATGTACACATCCTCGAGTAAGTTTCCATTCAGAAACGCGGTTTTGACATCCATCTGCCAGATCTCATAATCGTAGTATGCTGCAATAGCAAGCAAGATCCGAATGGACTTAAACATCACCACTGGAGAAAAGGTTTCATCATAGTCAATACCATGAATTTGCTTGAAACCTTTAGCCACCAATCGGCCCTTATAGGTATGCGCAAGTCCATCCATGTCAGTCTTTCTCCTAAAGACCCACTTACACCCAATGGGTTTGACCCCTTCAGGTGGATCAACCAAAGTCCATACTTGGTTAGTGTACATGGATTCCATCTCGGATCTCATGGCGTCTAGCCATTTCTCAGAATCTGGGCTCATCACAGCTTCCTAATAGGAGGTAGGCTCATTCTCAATGAGCATAACGTCATCATGGTCAGACAAGAGAAATGAGTATCTCTCAGGCTGACGACGTACCCTATCAGACCTGCGAAGAGGTAGGTCTACTTGAACAGGTGGTTGTTCCACAACTCTTTGTGCAACAACCTCATCACTCACAACACTTTGTGGTTCCTGTTCAACCTCCATCAAGGCCTCAGTGCTATGGTCCTTATCTTGAATTTCTTCAAGATCGAAGGTACTCCCACTAGTTTTTCTAGAAACAAAATCTCTTTCTAGAAAAACCCCAGTCTTTGCCACAAACACTTTAGCCGATCGAATGTAGAAGTAATATCCCTTAGTATCCTTGGGATATCCAACAAAATAGCACCTATCGGATTTGGGTCCCAGTTTGTCTGAGACTTGACGTCGAACGTAAGCCTCACAACCCCAAATCCTCATAAAAGACATCTTGGGATTTTTCCCTGTCCATATCGTATATGGTGTCTTTACCACAGCCTTGGATGGTACACGGTTAAGGGTAAAGGCTGCTGTGTCCAGAGCATATCCCCAAAAGGATATAGGAAGATCTGTGTGACTCATCATAGATCGTACCATATCCAATAGGGTACGATTCCTCCTTTCGGATACACCATTCCACTGTGGTGTTCCAGGAGGAGTGAGTTGGGATAGAATCCCACACTCAGCTAGATAGTCACGAAACTCATGGCTAAGGTATTCACCACCTCGATCTGATCGAAGTATCTTAATACTCTTGCCAAGCTGGTTTTGTACTTCATTCTTGAATTCTTTGAACTTTTCAAAGGATTCAGATTTATGTGTCATAAGATACACATAACCATATCTACTGAAGTCATCAGTAAATGTAATGAAGTACCTGTAACCACCTCTAGCAGCAACATTGAAAGGACCACATACATCACTATGTATAAGTCCTAACAAATCTATTGCTCTTTCGCTATGTCCACTAAAGGGAGTCTTGGTCATCTTACCTAAAAGGCAAGACTCGCATGTCTCATATGATTCAAAATCAAATGAGTCTAGCAGCCCATCCTTATGGAGCTGAGATAAGCGACTCTCATTTATGTGACCTAAGCGACAATGCCAAAGATAAGTTTGGTTCAACTCATTTGACTTGAACCTCTTGGTACTTATGTTATAGATAGGGCTCTCTAAGTCTAGAAAGTAGAGTCCGTTCATTAGAGGTGCACTACAATAGAACATATCATTTAAATAAACTGAACAACATTTGTTCTTTATTATAAATGAAAATCCTTTCTTGTCCAAACAAGAAACTGAAATGATGTTCTTGGTTAAGGCAGGCACATAACAACATTCATCTAATTCTAATACAAGCCCAGAGGCGAGATGAATCATAAGTTCCTCTGACAGCGGCTGACAACTCTTGCTCCATTGCCTACTCGTAGGTCCACCTCGCCCTTTGTCAATGCCCTACTATTTCTCAGCGCCTGCACATTGGTACAAATGTGAGATGCACATCCGGTATCTAATACCCATGATGAAGAAATAGATAGATTGACTTCTATAATATTTATACCTGAAGTAGAAGTCTCACTTCTCTTCTTCTTAAGATCTTCCAGGTATGCCTTAGAGACTTCATATCTCTCATGCCTAGCTTGTCCTTGATACAGTTGACGAAGATGTCCAACCATATCATAAGCATTCATGAACTCGTGTTATACGAAGCTCGAGTTCATGGTGGCAATAGACATGTCACATCAAATGCATCATCTTGATGCTTCTTGTAAGCATCTTTGTCATCTCGCGAGGTAGTGGCAGGAGGTGCCTCCGGAATGGGCTGCTCCAGGACGTACAGCTTCCTTTCTTGGGTGAGAACAATTCTCAGGTTCCTGTACCAGTCCAGGAAATTTGCTCCATTGAGCTTGTCCTTCTCAAGGACAGATCACAGAGAGAGAGTGTTCGTGTTTGTTGACATAGTAATCTACAACATTTGGCACCAATACAAGTAAGTACGATAACCATAAAGAAATGCCTTTATAAATAGGAATATGATACAACAAAGTCCATACAACAATCATCACATGATTGGCTCTAGGGCTTTCACTAACAATCTCCCACTAGCACTAGTACCAATCACTATAGTATCTAATACCCAATGACCTAGTGTGACCATCATGTTTTTTATGTGCCAAAGCCTTGGTCAAGGGATCTGCGACGTTAGCCTCTATGGCTACTCTGCAAATCTTCACATCTCCTCTATCGATAATCTCTCGAATGAGATGGAAGCGCCGTAGTATATGTTTGGTCCGCTGGTGTGAGCGAGGTTCCTTAGCCTGCGCAATCGTTCCATTATTATCACAATAGAGCTCTATAGGATCTGCTATGCTAAGAACCACCCGAAGCTCAGTAATGAACTTGCGGATCTAAACTGCCTCCTTTGCTGCCTCTGATGCAGCAATATACTCGGCCTCTATTGTAGAATCAGCAACTGTGTCCTGCTTCGAACTCTTCCAGCTCACAGCGCCACCATTCAAGCAAAACATGAACCCTAACTGTGATCTATAATCATCCTGGTCAGTTTGGAAGCTGGCATCACTGTAACCCTTTACAGCTAGCTCCTCCTTGCCTCCAAATATCAAGAAATATTCTTTAGTCCTTCTCAAGTACTTAAGAATATTTTTGACTGCTATCCAGTGACGCTCACCTGGATATGACTGGTATCTACTCGTCATGCTCAAAGCATACGAGACATCAGGACGAGTACATAGCATGACGTACATGATAGATCCTATGGCTGATGCATAAGGGATCGGGCTCTCTCCTCTCTAGAAGAGGGACTTTGAGTCTTCGAAAGACTCACACCATGTGACATCAGCAGAAGTCCCTTCTTAAAATTCTGCATGGAAAACCGTAGTAATACCGTGCCAATATATATACACTGACTTAGGCCAAGCAATCTCTTAGATCTATCTCTATAGATCTTGATGCCTAGAATACAGGCTGCTTCACCTAAGTCCTTCATTGAAAAGCACGTCCCCAGCCAAGTCTTCACAGATTGTAGCGAAGAGATGTCATTCCCATCCACATACAATACAAGGAAGACAACTATATTTCCATTAACCCTCTTGTAGACACAGGGTTCATCTTCATTCTTGATGAAACCAAACTGTTTGATCGCATCATCGAATCGAAGATTCCAGTTCCAAGAAGCTTGCTTCAGTCCATAAATGGACCTTTACATCTTGCATACTTTCTCAGTATGTTGTGGAACTACAAAACCCTCAGGCTGTGTCATGTACACATCCTCGAGCAAGTTTCCATTCAGAAATACGATTTTGACATCCATCTGCCAGATCTCATAATTATGGTATTCTGCAATAGCAAGCATGATCCGAATGGACTTAAACATCGCAACAGGAGAAAAGGTTTCATCATAGTCAATACCATGAATTTGCTTAAAACCTTTAGCCACCAATCGGCCATTATAGGTATGCGTAAGTCCATCCATGTCAGTCTTTCTCTTAAAGACCCACTTAGACCCAATGGGTTTGACGCCTTCAGGTGGATCAACCAAAGTCCATACTTGATTGGTGTACATGGATTCCATCTCGGATCTCATGGCCTCTAGCCATTTCTCAAAATCTGAGCTCATCACAGCTTCCTGATAGAAGGTAGGCTCATTCTCAATGAGCATAACGTCATCATGGTCAGACAAGAGAAATGAGTATCTCTCAGGCTGATGACATACCCTATCAGACCTGCGAAAAGGTAGGTCTACCTGAACAGGTTGTTGTTCCACAACTCTTTGTGCAACAATCTCATCACCCACAACACTTTGTGGTTCTTGTTCCACCTCCATCAAGGCCTCAGTTCTATGGTCCTTATCTTAAATTTCTTCAAGATCAAATGTACTCCCACAAGTTTTTCTAGAAACAAAATCCCTTTCTAGAAATACCTCAGTCCTTGCTACAAACACTTTGTGCTAACTGGGAATGTAGAAGTAATATCCCTTCGTTTTCTTGGGATATCCAACAAAATAGTACTTATTGGATTTGGGTCCCAGTTTGTCTGAGACTTGACGTTGAACGTAAGCCTTACAACCCCAAATTATCATGAAAGACATCTTGGGATTTCTCCCTGTTCATATCGTATATGGTGTCTTTATCACAACCTTGGATGGTACATGGTTAAGTGTGAAGGCTACTGTGTCTAGAGCATATCCCCAAAATGATATAGAAAGATCTGTGTGACTCATCATAGATCGTACCATATCTAATAGGGTATGATTCTTCCTTTCGGATACACCATTCTACTGTGGTGTTCCAGGAGGAGTGTGTTGGGATAGAATCTCACACTCAGCTAGATAATCACGAAACTCATGGCTAAGGTATTCACCATCTCGATCTGATTGAAGTATCTTAATACTCTTGCCATGTTGGTTTTGTACTTCATTCTTAAATTCTTTGAACTTTTCAAAGGATTCTGATTTATGTGTCATCAAATACACATAACCATATCTACTGAAGTCATCAGTAAATGTAATGAAATACCTATAACCACCTCTAGCAGCAACATTGAAAGGGCCACATACATCACTATGTATAAGTCCTAACAATTCTGTTTCTCTCTCACTGTGTTCACTAAAGGGAGTCTTGGTCATCTTGCCTAGAAGGCAAGACTCGCATGTCTCATATGATTCAAAATCAAATGAGTCCAGCAACCCATCCTTATGGAGTTGGGATAAGCGACTCTCATTTATGTAACCTAAGAGACAATGCTAGAGATAGGTTTGGTTCAACTCATTTGACTTGAACCTTTTGGTACTTATGTTATAGATGGGGCTTTCTAATTCTAGAATGTAGAGTCTGTTCATTAGAGGTGCACTACAATAGAACATATCATTTAAATAAACTGAACAACATTTGTTCTTTATTATAAATGAAAAGTCTTTCTTGTCCAAACAAGAAATTGAAATTATGTTCTTAGTCAAAGCAGGCACATAACAATATTCATTTAGTTCTAGTATAAGCTTAGAGGGCAGAGATAGAATATAAGTTCCTACAGCAACAGCAGCAACCCTTGCTCCATTGCCTACTCGTAGGTCCACCTCACCCTTCGTCAATGCTCTGCTATTTCTCAGCGCCTGCACATTGGTACAAATGTGAGATGCACATCCGATATCAAATACCCTTGATGAAGAAATAGATAGATTGACTTCTATAACATTTATACCTGAAGTAGAAGTCTCACTTCTCTTATTCTTAAGATCTTCCAGGTATGCTTTGCAGTTACGCTTCCAATATCCAGCTTCATTACAGTGGAAGCAAGTCCCTTCCTTGGCCACCCCTCCTTTCGGTTTCAGTGCCTTGCTTTGCCCTTGGCTTGGGACTTTCCCTTACCTTTTGGCTTGCCCTTGCCTTTCTTCTTTTGCACCATCAAAATGGAGTCAGGTTTTTCCTTCTTAAGGTTGAGCTCAACAGTTCTCAACATGCTAAGCATCTCAGGCAGTGGCTTATCAATTTCATTCATGTTGTAATTCATGACAAATTGATTGTAGCTTTGTGGCAAAGATTGCAAGATCAAGTCAGTGGTCAGCTCTTGGCCAAGTGAGAATCCCAACCTCTGTAGGTTCTCTATATACCCAATTAATCATCTTGAGTACATATGGACCTACGGGAGTCCCATCTTGCATCTTGGACTAAAACAGTGCCTTAGAGATCTCATATCTCTTGTGCCTTGATTGTCCTTGATACAGTTGACGAAGATGTTCAACCATATCAAAAGTATTCATGAACTCGTGTTGCTTCTGAAGCTCAGAGTTCATGGTCGCGAGCTTAAGGCATGACACATCTAATGCATCATCTTAATGCTTCTTGTAAGCATCTCGGTCAGCTCGCGAGGCAGTGGCAGGAGGTGCCTCCAGAATGGGCTGCACTAGGATGTTCAGTTTTCTTTCTTGGGTGAGAACGATTCTCAGATTCTTGTACCAGTCCAGGAAATTAGCTCCATTGAGCTTGTCCTTCTCAAGGACAGAACGTAGGGAGAGAGTGTTCGTGTTTGTCGACATGGTAATCTACAACATACACAATGTAAAAAATTAATATCATATTCCATTTATCATTTAATTAGGCCTTTAATCAAATGATGCTCCCACTGAATTATAGGACTTTTGTAGAATCGAGTCATGGATGTGGTTAGACCACATTACAAGATTCATACAAACTAGCTATAATTCTTGCGGGATAAGATCCACATCATACTACGCCTTGAGATAGCTTTGGCTAAATCGCCCAAGACTTAGTATGATCGGTAGGTAACAAATTACTGATTACATCTCTATACAACTCTTGTTTATAGAATCAAGATCCATATTTACAAAAGACCTTGAGTTAGCTTTGGCTAAATCGCCCAAGATTTAGTGTAAATGTAATCTTATCCTACCTTTCCAATGGTTGGAATATGCCCATAGTTTTACTCGATCCAATTGAGTTAACTAGTTTTACTCAATCTAATTGAGCTTATTCTCACCTAAGCTATGATAGGCGGGACCAAGATTGTCCCTCCGCACCCTACCAAGATAATATGCGTTGCTCTGCATTGGCAGATTCAACAATAACAAATGATCGAGGTAGTGATGGGTATGAAAACCTGGTAGGCATTTTCGAGTTGATTCGATTAAGATCTAATCTAATCGTGAATGTGTATCATATACGCATTAAGGCCTTTATTACCCTACACTAGCATGCATCACATACATACAAAGAAATATACTAGCATGCATCATATACATACAAGCAAAATATCCTAGCATGTATCATATACATACAAGCAAAATTTACTAGCATGCATCACATACATACAAGCAAAAACAAATATATATATATATATATATATATCAACATATATATATATAAATAAATTGTGATGAGGTCATGACCCTACTACGATCTTCTCAATCCAATGAGAAGATCGGACGGTCAACCTAGGGTTAGCGGCTTCTCCAAGCGCCTCCTTTGACCGCCATGTGTCGTCGACACCCTCCTCGTAACTCCATCTACTAGTGGACCTTTCACCGCTCCATTTTGTATATTACAAACACGAATCTCGAGTTACATTTGAGTATAAAACTATTTACAACTGGAATATTAAAAGAAGAGGCACGACCCGCAGGTCGCATACCATATACAACATGCACAACCACAAAAACGGCACAAAGCCATATTATGAATTACAACACATTTATCCAATCACGTTGGGGGTCTTGGGCCATGACCATCATAGTATTATACATAATTCTAAATTATGTATTTTACAGAAATTTCTATAATTTTTCCTATTTTTTTCAATTTTATGAGTCACATCTCCGTAACGATCCCGCTAAGTGATTTACGGGCGGATCGCAGAACAATGCCCATTTCGGGGTTAGGGGCAGCGCCCTACTCTCAAAATGAACTTTGCGAGTGTTCCATCTTGATCTTACAATAACTTAAGTCGCTGTCCCAAAAAACCTAAAGCAAGAATTCGCAGTTTCGAAGAGTTTTTCTCGATGGTTGAAGCCTACAAGTGTCCCAACACTTATTGCTTCGACTCTTCGAGAAAAATACCCAAAAATTCTATAAAAATAGGAAATTTATACAAACTTACAGATCTGTAATTTTTATATCTAATACAAAAAATACAAAACTAAAACTCATACATGCATCGCACGTGGCTCTGAAACCACGGTTGGACTATCCGAGCCGTAAAAACCGCTTTTTACATTACAGAAACCCCGGAAGTCGGCCATGAATCCATGCGAAGATAAACAAAATTACATGTACGTGTTTAAAATCTTAGATCTACTCTAGATCTACATGTTAAGAGTTTTACCCTTGATGTGACACCCTTTGCTTATCCCGCTCGTCCAAATGACTTGTCGGAACTCGAGAGTGTCAAGTGTACACTCCTCTATCGGTATCCACACAAGCAATAGGTGGAGAAAAGACAACCTAGAGTGTGCTATCACTCCTTAATGTCCACGAAAAAGGAGAGGGAGAGAGCTTGAGGGAAGAGAGGAGGAAGATGATGAAGTTACACACTTAACTTCACACACAATTACCCATTTAATAGTGGTCGACCGCTATAAGGGAGTTACAAGCATGCATGTAATTCCAAGAGCCATGGCTCTTGGTCTCCCTCATGAGGTGGCACCCCATGATGTGTCCATGATGATGTGGAACATCATCATTAGCTGGCCCCATGCCAAGTCACCATGACATGGCAATTGGTCAAATCAAAATTGACCATTCATCTTCCCTCTCAAGTCAAGTCAAACTTGACCTCTTATCTCCCATGGTTGATCAAATCCAACCATTTGATTCAAGTCAATTTGATTTAATGAATCTCTATTCATTAGTTTAAATTGACTCAATGAATCAAATCTAAATTAGACTCATTCAACACTTGAATCAAATTGAGTCTAACTCAATTAGTCTAATTTGGATTACTCTTAATCCAATTTGGTTCATCACATGAACTTAATCCTCATGGTTTATCATATGAACCTAATCTCCATCTAATTTCTCTTTGTGTGTGACCCTATAGGTTCTTTGGCAATGCTCCTAAATCGATTTACAAACATAAGCAATGAGCAGTATCTAGCAACACATCATTGCTACCCAAGTTACAAGAATGTTGAGATCCAACATCACCTTTGTGACTACTAATTGTGACTCTCACAATATGTGACAATGTCCCTCTATCCATGACATCTAGATTGACCAATTGAGGCATAGACCATGTGAACCTCGGTACAATCTATATCTTCAACACCAAGTAGACTCACTCTAATCAAATGAGCTCAATATCTCATATTGACTCATTTGGGCAAGGCCATGCACTTAGTGGTCTCACTCTATCAAGAATAACGATGTCACTCCCGTCATATAGGAGGGATAGATCTCATCTACATCACTCACATCCCTCCGCATAATTTGTTACATACCCAGTAATCACCTTTAAAGTCCACCCATTTACGGGTGACGTTTGACAAAGCCAAAGTATGCAACTCCTTATGTAGGGAACCATGGTGACTTCAGGTCCAAGGATTAATAGTCATACTAATAGTCACATGAGAAAGTATATGACACTCATATAACGATCCATGATACTTTCTCATGGCGGGTCATTCAGTATACATTCTCTAATGCATACCCATGTGTCAACTTGATATCTCATATCCATGACTTGTGAGATCAAGTCATCGAGTTGACCTACTTGCTAGTCTCTTCGCATTAATATTGTCCCTCAATGTTAATACTTGACCAGGAATGATTAAGAGTAGTGTTCTCTTTATCATCTTATTATCGATTCAACCAATCGATTAATATAGATAAGAACCTTCTACTCAAGGACGTTATTATACTTAGTTATTTGGCACCAATACAAGTAAGTGTTGTAACCATAAAGAAATGCCTTTATAAATAGGAATATGATACAATAAAGTCCATACAACAATCATCACATGATTGGCTCTAGGGCTTTCACTAACATCGATTGATTGAGCCAGCAGTCGACTGATGGGTATGGTCAGTCGACTGATGGTTTATCCATTGGATTTTTCTAGCGTGGATCTAACCGTTGTCTCATGACAATAGTGGAACCAGTCGACTGATGGTCCCAACCAGTCGACTAATAGGCGAAATCCAGCCCAATGAGCAGCTATAAAGGGAGCTCATGGAGGGAGGATTCACTATGGTTCTTTAAGGAGTTTTTGGGGTGAATTGCTGGTGTAATTCAGGGTCTCCAAGTGCAACTCAACCAACCAAATAAGCAAGCTTCCAAAAGATCATTTGTAAAGTTGTCTTTTTATTTCTTTTGTTGTATTCCCTTGTATTTTCTTGTTGCATTTCGTATTACTATTGTAATCATTTGTATGAGGTTTCTCCACCTCCGACTTGTGTTGAGAAGGAGTTATTGTTATAATGGTGTGTGATTTGCATTGCTAGGGCTCTTACAAGCCCAATCCGTGGAGTAGGAACCATTCGGTTTCGAACCACGTTATATCCTTGTGTCTTGATCATGTCTGTGTGTTTATATTGTATATTTTCTATTTCTGCTGCATACTAATATATTTGTAGCAAGCACGATTGCGAACGAATTCCATCAAGCAACGGCGATGCTATTCACCCCCCTCTAATGGGCGCAATGTTCCTAACACTATTTACTTAAGGTACGTGAAATATACTTTCAGTACTTGTGCTACTTGAGTGTGCTATCTCTTACTCATTATACATTTGAGTGAGAAATTTTGGGATCAAATTTTTATTAGTGGGGGAGAATGTAAGATATTGGAAAATAAAATAATAATAAATACCCTTATTAATTAATAAATTAACTTATAGAATTTTATAGGAATTTTTAGAAATTGTTCTGGATTTAAATGGAGTTTCCATGACAATTTATGGGGAAAAATTTAATAGGCTTTTACAAGGTCTATTTGGTTTATCTGCTTATGAGGAGTTAAATGGGATTAATTGTTGGATCGAGCAGATCGCTAGAGGGGGGATGAATAGCGATAAAACTTTTCTTTTCTTTTCGTTCGTTAAAACACGGGTAGACATAGAGGAAGATAAAATTAAACATAAGAGACAATAGTATTTTTTTTACTTGGTTCGTAGCCTTCGGCTACCACTCCAAGGCCCTAACGGTCCTAGACCGTGTACGGAGGACAATTCACTAAAACACTCCTCCTCATTGGAGGTAAGAGTTTGACGATTACAAAAACCTTCGAAAGCAAAAGATAGAGAGATAAACCCTCTCTTCTATTAAGGTAAAATGCAATGATAGAAAACCTCGATTAACAAAAAGAATTACAATATTAAAGAGACAACAAAGTAAGATTATACCAACAACTAGGGAATAGAAATTAAGCTAGGGTTGTTGGTGTTTCGACAGCACTTCGTCGTTGTGGAGTCGTCGAAGAGTCGCAGCATTGCGGAGGCTTTTGAGCACTTAGAATTGATGAGAAAACCCTAGGAGAGGCCCTCCTTTTAGAGCCCTTAAGCCCTTTTTCGAGAGGAACTTCAGCCAATAGAATTTTAGCACCACCCCCCTTTAAATGAGGTGATAAGCCTTGACTCCTCGAAGCTGATACCTTGAGCATCAGTCGAATGCTGATCGCAGACAGTCGACTGATGGACGACAGTCGAGTCCTCCAAGCTGGTAGTCAACTGATGCTAGCTGCAAGGCAAAGTTAGCTTAACAAAAAAATTATTTCGACGGCCGATAATCGTTCAATCTCAACCTAGACCATCTATAGGATGTCTTTGGTTGGATCTACGCTTAAGACATTCCCCGTAAGGAGGATACGACCTCTCTTACTCTCACACACACGAGCTTTACCTCGATACTTACTGTGTCGCTTTCGCTTTCAGCCTTCCACTCGATTCCTACGGTTTCCTCCGAAATCACTCGAGTGTCACCCGACCACTGCGGCTTCCTCCGGGTATCGTTAGCCTTCAGCTCCAGCATTGGCACTTTTCTGCACACTCGATTTAGCTCGTAAGATAACAATATAAGCTTAACTTTGTATGGTTTGCTATAATCAAAACTCAGGTTCGACTTAGGTGCCTACTGCACCAACAATCTCCCCCTTTTTGATCTATGGCAAACCCACATACAAAGTTAACAAAATAGCATGCATGAAGAATAATAATGTGCATGAGAAACAATAATAATAAAGATTAAGTAGGAGTAGTAAGGATTCTCTTCAAGCACTCCCCCTTAGGGAAACCTCCCCCTTGACCGAGGGTGAGTCTTGAAAGAACACCTTAATCCTCCCCCTTGATGGTTGCTATTTAGGAAGATTTTAAGTAATTAACATTACTTAAAGTTGGCCTTAGTAAAACGTTTAAGTTAAGAGGACTTCTTAACTTGGCCCTTTCTCCCCCTTTCTTAAGTAAAGCATTAACGTTTGGCCATAGTATTAAAAATAAGTTTAAGTTATGAATTCTCTTAACTTGGCCTTTATTTCCGTTTTGTAAACTCAAACAAGTTAAGCATTTGTCCATATTATTAAAAATAAGTTTAAGTTAAGAATTCTCTTAACTTAGCCTTTATTTCCTTTTTGTTAACTCAAACAAGTTAAGTAAATTTTCAAAAGTTAAATGAACATTTACTTAACTTTTGGCCATGTGAATAAAAAGGAGTAAAAAGAAGTGAGTTAAGTTATCAAAAATTTTGATAATAAAAAAATTGTGATATCTTAACTTTGGCCTATTTCTCCCCCTTTTTCCATATATCGAAAGGAGTGGGGGTGTGTGAAAAACAAATATTGGTATTAAATTTAAAGTCCAAGAATGTTCCATATTATTTTGAAAATAATATACTAAAAATAAGCTCATCTATAAAATGTTCGACTCATATTTGACTTGATGTATTGGCTCCTTAAATCTATAGGTGCAAGATATCTAAGGTATGTCCTATGCTAGTTCCATGAAAATGAAAAGTAAGGAATAGTAGTAAGAAAATATAATTCCTATTCTACAACACACATGCCCAATTTTCATCTTAATAGATTGAATTCGACTTCGGATAGGGGTTTAGTAAATAGGTCTGCCAAGTTGGACTTCGATTCGACGTATTCGAGTTGTATGGCTCTGTTGGCCATATGTTCTCGAATGAAATGATGTTTGACTTCTATATATTTGGTCCTAGAATGACATATTGGATTCTTAGTGTTGGATCGAAGCGGATCGCTAGAAAGGGGGTGAATAGCGATAAACCTTTTTTTTTTCTTTTTTTTCGGTAGACGATTCAAAAGCACTTATACGCAACGGAAATGTAAATGTAAAGTAAAAAGAGACAAGGGAATTTTACTTAGTTCGTAGCCTTCGGCTACTACTCTAAGGCTCTAGCGGTCCTTGACCACGTACGGAGGGCAAAAACACTAAAGAACTCCTCCCCATTAGAGGTAGGAGTTTAATCGATACAAGTGAAGCACAAAGCTTGAGGTAGAGGGACACTCCCCCTCTCCTCATTATGATAAAAGCTCCGAGAAATGAAAGTACTAAACTGAAATAAAAACTTTAACCGATGTAATAAAATGAAAACAAATAAACCTAGACGTCGGAGAAGAAGCACTTCGTTGTCGGAAGGTTGTAGCTTGGCGGAGGCTTTTGGAAGCTTAGAATTGATCATGAAACCCTAGGATTGGCCATCCTTTTATAGCCTTTGAGCCCCTTTTCGAGAGGAACTTCACCCAATAGAGTTTTGGCACATGGCTCCTTGAAAAATGGTGATAAGGCTTGACTCCTCGAGGTTGATCCTTGACCATCAGTCGACTGATGGCCATCATCAGTCGACTGATGGTAGCATCAGTCGAATGCTAACCTCCGGCAGTCGACTGTTGGACAACAGTCGAGTCCTCCAAGCTGGAAGTCGACTGATGCTAGCTGCAAGTTAAAGTTATCTTAACAAAAACATTATTTTGACAGCCTCCGATCGTCCGATCGTCCGATCTCGACCTATACCACCTATAGGATGTCTTTGGTTGGATCTACGCTTAAGATCATCCCCGTAAAGAGGATACGACCTTACTTACGCTCGCACACACGAGCTTACCTCGATACTTACTGTGTTGCTTTTGCTTCCGACCTTCCACTCAATTCCTTCGGCTCCCTCCGAAGTCACTCGAGTGTTGCCCGACCACCGCGGCTTCCTCCGGGTGTCGCTAGCCTTCAGCTCCAGCTATAGCAATTTTCTGCACACTCGATTCAGCTCGTGAGATAACGACATGAGCTTAACTTTGTATCCTTTTGCTATAATCAAAACTCAGGTTCGACTTAGGTGCCTACTGCACCAACAATCTCTCCCTTTTTGATTTATAGCAAACTCACATACAAATTAAGAAAAATAAATTAAGTGCATTAAGCAAAATGAGTATGAGATATGCATGAATGAGCAGGAGTATATAAAAATTCTTTTTCAAGTGCTCCCCCTTGAGGAATCCTCCCCCTTGACTGAGGGTGAGTACTTGAGAAAGAGTTTTAACTCTCCCCCTTGATGTTTGTTACTAAAAAAGAATTAAGTAACCGAAATTACTTAATATTGGTCATAGTGTTTAAAATAAGTTTTAAGTTAAGAAATCAAAAAAATTGATTTCTTAACCTTGGCCTTTACTTCCGTTTTGTTAACAAGTTAACTTAAAGTTAAATAAATTACTTTTTTATTAACAAGTTAACTAAATGTTTTTAAGTTAAGAATTCTCTTAACTTGTTTTTTTTAACTTAAAGTTAAGTAAGCCTTGGCCATAAAAAAAATTGATCCCTTAACTTTGGTCTTTTTCTCCCCTTTTTTCCATATATCGAAAGGAGTGAGGGTGTGTGTGGAATAAAAAATAACTATTAATTTTAAAGTCCAAGCATGTTCCACATTATTTTGAAAATAAAATACTGAAAATAAGTTCATCTATAAAATGTTCGACTCATATTTGGCTTGATTGATATGAAAGATCAACCAGTCCTGGTCAGAGTCGGTTAGTATGTATGATTATACTCCGTGGTTCATAGCGATGCACTAGCTCTACATCTGGAACCAGGAGTAAGGTCCTAACATCTCACGCCCATCTACGTGGCTAAGTACACAAACACATTAGTCCTATGTGTTGTGAGATGTACTGGCTCCTTAAATCTATAGGTGCATGATATCTAAGGTATGTCCTATGCTAATTCCATGAAAATTAAAAGTAAGAAATAGTAGTACGAAAATATAATTTGTAAGTTCCTATTCTACTACGCACATGCCCAATTTTCGTCTTAATAGATTGAATTCGGCTTCAGGTAGGGGTTTAGTAAATAGGTCTGCCAAGTTAGACTTCGATTCGACGTATTCGAGTTGTATGGCTCCGTTGGCCACATGTTCTCGAATGAAATGGTGTTTGACCTCTATATGTTTGGTCCTAGAGTGACATATCGGATTCTTAGTAAGGTTAATTGAACTAATGTTATCTACGTGGAGTTTTGTGTTCGTAAAGTCTAACTTAAAATCACGGAGAGTGTGCTTCATCCAAAGAAGCCGAGTGACACACTCACCCATCGCGATGTATTCGGCTTCGGTGGTAGATAAGACAATAACTTTCGAAACCGGGGGGTTGACTAACATAAACTTCTTCTTTAATGTATCCATTTAAGAACGCAGATTTCACATCCATTTGAAACAACTTAAATCCTCGATGTGCTGCATACGCTAATAGCATTCGAATGGACTCTAATCTAGCTACTGGGGCATATGTCTCGTCGTAATCTAAACCTTCGACTTGACTAAATCCTTTAGCGACTAGTCTAGCTTTATTTCTAACCACTTCACCTTTATCATCAAGTTTATTTCTAAACACCCACCTTGTTCCAATGATTGTTTTATGTTTAGGTGGTGGTACTAATTCCCATACTTCGTTCCTAGTGAATTGAGCCAACTCTTCTTGCATTGCAATAATCCAATCGGGATCAAGAAGAGCTTGGTCAATAGTCTTGGGTTCAATTTTGGAAATTAAGGAGATTTGACTAAGGTTTCTGTATGAGGCTCTAGTTCGAACTCCTAATCACTTGGTCGAGAGGATGATTCGTTTGAGTCCTAGTTGGATTTGGGTTTGAGTCTACAACTTGATCAATAGGATGACTTGTTTGAGTTCTAGTTTGGTTATAGTCATCTATCACTTGGTCATTAGAGTGACTTGGTTGACTTAGATTAGGATTAACACTAGACCTGATCTCCGGATCAGAGTTAGGTCTATATGAATCGGCTTGCTAATTGGGGTTGCCGAGGGTTTTGTAGGTTCGTGTCCTTCATCAAATACTACATTAATAGTCTCTTCGACTCTAAGGGTGTCATGGTTATATACTCTATAAGCTCTACTTGTAGTCGAGTATCCTAGAAAGATTCCGGTCGTGGTTTTGGATGTAAATTTCCCTAGGTAATCCTTAGTGTTTAGGATATGTACCTTACACCCAAATACCCTAAAGTACTTGATGTTAGGTATTTTATCGTGATAAATCTCGTATGAGGTCTTAAGGTGCCTCTTTACCATAAGGATCATATTTTTGACATAGCATGGCATACTCACGGCTTCCACCCAAAACCTATCGGGTAGGTTATACTCGTTTAACATTGTCCTAGCGGCTTCTTGTAGGGTTCTATTTTTGCGTTCTACTAGGCCATTTTGTTGTGGAGTTCTAGGGCAAGAGAACTCATGGTGGTATTCATTTAGGTTATAGAATTTTGTAAACCTATGGTTCTCAAATTCACCACCATGATCAGTCCTAAGTCTTTTGATTGTAATGCTTTGTTGATTTTCTATTAATTTAAATAGATTGATTAATTGATCTAGGGTATCACTTTTGTGTTTGATGAACCTAACCCAAGTAAATCTAGAATAGTCATCAATTTTGACTAAGCAGAATTTACTTCCATTAAGTGACTTAGCTCCGTGTGAATCAAATAGATCCATGTGTAGAAGCTCAAGCACACTTTTGGTTCATTCTTGATTAGTTAGTTGATGTTGTGTCCTAGATTGTTTACCTTGTTGACAAGCATTACATATTTTATTATCCAAGTTATTGAGTTTAGGCAAACCTCTGACTAAGTCACTCTGACTCATCTTGTGGATGAGTCTTGGGTGTGAGTGACCGAGTCGTCGGTGCCACAACCATGATTCCTCATGTCGTGTCATAAGACACTTAGTTGAGGAGTTAGTTAAGTTAATAGTGTAAATATTGTTATTTCTAGTTCCCTTAAGAATTGTTTTAGAAGTTTCATTTGTATTAATTACGTATTCATTTTCTAGAAATATGATCTTATAGTTATTATCACACAATTGGCTTACACTAAGTAAATTATATTGAAAATTTTCTACTAATAAAACATTTTGAATAACAAAATTTGAGTTAAGCTCAATATCACCTGATCCGATGATTTTGAGCTTGTCGTTATTTCCGAAGGCTACCGACCCTTGTCGTTTGAATCGAAGCTTCGAAAACTTGAGTTGATCCCCGGTCATGTGTCGGGAGCAACCACTGTCCAACATCCATTGATCCTACATGCAAGGTAGTTGGATCGGATTTTAGATTTATTAAAGATTGGTTGAAAATTATTAACCTAAATCATCTCACCCATGTCTACATGATCAAACACGTTAACCCTATATGTTCTTGTGAGATGACTTCTAATTTTACTTGATTTAAATTTAATGACTTAAACACTTGTCAACCTTGCGTTAGATTTGGATTTGACCTTAGGCTTATCAAGTCACCTTTTCAAGATCATGGCTTCCAGGTCGTGGCGAGGCACAGAGGCCTTCTTTGATCGGAACAACGACCACTTCCTTAGACAAAGCCATTTTCAAGAAAATAGAGACTTGACTTACCTAAGACCACTTCCTGGTCTAACTAGTCTAGGATACGGCGAGGTAGCTTCAGCTAGTTCTGCTCGGTCAAGTGCACCGAACTAGATACGCCTTATCTAGCCCGAGTACACAAGACTCCGCTTTCCTAGCGTACTATCATCTCGCCGCGTCCTGGTACTATGTTATCAAGTATTGACGAGTTATAGTCCTATCTAACCATTCTAAAAAGGAAAATCAAACTAAATAAAAACCTAAACATGCAATTTCTAGGTTAAAACACAAACAAGTTTCGTACTAGCTCCCCTTGGACCGTTGAATCGATTCGGTCTCTCCACATAGTGGATTTGGTCCTTGGGAACCCAGTACTGGTTCGATCCTAAGTTTGAAATTAAGGTGGTCTTAGGGACCCATGCTTGGACATGTTTTTTATGTCGACTTACAATCGACATATACGACTTGTTGGTCGTATTTGAGCTAAACCTAACCCGGCCTTGTTGTACACGGCCCTTTACGATCCGAGTAGGAGGTCAAGTCCTTTGGATACCAAAGTAAACCTTTCCAACGTAGTCCTAAGATCTTCGACTTGACTCTTCAAGAGTGAGTTCTCAACTTCGAGTTTTTCAACCCGAGTTGAGTCCTCCTCTTGAACTCGACTAGTCAAAGAGGTTAGGGAGACCTCGTGTTTGAGGAGTTTAACTTCCTCAACCAGGGTCTCGACCTTGGACTCGGACTTAGCTAACCTTTTAGTTAAAAACTTAATTGCACTATAAATTGTACTAATGAGAGACCGACTTTCCTTGAGTGTATCTTTTGAACCGGATGCGTATTCGTGGCTTTTCTTGAATAGTGCTTCGCAGTCCGACTCGTCTTCAGTTTTCGATTCAGGTTTCGGTTCTGACTCCATCTCCGATTCCACTGGTTTAGCCATGAGAACACGATCATTATCTTCTTCCTCGGATGCTTCTTCCCAAGTAGCGTTGAGTGCCTTTTTGTGATTTGGTGCTTTGCTCTTGAGTTTTGGGCATTCGGACTTGATATGTCCAAACCTGTTGCATTCATAACATCTAATATTTGAACTTTTAGACTTACCTTCGTTGGGTTGAGTGACGGTTCATTTTCAGCCCTTGACTATCCTCCGAACTAGGTTGACTAGTTCAACCTCCATTTCCAAGTCGACCTCCGAATCAGACTCATCCTCTTCTTCCTTCGGGGATGGCTTGCTTGCGGTTTTCTTCCTTGAACCTGAAAAAAGTGCTATACCCTTCTCGGGGTTCCGAGTTAGACTACTCATGAAGTTCAAAATCAGAAAATAGTTCATCTAACCTCAAGAAGAAGAGATGGAGTGAAGATCAACTTCAAAGATTCGAGAAAAATAAGAAGGTAATCAAATTCATTTTTGATTTAATTCCAAATGAATTCTTGTGTAGCCTAGGTGAATGCATGGATGCTAAGGAGCTATGGAGAGATTTGGCAAAGCTCCATGAAAGCCCATCAATGGTCCAAGAGGAAGAGACCGAAGAGGCTAATGCATCATCCTCACAAGGAAGTGAGGACTTGGAGGTTGAGAGATCATCAACATCCAAAGAGGAAGAGAAAGTAGAATCGGAAGTTGATAGGGAGTCAATTTCCGGGTTGGTGGAGGAAGTGGAAGAAGCATCCACTTCTAGGATTGAGGAGGAGAGACCATCCTCAACACCGGAGCAATACCAAGAAGCTTCAACATCCGGTCAAGATGAAGAAGCCCAAAGTTCAATTCCGGCACCTACCACAGACCTAGGTAACTCGAGCATTTCAAATAATAATAAAATTCATATTATATGCTTTGAGTGTAGGGAGCAAGGACACTACAAGAGTAAGTGTCCTAAACGGGTTAAGAAGACTCCACCCGTGCCAAAAATCAAGGAAACCGGTGCCTCAACACAAAAGAGCAAGGAGCAAGTGATTTGCTTCAAATGCCGACAACCGGGACATTACCGGAGTAGATGCCCGAAGGGGGAGAAGAAGGGGCAAAAGGGAGCTTCACAAGTAGGGGGAGCCACTAAGGCAGACCCTAAGGTATATCATTTAAACAATGCACTTTCTAGATTTAATAGGCAAAAGCATGCTAGAAATAATTTTAATTCTCTTGCAATTTATGAAAAGCATGCTAATATGAATGAATATTGCTTAGGAGCTAAAAATATTCACTTAGATAATAGGAAGAAATTTGGGACTAATGTCCCTAAAAATAATTCATCTAAGGATAAACCTAGGTCAAATAACACTAGACCAATTTTACCTAGGGAGACCATTAGAAAGGTGCAAGAGCACCTAGGTTTCAATCCCAAGTGGACTAGGCATATGCCTAGAAAGTCCCATGCCCATGATTTAAATCAAAATTCAAAAATTGGGCAATTAGAGTTAGAGAATCAAGTCTTGAGGTCAAGGCTTGAAAAACTTGAGAAGACCCTTAAAATTATACAAAATCAATTTAAAGGGTCAAATGATCAAAAGTCAAGGTCCAAAAGTCAAAGTCAACACCAAGGACCTAAGAGTCAAACGTCAACCAAGGGCAAGAATGTTTTGGGTCACAAACCTAAGCCTAAGGTAGCTTACCATAGTGTTCCATTTGATTATGGAACACTAACTAGGTCTAGGAAGACCAAGGTCAATAGGGAAGTCATCCCTAGAGTTGACCAAAGGGTGTGCCTAGTGGCTAGGGTTTCTAGGAAACCTAGGGTGGCCACTAAAAAGGTTGCAAGGGGAGTCACCCCTAGAGTCAACCTAGGTAAGACCCAAATGACCAAGGCTAACAAGCCTAGGAGGGTCATTAGAAAGGTATCTAGGGAGGTTATCCCTAGGGAATACCTAATTAACCCTAGGAGCTCAAATAGATTTTGGGTTCCTAAGAGCGTGATTGATTCACGCTAAGTGGGTTTAGGGTGTGTCAACCTTGATTGGATGGGTAGTTAACTCAACCATGGTAAAGGTGGCACTTTAGGATATTTTCAAGGTTATGGTTACCTTGGAAATAGATTTGAATTAATATCCTAAAAGATTTTAGGATGTGCCAATATTAATTATGAAGTTTGATAAAATGATCATTTTGGCACAATTTAGGTTTAGAGGTTTTTAGTGTGTCATTTTGGGTTGTTGGCACACTAAGGAGATTAGTGATAATATGGCAAAATATATTCAATTATATCAAATGGCAATTAATATTAAAAATTTAGCTATTATTACACCTATATATTTTATATGCCATGACTTGTTTGCCATATGCCATGACATGACATCATGGTTACTTTTATCATTTAAATGTCATGATCATGCTTAGAATTAAGTTTTAAATGTCATGTGTTTTTAGATTTTATCATATGCCATGACATCATGATCATTGGCCATGATTTATTTTGCTATCATTATGCCATGATCACTTTCATGCATCTAAATTGATTAAAATTGAGTTAAGGACTTTGGCATGACTTGGAGTCCCATTTATAAGGGAATCAAGTAGAGTTGCCTTAGAAAAATGCATGAAACCCTAGTTTAGGGAGAACAAAACCCACATCTCACATCAAAATTGACATGTATGTGTATTTATACACCCTAGATACATGTGAGATGCTAGGATATGAGTTGAGTTCAAGGTGCATAGTTTTTGCATCTAGTTGAACCAAAACTCTATCTAATTTTATTGGTGGATCATTGGGAAAGCTTGTGTACAAGTCATGTGCATAGAGCTCAAGGAATATGATCCAAAATAAGGTTTTGAAAACGTTTTAAAATCATTTTAAAAAACCATGGTGAAGTCTATCTTTTGATAGCAATCACCATTGATGAGATTGATACAAAGTGAGCTTAAACTTTAAAGTTTTTAGTCACTTTTGGATTTTGTATCAATTTCGCTATTTTATGGGTAAAATATTTTTAAAACATTTTTCACCCATTGTTTTGGTCATAGGTATTATACGTATGAATTTTCATAATTTTTTGATATACGTATAATTATTTATGAGTTTCAAATTACTGATGACCAAATTTAGAAATTTGATTATCGATCGACCGCCTGGTGTGGGTGATCGATGGATGGCAGCTCGATCGATTTGTGGGTTAACAAGGTTGTTTAGCCAATTTTCAGCCATGGTAAAGGTCCCTAACCACTCCTAACCCTAGGATATGCCTTGGGAAGCATTATGAAGGGTGAAAATTCATTGAATATGGAATAGGAGTTGTGTTAGGTCAAAGTATCAAATTTAGGGTAAGTAAAAGTTCTATGTTGAACTTAGAACCTTAATTTTGATGGTTTAGAGTTCCTATTGGCTTAGGGGCTTCCCAAGGACATTGTTGGTGCAATGGTCAAGGGGGAGCAAGCCTTTAGGGGGAGGAATCCATCTTGGGATGATGGATGTGTTTTTCTCCTTGAAGAGGAGAAGTTCATGGAAAAGTATCATCAATTGGGAAAATTGATGGGTGTTTGATACCCAATTTGGAAATTGGGAGAGTGAGATAGGATTGCCTCTCTCGAGTGATATGGGACTTATCACTAAGAAGATGGTAGGCATCCTAGATATTTTTGGATCAAGGGGGAGATTGTAAGATCTCATTGGGACATGAGACATTGACCTCCTTGGAGAGAAAACCTTTTTGATGTTAGTCAAAAAGGGGGAGAATGTTTGGGGGAGAACATTTGATTTACATTTTCACTTGAATGTTTGGGGGAGAATATTTGGTGAGTGTTTACCAATTTGGGATAATTGGTGAGTGATTTGAGTTAGTGCTCTAACTCGTGATTTGATTGGTTTTTGTCAAACATCAAAAAGGGGGAGATTGTTGGTGCAATCGGCCCAGGTCACGATTGACCAGGACTCGAGTTTGACTCGAGTGATGTTTTGATGTTTGACAAAGTAGTTTGATTTTGTGTTGACATTGATGTTTGACATTGATGTCGGTTAATATGTTTTGGAGAGATTGTTTATACAATCGACCCAGGTTATAATTGACCAGACTCGAGTTTGACTCGAGGGAGACTTTGATAGTTGACTAGGGTTGACCATGTGTTTATGGGAAAGTCCAAGTCATGGGTACTTGGCATGGAAAGTCCAAGTGGGACACTTGGCATTTGGGAAAGTCCAAGTCTTGAGTACTTGGCATGGGAAGTCCAAGCATGGGTCTTGGCAAATGAGAAGTCCAAGCATGGTCTTGGCATGGAAAGTCCAACATGGGTTGGCAAGGGAAAGTCCAAGCTTGAGTCTTGGCATTTGAGAAATCCAAGCGGGAGTCTTGGCAGCATAAGTCCAATGGTTGGCGGCGTAAAGTCCAAGCGGAGTCTTGGCGGCGTAAGTCCAATGTGCCTTGGCGGTGTAGACACCGTTAGCATGACATAGCCAATGGAAGCACCTGAAAGCTAGCGCGATGGATGAAAAAGTCATGGATGACTTGGAGGGATCCGAGAGGCGTGAGGCTGATGGAGGTGGCTAGAAGGCTTAGGTCTAGGCTAAGGGTGGTCTAGCAAGTATGGGGGCACCATACTTGGGTTAAAACCTCATTCTTGAGGTTGGCAGTCGACTGGCATTATGACCGGTTCGACTGCCGTGAGTCGACTTGAGTTCGACTGCCGTTTAAGAGCCGGATTACTGGCGATCATCGCCATGGAGCAATGATCGATGAGCTCGCAATGATCGCTAAGGATGGCACGATCGCTAGTCGAGTGTCGAGCAGACGCCCGTGAGCCGATCAAGCGGCGATTACGGGCGCTGGCGCCGATCGCCAATGTTGGCATGACCGCTAAGAGATCCGCTGGAGTTTTTCCAGGATCGATCCGTTGTCTCACGACACAAAGCATCACCGATCGGGACTTATGGCGGCAGGATCGATAGGCAAAAATCCAGCCCGACGTAGGTTATAAAGGTAGCTCGGAAGGAGGGTTTTTGCAGCGATTTCTTGGACGTTTTTGAGGCGATTTGCTGCTGCAAATCAGGGTCTTCAACCACGATTCAAGCGATCAACAAGCAAGTGATCTAAAGAGTTTTTGTAAAGTGTTCTTTACTTCTCTTGTTGTATTTCCTATTATATTTGCTTGTTGTATTTAGATTATTGTTGTAATCTTATTGTAAGAGGTTTCTCCACCTCCGACTTGTGTCGAGAAGGAGTTATTTGATAGTGGTGTGTGTTTGGCATCGCTAGGGCTCGTTTGAGCCCGATCCGTGGAGTAGGAACCGTTACGGTTCCGAACCACGTTATATCCTTGCGTTTGTGTGATTGTATTTCGTGTATTGCTTTTATTATTATTATTCCGCTGCGCTAACACGAATTGTAGACAAGCACGCGAACGAATTCCATCATCGAACGGTCACACGCTATTCACCCCCCTCTAGCGGGCCCCAAATCTCTAACAATTGCCTTAGGACATCTCTCATATATTACTAAAAGACTCCCACTTGGCCTAATGCCAATCGCTACGGTATCCAATACCATAAGCTCGAACATGACCCTCAAACTTATTTTGAGGTAATGCCTTAGTCAAGGAATCCGCTAAGTTCCTTTCAATGGGAATTTTCTCGATTTGTATTTCGTTCCTACTGATGATCTCTCTGATAAGATGATAGCGGCGAAGCACATGTTTGGATCATTGATGAGACCACATCAAGTTCAGAGATGAACTTCTTGATCCAAACCGCTTCCTTTGCTGTTTCCAAAGCTGCAATGTATTCTGCCTTAGTGGCAGAATCCGCTATAGTGTCAAGCTTGGAACCTTTCCAACTTATTGCGCCTCCATTCCAGGTGAATACATACCCAGACAAAGACATGGAATCATCCTTGTCTGTTTGGAGCTGGCATCCGTATACCCACGTATCACCATGTACCCTTCTCCATATATTAGGAACACATCCTTAGTTCTTCTCAAGTACTTAAGGATCGTCTTAACAGCCGCCCAATGATCCATTCCCGGATCGGACTAGTATCTGCTCGTGACACTCAGAGCCTACGATACATCGAGCCTTGTACATAACATAGCATACATGATAGATCCTATTGCGGATGCATAGGGAATCTTACTCATGCAAATCCTCTCGTCTTCTGTGCGCGGACACATAGACTTCGAAAGGTGTACCCCATGCCTAATGGGTAAGAAACCTTTCTTGGATTCCGACATGCTAAACCTCTTTAGCACTCGGTCTATAAATTTATATGGGATAAAGATCCACATCATACTTAGTTTTGAGTTAGCTTTGGCCAATCGCCCAAGACGTAGTATGATTAGGTAGGCAATCTTTTGCCAATTACATCTGATGTAACTCTTTAATAGCTTTGGTTAAGTTTAGATTAGTTTAGTGCTTATTCCTAAACCAGCTTCCAGGCCATGGCGAGGCACAGAGGCCTTCTTTGATATCGGAGCAACGACCACTTTCTAAGACAAAGTTGATGTTCGGAAATCACACAAAACTAATTTTTAAAACTTATGTTCAAAGCTAATATATGCCTCTACTTTCTTAATTAAATAAGAAAAATTTAATTAAGTCTTAACCAAGTTTGATAGCGGGACATCACGATTGTCCACTCGCACTCTTCCAAGATAAAATGCATTGCTTTGCTTTGGCAAACCCAACAACAAATGATCGAGGAAGTAGTGAGTACCAAACTTTGGTAGGCATATCATTTTTGACTTATTAAGAAATAAACATGCATCACATACATATTAGCATACATCACATATAAGCTAAATTAACATGCATCACATATATATTAAACTAAGCGTGTCATGGTTATGGCCCTTATTCTACAATCTTCTCAAGCCAATGAAAAGATTGATTGGTCAACCTAGGGATAGCATCTTCTCCCAAGTGCTTCCTTTTGGTTGTCTTGTGTTGTTGACTTCCTCCTTGTAACGTCATCTTCCAATGGACCCTCCATCTTTATTTTGTATATTACAAAAGGAGAAAAACTTGAGTTACATTCGAGTCTAAAACTAATTTTACAACAAGAATTTTAGGAGAAAGGCACGACACGCAGGCCGTATTAAGAATTACAACACACACATTCACAAACTTTTTGGGACTAGGCCATAACCATGCAACATGTCAATTTTAACTTTTAAAAGACATCGGATATTTTATTATGTTTGAAAAATTGCTAATGCAATTATCAACTCATAATAAAATTTATCCTACTTCTATATCATATATAAAATAGAGAAAACCTATTTTTATACGATCTTTCGCAAGTGGCTCTGATACCACTGTAGGGATTTATTATGCAAAATAGCATATGCGCAACGGAAAAATAGGATCCCTTCCAAGTGATCCTTGCGAAAGAAAACCTCGTACAAAAATAAATTTCTCAAAACCTATCTTATAGGAGAATATTACCTTTGTTGCGTGCCCTTTTTAATCCCGCTTCTCCTTGGGTTTGTTGGATCTTTTAGCACGATCAAATGTCCGTGCCTCTATATGTATCCACACGAGCAAGCTCTTGTCTCACAAAAGAAACTAGAATAGCTCTCCTTTACTTCTTGCTAGAGAAGTCCCTAAAGGAGAGGAAGGTAGGGAAAAAGAGAAAGGAAGAAGAAGACCACTCTTCTTGCTAGCCTACACTCACAAAAGCCACACAACCAAAGCCTCTCACCACCAAGCTCTCTCCAAGCCTCAAGCTTCACCAACATTTTGGCCGGCCACCCCATGGAGTGTTTTATAGGATTGCAAAAACCTTTCACCTCCTATCACATTCAATGCAATCAATTGAATTGAAAGATAATCAAACACACTCCTTGTTTGGCCGGCCACATGTGGAGAAATTCCAAAGGTCAAAACCCTTTGTCTCCTTCCACCTCATCAAGCTTAGCTAAATAGTAGCTATGAGAATTTAGTGGGAGCCTCATTTAATTAAAGGCCTAATTAAATGATTTAGGTATGATACTTAACTTTGCATTTTAATGTTGTAGATCACCATGTCATCTAACACGACACACCCCCTCAACTTGCGATCTGTCCTTGAGAAGGACAAGCTCAATGGAGCAAACTTTCTTGACTGGTATAGGAACTTGAGGATTATCCTCAAGCAAGAACGCAAACTATATGTCCTAGAGCAGTCTACCCCTGAAATACCCGCCCCTACCGCCACTCGTGCTGAAAAAGATGCTTATAAGAAGCATCAAGATGACGCATTAGATGTGTCATGCCTTATGCTTGCCACCATGAACTCTGAGCTTCAGAAGCAACATGAGAACATGGATGCCTATGATATGGTTGAGCATTTGAAACAACTATATCAAGGACAAGCTAGGCACGAGCGTTTTGAAGTGTCTAAGGCTCTTTTTGCATGCAAGATGCAAGAAGGAACACCTGTAGGAACTCACGTACTCAAAATGATTGGGTACGTTGAGAACCTTGAAAGACTAGGTTTTCCACCGAGCCAAGAATTGGCAACCGATGTTATCCTCGCAATCGCTGGAAGCATACAATCAATTCCATGAATTATAACATGAATGAAATTGATAAACCTTTGCTGAGATTCTCGGCATGTTAAGAATCACGAACCAAATCTCAAGAAGAAAGTTAGTAATGTACTAATGGTCAAGAAGGACAAAGGTAAGCGCAAGGCAAGGGTAAGACCAAGCCAAAGGCAAGGCCAATTCATCCACTTCAAAGGGTAAAGGTAAAGTACCTAAGGAAGGGGACCGCTTCCATTGCGGTGAGATCGACAACGGAAGCCCTTGAGGAAGTAAAGAACAAGAGAAGTGGGACTTACGCCTGTATACACGTTATAGAAGTTAATCTATCTATTTCTTCTACATGGGTATTAGATCGGATGTGCATCTCACATTTGTACTAATGTGCGAGAAATAGTAGAATAATGGCAAAGGTGAAGTGGACCTACGAGTAGGCAATGGCGCAAAAGTTGTGTAATGTAGGAACATATTCTTTGTCTTTGCCATCGGGCTTATCTTAGAACTAGAGGAGTGCTTCTATGTACCCGCATTAACAAAGAACATAATTTTCAGATCTTGTTTAGACAAGAAAAACTTTTCTTTTATAATAAAGGACAAATGTTGTTCCATTTATTTAAATGAAATGTTCTATTGTAATGCACCACTTATGAATGGTCTCTATGTTCTAGATTTAGATAACCCAATTTATAATGTAAATAAACGGTTCAAATCGAATGATTTGAACTGTACATATCTCGCACTTTGTCGCTAGGTCACATAAATGAAAAACGCATATCCCAACTCCATAAAGATGGATTATTGGACTCATTTGATTTTGAATCATATGAGGTATGCGAGTCTTGTCTTTTAGGAAAGATGACTAAAACTCCATTTAGTGGACATGGCGAGAGAGCGACGGATTTGTTAGGACTCATACATACTGATGTATGTGGCCCTTTCAATGTCGAAGCCAGAGGAGGCTATAAGTACTTTATTACTTTCACTGATGATACGAGTAGATTTGGCTACTTATATTTGATGAGACATAAGTCAGAATCCTTTGAAAAGTTCAAAGAATTCAAGAATGAAGTACAAAACCAACTTGGTAAGCGTATTAAGCTACTTCGATCAGATCGAGGTGGTGAATACCTTAGTCACGAGTTTCGTGATCACCTGGCTGAGTGTGGGATAATATCCCAACTCACTCCACCTGGAACACCACAATGGAATGGTGTATCTGAGAGGAGAAATCGTACTCTATTAGATATGGTACGATCAATGATGAGCCAGACTGATCTACCTACTTCCTTTTGGGGTTTAGCTCTAGAGACAGCCGCTTTCACACTTAATCGCGTTCCATCAAAATCCGTAGAAAAGACACCATATACGATATGGACCGGGAAGAGTCCCAAAATGTCTTTTATAAAGATTTGGGGTTGTGAAGCTTACGTTAGACGTCAAGTCTCAGATAAACGGACCCAAATCAGATAAGTGTTATTTTGTAGGATATCCCAAGGAAACTAAGGGATATTACTTTTACAATCCCACACTTGGCAAGGTGTTTGTTGCTAGAAATGCTGTCTTTCTAGAAAGAGAATTTATTTCTAGAAATACTAGTGGGAGTAAAATTCATCTTGAAGAAGTTCAAGATGATGATAACACTAAGGCTTCGATGGAAAATGAACAGGAACCACAAAGTGTTGTGGATGAGGAAATTGTTGCCCAAAGAGTTGTGGAACAAACACCTGTTCAAGTAGACCAACCTCTTCGTAGATCTAATAGGATCCGTCGTCAACCCGAGAGATATTCTTTTCTCTTGACTGACAACGGTGATGTATTGCTTATCAATCTTGACGAGCCTACATCCTATAAAGAAGCTATGATGAGCCCAGATTCCGAGAAATGGCTAGAGGCCATGAGATCCGAAATGGAATCCATGTACACTAACCAAGTATGGACCTTGGTTGATCCACCTGAAGGGGTAAAACCCATTTGGTGTAAGTGGGTCTTTAAAGTAAAGACTGACATGGATGGTAATAAGCATACCTATAAAGGTAGATTGGTGGCTAAAGGATTCAAACAAATTCATGGTATTGACTATGATGAAACCTTTTCACCAGTTGCGATGCTTAAATCCATTCGGATCATACTTGCTATTGCAGCCTACCATGATTATGAGATCTAGCAGATGGATGTCAAAACCGCTTTTCTGAATGGAAAGCTACTCGAGGATGTGTACATGACACAACCTGAGGGTTTTAAAGATCCAAAGCATCCTGGAAAGGTATGCAAACTGCAAAGGTCCATTTATGGACTAAAGCAAGCCTCTCGAAGCTGGAATCTTCGATTCGATGATGCAATCAAAGAGTTTGGTTTCATCAAAAATGAAGATGAGCCTTGTGTCTACAAGAGAAATAGTGGGAGCACAGTTGTATTTCTTGTCTTGTATGTAGATGACATACTTCTCATCGGAAATGACATTCCCTCACTCCAGTCTGTGAAGATGTGGTTAGGGAATTGTTTCTCGATGAAGGACTTAGGTGAAGCTGCCTATATTCTAGGCATCAAGATCTATAGAGATAGATCTAGAAGATTACTTGGCCTAAGTCAGAGTACATACATTGATATAGTGCTAGATCGTTTTGCTATTCAAAATTCTAAGAAAGGGTTTCTGACTTTATCACATGGTGTGAGTATTTCGAAGACTCAATGTCCCTCTTCTAAGGAGGAGAGAGATCGCATGGATAAGATCCCTTATGCATCAGCTATAGGGTCTATCATGTACGCCATGCTTTGTACTCGTCCTGACGTCTCGTATGCTTTGAGCATGACGAGTAGATACTCGAGATCGGTGAAAGTCATCGGATAGCGAAAATATTCTTAAGTACTTACGAAGAACGAAAGAATATTTCCTGATATTTGGAGGCAATGAGGAGCTAACTGTAAAGGGTTACAGTGATGCAAGCTTCCAAACAGACAAGGATGACTATAGATCACAATCGGGGTACGTGTTTTGCCTGAATGGTGGAGCCGTGGTCGGAAGAGTTCAAGCAGACACAGCTTGCCGATTCTACAATGGCGAGTATATTGCAAGATCTCGATGCAAAGAAAGGAGGCTGTTTGGCTCCGCAAGTTCATCAGTGAACTTGGGGTAGTTCCTAGCATTGCAGATCCAATAGACCTCTATTGTGACAACAATGGGGCTATTGCACAGGCTAAGGAACCTCGATCACATCAATGACCAAACACATATCGGCGCTTCCATCTCATTCGAGAGATCATCGATAGAGGAGATGTGAGGATATGCAGAATGCAAATGTAAGCTAACATCGCAGATCCATTGACCAAGGCTTTGTACAGAGGAAGCATGATGGTCACACTAGGTCACTAGGTATTAGATATCATAGTGATTGGTACTAGTGCTAGTGGGAGATTATTAGTTAAAGCCCTAGAACCAATCATGTGATGGTTGAATAGGGAACATTTTGTATCATATTCTATAAAGGCAAAGGATTGGTTATTATATTTACATCTTGCTTGTGCTACCTAATTTAAATATAATAATGCCCTAGAAAAGCAGTGTTCTTATCTACAAAGACATCAATTGGCGTGAATTGATTATGAGAGGTCAGAGAGAACACTTTCCTAAATGTTCTAGTCGAGTATTAATATGCAAGGGCAATATTAATACATAAAGACTAGCATGTAGGTCAATTGATGACTTGATCTCACAAGTCATGGATATATGATATCAAGTTGACACATGGGTATATATTGGAGAATATATACTGAACTTACCCGCCATGAGAAAGTTTCATGGATCGTTATATGAGTGTCATAAACTTTCTCATGTGACTATTGGTATGAATAGTCCTTAGACCTGAAGTCACTACGGTTCCCTACATAAGGAGTTATGTACTTTGGTATCGTCAAACGTCACCCGTAACAGGGTGGACCATAAAGGCGATTACTGGGTATGTAACAAATTATGCGGAGGGATGTGAGTGATGTAGATGGGATCTATCCCTCTCATATGACGAGAGTGATATCGGTGGGCCCCTTGATTGAGTAGAACTACTAAAACGCATGGCCATGCTCGAATGAGTCAATATGAGATATTGAGCTCATTTGTTTGAGTTAGTTTACTCAGAGATCAAGAAACACATAGATTGATCGAGGATGACACGGTCTATGCCTAATTGATCAATCTGATATCAAAGATAGAAGGACACGGTCATATATTATAGTAGTCACGGAAAGGTTAGTCGGATCTTGACTTATTTCGTAACTTGGGTAGCAATGATGTATTGCTAGATGCCGCTCATTGCTTGTGTATCTAAAAGAGTTTAGGTCCACTGCCAACGTTATGAGAGCCTATAGGGTCACACACAAAGAGCATGATAATTAGAGGAATTAGAGTATTCTAGTTTGACTAGAATAATATGGGAATAAGCTTAAGTACAAAATGGTTTTGGACTTTAAGCTTAATGAGAATTTTAGCTAATTGATTTAATGAGATTAATTCAATATGTTGCCTTATTGATTTAATAAGATTAATTCAAAATGATAACATAAGCTTAATTGAATTAATAAGATTAATTCAATATGATAACATAAGCTTAATTGAATTAATAAGATTAATTCAACATGCATGAATGCCACATAAGAATACCACATAAGCATGCCACCTAAGCATCCACCTAAGCATCCACCTAAGCTAGTTAAGGTGGAAGGGGACAAAATGGTTTTTGTCTCCTTAAGTGGCCGGCCAAAACAAAAGGGGTCTCAATGCAATGGATTGCATTAAAATGTAGGAGGTGAAAGGGTTGTGCCAACCATATAAAAGGCCCAATCTCGTGTACTGCCAAAGCATCATTTGGATAGCAATTGTTGTTGTGGTTGTGGAGTGTGGTTGTTGGGAGCTTGAGGCTTGGAGAGAGCTTGAGAGCTTATTGTTGTGTGGCTTTTTGTGAGTAGCAAGAAGAGTAGTCTTCTTCTTCCCTTCTCTTTTCCCTAGCTTCCTCTCCTTTAGGGACTTCTCTAGCAAGAAGTAAAGGAGAGCTCCTCTAGTTTTCTTTTGTGAGACAAGAGCGTGCTCGTGTGGATACGTATAGAGGCACGGACACTTGAACGTGCTAAAGATCCAACAAACTAAAGGAAAAGCAAGGGCACGCAACAAAGGTAGAACTCTCCTATAAGATAGGCTTGGTTTAGAGAAATTTATTTTATACGAGTTTGCTTTCGCATGGATCACTTGGAAGGGATCCTATTTTCCGTTGCGCATATGCCATTAGGCATACGAGATTTCCCTACATAATCGACTGGTCCAAAGCCCCAGTTGACTGATAACCTCAACCATTAGGTTTAACCCCAAGTATGATGCCCTCATACTTGCTAGATCACCCTTAGCCTAGACCTAAGCCTTCTAGCCACCTCCGTCAGCCTCATGCCTATCGGATCCCTCCAAGTCATCCATGACTTGTTCATCCATACGCTAGCCTTTAGGTGCTTCCATCCGCTATTATCATGCTAAGCTGGTCTACACCGCCAAGCCACATTAGTCTTACGCTGGCAAGACTATCGCTTGGACTTTACGCCACCAACCATTGGACTTATGCTGCCAAGACTCTCGCTTGGACTTTACGCTGCCAATATCAACCCTTAGACTTTCCTTGCCAACCCATGTTGGACTTTCCAATTTCCAAGACTCAAGCTTGGACTTTCCCTTGCCAAGACTGTTGGTGCAATCGGCCCAGGTCACGATTGACCAGGACTCAAGCTTGGCTCGAGAGATGTTTTGATGTTCGACAAAAACATATGACAATGTAATTGTCATGGGAAAGTCTTAGTCTTAGGTACTTGGCATGGAAAGTCCAAGTGGGACACTTGGCATTTGGGAAAGTCCAAGCATGGGTCTTGGCAATGTAAAGTCCAAGCATGGGTCTTGGCAAAGTAAAGTCCAAGTCATGGGTACTTGGCATGGAAAGTCCAAGCATGGGTCTTGGCATAGAAAGTCCAACATGGGTTGGCAAAGGAAAGTCCAAGCTTGAGTCTTGGCATTTGAGAAGTCCAAGGCATTTGATATTGGCGGCATAAAGTCCAAGCGGGAGTCTTGGCAATATAAGTCCAATGGTTGGTGGCGTAAAGTCCAAGCGGAGTCTTGGCGGCGTAAGTCCAATGTGCCTTGGCGGTGTAGACACCGTTAGCATGACATAGCCGATGGAAGCACCGGAAGGCTAGCGCGATGGATGACTTGGAGGGATCCGAGAGGCGTGAGACTGATGGAGGTGGCTAGAAGGCTTAGGTCTAGGCTAAGGGTGGTCTAGCAAGTATGGGGGAACTATACTTGGGCTAAAACCTCATGTTTGAGGTGTGCCAGTCAACTGGTGTCATATGGCAGTCGACTGGAAAGAGTCAACTAGGGTTTGACTATGGGAAGTGGCCTAGCAGTTGACTGCCAGAGATGGGCAGTCGACTGATAGATGAGCAGTCGACTGATCATGTGGTCAGTCGACTGATGCTCCATGTTTCGACCATAGAATGGGGTCTCACTCGACTGCTGCGGCCAGCAGTCGAGTGGAGGCTTGACCAGTCGACTGATGGTCATGATCAGTTGATTGATGGCGGATCTGTTGGATTTTTCCAGCGTGGATCTAGCCATTATCTCACGACAACAGTGGCATCAGTTGACTGATGGTCCCGACCAGTTGACTGATCGACTTTTTTCAGCACATGTTGAAGGTTTATAAGGAGCTCGTGGAGGAGGAAAAAAAAGCGATTTTTTTGGGCAAATTAAAGGGGAGAGTTGGTGCTTTCCAGTCCTTCAAGGCTAGTTCAAGGCAATCAAAGATCAAACAAATCCAAAGAGCATTTGTAAAGTTTTCTTTGCATAGATTGTTGTATTTGCTTGTCTTACTTTATATTACTTAGTGTAATCTTTGTACAAGGTTTCTCCGCCTCCGATTTGTGTTGAGAAGGAGTATTTGTGATTAGTGATTGCATTGGCATCGCTAGAGCTCGTTAGAGCTCAATCCGTGGAGTAGGAACTGTTTGGTTCCGAACCACGTTATATCCTTGTGTTTGTGTGTTTGTGTTTTCGTTATTGCTTTATTATCTTTGTTTCCGCTGCGCTAATGAAAATTGTAGACAAGCACGCGAACGATTTCCATCGACGTATAGCACGACACTATTCACCCCCTCTAGCGTTCAAACGATCCCCTACAAGTGGTATCAGAGCGAGGCCGCTCTTGAAGTTTAACAATAAAGGGAGCACGCTAGAGGGTGAAGATGGAAGTCCAAGGACAACTAGGATGGGACATCAACATCCGGTGCCTGCACCCTATACGGACGAGAAGGCTTCAATTCTTGGAAGAGAAGAATTGAAGATTTTATTATGATGAGAGATTTTGAGTAATGATCTATTTTGATGGATGGATTTGAATATCCAAAAGGACCAAAGGGTGGTTTTCTCAAGAAGAAGAAATGGAGTGAAGATCAAATCCAAGCCTTCGAGAAAAACATAAAGGTAGTAAAGTTTATTTTTGATTTGATCCCTAACGATATTGTGTGTATGTTAGGGGATTATATGGATGCTAAGGAATTGTGGAGCCAAGTGGCAAAGCTCCATGAAAATTCATCATCAATCCAAGAAGAAGAGGAGTGTTCACCCTCTCAAGCTCAAGCAAGCACATCGTCATCTAAAGAGCTTGAGGATTCGGAGGTTGATAGGGAATCAACATCCGGATCGGAAGAGGAGGAAGAAGTGGAAGAAGCATCCACCTCTAGGATTGAGGGAGATGAGAGAACTTCCACACCGGAACATCAAGAAGAAGCTTCCACATCCGGTCAAGATGAAGAAGCTCAAGATCCGATTCCGACCACCACAACTACCCTAGGTAACTCAAACATATGTGTTAATAATAAAATGCATATAATATATTTTGATTGTAGAGAAATCGGGCACTACAAAAGTAAGTGCCCAAAGAAAGTCAAGAAGACTCCTCCGGTACCAAAAGTCAACACAAATTCAAAAGATCTCGGTGCTTCCACTAAAAGAAGCAAAGAGCACATCATTTGCTTCAAGTGTCAACAACCGGGGCATTTTAGGAATCAATGCCCTAGGGGGAGCAAGAGAGTCAAAGAAGGAGCAACTCATATAGGGGAGCTAAGGCTAACCCTAAGGTATGTTTTAATAATGCACCTTCTAAATTTAAAAGTCAAAAGCATGCTAAGAATTTTAATTCTCTTGCAATCCATCATGAAAAGCATGCTAGAGATAAATATTTGTGTTTAGGTGCCAAAAATGTTAATATTTCAAAGAAGGAGAAATTTGAGACTAATGTCCCTAGAAAAGTTTAACCTAGGGAATCTATTAGGAAAATACGAGAACACCTAGGTCTTAATCCTAAATGGACTAGGCATATGCCTAGAAAGGACAATGCCCAAAGATCAAACCAAAATTCTAAAATTGAGCAATTAGAATTAGAGAACCAAGCCTTGAGATCAAGGCTTGAGAAATTAGAAAAGACCCTCAAGAAGATGCAAAATCAATTTTAAGGGTCTAATGGTCAAGGTCAAGGGTTAAAATCTCAAAGTCAACACCTAGGACCTAAGAAACAAAAGTCAACCAAGGGCAAGAAAGGTTTGGGTCACAAACCTAAGCCTAAGGTGGCTTATCATAGTGTTTCATTCGATTATGGAACACAAACTAGGTCTAGGAAGACCAAGGTTACTAGGGAAGTTATCCCTAAGGGTAACCAAGGTTTGTGCCTAGTGTCTAGGGTTTCTAGGAAACCTAGGGTAGCCACTAAGAAGGTTGCAAGGGGAGTTACCTCTAGAGTCAACCTAGGTAAGACCACAATGTCCAAGGCTAACAAGCCTAGGAGGGTCATTAGGAAGGTATCTAGGGAGGTTATCCCTAAGGAATACCTAATTAACCCTAGGAGCTCAAATGGTTTTGGGTTCCTAAGAGTGTGATTGATTCATGCTAGATGGGTTTAGGATGTGTCAACCTTGATTGGATGGGTAGTTAACTCAACCATGATAAAGGTGACACTTTAGGTTATTTTCAAGGTTATGGTTACCTTGGAAATACATTTGAACTTTAATCCTAAAATATTTTAGGATGTGCCAATATTATTTGAGAAGTTTGATAAAATGATCAAATTGACACATTTTAGGTTTAGAGGTCATAGTGTGTCATTTTGGGTTTTTGGCATATTTTGGGAAATTTAGGTAATATGGCAAAATATACTTAATTATATCAAATGGCAATTAATATTGAAATTTAGGTATTATTATACCTATACATTGTTAGTAATATATGAGAGATGTCCTAAGGCAATCGCCTTATGTATGAACCATTTATATGATAAATGAAGATTCACTATTTGAGTATACATGTTTTATGTATTTGATTGGATCTTAAACTCATTTACTGAATGCCCACGATACGATTCACAGCATGAGAGAATTTGTGATTGGATCACAACTAGTGAGTATCTCTACATGTGTAATTGTGATGTATCGAAATTATCCCTAGTCGATGAATTGATGGATTTGGACACCATCAATTCTGTCGAGACTAGCACGAGGTATACTCCTTGGTGTATCCAAGCAGCTGATTCTCACTGGCTAGAGACATAGTGATGTCCGGAGTTAATCGTGGATGCTAGTTATGGTAACTAGTTCATTGGAGTGACCAGCCATAAGACTTCATATGGTTCTCTGCATATATAGATATGTCAATGAAGTTCTTACTGTGGCTTAAGTGCGATGTTCCTTTGACTTGCGGTATTCAAGTCATCTTGATCATGGAGACTTATGCTTTGACATCTTAAGCAAACATCTCTAAGGAGATGTGGACCCGGGATGATTGGGTATAAGTTGAAGTGATCGAAGGTGTTTGAATAGCCTATAAAGGATTCACCACTCCTTGTGAGGAGATGTATACCCATGGCCTCTCGTCGGATTGTTACTAAAGTCTTTGGCCAAAGCATTACATGTTTAGAGTAAGGTACTCTTCGATACATGTGGAGTAATCAAGCAAGAAGTCTCTAGCAAAGCAATACGTAACTGAAACGAAGGGAACATTTTGTATCATATTCTATAAAGGCAAAGGATTGGTTATTATATTTACATCTTGCTTGTGCCAGCTAATTTAAATATAATAATGCCCTAGAAAAGTAGGTTCTTATCTACAGCACATCAATTGGCAGAATTGATTATGAGAGGCTGTAGAGAACACTTTCTAAATGTTCCTAGTCAAGTATTAATATGCAAGGGCAATATTAATACATAAAGACTAGCATGTAGGTCAATTGATGACTTGATCTCACAAGTCATGGATATATGATATCAAGTTGACACATGGGTATATATTGGAGAATATATACTGAACTGACCCGCCATGAGAAAGTTTCATGGATCGTTATATGAGTGTCATAAACTTTCTCATGTGACTATTGGTATGAATAGTCCTCGGACACGAAGTCACTACGGTTCCCTACATAAGGAGTTATGTACTTTGGTATCGTCAAGCGTCACGCGTAGCGAGGGTGGACCATAAAGCGATTCTTGGGTATGTAACAAATTATGCGGAGGATGTGAGTGATGTAGATGGGATCTATCCCTTCCATATGGCCGAGTGATATCGGTGGGCCCCTTGATTGAGTAGAACTACTAAAAGGCATGGCCATGCTCGAATGAGTCAATATGAGATATTGAGCTCATTTGTTTGAGTTAGTTTACTCAGGGATCAAGAAACACATAGATTGATCGAGGATGACACGGTCTATGCCTCATTGATCAATCTGATATCAAGGATAGAAGGACACAGTCATATATTATAGTAGTCATGGAAAGGTTAGTCGGATCTTGACTTATCTCGTAACTTGGGTAGCAATGATGTATTGCTAGATGCCGCTCATTGCTTGTGTATCTAAAAGAGTTTAGATCCACTGCCAACGTTATGAGAGCCTATAGGGTCACACACAAAGAGCATGATAATTAGAGGAATTAGAGTATTCTAGTTTGACTTGAATAATTTGGGAATAAGCTTAAGTACAAAATGGTTTTTGGACTTTAAGCTTAATGAGAATTTTAGCTAATTGATTTAATGAGATTAATTCAATATGTTACCTTATTGATTTAATAAGATTAATTCAATATGATAACATAAGCTTAATTGAATTAATAAGATTAATTCAATATGATAACATAAGCTTAATTGAATTAATAAGATTAATTCAACATGCATGAATACCACATAAGAATGCCACATAAGCATGCCACATAAGCATGCCACCTAAGCATCCACCTAAGCTAGTTAAGGTGGAAGGAAACAAAATAGTTTTGTCTCCTTAAGTGGCCGGCCAAACAAGGAAGCCAAATCCTTTTTGAGTGTGTCTCAATGCAATGGATTGCATTGAATGTGAAGGAGGTGGAAGGGTTTTTCCAACCCTATAAAAGGCTCCATGGAGTGGCCGGCCATAGGGAGTTTTTGGGGTTGTGGTTGTGAGAGAGCTTGGTGGAAGCTTTAGTTGTGTGGGTTTGTGAGTGTAGGCTAGCAAGAAGAGGAGTCTTCTTCTTCCTTTCTCCTTTTCCCTCTCTTCCTCTCCTTTAGGGACTTCTCTAGCAAGAAGTAAAGGAGGGCTCTTCTAGTTTTCCTTTTGTGAGACAAGAGCGTGCTCGTGTGGATACGTATAGAGGCACGGACACTTGAACGTGCTAAAGATCCAACAAACCGAAAGGAAAAGCGGGATTGCAAAGGGCACGCAACAAAGGTAGAACTCTCCTATAAGATAGGCTTGGTTTAGAGAAATTTATTTTATACGAGTTTGCTTTCGCATGGATCACTTGGAAGGGATCCTATTTTCCGTTGCGCATATGCCATTTGGCATACAAGATTTCCCTACAGTGGTATCAGAGCCACTTGCGAAAGATCGTATAAAATAGGTTTTCTCTATTTTATATGTGATATAGAAGTAGGATAAATTTTATTATGAGTTGATAATTGCATTAGCAAATTTTCAAACATAATAAAATATCCAATGTCTTTTAAAAGTTAAAATGACATGGTGCATGGTTATGGCCTAGTCCCAAAAGTTTGTGATTGTGTGTTGTAATTCTTAATACGGCCTGCGTGTCGTGCCTTTCTCCTAATATTCTTGTTGTAAAAATTAGTTTTAGACTCGAATGTAACTCGAGTATTTCTCCTTTTGTAATGTACAAAACAAGGATGGAGGGTCCATTGGAAGATGAGGTTACAAGGAGGAAGTCAACACACAAGACAACCAAAAGGAAGCACTTAGGAGAAGATGCTATCCCTAGGTTGACCAATCAATCTTTTCATTGGCTTGAGAAGATTGTAGAATAAGGGCCATAACCATGACACGTTAGTTTAATATGTATGTGATGCATGTTAGTTTAGCTTGTATGTGATGCATGATTAGTTTAGCTTATATGTGATGTATGCTAAATATGTATATGATACATGTTTATTTCTTAATAAGTCTAAACGATATGCCTACCAAAGTTGGTACTCACTACTTCCTCGATCATTTGTTATTGGGTTTGCCAAAGCAAAGCAATGCATTTTATCTTGGAGGGGTGCGAGTGGACAATCGAGAGGTCCCGCCATCGCCTTGGTTAAGACTTAATTAAGTGTTTTCTTAATTGGTTAAGAAAGTAGAGGCATATATTAGCTTTGAACATAAGTGTTAACATTAGTTTTGTGTGATTCAACATCGCCTTTGTCTTAGAAGTGGTCGTCGTCTGATATCCAAGAAGGCCTCGTGCCTCGCCACACCGAAGCCGGTTTAGGAATAAACACTAAACTAATCTAAAACTTAACCAAAGCTATTAAAGAGTTACATCAGATGTAATTGGAAAAATATTGCCTACCTAATTATACTACGTCTTGGGCGATTAGCCAAAGCTAACTCAAGACGAATTATGATGTGGATCTTTATCCCATATTAATTTATAGATATTTAGTAGCTTTGAGAATTTAGTGGGAGCCTCTTTTAATTAAAGGCCTATTTAATTGATTTAGGTATTATACTTAACTTTGCACTTTATTGTTGTAGATCACCATGTCATCTAACACGACACCCTCAACTCATGATCCGCCCTGAGAAGGACAAGCTCAATGGAGCAAACTTTCTTGATCGGTATAGGAACTTGAGGATTATCCTCAAGCAAGAACGCAAACTATATGTCCTAGAGCAGCTACCTTCAAATACCCGCCTACTACCACTGGTCAAAAAGATGCTTATAAGAAGCATCTAGATGACGCATTAGATGTGTCATGCCTTATGCTTGCCACCATGAACTCTGAGCTTCAGAAGCAACATGAGAACATGGATGCCTATGATATGGTTGAGCATTTGAAACAACTATATCAAAGACAAGCTAGGCACGAGCGTTTTGAAGTGTCTAAGGCTCTTTTTGCATGCAAGATGCAAGAAGGAACACTGTGAGGAACTCACGTGACTAAAATGATTGGGTACGCTGAGAACCTTGAAAGACTAGGTTTTCCATCGAGCCAAGAATTGGCAACCGATGTTATCCTCGCAATCGCTTCAAGCATACAATCAATTCGTCATGAATTATAAATGAAATTGATAAACCTTTGCCTGAGATTCTCAGCATGTTGAGAACTGCTGAACCAAATCTCAAGAAGAAAGTTAGTAATGTACTAATGGTCAAGAAGGACAAAGGTAAGCGCAAAGGCAAGGGTAAGACCCAAGCCAAAGGCAAGGCCAATTCATCCACTTCAAAGGGTAAAGGTAAAGTACCTAAGGAAGGGACGCTTCCATTGCGGTGAGATCGACACCGGAAGTGAATCGCAAAGTCTACCTTGAGGAAGTAAAGAACAAGAGAAGTGGGACTTAGTATACACGTTATAGAAGTTAATCTATCTATTTCTTCTACATGGGTATTAGATACCGGATGTGCATCTCACATTTGTACTAATGTGCAGGACCGAGAAATAGTAGAATAATGGCAAAGGGTGAAGTGGACCTACGAGTAGGCAATGGCGCAAAAGTTGCTGCTGTAGCTGTAGGAACATATTCTTTGTCTTTGCCCACTGGGCTTATCTTAGAACTAGAGGAGTGCTTCTATGTACCAGCATTAACAAAGAACATAATTTCTGTATCTTGTTTAGACAAGAAAAACTTTTCTTTTATAATAAAGGACAAATGTTGTTCCATTTATTTAAATGAAATGTTCTATTGTAATGCACCACTTATGAATGGTCTCTATGTTCTAGATTTAGATAACCCAATTTATAACGAATACAAATGGTTCAAATCGAATGATTTGAACCGCATATCTTCGCACGCCGCTAGGTCACATAAATGAAAAACGCATATCCCAACTCCATAAAGATGGATTATTGGACTCATTTGATTTTGAATCATATGAGGTATGCGAGTCTTGTCTTTTAGGAAAGATGACTAAAACTCCATTTAGTGGACATGGCGAGAGAGCGACGGATTTGTTAGGACTCATACATACTGATGTATGTGGCCCTTTCAATGTCGAAGCCAGAGGAGGCTATAAGTACTTTATTACTTTCACTGATGATATGAGTAGATTTGGCTACTTATATTTGATGAGACATAAGTCAGAATCCTTTGAAAAGTTCAAAGAATTCAAGAATGAAGTACAAAACCAACTTGGTAAGCGTATTAAGCTACTTCGATCAGATCGAGGTGGTGAATACCTTAGTCAAGAGTTTCGTGATCACCTGGCTGAGTGTGGGATAATATCCCAACTCACTCCACCTGGAACACCACAATGGAATGGTGTATCTGAGAGGAGAAATCGTACTCTATTAGATATGGTACGATCAATGATGAGCCAGACTGATCTACCTACTTCCTTTTGGGGTTTAGCTCTAGAGACAGCCGCTTTCACACTTAATCGCGTTCCATCAAAAGCCGTAGAAAAGACACCATATGATAAGTCACATATCACTAAAGAGAGACAATCCTCACACTCTCCCAATTTTTCCAATTGGGCATCTCACATTCCTATTTCTCCAAAATTCTCTCCCTCATGAGAAAGAATACATTCATCATCCCATGATGGATAACCTCCCCCTAAAGGCTTGCTCCCCCTTGACTATTGCACCAACAATGTCCTTGGAGAGTCTCTAAGCCTATAGGAACACTAAACCATCAAAATTAAGGTCAAAAGTTCAACCTTGAACTTTCACACACCTTAAAATTTGATATATACCCAAACAACTCTCCTAATCCATATCCAATGGATTTGCACCCTTTCCAATACTTTTCAAAGCATATCCTAGGATTAGGAGCAGTTAGGGTAGCCTAACATAGCTGAAGCATGGGTTGAACATCCTTGTTTATCCGAAATCAACGTTGGCAGTCGACTCTGATAGTCAATAGTCGACTACCCTATGCATTAGTCGACTGCCCACAAGTGGCAGTCGACTGATATCTGCAAAATGCAAAAATCAGAATAAGAAAATGAATTTATGAAAATCATAAGTAATTAAACGTAATTTGAAAAATCTTGAAACTCATACATATAATACTTATATCAATCATAATGAGTGAAAAATATTTTATAATAAAATACCCATTAAAATGAGAGATTGACACAAAGTTCAAAACCATTGAAAAGTTCAATATTTTAACCTTACTTTGTATCAACTCTATCAATGGTGATTGCTATCAAAAGATAGACTTCACCAAGGTTTTATAAAATGATTTTAAAAAGTTTTTGAAAACCTATATTGGATCATGATCAATGGGTTCAATGCACATGACTTGCACATTAGCTTTTCCCATGATCCACTCATGATATAAGATGAGTTTGAGTTCATCTAGATGCAAAAACTATGCACCTTGAACTTAACTCATTTCCTAGCATCTCACATGTGTCTAGGGTGTTTGAAAACACACACGTGCCAATTTAATGTGAGATGTGGATTTTGTTCATTCTAATCTTAGGCCTCATATATTTTCTAAGGCAACACTACTTGATTCCCTTATACATGGGACTTCAAGTCATGGCATAGTCCTTAAATCAATTTTAATCAAACCTAAATGCATGAATGATGATTATGGAATAAAATGATAGCATAAATAAGCATGTGCCAAAAATCATGATGTCATGGCATATAAATAAAAACTAAACATACATGACACAAAACTAAAGACTAGAAATTAATCATGACATTTTATATGATTTAAATAAATATGATGTCATGACATGGTATATGACAATCAAGGCATGACAAATAAGATGTAAGGCATAAGAATATCTAAATTTTAATATTTGTTTCCATTTGTTAGAATTAGATTCATTTTTCCATATTATCACTCTTCTCCCAAGTGTGCCAAAAAAAAGCCAAAAAATGGCATACTATGACCTCTAAACTTTAATTGTGTCAATTTGATTGATTTTTTAATTTTCATGAGTTATATTGGCACATCCTAAAATCCTTTAGAATTATAATCAAAACTTATTTCCAAGGTATCCATAACCTTGAAAATGACCTAAAGTGCCACCTTTACCAAGGTTAGGTTAACTACCTATCCATTCAAGGTTAGCATATCCTAACACATATAGCGTGAGTCAATCACACTCTTAGGAACCCAAAATCTATTTGAGCTTCTTGGGTTTATTAGGTATTCCTTAGGGATGACTTCCCTAGATACCCTCCTAATAACCCTGTTAGGCTTGGTAGCCTTGGTCATTGTGGTCTTGCCTAGGTTAACTCTAGGGATGACTCCCCTTGTAACCTTCTTAGTGGACTCCCTAGGTTTCTTTGAAACCTTAGCCACTAGGCACACACCATGGTCAACTCTAGGGATGACTTCGCTTGTGACCTTGGTTTACCTAGACCTAGGTTGAGTTCCATAATCAAATAGAATATTGTGATAAGTAGGCATTACCTTCTTAGACATAGGCTTGTGACCCAAACCTTGCCTCCTAGATGGTTCTTGCCTCTTACTGTTGGGATGTACACTGAAAAGTCTATCTTTTGTATGAACATCTTTATTTTGAAATAAGAATCACATGATCATTGTTTGCATATTTGTGGTTATGCATATTGTCTATTACATTACATTGTAGATAACATGGTGTGTAGTGTCACACGGGAGATCATGTTATCGGTTCTTTGTAAAGTATAAGTAAAGGCTCACAACCTTGATGGCTTTGGACAAACCATTGGTATGGTTGTAGTGTGATTTGGTATTGGTTTGTCTTGACCATAGAATTACACTAATACACTTTGTGTGTGTTGAGCAGGACCGACTTAGAGGTGATTCGATTTATTGCTGACTATATAATCGAATCAGATCTCAGATATTATGTTGTACATGCTCTTAATCCCGATATAATAACGGGCACATATACTTAGTATTCATTTCTTTGATTTACCAATGGGCGAGATTTATAGAGTAAATCGATAGGCTCGGTAAGTTGGAAAATGATATTATTTATATGGTGTGTCGTTGATTATAGGAGAAAATCGTGTCCTATATAGGATGATGATGTCCCCTTGAGGAGCTCATAAGGTTCATCATGTAAACCCTGCAGGTGGACTTGGTCTGGCATGATGATAAGGTTGAGTGGTACTACTCATGGAGTTAGATGTTGATTAATTAATTGTCAGTAAATTATTTAATCAACGGACATTCGAGATCTTAAACACGGGGAGATATATGTACAAATAATATATGGAGCCCATATTAACTTATGGGGGTTGGTGAGGTAGATCAATGATAATCCTCTAGTGGAATGGATTATCATTAATGGATCGGACTTTATGTGGGCTTGATCCATTGGGTGGCCAAGATCCAACTCCTCCTCATGGTCCCTATCGTAGCTTATTAAAACCCTCATGGAGCCTAGATCTGATGATGGAAAATAAAACTCTAGATCCGACGGTGGAGATTAAATCTCGAGATCCAACGGAGGAGATTAAATCTTAAGATCCGACGGTGGAGATTAAATCTCTAGAACCGACGGTTGAGATTAAATCTCTAGATCTGACGGTTGAGATTAAATCCCTAGAACCAACGGTGGAGATTAAAAGGAGGCTTAAGCCTAGCTCTATAAAAGGAGGCATAAGGGTGGGCGACAACTACAATTGAAGGGAGATTAGGGTTGGGGCGGCATTCTTTGGGCGGCTAGGGTTAGGGTTTTGGTTTGGGCTGCAACAAGGTGGAAGGTTGGTTTCCTTTCTCTTCTCCAAGAGTTGGTCGGCACCCATCCCCTCCCTTGATTCATCCTTGGCCAGCGCCCATCCCCTCCTTTGATTCTTCCTTGGTCGGCGTCCTCACCTCTCCTTGAAGCCGGCGGCAACCCATCTTCAAGGTTGGCCGACGCTCCATCACCTATTCCTTGGCCGACGGCAACATCAAGTCCTTTGACTTGGTGGCCGGTTTTAGAAAGGTAGAGGAGTTTCATTCTATACTTCCTCTTGTTCGGAGCGAGCAAGGAAAGGAAGATCGTGATCTAGGAGGCTTCATCTCTTGGAGGATCGTTGCCCCACAACGTCCAAGAGGAGGATAGGACATACGATAGAAGATCTTGAGGTAAACAAGAGGTATAAATCTTGTTTTGTTTTCCTTGTTTGTTTCTTTGTATATTGTATGTATGGCATGTGGCTAAATTTACTTGGACCCCGAATACAAATGCAAAAACCGGTGATTCGTACATCGTCTATTCCGTGTCTATTCGAAGAATAAAGGTTGGTTGCTTGAACAACAAGTTTGTTCAAGTGACCACTCTAATCGGATAGCACGACGATGGAACGGTTGCTTTGGTAATCCCTCTTTATCGAGGATTAATTTGTGGAAGCGACTGCAAGCCGAAGTGCACAACAAAGTAATATCTCTATGGCTAAAGAGAATTAAACTCCTAACCCTAAGGGCTAATCAACCTTGGCCAGCCAAAACCGGTTTTTCAGAGCAATACGTAACCGGAACGAAGCATACTTGAAGGTAGGAAACTTCGCTTCCCACTTCAACTCGGTTGCTTGTTCATGGCGATCCCTTCTACGTCCCCGGATAAAAAAAAATTATCCTTGACAAGAGGGATTACCCAAGCTCCCATTTCATCGTCGTGCTATTCGATTAGAGTGGTCACTTGAACAAACTTGTTGTTCAAGCAACCAACCTCTATTCTACGATTAGCCGCAGAATAGACGATGTACGGATCGCCGACTTTTGTATTTGTATTCGGGGTCCAAGTTAATTTAGCCATTAAACAAAGCATACAACATGCATATAATTGAAAAACAATCACAGACATAACACAAAAGAATATAAAACAACATTTATACCTCTCGATCTTCTATTGTATGTCCTTTCTCCTTTTGGACGTCGTGTGGGCGATGGTCTTCCAAAAGATGAAGCCTCCTAGATTGCTAATCTTCCTATCCTTGTTCTCTCCGAACAAAGGAAGATCAATAACAAAACTCTTCATCTCCTTACTTGCGCCAACCACCAAACACCAACTTGGTGTCCGCCGGCCTAAGGAGTGGATGAAGGAGAGGAGAAGGGGGAGGTTTGGATGCCGGCCAAGGGAGAGAAAGGAAGATGATATGCGTCGACCACCTAAGGAAGAAGAAGGAAAGGAATTTCCTTAATTGTGGCCGCCCAACACCCCTTGCTCCTTGCTGCCCAAAACCCTAGCCCCTCCTTTGATTACTTGCCGTCCAAGCCCTAAGCCTCCTTTTATAGAGTTGGGCTCAAGCCTCCCTTTAATCTCCACCTTCAGTTCTAGGGATTTAATCTCAACCATCGGATCTAGAGAATTAATCTCAACCGTCGGATCTAGAGATTTAATATCTACCATTGGATCTAGAGTTTTGTTTTCTACCATTGGATCTAGGCTTCATGAGGTTTTAATAGGCTACAATAGGGACCATGAGGAGAAGTTGGATCTTGGCCACCCAATGGATCAAGCCCACATAAAGTCCAACCCATTAATGATAATCCAATCCACTAAAGGATTATCATTGATCTAACTCACCAAACCCCATAAGTTAATATGAGCTCCATATATTATTTGTACATTTTTCTCCCCGTGTTTAAGATCTCGAATGTCCGTCGATTAATTAATTTACTGACAATTAATTAATCAACATCTAACTCCATGAGTAGTCCCACTCATCCTTATCATCATGCCGGACCAAGTCCACTTGCAGGGTTTACATGATGAACCTTATGAGCTCCTCAAGGGAACATCATCATCCTAATATTTAGGACACGATTTCCTCCTATAATCAATGGCACACCATATAAATAATATCATTTCCCAACTTACCGAGCCTATCGATTTAATCTATAAATCTCGCCCATTGGTAAATCAAAGAAATGAATACTAATTATATGTGCCCGTTATTATATCGGGATTAAGAGCATGTACAACATAATATCTGAGGTCCGATTCGATTATGTAGTCAGCAATAAATCGAATCACCTCTAAGTCGGTCCTACTCAATACACACAAAGTGCACTAGTGTGATTCTATGGTCAAGACAAACCAGTACCAAATCACACTACAACCATACCAATGGTTTGTCCAAAGCCATCTCGGTTGTGAGCTTTTACTTATACTTTACAAGGAGTCGATAACATGATCTCCCGTGTGACACTACACACCATGTTATCTATAATGTAATGTATTAGACAATATGCATAACTGTATAAATATGCAAATAATGATCATGTGATTCTTATTTCAAAATAAATATGTTCATACAAAAAAATAGACTTTTCAGTATACATCCTAACAATCTCCCACTTATACTAAAAGACTATGTTGTCCTCAAACTGCCATACATCTGATTCCCATTACCTCAACATGCCTATCAAAAGCTCTCACCGGAACGACCTTAGTGAAAGGATCTGCCAGGTTATCCTCTGATACAATCTTGGCCACAACAACTTCTCCTCTCTTTACGATTTCTCGTATCAGGTGGTACTTACGCTCTATGTGTTTACTTGCCTTATGTGCTCGTTGTTCCTTCGAGTTTTCAATTGCACCACTATTATCACAATAAATTGTGATAGTTCTGGGCAAACCAGGAATCACATCCAAGTCCATCAAGAAGTTCCTGAGCCACACAGCTTCTTTGGCCGCCTCAGAGGCCGCCACATACTCAGCTTCCATGGTGGAGTCTGCCATGCATTTCTGCTTGACACTCCTCCATACAATGGCTCCGCCTCCCAAAGTAAACACAAAACCTGAGGTAGACTTACTGTTATCCCTGTCTGATTGAAAGTCGGAATTCGTGTAACCCACAGGGAGTAATTGGTCTGCCTGGTAAACTAGCATATAATTCCTTGTCCTTCTCAGGTACTTCAATATATGCTTTACCGCAGTCCAATGCCCCTGTCCTAGATTACTATGATATCTGCTAACCATGCTGACGGCAAAGCAGATATCTGGTCACGTACATAGCATCGCATACATGAGGCTTCCTACTGCCGAAGCATAAGGAACTGCCATCATCTCCTCTACCTCCTCAGATGTTTTAGGACACATCTCCTTAGATAAAGGAACTCCATGCCTGAAAGGTAGAAAACCCTTCTTGGAGTTCTGCATGCTAAAACGATCCATAATGGTGTCTATGTATAAAGCTTGAGATAAGCACAACATCCTTTTCCTACGATCCCTTATAACCTTGATCCCAAGTATGTGTCCCACTTCTCCCAAGTCCTTCATATCAAACTGTTTGGACAACCATACTCTTACGTCCGATAACACCTTGACATTGTTGCCAATTAACAAAATGTCATCTACGTATAGCACAAGAAATACCACTACGTTTCCATCACATCTCTTGTATACACAAGACTCATCCGGACTTTGAATAAATCCACAAGACTGGATTACCTCATCAAAGCGGATGTTCCAAGACCTCGAAGCTTGATTCAATCCATAAATTGACCGATTAAGCTTACACACAAGATGCTCTTTGCCCTTTGCAATGAATCCCTCTGGTTGCTTCATATAGATGTTTTCTTTAAGACTTCCATTAAGGAAAGCTGTCTTGACATCCATCTGCCATACCTCATAATCCATATGAGCAGCAATGCATAAGAGAATCCGGATAGACTTAAGCATAACTACCAGCGAAAAAGTCTCCTCATAATCGATACCCTCTTTCCGAGTATACCCTTTCACAACAAGACTTGCTTTGAAGGTCTCAACCTTCCCGTCTATTCCTCTCTTTTTTTTGTAGATCCACTTGCATCCAATGGTTCTTATACCATTGGGTGGTTCTACTAGCTCCCATACCTGATTTGAATCCATAGATTCAATCTCAGTATTCATTGCACTTTGCCAAGATACCGCATTTTTATCTTGGATTGCCTCGTCATATGTCCAGGGATCAGGTTCATGTTCGTCAGGGATCAAATCAGAAGATTCTCCTAAGAACATGAATCTATCAGGCTGTCTCACAACCCTCCCACTACGATGAGGTATCACCTGTGTATCCTCTGTGACACGCGGTACAGTGACTTGTGGTATATCCTCTTTTACCGGTGGTACTGAAGAAGTGACTTCCCCTTTTAATTCCTCCAGAATAATCTTACTCATGGGCTTGTGGTTCATTACATAGTCTTCCTCTAGAAATCTGGCATTCGTGCTAATGATCACCCTCTGATCTCTAGGACTATAAAACAAACCACCTTTTGTTCCTCTAGGATATCCAACGAACATGCGTACTTCTGTATGAGGTTCCAACTTACCAGCATCTGCCTTCAGCACATGTGCTGGACTCCCCCAAATCCGAATATGTCTTAGACTAGGCTTTCGCCCAATCCACAATTCTATGGGAGTGGAAGGCACTGATTTAGATGGAACTAAGTTCAAAATGTACACTGCCGTATCTAGAGCATATCCCCAGAACAAATCTGGCAACTCAGAAAACTCATCATCGATCTAACCATCTCCATAAGAGTTCTATTCCTTCCCTTTGCTACACCATTCTGCTAGGGTGTGCCCGGTGCAGACAATTGGGATTGAATCCCAGCCTCTGATAAGTAATTCCTAAACTCTCCCAAGAGGTACTCACCACCACGATCAGATCGTAGTGTCTTGATACTTTTACCTTAACGTTTCTCCACGTTAGCCTTGAATTCTTTGAACTTGTCAAAGCATTCAGACTTGCGGCGCATCAAGTAAATGTATCCATATCTCGAATAATTGTCTATAAAAGAGACGAAATACTCAAAACCACCTCTAGCCTGGATAGACATAGGACCACACAAATCAGAATGAACCAATTCTAACACATCTTTGGCTCTATACCCCTTGGCCTTAAAAGGCCTCTTGGTCATTTTTTGTAAAATACCATAAATAAATTACTATAGTATAATAGTATCTAATTAAGAGATACTATTATTGATTAGTTTAATTGATGAATGTGGTTAGGGGTTAAGTAAAGTTTAACCTAGGTTTTAATTAAGGGCTTATAAAATGGGTTCCGGTCTATTTCTCCTCAGCCGACCGCATCTGTTAACCTGTTAACCCGTTAACCCATTTGTGTTTTCTTTCTTCCCACGATTACTTCTTCTTCCCCATTTTTTCTCCCGATCATTTCTGCCCCTCTCCTCCGATAGTTTCTCTCTCGTGCTTCCCTCTCCTTCGTCGACAACCAGGTGGTTGCCACCCACAGCGCCGTCCGACGTCGAGGGCGCATCGTCGTCGCTGCTCACAGGCAGCGCTCGAGTTGGTTTTTCTCGCGCCCGCAGCCAACGGACCCCCAAGCCCCTTCTCCTTCGGCGCGATCGTCGGTCGTTCCTTTGCCACAGCGAGTCACTCTTTCCTTTGCTGTCCGACCTCGAGGTTGCGCTCCGCGCCGCCGTAGCCGACGCTTAAGCCTTCTGATCGCCTCTTCTCCCCAAGCGCCGCCGCCTTCGGTGCCAGTCACGGCTTCTCTTCCTTGCCTTTGACCACCGCACGAGCCGCTCTCTACTTGTCGTACGAGAGCCCTGCGGTCGACCGCCATCTCTGCGCGTTGGTGGTCGCCGGAACAAGAGAATTAGGGCAGCGGTAGATCCGGTGAATCGAGCGGTTGGGAGGTTCCAATCGCAGGTATATCTTAAGTTATTTACTGTTGGTATGTTGTTTGATTTTTGTTTCGAGTGGGTGGATGTGGCTTGGGGGTGGACTGTAAGGTGGTTGTGGGCCGGAGTTGTGGTCGATTTGGGTTGATTTTGGTGTTTGAGGCAGCTGTGATTTGGAGTTTTGACAAGTTGAGAGGGCTGTGAGGTTTTATTGGGTGTTGATGTGGATGTAAATACAGTTAGTGCGGCTGTGAAATTGAAGGTTGAGGATTTGGGATATGCTATACAGAATTTTTGGGCAACGATTAGGTTTTAGAGGCAGTTGGGCTTAAGGTGAGTCCTAAATTAACCCATAGTTGTTGGCTGTGAGATTTAAGATGGAAAAATTGGTAAGTTCATATATGGGTGTTAATAAATGCATAATATGTTGTTAATTTGCTTAATGGTCGATAGGGATTGATGCGGAGGATTGATTCGGTTAAATGGGATAACTAGATCAATCTGGTTGACCGGGATTTTATTAAGAATTTGGGTTAATTGGGTTATGTCCAAAATCGGCTTAGGATTCGATTTGACAGTGGATCATATTTTTGTGCTTAACAATAGTTATGTTGTATGCAGGTTTCGATCACGAGGCAGGTCCCCGGTCGTGACGATTTCGTTCTTGCAGACATTTTTATTCAGACGGGCATTTTGACTTATCTCCTAGATATAGTCAAAAGTTGATATGCTAGTTAGGATAGCTTACAATAATTATCATGTTTATATGCCTAGCATGTTTTTGGTGCCTACTTGATACATGCATGTGATAGGATATGATTATATCTTTCCTGTTTTATTTGGATCATAGTTACTTGGTTTATGGATATGTACATATTGATTGTGCATATCATTCAGATAGATATTTTTAGTTGGATTTACATGCTTTAGTATCATGCACCATCTTGCAAGCCGGGGTTCCTTTATAGTTGAGCATACGATTCCTAACTATATGCATGGCTCGCACACTGCCACTCATGGGTTAGTGGTACATCAGGAGGGTGTGTGCAGTTGCTCTGTCAGGCTCTGTTGGTCCGCTCATGGGTAGCGATGAGGCAGCGTGGTAGCGGGCAGGGATCCCTCCTCTGGTCTATGACACCGGGAGATGAGAGCTTAGCTCCCCCACTCTGTTTGGGGCAGGAGGATAGGTGTACTCCGACATCATCCTGTCCACTCGGTCACTCAGGAGCAGTGATGGCAGAGTGTATAGTTGTCATAGCCCTACCCACTCGGCTTCACCATCGCATGTGAGGCGGCTGACTGGCGTCAGGGGTGACCATGTCATTGGCACGGCATGCACTTTGCACGGATTGCATTTGTATTGTGTTTGCTGCATTATTGTATTGATGCCTTGGATGTTGTATATGATTGTCATGCATACAGAATACATGTTTGTATATGGTGATGACTCTTATTGTAGGGCACTTGCTCCTATATCAGGGTAGGAGATTCAGATGAGTACAGTCCTTTTACATTTATTTCTTGCTTACCATATATATGAGACTGTACTAGCATGATTAGTATTGTTAGCTATATCTTGTTATTCATATCGACTAATATCCGCTAAGTTATTTGAACTTACCCTGTGATTTTATATTTATTTCAAGATGAAGCTGTCAGGAGAGTCCAGTTGCCAACCCCCCTCATCGAAGTGGATAGGTTTTATTGGTCTTATGGTTTTTGGTTATTAGTTTATAGATTGGGATTTTATTGGAGGATATGTTTAGGATTTATGTTTGGTTTGTATACCGGTGGATGTTTTGGTTATATTTGTTATGTCCTTGTGGACTTATATTCGGTTCATTTTGGTTGTATGTTCCTGCTCAGATGGCAGAAGGGGTAGGTCTTGATGTTTTAGATCTTTTACCTATTTTGGTTGATGGACTAAAGCTGCATATTATGTATATTGTATTGTGATTGGATTCCGGTCATGTTGATCGATGTATAGTGGTCGTGTAGGCCTTGTATAAAAATTGGTATTGTCACCGTGACAGGAGGTGTCGGATTTTCGCTCATGAGACTCCTGGGCGTGACAATTTATTTGGTATCAGAGCCAGGTTTCCGAGTTCCTTAGGGTCTTTGGGTTTTTGGAGTTTGCCTCGTTTGGTAGGTTAACTGAGGTATTTTCGGAGTTATATGGATTTTTGACAATTTTATGTTTCGGAAATTCGAGGTATGATTGACGAGGTCAATATGGGGATTTGGCGGCGACAGGACATCTCCAGACGGCTAACAGGTAAATAAATTCTAAAAAAAAAATCTAGATTTAGTGCATATTTATATTGGTTATGCGGTGATATCATGTTTTGTCTAGTCTTGTTTTAACCTTATATCTGTTAGACTGTTAGATCTTTAGGTTGCTGGTTTATCGTTAGTATATGGTTATTAATTGCTATTACTGCTATACGTAAACAGTTACCATTGAGATATAAATGATTAGATATTATTGGTAGATATTTACCTCTTACTTTTTGGACTAGTATTTGGATTGGACTAGTATTAGGATTAGACTAGTTGAATAATATGACTAAGATGGATAAATTCATAGAAGGTATATGTTGAGGTTCTTTGACTCTCTAGATCCTAGTGCCTGATGACATGCTTACATTGCTTACGTAGTTTATGGTATATATAGGCACCTGATGGTTTATTGAGTATTGTCTTGACTTTGATCTGGCATGACCCTTTGGTTACACCTTAATTAATTTCAGCCATTGATTGCCATTAGTATGACTATGCTGTCGTTTATTAGATAGTGTGTTATATGTTTATAGGGTTATGTGTTATTGAGGTGGATACCATGACGGAGATTAGTAGAGGTAGAATAACTTAGATGAGGTTATTCTGTAGGAGCGGATCTCAGGAATGAAACAACATTATTGGAACCCTAGGCGTAATGACCCAGATGTGCATATTGGTATATGTGATTATCCATTTACTATTTCATTTGATATGGTGATCGGACTAGTAGAGTTCGTATGGTTAGGATGCCATTAATCCTTACAATTTCTCCCATTCTTGGTTGAGAGAGAGTCTGCAGTAGAGTCTCTCTATGGTTGTTTTTGTATATTTGTGGTCAATCATGTCCCCCATACATGGTTGAGATGACCTACTGTAAGGTTATATTCTTGCGTTATTCGTTCGGAGTTGGTGATAATCGGATTCGTATGACGCATGTAGCTAGATAGCTACTTTACGTCTTAAGTACCCACGAGATCTGTTCGTGGTAGCAGGTTGGGGCATGCATGATTGAACTGGTAGGACGATATAATTTGGGCATAACCCTCTTGAAGGGCTTGATAGTAGATTTGTGGTCCTTATTGGCCTTGATAGATGTTTCTTGTTAGTTGGGACGAAACCCTATGATTAATCATCTCGACGTGATTATTAGTGGAATTATGAGTTTTATCGACCTTGATAACCGATCATGTTAGAAGGGTTGGAATTCTAGACTTAACCATCTCGACTTATTTATTTATAAGTCGATGATCTTTACCGGCTTTGGTAGAACTTTCGTATTAGAGGTGTTGAAACCCTCGCTTAACCGCCTCAATGGGTTTAATTGTAGATCTATGATCTTTGTCGACGTTGAAAGTCGATTTATGCTGGATGTATTGGATAACCCCAGGCTTAACAACCTAGGATAATCGACTGCCCCCGCAACCCATTAGAGGTAGCATGTGGTTGTGAGCAGTCAATAACTAGATATCTATATACGCGGTCTGCCCATGAGACTCATTCGTGGTAGCATGTCGTTGCCACAGACACTGAATCTTTCTACTGTCTGTCTACCCACGAGTTTCATTCGGGGTAGCATGTAGTTGCGTATAGACAGTGCTTAGCTTATTGATTGTTGACCCATGAGTACCGTTCGCGGTAGCTCATAGACAGTTCTCTTTTTGTGCGAGAGCCACGAGGCTTTGTCGTGGTATCCGGATGTGCACTGCTTGTTGCAGTGGTTGGGTTTTACGGGTATATTTGTTATACTGCTGATCAGGATAGTTGCAGACTGATATTGGTACTCTAAGGGTTGGGTTACTCTAGCTTGTTCCCTGTGACTTCCATTATGTGCATTATGATTATGCACTATTGTCTATACATCCACAGAGTGGTTGTACTTATCCCCTCCTCACTTATTCTCAAGGTTAACTGATGGAGGACGTGTCCTGTTGACCTACCTTCATGTCGCTCAGAGAGTTCCTTGCCGTGCTTGTTCTACTGCATCGTCGAGATGCCGCTTTGTTTACTTTATCGGTGTTGCATTTTGTTAATGCACTTTGGATTTGTGGTCGCAATTTGATTTGGTGTCACAAAACTATTTTACTTTAATTGATATATGTTTAGTCGTGCATGCATGCAGTTAATTAAAATACTGGTATTTCTATTATTATTTTGAAGTTTTTACTAGATTTTCGAAATATTGTCACTAAGGGGCTCCTCTGTCATTTGGATGACGGATATGCCCTCAGGACGTGACAATTTTATTGGTTTGGGGTTTTGGTTTGTGGGTTTAGGTGTATCGAAGATTTGATTTTCCTTGGATTTTTGGGAGTTCTCGGGTTTTGGGATCAGGCGAGCTGAAGGATATCTCTGAGCTATAAGAAAAGTGTTGTCTTTAGTAGTTACAGTACTTTAGTGGTTAGGAAAAGTATTGACTTAGTGAAATTTCCCCTACTCATGGTCGGGGACGAGGTCAAGGACGTAGTGACCTTACGGGACCTAACGATGATTTCAGAAGTACGGACTCTTTAGAGGTGCCGACTGATGTTGAATTAGGAGGCTAGGGTTAGACCCGCTAGCCACCCATTAGGAGGACAAGGAGTAAACCCTCGGAGAATATCAGTCCCTACTAATAGTGATTTGGTTATGGATTAGGCATGTATACTTACACTGGTCAAGACGATGAAAGATCGTTTTACCTTATTATAGGACGTGTGGGATGGGATATTTATCTATCCCAGTATTTCTTCCAGAGAAGATCCGGAACTCTTTGTTAAAAGAGAGAGGGACCTTTGAGGTTACGCATCGATTAACGATGATAGAATGCTATAGTTGTGGAAGGAAATGAATATCCTTCATTGTGGATAGAGGATCTATTTAGATCAGCTATAGGATTGATCTATGACTAGTGGGTTGATATTGTAGTAACATGGTGTCATACAATTATCATTGTCATTGTGATGTTTGGTATATTATTACCTAGAGTAAAGAGAATGCAGGTGTGTAGCGATGACAATTTCATACTTGGTATGAATTGTTTGAGCTTTTGATTATCTTATTAGACTTATTGACGACTTAGTCGTCCAGGGATTTGGGAAGTCATGTATTCTGGACACGATTAGATCAGTTGTGGTTGTTGGAGTTGCGTAACTTGCCACTGTTGAGGGTGGTAGTTGGAGTTGTGCACTCGGTCACCGTAGATGGTAGTTTTTCTGGTATTGATTTGATTATTATCATAGATATGGATAGGATGCTCTAGCGGTACTACATCGCTGACTGGTTGGATCAGGAAGGTGATGGAATTTACTTGGTCTGCAGCTTGTGAAACTAGTTCAAGGCTCAGACGATGGTTTACTTTTACGCCAGTGTTGAGTAATTATTCTGGTGTGGATGGAAGGGTAGTGTATATGGATGCATTATTTCGGGGATCGGAGCGATTCCGATGCTATTGAATAAGACATATCCTAAGCTTACGGCAATTAAAGGACTGCGAGATAAGACGTCATATATATGACGTGGACTTCACAGTAATTATGTTGTTTTGAATAGGTGAGGAGCAGAAATGCTCATGGAGTTTTGGCTAGCTATTGGATAGCTACTATAGAGTAGCTGGAACACGAACGGTTGTAAAAAGGAAGTTTGGTCGCGATAGCCTCCCATGCACTTACAGAGTGTGTGGTGGAGTGGATTTTGGACGGTAGATGGACTACTGTCTCTGACTCGGAGGAGGATAATGGTTTCCGAAGTTGCATTAGTTTAAGGAACAGATGCTTCCGGAAATTCCGATTTCGGAATGGAAGTGGAAGCGTATTTTTATGGATTGTGTGGAGGGTTGCCTAGGACATATCAAGGGCATGACGCGATTTGGGTAGTCATGGACCGACTAATCAAATCCGCGCACTTCTTAGTGATTTGGAAGACCGACTCTTTTGATCATTTGACAGAGTTATATTGTCGAGATATCATCAGATTGCATGGTGTCCTTTGAGCATTATATCATATAGAGATCCCCGGTTCACGTCTCGGTGCTGGCAGAGTCTGCAGCAAGCGTTAGGCACACAGTTTTGTTTTAGTATTGCATTCCATCCGCAGACAGATGGACAGTCTAAGCGGGCCATTTTGACACTAGAGGACTTGCTAAGGTCCTGTGTAATGGATTTCGGGGCAATCCGGGAGGACTAGCCTAGGACCCATGGAGCTCAAGATGAGGCGTGGTTGGTCCGCACATCGACGAGGATGACAGAGGCGCAGGATCGTCAGAAGAGTTATGCTGATCGAAGACAGAGACCTCTGGAGTTCTCTATCGGTGACCAGGTATTCCTGCGAGTCTCACCCACGAAAGGGGTGAAGAGATTTGACCTCCGTGGTAAGTTAGCTCCAAGGTACATTGGGCCTTTTGAAATTTTGGAGAGGATCGGAGCAGTCGCTTACCGACTAGCGCTACCACCGTCTTTGGCTGGTATTGTTAGTAATATATGAGAGATGTCCTAAGGCAATCGCCTTATGTATGAACCATTTATATGATAAATGAAGATTCACTATTTGAGTATACATGTTTTATGTATTTGATTGGATCTTAAACTCATTTACTGAATGTCCACGATACGATTCACAACATGAGAGAATTTGTGATTGGATCACAACTAGTGAGTATCTCTACATGTGTAATTGTGATGTATCGGAATTATCCCTAGTCGATGAATTGATGGATTTGGACACCATCAATTCTGTCGAGACTAGCACGAGGTATACTCCTTGGTGTATCCAAGCGGTGATTCTCACTTTGGCCGAGACATAGTGATGTCCGGAGTTAATCGTGGATGCTAGTTATGGTAACTAGTTCATTGGAGTGACCAGCCGTAAGACTTCATATGGTTCTCTGCATATATAGATATGTCAATGAAGTTCTTACTATGGCTTAAGTGCGATGTTCCTTTGACTTGCGGTATTCAAGTCATCTTGATCATGGAGACTTATGCTTTGACATCTTAAGCAAACATCTCCGAGGAGATATGGACCCGGGATGATTGGGTATAAGTCGAAGTGATCGAAGGTGTTTGAATAGCCTATAAAGGATTCACCACTCCTTGCGAGGAGATGTATACCCATGGCCTCTCGTCGGATTGTTACTAAAGTCTTTGGCCAAAGCATTACATGTTTAGAGTAAAGTACTCTTCGATACATGTGGAGTAACTAGAATTCGTAGGACGAGGAAATGATACTTGGGCTAGGTGTGACGTAGTCGACCTAGTGGGGGTGACACAATAGACCATGTCCTGAACCAAGTGGGTATAAGATGAGTGAAGGGAATGGGGCACGATTCATTCGAGCTACTGAAGGGTTTCAGAAATAGTTCTGGATCAACCGTTGATCTTTTTGGTTAATTGGGGATCATGATGTACTACTAGGTGCCACTCATGATCGTTCTATAATTAATGGTTAATTATAGACGGCCAACATAAACCGAGAACCTATTTGGTCACACGCACAACGAGTGTAATCCAAAGGATTTAAAACGAGCTTGAGAATGGGATTCTCAGACCCAGAGAAACTATGTTTGGTTGGACCAAACATAAAGCGAGCATGAAATTGTTTCAGTCGCAATGGAAGCGTGGATGGGCCGTGTCTTATGAAGACATAATGGATGGACCAAAATGGTTTGGTTCTAATCCAAAGGATGAGAATAAACCAAAGGGTTTGGTTTATATTAAACGAATGAACCAAAGGTTGGTTCGGTTCGTTTTAACTTAAAATAAACCATCATGGTTTGGTTTATTTTAACTTATCTTAATGGAGCGGGTTAACGGGCTTTATGGATATGATCCATTAACCATTAAGAGAATTAGTTCTCTATAAAATAGGGCTTAAACCCTAATCAAAAACCCTAATCTATTTTGGCCGCCCAACCTAGTTGCCGCCCACCCCTTGTTGGTGATTTCGGCGCCCAACTACAAGCTGCCGCCGCCCAGCTTTGTGCCGCCGTCCAAGACCCTTGCCGGCGTCCAAGCTCCAGCCGGTGAACCTCCGGCGACCCTCCGGTGATCTCCTATAGGTTCGGCATCAAGGTGAGCCTTTTCTCTCCTTGTTTTGGCCGGCGCCTACTCCTCCACCAAGCTGTCCAGTTTTCTGGACAGCTTCTCCTCGTCGGGCGTCGTTTGGGCGGCGGTTAGTGCTCCGACGGCTAACTTACGAGGATTTGATCTCCGGTAATCCTCTGAGGTGGGGGCGAAGGATTCGTCAAGCGGTTGTGAATACCTCTCCGGAGAAGCGAGTTTGAGAACTCATTTTAGGATCCGAATTTGGATTCGGATCGTGATCATCTCGATCACGTCGTCTTCAACACGAGGCTAGTAACCCGTCACGAAGACGAAGCTCGTGACTTAGCGAAGTCATCCCGAGGAGCTCGGCGTGGATACGGATAGAGACGATTCTTACGAGGATCGTTCCGGTTGATGCCGTTCCCGCTACACGTCATACGAAAGGTATAACGTAGTTTAATTTCCTTTTATTGCAAATTTTAATTTACGGTTATGTCTACACTTGTTGTAATAGCATGCGTGTGTTGTGTGTGTTGTAATAAATATAGATTTATTATTTTTAATTGCTTCCGCTGTGTTCATGTTTACGAAACATGATCGAACACACCCTTGTGATCTTGAAAACCCAACATGATGGTATCGAGCAGTTGTGTTTCGACATAATCGTAAAATGGTTTTGATAGTCATAATGTATTTCTGGAAATTTTCTAATTTTGGAAATTTAGAAGTATTTATGGAAATTTTTCAATTTTGGAAAGTCTAGAAGTATTTATGGAAATCTTCCACTTTTGGAAAGTTGGAAGTATTTATGGAAATTGATATTTTCCATAAATAAAATATTTGATTAGATTCTTGAAATTTGTTTCCTAATTTAATCATAATTTGATTTGGGAAATCAAATCTTAAAATATTTTATTTCCATAAGTAGTTTTAATGATTTAGGAAATTGGTTTCCTAAATAAATTTTCCTTAATCAAATAATTCCATGAATAAAATATGTGATTAGATTTGGAAATTTGTTTCCTAATTTAATTATGATTTGATTTGGAGAATCAAATCTTAAACATATTTTATTTCCATAAATAGTTATGACATATAAGGAAATATAGACATGACATAATTGTATGCCATGTAATTGCATTAGATGCATAACATTATGTCATGCGTGTCGTGACATGTAGATGTATGTCATGTATGCCATGCCATGTAGATAATAGTTATTTGCATGCAAAGAGGATGAGACATAAAACCCCTAACTCAATATTAAAGCCTACACCTTCCATTAATATGGTTAGAACCAGAGTTCTGTTTCCTGTTTGGGTTGTTGGACTCACTCCAAGCCCGGCTCGAACCTGAACATGTTCAAATCATTGGAATAGTTTAACTCTAATATGGTAAGAGTCAGAGGTCAATCGTTAGTTTGGGTTGTTGGACTCACTCCAAGCCTGGCTAATTGGTTGAATGCGCTCTAACCATATTAAAACTATTTAGCGATTAATGGGTCGGCTTTAACTTGGAGCATCGATTTGTTGGACTCACTCCAAGGTCGATGTGAAGAGAGGTGAAGTTGGGTGCTATGCATATGATGCATACTTGTTAATGTGTTAACAACCCAATGTATGTGTAAACATTCAATTAGTTGATAGCACATTGTGATAGTTACATAGACATGATATGTAATCGGTATACTTGATACCCACCATCATAGCTAAGAATGGCTTGTTGGACTCACTCCAAGGTTGTTCTTATCTATGATGGATATCAGCCCATTCAGAGATGGACCTACGATCTCCCGAAGTGATTTTAAGGGTTTTTGAAATTCGAAAAAAAAATGAATGGGATTTATAAATGTATATTGATGCATTTTAAAATCATCTTTCTCATATATGCTCGTTTTGTATTTCTAAGTTAATATATTGATCATGATGTGTTTGAATTTGCGTTCCATTTTGGATTCAAATAAATTGACTGGGCCGAACTTCTTGGACTAGCTTAGAAACTTGAGAATTGTTCTCAAGGTGGAAAAGCTTGTGTATGTCCTCGAAGCGCCTCTTCCCGCCCATCCTAGTGACAATGCAACTCTGGACCAATTGTTGGCCTATCAGAAACATGTGAGTGATTCTGAACAAATGAGTTGCATCATGCTAGCCATGATGGAACCCAAGCTACGAAAGCAGCATGAGCATATGGATGCTCATATCGTAGTCCTTCATCTTTGTGAGTTGGTTGATGAGCAAGTGAGATTCGAAGGTTGAAGTCTCAAAGCTCCTCTTCACCTCGAGATGCTAGGAGGTTCATCTGGTAGTCTTGCTCAATATCTTTGAAGGTGTGGAGTCTTACGAGAAGCATGAAGCGAGGGGCAGTCTTGTTAGTTGATTCCTCAAAGAAAGGTTCTAAGAGGAAGTCAAAGGAACAGCAGAAGGGAAAGAAGAGAAGGGCTAAGAAGGTAGAACTAGCACAAAAGGAAACTTGCCATCATTATGGCAAGGAGAGACATTTGCGAAGAAAGTGCAAGATTTATCTTGAGTCCATGAAGAAGGATAAGGCATCGGATGCCCCATCTTCTTCAGAAATCCTCTTTATTGATTGTCATTCTATTTCCTTAGACACTTGGGTATTGGATACTGGGTGTGGCTCACATATATGTAATGACATACATGGGCTAAGGAATAAAAGAAGACTCGTCAAGGGAGAGTCAAATTTACGTGTTGGGAATGAAGCAAAGGTTGCTGCACTCGCCATCGGAACGTATTTGTTGAAACTCCCTGTAGGACTTGTCTTAGAACTGGACAATTGCTTTTATATTCCTTTGTTGATAAAGAACATCATTTCTATTTCTTGTTTAAATAGAAATGGTTTCCATTTGACATTTAGTAACAATTGTTGTTACATAACTTTGAATGGGGTTCTTTATGGGACTGAAACTTTAAGCAATGGTGTTTATACGTTGGACGTATCCAGTGACATTTGCAATATCGAAGCGAGCAACAAGAGTGCTCGAAAGGATAATCAAATAGACTCCTACATGTGGCATTGTCGTCTTGGCCATGTAAGCAAGACACGCATGTCCGAATTACACCGATGTGGAATTCTGGAATCGTTTGAATTGGATTCATACGATACATGCGAATCATGCTTAAAAGGCAAGATGACTAAGTTACCTTTTACGGGAAAAGGTGAACGAGTGGGAGAGTTACTAGGTCTAATACATACTGATGTATGTGAACCTATGTCAACTCAAGCTTTAGGCGTCCAAGCTCCAGCCGGTGAACCTCCGGCGACCCTCCGGTGATCTCCTATAGGTTCGGCATCAAGGTGAGCTTTTTCTCTCCTTGTTTTGGCCGGCGCCTACTCCTCCACCAAGCTGTCCAGTTTTCTGGACAGCTTCTCCTCGTCGGGCGTCATTTGGGCGGCGGTTAGTGCTCGGACGGGCTAACTTCTGCAGGGATTTGATCTCCGGTAATCCTCTGAGGTGGGGGCGAAGGATTCGTCAAGCGGTTGTGAATACCTCTCGGAGAAGCGAGTTTTGAGAACTTCGTTTTAGGATCGAATTTGGATTCGGATCGTGATCATCTCTCGATCACGTCGTCTTCAACACGAGGCTAGTAACCCGTACGAAGACGAAGCTCGTGACTTAGCGAAGTCATCCCGAGGAGCTCGGCGTGGATACGGATAGAGACGATTCTTACGAGGATCGTTCCGGTTGATGCCGTTCCCGCTACACGTCATACGAAAGGTATAATGTAGTTTAATTTCCTTTTATTGCAAATTTTAATTTACGGTTATGTCTACACTTGTTGTAATAGCATGCGTGTGTTGTGTGTGTTGTAATAAATATAGATTTATTATTTTTAATTGCTTCCGCTGTGCTCATGTTTACGAAACATGATCGAACACACACACGCCGCGGTGCCGGAAACCCAATAGGTATTCATGATGTGTGACATGTGTCCATGCTGAGGAAGTATGTATCAGACTCTACACATATTCTGTCAGATGTGTCAGGTTCCGTTCAACCTAATGCTACTTACACAGAGGTTCCGGTATGGATTTTGGATCACAAGGAACGACAGTTGCGGAATAAGATTGTGCGACTTGTCAAGATCGCGTGGAGTCACCATACTGATGAGGAGACTACTTGGGAGCTTGAGGAAAAGATACTATCCGAGCTCCATACCCCCACCTGTTTACTTAAGGTGTGTGAAATATACATTCAGTATTTGTACTACTTGAGAGTGCTATCATTTACTCATTATACATTTGAGTAGGAAATTTGGGGACCAAATTTTATTAGTGAGGGAGAATGTAAAATACCATAAATAAATTACTATAGTATAATAGTATCTAATTAAGAGATACTATTATTGATTAGTTTAATTGATGAATGTGGTTAGGGGTTAAGTAAAGTTTAACCTAGGTTTTAATTAAGGGCTTATAAAATGGGTTCCGGTCTATTTCTCCTCAGCCGACCGCATCCGTTTACCCGTTAACCCATTTGTTTTTTCTTTCTTCCCACGATTTCTTCTTCTTCCCCATTTTTTCTCCAGATCGTTTCTGCCCCTCTCCTCCGACAGTTTCTCTCTCGCGCTTCCCTCTCGCCGACGGCGACGGTGGCGCCACCCACAGTCATCAGCGCCAGGCGTCGTCATCACTTGCTCACGGCGGCGCTTCGCGTTCGTTTCTTCTCGCGCCGCGGTAATGGACCCCAAGCCCCTTCTCCTTGGCGTGATAAATCGTCGTTCCTTTGCCCACGCAATGTCGCTCTTTCCTTTGTTGTCTGACCTCGATCTTACGCTGCCGCCGCCGCTCACAATTGCCGACGCTAAGCCTTGCTGTCGCCTCTTCTCCCCCAAGCGCCGCCGCCCTTCCCGGTGCCCAGGCTGCCGGCTTCTCTTCCTTGCCTTTGACCGCCGCACGAGCCGCTCTCTACTTGCCGTACGAGAGCCCTGCGGTCGGCCGCCATATCTGCGCGCTGGTTGTCGCCGGAGCAAGAGAATTAGGGCAGTGGTAGATCCAGTGAATCGAGCGGCTGGGAGGTTCCAATCGCAGATATATCTTAAGTTATTTACTATTGGTATGTTGTTTGATTTTTGTTTCGATTAATGGTGGCTGTGGGTGGATGTGGGTGGCTGTGAAGGTTGCGAACAGTTGGGGGTGGACAGTGCACGGTTGTGGGCCGGAGTTGTGGTCGATTTGGGTTGATTTTGGTGTTTGAGGCGGCTGTGATTTAGAGTTTTGACAAGTTGAGAGGGCTATGAGGTTTTATTGGGTGTTGATGTGGTTGTAAATACAGTTAGTGCGGCTGTGAAATTGAAGGTTGAGGATTTGGGATATGCTGTACAGGATTTTTGGGCAACGATTAGGTTGTAGAGGCAGTTGGGCTTAAGGTGAGTCCTAAATTAACCCATAGTTGTTGGCTGTGAGATTTAAGATGGAAAAATTGGTAAGTTCAGATATGGGTGTTAATAAATGCATAATATGTTGTTAATTTGCTTAATGGTCGATAGGGATTGATGCAGAGGATTGATTAGGTTAAATGGGATAACTAGATCAATCTGGTTGACCGGGATTTTATTAAGCATTTGGGTTAATTGGGTTATGTCCGAAATCGGCTTAGGATTCGATTTGACAGTGGATCATATTTTTGTGCTTAACAATAGTTATGTTGTATGCAGGTTTCGATCACGAGGCAGGTCCCCGGTCATGACGATTTCGTTCTTGCGGACATTTTTATTCAGATGGGTATTTTGACTTATCTCCTAGATATAGTCAAAAGTTGATATGCTAGTTAGGATAGCTTACAATAATTATCATGTTTATATGCCTAGCATGTTTTTGGTGCCTACTTGATACATGCATGTGATAGGATATGATTATATCTTTCCTGTTTTATTTGGATCATAGTTACTTGGTTTATGGATATGTACATATTGATTGTGCATATCATTCGGATAGATATTTTTAGTTGGATTTACATGCTTTAGTATCATGCACCATCTTGCATGATTGCATGCTGGCTGGACGAGGTTCCTTTATAGTTGAGCCCGCAACCAGTTACATGGCCTTCACACACTGCCACTCATGGGTTAGTGGTACATCAGGAGGGTGTGTGCAGTTGCTCTGTCAAGCTCCGCTAGTCCACTCATGGGTAGCGATGAGGCAGCGTGGTAGCGGGCAGGGATCCCTCCTATGGTCTATGACACTGGGAGATGAGAGCTTAGCTCCCCCACTCTGTTTGGGGCAGGAGGATAGATGTACTCCGACAGCATCCTGTCCACTCGGTCACTCAGGAGCAGTGATGGCAGAGTGTACAGTTTTCATAGCCCTACCCACTCGGCTTCACCATCGCATGTGAGGCGGCTGACTGGCGTCAGGGGTGACCATGTCATTGGCACGGCATGCACTTTGCACGGATTGCATTTGTATTGTGTTTGCTGCATTATTGTATTGATGCCTTGGATGTTGCATATGATTGTCATGCATACAGGATACATGTTTGTATATGGTGATGACTCTTATCGTAGGGCACTTGCTCCTATATCAGGGTAGGAGATTCAAGTGAGTACAGTCCTTTTGCATTTATTTCTTGCTTACCATATATATGAGACTGTACTGGCATGATTAGTATTGTTAGCTATATCTTGCTATTCATATCGACTAATATCCGCTAAGTTCTTTGAACTTACCCCGTGGTTTTATATTTATTTCAGGATGAAGCTGTCAGGAGAGTCCAGTTGCCAACCCCCCTCGTCGAAGTGGATAGGTTTTATTGGTCTTATGGTTTTTGGTTATTAGTTTTATAGATTGGGATTTTATTGGAGGATATGTTTAGGATTTATGTTTGGTTTGTATACCGATGGATGTTTTGGTTATATTTGTTATGTCCTTGTGGACTTATATTCGGTTCGTTTTGGTTGTATGTTCCTACTCAGATGGAAGAAGGGGTAGGTCTTGATGTTTTAGATCTTTTACCTATTTTGGTTGATGGACTAAAGCCGCATATTATGTATATTGTATTGTGATTGGATTCCGGTCATGTTGACCGATGTATAGTGGTCGTGTAGGCCTTGTATAAAAATTGGTATTGTCACCCGTACAGAGGAGGTGCTGTCGGATTTTGTCTGGCGGAGACTCCCTCGGGGCGTGATCACTTGGCTTCCAGGATTCATAAACTTTAGTACTTAGCCTGGAGGTCTAGAGTTCGAATCCTGGGGAAGGCAAAAACCCACTTCCAGGGGTGGGAAGTCCAGGTGAGTAACGACGGGCCAACAGGGGCGACGGTCGTTGACCAATAGGGGTCGCCGAATTCCGCCAATAGGGGCCAGGTCGTTACATTTTTCCTTCCAAGCAAGATTCGCAGGTTAGGAAATCTTCCACCACTAATGAACCCAGAGGTCCATCAGCTATCAACCTTTGAATTCTGCTTAGGTTAATATGACCAAGTCTTAGATACCAAAAATATGTTTGGTTCATCTTCGAAGGTTCTTTTCTCTTATTGGAATTAGAAGATGAGTTATTAACTTCTATTTGCATCGTGGGAGCTTTTGGTTCAAGTGTATACAAATTTCCTATCAATGCACCAGAACAGATAATCTCCCTATTCCTTTTTATAACAACTCTGTCATTAAAAGAAATAGAATATCTATCCAATAATTTAGAAACCGAAATTAAATTCTTTCTAAATAAAGGTACATAAAGGCAATTCTTAAGAACCAAAACTTTATTTTTCTCAAAAGATAAATAAACATCTTCCACTGCAACAGCTGCCACCTTCGTGGCATCGCCCAAGTATACGGTAATCTCCCCTTCAGCTAGTCGTCGGGTTTCCTGGAACCCCTGCAAAGTATTGCAGACATGATCAGTGGCTCCCGTATCTACACACCAGGTGCCGGTAGATAACACCGCTAAACATGTTTTAACGACTAGACCAAAAGATATACCTTTGTTCTGCTTGCGGTTGGGGCAGTCCTTCTTCCAGTGTCCAGTCTGCTTACAAGTGAAGCACTTGCCTTTCGACTTCTTCACTCCTCCCTGAGTTCCTCCCACCGCCTTTGCCCCAGCTTGTTTCTTATTCTTCTTGCCTTTTGGCTTAGAAGTAGAAGTCTTTTGGGCAAGCATGGCTTGCGCCTGAGCACTCTGACGAAATAGCCCCTCTACCGCCTGGAGTTCTGTCAGAAGCTCTGCCAATGAATATAACCTCTTGTTCATGTTGTAGTTCAGGCGAAACTGCTCAAAACTTCTAGGTAGAGACTGGAGAATGATATCGACCTGGGTTTCCCCATCGATCTAAGCTCCTAGGACTTCCAGCTCATTCAAATGAGTCATCGTCTTGAGAACATGATCCCTCACGGGTGTTCCCTCGATCATGGTGGTCGTCATCAAGTTCCTCATGGCTTCCTGGCAGCAGCCCGATTATGGTGTTCAAAAAGCTCTTTGAGATTGAGCATCATGTCATAAGCAGTGGGCATGGCTTGATGTTGATGTTGCAGTACATTTGACATAGATGGAAAAATGTAACACCGCGCCATCTCATCAGCATTAATCCACTTCTTATAACTCTCCTTCTCCTTTTCCCCAAAATCATCTGCAGGGTTAGGAGGGCACTCTTCGAGGAGTACATATTTGTATTCCTCAGCAGTCAAGACAATGTCAAGATTCCTCTTCAAATCAACATAGTTGGGTCCAATAAGTTTATTTTCTTTCAATATCACAGCAAGCGAGTTGAAAGTCATTTTGAAAAAAAACTAAGAATAACATAGATCAAAAACATTAGATTTCAAAAAATTATTGATTCCTCAAACAATAAAATTTTAAAATCAACCAACACCTCAAAACACCAAGAATATCGTATGCCACGATAGTGTGGACGTATACGAATTCTACATTTGTAAGAGGAGGTTTTACCCATTAATTTTACTATCTTGTCAACCTAACTTTTTGACAAATAAAATTAATAGTTGGTTCCTCTTCGGCCCTACAAATAAAAGCAGTGACTCCGATGGGGAGGATACTTATATTTGTATCTAGTGTTCACCATTACTCGGTACCAAGGTAATTATCTCGGGTTATGTGCCTTCCGATGGAGAAGTACACACGCTCCTTAATTATTTCCTATAACCATATTCGACCTTGTGATCCGCAAACAAACTCATCCGATGGGGAGGAAGGCACTCAGAGCCGACGTACAAGTTTGTTTGCATCACATGTCAAATCGTAATGGAGGTCGTGGAAATTTATAAAAATATCCCTCTCCCACTTAGTAATTTAAAAATTGAGAAATTTTCTAGCCTACGACATGAATATCAAACAATAAACAATAAATATGAAAAATAAATATTTTCCAACTATTATGGCTTTTGTCTTCAATATGTCTCCCGTCGTATCGCCATCTCGTCCGCTCCTCCCTACGCCATGTACAAGCCATCCGGAGATCCGAGCCGAGAAAAACTATTTTAATTTACATCCATCGTTCCTATACTCCACGAAGGAGTGTACATGAAATCTAGATCGAAAGTAAACTAAAATAAAAGGAGCGGCTAAACAATATCGTATCTAATTATAAAAATTAAATACTAGCCTCGTCAACCCCGAGGATTCAACAAAATATACAATTATACAAATACAATCACATACACACATATGGCCATAATAGTTGGATCCTATGTCTGCAACCAAAAAGTTAACCTATGCACATCCTACTATTATCCGGCACATATAATATATGAAAAGTGTATAAAAGTAACCGAATCCTAAACACACCAAACCGAAAACCATGGCTCTGATACCACTTGAAGGTAGGAAACTTCGCTTCCCACTTCAACTCGGTCGCTTGTTCATGGTGATCCCTTCTACGTCCCCGGATAAAAAAAATTTATCCTTAACAAGAGGGATTACCCAAGCTCCCGTTTCATCGTCGTGCTATTCGATTAGAGTGGTCACTTGAACAAACTTGTTGTTCAAGCAACCAATCTCTATTCTACGATTAGCCGCGGAATAGACGATGTACGGATCGCCGGCTTTTGTATTTGTATTCGGGGTCCAAGTTAATTTAGCCCAAAGCATACAACATGCATATAATTGAAAAACAATCATAGACATAACACAAAAGAATATAAAACAACATTTATACCTCTCGATCTTCTATTGTATGTCCTTCCTCCTTTTGGACGTCGTGTGGGCGACGGTCTTCCAAAAGATGAAGCCTCCTAGATCGTTAATCTTCCTATCCTTGTTCTCTCTGAAGAAAGGAAGATCAATAACAAAACTCTTCCTCTCCTTATTTGCGCCAACAACCAAACACCAACTTGGCGTCTGCCAGCCTAAGGAGTGGATGAAGGAGATGGGTGCTGGCCAAGAGCTCCAAGGGAAGACCCTAATCTTTGTTTCAACCAGCTAAGGAGAGAAGAAGGGGGAGGTTTGGACGCCATCCAAGGGAGAGAAAGGAAGATGATATGTGTCGGCCACCTAAGGAAGAAGAAGGAAAGGAATTTCCTTAATTGTGGCCGCCCAACACCCCTTGCTCCTTGCTGCCCAAAACCCTAGCCCCTCCTTTGATTACTTATCATCCAAGCCCTAAGCCTCCTTTTATAGAGTTGGGCTCAAGCCTCCTTTTAATCTCCACCTTCGGTTCTAGGGATTTAATCTCAACCGTCAGATCTAGAGTTTTGTTTTCTACCATTGGATTTAGGCTTCATGAGGTTTTAATAGGCTACAATAGAGACCATGAGGAGGAGTTGGATCTTGGCCACCCAATGGATCAAGCCCACATAAAGTCCGATCCATTAATTGTAATCCAATCCACTAAAGGATTATCATTGATCTACCTCACCAACCCCCATAAGTTAATATGGGCTCCATATATTATTTGTACATTTTTCTCCCCGTGTTTAAGATCTCAAATGTCCGTCGATTAATTAATTTACTGACAATTAATTAATCAACATCTAACTCCATGAGCAGTACCACTCATCCTTATCATCATGCTGGACCAAGTCTACCTGCAGGGTTTACATGATGAACCTTATGAGCTCCTCAAGGGGACATCATCATCCTAATATTTAGGACACAGTTTCCTTCTATAATCAATGGCACACCATATAAATAATATCATTTCCTAACTTACCGAGCCTATAGATTTAATCTATAAATCTCGCCCATTGGTAAATCAAAGAAATGAATACTAATTATATTTTTCCGTTATTATATCGGGATTAAGAGCATGTACAACATAATATCTGAGGTCCGATTCGATTATGTAGTCAGCAATAAATCGAATCACCTCTAAGTCGGTCCTGTTCAATACACACAAAGTGCACTAGTGTGATTTTATGGTCAAGACAAACCAATACCAAATCACACTACAACCATACCAATGGTTTGTCCAAGGTCATCTCGGTTGTGAGTCTTTACTTATACTTTACAAGGAGCTGATAACATGATCTCCCATGTGACACTACACACCATGTTATCTACAATGTAATGTATTAGACAATATGCATAATCATATAAATATGCAAATAATGATCATGTGATTCTTATTTCAAAATAAAGATGTTTATACAAAAAAATAGACTTTTCAGTATACATCTCAACAATATTGTATGTGTCGGATGATAGTAGGATGTGCGTAGGTAAACTCTTTGGTTGCAGGCATAAGATCCAACTATTATGGTCATATGTGTGTATGTGATTGCATGTGTGTAATATTGTTTGAATCCTCAGGGTTGACGAGGCTAGTATTTAATTTTTGTAATTAAGTTCGGCATTGTTTAGCCACTCATTTATTTTAGTTTACTTTCGATCTAGATTTCATGTACACTCCTTCGAGGAGTATAGGATCGATGGTTGTAAATTAAAATAGTTATTCTCGGCTCGTATCTCCGAATGGATCGTACATGGCGTAGTGAGGAGCGGACGAGATGGCGATACGACAAGAGGCATATTGGAGACAAAAGCCATAATAGTTGGAAAATATTTTTTTCATATTTATTACTTTTTGTTTGATATGCAAGTCGTAGGCTAGGAAAATTCCTCAACTCTAAATTACTAAGTGGGAGAGGGATATTTTTATAAATTCCCACGGCCTCCATTACGATTTGACATGTGATGCAAACAAACTTGCGCATCGGCTCTGAGTGCCTTCCTCCCCATCGGATGAGTTTGTTTGTGGATCACAGGGTCGAATATGGTTATAGGAAATTATTAAGGAGCATGTGTACTTCCCCATCGGAAGGCACATAACCCGAGATAATTACCTTGGTACTAAGTAATGGTGAACACTTAGATGCAAATAGAAGTATCCTCCCCATCGGAGTAACTGCTCTTATTTGTAGGGTCAAAGAGGAACCAACTATTAATTTTATTTGTCAAAAAGTTAGGTTGACAAGATGGTAAAATTAATGGGTAAAACCTCCTCTTACAAATATAGAATTCGTATACGTCCACACTATCGTGGCATACGATATTCTCGATATTTTGAGGTGTTGGTTGATTTTAAAATTTTATTGTTTGAGGAATCAATAATTTTTTGAAATCTAATGTTTTGATCTATGTGATTCTTAGGTTTTTCAAAATGTCTTTCAACACACTTGCTGTGATTCTGAAAGAAAATAAACTTATTGGACCCAATTATGTTGATTGGAAGAGGAATCCTAACATTGTCTTGACTACTGAGGAATACAAATATGTACTCTTCGAAGAGTGTCCTCCTAAGTCTGCGGATGATTCTAGGGAAAAGGAGAAAGAGAGTTATAAGAAGTGGATTAAGACTAATGAGATGGCACAATGTTACATTTTGGCATCTATGTCAAATGTACTCCAACATCAGCATCAAGTCATGCCCACTGCTTATGACATGATGCTCTATCTCAAAGAGATTTTCGGACACCAGAATCGGGCTGCTAGGTAGGAAGCTGTGAGGAACTTGATGACGACCACCTTGATCGAGGGAACACCCATGAGGGATCATGTTCTCAAGATGATGGCTCATTTGAATGAACTAGAAGTCCTCGGAGCTGAGATCGATAGGGAAACCCAGGTCGATATCATTCTCCAGTCTCTACCTAGGAGTTTTGAGTAGTTTCGCCTGAACTACAACATGAATAAAAGGTTGTATTCATTAGCATAGCTTCTGACAGAACTCCAGGCGACAGAGGGGCTTTTTCGTCAGAGTGCTCAGGCACAGGCCATGGTTGCCCAAAAGGTTTCTACTTCTAAGATGAAAGGAAAGAAGAAGAAGAAACAAGCTGGGGCAAAGGTGGCGGGAGGAACTCAGGGAGGAGTGAAGAAGCCGAAAGGCAAGTGCTTCACTTACAAGCAGACTGGACACTGGAAGAAGGAAAAGGTATATCTTTTGGTCTAGTCATTGAAACATGTTTAGCGGTGTTATCTACGGCTGGTGTGTATATCTGAGAGCCAGCGATCATGTCTGCAATACTTTGCAGGGTTCGAAACCAAACAGCGGGTGAGGAGATTACCGTATACTTGGGCGATGCCACGAAGGTGGCGGCTGTTGCAGTGGGAGATGTTTATTTGTCTTTTGAGAGGAATAAAGTTTTGGTTCTTAAAAATTGCCTTTATGTACCTTTATTTAGAAAGAATTTGATTTCGGTTTCTAAATTGTTTATGGATGGATATTTTATTTCTTTTAATGATAGAGTTGTTATAAAAAGGAATAGGGAGATTATCTGTTCTTGTGCATTGATAGGAAATTTATATACACTTGAACCAAAAGCTCCCACGATGCAAATAGAAGTTAATAACTCATCTTCTAATTCCAATAAGAGAAAAGAACCTTCGAAGATGAACCAAACATATCTTTGGCATCTAAGGCTTGGTCATATTAACCTAAGCAGAATTCAAAGGTTGATAGCTGATGGACCTCTGAGTTCATTAGTGGTGGAAGACTTTCCAACCTGCGAGTCTTGCTTGGAAGGTAAAATGACCAAGAGGCCTTTCAAGGCCAAGGGGTATAGAGAAAAAGATGTGTTGGAATTGGTTCATTCTGATTTGTGTGGTCCTCCGTCTATCCAGGCAAGAGGTGGTTTTGAGTATTTCGTCTCTTTTATATACGATTATTCAAGATATGGATACATTTACTTGATGTGCCGCAAGTCTGAATGCTTTGACAAGTTCAAAGAATTCAAGGCTGATGTGGAGAAACGTCAAGGTAAAAGTATCAAGACACTACGATCTGATCGTGGTGGTGAGTACCTCTTGGGAGAGTTTAGGAATTACTTATCAGAGGCTAGGATTCAATCCCAATTGTCTGCACTTGGCACACCTTAACAGAATGGTATAACAAAGCGAAGGAATAGGACTCTTATGGAGATGGTTAGATCGATGATGAGTTATTCTGAGTTGCCAGATTCATTCTAGGGGTATGCTCTAGATACGGCGGTGAATATTCTAAACTTGGTTCCATCTAAATCAGTGCCTTCTACTCCCATATAATTGTGGACTGGGCGAAAGCCTAGTCTGAGTCAGATTTGGAGGAGTCCAGCACATGTGCTGAAGGCAGATGTTGGTAAGTTGGAATCTCGTACATAAATGTGCATGTTCGTTGGCTACCCTAGAGGAATGAAAGGTAGTTTGTTTTATAGTCCTAGAGATCAGAGGGTGATCGTTAGAACGAACGCCAGATTTCTAGAGGAAGACTATGTAATGAACCACAAGCCCATGAGTATGATTATTCTAGAGGAATTGAGAGGGGAAGTCACTACTTCAGTACCACCGGTACAAAAGGATATACCATAAGTCACTGCATCGCGTATCATAGAGGATACACAGGTGATACCTCGTCGTAGTGGGAGGGTTGTGAGACTGCCTGATAGATTCATGTTCTTGGAAGAATCTTCTGATTTGGTCCCTAGCGAACATGAACTTGATCCCTGGACATATGACGAGGCAATCCAAGATAAAGATGCGGTATCCTGACAAAGTGCAATGAATACTGAGATTTAATCTATGAATTCAAATCAGGTCTGGGAGCTAGTAGAACCACCCAATGGTGTAAAAACCATTGGATGCAAGTGGATCTACAAAAGAAAGAGAGGAATAGACGGGAAGGTTGAGACCTTCAAAGCGAGGCTTATTGCAAAGGGGTATACTCAGAAAGAGGGAATCGATTATGAGGAGACCTTTTTGCCAGTAGTCATGCTTAAGTCTATCCGGATTCTCTTATGTATTGCTGCTCATATGGATTATGAGGTATGGCAGATGGATGTCAAGACAGCTTTCCTTAATGGGAGTCTTGAGAAGAACATCTATATGAAGCAACCAGAAGGATTCATTGTAAAGGGCAAAGAGCATCTTGTGTGCAAGCTTAATCGGTCCATTTATGGATTGAAGCAAGCTTCGAGATCTTGGAACATCCGCTTTGATGAGGTAATCCAGTCTTATGGATTTATTCAAAGTCCGGATGAGTCTTGTGTATACAAGAGATGTGACAAAAAAGTAGTGGTATTTCTTGTACTATACGTAGATGACATTTTGTTAATTGGCAACAATGTCACGGTGTTATCGGACATAAGGGTATGGTTGTCCAAACAGTTTGATATGAAGGACTTGGGAGAAGTTGGACACATCCTTGGGATCAAGGTTATAAGGGATCGCAGGAAAAGGATGTTGTGTTTATCTCAAGCTTCATACATAGACACCATTTTGGCTCACTTTAGCATGCAAAACTCCAAGAAAGGTTTTCTACCTTTCAGGCATGGAGTTCCTTTATCTAAGGAGATGTGTCTTAGAACATCTGAGGAGATAGAGGAGATGAAGGCGGTCCCTTATGCTTCGGCAGTAGGAAACCTCATGTATGTTATGCTATGTACGAGACCGGATATCTGCTTTGCCGTAGGCATGGTTAGCAGATATCAGAGTAATCCAGGACAGGGACATTGGACTGCGGTAAAGCATATATTGAAGTACCTGAGAAGGACTTGGGATTATATGTTAGTTTACCAAGCAGATCTATTACTCCCTGTGGGTTACACGGATTCTGACTTCCAATCAGATAGGGATAACAATAAGTCTACCTCTGGTTTTGTGTTTACTTTGGAAGGTGGAGCCATTGTATGGAGGAGTGTCAAGCAGAAATGCATGGAGGACTCTACCATGGAAGCTGAGTATGTGGCAGCCTCTGAGGCAGCCAAAGAAGCTATATGGCTCAGGAACTTCTTGATGGACTTGGATGTGATTCCTTGTTTGCTCAGAACTATCACAATTTATTTTGATAACAGTGGTGCAGTTGCAAACTCGAAGGAACCACGAGCCCATAAGGCAAGTAAACACATAGAACGCAAGTACCACCTGATACGAGAAATTATAAAGAGAGGAGAAGTTGTTGTGGCCAAGATTGCATCGGAGGATAACCTGGCAGATCCTTTCACTGAGGCCCTTCTAGCGAGAGCTTTTGATAGGCATGTGGAGGGAATAAGAATCAGATGTATGGCAGTTTGAGGATAGCATAGTCTTTTAGTATAAGTGGGAGATTGTTGGGATGTATACTGAAAAGTCTATCTTTTGTATGAACATCTTTATTTTGAAATAAGAATCACATGATCATTGTTTGCATATTTATGGTTATGCATATTGTCTATTACATTACATTATAGATAACATGGTGTGTAGTGTCACACGGGAGATCATGTTATCAGTTCCTTGTAAAGTATAAGTAAAGGCTCACAACCTAGATGGCTTTGGACAAACCATTGGTATGGTTGTAGTGTGATTTGGTATTGGTTTGTCTTGACCATAGAATTACACTAATACACTTTGTGTGTGTTGAGCAGGACCGACTTAGAGGTGATTCGATTTATTGCTAACTACATAATCGAATCAGACCTTAGATATTATGTTGTACATGCTCTTAATCCCGATATAATAACGGGCACATATACTTAGTATTCATTTCTTTGATTTACCAATGGGCGAGATTTATAGAGTAAATCGATAGGCTCGATAAGTTGGGAAGTGATATTATTTATATGGTGTGTCATTGATTATAGGAGGAAACCGTGTCCTATATAGGATGATGATGTCCCCTTGAGGAGCCCATAAGGTTCATCATGTAAACCCTGTAGGTGGACTTGGTTTGGCATGATGATAAGGTTGAGTGGTACTACTCATGGAGTTAGATGTTGATTAATTAATCATCAGTAAATTAATTAATCAATGGACATTCGAGATCTTAAACACGGGGAGATATATGTACAAATAATATATGGAACCCATATTAACTTATGGGGGTTGGTGAGGTAGAACAATGCTAATCCTCTAGTGGAATGGATTATCATTAATGGATCGGACTTTATGTGGGCTTGATCCATTGGGTGGCCAAGATCCAACTCCTCATGGTCCCTATCGTAGCCTATTAAAACCCTCATGGAGCCTAGATCCGATGATTGAAAATGAAACTCTAGATCCGATGGTGGAGATTAAATCTCGAGATCCAACTGAGGAGATTAAATCTTAAGATCCGACGGTGGAGATTAAATCTCTAGAACCGGCGGTTGAGATTAAATCTCTAGATCCGACGGTTGAGATTAAATCTCTAGATCTGACGGTGGAGATTAAAAGGAGGCTTAAGCCTAGCTCTATAAAAGGAGGCATAAGGGTGGGCGGCAACTACAATTAAAGGGAGATTAGGGTTGGGGCGGCAAGCTTTGGGCGGCTAGGGTTAGGGTTTTGGTTTGGGCGGCAACAAGGTGGAAGGTTGGTTTCCTTTCTCTTCTCCAAGAGTTGGTCGGCGCCCATCCCCTCCCTTGAATCATCCTTGGCCAGCACCCATCCCCTCCTTTGATTCTTCCTTGGTCGGCATCCTCACCTCTCCTTGAAGCCGGCGGCAACCCTTCTTCAAGGTTGGCCGGTGCTCCATTACCTATTCCTTGGCCGGCGGCAACATCAAGTCCTTTGACTTGGTGGCCGGTTTTAGAAAGGTAGAGGAGTTTCATTCTATACTTCCTCTTGTTCGGAGTGAGTAAGGAAAGGAAGATCGTGATCTAGGAGGATTCATCTCTTGGAGGATCGTTGCCCACGCAGCGTCCAAGAGAAGGATAGGACATACGATAGAAGATCTTGAGGTAAACAAGGGGTATAAATTTTGTTTTGTTTTCCTTGTTTGTTTCTTTGTATATTGTATGTATGGCATGTGGCTAAATTTACTTGGACCCCGAATACAAACGCAAAAACCGATGATCCGTACATCGTCTATTCCGTGGCTATTCGAAGAATAGAGGTTGGTTGTTTGAACAACAAGTTTGTTCAAGTGACCACTCTAATCGGATAGCACGATGATGGAACTGTTGCTTTGGTAATCCCTCTTTGTCGAGGATTAATATTTTTAATCCGGGGACGACGAAGGTGATCGCCATGAACAAGCGACCGAGTTGAAGTGGGAAGCGATGTTTCCCCTCCCTTCACTTACACCCTTGACTTTGACTCCTAGACCCTTGAATTTAATTTTATATATTTCTAAGGGTTTTTTTAAGTTTCTCAAGCCTTTACCTCAAGGCTTGGTTCTCTAATTCTAATCTTAGGGTTGATGCCTAGGTGTTCTTCTACCTTCTTAATAGACTCCCTAGGTAGAATGGGTCTAGAGTTGTTGTTTATATATTTGTCCTTAGATAAGGTAGGTCTTGTATGATCCTTAGACCTAAAATTACAACTCTTAGCACCTAAGCAATAAAGCCTATTTTTAGCATGCTCTTTATGGACATAGCAAGAGTATTTAAATTATTTCTAGCATGCTTTTTGACATTAGAATTTGAAGGTGCATGACTAAAATATACCTTAGGGTTTGTCCTAAAGGCTCTCCCTACATGTGATGCTCCTTCTTGGCCCTTCTTACTCCCCCTAGGGCATTGACTCCTATAATGCCCCCCTTTTGGTTGCATTTGAAGCACACCATGTGCTCTTAATCGTCGGGGCTCCAGCTTCATTGGTCTTTTCTTGAACTTTTGGCGGCAGTTGAGTCTTCTTGACTCTTTTCAGGCACTTACTCTTGTAATGCCCGGCTTCCCTACACTCAAAGAAAATTATATGATTTTTGTTTTTAACTAAATTGCATAAGTTACCTAGGTCAATGGTGGAAGTTTGGGCTTCTTCATCTCTTTCGGATGTTGATGGTTCTTCTTGATTTTGCTCTTGTTCTGGAGTGGATGGTCTCTCCTCCCCCTCAATCCTAGAGGTGGAGGCTTCTTCTACTTCTTCCACCTCCTCTTCCTCCACGGATGTCAAACACTCCTCGACCTCCGAATCCTCACTTTCTTGTGAGGATGAGCTTGCTTCTTCGGCCTCTTCCTCAAATTGAGTCGATGATGGTTCTTCATGGAGCTTGGCCAAGTCACTCCAAAAATTTTTTGCATCCTTGTATTCACCTAACTTGGACACAACATCGTTAGGAATTAAATCAATAAAGAATTTTATTACCTTATTACTTCTTTCGAATTCTTGGAGTTGTTCCTCGGTCCACTTTTTCATTTTGAGGAATCCTACCTTAGGCCTTCTTGGAAATTTGAATACTTCCATCACGGTGGCCCAATCCTCGATGTCCATCATCATCACGAAGTCTTGAATCATTGCCTTCCATTGGTTGAAGCCTTCTTGTCCATAGAACGCATATGGAATTGGGGTCTTGATGTCCCATCCCAATTTCTCTTTAAACTCCATCTTCTTCCTCTAGCGATGCTCCCTTGGTTATCAAACCTTGAAGAGCGGCCTCGCTCTAATACCACTTGTTGAGAATTGGTATGTCGCTAGAAAGGGGTTAATGGCACGTACATTACGTAGATAGAAATCGATAGCGTGCTTGCTATAATTTTCGTTGGCGAAGCGGAAACAAAGATAATAAAGCAATAAAAAAAATACAAGCACACAAACACAACGATATAACGTGGTTCGGAGACTTAGGGTTCCTACTCCACGGGTTGAGCTCAAATGAGCTCTAGCGATGCCAAACACCACTAATAATCACAAACACTCCTTCTCGACAACCAGTCGGATGCGGAGAAATCTCGTACAAGGATTACAAAAGTAATACAAGAAATATACCAGCAAATACAAGTGAAATACACAAAACAACGTAAAGAAAACTTTACAACTATTGCTATGGATGCTTGCTTGTTAATTGCTTGAACTGAGTTTGAAGACCCTAATTTGCACTAGCAAATCATCTCAAAATCACCCAAGAAATCGCTGCCAAATCCTCCTCCATGAGCTGTAACGCCCGCCCTTATCTGCTCTCAGGGCGGCGCTACTTTTTTTTTTTTTATAACATAACATATATGGATCATTTCACCATTTACATACTTAAACATGTTATCATGGCTTAAACCTTCTTTTATACATGCATCCCATATCATATTCATAATTAGCATGTTAACATATCTTATCTCATTTTATAACATGCATAACATAAAGATTCATTCATGAGTTCTAACATATCAAACTTTCTTAAGTAATTGAACAGTATCATAACTAAGCAACATCCAACATGGTACTAATAAATCACAAGTCTTATAAGCGGAAGCAATGTCTTAAGTTATTCATTGAGCATATAAATATAAGCAGATAGTAATAGGGTCTTTTTCCACCATGCCATTATCACACACACTTGGCCCCTCTTGCTACTTCCTCTAGTTCATGTTTCCTGTATCTGCAGTATATGGACAACATAAACTATAAGCATATAGCTTAGTAAGATTCTTGCCTACTCACAAAAGCCACAACTTCATCAAACAATTAGAAGACATGAGCATACTAGCATAAATAGCATAAGTATTTCATAACAACACTAATCATCAACATACCCACGTAATAAAACATAAGCATGGCATGAGATTTACATAAGCATGCTAAACATAATTAAATCTAAGCATGGCATAAATTAAACATAAGCATTCATGACATCATCAATCCTAAACATGCATAAAGGACTTAATCATAAGCATTCTTAAACTTGAACATAAACATTCATAATTTCATAAATCCTAAACATGCATCAAGGACATAATCATAAGCATTCTTAAACTTGAACATAAGCATTCATAATTTCATAAATCCTAAACATGAATCAAGGACATAATCATAAGCATTCTTAAACTTGAACATAAGCATTCATAATTTCATAAATCCTAAACTTGCATCAAGGACATAATCATAAGCATTCTTAATTTCATACCAGTCCTTTCTTTTCAAAACATATACATATAGGTACTTCAACATAATCATAACTTGAATGGGGGGCCCCAGGTTAAGTACCACATAATGCGCGTTCCCTAATAGGCTGGGGTAGCGAGCCACCAGACCTACTAGAGCCAAGACCTATTATGTCTTACCAGGGCAAGACCTTTTACGTCTTCTTGTGTTTCTTGGATTTGATTAACGACCACCTGACGGGTCGGGTACTTAACCTCTTACAAAGTAAAATACTTAATTCCTTTCTTTCTTGTCATATCATAAAGAATGCTCTTAATCCCAAACATAAAAAGGGAAGCATCTCCGTCTTATCTTATCATAAGGAGAGCTCTTAATCCCTACTTAAAAAGGGAAGCATCTCCGTCTTATCTTATCATAAGGAGAGCTCTTAATCCCTACTTAAAAAGGGAAGCATCTCCGTCTTATCTTATCATAAGGAGAGCTCTTAATCCCTACTTAAAAAGGGAAGCATCTTTTTAGACATGTCATAGCATATATGCATTCATAACTTAAGAATACCCTAAAGGGGTCTTAAAGCATAATCATGTTCATCACATAAGCATATTTCATGGCATCTTAAAATCATCAACTTGTTCATCACATAGGCATATTTCATGGCATATTAAATCATAAACATATTCATCACATAGGCATAATTCATGACATATGAAAATCATAAACATGTTCATCACATAGGCATATTTCATGGCATATTAAAATCATCAACTTGTTCATCACATAGGCATATTTCATGGCATATTAAATCATAAACATATTCATCACATAGGCATAATTCATGACATATGAAAATCATAAACATGTTCATCACATAGGCATATTTCATGGCATATTAAAATCATCAACTTGTTCATCACATAGGCATACAACACATCCTAATTTCCTAAGGGGTGTTTTCATGCAACCCTAGCCCTAAAACCATTGTTGGCCGAAACTTGTAGGGTACCAAAATTTTATTTTTTTGTTACATAAATTCATACATGAAGGCATACATCATAACATAACTTCATAAGGGGTGTTTTATTGAAACCCTAGCCCTAAAACCCTAGTTGGCCGAAACTTGTAGGGTACCAAAATTTCATTTTTGTCACATAAGGTTCATACATGAAGGCATACAACATAATATAACTTCATAAGGGGTGTTTTCATGAAACCCTAGCCCTGAAACCAATGTTGGCCGAAACATGTAGGGGCACAAAGCTTGGATTTTTGTCACCTAAAAATTCCTACATGAAGCATACAACCTATCAAAATTTCCTTAGAAGCATTTTCATGCAACCCTAGCCCAAAAACCTTGGTTGGCCGAAACTTGTAGGGGCACAAAGCTTGGATTTTTGTCACCTAAAAATTCCTACATGAAGCATACAACCTATCAAAATTTCCTTAGAAGTATTTTCTTGCAACCCTAGCCCAAAAACCTTGGTTGGCCGAAACTTGTAGGGGCACAAAGCTTGGATTTTTGTCACCTAAAAACTCCTACATGAAGCATACAACCTATCAAAATTTCCTTAGAAGCATTTTCTTGCAACCCTAGCCCAAAAACCTTGGTTGGCCGAAACTTGTAAGGTATCAAGCATCATATTCTTTCATGTATCATGTCCTACAAAAACAAATATACTGCAGGTGAGGGAATCTTACTTCCTTCGCTTGGCTTTTAGTTGGAAGATGACCTAATGGAAGCCAAACCTAGTCTTCTTCTTGCTTGGATGAATTTCGAAAAATGGAAAGGGAGAAGGTGAGTTTCGGTGTGGAAGAAGAAGAGAAGAGGGAAGAAGAAGTGGCCAAATGGAACTTTCACTCCTATTTATAAAGGGAGGAAGAGAAGTGCCTCTTCTCTTTTCATGCCTCTTCATTTTACCCTCCTCACACTCATCTATAATTTCTCCTCTTTCTCCAACAGTAAGCTATTGCTGAGCACTTGGTCATCACATGCATGGTAAGAGTTAACTCTCACCAAGAGGTTTAAGGTTCAAACCCCACCTCTCCACCTTTTTTTCATTCTTTTATCATCATTTTCCAGGATCCCTTATATAATCTACTAAAAAAATTTAAATTCTATACCAAAAATTTTGGAGAAAAATTTTTGGGTGTTACATGAGCTACTTTTATAACCTATATTTGGGCTAGATTCTGCCTAGCAGTCGACTGATCACGACCGTCAATCGACTGCTCCTGTAGCCATTATGAGACAACGACTCGATCCATGTTAGATAAATTCTAACGGATACACTGACAGTCGACTGCCATTACCTATCAGTCAACTGTCGATGTTGTAGCCGATTGACCAGTCAGTTATCGAGCGTTTTGCTCCCATAACCTCGACGATGATCGGCCGCCATCCATGGCGATCATTGCTCTCATCGATCAATCGCCAATGCGGCGATGATTGCCTATGCCTTTTGTTGCAGTTGAACCCCAGTCGACTCATAGCAATCAATTGGTCATAATCCCAATCGACTAACAAGAGTCAACTCGGCTGCCAAGTGCCAAAACACTGGACCAATCGACTGGTCCAAATCCCCAGTCGATTGATTGTTAGTGAAAGCCCTAGAGCTAATCATGTGATGATTGTTTATGGACTTGTTGTATCATATTCCTATTTATAAAATCATGGTTATTATACTTACTTGTATTGGTGCCAAATAACTAAGTATAATAACGTCCTTGAGTAGTAGGTTCTTATCTATATCAATCGATTGGTTGAATCGATAATGAGATGATATAGAGAACACTACTCTTAATCATTCCTAGTCAAGTATTAACATTCAGGGACAATGTTAATGCGAAGAGACTAGCATGTAGGTCAACTCGATGACTTGATCTCACAAGTCATGGATATGAGATATCAAGTTGACACATGGGTATGCATTGGAGAATATATACTGAATGACCCGCCAAGAGAAATTATCATGGATCATTATATGAGTGTCATATACTTTCTCATGTGACTATTAGTATGACAATTAGTCCTTGGACCTGAAGTCACCATGGTTCCCTACATAAGGAATTGCATACTTTGGCTTCGTCAAACGTCACCCGTAAATGGGTGGACTATAAAGGCGATTACTGGGTATGTAACAAATTATGCAGAGTGATGTGAATGATGTAGATGGGATCTATCCCTCTTATATGACGGGAGTGACATCGTTATTCTTGATCGAGTGAGAGCACTAAGTGCATGGCCATGCCCAAATGAGTCAATATGAGATATTGAGCTCATTTGATTAGAGTGAGTCTACTTGGAGTTCAAGATATAGATTGTATCGAGGATGACACGGTCTATGCCTCAATTGGTCAATCTAGATGTCAAGGATAGAGGGGCATTGTCACATATTGTGAGAGTCACAATTAGTAGTCACAAAGGTGATGTTGGATCTCAACATTCTTGTAACTTGGGTAGCAATGATGTGTTGCTAGATACCGCTCATTGCTTATGTTCCTAAATCAGTTTAGAAGCATTGCCAATGTTAGAAGAATCTATAGGGTCACACACAAAGGCAATTAGATGGAGATTAGGTTCATATGATGAACCATGAGGATTAGGTTCATGGGATGAACCAAATTGGATTAAGAGTAATCCAAATTAGACTAATTGAGTTAGATTCAATTTGATTCAAGTGTTGAATGAGTCTAATTTAGATTTGATTCATTGAGTCAATTTAAACTAATGAATAGAGATTCATTAAATCAAATTGACTTGAATCAAATGGTTGGATTTGATCAACCATGGGAGTTAAGAGGTCAAGTTTGACTTGACATGAGAGGGAAGATGAATGGTCAATTTTGACTTGACCAATTGTCATGTCATGATGACTTGGCATGGAGTCGCCCAATGATGATGCTCCACATCATCATGGACACATCATGGGGTGCCACCTCATGAGGGAGACCAAGAGCCATTGGCTCTTAGAGTTACATGCATGCATGTAACTCCCTATAGTGGTCGGCAACTATTGAGGGGTTATGAGAGTGTGAAGTTAATTGGGTAACTTCATCTTCTTCCTCCCTTCTTCCCTCAAGCTCTCTCCCTCTCCTTTGTCGTGGGTTTCTTAGTGTGCTAGCACACCCTAAGTGATCTTCTCCACCTATTGTTCGTGTGGATACCGATAGAAGAGTCTACACTTGACACTCTCGAGTTCCGGCAAGCCATTTGGACGAGCGGGATAAGCGAAGGCCGTCGCATCAAGGGTAAAACTCTTAACATATAGATATAGAGTAGATCTAAGGTTTTAAACATGTACATGTAGTTTTTTTTATCTTCGCATGGATCCGTGGCCGACTTTCGGGGTTTCTGCAACACAAAAAGCAGTTTTTACGGCTCGGATAGTCCAACAGTGGTATCAGAGCCACGTGCGAAGCATGTATGTGTTTTAGTTTTGTAGTTTTTGTCTTAGATATAAAAATTACAGATATGTAAGTTTCTGTAAATTTCCTATTTTTATAGATTTTTTGGGTATTTTTCTCGAAGAGTCGAAGCAACAAGTGTTGGGACACTTGTAGGCTTCAACCACCGTGAAAAACTCTCCAGAACGGCGAATTTTTGCTTTAGGTTTTTGGGACAGCTACTTAAGTCGCTATAAGATAAAGATGGGACACTCGCAAAGTTTATTTTGCGAGTAGGGGCACTGGCTATAACCCCAAAATGGTCATTGTCCCGCGATCGCGCCCGAAAATTGCTTAGCGGGATCATTATGGAGATGTGACTCATAAAAATTGAAAAAAAAAACAAAAGGAAAAATTATAGAAATTTTTGTAAAATACATAATTTTGAATTATGTATAATACTGTGATTGTCATGGCCCAAGAACCCCAATGTGATTGGATAAATATATTGTAATTCATAATACGGCTTGCGCGCAGTTTTTGTGGTTGTGCATGTTGTATATGGTATGCGACATGCGGGTCGTGCCTCTTCTTTTAATATTCCAGTTGTAAATAGTTTTAGACTCGAATGTAACTCGAGTTTCATGTTTGTAATGTACAAAATGGAGCGGTGGAAGGTCCACTAGTAGACGGAGTTACGAGAAGGGTGCCGACGACACATGGCGGTCAAAGGAGACGCTTGGAGAAGTCGCTAACCCTAGGTTGACCGTTTGATCTTCTCATTGGCTTGAGAAGATCGTAGTAGGGCCATGACCTCATCACAATATATATATATATATATATATATTTGTTTTTGCTTGTATGTATGTGATGCATGCTAGAATATTTTGCTTGTATGTATATGATGCATGCTAGTATAATTTTTTATATGTATGTGATGCATGCTAGTGTAAGGTAATAAAGGTCTTAATGCGTATATGATACACATTCACAATTAGATTAGATCTTAATCGAATCAACTTGAAAATGTCTACCAAGTTTTGATACCCATCACTACCTCGATCATTTGTTTTTGTTGAATCTGCCAAAGCAGAGCAACGCATATTATCTTGGTAGGGTGCAGAGGGACAATCTTGGTCCCGCCTATCATGGCTTGGGTGAGAATAAGCTCAATTAGATTGAGTAAAACTATAGGCATATTCCAATCGTTGGAAAGATAGGATAAGATTGCATTTACACTAAATCTTGGGCGATTTAGCCAAAGCTAACTCAAGGTCTTTTGTAAATGTGGATCTTGATCCTATAAACAAGAGTTGCATAGAGATGTAATTGGTAATTTGTTACCTACCGATCATACTAAGTCTTGGGTGATTTAGCCAAAGCTAACTCAAGGCGTAGTATGATGTGGATCTTGTCCCGCGAGAATTATAGCTAATTTGTATGAATCTAGTAATTTAGTTTGACCACATCCATGACTCGATTCTACAAAAGTCCTATAATTCAGTGGGAGCATCATTTGATTAAAGGACTAATTAAATGATTAATGGAATATGATATTAATTTTTTGCATTGTGTATGTTGTAGATTACCATATTGACAAACACGAACACTCTCTTCCTGTGTTCTGTCCTTGAGAAGGACAAGCTCAATGGAGCTAATTTCCTGGACTGGTACAGGAATCTGAGAATCGTTCTCACCCAAGAAAGAAAACTATATGTCCTGGAGCATCCCATTCCTAAGGGACCTCCTGCCACTGCCTTGCGAGCTGACCGAGATGCTTACAAGAAGCATCAAGATGATGCATTAGATGTGTCATGCCACATGATCGCAACCATGAACTTTGAGCTTCAAAAGCTACACAAGTTCATGAATGCTTTTGATATGGTTGAACATCTTCGTCAACTGTATCAAGGACAAGCAAGCCATGAGAGATATGAGATCTCTAAGGCACTATTTCAGTCCAAGATGCAAGATGGGACTCCCGTAGGTCCATATGTACTCAAGATGATTGGGTACATAGAGAATCTACAGAGGTTGGGATTCCCACTTGGCCAAGAGCTGGCCACTAACTTGATCTTACAATCTTTGCCAGAAAGCTACAATCAATTTGTCATAAATTACAACATGAATGAAATTGATAAGCCACTACCTGAGATGCTTAGCATGTTGAGAACTGCTAAGTTCAACCTTAAGAAGGAAAAACCTGACTCCATTTTGATGTGCAAAAGAAGAAAGGCAAGGGCAAGCCTAAAGGTAAGGGAAAGTCCCAATCCAAGGGCAAAGGCAAGGCACTGAAATTGAAAGGAGGGGAGGCCAAGGAAGGGACTTGCTTCCACTGTAAGGAAGCTGGACATTGGAAGCGTAATTGCAAAGCATATCTGGAAGATCTTAAGAAGAAGAGAAGTGAGACTTCTACTTTAGGTATAAATGTTATATAAGTCAATCTATCTATTTCTACATCATGGGTATTAGATACCGGATGTGCATCTCACATTTGTACTAATGTGCAGGCGCTGAGAAATAGCAGGGCATTGACGAAGGGCGAGGTAGACCTACGAGTAGGCAATGGAGCAAGGGTTGCTGTTGTTGCTGTAAAAACTTATTTTCTATCTCTGCCCTCTGGGCTTGTACTAGAACTATATGAATGTTGTTATGTGCCTGCTTTGACTAAACATAATTTCAATTTCTTGTTTTGACAAGAAAGGCTTTTCATTTATAATAAAGAACAAATGTTGTTCAGATTATTTAAATGATATGTTCTATTGTAGTGCACCTCTAATGAACGGACTCTACTTTCTAGACTTAGAGAGCCTCATTTATAACATAAGTACCAAAAGGTTCAAGTCCAATGAGTTGAACCAAACCTATCTCTGGCACTGTCGCTTAGGTCACATAAATGAGAGTCGCTTATCCCAACTCCATAAGGATGGGCTGCTAGACTCATTTGATTTTGAATCATATGAGACATGCGAGTCTTGCATTCTAGGTAAGATGGCCAAGACTCCCTTTAGTGGACACAGCGAGAGAGCAACAGACTTGTTAGGACTTATACATAGTGATGTATGTGGCCCTTTCAATGTTGCTGCTAGAGGTAGTTACCGGTACTTCATTACATTTACTGATGACTATAGTAGATATGGTTATGTGTATCTGATGACACATAAGTCGGAATCCTTTGAAAATTTCAAAGAATTCAAGAATGAAGTACAAAACCAACTTGGCAAGAGTATTAAGATACTTCGATCAGATCGAGGTAGTGAATACCTTAGTCATGAGTTTCATGACTATCTAGCTGAGTGTGGGATTCTATCCCAACTCACTCCTCCTGGAACACCACAGTGAATGGTGTATCCGAAAGGAGGAATCGTAGCCTATTAGATATGGTACGATCTATGATGAGTCACACAGATCTTCCTGTATCCTTTTGGGGATATGCTCTTGACACAACAGCCTTCACACTTAACCGTGTACCATCCAAGGCTGTGATAAAGACACAATATACGATATGGACAGGAAAAAATCCCAAGATATCTTTCATTAGGATTTGGGGTTGTGAGGCTTGCGTTCGACGTCTAGTCTCATACAAACTGGGACCCAAATTCGATAAGTGCTATTTTGTTGGATTTCTCAAGGAAACAAAGGGATATTACTTCTACATTCCCAGTCAGCACAAAGTGTTTGTGGAAAAGACTGGAGTATTTATAGAAAGGGATTTTGTTTCTAGAAAAACTAGTGGGAGTATGTTCGATCTTGAAGAAATTCAAGATAAGGACCATAGCACTGAGGCCTTGATGGAGGTTGAATAGGAACCACAAAGTGTTGTGGGTGATGAGATTGTTGCACAAAGAGTTGTGGAACAACAACCTTTTCAGGTATACCTACCTCTTCGCAGGTCTGATAGGGTACGTCATCAGCCTGAGAAATACTCATTTCTCTTGTCTGACCATGATGACGTTATGCTCATTGAGAATGAGCATAACTCCTATCAGAAAGTTGTGATGAGCCCAGATTCTGAGAAATGACTAGAGGCCATGAGATCCGAGATGGAATCCATGTACACCAACCAAGTATGGACTTTGGTTGATCCACCTAAAGGCGTCAAATCCATTGGGTGTAAGTGGGTCTTTAAGAGAAAGACTGACATGGATGGACTTACGCATACCTATAAGGGCCGATTGGTGGCTAAAGTTTTCAAGCAAATTCATGGTATTGACTATGATGAAACCTTTTCTTCAGTGGCGATGTTTAAGTCCATTCGGATCATGCTTGCTATTACAGCATACCATGATTATGAGATCTAGCAGATGGATATCAAAACCGTATTTCTGAATGGAAATTTGCTTGAGGATGTGTACATGACATAACCTGAGGGTTTTGTAGATCCAAAGCATATTGGGAAAGTATGCAAGCTGTAAAGGTCCATTTATAGGCTAAAGCAAGCTTCTCGGAGCTGGAATCTTCGATTCGATGATGCGATCAAATAGTTTGGTTTCATCAAGAATGAAGATGAACCTTATGCCTACAAGAGGGTTAATAGAAACACAATTGTCTTCCTTGTATTATATGTGGATGACATACTACTCATTGGGAATGACATCCCTTCGTTACAGTCTGTGAAGACTTGGTTGGGGGCATGCTTCTCAATGAAGGACTTAGGTGAAGCAGCCTATATTCTAGGCATCAAGATCTATAGAGATAGATCTAAGAGATTACTTGGCCTAAGTCAGAGTACATATATTGACACGGTATTACTATGGTTTGCCCTGCAGAATTCTAAGAAGGGACTTCTGTCGATGTCACATGGTGTGAGTCTTTCGAAGACTCAAAGTCCCTCTTCTAGAGAGGAGAGAGACCGCATGGATAAGATCCTTTATGCATCAGCCATAGGATCTATCATGTACGCCATGCTATGTACTCGTCCTGATGTCTCGTATGCTTTGAGCATGACGAGTAGATACCAGTCAGATCCAGGTGAGCATCACTGGATAGCAGTCAAGAATATTCTTAAGTACTTGAGAAGGACTAAAGAATATTTCTTGATATTTGGAGGCGATGAGGAGCTAGTTGTAATGGGTTACAGCGATGCCAGCTTCCAAACTGACAAGGATGATTATAGATCGCAGTCAGGGTTCGTGTTTTGCTTAAATGGTGGCGCTGTGAGCTGGAAGAGTTCGAAGCAGGACACAGTTGCTGATTCTACAATAGAGGCCGAGTATATTGCTGCATCAGAGGCAGTTAAGGAGGCAGTTTGGATCCGAAAGTTCATTATTGAGCTTGGGGTGGTTGCTAGCTGATATGAGCAAAACATATAGGGTTTTAGGAGTAGTTTTCGCTCACATCTTGTTACATTTTGTGTTAGTTTCATGCATATGTTACTCTATTCTTGCACGCATGCCTATTTTCTGGTTCGGAGGTCTGCTCATTGTACTTTTGTGTGCATGTTAGCTTTTCTAGTGAAAAAGCCACATTTTCGGAGCAAAAGAAGGAGTTTCGCAGCTAGACGCAGAGTGGGACACGGCCAGGGCGTGTGGATTCACACAGCCATGTCCAATGGGCGAAGATCAGCACCCCAGGGCCGCACACGGCCTGGCTGTGTGGAAACACATGGTCGTGTGGCAGCCCGACGGATTTACGTGACTAGGGCTTTTTTTGGATTTTGCAGCAGTCCGAGGCGATGTCTATATAAGGATGGCTCCGACTAAACCCTAGAGGGGAGGCACGAAGGCTAGGACGGCACGTCGAAGCCCTAAAAAGCTTTGGTAACTCACAATGGGAGGAGGAACGCCGCCGGAGGTCAACACCTTGCAATACAACGCCGAAGAGAAGATCATGAAAGTATCGTATATCTCTATTTCTGTGCTTTATTTCTATTGTATTCAAACTTAAACATGTTTTCTGATTCTTCCTTCATATTTATGGAGTAGCACTTTCGATTCTAGGATTAGGGAGTAGCTTGTGTACATAAACAATGTTGGTTCTTGTTTAATTCTGGTCACGAATTTGATTTGACAATTGGTAGTTGCTCTTTATTATATCTACGTGTGTTTGGCTTTCTTTCCGCTGTGCTTAGGCGATACGAGGTGGTGACTGTAACGACCGGACCCCTGTTGGCGGAATTCGGCGACCCCTATTGGTCGCCGACCGTTGCCCCTGTTGGCGGAATTCGGTGACCCCTATTGGTCAACGACCGTCGCCCCTGTTGGCCCGTCGTTACTCACCTGGACTTCCCACCCCTGGAAGTGGGTTTTTGCCTTCCCCAGGATTCGAACTCTAGACCTCCAGGCTAAGTACTAAAGTTTATGAATCCTGGTAACCAAGTGATCCTTAAATTGTCACGCCCCGAGGGAGTCCCCGCCAGACAAAAATCCGACAGCATCTCCCCTGTACGGGTGACAATATCAATTTTTATACAAGGCCTACACGGCCACTATACATCGGTCAACACGACCGGAATCATACCACAACACACGCAGATAATAATAAGGCCTCAGGCCAACAAATCTAGGTAAATAAAAGTCTACACTAACTAGACTTACCCCTTCTGCCATCTGGGCAGGAATACCCAACCAAACCAATAAATATAAGATCCGACCAATGGTCCACAAGGACCCCAAAAAAAAAATCCACGAGTGTATATAAATCCAATTCCAAGCCTAAACATATCTTCTATACAAAAATCCAAATCATAACTCATACAACTAATAAACTGTCACTACGAGGGGGGGATATGGCAATCGACTCTCACACTTCATCTCAAATAAAAATAAAACCAGGGTAAGTTCAAAGAACTTAGCGGATACTAGTCGATATGAATAGTAAGAAATAGCTAACAATACTAATCATGCCAAGATGCATCTCATATATATGGTAAGCAAGAAATAAATGCAAAAGGATCAGACTCACTGAGGATATAGGAGCATGTGCCCTACTATAAGAGATAAAGTCATCACCATATAAGAATATGAATCACCATGCATGTCAATCATATGCAACATCCAAGGCATCAATACAATAATGCAGCAAACACAATACAAATGCAATCCGTGCAAAATGCATGCCGTGCAAATGACATGGTCACCCCTGACGCCAGTCAGCCGCCTCACACGCAATGGTGAAGCCGAGTGGGTAGGGCTATGACAACTGTGCACTCGCCATCATCGCTCTGGTGGCCAGAGTGGACGAGGATCTTGTCGAGTACACCTATCCTCCCGCCCCAAACATAGTGGGAGCTAAGCTCTCATCTCCGGTGTCATAGACCGGAGGAGGATCCTGCCCGCTACCACGCCGCCTGCCGCATGGCTACCATGGCGGTCGGCAGAGCAACCAACAGCACACACCCTCGATGTACCACTAACCCATGAGTGGCGGTGTGTATGCGAGCCATATGGGCTGCGGGCTCAACAATAATGGAACCCCGTCCAGCCAGCATGCAATCATGCAAGATGGTGCATGATACTAAAGCATGTCAATCCTACTCAAAATACCTATCCGAATAATATGTACAATCGATATGTACATATCCATAATCCAAGTAACTATGATCCAAATAAAACAGGAAATATAATCATATCCTATCCAATGCATGTATCAATAGGCACAAAAACATACTAGGCATATAAACATGAATATTATTGCATGTTATCCTAACTAACATATCAACTTGACTATATCTAAAAGATAAGTCAAAGTACCCGCCTTATATAATGCTCGTGATAACTATCTTCACGCCCGTGGACCTGTCCCGTGACCGAAATCTGCATAAAACAAACAACCGTTATGATTAAGTACAATCATACAAAGACTGATCGAATCGAATCCTACATCGACTTCGTAACCCGATCAACTGAATTGATCTAATTACCCACATAACCTAAACAAGTCTACACATCAATCCCTATCGACCATTAAACCAATTAACAGCCTAATCGTTGCCCAAAATCCTGTACAACATATCCCAAATCCTCAACCTTCAATTTCACAGCCGCACTAACTGTATTTACAGCCACATCAACACCCAATAAAACCTCACAGCTATTTATAACCATTAATTCTCCCGCCCACAGTCGCACGACCATTCACAACTCAACTACAATAGACTCACAGCCACACATCTTTTCACACAACCGTACCATCAACGATTCCTAAACAGAACCCTCCATTCACGCACCATACATGAATGCCTTGCAAAATCCAACAATTAACAAATGAAAAGAGGGTAAATCAAGCTTACCAGCCCTAGGAACCTCCTCCGGCAGCCCTTTTCCCTAAAGCTGCCCTATTCGCCGGTGTCACTCCTTCCCAACTCGTTCATCACTGGAAACCACTTGCTTTGACAAAAACTGTGTAGGCGCCGGAATTTGAATTAGGCACAAGGTGTTAGAGCCGCCTGCCACTGATACTGGCTACGGTGGCAACCCAGTCGACGCGGCTGGCGGGCACACACGGCATGCGATGGTCGCGATGTAACGCAGAGTCGAAGCAGGTGTCGACCGTGGTTTGTGGTCGGGCGACACGAGCGACGTGAGAGGAGACGAGGTGGGTGGCGACGCCCGTCGCTAGGGCAGGAGGCCGCACGAGGAAGAAGGGCTCGGTGGTCCGCTGGTGTGGTCGAGGCGAGGAAGAAGGAGTCCGGGGCGCCAATGAGGAAAGGAGCGATAGAAATTAGGTTTTCCGTGTATTTATCTCCCTTAAATAGACCCCTCTAAAGTCTATTTATTTTATCCCCGTAAAAGTCTCGTACGGAGTCCGTTTAAATCCAGAAAAATTCTGAAAAAATTCCTAAAATTCCCTAAATATCCTGAAAAATTTTCAGGATTATTTCCTCAATTATTTGGCCATTTAATTTACTATTTAAATTTTTCCGTATTTAACATTCTCCCCCACTAATAAAAATTTGGTCCCCAAATTTCCTACTCAGATATATAACGAGTAAGAAATACCACAAGTACTGGTAATATACTTCACGTACCTTAAGTAAACAAGTGGGGGTATTGAGCTCTGATCTTTTCCTCGAGCTCCCAAGTAGCCTCTTCGTCGGTGTGGTGACTCCACTCGACCTTGACAAGTCGCACAACCTTGATTCGCAACTGTCGTTCCTTGTGATCCAAAATTCGTACCGGAACCTCTACGTAAGTAGCATCAGGTTGAATGGAACCTGATACATCTGATAGAATGTGTAGAGTCTGACATATACTTCCTCAGCATGAACACTTGAAACACATCCTGGACGCCAGCCAAAAACGGTGGTAGCCCTAGACGGTAAGCGACTGCTCCGATCCTCTCAAAAATCTCGAAAGGCCCAATGTACCTTGGAGCTAACTTACCACGGAGGTCAAATCTCTTTACCCCTTTCATGGGTGAACTCGCAGGAATACCTGATTACCAATAGAGAACTCACGAGGTCTCCGTCTCCGATCTGCATAACTCTTCTGACGATCCTGCGTCTCGGTCATCCTTTGTCTGATAGTACAGACCAACCCTGCCTCATGCTGAGCTTTATGTGTCCTAGCAACTGGTCCTCCCAGTTGCCCCCAAAATCCATAACACAGGACCCCAACAAATCCTCTAGTATCTAAATGGTCCGCTCAGACTGTCCATCTACCGTACAAAATCCACTCCACCACACACTCTACAAGTGCGTGGAAGGCTATCGCGACCAAACTTCCTTGTTACAACCATTCGTGTTCCAGCTACTCTATAGTAGCTATCCAGTAGCTAGCCAAAACTCCATGAGCATTTCTGCTCCTCACCTCTTCTAAACCATATAATAACTGCGAAGTCCACGTCATAAATATACGACAACCCATCTCGTAGTTCCTCATTTGACGTAAACACGGGATACGTCTCGATCAACTAAATCAGAAACGCTCCATTCTCTGAAACATTGCATCCGCATACAATACCCTTCCTTCCACCCGAGAATGATCAAACAACACGGGTGTAAAAGTCAATCATTGTCTGAGCTGTGAAACTAATTTCACAAGCTTTAGACCAAATAAATTCCATCACCAGTCAGCGGTATAGTACCACTAGAACATCCTATCCATATCTATGGTAATAATCAAATCAATACCAAAAAAAATCATCATCTACGGTGGCTGAGTGCTCAACTCCAACTACCACCATCACAAATGATCCAATCGTGTCCAGAATACACGATTTCCCAAATCCCTGGACGACTAAGTCGTCAATAAGTCTAATAAGATAATCAAAAGCTCAAACAATTCATACCAAGTATGAAATTGTCATCGCTACACACATGTATTCTCTTTACTCTAAGCTGATGATATAACAATCATCACAACGACAATGATAATTGTATGACACCATGTCACTACAATATCATCACACTAGTCACCAATCAATCCTAGAGTATATATAGGTATCCTATAGCTGATCTAAATAGATCCTCAATCCACCATGAAGGATAATCATTTCCTTCTACCACTACCACATTCCATCATCGAAAATCGTTGTATAACCTCAAAGGTCCATCTCTCTTTGAACAATGAGTTCCAGAGCTTCTCAAGAATTAAAATACTGGGACAAATAAATATCCCATCCCACACGTCCTATAATATGGTAAAATGATCTTTCATCGTCTTAACCATTGTAAGTATATACGCCTAATCCATAACCAAATCACTATTAGTAGGGACTGTTATTCTCCGAGGGTTTACTCCTTGTCCTCCTAATGGGTGGCTAGCGGGTCTAACCCTAGCCTCCTAATTCGACATCAGTCGGCACCTCTAAAGAATCCGTACCTCTGAAATCATCATTTGATTCCTCGAGATCAATACGTCGTCGAACTCGTCCACGACCATGAGTAGGAACAATTTCACTAAATCACTACTCTTCCTAACCATTAAAGTACAGTAACCACTAAAGACAACATTTTTCCTATAGCTCAGAGATATCCTTCAGCTCGCCTGGTCCCAAAACCTGAGAACTCCCAAAAATCCAAGGAAAATAAAATCCTCGATACACCAAAACCAAACCAAAACCGCAAACCAATAAAATGGTCACGTCCTGGGGGCATATCCGTCATCCAAATGACAAGGGAGCCCCTTAGTGACAATATCCAGAATCCATGGACCAAATCTGGTAAAAACCTCGAAATAATTATAGAAATATAAGTATTTCAATAACTGCATGCATGCACGACTAAACATATATCAATCAAAGTAAAATAGTTTTATGACCCCAAATCCAATTGCGACCAAAAATCCAAAGTGCATAAATAAAATGCAATACCAATAAAGTAAACAAAGCGGCATCTCGACGATGCAGTGGGACAAGCACGCAATGAACTCTCTGGCGACTGAAGGTAGGTCAACATGACACGTCCTCCATCGGTTAACCTAGAGGATAAATGAGGAGGATAAGTACAACCACTCTGTGGATGTATAGACAATAGTGCATAATCATAATGCACATAATGGAAGTCACAGGGAACAAACTAAAGTAACCCAACCCTCGAGTACCAACATCGATGCGCAACTATCACGATCGTGATATATCAAATATACGCAACATACATAACCACTGCAACAAGCAATGATCATCCGGATACCACGATAAAGTCTCGTGGCTCTCACACAAAAAGGAAACTATCTATGAGCTACCTCGAACGTAACCCATGGACCGACAATCAATAGCACGGTCTACGCGCGGCTATATGCTACCACGAATGAGACTCGTGAATGAGCGGGTTGTATATAAATATCTAATTATCATTGATCGAGCATTAGCATACTATCACCGATAGGTCGCGTGAGCAGTCGATTATCCTAGGTTGTTAAACCTAGGGTTATCCAATATATCTAGCATAGAACATCTATCAAAATCGATAAGGATCATCGATCTACAATTAAGCCCATTGAGGCGATCAAGCGAGGGTTTCAACACCTCTAATACCAAACGTTTACCAAAGTCGGTAAAGATCATCGACTAATAAATAAATTCCTCCAGATGGTTAGTCTAAGGCTCTAACCCTTCTCCTATAAACGGTTATCAAGGTCGATAAAAGTCATATGTCCACTAATAATCACGTCGAGACGATTAATCATAGGGTTCGCCCCAACTAACAGGAAATGCCTATCAAGGCCAATAAGGACCACAAGTCTACTATCAAGCCCTTCAAGAGGGTTAATCCCAAATTATATCGTCCTACCAGCTCAATCATGCATGCTACAACATGCTACCACGAACAGATCTCGTGGTTACTTAACCTGTAAAGTAGCTATCTAGCTACAGATGTCATACAAATCCGATTATCACCAACGAATAACGCAAGAATATATCTTGCAATAGGTCATCTCAACCATGCATGAGAGACCACATGTATACAAAGCACCTACCTATAGAGAGACTCTACTGCAGACTCTCTCTCTCAACCAAGAATGGGAGATATAGTAAGGATTAATCGCATCCTAATCATTCGACCTCCGATCACCATATCACAGAAACAGTAAATGGGTAATCACATACCAATATGCACATCCGGTTATTACGCCTAGGGTTCCAACACCTAGGGTTCTACTAATATTGTTTCATTCCTGAGATCTGCTCCTACCGAATAACCTTATCTAAGTTATTCTCTCTCTACTAGTCTTAATCATGGTATCCACCACAAAAACTCATAACCATAAACATATAACATGGTGTCTAATAAACGACAGCATAATCATACCAATGACAATCAATAGCAGAAATTAATTAGGGTATATCTAAAGGGTCATGCCAGAACAAAGTCAATCATTGTCTGAGCTGTGAAACTAATTTCACAAGCTTTAGACCAAATAAATTCCATCACCAGTCAGCGGTATAGTACCACTAGAACATCCTATCCATATCTATGGTAATAATCAAATCAATACCAAAAAAAATCATCATCTACGGTGGCTGAGTGCTCAACTCCAACTACCACCATCACAAATGATCCAATCGTGTCCAGAATACACGATTTCCCAAATCCCTGGACGACTAAGTCGTCAATAAGTCTAATAAGATAATCAAAAGCTCAAACAATTCATACCAAGTATGAAATTGTCATCGCTACACACATGTATTCTCTTTACTCTAAGCTGATGATATAACAATCATCACAACGACAATGATAATTGTATGACACCATGTCACTACAATATCATTACACTAGTCACCAATCAATCCTAGAGTATATATAGGTATCCTATAGCTGATCTAAATAGATCCTCAATCCACCATGAAGGATAATCATTTCCTTCTACCACTACCACATTCCATCATCGAAAATCGTTGTATAACCTCAAAGGTCCATCTCTCTTTGAACAATGAGTTCCAGAGCTTCTCAAGAATTAAAATACTGGGACAAATAAATATCCCATCCCACACGTCCTATAATATGGTAAAATGATCTTTCATCGTCTTAACCATTGTAAGTATATACGCCTAATCCATAACCAAATCACTATTAGTAGGGACTGTTATTCTCCGAGGGTTTACTCCTTGTCCTCCTAATGGGTGGCTAGCGGGTCTAACCCTAGCCTCCTAATTCGACATCAGTCGGCACCTCTAAAGAATCCGTACCTCTGAAATCATCATTTGATTCCTCGAGATCAATACGTCGTCGAACTTCGTCCACGACCATAGTAGGAACAATTTCACTAAATCACTACTCTTCTAACCATTAAAGTACAGTAACCACTAAAGACAACATTTTTCCTATAGCTCAGAGATATCCTTCAGCTCGCCTGGTCCCAAAACCTGAGAACTCCCAAAAATCCAAGGAAAATAAAATCCTCGATACACCAAAACCAAACCAAAACCGCAAACCAATAAAATGGTCACGTCACGGGGCATATAGTCATCCAAACGACAGAGGAGCCCCTTAGTGACAATATCCAAATCCATGGTCCAAATCTGGTAAAAACCTCGAAATAATTATAGAAATATAAGTATTTCAATAACTGCATGCATGCACGACTAAACATATATCAATCAAAGTAAAATAGTTTTATGACCCCAAATCCAATTGCGACCAAAAATCCAAAGTGCATAAATAAAATGCAATACCAATAAAGTAAACAAAGCGGCATCTCGGCGATGCGATTAGGACAAGCACGACAATGAACTCTCTGGCGACTCAAGGTAGGTCAACATGACACGTCCTCCATCAGTTAACCTAGAGGATAAATGAGGAGGGATAAGTACAACCACTCTGTGGATGTATAGACAATAGTGCATAATCATAATGCACATAATGGAAGTCACAGGGAACAAGCTAAAGTAACCCAACCCTCAGAGTACCAACATCAGTCTGCAACTATCCTGATCAGCAGTATATCAAATATACCCGCAACATACATAACCACTGCAACAAGCAATGATCATCCGGATACCACGATAAAGTCTCGTGGCTCTCACACAAAAAGGAAACTATCTATGAGCTACCTCGAACGTAACCCATGGACCAACACTCAATAGAACGGTCTACGCGCAACTATATGCTACCACGAATGAGACTCGTGAATGAGCGGGTTGTATATAAATATCTAATTATCATTGCGGGCATTAGCATACTATCACCGATAGGTCGCGTGAGCAGTCGATTATCCTAGGTTGTTAAACCTAGGGTTATCCAATATATCTAGCATAGAACATCTATCAAAATCGATAAGGATCATCGATCTACAATTAAGCCCATTGAGGCGATCAGCGAGGTTTCAACACCTCTAATACCAAACGTTTACCAAAGTCGGTAAAGATCATCGACTAATAAATAAATTCCTCCAGATGGTTGGTCTAAGGCTCTAACCCTTCTCCTATAAACGGTTATCAAGGTCGATAAAAGTCATATGTCCACTAATAATCACGTCGAGACGATTAATCATAGGGTTCGCCCCAACTAACAGGAAATGCATATCAAGGCCAATAAGGACCACAAGTCTACTATCAAGCCCTTCAAGAGGGTTAATCCCAAATTATATCGTCCTACCAGCTCAATCATGCATGCTACAACATGCTACCACGAACAGATCTCGTGGTTACTTAACCTGTAAAGTAGCTATCTAGCTCGGATGTCATACAAATCCGATTATCACCAGCGAATACGCAAGAATATATCTTGCAATAGGTCATCTCAACCATGCATGAGAGACCACATGTATACAAACACCTACCTATAGAGACTCTCTGCACTCTCTCTCTCAAGAATGGGAGATATAGTAAGGATTAATCGCATCCTAATCATTCGACCTCCGATCACCATATCACAGAAACAGTAAATGGGTAATCACATACCAATATGCACATCCGGTTATTACGCCTAGGGTTCCAACACCTAGGGTTCTACTAATATTGTTTCATTCCTGAGATCTGCTCCTACCGAATAACCTTATCTAAGTTATTCTCTCTCTACTAGTCTTAATCATGGTATCCACCACAAAAACTCATAACCATAAACATATAACATGTTGTCTAATAAACGACAGCATAATCATACCAATGACAATCAATAGCAGAAATTAATTAGGGTATATCTAAAGGGTCATGCCAGAACAAAGTCAAGGCAATATATAAATAAAGCATCAGATGCTTATATATACTCTAAACTACATAAGCTATGTAATCATGTCCTCATGCCTTCTACGAATTTATCCATCTTAGTCATATTATTCAACTAGTCTAATAATCCTAATACTAGTCAAATCCTAAGTGGTAAACATCTACCAATAATATCTTATCATTTTTATCACAATGATAACAAGCTACGTATAGCAGTAATAGCAATTTATAACCAAATGCTATCTATAAACCAGCAACCTAAAAATCTAACAGTCCAATAGATATCAGGTTAAAACAATACTAGATAAAACATGATATCCCGCATAACCAAATATAACCAATACAAATATGTACTAAATCTAGAAAATTTTCTAGAATGTATTTACATTAGGCTGCGGAGATGTCACATTGCGCTTAAATCCCCATATTGACCTCGTCAATAATACCTCAAATTTCCGAAACACAAAAATCGTCGGAAATCCGTACAACTCCGAAAATACCCAGTTAACCTGCCAAACTTGGCGAACTCCATAAACCCAAAGACCCTAAGGAACTCGAAAACCTACGCTCTGATACCAAATAAATTGTCACGCCCCGAGGGAGTCCCCGCCAGACAAAAATCCGGCGGATCTCCCTGCGGTGTGACAATATCAATTTTATACAAGGCCTACCACGGCCACTATACATCGATCAACACGGCCGGAATCATACCACACGCGAGATAATAGCAAGGCCTCGGGCGTGCCAACAAATCTAGGTAAATAAAAGTCTACACTAACTAGACTTACCCTTCTTCGCCATCCGGCAGAATACCCAACCAAACCAATAAATATAAGATCCGACCAATGGTCCACAAGGACCCCAAAAAAAAATCCACGAGTATATATAAATCCAATTCCAAGCCTAAACATATCTTCTATACAAAAATCCAAATCATAACTCATACAACTAATAAACTGTCACTACGAGGGGGGGATATGGCAACTGGACTCTCCTGACAGCTTCATCCTGAAATAAAAATAAAACCACGGGGTAAGTTCAAAGAACTTAGCGGATACTAGTCGATATGAATAGTAAGAAATAGCTAACAATACTAATCATGCCAGTACATATATATATGGTAAGCAAGAAATAAATGCAAAAGGACTGTACTCACCTGAGTCTCCTACCCTGATATAGGAGCATGTGCCCTACTATAAGAGATAAAGTCATCACCATATAAGAATATGAATCCTGTATGCATGTCAATCATATGCAACATCCAAGGCATCAATACAATAATGCAGCAAACACAATACAAATGCAATCCGTGCAAAATGCATGCCGTGCAAATGACATGGTCACCCCTGACGCCAGTCAGCCGCCTCACACGCAATGGTGAAGCCGAGTGGGTAGGGCTATGACAACTGTGCACTCTGCCATCACTGCTCCTGAGTGACCGAGTGGACAGGATGCTGTCGGAGTACACCTATCCTCCTGCCCCAAACATAGTGGGGGAGCTAAGCTCTCATCTCCCGGTGTCATAGACCAGAGGAGGGATCCCTGCCCGCTACCACGCTGCCTCGTCGCTACCCATGAGCGGTCCAATGAACTGACGAACAGCGCACACACCCTCCTGATGTACCACTAACCCATGAGTGGCAGTGTGTGCAGGCCATGTAACTGGCTGCGGGCTCAACAATAATGGAACCCCGTCCAGCCAGCATGCAATCATGCAAGATGGTGCATGATACTAAAGCATGTCAATCCTACTCAAAATACCTATCCGAATAATATGTACAATCGATATGTACATATCCATAATCCAAGTAACTATGATCCAAATAAAAACAGGGAAATATAATCATATCCTATCCAATGCATGTATCAATAGGCACAAAAACATACTAGGCATATAAACATGAATATTATTGCATGCTATCCTAACTAACATATCAACTTGACTATATCTAAAAGATAAGTCAAAGTACCCGCCTTATATAATGCTCGTGATAACTATCTTCACGCCCGTGGACCTGTCCCGTGACCGAAATCTGCATAAAACAACCGTTATGATTAAGTACAATCATACAAAGACTGATCGAATCGAATCCTACATCGACTTCGTAACCCGATCAACTGAATTGATCTAATTACCCACATAACCTAAACAAGTCTACACATCAATCCCTATCGACCATTAAACCAATTAACAGCCTAATCGTTGCCCAAAATCCTGTACAACATATCCCAAATCCTCAACCTTCAATTTCACAGCCGCACTAACTGTATTTACAGCCACATCAACACCCAATAAAACCTCACAGCTATTTATAACCATTAATTCTCCCGCCCACAGTCGTACGACCATTCACAACTCAACTACAATAGACTCACAGCCACACATCTTTTCACACAACCGTACCATCAACGATTCCTAAACAGAACCCTCCATTCACGCACCATACATGAATGCCTAGCAAAATCCAACAATTAACAAATGAAAAGAGGGTAAATCAAGCTTACCAGCCCTAGGAACCTCCTCCGGCAGCCCTTTTCCCCTAAAGCTGCCCTATTCGCCGGTGTCACTCCTTCCCAACTCGTTCAGTCTGCTGGAAACCACTTGCTTTGACAAAAATCAAGTTGTGGGGCGCCGGAATTTGAATTAGGGCACAGTGGTGTTCAGCGAGCTGCCCTGCGATCTGGCCGGTGGCAACAGTCAGAGTCGACATGGCCAAGGGGCACACACAGTGCGATGGTGCGATGCGATGTAACGCAGAGTCGAAACAGAGGTGTCGACTGTGTTTGTGGCTGGCGACACGAGCGACGGTGAGGAGACGAGGTGGGCGACGCCCGTCGTCTAGGGCAGAGGAGGCCGGCACGAGGAAGAAGGGCTCGGTGGTCCGTTGGCTGCGGCTGTGGTCGGAGGCGAGGAAGAAGGGAGTCGCCGGCGAAGCAGAGGGCGCCGGCGGAAGTGGCTCGCGTCGGGCGGCGGTGGGCTGCCGACCGCAATGAGGAAAGGAGCGCCGGCGGAAGAAACTGTCGAAGGAACGAAGTCGCGGCGGGGAAAAAGAAAAAGGGAAATAGAAATTAGGTTTTCCGTGTATTTATCTCCCTTAAATAGATCCCTCTAAAGTCTATTTATTTTATCCCCGTAAAAGTCTCGTACGGAGTCCGTTTAAATCCAGAAAAATTCTAAAAAAATTCCTAAAATTCCCTAAATATCCCAAAAAATTTTCAGGATTATTTCCTCAATTATTTGGCCATTTAATTTACTATTTAAATTTTTCCGTATTTAACAGTGACAGCCCTCGAAATCTAAAATTTTGGAGATTTGATTAAGGAACCTAGGGGTAAACCTGATCTCCTGCAACTGTGGGGAAAAGGGTGCGGTAGAATCGGAAATGGTGCACCATAGGGATTGATTTGCCATCCTCGTACCCTCTATCTTGTCCTTGTGGGCGGAGATAGCTCCTGGTGAATGCGGCGGCTCTGCGGGAGAGTGTATGATGTCACTTCCACAAAATCGTAGGTAAACATCTAGACAACACCAATTGACAACTTTGTTCTGTGATACGCAAGTGAAACCGAAGTCCTAGAATCACCTTTGAAGACCTCGGCACACTCCTTTCCTCCTCCGTGTGACACCGTACAGAGTAGAGTCCACCGACAGCCCTCACCAACCGTAACCTCTTCGAGATCATGTCCGAATAATTACAACCACTAAGTATATAGGTATTCGAATCCCAATCCCTATGGGATCGATAATCTTTATTACTTGACGATATCCGTGCACTTGCGGGCGTTGAGCACGAGCGTACGCTTTGAGTCCTCGATGGTATCCATTGCAAGATTCGAGGTCGCGTCTGTACGCATCAAGTTTTTGGCGTCGTTGCCGGTGACTGTCGATTCGATATCAAATCGAACAGTGGTAAATTGGATCGGACTTAGGATTAGATTGTTTACTTGCTTTATTTTCTTATTAGTTTATCTTATTTGCTTTAGTTCTATTTTCCATATTTAGTTTTTATTTTCAGCAGTAGTTTCCTATTTACTTATTGCATCTTAGATTTTTATTTGCTAGATTGTTTATTTTCTATTTTTAGGATTAGATTAGAACTCTTAACTTTGTGGTTTGGTTCGTCGTATGCTTAGACGATTAGGGTCGGAAGGTCTAATTCCGATCGACTTAGAAATTGAGCGAACTTTTCACCGTCAGAGAGCAGAACAGTGAAAGATGGAGGATCAATCAGCATCCGAGGTGAACATAGGCAGCCGACCTCTGCGGGACTACGCAGCTCCTAGAGCTAGAGAATTCAGGCCGAGTATAGCTGGACCGTCTATTTCAGCAAATAACTTTGAGCTGAAGCCGACACTTATACATATGGTCCAGCATAGCCAATTCGGGGGGGGCTGCGACTGAAGACCCGAACTGGCATCTTGAGGCTTTTCTTGAAATCTTCTCAACGATGAAAATGAATAGAGTCCCTACTGACGTGATTCGCCTGAGCTTGTTCCCATTTTCACTGCGGGATAAGGTTAAGGCATGGCTTCACTCCCTACCCTATGGCAGCATCACCACATGGGAGCAGTGTGAGCAGCAGTTTCTGAATAAATACTTCCCACCAAGTATGACTGCTCACATGTGTCATCTTATCATGAGCTTTCGCCAGAAGGAGGGGGAGTCCTTGTTCAAAGCTTGGGATCACTATAAGGGGCTACTCTACCAATGCCCCCACCACGGACTGGAGAGATGGCTGGTGATCCACATTTTCTATAATGGAATTGCTTACGCCACAAAGATGTCTCTGGATTCTACCACAGGAGGAGCATTAATGAACAAGACTATAGAAGAGACAGAGGAGATTATCGAAGAGGTGGCCCAAAACCACCACCAATGGGCTTCCGAACGTGGTCAACCCAAGCCTGCAGCAGGACGATACACTGTCAACTCCATGGACCACCTTTCGGCAAGGATGGATGTGGTCAGCAAACGGTTTGAATCTTTAAATCCTTCATCTGCATGCGCGGCCATTGATTTTGGAGAGGGGGCGGCAGCATATCGAGAGGACCACTACGGAGGGCCAGGGACCTCAGACGAGCAGATTGAGCACTACGATGTGGTTGGGGACTATAACCCAAGACTCAACAACCAATACTTCAGTACTTCTCATCCAGGATGGAGGAATCACCAAAATTTTCCTTATAAGAATACCTTGGGGAGGTTCCAACCGCCGGGAGAGAATGAGCAGCCACGTCCCTCTAACACTCGCCTGGAGAATATGCTGGAGAACTTCATTCGAAAGCAATGGGAGGTGAACACTGAATTTCAGCAATGAAATTTGCAGACGGATACGATGATCGAGGGGTTGGGGTCATCTGTAAGGGATCTTGCCACCAGGCAGAAGTCGCTGGAGATTCAAGTAGCTCATATCGCGAACCAAATATCCAGGATACCAGGGAAGCTACAAGGAAGAGCAGAGGCCAATCCGGTAGAGCAGTGCCAGGCAGTGACGCTGCGAAGCGGGAGGATCCTGAAAGAGATGCCAGGATGGGCGGTTGCTGAAAAGGACCAGAGACCTGAACCGCTAGAACCTCTGGGGGAGGCCAAGAATGAAAAAGCGAGGGAAACAAACCGGGAGCCTGCTACGAGGGCTCAACCGTCCCTTACTATGCCATTCCTGTTGTTATAGCCCTAGAACAAATCATGTGATGGTTGAATAGGGAACATTTTGTATCATATTCTATAAAGGCAAAGGATTGGTTATTATATTTACGTCTTGCTTGTGCCAGCTAAATTAAATATAATAATGCCCTAGAAAAGTAGGTTCTTATCTACAGCACATCAATTGGAAGAATTGATTATGAGAGGCTGTAGAGAACACTTTTCTAAATGTTCCTAGTCAAGTATTAATATGCAAGGGCAATATTAATACATAAAGACTAGCATGTAGGTCAATTGATGACTTGATCTCACAAGTCATGGATATATGATATCAAGTTGACACATGGGTATATATTAGAGAATATATACTGAACTGACCCGCCATGAGAAAGTTTCATGGATCATCATATGAGTGTCATAAACTTTCTCATGTGACTATTGGTATGAATAGTCCTCAAACCTGAAGTCACTACGGTTCCCTATATAAGGAGTTATGTACTTTGGTATCGTCAAACGTCACCCGTAACAGGGTGGACCATAAAGGCAATTACTGGGTATATAACAAATTATGCGGAGGGATGTGAGTGATGTAGATGGGATCTATCCCTCCCATATGACGGGAGTGATATATGTGGGCCCCTTGATTGAGTAGAACTACTAAAACGCATGGCCATGCTCGAATGAGTCAATATGAGATATTGAGCTCATTTGTTTGAGTTAGTTTACTCAGGGATCAAGAAACACATAGATTGATCGAGGATGACACGATCTATGCCTCATTGGTCAATCTGATATCAAGGATAGAAGGACACGGTCATATATTATAGTAGTCACGGAAAGGTTAGTCGGATCTTGACTTATTTCGTAACTTGGGTAGCAATGATGTATTGCTAGATGCCGCTCATTGCTTGTGTATCTAAAAGAGTTTAGATCCACTGCCAACGTTATGAGAGCCTATAGGGTCACACACAAAGAGCATGATGATTAGAAGAATTAGTGCATTCTAGTTTGACTAGAATAATTTGGGAATGAGCTTAAGTACAAAATGATTTTTGGACTTTAAGCTTAATGAGAATTTTAGCTTATTGATTTAATGAGATTAATTCAATATGCTAAGCTTACTAATTTAATAAGATTAAATAAATATGTTATCATGATAGCCTAAGCTTAATTGATTTAATAAGATTAATTCAATATGTTACCTTATTGATTTAATGAGATTAATTCAATATGATAACATAAGCTTATTGAATTAATAAGATTAATTCAACATGCATGAATGCCACCTAAGCATGCCACCTAAGCTTGATGAGGTGGAAGGAGACAAAGGGTTTTGACCTTTGGAATTTCTCCACATGTGGTCGGCCTTGTTTGATTATGTTTCAATGCAATTGATTGCATTGAATGTGATAGGAGATGAAAGGTTTTTTCAATCCTATAAAACACTCCATGGGGTGGCCGGCCAAACTTGGTGAAACTTGAGGCTTGGAGAGAGCTTGGTGGTGAGAGGCTTTGGTTGTGTGGCTTTTGTGAGTGTAGGCTAGCAAGAAGAGTGGTCTTCTTCTTCCTTTCTCTTTTTCCCTACCTTCCTCTCCTTTAGGGACTTCTCTAGCAAGAAGTAAAGGAGAGCTCTTCTAGTTTCTTTTGTGAGACAAGAGCTTGCTCGTGTGGATACATATAGAGGCACGGACATTTGAACGTGCTAAAAGATCCAACAAACCCAAGGAGAAGCGGGATTAAAAAGGGCACGCAACAAAGGTAATATTCTCCTATAAAGATAGGTTTTGAGAAATTTATTTTTGTACGAGGTTTTCTTTCGCAAGGATCACTTGGAAGGGATCCTATTTTTTCGTTGCGCATATGCTATTTTGCATAATAAATCCCTACAGTGGTATCAGAGCCACTTGCGAAAGATCGTATAAAAATAGGTTTTCTCTATTTTATATATGATATAGAAGTAGGATAAATTTTATTATGAGTTGATAATTGCATTAGCAATTTTTCAAACATAATAAAATATCCGATGTCTTTTAAAAGTTAAAATTGACATGGTGCATGGTTATGGCCTAGTCCCAAAAAGTTTGTGAATGTGTGTGTTGTAATTCTTAATACGGCCTGCATGTCGTGCCTTTCTCCTAAAGTTCTTGTTGTAAAATTAGTTTTAGACTCGAATGTAACTCGAGTATTTCTCCTTTTGTAATATACAAAATAAAGATGGAGGGTCCATTGGAAGATGACGTTACAAGGAGGGAGTCAACAACACAAGACAACCAAAAGGAAGCACTTGGGAGAAGATGCTATCCCTAGGTTGACCAATCAATCTTTTCATTGGCTTGAGAAGATTTTAGAATAAGGGCCATAACCATGACACGCTTATATGTATGTGGTGCATGTTAATTTAGCTTATATGTGATGTATGCTAATATGTATGTGATGCATGTTTATTTCTTAATAAGTCAAAAACGATATGCCTACCAAAGTTTGGTACTCACTACTTCCTCGATCATTTGTTGTTGGGTTTGCCAAAGCAAAACAATGCATTTTATCTTGGAAGAGTGCGAGTGGACAATCGTGATGTCCCGCTATCAAACTTGGTTAAGACTTAATTAAGTTTTTCTTATTTAATTAAGAAAGTAGAGGCATATAATAGCTTTGAACATAAGTTTTAAAAATTAGTTTTGTGTGATTTCCGAACATCAGCTTTGTCTTAGAAAGTGGTCGTTGCTCCGATATCAAAGAAGGCCTCTGTGCCTCGCCACGGCCTGGAAGCTGGTTTAGGAATAAGCACTAAACTAATCTAAACTTAACCAAAGCTATTAAAGAGTTACATCAGATGTAATTGGCAAAAGATTTCCTACCTAATCATACTACGTCTTGGGCGATTAGCCAAAGCTAACTCAAGACGAAGTATGATGTGGATCTTTATCCCATATAAATTTATAGCTAAATAGAAGCTAATGATGTAAGCAAAATGTGTTTACCTACATCAATTATTAGCTCATATCAAAGCTATGAGAATTTAGTGGGAGCCTCATTTAATTAAAGGCCTAATTAAATGACTTAGGTATGATACTTAATTTTGCATTTTAATGTTGTAGATCACCATGTCATCTAACACGACACACCCCCTCAACTTGCGATCTGTCCTTGAGAAAGACAAGCTCAATGGAGCTAACTTTCTAGACTGGTATAGGAACTTGAGGATTATCCTCAAGCAAGAACATAAACTGTATGTCCTAGAGCAGTCTATCCCTGAAACACCCGCCCCTGCGGCCACTCGTGCTGAAAAGGATGCTTATAAGAAGCATCAAGATGACGCATTAGATGTGTCATGTCTTATGCTTGCCACCATGAACTCTGAGCTTCAGAAGCAACATGAGAACATGGATGCCTATGATATGGTTGAGCATTTGAAACAACTATATCAAGGACAAGCTAGGCACGAGCGTTTTGAAGTGTCTAAGGCTCTTTTTGCATGCAAGATGCAAGAAGGAACACCTGTAGGAACTCACGTACTTAAAATGATAGGGTACGTTGAGAACCTTGAAAGACTAGGTTTTCCACTGAGCCAAGAATTGGCAACCGATGTTATCCTGCAATCATTGTCGGAAGCATATAATCAATTCGTCATGAATTATAACATGAATGAAATTGATAAGCCTTTGCCTGAGATTCTCAGCATGTTGAGAACTACTGAACCGAATCTTAAGAAGAAAGTTAGTAACGTACTAATGGTCAAGAAGGGCAAAGGTAAGCGCAAAGGCAAGGGTAAGACCCAAGCCAAAGGCAAGGCCAATTCATCCACTTCAAAGGGTAAAGGTAAAGTACCTAAGGAAGGGATCTTTCCATGCGGTGAGATCGACACCGGAAGCTAACTGCAAAGTCTACCTTGAGGAAGTAAAGAAGAAAAGAAGTGGGACTTCTGCCTCAGGTATACACGTTATAGAAGTTAATCTATCTATTTCTTCTACATGGGTATTAGATACCGGATGTGCATCTCACATTTGTACTAACGTGCAGGGACTGAGAAATAGTAGACTAATGGCAAAAGGCGAAGGTCCGAGTTGGCAATGGCGCAAAAGTTGCTGCTGTAGCTATAGGAACATACTCTTTGTCTTTGCCCACTGGGCTTATCTTAGAACTAGAGGAGTGCTTTTATGTACCTGCATTAACGAAGAACATAATTTCTGTATCTTGTTTAGACAAGAAAAACTTTTCTTTTATAATAAAGGACAAATGTTGTTCCATTTATTTGAATGAAATGTTCTATTGTAATGCACCACTTATGGATGGTCTCTATGTTCTAGATTTAGAAAATCCAATTTATAACGTAAATACCAAACGGTTCAAATCGAATAATTTGAACCAAACATATCTCTGGCACTGTCGCCTAGGTCACATAAATGAAAAACGCATATCCCAACTCCATAAAGATGGATTATTGGACTCATTTGATTTTGAATCATATGAGGTATGTGAATCTTGTATTTTAGGAAAGATGACTAAAACTCCATTTAGTGGACATGGCGAGAGAGCGACGAACTTGTTAGGACTCATACATACTGATGTATGTGGCCCTTTCAATGTCGAAGCCATAGGAGGCTATAAGTACTTTATTACTTTCACTGATGATATGAGTAGATTTGACTACTTATATTTGATGAGACATAAGTCAGAATCCTTTGAAAAGTTCAAAGAATTCAAGAATGAAGTACAAAACCAACTTGGTAAGCGTATAAAGCTACTTCGATCAGATCGAGGTGGTGAATACCTTGGTCAAGAGTTTCGTGATCACCTAGCTGAGTGTGGGATAATATCCCAACTCACTCCACCTGGAACACCACAATAGAATAGTGTATCTGAGAGGAGAAATCGTACTCTATTAGATATGGTACGATCAATGATGAGCCAGACTGATCTACCTACTTCCTTTTGGGGTTTAGCTCTAGAGACAGCCGCTTTCACACTTAATCGTGTCCCATCAAAAGCCGTAGAAAAGACACCATATACGTTATGGACTGGGAAGAGTACCAAAATGTCTTTTATAAAGATTTGGGGTTGTGAAGCTTATGTTAGACGCCAAGTCTCAGATAAACTAGGACCCAAATCAGATAAGTGTTATTTTGTAGGATATCCCAAGGAAACTAAGGGATATTACTTTTACAATCCCACACTTGGCAAGGTGTTTGTTGCCAGAAATGCTGTCTTTCTAGAAAGAGAATTTATTTCTAGAAAAACTAGTGGGAGTAAAATTCATCTTGAAGAAATTCAAGATGAAGATAACACTAAGGCTTCGATGGAAAATGAACAGGCACCATAAAGTGTTGTGGATGAGGAAAATGTTGCCCAAAGAGTTGTGGAGCAAACACCTGTTCAAGTAGACCAACCTCTTTGTAGATCTAATAGGATCCGTCGTCAACCCGAGAGATATTCTTTTCTCTTGACTGACAACGGTGATGTATTGCTTGTCGATCTTGACGAGCCTACATCCTATCAAGAAGCTATGATGAGCCCAGATTCCGAGAAATGGCTAGAGGCCATGAGATCCGAAATGGAATCCATGTACACTAACCAAGTATGGACTTTGGTTGATCCACCTGAAGGGGTAAAACCCATTGGGTGTAAGTGGGTCTTTAAAGTAAAGACTGACATGGATGGTAATAAGCATACCTATAAAGGTAGATTGGTGGCTAAAGGATTCAAACAAATTCATGGTATTGACTATGATGAAACCTTTTCACCAATTGCGATGCTTAAATCCATTCGAATCATACTTGCTATTGCAGCCTACCACGATTATGAGATCTGGCAGATGGATGTCAAAACCACTTTTCTGAATGGAAAGCTACTCGAAGATGTGTACATGACACAGCCTGAGGGTTTTGAAGATCCAAAGCATCCTGGAAAGGTATGCAAACTGCAAAGGTCCATTTATGGACTAAAGCAAGCCTCTCGAAGCTGGAATCTTCGATTCGATGATGCAATCAAGGAGTTTGGTTTCATCAAGAATGAAGACGAACCTTGTGTCTACAAGAGAAATAGTGGGAGCACAGTTGTATTTCTTATCTTGTATGTAGATGGCATACTTCTCATCGGAAATGATATTCCCTCACTCCAGTCTGTGAAGATGTGGTTAGGGAATTGTTTCTCGATGAAAGACTTAGGTGAAGCTTCCTATATTCTAGGCATCAAGATCTATAGAGATAGATCTAAAAGATTACTTGGCCTAAGTCAGAGTACATACATTGATAAAGTGCTAGATCGTTTTGCTATGCAAAATTCCAAGAAAGGATTTCTGCCTTTATCACATGGTGTGAGTCTTTCGAAGACTCAATGTCCCTCTTCTAAGGAGGAGAGAGATCGCATGGATAAGATCCCTTATGCATCAGCTATAGGGTCTATCATGTACGCCATGCTTTGTACTCGTCCTGACATCTCGTATGCTTTGAGCATGACGAGTAGATACCAGTCGGATCCAGGTGAAAGTCACTGGATAGCAGTCAAAAATATTCTTAAATACTTATGAAGAACGAAAGAATATTTCCTGATATTTGGAGGCAATGAGGAGCTAACTGTAAAGGGTTACAGTGATGCAAGCTTCCAAACAGACAAGGATGACTATAGATCGCAATCGGGGTACGTGTTTTGCCTGAATGGTGGAGCTGTGAGCTGGAAGAGTTCGAAGCAGGACACAGTTGCTGATTCTACAACAGAAGCCGAGTATATTGCTGCGTCTGATGCAGCAAAGGAGGTTGTTTGGCTCCACAAGTTCATCAGTGAACTTGGGGTAGTTCCTAGCATTGCAGATCCAATAGACCTCTATTGTGACAACAATGGGGCTATTGCACAGGCTAAGGAACCTCGATCACATCAACGGACCAAACACATACTGCGGCGCTTCCATCTCATTCGAGAGATCATCGATAGAGGAGATGTGAGGATATGCAGAGTATCGACAGAAGCTAACATCGCAGATCCATTGACCAAGGCTTTGGCACAGAGGAAGCATGATGGTCACACTAGGTCACTAGGTATCAGATATTATAGTGATTGGTACTAGTGCTAGTGGGAGATTGTTAGTTATAGCCCTAGAACCAATCATGTGATGGTTGAATAGGGAACATTTTGTATCATATTCTATAAAGGCAAAGGATTGGTTATTATATTTACGTCTTGCTTGTGCCAGCTAAATTAAATATAATAATGCCCTAGAAAAGTAGATTCTTATCTACAGCACATCAATTGGCAGAATTGATTATGAGAGACTGTAGAGAACACTTTCCTAAATGTTCCTAGTCAAGTATTAATATGCAAGGGTAATATTAATACATAAAGACTAGCATGTAGGTCAATTGATGACTTGATCTCACAAGTCATGGATATATATCAAGTTGACACATAGGTATATATTAGAGAATATATACTGAACTGACCCGCCATGAGAAAGTTTCATGGATCGTCATATGAGTGTCATAAACTTTCTCATGTGACTATTGGTATGAATAGTCCTCAAACCTGAAGTCACTACGGTTCCCTACATAAGGAGTTATGTACTTTGGTATCGTCAAACGTCACCCGTAACAGGGTGGACCATAAAGGCGATTACTGGGTATATAACAAATTATGCGGAGGGATGTGAGTGATGTAGATGGGATCTATCCCTCCCATATGACGGGAGTGATATATGTGGGCCCCTTGATTGAGAAGAACTACTAAAACGCATGGTCATGCTCGAATGAGTCAATATGAGATATTGAGCTCATTTGTTTGAGTTAGTTTACTCAGGGATCAAGAAACACATAGATTGATCGAGGATGACACGGTCTATGCCTCATTGGTCAATCTGATATCAAGGATAGAAGGACACGGTCGTACATTATAGTAGTCACGGAAAGGTTAGTCGGATCTTAACTTATTTCGTAACTTGGATAGCAATGATGTATTGCTAGATGCCGCTCATTGCTTGTGTATCTAAAAGAGTTTAGATCCACTGCCAACGTTATGAGAGTCTATAGGGTCACACACAAAGAGCATGATGATTAGAAGAATTAGTGCATTCTAGTTTAACTAGAATAATTTGGGAATGAGCTTAAGTACAAAATGGTTTTTGGACTTTAAGCTTAATGAGAATTTTAGCTTATTGATTTAATGAGATTAATTCAATATGTTAAGCTTACTAATTTAATAAGATTAAATAAATATGTTATCATGATAGCCTAAGCTTAATTGATTTAATAAGATTAATTCAATATGTTACCTTATTGATGTAATGAGATTAATTCAATATGATAACATAAGCTTATTGATTAAGATTAATTCAACATGCATGAATGCCACATAAGCATGCCACCTAAGCTTGATGAGGTGGAAGGAGACAAAGGGTTTTGACCTTTGGAATTTCTCCACATGTGATTATGTTTCAATGCAATTGATTGCATTGAATGTGATAGGAGATGAAAGGTTTTTTCAATCCTATAAAACACTCCATGGGGTGGCCGGCCAAACTTGGTGAAGCTTGAGGCTTGGAGAGAGCTTGGTGGTGAGAGGCTTTGGTTGTGTGGCTTTTGTGAGTGTAGGCTAGCAAGAAGAGTGGTCTTCTTCTTCCTTTCTCTTTTTCCCTACCTTCCTCTCCTTTAGGGACTTCTCTAGCAAGAAGTAAAGGAGAGCTCTTCTAGTTTCTTTTGTGAGACAAGAGCTTGCTCGTGTGGATACATATAGAGGCACGGACATTTGAACGTGCTAAAAGATCCAACAAACCCAAGGAGAAGCGGGATTAAAAAGGGCACGCAACAAAGGTAATATTCTCCTATAAAGATAGGTTTTGAGAAATTTATTTTTGTATGAGGTTTTCTTTTGCAAGGATCACTTGGAAGGGATCCTATTTTTCCGTTGCGCATATGCTATTTTGCATAATAAATCCCTACAATTCCCACATCGGTTAACGAATGCAAAGAAAGACGCCGAGTTTGGTAAATTCCTGGACATGTTGAAGTCGATCTCAGTAGAGGTACCGATACTCGAAGCATTGAACCAAATGCCCCAGTTTGCTAGGTTCATGAAAGATATTCTGGCGCATCGTAGGAAGGTCATGGAGTCGGAAACAGTAGCCCTCATAGAGGAATCAAGCGCTTATCTTCGAAACGAAGCTACTCAGAAATTAAAAGATCCGGGGAGCTTCTATATCCCATGTTATATAGGGACGACATTGATTAGCAAAGCCTTCTGTGACTTGGGAGCAAGTGTGAGTCTTATGCCCTACACCTTATGCAAAAAGCTAGGGTTAGGAAATTTAAAATTCACTACTATGACACTAAAACTAGCTGACCACACATACCGCTACCCATTGGGGATTTTAGAAGACGTTCCTGTTAAGGTGGGGAAGTTTACACTGCCAATTGACTTTGTGGTGATGGAGATGGAAGATGATCCCATGATACCCGTCATCCTGGGGCGACCATTTTTAGTGACTACGGGAATGGTCATTGATGGAAGAATCACAAGCTGACCCTAAAAGTGGGAGAGGATAAGATGGAATTTGATCTTGCTGGGACAGGAAGTTAGGAACCTGGGTCAGGGAAGTATGTAATTCCAGCAAGAGCTAGGAAGGAAGCTATGTATGAAGATCCCGAGACGGATGAATGGAGGTTCACTGAACCACCAGAGCCGAGTTGATAGTAGAGTGCGGTCGAGCTAAACGACCTTAAACAAAGCGCTTCTTGGGAGGCAACCCAAGTTTAGTTTTAGATTTCCCTTTTTGATTGCATTGCATACATTTGTTTGATTTTAGTTTTTATTTCCATTCCATTTAGAGTTAGGTCTAGAAAAGAACTTTGCTAGGTAAAAATGAGACTCATATTAGCCTACACGGCGAAGTGCATGAGAAAATTCGGACTGTGGTGCATAAATGGGCAAAAAAATGGGGACACACGGCCTAGCCGTGTGTTTTCCCACGACCGTGCCCGATTAACCAGAGTCACACACGGCCTGGCCATGTGTTTTCACACGGCCATGGCGCGCGAGGTTAAAAGGGACGAGCCATGTGTTTTCACCTCATTTGCGCCGTGTGCTTCAAAAGTTCTTGCCCTAGCCGTGTGATTTCATCTTCCCCACCATCTAGAAGCATTTTGAAGCTCTAAGGAAGCCAAAAGGAGCAAGGTTGAGGAGGACCAAGACCGTAGCACCTTGATCCGGTGCCTCGGAGCGACGAACAAGGAGAGTCAATGCCCCTCAAGCTCCGGAGGAGGGTAACGCCCTACCCACTCTACTTTTTCACAATAATGAACAAAGAGATAGGTACAATATGCTCTCTACTTGTAAACTTACTGCTACTAGGTACTTGGATGAGGATTTGCTAGAATCTTTAGGATTGTTGGGTGATATGCAAACCCTATTTACAAAAATGGGGTGGGAAGAGATTATGGGAATAAAGCACCTAACATACCCTGGGATAGTTTTGGAATTTTTGAGTTCCTTAGAGGCGGAAATTTTAATGGGTAGAGAGAGCGAGGAGGGTAGGATAACTTTTAGGCTTTTTAACATTGAGCATGAGTGGACCCTTCACCAATGGAACTCATGCTTTGGCTTACCAAGTGGGGGAGAGAGAAGAACCCCTATTGGATTCAACTCTCGGGAATGTTGGACCGAGTTGACAGGGGAGCACGCTTATGACCCTTCTAGGGCCAAAGTGTCGTGCCTCCAAAACCCCGTCTTTCGATACCTTCACCGCATCATGGCCAATACTATATTTGGTCGTGGGGAGAGTGATGGTGTAGTTAGAGCTAGCGAGCTACTTTGCCTATGGGATATGCTATAAGAAAGGAGTAGCATCGATATAGGGTCCCACTTCATCAGACACTTAGTGAAGATGGGTAAAGCAGCATGAGGAGGAATCAATGTGGGAGGCCTACTTACCCACATTTGTTATAGGATGGGGTACGATTACACAGCATTAGAGAGTATAGAGGGGAGCCTAGGATAGACCTAGGAGTATGCATGGCCATGAAAATGATTGTGAGAGAAGGAGACTCCTTATGCTTTGTAAGGAAAAATCTTACGACCCTTAGGTTCCCCGACCCGTATCGTACCACCATTGCTATACGCGCCAACTAGCGCTTGGACCTGATAGTGGAGTCCCCTCCACATCAGTGCCCATCTCTACACCTTTATATCACTCTCCCTCCAGTCAACACATGCATAGGAGCCCACCTAGTCCACGCCGACATGAGCCTACACCTGCACCACCACCTTTTTCTACTTTTGAGCAGGGTGCAGGTAGTCAACCTATGATTTCTCGGAGTTCCGATCGTGCCTCGATGACATTTACGGAGCAGATCACGAGAGGCGTGATGAGATGAGCGTGCACCTACCGTGACGAGTTTGAGGATTAGAGCATTTCCAATGGGCTGAGGAGTTCTACAATGAGGCCCGCATATACTTCCAGGAGGAGGTTGTTCGTCGCCAGGATGAGGCAGCCTACCGCAGGGAGATGCGGCAGCACATGCGTGCCCAGCAGGCACAGTGGGCTAGGGAGGAGGAGCACCGAGCAGCCACTGCATCCACCAGCTCCCAGATCGACCACATGTATATATGGCATCAGCGGCTCAGCAGCAGGTTCTCCCAGGATCCAGAGATGCCCAGGCTCCCAGACTTTCCACCTCGTTCACCATATTAGAGGTATATTTTCATTTAAGTCTGGGGGGAGACCCCCAAGATTTATTTTGTTTTGTTTCCTAGCAGTAGTTTCTTTTCTGATATTTTTATTCATTTGTTCATGCATGCATGAGTTATTTAGTTTCTTTCAGTACTTAATTTTTGGTGTCTGTAAAGCTACCTCAGTAGTATTTTTGAAAGTTGCTTGCATGAGTTGTTCCCATAGGTAGCTTAACTCCATTTATCTTGTGGTATTTTATTTTATTCGCTCTATTAAATGTTCTATACTTACACTGGTTAGCTTTGTTTTTGCACATACACCTGTCGAACATCCTGAAAGGGAGAATCTAGTACATACCTAGTTATGATTCACTTTAGTAGTCTAGTACTTTGGAATCCATAGGTGACTCTAGGTATAGCATTTTAGTTACTGGAGATGCTGGGATTGTGTAAGCCCATTCGGAAAAATCAAAATCCTTGTGAGCCGAAAAAAATAAAAGAGAAAAAAAAAAGAAAGAGAAGAAAAGAGAGAGAAGAAAGAAAAAAAGATTATGAGGGATAAAAAAATAGTTGTCGTGGGTGGAAATGGCTAGGTGCCCCTTTGAGACCGAGTTAGGTTACTGGAGAAACACCTACCAATTTCTCTCAATACCGAGCACACCTTTGAGACTTTATGCTAAATCTAGAGAACGACCCTCACTTTGGGCAGGTAAGTGCCTAAGAGTCAGAAACCTTAGGAAAGCTATGGGGTGACGACTTAACTCACCATGGTATGGGCATCCCCTAAGAATGGTTCGCCTAGCACGAGCATGAGGAGCTAACTTAGTAAATTTTTAGAACATATCTGTTTTGCTTTGATTGCAAATACCACCTGATAAATTTAGTTAGCATGCTAATTATGGAACAATATCTTTTTAAAATTTTATGGCACTGAGGTTTGCTTGAGGACAAACAAAGATTTAAGTCTGGGGGAAGTGATGTGAGCAAAACATATAGGGTTTTAGGAGTAGTTTTCGCTCACATCTTGTTACATTTTGTGATAGTTTCATGCATATGTTACTCTATTCTTGCACGCATTGCCTATTTTCTGGTTCGGAGGTCTGCTCATTGTACTTTTGTGTACAGGTTAGCTTTTCTGGTGAAAAAGACACATTTTCATAGCAAAAGAAGGACTTTCACAGCTAGACGCAGAGTGGGACATGGCCAGGGCATGTGGATTCACACAGTCGTGTCTAATGGGTGAAGATCAGCACCCCAGGGCCGCACACGGCCTAGCCATGTGGAAACACACGACCATGTGGCGGCCCGACTGATTTGCGCGACTAGGGCTTTTTTCGAATTTTGCAGCAGTCCGAGGCGATGTCTATATAAGGATGGCTCCGCCCAAACCCTAGGGGGGAGGCACGACGGCTAGGATGGCACGCTGAAGCCCTAAAAAGCTTTGGTAACTCACAATGGAGAGAAGGAATGCCGCCAAAGGTCCACACCTTACAATACAACGCCGAAGAGAAGATCACGAAAGCATCGTATATCTCTATTTCTGTGCTTTATTTCTATTGTATTCAAACTTAAACATGTTTTGTTATTCTTCCTTCGTATTTATGGAGTAGCACTTTCGATTCTAGGATTAGGGAGTAGCTTGTGTACATAAACAATATTGGTTCATGTTTAATTCTGGCCACGAATTTGATTTGACAATTGGTAGTTGCTCTTTATTATATCTACGTGTGTTTGGCTTTCTTTCCACTGTGCTTAGGCGATACGAGGTGGTGACAGCCCTCGAAATCTAAAATTTAGGAGATTTGATTAAGGAACTTAGGGGTAAACTTGATCTCTTGCAACTACGGGGAAAAGGGTGTGGTGGAATCGAAAACGGTCCACCGTAGGGATTGATTTGTCATCCTCGTACCCTCTATCTCATCCTTGTGGGCGGAGATAGCTCCCGGTGAATGCGACGGCTCTGCGGGAGAGTGTATGATGTCCCTTCCACAAAACCGTAGGTAAACATCTAGACAATACCAATTGACAACATTGTTCTGTGATACGCAAGTGAAACCGAAGTCATAGAATCACCTTTGAAGACCTTGGCACACTCCTTTCCTCCTTCGTGTGACACCATACAGAGTAAAGTCCACCGATAGCCCTCACCAACCGTAACCTCTTAGAGATCACGTCCGAACAATTACAACCACTAGGTATATTGGTATTCGAATCCCAGTCCCTATGGGATCGATAATCTTTATTACTTGATGACATCCGTGCACTTGCGGGCGTTGAGCGCGAGTGTGCGCTTTGAGTCCTCGACGGTATCCGTCGCGAGATTTGAGATTGCATCCGTGTGCATCACTAGCATAGCAGATCCTATAGAGCTCTATTGTGACAACAATGGAGCGATTGCGCAGGCTAAGGAACCTCGCTCACACCAGCAGACCAAACACATACTACGGCGCTTTCATCTCATTCGAGAGATTATTGATAGAGGGGATGTGAAGATTTGTAGAGTACCCATAGAGGCTAACATCGTAGATCCCTTGACCAAGGCTTTGGCACAGAAAAAGCATGATGGTCACACTAGGTCATTGGGTATTAGATACTACAGTGATTGGCGCTAGTGCAAGTGGGAGATTGTTAGTGAAAGCCCCAGAGTCAATCATGTGATGATTGTTGTATGGACTTGTTGTATCATATTCCTATTTATAAAGGCATGGTTATCATACTTACTTGTATTGGTGCCAAATAACTAAGTATAATAACGTCCTTGAGTAAAAGGTTCTTATCTATATCAATCGATTGGTTGAATCGATAATAAGATGATATAGAGAACACTACTCTTAATCATTCCTAGTTAAGTATTAACATTCAGGGACAATGTTAATGCGAAGAGACTAGCATGTAGGTCAACTCGATGACTTGATCTCACAAGTCATGGATATGAGATATCAAGTCAACACATGGGTATGCATTGGAGAATATATACTGAATGACCCACCATGAGAAAGTATCATGGATCATTATATGAGTGTCATATACTTTCTCATGTGACTATTAGTATGACTATTAGTCCTTGGACATGAAGTCACCATGATTCCCTACATAAGGAGTTGCATGTAACGCCCGCCCTTATCTGCTCTCAGGGCGGCGCTACTTTTTTTTTTATATATAACATAACATATATGGATCATTTCACCATTTACATACTTAAACATGTTATCATGGCTTAAACCTTTTTTTATACATGCATCACATATCATATTCATAATTAGCATGTTAACATATCTTATCTCATTTTATAACATGCATAACATAAAGATTCATTCATGAGTTCTAACATATCAAACCTTCTTAAGTAATTGAACAGTAACATAACTAAGCAGCATCCAACATGGAACTAATAAATCACAAGTCTTATAAGCGGAAGCAATGTCTTAAGTTATTCATTGAGCATATAAATATAAGCAGATAGTAATAGGGTCTTTTTCCACCATGCCACTATCACCCACACTTGGCCCCTCCGGCTACTTCCTCTAGTTCATGTTTCCTGTATCTGCAATATATGGACAACATAAACTATAAGCATATAGCTTAGTAAGATTCTTGCCTACTCACAAAAGCCACAACTTCATCAAACAATTAGAAGACATGAGCATACTAGCATAAATAGCATAAGTATTTCATAACAACACTAATCATCAACATACCCACGTAATAAAACATAAGCATGGCATGAGATTTACATAAGCATGCTAAACATAATTAAATCTAAGCATGACATAAATTAAACATAAGCATTCATGACATCATCAATCCTAAATATGCATAAAGGACATAATCATAAGCATTCTTAAACTTGAACATAAGCATTCATAATTTCATAAATCCTAAACATGCATAAAGGACATAATCATAAGCATTCTTAAACTTGAACATAAGCATTTATAATTTCATAAATCCTAAACATGCATCAAGGACATAATCATAAGCATTCTTAAACTTGAACATAAGCATTCATAATTTCATAAATCCTAAACATGCATCAAGGACATAATCATAAGCATTCTTAATTTGAACATAAGCATTCATAATTTCATAAATCCTAAACATGCATCAAGGACATAATCATAAGCATTCTTAAACTTGAATATAAGCATTCATAATTTCATAAATCCTAAACATGCATCAAGGACATAATCATAAGCATTCTTAATTTCATACAAGTCCTTTCTTTTCAAAACATATACATATAGGTACTTCAACATAATCATAACTTGAATGGGGGGCCCCAGGTTAAGTACCACATAATGCGCGTTCCCTAATAGGCTGGGGTAGCGAGCCACCAGACCTACTAGAGCAAGACCTCTTACGTCTTACCAGGGCAAGACCTCTTACGTCTTCTTATGTCCCTTTGGATTTGATTAATGATCACCTAACGGGTCGGGTACTTAACCTCTTACAAAGTAAAATACTTAATTCCTTTCTTTCTTGTCATATCATAAAGAATGCTCTTAATCCCCAACATAAAAAGGGAAGCATCTCCGTCTTATCTTATCATAAGGAGAGCTCTTAATCCCTACTTAAAAATGAAAGCATCTCCGTCTTATCTTATCATAAGGAGAGCTCTTAATCCCAATATAAAGAGGGGAAGCATCTTTTTAGACATGTCATAGCATATATGCATTCATAACTTAAGAATACCCTAAAGGGGTCTTAAAGCATAATCATGTTCATCACATAAGCATATTTCATGGCATATTAAAATCATCAACTTGTTCATCACATAGGCATATTTCATGGCATATTAAATCATAAACATATTCATCACATAGGCATAACTCATGACATATTAAAATCATAGACATGTTCATCAAATAGGCATATTAAAATCAGAAACATGGTCATCACATAGGCATAATCCATGTCATATTAAAATCATAAACATATTCATCACATAGGCATAATTCATGACATATTAAAATCATAGACATGTTCATCACATAGGCATATTAAAATCAGAAACATGGTCATCACATAGGCATAATCCATGGCATATTAAAATCATAAACATATTCATCACATAGGCATAATTCATGACATATTAAAATCATAGACATGTTCATCACATAGGCATATTAAAATCAGAAACATGGTCATCACATAGGCATAATTCATGGCATATTAAAATCATAAACATGTTAATCACATAGGCATATTTCATGACATATGAAAATCATAAACATGTTCATCACATAGGCATACAACATATCGTAATTTCTTAAGGGGTGTTTTCATGCAACCCTAGCCCTAAAACCATTGTTGGCCGAAACTTGGAGGGTACCAAAATTTTATTTTTGGTTACATAAATTCATACATGAAGACATACAACATAACATAACTTCATAAGGGGTGTTTTCATGAAACCCTAGCCCTAAAACCAATGTTGGCCAAAACTTGTAGGGTACCAAAATTTTATTTTTGGTTACACAAATTCATACATGAAGGCATACAACATAACATAACTTCATAAGGGGTGTTTTCATGAAACCCTAGCCCAAAAACCTTGGTTGGCCGAAACATGTAGGGTACCAAAATTTTATTTTTGGTTACATAAATTCATACATGAAGGCATACAACATAACATAACTTCATAAGGGGTGTTTTCATGAAACTCTAGCCCAAAAAACCTTGGTTGGCCGAAACATGTAGGGGCACAAAGCTTGGGTTTTTGTCACCTAAAAATTCCTACATGAAGCATACAACCTATAAAAATTTCCTTAGAAGCATTTTCATGCAACCCTAGCCCAAAAACCTTGGTTGGCCGAAACTTATAAGGTATCTAGCATCATATTCCTTTCATGTATCATGTCCTACAAGAACAAATATACTGCAGGTGAGGGAATCTTACATCCTTCGCTTGGCTTTTAGTTTGAAGATGACCTAATGGAAGCCAACCCTAGCCTTCTTCTTGCTTGGATGAATTTCGGAAAATGGAAAGGGAGAAGGTGAGTTTCGGTGAGGAAGAAGAAGAGAAGAGGGAAGAAGTGGAGAAGTGGCCTTTCTCTTGTCCCTTCATTCCCTATTTATTCTCTTAAAGTGTCCCTTAGCCTCCCTTACCCTTAACTATCATTTCCCCTATTCCTCTACTAATAACATCTCATTAGGCTTCTGGTTAGTGGATGCATCTATAGGGCTTGGCTATCTCTAGAGGTTTGGGGTTCAATTCCTAGGCCTTGCATCCTTTTTGGCTCATTTTCTTTTATTTTTGAAAGAGCCCACATAAAGCCCATTATAATCATACAAAAATTATTATAAAATTTCTAGAACTTGGGATGAAAAGGGAGGAAAGGGAAATGGGGAATTCGTCCAAGGATGAGGAAGAAGGAGAATGAAGAAGGAAAGTGGGGTTTTACTTCCTCTCTTTTCTTAATTCTCCTCTTTCATACCTAGGGAATGAACACTCTCCATCCTTTCATGGGAGGGGATGAACTAACTCCTCATCTTCCCATCTATATTCTTTGTATATTCTTTATATATCTTATCCATAAATTATCCTAGGGTCTAGTTGTGTCAAGGCTACCTCCCTATTAGGAGGTTCATGGTTCAAATCCTACCTATAACCATCGTTTATTTTATTTTATTCTAAACCTTTTATGGCCTTAAAACCTATATAATTACTTGGCATAGTTTAGAATTGTACGGGCGTTACATTGCATATTTTGGCTTCGGCAAATGTCACCCATAAATGGGTGGACTATAAAGACGATTACTGGGTATGTAAAAAATTATGTGGAGTGATATAGATGGGATCTATCCCTCCTATATGATGGGAGGGACATCGTTATTCTTGATAGAGTGAGATCACTAAGTGCATGGCCATGCCCAAATGAGTCAATATGAGATATTGAGCTCATTTGATTAGAGTGAGTCTACTTGGAGTTCAAGATATATATGTCAAGGATAGAGGGACATTGTCACATATTGTGAGAGTCATAATTAGTAGTCACAAAGGTGATGTTGGATCTCAACATTCTTGTAACTTGGGTAGCAATGATGTGTTGCTAGATACCGCTCATTGCTTATGTTCCTAAATCGGTTTAGAAGAATTGCCAACGTTATAAGAACCTATAGAGTCACACACAAAGGCAATTAGATGGAGATTAGGTTCATATGATGAACCATGAGGATTAGGTTCATGGGATGAACCAAATTGGATTAAGAGTAATCCAAATTAGACTAATTGAGTTAGACTCAATTTGATTCAAGTGTTGAATGAGTCTAATTTAGATTTGATCATTGAGTCAAGTTAAATTAATAAATAGAGATTCATTAAATCAAATTGACTTGAATCAAATGGTTGGATTTTATCAACCATGGGAGTTAAGATGTCAAGTTTGACTTGACATGAGAGAGAAGATGAATGGTCAATTTTGACTTGACCAATTGCCATGTCATGGTGACTTGGCATGGGGTCGGCCAATGATGATGCTCCACATCATCATGGACACATCATGGGGTGCCACCTCATGAGGGAGACCAAGAGCCATTGACTCTTGGAGTTACATGCATGCATGTAACTCTCTAGAGGTTTGGGGTTCAATTCCTAGGCCTTGCATCCTTTTTGGCTCATTTTCTTTTATTTTTGAAAGAGCCCACATAAAGCCCATTATAATCATACAAAAATTATTATAAAATTTCTAGAGCTTGGGATGAAAAGGGAGGAAAGGGAAATGGGGAATTCGGCCAAGGATGAGGAAGAAGGAGAATGAAGAAGGAAAGTGGGGTTTTACTTCCTCTCTTTTCTTAATTCTCCTCTTTCATACCTAGGGAATGAACGAGTCCATCCTTTCATGGGAGGGGATGAACTAACTCCTCATCTTCCCATCTATATTCTTTGTATATTATTTATATATCTTATCCATGAATCATCCTATGGTCTTGTACATTCTTTATATATCTTATCCATAAATTATCCTAGGGTCTAGTAGTGTCAAGGCTACCTCCCTATTAGGAGGTTCATGGTTCAAATCCTACCTATAACCATCGTTTATTTTATTTTATTCTAAACCTTTTATGGCCTTAAAACCTATATAATTACTTGGCATAGTTTAGAATTTTACGGGCGTTACATTGCATATTTTGGCTTCGGCAAATGTCACCCATAAATGGGTGGACTATAAAGACGATTACTGGGTATGTAAAAAATTATGTAGAGTGATATAGATGGGATCTATCCCTCCTATATGACGGGAGTGACATCGTTATTCTTGATAGAGTGAGATCACTAAGTGCATGGCCATGCCCAAATGAGTCAATATGAGATATTGAGCTCATTTGATTAGAGTGAGTCTACTTGGAGTTCAAGATATAGATTGTACCGAGGATGACACGATCTATGCCTCAATTGGTCAAGGTAGATGTCAAGGATAGAGTGGCATTGTCACATATTGTACGAGTCATAATTAGTAGTCACAAAGGTGATGTTGGATCTCAACATTCTTGTAACTTGGGTAGCAATGATGTGTTGCTAGATACCGCTCATTGCTTATGTTCCTAAATCGGTTTAGAAGCATTGCCAACGTTATAAGAACCTATAGGGTCACACACAAAGGCAATTAGATGAGATTAGGTTCATATGATGAACCATGAGGATTAGGTTCATGGGATGAACCAAATTGGATTAAGAGTAATCCAAATTAGACTAATTGAGTTAGACTCAATTTGATTCAAGTGTTGAATGAGTCTAATTTAGATTTGATCATTGAGTCAAGTTAAATTAATGAATAGAGATTCATTAAATCAAATTGACTTGAATCAAATGGTTGGATTTGATCAACCATGGGAGTTAAGAGGTCAAGTTTGACTTGACATGAGAGAGAAGATGAATGGTCAATTTTGACTTGACCAATTGCCATGTCATGGTGACTTGGCATGGGGTCGGCCAATGATGATGCTCCACATCATCATGGACACATCATGGGGTGCCACCTCATGAGGGAGACCAAGAGCCATTGGCTCTTGGAGTTACATGCATGCATGTAACTCCCTATAGTGGACGGCCACTATTGAGGGGTTATGAGAGTGTGAAGTTAATTGGGTAACTTCATCTTCTTCCTCCCTTCTTTCCACAAGCTCTCTCCCTCTCCTTTGCTGTGGGTTTCTTAGTGTGCTAGCACACCCTAAGTAATCTTCTCCACCTATTGTTAGTGTGGATACTCATAGAGGATTGTACACTTGACACTCTCGAGTTCCGGCAAGCCATTTGGACGAGCGGGATAAGCGAAGGGCGTCGCATCAAGGGTAAAACTCTTAACATGTAGATCTAGAATAGATCTAAGGTTTTAAACACGTACATGTTGTTTTGTTTATCTTTGCACAGATCTGTGGCCGACTTCCGTGGTTTCCACAACACAAAAAGCGGTTTTTGCGGCTCGGATAGTCCAACATTGATAACCTCAACCATGAGATTTAATCCCAAGTATGATGCCCTCATGCTTGCTAGATCACTCTTAGCCTAGACCTAAGCCTTCTAGCCACCTCCATCAGTCTCACGCCTATCGGATCCCTCCAAGTCATTCATGACTTATTCATCCATACGCTAGCCTTCAGGTGCTTCCATCGGCTATTGTCATGCTAAGCTGGTCTACACCGCCAAGGCACATTGGTCTTTCACTGCCAAGACTACCGCTTGGATTTTACGCCGCTAACCATTGGACTTATGCTACCAAGACTCTTCCTTGGACTTTACGCCGTCAATATCAACCCTTGGACTTTCCTTGCCAACCTTTGTTGGACTTTCCAATTGCCAAGACCCATGCTTGGACTTTCCATGCCAAGACCCATGCTTGGACTTTCCATGCCAACCCATGTTGGACTTTTCCATTTGTCAAGTGTCCCACTTGGACTTTCCATGCCAACCCATGTTGGACTTTTCCATTTGTCAAGTGTCCCACTTGGACTTTCAATGCCAAGTACCGATGACTTGAACTTTTCATTGCTAAGTACCCATATTGATGCAACCAAAATGGTCGACATCAACATCCATCCACCGAAATTCGAAGAAGACTTTTCTTGGTGGAAGAAAAGGATGGAGGTATACTTCGAAACTGATTTCAATATAATGCTAACAATTGAAGACGGTTTTGAAGTACCTAGGGGTGAAGACAAGAAGATAATCATAAATCAAAATGGACCAAGGAGCAACGACAACAATTCAAGACAATGATTAAGGTAACAAAATTGTTAATTAAATTAATACCTAACCACATCTTGTGCAAGCTAGGTGAATACCGTGATGCCAAGGACCTATGAAATAAATTGATAAAATTCCATGAAAATCTCGAACCAGTCCATGGTGAGGAAGAAGAGGAATGTTCATCCTCTCATGCTCAAGAAGAAGCAAGTTCATCCTCTCAAGTCAATGAGGATTCGAAGATTGAGAGGGAATTCACATCCGGATCGGTAGAAGAAGTGGAAGAAATAGAAGAAGCATCTACCTCCGGAAGAAGTGATGAAGAAGATCAAGAGACTTCCACCATCCTAGGTAACTCAAATGCAATTCATAATAATAAAGATCACATAATTTGCTTTGAGTGTAGGGAGAAAGGGCAATACAAGAGTAAATGCCCAAAATTGGCTAAGGAGAAAGTGTCGGCACCAAAAGCTCAAGGAAAATCAAAGGATGCCGGAGTCCTCGCTAGGAAAAGCAAAGAGCACATTATGTGCTTCAAATGCAATCAAAGGGGACACTACCGAAGCCAATGCCCTAGGGGGAAGAAGAAGGGGCAAGAAGGAGCTACACAAGTAGGGGGAGCTTCCAAAGTAAACCCTAACGTATACTTTAATGTACCTTCTAGTTCTAGGATTAAGAAGCATGCTAGAAATTATTCTAACTCACTTGCTATTGCCCATGAACATAAGCATGCTAGTAGGAATAGATATGTTTGCTTAGGGGCTAAATCCTATGAACTTATATCTAAGGACAAACCTAGGAACAACAACTCTAGACCTATTTTACCTAGGGAGAGTATTAGGAGAATAGAAGAGAATTTAGGCATTAACCCTAAGAAGGGTAGGCACATGCCTAAGAAGAAGAGTCATTCCCAAAATATTAATGAAAAATCAAAATTGAGAAAATTAGAATTAGAAAATCGAGCCTTGAGGTCAAGCTTGAAAAATTAGAAAGGACCCTCAAAATTATGACAAACTCAATTATGGGGTCAAAGGAACAAAATTTAGGACCTAGGAGACAAGAACTATTTAAGGGCAAGAAAGGTTTGGGTCACAAACCTAAGTCCTACCACCATGTTCCATTTGATTATTATGGAACTAAATCTAGGTCTAGGAAAACCAAGGTTAATAGGAAAGTTATCCCTAAGATTAACCATGGTGTGTGTCTAGTGGCCAAGGGTTCTATAAAACCTAGGAAGACCACTAAGAAGGTTACTTACTAGGGAGGCAATCCCTAAGGTTAACCTAAGAAAGACCCAAATGACTAAGGCTTCAAAGCCAAAAAGGGTCATTAGGAAGGTATCTAGGGAAGTTATCCCTAGTGAATGCATTGTTATCCCAAGGAGATCCAATAGGTATTGGCCTAGGAGCGTGATCGATTCACGCTAGATGGGTTAGGGTGTGTCAACCCAAAGTGGATAGGTAGTTAACCTAACCATGGTAGAGTAGACACTTTAGGATGTGCCAATGTGATTTGAGAAGTTGAAAATTGATTAAATTGGCACAATTAGGTCATAGAAGTCATGGTGTGTCATTTTAGGTTTTTGGCACACTAGAGGGATAGTTGGTATTAAGGCAAAATGGATTTAAATCTTAGAAATAGAAATTTGGGATTAACACTTAGGTATTCTATACCTTAGTATTTTATACTTGTTATGATTTATTTGTCTTGCTATGTCATGACATCATATTTATTTTTGTCATATAAAATGTCATGATAATTTTTAGGTTTAGTGTCATGTTATGCTTAAGTTTATATCACATGTCATGACATCATGATTATTGGCACATGCTTATTTACGTATCATCTGTTGGGGAATTGATCGTCGCTAGAGGGGGGTGAATAGCGTGTCGTACATCGTTTGATGGAATTCGATCGTGCTTGCTACAAAGCTTGTTATACGCAGTGGAAATAAAAATAATAAAGCAATAACAAAAACACAAGCACACAAACACGATGATATAACGTGGTTCAGAACCTTAAGGTTTCTACTCCACGGGTTGGGCTCGAACGAACCCTAGCGATACCAAACACCACTAATAATTACAAATACTACTTCTCAACAATAAGTCGGAGGCAGAGAAACCTCTTACAACGATTACAAAATTAATACAATACAAATACAAGAAAATACACTAAAATGCAAGTAAAGAAAACTTTACAAAGAGCTTTTGATTGCTTGATCTTTGATTGCATGGGAAGAGTTTTGAAGGTCTGGATTGCAGCAGAAAATCCCCTCCAAATCGCCTCAAGGAACCTTAGCGCAATCCTCCTCCACGAGCTCCTTTTAAAGTTTCACCTCATACTGGATTCTGTTAGTGAAAGCCCTAGAGTCAATCATGTGATGATTGTTATATTTACTTGTATTGGTCCCAAATAACTAAATATAATAACGTCCTTGAGTAGTAGGTTCTTATCTATATCAATCGATTGGTTGAATCGATAATGAGATGATTTAAAGAACACTACTCTTAATCATTCTTAGTCAAGTATTAACATTCAGGGACAATGTTAATGCGTAGAGACTAGCATGTAGGTCAACACGATGACTTGATCTCACAAGTCATGGATATGAGATATCAAGTTGACACATGGGTATGCATTGGAGAATGTATACTGAATGACCCGCCATGAGAAAGTATCATGGATCGTTATATGAGTGTCATATACTTTCTCATGTGGCTATTAGTATGACTATTAGTCCTTAGACCTGAAGTCACCATGGTTCCCTACATAATGAGTTGCATACTTTGGCTTCGTCAAACGTCACCCGTAAATGGGTGGACTATAAAGGTGATTACTGAGTATGTAACAAATTATGCGAAGGGATGTGAGTGATGTAGATGGGATCTATCCCTCCTATATGACGGGAGTGACATCGTTATTCTTGATAGAGTGAGACCACGAAGTGCATGGCTATGCCCAAATGAGTCAATATGAGATATTGAGCTCATTTGATTAGAGTGAGTCTACTTGGAGTTCAAGATATAGATTATACCGAGGATGACACGGTCTATGCCTCAATTGGTCAATATAGATGTCAAGGATAGAGGGATATTGTCACATATTGTGAGAGTCACAATTAGTAGTCACAAAGGTGATGTTGGATCTCAACATTCTTGTAACTTGGGTAGCAATGATGTGTTGCTAGATACCGCTCATTGCTTATGTTCCTAAATCGGTTTAGAAGCATTACCAATGTTATAAGAACCTATAGGGTCACACACAAAGGCAATTAGATGGAGATTAGGTTCATATGATGAACCATGAGGATTAGGTTCATGGGATGAAACAAATTGGATTAAGAGTAATCCAAATTAGACTAATTGAGTTAGACTTGTGATTCAAGTGTTGAATCAGTCTAATTTAGATTTGATTCATTGAGTCAATTTAAATTAATGAATAGAGATTCATTAAATCAAATTGACTTGAATCAAGTGGTTAGATTTGATCAACCATGGGAGATAATAGGTTAAGTTTGACTTGACTTGAGAGGGAAGATGAATGGTTAATTTTGACTTGACCAATTGTCATGTCATGGTGACTTGGCATGGGGGATGGCCAATGATGATGTTCCACATCATCATGGACTTATCATGTGGTGCCACCTCATGAGGGAGACCAAGAACCATTGGCTCTTGGAGTTACATGCATGCATGTAACCCCCCAAGAGTTAAGTGACCGGCCACTTTTCCATTTGACGTGAATTCATTTGGTGTGTAACTCCATCTTCTTCTTCCTTGCTCTTCCTCAAGCTCTCTCCCATTTCTCACCTTGGCCGAAACTTCCAAGGGGTGCTAGCACTCTAGGTTGTGTTTCTCCACCATTTGTCCATGTGGATACCAATAGAGGAGTGTACACTTGACACTCTTGAGTTCCGACAAAGCTTTTGGACAAGCGAGATAAGCGAAGGGCGTCGCTACGAGGGTAACGCTCTCATCTTGTTGATCTAAGGTAGATCTAGGTTTCCATAACACATACATGAATTTTTTTTTGTTATACTTCGTACGGTGTTAGGGCAATCTCTTACCGTTATATGGTTTTAATGTGTGTGGCAAAGGGTTTAAGTTAGGTTGTTATTATGATTTGATATGTGTGTTGGAGTCTTGCAGGACTTAGTAATTCGCACATGGAGCCTTGACGGGTTCACCACTCATAACCTCGTGCTTGAGTTAGAGAAGGAGCATTGCAGAGTCGTGCGCTTGATGCTGCCGAGGGACCGCCAGACGAGATGACTTGAAGTGAAGCCAAGGAAGCAGACTTCAGAGGCAAGAGACGCGAAGGAGCATTGCAGAGTCGTGCGCCTGATGCTGCCGAGGGACGTGGCCGCGAACGAAGAGAGCTTCGGCGAGGGATTTCGAGTGAGATGAAAGAATGAGTGAATTGTAAGTAGCTCATTAGGTGAACTTGGCCGAATGGCTAAGTGTCGGATGAGTTTTCCCGACATCAGTCGACTGCTATGGAATGGCGCGATCGCTCAGTCGAATAGGTTCGACCGGTATCCGCGAGATTGTTTTGGGGGCGTGATCGACATATGTGTGCGGGCCGATCGCCAGACTCATCAATCATTCAAGGCGTGATCGGTGATTAAGAAGAGGGTTTGCCAGAGAACCACTTGTAGCCGAGGCGATCGACTACGGAGAGCGGCGATCGTGATGGGATCCATCAGTCGACTGCCAAGTGTTCCGTTGGACTACAACGGTCGGGATCCGACGTGTTCGGAGGTCGTTGAAGTGGCAGCAGTCGACTGCCAAGGGCAGCAATCGACTGGTGGCGGCCAACGGGAAGAAATCAGCCCTCTCTATAAAAAGAGAGGGTGTGGGCTTTTGGATGGCTAATGCTGTCACGCCCCGAGAGCATGCCGAACCGAAAATCAAACGGACGGCACCTCCCCTGTACGTGGCAACATTTCGGGTTAATACAAGGCTCGTAGGCCCACAATAACAACAATATATATGTATGAAAATAAAAACTACACAAGACACAGCGGAAACAAACTACAACAATACAACAATCCCACACATGCATACCGGTATGACTAACACGCCACAACAACACGAAATCTCGACAAAATCTGAATATACAACATATACATCACGAAAACTCCAAAATGCAATGCACAACGGACAGCAGGCCCAAAACAAAACACGAGAGCCTCATGAGATGAGATGACGTCGGTGGTGCTCAAGTACACGGTCTTCTACATTACACGTGAAACCGAGTCCGCGGGGTGGTGAGTAAAACTCAGCGGGTAATAGAAAACATGTATATATGTAATATCACATGTATTTCGACAACATAATCTAGATGTACAAAGGTATATCGGATAGTATATAAATACAAGCATATCGTCTAATCAAATGAATAACATAAAATGCGGACATGCACGAAGTGCGCTCGCTACTCGATCCAACACAGACATATATCCAACATATATATAACAGGAAGAGTAATACCAACACATAATCTACTCATGCTACAGGTCAAGGTATCTATGGTCTATCCAACACATACCAATATCCGACTCCATCGTATAACAAATGTAAGATATATGCATGAATATGATGTCCACCCAAATGCAGCAAGCATAGTACAAACAAATGCAACATCACAATAATCATATATATATAGACTGTATCTATATATATATATTAATCTCAACCATCCATATATATATATATATACATGCATATATGTATACATATATGGTAATATGCAAAGCGCCATCAGATACGGCAATGCAGCATGTATGGTCATGTCGGCTCACCCTAAAGCTACCACGACCCCAGTGTGGCCTCGGTGGCTCGAGCATGACAACTGTCCCAACTCAACACCAACCACTACTCTCGAGTGGCCGAGTGGGCAGTATGATCGAGTAGCATATAAGCGTAAAGAGCAAGCTACACGATGGGGGTCCCTACTGTTGGTCACTCCGACAGTCACTACCCATGAGTGGTTGAGTATCACACACGCAGGACTACGGCACGCAAATCCAACTACCACCGTCTATAGTGGTAGAGTGCGGCACCACAATGCTCTGCCCTCACACCGGTTACTCCTCCTATGAGTAACCGTGGAGGCAGGATGACTGGCGACACTCTCAACCACAAGGGAGACCTCGTCGCCAGCGTGCATGCAAATGACATGAATGCAATATCTCACATACAGACATCCACCATAGACTCTCTATCCTACAGAGAATCATACTAACCAGATCAACACACTCTCTATCCTGCAGAGAGTCGTACTCAACTGATCATAATACTCTCTATCCTGTGGAGAGTCATACCGATCTAATCGATGCAATCTCTATCCTGTAGAGAGTCGTACTCATCTGATTATAACAAGCTAGGACCACCGGTCCGTAGCGATACCCTAAGTATCATTCCTCTGACCATTTACACAATAAATGTTCGATGGTAACATACAACCTAAGGGTACTAGAACTAACCCTAGGTTAAAGACATTATCTACCTACGGATGACCTTTTTGCCCAATGTACAATCAGGTTGTCATCCGGACTTTACCATTTGCACTTAACTTAAACAAATTCTAAGTTACTTGCATCACCTATTTGTATAACTCCTAATCATGATAAAATAAACATGATATCAGCAATAGAGTTAATATCCAACGGTAAAGGATCAAGCATACGATAAAAAGAACAGGGTCAAGGTAATATGAACACCTAACATGCTCATATCAATGACTAAATCTGAATGAAATACAACTACCCTGACCAGGTAGGAAATTACCCACCTGTTACATAGCTCCACTAGCTATCCACGCGTACAAGCATCTGTCACTAATCAAAGCCCAAGTTTAACTTTCTTTGCATAGCTTTCTTGATCTACATTTGAAAATATGATATGAACAATTCAGATCAACTAAAGACAACAACCTATCTCCACTTGTAATTGCAAAATGTATCATAGGTATCATCAATCCAATTTAAACCTTACCTCAACCGTTCAGCTTCCACAACCCATCTGGAACACTCTTCCCCTGTTCACCATCATCCATGAAACCACTATCAAATTAGCTGCACAACAATCATATACCAAAATGTCCAAAACATCAACTTACCTGACCTTGCCTCCCCCATTCACAGCTAATCCAAAACAAATCCTATTCATGTTTCCCTCAGCTTGCTCAAGCGAAAGAAATGCCTTCCCCGCAAATCAGAAACATTACAACCCAATCGCCATGCCAAAATCGAAAACACAATTGATCCAAAGATCTGAGCACAAGAGACGACGACATTAGCTATGGTAGCATTAGGGTTGAGTTCACACCTTGGCTAGCTCGCAATAACCAAGGGCAGCACAATTCATGCGGAGGAGCAGTGATCTGCAAGCTACGCCGACGATGCTTGATGAAGAGACGAGAGGCAACAGACTGCCTAGGGTGGTCACAGCTGATCGCGGTGGCAGGTGCGACTGTCTGTGATGGAGACCGGCAGATCATATTTAAGAAAACCATTGAAGAAAACCAACAACGACAAAGGGGCCAGCACAAGGCAATGTCGCATGGAGGAGAGACAGCTATAGTGACGATCAACTCTGGAATCCTCGCGGTGAAGATCATAGTCGGTGTTTTGATCAGCGCCTCCAGTGGGAAGATCGCCAGCCTACAGGGCGGTGGCGGTCTTGGCCTGAAACCACCATGAAAGAGGGCAGAGGAGAGTGACACATGGGGAAGTGAGTGTTGCAAAGGCTAGGGCTTGCGTCGTCTGGAGGCCGGCCGGCAAGTGGGAAAGGCCAGATCCGGCGGCGGCTGATAGAGCTCTCGATGGTCAACCATCGATGGTCCTCCCCTCAAGGTGACCTCCGGTGAAGGTGCGACGACAACCGACGACTGGGCAAGGGGGAAAACGAAGGCGGCGGTGAAGGTGTCGTCGCTATGCTCGCGCGTAGAGCTGGCAGGCAACGTGACGACGAGCAGAGAGCTACCACTCGAGAAGGCGACCTAGGGCATCGGCGGCTGGCTTGAAGCACCGGCGATCAAAGAGGATCTAGCGTCGGTGGCTGACGGCTGCGTGTGAGCTTGCACAGCAGCAGATCGAGCGGCAGAGGAAGAGGAAGAGGGAAAAGGAGCGTCGGGGAAGAAGAGGAGAAGCGGCGGAGAAACGCCTACGCGGAGTAAAACCGCGTGTGGATTTTTGGTTTGGCGTTACGAAGGGGAAAACGGATCGGGTAGACCTGTTTAACGGGTTGGACTTAAAATGTTGTTTGGGTTCTTACCCTATAGAACCAACCCTAGCTTTAATCAACCCCTATCAATTGAACCCATAACTTCCGTTTAAATCCAGAAAAACTTCTAAAAATTTCTGAAAAATTCTATAAGATATTTTATCAATTACCGAGGAATATATATTATTATTTTTTTTCCAATATTTTACAAATGCTTATGCTCTAAATGACCATCCAAGTGCTCTACAAGATTCAAACTCCTTCTCTTAGCTTTCTTTCACATCTATTGTAAAAGAAGGAGTGTCTTTGAGTTGTAAGGGTTACCTCCACCTAGCTTAGTGCAAAGGAGAGACCGATAGTGATTTGGTTGCGGAGTGATTCACCGAGGACGAATCGGGGACCGTGGATTAGCGGTGTAGCCGTGAACCACGTTATATTTCGTGTTAGCATTGTTTGTATTCTTCTATGTTCATTTACTTGTCTTTATTAGTATTCCGCTTGCGCTAACAATTGTGTAGACGAGCAAAATTCCACCATCCAACGACAAAGGGCTATTCACCCCCCTCTAGCCGGCCGATCGATCCCCTACAAGTGTTATCAGAGCCAAGGAAAGCTTGTCGAGGACTAACCGCCACAACAAGCACATTCAAGAATGGCCGGCTCTAATATTCATCCGCCAAAGTTCGAGGGGGAATTCTCTTGGTGGAAAAAGAGAATGGAGGTATTTTTCGAGACCGATTTCGAAATTCTCTTAATTATGGAAAATGGTTTCGAATTGCCTAGGAATGAAGATGGGGAGCCATTGGAGAAAGCAAGGTGGAACAAGAGGCAAAGGGAAGAATACTTGGCAAATTCAAAGGCCAAGCACTACCTCTACAATGTACTCCCCCAACAAGAGGTGAATAGGATAGGGGAATGCTCTAGTGCAAAGGAGATGTGGGAGAAGCTAGTAGAGCTTCATGAAGGTACCTTGGAGGCCAAACTTGCAAGGAGAGACCTCCTCCGCTCCCAACTATCCAACATAAAATTAGAAAAGGGAGAAAAGGTAACCTCATTGCATTCTAGGTTTAAAGAAATTTTGATTGGACTAACAAGTGTAGGAGAAAGACTCTCTAACTGGGACATGCTCATGAAAGCAATTGATGCTTTTCCCCGGTCATCAAAATGGAGCTCAATGGTGGACTCCTTCTATATGTCTAAGAACCTAGAAGTGAGCACCTTGGAGGAGTTCTTCTCAACAATGGAGCTCCACGAAACGAGGCTTAAAGGAATACAAGAAGAGCCAAAGTTTCAACCTTCAAGAGGAGTAGCCTTGATGGCACACAAGGGGAAGAAAAAGATAGAGATCCCCTCCTCCTCCGATGAAGCATCTTCCTCCTCCTCCATGGATAGCACGGAAGAAGTCTATATGGTAAGGAGGGTAAGGCATGCATTAAAAGGTTTTCAATTTAATAAATCAAATGATAGGAGAAGAAGACCAAGGGAGAAGGTCATTTGCAACAATTGCCAAGGGGAAGGACACATAAGGGACAATTGTCCCCTCTTGAACAAAAGCAAGGAGGAGAAGAGAAAGAAGGAAGAAAAGAAGAAGAAGGGGAGCAAGAACAAAAAGGAAGAAGAAAAGAAGGCCAAATAAAAAGGGAAGGCCAAGGCATTCAAAGCAAAGACATGGGATGATCCTTCCTCCTCATCATCTTCATCATCATCGGAAGAGGAGAATGTTTTTGTCACCAACTTAGCATTGATGGCCTTTGACGACTTAGATTGCTCCTCCTCCGAAAATGAAGCAAGCTCAAGTGAGGAGAGCTCAAGTGAAGGGGGAGCCTCCTCTACATCCTCATCATCGGAAGAGGATTTGGTAAGTGAAGTAACAAATCTACCCCCTAAGCAAATAATGTCTATGATTTCTAGCCTCACTAAGGATTTATTTAGGGCAAAGAAAAGAAATAAATGCATGCTTTAGCAAATTAAGGACTTAGAAGAAAAATTAGAAAAAGCATGCTTAAATGATAATGATAATATTTCTTCAAGTTTAAATGATGCATGCTCACATAAATATATGCCTTTCAATGTTGATGATGCATGCATAGAAGAAAATAGGGCTTTAAGCAAAAAGGTAGACTATTTGACCAAAGCCCTAGAAAAATTTACAATAGGCTCCAATACCCTTAACATGATAATTGGGAGCCAAAGGGCAAGCTTCAATAAGAAAGGCCTAGGTTATAAGGAGAAGAAAAATGAAAAGGCCTATAAATGTCTAATTGCTAGGGGTCAAGACAAAAAGAAAGTAATAGCTAGAAAATGGATCCCTAAGGAATTTTTAGTGAACCCCATAGGCAAGAATTTATATTGGGTTCCAAAATCCATCCTTAAGGGTTAGGAAAACTCTAGGATAGTCAACCATATGGACTTTACCTATATCATATTTTTGGTTGACTTAGGATGGCGGGACAACATTTTTGAAATAGTGTTAGGTGATGATAATGCACCTATAAATAGATAAATCATGCCTTAGGTGATATTTGCTTTATATCATGATGTAATACCTAATGCATGATCACAATTTGATGAATACATTTGTTTAACGGTCATAATGTAAAATTAATTCATATAAATCTTTATGATCATGTGAATTGTTAGGATGATACTTAACCTTGATAGAATTGCATGAAAATAATGGTTAAGTATATACAAATACCTTTAGGATACATCTCACACTCACCATAAGCTACTTTGATTGAAAACTTAGCATGAGTGAGATGTTAGGATGATACAAATGTCCACTAATGCCTAAGGCATTTAAATGGTCTTTTAATGTATCAAAATAGCAATAATAGACCAATCATGGGGAAGGCTTATGTTTAATTCATAGACATATTGCCCAAAGATCATGGTTGGATATTTCTTATGTTTTCAAAATAATTTCTTACTTTAAAATCTGTGTATTCATGTTTTGAAACAATTCAAAGCAAGACTAGGTGTTAAAATGGATACTAACATGATCAAAAACCTAGTTGTTTTTTAAAGATTTTGTATTTTTGGCAAATACGTGAAAATACAATGATTTTTCATGGAAAACTATTTTTCATTGATAGATATACTTACAAGAAATATGTTCCCCAAATTTTACTATTTTTCGAATTTTTTAGAATTTATAATGTATTTCTGAATTTCGTCCAGAAAATCATAATTGTTGTTTTCCTTGTGCCAGTCGACTGCCATACAGATAGCAGTCGACTGATGGAATATAAACGAGCACAGTAACCTGATTTTATTAGGTTTTTTGACTGATTTTAATGTTTATTCACCTCTAGACTTGATGTCATGCTTGTATAAACATTGTTTAATATTTTTGATGGTGTCAAAGGGAGAGAAATGTATATGTTTAAGTAAGGGGGAATATATTTAGGGGGAGTTTCATGTATTAAGGGGGAGAGTTGCTAATCATGTTATTCACATGCTTTCTTTCCTTAATATTTTTTTACCTAACTTAAACGGATTGCCACACATCAAAAAGGGGGAGATTGTTAGGGAAATCTCTTGCCGTGATATGGTTTTAATGTGTGTGGCAAATGGTTAAGTTAGGTTGTTATTATGATTTGATATGTGCATTGGAGTCTTGCAGGACTTAGTAATTCGCACATGGAGCCTTAGCGAGTTCACCACTCATAACCTCGTGCTTGAGTCAGAGAAGGAGCATTGCAGAGTCGTGCGCTTGATGCTGCTGAGGGACCGCCGGACGAGATGACTTAAAGCGAAGCCAAGGAAGCAGACTTCGGAGGCAAAAGACACAAAGGAGCATTATAGAGTCGTGCACGATCTTTGCTTAGGGGACATGGCGCTGAGCGAAGAGAGCCGGCGAGGACTTGAGTGAGATGAGAGAATGAGTGAATTGTAAGTAGCTCATTAGGTGAACTTGGCGAATGGCTAAGTGTCGGATGAGTTTTCGCATCGATCATTGCCATGGAATAATGGCGTCATTGCTCTGCAGTCGAATATAGTTCGTGGTATCAGCCCGAGTTATTTTTTGGTCCGGATCAGCGTATAATGATCGATTATGGGGCATGCATCATCGATCGCTCGATGGAAGCGGATCATTGAGTCGAGAGGTTTTAGCCACAGAACCTCTAGTGGCGGTAGGCGTCGACTACGGAGGCGTGAGATGGATCGAGCCTCTCTATAAAGAAGTGTAGGCTTCAGATGGCTAATGCTTGATCCGACATATTCGGAGGCCGTTGAAGTGGCGACAGTCGACTGCCAAGGGCAGCAGTCGACTGGTGGCGGCCAACGGGAAGAAATCAACCCTCTCTATAAAAAGAGAGGGTGTGGGCTTTTGGATGGCTAATGCTTATGCTCTAAGTGACCGTCCAAGTGCTCTACAAGATTCAAACTCCTTCTCTTAGCTTTCTTTTACATCTATTGTAAAAGAAGGAGTGTCTTTGAGTTGTAAGGGTTACCTCCACCTAGCTTAGTGCAAAGGAGAGACCGATAGCGATTTGGTTGTGGAGTGATTCACTGAGGACGAATCGAGGACCGTGGATTAGCGACATAGTCGTGAACTACGTTATATTTCATGTTAGCATTGTTTGTATTATTCTTTGTTCATTTGCTTATCTTTATTAGTATTCCTCTTGCGCTAACAATTGTGTAGACGAGCAAAATTCCACCATCCAACGATAAAAGGCTATTCACCCCCCTCTAGCCGGTCGATCGATCCCCTACACACGGATCTATGGCCGGGCTTCCGAGGTTTCCGTAATACAAAAAGCTATTTTTACAGCTCGAAAAGTCCAACAAATTCCGCCTAGCAGTCGACTGATCGCGACCATCAGTCGACTGCTCCTGTAGCCATTGTGAGACAACGGCTTAATCCACGTTGGATAAGTTCCAACAGATACACTGGTAGTCGACTGTCATAACCCAGCAGTCGACTGTCAGGGTCGTAGCCGACTAACCAGTAGGCTACCGAGCATTCTCCTCCTGTACCCCCGACTAACAATCGACTGCCAACCATAGTAGTCGATCTAAAGCATCACCGATCGCCTAATGCCGGCTGATCGATAGGATATTTTTAGCGATCGAACACCACCGACTCGAGCGAGCTCGATCGGATAATCCCATCGACCATCGTAAGTCGACTCGGCTGCCAAGTGTCAAACCACTTGACCAATCGACTGGTCCAAAGCCCCAGTCAACTGATAACCTCAAACTTGAGGTTTAACCCTAAGTATGATATCCTCATACTTGCTAGACCACCCTTAGCCTAGAGCTAAGCCTTCTAGCCACCTCTGTCAGTCTCACGCCTATCGGATCCCTCCAAGTCATCCATAACTTGTTCATCCATACACTATCCTTCAGGTTCTTCCATCGACTATTACCATGCTAAGTTGGTCTATATCGCCAAGGCACATTAGACTTACGCTGCCAAGACTCCACTCTTGGACTTTACGCTGCCAATATCACCCCTTGGACTTCCCTTGCCAACCCATGTTGGACTTTTCATTTTCCAAGACTCAAACTTGGACTTTCCCTTGCCAAGACCCATGTTTGGACTTTCCTTGCCAACCCATGTTGGACTTTCCAATTGCCAAGACTCAAGCTTGGACTTTCCCTTGCCAACCCATGTTGGACTTTCCAATTGCCAAGACTCAAGCTTGGACTTTCCCTTGCCAAGACCCATGCTTGGACTTTCCATCATATGGTCAATCCCATGTCAACCATATAGTCAAACAATGGTCAAACCATCATCAAACATCAAAATACCACTCGAGTCAAACTCGAGTCCGGTCAATCATGAGCCGGGTCGATTACACCAACAATCTCCCCAAAACATTGTCAAACATCAAAACACTACTCGAGTCTGGTCAATCGTGACCTGGGTCGATTGCACCAACAATCTTTCCCTTTTTGATGTTTGACAAAAACCACAAAACCATTGAGTTAGGCTACCTAACTCAAATGTCCTTACCAATTCTCCCAAATTGAGTTAGGCTACCTAACTCAATGTTTGACAAAAACCACAAAACCATTGAGTTAGGCTACCTAACTCAAATGTCCCAAGGTTCTCCTCAAGGAGGTCAATGTTTCATATCCCAATGAGATCTTACAATCTCCCCCTTGGTCCAAAAACATCTAGGATGTCTTCACTGTTCCTAGTGATAAGTCTCATATCACTTAAGAGAGGCTTCCTATAAACTCTCCCAATTCTCCCCCTCATGAGGAAGAAAAACATCCATCATCCCATGATGGATACCTCCCCCTAAAGGCTTGCTCCCACTTGACCATTGCACCAACAAAGTCCTTGGAGAGTCCCTAAGCCTATAGGAATACTAAACCATCAAAATTAAGGGCAAAAGTTCAAACATGAACTCTCTCACACCTTAAAATTGATACACACCCTAAACAACTCTCCTAATCCATATCCAATGGATTTTCACCCTTTCTAAAGCTTTCCAATGCATATTCTAGGGTTAGGAGCAGTTTGGGTAACCTAACATAGCTGAAGTATAGACTAAACATCCTTGTTTACCCGAAATCAGCTCTGGCAGTCGACTCTTACAATCACCAGTCGACTGCCGTTGACGTTGTTGGTGCAATCAGCCTAGGTCACGATTGACCAAACTTGAGTTTGACTCGAGCAGTATTTTGATGTTCGACAAAAATGTATGACAATGTGATTGTCATGGAAAGTCCAAGTCTTGAGTACTTAAAAATTGGAAAGTCCAACATGGGTTGGCAAGGAAAGTCCAAGCATGGGTCTTGGCAAGGGAAAGTCCAAGCTTGAGTCTTGGCAAATGGAAAGTCCAACATGGGTTGGCAAGGGAAGTCCAAGGGTGTAGTCTTGGCCACATAAGTCCAAGGGTGTAGTCTTGGTGGTGAAAGTCCAAGTCATAGGTACTTGGCATTTGGGAAGTCCAAGGGTTGATATTGGCGGCGTAAAGTTCAAGGGTGGAGTCTTGGCAGCATAAGTCCAATGGTTGGCGGCGTAAAGTCCAAGAGGAGTCTTGGCAGCATAAGTCAAATGTGCCTTGGCCATGTAGACCGCATTAGCATGACAATAGCTGATGGAAGCACTTGAAGGCTAGCGTATGGATGAACAAGTCATGGATGACTTGGAGGGATCCGATAGGCATGAGACTGACGGAGGTGGCTAGAAGGCTTAGGTCTAGGCTAAGGGTGGTCTAGCAAGTATGAGGGCATCATACTTGGTGTTAAACCTCATGGTTGAGGTTTTTTAGTCGACTGGGGTTATGTACCAGTCGACTGGTTAAGTGTTTTGACACTTGGCAGCTGAGTCGACACTCAGCAATCAACTGGGATTATGATCAGTCGACTAGGGTTCGACTACACCAAAATGGCCTAGCAGTCGACTACCAGCATTGGGCAGTCAACTGATGGCCTGAGCAGTCGACTGCCATGGATGGCAATCGACTGATGGTCGAGTTTTTGGGCACAGAAGGTTCCCAAGTCGAATGCTAGGGTTTGGCAGTCGAGTGATGGCTCAATCAGTCGACTAATGGGTATGATCAGTCGACTGATGGCCTATCTGTTGGAACTTATCCAACGTGGCTCATGTCGTTGTTAGACAACGGCTACAGGAGTATTCGACTGATGGTCTCAATCAATCGACTGCTAGGCAAAATCCATCCCGAATGTAGGTTATAAAAGTAGCTCATGGAGAGGGATTTGGCAATGGTTCTTTGAGGAGTTTTGGGGCAATTTGCTGGTGCAATTCAGGGTCTCCAAGTGCAACTCAAACAACCAAATAAGCAAGCTTCCAAAATATCGATTGTAAAGATTTCTTTGCATTCTTTTATTGTATTTCATTTGTAATTGCTTGTATTTCATTTTTATTATTGTAAGAACTATTGTAAGAGGTTTTCTCCACCTCCATATTGTTCCGAGAAGGAGTTATTGATTAGTGGTTGTGTGTGCATCACTAGAGCTCATTTGAGCTCAATCCGTGGAGTAGGAACCTTGAGATTCCAAACCACGTTACATCTTGGTATTGTGATTGTGCTTGTGTGTTTAGTTTGTGTATTTCATTATTTTCGTTGTGTATACTAACTCTTATAGCAAGCACGCAATCAAATTCTGATCATGACATCGCTATTCACCCCCCCCTCTAGCGGGCACATAGGTCCTAACAAGTGGTATCAGAGCTTGGAGCTCTTCTACGGACTAACACTCGGGAGCAAAAATGCTAGAGGGCAAAATGGAATTTGAAGAAAAATTGGGATGGGATGTCAACACCCCAATTCCATACAATTTCTATGGACGAGAAGGCTTCAACCAATAGAAGACAAGAATTGAAGACTTCTTGATGATGAGGGACCTTGAGGAATGGGCCATATTGATGGAAGGATTCCAATATCCAAGAGGGTCAAAGCGAGGATTCCTCAAGATGAAGAAGTGGCCCGGGAAACAAATACAAGAGTTTGAGAAAAATACAAAGGTAATTAAATTCTTGGTCGATTTGATTCCTAACGATATCTTGTGTAGCTTAGGTGAATACAAGGATGCCAAGGAGCTTTGGAGCGAATTGGCAAAGTATCATGAAAGTCCATCACCGGTCCAAGAAGAAGAAGAAGAAGAAGAAGAGAAAGAAGAGGAGTGTTCATCCTCTCACGCTCAAGAAGAAGCAAGCACATCTTCATCCCAAAAGTTTGAGGATTCAGAGGTTGATAGGGAATCAACATCCGGATCGGAAGAGGAAGAAGAGATGGAAGAAGCCTCCACTTCAAGGTTTGAGGGGGAGGAGAGACCATCTACTCTGGAACAAGGGCAAGAGCAAGGAGAGTCATTTACTTCCGGGAGAAGTGATGGACAAGCTTAGGAGGCCCTTTCCACCACCATTGACCTAGGTAACTCAAGCACATTAATTCAAAATAAAAATCATATTATGTGTTTTGAGTGTAGGGAATTTGGGCACTACAAGAGTAAGTGCCCTAAGAAGGTCAAGAAAAGTTAACCAGTGCCAAAGGTCAAGGATGTCGGTCCCCCAACAATTAAAAGCAATGAGCACATCATTTGCTTCAAATGTCAACAAAAAGGGCATTATAGGAGTCAATGCCCTAGGGGGAGGAAGAAGACTCAAGAGGGAGCATCACATGTAAGGGGAGCTTTTAAAGCAAATCCTAAGGTAAAATTTAATAATGCTCATTCTTTAAATTATAGGCAAAAGCATGCTAGAAATAATTTTAGTAATTTTGCTATTACTCATGAACAAAAGCATGCTAGGAATAATAGGTTTTATTGCTTAGGAGCTAAGCATGTCCATTTTAGTAATACGGAGAAATTTGGGACTAATGTCCCTAAAATAATTTTACCTAAGGCAAGTATTAGGAAAATTGAAGACCATCTAGGTTGTAATCAAAAGAAATCTAGACATATGCCTAGGAAGGGCAAAATTGACCAAAGAAACAATGAACCCACCAAAATTGGAAAATTAGAAGTTGAAAATCAAGCCTTGAGGTCAAAGCTTGATAAGTTGGAGAAGACCCTTAGGATTATGTAAAATCAAATGCAAGGGTCAAATGATTAAAAATCTAGGTCAATGAGTCAAAACCTAGGGTTTAGAAAGCAAGGTCCAACCAAGGGCAAGAAAGGTTTGGGTCACAAACTTAAGTCCAAGGAGACCTATCATAATGTTCCATTCGATTATGGAACTCAATTTAGGTCTAGGAAAACCAAGGTCAATAGGGAAGTCATCTCTAAGGTTGACCAGGTAGATGCCTAGTGGCTAGGGTTTCAAGGAAACCTAGGGAAGCCACTAAGAAGGTTACAAGGGGAGTTACCCCTAGAGCTAACCTAGGCAAGACCCAAATGACCAAGGCTTCTAAGCCTAGGAAGGTCATTAGGAGGGTATCTAGGGAAGTTATCCCTAGCGAATACCTAGTAAACCCAAGGAGCTCCAATAGGTATTGGATTCCTAAGAGCGTGATCGATTCACACTAAATGGGTTTAGGTGTGCCAACCTTTAAATGGATGGGTAGTTAACCTAACTGTAGTAAAGGTGGCACCTTAGGTCATTTTCAAGGTTATGAGTACCTTGGAAATGTGGTTGGAACTTAATCATAAAAGATTTTAGGATGTGCCAATATATTTTGAAGATTATGAAAAATCAATCAAACTGGCACAAACTCGGTCTAGAGGTCATAGTGTGCCATTTTGGGTTTTTGGCACACTTGGAGGATAAGTGACATTAAGGAAAAATTGGACTTAATTCTAGAAATGGAAATTTGATCTTAACACTTAGGTATTTAATACATTAGTATTTTACATTTGTCATGCCTTATTTGCCTTGCCATGTCATGACATCATGTTTATTTTAATCATTTAGTATGTCATGATATTACTTGGGTTTAAGTTTAAATGTCATGTATGCTTAGATTCCATTTTATGCCATGACATCATGATTATGAGCACATGTTTATTTATATCATCATTAATGTCATAATCATTCATGCATTAATAAAAATTGAGTTAAGGACAATGACATGATTTGAAGTCCCATGTATAAGGGAAGCAAATAGTGTTGCCTTAGAAAAATGCATGAAACCCTAGTTTAGGATGAACAAAACTCACATCTCACATCAAATTGACTTGTATGTGTTTTTATACACTTTAGACATATGTGAGATGTTAGGAAATGAGTTAAGTTCAAGGTGCATAGTTTTTGCATCTAGATGAACTCAAACTCATCTAAAATCATGGATGGATAATTGGGAAAGCTTATGTTCAAGCCATGTACATTGAGCCCAAAGAACATGATCCAATATAAGGTTTTTAAAACAATTTGAAAATTATTTTGAAAAACCTTAGTGAAGTCTATCTTTTGATAGCAATCACCATTGATGATGTTGATACAAAGAGGGCTCAAAACATTGAAGCTTTTCTTCATTTTTGAACTTTATATCAATTTCACTATTTTATGGGTAAATTATTTTTCACATATTTTTCACCCATTGTATTTGGTATAAGTATTATAAGTATGAAGTTTCACTATTTTTCAAATTACATATATTTACTTATGTATTTTCGAAATTCAAATCTGATAGCTGAAAACTGCATTTTGGAGTTATCAGTCGACTGATGGATAGGGCAGTCGACTGATTATTATCAGAGTCGACTGCCAACGCTGATTTCGGGTAAACAAGGATGTTTGGCCCATGTTTCAGCTATGTTAGGTTACCCTAACTGCTCCTAACCCTAGGATATGCTTTGAAAAGAAATGGAAAGGGTGAAAATCCATTGGATATAAATTAGGAGAGTTGTTTAGATGTATATCAATTTAAGTTGAGCGAAAGTTCAAGTTTGAACTTTCAACCTTAATTTTGATGGTTTAGAGTGTCTATAGGCTTAGGGACTTCCCAAGAACATTGTTGGTGCAAAGGCCAAGGGGGAGCAAGTCTTTAAGGGGAGGTTATCCATCTTGGGATGATATATATATATTCTTCCTTGTAAGGGGGAGAATGTGGAGAATTTTGGAGAAGTTAGTATTGCCTCTCTTAAGTGATATGGGACTTATCACTAGGAAGAGTAAAGGCATCCTAGGTGTTTTTTGGACCAAGGGGGAGATTGTAAGATCTCATTGGGATATGAGACATTGACACCCTTGGGGAGAGAACCTTTTTGGTATATGTAAAAAAGGGGGAGAATTGGGATGATTGGATTGAGTTAGTGGTCTAACTCAAAGGTATTTAGTTTTTGTCAAACATCAAAAAGGAGGAGATTGTTGGTGCAATCGGCCCAGGTCACGATTGACCAAACTCGAGTTTGACTCGAGCGGTATTTTGATGTTCGACAAAAATGTATGACAATGTGATTGTCATGGAAAGTCCAAGTCTTGAGTACTTGGCAATTGGAAAGTTCAACATGGGTTGGCAAGGAAAGTCTAAGCATGGGTTTTGGCAAGGAAAAGTCTAAGCTTGAGTCTTGGCAAATGGAAAGTCCAACATGGGTTGGCAAGGGAAGTCCAAGGGTGTAGTATTGGCCACGTAAGTCCAAGGGTGTAGTCTTGGAGGTGAAAGTTAAAGTCATGGGTACTTGGCATTTGGGAAGTCCAAGGGTTGATATTGGCGGCATAAAGTCCAAGGGTGGAGTCTTGGCAACATAAGTCCAACGGTTGGCGGCGTAAAGTCCAAGCAGAGTCTTGGCAGCGTAAGTCCAATGTGCCTTGGCGGTGTAGACCACATTAACATGACAATAGCTGATGGAAGCACCTGAAGGCTAGCGTATGGATGAATAAGTCATGGATAACTTGGAGGGATCCGATAGGCGTGAGACTGACGGAGGTGGCTAGAAGGCTTAGGTTTAGGCTAAGGGTGGTCTAGTAAGTATGAGGGCATCATTCTTGGTGTTAAACCTCATGGTTGAGGTTTGTCAGTTTACTGGGGTTATGTACCAGTCGACTGGTCAAGTGTTTTGACACTTGACAGCCGAGTCGACACTCAGCAGTCGACTAGGATTATGACCAGTCGACTGTCGTGAGTCGACTAGGGTTTGACTGTGCAAAAATGGCCTAGCAGTCAACTGCCAACATTGGGCAGTCGACTAATGGCTTGAGCAATCGATTGCCATGGATGGCAGTCGATTGATGGTCGAGTTTTCGAGCACAAAAGATTCTCGAGTCGACTGCTAGGGTTTGGCAGTCGAGTGATGGCTCGATCAATCAACTGATGGGTATGATCAGTCGATTGATGGCCTATCCATTGGAACTTATCCAATGTGGCTCATGTCGTTGTGAGACAATGGCTACAGGAGCAGTCGACTGATGGTCTCGATCAATCGACTGCTAGGCAAAATCCAGCCCGAATGTAGGTTATAAAAGCAGCTCGTGGAGAGGGATTTGACAATGGTTCTTTGAGGAGTTTTGGGGCGATTTGCTGGCGCAATTCGGGGTATCCAAGTGCAACTCAAACAACCAAACAAGCAAGCTTCCAAAAGATCGATTGTAAAGTTTTCTTTGCATTCTTTTGTTGTATTTCATTTGCAATTGCTTGTATTTCATTCTTATTGTTATAAGAACTATTGTAAGATATTTTCTCCGCCTCTGGATTGTTCCGAGAAGGAGTTATTGATTAGTGATTGTGTGTGCATCACTAGAGCTCATTTGAGCTCAATCCGTGGAGTAGGAACTTTGAGGTTCCGAACCACGTTACATCTTGGTGTTGTGATTATGCTTGTATGTTTAGTTTGTGTATTTCATTATTTTCGTTGCGTATACTAACTCTTATAGCAAGCATGCGATAAAATTTCGATCAAGCGACGACATCTCTATTCACCCCTCCCCCCCCCCCTCTAGCGGGCGCATAGGTCCTAACAGACGCCAGTCGACTACCATAAGAAGTAGTCAACTGATTTTCTGCAGTTTGCAGAAATCAAATTCAGAAATCGAATTTCGAAAATATATAAGTAAATATACGTATTTTGAAAAATCTTGAAAATTCATACGTACATTACTTATAACAAATACAATGGGTGAAAAATATTTGAAAATTAAATTACCCATAAAATAATGAGATTGACACAAAGTTCAATGTTTTGGCCCTACTTTGTATCAACTCCATAAATGGTGATTGCTATCAAAAGATAGACTTCACTAAGGTTTTCTAAAATGATTTTAAAATATTTTTGAAAACCTATATTGGATCATGATCAATGGGCTCAATGCACATGACTTGCACATTAGCTTTCCCCATGATCCTCCCATGGTATATGATGAGTTTGAGTTCATCTAGATGTAAAAACTATGCACCTTGAACTTAACTCATTTCCTAGCATCTCACATGTGTCTAAGGTGTATGAAAACACATATAAGTCAATTTGATGTGAGATGTGGGTTTTGGTTATGCCTATACTAAGGTCTTATGCATTTTCTAGGCAACACTACTTGTTTCTCTTATACATGGGACTTCAAGTCATATCATAGTCCTTAACTCAATTTTATTAATACATGAAATGATCATGGCATAAATATAATATAAATAAGCATGGCCAATGATCATGATGTCATGGCATATGATTAAATCTAAATATACATGACATAAATCTAAGCATGATCATGACATATAAATGATAAAAATAGATATGATGTCATGACATGGCAAATCAAGCATGGCAAATAAAATATAAAGGTATAACAAAACCTAAAATTTAGTGTTAATTATCATTTGTTATTATTAAGTCCATTTTGTCATATAATCACTCATCTCCCAAGTGTGCCAAAAACCCAAAATGACACATCATGACCTCTAAACTTAGTTTGTGTCAATTTGATTTATCAAACTTCTTAAATAATATTGGCATATCCTAAAATCTTTTAGGATTTAAGTTCAAACCTATTTCCAAGGTATCCATAACCTTGAAAATGACCTAATGTGCCACTTTTACCATGGTTAGGTTAACTACCCATCCATTTAAAATTGGCACAACCTAACCCATTTAGCGTGAATCGATCACGCTCCTAGGAACCCAAAATCTATTTGAGCTCCTTGGGTTTACTAGATATTCCTTAGGGATGACCTCCCTAAATACCCTCATAATGACCCTTCTAGGCTTGATAGCCTTGGTCATTTGGGTCTTGCCTAGGTTAACTCTAGGGGTGACTCCCCTTGTAACCTTCTTAGTGGTCTTCCTAGGTTTCATGGAAACCTTGGCCACTAGACACTTGCCTTGGTTAACCTTAGGGATGACTTCCCTATTAACCTTGGCTTTCCTAGACCTAGGTTGAGTTCCATAATCAAATGAAACACTATGGTAGGTCTCCTTAGGCTTAGGTTTGTGACCCAAACCTTTCTTGCCTTTGGATAACTCTTGTCTGCTAGGCCCTTGACTTTGACTCCTAGATCTCATATTTTGACCATTTGACCCTTGCATTTGATTTTGCATAATCCTAAGGGTCTTTTTCATTTTCTCAAGCCTTGACCTCAAGACTTGATTTTCCTTTTCTAATATCTCAATTTTTTATTTTTCATTAACTCTTGAGACATTCTTCTTTTTAGGCATATGTATAGTCCATTTAGGGTTGATGTCTAGGTGATCCTCTATCTTTCTAATGGTCTCCCTAGGTAAAATTGTTTTAGGGACATTAGTCTAAAATTTCTCCTTATTCCTAAAATGGCAAGACTTTGCACCTAAGCAATAAAGTTTACTATTTCTAGAATGCACTTTATGATAAATAGCAAGAGAATTAAAAGCATGCTTTTATAACTAAAATTCGAAGGTGCATTAGAATATACCTTAGGGTTTGCTTTGAAAGCTCCCCCTACTTGTGTAGCTCCTTCTTGCCCCTTCTTCTTCCCCCTAGGGCATTGACTCCTATAATGCCCTCTTTGGTGGCACTTGAAGCACACCACGTGCTCATTGCTCTTAATGGTTGGGGCTCTGGCATCCTTTGAGATTTCTTAAGGTTTTAGTGTCGGTTGACTTTTCTTAACCTTCTTAGAGCACTTGCTCTTGTAGTGCCCATATTCCCTACACTCAAAGCACATAATATGATTTTTATTTTGAATTAATGTGCTTGAGTTAACTTCCGTGGTAGGGGAATTTTGATCATGTCTTTGGCTCCCGGAGGTAGAAGCTTCTTCTTGCTCTTGCTCTGGCTCTGGTGATATAATCTCCTCCCCCTCAATCCTAGAAGTGGAGGTTTCTTCCACCTCTTCTTCCTCGGATGTTGAACATCTCTCGACCTCCGAATCATCAAGCTCTTGGGATAAAGATGATGTGCTTTCTTCTTATTGAGCTTGGGAGGATAAGGATGATTCCTCTTCTGATTCTTCTTGGATCGGTTCGGGATTTTCTTGGAACTTGACCAACTTATTCCACAACTCCTTAGCATCCCTATAACTTCCTAATCTAGACAAAATATCATTAGGTATCAAATTTACTAACATTTTTGTTACCTTAACGGTTGTCTCGAATTTTTATCATTGCTCCTCGGTCCACCTCTTCATCTTGAGAATTTCTCCATTCTTTCCCCTCGGAGCATCGAATCCTATAATTACGACAAACCAATTTTCTATATTAGACATTAGAAAATATTCCATCCTACCTTTCCAATACACGAAATCTTCGCGGTCGAAGGCAGGTGGAATTGCTATGTCATCACCCAATCTTTCTTGAAGATCCATCTTGCCTTCTAGCGCCTTTGCTCCCTCGGATGTGAAGTCGGTGAGGAGCGACCCGCTCTGATACCACTTGTTGGGGAATTGATCGTCGCTAGAGGAGGGTGAATAGCGTGTCGTACAACGCTTGATGGATTTTGATCATGCTTGCTACAAAGCTTGTTATACGCAACGGAAATACAAATAATAAATCAATAACAAAAACACAAGCACACAAATATGATGATATAACATGGTTCGGAACCTTAAGGTTCCTACTCCACGAGTTGGGCTCGAACGAGCCCTAGCGATGCCAAACACCACTAATAATCACAAATACTTCTTCTCGACAACAAGTCGGAAGCGAAGAAACCTCTTACAACAATTACAAAAGTAATACAATACAAATACAAGCAAATACACTAAAATGCAAGTAAAGAAAACTTTACAAAGAGTTTTTTATTGCTTGATCTTTGATTGCTTGAGAAGAGTCTTGAAGGTTTGGATTGCAGCAGCAAATCCCCTCCAAATTGCCTCAAGGAACATTAGCTAAATCCTCCTCCACGAGCTCCTTTTAAAGCTTCACCACGGGCTAGATTCCGCCTAGCAGTTGACTAATTGCGACCATCAGTCGACTGCTCCTATAGCCATTGTGAGACAACGGCTTAATCCACGTTGGATAAGTTCCAATGAATATACTACAGTCGACTGTCATAACCCAGTAGTCGACTGTCAAGGTCATAGCCGACTGACTAGTAGGCTACCGAGCATTTTGCTCCCGTAACCTCGACTAGCAATCGATTGCCATCCATGGCAGTCGACTACTCAAGCCATCAGTCGACTGCCCAATGCTGGCAGTCGACTGTTAGGCTATTTCCTATAGTCAAACACCAGTTGACTCTGAGTAGTTCGACTGGCCATAATCCCAGTCGACTCGGCTGTCAAGTGTCAAAACACTTGACCAATCGACTGGTCCAAAGTCTCAGTCGACTAATAACCTCAAACATGAGGATTAACCCCAAGTATGATGCCCTCATACTTACTAGACCACCCTTAGCCTAGACCTAAGCCTTCTAGCCACCTTTGTTAGCCTCACGCCTATCGGATCCCTCCAAGTCATCCATGACTTGTTCATCCATACGCTAGCCTTCAGGTGTTTCCATCGGCTATTGTCATGCTAAGCTGGTCTATACCGCAAGACACATTGGACTTACACTGCCAAAACTCCGCTTAGACTTTACACCGCCAACCATTGGACTTATGCTGCTAAGACTCCACCCTTGGACTTTACGCCGCCAATATCACCCCTTGGACTTCCCTTGCCAACCCATGTTGGACTTTCCATTTGCCAAGACTCAAGCTTGGACTTTCTCTTGCCAAGACCCATGCTTGGACTTTTCTTGCCAACCCATGTTGGACTTTTCAATTGTCAAGACTCAAGCTTGGACTTTCCCTTGTCAACCCATGTTGGATTTTCCAATTGCTAAAACTCAAGCTTGGAATTTCCCTTACCAAGACACATACTTGGACTTTCCATCATATGGTCAACCCCATGTCAACCATATAGTCAAACAATGGTCAAACCATCGTCAAACATCAAAATACCACTCGAGTCAAACTCGAGTCCGGTCAATCATGACCCAGGCCGATTGTACCAACAATCTCCCAAAAACATTGTCAAACATCAAAACACTACTCGAGTTCAACTTGAGTCTAGTCAATCGTGACCTGAGACAATTGCACCAACATCATCTATGTCATAATCATTATTCATGCATTCAATAAAATTGAGTTAAAGGCAATGGCATGATTTGAAGTCTCATGCATAAGGGAATCAAATAGTGTTGCTTAGAAAATGCATGAGACCCTAAATGAACAAAACCCACATATCACTAGAACCCTTGACTTGTATGTGTTTCATACACCTAGATACAAGTGAGATGTTTAGGAAAATGAATTTAAAGGTTTTAAAAATCATTTCAAAATCATTTTGAAAAACTTTGGTGAAGTCTATCTTTTGATAGCAATCACCATTGAATGAGGTGATACAAAGTAGGGTCAAACATTGAAAATTTCAATGGTTTTGAACTTTGTGTCAATCTCACTAGTTTATGGGTATTTTATTTTCTCAATATTTTTCATCCATAACATTTGTTATAAGTAATGTACGTATAAATTTTCAAGATTTTTAAAAATACGTATTTTTACTTATGAATTTTTAAAATTCGGATTCTGAACTTGATTTACGCACAATCACGAAATCGGTCGCTACCATGGATGGCGTAGTAGCGTCGAGTAGTCAATCGGTATTTGTAGAGTCGACTTCCAGAGCTGATTTCGGATAAACAAGATTTGTTAGGCCCATGTTCAGTTATGTCTAAGTCCCCTAACTGCTCTTAACCCTAAGATATGCCTTGGAGAGCATTGGAAGGGTGGAAATCTATTGAAAATGAATTAAGAGAATTGTTTAGGGTGTGTATCAAATTAAGGGAGGTGAAAGTTCAATGTTGAATCTTTTCCCTTAATTTCGATGGTTTGGTGTTCCTATTGGCTTAGGGACTCTCTAAAAACATTATTGGTGCAATGGTCAAGGGGGAGTAAGCCTTTAGGGGGAGGTTATCCATCTTGGGATGATGGATGTGTTTTTGAACCAAGGGGGAGATTGTAAGATCTCTTTGGGATGTGAGACATTGACACCCTTGGGGAGGACCTTTTTGATGTTGTTGGGGAATTGATCGTCGCTAGAAGGGGTGAATAGCGTGTTTCACCGGATGATGGAATTCGATCATGTTTGCTACAAAATGTTAGTACGCATCGGAAATACAGAATATACAATGAAAATAAAACACAAGCACAATCACAAATGTACAAAGATATAACGTGGTTCGGAACCTCAAGGTTCCTACTCCATAGGTTAGGCTCGAACGAGCCCTAACGATGCAAATGACACCACTAAACAATAACGCTCCTTCTCGACAACACGTCGGAGGTGGAGAAACCTCGTACAAGAGATTACACTAAGTAATACAATGAATACAAGCAAATACAAAATGAAATACACTACAAGTAAAGAAAACACTTTACAAGAGATCTTTGAATGTTTGCTTTTGGTTGCTTGAGAATAGCCTTGAAGGTCTAGATTGCAGCAGCAAATCCCCTCCAAATCGCCTCAAGGAATCTTAGCCAAATCCTCCTCCACGAGCTCCTTTTAAAGCTTCACCTCGGGCTGGATTCTGCCTAGCAGTCAACTCATCGCGACCATCAGTCGACTGCTCCTGTAGCCATTGTGAGACAACGACTTAATCCACATTAGATAAGTTCCAACATATACACTGGCAGTCGACTGTCATAACCCAGCAGTCGACTTCCATGGTCGTAGCCTCCCGTAACCCCGACCAGCAGTCGACTACCATCTATGGCAATCGACTGCTTAAGCCATCAGTCAATTGTATAATTCTGATAGACGACTGCTAGGCTATTTCCTACAGTCGAACACTAGTCGACTCTGAGCAATTCGACTGGCCATAATCCCAGTTGACTGCTGCAAGTCGACTCGATTGCCAAGTGTCAAAATACTTGACCAGTCGACTGGTCCAAAGCCCCAATCGACTGATAACCTCAACCATGAGGTTTAACCCCAAGTATGATGCCCTCATACTTGCTAGACCACCCTTAGCCTAGACTTAAGCCTTCTAGCCACCTCTGTCAGCCTCACGCCTATCGGATCCCTCCAAGTCATCCATGACTTGTTCATTCATACGCTAGCTTTCAGGTGCTTCCATCGGCTATTGTCATTCTAAGATGGTCTATACCACCAAGACACATTGGACTTAGCTGCCAAGACTCCGCTTGGACTTTACGCTGTCAACCATTAGACTTATGCTGCCAAGACTCCACCCTTGGAATTTACGCCACCAATATCAACCCTTGGACTTTCCTTGCCAACCCATATTGGACTTTTTAATTGCCAAGACTCATGTTTGGACTTTCGCTTGCCAAGACCCATGCTTGGACTTTCCATGCCATGTACCCATGACTTGGACTTTTCATGCCAAGTACACAAGACTTGGACTTCTCCATCATATGGTCAGCCCCATGTCAACCATATAGTCAAACAATGGTCAAACCATTGTCAAACATCAAAATACCACTCGAGTCAAACTCGAGTCCGGTCAATCATGACCCGGGTCGATTGCACCAACAATCTCACCAAAACATTGTCAAACATCAAAACACTACTCGAGTCAAACTCGAGTCTGGTCAATCGTGACCTGGGTCGATTGTATCAATAAATGTATGTCAAAAAGGGGAAGAAGAGACCAATTGGGGTTAGTTGGAATTCTCAAAGGTGAGAATTGTCAATTGGGGATAATTGGTAAACTTGAGTTAGGGCACCTAACTCAATGGTGTTGGGGTTTTGTCAAACATCAAAAAGGAAGAGATTGTTGGTGCAATTGGCCCAGGTCATAATTGACCGAACTCAAGTTTGACTCAAGCGACATTTTGATGTTAGACAAAACATATGACATGTGATTGTCATGGGAAGATCAAGTGTGTAGTTTTGGCCACGTAAGTCCAAGTGTGTAGCCTTGGCGGTGAAAGTCCAACATGGGTTGGCATTAGCATTTGGGAAGTCCAAGGGGTGATTTGGCGGCGTAAGGCCAAGCAGTAGTCTTGGGAGCATAAATTCATATGTACCTTGGCGGTATAGACACCGAGAACATGATAATAATCGAAGGAAGCACCTGGAGGCTAGCATATGAATGAACAAGTCATGGATGACTTGAAGGGATCTGCGCATGGATGAACAAGTCATGGATGACTTAGAGGGATCAGATATGCGCGAAGCTAGTAGATGTCGCTAGAAGGCTTAAGTCTAGGCTAAGGATGTGTCGGATGTTTAAACATATTGTTTGAGGTTGTACCCGACGGTCGGATGCTCAAACAACTTGTGTTTGAGGTTTTACCCAACAACAGTCGACTAGTGACATGTCTCAGTCGACTGGTGGTAGAAAACTAGCGTTCGACTATGTTGCGTTGTTGGGCAGTCGACTGCCAGACTTGGGCAATCGATTGATGGCAGTCAACTACCGTGAAAGAGCAGTCGACTGCCAATGTTGGTCACGAGCACTGAATGCTCGGTAGCCGACTGATCAGTCGGCTACGGGCTGGCAATCAACTAATGGTAATTGGCAATCAACTTCCAGTGTATCCATTGGCTGGATGCCAACGTGGATTAAGTCGTTGTCTCACAACGACTACAGGAGCAGTCGACTGGGGCCTTATGGCAGTTGACTGCTAGGCACGGAATCAGCCTGAGACAAGCATAAAAGAAGGAGCTTGGGGAGGATTTCAATAGCAATTTTTTGGGAGATTTTGGAGGGGAATTGCTGCTGCATTCCAGACCTTCAATAGAAAACCAAAGCAAGCAACAAAAAAACATTCAAAGCAAAATATTGTAAAGTGTTTCTTTACTTGTATTTCTTATTGTCTTTGTATTAGCTTGTATCTTGTATATTACTGTTGTAAATGCTTGTACGAGGTTTCTCCACCTCCGATGTGTTGTTGAGAAGGAGTTTGAGTAGTGGTGTGTTCATCACTCGAGCTCGTTGAGCTCACCCCGTGGAGTAGGAACTCTAAGATTCCGAACCACGTATATCATCCTGTATTGTGTGTGCTTGTATATTTATTTTGTGTTTGTATTCGTATTTCCGCTGCACATACTAACGAATTATAGAGATAAGCACGCAAGAACGATCAAAGTCCATCGAGCATGAATTGGGCTATTCAACCCCCCTTCTAGCCGGGCCACGATCCTCCAACACAAACATGTCAACCTTATATATTTTGTGAGATGACTTCAATTTTACTTGATTAAATTTAGTGATTTGTAAATTAATCAACCTTAGGTTAGATTCGGATTTAACCTTTAGATCGTTAAGTGAATCTTTCGAAAAAAAAATGGCTTCCAGGTCGTGGCAAGGCACAGAGCTCTTCTTTGATAGGAACAACGACCACTTCCTTAGACAAAGCCAATTTTAAGAAAATGCTCACTTAATTCACTTAGGGTTACTTCCTGGTCTAACTAGTTTAGGATGTGGTGAGGTAGCTTCAGCTAGTTCAACTTAGCCGAGTGCACCAAGCTAGATACGCCTTATCTAGCTCAGATACACAAGACCTCATTTTCCTAACGTACTATAATCTCATCGCGTCCTGATACTATGTTGTCAAGGTTGACTAATTATTGGTCTTATCTATCCGTTCTAAAAATTAAAACTAAAAAGAAACTAAGCATGCAAAGCTATAAAGTAGAACATATAAGTTTAGTATTAGCTCCCCCTGGATCATTGAATCGATGCGGTCTCTCCACATAGTGGATTTGATCCTTGGGAACCCAATACTCGGTTGACCCTAATTGTGAAATCAAAAAGGTCTTAGGGACCCATGATTGGACTTTTTTTTGTTTCAATTAACAATTGACATATACGATTTATTCGTAGTTGTTGGCTTAAACCCGAGTCCAACCTTGTTGTACATGGCCATTTGCGATCCAAGTAGTAGGTCAAGACCCTTGGACTCCAAAGTAAATCTTTCCAACGACTTCCTAAGCTCTTGGACTTGTCCTTTCAAGAGAGAATTCTCCTCCTCAAGCTTTTCAACTTGAGTTGAGTTCCCCTCTCGAACTTGACTAGTCGAAGAGGTTAGGGTGGCCTCATGTTTAAGGAGTTTAACCTCCTTAACCAAGGACTCAACCTTGGACTCTGACTTAGCTAGCTTCTTGGTTAAGTATTTAATTGCACTATATAGAGTATCAATTAGAGAATGACTTACCTTGATTGAATCTTTTGAACCAGATGTGGATCGATGGCTTATCTTGAATTGAAGCTAGGTGTTGGATCCGGAGTCGGACTCAGTCTCGGACTCGTAGTTTGTCTCAGGTTCGGATTCGTCCTCGGACTCAGTTGGTTTGGCCATGAATGCTAGGTTGTTGAGTTCATCTTCTTCCTCCGAGGACTCTTCCCAAGTTGCGTTGAGGGCTTTCTTTATTTGTGGTTGTTTGTTCTTTAGCCTCAGACAATCAGATTTGATGTGACTCCTTTTGTTGCATTCGTAGCACTTGTAATTTGAGCTTTGCTCATGTCTCTTCTCCTTAGATTGCTTGATAGGTCACCTTCTACTCTTGATCATCTTCCGAACTAGATTCATTAGCTCGGTCTCCATTTCATCGTCCACCTCCGATTCGTACTCTTCTTCTTCAGGAGGTGGCTTGCTTTTTCCTTTCTTTCTTTGACCTGCAATTAAGGCAATTCTTTTCTCGACCGGGGCCGAGTTAGATTATTCATGTAATTTGAATTCTGAGAGTAACTCATCTAACCTAATCTTTGAAAGGTCTCTAGATATTTTGTAGACATCAACTATGAATGCCCACAAAGTGGTCCTGGGAAATGCATTTAACGTGTACCTTATCACATCGCAGTTATCCACCTTTTCCAATTGAATGTAAACCATTCATTATATCCTGGATCCTTACGTGGAGTTGTGTCGCCGTCTTGTTATCCTGCATCTCTAGATTAAATAATTTATTTAATAAGAGATCCCGTTTGCATACCTTTGTGTTAGTTGTCCCTTCATGTAGTTCGATGAGTTTGTTCCACAAGTCTTTTGCACTCATGAAGGGGCAGACACGGTTGAGTTCTTCCTTAGAGAGCCCACACTGCAGGATTTACGTAGCGTTCGCATCGGCCTCAACTTGCCACTTCATGGTATTCGTCCATTTGTCGCAATCCAAAAATTCACCGTCTTCATTCATTGGTAAATTGAAACTCATCTGGATGACTATCCACATCTCGACTTGGGTCTTGAGGTAGCATTTCATTCGACTCTTCCAATAACGAAAGTCATCTCCGTTGAAAAACGGAGATCGGGCGATGCTATACCCCTCGAGATGGACCATCAAAAACAAACCTTGCACAAAAACTCAAACAACGAAAAATCCCAAGACTTTGTCTTGGATTAGTAGTGTGGGATAAAATAATAAAAAAACTTTAAAATAATTTAAATGATGAAAAACTATGAAAAGAGTAAAAGCTTGCTAGACTGGTGGTTGCACCGAATCTGAGTGCCCCCGCTCTGATACCAATTGTTGGATCGAAGCGACGCTAGAGGGGGGTGAATAGTGTACGTAAAAACCTTTTTCTTTTTCGTCGATTGAAAATCTGAGTAGACACAGCGGAAAGTAAAAACAACAAAATAAAATAACACTCTTTCTTTTTACTTAGTTCACAACCAAAAGGTTGCTAATCCAAGGCCCCGCGATCCTAGAGCGCGAACGATGAGGAAATCCACTAAAGGAGTCTCTTCCTCGTTGGAGGTAAGAGACGACGATTACAAAAACACAAGATAGAGGAAGAGGCAACAAGCCTACCTCTCCTCTTTGCATTAAAAGCTCGAGTACAAGAATAAGAAAATAATTAAAAAACAAACTACCGACTTAGATGATTCGAGGCTTGATGTCAGCGTTACGACGGTGTAGTGTTGTTGTCGGAAGCTTGGCTTGTAGGAGCACTTTGGGAGCACACTTAAATGATCCAAAGAGGTGAAAAGCCTCTTATTTTATAGCCCTTTGAGCCCTGGTTCATTGAGATCCAGATCTAGGTCAAAACTCTTCATCGCCTCACTTTTGGTGGAGCTTATCTTGATATCTTCGAAGTGATCAGATTGACCATCAATCGACTGATGCCCCTCAGCAGTCGACTGATGGTAGGATCAGTCGACTGTTAGCTTGATCCCTCACTTGCAACACAAAGTTAGCACAGAAATGATAAAACCAACAGTCCCTCACCATCCGATCTCGACCTAGACCTTCCTCTAGAAGTCTTAGTCGGATCGCCGCCTACGGTCGTCCCCCGTACGGAGGACACGACCTTACAATCACTCCGCACTCGGTGTTTACCTCGGGTCCTCCCAACCTGTCGCTTAGCTTCCGGTCGCCACAGAGGTTCCTCGACTCCCCGAGGTTCTCCTGGTGCCACCCGACTACCACGATTTCTTGTCCCGAGATTCTCTGGGTGTCGTTGACCTTGGCATAACTTAAATCATTTCCTACACACTCAACCCAACACATGAGATAACAATAACAACTTAATTTTGAACCTTTGCCATAATCAAAATCTATGTTTGATTATCTGGTGCCCCTGCATCAACATACATCTCCTTTATCATGAGTGGTGAATCCTCTGTGAGTTATTCAAACACCTTTGATCACTTTGATTTATACCCAATCATCCCGGAGTTACACCTCCTATGGAGATGGATGCGAAGAAGTCAAAGTATAAGGTGTCATGACCAAGGTGACTTGAATACCTCAAGTCTAAGGAAGCTCGCACTCGAGCTGCAATGAGATCTTCAACGACATATAGAACCATATGAAGTCTCATAGCATGTCACTCCAATAAACTAGTTACCATAACTAGCATCCACATGTTCACTCTCAGCATCTTTATGCTTCCATTCAATGAGTACTGAATGCTTGGATAAACCAAGAAGCATAACATGTGATAGTAGTCTCACAGAATTGATGATGTCCAATCTCATCAATTCATCGACTAGGGATAGTTTTAATACTTGCATATTTACACATGATGAGATACTCACTAACTGTGATCCAATTACAATTTCTCTCATGCTATGCATCGTATTGTAGACTTCAGTATATGAGTTTAAGATCCAATCAAATACATATATAATGTATACTCAAATAGTAAATTTTATTAATAACTTCTAAGGCAATTGCCTTAGGACACCTCTCAACTACATTAGAAAGAGGATGAGAAAACAATGATGTCACTTACTTGGGAGTAAAAGTGTAACGCCCGTAAAATTCCTAGCAATTTTACAAGAATTTTTGGCTTGATGATAATGGGCTTTATGTAGGCCTTTTTCCAAAACAAAAGAAAATAAGCCAAAAATGGATACAAGACCTAGGAATTGAACTCCAGACCTCTAGAGATAGCCAAGCCCTATAGATGTACCCACTAACCATAAGCCCAATAGGATTGTATGATTAAGGAAAGGGGGGGAACTATAGATAAATGGAACTAAGGGTAAATGAAGAGGCATAGAAAAGGAAAAGAGGAACTTCTCTTCCTCTCCCCTTTATAAAGAAGAGGGAAGATTGAAATTGTTTACTTCCTCTCTTCTTCTCTTCCTCTTCTCACCGAAATTCCAAGGCTTCCCTCTCCATTTCCCTCTTGTGGCCGAGCCTCATCCAAGCAAGAAAGCTAGGGCTAGGTTGGTTCTTTAGGTTGTCTTCTCCACCAAAAGCAACGCGAAGGATGTAAGTATCCCTCACACCGCATCTGAGTAGCTTGGTTGACGCTTTTATAAAAGAAATCTATATAGTTATTTTTCCAAGATATGATCTAGGGTTTCCATGAAGTTGTATGCCATGCTTTTGTAATTAGATGATGATGTTAGGGCTTAAAATGGATTAGGTCAAAAGTTAAACCTAGGAAACCCTATGAACCATTCGGCCAACATGAGTTTTGTTAGTGTTTTATAGAAGTTATATCTTGTTTTTGCTTGCAAGTGATGATGTTAGCATGTTATAGGGATTAGGGTAAAGATCTAACCCTAGAGGCCTCCATGACCCATTCGGCCAAGTCATGAACTAGGGTCTCAAAGAAGCTCTATGCTATGTTTATGCTATGTTTATAACTAGATCATGATGTTAGGGTTTAAAGTGGGTTAGAACAAAAGCTAACCCTAATGAACACTTTAGTTCTATTCGGCCAAACCCTATTTTAGGGTTTCAATGAAGTTCCATGCCATACTATGGGAACTAGATGATGATTTTAGGGTTTAAAGTGGGTTAGAACCAAAGCTAGCCCTAAGGAACACTATAGTTCTATTCGGCCAAACCATACTTTAGGGTTTCAATGAAGTTCCATGCCATACTATGGGAACTAGATGATGATTTTAGGGTTTAAAGTGGGTTAGAACCAAAGCTAGCCCTAAGGAACACTATAGTTCTATTCGGCCAAACCATACTTTAGGGTTTCAATGAAGTTCCATGCCATACTATGGGAACTAGATGATGATTTTAGGGTTTAAAATGGATTAGAACAAAAGCTAACCCTAAGGAACAACAAGACCTATTCGGCCAAACCCCACCATAGGGTTTCAATGAAGTTCCATATTATGTTTTGTAACTAGATGATGAGGTTAAGGTTTAAAAAGGGGATTAGGTCAAAGTTAAACCTAAAGGCCCTACATGGACCATTCGGCCACCTTGGGTCTTTAGGGTACAATGAAGTCCATACCATGAATTGTATGCTATGCTATGTTAATGGAATAAGTTATGTTGTTATGAAATGAAGTATGCCATGCTATGTTAAAGAAATAAGTTAGGTTGTTATGAAATGAAGCATGCCATGCTATGTTAATGAAATAAGTTATGTTGTTAGGAAATGAAGTATGCCATGCTATGTTAATGAAATAGGATATGTTGTTATGAAATGAAGTATGCCATGCTATGAAAATGAAATAAGTTATGTTGTTATGAAATGAAGCATGCCATGCTATGTTAAAGAAATAAGTTAGGTTGTTATGAAATGAAGCATGCCATGCTATGTTAATGAAATAAGTTATGTTGTTAGGAAATGAAGTATGTCATGCTATGTTAATGAAATAGGATATGTTGTTATGAAATGAAGTATGCCATGCTATGAAAATGAAAGTTATGTTGTTATGAAATGAAGCATGCCATGCTATGTTAAAGAAATAAGTTAGGTTGTTATGAAATGAAGCATGCCATGCTATGTTAATGAAATAAGTTATGTTGTTATGAAATAAAGTATGCCATGCTATGTTAATGAAATAGGATATGTTGTTATAACATGAAGTATGCCATGTCATGAAAATGAAATGAAGCATGATGTGTATGAAATGAATTATGCCATGTCATGTGAATGAAATGAAGCATGATGTATATGAAATGAAGTATGCTATGCTATGTTAATGAAATAAGCTAAGATGTTATGAAATGAAGTATGCTATGCTATGTTAATGAAATAAGCTAAGATGTTATGACATGAAGTATGCTATGCTATGTGAATGAAATGAAGCATGATGCGTTATGAAATGAAGTATGCTATGCTATGTTAAAGAAACAAGCTATGTTGTAAAATAAGCATATAAGTATTTTACTTTCTGCATGGCTTGTACCAAGACCTTAACAAGGTCCAAAGAAGGGATGGGCTCCTAAGATGCCCTAGGTCGATGGAATAAGACTCGGGCCTAGGATGGGCTTCTATGTATGATTGCCCCTAGGTCGATGGAATAAGATTCGGGCCTAGTACGGGATGGGCTCCAAGATGCCTTAGGTCGATGGAGTAAGACTCGGGCCTAGGATGGGCTTCTACGCTATGACGATTGCCCCTAGGTCGATGGAATAAGACTCGGGCCTAGAAACCTATTAGGTTCGAGATTTGCTACCTCGGGCCTATTTAGGGATGCGCGCTATGATAATGATGTAACGCCCGTAAAATTCCTAGCAATTTTACAAGAATTTTTGGCTTGATGATAATGGGCTTTATGTAGGCCTTTTTCCAAAACAAAAGAAAATAAGCCAAAAATGGATACAAGACCTAGGAATTGAACTCCAGACCTCTAGAGATAGCCAAGCCCTATAGATGTACCCACTAACCATAAGCCCAATAGGATTGTATGATTAAGGAAAGGGGGGGAACTATAGATAAATGGAACTAAGGGTAAATGAAGAGGCATAGAAAAGGAAAAGAGGAACTTCTCTTCCTCCCCCCTTTATAAAGAAGAGGGAAGATTGAAATTGTTTACTTCCTCTCTTCTTCTCTTCCTCTTCTCACCGAAATTCCAAGGCTTCCCTCTCCATTTCCCTCTTGTGGCCGAGCCTCATCCAAGCAAGAAAGCTAGGGCTAGGTTGGTTCTTTAGGTTGTCTTCTCCACCAAAAGCAACGCGAAGGATGTAAGTATCCCTCACCTGCATACGAGTAGCTTCGGTTGACGTTTTTATAAAAGAAATCTATATAGTTATTTTCGGCCAAGATATGATCTAGGGTTTCCATGAAGTTGTATGCCATGCTTTTGTAATTAGATGATGATGTTAGGGCTTAAAATGGATTAGGTCAAAAGTTAAACCTAGGAAACCCTATGAACCATTCGGCCAACATGAGTTTTGTTAGTGTTTTATGGAAGTTATATCTTGTTTTTGCTTGCAAGTGATGATGTTAGCATGTTATAGGGATTAGGGTAAAGATCTAACCCTAGAGGCCTCCATGACCCATTCGGCCAAGTCATGAACTAGGGTCTCAAAGAAGCTCTATGCTATGTTTATGCTATGTTTATAACTAGATCATGATGTTAGGGTTTAAAGTGGGTTAGAACAAAAACTAACCCTAATGAACACTTTAGTTCTATTCGGCCAAACCCTATTTTAGGGTTTCAATGAAGTTCCATGCCATACTATGGGAACTAGATGATGATTTTAGGGTTTAAAGTGGGTTAGAACCAAAGCTAGCCCTAAGGAACACTATAGTTCTATTCGGCCAAACCATACTTTAGGGTTTCAATGAAGTTCCATGCCATACTATGGAACTAGATGATGATTTTAGGGTTTAAAGTGGGTTAGAACCAAAGCTAGCCCTAAGGAACACTATAGTTCTATTCGGCCAAACCATACTTTAGGGTTTCAATGAAGTTCCATGCCATACTATGGGAACTAGATGATGATTTTAGGGTTTAAAATGGATTAGAACAAAAGCTAACCCTAAGGAACAACAAGACATATTCGGCCAAACCCCACCATAGGGTTTCAATGAAGTTCCATATTATGTTTTGTAACTAGATGATGAGGTTAAGGTTTAAAAAGGGGATTAGGTCAAAGTTAAACCTAAAGGCCCTACATGGACCATTCGGCCACCTTGGGTCTTTAGGGTACAATGAAGTCCATACCATGAATTGTATGCTATGCTATGTTAATGGAATAAGTTATGTTGTTATGAAATGAAGTATGCCGTGCTATGTTAAAGAAATAAGTTAGGTTGTTATGAAATGAAGCATGCCATGCTATGTTAATGAAATAAGTTATGTAGTTAGGAAATGAAGTATGTCATGCTATGTTAATGAAATAGGATATGTTGTCATGAAATGAAGTATGCCATGCTATGAAAATGAAATAAGTTATGTTGTTATGAAATGAAGCATGCCATGCTATGTTAAAGAAATAAGTTAGGTTGTTATGAAATGAAGCATGCCATGCTATGTTAATGAAATAAGTTATGTTGTTATGAAATAAAGTATGCCATGCTATGTTAATGAAATAAGTTATGTTGTTATGAAATAAAGTATGCCATGCTATGTTAATGAAATAGGATATGTTGTTATAACATGAAGTATGCCATGTCATGAAAATGAAATGAAGCATGATGTGTATGAAATGAATTATGCCATGTCATGTGAATGAAATGAAGCATGATGTATATGAAATGAAGTATGCTATGCTATGTTAATGAAATAAGCTAAGATGTTATGACATGAAGTATGCTATGCTATGTGAATGAAATGAAGCATGATGCGTTATGAAATGAAGTATGCTATGCTATGTTAAAGAAACAAGCTATGTTGTAAAATAAGCATATAAGTATTTTACTTTCTGCATGGCTTGTACCAAGACCTTAACAAGGTCCAAAGAAGGGATGGGCTCCTAAGATGCCCTAGGTCGATGGAATAAGACTCGGGCCTAGGATGGGCTTCTATGTATGATTGCCCCTAGGTCGATGGAATAAGATTCGGGCCTAGTACGGGATGGGCTCCAAGATGCCTTAGGTCGATGGAGTAAGACTCGGGCCTAGGATGGGCTTCTACGCTATGACGATTGCCCCTAGGTCGATGGAATAAGACTCGGGCCTAGAAACCTATTAGGTTCGAGACTTGCTACCTCGGGCCTATTTAGGGATGCGCGCTATGATAATGAAGAAGTGGTACAATGCCGGGCCCAAATATGTTGAGATTTATATTTACGTACCTAGTATATATATTTTCAAAGCATCTTGCATATGTATGTCACGATTGTTAAGTTACATGTTATGTTAAATAATATGCCATGATTGTTAAGTTATATGTTATGTTCAACGATATGCCATGATGTTAAGTTATATGTTATGAAAGTTATGCTTTATGATATGTTATGAATGTTTACATGCTTACGTTAGATACGTTATGAAGTTATGCTTTATGATATGTTATGAATGTTTACATGCTTACGTTAGATACGTTATGAAAGTTATGCTTTATGATATGTTATGAATGTTTACATGCTTACGTTAGATACGTTATGGAAGTTATGCTTTATGATATGCTATGAATGTTTACATGTTTACGTTAGATACATTACAAGTTATGTTTGATGATACGATGATCCATGCTATATTTTACTTACGTTACTTATGCTACATGTTAAGTTGATGACACCAAGTATGTTACATTTTATATTGCTTCTATGTTGTGAATGCTGCATGCCATGATTTATGATAATGTATGGTTTTAGTGAGTAGATCTTACTAAGCCTATGTGCTTATAGTTTATCTTTCCCTCGTACTGCAGATAAGGGTAAGGGATGGATAAACTAAAGGGAGCAGCAGGAGGGGCCAAGGTGTGTGGTAGTGGCATGGTGGAGAAGATCCGTTAGGTCTAAACATGTTTACCTATGATAAAGATGTCTATTCATGTCCTCACTTATGTCTCCTTATGACGATGATGTTATGAATTTACTAAGCACTAAGTATCTACATATATGATGCATGCTCTATGTTAAGAAGAAGAAGTAAAGAAGAAGTAAGAAGAAGTATCTATCCACGCTATGAAGCATACTCTATGCTAAGAAGAAGAAGTATGTATATATATATGTATATATGTGTTAACGCAGGTTTATGTTTAAAAGAAAAAAAACAAAGGTATTAAGAAGTATGTCTAAAGTCTTCCGCTGTGAGAATTAAGAAGTAGGTATAAAGTCTTCCGCTGTATGTAATGTATGTACGGTCGCGTCACGCGCCGCCTCTCCGGACATTTAGGGTCCCGGAAGGGCGGGCGTGACAAATGAAGAAGTGGTACAATGCCGGGCCCAAATATGTTGAGATTTATATTTACGTACCTAGTATATATATTTTCAAAAGCATCTTGCATATGTATGCCATGATTGTTAAGTTACATGTTATGTTCAACGATATGCCATGATGTTAAGTTATATGTTATGAAAGTTATGCTTTATGATATGTTATGAATGTTTACATGCTTACGTTAGATACGTTATGAAAGTTATGCTTTATGATATGTTATGAGTGTTTACATGCTTACGTTAGATACGTTATGAAGTTATGCTTTATGATATGTTATGAATGTTTACATGCTTACGTTAGATACGTTATGAAAGTTATGCTTTATGATATGTTATGAGTGTTTACATGCTTACGTTAGATACGTTATGAAAGTTATGCTTTATGATATGTTATGAATGTTTACATGCTTACGTTAGATACGTTATGGAAGTTATGCTTTATGATATGCTATGAATGTTTACATGTTTACGTTAGATACATTACAAGTTATGTTTGATGATACGATGATCCATGCTATATTTTACTTACGTTACTTATGCTACATGTTAAGTTGATGACACCAAGTATGTTACATTTTATATTGCTTCTATGTTGTGAATGCTGCATGCCATGATTTATGATAATGTATGGTTTTAGTGAGTAGGACAGGATCTTACTAAGCCTATGTGCTTATAGTTTATCTTTCCCTCGTACTACAGATAAGGGTAAGGGATGGATAAACTAAAGGGAGCAGCAGGAGGGGCCAAGGTGTGTGGTAGTGGCATGGTGGAGAAGATCCGTTAGGTCTAAACATGTTTACCTATGATAAAGATGTCTATTCATGTCCTCACTTATGTCTCCTTATGACGATGATGTTATGAATTTACTAAGCACTAAGTATCTACATATATGATGCATGCTCTATGTTAAGAAGAAGAAGTAAAGAAGAAGTAAGAAGAAGTATCTATCCACGCTATGAAGCATACTCTATGCTAAGAAGAAGAAGTATGTATATATATATGTATATATGTGTTAACGCAGGTTTATGTTTAAAAAAAAAAAGTATTAAGAAGTATGTCTAAAGTCTTCCGCTGTGAGAATTAAGAAGTAGGTATAAAGTCTTCCGCTGTATGTAATGTATGTACGGTCGCGTCACGCGCCGCCTCTACAGACAGTTAGGGTCCGGAAGAAGTGGGCGTGGAGTTAATATCAGAGCGGATCTGCCTTTCCACTACACACACATCAAGCTCCAATCCTGCCGCTCCAAGTAAGAATTCTATGTCTACTCTAACTTAGCTTATTTTATTCATGTATGATATAAAATGCCTTAGCTTATTTGCTCATGTGTGATATAAAATGCCTTTAGATTATTTAGTTCATGTATGATATAAAGTGCCTCTAGCTTGATTATAAAATGCCTTTACCTTATGCTTGTTCATGAATAATAGGAGATGTTTCTAGCTTAAATATGCATGAAAATAGGATACCCTTATGCTTGTTTTGGCATGATGTAAAATACCTTAAGATTAAAATGACTTTATGTTAGCTTTAGTCTAAGTATGCGTAGGACAACGAACGGGAACTTATACTAGTTTTACCTTAATGTATGAAGATAAACATGTCTGGAAGACGCAGTAGTAGAACTGATGAGCTAGCACCCCCGCATGACCTTACACACATAGTCACAGAACTCCAACGACAAGTTACAGAACAACAACAAGTAATAACTACCCTAATGAATCAGCGAGGAAACCCTACTGCCCCACCAACGGGCCCCGGCCCGATGGTTCGACAGGAAGCTTACCTGATCCAGTGGCAGAGACTAAAGCCGGAAAATTTCTCTGGTACTGGTGAACCATGGGATGCCCAAGCCTGGTTCAAGACGGTGGAAAGCATCGTGGAGTCTCGGATCGCCCGAATCTGCGAGAAGATTAAGTGTGTATCATTCACTGTCGGAGATGCTCGGATGTGGTGGGAAGCAGGTTAAAACCAAGAGACAAGTAAATCGGATGAGATGGGCGATTTGAGTACAATTCTTGAAGAATTCTTCCACGAGGGTGACCAACAAGCATTACGACGAGTTCTTTGGTTTAGACAAGGTGACCTATCGGTCGTGGCCGTGAAGAGATTCAACCGACTGCACGCCTGTGCCCGAGTTGAGTCGGCCGACGGAAGAGAAAGGTCGGACTCATCTTGAAGATGCTCAGGACCGAAATAGCTCTGAATGTGGCCGGAGTTCATAGACCGCATCGCAGAGGAGCTGAGAGTGCCTTAATTAGAGCATTACCCGAGCAACATTAATCGGCAAAGAAAGCGAGTGAAGGCGGCGAGGCCCGGTCGAGGTCGGAGGAACCGAGTGCTTGGAAAGGAAACCCCACTGGCAAGAGGAGACAATGGGAGAATCCTAAAGGAGGTCCAGCGAGCAAGCAGCCTAGGATCCCTCTGTGCGCTACCTGCGGGAAGATACATCCTGGAGTATGCTACCAAGGCACAAACCGATGTTACAACTGTGGGCCAGACAGGCATAGAATCAAAGATTGTCCTATCGAGTTCAGCACCTCCTCACCGTATGCCCCGCCAGAGTGCTCCTCCACGAGTTACATCGGATCACGAGGCAATCGAAGGAACCCAATCCACCAAGGAGACTAGAAGCCCCACCTATGACAGATGCTAGGGTATTCTCTCTCACCCAAGAAGATGTGGCAAGTGCCACTACAGTTGTCACAGGTCAGATACTTATTTTCTGTCAGCACGCTACTGCATTATTTGACACTGGGGCAACACATTCGTTTATTTCTACGCACTTTTACTGGAATGCTAAACATACCACCGCAAGCTCTAGGTCACAAGTTCTTAACCGCCCCTACCCTGGGAAGTAATGCCCTCCACTCATATCTTTGCGAGCCGCACCCATCGAGTGCGAGACAGAGAACTCTCTGCGATCCGATAGTGCTCGACATGCGATTATGACATTATCTTAGGCATGGATTTCCTAAGCAAGTACGGTGCTTCGATCGAGTGCCAAAAGGAAAGTGGTATTCCAAATGAGGACGGAGCCTAAGTTGAATTTATCGGAGAACCGAGAAGAAGAGCCAATAAGATTTTATCAGCCTCTGAGCACGTGGGATGTTAGGCGGTGGGTGCACCGGTTTTTGGCACACGTAGTTGATACAAGTCAAGATGAGGGCAAGCTAGAGAATGTCGAGTTGTATGCGACTACCTGCAGGTATTTCGGATGAACTACGGGGTTAGCCCCGGATAGAAGTAGAATTTGAGATCGAGTTGATTCCTGGTACTAACCCGATCTCTAAAGCACCTTACCGTATGGCGCCTGAATTAAAGGAACTTCAGGACTACAGAGTTACTCGACAAGGGACTTATTACCGAGTCGCTCTCCATGGGGAGCTCCAAAGGTCGAAGAAAGATGGGTCTATCGCATGTGCATAGACTACCGAAGCCGAACAATGTGACGATCAAGAACCGGTATCCTTTCAGCGGATTGATGACTGTTCGACCAACTAAAAGGTGCCGCCGTCTTCTCAAAGATTGACTGAGTTCCGCTATCATCAAGTAAAAGTAAAACCGGATGATATACCAAAGACGGCCTTCCGGACAAGGTATGGACATTACGAGTTCGTAGTTATGCCCTTGAATGTGAATGCACCACTGCCATGGATTTGATGAATCGGGTATTCTCGGCATTCCTCGATAAGTTTGTGATCGTCTTCATAGGCGACATACTAATATATTCGAGAACCCCGAGGAGCATCACGGAACACTGAATGTGGTATTGCGGTGCGGAAAAGTATTCATGAAAGTTCTCCAAATGCGAGTTCGGCTTGAACAAGTATCGTTTTGGGTCACGTAATATCCAAACACGGTGATGGTAGACCCAATAAAGATTGAAGCCGTGAGTAATCGAACCGACCAAAGAATGCCAGTGAAATCGAAGCTTCCTTGGGCTAGCAAGTTACTCTAGGAAGTTTGTAGAGAACTTCTCGGGATTGCCGCCTATGAGATCCTCACGAAGGACAAGAAATATGAGTGGGCGGATACTGCGAGAGGAGTTTCATGGAGTTGAAAAGGAGGCGACCGGGCGCTCAATTCTTGCTCTTAGGACGATGCGAGGGCTTCGACATGTACAGTGGCGCTTCCAAGATGGGACTCGGGGTGACTTATGCAAATAAGCAAGGTCATTGCCTCGCCTCTAGGCAACTCAAGGAACACGAAGGAATTACCCCACCCACGATTTAGAGCTAGCGTGGTCTTTGCTCTCAAAACATGGAGGCATTATCTCTATGGAGCTCGGTGTAGGATCTATACTGACCACCGAGTCTGAAATATTTCTTCACACGAAGGACTGAACATGAGGCAGTAGCGGATGGCTCGAGCTCAAGGATTATGGATCTGCGAGATTCTTTACCATCCGGGAAAGCTAACAAGGTGGTGATGCACTCGGCGGAAGTCCTGCGCCACCTTGATGTCCCTCTCGATGCTATCTCGACCCTTAGAAAAGAGATTACAGCGTTACGGGTGGAAATCATTTCGGACAGCTCTCAACCTCGACGATAGCACCGCTTTGGAAAAGCAAACCGTGACCCAAGCCTTGGAGGATCAAGCAAGAGGTCCTAGAGGGAAAGGGCCGACGGTTTGGATCTACGATAGTGGAGTGCTCTACCTCGGGGATCGCAGTGTATTCCGACGATCCAGAATTACGGAAGGAGATACTTGAGGAAGCTCACGGGACTCCTTATGCGATGCATCCTGGAACCACCAAAATGTACCAAGACCTGAAACGAAAGTTTTGGTGGTTTGGAATGAAAAGAGATGTGGCTCAGTATGTCAAGATTACTTGCGACCTGCCAAAGGGTTAAGCGAGCACCAAGACACGGAGGAACACTGCGGTAGATCCAGATTCGAATGGAAATGGGAGGACATTTCTATGGATTTCATCTCGGGATTGCCCAAGGCGACAAGCGGTTATGATGCTATATGGGTGATTGTAGGCAGTTGTGAGTCCGCTCATTTCTTAGCAATCAAGATGACCTATTCGACGAGCAAGGCTCGATTATATGCTAGGAAATCATCCGACTCCATGGAATTCCTAAGACCATCATTTCGATAGAGATGGTCGCTTTATTTCCCATTTAAGGAGTGCGTTGGAAGGCCTTAGGCACAAGGCTATTGTTCGATCGCCTTCCATCCCCCAGACGAGCAGACGGACCGAAAGGGTAAATCAAGCATCTTGGAAGATATGTTAAGAGCCCGCGCCTGGATTTCAAAGGTAGTGGTGTCGATACTTATGTTTGGCGAATTAAACACAATAATAGCTACCAAGCTACTATTGGAATGGCACCCTACGAGGCTCTATACGGGAGGAAATGTAGATCTCCCATATCTTTGATGCGAGGGTGGTGAAAAGAAGAGGATGGGACTCGAGACGGATTTCATCGATGACACCACGAGCTATCTGGAACATCACTTGAAGAATTGAAGCGCCAAAGCCGACAAAGAGCTATGCGGATAAGAGGCGTAGACCATTAGAATTGAGGTTGGGGACCTAGTATTCCTCAAAGTGGCTCCCATGAAGGGAGTAATGAGGTTCGGAAAGAAGGGTAAAGCGAGTCCACGTTACGTGGGACCGTATCCGATATCGCAGAGGATTGGCAATGTAGCTTACAAGCTAGAGCCTCAAGAGATGTCGGCTATTCAACGTGTTCCATGTCTCGTGCTCAAGAAATGCATTTCAGATGAGACCAAGTGATCGAGCCACAAGCAGTACAAGTTCAAGAGGACCTAAGTATTGAAAGTCGGCTATCCAAATACTAGACCAGGAATCAAGAGGCTAAGGAACAAAGAGGTACCCTTAGTAAAGGTCCTGTGGCGAGAATCAGCGATGCGAGGAGGCTACCCAGGAGAGGCGAGGAATGAAGAAGAAGTACCCTGATTGTTCTAAGTTTCGAGAATGAAACTTTTTAAAGGTATGAAGGATTATGCTTAGTAAAATTCCTAACAATTTTACAAGAATTTTTGGCTTGATGATAATGGGCTTTATGTAGGCCTTTTTCCAAAACAAAAGAAAATCAGCCAAAAATGGATACAAGACCTAGGAATTGAACTCCAGACCTCTAGAGATAGCCAAGCCCTATAGATGTACCCACTAACCATAAGCCCAATAGGATTGTATGATTAAGGAAAGGGGGGGAACTATAGATAAATGGAACTAAGGGTAAATGAAGAGGCATAGAAAAGGAAAAGAGGAACTTCTCTTCCTCTCCCCTTTATAAAGAAGAGGGAAGATTGAAATTGTTTACTTCCTCTCTTCTTCTCTTCCTCTTCTCACCGAAATTCCAAGGCTTCCCTCTCCATTTCCCTCTTGTGGCCGAGCCTCATCCAAGCAAGAAAGCTAGGGCTAGGTTGGTTCTTTAGGTTGTCTTCTCCACCAAAAGCAAGCGAAGGATGTAAGTATCCCTCACTGCATCTGAGTAAGCTTGGTTGGCGTTTTATAAAGAAATCTATAGTTATATTTTCGCCAAGATATGATCTAGGGTTTCCATGAAGTTGTATGCCATGCTTTTGTAATTAGATGATGATGTTAGGGCTTAAAATGGATTAGGTCAAAAGTTAAACCTAGGAAACCCTATGAACCATTCGGCCAACATGAGTTTTGTTAGTGTTTTATAGAAGTTATATCTTGTTTTTGCTTGCAAGTGATGATGTTAGCATGTTATAGGGATTACGGTAAAGATCTAACCCTAGAGGCCTCCATGACCCATTCGGCCAAGTCATGAACTAGGGTCTCAAAGAAGCTCTATGCTATGTTTATGCTATGTTTATAACTAGATCATGATGTTAGGGTTTAAAGTGGGTTAGAACAAAAGCTAACCCTAATGAACACTTTAGTTCTATTCGGCCAAACCCTATTTTAGGGTTTCAATGAAGTTCCATGCCATACTATGGGAACTAGATGATGATTTTAGGGTTTAAAGTGGGTTAGAACCAAAGCTAGCCCTAAGGAACACTATAGTTCTATTCGGCCAAACCATACTTTAGGGTTTCAATGAAGTTCCATGCCATACTATGGGAACTAGATGATGATTTTAGGGTTTAAAGTGGGTTAGAACCAAAGCTAGCCCTAAGGAACACTATAGTTCTATTCGGCCAAACCATACTTTAGGGTTTCAATGAAGTTCCATGCCATACTATGGGAACTAGATGATGATTTTAGGGTTTAAAATGGATTAGAACAAAAGCTAACCCTAAGGAACAACAAGACCTATTCGGCCAAACCCCACCATAGGGTTTCAATGAAGTTCCATATTATGTTTTGTAACTAGATGATGAGGTTAAGGTTTAAAAAGGGGATTAGGTCAAAGTTAAACCTAAAGGCCCTACATGGACCATTCGGCCACCTTGGGTCTTTAGGGTACAATGAAGTCCATACCATGAATTGTATGCTATGCTATGTTAATGGAATAAGTTATGTTGTTATGAAATGAAGTATGCCATGCTATGTTAAAGAAATAAGTTAGGTTGTTATGAAATGAAGCATGCCATGCTATGTTAATGAAATAAGTTATGTTGTTAGGAAATGAAGTATGCCATGCTATGTTAATGAAATAGGATATGTTGTTATGAAATGAAGTATGCCATGCTATGAAAATGAAATAAGTTATGTTGTTATGAAATGAAGCATGTCATGCTATGTTAAAGAAATAAGTTAGGTTGTTATGAAATGAAGCATGCCATGCTATGTTAATGAAATAAGTTATGTTGTTAGGAAATGAAGTATGCCATGCTATGTTAATGAAATAGGATATGTTGTTATGAAATGAAGTATGCCATGCTATGAAAATGAAATAAGTTATGTTGTTATGAAATGAAGCATGCCATGCTATGTTAAAGAAATAAGTTAGGTTGTTATGAAATGAAGCATGCCATGCTATGTTAATGAAATAAGTTATGTTGTTATGAAATAAAGTATGCCATGCTATGTTAATGAAATAGGATATGTTGTTATAACATGAAGTATGCCATGTCATGAAAATGAAATGAAGCATGATGTGTATGAAATGAATTATGCCATGTCATGTGAATGAAATGAAGCATGATGTATATGAAATGAAGTATGCTATGCTATGTTAATGAAATAAGCTAAGATGTTATGAAATGAAGTATGCTATGCTATGTTAATGAAATAAGCTAAGATGTTATGACATGAAGTATGCTATGCTATGTGAATGAAATGAAGCATGATGCGTTATGAAATGAAGTATGCTATGCTATGTTAAAGAAACAAGCTATGTTGTAAAATAAGCATATAAGTATTTTACTTTCTGCATGGCTTGTACCAAGACCTTAACAAGGTCCAAAGAAGGGATGGGCTCCTAAGATGCCCTAGGTCGATGGAATAAGACTCGGGCCTAGGATGGGCTTCTATGTATGATTGCCCCTAGGTCGATGGAATAAGATTCGGGCCTAGTACGGGATGGGCTTCAAGATGCCTTAGGTCGATGGAGTAAGACTCGGGCCTAGGATGGGCTTCTACGCTATGACGATTGCCCCTAGGTCGATGGAATAAGACTCGGGCCTAGAAACCTATTAGGTTCGAGATTTGCTACCTCGGGCCTATTTAGGGATGCACGCTATGATAATGAAGAAGTGGTACAATGCCGGGCCCAAATATGTTGAGATTTATATTTACGTACCTAGTATATATATTTTCAAAAGCATCTTGCATATGTATGCCATGATTGTTAAGTTACATGTTATGTTCAACGATATGCCATGATGTTAAGTTATATGTTATGAAAGTTATGCTTTATGATATGTTATGAATGTTTACATGATTACGTTAGATACGTTATGAAAGTTATGCTTTATGATATGTTATGAGTGTTTACATGCTTACGTTAGATACGTTATGAAGTTATGCTTTATGATATGTTATGAATGTTTACATGCTTACGTTAGATACGTTATGAAAGTTATGCTTTATGATATGTTATGAGTGTTTACATGCTTACGTTAGATACGTTATGAAAGTTATGCTTTATGATATGTTATGAATGTTTACATGCTTACGTTAGATACGTTATGGAAGTTATGCTTTATGATATGCTATGAATGTTTACATGTTTACGTTAGATACATTACAAGTTATGTTTGATGATACGATGATCCATGCTATATTTTACTTACGTTACTTATGCTACATGTTAAGTTGATGACACCAAGTATGTTACATGTTATATTGCTTCTATGTTGTGAATGCTGCATGCCATGATTTATGATAATGTATGGTTTTAGTGAGTAGGACAGGATCTTACTAAGCCTATGTGCTTATAGTTTATCTTTCCCTCGTACTGCAGATAAGGGTAAGGGATGGATAAACTAAAGGGAGCAGCAGGAGGGGCCAAGGTGTGTGGTAGTGGCATGGTGGAGAAGATCCGTTAGGTCTAAACATGTTTACCTATGATAAAGATGTCTATTCATGTCCTCACTTATGTCTCCTTATGACGATGATGTTATGAATTTACTAAGCACTAAGTATCTACATATATGATGCATGCTCTATGTTAAGAAGAAGAAGTAAAGAAGAAGTAAGAAGAAGTATCTATCCACGCTATGAAGCATACTCTATGCTAAGAAGAAGAAGTATGTATATATATATGTATATATGTGTTAACGCAGGTTTATGTTTAAAAGAAAAAAAAAAGTATTAAGAAGTATGTCTAAAGTCTTCCGCTGTGAGAATTAAGAAGTAGGTATAAAGTCTTCCGCTGTATGTAATGTATGTACGGTCGCGTCACGCGCCGCCTCTCCGGACATTTAGGGTCCCGGAAGGGCGGGCGTGACAAAAAGAGAGCAACTAGAGCAAGAGGAAAAGGCAGCTAAAGAAGACTTGGGAAGAAGAATGACGACTAGCTGGAGTTATTAGGCAAGGTAAAGAACTTGAAATTGGAGGAAGAGGGAAGACAATGAGATGGAAAGTGAGGCGGTGGGGCCTTTCAAGCTCGAGTGGTAAAATATTCCACCCTAGAATGTAAACAGAAGCAACCCATTAATAGAATAAGCAATTAATTTTTTCAGTGGGAAGGACCAAAAACATGTGGCTTTATCGACCCAAAATAAAGTTAAAGCCCATGAGGAATGAAGAAGGTTGAAACAATCGTGGAGGGGTAAAAAAGTAAGAAGTTCACCCATATACATTGCTAATGTCAACAAAGTAATTTGTTTGATAATTTTGGAGGGGTGACTAAATATAAGAGACGAGGAGCTAAGGGAAAGATGGTCCTCATGAACTGAAGGCCAAGCTGAGGGAGGTCAGCTCGGGAAGTTGATTGAAGGTCAAGCTGAAGGAGGTCATCTCGGGAAGTAGATTGAAGGTCGAGCTGAGGGAGGTCAACCCGGGGGATAAGCCGAGGGTCGAGCTAAAGGAGGTCAGCTCGGGAAGTAGATTAAAGGCTGAGCTGAGGGAGTTCAGCCTGGGGAATAAGTCGAGGGTCGAGCTAAAGGAAGTCAGCTCGGTGGGTCAATGAAGGAATTACTTAGGAAATATCTTCGATGATGGAGCTTCATGGAGTGAATAATTAAAAAGGAATAATATATCAGTTAACATGGGTCTCTTTACGAAGAAGGAAACGCTTAGTTTGTTAAAGGGTGGGGATATTGTAAAATATTCTTTTATCATTTTGTTACAATGGATGCATACACATCATCCTTCTCTAGGATCGAGTGAACCGAGAGAGGGGGTGAATCTCGGTATTTTATAATTTTAAATTATTTTTATAATTATTCTAATCAAAATATGCAGCGGAATATAAAGACAATTATCAACACAGGCAATTTACTTGGTTCACAACCCAGACTGAGTTGCTACTCCAAGGCCCGTAGCTCTCCCGCGAGCTACCTCGATGGGAAATTCACTAAATACCCTCCGACCCGAGAACTCTCGACTTCGGAGGATTTCGCTTTTTACAAATAATGAAGAAGGGTAACACACTACCCACTCTTCTTAAAATTAAGTGCAGAAGCGAAATAATAAATTAAAAATAAAGTACAAGGCTTTATACCGACACTAAAAGATTGTAGAGGTAGTTGCAGTGTGTCGTAAGGTTGCCTTGTTGTGGAATGAAAATTTAGTGGATGAGCAAGTATTTCGGCAGCACTTCGACATTGATTGAATGTTCTTTCGAGTTCTGGTCGAGCACGACTTTTATAAACTCTTTTCAGTCGACTGGAATGCCTTCCAGTCGACTCCACACCAGCCCGTCGATATGGTATTCGTGATCTTCCAGTCGACTGAATCCCCTTCAGTCGACTCCACGTCACTCGACTCCACATCGAGAAATTTCTCTCTTCAGTCGACTCAAGCCCTTTCCATCTATGTCGCACGATCTTTGATCGATCACCAGCTGATCCTGCCAAATAGGTATCCAGTCGACTGATATATCTCCAGTCGACTAGACTTCAATCGCTTGAGTCCATTCAGTCGACTGATTCTTACAAAATAGGATTAGCACAAAACAAATAATATGCAATGTAATAGCAGTAGTAATACTGCTCGATCTCGACTACTAAGTCCCACGCGGACTTTTTCGTCGGATCGACGCCTAGCTTTGTCCCCCTACAGAGGACTCGGTCTTACCTCTTCACTCGAGGCTTACCTGCCGGCTACCTGTCGGACTTACCATCTTTGACATCCGATCTGACCCACCAGGGCTTCTATCAGCTGTCCGGTCTGCCTGATCCAGCTGGACTTTTTTCCGATTATCCAGTCTCCTGACCCAACCGATCTTTATGCCAGATGTCTGGTCCATGCGACCCATCTAGACTTCATGTCTGGTATCCGATCCTCCTAATCTGTCAAGATTCATGCCTAGTATCCGGTCAACACGACCTACTAGGACTTCCTGTTAAGCCTGCACACTTAATACTTATATTAGATCACAAGTGAATTCTAACTGTTAACTGTAGTTCATACATCAAAACTAAGGAGTGATGCTTACTGCATCAATAATCTCTCCCTTTTTGATGTATGACAACACATCAGTTAAAGTTAGGAGAATCAAATACCAATCTCCATATTTTATAAGTAATGAATTTACAGCTTTTGTAATGAATATTGATGCATAAATTTAACCATGTATAACATGCATTAATCCTTATCAAATTTTTGCATCTTCTCTAATTTTATCTCTCTAATTATATCTCTTCTCTCCCCCTTTGGCATACAATAAAATAAGGGTGAAATTAAAGATTTATCACATTTTCAAAAACTACCCTTGAACAATTTATCCTTTTCAAAAAAAATTCAAGAATTAACAATTTTTCCTTGAATAACAAATTTTCAAACATTTTCAGAAACTCCCCCTGAAAAATTTAATAATTTAAAAAAGTTTTTCAAAGTATTCACAAGTCCCCATGAAAAATTCAAAATTTTCAAACATTTTAAAAAAAAACTTTCATTCAAAATTTTTCAAACATTTTTAGAACTCCCCCTTAAAAATTTCAAAGTATTCACAAGTTCACATGAAAAATTCAAATTTTCAAACAATTTAAAAAAAAAACCTTCATTCAAAATTTTTTAAACATTATCAGAACTCTCCAAAATTTTTCAAACACTTTAAAGTTTTTCAAAACTTCCCCTAGTGTTAAGCTTTATAATGTTTAATTTCATACATCAACACCCAAAGAGTAATTTTAAAAATCTTTAATATTTTTAAGACTTAATAATCTTTTCAAAGTATGTTTTTCTCCTCCTTAATTTAAGTCTAATAAACTTGAAACTATTTAAGCTTTTCAAAGAGCATTCAAGCTTAAGCTTTTCTCCCCCTTAAGAGTATTTTTTTATCCAATTCTAGCATAATTTTAGAGAATATCATAATTTAGCACAATACTTTAAGTTTCCCCTGGACTCTTGATCTCCCCCTTAAAGTAACATTGTTATATTTATACTTAATTTCTTTTTAAGATAAAATTTTAAATGTTTAACTCCCCCTAGAATTATAATATATCTTAACTCCCCCTTAATTATGTTGATTCTTTTAGAATTAAAGTTAAGTTATTTAGAATTGAGTTGAATATGTTGATTGGGGTTGAATTAGTTGATTAGGGTTGAATCAATTAAATTGGTTAGGCTAGGTTGTTTAGTTAAGTTTAGGTTAAGTTAAGTTTAATTGTTTAGTTAAGTTGTTAAGTTTAGTTGTTTAGTTAAGTTGTTAAGTTCAATTACGTTGTTGTTAAGTTTAATTAAGTTATTGTTAAGTTTAATTACGTTGTTGTTAAGTTTAATTAAGTTATTGTTATATTTAATTAGGTTGTTGTTAAGTTTAATTAAGTTATTGTTATGTTTAATTAGGTTGTTGTTAAGTTTGATTAAGCTATTGTTATGTTTAATTAAGTTATTGTTAAGTTTCATTAAGTTATTGTTATGTTTAATTATGTTATTGTTAAGTTTAATTATGTTATTGTTATGTTTAATTAAGTTATTGTTATGTTTAATTATGTTATTGTTATGTTTAATTATGTTATTGTTATGTTTAATTATGTTATTGTTGAGTTGAATTATGTTATTGTTATGTTTAATTATGTTATTGTTAAGTTGAATTATGTTATTGTTAAGTTTAATTATGTTATTGTTATATTTAATTATGTTATTGTTAAGTTTAATTAAGGTAAGTTGTTAAGATAGATTTATCGGCAATTTACCAAACACAGCTCCTAAAGTTCGGAATTATCCAAAAAGTGCAACATAGTTTCAGATTTACCAAATCGCGCACCTAATTCCCCTTTTACCCCTCCCGCCAAACAGACCTGTAATTTAATGATGAGAGAGAATTTTCATGCATCCGAGCCACTACTGGAAATTTCGAACCATCTAAACGTGGTGCAGGGAATTCAAATCCCAACACCATAGTATTCCTGGGAATATAATTCTCAGCACCACCTTTTTTTATCTGATTTCTAATTTATATCGGTCTGATTTCTGAAATATTACTGTGAATACCTAATAAAACTTTGAATATCAAAAATTTTGGCCACGAATACACAGAGGGACACTACTCAAACTCAATGGACTTGGATTGGATCGAAAAAGAGGTGAATGGGACCATCAATGGGTTTTGACCGAAACCCATTGATGAACTTAGAGAAGTCCAAATTTCGAAATCTTGATATAGACTGAAAGATCTTACAACATGAATTTTTGATATGTCGAGGAAACTTAGTTTTAATCCTCCTATCTCTCAATTTTAACTTGTGTCGAAAAAAAGATAGTACTGAAAGTTGAGCACCACTGTGGTGTTGGGATTGGAATTCCCAGCACCACAGTGGTGTTGCAATCCCTGCACCACCACTGTGGTGCTGGAATTGGAATTCGGCCACGCGTAGTGCCGAATTGGAATTTCGGCACAATAGTGTTGCAATCGCCCACCACCGTGTGTCTTTGGGAATTCAATCGACACCGCGGTGGTCGAAATTCTAATTCGGCACCATAGTGGTGCCGAATTTAATTCGATACCTCTGTGGTGATGAATATATTTTTCAGCACCACAGTTCAATTATAATACGTCATTAATTAATTATAATTAATTGCATTTGACAATCTTAAAACTGAAATTAGCTAACTCACATGCTAAACACTCTGTTCTTGTAGTTTTGTGCGAGTTCGAAATTACTTCAACTATCGTCATCACGTATGCATAGTAAGTCCACAACGTTAACCCTTTCTCTGATTTCTTATTAGTTTAATGTGATCTTAATCTTTTCTTTTTTGAAAAAAAAATAATAGGTATTTGAGAAGCTCGGGCCGAGTCTACATGATCTTCTTCGGAAGAATGGCGATCGATCCTTGCCACTTGATCTAGTCCGCGATATCGGTAGACAACTGCTGAAGTCTATTACAGGTTTGTGAAATATTAGTCACTTCCTATCATTATCAGGGGAATATGCTTCAAAACTATAAACTAAGACGATGATTCTCCTTTTTATTCTCATTGTAGTCATGCACGATGATCTACGACTTATCCAAACAGATCTAAAGCCTGAAAAGCATTCTCTTGGTGTCCTCGGACTTCCTCTCAGTTTCTGATCACAAGGTTAGTTTTTATCTCTAATTTGTATTAAGAATACAGTTCAGCTTCTTTTCTTCGGATCGAGTTGTTTCTTGCTAATTAAAATTTGATGAAAAGTTAATAATGAAAAATATATTCATCACCACAGAGGTCTTGGAATTGTGAATTCCAGCACCACTGTGGTGTTGGAATTCACAATTCCAGTACAACAGTGGTGGTGCAGGGATTGCAATACCACTGTGGTGCTGGAAATTCCAATCTCAGCACCACAGTGGTGCTGGAAATTCATAATTCCAGCACCACTACCATCGTCTTCCACCAGTTTCTCAACTTCCAGTACCATTTTTTTTTTCGACACAAGTTAAAATTGAGAGATAGGAGGATTAAAACTAAGTTTCCTCGACATATCAAAAATTCATGTTGTAAGATCTTTCAGTCTATGTCAAGATTTCGAAATTTGGACTCCTCTAAGTTCATCAATGGGTTTCGGTCAAAACCCATTGATGGTCCTATTCACCTCTTTTTCGATTCAATCCAAGTCCATTGAGTTTGAGTAGTGTCCCTCTGTGTATCCGTGGCCAAAATTTCTGATATTCGAGGTTTTATTAGGCATTCACAGCAATATTTCAGAAATCAGACCGATATAAATTAGAAATCAGATAAAAAAAGGTGGTGTTGGGAATTATATTCCCAAGAATACTGTGGTGCTGGGATTTGAATTCCCAGCATCACGTTTAGATGGTTCAGAATTTCTAGTAGTGGCTCGGATGCATGAAAATTCTCTCTTATCATTAAATTGTAGGTCTGTTTGGCGGAAGGGGTAAAAAGAGAATTAGATGCGCGATTTGGTAAATCTGAAACTATGTTGCACTTTTTGGACAATTCCGAACTTTAGGAGCTGTGTTTGGTAAATTGTCATAGATTTATTAATCTTGGTTTAAGTATATTAGGTTTAGTTAAGCTACATTAAACTAATTAAGATCTAAATCATCTCACTCAAGCTAGATTTTCAATACACTTATTCTTATGAGTTTTGTGAGATGAGAATTTCTTTTATCTCAATTAAATTTAATGAGCAATTTCAAAGTGTTTAAACTTGTGTTAGATTAAGGTTTGGTTTGAGCTAGTCAAGTAGGTTTTTCCAGTATTGACTTTCAGGTCGTGGTGAGACACATGACCTTCTTGATTATCGGAGCAACAACCACTTCCTAGACAAAGTCAATAAAGGAATCAAGTACTTGATTCACTTTAGGTTAAGCCTTGGTCTAACTAGTTAAAGACTTAGTGAGTTAGCTTCGGTCAGTTCCACTCGACTTAGTGCACCAGGTCGTGGCGAGGCACATGACCTTCTTGATTATCAGAGCAATGACCACTTCCTAGACATGCACTTCGAAGAGCTTCCCTAACTTACTATCAGTTCATTTGTCTTAGTACTAGGTTGTTCAAGTTTAAACTACTTTGTTTCCTATCTAGTCCATTCTAAATTAAGCAAGTAAAGTAAACTAAAGCATACAAGTATTTAACTAAACAAGGAAACAAGCAAAGTGTTAGCTCCCCTTAAATGGTTGGTAGCTATATTGAGTTTTGTTCATTAAGTGGACTTGACTCTTGGGAACCATAAATTGGTTCGGTCCAACTTGGTTGACTAAGCTAGTCTTAGGAACCCAAGTTTGGACTCGACCCTTAGCATTTCTATTAAACAAGGACATGTATGATCTATTTATGTCCTTAGCCTTGTATCCGAGTCCGGACTTGTTGTACACGGCTCGTTGAGACCCAAGCATCATGTTGAGATACTTGGAGCCCGAAGTGAACCATTCCAACAATCCGGTTAGATCTTCTACTTGCCTTTTTAGGACCGAGTTCTCTTCCTTAAACTTTTCAACTCGAGTTGAGTCTCTATCCTTAATTTAGCAAGTCGAAGTCTTCGAGTTGACTTGCTCCTTAAGTACTTGGACTTCCTCAAGAAGTGAGTTAACTCGATTTTCAAACTTAGCTAGTTTCCTACCTAAGCATGCAATAATGTTATACAATTTATCTTCTTGGGGAGAAGTTACCTCGTCAGAACCTTCGGAAACGGATGCGGATCCGTGGCTTCTCTCGGACTCGGACTCGGACTCAGACTCAAAGTTTGTCTCGTCTTCAGACTCGTTGGCTGTCATGAGTGCTACGAAGCAATTCGTTGATATTTTTGCGTCCGACACTTCCGATGATGACTTGTCCAATTTCGCCTTAGATGCTTTCTTCCTTTTCTTCTTTCTTAATTTGGATTTCTTTCCTTTTGTGTTTGTTCCTCCCATCAAAACTAAATCATCCTCGGGTTGACTCAAGTTAGCCTGTTCATGTAAATTAATTAATTTATCCCATAACTCTTTCGAATTTTGAACGGACCCGACTAGATTTAGCTCCTCATTTGTAAGTCCGCATTGCAAGGTGTTTAAAGCCTTGTAATCGACTTGAGCTTTTTTCCTAAAGTTTGCGGTCCATTTCTCCAGATCTAACAAGTTACCCGAGTCATCTATCGGAGTTATAAACCCTTTCCTAATCGAGAACCAGACCTCTAGGTTGGTTTTCAAAAAACACTTCATTCGCCTCTTCCAAGAAGGAAAATCTTCTCGGTTAAAAAGAGGAGAGCGAATGGTGCTTAGACCCTCTAAATGTGACATTTCTATTTAAATTAACTAAAATTAAGAATTATTCCTACTTGCAATAATTAAGAATTATTTAAATTGTAAATGTTAATGAAATTTACTCTAAGCAAAGATTATTGAAAATTAAACTAATTGTAGCAAAAAAAAATAATCTAATGCTCAAAAATATTTTGGAAATTTTCTAAATGAAAAATTATTTTGGAAATTTTTAAATGCTGAAAAATATTATGGTAATGTTTTAAATACTGAAAAAATATTATGGTAATTTTTTAAATGCAGAAAATTATTTTTAAATGTAGAAAATGATTTTAATGAATTTTAATATGCAAAAAATTAATTTAATATGTAGAAAATTATTTTAATGAATTTTAAATATGCATAAAATTATTTTAATGAATTTTAAATATGTTTAAAATTAATTTAATATGCAGAAAATTAATTTAATATGAAGAAAATTATTTTTAAACAATAAAGATTAATCTAATGCAATAAAAAATTTATCTAAAGAAATAAAAATTATTCTAATGCAATAAAAATTATTCTAATGCAATAAAAAATTATCTAAAGCAATAAAAATTATTCTAATGCAATAAAAATTTATCTAAAGAAATAAAAATTATTCTAATGTGATAAAAATTATACTAAAGCAATAAAAAGCTGACGAGGGTGGTTTCACCAACTCAGAGCGCCCCTGTTCTGATACCAATTATAGGATCGAGTTAACCGAGAGAGGGGGTGAATCTCAGTATTTTATAATTTTAAATTATTTTTATATTAATTATTCTAATCAAAATATGCAGCGGAATATAAAGACAATTATCAACACAGGCAATTTATTTGGTTCACAACTCGGACTGGGTTGCTACTCCAAGGTCCGTAGCTCTCCCGCGAGCTACCTTGATAGGCAATTCACTAAATACCCTCCGACTCGAGAACTCTCGACTTCGGAGGGTTTCGCTTTTTACAAATAATGAAGAAGGGTAACACACTACCCACTCTTCTTAAAATTAAGTGCAGAAGCGAAATAATAAATTAAAAATAAAGTACAAGGCTTTATACCGACACTAAAAGATTGTAGAGGTAGTTGCAGTGTGTCGTAAGGTCACCTTGTTGTGGAATGAAAATTTAGTGGATGAGCAAGTATTTCAGCAGCACTTCGACGTTGATTGAATGTTCTTTCGAGTTCTGGTCGAGCATGACTTTTATAAACTCTTTCCAGTCGACTGGAATGTCTTCTAGCCGACTCCACATCAGCCCGTCGATATGGTATTCGTGGTCTTCCAGTTGACTGAATCCCCTTCAGTCAACTCCACGTCACTCGGCTCCATATCGGGAAATTTCTCTCTTCAGTCGACTCAATCCCTTTCCATCTGCGTCGCACGATCTTTAATCAATCACCAGTTGATCCTGCCAAATAGGTATCCAGTCGACTGATATATCTCCAGTCGACTGGACTTCAATCGACTTGAGTCCATTCAGTCGACTAATTCCTGCAAAATAGGATTAGCACAAAACAAATAATATGCAATGCAATAGCAGTAGTAATACTGCTCGATCTCGACTACTAAGTCTCACGCGGACTTTTTCGTCGGATCGACGCCTAGCTTTGTTCCCCTATAGAGGACTCGACCTTACCTCTTCACTCGAGGCTTATCTGCTGGCTACCTGCCGGCTACCTGTCGGACTTATCATCCTTGACATCCGATCTGACCCACCAGGGCTTCTACCAACTGTCCGGTCTGCCTGACCCAGCTGGACTTTTTGTCGATTGTCTGATCTCCTGACCCAACCTATCTTCATGCCAGATGTCTAGTCCATGCGACCCATCTGGACTTCATGCCTGGTGTCCGGTCCTCCTGATCTGTCAAGATTCATGCCTAGTATCCGGTCAACACGACCTACTAGGAATTCCTATTAAGCCTGCACACTTAACACTTATATTAGATCACAAGTGAATCCTAACTGTTAACTGTAGTTCATACATCAAAACTAAGGAGTAATGCTTACTGCATCAACACCTTCATGATAACCGCCTAAGATGTCTCAGGGGTCCCATGAAGGAATCATTCTCTAATGGTCTAAAAAGTAGCCTCACCAGGGTCCACGTGGATGGTCATCATTGCAATTTGTTACACAACGACTTGCCCTAGGACCAGAGGGGAATAAAAGGAGGTAGAAGTGGAGAAAAATGGGATGATCTCATTCTACATATACTTACTGTTTTCTGCTACATCCATCTTTTTTACTGCTACTACTTGCTTTTCTTCCTCATATAAGCTCTAACTTAAGCATCGGAAGACCTCCGCCGGGTAAACCGGTGGTGGTTTAACGTGTGTTAATTTTCACAGGAAGGGAGCAAGGAGCTTCTTACTGATGCGGTCAGAGAGAACCCATCCTCGACAGCCTAATCTCGGGGAGAAAAAAAAATCGTGTCGTATCATATATAAACAAGAAAAAAATTTAATTGTTATATAACTTATTGTAGGGATGTTAAAATAAGATATGAACACTATAAATAATTTATCTATACTATCCTCTTCCTTTACATGTCAACTTTTTAAAAATTCAAATCTCTTAGGTCCATCAATGAATTTCAATCAAAATTCATTAATGAATCTAGAGAACTTCAATCAAACTCATTACAGATGTTATAAGTTTCTTAAGTACCTCAAAGTCTATATATGCCTAAAAAATCAACTCAAAGTGATTAATAATAATGATCAAAAGGTTTTCAAAATTTAAAATTTTAAGACAATTGACACATACGTATAATTTATTATAGGGATATAGAAACTAGACATGCATGAACACAGAACACCATAAATTCACTGTACTATCCTTTTCCATTGCAGGTCAACATTTCAAAAACTCAAATCTTTTAGGTCCATCAATAGATTTCAGTCAAAATCCATTGATGGATTTAGAGAATTTCGATTGAATTCATTCTAACTCCCGTGGATTTCTATAGTTCTCCAGAGTCCAAATATATCTTTTTTACTATTTTTAAAAAATCAATATCACAATTTAATACACTAGTACTATCATAGTGTTGATTTTTTAAACTAGCACTACAGTGATGATCAACACCGTACGTGGTATTGATCTTGTAAGATTAGCACCACCTTGATGTTGATGAGATCAAAACCAAGGCTTGCCCTTAGTGTTGATCAAGCACCTGATGTTGCATCTGTGTTGATTTTTGCAAGATTAACAGCAGTAAATTTTTGTGTTGATCTTGTACAGATCAGTACCATATATAGTGTTGTATTTGATTTTGGTGTTGATTTTATTATGGTGTGGTTGTTGCATGCATGTAAAAATAGAGAAAAAAAATTAATTTAAGAGGAAAAAGAAGGGTCAAAAAAAAAAGTCGAGAAAAAAAATTAATTTTAATCAAAGGATAATAAAAAATCTAATACGCTCTTTGATATTTCTAAACATTGAGTAGGTCTTTTAAAAAATAATATACGTCTTTTGATAAATTATCGAAAAATAAAAATTCTTTAAAAGAGTTAGCACATTTAATAATTTTTATAATATTTTGATAGTGTGCTAATATAAATTATTCTTCTGCACCTTCATTCCTCAATATAAAATTATTCTATCCTTTTATATTTATTAAATTTTCATTATAAACTAACTTATTTATCTTAAAATTTTCAATGCGAAATTATTTTATTTTATTTATTGGAGCAATATGTTTAAAAAAAAATAGATAATTCATAATTTTTGCACTGTGAATTATAAGTAATTTGAACATTAAAGATAAAGATATTTTTGAACCATTGAGCCATATTTAGGTGGCGTTTGATCTAAGTGCGGAAATAAAAATAAAAATGGATTTAATAATAGATTTGAATGTGAATGAATTTAATCATTTCAATATTGTTATTAATTTATAAGTTGGTATTAGATATGACTGTTGACGACGGTTGTGATTGGTAGTGGTAGCGACGACGATGGTCGACGGTGCCTACAGCGATGGTTGCAGTGGCCCGTGATTACGGTGATCGTGGGCAGACGACGATTGGCGATGGCTGCTACGGCGATCGACGATGGTGGCGACAGCGGCCGACGATGGCGATGCGACAGGCGAGGCGGCGATGGCAATGGCGTGGCGGCGATCGGCGATTTAATGGCGACAGGCGTGAGCGGTTGGCGATGTCGATAATGGTCGATCGGCGTTGGCGAAGCGGCGCCAGCGATTGATAAGCGATAAGCGGCGGCGGCAACAGCGGCGTCAGCCAGCGATCGAGCGACCGGCGTGAGCGACGGCGGCCCGTAGTGGCGTCGTGCGATGGGCGGCCACGAGTGGCGGCGATGGCGCGACGGCAGCCGATAGGTGACGGCGGCGACGGCGACGGCCGGCCCGGCGGAGACGCGTCGGCAGCGATGACAGCGACGCGCCGATGTCGGCGGCGGCGGCGTCGGCCCGGCGACGGGTGGCAGCCGTAGCCGGCTGCGGAGCGCGATGGTGGTGGCGGCCAGTCGACGGTGCAGCGTCGGTGTCGACATCGGTGTCAGGTGATCGATGAGAATAAATTCTAAATCTATCGTCCCTTTAAATTTTATCCTAAATAATTAATAATCATTTTATTCTTCGTTCTTAAATCCTTAAATCAAACATCACCTTAATTTTTATTCACATAGGACAACTAACAAAGATAGGTCAATGAGAATGAATTCTAAATCTATTGTCCCTTTAAATTTTATCCTAAATAATTAAAAATTATTTCATTCCTCGTTCTTAAATCCTTAAATCAAACACCACCTTGATTTTTATTCACATAGGACAACTAACCGATCCTATGCGCGTTGACCTGTTGAGCTCAACTCATGTCATGATTTATCTTAGATATATCCGGATGCTGTCTCTTTCGGTCCGACGTCAACTACTAATCGACGAGACCGCATTGCCAGAAGACCAACATAACGCTGAGACCTTTCATTGGGGATTGCAACTTGCCAAATCTCTTCCTCCTCCCCAGCAAATATGGTGAGGCATACGTTCCACTTCTCTTCCCATTTTCCCGCCTTTTGAGCTTAGGGTTTTTTTAACTTTCCAACAAATTTGTCATGCATTCTTAAGATTTTAACAACATGGAGGCTTGAATGTCTCCTCTTGTTTGCATTGATTTCTCTCCTGTTGCTAGATAGTGACTTAGTTCCTTAACAATCTCTCTATGGCGTTTTAAGTTCTTGTTCTCAATTAATCAAGTGTCTCGGAGCTCCTTCTGTAGTTCTACTTCTAGTTCGAAAATTTTTCCAGTCTTCTTCAAGATTATGTTATTTACTATGTTCCGTGACTTGTTTCGACAATTCAGAGAAAAGTGGTGTGTGGCTCGAGTGCTCAACATGTTCGCCGCCCATTTACTCGCCTTCAGCAGCGTGCCATCGCTCAAGGTTTCTCCAATCCTCCATTTAGATTTTAATTTGAGACTCTACGCTCCATTGTTTTCACTGTATATAAATTTTTTCCTACTTTTGCAACAGAGAAACCTACAGAGCTTATTTAGTTGTAAACAGTGTTGATTCATAGATTAAACATGGAACATTTTAGTTTACAGCATTCGCATGCTACATATTGCAGGAGAAGATCCAGCTACAGATTGCAGAAAGAAAGGTCACATTAACATCATATCGCATCCATCAAAGTCAAAAGTAAAGCCTACTAAATCTCCTCGGCAAGGACGGATTTTTCCACTCTCTGGAGACCCTTACTTCACACATATATTCTCATGCTCTGATCTACTTAAGAACAGAATAGTAAGTCATTACACAGTTGCAGTGCTATTACATGTAACAACAGCATTCTTGTATGCAACCAAATTTGTCTGAGCAGCAATTGTTCAGAAAACTCGAAGCTGTTACTAAGTAATTGCAATAGCTCAAATTCTCAAACATTGTTTCCATGAAGCATTATGATAATTACCCCATGAACAGAATTCAACTGAAGCTGGATGTTTTATATTATATTTTACTTTTTTGCTTATGATGACAGTAAAAAGAAAAAAATTTAGGATATTGCAGTGCTTATGAAGCATTTTCAGAATTCAGATATAGTGAAAAATATACTAGAGTTCGCATTGCAGGGTCCGACTGTAACGTATCGGCAAAGACTACTATATTTCTATGAGAACTTGGGTGTAGTGTTAAATAAGCAAGAGTTCTCACACCATGGTTGGGTAAGAACAAATATTATAGAAAAACTAATAGTCTAAGATTTGGTACATGGAACATAGGAATCCTCACTGGTAAAACAATGGAGATAGTAGATACGATGATTAGGAGAAAAATTAATATCGTATGTGTACAAGAGATAAAATGAGTAGGTGAGAAGGCAAAGATGATAGAGAACTCGGGTTTTAAGTTATGATATACAGGAAAGAGTAAAACAAGAAATAGAGTGGGTTTTATTGTTGATAGTTTATTAAAGGATGAAGTTGTAGGAGTAATTAGAAAAGGGGATAGAATTATAGCTCTCAAAATAGTAGTGGAGAAAGAAACTATGAATGTAATTAGTGTATATGCACCTCAAATAGGATTAGATGAAAATACCAAATTAAGGTTTTGGGAGGACTTAGATGAAGTATTACAAAATATTCCGTCAAATGAGATGATTTTAATAGGAGACGATTTAAATGGACATGTCGGAGTGAAAAATACCGAATATGAGAGGGTGCATGTGGGTTATGGGTTTGGAACAAGAAATAAAGAAGATAAAACTGTATTGGATTTTGCAATAGCATATTATCTTATACTAGCTAATACATTTTTTAAGAAAAGAGAAGAACACTTGGTCATGTTTAAAAGTGGAAATAATAAATCACAAATTGACTGTCTTATGGTTAGGAAGAGAGATAGAAAGATTTGTAAAGATTGTAAAGTCATCCTTAAAAAAAGTTTAACTACTCAATATAGGTTAGTAGTATTGGATATATGCCTCAAACATAATATTAATAGAAGGAAAATATACACAACTCATAGAATTAAGTGGTGGAAGTTAAAGGATGAGAAACTAAATATATTCAAAGAGAAGGTAGGAGTACAAGTATTAGATGAAATATACAGTGACCCTAATACGACATTTGATAAGATGGTATCAAAGTTGAAAATAGTAGCCAAGAGTGTACTCGATGAGTCAAAGAGACATGCATCACTAAGTAAAGAATCTTGGTGGTGGAATGAGAAAGTGTAAGAGAAAGTCAAGGAAAAACGAATAGCATATAAGAAATTATATATTTGTAAAAATGAGGAAAATTTGAAAAAATATACAATAGCTAAGAAAGAAGCTAAGAAAGCAGTGAATGAAGCTAAGACTAAAACTTTTGAACGGTTATATCGAAAATTAGATACAAAAGAAGGGGAAAGAAACATTTATAGAATAGCTAAAGTGAGGGAGAGGAAGACAAAAGATCTTAATCAAATAAGATGTATAAAAGATGAATGAAATAAGGTACTAGTAAATGATGAAGAAATAAAAGAGTGGTGGAAGAGATATTTTCATCAACTTTTTAATAATGGTTTAGGAGACCAACTTAATTTAGGTAATTTAAGTAGGTCAAATGAGTATAGGAATTTAAATTTTTATCGTAGAGTTCAAATTTCAGAAGTAGAACAAGCTTTAAATGGAATGCAAAATGTAAAAGCCGTTGGACTAAATGATATTTCGATAGAGGTATGGAAGTGTCTAGGGAAACAAGGTATTGAATGACTTACAAAATTATTTAACATGATATTGTAAACAAAAAGAATGTCTGATCAATGGAGAATAAGTATCCTAATTCTCTTATATAAGAATAAGGGAGACATACAAACTTATGAAAGCTATAGGAGTATTAAACTAAAGAGTCAAATCATAAAACTTTGGGAAAGAGTAATAGAAAAAAGATTAAGGAAGGAGACTATGGTTCTTGAAAATCAATTTGGATTCATGCCAGGAAGGTCGACAATAGAAGCTATACATCTTCTTAGACAACTAATTGAAAAGTATAGAGAGCAAAAGCAGGATCTACACATGGTATTCATTGATTTAGAAAAAACTTATGATAGAGTTTCAAGAGAAATAATATGGAGAATTTTAGAAAAAAGAGGTATTAGTGTAATATATATTGAACTAATTAGGGATATGTATGAGGAAGTAACGACCAGAGTGAAGACTTCAGGTGGATTAACTGAAGTATTTCCAATAAAGATAGGGTTACATCAAAGATCAGCTTTAAGTCCTTATCTTTTTACACTGATCATGGACGAACTCACTGGACACATTCAAGATACAGTACCGTGGTGCATGTTGTTTGCAGATGATATTATTTTGGTAGATGAGACACGTGAAGGAGTAAATGCTAAACTAGAATCTTGGGGAGAAACACTAGAAGTGAAAGGTTTTAAGCTTAGTAGAGTAAAGACAGAATATATGGAATTTAAGCTTAACAATATTAGACGTAATGAGACAAGTGTTAAGATAGGAGATAACGTGTTGTCTGAAACTGAGAGCTTTAAATATTTAGGATCATTTTTGCAAGATGATGGAGGGATTGAGAGAGATGTCTTATATAGAATACAAGCAGGATGGTTGAAATGGAGGAAAGCGTCGGGTGTTATATGTGATCGTAAAGTGTCTCTAAAACTTAAAGGGAAGTTCTACAAAACGGCGATTAGACCTGCTATGTTATATGGAGCTGAATGTTGGGCTACGACTCGAGCATATGAGCAAAAGATGAGAGTTGCAGAGATGAGGATGTTAAGGTGGATGTGTGGACATACGAGAATGGACAGAATAAGAAATAAGAGCATTAGAGAAAAAGTTGATGTTGCATCTATTGAGGGAAAGCTCCGAGAGACACGTTTAAGGTGGTACGGACATGTACTTAGACGACCAATAAATGCTCCAGTCAGGCGATGTGAAACGATGTTAAATATACACATCAAACGAGGAAGAGGAAGATAAAAAAAGACTTAGTTAGCAACAATAAAATTTATTTAAATATAGATGATGATATAGTAGGGGATAGAGTCCAATGACATAGAAGGATCCATATAGTCGACCCTACCTTGTAGGATAAGGCTTTGTTGTTGTTGTTGTTGCTTATGATAACAATAATGTTAGATAAGTCTCTGGCTATCTAATAATGTTGATTTCTTCACATATACAAGAATCCAATCTGTTTTCTATTTGTTGTGGAGGCCATAGGTGTCCGTTGTTGGCTTAAAAGTTTAAACTTCATTGCTGAACCTACATTTTGTATCCATATGTCAACTTTTAGTTCTTTGATTCAAAAAGGTTTTGGTGACCATCGCTCATGCCTTTTTTCCATTTGAATTCATGAATAGTTCTTCGTGCTTTCCTAAGTGATACTTTCATTTTCTTTAATCACGATGCGACATCTATATGCTCATTCCCACGGATGACAATTAATTCACTTCATCATATTGGTCATGTTTCATCATCATCAAGCGTCCTTGTTCCAATGCTATAGGTCACTTACATGAATCTTATCGATCCATTAATGCTTGTCAATCTAAATAGTTTGAACTTTTGACAGTACTTTCTCCTCCTGCTAGAATAGTTTCATAGGATAATCATCTGATAATCAAGAGGATTAACATGACCTCCATGACTTTAGCGATCAGTTTCTGGCTCTAGTAGATTGGTATAATTCTGACAAATTGTATGCTTGTTTTATGAATAAATTATTGTGGAGGCACATTGTCACATGTTGTTTGGTTATTTCTGGACTATTTAATTGCTTTATTTACACGGGTCAAGTGTTAAGTGAGATAGGTTGTGATATTCTACTTTAGCGTCATATAATAAGTGGTGTGATTTACATGAGCTTTCTATTACTAACTTAGCTTTAAGATTTCTCGAGTGTTAAATCTCAACTTATTTGGTTGGTTCTCTTATTTGGATGCTTTGTTACGGTGGATCATCATCTTTCCTAAGTGTTTTTGACAAGTATTGTCTGTTAAACCTATTAAATAACTGTTTCTTCATCTTTCCTAAGTGTTTTTGACAAGTATTGTCTGTTAAACCTATTAAATAACTGTTTCTTCATTTGTGTGGCTTGTTATTGCTTTTGCATAGAAAATTTCTCTACTTCTGTGAGAGAAGATATTTTCATAGGGTTGTTAAGGAATTATCAATATGATTTCATGAACAAGTTCAGATATAACTAAATACCAATTTTATTTTATTTTTCCTTTTGATGTATAGGTTATTACTAAGGGATTTTACAATCATCTACCGGATACTCATGTCACAGCAATCTTCTCTTGTGAAGGCAAGACATGGGAGGTCACATACTATGGAGGTCAAGATTTTAAGTATTTTGGATATGGAATTAACACTTTTATCATTGATAATGACATACACGAAGGAGATGGAGGCGTGTTTGAATTGATGGATAACAAGAATTTGCATTTTAGAGTGCAAATTTTGCATGTGGATGTTCATTTTCATGCTAAAGATGGCGATGATGGGGGCTCCACTGACAGTCCTATTTTAATAGATTAGATCTTGGATCATGTTTTACATTGACAGATGCAATGATCAATCAAGTGCAACTTTTGTTCTCTTCCTTCACTGGGTTATGTTTTATGCCATGTGGAGACGGCGTTGCATTTTCTTGTATTACAAACAAGTATGAATATATACTACATGAGATTACTAGCTTTTGTTACCAAAGAGATCGCGTTGTTGTTATCTGATCAGTGGACTTGGCACCCCCATAAAACTTCAATAGGTCACTATGTACTTATATATTAACCTTAGTTTGAAGTTGTGTGCGCGAAACACATTGTTTGACATTTATGTCTAAAATTATGTGGGCGCTCACACATACAAAAAATGACCTTATCTCCTCAGTTTGTCATCTGGCTTTTGATTTTTGTTTTCAGATTTAAGAGAAGAGGTAGCTCTTTTAGTTTTGTTCGTCATTATGTCCAAAAGAGTTTACTTCATCACTTGTATTTATTTTCTTAGTCACCCGAGCTTCTTTTAAGGAACTACAGTAAAGGAAACGCACTTCGCCACTCGCATACTTAGTTTGTTATTGGAATATCGTTACTTTGTTATATACTATTCTATGCTTTTTGTATGATTAATTGCTTCTGCTAAAAGTTAGAGTTTATGTAAGAAAAGATATTATATATGTATATAACAATCTAATTTGAGTTATCGCTTGTTTTGTACTGTTCCTTGGACCCTTTTATTGTCATGAAACATTTGTTCTATGCCAACAAATTATATTTGTACTCTTAAGTTCATGAGCCGAGGGCAGTTGCCTGTTGGTCGGTAGGTGATCCTACTTAGAAGATAACTCTTAAGTACTTAGTTTATGTATATGTACGTGTGTGTTGTGAATATTGTTTGTTTCTTAATTTCCATTATGAATTTGAGATGTTGGTGTTTGGAGATTGTTAGGTATGCATTCGTATTGTGAATTTTGAGTCGGTTAAAGGTTTGTGATTATATCTAGTTTTCTTTTGATGAAATGTTTCCTTTTCGAAATCAAGATAGGTATTTATCAACTACACTTGCTATTAGAGTTTCACATGCAGTTTCAATAGAGCAAAATGTAATAGAAATTCATGTCTAATGTGTTTGTTACCAGCTTCCATCTAGTGTGCCAAGAACTCCCTTCACAGTGTATCAATTATGGATCTCATCATCGTTAGGAAGGAATGGCTGTGCCTTTGCGGTGTGCGAATCAATCAGCACTGCAATATTTTCATCATTTTTTTTATTGATACTAGGATATTCAAATTTTCGATTCGATTAATCTCTGAAAGCGATCGACTTTGCCCTATAGATCTTCGAGACGTCTCGTCAACAACTGAGTCGAGTAAGATCGGAGTCCAAGTGACTTCCATTGATCACTAAAAGTACTATTCAGTTCGAACTTTACAGTTGCATCATCTTTGAATGACGGTCCAATGTCGAAATCGTATTTTATCCACCAGATAAATTCTTGGGTTCTAGAGTTGTCCGAATGAATTTTATTTAGATTCATTATCGAATGATATCGCAACAGAGAACCGAATTATATTTTCTTAGATGAGATGTCTTTTTATTTTTGTCAGTTCCTTTCTATTAGATCCAGGCTTGACAGACTTTTTGCCTGATGATCTTCTTCTATGAAAATAAAATCTGAGGACTTAGACCAGTTACCATCTGACTAATGCATCTCCATCCTCTAATATTTAATAACCCAACATTTCTGAACAAACCACAATTTATAGCATTGAGGTTCAAAGAAACCCATTCTTTGGTTTTGATTTTGTGAAACAAGATGAGATGAGCCATGGTGAGCGGGAGTGAACTTGTCCAAGCCACATCCAGTGGCTTTGGGCCTTGCCTTTGAGCTTGCTACTGCAAGAACTAGGACGGTGAAGCGAATCAAAGAGAGAGTCATTCGCTTTCAGAACTAATTGAATTTGTGAGATCTAGATTCTGAATTATCAAGAAAACAAAAAATTATAAGACTCATGCATTTTGCTGGTCATATATAGTCAAGGTCACTAGATGCAATAGGTGGAGCCTGGTTAATTGGGCATTGACTTGTTGACTACAATCGAGGTTGGTGGCTTAGAAAATTGCGAAGAGCCCACGGAGAATAGTTAAGCAATTTCCTGATGTCTTTGGTGTGGGCTAAAAAATCATGAAAAAAAATAGTGGGAGGATTTGCTTTGAATTTATAATTTCATTCAAACGCACCACTACTTAGTAATTGCTCTTGCTTGTGATAAGTATTGACTAATATAACGTGAAAAAAAATATCACCTTTTTTTTTTTTGCACGAGGATGTCCGAGTCTTCGGCCCGATTAATTTCTAGGTGGTCAGTTCGATCCCACGGTCATGCAGAGATACCTCTTCGACAGTCGAGTCGGAAGAGGTCAAAGCTCCTGCGGATCTCCACCAACCACTTGAGTACATCAAGGAAGTGCTCACAATTTGACGATCCAGCTCAGACTTCATAGTTGTGACATTCCTGAAAGACTGTTCAACATCGAAGCCTTATTCCATCCACCAGACAAACTTCTATTGGGGATCGGACATCGTGCTAGATGGGGGTGAATAGCGTCTTTGTGATTTCTTCGCTCGATCGTATTGTGCTCGTTTACAATCGTTAGTAATGCGCAGCGGAAATAAAATAAAGCATAAACAAAAGACAAATACAACGCACACACAACACCAAGGTTTTTACGTGGTTCGGAACCTACGGTTCCTACTCCACGGCGAGCTAGTGATCCACACCCACTGTACTCCTCTCTCCTTCTCGGCAATACGCCGAAGGTGGAGAACCCCCTTACAAAGAGCTTACAATGAAAATACAAAAATATTATAAAGAAGGAATGAAATACAAGTAAAGAAAACTTTACACAACAATTTTTGCTTGAGAGCTCTTGTGGTTACTTTGGAAGCCTTTGAAGACCCTAAAATGCACTAGCACTTCGCTTCAAAATCGTCCAAGAAATCTTAGCCGAAATCCTCCATGAGTTGCTCCTTTTATGACCTACATCAGGTTGATTTTGTGCCTTGCATTCGACCGCCAAAAGGCACCAGTCAACTGCCCACAGCGATGTTGTCTCACAAAGGACTTAATCCACGTTGGATTACTCCAACGGATACCCTAGCAGTCGACTGTCCATATCAGCAATCGACTGTCACACCACTAGTCGACTACCAGAGCTTTTGTACTCTAGTCACTTATGAGCAGTCGACTATCATCCATCGCAGTTGACTGCTCAAGGCCAGTGGATTGTCTATACATGGCAGTCGACTGCCACAACCTCAGCTGAGTAATCGAGCCTCAGTCGACTACACGACCAGTCGACTGGTCATAATCTCAGTCGACTGCTTCGAGTTGACTAGGCTCTCGAGTGTTGAATACTCGACCAGTCGACTGACCCAAAATCTCAGTCGACTGATAAACCTCAACCATGAGGTATAACTCAAGTATGATTCTCTCATACTTGATACTTACCTGCCTAGACCTAAGCCTTCTAGCAATTTCCATCAGCCTTACGCCTCTCGGATCCCTCGAGTTCACGACTCTTCATCCTTTGCGTTAGCCTTCAGGTGCTTCTATCAGCTATGTCATGCTAACTGGGTCCTTTGCCAAGGTTCATTTGGACTTATGTTACCAACATCATATGCTTAGATTTTACACTACCAAAATCTCACCCTTGGACTTCCTTGCCAAGATCCATTTGGACTTATGCCGTCAAAACTACACGCTTGGATTTTACGCTGCCAAAACTACACTCTTGGATTTTCCTATTTCCAAGCTTCAATGTTTGGACTTTCACCGCCAAGACTTCACACTTGGACTTACGTGACCAAGACCATTCTTAGACTTTCCAATTGCCAAGCATCCATAACTTATACTTTCTTTGCCAACTCCATGTTGGACTTCTCCTTTGCCAAAGTTCACTCGAACTTTATGTTGCCAAGACTACACACTTGGACTTATGCTGCCAAGACTTCACCTTTGGACTTTCCTTGCTAAGTATCTATACTTGAACTTCTCCATGCCAAGACCATTCTTAGACTTTCCATGCCAAATATCCAAACTTGTACTTCCGAGGTTGATTGCTCCAACAATCTCTCCTAAATAATCTCCCTCATATGACTTTGGATATCTAAATCATTCACTTGTCCTATAGTCAACATATGGTCAAACCCATATTGTCAAACAATGGTCAAATCTATTGTCAAACATCAAAACTCTACTCGAGTTCTACTCGAGTTTGGTCAATCGTGACCTGTATCGATTGCACCAACAATCTCCCCTTTTTTGATATTTGACAATACCTTTAAGTTAGGCTAATAATAACTCAAACATAACTCTTCCAATGCCAAAGCATAGTGAAGGTTTTGTAGGACCGAAAAACACGCTAGACGGGGGGTGAATAGCGTTTAAAATCTTTCTTTATGTTTTTTGGTAAAACACGCAAGATCAAAGTAAAAGTGCAGCGAAAAATAAGAACAAAAACACACGTGGAGATTTTACTTGGTTCGCAGCCGAACGACTGCTAATCCAAGGTCAGTGCGATCTTCGATCGCTTTCGTAAGGGCAATTCACTAAGTACTCTCTTCCTCGTTGGAGGTAAGAGATGCGGTGATTACAAAAATTGCAAGGGATACGGTAACAATCTTACCATACCCTATAAGAAATTAAGTACAAAGATAAATAACCAAAGAAATCAATATCGACAGCTAAAACAACTTTGAGGAAGAAGCACGGTTGGAGTAATGTAGTTGTATGTTGGAGCACGATCGGAGAGCAAGAGCACTTAGAAGTAGTTCACCCTAGGGTTTGCAATTGAGCCTTCTTTTATAGACTAGAGCTTTGGAATAAGTCTTGATCTAGATCTAAATCTCGTGGTTCTTATCATGAGGTGGAAGCTTTGACCGATCATTCTTCGACCTTGTGCTTTGGATTGAATCGCAGGCATCAGTCGACTATTGTCGAGTCGCAGATCCTTCCTAGTCAGTATTTGAACTGCGTGCTCGGGATTTACACTAAGTGCTCGGGAGCAGTCGACTTCTTTTCCATCACAATCGACTGCAGCAGGGTGCTCGGTATTTGAATTGTCTGCTCGGGAATTACACTAGGTGCTCGGGAGCAGTCGACTGTTGCAGGGTGCTCAGCATTTGAACATGGTGCTTGGTATTTGTACTTTGTTCTTATTCAGTCTTTCACCTGTATTACAAGATTAGCACAATATATTCGAGTATATTAATAGTGACAGCCCTTTGACCGTTCGATCTTGACTTCGAACTTCCTCCGAAAGCCTTAGTCAGATCGACGCCTAAGGTCGTCCCCATACCAAGGACATGACCTTACCACCGCTCCACACCTGGAGCTTACATTGCTTTATCTTTTGACCCTTTGTCCTATTGCTTAGCATCCAATCTTTGACCACCATTCCTCCTAGTATTGAGCTTAGCTAAGACTACTCAAGTTCTGCACACTTGACATAACATATTAGATAATAATATGACTTAACTTTAAACCTTTGTCATTATTAAAACTTAAGTTTGATTATCCAACAATCTCCCCCTTTTTGATCTATGACAATCCGATTCAAAGTTAAGAAATAAAAAATATTAATCAATCATTTTTCAAAAACTCCCCCTCAAAGTTACCTTCCCCTTAACACTTGGTGAGTTTTGGAAAATTAAAAAACATTTAAAAATAATTTTTTAACCTCTTAACTTTTCTCTCTCCCCCTTTGTTGTATATCAAAAATTATGTAACGAAGAGAATTTCAAGATATTTTTTTAACTTTAAGTTCAAAGATATTTTCAAGTTCAAAGAGCACGAATTATTACTTAAAGTATGAATCCAAGCATGTGTCCTTTAGAATAATATTTTTAAAATAAACAATCTAATAAATTGTCATTTAGAAAATATCCAACTCCCTTTTCGATGTTTAATTTAAACTCAGGATTCTAAGGGTTGTATGTCAATCTAGAGGTAGTTAGAGGTATATTTCTCTCCCTTTGACATTTATAACCTAAGGTTTCTAGATTATGCACCAACAATGTTTACTTTACTTTTGTGAAAGAGTCTATTGTAATTCTTGTAAAGTAATTTTTGAAAATTTTATTCCAAAAATAATGCAGATATTAAAAAAATCCTATAACTATTGATCAATATCTTCTCCTAAATCTGACATACCTATAAGACATTCTTGTTAACCACAAGAAAGACTTGCCTAAGTGTCTAGAGAGTTTTAAAGTTAACCTAAGGATTTAGACATCTAGTATTAGTCAACTATAGATTTTCAAAAAGTTAACTATAACTACACGCAATAATCATGAAAATAAATATTTTTATAGATTTTGAAAATATTTCAAAAATATTTTGAGTTTGATTATCCTTATCATCTCACTCATTTTATGTGTCTTAGTACAGTTAAAAAATATTGTCCTTATGGGTTTAATGAGATGAGAGTTCATTATTTCTTTCAAATTTTAATGAAAATTAAAAGTATATATACTTGTATTAGATTCAAGTTTAGCTTGAGCTAGTCCAGTAAATATTTCCAAAATCAACTTCCAAGTAGTGGTGAGGCATATGACTTTCTTGGATATTAGGTGGACCACCTCCTCAAACAAAGTTGATTAAGGAATTAAGTACTGGACTTGCTTTAGACTAAATTTTGATCTAACTAGTTAAAGATTAAGTGAGTTAGCTTTGGTTAGTTCCACTCAACCTAGCGCACCGGGTAGGACGCATCCAACCTAGACATGCACTTCAAGAAGATTCCCTAACTTACTATCAGTTCATTTTGTCTTAGTACTAGGTTGTTCGAGTTTAACATACTTTGTTTCCTATCTAGTCCATTCTAAGTTAAGTAATTAAATTAAACTAAACGTGCAAGACTAAATTAATCAAGTAATTATGCAAACAATTTTAGTATTGGGTCCCTTTAGATCATTGTAACGATACAGTTTGTCCACATAGTGGATTTGATCCTTGGAAACCCAATACTTGGTTGAACTGATGTGAGCAAAATATATAGAATTTTAGAAGTAATTTTAGTGCACATCTCATTGCATTTTATACTTGTTTCATGCATATTCTTCCTTGTTTTGTATTCATTACCTATTTTCTAGTTCAGATATCTACTTTTGTTAATTTATGTGCAGGACGATATTTTTGAAGCTAAAATGGAGCAATTTATGAAGCATAGACCTTAGGGAACACGCACTGGCCATGTCCCAAGACATGGACATGTTTTCGGAGCGAAATGGATCAAAACAGAGGCTCTAAAAATTCACATGGTCGGTCGTGTGAAATCCACACGGTCGTGTCTTTTTTCCATCTCGATTTTCAGCCCAGATTTCAGTCGTTTCCATCCTTGAACACGGTCGGCCGTGTGGCGGTGTCGCAAATTACACGAAATAGAGTTTTTCCAAGCATTTATGGAAAGTCAGAGCCGCCTCTATATATAGGAAACTTGTCTAAGAGGCTAAGGACTGCGGGGGAGCTGCCCTAGGGCTCCCAAACCCTAGGAGGAGGCCTGATGGCTAGGACGACAAGATGGTGCCCTAAAAAGCACCGGAGACTCGTACCGGGGAGGAAAGAAGGGCTCGAGGACCGAAATATGCGCTCAAACGCCAAGGAGAACGACCAAGAGTATTGTAATTTCATTCTTAGATATCTTTACATTGTAATAATTCATTCTATGATACCTTGTGATCGTTCTCTTACATATATGGAGTAGATACTTTGATTCTAAGATTAGCGAGTATGTAGGCTAGTTTGAATATATTTTTCTGATCTTAGATTTATATTTGCAATTGGTATTGTTTGGATCGATGAAAATTATTGTTTTAATTCTATATCTATTGCGCATAGCCGATACAAAGGGTGACAGTCTTTGTATCAAAGATCTAGGAGAACCAAGGAGGAACCTTGTGGTCGTCCTCCCTCCGATAACCATAGATAGTAGAATATGATGGAGTGGGAAACGAGACACATTTCGACTCTTCATAGGGATTATTAGGACACCCTCTTACCCAATAGCCTATCTTAACAGAAGGAGTAGGAGAAATTAACTCTAGAAGGGTTGAGGGACCTTAGTGACAGGGTGCTCCCAACGGTATCAACCCCCTAAGCTCTGATAATCCGAAAGGTTAGCTTGGTTATGAATAGGTAGTTCTCGGTAGAAGCAAAAGTTCATCGGGCAAATGTATGATGATCCTCCCGCAAGATCATAATTAGAGATCTAGACAGTATTTAATTGATAGCGTATTCCAATAACACACAAGTGAACTGAAGTCCTAGAATCCTCTTAGGGAACTTTGAACCTTCCTTCGCTTCCTCCGAGTGACACCGTACTAGAATTAGGACTGTCGTCAACGTCGCAACCCTCGTCTTTAGGACATTCACTCCGAACAACAAGATCCACTGGACATACGTGTTGGAGGATCGTGGCTCGGCTAGAAGGGGGGTTGATAACCCCGATATCGTAGATGGAAATCGCTTGCATCTTAATCGTCTATAAGAGTAATTAGCGTAGCGGAAATGTTAAAACAAAGACAATTAAAACAATACAAAAAACAAATAGAAAGAAAACGCTAAGACGAAGATGTAATGTGGTTCACGACCCTTACTGCTAATCCACGGACGATTCGTATGGCGAATCACTCCTCAACCAAATCCACTAGTCTCTCCTTTAGCTCAATAAGGTGGAGGAACATCTTTACAAGAATTCACTCCCTCTTACAATAGAATAGAAATAAACACAAGGAAGAGGAGTGGAAGATGTTTAGGGCACTTGGGAGTATGAATGGAAGTTAAGCATTAGCCTCCCAAAGTCACCCAAGCCCTCTTTTTATAGAGAAAATGTCTATAGCAGTCGACTGATGTCGGGTAAAACCTCAAACAAATACTTATCTGAGCATTCGACGATCGGGTAGAAACCTCAAAGGTATGTTTGAGCATCCGACTTATCTAAACGTCGGGTAAAACCTCAAACACAAGTTTGAGCGTCCAACTTGTAGAGTAAAACCTCAAACCTAAGTTTGAGAGTCCGACACTTGACTTAGTCATTCGGTTAAGTTCACCTATGAGTTACCGTTACAATCGCTCACTCTCATCTCCCATGAAGTCCCTCGCCTCGAAGCTCTCTTCGTCAGACCACGTCCCTCGGAAGTACCAAGTGCACAACTTCTGCAATGTCATCCTTCACGTCTCGCCCTGAAGTCTGCTTCCTTTGGCTTCACTCCAATGCTCCTCATCCGGCGGTCCCTCGAATGCACCAAGCGCATGACTTCCGCAATATCATCCTTCACTGACTCAAAAACTCGAGCCATGAGATGGTGAACCCACCAATGCTATCATCAAGCTAACTTATGTGTGATTTACTAAGTCCTGCATAACTTAAACACACATATTAAATCAACATAACAACCTAACTTAAACCTTTGCCACACACATCAAAACAAAATCATACTTGGGTTGATTGCCCTAACAATCTCTCCCTTTTTGATGTGTGGCAACCTGTTTAAGTTAGGTAAAATATTTACCAAATACATAAAGAAGGAAAGCATGTAAAACAAATATGAGTATCAAATACTCCCCCTTAATACATGCAACTCTCCCTTAACACATGCTAATTCTCCTCCTAGCATGATTAACTTAAACACTCACATTTCTCTCCCTTTGACACCATCAAAAATATCTAACATATGTTATGTAATATGGCAACAAAGTCTAAAGGAAAAAAAAAAACCAAAAACTGCCTGAAAAACTTAGAAATCAGGTTGTTGTGCTCGTGCACAGTTCCATCAGTCGACTGCATCAGAATGTCAGTCGACTGACAACTGAAAATCTGTATTTTTTGATTTCCGAATCTAAGTTCAAAAATGCATTAAAAATTATAGAAAATTTGAAAAATCATTAAATTCAGAGAACACATTTTTTATGAGTCCCTTTATCAAGGAAAAATGATTTTTCATGAAAAATAATTCTATTTTTGAAAATTAGATAAAAACTCAAAAGTTATAAAATGTCTCAATTTTGTATCAACTTTAAGACCTAGTTTTGCCTTGAGTTGTTTTAAAACATCAATTCATTGTTTGCAAAACATAAAATAGTTTTAAATTATTTTAAATATCCAACTATGATCTATGGACAATATGTCCATTGATTAAACATTTGCTTTCCCTATAGTTGGTCTATGATTGCTCTACCATGATACTCTAAATGACCCATCTAAATGGCATGAGCATTAGTGAGACATTTGTATCAACCTAACATCTCACACATGCTATGTTTTTCAATCAAGTTAGCCTTATGGTGAATGTGAGATGTACATAAGATATTATACTTAACCATCAATTTCATGCAATTTCTACCAAAGTTAAGTATTATCATCAAGCAAGTATTATCATAAAGCATGTTTGTTTCATCAAGTATTATCATTCAAATCATAAGTCACATATTATCATGATCATAAATCGAGTATTATCACTAAATGCACATTATGATCATTCAAGCATCATCACCCAACATCATAATAAGTCAACCAAATAACATGATATAAAATAAGTCCACTTATGGTTGACTATCCTAGGTTTTCCTAACCCTTGAGGATTGACTTGGGAACCCAATACAAGTTCTTTGCAATGGGGTTTACCAAGTACTCCTTTGGGATCCATTTCCTAACTACCATGGTTGTTTTAGCTTGTCCTCTAGCAATCAAACAATGGTCGACTTTTTCATTTTTAGTTCTCTTATATCCTAGGCCCTTCTTGTTAAAACTAGCTTATTGGTTCCCAATGATCATATTCAAGGTGTTGGAGCCAATTGTGAATTTCTCTAGGGCCTTAGTAAGAAAATCTACCTTTTCCCTTAAAATCCTATTTTCTTCTAAGCATGCATCATTAACACTAGAAGAAGAGTCATTTACATGTGAACATGCATTCTTCAATTTTTCTTCTAGATTTTTAATTTCATCAAGCATGCATTTGTTTTTCTTTTTAGCCCTAAATAACTCCTTAGTTAAACTAGAAATCATAGAAACAACCTTTTTAGGAGGGAGATTTGTTACCTCACTTACCCAATCTCCATCTTGCGGTTTCGATGAGGATGCTCCCCCTACACTTGAGCTCTCCTCCTCACTTGTGTTTCCTTCTTCTTGCTCGAAGGAGGTGGAGTCCAAGTCATCTATCCCCATTAGTGCGAGGCTTGTGAATACTTCTTCTTCTTCCAATGAGGATGGATCATCTCACGTAGCCTTTAGATTTCGGGGCTTTGATTTCTCCTTTTCCTTGGACTTCTTCACTTCTTTCTTCTTGCCTTTCTTCTTGATATCCTTTTTCTTTTCTTCCTTGCTCTTGTTTAATTAGGGACACTCATCCCTCATGTGTCCATCTCCTTGGCAATTATAGCAAATGACTCTCCTCCTTCTCCTATCATGAGATTTATTAAATTTAAAATTCTTTAAAGCACGTCTCACCTTCCTTACCATATATGCTTCTTCATTGCTATTCATGGAGGAGGAAGATTCTTCATCGGATGAGGAGGGTGGAGTCTCCTTCTTCTTCTTCCCTTTGTCGGCTACTAGCATCACTCCCCTTGATAGCTTGATTGGATCTTCTACTATACCTTCTGTTGGGGAATTGACCGTTGCTAGAGGGGGTGAATAGCGTGTAGTTCGTCGCTTGATGGAATTCGTTCGTTTGTCTCTACAATTCGGTTAGGGAAGCGGAAATACAAAATAAAATACAAATATAGAGACAAATACACAATCACAACACAAAGATATAACGTGGTTCGGAATCTCAAGGTTCCTACTCCACGGGTTGGGCTCGAACGAGCCCTAGCGATGCAAATACCACCACTAAACCAATAAACTCCTTCTCGACAACAAGTCGGAGGCGGAGAAACCTCTTACAATGATTATAAAAGTAATACAAAGCAAATACAAGCTAATATGATGAAATACACAAAAACACGTAAAGAAAACTTTACAAATGCACTTTTGGATGCTTGCTTGTTTGGTTGCTTGAGCTGCATTTGGAGATCCTGAATTGCACCAGCAAATTGCCCCAAATCGCTCTAGAAATCGATGCCAAATCCCTCTCCACGAGCTACTTTTGTAACCTGTATTTGGGCTAGATTTTGCCTTGTAACGACCGGGCCCCTATTGGCGGAATTCGGTGACCCCTATTGGTCGACGACCGTCGCCCCTGTTGGCCCGTCGTTACCCACCTGGTCTTCCCACCCCTGGAAGTGGATTTTTGCCTTCCCCAGGATTCGAACTCTAGACCTCCAGGCTAAGTACTAAAGTTTATGAATCCTGGTAACTAAGTGATCCTTGATCACTTAGTTACCAGGATTCATAAACTTTAGTATTAGCTCGAGAGCCCAGAGTTCGACCGGGAAGGCAAAATTCATTTGTGGAAGAGAACGACGTTAACAGGCGACGGCCGCCGACCAAGGGTCGCCAATTCGCCAATAGGCCCTGGCCGCTACAATAAAAGGCGCCTTTATTGTAACGACGCCCCTATTGGCACATGGCCCCTATCGCAATTCGGCGACTTCTATCGTCGACGATCGCCGCCTCGCTGGGCTGCGTTACACACCTGGTCTTCCCACCCCTGGAAGTGAGTTTTTGCCTTCCCCAGGATTCGAACTCTAGACCTCCAGGCTAAGTACTAAAGTTTATGAATCCTGGTAACCAAGTGATCAATAAATTGTCATGCCCCGAGGGAGTCTCCGCCAGACGAAAATCCGACAGCACCTCCCCTGTACGGGTGACAATACCAATTTTTATACAAGGCCTACATGGCCACTATACATCGGTCAACACGACCGGAATCCAAATAATACACGCAGATAATAATAAGGCTTCAGGCCAACAAATCTAGGTAAACAAAAGTCTACACTAACTAGACTTACCCCTTCTGCCATCTGGGCAGGAATACCCAACCAAACCAATCAAAATAAGATCCGACCAATGGTCCACAAGAAACCCAAAAATCCACGAGTACATAAATCCATTTCCAAGCCTAAACACATCTTCTATACAAAATTTAAACCATAACTCAAACAACTAAGAAACTGTCACTACGAGGGGGGGGGATATGACAACTGGACTCTCCTGACAGCTTCATCCTGAAATAAAAATAAAACCACGGGGTAAGTTCAAAGAACTTAGCGGATATTTGTCGATATGAATAGCAAGATATAGCAAACAATACTAATCATGTCAGTACAGTCTCATATATATGGTAAGCATGAAATAAATGCAAAAGGATCAGATTTCACCAATCTCCTACCCTGATATAGGAGCAAGTGCCCTACAATAAGAGTCATCACCATATACAAACATGTATCCTGTATGCATGGCAATCATATGCAACATCCAAGGCATTAATACAATAATGCAGCAAACACAATACAAATGCAATCCGTGCAAAGTGCATGTCGTGCAAATGACATGGTCACCCCTGACGCCAGTCAGCTGCCTCACACGCGATGGTGAAGCCGAGTGGATAGGGCTATGACAACTGTGCACTCTGCCATCACTGCTCCTGAGTGACCGAGTGGACAGGATGCTGTCGGAGTACACCTATCCTCCTGCCCCAAACATAGTGGGGGAGCTAAGCTCTCATCTCCCGGTGTCATAGCATCAGTAGGAGGGATCCTCGCTCGCTACCACGCCTCATCGCTACCCATGAGCTGACCAATGAGAGCTGACAGAGCAACCGTGACACACCTCTCGATGTACCACTAACCCATGAGTGGCAAGCAGGTGCAGTTATGTAACCGGGTCAAGGGCTCAACAATAATGGAACCTCGTCTCACCAAAGATGCAATCATGCAAAATGGTGCATGATACTAAAGCATGTAAATCCTACCAAAAATACCTATCGTAATAATACGCACAATAATAAGTGTGTATCTATGATCCAAGGAACAATGATCCAAATAAATCAGTGGAAGATAGAAATCATATCCTATCCAATGCATGTATCAATAGGCACAAAAATATACTGCATATAAGCATGAAAATTATCAAAGCTATCCTAACTAATATATCAACTTGACTATATCTAAAAGATAAGTCAAAATACCAATATATATCCAAAAAAGAATCAAATCGTACGCATCGCGGAACTCGCGCGGATCAAACCTCGTGATACAATATAATTATTGTTAAGCACAATATGCAATTCTACGACAAATCGAATACTTAATCGGTTTCTTACATACCCAATTAACCCAAATCAATTTTCAATTCCACTAATTTATCCAAACCTTACACAGTTGACCAAAACCACCCAAATAGAACACCTCAACCCTCACAACCAACTCACTCAACATAGATCCATCCCACAAATCAAAATCTATCCGAAATCAACCAACAATCTAATCTCCACTGAACAATTACAACTAACCGAATAACATAATAATAGGACCCATAACCATCCTCAAATCACCTCACTCACACCGCAAAAACAACCGAATCAAACAACCTAAGAATGACAAAAGGAGATAGTTCGAGATATACTTGCCTTGACTTCCCTAATCGCTTCGGTTTTGTCTGAAAAGACCATCGCCTCAACACTCACGCTCTATTCCTCCTGCTCGCCACCTAAGAAGTCCATCGCCAAACACGATCAAGCTCAACCAAAGGAAAAATCCCTAAATCTCGGCCCAAAGCAAAAAGGTAACACTGCCTCACCTTGCTCCGGCGACAGCCAACCGTAAAACAACCCCCTTCACTCCGACGCTCTCCTCCCTGCTGCCCCTAGCCGCTACCACTTGCCCAAGCCAGCCGAGAGAAGGCTATGGTGACGGTGAGGTTGTCACCCCCGGCGACGGCGACCTAGGCACAACGAATGGCGACGACCGGCTCGGGGAGGCAGCGATGGACAACGAGAGGGTCGGCGACCATGGACGCTGCCGGAGCCGCGCGGGCGTAGGCGGGTCGGCGACCAACAATAGTCACGCGCAGCACACCGGGCGCGAGGCCGCCGCCTAGGCGTAAGAGACCGACGACGATCTCGCGGACTGCGGCGGGCCGCAGGCGGCCGGGTCGGCGATCACGGTCTCGCGCTGACGCTCTCACAAGGGCGGCGCGCGAGGAGGAGGGGGTGGCGCACTCGCTGACGGAGAAGAGAGCGATGGCGAGAAGGGAGGCGCTGGCGCGGCGGGAAGAAGAGGTCTGATGGAATGGCCAAGGAGGTCTCATGTGAGGGGAAGAAAAAGAAAGGAAAAATAGAAATTAGGTTTTCCGGTTTAGGTTAATACCCTTTAAATAAAGCCTATTTATTTTATCTCCGTACAAATCTCTTACAAGCTCCATTTAAATCCAGAAAAATTCCGCAAAAATTCCTAAAATTCCCTAAAAATCCCAAAAAATTTCCAGGATTATTTCCTTAATTCTTTGGCCATTTAATTTAATATTTTAAATTTTCCAGTATTTAACATTCTCCCCCACTAATTAAAATTTGGTCCCCAAATTTCCTACTCAAGTACTAACAAGCAATGTCACACTGCTCAACTCAAGTACTTGGGGAAAACCACACATCAAGTACTAAGTGGGGTGCTAAGCTTGAATCTTTTCCTCAAGCTCCCAAATAGCCTCCTCATCTGTGAGGTGACTCCACCCGACCTTGACAAGCCGCACTATCTTGATTCGCAGCTGTCGTTCCTTGTGATCCAAAATTCGTACCGGAACCTCCGCATAAGTAGCATCAGGTTGAATGAAACCTGACACATCTGATAGCAGCAGTCTTGCACATACTTCCTCAGCATGGACACATGAAACACATCATGGATACCAGCCAAAAACGGTGGTAGCCCTAGACGGTAAGCGGCTGCTCCGATCCTCTCCAAAACCTCAAATAGATCAATGTACCTAGGAGCTAGCTTATCACGGAGTCCAAATCTCTTCACCCCTTTCATGGGTGAGACTTGCAAGAATACCTGATTACCAATAGAGAACTCCCGAGGTCTCCGTCTCCGATCTGCATAACTCTTCTGACGATCCTGCATCTCGACCATCCTTTGTCTGATAGTACGGACCAACCCTGCCTCATACTGAGTTCTATGGGTCCTAGCAACTGGTCCTCCCAGTTGCCCCCGAAATCTATAACACAGGACCCCAGCAAATCCTCTAGTATCTAAATGGTCCTCGCCCATCTATCTCATGATGAAATGCAAGATTAAAACGGCCGCATGCCTAAGGCTCGCAGACTCTGCCAAAACCGAGACGTGAACCAGGGATCTCTATCTGATATAATGCTCAAAGGACACCATGCAATTTGATGATATCCCGACAATATAACTCTGTCAAATGATCCAAAGAGTCAGTCTTCCGAATCGCTAATCGCTAAGATTTGGATTCGTTAGTCGGTCTACGACTACCCAAATCGCGTCATGGCCTTGACGTGTCCTAGGCAAACTAACCACAAAATCCATAATAATATGCTTCCACTTCCATTCCGGAATCGGAATTTCCTGAAGCATATGTTCCTTAAACCAATGCAACTTCGGAAACCATTATCCTCCTCGGAGTCAGAGACGGTAGTCCACCTACCATCCAAAATCCACTCCACCACACACTCTATAAGTGCATGGGAGGCTATCGCGACCAGACTTCCTTGTTACAACCATTCGTGTTTCAGCTACTCTATTGTAGTTATCCCGTAGCTAGCCAAAATCCCATGAGCATTCCTGCTCTTCACCTCTACAATACAACCTAATCACTGCTAAGTCCACGTCATATATATGACTTATTTCGCAGTTCTTTAACTGCCGTAAGCTTAGGATACGTCCTATTCTATAGCATCGGAATTGCTCCGATCCCCGAAAGGTTGCATCCATATACACTACCCTTCCATCCACACCAGAAAAATTAATTAACACTGGCGTAAAAGTCAACCATCGTCTGAGCCCTGAAACTAGTTTCACAAGCTCTAGACCAAGTAAATTTCATCACCTTCCAGATCCAATTAGTTAGCGATGTAGTACCGCTAGAGCATTCTATCCATATCTATGGTAATAACCATATCAATACCGGAAAATCACCATCTACGGTGGCCGAGTGCGCAACTCCAACTACCACCATCAATAGTGGCCAAGTTACGCAACTCCAACGACCACAACTGATCCAATCGTGTCCAAAATACACGACTTCCCAAATCCCTGGACGACTAAGTCATCCGTAAGTCTAATAAGAAAATCAAACGCTCATACAATTCATACCCAGTATGAAATTGTTGTCGCTATACACCTGCATTCCCTTTACTCTAGGCTGATGATATAACAATCATCACAACAACAATGATAATTGTATGACACCATGTCACTACAATATCAACCCACCAGCCATAGATCAATCCTAGAGTATACACCGGTGCCCTATAGCTGATCTAAATAGATCCTCTATCCACAATGAAGGATATTCATTTCCTTCCACAACTACCGCATTCTATCATCGATAATCGATGCATAACCTCAAAGGTCCATCTCTCTTTTAACAAAGAGTTCCGAATCTTCTCTGGAAGAAATACTGGGACAAATAAATATCTCATCCAACACCTCCTATAATAAGGTAAAATGATCCTTTATCGTCTTAACCAGTGTAAGTATACACGCCTTATCCATAACCAAATCACTATTAGTAGGGACTGATACTCTCTGAGGGTTTACTCCTTGACCTTCAAATGGGTGACTATCAGGCCAAATCCCTAGCTTCCTAATTCGACATTAGTGTACACCTCTAAAGAATCCGTACCTCTGAAATCATCATTAGATTCCTCAAGATCAATACGTCGTCGAACTCGTCCACAACCATGAGTAGGGGCAATTTCACTAAGTCAATAGTTTTCCTAGCCACAAAAGTACAGTAACTACTAAAGACAATACTTTTCCTATAGCTCAGAGATATCCTTCAGCTTGCCTGGTCCCAAAACCCGAGAACTCCCAAAAATCCAAGGAAAAGAAAATCTTCGAACACAAAACCCATAAACCAAAACCGCAAACCAATAAAATTGTCATGTCCTGGGGGCATATCCGTCATCCAAACGACAGAGGAGCCCCTTAGTGACAATATTCCGAAATCCATGGACCAAATCTGGTAAAAACCTCGAAATAATTATAGAAATACCAGTATTTTAATAACTGCATGCATGCACGACTAAACATACATCAATCAAAGTAAAATAGTTTTATGACCCCAAATCCAATTGCGATAAAATCCAAAGTGCATAAATAAAATGCAATACCGATAAAGTAAATAAAGCGGTATCCCGACGATGCAGGGAGACAAGCACGACAAGGAACTCTCTGAGCGACACAAAGGTAGGTCAATAAGACACGTCCTCCATCAGTTAACCTAGAGGATAAGTGAGGAGGAGGTAAGTACAACCACTCAGTGGATGGATATACAATAGTGAATAATCATAATGCACGTAATGGAAGCCACAGGGAACAAGCTAGTGTAACCCAACCCTCAGAGTATCAATATCAGTCTGCAACTAACCTGATTAGCAGTATAATAAATATACCTGCAACATACACAACCACTGCAACAAGCAGTGCACCTCCAGATACCACGACAAAGCCTCGTGGCTTTCGAGGTAATACAAAGGGAACTACCTATGAGCTACCGCGAACGTAACTCGTGGGTCGACAATCAATATACTTAGCATTGTCTACGCGCAACTACATGCTACCACGAATGAGACTCGTGGATAGACAGACTGTATATAAATATCTAATTATCGACTGCAGGCATTAGCATACTATCACCAATAGGTCGCGTGAGCAGTCGATTATCCTAGGTTGTTAAACCTCAGGTTATCCAATACATCCAATATAAAACGACCATTGACGTCGACAAAGATCATCGATCTATAATTAAACCCATTGAGGCGGTCAAGCGAGGGTTTCAACACCTCTAATACGAAATGCTTACCAAATTCGGTAAAGATCATCAACTTATAAATAAATAAGTCGAGATGATTAAATCTAGCATTCCAACCCTTCTAACATGATCGGTATCAAGGTCGATCAAAATCATAAGTCCTCCAATAACCACGTCGAGACGATTACTCATAGGGTTTCATCCCAATTAACAGGAAACGTCTATCCAGGCCAATAAGGACCACAAATCTACTATCAAGCCCTTCAAGAGGATTAAGCCTAAATTATACCGTCCTACCAGTTCAATCATGCATGCTCCAACATGCTACCACGAACAGATCTCGTGGGTACATAACCTATAAAGCTATCTAGCTACAGGCGTCATACGAATCCGATTATCACCAACTCTGAACGAATAACGCAAGAGTATAACCTTACAGTACACTATCTCAACCATGTATGGGGGGCATGATTGACCACAATATACAAAGCACCTACCTATAGAGAGACTCTACTGCAGACTCTCTCTCAACCACGAATGGGAGATATAGTAAGGATTAATCGCATCCTTACCATACAAACTCTACTAGTCCGATCACCATATCACTGAAATAGTAAATGGATAAATATATACCAATATGCACATCCGGATCATTACGCCTAGGGTTCCAACACCTAGGGTTCCACTAATGTTGTTTCATTCCTGAGATCCGCTCCTACAGAATAACCTTATCTAAGTTATTCTATCTCTACTAGTCTTTATCAGGGTGTCCATCGCAAAAAAATACAGAACCATATAAACATATAACAAGCTGTCTAATAAACGGCAGCATAGTCCTACTAATGGGAATCAATAGCCGAAATTAATTAGGGTGTATCTAAAGGGTCATGCCAGATCAAAGTCACGGCAATACTAAATAAAACATCAGATGCCTATATATACCCTAAACTATGTAAGCAATGTAATCATGTCCTCATGCCTTCTACGAATTTATCTATCTTAGTCATATTATTCAACTAGTCTAATAATCCTAATACTAGTCAAATCCTAAGAGGTAAACATCTACCAATAATATCTTATCATTTATATCACAAGGATAACAAGCTACGTATAGCAGTAATAGCAATTTATAACCAAATGCTATCTATAAACCAGCAACCTAAAAATCTAACAGTCCAATAGATATCAGGTTAAAACAATCCTAGATAAAACATGATATCACCGCATAACCAAAATATAACCAATATAAATATGCACTAAATCTAGAAAATCTTTCAGAATTATTTAATTAGTCTCGAGATGTCCTGTCACGCAAATCCCCATATTGACTCATCGATAATACCTCAATTTCAAACATAAAAATCACAAATCCAAACTGCATAACTCCGAAAATACCCAGTTAACTTGCCAAACTTGGCGAACTCCATAAACCCAAAGACCCTAAGGAACTCGGAAACCTACGCTCTGATACCAAATAAATTGTCACGCCCCGAGGGAGTCTCCGCCAGACGAAAATCCGACAACACCTCCCCTGTACGGGTGACAATACCAATTTTTATACAAGGCCTACATGGCCACTATACATCGGTCAACACGACCGGAATCCAAACAATACACGCAGATAATAATAAGGCCTCAGGCCAACAAATCTAGGTAAACAAAAGTCTACACTAACTAGACTTACCCCTTCTGCCATCTGGGCAGGAATACCCAACCAAACCAATCAAAATAAGATCCGACCAATGGTCCACAAGAACCCCAAAAATCCACGAGTACATAAATCCATTTCCAAACCTAAACATATCTTCTATACAAAATTCAAACCATAACTTAAACAACTAAGAAACCGTCACTATGAGGGGGGGGGGGGATATGACAACTGGACTCTCCTGACAGCTTCATCCTGAAATAAAAATAAAACCACGGGGTAAGTTCAAAGAACTTAGCGGATATTTGTCGATATGAATAGCAAGATATAGCAAACAATACTAATCATGTCAGTACAGTCTCATATATATGGTAAGCATGAAATAAATGCAAAAGGACTGTACTCACATGAATCTCCTACCTTGATATAGGAGCAAGTGCCCTACAATAAGAGTCATCACCATATACAAACATGTATCCTGTATGCATGGCAATCATATGCAACATCCAAGGCATCAATACAATAATGCAGCAAACACAATACAAATGCAATCCGTGCAAAGTGCATGTCGTCCAAATGACATGGTCACCCCTGACGCCAGTCAGCCGCCTCACACGCGATGGTGAAGCCGAGTGGGTAGGGCTATGACAACTGTGCACTCTGCCATCACTGCTCCTGAGTGACCGAGTGGACAGGATGTCCGAGAGTACACCTATCCTCCCGCCCCAAACATAGTGGGGAGCTAAGCTCTCATCTCCTGTCATAGACTGAGGAGGGATCCCCGCCGCTACCATGCCGCCTCATCGCTACCCATGAGGACCAATGAGCTCGACAGAGCAACTGTACACACCCTCCTGATGTACCACTAACCCATGAGTGGCAGTGTGTGCAGGCCATGTAACTGGCTGCGGGTTCAACAATAATGGAACTCCGTCCAGCCAACATGCAATCATGCAAAAATGGTGCATGATATTAAAACATGTAAATCCTACCAAAAATACCTATCCGAATAATACGCACAGTCAATAAGTGCGTATCTATGATCCAAGGAACAATGATCCAAATAAATCAGGGAAGATAGAAATCATATCCTATCCAATGCATGTATCAATAGGCACAAAAATATACCAGGCATATAAGCATGAAAATTATTGAAAGCTATCCTAACTAACATATCAACTTGACTATATCTAAAAGATAAGTCAAAATACCCGCCTGAATATATATCCGCAAAAGAATCAAATCACACGATCAGAACTCGCCTCGTGATCAAAACCTCGTGATACAACATAATTATTGTTAAGCACAATATGCAATTCGCCGACAAATCGAATACTTAATCGGTTTCTTACATACCCAATTAACCCAAATCAATTTTCAATTCCACTAATTTATCCAACCCTTACACAGTCAACCAAAACCACCCAAATAGAACACCTCAACCCTCACAGCCAACTCACTCAACATAGATCCATCCCACAAATCAAAATCTATCCGAAATCAACCAACAATCTAATCTCCACTGAACAATTACAACTAACCGAATAACATAATAATAGGACCCATAACCATCCCTCAAATCACCCTCACTCACAGCCTGCAAACAACCGAATCGAAACAACCGACAGACGACAAAAAGGAGATAGTTCGAGATATACCTGCCTTGGACTTCCCCAATTCTGCTCAGTTTGTCGAAAAAGACCACTGCCCAACACCGCTGCCCTATTCCTCTATTCTGCTCACCGGAAGAAGTCCACTGCTCAAACACACATCAAGCTCAACCAAAGGAAAAATCCCTAAATCTCGTCCAAAGCAAAAAGGTAACACTGCCTCACCTTGCTCCGGATACCAATCAGTAAACAACCCCTTCACTGACGCCTCCTCCTCGCCGCCTAGCACGCCACTGCCAAGCCAGCCGAGAGAAGGCTATGGTGACGGTGAGGCTGTCACCCCTGGCGACGGCGACCTAGGCACAACGAATGGCGACGACCGGCTCGGGGAGGCAGTGATGGACGACGAGAGGGTCGGCAGCCATGGATGCTGCCGGAGCCGCGTGCGTGCGAGGCGAGGTCGGCGACCAATAGTCACGTGCAGCGACCGGAAGCGGCGGTCGTCGTCTAAGGCAGAAGAGACCGGCGACGATCCTGCGACTGGTGCGGCCGGCCGGGTTTCGATCACGGGTCTCGCACGCTGCTCACAAGAGCGGCGACGCGGTGAGGGGGGTGGCGCGGCCTCGTCGTCGGCGGAGAAGAGAGCGATGGCGGAGAAGGGAGGGCGTCGGGCGCGGCGGGGAAGAAGAGGCTCGGATGGAACTGCCGAAGGAGGTCTCGCGGCGAGGGGAAGAAAAAGAAAGGAAAAATAGAAATTAGGTTTTCCAGTTTAGGTTAATACCCTTTAAATAAAGCCTATTTATTTTATCCCCGTACAAATCTCTTACAAGCTCCATTTAAATCCATAAAAATTCCGCAAAAATTCCTAAAATTCCCTAAAAATCCCGAAAAATTTCTAGGATTATTTCCTTAATTCTTTGGCCATATAATTTAATATTTTAAATTTTCCAATATTTAACATGCCTAGCAGTCGACTGATCGAGACCATCAATCGACTGATCATGTAGTCGTTGTCTCACAACGGCCTGAGCCACGTTGGATCAGTTCCAACGGATAAACCATCAGTCGACTGATCATGCCCATTAGTCAACTGATCGAGCCATCACTCGACTGTCAAATCATAACAGTCAACTCTAAAACCTTTTGTGTCTGCGACATCGACCATCAGTCGACTGCTATGGCTTGCAGTCGACTGATCAGGTCATCAGTCGACTATCAGGTCATTTCCTACAGTCAAACACCAGTCGACTATCATCAGTCGACTGATCATAATATGAGTCGACTGATAACCTCACACTTGCTAGACCACCCTTAGCCTAGACCTAGCCTTATAGCCACCTCCGTCAGCCTCACGCCTATCAGATCCCTCCAAGTCATCCATGACTTGTTCATTTATACGCTAGCCTTCAGGTGCTTCCATTGGCTATTGTCATGCTGAGTTGGTATATACCGCAAAGACACATTGGGCTTACGCTACCAAGACTCCCTCTTGGACTTTACACCATCAACCATTGGACTTATGTTACCAAGACTCCACTCTTAGACTTTACGTCGTCAATATCATTCCTTTAACTTCTCTTGCCAACCCATGTTGAACTTTCCATTTGCCAAGACTCAAGCTTGGACTTTCCCTTGCCAAGACCCATGCTTGGACTTTCCATGCCAAGTACCCATGACTTGGACTGTTCATGCCAAGTACACAAGACTTAGACTTCTCCATCATATGGTCAACCCCATGTCAACCATATAGTCAAACAATGGTCAATCCATCGTCAAACATTAAAATATCACTCGAGTCCGGTCAATCATGACCCGGGTCGATTGCACCAACAATCTCCACAAAATATTGTCAAACATCAAAACACTACTCGAGTCCAACTCAAGTCTGGTCAATCGTGACCTCCTGGGTCGATTGCGCCAATAATCTCCTCCTTTTTGATGTTTGACAAAAAACCACAAAACCATTAAGTTAGGCTACCTAACTCAAATCTCCTTATCAATTCTCCCAAATTGGTAATTTTATAAATTCTCTCCCTTTTTGACATACATCAAAAAGGTTCTTCTCAAGGAGGTCAATGTCTCATATCCCAATGAGATCTTACAATCTCCCCCTTGGTCCAAAAACATCTAGGATGCCTTCACCCTTCCTAGTGATAAGTCCCATATCACTTCATAGAGGCTTCTTATAAACTCTCCCAATTTCTAAATTGGGCATCTCACATTCCCATTTCTCCCCCTCATGAGGAAGAACACATCCATCATCCCATGATGGATACCTCCCTCTAAAGATTTGCTCCCCCTTGACCATTGCACTAACAATGTCCTTGGAGAGTCTCTAAGCCTATAGGAACACTAAACCATCAAAATTAAGGTTAAAAGTTTAACCTTGAACTTTCACACACCTTAAAATTGATACATACTGTAAACAACTCTCCTAATCAATATCCAATGGATTTTTATCCTTTCCAATATTTTCCAAAGCATATCCTAGGGTTAGGAGTAGTTTGGGTAGCCTAACATAGTTGAAATCAAGCTAAACAAACCTTATTTACCCGAAATCAGCTCTGGCAGTTAACTCTTATAGTCAACAGTCGACTGCCGTTGACTCCATTTGACTGACATAAGCAGCAGTCGACTGATTTCTACAGATGCAGAAATCAGAATTCAGAAATGATTTTTGAAAAATCATAAGTAAATATATGTATTTTGAAAAATCTTGAAAATTCATACGTACATTACTTATAAAAAATATAATGGGTGAAAAATATTTGAAAATTAAATTACCCATAAAATTATGAGATTGACACAAAGTTCAAAATCATTGAAAAGTTCAATGTTTTGGCCTTACTTTGTATCAATTCCATCAATGGTGATTGCTATCAAAAGATAGACTTCACCAAGGTTTTCTAAAATAATTTTAAAATATTTTTGAAAACCTATATTGGATCATGATCAATGGGTTCAATGCACATGACTTGCACATTAGCTTTCCCCATGATCCACCATGATATAAGGTGAGTTTAAGTTCATCTAGATGTAAAAACTATGCACCTTGAACTTAACTCATTTCCTAGCATCTCACATATGTCTAAGGTGTATGAAAATACATACAAGTCAATGTGATGTGAGATGTGGGTTTTGTTATCCTAATCTAGGGCTTCATGCATTTTCTAAGGCAACACTACTTGATTCCCTTATACATGAGACTTCAAGTCATGTCAATTGTCCTTAAATCAATTTTAATTAATGCATGAATGATCATGACATAAATAATAGCATAAATAAACATGACCAATGATCATGATGTCATGACATATAATTAAATCTAAATACACATGACATAAAATAGTCCTAAGCATAATCATGATATTTTATATGATTAAAAAAAAATATGATGTCATGACATGTTATATGGAAAATCAAGCATGGAAAATAAAATATAAAGGTATATAATACCTAAATTTTAGTGTTAATTTCCATTTGTTAGAATTAAACTCATTTTGCCATATTATCACTAATCTCCCTAGTGTGCCAAAAACTCAAAATGACACACTATGACCTCTAAACTTTGTTTGTGCCAATTTGATTGATTTTTCATAATTCTCAAAATATATTGGCACATCCTAAAATTCTTTAGGATATAGATCAAACTCCATTTCCAAGGTACCCATGACCTTGAAAATGACCTAAAGTGTCACCTTTATCATGGTTAGATTAACTACCTATCCATTTAAAGTTGGCACAACCTAACCCATTTAGCGTGAATCGATCACGCTCCTAGGAACCCAAAACCTATTTGAGCTCCTTGGGTTTACTAGGTATTCCTTAGGGATGACCTCCCTAGATACCCTCCTAATGACCCTCCTAGGCTTAGTAGCCTTGGTCATTTGGGTCTTGCCTAGGTTAACTCTAGGGGTGACTTCCCTTGTAACCTTCTTAGTGGCTTCCCTAGATTTCTTCGAAACCCTAGCCACTAGGCATTTGTCATGGTTAACCTTAGGGATAACTTCCCTAGTAGCCTTGGCTTTCCTAGACCTAGTACTAGTTCCATAATTGAATGGAACATTGTGGTAAGTAGGCATTACCTTCTTGGACATAGGCTTGTGACCCAAACCTTGCCTCCTAGATGGTTCTTGCCTCTTACATCCTAGACTTTGATCATTTGACCCTTTAATTAAATTTTGCATCTTCCTAAGGGTCTTTTCCATTTTCTCAAGCCTTGACCTCAAGACTTGGTTCTCTAACTCTAATTTCTCTAATTTGGTGGGCCCATTATTTTCTTGAGTATTCTTGCCCTTCCTAGGCATATGTCTATCTTTCTTAGCATTAAGGCATAAATGATCTTCTATTTTCTTAATACTTGTCTTAGGTAAGATTGTTTTAGGGACATTAGTCCCAAATTTTTCCTTATTCCTAAAATGGACATGTTTAGCTCCTAAGCAATAAAACCTATTTTTACTAGCATGCCTTTCATGAGTAATAGCAAGAGTGCTAAAAACATGCTTTTTAAACCTAGAACTAGAAGGTATATTAAAATATACCTTAGGGTTTGCTTTAGAAGCTCCCCCTACTTGTGTAGCTTCTTCTTGTTGGATCGAAGCGAATTGCTAGAGGGGGGGGGGTGAATAGCGATAAACCTTTTTTTTCGTTTCTTTCGGTAGACGATTCAAAAATACTTATACGCAACGGAAATGTAAATGTAAAGTAAAAAGAGACAAGGGAATTTTACTTGGTTCGTAGCCTTCGGCTACTACTCCAAGGCCCTAGCGGTCCTTGACCACGTACGGAGGGCAAAAACACTAAAGAACTCCTCCCCGTTAGAGGTAGGAGTTTAATCGATACAAGTGAAGCACAAAGCTTGAGGTAGAGGGACACTCCCCCTCTCCTCGTTACGATAAAAGCTCCAAGAAATGAAAGTACTAAACTGAAATAAAAACTTTAACCGACGTAATAAAATGAAAACAAATAAACCTAGACATCGGAGAAGAAGCACTTCGTTGTCGGAAGGTTGTAGCTTAGCGGAGGCTTTTGGAAGCTTAGAATTGATGAAGAAACCCTAGGATTGGCCCTCCTTTTATAGCCTTTGAGCCCCTTTTCGAGAGGAACTTCACCCAATAGAGTTTTGGCACATGGCTCCTTGAAAAATGGTGATAAGGCTTGACTCCTCGAGGCTGATCCTTGACCATCAGTCGACTGATGGCCATCATCAGTCGACTGATGGTAGCATCAGTCGAATGCTAACCTTCAGCAGTCGACTGTTGGACGACAGTCGAGTCCTCCAAGTTGGCAGTCAACGGATGCTAGCTGCAAGGAAAGTTAGCTTAACAAAAATATTATTTTGACGGCCTTCGACCATCCGATCTCAACCTAGACCACCTATAGGATGTCTTTGGTCGGATCTACGCTTAAGATCATCCCCGTAAAGAGGATACGACCTTACTTACGCTCGCACACACGAGCTTACCTCGATACTTACTGTGTTGCTTTTGCTTCCGGCCTTCCACTCGATTCCTTCGGCTCCCTCCGAAGTCACTCGAGTGTCGCCCGACCACCGCGGCATCCTCCGGGTGTCGCTAGCCTTCAACTCCAGCTATAGCAATTTTCTGCACACTCGATTCAGCTCGTGAGATAACAACATGAGCTTAACTTCGTATCGTTTGCTATAATCAAAACTCAGGTTCGACTTAGGTGCCTACTTAGGTGCCTACTGCACCAACACTTCTTAGACCTTCTTCTTCCCCCTAGGGCATTGACTTCTATAGTACCCCTTTTGATGGCACTTGAAGCATACTACGTGCTCCTTGCTCTTAATGGTTGGGGCTCCAGTCTCCTTGACCTTTGGCACTGGTGGAGCCTTCTTAACCTTCTTAGGACACTTGCTCTTGTAGTGCCCATATTCCCTACACTCAAAACACATTATATGAATTTTATTATTAACATATGTGTTTGAGTTACCTAGGTTGGTGGTGGAAGCCTCTTGAGCTTGTTCATCTTCTCGACCGGAGGTTGATGGTTCCTCTTGAGGTTTCTCTTGTTCCGAAGTAAATGGCCTCTCCTCCCCCTCAAACCTTGAAGTGGAGGCTTCCTCCAATTCTTCCTCTTCCACCGCCTCTTCCTCCTCGGATGTCGAACACTCCTCGACCTCCGAATCCTCACTTTCTTGTGAGGATGAGCTTGCTTCTTCGACCTCTTCCTCCAATTGAGCCGGTGATGGACATTCATGGAGCTTTGCTAATTTGCTCCAAAGCTTCTTGGCATCTTGATATTCACCTAATCTAGATAAAATATCATTAGGTATCAAACCTTCTAAAAGTTTTGTTACCTTAACTTCTTTAATTTGAGGACACCTCCCTTCTTATCCCTAGGGGGTTTGAAGTCTTCCATGATGATGAACCAATCTTTTATGTCCATCATCAAAAATGTCTCCATTCTTGCCATCCACGTCGGAAAGTCTTCTTGATCGTATGGTGGAGGAATGTTGATGGTGTACCCCAATCTATCCTTAGGTAGCTCCATCTCCTCCCCTCTAGCATGCTCCATTAGTTGTTAAACCTTGAAGAGCAACCTAGCTCTAATACCACTTGTTGGGGAATTGACCGTCACTAGAGGGGGTGAATAGCGTGTAGTTCGTCACTTGATGGAATTCATTGGTTTGTCTCTACAATTTGATTAGCACACAGGAAATACAAAATAAAATACGAATATAGAGACAAATACACAATCACAACACAAAGATATAACGTGTTTCGGAACCTCAAGGTTCCTACTCCATAGGTTGGGCTCGAACGAGCCCTGACGATGCAAATACAACCACTAAATCAATAAACTCCTTCTCGACAACAAGTCGGAGGCGGAGAAACCTCTTACAATGATTACAAAAGTAATACAAAGTAAATACAAGCTAATATGAATGAAATACACAAAAACACATAAAGAAAAATTTACAAATGCACTTTTGGATGCTTGCTTGGTTGGTTGCTTGAGCTGTACTCGGAGACCCTGAATTGTACCGGCAAATCGTCCCAAATCACTCTAGAAATCGATGTCAAATCCCTCTCCACAAGCTGCTTTTATAACCTGCATTCAGGCTGAATTTTGCCTAGTACTGATCGAGACCATCAGTCGACTGATCCTGTAGTCATTGTCTCACAATGGCCTGAGCCACGTTGGATAAGTTCCAACGGATAGACAATCAGTCGACTGATCATGCCCATTAGTCCACTAATCAAGCCATCACTCGACTATCAAACTCTAACAATCGACTATGAAACCTTCTGTGTCTGCGACATCGACCATCAGTCGACTGCCCAATGTTGGCAACCGACTGTCAGGCCAGTTTCTGCAGTCGAACACCAGTCGACTCCCATCAGTTGATTGATCATAATATCAGTCGACTAATAACCTCATCCATGAGGTTTGAGCACCAAGTATAATGCTCTCATACTTGCTAGACCACCCTTAGCCTAGACCTAAGCCTTCTAGCCACCTCCGTCAGCCTCACGCCTATCATATCCCTCCAAGTCATCTATGACTTGTTCATCCATATGCTAGCCTTCAAGTGCTTCCATCGGCTATTGTCATGCTAAGTTGGTCTATACCGCTAAGGCACATTGGGCTTACGCTGCCAAGACTCTCGCTTGGACTTTACGCCGCTAACCATTGGACTTATGCTGCCAAGACTCCACCCTTGGACTTTACGCCGCCAATATCATTCCTTGGACTTCCCTTGCCAACCCATGTTGGACTTTCCATTTACCAAGACTCAAGCTTGGACTTTCCCTTGCCAAGACCCATGCTTGGACTTTCCATGCCAAGTACCCATGACTTGGACTTTTCATGCCAAGTGCACAAGACTTGGACTTCTCCATCATATGGTCAACCCCATGTCAACCATATAGTCAAACAATAGTCAAACCATTGTCAAACATCAAAATATCACTCGAGTCAAACTCGAATCCGGTCAATCATGATCCGGGTCGATTGCACCAACAATCTCCTCAAAACATTGTCAAACAAAATACTACTCAAGTCCAACTCAAGTCTGGTCAATCGTGACCTGGGTCGATTGCACCAACACCTTCAAGCCTAGTTTCATGTAATTCCATGGTGGAGAAAAATTCTTCTAGAGTACTTACCTCTATATTCTTTGAAATATAGGAGTCCACCATGGAGCTCCATTTAGATGACCGGGGGAATGCATCTATAGCCTTCATGATCATATCCCGGTTTGATAGCTTCTCACCACTTGATAACCCATTAATAATTTCTTTGATTCTTGAATGCAAAGAAAGTACCTTTTCTCTTTTTTTCTAGTTTTATATTGTTGACTTGGGAGCGGAGAAGGTCCCTTCTTGCTAACTTGGCTTCAGATGTGCCCTCATGAAGCTCCACTAGCTTCTCCCACATCTCCTTGGCACTAGCGCACTCTTCGATCCTATTGATTTCTTGTTGAGGGAGCACGTTGTAGAGATGATGTTTTGCTTTTGAATTTGCCAAGTGCTCCTCTCTTTGCTTCTTGGTCCATCTTGATTTCTCCAATAGTCTCCCTTCTTCATCCCTAGGCAACTCAAAACCATTTTCCATAATAAGCATGATGTCGAAGTCGGTTTCAAAAAATACCTCCATTCGCTTTTTCCACCAAGCGAACTCCCCTTCGAATTTAGGCAGATGGATGTTGGACTCGGCCATTTCGTTGATTTTTGCGGCGATGTGTCCGGCAACAATCTCCTTGCTCTAATACCACTTGTTGAAGGATCGTGGCCCGACTAGAAGGGGGGTTGAATAGCCTTGATGTCGTAAAAGAAAATCGCTTGCATCTTAATCGTCTACAAGAGTAATTAGCGCAGAGGAAATGCTAAAACAAAGATAATTAAAATAATACAAAAGACAAAGAGAAAGCAAATGCTAAGATGAAGATGTAACGTGGTTCACGACCCTTGTCGCTAATCCACGGATGATTCGTATGGCGAATCACTCCTCAATCAAATCCACTAGTCTCTCCTTTAGCTCAACAAGGTGGAGGTAACCACTTTACAAGAATTCACTCCCTCTTACAATAGAATAGAAATAAACACAAGGAAGAGGAGTGGAAGATGTTTAGGGCACTTGAGAATATGAATGGAAGTTAAGCATTAGCCTCCCAAAGCCACCCAAGCCCTCTTTTTATAGAGAAGAGAGTCGATCAATGATGTCACCACGACACGCTGCTCCAACAGCTTTTGACCACATCATATCACGACCGTTGTAGTCCAATGGTAGGCTCTATTAGTGCAATCAGCCCAGGTCACGATTGACCAGGACTTGAGCTTGACTCGAGAGATGTTTTGATGTTCGACAAAAACATATGACAATGTGATTGTCATGGGAAAGTCCAAGTCTTGGGTACTTGGCATGGAAAGTCCAAGTGGGACACTTGGCATTTGGGAAAGTCCAAGCATGGGTCTTGGCAATGGAAAGTCCAACATGGGTTAGCAAGGAAAGTCCAAGCATAGGTCTTGGCATGGAAAGTCCAACATGGGTTGGCAAGGAAAGTCCAAGCATAGGTCTTGGCATGGAAAGTCCAACATGGGTTGGCAAGGGAAAGTCCAAGTTTGAGTCTTGGCATTTGAGAATTCCAAGGGGTTTGATATTGGCGGCATAAAGTCTAAGCGGGAGTCTTGGCAGCATAAGTCCAATGGTTGGCGGCGTAAAGTCCAAGCGAAGTCTTGGCAGCGTAAGTTCAATGTGCCTTGGCGGTGTAGACATCGTTAGCATGACATAGCCGATGGAAGCACCTGAAGGTTAGCGTAATGGATGAACAAGTCATGGATGATTGGAGGGATCCGAGAGGTGTGAGGTTGATGGAGGTGGCTAGAAGGCTTAGGTCTAGGCTACGGGTGGTCTAGCAAGTATGGGAGCACTATATTTGGGTTAAATCTCATGTTTGAGGTTAAAACCTCATGTTTGAGGTGTGTCAGTCGACTGGTGCAATGTGGTAGTCGACTAGCGTGAGTCAACTAGGTTTGACTACGGAATTGTTTAGCAAATGACCGCCAGAGGTGGGCACAAACAGATCGAAGTTGAAAATTTGACTAATCTTGTGATCAGTCGACTGGTGCTCGAGAATTCGGGCACATAATTGAGTTGAGACTCGACTGCGGGGCTAGCAGTCGAGTAAAGGCTCCATCAGCCGACTGATGGGTATGATCAGTCGACTGATGATGGATCTGTTGGATCTTTCCAGCGTGGATCTAGTCGTTGTCTCACGACAACAATGACATCAGTCGACTGATGGTCCGAGTAGTCGACTGATCGGCGATTTCCAACCCAGGTTGAAGCTTTAAATGGAGCTCGTGGAGGAGATTTCGACCAAGGTTCTTTGAGGTGTTTTGGGGCGAGTTGCTGCTGCAATTCAGGGTCTCCAAGTGCTACTTGATCAACCTAGCAAGCAAGCATTCAAAAGATCGGTGTAAAGTTTTCTTTACTTGCATTTTAGTGTAGTTGCTTGTATTCTTATTGTATTACTATTGTAATCTGTTGTAAGAGGTTTCTCCGCCTTCGACTTGTGTCGAGAAGGAGTTATTGGATAGTGGTGTGTGATTGGCATCGCTAGAGCTCTTTAGAGCTCGATCCGTGGAGTAGGAACCATTCAGTTCCGAACCACATTAAATACTTATGTAATTGTGTTTGTCGTATTTTATTATTGCTATTTGTTTTATTTTATTTTGCTTGTAGTTTGTGAAGCGAACACGAGCGAATTCCATCATCGTACAGGAAGCATAGCGCATATTCACCCCCTCTGGTCACATTTCCTATACAATTGGTATCAGAGCCCGGGGCTCTGATACGGACTAACCGCCGAGAGCTAAGACAAAGATGCTAGAGGGTGAAGATGGAGTTGGGAGAACAACTAGGTTAGGATATCAACACACCTATCCCTTATACCTTCTATGGACAAGAAGGGTTTAGATAATGGAAGGTGAGAATCGAAGACTTCCTAATGATGAGGGACTTCGAAGAATGGTCCATCTTAATGGAAGGAGTTGAATATCCAAGAGGACCAAAAGGTGACTTCCTAAAAAAGAAGAGATGGACCAAAGAGCAAGTCCAAGCCTTCGAGAAAAATGATAAGGTAATGAAATTTTTGATTGACTTAATACCTAACAATATCTTGTGTATGTTAGGTAATTATATAGATGCCAAGGAGCTATGGAGCCAAGTGGCAAAGCTCCATAAAGATTCATTACTGGTTCAAGAAGAGGGACCATCACCGGCCTCAAGTGAGGATTCGAAAGTTGAGAAGGAATCAACTTCCGGATCGGCGGAAGAAGTGGAAGAAGCCTCCACTTCAAGGAATGAGGGGGAGGAGAGACCATCCACACCGGAGCCGGAGCAAAATCAAGAAGAAGCCTCAACTTCCGGGAGGGATAAAGAACCCACTCCGATCACCACCACAAATACCCTAGGTAACTCAAGCAATTTAGGTTTAAATAAAAAATCATATAATTTGCTTTGAGTGTAGGGAATCTGGGCACTATAAAAGCAAGTGCCCAAAGAGAGTAAGGAAAGCTCCTCCGGCGCCTCAAAGTCAAGCAAAGATCAAGGATGTCGGTCCTCCAACAATCAAAAGTAAGGAGCAAGTGATTTTCTTCAAATGCCGACAACCGGAACACTATCGGAGGCAATGCTCGAAGGGGGAGAAGAAGGGGCAAAGGGGAGCATCACAAGTAGGGGGAGCCACTAAGGCTAACCCTAAGGTACATTTTAGTAATGCTCCTTCTAAATTAAATATAAAAAAGCATGCTAGGAATTTTAATTCTCTTGCAATTTATGATGAAAAGCATGCTAAAAACAATAAATATTTTTGTTTAGGAGCTAAGAAGGTTAACTTTTCAAATAAGGAGAAATTTGGGACTAATGTCCTTAGAAAGACCTTGTCTAGAGAATCTATCAAGAAAATAGAAGACCACCTAGGCTTAAACCCTAAATGGACTAGACGTATGCATAGGAAAAATAATGTCCAAAGACCAAATCAAAATTCAAAAATTGGACAATTAGAATTAGAGAACCAAGCCTTGAGGTCAAGGCTTGAAAAACTTGAAAAGACCCTTAGGATTATGCAAAATCAAGTTAAAGGGTCAAATGGTCAAAGTCAAGAGTCTAGGACCAAGAGTCAACACTTAGGGCCTAAGAGACAAAAGTCAACCAAGGGCAAGAAGGGTTTGAGTCACAAACCTAAGCCTAAGGTGGCTTATCATAGTGTTCCATTTGATTATGGAACACAAACTAGGTCCAGGAAGACCAAGGTCAATAGGGAAGTCATCCCTAGAGTTGATCATGGTGTGTGCCTAGTGGCTAGGGTTTCAAGGAAACCTAGGGAAGCCACTAAGAAGGTTGCAAGGGGAATTATCAGTCAACCTAGGTAAGACCCAAATTGTCACGCCCCGAGGGAGTCCCCGCCAGACAAAAATCCGACAGCATCTCCCCTGTACGGGTGACAATACCAATTTTTATACAAGGCCTACACGGCCACTATACATCGGTCAACACGACCGGAACAAAGACATCTACACAGGCAGATCATAAGGCCTCAGGCCAACCATCATAGTAAATAAATGAAGTCTATAACATCTAGACTTACCCCTTCTGCCATCTGAGCAGGAACATACAACCAAACTAATTGAGTAGTCCATAAGGACACCACAATTATTCCCAAACTTCCATAAGTACATAACCACAACATCAGGACCTATACATATCCTCTATACAAAATCCAAAACTAATAGACCAATAAAACCTATTCATTTCGACGAGGGGGATTGACAGCTGGACTCTCCGACAAAGATCATCCACGAAATAAATATAAAACCACGGTAAGTTCAAAGAACTTAGCGGATACTAGTCGATATGAATAGTAAGAAATAGCTAACAATACTAATCATGCCAAGATCTCATATATATGGTAAGCAAGAAATAAATGCAAAAGGATCAGACTACTCACGAGTCTCCTACCCTGATATAGGAGCATGTGCCCTACTATAAGAGATAAAGTCATCACCATATAAGAATATGAATCCTGTATGCATGTCAATCATATGCAACATCCAAGGCATCAATACAATAATGCAACAAACACAATACAAATGCAATCCGTGCAAAAATGCATGTCGTGCATATGACATGGTCACCCCTGACGCCAGTCAGCCGCCTCACACGCGATGGTGAAGCCGAGTGGGTAGGGCTATGACAACTGTGCACTCTGCCATCACTTTGCTCTGGTGGCCAGAGTGGGACAGGATCTTTGTCAGTACACCTATCCTCCTGCCCCAAACATAGTGGGGGAGCTAAGCTCTCATCTCCCGGTGTCATAGACCAGAGGAGGGATCCCTGCCCGCTACCACGCTGCCTCATCGCTACCCATGAGCGGACCAGCGGAGCTTGACAGAGCAACTGCACACACCCTCTTGATGTACCACTAACCCATGAGTGGCAGTGTGCAAGCAGGCCAGTTATGGAACCATGCGGCTCAACAATAATGGAACCCTCGTTGCAAGATGGTGCATGATACTAAAGCATGTAAATCCTACTCAAAATATCTATCCGAATAATATGTACAATCAGTATGTACATATCCCTAATCCAAGTACTATGATCCAAATAAAACAGGGAGATATACTCATATCCTATCCAATGCATGTATCAATAGGCACAAAAACATACTAGGCATATAAACATGAATATTATTGCATGCTATCCTAACTAACATATCAACTTGACTATATCTAAAAGATAAGTCAAAGTACCCGCCTGAATATATAATGTCCGCAAGAATAAAATCGTCACGACCGGGGACCTGCCTCGTGACCAAAACCTGCATACAGCATAACTATTGTTAAGCTCAAAAATGCATTCCACAGACAAATCGAATACTTAATCGATTTCTTACATAACCAATTAACCCAAAGACTTTAATAAAAATCCTGGTCAACTAGATTGATCTAGTTATCCCATTAACCTAATCAATCCTCCATATTAATCCCTATCAACCATTCACCACTCATGCACAGCCGTTCACCCAAATGGACTCTTATAGCAACCCTCTTAACCAACCACAAACTCGATCACGGCTACACAACAACACACTCCTCGGTAGACTCAACCAATGTTCCGGTATCACATCCACAACAACCACCATCCAAAGATAATCTCCAAACATAAACATCGCTGCCAACTCCACATATCAAACATCCAACCGCGGATAACAAAAATTAACCACCCCATGGAAAAAGAAGCAGATCGAGATTACCTATGGGTGGAACCTCACAGGTAGCAACCTTCCTTGTCTCCACTGTTCACCGGAGCAATCCGACGCTCACGATCACTTGCTATCGGTAGTAACTCGCCGGCAATACTCGACCCGTATAAGAGGCGGAGGTGTCGGTGTGGGCCAGCGAGGCGCGACAGCGCGGCGATCAGGTGAGAAGGGCGAAAGGCAAGCGTTTTCCGACGCCGCCAACCCTAGCTCGTTACGGTGGCTCATCAGTGGGCACCGACGAGGGACGTTCGGTCGTCGCTTGCAGAGAGAGGAAGCGCCGCCGTGGCGGCTGCGCGCGGCCCGATCATCGACGGAGAAGAGATTGCCTGGTCGTCGACGCAATGCGCGAGCAGAGGGTGTCGACGGGAAGATCGCGACGGCTTGGTCGTCGACGCAACGCGCGAGAGGAGAGGGCGTCGGCGGTGGGATCGCGGTGAAGAGTAGAATTGGATTTGGGGGAAAGCGTTACGGCGTATAGGGAATAAGGAAGAAATGAAAATAAAAACCTAGGTTTAGCTATTTAAACCTAGCATTACTAAACCCATTAATCCCTCAATTATAGATAATCTAAACAGGCCTTATAAAAGCCTATTTTTCTTATCCCCGTAAATATCTCGTACAAGCCCCGTTTAAATCCAGAAAAATTCCGGAAAAATTCCTAAAATTCCCTAAAAATCCCGAAAAATTTCCAGGATAATTTCTCAAAATTTTTAACCATAAAATTTAATATTTAAATATCCCCGTATTTAACATTCTCCCCCACTAATAAAAATTTGATCCCCAAATTTCCTACTCAGATGCACAATGAGTAAGAAATACCACAAATACTGAAAATATACCTCACGTACCTTAAGTAAATAAGTGGGGGTATTGAGCTCTGATCTTTTCCTCGAGCTCCCAAGTAGCCTCCTCGTCGGTGTGGTGACTCCACCCGACCTTGACAAGTCGCACAACCTTATTCCGCAACTGTCGTTCCTTGTAATCCAAAAAATCCGTACCGGAACCTCTGCGTATGTAGCATCAGGTTGAATGGAACCTGATACATCTGATAGAATATGTGTAGAATCTGACACATACTTCCTCAGCATAGACACATGGAACACATCGTGAATACTCGTCAAAGATGGTGGTAGCGCTAGACGATAAGCAACTGCTCCGATCCTCTCCAAAATCTCAAACGGACCGATATATCTAGGAGCTAGCTTACCACGGAGTCCAAACCTCTTCACCCCTTTCATGGGTGAAACTCGCAGGAATACATGATCACCAATAGAGAACTCCCGAGGTCTCCGTCTCCGATCTGCATAACTCTTCTGACGATCCTGCGCCTCTGCCATCCTACGTCTGATAGTACGGACCAACCCTGTCTCATACTGAGCTCTATGGGTCCTAGCAACTGGTCCTCCCAGTTGCCCCCGAAATTCATAACACAGGACCCAGCAAATCCTCTAGTATATAAATGGTCCGATCAGACTGTCCATCTATCTGTGGATGGAATGCAGTACTAAAACGAGAATCTGTGTGCCTAAGGCCTGCTGCAGACTCTGCCAGAACCGAGACATGAATCGGGGATCTCTATCTGATATAATGCTCAAAGGACACCATGCAATTTGATGATATCCCGACAATATAACTCTGTCAAACGATCCAAAGAGTTAGTCTTCCGAATCGCTAAAAAGTGCGCGGATTTGGTTAGTCGGTCTACGACTATCCAAATCGCGTCATGGCTTTGACGTGTCCTAGGCAAACATACCACAACATCTATAATAATACGCTTCCACTCCCATTCCAAATCGAATTTCATCTGTTCCTTAAACTAATGCAACTCCGAAACCATTATCCTCCTCGAGTCGTGAGATGGTAGTCCATCTATCGTCCAAAATCCACTCCACCACACACTCTGTAAGTGCATGGTAGGCTATCGCGACCAAACTTCCTTGTTACAACCGTTCGTGTTCCAGCTACTCTATAGTAGCTATCCAGTAGCTAGCCAAAACTCCATGAGCATTTTCGCCTCACCTCTTCTAAACAATATAATAATCATAAGTCCACGTATAAATATATGACAACCCATCTCGTAGTTCCTCATTCGACGTAAACACGGGATACGCCTCGATCAACTAAATCGTAAACGCCCATTCTTCAAACATCAGCATCCGCATACAATACCCTTCCTTCCACCCGAGAATGATCAAACAACACGGGTGTAAAAGTCAATCATTGTCTGAGCTGTGAAACTAATTTCACAAGCTTCAGACCAAATAAATTCCATCACCTTCCTGGTCCAACCAATCAGCGATGTAGTACCGCTAGAGCATCCTATCCATATCTATGGTAATAATCAAATCAATACCAAAAAAAATCATCATCTACGGTGGCCGAATGCTCAACTCCAACGACCACAACTGATCCAATCGTATCCAGCATACACGACTTCCCAAATCCCTGGACGACTAAGTCGCCAATAAGTCTAATAAGATAATCAAAAGCTCAAATAATTCATACCAAGTATGAAATTGTCATCGCTACACACATGTATTCTCTTTACTCTAAGCTGATGATATAAAAATGATCACAACGACAATGATAATTGTATGACACCATGTCACTACAATATCATCACACTAGTCACCAATCAATCCTAGAGTATATATAGGTATCCTATAGCTGATCTAAATAGATCCTCTATCCACAATGAAGGATATTCATTTCCTTCCACAACTACCGCATTCTATCATCGATAATCGATGCATAACCTCAAAGGTTCATCTCTCTTTTAACAAAGAGTTCCGGATCTTCTCTAGAAGAAAATACTGGGACAGATAAATATCCCATCCAACACCTCCTATAAAGGTAAAATGATCTTCCATCGTCTTGACCAGTGTAGGCATACACGCCTTATCCATAACCAAATCACTAATAGTAGGGACTGATATTTTCTGAGGGTTTACTCCTTGACCTTCAAATGGATGACTAGCAGGCCATATTCATAGCTTCCTAATTCGACATCAGTCGACACCTCTAAAGAATCCATACCTCTGAAATCATCATTAGATTCCTCAAGGTCAATATGTTATCGACCTCGTCCCCGACCATGAGTAGGGACAATTTCACTAAGTCAATAGTTTTCCTAGCCACAAAAGTACCGTAACTACTAAAGACAATACTTTTCCTATAGCTCAGAGATATCCTTCAGCTTGCTTGGTCTCAAAACACGAGAACTCCCAAAAATCCAAGGAAAATAAAATCCATAAAATCCTCGAAACACAAAACCCACAAACCAAAACCGTAAACCAATAAAATTGTCACGTCCTGGGGGCATATCCGTCATCCAAATGACAAGGGAGCCCCTTAGTGACAATATCCAGAATCCATGGACCAAATCTGGTAAAAACCTCGAAATAATTATAGAAATATAAGTATTTCAATAACTGCATGCATGCACGACTAAACATATATCCATTAAAGTAAAATAGTTTTATGACACCAGATCAAACTGCGACAAAATCCAAAGTGCATAATAAAATGCAACACCGATAAAGTAAATAAAGCAGCATCTCGACGATGCAGTGGGACAAGCACGGCAAGGAACTCTCTGAGCGACTCGAAGGTAGGTCAACATGACACGTCCTCCATCAATTAACCTAGAGGATAAGTGAGGAGGGGATAAGCACAACCACTCAGTAGATGGATATACAATAGTGCATAATCATAATGCAAATAATGGAAGCCACAGGGAACAAGCTAGTGTAACCCAACCCTCAGAGTACCAATATCAGTCTGCAACTATCCTGATCAACAGTATAATAAATATACCTGCAACAAGCAGTGCACATCCAGATACCACGACAAAGTCTCGTAGCTCTCACACAAAAAGGAAACTATCTATGAGCTACCTCGAACGTAACCCATGGGCCGACAATCAATAGCACGGTCTACGCGCAACTATATGCTACCACGAATGAGACTCGTGGATAGACAGGCTGTATATAAATATCTAATTATCGACTGCAGGCATTAGCATACTATCACCAATAGGTCGCGTGAGCAGTCGATCATCCTAGGTTGTTAAACCTCGGGTTATCCAATACATCCAGTATAAAATGACCATTGACGTCGACAAAGATCATCGATCTATAATTAAACCCATTGAGGCGGTCAAGTGAGGGTTTCAACACCTCTAATACGAAATGTTTATCAAATACGATAAAGATCATCAACTTATAAATAAATCAGTCGAGATGATTAAATCTAGCATTCCAACCCTTCTAACATGATCGGTATCAAGGTCGATCAAAATCATAAGTCCACTAATAATCGCGTCGAGACGATTAATCATAGGGTTTCGTCCCAACTAACAGGAAACGCCTATCAAAGCCAATAAAGGCCACAAATCTACTATCAATACCTTCAAGAGGGTTAAGCCTAAATTATATCGTCCTACCAATCATGCATGCCCCAATCTGCTACCACGAACATATCTCGTGGGTACTTAAGACGTAAAGTAGCTATCTTGCTACAGACATCATACGAATCCGATTATCACCAACTCTGAACGAATAACGCAAGAGTATATCTTGCAGTAGGTCATCTCAACCATGCATGAGAGACCACATGTATACAAAGCACCTACCTATAGAGAGACTCTACTGCAGACTCTCTCTCTCAACCAAGAATGGGAGATATAGTAAGGATTAATCGCATCCTAATCATTCGACCTCCGATCACCATATCACAGAAACAGTAAATGGGTAATCACATACCAATATGCACATCCGGTTATTACGCCTAGGGTTCCAACACCTAGGGTTCTACTAATATTGTTTCATTCCTGAAATCCGCTCCTACCGAATAACCTCATCTAAGTTATTCTATCTCTACCAGTCTTAATTATGGTATCCACCACAAAACACATAACCATATAAACATGTAACACGCTGTCTAATAAACGACAACATAGTCATACCAATGGCAATCAATAGCCGAAATTAATTTAGGTATAGCTAAAGGGTCATGCCGTAACAAAGGTCAAGGCAATACTAAATAAAGCATCAGATGCTTATATATACTCTAAACTACATAAACTGTAATCATGTCATCATGCCTTCTACGAATTTATCCATCTTATTCATATTATTCAACTAGTCTAATAATCCTAATACTAGTCAAATCCTAAGTGGTAAACATCTACCAATAATATCTAATCATTTTTATCACAATGATAACAAGCTACGTATAGCAGTAATAGCAATTTATAACCAAATGCTATCTATAAACCAGCAACCTAAAAATCTAACAGTCTAACAGAAATCAGGTTAAAACAATATTAGATAAAACATGATATCTACGCATAACCAAATATAATCAATATATATATGCACTAAATCTAGAAAATTTTCTAGAATTTATTTACCTGTTAGCCGTCTGGAGATGTCCTGTTGTCGCCAAATCCCCCATACTCGTCAATAATACCTCGAATTTCCGAAACATAAAAATCATCGGAAATCCGTACCAATCCGAAAATACCCTAGTTAACCTGCCAAACGTGGCAAACTCCCAAAAACCCAAAGACCCTAAGGAACTCGGAAACCTACGCTCTGATACCAAATAAATTGTCACGCCCCGAGGGAGTCCCCGCCAGACAAAAATCCGACAGCATCTCCCCTGTACGGGTGACAATACCAATTTTTATACAAGGCCTACACGGCCACTATACATCGGTCAACACGACCGGAACAAAGACATCTACACACGCAGATCATAAGGCCTCAGGCCAACCATCATAGTAAATAAATGAAGTCTATAACATCTAGACTTACCCCTTCTGCCATCTGAGCAGGAACATACAACCAAACTAATTGAGTAGTCCATAAGGACACCACAATTATTCCCAAACTTCCATAAGTACATAACCACAACATCAGGACCTATACATATCCTCTATACAAAATCCAAAACTAATAGACCAATAAAACCTATTCATTTCGACGAGGGGGATTGGCAGCTGGACTCTCCTGACAGCATCATCCTGAAATAAATATAAAACCACGGGGTAAGTTCAAAGAACTTAGCGGATACTAGTCGATATGAATAGTAAGAAATAGCTAACAATACTAATCATGCCAGTACAGTCTCATATATATGGTAAGCAAGAAATAAATGCAAAAGGATCAGACTACTGAGTCTCCTACCCTGATATAGGAGCATGTGCCCTACTATAAGAGATAAAGTCATCACCATATAAGAATATGAATCCTGTATGCATGTCAATCATATGCAACATCCAAGGCATCAATACAATAATGCAACAAACACAATACAAATGCAATCCGTGCAAAAATGCATGTCGTGCATATGACATGGTCACCCCTGACGCTACCACCGCCTCACACGCTGATGGTGAAGCCGAAAGTGGGTAGGGCTATGACAATCGTGCACTCGCCATCATCGCCCCGAGTGACCGAGTGGACAGATGCCGAGTACACCTATCCTCCCGCCCCAAACATAGTGGGGAGCTAAGCTCTCATCTCCTGTCATAGACAGAGGAGGGATCCTCGCTACCACGCCTCATCGCTACCCATGAGCTCAATGAGCTCGACAGAGCAATCGCACACACCTCCTAATGTACCACTAACCTAAGGAGTGGCAAGGTGTAGTTATGTAATCGTCATGGCTCAACAATAATGGAACCCGTCTCCAAAGATGCAATCATGCAAGATGGTGCATGATACTAAAGCATGTAAATCCTACTCAAAATATCTATCCAATAATATGTACAATCAGTATGTACATATCCCTAATCCAAGTACTATGATCCAAATAAAACAGGGAGATATACTCATATCCTATCCAATGCATGTATCAATAGGCACAAAAATATACTAGGCAGATAAACATGAATATTATTGCATGCTATCCTAACTAATATATCAACTTGACTATATCTAAAAGATAAGTCAAAGTACCACGAATATATAATGTCCGAAGAATAAAATCACGACATCGGGACTCGCCAGGTGACCAAAACTCGCATACAAAGATAACTATTGTTAAGCTCAAAATGCATTCCAACAAATCAATACTTAATCGATTTCTTACATAACCAATTAACCCAAAGACTTTAATAAAAATGGTCAACTAGATTGATCTAGTTATCCCATTAACCTAATCAATCCTCCATATTAATCCCTATCAACCATTCACCACTCATGCACAAATTGCTCACCCAAAATGGACTCTTATAGCAACCCTCTTAACCAACCACAAACTCCAATCACACTACACAACAACACACTCTCACCGACTCAACCAATGTTCACTGATCACATCCACAACAACCACCATCGGCAAAGATAATCTCCAAACATAAACATCACGCTAACTCCACATATCAAACATCCAACCGCAGATAACAAAAATTAACCACAACATGGAAAAAGAAGCAGATCGAGATTACCTATGGGTGGAACCTCACAGGCAGCAACCTTCCTTGTCTCCACTGTTCACCGGAGCAATCCGACGCTCACGATCACTTGCTATCGGTAGTAACTCGCCGTGATACTCGACCGTAAGGGCGGAGGTGCCTACGTGGATGCAGGATGCGACGCCAGCAATGGCCGAGGTGAGAAGGGCGAAAGGCAAGCGTTTTCCGACACCGCCAACCCTAGCTCGTTACGGTGGCTCATCCGTGGGCACCGACGAGGGATGGTCGGTCGTCGCTTGCAGAGGAGGGAAGCGCCGACCGTGGCGAGGCTGCTTGTGGCGGCGACCCGATCATCGATGGAGAAGAGATCGCCTGGTCGTCGACGCAATGCGCGAGCAGAGGGTGTCGACGGGAAGATCACGACGGCTTGGTCGTCGACGCAACGCGCGAGAGGAGAGGGCGTCGGCGGTGGGATCGCGGTGAAGAGAAGAATTGGATTTGGGGGAAAGCGTTACGGCGTACAGGGAATAAGGAAGAAATGAAAATAAAAACCTAGGTTTAGCTATTTAAACCTAGCGTTACTAAACCCATTAATCCCTCAATTATAGATAATCTAAACAGGCCTTATAAAAGCATGTTTTTCTTATCCCCGTAAATATCTCGTACAAGCCCCGTTTAAATCCAGAAAAATTCTGAAAAAATTCCTAAAATTCCCTAAAAATCCCGAAAAATTTCCAGGATAATTTCTCAAAATTTTTAACCATAAAATTTAATATTTAAATATTCCCGTATTTAACACAAATGACCAAGGCTAACAAGCCTAGAAGGGTCATTAGGAAGGTATCTATGGAGGTTATCCCTAAGGAATACCTAATAAACCCTAGGAGCTCAAATAGGTTTTGGGTTCCTAAGAGCGTGATCGATTCACGCTAGATGGGTTTAGGGTGTGCCAACTTTAAATGGAAGGGTAGTTAACCTAACTATGATAAAGATGACACTTTAGGTTATTTTCAAGGTTATGGATACCTTGGAAATAAATTTGATATTATGATCCTAAAAAATTTTAGGATGTGCCAATATATTTTTGGAATTATAAAAAATCAATTAAATTGGCACAACTTAGGATTAGAGATCATAGTGTGTCATTTTGGGTTTTTGGCACACTTGGGAGATTAGTAGCAATATGGCAAAAATATAATTAATAATATCAAATGTCAATTAATATTAAAACTTAGGTATTATTATACCTATACATTTTATATGTCATGTTTTGTTTGTCATATAACATGTCATGATATCATATCTAATTTTTATCATTTATATATCATGATTATGTGTAGGATTAAGGTTAATAATGTCATATGTTTCTAGATTATATCATATGTCATGACATCATGATCATTGGTCATGATTAATTTTTGCTATCATTTATGTCATGATCATTCATGTATTTAATTTGTTTAAAATTGATTTAAGGACAATGGAATGACTTGAAGTCTTATTTATAAGGGAATCAAGTAGGGTTTCCTTAGAAAAATGCATGAAACCCTAGATTAGGAGAACAAACCCCACATCTCACATCACATTGACATGTATGTGTATTTATACACCTAGATACATGTGAGATGCTAGGATATGAGTTAAGTTCAAGGTGCATAATTTTTGCATCTAGATGAACTAAAACTCATTTTATCTCAATGGTGGATCATTGGGAAAGCTTGTGTACAAGTCATGTACATTAAGCCCAAAGAATATGATCCAATATAGGTTTTCAAAAACATTTTAAAATTCTTTTAGAAAACCTTGGTGAAGTCTATCTTTTGATAGCAATCACCATTGATGAAGTTGATACAAAGTAGGGCCAAAACATTAAAAATTTCAATGGTTTTGAACTTTGTGTCAATTTCACTATTTTATGGGTAAAATATTTTTCTATCATTTTTCACCCATTGTATTAGTCATAAGTATTATAGTATGAATTTTCATGATTTTTCGATATACATATAATTATTTATGAATTTTTAAATCTCATTTCTGATAACTGAAAATCAAGATTTTTAGTTATCAGTCGACTGCTCATGGTGGCAGTCGACTGATGTGCAAGGCAGTCGACTGATTTCTGAAGGACTCGACTGCCAAGCTGATGTTGGGAAAAACAAGATTGTTTAGCCCATTTTCAGCCATGGTAAAGTTCTCTAACCACTCATAACCCTAGGATATGCTTTGGGAAGCATTAAAAAGGGTGAAAATCCATTGGATATGGATTAGGAGGGTTTTAGGGTGATGTATCAAATTTAAAGTGTTGGAAAGTTCAATGTTGAATTTCTAACCTTATTTTTTGATGGTTTAGAGTTCCTATTGGCTTAGGGACTTTCCAAGGACATTGTTTGTGTAATGGTCAAGGGGGAGCAAACTTTTAGGGGGAGGTATCCATCAAGGGATGATGGATGTTATTTTTCCTCATGAGAAGAGAAAATGAGATTTTGAGATACCCAATTTGGAAATTAAGAGAGTGTATAGGATTTCCTCTCTTGAGTGATATGAGACTTATCACTAGGAAGATGGTAGGCATCCTAGGTATTTTTGGACCAAGGGGGAGATTGTAAGATCTCATTGGGACATGAGACATTGACCTTCTTGGAGAGAACCTTTTTGATATTAGTCAAAAAAAGGGGAGAACTTATTGGGAGAATGACATCAATTGGGAAAATTGATGGGGATGATTGGTTTGAGTTAGATGGTCTAACTCAATGGTTTGTTTGGTTTTTGTCAAACATCAAAAAGAGGGAGATTGTTGGTGCAATCGGCTCAGGTCTCGATTGACCAGGACTCGAGCTTGACTCAAGAGATGTTTTGATGTTCGACAAAAATATATGACAATGTGATTTGTTGGAGATTTGACGCCGCTAGAGGGGGGGTGAATAGCATTGTGCCCGTAGGAAGATGGAATTCGTTCGCATTGCTTGTCTACAATCTTGTTAGTACGCAGCGGAATAAACAATAACAAATACAAACACAAGATACAATCACAATACGCACGATATAACGTGGTTCGGAACCGAACGGTTCCTACTCCACGGATCGAGCTCTAAAGAGCCCTAGTGATGCACACACACTCACTAATCACAAATACTTCTTCTCGACACAAGTCGGAGGTGGAGAAACCTCTTACAATAGATTACAACAATAATCTAAAAGCAACAAGAAAATAAAATGAAGAATAATGCAATACAAGTAAAGAAAACACTTTACAAATGCTTTGGATTGCTTGCTTTTGGTTGCTTGAAGAGTGGCCTTGGAGACTCTGATTTGCAGCAACAAATCGCCCCAAAGATGCTCAAGAAACCATTGCCAAAAATCCTCCCGTCGAGCTCCTTTTATCCTTCCGCGCGACCTGGATTTCCGCCTATCAGTCGACTGCCATAAGTCACTAGTCGACTGATGCCACTATTGTCGTGAGACAACGACTCGATCCACGCTGGAAAAACTCCAACGGATCTCTTGGAAGTTGACTGCCAACATTGGCGATCATCGCCGACCACGTAATCGATCGCCGATTGGCTACGAGCATTAATGCTCGCGGCGGTGAACTAGCGATCATTCGCCTTTGGCGATCAGCGCTCATTTATCGATTCGACTACTCGATGAAGCGATCACGGGCGATTCGGCTCTTAAGCGGCGGTCGAACTCAAGTCGGCGTTTTAACCCAAGTATGGTGCCCCCATACTTGCTAGACCACCCTTAGCCTAGACCTAAGCCTTCTAACCACCTCCATCAGCCTCACGCCTCTCGGATCCCTCCAAGTCATCCATGACTTGTTCATCCATCGCGCTAGCCTCCAGGTGCTTCCCTCGGCTATGTCATGCTAACGGTGTCTACACCGCCAAGGCACATTGGACTTACGCCGTCAAGACTCCGCTTGGACTTTACGCTGCCAATATCAATCCCCTTGGACTTCCCAAATGCCAAGACTCAAGCTTGGACTTTCCCTTGCCAACCCATGTTGGACTTTCCATGCCAAGACCCATGCTTGGACTTTCCATTTGCCAAGACCCATGCTTGGACTTCTCATTTGCCAAGACCCATGCTTGGACTTCTCATGCCAAGTACTCAAGACTTGGACTTTCCCAAATGCCAAGTACCCATGACTTGGACTTTCCATGCGCCAAGTGTCCCACTTGGACTTTTCATGCCAAGTACTCAAGACTTGGACTTTACCAAATGCCAAGTGTCCCACTTGGACTTTCCATACCAAGTACCCATGACTTGGACTTTACCTTGCCAAGACCCATGCTTGGACTTTCCCATAATCACATGGTCAACCCCAGTCAACCATCAAGGTCTTCCTCGAGTCAAACTCGAGTCCGGTCAAACATGACCCGGGTCGATTGCTCCAACAATCTCCCCAACATATTAACCGACATTAATGTCAAACATCAATGCCAAACCACTTTGTCAAATCCCTTTGTCAAACATTAAAACATCACTCGAGTCAAACTCGAGTCTGGTTAATCGTGACCTGGGTCGATTGCACCAACAATCTCCCCCTTTTTGATGTTTGACAAAAACCAAACAAATCATCTGAGTTAGACCACTAACTCAAATCCCTTACCAATTATCTCAAATTGGTAAACACTATCCAAATGTTCTCCCCCAAACATTCTCCCCCTTTTTGACTAACATCAAAAAGGTTTTCACTCCAAGGAGGTCAATGTCTCATGTTCCAATGAGATCTTACAATCTCCCCCTTGATCCAAAAATAAATACCTAGGATGCCTACCATCTTCCTAGTGATAATTCACATATCACTCAAGAGAGACAATCCTATACTCTCTCCCAATTTCCAAATTGGGTATCAAAAACTCATCAATTTTCCCAATTGATGATACTCTCCCAATAACTTCTCCTCTTCAAGGAGAAAAACACATCCATCATCCCAAGATGGATACTTCCCCCTAAAGGCTTGCTCCCCCTTGACCATTGCACCAACAATGTCCTTGGGAAGCCCCTAAGCCAATAGGAACTCTAAACCATCAAAATTAAGGTTCTAAGTTCAAACTTGAACTTTCCATACCCTAAATTTGATACTTTGACCTAACACTTCTCCTAATCCATATCCAATGGATTTTCACCTTTTATAATGCTTCCCAAAGCATATCCTAGGGTTAGAAGTGGCTAGGGACCTTTACCATGGCTGAAAATGGGCTAAACAAACCTTGTTAACCCAAAATCAAACCTAGCAGTCGACTCTGACGATGTCGATCATTGCCACTCATCGATCGCCACAGGCGATCATGACTCAAAAATCTCGATTTTCAGCTATCAGAAATGAATTTTGAAAATTCACAAATAATTATACGTAATTCGAAAAATCGTGAAAATTCATACGTATAATACTTATGACACACACAATGGGTGAAAAATATTTGAAAATTATTTTACCCATAAAATATTGAGTTTGATACAAAAATCAAAACCATTGAAATTTTCAATGTTTTGGCCCTATTTTGTATCAACTCTATCAATGGTGATTGCTATCAAAAGATAGACTTCACCAAGGTTTTTCAAAATGATTTTAAAATGTTTTCAAAACCTTATTTTGGATCATATTCCTTGGGCTCTATGTACATGACTTGTACACATGCTCTCCCAATGATCCATATATGAAACAAGATGAGTTTTAGTTCTTGAACTCAACTCATATCCTAGCATCTCACATGTATCTAAGGTGTATAAATATACATACATGTCAATTGGATGTGAGATGTGGGTTTTGTTCATCCTAATCTAGGGTTTCATGCATTCTCTAAGGCAACCCTACTTGATTCCCTTATAAATGGGACTTCAAGTCATGCCATAGTCCTTAATTCAATTTCAATTGAGATTTTCTTAAATGCATGAATGATTATGGCATTAATGATGACATAAATAAACATATGCTCATAATCATGATGTCATGGCATAATATGAAATCTAAAACACATGACATTTGAAACCTTAATTCTAAACATGAACATGACATATAAAATCATAGAACTAGGCATGATGTCATGACATGGCATATGGCAATCAAGGCATGGCATATAAAATATATAGGTATAGTAATACCTAAATTTTAATATTAATTTCCATTTGATATAGTTAGATATATTTTGTCATATTAACCTTAATCTCCCTAGTGTGCCAAAAACTCAAAATGACACACTAACACTCTAAACCCTAATTGTGCCAATTTGATCATTTTATCAAACTTCATAACTAATATTGGCACATCCTAAAATCTTTTAGGATTATAATTCAACCCTATTTCCAAGGTATCCATAACCTTGAAAATAACCTAAAATGTCACCTTTATCATGGTTGAGTTAACTACTCATCCACTCAAGGTTGGCACATCCTAAACCCACCTAGCGTGAATCAATCACGCTCTTAGGAACCCAAAACCGATTTGAGCTCCTAGGGTTAATTAGGTATTCCTTAGGGATAACCTCCCTAGATACCTTCCTAATGACCCTCCTAGGCTTGTTAGCCTTGGTCATTTGGGTCTTACCTAGGTTGGCTCTAGGGGTAACTCCCCTTGCAACCTTCTTAGTGGTCACCCTAGGTTTCCTAGAAATCCTAGCCACTAGGCACACCCTTTGGTCAACTCTAGGGATAACCTCCCTATTGACCTTGGTCTTCCTAGACCTAGTTAGTGTTCCATAATCTAATGGAACACTATGGTAAGTCACCTTGGGCTTAGGTTTGTGACCCAAACCTTGCTTGCCCTTAGTTGACTTTTGACTCTTGTGTCCTAAGTGTTGACTTTGAGATTTGGACCTAGACTTTTGATCATTTGACCCTTTAAATTGGTTTTGTATCTTATTTAGGGTCTTTTCAAGTTTTTCAAGCCTTGACCTCAAGACTTGATTTTCCTTTTCTAATTGCCCAATTTTAGAATTTTGATTTAAATCTTGGGCATTGGACTTCCTAGGCATATGCCTAGTCCATTTAGGGTTTAGACCTAGGTGCTCTTGCACCTTTCTAATTGTCTCCCTAGGTAAAAATTTTCTAGAGTTATTTGACCTAGGTTTGCCCTTAGGTAAAATATTTTTAGGGACATTAGTCCCAAATTTCTCCTTACTCCTAAGGTAAACATTTTTAGCACCTAAGCAAAATTCCTTACTTCTAGCATGCTCTTTATGAATTGCAAGAGAATTAAAATTTCTAGCATGCTTTTAACTTTTAAATTTAGAAGGTGCCTTATTTAAATATACCTTAGGGTTAGCTATAGAAGTTCCCCCTACTTGTAATGCTCCTCCTTGCCCCTTCTTCTTCCCCCTAGGGCATTGACTCCGATAATGCCCCTTTGAATTGCACTTGAAGCATATGATGTGCTCCTTGCCTTTAGGTGTTGGGGAACCAACATCCTTGACTTTTGGTGCCGGTGGAGCTTTCCTAGCCTTCTTTGGGCACTTGCTCTTATAGTGCCCGGTTTCCCTACACTCAAAACATATTATATGCATTTTATTATTAACACATATGTTTGAGTTACCTAGGTTAATGGAGACCGGAATTGGACTTTGGGCTTCTTCATCTTGACCGGATGTCGAAGCTTCTTCTTGATGTTCCGGTGTGGAAGTTCTCTCCTCCCCCTCGGTCCTTGAGGTGGATGCTTCTTCCACTTCCTCCTCTACTTCCTTCTCCGATCCGGATGTTGATTCCCTATCAACTTCCGAATTCTCAAGCTCTTTAGATGTTTCTTCTTGAGCTTGAGAGGGTGATGGTCCTTCTTCTTGGACCGATGATAGATTTTCATGGAGCTTGGCCAAATCGCTCCATAGCTCCTTAGCATCCACATAGTCACCTAGGCTACACAAGAGGTCATTAGGAATTAAATCAAAAATGAATTTGATTACCTTCTTGTTTTTATCGAATTGTTGGAGTTGCTCCTCACTCCATTTCTTCTTCTTGAGAAACCCTCCCTTTGGTCCCTTAGGATATTCAAATCCTTCCATCAATGCGGACCACTCCTCAAGGTCTCTCATCATCAAAAAATCTTCAATTCTCGCCTTCCAAGAATTGAAACCTTCTCGTCCATAGAAGACATACGGAATTGGGGTGTTGATATCCCATCCCAATTGTCCTTAGATTTCCATCTTTTACCCTCTAGCGTCTTGCTCCCGGTTGTTAATCCGTTGAAGAGCCCCGGGCTTTGATACCACTTGTTGGAGATTTGACGCCGCTAGAGGGGGGGTGAATAGCGTTGTGCCCGTAGGAAGATGGAATTCGTTCGCGTTGCTTGTCTACAATCTTGTTAGTACACAGCGGAATAAATAATAACAAATACAAACACAAGATACAATCACAACACGCATGATATAATGTGGTTCGGAACCGAACGGCTCCTACTCCACGGATCGAGCTCTAAAGAGCCCTAGTGATGCACACGCACTCACTAATCACAAATACTCCTTCTCAACACAAGTCGGAGGTGGAGAAACCTCTTACAATAGATTACAACAATAATCTAAAAGCAACAAGCAAATACAATGAAGAATAATGCAATACAAGTAAAGAAAACACTTTACAAATGCTTTGGATTGTTTGCTTTTGGTTGCTTGAAGAGTGGCCTTGGAGACTCTAATTTGCAGCAACAAATCGCCCCAAAGATGCTCAAGAAACCATTGCCAAACATCCTCCCGTCGAGCTCCTTTAATCCTTCCGCGCGATCTGGATTTCCGCCTATCAGTCGACTGCCATAAGTCACCAGTCGACTGATGCCACTGTTGTCGTGAGACAACGGTGTAAGGGAACGATATGGCCGGCTAGAGGGGGGTGAATAGCCGTAGTACGTTGGACGTCGTAAATTGCTCGTCTACAAAACTAATTAGCGCAAGCGGAATATACAAATACAAAGCAAAAGACAAGCAAGATATAAGCAAGCAATACAAACACCGAGATATAACGTGGTTCACGGCTACGCCGCTAATCCACGGTCCGATTCGTCCACGGTGAATCACTCCGCCAAAACCAATCACTATCGGTCTCTCCTTTGCACAAAGCTAGGTGGAGGTAACCTTTACAACCAAGATCACTCTTCTTACAATAGGATTGAAGTAAAGACAAGTAAGAAGAGTTTAGAGCTTGTGGGGCACTAGGAAGATCGTTTAGAGTATGAGCATTAGCCTCTCAAAGGCTTACACCCTCTCTTTTTATAGAGAGGGCTAACTTCTTCCCGTTTGCCGCCATCGATCATTGCCGCCCTTGGCGATCATTGCCGTCCTCTGGCGGCCTCCGAACACGTCGGATCCGGCCAGTTGTAGTCAGCGGAACTCTTGGCGATCGTGATGGACCTCATCGATCATTCTGCCTCGTCGTCGGCGCGATCGGCTACGAGCGATTAATGGCGAAACCCCATTGACGATCGGCTGCGCCTTGGCGGTCGATAATGTCTTAGCGATCGGCCTTACGTATGGCGATCGGCTGCGCCTAATCAATCGATCGTATACCGGTCGAACTTACTCGACTCGGGCGATCATTGCCGCCATGACATGGCGATCGGTGGTGTCGGAAACCCATCGACACTTGGCCAAATGGCCAAGTTTCACCTAAACTACCCTTCCCGGGTTACAATCGCTCACTCTCATTTCTCGAGTCCCTCGCCGAAGTTCTCTTCGTTCTCGGCCACGTCCCTCGGCGGCATCAGCGCCGCGACCTGCAATGCTCCTTCGCGTCTCTTGCCTCAGTCTACTTCCTCCGGCTTCACTCCAAGCTTCTCGTCCGGCGGTCCCTCGGATGCTCCAAGCGCACGGCTTCCGCAAAGCTATCCTTCACCGACTCAAGGCACGAGTCATGAGATGTGAAACTCGCCACGGCTCCATGTGCGAATTACTAAGTCATGCACGACTTCAACGCACATATCACATCAACATATCAAACTAACTTAAACCCTTTGCCACACCATCAAAACCATATCACGGCAAGAGATTGCCCTAACAATCTCCCCCTTTTTGATGTGTGGCAATCCGTTTAAGTTAGGTAAAAACATTTGATATAAATTCTAAGGTAAGAAAGCATGTAAAGATAAACATGATATAGCAACATGCAACTCCCCCTTAATCCATGAAACTCTCCTATGCAATTTTTCTCCCCTTATCATATATTTCTCCCCCTACAATATATTTCTCCCCCTAAAGTGATTAACTTAAACATACTTATTTCTCCCCCTTTGACACCATCAAAAAGATTAACACTAAGTTATAAACTCATGGCATCAAGTATATTTCTACCACTTGTTGGTGGCATCAAGTATATTTCTACCACTTGTAGGAGGTTTACAAACTGAATTCGGCCTTCAATATTCTGATTTATAGCCACCAAATGATCGCTATCGATGGCAATGACCGCACAAATGAATCCATATTTCTGATTTTCTGGACGAATTTCAGAAATGCATTATAAATTCCATAAAATTTAAAAAATCATGAAATTTGGGGAAAATATTTCTTTTAAGTATATCTATAAATGAAAAATAGTTTTTCATGAAAACTCATTATATTTTCTTGTTTTTGCCAAAAATCCAAAAGTTCTAAAAACCACTAGGTTTTTGATCATTCTAGTATCAAGTTAGCTACCTAGTTTTGCATCCAATTGTTTCAAAACATGAATACATGTATTTTAGGGTAAGAAATTGTTTTGAAAACATATGAAATATCCAACCATGATCTTTGGGCAATATGTCTATGAATTAAACATAAGCCTTCCCTATGATTGGTCTATTATTGCTATTTTGATACTTTAAATGACCATCTAAATGCCATAGGCATTAGTGGACATTTGTATCATCCTAATATCTCACCCATGCTAAGTTTGTAATCAAGTTAGCCTATAGTGAGTGTGAGATGTATCCTAGGGGGGTATTTGTATATACTTAACTCATATATTCATGCAATTCTATCATGGTTAAGTATCAACCTAACACTCTACATGATCATAATGACATATATAAATTAATTCTACATTATGATCATGAAACTCATGTATCCATCAAATAATAGTCATGAATTAGGTATTATATGATGATGATAAACAAACTATCACCTAAAGCATGATTTAAACCTATTTCTCAAGATAACGTGCCAAATATCAGAATCATAAATCATGATTTAAGACATACATAGGAATTACATCAATCATCATGATTTAAGCATTATTACCTATTTATGGGCACGTTATCATCACCCAACACTATCAAAAAAAAAATGTTGTCCCGTCATCCTAAGTCAACCAAATTATGATATAGGTCAAGTTCATATGGTTGACTACCCTAGGGTTATTCTAACCCTTAAGGATGGATTTTGGAACCCAAAATAAATTCTTTCCTATTGGGTTCACTAAATACTCCTTGGGGATCCATTTCCTAGCAATTACCTTCTTCTTATCTTGTCCCCTAGCTATTAGGCATTTATAGGCCTTTTCATTTTTCTTTTCTTTGTATCCTAGGCCTTTCTTGTTGAAACTAGCTCTTTGGCTCCCTAAGATCATGTTCAATGTGTTGGAGCCTATAGTGAATTTTTCTAGGGCTTTTGTTAAATAATCTACCTTTTCCCTTAAAGCCCTATTTTCATTTATACATGCATCACTAACATCTAAAGGCATATAAAGGTTATGTGAGCATGCTTCATCTAAGCTAGAAGAAATATTATCATTTAAGCATGTCTTTTCTAATTTTTGTTCTAATTCCTTAATTTGTTCAAGCATGCATTTATTTTTCTTCTTTGCCCTAAATAAATCCTTAGTTAAACTAGAAACCATGGAAACTATTTTCTTAGGGGTTAGATTTGTTACCATAGTTTCCATGTCCTCTTCTTCTTCGGATGATGAGGATGTGGAAGCTCCCCCTTCATTTGAGCTCTCCCCATTTGAGCTTGATTCTTCATTTTCGGATGAAGAGCAATCCAAGTCATCAAAGGCCATCAAGGCCAAATTGGTGACAAAGGCATTCTCCTCATCCGATGATGAGGAGGAGGATGAGGATGGATCATCCCAAGTCCTTGCCTTGAGAGCCTTAGCCTTTCCCTTCTCCTTTGTTTTCTTCTCCTCTTCCTTTCTCTTGCTCCCCTTCTTCTTCTTCCTCTTCTCTTCTTTCTTTTTCTTCTCTTCTTTGCTTTTGTTTAGGAGGGGACAATTGTCCCTTATGTGTCCCTCTCCTTGGCAGTTATAGCATATGACCTTCCCCCTTGGTCTTCTCATCCTATCATTAGATTTATCAAATCTAAAATTCTTAAATGCACGTCTTACCCTCCTTACCATGTAGGCTTCTTCGGTGCTATCCATGGAGGAGGAGGAAGATGCTTCGTCATCGGAGGAGGAGGTGATTTCCATCTTCTTCTTCCCCTTACTTGCCAATAATGCTACTCCTCTTGAGGGTTGAATTCTAGGCTCCTCTTGTATTCCCTCAAGCCTAGTTTCGTGAAGCTCCATGGTTGAAAAGAATTCCTCCAAGGTGCTCACTTCTAGGTTCTTGGAGATATAAAATGAGTCCACCATGGAGCTCCATTTTGAGGACCGGGGAAAGGCATCTATGGCCTTCATTACCATATCCCGGTTTGATAGCTTCTCACCTACACTTGTTAGCCCAATTAAAATTTCTTTAAACCTAGAGTGTAGTGAGGTTACCTTTTCTCCCTTTTCTAGTTTTATATTGGATAATTGGGAGCGGAGGAGGTCTCTCCTTGTTAGCTTGGCCTCGGATGTGCCTTCATGGAGTTCTATAAGCTTCTCCCACATCTCTTTGGCGCTAGCACATTCTCCGATCCGGTTGATCTCTTGTTGAGGGAGCACATTGTAGAGATGGTGCTTGGCTTTGGAGTTTGCAAGGTGCTCCTCTCTTTGCCTCTTGGTCCACCTAGATTTCTCTATTGGCTTCCCCTCTTCATCCCTAGGCAAAACGAAACCGGATTCCATTGTAATCATTATATCAAAATCCGTTTCGAAAAATACCTCCATTCGCTTCTTCCACCAAGCGAATTCTCCTTCAAACTTCGGAGGATGGATGTTGGAGCCGGCCATTTTTGATGTAGGGCTTGTTGCGGCGGTTAGTCCGGTGACAAGCAACCTCGGCTCTGATACCACTTGTAAGGGAACGATATGGCCGGCTAGAGGGGGGTGAATAGCCGTAGTACGTTGGACGTCGTAAATTGCTCGTCTACAAAACTAATTAGCGCAAGCGGAATATACAAATACAAAGCAAAAGACAAGCAAGATATAAGCAAGCAATACAAACACCGAGATATAACGTGGTTCACGGCTACGCCGCTAATCCACGGTCCGATTCGTCCACGGTGAATCACTCCGCCAAAACCAATCACTATCGGTCTCTCCTTTGCACAAAGCTAGGTGGAGGTAACCTTTACAACCAAGATCACTCTTCTTACAATAGGATTGAAGTAAAGACAAGTAAGAAGAGTTTAGAGCTTGTGGGGCACTAGGAAGATCGTTTAGAGTATGAGCATTAGCCTCTCAAAGGCTTACACCCTCTCTTTTTATAGAGAGGGCTAACTTCTTCTCGTTTGCCGCCATCAGTCGACTGCCGCCCTTGGCAGTCGACTGCCGTCACTACAACGGCCTCCGAACACGTCGGATCCCGACCGTTGTAGTCCAACGGAACTCTTGGCAGTCGACTGATGGACCTCATGATCAGCTTCCCGTAATCGGCGCCCGATCGGCTACGAGCGGTCCAATGGCGAAACCCCATTGACGCGATCATTGCGCCCGCCCGATCGGCGTGATCTTCTTAGCGATCGGCCCAGCGTATGGCGATCGGCGCCACAATCCAATCGTATACCGGTCGAACTTACTCGATTAGCGCGATCGGCCCGCCATGACATGGCAGATCGTGTCGAAAAACCCATCCGACACTTGGCCAAATGGCCAAGTTTCACCTAAGAGCTACCCTTCCCGGGTTACAATCGCTCACTCTCATTTCTGAGTCCTCGCCGTTCTCGCGTTCTCGGCCACGTCCTCGGCGACATCGGTAGCGCCGCGGCTCTGCAATGCTCCTTGTCTCTTGCCTCAAGTCTACTTCCTCCGGCTTCACTCCAAGCTTCTCGTCCGGCGGTCCCTCGGATGCTCCAAGCGCCACGGCCATAAGCTATCCTTCACCGACTCAAGGCACGAGTCATGAGATGTGAAACTCGCCACGGCTCCATGTGCGAATTACTAAGTCCTGCACGACTTCAACGCACATATCACATCAACATATCAAACTAACTTAAACCCTTTGCCACACCATCAAAACCATATCACGGCAAGAGATTGCCCTAACAAACGGCTCGATCCACGCTGGAAAAACTCCAATGGATCTCTTGGCAGTCGACTGCCAACATTCGCAGTCGACTGCCGGCCGCTTAGTCGACTGCCCAGTCGACTACGGAGCATTTTGTGCTCGCGGATGAACTAGCAATCGACTGCCGACCCTTGGCAGTCGATCGTCAGATCGGGCCTCGATCGCTCAATGAGCGATGATCGCCGGAGCAGCCCATCTCTTAAACGGCAGTCGAACTCAAGTCGACTCATGGCAGTCGAACCGGCCATAATGTCAATCGACTGCCAACCTCAAAGATGAGGTTTTAACCCGAGTATGGTGCCCCCATACTTGCTAGACCACCCTTAGCCTAGACCTAAGCCTTCTAGCCACCTCCATCAGCCTCATGCCTCTCGGATCCCTCCAAGTCATCCATGACTTGTTCATCCATCGCGCTAGCCTCCAGGTGCTTCCCTCGGCTATGTCATGCTGACGGTGTCTACACCGCCAAGGCACATTGGACTTACGTCGCCAAGACTCCGCTTGGACTTTACGCTGTCAATATCAATCCCCTTGGACTTCCCAAATGCCAAGACTCAAGCTTGGACTTTCCCTTGTCAACCCATGTTGGACTTTCCATGCCAAGACCCATGCTTGGACTTTCCATTTGCCAAGACCCATGCTTGGACTTCTCATTTGCCAAGACCCATGCTTGGACTTCTCATGCCAAGTACTCAAGACTTGGACTTTCCCAAATGCCAAGTACCCATGACTTGGACTTTCCATGCGCCAAGTGTCCCACTTGGACTTTTCATGCCAAGTACTCAAGACTTGGACTTTACCAAATGCCAAGTGTCCCACTTGGACTTTCCATGCCAAGTACCCATGACTTGGACTTTACCTTGCCAAGACCCATGCTTGGACTTTCCCATAATCACATGGTCAACCCCAGTCAACCATCAAGGTCTTCCTCGAGTCAAACTCGAGTCCGGTCAAACATGACCCGGGTCGATTGCTCCAACAATCTCCCCAACATATTAACCGACATTAATGTCAAACATCAATGCCAAACCACTTTGTCAAATCCCTTTGTCAAATATTAAAACATCACTCGAGTCTGGTCAATCGTGACCTAGGCCAATTGCACCAACATGATTGTCATGGGAAAGTCCAAGTCTTGGGTACTTGGCATAGAAAGTCCAAGTGAGACACTTGGTATTTGGGAAAGTCCAAGCATGAGTCTTGGCAATTGAAATTCCAACATGGGCTGGCAAGGAAAGTCCAAGCATGGGTCTTGGCATGGAAAGTCCAACATGGGTTGGCAAGGAAAGTCCAAGCATGGGTCTTGACATGGAAAGTCCAACATGGGTTGGCAAGGGAAAGTCCAAGCTTGAGTCTTGGCATTTGAGAAGTCTGAGGGGTTTGATATTGACGACGTAAAGTCCAAGTGGGAGTCTTGGCAGCATAAGTTCAATGGTTGGCAGCGTAAAGTCCAAGCGGAGTCTTGGCAGCGTAATTCCAATGTGCCTTGACGGTGTAGACACCGTTAGTATGACATAGCCGATGGAAGCACCTGAAGGCTAGCCGATGTAAGTCCAATTTTCTCGTCTACAAAGAATATTAGCGCAATGGAAACAAAGCAAGACAAGCAAATAGAAATAAGAATGCAAACGCTAACACAAAGTCATAATGTAGTTCACGGCCTCGCCGCTAGTCCATGACCCGATTCGTCCCCGGTGAATCACTCCGCAACCAATCCACTATTGGTCTCTCCCTTTAGCCAATGCAAGGTGGAGGTAAACCCTTACAACTCAAGAACACTCCTTTTATAATAGATGTGAAAGACACTAGAAGAAGGAGTTTAACACTTGTGGAGCACTTGGATGATGATTTGGAATATAAGCATTAGCCATCCAAAAGCCCACACCCTCTCTTTTTATAGAGAGGGCTGATTTCTTCCCGTTGGCCGCCACCAGTCGACTGCTGCCCTTAGCAGTCGACTGTCGCCACTACAACGGCCTCCGAACACGTCAGATCCCGACTGTTGTAGTCCAACGGAACCCTTGGCAGTCGACTGATGCATTCATCAATCGATTGATGCCTCGTAGTCGACTGCCCAGTCGGCTACGAGAAGTTATGTGCCCAATACCCTCTCGACCCGGCTCGACCGCCATCGCTAGCGTACCGATGATGGTCTTGCGATCAATGATCGCAATATATGGCAATGATCGCTGGGCCAAAAACCCATTAGTCAGATACCAGTCGAACCCCATTCGACTCAGTGCAGTCGACTGCCATTCCATCCATGGCAGTCGACTGATGTCAGAAAATCTCATCCGACACTTAGCCAAATGGCCAAGTTTCACCTAAGAGCACTACCCCTTCCCGGGTTACATTCGCTCACTCTCATCCCTTGGAGTCCCTCGCCTTTGAAGTTGTCTTCGTCAGGCCACGTCCCTCGAATGTGCCAAGCGCACGGCTCCGCAACGCCATCCTTCGCGTCTCGCCCTGAAGTCTACTTCCTCCGGCTTCACTCCAAGCTCCTCGTCCAGCGGTCCCTCGGATGCTCCAAGTGCACGGCTTCCGCAAAGCCATCCTTCACCGACTCTAAGACCGAGTCATGAGATGTGAAACTCGCCAAGGCTCCATGTGCAAATTACTAAGTCCTGTAAGACTCCAACGCACATATCAAATCACAATAACAACCTAACTTAAACCCTTTGCCACACACATCAAAACCATATCACGGGTTGATTGCCCTAACAATCGTTGGCATGACATAGCCGATGGAAGCACCTGAAGGCTAGCGCAATGGATGAAAAAGTCATGGATGACTTGGAGGGATCTGAGAGGCGTGAGGCTAATGGAGGTGGCTAGAAGGCTTAGGTCTAGGCTACGGGTGGTCTAGCAAGTATAGGGGCACCATATTTGGGTTAAATCTCATGTTTGAGGTTAAAACCTCATGTTTGAGGTGTGTCAGTCGACTGGTGTCATGTGGCAGTCGACTGGCGTGAGTCAGCTAGGGTTTGACTGTGGGAATTGGTCTAGCAGTCGACTGTCAGAGGTGGGCAGTCAACTGATTGGCCGAGTAGTCGATTGATCTTGTGATCAATCGACTGGTGCTCGAGAATTCGGACACAGAATGGAGTCGAGACTCGACTGCGGGGCTAACAGTCGAGTGAAGGCTCCATTAGTCGACTGATGGTGGATCTGTTGGATCTTTCCAGGGTAGATCTAGCTATTATCTCACGACAACAATAGCATCAGTCGACTGATGGTCCTGAGCAGTCGACTGATCGGTAATTTCCAGCCCAGGTTGAAGCTTTAAATGGAGCTCATGGAGGAGATTTCGACCAAGGTTCTTTGAGGTGTTTTGGGGTGAGTTGCTGCTGCAATTCAAGGTCTCCAAGTGCTACTCGATCAACCTAGCAAGCAAGCATTCAAAAGCTCGGTGTAAAGTTTTCTTTACTTGCATTTTAGTGTAGTTGCTTGTATTCTTATTGTATTACTATTGTAATCTGTTGTAAGAGGTTTCTCCACCTCCGACTTGTGTCAAGGAGTTATTGGATAGTGGTGTGTGATTGGCATCGCTAGAGCTCTTTAGAGCTCGATCCGTGGAGTACGAACCATTCAATTCCGAACCACGTTAAATACTTGTGTAATTGTATTTGTAGTATTTCGTTATAGCTATTTGTTTTATTTCCGCTGCGCTAACAAAGTTTGTAGACGAACACGAACGAATTCCATCATCGTACGAGCACGCCGCTAATCACCCCCCCCTCTAGCGGTCACATATCCTCTACAGGCTCAGTAGTCGACTGCTGCCTGCATAGCCGACTGATCAGTCGGCTACGGGAGGTTCTGTTAGTAATATATGAGAGATGTCCTAAGGTAATCGCCTTATGTATGAACCATTTATATGATAAATGAAGATTCACTATTTGAGTATACATGTTTAATGTATTTGATTGGATCTTAAACTCATTTACTGAATGTCCACGATACGATTCACAGCATGAGAGAATTTGTGGTTGGATCACAACTAGTGAGTATCTCTACATGTGTAATTGTGATGTATCGGAATTATCCCTAGTCGATGAATTGATGGATTTGGACACCATCAATTATGTCGAGACTAGCACGAGGTATACTCCTTGGTGTATCCAAGCAGCTGATTCTCACTGGCTGGAGACATTGTGATGTCCGGAGTTAATCGTGGATGCTAGTTATGGTAACTAGTTCATTGGAGTGACCGGTAGTAAGACTTCATATGGTTCTCTGCATATATAGATATGTCAATGAAGTTCTTCTTGTGGCTTAAGTGCGATGTTCCTTTGACTTGCGGTATTCAAGTCATCTTGATCATGGAGACTTATGCTTTGACATCTTAAGCAAACATCTCTAAGGAGATGTGGACCCGGGATGATTGGGTATAAGTCGAAGTGATCGAAGGTGTTTGAATAGCCTATAAAGGATTCACCACTCCTTGCGAGGAGATGTATACCCATGGCCTCTCGTCGGATTGTTACTAAAGTCTTTGGCCAAAGCATTACATGTTTAGAGTAAGGTACTCTTCGATACATGTGGAGTAACTAGAATCCGTAGGACGAGGAAATGATACTTGGGCTAGGTGTGACGTAGTCAGCCTAGTGGGGACTGACACAATAGACCATGTCCTGAACCAAGTGGGTATAAAATGAGTGAAGGGAATGGGGCACGATTCATTCGAGCTACTGAAGGGTTTCAGAAATAGTTCTGGATCAACCGTTGATCTTTTTGGTTAATTGGGGATCATGATGTACTACTAGGTGCCACTCATGATCGTTCTATAATTAATGGTTAATTATAGACGACCAACATAAACCGAGAACCTATTTGGTCACACGCACAACGAGTGTAATCCAAAGGATTTAAAACGAGCTTGAGAATGGGATTCTCAGACCGAGAGAAACTATGTTTGGTTGGACCAAACATAAAGCGAGCATGAAATTGTTTGATGCAATGGAAGCGTGGATGGGCCGTGTCTTATGAAGACATAATGGATGGACCAAAATGGTTTGGTTCTAATCCAATGGATGAGAATAAACCAAAGGGTTTGGTTTATATTAAACGAATGAACCAAAGGTTGGTTCGGTTCGTTTTAACTTAAAATAAATCATCATGGTTTGGTTTATTTTAACTTATCTTAATGGAGCGGGTTAACGGGCTTTATGGATATGATCCATTAACCATTAAGAGAATTAGTTCTCTATAAAATAGGGCTTAAACCCTAATCCTAAAACCCTAATTGGAGTTGCCGCCCCCTCCCTCTCCTCCACTAGTCGGCGCCAACCCTAGGTGTGCCGCCCGCCCACCTTTGTGCCGTCCAAGTCATTCATTGCGTGACCAAGCTTCAGCCGGTGAACCTCCGGCGACCCTCCGTGATCTCCTCTAGGTTGGTGATAAGGTGAGCTTCCATCTCTCCTTGGCCGGCCTCTATTCCTCCACCAAAAGCTGTCCAGTTTTTCTGGACAGCTTGTTTCTTTGTTGTCGGAGCGTCGTTTGGACGACGGTTAGTGCTCCGATAGCGCCTAACTTACCGGGGATTTGATCTCCAGTAATCCTCTGTGGTGGAGGACGAAGGATTCGTCAATTGGTTGACGAATACCTCTCCGGAGAAGCGAGTTTTGAGAACTCATTTTAGGATCCGAATTTGGATTCGGATCGTGATCATCTCTCGATCACGTCGTCTTCAACATGAGGCTAGTAACCCGTACGAAGACGAAGCTCGTGACTTAGCGAAGTCATCCCGAGGAGCTCGGCGTGGATACGGATAGAGACGATTCTTACGAGGTTCGTTCCGGTTGATGCCGTTCCCGCTACACGTCATACGAAAGGTATAACGTAGATAATTTCTTTTATTGCAAATTTTAATTTACGGTTATGTCTACACTTATTGTAATATGCATGCGTGTGTTGTGTGTGTTGTAATAAATATAGATTTATTATTTTTAATTGCTTCCGCTGTGCTCATGTTTACGAAACATGATCGAACACACACACGCCGCGGTGCCGGAAACCCAACAGTGGTATCAGAGCCCAGGTTGTGTTTCGACATAATCGTAAAAATGGTTTTGCGATAGTCATAATGTATTTCTGGAAATTTTCTAATTTTGGAAATTTAGAAGTATTTATGGAAATTTTTCAATTTTGGAAAGTCTAGAAGTATTTATGGAAATCTTCCACTTTTGGAAAGTTGGAATTATTTATGGAAATTGATATTTTCCATAAATAAAAATATTTGATTAGATTCTGGAAATTTGTTTCCTAATTTAATCATGATTTGATTTGGGAAATCAAATCTTAAAATATTTTATTTCCATAAGTAGTTTTAATGATTTAGGAAATTGGTTTCCTAAATAGATTTTCCTTAATCAAATAATTCCATGAATAAAATATATGATTAGATTTGGAAATTTGTTTCCTAATTTAATTATGATTTGATTTGGAGAATCAAATCTTAAACATATTTTATTTCCATAAATAGTTATGACATATAAGGAAATATATACATGACATAATTGTATGCCATGTAATTGCATTAGATGCATAACATTATGCCATGCGTGTCATGACATGTAGATGTATGCCATGTATGTCATGCCATGTAGATAATAGTTATTTGCATGCAAAGAGGATGAGACATAAAAACCCTTAAACAATATTAAGGCCTACACCTTCCATTAATATGGTTAGAACCAGAGTTCCGTTTCTTGTTTGGGTTGTTGGACTCTCTCCAAGCCCGGCTCGAACCTGAATATATTCAAACCATGGAATAGTTTAATACTAATATGGTAAGAGTCAGAGGTCAATCGTTAGCTTTGGTTGTTGGACTCTCTCCAAGCTGGGCTAATTGGTTGAATGCGCTCTAACCATATTAAAACTATGTCCTGATTAATGGGTTGGCTTTAACCTGGAGCATCGGCTTGTTGGACTCACTCCAAGGTCGATGTAAAGGGAGGTGAAGTTGGGTGCTATGCATATGATGCATACTTGTTAATGTGTTAACAACCCGATGTATGTGTGAACATTCAATTAGTTGATAGCACATTGTGATAGTTGCATATACGTGATATGCAATCGGTATAGTTGATACCTACCGTCGTAGTTATGAATGGCTTGTTGGACTCTCTCCAAGGTTGTTCATAACTATGATGGATATCAGCCCATTCGGAGATGGACCTACGATCTCCCGAAGTGATTTTGGGGTTTTTGAAATTCGAAAAATGAATGGGATTTATAAATGTATATTGATGCATTTTAAAATCATCTTTCTCATATATACTCGTTTTGTATTTCTAAGTTAATATATTGATCATGATGTGTTTGAATTTGCGTTCCATTTTGGTTTCAAATAAATTGACTGGGCCGAACTTCTTGGACTAGCTTAGAAACTTGAGAATTGTTCTCAAGGTGGAAAAGCTTGCGTATGTCCTCGAAGCGCCTCTTCCCGTCCATCCTAGTGACAATGCAACTCTGGACCAATTGTTGGCCTATCAGAAACATGTGAGTGATTCTGAACAAATGAGTTGCATCATGCTAGCCATGATGGAACCCAAGCTACGAAAACAGCATGAGCATATGGATGCTCATATCGTAGTCCTTCATCTTTATGAGTTGGTTGATGAGCAAGTGAGATTCGAAAGGTTCGAAGTCTTCAAGCTCCTCTTCACCTCTGAGATGTAAGAAGGTTCATCTGTGGTACTGCTCAACATGCTGAAGACTGTGGAGCCTTCTGAGAAGCATGAGCAGGGGACGGTGTTGTTAGTTGATTCCTCGAAGAAAGGTTCTAAGAGGGAGTCAAAGGAACAACAGAAGGGGAAGAAGTAAAAAGGCAGAACCAACTCAAAAGGACACTTGCCATCATTATGGCAAGTAGGGCCATTTGCGAAGAAAGTGCAAGATTTATCTTGAGTCCGTGAAGAAGGATAAGGCATCGGATGCCCCATCTTCTTCAGAAATCTTCTTTATTGATTGTCATTCTATTTCCTCAGACACTTGGGTATTTGATACTGGGTGTGGCTCACATATATGTAATGACATACATGGGCTAAGGAATAGAAGAAGACTAGTCAAGGGAGAGTCAAATTTGCGTGTTGGGAATGGGGCAAAGGTTGCTGCAATCGCCATTGGAACACATTTGTTGAAACTCCCTATAGGACTTGTCTTAGAACTGGACAATTGCTTTTATATTCCTTCGTTGATAAAGAACATCATTTCTATTTCTTGTTTAAATAGAAATGGGTACCATTTGACTTTTAGTAACAATTGTTGTTACATAACTTTAAATGGAGTTCTTTATGGGACTGGAACTTTAAGCAATGGGTTTTATACGTTGGACGTATCCAGTGACATTTGCAATATCGAAGCGAGCAACAAGTGTGCTCGAAAGGATAATCAAATAGACTCCCATATGTGGCATTGTCGTCTTGGCCATATAAGCAAGAAATGCATGTCCGAATTACACCGATATGGAATTCTGGAATCGTTTGAATTGGATTCATACGATACATGCGAATCATGCTTAAAAGGCAAGATGACTAAGTTACCTTTTACTGGAAAAGGTGAACGAGTGGGAGAGTTACTAGGTCTAGTACATACTGATGTATGTGGACCTATGTCAACTCAAGCTTTAGGAGGCTATAGCTACTTCATTACCTTCACCGATGATCACTCACGGTTTGGGTATGTGTTCTTGATGAAACACAAGTCTGAAGCCTTTGAAAGGTTCAAAGAATTCAGAAATGAAGCAGAGAAACAACATGACAAAAGTATTAAAATACTTCGATCGGATCGAGGTGCTGAATACTTAAGTCAAGAGTTTCTTGATTATCTGAGAGACAATGGCATATTGTCTCAATGGACTCCGCCCTATACACCACAGCATAATGGTGTATCTGAGAGGCGTAATCGGACCTTGTTGGACATGGTCAGGTCAATGATGAATCATTCAACTCTTCCCAAGTCCTTTTGGGGCTATGCACTTCAGACAGCTGTTTACTTGTTAAACAGAATGCCTACCAAGGTAGTCTCAACTACTCCGTATGAGATATGGAATAGTAAGAAACCTCATGTATCTTACTTGAAGATATGGGGTTGTCCTGCTTATGTGAAGCGGACTGTATCAGACAAATTGGATGCTAAGTCTGATAAATGTCTATTTATTGGATACCCTAAGGAAACTAGGGGTTACCAATTCTATCATTCTGTGGAACAAAAGGTGTTTGTTTCAAGGAATGCTGTGTTTCTAGAGAAAGAGTTTCTCTTGCAAGAAAACAGTGGGAGTGTCGTCGAGCTTGAGGAGGCTCGAGAGACTCAAATAGACATTGATGAGATACCTGGTGAAGCACAACAGCCGACAACTCATAGTGATGAGCAATCGGCTGGACCTATTGTAACACCACATCTTCGTAGATCTGGTAGAACACGCAATATTCCTGAGAGATATGGATTTCGCGTAAGCGAATCGAACGACGTGTTACTCATTGATGATGAGGAGCCTATCAGTTATGAAGAAGTGCTGACAAGTTCATAAAGGGATAAGTGGCTTGGTGCCATGAAGTCGGAAATGGATTCCATGTATGAAAACCAAGTTTGGAACTTGGTTGACCCACCTGAAGGGATAAAGCCTATAGGGTGCAAGTGGGTTTTCAAGAAGAAAACCGACATGGATGGTAATGTGATTACCTATAAGGCTAGATTGGTGGCGAAAGGATATCGTCAAAAACAAGGTGTTGATTATGACGAAACCTATTCGCCTGTAGCTATGCTTAAATCCATTCGGATGCTCCTGGCCATAGCGGCTCATTATGATTATGAGATATGGCGGATGGATGTGTACTTTCCTTAATGGAAACCTCGAGGCGTGTATATGATACAGCCTGAGGGTTTCACATCGGTTGATAAAACCAAGGTATGCAAATTGCGACGGTCCATTTATGGATTGAAGCAAGCATCCAGGAGCTGGAATATCCGTTTTGATGAGACAATCAAAAAGTTTGATTTCTCTCAAAATCCAGACGAACCTTGTGTGTACAAGAAGGTTAGTGGGAGTGCAGTCGTATTCCTAGTATTGTATGTCGATGACATACTACTTATAGGAAACGATGTTTCAATCTTACTGATCGATGAAGGTTTGGTTATCCAAGACATTCTCCATGAAAGACACAGGAGAAGCAACCTACATCCTCGGGATTAAGATCTATAGAGATAGATCGAAACGGTTGCTTGGTCTTTCGCAGTCTACATATATAGACCGAGTGCTAAAGGGGTTTAGCATGTCGGAATCCAAGAAAGGTTTCCTACCCATTAGGCATGGGGTACACCTTTCGAAGTCTATGTGTCCGCGCACAGAAGACGAGAGGATTTGCATGAGTAAGATTCCCTATGCATCCGCAATAGGATCTATCATGTATGCTATGTTATGTACGAGGCCCGATGTATCGTATGCTCTGAGTGTCACGAGCAGATACCAGTCCGATCCAGGAATGGATCATTGGGTGGCTGTTAAGACGATCCTTAAGTACTTGAGAAGAACTAAGGATGTGTTCCTAATATATGGAGAAGGGTACATGGTGATACGTGGGTATACGGATGCCAACTCCAGAAAGACAAGGATGATTCCATGTCTTAGTCTGGGTATGTATTCACCTAGAATGGAGGCGCAATAAGTTGGAAAGGTTCCAAGCTTGACGCTATAGCGGATTCTCGCGATGAAGCGAGAATACATTGCGACTTTAGGCGTGAAAGGGTTTGGATCAAGAAGTTCATCTCTGAACTTGATAAGGTCTCATCAATGATCCAAACATGTGCTTCGCCGCTATCATCTTATCAGAGAGATCATCAGTAGGAACGAAATACAAATCGAGAAAATTCCCACTGAAAGGAACTTAGCGGATCCTTTGACTAAAGCATTACCTCAAAGTAAGTTTGAGGGTCATGTTAGAGCTTATGGTATTGGATACCGTAGCGATTGGCATTAGGCCAAATGGGAGTCTGTTAGTAATATATGAGAGATGTCCTAAGGCAATCGCCTTATGTATGAACCATTTATATGATAAATGAAGATTCACTATTTGAGTATACATGTTTAATGTATTTGATTGGATCTTAAACTCATTTATCAATGTCCACGATACGATTCACGATGAGAGAATTTGTGATTGGATCACAACTAGTGAGTATCTCTACATGTGTAATTGTGATGTATCGGAATTATCCCTAGTCGATGAATTGATGGATTTGGACACCATCAATTCTGTCGAGACTAGCACGAGGTATACTCCTTGGTGTATCCAAGCAGCTGATTCTCACTGGCTGGAGACATAGTGATGTCCGAAGTTAATCGTGGATGCTAGTTATGGTAACTAGTTCATTGGAGTGACCAGCCGTAAGACTTCATATGGTTCTCTGCATATATAGATATGTCAATGAAGTTCTTATTGTGGCTTAAGTGCGATGTTCCTTTGACTTGCGGTATTCAAGTCATCTTGATCATGGAGACTTATGCTTTGACATCTTAAGCAAACATCTCTAAGGAGATGTGGACCAGGGATGTTTGGGTATAAGTCGACGAGATCGAAGGTGTTTGAATAGCCTATAAAGGATTCACCACTCCTTGCGAGGAGATGTATACCCATGGCCTCTCGTCGGATTGTTACTAAAGTCTTTGGCCAAAGCATTACATGTTTAGAGTAAGGTACTCTTCGATACATGTGGAGTAACTAGAATCCGTAGGACGAGGAAATGATACTTGGGCTAGGTGTGACGTAGTCAGCCTAGTGGGGACTGACACTATAGACCATGTCCTGAACCAAGTGGGTATAAGATGAGTGAAGGGAATGGGGCACGATTCATTCGAGCATCAAGGGTTTCGTAAATAGTTACGGATCAACCGTTGATCTTTTCTGTTAATTGGGGATCATGATGTACTACTAGGTGCCACTCATGATCGTTCTATAATTAATGGTTAATTATAGACGGCCAACATAAATCGAGAACCTATTTGGTCACACGCACAACGAGTGTAATCCAAAGGATTTAAAACGAGCTTGAGAATGGGATTCTCAGACCGAGAGAAACTATGTTTGGTTGGACCAAACATAAAGCGAGCATGAAATTATTTCAGTAGCAATGGAAGCGTGGATGGGCCGTGTCTTATGAAGACATAATGGATGGACCAAAATGGTTTGGTTCTAATCCAATGGATGAGAATAAACCAAAGGGTTCGGTTTATATTAAACGAATGAACCAAAGGTTGGTTCGGTTCGTTTTAACTTAAAATAAACCATCATGGTTTGGTTTATTTTAACTTATCTTAATGGAGCGGGTTAACGGGCTTTATGGATATGATCCATTAACCATTAAGAGAATTAGTTCTCTATAAAATAGGGCTTAAACCCTAATCCTAAAACCCTAATTGGAGTTGCCGCCCAACCTAGTTGTGCCGCCCCCTCCCTCTCCTCCACTAGTCGGCGCCAACCCTAGGTGTGCCGCCGCCCAGCCTTTGTGCCGCCGTCCAAGTCATTGCCGGCGACCAAGCTTCAGCCGGTGAACCTCCGGCGACCCTCCGGTGATCTCCTCTAGGTTCGGTGATAAGGTGAGCTTCCATCTCTCCTTGGCCGGCCTCTATTCCTCCACCAAAAGCTGTCCAGTTTTTCTGGACAGCTTGTTTCTTTGTTGTCGGAGCGTCGTTTGGACGACGGTTAGTGCTCCGATAGCGCCTAACTTACCGGGGATTTGATCTCCGGTAATCCTCTGTGGTGGAGGACGAAGGATTCGTCAATTGGTTGACGAATACCTCTCCGGAGAAGCGAGTTTTGAGAACTCGTTTTAGGATCCGAATTTGGATTCGGATCGTGATCATCTCTCGATCACGTCGTCTTCAACACGAGGCTAGTAACCCGTACGAAGACGAAGCTCGTGACTTAGCGAAGTCATCCCGAGGAGCTCGGCGTGGATACGGATAGAGACGATTCTTACGAGGATCGTTCCGGTTGATGTCGTTCCCGCTACACGTCATACGAAAGGTATAACGTAGATAATTTCTTTTATTGCAAATTTTAATTTACGGTTATGTCTACACTTGTTGTAATATGCATGCGTGTGTTGTGTGTGTTGTAATAAATATATTTATTATTTTTAATTGCTTCCGCTGTGCTCATGTTTACGAAACATGATCGAACACACACACGCCGCGGTGCCGGAAACCCAACAGGTTCTGTGCCCACGACCACCTTCAGGAATCAATTGTTATCCCTTGGCAGTCGACTGATGGTGCAGCAATCGATTGTTGTCCCTTGGCAATCAACTGCTCAGCCAGAAACCCACCAGTCGAACACCAGTCGAGTACCATCGACTAAGAGCAGTCGACTGCTATCTATAGCAGTCGACTGATGTCGAGTAAAACCTCAAACAAATACTTGTTTGAGCATCCGACGATCGGGTAGAAACCTCAAATGTATGTTTGAGCATCCGACTTATCTAAACGTCGAGTAAAACCTCAAACACAAGTTTGAGCGTCCGACTTGTCGGGTAAAACCTCAAACCTAAGTTTGAGCGTTCGACACTTGACTTAGCCATTCGGCCAAGTTCACCTATGAGCTATCGTTACAATCACTCACTCTCATTTCCCATGAAGTCCCTCGCCTCGAAGCTCTCTTCATCCAACCACATCCCTCGGATGCACCAAGTGCACGGCTTCCACAATGCCATCCTTCACATCTCACCCTGAAGTCTGCTTCCTTTGGCTTCACTCCAATGCTCCTCATCCGGCAGTCCCTCGGATGCACCAAGCGCACAGCTTCCGCAATGCTATCCTTCACCGACTCAAAGACCCAAGCCATGAGATGGTGAACCCACCAATGCTATCATCAAGCTAACTCATGTGTGATTTACTAAGTCCTGCATAACTTAAACACGCATATCAAATCAACATAACAACCTAACTTAAACCTTTGCCACACACATCAAAACCAAACCATACTTTGGTTGATTGCCCTAACAATACGGTACTCGAATCTCAGTCTTGTGGGATCGATAATCTTTTATTACTTGACGACATCCATGCACTTGCGGGCGTTGAGCGTAAGTGCGTGCTTCGAGTCCTCTACGCTTCCCATCGGAGATAAGAGGTCATGCTCGTGCACATCAAGTTTTTGGCACTGTTGTCAGAGACTGTTGATTCGATATCGAATCGAAAGTGGATAGTTTGGATAGGACCTAGGCTAGATTTTTTTTCATTTTTTTTATTTCATTTCAGTTTATTCAGTTTTGGATTTTTTCTATTCATATTCAGTTTAGGGTAATTTTTATTAGTCATATTACATCTCGCTTTAGTTCAGTTTTTCTAGCTTTAGTTATTTTCTAATAGTTTTTTCTTTTTAGTCTCTTGCTGAGGCACTGCTGTTTCTTTCCTTATTTATAATTTCCACTATATAACGATGCATGCTTTCACTCATGGTTATGATCAATTTAATGCTGGAAGTTTTGGTAACATTTATTATAAGCATTGTGGTGAAACATCGCATACTATTAACGATTGTTCGGATATATTTGAACATTCACAATTTAAACAAGAAGATGTCACCTATGATTACAACCAGTGGCACAAGATGATTCATATTCATATAGTTATGACCCTAGCTACTTAAACCCTCAATATTGTCCGCCTAAATCCTGACTTGAGCATATGATGGAAAATTTCATTCAAACGCAACAAGTGGCGTACACTGAATTCCAGCGGTGGCATTCGTAGATAGAGACTCAATATTATTTCCCAAGTGAGAACAAGAGCTATGAATCACCATGCGAATTTTATCCAAAACCAAGTCCCCACTTAGAAGCCCTACTAGATAATTTACTAGGCAATGTGAGGAGCATAGTCGACAATTCGCGGAGTTTATTCAACGACACCGAGTAGAAGAAGAATCCAAATGACTAAAAGGTGGCTTTGTTGATTGGATTACACCTAATATGGCGGAGACTCACTTCAAAGACATAGATGACATAGGAAGTGAAGAAGGACAATCCATTCAATCACCACCAGAGGGAGAACTTGAGGATTAGATAGTTGATACTTTAATCAAGGAGTGCATTGCTTCAATTAAAATACCTCCTAACCTCAAGAACTCAGAAGAGTCTGCCTTAACCCTCACCGAAACTTTACTTGCCAATAACAAAGCCCTTTTAGTGATTGGTAAAGATAAAGTTCTATTCGATATAATAGAATCTACTAATCAATCTTTTGGTGAGGATGTCTGTGGTGAGTTACATTATGTATAGCATTTGGACACAATGGAATATCATGATCAAACTCCTAATGACTCTTTGAGGCTAAGCATGTTCAATCTCGAGCCAAGGAAAGCAGCTAACAAGTATCTTGCCCCTCCATGCGCAAAATTTAAGAGATATAGTGATGGAGGACCAAAAGGCAAGAAGCATAAAGTGAGCAAGTATCTTGCCCCTCCACGAGCCAGATTTAAGAGATATTTTGATGAAGGACTACAAGGAAAGAGGTGTAAAGTGAGCAAATATCTTGCTCCCCCACAAGCAAGATTCAAATGCATTAAGAAAGAGAGGAAAAATCTCCTTGGGCCACTAGAGCCAAGATGAAACGTAGGGGTATGGTCGAGCTAGATACCTTAAACAAGCGCTTCTTGGGAGGCAACCCAAGTTTAAATTTACATGTTTTAGTCTTTTTGCATTCATGTGTGTTAGTTTAGACTTTAATTTTTATTCATTGGAATCTTCACAAGTGTTTTAGGGTCAGATAGAACTTGCTAGGTAGAAAGGAGATCCCTTGTTCGAACCTCATAGGGAAGCACGGGCGGCCATGTGGATTTCACATGGTCATTCCCAACGGTCAGAAGAGCACACGACAGGGCATGTGGAAATTCTCGGACCGTGTTGCACTCTGAGAGAAATCCAGAGTCACACACGGTCGGCCGTGTGAATTTCACACGGGCGTGCCAAATCCAAAAAAAATTTCCAAGCGCCCAATAGGAGCCCACCTAGTCCACGCCACAAACCTACACCTGCACCGCCTTCTTTTTCTTCTTTTGAGCAGGATACAGGTACACCTGCCTACAACTTCTCGGAGTTCCGATCACGCCTCAATAACATCTTCACGAAGCAGCGACATAGGGGCAGTGATAGGAAGAGCATAGAGTAGTCGTTGCATCCAAAAGTTCCTAGATTGATCATATGTATATGTGACACCAGCAGCTGAGCACCATATTTTCTCAAGAGCCTGACATGTCGAGACTGCCATACTTCCCTCCTCGATCGCCATATTACAGGTACTATTTCATTTAAGCCTGGGGGAACCCCCAAATTTTAATTTGTCTTTCTTTTCTAGCAGTAGTTTCTTTCTTGACATCTAGATTTAGTTTTAAATTATTTGCATTCATCTGTCCATGCATAGAGTATTTAGTTTTCTTTCAACACTAAGTTTTTCTTGTCACTTTAAGCTACCTCAGTAATATTTTTAAAATTTTCACGATTTGTTTCCATGCCATAGATAGCTTAACTTCATTTATCTTGTGGTATTTTATTTTTGGTTGCTTTGATGGATGTTCTAGATTTGCACTTGTTAGCTTTTATCTTTCATTTACACTTGACGAATATTCTGAAAGGGAAAATCTATTACATATATAGTTATGATTCATCCTCGTAGTCTAGTACTTTGGAATCCATAGGTGAATCTAGATTTAACATTTTAGTTACTGGAGATGCTCGGATTGTGTAAGCTCATTCCAAAAAATCAAAATCCCTATGCGCAGGAGAAAAAAAAAAGGAGTTCTTTGAGAAAAAAAAAAAGAAAAAAAGAGAGACAGAGAGAAAATAGAAAAAAAAATATGAGGGATAAAAAAATAATTGTCGTGGGTGGAAATGGTTAGTTGCCCCTTTTAGACCGAGTTAGGTTACTAGGGAAACACCATCAATTTCTCTCAATACCGAGCACGCCTTTGAGACTTTATGCAAATTCTAGAGAACGACCCTCGCTTAGGGCAGATAAGTGCCTAAAAGTCGGAGGTCTTAGGAAAGCTATAGGATGATATCTTAACTCACTGTGGAATGAGTATCCCTTAGAAAAATTCTCTCAGCACATGCACGAAAAGCTAACCTAGTGAACTTTTAGAACATATCTATTTGTTTTGATTGAAAATACCACTTGATAACTTTAGTTAGCATGCTAGGTATGGAACAATACTTTTAAAATTTCATGGCACTGATGTTTGCTTGAGGACAAGCAAAGGTCTAAGTCTGAGGGAATTGATGTGAACAAAATATATAGGATTTTAGAAGTAGTTTTAGTACACATCTCATTGCATTTTATACTTGTTTCATGCATATTCTTCTTTGTTTTGAATTCATTTCCTATTTTCTAGTTCAGATATCTACTTTTGTTAATTTATGTATAGGACGGTATTTTTAGAGCAAAAATGGAGCAATTTGTGGAGCACAAACCTTAGTTCATGCACTGGCCATGTCCCAAGACATAGGCATGTTTCCGGAGCAAAATGGATCAAAACGAAGGCTCCAAAAATCCACACAGATGGCCGTGTGAAATCCACAAGGCCGTGTCATTTTTCCAACTCAATTTTTAGCCTAGATTTCAATCGTTTCTAGCCTTTAACACGGTCTACCGTGTGAATTTCACACGGTCATGTGGCGGCGCCCCAAATTCGACAAAATAGGGTTTTCCCAAGCATTTATAGAAAGTTGTGTAGGGAATCTTAGCGCGCTCGGAAACAAATTTTACAAGCACTACACAACAGAAAATATGATCCCTCTAGAGATCCATGTGAAAATACCATACTCGTTTGATCGATTCTATCCTATAAGAATCGTAGTTACCTTTGATGCGTGCCCTTCGCAATCCCGCAGTAAAACTTGCATTCGGATCTCAGCGCGGTCAGTATGTCCGCGCCTCCACAGTATCCACACAAACCGTGAAGTGGAGTGGAACCAAGCTATGGTTCTAGCCACCCAGTTGGTTCAACCATGAAGGTAGAAGAAGAAGATCACACGAAAACAACACCCACGAACTAAGGTCTCATCAAATCCTTTTTATATTCAACCATTGAATATGAAGGGTTTGTGACTCTTGGTTTCTATGGAATTAATAACTCATTAATTCCATCTTAATGATCATGCAACTCCTCTTAATGGTGAGTCTCACTCAATCCGAATTCGACTTGTGTCTAACTCGAGTCAAATTCATTGGCTATAGCTTGAGCCCTACTCAATCATCTCATGATTGGCATTAAGGGCTGACACTAACAATCTCCCACTAGCACTAGTGTCAATCACTATAATCTCTAAGACCCAGTGATTGATTTTGACTTGAGTCTAACTCGAGTCAGATTCATTTGGGTATACCTTGAGTCTAACTCATTTAGTCTAATCTACATTAGATTCAACCCGATAGCCCAATGGCTCATCACATAAGTCATCTCCAACTCACATGTCCTATGTGTGTAACCCAGTAGGTTCTCGTAATATTGGCAATGTTTCTAAAACCCTTTTAGAGAAATAAGCAATGAGCGGCATCTAGCAATACATGATTACTACCCAAGTGATGAGAATGTTGAGATCCTGTTGGAACGTCGGTGGTCGGCTAGAGAGGGGTGAATAGCCCTTAATCGTCGTATGCGATGGAATTCGATTGTTCTTCGCGTGTTCGTCTACAATTCTTGTTCATGCGCAGCGGAATGATAATAAAACAAATACACGACAAGAATACAAGCACACGACACAAGATATACGTGGTTCGGAACCTTAGGGTTCCTACTCCATGGGTGAGCTCAACGAGCTCGTGTTATGTGCACGGCACTAACAATAACTCCTTCTCGACAATACGTCGGAGGTGGAGAAATCTCGTACAAGCAAATACACAAATGTAATACAAGCAAATACAAAGAACACAAATAAAATACGTAAAGAACACTTTACAACAAATGACTTTGAACTCTTGCTTGTTGCTTACTTTGGTTTGCTCTTGAATGTCTGGAATGCAGCAGTAATTCCCCTCCAAAATCTCCCCAAAATCCTTGGCGAAATCCTCCATCTCGAGCTCCATTTATAACCTGCATCAAGCTGATTCCGTGCCCATCAGTCGACTGATCATGACCATCAGTCAACTGGTCCTGTAGTCGTTGTCTCACAACGACTCGATCCACGCTGGCTAAGTTCCAACGGATCCATCATCAATCGACTGATCATGCCCATCAGTCGACTGATGATCCCATCAATCGAGTAGTCGCCACGATCACTCAACTGGAAGACCTTTTGTGGCCGAAAACACCCCGATCAATTGACTGATGGTGTCGACAGTCGACTTCCCTTCCTCGGCAGTCGACTGTTCGGCCAGAACTTGGTCAGTCGAACACCGATCGAGTCCAATCGACCTAGAGCAGTCGACTGGCACCTATGTCAGTCGACTGATGTCGGGTAAAACCTCAAACACTAAGTTGTTTGAGCATCCGACCATCGGGTAAACCCTCAAACATCACGTTTGAGCCTCCGACACTCAGTCTTAGCCACTTGGCCAAGTCCACCTCATCCTCTCATGGAGTTCCCCACCGAAGCTCTCTTCCCTCGACCTATGTCCCTCGGATGCACCAAGCGCACGGCTTCGCAATGTCATCCTTCGCGTCTCTTTCCCTCGAAGTATGCTTCCCTTGGGTCTCACTCCATTCGCTCCCCGTCCGACGGTCCCTCGGATGCACCAAACGCACGGCTTCGCAATGTCATCCTTCACCGACTCAAAGACCCCGAGCCTAGTGAACTTGCAGACTTCCTACACCAAGCCTCATGCTTGGATTTTCACCGCCAAGGCTACACACTTGGACTTACGTGGCCAACCCATGTTGGACTTTCCCAACACCAAGCCCTATGCTTGGATTTTCCCAACACCAAGCCCCATGCTTGGACTTTTCACCACTAAGGCTACACGCTTGGATTTACATGACCAACCCATGTTGGACTTCCCATGACAATCCCATGTCATGCATTTTGTCTAACATCAAAATATAGTTCGAGTCAAACTCGAGTCTGGGCCGATTGCACCAACAATCTCCCCCTTTTTTATGTTTGACAAAACCTCAAACTCAAGTCTACCAATTATCCCAATTAGCAATTCTCACATCCCAATGAGAATTCCAACTATCCCAATTGGTAACTTCTCCCCCTTTTTGACATACATCAAAAAGGTCCTCCCCAAGGATATGAATGTCTCATATCCCAATGAGATCTTACAATCTCTCTCTTGGAGGAACACATGCCTATAATTTTTCTAGTGATAAGTCCCATATCACTTAAGAGAGGCAATCCCAATTTTCCTCCCATAAGAAAAAAGACATATCCATCTTCCCATGATGGATACCTCCCCCTAAAGGCTTGCTCCCCCTTGACCATTGCACCAACAATGTCCTTGGAGAGTCCCTAAGCCAATAGGAACGCTTAAACAATCAAAACTAAGGCAAAGTTCGACAATGAACTCTCATCCACCTTAAAATTGATACTCACCCTAAACACTTCTCCTAATCCATATCCAATGGATTTCCACCCTTTCTAATGCTCTCCCAAGCATGTCCTAGGGTTACGAGTGGTTAGGGGACCAAAACATAGCTAAACATGGGCCTAACAACCAAGGTTTACCCGAAATCAGCATTATCAATCGACTATATCAGAGATCAGTCGACTCCTTCCTACATTGGATTTTCAGATAACTGCAAATACAGAAATCAGATTTTCAAAACCTAAGTTCCGAAATTCATAAGTAAATATACATACATTAAAAAATCATGAAATTTTGTACGTACATTACTTATCACAAACATTATGGGTGAAAAATATTTGAAAATTATTTTACTCATAAAATAACGAGATTGATACAAAGTTCAAAAGTTGAGAAAAGCTTCAATATTGAGCCCTCTTTGTATCATCTCATTCAATGGTGATTGTTATCAAAAGATAGACTCCACCAACGTTTTTCAAAATGTTTTTGAAATATTTTTAAAACCTTTAATTCCTTTTTCCTAAACATCTCACTTGTATCTAAATGTGTAAAACACATATAAGTCAAATATTAGTGAGATGTGGGGTCTTTGTTATTTAGGATTTCATGCATATCTCTAAGCAACAATATTTGATTCCCTTCAAATCATGTCTTAGTCCTTAAATCCATTTTATTTATGCATGAATGATGATTATGGCATAAATGATACAAAGATAGAGCATGTGCCAAAATCATGATGTCATGTCATGTGAATGAAATCTAAGCATACATGACATATAAAAATAACCCTAAAAATGATCATGACATTTTATATGATAAAATATAAATATGATGTCATGTCATGGCAAGGCAACCAAAGCATGGCAATTATAAAATACTAAGGTATAGAATACCTAAGTGTTAAGCCCAAATTGTCATTTCTAAGATTAAGTCCATTATTGCCTTAATGCCAATTACCCCCCTAGTGTGCCAAAAACCCAAAATGGCACACCATTACTCCTAAGACCTAATTGTGTCAATTTAATTATTTTTTATCTTCTCAAACCACATTGGCACATCCTAATGTGTCAACTCTACCGTGGCTAGGTTAACTACCCATCCACTTAGGGTTGACACACCCTAACCCATCCAACGTGAATCGATCACGCTCCTAAGAACCCAATACCTATTTGGAGCTCCTTGGGTTAACAAGGTATTCACTAGGGATAACTTCCCTAGATATCTTCCTAATGACCCTTTTTGGTTTTGACACCTTAGTCAAATAGGTCTTTCCTAGGTCAACTCTAGAGGTGACTCCTCCTTTGACCTTCTTAGTTGCTTTCTTGGTTTTTCTTAAGTCCTTAGCCACTAAACACTTACCATGGCTAGTCTTAGGGATAACTTCCCTATTAGCCTTGGTTTTTCTAGACCTAGATATTATTCCATAATTAAATGGAACATTATGATAGGACATAGGTTTGTGACCCAAACCTCTCTTGCCCTTGGACATTTCTTGTTTCCTAGGCCTTAAATTTTGATCCTTTGACCCCTTAACTGAATTTGTAATTATTGCTAGGGTCTTTTCAAGTTTCTCAAGCCTTAATCTCAAGGCTTGGTTTTCCACCTCTAACCTTCCCAATTTTGATTTTTCATTTATCTTTTGGGAATGACTCTTCTTAGGCATATGCCTAGATTTTTTGGGGTTAATGCCCAAATTTTCTTCTATCCTCCTAATGGACTCCTTAGGTAGGATTTTTCTAGAATTAATGTGTCTAGGTTTGTCCTTAGGTAAGTCAACATGCTTGGCCCCTAAATAGAAATATTTGTTCCTACTAGTATGCTTTTCATTAATAATTGCAAGTGAACTAAAATAGTTTTTAGCATGCTTGTTAACCTTAGGAATTGAAGGTGCATTAATTAAATTTACCTTATGGTCAGCTTTGGAAGCTCCCCTACATGAGATGCCTCTTCTTGGCCATTCTTCCTCCCCTTAGAGCATTGGCTTCGGTAGTGTCCTCTTTAGTTGCATTTAAAGCACACAAAGTGCTCTTTTCTCTTTCTAGCGATGACTCTGGCATCCTTTGACTTTTGGTTGACTTTTGGTGTCAGTGTCTTTTCCTTAGCCAATTTTGAGTATTTACTCTTGTAATGCCCTTTCTCCCTACACTCAAAGCAAATTATGTGATATTTATTATTAATTACATTGCTTGAGTTACCTAGGGTGGTGGAATCCTCTTGATCACTTCTCCCGAATGTTGAAGCTTCTTCTTGATCTTGTTCCGGGATGGAAGTCCTCTCCTCCCCCCCACAATGCTAGAGGTGGAGGTCTCCACCAAGTCATCCACATCGTCGAAGGCTGATGGCAATTCTCCCTCGGCATTCTTCTCTACTTGTGCCGGTTCGGGAATTTCATCGAATTTTAGCACCTTATGCCACAACTCCTTTGCATCCCTATAATTACCTAATCTAGACCAAATATTGTTAGGAATCAAATCACTTATCATTTTTATTACCTCGAGATTTGTCTTGAAATCCTTCATTTGGTCCTTGGTCCATCTTGATTTTTCTATTGGCTTGTTTTCCTTGTACCTAGGCATTTCAAAACCATTTTCAATAATTAACATGAAATCGAAATCGGTTTCGAAGTATACCTCCATCCTTTTCTTCCACCAAGAAAAGTTTCCATCGAATTTTGGTAGATGGATATTGTAGCCGACCATCTTGTCGTGCTTGTGTTGGCGGTCAGTCCTCGACAAGCTCCTCGCTCTGATACCACTTGTTGGAACGTCGGTGGCCGGCTAGAGGGGGTGAATATCCCTTAATCGTCATATGCAGTGGAATTTGATTGTTCTTCGCATGCTCGTCTACAATTCTTATTAATGCACAGCGGAATGATAATAAAACAAATACACAACAAGAATACAAGCATACGACACAAGATATACGTGGTTCGGAACCTTAGGGTTCCTATTCCACGGGTGAGCTCAACGAGCTCGTATTATGTGCACGACACTAACAACAACTCCTTCTCGACAACACGTCGGAGGTGGAGAAACCTCGTACAAGCAAATACACAAATATAATACAAGCAAATACAAAGAATACAAATGAAATACATAAAGAACACTTTACAACAAATGGCTTTGAACTCTTGCTTGTTGCTTGCTTTGTTTTGCTCTTGAAGGTATGTAATGCAGTAGCAATTCCCCTCTAAAATCTCCCCAAAATCCTTGGCAAAATCCTCTATCTCGAGCTCCATTTATAGCCTGCATCGAGCTGATTCCGCACCCATCAGTAGACTGATTGTGACCATCAGTCGACTGGTCCTATAGTCATTGTCTCACAACGACTCGATCCACGGTGGCCAAGTTCCAACGGATCCATCATCAGTCGACTGATCATGCCCATCAGTCGACTGATGATCCCATCAATCAAGTGGTCGCCGCAATCACTCGATTGGAAGACCTTCTGTGGTCGAAAACACCCCAATCAGTCGACTGATATCCCTCATCAGTCGACTGATGGTGTCGATAGTCGACTGCCCTCCCTCGGCAGTCGATTGTTCGGTCAGAACTTGATCAGTCGAACACCGATCAAGTCCAATCGACCTAGAGCAGTCGACTGACACCTATGTCAGTCGACTAATGTCGGGTAAAACCTCAAACACTAAGTTGTTTGAGCATCTGACCATCGGGTAAACCCTCAAACATCACGTTTGAGCCTCCGACACTCAGTTTTAGCCACTTGTCCAAGTCCACCTCATCCTCTCATGGAGTTCCCCACCGAAGCTCTCTTCCCTCGGCCTACATCCCTCGGATGCACCAAGCGTACGACTTCGCAATGCCATCCTTCATGTCCCTTGCCCTCGAAGTATGCTTCCCTTGGGCCTCACTCCATTCGCTCCTCATCCGGCGGTCCCTCGGATGCACCAAGCGCACAACTTCGCAATGTCATCCTTCGCCGACTCAAAGACCCCGAGCCTAGTGAACTTGCCAAGTCCTCAAGACTTCCCACACCAAGCCTCATGCTTGGATTTTCACCGCCAAGGCTACACACTTGGACTTACGTGGCCAACCCATGTTGGACTTTCTCAACACCAAGCCCTATGCTTGGATTTTCCCAACACCAAGCCTCATGCTTGGACTTTTCACCACCAAGGCTACACACTTAGATTTACGTGGCCAACCCATATTGGACTTTCCATGACAATCCCATGTCATGCGTTTTGTCTAACATCAAAATACAGTTCGAGTCAAACTCGAGTCCGGACTGATTGCACCAACAGATCTGACATAACCTTTCCATGACTACTATCGTGTATGACTCAGTCCTTCTATCCTTGATATCTCGATTGATCAATGAGGCATAGACTGTGTAATCCTCTTATCAATCATGAGTTTCTTGATTTCCAAGTAGACTACTCAATCAAATAAGCTCAATATCTCATATTGACTTATTCGAGCATGGTCATACATTTTAGCAGTCCTACTCTATCAAGGGGCCCATAGATATCACTTCCGATATATATAAGGGATAGATCTCATCTACATCACTCACATCCCTCCGCATAAACTTATTGCATACCCAGTGATCGCCTTTATAGTCACCTTGTTACGGGTGACGTTTGACGAAACTAAAATATACAACTCATTATGTAGAGAACCGTAGTGACTTCAGGTCTAAGGATTATTCATACCAATAGTCACATGAGAATGTTTATGACACTCATATAATGATCCATGAAACATTCTCATGGCGGGTCAATTCAGTACATAGTCTCTAATATGTACCCATATGTCAACTTGATATCACATATCTATGACTTGTGAGATTAAGTAAATTGACCTACATGCTAGTCTCTGCACATTAATATTGTCCTTGCATATTAATACTCGACTAGGAATAGTTAAGAGTAAGAGTAATGTTATATATATATATATATATATATATATATATATATATATATATATATATATATATATATATATATATATATATATATATATATATATATATATATATGTCTACAGACTCTCACTATCAATTCAACCAATTGATATGTTGTAAACCTGAACCTACTATTCAAGGACACTATTATATTATTCATATATCACAAATAAGAAATAATATAATCAGCAAACCTTGTCTGTTATTAATGAAATATGATACATATGATCCCTAATCAATCATCTCATGATTGGCACTAAGGGTTGACACTAATAATCTCCCACTAGTACTAGTGTCAATCACTGTAATCTCTAAGACCCAGTGACCTAGTATGACCATCATGCTTCTTCTATGCTAAAGCCTTGGTCAAGAGATCCACAATGTTAGCATCAGTATCTACTCTGCATATCCGCACATCTCCTCTATCGATGATCTCTCGAATGAGGTGATACCGCCGTAGTATATGTTTGGAACGCTAGTGAGAACGAGGTTCCTTAGCTTGTGCTATAGCCCCATTGTTATCACAATAAAGCTCTATAGGACTCATGATGCTAGGAACTACACCAAGATCAGAAACAAACTTCCTGATCCAAACAGCCTCCTTTGCCACATCCGAAGCAGCAATATACTCGGCCTCTGTAGTAGAATCTGCGACTGTATCTTGCTTTGAACTCTTCCAGCTCACAGCACCACCATTTAAACAAAAGACATACCCTGACTGCGATCTATAATCGTCCTTATCCGTTTGGAAGCTAGCATCGCTGTAACCCTTTACAGCGAGCTCCTCATTGCCTCCAAATATCAAGAAATATTCTTTAGTTCTTCTCAAGTACTTAAGAATATTCTTGACGGTTGTCCAGTGACTGTCACCTGAATCTGACTGATACCTGCTCGTCATGCTTAAAGCATACGAGACATCAGGATGAGTTCATAGCATGACGTACATAATAGACCCTATAGCAGATGCATAAGGGATATGATCCATGCGTTCCCTTTCTTCCTTAGAAGAAGGGCATTGAGCCTTTGAAAAGCTCACACCATGTGACATTGGTAGAAATCCTTTCTTTGAATTCTGTATGGCAAAATGTTTAAGCACCTTGTCAATGTATGCACTCTGACTTAAGCCAAGCAATCTCTTAGATCTATCTCTATAGATCTTAATGCCTAAAATGTAGGTTGTTTCACCTAAGTCCTTCATTGAGAAATAATTCCCCAGCCAAGTCTTCACAGACTACAACGTAGGGATGTCGTTTCCAATAAGAAGTATGTCATTAACATACAATATGAGAAAGATAACTATGTTCCCACTAACCCTCTTGTAGACACAGGGTTCATCTTCATTCTTGATGAAACCAAATTGTTTGATCACATCATCGAATCGAAGATTTCAGCTTCTAGATGCTAGCTTTAAACCATAAATGGACCTTTTCAGCTTGCATACCTTGCTAGCATACTTTGGATCTACAAAACCCCCAGGTTGTGTTATGTACACATCCTCGAGGAGGTTTCTATTCAGAAACGCAGTTTTGACATCCATTTTTTAGATATCATAATCGTGATAAGCTGCAATAGCAAGCATGATCCGAATGGACTTAAGCATCGCAACTGGTGAAAAAGTTTCATCATAGTCAATACCATGAATCTGTTTGAAACCTTTAGCTACTAATCGCCTTTTATAAGTATGCATAAGATCATTCATGTCAATCTTTCTCTTAAAGACCCACTTACACCCAATGAGTTTGACCCCTTCAGGTGGATCAACCAAAGTTTATACTTGGTTAGTGTACATGGATTCCATTTTGGATCTCATGGCCTCTAGCGATTTCTCAAAATCTGGGCTCATTACAACTTCCTGATAGGATGTAGGCTCATTCAACTCAACAACCATAACATCATCATTGTCAGACAAGAGAAATGAATATCTCTTAGGCTCACGACATATCCTATCAGTCCTGCGAAGAGGTTGGTCTACTTGAACAGGTTGTTGATCCATAACTTCTTGTGCAACAATCTCATCATCCACAACACTTTGTGGTGTCTATTCAATTTACATCTCAGTGCTATCTATATCTTGAATATCTTCAAGATGTATTTTACTCCCACTATTCCTTCTAGAAATGAACTCTCTTTCTAGAAATATGTCATTTCTAGCAACAAACACTTTGCCTTGTGTGGGATTGTAGAAGTAATATCCTTTTGTTTCCTTAGGATATCCTACAAAGTAGCACTTGTTTGATTTAGGACTTAGTTTCTCTGAGACTTGACGTCGAACATAAGCCTCACAACCCCAAATCTTCATAAAAGACATCTTGGGACTCTTCCCAGCCCATATCGCATATGGTGTCTTTATGACTGTCTTAGATGGGACGCGGTTAAGTGTGAAAGCAGTCGTCTCTAAAGCAAATTCCCAGAAGAAAGAAGGAAGATTTGTGTGACTCATCATGGATCGTATCATATCTAATAATGTACGATTTCTCCTTTCTGATATACCATTCCACTGTGGTGTTCCAGGTGGAGTGAGTTGAGATCTAATCCCAAACTCAATGAGATAGTCACGAAAATCTTGGCTAAGGTATTCCCCACCTCGATCTGATCGAAGCACTTTAATACTCTTACCAAGTTGGTTTTGTACTTCATTCTTGAATTCTTTGAACTTTTCAAAGGATTCAGATTTGTGTATCATAAGTACACATATCCATATCTACTGAAATCATCAGTAAAAGTAATGAAGTATTGATAGCCTCCTCTAGCAGTGATACTGAAAGGGTCACATACATCAGTATGTATGAGTCCTAACAAGTCTGTCGCTCTTTCGCCATATCCACTAAATGGAGTCTTGGTCATCTTGCCTAGAAGACAGGATTCACATGTCTCATATGATTCAAAATCAAATGAGTCCAGTAATCCATCCTTATGGAGCTGGGATATGCAACTCTCATTTACGTGACCTAGGCGACAATGCCAGAGATATATTTGGTTCAGGTCATTAGATTTGAATCGTTTGGTATTTATGTTATAGACTGGGGTTTCAAGATCTAGAAGATAGAGACCATTCACAAGGTGTGCACTATAAAAAAATATATCATTTAAATAAACGGAACAACACTTGTCCTTTATTACAAATGAGAAACTTTTCTAATCTAAACAAGAAACAGAGATAATGTTTTTAGTCAAGGCAGGCACATAACAACAATCTTCTAGTTCCAGGATTAGCCCAGTGGGTAAAGATAAGGAGTATGTCCTTACAGCGATGGCAGCAACTTTTGCTCCATTGCCTACCCGTAGGTCCACTTTGCCCTTCGTCAATGATCTAGTCTTTTGAAGGCCCTGCACATTAATACAAATGTGAGAAGCACAGTCGGTATCTAATAACCAAGAATACGAGGTAGATAAATTGACTTCGATAACATATATACCTGAGGCAGAAGTCTCACTTCTCTTCCTTTTCACCTCTTCCAGGTATAGCTTGCAGTTTCTCTTCCAATGCCCGATCTCACCGCAGTGGAAGCATTCCCCTTACTTAGACACCCCTCCTTTAGGTTTTAATGTTTTTGCCTTGCCTTTTCCTTTGCCTTTGGCTTGGTTCTTACCCTTACCTTTAGGCTTCTGCTTGCCTTTGCCTTTGTTTACCATCAAAATGGTACCAGGCTTTGCCTTCTTAAGGTTGAGTTCAGCAGTTCACAATATGCTCAATATCTCAGGTAAAGGCTTGTCAATTTTATTCATATTGTAGTTCATGAAAAATTAACTGTAGCCTTCTGGTAGTGACTGCAGAACAAGGTCAGTGGCCAGCTCTTGACCCAATGGAAATCTCAATCTCTCTAGGTTTTCAACGTACTCAATCATCTTGAGTACATGAGTGCCTACAGGAGTTCCTTCTTGCATCTTACATTGAAACAAGGCCTTTGACACTTCATATCTCTCGTGCCTTGCTTGTCCCCAATATAGTTATTTCAGATGCTCAACCATACCATAGGCATTCATGTTCTCATGTTGCTTCTGAACCTCAGAGTTCATGGTGGCAAGCATGAGGCATGACACATCCAGTGTGTCATCGTGATGCTTCTTATAATCATCCCTGTCAACACAAGTGGTCATAGGGGCGAGTAGTTCAGGAATGGACTGCTCTAGGACGTACAGTTTACGTTCTTGCTTGAAGACTATCCTCAAGTTCCTGTACCAGTCCAGGAAGTTAGCTCCAGTGAGCTTGTCCTTATCAAGGACAGATCGCAGAGAGAGTGTGTTTGATGTATTTGACGACATGGTGATTGATGTGAGCGAAATATATAGGATTTTAGGAGTAGTTTTCGCTCACATTTCATTACGTTTTATGTTAGTTTCATGCATATATCACTCTATTTTGTACGCATTTCCTATTTTCTGGTTCGAAGGTCTGTTCTTTGTACTTTTGCATGTAGGATAGCATTTCGGGGGAAAAAGATGCACTTTCGGAGCAAAAGAAGGACATTTTGCAACTAGACGCAGAATGGAACACGGCCATGTCCAATGGGCAAGATCAGCCACCCTAGGGCCGCACACGGCCTGGCCATGTGGAAATACATGGTCATGTGGCGGTCCAGCAGATTGACGTGACTAGGGCTTTTTCCAGATTTTACAGCGGTCCGAGGTGATGTCTATATAAGGACGGCTCCGTCCAAACCCTAGGGGGAGGCACGACGGCACATCGAAGCCCTAAAAAGCTTCGGGAACTCGCAACGGGGAGGAAGAACGCCACCGGAGGTCCACGTTCTGCACTTCAACGCCGGAGAGAAGGACACATAGGCATTGTAATTTCTTGTTCTTGCATTTTATTTCTGATATATTCGAACATGTTCATGCCTTGTGATTCTCCTCTTTTATATATGGAGTAGTTCCTTCGATTCTAGGATTATGGAGTAGCTTGTGTGTGCATGACATGTTGATTCAAATTAAATTCTATTTTTGAGTTTGAATTTGCAATTGGAAATTGTTTATACCCATATCGATGCGTATTTGGTTTTCTACCTGCCGTGCTTAGGCGATACGAGGGGTGACAGCCCTCGTATCTAAGATTTAGGGAATTTTATACAAGGAACCTAGGGGTAAACTTGATCTCCTGTAACCGTGGGTAGAAGTATGCAATGGAACCGGAAACGGTTCATCGCAGGGATTGATTTGGCATCCTCGTACCGTCTATCTCGTCTTTGTAAGGCAGAGATAGCTCCCGGTAGATGCGGTGGCTCATCGGGAGAGTGTATGATGTCCCTTCCACAAAACTATAGTTAGACGTTTAGACAACGCCCAGTTGACAGCATGTTTTGAGACACACAAGCAAAATCGAAGTCCTAGAATCCCTTTTAAAGATCTCGGCACGCTCCTTTCTTCCTCCATGTGACACCGTATTAGATTTTAGTCCACCGACAACCCTCGCAATCAAAATCTTTTAGATTTTACTTCCGATCAATTTCAACCACTGAACATATCGGTATTCGAATCCCAGTCCCTGTAGGATTGATAATCTTTTATTACTTGACGACATCCGTGCACTTACGGACGTTGAGCGTGAGCGCGTGCTTCGAGTCCTCGACGGCCTCCGTCGCGAGATTTGAGGTCGCGTTCGCGTGCATCAGTGATCTACAATACAGAAATGCAAAAATGTATCATATTTCAATCATTTAATTAGACCTTTTAACTAAATAATTCTCCCACTGGTCACAAAATGGGACAAGATCCATATTATACCGCATCTTGAGTTAGCTTTGGCTAATCGCCCAAGACTCGTATAAGTTAGGTAGGTAACATGCACCAATTACATCTAATGTAACTCTTGTATATCTATATGGACAACATTATTTGTTCATTGTGCCCATCGTATGAGATATCTTTCTAAATTACCACTCATCTTGAGTTAGTTTTGACTAATCGCCCAAGATTTGTGTAATATAGGTAGATGTCCCGTATGAGCTATGCCTCTAAGTTCATCAATCTAATTGAGAGAGCTTAGTTAAGTCAATCCCAAGGTTTAATAGGTGGGCATCACAACTGTCCTGTCGTACTTTACCGAGGTAAATCGAGTCACTTTGCTTTGGCAAACGCACTACGATTGAACAAGGTAATAGTAAGTATTAAACGTTGGTAGGCATATAATATGTGACCTAATTTTGTGACAACTAACTACGTATGCATCAAATATACAAGCATCACATGCATCACATATACAAGCATCACATGCATCACATATCCAAGCATACAGAAATGTGACATGGTTATGGCCCTTTTCTACGATCTTCTCAAGTCAATGAGAAGAGCGAATGGTCAACTTAGGGAATAACATTTTCTCCAAGTCTTCCAAGGTCGTCATGTGTTGTTGACTTCCATCCTTTGCACCGTCCTCCAGCAGTCTAGAATTATTTTACATTGTACATTACAATTAAAAGAAACCTCGAGTTACATTCGAGGGTAATCTAATTTTACAACCTGAAAATGAAGGTGAAAGGCATGACACACATGCCGTATTATGAATTACAACAAACACACACATATCCAATCACATTAGGTTAGGGGCCATAACCATGCACCATGTCATATAACGTTCAAAACAGTAATGACAAAAAATTTTATTATGATCCTAAGCATGAAATATCAGCCGCAATGCCACAGGGGGCAGCGCACCTTGCGGGGGTCACGGGGGCAGCGTCCCCGGCAAAAAATTATTTTATAGACTCATTGAATGAGTCGCTGCCCATTCTGTTCATCACTATGAACCCGAGACCATCTGTTCGATTAGGTCCGATCGGCACAGGTCCAATCGGCACCATCCGATCGGCACAGGTCGATCGGCTCGAGTCCACTCGGCACCAACCGATCGGCACAGTTCGATCGGCTCGGGTCCACTCGGCACCATCCGATCGGCACAAGTCCACTCAGCACAGGTCCACTCGACACCATCCGAACGACACAAGTCCACTCGGCACCATCCGATCGCCACAGGTCCACTCGGCACCATCCGAACGACACAGGTCCACTCGGCACCATCAGATCGGCACAGTCCGATCGACTCGGGTCCACTCGACACCATACGATCAGCATAGGTCAACTCGACACCATCTGATCGGTACAGTCTGATCGGCTCGAGTCCACTCGGCACCATCCGATCGGCACAGGTCCACTCGACACCATCCGATCGACACAGGTCCACTCGACACCATCCGATCGGTACAGTCCGATCGGCTCGGGTCCACTGGCACCATCCAATCGGCACAGGTCCACTCGGCACCATCCGATTGGCACAATCGGATCAGCTCGGGTTCACTCGGCACCATCCGATCGGCACAGGTCCACTCGTTAGTCTGCTTCGGGAAAAGTCGCTTAGCAGACTATTAGAGTGGCGCAGTGCAAGCCTAGAACAACGTGCAGATCATAATAAAGCACGTTCTAACTTATATCACATATAACAACTAAAATGAGTATTGTGTTCACAAGTGGCTCTGATACCACTGTAAGGAATCTTAGTGCGCTCGGAAACAAATTTTACAAGCACTACGCAGCGGAAAATAGGATCCCTCCAGAGATCCATGTGAAAATACCATATCCGTTTGATCGATTCTATCCTATAAGAATCGTAGTTACCTTCGAAGCGTGCCCTTCGCAATCCCGTAGTAACACTTGTATTCGGATCTCAGCGCGATCAGTATGTCCGCGCCTCCACGGTATCAACACGAACCGTGAAGTGGAGTGGAACCAACCTATGGTGCTAGCCACCCGGTTGGTTCGGCCAAGAAGGTAGAAGAAAAATCACACACGAAAACAACACTCATGAACCAAGGTCTCATCAAATCCTTTTTATATTCAACCATTGAATATGAAGGATTTGTGACTCTTAGTTTATATGGAATTAATAACCCATTAATTCCATCTTAATGATCATGGAACTCCTCTTAATGGTGAGTCTCACTCAATCCGAATCTGATTTGAGTCTAACTCGAGTCAAATTCATTGGGTATACCTTGAGCTCTACTCAATCATCTCATGATTGACACTAAGGGCTGACACTAACAAGCCGAAGCCGCCTCTATATATAGGAAACTTATCTAAGAGGCTAAGGATCGCGGGGGAGCCTCCCTAGGGCTACCAAATCCTAGGAGGATGCCCGACGGCTAGGACGATAAGACGGTGCCCTAAAAAGCATCAGAGACTCACATCGAGGAGGAAAGAAGCGGCTCGAGGATCAAAATCTGTACTCCAACGCCAAAGAGAATGACTAAGAGTACTGTAATTTCATTCTTAGATATCTTTATGTTGTAATGATTCATTCTATGATACCTTGTGATCGTTCTCTTATATCTATGGAGTAGATACTTCGATTCTAGGATTAGAGAGTAGCTTGTGTATGTAGGATATGCTAGTTTGAATATATTTTCTGTTCTTGGATTTATATTTGCAATTGGTATTGTTTGGATCGATGAAAATTATTGTTTTGATTTTATATCTATTGTGCATAGCCGATACAAAGGGTGACAACCCTCGTATCAAAGATCTAGGAGAACCAAGGAGGAACCTTGTGGTCGTCCTCCCTCCGATAACCATAGATAGTAGAATATGATGGAGTGGGAAACGAGACACGTTCTGACTCTTCATAAGGATTATTAGGACATCCTTACCCAATAATCTATCTTAACAGAAGGGTCGAAGTAGGAGAAATTAACTCTAGAAGGGTTGAGGGACCTTAGTGACAGGGGGCTTCCAATGGTATCAACCCCCTGAGCTCTGATGATCTGAAAGGTCATCTTGGTTAGGAATAAGTAGTTCCCAGTAGAAGTAAAAGTTCATCGGGCAAATGTATGATGATCCTCCTGCAATATCATAATTAGAGATCTAGACAGTATTTAATTGATAGCATGTTCCAATAACACACAAGTGAAACCGAAGTCCTAGAATCCTCTTAGAGAACTTTAAATCTTCCTTTGCTTCCTCCGAATGACACCGTACTAGAGTTAGGACTGTCATCAACCTCACAACCCTCGTCTTTAGGACATTCACTCTGAACAATAAGATCCATTGGACATACGGTACTCGAATCTCAGTCTCTATGGGATCAATAATCTTTTATTACTTGACGACATCCGTGCACTTGCGGACGTTGAGCGTGAGCGCGCGCTTCGAGTCCTCGACGCTTCCCGTCAGAAATTAGAGGTCGTGCTCGTGTGCATCATGAACCTAGTTGTGATTTTAGACTCGACTTAGGAACTCATGCTTAGATTCGTTTATGATCACGATTTATTAGTGAAATAAATGATCTATTTGTTGATCCGAATCCGAGTCCAGTCTTATTGTATATGTCTCTTTGAGTTCCAAGGATTGAGTCAAGACCGTTGGATCCCAATGTAAATCTTTCCAACGATGTCCTAAGCTCTTGAACTTTCCCTTTCAAGAGAAAATTTTCTTCCTCAAGATTTTTGACTTGAGTTGAGTTTTCCTCTTGAACTTAACTAGTTGAAGAGGTTAGGCTAGCCTTATGCTTAAAGAGTTAACCTCCTTAAAGACTCGGATTTAGTTAATTTTTTGTTCAAAAATTTTATAGCATCATACAAAGTTTTAATTAATGAGTGACTCATCTTGATTGACCCTTTTAAATCGGATACGAATCCGTGGCTTGACTCGAACTCGGGCTCGATGTCGGATTCGGATTTGGACTCGATGTCAACCTCGGACTCGGACTCGATGTTAGTCTCAGACTCGGACTCGGATGGTTTTACCATAAGCACTACATTGTTGACTTGGTCTTGTTCTTCATCGTCCAAAGATTCTTCCCACATTGATAAAATATCAATATTAAACCTGAAACTTCCGGCGGATGGCTAGTGGCCCAAGTAAATGAAAGAATATATTCTCCTCTCTTTTTGGATAGGATTAACAAAGAAATAGTTCTTTCTGTATCACTCTAATCGCCCTTTTTTTATCGATTTTTTTTCCACTTTATTTATTTAACAAGATTAAATGAAATCTAGTAATTTCATTTGTTTTATTTTAATTTTTTTACTTTTCCCAAAATTTTCTAATCTAATAAGATGCTTTACTTAGAATTTAGACTTAGGTTTTAGATCTGATATCAATTGAAAAATATTTCATTTGTTGAAACACTTCCAAACAATGAAAATAAAAAACCTTTCTATTGTACTAAGCTAAAGAAAGAAAGAAATAAAGCAAGCGAATCTTCAAATCAACCCTTCCTAGGTATTGTCTCAATAAATAAGTAATTTTTGAGTAACATGTTAAAATAATTCTAAGAAGCAAAAGAAAATTCCAAGTTCAAGTTAATAGTTAATAAGAAAAAAGTATCTAAGTTATAAGATATTTTTTTCCTTATTTTGAGGATTAAACAAAAGGATTCACAAATAAAAGTGTTAATGTCATAGTCAGTACATTGTTAAAGCTTCCATAAAAACTAGCTAGACTAAGCAATAAAGTATTTTACCCTCCGCTTCGGGTTGTCTTGCAACACCTTCAATAGCTTGGCCTGCAGCAGCAGTACCTTGACCAACTCCAAGTCCAATAGAAGCAAGCCCCACAGCCAATCCAGCAGCAATAACAGAAGCAGTAGAAATCAGTGGATTCAGTCGGTTGATTGTCTCAGTGGGCAATTTACCCACATTCATAATGAATAGGTTGCATAATGCAGAAACAAAATAACATGACCAAGGACAATAACCATTATCTGTCTCATGTGACATGACAAGATAATATTTTTTTTTAGCATTGGACAGGTAGTGTGGATTAGTAGATAGTAACGTACACAGACGTTTAGGTAACTACCAAATACGAACCTTGCATTAGTAGGATTTGGCATGGGGGAAAACACATTAATTTTGCATTCAACAGTGATAAATTAAATATATTTGTGATGTAAGATATTACTCTTCACATCGGTTCATACAAGGAGAATACATCACAAATGATTCTCTTAAAGGAAAATAAACAAAAATACAAACGCCTAGAAAGCCATTGGTTCAATTTCTTGATAAATGAGAATCCATGCTAAGTTCAATTTAGCATGAGAGCTTCCATAATGCTGAGAGTAACCAAATGAGATTCTACTGTTGATCTGAAATATTCATGCCTTGGAGGGGCTCCCAATACAAGGATATAGAAAAATATTCAAGCAAAGAACCCAACATGGAAGATGGATCCATAGTAGGTACATATAGGTGGCACTATTCCATGACCATAAGATTTGTGCCCATTCCCAAAAGTCACCAATATCTATCTTTCCAGAAGCACCAAAAACAGCTTTTGTTATTAACAAAGCAGCCGGTGGAAAACCAACCACAAGCAAAGCTAAATTAGATGTCAATATCAGTGCCTTCACAAAAATACCTTGCGTCTGTTTTCTGGCAGGTTTTACTAATAAACACAATGGAACAATTAGCATGGCCCCAATCTGCGCAGTTGAGAAATTGATGACTGACATTAGGCTCAGACCTATCGAGGCGGCAACAATCATCACAGATTTCAATAGTTCCCACCCACAATCAATAGAGGAACTCCACAAAATTGAGTACACGATTAACAGAAAACAGATGGCTACAGCAGCCCAAGCTGATGTGAGCAATACTGGGGTTACTAAGGGGAGTTGCAAGAGCATATATGGAAGCAATGACGTAACCATAGCCCAGAGATGAATCATAAACACCACTTTGGCAGCTTGAAGCCATTTCCATGATCCACCTTTATTACTGGAACCATTATTACCAGAAAAGAGAGCAGCAGCAACTATTGGTAGAGGAGCTATTAGGATTCCAAAGGGAATCATGTAAACTCCAACTGAAACATACTTATGAGGAGCTGTTAAAAAGTAGAGGAAAAATGACTGATGGAACTTCTCAAGAAGGTTATTTACTGAGCGGATAACTCCTTCAATTAACCTGAAAAATCAGGAAAAAAAACATCTTCACTAACTGTTAACCAAGAAAACATTACATTGTTTGTCTCCATGTACAGTTAAAAATTTGAGTGCGAGCTCATAATGGTTGTGCAATGTCCCAATAACGTCCTGTCCTAATCTGTAGAAATTAAAATAAACATTGATGTTTTCCTTCTAATGCTTACTAGAGTCTGGTTCTTCACCAATGAACAGGATATGTAAAGACGTGTCAAATTCCCTTCTAGTCACCTGTCTCTAGGAAGGAAGCATCTAAACAACTAGCCAAAGATCACCTGAGACACCCCTGAACCAATTCCATTGCACAACAATTCCATAAATTTAATAAGAAATACAGGTTTGGACCTCCAGCCTAGTACCATGTAAGCAGAAAGGAATGGTTGCTATTATAAATGATGGAAATACAGTTGAACCAGAGAAACTATAGCCAACTTCAGATGAAATCATAGGCATTGTGAAACACACCATTGTTTTAGAGACAATGAAAATTTATCTCATATTAAATAAACAGCAATGTTAGGGTGCATTTGTTTTGGCGGGTAAAATCTCAGGTTTATGGCCTCTTTTTCAAAAGAAAGCCAAAAAAAAAAGTCATTGACAATGTGCTAGATTGTAACTTTTCAAAAATAAGTGCAATGAAAATAATAAGTAAATAATTCTGTGTGAAATATTGTTTAAATTTTAGAGAAGTCAAAAAGGCAATCACAAAGATTTTTTTTTCTTTCATTTTTCAGATTTTTTCGTCAAAAAATAAAACTTAGAAAAATTATCACAAAACAAAGCAAGATATTTGCCCAGAAAATGGAACTAACCTGCCAACTTTAAGAAGAAATGCAGATTGAATATTCTCGTTATTCAGAGAAGACCTGGGTGAGAACTCAAGTGTGACTGCATCTACTTGGTAATCACGGAATGCTCCATGAGAGCCAGTAGGCACACCAAGTGCCTGCAGCAATGAAAACAACCTAATGAACTTAATAAACAAACCAGAATACCAGGCAACTAAACATCTACCTGATAGTAAATTGAGCTTGCAAGTGTAGCCGTTCCTTCAACGTAATCAGCAGATGTGATATCAAGTTTCCATTTTGGATTCAAACGTTTAGCCAATGTACTAATATGCTGCAAAATCTCACCAAGTAACTTAACCCAAGAAGCTTTAAGGAAATAAACTATAGATCCAATCTTCACACGTAAACCTTGTCTGTGGACTGCCAAATAATGAGCAATATTGATAAGGTCAAGGTTAGGCATTTGGCCATTTGAGGCCTCTGCATAAATAGATAGGCTGTCTCTTTCCTCCTTTTCTTTCTTGTCTACAACCTTGAACACAAGAGCAGCAGCCATCGTTCCAGCTCGCTTGTAAACATAAGAATTATGGCCTTCAACCTTGATATGATCCAAAGAATCACTATTGTTTTCTTCAAAGCATACGCCATCACCAATTTTACTCATCTCACCAGGGAAAGCAGAACTGTGATAATCTTTTAGCCATGAATCAACTGCCGTATACTCCCCATATCTGGAATCAGCAGCTAACCAAACAATATCCTTAGCAAGCCATGTAACACGGCTTAGAAGTGAAAAAATTGAGAAACCAATCCCTAGTGAAACAGCATCACTGTATGTGGTGTTTTGTGAATTGTAAGGAGTTACCAATACAATAGTTTCTTTTCCATCACCACGAGGAGCTCGTATGATGCCTACTGCATTTAGAATAGATGATCCACAACTAGGGTTAGCTTGCAACTCCAAATTATCAGTGGTGGAAGAGAAGAAATGAAGAGGGTTGAACTTATTTGCACGAGGCACAAATTTGTGGTAATATGATTCAGCACCCACAGCCACTATATACTCACGTAGCAATTTTGCTATCTCTCTGTAATTTTAAGAAAGTTTGTGATTAAACAGCATTGGAAAATAGAAGTCATAAAAGAAAATCTCACAGGGTACAGAGCTTAAACATGTTATGAAACATGGACCTATCCATAATACCTCCAAAAATGGTGCACAAGATTTAACTTTGAATTTAAAAAAAAATAGTTTGGTGCATGAAATTCCTGCCAATGCGAGGTCCCAGAGAACGGTCTAGTCTTACTTTGCTTTGCAAGAGATTGTTTTCGTGATTTAAACCTATAATCTCTAGGTCATACGGCAACAACTTTACCGTGCCAAAGTTCCCTTTCAAATTTTGAAAAATAAATAAATAAAATAAGATATGAAAAATTTTGCAATTGAGCACAGTAAGATACATGTGGGTGCACTCTAGGAGTTCCACCTGCAGGTGTTTGGAAAATGCCAATGCCTCTTTTAATCTATTGTGAATGGTAAACCCCAATTTTTCATTCATAATTTGGACCAAGTACTTTTATTAGGTCTATTCAACGTCCTGTGCCTAACTTTTATCATCACTAAACCAATGTTAAAATCCTTGTTTGCATGAAATGTTTACGTCATATCCGTTCAGTGGTGGAGCTGTTTCCCAACTAAACCACTGCTGTTATGTAATTAGTCTTTCCTCCATACATTTGTATGCATTTATTATTTATAATAGAAAATTTTGGTTTAATTTACTCAAATCTACAGTGAGTTTATGAACATCCACTAGCCCCATTCAGACAACATAATCCAAGTGGTAAAGGAATTCCGCCTTTATGTATCAGATGAACAACTTTCCAGTATGCATATGCTTCAATCAAAAACCCAGATGAATCACTTAAACCTGTTGTTACGAGAGCTATGAAGTATATAGATGATACAGGAATATCTTCAAGCAACTCAATATAATTGTTTTGATGGAAAATCTTAGTAACTAATGCCTAAAAACCTCTAGCAAGTGATGAGTGGAAGATACTAATGTGTATAGTTGCATTTATTATTCATGCAAGATTAGTCCCTTAGTCACCACCATTACAAAAACAAACAAACTAATGCTGGCTTTGATTCTCCTCTATCCACCATTGTGATTGTCAATGCCATATCATAAAGGTTTCAAAGAGTATGCAGAGCAGTATGAAGCCAATATGCTAATGCAAGCACGGACGCATATCGAGTCCAAATTCTTTCAGAGGATATGGAGTGTGCAGGCATCCTTATGGATGCACATGTGGCTCATATTCTTTTTGGAAAGTAACATTGGTGACAAAGAGTGATGAATAAGATCATGTGTCAAAAAATAAGTTTACAACTGCTGCATAATATATCAATTTAATCATTACAAGTAATATAAACAAACTATACCACTTAACAATTAAATTAATCAACTTAAGCAATATTTCATACAAAATATTTTGCATATGAATCTTAATGATACACGTGCCAAATCCATAATAGAAAGCATATATTACTTAGACTCAATTATAAGTTTCAACACAGATGTCAAGTGCCCAAAATCGACATTTATAAGAATTTTTTCACATGATCAGAAAAATTGTTGAGCATGGACTTTAAATGTTACTGTCATTGTCATTTTACGACGTATGGAGGAGTTAAAGAAAGAGTTCAAAAACCATCCAATGCAATCCATCAAAAATAGATAAACAAATAAATAAATAATAAAATATAATATAAATGAAAAAAAATAAAACAAATACATACTGATCTAATCAATTATCTATTTGGCAGAAATAGTTTAATCAAACTAAAATCACTTTCATGACTTGGAATTTTGATAAGAAGGGGATTGATTTGGCCTCCATAATACTGGACCATTAGCAGATGCAATAAGTCACTCTTTTCCTAAGCCTATGCAGTTGCATGTGCAACTTATGACCAACCCCTTTATAAAAGTGCATACAAGATCAACTTGTACACAATTGTCATACGCTAACGATAACCATTGGCAAGTATATAATATCCCAACAATTTTTTATGAATGTTAGTCGATTACAAGACTTGCAAAATTTGCTTAAGATTGAAAATGTAATATCTATCCTATAAGATATAATCTTAGCTTGTAACATACTGGGAGGGCATAGTGCATGCAAATAGCCGAGTAAATTTGAATATAATAAAAGGTAAAAGGTCTAAGACAATATTACAATTCATCCATGAAAAAAGTAGCAAGTAATGATGTTTGTGTTCACTAGTGGTTTCAGTAGATATCTATGAAGAGAATAAATGAAGCAGATGAATCTAATGCTGCATATGGTAATATCCACAAAACAAAGAATATTCTATTACAGGGGTTTGATGGGATATTAAGGTTTTCAACAAACCAAAACAGATTAAAAATCCAAACAAAAATGTAGATCATTTAACTAACTTCCAGAGGAAAACATATGAGAAAATGTGATATACAAAAGTGAGGACGGTCATACATTCCTGAAGCTTTTGCAGTTCCTCGATTAAGTATGTCCATGGTGAGTCTGTTGGCATCTAGAACTTCTTGTGAGGAGAAGACTGGATTAGCTGACCCTGTACCAGATCCAGTGTTTTATCAAATTTAAATGCTGGTGTAGCGAGTAAATTGCATGATATATGCAAGTGTTTATGGATGAATTAAGGCAAATATATATATATATACTCAGGAAAGGTAACTCCAACTTAAAGAGTAGCCAAAAGGATGATTGAATAATGGACTCATAATAAGTATAGTTTCACTAACATTCTTTTCCCTTTTTCTTCATTAAGTTTTATGAGATTTTTTACATTATCTTACCAACAGCAATAGAAATACTCCCAACGTTGACAGTTGCAACTTGCAAGACCTAAATGAAGGCTAAGTTCCCTAAGGATCAAAGCACAAGGGTAGGCTAGAACCACTTGCACCATCCTGCATGTGAATAGGTTTTCAGACCATCAATGCCTTGCAATTCCTTGGCAAAGGTCAGGATCTACCTTACAACTGTCACATCATAACCACAGTCAGCAGCCTTATGGTTCCACTCGATTGAAACCTTGAATTGTTTTGTCACTTTTCAAACAGTATCTCATGAGCAATTCCACTTGAGTGGAACCTCCAACATAACCACGAAAAAATGTGGGCACTTTGGCTGGTTTTAGTACCAATAAAATGTTTTCACACTTGTGCAACAAAAAAAAATGCAACAACAAAATCATATAATAGTCAACCGTTTATTAATGACCGTTTTCAGTCGGACTGATAGTTACTGGAATGCAAACAAATAAATTTCTATTGGACTAATGTTTTTACAGAATTCTTGGAAGAAAGTCATTGATTGGCAGATTCAGCTGATGACATGGAAGCCACAATGGATCAGTCAATTGATTGAAGGATCAGTCAACAACTTACCTAACCATTGCGAGCTAAAGCAATCAATCAAGTGGATTTTAGCCCGACTTGGCAGCAAGAGCTTTATAAGAAGGGTTTGAGGGGGAGTTTTTAGCAACACTTATGTGCATACAAATGAGATAAAAGCAAGCAACAACATGCTAAAGCAAGCTAAGAGAAAAGTTCAAATTGTATAATCCATTTCTTGTGTCGTAATTGTTTCGTGTAACAATTGTATTCTTCTTGCTGCATTGTACAAGTGTAGACTCATAAGAGGTTTCTCCACCTATGTAAGGTATGCAAGAAGGAGAAATACTCCAATGGGTATCCAAAAAAGAGAAAGTATAGAAGAATTCCATAAGTAATCCACTAACGAATCATAGGTCGTAGAGTAGGAGTCAAAAGTTGTCAAACCACATAAATTGGTTTGTCTTTTGTGATTGTGTTTTGAAATTCACATCTTGATGTTTTCCATTGCATACTAACTCAAATTGTAGATGAACATTCAACAAGAAAGCAATCAGTTGTTCACCGATCCCCCCTCTAGTCGCAATCTCAATCCAATAACAGATAGTACTATGGATTAGAATCCCATTCCATATTATTTGGCATGGGCAAAGCATTTTGTTCCACCCAATAACCAGCATTCAAAAAACACCAAGACCCTCAAACATGTATGTAATGACACTTAAGGGGTCCACACAAGGCAACAGACCATGAAACACGAGGCAAAGGAGATGGCCTTTTGTGACGTTCAAGGGCTTCAAACAAGATGACAACCATGTAGCAAAGGGCTTTCAGCAACAACTATGAGGCTTTTGAGGTACACGATCTTCCTCCACCACCTAGTTCTACTCCTTCATCTAGATCTCTTCCTCTGCCTAGGGTTTGTGCTTAGCATAGCCACTGACATCGACACCTAGCATGTCTTGTTCCAACTCTGAACAAGGTTCCAAATAGTGGGTAGTATATACCTTTTTTTGTTTCCATGCAGTCATTGATAGGAGTTACACATTAATAGAGACTCTACAGATGATGCAACTTGTGTCAGTCAAGAAGTTAGAAAACTTGATTGTTTTGTTCGTCCTCAGTAATTTAGCCATAACATGATTAGTTGAAAGTCAAGCCCAAGCATCAAGCTAAAGACCATCATAGTTACAAGGTAGAGATAAGCTAAAAACAACCACATTAGGGGTAGCTTTATGGTTCGAAGTCAATGGTTCCATGTGCCTCATTTGAGCTCTTACTGAATTGTACTTTACTATAAAGGGTCTATTAAGACACGAAGGGATGGCCTAATGCCCGATTTTATAAAATAAAAGGGAAAAAGCATGTACATATGTTATAAGATATGGGATCCTCTTAAATATACTTTTTTATACGTGTCACAAAATTGATTATCCCTAAGAACTAGAACCATGTCCTACGCTATAATTATTGTCCTTTCTTAATTGAAGGGCACGACATTCATGCTTACAATATGTTATGTGTGTATATTTCAAACATATCATTATTAGCATAATTTTTTTAAATGTAATATATGTCAACACATACACAAATGCAAAGCATCATTGCATCCCATAGACTATATATACACAATTAGAGTTTGTTCAAGCCACATCAAGGTATTATATACCGAGCAGTTCCGCGTGAAACGGATGAATTTTTTCGTTCCGATGTGGAAACGGCACCGACACGCATGTGAGACAGCGACAGCGACGGCGCGATCGACAACAGCAACGATTGCGTTCCCGATCGCACTTCGGGAACGCGATCGCATTCCCGATCGTGCTGCGGGAAGAACGCGATCGCGCAACGCGATCACAATGGGAATTTTTCTAAAATTAAAAAAATATATAAATTATAATTAAAAATATATTAATTAAAAATTTATATATATAATATAAATTAATTAAACTGTAAAATTTATAATTATTTAAATTTATATTTTTATTTAAATATATAAAAATTTTAAAAATAAAAGATATTTTAATTAAAATTCGAATTTATAATTTATTTAAAATTAAATCTTAAATTCTTTTTTAAAAATTAACTAAAATTTAAAAAAAAAATCAAATAATTAAATATTATTGTTTTAAAAAATACCGAAATAGTATTGGCACGGACGATATGGTACCAAAACCATATCGTTCCGATTGCTGACCGAAATCTCGATACGAGTCGAGATTTTAAACCTTGAGTCACATATTGCATATGTGCATCCAAAGCAAACAGTACCTATCAACAATATTGCTTTTTCCTTTAATTGGCTCAATAGAGCAATTCATATTTATTATTGGATCTACCCCGTCTTAATATGTGCAGAACTAAAAACTAAAAGATACTATTTGCCTTCGATAGCAATTTTATACCCTGATCTCCAAGTTTTCATATTTCAATCTCCCTAGCAAATGAACATCAGACTGACAAATATGAGGATTTCAATAATGCCTATAATGAAAATATTATGTCAGTAAGTCCGATTTAAACTGTAAAGACATAATACAGTGACTCATTAATATGCCACCTACATACATTTTTAAAACCACTATAAGGCACCATCAATAACAAACTAGAATATCTTCTCCACTTGACCCCTTTTAGGGCCTTCCAATCCCTCCCCAAAGAGAAATTCCTTTTTCCTTCATATTATTCCCGTTAAAAAGCAACTCCATGATGAAAATCACATGTAATTTTGAAGTTTCTACCAAGGATCTTACTCCAATTTAATTCCTCCAAATTCCAATATATAGAATCATTTGCAAACCGCTTGCAAGGTGATGTGAGCAGAACATATAAGATTTTAGGAGTAATTTTCGCTCACATCTCATTTTGTTTATGTGTTGTTTCATGCATATTTTACTTTATTTTGCATGCATTCCTTGTTTTCTGGTTCGGAGATCTGCTCGTTATACTTTTGTGTGCAGGACAGTATTATATGGGGAAAATGACGTACTTTTGGAGCAAAAATAAGACATTTGACAGCTAGAGCAGAATGACACACACCTTAGCCCTGTGAAAACACACGGCCTGCGCCACAATGCCACACACGGCCTGGCCGTGTGGATCCACACGGTCGTGTGGCGCTGTGCGATTCCGACGCGAGTCGGTTATTTTCTAGGTTTCGGAGAGATCCAGGCTTATGTCTATATAAAGGAGGCTACGCCCAAACCCTAGGGGGGAGGACGACGACCGGGACAACACTCCGAAGCCCTAAAAAGCTTCGGAAACTCACAACGGGGAGGAAGCAAGCCGCCGGAGATCCAAGTTTTGCACTTCAACGCCGGAGAGAAGAGCCACATTGCATTGTAATTTCTGTTCTTTGCATAATATTCATTGTTTATACGAATATGATCGTGCTTTGTGTTTCTCCTCTCATATTTATGAAGTAGATTCTTCGATTCTAGGATTAGAGAGTAGTTTGTGTGCGTAGAACATGTTATTCCAAATTAAATTCTGTTCTTGAGTTTGTATTTGCAATTGGTATTAGTTTAGACCGATATTTATGTGTTTTGATTTTCTATCTACTGTGCTAGTCGATACGAGGGGTGACAGCCCTCGTATCTAAGATTTAGGAGAATTAAGGAGGAACCTAGAGGTTAGCCTCGTCTCCTGTAACTGTGGATAGAAGGATGCGATAGAGTAGGAAACGCATCCTATTTCCGACTCGTCGTAGGGATCGATTCGGCATCCTCGTACCGACTATCCCGTCCTAAAGACAGGGATCGACCTGGTATGGCAGAGATAGTTTTCGATAGATGCGAAGGCTCATCGGGGGAGTGTATGATGTCCTTTCCACAAAACCATAGTTAGACGTTTAGACAACACCCAATTGATAGCATGTTTTGCGACACACAAGCGAAACCGAAATCCTAAAATTCCTTCCAAAGACTAGCAGCAAGCCTTTTCTTCTTCTGTGTGACACCGTATTGAGTTAGGACCGCCAACAACTCTCGCAATCAGAACCAATTGAACTGAATTCCGAACAATAACGTCCACTTAACAAATCGGCACTCGAATCTCAGTCCCTGTGGGATCGATAATCTTTTTATTACTTAACGACATCCGTGCACTTGCGGGCGTTGAGCGCGAGCGCGTGCTTCGAGTCCTCAACGGTCTCCGTCGCGAGATTTGAGGTCGCGTTCATGTGCATCAAGTTTTTGGCGCCGTTGCCGGGAACTGATTGATTTGATATCGAATCAAGAAGTAGATAATTGGATCGGACTTAGGATTAGATTTATTTACTTGCTTTACTTTTATTACTCTCTTTTATTTTTATTTTACTTTATTTACCTCAGTTTTAGATTTTCCATATCTAGAATTAGTTTTTTTTATTTTAGCAGTAGTTTTACGTTTTATTTTATAAGTAGCTTTTCTTTATTTGATTCAGTATTTAGTTCAGTTTATTTTCTGTTTAATTAAGTATTAGGTAATACTCCTAATTTTTGTGGCTCGGTTCTTCGTATGCTTAGACGCCTAAGATCGGGAGGCCTGATTCCGATCGATCTAGAAATCGAACGAACCTATCATCGCCGGAGAGCTAAACAGAAGAGGATGGAGAATCAAGTTGCATCCGAGGTAAATATAGGTAGTCGACCTTTGCGGGATTACGCAGCCCCTAGTGCTAGAGGATTTAGGTCGAGTATAGCTGGACCGTCCATTTCGACAAACAACTTTGAGCTAAAACCGGCACTCATACAAATAGTCCAGCAGAGTCAATTCGGGGGAGCTGTGACTGAAGACCCGAATCGGCACCTGGAGACATTTTTGGAAATCTGCTCGACAATGAAGATCAATAGAGTCCCTGCAGACGCGATCCGCCTGAGACTATTCCCGTTCTCATTGCGAGATAAGGCTAAGGCATGACTTCACTCCCTGCCTTCAGGAAGCATTACTACATGGGAGCAATGTGAGCAGCAGTTCTTAAATAAATACTTCCCACCAAGCAAGACTGCTCACATGCGCCATCTAATAACGAGCTTCCATCAGAAGGAAGGGGAGTCCCTATTTGAAGCCTGGGATCGCTACAAGGGGCTACTCTACCAATGCCCCCACCATGAACTGGAAAGGTGGCTGGTGATCCACATCTTCTATAATGGGATCACGTACGCCACAAAGATATCCCTCGATTCTGCTGCAGGAGGAGCACTAATGAACTAAACTATCGAGGAAGCAGAGGAGCTAATAGAAGAGGTGGTCCAGAACCACCATCAATGGGCTTCCGAACGTAGTCACCCAACTCCTGCCGCGGGACGATATGTTGTCAACTCCGTGGACCACATGACAGCGAGGTTGGACGCGCTTAGCAGATGGTTCGACTCTTTCAATCCTATTTCTGCATGTGCGGCAATGACTTTGGAGAAGGAGCAAGGAGCAGCAGCGCATCGGGAGGACTAGTATGAAAGACAGGGCAGCTCAGAAGAGTAGAATGAGCATGTCGATGCGGTTGGGGATTATAATCAAAGGTCCAACAACCCATACTCCAATACTTACAATCCCGGATGGAGGAACCACCCAAATTTTTCATATCGGAATAACTCGGGGAACTTCCAACCATTAGGAGGGTATGGGCAACAACAGGGCAATGGGCAGCAACAACCACAGAAGTCTAGGCTAGAATTGATGATGGAAGACTTCATTGCTATCCAAACAAAGGCCAATGAAGAGTTTCGACGCCAACATCAGAAAACAGAAGTCACTTAAGGATTTGAAGGCCACTGTTGACGGTTTTGCAAGTCACACGAGGATGTTGGAAACACAAGTGGCCCAGATAACCCAAACCGTCTCGCAACCTATGGATAGTTCTCCATCATTACCCGAGCCGAGTCAAGTCAAGGAGGAGGGAGTGTGCAGCGAGAGAGTAGCACAGAGAAACAGATTCGCCAAGGGGTGTGCAGCCATGATTTCCACCCTACCCGACCAAGCCGAAATTAAAGATAAAATTCCACCCTAGCTTGAGGACCCTGATGAATTTGTTATCCCCTGCTCGATTTATGGGGAAAACTTCCATGAAGAGTTGTGCGACTTGAGGTCGTCAGTAAGTGTGATGCCCTACGCATACTATTTGATGATGGGACTGAATGGGATCCAACTAGCGAACCTTGGAATTCGTATGGGGGACAACTCAGTCAAGGAACCCGTCAGCATGCTAGCACATGTGCCTGTGGTCATTGAGAATTTCGTGATACACACGGATTTTGTTATACTCGACACAGAACCAAATCCCCAGAATCCCATCATCTTGGAAAGGCCTTTTCTGGCGACTGCGGGGGCATGCATAGACGTAAAGGCGCACAAGATCTCCTTGGAGGTAGATGGGGAGATCATCCTCTTCAATCTGTCAGTGTGTAAAGCGCCCTTCCTAGACGGCTACACTTTCAGTAGGGTAAAGCCGAACCCACCGGATGTCAACTCCGAGACGGATGAATGGAGATTTACATAACCTCCGGAGCCAAGTTGAGACGATGGAGTAGGGTCGAGCTAAAGACCTTGAACAAGCACTTCTTGGGAGGCAACCCAAGTTTAGATTTTGTGTTTATTTCTTATTAGTTTATCGCATTCGTTTGTTTGGAACTTTGATTTATATTCATTTAGCGTGTTGCATTTGAATTAGGACTAGAAAGGACTTGTTAGGTAGAAACAAAAATCATTTGAACCTACATGACTGAGCATGCAAGGAGAATTCGGACCGTTGTGCACCATGAGAGAGAAACGGAGGGCACACGGCTTGGCCGTGTGTTTTCACACGGTCGTGTTGCGCAAGGGATAAAGGGGCGCCGCACCATGCGTTTCGCCTCTTTACATCACTCTCCCTCCAGTCACGCATGCATAGGAGCCCACCTAGTTCACGTCGACATGAGTCTGCACCTGCACCACCACCTTTTTCTACTTTTGAGCAGGATGCAAGTACATCTGCTTATGATTTTTCGGAGTTCCGATCGCGCCTCGACGACATATATACCGAGCAATAAACGCAGAGGCAGCGATGGGAGGAGCAGAGCCCTTACATGCAGACAGAGTTTCAGGGCTTCCGGGAGCACTTCCAGCAGGCTAAGGAGTTCTACGACGAGGCCCGCGTCTACTTCCAGGAGAAGGCTGCCCGTCGCCAGGAGGAGGCCACCTACCACCATGAGATGCGGCAGCACATGCATGCCCAGCAGGCACAGTGGGCTAGGGAGGAGCATCGAGCAGCTGCTGCATCCACCAGCTCTCAGATCGACCACATGTACATGTGGCATCAGCGGCTCAACACTAGATTCTCCCACGATCCCGAGATGTCGAGGCTACCGGACTTTCCACCTCGTCCACCATATTAGAGGTATAGCTTCATACAAGTCTGGGGGACCTCGAATTTTGATTTATTTTGTTTCTAGCAGTAGTTTCTTTCCTGATATTTGCATTATGGTTAGCATTCATTTGTTCATGCATAAGTTGTTTAGTTGCTTTCAGCACTTAATTTTTGTTATCTATAAAGTTGCCTCGGTAGTATTTCTAAAGTTTGTTCATGAGTTGTTTCCATGGGTAGCTTAACTTCATTTACCTCGTGGTATTTTATTTTATTTGCTCTAATGAATGTTCTAGACTTACACTGGTTAGCTTTTATTTTTACACCTACACATGACGAACATTCTGAAAGGGAAAATCTAGTACGTACCTAGTTATGATTCATCTCAGTAGTCTAGTACTTTGGAATCCATAGATGACTCTAGATTTAGCATTTTAGTTACTGGAGATGCTCGAATTGTGGAAGCCCATTCAGAAAAATCAAAATCCCAAGAGAGAGAGAAGAAGAAAAAAATGGAATAAGAAAAGAAAAAAAAATTGAAAAAAAAAATTATGAGGGATAAAAAAAAACAGTTGTCGTGGGTGGAAATGGTTTGGTGCCCCTTTGAGACTGAATTAAGTTACTAAGGAAACACCTACCAATTTCTCTCAATACCGAACACACCTTTGAGACTTTGTGCTAGATCTAGGGAACGATCCTCGCTTTGGGCAGATAAGTGCCTAAGAGCCGAAGACCTTAGGAAAACTATAGGATGACGACTTAACTTACCATGGAACGGGTATCCCCTAAGAAGATTCGCTTAGCACGAGCACGAGGAGCTAACTTAGTGAATTTCTAGAACATATCTATTTTGCTTTGATTGCAAATACCATTTGATAAATCTAGTTAACATGCTAAGTATGGAACACTACCTTTTTTAAAAATTTCATAGCACTGAGGTTTGCTTGAGGACAAGCAAAGATCTAAGTCTGGGGGAATTGATGTGAGCAAAACATATAGGATTTTAGGAGTAGTTTTCGCTCACATCTCATTTCGTTTTATGTTTGTTTCATGCATATTTTACTTTATTTTGCATGCATTTCCTGTTTTTTGGTTCAAAGATCTCCTCATTGTACTTTTGTGTGCAGGACAGCATTATACGGGGAAAATGGCGCACTTTTGGAGCGAAAAGAAGACATTTGCGCTAAACAGAGAATGGCACACACCAGCCTGTGAAAACACACTGCTGCACGCGAGCGCCACACGGTGGGTAATGGCGATGTCTGCGATATAAAGGAGGCTACGCTCAAACCCTAGGGGGGAGGACGACGACCGGGACAACACTCCGAAGCCCTAAAAAGCTTCGGAAACTCGCAACGGAGAGGAAGCAAGTCGTCGAAGATCCAAGTTCTGCACTTCAACGCCAGAGAGAAGAGTCACATTGCATTGTAATTTCTGTTCTTTGCATAATATCCATTGTTTATACGAATATGATCGTGCTTTGTATTTCTCCTCTCATATTTGGAGTAGATTCTTCGATTCTAGGATTATGGAGTAGTTTGTGTGCATAGAACATATTATTCCAAATAAAATTTTGTTCTTGAGTTTGTATTTGCAATTGGTATTAGTTTAGACCGATATCTATATGTTTTGGTTTTCTATCTACTGTGCTAGCCGATACGAGGGGTGACAGCCCTCGTATCTAAGATTTAGGAGAATTAAGGAGGAACCTAGAGGTTAGCCTCGTCTCCTGTAACTGTGGATAGAAGGATGCGATAGAGTAGGAAACGCATCCTATTTCCGACTCGTCGTAGGGATCGATTCGGCATCCTCGTACCGACTATCCCGTCCTAAAGCCAGGGTGGGACTAGTAGTGAGAGGTAACCAGAGTGTATGATGTCCTTTCCACAAAATCATAGTTAGACGTTTAGACAACACCCAATTGATAGCATATTTTGCGACACACAAGCGAAACCGAAATCCTAGAATTCCTTCCAAAGACTAGCAACAAGCATTTTCTTCTTCCGTGTGACACCATATTAAGTTAGGACCGCCGACAACCCTCGCAATCACAACCAATTGAACTGAATTCCGAACAATAACGTCTACTTAACAAATCGGTACTCGAATCTCAGTCCCTGTGGGATCGACAATCTTTTTATTACTTGACGACATCCGTGCACTTGCGGGCGTTGAGCACGAGCGCACGCTTCAAGTCCTCAACGGTCTCCGTCGCGAGATTTGAGGTCGCGTTCATGTGCATCACAAGGGTTGAACCATTCTAGGCTGATATCAAACTCAAGACTTTAACCCTTGAAACTTTATAATGTAACTAAAGTAGAGCATTTCAAACTCCATCTTTTTATCGACAATTGCCATGAATTGAATTCGTCACATTAATTGTATTATCATTAGTCAAGAAAAACCGAGGATGCTAAAAGCACAACCGGCTTCCCTGTATATTCACAGCACCAAGCCTAAAGAAATAAGGGTTATATTGATTTTCAGTAACGAAAGTGGAACATACAAGCATGAAAAATAGACTTTCAAAGTCCTAAAATAGGAAAATTAAAAGACAGATAAGTACTACAATGACAGAGTGCAATCAGCCAATGAAAATATAAAATCTAGAATAAATTCAGAGCTAAAACACAGAAAAAGGAAGATTTATGAGATGACTGCAAGAATTGCAATATCTATACTAAATAAAAAAAAATGCCGATATTGAATAAGAAGGCATCAACATATCAAATTAAATAGGTAATTATGAATTCCTTCAATAATAGTAGCAAGGTATGATGTAGTTCATGAAGCAAATGAAGTCAAGTTCTATAGGTAGCTAGTGTTATACTATAGCAAGAACTGATTGAAATTATCAAAACAAGAATTTTTCCCATAAATGTGATATAAAATAAAACAATCCAATGTCATTAGATCTGGTTTCTAAGATGCATTGATCAAAACATGAATTACTGATTAAAAAAAGAAATTTTAACCCATTTAGACTTGGAATTATACAGTAAAATCAACTAACTCATTTACTTAATCAAAGATAATGGCATAGACTAGTTAGATTTCCTGACCTGCAAAAAGATTCATGGACCTAATGTTGACTCTTCAGCTGTTTTTGTAGATGGTTCAGTAAAAATTAATATTAACAGTGTTATTCAATATGCAAATATCATAATGGTCGTGTTAGTAACTTGAATCTACCTTAAATGTAGCTGGAATGTAAGTAAGTTATTTAACCATTTCCTTTAACTTCTTATGTCAAACCAAGGTGACTTCATTGTGTGAAATCATCTATTGCTATATAACTCAGGATTCAGAGCAATTTAAGTCATGCTTTTCGAAGGACACAAGTGGGACAATTTCATACTTTTTGTTGGATTGGAACACAACAAAAGTACGGTGCTCAATTTAAAAACATGAGATAAAACAACAAATGTAGGGTTTTCGCCATAAAATAGCCATTTGAAAGTTGGAAACTGCACGGCATTCTACCTATTACGTGTGGTTGCCTAATCTAAGAAATTTGACACATTCAAACATCAGAGAATCAGTGAGCGGGTAGTTAAATAGGGGGAAAAAAAATCTGCTTGAGAAGTGAAAAAAGTCATACGTTGGCAATTTTTACACGGGTTACTAACCTGGCATCAGGGCGTTCTCAGAGATATATGTGTTGTTGGCCAAGACGGGAAGGAGGAGGAAAGCGATAATCCCAGCGGAACAACACACCACACTTGACCCAGATTGGGACCGTCAAGGAACAGTAACGAACACAATCAGCATCCAATCAAACAAGACAAACACTATATGAAGTGATGACGACCACAAGAAAGTACCTAACGAGACCGCTGTGAGCAACGAGGAGCGCACCGAGGCGAAGGATGAGTCTAGATCTGGAAGCCTTTCCCTGTTGGGATGTACGTCCCTCTTCCTTGACGGACATGACGTCAACCACCGTATGGAGAAGACTCGATTACTACTCAGATTAGAGTCTCGCTTCAGATCGAGGATAAGGAGGTGACACCATCACTTGATCTTCCAGATCGTCACGCATAAACCCTCGCCAAACATTGGAGAGGAAAAGGGAATCAAAGCGGTCGTTGAACAACACAAGGTGGAGGCCACTGTCTGAGATCGTCAAGGAAAGAGTGAAGAAAGGGATGAAATTTGTCGCCTTCTTGAAGCCTGGCTTCGTTGCAGATCCGCCTCCATAACAACTTTGCAAGGTCTTGATACGCGACGTAGAGCTATGCTCGTTGCAGAAGCAGGCGAGTGCGAATCATCGCTGCTACCAGTGGAAAGATGAAAGCGAGACGAAGGCGGCGCACGACCCTGCAGGACGCGGCAGCACCGCAGCAGGCGAAAGGACGCCGATGGCTGACGGCTCAGGAAGAAGGAGAGGTAGAGGGAGAGCGGGGATGGGGATGGGGATGGGGATGTAACGGAACACGTGGATTAGTGGGTCGGGTATTTAGGGTCAGGAAAAAAGGGTTTCGGGTTAACAGGTCTGGCAACTCGCCAGCGGACCAACCAATGGGAAGCTGCACCCTGTTTTATAATCGCAGGGGGCAACGTGAAGGTTTGTGCCGTGAAGGGATTTCGTATTGGTAGACTTATCTATATTTTAAAAAAAAAATTGAGTTCTTTCAATCATTAATAAATTTTAATCAAAAATGATTAAGAATTTTTTTAAAAATTTTAAAATCATTATAAATTTATATTGTTGTACTCCAAATGATCTCCTAAATTCATGCTTTCAAGTGGTCTTCTAAATTCAGCTCTATTCTTACTTTTAAATTTGAAACTTTAATTTAAAAAAATAAAAACCTAAGTGGATGTCCATAAAAAGTAACAATAAATTTTTTTAAATAGTTTTTTTATTTTTAATAGCTAATAACAAGAGAGGGAAAAAAAGAGAATAGAAAAAAAATACTTTATACATGCTTTGGTCTCCAAGGAACTCCATTAAATGGTTTGGTCTAATAAATTCGTTTCATTCCCTTAGTCTCAAACAACTTTTAACTCATGCCCCTATAAATTTGAAAAAACTATTAAAAAATTCTATCTTCTTTTTATTTTTGACACAAAATATATATATATATATATAGATATATATATATAGATATATATAAACACTTCTAATTCACTTAACATCAATTGTTTTACTTTCAAAACCATCAATAAGAAGGTTTAAAATTTGTACAAAAGGTTGGAACCGTCAACCTAGCGGCCCCTACCAGCCCACTCCCCCGGTCATCGTAAGGGAGGTAAATCACGATGAATCTTTGGCCCTTTGAGACTAGTAACTAGCGCATGGAGGAATGGAACCTCACTTTTGCGAGGGATTGACTCGTTGCCCATTTGTACAACTTTCTGCATGTGCTAGCCACTAGTCTCTTCCCGCGGGGGCAATAAGAAGGTTTGAAATAAACTATACGATGGTTGGTGATGTTCAAAATTTAGCATCATCCAAATGTTGTATTTTGAAAATCAGTACCAAATATATTTGAGATGAGCTATACTATGGTGTTGATGTTCAATGTCCAATACACCTTGGTGTTGTTCCTTGAAAACTAGCACCATGAAGGTTTTAGATCATATATACAGTGGTGTTGATGTTTAAAGTCTAATATAGGGCATGCTTTGTTGGTGCAGAGGCACCAGATGATCGAACCTGTGTTTTGATTATGGCAAAGACGCAAAGTTAAGATTACATCGTTATCTCACGAACTGAATCGAGTGTGCAGAAAAATACTTAAGCTGAAGCTGAAGGCTAGCGATACCCAGAGGAAGCCGCGGTGGTCGAGCAACACTCGAGTGACTTCGGAGGGAGCCGAAGGAATCGAGTGGAAGGCCAAAAGTGAGAGCTACAAAGTAAGTATCGAGGTAACCTCGTGTGTGTGAGCATAAGTGAGGTCGTATCCTCCTTACGGGGATGGTCTTAAGCGTAGATCCGACCAAAGATATCCCATGGATGGTCTAGGTCGAGATCGGACGGTCGACGACCGTCGAAATTATGTTTTTGTTGAGCTAACTTTGACTTGCAGCAAGCATCACGATTTGCCGACTTGGAGCACTCGATCGCCGTCCATCGATCATTGCCGCGATCGGCGACTCGACTAATCTTGCCGCCATCACCGGATCGATGGTCAAGGATCAGCTTCGATGAGTCAAGCCTTATCACCTCATTCCAAGGAGCTTTGTGTCCATTTGTGATTGGATGGTCATCAGTCGATTGATAGTCAAGGATCAGCTTCGAGGAGTCAAGCCTTATCACCTCATTCCAAGAAGCTTTGTGCCCATTTGTGATTGGCTGCCGAGACGACCACTCAAGCTCCAAGATTCAAGTCTTCAAAAGTCGTCAGTATAAGCTTTAAATCGTATCAAGGAGAGGGGGAGTGTCCCTCTACCTTGAGTCATTCTTGAGTTTTGTATTCGTTTAACTCCTACCTCCAACGAGGAGGAGTTCGTTTAGTGTTTTGCCCTCCGTGCGTGGTCAAGGACCACTAAGGCCTTGGAGTAGTAGCCATAGGCTACGAACCAAGTAAAAACTCATTGTCTCTTCTGTTTTAGATTTACTTTCCGCTGTATTTACTCGTGCCTTAACGAATGATTTTCAAAAAGGATTTTATCGCTATTCACCCCCCTCTAGCGATCCACTCGATCCAATAATTGGTATCAGAGCCGGGGGCACTCAGATTCAGTGCAACCACTGGCCGAGCATTTTTCTTTTCATATTTATCATTTTAAGATTTCTCCCACACTACTAATCCAAGACCAAGTCTTGGTACATTATTTTTGGTTGTGTTTTTGCAAGTACTAATCGCTTTTGGAGTAGCCAATGGTAAAACGGTCATAACTTTTCGTACAAGTGGACCCACAAAACGTTCTACCCACCAAATCGAAGCTCTCTGAGATATCTACACTTCTTACTGGGGTTTACTCTTGTAACAAGCTGTTTTCATCCCCAAAAATCGACGTTTAGTACCCTTTCAGAGACATCGAAGGTTGTGAGTACTTACTTTTTGTTTAGTTTCTTATCTCTTTGTTTAACTCTCTATTTCTCGTTTGTTTTTTTTTATTTCCCACACCACTAATCCAAGACTCGAGTCTTGGCAAGTTTTTTTTGTGTGTGCAAGTTTTTCTTTATGGCCCACATTGAGGGGTACAACACCATCCGACCTCCGTTCTTTAGCGGAGATGATTTTCATTATTGGAAAGATCGGATGGAGTGTTTTCTAAAAACACAAGTCGAGTCTTGGATAATCATCCAAACCGGCTTTGCTCTACCCACCAATGATCAAGGCGAGACCTTGGATTTCAACAAGTGGACCAATGCAACCAAGAGGCAAATCGAAGCCGATACAAGAGCAACCCAAATATTGCAATGCGGTTTGTCTAAGGAAGAGCTCAACCGCATTGGACCCTTCATCAGCGCAAAAGATCTGTGGACAAAACTCATAGAACTACACGAAGGGACTAACGACGCGAAGGTAAGTAAGCGTGACTTACTACTTAATAAATTGTATAACCTAAAAATGTAGGAATGTGAAACGACAATGCAACTACACGCCCGCATTCAGGACATTATCAACAGCCTGCACACCATCGGACACAAGGTTGGAAACCGCGACCTCCTAAGGTACGTTCTTAACTCATTTCCTAGGACTACCTTATGGGCATTCATGGTTGATGCCTACAAGGTCTCTAAAAACCTTTCAAAGCTTAGGTTAGACAAACTATTTTTCGAGTTTGAACTTCTCGAGCAAACTAACATGGTCCGGGCCAAGAGAGGTATTGCTCTACTTGCAGGACAAAGAAGCAAGACACCCACCAGGCAAGAAGATGGACTCGAACCCGAAGACGAATCAGAGTCTGAATCCGAAGAGGTGGAAGCAATAGTGAACGTAGTACGGAAGATCGTTCGGAGGGAAAGGAGACTACTAAAGAACCAAAAGAGGGCACAATTCAAATCAAATCAAAAGAAGGCTTTTCATGCAACATGGGACAACGAAGAAGGCGTCGGCATAACATGCATGGCAAGACCCGAAGAGTCCGAGTCCGAGTCCGAATATGAATCCAACTACAACACTGACTCCGAACTCGAGGACTACTTCGAGAAGCAACTCAAAGCCGGACCGAAAGAGAAAATTAAAGTTAGCCGCTCACTAATTCATACGCTTTACAATACGATTAAATTGCTAACTAGGAAATTAGCTAAATCCGAGTCTAGGGTTGAGTCCTTGGTTGAGGAGGTTGAAACCCTCAAACAAGAGACACCCCTAAACTCTTCGATTAGTCGAGTTCAAGAGGAGGACTCAACTCGAGTTGAAAAATTTGAAGAAGAGAACTCTCTCTTAAAAGGACGAGTCCAAGAGCTCGAAGCTTGATTGAACAAGTTCTTGACGGGCTCTAAGAATCTTAATCAACTTCTTGGAACTCAGAGAGTCATGTACAACAGAGCCGGACTCAGATATAGCTCAAAGACTACGAATAGATCTTACATGTCTATCGTAAATCGTAGTCATCATCGAGTCCAAGCGTGGGTCCCGAAAACTTTATTAAACTCACATATAAGGACCAATAGGTTTTGGATTCCCCAGGATCAAGTTCATTACTTGGCCAGACCATATTGGTTCAATGATCCAGGGGGAGCTAATACCAAAATAAGATATCCGGTAACCTAAACCTCTTATTTTTTTTAGAATGGTTAGATAGGACTATAACTCGTTAATGCTTGATAACATAGTACAAGGACACGGCGAGATGATAGTACGCTAGGAAAATGGAGTCTCGTGTATTCGGGCTAGATAAGGCGTATCTAGTTCGGTTCACTTGACCGAGTGGAACTAGTTGAAGCTACCTCGCCGTATCCTATACTAGTTAGACCAGGAAGTGGTCTTAGGTGAGTCAAGTTACTATTTTCTCGAAATTGGCTTTGTCTAAGGAAGTGGTCGTTTTTTCGATCAATGAAGGCCCCTGTGCCTCGCCACGACTTGGAAATCAAGATCTTGAAAAGGTGACTTGATGAGCTTAGGATCAAATCCGAATCTAATGCAAGATTTGTTGGTGCAACAATGCCCCAAGCATTTATATGTTTTGATGTTTGGATAATCATCTAAGTTAGGCAACAATTTGTGATCTAATTGTTACAATGTTCAAGTGACAGGGAAATCCAAGTATGAAGACTTGGTAAAGGCAAAGTCTAAATATGATCTTGGCAAGAGAAGTCAAAGGTAAAGGTTTGACGGCATAAGACCAAGCATGTTGTCTTGGCGGCATTAAGTCCAAACGGACCTTGGCAAAGGAAGTCCAAAGGCAAGTCTTGGCAGTGTAAGTCCAAGCATGTAGACTTGGCGGCGTAAAGTCTAAGCACGTTTTGGCAAAGGGAAACTCAAGACATGACAAAACCGAAGGAAGCTCTTGGAAGCAAAGTGCAAAGGATGAACAAGTTGCGGACTCGGAGGGATCCTGGAGGCGCAAGGTTAAGGAAGAGCTAGAAGGTTGAGTCTAGGTCTAGGGGGTGAAATCAAGTATGAATTACTCATACTTAATGAGTATCAGTCAACTGATACGATGTATCAGTCGACTGGTTAGGTGCTCAACTGAGTCAGAATGAAACCCTGACCATCGATCATTGCTTTGGCATAGCGATCGGCCGATGTTGCGATCGCCGATCGCCAACATCGATCGTGATCAAGTTAAATATGGGCACAGAGTGGAGTCACACTCGACTGCGGCCTGTGATCACTCGACTGATCACTCCATCAGTCGACTGATGGATGGATTAGTCGACTGATGAGAATGCCGTTGGAGGAAACGACTCTGAATCCGGCTATTCAGAAGCTGTTAACCACGCCGGTAGTCGACTGATGTTGTGCATCAGTCGATTGATGGTGCTTCAACGGGAAAATCAGTCTTCTCTCTATAAAAAGAGGGTTGGTGGAGGTTTTTGGGGTTAATGATTTTTCTCTGATAATACTCTCAAGCCTCCATGAGTTTTCAAGCTTTCCAGTGATTTTGAATCCCCTCCTCCTCTCTCTAAGCTTAAGTTTCATTCTTTGTAAGAAGAGGAGGATTGTTGTAAAGGAAAGCTTCATAGTGATTTGATTAGGGTTGATCCACCTCAAGGATCACCGTAGAGTAGGAGCGCTATCTCCGAACTGTTAGTAATATATGAGAGATGTCCTAAGGCAATCGCCTTATGTATGAACCATTTATATGATAAATGAAGATTCACTATTTGAGTATACATGTTTAATGTATTTGATTGGATCTTAAACTCATTTACTGGATGTCCACGATACAATTCACAGCATGAGAGAATTTATGATTGGATCACAACTAGTGAGTATCTCTATATGTGTAATTGTGATGTATCGGAATTATCCCTAGTCGATGAATTGATGGATTTGGACACCATCAATTCTGTCGAGACTAGCACGAGGTATACTCCTTGGTGTATCCAAGCAGCTGATTCTCACTGGCCGAGACATTGTGATGTCGAGTTAATCGTGGATGCTAGTTATGGTAACTAGTTCATTGGAGTGACCAGCCGTAAGACTTCATATGGTTCTCTGCATATATAGATATGTCAATGAAGTTCTTACTGTGGCTTAAGTGCGATGTTCCTTTGACTTGCGGTATTCAAGTCATCTTGATCATCGAGACTTATGCTTTGACATCTTAAGCAAAAATCTCTAAGGAGATGTGGACCCGGGATGATTGGGTATAAGTCGAAGTGATCGAAGGTGTTTGAATAGCCTATAAAGGATTCACCACTCCTTGCGAGGAGATGTATACCCATGGCCTCTCGTCGGATTGTTACTAAAGTCTTTGGCATTACATGTTTAGAGTAAGGTACTCTTCGATACATGTGGAGTAACTAGAATCAGTAGGGACGAGGAAATGATACTTGGGCTAGGTGTGGCGTAGTCGACCTAGTGAGGTGACACAATAGACCATGTCGAACCAAGTGGGTATAAGATGAGTGAAGGGAATGGGGCACGATTCATTCGAAGCTCAAGGGTTTCAGAAATAGTTCTGGATCAACCGTTGATCTTTTCGGTTAATTGGGGATCATGATGTACTACTAGGTGCCACTCATGATCGTTCTATAATTAATGGTTAATTATAGACGGCCAACATAAAGCGAGAACCTATTTGGTCACACGCACAACGAGTGTAATCCAAATGATTTAAAACGAGCTTGAGAATGAGATTCTCAGACCGAGAGAAACTATGTTTGGTTGGACCAAACATAAAGCGAGCATGAAATTATTTCAGTCGCAATGGAAGCGTGGATGGGCCGTGTCTTATGAAGACATAATGGATGGACCAAAATGGTTTGGTTCTAATCCAATGGAGGAGAATAAACCAAAGGGTTTGGTTTATTTTAAACGAATGAACCAAAAGTTGGTTCGGTTCGTTTTAACTTAAAATAAACCATCATAGTTTGGTTTATTTTAACTTATCTTAATGGAGCGGGTTAACGGGCTTTATGGATATGATCCATTAACCATTAAGAGAATTAGTTCTCTATAAAATAGGGCTTAAACCCTAATCCAAAGCCCTAATCAAGTTTTGGCCTTGATATAGTTCGCCCACCTCCTTGGAGTTTTGGCGCCCAACCCTAAAGTGCCGCCGCCGACTTTTTGTCGCCGTCCAAGTCATTGCCGGCGACCAAGCTTCAGCCGGTGAACACTCCGGCGACCCTCCGGTGATCTCCTATAGGTTTGGCATCAAGATGAGCCTTTTCTTTCCTTGGTTGGCCGACGCCTATATCCTCCACCAAGCTGTCCAGTTTTCTGGACAGCTTCTTCTCCTCTCGTCGGAGCATCGTTTGGACGACGGTTAGAGCTCCGACAGCGGCTAACTTATCGGGGATTCGATCTCCGGTAATCCTCTGAGGTGGAGGACGAAGGATTCATCAATTGGTTGACGAATACCTCTCCGGAGAAGCGAGTTTTGAGAACTCGTTTTAGGATCTGAATTTGGATTCGGATAGTGATCATCTCTCGATCACGTCGTCTTCAACACGAGGCTAGTAACCCGTACGAAGACAAAGCTCGTGGCTTAGCGAAGTCATCCCGAGGAGCTCGACGTGGATACGGATAGAGACGATTCTTACGAGGATCGTTCCGGTTGATGTCGTTCCCGCTACACGTCATACGGAAGGTATAACGTAGATAATTTTCTTTTATTGCAAATTTTAATTTACGGTTATGTCTACACTTGTTGTAATATGCATGCGTGTGTTGTGTGTGTTGTAATAAATATAGATTTATTATTTTAATTGCTTCCGCTGTGCTCATGTTTACGAAACATGATCGAACACACACACGCCGCAGTGCAGGAAACCCAACACGAACCACGTAAAAGAATCGTGTTAGCGTGTTTTTCATTTGTGTTATTATTATTTTTGTTGTGCTTCCGCTAATATTTTGTAGAGACGAAAAACAAGCTATTCACCCCCCCTCTCTAGCTTCAAATCGATCTCTAACAAGTGGTATCAGAGCCCGGATCGCATCGGAAGATCTAACAATCAACCGGAGCAAAAATGGCTTTCCAAGAGGGGTATAGCACGGTGAGGCCTCCATTCTTCGATGGCAACGACTTCGGCTATTGGAAAGGTAGGATGGAGTATTACTTAATGAATGATATTGAGAATTGGTTTAGTGTTGTAGATGGTTTCGAGAAGCTGGTCGATGAACACGGAGCACACATACCGACGAAGGATTGGACGAGAGACATGGCCAAGAAGGCTCAAGCCAACGCCAAGGCAACAACCACACTTCAATGTGGTTTGTCAAAAGAGCAATTAAGCAAAGTGGGGCCATTTGAATCGGCGAAGGAGCTTTGGGAGAAGTTGATAGAGCTCAACGAAGGATCGAGGAAGCGAAGGGCCAAGAGAGATCTCCTAATTGGCCAACTTCAAAGCTTCTCCATGAAGACCAATGAGACTGTGAGCCAAATGCACGGTCGCTTCAAAGAAGTAGTCAACGGACTACATGTTATAGGTGAGAAGGTCGACAACCGAGACCTTGTAAGATATGTTCTCCAAGCTTTCCCTAGAACAACCTTATGGGCTTCAATGGTAGATGCCTATAAGGTCTCTAGGGATCTCTCTTTGGTTAAGTTAGATGAGTTATTTTGTGAATTTCAATTACATGAACAAGCTAACACTTCATTCAAAGAGAAAGGTATAGCTCTTTTTGTAGGAAAGAAGGACAAGAAGAAGAAGGAGAAGAAAGAAGTGTTCTCCTCATCCGAATCCGAGGAAGACTCATCAAGTAGTGAAGATAAGCTCTCGGCAAACAAGGTGGCTCATTACGTCAAGAAATTTGGTGGGAAGTCAAGGAAACTCACCAAGAAAGATGTGAGGAGGATGTTCCAATCCTCAAGAGGTAAGTCTTCAAGTAGTTCAAATTCTATACCTAACGTAACTTGCTTTGGTTGCAACAAGAAAGGGCATATAAAGCCAAATTGCCCGGAACTAAAGAAGAAGGAGGAGAAGGAAAAGAAAAAGAAGGAAAAGAAAGAGAAGAAGAAGAAGGAGGCAATGGTGGCACAATTATGGGACACCCTAAGCATGGAGGATTCTTCCGACGATGAAGAAGTATGTCATGCCACCCAGAATCTAGCCCTCATAGCATTGGAGGAAGAAGCGGGGAGTTCAAGTGAGGAGTCCTCATCTTCCTCTTCAAGCGACGAATCATCATCAAGTGATGATGATGAGGTAAACAACTCCCCTATGGTAGATTTACTTTACAAGACAATTGCATGTCTTCAAAATGCATTGAATAGATCGAAAACTATGATTAAGGATTTAAAAGTAGAGATAAAATCACTTAAGAGTGTAGAAGCTTCTTGTAGTAAATTATCTTGTGATGATGATGCATATACCCTTAGGGATGAAAATGATGAATTAAGAAAAGAAATAGGTAACTTAAGAGCATGCTTAGAAAAATTCACTAATGGTTCTAAATACCTAGACATGATAATTCAGGATCAAAGGGCTATTTACAACAAGGTCGGAATAGGATATAGACCTAAGGAAAAGGAGGTAACATTTACATCCCTTGTTAGTAGAAAAATCATTATTAAAAGCAAGGGTAGAAAGGCTTGGGTTCCTAAGAAATTTCTAATTGATGCTAGTGGTCCTAAGATTTGGGTACCTAAGGATTGTATTTTTTATGTGATATAGGTAGAAGAACCAAGCTTGTGGATCGTTGATAGTGGGTGCTCAAAACACATGACCGATGATGAGAGAAAATTCTCCACTATCAACCACACTAGCAAGGGAAAGGTATCATTTGGTAATAGCGGCAAACTTAAGATTTTAGGAAAGGGCACAATTGAGGTATCCCCCAACATTGCCATTCATAAAATATTATTGGTTAAAAATATGAAATTTAATTTACTTAGTGTAAGCCAACTATGTGATGCAAATTTTGATGTTAAATTTGATTCCTCAAAATGTTTTATAAGACACAAAACTCTAAATGATTGCATGTTAGTAGGTTTTAGAAAATCAAATATATATTATGTTGATTTATCCTATACTACTAATGCTTCTACTAAGTGTCTTATTGCAAAAGAGGAAGAAAGTTGGCTTTGGCATAGGAGACTAGGACACATAAACATGAAGAACATAGCCAAAATAACAAAAATAAAGTTAGTCAAAGGGTTGCCTAAAGTCAAATTTCTCAAGGACAAAATGTGTGATATATGCCAAGAAGGGAAACAATCAAAAACATCACACAAAGGTAAAAATTTACTTAGTACCGCTTTACCTTTAGAACTTTTACATATGGATTTATTTGATTGTCATAGTACCCCTTCTATGATTAGTAGTAGATATTGCCTAGTAATAGTAGATGATTTCTCTAGGTTTACTTGGGTATTTTTCTTGAAAAATAAAGATGAAACCCTAGGAATAATCATAGGATTTAGCAAAAGAGTAGAAAATGAAAGAAAACTCAAAATCAACCGAATCCGTAGTGATCATGGTGGAGAATTTGAGAATTCTAATTTCTCAACTTTTTGCTTAGAACAAGGGTACAAGCATGAGTTCTCTTGTCCTAGAACACCCCAACAAAATGGGGTTGTGGAAAGAAAAAATCGTGCCCTACAAGAAGCGGCTAGGACAGTGTTTAATGCACACTCCTTACCTAGCTACTTATGGGCGGAAGCGGTTAACACCGCTTGCTATATCCAAAATAGGGTATTAATTCATAAGTTTTTAGGAAAAACTCCATTTGAATTGTGGAATGGTACAATTCCAACAATTTATTATTTTAAGGTCTTTGGATGCAAAGTCTATATTTTAAATACCAAAGACAACCTAGGTAAGTTTGAGTCCAAAGCGGATGAGGGAATCCTAGTTGGATACTCATCCACTAGTGTAGGGTATAGAGTTTACAATAAAATGACTCAAAAAATTGAAGAATCTTCAAATGTCCAATTTGATGAAACTTCCAATACATACCCTAGGAAATCCCCTATTGATGATGATATTAATAATGAAAATCAAGAAATTACCCAACAATTTCAAGATTTAATCTTAGGGGGTAATGATCAAGGGGGAGGATTGAATCAAGGGGGAGTAAGAGGTGATTCCGATGATGAGCAAATGATTGAGATTAATTATGACCAAACTCAAATTAATACACCTCCTAGAACCATAAGAGTTCATCAAAATCACCCTTTAGATCAAATTGTGGGTGAATTATCTCAAGGTGTTAGGACTAGGTCATTTCATAGGGATCCCACTAGTCATATAGCTCTAATTTCTCAAATTGAGCCCAAAATCATCAAAGATGCATTACTTGATCCGGATTGGATCTTAGCAATGCAAGATGAATTGGCTCAATTTGAAAGGAGTCGAGTATGGGAGTTAGTTCCTAGACCTAATGAAAATACCATCATTACTACAAGATGGGTCTTTAGGAACAAACTAGATGATCAAGGGAATATTACTAGGAATAAGACAAGATTAGTTGCAAGGGACTTTAATCAAGTTGAAGGACTTGACTATGATGAAACATATGCCCCGGTTGCTAGGTTAGAGTCTATTAGGATACTATTAGGGTATGCCTCCTATATGGGTTTCAAACTCCATCAAATGGATGTTAAATTGGCATTCCTAAATGGGTTTATTAAGAAAGAGGTATATGTAGAACAACCTCCCGGGTTTGAGAATATGGACTATCCAAACCATGTATACAAGCTTAGAAAAGCTTTGTATGATTTGAAACAAGCTCCCCGGGCTTGGTATGAAAGATTATCTTCTTTCTTAATCTCTAAGGACTTTAAAAGGGGTAGTGTAGATCAAACTTTATTTATAAAGTCAACATCAACGGACATCTTTGTAGCCCAAGTATATGTTGATGACATTATCTTTGGGTCAACAAATGATGAACTTCTCCAAGACTTTATTAAGAATATGGAAAAAGAGTTTGAAATGAGTCTAGTTGGGGAACTAAATTTCTTCCTGGGATTACAAGTTAAACAAACAAGTGAAGGAATTTATATTTATCAAACCAAATATGCTAAGGAAATGATTAAGAAATTTGGTTTGGAAAATGTTAAAGTAGTTTCAACTCCAATGGCAACAAATACAAAAATAGATAGTGATAATGAAGACAAACAAATTGATCTTACACTCTATAGGAGCATGATTGGTAGCCTTTTGTACTTAACCACTAGTAGACCCGACATATTATTTGCGGTTGGTATGTGTGCTAGGTATCAATCTTGTGCAAAAGAATCTCATTTAGTTGTCGTTAAGAGAATATTAAGATATATTAAAGGCACACTAAATGTAGGACTATGGTACCCTAGGACTAGGTCTTTTGATTTGGTTGGGTACACCGATTCCGATTATGCCGGTTGCAAATTGGATCGGAAGAGTACTAGTGGTGGATACCAATTCCTTGGGTCCTCCCTAGTTAGTTAGAGTAGTAGGAAGTAACCTTGTGTTGCCCTATCCACCACCGAAGCCGAGTATATGGCTATGGGTGGTTGTGTAGCTCAATTACTATGGATGAAACATACCTTAGAAGATTATGAGCTATCTTACTCCAACATGAAAGTATTTTGTGACAATGTGAGCACCATAAACTTAACCAAAAATCCGGTACATCACTCTAGGACTAAGCACATTGAAGTGAAACATCACTTCATTAGAGATCATGTGGCTAAGGGGGACATTGAGCTTAATTACATTGAATTCAAGTCCAACCTAACCGACATATTTACCAAGGCTCTCCCCGAGGTAGAATTTTCATCACTTAGGAGAGAACTTAGAATGTGCTTGGTTGAATAAAGGTGTAGGTTTGCATGATCCTATAGCAATCCTAGGATTTATACCTTTAAGCATCTCACAAAATACCTAAGAAACCATGATTTTTGTATTGAGCCACTTAGACAACATGTGAGATGTTAGGAAGATGCACTTGGTTCATCATGCTTGTTATGATGCATTACTATGGACCAAAGTGTCATCTAGAGACATTGATCCTTCATTGGACCAATCATTGGGAAGGCTTATACACAATTGATGTGCATATAGCTCCAAGAACATGATTGGAAATGTCAAATAAAATATATTTTAAACTATGTTTATTATATTTTAAAAAACAGTTTTCAAGTGGAACACAAAGGTGATATAAAGTTTGCAAAATTTTAGAACTTTTGTTAGTTTCCAAGTTTGTATCAATCTTGAAATCTGGAAAACATATATTTTTCCTTGATAAAGTATGATTTCAGAAATGTGTACACCAAATTTCATGATTTTTTGAGGTTTTTGGAATTTCTAATGCATTTCTGAATTTGGACCGGAAATGCTAAAATTCGGGTTTAGCGTGCTTGATCGATTAGTTGAAACCATGTGATAAATAGCTCCATTTTCTGATATTTAGTATATCTTTGATGTCCTAAAACTTTAGCATGATAATATTGAGTATATACAAATGTTTAGGACTGTTTAATGCGGTGTTTTAGGAGGAGTTTCATAAAATGTATCTTCTTCATCCCTAAGTTTACATTGTTGGTGCAAAGTTAAGATTTAAACCTTCAAATTGTTTGATAGGCTTTTGCACCACATGTTTTTTACTCAACATGAACTATATCTTGGATTAAGGGAGAGCTAAATGTCAATTCTATACCTTAGTTCAAGATTATAACACATTCGATTCTTTTATGAAATATATGATTTTTTTCTTTCTTCTCTTTTTGATGTATGTCAAAGGGGGAGAAGAAATGTTTAAGTTAGAATTGGATGTATGATTTGGAAATATGATTATGTGTGTATTCTTGAAAGACCTAACTTAAATGATTGTCAAACATCAAAAATGGGGAGATTGTTGGTGCAACAATGCCCCAAGCATTTATATGTTTTGATGTTTGGATAATCATCTAAGTTAGGCAACAATTTATGATCTAATTGTTACAATGTTCAAGTGACAGGGACATCCAAGTATGAAGACTTGGTAAAGGCAAAGTCCAAGTATGATCTTGGCAAGAGAAGTCCAAGGTAAAGGTTTGGCGGCATAAGACCAAGCATGTTGTCTTGGCGGCATTAAGTCCAAACGGACCTTGACAAAGGAAGTCCAAAGGCAAGTCTTGGCAGCGTAAGTCCAAGCATATAGACTTGGCGGCGTAAAGTCCAAGCACGCTTTGGCAAAGGGAAACCCAAGACATGACAAAACCGAAGGAAGCTCTTGGAAGCAAAGCGCAAAGGATGAACAAGTCGCAGACTCGGAGGGATCCTGGAGGCGCAAGGCTTAAGGAAGAGCTAGAAGGTTGAGTCTAGGTCTAGGGGGTGAAATCAAGTATGAATTACTCATACTTGATGAGTATCAGTCGACTGGTTAGGTGCTCGACTGAGTCAGGATGAAACCCTGACCATCAGTCGACTGCTTTGGTCGTGGCAGTCGACTGATGTTGCGATCAGTCGACTGCCAACAGTGGCAGTCGACTGATCAAGTTAAATACGAGCACAGAGTGGAGTCACACTCGACTGTGGCTTGTGATCACTCCATCAGTCGACTGATGGATGGATCAGTCGACTGATGAGAATGTCATTGGAGGAAACGACTCTGAATCCCGCGAATCCGACTATTCAGAAGTCGTTAACCGCACCGGCAATCGACTGATGTTGTGCATCAGTCGACTGATGGTGCTCCAATGGGAAAATCAACATTCTCTCTATAAAAAGAGGGATGGTGGAGATTTTTGGGGTTAATGATTTTTCTCTGATAATACTCTCAAGCCTCCACGAGTTTTCAAGCTTTCTAGTGATTTTGAATCCCCTCCTCCTCTCTCTAAGCTTAAGTTTCATTCTTTGTAAGAAGAGGAGGATTGTTGTAAAGGAAAGCTTTATAGTGATTTGATTAGGGTTGATCCACCTCAAGGATCACCGTGGAGTAGGAGCGCTATCTCCGAACCACGTAAAAGAATCGTGTTAGCGTGTTTTTCATTTATGTTATTATTATTTTTGTTATGCTTCTGCTAATATTTTTGTAGAGACAAAAAACAAGCTATTCACCCCCCCCCCCTCTAGCTTCAAATTGATCTCCAACAAGATTGACCAGTTTCAAATCATTAAATTTAATCAAGATAAAATTGGAATCATCTCACACAACATATAAGGTGAACCAATTCTAAGACACTTAGAATGGGTGAGATGAATAAGGAACAATTTCAATTTACATAATCTTTTCAAAAATGTTATCTATTTTTCAAACTATCGAGCTTTAACATTTACTTATACTCGGACAAAACTCTAAATATACAACCTTCTAGGTCAATGTTTAGCGCCCCCTAACTCTTCTATACCTTATATACTTGATTAAGGGGGAGAGCAAACTAACCCTAAGGGTTATATATTTTCAAAAGTTATTAGCGTATAAGTATTTTGAAACTCAAAGCTAATTTTATAAGTATTCTGAAAATCATATTAGTCTCAAGACTTATATTGTTGGTGCAGAGGATTATACCTCGAATTAAAGTAAATCGAGACACATGCTTGGACTCATGTTAGATAATCTTTACATATTGTTATACATGCTACTTTTTTATTAAAAACCTCTACTTTTTATATAAAACCCCAAATCTTTTTTTATTTATGGCAAAAGGGGGAGAAGAGCACAAGTTAAGGGGGAGAACAAAAATTTAAAATTTTTAAGATGAACTTTTTGTTCTAAAACTCACCTAAGGTTAAGGGGGAATTGATTATAATGAGTGCATCGTTTACATTTACTCATTTTCCACATTTTTCCTTAACTTTGTGTAAGTTTGTCATAGATCAAAAAGGGGGAGATTGTTGGTGCAGAGGCACCAGATGATCGAACCTGTGTTTTGATTATGGCAAAGACGCAAAGTTAAGATTACATCGTTATCTCACGAGCTGAATCGAGTGTGCAAAAAAATGTTAAAGCTGGAGCTGAAGGCTAGCGACACCCGGAGGAATCCGCGGTGGTCGGGCGACACTCGAGTGACTTTGGAGGGAGCCGAAGAAATTGAGTGGAAGGCCGGAAGCGAGAGCTACAAAGTAAGTATCGAGATAAGCTCGTGTGTGTGAGCGTAAGTGAGGTCGTATCCTCCTTACGGGGATGACCTTAAGCATAGATCCGACCAAAGATATCCTATGGATGATCTAGGTCGAGATCGGACGGTCGACGATCGTCGAAATTATGTTTTTGTTGAGCTAACTTTGACTTGCAGCAAGCATCAGTCGACTGCCAACTTGGAGCACTCAACTGTCGTCCATCAGTCGACTGCCCGCGATCAACACTCGACTGATGCTGCCATCAGTCGACTGATGGTCAAGGATTAGTTTCGAGGAGTCAAGCCTTATCATCTCATTCCAAGGAGCTTTGTGCCCATTTGTGATTGGTTGAAGACCCATTCGATGAGGGCTCAAAGGCTATAAAAGCAGGGCTTGTCCTAGGGTTTTTCATCAATTCAAAAGATTCCAAGTGCTTCCGATACGCTACGAGTCTCCAACATCCCTACGATGAAGCACTGCCGAGACGATGACTCAAGCTCCAAGATTCAAGTCTTCAAAAGTCGTCGGTATAATCTTTAATTTGTATAAGTTATTCTTTTTATTTCGAGCTTTAAATCGTATCAAGGAGAGGGGGAGTGTCCCTCTTCCTTGAGTCCTTCTTGAGTTTTGTATTCGTTTAACTCCTACCTTCAACGAAGAGGAGTTCATTTAGTGTTTTGCCCTCCGTGCATTGTCAAGGATCACTAGGGCCTTAGAGTAGTAGCCGTAGACTACGAACCAAGTAAAAACTCATTGTCTCTTCTGTTTTAGATTTACTTTCCGCTGTGTTTACTCGTGCCTCAACGAACAATTTTCAAAAAGGATTTTATCGCTATTCACCCCCTCTCTAGTGATCCGCTCGATCCAACATGCTTAACGGATTGGTTCGATCCGGAACCGAGTCGAAACCAATCCATTAAATTCGGAATCAGAACCGATTCAAATGAACCGGTTCTAGAACCGAATTGGAACTATTTCGATTCCGATTCGATTCAGTTCCAATTGATTTCGAAACCGTTTCGAAATTAATTCGGAACCAGTTCAAAACCGATTCTAGTTTCGATTTGGATCTGGTTCCGGTTACTAATTTAAAGGTGAAAATTCTTAGCATGCTAACATGTCTATAAGATTATTTTACGATAGAAAAAAATAGGATCACCAGTACGTTAGATGAATTTGGAAGCTCAAGTTTGAGGAAAGTGGTCCGGAACTATTTCGAAATCGGTCCGGAATCGGTTCGGAACTGATTTGGAACCAGTTCTGATTGAATTGGTTCCAAAGTTAAAAACTTTAGAACCGGAACCGGTTCCAACGTCGACGAATTCGAAACCGGTCAGAACCGAACCGGAATCGAGGAATCGATAAGCATGCCTAGTCTAATACCATCTTGGTGTTGTACTTTCAAAACCAGCAATAAGAAGGTTTGAGATGAACTACATGGTCCACACTACCTTGGTCACTTGGGAAATCTAATGGACTTGAATTAGGTTGAATATGAGGTAGATTGACTATCAATGGATTTTGCTTGAAATCTATTGATAGACCTATAAGAGTTGAAATTGTGATTTCTTGACATTGAGTGGAAGAGGAAGAGATATAAAAGGTTTAAGTGGCGACTAAACTTGGTTTTGAGGATCCCACTCACAATTATGAGTGTGTGCCAATTGGCATGGAGGTTAAATTTTAAAATCAGGTTATGCAAGGCTAGAAATATGTTGAGGATGAGAGCTTAGAGTGTGATTGCACCTAGGGCCACTTCAGAAACTCAATAGACTTAGATTGGGTTGAATAGAAGGTGGATATGGTCATCAATGGATTTTAGCCGAAATCCATTGATGGACTTAGAGGAGTTGAAATTGTGATTCCTTGACATTGAGTGGAGAGGAAGAGATATATAAGGTTTAGGTGGCAACCAAACTTAATTATGAGGATTCTACCCACAATTATGGGTGTATGTCAATTGACACGGAGATTGAATTTTGAAATCAGACTGTGCAAGGCTAGAAAAACATTAAGGATGGGAGCTTAGGGTGCAGTTGCATCGAGGATCACTTCGGAAACCTAATGGACTTGGATTGGATTGAATAGGAGGTGGATAGGGTGTCACACCCCGGAGGTATACTTGTCCTTCAATCGGACGGTATGCCCTAGTGACAATATAAGATACAACATTGATACAAGGCCCAAATAGTTGATGACACACAAGCTATATGCAATATCAAAATCAAACGGTCGAATATAAGATACAAAATTACAAAGGTGCTTGCCGACATGACTTCAATTCAATTAGAAAACATGAACAAACAAGCTGATAACCACAGATACATAATGTTAAAGCTCAGCTTTAGAATAACATATCAAAGTATGAACAACATATATATCGGTGGACTCCGAGCATAAGAACATATCCTCAATCTTCTATCTACTACCTGGGCGACAGAAAACCTAAGTTCTTTGGTAGTGAGTAATAATACTCAGCGGGTATAGGGAAGATAGTGCATGAACTAAATGTACATATAGAGGTTAAAGGATATACAATCTTATAGGAAATATCAACTAAACAACAATAAGAATATAATAAATCCATGTACTAATCTGATTCTCTAAGTATAATATACTAAACAGAAATAAATGAAGATCTGCAATAGTATAGCTCGTAACCACATGAGTAACATAGGACAACATAAAATATGCAAATGACATGTATGACCATGTACAAACATATGCAACAATCATAGCTTAAACATATGCAATAGTTCACAAGCATATACAATATATATCACCAATATGTGCAATGCACATCACAATGCATATGCATAGTCACTACCTGCACCTCGCTACCATGGCCCCAATGTATAGACTAGGTGGACAGACACATGACAACTGCAACCAACTCCAGTTATCACTACTCTCGAATAAAATCGAGTGACCAGTGTATAATAGCTATCTAGCTATATATCATGGGATCCCTGCTGCTCACAACTCCAACTATCACTACTTCTGAGTGGTTGAGTGGGCATAACATAATGAGCATGCACCTCCGCCACCACTACCCTTGAGTGGTCGAGTGTGCTCCAAAGGGCTGACATGACTCTCTCTCAACTACAAGGGAAACATAGTCGTCAGCATGCATGTAGTGCGATGATAAACAGAAAATAAATATGACATGCATATAAGTACAGTCATAACTATGCAACAATAATATATGATCATAATCAGAATCTGAACCATAAGAAATGCATATAAATATAGCAGATATAAATAATATCAATAATAAGGATAGTTAAAGAGACTGTATAGATATCAAATAAATTACCTCTAAGATCAAGCAGATAAGTATCAAACACAAGAAAAATAATGAGTGGAATCAAGATAGTGATCCTAACATCATATCACGTTCATGCACTAAGATCAATGATCTACAAGAGTCAAAGAAAGAACTACCCGCCTGATATGTAACTCGTGTTGATAGTCTTCACGTTCAGATGTCGATGTCAAATCAAAGTCTTAATCTAGTCATTCAATTAGCTTAATCAAGCCTTCACATTAATCCCTATCATTCATCTCCATCCAACCATCAAATCAATTAACAACCTATCAAACTGTATGCATTTATAAACATCCAGATCTGAACTTACCAAACTTATCTAGACTTGCACAACTTCTTGATTCACGACTATGTATCAAATCCAAACCAAATAGTCGAATTGGAGACAACTGATCTCAATACTCAATTGCACTGGAAGCTAACCCCAAATCCACCAATCCACATCGCCTACAAATTGCAGAATACATTCAATTTCTCTATGATCAATTAATCTTCGAAGCCTTCATCCAAGAACAGAACAATAGTTGAGATTTTTTACTAGAATTTGGCTATGTAAGATAGAGACATCCACCGGTCGATCACAAATCTGAGCCCACAAATCACCATGAGTTGCGACGATGTCATTTTTTCCAGTCGCAATGGCAGCACAACCGAATGACCATTACAAATCACAGATCATCGTGGAGAAGAAAAATAGAGGAGAGAAATTAGGATTGGCTCGAGTGATGGCAGTGGTGATTCTATGAATGCACGGGACTGATGGTAGCATGCAATGCTGTGAGAGCATGTGTATCTCTGGCGAAATCTGACGCTACATCGGCTAGCGCCTGGGGGGCGATGAGCAGAGGTGTTGTCGAAGATGAGGCTGGCAGCGATGGAGCTAGTAGTGGTTGCGACAGAGGAAGGCAATAGATGGTTGGCAATGGAGAGAAGCAAGGATGGTTGGCGGCGATATAGATCGAGGAGAAGGCGACTAGACGGTGAAGAAGAGGTGGCGGTTGAGATCGAGAGGGAGGAAGAGGTGGATAGGGAGAATGAAGAAATGAAAAAGGGAAAAAAATTAGGAGGTCTTGGGGATTAGGATTGGGGTCGGCGCCCTTTTATAGCTAAACCTGGGATTAAATAAATTTAACCCTTGATTAAGCTAATAACTTATTAATTAAGCATGCTCCTTGTCGTATTTAATATAGGATTATCAATGAGTTTTGACCAAAATATATTGATGGATCAAGAGAAGTTGAAATTGTAAATCCTTAAAATGAAGTGGAAGAGGAAGGCTTATAGAAGGTTTAAGTGGCGACCAAAATGAGTTATGAGGCTCCTACCCACAGAAAGTGGGTGCGTGCCAATTGACATGAAGATTGAATTCTGAAATCAGGTTGTGCAAGACTACGAAAACCTTAAGGATGAGAGCTTAGGGCACGGTTGCACCTAAGGTCACTTCAGAAACTCAATGGACTTGGATTAAATTGAATATGAGGTGGATAGTGTCAATAATGGATTTTGGCTGAAACCCATTGATGGACCTAGAAGAGTTGAAATTGTGAATCCTTAACATGGAGTAGAAGAGGAAGGCATATAAAAGGTTTAGGTCGCGAACAAACTTGGTTTTGTGTCTCCTACCTGTTATGGGTGATGGTGTTGGAATTATTGCATCTATTGCATGAATTTAAAATGTTGTAAATAAAACTGTAAATACGAAACTTATAGTGATTCGTCAGATTCTTCGCACTTCCGAAGATGAACAACTTCTGTGGGAGATCTTTCGATCTGAAGCTTGTCGTCTAAAGAACGATTATGTACTCGAACCATTCTTACTCTTCCACAAATTAAGATCCAACGTCTTGGATGTTCTCTGACCTCGACACAGAGTCTCGACAACGCTTCTACAGTGCTTTTGATCTCTCACTCACACTCTACCTCTTGTCTTTACACTCTAGCCTCCACACTCTTGTGTCATTTACAAAGCCTTGGACGTTCACCTATTTATAAGTGTTGAGCACAAGCACAACAAGGGTCCACTTGTATGAAAAGTTATGCTCGTTTTACCGTTGGCTAATCCAAAAGTGAATAGATACTTGCAAACACAAAAACAAAAACACAAATTGTCAAGACTTCGTCTTGGATTAGTAGTGCAGGAGAAGAATTAACCAAAAACCCAAAAACAAAATGAAAAGAAAATAAAAAATTTGCTAGATTGGTGGTTACACCAAATCTTAGTGCCCCCACTATAAAGAGATGCAGCGGAAAAATAAATATGATAAACTTATTTTTACTTGGTTCACAACCTAGCGGTTGCTACTCCAAGGCCCTGCGATCATTGACCGCATATGAAGGAGCAATTAATATAAAGTCTCCTCCTCGTTGGAGGTAGGAGACAACGATCACAACAAAACCAAAACTCGAGGATGAGGCAATAAGCCTACCTCACCTCATTTACGAAAAAAGCTCTGAGTACAAAGTAATGAAATAACTAACTGAGCTACCGACGCTTAAGGAGTTGAAACTTGGTGCGGCGTCGGCGTTACGACATTGTAGCATTGATGCGGAACCTTGGCGTTGTGGGAGCACTTAGGAGCAAATTGATGATCTTTGGGTTCGAGTCCTCCCCTCCTTTTATAGACTCGTGCCTTGGAATTAGTTTGGTTCCAGATCCTCAATTTGTGGAACTTATCACGAGGTGGTACCTTATCTTATCGCAAAGTGGCAGCGTCAAACGTTATCCTTTTTGACTTAGTGCAAAAGGTTGATTCGTCGCCATCAGTCGACTGATGCACTTCATCGGGCCGATCGACATCGTTGGATCGACATCACCAATCTAGCAACCACTTCCACTTCGAGAAAGAGTTAGCACGAAAAATGATAAATGCGATGGTTCCTTATCGTCCGATCTCGACCTAGACCTTCCATTGGAAGTCTTAGTTGAATCGCTGCCTACGGTCGTCCCCATACAGAGGACACGACCTTACCATCTCTCTTCGCACTCGTGCTTATCTCTGGTCATTTATGACCAGTCGTTTTGCTTCCGGTCTTCACCTGGGTTCTTCGACTCCCACGAAGTTCTCCCGGTGTCGCCCGACCATGACGATTTCCCGACTCAGGATTCTCCAAGTGTCGTTGACCTTCGTCTTAGCTTAACCATTTCCTCCACACTTAATTCAGCTCATGAGATAACAATATGACCTTAACTTTGAGTCTTTGTCATAATTAAAACTTAGATTCGATTATCTGGTGCCCCTGCACCAACAATAGGTTCCCGATTATGTTGGCAATTCATAATTAACCCCTTAATTATGAATAGATCATGAGTGACACCTAGCAGTGTTGGGTTTCCGGCACTACGGCGAGTGTGTGTTCGTGTTGGGTTTCCGGCACCGCGGCGTGTATGTGTTCGATCATGTTTCGTAAACATGAGCACAGCGGAAGCAATTAAAATTAATAAATCTATATTTATTACAACACACACAACACACGCATGCTATTACAACAAGTGTAGACATAACCATAAATTAAAATTTGCAATAAAAGAAATTATCTACGTTATACCTTTCGTATGACGTGTAGCGGGAACGACATCAACCGGAACGATCCTCGTAAGAATCGTCTCTATCCGTATCCACGCCGAGCTCCTCGGGATGACTTCGCTAAGTCACGAGCTTCGTCTTCGTACGGGTTACTAGCCTCGTGTTGAAGACGACGTGATCGAGAGATGATCACGATCCGAATCCAAATTCGGATCCTAAAACGAGTTCTCAAAACTCGCTTCTCCGGAGAGGTATTCGTCAACCAATTGACGAATCCTTCATCCTCCACCTCAGAGGATTACCGGAGATCAAATCCCCGGTAAGTTAGTCGCTGTCGGAGCACTAACCGTCGTCCAAACGACGCTCCGACAACAAAGAAACAAGCTGTCCAGAAAAACTGGACAGCTTTTGGTGGAGGAATAGAGGCCGGCCAAAGGAGATGTGGAGCTCACCTTATCACCGAACCCACAAGAGATCACCGGAGGGTCGCCGGAGTGTTCACCGGCTGAAGCTTGGTCGCCGGCAATGACTTGGACGGCGGCACAAAAGCTGGGCGGCGGCACACCTAGGGTTGGCGCCGACTAGGAGAGAAGATGGAGGGGGCGACACAATTAGGTTGGGCGGCAACTCTGATTAGGGTGCTTGGATTAGGGTTTAAGCCCTATTTTATAGAGAACTAATTCTCTTAATGGTTAATGGATCATATCCATAAAGCTCGTTAACCCGCTCCATTAAGATAAGTTAAAATAAACCAAACCATGATGGTTTATTTTAAGTTAAAACGAACCGAACCAACCTTTGGTTCATTCGTTTAATATAAACCAAACCCTTTGGTTTATTCTCATCCATTGGATTAGAACCAAACCATTTTGGTCCATCCATTATGTCTTCATAAGACACGGCTCATCCACGCTTCCATTGCGACTGAAACAATTTCATGCTCGCTTTATTTTTGGTCCAACCAAACATAGTTTCTCTCGGTCTGAGAATCCCATTCTCAAGCTCGTTTTAAATCCTTTGGATTACACTCGTTGTACGTGTGACCAAATAGGTTCTCGGTTTATGTTGGTCGTCTATAATTAACCATTAATTATAGAACGATCATGAGTGGCACCTAGTAGTACATCATGATCCCCAATTAACCGAAAAGATCAACGGTTGATCCAGAACTATTTCTGAAACTCTTCAGTAGCTCGAATTAATCGTGCCCCATTCCCTTCACTCATCTTATACCCACTTGGTTCAGGACATGGTCTATTGTGTCAGTCCCCACTAGGCTGACTACGTCACACCTAGCCCAAGTATCATTTTCTCGCCCCACGGATTCTAGTTACTCCACATGTATCAAGAGTACCTTACTCTAAACATGTAATGCTTTGGCCAAAGACTTTAGTAACAATCCGACGAGAGGCCATGGGTATACATCTCCTCGCAAGGAGTGGTGAATCCTTTATAGGCTATTCAAACACCTTCGATCATTTCGACTTATACCCAATCATCCCGGGTCCACATCTCCTCGGAGATGTTTGCTTAAGATGTCAAAGCATAAGTCTCCATGATCAAGATGACTTGAATACCGCAAGTCAAAGGAACATCGCACTTAAGCCATGTAAGAACTTCATACATATCTATATATGCAGAGAACTATATGAAGTCTTACGACCGTCACTCCAATGAACTAGTTACCATAACTAGCATCCACGATCAACTCCGACATCACTATGTCTCCACCAAAGGAGAATCACCGCTTGGATACACCAAGGAGTATACCTCGGTAGTCTCGGCGTAATCGATGGTGTCCAAATCCATCAATTCATCGACTAGGATAATTCCGATACATCACAATTACACATAGAGATACTCACTAGTTGTGATCCAATCACAAATTCTCTCATGCCGTGAATCGTATCGTGGACATTCAAGAAATGAGTTTAAGATCCAATCAAATACATTAAACATGTATACTCAAATAGTGAATCTTCATTTATCATATAAATGGTTCATACATAAGGCGATTGCCTTAGGACATCTCTCATATATTACTAACAGACTCCCACTTGGCCTAATGCCAATCGCTACAGATCCTATACCATAAGCACTAACATGACCTCAAACTTACTTTGAGGTAATGCTTTAGTCAAAGGATCCGCATGAATTTTTTTCTCGATTTGTATTTTGTTCCTACCGATGATCTCTCCGATAAGATGATAGCGGCGGCACATGTTTGGATCATTCGATGAGACCACATCAAGTTCGTAGATGAACTTCTTGATCCAAACCGCCTTCGCCGCCCAAAGCCGCAATGTATTCTCGCTTTAGTGGCGTAATCCGCTTATAGTGTCAAGCTTGGAACCTTTCCAACTTATTGCGCTCCATTCTAGGTGAATACATACCTGCATAAAGACATGGAATCATCCTTGTCCGTCGTTCGAGCCGCATCCGTGATACCCACGTATCACCATGTACTCTTCTCCATATATTAGAACGTATCCTTGGTTCTTCTTAAGTACTTAAGGATCGCCTTAACACCCAATGATCCATTCCCGATCGATCGTATCCGCCGTGACATGTGAGCATACGATACATCGCCTGTGACATAACATAGCATACATGATAGATCCTATTGCGATGCATAGGAATCTTACTCATGCAAATCCTCTCGCCTTCAGGCGCGGACACATAGACTTCGAAAGGTGTACCCCATGCCCCGATGGGTAAGAAACCTTTCTTGGATTCCGAGCTAAACCTCTTTAGCACTCGGCCTATATATGTAGATCGCGAAAGACCAAGCAACCATTTCGATCTATCTCTATAGATCTTAATCCCGAGGATGTAGGTTGCTTCTCCTGTGTCTTTCATGGAGAATGTCTTGATAACCAAACCTTCACTGATCAGAAGATCAAACATCGTTTCCTATAAGTAGTATGTCATCGACATACAATACTAGGAATACAACTGCACTCCCACTAACCTTCTTGTACACACAAGGTTCGTATGGATTTTATGAGAAATCAAACTTTTTGATTGTCTCATTAAAACGGATATTCCAGCTCCTGGATGCTTGCTTCAATCCATAAATGGACCGTCGCAATTTGCATACCTTGGTCTTATCAACCGATGTGAAACCTCAGTCAGATCATATACACGCCCCGAGGTGTTTCCATTAAGGAAAGTCGCTTACATCCATCCGCCATATCTCATAATCATAATGAGCCGCTATGGCCGTGAGCATCCGAATGGATTTAAGCATAGCTACAGCACAGTTTCAGCCATAAAATCAACACCTTGTTTTTGGCGATATCCTTTCGCCACCAATCTAACCTTATAGGTAATCACATTACCATCCATGTCGGTTTTCTTCTTGAAAACCCACTTGCACCCTATAGGCTTTATGCCTTGGTGGGTCAACCAAGTTCCAAACTTGGTTTCATACATGGAATCCATTTAGACTTCATGGCACAAGCCACTTATCCCTTCTGAACTTGTCGGCACTTCTTCATAAGCTGGTAGGCTTCTCATCATCAATGATAAAAACGTCGTTTGATTCACATAAGAGAAATCCATATCACTCAGGAATATTGCGTGTTTCTGCGGATCTACGAAGATGTGGTTATTCAATAAGTCCACCGATTGCTCATCACTATGAGTTGTCATTTGTGTCTTTCATATCTCATCAATGTCTATTTGAGTCTCTCGAGCCTCCTCAAGCTCGACGACACTCCCACTGTTTTCTTACAAGAGAAACTCTTTCTCTAGAAACACAGCATGCCTTGAAACAAACACCTTTTGTTCTACAGGATGATAGAATTGGTAACCCCTTGTTTCCTTAGGGTATCCAATAAATAGACATTTATCAGACTTAGCATCCAATTTGTCTGATACTGTCCGCTTCACATAAGCAGGACAACCCCATATCTTCAAGTAAGATACATGAGGTTTCTTACTATTCCATATCTCATATGGAGTAGTTGAGACTACCTTGGTAGGCATTCTGTTTAACAAGTAAACAGCTGTCTGAAGTGCATAACCCCAAAAGGACTTGGGAAGAGTCGCATGATTCATCATTGACCTGACTATGTCCAACAAGGTCCGGTTACGCCTCTCAGATACACCATTATGCTGTGGTGTATATGGCGGAGTCCATTGAGACAATATGCCATTGTCTCTTAGATAATCAATAAACTCTTGACTTAAGTATTCACCACCTCGATCCGATCGAAGTATTTTAATACTTTTGTCATGTTGTTTCTCTACTTCATTTCTGAATTCTTTGAACCTTTCAAAGGCTTCAGACTTGTGTTTCATCAAGAACACATACCCAAACCATGAGTGATCATCGGTGAAGGTAATGAAGTAGCTATAGCCTCCTAAAGCATGAGTTAACATAGGTCCACATACATCCGTATGTATTAGACCTAGTAACTCTCCCACTCGTTCACCTTTTTCCCGTAAAAGGTAACTTAGTCATCTTGCCTTTTAAGCATGATTCGCATGTATCGTATGAATCCAATTCAAACGATTCCAGAATTCCACATCGGTGTAATTCGGACATGCATTTCTTGCTTACATGGCCAAGACGACAATGCCACATGTAGGAGTCTATTTGATTATCCTTTCGAGCACTCTTGTTGCTCGCTTCGATATTGCAAATGTCACTGGATACGTCCAACGTATAAACACCATTGCTTAAAGTTCCAGTCCCATAAAGAACCCCATTCAAAGTTATGTAACAACAATTGTTACTAAACGTCAAATGGAAACCATTTCTATTTAAACAAGAAATAGAAATGATGTTCTTTATCAACAAAGGAATATAAAAGCAATTGTCCAGTTCTAAGACAAGTCTTGCAGGGAGTTTCAACAAATACGTTCCGATGGCGAGTGCAGCAACCTTTGCTTCATTCCCAACACGTAAATTTGTCTCTCCCTTGACGAGTCTTCTTCTATTCCTTAGCCCATGTATGTCATTACATATATGTGAGCCACACCCAGTATCCAATACCCAAGTGTCTAAGGAAATAGAATGACAATCAATAAAGAAGATTTCTGAAGAAGATGGGTCATCCGATGCCTTATCCTTCTTCACGGACTCTTGATAAACCTTGCAATTTCTTCGCCAATGACCCTCCTTGCCATAATGATGGCAAGTGCCCTTTTGAGCTGGTTCTGCCTTTTAGCCTTTTTCTTCTTCCCTTACATTGTTCCTTTGGACTCCCTCTTAGAACCTTTCTTGAGGAATCAACTAACAACACTTGTCCTACTCATGCTTCTCGAAGGCTCCACAGTCTTGACATGTTGGCGATACCACAGATGAACCTCCTTGCAACTCAGAGGTGAAGAGGAGCTTGGAGACTTCGAACCTTTCGAATCTCACTTGCTCATCAAACAAATCACAGAGAAGAAGGACTACGATATGAGCATCCATATGCTCATCCTGCTTTCGTAGCTTGGGTTCCATCGCGGCTAGCATGATGCAACTCATTTGTTCGAATCACTCACATGTTTCTGATAGGCCAACAATTGGTCCAAAGTTGCATCGTCACTAGGACGGGCGGGAAGAGGCGCTTCGAGGACATACACAAGTTTTTCACCTTGAGAACAATTCTCAAGTTTCTAAGTCAGTCCAAGAAGTTCGGGCTCAATTTATTTGAATCCAAAATGGAACGCAAATTCAAACACATCATGATCAATATATTAACTTAGAAATACAAAAGCGAGCATATGAGAAAGATGATTTTAAAATGCATCAATATACATTTATAAATCCCATTCATTTTTGAATTTCAAAACCCCAAAATCACTTGGAGATTGTAGGTCCATCTCGAATGGTGATATCCATCATAGTTATGAACAACCTTGGAGAGAGTCCAACAAGCCATTCATAACTCGACGGTAGGTATCATCTATACGATTGCATATCCCGTATATGCAACTATCATCACAATGTGCTATCAACTAATTGAATGTTCACACATACATCGGGTTGTTAACACATTAACAAGTATGCATCATATGCATAGCACCCAACTTCACCTCCTTTACATCGACCTTGGAGAGAGTCCAACAAGCCGATGCTCCAGGTTAAAGCCAACCCATTAATCGGGACATAGTTTTAATATGGTTAGGCGCATTCAACCAATTAGCCCAGCTTGGAGAGAGTCCAACAACCAAAGCTAACGATTGACCTCGACTCTTACCATATTAGTATTAAACTATTCCATGGTTTGAACATATTCGTGTTCGAGTAGGGCTTGGAGAGAGTCCAACAACCCAAACAAGAAAGCAGAACTCGTTCTAACCATATTAATGGAAGGTGTAGGCTTTAATATTGATTAAGGGTTTTTATGTCTCATCCTCTTTGCATGCAAATAACTATTATCTACATGGCATGGCATACATGGCATACATCTACATGTCACGACACGCATGGCATAATGTTATGCATCTAATGCAATTACATGACATACAATTATGTCATGTATATAATTTCCTTATATGTCATAACTATTTATGGAAATAAAATATGTTTAAGATTTGATTCTCCAAATCAAATCATAATTAAATTAGGAAACAAATTTCCAAATCTAATTACATATTTTATTCATGGAATTATTTGATTAAGGAAAATCTATTTAGGAAACCAATTTCCTAAATCATTGAAACTACTTATGGAAATAAAATATTTTTAAGATTTGATTTCCCAAATCAAATCATGATTAAATTAGGAAACAAATTTCCAGAATCTAATCAAATATTTTATTTATGGAAAATATCAATTTCCATAAATACTTCCAACTTTCCAAAAGTGGAAGATTTCCATAAATACTTCTAGACTTTCCAAAATTGAAAATTTTCCATAAATACTTCTAAATTTCCAAAATTTAGAAAATTTCCAGAAATACATTATGACTATCGCAAAACCAATTTTACGATTATGTCGAAACACAACCTGAGCTCTGATACCACTGTTGGGTTTCCGGCACCGCGGCGTGTGTGTGTTCGATCATGTTTCGTAAACATGAGCACAGCGGAAGCAATTAAAATTAATAAATCTATATTTATTACAACACACACAACACACGCATGCTATTACAATAAGTGTAGTAGACATAACCATAAATTAAAATTTGCAATAAAAGAAATTATCTACGTTATACCTTTTGTATGACATGTAGCGGGAACGGCATCAACCGGAACGATCCTCGTAAGAATCGTCTCTATCCGTATCCACGCCGAGCTCCTCGGGATGACTTCGCTAAGTCACGAGCTTCGTCTTCGTACGGGTTACTAGCCTCGTGTTGAAGACGACGTGATCGAGAGATGATCACGATCCGAATCCAAATTCGGATCCTAAAACGAGTTCTCAAAACTCGCTTCTCCGGAGAGGTATTCGTCAACCAATTGACGAATCCTTCGTCCTCCACCTCAGAGGATTACCGGAGATCAAATCCTCGGTAAGTTAGTCGCTGTCGGAGCACTAACCGTCGTCCAAACGACGCTCCGACAACAAAGAAACAAGCTGTCCAGAAAAACTGGACAGCTTTTGGTGGAGGAATAGAGGTCGGCCAAAGGAGATATGGAGCTCACCTTATCACCGAACCCACAAGAGATCACCGGAGGGTCGCCGGAGTGTTCACCGGCTGAAGCTTGGTCGCCGGCAATGACTTGGACGACGGCACAAAAGCTGGGCGGCGGCACACCTAGGGTTGGCGCCGACTAGGAGAGAAGATGGAGGGGGCGGCACAATTAGGTTGGGCGGCAACTCTGATTAGGGTGCTTGGATTAGGGTTTAAGCCCTATTTTATAGAGAACTAATTCTCTTAATGGTTAATGGATCATATCCATAAAGCCCGTTAACCCGCTCCATTAAGATAAGTTAAAATAAACCAAACCATGATGATTTATTTTAAGTTAAAACGAACCGAACCAACCTTTGGTTCATTCGTTTAATATAAACTAAACCCTTTGGTTTATTCTCATCCATTGGATTAGAACCAAACCATTTTGGTCCATCCATTATGTCTTCATAAGACACGGCCCATCCACGCTTCCATTGCGACTGAAACAATTTCATGCTCGCTTTATGTTTGGTCCAACCAAACATAGTTTCTCTCGGTCTGAGAATCTCATTCTCAAGCTCGTTTTAAATCCTTTGGATTACACTCGTTGTGCGTGTGACCAAATAGGTTCTCGGTTTATGTTGGTCGTCTATAATTAACCATTAATTATAGAACGATCATGAGTGGCACCTAGTAGTACATCATGATCCCCAATTAACCGAAAAGATCAACGGTTGATCCAGAACTATTTCTGAAACCCTTCAGTAGCTCGAATTAATCGTGCCCCATTCCCTTCACTCATCTTATACCCACTTGGTTCAGGACATGGTCTATTGTGTCAGTCCCCACTAGGCTGACTACGTCACACCTAGCCTAAGTATCATTTCCTCGTCCTACGGATTCTAGTTACTCCACATGTATCGAAGAGTGCCTTACTCTAAACATTTAATGCTTTGGCCAAAGACTTTAGTAACAATCCGACGAGAGGCCATGGGTATACATCTCCTCGCAAGGAGTGGTGAATCCTTTATAGGCTATTCAAACACCTTCGATCATTTCGACTTATACCCAATCATCCCGGGTCCACATTTCCTCGGAGATGTTTGCTTAAGATGTCAAAGCATAAGTCTCCATGATCAAGATGACTTGAATACCGCAAGTCAAAGGAACATCGCACTTAAGCCACGGTAAGAACTTCATTGACATATCTATATATGCAGAGAACCATATGAAGTCTTACGGCTGGTCACTCCAATGAACTAGTTACCATAACTAGCATCCACTATCAACTCCGGACATCACTATGTCTCCAGCCAGTGAGAATCAGCTGCTTGGATACACCAAGGAGTATACCTCGTGCTAGTCTCGACGGAATTGATGGTGTCCAAATCCATCAATTCATCGACTAGGGATAATTCCGATACATCACAATTACACATGTAGAGATACTCACTAGTTGTGATCCAATCACAAATTCTCTCATGCTGTGAATCGTATCGTGGACATTCAGTAAATGAGTTTAAGATCCAATCAAATACATTAAACATGTATACTCAAATAGTGAATCTTCATTTATCATATAAATGGTTCATACATAAGGCGATTGCCTTAGGACATCTCTCATATATTACTAACAGTTCGAACATGTTTCGTAAACATGTGCACAGCGGAAGAATTAAAAGGTAATAAATCTAATTTATTACAATACACACATCACACGCATGCATAGTACAAAATGTGTAGACATAATCGTAGTTTCAAATTTTGCAATAAAAGGAAATTATACTAGTTATACCTGACGTATCACATGCAACGGGAATGACATCAACTGGAGCAACTCTCGCAAGAATTGCCTCTATCCGTATCCACGCCGAGTACCGTCGAGATAGCTTCGCCAAGCTACTAGCCTCGTCTTCATAGGAGTCACTAGCCTCATGTCGAAGACGATGTGATTGAGAGAAGATCACAATCTGAATCAAAATTCGGATTCGAAAATGAACCCCCAAAACTCGCTTCTCCGGAGAGGTATTCGTCAACCGATTGACGAATCCTTGGTCCTCCACCTATGAGGATTACCGGAGATCCAATCCCCGACGATAAAGTCACTATCGGACCTCCAAACGCCATCCAAACGACGCTCCGACAAGAAGGAAACAAGTTGTCCAAAAATAGGATAGCTTGGTGGAGGACTTGGCGTCGGCCAAAGGAGATGCCCGGCTAATCCTTGGTCGCCGAAACCAAGGTGGGTCGCTGGAGGGTCACCGGAGGAGTGGCCGACAGTAGCTAGGGTGGACGGCGACACAAAAGGGCTAGGCGGCGTGGACTCCTTGGGCGGCGGCAAAGAGAAGAGAGGGAGAGGAGAGGAAGAGTATTTCCAAAAATAAACAGGGCTCTCCAAACCTCTAGCTGCGCTTTTATAGAGCGCGTGTTTCTTAACCATTAAGAAACCTTCTCCTTAGAGTTATTGGTTCCTAACCAAAACCCATTAACCCGCTCCAATAACTTAAGTTAAAATAAATCGAACTGAGTTGGTCTATTTTAAGTTAAAATGAATCGAACTAACTTTGGTTCATTCATTTAAAACAAACCAAACCCCTTTGGCTTATTCTCCACCATTGGATTATAACCAAACCAATTTGGTGCATCCATCATGTCTTCATAAGACTCGACCCATCCATGCTTCCATTGTGACTGAAATAATTTCATGCTCGCTCCTTGTTTGGTCCAACCAAACCTATTTTCTCTCGATCTGAGAATCTCATTCTCAAGCTCGTTTTAAATCCTTCGAATTACGCTCGTTGTGCGTGTGACCAAATATGTTCCCAATTTATGCTGGTCATCTATAATTAACCATTAATTATAGAACGATCATGAGTTACACCTAGTAGTATATCATGATCCCCAATTAACCGAAAAATCAAAGGTTGATTCCAGAACTATTTCTGAAACACTTCAGCAGCTACAATGAATCGTGTCCCATTCCCTTCACACATCTTATACCCACTTGGTTCAGGACATGGTCTATAGTATCAGTCCCCACTAGGTCGACTACGTCACACCTAGCCCAAGTATCATTTCCTCGTCTTACTGATTCTAGTTACTGCACATGTATCTAAGAGTATCTTACTCTAAACATGTAATGCTTTGGCCAAAGACTTTAGTAATAATCCGACGAGAGACCATGGGTATACATCTCCTCGCAAAGAGTGGTGAATCCTTTATAGGCTATTCAAACACCTTCGACCATTTTGACTTATACCCAATCATCCCGGGCCCACATCTCTTCAGAGATGCTTGCTTAAGATGTCAAAGCATAAGTCTTCATGACCAAGATGACTTGAATACCGTAAGTCAAAGGAACATCGCACTTAAGCTGCAGTAAGAACTTCATTGACATATCCATATATGCAGAGAACCATATAAAGTCTTACAGCTGGTCACTCCAATGAACTAGTTACCATAACTAGCATCCACGATTAACTCAGGACATCACAATGTCTCCAGCCAGTGAGAATCAGCTGCTTAGATACACCAAAGAGTATACCTCGTGCTAGTCTCGACAAAATTGATGGCGTCTGAATCCATCAATTCATCGACTAGGGATAATTCCAATACATCATAATTACACATGTAGAGATACTCACTAGTTGTGATCCAATCATAAATTCTCATGTTGTGAATCGTATTGTGGACATTCAGTAAATGAGTTTAAGATCTTATCAAATACATGAAAACATGTACACTTAAATAATAAATTTTCATTTATCATATAAATGGTTTAGACATAAGGCGATTGCCTTAGGACACCTCTCATATATAACTAATAAACTCCCACTTAGCCTAACGTCAATCGCCATGGTATCCAATACCATAAGCTCTAACATGACCCTCAAACTTACTTTGAGGTAAGGCCTTAGTTAAAGAGTCCGCTAAGTTCTTTTCAGTGGGAATCTTCTCGATTTGTATTTCCTTCCTACTTATGATCTCTCTGATCATATGATAGCGGCGAAGCACATGTTTGGATCATTGATGAGACCACATCAAGTTCAGAGATGAACTTCTTGATCCAAACTGCTTCCTTTGCTACTTCCAAAGCTACAATATATTCTGCCTCAGTGGCAGAATCCGCTATAGTGTCTTGCTTGGATCCTTTCCAACTTATTGTGCCTCCACACAAGGTAAATACGTAACCAGACTATGACCTGGAATAATCCTTGTCTGTCTAAAAGTTGGCATCCGTATACCCGCGTATTACCATATCACCTTCTCCATATATTAGGAACACATCCTTAGTTCTTCTCAAGTACTTAAGGATTGTCTTAACAACCGCCCAATGATCCATTCCTGGATTGGACTAGTATCTACTCATGACACTCAGAGCATACGATACATCAGGCCTCGTACATAACATAGTATACATGATAGATCCTATTGCGGATGCATAGGAAATCTTATTCATGAAAATCCTCTCATCTTCTATGCGCGGACACATAGACTCCGAAAAGTGCATCCCATGCCTGATGGAAAGGAAACCTTTCTTGGATTCCGACATGATAAACCTCTTTAGCACTCGGTCTATATATGTAGACTGCGAAAGACCAAGCAACCTATTCGATCTATCCCTATAGATCTTAATCCCGAGGATGTAGGTTGCTTCTCCTAGGTCTTTCATGGAGAACATTTTGGACAACTAAATTTTAACTGACTGTAAGACTGAAACATCATTTCCTATAAGTAATATGTCATCGACATACAATACTAGGAACACGACTGCACTCCCACTAACCTTCTTGTACCATAAGGTTCATCCAAATTTTGTGAGAAATCAAACTTTTTGATTATCTCATCAAAACAGATATTCCAACTCCTGGATTCTTACTTCAGTCCATATATGGACCGTCACAGTTTACATACCTTAGTTTTATCAACCGATGTGAAACCCTCAGGTTGTATCATATACACGTCCTCGAGTAGGTTTCCATTAAGGAAAGTTGTTTTCACATCCATCTATCATATCTCATAATCGTAATGAGCCGTTATGGCCAGAAGCATCCGAATATATTTAAGCATAGCAACAGGTGAATAGGTCTCGTCATAATCAACACCTTGCTTTTGACGATACCCTTTCGCCACCAATCTAGCCTTATAGGTAATCACATTACCATCCATGTCGATTTTCTTCTTGAAAACTCACTTGCACCCTATAGGCTTCATGCCTTCAGGTGGGTCAACCAAGTTCCAAACTTGATTTTCATACATGGAATCAATTTCCGACTTCATGACGTTAAACCACTTATCCCTTTCTGAAATTTTCAGAACTTCTTCATAACTGGTAGGCTCCTCATCATCAATGAGTAACACATCGTTCGATTCCCTTACGAGAAATCCATATCTCTCAGAAATATTGCGTGTTCTACCAGATCTACGAAGATGTGGTGTTACAATAGGTCCAGCCGATGGCTCATCACTATGAGTTATCGGTTGTGGTGCTTCACCAGGTATCTCATCAATGTCTATTTGAGTCTCTCGAGCCTCCTCAAGCTCAATGACACTCTCACTGTTTTCTTGCAAGAGAAACTCTTTCTCTAGAAACACAACATGCCTTGAAACAAACACCTTTTGTTCCACAGGATGATAGAATTGGTAACCTCTTGTTTCCTTAGGGTATCCAATAAATAGATATTTATCAAACTTAGCATCCAATTTTTCTGATACAGTCTGCTTCACATAAGTAGGACAATCTCATATCTTCAAGTAAGATACATGAGGTTTCTTACTATTCCATATCTCATATGGAGTAGTAGAGACTACCTTGGTTGGCATTCTGTTTAGCAAGTAAACAACTGTCTAAAATGCATAGTCCCAAAAGGACTTGGGAAGATTTGCATGATTCATCATCGACCTGACCATATCCAACAAGGTTCAGTTACGCCTCTCAGATACACCATTATGCTGCGGTGCATACGTCAGAGTCCATTGAGACAATATACCATTATCCCTTAGATAATCTAGAAACTCTTGACTCAAGTATTCACCACCTCGATCCGATCGAAGTATTTTAATACTCTTGTCATGTTGTTTCTCTACTTCATTTCTGAATTCTTTGAACCTTTCAAAGGCTTCAGACTTGTGTTTCATCAAGAACACATACTCAAACCGTGAGTGATCATCGGTGAAGGTAATGAAGTAGCTATAGCCTCCTAGAGCTTGAGTTGACATAGGTCCGCACACATTAGTATGTATTAGACCAAGCAACTCTCCCACCGGTTCTCCTTTTCTAGTAAAAGGTAACTTGGTCATCTTGCCTTTTAAGTATGATTCACATGTATCGAATGAATCAGATTCAAATGATTCCAGAATTCTAAATCGGTATAATTCGGACATGCATTTCTTGCTTGCATGGCCAAGACGACAATGCCACATGTAGGAGTATAATTGATTATCCTTTTGAGCACGCTTATTTCTCACTTCGATATTGAAAATGTCACTGAATATGTCCAACGTATAAATACCATTGCTTATAGTTCCAATCCCATAAAGAACGGCATTCAAAGTTATGTAACAATGATTGTTACTAAAAGTTAAATGGTACCCATTTCTATTTAAACAAAAAATAGAAATGATGTTCTTTATCAACGAAGGAACATAAAAGCAATTGTCCAGTTCTAAGACAAGTCCTGTAGGGAGTCTCAACAAATATGTTATGATGGCGAGTGCAGCAACCTTTGCTCCATTCCCAATAGGTAAATTTGACTCTCCCTTGACGAGTCATCTTCTATTCCTTAGCCCATGTATGTCATTACATATATATGAGCTACACCCGGTATCTAATACCCAATGCTTGAGGAAATAGAATGACAATCAATAACGAAGATATCTGAAGAAGATGGGGCATCTGATGTCCTATTCTTCTTCACGGACTCAAGATAAATCTTGCAGTTTCTTCGCCAATGGCCCTCCTTGCCATAATGATGGCAAGTGCCCTTTTGAGCCGGTTCTGCCTTTTTAGCCTTTTTTCTTCTTCCCCTTCTGCTGTTCCTTTGACTTCCTCTTAGAACCTTTCTTCGAGGAATCAACTAACAGTACCGTCTCCTGCTCATGCTTCACAGAAAGCTCCACAGTCTTCAGCATGTTGAGCAATACCACAGATGAACCTTCTCGCATCTTAGAGGTGAAGAGGAGCTTGGAGACTTCGAACCTTTTGTAGGGGATCCTTGGAACGCTAGAGAGGGGTGAATAGCTTCGTGCTCGTACGATGAAATACGTTCATGTGTTCGTCTACAATTTTTGTTAGCATGCAGCGGAATAATGATAATAAAGCAATAACGAATATACAAACACGTAAACACATAAGTATTTAACGTGGTTCGGAATCGAACAGTTCCTACTCCACGGATCAAGCTCTAAAGAGCTCTAGTGATGCACACGCACTCACTAATCACAAATAACTCCTTCTCGACACAAGTCGGAGGCGGAGAAACCCCTTACAATAGTTTACAACAAGCAAATAATATGAAATACAATGCAATACGAGTAAAGAAAACACTTTACAAATGCCTTTGGATTGCTTGCTTGTTGATCGCTTGAACCGTGGTTGAAGACCCTAATTTGCAGCAGCAAATCGCCTCAAGAATGTCCAAGAAATCGGATGCTTTTTCTTCCTCCATGAGCTCCATTTAAAGCTTCTGTCTGGACTGGAAAATGTCGATCAGTCGACTGCTCGGGACCATCAGTCAACTGATGACACTGTTGCTGTGAGACAACGGTGTAATCCACGCTGGAAAAATCCAACAACTAGGGCATTAGTCGACTAATCATGACCATCAGTCGACTGATCATTCCATCACTCGACTGCTAACCGCAGCGGTCGAGTGAGACTCCATTCTGTGCCCCAAAACTCGAGCATCAGTCGACTGATCACAAGATCGATCATTGCTCATCTCAATCGATCATTGCCAACCTATGGCGGTCATCGCTAAATATTCATGATCAAAACCTAGTTGACTCATAGTAGTCGACTGTCATATGGCACCAATCGACTGACACACCTTAAACATGAGGTTTTAACCCAAGTATGGTTCCCCTATACTTGCTAGATCACCCTTAGCCTAGACCTAAGCCTTCTAGCCACCTCCATCAGCCTCACGCCTCTCGAATCCCTCCAAGTCATCCATGACTTGTTCATCCACTGCGCTAGCCTTCAGGTAATTCCATCGGCTATGTCTTGCTAACGGTGTCTACACCACCAAGGCACATTGGACTTACGCTGTCAAGACTCCGCTTGGACTTTATGCCGTCAACCATTGGACTTATGCTGCAAAGACTCCCGCTTAGACTTTACGCCGCCAATATCAAACCCCTTGGACTTTCTCAAATGCCAAGACTCAAGCTTGGACTTTCCCTTGCCAACCCATGTTGGACTTTCCATTGCCAAGACTCATGCTTGGACTTTCCCAAATGTCAAGTGTCCCACTTGGACTTTCTACGCCAAGTACCCATGACTTGGACTTTTCTAAATGCCAAGTGTCCCACTTGGATTTTCCATGCCAAGTACCCAAGACTTAGACTTTCCCATGACAATTACATTGTCATATGTTTTTGTCGAACATTAAAACATCTCTCGAGTCAAGCTCGAGTCCTGGTCAATCGTGACCTGAGCCGATTGCACCAACACCTTTCGAATCTCACTTGCTCATGAAACAACTCATAAAGATGAAGGACTATGGTATGAGCATCCATATGCTCATGCTACTTCCGCAGCTCAGGTACCATCGCGGTTAGCATGATGTAACTCACTAGTTCAGAATCACTCACATGTTTCTGATAGGCCAACAATTGGTTCAGAGTTGCGTCATCACTAGGACGGGCGGGATGAGGCTCTTTGAGGACATACACAAGCTTTTCTACATTGAGAACAATTCTCAAGTTTCTAAGTCGGTCCAAGAAGTTAGGCCCAGTCAATTTATTTGAATTCAAAATAGAGCGCAAATTCAAAGACATCATAATCAAGCGATTAACCTAAAAATACAAATCGAGCATATATGAGAAAGATAATTTAAAATGCATCCACATGTATTTACAAAATCCCATTCATTTTTCGAATTTAAAAACCCCAAAATGACTTTGGGAGATCGTAGGTCCATCTCTGAATGGGATGATAACTAACATAGATATGAACAACCTTGGAGAGAGTCCAATAAGTCATTCATAGCTACAATGTGTTGGTGCAATCGGCCCAGGTCACGATTGACCAGGACTCGAGTTTGACTTGAGTGATGTTTTGATGTTTCGACAAAAACATATGACAATGTAATTGTCATTTGGTAAAGTCCAAGTCTTGAGCACTTGGCATGGAAAGTCCAAGTGGGACACTTGGCACATGAAAAGTCCAAGAATGGTCTTGGCATTTGAGAAGTCCAACATGGGTTGGCAAGGGAAGTCCAAGCATGGGTCTTGGCATGGAAAGTCCTAGCATGGTCTTGGCATGGAAAGTCCAACATGGGTTGGCAAGGGAAAGTCCAAGCTTGAGCCTTGGCATTTGAGAAGTCCAAGGGTTTGATATTGGCAGCGTAAAGTCCAAGCGGGAGTCTTGGCAGCATAAGTCCAATGGTTGACGGCGTAAAGTCCAAGCGGAGTCTTGGCGGCGTAAGTCCAATGTGCCTTGGCGATGTAGACACTGGTAGCATGACATAGCCGATGGAAGCACCTGAAGGCTAGCGCGATGGATGAACAAGTCATGGATGACTTGGAGGGATCCAAGAGGCGTGAGGCTGATGGAGGTGGCTAGAAGGCTTAGGTCTAGGCTAAGGGTGGTCTAGCAAGTATGGGGAACCATACTTGGGTTAAAACCTCATGGTTGAGGTGTGTCAGTCGACTGATGTCATGTGGCAGTCGAATGGACCAAGTCAACTAGGGTTTGACTGCAGGAAGTGGCCTAGCGATCATTCGCCATTGTTAAATGATCGATGGATTTGCGATGATCGATCATGTGATCAGTCGACTGATGCTCGGATTTTCGGCCACAGAATGGAGTCTCACTCGGATCTAATCATGTATTATGTCCTTGTATGTCATATCATTACATTGCATTCATAATAGGAGAGCCCGTAGGAATGATCCACCCGAGGGTGAATCTCGATTGTACCAACCTATGTTGGTTAGGTACATCGATAGGGACTTTTTCAACCGCCATTGTAGTGATGTCATGGAATTAATTGCATACTATAATCTCATGAAAATCGTCTTATGCACGCATCCAATTAATGATGACCTTCTTAAGGAATTTTATCAAAACCTAAAAAAGGTGGATGACGGCCCTACCTACATTACTCGCATTGCAAAACGCGAGTTAGAGTTCACTCCTGCGATATTGCAGGAGTTTCTCGAGTGTAGGCCCTCAGATGATACCTTTATCTTTTTCCCTACCATGGATTTTCCTTTACCCGAGCCCTTTGACAATATCTCTATGGAGTCCATGCATGAGCATATCTTTGGTTATCCTCGTCCACCGGCCCAGAATTTATTCCCTATCACTGAGTTATTTGCACCTGACAATGTACTTTACAAGGTCATTGTTGGATGTTTTCTTCCTATCGTCACTCGGGGTCTGGCCAAGATTCGGCCTCCCTATCTCTTTCTTTTATACGCCATGCGTCATAGGTTAGACATTAACTTTGCACTAAACATGTTTCATTGCATTGTGCATTTCACTTCCCCTGTACAAGGGAAAGTGCATATGCCATTTGGTCATATCATCACAACATGGCTAGACTTCGTAGGCGTTAACATCCACAGGGGTTCACTTAGAGTGCTATCTGAGGTGTACGACTGTATATCAGTTCATAACTTCTCGTTAGCAAAGCTACGGATGGGGCCTGAACAGATGGAGTTGGCACCTCGACCACCACCCAGGGCACGCAGAGAGCCTCCTCCGGTACCCAGAGAGGCGACAGAGGACTACGAGAATGCAGATGCCGCTGATGAGGATGATCAGCTGCCACCAGATGCATCAGCGGCAGGTCCATCAGATCGTCGTGGCCGGTTGGAGTCCAGATTTCAGAACTATCAACAGTCGATTGACTCCAGGCTGTCAGAGATATTGGCAGGCCAGACATCTTTCGGCGCACGTCTTGATCGGATGGAGGAGTCCCAGAGCCGCATCGAGCAGCATCAGCTCGATATGTTAGAGATGATGCGGGTCTGGACCTTGAGTCAGCAGCCTCCTCCACCGCCACCTCCTGAAGACGATTAGATATTGAGGATATTAGATTTTCTGTGGTTGTCAGTTTTTGTAGTGAGATTGAGCATAGCCAATCTCCATTTTGAATGTAAAAGACTAAATTTTTAAGTTAAATGAAATTTGTATTTCTGAAAATCTTGTGCGTCTGGATGAGTACTTGTATTATTGTATTGCTTATAAAAGTTGATATATCATGACATGAAATCGCATCCTATCATATACCATGTCATGTCGTTGTTTAGGGTTATTTTAGATGTCATGTGTTCTTAAAGTTCATCATATGCCATGACATCATGATCATTGGTCATGTTTTTATTTTGCCATCACTATGCCATGATCATTTCATGCATTAATTTGATTGAACATTGATTTAAGGAAAATGACATGACTTGAAGTCTCACTTATAAGGGAATCAAGTAGAGTTGCCTAGAAAATGCATGAAACCCTAGATAAAGTAAATCAAAACCCACATCTCACATCACATTGACATGTATGTGTATTTATACACCCTAGATACATGTGAGATGCTAGGATAATAAGTTAGGTTCAAGGTGCATAGATAGTGCATCTAGATGAACTCAAACTTATTTCAACTATCACCAAGAATCATAAGGAAAGCTAATATACAAGTTATGTATATTTAGCCAATAAATTATGGTTCAAAATAGGTTTTCAAAAACATTTTAAAATCAATTTAGAAAACCTTGGTGAAGTCTATCTTTTGATAGCCATCATCATTGTAGAAGTTGATACAAAGTGGATCAAAAACTTTAAAGTTTTTAATAGTTTTGAACTTTGTATCAATCTCCTATTTCAATGGTAAAAATATTTCCAAAATTTTTCACTGATTGTATGTGTGATAAGTAATATACGTATCAAGTTTCGTGATTTTTTGATTTACGTAGAATTACTTATGAATTTCCAAAAGTTGAGTCTGATCCGAAAATCAGGTTTTCGATCATCGCCGCTGCTTCGATCTGATCGGTGATGGGCAGCGTTGGACTCATCATAGCGTTGTATCACTCATTGCCTCGTGCGGTCGATCGATGGACATCGATCGAAGTAGCTGACAGAGTCGACTGATAGCCTGATTTCAGGGTAACCAAAGTTGTTTAACCCGATTTCAGCTGCGGTTAAGGTCCCTAACCACTTCTGACCCTAGGATATGCCTTGGGAAGCATGATGAAGGGTGAAAATCCATTGGATATGGATTAGGAGAAGTATTTAGGGTTTGTATCAATTTCAAGGTGTTGGAAAGTTCAATGTTGAATTTCTACCCTTAATTTTTGATGGCTTAGGAGTTCCTATTGGCTTAGGGGCTTCCCAAGGACATTGTTGGTGCAATGGTCAAGGGGGAGCAAGCCTTTAGGGGGAGGTATCCATCTTGGGATGATGGATGTGTTTTTTTCTCCTTGAAATGGAAAAGTTATTGGGAAAGTATCATCAATTGGGAAAATTGATGGGTTTTTGATACCCAATTTAGAAATTGGGAGAGTAAATAGGATTCCCTCTCTTAAGTGATATATGACTTATCACTAGGAAGATGGTAGGCATCCTAGGTATTTTTGGACCAAGGGGGAGATTGTAAGATCTCATTGGGACATGAGACATTGACCTCCTTAGAGAGAAAACCTTTTTGATGTTAGTCAAAAAGGGGGAGAATGTTTGGGGGAGAACATTTGGAGAGTATTTACCAATTTGGGATAATTGGTAAAGGATTTGAGTTAGTGTTCTAACTCAATCATTTGTTTGGTTTTTGTCAAACATCAAAAAGGGAGAGATTGTTGGTGCAATTGGCCCAGGTCACGATTGACCAGGACTCGAGTTTGACTTGAGTGATGTTTTGATGTTTCGACAAAAACATATGACAATGTAATTGTCATTTGGTAAAGTCCAAGTCTTGAGTACTTGGCATGGAAAGTCCAAGTGGAACACTTGGCACATGAAAAGTCCAAGCATGGTCTTGGCATTTGAGAAGTCCAACATGGGTTGGCAAGGGAAGTCCAAGCATGGGTCTTGGCATGGAAAGTCCAAGCATGGTCTTGGCATGGAAAGTCCAACATGGGTTGGCAAGGGAAAGTCCAAGCTTGAGCCTTGGCATTTGAGAAGTCCAAGGGTTTGATATTGGCAGCGTAAAGTCCAAGCGGGAGTCTTGGCAGCATAAGTCCAATGGTTGGCGACGTAAAGTCCAAGCGGAGTCTTGGCGGCGTAAGTCCAATGTGCCTTGGCGGTATAGACATCGTTAGCATGACATAGCCGATGGAAGCACCTGAAGGCTAGCGCGATGGATGAACAAGTCATGGATGACTTGGAGGGATCCGAGAGGCGTGAGGCTGATGGAGGTGGCTAGAAGGCTTAGGTCTAGGCTAAGGGTGGTCTAGCAAGTATGGGGGAACCATACTTGGGTTAAAACCTCATGGTTGAGGTGTTATGTGGAGCGATCGACTACCATTGTTAAGCGGTCGGTGATGGACAAGCGATCGTGAGATCATGATCGATCGGTGATGCTCGATTTTCAGCACGAGAATGGAGTCTCACTCGATTTGCGAGACGGCAATGAGTGATGGCTCATCGATCGACCGATGGTCATGATCGGTCCGATCGATGTCCTAGCCGCTGGATTTTTTTCGGCGTGGATTACACCGCTGTCTCACAAGAATGTGATCGATCGGTGATCGATGTCCCGATCGACTGATCGACCTTTTCCAGCACAGGTTGAAGCTATATAAGGAGCTCGTGATGGAGGAAAAGATAGCGATTTTCTTGAGCGAAATTGAAGAGGGAAGTTGGTGCTTTCCAGTCCTTCAAAGCTAGTTCAAGGCAATCAAAGATCAAGCAATCCAAAGCTCTTGTAAAGTGTTTTTCCTTTACTTGCATTTGTATTTCATATTGTATTTGCTTGTATCTACTTGATTATTGTTGTAATCATATTGTACGAGGTTTCTCTGCCTCCGGATTATTCCGAGAAGGAGTTATTAATATAGTGGTGTGTGATTGGCATCGCTAGGGTTCGTACGAACCCGATCCGTGGAGTAGGAACTGTGCGGTTCCGAACCACGTTAAATCTTCGTGTCTTTGTGTGTGCTTGTCCATTTCGTTATTGTATTATATCTATATTCCGCTGCGCTAACGAAATTGTAGAGACGAACGCGATCGATTTCCGACAACTTGAGAACGACGCTATTCACCCCCCTCTAGCCGTTCCAATATTCCTAACACAATGGTAGGTATCAAGTATACTGATTGCATATCACATATATACAACTAACACAATGTGCTATCAACTAATTGAATGTTCACACATACACTGAGTTGTTAACTCATTAACAAGTATGCATCATATGCATAGCACCCAACTTCACCTCCTTTCATATCGACCTTGGAGAGAGTCCAACAAGCCGATGCTCTAGGTTAAAGTCAACCCATTAATTGAGAAATAGTTTTAATATGGTTAGAGGGCATTCAACCAATTAATCCGGCTTGGAGAGAGTCCAACAACCAAAGCTAATGATTGACCTCTGACTCTTACCATATTAGTATTAAACTATTCCATGGTTTGAACATGTTCATGTTCAAGCCGGGCTTGGAGAAAGTCCAACAACCCATACAAGAAACAGAACTCCGGTTCTAACCATATTAATGGAAGGTGTATGTTTTAATATTGTTTAAGGGTTTTAATGTCTCATCCTCTTTGCATGAAAATAACTATTATCTACATTACATGACATACATCTACATGTTACAACACGCATGACATAATGATATGCATCTAATGCAATTACATGACATACAATTATGGCATGTACAAAATTTCTTTATATGTCATAACTATTTATGGAAATAAAATATATTTGAGATTTGATTCCCCAAATCAAATCATGATTAAATTAATAAACAAATTTTCAAATCTAATCACATATTTTATTTATAGAAAGTCTTAATTAAGGAAAGTCAAATTTAATTTAGGAAATAAATTTCCTAAATTGTCAAAACTATTTATGGAAATAAAATATGTTTTAGATTTGATTCCCAAATCAAATCATGATTAAATTAGAAAATAAATTTCCAAATCTATTCACATATTTTATTTATGGAAAGTATTAATTTCCATAAATACTTCTAAACTTTCCAAAAGTAGAAGATTTCCATAAACACTTCTAAACTTTCCAAAATTAAAAAATTTCCATAAATACTTCTAAACTTTTCAAAAGTAGAAAATTTCCATAAATACAATTATGACTATCATAAAATAATTTTACGATTATGTCGAAACACAACCTGGACTCTGTTGGGTTTCCGGCACCGCAGCGAGTGTGTTCGAACTTGTTTTGTAAACATGTGCACAACGGAAGAATTAAAAGGCAATAAATCTAATTTATTATAACACACACATCACATGCATTCATAGTACAATATGTGTAGACATAATCACAATTTTAAATTTTGCAATAAAAGGAAATTATACTAGTTATACCTGACGTATCACATGCAGCGGGAATGACATCAACCGAAGCAACTTTTGCTAGAATTGCCTCTATCCGTATCCACGCCGAGTACCGTCAGGATAGCTTCGCCAAGCTACTAGCCTCGTCTTCGTAAGAGTCACTAGCCTCGTGTCGAAGACGAAGTGATCGAGAGAAGATCACAATCCGAATCAAAATTCGGATTCGAAAATGAGTCCCCAAAACTCGCTTCTCCGTAGAGGTATTCATCAACCGATTTACGAATCCTTGGTCCTCCACCTATGAGGATTATCGGAGATCCAATCCCCGTCAATAAAGTCACTGTCGGAGCTTCAAACGCCATCCAAACGACGCTCCGATAAGAAGGAAACGGTGGAGGACTTGGCACCGGCCAAAGGAGATGGCCGGCTAATCCTTTGTCACCGGAACCAAGGTGTGTCGCCGGAGGGTCGCCGGAGGAGTGGCCGGTGGCACAAAAGGGCTAGGCGGCGTGGACTCCTTGGGCGGCGGCAAAGAGAAGAGAGGGAGAGGAGAGGAAGGGTATTTCCAAAAATAAACATAGGGCTCTCCAAACCTCTAGTCGTGCTTTTATAGAGCGTGTGTTTCTTAACCATTAAGAAACCTTCTCCTCAGAGTTATTGGTTCCTAACCAAAACCCATTAACCCGCTCCAATAACTTAAGTTAAAATAAACCGAACCGAGTTGGTCTATTTTAAGTTAAAACGAACCGAACTAACTTTAGTTCATTCGTTTAAAACAAACTAAACCCCTTTGGTTTATTCTCCACCATTGGATTAGAACCAAACCAATTTAGTTCATCCATCATGTCTTCATAAGACTCGGCCCATCCATGCTTCCATTGCGACTGAAACAATTTCATCCTCGCTCCTTGTTTGGTCCAACCAAACCTAGTTTCTCTCGATATGAGAATCTCATTCTCAAGATCGTTTTAAATCCTTCAGATTACGCTCGTTGTGCGTGTGACCAAATAGGTTCCCAATTTATGTTGGCCATTTATAATTAACCATTAATTATAGAACGATTATGAGTGGCATCTAGTAGTACATCATGATCTCCAATTAATCGAAAAATCTACGGTTGATTTCAGAACCATTTCTGAAACCCTTCAGCAGCTACAATGAATTGTGCCCCGTTCTCTTCAAGCATCTTATACCCACTCGGTTCAGGGCATGGTCTATAGTGTCAGTCCCCACTAGGTCAAATACGTCACACCTAACCCAAGTATTATTTCCTCGCCCTACGGATTCTAGTTACTGCACATGTATCCAAGAGTACTTTACTCTAAACATGTAATGCTTTGGCCAAAGATGTCACACCCCGAGGGAGTCCCCGCCAGATCAAAATCCGGCAGCACCTCCCCTGTACGGGTGACAATACCAATTTTCATACAAAGCCTACACGACCACTATACATCGGTCAACACGACCGAAATCCAAACATCACACACAGGTGATCAAATAGGCCTCAGGCCAACAAATCAAGGTAAATATAAGTCTACACTAACTAGACTTACCCCTTCTGCCATCTGAGCAGGAATAACCCAACCAAAACCAACCGGAATAAAATCCGAATAAAGGTCTACAAAGACACCACAAATCCACGAGTACATAACCAAAACATCAGGACCTAAACATATCTTCTATACAAAATCCAAAACCATAAGACAAATAAAAACCTATCCACTTCGACGAGGGGGATTGGCAACTGGACTCTCCTGACAGCTTCATCCTAAAATAAAAATAAAACCACGGGATAAGTTCAAAGAACTTAGCGGATACTAGTCGATATGAATAGCAAGATATAGCTAACAATACTAATCATGCCAGTACAGTGTCATATATATGGTAAGCATGAAATAAATGCAAAAGGACTGTACTCACCTGAATCTCCTACCCTGATATAAGAGTATGTGCCCTACTATAAGAGATAAAGTCATCATCATCTATGAATATGAATCCTGTATGCATGACAATCATATGCAACATCCAAGACATCAATAAAATGCAACAAACACAATACAAATGCGATCCATGCAAAAATGCATGTCGTGCAAATGACATGGTCACCCCTGACGCCAGTCAGCCGCCTCACACGCGATGGTGAAGCCGAGTGGGTAGGGCTATGACAACTGTGCACTCTGCCATCACTGCTCCTGAGTGACCGAGTGGACAGGATGCTGTCGGAGTACACCTATCCTCCTGCCCCAAACAGAGTGGGGGAGCTAAGCTCTCATCTCCCGGTGACATAGACCAGAGGAGGGATCCCTGTCCGCTACCACGCTGCCTCATCGCTACCCATGAGCGGACCAGCGGAGCCTGACAGAGCAACTGCACACACCCTCCTGATGTACCACTAACCCATGAGTGGCAGTGTGTGCAGACCATGTAACTGGCTGTGGGCTCAACAATAATGGAACCCCGTCCAGCCAGCATGCAATCATGCAAGATGGTGCATGACACTAAAGCATGTAATACCAACTAATATACGTATCCGAATAATATGCACAATAAAAAGGTACACATACATGATCCAAGTAAAACAGGGAAAGTATAACTATAAACTGATCAAATGCATGTGTCAAATAGGCATAATAACATGCAAGGTAGATAAACATGAAAACTATTGCAAGCTATACTATCTAACATATCAACATGACTATATCAAAAAGACAAGTCAAAATACCCGCCTGCTATAATGATCGAAATCACTGTCTTTACGCTCATGGACCTGTCTCGTATCCACCTCCTGTAATCGTAGAATACCAGTATAACCAATCACTAGCCTAAACAAACGGTAGAAATATGAATCTAATCAAACCTTAATCAGATTAAATGCACCGTATAATTCCTGAATCAACTCTAGCATCAACTATAAAGGTAACATATCCTACTTCATAACATACTAAATCAAAGCTTACCTTACAATGCTTCACAGCTTCTTGATCCACCTGTAATCCTTCGATAGGAATCATTCGATTGATCGGCAACAAAAATCTAATTTTAATTACCCTAACCCCTGCAATCAAAATCTCCAAGCTCACAACAAATCAGAATTTCGCTTCTTAATCTATAGGAATAGATCACTGTGGGTCCCTTACCATAAATCGAGGGTGAACACTATATGGAATCCCATACAGATTCTCGATCCACCTCACTGCACCGACAGAAAACTACACCACAACGAAGTCAACAGTAACAGAGCAATCGAAACACTGCTCGTGCACCAAAAAGTAAGGTCGGAAGAGAACCTTATGCGATCTGAACCGATGAACAAGTAGGGAATCCCCTTACTCGTCTTCAGCCCGTCAGCATCTCGATGAACCCCGACAATGATCGGATTAAGCTTGGACAGTGCGATGGGGAAGAGAAACAGTGGCGGATGCTGGTGCGCCCGAGAGGACAGAACGGCGGCAACTCGCAGAGGCGACGGCCGGTGCTGTGGGTGGCGACGCGAGGAAGAAGAAGACTCGGCCGTGAGGAAGGGCGAAGCAGCGACCGAGGCACCGGGAAGGGCGGCGATCAGAAGTGAGGAGGGCGGCGGCGTCGAAGACAAGCTCTGCCTGTGAGCAACAACCTCGGCGCAACCTCGGCGTCGGGCAGCGAAGGGGAGCACGACACGTGCGGCGGTGGACGGCGAGATCGCGTCGCGTCGGGGCGGCGGTGCCCGCGGGAGCGCAAATGCTTGCTACGGCGCGGTGGTCGGAGGCGAGGAACAGTCTCCGGCGCGATCCTGTCGCCGCGGCAAATCGGCAAGGCTGGCTCGGGCGCGCGCGGCGGTGGACGGCGAACTCGTGGCGTCGGGCGGCAATGCTCGCGAGAGCGCAAACGAGGGCTGCGGTGGGGGAGAGAAGGCTCGGCCGGAGAAGAAAGCGTCGCCGTGAAGTTGCTCGCGAGAAACCGAGGGGGAATAGTCGCCATGATGGCGGGAAAAAGGGAAATAGAAAATAGAAATTAGGTTTTCATCGTGTATTTATCCCCTTTAAATAGACCCCTCTAAAACCTATTTATTTTATCCCCGTAAAAATCTCGTACAGATTCCGTTTAAATCACGAAAATTCCGGAAAAATTCCTAAAAATCCCGAAAATTTTCCAGGATTATTTCCTTAATTATTTGTCCATTTAATTTAATATTTTAATATCTCCGTATTTAACATTCTCCCCCACTAATAAAAATTTGGTCCCTAAATTTCCTACTCAGTTATTTAACAAGTAAGAAATACCATAAGTACTGAAAATACACCTCACGTACCTTAAGTAAACAAGTGGGGGTATTGAGCTCTGATCTTTTCCTCGAGCTCCCAAGTAGCTTCCTCATCGGTGTGGTGACTCTACCCGACCTTGACAAGTCGCACAACCTTGTTCCGCAATTGTCGTTCCTTGAAATCCAAAATCCGTACCGGAACCTCTGCGTAAGTAGCATCAGGTTGAATGGAACCTGACACATCTGATAGAATGTGTAGAGTCTGACATATACTTCCTCAGCATGGACACATGAAACACATCCTGGATACCAGCTAAAACGGTGGTAGCCCTAGACGGTAGATCGCTCCCGATCCTCTCCAAAACCTCAAACGGATCAATGTACCTAGGAGCTAGCTTACCACGGAGTCCAAATCTCTTCACCCCTTTCATGGGTGAGACTCGCAAGAATACCTGATTACCAATAGAGAACTCTCGAGTTCTCCATCTCCGATCTGCATAACTCTTCTGACGATCCTGCGTCTCGACCATCCTTTGTCTGATAGTACGGACCAACCCTGCCTCATACTGAGTTCTATGGGTCCTAGCAACTGGTCCTCCCAGTTGCCCCCGAAATCCATAACACAGGACCTCAGCAAGTCCTCTAGTGTCTAAATGGTCCGCTCAGACTGTCCATCTGTATGCGGATGGAATGCAATACCAAAATGAAACTGTGTGCCTAAGGTCTGCTGCAGACTCTGCCAGAACCGGAATGTGAACCGGGGATCTCTATCTGATATAATGTTCAAAGAACATCATGCAATCTGATGATCTCCCGACAATATAACTCTGCCAAACAATCTCGAGAGTCGGTCTTCCGAATCGCTAAGAAGTGCGTGAATTTGGTTAGTCGGTCAACGACTACCCAAATCACGTCATGGCCTTGATGTGTCCTAGGCAAACCCACCACACAATCCATAAAAATATGCTTCCGCTTCCATTCCGGAATCGGAATTTCCTGAAGCATCTGTTCCTTAAACTAAAGCAACTCCGGAAATCATTATCCTCATCGGAGTCAGAGACGGTAGTCCACCTACCATCCAAAATCCACTCCACCACACACTCTGTAAGTGCATGGGAGGCTATCGCGACCAAACTTCCTTGTTACAACCGTTTGTGTTCCAGCTACTCTATAGTAGCTGTCCAGTAGCTAGCCAAAACCCCATGAGCATTACGGCTCCTCACCTCTACCAAACAACATAATCATTGCTAAGTCCATGTCCCATATATGACGGCTTATCTCGCAGTGCTTTAACTGTCGTAAGGTTAGGACACGTCCTATTCAACAACATCGGAATCACTCCGATCCCCGAAATGATGCATCCATATACACTACCCTTCCATCCACACCAGAATAATTAATCAACACTGGCGTAAAAGTCAACCATCGTCTGAGCCCTGAAACTAGTTTCACAAGCTGCAGACCAAGTAAATTCCATCACCTTCCTAGTCCAACCAGTCAGCGATGTAATACCGCTAAAGCATCCTATCCATATATATGATAATAATCAAAACAATACCAAGAAAACTACCATCAATAGTGACCGAGTGCGCAACTCCAACTACCACCCTCAACAGTGGCCAAGTTACGCAATCCAACGACCACAACTGAGCCAATCGTGTCCAGAATACACGACTTCCCAAATCCCTGGACTACTAAGTCGTCAATAAGTCTAATAAGATAATCACAAGCTCATACAATTCATACCAAGTATGAAATTGTCTTCGCTACACACCTGTATTCTCTTTACTCTAAGTTGATGATATAACGATCAACACAACTACAATGATAATTGTATGACACCATGTCACTACAATATCAACCCACCAGTCATAGATCAAACCTAGAGTATATACAGGTGTCCTATAGCTGATCTAAATAGATCCTCTACCCACAATGAAGGATATTCATTTCCTTCCACAACTACCACATTCTATCATCGATAATCGATGAAAAATCTCAAAGGTTTATCTCTCTTTCAACAAAGAGTTCCTGATCTTCTCTAGGAAAATACTGGGACAAATAAATATCCCATCTCCTATAATAAGGTAAAACGATCTTTCATCGTCTTGACCAGTGTAGGTATACACGCCTTATCCATAACCAAATCACTATTAGTAGGGACTGATACTCTCTGAGGGTTTACTCCTTGAACTTCAAATGGGTGACTAACAGGCCAAATCCTTAGCTTCCTAATTCGACATCAGTCGGCACCTCTAAAGAATCCGTACCTCTGAAATCATCATTAGATTCCTCAAGATCAATACGTCGTCAAACTCGTCCACGACCATGAGTAGGGGAAATTTTACTAAGTCAATACTTTTCCTAACCATTAAAGTATAGTAACCACTAAAGACAATACACTTCCTATAGCTCAGAGATATCCTTCAGCTCGCCTGGTCCCAAAACCCGAGAACTCCCAAAAATCCAAGGGAAATCAAATCCTCGAAACACAAAACCCACAAACCAAAACCGTAAACCAATAAAATTGTCACGTCCTGGGGGCATATCCGTCATCCAAATAACAGAGGAGCCCCTTAGTGACAATATTCCGAAATACATAGACCAAATCTGGTAAAAACCTCGAAATAATTATAGAAATACTAGTATTTTAATAACTGCATGCATGCACGACTAAACATATATCCATTAAAGTAAAATAGTTTTATGACACCAAATCAAACTGCGACAAAATCCAAAGTGCATAATAAAATGCAACACCGATAAAGTAAATAAAGCGACATCTCGACGATGCAGTGGGACAAGCACGACAAGGAACTCTCTGAGCGACTCGAAGGTAGGTCAATATGACACATCCTCCATCAGTTAACCTAGAGGATAAGTGAGGAGGGGATAAGTACAACCACTCTGTGGATGTATAGACAATAGTGCATAATCATAATGCACATAATGGAAGTCACAGGGAACAAACTAAAGTAACTCAACCCTCAGAGTACTAATATCAGTCTACTACCATCCTGGTCAGCGGTATAACAAATATACCCGCAACATACACAACCACTGCAACAAGCAGTGCACATCAGGATACCATGATAAAGCCTCGTGGCTCTCACACAAAAAGGAAACTATCTATGAGCTACCGCGAACGTAACCCATGTGTCGACAATCAATATACTCAGCACTGTCTACGTGCAACCACATGCTACCACGAATGAGACTTGTGGGTAAACAAGCAGTATATAAATATTTAGTTATTGACTGCACGCACTAGCATACTACCATTAATAGGTTGCGTGAGCAGTCGATTATCCTAGGTTGTTAAGTCTAGGGTTATCCAATACATCCAGCATAGAACGTCTATCAAAATCGATAAGGATCATCGATCTACAATTAAACTCATTGAGGCGGTCAAGCGAGGGTTTCAACACCTCTAAAATGAAATGTTTACCAAAGTCGGTAAAGATCATCGACTAATAAATAAATTCCTCCAGATGGTTAGTCGAAGGTTCCAACCCTTCTAATATAAACGGTTATCAAGGTCGATAAAAGTCATAAGTCCACTAATAATCACGTCGAGACGATTATCATAGGGTTTCATCCCAGCTAACAGGAAACGCCTTTCAAGGCCAATAAGGACCACAAATCTACTATCAAGCCCTTCAAGAGGGGTAAGCCTAAATTATACCATTCTACCAGTTCAATCATGCATGCTACAACATGCTTCCACGAACAGATCTCGTGGGTACTTAACTTGTAAAGTAGCTATCTAGCTACAGGCGTCATACGAATCCGATTATCCCCAACTCCGAACGAATAATGCAAGAATATAACCTTATAGTAGGTCATCTCAACCATGATTAGTAGGCATGATTGATCACAAATATACAAAGCACATACCTATAGAGAGACTCTACTGCAGACTCTCTCTCTCAACCAAGAATGGGAGATATAGTAAGGATTAATCGCATCCTTACCATACAATCTCTACTAGTCCGATCACCATATCACTGAAACAGTAAATGGATAAACATATACCAATATGCACATCCGGGTTATTACACCTAGGGTTCCACTAATATTGTTTCATTCTTGAGATCCGCTCCTACAGAATAACTTCATCTAAGTTATTCTATCCCTACTAGTCTTAATCATGGTATCCACCGCAAAAACACATAACCATAAAAACATATAACACGTTGTCTAATAAACGACAGCATAGTCATACCAATGGCAATCAATAGCCGAAATTACTTAGGGTATAGCTAAAGGGTCATGCCAGAACAAAGTCAAGGCAATACTAAATAAAATATCATGTGCCTATATATACCCTAAACTACGTAAGCAATGTAATCCTGTCCTTATGCACTAGGATCTGAGAGTCAAATAACCTATATATATACCTTCTAGAAATTTATCCATATTATTCATATTATTCAACTAGTCTAATTCTAGTACTAGTCCAATCCTAATACTAAAAGTAAGAGGTATACATCTACCAATAATATCTAACCATTTATATCACAATGATAACTAGCTACGTATAGCAGTAATAACAATTTATAACCAAATGCTATCTATAAACCAATAACCTAAAAATCTAACAGTCCAACAGATATCAGGTTAAAACAGTCCTAGATAAAACATGATATCCCGCATAACCAAATATAACCAATACAAATATGTACTAAATCTAGAAAATTTTCTAGAATTTATTTACCTGTTAGCCGTCTGGAGATGTCCTATTGCCGCCAAATTCCCAAATTGACCTCGTCACTAATACCTCGAATTTTCGAACATAAAAATCGTCGGAAATCCGTACAACTCCGAAAATACCTAGTTAACCTGCCAAACTGGGCGAACTCCAAAAACCCAAAGACCCTAAGGAACTCGGAAACCTACGCTCTGATACCAAATAAATTGTCACACCCCGAGAGAGTCCCCGCCAGACAAAAATCCGGCAGCACCTCCCTTGTACGGGTGACAATACCAATTTTCATACAAAGCCTACATGGCCACTATACATCGGTCAACACGACCGGAATCCAAACATCACACGCAGGTAATCAAATAGGCCTCAGGCCAACAAATCAAGGTAAATATAAGTCTACACTAACTAGACTTACCCCTTCTGCCATCTGAGCAGGAATAACCCAACCAAAACCAACTGGAATAAAATCCGAATAAAGGTCTACAAAGACACCACAAATCCACGAGTACATAACCAAAACATCAGGACCTAAACATATCTTCTATACAAAATCGAAAACCATAAGACAAATAAAAACCTATCCACTTCGACGAGGGGGATTGGCAACTGGACTCTCCTGACAGCTTCATCCTGAAATAAAAATAAAACCACAGGATAAGTTCAAAGAACTTAGCGGATACTAGTCGATATGAATAGCAAGATATAGCTAACAATACTAATCACGCCAGTACAGTCTCATATATATGGTAAGCATGAAATAAATGCAAAAGGACTGTACTCACCTGAATCTCCTACCCTGATATAGGAGTATGTGCCCTACTATAAGAGATAAAGTCATCATCATTTATGTATATGAATCCTGTATGCATGACAATCATATGTAACATCCAAGGCATCAATAAAATGCAACAAACACAATACAAATGCGATCCATGCAAAAATGCATGTCGTGCAAATGACATGGTCACCCCTGACGCCAGTCAGCCGCCTCACACGTGATGGTGAAGCCGAGTGGGTAGGGCTATGACAACTGTGCACTCTGTCATCACTGCTCCTGAGTGACCGAGTGGACAGGATGCTGTCGGAGTACACCTATCCTCCTGCCCCAAACAGAGTGGGGGAGCTAAGCTCTCATCTCCCGGTGACATAGACCAGAGGAGGGATCCCTGCCCGCTACCACGCTGCCTCATCGCTACCTATGAGCGGACCAGCGGAGCCTGACAGAGCAACTGCACACACCCTCCTGATGTACCACTAACCCATGAGTGGCAGTGTGTGCAGACCGTATCGTCATGCGGGCTCAACAATAATGGAACCCCGTCCAGCCAGCATGCAATCATGCAAGATGGTGCATGACACTAAAGCATGTAATACCAACTAACATACGTATCCGAATAATATGCACAATAAAAAGGTACATATACATGATCCAAGTAAAACAGGGAAAGTATAACTATAAACTGATCAAATGCATGTGTCAAATAGGCATAATAACATGCAAGGTAGATAAACATGAAAACTATTGCAAGCTATACTATCTAGCATATCAACATGACTATATCAAAAAGACAAGTCAAAATATCCGCCTGCTATAATGATCGAAATCACTGTCTTTACGCTCGTGGACCTGTCTCGTATTCACCTCCTGTAATCGTAGAATACCAGTATAACCAATCACTAGCCTAAACAAACGGTAGAAATATGAATCTAATCAAACCTTAATCAGATTAAATTCACCGTATAATTCCTGAATCAACTCTAGCATCAACTATAAAGGTAACATATCCTACTTCATAACATACTAAATCAAAGCTTACCTTACAATGCTTCACATTTTCTTGATCCACCTGTAATCCTCCGATAGGAATCATTCGATTGATCGGCAACAAAAATCTAATTTTAATTACCCTAACCCCTGCAATCAAAATCTCCAAGCTCACAACAAATCTGTAAATTCTCAGTTTCCCTTAATCTATAGGAATAGATCACAGGGGTCCCTTACCATAAATCGAGGGTGAACACTATACGGAATCCCACAGCAGATTCCTTGATCCAGCCCTGCACTGCACCGACAGAAAACTACACCACAACGAAGTCAACAGTAACAGAGCAATCGAAACACTGCTCGTGCACCAAAAAGTAAGGTCGGAAGAGAACCTTATGCGATCTGAACCGATGAACAAGTAGGGAATCCCCTTACTCGTCTTCAGCCCGTCAGCATCTCGATGAACCCCGACAATGATCGGATTAAGCTTGGACAGTGCGATGGGTAAGAGAAGCGATGGCGGATCTTTAGTGCGCCGAGAGGACAGCGGCGGCAACTCGCGAGCGGCCGGTCTGTGGAGACGCGAGGAAGAAGAAGACTCGGCCGCGAGGAAGGGCGAAGCAGCGACCTGGGCACCGGAAAGGGCGGCGATCAGAAGTGAGGAGGGCGGCACCGGCGAAGACAAGCTCTGCCTATGAGCAACAACCTCGGTGCGACCTCGGCGTCGGGCAGCGAAGGGGAGCACGGCGCGTGCGGCAGTGGACGGCGAGATCGTGTCGCGTTGGGGCGGCGGTGCCCGCGGGAGCGCAAATGTTTCTTGCCAGCGGTGGTGGGAGGCGAGAGCGATCTCGGCGCGATCCTACCGCCGCGGAAAATCGGCAAGGTTGGCTCGGGTGCGCGCGGCGGTGGACGGCGAACTCGCGGCGTCGGGCGGCGATGCTCGCGGGAGCGCAAACGAGGGCTGCGGTGGGGGAGAGAAGGCTCGGCCGGAGAAGAAAGCGTCGCCGGCGAAAGTGGCTCGCGCAGAGAAACTGCTGAGGGGAATAGTCGCGGCGCGGCGGGGAAAAAGGGAAATAGAAAATAGAAATTAGGTTTTCATCGTGTATTTATCCCCTTTAAATAGACCCCTCTAAAACCTATTTATTTTATCCCCGTAAAAATCTCGTACGGAGTCCGTTTAAATCCAGAAAAATTCCTAAAATTCCCTAAAAATCCTAAAAAATTTCCAGGATTATTTCCTTAATTATTTGTCCATTTAATTTAATATTTTAATATCCCCGTATTTAACAAAAGACTTTAGTAACAATCCGACGAGAGGCCATGGATATACATCTCCTCGCAAGGAGTGGTGAATCCTTTATAGGGTATTCAAACACCTTCAGACACTTCGACTTATACCCAATCATCCCGGGTCCACATCTCCTTAGATATGCTTACTTAAAATGTCAAAGAATAAGTCTCCATGACCAAGATGACTTGAATACCGCAAGTCAAAGGAACATCGCACTTAAGCTGCAGTAAAAACTTTATTGACATATCCATATATGCAGAGAACTATATGAAGTCTTACAGCTGGTCACTCCAATGAACTAGTTACCATAACTAGCATCCATGATTAACTCAGGACATCACAATGTCTCCAGCCAGTGAGAATCAGCTGCTTAGATACACCAAAGAGTATACCTCGTGCTAGTCTCGACAGAATCGATGGCGTCGGAATCCATCAATTCATCGACTAGGGATAATTTCAATACATCACAATTACACATGTAGAGATACTCACTAGTTATGATCCAATTACAAATTCTCCCATGTTGTGAATCGTATTGTAGATATTCAGTAAATGAGTTTAAGATCTTATCAAACACATGAAAATATATACACTCAAATAGTGAATCTTCATTTATCATATAAATAGTTTAAACATAAGGCGATTGCCTTAGGACACCTCTCATATATAACTAACAAGCAGTACATCATGACCCCCAATTGATCGGAAAGTCTAAATCGACTTCAGAACATTTTCTGAACCCTTCAACAACTTCAGTTGTTCATGTCTTGTTCTTTTTACTCATCCTATACCGACTTGGTTCAGGACATGGTCTCTGTGTTCGTCCCCACTAGGCTGACTACGTCACACCTAGCCCAAGTTAATTTTCTTGTCCTGTGGATTCAAGTTACTCCTACATGTTCCCAAGATATACTACGATACTTCTATCTCATTCGATAGATCATCGATAGAGAAGATGTGAGGATATGTTGAGTATCGACGGATGCTAACATCGTAGATCCTTTGACCAAGGCTTTGGTACAGAGAAAGCATGATGGTCATACTAGGTCATTGGGTATTAGATATTACAGTGATTGACACTAGTACTAGTGAGAGATTGTTAGTAGTAAGCCCTAGAATCAATTATGTGATGATTGACTAGGGACTTATGTATCATATTCTATTAATAATAAAGGCAAAGTTTGGTTATTATATTTACTTTATGCTTGTGCCAGCCGAATAAATATAATAATGCCCTAGAAAGTAGGTTCTTATCTACATCATATCAATTGGCAAAATTGATTGTGAGAGGCTGTAGAGAACACTATTATTAAATATTTCTATTCAAGCATTAATATACAAGGGCAATATTAATGCATTGAGACTAGCATGTAGGTCAATTGATGACTTGATCTCACAGGTCATGGATATGTGATATCACGTTGACACATGGGTATATATTAGAGGATATATACTGAATTGACCCATCATGAGAAAGTTTCAGGGATCATCATATGAGTATCATAAACTTTCTCATGTGACTGTTGGTATGAATAGTCCTTAGACCTGAAGTCACTATAGTTCTCTACATAAGGAGTCACATACTTTGGTATTATCAAATGTCACCCGTAACAGGGTGGACTATAAAGGTGATCACTAGGTATGTAACAAATTATGCAGAGGGATGTGAGTGATGTAGATGAGATCTATCCCTCCCATATCACGGGAGTGATATCTTTAGGCCTCTTGATATAGTAGGACCACGAAATGCATGATCATGATCAAATGAGTCAATATGAGATATTGAACTCATTTGTTTGAGTGAGTCTACTTGGGGATCAAGAAACACAAAAATTGATAAGAGGATGACACGGTCTATGCCTCATTGATCAATCTAGATATCGAGGATAGAAGGACAAGGTCATACATTATAGTAGTCACAAAAGGTTAAGTCGGATCTTGACATTCTCATCACTTGGGTAGCAATGATGTATTGCTAGATGTCGCTCATTTCTTATATCTAAAATGGTTTTAGATACATTGCCAACGTTATGAGAACCTATAGAATCACACACAAAGAACATGTTGGTTTGGAGATAAGCTTATTCTAGTTTGACTAAAATAATGGACCTTAAGATTATGTGGGTTAAGTTGAATTAATTGAGTTAGACTCAAATAAATCCAAGGATTGAATCTATTAATTGAGTTAGACTCAAATGAATCCAAGGATTGAGTCTAATCCGGATTAGACTCATTTGGATTTGATTCAACCACTTAAAACCTCATGCATGGAGATTAGTGGAGCATTAAATGCTCAAGCATAGAGATGCATGGATATTAGTAGAGCATTAAATGCTCATGATTAATGATGATTAATCAAGCATGCTAATGTGAATAAGAAGGGGTTAAACGTTCATGCATGATGAATGAAGATTAATCATGCATTAATGAAAGGGAGCACCAAAGGTTAGCCTGATTAATGATGATTAATCATGCATGCAATTGGAATTTAAAAACTCCTCAACGTGAGTGGAGTTGTGTGATCTCCTCTTGGCCTTGCATCCCTTTTTCCCCTCTCATTTCTTCTTGGCCGAAACTTGTCTTTGGTGGAGAGCCTTTGTGTGGTTGCTAGCACAACCAAAGGTTTTGTCTCCTTCTCCAAGATAGTGTTCATGTGGATACGCATAGAGGCACGGACACTTGAACATGCAAGAGATCCGACAAACTTTGGACTAGCGGGATAAGCGAAGGGCACGCTCCAAAGGTATACCCTATTAGATAGGGCTTTATGGATCTAAACTTGTATGAGTTTTCTTTCGCATGGATCGCTCAAGGGATCCTTTTTCTGCTTCGATTTTATTGTTTATCCCCATAGGATTCCCTACAATGAGAAATTTATCTCTCAGAAATCCTACGTGTCCTACTAGATCTACGAGGAAGCGGTGTATTATCAGGTTCAGTTATTATCTCATCTGAATGAGTAATCAACTGTGGTTCTTAACTAGATATCTCTTCTGTGTCTACCGGAGCCTCTTGAACTACACTTAGTTCGACCTCACTCTCACTGTTTTCCTATAAGAGAAACTCCTTCTCTAGGAATACAACATGTCTTGAAACAAACATCTTTTGTTCCGAGGGATGATAGAATTTGGTAACTCCTCATTTCCTTAGGGTAACCAATAAATAGACACTTATCAGACTTTGCCTCTAGCTTGTCTGATACTTTCTCTTCACATAAGCAGGACAACCCCATATCTTCAAAAAAGATAAATGAGGTTTTCTACTATTCCACATCTCATATGGAGTAGTAGAGATTGCCTTAGTCGGGACTCTATTTAACAAGTAAACAACGGTCTCGAGTGCGTAACTCCAATAGGTTTTTGGAAGACTTGCATGCTGCACCATTGACCTAACCATGCCCATCGGTTTCGCCTTTCAGCCACACTATTATATTGTGGCGTGTAAGGTGGAGTGCTTTGGGACAAGATGTCATTGTCCCTTAGATAATCTTGAAACTCTTGGCTTAAGTATTCATCATCTCGATCCGATCGAAGTACTTTAATACTTGTTCTAAGTTGTTTCTCTACTTCCTTTCTAAAATCTTTAAACCTTTCAAAGACTTTAGATTTGTATCTTAACAGATACAAATAACCATATCGTGAATAATCATCGATAAAGGTAACGAAGTAACTATAACCTCCTATGACATGAGTTGACATTGGTTCGCATATCGGTATGTATAAGGTCAAATACCTCAACTGCTCGTTCACCCTTTCCTCTGAAAGGTAGTTTAGTCATCTTTCCTTTTAAGCATGAAACACATGTGTCTAATGAATCTGCTGATTCATAAGACTCCAAAATGTCAAGCTTATGCAGTTTGGACATGCGTTCATTGCTTATATGGCCAAGACGACAATGTCATAATTGCGAGGTTAATTGATTATCTAACTTAGCTTGTTTGCTATTTGATTCGATATTGAATATCTCGTTGGATTTATCTAATGTGTAGATTCTATTATTTAACATCCCAGTAGCATAAAGAACATCATTTAACATAATGTAATAATAATTATTACTAAACATCAAATGATAACCTTTCTTATTCAAACATGAAATAGAAACAATTTTTTTTATTAATGCAGGAATATAAAAACAATCATCCAACTCTAAAACTAGTCTCGTAGGAAGTCGCAACATATTAGTACCCTTGGCTACAACAACAACCTTTGCTCCATTATCAACCCTTAGATCTGCTTCTCCCTTAACCAGTCTTCTTCTGTTCCTAAGTCTCTGTATGTCATTACATATATGTGAGTCACTCTCGGTATCCAATACTCAAGTGCTAGAAGAAACAGTATGACATTCAATAGCAAATATACCTGAAGTAGATTGGGCATCATATGCTTTTTTCTACTTCAGTGACTCCAGATACTCCTTGCAGTTTCTCTTCCAATGCCCATCTTTGTCACAATGATGGCAGGTGCCCTTAGGAGTTATTTCTTCCTTCTTCGCCTTTTTCTTCCCTTTAGCTTTGGTTTTTGGCTTTCTCTTAGACCTTTTCTTTGAGGAGTCAACCAACATCACCGCCTTCTGTTCTTTAGCAACATATGACTCCACTGTTTTGAGCATATTGATCAATTCAGGAATCCTGGACTCAATCTTATTCATCCAATAGTTCATCACAAATTGTGAATAGCTACCAATTAGATTGTGAAGAATTAAGTCAATACTTAATTCATGGTCCATGAAAAACCCTAATAATCTCAATCGCTCAATATAGTTATTCATCCTTAGTGCAAACTGCACTGCAAATGAACCCTCCTGCATCTTCGAGCGAAAAAAGAGTTGGGTGACCTCGAACCTTTCAGATTGTGCCTTCTCATCGAACAACTCTCGAAGATGAAAGACAATTGTATTAGCATCCATATACTCAAGTTGCTTCTATAACTCAGGAGACATCGACGCTAGCATAATGCAACTCACCATCTCAGAGTCAGTAACATGTTTCTAGTAAGCCAACTTTTGGTCACCAGATGCATTATCTGCAGAAGGTTTGGGAAGAACCTCTTCAAGGATATAAGCTAGCTTTTCAGTCTTGAGAACAAATCTCATATTACAAAGCCAGTCCAAGAAGTTTGGCCCAGTCAATTTGTTATTGTCCAAAATCGAACGTAAATTAATGGAGGTTGATATGATGTTCTAATTAGTACCTAGACATACAAAAAGAGGTGTATAAAAAAGATGAATTTATAGTAATGTAAACAATTTACATTAGCAAGATGAATTTTTATCAAATTCAATAGCCCTCACTTTGAATTTGAGAGATGATAGGTGATCTCCTAGTGGGTTGATATCCATTATGACTAAGAACAACCTTGGAGAGAGTCCAATAAGTCATTCATAGTCATAATGTTAGGTATCAACAGTACCCATTATATATCAAATATATAACTATCACTTTATGCTATCAACTAATTGAATGTTCACATATACATTAGGTTGTTAACTCATTAACATATATACATCCAATGCATATCACCTAATTGCACCTCTGTCCACATTGACCTTGGAGAGAGTCCAACAAATCAATGCTTTCAGTGAGGGCCGATCCATTAATCTTGAGATCGAATTTAAATGATTTGAACACATCTAATTTACAAGTTAGACTTCGAGAGAGTCCAACAACCCAAATTTGAAATCGACCTCTGGTCCTTACCATTTAAAACACACATCGAATCTCATATGAATTGAACATGCTCGATGTCACACCAGGCTTGGAGATAGTCCAACAACCCAAACACGAAAAAGAACTCTGGTTCAACCATATTAATGGAAGGTGTTAGCCCTAATATTTGTATGAGGGATTTTAAGTTGTTATGGGTCTCATCTATAAAAGTAAATACACCTAAATATGGAAAAACCAATGTCACATTAGGAAATAAATTTCCCGATGTGAACGTGAGTCTATGCTTAGGCTCTAATGATGCGGCCAACACCTTCTGTGTTTCTAGGTGCATCCTCGATATTTCCTTTTAGGTTACAAACATATCCTATATGTAAAATCAAGCATACTCTAATCTATCATATAGATAAACATGGCACAGGTATATTAAAACATCAAACATGCATTAAATATTCTCCTACAATATGCAATCTATGTCAAACGAATAAGGTGGCTTTGATACCACTTGATGGAGATTTCGGGATCATGCGCAGTGGAATAAAGCGAATAAAACAATTTTATTACATCTCATACATCCCCTAGGGGCCAGAAAAACTTGCTTTGGCATAATCACATGAAAACACACACAAGGAGAATGAGAAGTTATACTTTTGAGATTCTTTTGAATGCGTTGAAACCACAAACAAGACCAACGGGCCTTGCCTCTATCAGTATCCACGCTGGGATCACTTGAGACAACTCCTAGAGCGGAAAGCCTTTGTCTCCGATTGATGCTAGCCAACTGACGGAGACAAGAGAAGAGGAGAGAGGAAAGACGGCTACCAAGGGAGAAAACCTAAAACAAAACCTGCTTTTAAAGATTATCAAGGGATCTATTTATATGTCTCTTGATTAGGTCATCTTAGGAGGCTTAAATGGAACATATCTTACCATAATTATCCCATAATTAAGGTAAGAACAACCTAGGAAATTTCCATAAGAGAAATCTCTAAAATTGATGGAACCGTGACACGACCATGTGGATTCACACGGTCGGCCGTGCCAAAAGGCACGACCATGCCAGGACACACGACCGGTCGTGTGTCCTTCTGAGCACAACCTAGTTTTTGTCATTTTTCGGCTATAGGAAGGCACAACCATTGCCAAGTTAGGCACGACCGTGTGAGGCTCTGTATGGTTCGTTTGACTTTGTTTAGGTGTGATATGGTTGTGCTAAGTCCAACAAGGCCATAGGAGGTTCCATAGCCTCTGTTTCGCACCCCCCTTAGTCTGGTCCAACCAAACATATCCTCTCTTAATGAGAATCTCATTCTCAGACTTATTTTACATCTCGAGATCACTCGTAGTGTATGTGACCCAATAGGTTCCTGATTATGTTGGTCATTCATAATTAACCCCTTAATTATGAATAGATCATGAGCGACACCTAGCAGTACATCATGACCCCCAATTGATCGAAAAGTCTAAATCGACTTCAAAATATTTTCTGAACCCTTCAGCAGCTTCAGTTGTTTGTGTCTTGTTCCTTTCACTCATCCTATACCGACTTGGTTCAGGATATGGTCTCTGTGTTTGTCCCCACTAAGCTGACTACATCACACCTAGCCTAAGTTAATTTTCTTATCCTGTGGATTCAAGTTACTCCTACATATTTCCAAGAAGACCATCTTCTTAACATGTTTGCTCTGGACAGAGTCTTCTGAGTAACAATCCTGACAAGAGGCCTAGGGTATACATCTCCTTTATCAAGAGTGGTGAATCCTCTATGGGTTATTCAAACACCTTCGATCACTTTGGTTTATACCCAATCATCTAGTAGTTACACCTACTATGTAGATGGCTGCGAAGAAGTCAAAGTACAAGGCGTCATGATCAAGGTGACTTGAATACCTCAAGTCTAAGGAAGCTCGCACTCAAGCTGCAATGAGATCTTCAACGACATATAGAACCATATGAAGTCTCATAGCAGGCCACTCTAATGAACTAGTTACCATAACTAACATCCACATATTCACTCTCAGCATCCCTATGCTTCCATTCAGTGAGTACTGAATGCTTGGACAAACCGAGGAGCATAACATGTGCTAGTCTCACAGAATTGATGATGTTCAATCTCATCAATTCATCGACTAGAGATAGTTTCAATACTTGCATATTTACACATGATGAGATACCCACTAATTGTGATCCAATCATAATTTCTCTCATGTTATACATCGTATTATGGACTTTCAGTATATGAGTTTAAGATCCAATCAAATACATAGATAATGTATACTCAAAATAGTGAATTTTATTAATGACTTCTAAAGTGATTGCCTTAGGACACCTCTCAATTACATCAGCCTTCACATTCATTTGACTACAAATTAACATCATATAGATTTCGATCTAGACATTCCAAATATCTAATCCTGAATTCAACACATGAATTCAAATCTGGCTCCAAACAGGTATAGTAAATGGTGGGAGCATTTACTTCGATCTCTTTTCTCAAATGATCTTATCTTGATACAAATATCAAGATGACCCAGCTTATAGGTATGTATCTCTATACATATAACTTCCAAAGCTATCCTATAAGTAATGGTCTTACCCCTATTCGTACTTAACAAATAGAGATGATTGTCCATGTGAAAGGACCAATCACTACCCACCAACATGCTCACCGAGATCTTATCAAAATGTAACATTACATATACATACACTGAATAAATTATAACTGACATTTCAAGCAATCAAATTACAATATCCGATTGTCATTACAAAATTGTTACATTCTATGAAGTTCTTTGTACTTACATGCTCATTAAATGACTCTCTAGTCATCGGCTTAGTAAAAGGATCTGCAAGTATAGCACGTGTAGGGATATACCCAAGAATCACCTTCTTCTTAGCAATGATATCCCTTATAAAATTATACTTTATAGTTATATGCTTGCCCTTACTGTGATATTTGGGATCCTTGAAAAAAGCTATAGCAGTTTGACTGTCACAGTAGATGATCACTGGACTCCCACTGTCCTCAGTAATCTTCAGATTTTTCAGGAACCTCCTTAACCAGACTGCTTCTTGCATAGCTACTAAACATGCCACATATTCAGCTTCCATAGTTGACAAGGCCACACAAACATATTTCTTGATGTTCCAGGAGATGGCGCCACCATTCAACAAGAACGCATAACCTGATGTAGATTTTCTATCATTCAGGTCCCTAGTTCAATCTGTATCTGAATAGCCCTTCAGGCTCATATCTGATCCTTGATAACAGAGACTATAACTTGTTGTCACTTTCAGATATCTGAATATCCTTTTCACTTCCTTCCAGTGTCTCAGTCCGGGGTTTGACTGAATTGGCTGACTAAGCCAACAACATAGTTGATATCGGGATGAGTACACAACATAGTGTAAATCAAATACCTATAATACTAGCATACAATTTTTTATTCATCTCGATTATTTCTTCAGGAGTCTTGGGACTCATATTCTTGCTCAGAATAGTACCTTTCACAATGGGTGTTTATTCACTGTTACAATCAGACATGCTAAAATATTATAACATCTTATTTATATAAGACTCTTAAAACAAATCCAAAAGTCTCTTAGATCGATCCCTGATAAACTTAACTCCTACGATGTATTCAGCTTCTCCTATATCTGTTGTGTCAAACTGTGATGAAAGTCACTTTTTGACTTCTATCATAAAACCCATGTCATTTCCTGCTATCAACATATAATGATAAAATAACATACTTTCCTTTTCCATCTTTTAGGAAAATGCAATGATCCTCATTGATCATTTCGAAATTATAAGATAAAATAACTTTGTTAAATCTTTCCATTGTCTTGATGCTTGCTTTAGCCCATATATATATTTCTTCAATCTATATACTTTTTCTTCTTAGCCTTCAATAATGAAACCTTCTGACTGAACCATATAGATTTCCTCATCAAGCTCACCATTAAGGAAAGCGATTTTTACATCCATCTGATGTAACTCCAAGTCATAATGCACCACAAAAGCCAAAATGACTCGGATTGACACAAACTTAACTACAGAAGAAAATGTCTCTTCAAAGTCTATGTTCTCCAATTAGGTAAATCCTTTTGTAACTAAACGAGCTTTGTATCGGTTAATCGATCCATCTGATTTTCTCTTTATTTTGAAAATTCATTTATTCCCAATAGCCCTTCGCCCAAGAGGAAGATCGACTAACTCCCAAACATGATTCTGAATCATTGACTCCATCTCTTCAACCATTGCATTTTTTCACGTTTCTCTAACTCTACATCTCAGAGCTACCTCAACTGATTGAGGTTCATTATTATTAATTGGGAGTGTCATCATTGCCTCATTCTCAATATCAAACCTCTTCTTAGGTTTGATCTTACAAACACTCTGGGAACTCAGTTTCAAGAAAAGTAGCATCTCTCGAATCAAATTCAGAAATGATTTTATCTTGTTGCTCTCCTATAAAAATATAACCTTTGGAGGTCTCAGAATATCTTATAAAGATACATTTCTTAGTTTTAGGTCCTAGTTTTTCATACTTATGAGAACTGTCATGAACATAGATAGCTGACCCTAAGGGTCTCAGATTGCTCAAATCTAATTTTTTGTCTGTCCAACATTCATATAGGGTAGATGGAACTGATTTTAAAGGCACTTTGTTAAGTATATAGGTCACAGCTAATAATGCATCACTCCAATAGGGGATCAGCAAATTAGCCAGTGTCATCATAGACCTAACCATTTCTAGAAGAGTCTTATTTCTTCTTTCAACAACCCCATTTTGCTGTGGAGTTCCAAGGATTGTCAACTGTCTAATAATTCCCTTATCATTATATATTGTCTTGAATAAATTAGACAAATATTTCCCTCCATGGTCAGTATATAAAGTCTTCATCTTATGTTCCATTTGATTCTCAACTTCGTTCATATAACGAATGAAGCAATCCAATGCTTCAGATTTATAAGAAATCAAATACACATGACCGAAATGAGAGAAATTATCAATAAATGTAATAAAATAGGAAGCTCCATATCTAGCCTTCACATTCATTTGACCATAAATATTCGAATGAATTAATTACAATGGTGACTCAGCCCTAATAGCCTTATCGATTGGTTTCCTAGTCGCTTTTCCAATAAGACAATGCTTACATATAAACAAGCTAATTTAGCACGAGAGCCCAAGAAGCCCTCTTTAGCTAACCGATTCATGCGATCTTGTCCTATATATCCTAATCTAGCATATCAAACATCATCAGTTATATTTACATCACTAGTAAGAGCAATGTTTGAAAAACAACTATCAATCGCACAATTGACATTTGGTTCTAGATCAAGAAACATAAAACCATTCGTTAAAAAACCATATCCGATTGATACGGAGTCAATCTTAAGTTCTATACACTGACTGTAAAATTAATACAGTATCCTAAATCAAGAAGACAAGTAACAAAAATAAGATTCCTTCGAATCTCAGGAGCATACAGGATATCATATATAAACAAAATACTTCCACCATGAAGGTTAAGTTTACAAGTGCCTGTTGGATCGATTTGAGCACTAGAGGGGGGGGGGGGGGTGAATAGCGCAAAATAATTTTCGTTCGTTCATTCGATATAAAATGCGAGTGAGAGTAAATGCAACGGGAAAAAAATATGGCTCATTTGTTTTTACTTGGTTCACAGCCTTCGGCTGCTAGTCTAAGGCCCTAACGGTCCTAGACCACGTACGGAGGGAAAAACACTAAAAACACTCCTCATTAGAGGTAGGAGTAAGCGAATACAATCAATACGAAAAAACTCAAGGTAGAGGGACACTCCCCCTCTCCTTGTTACGATCAAAACTCGATAAGTATAGATTTAAAGACAACAATAAAGAATATACCAATGACTATTAAAGAAAGGGAACTTGGGCTCTTGTCGTCGGAGATGCGGTAGCACTTCGTCGTCGTAAGATCGTCGTAGAAGAGTATCGTAGCGGAGGCTTTTTGGAGAGCTTTTGATGATGGAAATGGGGTGGAGAACCCCTACTTTTATAGCCTTGAAAACCCTAGATGTTTGGATCTTCAACTAATGAGAGCAAGCCTCCTAGCCCTTGAGAAATGGAGATAAGCTTTGACTCTCCTCGAAGCTAATCCTTGACCAAGAGTCGACTGCTACCCTTACCAGTCGACTGATTGAAACATCAGCCGACTGATGCAAGCCACCAGTCGAATGATGACAGGGTTTCTAGCTACAATGAAGAGTTAGCTCAAAAATACAGTTAATATAAGTAAATTAAATGGTCATTTACCATCCGATCTCGACTTAGACTTTCTATGGGAGGTCTTGGTCGGATCGTCACCTAAGAACGTCCCCGTACAGAGGACACGACCTTACTTGCGCTCACTCACATGAGCTTACCTCAATATTTACCTTTGTAGCGTTTACTTCCGTTCTTCCACCTGATTCCTTCGGCTCCCTCCGAAGTCCTCCCGGTGTCGCCCGACCACCACGGTTTCCTCCGAGTGTCACTGACCTTCAGCTTTAGCTTAGCATTTTCTGCACACTTGATTTAGCTCATGAGATAACGATGTAAACTTAACTTTGTGTCTTTGCCATAATCAAAATACGAGTTCAATTATCTGATGCCCCTGCACCAACAGTGCCGACTCCTTTGACTTCAACTCTTGCATTGTTTCCTACATATATCCATTTGTTGTCAGCTGGTACCTTGCAATACTCCACATATGTAGCCCGCTCCCGAGCTACATGGTTGGTTGCTCCCAAATTTATAATCCATAAAGGATAAAAATCAGCTAACAATACAGAACTAGCAATAAAATGCTCAGAAGACGGACTTAAAGTTATCTTTTTTGGCTCAGTATATTCCCGAGCATAGTGGCCCTTCTTGCTATAGTTAAAGCAAGATACCTTGTTTTTATATTTCTTCCCTGCCTTCTTGCCCTTCTTCTTGATTGGGCCTTCCCCAGTAGTAGCAACAACTTCCTTCTTCTTTCCCTTTCCCTTCTTGAACCATTTCTTTTTCTTGGATCCAGATAATCCAACAGAACAGGCAACCAAATAGGCTTAGTTAGAAATCCTTGCGGATTCTGCTCTCTCCGTCTCCAGTTCAACATGGTGTGAGACGTCAGTGAAAGTCTTAATACTCTCACTGTGAGTTAAGGTCTGATTTATGGTTTTCCAAGAATCTGGAAGGGAACGAATAACTGCTTGAACCTATTATTTATTAGTCAACTCATGACCAGTAGTTTTAAGCTTCCGAATCATGTTCGGCATCTTCCTGAGATGTTGAACCATCAAAATATTCGGATACTTCTTGTAGTTATCGAACCTGATCATCAGCTGCCGAAGCTTGCTCAAACTCATTCCACTGTATATATCCCTAAGGGCTACCCAGACAGCATGAGCCGAAGGATACAACTCATACTCAAAAACTAGATCATCAACCATTGAATTTATCAATATACCCTTAGGAGTGGAATCCTTTTTTTTCATGCCTTATAGGTATCAAGGTCGCGTCTATGCTGTGCATTAGGACCCTCAATAGGTTCTACCATAACATGATGTACATCCTCCAGAACTTCTCGTTCCTCAAGTATATACTGTATTTTGAAGTGTCAGATCTTGTAGTTTTTCCCTTTAAGTTTCTCACCCTTGTTGAGTTCAGCTATAATATTTTTCGTTGTCATAATCTACTATAAATAAATAAATTATTTAGATATTCAGTATATGTATTTATATATGTAAATTGACTCAATGTAAATTTTATTTAGTTTACAAAATCAAGTGATAACTACATTCCCACTCATCATTTGTATATATAAATCTTACTTACATTGATCTATTCTATTACACACATCCCATCTAATGAACTTAATCATTAAATAATCATGATATTTAACATTTAATGAACTGATCATTTATAATTATACTCATAATGAACTAATCAAGGAGTATATTACAATAAATAAATATCATGCATTATGTAGAGTAAACAACATAAAATGAACAAATCATTAACATAAACATGTTGTACATTGTTAACAGATAATAAAATTCTATTAAGAATGTTACTCATAACATTCTTCTTACTTATAACTTGAATAACAACTCTAACAAGCTAAATAAGTAATTATTACTCTCACTAGGAAAAACTCTAGCACAGTAGTAATCCAAATGTGTCCTATCTCTTTCTAGGCTGAACTAGGACATCTTCAGCTGAGATGCTCTCAAGATGATGTCATGACACAAAATCCTATAAAGAACCCACATGAAGAGATCTCATCGAAAATCCTCTACAGGGTCTTCTTTTGGATCTTCTTCTGGATCCACTTCACAATCTGCATAGTGAAGTAACTCTGTGCACAATTGGGTATAGGAAATACGCCCCTCATAGCGCCCCCATATCTGATGCGTTACATCACTCAGGTTTTCAGACAATGAACGAACCAAAGTCCAAATTCTGTAGTTATCCAGAATCGGAAAATCTTGCATCTCTAGGCACCAAAATAGTCTGTCCAATCTCCCCATGTGTCTACCAACTCTATAAGTTGGGTCATACTCTATCCCCTCGATAGCTTTCCTCAGCTAATTTCGCATCACATCGCGATGAGTCATGGTAGTAATCATTCGTGTCATCTGAAAAATTGAAATTAATTAAGTCAGTGAAGAACCAACAAACCAACACATATACTGGCTTAATTCAATTTATACAAGTATAGAACCAATACAATAAATTAAGAAAAAAATAGATTTCCTTGATTTGCTGGAGAACAATCGACTGATCCACTTAGACTAGTCGACTGTCATCTAAGTCCAATCGATTAGAACCATGAAGACTCAACTTAGCCATGAATTCATGAAAACTCGAACACCATCCGATTTGCTTCGAGCACCCTAGGCACCTAAGCACCTATATATGGTATTCTGTCTTCTCATCGTCCCTAGACACTAACCCTAGTTTGTTGGGAATTGAATGCCCGCTAGAGGGGGGGTGAATAGCGTAGATCGTACGAAGATGGAAATCGATCGCGTTCGTGTCTACAATTACGTTAGTGCGCAGCGGAATATATATAATAAAAGCAATAACGAAAAGCAATCACACGAACACAAACATATAACGTGGTTCGGAACCGAATGGTTCCTACTCCACGGGTCGAGCTCTAAAGAGCCCTAGTGATGCACACGCACTCACTAATCACAAATACTCCTTCTCGACACAAGTCGGAGGTGGAGAAACCTCGTACAAAAGATTACAACAATAATCTACAAGATGCAAGCAAATACAAGTAAGAAATACAATGCAAGTAAAGGAAAAACAACTTTACAAGAACTTTGGATTGCTTGATCTTTGATTGCCTTGAACTAGCTTTGAAGGACTGGAAAGCACCAACTTCCCCCTTCAATTTCGCCCAAGAAAATCGCTAAATCCTCTCCTTCCGAGCCGCTTTATAACCTCGCGTCGGGCCGGATTTTCGCCATCACACCGATCCGCCATAAGTCCTGCCGATCGATGCCATCGTTGTCATGAGACAACGGGTCGATCCACGCTGAAAAACTCTAACGATCTCTGGCCGATCGCCAACATTGGCGATCCGATCGACAACGCCGTAGTCGATCGCCTACGGCTACGTGAGCGCTCGTGTCAGAAGACAATCGCGCGATCGCCATCCATGGCGATCATCGCCATCACCAATCGCTTCCAGGTGAGCCGATCGCCAGAGCATCCACTTAACCCGGCAAATAACTGTCGACTACTACGGCATAACCGCCATAATGCCGATCGCCAACCTCAAGAATGAGGTTTTAACCCAAATATGGTGTCCCCATACTTGCTAGACCACCCTTAGCCTAGACCTAAGCCTTCTAGCAACCTCTATCGCATCCATCGCGCTAGCTTCCGGTGCTTCCATCGGCTCTGTCATGCTAATCGGTGTGTTCACCGCCAAGGCACATTGGACTTACTGTTGCCAAGACTCCGCTTGGACTTTCTGATATCAATCCCCTTGGACTTGAGTGCCAAGACTCAAGCTTGGACTTTCCTTGCCAACACATGTTGGACTTCTCAATTGCCAAGACCCATGCTTGGACTTTCCCTTGCCAACTCATGTTGGACTTTTCCAAATGCCAAGTGTCCCACTTGGACTTTCAATGCCAAGTACCCATGACTTGGACTTTCCATTGCCAAGTACCCATGACTTGGACTTTCCATTGCCAAGTACCCATGACTTGGACTTTACCTTGCCAAGACCCATGCTTGGACTTTCCCATAATCACATGGTCAACCCTGGTCAACCATCAAGTCAATTATAACCTGGGTCGATTGTATAAACAATCTCCCCAACATATTAACCGACATTAATGTCAAACATCAATGTCAAACCTATGTCTAACATACTTTGTCAAACATACTTTGTCAAACATCAAAACATCACTCGAGTCAAACTCGAGTCCTGGTCAATCGTGACCTGGGCCGATTGCACCAACAATCTCCCCCTTTTTGATGTTTGACAAAAACCAAATAAAACCATGAGTTAGAACACTAACTCAAATCCCTTACCAATTATCCCAAATTGGTAAACACTCACCAAATGTTCTCCCCCAAACATTTAAGTGAAAAAGCAAATCAAATGTTCTCCCCCAAACATTCTCCCCCTTTTTGACTAACATCAAAAAGGTTTTCTCTCCAAGGAGGTCAATGTCTCATGTCCCAATGAGATCTTACAATCTCCCCCTTGATCAAAAATACCTAGGATGCCTACCATCTTCCTAGTGATAAGTCCCATATCACTCAAGAGAGGCACTCCTATCTCACTCTCCCAATTTCCAAATTGGGTATCAAACACCCATCAATTTTCAATTGATAAGATTCTCCCCATATAAAAAAAACATCCATCATCCCACGATGGATACCTCCCCCTAAAGGCTTGCTCCCCCTTGACCATTGCACCAACAATGTCCTTGGAAAGCCCCTAAGCCAATAGGAACCCTAAACCATCAAAATTAAGGTTCTAAGTTCAACATAGAACTCTTACTCACCCTAAATTTGATACTTTGACCTAACACAACTCCTAATCCATATCCAATGGATTTTCACCCTTCATAATGCTTCCCAAAGCATATCCTAGGGTTAGGAGTGGTTAGGAACCTTTGTCATAGCTGAACACGGGCTAAACAAACCTTGTTAACCCGAAATCAGACATGGCAGTCGAGTCTGATCGATTCGATTGCCACTCTCATCGATCAGCCACCAATTGGCGCCGATAATTAAATTCGAATTTCATCGGATCAATTTTGAAAATGCATAAGTAATTCTACGTATTTTGAAAATTCATGAAACTTAATACGTACATTACTTATAAGAAATACAATAGGTGAAAAATATTTTAAAATTATTTTACCCATAAAATAGTGAGTTTGATACAAAACTCAAAACCATTGAAATTTTCAATGTTTTGGCCTATTTGTATCAACTTCATCAATAGTGATTGCTATCAAAAGATAGACTTCACCAAGGTTTTTCAAAATGAATTTAAAATGTTTTTGAAAACCTATTTTGGATCACATTCCTTGGGCTCTATGTACATGACTTGTACACAAGCTTTCCCAATGATCCGATAAAATTAGATGAGTTTTAGTTCATCTAGATGCCAAAACTATGCACCTTGAACTTAACTCATATCCTAGCATCTCACATGTATCTAGGGTGTATAAATACACATACATGTCAATTGGATGTGAGATGTGGGTTTTGTTCTCCTAAACTAGGGTTTCATGCATTTTCTAAGGCAACTTTACTTGATTCCCTTATAAATGGGACTCAAGTCATGCCATAGTCCTTAAATCAATTTTAATCAATTTAGATGCATGAAGATGATCATGGCATAATGATAGCAAAGTAAATCATGGCCAATGATCATGATGTCATGGCATATGATAAAATTTAAAAACACATGACATTTTAAAAACTTAATCCTAAGCATGATCATGACATTTAGATGATAAAAGTAAACATGATGTCATGTCATGGCATATGGCAAACAAATCATGGCATATAAAATATATAGGTATAATAATACCTAAATTTTAATATTAATTGCCATTTGTTGAGACTTGTTGAGATTTAAACATATTTTGCCATATTAACCTAATCTCCCTAGTGTGCCAAAACCCAAAATGGCACACCAACCTCTAAACCTAAATTGTGCCAAAATGATCATTTTATCAAACTTCATAATTAATATTGGCACATCCTAAAATCTTTTAGGATTAAAGACTCAAATGTATTTTCAAGATAACCATAACCTTGAAAATAACCTAAAATGTCACCTTTGTTATGGTTGAGTTAACTACCCATCCAATTAAGGTTGACACACCCTAACCCATCTTAGCGTGAATCAATCACGCTCTTAGGAACAAAAGCGATTTGAACTCCTAGGGTTACTTAGGTATTCCTTAGGGATAACTTCCCTAGATACCTTCCTAATGACCCTCCTAGGCTTGTTAGCCTTGGTCATTTGGGTCTTACCTAGGTTGACTCTAGGGGTGACTCCCCTTGCAACCTTCTTAGTGGCCACCCTAGGTTTCCTAGAAACCCTAGCCACTAGGCATACCCTTTGGTCAACTCTAGGGATGACTTCCCTAGTAACCTTGGTCTTCCTAGACCTAGTTAGTGTTCCATAATCACATGGAACACTATGATAAGCCACCTTAGGCTTAGGTTTGTGACCCAAGCCTTGCTTGCCCTTAGTTGACTTTTGACTCTTAGGTCTTAAGTATTGATTTTGACTTTTTGACCTAGGAGTTTGACCATTAGACCCTTGAACTTGATTTTGTATATTTCTAAGGGTCTTTTCTAATTTCTCAAGCCTTGACCTCAAGGCTTGGTTTTCTAATTCCAATTGCCCAATTGATTGTTGATGGAGTTCTTGGGCATGGGACCTTGTAGGCATATGCCTAGTCCATTTGGGATTAAGACCTAGGTGCTCTTGCACCTTTCTAATGGTCTCACTAGGTAAAGTTTTTCTAGAGTTATTTGACCTAGGTTTGTCCTTAGATAAGTTATTTTTAGGGACATTAGTCCCAAATTTCTCCCTATTATCTAAGTAAACATTCTTAGCTCCTAAGCAAAAATACTTATTCCTATTAGCATGCTTTTTATAAATTGCAAGTGAATTGAAATCCCTAGCATGCTTTTGCTTGTAAATTGAAGAGGGAGCAAAATTAGAAGTTACCCTAGGGTTTGCCTTAGCTCCCCTACATATGATGCTCCATTTTGAGTCTTCTTGTCCCCTTTCTTGCATTGACTCGGTTAGTGCCCTTTTGATGGCACTTGAAGCAAATGATGTGCTCTTTGCTTCTTTGACTTTGGGCACCGACTTCCTTGATTTTTAGCACGGGTGGAGTCTTCTTAACCCGTTTAGGACACTTACTCTTATAATGTCCTTGCTCCCTACACTCAAAGCGATAATATGAATTTTATCATTATTTGAAATGCTCGAGTTACCTAGATCCGTGATAGGTGCGGAGTTGAATTTTGGGCTTCTTCATCTTGGCCGGATGTTGAAGCTTCCTCCTTATTTTGTTCCGGCTCCGGTGTGGATGGTCTAACTTCCTCCCCCTCTATCCTAGAGGTTGAGGTTTGTCTTAACTCTACCTCTTCCACCACTTCTTCCTCCTCGATTATAGAAGTGGATGCTTCTTCCACTTCCTCCACCAATCCGGAAGTTGATTCCCTATCAACTTCGGACTCCTCAAGCTCTTTAGATGGAGATGTGCTTGCTTGAGCTTGAAAGGGTGTGCACTCTTCTTCTTCTTCTTCTTCTTGTTGGATTGATGATGAGTTTTCATGGAGCTTTGCCACTTGGCTCCATAGCTCCTTGGCATCTATATAATTACCTAACATACACAAGATATTGTTAGGTATTAACTCAACCAAAAACTTTATTACCTTGGTGTTTTTCTCGAAGGCTTGGACTTGCTCTTCGGTCCATCTCTTCTTTTTGAGGAAACCACCTCTTGGTCCTCTTGGCAATTCAAAGCCTTCCATTAAGATAGCCCATTCCTCAATGTCCCTCATCATTAGGAAGTCTTCAATTCTTGACTTCCATTGTTTAAACCCTTCTTGTCCATAGAAGGTATAGGGGATAGGTGTGTTGATGTCTCATCCAAGCTTGTCTTGGAGTTCCATCTTTCCTCTAGCCTTTTAGCTCCGTGGTTAGTCAGTAGAAGAGCCGGGCTCTGATACCACTTGTTGGGAATTGAATGCCCGCTAGAGGGGGTGAATAAGCGTAGATCGTCAAGATGGAAGATGGAAATCGATCGCGTTCGTGTCTACAATTACGTTAGTGCTTGCGGGAATATATATAATAAAAGCAATAGCGAAAAGCAATCACACGAACACAAACATATAGCGTGGTTCGAAGAATGGTTCCTACTCCGCGGTCGAGCTCTAAAGAGCCCTAGTGATGCTGCGCACTCACTAATCACAAATACTCCTTCTCGACACAAGTCGGAGGTGGAGAAACCTCGTACAAAAGATTACAACAATAATCTACAAGATGCAAGCAAATACAAGTAAGAAATACAATGCAAGTAAAGGAAAAACAACTTTACAAGAACTTTGGATTGCTTGATCTTTGATTGCCTTGAACTAGCTTTGAAGGACTGGAAAGCACCAACTTCCCCCTTCAATTTCGCCCAAGAAAATCGCTGCTAAATCCCTCCTTCCGAGCTGCTTTTATAACCTGCGTCGGGCTGGATTTTCGCCCATCGATCATTGCCATAAGTCCCGATTCGTGATGCCGCTATTGTCATGAGACACGGGTCGATCCGCCTGGAAAAACTCCAGCGGATCTCTTGGCGATCGGCTCGCCAACATTGGCGATCGGCCGACAACGCCGTAATCGGCCCGATCGGCTCTGAGCGTTACGTACTCGCGGCTGGCCCGGCGATCGCCATCCATAGCGATCGGCGCCGCCGATCAGCTTCTCGATGGCGATCATTGCGAGCATCGGCTCTAACAGCGGTCGAACTCAAGTCGACTCACAGCGGTCGACGGCCATAATGCGGTCATTTGCCAACCTCAGAATGAGGTTTTAACCCAAATATGGTGTCCCCATACTTGCTAGACCACCCTTAGCCTGAACTAAGCCTTCTAGCAACCTCTATCGACCTCACGCCTCTCGGATCCCTCCAAGTCATCCATGACTTGTTCATCCATCAGCGCTAGCTTCCGGTGCTTCCATCGGCTCTGTCATGCTAACGGTGTGTTCACAGAGGCACGTGGACTTACTGTGCCAAGACTCGCTTGGACTTCTGGCATGATATCAATCCCCTTGGACTTGAGTGCCAAGACCCATGCTTGGACTTTCCCTTGCCAACACATGTTGGACTTCTCAATTGCCAAGACCCATGCTTGGACTTTCCCTTGCCAACTCATGTTGGACTTTTCCAAATGCCAAGTGTCCCACTTGGACTTTCAATGCCAAGTACCCATGACTTGGACTTTCCATTGCCAAGTACCCATGACTTGGACTTTACCTTGCCAAGACCCATGCTTGGACTTTCCCATAATCACATGGTCAACCCTGGTCAACCATCAAGTCAATTATAACCTGGGTCGATTGTATAAACAATCTCCCCAACATATTAACCGACATTAATGTCAAACATCAATGTCAAACCTATGTCTAACATACTTTGTCAAACATACTTTGTCAAACATCAAAACATCACTCGAGTCAAACTCGAGTCCTGGTCAATCGTGACCTGGGCCGATTGCACCAACATAGTTGACTATGCCTATTATTAAGTTGTTTATGTCGAGTCCTAGTTGTTCGAAACAACTACTCGACAATCAAGTTATGAGTTAAGTTAACCATAGTCAACTATGGCAAGTCAACCAGTGTCAACTACCATATGGTGTGGCAGAGCACCTTATGTGCTAGCCGACCACCATTAGGTCTGGGCGAGCACCAAGTGTGCAAGCCAACCACTGTTAGGTCCGGCTGAGCACCAAGAGTGCAAGCCGACCACTGTTAGGTCCGGTCGAGCACCAAGTGTGCATGTCGACCATCATTAGTGCTAGCTAAGCACCCTGTGCTTTGGCTGAGCACCCCGAGTGTCGAGCACGGTCACCTCTTTCACCTGACTACCACATGTTCAGCCCGAGCACTGTGCATTTCACTATCGAGCTGAGTGTGAGCACTTTTGTCTAGTGGTCGAGTACACCCAAGCACACAACCCGAGAGATTCATCACTCAACTTACGTTGCCAAGTACCACTTGCTAGAGCGCTTTGTGTCAGTCATAGTGAGCACCCAGTGCTCTAGCACCACACGGCCAAGCACCGCACGCTAGGGAGTTACGCTTTGTCACGGTGTCATGAATCCAATGCTTAACCATCGTGCACCCGAGCACCACGTGCTCAGGTGTTGTGCGCCTGATGCAGTGCCAAGCACCTAGTGCTCGTGCACCGCACACTCGATTTAATCTCGTTGAGTGACCCAAGCAGTGGATGTTTCCCATTTGGAAAATTGTTGCTTGACCATTGAAAAATCATCTAGCGCGCTCCTTGTCCCGAGCATAGAAAATACCTGTGTAACTGCATTTCTCAATCGGGTTCAACTCGACAATTTTCACCGTTCATCATTTTGGTGATGACCTGTGAAATTTATAGTTTAAATTAACACGAACAGATGCAAACAAATATTTTCTCTGATACCAATGTTGGAATTATTACATCTATTACATTAATTTAAAATGTTGTAAATAAAATTATAAATACGAAACTTATAGTGATTCGTCAGATTCTTCATACTTCCGAAGATGAACAACTTCTGAGAGAGATCTTTCAGAATAGTTTTCGGAACTTGTATGAAAGAGTTTAAGTTTTTTTTTGGAATAGTAACTGGAATGATCGGTGCTACAGTACTGCTATAAGACCGATTCTGTAGTGAAGATTTTGTTTTTAGATTTTGATAAAACTATTAATAAAAATAAGGAAAGCATGAATAGATATCATAAGTAAGAAAAATTGAGCGATAGTAACAGAGATATGAAAGAACAATATTAAGAAAGGTTTCTGAGGAGTTCGAAAGATACATTTTAGGTTCTTGATCTGATATCTTTCTCCTGATGAGCCTCACCTGTTACCAATCCATACTGAGCCCCGACATTAGAGCTCTTATCCGTTGCCTCTGTCAGCACAGGTCTTACCAATTTATTGGTAACAATTATCTTCACAAGGGAAGGAAAAGGACTTGGGGGATTATAAGATTAGAAAAAGATGTTATAAGATGTATTTTTCATTCCTCAGAAACAAAAACTTTTAGCCTTGCATTGCAAAGAAAGAAAAATATAGCTTTTACTGGAAAGACAATGGAATTACAAGGGAAATTAGAAATATACTTACAAACTAGACTCTCAGGCTAGGAATTTGAACTAAAGCACACTAACACACTTGTACACTCAAACACACTAGAAAACTAGAAGAGAGAAACTGTTGGGAGGAGGATGATCTTCGAGGAATGACAATGACCTCTATTTATAGCAGGAGAAGAGGTTGGTATCTTGCAGGTGCTGGTATACATTTGTGGTAGTGGAGATAGCATGGGTGTAAAGGGCTTCTGAGTGGTGTCACAGGTCGGTACTGTTGGTGCAATCGACCCAGGTCACGATTGACCGACTCGAGTGGGACTTGACTAGGGTTTTGATGTTCTACAATGATTTGCAATGTGGTTTGACCATATGACTAGTGGATGGTATGGGACATCCAAGGTCATATGAGGAAGATTATTGGAAAAATCCAAGTCGATCAAGGTTGACCGGACACTTGGTGTAGAGAAGTCCAAGTATGGTGACTTGACAAGGAAAATTCTGTTGGAACGTTCGCGACCGCTAGAGGGGGGTGAATAGCGCATTTTCGTCGTGGATGGAATTCGATCTTGTTCATCTTTACAAATCTTGTTATGCTATTGGAATATATATATATATATATATATATATATATATATATATATATATATATATATATATATATATATATATATATATATATATAACAAAAACAAATACACACAAGCACAATCACAACACCAAATATAACGTGGTTCGGAACCGAATGGTTCCTACTCCACGGATTGGGCTCGAATGAGCCCTAGTGATGTCAATCACACACCACTACTAAATAACTTCTTCTCGGAACAATCCGGAGGTGGAGAAACCTCGTACAAGTGATTACTCTAAGTAATACAATGAACAACAAGCATATACAAGTAAATACAATAAAAGAATGGAAAGAACACTTTACAAATATCTTTTGGAAGTTTGCTTGTTGATTGCCTTAGACTAGCCTTGAAGACCCTGATTTGCACCAGCAAATCGCTCCAAATCGCCCAAGAAAATCGATGCCAAATCCCTCCTTCTGAGTTGCTTTTATAACCTGTATTCGGGCTGAATTTTGCCTAGCAGTCGACTGATTGGGACCATTAGTCGACAGCTCCTGTAGTCATTGTGAGACAACGGCATGAGCCACGTTGGATAAGTTCCAACGGATAGACTATCAGTCGACTGATCATACCCATCAATCAACTGATCGGGTCATCACTCGACTGTCAAACCCTAACAGTCGACTCGGGAACCTTCTGTGTCCGAATTCTCGACCCGATGGATTGGTGATCTCCAAATCGATCATTGCCTAATCTTGGTAGTCATTGCCGGGCCATTCTCGGTAGTTGAACTCGGTCGACTCACATCACGGACCGACAATAACATCGTCGAGGTTTTAACCCCAAGTATGGTGTCCCCATACTTGCTAGACCACCCTTAGCCTAGACCTAAGCCTTCTAGCCACCTTCGTCAGCCTCATGCCTATTGGATCCCTCCAAGTCATCCATGGCTTTTTCATCCATACACTAGCCTTCAGGTGCTTCCATCAGCTATTGTCATGCTAATGTGGTCTACACCGCCAAGACACATTGGGCTTATACTGCTAAGACTCCGCTTGGACTTTACGCCACCAACCATTGGACTTATGCTGCCAAGACTCCACCCTTGGACTTTACGCCGTCAATATTTTGCCTGGACTTCTCAATTGCCAAGACTCAAGCTTGGACTTTCCCTTGTCAATCCATGTTGGACTTTCCATGCCAAGACCCATGCTTGAACTTTTTCTTGCCAAAACCCATGCTTGGACTTTCCTTGTCAACCCATGTTGGACTTTCCATGCCAAGACTCAAGCTTGGACTTTTCATGCCAAGTACACAAGACTTGGACTTCTCTCATAACAATGGTCAAACCATCATCAAACATCAAATATGACATGGGTCGATTGCACCAACAATCTCCCCAACACTTGTTAGATATCAATGTCAAACATCAAAACACTACTCGAGTCAAACTCGAGTCTGGTCAATCGTGACCTGGGTCGATTGCACCAACAAAGTCCAAGTATGGATACTTGGCAAGGGAAAATCCAAGTTGGTCAAGGGAGACCGGACACTTGGTGTTGGAAAGATCAACATGGAGTTGGTGAGGGAAGTCTCGGCAAGTCTGGGAGACCATGCTTGGCAAGTGAAGTCCCGGACGAGGAGTCTTGACAGTGAAGTCCCGGAGGCATAACCTCTTGGTAGTGAAGTCCCGAAGGCATGGCCTCTTGGCAGTGAAGTTTCGGACGAGGAGTCATGGCAAGGGAAGACCCAGCTAATCAGGGAGATCGAGCTTGGCAAAGGGAGAAGTCCCGGAGGTGAGGCCTCTTGGAAAAGGTAGACCCTAGAGCATGAAATAGCCGATGAAAGCACTTGAAGGCTAGTGCAAGGATGAAGAGTCACGGACTCGAGGGATCCAGAAGGCATGAGGCTGATGGAAGTGGGTTGAAGGCTTAGGTCTAGGCCTAGGGTGAGTATCAAGTATGAAGGGATCATACTTGGGGTGTTAAACCTCAGTGTTGAGGTATAACAGTCGACTGTGTATTCGATTCAGTCGATTGGACTTCGTTTGTAGGCAAACATAAGCAAGGTGACCTCGACCAGTGCCTCGACTAGGATGTAGTCAAGGCGGCACCTCGACTGGTGAGGTGGAGTCAGGCGGTGAGACTTGGAAAGTCGAGATAGTGCTATGGAAGCACTCGACCAATGCCTCGACTAGAGTCGAGTCGAGGTGGTGCCTCGACTGGACCACTCGATTGACACCTCGATTGGTTATTCTGATGGAGGCACAGAAGCAAGGTGCACTCGACTGACACCTCGACTGGATCACTCGACTAGCGCCTCGACTGGTTCCAGCACAGGTATAAAAATAGCCGATCAGAAGCAAGGCGGACTCGACTAGTTCCTCGACTGGGTTATCAGTCGAGGCGGCGCCTCGACTGGCAAGGCGATTGTTGTGCTGCAATGTTTGGAATCGCGAACGCCGACAAGGGACATTGAAGGCTTCGAAGGGGATTATAAGAAGGAGGCTTATGGACGTTTTTGGGCACCGATTCTTGGAGGAAAAGAGGGAAAAGTTCTGTTGCATTCCAACCTTCTAGGGTTTCTCCAACACAACCAAAACAAGCAATCAAGCAAAGACATTTGTGTAAAGTGTTCTTGTTTCTTCATTTCATTTACATATTGTATTTGGTTGTTATTGTTGTTAGTTTTATTGTAAGAGGTTTCTCCACCTCCAGATTGTTTTCGAGAAGGAGAAGATTTAGTGGTGGTGTGCATCACTAGAGCTTGCTAGGACTCGACCATGGAGTAGGAACTAGGATTCCGAACCACGTAAAATATGTGTGTCATGGTGTGTTGTGTGCATTGTATTTGTATTTGTTGGTGCAATCGGCCCAGATCACGATTGACCGGACTCAAGTTTAACTCGAGCAGTATTTTAATGTTAGACAAAACATATGACATGTGATTGTCATGGAAAGACCAAGTGTGTAGCCTTGGCCACGTAAGTCCAAGTGTGTAGTCTTGGAGGTGAAAGCCCAAGCATGGGGCTTGGCATTGAAAGTCCAACATGAAGTTGGCAAGGGAATACCAAGTGTATAGCCTTGGTCATGTAAGTCTAAGTGTGTAACCTTGGTGGTTAAAGTCCAAGTTATGGGTTGGCATTGGCATTTGGGAAGTCCAAGGAGTGGTTTGGCGGCGTAAGGCCAAGTGGTAGTCTTGGGAGCATAAGTCCATATGTACCTTGGCGGTATAGACACTGAGAGCATAACAATAGCCGAAGGAACCACATGGAGGCTAGCGTATGGATGAACAAGTCATGGATGACTTGGAGGGATCCGCGCATGGATGAATAAGTCATAGACGACTTGGAGGGATCCGATAGGCTCAAAGCTAGTAGAGGTGGCTAGAAGGCTTAGGTCTAGGCTAAGAGTGTGTTGGATGCTTAAACATGTTGTTTGAGGTTTTATCCGACAGCCGGATGCTCAAACAACTTGTGTTTGAAGTTTTACCCGATAACAGTCGACTGATGGTAGTCAACTATCGTGAATGAGTAGTCGACTGGCAGTGTTGGTCACGAGCACAGAATGATCGGTAGTCGACTGATCAGTTGGCTATGAGGCTGGCAATCAACTGATGGTAACTGGCAGTCGACTGCCAATGTATCCGTTGGCTGGATGTCAATGTGGATTATGTCATTGTCTCATAACGGCTACAAGAGCAATCGACTGGGGACTTATGGCAGTCGACTGCTAGGCGCGGAATCATCCCGAGACAAGCATAAAAGGAGGAGCTTGGGGAGGATTTCCACAGTGATTTTTGGTGAGATTTTGGAGGGGAATTGTTGCTGCATTCCAGACCTTCAAGAGCAAACCAAAGCAAGCAACAAGCAAGTGATTAAAGCAAAGTGTTGTAAAGTTTTTCTTTACTTGTATTTCATATTATCTTTGTATTTGCTTGTACTTTTGTATTACATTTTGTAATTTCTTGTACGAGGTTTCTCCACCTCTGACGTGTTATCGAGAAGGAGTTTTATTAGTGGTGTGTTCATCACTAGAGCTTATTGAGCTTGCCCCATGGAGTAGGAACCCTAAGGTTCCAAACCACGTATATCGTGTGTCGTGTGCTTGTATCCTTGTTGTGTATTTCCATTATTGTATATTCCGCTGTGCTAACAAGAATTGTAGAGACGAACGAACGATTTCGATCAAGAACGACAATTAGGCTATTCAACCCCACTTCTAGCTGGGCCACGATCCTCCAACAAGTGGTATTAGAGCAAGGAGCTTACCGTCAAACTCATCGCCGCGATAAGCAATCGAAATGGCCGACATCAACATTCGTCCATCGAAATTCGAAGGAGACTTTTCTTGGTGGAAGAAAAGGATGGAGGTATACTTCGAAACCGATTTTGATATAATGTTAATCATTGAAAATGGTTTTGAAGTGCCTAGGGGTGAAGACAACAAGCCGTTAGTAAAATCAAGATGGATCGAGGAGAAACGACAACAATTCAAAACCAACGTTAAGGTAACAAAATCATTAATAAAATTGATACCTTATGATATTTTGTGTAAGCTAGGTGAATATAGGGATGCTAAAGAGTTGTGGGACAAGTTAGTCAAATTCCACGAACAACCCCAATCGGCTCAATCGGAGAAGGAGGCCGAGGATGAATGCGCATCAACATCCGAGGATGCGAAAGAATTGGAGGAAACCTCCACATCTAGAAATGAGGACTCATAAGTTGAGAGATGCTCAACATCCGGATCGGTAGAAGTGGTAGAAGAAGTGGAAGAAACATCTACCTCCGGAAGGAATGAAGAAGATCAAAGACTTCCACCATCCTAGGTAACTCAAATGCAATTCATAATAATAAAGATCACATAATTTACTTTGAGTGTAGGGAGAAAAGACATTACAAGAGTAAATGTACAAAATTGGCTAAGGAGAAAGTGTCGGCATCAAAAGTCAACCAAAAGTCAAAGGATGCCGAAGTCCTTGCTAGGAAAAGCAAAGAGCACATTGTGTACTTCAAATGCAACCAAAGGGGACACTATCGAAGTCAATGCCCTAGGAAGAAGAATAAGGGGCAAGAAGGAGCTACACAAGTAGGGAGAACTTCCAAAGCAAATCCTAAGGTATACTTTAATGCACCTTCTAGTTCTAGGATTAAGAAGCATGCTAGAAATTATTCTAACTCACTTGCTATTTCCCATGAACATAAGCATGCTAGTAGGAATAGATATGTTTGCTTAGGGGCTAAATCCTATGAACTTATATCTAAGGACAAACCTAGGAACAACAACTCTAGACTTATTTTACCTAGGGAGAGTATTAGGAGAATAGAAGAGAATTTAGGCATTAACCCAAAAAAGGGTAGGCACATGCCTAAGAAGAAGAGTCCTTCCCAAAAGTTTAATGAAAAATCAAAATTGGGAAAAATTAGAATTAGAAAATCGAGCCTTGAGGTCAAGGCTTGAAAAATTAGAAAAGACCCTCAAAATTATGGCAAACTCAATTATGGGGTCAAAGGAACAAAATTTAGGACCTAGGAGACAAGAACTATTTAAGGGTAAGAAAGGTTTGGGTCACAAACTTAAGTCCTACCACAATGTTCCATTTGATTATGGAACTAAATCTAGGTCTAGAAAAACCAAGGTTAATGGGGAAGTTATCTCTAAGATTAACCATGGCATGTGTCTAGTGGTCAAGGGTTCTATAAAACCTAGGAAGACCACTAAGAAGGTTACTAGGGAGGCAATCCCTAAGGTTAACCTAGGAAAGACCCAAATGACTAAGGTTTCAAAGCCAAAAAGGATCATTAGGAAGGTATCTACTGAAGTTATCCCTAGTGAATACCTTGTTAACCAAAGGAGCTCCAATAGGTATTGGGTTCCTAGGAGCATGATCGATTTACGCTAGATGGGTTAGGGCGTGTCAACTCTAAGTGGATGAGTAGTTAACCTAGCCATGGTAGAGTTGACACTTTAGGATTTGCCAAGGTACTTTGAGAAGTTGAAAATTGATTAAATTGGCACAATTAGTCATGGTGTATCATTTTGGGTTTTTGGCACACTAGGGGGATAATTGGAATTAAGGCAAAATAGATTTAATTCAAACAATGACAATTTAGGCTTAACACTTAGGTATCTTATACCTTAGTATTTTATACTTGTCATGCTTTATTTGCTTTGTCATGTCATGACATCATATTTATCTTTATCATATAAAATATCATGATAATACTTAGGGTTAGTTCTAATGTCATGTTATGCTTAAGTTTATATCACATGTCATGACATCATGATTATTGACACATACTTTTATTCTTGTTATCATTTATGTCATAATCATTATTCATGCATTAAATAAAATTGAGTTAAGGACTATGACATGATTTGAAGTCTCATGCATATGGGAATCAAATAGAGTTGCCTAGCATATGCATGAGACCCTAAATAACCAAAACTCACATCTCACTAGAACACTTGACTTGTATATGTTCATACACTTAGATACAAGTGAGATGTTAGGAATGAAATTAAGGTTTTAAAATTATTTCAAAATCATTTTGAAAAACTTTGGTGAAGTCTATCTTTTGATAGCAATCACCATTGAATGAGGTGATACATAGTAGGGTCAAACATTGAAAATTTCAATGGTTTTAAACTTTGTATCAATCCCACTAGTTTATGGGTATTTTATTTTTCCAATAATTTTCACCCATAATGTTTGTTATAAGTAATGTATGTATGAATTTTCAAGATTTTTCAAAATATGTATTTTTACTTATAAATTTTCAAATTTGGATTCTGAAGTCTGATTTTTGCACTATGCAGAATCGGTCACCATCATGTATGAATGATCGACTAGCATCAACAAATGATCGTGGTGACTATAAGAGTCATTGCAATCGATTTCGTAAACAAGGTTTGTTAGGCTCATGTTCAGCTACGTTTAGGTTCCCTAACTGCTTCTAACCCTAGGATATGCTTTGGAGAGCATTGGAAGGGTGGAAATCCATTGAAAATGAATTTAAAGAATTATTTAGGGTGTGTATCGAATTAAGGGAGGTGAAAGTTCAATGTTGAATATTCTTCCTTAATTTCGATTGTTTAGTATTTCTATTGGCTTAGGTACTCTCCAAGGACATTATTGATGCAATGGTCAAGGGGGAGCATACTTTTAGGGGGAGGTTATCCATCTTGGGATGATGGATATATTTTTGGACCAAGGGAGAGATTGTAAGATCTCATTGGGATGTGAGACATTGACCCCTTGGGAAGGACCTTTTTGATGTATGTCAAAAAGGGGGAGAAGAGACCAATTGGGGTTCGTTGGAATTCTCAAAGGTGAGAATTGCCAATTAGGGATAATTAGTATATTTGAGTTAGGGCACCTAACTCAAAGGTGTTCGGGGTTTTGTCAAACATAAAAAAGGGGAGATTGTTGGTGCAATCGACCCAGGTCACAATTGATCGGACTCGAGTTTGACTCAAGCGGTATTTTGATGTTTGACAAAACTTATGATATGTGATTATCATGGGAAGACCAAGTGTGTAGCATTGGCCATGTAAGTCCAAGTGTGTAGCCTTGGCGGTGAAAGTCCAAGCATGGGGCTTGACATTAGAAGTCCAACATGGAGTTGGCAAGGGAAGACCAAGTGCGTAGCCTTGGCCACGTAAGTCCAAGTGTGTAGCCTTGGTGATGAAAGTCCAAGTTATGAGTTGACATTGGCATTTGGGAAGTCCAAGGGGGTGGTTTGGCGGCGTAAGGTCAAGCGGTAGTCTTGGAAGCGTAAGTCCATATGTACCTTGGCAGTATAGACACCGAGAGCATGATAATAGCCGAAGGAAGCACCTGGAGACTAGTGTATGGATGAACAAGTCATGGATGACTTAGAGGGATCCGCACATGGATGAACAAGTCATGGACGACTTGGAGGGATCCGATAGGCGCGAAGCTAGTAGAGGTGGCTAGAAGGCTTAGGTCTAGGCTAAGGGTGTGTCGGATGCTCAAACATGTTGTTTAAGATTTTACCCGACGATCGAATGCTCAAACAACTTGTGTTTGAAGTTTTATCCGATAACAGTCGATTGCCACTTAGGCGATCGATGGCAACGATCGGTGAAGGAGCAATGATCGGCGATTAGTCGCGAGCAGAATGCCTGTGGTCGATTGATTAATCGGCTACGAGGTGATGATCGCCGCTATCTGTTGGCTGGATGTCAATGTGGATTAGGTCGTTGTCTCACAACGACTACAGGAGCAGTCGACTGGGGACTTATGGCAGTCGATTACTAGGTGCGGAATCTGCCTGAGACAAGCATAAAAAGAGAAGCTTGGGGAGGATTTCCATAGTGTTTTTTGGTGAGATTTTGAAGGGAAATTACTGCTGCATTCCAGACCTTCAAGAGCAAACCAAAGCAAGCAACAAGCAAGTGATCAAAGTAAAGTGTTGTAAAGATTTTTTTTTACTTGTATTTCATATTGTCTTTGTATTTTGCTTGTACTTTTGTATTACATTTTGTAATTGCTTGTACGAGGTTTCTCCACCTCCGACGTGTTATCGAGAAGGAGTTTTATTAGTGGTGTGTTCATCACTAGAGCTCGTTGAGCTCGCCCCGTGGAGTAGGAACCCTAAGGTTTCGAACCAGGTATATCGCATGTTGTGTGCTTGTATTCTTGTTGTGTATTTCCATTATTGTATATTCCACTACGCTAACAAGAATTGTAGAGACGAACGAACGATTTCGATCAAGCACGACGATTAGGCTATTCGACCCCCTTCTAGCTGGGCCATGATCCTCCAACAGTATTTGTATTTGTACTTGTATTTCCACTGCGTACTAACGAATATAGATAAGCATGATGAATTTCATCAATGAAATCGATGAATTGCTATTCACCCCTCCCCCCTAGCGACGCCAGTGGTCTTACAGGTACTGTAGATGCCATTTCTTATTACTGTGAATGTCCTTATCTTTTTGTGTCACGAGTGTTGCCCTTGTTTTTATCCTTCCATTATATTTTCTATATTTCTTTCAGCCACTGAATCCAGTGAATTTGTGTCATCTAGGCCAGGCTAAGGTGGGCTAATTTGCTGCAAGTTCTCCCGATATTGATGGGTTGTTAGCTTGGTTTTCTTTAGCATCCATTCGACATTCCTTTTCTTGTAATGTTGCAATAATGCCTAGTGTTGAGTGGTTATTTTGAAGGGAAAGAACTTCTTTGCATAGTTTTTATCCCAATAAATTTTTTCTATGTATGTTTCTGTAGCAAGAGTATATGTTGATGTTGGAAAAGATGTAGTTTCATTATAATTCCAAAGTCATTATGATCCTTGTATTGATGCTCTCTAGTGCTTCAATTGTTCTGCTGGAGTTGGGAGTGCTTCCAAATTTAGTCTTAATCAGAGGGATAGAATTCAGATATAAGCTCATCTTTAGAAAAACCGCTCTGGGCGTCTAGTTTGATAACATGTCGGGTTGGTTCTATGCAGATGTTTATCCATTTAGAAGGAGAACTGTCAAATGTACATTGTATGATATTTTGAAAGATTTCTTCTTTTATAAGATGTCTTACACATTCTCCGAGTTTGGAAGGAAAGTGCTTTGTTAATTCTATGTCAAATACCCACAATTTATGGAGTAAACCATAATCCATGAGTGTAAAAAGAGTAATTATTTTCCCCTTGTACTTTAAGTTTTTGAAATGTCTTAGGTCAATGTTTTCTCGTCTGAAGCTGAAAGGAGTTGGCAATTGCAACCCCACTTGTACGCTTCTTGTGAACATATGCTGAACTTATTCTGACATTTGAGTTTGGAGTTAAATTCTCCTTTGTAGCTGATTGTAATGTCTAATTGTGGATGTTTATGTACTCATTTAAGGGCTTCTTGTATTTGGCAAAAAACATTCCATGCTGATTTTTCCCCAAGATACCTAATGTAAGAATTTAAGTCTGTGGGGAGGTTGTTTAAAGAAGTGTTTGTCTATTGGTGTTTTTCTTCTTTTTTTTTTTAACTACTTCTGAATATGTGATTTCAGAAGTTGTCATTGTCAATGTAGGAGATATAGGACATGTTACTGCTTATTTTCCTTTTAATAGGATACTGATGAAGAAATGTGGTCCTGCACTTTGTCTTACTGTAGTAAATGCTTCTTCTAAGGAGTAAAAACGCCCTTGTAAGAAGATTGTTTGTCACTACCTAAAATTACTGTTTTCACTTCTTCCCATGTAGCACAGACTCCTGCATGTGTCCCATTATACCATAATAGAAGAACTTTTTTCCCAATGGTTTTTCCACTATTGTTTGGAAGTAATTGTGTCATGCCCCGGGGGCATATTCGTCATCCAAATCAAAATATAAAATATAATTATATTATTAACTGCATGCATGCATGACTAAACATAAGTTAGTGAAAGTAAAATAGGTTTATGACATCCAAATCAAATTGCGACAAAAATCTAAAATGGGTAAACAAAATGCGATAACAATAAAGAAAATAAATTGGCATATCGACGATGTAGTGGGATAGCACGGCAAGGGACTCTCTGAGCGACGCGAAGGTATGTCAACAAGGCACGTCCTTTATCAGCGAACCTGGAGGCCAAAGAAAGAGGGAGTGAGTACAAATCACTTAGTGGGTGTATAGACAAATAGTGCATGATAATATAAACAAAATGGAGGTCAAAGGAAAGTAAACCCGAGTAACCCAAACCTCAAAGTACCAGTATCAATCTGCAACTAACATGGTCAGCCATATAATAAATGCACCTGTGACATACACAACTAACTACAAACTTGTAAGAAATATATATTAAGATATTGCGACAAAGTCTCATGGCTCTCGAGGTAATACAAAGGGGTACTATCTGCGGGCAACAATATGCTACCATGAACAGAGCTCGTGGGTAGATAGGCAATATATAGAGCACTGTCTACGCGCAATCACATGCTATCATGAATGAGACTCGTGGGTAGATAGGCAATATAAAGACTCAATGTATGAGGGCAACGACATGCTATCATGAATGAGTCTCGTGGGCAGACAGAGTATATAGTTATCTAGCTATTGACTGCATGCAACAACATGCTACCACGAATGGGTCTCGTGGGCAGTCGATTATCTTAGGACGTTAAGCCTAGGGTTATCCAACACATTTAACATGAAACGTCTATCAAGACCGACAAAGATCATCAATCTACTAATAATCACGTGTTCCATAAATATTGTTTCATTCCTTACATTCCCTTCTAAGGAATAATTTCGTCTAAATTATACTATTTCTACCAGTTCAATCATGCACGCAACAACATACTACCACGAAAGGGTCTCGTGGGTAGTTAAGATGTAAGGTAGCTATCTAACTACAAACGACATATGAAACCAACTATCACTAACTTCAAATGAGTAGTCCAAGAGTATAACTCTATGGTAGATTCTCTCAACCGCAAATGAGAGACAAGATCGACCACAGGTATACAAATGCAACCACGATTCGAAAGTAAGAAAACTCTACTGCAGACTCTCTCAACCACGAATGAGAGACATAGTTCACAGTTGATATATGAGAAATGTTATATACCTTCTAAGGAATAATCTCATTTTAATCATACTATCTCTTCTAGTCCAATCACAATATCAACCGAAATAATAAATAAATAAACATATACCAGTAACATCTACTAATTTATACCGAAGCTATAAAAAAGCATATAACAATAATATCAGTCAAACACTAGAAAAAATAACTACATGTTAATGATGAGCAAGCAACCCAGAAACCAAGTAGAGTATAAAGAAAGGTCAAGCAAATATAAGGTCAAAGTAACCTAGAAAGAACATAGAGTGGAAATATAATATAATCTAAGTAAACAACGTAACCAAAATAATCATGCACTAAGATCTAAAGAGGTCAAAGAAGGAACCACCCACTTGCTATATAGAACACCAATTATCTTCACATCCGAAAACTCTACCTCAAATAAAATTTCTGAAACTGTAGAATACAATATCACCAAATGCTAACATAACTAAACTGTAGGAATAAGAATCTAAATCAATCTTAATCCCTGATTGAATAACCAAATCCCACAGTAGTGTAATCCCATACACTTCCTTACTAACCATAAATTCCAGATCATTAATCAAATTAAATCTAGGTAGTTATCATAGATCAACCCCAATTAATCAATCATACAACCCAACCACTCATCCTTCAATAACTCTTCTATTGAGCAGTTAACCAAATTCAATCAAAACTTACCTAGTTCTGAAGTCAAGCTCCCTAGCTTCTTGATTCACCACGATCTGAACAATCTGGACTTACGAAGCTTAGTTTCACCTACCTTTCATCACTTTAATTCCTCCCAGCATATTTGGTAGCAAGACCTATGGTTGATCACCCTCGTTCACCAAACATGGAATGTATAGACTTTAGGAAATGCAAATGGCTAATAGTAAACAACAGTCAGTGGATCCATATGCATGCAGCAAGGACTAGGCTCTTCCTTAGCCTTGACAACAAACATCGAAGCATTAGTCGATAGATGATGGCTCGACGTCGGATCACGGATCGACAATAATAGATCTGCTCACCGTCCAATGACCATCACAGAAGGGTGCTCGTTATCGTCTGGATCGAAAGAACGCAACAAGGAGGCAGTACCGTGAGAGCTCACGGCAAAGGAAAAAGGGTGTCAAAGTGGATGAAGACCAAAAGCAGCTGAGGTGGAAGAGGGACGCGGTGGCGACTCGCGATGAAGGAGTCGACGGCGATGCCACAGTGGCGCGATGGTTGCGAGGCAATGTCATTAGCCATGGGGTGTGGGACCCTGAGCGACGTGGGGTCGTGAGGAGGCAGCCGTTGGCTGCGACTGCGAGCGTACAAAGGTCGTGGGTGTCGACTGTGTCGTGCGGGTGTCGCAAGACAGTAGCCTCGATCACGTGCATTGCGAAGGGGCCATGGGCATCACAAGGCGATGATGACGACTCGACGCGGGCGGCGACCGTGGGCCGCTGTATGGGTGTGGGCGGTGTCCAGGTGAGCGTTGTGCATATGGGTGTGGCGAAGGATGATCCGTGACAGATTAAAGGTTAGGTTTTATAATTAAAACTTGAGTTGATTAATTCAATTAATCCCTATCGTTGGGATAAGATAAATAGACTATCTCAAAACCTAATAAAATTATTCCAAAAATTTTCTAATAATTATTAATAACTGAATTTCATTTTAATAAAATTAAATAAATTTATTTTTTTTATTTATTTTGTTTTAAATATTATTATATTTTTTTCTGGTATATTACAAATTGACTAGAGCATGTATGACTGAGATCTTTTGTTTTGTTGCTCCTTGTATTGTAGGCAGATGCCAGATATTGTGAATTAAGCAATATTTTATTTGGTCCAAAGTTTGTCTTTCCTCAAATAGGAATTGTTCTGTTTTTGAATATTGAGGTAGTTCTTGTTGTCCAAATGGCATGACTCTCTTTGGTGTGTTTGTATAACCATAGTTAAAACTGTTTTTGCTGAACATAAAAGGCCTTTTTCTGTCTATCCATGGAACCTGAAAAGTGTAATCATGTAAGTAGTCTTGAAAGTGTCATCTAGGGAATTGTTAATTCCTTTTATATGTTCTCATTGTATTTTTAAACCCTTGTTGATTATTGTATCAGCAAACATTAGCCATCTCTTACTACTTAGGATTTTTTCTTGTTCCTTTTGTTTGCTGACTGTATTTAATGATTTTCTCACAATCTATTCTTATGATGATTTCTTTTTTATCACATATGAATAAAAAGAAAGATTCAAGGCAGTAAATTACCGCTAAGATTTAATAGTCTAGGGAAGTTAAATGTCCTTTTTCTTTAAATTTGCCAGAAGCATATCTACAAAGGACTTCTGTAGATTTTGAGTTGCATTTAGAGTTTTTCTTTAAAAGGGATCCTCCCCATCCTGTTTCGCATCTATCTATTTCTATTATTAAATAGTCATTGTCAAGGGGGAGAGACAAAGTAGGTAGTGTTTTAACCATTTGTTTAATTTTTATGATTAGGTCAATATCCTATTGATTGAAGTGTCTTTGTGCTTTTGCAGATGTTTTGTTATATAATGTACCACTTATTTTCCCTGTATCCTTAAGATAAGATCTGGCATAGTTAAGGGGTCCTAGAAAGACTCTTAGTTGTTTAGTTTCTTCGATTTTATCCGAAAAATAAAATATCTTGTTGGCAATATGAGGTTGTAGTTTTATTTTTCTTTGTCCTATTTCTGCTCCTAGAATATCTATATGTTTGGTAACTAATTTCATCTTCTTTCTTGAGATGATGAGACCATGTTTTTCGAAAATATTAAAAATCATATGTAAATGTGAGAAATATTCTGTTTTAGTTTTAGAAAATACTAGTATGTCATCTATGTTGACGCAGGTAAAATTATATACTTCTTTAAAAATGTTGTCCATCTTTCGCTAAAAGACCTGAGGTGCAATTTTTAACCCAAATGGCATTACTAGCCACTCAAAATGTCCTTCTGGACAAGAGAAGGTTGTCCAACTTACTGAGTCCAGATGCATCTTTTTTTGCCAGAATTCTGATTTTAAATCAAATTTTGAGTACCATTACGAGTGTTGTATTTTATTGATAAGTTGTTCTTTGTCTAGTATTTTGTATCCATATTCATGACAGTTGTCATTAAGTCTTTTATAATTGAAAACCATCCTAGATTGTCCTCTCTTTTGTTCTGATCCTTTATTGACTATAAAAGCAGAGCTTCTATGTCTAGAGGTGGATATTTGTATGAGTTTTAGGTCTAATAATTGTTTAATATGTACCTTACATTCCTCTGATTTCCAATTAGTATAATTAAAGTCTTGTGCTTTTATTGTAATGTCTGGGTTTATAATATCTAATTTATAATATGTCTTGTCTATATTCCAGTATTTGGTGGGATTTTCTCCTATTATTTTTAAATTTTCCATTCTATAAACTAACAGGTCTAAATCATCTTGTGATTTTAGAAGATTTAAGAAGTGTGTTGTTTTTATTAAATCATTAGGTATGTCTACTTCTATCATTTCTATGTCATCATAAATTTCTAGGAAGTCCTAGTTTTGGTTAACTTGATTGTAACAATTTTTCTTTTTGCGTTCTCCTAGTGTTGCACACCGACAGACTTGTTGTTGTTCTATTTCTTCTTGTATTCGCTCACGTACCAATTGACCTATAAATTCTAATTCTGTTCTTGGGTTTTCCATGTGACTTTCTTCTAAGTTTTTGAGATTAGGGTTGGGGTCTTCTTGTTGTTTGGGGTCTTCTAGTTGTTCTAGCCCACCATGCCCCGAGGCACAAAATGTAGAGGGGTATTCAGAGAGAAGGGGAGAAATAATAGGTGTAGCCATAAAGACGACATAGTCCTTTGTAAGAAGAAGAGCCCGTTGTGAAGAGAGAAGGAAAGAGAGACCCAGGATTAAATGTAAATTTGTTTGCTTAAGGGAGGAAACCTAGAGGTCAGGAATTGGGAGAGAGAAACTGTACATACCACAGTTAATAAAAAAATTTAAATGTGCATTAGGGACATACTTGTGAATCGTATGTTTGGATCCATCAAACAAAGTCTAACCTGGGGTTGGTTTGTAAACTTGATTAAATGTTGTGGTGAAAAGGTGCTAATGATATCTTCGTCAACCGTAGAACTTGTAGCGCTTGTATCAATGAGGGCATGAAGGTCTAATTTATGACCTTAAATTGTAAGAGTACATTGTACTCTAAGTTCAACCACAATACCAAAGTTGCACATACTAGGAGTTTTTATAAAAACTCTATTACTGGTAGAGGGGAGAAATTGGGAAGATGAGGGTTGAGAAAAGTGATGACATCTTCGCATTCCGCATATGTTTGATTTTGTTGTTGTTGTTGTAAAGATCTAACTTCTGTTTCTAGTAAATTGAGTCGAGTTTCGAGGATAGAAAATCTGGCCTCCATTAATTGGTTGCGGTTAGTGCCTGTGGTATGTTGAGATTCTATAGTAATGTTATAGTCATTTTTAAGACAATAATTACATATTTGGTTTTTGTATTTTCTACATGTTCCTCTTTTGTTAACCGCCGGATAAAATTCACAAAGGAAACAAGGTGTCCAATAATTCCCTTCTCGTAAGTTCCAGTCATATTGGCAGTTGTCTTCTTTAGGAGGTGGGGTACGGAGTTCTTTCTGTTCTATATATGTAGTTAGTATGTAGTTAGTATGTAGTAACGGTTGTTCCTCCTCCTCAAGAGAATCCAATAAATCATCCCAAGAATGATTTATAGTTTCTAGGATAGAGAGACCATATTTGGCTGCATAGTCGTATTCCAGTGGTGGACAAATATTCATAGGTGTATATTCAGATATTACTTCTTCAGAGTCATTGGCTGATATGATTGAGTATACAGAGGATGTATCTGAAATATCTGATTGTATTTCAACCAGATCTTCGTTTGTGCTGGCCACAAGACTAGATGCTTTGGTGTATAAATTTCTCCTATTATGACAGGTTGAAGATAAGTATCCTGGTTGATTACAAGCATAGCAGGTAAGCGTATTTTCATATATCTTTTTAGGTTTAAATTTTCTTACATGTTTTTCTTTATTTAAGTAGGGTTTCCTGGTTGTATTTTTTCTAAGGTAATATGTCTTTTTATATTGTCTTTTAGGTCGAGGGGGTGGTTTTCTTCTAAAAGTTTCTTTTCTGGGTGTGGCTCCATATTATTGTGGCGTATAAATTTATTTACAGAAACCGTATTATTGTGTTTTTAGTGTTCTTTGTATTTGGATTAATGTATATTTTTCTTTTAATTTTGTTATTATGTGTTGGATTCATACTCCTATATTGTTATGTATATTGGTTACATTCATATCTGTCCATGTTTTATGTATTTCTTTTTTCAGTTCTCCAGGTAATTTATTGAATAATCATTCTCCTAGATCAAGATTATAATAATTACCTGAAACTGCAATTAGTACAAAGAAATCGTTGCAGAAATGTTTTATGCAGGACCAATTTATAATATGTAATTGTTCCAAATCTCTCATGACTTCTTTTTGTCTTAAGTCTAACCCAGTATTAGCGTCCCTAGCAATAAGTATTCTATGCATAGCATAGCAAAAATTTAATATGTTATTTCCATGATTAGCTATTTTTGTTATTTCTTTAGGAAATTTTGACTTAAAGGCTTCCCATCCTGCCTTGGTTACATCCCTTAAATAATTTTCGTCTATCCTAAGCATAGCATCTCCTGTTTCAATGTCTAATTCATGTTTCTCCATGTAATCTCTTTTTACCAAGACTGTCCATTGTTCTAAATAATTATCATATAATTGGGAATTACATTCTGTAATATTTAAGAGAACTGACTCCTTCCCAAAGAAAGTAATTTCCGGAGGTTTTCTTTTCCCCATCGTTTTTAATAAAGGATTGTTATTTGTATAGGGATATATTTGTATTCTAGGGGGATATCCTTGACTATAATCTATAGTTCTCATATGACTTTATGGATAAGTAATATGATAGGATTGACTAGGCCTACTTGTCCCAGTTGATTCTGTTGTATTCATTAGATTTTTATTGTAGTTTATTTTTGTTGACTTAGTAGGATACATAAAATTCTTAAAACTATCATCCTCTAGAAGTTTGTCCAGTTGGTGTAGAGATCTTTGTGTACTTTGTTTACACATAACTATAGTGCATTCTTCAGTAAATTTAGTTCTATGAGTTGCTTCTTCTACTGCTTTTGCTATTATATTTTGGTCATCATCTAAATATAGATACAGGTTTTCTGGAGTTTTTTTTATGTTTTTTATCAAAAAATTTTAATTCCTTAAGTACTTGTGTGGTTATATGATGAGTCATTTCTTTAGGAGTGTAGACATATTCGTCTAGGTCATTAAATACTCCTCCTATGTTTGAACTTTCATCTTTGAGTTCACTAATATTCATACAATTTAATTGTTTACTTTGTTTTTGTACCAACATCAAATGTTGAGTTCTTGTAACTCTTATTTGGGCTCTAAGTTTTTCTACTATAGTTTGTTCTTTTTTGTAGACTAAATTTAATCTCCTTGTTTGATTGTTATTTTGGGTTTCTAAACTGTCTTCTTCTTCTAATTCTACAAATGACGAAGAGGCTTATTGGTAGCCAGCAAATCGGACATTTAGATTTCCATTTTTATTTTTATAGAGAATCGAAGTAGTTGGTTGTAATAGTGGTTCTGTGTCTTCTAAATTTATTGTCGATTCTAGGTTAGCCAGTTCTTCTGAACTAGTATTGGATTTAAGAATGTTGTCCCTCTTGAACTTAGGGCATCTATGATCCCTTCTATTTGTATTTTGTATGAGTTATGTATGTTATTCATGGTTTCCCCCTAAAACTATCATTTCAAGACAAATATTTTTTCCTGTAAAGTTTCCATATCCTCTGGCTTGTACTACTACTTTAATATATTTTGCAAAATCTTTTATAGTCATGCTGAAATTTGGGCATAAATACGTAACTCCTATGTTATCATTCATGCCCACTTCTATTAATCCAATTATTGTCTTTTCTTTGTCTGAGAATCTAGAGTCATATAGTACTATTAGTACTTTTCCTCTAGTTCTCCTTCTTGTTAATCCTCTGATACCAAAAATGATTAATCATAAATGTATGTAATTTTGTCTTCTTGCTAGTAGTTGTCTAGCAGACTGTTTTGTTATTAGGGTTAAACGCTCTTCTCTTCCCTCTGGAAAATGTAAAGCTTCTGCTCTCCTATTTATGTATAGTGAAATATGGAAAGAGAATAGACTGTTTCCATATAACTTTCTGGGGTTAAGAATGTTTAACTGTTCATTGAATTTGACTACCCTATGATGTACACTATAATCCATTATCTACCGTCCGATCCCTTAGGATTCAAAGATTGAACTATAATGCGCACCCGATCGGACGGTGGATAATGAAGGTGCTCACGAGTACTCACGGATGAGTTACGTAACATAACATTTCTCTCTATATATAATTCAAATAAATTTAATAATTTTGACCGATCATTTTCAATTTAATTTTAAAATTTAAATTTAATGTATTTTGTTATAATTTATTAGATTAAATTAAATTTATATATAAAAAGTTCATTGGTGCAAAAGGCGATTCGCTCGCCTTCAACGCCCCTGCCTACCAGTTCCATAGCCAACATGAAGGAGGTAAAATCACGGGGAGAATATTGTCCAATCCAGGACTAGCGCGGTAGGAGGATAGACACCCCGAAAGATTTGCAATCCCTCGGGGATATAAAACGTTCATTGGTGTAAAAAGCTGATTCGTTCGCTCTCAGTACCTCCGTCAGTCGGTCTGTACCTTGAGAGACCAATCACTTAGAGTTTATTTTTTTTGAAATAGAATTTATTTGAGTTTGAATTGAATTTGACTCGAACTTCTAAATGAACCTCATTTAAATTTATTTAAGTTTGATTTATTTAAATGTTATCAAATTCTTCCATCAAACTTATTTATTTAAAATGTTAACATTTTATTTTGATTAATTAATATAAATAATTTAAGCGAGTATAATTAAATTCATAAATAAATTTAATTATATATATAATTCAATAATTCATGAGTTTTGTTAAAAATATAATTTATAAATTATGTTTATGAATATTATTTATAAATATTATTTATGAAAATTAAACAGTCAAATATATATTTATTTAAATTATTTAATTTTATTATATAAATACATTTTTATTGAGAGGGAGACACTAATTCGTCCTGTAACCGGCGCACTTATCCGAATTCGAAGCTACGAGGAGAGGAGGGGCACCGAAAACAAGCTCACGGCCGCAATATCATATTCCCAGCCCTGCCATGACTTCTCTCCTCTCCCCTTCCGCTCCTCTGCTGGGCCGTTGTCGCCTGCACCTCGCCTACCCCTCCGCATCGCCTCGGAGAGCCGCTCTGCATTGCCCGCAACCGATCAAGGCCCTCAGCTCTGCTGATCCCCCCAAGGAGACTCCTGCCAAAACCACCACCGAAGCGACCAAGCCGCCGGCCCTGTCTCTCCCCAAGAAGCCCGTGTATTCAAGTAACTTCCTCCTTTCTTTCTCCTTCTCCAACCCTACCTCACAAGATGTCAACTAGTTCATATCGCGGTCATGTGTATGTTCTCCGCCTGCTTGAAGAACCTCGGGAAATTGGGAGATGGCTAGTTACTAGAGTGGTTATGAGTACCTTTCTCCACGGAAATGAAGATGACTTTTGAACCTCGGACAATCATCCGCGAAGATCTGTTAAATGCATGTCAAGTAGAGCAATCTCTAGGGAAGATATCTCCGGGATACTTTAAGCTTTATAACGATACTGCTGGTGGATTAGTTCGAGCCATTAAGAGTGAGATCCAAAGCATCCGATCACAAGTCTTAGCTGATGTTTGATGCTACTAAAGATCTGACCATGACAATAAGTGTCATTATGGGATGTATCCTCCATCATTATACTTTGATCCTATCATTCTCTTGTGTTTTCTTGAGAGTAATTTAGTACACAAATAATCTGCTGGATGCTGATCATGATGGTCATGTGGCAAGTATTGGGAAGCCACTAATGGCAAGCATTAATCTCCATACTATCATGTCCATGCTCAATTACATAAATCAATACAAATAATCTGATATGAGATTTTTTCCCTCAATACTAATCCATACGAGGTTATCTGCTCTTGGGAATGCACATTGCTGTCAACAATACCGAGCATGATTTTGCATTCTAGTAGGCATTGCTTTAAAAAGTAGTCTATGCACCTGAACTTGCATTGATTTGTACATTGGAATGCTTGACCACATCCAATATACAAAAATACATATTGTTTTAATATTCAAATGAGTTGCCCAAAATGAGTTAGAGGATATGTTCGACCGAACTGAATATATTTAGGAACATAACTAGAAATTATGACTGACATAGTTTGTACAAATTACTGATACAAAAAATTGAAAACATGCGAGTCATCTGAAACTTGTATGATGATTTCAAAAGAGTGTTTTTTGACAGTTAGGATGAAAAGAGGTTATGAAAGATGCTAGTTTCATGTTTGATTTTAGTTGGAAATGCTTCAAGGTCTACTAAGCTATCACAACTAAAGAGCCCTAAATTTACTTACCAAAATAATAGAAGAATGAGTCTAAATCGTGCTAGATAATGAGAGTATGGAGGAATATCATGATTATAAAAATCAATGATCATTATGCTATGTAACAAAGAAAAGTAACTTTCGTATTGATCGAGGTTTTATTTTAAAGCATAAGCACTGCATATTATTCTTATTCACAAGCGTTAAATTTTAGATTTATATATTATGATGTTGGGAAGAGGTGTTAGTGTAACATATATTGAACTAATTAAGGATATGTATGAGGGAGTAACGACCAGAGTGAAGACTTCAAGCGGATTAACTGAAGCATTTCCAATAAAAATAGGGTTACATCAAGGATCAACTTTAAATCTCTATCTTTTTACACTAATCATGGACGAACTCACTGGACACATTCAAGATATAGTACCGTGGTGCATGTTATTTGCATATGATATTGTTTTGGTAAATGCTAAACTAGAATCTTGACGGGAAACACTATAAGTGAAAGGTTTTAGGCTTAGTAGAGTCAAGACAGAATATATGGAATTTAAATTTAGCAATATTAGACGTAATGAGACAAGTGTTAAGATAGGAGATGACGAGTTGTCTGGAACTGAGAGCTTTAAATATTTAGGATCATTTTTGTAAGATGATGGAGGGATTGAGAGAGATGTCTTATATAGAATACAAGCAGGATGGTTGAAATGGAGGAAAGTGTCGGGTGTTTTATGTGATCGTAAAGTGCCTCTAAAACTTAAAGGGAAGTTCTACAAAACGACAATTAGACTTGCTATGTTATATTACGCTGAATGTTGGACTACGACTCGAGCACATGAGCAAAAGATGAGAGTTGCAGAGATGAGGATGTTAAGGTGGATGTGCGGACATACGAGGATGGACAGAATAAGAAATGAGAGCATTAGAGAAAAAGTCGGTGTTGCATCTATTGAAGGAAAGCTCCGAGAGACATGTTTAAGGTGGTACGGACATGTACTTGGACAGTCAATAAATGCTCCAGTTAGGCGATGTGAAACGATGACAAATATACACATCAAACGAGGAAGAGGAAGACAAAAAAAAAACTTAGCAACAATAAAACAAGATAAAATTTATTTAAATATAGATGATGATATAGTAGGAGATAGAGTCCAATGGCGTAGAAGGATCCATGTAGCCGACCCCCTAGTAGGATAAGACTTTGTTGTTGTTGTTGTATATTATGATGTTGGGGGAATTACTTTTTCATCTTGCATTAACAATAATTTGAATTATATTTTTTAGCTGCAACTAATATCAAATAATTTTGTTATAAATAGCAACACTTGTATGTAAATACACGCATGTAAGCCACAGTGAAGCAATTTCATATGCTTGCAAATGTATGTTCAAATCAGGCTAGTAGGTCGACTTCCTAGAGACATGATTTGACTATGCTAGTGTTTACATTAGAGATTTGAACTCTTAACTCTTTTGTGATTTCATGATGCCTTTTATTTTTTTAAATGGTGGCACATCAATTACACACTTCATCTTCATCTTATGAAAGAGTTCGAGGGGTAGGACCATTTACATGGATATGAATTATTGTTTCTATTATGCTAGGTTTCCTAAGGAGAGAAAAGAGAAAGAAGGGAAGTTAAAGAAATCAAGTAGGTTTGAGAAAAAAACTAAAAGAGAGAAAATTGGTACTTTCTTGTTTTGTCCTTAAAGAGACAAGGAGACAAAGATAATTTTTCTATTATATTTCTATTTTTTTTCAAACTTAGAGATTGGATAATGATTGGAAGGAGTATGTGGGATCATAGTCAAAGGTGAAGGGCCCAAAGGTGACAATGAGGGCAACCGAAGCAGATGCAATGATACTTTTCACCTATTTTGATTGAACAGACTTTTAGAAAAAGTAAAAGGGAAATATCTCCTCATTTTTTTCTCATGCCCATTTTACTTCTAAAGAAATATCTAATTATTCTCTGCCCTCCCCATTTTTCCTTTTTTTCCCCTCTCTTTGTTTCTTTCATAGGAAACCCAACCTTAGTTAGGCCTACCTATGCCACTGTTATCCCTCATTTACCCTATAAGATTGCCTAGGTGGATTCTTTGCTTCATTTAAATCTTATTTTATGATATGCGTATTACCTACTCTGATGAGGAAGGTGATGCAATAGTAGATAGGCTATTGGGTTAGGGCAGGAGAAGAAAGTAGTTTATGAACGAGTAACAATGGCCTCTCCTTGTGTGACTGAATTATCAACAACTTTATTTGCGATTGAGTTCGTGGGTGTTGATGCACAGTAATGAGATCATTGGATGCTCTTTCTGAAGATTTATGTGCCAAGTTCATCAAGGTGCTCTCATTTATTCAGCCCTTATTGACTGTGCACTCATTGTCTAAAGAGAGAACTCAGTCATCTAAAATATTCCTTGTGGAGGAGATTGATATTGATTTTTTCCAATGTAAGAGCAATCACTACATCCTGCTACTATAGTTACAGAGCTAGAGTCCACAACAACCTTTACATACCCACTACAACTACACTGCATTTTATCATCACAACATCAATCTGTTTCATGTTTACATTCCAGATAACCATACTATGGAATATGAAGTACAACTATTTCCCTTTTTTTGTTGTTTAGAGGGTATAAATGTGTTTGCAGCAACATTGTTTTAGAGAAAATGGATATGCACGCTGGTTTATTTAAAAGCAGCTAAAAGTCTGCTTCATTTATGGGAGAGTGAATTGAGTTTGGTGCTTATTACCACCTTCTTTATGCAGTGAAAAAGGGGCAGATTGTAAGAGTGGACAAAGAGAAGTACCTAAGTAGCATCAATGTAAGAGTATCCTTATATACACCTTCCTCTGTCATATTATCTGTTTTCTTACAACGTATCATCTTCTTTCATGTTGTGACTATCCTGGGGTACAAGTGCTTGTGAAGTGACTTAAATTTGATTTAAGTAACACATGATCCTATATCTTAAGCTTGTCATTAACCCATGGAGTGAATTAGTAGTTTGGTGATTTCACACCTGTCTTGGTGATTCCACACTTGCTTGTCATTATCTAGGTTTGCATATTCTATGGAGTAAGGAAATGGTATATAAGCGAGTCTCATGCTGAATGTTAGTGGTGTTCTGACCAACTATCTAGCCAGAGCAATTATTTGTAGTTTTTGCTTTCTCAATTGTACACTGAGACAACCAATATATTTGCATCCTATTCATGCCCAAGTATTTTCTAGCCATTTTTTCTTATATGTATGCATAATTATGTTTGTTTCTTTACCTTTGATAATATAGTTGCATTCTGTATTATGTATTTGGATTTCTAGCCTATGTTTATTTTTATTAGTTATTAAGAGAGTTTCTCTGCTGTGCTAACTGTTGACGAATTGATACTATTGCCTTGCAGTTTGTTGAATTTTCTGTTGTTTTAGAAAAAGTGGGCTACATATTTAAAATGAAGAAGAAAAACCATATTTATAATATAAGAAGGAAAACAATATTTATAATATAAGAAAATAGTTTTAGAAAAAAGCTTTCAAAAATCATAGCAGAAATTTATATTGGAATAAGAGAACAAGATGCCAATCTTTGTAGTTTGGGGACTGTTGCCTGTCGAGACGATGATGGTGAGGTGTCTCGGTGGCGAAAGCAGCAAGGGCCGTCAACTCGCACGAGAAGGGTTGACGTGGGGAAAGGTTGAGAACAGCTGAAGCGTCGCCTTCACGGATGGCCGAGCCGAATGAAAGAAGTCGAGCCGAATTGAACTCCTACAAGACAACAAGCGGTTAAGGGCGCCGAGAGAGATCTCGACAAGGCCCCTCTGACGCTCAAGGTAGGAAATTAGTATGAAGATGAAGAAGGAAATGGAGAGATGAAGTTGAGAATGCGCGAACCCCTTTTCTCCCCTTAAGGGAGGCTATATATAGAAGGAGAATTCCTCTGCTAAATGGTACAGTCGGTAGGGGCGGTATGGCCTCAAGAGAGACGTACGCCTGCCCAAAGAGTAATAAAGTCATTACCCTTATAAATGCTGTAGGCGCATGGGCTGCAATTAATACACGTCGCGTGGTTGATAGGGGACAACTCCTAATTAATGCCGCAGACATTCCTCTGAAATCCGGCATGGGCGTCTACCTTTTGATCGGAGAGAGATGATGATGAGGATTGCCAGATCAGCTCGTGAATATGAAATAACCGTCTTCCCCTTTGTTTAAATAAGATAGTTTATATGGAGAAGCCATATGTCAGAGATGACGTGTTTTTGCCAAGATGTAAGGTGGATGAAACAAGAAGCATTCAACATAGTAGAAGTCCTAGCCGAGACGCAGAGCGTCTGGTGTAATAGAAGTCCGAGCCGAGACGCTGGGCGTCTGGCGTAATAGAAGTCCGAGTCGAGACGCGGGGCGTCTGGCGTAATAAATGACGTGGTAGATCCAACTGTTTGCCTAGCCATAGGTTAGTTTTTCCCGATATCATAAGCATCCCCCCTGAGTCTAGTCGAAGGATAGACGTAACTTGACTGACTAGACTGGTCTGATTGAGCCATGACTTATCCCTTTGTCCTCTTAATGAGGCATGGGAGGTGACGCTTAGTAGGGGTTCCTTTGGAACGGAGAAAATCTCACTTTTGGACGTATTCATTAATGCTTATTAATGCGACGATTTTGTTATGATTGTCTCGCCTTTCTAGGGTTCACCTGGTTACGCCACGTGTCCCAAAAGGGGAACCTCGGAAGGGGAACCGCCGCGACGCCCTTATAAGTGGCCCTCCGCTCCTCTTTTTTTGCCATTTTACGTGCGCCGCTCCCCTTGCCCCCTTTTCGTCGACCTTTTTCTTCTTCTCCGGCGTCATCCAGTTTGTAAGTCCTCTGTTCAGCGCTTTCTTTCCTTTTCCATTATTTCCTTTCTTCACCATGGCTTGAAATACCGATCTCTGGTATCTGAAGGCCCGCAGTACCGTCGACTCGGAGGTTCGCTCCGAGGCACGGTCTGCCTTTCATATCCCCAACTCATATAGGCTACGGTCTCCTCAAAGGGACCAGCGGCCTCACGAGCCTCCTCCCGAATTCACCGCCTTTTTCCTTGACCAGTTATCTGCTAGTCTTCGCTTTCCCCTTCATCCTTTTTTTGCCGAATTGTCTTCCTACTTTCGGATCCCCCTGAACCAGTTAGCCCCTAACGCCTTTAGCATTATCGACGGTTTCATTATTATCTTTTTATTTTATCATCTCCCCCTCTCGGCTGAGACTTTTCATTCCTGCTTCATCCCCAAGAAGAAAGAGGCCGACATCTTTTTCTTCTCGGCTCGACAAGAAGTAAAATTCTTGTCGAACCTTGTCACCTCCCACAAACATTGGAAATCCAAATTCTTGTATGTCCGCCCTGAGTCTCCTTTCACCTGGCCGACCGGGTGGTAGCTCGAGTTGCCACCCTCCCCCTCTATTCGACACTTCCGGAAATCCTCTTCCTACCGAGAGATAGCCGCGGTTCTACACGGCTTGAGATTCGACGTGAATGTCCTATTGGAGGAGGGACTCTTATATCGTTTTGATATAAGTCCGATAGAGGCCGAGCTGAGTGGCTCACGAGGTAAAAAGAACCTCCGTCTAACTTTCCCCTTTTATCTTATTTTTATTTACTAACCAGCTTTCTTTTCTTAAGTCATGTTTCGCCTCTATCGATCAAGAAGAAGTCGGGCTGAAGCTGCCCAAGCTTCCCTCCTGAGGACGCTCCTTCCGAGACGCCCGAGGAGGTTGGTTCAGATGTTCCCCCTCCACCTCGGCCCTCCATGGTGGCCGAGGTGATAAGCTCAGGGGACTCGGAGGAGCAGCGGAGACGACGCAAGAAAAGCCGTGTGGTGCTCTCCTCTGCGGAAGGGAGCCCATCCCAACACTCCTCCCCTCACCCAAGTCCTCGGCTTTCGGTCGGATCGAGTGGCGAGGGACCAAGCGGTGAGGGACCCAGCGACACAGGGCTGGATGTCCCGGAACCCCCGCGGGAGGAGTGTCCAAGGGCCCCTCCCCTCCAGACGAACCTTCCTCCTCCCGTCCTCGTAGTCCAAGCCCTCTTCAAGAGGTATCAGGCCGGCCGCGACCAGGTCAAGAGCGACCGTCCCGGGGGTTTCTTCAAGAAATCCGAGGCACCATCGGCGATTCGGCAAAGGGGAAATCCATCCCCGCTATCAGCGACGAGATGAACACCCATCTGGTGAAGGTAAGCATTTCCTTATATGCACTGTTCTATTTTTGCGACTAAGTCTTATTACTTCGTGTTGGGTTTTCCGAGCCGCAAAAACCGCTTTTTGCGTTGCGGAAACCTCGGAAGCCCCGCCCACGGATCCGTGCGAAGATGTATTAAAAACAAAAACATGTATGTGTTTATATAAAACCCTAGATCTACCTTAGATCTACATGATAAGGATGTTACCCTCGTAGCGATGCCCTTCGCAAATCCCGCTTGTCCAAAAGGTTCGCCGGAACTCGAGAGTGTCAAGTGCACACCCCTCTATTGGTATCCACACAAGCAATAGGTGGAGAAAACACACCTGAGCGCTATAGACTCTACGGACGGTTCGCCAAGGAGGTCGGGAGAGGGAGAGAGTCGAGGGAAGTCGATCCAAGGTCAAGACGGTCACAGAACCCACACAAAATGAATTACCATACACGAATAACCATCAAGTGGCCGACCACTTCACGGAGAGGGGTTATACGACGACGTAACTCCTATGACCCTTGGTCTCCCTCATGAGGTGGCACAACATGACAAAGTCAATGATGATGTGGAGCATCATCATTGGCCGACCATGCTAAGTCATCATCATGACATGACATTTGGTCAAGTCAAACTTGACTTTTCATCTTCCCTCTCAAGTCAAGTCAAACTTGACCTCTTATCTCTCATGGTTGATCAAATCCAATCATTTGATGTTGGGTTTTTCCGAGCCGCAAAAATCGCCATCGTTGCGAAACCTCAAGCCCCTACCACGGATCCGCGCAAGTATAAAATTATAATTACGATGTGTTACGTAAATCCTAGATCTACCTTAGATCTAAGAGGTTGTAACGTTACTTCTCGTAGAATGACGCCGCTTCGCTTATCCCGCCCGTCCAAAAATTCAAACTCGAGAGTGTCACGCACACTCTCTACGGTATCCACACAAGCAATAGTGGAGAGAAATGCCTTAGAGCGCTTAGCACTCCTTAGAATTTCGCCAAAGAGAGGGACGGGAGAGGAGAGCTCGAGAGGAAAGGTTCCAAGGTCGAAAACGGCAACGAGAGTAACTCATCAAATAAATTCACCACACGAACCCCTAAAGTGGTCTACACTAAGGAGAGGGAGTTACACGACGACACGAACTCCCACGCCCTCGGGTCTCCTCACGAGGTGGCACCACCGACAAAGTCAACGATGACGCTGAGCATCATCATCGTCGGCCACGCCTAGTCATCATCACGACATTTACATTCGTCAAGTCAAACTCGACCTTCATCTTCCCTCTCAAGTCAAGTCAAACTCGACTTAATCTCCCACGGTCGATCAAATCTAACCACTGACTCAAGTCAATTTAATTTAACGAATCTCTATTCATTAATTTAAATCGATTCGATGAATCAAATCTCAATTAGACTCATTCAACACTCAATCAATTTGAGTCTAACTCAATTACCTAATTTCGATTACTTTAATCCACCTTTGTTCATCCCACGAACCTAATCCTCGCGGTTCATCATACGAACCTAATCTCCATCTAATTGCTCTTATGTGTGTGACTTATAGTTCTCAGACGTTGCAATGTCCCTAAACCGATTTAGAACATAAGCAATGAGCGGTATCTAAAGAACATCATCATACCTAGTTACAAGAATGCTGAGCTCAACATCACCTTTGTGACTACTAATCGCGACTCACACATACGCGATAACGTCCTATCCTCATCCTGGCATCTAGATTGACGAATCGAGGCGTAATGTCCATCCCTGTGACAATCTAAATCTCGAACTCCAAGTAGACTCACTCTAATCAAATGAGCTCAATATCTCACGCCGACTATTCGGGTACACCACGCACTGGTCTCACTCTATCAAGAATATCGATGTCGCCCCCTGGCATAGGAGGGATAGATCCCATCTACATCACTCATCCTCCGCATAATTGCTACATACCCAAGAATCGCTTTATAGTCCACCCATTTACGGGTGACGTTTGACGGCCAAAGTATGAAACTCCTTAGGGAACCATGGTGACTTGTGTCTGGACTAATAGTCATACTAATACCATACGAGAAAGTATATGACACTCATATAACGATCCACGATACTTTCACGTGGCGGTTTATTCAAGATACATTCTCCAACGATACCCACGTGTCAACTCGATATCTCATATCCACGACTTGTGAGATCAAGTCATCTTGTTGTTGACCTACACGCTAGTCTCTACATGCATTAACATTGTCCCGAATGTTAATACTCATTAGAACGATTAAGAGTAGTGTTCTCTATATCATCTCATTATCGATTCAACCAATCGATTGATATAGATAAGAACCTACTACTCAAGGACATTATTATATTTAGTTATTTGGCACCAATACAAGTAAATATAATAACCATGCCTTTATAAATAGGAATATGATACAATAAAGTCCATACAACTATCATCATATGATTGGCTCTAGGGCTTTCACTAACATTTGATTCAAGTCAATTTTAATTTAATGAATCTCTATTCATTAATTTAAATTGATTTGATGAATCAAATCTAAATTAGACTCATTCAACACTTGAATCAACTTGAGTCTGGGCTCATCACAGCTTCCTGATAGGAGGTAGGCTCATTCTCAATGAGCATAACGTTATCATGGTCAGACAAGAGAAATGAGTATCTCTCAGGCTGACGACGTATCCTATCAGATCTGCGAAGAGGTAGGTCTACCTGAACAGGTGGTTGTTCCACAACTCTTTGTGCAACAACCTCATCACCCACAACACTTTGTGGTTCCTGTTCAGCCTCCATCAAGGCTTCAGTGCTATGGTCTTTATCTTGAATTTCTTCAAGATCGAAGGTACTCCCACTAATTTTTCTAGAAACAAAATCCTTTTCTAGAAAAACTCCAGTCTTTGCCACAAATACTTTGTCTTGAGAATGTAAATAATATTCCTTCAGATCCTTGGGATATCCAACAAAAATAAAGACCTATCGGATTTGGGTCCCATTGTTTGAGACTGACGTAACGAAGCCTCACAACCCCAAATCCTCATAAAGACATCTTGGGATTTCTCCCCGTCCATATCGTATATATGGTGTCTTTACGACAACCTTGGATGGTACACTGCAAGGGTAAAGGTCAGCGTGTTCAGAGCATATCCCCAAAAGGATATAGGAAGATCTGTGTGACTCATCATAGATCGTACCATATCTAATAGGGTACGATTCCTCCTTTCGGATACACCATTCCACTGTGGTGTTCCAGGAGGAGTGAGTTGAGATAGAATCCCACACTCAGCTAGATAGTCACGAAACTCATGGCTAAGGTATTCACCACCTCGATCTGATCGAAGTATCTTAATACTCTTGCAGTGGTTTCAGATTTCATTCTTGAATTTTTGAATTTTTTAAAAGATTCTCGATTTATGGTCATAAGATACACAAAACCATATCTATCAAGTCATCAAGAAAATGTAATGAAGTACCAGAACCACCTCTAGAAGAATATCAAAGGACCACATACATCACTATGTATAAGTCCTAAATCATTGCTCTTCTGTCCACTAAAAGTCTTCGAGTCATCTCTTAAAAGAAAGACTCACGTCTCATATGATTCAAAATCAATGAGTCTAAACCCATCCCATGGAGTGAGATAAGCGACTTTCATTTATGTGACTGCCGACAACGCCAGAAAGGTTTGGTTCAACTCATTCGACTTGAACCTCTTGGTACTTATGTTATAGATAGGGCTCTCTAAGTTTAGAAAGTAGAGTCCGCTCATTAGAGGCACTACTGATAGACATATCATTTAAATAAATCAACAACATTTGTTCTTTATTATAAATGAAAATCCTTTCTTGTCAAAACAAGAAATCAAATGATGTTCTTAGTTAAGGCGTATACATAACAACATGGGCGTAGATAGATCATAAGTTCCTACAAAGAACAACCGTGAACTCCCGCTCCATTGCCACTCGTAGGTCCACCTCGCCTTCATGCCTTGTTATTTCTCGGCGCACATCGTTGGTATAAATGTGAGACGACATCCGATCTAATACCCATGATGAAGAAATAGATAGATCGACTTTATAACATTTATACCAAGTAAGTCTCACTTCTTTCTTCTTAAGATTTTCCACGTAAGCTGCGATTACGCTTCCAAAGTGTCCCTTTCTTGCAGCTGGAAGCAAGCCCCTTCCTCGCTACCCCTCCTTGGGTTTAAGTTCTTCGCTTTGCCCTTGGCTTGAGACTTTCCCTTACCTTTAGGTTTGCCTTGCCTTTCTTCTTTGCACCATCAAAATAGTGTCGATTTTCCCTTCTTAAGGTTAAGCTCGTGATTCTCAATCTTTGAGCATCTTAGCGATGACTTATAAATTTCATTCATGTTATAATTCATGACAAATTGATTGTAGGCTTGTGGCAAAGATTGCAAGATAAGGTCAGTGGCCAGCTCTTGGCCAAGTGGGAATCCCAACCTTTGTAGGTTTTCTACGTACCTAATCATCTTGAGTACATATGGACCTACGGGAGTCCCATCTTGTATTTTGGACCCAAATAATGCCTTAGAGACTTCATATCTCTCATGCCTTGCTTGTCCTTGATATAGTTGACGAAGATGTCCAACCATATCATAAGCATTCATGAACTTCGTGTTATACGGCTTAGAGTTCGTAGTCGCGAGCATTAGACATGACACATCTAATGCATCATCTGATGCTTATAAGCATGCGTCCTTGCCACGGGCAGTGAGGGAGGTGCCTCCGGAATGGGCCGCTCCAGACGTCATAACTTCCTTTCGGGTGAGAAGCGATTCTCGAGTTCTGTATCACCAGAAATTTGCTCCATTGAGCTTGTCCTTCTCAAGGACAGAACGCAGAGAGAGTGTTCGTGGTTGTCGACATAGTTATCTACAACATACAATGCAGAGAATTAATATCATATTTTTTTTATCATTTAATTAGGCCTTTAATCAAATGATGCTCCCACTGAACTATAAGAATTTTGTAGAATCGAGTTATGGATGTGGTCAAATCACATTACTAGATTAATACAAACTTGCTATAATTCTTGCGGGACAAGATTCACATCATACTAAGCCTTGAGTTAGCTTTGGCTAAATCGCTCAAGACTTAGTACGATCGGTGGGTAACACATTACCGATTACATCTCTATGCAATTCTTGTTTATAGGATCAAGACCCACATTTATAAAAGACCTTGAGTTAGCTTTGGCTAAATCGCCCAAGATTTAGTGTAAATGCGATCTTACCCTATCTTTCCAATGATTGGAATATGCCTATAGTTCTACTCGATCCAATTGAGTTAACTAGTTTTGCTCAATCTAATTGAGCTTACTCTAACCCAAGCGTGATAGGCGGGACCAAGATTGTCCCTCCGCATCCTACCAAGATAATATGCGTTGCTCTGCTTTGACAGATTCAACAACAACAAATGATCGAGGTAGTGATGGGTATCAAGGCTCGGTAGGCATTTTCGAGTTGATTCGATTATGATCTAATCTAATCGTAATGTGTATCTTATACGCATTTAGGCCTTTATTATCCTATATTAGCATGCATCACATACATACAATCATTATTCTAGCATGCATCATATACATACAAGAAAATTATCCTAGCATGCATCATATACATACAAACATTATTTTACTAGCATGCATCACATACATACAAGCAAAATCAAATAAATAAATAAATAAATAAATATATATATATATATATATATATATATATATATATATATCAACACATATATATATATATATATATAATTAAATGTGATGTAGTCATGGCCCTACTACGATCTTCTCAAGCCAATGAGAAGATCGGACGGTCAACCTAAGGCTAGCGGCTTCTCCAAGCGCTTCCTTTGACCGCCATGTGTTGTCGTCACCCTTCTCGTAATCTCGTCTTCAAGTGGACTTTCCACCACTCTATTTTGTACATTACAAATATGAAACTCGAGTTACATTCGAGTCTAAAACTATTTACAACTAGAATATCAAAAGAAGATGTACGACGCGCAGGTCGCATACACTATACAACACGCACAACCACAAAACGGCACGCAGACCGTATTATGAATTACAACACATCACATCCAATCATATTGGGGTTATTGGGCTATGACAATCACAGAATTATACATAATTCTAAATTATGTATTTTTACAGAAAATTTCTATAATATTTCCTATTTTTTTTTTTTTTTCAATTTTATGAGTCACCTCCCCGTAATGGTCCCGTTAAGCGGTTTCCGGGCGCGATCGTGGAATAAGGCCCCTTTCGGGGATAGGGGCAGCGCCCCTACTCGTAAAATAAACTTTGCGAGTGTCCATACTATGATCTTACAGCGACTTAAGTTGCTGTCCCAAAAACCTAAAGCGAGAACTCGTCGTTTCGGAGAGTTTTTCTCGGTGGTTGAAGTCGACAAGTGTCCCAACAATCGTTGCTTTGACTCTTCGAGAAAAATACCCAAAAATTCTATAAAAATAGGAAATTTACAGAAACATATAAATCTGTAATTTTTATATCTAATACAAAAATTACAAAATCTAAACATACATGCTTCGACGTGGCTCGATACTATCTTGGTTTTCCGAGCCGCAAAACCGCTATGGCTGAGAAACCTCGCCACGGATCCGCCAAGATGTATTAAAAACAAAAACATGTATGTGTTTATATAAAACCCTAGATCTACCTTAGATCTACGATAAGGATGTTACCCTAGCGACGCCTTCGCAAATCCCGCGGCAAAGGTTCACGAACTCGAGAGAGTGCACACTCTATCGTATCCACACAAGCAATAGGTAGAAAACACACCCTTGAGTGTGCTAGCACTCTATGGATGGTTCGCCAAGGAGGTTGGGAGAGGAGAGCTTGAGGAAGTCGATCCAAGGTCAAGATAAAGGTGTAACCCACACAAAATGAATTACCACACGAATAACTATCAGTGGCCACCACTTGGAGAGGGGTTACATGCATGCATGTAACTCCTATGACCCTTGGTCTCCCTCATGAGGTGGCACAACATGACAAAGTCAATGATGATGTGGAGCATCATCATTGGCCGGCCATGCCAAGTCATCATCATGACATGACATTTGGTCAAGTCAAACTTGACTTTTCATCTTCCCTCTCCAAGATGTCAAAATAGCAATACGTAACTGACCATGGTTGATCGAATCGATTATTTGATTGATTTTAATTTAATGAATCTCTATTCTTTAATTTAAATTGATTTGATGAATCAAATCTAAATTAAACTCATTCAACACTTGAATCAACTTGAGTCTAACTTAATTAGTCTAATTTGGATTACTCTTAATCCAATTTGGTTTATCCCATGAACCTAATCCTCATGGTTCATCATATGAACTTAATCTCCATCTAATTGCTCTTATGTGTGTGACCCTATAGGTTCTTATAACGTTGGCAATGTCCCTAAACCGATTTAGGAACATAAGCAATGAGCGGTATCTAGCAACACATCATTGCTACCCAAGTTACAAGAATGTTGAGCTTCAACATCACCTTTGTGACTCTTAATCGCGACTCTACGCTGTGATAACGCCCTCTATCCTTCGACATCTAAATTGACGATCGAGGTATAGGCGTCATCCGATCTGACAATCTAAATCTTGAACTCCAAGTAGACTCACTCTAATCAAATGAGCTCGATATCTCATTGATTCATTGGGTAGGCGTACGCACTTCGTGGTCTCACTCTATCAAGAATATCGATGTCTCTCCTCCCGTATAGGAGGGATAGATCCCATCTACATCACTCGCATCCTCTCCGCGTAATTTTGCTACATACCCGATCGCTTTATAGTTCGACCCATTTACGGGTGACGTTTGACGGCCAAAGTATCTGGCAACGCCTTATGTAGAGGAACCACGCGACTTGGTCTAAGGACTAATAGTCATACTAATAGCCATACGTAGAAAGTATATGACACTCGTATAACGATCCACGATACTTTCTGGCGGGTCATTCGATATACATTCTACAATGTATACTCATGTCAACTCGATATCATATCCGTGACTTGTGAGATCAGTCATCATGTTGACCTACACTTTAGTCTTTCTGGCGCATTAACATTGTCCCTGAATGTTAATACTTGACTAGGAATGATTAAGAGTAGTGTTCTCTATATTATCTCATTATCGATTCAACCAATCGATTGATATAGATAAGAACCTACTACTCAAGGACATTATTATATTTAGTTATTTGACACCAATACAAGTAAATATAATAACCATGCCTTTATAAATAGGAATATGATACAATAAAGTCCATACAACAATCATCACATGATTGACTCTAGGGCTTTCACTAACACTTCGACTAACCTTACCGACTTCCTATATATATTATTTTTTCTTTTTGCAGTTCTGGGGCTATCACCTGGAGCTGATGGCCCGCCCGCCCCCCTTGACCGCCACTTTCCAGCAAATGCGGGCTCAGGTGGCGGGCCTAAAGACTCGGCTCCAAGACAGAGAAGTGGAGCTCGGCTTGACCCAGTCCGGAACGACCATCTTCAAAGCCAGAGCCATCTGCTTTGAGGACGACCTTAGACTGAAGGCACAGGAACTGGAGCTCTAGGCGACCAAGATGGAGGCGCTACGGGCTAAAGCCGCAGAGGTGGCAGAGTACAAAGTCCGGGTCGAGGAAGCTGAGGCCAGACTGCTGCAAGCTGAGCAAATTAGAGTTGCTTAGGAAGAGTTCGAGGCCAAACGCTAGGACGACCTAGCGGACCGAGCCGAGAAGGCTAAGGAGGAGCTGCTCTCGTACCGGGCGGGCGAAGGTCGGTGGGAGAACCGGAAGAAGGCATTCCTTGCTTCCGAGGAGTTCTCCGATATCCTAGGAGGCCGTACCCTCGACCTCCTAGAGATAGGGTATGAGGGGGCCATCCGACACTTTAAGGAGACCATTTATCCCAGAAGGACCTCACCGAGTTCCGGATCTGCGCGCTGCCTAATCGACGTTTTGTTTAGCTTTTAATTTATGATTCCCATAGTAAATTTTGTAGCTATAATGACGTCTTTTGTATGGGTACATTTCCGAATGCAAAGAATCTATTTTCTGAAACGAAGTGTCTTTGTCCGATTCGCCAAAAATTTCCCGATATCTAATCACATTCGAAACATAACAATTACGGAACATACCTTCATTGTAATTTAAATAATGAGAGGCTCGACCAGAAAGATAATCAATATCGGAAACCGAAAGCCGAGATAGGATCACTTAGGATCAGCTGTCATGAGTAATATTTGGAGAAGGGCCGAACGGCCGGACTTGAGATCATCTGCAGTGAATAGCTCCCACAGGGAATAAGTGATACCCAAGGGGAATCGAATGAAAAATACTTGGGACCAGCTGTGATAAGCGATACCCAAGGAGAAAACCGAATGGAGAATACTTGGGACCAGCTATGATAAGCGATACCCAAGGAGAAAACCGAATGACTGTACTTGGGACCAACTGTGATAAGCAATACCCAAGGAGAATATCGAATGACTGTACTTGGGACTAGCTGTGATAAGCGATACCCAAGGGGAATAGCCAAATGGAGAATACTTGGGACCAACTGTGATAAGCGATACCCAAGGAGAAAACCGAATGACTGTACTTGGGACCAGTTGTGATAAGCAATATCTAAGGGGAATAGCCGAATGGAGAATACTTGGGACCAACTGTGATAAGCGATACCCAATGAGAAAATCGAATGGCTGTACTTGGAACCATTTGTGATAAGTGATATCCAAGGGGAATAACCGAATGGAGAATACTTGGGACCAGCTGTGATAAGCGATACCCGGAATCTGAATAGTATGTACTTGGGACCGGTGTGATAAGCGATACCCGAGGAATAGCAGAATAGAGAATACTTGGGATCATTTGTGATAAGCGATACCTGAGAATAGAATAGTACTTGGGACCCGGTGTGATAAGCGATACCTAAGGGAATAATAGAATGGAGAATACTTGAGACCGGTGTAATAAGCGATACCCGAGGGAATCTAGAATAGTACTTGGATCGGTGTGATAAGCGATACTAGGGAAATAATGAATGGAGAATACTTGGGACTAGCTGTGATAAGCGATACCCAAGGAGAAAACCGAATGACTGTACTTGGGACCAACTGTGATAAGCGATACCCAAGGGGAATAGCCGAATGGAGAATACTTGGGACTAGCTGTGATAAGCGATACCCAAGGAGAAAATCGAATGACGTGTAGCCAGGCCGCGTGGACGATATGGTCGAGTGGGTCGTATTTATTAGAAACCCATCTGAACTCGTGAAGAGGGATTTTCATTATAGGGGGACTTTATTACACAACATTAGACTTCTTAAACATGATAAGGCCGCAAGTGGAAAACATTTCAGGGTCGAGTAAGCTCTTTCCCCTCACTATCCTGGAGGTAGTAGGAACCAGAATTGAATTTCTTAACAACTTTGTATGGGCCCTCCCATCGAGGTGCCAGTTTACGAACTTCCCCCGCCGGTTGAATCTTTTTCCATACAAAATCGTCAGGTTGAAAGGACCGAGGTACCACCTTTTTGTTATAAGCTTGGGCGATTTTTCTTCGGAAAGTATTCATTCGACTGGCCGCATGGTCTCGGGCCTCAGATACCAGGTCCAGCTCAGCTAGCATTTTTTCCTTGTTGGCCTCGTTGTCGGGTGTATAGGTAGATACCCGAGGCGTTCCCATACCGATTTCCACAGGGACAAGAGCTTCAGCACCATAGACTAGGTGAAATGGGGTGAGGCCAGTGCTGTCTTTAGGAGTAGTCCTGTAAGCCCACAAGATACTGAGTAGCTCTTCTACCCAGCTTCCTCTTGTATGATCTAACTTGATTTTAAGCCCACAAATCAGCTCTTGATTAGTGACTTCAGCTTGCCCATTGCTTTGAGGATAAGCTACCGAAGTGAAGACTTGTTGAATCTTCAACTGTTAGCACCACTCTTTCATTTTATGGCCTTGGAATTGTCGTCCGTTGTCCGAAATGAGCCTCATTGGAATGCTAAAGCGGCATACTATATTTTTCCAGAGGAATTTTAGCACGACCTCTTCGGTTATTTTGGCCAATGGTTCAGCTTCTACCCATTTTGAGAAATAGTTGATGGCCACCAGCAGAAATTTCTTCTGATTCAGCCCCATGGATAGCGGCCCTACTATATTCATCCCCCATTGATCAAAATAACAGGATACCACAAAAGCTTTTAGCAACTCGGCGGGCTGTTGAGAGAAATTTTGATGTTTCTGACAACTGAGGCATACTCGGACGCAATGGGAGGCATTCTGCTGAAGTGTAGGCCAAAAATACCCGGCCAATAAAATTTTCCTAGCAAGAGATATTCCCCCAGAATGATTTCCACAGCAACCTTCATGCACTTCCCGCATAACATAGTCGGCTTCCTCTGGACCGAGACATTTAAGTATAGGCCGAGCGAAGGCTCGTTTGTACAACGCGTCTCCCACCAGGACGAAACGAGTACTTCTTCTCTTAATGATTTGAGCTTCACTCCGGTCACTCGGCAGTGCTCCATGCTTCAAATAGTTGACCATAGGGGTTCTCCAATCTGGCAAGCCGTGTGATATCCTTGGCTCTTGATCAATGTTTGAGATGAGCTGCGTCTCTGCTATTGAATCCTCCAGGCTCCAAGCAGTAAGTGCACTAGCCATGGGGCCAGCTCATCGACTTTTCCATTATCTGCCCGGGGAATTTTATGAAGGGTGACTTCCCGAAACTCTGAGGACAACTTTTGATAGGCTTGCCTGTATCATTGGAGCCTCTGATTGTTAATATCAAATGAGCCCTTAAGTTGCTCCACTACCAATTGAGAGTCCGAGTGTAGGGAAACTCGTGTAGCTCCGACGTGATGGGCAGCCTGCATCCCGGCCAGTAAGGCCTTGTATTCTGCCTCGTTATTAGAGGCCCAAAAGTTGAGTTGTATGGCTATCCGGATCGTTTCTCCCTGAGGGGATATCAATAATACTCCCATTCCGCTTCCCTGCTTAGTCGCCGAGCCATCCACATATACTTTCCAGTCTTCATCTTTTTCGAGCCCTGGCATCTCGGCCAAGAAGTCGGCTAAAACCTGTGCTTTGAGGGCCGTATGGGGTTGGTACTGAATATCATATTCGGCCAGCTCGGTGATTCACTTAATTAGGCGGGCAGAGCTTCCGGATTATTTAATATTCTTCTGAGACCGCTATTGGTCAGGACTGTGACAGGGTGCGATAAGAAGTAGGGTCGCAGTTTCCGAGCCGTTATAAGTAGAGCTAAGGCCAACTTCTCCAAGGTCGTGTACCTGCTCTCGGTAGCTTTCAATAAATGACTGACAAAGTAAATAGACAGTTGTTTACCTTTTTCCTATCGGAGTAATACCGATGCTACTGTTTCCTCAGAGGAAGCTAAGTATAGTTGTAAGTCCTCCTCGGGCACAGGTTTAGCGAGTGTGGGCAACTCGGCTAAATATTGCTTCAGCTCAGAAAGAGCTCGCTCGCACTCCTCGTCCCATGAAAACCGAGCCGATTTGCGAAGTATTTTGAAAAAAGGGAGACTTCGCTCAGCCGACTTAGAGATGAATCGAGAGAGTGTCGTTACTCGACCCAATAGTTTTACGCACTTCTTTGGCCTTGAGGAAGTCGTGTATTCTGCAAGCTTTGAACTTTTTATTTACTTGATGTCTCGTTCGGTGACTATGTATCGAGAACTTGCCCCTCGGACCCCGAGACATTCTTTGGGGTTAAGCGGATCCGTCTTGGCCTTGAGGTGCCAAACGTTTCATTCATATCTCCTACCATATCTGTGGCCTTGATGGACTTGATAAGGATGTCATCTACATATACCTCTACGTTTCGGCCCCTTTATGACCGAAACACCTTATCCATAAGTCTCTGATAAATAGCCCCAGCGTTCTTCAGTCCGAAAGGCATGACTTGGTAGCAGAAGGTGCCATCCACGGTGACGAAGCTAACTTTTTCTTTATCTTCGAGGGCTAACGGGATTTGATGATACCCCTGATGAGCATCCAACATACAAATTAACTCGCACCCTGCAGTGGAGTCGACTAGCTGATCTATCCGAGGCAAGGGGTAACAATCTTTAGGACATGCTTTATTAAGATCTCTGAAGTCTATACAAACTCTCCATTTTCCCCCAGATTTTGGTACCAGTACAATATTAGATAGCCATTCGGGAAATTGCACCTCCCTGATGTACCCGGCTTGCATGAGCTTCTGCACCTCGGCTCGAATGATTTGATCCTTTTCTGGTCCAAAGTGCCTCCTTTTACCTTGATGGGCGGGTTCGGGAAGAATGTTGACTTGTGCTCCCGTAGTCACGGATCTGAGTTTGGTTCCTCCGGCCAGGTAAAGATATCTCGATTGTTGACTAAGCAATCTTTTACTTCACGCTTCAATTCGGTCGGCAGGTCTGCAGCTATTCGAATGGTTCGGGAAGGCTGAGTTAACCATACTTGTACAAGCTCTTCGTTGACAGCTTCCTCCAGGGGGGCTTCGTGTAGAATGTATACTTCCTCCTTTTCTATTTTCCGGCTTTTCCTGGGACCGGTCCGGACTTCCTCTACATAACACTTCCAAGCAGCCCTCTGATCCCCCAGGGCTTCCCCTGTCTGGTTGCCGACAGGGAACTTGATCTTCTGGTGATAGGTTGATACCATCGCTTCGAAAGAATGGAGAGCCGACCTCCCCAGAATGACGTTGTAGGCTGAGGTGGCATCCACGACGGTAAAAGTGGTGATCCTTGTTCGTCGGAGGGGCTCTTCCCCAAGTGATAGGGGAAGGTCAATTCGGCCGAGTGGTGCCACCTCATGGCCCGAGAAGTCGAATAGGGCGGTGTTCAATGGCTGAAGCTGAGCCGCATCGAGCTGCATGCGGTCGAAAGCATTTTTAAACAAAATATTGACTGAGCTACCTGTGTCTATGAAGATTCTGGTCATGTCATAATTGGCGATAGTAGCTCTAATCACCAAGACATCATCGTGCGGGATAGAAATTCCTTGGAGATCCTCGGGGCCAAAACTCAGGGAAGGTCCTTCCACAATCTTCTGACTGGTGATCACTTCCATGTTTTTCAGCCGCCTACCATGAGCCTTTCTGGCTCGGTTTGAATCTCCATCAGTAGCCCCGCCAGTGATCATATTAATGGTGCCGTGGTGTGGGGTATTGAGCTTCCGTGGTGATCCTGGCCGAGAAGCAGGCCTACTGGGAGAGGCCTCTTGGGACTGCCGTGGAATCTGCGCGGGTCTCTGCGGCTCTAGTGGGGGCTGAGGGCCCCTCCTGGCTGGGTGACGCGACCCATGATTTCGTGGTTCGGGCCTCCTTTCTTGAGGCAGTGCATGAAAGGTGTCTTTGTTGCTCCGCGTGACTTTGATTTCATCTAAGGTCGACATTCGAGTGGAATAGCCAGTATATTTGATGGAAAGCCAAAGGGACCGTCTTGATTAGGCGGCGTAGGAGGTGGGGGCCTCTTATGCAGCGTGGGCGGTTACATCTTTAGCAATCGAGGAGGATAGGCAGGAGGAGCAGGTCTGGGAGGGTGGTTGTGTGTTGAAGGAGCTTTCGGATTCGACTTGTGAGGCTTGGGCCGATCAGTCCTTTGTTGCTCGTCTGCTGCTCTTTTCGATTCTTCCAGATTGATATATGCCTCAGCTCGGGCCTGTAGGGCTTCGAAATGAGGAGGGGGTCTCTTCATCAATGACTTCGAGAAATCCCCTCTTATCAGTCCGTGAGAGAAAGCATCTACCACGGTCTTTGATGAAGCGTCTGCGACATCAACAGCTACCCGGTTGAAACGATGTATATAATCTCTCAGCGATTCGTCCCTCTTCTACTTCATCGTCATGAGGTACTGAGCCGTTCGACGATATCGATTGCTGCTAGCGAAGCGCTGAAGGAATAACACAGATAGCTCTTGGAACGAATTGATGGACCCAACTGGGAGTCGGTCAAACCAAGATTTTAAATGTCGAGCCGTCACAGGGTTTTGATCGATGGCCAGGAAGCGATCTGGTTTGATATCGTATCGTCGCGTCTTGATCTTTTTTCGATACTTTTTTTATAAATTTTTAAATATTAATATTTAATTATTTTAAAGGTCATTATTCATTTAATTTCAAATATTTATTGTTAAGTATATTTCGATTTTTTTCTTGAAATAATTGATATCAAAGGGATAAAAGTAAATAAATATACTTTTCTTTAAAGAAAATTGATACATCAATAACTTAAATTAAAATTGATACATCATAACATGTTATTTTACTAATACCAAAAAGAGTGTCGTGAATTAGATGAAAACATTGGTTCTTGCGACATTCTGCTTAGATCAATCCCATAATTCTCTAACGCCCAAATCAAATAATTATCCTACGACATATATTGATTTCTCACGTATCCATCAATGTGTTTGATTCATCCTGGAAGTTGGATGCTACACGCCGCACCGGAATCGGGCTGTCGAGATAAGGATAAACATCGTCCGATGTTGGATATGATTGATCACCCGTATAATGCATCGAGCTATAATAAGGCCGAGAGTATGATGAACTCCGATCGAGAATCGATCTCAACTAAACTCTCTCGCGTATCTCGATAATCATGAGCTTCTTTGTCTATCACCCTTATATCGGCGTTGATCACTTTTAATAGTTCTAGCACTATGATCTTCGTCTTGAGTTGCATGTGTGAAATTTTGCTCACGTGTCGAGGCTCGATGTTGAAGTTGATGGAATATAAGTTTCACCACCACCGGTGCACCATCACTATCATTACTTCCATGAGTACTTGACCGCTATTAACATCACTATCATCATTTTGAACTTCTCGTCGGATGTGAAGGTGATGATGTTTGATGTTTCATTACTATCATCACTTGCTCGTTTTTTCATTAATTACGAGTTGACTCCTTCCTTTAAAAGTAGGAATTATGCCCTTTCTCTTCTCTTTAATAAAAGTTGTCGAGCTTTGCCTTTGCCTTTGTCTTTGCCTTTATCTACGGATGTTTGTTGGATTTTGGATTGAGATGCTTGAGAACGTCAGGTCGAGATCCGAAAATCGAAATTCTTCGTCAAGCCGTTGTCATCGATTTTCCTCAATGATACCTCTTTTAGCTTGTATTATTTCAATTTTGAGTAAGCGAGATGGTTGTGATGGATCTCTGCTTTATCAAGTAAAGGATTTTCGGCCTCGATAGCACTCCGCACGATCCATCGTTAGATCGTTATCACTTTGGGAATCCGATATCGAATGGGTACATTATCGATTCTTGTTCTTCCGCTCTTACATTGTGCTCTTAGTTGAAGGCGCGTATTATAATAAACATGACCATTTTTTCCAAACGGCGATAAGAAAGGCGATTTCGTACTTTGGTATGAATGAGGAGAAAGTTGACGATTTCTTTCACAACCACTTGAAGGCGTTGTTTGTGAGAGAATTACGTCTTCTGATCTTTTTCAAATTTGGTGATCCTCCATAATCGTAACCACCACTCAATTTGAAGACAAATAAAATCAAACTTAACATAATATTTTCATTTGTAAATAATAATAAGTTATAATTTATACTACATTTACTGCATCCATTTTATATCTGCATGATATTGCAAAGAATCAATGAAAGAACCATATCCCTCTCGAAATAATCGACTTTCATTAATAGCCTCGTAATTCTCTGTTGGTTGAGTCTTAATATTACATTTACGAGGCGACTAACAATTATCATTTGTGGCGAGATTATAACGATATTGATATCTTTGGATTGAGATAATAACTGAAATAATTAAAGATATATAATTATTAATAGCAATATTAAAAAATTATTATTAAAAAATACGCGCCGAATGAATATACTTTCCCATTTGATTGTCCACCTTGAAGTGATTATATCGATATAATGTTGATATTTAGTCGATGATTGTAGCGTCTTTTAATTTCCTCTTTTGCTTAGATCGGTGGTAAATATTGCCCATCTGTGGCTTTTTGTCGTATCGACTTTCGTAAAACAACATACTGAGGCTCTATTGCTATAAGAATCTCTGATGTGATCCCAAAATCTAGTAGATATGATAATTTTATCGCCTCCTTACCTTGATCGTCTTTAGAGTATCGAGAGGTTTCCCGATCCTCGAAGTGAACATGGTCTTGATCCATTTTTTTGAACAACGACTTTAATAAAATAAAGTGAGTTCGAACCTAGTTACTCTGGTCGAAGAATCTCTCGTCGATAAATCTCGTTAATCCATGAACCCGATGATGATTATATATGAATTTAGTTAACAATTGACCTTTTTACTACCTTCTTCAACGTATCGAGTTTCTGGATATGCATCATCAATCAATCTGATTGTCTTTGTGGTGTCGAAATAATGTTTGATACTCTTGTTCCAGTAATTCTCCGGCTCTTTTAAAGTTAGCACCATTATCTGTAATCACTTGTATTATATGCTCTACGCCTATCTCTTGCACTACACTATCCATCAAATGATATATATAAGATGCATCATGATATTCGATTGCATCAACGGATTTATGAAATATCACCTTTATTGCGATATAGTAGAAAGTTGATAATGCCGTTCGTGTAGGTCTGTCCGCCATCACACATCAATGTAACCCCGTATAAGTTCCATTGCTTCTTGCGTGATAGAATCAAGTCTTAATTTCCTCCACTTGTTCATCTAAATATGGACCGGAATTTTAAATACGATGGAGGTTGAATACTAGGACCACGTTTTTGGATGTTAGATACCATCGTCATGCGGTAGTATGTCTTTATTTGCCACGTTGGAAGGAATTGATTAAAATGAAAAAATTTAGCAATACTTTGGCGATTGATTTCTTCTTCTCTTTTGTATAAGCATCATCAATCCTAGTTTGTTTAGCTTGGTGCGAGAATGCAAATGGATCAACATTAGCGATATCAATTGCACGCGCCCGTGATGTAGAAGGAAAGAAAGCGACCAATACGTTTTGTTGAAGCAATGCGAGCACTTGTAGTTCTCTCTAGTGTTCTTTGCACCGGTTGAGCCACTTCACAGCACCGAAACGAGCCACTACCACTAGCACCAATTATTTTGCCATATCGCATATGTTCATCATATGCATATTGAGTTCTAGAAGCAGAAAGAGCTGTTGAAAATTCTTCTTCATTTACATCTTCACCACGACCTTCAAATTCATCATCAATGGGTGTTTCTGAAGCTCGCCTATCAAAATTTTCCTGTTGTTGTTGTAAACTTACTTGATTCTTTTTCTCGTGAGTTCTGTTTCGTTTGCAGCCGAATTCCATGGAACTTGTGAACATTTAAAACATCCAGGATATCCACCAGTGAAGATGTTGTTTTATGCGTGTAGCTCCATGCTTACGTCAATCATATCGATATAAACATCGCAATGAAATCGATTTTCTAATCGATGTGCATGTCTCCAAGCTGGATCACAAGAATGTTATTTTGGTGCCATTTGCCTACCTATGCATTATAAAAATTAAAAAAAAATACTAAAAAAATAATTCACAATGAATATTCATAATTACAATATTAAAAAATTTAAAATAAAATTATATAATTTATCGCGTTTTAGTCTAGGTCCCATTCTCAATCAATTAATACATCTTGATTAAATTATTCAAAAAATATTATCTAAATAAAAATATATATTATTAGATATTTTTAATAATTAAATATTTTTTATTTTTATTATAATTTATATTTATTTTGTTTTTAATATAAAATAATAAAAATATTAATTTATATAAAATAATTATATAAATTAGCTATTAATTTTTTAAAATTATACTGATATATTTATATATTAAAATTTATAAAATATAATAATTATATTAAATACTGTAATTTATATATATTATTAATATATAATTTATATTATATTTTAAAATTATATATATACCAGTAAAAATTTTAAAATTTCTAAAATATAAATATTTTAATTTTTTTATAAAATTCTAAAATTATTTCATTTTTTTTAAATTTTATTAATTTTTAAAAATAATTAAAGATGTAATTTTAAATAAATTATAAATTGAATTTAGAATTTAATTAAAATATTTTTTATTTGTTTAATTTTATAATTTTAAATAAAAATATAAATTAATTAATAATTAATTTAATTAAATTTTACCGTTTAATTATTTTATAATATTAATAAAATTTTAATTAATAATTTATTTAATTATAATTATATTATAATTTTTATATTAATTATTTATATATTAATATATTAATATATATTGATCGCGATCGTTTAATTATTGATTGCAGCGATCGATCCGCTGCGCCGCGATCACGGATCGCGATGGTGATCGCGATCGCGCTCGGCTGCTCCGCCGCGATCACCGATCCCCGAGATCGTCCATTTGCCGCGCCGCGCGCGATCACCGATCGCGATCGCGTTTCTGTGATCGCGATTCCGATCGAAGCGCGATTGAAGCGCGATCGCGGATCGCGCTCGGGATCGCGATGATCGCCATCGAAGCGCGATCGAAGCGGATCGAAGCGGAGCAGCGGATCGCGATCGCGTTTCTGTGGCGATCGCGCTTCGATGGCGGATCGCGCTTCGATGGCGATCACGCTTCGATGGCGGATCGCGATCGCGTTTCTGTGATCGCACTTCGATCGCGATCGCCATCGAAGCGCGATCGAAGCGCGATCGAAGCAGAATAATGCATAATCGTGCACAGTCGCCGCCTACCGCCGCCGCTGTTGCCGCGCGCCGCTTTCGCTCGCTCGCCGCATTCTGCTCGCCGTTGTTGCCGCTCGCGCTTGCTCGCTCTGCTCTTTCCTTGCTAAACGAGGTTTTATATAACTCACGCGATCTTTAATCGATCGCGCGTGAACGAATTTTAATCGATCGCGCGTGAACGAATTTTTAATCGATCGCGCGTGAACCCTTCTGTCGTGCGTGAACCCTTCTGTCGCGCGAGATTTCGCTGCGCTGTGTTTCGGTCCCACCACGGAACGGTACGTTTCGTCCGTTTCGGACGAAACGACTCGAGTTTTAAAACCATGGGTCAAACCACCTTTGAGCGGAGCCGATTAAGTTGAGGGAGAAGACCTTGCATTTAGCTCCGTCTGAGTAGTTATGTATCAGAGCGGCCTTTTTGAACCTTCCCAGATATTCTTCCGGATCGGCTGAGCCACTATATTCTCCTATAGAAATTTGTTTGAAGGACTTTAGCATCTTGTCGGCTATAAGGCCAGGGGCGAGAGGAGATTCCGTGCCGACTACCGGAGCCTTGCCCTTTTTGGGATCCCTTTTCGCTGGTGTACAGGAAGGCCCTTCTCCTGAAGATTGCGACAATGAAGCGATTGTGATAGCGACTTACTTGGTATCATCGAGGCAATGAGGAGCCGACCTGGGCAATCGGAGTGGATGGATGTAAATTGCGCCGGGCCTGAACGGTGGGAGAAGTCTGCAACGGGGTGGATCCTCGAGGCAGAAGATCGCATAGAACATCTTCCATGGTGGTTTTGACGAGGGCTATGATGCTCTCCCTCGTCAGATTCCCTTCAGTGGAGTTGTGGTTGCCAGAATTCGCTCCTTGGTCTCCCATCTTTGCCTCAGGCGTTGTTGGTTTTGAGTTCCCACAGACGGCGCCAATTATGTTGCTTGTCGAGACGATGATGGTGAGGTGTCCCGGTGGCGAAAGCAGCAAGGGCCGTCAACTCGCACGAGAAGGGTTGATGTGGGGAAAGGTTGAGAACAGATGGAGCGTTGCCTTCATGGATGGCCGAGCCGAATGAAAGAAGCCGAGTCGAATTGAACTCCTACAAGACAACAAGCGGTTAAGGGCGCCGAGAGAGATCTCGGCAAGGCCCCTCCGACGCTTAAGGCAGGAAATTAGTATGAAGATGAAGGGAATGGAGAGATAAAGTTGAGAATGCGCGAACCCCTTTTCCCCCCTTAGGGGAGGCTATATATAGAAGGAGAATTTCTCTGCCAAATGGTACAGTCGGTAGGGGCGGTATGACCTCAAGAGAGACGTACGCCTGCCCAAAGAGTAATAAGGTCATTACCCTCATAAATGCTGCAGGCGCGTGGGTTGCAATTAATACACGTCGCGTGGTTGATAGGGGACAACTCCTAATTAATGCCGCAGACATTCTTCTGAAACTCAGCATGGGCGTCTGCCTTTTGGTCGGAGAGAGATGATGATCAGGATTGCCAGGTCAGCTCGTGAATATGAAATAACTGCCTTCCTCTTCGTTTGAATAAGATAGTTTATATGGAGAAACCATATGTCAGAGATGACGTATCTTTGCCGAGATGTAAGGTGGATGAAACGAGAAGCATTCAGCATAGTAGAAGTCCGAGCCGAGACGCGGGGCGTCTGGCGTAATAGATGACTTGGTAGATCCAACTGTTTGCCTAGCCATATGTTAGTTTTTCCCGGTATCAGGGACAATGGATTTTCTTATGCTTATTATTCTGTGTTCTTTTATCCCTTCTCGTGAAGATAGAGATCTTTGTCCTAGGTTCACAAAATCAACACTAGTTTCTTCTTTTTCTTTTCTAAAATTTGGTAATTGCTTCATTGTTTAAATCACTCAGTAAAAATGAACCCAAGAATCCATAGAACAATAGCAAATAACATAACTAACCTTAGTGCCAGTCCAAGGAGCTTAAAAGTATTGGGAAAAAGGGGCTTTGATAGTTTTATATGCATATTTTCTAAAATTGCAATGGACAGGACTTTCATAAATGCCTCTTGTTGGATCGTGTTGTTAGATAGGGTGACCGGTGTGCTAGCGGGGAGAATATCATTTTCTTGCATTGTTAGTGTTCTAAAAGAAATTGCAGTAGAAATTAAAAAAAACACAAAATCTCAAACCAAAGTGCATAATGATTTAATGTGGTTCGGTAGCCCTCAGACTCATAGCACATGACTTATGACCCGTCAAGTGGATCACTCTCAAGCACACCTCTATATTTTTTCCTTCTTGATAGAACCAAAGGTGGAGAAATGTCTTCCAGTTCTGCAAATACAAAAAAAACAAATGAGAAGAAAAATAATACAATTGAAGCTTTTGTGGAGGTAGAGTATAAACATTGATAGTAGTTGATCCTTGTTTGATTTTGTAGCCCCTTGAGCTTATTTTCTAGCCTTCTTCTTGAATTATGTCATTATGTGGATGTGACAACCATTGGTGGTTGACTATTGATCATCCATCATTGATCTATAATATCTTATCCAAATTGTGTCATTGTCCCTTCCATTTGCCGCTCCGTTTGAACCAATCATTGTAACATCAATAGATTGAAACCTAACATCAGTTGACTAATCAATGTTGAGATAACTACTTCAGTTGACTAAAAAATATTCTATTCTCCACCAAACAAACATTAGTCGATTGAAAAATCAATTGACAAATAATTTGAGGCATCAGTTGAGTGCTCTAATCCATAATACTTTAAACAGATCAATGTGAGGAATTTATCCATCGATCAATTGATCTCTAATTACTAGTTGATTGGAAAACTACAAACCTCAAATATTTGGGGTATTAATTTTCTCGGTCATCAATTGACTTTTCAAAATATAAATCCCAAAACACTTGAAATATGATTTTATCAACCAACAGCTGGTTGGATTTTAACACAGTCAATTGGCTATTATGACTTCGACCATATCTATGATTGAGCCTGCCTAAGTTGTCATCTAGCCATGACCCTCCACTTATATTCCTCATGGATTCTTTCCAAATCTTGAGGTTTTTTCTTGTTAAACTAATTGTCTCTTGAATGCACCAGCCCTGAACTCGTTCCTCACGTTATCATTCATACCTTCACTTACATAGTTCACCTCCTTAGCTCTGTCATGCTTCAATGCTCCTCGTCCTACGGTCACTTGAATGTTCAATCTACATATACCTCGTTCTACAGTCCTTTGGATGTCAATGTCATCCTTTTCCGATCTACACAGGCTGAGTCATCAAACACTTTGACCATGCCAAGTTAACCTGTATATGTGATTGATCTTGCATGACTTAACATACATATCAAATATAATAACAAACCATTTTGCCCAATTCAATAAAACATTTAACTGCATAAATGCTGAAGGAGACGAAAGCTCCAACACCTCTTTTAGTTCCTATTTATTTAAAGGTCGCATGGGTGGAAGAAATTTCTAGAAGCCTCTATTGTTCTGCCCTTTTACCCTTTTTCCTTAATTTGCCATGAAGTATGCATGTTTACTGAGCAACATCTGTTGGTAGGGCCTTTGGACATTTCACATATAGTGTGATTATCCGAGCCTCTTGATCCATTGCATTGTTGTATCCCCATGGAAGTCAAAAGAGATCCATTATGAATGCACTTTAGCGATGATAAATTTTCCTATTTGAAAATTTTTTTAATCAACACTTTAATGATGATAAATTGTCATAATTGCAATCTCGAGGCTATGAATGTACTTCCCACCGTGGTTGGAATATTTACCTTTATTATGTTATCGATATCAACAGTAGGTCAAATATCTGTCACAAAATGACAGTTTAATAGACATCATTTGTACCTTTTATTTCCAACATCCTTTTAAGTTAAGAACATGGAAAACACCAATCAAAAACAATCATAAATATATCAAATATCTTCTAAAATGAGTGCAGTGCTTATTTTGTGCCAGTGTCTCATGCACTTGGTTGACATTGAGACTTGTCGCAGTTCAACATTTATGTTTTTGGTTCAAATCTTATCACTCCAATAACAAGCCATGAGTCTTTATTATTTGGCATATCTTATCCCATCATTGAATTTTAAGTAAAATTACAACACTAGTATTATTCTGATTGCAAATTACTTTTAATTAGATTAAATAGAGCTTTCTTTGCTTTCCTTGTGCACTCAAGCCTTTTAACAAAAAAGGATTAAACTCACTTGTTTGAGTATTGAATTTATTAGTTTTGTGTAATTGTAGTGATAATTTCAGTTGTGAGAATTTCATAATAGTGATTACCAGCTAACTTGTTTAACATATAGATTTTTTTGTTCTTGACATTACATGCTTATTACTTTATGTCAGGTCATTAATTGACATTTATTTTCCATTTTAGTATCTGTCAGTTGGCCATCCTCCTTATTACAAAGGGTTGGATTACATATATGAAGACCGTGGGGAGGTGGCTTTCATTCACTACACTTGTTGGTTGATATTGCCATCTTTTATACTTATTTCCTCTTGTTGGAAGCTTCCAGTTGTGTCATTAATGTTTGTTAATCGTTTCTTTTCTTTATTTATTGCTAGTCTCCTTCTGTTCTCTTAATTTTTCTTTTTTCTTTTTTATTCTCTCCTATATACGTACAGGTTCTGGACTTGCGAAATTTTGAGACTGGAGAACATGCTCTTGTAAGTAGCCCCAAGTTCTCATCTCATTTCTTTATTCATTGTTAGAATATAGTCATACAGACATGCCTCTTTACTAAATTGACTCCATCTCATGCTTTTAATGGTTTAAACTTATTTTGCTATCCAGTTATTCATTCATGTTTGATTTGTACTTTCCTTCATAAGAAGATTAGCTTTTCTGTTAAATGATAATTGTCACTGGATTCTATGTGGTATTACAAAATTTAGTTGTTCCTATCCTATTCAATGTTTTAAAAACCGATTCGTTTCGTCCGAAACGGACGAAACGTATCGTTCCGAGGTGGGACCGAAACCAACAACCGCACGAAATCTCACGCGACAGATAGAAGACAGAAGAGTGACAAATTCGTTCACGCGATTAAAGATGGGATGAGCGAAATCTCGGCGACAGATAGAAGACAAAAGCGCGACAGATTCGTTCACGCGATTAAAGATGGGATGATTAAAGATCGCGAGGGAGTTATATAAGAAGGAACCTGCTTCGCAGATGCAGAGCAACAGCGAGCGAGCAGCGGCGAACAACGGAGCAGAGGCGATGACTCCAGGTACGATTATTCATTATTCTGCTTCGATCGCGCTTCGATCGCGAGATCCCGCACGCGATTGCGATCACCGAGTGCGCTCGGGATCGCGATCGCGATCGCCATCACCGATCGCGATCGGAATCGCAATCCCGAGTGCGATTGCGATCGGTCGCCGATCGGGATCGCGATCGCGGCGCAGCGGTGATCGCGATCGATCTCGCGATCACCGTGAATCGTAGAAACGCGATTAATAAATTTTTTAATTTATATAAATAATTAATATAAAATTACAATATAATTATAATTAAATAAATTATTAATTAAAATTTTATATATATTATAAAATAATTAAACGGTAAAATTTAATTAAATTAATTATTAATTAATTTATATTTTTATTTAAAATTATAAAAATTAAACAAATAAAAAATATTTTAATTAAATTCTAAATTCAATTTATAATTTATTTAAAATTACATCTTTAATTATTTTTAAAAATTAATAAAATTTCAAAACAAAATGAAATAATTTTAGAATTTTATAAAAAAAATTAAAATTTTTATTTGATAAATTATAAAATTTTTACTGGTATATATATAATTTTAAAATATAATATAAATTATATATTTTTAATATATATAAATTATAGTATTTAATATAATTATTATATTTTATAAATTTTAATATATAAATATATATCAGTATAATTTTAAAAAATTAATAGTTAATTTATACAATTATTTTATATAAATTAATGTTTTTATTATTTTATATTAAAAATAAAATAAATATAAATTATAATAAAAATAAAAAATATTTAAAAATATAAAATATTTAATTATTAAAAATATATAACAATATATATTTTTATTTAGATGGTATTTTTTTGAATAATTTAATTGAAGATGTATTAATTGATTGAGAATGAGACCGAGACTAAAACGATAAATTAGATAATTTTTATTTTAAATTTTTTAATATTGTAATTATGAATATTCATTGTGAATTATTTTTTTAGTATTTTTTTAAATTTTTATAATGCATAGGTAGGCAAATGACACTAAAACAACATTCTTATAATCCAGCTTGGAGACATGCACGTCGATTAGAAAATCGATTTCATTGGCAATGTTTATATTGCGATATGATTGGACGTGGCGGTGGAGCTACACGCATAAAACAACATCTTGTTGGTGGATATCCGGATGTTTCTAGATGTTCACAAGTTCCCGATGGAATTCGTCGTGCAATGAAACAGAAACTTGATGAGAAAAAAGAATTGAAGTATAAGCGACAACAACAACAGGAAAATTTAGATAGACGAGCTTCTGGAACACCAGTTTATGATGAATTTGAAGGTCGTGGCGAAGATTTAAATGAAGAAGAATTTTCAGCAGCTCTTTCTGCTTCTAGAACTCAATATGCATATAATGAACATATGCGATATGGTGGCAAAATAATTGGCGCTAGTGGTAGTGGCTCATTTGGTGCTAGTGGTAGTGGCTCAACTGGTGCAGCAACACTAGAGAGAACTATAAGTGCTCGCATTGCTTCAACAAAAACTGGTATTGGTCGTTTCTTTCCTTCTACATCACGAAGGAGTGCAGTTGATATTGCTGATATTGATCCATTTGCATTCTCAGACCAAGCTAGTAAACAAACTAGGATTGATGATGCTTATACAAAAGAGAAGAAGAAATCAATTGACCAAAGTATTGCTAAATTTTTTCATTTTAATCGAATTCCTTCCAACATGACAAATATCACATACTACCGCAACATGGTATCTAACATCCAAAAATGTGGTCTTGGTATTCAACCTCTAACTGCGCATGAAATTGTTGGTTCGTATTTAGATGAACAAGTGGAGGAAATCAAGACTTGGATTCTATCATGCAAGAAGCAATGAAACTTATATGGGGTTACATTGATGTGTGATGGCTGGACAGGACCTACGTGGATGAGCATTATCAACTTTCTACTATATTGCAATAGAAAGGTGATATTTTATAAATCTGTTGATGCAACTACAGAATATCATGATGCATCTTATATATATTATTTGATGGATAGTGTAGTGCAAGAGATAGGTGTAGAGCATATAGTACAGGTGATTACAGATAATGATGCCAACTTTAAAAGAGCTGGAGAATTACTGGAACAAGAGTATCAAACATTATTTTGGACACCATGCGCAGCACACTGTATTGATTTGATGATGGAAGATATCGGTAAACTTGATACAGTGAAGAAGGTAGTAAAAAAAGGTTAATTGTTAATGAAATTCATATATAATCATCATTGGGTTCATGGATTAATGAGGAGATTTATTGATGGAGAGATTCTACGACCAGGAGCAACTAGGTTTGGAACTCACTTTCTCTTATTAAAGTCGTTGTTTTAAAAAAAAATGGATTGAAGACCATGTTCACTTCTGAGGATTGGGAAACCTCTCGATACTCTAGCATGATTGAAGGTAAGGAGGCGCAAAAAATTATCATATCTACTAGATTTTGGGATCACATTGCAGAGATTCTTACAGCAATAGAGCCCTTGTATGTTGTTTTACATAAAGTCGACATGGACAAAAAGCTACAGATGGGCAATATTTACCACTTGATTCATGAAGCAAAAGAGGAAATGTCACGCTCCGAGAGCATGCCGAGCCGAAAATCAAACGGACGACATCTCCCCTGTACGTGGTAACATTTCGGGTTAATACAAGGCCCGTAGGCCCACAATGACAACAATATATAAAAATATACCAAACCACAACAGTATATATATATCAAAACAACTACACACAGCGGAAACGATACAACGACAATACAATCCTACACATGCATACCGGTATGACTAACACATCACAACAATACAAAACTTCGACAAAAAAATCCGAATATACAACATGTACATCACGAAAACTCCAAAATACAATACATAACGGACAGAAAGCCCAAATACACACGGGAGCCTCGGAGGTGAGATGAGATGTCAGCCAGCGGTGCTCCAAGCTGTCACGAAGTCCTCTACCTGTTACCTGGGCGACAGAAAACTCAGGGTCCGTGGGGGGTGGTGAGTAAAACTCAGCAGGTAATAGAAAAACATGTATATATGCCATATCACATGTATTTTCAACAACATACTCTAGAGGTACAACAGGTATATCAACATAGTATATAAATACAAGCATATACCGTCTAACTAAATAAACAACATAAAATGCAGACATACCTGAAGTCTGCTACGCTACTCTGATCCAACCTGAACATATATCCAACATATATATATATATATATATATATATAACAGGAAGAGTAGATCAACTCACAATATACTCTAGCTACAGGTCAAGGTATCTAATGGTCTGTCCAACCCATACCAGTATCCGACACAATCGTATAACAAATGCAAGAAATAACATTTAATACGATGTACACCCAAACGCAATAAGCATAAGACAATCAAATGCAACATCATTAATAATCATATATATATATAATCGCATCTATATATATATACTAATCACAATCATCCATATATATATATATATACGATATATATGTATATATACGGCAATACGCAAAATGCCATAAGTAACGCAAGATGCAGGTCACGCTTCGGCCACCCTAAAGTTACCACGACCCCAGGGCTCGGTGGCTCGAGTAAGCATAACTGGCCCTAACTCAACACCAACCACTACTCTCGAGCGACCGAGCGCGTGATGACGAGTAGTATATAAGCGTAAAGAGCAAGCTACACGACGGGTCCTCGCTGGCGCCACCCGACCAATACTACCCATGAGTGGTCGAAAGTGCCACACACGCAGGACTACGACACGCAAATCCAACTACCACCGCCTATAGTGGTAGAGCGCACCACAACGTTTATCTCGCACCTAAGCATTCTCCTCATGAGTAACCGCGAGGCAGGACGATCGACGACACTCTCAACCACAAGGGAGACCTCGCCGCCACGGTCATGCAAACGACATGAACGCAATGTCTCACATACGACATCCACCATGTACTCTCCATTCTACAGAGAATCATACCTATCCGATCAATACACTCTATCCCGTAGAGAGTCGTGACTCAATCGATCGACGAATCCTCTATCCCGTAGAGAGTCGTGACTCGATCGATCGACGAACTCTCTATCCCGTAGAAGTCAGACGATCGATCATAACTCTCTCTCCAATAGAGTCGTGACTCAACCGATCGACGACTTTCTATCCAACAGAGAGTCGTGACTGATCGATCAACGACTCTATCCGATGAGAGTCATACTCGACTAATCATACAAGCCGACCACCGTCCGCAGGACACATTAATCACCCTTCACTTAACCATTATACAACCTGTGGTATGCGATGCAACATACAGGTATTGGAAATAAATCCTACATTTAGGGCATTACCTACGCACGGATGACCTTTTTGCCAATTAATAAATTGGGTCATCCTCCGTACTAACATTTACATCCTGCTAAACATCTAGGCCAATTTACATCACATCTATAACTCCTAAATCATGATAGGGTATATGTGTGATATCAACAATTGAGCATAAATACATCAAACGATAAGTTTAAGCATACGGTAATAAGAGCAGGGTTAAGGTAATATGAACACCTAACATGCTCATATCTATGACTAAATCTGAATGCAATACATCTACCCGGACCAGGTAGGAAATTACTCACCTGCTGTATATGCTCGTAGTAATAAAATCCTCACGGTCGCGGACCCGTCTCGTATCCACGTCCTGCAAATATCATCAATTATAATTTAGTGAAAGCATACAACAACAATACGAATTAGCTACTATGTTATCCACAAAATCCATATCCCTTATTGAATACAGGTTATCACTCCCATTCGTAGCCAAGATCAGAGCATCTCATAGCTCGACCGATAACCGACATTTCGCAATAATAGGAACTATGTTTAAGCATAAGCATTAAACAAATACACAACTTAACTACCACGTCATTTCTAGGTTCTCGTTCTTTCCTCGTCTACGAGTTAGAAATTCAAACTCACACCTCTCGTAACCCATACATTACCACACTTACCGAATATCCACATCCAACAGCTAGAACAAGGCTACAAATCTTACCTAACTATTTAACCATTGTAACTAGCTAAATCAAAGGCAACAAGGAGTTTATCCGTGACCGCATGTAACCAAAGATGAAGATGGCTTCACCGGCAATTCAATCCTTACGCGCTGACTCCTCGAAACTTGCGACCCTGCTCAATCGCTTGAGACCCGCCCAAATTTCTGCGGTAATCCTCGCTCATCGTCAAGCCTCGACCATCGATCCAAGCTAGATTGCACAACTAGGATAAATCTCTGCTAGATAAGGAGAAGGTTGACAACTTACCCTTCTGGCGACGACCAGCGACCACGCCCAGTAGAGCGCGGCTGCCACCCAAGCGCGAGGAGGTCGAGGAGTTAGGGGTGGGAAAGGCCACGGGATCTCAACGCGTCGAGCGAGATCGTGCGAGCGGAAAAAGTCATTGCGAATCGGCTGGGATCACTGGAGCAGGGAGATCGCGCGAATGGGAAAGGCCAGATCCGACGGCGGCTGATAGAGCTCCTGATGGTCAACCATCGATGGTCCTCCCCTCAAGGTGACCTCCGGCGAAGGTGCGACGGCAACCGACGGCTGGGCAAGGGGGAAACAAAAGCGGCGGTGACGAGGCGTCGCTGTGCTCGCGCGTAGGGCCGACAGGACACGAGGTGCTCTGCTCGGAGTCGCGAGCGGCTGTGGATGGTCACGGCGCGGCGGTGAGGTGAGGAGAAGAGAAGAGGCGGCAGGATCGGGCGGAGATCGACACCGGCGACAACAGCTCTCTCACGGCGACGACGAGAGGTGCGGCGAGCGGCGAGAGGCAGAGAGATCGCGACTGGGAATGGCGGTAGCCGGATCGGGAGAAGGAGGAGCTCGCGCGTCGAAGGCGAAGAGGTGATCGGGAGAAATAGGGCGGCTGGTGCTCGAGTATGGCGGCGCGCGGAGAGAAGAGGCGTGGCGTCGATGGCAGAGGAGGGCGACGATGAAGAAATTGTTGGAATGTATACTGAAAGCCTAGCTCTTTTTGTATGAACATTTTATTTTGAAATAAGAATCACATGATCATTGTTTGCATTTTATATATTCATTATATATGTGTGCATATTGTCTAATATTTTACATTGTAAATAATATGGTGCTTGGTGTGGCACAGAAGATCATGTTATCAGTCCCTTGTAAAATATAAGTAAAGGCTCACAACCAAGATGGTTTTGGACAAACCATTGACATGGTTGTAGTGTAGCTTGGTATTGTTTTATCTTGAACATAGAGTTACACTAATACACTTAGGTGTATTGAGCAGGACCTACATAGAGGTGATTCAATTTAGTGCTGACTACATAATTGAATCGGACCTCAGATATTATGTTGTACATACTCTTAATCCCGATATAATAACGGACACATGTACTTAGTATTTATTTCTTTGATTTACGATGGGTGAGATTTAAATGGATTAAATCAATAAGCCCTGTAAGTTGGGAAATAATATTATTTACAGGTTGATTATAGGATAAACCGCTATTCTATATATTAGGTTGATAATGTCCCCTCGAGGAGCTCATATAAGTTCATCATGTAACTCACCTTGACTTATTAGTCAACATGATGATAAGGTTGAGTGGTACTACTCGAGGAGTTAGATGTTAATTAATTGATGGTCAGTAAATCAATTAATTGACGGACATTCGATATCTTAAACACGGAGAGATTAATGTACAAATAATATATGGAGCCCATATTAATTTATGGGGGTTGGTGAGGTAGTTCAATGATGATCCTCTAGTGGAATGGAACATCATTGATGGATCAAGTTTGTGTGGTTCCGATCCATCTGGTGGCCAAGATCCAACTCCTCCTTATGGTCCCTATCGTAGCCTAATATAATCCTTGTGAAGTCTAGATCCAAGAATGTAAAACAAAACCTAGAACCACCCGGTTGGATTGAATCCATAGATCAGATGGTTGGGATGAAATCCTAGAACCAGCGGTTGGATTAAATCCATAGATCCAGCGGTTAGGATGAAACCCAGAATCGAGCGGTTAGGATGAAATCCTAGATCCACTTGCTAGGATGAAATCCTAGATCCGACGGTTGGGATGAAATCCTAGATCCGACGGTTGGGATGAAATCCTAGATCCGACGGTTGGGATAAAATCCTAGATCCGACGGTGGAGATAAAATCCTAGATCCGACGGTGGAGATTAAATCCTAGATCCGACGGTGGAGATTAAATCCCTAGATCCGACGGTGGAGATTAGAGGAGGTTTAAGCCTAAATTCTAGAATTAGGGTTTGGCTTATCCACGGGGTCATGGCGCAAACCCTAGAGGAGTTAGGGGTTGGGCGGCAAGAATATAGGAGTTAGTTCCTATATTTTAGGCTAACCAACTTTCTCCTAAATTCTATAAATATATGGCTTAGGGTTGGGCGAAAAAAAAAAGGAGATAGGAGTTGGTTCGAATTGAAGTTAGGGTTTTGGCTCTTATCAAGGTGGGCGGCTAGGGTTTGGAGATAGAGCTTGGGCGGCAACTTTTCTTCTTCTTGATTGTTGTCGGCGCCCATTCTTCTCCATCGAGCTTGGCAAGGCGTCCATCTTATAGACCTCTCCTTTCTTCCTCGGCCCTCATTCTTCTCCTTTAATCCTTGGTGGCGGGTGGTTCCAAGCTTCTTGTGGCCGCGCCATCCATTGGTGGCGGCGCAACTTTTGTTTCAAAGTTGGCGGAGTTCATTCATTCGTTCCTTGGCGGTTACATCAAACTTCTTTACTTGGTGGCGGTTCTAGAAAGGAAAAGGTTTTGTTTCGTTTTTCTCTTTGTTCGCGTGAATGAGTAGAGAGAACTTCGATCTAGAAACTTCAACTCGTGGAGGATCTTCGTCCCACACGTCGTCCACAGAAGGATAGGACATACGATAGAAGATCGTGAGGTATAAAGTTATTTTAACTTTATGTACAGATCTGAGCATGTTCTTATTTGTTTTGATTATCGTGTGTGTGTAAATAAATATATCAGTATAATCACGGATTCGAAGACAAACACAAAACCGGCGATCTATCCGCCGTCTCTTCCGCTAACTAACTAACTAGAAGAGTTGTGTTGCTTGAACAACTAGTTTGTTGGCGACCACTCGAGTTAGACGACGACGAAAACGGGTGTCGTTAAGGATGCTCATCCCATCCGGATTAATCCTTTCATTAGTGAAAATTTTAATCCGGGACATAGAGCCAATGAGCCTCGGGCGACATACCAACAATTGTATCGAGCCACGGTTTCGGTTTTGTGTGTTTTGGATTCGGTTAATTTTATGCATTTTTCATATATTATATGTGTCGGATAATAGTAGGATACGTCGTAGTTTAACTCTTTCGTCAGGCATAAGATCCGACTATTATGGCGTGTGTGTATGTGAATGGATGTGTGTAAAATTTATTATTTGAATCCTCGGGGTTGACGAGGCTAGATTAGTATTTAATTTTTGTAATTAAATACGGCATTGTTTAGCTTCATTTTAGTTTACTTTCGATCTAGATTATTTGTACACTCCTTCGTGGAGTATAGGATCGATGGATGTAAATTAATATGATTTATCTCGGCTCGAACTCTTTGGTGACTTACTGCGGGAAAGATGGAGCGACGAGGTGGCGACCTGACGGATGCGTATTGAGAACAATGATAATAGTTGGAAAAATTCTGATTTTTCCATATTTATTGCTTATTTGTTTTATACATGTTGTGTTTGTTTTAAAATTCTCGATTGCAATTTACTAAGTGGAGAGGGACATTTTAATTAATTCATGACCTCCATTCTGATTTGACGTGTGATGCAACAAACTCAAGCGTTGGCTCGAGTGCCTTCCTCCCTATCGGATGGGTTTGTTTGCGGATCACTAGGTCAAATAATGGTTGTAGGAAATTATCTAGAGCGTGTGTACTTCCCATCCAGAAGGCACATAATCCCAAAATAATTCCCTTAGATAGTGTAATGGTGCACACTTAGATGCAAATAAAAAGTATCCTCCCCATCGGAGTCACTGCTTTTATTTGTAGGGCTAAAGAGGAACCAACTATTAATTTTATTTGTCAAAAAGTAAGGTTGACAAGATAATAAAATTAATGGGTAAAACCTCCTCTTACAAATGTAGAATTCGTATACGTCCACACTATCGTGGCATGCGATATTCTCGGTGTTTTGAGGTGTTGGTTGATTTCGGGATTTTATTGTTTTGAGGAATCAATATTATTTGAAATCTGATATTTTTTGATCATTGTGATTTTTAGGATTTTCAAATGGCTTTCAACCCACTTGCTGTGATTTTAAAAGAAAACAAACTTACTGGACCAAACTACATTGATTGGAAAAGAAACCTGAATATTGTCTTAACTGGACCTTCCCCCTTGGTCTTCTATTCCTATCATTAGATTTATGAAAATGAAAACCTTTTAAAGCCCGTCTTACCCTTCTTACCATATAGGCTTCTTCGGTGCTATCCATGGAGGAGGAGGAAGATGCTTCATCATCGGAGGAGGAGGGGACTTCCATCTTCTTCTTCCCCTTGTTTGCCATCAAGGCTACTCCTCGTGAATTTTGGACTCTAGGCTCTTCTTGTATACCTTCAAGCCTTGTCTCATGAAGCTCCATGGTTGAAAAGAATTCCTCCAAGGTGCTTACTTCTAAGTTCTTGGAGATGTAAAATGAGTCCACCATGGAGCTCCATCTTGAGGACCGGGGAAAGGCATCTATGACCTTCATTACCATATCCCTGTTCGATAGCTTCTCACCTACACTCGTTAGCCCAATCAATATTTCTTTAAATCTAGAATGTAGGGAAGTTACCTTTTCTCCCTTTTCAAACTTGATATTTGATAATTGGAGCGGAGGAGATCTCTTCTTGCTAGTTTTGCCTCCGAAGTGCCTTCATGAAGTTCAACCAACTTCTCCCACATCTCCTTGGCACTTGAGCACTCCCCTATTCTATTTACTTCTTGTTGAGGGAGCACATTGTATAGGTGGTGCTTGGCCTTTGAATTTGCCAAGTATTCTTCTCTTTGCCTTTTGCTCCACCTAGATTTCTCCAATGGCTCCCCATTCTCGTTCTTAGGCAATTCGAAACCGTTTTCCATTATTAAAAGGATTTCAAAGTCGGTTTCGAAGAATACCTCCATTCTCTTTTTCCACCAAGAGAATTCGCCGTCGAACTTCGGAGGGTAGATGTTTGAACCGACCATTTACTTGTTGACGTGCTCTCGCGTTAGTCCTCAAGAGCGACCTCGCTCACGATACCACTGTTGTAATCGATCGTCGGCCAGAGGGGGGGTGAATAGCCCTCGTTCGTTGGATGTCGATTTTGCTCGTCTAAAACGTTAGCGTAAGCAATAAACTAAGACAAGCAAATGTAAGTAAAACAAAGACAATACAAACACGGAGATATAACGTGGTTCACTACGCCGCTTAATCCACGGTCCGATTCGTCACGCGGTGAATCACTCAAACCCAATCACTATTGTTTCTCTCCTTTGCAGCTAGGTGGAGGTAACCTTTACAAACACTCCTCTTACAAATAGAATGGAAATAAGCTTGAGTAAGAGGATGGAAAGCTATAGGGAACTTTGGGAGAGTATTAGAGCATAAGCATTAGGCTCCCAAACCCTTACCCCTTCCTTTTATAGAGGAAGAGGGTTTCTTCCGTTGACAGGATCACCGATCGATGCCTCGATCGATCGATCCCGTAGCCGCCGCCTAATAACTACCGCTTTCCACGTTGGATTCCATCTAGCAGATTGGCATCAGATCGACGGGACCATCACCGATCCGATGCTCGATCAATGAGTGCTCACCGAGTCGACTCCATTCTCGCGTCGCCCGATTGCACATCGGGCCGATCGCTTTCCTCGGCCGATCATTGCCGACATCCCGATCGCTGCCCAGTTCGGTAGCCGATCGCTAAGCCCTAAACCGGTCTTATACGATCGATCAACCCATCGACTTCAGAGCGCACGACATAGATAGCCGACCGGTGTCGAAAAACCATCCGACACTTGGCCAAATGGCGAGTTTCACCTAAGAGCTACCCTTCGAGTTACAATCATCTCTGAGTCCTCGCCCGAAGTTCTCTTCGTTCGGCCACGCCCGTCCTCGGCGATCGGCGACGGCTCTGCAATGCTCCTTCGCGTCTCTTGCCTCGAAGTCTACTTCCTCTGGCTTCACTCCAAGCTTCTCGTCCGGCGGTCCCTCGGATGCTCCAAGCGCACGGCTTCCACAAAGCAATCCTTCACCGACTCAAGGCCCGAGTGATGAGTTGGTGAAACTCGCCTTGGCTCCATGTGCGAATTACTAAGTCCTGCACGACTTCAACGCACATATCAAATCAACATAACCATCCTAACTTAAACCCTTTGCCACACCATCAAAACCATATCACGGCAAGAGATTGCTCTAACAATCTCCCCCTTTTTGATGTGTGGCAATCCGTTTAAGTTAGGTAAAACATTTGATAAAAATTTTTTAAGGAAAGAAAGCATGTAAACATAAACATTTGATAGCAACATGCAACTCCCCATTAATCCATGAAACTCCCCCTTAATCTCTCCCCCTATCATAAATAACTTAAACATATTCATTTCTCCCCCTTTGACACCATCAAAAATATGAATACTAAGTTAGAACCATATGACATCAAGTCTAATAGAAAGAAAATACCACAAGTTGATAAAAAAATTGGAATTCAGCCTTTCTTATCGAAATTAGCCATCGATCGACCGTTCGGATACGATCGGCACGTGATTTTCGAATTTCGATTTTTCTCGAAATTCAAAATGCATAAAAAATTCGAAAATTTGAAAAATCATGAAATTTGGGGGAACACATTTCATTTAAGTATATCTATCGTGGAAAAATAGTTTTTCATGAAAAATCATTATATTTTCACGTTTTGCTAAAAAATCCAAAAGCTTTAAAAACTACTAGGTTTTGGATCATGATAGTATCAAGTTTAACACCTAGTTTTGGTTCCAATTGTTTCAAAACATGAATACATGGATTTTAAAGTAAGAAATTGTTTTGAAAACATATGAAATATCCAACCATGATCTTTGGGCAATATGTCTATGAATTAAACATAAGCCTTCCCCATGATTGGTCTATTAGTGCTATTTTGATACTTTAAATGACCATCTAAATGCCATAGGCATTAGTGGACATTTGTATCATCCTAACATCTCACCCCTGCTAAGTTTGCAATCAAGTTAGCCTATAGTGAGTGTGAGATGCATCCTAGGGGGTATTTATGTATACTTAACCAATATATTCATGCAATTCTATCATGGTTAAGTATCAACCTAATAATCCTCATGATCATAAAACATATATGAATGAATTCTACATTATGATCATGAAACTCATGTATTCATCAAATAATAGTCATGCATTAGGTATTTATGATGATAATAAATAAAGTATTACCTAAAGCATGATTTAAACCTATTTCATGATAACGTGCCAAACATAAATCATGATCATATACATAGGAATTACATCAATCATCATGATTTAAGTATTATTATCTATTTATGGGCATGCGTTATCATCACCCAACACTATCTAAAAAAATGTCGTCTCCATTCTAGTCAACCAAAATATGATATAGGTCAAGTTCATATGGTTGACTACCCAAGGGTTATTCTAACCCTTAAGGATGGATTTTGGAACCCAAAATAGATTTTTGACTATGGGGTTCACTAGAAATTCCTTGGGGATCCATTTCTTAGCTATTTCTTTGTTATTGTCTTGTCCCCTAGCAATTAGGCATTTATAGGCTTTCTCATTTTTCTTCTCTTTATATCCTAGGCCCTTCTTGTTAAAACTTGCCCTTTGGCTCCCAATTATCATGTTAAGGGTATTGGAGCCTATTGTGAATTTCTCTAGGGCTTTGGTTAGATAATCTACCATTTTCATTAATGCCCTATTTTCCTCATGCATGCATCATGAACATCCATAGGCTTATAATCATGTGAGCATGCATCATCATGGCAAGAAGAAGCATTATCATTTAAGCATGCATTTTCTAGCTTTTGTTCTAATTCCTTAATTTGACTAATCATGCTTTTACTTTTCTTTTTCATGCCAAATAACTCCTTAGTTAAACTAGAAATTATGGAAACTATTTTCTTAGGAGAAGCATTCGTTACCATAGTTTCCATGTCCTCTTCTTCTTCTTCGGATGATGAGGATGTAGAAGCTCCCTTCATTTGAGCTTTCCCACTCGAGCTTGATTCTTCATTTGAGGAGGAGGAGGAGCAATCCGAGTCATGAAGAGCCATAAGTGCTAGGTTGAGTAGACATGCTCTTCTTCTTGGATGAGATGAGGCAACGTCATCCCATGTCTTGGCTTTGAGTGCCATGGCCTTCCCTTTTCCTTTTTCCTTCTTTTCTTCTTCCTTTTTCTTGCTCCCTTTCTTCTTCTTTTCGTCTTTCTTGCTCTTATTTAGGAGGGGACAATTATCCCTTATATGTCCCTCTCCTTGGCAATTATAGCATTTGACCTTCCCCCTTGGTCTTCTATTCCTATCATTAGATTTATAAAAATGAAAACCTTTTAAAGCCCGTCTTACCCTTCTTACCATATAGGCTTCTTCGGTGCTATCCATGGAGGAGGAGGAAGATGCTTCATCATCGGAGGAGGAGGGGACTTCCATCTTCTTCTTCCCCTTGTTTGCCATCAAGGCTACTCCTCGTGAATTTTGGACTCTAGGCTCTTCTTGTATACCTTCAAGCCTTGTCTCATGAAGCTCCATGGTTGAAAAGAATTCCTCCAAGGTGCTTACTTCTAAGTTCTTGAGATGTAAAATGAGTCCACCATGGAGCTCCATCTTGAGGACCGGGAAAGGCATCTATGACCTTCATTATCATATCCGTTCGATAGCTTCTCACCTACACTTAGCCCAATCAATATTTCTTTAAATCTAGAATGTAGGAAGTTACATTTTCTCCTTTCAAACTTGATATTTGATAATTGGGAGCGAGGAGATCTCTTCTTGCTAGCTTTGCCTCAAGTGCCTTCATGAAGTTCAACCAACTTCTCCACATCTCCTTGGCACTTGAGCACTTCTATTCTATTTACTTCTTTGTTGGAGGGAGCACATTGTATAGGTGGTGCTTGGCCTTTGAATTTGCAAGTATTCTTCTCTTTGCCTTTTGCTCCACCTAGATTTCTCCAATGGCTCCCATTCTCGCTCCTAGGCAACTCAAACCGCTTTCCATTATTAAAAGGATTTCAAAGTCGGCTTTCAAGAATACCTCCATTCTCTTTTTCCACCAAGAGAATTCAACTTCGGAGGGTGGATGTTTGAGCCGCCATTTACTTGTGACGTGCTCGCGCGTTAGTCCTCAAGAGCGACCTCGCTCGATACCACTTGTTGGGGAATCGAGGCCAGGCCAGAGGGGTGAATAGCCCTCGCTCGTTGGATGTCGATTTTGCTCGCCTACGAAAAACGTTAGCGCAAGCAATAAACTAAGACAAGCAAATAAAAGTAAAACAAAGACAATACAAACACGAGATATAACGCGGGTTCACGCCACGCCGCTTAATCCACGGTCCGATTCGTCACGGTGAATCACTCCAAACCCAATCACTATTGGTCTCTCCTTTGCACCAAGCTAGGTGGAGGTAACCTTTACAAACACTCCTCTTACAAATAGAATGGAAATAAGCTTGAGTAAGAGGATGGAAAGCTATAGGGAACTTTGGGAGAGTATTAGAGCATAAGCATTAGGCTCCCAAACCCTTACCCCCTTCCTTTTATAGAGGAAGAGGGGTTTCTTCCGTTGACACGAGGATCGGTCGTGATGCCCTCGATCGATCGGTGATCCGTGCCGCCCGATAGCGGCCGCTTTCCGCGTTGGATTCCATCCATCCAGATATTAACATCGATCGTGATGGGACCGTGATCGGCCCGATGCTCGATCGATCGAGTGCTCGGTCGAGTCGACTCCATTACGTGCCGTCGCATAGTTACATCGATCATTGCCTTCCTGGCGGTCTTGCCATTCAATGGCGATCGCCCAAGCCCTAAACCGGTCTTATACGGTCGATCAACCCATCGACTCGAAGCGATCTGCCGTAGCGTGATCGGTGGTGTCGAAAACCCATCCGACACTTGGCGAATGGCGATTTCACCTAAAGCTACCCTTCCCGATTCTGATCATCTCTGAGTCCTCGCCTTGAAGTTCTCTTCGTTCTCGGCCCGCGTCCTCGGCGGCATCGGTAGCCGCGGCTCTGCAATGCTCCTTCGCGTCTCTTGCCTCGAAGTCTACTTCCTCCGGCTTCACTCCGAGCTTCTCGTCCGGCGGTCCCTCGGATGCTCCAAGCGCACGGCTTCCGCAAAGCTATCCTTCACCGACTCAAGGCACGAGTCATGAGATGTGAAACTGCCTTGGCTCCGTGTGCATTACTAAGTCTGCCGCGACTTGGCGCGTATCAAATCAACATAACCATCCTAACAAACCCTTTGCCACACCATCAAAACCATATCACGGCGAGAGATTGCCCTAACAATCTCCCCTTTTGATGTGTGGCAATCCGTTAAGTAAAACATTGATAAAAATTTTTAAGGAAAGCATGTAAACATAAACATTTGATAGCAACATGCAACTCCCCATTAATCCATGAAACTCCCCCTTAATCTCTCCCCCTATCATAAATAACTTAAACATATTCATTTCTCCCCCTTTGACACCATCAAAAATATGAATACTAAGTTAGAACCATATGACATCAAGTCTAATAGAAAGAAAATACCACAAGTTGATAAAAATTGGAATTCAGCCTTTCTTCGTTGCGAAATTAGGCCATCGATCGTTCGGATACCCGATCGGCACGCGATTTTTGATTTCGAATTTCGATTTTCGAAATTCAAATGCATAAAAATTAAATTTGAAAAATCATGAAATTTGGGAACACATTTCATTTAAGTATATCTATCGAGGAAAAATAGTTTTTCATGAAAATCATTATATTTTCAACGTTTTGCCAAAAATCCAAAAGCTTTAAAAACTACTAGGTTTTGGATCATGATAGTATCAAGTTTAACACCTAGTTTTGGTTCCAATTGTTTCAAAACATGAATACATGGATTTTAAAGTAAGAAATTGTTTTGAAAACATATGAAATATCCAACCATGATCTTTGGGCAATATGTCTATGAATTAAACATAAGTTTTCCCCGTGATTGATCTATTATTGCTATTTTGATACTTTAAATGACCATCTAAATGCCATAGGCATTAGTGGACATTTGTATCATCCTAACATCTCACCCATGCTAAGTTTGCAATCAAGTTAGCCTATAGTGAGTGTGAGATGCATCCTAGGGGGTATTTGTGCATACTTAACCAATATATTCATGCAATTCTATCATGGTTAAGTATCAACCTAATAATCCTCATGATCATAAAAACATATATGAATGAATTCTACATTATGATCATGAAACTCATGTATTCATCAAATAATAGTCATGCATTAGGTATTTATGATGATAATAAATAACGTATTACCTAAAGCATGATTTAAACCTATTTCTCATGATAACGTGCCAAACATAAATCATGATTGTACATATACATAGGAATTACATCAATCATCATGATTTAAGCATTATTATCTATTTATGATGCGTTATCATCACCAACACTATCTAAAAAATGTCGTCCAGTAAATCGTCTAAAATATGATATAGGTTAAGTTGAATGGTTGACTACCTAGGGTTATCCTAACCCTTACGGATGGATTTTGGAACCCAAAATAGATTTTGCTATGGGGTTCACTAGAAATTCCTTGAGGATCCATTTCTTAGCTATTACTTTGTTTTTGTCTTGTCCCTAGCAATTAGGCATTTATAGGCTTTCTCATTTCTTCTCTTTATATCCTAGGCCCTTCTTGTTAAAACTTGCCCTTTGGCTCCCAATTATCATGTTAAGGATATTGGAGCCTATTGTAATTTCTAGGGCTTTGGTTAGATAATCTACCTTTTCCTTAATGCCTATTTTCCTCTGTGCATGCATCATTAACATCCAAAGGCATATAATCATGTGAGCATGCATCATCATGGCAAGAAGAAGCATTATCATTTAAGCATGCATTTTCTAGCTTTTGTTCTAATTCCTTAATTTGACTAATCATGCTTTTACTTTTCTTTTCATGCCAAATAACTCCTTAGTTAAACTAGAAATTATGGAAACTATTTTCTTAGGAGAAGCATTCGTTACCATAGTTTCCATGTCCTCTTCTTCTTCTTGGATGATGAGGATGTAGAAGCTCCCTTCATTTGAGCTTTCCCACTCGAGCTTGATTCTTCATTTGAGGAGGAGGAGGGAGCAATCAGTCATGAAGAGCCATAAGTGCTAGGTTAGAGTAGACATGCTCTTCTTCTTCTGGATGAGGAGGCGGGGCAACGTCGTCCCATGTCTTGGCTTTGAGTGCCACGGCCTTCCCTTTTCCTTTTCCTTCTTTTCTTCTTCCTTTTCTTGCTCCCTTTCTTCTTCTTTTCGTCTTTCTTGCTCTTATTTAGGAGGGGACAATTATCATATATGTCCCTCTCCTTGGCATTATAGCATTTGACCTTCCCCTTGGTCTTATTCCTATCATTAGATTTATAAAAATGAAAACCTTTTAAAGCCCGTCTTACCCTTCTTACCATATAGGCTTCTTGGTGCTATCCACGTGGAGGAGGAGGAAGATGCTTCATCATCGGAGGAGGAGGGACTTCCATCTTCTTCTTCCCTTGTTTGCCATCAAGGCTACTCCTCGTGAATTTTGGACTCTAGGCTCTTCTTGTATACCTTCAAGCCTTGTCTCATAAGCTCCATGGTTGAAAGAATTCCTCCAAGGTGCTTACTTCTAAGTTCTTGGAGATGTAAAATGAGTCCACCATGGAGCTCCATCTTGAGGCCGGGAAAGGCATCTATGACCTTTATTACCATATCCGGTTCGATAGCTTCTCACCTACACTCGTTAGCCCAATCAATATTTCTTTAAATCTAGAATGTAGGAAGTTACCTTTTCTCCCTTTTGAGCTTGATATTTGATAATTGGGAGCGGAGGAGATCTCTTCTTGCTAGCTTTGCCTCAGAAGTGCCTTCATGAAGTTCGCAACTTCTCCACATCTCCTTGGCACTTGAGCACTCCTATTCTATTTACTTCTTGTTGAGGAGCACATTGTATAGGTGGTGCTTGGCCTTTGAATTTGCCAAGTATTCTTCTCTTTGCCTTTTGCTCCACCTAGATTTCTCGATGACTCCCCATTCGTTCTAGGAAATTGAAACCGTTTTCCATTATTAAAAGGATTTGAAGTCGGTTTGAAGAATACCTCCATTCTCTTTTTCCACGAGAGAATTCGCCGTCGAACCGGAGGGTAGATGTTTGAACCGCCATTTACTTGTTAGCGTGCTCGCGGCGGTTAGTCCTTGAAGAAGCGACCTCGCTCGATACCACTTGTTAATGTCGATTGGTGGCTAGAGGGGTGAATAGCCCTCGTTCGTTGGATGTCGTATTTTGCTCGTCTACGAGCGTTAAGCGCGAAGCAATAAACTAAGACAAGCAAATAGAAGTAAAACAAAGACAATCTGACAAACACGGAGATATAGCGTGGTTGGCCACGCTCGCTAATCCATGGTCCGATTCGTCACGGTGAATCACTCAAACTCAATCACTATTGGTCTCTCCTTTGCACGAAGCTAGGTGGAGGTAACCTTTACAAACACTCCTCTTACAAATAGAATGGAAATAAGCTTGAGTAAGAGGATGGAAAGCTATAGGGAACTTTAGGAGAGTATTAGAGCATAAGCATTAGGCTCCCGACCCTTACCCCTTCCTTTTTATAGAGGAAGAGGGTTTCTTCCGTTGACACGGGATCGCGATCGATGCCCTCGATCGGATCGGTGATCCGTAGCGCCCGATAACGGCCGCTTTCACGCGTTAGATTCCATCCAGCGGTATTGATTATCGGTCGGATGGGACCATCGATCGGTGATGCTCGATCGATCGAGTGCTCGCGAAGTCGACTCCGTTCTCGTGCGCCGTGCGATTACATCGATCGATCGCTTCCGTAGTCATTCGCCGACATCGATCGGCCCGATTCCATGCGATCGTCAATCTAAACCGGTCTTATACGATCGATCAACCCATCGACTCGGAGCGATCGGCCGCCATGACATAGCGATCGGCCCGGTGTCGAAAAATCCATCGACTTGGCCAAATGGCCAAGTTTCACCTAAGAGCTACCCTTCCCAGGTTACAATCATCTCTCGGAGTCCCTCGCCTTCGAAGTTCTCTTCGTTCTCGGCCACGTCCCTCGGCAGCATCAGGCGCACGGCTCTGCAATGCTCCTTCGCGTCTCTTGCCTCGAAGTCTATTTCCTCTGGCTTCACTCCAAGCTTCTCGTCCGGCGGTCCCTCGGATGCTCCAAGCGCACGGCTTCCGCAAAGCAATCCTTCACCGACTCAAGGCCCGAGTGATGAGTTGGTGAAACTCGCCATGGCTCCATGTGCGAATTACTAAGTCCTACACGACTTCAACGCACATATCAAATCAACATAACCATCCTAACTTAAACCCTTTGCCACACCATCAAAACCATATCACGGCAAGAGATTGCCCTAACATTCTCCTCACTAAGGTATCCGCTATTGAAGTCAATTCAAGGGTACGAGTAAGGGACCCTATGCAAAAGAAAATCCAATATCCATGGCATAATGACCTTCACTTCAATACCTAAAGCAAAAAATTGACTAAAAATACAACTAAGTGAAATTCAAAATTCGGGGAGGATTGGTTGGCGCTCACACTCAAGTTGTTTAAAAGATAAATGATAATAGGTTGGGAAGAAATTGGAGTCTCTCATTATCTCTCAAGCTTGGTTTTTTTATACATGAAAAATTGAGATAAATTTTTTCTAATTGAATCCCTTCGCTTGAGATTGAACCATGTGAGGAACATAAATACTATTGGTTTGTGGTTTATTCCATTAAACCTAACTTACCAAATTCCTGTTTAAGATATGGAATACGTAATAGTTATTAATGTATCAATAATTCTTTGTTTTAGTTGGCTATAGTTTTCTAGCTGTTTACGTTTGTACTTCTCTGACTTTGTTTGGAGATAAACTCAAAGTTGGTTTGTTTTTCCTATTTATATAATGACTGCAAAATAGGGATTTTGATGAAAAACATCAGCATATTTTTTAAAGGCAGTTTTGCCCCAACGGTTGATGTTGGTAAACCATTCACACTAACTTGTTTCTGTTAAGGTTCATTTTGTGGTCTTATCTATGAGCATATGAATAAATCACATATATGGTTGCATCTTTGTGAACATCTTAAAAAATTTAGCATCAATGGTAGGTTACTATCATATATAATATAATTTTTATATATTTTTTTTTATCAAAAGGGGAGTCTTGACGCAACGGTAAATTATTGCCTTGTGATCTAGAGGTCACGGGTTCGAATCTTGGAAATAACTTCTTACAAAGTAAGGTAAGATTGCGTACAATGGATCTTTGCTCATCATGGAAACAACTTCTTGCAAAGTAAGATAAGATTGCGTACAATGGATCCTTGCTCGGGACCCTATGGTGGGAGCTTCGTGCACCGGACTGTCTTTTTATATTTCTTTTATCAGCAGTAAGTTAAGGTTGACCACTTAGCTGAACTGAGAGTGATTTTTCTTTCGGGTCTAACTCAAGAAGAATCAGGTGGGAAATTTAGGCTAATGCAACCTTTGGTGTATCACAGGTTGCTTGGGTTGGCATTCCCACTGCACCAGCATGGCTACCTACATACATGCTGATCAAGGTACACATTTCTGGAATTTCTACTGAATTTATGTTTCTGCTTGTTTTGTGTCAAGTTAGAACTTGTTTAAGCAATCAACAGTCTGCAACTGAACAAGGCGCAGATGGTTGAAGTCCTAAATTCCGTTTCATTTTCATTCGTTTGTTGTTCCTATTGGCAGTCGGAGAAACTGGATTATGAGAGAATATGACCTTGGTGGAGACTTAGCATCTCGTATCAATGGTATCAAAAAGTGGAAAGCTTAGCAAAGGTAAAGATTTTCTCCGTTCTTTTGTCAGCGTTGTCTTCTTCGATGTTCCATGTAGATCTCTGATGGGCATAAACATCGTAATGAATCCTGGGAAAGTATATGTTTGTAAAAACTTAAAGCTTGTTGGTGCAGACACATTGAATTTTTTAAACTTATTCTGCTTCATCTACAGCATAGTACTACATTAAATTTAAATTGCTTCACTATGAAACTTAAACCCCAAATGGCAAAACTTCCATGACCGAACTAAAATGTATATGTTTAAAGTCTGTTTGTAGTGAATTCACCGTAGGCTGACTCTCTTCTAGGTGATTGACAAAGAACAATTCAGTATATGAAGTTTAAAGAAGAATCTATTATATATAGTTTTATTTTATTTTGTAAAAGATTATTTTTGTGATTTGAATTCGTGGTCTTTAAATCATATGGTAATAAATTTTATCATTGCGTCAAAACTCTCTTCTTTTTATCTAAATGATTGACGGTAATGATTAAATCAGGTTCTTGTTGTGGTTTCGGCCACAGTTAATGGATGGTGGGATGATTAAAAAAAATCACAAAATATATAAAAAGAAATGAAAACTTTTATAAATTTCTAGGAGGCCTATTCTAGGTCAAATTATATCAAATTATTAGAGTCGTGGCATCCGGGATCAGCCTCAACTTTATTGATAAGTCATTCAAATTTATGTTAAATTTATCAAACTGCATTTGGCTAAAGGACCTCTAAAACGTGGCCATATTACTCATATCTAAGTTGATCAAGTTGACATTGGCTAGCAAACTTCAAGCTCTTTCAAGTTGAAATCACACCACGAATTCATTTCGTTTTGAAACACTCTTTATCGCTATCCTGAGTAAACTTCAAGTTGAACCTGATAGCCTTCAATTAGCCAAAATAATTGTCCATGGACCTAGATTTCAAACCCAATGATCTTAGGCTATGCATAATCTTGCAAGACCAATATGACCACACGATCATAATGCACATTAAAAATACTAGACACTTATCTCTTCAACAAAATTCAGCCTATTTTAAATTTCAACAGTTTAAAAGTTATCACAGATTGCAACGATGCTCTGATGGTTACAAATACTATCGTAATTATTTTTCATCCTAGACACTTATTTGTAACACATTCTTTGTTCTTCATTTTTTTTTTTTTTTGGAATAGCTTCCTCAAGTTGGATAGTTTCCATCGTGAATTTCTTTTAATCATCAACATCTCCATGACACAATTGAGGCTATCGCAAATGACAACTATAGGCAGAACAATCCCTAAGATATTATTTCTATTCCTCTTCCACTCAATGATTTCCACCAAAGCCTCCGATGAACAAATTTAAATTTTGGTGTTCCTCCCAAACATTTTGCTCTCTCTTTACAAAACCCTCTCTCTAATCTACATAGCCAAAATGCAACTGTTCCTTTTCTTAAACTATCTCCTGCATCAACAATCCATGGCGCCACCTAGAGCTATCAAATAGATCGATCCATAGTGGGCAGAACTAACCCTGGGAGAGGACAACTGAGGCCCTCGTCCAGGGTTCAAAAATTGACCATCAAAATAATCTATATAAAAGAGTCTAATTTTTAACAAAAATAAAATTTTTACTAATAAAAGGGCCCAAATTTTATGATTTCGTCCAAGGCCTCTAAACACTAATGACCAGCTCTGATAGTGGGGCAAGTCAATTCGTCATAAATCCAATATTTAACTGAAATGGATGAACCGACTCACCATCTTGACAACCTATAAGAAATCTTCAATTTAATCCAACCCAAGACATATTGCAAATTTGGTGAGTCAGCCCACATATCACAATTTTTTTTAAAAAAAATCTCAAAAATTATTCTGTCATTTTCTCTAAAAATACTATCTTGAAGTGTCATTTGTACATAACTAAAATAATTCCATTTGAAAGAAATAAAAGTTCAACTAGAGACATTTTTTTCTCCTATTAATTGAATATGATAAATTAAATTAAGTTCACTTAATACAATAAATGCACAGACAAATTAGAAATGCTTTACGAGAGAGATAAAGACTTTCAACTTTCTCAACCCGCGGACCAACTCAAGCCCATCATGGGCCGGTTAGTCTTGATCTGTAATCCATGCAGATTGATTTGTTTAGGTCCATCAAATGATGGATTAATAACATTTTAACACAACCATGCACCACCACCCATAGAATCGTCTCGGTCCCCATGAGGATGACGCATTGGTTAGGGTAGGGTGGCACTTGCGAAATGAGTATGGATCTATTCTGGAAGAGAGTCTAAAATCCCTCCCTAGACTCAGATGACCCTCCTCTACCTTGGTCAATCGCATCAAAGCCAAAGGCCCCCCGTGATTTACCTCCCTCACAATGATCGTGGGACAAGTCGGGGACCGCTAGGTTGGCGGTTCCAACCTTTTGTGAAGTGAAAGAGAATTTCTAAAATTATTCTGTCATTTTCTTTAAAAATACTATCTTGAGTGTCATTTGTACATAACTAAAATAATTCCATTCGGAAGAAATAAGAGTTCAAGTAGAGACATTATTCCTATTAATTGAACATGATAAATTAAATTAAGTTCACTTAATACAATAAATGCACAAACAAATTAGAAATGCTTTACGAGAGAGATAAAGGCTTTCAACTTTCTCAACCCGCGGACCAACTCAAGCTCGCCACGGGCCGGTTAGTCTTGATCCATAATCCACGCGAGTTGATCTGTTTAGCCTCATTGCTGCAACACACACACTGACTGCATGGTTCAGTCGGGGCCCTGGTGGGGTAGGTCGGGCATATGACCATTTCAGAGAGCACAGACTGCGGAAGCCATGGGTCAGAACAGTATAGAAAAAGGATATTCAGCCAAGCCATCGATTCACACTTTGGTTGCTGGCAAATGGGAGATTACCTACTCGAGACCGACAGAGCTACCTAGAGGACAGACAATGCACCTTCTGTCACCAGGAGGAGAAGACACTGACCCATGTGTTTTTCACATGCATGCTCATTAGTCAGTTGTGGGGAAGGGTGAGAGGTTGGCTATAGATGAGATTAGAGATGAGTACATATAGACGCACACTGTGCATCTTCAGGCTACATTATCGGGGAAACTCAGTCTGGACAAGAGCACGACACCTAGCCCTAGCTGCAATGGTTCACTATGTTTAGAGGGCTAGGAATGAAATCAGATTTGAGGAAGCTCGTTTTGACGCGGACCGGATCATTCGGAGGATACAAACCCATGTACATAGAGCTCTTGATGTATCCTATATAAACCTGTAAAAAAAATGGCGAACAGAAGACTCCCAGCTCTTGATGTATCCCATGTAAACCTATTTTTTATTAAAAAAAATGCCCTTCTCATTGATTTTGATGGTGAATAGATCTACCAAAAAGATCTATCTAATCCGCAGCAAACGACTCGTGGTAAAGACTTTCCAAATCCGTTCAGGGTTGAAGCTTTGCCAAAAAGCCTTTGCAGGTGAATAGGTCCACTAGGGAATGACCTATCTAGTCCATAGCAAACGACTCACGATAAAGACCAACCAAATCCGTTTATGGCTGGGGCTTGTCCAATAAGCCCCTCAGGGTGAATAGATTCACTAGAATGATCTATCTAGTCCGCAGCAAACGCGTCACGGTAAAGACACCACAAAACCATTGATAGCTGACCACTTGTTAAAAGTGGATCCACGAATCTAAAGAGGACATCGGCGGATGATGGAGGACTTTCGACATTGACGGGGGTTGACATGGAGATCAGACCTAGGCGACAACAGAGCTTCCATGACATAGGCAGAAGATGGGCTTCGACACATGTATAGCTGACAGTGTATTTTGGATTGTGGACTATGTGACAAAAGCGAGGAGAGATGGTACTCATGAGCGCACATATACCTCACCTCCCGGTTAAGAGTCAGATCTGACACTTCGTCAGACATGACATGAGCTTGTATCCGGATGGTTATTGTATGTTTGTGCATTTCTTTGATGATATATATATTTACCTTCATCAAAAACAAAAGTGAAAGAGCTCTCAGTTTGGCTACATTTCGGAGAAAGCAAGAAGGGCAAACACTGAGTTAGAAGAGGTGCAAAGGGGTATTCTTGCGGGTGGAGTCATCCCTATTGACTATGGCAATATCAAGAAGCGAGCTACACTCCTTGCAGAGGCGGAAAATCAATTTTATCAACAAAGGGCCAAGCGTGTCTATCTATAGAGCTCGGATAAGTGTACAAAATTCTTCCATGATGTGGTGAAGAGGAACAATAAAAGGAATATTATTGTTAGGCTCACCAAGAGGGATGAAGACCAAACTACAAGCATAGGGGAAGTGGCAAAGGAGTTTGTGGATCATTTCTATGGCCTTCTTGGGCAAAATGAGGTGTGCAACCCCATGGACAGTGGGAACCTTCCGAAAAGATGTCTAAACAGCGCCTAAAGTGCAGTTTTGGTGAGGGGATGGAGGTGTAGGAGATTAAGGCGGTCCTATATGACATTGGTCAAGATAAGGCATCGGATCAGGATGGTTTTCGAGCCAAATTCTTTACATCCGCTTGGGATACGGTCGGGTTGGACTTCGTTGCAGCGGTGTAAGAGTTCTTTAGGGAGGGAAGGTTACTTAGACAATGGAATAATGCATTGATATCTTTAGTGCCGAAGGTGGATCATGCTCCGGGTGTAGTGGACTATCGACCGATTTCATATTGCAATGTTTTCTACAAGGTAATAGCGAAGGTATTGGCTGGTCGGTTATCCAAAGTTATGGGGTATTTGGTGTATGAGGTACAAGCAACATTTGTCCAAGGGCGTTCTATCGGGGACAACATCAACTTGACGCAGGAGCTACTAAGGAAATATGTGCGCAAGAGAATCTCACTAAGGTATATGATTAAAGTTGATTTAAAGAAGACATTTGATATGGTCAATTGGGATTTTCTTATAGTGGCTCTTATTGGTTTTGACTTTCCCCAACAATTCCGCGGATGGATCAAGGAATGTGTTACGACGACATCCTACTCCATTTCCCTCAATGGCGGCATATATGGGTTCTTTAGTGGGAGGCGGGGCTTAAGGCAAGGTGACCCTTTATCTCTTTTGCTCTTTGGTTTATGTATTGAAGTTTTATCTAGAAGATTGAAGGTTGCATCCTTGCTGCCATCGTATCATTTCCATCCCATGTGCAAGGAAGTTGGTATTACCCACTTAGTATATGCGGATGACTTGATGTTGTTTGCCTGGGCGAATGAGACTTCCATCAAGGTATTGTTGGACTGATTGGAGCAATTCTGTAATGAGGTGGGCTGCGGGCTAATCCTATGAAGTCACATGTTTATATGTCTAGAGTTGATGATTGATCCAAGGAACATTGGAGTGTTTCCATTTAGATAGTTGGGCATTCCATTAGCGGCGGAGAAGTTGCGTATAGCTAATTATGGGCCCTTGCTTGAGGCTACAAGAAGGGTAAACTCTTGGCCGAAGCACTCATTATCATATGCGGGGCGCCTAGAACTTGTGAGGACGGTCCTCCAAGGCTTGGAATGCTATTGACTTTCTATACTGCCCATTCCTGGTGGTGTTATTGAGAAGATCAAGGTGATATGTCGAGTGTTTGTGTGATCGTCCAAGCATCCCCCAATTGCATGGGCCACACTATGTCTCCCTAAGCAAGATGGAGGGTATGGGATTCGGGATCTCTTTGCATGGAATGAAGCTCTCCTTAGCAAGACTCTATCGAAAATTCAATCCAAGGGAGACTCATTTGTTGGACTTTCCGAGCCGCAAAAATCGCTTTTTGCGTTGCGGAAATCTCGGAAGCCCGGCCACGGATCCGTGCGAAGATATATATAAAATAAAACATGTATGTGTTTAAAGATCCTAGATCTACAAGATAGAGCGTTACCCTCGTAGCGACGCCCTTCGCTTATCCCGCTCATCCAAAAGCTTGCCGAAACTCAAGAGTGTCAAGTGTACACTCCTCTATTGGTATCCACACGGACAAATGGTGGAGAAACTCAACCTAGAGTGTGCTAGCACTCATGAAAATTTCGGCCAAGAAGGATTGGGAGAGCAAGAGAGGAAGAACCAAGGAAGAAGATGGAGTTACACAACTTAACTTCACACTTTCATAACCCACTATAAGGGGGTTACATGCATGCATGTAACTCCAAGAACCAATGACTCTTGGTCTCCCTCATGAGGTGACACCCCATGATGTGTCTATGATGATGTGGAGCACCATCATTGGTCGGCCATGCCAAGTCATCATCATGACATGACATTTGGTCAAGTCAAACTTGATCTTTCATCTTCCCTCTCAAGTCAAGTCAAACTTGACCTCTTATCTCCCATGGTTGATCAAATCCAACCACTTGATTCAAGTCAATTTGATTTAATGAATCTCTATTCATTAATTTAAATTGACTAAATGAATCAAATCTAAATTAGACTCATTCAACACTTGAATCAACTTGAGTCTAACTCAATTAGTCTAATTTGGATTACTCTTAATCCAATTTGGTTCATCACATGAACCTAATCCTCATGGTTCATCATGTGAACCTAATCTCCATCTAATTGCCCTTTGTGTGTGACCCTATAGGTTCTTGTAACGTTGGCAATGTCCCTAAACCGATTTAGGAACATAAGCAATGAGTGGTATCTAGCAACACATCATTGCTACCCAAGTTACAAGAATGTTGAGCTCCAACATCACCTTTGTGACTACTAATTGTGAATCTCACAATATGTGACAATGTCCCCCTATCCTTGACATCTAGATTGACCAATTGAGGCATAGACCGTGTCATCCTCGATACAATATATATCTTGAACTCCAAGTAGACTCACTCTAATCAAATGAGCTCAATATCTCATATTGACTCATTTGGGCATGACCATGCACTTCGTGGTCTCACTCTATCAAGAATAACGATATCTCTCCCGTCATATAGGAGGGATAGGTCCCATCAACATCACTCACATTCCTCCGCATAATTTGTCACATACCCAGTAATCGCCTTTATAGTCCACTCATTTACGGGTGACGTTTGACGAAGCCAAAGTATGCAACTCCTTATGTAGGGAACCATGGTGACTTCAGGTCTAAGGACTAATAGTCATACTAATAGCCACATGAGAAAGTATATGACACTCATATAACGATCCACGATACTTTCTCATGGCGGGTCATTCAATATACATTCTCCAATGCATACCCATGTATCAACTTGATATCTCATATCCATGACTTGTGAGATCAAGCCATCGTGTTGACCTACATGCTAGTCTCTATGCATTAACATTGTCCCTGAATGTTAATACTTGACTAGGAATAATTAAGAGTAGTATTCTCTATATTATCTCATTTATCGATTCAATCAATCGATTGATATAGATAAGAACCTACTACTCAAGGACGTTATTATACTTAGTTATTTGGGACCAATACAAGTAAATATAATAACCATACCTTTATAAATAGGAATATGATACAGCAAAGTCCATACAACAATCATCACATGATTGACTCTAGGGCTTTCACTAACAATCTCCCACTAGCACTAGTGCCAATCACCGTAGTATCTAATATCCAATGACCTAGTGTGACCATCATGCTTTTTCTTCGCCAAAGCATTGGTCAAGGGATCTGCGATGTTAGCCAATGTGGGTACTCATATGCTACCATTCAAGCAAAGCACGAACCCTGATTGCGATCTATAATCATCCTGGTTTGTTTGGAAGCTGACATCGCTGTAACCCTTTACAACTAGCTCCTCATCGCCTCCAAATATCAAGAAATATTCTTTAGTCCTTCTCAAGTACTTAAGAATATTCTTGACTGCTATCCAGTGACACTCACATGGATCTGACTGGTATCTACTCGTAATGCTCAAAGCATACGAGACATCAGGACGAGTACACAACATGACGTACATGATAGATCCTATAGCAGATGCGTAAGAGATCTTATCCATGCGGTCTCTCTCCTCTCTAGAAGAGGGACTTTGAGTCTTCGAAAGACTCACACCATGTGACATCGGCAGAAGTCCCTTCTTGGAATTCTGCATGACAAACCGTAGTAATACCGTGTCAATGTATGTACTCTGACTTAGGCCAAACAATCTCTTAGATCTATTTCTATAGATTTTGATGCCTAGAATACAGGCTGCTTCACCTAAGTCCTTCATTGAGAAGCACGTCCCCAGCCAAATCTTCACAGACTGTAGAGAAGGGATGTCATTCCTAATGAGTAATATGTCATCCACATACAATACAAGGAAGACAACTGTGTTCCCATTAACCCTCTTGTAGACATAGGGTTCATCTTCATTCTTGATGAAACCAAACTATTTGATTGCATCATCGAATCGAAGATTCCAGCTCCGAGAAGCTTGATTTAGCCCATAAATGGACCTTTGCAGCTTGCATACTTTCCCAGTATGCTGTGGATCTTCAAAACCCTCAGGTTGTGTCATGTACACATCCTCGAGTAAGTTTCCATTCAGAAATACGGTTTTGACATCCATCTGCCAGATCTTATAATCGTGGTATGCTGCAATAGCAAGCAAGATCCGAATGGACTTAAACATCGCCACTGGAGAAAAGGTTTCATCATAGTCAATACCATGAATTTGCTTGAAACCTTTAGCCACCAATCGACCCTTATAGGTATGCGTAAGTCCATCCATGTCAGTCTTTCAACTAAAGACCCACTTACACCCAATGGGTTTGACCCCTTCAGGTGGATCAACCAAAGTCCATACTTGGTTGGTGTACATGGATTCCATCTCGGATCTCATGGCCTCTAGCCATTTCTCAGAATCTGGGCTCATCACAGCTTCCTGATAGGAGGTAGGCTCATTCTCAATGTGCATAACGTCATCATGGTCAGACAAGAGAAATGAATATCTCTCAGGCTGACGACGTATCCTATTAGACCTGCGAAGAGGTAGGTCTACATGAACAGGTGGTTGTTCCACAACTCTTTGTGCAACAATCTCATCAGCCAGAACACTTTGTGGTTCCTGTTCAACCTCCATCTAGGCCTCAATGCTATGATCCTTATCTTGAATTTCTTCAAGATCGAAGGTACTCCCACTAGTTTTTCTAGAAACAAAATCCCTTTCTAGAAAAACCCCAGTCTTTGCTACAAACACTTTGTGCTGACTGGGAATGTAGAAGTAATATCCCTTTGTATCCTTGGGATATCCAACAAAATAACACCTATTGGATTTGGGTCCCAGTTTGTCTGAGACTTGACGTCGAACGTAAGCCTCACAACCCCAAATTCTCATGAAAGACATCTAGGGATTTCTCCCTGTCTATATCGTATATGGTGTCTTTATCACAGCCTTGGATGGTACACGGTTAAGGGTAAAAGCTGCTGTGTCTAGAGCATATCCCCAAAAGGATATAGGAAGATCTGTGTGACTCATCATAGATCGTACCATATCTAATAGGGTACGATTCCTCCTTTCGGATACACCATTCCACTGTGGTGTTCTAGGAGTGAGTTGGGATAGAATCCCACACTCAGCTAGATAGTCACGAAACTCATGGCTAAGGTATTCACCACCTCGATCTGATCGAAGTATCTTAATACTCTTGCCAAGCTGGTTTTTTACTTCATTCTTGAATTTTTTAAACTTTTCAAAGGATTCTGATTTATGTGTCATGAGATACACATAACCATATCTACTGAAGTCATCAGTAAATGTAATGAAGTACCTGTAACCACCTCTAGCAGCAACATTGAAATGGCCACATACATCATTATGTATAAGTCCTAACAAGTCCGTTGCTCTTTCGCTGTGTCCACTAAAGGGAGTCTTGGTCATTTTGCCTAAAAGGCAAGACTCGCATGTCTCATATAATTCAAAATCAAATGAGTCTAGCAACCCATCCTTATGGAGCTGGGATAAGCGACTCTCATTTATGTGACCTAAGCGACAATGCCAGAGATAGGTTTGGTTCAACTCATTTGACTTGAACCTTTTGGTACTTATGTTATAGATAGGGCTCTCTAAGTCGAGAAAGTAGAGTCCGTTCATTAGAGGTGTACTATAATAGAACATATCATTTAAATAAACTGAACAGCATTTGTTCTTTATTATAAATGTAAATCCTTTCTTGTCCAAACAAGAAACCGAAATTATGTTCTTAGTTAATGTAGGCACATAACAACATTCATCTAATTCTAGTACAAGCCCTGAGGGGCAGAGATAGATCATAAGTTTCTACAGCAATAGCAACAACCCTTGCTCCATTGCCTACTCGTAGGTCCACCTCGTCCTTTGTCAATGCCCTGCTATTTCTCAGCGTCTGCACATTGGTACAAATGTGAGATGCACATCCGGTATCTAATACCCATGATGAAGAAATAGATAGATTTACTTCTATAATATTTATACCTGAAGTAGAAGTCTTACTTCTCTTCTTCTTAAGATCTTCCAGGTATGCCTTGCAGTTACGCTTCCAGTGTCCAGCTTCTTTGCAGTGGAAGCAAGCCCCTTCCTTGGCCACCTCTCCTTTGGGTTTCAGTTCCTTGCCTTTGCCCTTGGCTTGGGACTTTCCCTTACCTTTAGGCTTGCCCTTGCCTTTCTTCTTTTGCACCATCAAAATGACGTCAGATTTTCCCTTCTTAAGGTTGAGCTCAGCAGTTCTCAACATGCTGAGCATCTCAAGCAGTGACTTGTCAATTTCATTCATGTTGTAATTCATGACAAATTGATTGTAGCTTTGCGACAAAGACTGCAAGATCAAGTATGTGACCAACTCTTGGCCAAGGGGGAATCCCAATCTCTGTAGGTTTTCTACGTACCCAATCATCTTGAGTATATATGGACCTATGAGAGTCCCATTTTGTATTTTGGAACCAAACAATACCTTAGAGACTTCATATCTCTCATGCCTTGCTTGTCCTTGATATAGTTGACGAAGATGTTCAACCATATCATAAGCATTCATGAACTCGTGTTGCTTCTGAAGCTCAGAGTTCATGATCGCGAGCATTAGACATGACACATCTAATGCATCATCTTGATGCTTCTTATAAGCATCTTTGTCAGCTCGCGAGGCAATGATAGAAGGTGCCTCCGGAATGGGCTGCTTCAGGACGTATAGTTTTCTTTCTTGGGTGAGAACAATTCTCAGGTTCCTGTATCAATCCAGGAAATTTGCTCCATTGAGCTTGTCCTTCTCAAGGTCAGAACGCAGAGGAGAGTGTTCGTGTTTGTCGACATAGTAATCTACAACATACAATGCAGAGAATTAATATCATATTCCTTTTATCATTTAATTAGACCTTTAATCAAATGATGCTCCCACTGAATTATAGGAATTTTGTAGAATCGAGTTATGGATGTGGTCAAACCACATAACTAGATTCATACAAACTAGCTATAATTCCTGCGGGACAAGATCCACATCGTACTAAGCCTTAAGTTAGCTTTGGCTAAATCGCCCAAGACTTAGTACGATCGGTGGGTAACACATTACCGATTACATATCTATGTAACTCTTGTTTATAGGATCAAGACCCACATTTACAAAAGACCTTGAGTTAGCTTTGGCTAAATCACCCAAGATTTAGTGTAAATGCGATCTTATCCTATCTTTCCAACGGTTGGAATATGCCTATAGTTCTACTCGATCCAATTGAGTTAACTAGTTTTACTCAATCTAATTGAGCTTACTCTAACCCAAGCCGTGATAGGCGGGACCAAATTGTCCCACTACACCCTACCAAGATAATATGCGTTGCTCTGCTTTGACAGATTCAACAACTACAAATGATCGAGGTAGTGATGGGTATCAAGGATGTTAGTTATAGCCCTAAGAACCAATCATGTGATGGTTGAATAGGGAACATTTTGTATCATATTCTATAAAGGCAAAGGATTGGTTATTATATTTAAGTCTTGCTTGTGCCAGCTAAATTAAATATAATAATGCCCTAGAAAAGTAGGTTCTTATCTACAGCACATCAATTGGCAGAATTGATTATGAGAGGCTGTAGAGAACACTTTCTAAATGTTCCTAGTCAAGTATTAATATGCAAGGGCAATATTAATACATAAAGACTAGCATGTAGGTCAATTGATGACTTGATCTCACAAGTCATGGATATATGATATCAAGTTGACACATGAGTATATATTAGAGAATATATACTGAACTGACCCGCCATGAGAAAGTTTCATGGATCGTTATATGAGTGTCATAAACTTTCTCATGTGACTATTGGTATGAATAGTCCTCAGACCTGAAGTCACTACGGTTCCCTACATAAGGAGTTATGTACTTTGGTATCGTCGAAGCGTCACCGTAGCAGGTGGACCATAAAAGCGATTCTTGGGTATATAACAAATTATGCGGAGGGATGTGAGTGATGTAGATGGGATCTATCCTCTCGTATGGCGAGAGTGATATCGGTGGGCCCCTTGATTGAGTAGAACTACTAAAACGCATGGCCATGCTCGAATGAGTCAATATGAGATATTGAGCTCATTTGTTTGAGTTAGTTTACTCAGGGATCAAGAAACACATAGATTGCTCGAGGATGACACGGTCTATGCCTCATTGATCAATCTGATATCAAGGATAGAAGGACACGGTCATATATTATAGTAGTCACGGAAAGGTTAGTCGGATCTTGACTTATCTCGTAACTTGGGTAGCAATGATGTATTGCTAGATGCCGCTCATTGCTTGTGTATCTAAAAGAGTTTAGGTCCACTGCCAACGTTATGAGAGCCTATAGGGTCACACACAAAGAGCATGATAATTAGAGGAATTAGAGTATTCTAGTTTGACTAGAATAATTTGGGAATAAGCTTAAGTACAAAATGGTTTTTGGACTTTAAGTTTAATGAGAATTTTAGCTAATTGATTTAATGAGATTAATTCAATATGTTACCTTATTGATTTAATAAGATTAATTCAATATGATAACATAAGCTTAATTGAATTAATAAGATTAATTCAATATGATTGAATTAATAAGATTAATTCAACATGATAACATAAGCTTAATTGAATTAATAAGATTAATTCAACATGCATGAATGCCACATAAGAATGCCACATAAGCATGCCACATAAGCATGCCACCTAAGCATCCACCTAAGCTAGATAAGGTGGAAGGAAACAAAATGGTTTTGTCTCCTTAAGTGGCCGGCCAAACTTGTGTCCCAATGCAATGGATTGCATTGAATGTGTGGAGGTGAAAGGGTTTTTCCAACCCTATAAAAGACCCCATGAAGTGGCCGGCCAAAGCAAGTGTTGTTGTGGTCGTGAGAGAGCTTGGTGGAAGCTTTGGTTGTGTGGGTTTGTGAGTGTAGGCTAGCAAGAAGAGGAGTCTTCTTCTTCCTTTCTCCTTTTCCCTCTCTTCCTCTCCTTTAGGGACTTCTCTAGCAAGAAGTAAAGGAGAGCTCCTCTAGTTTTTCTTTTGTGAGACAAGAGCTTGCTCGTGTGGATACATATAGAGGCACGGACACTTGAACGTGCTAAAGATCCAACAAACAAAAGGAAGAAGCGGGATTAACAAGGGCACGCAACAAAGGTAATCCTCTCTATAAGATAGGTTTGGTTTAGAGAAATTTATTTTATACGAGTTTGCTTTACATGGATCACTTGGAAGGGATCCTAATTTTTCTTCTTGCGTATATGCCATTTGGCATAAAGAATTCCCTACAAAGACGAGATCGTATAAAATAGGTTTTCTCTATTTTATATGTGATATAAAAGTAGGATAAATTTTATTATGAGTTGATAATTGTATTAGCAATTGTCAAACATAATAAAATATCCAATGTCTTTTAAAAGTTAAAATGACATGGTGCATGGTTATGGCCTAGTCCCAAAAGATTTGTGAATGTGTGTGTGTTGTAATTTTTAAATACGGCTGCGTGTCGTGCCTTCCTCCTAAAATTCTTGTTGTAAAATTAGTTTTAGACTCAGAATGTAACTCAGTATTTCTCCTTTGTAATGTACAAAACAAAGATGGAGGGTCCATTGGAAGAAGAGGTTACAAGGAGGAAGTCAACACACAAGACAACCAAAAGGAAGCACTTAGAGAAGATCTTTGTCCCTAGGTTGACCAATCAATCTTTTCATTGGCTTGAGAAGATTGTAGAATAAGGGCCATAACCATGACACGCTTAGTTTAATATGTATGTGATGCATGTTAGTTTAGCTTGTATGTGATGCATGATTAGTTTAGCTTATATGTGATGTATGCTAATATGTATATGATACATGTTTATTTCTTAATAAGTCAAAAGCGATATGCCTACTAAAGCTTGGTACTCACTACTTCCTCGATCATTTGTTATTGGGTTTGCAAGCAAAGCAATGCATTTTATCTTGGAAGAGTGCGAGTGGACAATCGTGATGTCCCTATCAAACTTAGTTAAGACTTAATTAAGTTTTCTTAATTAGTTAAGAAAGTAGAGGCATATATTAGCTTTGAACATAAGTTTTAAAATTAGTTTTATGTGATTTCCGAACATCAGCTTTGTCTTAGAAGTGGTCGTTGCTCCGATATCCAAGAAGGCCCCTGTGCCTCGCCACAGCCTGGAAGTTGGTTTAGGAATAAACACTAAACTAATCTAAAACTTAACCAAAGCTATTAAAGAGTTACATCGGATGTAATTGGCAAAAGATTGCCTACCTAATTATACTATGTCTTGGGCGATTAGCCAAAGCTAACTCAAGACGAATTATGATGTGGATCTTTATCCCATATAAATTTATAGCTAAATAGTAGCTATGAGAATTTAGTGGGAGCCTCATTTAATTAAAGGCCTAATTAAATGATTTAGGTATGATACTTAACTTTGCATTTTAATGTTGTAGATCACCATGACATCTAACACGACACACCCCTCGACTTAGATCTGTCCTTGAGAAGGACAAGCAATGGAAGCGAACTTTCTTGGGTATAGGAACTTGAGGATTATCCTCAAGCAAGAAGCATAATGTATGTCCTAGAAGCGATCTACCTGAAACACCGCCCATGCGGCCACTCGTCTTGAAAAGGATGCTTATAAGAAGCATCAAGATGGCGCATTAGATGTGTCATGTCTTATGCTTGCCACCATGAACTACGAGCTTGAAGCAACATGAGAACATGGATGCCTATGATATGGTTGAGCATTTGAAACAACTATATCAAGGACAAGCTAGGCACGGCGTTTTGAAGTGTCTAAGGCTCTTTTTGCATGCAAGATGCAAGAAGGAACACTGTAGGAACTCACGTACTCAAAATGATTGGATGCGTTGAGAACCTTGAAAGACTAGGTTTTCCAGGCGAGAATTGGCAGCGATGTTATCCTGCAATCGTTGCGGAAGCATATAATCAATTCGTCATGAATTATAACATGAATGAAATTGATAAACCTTTGCTGAGATTCTCGGCATGTTAAGAAGCTCTTGAACCGAATCTCAAAAGAAAGTTAACAGCGTACTAATGGTCAAGAAGGGCAAAGGTAAGCCGAGGCAAGGGTAAGACCAAGCCAAAGGCAAGGCCAATTCATCCACTTCAAAGGGTAAAGGTAAAGTACCTAAGGAAGGGAATTTGCTTCCATTCTTGGTGAGGTGGACCTTTGGAAGGCGAGCTATGAAGTCTACCTTGAGAAGTAAAGAATAAAAGAAGTGGGACTTACGCCTCGGTATACACGTTATAGAAGTTAATCTATCTATTTCTTCTACATGAGTATTAGATCTGGGATGTGCATCTCACATTTGTACTAATAATGTGCGAGGGGTGAGAAATAGTAGACAAATGGCAAAAGTCGAAGTAGACCTCTGAGTAGGCAATGGCGCCAAAAGTTCTTTCTTTGTATTTGTAGGAACATATTCTTTGTCTTTGCCCACTTTGGGCTTATCTTAGAACTAGAGGAGTGCTTATATGTACTGCATTGACAAAGAACATAATTTACGTATCTTGTTTAGACAAGAAAAACTTTTCTTTTATAATAAAGGACAAATGTTGTTCCATTTATTTGAATGAAATGTTCTATTGTAATGCACTTATGAATGGTCTCTATGTTCTAGATTTAGAAAACCCAATTTATAGCGTAAATACCAAGCGGTTCAAATCGAATGATTTGAACCAAACATATCTCACAACCTTTATCGCCTGGGTCACATAAATGAAAAGCATATCCCAACTCCATAAAGATGGATTATTGGACTCATTTGATTTTGAATCATATGAGGTATCACGAATCTTCCTTTAGGAAAGATGACTAAAACTCCATTTAGTGGACATGGAGAGAGCGGCAGACTTGTTAGGACTCATACATCTTGATGTATGTGGGCCTTTCAATGTCGAAGCAGAGGAGGCTATAAGTACTTTATTACTTTCAGCGATGATATGAGTAGATTTGGCTACTTATATTTGATGAGACATAAGTCGAATCCTTTGAAAAGTTCAAAGCATTCAAGAATGAAGTACAAAACCAACTTGGTAAGCGTATTAAGCTACTTCGATCAGATCGAGGTGGTGAATACCTTAGTCAAGAGTTTCGTGATCACCTGGCTGAGTGTGGGATAATATCCCAACTCACTCCCCCTGGAACACCACAATGGAATGGTGTATCTGAGAGGAGAAATCATACTCTATTAGATATGGTACGATCAATGATGAGCCAGACTGATCTACCTACTTCCTTTTGGGGACTAGCTCTAGAGCGTAGCTTTCACTTAATCGCTCGTCCCATCAAAAGTCGTAGAAAAGACACCATATACGATATGGACTGGGAAGAGTCCCAAAATGTCTTTTATAAAGATTTGGGGTTGTGAAGCTTATGTCAGGCGTCAAGTCTCAGATAAACTAGGACCCAAATCAGATAAGTGTTATTTTGTAGGATATCCCAAGGAAACTAAGGGATATTACTTTTACAATCCACACTTGGCAAGGTGTTTGTTGCGGAAATCTTTGTCTTTCTAGAAGAGAATTTATTTCTAGAAAAACTAGTGGGAGTAAAATTCATCTTGAAGAAGTTCAAGATGGATAACACTAAGGCTTCGATGGAAAATGAGCAGGAACCACAAAGTGTTGTGGATGAGGAAATTGTTGCCCAAAGAGTTGTGGAGCAAACACACATTCAAGTAGACCAACCTCTTCGTAGATCGATAGGATCCGTCGTCAACCAGAGATATTCTTTTCTCTTGGTAGCAGCGGTGATGTATTGCTTATCGATCTTGGCGAGCCTACATCCTATCAAGCTATGATGAGCCAGTTAGAAATGGCTAGAGGCCATGAGATCCGAAATGGAATCCATGTACACTAACCAAGTATGGACCTTGGTTGATCCACGAAGGGTAAAACCCATTGGGTGTAAGTGGGTCTTTAAAGTAAAGGACATGGATGGTAATAAGCATACCTATAAAGGTAGATTGGTGGCTAAAGTTCAAACAAATTCATGGTATTGACTATGATGAAACCTTTTCACGATTGCGATGCTTAAATCCATTCGGATCATACTTGCTATTATTCTACCACGATTATGAGATCTGGAAGATGGATGTCAAAATCGCTTTTAATGAAAGCTACTCGAGGATGTGTACATGACACAACTGAGGTTTTGAAGATCAAGCATCTGGAAAGGTATCTGCAAAGGTCCATTTATGGACTAAAGCAAGCCTCTCGGAATCTTGATTCGATGATCAATCAAGGAGTTTGGTTTCATCAAGAATGAAGATGAACCTTGTGTCTACAAGAGAAATAGTGGGAACCTGATTGTATTTCTTGTCTTGTATGTAGATGACATACTTCTCATCGAAATGATATTCCCTCACTCGATGCTGTGAAGATGTGGTTAGGGAATTGTTTCTCGATGAAAGACTTAGGTGAATGCCTATATTCTAGGCATCAAGATCTATAGAGATAGATCTAAAAGATTACTTGGCCTAAGTCGAATGCATACATTGATAAAGTGCTAGATCGTTTTGCTATGCAAAATTCCAAGAAAGGATTTACGCCTTTATCACATGGTGTGAGTCTTTCGAAGACTCAATGTCCCTCTTCTAAGGAGGAGAGAGATCGCATGGATAAGATCCTTATGCATCGCTGCCATAGGGTCTATCATATGCGCCATGCTTTGTACTGCGTCTCGTATGCTTTGAGCATGGCGAGTAGATACCGATCGGATCGGTGAAAGTCATTGGATAGCGATCAAAAATATTCTTAAATACTTACGAAGAGCGAAAGAATATTTCACGATATTTGGAAGCGCAATGAGGAGCTAGGTGTAAAGGGTTACGATGATGCAAGCTTCCAAGCAGACAAGGATGACTATAGATCGCAATCGAGTGCGTGTTTTGCTGAATGGTGGGGTATGGTGGAAGAGTTCAAAGCGGGACACGATTCTTGATTCTACAATGGCCGAGTATATTCTTTGCATCGATGCGTGAAGAAGGAAGGTGTTTGGCTCCGTAAGTTCATCGGTGAACTTGGGGTAGTTCCTAGCATTGCAGATCCAATAGACCTCTATTGTGACAACAATGGGGCTATTGCGAGCTAAGGAACCTCGATCACATCGGCGGACCAAACACATCTTGCGGCGCTTCCATCTCATTCGAGAGATCATCGATAGAGGAGATGTGAGGATATCACAGTGAAGCTAACATCGCACGGATCCATTGACGAGGCTTTGTACGGAGGAAGCATGATGGTCACACTAGGTCACTAGGTATTAGATATCATAGTGATTGGTACTAGTGCTAGTGGGAGATTGTTAGTTATAGCCCTAAGAACCAATCATGTGATGGTTGAATAGGGAACATTTTGTATCATATTCTATAAAGGCAAAGGATTGGTTATTATATTTAAGCCTTGCTTGTGCCAGCTAAATTAAATATAGTAATGCCCTAGAAAAGTAGGTTCTTATCTACAGCACATCAATTGGCAGAATTGATTATGAGCGGCTGTAGAGAACACTTTCCTAAATGTTCCTAGTCAAGTATTAATATGCAAGGGCAATATTAATACATAAAGACTAGCATGTAGGTCAATTGATGACTTGATCTCACAAGTCATGGATATATGATATCAAGTTGACACATGGGTATATATTAGAGAATATATCTTGGCCCGACCCGCCATGAGAAAGTTTCATGGATCGTTATATGAGTGTCATAAACTTTCTCATGTGACTATTGGTATGAATAGTCCTCGGACACGAAGTCACTACGGTTCCCTACATAGGAGTTATGTACTTTGGTATCGTCAGCGTCACATAGCGAGGGTGGACCATAAAGCGATTCTTGGGTATATAACAAATTATGCGGAGGGATGTGAGTGATGTAGATGGGATCTATCCCTCTCATATGGCGAGTGATATCGGTGGGCCCCTTGATTGAGTAGAACTACTAAAGCGCGTGGCCATGCTCGAATGAGTCAATATGAGATATTGAGCTCATTTGTTTGAGTTAGTTTACTCGAGGATCAAAAACACATAGATTGATCGAGGATGACCGATCTATGCCTCATTGATCAATCGATATCAGGATAGAAGGACACGGTCATATATTATAGTAGTCACGGAAAGGTTAGTCGGATCTTGACTTATCTCGTAACTTAGGTATGATGATGTATTGCTAGATGCTCATTGCTTGTGTATCTAAAGAGTTTAGGTCCCTTGCACGCGTATGAGAGCCTATAGGGTCACACACAAAGAGCATGATAATTAGAGGAATTAGAGTATTCTAGTTTGACTAGAATAATTTGGGAATAAGCTTAAGTACAAAATGGTTTTTGGACTTTAAGTTTAATGAGAATTTTAGCTAATTGATTTAATGAGATTAATTCAATATGTTACCTTATTGATTTAATAAGATTAATTCAATATGATAACATAAGCTTAATTGAATTAATAAGATTAATTCAATATGATTGAATTAATAAGATTAATTCAACATGATAACATAAGCTTAATTGAATTAATAAGATTAATTCAACATGCATGAATGCCACATAAGAATGCCACATAAGCATGCCACATAAGCATGCCACCTAAGCATCCACCTAAGCTAGATAAGGTGGAAGGAAACAAAATGGTTTTGTCTCCTTAAGTGGCCGGCCAAACTTGTGTCCCAATGCAATGGATTGCATTGAATGTGTGGAGGTGAAAGGGTTTTTCCAACCCTATAAAAGACCCCATGAAGTGGCCGGCCAAAGCAAGTGTTGTTGTGGTTGTGAGAGAGCTTGGTGGAAGCTTTGGTTGTGTGGGTTTGTGAGTGTAGGCTAGCAAGAAGAGGAGTCTTCTTCTTCCTTTCTCCTTTTCCCTCTCTTCCTCTCCTTTAGGGACTTCTCTAGCAAGAAGTAAAGGAGAGCTCCTCTAGTTTTTCTTTTGTGAGACAAGAGCTTGCTCGTGTGGATACATATAGAGGCACGGACACTTGAACGTGCTAAAGATCCAACAAACAAAAGGAAGAAGCGGGATTAACAAGGGCACGCAACAAAGGTAATCCTCTCCTATAAGATAGGTTTGGTTTAGAGAAATTTATTTTATACGAGTTTGCTTTCGCATGGATCACTTGGAAGGGATCCTAATTTTTCCGTTGCGCATATGCCATTTGGCATAAAGAATTCCCTACAAAGGACTTGGTAGGCATTTACGAGTTGATTCGATTAAGATCTAATCTAATCGTAATGTGTATCATATGCGCATTGAAGCCTTTATTATCCTACACTAGCATGCATCACATACATACAAATATTATTCTAGCATGCATCATATACATACAAGAAAAATATCTTAGCATGCATCATATACATACAAGCATTATTCTACTAGCATGCATCACATACATACAAGCAAAATCAAATATATATATATATATATATATATATATATATATATATATAAAATTAACTGTGATGTGATCATGACCCTACTATGATCTTCTCAAGCCAATGAGAAGATCAGACGGTCAACCTAGGGCTAGCGGCTTCTCCAAGCGCTTCCTGTGATCGCCATGTGTCGTCGGCACCATTCTCGTAACTTCTTCTGCAAGTGGAATTTTCACCGCTCCATTTTGTACATTACAAATATGAAACTCGAGTTATATTCGAGTCTAAAACTATTTACAACTAGAATTTCAAAAGAAGAGGCACGACGCGCAGGTCGCATACACTATACAACACGCACAATCACAAAAATGGCACGCAGGCCGTATTATGAATTACAACACATCATCATGCCATGATTAGTTTAGTTTATATGTGATGTATGCTAATATGTATATGATACGTTTATTTCTTAATAAGTCTAAACGATGAGCTTACCAAAGTCAGTACTCACTACTTCCTCGATCATAGCAATACGTAGCCCGCTTAAGCGGTTGCGATCGCGGGACAAGGCCCTTTCAGGATAGGGGCAAGACTCTACCGCAAAATAAACTTTATGAGTGTCCCTACTATGATCTTCTGACTTAAGTCAGTCCCAAAAACCTAAAGCGAGAACTCGCTGTTTGAGAGTTTTTCTGGGTTAGTTTACAAGTGTCCCAACACTCGTTGCTTCGACTCTTCGAGAAAAATACCCAAAAATTCTATAAAAATAGGAAATTTACAGAAACATAAAATTCTGTAATTTTTATATCTAATATAAAAACCACAAAAACGGAACACATACATGCTTCACACGTGACTCTGATACCACTGTTGGACTTTCCGAGCCGCAAAAACCACTTTTTACGTTACGGAAACCCCGGAAGTCCGACCACGGATTCGTGCGAAGATGTATTAAAACTAAAACATGTATGTGTTTAAAGATCCTAGATCTACATTAGATTTACAAGATAGAGCGTTACCCTCGTAGCGACGCCCTTCGCTTATCTCGCTCGTCCAAAAGCTTGTCGGAACTCAAGAGTGTCAAGTGTACACTCCTCTATTGGTATCCACACGGACAAATGGTGGAGAAACTCAACCTAGAGTGTGCTAGCACTCATGAAAATTTCGGCCAAGAAGGATTGGGAGAGCAAGAGAGGAAGAACCAAGGAAGAAGATGAAGTTACACAACTTAACTTCACACTTTCATAACCCACTATAAGGGGGTTACATACATTCATGTAACTCCAAGAACCAATGGCTCTTGGTCTCCCTCATGAGGTGGCACCCCATGATGTGTCCATGATGATGTGGAGCATCATCATTGGCCGGCCATGCCAAGTCATCATCATGACATGACATTTGGTCAAGTCAAACTTGACCTTTCATCTTCCCTCTCAAGTCAAGTCAAACTTGACCTCTTATCTCCCATGGTTGATCAAATCCAACCACTTGATTCAAGTCAATTTGATTTAATGAATCTCTATTCATTAATTTAAATTGACTAAATGAATCAAATCTAAATTAGACTCATTCAACACTTGAATCAACTTGAGTCTAACTCAATTAGTCTAATTTGGATTACTCTTAATCCAATTTGGTTCATCACATGAACCTAATCCTCATGGTTCATCATATGAACCTAATCTCCATCTAATTGCCCTTTGTGTATGACCCTAAAGGTTCTTGTAACGTTGGCAATGTCCCTAAACCGATTTAGGAACATAAACAATGAGCGGTATCTAGCAACACATCATTGCTACCCAAGTTACAAGAATGTTGAGCTCCAACATCACCTTTGTGACTACTAATTGTGAATCTCACAATATGTGACAATGTCCCCCTATCCTTGACATCTAGATTGACCAATTGAGGCATAAACCGTGTCATCCTCGGTACAATATATATCTTGAACTTCAAGTAGATTCACTCTAATCAAATGAGCTCAATATATCATATTGACTCATTTGGGCATGACCATGCACTTCGTGGTCTCACTCTATCAAGAATAACGATGTCTCTCCCGTCATATAGGAGGGATATATCCCATCTACATCACTCACATCCCTCCGCATAATTTGTCACATACCCAGTAATCGCCTTTATAGTCCACCCATTTACGGGTGACGTTTGACGAAGCCAAAGTATGCAACTCCTTATGTAGGGAACCATGGTGACTTCAGGTCTAAGGACTAATAGTCATACTAATAGCCACATGAGAAAGTATATGACACTCATATAACGATCCATGATACTTTCTCATGGCGGGTCATTCAGTATACATTCTCCAATGCATACCCATGTATCAACTTGATATCTCATATCCATGACCTGTGAGATCAAGCCATCGTGTTGACCTACATGCTAGTCTCTATGCATTAACATTGTCCCTAAATGTTAATACTTGACTAGGAATAATTAAGAGTAATATTCTCTATATTATCTCATTTATCGATTCAACCAATCGATTGATATAGATAAAAACCTACTACTTAAGGACGTTATTATACTTAGTTATTTGACACCAATACAAGTAAATATAATAACCATACCTTTATAAATAGGAATATGATACAACAAAGTCCATACAACAATCATCACATGATTGACTCTAGGGCTTTCACTAATATCATTATGGGTGAAATGGGTGCATCAACACTCTATCAAAGGGGTTGATTTTTGGCAATGGGAGGCAAGAAGTTCAGACTCACCTCTTATTAAATGGCTAGTGGATATTTGGAATAAGATTCAAAGACTTTCAAATGGCATAGGTGCAAATATGAAGTTCATTGAGTGGTTTGCGGGGGAAAAGAATGGGGTTGCAAAAGCTTATTCCTTCTTTGCGCCAAGGGGAGGGACGGTGGAATAGACATCGGTGGTTTGGAGGTCGGAGATTATGCCCAAGCATTGGTTTATTCTATGGTTTTTGGCACATGAGAAACTTCAAACGGTGGATAGAATGCCTCATGTGATGAACAAGGAGTGCTTGCTTTGCTGGGATCAAATGGAGTCGAATGAACACTTGTTCTTTGATTGTTGTATCTTGGGTGCTTTATGGGTAAAGGTAAAGGGCTGGGTAGAGATCTCATATGATGTCCAATCCGTGCCAGAGTTATTTCACATTCTTGGGCAGCATTATAAAGGTGATGGGAAGAGGATGAAGGCTCGTTATCTTGGAGTCTCTTCCATGGTCTATGTATTGTGGGAAGCTCGCAATAGATGCCGCTATGAAGGGGTGATTCTGGATGTTGATTGGATGTTTCGCAAGGTTCAAATATGTAGGGATGTATACTGAAAAGTCTATCTTTTGTATGAACATCTTTATTTTGAAATAAGAATCACATGATCATTGTTTGCATATTTTTATGGTTATGCAATATTGTCTCATACTTTACATTGTAGATAACATGGTGTGTGGTGTCACACAGGAGATCATGTTATCGGCCCATTGAAAAGTATAAGTAAAGGCTCACAACCGAGATGACTTTGGACAAACCATCGGAATGGTTGTAGTGTGATTTGGTATTGGTTTGTCTTGACCATAGAATCACACTAGTGCACTTTGTGTGTATTGAGCAGGACCGACATAGAGGTGATTCGATTTATTGCTGACTACATAATCGAATCGGACCTCAGATATTATTTAGTACATGCTCTTAATCCCGATATAATAACGGGCACATATACTTAGTACTCATATATTTGATTTACCAATGGGCGAGATTTATAGATTAAATCGATAGACTCGGTAAGTTGGGAGATGATATTATTTATATGGTGTGCCATTGATTATAGGAGGAAACCGTGTCCTATATATTAGGATGATGATGTCCCCTTGAGGAGCTCATAAGGTTCTTTATGTAAACCCTGCAGGTGGACTTGGTCCGGCATGATGAAAAGGTTGAATGGTACTACTCAAGGAGTTAGATGTTGATTAATTAATGGTCAGTAAATTAATTAATCGACGGACATTCGAGATCTTAAACACGAGGAGAAAATGTACAAATAATATATGGAGCCCATATTATCATATGGGGGTTGGTGAGGTAGATCAACGATGAACCTTTAGTGGATTGGATCATCATTAGTGGATCGGACTTTATGTGGGCTTGATCCATGGGTGGCCAAGACCCAACTCTTCCTCATGGTCCCTAATGTAGCCTATTAACACCTCATGAAGCTTAGATCCAATGGATAGAAACAAAACTCTAAGATCCATTGGTAGAGATCAAATCTCTAAGATCCGACGGTTGAGATTAAATCTCTAGATCCGACGGTTGAGATTAAATCCCTAGAACCAATGGAGGAGATTAATTCATGACTTATCCCTAACTCTATAAAAGGAGGGCATGGGGAGTGGTTGTGGTTTACATGATGAATAGGAGGAGAGCTAGGGTTTGGGCGGCAAGGAGCAATCCTATTTGAGATAGGATTGGGATTAGGGTTTTGAGGCTAGGGTGGCACCAAATAAGGAAGGTTCTTTCTCTCTTCTTCTTCCTCTTTGGGCCAACGTCCAGCAGCCTTTTCCATCTCTTTTCCAGCCTTAGCCGGCGCCCAAAGTCCCCTTCTTCTTCTCCTTAGGTGGTGGAAACAAGATATAGGGTTTCCCTTGGTGTCTTGGTAGTTTTCCACCATCTCCTTCTCCTTCTAGTTGGCCGGCGGCAAGGACTTTCATATCTCCTTGTTGTTTGAGTTTTGGAAGGAGAAAAACATTGTTTCTCTTCTTCCTCTTGCTTGGGAAAAGCAAGGAAGGAAGTTTTGCGATCTAGGAGCTTCGACTTTTGGTGGATCGTCGCCCACACGACGTCCAAAAGGAGGAAGGTCATACATTAGAAGACCAAGAGGTATACCTATTCTTCTTTCTCTTTTATTCATTGCTTGTTTTTGTTTTACAAATATAAGCATGTTATATTTCTGTAAATGACTAAATAATACTTGGATCCCGAGTATAAACACAAAAACTGGCGATCCGGACATCGTCTATTCCGTGGCTACTCGTAGAATAGAGGATGGTCGCTTGAACAACTAGTTTGTTCAAGTGACCTCTCTAAACGAATAGCACGACAATGACTTGGTTGCTTTGGTAATCCCTTTTGTCTAGGATTAATTTTATTTTTATCCGGGGACATCGTAGGGATCACCATGGTCAAGCAACCGAGGTGAAGGGGAAGCGAAGTTTCCTCTCACGGACTCGACAAGGGAAATCCCTTCAATTGGTATCAGAGCTTCCGGGCAAAACCTTTCAATTGGTATCAGAGCCAAGGTTTCCGGTTTTGTGTGTTTAGGATTCAGTTAATTTTTATGCACTTTTTCATATATTATATGTGCTGGATAATAGTAGGATATGCGTAGTTTAACTCTTTGGTTGCAGGCATAAGATCCGACTATTATTGCCATATGTGTGTATATGATTGTATGTGTGTAAATATTTATTTTGTTGAATCCTCGGGGTTGACGAGGCTAGTATTTAGTTTTTGTAAATTAAATACGGCATTGTTTAGCCACTCTTTATTTTATTTTACTTTCGATCTAGATTTCATGTACACTCCCTCGTGGAGTATAGGATCGATGGATGTAAATTAAAATAGGTTTTAGTCTCGGCTCGGATCTCCGGATGGCTCGTACATGGCGTAGGAGGAGCGGACGAGATGGCGATGCGATGAGAGTCATATTGAAGATAAAAGCCATAATAGTTGGAAAATAATTTATTTTTCATATTTATTGCTTTTTGTTTGATATGTATGTCGTAGGCTAGGAAAATTCCTCAATTTCAAATTACTAAGTGGGAGAGGGATATTTTTATAAATTCCCGCGGCCTCCATTACAATTTGACAAGTGATGCAAACAAACAACGGTAAGACACATAATCCGAAATAATTCTCTTAGTATCGTGTAATGGTGCACACTTAGATGCAAATAAAAGTATCCTCCCCATCGGAGTCACTGCTTTTATTTGTAGGGCCAAAGAGGAACCTACTATTAATTTTATTTGTCAAAAACTAAGGTTGACAAGATAATAAAATTAATGAGTAAAACCTCCTCTTGCAAATGTAGAATTCGTATACGTCCACACTGCGTGACATGCGTTATTCTCGGTGTTTTGAGGTGTTGGTTGATTTCGGAATTTTATTGTTTTGAGGAATTAATAATATTTGAAATCTAATATTTTGATCATTGTGATTCTTAGGATTTTCAAATGGCTTTCAACCCACTTGCTGTGATATTAAAAGAAATAAACTTACTGTACCCAAATAATATTGATTGGAAAAGAAATTTGGATAGTGTCTTAACTGTCGATGAGTGTCCTCCTAGGCCTGCGGATGATTCTGGGGAAAAGGAACTTTTCGGATACTAGAATCGGGCTGCTAGGCAGGAAGCCATGGTTGCTCAGAAGGTTTCTACTTTTAAGTCGAAAGGCAAGAAGAAGAAGAAACAAGGTGAAGCAAAAATGGCGGGTGGACCTCAGGGTGGAGTGAAGAAGCCGAAAGGCAAGTGCTTCACTTGCAAACAGACTGGACATGGGATGAAAGACTTCCCCAACCTAAAGCAGAACAAAGGTATCTTCTGCCTTAGTCGTTGAAACATGTTTAGTGGTGTTATCTACCGGTACCTGGTGTGTAGATACGGGAGCCACTGATCATGTCTGCAATTCTTTGCAGGGGTTCCAGGAAACCCGACGACTAGCTGAAGGAGAAATTACCGTCTATATTGGCAATGCTACAAAGGTAGCGGCTATTGCAGTGAGAGACGTTCATTTATCGTTTGATAGAAATAAAGTTTTGGTTTTGAGAAATTGTCTTTATGTACCTATATTTAGAAAGAATTTGATTTCGGTTTCTAAATTGATTATGGATGGATATTCTATTTCTTTTAATGACAGAGTTGTTATAAAAAGAAATAGAGAGATTATCTGTTCAGGTACATTGGTTGGCAATTTGTATACTCTTGAACCAAAAGCTCCCACGATGCATATAGAAGTAAATAACTCATCTTCTAATTCCAATAAGAGAAAAGAATCTTCGAAGATGAACCAGACATATCTTTGGCATCTAAGGCTTGGTCATATTAACCTGAGTAGAATTCAAAGGTTGATAGCTGATGGACCTTTGGGTTCATTAGTGGTGGAGGATCTCCCAACCTGAGAATCTTGCTTGGAAGGTAAAATGACCAAGAGGCCTTTCAAGGCCATGGGGTATAAAATCAAAGATGTGTTAGAATTGGTTCATACTGATTTGTGCGGTCCTATGTCTATCCAGGCTAGAGGTGGTTTTGAATATTTCGTCTCTTTTATAGACGATTATTCAAGATATGGATGCATTTACTTGATGTGCCGCAAGTCTGAATGCTTTGACAGGTTCAAAGAATTCAAGGCTGATGTGGAGAACCGTCAAGGTAAAAGTATCAAGACCCTATGATCTGATCGTGGTGGCGAGTACCTCTTGGGAGAGTTTAGGAATTACTTATCAGAGACTGAGATTCAATCCCAATTGTCTGCACCTGGCACACCCCAGCAGAATGGTGTAGCGGAGCGAAGGAATATGACTCTTATGGAGATGGTTAGATCGATGATGAGTTATTCGAGCCGCCGATTCGCTCGGGGTATGCGCTGATACGATAATGTATATTCAACTTGGTTCCATCTAAATCGCGCCTTCTACCTCAGAGAATTGTGGACTGGGCGAAAGCCTAGTCTGAGACACATTCGGATATGGGGGAGTCCATCACATGTGCTGAAGGGAGATGCTGGTAAGTTGGAATCTCGTACAGAAGTACGCTTGTTTGTTGGCTACCCTAAGGGAACGAAGGGTGGTTTGTTCTATAATCCTAGGGATCAGAAGGTGATCGTGAGTACGAATGCCAGATTTCTAGAGGAGGACTATGTGATGAACCACAAGCCCACTAGTAGGATTGTTCTTGAAGAGCTAAAAGGGGAAGTCACTTCTTTAGGTCCACCGGTACAAGAGAATATACCACATGTCACTGCACCGCGTGTCACAGAGGATACACAGGTGATACCTCGTCGTAGTGGGAGGGTTGTGAAACAACCTGATAGATTCATGTTCTTGGGAGAATCTTCTGATTTGGTCCCTGGCGAACATGAACCTGATCCCTGGACATATGATGAGGCAATCCAAGATAAAGATACAGTATCTTGGCAAAGTGCAATGAATGCTGAGATTGAATCTATGGATTCAAATCAAGTCTAGGAGCTAGTAGAACCACCCGATGGTGTAAAAACCATTGGATGCAAGTGGATCTACAAAAGAAAGAGAGGAATAGATGGGAAGGTTGAGACCTTCAAAGCGAGGCTTGTTGCGAAGGGGTATACTCAGAAAAGAGGGTATCAATTATGAGGAGACCTTTTTGCCAGTAGCCATGCTTAAATCTATCCGGATTCTCTTATGCATAGCAGCTCATATGGATTATGAGGTGTGGCAGATGGATGTCAAGACAACTTTCCTTAATGGAAGTCTTGAGGAAAACATCTACATGAAGCAACCAGAGGGATTCATTGCTAAGGGCAAAGAGCATTTTGTATGTAAGCTTAATCGGTCCATTAATGGATTGAAGCAAGCTTCGAGGTCTTGGAACATCCGGTTTGATGAGGTGATTCAGTCTTATGGATTTATTTAAAGTCCGGATGAGTCTTGTGTATACAAGAGATGTGACGGAAACGTAGTGATATTTCTTGTACTATACGTAGATGATATTTTGTTGATTGACAAAAATATCAAGGTGTTATCAGACGTAAGGGTATGGTTGTCCAAACAGTTTGATATGAAGGACTTGAGAGAGGTGGGACACATCCTTGGGATCAAGGTTATAAGGGATCGCAGGAAAAGGATGTTGTGCTTATCCTAAGCTTCATACATAGACATGATTATGGAACGTTTTAGCATTCAGAACTCCAAGAAGGATTTTCTACCTTTCAGGTATGGAGTTCCTTTATCTAAGGAGATGTATTCTAGATCATCTGAAGGAGGATATTTATCATTTTCCGTGAAAGAGCTCTCAGTCAGAGAGAGAAGTTCTAACTTCTCTCTAAGATTCTTTGTGCTCTGGTGGTGGAATGTGGTTGCGAGTGTATTTGTCGGGGTCAAAGGGGGTTTCCTTCCATCTCAGTGATGGGAGAAGGTGGTGGTCGTCGTTTTGTAGGGACTTCATCGAAAGCCAAGGACATTATCAAAGTATTCGGTGAGATAATCTGTTTGGTAAGTGTTTCCATTGGTGCGCGATTGTAGAAAAGGTGCAGGGTGTGTTTCTAGTGGGTGAAAGTGCTTCTTGGAGGTTCCAATGGAGCTTCGGCCATATCCTATGGCCAGGAACCATCTCAACGTGGTTTAGGTGGCTTGGGAGGGACGGAGGGAGATTGGAAACCGAAAAGGAAGGTGGCCCTGCAGTAATTAATTGACATTAATTGGTGTCCTGCGTTTCCTCATTTGGGGCTACACTTCCTCTTTTGGGAGGTGTATTTCCTCATTTGGGTATAAGTGGTCCACAACCTACTTGATTTGCGAGATTATGGCAAAGAAATGACAGTCCACAGTGGCACGAAAGAACCTGTATGGCGATCACCAAATAGATGGTGACTTGGAGAGAGTTAATGATGTGAAACTGATTGATGAGGTGGCTCCTAGTGTCGACAACAAGGTGGGAAGGGACACTTCTGCAAGGGTGGAGATGGTTATGCAGAGTGGGGAAGGAGATATGGCTGGAGAGGAGATAGGTGGCGGAGAAGCTGAAGGAGGAGGAACTACACCATCAAAGAAGGAACAAAGTTTATCGGACAAAGACCAGGCATAGGGGAGCAACAAGGAGGAGGATGGGGAGTCTATGGAAAAGGGAAAAGCAAATGATCGGAATGAGTCTTGGGTGGATATTTTCAAAGACAATCGGAGGATGAGACAATCCATGCAACTTGATCAGTATGAAGCCAAGGGGAAAAGGATTTCTTTTGGGTATGATGACCTTGATAATATTGAAGACACTTTGGGTTTCTGTCTAGTGGAATGATTTATGGTGCAACATCCTGGTTGGCATTGAGTCATTGTTATAGCTGATCGGTGGAGGGTTTCATACAAGTTTTTCTTGCACAAAAGTGGATGGATGGTTTATCGTTTTGAGACTCAGGAAGATCGGGATAAAGTTTTGCACGGTGGTCCTTATTTTGCATTTGGAATTCCGATTTTCTTGAAGATCATGCCAAGATGTTTTCTTTTCAATAAAGATGGCCGGCATGTCCCAGCATGGATTCAAATACACGGCCTGCCTTCTAATTGTTGGTCTCTGAAGATGTTGAGTATGGTTAGTTCTGAGATAGGGAAGCCACTGTATACTGATAAATTAGTGCGTACCCAGGAGCGGCTTGTTTATGCTTGGTTGATGGTGAAAATTCCAATGTTTGGGTAGTGAATTCATGAGGTGCCGATCACACTGCCAACTGGAGCACATGTGGATCTTAGAATTGTATATGAAGTTGTGCCGGATATTTGTGAGGTTTGTAGGAAGATTGGGCATCGAACAGAGGTTTGTCGAACCAGGACAACTCCTACCGAGTAGCAACCTCAACTGGAGGAAAGGGCAGATACGACCGGGCCTAATGTCCGACATCTTAGTAGGCAGTGATCGCAATTAGTTAGGGGCGAGGGAGAGTGCAACGAAGGAGTAGGGCTCAATCAAGGCAGCAATGGAGGCCAAGAAATCAAGATGCTCAGGAGGAAAGTTCGGAGGTGCAGAATGGTTTAGTAATTGTGGAAGTGTCTAATCTGGTTCCGATTGCGGTTGAACTTCCCCAAGATCACGACATAGATGTGCAGGGTCCTTCATCAGTACCACAGGAGGAGGAGCAGAATACACATTAGAATTATGCAATTGGGATGGATGAAGTGTAGCAAGTGGTGGTTGGGGCAGATCATTCTGCAGTTCCGGATATGGGCTGCTCTCCTTCTTCATCAATGGCAGATGTAGGGGATGTTGCAGTAGGTTTAGCGCCCTCTTCCACAACCGGTGGGTCTTCATTCAACTCTTGCATGAACCTAGGAGATGAAATAGCAAAAGGAATTGAGAATGCAAACATGAAGAACTTGCGGAGGGAGCGACAAATATGGACGTGAGCAGTCTGCAATGGTGACAAATGAAGGTTACCGCATGGAATATTAGAGGCTTTTACAAGTCCCGAAAATAAGGAGGGGTTCAACACTTCCTTAAGAATAAAGATATTCAGGTTTTAGCACTACTAGAGACGAAGCTTGCAGAGAGTTATCTTGATCATATCATGGAGAAGCGATTTATAGGTATGGGGCATACACATAACTTTGGCATGTCTAATCATGGTCATATATTGATATTGTGGAATATGCAGAGGATTGATATGGAGATCATCACCACACTTGAGCAGTTCATTCACCCATATATCCGATGTCGGACTTCTGGAAAGGGTTTCTTTATATACGGGCTACATTCTATAGTCAATCGGAGGTCGTTATGGGAGGATCTCTCGGAGTTTGGAGGGACTATCTCGGAGCCTTGGATGATTATAGGGGATTTCAATTCTATATTATCACTACAAGACAAGCAAGGTGAAGGCCTAGTTACTAATTATGAAATGAGGTACCTTCAAATGTTTACTCAAGTATGTGGATTAGTGGATCTTCAGTCTATCGGGTGTCGGCTTACATGGACTAATGGTTTGGTTTCTTACAAGTTGGATAGAGTGATGGTTAATTCACAATGGTTAATGGCGGGTTTTGATGCATATGTGGAGTTTACAGCTCATGGTTGTCTTTCGGACCATTCTTATGGTATAGCGCACACCTTGGCGAAGAATAGGCCCCCAAACCGACCTTTTAAATTCCTCAACATGTGGGCGCTTCATCGGGATTTCCAACAAGCTGTGGCGATTTCATGGGAAGTCCCAATTGGGGGGAATGCACAGTTTATCCTCAAAAGCAAGCTTGGTCGGTTGAAAGGGAAATTTGGAAGGCTAGAGATGGGGGGGGGGTGAATAGCCTCTTTTTGTTTCTACAAGAAAGGTTAGCGGAAGAAAAATAAATACTAAACGAAATTAAGAAGCTAAAAACACAATCGCTAACAAGAAGACTTTTACGTGGTTCGGAGATTAAACTCCTATTCCATGGTGATCCTTGAGGTGGATCAATCCAATCAAATCTCCACTAGAAAGCTTTCTTTACAAACACACTCCTCTTCTTACAATTGATGAAGATGAAGATTAGAGAAGAGGAGAATTTAAAAGACTTAGAAAGCTTAAGAAAACGTGGGGAGCTTGAGAGTATGGTTGAAATGTAAGCACTAGTCTTCTCAAGCAACCCATGACCTCTTTTTATAGAGAAGAGGCTAATTTTCCCATTGATCCTCGATCAGTCGACTGATGTTGTAGCTGATGCAATCCAACGACTTCTGACGAGTCGGATTCGCAATCGTCACTGCCCAACGGAACTCTGATCAGTCGACTGATTGAGTAACCAGTTGAGTGCTCCAAGCGATCACTCATTGGAGAGAACCATACAAGCCAGCGTCCACTTATAGCGATGAGCTGCTGGGTATATGATCGGTGATGAGTGGAAACGATCGATTGCCAAACCCTAGCGATCATTGTTGGGCACAAAACTCACCAACTTCGATCAGTGGTGAAGCGATCGGGGCCGAAGCCCGATCGGTGATACACTTCAAGTATGAATAAATCATACTTGAATTAACCCCCTAGATCTAGACTTAACCTTCTAGCTCTTCCTTCAGCCTTGCGCCTCCATGATCCCTCCAAGTCCGCGACTCCTTCATTCTTGCGCTTGCTTCTAAGAGCTTCTAAGAGCTTTGTCATGTCTTGTGTTTCTCTTTTGCCAAAGGACCGCTTGGACTTTACGCCGCCAAGACTACATGCTTGGACTTACGCTGCCAAGACCTTGCCTTTGGTCTTCCTTTATCAAGGTCCGCTTGAACTTTATGCCGCTAATACTACATGCTTGGACTTACGCCGTCAAGACTTTTCCTTGGACTTCTCTTGCCAAGATCATACTTGGACTTTCCTTCACCAAGTCTTCATACTTAGATTTCCTGTCACTTAACACGTTCACGGTTAGATCACAAAATATTGCCTAACTATAGATTATTATCCAAACATCAAAATATATAAATGTTTGGGGCATTGTTGCACCAACAATCTCCCCCATTTTGATATTTGACAATCATTTAAGTTAGGTCTTAGCATATGCATATAATGAAAGCATTATATTTCCAATATGAATTCTAACTTAAAGTTTCCTTCTCCCCTTTTGACATACATAAAAAAGAGAAGGATTCATACAATAATAAGTTCATGAAAGAATTAAATTAGTTATATCTTGAACTAAGGTATAAGATAGATATAGGACTCCCCCTTAATCCAAGACATGATTTATGATGTGTGAATAACATGTGGAGCAAAACATAAACAAGAGATATAAAGTTATGTCCTAACTTTGCACCAACAATATAAAGTTTGGGGATGAAAAGATTTCACTATGAAGCTCTCCCTAAAACAATGTATTAATTAGTCGTATACCCTTTTAACTACTTGAATTATCATACCATAGGGTTAGGACACTTATGATTACACTTAAGTCAAGAAGGAAGGCTGATTTGTAGAAAAATCAGAGTGGCAGTCGACTGAATACTGAATCAGTCGACTGCCACACCTGAAACGTCATTTTCATAGTTTTTCAGCCCAACTTCAGAAATTCGCCAAAAATTCTAGAAGCACCAAAAAATTATGAAATTTTGTGTACACATTTCTGAAACCATTTTCTATCAAGGAAAAAATTTTTGAAAAGTATATGTTTTCCAGAAAAATGATACAATTTTGAAAACTAGCAAAAGCTTTAAGAAGTTTGCAAACTTTGTAGTAACTTTGCCTAACAATTGAAAACTATTTTTCAAAGTATGATAAACATAGTTTAAAATATATTTTGTTTGACAGTTCTAATCATGTTCTTAGAACTATATGCACATCAATTGTATATAAGCCTTCCCAATGATTGGTCCAATGAAGGATTAATGTCTCTAGATAATATTTTGGTTCATAGTAATGCATCATAACAAATATGATGAACCAAATGCATCTTCTTAACATCTCACATATTGTCTAAGTGGCTCAATACAAAATCATGGTTTCTTAGGTATTTTGTGAGATGCTTAGAGGTATAGTCCTAGATTTTCTATAGGATCATGCAAACCTAGACCTCTATTATACTAGGCACATTCCAAGTTCTCTCCTAAGTGATGAATAATCCGCCTCGGGGAGAGCCTTGGTGAATATGTCGGCTAGGTTGGACTTGGATTCTATGTGAGTTCAATGTACCCCTTAGCCATATGATCTCTAATGAAGTGATACTTCACTTCAATGTGCTTAGTCCTAGAGTGATGTACCGGATTCTTGGTCAAATTTATGGTACTCACATTATCACAATAAACCTTGACATTGGAGTAGTGTAGCTCATAGTCCTCTAGAGTGTGTCTCATCCAACTAATTGAGCCACACAATCACCCATAGCGACATATTCGGCTTCGGTGGTGGACAAAGTAATACAAGGTTGCTTTCTACTACTCTAACTAACTAGGGAGGATCTAAGAAATTGACATCCACTACTAGTACTCTTCCTATCCAACTTGCATCCGGCATAGTCGGAATTGGTGTACTCAACCAAATCAAAAGATTGTCCTAGGGTACTAAAGTCCTATATTTAATGTGCCTTTGATATATCTAAAAATTCTCTTAACGACCACTAAATGAGACTCTTTGGCACAAGATTGATATCTTGCACACATACCTACCACAAATAAAATATCGGGTCTACTAGCAGTTAAGTATAAAAGATTACCAATCATGCTCCTATAAAGCTTAAGGTCAATTGATTTTCCTTCATGATCATTATCTATTTTTGTATTGGTTGCCATTGTTAGTGAAAGCCCTAGAGCCGATCATGTAATGATTGTTGTATGGACTTGTTGTATCATATTCTTATATATATTTATAAAGGCATTTCTTTATGGTTATTATACTTGTATTGATGCTAAATAACTAAGTATAATAGCGTCCTTGAGTAGAAGGTTCTTATCTATATCAATCGATTGGTTGAATCGATAATGAGATGATATAGAGAATACTACTCTTAATCATTCTTAGTCAAGTATTAATATTCAGGGACAATGTTAATGCGAAGCGACTAGCATGTATGTCAACTCGATAACTTGATCTCACAAGTTATGGATATGAGATATCAAGTTGACACATGAGTATGCATTGGAGAATGTATACTGAATGACCTGCCATGAGAAAGTATCATGGATCGTTATATGAGTGTCATATACTTTCTCATGTGACTATTAGTTAGACTATTAGTCTTTAGACCTGAAGTCACTATGGTTCTCTACATAAGGAGTTGCACACTTTGACTTCATCAAACGTCACGCGTAAATGGGTGGACTATAAAGGCGATTACTGGGTATGTAACAAATTATGCGGAGGGATGTGAGTGATGTAGATGAGATCTATCCCTCCTATATGACGGGAGTGATATCATGATTCTTGATAGAGTGAGACCACTAAGTACATGACCATGCCCAAATGAGTCAATATGAGATATTGAGCTCATTTGATTAGAGTGAGTCTACTTGGAGTTCAAGATATAGATTTTACAGAGGATGACATGGTCTATGCCTCAATTAATCAATCTGGATGTCAAGGATAGAGAGACATTGTCACATATTGTGAGAGTCACAATTAGTAGTCACAATGGTTATGTTGGATCTCAATATTCTTGTAACTTGGGTAGCAATGATATGTTGCTAGATACCGTTCATTGTTTATGTTTCTAAATCAATTTAGGAGCATTGCCAACGTTACAAGAACCTATAGGGTCACACACAAAGGACAATTAGATGGAGATTACGTTCATATGATGGACCAAGAGGATTAGGTTCATGTGATGAACCAAATTGGATTAAGAGTAATCCAAATTAGACTAATTGAATTGGATTCAAGTGTTGAATGAGTCTAATTTAGATTTGATTCATTGAGTCAATTTAAACTAATGAATAGAGATTCATTAAATTAAATTGACTTGAATCAAATGTTAGATTTGATCAACCATGGGAAATAAGAGGTCAAGTTTGACTTGACTTGAGAGGGAAGATGAAGGGTCAAGTTTGACTTGACCAATGGCACTTCATGGTGACTTGGTATAGGGTCGGCCAATGATGATGTTCCACATCATCATAGACACATCATGGTATGCCACCTCATGAGGAAGACCAAGAGGCATGACTCTTTGTATTACATGGATGTTTTTAACCCTCCTTAAGTGGCCGACCAAAATTATGAGTGAGGCTAATTGAATTCTTCTTCTTCCTTCTCCTTTCTTCTTCTCTCCCTCTCCTCCATTGTCGAGACCTCCCAAGAGTGCTAGCACACTCTAAGTGGTTCTCTCCACCTTTTGTTCGTGTTGATACGTGTAGAGGAGTGTACACTTGACACTCTACGAGATCCGGCAACCTTTTGGACGAGCAGGATAAGTGAAGGGCATCGCTACAAGGGTAACATTCTTCCCATGTAGATCTAAGGTAGATCTAGTGTAGATAAACATGTACATGAATTTTATTTATCTTCGCACGGATCTGTGGCTGACTTTCGAGGTTTCTGCAACGCAAAAAACGATTTTTGCGGCTCGGAGAGTCTAACAGTGGTATCAGAGCCACGTGCGAAGCATGTATATGTTTGTATTTGTAATTTTTGTATTAGATATGAAAAGTTACAGATCTGTAAGTTTCTGTAATTTTCTTAATTTTATAGATTTTGTGAGTATTTTTCTCGTAGAGTCGAAGCAACAAGTGTTTGGACACTTGTAGGCTTCAACCACCGAGAAAAACTCTCCGAAACGGCAAGATCTCGTTTTTGTTTTTTTGGGACAGCGACTTAAGGCGCTGTAAGATCGGTATGGGACACTCACAAGATTCATTTTGCGAGAAGGGGCGCGACCCCTAACCCCGCTAAGGGCATTGCCCCGCGATCGCGCTCGAAAATTTCTTAGCGGGATTGTTGCGGAGTTGTGACTCATAAAAGTGAAAGAAAAAAGTAGGAAAATTATAGAAATTTATGTAAAATACATAATTTAGAATTATGTATGATATTATGATGGTCATGGTCCAAAAACCCCAATGTGATTGGATAAAATTTTGTTGTAATTCATAATACGGCTTGCGTGCCATTTTTAGTATTGTGCATGTTGTATATGAAATGCGACATGTGCGTTGTGCCTCCCTTATTATATTCCTGTTGTAAATAGATTTTAGACTCGAATATAACTCGATATTCATGTTTGTAATGTACAAAATGAAGCGGTGGAAGGTCCACTGGTAGACGGAGTTATGAGGAGGGTGCCAACGACACATGACGATCAAAGGAGGTGCTTGGAGAAGCTGCTAACCTTAGGTTGACCATCCGATCTTCTCATTGGCTTAAGAAGATCGTAGTAGGGTCATGACCTCATCACAAATTAATTAATTAGTATATATATATATATATATATATATATATATATATATATATATATATATATATATATATATATATATATTTGTTTTTGCTTGTATGTATGTGATGCATGCTAGTATAGGATAATTAATGCCTTAATACGTATTTGATATACATTCACGATTAGATTAGATCTTAATCGAGTCAACTCGAAATACCTATCAAGTTTTGATACTCATTACTACCTCGATCATTTGTTGTTGTTGAATCTGCCAAAGCAGAGCAACGCATATTATCTTGGTAGTGTGCGAAGGGACAATCTTGGTCCCGCCTATCAAAGCTTGGGTGAGAATAAGCTCAATTAGATTGAGTGAAACTAGTTAACTCAATTGGATCGGATAAAACTATAGGCATATTCCAACGGTTGGAAAGATAGGATAAAATCACATTTACACTAAATCTTGGGCGATTTAGCCAAAGCTAACTCAAGTTTTTTGTAAATGTGGATCTTAATCCTATAAACAAGAGTTGCATAGAGATGTAATTGGTAATTTGTTATCTACCGATCATACTTTAGCCAATGCTAACTCAAGGCGTAGTATGATGTGGATTTTATCCCGCGAGAATGATAGCAAGTTGGTATGAATCTAGTAATGTGGTTTGACCACATCCATGACTCGATTCTACAAAAGTCCTATAATTCAGTGAGAGCATCAATTAATTAAAGGTCTAATTAAATGATAAATGGAATATGATATTTACTTTCTACATTATTTATGTTGTAGATTGCCATATCATCAAACATGAACACTCTCTCCCTGCGTTTTGTCCTTGAGTAGGACAAGCTCAATGGAGCTAATTTCCTAGACTGGTACAGGAATTTGAGAATTGTTCTCAAACAAGAAAGAAAACTGTACATCCTGGAGCAGCCCATTCCGGAAGCACCTCCTGCTACTGCCACGCGAGCTGACCGAGATGCTTACAAGAAGCATCAAGATGATGCATTAGATGTGTTATGCCTCATGCTCGTGACCACGAACTGTATCAAGGTTGAACATCTTCGTCAACTGTATCAAGGACAAGCAAGGCACGAGAGATTCGAGATCTCTAAGGCACTGTTTCAGTGCAAGATGCAAGATGGGACTCCCGTAGGTCCATATGTACTCAAGATGATTGCGTACATAGAGAACCTACAGAGGTTGGGATTCCCACTTGGCTAAGAACTGACCACTGACTTGATCTTGCAATCCTTGTCAGAAAGTTGTAATCAATTTGTCATGAATTACAACATGAATGAAATTGATAAGCCACTGTTTGAGATGCTTAGCATGTTGAGAACTGCTAAGCTCAACCTTAAGAAGGCAAAGCCCAACTCTATTTTGATGGTGCAAAAGAATAAAGGCAAGGGCAAGCCTAAAAGTAAGGGAAAGTCCCAAGCCAAAGGCAAATGCAAGACAATGAAACCTAAAGGAGGGGTTGCCAAGGATGCTGAATGCTACCACTGCGGTTAGACCAGTCACTGGAAGCGGAACTACAAAGGCTACCTGGAAGATCTTAAGAAGAAGAGAAGTGAAACTTCTACTTCAGGTATATATGTTATAGAAGTCAATCTATCTATTTCTTCATCGTGGGTATTTGATACCGGATGTGTTTATTACATTTGTACTAATGTACAGGTGCTAAGAAATAGCAGGACATTGATGAATGGTGAGGTAGGCCTACGACTAGGCAATGGAACAAGGGTTGCTGCTGTTGCTATAGGAATTTATTTTCTATCTCTTCCCTCTAAGCTTGTACTAGAATTAGATGAATGTTGTTATGTGCCTACTCTCACAAAGAACATCATTTCAGTTTCTTGTTTAGACAAGAAAGACTTTTCATTTATAATAAAGAACAAATATTGTTCCGTTTATTTAAATGATATGTTCTATTGTAGTGCACCTTTGATGAATGAACTCTACATTCTAGACTTAGAGAACCCCATCTATAACATAAGTACCAAAAGGTTCAAGTCAAATGAGTTGAACCAAACCTATCTCTGGCATTGTCGCTTAGGTCACATAAATGAGAGTCGCTTATCCCATCTCCATAAGGATGGGTTGTTGGACTCATTTGATTTTGAATCATATGAGACATGCGAGTCTTGCCTTCTAGGCAAGATGACCAAGACTCCCTTTTAGTAGACACAGTGAAAGAGCAACAGACATGTTAGGACTTATACATAGTGATGTGTGTGACCCTTTCAATGTCGCTACTAGAGGTGGTTATAGGTACTTCATTACATTTACAGATGACTTTAGTAGATATGATTATGTGTATCTAATGCCACATAAGCCAGAATCCTTTGAAAAGTTCAAAGAATTCAAGAATGAAGTACAAAATCAGCTTGGCAAGAGTATTAAGATACTTTGATCAGATTGAGGTGGTGAATACCTTAGTCATGAGTTTCGTGACTATCTAGCTGAGTGTGAGATTCTATCCCAACTCACTCCTCCTGGAACACTACAGCGGAATGGTGTATTCGAAAGGAGGAATCATACCATATTAGATATGGTATGATCTATGATGAGTCACACAGATCTTCCTATATCCTTTTGAGGATATGCTCTAGACATAGCAGTCTTCACACTTAACCGTGTTCCATCCAAAGCTGTGATAAAGACACCATATACAATATGGACAAGGAAAAATCCCTAGATGTCTTTAATGAGAATTTGGGATTGTGAGGCTTACGTTCGATGTCAAGTCTCAGTCAAACTGGGACCCAAATCCGACAAGTGCTAATTTGTTGGATATCCCAAGGAAACGAAGGGATATTACTTCTACATTTCCAGTTAGCACAAAGTGTTTGTGGCAAAAACTGGGGTATTTCTAGAAAGGAACTTTGTTTCTAGAAAAACTAGTGGGAGTACGTTCGATCTTGAAGAAATTCAAGATATGGACCATAGCACTGAGGCCTTGATGGAGGTTGAATAGGAACCACAAAGTGTTGTGGATGATGAGATTGTTGCATAAAGAGTCATGGAACAACTACCTGTTCAGGTAGACCTACCTCTTCGCAGGTCTGATAGGGTACGTCGTCAGCCTGAGAGATACTCATTTCTCTTGTCTGACCATAATAACGTTATGCTCGTTGAGAATGAGCCTACCTCCTATCAGGAAGTTGTGATGATCCCAGATTCTGAGAAATGGCTAGAGGCCATGAGATCCAAGATGGAATCCATGTACACCAACCAAGTATGGACTTTGGTTGATCCACCTGAAGGCGTCAAACCTATTGAGTGTAAGTGGGTCTTTAAGAGAAAGACTGACATGGATGGACTTACGCATACCTATAAGGGTCGATTGGTAGCTAAAGGTTTCAAGCAAATTCATGGTATTGACTATGATGAAACCTTTGGTCCAGTTGCAATGTTTAAATCTATTCGGATCATGCTTGCTATGCAGCGTACCACGATTATGAGATCTGGCAGATGGATGTCAAAATCGTGTTTTTGAATGGAAACTTGCTCGAGGATGTGTACATGACACAACCAGAGAGTTTTGTAGATCCACAACATACTAGCAAAGTATGCAAGCTGCAAAGGTCCATTTATGGGCTAAAACAAGCTTCTCGGAGCTGGAATCTTCGATTCGATGATGCGATCAAACAGTTTGGTTTCATCAAGAATGGTGATGAACCCTGTGTCTACAAGAGGGATAATGGGAACATAGTTGTCTTCCTTGTATTGTATGTAGATGACATACTACTCATTTAGAATGACATTCCTTTGCTACAGTCTGTGAAGACTTAGCTGGGGAATTGTTTCTCAATAAAGGACTTAGGTGAAGCAGCTTATATTCTAGGCATTAAGATCTATAGAGATAGATCTAAGAGATTGCTTGGCTTAAGTCAGAGTACATATATTGACACGGTATTAATACGGTTTGCCATGCAGAATTCCAAGAAGGGATTTCTGCCGATGTCACATGGTGTGAGTCTTTCGAAGACTCAAAGTTCCTCTTCTAGAGAGGAGAGAGACCCATGGATAAGATTCCTTATGCATCTGCCATATGATCTATCATGTACGCCATGCTATGTACTCGTCTTGATGTCTCGTATGCTTTGAGCATGATGAGCAGATACCAGTCAAATCCAGGTGAGCGTTACTGGATAGCGATCAAGAATATTCTTAAGTACTTAAGAAGGACTAAAGAATATTTCTTGATATTTGGAGGCGATAGGGAATTAGCCGTAAAGGGTTACAGTGATGCCAACTTCCAAACTGACCAGGATGATTTTAGATCGCAGTCAGAGTTCATGTTTTGCTTGAATGGTGGCGTTGTGAGCTGGAAGAGTTCGAAGCAGGACACAGTTCCTGATTCTATAACAGAGGCTGAGTATATTGCTGCATCAGAGGCAGCAAAGGAGGCAGTTTGGATCTGCAAGTTCATTACTGAGCTTGGGGTTGTTCCTAGCATAGTAGATCCTATAGAGCTCTATTGTGACAATAATGAAGCGATTGCACAGGCTAAGGAACCTCGCTCACATCAGCGGACCAAACACATACTATTGCGCTTCCATCTCATTCGAGAGATTATCGATAGAGGAGATGTGAAGATTTGCAGAGTACCCACAGAGGCTAACGTCATAGATCCCTTGACCAAGGCTTTGGCACAGAAAAAACATGATGGTCACACTAGGTCATTGGGTATTAGATACTACAGTGATTGACACTAGTGCTAGTGGGAGATTGTTAGTGAAAGCCCTAGAGTCGATCATGTGATGATTATTGTATGGACTTGTTGTATCATATTCCTATATATATTTATAAAGACATTTCTTTGTGGTTATTATAATTACTTATATTGGTCCTAAATAACTAAGTATAATAGCGTCCTTGAGTAGAAAGTTCTTATCTATATCAATCGATTGGTTGAATCGATAATGAGATGATATAGAGAATACTACTCTTAATCATTCCTAGTCAAGTATTAATATTCAGGGACAATGTTAATTCGAAGAGACTAGCATGTAAGTCAACTCGATGACTTGATCTCACAAGTCATGGATATGAGATATCAAGTTGACACTATGAGCAATTAGATGGAGATTAGGTTCATATGATGAACCATGAGGATTAGGTTCATGGGATGAACCAAATTGGATTAAGAGTAATCCTAATTAGACTAATTGAGTTGGACTCAATTTGATTCAAGTGTTGAATGAGTCTAATTTAGATTTGATTCATTGAGTCAATTTAAACTAATGAATAGAGATTCATTAAATTAAATTGACTTGAATCAAATGTTAGATTTGATCAACCATGGGAGATAAGAGGTCAAGTTTGACTTAACTTGAGAGGGAAGATGAAGGGTCAAGTTTTACATGACCAAATGCCACTTCATGGTGACTTGGCATAGGGTCGGCCAATGATGATGTTCCACATCATCATGGACACATCATGGTGTGCCACCTCATGAGGAAGACCAAGAGCCATGACTCTTGGTATTACATGAATGTTTTTAATCCTCCTTAAGTGGCCGGCCAAAATTATGAGCGAGGCTAATTGAATTCTTCTTCTTCCTTCTCCTTTCTTCTTCTCTCCCTCTCCTCCATTGTCGAGACCTCCCAAGAGTGCTAGCACACTCTAAGTGGTTCTCTCCACCTTTTGTCCGTGTGGATACGTGTAGAGGAGTGTACACTTGACACTCTACGAGATCCGACAACCTTTTGGATGAGCGAGATAAGCGAAGGGCATCGCTACAAGAGTAACATTCTTCCCATGTAGATCTAAGGTAGATCTAGTGTAGATAAACATGTACATGAATTTTATTTATCTTTGCACGGATCCGTGGTCGACTTCTGAGGTTTCCACAATGCAAAAAGCGGTTTTTACGGCTCGGAGAGGTTAACAGCCATAGGAGTTGAGACTATCTTAGCATTTTCCAAACCAAATTTCTTGATCATTTCTTTGGAATATTTGGTTTGGTATACATATGTTCCTTCATTAGTTTGTTTGACTTGTAATCCTAAGAAGAATTTTAATTCTCCATTTAGACTCATTTCAAATTCATTCTTCATATTTTTGATGAAATCTTGGAAGATTCCATCATTTGTTGACCCAAAAATAATGTCATCTATATATATTTGGGCCACAAAGATATCCTTAAATTTTGATTTAATAAAGAGAGTTTGATCTACTTGACACTAAGAAAGATGATAATCTTTCATAACAAGTCCGGGGAGCTTGTTTTAACCCGTATAAAGCTTTTCTAAGCTTATATACATGGTTTGGATAATCTATATTTTCAAACCCGGCAGGTTGCTCTACATATACTTCTTCCTTAATGAACCCATTTAGGAATGCCGATTTTACATCCATTTGATGGAGTTTAAAGCCCATGTAAGAGGCATATCCTAATAGGATTCTAATGGATTCTAACCTAGCAACCAGGACATATGTTTCATCATAATCAAGTCCTTCAACTTGATTGAAGTCCCTTGCAACTAACCTTGTCTTATTTCTAGTTATATTACTTTGATCATCTAATTTGTTCCTAAAGACCCATCTTGTAGTAATGATGATACTATCATTGGGTCTAGGAACTAACTCTCATACTTTACTCCTTTCAAATTGAGCTAATTCATCTTGTATTGCTAAAATCCAATCCGGATCAAGTAATGCATCATTGATTGATTTGGGCTCAATTTGGGAGATGAGAGCTATGTGACTAGAGGAAGCTCTATGGAATGACCTAGTTCTAACACCTTGAGATAATTCCCCTACAACTTGATCTAGAGGGTGATTTTGATGAACTCTTATTGTTCTAAGAGGTGTATCAAATTGATTTTGATCATGATTATCCTCAATCCTCCTTTCCTCATTCGAATCCTCTCTTGCTTTCCCTTGATTGTTACTCACTAATCCTCTGTTAGTAAAAGCCCTAGAGTCAATCATATGATGATTGTTGTATGAACTTTGTTGTATCATATTCCTATTTATAAAAACATTTCTTTATGGTTATTATACTTACTTTTATTAGTGCCAAATAACTAAGTATAATAACGTCTTTGAGTAGAAGGTTTTTATCTATATCAATCAATTGGTTGAATCGATAATGAGATGATATAGAGAATACTATTCTTAATCATTCCTAGTCAAGTATTAACATTCAAGGACTATGTTAATGCGAAGAAACTAACATGTAGGTCAACTCGATGACTTGATCTCACAAGTCATGGATATGAGATATTAAGTTGACACATGGGCATGCATTGGAGAATGTATACTGAATGAACCGCCATGAGAAAGTATCATAGATCGTTATATGAGTGTCATATACTTTCTCATGTGACTATTAGTATGACTATTAGTCCTTGGACTTGAAGTCACCATGGTTCCCTACATAAGGAGTTGCATACTTTGGCTTTATCAAATGTCACCCGTAAATGGGTGGACTATAAAGGCGATTACTGGGTATGTAACAAATTATACGGAGGGATGTGAGTGATGTAGATGAGATCTATCCCTCCTATATGACGAGAAGGACATCGTTATTCTTGATAGAGTGAGACCACTAAGTGCATGGTCATGCCGAAATGAGTCAATATGAGATATTGAGCTCATTTAATTAGAGTGAGTCTACTTGGATTTCAAGATATAGATTGTACCGAGGATGACACAATCTATGCCTCAGTTGATCAATCTAGATGTTAAGGATAGAGGGACATTGTCACATATTGTGAGAGTCATAATTAGTAGTCACAAAGGTGATGTTGGATCTCAACATTCTTGTAACTTGGGTAGCAATGATGTGTTGCTAGATACTGCTCATTGCTTATGTTCCTAAATCGGTTTAGGAGCATTGCCAACGTTACAAGAACCTATAGGGTCACACACAAAGGGCAATTAGATGGAGATTAGGTTCATGAATTAGGTTCATGTGACGAACCAAATCGGATTAAGAGTAATCCAAATTAGACTAATTGAGTTAGACTCAATTTGATTCAAGTGTTGAATAAGTTTAATTTAGATTTGATTCATTGAGTCAATTTAAAATAATGAATAGAGATTTATTAAATCAAATTGACTTGAATCAAATGGTTGGATTTGATCAACCATGGGAGATAAGAGGTCAAGTTTGACTTGACTCGAGAGGGAAGATGAATGGTCAATTTTGACTTGACCAATTGCCATGTCATGGTGACTTGGCATTGTTGGTGCAACAATGCCCCAAGCATTTATATGTTTTGATGTTTGGATAATCATCTAAGTTAGACAACAATTTGTGATCTAAATTGTGATGATGTTTAAGTGACAGGAAAATCCAAGTATGAAGACTTGGTGAAAGAAAAGTCCAAGGTAAAGGTTTGGCGGCATAAGACCAAGCATGTTGCCTTGGCAGCATTAAATCCAAACGAACCTTGGCAAAGGGAGTCCAAAAGAAAGTCTTGGCAGCGTAAGTCCAAGCATGTAGACTTGGCTGCGTAAAGTCCAAGCACGCTTTGGCAAAGGAAAACCCTAGACATGACAAAACCGAAGGAAGCTCTTGGAAGCAAGGCGCAAAGGATGAACAAGTCGCGGACTCGGAGGGATCCTGAAGGCGCAAGGCTTAAGGAAGAGCTAGGAAGTTAAGTCTAGGTCTAGGGGGTGAAATCAAGTGTGAAATATTCACACTTGATGAGTATCGATCGATCGACGATGTATCGATCGGCTGTCGAGTGCTCGGCCGAGTCGGTGAAATCGACCCGGTGATCACTTCGTGACAAGGTCGGCCGATCGATGTTTGCAATCACCGATCGCCAACAAAGCGATGGCGATCGGATAGACGTAAAAACGAGCACAGAATGGAGTCGCACTCGACTGCGGCCGTGATCACTCAACTGATCACTCCATCAGTCGACTGATGGAGGGATCAGTCGACTAATGAAAGTACCGTTGGATGAAACGACTCTGAATCCCGCAAATTCGGCTATTCAGAAGCCGTTAACCACGCCAGCAGTCGACTGATGCTGTACATCAGTCGACTGATCGTGCTCCAATGGGAAAATCAGCCTCTTCTCTATAAAAAGAGGGCTGGTGGAGGTTTTTGGAGTTAATGCTTATTCTCTAATCCCTCTCAAGAGCCTCCACGAATTCTCTAGCTTTTTAAGTGATTTAAATCTCCTCCTCTTCTCTCTAAGCTTAGATCTTCATTCTTTGTAAAGAAGAGGAGTTGTTTTGTAAAGAAAGCTTATTAGTGGATATTGCTTGGATTGATCCACCTTAAGGATCACCGTGGAGTAGGAGCGCTATCTCCGAACCACGTAAAAGGCCTTGTTTGCGTTTTGTTATTGTTTTTACATATATTATTGTGTTTGCTTCCGCTAATCATTTTTGTAGAAACCGAAAAACGCTATTCACCCCCCCTCTAGCTTCCAAACGATCCCTAACAAGTGATATCAGAGCCCGGATCGCATAGGAAGATCTAACAATCAACCGGAGCAAATATGGCATTTCAAGAGGGGTATAGCACGGCGAGTCCTCCGTTCTTCGACGACAACAATTTCGGATATTGGAAAGGTAGGATGGAGTATTATTTAATGAACGATATTGAGAATTAGTTTAGTGTTGTAGATGGTTTTGAGAAGCCAGTCAACGAATTCAGAGCACCACTACCGACAAAAGATTGGACAAGAGAGATGGACAAGAAAGCACAAGCAAATGCAAAAGCAACGACCACACTTCAATGTGGTCTATCCAAGGAGCAACTCTCTAAGGTCGGGCCATTCAACTCCGCAAAAGAGCTTTGGGAGAAGCTCATCGAACTCAACGAAAGATCCAAAGAGACAAGAAGGGCCAAGAGGGATCTTTTGATTGGCCAACTCCAAAGCTTCACTATGAAGACAAATGAAACCGTGAGCCAAATGCACGGGCGCTTCAAGGAAGTAGTCAACGGACTACACGTTATAGGTGAAAAGGTCGACAACCGAGACCTTGTAAGGTATGTATTACAAGCTTTCCCTAGGACCACCTTATGAGCCTCAATGGTAGATGCCTATAAGGTCTCTAGGGATTTTTCATTAGTTAAATTAGATTAGCTATTTTGTGAATTTCAATTGCATGAACAAGCTAACACTTCATCCAAAGAGAAGGGTATAGCTCTTTTTGTAGGAGAGAAGGAGAAGAAGAAAAAGGAAAAGAAGGAGGTGTCTTCCTCATTCGAAACCGAGGAAGACTCATCAAGTAGTGAGGATGAGCTATCGGCAAGTGAGGTGGTACACTACGTCAAGAAATTTGGTGGGAAGTCAAGGAGGCTCACCAAGAAAGATGTGAAGAGGATGTTTCAATCATCAAGAGGTAAATCTTCAAACAATTCAAATTCTATTTCTAACGTGACGTGTTTTGCTTGCAACAAGAAAGAGCATATAAAGCCAAATTGCCCGGAACTAAAGAAAAAGGAGGAGAAGGAAAAGAAGGAAAAGAAGAAGAAGGAGGCGATGATGGCACAAACATGGGATACTCTAAGTATGGAGGAGTCTTCCGACGATGAAGAAGTTTGCCATACAACCCGGAACTTAGCCCTCATGGCATTGGAAGAAACCGGAAGCTCAAGCGAGGAGTCTTCTTCCTCTTCAAGCGATGAATCATCATCAAGTGATGATGATGAGGTAAACAACTCACCCAAAGTAGATTTACTTTATAAGACTATTGCATGCTTACAAAATGCTTTAAATAGATCAAAAACTAGGATTAAGGATCTAAAATTAGAGATCAAATCATTTAAGAATGTAGATGCATCATGTGATAAACCATCTAGTGATAATGATGATTGTACTCTTAGGGATGAAAATGATGAGTTAAGAAAAGAAATAGGTAAATTAAGAGCATGCCTAGAAAAGTTCACAAATGGTTCTAAATATCTAGATATGATCATTAAAGATCAAAGGGCAATTTACAATAAGGCTGGATTAGGATATAGACCTAAGGAGAAAGAGGTAGCATTTGCATCCCTAGTTAGTAGAAAATCAATGATTAAAAGCAAGGGGAGAAAGACATGGGTACCTAAGAAATTTATAATTGATGCTAGTGGTCATAAGATTTGGGTACCTAAGGATTGTGTTTTTCATGTGATATAGGTAGAAGAACCAAGCTTGTGGATAGTTGATAGTGGGTGCTCAAAGCATATGACCGGGGATGAGAGAAAATTCTCCACTATCAACCATACTAGCAAAGGAAAGGTGTCATTTGGTAATAGCGGTAAACTTAAAATTCTAGGAAAGGGCACCATTGAGGTATCTGCCAATCTTGCCATTCATAAAATTCTATTAGTTAAAAATATGAAATTTAACCTACTTAGTGTAAGCCAATTATGTGATGCAAATTTTGATGTTAAATTTGATTCCTCAAAATGCTTTATAAGACACAAAACTATAAATGGTTGCATGTTAGTAGGCTTTAGGAAATCAAATATATATTATGTTGATTTATCCTATGCTACTAATTCTTCTACTAAGTGTCTTATTGCAAAAGAGGAAGAAAGTTGGCTTTGACATAGGAGGCTAGGACACATAAACATGAAGAATATAGCCAAAATAGCAAAATTGAAGCTAGTCAAAGGATTGCCTAGAGTCAAATTTCTCAAGGACAAGATGTGTGATGCTTGCCAAGAAGGGAAGCAATCAAAAACATCACACAAAGGTAAAAATTTACATAGTACCGCTTTACCGTTAGAATTATTACATATGGACCTATTTGATTGCCATAGTACCCCATTTATAATTGGTAGTAAATATTGCTTGGTAATAGTAGATGATTTTTCTAGGTTTACTTGGGTGTTTTTCTTGAAAAATAAAGATGAAACCTTAGAAATAATCATAGGATTTAGCAAAAGAGTAGAAAATAAAAGAAAACTCAAAATCAACCGGATCCGTAGTGATCATGGTGGAGAGTTTGAGAATTCTAACTTTTCAACTTTTTGCTTAGAACAAGGGTACAAGCATGAATTTTCTTGTCCTAGAACACCCCAATAAAATGGAGTTGTGGAAAGGAAAAATTGTGCCCTACAAGAAGCGGCTAGGACAATGCTTAATGCATATTTCTTACCTAACTAGTTGTGGGCGGAAGCGGTTAATACTGCTTGCTATCCAAAATAGGGTATTGATTCATAGGTTCTTAGGAAAAACTCCATTTGAATTATGGAATGGTACAATTCCAACAATTCATTATTTTAAGGTCTTTGGATGTAAAGTCTATATCTTAAATACCAAAGACAACCTAAGTAAGTTTGAGTCCAAAGCGGATGAGGGAATTCTAGTTGGATACTCATCCACTAGTGTAGGATATAGAGTTTACAATAAAAGGACTCAAAAGATTGAAGAATCTTCGAATGTTCAATTTGATGAAAATTCAAATACATACCCTAGGAAATCCCCTATTGATGATGACATAAACAATGAAAATCAAGGAATTACCTAACAATTGCAAGATTTAACCTTAGGGGGTAATGATCAAGGGGGAGGATTGGATCAAGGGGGAGTAAGGGATGACTCCGATGATGAACATAGGATTGAAGTTAATCATGATCAAACTCAACTTGATACACCTCCTAGAACCATAAGAGTTCATCAAAGTCACCCATTAGATCAAATTGTAGGTGAATTATCTCAAGGAGTTAGGACTAGGTCATTCCATAGGGATCCCACTAGTCATATAGCTCTAATTTCTCAAATTGAGCCCAAAAACATTAAAGATGCATTACTTGATCCGGATTGGATCTTAGCAATGCAAGATGAGTTGGCTCAATTTGATAGGAGTCAAGTGTGGGAGTTAGTTCCTAGACCAAGTGAAAACACTATTATTACTACAAGATGGGTCTTTAGGAACAAACTAGATGACCAAGTGAATATCATTAGAAATAAAGCACGATTAGTTGCAAGGGGTTTTAATCAAGTTGAAGGACTTGATTATGATGAAACATATGCCCCGGTTGCTAGATTAGAGTCCATTAGAATACTTTTAGCATATGCCTCCTATATGAGTTTCAAACTCTATCAAATGGATGTCAAATCGGCATTCCTAAATGGGTTTATTAAGGAAGAGGTGTATGTAGAACAACCTCCCGGGTTTGAAAATATGGACTACCCAAACCATGTATACAAGCTTAGGAAAGCCTTATACGGTTTGAAACAAGCTCCCCGGGCTTGGTATGAAAGATTGTCAATTTTCCTAATCTCTAAGGATTTCAAAAGGGGTAGTATAGATCAAACTCTTTTTATAAAGTCAACATCTAAGGACATCTTTGTAGCCCAAGTGTATGTCGATGACATTATCTTTGGGTCAACAAATGATGAACTTCTTCAAGACTTTATTCAAAATATGGAAAAAGAGTTTGAGATGAGTCTAGTTGGAGAATTAAATTTCTTTCTAGGTTTGCAAGTTAAATAAACTAGTGAAGGAATTTACATTTATCAAACCAAATATGCTAAGGAAATGATTAAGAAATTTGGTTTGGAAAATGCTAAGGTAGTGTCAACTCCAATGACAACCAATACTAAAATAGATAGTGATAGTGAAGGAAAACAAATAGATCTTACCCTTTATAGGAGCATGATTGGTAGCCTCTTGTATTTAACCGCTAGTAGACCCGACATATTATTTGCGGTTGGTATGTGTGCTAGGTATCAATCATGTGCTAAGGAATCTCATTTAGTTGCCGTTAAAAGAATTTTAAGATATGTCAAGGGCACACTAAATGTAGGTCTATGATACCCTCGGACTAGGTCTTTTGATTTAATTGGGTACACCGATTCCGATTATGCCGGTTGCAAATTGGATCGAAAGAGTACTAGTGGTGGATGCCAATTCCTTGGGTCCTCCCTAGTGAGTTGGAGTAGTAGGAAGCAATCTTGTGTTGCTTTCTCCACCACCGAGGCCGAATATGTGGCTATGGGTGGTTGTGTAGCTCAACTCTTATGGATGAAACATACCCTAGAAGATTATGAGCTATCTTACTCCAACATGAAAGTATTTTGTGATAATGTGAGCACCATTAACTTGACCAAAAATCCGGTGCATCACTCTAGGACCAAACACATTGAAGTGAAGCATCACTTCATTAGAGACCATGTGGCTAAGGGGGACATTGAGCTCAATTATATTGAATCCAAGTCCAACTTAGCCGATATATTTACCAAGGCTCTCCCCGAAGTAGAATTTTCATCACTTAGGAGAGAACTTGGAATGTGCTTGGTTGAGTGAAGGTGTAGGTTTGCATGATCCTATAGAAATACTAGGTTTTATACCTTTAACCATCTCACAAAATACCTAAGAAACCATGATTTTTGTATTGAGCCACCTAGACAACATGTGAGATGATAGGAAGATGCATTTGGTTCATCATGCTTGTTATGATGCATTACTATGAACCAAAGTGTCATCTAGAGACATTAATCCTTAATTGGACCAATCATTGGGAAGACTTATACACAATTGATGTGCATATAGCTCCAAGAACATGATTGGAAATGTCAAATAAAACATATTTTAAACTATGATTATCATACTTTGAAAAACAGTTTTTAAGTGAATCACAAAAGTGATACAAAGTTTGTAAAATTTTAGAACCTTTTGCTAGTTTCTAAATTTGTATCAATATTGAAATCTGGAAAACATATATTTTTTAAAATATTTTTCCTTGATAAAGTATGATTTCAGAAATGTGTACACAAATTTTCATGATTTTTCGAGGTTTCTAGAATTTCTGACGCATTTCTGAACTTGGACTGAAAAGGCTGATTTTTGTATTACAGGTATAGCAGTCGACTGATTCAGAAACCAGTCGATTGATACACTATGTTTTCAGAAAATTAGCCTCATTTTCTGAGATTTAGTGTATCGTTGATATCCTAAAACTATAGCATGATAATATTGAGTCTAAACAACGTGTATGGCTGTTTAATACGATGTTTTTGGGGGAGTTTCACAAAATATATCTTTCTCCTCAGAAATTTACATTGTTGGTGCAAAGTTAGGATTTAAACTTTCAAATTGTTTGATGACTTTAGCTCCACATGTATTTTATTCATCATAATCTGTATCTTGGATTAAGGGGAGTTAAAATTTTAAAATCTATGCCTTAGTTCAAGATTGTTAAACACTCAATCTTCTCATGAAATATATGCTTTTATCTTTCTTCTCTTTTTGATGTGTGTCAAAGGGGGAGAAGAAATGTTTAAGTTAGAATTGGAATTGGATATATGATGTGATAATATGTGTATCTTTAAAAGACCTAACTTAAATGATTGCCAAACATCAAAAAGGGGGAGATTGTTGGTGCAACAATGCCCCAAGCATTTATATGTTTTGATGTTTGGATAATCATCTAAGTTAGGCAACAATTTGTGATCTAAATTGTGATGATGTTTAAGTGACAGGAAAATCCAAGTATGAAGACTTGGTGAAAGAAAAGTCCAAGGTAAATGTTTGGCGGCATAAGACCAAGCATGTTGCCTTGGCAGCATTAAATCCAAACGGACCTAGGCAAAGGGAGTCCAAAAGCAAGTCTTGGCAGCGTAAGTCCAAGCATGTAGACTTGGCGGCGTAAAGTCCAAGCACGCTTTGGCAAAGGAAAACCCTAGACATGATAAAACCGAAGGAAGCTCTTGGAAGCAAGACGCAAAGGATGAACAAGTCACGGACTCGGAGGGATCCTGAAGGCGCAAGGCTTAAGGAAGAGCTAGGAGGTTAAGTCTAGGTCTAGGGGGTGAAATCAAGTGTGAAATATTCACACTTGATGAGTATCGATCGTCGATACGATGTATCGATCGGCCCGGTCAGTGCTCGGCCAGTCGGTGAAACCACGACCCGGTGATCGGCTAACGTGACGAGCGGTCGGCGATGTTGCAATCGATCGGCCGCCAAGCGATGTGGCAATCGACCGGTGATAGACGTAAGCGAGCGCGAGAATGGAGTCGCGCTCATTGCGAGTGATCACTCAATCGATCACTCCATCGATCGTGATGGAGGATCGATCGTGATGAAAGTGCCGTTGGATGAAAGCGACTCAATCGCGAATCCGGCTATTCGGAGCCGTTAACCACGCCCGTGATCGTGATCTTTGTACATCGATCGGTGATCGTGTCTCAACGGGAAAATCAGCCTCTTCTCTATAAAAAGAGGGCTGGTGGAGGTTTTTGGGGTTAATGCTTATTCTCTAATCCCTCTCAAGAGCCTCCACGAATTCTCTAGCTTTTTAAGTGATTTAAATCTCCTCCTCTTCTCTCTAAGCTTAGATCTTCATTCTTTGTAAAGAAGAGGAGTTGTTTTGTAAAGAAAGCTTATTAGTGGATATTGCTTGGATTGATCCACCTTAAGGATCACCGTGGAGTAGGAGCGCTATCTCCGAACCACGTAAAAGACCTTATTTGCGTTTTGTTATTGTTTTTACATATATTATTGTGTTTGCTTCCGCTAATCATTTTTGTAGAAACCGAAAAACGCTATTCACCCCCCCTCTAGCTTCCAAACGATCCCTAACAGACATGGGGCCGGCCAATGATGATGTTCCACATCGTCATGGACACATCATGATGTGCCACTCATGGGGAAGACCAAGAGCCAAAGCTCTTGGTATTACATGCATGTATATAACCCTTTTGAAGTGGCCGTCCACTATAGTGAATGTGCATTAGTGTGAAGTTAAGTTGTGTAACTTCTGTTGGTGCAATCGACCCTGGTCACGATTAACCATGACTCGAGCTTGACTCGAGAAATGTTTTGATGTTCGACAAAAACATATGACAATGTGATTGTCATGGGAAAGTCCAAGTCTTGGGTACTTGGCATGGAAAGTCCAAGTGGGACATTTGACATTTGGGAAAGTCCGAGCATGAATACTTGACATGTAAAGTCTAAGCATGAGTCTTGGCAAGGAAAAGTCCAAGCATGAGTCTTGGCATGGAAAGTCTAACATGAGTTGGCAAGGGAAAGTCCAAGCTTGAGTCTTGGCATTTGAGAAGTCCAAGGGGTTTGATATTGGCGGCGTAAAGTTCAAGCGGGAGTCTTGGCAGCATAAATCTAATGGTTGGCGGCGTAAAGTCCAAGCGGAGTCTTGGCGGCATAAGTCTAATGTGCCTTGGCGGTGTAGACACTGTTAGCATGACATAGCTGATGGAAGCACCGGAAGGCTAGCGCGATGGATGAACAAGTCATGGATGACTTAGAGGGATCCGAGAGGTGTGAGGCTGATGGAGGTGGCTAGAAGGCTTAGGTCTAGGCTAAGGGTCGTCTAGCAAGTATGGGGGCACCATACTTGGGTTAAATCTCATGGTTGAGGTTAAAACCTCATGTTTGAGGTGTGCCAGTCGACTGGTACCATATGGTAGTCGACTGGCATGAGTCAACTAGGGTTTGACTACGGGAATTGCCCTAGCAATCCCATAGGTGGGCAGTCGACTGATTGGACGAGCAATCGACTGATCTTGATGCTCGGGTTTTGGGGCACAGAATGGAGTCTCACTCGACCGCTGTGGTCAGCAGTTGAGTGATGGCTTGAACAGTCGACTGATAGTCATGATCAGCCGACTGATGTCTTAGCCGTTGGATTTTTCCAGCGTGGATTACACCGTTGTCTCACAAAAACAGTGTCATCAGTCGACTCATGGTCCCGAGCAGTCGACTGATCGACGTTTTCCAACCCACGCAGAAGCTTTAAATGGAGCTCGTGGAGGAGGGTTGGAGCAGTGATTTCTTAGACGTTCTTCAGGTGATTTGCTGCTGCAAATCAGGGTCTTCAACTACGGTTCAAGCGATCAACAAGCAAGCAATCTAAAGGCATTTGTAAAGTGTTTTCTTTACGTGTATTGCATTGTATTTCATATTATTTGCTTGTTGTATTTAGTTTATTGTTGTAAACTATTGTAAGTGGTTTCTTCACCTCCGACTTGTGTCGAGAAGGAGTTATTTGTGATTAGTGAGTGCGTGTGTATCACTAGAGCTCTTTAGAGCTCGATCCATGGAGTAGGAACCATTCGGTTCCGAACCACGTTAAATACTTGTGTGTTTGCGTGTTTGTATATTCGTTATTACTTTATTATCATTATTCCGCGGCGCTAACGAAGATTGTAGACAAACACGCGAACGAATTCCATCGACGTATAGCACGACGCTATTCACCCCTCCTTCTAGCGTTCCAATGATCCCCTATAAGTGGTATCAGAGCGAGGCCGCTCTTGAAGTTTAACAACTAAGGGAGCACGCTAGAGGGAACAAGATGGAATTTCAAGACAAGCTTGGATGAGACATCAACACTCCAACACCATACGACCGAGAAGATTTTTTGGCGTGGAGAGCAAGAATGAAGACATTCTTGATGATGGACATAGAGGATTGGTTCATCCTCGTAGAAGACTTTGAACCTCCTAGAGATAAGAAGGGACAAGTCCTCAAGTTAAAGAAATGGACCCAACAGCAACGACAAAAATTCAAGACCGAAGCCAAGGTAACAAAACTTTTAGAAGATTTGATACCTAATGATATTTTATCTAGGCTAGGTGAATATCTTGACGCCAAGGAGCTATGAGACAAATTGGCCAAGTTTCATGAGAAGTCTCACTTGGCACAAGTAGAAGAAGAAGAATCTTCATCGGCTCAAGAAGAGCAAGAAGCCGAGGAAGAATCATCATCATCCTCACAAAGAAGTGAGGACTTGGAGGTTAAGAGACTATCAATATCCAAGGAGGAAGAGGAAGTAGAATTGGAGGAGACCTCCACCTCTAGGATTGAGGGGGAGGAGATTAGATCACCGGAGCAACACCAAGAAGAAGCTTCGACATCCGGTCAAGATGAAGAAGCTCAAAATCTGATTCCGGCCTCCATTGATTTAGGTAACTCAAACATATGTGTTAATAATAAAATACATATAATATGTTTTGAGTGTAGGGAATGTTGACATTACAAGAGTAAGTGCCCAAAGAAAGTTAAGAAAGGTCCACCGGCTCCAAAGGTCAAAGATGTCGGTGCCTAAAGTCAAAAGAGCAAGGAGCATGTCATATGCTTCAAATGCAATTCAAAAGGGCATTACCGGAGTCAATGCCCAAAGAGGGAGAAAAAGAGAGCATCACAAGTAGGGGGAGTTACTAAGGCAAATCCTAAGATATATCATTTCAATAATGCTCATTCTTCTAACTTAAATGTCATGAAAAGCATGCTAGGAACAATAAATATTTTTGCTTAGGAGCTAAGAATGTCCATCTTAGAAATAAGGAGAAATTTGGGACTAATGTCCTTAAAAATATATTATCTAAGGAAAAACCTAGGTCAAACAATTCTAGACAAATTCTACCTAGGGAGACCATTAAAAAGGTACAAGAGCATTTAGGTCTTAATCCCCTATAAAGGACAATGTCCAAAGACCAAATCAAAATTCAAAAATGAGGCAATTAGAATTAGAAAACCAAGCATTGAGGTCAAGGCTTGAGAAATTAGAAAAGACCCTTAAAATTATGCAAAATCAAATAAAAGGGTCAAATGATCAAAAGTCTAGGTCCAAAAGTCAAAGTCAACACCTAGGACTTAAGAGACAAAAGTCAACCAAGGGCAAGCAAGGTTTGAGTCACAAACCTAAGCCTAAGATGACTTATCATAGTGTTCCATTTTATTATGGAACACAAACTAGGTCTAGGAAGACCAAGGTCAATAGGGAAGTCATCCCTAAGGTTGACCAAGGTTTGTGCACAGTGGCTAGGGTTTCTAGGAAACCTAGGGTGACCACTAAGAAGGTTATTAGGGAGGCAATCCCTAAGGTTAACCATGACAAGACCACAATGACCAAGGCTACCAAGCCTAGGAGGGTCATTAGGAAGGTATCTAGGGAGGTTATCCCTAAGGAATACCTAATTAACCCTAGGAGCTCAAATAAGTTTTGGGTTCCTAAGAGCGTGATTAATTCACGCTAGATAAGTTTAGGGTGTGCCAATCTTGATTGGATGGGTAGTTAACTCAACCGTGATAAAGGTGACACTTTAGGTAATTTTCAAGGTTATGAGTACCTTGAAAATAGATTTGATCTTATGATCCTAAAAGAATTTAGGATGTGCCAATACATTTTTGGAATTATGAAAAATCAATTAAATTGATACAATTTAGGATTAGAGGTCTTAGTGTGTCATTTTGGATTTTTGTCACACTTTGAGAATTTTTAGGCAATATGACAACATATATTTAATTATATCAAATGACAACTAATATTAAAATTTAGGTATTATTATACCTATACATTTTATTTGCCATGCTTTGATTTCCATATAACATGCCATGATATCATGTTTATTTTTATCATTTATATGTCATGATCATATTTAGGATTAAGGATTAAATGTCATGTGTTTTTAGATTTAATCTTATGTCATGACATCATGATCATTGATCATGCTTTATTATGCTATCATTTATGCCATGATCATACTTCATGCATTTAATTTGACTAAAATTGATTTAAGGACAATGACATGACTTGGAGTCCCATTTATAAGGGAATCAAGTATGGTTGCCTTAGAAAAATGCATGAAACCCTAGATTAGGGAGAACAAAACCCACATCTCACATTACATTTACATGTATGTGTATTTATACACCCTAGATACATGTGAGATACTAGGATATGAGTTAAGTTCAAGGTGCATAGTTTTTGCATCTAGATGAACTAAAACTCATCTTATTTCATTTGTAGATCATTGGGAAAGCTTGTGTACAAGTCATGTACATTGAGCCCAAGGAATATGATCCAAAATAAGATTTTGAAAATATTTTAAAATCATTTTAGAAAACCTTGGTGAAGTCTATCTTTTGATAACAATTATCATTGTAGAAGTTGATACAAAGTAGATCAAAAACTTTAAATTTTTAATAGTTTTTGAACTTTGTATCAATCTCTTATTTTAATGGTTAAAATATTTTTCCAAGATTTTTCACCGATTGTATGTGTGATAAGTATTATACATGTGAAATTTCGTGATTTTTCAAGCTATGTATAATTACTTGGGATTTTTCAAACTTGGATTACGACAACGACTACGGGCCGAAACCACGGGCAAAATCGCCTCGCAAAACCGCCTGCGCGTCAAAGCGCCTGGAAAAATCGCCTGGTGCTCATGCGCACGGCGACAACGCCTTAGGCGGAAAATCTCGCGGAAACCACCTAGCGTAAGTGCCCGTGGAAAATCGTCCCGGCGAAAACCACCGTGGAATCGCCTGGCCGACGATCGGTTGCCGATGCCGCCGATCGATGGACACTTCAATCGATCGTTCTGGTCCGACTCGATCGATACTGATTTCGGGATAAACAAAGTTGTTTAACCCGATTTCAACTTGAGGTAAAGGTTCCTAACCCTAGGATATGTCTTGGAAAACATTATAAAGGGTAAAAATCCATTGGATATGGATTTGGGGAGGTGTTAGGATAATGCATCAAATATAAGGGTGGAAGAGTTCATGTTTGAACTTTGAACCTTATTCTTGATGGTTTAAAGTTCCTATTGGCTTAGAGACTTCCCAAGGACATTTTTGATGCAATTATCAAGGGGGAGCAAGCCGTTAGGGGGAGATATCCATCATGGGATGATGGATGGTACTTTTCCTCATGAGAGGGAAAATGAGATTTGAGATACCCAATTTGGAAATTGGGAGAGTGCATAGGATTACCTCTCTTAAGTGATATGAGACTTATCACTAGGAAGATGATAGACATCCTAGGTATCTTTGAACCAAGAGGGAGATTGTAAGATTTCATTGGGACATGAGACATTCACCTTCTTGGAGAGAACCTTTTTGATGTTAGTCAAAAAGGGAGAGAATGTTTTGGGGGAGAATTTATTGGGAGAATGACATCAATTGGGAAAATTGATGAGGACGATTGGTTTGAGTTAGATGGTCTAACTCAATGGTTTGTTTGGTTTTTGTCAAACATAAAAAATGGAGAGATTGTTGGTGCAATCGACCCAGGTCACGATTGACTAGAACTCGAGCCTGACTCGAGAGATGTTTTGATGTTCGACAAAAACATATGACAATATGATTGTCATGAGAAAGTCCTGTTAGTGAAAGCCCAAGAGCCAATCATGTGATGATTGTTGTATGGACTTTATTGTATCATATTCCTATTTATAAAGGCATGGTTATTATATTTACTTGTATTGGTGCCAAATAACTAAATATAATAATGTCCTTGAGTAGTAGGTTCTTATCTATATCAATCGATTGGTTGAATCGATAATGAGATGATATAGAGAACACTACTCTTAATCATTCCTAGTCGAGTATTAACATTCAGGGACAATGTTAATGCGTAGAGACTAGCATGTAGGTCAACACGATGACTTGATCTCACAAGTCATGGATATGAGATATCAAGTTAACACATGGGTATGCATTGGAGAATGTATACTGAATGACCCACCATGAGAAAGTATCATGGATCATTATATGAGTGTCATATACTTTCTCATGTGGCTATTAATATGATTATTAGTCCTTAGACCTGAAGTCACCATGGTTCTCTACATAAGGAGTTGCATACTTTGGCTTCGTCAAACATCACCCGTAAATGGATGGACTATAAAGGCGATTACTGGGTATGTAACAAATTATGCGGAGGGATGTGAGTGATGTAGATGGGATCTATCCCTCCTATATGACGGGGGTGACATCGATATTCTTGATAGAGTGAGACCACGAAGTGCATGACCATTCCCAAATGAGTCAATATGAGATATTGAGCTCATTTGATTAGAGTGAGTCTACTTGGAGTTCAAGATATAGATTGTACCGAGGATGACACAGTCTATGCCTCAATTGGTCAATCTAGATGTCAAGAATAGAGGGACATTGTCACATATTGTGAGAGTCACAATTAGTAGTCACAAAGGTGATGTTGGAGCTCAACATTTTTGTAACTTGGGTAGCAATGATGTGTTGCTAGATACCGCTCATTGCTTATGTTCCTAAATCGGTTTAGGGACATTGTCAACGTTACAAGAACCTATAGGGTCACACACTAAGGGCAATTAGATGGAGATTAGGTTCATATGATGAACCATGAGGATTAGGTTCATGGGATGAACCTAATTGGATTAAGAGTAATCCTAATTAGACTAATTGAGTTGGACTCAATTTGATTCATGTGTTGAATGAGTCTAATTTAGATTTGATTCATCAAATTAATTTGAATTAATGAATAGAGATTCATTAAATTAAATTGACTTGAATCAAATGGTTGAATTTGATCAACCATGGGAGATAAAAGGTCAAGTTTGACTTGACTTGAGAGGGAAGATGAAAGATCAAATTTGACTTGACCAAATGCCATGTTATAATGATGACTTAGCATGACCCATGTGGTGCCACCTCATGAGAGAGACCAAGAGCCATTGGCTCTTGGAGGAGTTACATGTATGCATGTAACCCCACCTAAGAAAAAAGTTGCCGACCACTATTACCATTAGATGGAATTCATTTTGTGAGTTACACAACTTCATCTTTTTCCTTGGATCACCCTCTCAAGCTCTCCCAACTTCCTTGGCCGAAATTCCAAAAGGGTGCTAGCACACTCTAAGGTATTTTTCTCCACCTATTGCTTGTGTGGATACCTTTTGGACTAGCGGGATAATCGAAGGGCGTCACATCGAGGGTAACACTCTCATCATGAAGATCTAAGGTAGATCTAAGTTTTCCATAACACATACATGAACTTATTTTATATATCTTCGCACGGATCCGTGGTCGGGCTTCCGAGGTTTCCGCAACTCAAAAAGCGATTTTTGCGGCTCGGAAAGTCCAACAGTGGTATCAGAGCCATGTGCGAAGCATGTATGTGTTTCATTTTTGTAGTTTTTGTATTAGATATAAAAATTATAGATTTTTATGTTTCTGTAAATTTTCTATTTTTATCGAATTTTTGGGTATTTTTCTCGAAGAGTCGAAGCAACGAGTGTTGGAACACTTGTAGGCTTCAACCATCGAGAAAAACTCTCCGAAATGGCGAGTTCTCGCTTTAGGTTTTTGGGACAGCGACTTAAGCCGCTGTAAGATCGTAGTAGGGACACTCGCAAAGTTTATTTTGCGAGTAGGGGCGCTGCCCCTATCCCCGAAGGGGCCTTGTCCCGCGATCGCGCTCGGAAACCGCTTAGCGGGATCGTTACGGAGAGGTGACTCATAAAATTGAAAAAAATAGGAAAAATTATAGAAATTTTCTGTAAAAATACATAATTTAGAATTATGCATAATTCTGTGATTGTCATGCCCCAAGAACCCCAATATGATTGGATGATGATGTGTTGTAATTCATAATACGGCCTGCGTGCCATTTTTGTGGTTATGCGTATTGTATAGTGTATGCGACCTGCACGTCGTATCTCTTCTTTTGAAATTCTACTTGTAAATAGTTTTAGATTCGAATGTAACTCGAGTTTCATATTTGTAATGTACAAAATGGAGCGGTGGAAAGTCCACTTGTAGACGAAGTTACGAGAAGGGTGCCGATGACACATGGCGGTCAAAGGAAGCGCTTGGAGAAGCTGCTAGCCCTAGGTTGACCGTCATATCTTCTCATTGGCTTGAGAAGATCGTAGTAGGGTCATGACCACATCACAGTTAATTTATATATATATATATATATATATATATATATATATATATATATATATATATATATATATATATATATATATATATATATATATATATATATATATATATATATATATTTGATTTTGCTTGTATGTATGTGATGCATGCTAGTAGAATAATGCTTGTATGTATATGATGCATGCTAGGATATTTTTCTTGTATGTATATGATGCATGCTAGAATAATGCTTGTATGTATGTGATGCATGCTAGTGTAGGATAATAAAGGCCTCAATGCGTATATGATACACATTACGATTAGATTATATCTTAATCGAATCAACTCGTAAATGCCTACCAAGTCCTTGATACCAATCACTACCTCGATCATTTGTAGTTGTTGAATCTGCCAAAGCAGAGCAACACATATTATCTTGGTAGGGTGCGGAGGGACAATCTTGGTCCCGCCTATCACAACTTGGGTTAGAGTAAGTTCAATTAGATTGAGTAAAACTAGTTAACTCAATTGGATCGAGTAGAACTATAAGCATATTCCAACCGTTGGAAAGATAGGATAAGATCGCATTTACACTAAATCTTGGGCGATTTAGCCAAAGCTAACTCAAGGTCTTTTGTAATTGTGGGTCTTGATCCTATAAACAAGAGTTACATAGATATGTAATCGGTAATGTGTTACCCACCGATCGTACTAAGTCTTGGGCGATTTAGCCAAAGCTAACTTAAGGCTTAGTATGATGTGGATCTTGTCCCGCAGGAATTATAGCTAGTTTGTATGAATCTAGTTATGTGGTTTGACCACATCCATAACTCGATTCTACAAAATTCCTATAATTCAGTGGGAGCATCATTTGATTAAAGGCCTAATTAAATGATAAAAGGAATATGATATTAATTCTCTGCATTATATGTTGTAGATTACTATGTCGACAAACACGAACACTCTCCTCTGCATTCTGACCTTGAGAAGGACAAGCTCAATGGAGCAAATTTCCTGGACTGGTACAGGAACCTGAGAATTGTTCTCACCCAAGAAAGAAAACTGTACGTCCTGGAGCAGTCCATTCCGGAGGCACCTTCTGTCATTGCCTCGCGAGCTGACAAAGATGCTTATAAGAAGCATCAAGATGATGCATTAGATGTGTCATGTCTAATGCTCGCGATCATGAACTCAGAGCTTCAGAAGCAACACGAGTTCATGAATGCTTATGATATGGTTGGACATCTTCGTCAACTATATCAAGGACAAGCTAGGCATGAGAGATATGAAGTCTCTAAGGCATTGTTTGGGTCCAAAATGTAAGATGGGATTCCCGTAGGTCCATATGTACTCAAGATGATTGGGTACGTAGAAAACCTACAAAGGCTGGGATTCCCACTTGCCCAAGAGCTGGCCACTGACCTGATCTTGCAATCTTTGCCACAAGCCTACAATCAATTTGTCATGAATTACAACATGAATGAAATTGACAAGCCATTGCCTGAGATGCTTAGCATGTTGAGAATTGCTGAGCTTAACCTTAAGAAGGGAAAATCTGACACCATTTTGATGGTGCACAAAAAGAAAGGCAAGGGCAAGCCTAAAGGTAAGGGAAAGTCCCAAGCCAAGGGCAAAGGCAAAGAACTTAAACCCAAAGGAGGGGTAGCCAAGGAAGGGGCTTGCTTCTACTACAAGGAAGCTGGACACTGGAAGCGTAACTGCAAAGCTTACTTGGAAGATCTTAAGAAGAAAAGAAGTGAGACTTCTACTTCAGGTATAAATGTTATAGAAGTCAATCTATCTATTTCTTCATCATGGGTATTAGATACCGGATGTGCATCTTACATTTGTACCAATGTGCAGGCGCTGAGAAATAGCAGGGCATTGACAAAGGGCGAGGTGGACCTACGAGTAGGCAATGGAGCAAGGGTTGCTGCTGTTGCTGTAGGAACTTATGATCTATCTCTGCCCTCTGGGCTTATACTAGAATTAGATGAATGTTATTATGTGCTTGCTTTGACTAAGAACATAATTTCGGTTTCTTGTTTGGACAAGAAAGGATTTACATTTATAATAAAGAACAAATGTTGTTCAGTTTATTTAAATGATATGTTCTATTGTAGTGCACCTCTAATGAACAGACTCTACTTTCTAGACTTAGAGAGCCCTATCTATAACATAAGTACCAAAAGGTTCAAGTCAAATGAGTTGAACCAAACCTATCTCTGGTATTGTCGCTTAGGTCACATAAATGAGAATTGCTTATCTTAGCTCCATAAGGATGGGCTGCTAGACTCATTTGATTTTGAATCATATGAGACATGCGAGTCTTGCCTTTTAGGCAAGATGACCAAGACTCCCTTTAGTGGACACAGCGAAAGAGCAACAGATTTGTTAGGACTTATACATAGTGATGTATGTGGTCCTTTCAATGTTACTGCTAAAGGTGGTTACAGGTACTTCATTACATTTACTGATGACTTCAGTAGATATGGTTATGTGTATCTTATGACACAAATCAGAATCCTTTGAAATGTTCAAAGAATTCAAGAATGAAGTACTAAACCAGCTTGGCAAGAGTATTAAGATACTTCGATCAGATCGAGGTGGTGAATACCTTAGCCATGAGTTTCGTGATTATCTAGCTGAGTGTGAGATTCTATCCCAACTCACTCCTCCTGGAACACCACAGTGGAATGGTGTATCCGAAAGGAGGAATCACACCCTATTAAATATGGTACGATCTATGATGAGTCACACAGATCCTTCTATATCCTTTTGGGGATATGCTCTAGACACAGCAGCCTTTACCCTTAACTGTGTACCATCCAAGGTTGTAATAAAGACACCATATACGATATGGATAGGGAGAAATCCCAAGATGTCTTTCATGAGGATTTGGGGTTGTGAGGCTTACGTTCGACGTCAAGTCTCAGACAAACTGGGACCCAAATTCGATAGGTGCTATTTTGTTGGATATCTCAAGGATACAAAGGGATATTACTTTTACATTCCCAGTCAGCACAAAGTGTTTGTGGCAAAGACTGGGGTTTTTCTAGAAAGGGATTTTGTTTCTAGAAAAACTAGTGTAAGTACGTTCGATCTTGAAGAAATTCTAGATAAGGACCATAGCACTAAGGCCTTGATGGAGGTTGAACAGGAACCACAAAGTGTTGTGGGTGATGAGATTGTTGCACAAAGAGTTGTGGAACAACCACCTGTTCAGGTAGACCTACCTCTTCGCAGGTCTGATAGGGTACGCCATCAACCTGAGAGATACTCATTTCTCTTATTTGACCATGATGACGTTATGCTCATTAAGAATGAGCCTACCTCCTATTAGGAAGCTGTGATGAGCCCAGATTCTGAGAAATGGCTAGATGCCATGAGATCCGAGATGGAATCCATGTACACCAGCCAAGTATGGACTTTGGTTGATCCACTTGAAGGGGTCAAACCCATTGGGTGTAAGTGGGTCTTTAGGAGAAAGACTGACATGGATGGACTTACGCATACCTATAAGGGCCGATTGGTGGCTAAAGGTTTCAAGCAAATTCATGGTATTGACTATGATGAAACCTTTTCTCCAGTGGCGATGTTTAAGTCCATTCGGATCTTGCTTGCTATTGCAGCATACCACGATTATGAGATCTGGCAGATGGATGTCAAAACTGTGTTTCTGAATGGAAACTTACTCGAGGATGTGTACATGACACAACCTGAGGGTTTTAAAGATCCACAACATATTGGGAAAGTATGCAAGTTGCAAAGGTCCATTTATGGGCTAAAGCAAGTCTCTCGGAGCTGGAATCTTCGATTCGATGATGCGATCAAACAGTTTGGTTTCATCAAGAATGAAGATGAACCCTGTTTCTACAAAAGGGTTAATAGAGATACAGTTGTCTTCCTTGTATTGTATGTGGATGACATACTGCTCATTGGGAATGACATCCCTTCGCTACAGTCTGTGAAGACTTGGCTGGGGACTTGCTTCTCTATGAAGGACTTAGGTGAAGCATCATGTATTCTAGGCATCAAGATCTATAGAGATAGATCTAAAAGATTGCTTGGCCTAAGTCAGAGTACATATATTGACACGGTATTACTACGGTTTTCCATGCATAATTCCAAGAAGGGACTTCTACCGATGTCACATGGTGTGAGTCTTTCGAAGACTCAAAGTTCCTCTTCTAGAGAGGAGAGAGACCGCATGGATAAGATCACTTACGCATCTGCTATAGGATCTATCATGTACGCCATGCTGCGTACTCATCCTGATATCTCGTATGCTTTGAGCATGACGAGTAGATACCAGTCAGATCCAGGTGAGCGTCACTGGATGATAGTCAAGAATATTCTTAAGTACTTGAGAAGGACTAAAGAATATTTCTTGATATTTGGAGGTGATGAGGAGCTAGTTTTAAAGGGTTAAAGCGATGCCAGCTTCCAAACTGACCAGGATGATTATAGATCGCAGTCAGGGTTCGTGTTTTGCTTGAATGGTGGCGCTGTGAGCTGGAAGAGTTCCAAGCAAGACACAATTGCTGATTCTACAACAGAGGCCGAATATATCGGTGTTTCCATCTCATTCGAGAGATTATCGATAGAGGAGATGTGAAGATTTGCAGAGTACCCACAGAGGCTAACATCACAGATCCCTTGACCAAGGCTTTGACACAGAAAAAGCATGATGGTCACACTAGGTCATTGGGTATTAGATACTACAGTGATTGACACTAGTGCTAGTGGGAGATTGTTAGTGAAAGCCCTAGAGCCAATCATGTGATGATTGTTGTATGGACTTTGTTGTATCATATTCCTATTTATAAAGGCATGATTATTATATTTACTTGTATTGGTGCCAAATAACTAAATATAATAATGTCCTTGAGTAGTAGGTTCTTATCTATATCAATCGATTGGTTGAATCGATAATGAGATGATATAGAGAACACTACTCTTAATCATTCCTAGTCGAGTATTAACATTCAGGGACAATGTTAATGCGTAGAGATTAGTATGTAGGTCAACACGATAACTTGATCTCATAAGTCATGGATATGAGATATCAAGTTGACACATGGGTATGCATTGGAGAATGTATACTGAATGACCCGCCATGAGAAAGTATCATGGATCGTTATATGAGTGTCATATACTTTCTCATGTGGCTATTAGTATGACTATTAGTCCTTAGACCTAAAGTCACCATGGTTCTCTACATAAGGAGTTGCATACTTTGGCTTCGTCAAACGTCACCCGTAAATGGGTGGACTATAAAGGCGATTATTGGGTATGTAACAAATTATGCAGAGGGATGTGAGTGATGTAGATGAGATCTATCCCTCTTATATGACGGGGGTGACATCGATATTCTTGATAGAGTGAGACCACGAAGTGCATGACCATGCCCAAATGAGTCAATATGAGATATTGAGCTCATTTGATTAGAGTGAGTCTACTTGGAGTTCAAGATATAGATTGTACCGAGGATGACATGGTCTATGCCTCAATTGGTCAATCTAGATGTCAAGGATAGAGGGACATTGTCACATATTGTGAGAGTCACAATTAGTTGTCACAAAAGGTGATGTTGGAGTTCAACATTCTTGTAACTTGGGTAGCAATGATGTGTTGCTAGATACCGCTCATTGCTTATGTTCATAAATCGGTTTAGGGACATTGCCAACGTTACAAGAACCTATAGGGTCACACACTATGGGTAATTAGATGGAGATTAGGTTCATATGATGAACCATGAGGATTAGGTTCATGGGATGGACCAAATTGGATTAAGAGTAATCCTAATTAGGCTAATTGAGTTGGACTCAATTTGATTCAAGTGTTGATTGAGTCTAATTTATATTTGATTCATCAAATTAATTTGAATTAATGAATAGAGATTCATTAAATCAAATTGACTTGAATCAAATGGTTGGATTTGATCAACCATGGGAGATAAGAGGTAAAGTTTGACTTGACTTTAGAGGGAAGATGAAAGGTCAAGTTTGACTTGACCAAATGTCATGTCATGTTGATGACTTGGCATGACCGACCAACGATGATGCTCCACATCATCATTGACTTAGCATGTGGTGCCACCTCATGAGGGAGACCAAGAGTCATTGTCTCTTGGAGGAGTTACATGCATGCATGTAACCCCCCCCCCCCCCCCCTAAGAAAAAAGTGGCCGACCACTATTACCATTAGATGGAATTCATTTTGTGAGTTACACAACTTCATCTTCTTCCTTGGATCACCCTCTCAAGCTCTCCCAACCTCCTTGGCCGAAATTCTTAAAGGGTGCTAGCACACTCTAAGGTATTTTTCTCCACTTATTGCTTGTGTGGATACCAATAAAGGAGTGTGCACTTGACACTCTCGAGTTCCGGCGAAAATTTTGGACGAGCGGGATAAGCGATGGGCGTCGCATCGAGGGTAACACTTTCATCATGAAGATCTAAGGTAGATCTAAGTTTTTCATAACACATACATGAACTTATTTTATATATCTTCGCACGGATCCGTGGCCGGGCTTCCGAGGTTTCCGCAACGCAAAAAGCGGTTTTTACGGCTCGAAAAATCCATCAAGTCCAAGTCTTGGGTACTTGGCATGGAAAGTCCAAGTGGGACACTTGACATTTAGGAAAGTCCAAGCATGAGTACTTGACATGTAAAGTCCAAGCATGAGTCTTGGCAAGGAAAAGTCCAAGCATGGGTCTTGGCATAGAAAGTCCAACATGGGTTGACAAGGGAAAGTCCAAGCTTGAGTCTTGACATTTGAGAAGTCCAAGGGGTTTGATATTGGCGGCGTAAAGTCCAAGCGAGAGTCTTGGCAATATAAGTCCAATGGTTGGCGGCGTAAAGTCCAAGTGGAGTCTTGGCGGCGTAATTCCAATGTGCCTTGGCGGTGTAGACACCGTTAGCATGACATAGTCGATGAAAGTACTGGAAGGCTAGCGCGATGGATGAACAAGTCATGGATGACTTGGAGGGATCCAAGAGGCGTGAGACTGATGGAGATGGCTAGAAGGCTTAGGTCTAGGCTAAGGGTGGTCTAGCAAGTATGAGGTCACCATACTTGGGTTAAATCTCATGGTTGAGGTTAAAACCTCATGTTTGAGTCAACTAGGATTTGTGCGAAATTGCCCTAGCGATCATGTTGCCATAGGTGGGCGATCGGTGATTGGAATTGATCGTGATCTTGTGAATAGTCGATTGATGCTGTAGTCGTGATCGAGTGATGGCGAGCGATCGGTCGATAGTCATGATCGATCGGTGATGTCCTAGCCGTTGGATTTTTCCAGCGTGGATTACACCGTTGTCTCACAACAACAGTGTCATCAATCGACTGATGGTCCCGAGCAGTCGACTGATCGACGTTTTCCAACCCAAGTAGAAGCTTTAAATGGAGCTCGTGGAGGAGGGTCGAAGCAGCGATTTCTTGGACGTTCTTGAGGCGATTTGCTGCTGCAAATCAGGGTCTTCAACCACGGTTCAAGCGATCAACAAGCAAGCAATCTAAAGGCATTTGTGAAGTGTTTTCTTTACGTGTATTGCATTGTATTTCATATTATTTGCTTGTTGTATTTAGTTTATTGTTGTAAACTATTGTAAGGGGTTTCTCCGTCTCTGACTTGTGTTGAGAAGTAGTTATTTTTGATTAGTGAGTGCGTGTGCATTACTAGAGCTCTTTAGATCTCGATCCGTGGAGTAGGAACCGTTCAGTTCCGAACCACGTTAAATACTTGTGTATTTGCGTGTTTGAATATTCGTTATTACTTTATTATCATTATTCCGCTGTGCTAATGAAGATTGTAGACGAACACGCGAACGAATTCCATCGACGTATAGCACGACGCTATTCACCCCCCCCTCTAGCATTCCAACGATCCCCTACAACTTCATCTTCTTCCTCCCTTCTTCCCTCAAGCTCTCTCCCTCTCCTTTGCCATGGGTTTCTTAGTGTGCTAGCACACCCTATGTGATCTTCTCCATCTATTGTTCGTCTGGATACTGATAGAGGAGTGTACACTTGACACTCTCGAGTTCCGGCAAGTCATTTGGATGAGCGGGATAAGCGAAGGGCATCGTATCAAGGGTAAAACTCTTAACATGTAGATCTAAGATTTTTAAATGCGTACATATAGTTTTTTTTATCTTCGCACAGATCCGTGGCCGACTTCCGGGGTTTCCGCAACGCAAAAAGCGGTTTTTGCAGCTCGGATAGATCAACAGTGGTATCAGAGTCACGTGCGAAGCATGTATGTGTTTTAGTTTTGTAGTTTTTGTATTAGATATAAAAATTACAGATTTGTAAGTTTCTGTAAATTTCATATTTTTATAGATTTTTTGGGTATTTTTCTCGAAGAGTCGAAGCAACAAGTGTTGGGACACTTGTAGGCTTCAACCACCGAGAAAAACTCTCCGAAACGGCGAATTCTCGCTTTAGATTTTTGGGACAGCGACTTAAGTCGCTGTAAGATCAAGATGGGACACTCGCAAAGTTCATTTTGCGAGTAAGGGCGCTGCCCCTAACCCCGAAAGGGGCATTGTCCCGCGATCGTGCCCGGAAATCCCTTAGTGGGACCGTTACGGAGATGTGACTCATAAAAATTGAAAAAAAAGGAAAAATTATAGAAATTTCTATAAAATACATAATTTATAATTATGTATAATACTGTGATGATCATGACCCAAGAACCCCAATGTGATTGGATAAATGTGTTGTAATTCATAATATGGCTTGCGCGCCGTTTTTGTGGTTGTGCATGTTGTATATGGTATGCGTCCTGCGCGTCGTGCCTCTTCTTTTAATATTTCAGTTGTAAATAGTTTTAGACTCAAATGTAACTCGAGTTTCATATTTGTAATGTACAAAATGAAGCGGTGGAAGGTCTACTAGTAGACGGAGTTACGAGGAGGGTGCCGACTGTTAGTCAAAGCCCTAGAGTCAATCATGTGATGATTGTTATATGAACTTTATTGTATCATATTTCTATTTATAAAGGCATGGTTATTATATTTACTTGTATTGGTGCCAAATAACTAAATATAATAATGTCCTTGAGTAGTAGGTTCTTATCTATATCAATCGATTGGTTGAATCGATAATGTGATGATATAGAGAACACTACTCTTAATCATTCCTAGTCGAGTATTAACATTCAGGGACAATGTTAATGCGTAGAGACTAGCATGTAGGTCAACTCGATAACTTGATATCACAAGTCATGGATATGAGATATCAAGTTGACACATGGGTATACATTAGAGAATGTATACTGAATGATCCGCCATGAGAAAGTATCGTGGATCGTTATATGAGTGTCATATACTTTCTCATGTGGCTATTAGTATGACTATTAGACCTTAGACCTGAAGTCACCATAGTTCCCTATATAAGGAGTTGCATACTTTGGTTTCGTCAAACATCACCTGTAAATGGGTGGACTATAAAAGCGATTACTGGGTATGTAACAAATTATACGGAGGGATGTGAGTGATGTAGATGAGATCTATCCCTCCTATATGACGGGAGTGACATCGTTATTCTTGATAGAGTGAGACCACGAAGTGCATGACCATGCCCAAATGAGTCAATATGAGATATTGAGCTCATTTGATTAGAGTTAGTCTACTTGGAGTTCAAGATATAGATTGTACCGAGGATGACATGGTCTATGTCTCAATTGGTCAATCAAGATGTCAAGGATAGAGGGACATTGTCACATATTGTGAGAGTCACAATTAGTAGTCACAAAGGTGATGTTGGAGCTCAACATTCTTGTAACTTGGGTAGCGATAATGTATTGGTAGATACCGCTCATTGCTTATGTTCCTAAATCGGTTTAGGGACATTGCCAACGTTACAAGAACCTATAGGGTCACACACAAAGGGCAATTAGATGGAGATTAGGTTCATATGATGAACCATAAGGATTAGGTTCATGGGATGAACCAAATTGGATTAAGAGTAATCCAAATTAGACTAATTGAGTTGGACTCAATTTGATTCAAGTGTTGAATGAGTCTAATTTAGATTTGATTCATCAAATAAATTTAAATTAATGAATAGAGATTCATTAAATTAAATTGACTTGAATCAAATGGTTGGATTTGATCAACCATGGGAGATAAGAGGTAAAGTTTGACTTGACTTGAGAGGGAAGATGAAAGGTCAAGTTCGACTTGACCAAATGTCATGTCATGATGATGACTTGGCATGACCGATCAATGATGATGCTCTACATCATCATGGACTTATCATGTGATGCCACCTCATGAGGGAGACCAAGAGCCTCTTGGAGTTACATGCATGCATGTAACCCTCCAACTTGAAGTGGCCGACCACTATTCATCATGGGTGAATTCATTTGTGAGTTACTCTCCAACTTCATCTTCTTCCTTGGATCACCTTCTCAAGCTCTTCCATCCCTCATCTTGTCGAAATTCCTAAAGGGTGCTAGCACACTCTAAGGTATTTTTTCTCCACCATTTGTCCATGTGGATACCAATAGAGGAGTGTTCACTTCACACTCTTGAGTTCCGGCGAAACATTTGGATGAGCGGGATAAGCGAAGGGCGTCGCTACGAGGGTAATACTCTCAACTTCTAGATCTAAGGTAGATCTAGGGTTACTTAGCACATACATGTTTTTATTTTAATATATCTTCACACGGATCCGTGGCCGGACTTCCGGGGTTTCCGCAACGCAAAAAGTGGTTTTTACGCCTCGGAAAGTACAACTGTGGTATCAGAGCCACGTGCGAAGCATGTATGTGTTTAGTTTTTGTATTAGATATAAAAATTACAGATTTTTATGTTTCTGTAAATTTCCTATTTTTATAGAATTTTTGGGTATTTTTCTCGAAAAGTCGAAGCAACGAGTGTTAATATACTTGTAGGCTTCAACCATCGAGAAAACTCTCTGAAACGGCGAGTTCTCACTTTAGGTTTTTGGGACAGCGACTTAAGTCGGTGTAAGATCATAGTAGGGACACTCGCAAAGTTTATTTTGCGAGTAGGGGCACTGCTCCTATCCCCGAAAGGGGCCTTGTCCTGCGATCGCGCCCGGAAACCGCTTAGCGGGACCGTAACGGAGAGGTGACTCATAAAATTGAAAAAAAAGGAAAAATTATAGAAATTTTCTGTAAAAATACATAATTTAGAATTATTTATAATTCTGTGATTGTCATGGCCTAAGAACCCCAAAATGATTGGATTATGATGTGTTGTAATTCATAATACGGCCTGCGTGCCATTTTTGTGGTTGTGCATGTAGTATAGTGTATGCGACTTGTGCGTCGTGCCTCTTCTTTTGAAATTCTAGTTGTAAATAGTTTTAGACTCAAATGTAACTTGAGTTATATTTGTAATGTACAAAATGGAGCGGTGGAAAGTCCACTTGTAGATGAAGTTACGAGAAGGGTGCCGACGACACATGACGGTCAAAGGAAGTGCTTGGAGAAGCCGCTAGCCCTAGGTTGACCGTCCGATCTTCTCATTGGCTTGAGAAGATCGTAGTAGGACCATGACCACATCACAGTTAATTATATATATATATATATATATATATATATATATATATATATATATATATATATATATATAGAATATATATATATATATATATATATATATATATATATATCTATATATATATATTTGATTTGATTTTGCTTATATGTATGTGATGCATGCTAGTAGAATAATGCTTGTATGTATATGATGCATGATAGGATATTTTTCTTGTATGTATATGATGCATGCTAGAATAATGCTTGTATGTATGTGATGCATGCTAGTGTAGGATAATAAAGACCTCAATGCGTATATGATACACATTATGATTAGATTAGATTTTAATCAAATCAATTCGTAAATGCCTACCAAGTCCTTGATACCCATCACTTCCTCGATCATTTGTAGTTGTTGAATCTGCCAAAGCAGAGCAACGCATATTATCTTAGTAGGGTGTGAAGGGACAATCTTGGTCCTGCCTATCACGGCTTGGGTTAGAGTAAGCTTAATTAAATTGAGTAAAACTAGTTAACTCAATTGGATTGAGTAGAATTATAGGCATATTCCAACCGTTGGAAAGATAGGATAAGATCGCATTTACACTAAATCTTGGGCTATTTGGCCAAAGCTAACTCAAAGTCTTTTGTAAATGTGAGTCTTGATTCTATAAACAAGAGTTGAATAGAGATGTAATCGGTAATGTATTACCCACCGATTGTACTAAGTCTTGGGCGATTTAGCCAAAGCTAACTCAAGGCTTAGTATGATGTGGATCTTGTCCCGCAAGAATTAACTTAGAACATTATTTCGGTTTCTTGTTTGTACAAAAAGGATTTACATTTATAATAAAAAACAAATGTTGTTCAGTTTATTTAAATGATATGTTCTATTGTAGTGCACCTCTAATGAACATACTCTACTTTCTAGACTTAGAGAGCCCTATCTATAACATAAATACTAAAAGGTTTAAGTCAAATGAGTTGAACCAAACCTATCTCTGGCATTGTCGCTTAGGTCACATAAATGAGAGTCGCTTATCTGAGCTCCATAAGGATGGGCTGCTAGACTCATTTGATTTTGAATCATATGAGATATACGAGTCTTGCCTTTTAGGCAAGATGACCAAGACTCCCTTTAGTGGATACAACGAAAGAGCAATGAACTTGTTAGGACTTATACATAGTGATGTATATGACCCTTTCAATGTTGCTGCTAGAGGTGGTTACAGGTACTTCATTACATTTACTGATGACTTCAGTAGATATGGTTATGTGTATCTTATGACACGTAAATCAGAATCCTTTGAAAAGTTCAAAGAATTCAAGAATGAAGTACAAAACCAGCTTGATAAGAGTATTAAGATACTTCGATCAGATCGAGGTGGTGAATACCTTAGCCATGAGTTTCGTGACTATCTAGCTGAGTGTGAGATTCTATCCCAACTCACTCCTCCTGGAACACCACAGTGGAATAGTGTATCCGAAAGGAGTAATCGTACCCTATTAGATATGGTACGATCTATGATGAGTCACACATATCTTCCTATATCCTTTTGGGGATATGCTCTAGACACAACAGCCTTTACCCTTAACCGTGTACCATCCAAGGTTGTGATAAAGATACCATATACGATATGGACAGGGAGAAATCCTAAGATGTCTTTCATGAGGATTTGAGTTTGTGAGGCTTACGTTCGACGTCAAGTCTCAGACAAACTGAGACCCAAATTCGATAGGTGCTACTTTGTTGGATATCCCAAGGATACAAAGGGATATTACTTCTACATTCCCAGTCAGCACAAAGTGTTTGTAGCAAAAACTGGAGTTTTTCTAGAAAGGGATTTTGTTTCTAGAAAAACTAGTGGAGTACGTTCGATCTTAAAGAAATTCAAGATAAGGACCATAGCACTGAGGCCTTGATGGAGGTTGAGCAGGAACCACAAAGTGTTGTGGGTGATGAGATTATTGCACAAAGAGTTGTGGAACAACCACCTGTTCATGTAGACCTACCTCTTTGTAGGTCTGATAGGGTACGTCGTCAGCCTGAGAGATACTCATTTCTCTTGTCTGACCATGATGACGTTATGGTCATTGAGAATGAGCCTACCTTCTATCAGGAAGCTGTGATGAACCCAGATTCTGAGAAATGACTAGAGGCCATCAAATCCGAGATGGAATCCATGTACACCAATAAAGTATGGACTTTGGTTGATCCACCTGAAGGGGTCAGACCCATTGGGTGTAAGTGGGTCTTTAGGAGAAAGACTGACATGGATGGACTTACGCATACCTATAAGGGCCGATTGGTGGCTAAAGGTTTCAAGCAAATTCATGGTATTGACTATGAGGAAACCTTTTCTCCAGTGGCGATGTTTAAGTCCATTCGGATCTTGCTTGCTATTGCAGCATACCACGATTATAAGATCTGGCAGATGGATGTCAAAACCGCGTTTCTGAATGGAAACTTACTCGAGGATGTGTACATGACACAACCTGAGGGTTTTGAAGATCCACAGCATACTGGGAAAGTATGCAAACTGCAAAGGTCCATTTATGGGCTAAAGCAAGCCTCTCGGAGCTGGAATCTTCGATTCGATGATGCAATCAAACAGTTTGGTTTCATCAAGAATGAAGATGAACCCTGTGTCTACAAGAGGGTTAATGGGAACACAATTGTCTTCCTTGTTTTGTATGTGGATGACATACTACTTATTGGGAATGACATCCCTTCGCTACAGTATGTGAAGACTTGGCTGGGGACGTGCTTCTCAATGAAGGACTTAGGTGATGCAGCCTGTATTCTAGGCATCAAGATCTATAGAGATAGATCTAAGAGATTGCTTGGCCTAAGTCAGAGTACATACATTGACACGGTATTACTATGGTTTGCCATGCAGAATTCCAAGAAAGGACTTCTGTCGATGTCACATGGTGTGAGTCTTTCGAAGACTCAAAGTTCCTCTTCTAGAGAGGAGAGAGACCGCATGGATAAGATCCCTTACGCATCAGCTATAGGATGTATCATGTACGCCATGCTGTGTACTCGTCCTGATGTCTCGTATGCTTTGAGCATGACGAGTAGATACTTGTCAGATCCAGGTGAGCGTCACTGGATAGTAGTCAAGAATATTCTTAAGTACTTGAGAAGGACTAAAGATTATTTCTTGATATTTGGTGCCAAATAACTAAATATAATAATGTCCTTGAGTAGTAGGTTCTTATCTATATCAATCGATTGGTTGAATCGATAATGAGATGATATAAAGAACACTACTCTTAATCATTCCTAGTCAAGTATTAACATTCACGAACAATGTTAATGCGTAGAGACTAGCATGTAGGTCAACTCGATGACTTGATCTCACAAGTCATGGATATGAGATATCAAGTTGACACATGAGTATACATTAGACAATGTATACTGAATGACCCGCCATGAGAAAGTATCGTGAATCGTTATATGAGTGTCATATACTTTCTCATGTGGCTATTAGTATGACTATTAGACCTTATACCTGAAGTCACCATGGTTCCATACATAAGGAGTTGCATACTTTGTCTTCGTCAAACGTCATCTGTAAATGGTGTTAGGGCAATCTCTTGTCGTGATATGGTTTTGATGTGTGTGGCAGTCGACTGGTATATGACTGAATTGTTTTGGGGCTAGCAGTCGACTGCCATATGTGGGCCGATCATTGAAGATATCGATCATTCTGAAGGTAACAATGATCGATCAAGAGTTTGGGCCACTGAACCACTCGTAGCCGACTGGGCAGTCGACTACGGAGGCATCAGTCGACTGATGGGATCCATCAGTCGACTGCCAAGTATTCCATTGGACTACAACGGTCGGGATCCGACGTGTTTGGAGGCCGTTGAAGTGGCGGCAGTCGACTGCCAAGGGCAGCAATCGACTGGTGGCGGCCAACGGGAAGAAATCAACCCTCTCTATAAAAAGATAGGGTGTGGGCTTTTGGATAGCTAATGCTCATATTCCAAACCATCATCCAAGTGCTCCACAAGTGATAAACTTCTTCTTCTAGATCTCTTTCACATCTATTGTAAAAGAAGGAGTGTTCTTGAGTTGTAAGGGTTACCTCCACCTAGTTTAGTGCAAAGGAGAGACCGATAGTGATTTGGTTGCGGAGTGATTCACCGAGGACGAATCGGGGACCGTGGATTAGCAGCGTAGCCGTGAACCACGTTATATTTCAGTGTTAGCATTGTTTGTATTCTTCTTTGTTTATTTGCTTGTCTTTATTAGTATTCCGCTTGCGCTAACAATTGTGTAGACGAGCAAATTCCAGTATCCAACGACAAAGGGCTATTCATCCCCCTCTAGCCGGCCGATCGATCCCCTACAAGTTGTATTAGAGCCAAGAAAAGCTTGTCGAGGACTAACCGCCACAATAAGCACATTCAAGAATGGCCGGCTCAAATATTCATCCGCCAAAGTTCGAGGGCGAATTCTCTTGGTGAAAAAAGAGAATGGAGGTATTTTTCGAAACCGATTTCGAAATTCTTTTGATTATGGAAAACGGTTTCGAATTACCTAGGAATGAAGAAGGGGAGCTATTAGAAAAATCAAGATGGAGTAAAAGACAAAGAGAGGAGTACTTGGCGAATTCAAAGGCCAAGCACCACCTCTACAATGTACTCCCCCAACAAGAAGTAAATAGGATAGGGGAGTGTGCTAGCACCAAGGAAATGTGAGAGAAATTAATAGAAATTCATGAAGGCACATCCGAGGCGAAACTAGCAAGGAGAGATGTCCTTCGCTCCCAATAATCCAACATCAAACTCGAAAAGGGAGAGAAGGTAAAATCCCTACACTCTAGATTTAAGGAAATTCTAACCGGCTTAACAAGTGTAGGTGAAAGGCTCTCCAACCGGGATATGGTAATGAAGGCCATAGATACCTTTCCCCGGTCCTCAAAATGGAGCTCCATGGTGGACTCGTTTTACATCTCCAAGAACTTAGAAGTGAGCACCTTGGAGGAGTTCTTCTCAACAATGGAGCTCCACGAAACGAGGCTTGAAGGAATACAAGAAGAGCCAAAGTTTCAATTTTCAAGAGGAGTAGCCTTGATGGCACACAAGGGGAAGAAGAAGATAGAGATCCCCTCCTCCTCCGATGAAGCGTCTTCCTCCTCCTCCATGGATAACACGGAAGAAGCCTATATGGTAAGGAGGGTAAGGCGTGCATTAAAAGGTTTTAAATTTAATAAATCTAATGACAGAAGTAGAAGACCAAGGGGGAAAATTATTTGCTACAATTGTAAAGGAGAGGGACACATAAGGGACAATTGTCCCCTCTTGAACAAAAACAAGGAGGAGAAGAGAAAGAAGAAAAGAAAAGAAGAAGAAGGGGAGCAAGAAGAAAAAGGAAGAAGAAAAGAAGGCCAAAGAAAAAGGAAAGGCCAAGGCATTCAAAGCAAAGACATGGGATGAGCCTTCTTCCTCATCCTCATCCGAAGAAGAAGAACATGTCTACTCCAACCTTGCCCTAATGGCCTTCGACGACTTGGATTGCTCCTCCTCAGAAAATGAAGGATCAAGCTCAAGTGGAGAGAGCTCAAGTGAAGGGGGAGCCTCCTCTACATCCTTATCATCGGAAGAGGATTTGGTAAGTGAGGTAACGAATCTACCCCCAAGTAAATAATGTCAATGATTTCTAGCCTCACTAAGGATTTATTTAGAGTAAAGAAGAAAAATAAATGCATGCTAGATCAAATTAAGGACTTAGAAGAAAAATTAGAAAAAACATACTTAAATGATAATGATAATATTTCTTCTAGCTTAAATGATGCATGCTCACATGAATACATGTCTTTCAATGTTGATGATGCATGCATAGAAGAAAATATGGCTCTAAGGGAAAAGGTAGACTATTTGACCAAGGCCCTAGAAAAATTTACAATAGGCTCCAATACTCTTAACATGATAATTGGGAGCCAAAGGACAAGCTTCAACAAGAAAGGCCTAGGATATAAGGAAAAGAAAAATGAAAAGGCCTATAAATGTCTAATTGCTAGGGGTCAAGACAAAAAGAAAGTAATTGCTAGGAAAAGGATCCCTAAAGAATTTTTAGTGAACCCCATAGGAAAGAACTTATTTTGGGTTCCAAAATGCATCCTTAAGGGTTAGGAAAACCCTAGGATAGTCAACCATATGAACTTTACCTATATCATATTTTTGGTTGACTTAGGATGGCGGGACAACATTTTTGAAATAGTGTTAGGTGATGATAATGCACCTATAAGTAGATAAATCATGCTTTAGGTGATATTTGCTTTATTATCATGATGTAATACCTAATGCATGATCACAATTTGATGAATACATTTGTTTCATGATCATAATGTGAAATTAATTCATATACATCTTTATGATCATGTGGAATGATAGGATGATACTTAACCTTGATAGAATTGCATGAAAATAATGGTTAAGTATATACAAATACCTTTAGGATACATCTCACACTCATTATAGGCTACTTTGATTGAAAACTTAGCGTGAGTGAGATGTTAGGATGATACAAATGTCCACTAATGCCTATGACATTTAGATGATCATTTAAGGTATCAAAATAGCAATAATAGACCAATCATGGGGAAGACTTATGTTTAATTCATAGACATATTGTCCAAAAATCATGGTTGGATATTTTATATGTTTTCAAAACAATTTCTTACTCTAAAATCTGTGTGCTCATGTTTTGAAACAATTGAAAGCAAAACTAGGTGTTAAAATGGATACCAACATTATAAAAAACCTAGTGGTTTTTATTAAAGCTTTTGGTTTTTTTTGCAAATCTCTAAAAATATAATGATTTTTCATTAAAAACTATTTTTCATTGATAGATATACTTACAAAAAATGTGTTCCCCAAATTTCACTATTTTTATACATACATATATGTATCTATATATGGTAATATGCAAAGTGCCATAAGATACGGCAATGCAGCATGCATGGTCATGCCTGCTTACCCCTACTCGCTACCACGACCCCAGTGTGGCCTAGGTGGCATGGCATAACAACTGTCCCAACTCACACCAACCACTACTATAGAGTGGCCGAGTGGGCAGTATGATCAAGTAGCATATGAGCATAAAGAGCTCGCTACACAAAGGGGGTCCCTGCTTCTGGCCACTCCGATTAACACTACCAATGAGTGGTCGAGTACCACGCACCCAGGACAACTGCATGCAACTCCAACTACCACCGTCTATAGTGGTAGAGTGCGGCACAACAGATGCTCTGCCCTCACACTAGTTACTCCTCGGGGAGTGCTCTGGGAGGCAAGATGACTGACGACTCTCTCAACCCCAAGGGAGACTATGTCGTCAGAATGCATGCATATGACATGTGTATGCTGTCACTCGTACAACCATCTACCACAGACTCTCTGTTCAACAAAGAGTCGTACCCATCTGATCAATACACTCTCTATCCTGTAGAGAGTCGTACTCAACTGATCGACAGAATTTCTATCCTGTAGAGAGTTGTACTCGATTGATCATGACTCTCTCTCCAATAGAGAGTCGTACTCAACTGATCGACGCACTCTCTATCGATAGAGAGTCGTACTAGACTAATCATATCAAGCTAGGACCACCGGTCCGTAGCGACACACTAATCACCTTTCACTTAACCATTACACAACTCATGGTTGGTAATAGTATGCAACATACGGGTATTGGAAATAAATCCTACATTTAGGGCATTACCTATCCACAGATGACCTTTTTGCCAATTTATAAATTGGGTCATCACCCGTCCTGATATTTACAGCCTACTAAACATCTAGGCCAATTTACATCACATCTATAACTCCTAAATCATGATAGGGTATATGTGATATCAACAATTGAGCATAAATATCCAACGATAAGTTCAAAAATACGATAATAAGAGCAGGGTCAAGGTAATATGAACAGGATCGCCACCGTCGCATGACAAGGCCTCAACATCACGCTATCTATGCCTAAATCGAATAGTTCTTTCTTCGCTTGCTAGGCTGGGTCGGATCACGCCCCATTCTAATGCCCAACATCAACTGTGGAGTAACAGCAATACGTAACCGAAACGAAGTTGAAAACAAACATATATGATCCCATCATATACCAATTCTAATATTAGGATCAAATCATAATCCTACATCAACTTTATATCCCGATCAACTAGATTGTTCTAGTTATCCAATTAACCTAATCAACCCTCCATATTAATCCCTATAACAAGGATCATAGAACGATATTACTACCGCACTTTATAGTATGATCAGGTCAAAACTCACCAAATCTCCAATTCAATTACAACTCAATTCACAGTTAAATCACCTACACCTACACTACAACCTATGAACAACCATGTTGCAGCATACAACATAATAAAATCATGGTTCAACACAAACCTCACCTCAACCTCGATCCACCATTCCCATCCACACTACCAACTAAAGCTCCAATTCATAGCCGCACACAACCGGCATAACAACACAGCAATGTTGGGTTTCCGGCACCGCGGCGTGTGTGTGTTCGATCATGTTTCGTAAACATGAGCACAGCGGAAGCAATTAAAAATAATAAATCTATATTTATTACAACACACACAACACACGCATGCATATTACAACAAGTGTAGACATAACCGTAAATTAAAATTTGCAATAAAAGAAAATTATCTACGTTATACCTTCCGTATGACGTGTAGCGGGAACGGCATCAACCGGAACGATCCTCGTAAGAATCATCTCTATCCGTATCCACGCCGAGCTCCTTGGGATGACTTCGCTAAGCCACGAGCTTCGTCTTCGTACGGGTTACTAGCCTCGTGTTGAAGACGACGTGATCGAGAGATGATCACTATCCGAATCCAAATTCGGATCCTAAAATGAGTTCTCAAAACTCGCTTCTCCGGAGAGGTATTCGTCAACCAATTGACGAATCCTTCGTCCTCCACCTCAGAGGATTACCGGAGATCGAATCCCCGGTAAGTTAGCCAGTCGGGCTCTAACCATCGTCAAACGACGCTCCGACGAGAGAAGAAGCTGTCCGTAAAACTGGACAGCTTGGTGGAGGATATAGGCGCCCGCCAACCAAGGAAAGAAAAGGCTCACCTTGATGCCAAACCTATAGGAAATCACGAGAGGGTTAAGTGTTGAAGCTTGCAGCTTGCCGACAATGACTTGGACGGCGGCACTTTAGGGTTGGGCGCCGAAAACTCCAAGGAGGTGGGCGGCAACTATGTTGGGCGGCCAAAACTTGATTAGGGCTTTGGATTAGGGTTTAAGCCCTATTTTATAGAGAACTAATTCTCTTAATGGTTAATGGATCATATCCATAAAGCCCGTTAACCCGCTCCATTAAGATAAGTTAAAATAAACCAAACCATGATGGTTTATTTTAAGTTAAAACGAACCGAACCAACTTTTGGTTCATTCGTTTAAAATAAACCAAACCTTTTGGTTTATTCTCCTCCATTGGATTAGAACCAAACCATTTTGGTCCATCCATTATGTCTTCATAAGACACGGCCCATCCACGCTTCCATTGCGACTGAAACAATTTCATGCTCGCTTTATGTTTGGTCCAACCAAACATAGTTTCTCTCGGTCTGAGAATCCCATTCTCAAGCTCGTTTTAAATCCTTTGGATTACACTCGTTGTGCGTGTGAACAAATAGGTTCTCGGTTTATGTTGGCCATCTATAATTAACCATTAATTATAGAACGATCATGAGTGGCACCTAGTAGTACATCATGATCCCCAATTAACCGAAAAGATCAACGGTTGATCCAGAACTATTCGAAACCCTTGATGGCTCGAATGAATCGTGCCCCATTCCTTCACTCATCTTATACCCACTTGGTTTAGGACATGGTCTATGTCGATCCCCACTAGGTACTCGTCACACCTAGCCCAAGTATCATTTCCTCGTCCTCAGTTCTAGTTACTCCACATGTATCGAAGAGTACCTTACTCTAAACATGTAATGCTTTGGCAAAGACTTTAGTAACAATCCGACGAGAGGCCATGGGTATACATCTCCTCGCAAGGAGTGGTGAATCCTTTATAGGCTATTCAAACACCTTCGATCACTTCGACTTATACCCAATCATCCCGGGTCCACATCTCCTCGGAGATGTTTGCTTAAGATGTCAAAGCATAAGTCTCCATGATCAAGATGACTTGAATACCGCAAGTCAAAGGAACATCGCACTTAAGCCACGGTAAGAACTTCATTGACATATCTATATATGCAGAGAACCATATGAAGTCTTACGGCTGGTCACTCCAATGAACTAGTTACCATAACTAGCATCCACGATCAACTCCGGACATCACTATGTCTCCAGCCAGTGAGAATCAGCTGCTTGGATACACCAAGGAGTATACCTCGTGCTAGTCTCGACAGAATTGATGGTGTCCAAATCCATCAATTCATCGACTAGGGATAATTCCGATACATCACAATTACACATGTAGAGATACTCACTAGTTGTGATCCAATCACAAATTCTCTCATCTTGTGAATCGTATCGTGGACATTCAGTAAATGAGTTTAAGATCCAATCAAATACATTAAACATGTATACTCAAATAGTGAATCTTCATTTATCATATAAATGGTTCATACATAAGGCGATTGCCTTAGGACATCTCTCATATATTACTAACAAGCAACCCCACAACAAACCATCAAATCAACACTAAACAACACCTATCTAATGGATCCCACTCCCAACAGCCACACACGATGATCCATGAATATAAACCATTGTAATCTCAACAACATCGACACATCACAGATCATTACAACAATTACATATGAAACAATAAAGGAGAACGAAGCTTACGGGTCAAAACTTCACCGACATCCCCCAAACTACCCAGACATCGGAAAGACCCCCGCCTAAGCGGCAGAGAGATCGCCCAACAGCTTCCAAACACCTGCTGCGACCTGAAGAAACCACGAGATCAAAATCAAAATCCCATATCTCATCCAAAACAAGGAGAGATTCAACTTACCTAGCTCCCTCATCAATCGGGCAGAGGCATCTCTCAGTCCAACCACAACATAGCTGCTGTCGATCTCCCTGCTGAAAGAAAGGGGAAAAATCATCGGCGACAGCGGCAATCAAATGCTGCAATAGTGTCGCCGAGCCGAGATCAGACGAAGAGAGTCAGCGAATGGGAAGAGGATGAGCTGTGGCGGTGTGGCGTCGTCGGGCTGCCTCTTGATTAGGCAGTCGGCAGCGTGAGGAAGGGGATCGACTGCATCGGGCGGGAATCAGGCTGGATCGGCACTGGCGACAGCGGCTAATCCAACTCCGGTGGCAGCGACAGCGGCGTGGCGACGATAGCAGATCGAGCTTGGGCTCGGGCGGCGACGGGGTGAGGAGGTCGACGACGAGTTGTCTCGGTGGTCGCAAGGGGCAGCGACACCGGCGAGATCAAGTGCAGATGAAAACTAGGGCACGGGGCGCGGCGACGGGGCACGACGATGGGGCACGGCGACGGGGCGACAGTGACCGTCGTGGTCGGCGCGCGAGGGAGAGGCGGTGGTGGAGACGCTGTCGTGGTGATGGATCGCACGAGAGATGAAGGATCGAGATCCGGAGGGGAAGAGAAGAAGTCGCGCGATCGGGAAAATGAAAAGAAGAAACGCCGATCGGGGAAAATGGAAAGAAATCGGCAAGAGAAAATTAAACACTTAGCATTTAAACCTCTTAATAGCAGATAGTCTAAATAGGCTTTACTAAAGCCTATCTGCTTTATCCCCGTAAAATGTCCATAACACTTCCGTTTAAATCCAGAAAAATTTCTAAAAATTCCTGAAAAAATTCCACAAGATATTTTATCAATTACCGAGGAATATATTTTTTTCCAAGTATTTTACATTCTCCCCCACTTATAAAAATTTGGTCCCCAAATTTCGTACTAACATGCAAAAATTACTTTAAGCAAGTTTCCGAAATAACCACATACATTCCTCAAGTGAATAGATGAGGGTATCGAGCTCGGATAGTATCTTCCAGCTCTCACGTAGCCTCCTCATCGGTATGATGCTGTCATCCAACTTTTATGAGTCGGATGGTTTTCGTCCCACTAGTGTCGCTCCTTGCAACCCAGGCTCCATCCTGGAATCACCTCATAAGTCGCATTAGACTGAGGTAGAATTCGGAACCTCTTTCAGAACATAATCAACATGCGACACGTATTTCCTCAGTATAACAACAGGAAATACGTTGTGAGCACCCGCAAGTATCAGAGGTAAAGCCAACCGATAAGCTACACCTCCATAATCCACGACACAAGATCTGAATAGATCCTCCAATGTTTGAATGATACACTTAGACTGTTCATCTGTCTGCGGATGAAATGTTGCACTAAGCCGAAGCTCTGTGCCCATAGTCTGGTGCAGACTCTGCCAAAATCGCGAGGTAAATCGCGAATCTCTATCCGATATGGTACTTAAAAGTACCCCACGTAATCTGATAATCTTTCGATAATACAACACTACCGTATGGTCCAACGAGTACGACCCACGAGTAGGAAGGAAATGAGATGATTTGGTCAGTTGATCCACAATCACCCAAATCGCATCACGTCCTTTACGGGTTCTAGGCAATCCCGTAACGCAATCAATCGTGATATGCTCCCACTTCCATTCCGAAATTGGAATTTCCTGGAGAAATCTAGCGGGTTTCTATTGTTCCCCCTTCACCTGCTGGTATAGTATATATCCAGCAACAAAGTCTGTAGTATCTCTCTTCATACCATTCCACCAGTATAAGCATTTCAACTCTCGGTACATCTGAGTACCTCGAAGGTATATAGCCCATCTCGAATGATGTGCTTTCTGTAGCAACTCTTTCTTAAACACTGCAACTCCAGAACCCACTATCCTTATCAGAGACGGGGAGTTATTTTCTCAAAAGAGAAATCCATCAACCATTCAAGATCCCCTCTACCACACACTCTGTAAGTGCATGAGAGACTATAGCGATCAAATCTCGTAAATTACAACTATTTGCGTTCCAGCAACTTTATACTAGCTACCCAGTAGTTAGTTAAAATCCCATGAGCATTCCTGCTCCATATATCCATAAATCCATAAATCCAGACAATAATTACTAAAGTCATGTCATGTATATGACAGACTATCTCGTAGTTTCTTATCTGATGTAGGCATAAGATATGCCTCATTCAACTGCATCGGAATCGTTCCGATCCACGAACGACGACATGTGCATAACATCCTTTTGATCCACTCCGGAAGGATTAACCAATACTTGCGTAAAAGTTAACCGCCATCTAGGTCCTGTAAATTGGTTTCACCAGCTTCCGACTAAATGATTTACAGCATCATCTTTGTCAAACAAGTTTGTGGTATAGTAATGCTAAAACATTCTATCCACATCTACAGTAATATCTAAACCATACAAGGAAAACCACCATCTACGGTGGTCGAGTGCGCAACTCTAACTACAACAATCAACAGTGGCCAAGTTACGCAACTCTAATAACTACAAAAGGATCCAATCGTGTTCAAAATACACGATTCTCAAATCCGGGGAAGACTAAATCGTTAATTAGTCAAACATCTTAATCAAAACTCATAAAATTCATACTAAGTATGAAATTGTCGTCTATACACATCTGCATCCTCTTTACTCTAGGCTGATGATATATCAATCATCACAACGACAATGATAATTGTATGACACTATGTCACTACAATATCAACATTCCAGTCGTAAATCAACTCTAGAGTATACGCAGGTGTCCTTAGCTGATCTAAATAGATCATTTATCCATAACGAAGGATATTCATCACAATAACTACTGTATTCCATCATCGATAATCGATGCATACTTTCAAAGGTTCATCCCTCTTTTATCAAAGAGTTCTGGATCATTCTCAAGGAGAAATACTGAGATAGATAAATATCTCCTCCAACATCTCCTATAATCACAACTTACGTTCTTGATTCTTTTTACAGTGTTTATTATGCGATACCAACAAAATTATCACTCGATATGCGATCTTGATGCGGACTATTTCATGATCATTTGACGCCTACTCCACTTGCCTAAGCAACGACAAGGCTAGGAGTTCATCCGAATACTCTCGGATTATTCACACCTCTTAGATACATAATCATACCATACTCTCAACAATTTGACCATCCGTAAGGATATGTCTATCCAAGTCTAAGGGCATCCCTTGACTTCTTACTGACGGTAGAGATACCATCGACCCACAAGTCGATGTAAAGGACCCTTCTAATCCAACTGAGAATGTTCTAGTTACAGATACCTGTAACTACAAGCATCTCTCAACATATTAACCTAGAGGGTAAACTAAAGTAATACTCTGAACGATCAATTATCTGTCGATCCGATCCAAAGGCTCCCCACAGGTCTCCGCCTTTCTCCGAAGAGAATAAGATCAGATCCAACAGTCCGCGACAAAGCGGTCGCATTTCTGCGATGAATGATCTGAGGATTTTTCCTAGATCATTCCATCCCATCACTAAATCCTACGAGTTGCAACTGTAGAATATAAAATAGATACGACCATTGTCATATACTTTCTCCTCTGTACAAATCAACTCACATCTGGAGGTAACTGTTGTTGTCTGCTGAATCTTCTAAGATGTCTTCTGCTGATGCTGCTTCTGTGCTGATCTCTACTGAAGGGGAGTATCAAGGAACTCCAACCACGCCTGAGGTAGTAGGTTGTTGCTGATAAGGTAAACCAACATCTTCTGTGTTGATCTCTGCTATCGAGACGATGCATCTTCCTCCCGGAACACCATCGATAGTCTTCAACTGAATCTTGAAGGTACACCTCCTCCACTGTACTGGTTGCTCAACAATAGCAAGCAATTTGAGCTGCTCAACGGATAATCGGCCCGCGTGTCTTCGTGATACGCCTTTGCACACCCCTGATCCTTCGGAGTCTTTGTTCTGATTTTGCTGATATCCACGAGAACATCTTGATGATCCGCGACTGGTCTTCTATAATCAAAAAAATAGCTCGACGCCTATGACTCCAATCTGTTGGGTTTTTCCGAGCCGCAAAAATGACTTTTTGCGTTGCGGAAACCTCGGAAGCCCCCGGCCACGGATTCGTGCAAAGTATAAAAAATTATAATTACATGTATGTGCTTACAGAAATCCTAGATCTACCTTAGATCTAAGAGGTTAGAACATTACCCTCGTAGCGACGCCCTTCGCTTATCTCGCTCGTCCAAAAGTTCGCCGGAACTCGAGAGTGTCAAGTGCACACTTCTCTATGGTATCCACACAAGCAATAGGTGGAGAGAAATGCCTTAGAGTGTGCTAGCACTCCCTTAGGAATTTCGGCCAAAGAGAGGGATGGGAGAGGGAGAGCTTGAGAGGAAAGGTTCCAAGGTTGAAGATGAAGTAATGAGAGTAACTCATCAAATGAATTCACCACCCATAACCCCTAAGTGGCCGGCCACTTCATGGAGGGGGGGGGGGGGTTACATGCATGCATGTAACTCCCATGACCCTTGGTCTCCCTCATGATGTGGCACCAATTGACCAAGTCAATGATGATGTGGAGCACCATCATTGGCGTGCCATGCCTAGTCATCATCATGACATGGCATTTGGTCAAGTCAAACTTGACCTTTCATCTTCCCTCTCAAGTCAAGTCAAACTTGACCTCTAATCTCCCATGGTTGATCAAATCTAACCACTTGACTCAAGTCATTTTAATTTAATGAATCTCTATTCATTAATTTAAATTGATTTGATGAATCAAATCTCAATTAGACTCATTCAACACTTGAATCAACTTGAGTCTAACTCAATTAGTCTAATTTGGATTACTCTTAATCCAATTTGGTTCATCCCGTGAACCTAATCCTCATGGTTCATCATATGAACCTAATCTCCATCTAATTGCTCTTATGTGTGTGACCCTATAGGTTCTTGTAACGTTGGCAATGTCCCTAAACCGATTTAGGAACATAAGCAATGAGCGGTATCTAGCAACACATCATTGCTACCCAAGTTACAAGAATGTTGAGCTTCAACATCACCTTTGTGACTACTAATTGTGACTCTCACAATATGTGACATGTCCCTCTATCCTTGACATCTAGATTGACCAATCGAGGCATAGACCGTGTCATCCTCGGTACAATCTAAATCTTGAACTCCAAGTAGACTCACTCTAATCAAATGAGCTCAATATCTCATATTGACTCATTTGGGCATGGCCATGCACTTCGTGGTCTCACTCTATCAAGAATATCGATGTCACCCCCGTCATATAGGAGGGATAGATCCAATCTACATCACTCACATCCCTCCGCATAATTCGTTACATACCCAGTAATCGCCTTTATAGTCCACCCATTTACGGGTGACGTTTGACGAAGTCAAAGTATGCAACTCCTTATGTAGGGAACCATGGTGACTTTAGGTCTATGGACTAATAGTCATACTAATAGCCACATGAGAAAGTATATGACACTCATATAACGATCCATGATACTTTCTCATGGCGGGTCATTCAGTATACATTCTCCAATGCATACCCATGTGTCAACTTGATATCTCATATCCATGACTTGTGAGATCAAGTCATCTTGTTGACCTACATGCTAGTCTCTATGCATTAACATTGTCCCTGAATGTTAATACTCAACTAGGAATGATTAAGAGTAGTGTTCTCTATATTATCTCATTATCGATTCAACCAATCGATTGATATAGATAAGAACCTACTACTCAAGGACATTATTATATTTAGTTATTTGGCACCAATACAAGTAAATATAATAACCATGCCTTTATAAATAGGAATATGATACAATAAAGTCCATACAACAATCATCACATGATTGACTCTAGGGCTTTCACTAACAATCTCCCACTAGCACTAGTGCCAATCACCGTAGTATCTAATACCCAATGACCTAGTGTGACCATCATGCTTTTTCTGTGCCAAAGCCTTGGTCAAGGGATCTGCGATGTTAGCCTCTGTGGGTACTCTGCAAATCTTCACATCTCCTCGATCGACAATCTCACGAATGAGATGGAGGCACCGATATATTCGGCCTCTGTTGTAGAATCAATAACTGTGTCCTGCTTGGAACTCTTCCAGCTCACAGTGCTACCTATTCAAGCAAAACACGAACCCTGACTGCGATCTATAATCATCACAGTCGGTTTGGAAGTGGCATCAGTAACCCTTCTGACTAGCTCCTCATCGCCTCGAATATCAAGAAATATTCTTTAGTCCTTCTCAAGTACTTAAGAATATTCTTGGATATCTATGACGCTCACCGATCGATCGTATCTACTGTCATGCTCAAAGCATACGAGACATCAGGACGAGTACACAGCATGGCGTACATGATAGATCCTATAGCAGATGCGTAAGGGATCTTATCCATGCGGTCTCTCTCCTCTCTAGAAGAGGGACTTTGAGTCTTCGAAAGACTCACACCATATGACATCGACAGAAGTCCTTTTTTTTGGAATTCTGCATGGCAAACCGAAGTAATACCGTGTCAATGTATGTACTCTGACTTAGGCCAAGCAATCTCTTAGATCTATCTCTATAGATCTTGATGCCTAGAATACAGGCTGCTTCACCTAAGTCCTTTCTTGAGAAGCACGTCCCCAGCCAAGTCTTCACAGACTGTAGCGAAGGGATGTCATTCCCAATGAGTAGTATGTCATCCACATACAATACAAGGAACACAACTGTGTTCCCATTTACCCTCTTGTAGACATAGGGTTCATCTTCATTCTTTGAGTCTTCGAAAGACTCACACCATGTGACATCGGCAGAAGTCCTTTTTTTGGAATTCTGCATGGCAAACCGAAGTAATACCGTATCAATGTATGTACTCTGACTTAGGCCAAGCAATCTCTTAGATCTATCTCTATAGATCTTGATGCCTAGAATACAGGCTGCTTCACCTAAGTCCTTTCTTGAGAAGCACGTCCCCAGCCAAGTCTTCACAGACTGTAGCGAAGGGATGTCATTCCCAATGAGTAGTATGTCATCCACATTCAATACAAGGAACACAACTGTGTTCCCATTTACCCTCTTGTAGACACAGGGTTCATCTTCATTCTTGATGAAATCAAACTGTTTGATCGCATCATCGAATCGAAGATTCCAACTCCGAGAAGCTTGCTTTAGCCCATAAATGGACCTTTGCAGCTTGCATACCTTCCCAGTATGCTGTGGATCTACAAAACCCTCAGGTTGTGTCATGTACACATCCTCGAGTAAGTTTCCATTCAGAAACGCGGTTTTAACATCCATCTGTCAGATCTCATAATCGTGGTATGCTGCAATAGCAAGCAAGATCCGAATGGACTTAAACATCGCCACTGGAGAAAAGGTTTCATCATAGTCAATACCATGAATTTGCTTGAAACCTTTAGCCACCAATCGGCCCTTATAGGTATCGTAAGTCCATCCATGTCGATCTTTCTCCTAAAGACCCACTTACACCCAATGGGTTTGACCCTTGGTGGATCAACCAAAGTCCATACTTGGTTAGTGTACATGGATTCCATCTCGGATCTCATGGCGTCTAGCCATTTCTAATCTGGGCTCATCACGGCTTCCTCGATAGGAGGTAGGCTCATTCTCAATGAGCATAACGTCATCATGGTCAGACAAGAGAAATGAGTATCTCTCAGGCTGACGACGTACCCTATCAGACCTGCGAAGAGGTAGGTCTACTTGAACAGGTGATTGTTCCACAACTCTTTGGGCAACAACCTCATCACCCACAACACTTTGTGGTTCCTGTTCAACCTCCATCAAGGCCTCGATTATGGTCCTTATCTTGAATTTCTTCAAGATCGAAGGTACTCCCACTAGTTTTTCTAGAAACAAAATCCCTTTCTAGAAAAACCCGGTCTTTGCCCACAAACACTTTGTCTTGGGGAATGTAGAAGTAATATCCCTTTGTATCCTTGGGATATCCAACAAAATAGCACCTATCGGTTGGGTCGGTTTATGCGAGACTTGGCGTCGAGCGTAAGCCTCACAACCCCAAATCCTCATAAAAGACATCTTGGGATTTTTCCGACCATATCGTATATGGTGTCTTTACCATGACCTTGGATGGTACGGTTAAGGGTAAAGGCTGCGTGTCAGAGCATATCCCCAAAAAGATATAGGAAGATCCGTGACTTACCATAGATCGTACCATATCTAATAGGGTACGATTCCTCCTTTCGGATACACCATTCCACTGTGGTGTTCCAGGAGGAGTGAGTTGGGATAGAATCCCACACTCAGCTAGATAGTCACGAAACTCATGGCTAAGGTATTCACCACCTCAATCTGATCGAAGTATCTTAATACTCTTGCCAAGCTGGTTTTGTACTTCATTCTTGAATTCTTTGAACTTTTCAAAGGATTCATAAGATACACATAACCATATCTACTGAAGTCATCAGTAAATGTAATGAAGTACCTGTAACCACCTCTAGCAGCAACATTGAAAGGACCACATACATCACTATGTATAAGTTCTAACAAATCTGTTGCTCTTTCGCTGTGTCCACTAAAGGGAGTCTTGGTCATCTTGCCTAAAAGGCAAGACTCGCATGTCTCATATGATTCAAAATCAAATGAGTCTAGCAGCCCATCCTTATGGAGCTGAGATAAGCGACTCTCATTTATGTGACCTAAGCGACAATGCCAGAGATAGGTTTGGTTCAACTCATTTGACTTGAACCTCTTGGTACTTATGTTATAGATAGGGCTCTCTAAGTCTAGAAAGTAGAGTCCGTTCATTAGAGGTGCACTACAATAGAACATATCATTTAAATAAACTGAACAACATTTGTTCTTTATTATAAATGAAAAACCTTTCTTGTCCAAACAAGAAACTGAAATGATGTTCTTAGTTAAGGCAGGCACATAACAACATTCATCTAATTCTAGTACAAGCCCAGAGGGCAGAGATAGATCATAAGTTCCTACGCGGCGGAACCCTTGCTCCATTGCCTACTCGTAGGTCCACCTCGCCTTTGTCAATGCCTGCTATTTCTCACCGCACATTGGTGCAAATGTGAGATGCACATCCGGTATCTAATACCCATGATGAAGAAATAGATAGATTGACTTCTATAACATTTATACCTGAAGTAGAAGTCTCACTTCTCTTCTTCTTAAGATCTTCTAGGTATGCCTTGCGATTCGCTTCCAGTGTCTGCTTCCTTGCGAGAAGCTAGCCCCTTCCTTTGGTTCCCCTCCTTTGGGTTTAAGTTCTTTGCCTTTGCCCTTGGCTTGTGACTTTACCTTACCTTTTGGCTTGCCCTTGCCTTTCTTCTTCGCACCATCAAAATGGTGTCGATTTACCCTTCTTAAGGTTAAGCTCTGATTCTCAACATCTTTGAGCACTTGAGTAATGGCTTATCAATTTCATTCATGTTATAATTCATGACAAATTGATTGAAGGCTTGTGGCAAAGATTGCAAGATTAGGTCGTTGGCGGCTCTTGGCCAAGTGGGAATCCCGGCCTTTGTAGGTTTTCTCGTGCCCAATCATCTTGAGTACATATGTACCTACGGGAGTCCCTTCTTGCATTTTGGACCCAAATAATGCCTTAGAGACTTCATATCTCTCATGCCTAGCTTGTCCTTGATATAGTTGACGAAGATGTCCAACAATATCATAAGCATTCATGAACTCGTGTTGCTTCTGAAGCTCAGAGTTCATGGTCGCGAGCATTATACATGACACATCTAATGCATCATCTTGATGCTTCTTGTAAGCATCTTTGTCAGCTCGCGAGGCATTGGCAGGAGGTGCCTCCGGAATGGGCTGCTCGGGGCATACAACTTCCTTTCTTGGGTGAGAACAATTCTCAAGTTCTGTACCGATCCGGAAATTTGCTCCATTGAGCTTGTCCTTCTCAAGGACGGATCACAGAGAGAGAGTGTTCGTGGTTGTCGACATAGTTATCTACAACATACAATACAGAGAATTAATATCATATTCCTTTTATCATTTAATTAGGCCTTTAATCAAATGATGCTCCCACTAAATTATAGGAATTTTGTAGAATCGAGTTATGGATGTGGTCAAACCACTTTTACTAGATTCATACAAACTATCTATAATTCTTGCGGGACAAGATCCACATCATACTAAGCCTTGAGTTAGCTTTGGCTAAATCGCCCAAGACTTAGTACGATCGGTGGGTAACACATTACCGATTACATCTCTATGCAACTCTTGTTTATAGGATTAAGACCCACATTTACAAAAGACCTTGAGTTAGCTTTGGCTAAATCGCCCAAGATTTAGTGTAAATGCGATCTTAACCTATCTTTCCAACGATTGGAATATGCCTATAGTTCTACTCGATCCAATTGAGTTAACTAGTTTTGCTCAATCTAATTGAGCTTACTCTAACCCGAGTCATGATAAGCGGGACCAAGATTGTCCCTCCGCACCCTACCAAGATAATATGCGTTGCTCTGCTTTGGCAGATTCAACAACAACAAATGATCGAGGTAGTGATGGGTATCAAGGCTCGGTAGGCATTTTCGAGTTGATTCGATTATGATCTAATCTAATCGTAATGTGTATCTTATACGCATTTAGGCCTTTATTATCCTATATTAGCATGCATCATATACATACATTAATTATTCTAGCATGCATCATATACATACAAGAAAATTAACCTAGCATGCATCATATACATACAAACATTTTTCTACTAGCATGCATCACATACATACAAGCAAAATCAATTAAATATACATATATATATCAACATATATATATATCATTAAATGTGATATAGTCATGGCCCTACTACGATCTTCTCAAGCCAATGAGAAGATCGGACGGTCAACCTAAGGCTAGCGGCTTCTCCAAGCGCTTCCTTTGACCGCCATGTGTCGTCGTCACCCTTCTCGTAGCTCGTCTTCAAGTGGACTTTCCACCGCTCCATTTTGTACATTACAAATACGAAACTCGAGTTACATTCGAGTCTAAAACTATTTACAACTAGAATATTAAAGAATAGGTGCGGAGCAGTGCATGAACACTTTACAACCCGCACAACCACAAAACGGCACGCAGGCCGTATTATGAATTACAACACACCTAATCCAATCCAATTGGGTTATTGGGCCATGACAATCACAGAATTATACATAATTCTAAATTATGTATTTTTACAGAAAATTTCTATAATTTTTCCTAATTTATTTTGAATTGATGAGTCACCCCTCGAAGCGGTCCCGCTAAGCGGTTTCAGGCGCGATCGCGGGACATGGCCCCTTTAGGGATAGGGGCAGCGCCCTATTCATAAAATAAACTTGCGAGTGTCCCTACAATGATCTTACAGTGACTTAAGTCGCTGTCCCAAAACCTAAGCGAGAACTCGCCGATTGGAGAGTTTTCTCGACGGTTGAAGCCTACGAGTGTCCCAACACTCGTTGCTTCGACTCTACGAGAAAAATACCCAAAAATTCTATAAAATAAGAAAATTTACAGAAACATATAAATCTGTAATTTTTATATCTAATATAAAAACTACAAAAACGAAACACATACATGCTTCGCACGTGGCTCACGATACCCTTTGTTGGGTTTTAGAGCCGCAAAACCGCTTTGCGTTGAAACCTCGGAAGCCCCGGCCACGGATCCGTGCGAAGTATAAAAATTATAATTACATGTATGTGCTTATAAAAATCCAAGATCTTCCTTAGATCTTATAGGATAGAACATTACCCTCGTAGCGGCGCCCTTCGCTTATCGCGCTCGTCCAAAGTTACGGAACTCGGAGTGTCAAGTGCACACTCCTCTATGGTATCCACACAAGCAATAGGTGGAGAGAAATGCCTTAGAGTGTGCTAGCACTCCCTTAGGAATTTCGGCTAAAGAGAGGGATGGGAGAGGGAGAGCTTGAGAGGAAAGGTTCCAAGGTTGAAGATGAAGTAATGAGAGTAACTCATCAAATGAATTCACCACCCATAACCCCTAAGTGGTCGGCCACTTCATGGAGGGGGGGTTACATGCATGCATGTAACTCTCATGACCCTTGGTCTCCCTCATGATGTGGCACCAATTGACCAAGTCAATGATGATGTGGAGCACCATCAGTGGCCGGCCATGCCTAGTCATCATCATGACATGGCATTTGGTCAAGTCAAACTTGACCTTTCATCTTCCCTCTCAAGTCAAGTCAAACTTGACCTCTAATCTCCCATGGTTGATCAAATCTAACCACTTGACTCAAGTCAATTTAATTTAATGAATCTCTATTCATTAATTTAAATTGATTTGATGAATCAAATCTCAATTAGACTCATTCAACACTTGAATCAACTTGAGTCTAACTCAATTAGTCTAATTTGGATTACTCTTAATCCAATTTGGTTCATCCCATGAACCTAATCCTCATGGTTCATCATATGAACCTAATCTCCATCTAATTGCACTTATGTGTGTGACCCTATAGGTTCTTGTAACGTTGGCAATGTCCCGAAATCGATTTAGGAACATAAGCAATGGCGGTATCTAGCAACACATCATTGCTACCCAAGTTACAAGAATGTTGAGCTCAACATCACCTTTGTGACTACTAATTGTGACTCTCAATATGTGACAATGTCCCTCTATCCTTGACATCTAGATTGACCAATCGAGGCATAGACCGTGTCATCCTTGTACAATCTAAATCTTGAACTCCAAGTAGACTCACTCTAATCAAATGAGCTCAATATCTCATATTGACTCATTTGGGCATCCATGCACTTCGTGGTCTCACTCTATCAAGAATATCGATGTCACAGTCATATAGGAGGGATAGATCCCATCTACATCACTCACATCCCTCGCGTAATTTGTTACATACCCGATGTCGCCTTTATAGTCCACCCCATTTACGGGTGACGTTTGTGAAGCCAAAGTATGCAACTCCTTATGTAGGGAACCATGGTGACTTCAGGTCTAAGGACTAATAGTCATACTAATAGCCACATGAGAAAGTATATGACACTCATATAACGATCCATGATACTTTCTCATGGCGGGTCATTCAGTATACATTCTCCAATGCATACCCATGTGTCAACTTGATATCTCATATCCATGACTTGTGAGATCAAGTCATCTTGTTGACCTACATGCTAGTCTCTATGCATTAACATTGTCCCTGAATGTTAATACTCGACTAGGAATGATTAAGAGTAGTGTTCTCTATATCATCTCATTATCGATTCAACCAATCGATTGATATAGATAAGAACCTACTACTCAAGGACATTATTATATTTAGTTATTTGGCACCAATACAAGTAAATATAATAACCATGCCTTTATAAATAGGAATATGATACAATAAAATCCATACAACAATCATCACATGATTGGCTCTAGGGCTTTCACTAACACGATCTTACTCCTTTATCCAACAGTCGGAGACTTCTGACTCTAATAAGTTGACCTGCAATTGTTGCTTACCAGTCTCCAACTCTTAAACACTTGTACGGAGTCATTTCTAACTCTTGTCTCAATCCAACGTCTTTCGGCAGGATCTGGTAGAAGATCCCAACATCTTTATCCAACTATAAGCCAATAACTCTGAGTGACTTAAATCATCTATTCATCTTCTTGAGCTATTAGGTGGTCGTAACCTCTGCAAGTCTCACGACTCTGCATAGTATAATATCACTAACCGATCACCCTTTATTGAAGCTCAAGAATTCCTTACAATGTCACTAAAAGTGACATGGAGAAATACTCTCTTTCAACATCACTAAACAATGATCAAGTGATATATTATTTTCCAAAGATTATTTTCTGTATTTATCACCAAATACCGGCTTGATTCGATAATGGTATGCAAACAATTCTTCTTTCTCGGTATAACATGAGTTAAGCACTCAAAAGTACTCTCCAAGTTATACATCTCAGTACGAACAACTCAAGGATAAAATCCCTATGAAACACCATAACCTAGCCTTCCACTATCTGCATCAACAATAGTCTACAAGTCTGTTCATTACCCACAGGTAATGATCCGACTAGCACAGTTAGTGGAAATCTCTAAGACTGTAGTATATGATTTCTATAATAAATGTGACGACTTGACCCCTGTTTTTCGACTCGGTATCAGTCGGCTCTCAGAGGTAAATCACCTCCTCGACACAGGTTCAAGACTCATAGACTCAACAGGTCGTTCCCATGGTCAACTCATACCACGGTTACGAATAATAACCAAAACACTACAAGTTATTCCCTGGTATAAGCATCTAAATGCATAGCCAACATAACCGGGAGTATAAACCTTAAAGGTCACTCCGGTTTGTCGCCTCGGTGGACGACCCCTACTATAAGTCTGCACAGGTGTCATAACTCTATTGTATACACCTACTGATCAAGTTTAGATAAATATCTACTAAACCATAAGTTATCAGGAATTCTTACCTCGTGTTGCTTGGAGCTCAGGCCGCTGTCCATCTCATCTCAGAAAACCAAAACCGAATAAATTGACTCTCGAGAATCCAAGACTCGACTCAAAAACAACATTGTATGGCATCGCAGAACCTTGGGCTCTGATACCACTAAAGTTGTCACGCCTCGAGAGCATACCGAGCCGTAAATCAAACGGACGACATCTCCCCTGTACGTGGCAACATTTCGGGTTAATACAAGGCCCGTAGGCCCACAATGACAACAATATAAAAAAAATATACCAAACCACAACAATATATATATATATCAAAACAACAACTACGCACAACGGAAACGATACAACAACAATACAATCCTACACATGCATACCGGTATGACTAACACATCACAACAATACAAAACTTCGACAAAAATCTGAATATACAACATGTACATCACGAAAACTCCAAAATACAATACACAATGGACGGAAAGCCCAAATACACACAGGAGCCTCGGAGGTGAGATGAGATGTCGTCACCCGGTGATCCAAGCGCACTGAAGTCTTCTACCGCTACCTAGCGCATGTAAAATCCAGGGTCCGTGAGGGGTGGTGAGTAAAACTCAGCAGGTAATAGAAAAATATGTATATATGTCATATCACATGTATTTTCAACAACATACTCTAGAGGTACAACAGGTATATCCGCATAGTATATAAATACAAGCATATACCGTCTAACCAAATAACAACATAAAAATGCAGACATATACCAAGTCCACGCTACTCGATCCAACTCAACATATATCCATATATATATATATATATATATATATATATATATATATATATATATATATATATATATATATATATATCTATATATATATATATATATATATATATATATATAACAGGAAGAGTAGGTCAACTCAAAATATACTCTAGCTACAGGTCAAGGTATCTAATGGTCTGTCCAACCCATACCAGTATCCGACACAATCATATAACAAATGCAAGAAACATGCATGAATATGATGTACACCCAAATGCAGCAAGCATAGTACAATCAAATGCAACATCACAATAATCATATATATATAGACTGTATCTATATATATATATTAATCTCAACCATCCATATATATATATACATACATATATGTATTTATATATGGTAATATGCAAAGTGTCATAAGATACGACAATGCAACATGCATGGTCATGCCTGCTCACCCCTACTCGCTACCACGACCCCAGTGTGGCCTAGGTGGCATGACATGACAACTGTCCCAACTCACACCAACCACTACTATAGAGTGGCCGAGTGGGCAGTATGATCAAGTAGCATATGAGCGTAAAGAGCTCGCTACACAACGGGGGTCCCTGCTGCTGGCCACTCCGACTAACACTACCAATGAGTGGTCGAGTACCACACACCCAGGACAACTGTACACAACTCTAACTACCACCGTCTATAGTGGTAGAGTGCGGCACAATAGATGTTCTGCCCTCACACCAGTTACTCCTCGGGGAGTGCTCTGGGAGGCAAGATGACTGACGACTCTCTCAACTCCAAGGGAGACTATGTCGTCAAAATGCATGCATATGACATGAGTATGTTGTCACTCGTACAACCATCTACCACAGACTCTCTGTTAAACAAAGAGTCGTACCCATCTAATCAATACACTCTCTATCCTGTAGAGAGTCGTACTCGACTGATCATGACTCTCTCTCCAATAGAGAGTCGTACTCAACTGATCGACGCACTCTCTATCGATAAAGAGTCGTACTAGACTAATCATATCAAGCTAGGACCACCGGTCAGTAGCGACATACTAATCACCTTTCACTTAACCATTACACAACTCATGGTTGGTAATAGTATGCAACATACGGGTATTGGAAATAAATCCTACATTTAGGGCATTACCTACCTACAGATGACCTTTTTGCCAATTTATAAATTGGGTCATCACCCGTACTGACATTTACACCCTACTAAACATCTAGGCCAATTTACATCACATCTATAACTCCTAAATCATGATAGAGTATATGTGATATCAACAATTGAGCATAAATATCCAACGATAAGTTCAAGCATACAATAATAAGAGCAGGGTCAAGGTAATATGAACACCTAACATGCTCATATCTATGACTAAATCTGAATGCAATACATCTACCCGGACCAGGTAGGAAATTACCCACCTACTGTAATGCTCGAAACAATGTAGTCCTCACGGCCGCAGACCTGTCTCGTATCCACGTCCGCAGATATCTCAAACCAAAATCCTGCAAACAAACATATATGATCCCATCATATACCAATTCTAATATTAGGATCAAATCATAATCCTACATCAACTTTATATCCCGATCAACTAGATTGTTCTAGTTATCCAATTAACCTAATCAACCCTCCATATTAATCCCTATAACAAGGATCATAGAACAATATTACTACCGCACTTTATAGCATGATCAGGTGAAAACTCACTAAATCTCCAATTCAATTACAACTCAATTCACAGTTAAATCACCTACACCTACACTACAGCCTATGAACAACCATGCTGCAGCATAAAACATGATAAAATCATGGTTCAACACAAACCTCACCTCATCCTCGATCCACCATTCCCATCCACACTACCAACTAAAGCTCCAATTCATAGCCGCACACAGCCGGCATAACAACACAACAACCCCACAACAAACCATCAAATCAACACTAAACAACACCTATCTAATGGATCCCACTCCCAACAACCACACACGATGATCCATGAATATAAACCATTGTAATCTCAACAACATCGACACATCACAGATCATTACAACAATTACATATGAAACAATAAAGGAGAATGAAGCTTACGGGTCAAAACTTCACCGACAAATTTCAAACTACCCGGACATCTGAAAGACCCCGCTCTAGCGACAGAGATCGCCCAGCAGCTTCCAAACACCTGCTGCGACCTGAAGAAACCACGAGATCAAAATCAAAATCCCATATCTCGTCCAAAACAAGGAGAGATTCAACTTACCTAGCTCCCTCATCAATCGGGCAGAGGCGTCTCTCAGTCCAACCACAACACAGCCGCTGTCGATCTCCCTGCTCAAAGAAAGGGGAAAAATCATCGGCGATAGCGGCAATCAAATGCTACAATAGTGTCGCCGAGCCGAGATCGGGCGAAGAGAGTCGGCGAACGGGAAGCGGATGAGCTGTGGGGTGTGGCGTCGTCGGGCTGCCTCTTGATTAGGCGGTTGATAGCGTGAGGAAGGGGATCGACTGCATCGGGCGGGAATCGGGCTAGATCGGCATCGGCGACAGCGACTAATCCAACTCCGGTGGCAGCGACAGCGGCGTGGCGACGACAGCAGATCGAGCTTGGGCTCGGGCGGCGACGGGGTGAGGAGGTCGACGATGAGTTGTCTCGGTGGTCGCAAGGGGCAGCGACACTGGCGAGATGAAGCGCAGATGAAAACTAGGGCACGGGGCGCGGCGACGGGGCACGACGATGGGGCGACAGTGACCGTCGTGGTCGACGCACGAGGGAGTGGCGGTGGTGGAGATGCTGTCGCGGTGATGGATCGCACGAGAGATGAAGGATCGAGATCCGGAGGGGAAGAGAAGAAGTCGCGCGATTGGGAAAATGAAAGAAGAAACGCTGATCGGGGAAAATGGAAAGAAATCGGTGAGAGAAAATTAAACACTTAGCATTTAAACCTCTTAATAGCAGATAGTCTAAACAGACTTTACTAAAGCATATCTACTTTATCCCCGTAAAATGTCCATAACACTTCCGTTTAAATCTAGAAAATATTTCTAAAAATTCCTGAAAAAATTCCACGAGATATTTTATCAATTACCGATGAATTTTTTTTTTTCCGGTATTTTACACTCACTATAGGCTACTTTGATTGAAAACTTAGCATGAGTGAGATGTTAGGATGATACTAATATCCACTAATGCCTATGACATTTAGATGATCATTTAAGGTATCAAAATAGCAATAATAGACCAATCATGGGGAAGACTTATGTTTAATTCATAGACATATTGCCCAAAGATCATGGTTGGATATTTCATATGTTTTCAAAACAATTTCTTACTCTAAAATCTGTGTGCTCATGTTTTGAAACAATTGAAAGCAAAACTTGGTGTTAAAATGGATACTAACATTATCAAAAACCTAGTGGTTTTTAAAGCTTTTGGATTTTTTGTAAATCTCTGAAAATATAATGATTTTTCATGAAAAACTATTTTTCATTGATAGATATACTTACAAGAAATGTGTTCCCCAAATTTCACTATTTTTCGAATTTTCAAAAATTTATAGTGCATTTCTAAAATTCGTCCAAAAAATCAGAATTTCAGAATTTATTGTGCTAGTTGACTGTCATACTGATAGCAGTCGACTGCTCACCTGAAAAATAGCCCAGCAATATTTGATACACAGTTTTAAGGCATATTTTTGGTTTTGTTTCTCTCTATACTTGATGCCATGATATATAAACTTTGTTTAATCTTTTTGATGGTGTCAAAGGGGGAGAAAATTATATGTTTAAGTAAGGGAAAATATATTTAGGGGGAGTTTCATGTATTAAGGGGGAGAGTTGCTAATCATGTTATTTACATGCTTTCCTTTCTTAATATTTTTATCAAATGTTTTTACCTAACTTAAACGGATTGCCACACATCAAAAAGGGGGAGATTGTTAGGGCAATCTCTTGCCGTGATATGGTTTTGATGTGTGTGGCAAAGGGTTTAAGTTAGGTTGTTATTGTGATTTGATATGTGCGTTGGAGTCTTGCAGGACTTAGTAATTCGCACATGGAGCCTTGGCGGGTTCACCACTCAGAACCTCGTGCTTGAGTCGGAGAAGGAGCATTGCAGAGTCGTGCGCTTAATGCTGCCGAGGGACCGCCGGACGAGATGACTTGAAGCAAAGCCAAGGAAGCAGACTTCGGAGGCAAGAGACGCGAAGGAGCATTACAGAGCCGTACGCCTGATGCTGTCGAGGGATGTGGCCGCGAACGAAGAGAGCTTCGGCGAGGGTCTTCAAGTGAGATGAGAGAATGAGTGAATTGTAAGTAGCTCATTAGGTGAACTTGGCCGAATGGCTAAGTGTAAGATGAGTTTTTCCGACATCAGTCGACTGCCATGGAATGACAGTCGACTGCTCTGAGTCGAATAGGTTCGACTGGTATCCGATTGAGTTGTTTTGGGGCCAGCAGTCGATTGCCATATGTGGGCAACGATCGCTAAGATTATCACGATCAAGGCCGCAATGATCGGTAGTCAAGAGGGTTTAGGCCATTAATCACTCGTAGCCAATCGGGCCGATTACGGAGATCACGATCGATGAGATCCATCACCGACCGCCAAGTGTTTCGTTGACTGACTATGGTGGATCCGACGTGTTCGAGGTCGCTGAGTGGCGAAGCCCTCTCTATAAAAAGAGAGGGTGTGGGATTTTGGATGACTAATGCTCATATTCCAAACCATCATCCAAGTGCTCCACAAGTGATAAACTTCTTCTTCTAGATCTCTTTCACATCTATTGTAAAAGAAGTGTAGGGGATCGATTGGCCGGCTAGAGGGGGGTGAATAGCCCTCTTACGATGGATGTCGTAATTCGTTCGTTCTCGTGTGCTCGTCTACAATTGTCGTTAATATACGCAGCGGAATAACAATAGAAATAACAATAATACTAACAACAATACAAGCACACCAAATACGCAAGCATATACGTGGTTCGGAACCTTAGGGTTCCTACTCCACGGGGCGAGCTCAACGAGCTCTAGAGATGCACACGACAATACTCAAACTCCTTCTCGACTACACGTCGGAGGTGGAGAAACCTCTCACAAGCAATTACAACAGTAATATAGAAATACAAGCAAATACACAAATATAATACACAAGAAAACTTTCACCGATTGCTTTGATCACTTTGCTTGTTGCTTGCTTTGATTGACTCTTGAAGGACTGGAATGCATCAGCAATTCCCCTCCAATAGCTCTACAAAAACCATGGCAAAAACCTCCATCTCGAGCTCCTTTTATAACCTGCATCGAGCTGTTTTCGCGCCTAGCAGTCGACTGCCAAAAGGCCCCAGTCGACTGCCCCTGTAGCCGTTGTCTCACAACGGCCAGATCCACGTCGGACAAGTTCCAACGGATCACCTACCAGTCGACTGATGATGCCCATCAGTCGACTGGTGACCTAGTAGTCGACTGCCCAGTCGGCTACGGAGCGTTATGTGCTCGCGACACTCCCATCAGTCGATTGCCATCCCTCGCGATCGGCCGTCAACGTCGATCATTGCGATCCATACCATGGCAATCGGCGCAAGCACAAAACCCTAGCCTTACACCAGTTGAACCCTAGTCGACTTGAACCAGTCGAACCGGCACCTATGCCAGTCGACTGATGTCGGGCAAAACCTCAAACACCAAGTTGTTTGAGCATCCGACCGTCGGGTAAACCCTCAAACATAAAGTTTGAGCCTCCGACACTCAGTCTTAGCCACTTGACCAAATCCACCTTATCCCTCATGGAGTTCCCCACCGAAGCTTTCTTCCCTCGGCCTACGTCCCTCGGATGCGCCAAGCGCACGGCTTCGCAACGCCATCCTTCGCATCTCATACCCTAGAAGTATGCTTCCCTTTGGGCTCACTCCATTCGCTCCCTGTCCGGCGGTCCCTCGGATGCACCAAACGCACGACTTCGCAATGTCATCCTTCACCGACTCAAGGACCCGAGCCTAGTGAACTTGCCAAGTTCTCAAGACTTCCCAAATGCACCAAGCGCACGACTTCGCAATGCATTTCTCACCAAGCACCAAGCGCACGGCTTCGCAATGCTTTGGACTTTCCACACCAAGCTCCATGCTTGGATTTTCCATGCCAACCTCATGTTGGACTTTTCCATGACAATCCCATGTCATGAGTTTTATCTATCATCAAAATACTATCAAGATACTGCTCGAGTCAAACTCGAGCCAACCTGGGCCGATTGCACCAACAATCTCCCCCTTTTTGATGATTGACAAAACTACCATCTCAAGTCTACCAATTCTCCCATATTGGCAATTCTCATATCCCAAATGAGAATTCCAAACATAATTGGTAACTTGGTAACATCTCCCCCTTTTTGACATTACATCAAAAAGGTCCTCCCCAAGGGTATGAATGTCTCATATCCCAATGAGATCTTATATCTCTCCCTTGGAGGAACACATGCCTACCATCTTTCTAGTGATCCCATATCACTTAAAGAGAGGCAACCCAATTTTCCTCCCATGAGGAAATACACATCCATCTTCCCATGATGGATACCCCCCCCTAGAGGCTTGCTCCCCCTTGACCATTGCACCAACAATGTCCTTGGAGAGTCCCTAAGCCAATAGGAACATTAACCAAATCAAAATTAAGGCAAAGTTCAACAATGAACTCTCTTCCACCTTAAAGTTGATACTCTCCCTAAAACCCTTCTCCTAATCCATGTCCAATGGATTTCCACCCTTTCTAATGCTCTCCCAAGCATATCCTAGGGTTAGGAGTGGTTAGGGGACCTTAACCTAGCTGAACATGGGCCTAACCAACAAGATTTACCCGAAATCACGGCAAGTGATCAAATAAGACATCATTCTGCCACCCCATCACCATTGTCATCCATGGCGATCGTGATAATCAGATTTGATTAAAGATTTTCCGAAATCCATAAGTAAATATACGTAATTTTAAAAATCTTGAAAATGCATATGTATAATACTTATCCTAAACACTATGGGTGAAAAATATTGGAAAATTATTTTACCCACTAAATTAGGAGATTGATACAAAGTTTAGAAAAGCTTCAATAAAGAGCCCTCTTTGTATCATCCCATTCAATGGTGATAGCTATCAAAAGATAGGCTTCACCAAGATTTTTCAAAATGTTTTCAAATCTTTATTTTCTTTTTCCTAAACATCTCACCAATATCTAGATGTGTAAAACACATACAAGTCAAATTTTTGTGAGATGTGGGTTTTATTTTGTTTATATTCTCATGCATATTTCTAGGCAACATTAATTTGATTCCCTTTCAAATCATGCCATAGTCCTTAATTTCATTTTATTTTATGCATGATAATGATTATGGCATAAATATGATTTAGATAAAAACATATGCCAATATCATGATGTCATGGCATGTGAATGAAAACTAAGCATAAATGACATCTAAAAATAATTCTAAACATGATCATGATATTTTATAGATAAAAATGAAAATGATGTCATGACATGGCAAGACAAACAAAACATGACAAGTAAAATGTACTAAGGTATAGAATACCTAAGTGTGAAGATCAATTTGCCATTTTTAGGGGTTAAATACATTTTGCCTTAATGCCATTATTTCCTTAGTGTGCCAAAAACCCAAAATAGCACACCACGACCTTTATGACCTAATTGTGCCAATTTAAATCATTTTTAACTTCTCAAACCATATTGTCATACTCTAATGTGTCAACTCACAATGGCTAGGTTAACCACCCATCCACTTAGGGTTGACACACCCTAACCCATTTAGCGTGAATCGATCACGCTTCTAGGAACCCAATATCTATTTGAGCTCCTTGGGTTAACAAGGTATTCCCTAGGGATAACTTCCCTAGATACCTTCCTAATGACCCTTTTAGGCTTTGAATCCATAGTCTTTTGGGTCTTTCCTAGGTCAACTCTAGAGGTGACTCCTCAATTGACCTTCTTAGTGGCTACATTTGATTTCTTTGAGGTGTTAGCCACTAAACACATACCATGGCTAGACTTAGAGATGACTTCCCTATTAGCCTTGGTTTGTCTAGACCTAGATGATGTTCCATAATTAAATGAAACATTATGGTAGGACATAGGTTTGTGACCCAAACCCTTCTTGCCCTTAGATGTTTCTTGTTTCCTAGGTCTTGACTTTTGTGCATTAGACCCCTTAACCGAGTTTGATATTATTGCTAGGGTCTTCTCCAATTTTTCTAGCCTTGACCTCAAAGCTTGATTCTCCACCTCTAATTTCCTCAATTTTGAATTTTCATTAGGTTTTTGGGAAGACCTCTTCTTCTTAGGCATGTGCCTAGACTTTTTGGGATTAATACCCAAATTTTCTTCTACTCTCCTAATGGACTCTTTAGGTAAAATAGGTCTAGAATTATGAGTCCTAGGTTTATCCTTAGTTATATGAATATGCTTGGCACCTAAGCAATAAACCTTATTGTTTCTCCTAGCATGCTTTTCATTAACAATAGCAAGAGAGCTAAAATAATTCTTAGCATGCTTTTTAACTCTAGGAATTAAAGGTGCATTAAATAAATGTACCTTAGGGTTAGTTTTAGGAGCTCCCCCTACATGAGTTGCACCTTCTTGCCCTTTCTTCCTCCCCCTAGGGCATTGTCTTCGGTAGTGTCCCTTTTGATTGCATTTGAAGCAAACAATGTGCTCTTTGCTCTTGATTTTGGGAACACCGGCATCGTTTGACTTTGGGTTGACTTTTGGTGCGGATGCCTTTTCCTTAGCCAATTTTGGGCATTTGCTCTTGTAATGCCCTTTCTCCCTACACTCAAAACAAATAATATAATCTTTACGATTAATTATAATACATGAGTCACCTAGGGAGCTGGTGGAAGCCTCTTCACTTCTTCCGGAGGTAGAAGCTTCATCTTGATCTTTCTTCGGAGTAGAAACCCTTTCCTCCCCCTCAATGCTAGAGGTGGAGGTCTCCACCAAATCATCAACATCTTCAAAAGTAGATGGTGCTTCTTCTTCGGCATTTTCTTTTACTTGTGCCGGTTGGGAATTTTCTTGGAATTTCATTATCTTATTCCATAATTTCCTTGCATCCCTATAATCACCCAATCTAGACCAAATAGTGTTAGGTAACAAATCACTAATCAATTTAATTACCTCAAGATTTGTCTTGAAATCCTTAATTTGGTCTTGGGTCCACCTTGACTTTTCAATTTGCTTGTTGTATTTGTCCCTAGGCATCTCAAAACCATTTTCTACAATAATCATATAATCAAAATTGGTTTCGAGATATACCTCCATCCGTTTCCTCCACCAAGCAAAATCTCCATCGAATTTCGGTGGATGGATGAAGCCGGCCATTTGTAGTGCTCTCGCGGCGGTTAGTCCTTGAAGAGCGACCTCGGCTCTGATACCACTTGTAGGGGATCGATTGGCCGACTAGAGGGGGGTGAATAACCCTATTACGATGGATGTCGTAATTCGTTCGTTCTCGTGTGCTCGTCTACAATTGTCATTAATATACGCAGCGGAATAACAATAGAAATAACAATAATACTAACAACAATACAAGCACACCAAATACGCAAGCATATACGTGGTTCGGAACCTTAGGGTTCTACTCCACGGGGCGAGCTCAACGAGCTCTAGAGATGCACACGGCAATACTCAAACTCCTTCTCGACTACACGTCAGAGGTGGAGAAACCTCTCACAAGCAATTACAACAGTAATATAGAAATACAAGCAAATACACAAATACATTACACAAGAAAACTTTCACCGATTGCTTTGATCACTTTGCTTGTTGCTTGCTTTGATTGGCTCTTGAAGGATTGGAATGCAGCAGCAATTCCCCTCCAATAGCTCTACAAAAACCATGGCAAAAACCTCCATCTCGAGCTCCTTTTATAACCTGCATCGAGCTATTTTCGCGCCTAGCAGTCGATTGCCAAAAGGCCCCAGTCGATTGCCCCTATAGCCGTTGTCTCACAACGGCCAGATCCACGTCGGACAAGTTCCAACGGATCACCTACCAGTCGACTGATGATGCCCATCAGTTGACTGGTGACCTAGTAGTCAACTGCCCAGTCGGCTACAAAGCGTTCTGTGCTCGCGACACTCCCATCAATCGGCTGCCATCCCTCGACAGTCGACCGTTGTCGACGTCAGTCGACTGCTAGTCCATGGCAGTCGACTGCCAAGTACAAAACCCTAGCCTTACACCAGTCGAACCCTAGTCGACTTGGACCAGTCGAACCGGCACCTATGCCAGTCGACTGATGTCGGGCAAAACCTCAAACACCAAGTTGTTTGAGCATCCGACCGTCGGGTAAACCCTCAAACATCAAGTTTGAGCCTCCGACACTCAGTCTTAGCCACTTGGCCAAGTCCACCTTATCCCTCATGGAGTTCCCCACCGAAGCTTTCTTCCCTCGGCCTACGTCCCTCGGATGCGCCAAGCGCACGGCTTCGCAACGCCATCCTTCGCGTCTCATACCCTAGAAGTATGCTTCCCTTTGGGCTCACTCCATTCGCTCCCCGTCCGGCGGTCCCTCGGATGCACCAAGCGCATGGCTTCGCAATGCCATCCTTCACCGACTCAAGGACCCGAGCCTAGTGAACTTACCAAGTTCTCAAGACTTCCCAAATGCACCAAGCGCACGACTTCGCAATGCATTTCTCACCAAGCACCAAGCGCACGGCTTTGCAATGCTTTGGACTTTCCACACCAAGCTCCATGCTTGGATTTTCCATGCCAACCCCATGTTGGACTTTTCCATGACAATCCCATGTCATGAGTTTTGTCTATCATCAAAATACTATCAAGATTCTGCTCGAGTCAAACTCGAGTCAACCTGGGCCGATTGCACCAACAAGGAGTGTTCTTGAGTTGTAAGGGTTACCTCCACCTAGCTTAGTGCAAAGGAGAGATCGATAGTGATTTGGTTGTAGAGTGATTCACCGAGGACGAATCGGGGACCGTGGATTAGCGGCGTAGCCGTGAACCACGTTATATTTCGGTGTTAGCATTGTTTGTATTCTTCTTTGTTTATTTGCTTGTCTTTATTAGTATTCCGCTTGCGCTAACAATTGTGTAGACGAGCAAATTCCACCATCCAACGACAAAGGGATATTCACCCCCCTCTAGCCGGCCGATCGATCCCCTATAAGTTGTATTAGAGACAAGGAAAGCTTGTCGAGGACTAACCGCTACAACAAGCACATTCAAGAATGACCGGCTCAAATATTCATCCGTCAAAGTTCGAGGGCGAATTCTCTTGGTGGAAAAAGAGAATGGAGGTATTTTTCAAAGCCGATTTTGAAATTCTTTTGATTATGGAAACGGTTTCGAATTGCCTAGGAATGAAGAAGGGGAGCTATTGGAAAAATCAAGATGGAGTAAAAGACAAAGAGAGGAGTACATGGCGAATTCAAAGGCCAAGCACCACCTCTACAATGTACTCCCCCAACAAGAAGTAAATAGGATAGGGGAGTGTGCTAGCGCCAAGGAAATGTGGGAGAAATTAATAGAAATTCATGAAGGCACATTCGAGGCGAAACTAGCAAGGAGAGATGTCCTTCACTCCCAATTATCCAACATCAAACTCGAAAAAGGAGAGAAGGTAAAATCTCTACACTCTAGATTTAATGAAATTCTAACCGGCTTGACAAGTGTAGGTGAAAGGCTCTCCAATCGGGATATGGTAATGAAGGTCATAGATGTCTTTCCCCGGTCCTCAAGATGGAGCTCCATGGTGGACTCATTTTACATCTCCAAGAACTTAGAAGTGAGCACTTTGGAGGAGTTCTTCTCAACAATGGAGCTCCACGAAATGAGGCTTGAAGGAATACAAGAAGAGCCAAAGTTTCAATCTTCAAGAGGAGTAGCCTTGATGGCACACAAGGGGAAGAAGAAGATAGAGATCCCCTCCTCCGATGAAGCGTCTTCCTCCTCCTCCATGGATAGCACGGAAGAAGCCTATATGGTAAGGAGGGTAAGGCGTGCATTAAAAGGTTTTAAATTTAATAAATCTAATGACAGAAGTAGAAGACCAAGGGGGAAAATTATTTGCTACAATTGCCAAAGAGAGGGACACATAAGGGACAATTGTCCCCTCTTGAACAAAAACAAGGAGGAGAAGAGAAAGAAGGAAGAAAAGAAGAAGAAGGGGAGCAAGAAGAAAAAGGAAGAAGAAAAGAAGGCCAAAGAAAAAGGAAATGCCAAGACATTCAAAGCAAAGACATGGGATGACCCTTCTTCCTCATCTTCATCCGAAGAAGAAGAACATGTCTACTCCAACCTTTCCCTAATGACCTTCGATGACTTGGATTGCTCCTCCTTCGAAAATGAAGGATCAAGCTCAAGTGGAGAGAGCTCAAGTGAAGGGAGAGCCTCCTCTACATCCTCATCATCGGAAGAGGATTTGGTAAGTGAGGTAACAAATCTACCCCCCAAGCAAATAATGTCCATGATTTCTAGCCTCACTAAGGATTTATTTAGAGAAAAGAAGAAAAATAAATGCATGCTAGATCAAATTAAGGACTTAGAAGAAAAATTAGAAAAAACATGCTTAAATGATAATGATAATATTTCTTCTAGCTTAAATGATGCATGCTCACATGAATATATGCCTTTCAATGTTGATGATGCATGCATAGAAGAAAATATGGCTCTAAGGGAAAAGGTAGACTATTTGACCAAGACCCTAGAAAAATTTACAATAGGCTCCAATACTCTTAACATGATAATTGGGAGCCAAAGGACAAGCTTCAACAAGAAAGGCCTAAGATATAAGGAAAAGAAAAATGAAAAAGCCTATAAATGTCTAATTGCTAGGGGTCAAGACAAAAAGAAAGTAATTGCTAGGAAAAGGATCCCTAAAGAATTTTTAGTGAACCACATAGGAAAGAACTTATTTTGAGTTCCAAAATCCATCTTTAAGGGTTAGGAAAACCCTAGGATAGTCAACCATATGGACTTTACCTATATCATATTTTTGGTTGATTTAGGATGGCGGGACAATATTTTTGAAATAGTGTTAGGTGATGATAATGCACCTATTGTAGGGATTTCTATATGCCAAATAGCATATGCGCAACGGAAAAATTAGGATCCCTTCCTAGTGATCCTTGCGAAAGAAAACCTCGTACAAAATAAATTTCTCTAAAACCAAACCTATCTTATAGGAGAGGATTACCTTTGTTGCGTGCCCTTGTTAATCCCGCTTTTCCTTTTGGTTTATTGGATCTTTAGCATGTTCAAATGTCCGTGCCTCTATACGTATCCACACGAGCAAGCTCTTGTCTCACAAAAGAAAAAGTAGAAGGGCTCTCCTTTACTTCTTGCTAGAGAAGTCCCTAAAGGAGAGGAAGCTAGGGAAAAAGAGAAGGGAAGAAGAAGACTACTCTTCTTGCTAGCCTACACTCACAAAATCACACAACCAAAGCTTCCACCAAGCTCTCAAGCTCTCACACAACCACAATCACACTTTGGCCGGCCACTCCATGGAGTCTTTTATAGGGTTGGAAAAACCCTTTCACCTCCTACCATTTAATGCAATCCATTGCATTGAGACACCTTGTTTGGCCGGCCACTTTAAGGAGACAAAAACCACTTTGTCTCCTTCCACCTTATCTAGCTTAGGTGACATGATTATGTGGCATGCTTGTGTGACATTCATGCATGTTGAATTAATCTTATTAATTCAATAAGCCCACCTTATCTAGCTTATGTGGCATGCTTATGTGGCATGCTTGTGTGACATTCATGCATGTTGAATTAATCTTATTAATTCAATAAGCTTATGTTATCATATTGAATTAATCTCATTAAATCAATAAGGTAACATATTGAATTAATCTCATTAAATCAATAAGCTAAAATTCTCATTAAGCTTAAAGTCCAAAAACCATTTTGTACTTAAGCTTATTCCCAAATTATTCTAGTCAAACTAGAATGCACTAATTCTTCTAATCATCATGCTCTTTGTGTGTGACCCTATAGGCTCTCATAACGTTGGCAGTGGATATAAACTCTTTTAGATACACAAGCAATGAGCGACATCTAGCAATACATCATTGCTACCCAAGTTACGAAATAAGTCAAGATCCGACTAACCTTTCCGTGACTACTATAATGTATGACCGTGTCCTTCTATCCTTGATATCAGATTGACCAATGAGGCATAGACCGTGTCATCCTCGATCAATCTATGTGTTTCTTGATCCCTGAGTAAACTAACTCAAACAAATGAGCTCAATATCTCATATTGACTCATTTGAGCATGACCATGCGTTTTAGTAGTTCTACTCAATCAAGGGGCCCACCGATATCACTCTCGTCATATGAGAGGGATAGATCCCATCTACATCACTCACATCCCTCCGCATAATTTGTTATATACCCAGTAATCGCCTTTATGGTCCACCCTGTTACGGGTGACGTTTGACGATACCAAAGTACATAATTCCTTATGTAGGGAACCATAGTGACTTCAGGTTCGAGGACTATTCATACCAATGGTCACATGAGAAAGTTTATGACACTCATATGATCCATGAAACTTTCTCATGGCGGGTCAGTTCAGTATATATTCTCTAATATATACCCATGTGTCAACTTGATATCATATATCCATGACTTGTGAGATCAAGTCATCAATCGACCTACATGCTAGTCTTTATGTATTAATATTGCCCTTGCATATTAATACTTGACTAGGAACATTTAGGAAAGTGTTCTCTACAGCCTCTCATAATCAATTCTGCCAATTGATGTGCTGTAGATAAGAACCTACTTTTCTAAGGCATTATTATATTTAATTTAGCTGGCACAAGCAAGAGGTAAATATAATAACCAATCCTTTGCCTTTATTGAATATGATACAAAATGTTCCCTTTTCAACCATCACATGATTGGCTCTAGGGCTATAACTAACAATCTCCCACTAGCACTAGTACCAATCACTATGATATCTAATACCTAGTGACCTAGTGTGACCATCATGCTTCCTCTGTGCCAAAGCCTTGGTCAATGGATCTGCGATGTTAGCTTCTGTCGGTACTCTGCATATCCTCACATCTCCTCTATCGATGATCTCTCGAATGAGATGGAAGCGCCGCAATATGTGTTTAGTCCGCTGATGTGATCGAGGTTCCTTAGCCTGTGCAATAGCCCCATTGTTGTCACAATAGAGGTCTATTGGATCTGTAATGCTAGGAACTACCCCAAGTTCACTGATGAACTTGCGGAGCCAAACAGCCTCCTTTCTTTGCATCGACGCAAGAATATACTTTCGCTGTAAAATCAAGAATCGTGTCTCGCTTTGAACTCTTCCAGCTCACAGCTCCACCATTCAGGCAAAACACGTACCCCGATTGTGATCTATAGTCATCCTTGTCTGTTTGGAAGCTTGCATCACTATAACCCTTTACAGCTAGCTCCTCATTGCCTCCAAATATCAGGAAATATTCTTTCATTCTTCGTAAGTATTTAAGAATATTTTTGACTGCTATCCAGTGACTTTCACCTGGATCCGACTGGTATCTACTCGTCATGCTCAAAGCATACGAGATGTCAGGACGAGTACAGTGTAAGGGATCGATATGGCCGGCTAGAGGGGGGTGAATAGCCCTCGTACATTGGACGTCGTAAATTGCTCGTCTACAAAACTAATTAGCGCAAGCGGAATATATATAAATACAAAGCAAAAGACAAGCAAGATATAAGCAAGCAATACAAACACCGAGATATAACGTGGTTCACGGCTACGCCGCTAATCCACGGTCCGATTCGTCCACGGTGAATCACTCCGCCAAAACCAATCACTATCGGTCTCTCCTTTGCACAAAGCTAGGTGGAGGTAACCTTTACAACCAAGATCACTCTTCTTACAATAGGATTGAAGTAAAGACAAGTAAGAAGAGTTTAGAGCTTGTGGGGCACTAGGAAGATCGTTTGGAGTATGAGCATTAGCCTCTCAAAGGCTTACACCCTCTCTTTTTATAGAGAGGGCTAACTTCTTCCCGTTTGCCATCACCGACGCCGCCCAGCGATCAGCCCATCTAACGGCCTCCGAACACGTCGGATCCCGACCGTAGTCCAATCCGGAACTCTTGGCGATCGGATGGACTCATCACGATCATCGCCTCCGTAGTCGATCGCCCACGGCTATTTAACGGCGCGGCGAAACCCCATTGACCCGATCACGCGCCTTGGCCGATCGATGATCTGCAATGATCGCCCACGTACGGCGATCATTGCGCACAATCCAATGAGTCGTATACCGGTCGAACTTACCGACTCGAGCGATCGCCATGACATGGCGATCGGCGTGTCGAAACCCATCCGACACTGGCCAAATGGCCAAGTTTCACCTAAGAGCTACCCTTCCCGGGTTACAATCGCTCACTCTCATTTCTGAGTCCTCGCCGAGTTCTCTTCGTTCTCGGCCACGTCCCTCGGCAAAGATCAGCGCGACGACTGCAATGCTCCTTCGCGCCTCTTGCCTCAAGTCTACTTCCTCCGGCACTCCAAGCTTCTCGTCCGCGGTCCCTGATGCTCCAAGCGCACGGCCATGCAGCTATCCTTCACCGACTCAAGGCACGAGTCATGAGATGTGAAACTCGCCACGCTCCATGTGCGACCACTAAGTCTGCACGACTTCAACGCACATATCACATCAACATATCAAACTAACTTAAACCCTTTGCCACACCATCAAAACCATATTACGGCAAGAGATTGCCCTAACAATCTCCCCCTTTTTGATGTGTGGACAATCCGTTTAAGTTAGGTAAAAACATTTGATATAAATTCTAAGGTAAGAAAGCATGTAAAGATAAACATGATATAACAACATGCAATTCCCCCTTAATCCATGAAATTCTCTATGCAAATTTTCTCCCCCTATCATATATTTCTCCCCCTACAATATATTTCTCCCCCTACATATATTTCTCCCCCTAATGTGATTAACTTAAACATACTTATTTCTCCCCCTTTGACACCATCAAAAAGATTAACACTAAGTTATAAGCTCATGACATCAAGTATAATGGAGGAAAAAATATGTCAAGTTGATTTAAAATTGGGTACCACTTGTTGATGGCATCAAGTATATTTCTACCACTTGTAGGAGGTTTATAAACTGAATTCGGCCTTCAATATTCTGATTTACAGGCCACCAGTCGACTGCTATCAGTATGGCAGTCGACTGGCACAAATGAATCCATATTTCTGATTTTCTGGACGAATTTCAGAAATGCATTTTAAATTCCAGAAATTTTGAAAAATCACGAAATTTGGGGAACATATTTCTTTTAAGTATATCTATCAATGAAAAATAGTTTTTCATGAAAACTCATTATATTTTCTTGTTTTTGCCAAAAATCCAAAAGTTCTAAAAACCATTAGGTTTTTGATCATTCTAGTATCAAGTTAGCTACCTAGTTTTGCATCCAATTGTTTCAAGACATGAATACATGTATTTTAGGGTAAGAAATTGTTTTGAAAATATATGAAATATCCAACCATGATCTTTGGGCAATATGTCTATGAATTAAACATAAGCCTTCCCCATGATTGGTCTATTATTGCTATTTTGATACTTTAAATGACCATCTAAATGCCATAGACATTAGTGGACATTTGTATCATCCTAATATCTCACCCATGCTAAGTTTGTAATCAAGTTAGCCTATAGTGAGTGTGAGATGTATCCTAGGGGGTATTTGCATATACTTAACCCATATATTCATGCAATTCTATCATGGTTAAGTATCAACCTAACATCCTACATGATCATAATGACATATATAAATTAATTCTACATTATGATCATGAAACTCATGTATCCATCAAATAATAGTCATGAATTAGGTATTATATGATGATGATAAACAAACTATCACCTAAAGCATGATTTAAACTTATTTCTCAAGATAACGTGCCAAATATCAAAATCATAAATCATGATTGTAAATATACATAGGAATTACATCAATCATCATGATTTAAGCATTATTACCTATTTATGGGCACGTTATCATCACCCAACACTATCTAAAAAAATGTTGTCCCGTCATCCTAAGTCAACCAAATTATGATATAGGTCAAGTTCATATGGTTGACTACCCTAGGGGTTTTCTAACCCTTAAGGATGGATTTTGGAACCCAAAATAGATTCTTTCCTATTGGGTTCACTAAATATTCCTTGGGGATCCATTTTCTAGCTATTGCTTTCTTTTTATCTTGTCCCCTAGCTATTAGGCATTTGTAGGCCTTTTCATTTTTCTTTTCCTTGTAGCCTAGGCCTTTCTTGTTGAAACTAGCTCTTTGGCTCCCTAAGATCATATTTAAGGTGTTGGAGCCAATAGTGAATTTTTCTAGGGCTTTTGTTAAATAATCTACCTTTTCCCTTAAAGCTCTATTTTCATTTATACATGCATCACTAACATCTAAAGGCATATAAAGGTCATGTGAGCATGCTTCATCTAAGCTAGAAGAAATATTATCATTTAAGCATGCCTTTTCTAATTTTTGTTCTAATTCCTTAATTTGTTCAAGCATGCATTTATTTTTCTTCTTTGCCCTAAATAAATCTCTAGTTAAGCTAGAAACCATGGAAACTATTTTCTTAGGGGTTAGATTTGTTACCATAGTTTCCATGTCCTCTTCTTCTTCGGATGAGGAGGATGTGGAAGCTCCCCCTTCATTTGAGCTCTCCCCATTTGAGCTTGATTCTTCATTTTCGGATGAAGAGCAATCCAAGTCATCAAAGGCCATCAAGGCCAAATTGGTGACAAAGGCATTCTCCTCATCCGATGATGATGAGGAGGATGATGATGGGTCATCCCAAGTCCTTGCCTTGAGAGCCTTAGCCTTTCCCTTCTCCTTTGTTTTCTTCTCCTCTTCCTTCTTTTTCTTGCTCCCCTTTTTCTTCTTCTTTTCTTCTTTCTTTTTCCTTTCTTCCTTGCTCTTGTTTAGGAGGGGACAATTGTCCCTTATGTGCCCTTCTCCTTGGCAATTATAGCATATGACCTTCCCCCTTGGTCTTCTATTTCTATCATTAGATTTATCAAATCTAAAATTCTTAAATGCACGTCTTACCCTCCTTACCATATAGGCTTCTTCGGTGCTATCCATGGAGGAGGAGGAAGACGCTTCGTCATCGGAGGAGGAGGTGATTTCCATCTTCTTCTTTCCCTTACTTGCCAATAATGCTACTCCTCTTGAGGGTTGAATTCTAGGCTCCTCTTGTATTCCTTCAAGCCTAGTTTCGTGGAGCTCCATTGTTGAGAAAAATTCCTCCAAGGTACTTACTTCCAAGTTCTTGGAGATGTAGAACGAATCCACCATGGAGCTCCATTTTGAGGACCGGGGAAAGGCATCTATGGCCTTCATTACCATATCCCGATTTGATAGCTTCTCACCTACACTTGTTAGCCCAATTAAAATTTCTTTAAACCTAGAGTGTAGTGAGGTTACCTTTTCTCCCTTTTTTAGTTTTATATTGGATAATTGGGAGCGGAGGAGGTCTCTCCTTGCTAGCTTGGCCTCGGATGTGCCTTCATGGAGTTCTATAAGCTTCTCCCACATCTCTTTGGCGCTAGCACATTCTCCGATCCGGTTGATCTCTTGTTGAGGGAGCACATTGTAGAGATGGTGCTTGGCTTTGGAGTTTGCAAGGTGCTCCTCTCTTTGCCTCTTGGTCCACCTAGATTTCTCTATTGGCTTCCCCTCTTCATCCCTAGGCAAAAGCGAGCGGATTCCATTGTAATCATTATATCAAAATCCGTTTCGAAAAATACCTCCATTCGCTTCTTCCACCAAGCGAATTCTCCTTCAAACTTCGGAGGATGGATGTTGGAGCCGGCCATTTTTGATGTAGGGCTTGTTGCGGCGGTTAGTCCGGTGACAAGCAACCTCGGCTCTGATACCACTTGTAAGGGATCGATATGGCCGGCTAGAGGGGGGTGAATAGCCCTCGTACGTTGGACGTCGTAAATTGCTCGTCTACAAAACTAATTAGCGCAAGCGGAATATATATAAATACAAAGCAAAAGACAAGCAAGATATAAGCAAGCAATACAAACACCGAGATATAACGTGGTTCACGGCTACGCCGCTAATCCACGGTCCGATTAAATCCGCGGTGAATCACTCACCAAAACCAATCACTATCGGTCTCTCCTTTGCACAAAGCTAGGTGGAGGTAACCTTTACAACCAAGATCACTCTTCTTACAATAGGATTGAAGTAAAGACAAGTAAGAAGAGTTTAGAGCTTGTGGGGCACTAGGAAGATCGTTTGGAGTATTAGCATTAGCCTCTCAAAGGCTTACACCCTCTCTTTTTATAGAGAGGGCTAACTTCTTCCCGTTTGCCGCAATCAGTCGACTGCCGCCCTTGGCAGTCGACTGCCGTCACTACAACGGCCTCCGAACACGTCGGATCCCGACCGTTGTAGTCCAACGGAACTCTTAGCGATCGGCTACGCCTCCGTAATCGCCCGATCGGCTAAGCGGTTACATGGCGAAACCCCATTGACCGATCATTCGCCTTGATCGATGATAATCTTGTCATTGCCCACGTATGGCGATCGGCTCGGCCTAATCAATCGATCGTATACGGTCGAACTTACTCGACTCGAGCGATCGGCGCCATGACATGGCGGATCGGCGGTGTCGAAAACCCATCCGACACTTGGCCAAATGGCCAAGTTTCACCTAAGAGCTACCCTTCCCTGGGTTACAATCGCTCACTCTCATTTCTCGGAGTCCCTCGCCTTCGAAGTTCTCTTCGTTCTCGGCCACGTCCCTCGGCAGCATCAGGCGCACGGCTCTGCAATGCTCCTTCGCGTCTCTTGCCTCGAAGTCTACTTCCTCCGGCTTCACTCTAAGCTTCTCGTTCGACGGTCCCTCGGATGCTCCAAGCGCACGGCTTCCGCAAAGCTATCCTTCACCGACTCAAGGCACGAGTCATGAGATGTGAAACTCGCCACGGCTCCATGTGCGAATTACTAAGTCCTGCACGACTTCAACGCACATATCATATCAACATATCAAACTAACTTAAACCCTTTGCCACACCATCAAAACCATATCACGGCAAGAGATTGCCCTAACATACAGAGCATGGCGTACATGATAGACCCTATGGCAGATGCATAAGGGATCTTATCCATGCGATCTCTCTCCTCCTTAGAAGAGGGACATTGAGTCTTCGAAAGACTCACACCATGTGATAAAGGCAGAAATCCTTTCTTGGAATTTTGCATAGCAAAACGATCTAGCACATTATCAATGTATGTACTCTGACTTAGGCCAAGTAATCTTTTAGATCTATCTCTATAGATCTTGATGCCTAGAATATAGGCAGCTTCACCTAAGTCTTTCATCGAGAAACAATTCCCTAACCACATCTTCACAGTGGGTGAGGAATATCATTTCCGATGAGAAGTATGTCATCTACATACAAGACAAGAAATACAACTGTGCTCCCACTATTTCTCTTGTAGACACAAGGTTCATCTTCATTCTTGATGAAACCAAACTCCTTGATTGCATCATCGAATCGAAGATTCCAGGTTCGAGAGGCTTGCTTTAGTCCATAAATGGACCTTTGCAGTTTGCATATCTTTCCAGGATGCTTTGGATCTTTAAAATCCTCAGGCTATGTCATGTACACATCCTCGAGTAGCTTTCCATTCAGAAAAGCGGTTTTGACATCCATCTGCCAGATCTCATAATCGTGGTAGGCTGCAATAGCAAGTATGATCCGAATGGATTTAAGCATCGCAACTGGTGAAAAGGTTTCATCATAGTCAATACCATGAATTTGTTTGAATCCTTTAGCCACCAATCTACCTTTATAGGTATGCTTATTACCATCCATGTCAGTCTTTACTTTAAAGACCCACTTACACCAATGGGTTTTACCCCTTCAAGTGGATCAACCAAGGTCCATACTTGGTTAGTGTACATGGATTCCATTTCGGATCTCATGGCCTCTAGCCATTTCTCGAAATCTGGGCTCATCATAGCTTCTTGATAGGATGTAGGCTCGTCAAGATCGACAAGCAATACCTCACCGTTGTCAGTCAAGAGAAAAGAATATCTCTCGGGTTGACGACGGATCCTATCAGATCTACGAAGAGGTTGGTCTACTTGAACAGGTGTTTGCTCCACAACTCTTTGGGCAACAATTTCCTCATCCACAACACTTTGTGGTTCCTGTTCATTTTCCATCGAAGCCTTAGTGTTATCGTCATCTTGAACTTCTTCAAGATGAATTTTACTCCCACTAGTTTTTCTAGAAATAAATTCTCTTTCTAGAAAGACAGCATTTCTGGCAACAAACACCTTGCCAAGTGTGGGATTGTAAAAGTAATATCCCTTAGTTTCCTTGGGATATCCTACAAAATAACACTTATCTGATTTGGGTCCTAGTTTATCTGAGACTTGACGTCTAACATAAGCTTCACAACCCCAAATCTTTATAAAAGACATTTTGGGACTCTTCCCAGTCCATATCGTATATGGTGTCTTTTCTACGGCTTTTGATGGGACGCGATTAAGTGTGAAAGCGGCTGTCTCTAGAGCTAAACCACAAAAGGAAGTAGGTAGATCAGTCTGGCTCATCATTGATCGTACCATATCTAATAGAGTACGATTTCTCCTTTCAGATATACCATTCCATTGTGGTGTTCCAGGTGGAGTGAGTTGGGATATTATCCCACACTCAGCCAGGTGATCACAAAACTCTTGACTAAGGTATTCACCACCTCGATCTGATCGAAGTAGCTTAATACGCTTACCAAGTTGGTTTTGTACTTCATTCTTGAATTCTTTGAACTTTTCAAAGGATTCTGACTTATGTCTCATCAAATATAAGTAGCCAAATCTACTCATATCATCGGAAAGTAATAAAGTACTTATAGCCTCCTCGGCCGACATTGAAAGGGCCACATACATCAGTATGTATGAGTCCTAACAAGTCCGTCGCTCTCTCGCCATGTCCACTAAATGGAGTTTTAGTCATCTTTCCTAAAAGACAAGATTCATATACCTCATATGATTCAAAATCAAATGAGTCCAATAATCCATCTTTATGGAGTTGGGATATGCGTTTTCATTTATGTGACCTAGGCGGCGAGTGCGAGGAGATATGTTTGGTTTAAATCATTCGATTTGAACCGTTTAGTATTACGTTATATATTGGGTTTCTAAATCTAGAACATAGAGACCATTCATAAGTGGTGCATTACAATAGAACATTTCATTTCAAATAAATGGAACAACATTTGTCCTTTATTATAAAGAAAAGTTTTCTTGTCTAAACAAGATCTGAAATTATGTTCTTTGTCAATGCGGTACATATAAGCACTCCTCTAGTTCTAAGATAAGCCCGGTGGGCAAAGACAAAGAATATGTTCCTCTGACTCTGACAACTTTTGCGCCATTGCCTACTCGTAGGTCCACTTGCCTTTGCCATTAGTCTACTATTTCTCGATCCTGCACATTAGTACAAATGTGAGATGCACATCCGGTATCTAATACCCATGTAGAAGAAATAGATAGATTAACTTCTATAGCGTGTATACAGGCGAAGTCCACTTCTTTTCTTCTTTACTTCCTCGAGTAGACTTTGCGATTCGCTTCCGGTGTCGATCTCACACGCAATGGAAGCGATCCCCTTCCTTAGGTACTTTACCTTTACCCTTTGAAGTGGATGAATTAGCCTTGCTTTGCTTCAGGTCTTACCCTTGCCTTTGTCAGGCTTACCTTTGCCCTTCTTGACCATTAGTACGTATTAACTTTCTTTTTGAGATTGGTTCCTCAATTCTTAACATCTTTGAGAATCTCAGCAAAGGTTTATCAATTTCATTCATGTTATAATTCATGACGAATTGATTATATGCTTAAGAACGAGCGATTGCAGGATAACATCGGCTACAATTCTTGCTCTGGAAAACCTAGTCTTTCAAGGTTCTCAACGCGTACCCAATCATTTTAAGGCACGTGAGTTCCTACAGGTGTTCCTTCTTGCATCTTGCATGCAAAAAGAGCCTTAGACACTTCAAAACGCTCGTGCCTGGCTTGTCCTTGATATAGTTGTTTCAAATGCTCAACCATATCATAGGCATCCATGTTCTCATGTTGCTTCTGAAGCTCAGAGTTCATGGTTGCAAGCATAAGGCATGACACATCTAATGAGTCATCTTGATGCTTCTTATAAGCATCTTTTTCAGCACGAGTGGCCGCAGGGGCAGGTATTTCAGGGGTAGACTGCTCTAGAACATACAGTTTGTGTTCTTGCTTGAGGATAATCCTCAAGTTCCTATACCAGTCAAGAAAGTTCGCTCCATTGAGCTTGTCCTTCTCAAGGACAGATCGCAAGTTGAGGGGGTGTGTCGTGTTAGATGACATGGTGATCTACAACAATAAAATGCAAAATTAAGTATCATACCTAAGTCATTTAATTAGGCCTTTAATTAAATGAGGCTCCCACTAAATTCTCATAGCTTTGATATGAGCTAATCATTGATGTAGGCAAACACTTTTCGCTTACATCATTAGCTACTATTTAGCTATAAATTTATATGGGATAAAGATCCACATCATAATTCGTCTTGAGTTAGCTTTGGCTAATCGCCCAAGACGTAGTATGATTAGGTAGGCAATCTTTTGCCAATTACATCTGATGTAACTCTTTAATAGCTTTGGTTAAGTTTAGATTAGTTTAGTGCTTATTCCTAAACCAGCTTCCAGGCTGTGGCGAGGCACAGAGGCCTTCTTGGATGTCGGAGCAACGACCACTTCTAAGACAAAGCTGATGTTCGGAAATCACACAAAACTAATTTTAAAACTTATGTTCAAAGCTAATATATGCCTATACTTTCTTAACAAATTAAGAAAAACTTAATTAAGTCTTAACCAAGTTTGATAGCAGGACATCACGATTGTCCACTCGCACTCTTCCAAGATAAAATGCATTGCTTTGCTTTGGCAAACCCAATAACAAATGATCGAGGAAGTAGTGAGTACCAAACTTTGGTAGGCATATCGTATTTGACTTATTAAGATATAAACTTAAACATGCATCACATACATATTAGCATACATCACATATAAGCTAAATTAACATGCATCACATAAAAGTTAAACTAAGTGTGTCATGGTTATGGCCCTTATTCTACAATCTTCTCAAGCCAATGAGAAGATTGATTGGTCAACCTAGGGATAGCATCTTCTCCCAAGTGCTTCCTTTTGGTTGTCTTGTGTTGTTGACTTCCTCCTTGTAACATTATCTTCCAATGGACCCTCCATCTTTTGTTGTATATTACAAAAGGAGAAATACTCGAGTTACATTCGAGTCTAAAGCTAATTTTACAACAAGAATTTTAGGAGAAAGGCACGACACGCAGGCCGTATTAAGAATTACAACACACAATCACAAACTTTTTGGGACTAGGCCATAACCATGCACCATGTCAATTTTAACTTTTAAAAGACATCAGATATTTTATTATGTTTGAAAATTTGCTAATGCAATTATCAACTCAATAAAATTTATCCTACTTCTATATTATATATAAAATAGAGAAAAACTATTTTTATACGATCTTTCGTAAGTGGCTCTGATACCACTGTAGGGATTTCTATATGCCAAATAGCATATGCACAACGGAAAAATTAGGATCCCTTCCTAGTGATCCTTGCGAAAGAAAACCTCGTACAAAATAAATTTCTCTAAAACCAAACCTATCTTATAGGAGAGGATTACCTTTGTTGCGTGCCCTTGTTAATCCCGCTTTTCCTTTTGGTTTGTTGGATCTTTAGAACGTTCAAATGTCCGTGCCTCTATACGTATCCACACGAGCAAGCTCTTGTCTCACAAAAGAAAAACTAGAAGGGCTCTCCTTTACTTCTTGCTAGAGAAGTCCCTAAAGGAGAGGAAGCTAGGGAAAAAGAGAAGGGAAGAAGAAGACTACTCTTCTTGCTAGCCTACACTCACAAAACCACACAACCAAAGCTTCCACCAAGCTCTCAAGCTCTCACACAACCACAATCACACTTTGGCCGGCCACTCCATGGAGTCTTTTATAGGGTTGGAAAAACCCTTTCACCTCCTACCATTCAATGCAATCCATTGCATTGAGACACCTTGTTTGGCCGACCACTTTAAGGACACAAAAACCACTTTGTCTCCTTCCACCTTATCTAGCTTAGGTGGCATGATTATGTGGCATGCTTATGTGGCATTCATGCATGTTGAATTAATCTTATTAATTCAATAAGCCCACCTTATCTAGCTTAGGTGGCATGCTTATGTGGCATGCTTGTGTGGCATTCATGCATGTTGAATTAATCTTATTAATTCAATAAGCTTATGTTATCATATTGAATTAATCTCATTAAATCAATAAGGTAACATATTGAATTAATCTCATTAAATCAATAAGCTAAAATTCTCATTAAGCTTAAAGTCCAAAAACCATTTTGTACTTAATCTTATTCCCAAATTATTCTAGTCAAACTAGAATGCACTAATTCTTCTAATCATCATGCTCTTTGTGTGTGACCCTATAGGCTCTCATAACGTTGGCAGTGGATCTAAACTCTTTTAGATACACAAGCAATGAGCGACATCTAGCAATACATCATTGCTACCCAAGTTACGAAATAAGTCAAGATCCGACTAACCTTTCCGTGACTACTATAATGTATGACCGTGTCCTTCTATCCTTGATATCAGATTGACCAATGAGGCATAGACCGTGTCATCCTCGATCAATCTATGTGTTTCTTGATCCCTGAGTAAACTAACTCAAACAAATGAGCTCAATATCTTATATTGACTCATTTGAGCATGACCATGCGTTTTAGTAGTTCTACTCAATTAAGGGGCCCACCGATATCACTCTCGTCATATGAGAGGGATAGATCCCATCTACATCACTCACATTCCTCCGCATAATTTGTTATATACCCAGTAATCGCCTTTATGGTCCACCCTGTTATGGGTGACGTTTGACGATACCAAAGTACATAATTCCTTATGTAGGGAACCGTAGTGACTTCAGGTTCGAGGACTATTCATACCAATAGTCACATGAGAAAGTTTATGACACTCATATAACGATCCATGAAACTTTCTCATGGCGGGTCAGTTCAGTATATATTCTCTAATATATACCCATGTGTCAACTTGATATCATATATCCATGACTTGTGAGATCAAGTCATCAATCGACCTACATGCTAGTCTTTATGTATTAATATTGCCCTTGCATATTAATACTTGACTAGGAACATTTAGGAAAGTGTTCTCTACAGCCTCTCATAATCAATTCTGCCAATTGATGTGCTGTAGATAAGAACCTACTTTTCTAGGGCATTATTATATTTAATTTAGCTGGCACAAGCAAGATGTAAATATAATAACCAATCCTTTGCCTTTATTGAATATGATACAAAATGTTTCCTTTTCAACCATCACATGATTGGCTCTAGGGCTATAACTAACACCTATAAGTAGATAAATCATGCTTTAGGTGATTTTTGCTTTATTATCATGATGTAATACCTAATGCATGATCACAATTTGATGAATACATTTGTTTCATGATCATAATGTGAAATTAATTCATATACATCTTTATGATCATGTGGAATGATAGGATGATACTTAACCTTGATAGAATTGCATGAAAATAATGGTTAAGTATATACAAATACCTTTAGGATACATCTCACACTCACTATAGGCTACTTTGATTGAAAACTTAGCATGAGTGAGATGTTAGGATGATACAAATGTCCACTAATGTCTATGACATTTAGATGGTCATTTAAGGTATTAAAATAGCAATAATAGACCAATCATGGGGAAGACTTATGTTTAATTCATAGACATATTGCCCAAAGATCATGGTTGGATATTTCATATGTTTTCAAAACAATTTCTTACTCTAAAATCTGTGTGCTCATCTTTTGAAACAATTGAAAGCAAAACTAGGCGTTAAAATGGATACTAACATTATCAAAAACCTAGTGGTTTTTAAAACTTTTGGATTTTTTGCAAATCTCTGAAAATATAATGATTTTTCATGAAAAAACTATTTTTCATTGATAGATATACTTACAAGAAATGTGTTTCCTAAATTTTACTATTTTTCGAATTTTCAGAAATTTATAGTGCATTTTTGAAATTCGTCCAGAAAATTAGAATTTCAGAATTTATTGTGTCAGTCGACTGCCATACTGATAGCAGTCGACTGCTCACCTGAAAAATAGCCCAGCAATTTCTGATACACGGTTTTAAGGCATATTTTTGGTTTTGTTTCTCTCTATACTTGATGCCATGATATATAAACTTTGTTTAATCTTTTTGATGGTGTCAAAGGGGGAGAAAATTATATGTTTAAGTAAGGGGAAATATATTTAGGGGGAGTTTCATATATTTAGGGGGAGAGTTGCTAATCATGTTATTTACATGCTTTCCTTTCTTAATATTTTTATCAAATGTTTTTACCTAACTTAAACGGATTGCCACACATCAAAAAGGGAGAAATTGTTAGGGCAATCTCTTGCCGTGATATGGTTTTGATGTGTGTGACAAAGGGTTTAAGTTATGTTGTTATTATGATTTGATATGTGCGTTGGAGTCTTGCAGGACTTAGTAATTCGCACATGGAGCCTTGGCGGGTTCACCACTCAGAACCTCGTTCTTGAGTCGGAGAAGGAGCATTGCAGAGCTATGCGCTTAATACTGCCGAGGGACTGCCGGACGAGATGACTTGAATCATAGCCAAGGAAGCAGACTTCGGAAGCAAGAGACGCGAAGGAGCATTGCAGAGCCGTGCGCCTGATGCTGTCGGTGAACGAAGAGAGCTTCGGTGAGGGACTTCAAGTGAGATGAGAGAATGAGTGAATTGTAAGTAGCTCATTAGGTGAACTTGGCCGAATAGCTAAGTGTCGGATGAGTTTTTCCGACATCTGTCGACTGCCATGGAATGACAGTCGACTGCTCTGAGTCGAATAGGTTCGACTGGTATCCGACTGAATTGTTTTGGAGCCAGCAGACGACTGCCATATGTGGGCAGTCGACTGCCAAGACCATAAGTCGATTGATCAAGAGGGTTTAGGCCACAGAACCACTCGTAGTCGACTGGGCTGTCGACTACGGAGGCATCAGTCGACTGATGGGATCCATCAGTCGACTGCCAAGTGTTCCGTTGGACTACAATGGTCGGGATCCGACGTGTTCGGAGGCCGTTGAAGTGGCGACAGTCGACTGCCAAGGGCAGCAATCGACTGGTGGCGACCAACGGGAAGAAATCAACCCTCTCTAAAAAAAGAGAGTGTGTGGGCTTTTGGATGACTACTGCTCATATTCCAAACCATCATCCAAGTGCTCCACAAGTGATAAACTTCTTCTTCTAGATCTCTTTCACATCTATTGTAAAAGAAGGAGTGTTCTTGAGTTGTAAGGGTTACCTCCACCTAGCTTAGTGCAAAGGAGAGACCGATAGTGATTTGGTTGCAGAGTGATTCACCGAGGACGAATCAGGGACCGTAGATTAGCGGCGTAGCCGTGAACCACGATATATTTCGGTGTTAGCATTGTTTGTATTCTTCTTTGTTTATTTGCTTGTCTTTATTAGTATTCCGCTTGCGCTAACAATTGTGTAGACGAGACAATTCCACCATCCAACGACAAAGGGCTATTCACCCCCCTCTAGCCGGCCGATCGATCCCCTACAAATGGGTGGACTATAAAGGCGATTATTGGGTATGTAACAAATTATGCAGAGGGATGTGAGTGATGTAGATGAGATCTATCCCTCCTATATGACGGGAGTGACATCGTTATTCTTGATAGAGTGAGACCACGAAGTGCATTACCATGCCCAAATGAATCAATATGAGATATTGAGCTCATTTGATTAGAGTGAGTCTACTTGGAGTTCAAGATATAGATTGTACCGAGGATGACACGGTCTATGCCTTAATTGGTCAATCTAGATGTCAAGGATAGAGGGACATTGTCACATATTGTGAGAGTCACAATTAGTAGTCACAAAGGTGATGTTGGAGCTCAACATTCTTGTAACTTGGGTAGCAATGATGTGTTGCTAGATATCGTTCATTGCTTATGTTCCTAAATCGGTTTAGGGACATTGTCAACGTTACAAGAACCTATTGGGTCACACACAAAGGGCAATTAGATAGAGATTAAGTTCATATGATGAACCATGAGGATTAGGTTCATGGGATGAACCAAATTGGGTTAAGAGTAATCCAAATTAGACTAACTGAGTTGGACTCAATTTGATTCAAGTGTTGAATGAGTCTAATTTAGATTTGATTCACCAAATCAATTTAAATTAATGAATAGAGATTCATTAAATTAAATTGACTTAAATCAAATGGTTGGATTTGATCAACCATGGGAGATAAGAGGTAAAGTTTGACTTGACTTGAGAGGGAAGATGAAATGTCAAGTTTGACTTCACGAAATGTCATGTTATAATGATGACTTGGCATGGCCGGCCATTGATGATGCTCCACATCATTATGAACTTATCATGTGGTGCCACCTCATGAGGGAGACCAAGAGCCATTGGCTATTGGAGTTACATGCATGCATGTAACCCCCCAACTTAAAGTGGCCGGCCACTATTCATCATGGGTGAATTCATTTTGTGAGTTACTCTCCAACTTCATCTTCTTCCTTGGATCACCTTCTCAAGCTCTTCCATCCCTCATCTTGTCGAAATTCCTAAAGGGTGTTAGCACACTCTAAGGTATTTTTTCTCCACCATTTGTCTGTGTGGATGCCAATAGAGGAGTGTTCACTTGACACTCTTGAGTTCCGGCGAAACGTTTGGACGAGCGGGATAAGCGAAGAGCGTCGCTACGAGGGTAATATTTTCAACTTCTAGATCTAAGGTAGATCTAGGTTTACTTAGCACATACATGTTTTTATTTTAATATATCTTCGCACGGATCCGTGGCCGGACTTCCGGGGTTTCCGCAACGCAAAAAGTTTTTTTTGCGGCTCGGAAAGTACAACACCGACGACACATGGCGGTTAAAGGAGGCGCTTAGAGGAGCCCTTAACCCTAGGTTGACTGTCCGATCTTCTCATTGGCTTGAGAAGATCGTAGTAGGGTCATGACCTCATCACAATATAACTATATATATATATATATATATATATTTATTTATTTATTTATTTGTTTTTTCTTGTATGTATGTGATACGTGCTAGTAAATTTTGTTTGTATGTATATGATGCATGCTAGGATTTTTTGCTTGTATGTATGTGATGCATGCTAATAAATCTTACTTGTATGTATATGATGCATGCTAGTATATTTCTTTGTATGTATGTGATGCATGCTAGTGTAGGGTAATAAAGGCCTTAATGCGTATATGATACACATTCACGATTAGCTTAGATCTTATTCGAATCAACTCGAAAATGCCTACCAAGTTTTGATACCCATCACTACCTCGATCATTTGTTGTTGAATCTGCCAAAGCAGAGCAACGCATATTATCTTGGTAGGGTGCGGAGGGACAATCTTGGTCCTTCCTATCACAGCTTGGGTGAGAATAAGCTCAATTAGATTGAGTTAAAATAGTTAACTCAATTGGATCAAGTAAAACTATAGGCATATTCCAACCGTTGGAAAGGTAGGATAAGGTTACATTTACACTAAATCTTGGGTGATTTAGCCAAAGCTAACTCAAGGTCTTTTGTAAATGTGGATCTTGATCTTATAAACAAGAGTTGCATAGAGATGTAATCGGTAATGTGTTACCTACCGATCATATTAAGTCTTGGGCGATTTAGCCAAAGCTAACTCAAGGCATAGTATGATGTGGATCTTGTCCCGCGAGAATTATAGCTAGTTTGTATGAATCTAGTAATGTGGTTTGACCACATCCATGACTCGATTCTACAAAAGTCCTATAATTCTGTGGGAGCATCATTTGATTAAAGGCCTAATTAAATGATAAATAGAATATGATTTTAATTATCTGCATTGTGTATGTTGTAGATTACCATATCGACAAACACGAACACTCTCTCCCTGCGTTCTGTCCTTGAGAAGGACAAGCTTAATGGAGCTAATTTCCTGGACTGGTACAGGAATATGAGAATCGTTCTCACCCAAGAAAGAAAACTGTACGTCCTGGAACAGCCCATTCCGGAGGCACCTCCTGCCACTGTCTCGCGAACTGACCGAGATGCTTACAAGAAGCATCAAGATGATGCATTAGATGTGTCATGCCTCATGCTCGCGACAATGAACTCTGAGCTTCAGAAGCAACATGAGTTCATGAATACTTTTGATATGGTTGAACATCTTTGTCAACTGTATCAAGGACAAGCAAGTCACGTGAGATATGAGATCTCTAAGGCACTGTTTCAGTCCAAGATGCAAGATGGAACTCCCGTAGGTCAATATGTACTCAAGATGATTGGGTGCATAGAGAACCTACAGAGGTTGAGATTTCCACTTGGCCAAGAGCTGACCACTGACTTGATCTTGCAATCTTTGCCACAAATCTACAATCAATTTGTCATGAATGAAATTAATAAGCACTGCCTGAGATGCTTAGCATGTTGAGAACTGCTGAGCTCAACCTTAAGAAGGAAAAACTTGACTCCATTTTGATGGTGCAAAAGAAGAAAGGCAAGGGCAAGCCTAAAGGTAAGGGAAAGTCTCAAGCCAAGGGCAAAGGCAAGGCACTGAAACCGAAAGGAGAGGTGGCCAAGGAAGGGTCTTGCTTCCACTGCAAGGAAGCTGGACACTGAAAGCGTAACTGCAAAGCATACCTGGAAGATCTTAAGAAGAAGAGAAGTGAGACTTCTACTTCAGGTATAAATATTATAGAAGTCAATCTATCTATTTCTTCATCATGGGTTTAGATACCGGATGTGTTTTGCTTGAATGGTGGCGCTATGAGCTGGAAGAGTTCGAAGCAGGACACAGTTGCTGATTCTACAACAGAGGCTGAGTATATTGCTGCATCAGAGGCAGCAAAGGAAGCAGTTTGGATCCGCAAGTTCATTACTGAGCTTGGGGTGGTTCCTAGCATAGCAGATCCTATAAATCTCTATTGTGACAATAATGGAGCGATTGCGCAGGCTAATGAACCTTGCTCACACCAGCGGACCAAACACATACTACGACGCTTCCATCTCATTCGAGAGATTATCGATAGAGATGTGAAGATTTGCAGAGTACCTACAGGGGCTAACATCACAGATCCCTTGACCAAGGCTTTGACACAGAAAAAACATGATGTTCACACTAGGTCATTGGTTATTAGATACTACAGTGATTGACACTAGTGCTAGTGGGAGATTGTTAGTGAAAGCCCTAGAGTCAATCATGTGATGATTGTTGTATGGACTTTGTTGTATCATTTTCCTATTTATAAAGGCATAAAGGCATAGTTATTATACTTACTTGTATTGGTGCCAATTAACTAAGTATAATATGTCCTTGAGTAGAAGGTTTTTATCTATATCAATCGATTGGTTGAATCGATAATGAGATGATATAAAGAACACTATTCTTAATCATTCCTAGTCAAGTATTAACATTCAGGGACAATGTTAATGCGAAGAGACTAGCATGTAGGTCAACTCGATGACTTGATCTCACAAGTCATGGATATGAGATATTAAGTTGACAAATGGGTATATATTTGAGAATGTATACTGAATGACCCGCCATGAGAAAGTATCATGAATCGTTATATGAGTGTCATATATTTTCTCATGTTACTATTAGTATGACTATTAGTTATTGGACATGAAGTCACCATGGTTCCCTACATAAGAAGTTGCATACTTTGGCTTCGTCAAACGTCACCCGTAAATGGGTGGACTATAAAGGCGATTACTGGGTATATAACAAATTATGCGGGAGATGTGAGTGATATAGATGAGATCTATCCCTCCTATATGACGGGAGTGACATCGTTATTCTTGATAGAGTGAGACTACTAAGTACATGGTCATGCCCAAATGAGTCAATATTAGATATTGAGCTCATTTGATTAGAGTGAGTCTACTTGGAGTTCAAGATATAAATTGTACCGAGGATGACATGGTCTATGCCTCAGTTGGTCAATCTAGATGTCAAAGATAGAGGGACATTGTGACATATTGTGAGAGTCACAATTAATAGTCACAAAGGTGATATTGTATCTCAACATTCTTGTAACTTGGATAGCAATGATGTGTTGCTAGATACCGCTCATTGCTTATGTTCTTAAATCGGTTTAGGACCATTGCCAACGTTACAAGAACCTATAGGGTCACACACAAAGGGCAATTAGATGGAGATTAGGTTCATATGATGGACCATGAGAATTAGGTTCATGTGACGAACCAAATTGGATTAAGAGTAATCCAAATTAGACTAATTGAGTTAGACTCAATTTGATTCAAGTGTTGAATGAGTCTAATTTAGATTTGATTCACTGAGTCAATTGAAAATAATAAATAGAGATTCATTAAATCAAATTGACTTGAATCAAATGGTTGGATTTGATCAACCATGGGAGATAGAGGTCAAGTTTGACTTGATTTGAGAGGGAAGATGAATGGTCAATTTTGACTTGACCAATTGTCATGTCATGGTGACTTGGCATGGGGCCGGCCAATGATGATGTTCCACATCATCCTAGACAAATCATGATGTTCCACCTCATGGGGAAGACCAAGAGACATGACTCTTGGTATTACTTGCATGTATATAACCCTTTTGAAGTGGCCGGACACAGCGAGAGAGCAACAGACTTATTAGGACTTATACATAGTGATGTATGTGACCCTTTCAATATTGCTTCTAGAGGTGGTTATAGGTACTTCATTACATTTACTGTTGTACTTGAGCATCATTGGATAACAGTCAAGAATATTCTTAAGTACTTGAGAAGGACTAAAGAATATTTCTTGATATTTGGAGGCGATGAGGAGCTAGCTGTAAAGGGTTACAGCGATGCCAGCTTCCAAACTGACCAGGATGATTATAGATCGCAGTCACGGTTCATGTTTTACTTGAATGGTGGCGCTGTGAGCTGGAAGAGTTTGAAGCAGGATACAATTGTTGATTCTACAACAAAAGCCGAGTATATTGCTGCATCTGAGGTAGCAAAGGAGGCAGTTTGGATCCGCAAGTTCATTACTGAGCTTGGGGTGGTTCCTAGCATAGCAGATCCCATAGAGCTCTATTGTGACAACAATGGAGCGATTGCGCAGGCTAAGGAACCTCGCTCACACCAACGGACTAAACACATACTACGGCGCTTCCATCTCATTCGAGAGATTATCGATAGAGGAGATGTGAAGATTTACAGAGTACCTACAGAGGCTAACATCACAGATCTCTTGACGAAGGCTTTGACACAGAAAAAGCATGATGTTCACACTAGGTCATTGGTTATTAGATACTACAGTGATTGACACTAGTGCTAGTGGGAGATTGTTAGTGAAAGCCCTAGAGTCAATCATGTGATGATTGTTGTATGAACTTTGTTGTATCATTTTCCTATTTATAAAGGCATAAAGGCATGGTTATTATACTTTCTTGTATTGGTGCCAATTAACTAAGTATAATATGTCCTTGAGTAGAAGGTTTTTATCTATATCAATCGATTGGTTGAATCGATAATGAGATGATATAGAGAACACTATTCTTAATCATTCCTAGTCAAGTATTAACATTCAGGGACAATGTTAATGCGAAGAGACTAGCATGTAGGTCAACTCGATGACTTGATTTCACAAATCATGGATATGAGATATTAAGTTGACAAATGGATATGTATTTGAGAATGTATACTGAATGACCTGCCATGAGAAAGTATCATAGATCATTATATGAGTGTCATATACTTTTTCATGTTACTATTAGTATGACTATTAGTCCTTGGACATGAAGTCACCATGGTTCCCTACATAAGGAGTTGCATACTTTGGCTTCGTCAAACCTCACCCGTAAATGAGTGGACTATAAAGGCGATTACTGGGTATATAACAAATTATGCGAAGGGATGTGAGTGATGCAGATGGGATCTATCCCTCCTATATGACGGGAGTGACATCGTTATTCTTGATAGAGTGAGACTACTAAGTACATGGTTATGCCCAAATGAGTCAATATTAGATATTGAGCTCATTTGATTAGAGTGAGTCTACTTGGAGTTCAAGATATAAATTGTACCGAGGATGACATGGTCTATGCCTCAGTTGGTCAATCTAGATGTCAAAGATAGAGGGACATTGTGACATATTGTGAGAGTCACAATTAATAGTCACAAAGGTGATGTTGTATCTCAACATTCTTGTAACTTGGATAGCAATGATGTGTTGCTAGATACCGCTCATTGCTTATGTTCTTAAATCGGTTTAGGACCATTGCCAACGTTACAAGAACCTATAGGGTCACACACAAAGGGTAATTAGATGGAGATTAGGTTCATATGATGGACCATGAGGATTAGGTTCATGGGAGGAACCAAATTGGATTAAGAGTAATCCAAATTAGACTAATTGAGTTAGACTCAATTTGATTCAAGTGTTGAATGAGTCTAATTTAGATTTGATTCACTGAGTCAATTGAAAATAATGAATAGATATTAATTAAATCAAATTGACTTGAATCAAATTGTTGGATTTGATCAACCATGGTAGATAAGAGGTAAAGTTTGACTTGACTTGAGAGGGAAGATGAATGGTCAATTTTGACTTGACCAATTGCCATGTCATGGTGACTTGGCATGGGGCCGACCAATGATGATGTTCCACATCATCCTAGACAAATCATGATGTGCCACCTCATGGGGAAGACCAAGAGACATGACTCTTGGTATTACTTGCATGTATATAACCCTTTTGAAGTGGCCGGCCACCATAGTGAATGTGCATTAGTGTGAAGTTAAGTTGTGTAACTTCATCTTCTTCCTCCCTTCTTCCCTCAAGCTCTCTCCCTCTCCTTTGCCGTGGGCTTCTTAGTGTGCTAGCACATCCTAAGTGATCTTCTCCACCTTTTGTTCGTGTGGATACCGATAGAGGAGTGTACACTTGACACTCTCGAGTTTCGGCAAGCCATTTGGATGAGCGGGATAAGCGAAGGGCGTCACATCAAGGGTAAAACTCTTAACATGTAGATCTAGAGTAGATCTAAGATTTTTAAACAGGTACATGTAGTTTTGTTTATCTTTACATGGATCCGTGGCCGACTTCCGGGGTTTCCATAATGCAAAAAGTGATTTTTGCGGCTCGGATAGTCCAACATCCTCCCCCTTGATTATTACCCCCTAAAGTCATGGTTTTTAATTTTGGATAATATCTTGAGTTTTGTCATTAATATCATTATCAATGGGGGATTTTCTAGGGTAAGTGGTAGAGGTCTCATCAAATTGAACATTTGAAGACTCCTCAACTATTTGAGTTCTTTTGTTGTAGACTTTATACCCTCTACTAGTGGATGAGTATCCAACTAGGATTACCTCATTTGCTTTGGACTCAAATTTTTCCAAATTGTCTTTGGTATTTAAGATGTAAGTTTTACATCCAAAGACCCTAAAGTAATGAATTGTTGGAATTGTACCATTTCATAATTCAAATGGAGTTTTACCTAAAAATCTATGGATTTGAACTCTATTTTGGATATAACAAGCGGTATTAACCGCTTCCGCCCACAAGTAGCTAGGTAATGAATATGCATTAAGCATAGTCCTAGCGGCTTCTTGTAGGACACGATTTCTCCTTTCCACCACCCCATTTCGTTGAGGTGTTCTAGGACAAGTAAACTTATGCTTGTACCCTTGTTCTAAGCAAAATTTGAAGAAATTAGAATTCTCAAATTCTCCACCATGATCACTACGGATCCGGTTGATTTTGAGATTTCTTTCATTCTCTACTCTTTTGCTAAATCCTATGATTATTTCTAGGGTATTGTCCTTATGTTTCATAAAATACACCCAAGTATATCTAGAAAAATCATCTACTATAACTAAGCAATATTTACTACCATTCAAAGGAGTACTATGACAATCAAATAAATCTAAATGAATAAGCTCTAATGGTAAGGAAGTACTAATTAAATTTACCCTTGTGTGATGACTTTGATTGTTTCCTTCTTGGCATGCATCACACATCTTGTCCTTGAGATACTTGACTTTTGGTAAACCCTTGACTAGCTCCATCTTGGCTATCTTGACAATATTTTTCATGTTGATGTGCCCATGCCTCCTATGCCATAACCAACTTTGTTCTTCTTTTGCCATAAGACACTTAGGGGAAATGTTAGAGGCATATGATAAATCAACATAATAAATATTGGATTTCCTATATCCAACTAACATGCAATCATTTAATTTCTTATGTCTTATAAGATATTTAGAAGAGTCAAATTGAACATTAAAATTGATATCACATAATTGACTCACACTAAGCAAGTTAAATTTCATGTTTTCAACCAATAATACTTTATGGATAGCAAGATTTGGGGATACTTCAATTGTGTCTTTTCCTAGAATTTTAAGTTTTCCACTATTTCCAAAAGACACTTTCCCCTTGCTAATGTGGTTGATTGTGGAAAATTTGCTCTCATCACCGGTCATGTGTTTTGAGCAACCACTATTAACAATCCATAAACTTGGTCCTCCTACCTATACAACATGAAAAATACAAGTCTTAGTGTAACACTCCCCCTAGTCTTTCCACTCTCTACTAGAGGAGATGTCACTACTTTACTGCCTGTTTCTTTAATTCTTCCTTATCCTACTCTGGTACCAACTGTACCACCCCTCCCATAAGGGAGAGATCGTTACAGATTTTGTACTTTCTACTCTTACTCTGATGCTATACTTTAATCATCACACCATGTTACTATCATTCCTCAATTCAAGCAATATACTAACGTAATATGCTAACAACTAAAATGATCATAAGGACCTTGACATTACTTAAACCATAACCATTTCAAGATATTCACATAACATGCAAGTATTAAGACTAACCCAATATGACTCTAGCATTCTTTGGTCTCAACCATAAGCAATCCAATTGAACTTCAACAATATCAAAAAAACAATTAGAAACTTAAAATCTGGTTTAGACATCTGCACTTAGGATCTTTTATTTCCACGGTTCCGTCACCACACACTCCAAACACTTCATCCGTCATGCCACCTTACTGAAGCTTTTCTTTACCTTTATCTGGAGTATAAGGAAATGCAAACAGTAAGCAATAATGCTTAGTAAGTACTTGCTATGCTCACAAAAACATGCAACGTATGAAATCATGCAACTAGTTCTCTTACCCTTGATACATTTATACATATATAAGCATAACTGGAAATCATAACTCTGAATACATATCTCTTGTATGAACCATGCTCTTAAGTATTTTAAAACTTATAAACAGTGTATCTGAACTGGAATGATTAACTTTAAAAACTTTTACTTTTACTTTTACTGATACTTCAAATTAATAATCATCCTGAATATGGGTCTGACATTGTACCAATGCGTGCTTTCCTAATAGGCCAGGGTGGCCAACCACCGAACCTACTAGGGTAATTGAAACTGAGGGTCTTGGCCCGTGGGCGAAACTGATGCTCGGTATATGCCCTGTCAAAAGTAAAATACTTCCTTTATACTTATATTCTTATACATACTGAAAAAATGCTCTTAATCCCCTAAACTACAAATGGAGAGCACCATAAAGATCATTATGTTCTTGATCCCCAAAATTGAAATGGGGAGCATACTGAAGATCATTGTGCTCTTAATCCCCAATTTGAACGGGGAGCATCTTTAAATTTTCTTTATAAAGGAAATATTTTTACATCTTACTCTACATCATGCATATAATTGTAAGCTACAACTCATCTACAATATGCATGATCATAAATCACATTCTTATCATGGATCTACACATGATGATAAATCAAACATGACATAACGGGTAAAAATCATGTAACTAAAAATACCATGCATAACTGGCTCATATACATGTGTATAAACTGCACAACTAGGTAACTGAAAATAACAAGTGCATAAAAACATATCAATGACATACGATAATTACTTATACTGCAGGTGAGCAATACTTACTTCCTACGCTTTTCACCAATTTATACCGCTAGATTTCATAAAGAGAAAATCTCCTACGTATTCCTTGGCTTTAGCGTGATCCTCTACCAAGTCCTTGAGGAGATCCCTCTTGAAAAATCCCCTTTTGAATTATCCTAAGAGAAGACAAGCTTCTTCCTCGCTTCGACGGCTGGAAAAACGAGAGAGAGAGAGGCGGCTGGAAAAAAAAATGAGAGGGAGAGAGAGAGAGGCGGCTGGAAAAATGAGAGGGAGAGAGAGAGAGGCGGTTGGAAAAAAAACGAGGGAGAGAGAGAGGCGGCTGGAAAAACGAGAGGGAGAGAGAGAGAAAAACAAAAATTATATATAAACTAGGGTTTCTCTAATTTAATTACCCCTTTAAATGTTTTGCTAAATTAACCAACTTCTCCTTTTTTTCGCCTATAAATATATTATGTTATACCCTACTCATTGGTAATCTTATGACTTAGTGGTAGGAAGCTTATTCCCCCAAACCAACGGTTCATGGTTCGAGCCTCGACTAACGAACCATTTATTTAATTTTTTTTTCTTCCTATTTTTATTTCTATATTTTTTTCTAAATAAATAAATAAAAGTATAGGAACTAAAATTTGGGCTATTACAATCCCTTATACCTTATAAAAGTTTCTTCCTCGAAACTTAGAACAACTCGGGGTACTTTTGCTTCATGTCATCCTCACGTTTCCAGGTTGCTTCTTCAAACCTTTGACTTTGCCATAAGACTTTTACTAACAGTATTTCTTTATTTCTTAGTTTCCTGACTGCTCGATCTATTATCTGAATAGGTCAACTTTCATAACTTAGATCTGTCTGAATTTGTACCGTCAGTGGCTCAATCACTTGGTTGGTGTCTGGAACGTGCTTTTTAAGCATTGAAACATGAAATACATTGTGGATAGTTGACATTTCTTGTGGTAGCTCTATCTCATAAGTTACCTTCCCAACTCTCTTGGTGATTAGGTAGGGGCCTATATATCTGGGACTTAACTTGCCTTTCTTCCCAAACCTCATTACCCCTTTCATAGGAGCTACCTTAATGAACACAGAATCTCCGACTTGGAACTCTAGGGGTCTGCGTCGGACATCGGCGTAACTCTTACATCCGACTGGGCGCCTCTATCCTTTGGCGTATGTTCTTTATAGCTTTGGTGGCGTCATCTATAAAATCAGTCTCGAGTCCAATTTCTTTCTTCTCGCCACCCTCATACCAATAGATAGATGATCTGCATCTCCTTCCATACAAGGCTTCATAAGGTGTCATTCCAATTGTAGTTTGATAACTATTATTATAGGCAAACTCTGACAAACATAAATATTTGCACCAGCTTCCTTTAAAATCTAAGGAACAAGGTCTTAGCATATCCTCCAGAATTTGATTCACTCTTTCTGTTTGCCCATCTGTCTGAGGATGAAATGCAGTGCTGAATTGTAGCTTCGTGCCGAGGGCTATCTAAACACACTCTCAGAAGTGTGAAGTGAAGCGACTGTCTCTATCAGAGATAATGGTCTTAGGTACTCCATGCAGTCTAATCACTTCCTTGACGTATAACTGGGCTAACTGCTCCATGGAGTATGATATTCTGATAGGCATGAAGTGAGCAGACTTTGTCAATCTATCGACAACTACCGAAATAGAATTGTAGCCATTGGTTGTTTTGGGCAGTCCTACTATGAAATCCATCGCTAGTTCCTCCCACTTCCATTCTGGAATCTGGATATGCTGTAGAACTCCTCCTGGTCTCTGGTATTCAACTTTCACTCTCTGACATGTCAGACAAGTGCTAACATACTTAGCCACGTCCCTCTTCATACCAAGCCACCAGAATTTCCCTTTCATATCTTGATACATCTTGGTGGATCCAGGATGCATCGAATATGGGGTCCCATGAGCTTCTTCTAGGTTCTTCTTTCTTAAGTCTGGGTCTTTGGGGACATATAAACGTTCACCCAGATATAATACCCACTGTCAGAGACACGGAATCTTTCATCCTTTCCTTCTGCCAAGAAAGAAAATTGTACGTCCTGGAGTAGCCCATTCCGGAGGCACCTCCTGCCACTGCCTCGCGAGCTGACCAAGATGCTTACAAGAAGCATCAAGATGATGCATTAGATGTGTCATGCCTCATGCTCACGACCATGAACTTTGAGCTTCAGAAGCAACACGAGTTCATGAATGCTTTTGATATGGTTGAACATCTTCGTCAACTGTATCAAGGATAAGCAAGACACGAGAGATATGAGATCTCTAAGGCACTGTTTCAGTCCAAGATGCAACATGAGACTCCTGTAGGTCCATATGTACTCAAGATGATTGGGTACATAAAGAACCTACAGAGGTTGGGATTCCTACTTGGCCAAGAGCTGGCCACTGACTTGATCTTGCAATCTTTGCCACAAAGCTATAATCAATTTGTCATGAATTACAACATGAATGAAATTGATAAGCCACTTCCTGAGATGCTCAGCATGTTGAGAACTGCTGATCTCAACCTTAAGAAGGGAAAACCTGACTCTATTTTGATGGTGCAAAAGAAGAAAGGCAATGACAAGCCTAAAGGTAAAGGAAAGTCTCAAACCAAGGGCAAAGACAAGACACTGAAATCGAAAGGAGGGGTGGGCAAGGAAGAGACTTGTTTCCACTGCAAGGAAGCTGGACACTGGAAGCGTAACTGCAAAGCATACCTGAAAGATCTTAAGAAGAAAAGAAGTGAGACTTCTACTTTAGGTATAAATTTTATAGAAGTCAATCTATCTATTTCTTCATCATGGGTATTAGATACCGGATGTGCATCTCACATTTGTACCAATGTGCAGACGCTGAGAAATAGCAGGGCATTGACAAAGGGCGAGGTGGACCTACGAGTAGGTAATGGAGCAAGGGTTGCTGCTATTGCTGTAGGAACTTATTTTCTATCTCTGCCCTCTGGGCTTGTACTAGAACTAAATGAATGTTGTTATGTGTCTGCTTTGACTAAGAGCATAATTTCAGACAAGAAAGGTTTTTCATTTATAATAAAGAACAAATGTTGTTCAGTTTATTTAAATGATATGTTCTATTGTAGTGCACATCTGATGAACGGACTCTACATTCTAAACTTACAGAGCCCCGTCTATAACATAAGGACTAAAAGGTTCAAGTCAAATGAGTTGAACCAAATCTATCTCTGACATTGTCGCTTAGGTCACATAAATGAGAGTCGCTTATCCCAGCTCCATAAGGATGAGCTGCTGGAATCATTTGATTTTGAATCATATGAGACATGCGAGTCTTGCCTTCTAGATAAGATGACCAAGACTCCCTTTAGTGGACACAGCGAGAGAGCAACATACTTGTTAGGACTTATACATAGTGATGTATGTGGCCCTTTCATTATTGCTGCTAGAGGTGATTATAGGTACTTCATTACATTTATTGATGACTTCAGTAGATATGGTTATCTATATTTGATGACACATAAGTCAGAATCCTTTGAAAAGTTCAAAGAATTCAAGAATGAAGTACAAAATCAGCTTGGCAAGAGTATTAAGATACTTCGATCAAATCGAGATGGTGAATATCTTAGTCATGAGTTTCGTGACTATCTAGCTGAGTGTGAGATTCTATCTCAACTCACTCCTCCTGGAACACCACAGTGGAATGGTGTATCTGAAAGGAGGACTCGTACCCTATTAGATATGGTACGATCTATGATGAGTCACACAGATCTTCCTATATCCTTTTGGGGATATGCTCTAGATACAGCAGCCTTCAAACTTGACCGTGTACTATCCATGGCTATGATAAAGACACCATATACGATATGGATAGGGGAAAATCCCAAGATATCTTTCATGAGGATTTGGGATTGTGAGGCTTACGTTCGACGTCAAGTCTCAGACAAACTGGGACCCAAATCCGATAAGTGCTATTTTGTTGGATATCCAAGGAAACGAAGAGATATTACTTCTATATTCCCAGTCAGTACAAAGTGTTTGTGGCAAAGACTGGGGTATTTCTAGAAAGAGATTTTGTTTCTAGAAAAATTAGTGGGAGTACATTCGATCTTGAAGAAATTCAAGATAAGGACCATAGCACTGTGGCCGAGATGGAGGTTGATCAGGAACCACAAAGTGTTGTGGGTGATGAGGTTGTTGCACAGACAAAGAGTTGTGGAACAACCAATTGCTCAAGTGAGACCTACCTCTTCGCAGTCCGATAGGGTACGCCGCCACCGAGATACTCATTTCTCTTGTCTGACTATGATGACGTTATGCTCATTGAGAATGAGCCTACCTCCTATTAGGAAGCTGTGATGAGCCCAAATTCTGAGAAAAGGCTAGATGCCATGAGATTCGAGATGAAATCCATGTACACCAACCAAGTATGGACTTTAGTTGATCCACTTGAAGGCGTCAAACCCATTGGGTGTAAGTGGGTCTTTAAGAGAAAGACTGACATGGATGGACTTACATATACCTATAAGGGCCGATTGGTGGCTAAATGTTTCAAGCAAATTAATGGTATTGACTATGATGAAACCTTTTCTCCAGTGGCTATGTTTAAGTCCATTCGGATCATGCTTACTATTGCAGCATACCACGATTATGAGATCTAGCAAATGGATGTCAAAATCGCATTTGTGAATGAAAACTTGCTTAAGGATATGTACATGACAAAACCTGAGGGTTTTGTAGATCCACAACATACTGGGAAAGTATGCAAGCTGTAAAAGTCCATTTATGGGCTGAAGCAAGCTTCTCGGAGCTAGAATCTTCGATTCGATGATGCGATCAAATAGTTTGGTTTCATCAAGAATGAAGATGAACTCTGTATCTACAAGAGGGTTAATGGAAACACAGTTGTCTTCCTAGTATTGTATTTGGATGACATACTACTCATTCGGAATGACATCCCTTCGCTACAGTATGTGAAGACTTGGCTAGGGACGTGCTTCTCAATGAAGGACTTAGGTAAAGCAGCTTGTATTCTAGGCATCGATATTTATAGAAATAGATCTAAGAGATTGCTTGGCCTAAGTCAGAGTACATATATTGACACGGTATAACTACGGTTTGCCATGCAGAATTCCAAGAAGGGACTTCTGTCGATGTCACATGGTGTGAGTCTTTTGAAGACTCAAAGTTCCTCTTCTAGAGAGGAGAGAGACCGCATGGATAAGATCCCTTATGCATCGGCCATAGGATCTATCATGTACGCCATATTATGTACTCGTCCTGATATCTCGTACGCTTTGAGCATGACGAGTAGATACCAGTTAGATCCAGGTGAGTGTCACTGGATAGTAGTCAAGAATATTCTTAAGTACTTGAGAGGGACTAAAGAATATTTCTTAATATTTGGAGGCCATTAGGAGCTAGCTGTAAAGGGTTACAGCGATGTCAACTTTCAAACTGACCAGGATGATTATAGATCGCAGTCAGGGTTCATGTTTTGCTTGAATGGTGGCATTGTGAGCTGGAAGAGTTTTAAGCAGGACACAGTTGTTGATTCTACAACAGAGGCCGAGTATATCGCTGCATCAGAGGCAGCAAAGGAGGCAATTTGGATCCACAAGTTCATTACTGAGCTTAGGGTGGTTCCTAGCATAGCAGATCCTATAGAGCTCTATTGTGACAACAATGGAGAGATTGCGCAGGCTAAGGAACCTCGCTCACACCAGCGGACCAAACATATACTACGGTGCTTCCATCTCATTCGAGAGATTATCGATAGAGGAGATGTGAAGATTTACAGAGTACCTACAGAGGCTAACGTCGCATATCCCTTTACCAAGGCTTTGGCACAGAAAAAATATGATGGTCACACTAGGTCATTGGGTATTAGATACTACAGTGATTGACGCTAGTGCTAGTGGGAGATTGTTAGTGAAAGTCCTAGAGCCAATCATGTGATGATTGTTGTATGAACTTGTTGTATCATATTCCTATTTATAAAGACATTTCTTTATGGTTATTATACTTACTTGTATTGGTGCCAAATAACTAAGTATAATAACGTCCTTGAGTAGAAGGTTCTTATTTATATCAATCGATTTGTTGAATCGATAATGAGATTATATAGAGAATACTACTCTTAATTATTCCTAGTCAAGTATTAACATTTAGGGACAATGTTAATGTGAAGAGACTAGCATGTAGGTCAACTCGATGACTTGATCTCACAAGTCATGGATATGAGATATCAAGTTGACACATGAGTATGCATTGGAGAATGTATACTGAATGACTCGCCATGAGAAAGTATCATGGATCGTTATATGAGTGTCATATACTTTCTCATGTAACTATTAGTATGACTATTAGTCCTTGGACCTGAAGTCACTATGGTTCCCTATATAAAGAGTTGCATACTTTGGCTTCGTCAAACGTCACCCGTAAATGGGTGGACTATAAAGGTGATTACTGGGTATGTAACATATTATGCGGAGGGATGTGAGTGATATAGATGAGATCTATCCCTTTTATATGACAGGAGTAACATCATTATTCTTGATAGAGTGAGACCACTATGTGCATGGCCATGCCCAAATGAGTCAATATGAGATATTGAGCTCATTTGATTAGATTGAGTCTACTTGGAGTTCAAGATATAGATTGTACCGATGATGACATGGTCTATGCCTCAATTGGTCAATCTAGATGTGAAGGATAGAGGGATATTGTCACATATTGTGAGAGTCACAATTAGTAGTCACAAAGGTGATGTTCGATCTCAACATTCTTGTAACTTGGGTAACAATGATATGTTGCTAGATACCGCTCATTGTTTATGTTCCTAAATCGGTTTAGGAGCATTGCCAACGTTACAAGAACCTATAGCGTCACAAAAAAAGGGCAATTAGATGGAGATTAGGTTCATATGATAAACCATGAGGATTAGGTTCATGGGATGAACCAAATTAGATAAAGAGTAATCTAAATTAGACTAATTGAGCTGTACTCATGTTGATTCAAGTGTTGAATGAGTCTAATTTAGATTTGATTCATCGAGTTAATTTAAACTAATGAATTGAGATTCATTAAATCAAATTGACTTGAATCAAATGGTTGGATTCGATCAACCATGGGAGATAAGAGGTCAAGTTTGACTTGACTTGAGAGGGAAGATGAATGATCAATTTTGACTTTATCAATTACCATGTCATGGTGACTTGGCATGGGGCCGGCCAATGATGATGTTCCACATCATCATGGACACATCATGGGGTGCCACCTCATGAGGTAGACCAAGAGCCATTGGCTCTTGGAAATTGGTCGACCACTATTGATGGGTGATGAGTGTGTGAAGTTAAGTTGTGTAACTTCATCTTATTCCTCCTCTCTTCTCAAGTTTCTCCCCCTCCTTTGTCGTGGACTTCAAGGAGTGCTAGCACACTCTAAGTTGTCTTTTCTTCACCCATTGCTCGTGTGGATACTGATAGAGGAGTGTACACTTGACACTCTCGAGTTTCGGAAAGCCATTTGGACGAGCGGGATAAGCGAAGGGCGTCACATCAAGGGTAAAACTCTTAACCTGTAGATCTAGAGTAGATCTAAGATTTTAAACACGTACATGTATTTTTTGTTTTACCTTCGCACGCATCCATGGCCGACTTCCGAGGTTTCCGTAACGCAAAAAGCGGTTTTTGCAGCTCGGATAGGCCAACATTACAGCTAGCTCCTTATCGCCTCCAAATATCAAGAAATATTCTTTAGTCCTTCTCAAGTACTTAAGAATGTTCTTGACTGTTATCCAGTGACGCTCTTCTGGATTTGACTGGTATCTACTCGTCATGCTCAAAGCATACGAGACATCAGGACGAGTACATAGCATGACGTACATGATAGATCCTTTGGCCGATGCATAAGGGATCTTATCCATGCGGTCTCTCTCCTCTCTAGAAGAGGGACTTTGAGTCTTCGAAAGACTCACACCATGTGACATCGGCAGAAGTCCCTTCTTGGAATTCTGCATGACAAATCGTAGTAATACCGTGTCAATATATGTACTCTGATTTTGGCCAAGCAATCTCTTAGATCTATCTCAATAGATCTTGATGCCTTGAATACAGGCTGCTTCACCTAAGTCCTTCATTGAGAAGTACGTCCCCAGCCAAGTCTTCACAGACTGTAGTAAGGGATGTCATTCCCAATGAGTAGTATGTCATCCACATACAATACTAGGAAAACAACTGTATTTCCATTAACCCTCTTGTAGACATAGGGTTCATCTTTATTCTTGATGAAATCAAACTGTTTGATCGCATCATCGAATCGAAGATTCTAGCTCCGAGAAGCTTGCTTTAGCCCATAAATGGACATTTGCATCTTGCATACTTTGCCAGTATGTTGTGGACCTGCAAAACCCTCAGGCTGTGTCATGTACACATCCTCGAGCAAGTTTCATTCAGAAATGATGTTTTGACATCCATTTGCTAGATCTCATAATCGTGGTATGCTGCAATAGCAAGCATGATCCGAATGGACTTAAACATCGCCACTGGAGAAAAGACTTCATCATAGTCAATACCGTGTATTTACTTGAAACCTTTAGCCACCAATCGACCCTTATAGGTATGCGTAAATCCATCCATGTCAGTCTTTCTCTTAAAGACCCACTTACACCCAATGGGTTTGACGCCTTCAGGTGGATCAACGAAAGTCCATACTTAGTTGGTGTACATGGATTCAATCTCGGATCTCTTGGCCTCTAGCCATTTCTCAGAATCTGGGCTCATCATAGCTTCCTGATAGGAGGTAGGCTCATTCTCAATGAGCATAATGTCATTATGGTCAGACAAGAGAAATGAGTATCTCTCAAGCTGACGATGTACCCTATCAGACCTGCGAAGAGGTAAGTCTACCTGAACAGGTTGTTGTTCCACAACTCTTTATGCAACAATCTCATCACCCACAATACTTTGTGGTTCCTGTTCAACCTCCATCAAGGCTTCAGTGCTATGGTCCTTATCTTGAATTTCTTCAAGATCGAACGTACTCCCACTAGTTTTTCTAGAAACAAAATCCCTTTCTAGAAATACCTCAGTCTTTTCCACAAACACTTTGTGTTGACTGGGAATGTAGAGGTAATATCCCTTCGTTTCCTTGGGATATCCAACAAAATTGCACTTATCGGATTTGGGTCCCAGTTTGTCTGAGACTTAACATCGAACGTAAGCCTCACAACCCCAAATCCTCATGAAAGACATCTTGGATTTTTTCCCTGTCCATATCGTATATGGTGTCTTTATCACAACCTTGGATGGTACACGATTAAGTTGAAGGTTGCTGTGTCTAGAGCATATCCCCAAAAGGATATAAGAAGATCTGTGTGACTCATCATAGATCGTACAATATCTAATAGGGTACGATTCCTCCTTTCGGATACACCATTCCAATGTGGTGTTCCAGGAGGAGCGAGTTGGGATAGAATCTCACACTCAGCTAGATAGTCACGAAACTCATGGCTAAGGTATTCACCATCTCTATCTGATCGAAGTATCTTAATACTCTTGTCAAGCTGATTTTGTACTTCATTCTTGAATTCTTTGAACTTTTCAAAGGATTCTGACTTATGTGTCATCTGATACACATAACCATATCTACTGACGTCGTCAATAAATGTAATGAAGTACCTACAACCACCTCTAGCAGCAACATTGAAAGGTCCACATACATCACTATGTATAAGTCCTAACAAATCTGTTGCTCTCTCGCTGTGTCCACTAAAAGGAGTCTTGGTTATCTTGCCTAGAAGGCAAGACTCGCATGTCTCATATGATTCAAAATCAAATGAGTCTAGCAACCCATCCTTATGGAGTCGGGATAAGCGACTCTCAATTATGTGACCTAAGCGACAATGCCAGAGATAGGTTTGGTTCAACTCATTTGACTCGAACCTTTGGTACTTATGTTATAGATAGAGTTCTCTAAGTCTAGAATGTAGAGTCCGTTCATTAGAGGTGCACTACAATAGAACATATCATTTAAATAAACTGAACAACATTTGTTCTTTATTATAAATGAAAATCCTTTCTTGTCCAAACAAGAAACTGAAATGATGTTGTTAGTTAAGACAGACACATAACAACATTCATCTTATTCTAGTATAAGCCCAGAGGGCAGAGATAGAAAATAAGTTCCTACAACAACTGCAGCAACCTTTGCTCCATTGCCTACTCGTAGGTCCACCTCGCCCTTCGTCAATGCCCTATTATTTCTCAGCGTCTGCACATTAGTACAAATGTGAGATGCACATCCGGTATCTAAATCCCATGATGAAGAAATAGATAGATTGACTTCTATAACATATATATCTAAAGTAGAAGTCTCACTTCTCTTCTTCTTAAGATCTTCCAGGTATGCTTTGCTATTACGCTTTCAGTGTCCAGCTTCCTTACAGTTGAAGCAAGTCCCTTCCTTGGCCACCCCTCCTTTCGATTTCAGTGCCTTGCCTTTGCCCTTGGCTTGGGACTTTCCCTTACCTTTAGGATTGCCCTTGCCTTTCTTCTTTTGCACCATCAAAATGGTGTCGGTTTTTCCCTTCTTAAGGTTGAGCTCAGCAGTTCTCAACATGCTAAGCATCTCAAGCAGTGACTTATCAATTTCATTCATGTTGTAATTCATGACAAATTGATTGTAGCTTTGTGGCAAAGATTGCAAGATCAAGTCAGTGGCCAGCTCTTGGCCAAGTGGGAATCCCAATCTCTGTAAGTTTTCTATGTACTCAATCATCTTGAGTACATATGGACCTACGGGAGTCCCATCTTGCATCTTGGACTGAAACAGTGCCTTAGAGATCTCATATCTCTCGTGCCTTGCTTGTCCTTGATACAGTTGACGAAGATGTTCAACCATATCAAAAGAAGTCTTGAACTCGTGTTGCTTCTGAAGCTCAGAATTCATGGCCGCGAGCATGAGACATGACACATCTAATGCATCATCTTGATACTTCTTGTAAGCATCTCGGTCAGCTCGCGAGGTAGTGACAGGAGGTGCCTCCGGAATGGGCTGCTCCAGAACGTACAATTTTCTTTCTTGGGTGAGAATGATTCTCAGATTCTTGTACCAGTCCAGGAAATTAGCTCCATTGAGCTTGTCCTTCTCAAGGAGTACAGAACGCAGGGAGAGAGTGTTCGTATTAGTCGACATGGTAATCTACAACATAAACAATGCAGAAAATAAATATCATATTCCATTTATCATTTAATTAGGCATTTAATTAAATTATGCTTCCACTGAATTATAGGACTTTTGTAGAATCGAGTCATGGATATGGTCAAACCATATTACTAGATTCATACAAACTAGCTATAATTCTCGTGGCACAAGATCCACATCATACTACGCCTTGAGTTAGCTTTGGCTAAATCGCCCAAAACTTAGTATGATCAGTAGGTAACAAATTACCGATTACATCTCTATGCAACTCTTGTTTATAGGATCATGATCCACATTTACAAAAGGCCTTGAGTTAGCTTTGGCTAAATCACCCAAGATTTAGTGTAAATATAATCTTATCCTACCTTTCCAACGGTTGGAATATGCCTATAGTTTTACTCGATCCAATTGAGTTAACTAGTTTTACTCAATCTAATTGAGCTTATTCTCACCCAAACTGTGATAGGCAGGACCAAGATTATCCCTCCGCACCCTACCAAGATAATATGCGTTGCTCTGCTTTGACAGATTCAACAACAACAAATGATCGAGGTAGTGATGGGTATCAAATCTTGGTAGGCATTTTCGAGTTGATTCGATTAAGATCTAATCTAATCGTGAGTGTGTATTATATACGCATTAAGGCCTTAAATACCCTACACTAGCATGCATCACATACATACAAGCAAAATATACTAGCATGTGTCATATACATACAAGCAAAATATACTAGCATGCATCATATACATACAAGCAAAAAATCCTAGCATGCATCATATACATATAAGCAAAATTTACTAGCATGCATCACATACATACAAGCAAAAACAAATATATATATATATATATATATATATATATATATATATATATATATATATATATCCAATGAGAAGATCGGACGGTCAACCTTGGGTTAGCGACTTCTCCAAGCTTCTCCTTTGACCGCCATGTGTCGTCAGCACCTTCCTCGTAACTCCGTCTACTAGTGGACCTTCCACCGCTCCATTTTGTACATTACAAACATGAAACTCGAGTTACATTCGAGTCTAAAACTATTTACAACTGGAATATTAAAAGGAGAGACACGACGCGCAGGTCGCATATATTATACAACATGCACAACACAAAAAACGGCGCGCAAGCCGTATTATGAATTACAACACATTTATCCAATCACATTGGGGTTCTTGGGCCATGACCATCACAGTATTATACATAATTCTAAATTATGTATTTTACAGAAATTTCTATAAATTTTCTTTTTTTTTTCAATTTTATGAGTCACATCTCCGTAATGGTCCCGCTAAGCGATTTCCGGACGCGATCGCGGGACAATGCCCCTTGTAGAGTTAGGGGAAGTGCCCCTACTCGCAAAATGAATCTCACGAGTGTCCCATCTAGATCTTACAATGCCTTAAATTGCTGTCCCAAAAGACTAGAGCGAAAATTCACCGTTTCGGAAAGTTTTTCTCGGTGGTTGAAGGCTACAAGTGTCCCAATACTTGTTGCTTCGACTCTTCGAGAAAAATCCCCAAAAAAATCTACTCATAGATATGTAATTTTTATATCTAATACAAAAAATTATAAAACTTAACATATACATGCTTCGCACGTGGCTCTGATACCACTTGTTAGTGCCTATAAAATTCATATATCTCTACAATGGTATGATATTGTCCACTTTGGGCCTAAGCCCTCATGGTTTTATTTTTGGACTTTACCCAAAAAGCCTCATACCAATGGAGATATCTTTTCATCTTATAAGCACATGATCTTTTCCATGTCTTACCAATATGAGACTTTGATTGTATTATCAATACCTCAACAATCCCCCCCCTTAAACGAAGGACCACTTTGACCCCCCCCCCTCAAGCCTATCCATCCTCGAACGACATCATATGTTTGATGTCTGATCCTCAACCCACCAGGACTTCCTGCCAACTGTCTGGTCCTCCTGACCCAGCTAGACTTCCTACTAGTTGTCTAGCCCTTCTAGCCCAACTGGACTTCCTGCCAGTTGTTCGGTCCTCCCGATCCAACTGGACTTCCTGCCTGGTGTCTGGTTCTCTTGATCCGGACATGGGAGCTCAACTTCCTTCGTCCGAGGTTCATGGCTTGAAAAGCAACCTAGAGTGTGCTAGCACCCTTAGAAGCTCACGGCAAGGATGAGGGGAGAGAGCTTCAGAAGAGAGGAGGAAGAAGATGAAGTTACTACTCTTAACTTCACACTAATGCACCAACATTAGTGGCCGACCACTTCATGGGAGTTACATGCATGTAATACCAAGAGCCATGACTCTTGGTCTCCCTCATGAGGTGGCACCCCATGATGTGTCCATGAGGATGTGGAACATCATCATTGGCCGACCCATGCCAAGTAACCATGACATGACATTTGGTCAAGTCAAACTTGACCTTTCATCTTCCCTTTCAAGTCAAGCCAAACTTGACCTCTTATCTCCCATGGTTGATCAAATCCAACCATTTAATTCAAGTTAATTTAATTTAATGAATCTCTATTCATTAGTTTAAATTGACTCGATAAATCAAATCTAAATTAGACTCATTCAACACTTGAATCAAATTGAGTCCAACTCAATTAGTCTAATTTGGATTACTCTTAATCCAATTTGGTTCATCACATGAATCTAATCCTCATGGTCGATCATATGAACCTCATCTCCATCTAATTGCCCTTTGTGTGTGACCCTATAGGTTATTGTAACATTGGCAATGCTTCTAAATCGATTTAGAAATATAAACAATGAGCGGTATCTAGCAACATATTATTGCTACCCAAGTTACAAGAATGTTGAGATCCGACATCACCTTTGTGACTACTAATTGTGACTCTCACAATATGTGACAATGTCCCTCTATCCTTGACATCTAGATTGACCAATTGAGGCATAGACCGTGTCATCCTTGGTACAATATATATCTTGAACTCCAAGTAGACTCACTCTAATCTGACTCATATTGAGCTCATTTGAGCATGGTCATGCACTTAGTGGTATCACTCTATCAAGAATAACGATGTCAATCCCGTCATATAGGAGGGATAGATGTTAGTGTCAACCCTTAGTGCCAATCATGAGATGTAGTGTCAATCATGAGATGATTGATTAGAGATCATGTGTATTATATTTCATTAATAAATGACAAAGATTGTTTATTATATTTACTTTATACATGTGCCAACTAAAATAAATATAATAATATCCTTGAATATTAGGTTCTAATCTATAGTATATCAATTGGTAGAATTGATTATGAGAAGCTATAGAGAACGCTATTCTTAATATTCTTAGTCAAGTATTAATATACAAGGGCAATATTAATACATTGAGACTAACATGTAGGTCAATGGATAACTTGATCTCATAAGTCATGAATATGTGATATCACATTGACACATGAGTATATATATTGGAGAATATATATACTGAATTGACCCGCCATAAGAAAGTATCATGGATCATTATATGAGTGTCATATACTTTCTCATGTGACTATTAGTATGAATAGTCCTTAGACTTGAAGTCACTACGGTTCCCTACATAAGGAGTTATGTACTTTAGTATCGTCTAACGTCACACCGTAATTGGGTGCACTATAATGGCGATCACTGGGTATGTAACGAATTATGCGGAGGGATGTGAGTGATGTAGATGAGATCTATCCCTTCCATATGACGGGAGTGATATCTTTGGCCTCTTGATAGAGTAGGACCACGAAATACATGACCATGCTCAAATGAGTCAATATGAGATATTGAGATCATTTGTTTGAGTGAGTCTACTTGGGGATCAAGAAACATAAAGATTGATAAGGGGATGACACAGTCTATGTCTTATTGATCGATCTAAGATATCAGAGATAGAAGGACACCATCATACATGATAATAGTCACGAAAAGGTTGTCGGATCTCGACGATCTTGTAACTTGGGTAGCAATGATGTATTGCTAGATGTCGCTCATTGCTTATGTATCTAAAAAGGGTTTTAGATACATTGCCAACGTTACAAGAGTCTATAGGGTCACACACAAATAATATTCTATTTTGGAGATGGTTTCTTTTAGTTGGACTAAAAGGACAATTGAGCATATGACCAAGATTTGAGTTAGACTCAAACTGGTTAAACTTGAGCTAGACTCAAGTTGAACCATGGAAGTTGATTCATCATCATGCATGATTAATTTGATTAATCATGCATGGGAATACCAAGAGCCTTGGTATTAATGATGAGAATTCATGAAGGAGAATACCAAGGGTCTTGGTATTAAGAGATGTCTTAATGAGGAGATAATGACATTGATGGCTTGAGTATAAAATGGGTTTTGTGCTCAACGTGGTTTACATTTTGTGGTGTGGCTTTTGGTGTTTGGGTGTGCAAGCAATGTTGGACATTCCGAGCCGCAAAAACCGCTTTTTGCGTTGCGAAAACCCCGGAAGTCCGGCCACGGATCCGTGCGAAGATATATTAAAATAAAAATATGTATGTGCTAAGTAAACCTAGATCTATCTTAGATCTAGAAGTTGAGAGTGTTACCCTCGATGCGACGCCCTTCGCAAATCCCGCTCGTCCAAATAGCTTGCCGGAACTCTAGAGTGTCAAGTGTACACTCCTCTATTGGTATCCACACAAGCAATAGGTGGAGAAAAGAAACCTAGAGTGTGCTAGCACCCTTAGAAGTTTCAGCCAAGGAGGAGAGGGGAGCTTGAGAGGATGATCCAAGGAAGAAGATGAAGTTCTGGTAACTCACTAAAATCAATTACACCCATCAAATGGAGTAGCCGACCACTTCATGACTTGGGGGGGTTACATGCATGCATGTAACTCCAAGAGCCAATGGCTCTTGGTCTCCCTCATGAGGTGGCACCACATGATAAGTCAATGATGATGTGGAGCATCATCATTGGCCGACCATGCCAAGTCATCATCATGACATGACATTTGGTCAAGTCAAACTTAACCTTTCATCTTCCCTCTCAAGTCAAGTCAAACTTAACCTCTTAACTCCCATGGTTGATCAAATCAACCACTTGATTCAAGTCAATTTGATTTAATGAATCTCTATTCATTAATTTAAATTGACTAAATGAATCAAATCTAAATTAGACTCATTCAACACTTGAATCAACTTGAGTCTAACTTAATTAGTCTAATTTGGATTACTCTTAATCCAATTTGATTCATCACATGAACCTAATCCATGAACCTAATCTCCATCTAAATGCCCTTTGTGTGTGACCCTATAGGTTCTTGTAACGTTAGCAATGTCCCTAAATTGATTTAGGAACATAAGCAATGAGCGGTATCTAGCAACACATCATTGCTACCCAAGTTACAAGAATGTTGAGCTCCAACATCACCTTTGTGACTACTAATTGTGACTCTCACAATATGTGACAATGTCCCTCTATTCTTGACATCTAGATTGACCAATTGAGGCATAGACCGTGTCATCCTCGGTACAATCTATATCTTGAACTCTAAGTAGACTCACTCTAATCAAATGAGCTCAATATCTCATATTGACTCATTTGGGCATGACCATGCACTTCGTGGTCTCACTCTATCAAGAATAACGATGTCTCTCCCGTAATATAGGAGGGATAGATCCCATCTACATCACTCACATCCCTCCGCATAATTTGTCACATACCCAGTAATCGCCTTTATAGTCCACCCATTTACGGGTGATGTTTGACGAAGCCAAAGTATGCAACTCCTTATGTAGGGAACCATGGTGACTTCAGGTCTAAGGACTAATAGTCATACTAATAGCCACATGAGAAAGTATATGACACTCATATAACAATCTATGATATTTTTTCATGGAAGGTCATTCAGTATACATTCTCTAATGCATACCCATGTGTCAACTTGATATCTCATATCCATGACTTGTGAGATCAAGTCATCGAGTTGACCTACATGCTAGTCTCTACACATTAACATTATCCCTGAATGTTAATACTTGACTAGGAATGATTAAGAGTAGTGTTTTCTATATCATCTCATTATCGATTCAACCAATCGATTGATATAGATAAGAACCTACTACTCAAGGACGTTATTATATTTAGTTATTTGGCACCAATACAAGTAAATATAATAACCATGCCTTTATAAATAGGAATATGATACAATAAAGTCCATACAACAATCATCACATGATTGACTCTAGGGCTTTCACTAACAATCTCCCACTAGCACTAGTGTCAATCACCGTAGTATCTAATACCCAATGACCTAGTATGACCATCATACTTTTTCTGTGCCAAAGCCTTGGTCAAGGGATCTGCGATGTTAGCCTCTGTGAGTACTCTGCAAATCTTCACATCTCCTCTATCGATAATCTCTCGAATGAGATGGAAGCACCGTAGTATGTGTTTGGTCCGCTGGTGTGAGCGAGGTTCCTTAGCATGACAATCGCTCCATTGTTGTCACAATAGAGCTCTATGGGATCTGCTATGCTAGGAACCACCCCAAGCTCAATAATGAACTTGCGGATCCAAACTGCCTCCTTTGCTGCCTCAGATGCAGCAATATACTCGCCTTCTGTTGTAGAATCAGCAACTGGGTCCTGCTTCGAACTCTTCCAACTCACAGTGCCACCATTCAAGCAAAACATGAACCCTGATTGCGATCTATAATCATCCTGGTCAGTTTAGAAGTTGGCATCGTTGTAACCCTTTACAGCTAGCTCCTCATCGCCTCCAAATATCAAGAAATATTCTTTAGTCCTTCTCAAGTACTTAAGAATATTCTTGACTGCTATCCAGTGATGCTCACCTGGATCTGACTGGTATCTACTCGTCATGCTTAAAGCATACAAGATATCAGGACGAGTACACAGCATGACGTACATGATAGATCCTATAGCTGATGCGCAAGGGATCTTATCCATGCGGTCTCTCTCCTCTCTAGAAGAGGGACTTTGAGTCTTCGAAAGACTCACTCCATGTGCCATCGACAGAAGTCCCTTCTTGGAATTCTGCATGGCAAACCGTAGTAATACCGTGTCAATGTATGTACTCTGACTTAGGCCAAGCAATCTCTTAGATCTATCTCTATAGATCTTGATGCCTAGAATACAGGCTGCTTCACCTAAGTCCTTCATTGAGAAGCACGTCCCCAGCTAAGTCTTCACAGACTGTAGCGAAGGGATTTCATTTCCAATGAGTAGTATGTCATCCACATACAATATAAGGAAGACAACTGTGTTCCCATTAACCCTCTTGTAGACACAGGGTTCATCTTCATTCTTGATGAAACCAAACTGTTTGATCGCATCATCAAATTGAAGATTCCATCTCCGAGAGGCTTGCTTTAGCCCATAAATGGACCTTTGCAGCTTGCATACTTTTCCAGTATACTATGGATCTTCAAAACCCTCAGGTTGTGTCATGTACATATCCTCAAGCAAGTTTCCATTCAGAAACTCGATTTTGACATCCATCTGCTAGATCTCATAATCGTAGTATGATGCAATAGCAAGCATGATCTGAATGGACTTAAACATCGTCACTGGAGAAAAGGTTTCATCATAGTCAATACCATGAATTTGCTTGAAACCTTTAGCCACCAATCGACCCTTATAGGTATGCGTAAGTCCATCCATGTCAGTCTTTCTCCTAAAGACCCACTTACACCCAATGGGTTTGACCCCTTCAGGTGGATCAACCAAAGTCCATACTTGGTTGGTGTACATAGATTCCATCTCGGATCTCATGACCTCTAGCCATTTCTCAGAATCTGGGCTCATCACAGCTTCCTGATAGGAGGTAGGCTCATTCTCAATGACCATAACGTCATCATGGTCATACAATAGAAATGAGTATCTCTCAGGCTGACGATGTACCCTATCAGACCTGCGAAGAGGTAGGTCTACATGAACAGGTGGTTGTTCCACACCTCTTTGTGCAACAACCTCATCACCCACAACACTTTGTGGTTCCTGTTCAACCTCTATCAAGGCCTCAGTGTTATGGTCCTTATCTTGAATTTCTTTAAGATTGAACGTACTCCCACTAGTTTTTTTGAAACAAAATCCCTTTCTAGAAAAACCCCAGTGTTTGCCACAAACACTTTGTGCTGACTGGGAATGTAGAAGTAATATCCCTTTGTGTCCTTGGGATATCCAACAAAATAGCACCTATCAAATTTGGGTCCCAGTTTGTCTGAGACTTGACGTCGAACGTAAGCCTCACAATCCCAAATCCTCATGAAAGACATCTTGGGATTTCTCCCTGTCTATATCGTATATGGTGTCTTTATCATAACCTTGGATGGTACACGGTTAAGGGTAAAGGCTGCAGTGTCTAGAGCATATCCCCAAAAGGATATAGGAAGATCTGTGTGACTCATCATAGATCATACCATATCTAATAGGGTACGATTCCTCCTTTCGGATACACCGTTCCACCGTGGTGTTCCAAGAGGAGTGAGTTGGGATAGAATCCCACAGTCAGCTAGATAGTCACGAAACTCATGGCTAAGGTATTCACCACCTCGATCTAATCGAAGTATCTTAATACTCTTGCCAAGCTGGTTTTGTACTTCATTCTTGAATTCTTTGAACTTTTCAAAGGATTCTGATTTATGTGTCATGAGATTCACATAACCATATCTACTGAAGTCATCAGTAAATTTAATGAAGTACCTATAACCGCCTCTAGCAGCAACATTGAAAGGGCCACATACATCACTATGTATAAGTCCTAACAAGTCCATTGCTCTTTCGCTGTGTCCACTAAAGGGAGTCTTGGTCATCTTGCCTAAAAGGCACGACTCGCATGTCTCATATGATTCAAAATCAAATGAGTCTACCAGTCCATCCTTATGGAGATGAGATAAGCGACTCTCATTTATGTGACCTAAGCGACAATGCCAGAGATAGGTTTGGTTCAACTCATTTGACTTGAACCTTTTGGTACTTATGTTATAGATAGGGCTCTCTAAGTCTAGAAAGTAAAGTCCATTCATTAGAGGTGCACTACAATAAAATATATCATTTAAATAAACTGAACAATATGTGTTATTTATTATAAATGTAAATCCTTTCTTATCCAAACAAGAAACCGAAATGATGTTCTTAGTTAGGGCAGACACATAACAATATTCATCTAATTCTAGTACAAGCCCTGAGGGCAGAGATAGATCATAAGTTCCTACAGCAACAGCAGTAACCCTTGCTCCATTGCCTACTCATAGGTTCACCTCGCCCTTTGTCAATGCCCTGCTATTTCTCAGCGCTTGTACATTGGTACAAATGTGAGATGCACATCCAGTATCTAATACCCATGACAAAGAAATAGATAGATTGACTTCTATAACATTTATACCTGAAGTAGAAGTCTCACTTCTTTTCTTCTTAAGATCTTCCAGGTATGCCTTGCAGTTACGCTTCCAGTGTCTAGCTTCCTTGTAGTGGAAGCAAGCCCCTTCCTTGGCCACCCCTCTGAGTTTCAGTTCCTTGCCTTTTCCCTTGGCTTGGGACTTTCCCTTACCTTTAGGCTTGCCCTTGCCTTTCTTCTTTTGCACCATCAAAATGACGTCAGATTTTCCCTTCTCAAGTTTGAGCTTAGCAGTACTCAACATGCTGAGCATTGATAACTGTCATTTTGTTGTATTATTTCGGTCTTTAATATCACTGTTTTTATCCTCTCGAGTGATTTATTATTGATTATTATCATGTTTTATGAGTTGGATATATTTTTGGATCTTATTGTAAATTCTCATAATTTTTGGACTTATATGCAAATTTTATCTTTGTTTGTAAGAGATCGAGATAAGCCACCGGACTAGACTCACAGTGGATCAAATATGGCTTCATCTAGAGCTAGAAGGATTATTTCAAACGTGATTAATCTGGACCTTTCATCAAGATCAGAAGCAGTTTAATCAAAGGGTTCAGATCTAGTCAATCTTGAACGTCCGATGAGATCTGATCGATTCTGAGCCATCCATCTGGATCTGGAGTGATCCGGCCCATACATTAAGATCTACACGTCTTGGCCGTTCATCCGGACCGTTGGATCGTGATTATCCCTTCAGATGGATCAGATCCATCCATTTCAAATCAGACTGATTTCAGCCATTGGATGGAGCAGCTTAATTAAGCAATTAATATATCAATCAAACCCTAGCTTGTTTGGATGGCTGGGATCAGAGGAGGCTCCAATCGGACGGCTCAGAAAAATCCTTTAATCAACCTATCTTCTTCACGCTTCACGAAAAGAAACAGAAGCAGCGGTTCTTTCTTCCCAAATCGCGACATCAGCTTCCTCCCCAATCGCACGCCATCGGCGTTTCTTCTCCACGCCACCGCCCGAAGCACCGCCGGCCGGTCCCTTCCTCCACCAAGGCCGGCGGTGGCATTCCCTCCTCCCTCCTCTTCTCCACGCAAGCAGCTCGCCTTCTTCCCTTCATGCGCGGCAGCGACGGCTTCTTCAACAGTTCTTCCACAGCAGCACTCCGGCGACGTATTCCGGTAATCCATGGTCTTCCCTGATTCCATTTCATCGGGCGTCCTCTCCTTCCTTCGGTCTGGTGGAGCTTCCAGCTACATTTGGGCAGCGGTAGTCCGTTGATCGAGCGATGGGATGTCGTCTGTCTTCACCGGCGATCCTCAGAGCCCTCACCGGCGGAATTGAGCTACCCTAGTGGGATGTGGTCACGCGAAGCTAGGGGTGACTTGCTACTGTCGGGATCCCGCAAAATCTGTTCCTAGTTCCGGCGGCAACACTTTTTCCAATCCAGGGCAGTCTTCAACAGTAGCTGGTGGGGACTATTATCAATTTTTAGATCCGATTCTATCCACATTGACTGCTCGTGGTCACGGTAGTCCCGCATCCATCATCGGAGCTATGAACTACCGCATCAATCCAACTCTCATCGGAATCCGACGAGAGATCTGCACCCTGAGATCCTTGGAGTGTTCTGTATTGTCGTAGGTCACCGGAGAGGGTGGTACCTTTCCGGTGTTTGTGGATGACGGTTGATTTACTTTATTGATTTACTGTTGATTCAGTATTGTGTTTGTTATTGTTTTACTGTGTTACCTTTGTACTTTGTGTGATTTCAGTTTGTGTTTTCATTTGTATTTGCACTTGCGTTTTCCTTCGTATTTGCACTTGTGTTTTCATTTGTGTTGTCACTGGAGTTATTACATTGTGTTTGCATTAGTGTTTTCGTTAGTGTTTTTAATATGTGCTTTCACCAGTGGCCTTGAATTGTGTTTTTACTAGTGTTCGTAACCTGTGTTTTCACTAGTATTTTACTTTGTATTTTAATCTGTGGTTTACCTTGTATTTTATTCTATATTCTAACTTGTGTTTAATTTGAGTCGTAATTAGAGTTTTATTTGTGTTATGCTTTAGTTGTTAGGTTAGTTTCATTTACATTCAACCAATGTACCGTATAGTGACAGTGCGGTGCTTGGTTGAATTGCTTTCGTTTATTGCATTTCGTTTATTGTAATTTTTAGTGACTGTTTGACTACTGTGTCGTATAGTGACAGGGCGGTGCATGGTTGAATTGTTCACTTTTGTTTGATCAGTGTACCGTATAGTGACAGTGCGGTGCTTGGTCGCTTTCTTTTCTGTCTGTTAGTTTAGTTTTTCAGTGACTGTTTGATCACTGTGTCGTATAGTGACAGTGCGGTGCTTGGTTGAATTGTTCACATTTGTTTGATCATTGTACCGTATAGTGACAGTGCGGTGCGTGATCACTTACTTTTGCGCATTAGGATAGTTGTTTGTTACTTGTTATTTAGTAGTTAGATTTACTCTTTGTATATTTAATTCTCATGTTTGCTTTTGCTTTTGCATTTTAATTGTTTTGATAATTGTAAAAAAACCCCCCAATGTTTACTTCTGTTTAAAAAAAAACATCCAGCCATTAGGTTCATTAGGAGATGACTCGAGGCAGTCCTATACTGCATTAGTGTAGTTAGGGGGTTCAGTAAATAATTTGGGAACGGTATTGCGACAGTTAAAAATCGTTCGATCAAGCATCTCAGGAAGTGGCTTATCAATTTCATTCATGTTGTAATTCATGACAAATTGATTGTAGCTTTGCAGTAAAGACTGTAAGATTAAGTCAGTGGCCAGCTCTTAGCCAAGGGGGAATCCCAATCTATGTAGGTTTTCTACGTACCCAATCATCTTGAGTACATATGGACCTACGGGAGTCTCATCTTGCATTTTGGAACCAAATAATGCCTTAGAGACTTCATATCTCTTGTGCCTTGCTTGTCCTTGATATAGTTGACGAAGATGTTCAACCATATTATAAGCATTCATGAACTCATGTTGCTTCTTAAGCTCAGAGTTCATGGTCGCGAGCATTAGACATGACACATCTAATGCATCATCTTGATGCTTCTTGTAAGCATCTTTGTCAGCTCGCGAGGCAGTGGCAGAAGGTACCTCCGGAATGGGTTGCTCCAGGACGTACAGTTTCCTTTCTTGGGTGAGAACAATTCTCAGGTTCCTGTACCAGTCCAGGAAATTTGCTCCATTGAGTTTGTCCTTCTCAAGGACAGAACGCAGAGAGAGAGTGTTCGTGTTTGTCGACATAGTAATCTACAACATACAATGCAGAGAATTAATATCATATTCCTTTTATCATTTAATTAGGCCTTTAATCAAATGATGCTCCCACTGAATTATAGGAATTTTATAGAATCGAGTTATGGATGTGGTCAAACCACATTACTAGATTCATACAAACTAGCTATAATTCCTGCGGGACAAGATCCACATCATACTAAGTCTTAAGTTAGCTTTGGCTAAATCGCCCAAGACTTAGTACAATCAGTGGGTAACACATTACCGATTATATCTCTATGTAACTCTTGTTTATAGGATCAAGACCCACATTTACAAAAGACCTTGAGTTAGCTTTGGCTAAATCGCCCAAGATTTAGTGTAAATGCGATCTTATCCTATCTTTCCAACGGTTGGAATATGCCTATAGTTCTACTCGATCCAATTGAGTTAACTAGTTTTACTCAATCTAATTGAGCTTACTCTAACCCAAGCTGTGATAGGCAGGACCAAGATTGTCCCTCCGCACCCTACCAAGATAATATGCGTTGCTCTGCTTTGGCAGATTCAACAACTACAAATGATCGAGGTAGTGATGGGTATCAAGGACTTAGTAGGCATTTACGAGTTGATTTGATTAAGATCTAATCTAATCGTAATGTGTATCATATACGCATTGAGGCCTTTATTATCCTACACTAGCATGCATCACATACATACAAGCATTATTCTAGCATGCATCATATACATACAAGTATTATTCTACTAGCAAGCATCACATACATACAAGAAAAATCAAATATATATATATATATATATATATATATATATATATATATATAAATAATTAACTGTGATGTGGTCATGACCCTACTATGATCTTCTCAAGCCAATGAGATGATCGGACGGTCAACCTAGGGCTAGCGACTTCTCCAAGCGCTTCCTTTGACCACCATGTGTCATTGGCACCCTTCTCGTAACTTCGTCTACAAGTGGACTTTCCACCGCTCCATTTTGTACATTACAAATATGAAACTCGAGTTACATTCAAGTCTAAAACTATTTACAATTAGAATTTCAAAAGAAGAGGCACGACGTGCAGGTCGCATACACTATACAACACGCACAACCACAAAAATGACACGCATACCATATTATGAATTACAACACATCATCATTCAATAATATTGAGGTTCTTGGGCCATGACAATCACAGAATTATACATAATTCTAAATTATGTATTTTTACAGAAAATTTCTATAATTTTTCCTATTTTTTTCAATTTTATGAGTCACCTCTCCATAACGGTCCCGCTAAGCGATTTCTGGGCGCGATCGCGGGACAAGACCCCTTTCGGGGATAGGGGCAGCACCCCTACTCGCAAAATAAACTTTGCGAGTGTCCCTACTACGATCTTACAGTGACTTAAGTCACTGTCCCAAAAACCTAAAGCGAGAACTCGCCGTTTTGGAGAGTTTTTCTCGATGGTTGAAGCCTACAAGTGTCTCAATACTCGTTGCTTCGACTCTTCGAGAAAAATACTCAAAAATTCGATAAAAATAGAAATTTATAGAAACATAAAAATCTATAATTTTATTATATCTAATACAAAAACTACAAAAACGAAACACATACATGCTTCGCACGTGGCTCTGATACCACTGTTGGACTTTCCGAGCCACAAAAATTGCTTTTTGGGTTGCGGAAACTCCGAAAGTCCGGCCACGGATCCGTGCGAAGATATATTAAAATAAAAACATGTATGTGCTAAGTAAACCTAGATCTACTTTAGATCTAGAAGTTGAGAGTGTTACCCTCGATGCGACGCCCTTCGCAAATCCTGCTCGTCCAAATAGCTTGCCGGAACTCTAGAGTATCAAGTGTACACTCCTCTATTGGTATCCACACAAGCAATAGGTGGAGAAAAGAAACCTAGAGTGTGCTAGCACCCTTAGAAGTTTCGGCTAAGGAGGAGAGGGGAGCTTGAGAGGATGATCCAAGGAAGAAGATGAAGTTCTAGTAACTCACCAAAATCAATTACACCCATCAAATGGAGTGGCCGGCCACTTCATGACTTGGGGGGTTACATGCATGCATGTAACTCCAAGAGCCAATGACTCTTGGTCTCCCTCATGAGGTGACACCACATGATAAGTCAATGATGATGTGGAGCATCATCATTGGCCGGCCATGCCAAGTCATCATCATGACATGACATTTGGTCAAGTCAAACTTGACCTTTCATCTTCCCTCTCAAGTCAAGTCAAACTTGACCTCTTATCTCCCATGATTGATCAAATCCAACCACTTGATTCAAGTCAATTTGATTTAATGAATCTCTATTCATTAATTTAAATTGACTAAATGAATCAAATCTAAATTAGACTCATTCAACACTTGAATCAACTTGAGTCTTACTCAATTAGTCTAATTTGGATTACTCTTAATCCAATTTGGTTCATCACATGAACCTAATCCTCATGGTTCATCATATGAACCTAATCTCCATCTAATTGCCCTTTGTGTGTGACCCTATAGGTTCTTGTAACGTTGGCAATGTCTCTAAACCGATTTGGGAACATAAGCAATGAGCGGTATCTAGCAACACATCATTGCTACCCAAGTTACAAGAATGTTGAGCTCCAACATCACCTTTGTGACTATTAATTGTGACTCTCACAATATGTGACAATGTCTTTTTATTCTTGACATCTAGATTGACCAATTAAGGCATAGACCGTGTCATCCTCGGTACAATCTATATCTTGAACTCCAAGTAGACTCACTCTAATCAAATGAGCTTAATATATCATATTAACTCATTTGGGCATGGCCATGCACTTCGTGGTCTCACTCTATCAAGAATAACGATATCTCTCCCGTTATATAGGAGGGATAGATCCCATCTACATCACTCATATCCCTCCGCATAATTTGTCACATACCCAGTAATCGCCTTTATAGTCCACCCATTTAGAGGTGACGTTTGACGAAGCCAAAGTATGCAACTCCTTATGTAGGGAACCATGGTGACTTCAGATCTAAGGACTAATAGTCATACTAATAGCCACATGAGAAAGTATATGACACTCATATAACGATCAATGATACTTTTTCATGGCTGGTCATTCAGTATACATTCTCCAATGCATACCCATGTGTCAACTTGATATCTCATATCCATGACTTGTAGGATCAAGTCATCGTGTTGACCTACATGCTAGTCTCTATGCATTAACTGAACAACATTAGAGGTGCACTACAATAGAACATATCATTTAAATAAACTGAACAACATTTGTTCTTTATTATAAATGAAAATCCTTTCTTGTCCTTTATATAAATCGTTTTCTTTAATCTAGACTAGATCTTATCTAGAGGAGGAATATACCTTCGGTGCGTGCCCTTCGCAATCCCGCTTTTCCAAACGCTGTCAGATCTCAATACGGTGAGGGTAACCGTATATCTATGGTATCCACACTTACACCCACACTAGCTTTGGAGTCACGTTGTGCTAGGAACCCCTAGCAAAACACCAAGAACTCTTTTGGAAGAAGAAGGAGAGGAAGGAGGAGATGAGAACACTTTCTCTCTTGGCCCTTTTGCTTGTTAGTGAAAGCTCTAGAGTCAATCATGTGATGATTGTTGTATGAACTTTATTGTATCATATTCCTATTTATAAATGCATGGTTATTATATTTACTTGTATTGGTGCCAAATAACTAAATATAATAATGTCCTTGAGTAGTAGGTTCTTATCTATATCAATCGATTAGTTGAATCGATAATGAGATGATGTAGAGAACACTACTCTTAATCATTCCTAGTCGAGTATTAACATTCAGGGACAATGTTAATGCGTAGAGACTAGCATGTAGGTCAACACGATGACTTGATCTCACAAGTCATGGATATAAGATATCAAGTTGACACATGGGTATATATTTGAGAATGTATACTAAATGACCTGCCATGAGAAAGTATCATAGATCGTTATATGAGTGTCATATACTTTCTCATGTGGCTATTAGTATGACTATTAGTCCTTAGACCTGAAGTCACCATGGTTCCCTACATAAGGAGTTGCATACTTTGGCTTCGTCAAACGTCACCCATAAATGGGTGGACTATAAAGGCGATTACTGGGTATGTATCAAATTATGCGGAGGGATGTGAGTGATGTAGATGAGATCTATCTCTCCTATATGACGGGGGTGACATCGATTTTCTTGATAGAGTGAGACCACGAAGTGCATGACCATGCCCAAATGAGTCAATATGAGATATTGAGCTCATTTGATTAGAGTAAGTCTACTTGGAGTTCAAGATATAAATTGTACCGAGGATGACACGGTCTATGCCTCAATTGGTCAATCTATATGTAAAGGATAGAGGAACATTGTCACATATTGTGAGATTCACAATTAGTAGTTACAAAGGTGATGTTGGAGCTCAATATTCTTGTAACTTGGGTAGCAATGATGTGTTGCTAGATACCGCTCATTGCTTATGTTCCTAAATCGGTTTAGGGACATTGCCAATATTACAAGAACCTATAGGGTCACACACATAAGGGAAATTAGATAGAGATTAGGTTCATATGATGAACCATGAGGATTAGGTTCATGGGATGAAACAAATTGGATTAAGTGTAATCCTAATTAGACTAATTGAGTTGCACTCAATTTGATTCAAGTGTTGAATGAGTCTAATTTAGATTTGATTCATCAAATCAATTTAAATTAATGAATAGAGATTCATTAAATTAAATTGACTTGAATCAAATGGTTGGATTTGATCAACCATGGGAGATAAGAGGTCAAGTTTGACTTGACTTGAGAGGGAAGATGAAAGGTCAAGTTTGACTTGACCAAATTCCATGTCATGATGATGACTTAGCATGGTCGGCCAATGATGATGATCCACATCATCATTGACTTTGTCTTATGGTGCCACCTCATGAGGGAGACTAAGGGTCATGGGAGTTACATGCATGCATGTAACCCCCTCTCCATAATGTGGCCGGCCACTTCTTGATGGGGGTGAATTGATTTTGGGTAACTCCATCTTCTTCTACACAACTTCATCTTCTTCCTTGGATCAACTTCCCTCAAGCTCTCTCCCTCTCCCAACCTCCTTGGCCGAACCATCCATAGAGTGCTAGCACACTCAAGGGTGTGTTTTCTCCACCTATTGATTGTGTAGATACCAATAGAGGAGTGTGCACTTGACACTCTCGAGTTCCGGTGAACCTTTTTGGACGAGCGGGATTTGCGAAGGGCGTCACATCGAGGGTAACATCCTTATCATGTAGATCTAAGGTAGATCTAGGGTTTTATACAAACACATACATGTTTTAGTTTTAATACATCTTCGCACGGATCCGTGGCTGGACTTTCGGGGTTTCCGCAACGCAAAAAGCAATTTTTGCGCCTCGGAAAGTCTAACATGTCAACCTTAGGAATAAGGAGAAATTTGAGACTAATGTCCCTAAAAATATTTTACCTAAGACAAGTAATAGGAAAATTGAGGACCACCTAGGTTTTAACCCTAAATAAACTAGGCATATGCCTAGGAAGGCTCATGTCCAAAGAATAGATGAAAAATCAAAGATTGGAGAATTAGAGTTAGAAAATCAAGTCTTGAGGTCAAGACTTGAAAAACTTGAAAAGACCCTTGCAAAGATGCAAAATTCAATTATAGGGTCAAGTGATCAAAAATCTAGGCCTAAGAGTCAAAGTCAAAGGCCTGGGAAACAATAACCATTAAAGGGCAAGCCTAAGCCCAAAAAGACCTATCATAGTGTTCCATTCGATTATAGAACACAACCTAGGTCTAGAAAAACCAAGGTTACTAGGGAAGTTATCCCTAAGGGTAACCAAGGTGTGTGCCTAGTGGTTAGGGTTTCAAGGAAACCTAAGGAGACCACTAAGAAGGTTACAAGGGGAGTTACCCCTAGAGTTAACCTAGGCAAGACCAAAATGACCAAGGCTTCTAAGTCTAGAAGGGTCATTAGGAGAGTATCTAGGGAAGTTATCCCTAGCGAATACCTAGTAAACCCAAGGAGCTCCAATAGGTATTGGGTTCATAAGAGCGTGATCGATTCATGCTAGATGGGTTTAGGTGTGCCAACTTTAAGTAGATGAGTAGTTAACCTAACCATGGTAAATGTGACACTTTAGGTTATTTTCAAGGTTATGGATATCTTGGAAATAGATTTGAATTATGATTCTGAAAGAGTTTAGAATGTGCCAATATATTTTTGGGATTATGAAAAATTAATTAAATTGACACAATTTAGATTTAGAGGTTGTAGCACGCTTGGGAGATAATTGACAATATGGCAAAATGGATTTAATAATAACAAATGACAATTAACTTTAAAATTTAGGTATTATATACTTTATATTTTATTTGTCATGCTTTGTTTGTCATATAACATACCATGACATCATATTTATTTTTATCATATAAAATGTCATGATCATATTTAGGGTTATTTATATATGTCATGTATGCTTAGATTTCAATCACATGCCATGACATCATGATTTTGACACATGTTTTTATTCTTGTATCATTATGCCATAATCATTATTCATGCATAAATAAAATGGATTTAAGGACTAAGGCATGATTTGAAGTCTCATGCATAAGGGAATCAAATAATGTTGTCTAGAAAAATGCATGAGACCCTAAATGAACAAAGCTCATATCTCACTAAAACTTGACTTGTATGTGTTTCACACATTTAGATACAAGTGAGATGTTTAGAAAAATGGAAATAAAGATTTTGAAAACATTTTAAAATCCTTTTAGAAAACCTTGGTGAAGTCTATCTTTTGATAGCAATCACCATTGAATGAAATGATACAAAGAGGACTCAATATTGAAGCTTTTCTCAACTTTTGAACTTTGTGTCAATTTCATTATTTTATGAGTAAAATATTTTCTAAATATTTTTCATCCATTGTATTGGTAATAAGTATTATACGTATGAAGTTTTGTGATTTTTAAAATTACGTATAATTACTTATACATTTCAAAAAATCATTTCTAAAGTCTGAAATCTGCATTTCGCAGATATCAGTCGACTGCTCTTGGTGGCAGTCGACTGATGATGAGGGTAGTCGACTGTTTCCTGATAAAGTCGACTATCAATGCTGATTTCGGGAAAACAAAGTATGTTTAGTTCATTTTCAGCTATGTTAGGATTCTCTAACTACTCCTAACCCTAGGATATGCTTTAGGAAGCATTATAAAGGGTGAAAATCCATTGGATACGGATTAGAAGAGTTGTTAGGGTGATGTATCAAATTTAAGGTGTGGGAAAGTTCAATGTTGAACTTTGAACCTTATTTTTAATGGTTTAGAGTTCCTATTGGCTTAGGGACTTCCCAAGGACATTGTTTATGCAATGGTCAAGGGGGAGCAAGCCTTTAGGGGGAGGTATCCATCATGGGATGATGAATGTTATTTTTTCTCATGAGGGAGAGAAATGGAATTTTGAGATGCCCAATTTGGAAATTGGGAGAGTTTGTAAGATTATCTTTTTTGAGTGATATGAGACTTATCACTAGGAAAAGTGAAGACATCCTAGGTGTTTTTGGACCAAAGGGGAGATTGTAAGATCTCATTGTGATATGAGACATTGACCTCCTTGGAGAGAACCTTTTTGATGTTAGTCAAAAAGGGAGAGAAAGGTAAAATTACCAATTTGTAATAATTGGTAAGAGAATTTGAGTTAGGGTCCTAACTCAAGGGTGTTTTTTATCAAATGTCAAAAAGGAGGAGATTGTTGGTGCAATCGACCCAGGTCACGATTGACCTAACTCGAGTTTGACTCGAGCAATATTTTGATATTTGACAAAAATATATGACAATGTGATTGTCATGGTAAAGTCCAAGTCATGAGTACTTGGCATGGAAAGTCCAAGTGGGATAGTTGGCATTGGGAAAGCCCGAGTCTTGAGTACTTGGCATGGAAAGTCCAAGCATGGGTCTTGGCAAGAGAAAGTCCAACATGAGTTGGCAAGGAAAGTCTAAGCATGGGTCTTGGCAAGGGAAAAGTCCAAGCTTGGGTCTTGGCATGGAAAATCCAACATGGGTTTGCAAGGGAAAGTCCAAGCTTGAGTCTTGGCATTTGGAAAGTCCAAGGGGAATATTGGTGGTGTAAAGTCCAAGCGGGAGTCTTGGCAGCGTAAGTCCAGTGTGCCTTGGCGGTGTAAACACCGTTAGCATGACAATAGCCGATGGAAGCACCTGAATGCTAGCATATGAATGAACAAGTCATGGATGACTTGGAGGGATCCTATAGGCGCGAGGCTGACGGAGGTGGCTAGAAGACTTAGGTCTAGGCTACGGGTGGTCTAGCAAGTATGGGGGCACCATACTTGGGTTAAAACCTCATGTTTGAGGTGTATTAGTCAACTGGGACTATGGTCAGTCGACTGATGGGAGTCAACTGGGTTTGATCGGGAAGTGCGGCGATCATCGCCGAGTTAAGCGATCGACGCCGGTATGATCGCTTGACCGATATGGTATCGATCGATCGCTCGTCGGGATGTCGAGCATAGAATGCTCATCAGTCGAGTGATTGGCGCGAGCACTCGACTGATTGAGCAATCAGTCGACTGATGGGTATGGTCAGTCGACTGATGATCTGTCCGTTGGAACTTATCCAACATGTCACATGTCGTTGTCTCACAACGGCTACAGGGGCAGTCGACTGATGGTCCCGATCAGTCGACTGCTAGGCAAAATCCATCCCGAATGTAGGTTATAAAGGCAGCTCGGAAGGAGGGATTTTGGTATGATTTTCTTGGGCGATTTGGAGCGATTTGCTGGTTCAAATCAGAGTCTTCAAGGCTAGTCTAAGGCGATCAACAAGCAAGCTTCCAAAAGATCGATTGTAAAATTTTCTTTGCATTTCTTTTGTTGTATTTCATTGTAATTGCTTGTATTTATTCCTTACTGTTGTAAAACTATTTGTATGAGGTTTCTTCACCTCCGGATTATTCCAAGAAGGAGTTTATTTGATTAGTGATGTTGTACACATCGCTAGAGCTCGTTTGAGCTCGATTCGTGGAGTATGAATCATTCGGTTTTGAACCACGTTATATTTGGTGTTGTATGTGTGTTTGTATTCGTGTTATTGTTTTTATTGTTATTATTCCACTATGCACTAACATGATTCGTAGACGCGATCGTAATCCATCAAGCAACGCCGACGCTATTAACCCCCCCCTCTAGCGGTCATGAAGATTCCTACAGAAGAGATTTCTTTCTTCTCCTTCTTCTTGTCCTTCTTACCTACAAAATGAGCTACACCTTTCTCCTTGGACGAAGTGTTAGCTTGCTCATGCAACTCGAATTTACAAAAAAGTTCATCTAGTTTTGATGGGGTTGATCCGTGAGGGGAAACTTCGCTTCCCCTTCACCTCGGTTGCTTGACCATGGTGATCCCTTCGATGTCCCCGGATTAAAAAATTTAATCCTAGACAAAAGGGATTCCCAAAGCAACCAAGTCATCGTCGTGCTATTCGTTTAGAGAGGTCACTTGAACAAACTAGTTGTTCAAGCGACCATTCTCTATTCTACGAGTAGCCGCGGAATAGACGATGTCCGGATCGCCGGTTTTTGTATTTATACTCGGGATCCAAGTATTATTTAGCCTATTTACAGAAATATAACATGCTTATATTTTGAAAAACAAACACAAGCAATGAATAAAAGAGATAGAAGAATAGTTATACCTCTTGGTCTTCTAATGTATTACCCTCCTCCTTTTGGACGTCGTGTGGGCGACGATCCACCAAAAGTCGAAGCTCCTAGATCGCAAAACTTCCTTCATTGCTTTTCCCAAGCAAGAGGAAGAAGAGAAACAATGTTTTTCTCCTTCAAAAACTCAACCAACAAAGAACTATAGAAGTTCTTGCCGCCGGCCAACTAGAAGGAGAAGAAGATGATGGAAAACTACCAAGACACCAAAGGAAACCCTATATCTTGTTTCCACCACCTAAGGAGAAGAGAGGGGAGTGTTTTTGGGCGTGGCCAAGGGCTGGGAAGGGCTGGAATAGCTGCTGGACGTTGGCCACAAGGCAAGGAAGAAGAAGGAAAACTTGCCTTATTTGGTGCCACCCTTGCTTCCAAACCCTAACCTTAATTCCAATCCTATCTCAACTAGGATTGCCCTATTCTTGCCGCCCAAGCCTTGCTCCCTCCCTTTCATGTATGTCACGACCACTCCCCATGCCCTCCTTTTATAGAGTTAGGGATAAGTCATGAATTAATCTCCTCCATTGGTTCTAGGGATTTAATCTCAACCGTCGGATCTAGAGATTTAATCTCAACCGTCGGATCTTAGAGATTTGATCTCTACCAATGGATCTTAGAGTTTTGTTTCTATCCATTGGATCTAAGCATCTTGAGGTGTTAATGGGCTACATTAGGGACCATGAGGAGGAGTTGGGTCTTGGCCACCCATGGATCAAGCCCACATAAAGTCCGATCCACTAATGATGATCCAATCCACTAAAGGTCCATCATTGATCTACCTCACCAACCCCCATATGATAATATGGGCTCCATATATTATTTGTACATTTTCTCCCCGTGTTTAAGATCTCGAATGTCCGTCGATTAATTAATTTACTAACCATTAATTAATCAACATCTAACTCCATGAGTAGTACCACTCAACCTTTTCATCATGCCGGACCAAGTCCACCTGCAGGGTTTACATGATGAACCTTATGAGCTCCTCAAGGGGACATCATCATCCTAATATATAGGACACGGTTTCCTCCTATAATCAACGGCACACCATATAAATAATATCATCTCCCAACTTACCGAGTCTATCGATTTAATCTATAAATCTCGCCCATTGGTAAATCAAAGAGATGAGTACCAAGTATATGTGCCCGTTATTATATCGGGATTAAGAGCATGTACTAAATAATATCTGAGGTCCGATTCGATTATGTAGTCAGCAATAAATCGAATCACCTCTTCGGTCTGCTCGATACACAAAGTGCACTAGTGTGATTCTATGGTCAAGACAAACCAATACCAAATCACACTACAACTATTCCGATGGTTTGTCCAAAGTCATCTCGGTTGTGAGCCTTTACTTTTACTTTACAAGGAGCCGATAACATGATCTCCCGTGTGACACCACACACCATGTTATCTACAATGTAACGTATTAGACAATATTGCATAACCATAAAAATATGCAAACAATGATCATGTGATTCTTATTTCAAAATAAAGATGTTCATACAAAAGAGCTAGACTTTCAGTATACATCCCAACAATCTCCCACTTATACTAAAAGACTATGCTTTGTCCTATATCTTGCCATACATCGATTCCCCTTCCCTCCACATGCCTATCAAAGCTCTCGCTAGAAGGGCCTTAGTGAAAGGGTCTACCAGTCATCCTCTGATGCAATCTAGCGACAACAACTTCTACCTCCTTTACGATTTCTCGTATCGGGTGGTACTTGCTCTATGTGTTTACTAGCCTTATGGGCTCGTGGTTCCTTGAGTTTGCAAGCGCACCACTATTATCACAATAAATTGTGATAGTTACGGGCAAACCAGAATCACATCCAAGTCCATCGAGGAAGTTCTGAGCCATACTGACTTCTTTGGCGCCTCATAGGCTGCCACATACTCAGCTTCCATGGTGGAGTCTGCCACGCATTTCTGCTGGGCACTCCTCCATACAATAGCTCCACCTCCCAAAGTAAACACAAAACCTGAGGTAGACTTACTGTTATCCCTATCAGATTGGAAGTCGGAATCCGTGTAACCCACAGGGAGTAATTGGTCTGCCCGGTAAACTAGCATATAATCCCTAGTCCTTCTCAGGCACTACAATATATGCTTTACCGCGATTCAATATCCCTCTGGATTACTCGATGTCTGTGACCATGCCCACTGTAGCAGATATCCGGTCTCGTCTGAGCAGAGCATCGCATACATGAGGCTTCCTCGCCAAGCATAAGGAACCCGCCTTCATCTCCTCTATCTACTCAAATGATCTAGGACATATCTCCTTAGATAGAGGTACTCCATGCCTGAAAGGTAGAAAACCCTTCTTGGAGTTCTGCATGCTAAAACGCTCCATAATCGTGTCTATGTATGAAGCTTGGGATAAGCACAACATCCTGCGATCCCTTATAACCTTGATCCCAAGGATGTGTCTCACCTCTCCCAAGTCCTTCATATCAAATGTTTGGACAACCATACCCTTACGTCGATAACACTTGATGTTGTTGCCAACCACCAAAATGTCATCGTATAGTACAAGAAATACCACTACGTTTACATCTCTTGTATACACAAGACTCATCCGGACTTTGAATAAATCCATAAGACTGGATTATCTCATCAAAGCGGATGTTCCAAGATCTTGAAGCTTGCTTGATCCATAAATGGACGATTAAAGCTTACATACAATCGCTCTTTGCCTTTAGCAATGAATCCCTCTGGTAAACGCTTCATGTAGATGGATTCCTCAAGACTTCCACTAAGGAATGATGTCTTGATATCCATCATCACACCTCATAATCCATATGAGTTGCCATGCATAAGAGCTCCCAGACCTGTCTTGAATCCATAGATTCAATCTCAGTATTCATTGCACTTTGCAAAGATGTTGTATTTATATCTTGGATTGCCTTATCGTATGTCTAGGGATCAGGTTCATGTTTGCTAGGGACCAAATCAGAAGATTTGTCCAAAAACATGAATCTAAGAGGTTGTCTAACAACCCTCCCACTACGACAGGTATCACGTGTATCCTCCGTGACACGCTGGTGCTGACATGTGGTATGTCCTCTTGTGAGGTGGTACTAAAGAAGTGACTTCCCTAACTCCTCCAGAACAATTTTACCTTTGGGCTTGTGGCTTATCACATAGTCTTCCTCTAGAAATCTGGCATTCGTGTTAACGATCACCCTCTGATCTCTAGGACTATAAAACAAGTTAGAATAACTCATCATCGATCTAACCATCTCCATAAGAGTCCTATTCCTTCGCTCTGCTACACCGTTCTGCTGGGGTGTGCCAGGTGCAGTCATTTGGGATTAAATCCCAACCTCTGATAAGTAGTTCCTAAACTCTCCCAAGAGGTTGTCACCACCACGATCAGATCGTAGTGTCATCCACATCTTGAATAATCAAAAAGAGACGAAATATTCAAGATTACCTCTTGCCTAGATAGCCATAGGACCACACAAATCAGAATGAACCATTTCTAACACATCTTTGGCTCTATACCCCTTGGCCTTAAAAAGGCCTCTTGGTCATCTTACCCTCCAAGCAAGATTCGTAGGTTGGGAGATCCTCCACCACTAATGAACCCAAAGGTCCATCAGCTATCAACCTTTGAATTCTGCTTAGGTTAATGTGACCAAGACTAAGATGGCAAAGATATGTTTGGTTCATCTTCGAAGGTTCTTTTCTCCTTTTGGAATTAGAAGATGAGTTATTAACTTCAATTTGCATCGTGGGAGGTTTTGTATACAAATTTCCTTTCAATGTACCTGAACAGATATTCTCCCTATTCCTTTTTATAACAACTCTGTCATTAAAAGAAATAGAATATCCATCCATAATAATTTAGAAACTGAAACTAAATTCTTTCTAAATAAAGATACATAAAGGGAATTTTCCAGAACCTTAGTTTTATTTTTCTCAAGAGATAAATAAAACTTCTCCCACTGCAATAGCCGCCACCTTCATGGCATTGCCCAAAATGGTAATCTCCCCTTTAGCTAGTCGCTGGGTTTCCTAAAACCTCAAAGTGTTGCAGACATGATTAGTGACTCTCATATCTACACACCAAAGCCGTAGAGATAACACCGCTAATCATGTTTCAACGACTAGTCCAAAGGATATACCTTTGTTCTCGCTTTTGGACCGGGACAATTCTTCTTCCAATGTCCATCCCGCTAAAGTACTTGCCTTTCGCTTCTTCACTTGTCCCTGAGATCCTCCCACCACCTTTGCTCCACCTTGTTTCTTCTTCTTCTTGCCTTTCGGCTTAGAAGTAGAAACCTTTTTGAGCAACCATGGCTTGAGGACACTCTTCGAAGAGTGCATACTTGTACTCCTTAGCAGATAAGACAATATCTAGATTCTTTTCCAATCAACATTATTTGGGTACAGTAAGTTTATTTCTTTTAGTATCACAACAAGTGGACTGAAAGTCATTTTGAAAATCCTAAGAATCACATAGATCATTACTTTAGATTTCAAAAAATTATTGATTCCTCAAACAATAAAATTTTGATATCAACCAACACCTCAAAACACCGAGAATATCGCATGCCACGCAGAGTGGACGATATCTGAATTCTACATTTGTAAGAGGAGGTTTTACCCATTAATTTTATTATCTTGTCAACCTTACTTTTTGACAAATAAAATTAATAGTTGGTTCCTCTTTGGCCCTACAAATAAAAGCAGTGACTCCGATGGGGAGGATACTTTTTATTTGCATCTAAGTGTGCACCATTACACGATACTAAGGGAATTATTTCGGATTATGTGCCTTACCGCTGTGGAAGTACACACGCTCCTAGATAATTTCCTATAACCATTATTTGACCTAGTGATCCGCAAATAAACTCATCCGCAGGGAGGAAGGCACTCAGAGCCGACACGCAAGTTTGTTGCATCACACGTCAAATTGTAATGGAGGCCGTGGGAATTAATTAAAATATCCCTCTCCCACTTAGTAAATTGACAGTGAGGAATTTTCAAGAATCCCATAGATTATTATTTTAGATTTCAAAAAATTATTGATTCCTCAAAACAATAAAATTTCGAAATCAACCAACACCTCAAAACACCGAGAATATCGCATGCCACGCAGTGTGGACGTATACGAATTCTACATTTGTAAGAGGAGGTTTTACCCATTAATTTTATTATCTTGTCAACCTTACTTTTTGACAAATAAAATTAATAGTTGGTTCCTCTTTGGCCCTACAAATAAAAGCAGTGACTCCGATGGGGAGGATACTTTTTATTTGCATCTAAGTGTGCACCATTACACGATACTAAGGGAATTATTTTGGATTATGTGCCTTACCGCTGTTGAAGTACACATGCTCCTAGATAATTTCCTATAACCATTATTTGACCTAGTGATCCGTAAACAAACTCGTCCGCAGGGAGGAAGGCACTCAGAGCCGACACGCAAGTTTGTTGCATCACACGTCAAATTGTAATGGAGGCCGCGGGAATTAATTAAAATATCCCTCTCCCACTTAGTAAATTGAAAATGAGGAATTTTACTAGCCAACGACATGCATATCAAACAAAAAGCAATAAATATGAAAAATAAAAAATTTTCCAACTATTATGGCTTTTGTCTTCAATATGTCTTCCGTCGCATCGCCATCTCGTCCGCTCCTCCTATGCCATGTACAAGCCCTCCGGAGATCCGAGCCGAGACTAAAACCTATTTTAATTTACATCCATCGATCCTATACTCCACGAGGGAGTGTACATGAATCTAGATCGAAAGTAAAATAAAATAAAGAGCGGCTAAACAATGCCGTATTTAATTTACAAAAACTAAATACTAACCTCGTCAACCCCGAGGATTCAACAAAATAAATATTTACACACATACAATCACATACACACACATGCCATAATAGTGGAATCTTATGCCTGCAACCAAAGAGTTAAGCTACGCATATCCTACTATTATCCGACACATTTAATATATGAAAAAGTGCATAAAAATTAACCGAATCCTAAACACACAAAACCGGAAACCTTGGCTCTGATACCAATTGATGGGGTTGATCCGTGAGGGGAAACTTCGCTTCCCCTTCACCTCGATTGCTTGACCATGGTGATCCCTTCGATGTCCCCGGATTAAAAAATTTAATCCTAGACAAAAGGGATTCCCAAAGCAACCAAGTCATCGTCGTGCTATTCGTTTAGAGAGGTCACTTGAACAAACTAGTTGTTCAAGCGACCATTCTCTATTCTACGAGTAGCCGCGGAATAGACGATGTCCGGATCGCCGGTTTTTGTATTTATACTCGGGATCCAAGTATTATTTAGCCTATTTACAGAAATATAACATGCTTATATTTTGAAAAACAAACACAAGCAATGAATAAAAGAGATAGAAGAATAGTTATACCTCTTGGTCTTCTAATGTATTACCCTCCTCCTTTTGGACGTCGTGTGGGCGACGATCCACCAAAAGTCGAAGCTCCTAGATCGCAAAACTTCCTTCCTTGCTTTTCCCAAGCAAGAGGAAGAAGAGAAACAATGTTTTCCTCCTTCAAAAACTCAACCAACAAAGAACTATAGAAGTTCTTGCCGCCGGCCAACTAGAAGGAGAAGAAGATGATGGAAAACTACCAAGACACCAAGGGAAACCCTATATCTTGTTTCCACCACCTAAGGAGAAGAGAGGGGAGTGTTTTTGGGCGTGGCCAAGGGCTGGGAAGGGCTGGAATAGCTGCTGGACGTTGGCCACAAGGCAAGGAAGAAGAAGGAAAACTTGCCTTATTTGGTGCCACCCTTGCTTCCAAACCCTAACCTTAATTCCAATCCTATCTCAACTAGGATTGCCCTATTCTTGCCGCCCAAGCCTTGCTCCCTCCCTTTCATGTATGTCACGACCACTCCCCATGCCCTCCTTTTATAGAGTTAGGGATAAGTCATGAATTAATCTCCTCCATTGGTTCTAGGGATTTAATCTCAACCGTCGGATCTAGAGATTTAATCTCAACCGTCGGATCTTAGAGATTTGATCTCTACCAATGGATCTTAGAGTTTTGTTTCTATCCATTGGATCTAAGCATCTTGAGGTGTTAATGGGCTACATTAGGGACCATGAGGAGGAGTTGGGTCTTGGCCACCCATGGATCAAGCCCACATAAAGTCCGATCCACTAATGATGATCCAATCCACTAAAGGTCCATCATTGATCTACCTCACCAACCCCCATATGATAATATGGGCTCCATATATTATTTGTACATTTTCTCCCCGTGCTTAAGATCTCGAATGTCCGTCGATTAATTAATTTACTAACCATTAATTAATCAACATCTAACTCCATGAGTAGTACCACTCAACCTTTTCATCATGCCGGACCAAGTCCACCTGCAGGGTTTACATGATGAACCTTATGAGCTCCTCAAGGGGACATCATCATCCTAATATATAGGACACGGTTTCCTCCTATAATCAACGGCACACCATATAAATAATATCATCTCCCAACTTACCGAGTCTATCGATTTAATCTATAAATCTCGCCCATTGGTAAATCAAAGAGATGAGTACCAAGTATATGTGCCCGTTATTATATCGGGATTAAGAGCATGTACTAAATAATATCTGAGGTCCGATTCGATTATGTAGTCAGCAATAAATCGAATCACCTCTGTGTCGGTCCTGCTCAATACACACAAAGTGCACTAGTGTGATTCTATGGTCAAGACAAACCAATACCAAATCACACTACAACTATTCCGATGGTTTGTCCAAAGTCATCTCGGTTGTGAGCCTTTACTTATACTTTACAAGGAGCCGATAACATGATCTCCCGTGTGACACCACACACCATGTTATCTACAATGTAACGTATTAGACAATATTGCATAACCATAAAAATATGCAAACAATGATCATGTGATTCTTATTTCAAAATAAAGATGTTCATACAAAAGAGCTAGACTTTCAGTATACATCCCAACAATCTCCCACTTATACTAAAAGACTATCTTTGTCCTTATATCGCCATACATCTGATTCCCCTTCCCTCCACATGCCTATCAAAGCTCTCGCTAGAAGGGCCTTAGTGAAAGGGTCTACCAGGTCATCCTCTGATGCAATCTAGGCGACAACAACTTCTACCTCCTTTACGATTTCTCGTATCAGGTGGTACTTGCGCTCTATGTGTTTACTAGCCTTATGGGCTCGTGGTTCCTTCGAGTTTGCAACTGCACCACTATTATCACAATAAATTGTGATAGTTCTGGGCAAACCAGGAATCACATCCAAGTCCATCAGGAAGTTGCTGAGCCATACTGACTTCTTTGGCGCCTCATAGGTCGCCACATACTCACTTCCATGGTGGAGTCGCCACGCATTTCGCTGGGCACTCCTCCATACAATAGCTCCACCTCCCAAAGTAAACACAAAACCCGAGGTAGACTTCATCGTTATCCCTATCAGTTGGAAGTCGGAATCATGTAACCCACAGGAGTAATTGGTCCGCCAAACTAGCATATAATCCCTAGTCCTTCTCGGGCACTACAATATATGCTTTACCGCGATCCAATATCCTGTCTGGATTACTCGATATCTGCACCATGCCCACCAAGCAGCGATATCTGGTCTCTCGTCTGAGCATCGCATACATGAGGCTTCCTACTGCCGAAGCATAAGGAACCGCCTTCATCTCCTCTATCTACTCAAATGATCTAGGACATATCTCCTTAGATAGAGGTACTCCATGCCTGAAAGGTAGAAAACCCTTCTTGGAGTTCTGCATGCTAAAACGCTCCATAATCGTGTCTATGTATGAAGCTTGGGATAAGCACAACATCCTTTTCCTGCGATCCCTTATAACCTTGATCCCAAGGATGTGTCTCACCTCTCCCAAGTCCTTCATATCAAACTGTTTGGACAACCATACCCTTACGTCCGATAACACTTCGATGTTGTTGCCAACCACCAAAATGTCATCTACATATAGTACAAGAAATACCACTACGTTTCCGTCACATCTCTTGTATACACAAGACTCATCCGGACTTTGAATAAATCCATAAGACTGGATTATCTCATCAAAGCGGATGTTCCAAGATCTTGAAGCTTGCTTCAATCCATAAATGGACCGATTAAGCTTACATACAATACGCTCTTTGCCTTTAGCAATGAATCCCTCTGGTCGCTTCATGTAGATGGATTCCTCAAGACTTCCACTAAGGAATGATGTCTTGATATCCATCTGTCACACCTCATAATCCATATGAGTTGCCATGCATAAGAGCTCCCAGACCTGTCTTGAATCCATAGATTCAATCTCAGTATTCATTGCACTTTGCAAAGATGTTGTATTTATATCTTGGATTGCCTTGTCGTATGTCTAGGGATCAAGTTCATGTTTGCTAGGGACCAAATCAGAAGATTTGTCCAAAAACATGAATCTAAGAGGTTGTCTAACAACCCTCCCACTACGACGAGGTATCTTCTGTGTATCCTCTGTGACACGCGGTGCAGTGACATGTGGTATGTCCTCTTGTACCGGTGGTACTAAAGAAGTGACTTCCCTTTTTAACTCCTCCAGAACAATTTTACCTTTGGGCTTGTGGCTTATCACATAGTCTTCCTCTAGAAATCTGGCATTCGTGTTAACGATCACCCTCTGATCTCTAGGACTATAAAACAAGTTAGAATAACTCATCATCGATCTAACCATCTCCATAAGAGTCCTATTCCTTCGCTCTGCTACACCGTTCTGCTGGGGTGTGCCAGGTGCAGTCATTTGGGATTAAATCCCAACCTCTGATAAGTAGTTCCTAAACTCTCCCAAGAGGTTGTCACCACCACGATCAGATCGTAGTGTCATCCACATCTTGAATAATCAAAAAGAGACGAAATATTCAAGATTACCTCTTGCCTAGATAGCCATAGGACCACACAAATCAGAATGAACCATTTCTAACACATCTTTGGCTCTATACCCCTTGGCCTTAAAAAGGCCTCTTGGTCATCTTACCCTCCAAGCAAGATTCGTAGGTTGGGAGATCCTCCACCACTAATGAACCCAAAGGTCCATCAGCTATCAACCTTTGAATTCGCAGGTTAATGTGACCAAGACTAAGATAACAAAGATATGTTTGGTTCATCTTCGAAGGTTCTTTTCTCCTTTTGGAATTAGAAGATGAGTTATTAACTTGATTTGCATCGTGGGAGGTTTTGTATACAAATTTCCTTTCAATGTACCTGAACAGATATTCTCCCTATTCCTTTTTATAACAACTCTGTCATTAAAAGAAATAGAATATCCATCCATAATAATTTAGAAACTGAAACTAAATTCTTTCTAAATAAAGATACATAAAGGGAATTTTCCAGAACCTTAGTTTTATTTTTCTCAAGAGATAAATAAAACTTCTCCCACTGCAATAGCCGCCACCTTCATGGCATTGCCCAAAATGGTAATCTCCCCTTTAGCTAGTCGTTGGGTTTCCTAAAACCTCTGCAAAGTGTTGCAGACATGATTAGTGACTCTCATATCTACACACCAGGTGCCGGTAGATAACACCGCTAATCATGTTTCAACGACTAGTCCAAAGGATATACCTTTGTTCTGTTTTGGGACGATTCCTTCTTCCAATGTCCATCCTGCTTAAAGTACTTGCCTTTCGGCTTCTTCACTCCTCCCTGAGATCCTCCCACCACCTTTGCTCCACCTTGTTTTTTTCTTCTTCTTGCCTTTCGGCTTAGAAGTAGAAACCTTTTTGAGCAACCATGGCTTGAGGACACTCTTCGAAGAGTGCATACTTGTACTCCTTAGCAGATAAGACAATATCTAGATTCTTTTCCAATCAACATTATTTGGGTACAGTAAGTTTATTTCTTTTAGTATCACAACAAGTGGACTGAAAGTCATTTTGAAAATCCTAAGAATCACATAGATCATTACTTTAGATTTCAAAAAATTATTGATTCCTCAAACAATAAAATTTTGATATCAACCAACACCTCAAAACACCGAGAATATCGCATGCCACGCAGTGTGGACGTATACGAATTCTACATTTGTAAGAGGAGGTTTTACCCATTAATTTTATTATCTTGTCAACCTTACTTTTTGACAAATAAAATTAATAGTTGGTTCCTCTTTGGCCCTACAAATAAAAGCGTGACTCGATGGGGAGGATACTTTTTATTTGCATCTAAGTGTGCACCATTACACGATACTAAGGGAATTATTTGGATTATGTGCCTTACATGTGGAAGTACACACGCTCCGAGATAATTTCCTATAACCATTATTTGACCTAGTGATCCGCAAATAAACTCATCCGCAGGGAGGAAGGCACTCAGAGCCGACACGCAAGTTTGTTGCATCACACGTCAAATTGTAATGGAGGCCGTGGGAATTAATTAAAATATCCCTCTCCCACTTAGTAAATTGACGAGGAATTTTCAAGAATCCCATAGATTATTATTTTAGATTTCAAAATTATTGATTCCTCAAAACAATAAAATTTGAAATCAACCAACACCTCGAAACAGAGAATATCATGCCACGATAGTGTGGGCGTATCTGAATTCTACATTTGTAAGAGGAGGTTTTACCCATTAATTTTATTATCTTGTCAACCTTACTTTTTGACAAATAAAATTAATAGTTGGTTCCTCTTTGGCCCTACAAACAAAAGCAGTGACTCCGATGGGGAGGATGCTTTTATTTGCATCTAAGTGTGCACCATTACACGATACTAAGAGAATTATTCCGGATTATGTGCCTTATCGCTGTGGAAGTACACATGCTCCTAGATAATTTCCTATAACCATTATTTGACCTAGTGATCATAAACAAACTCATCCCATGAGGAGGAAGGCACTCAGAGCCGACACGCAAGTTTGTTGCATCACACGTCAAATTGTAATGGAGGCCGCGGGAATTAATTAAAATATCCCTCTCCCACTTAGTAAATTGAAAATGAGGAATTTTACTATCCAACGACATGCATATCAAACAAAAAGAAATAAATATGAAAAATAAAAAATTTTCCAACTATTATGGCTTTTGTCTTCAATATGATCTTCGTCGCATGCCATCTCGTCCGCTCCTCCTATACCATGTACAAGCCCTCAGGAGATCAGCGAGACTAAAACCTATTTTAATTTACATCCATCGATCCTATACTCACGAGTGTACATGAATCTAGATCGAAAGTAAAATAAAATAAAGCGGCTAAACAATGCGTGTTAAATTTACAAAAACTAAATACTAACCTCGTCAACCCCGAGGATTCAACAAAATAAATATTTACACACATACAATCACATACACACACATGCCATAATAGTGGAATCTTATGCCTGCCAAAGAGTTAAGCTACGCATATCCTACTATTATCCGACACATTTAATATATGAAAAAGTGCATAAAAATTAACCGAATCCTAAACACACAAAACCGGAAACCTTGGCTCTGATACCAATTGATGGGGTTGATCCGTGAGGGGAAACTTCGCTTCCCCTTCACCTCGATTGCTTGACCATGGTGATCCCTTCGATGTCCCCGGATTAAAAAATTTAATCCTAGACAAAAGGGATTCCCAAAGCAACCAAGTCATCGTCGTGCTATTCGTTTAGAGAGGTCACTTGAACAAACTAGTTGTTCAAGCGACCATTCTCTATTCTACGAGTAGCCGCGGAATAGACGATGTCCGGATCGCCGGTTTTTGTATTTATACTCGGGATCCAAGTATTATTTAGCCTATTTACAGAAATATAACATGCTTATATTTTGAAAAACAAACACAAGCAATGAATAAAAGAGATAGAAGAATAGTTATACCTCTTGGTCTTCTAATGTATTACCCTCCTCCTTTTGGACGTCGTGTGGGCGACGATCCACCAAAAGTCGAAGCTCCTAGATCGCAAAACTTCCTTCCTTGCTTTTCCCAAGCAAGAGGAAGAAGAGAAACAATGTTTTTCTCCTTCAAAAACTCAACCAACAAAGAACTATAGAAGTTCTTGCCGGCCAACTAGAAGGAGAAGAAGATGATGGAAAACTACCAAGACACCAAGGGAAACCCTATATCTTGTTTCCACCACCTAAGGAGAAGAGAGGGGAGTGTTTTTGGGCGTGGCCAAGGGCTGGGAAGGGCTGGAATAGCTGCTGGACGTTGGCCACAAGGCAAGGAAGAAGAAGGAAAACTTGCCTTATTTGGTGCCACCCTTGCTTCCAAACCCTAACCTTAATTCCAATCCTATCTCAACTAGGATTGCCCTATTCTTGCCGCCAAGCCTTGCTCCCTCCCTTTCATGTATGTCACGACCACTCCCCATGCCCTCCTTTTATAGAGTTAGGGATAAGTCATGAATTAATCTCCTCCATTGGTTCTAGGGATTTAATCTCAACCGTCGGATCTAGAGATTTAATCTCAACCGTCGGATCTTAGAGATTTGATCTCTACCAATGGATCTTAGAGTTTTGTTTCTATCCATTGGATCTAAGCATCTTGAGGTGTTAATGGGCTACATTAGGGACCATGAGGAGGAGTTGGGTCTTGGCCACCCATGGATCAAGCCCACATAAAGTCCGATCCACTAATGATGATCCAATCCACTAAAGGTCCATCATTGATCTACCTCACCAACCCCCATATGATAATATGGGCTCCATATATTATTTGTACATTTTCTCCCCGTGTTTAAGATCTCGAATGTCCGTCGATTAATTAATTTACTAACCATTAATTAATCAACATCTAACTCCATGAGTAGTACCACTCAACCTTTTCATCATGCCGGACCAAGTCCACCTGCAGGGTTTACATGATGAACCTTATGAGCTCCTCAAGGGGACATCATCATCCTAATATATAGGACACGGTTTCCTCCTATAATCAACGGCACACCATATAAATAATATCATCTCCCAACTTACCGAGTCTATCGATTTAATCTATAAATCTCGCCCATTGGTAAATCAAAGAGATGAGTACCAAGTATATGTGCCCGTTATTATATCGGGATTAAGAGCATGTACTAAATAATATCTGAGGTCCGATTCGATTATGTAGTCAGCAATAAATCGAATCACCTCTGTGTCGGTCCTGCTCAATACACACAAAGTGCACTAGTGTGATTCTATGGTCAAGACAAACCAATACCAAATCACACTACAACCATTCCGATGGTTTGTCCAAAGTCATCTCGGTTGTGAGCCTTTACTTATACTTTACAAGGAGCCGATAACATGATCTCCCGTGTGACACCACACACCATGTTATCTACAATGTAACGTATTAGACAATATTGCATAACCATAAAAATATGCAAACAATGATCATGTGATTCTTATTTCAAAATAAAGATGTTCATACAAAAGAGCTAGGCTTTCAGTATACATCCCAACAAGTTTAACTAATGAAAGGTCCCTAGACACCTTATAAGCATCTACCATTGATGCCCATAAAGTTGTTCTAGGGAGAGCTTGAAGAATATACCTCATAAGATCTCGGTTTTCGACCTTTTCACCTATCACATGTAGTCCGTTGACTATCTCCTTGAAGCGACCGTGTATTTGGCTCACGGTCTCGTTGGTCTTCATGGTGAAGCATTGGAGTTGGCCTATCAAGAGGTCCCTCTTGGCTCTCCTCGTCTCCTTTGATTCTTCATTCAATTCGATGAGCTTCTCCCAAAGCTCTTTAACGGAGTTGAAGGGGCCAACTTTGGATAGTTGCTCCTTTGATAGACCACATTGGAGTGTGGTCGTTGCTTTTGCATTTGCTTGCGCCTTCTTTGACATTTCTCTTGTCCAGTTCTTGGTTGGTAGTGGCGCTCCAAACTCGTCAACCGACTTCTCAAACCCATCTACAACACTAAACCAATTATCAATATCATTCATAAGGTAGTATTTCATCCTACCTTTCCAATATTCAAAATCGTTGTCGTCGAAGAATGGAGGTCTCACCGTGCTATACCCCTCTTGAAATGCCATCGTGCTCCATTTGATTTTTAGATCTTTCGACACGATCCGGACTCTGATACCAATTGTTAGTGCCTATAAGATTCATATATCTCCACAATGGCATGATATTGTCCACTTTGGGCCTAAGCCCTCATGGTTTTATTTTTGGGCTCTATCCAAAAGGTCTTATATCAATGGAGATATTTTTTCATCTTATAAGCACATGATCTTTTCCATGTCTTACCAATGTGGGACTTTGATTATATTCCCAATACTCTAATAATCCCCCCCTCAAACGAAGGACCACATTGACCCCCCTCAAGCCTATCCGTCCTCGAAGGACATCCTCTACTTGATGTCCGATATTAACGCATCAGGACTTCCTGCCAACTGTCTGGTCCTCCTGACCCAGTTGGACTTCCTGCCAGTTGTCCAGCTCTTCTGGCCCAACTGGACTTCCTACTTGGTGTCTGGTTCTCTAGATTCGGACATGGGAGCTCCACTTCCTTCGTTCGAGGTTCATGGCTTGACATGGACCATGACTCTGATACCAATTGTTGGGGATCTTTGGAAGGCTAGAGGGGGGTGAATAGTCTCTTTTCGTTTCTACAAGAAAGGTTAGTAGAAGCAAAACAAATACTAAACGAAATTAAGAAGCTAAAAACACAATCGCTAAGCAGAAGGCTTTTACATGGTTCGGAGATTATGCTCTACTCCACGATGATCCTTGAGGTGGATCAATCCAATCAAATCTCCACTAGAAAGCTTTCTTTACAAACACACTCCTCTTCTTACAATTGATGAAGATGAAGATTAGAGAAGAGGAGAGTTTAAAAGACTTAGAAAGCTTAAGAAAATGTGGGGAGCTTGAGAGTATGGTTGGAATGCAAGCACTAGCCTTCTCAAGCACCCCATGACCTCTTTTTATAGAGAAGAGGTTGATTTTCCCGTTGAGCCTCGATCAGTCGACTCATGGTCTCCATCAGTCGACTGATGCTGTAGCCGATGCAATCCAATGGCTTATGACGAGCCAGATTCGCAATCGTCATTGCCCAACGGAACTCTGATCAGTCGACTGATCATACCATCAGTCGACTGATTGAGTAACCAGTCGAGTGCTCCAAGCAATCACTCGATTGGAGAACCTTCTATGCCGACGTCCACTTATAGCAGTCGATTGTTGGGTATAACAGTTTACTGATGAGTGGAACAGTCGACTGCCAAACCCTAGCAGTCGACTGTTGGCCACAGAACTCAGCCAACTTCAGTCGAGTGACTGAGCAGTCGACTGGGACGAAGCACCAGTCGACTGATACACTTCAAGTATGAATAAATCATACTTGAATTAACCCTCTAGACATAGACTTAACCTTCTAGCTCTTCCTTCAGCCCTGCGCCTCCAGGATCCCTCCGAGTCCGTGACTCCTTCATCCTTGCGCTTGCTTCCAACAGTTTCCCTCGGTTTCGTCATGTCTTGGGTTTCTCTTTTGCCAAAGGACCGCTTGAACTTTACGTCGCCAAGACTATATGCTTGGACTTACGTTTCCAAGACCTTGCCTTTGGTCTTCCTTTGCTAAGGTCCGCTTAGACTTTACGCCGCCAAGACTTTTCCTTAGACTTTTCTTGCCAAAATCATACTTGGTCTTTCCTTCACCAAGTCTTCATACTTGAATTTTCTGTCACTTAACACGTTCACGGTTAAATCACATAACATTGTCTAACTATAGATGATTATCCAAACATCAAAACATATAAATGCTTGGAGCATTGTTGCACCACCAGAATGCACAGTTTATCCTCAAAAGCAAGCTTGGTCGGTTGAAAGGTAAATTGTGTGAATTGAACAAAAAGGAGTTTGGCCACATTTCAAAGAAAGAAAGAAGAGAAAATGTTGAGTTAGAAGAGGTGCAAAAGGATATTTTATGGGTGGATCAGTCCCCATGGACTATAGTAGTATCAAGAAAAGAGCAACTCTACTTGCGGAGGCGGAGAAGCAATGCTATCAACAAAGGGCCAAGCATGTCTATCTCCGGACCTCGGATAGGTGTACCAAATTCCATGATGTTGTCAAGAGGAATAATAAGAGGAATGCTATAGTCATGATCACCAAAAGAGATGGAGACCAAACTACGAGTCAAGGAGAGGTGGCAAGTGAGTTTGTGAACTATTTCTATGATCTCCTTGGCTAAAATGAGGTGTGCAACCCCATGGACAGCATGGAACTTCCTGGAAGATGCCTAAACTATGCTCAAGGGGCAGATTTAGTTCGATTGGTGGAGGTGTGGGGGAAATTAAGGCAGCACTACATGACATTAGTCAAGACAAGGCGCCGAGTCCGGATGGTTTTGGGGAAAATTCTTTACATCTTCTTAGGATACGATAGGGTCGGATTTTATTGTAGCAGTCCAAGAATTCTTTCAAGAGGGAAGGTTGCTCAAATAATGGAATCATGCATCGATATCCTTAGTGCCAAAGGCGGACCATGCATCGGGAGTGTCAGACTATCGACCGATTTCATGTTGTAATGTTTTCTACAAAGTCATAGCTAAAGTTTTGGCTGGTCGATTATCCAAAGTTATGGGATATTTAGTGGATGGAGTGCAAGAGACATTTATGGAAGGTCGTTCCATAGGTGATATAACATTAACTTGACACAAGAACTACTAAGGAAATATGTGCGCAAATGAATCTCACCAAGATGTATGATCAAGGTTGATTTGAAAAAGACATTTGACATGGTAAATTGAGAATTTCTTATGGCGGCTCTTGTTGATTTTGGATTTCCCCAATAATTTTGTGGATGGATCAAAGAATGTGTCACGATGGCCTCCTATTCTATCTCCCTCAATAGAGGTATCTATGGATTCTTTAGTGGGAGATGAGGCTTAAGGCAAGGAGACCCTTTATCTCCTCTACTCTTTGGGTTGTGTATTGAAGTGTTATCTTGGAGATTGAAGGTAGCCTCATCGCTGCCCTCGTACCATTTTCATCCCATGTGCAAAGAAGTTGGTATAACTCACTTGGTGTATGCGGATGACTTGATGTTTTTTGCTCAGGCAGATGATACTTCTATTAAAACTTTGGCAGATTGTTTGGAGCAATTTGGAGATGAGTCAGGGTTGCGGGCTAACCCCATGAAATCTTATGTTTATATTGCAGGAGTTGATGATAGATCTAAAGAAAGGTTGTCTCATATCATTGGGTTTCAAGAGGGGGCATTTCCCTTTAGATACTTGGGCATTCCATTGACGGTGGAGAAGTTGCGGATAGTTAACTATGGACCCTTACTTGAGGCGATTATGAGGAAGGTAAACTCTTGGCCGAAGCAAACATTGTCATATGTCGGGCGCCTAGAGTTAGTGAAGACGGTGCTCCAAGGGTTAGAATGTTATTGGCTTTCTATACTTCCTATCTCGGGTGGTGTTATTGAGAAGATCAAGACAATATGTAGAGCTTTTGTATGGTCATCCAAGCATCCTCCTATTTCTTGGGAAAAGCTATGTCTCCCTAAGCAAGATGGTGGCTATGGAATTCGTAATCTTGTTGCTTGGAATGAAGCTTTACTTAGCAAGACTATATGGGAAATTCAATCCAAGAGAGATTCAATATGGGTGAAATGGGTGCACCAACACTGTATAAAAGGGGCTGAATTTTGGCAATGGGAGTCTAAAGCTTCAGACTCACCCTTTATTAAGCGGCTTGTGGATGTCCGGAACAAGATTCAAAGGATTTCAAATGGTGTAGGTGCAGCAAATATGAAATTAATTGAGTGGTTTGCAAGGAAAGAGAGGGACGACAAAAGCTCATTCTTTCTTTGCACCAAGGGAGGAGGTGGTGGAGTGGGCACCAATGATTTGGAGGTCAGAAATTATGCCTAAGCACCGATTTTTTATGTGGCTCTTGGCACATGGAAGGCTTCAAATGGTGGATAGAATGTCTTTTGTGGTGGACAAAGAGTGTTTGCTATGTTGAGGTCAAAATGAGTGGAATGAGCACTTGTTCTTTGATTGTCCCATCATGTGTGTTTTGTGGGGAAAAGTTAAAGGTTGGATAGATATTCAATATGAGATACGATCGGCATCGGAGTTATTTCACATTTTGGGATAGCATTACAAAGGCAAGGGTAGGAGGATGAGAGCTTGACATCTAGACATCTCTTGCATGATATATGTACTGTGGGAAGTCTGTAATAGATGTCGGTTTGAAGGGTTGCACTCGGATGTTGATCGGATGTTTCACAAAGTTCAAATTCATGTATATCGCTTCATGGATGGATAGGAGATGCGGTTGGGAGTATACACTTGCTAGAATTAATGTGCCGCTTATTCTAGCATGTAATAGGTGGTGAGGGAGAGGTGTTTTATGTTTTGTGATGTATCTATGTAATGTGTGCTTGAATTGCTTGTATGGGTGCAAGTCTCATGTCTAGGGGTTGCTTGGGAACGGTAGATGTGCATACCTCATGTGTAGAGGTTGCTAGATTTGATTTGGTTGGAAGATTATGGTTGTTGATTGTATGATTGAGGGTTTGCCTACATTTTATATATTTACCTATTTCCAAAATAAAATTTTAACTAAATTTATTTAAATTATTTAATAAAACGGACCAAATTGATAGGTCCAATTCAAATTGATGACTCATCATAACTCCTTCCCCCTCTCTCTCTCCATGAATCGTGTCATTACCCTCCCTCTCAAGCAACACTCCCTGTTTCCTCCACTTCCCTTTCCCACCATACTTCCTCTCTCCCACCTACTCCAATAGTTGACACCGCCGTAATGCACCGATATTCATGGCATCTCTCATAATTTCTCTTGTTATACATTGAATTTGTTAGGCAGAAAGAACATGTTTACAATATAGTAAAAAAAGTATGTAGCATTACATATATCAAGTTAATCCAAAACTACTATAGAGCAAACTCCTGTGACATCATTTGCCATCTACTTATATTTAACATGCATAGGCACACAGTTAAATTAGTTATCGTAGCAAATATAATTTCTATAGGATAATCTAAGAAACGAAATGGAGAGAAGAGCATGCTTATACAAACTTGTAACAAAACATCAAAAATAATTAAAGATTATTAGAATTACGTTTAGTAGTTTCAATTTTATCAACTCAAACCATGAGCAATCATGGCATCATTTAAATCATTTGTTAAATATTATTGATAAAAGCTCAGTAGAACCAGTCCTGTCTACAAAGTTTATATCCATTTGGGAATAAATTTTAACATAATAATGCTATCCAATTAATCAAAAATGATAATTATGCCGACATGACATCTTTTAGGAAGTTGATGTGGACTAGATTCTGTGTTGGATTATTTTGACAATATTGTTGTCACGCCCCGAGAGTATGTCGAGCCGAAAAAAAACGGACAACATCTTCTCTATACGTGATACAATATCCCGTTGATACAAAGTTTTTCGACCATAACCACATAACATATATATGTATATAACCATAACTCACAGCGGAAATACCCCAATAAATAATAAAGATACAATGACTCAACTATGCACTCCAGAGTAACTTGACACAACAAAAATTATAATAGAAACCACATCTAAATAGAAACTACATCAAAGGCCAAATACATACAACACATTCGTATACCACAAATACAGAAACGATATAGGATAAAATTCCAAAATAATAATCCACAAGAATACAACAATATGAAAGTAATATCCAACCATTCAGTGTGAGATGGGATCAACTGGGCGGAGCTCCGAACATCCAAGGAATCTTCTACCTGTGACCTAGACAACAAGAAATCCAGGGTCTGTGGTGGTGAGTATAAACTCAGGGGTAATATAAGGAATAGTGCATGAACAACATATAAGGATATGTAGATCTACAAGTATACAGATGGAGTCCAACAGATATACAGTCTTAAATGTAATAACAACTAACCACCAGTATAGTCATAATCAATGCATATACTAAACTGAACAACTGAATATAATGCAAAGTACCGACGTACTTGGAAGTCTACGACAACACAACATATATCATCCTGAACGAATATACAGTAACATAACCCGTATAACATACAAGATCAATACCACACCTGACCAACACTCAATCAAATGAACAGTATATAATCACATGTAATAACAGTCCGGTCCATCCTATACTATGACATGACGCTAATCAAATGCATACAACAGTCTAAACCACACGTACGTCATGCTCAACACACAGCAGTATAGAATATGCAAATGATATGTAACATGATGTACAAGCATATACAGCAATCATAGCTCAACCAAATTCAACATCTCATAGGCATATGTAAAACATATATCAACATACATGCATACATATATACATATCCAGCAATGCATATGCATGGTCATGTCTGCGGACCCTACCACAACCATGACCCCAGTATGGCTTAGGTGGCACGACATGACAACTATCCCAACTCCAGCTATCATTACTCTCGAGTGGCTAAATTGGGTAGTATGAATAAGTAGCTAGCCGCCTTAAAGCTATATGCTACACCACGAGGGTCCCTGCTGCTGGCCGCTCCGTCACTACCCATGAGTGATCGAGCACCGCACATAGGACAATTGCACATCACACAACTACCGTCTATAGTGGGCGAGTGTGCTATAACTACCACCGCCAACAGTGGCCAAGTACGCAACTCCAGCTACCACGATCTATAGTGGCCGAGCGTGGCACAACCAATGCTCTGCACTCAACCCTGCTACCACTATCCCGAGTGGCCAAGGAGGCAGAATGACTGACGACCCGTCTCAACCACAAGGGAGACCAAGTTGACAGCATGCATGCAATGTAATGATGCATAGCTCCACACACATAATTCCACAAGACTCTCTCTGCCACACAGAGAGTCATACACAACTAACAGTCGACCATGCTAGGACCTCCAGTCCGTAGCGACACTATCGACAATCAACCATGCTAGGATCTCCAATTCGTAGCAACATACTATCAACAATCCATATAACCATACAGACACATGATCCATAATAGATATATAACTATGCTAGGACCTCCAGTCCACAACCACATACTGACAACCACACACTTATCTATGCACAGATGACTAGATCCACCATAGATGTATAACTAATATGTGTACGATACAACAATCGACTTCATAATCTAATCCATCACCTAACCCTAATGATGTGACACAATAACCCAAATCTGAGTTCACAACTATGACCCTAACCACATGTACTTAACTGAACATCCATCAGCCAACACACAATAGAGTTTGTAATTCATATCCGTGATAAATGAACGATGAATTATCAACAATATATCTCAAAGGTCAAAGGCTAAGTACAAGCACATGATTAAATAAGAGTGGAGTCAAGGTAAAAGGTATCAATACAAATCCAAATTCATGCACGTGATTCAATAAACTACCTGACCAGGGTAAATATTACCCACCTGATATTTAGATTGTGTTGATTGTCTTCGCGTCCATGAACCTATCTTGAATCAAGGTCCTGAAATCAACATCCTGCAAACAAAGCATATATGATCCAACAACGTCGTCAATTCTAATAGTAGAACCAAATCAATCCCTTAACCTATTATTCCACATCAATTGATCTATCTATTTTCTTAATCACCTATACTAGATCATTACAAGAAGGAACACCCTTCCTCCATTAGCTATTATTAACAACCTAATAACCACACAACAATGGCATAATATCCATATCAACTCCAAATTATAATTTTCAAATTCAAGCTTACCCATCTGAGCCTTGCTTCCACCGCTTCTTGATCCATGGTCTTAAGTCACAGATCGATCTCCATTGTCGAAAATTAACACAACCCAATCCCATGCAGCTTCCACAACCCACAACTTGTCTGGAAGATAAACCCACTGTCAATCTCCCATAAACACAATAATATCAATTTCCCTACCCTGTGAACACATTAAGCCCATGTTTCAGTTTGATCCATCGATCCATGTAATTCGTAATCACATTAGCTGTGTTCTGCACTCTCCACTCACAACACAGAAGGATGAGGAGATTACCAGACATCAACTGGGGTTGATTCGTGGATCTTATCTCGAACCATCGCAAAACTGCGTCGAAACTTGTTGTGGTGGAGATCGGCAGAACACAACCAACTAAGGCCATTGGAGCTTGCCGCAGCTAAGATCTACAACACACAACCAAAGAAATCATCGGAGCTTACCACGATTGAGCAAAGTAGAGCGACAATCAGCCTAGCAGATCAAGCAAGGGTGGTGGTGGCCTGTCCGGAATGTCCACAGCTGGCTGAGGTGGCTACGGATGTCGTCCTATGCACCGAGGCAACCTCGATGGCTGGAGGAGCTCTCTACCGGCGAGATCGTGGTCGTCCCCGAGAACTCTAAGCTGCCATCTTCTCCTCTCGAAATCACCAACTCGTGCAGCTGCGGCGGTGAGGGCATCGTCGAGTTGGCCTCTCGATTAGGCGGTCGACAACGGCAACTGAGGGTCAACAGTGTGAGGACAAGGAAGATGGCACCGATCGGGAGAAGAGAAGGGAACAACGAAATTGCGATGAGAAGGGAGAAGGGAATCGCGGTCGAGAGATTTGGGTATCGGGTTTTTAAGGCCAATCGGTTCGATTAGGCTAGCACAAGCTTGACTCAAAGCTAACCTAGGTTAAGTCTGAGTTAACTCAAGTCGACCCAACTCCCCATTTATACTTTAATCCTCCTCCTAATCGGCGATATGACCTCCTTTTGAATCCAGAAAAATTTCTGTAAAATTTTATAAGATAATTTCTTAATTAGCATGGGATATTATTATTATTTTTTCGGTATCTTACAATGTTGCTAATCTTGCATCCTATTTATTTATTTATTATATTCTATGCTCAATAGTTTGAGCATTATGAAATTGGTGCAATTTAGGCTACGTTTAATGTTTAATATGACGTAATGTAATCAAGATGGTAATGTAATCAAGTTTGTATGTTTGGTCACAAAGTTGCATGTAATATTTGATTACAAGAGATATTATATTTTTTTTGTTTAGTGTCTATTATAAGGACGACAATGATGGTCGGCCGATGACGATGGCGACGGTCGATCGGCCGGTCGGTCGGTTTGCCGGTCGGCGGTGACGACGACGACGACCAGCGGCGGCAGTCGGTCGACCGATGGCGCCGATGGCGGTCGGTCAATCGGCCAGTTAGTTGCGGTCAGTCGGTCGAAGACGGTGGTCAGTCGACGACGACGGCGGTCATCGACTGACGACGATAGCAGTGGCCAGCCAACGACGGTCGACCATCGACAAGCGGTGGCGACGAGTTGTGGCATCGGACGATGGCGGCTATGGGCGACGATGGGCGATGACTTTTCAGATTATAGCTTGTAACATAATCAGATTATATAAGTTTTGTCTTATAATCCAGATTACAAAACTTTAGTGACTTTTGTAATCTATATTATATTACATTACAACTTTAAAATAGCAACAAACAAAATAATCAACCTTGTAATGAACCAAGACAGATTACAGCGTACCAAATACAGCCTTAATTTATTAGTTGATACTTTTTAGTGTTTTGAAATTAAAAAAATTAGACATTCCTCCTGCGTTATATATATAGATTTTATGATGAATTTTGCAACGAAACTGTTTTCGTTGCAAATAAGTCGTCGCAAAATTTGTCGACGAAAAAAAAATCATCGTAATTTTTATGACGAATAAATATTTCGTTGCACAATTTATTGCAAATTAGTAACAAAAATTTTTCCATCGTCAAATCCACGACAAAAATCACTTTTCTTCGTCAAATTCATGAAGAAATATAATTTCGGCGTAAAATCCAATAAATATATATGTCATGAGCAGTCACTGATACAATATCACTAGTCGACTGATGGTCCAGAATTTGGCGGCAACAAAAATTTTTCATCGTAGATTTGGTGACAAAAAAATATTTTCATCCCCAAATTCTTCGACTGCCTATGACCATCAGTCGATTGACAATGGACGAGTCGATTAATAATGGATGAGTTGACTGGCCAATCGACTAAAAAATATTCTGTGGTTTGCTACAGTATCACCAATTGACTGACGTCTTCCACCAGTCGATTGCTCGATCGTGCACTCCCAAATAACTGAGTATCAGTCAACTGATGGTTTTTGCAAGTCGACTGATACTCGGTAGGTTGGGAGGACGGGATCCAGCAGTGGACTAGTGATACTATAGCAAACTATAGAATATTTTTTAGTCGACTTATCAGTCAACTCATCCATTAGCAGTTGACTGATAGTCCAGAATTTGTGATGAAATTTTTTTTTCGTCGCCAAATCTACAATAACAAAATTTTTTCATTGTAAATCTGAAAAAAAAAGCAAAAAAAAAAAAAACCCCACGATAAACCCAACTATTTCTACCTGTTTTTATATATTTTACAATCAAACACATATAAAATGATTCAATAAAAATTTAACATCTAATACTATAAATAATTTACATATCAAACTCGATGAACATCTAATCATTCAAAATGATTCAATATTAAATCAACACATATAACAAATCATTCATCATATGAAACTTAATATATTGAATGTAACAAGTCAAGTAACATTTAGATATAACAATTCAAACATAACCACCATCATTAAAAAAATTCATCTTCATTATCATTATTACAGGCATTAATAGGAGGAGATCGAGGAGGAGGAAGTTGACTTGAAGCAGAGGATAATCGAAGATGTTGCATGATTAGCATCTGTTGTCTGTAAAATTCGTTCATCTGTTCATTTAAGTCCTTGACTTCTTGATCCCTTTGTCTTTGTAAAGTGTGAACATCTTCAAGTTCATTATCCTTTTGCACTAGTAACTCCTTTAAATGACTAATCTCTTTAGTCAATTGATTTATTTCTGCTCTTACTGACGGTGACGCTGAAGAAGATGTACCAAGGACTTTATAAGTTCGACTCAAAGAACTCAGTCCAACTATCCTTCCACCTTTCAATCCGCCAGCCACTTTGAGCCATAGATTCATATTTTTAACAAATAGCTCAAATTCGACAGCATCATCACTTGCACTCGAATTTTTCTATGCAAGTTCATCATATTTCTCCTGTACTGAAAGGAAAAAAGTTAAATCTTATCAAATGAGTTTAAATTTTTGAAATTACAAACCTTCATTATTCTAACTATCTCCTCACTCTACGTCATGTCTTTTTTTTTAAAATGAGTTGGGTCAATGAATAATGGCTCAGTCTTGTTGGCTTAAATAAACATCATTATAAATAATAAAATAGTGCGTATTAAAGTCAAAATTAGGATTTGAAAAAACTCATCAATCGATGTACATATTCATCAATATTAATTGAGCCTCTCGCATACATCGCAGATAAAGCGTCAGAATTATAAGTTTGATTTTTCTTATTTTGTTCACTCCTTCGTTTGCTATCCTCAGATCTCCAATATTGAACAATCATATTCCAATTCTTCTCGATTATGCAGTATGATTTTTTACCTCTGGTTTTCACATAATTTAGTATGTTTCTGATGTGATCGTCACACTTTTTCTTAAAAATCATCCTTATCTCTAGTGTTTCTATAATTAATACCTAATCTAGGTATTAATTAAAAAGGGTTAATCAAACCTAGGTTGGGTCTTATGGGGTAAGAACCCAATAAGTATTGTTTAAGCCCAACCCGTTAAAAACCCACCCGACCCGTTAATCTCTTAACTCCGCCGTTCTTCCCTTCCATTTCTCGCCGACGAATTCTCCTCGTGCGAGCGTTTCGCACACAGAGTTATTCGTCGTTGACTCAGCCGCCCGGCGCTGCCCCTTCCCAAGCCCTCATTTCCTCTTCTTCCTCACGCGCACGACACCTCTAGCCTCTTCACCGAGCGATCCCTCATCTCTTCTGCTCTTCCGAAATCCAGGGCCACCGATTTCCCTCCTTCTTCCTCACGAAGCCTACCTCGCGATAGAGAGCATCCGAAGTCTCGACGACCTTCGCAAGCGAGCGGGAGGAGTGGACAAGCAAAGGCCGGTGAATACGGGTCAGCGGCGGTCCCAAACAGGAAGTCGTTCTTCCCGATCGAAGTGGAGGTTGCGCCGGCAATCGCTGTGAGTGCTAGGTAAGGGCTGAGTTTCTTACTACCTTGGACGAAATCAACTCTAAGATATGGTTTTTTCCCTTAACTGAGCTCAATATGGTTTGGGCAGTGATTGGGGATTTGATTTCGCCGTGAATAGGAGACGAGGAAGGGCTGCCGGTGGAGATCTAAGATCGGTAAGGTTGATTTTCTTCTTGCTTGTGGTGTTGTCTATTGGACGTTGTTGCTGTTAGGATTAGTTTGATTGCCGAAGTGTTGGTTAGGTTTGTGGGCAGTAGGTGATCTGGTGAATAGGGCTGCCGATTGTTGGGGATTAACTGCCGGTGAAGCTTCAAGTGTCGGTAAGCAAGGTCAGTTCTCCCTTTTGTTCGGTGAATTTCTTACGGTAAAGATTGCATGTGGAGATGGCTATTGGTTGGTTGTTAAGTGTTGAACGGGATGTGAGGGATGTTGGCTGTGAATTAGAGGGGTTTGTCAACAGGATGGGCCGGCTATGCGGCTGTAATCAAGGGGGTATAAGTTCTGTGTAGACCTTGTTGTGAACGGTTGTGATGCTCTATTTATGCCTTGTATTAGAGATGTAGTTGTTGGTTGTGAATAAGGTTGATCTTGGTCTAAAAAGGGGGCTGTGAGGTGATGTTTTAGCCAGCTGTGAGTGAGCCGTAAACGGTTCTATGGGTGTCAATGTAATTGTTCATGGGTTGTGATCGGCTGCGAGTTGAGGTATGATCATGTAGGGTTGTCAGATTTTATATTTGTATGAATAAATGGTAGTAGAGTGCGCTGGGGTGAAGCCCTATTTATGTTGCGAGTGGATTTGTGAACTCGGTTAATTATGGTGTTAAATGTACAAGTGGAGGGTTTCTAATTCGTATTTGATAAAGGGACGTGAATATAGAAACGATAGGATAGAGAATTTATATATTGTCGTGTGCTTGGATTTGATTATAATTGACCACAATGTTTGAAATTTATAGGACATGGATACGAGACGGGTCCGCGGACGTGAGGACTCTAGTACTACGAGCATTTACAGCAGGTGGGTAATTTCTACCTTGGTCAGGTAGTTTAATGCATACAGATTTAGATGCATGATCATCTTATATGATCATGTTACCTTGACTCTGTTCTTATTTATCTTATGCTTGATACTTTACCGTTGGTTGTTAACTCCATTGCTGCTATCATGTTTGATTTTATCATGATTAGGAGTTATATATATAGATGATGTAAGAAACCTAGAATTTGTCTAGTTAAGTGCAAATAGTAAAGTCTGGATGACAACCTGACTGTAAATTGGGCAAAAAGGTCATCCGTAGGTAGATAATGTCTTGAACCTAGGTTTAATTCTAGTACCCTTAGGTTGCTTGTTTACTACTGACCATGTATTGTCTAGATGGTCAGGTGAATGATATTTAGTGTGTCGCTACGGACCGGTGGTCCTAGCCTGATATAATCAGTTTGAGTACGACTCTCTACAGGATAGAGAGTGCGTCGATCAGTAAGTATGACTCTCTACAGGATAGAGAGTGCGTTGATCTGGTTAGTATGACTCTCTGTAGAATAGAGAGTCCATGGTGGATGTTTGTATGTGAGACATTACATTCATGTCATTTGCATGCATGCTGGCGACGAGGTCTCCCTTGTGGTTGAGAGGGTCGTCAGTCATCCTGCCTCCACGGTTACTCATAGGAGGAATATGTTGGGTTTCCGGCACCGCGGCGTGTGTGTGTTCGATCATGTTTCGTAAACATGAGCACAACGGAAGCAATAAAAATAATAAATACTCCTATTTATTACAACACACACAACACACGCATGCTATTACAACAAGTGTAGACATAACCGTAAATTAAAATTGCAATAAAAGGAAATTAAACTACGTTATACCTTCCGTATGACGTGTAGCGGGAACGGCATCAACCGGAACGATCCTCGTAAGAATCGTCTCTATCCGTATCCACGCCGAGCTCCTCGGGATGACTTCGTCAAGCCACGAGCTTCGTCTTCGTACGGGTTACTAGCCTCGTGTTGAAGACGACGTGATCGAGAGATGATCACGATCCGAATCCAAATTCGGACCTAAAACAAGTCCTCAAGACTTGCTTCTCCGGAGAGGTATTCGTCAACCGATTGACGAATCCTTCGTCCTCCACCTCAGAGGATTACCGGAGATCAAATCCCCGGTATGTTAGCCGCTGTCGGAGCACTAACCGTCGTCCAAACGACGCTCCGACGAGAGGAGGAGAAGCTGTCCAGAAAACTGGACAGCTTGGTGGAGGAGTAGGCGCCGGCCAACCAAGGAAAGAAAAGCCTCACCTTGATGCCAAACCTATAGGGGATCACCGGAGGGTCGCCGGAGGTTCACCGGCTGAAGCTTGGTCGCCGGCAACAAGTTGGAAGGCTGCACCAAGCTGGGCGGCAACAAGATGTTGGGCGGCCACAATAGATTGGGCGGCAACTAGGTGTTGGGCGGCAACTAGATCATTAGGTTTAGGGTTAGGGTTTAATCCCTATTTTATAGAGAACTAATTCTCTTAATGGTTAATGGATCATATCCACAAAGCCCGTTAACCCGCTCCATTAAGATAAGTTAAAATAAACCAAACCATGATGGTTTATTTTAAGTTAAAACGAACCGAACCAACTTTTGGTTCATTCGTTTAAAATAAACCAAACCCTTTGGTTTATCCTCATCCATTGGATTAGAACCAAACCATTTTGGTCCATCCATTATGTCTTCATAAGACACTGCCCATCCACGCTTCCATTGCGACTGAAACAATTTCATGCTCGCTTTATGTTTGGTCCAACCAAACATAGTTTCTCTCGGTCTGAGAATCCCATTCTCAAGCTCGTTTTAAATCCTTTGGATTACACTCGTTGTGCGTGTGACCAAATAGGTTCTCGGTTTATGTTGGCCGTCTATAATTAACCATTAATTATAGAACGATCATGAGTGGCACCTAGTAGTACATCATGATCCCCAATTAACCGAAAAGATCAACGGTTGATCCAGAACTATTTCTGAAACCCTTCAGTAGCTCGAATGAATCGGGCCCCAGTCCCTTCACTCATCTTATACCCACTTGGTTCAGGACATGGTCTATTGTGTCAGTCCCCACTAGGCTGACTACGTCACACCTAGCCCAAGTATTATTTCCTCGTCCTACGGATTCTAGTTACTCCACATGTATCGAAGAGTACCTTACTCTAAACATGTAATGCTTTGGCCAAAGACTTTAGTAACAATCCGACGAGAGGCCATGGGTATACATCTCCTCGCAAGGAGTGGTGAATCCTTTATAGGCTATTCAAACACCTTCGATCACTTTGACTTATACCCAATCATCCCGGGTCCACATCTCCTTAGAGATGTTTGCTTAAGATGTCAAAGCATAAGTCTCCATGATCAAGATGACTTGAATACCGCAAGTCAAAGGAACATCGCACTTAAGCCACAGTAAGAACTTCATTGACATATCTATATATGCAGAGAACCATATGAAGTCTTACGGCTGGTCACTCCAATGAACTAGTTACCATAACTAGCATCCACGATTAACTCCGGACATCACTATGTCTCCAGCCAGTGAGAATCAACTGCTTGTATACACCAAGGAGTATACCTCGTGCTAGTCTCAACAGAATTGATGGTGTCCAGATTCATCAATTCATCGACTAGGGATAATTCCGATACATCACAATTACACATGTAGAGATACTCACTAGTTGTGATCCAATCACAAATTCTCTCATGCTGTGAATAGTATCGTGGACATTCAGTAAATGAGTTTAAGATCCAATCAAATACATAAAACATGTATACTCAAATAGTGAATCTTCATTTATCATATAAATGGTTCATACATAAGGCGATTGCCTTAGGACATCTCTCATATATTACTAACAGACTCCCACTTGGCCTAATGCCAATCGCTACGGTATCCTATACCATAAGCACTAACATGACCCTCAAACTTACTTTGAGGTAATGCTTTAGTCAAAGGATCCGCTAAGTTCCTTTCAGTGGGAATTTTCTCGATTTGTATTTCGTTCCTACTGATGATCTCTCTGATAAGATGACAGCGGCGAAGCACATGTTTGGATCATTGATGAGACCACATCAAGTTCATAGATGAAACTTTTTCATCCAAACCGCTTCCTTTGCTGCTTCCAAAGCTGCAACGTATTCTGCCTTAGTGGCAGAATCCGCTATAGTGTCAAGTTTGGAACCTTTCCAACTTATTGCGCCTCCATTCTAGGTGAATACATACCCAGACTGAGACATGGAATCATCCTTGTCTGTCTGGAGTTGGCATCTGTATACCCACGTATCACCATGTACCCTTCTCCATATATTAGGAACACATCCTTAGTTCTTCTCAAGTACTTAAGGATCGTCTTAACAGCCGCCCAATGATCCATTCCTGGATCGTGATCGTATCCGCCGTGACACTCTGAGCATACGATACATCGGGCCTCGTACATAACATAGCATACATGATAGATCCTATTGCGGATGCATAGGGAATCTTACTCATGCAAATCCTCTCGTCTTCTGTGCGCGGACACATAGACTTCGAAAGGTGTACCCCATGCCTGCTGGGCAGATAACCTTTCTTGGATTCCGACATGCTAAACCTCTTTAGCACTCGGTCTATATATGTAGACTGCGAAAGACCAAGCAACCGTATCGATCTATCTCTATAGATCTTAATCCCAAGGATGTAGGTTGCTTCTCCCAGGTCTTTCATGGAGAATGTCTTGGATAACCAAACCTTAATCGATCAGAAGATGGACACATCGCTTCCTATAAGTAATATGTCATCGACATACAATACTAGGAACACGATCGCACTCCCACTAACCTTCTTGTACACACAAGGTTCCCGATTTTGTGAGAAATCAAACCTTTTGATCGTCTCATCAAAACGGATATTCCACTCCTCGGATGCTTGCTTCAATCCATAAATGGATCGCCGCAATTTGCATACCTTGGTTTTATCAACCGATGTGAAACCCTCAGTTGTATCATATACACGCCCTCGGCGTGTTTCCATTAAGGAAAGCATTTTCACATCCATCCGCCATATCTCATAATCATAATGAGCCGCTATGGCGAGCATCCGAATGGATTTAAGCATAGCTACAGCGAATAGGTTTCGCCATAATCAACACCTTGCTTTTGGCGATATCCTTCGCCACCAATCTAGCCTTATAGGTAATCACATTACCATCCATGTCGGTTTTCTTCTTGAAAACCCACTTGCACCCTATAGGCTTTATGCCTTCAGTGGGTCAACCAAGTTCCAAACTTGGTTTTCATACATGGAATCCATTTCCGACTTCATGGCACCAAGCCACTTATCCCTTTCTGAACTTGTCAGCACTTCTTCATAACTGGTAGGCTCCTCATCATCAATGAGTAACACGTCATTCGATTCGCTTACGAGAAATCCATATCTCTCAGGAATGTTGCGTGTTCTACCAGATCTACGAAGATGTGGTGTTACAATAGGTCCAGCCGATTGCTCATCACTATGAGTTGTCTACCGTCAGTGCTTCACCGTATCTCATTAATGTCTATTTGAGTCTCTCGAGCCTCCTCAAGCTCGACGACACTCCCACGCTTTTCTTGCAAGAGAAACTCTTTCTAGAAACACAAAGATGTCTTGAAACAAACACCTTTTGTTCCACAGATGATAGAATTGGTAACCCCTTGTTTCCTTAGGGTATCCAATAAATAGACATTTATCGACTTAGCATCCAATTTGTCCGAATCATTCACATAAGCAGGACAACCCCATATCTTCAAGTAAGATACATGAGGTTTCTTACCATTCCATATCTCATATGGAGTAGTTGAGACTACCTTGGTAGGCATTCTGTTTAACAAGTAAACAGCTGTCTGAAGTGCATAACCCCAAAAGGACTTGGGAAGAGTTGCATGATTCATCATTGACCTGACCATGTCCAACAAGGTCCGGTTATGCCTCTCAGATACACCATTATGCTGTGGTGTATAGGGCGGAGTCCATTGAGACAATATGCCATTGTCTCTTAGATAATCAAGAAACTCTTGACTTAAGTATTCACCACCTCGATCCGATCGAAGTATTTTAATACTCTTGTCATGTTGTTTCTCTACTTCATTTCTGAATTCTTTGAACCTTTCAAAGGCTTCAGACTTGTGTTTCATCAAGAACACATACCCAAACCGTGAGTGATCATCGGTGAAGGTAATGAAGTAGCTATAGCCTCCTAATGCTTGAGTTGACATAGGTCCACATACATCAGTATGTACTAAACCTAGTAACTCTCCCACTCGTTCACCCTTTCCAGTAAAAGGTAACTTAGTCATCTTGCCTTTTAAGCATGATTCGCATGTATCGTATGAATCCAATTCAAACGATTCCAGAATTCCACATCGGTGTAATTCGGACATGCGTTTCTTGCTTATATGGCCAAGACGACAATGCCACATATAGGAGTCTATTTGATTATCCTTTCGAGCACGCGTGTTGCTCGCTTCGATATTAAAAATGTCACTGGATACGTCCAACGTATAAACACCATTGCTTAAAGTTCCAGTCCCTTAAAGAACTCCATTCAAAGTTATGTAACAACAATTGTTACTAAAAGTCAAATGATACCCATTTCTATTTAAACAAGAAATAGAAATGATGTTCTTTATCAACGAAGGAACATAAAAGCAATTGTCCAGTTCTAAGACAAGTCCTACAGGGAGTTCCAACAAATACGCACGATGGCGAGTGCAAGAACCGCATTGCTCCATTCCCAACACGTAAATTTGACTCTCCCTTGACGAGTCTTCTTCTATTCCTTAGCCCATATATGTCATTACATATATGTGAGCCACACCCAGTATCAAATACCCAAGTGTCTGAGGAAATAGAATGACAATCAATAAAGAAGATTTCTGAAGAAGATGGGGCATCCGATGCCTTATCCTTCTTCACGGACTCAAGATAAATCTTGCACTTTCTTCAAGAATGGCTCTCCTTGCCATAATGATGGCAAGTGCCCTTTGAGCTGGTTCTCGCCTTTTAGCCTTTTTCTTCTTCCTTCTTTGTTCCTTTGACTCCCTCTTAGAACCTTTCTTCGAGGAATCAACTAACAACACTGTCCCCTACTCATGCTTCTCAGAAGGCTCCACAGTCTTCAGCATGTTGAGCAGTACCACAGATGAACCTCCTTGCATCTCAGAGGTGAAGAGGAGCTTGGAGACTTCGAACCTTTCGAATCTCACTTGCTCATCAACCAACTCACAGAGATGAAGGACTACGATATGAGCATCCATATGCTCATGCTGCTTTCGTAGCTTGGGTTCCATCGCGGCTAGCATGATGCAACTCATTTGTTCAGAATCACTCACATGTTTCTGATAGACCAACAATTGGTCCAAAGTTGCATCGTCACTAGGACGGGCGGGAAGAGGCGCTTCGAGGACATACACAAGCTTTTCACCTTGAGAACAATTCTCAAGTTTCTAAGCCAGTCCAAGAAGTTCGACCTACCAATTTATTTGAATCCAAAATGGAACGCAAATTCAAACACATCATGATCAATATATTAACTTAGAAATACAAAACGAGCATATATGAGAAAATGATTTTAAAATGCATCAATATATATTTATAAATCCCATTCATTTTTCGAATTTCAAAAAACCCCAAAATCACTTCGGGAGATTGTAGGTCCATCTCCGAATGGGTTGATATCCATCATAGTTATGAACAACCTTGGAGAGAGTCCAACAAGCCATTCATAACTACGATGATAGGTATCATCTATACCGATTGCATATCACGTATATGCAACTATCACAATGTGCTATCAACTAATTGAATGTTCACACATACATCGGGTTGTTAACACATTAACAAGTATGCATCATATGCATAGCACCCAACTTCACCTCCCTTTACATCGACCTTGAGAGAGTCCAACAAGCCGATGCTCTGTGTTAAAGCCAACCCATTAATCGACATAGTTTTAATATGGTTAGAGCGCATTCAACCAATTAGCCCAGCTTGGAGAGAGTCCAACAACCAAAGCTAACGATTGACCTCTGACTCTTACCATATTAGTATTAAACTATTCCATGGTTTGAACATATTCAGGTTCGAGCCGGGCTTGGAGAGAGTCCAACAACCCAAACAAGAAATGTAACTCCGTTCTAACCATATTAATGGAAGGTGTAGGCTTTAATATTGATTAAGGGTTTTTATGTCTCATCCTCTTTGCATGCAAATAACTATTATCTACATGGCATGGCATACATGGCATACATCTACATGTCACGACACGCATGGCATAATGTTATGCATCTAATGCAATTACATGGCATACAATTATGTCATGTATATATATTTCCTTATATGTCATAACTATTTATGGAAATAAAATATGTTTAAGATTTGATTCTCCAAATCAAATCATAATTAAATTAGGAAACAAATTTCCAAATCTAATCACATATTTTATTCATGGAATTATTTGATTAAGGAAAATCTATTTAGGAAACCAATTTCCTAAATCATTAAAACTACTTATGGAAATTAAAAATATTTTAAGATTTGATTTCCCAAATCAAATCATGATTAAATTAGGAAACAAATTTCCAGAATCTAATCAAATATTTTATTTATGGAAAATATCAATTTCCATAAATACTTCCAACTTTCCAAAAGTGGAAGATTTCCATAAATACTTCTAGACTTTCCATAATTGAAAAATTTCCATAAATACTTCTAAATTTCCAAAATTAGAAAATTTCCAGAAATACATTATGACTATCGCAAAACCATTTTACGATTATGTCGAAACACAACCTGGGCTCTGATACCACTGTTGGGTTTCCGGCACCGCGGCGTGTGTGTGTTCGATCATGTTTCGTAAACATGAGCACAGCGGAAGCAATAAAAATAATAAATACTCCTATTTATTACAATACACACAACACACGCATGCTATTACAACAAGTGTAGACATAACCGTAAATTAAAATTGCAATAAAAGGAAATTAAACTACGTTATACCTTCCGTATGACGTGTAGCGGGAACGGCATCAACCGGAACGATCCTCGTAAGAATCGTCTCTATCCGTATCCACGCCGAGCTCCTCGGGATGACTTCGCCAAGCCACGAGCTTCGTCTTCGTACGGGTTACTAGCCTCGTGTTGAAGACGACGTGATCGAGAGATGATCACGATCCGAATCCAAATTCGGACCTAAAAACAAGTCCTCAAGACTTGCTTCTCCGGAGAGGTATTCGTCAACCGATTGACGAATCCTTCGTCCTCCACCTCAGAGGATTACCGGAGATCAAATCCCCGGTATGTTAGCCTCTGTCGGAGCACTAACCGTCGTCCAAACGACGCTCCGACGAGAGGAGAAGAAGCTGTCCAGAAAACTGGACAGCTTGGTGGAGGAGATAGGCGCCGGCCAAAACAAGGAGACAAAAGCTCACCTTGATGCCGAACCTTTTAGGGGATCACCGGAGGGTCGCCGGAGGTTCACCGGCTGAAGCTTGGTCACCGGCAACAAGTTGGAAGGCTGCACCAAGCTGGGCAGCAACAAGATGTTGGGCGGCCACAATAGATTGGGCGGCAACTAGGTGTTGGGCGGCAACTAGATCATTAGGTTTAGGGTTAGGGTTTAATCCCTATTTTATAGAGAACTAATTCTCTTAATGGTTAATGGATCATATCCATAAAGCCCGTTAACCCGCTCCATTAAGATAAGTTAAAATAAACCAAACCATGATGGTTTATTTTAAGTTAAAACGAACCGAACCAACTTTTGGTTCATTCGTTTAAAATAAACCAAACCCTTTGGTTTATCCTCATCCATTGGATTAGAACCAAACCATTTTGGTCCATCCATTATGTCTTCATAAGACACTGCCCATCCACGCTTTCATTGCGACTGAAACAATTTCATGCTCGCTTTATGTTTGGTCCAACCAAACATAGTTTCTCTCGGTCTGAGAATCCCATTCTCAAGCTCGTTTTAAATCCTTTGGATTACACTCGTTGTGCGTGTGACCAAATAGGTTCTCGGTTTATGTTGGCCGTCTATAATTAACCATTAATTATAGAACGATCATGAGTGGCACCTAGTAGTACATCATGATCCCCAATTAACCGAAAAGATCAACGGTTGATCCAGAACTATTTCTGTAACCCTTCAGTAGCTCGAATGAATCGTGCCCCATTCCCTTCACTCATCTTATACCCACTTGGTTCAGGACATAGTCTATTGTGTCAGTCCCCACTAGGCTGACTACGTCACACCTAGCCCAAGTATTATTTCCTCGTCCTACGGATTCTAGTTACTCCACATGTATCGAAGAGTACCTTACTCTAAACATGTAATGCTTTGGCCAAAGACTTTAGTAACAATCCGACGAGAGGCCATGGGTATACATCTCCTCGCAAGGAGTGGTGAATCCTTTATAGGCTATTCAAACACCTTGATCACTTGACTTATACCCAATCATCCGGGTCCACATCTCCTTAGAGATGTTTGCTTAAGATGTCAAAGCATAAGTCTCCATGATCAAGATGACTTGAATACCGCAAGTCAAAGGAACATCGCACTTAAGCCACAGTAAGAACTTCATTGACATATCTATATATGCAGAGAACCATATGAAGTCTTACGGCTGGTCACTCCAATAAACTAGTTACCATAACTAGCATCCACGATTAACTTCGGACATCACTATGTCTCCAGCCAGTGAGAATCAGCTGCTTGTATACACCAAGGAGTATACCTCGTGCTAGTCTCAACAGAATTGATGGTGTCCAGATTCATCAATTCATCGACTAGGGATAATTCCGATACATCACAATTACACATGTAGAGATACTCACTAGTTGTGATCCAATCACAAATTCTCTCATGCTGTGAATCGTATCGTGGACATTCAGTAAATGAGTTTAAGATCCAATCAAATACATAAAACATGTATACTCAAATAGTGAATCTTCATTTATCATATAAATGGTTCATACATAAGGCGATTGCCTTAGGACATCTCTCATATATTACTAACAGAATAACCGGTGTGAGGGCAGAGCATTGTGGTGCCACACTCTACCACTATAGACGGTGGTAGTTGGATTTGCGTGTCGTAGTCTTACGTGTGTGGCACTCGACCACTCATGGGTAGTGACTGTCGGAGTGGCCAACAACAGGGACCCCCATCGTGTAACTTGCTCTTCACGCTTATATGCTACTCGATCATACTGCCCACTCGGCCACTCGAGAGTAGTGGTTGGTGTTGAGTTGGGACAGTTGTCATGCTCGAGCCACCGAGGCCACACTGGGGTCGAGGCAGCTTTAGGGTGAGTTGACATCACCATGCATGCTACATTGCTGACTTATGGCATTTTTGCATATTGCCATATATATACATATATGCATGTGTGTATATATATATATGGATGATTGTGATTAGTATATATATATATATATGCTGTCTATATATATATGCTTATTGTGATGCTGCATTTGTATGTACTATGTTTGTTGCATTTGTTTATACATATTCATACATGCTATTGCATTTTTTGTATAGTAGTAGGTTGGTACCTATATACGTGTTGGTTATTCACTGTGATACCCTCAACCCATATCAGGATGTAGTGTGAGTTAGTATTATTCTTTATACTTTATGTTGTGGATATATGCCCAAGTTGGATGAGGATAAAGTAGCTGATTGTCAGGTATGTCAGCATCGTTTGTTGTTCAGTTTTACTTAGTGTATGCATGCATGTATACTTGTTATGCTGATGTATACCTGTTGTACGAGTAGATTAAACTGTGGAATGACATGTAATATTGATACATATATTTACATGCTCTATCTTATTACCTGCTGAGTTTTACTCACCACCACGGACCCTGAGTTTTTCTGTAGCTCAGGTAACAGGTCGAAGTCTTCGTGATGGCTTGGAGCTGCGCCGACGATCCATCCCATCTCCGTTTTTCTGTGTCTCCCAAGGATTGTGTTTATGTTATGGATTTTGTTCTATGTCCTGGACTCTAGTTTATGTATGGACTCGGTCTTTATATCGTGGACTTGTTTTGTGTCGATGTTTTATTTACGGTTTAGTATTGTGGACTTGTCAGGTGGTGTACACCTGTGTGTTTTGGTTTGGATGTCAGTATATGTGTTGTCTATGTTTCCGCTGTGTTTGATATTTTTATATCTGCTTATTATGTTGTTGTTGTGGGCCTACGGGCCTTGTATTAACCCGAAATGTTGCCACGTACAGGGGAGATGTCATCCGTTTGCTTTTCGGCACGGCATACTCTCGGGGCGTGACAACTTTATTGATATTAGAGCTGAAGGTTCTGCGATGCCATACAATGATTTTGTTTTTGAGTCTTGGATTCTCGGGAGTCGGTATATTTTTTCGGATTTGGTTTTGTGAGATGGGATTGACAACGGCATAAGCTCTGGGCAGCACGAAGTAAGTATTCCTGATAACTTATACTTTAGATAGATACTTATCTAGACTTGTTTAACAGGTGTATACAGTCAAAACTATGGCACCTGTGCAGACTCGTGGTCGAGGTCGTCCATCCAGGCGAGCAGCCAGAGTGGTGGGACAAGATACGGTTACGACTGAGTCAGCTACTCAAGCACAGCCTCAGCAACCCCCTATTCGTGGTACAGAGCCTCAGAATCTGGATATACCACCGACTAGGTCGGCACCTATGAATTCAGGTTGGCTCAATGTTAAAGCACGGATACTCATATTAACACGTTTGGCCAAGGACAAATTTACCTTATTCCGAGGGGAGTCTGATCCATGGATCGCACGTGCATGGCTGGAGAATTCGGAGGATACTTTTGAGTATATGGACTGTACGGACGATGAGAAGGTGGGCCTTGCTGCGTATCACCTCAGAGATCAGGCCGTTACTTGGTGGAAAATGCAGAAGACTCTACTCGGGGAGCAAGGGATTTCTTGGGCTGCCTTTCGAGATGCTTTCTGGAGGCAATACTTTCCTTCCGTATTTGCTACGGCACGTCGTCAGGAATTCCTGAGTCTGAAGCAAGGCGACCATTCCGTCATGGAGTACACGCAGAGTTTACCAGACTATCAAAGTTTTGCTCTCATTTAGTAGCACAGGATGCAGATCGGATGTACCAGTTCACACAGGGCCTAACAGCTTATATCCGAGCGAGGATGTCAGGATCTTCTATTGCCTCTTACAGGGAGGCATTGGACCGAGCCATTTGTATTGAAATGACGTCCTAACAGATCTCCAAGGAAAAAAGATATAGAGAGGCAGATGTCCCAGAGTAAACAGCAGAAGCAAAATTCAAGGAATCAGACTCAGAAGAAGCAAGAGCAGAAGGGCAATACTCGAGGTACTATAGAGGGATCGTTTAGGGTGCAAAAAGGGAAGCGCCCAACTTCCGAACAGGCTAGAGTTTCTCAGAAGAACCGTAAGAGTCAGAACAGAGCTGGATGTTATAGATGCGGATCTGGAAGTCATAGAGCTCCAGAGTGTCCTTTGGAGCAGCCTGTTTGCTACTATTGCAAGCAACCTGGACATACCAATCGAGAGTGTACATTGAGAGTGCAGCTGGAGTTTCCTGATAGCTCTAACAAGGGAAGAACCAACAGTAGCATAGAGGCACTCATGGATGCGATCTTATGGTCGAGGCGGCTAGTACCTCCACAGCGCGATTGTATCGAGATGGGGTGCCCTTGATACTGGCGGCTATCCAGTATCCTACATCTCCAGTAATCTACTATCTAGGGGTATTTGCACCGCCGATGTTACACCCGGCTCGAGTTATCTTATGCACACGGTCTCGATCTTGACCTCGAGTCGACTTCGGCCCTAGTGGAGGCACACCACTTCTTCGTCGGGGATGCAGCTAACAAATATCGAGACTGGACGAGTTTTTGCCATCACCAGAGATGAGGTGCAGCGGGCTGAGGGATCAATCATACAGGGTATGGTTTCAGTTTATTCTATATACACTGATACTTTGATTGATACCGGTAGTTCTCATTCTTTCGTATCTAGAATATTTCTGGGTAGAGTCGGATGGTTCGTTCTTGTGGGTTAGCAGTATCCTTGCCATCAGGAGAGGTACTGACTAGCCACCAAGAAATCAAAGGTTGCTCGTTAGATTTTGACGGGCATACCCTTACAGTGGATCTCCAGGTATTGGAAATGATAGAGTTCGATATTATTCTCGATATGGACTGGTTGGCCTCTTATCACGCTACAGTGGATTGTAGAGCAAGGGTGGTGACATTCCAACCACCAGATCAACCAGCTTGGGAATTTGTTGGTACTAGAGATGTTGGATTATCTATTATATCGGCTTTACAGGCTCAGAAGCTATTAGCCCAAGGTTGTCAGGGTTATTTATTATCTCTAGTCAAAGTTGAGAACGAAGGACTACCACCCCTCTCTGATGTGCGAGTAGTCCGAGAGTATCCAGATGTATTTCCAGATGAACTTCTAGGCTTGCCACCTCCTAGGCAAGTTGAATTTGCGATAGAGGTGATTCCAGGAACTGCGCCTATATCGAAACCTCCTTATCGGATGGCGCCAAAAGAGTCGAATGAACTTAAAGTTCAACTGTAGGAGTTGCTGGATAATGGATTCATCCGACCTAGTGTTTCACCATGGGGAGCACCGGTACTCTTTGTCAAAAAGAAGGATGGATCATTGCGATTATGTATTGACTATCGGCAACTGAATGCAGTCACAGTTAAGAACAAATATCCACTGTCGAGGATAGAAGATTTGTTCGATCAGCTTAAGGATACATGTGTGTATTCTAAAATTGATTTGCGCTCAGGATATCATCAGCTTCGGATAAGATATGAGGATGTTCAAAAAATAGCTTTCCGCACTCGTTATGGACATTATGAGTTTCTAGTGATGCCTTTCGGTCTCACGAATGCCCTAGCTGCGTTTATGGACTTAATGAACCGAGTATTCCTGAGGTATATAGATCAGTTCTTCATAGTGTTCATTGATGATATATTGATTTATTCTCGATCCGAGGAGGAGCATGAACAACATCTACGGATAGTATTGGAGACATTGCGACGGGAGCAGTTGTATGCCAAGTTTAGCAAGTGTGCGTTCTGGTTATCTTCAATGGGTTTTCTTGGACATGTAGTGTCTAACAGAGGAATTCTTGTAGATCCCCAGAAGATTGAGGCAATTATCAGTTAGGAGCAGCCAAAATCAGTTCAGGAGGTCCGTAGTTTCCTTGGTCTGGCCGGGTATTATCAGAGATTCGTGGAGGGATTCTTGAGTATCGCCATGCCTCTCACTCGCCTGACTCGAAAAGGGGTCAAATTCACCTGGTCAGAGGCCTGTGAAACTAGCTTCCAGGAGCTTAAGCGACGGCTAGTTTATGCACCAATCTTAGTGATTCCTTCTGGTGTTGATGGGATGGTTCTCTATACGGATGCTTCTATCCAAGGGTTGGGTGCAATTCTGATGCAGTCCAACCGTGTGGTATCTTATGCCTCCCGTCAACTAAAAGATCACGAAAGGAATTACCCAATGCACGATCTAGAGTTAGCTGCCATTATTTTCGCATTGAAGATATAGAGGCACTACTTGTATGGGATTACCTTTGAGATTTACACATACCATAAAAGTCTGAAGTATCTGTTCACCCAGAAAGAGCTGAATTTGAGACAGAGATGGTGGATGGAATATCTGAAGGATTACGACTGCACCATCCAGTATCATCCGGGAAAATCTAATGTGGTAGCAGATGCGCTGAGCAAGAAGTCTCGTGGAGTTCTAGCCAGTCATCTGACAGCAGTTACTTATCTAGTTCAACAGTTCTCAGAGTTGGGATTGTCTGAACACGGTCAAACACCTCGGGGGATATTAGTTTCTATGGTTGCCTATTTCGCTATTGCTGAGAGGATCAAGGAAGAACAAGTCAGTGACCAGCATCTGCAGTTCTTGAGCAGCACGATAGACTCAGAACGTCAGACGGATTTCTCGAGTGACGAGAATGGTGTACTTCGTTTCCAAGGACGACTATGTGTTCCGGACACACACCCGATTAAGAAAGAATTGCTATAGGAAGAACATCAGTTGAGATTTGCTATACATCCTAGTGGTACTCGGATGTACCGAGATTTGAAGCATTTATATTGGTGGAACGGTATGAAACAAGATATTGCGAACTTTGTCGCATGATGCCTAGTATGCCAGCAAGTGAAAGCCGAACATCAGAAACCTGATGGCTTACTTCAGGAAATTTTAATCCCGGAATGGAAGTGGGAAAATATCACGATGGATTTCGTTACGGGATTACCTAGAACCCATAAAGGACATGATGCGATTTGGGTGATCGTGGATCGATTAACCAAATCAGCTCACTTCCTTTCGATTCATGAGAAGGACTCATTGGATCATCTAGCGGAATTGTACTGCCGAGAGATCATCAGATTGCATGGTGTACCATTGAGTATCAAATCTGATAGAGATCCGCGATTTACTTCACAATTCTGGCAGAGTCTGCAGCAGGTCATGGGCACAGAGCTTCGACTCAGTACAACATTTCATCCGCAGACAGACGGATAGTCCAAACATACCATTCAGACTCTGGAGGATCTATTGAGATCTTGTATCATGGATTTCGGTGGCAGTTGGGAGGATCACATTCCTTTAGTGGAGTTTTCCTACAACAACATCTACCACTCTTCTATCCAGATGGCTCCTTTCGAGGCATTATATAGACCCGCACTTTGCATCTCCGTGGTCGGGATAGTTGGAGAATGATGATAGATGATATTGGGGCCTCAGAGTATCCAGTATGATGCAGAGTTGGTACGAGTCATCAGACGATGATTATCAGAGGCACAGGATAGACAGAAGAGTTATGCAAACCAGAGACGAAGGCCTCTGGAATTCTTAGTCGGGGACCATGTATTCCTACGAGTGTCACCCACCAAAGGAGTCAAGAGATTTGGGTTAAAAGGAAAATTAGCTCCACGTTACATTGGTCCATTTAAGATATTAGAGAGGATTGGAGGGGTTGCTTATCGGTTGGCTTTACCTCCGACACTTGTGGGTATTCACAATGTATTCCATGTATCTATGCTGAGGAAATACGTGTCGCGATCTGACCATGTTCTGAAAGAGGTTTCGATACCACTCCAGGCGAATGCGACTTATGAGGAGATTTCGGTGCGGATTCTTGGTCGCAAGGAGCGACAGTTGCGGAACAAAATCATCCGACTTGTAAAAGTGGGATGGCAGCATCATACGGATGAGGAGGCTACATGGGAGTTGGAAGATACTATCCGAGCACGATACCCTCATTTGTTTACCTGAGGTATGTGGTTATTTCGGAATATGCTTGATCTAATTTTTGCATTTAAGTACGAAATTTGGGGACCAAATTTTAATAAGTGAGGGAGAATGTAAAATACCGAAAAGAAAAAGGGGGGGGTTGGACTATAATTAATACCTAATCTAGGTATTAATTAAAAAGGGTTAATCAAACCTAGATTGGGTCTTATGGGGTAAGAACCCAATAAGTATTGTTTAAGCCCAACCCGTTAAAAAACCACCCGACCCATTAATCTCTTAACTCCGTCGTTCTTCCCTTCCATTTCTCGCTGACGAATTCTCCTCATGCGAGCATTTCAAGCACACAGAGTTATTCATCGCCGACTCCGCCGTCGGCGCTGCCCCTTCCCAAGCCCTCACTTCCTCTTCTTCCTCACGCGTGCGACATCTCTAGCCTCTTCACCGAGCGATCCCTCATCTCCTCTGCTCTTCCTAAATCCAGGGCCACCGATTTCCCTCCTTCTTCCTCGCGAGGCCTACCTCACAACAGAGAGCATCCGAAGTCTCGACAACCTTCGTAGGTGAGCGGGAGGAGTGAGCAAGCAAAGGTCGGTGAATATGGGTCAGCGGCGGTCCCAAACAGGAAGTCGTTCTTCCCAATCGAAGTGGAGGCTGCACCGGCGATCGCTGTGAGTGCTAGGTAAGGGCTAAGTTTCTTACTACCTTGGACGAAATCAACTCCAAGATATGGTTTTTTCCCTTAACTGAGCTCGATCTGGTTTGGGCAGTGATTGGGGATTTGATTTCGCCGTGAACAGGAGATGAGGAAGGGCTGCCGGTGGAGATCTAAGATCGGTAAGGTTGATTTCCTTCTTGTTTGTGGTGTTGTCTATTGGACGTTGTTGTTGTTAGGATTAGTTTGATTGCCGAAGTGTTGGTTAGGTTTGTGGGCAGTAGGTGATCTGGTGAACAGGGCTGCCTGTTGTTGGGGATTAACTGCCGGTGAAGCTTCAAGTGTCGGTAAGCAAGGTCAGTTCTCCCTTTTGTTCAGTGAATTTCTTATGGTAAAGATTGCATGTGGAGATGTCTATTGGTTGGTTGTGAAGTGTTGAACGGGATGTGAGGGTTGTTGGCTGTGAATTAGAGGGGTTTGTCAATAGGATGGGCCGGCTGTGCGGCTGTAATCAAGGGGGGATAAGTTCTGTGTAGACCTTGTTGTGAATGTTTGTGATGCACTATTTATGCCTTGTATTAGAGATGTAGTTGTTGGTTGTGAATAAGGTTGATCTTGGTCTAAAAAGGGGGTTGTGAGGTGATGTTTTAGTCAACTGTGAGTGAGCCATAAACGGGTCTATGGGTGTCAATGTAGTTGTTCATGGGTTGTGATCGGCTGCGAGTTGAGGTATGATCATGTAGGGTTGTCAGATTTTATATCTGTATGAATAAATGGTAGTAGAGTGCACTGGGGTGAAGCCCTATTTATGTTGCGAGTGGATTTGTGAACTCGGTTAATTATGGTGTTAAATGTACAAGTGGGGGGGTTTCTAATTCGTTTTCGATAAAGGGACGCGAATATAGAAATGATAGAATAGAGAATTTATATATTGTCGTGTGCTTGGATTTGATTGTAATTGACCACAATGTTTGAAATTTGCAGGACGTGGATACGAGACGGTTCCGCGGACGTGAGGACTCTAGTACTACGAGCATTTACAGCAGATGGGTAACTCCTACCCTGGTCAGGTAGTTTAATGCATACAAATTTAGATGCATGATCATCTTATATGATCATGTTACCTTGACTCTGTTCCTATTTATCTTATACTTGATACTTTACCGTTAGTTGTTAACTCCATTGCTGCTATCATGTTTGATTTTATCATGATTAGGAGTTATATATATAGGTGATGTAAGTAACCTAGAATTTGTCTAGTTAAGTGCAAATAGTAAAGTCCGGATGATAACCTGACTGTAAATTGGGCAAAAAGGTCATCCGTAGGTAGATAATGTCTTGAACCTAGGGTTAATTCTAGTACCCTTAGGTTGCATGTTTACTACCGACCATGTATTGTCTAGATGGTTAGGTGAATGGTATTTAGTGTGTCGCTACGGACCGGTGGTCCTAGCCTGATATAATCAGTTTGAGTACGACTCTCTATAGGATAGAGAGTACGTCGATCAGTAAGTACGACTCTCTACATGATAGAGAGTGCGTTGATCTGGTTAGTATGACTCTCTGTAGAATAGAGAGTCCATGGTGGATGTCTGTATGTGAGACATTGCATTCATGTCATTTGCATGCACGCTGGCGACGAGGTCTCCCTTGTGGTTGAGAGGGTCGTTAGTCATCCTGCCTCCACGGTTACTCATAGGAGGAGTAACCGGTGTGAGGGCAGAGCATTGTGGTGCCACACTCTACCACTATAGACGGTGGTAGTTGGATTTGCGTGTCGTAGTCCTGCATGTGTGGCACTCGATCACTCATGGGTAGTGACTGTCGGAGTGGCCAACAGCAGGGACCCCCATCGTGTAACTTGCTCTTCACGCTTATATGCTACTCGATCATACTGCCCACTGGCCACTCGAGAGTAGTGGTTGGTTTTGAGTTGGGAGAGTTGTCATGCTCGAGCCACCGAGGCCACACTGGGGTCGTGGTAGCTCTAGGGTGAGCCGACATCACCATGCATGCTGCATTGCCGACTTATGACATTTTTGCATATTGCCATATATATACATATATGCATGTATATATATATATATATATATATATATATATATATATATATATATGGATGATTGTGATTAGTATACATATATAGATGCAGTCTATATATATATGCTTATTGTGATGCTGCATTTGTATGTACTATGTTTGTTGCATTTGTTTGTACATATTCATACATGCTATTGCATTTTTTGTATGGTAGTAGGCTGTGTTGGTGCAGTAGGCACCTAAGTCAAACCTGAGTTTTGATTTTAGCAAACGATACAAAGTTAAGATCATGTTGTTATCTCACGAGCTGAATCGAGTGTGCAGAAGATTGCTATAGCTGGAACTGAAGGCTAGCGACACCCGGAGGAAGCCGTGGTGGTCGGGCGACACTCGAGTGACTTCGGAGGGAGCCGAAGGAATCGAGTGGAAGGCCGGAAGCAAAAGCGACATGGTAAGTATCGAGGTAAGCTCGTGTGTGCGAGCGTAAGTGAGGTCGTATCCTCCTTACGGGGATGGTCTTAAGCGTAGATCCGACCAAAGACATCCCATCGATGGTCTAGGTCGAGATCGGACGGTCGAAGGCCGTTGAAATAATGTTTTCTTTAAGCTAACTTTACCTTCGAGCATCGATCATTGCCGGCTTGGAGGACTCGATTGCCCGCCAATCGATCGATCGCCGGAGGTCGATGATCGGCCCGATCGATGTCGCCATCGATCGATGGCGCATCACGATGATGATAACCATCGATGATGGTCAGTCAAGGCTTATCACCCCATTTCAAGGAGATTGGTGCTCAATTGTGATTGGCTAGGGTTCCTCTCGAAAAGGGGCTCAAAGGCTATAAAAGGAGGGCCAAACCTAGGGTTTTTATCATCATTCTAAAGCTTCCAAAAGCCTCCGCCAAGCTACAATTTTTCGACCACGAAGTGTTTTCTCTCCGACGTCTAGGTCTTAAATTCTCTCTTATTGTAACGTCGGTTTTAGTTTTTATTTAAGTTCATTTCTTTTCGGAGCTTTTATCGTATACGAGGAGAGGGGGAGTGTCCCTCTACCTCAAGCTTTTTCCTTCTTGTATCGATTAACTCCTACCTCCAACGAGGAGGAGTTCCTTTAGTGCTTTTGCCCTCCGTACGTGGTCAAGGACCACTAGGGCCTTGGAGTAGTAGCCGAAGGCTACGAACCAAGTAAAACTTCATTGTCTCCTTTTACTTTACATTTCCGCTGCAATTAATTATCTCTCGAGTTTTAACAAACGAAAAGAAAAGGAAAAGGTTTTTCGCTATTCACCCCCCCCCTCTAGCGAACCGCATCGATCCAACAATTGGTATTAGAGCCGGGAGCGCTTAGATTTGGTGAAACCACCAATCTAACATTTTTTTTTTACAGATTTGTTTTTCGTTTGTTTAAATTTTTCTCCCGCACTACTAATCCAAGACGAAGTCTTGGTACTCTTCGTTTGGTTTTGTTTTGCAAGTATTCGCTTTTGGAGTAGCCGACGGTCAAACGGGCATAACTTTTCGTACAAGTTGACCCACGACACGGTCTACCTACCAAATCGAAGCCCTCGTAGAGATCTACACTTCTTATGGGGGTTTACCCCCGTAACATGTTGTTTTCATCCTCAAAAATCGACGTTTAGTAGCCTTTCGGGGACATCGAAGGTTGTGAGTACTTACTTTTTATTTAGTTTTTTATTTCTTTGCTTAACTTTCTATTTTTCGTTTGTTTCTTTTCATTTCCCACACTACTAATCCAAGACGCAAGTCTTGGTACTTTCATGTGTTTTTGTCGTTGCTAGGTCTTCTTTTTAGTCTCCTTGTTTTTTGTTCTAATGGCCCATCTCGAGGGTTTTAGCACCGTCTGACATCCGTTTTACAACGAAGATGATTTCCGCTACTGGAAAGGTCGGATGGAATGCTTTCTCAAAACCCAAATCGAGATGTGGATCATAATCCAAACGGGTTTCACACTTCCGACTAATGAAGTGGGTGACTCCTTGGATTATGATCAATGGACCGTTGCAACAAAACGACAAGTCGAAGCCGATGCCAAGGCAACACAAATCCTCCAATGCGGCTTGTCTAAGGAGGAGTTAAATCGCGTCGGCCCCTTCATAAGCGCAAAAGATCTTTGGACAAAACTAGTGGAGCTACACGAAGGGACCGATGAAGCCAAGGTATGTAAGCACGACCTTTTATTCAATAAATTATATAATCTAAAAATGCAGGAACACGAGTCCGCAACGCAACTTCACGCCCGAGTCCAGGACATCGTCAACAACCTACACACAATCGGGCAAAAGGTCGAAAACCATGACCTTATAAGGTATGTTCTAAACTCTTTTCCGAGGACTACCTTGTGGGCATCCATGGTCGACGCCTACAAGGTCTCCAAGGACCTTTCTAAAGTTAGAATAGACGAATTATTCTCAGATTTCGAATTACATGAGCAGTCCAACTCAGAACCCGAGAGGGGTATAGCCTTGTTTGCAGGTTCAAAGAAGAAGAAAATCGCAAGCAAGCCACCACCAACCGAGGAGGAAGACGAGTCCGAAGAAGAAGTTGACCCGGAGTTGACTGTCAAACTAATGAACCTAGCTCGAAGGATAGCCAAGGGACGAAAGCGAACCACGACTCGACCCAACCAAGGTAAGCCTAAAAGTTCTAATATTAGGTGTTATGAGTGTAACAGGTTTGGACATATCAAGTCCGAGTGCCCCAAGCTCAACCACCAAGCACCTAAGCACAAAAAGGCCCTCAATGCGACATGGGAAGAAGCGTCATCCGAAGAAGACGAAGACCACGTCTTCATGGCGAAATCGATTGAGTCAGACACGGAGACCGAACCTGAACTTGAGTCAGAACCTGAGGATGACTCGGACTCGGTTACCTTCAAGTCAAGCCACGGATACGCATCCGGTTCAAAAGATACCCTTAAAGTGAGTCGAACTTTATTTAATACTTTACATAATACGGTTAGTTTTTTGTCTAGGAAATTAGTTAAGTCCGAGTCCAAGATCGAGACCCTGGTTGAGGAGGTCAAACTCCTCAAACACAAGGTCTCCCTAACCTCTTCGACTAGTCAAGTTCGAGAAGAGGACCCAACTCGAGCTGAAAAGCTCGAAGTTGAGAACTCTCTCTTGAAAAGTCAAGTTGAAGATCTTAGGAACACGTTGGAAAGGTTCACTTCGGGATCCAAAGGACTTGACCTCCTACTTGGATCTCAAAGGGCCGTGTACAACAAGGCTGGACTAGGGTTTAACTCAAACACGACTAATAGGTCGTATATGTCGATTGTAAGTCGACATAGGAAACATGTCCAAGCATGGGTCCCTAAGAACTTTTTGATTTCAACTCTAGGATCCAACCCGTACTGGGTTCCCAAGGACCAAATCCACTATGTGGATAGACCGAACCGATTCAACGGTCTAGGAGGAGCCAGTACAAAACATGTTTGTGCTTTAACTTAGAAATTGCATGCTTAGAATTTTTTTTTTAAAAACTTGTGAACTCACTTAAAACACGTACATAACCAACTAAAATCCTTCGAAAAGATTGAGCCTCGGGGAGCCTCTTTTCAAAAATAACCAGTTAGACTAGGAAATAGTCTTAGGTGAGTCAAGTCATCATTTTCTTGAAAATGGCTTTGTCTAAGGAAGTGGTCGATGATCCGATAAAAGAAGGCCCCTATGCCTCGCCACGACCTGGAAGCCATGATCTTGAAAAGGTAAACTTGACAAGCCTAGGGTCAAATCCAAATCTAACATAAAATTACTTGAACCTAAATGCACTTAATCAACTTAATTGGAAGTCATCTCACAAAAAACACATAAGTATAACATGCTTGATCATATAGACACAGGTGAGATGACCTAGGTTTAACAACTTACAACCAATTTTTTTTAAAAAAAAATCTAACATCCAATCCAACCACCTTGTGTGTAGGATCAATGGATGTTGGACAGCGGTTGCTCCCGACACATGACCGGGGATCAACTCAAATTCACGAAGCTTCGATTCAAACGACAAGGATCGGTAGCCTTTGGGAATAACGGCAAGCTCAAAATCATCGGATCAGGTGATATCGAGCTTAACTCGAATTTTGTTATTAAAAATGTATTACTTGTAGAGAATTTTGAATATAACCTGCTTAGCATAAGCCAATTATGTGACAATAACTATAAGGTCATATTTTTAGAAAATGAATGTGTAATTAAAACAAATAAAACAGCTAAAACAATACTCAAAGGAACTAGGACAAATAACATTTATACAATTAACTTAATCAAATCCTCAGCCAAATGTCTTATGACACAGGAAGAGGAATCATGGTTGTGGCACCGACGACTCGGTCACTCGCACCCAAGACTCGTCCACAAGATGAGTCAGAGTGGCTTAGTCAGAGGCTTACCCAACCTCAATAATTTGGTTAATAAAATCTGTAATGCTTGTCAACAAGGAAAACAACCTATGACACAACACAAGTTAACCAACCAAGAACGAACCTCAAGTGTACTTGAGCTCCTGCATATGGATCTATTCGATTCACATGGAGCCAAGTCACTCAATAGAAGTCAATATTGCTTAGTCATAATTGACGACTACTCTAGGTTTACCTGGGTTAGGTTCATCAAACATAAAAATGATACCCTAGATCAATTAATCAATCTATTCAAATTAACCGAGAATCAAAAAAACCTTAAGGTTAAAAGACTTAGAAGCGATCATGGTGGTGAATTCGAAAATCAAAGGTTCACCGACTTCTGTAACCTAAACGGATACCACCATGAATTCTCTTGCCCTAGGACCCCTCAACAAAATGGCCTAGTGGAGCGGAAAAACCGAACTCTACAAGAAGCCGCTAGGACCATGTTGAACGAATACGACCTACCCGATAGGTTTTGGGAAGAAGCCGTTAGCACGGCTTGCTATGTCCAGAATAGGATCCTTATGGTAAAGAGACACCTTAAGACCTCCTACGAGATTTATCACAATAAAGTGCCCAACATCAAGTACTTTAGGGTATTTGGATGTAAGGTACATATCTTAAACACTAAGAACCACCTAGGGAAATTCAAATCCAAAACCTCCACCGGAATCTTCTTAGGATACTCAACCACGAGTAGGGCCTATAGGGTATATATAACCACGATACCCTTAAAATCGAAGAGACTATTAATGTAGTGTTTGATGAAGTACCCGAACCTACAAAACCCTTAATGACCCCAAGTGTTGAGCCCACTGATACCAAACTCATCTCCGACCCTGAGATCGAGTCTAATCCACATCAACCAACTTCTCTTGTCGATCAAGTGACAAGTGATCCGAGTCAAACTAGTGTTCAACCAAGTCACCCCATTGATCAAGCATTAGGTGACACAAACCGACCCAATCTAGGATTCAGACTAACCACCCTATCGATCAAGTGATAGGAGATCCTAATCTGGGAGTTCGAACTAGAGCATCCTATAGGAACCTTAGTCAAATTTCCTTAATTTCAAAGATAGAACCCAAATCAATTGAACAAGCTCTTCTTGATCCCGATTGGATTATTGCAATGCAAGAAGAGCTAGCTCAATTTACTAGGAATGAAGTGTGGGAGTTAGTACCACCACCTAAAGACAAAACGATAATTGGAACAAGGTGGGTGTTTCGAAATAAGCTTGATGATAAAGGTGAAGTAGTTAGAAACAAGGCTAGGTTAGTCGCCAAAGGGTTTAGTCAAGTCGAAGGCTTAGATTATGACGAAACCTATGGCCCAGTAGCTAGACTCGAATCCATTCGAATGTTGCTAGCTTATGCCGCACATCGAGGATTTAAGATGTTTCAAATGGATATTAAGTCGGCATTCCTAAATGGATACATTAAAGAAGAAGTTTATGTTAGCCAACCCCCCGGATTCGAAAATCTAGATAAACCCGACCATGTTCTAAAACTTAAGAAAGCTCTCTATGGACTTAAACAAGCTCCTCGAGCTTGGTACGAGAGACTTTCAATCCATCTTAAGTCAAAAGGGTTTAACCAAGGCTGAGTTGACCCAACTCTCTTCGTAAAAACCTTAGGTAAAGAAATATTCATAGCTCAAATTTACGTAGACGATATAATTTTTGGAACCTCTAACTCAGCCTTACTAAACGAGTTCGTTTCACTCATGGAAAGTGAGTTCGAAATGAACTTGGTAGGCGAGTTAAGTTTCTTTTTAGGTCTACAAATTAAACAAACTAAGGATGGTATATACCTATATCAACAAAAATACACTAAGGAGTTAATTAAAAGATTTGGAATGCAAGACGCTAAGATAATAAACACCCCAATGGCGATTAATGTTAACATAGGAGAAGACCTAGAAAGTAATTCCATTGACTTAAAGTACTATAGGAGCGCGATAGGAAGTCTCCTATACTTAACTGCGAGTCGACCCGACATCCTATTCGCAGTAAGTATGTGCGCCGGAGTTTGAGCACAGTGCGGAGTCTCACCTAACTCTAGTCAAGCGTATCCTTAGATATCTAAAGGGTACACTTAATGTCGGTATTTGGTATCCTAGATCTACCGAGTTCGAACTAACTGGCTACTCCGATTCGGACTATGTCGGTAGTAAGCTCGATAGAAAGAGTACGAGTAGTTGTTGTCAACTTCTCGGCTCGAGTCTAGTGAGTTGGTGTAGTAGGAAGCAACACTGTGTTGCCTTATCTACCACCGAAGCCGAATACATCGCGATGGGTGAGTGTGTCACTCAACTTCTTTGGATGAAGCACACCCTCCGCGACTTTAAGTTAGACTTTACGAATACTAAACTTCACGTAGATAACATTAGTTCAATTAATCTTACTAAGAATCCAATATGTCACTCTATGACCAAACATATAGAGGTCAAACACCATTTCATTCGAGAACATGTGGCCAACGGAGCCATACAACTCGAATACGTCGAATCAAAGTCTAACTTAGCAGACCTATTTACTAAACCCCTACCCGAAGCCGAATTTAGTCTATTAAGACGAAAATTGGGCATGTGCGTAGTAGAATAGGAACTTGCAAATTATATTTTCTTACTACTATTTCTTAATTTTTATTTTTTATGGAACTAGCATAGGACATACCTTAGATATCATGCACCTATAGATTTAAGGAGCCAGTACATCTCACAACACATAGGACTAATGTGTTTGTGTACTTAGCCACGTAGATGGGCGTGAGATGTTAGGACCTTACTCCTGGTTCCAGATGTAGAGCTAGTGCATCGCTATGAACCACGGAGTATAATCATACATACTAAGCGACTCTGACCAGGACTGGTTGATCCTTCATATCAATCAAGCCAAATATGAGTCAAATATTTTATAGATGAACTTATTTTCAGTATATTATTTTCAAAATAATGTGGAACATGCTTGGACTTTAAAATTAAAACTTATTCCACACACACCCTCACTCTTTTCGATAAATGGCAAAAGGGGGAGAAAAAGGCCAAAGTTAAGGGATCAAGGCCAAAGTTAAGGGATCATTTTTTTTATGGCTTACTTAACTTTAAGTTAACAAAACAAGTTAAGGGAACTCTTAACTTAACTTTTAGTTAATGAGAAAAAGGCCAAAGTTAAGGGATCAATTTTTTTTATGGCCAAGGCTTACTTAACTTTAAGTTAACAAAACAAGTTAAGGGAACTCTTAACTTAAACACATTTAGTTAACTTGTTTTCGTCAACAATACAAAAAAAATAATAAATAGTAATTAACTCTAAGTTAACTTGTTAACAAAATGGAAGTAAAGGCCAAGGTTAAGAAATCAATTTTTTGATTTCTTAACTTAAAACTTATTTTAAACACATTTTTTTTAGTAGCAAATATCAAGGGGGAGAGTTAAAACTCTTTCTCAAGTACTCACCCTCGGTCAAGGGGGATGATTCCTCAAGGGGGAGCACTTGAAAAAGAGTTATTATATACTCCTACACATTCATGCATATCTCTTGCTCATTTTACTTAATGCACTTAATTTGTCTTTCTTAACTTTGTATGTGGGTTTGCTATAAATCAAAAAGGGAGAGATTGTTGGTGCAGTATGTTAGTTAAAGCCCTAGAACCAATCATGTGATGGTTGAATAGGGAACATTTTGTATCATATTCTATAAAGGCAAAGGATTGGTTATTATATTTACATCTTGCTTGTGCCAGCTAATTTAAATATAATAATGCCCTAGAAAAGTAGGTTCTTATCTACAGCACATCAATTGGCAGAATTGATTATGAGAGGCTGTAGAGAACACTTTCCTAAATGTTCCTAGTCGAGTATTAATATGCAAGGGTAATATTAATACATAAAGACTAGCATGTAGGTCAATTGATGACTTGATCTCACAAGTCATGGATATATGATATCAAGTTGACACATGGGTATATATTGGAGAATATATACTGAACTGACCCGCCATGAGAAAGTTTCATGGATCGTTATATGAGTGTCATAAACTTTCTCATGTGACTATTGGTATGAATAGTCCATAGACCTGAAGTCACTACGGTTCCCTACATAAGGAGTTATGTACTTTGGTATCGTCAAAGCGTCACCCGTAGCGAGGTGGACCATAAAGCGATTCGGGTATGTAACAAATTATGCGGAGGGATGTGAGTGATGTAGATGGGATCTATCCCTTCCATATGGACGGAGTGATATCGGTGGGCCCCTTGATTGAGTAGAACTACTAAAACGCATGGCCATGCTCGAATGAGTCAATATGAGATATTGAGCTCATTTGTTTGAGTTAGTTTACTCTGGGATCAAGAAACACATAGATTGATCGAGGTTGACACGGTCTATGCATCAGTGATCATTCTGATATCAAGGATAGAAGGACACGGTCATATATTATATTAGTCACGGAAAGGTTAGTCGGATCTTGACTTATCTCGTAACTTGGGTAGCAATGATGTATTGCTAGATGCCGCTCATTGCTTGTGTATCTAAAAGAGTTTAGGTCCATTGCCAACGTTATGAGAGCCTATAGGGTCACACACAAAGAGCATGATAATTAGAGGAATTAGAGTATTCTAGTTTGACTAGAATAATATGGGAATAAGCTTAAGTACAAAATGGTTTTTTGGACTTTAAGCTTAATGAGAATTTTAGCTAATTGATTTAATGAGATTAATTCAATATGTTACCTTATTGATTTAATAAGATTAATTCAATATGATAACATAAGCTTAATTGAATTAATAAGATTAATTCAATATGATAACATAAGCTTAATTGAATTAATAAGATTAAATCAACATGCATGAATGCCACATAAGAATGCCACATAAGCATGCCACATAAGCATGCCACCTAAGCATCCACCTAAGCTAGATAAGGTGGAAGGAAACAAAATGGTTTTGTCTCCTTAAGTGGCCGGCCAAACAAATGTCCCAATGCAATGGATTGCATTGAATGGTAGGAGGTGAAAGGGTTTTTCCAACCCTATAAAAGACCATGAAGTGGCCGGCCATTCCAGAGCAATTGTTGTTGTGGTTGTGGAGTGTGGTTGTTGGGAGCTTGAGGCTTGGAGAGAGCTTGAGAGCTTATTGTTGTGTGGCTTTTTGTGAGTAGCAAGAAGAGTAGTCTTCTTCTTCCCTTCTCTTTTCCCTAGCTTCCTCTCCTTTAGGGACTTCTCTAGCAAGAAGTAAAGGAGAGCTCCTCTAGTTTTCTTTTGTGAGACAAGAGCGTGCTCGTGTGGATACGTATAGAGGCACGGACACTTGAACGTGCTAAAGATCCAACAAACTAAAGGGATAAGCGGGATTAACAAGGGCACGCAACAAAGGTAATCCTCTCCTATAAGATAGGTTTGGTTTAGAGAAATTTATTTTGTACGAGTTTGCTTTCGCATGGATCACTTGGAAGGGATCCTATTTTCCGTTGCGCATATGCCATTTGGCATACGAGATTTCCCTACACAGTAGGCACCTAAGTCAAACCTGAGTTTTGATTTTAGCAAACGATACAAAGTTAATCTCATGTTGTTATCTCACGAGCTGAATCGAGTGTACAGAAGATTGCTATAGCTGGAGTTGAAGGCTAGCGACACCCGGAGGAAGCCGCGGTGGTCGGGCGACACTCGAGTGACTTCGGAGGGAGCCGAAGGAATCGAGTGGAAGGACGGAAGCAAAAGCGACATGGTAAGTATCGAGGTAAGCTCGTGTGTGCGAGCGTAAGTGAGGTCGTATCCTCCTTACGGGGATGGTCTTAAGCGTAGATCCGACCAAAGACATCCCATCGATGGTCTAGGTCGAGATCGGACGATCGAAGGCCGTTGAAATAATATTTTCTTTAAGCTAACTTTGCCTTGCAGTAAGCATCAGTCGACTGCCAGCTTGGAGGACTCGACTGCCGTCAATCAGTCGACTGCCGGAGGTCAGCAATCAACTGATGCTGCCATCAGTCGACTGATGATGGCCATCAGTCGACTGATGGTCAATGATCAGATTCGAGGAGTCAAGGCTTATCACCCCATTTCAAGGAGATTGGTGCTCAATTGTGATTGGCTAGGGTTCCTCTCGAAAAGGGGCTCAAAGGCTATAAAAGGAGGGCCAAACCTAGGGTTTTTATCATCATTCTAAAGCTTCCAAAAGCCTCCGCCAAGCTACAACTTTTCGACCACGAAGTGCTTTCTCTCCGACGTCTAGGTCTTAAATTCTCTCTTATTGTAATGTCGGTTTTAGTTTTTATTTAAGTTCATTTCTTTTCGGAGCTTTTATCGTATACGAGGAGAGGGGGAGTGTCCCTCTACCTCAAGCTTTTTCCTTCTTGTATCGATTAACTCCTACCTCCAACGAGGAGGAGTTCCTTTAGTGCTTTTGCCCTCCGTACGTGGTCAAGGACCACTAGGACCTTGGAGTAGTAGCCGAAGGCTACGAACCAAGTAAAACTTCATTGTCTCCTTTTACTTTACATTTCCGCTGCAATTAATTATCTCTCGAGTTTTAACGAACGAAAAGAAAAGGAAAAGGTTTTTCGATATTCACCACCCCCCCTCTAGCGAACCGCATCGATCCAATAGGCTGGTACCTGTATACGTGTTGGTTATTCACTTTGATACCCTCAACCCATATCAGGATGTAATGTGAGTTAGTATTATTCTTTATACTTTATGTTGTGGATATATGCCCAGGTTGGATGAGGATAGAGTAGCTAACTGTCAGGTATGTCAACATCGTTTGTTGTTCAGTTTTACTTAGTATATGCATGCATGTATACTTGTTATGCTGATGTATACCTGTTGTACGAGTAAATTAAACTGTTGAATGACATGTAATATTGATACATATATTTACATGTTCATCTTATTACCTGCTAAGTTTTACTCACCATCACGGACCCTAGGTTTTTCTGTCGCCCAGGTAACAGGTCGAAGTCTTCGTGACGGCTTGGAACTGCGCCGACGATCCATCCCATCTTCGCTTTTCTGTGTCTCCCGAGGATTGTGTTTATGTTATGGATTTTTTTCTATGTCCTGGACTCTAGTTTATGTATGGACTTGGTCTTTATATCGTGGACTCTTTTTGTGTCGATGTTTTATTTACGGTTTAGTATTGTGGACTTGTCAGGTGGTGTACACTTGTGTGTTTTGGTTTGGATGTCAGTATATATGTTGTCTATGTCTCCGCTGTGTTTGATATTTTTATATATGCTTATTATGTTGTTGTTGTGGGCCTACGGGTCTTGTATTAATCTAAAATGTTGCCACGTACAGGGGAGATGTCGTCCGTTTGCTTTTCGGCACGACATACTCTCAGGGCGTAACAGTTTCACTCTCCTCTCAAGTAAATATCCGCTGCAATAGTGAAAAAATTATTTGATTATATTAACTGTAATTTTATATATAAACTGATTAGAATAACGTACCTTGAATTCATTCCACCATAATTTTTTTATTTCTTTTGGAGTACTCGTATAAGTCATCGAAGCTCCACCCTAATGGTTATTCACTATTTTATTACCCTCGTAAATAACATGTACATAATTTATAAATCTATCATAAAATAAAAACAAACTATGTTAAATATTTATGAAAAATAATACCTTATTAAAAATATAGATAATTTAAAAATTGAATATTTACGAATCACTATGAGGGGATATTAACTCTCGCGTATCTCCCCTCTCAGCAAGTGATTGTTATATTGAAGGCACTAGAGAAGATACATTAGTAGGCACATGCTGAGTCCCGGAAGATCCTACAACTGGAGAAGGAGTCGAAGATACATTACCTACAAGGGAATCAGACTGCATAGGTATTGAAGCAGGTGAAGAGTGTGATCTTCCATCAATATTTCGTCTATGACTATCACGTCGAAACTATCAATCATAATTATTAGAATAATAAAATTTTAAAAAAAAATTCATCTTCATTAGATGTATAATGAAGAATATGAAAAACTAATCATATTTAATTTAAAGTACTAAATTACCGAAATAATCTACCAATACGTCAAAAAAAAATTTAAATAATAATATATAGAAAAAATAGTTTATTAATATATCAAATATATTAAATTAAGAATGAGATAGGAAATAGAAAAATATTTGATACTGAATCAAAGTTATCCATAATAAAAAATCGAAATCTTCATTGTCATTTTCATCCTCATCATCTGTCTCTTCAATATCCTCCTCCTCCTCCTCCTCCTCCTCTATCTCAAAATTAAATTCCTTATCCTCATCTTCATCAATTTCACTTGCATTAACATCTATCACAATGTCATTGGAATCTCGTAACATCGAAATATTATATTCTTCGATCTAAAATGTATTGGTAACTTCATCTTGCCAATATGCTATGTCTTCCCAACGTTCCTCAATTTTTTTCTGTGCTTTTGTTTTATAAATAGCCCACCAATCAATTTTGTCAAGTTTCAAACTAGGATATGAAGCATAAAATACTTGAATCGCTTGTTGTACCAACACAAATGGTTCATATCTCATATACAATTTTTTATGATTTATTTCAACCAAATTAAACTGTAGATGCACCTTCATGCCTTTGACAGGGTCAAACCAATGACACATAATTAAAATAACTCGCAAATATGGGTCATGATACTCTATCTCTAAAATTTCATCCAATAAACCATAAAAATAATTCCTTGCACTTCCATCAATAGATGACTGAACACAAACTCCACAATTCATTGTATTTTTTTCCCTATTCCTTATGCTTGAGTATGAAAATTATATCCGTTTATGAAATATGTCGGTCAATTTTTCACCATTGAGTTTGGAATCCATGACAGATGGATTAAAAATTCTTTCTCGATGTGAGCTTAATTATCATGAGCCTAAAGTCAAATAAAAATGTGTTAAAGTCAAACTTTAACCAATTGATTATTATAGACTACTTACATATTTTTTGAACCATGATACAAATTCTTCATTACAGAAATGATCAAACTCATGCATCAGAAGCTCAGAATATAAGTTTTAAAAAAACCTATCATAAAAATAATTATAACACGAAATAATTTACAGAATAAGAAATACATAATATAACATATATATACTAACTCAAAATATGACGTTACTTTTGAATAGTTCAGTAAAATATATGTGTGGGTTTCTTGCCATTCTTAACCAATTAAGTATCTACGTGTACAAGATCTAGTCAATTGATCAAGGTAGTTAAAAATTGAGAATGACTTTAAATTTGGATCAACATGACCCTCATCATCTCTTCCCGCCCTTTATCTTTTGCATTGAACGTGAGGTTCAAAATAATATGGTGCAAAAGTTGTAACTTTCTCCACAATATATGCATTAATAATAGAAACCTCAATACATGCCTTATTTTTTACTTTTTTTTTCTTCAAATGATAAAGGAATCTGATAGTGTCCTCTGTTGGTGCAGGGGCACCGGATAATCAAACCTAGGTCTTGATAAAGGTAAAGATTCAAAGTTAAACTATTTTGTTATCTCATATATGCTAAGTGTACAGGTATTGTATTAGACTTTGCTAAGGTCAACAACACCAGGAGAATCTCAGAAGGAGAAACCACGGTGATCAAGTGACCGAAAACTAAGCGACAGGTAAGAAGGACCAAAGATAAGCTTCGGGTGTGGAGTGATGGTAAGGACGTGTCCTCCGTACGGGGACAACCTTAGGCGTCGATCCAACAAAGACTTCCGGAGGAAGGTCTAAGTTGAGATCGGACTGTAAAGGACCGTCTTATATATATAGGTCTTGTGATAACTTTGTTTTATGTGCTTTCTATCATATTGTCGAGCAATCAGTGTAAATCTCGAGCAGTCAGTGCAATTGCTGAGTAGTCAGTGTAATTTTTGAGCAGTCAGTGTAAATCCTGAGTAGTCAGTGCAATTGCCGAGCAATCTGTCGCGATGGAGAAAAAGTCACTTCGAACAGCCGAGCAGTCAGTATAAATCCCGAGCGACTAGTATAAATATCGAGCGGTTAGTACAATTTCTGAGCAGATAGTTCAAATAACGACTGGGAAAGCTGTGCGACTCAATGCCAGTTGACTGATGATCAACCGACTGATGTCTGCGAATTAGCCAAAACACGAAGTCGCGAATTGGATCAGTTAAACTTGCCACCTCAAGAGAAGATAAACTGTCACCTCAAGATAAGATTCACGAGTTTTGGATCTAGATCTAGAATTAGTCCAAGGCACCAGGCTATAAAAAGAGAGCTAAATCACTATTTTGGAAATAACTGAATAGCTAAAAAACTTCTCAATAGTGCTGCATCAAGTTAAAGTTCTCATCTTTGCTCATCAACGTTACTACGCTATAACAGCTTCCAACTTCAACTTCCTGCAGTTGGTATTATTTTGCTTATTGTTACTTAATCTTTAATTGCTAGGAGGAAAGGTAGGATTATTACCTTGTCCTCCACATCACTCTGTAATCGATTTGTCTCTTACCTCTAACGAGGAAGAGACTGTTTAGTGCTTTGCCCTTTGATGGCGATCTAGGATCACGAGCCTTGGATTAGCAGCCGATAGGCTGTGAACTAAGTGAAAATCACTTGTGTCCTTTGTCTTTATTTTTGTGTTTCCACTTTGTTTATTTTGTGTTTAGAAAATAAGTTTTTTTTTTTAAATGCTATTCACTCCCCCCCCCCTAGCGTTTTCTCGATCCTACAATTGGTATCAGAGCGGAGGTGCTCAGATTCGATGCAATCACCAGTAGACCAAGTTTTTATTCCCTTTATATTCTTTGCATAAGTTTTATCCCACACTACTAATCCAAGACCCTGTCTTGGAATATTTTTTTGTTTCTGTTTTGTGCAGTTGTTGATTTATATGGCTATTCAAGAGGGATTTAGCACTGTCCGACCTCCGTATTTTTGCGGAGATGACTTCCATTATTGGAAGGGTCGGATGGAGTGTTTCCTCAAGACTCAAGTTGACATGTGGATCGTCATCCAAAAAGGGTTCGATCTACCAACCGACGAAAAGGGTGAGCTCTTGGAGTGTGATCTGTGGACCAATGTAATGAAGAAACAAATTGAAGCGGATGCCAAAGCAACCAAAATTTTGCAATGTGGTCTATCAAAAGAGGAGCTCAACCGCGTCGTCCCCTTCATCAGTGCTAAAGATTTGTGGGATAAACTTACCGAGCTCAACGAATGAACCTTCGATACAAAGGTATGTAAAAGGGATTTACTTTTAAATAAATTATTTAATTTAAAAATGCATGACAACGAGACTGCGAGTCAACTTCATGCTCACATCCAAGACATCCTGAATGGCCTCCATTCGATCAGACAGAAGGTGCAGAATCACGATATTATAAGGTACACACTTAAGGCCTTCCCTAGGACTACATTGTGGGCATCAATGGTTGATGCTTACAAAGTGTCCCAGGATTTTTCTAAGATTAGATTAGATGAACTATTTTCTGAATTTGAATTACACAAACAAACTAATTTGACTTCGGTCAAGAAAAGTATAGCTCTGTTTGCAGGAAAAAAGAAAACAAAAGGTAAACCAACTCCCGAAGATGATGAGTCCGATTCGGATCTAGACGATGAATTGGAAACGAAGATCATCAACCTTGTTCAAAGACTAATCAAGAAAAGAAGGTGTACAAACAAGTTATCTAAAGAGAAAAATCTTGAGTCAAATCAAAAGCAACAAGATCGGACTCAGATTTAGAGTAGAAAATAGATCTTTTATTTCACTCATAAATCGTGATCGTAAATGAGTCCAAGAATGGGTCCCCAAGTCGAGTCTAAAATCACAACTAGTGTCAACCAAGTATTAGGTTCCCAAGGATCAAATCCACTATGTGGACAGACCATATCGATTCAATGATCTAGGAAGAGCCAATACTAAAATTGTGTGCTCAATTACTTGATTAATTAATTTAGCTTTGCAAGCTTAGTTAGTTTTTATTTTCTAAACTTAGAACGGCTAGATAGGACTAATAGTTAATTAATCTTGATAACATAGTATCAGGACGCGGTGAGATGATAGTACATTAGGGAAACGAAGTCTCGTGTGTCCAGGTTAGATAAGGAGTATCTAGGTTGGTGCACTTGACTAAGTGGAACTAGCTAAAGCTACCTCACCATATCCTAAACTATTTAGACCAGGACGTAACCCTAAAGTGAATTAAGTGCACAGTTTCTTAAGATTAGTTTTGTCTAAGGAAGTGGTCGTTGTTCCGATCAAAGAAGGTCTCTGTGTCTTGCCACGACCTGAAAGCTATCTTTTGAAAAGTTCACTTAACTAACTTAAGGTTAAATTCGAATCTAACCCAAGATTAATTAATTTTTAAATCATTAAAATTAACTAAGTAAAATTGAAATGTCATCTCACAGAATATATAAGGTTAACTTGATTGATCATATAGATTAGGTGAGATGAAAGTTAGAATAAAATTTTCTAAAATCAATTTAAAATTCCAATATTCGATCCAACTTCTTTATGTGTAGGATCAATGGATGTTGACAGTGGGTGCTCCAGACACATGACCAAAGACCGACTGAAATTTACGAAGTTAAAATTCAAAAATCATGGATCAATAGCCTTCGGAAATAACGAAAAACTCAAGATCATCAGATCATGTGATATTGAGCTAAATTCAAATTTAGTTATACGCAAAGTATTGTTAGTCGAAAATTTTGACTTTAATCTTCTAAGTATAAGTTAACTTTGTGATAGTGGATATAAGGTTAAATTTTCTTCAAATGGCTACTTAATTAGAAAAATTGATTGCTCAGAAGTCATACTTAAAAGACTTAGGAAAAAATAACATTTATACCATAGACCTGTCAACTTCCTCACTCAAGTGTCTAATGACACAGTAAGAGGAATCCTGGTTGTGGCACAAGAGAATGACCCGCATCCATCCAAGACTTATTTCGAAAATAAGTCATAATGGACAAGTTAGAGGTCTACCCAAATTAAGAAATTTAGAAAATAAAGTGTGTGATGCTTACCAACAAGGAAAACAAACTAAAACTTCACATAAATTAACTAATTCAGATAGAACCAAGAGTATACTTGATCTCCTACACTTGGAACTATTTGATTCACATGGGGCCAAGTCACTAAGTGGTAGTCAATTCTATTTAGTAATAGTAGATGACTAATCTAGGTTCACTTAGGTTAGGTTTTTAAAACATAAAAGTGAAACAATTGATCAATTTATCAATCTCTGCAAATTATTAGAAAATGAAAAGAATTTGAAAATTAAACGAATTAGAAGCGACCACGGAGGAGAATTTGAAAATTATAGGTTAATGAATTTTGTATACAAAATGGGTATCACCATGAGTTCTCCTGTCTGAGAACTCCTCAACAAAATGGGTTAGTCAAAAAGAAAAGTAGAACCCTACAGGAAGCCGGTAGGACAATATTAAATGAGTATAAATTAAATGATAGGTTTTGGGTCGAGGTAATAAATACCGTTGGTTATGTTCAAAATAGAATATTAATAACTAAATGTCATAATAAAACTCCTTATGAATTATATTACAACAAAATACCAAATATTAAATATTTTTGGATTCTTAGATGTAAAGTATATATATTAAATACCAAAGATGTTTTAGGAAAATTTACTTCAAAATCAGTGGATGGTGTATTTGTAGGTTATTCGACTACTAGTAGAGCCTATAGGGTATATAATTCAAATATATTAAAAATCGAAGAAACTACTAATGTAGTATTTAATGAGGATAATAATCCTCCTAAACCTAAAACAACAATCGACTTAACTAATGAAAGCCTAGATGATGAAGATAGAATTAAGGTCAACCAACAAGATAAATCTAACACAAACCCTAATACAAGAACATCTAGAGTAAGATCTGACCATCCAATAGACCAAGTTTTGGGTGATCCTACTCAAGGCATTAGGACTCGAGCATCTTATAGAAATTTAAGTCAAGTATCACTCATATCCAAGATTGAACCTAAATCTATAGATCAAGCTCTTCTTGATCCCGACTAGATCATTGCTATGCAAGAAGAGTTAGCTCAATTTACAAGAAACCAAGTTTGGGACTTAGTACCAGCACCTAAGGAAAAAACTATTATAGGTACTAAGTGGGTATGTAGGAATAAGCTTGATGACAAGGGTGAGATTGTTAGGAATAAAGTAGGATTAGTTGCTAAAGGGTTCAGTCAAATAAAGGGATTAGACTGCGATGAAACTTATGCACCAGTAGCCAGACTTGAGTCTATTAGGATGTTGTTACCATATGTCACACATAAAGAATTTAAATTATTTCAAATGAATGTTAAGTCGGCATTTCTAAATGGTTTTATTAAGGAAGAAATATACGTAACCCAATCTCCAGGATTTGAAGATATAACTCAACCAGGTCATGTGTTTAAACTTAGAAAAACTTTATACAGACTAAAGCAAGCACCTAGGACATGGTATGAAAGATTAACAACTTACCTAATATCAAAAGGGTTTAAACAAGGTTTAGTCAATCCTACATTATTTCTAAAAACCTTCACAAAAGAAATTTTTATAGCTCAAATTTATGTAGATGATATTATTTTTGGTTCAACAAATAGTACATTTTTAAATGAATTTGTATCATTAATGGATAATGAATTCGAAATGAGTTTAGTAGGCAAACTCAATTTTTTCTTAGGATTACAAATAAAACAAACAAAAGAGGGAACTTATGTGTATCAAAATAAATATGCTAGAAAATTAATTAAAAAAATTGGCATGGAAAATGCTAAGGAAATTAGTACACCTATGACAACTAATGTAAAAATTGATAATGACTTAGAAGGAAAACCAATAGATTTAAAATATTATACGAGTGCGATAGGCAGTCTTTTGTACTTAATCGCAAGACGACCTGATATACTTTTTGTGGTAGGTATTGTGTGCAAGATTTCAATCTTGCGCTAAAGAATCACACTTAACCCTAGTTAAAAGAATTCTTAGATACATTAAGGGAACATTAAATGTAGGAATATGGTACCCTAGGACTAATAACTTTGAGCTAATTGGATACTCTGACTCAGATTATACTAGTCGTAAGCTCGATAGGCAAAGTACTTGTGGTAGCTGTCAACTTCTAGGACAAAACCTAGTCAGTTGGTCTAGTAGAAAACAACATTGTGTTGCATTATCTACTGCTGAAGCTGAGTACATAGCGATGGGTGAGTGTGTAGCTCAACTTCTGTGGATGAAACACACTCTAAATGATCTACAACTAAATTTTAAGGATACTAGAGTTATGATAGACAACATTAGCTCAATCAACCTAACTAAAAATCCAATACAACATTCAAGAACTAAACATATAGAAATTAAACATCATTTTGTTAGGGAACATGTAACAAATGGTGAAATAAAATTGTATTATATCGAATCTAAATCAAACTTAGCTAACATTCTTACTAAACCATTACCTGAAGTAGAGTTCAGTTCACTTAGACGAAAACTAGGTATGTGCTTAGTAGAGTAGGAATTGTTTCTTTTACTACTTATCTATCATTTTTCGCTTATGCTACATGGAGCTAGCATAGGACTTACCTTAGAATGCATGAGCCTATAGTTTTAAGGAGCTAACACATCTCTCAACACATAGGGTTAATGTGATTGTGTACAGAGCCACGTAGATGGGTGTGAGATGTTAGGATCTTACTCATAATTCCAGATATAGAACAAGTGTATCAACATAAATCATGGAGTATAAATTTTCAAAATAATCAACTCTAATCAAGAATTATTGATTATCTAATATCAATTGAGTCAGGACAGAGTTGAACATTCTTATAAGGACAATTTATTAGATGAGTTATGTTGAAAATATTATTTTATAAAGAGTGCACATGCTTGGATTCATAAAAACATATAATTATATCCCTTATCTTTTGAACTTATAATGTGTCTTTTTTGGTTTTAGAGTTTGAATTTGCGCAAGAGTTTCTTCCTTTATATATGTTCAAACATTAATCTTATAAAGACACCCCTTATAGAGTTATTTTTTATATATGGCAAAGGGGGAGAGAGAGGTTAAAAGGTTAAATGGTTAAACTTTTTCGAAAAGCAGTTGTTTCTCAAAACTAAAATTAGTTGTTTTTCAAAACTCACCTAGGGTTAAGGGGGAGCTTACTATTTATTTTCTCTTAACTTTGAATTGGTTTGTCATAGATCAAAAAGGGAGAGATTGTTGGTGAAGGAGCACCAGATAATCGAACCTAGGTTTTGATAATAGCAAAGATCCAAAGTTAAGCTATTTTGTTCTCTCATATATGCTAAGTGTGTAGGTATTGTATTAGGCTTTGCTAAGGTCAACGACACCAGGAGAATCTCGGAAGGAGAAATCGCGGTGGTCAAGTGACCAAAAGCTAAGCGACAGGTCAGAAGGACCAAAGGTAAGCTTCGATTGTGGAGTGATGGTAAGAACGTGTCCTCCGTACGGGGACAACCTTAGGCGTCGATCTGACTACGACTTTCGGAGGAAGGTCTAAGTTGAGATCAGACGATAAAGGACCGTCTTATATATATAGGTCTTGTGATAACTTTGTTTTATGTGCTTTCTATCATATTGTTGAGCAATCAGTGTAAATCCTGAGCAATTAGTGTAAATCCCTAGCAGTCAGTGCAATTCCCGAGCAGTCAATGCAATTGCCGAGCAGACAGTGCAATTCCCGAGCAATTAGTGCAATTGCCGAGCAGTCAGTGTAAATACCAAGCAGTCTGTCACGATGGAGAAAAAGTCACTTCAAACAGCCGAGCAGTCAATATAAATCCCGAGCGACTAGTACAAATATCGAGCGGTCAGTACAATTTCTGAGCAGGCAATTCAAATATCGATTGGTAAAGCTATGCAACTCAGTGCCAATCGACTGATGATCAGCCGACTGATGTCTGCGAATCAACCAAAACACGAAGTCAAGATTGGATCAGTTAAATTTGTCACCTCAAGAGAAGATAAGTTGTCACCTTAAGATAAGATCCACGAGTTTTGGATCTAAATCTGGAATTAATCCAAGGCACCAGGCTATAAAAAGAGAGCTAAATCACTATTCTGGAAATAACTGAATAGCTGAAAAAATGCTCAATAGTGTTGCATCAAGTCGAAGTTCTCATCTCTGCTCATCAACGTTGCTACGTCATCACAGCTTCCAACTTCAATTTCCTGCAGTTGGTATTATTTTGCTTATTGTTACTTAATCTTTAATTGCTATGAGGATAGGTAGGATTGTTACCTTGTCCTCCACATCACTCTGTAATCGACTTGTCTCTTACCTCCAACGAGGAAGAGACTATTTAGTGCTTTGCCCTTCGACGGCGATTTAGGATCGCGGGCTTTAGATTAGCAGCTGGTAGGCTATGAACCAAGTAAAAATCACTTGTGTCCTTTATCTTTATTTTTTTGTTTCCGCTGCATTTATTTTGTGTTTAGAAAAGAAGGTTTTTAAAAAAAATATATTATTCGCCCCCCTCTAGCGTTTTCTTGATCCTACATCCTCTTCTTCAGCCCACTCAGATCCCCTTCTCCTTTCTTAAGAATCCCCATTGATCAGGTTGAATCCTCGGGCCAGAAGCTAGATTTATCACTGAAAAAGAATGTTAGAGGTGGGTCGGTATTACCGACACGGTCCCTCCGACACTCAAGTTAAAATCACAAGAATAGAGTAGTGGAATGAATAAGAAGAAGTGAGAAGAGATCTTTGTGTATCGAATAGAGAAGAAAGAATCATCCCTTTTCCATTCATCTCCTCCCCCTTTTATAGGAGATTTGTCTACCTTGTTCCCAAATGAATTTACTTTAATGCCCCTACTAGCCCGTTGAGACGTAACTACTTTTCCCGCTCCTTTTCAAAATAATTCCTTCCATGTCTTCCACGTGTCCCTCCTTTTACCTAAAAACAAACCACACACAAATTTCTAACAAACAATAATAAAAAAACTTTTTATTCAAAAAATCCCTTGACATCCTTTTTAATTGTATCCCAGAACATCCATGTCATTTACCCTTACTAAATTCGAGAAATCCTCCTGAAACTTAGAAAACAACAAAGCATTCAAGAAATACATATGCTTATCGGGAAATATATAGGTCGCTCGAGAAATACATAGACAACTCGGGAAATATATAAATGGCTCACACTTCACACAACTAAACTCTAGATCCATTACTCTGCACATCCCTACGTACTGAGCTCGGGAAATACATAGGTCGCTCGAGAAATGCATAAATGGCTCGAGAAATACATAAACTGTTCTTCATAACACACAACTAAGCTCTGGATCAACTACTCTGCACATCTCTATTGAACTTGAAAAATACATAGGTATCTCAGAAAATGCATAGACAACTCGGGAAATATATAACTTGCTCTGCTCAACACACAACTAAGCTCTGGATCAACTATTCTACACATCCCTACTGAGCTCGGGAAATACATAGGTATCTCGGAAAATGCATAGACAACTCAAAAAATTCATAAACTGCTCTACACAACACACAACTGAGGTCTGGATCAACTACTCTGCACATACCTACTGAGCTCAAAAAATACATAGGTCGCTCAGAAAATGCATAGATTGTCATGCCCCAGGGGCATGTTTGTCATTCAAATGATGGAGGAGCCCCTTAGTGACAATTATTCCGATATACATCGCTGGAACCAAATCAAATAAAAACTTTGAAATAATATAAAAATATAATTATTTTATGTTCCGCATGCATGTACAACTAAATATAAATCAATTAAAAGTAAAAATACATTTTTGACACTGAATCCAATTGCGACAAAATCCAAAATGCGTAAACAAACTACGATAACAATAAAGAAAAAAAAATCAAACGACATCTCGATTAAATGTTGTGGGACCAGCACGGCCAGGGACTCTCTGAGCGATTCGATGGTAAGTCAACTGGACTCGTCCTCTATCAGCTAACCTGGAGGATAAGAGAAGAGGGGGTGAGTACAACCACTCAATGGGTGGATAGAATAAAGTGCATAATCATAATGTACATAATGGATATGCTAGACATAATGAACATAATGAAAGTCAAAGAAACAAACTAGAGTAACTCAAACTTCAGAGTACCCATATCAGTCCGCCACTAACCTGGTCAACAATATAATAAATACATTTGTAACACATATAACCAACTGCAAATCTACAAACACTAAATACATACCTGAAAATGGTACATACCAAAATCACCTAAATGGGCATAAAATACATGCACACCAATATATGTAGAATCACCAAAACAAACACACATAATACCTCCTATATGTGCATGGCAATCATATGCAACAACCAAAAGTGCAACAAGCAATGCATATAGTAAAAACGTATGCACATGACGTAATCACCTGTGTCACCCCTGACGCCAGTCAAGCCACTGACATGTCATGTGTGTCGGTCGAGTGGGTAAGGCTGTGACAACTGTGCACTCTGACGTCACTACACTTATATGATCGAGTGGACCGGATACTGGCGGAGTATCACCCTCCTACCCCATGTATGTATATGGGGGACATCACCTCGTCTCATCTCCTCATCTCTCGACAAAGGAGGGATCCCTGTCTGCTACCACATCGCAATACAAGTCACCTAAGCAACCATCGTGGAGCCCTAACAGAGCAACTACACATACACACCTGAAATACCACTAACCCACGAGTGGTTGTGCGTGTAGATAATGTGACTGACGATGGGCTAAACTACCAAGTAGTATCACCTACCAAGGAGCCGATGATCTCCAGTCATGCAATAATGCAAGATGGTGCATGTCACTAATGCACGATACACCTATCAATCCATGGCTACCTATGGTATGTACCAATAGGAGCCCATATCAAATAACCTAAGTATATAAGTCTATGTACACATACTGGTTATATTCATTATTCATTCAATGCCGAGTAGGTAAGGTATGTCACTACTCTAGTGCTAGATAAATAAAATGATAAGTATCAAAGTGATAGAGCATAGTAAAACAAGCATATGAAAAGACTACAATGTGTACTAGGTAGTGACACACCAGGGCAGTTAACAAGCACAGAAACTACTACTAGCTATAGTAAATAATGCACCACAAGATGACAATATCTAAAAGAAGATAAGTCAAAGATACCCGCGATAAAACCTCATGGCTCTCGAGGTAATACAAAAGGAACTACTTACGAACTACCATGAATGAGACTCATATGAAGACAAGCAATATACAAAGCGTTGTCTACACGCAACATCATGCTACCACGAATGGGTCTCGTGGGCAGTCGATTTTCCTAGGGTGTTAAGCCTAGGGTTACCCAATACATATAACATAGAACGTCTATCAAAATCGATAAAGATCATCAATCTATGAATAAATACGTCGAGGTGGTTAAGCCTAGGGTTCCAACCCTTCTAATATGAATGCTTATCAAGGCCGATAAGATCATAAATCTACTCATAAACACGTCAAGAAGATTAAGTCTAAATTATATCATTTCTACCAATTCAACCATGCATGTTACAACATGCTACCACGAATAGGTCTCGGGGGTACTTAAGATGTAAGGTGGTCATTTAGCTACAATCGATGTACGATTCCAATTATCACTAACTCCGAACAGATAATACCAAAGTATGACTTTACGGTAGGTCATCTCAACCATGATTGGGAGACATGATCGACCATAGATATATAAAACAACGATAGGGAAACTCTACTGTACACTTTCTCAACTACGAATGAGAGACCTAGTTGATAGCCGAGATATGAGAAATGGTATATACCCTCTAAGGATCATACTACCTCTGATAGTTCAATCACAATATCCACCGAACCAATGAGTAGATCAAACATATACCAGTAGCATCTACTAATAAGCACATCCGAGTTATTACGCCTAGGGTTCCAACACTTAGGGTTCTATTAGTGTCATTTCATTCCTGAGATCCGCTCCTACAGAATGACCTCATCTAAGTTATATTATCTACTAGTCTCAATCATGGTATCAACCGCGCCCATACATAACCAAATAAGCATTTAACCATGATGTCTAATAACAACAGCAAAAAAAAACACATTAATGGAGATCAATAGCTGAAACTAATTAGTGTATAACTAAAAGGGTCATGCCAGTATAAAGTCAAGGAAATACTAAATAAAGCATCAGGTGCCTATATATATACCCTAAACTACGTAAGCAATGTAATCATGTCATCATGCACTAGGATCTAGGGACTCAAAGAACCTATATGTATATCTTCTACGAATTTATCTATCTTAGTCATATTATTCTACTAGTCTAATCCTAATACTAGTCCAACAATTAAGAGGTAAACATCTACCAATAATATCTAATCATTTATATCTCAATGATAACTAACTATGTATAACAGTAATAGCAATTAATAATCATATACTAACGATAAACCAGCAACCTAAAAATCTAACAGTCTAATAGATATAATGCTAAAATAATACTAGACAAATCACAAAGTGAAAACATGATACCACCTAAGTAAACCGCATAACCAATATAACCAATACAAATATGCACTAAATTATGAAATTATAGAATCCACCCACCTGATCTGTAGAACGTATTGGTTATCTTCACGTCCGATAGTTTATTTCAAATCAGAATCCTCCTTCGTGGTCGGAACAAATTGACGGTCGACAAGTCGTCAGACTCTGATCGCGGTTGGGCAGAGGCTGACAGCGGGTCGAGGCGAAGTCAGCATCAAATTGTTACGGGGCGGTGTGGTCGTGCGTCGGTGACACCAGGAAGGAGGGAGATCTCCGCCTGCCACCGAGCGGGAGACAGCGATGGTGCCATGAGCATTCAGCGGCGTCGATGCGAAGGGCAGCCGCGATGATACGAACGCTCTTGTATCCCCGACGAAGCTCGGCTCGGTGGTCACGGTGCGGTGGCCTGACCGTCGGCGCGTGTGGCTCGACGAGCAGCGTTGGTCGCAGAATCTCATGGGCAGTGAGATCACAGGCTATGAGGGCTGAGGGTGTCAGTGCGTGAAGGTTGCGGGCGTCGCGAGGTTGTGACCGACCACTTCCGGGAGCGACGGGTGGCGGTCAGTGGGCGCTGTGGATGTCAACAGCGCTGGTCGTGCGGTGGTTGCAATGTGGCGCGGTGGGTTGCCTGGCCCGGAGGCGGTGGCGTGATCTAGAAACGGTGAAGAGTAGGCGGCATTGAAAATAGAGGGGGCGTGCGACCGCAGAGGGCAGGGCGGCGGTGAGGGTCACGGCCGCGATGCACATGATGCGTGAGCGGCGACGACGATGTCGGCCACCGCATGAGGAGGGGCGGCGACAATTCGATCGCGAGAAGGGAAACAGGATTCCCTAAATTAAAGTTTAGGAAAAATTATAACCTAGGCTTAATTATATACCTAGGGCTTAATTTGGATAACCTTAGGGTTAATTGATATCACGATTAATAATAATTTGATTTATCCCAATCTAATAAAAAAATTTATCCCGAAATCATCAACTAAAATACTAATTTCTTTTTAATAGACTAAATAAATTAATTTTATTTATCTCATTTTAAAATTATATTATGATTATTTAAATTAAATTTTTATTTAACTTTAATTTTTTTTCGATATATTACATTCTCCCCCACTAATAAAAATTTGGTCCTCAAATTTCCTACTCAATATAGCCTAATAAAGGTATCATATCGGTTTGTCGTTCTTCTACTCTAAGTATTTTCTTCATCAGAATCTCATTACTATCCAACCTTAATCCATCAAACGATCAACATTCTTTGTATTTAGAATATAATCTGGAACTCCAACTATATCGTTCACAACCTAAATAAACTAAGTACATACTTCCATGTACTTCAACGGTTAGGTAAGCCTAAGTGTCTTATCACTCTTCTAACTTATTCTAATATCTTCACATCTCAATTTGTCATATCTTAAACTTCTCTGTGGGTTATGAGCCCACCATGTTTCCGCTGTACAACTCTGATCCATATCTCAATTGGTTACTAGTCTTCTCAACTTCAGCAAGTGTGAGATCTAGTGCATTTATGTTGAGTTTCTATATATCAGAATCTCTTACTCTAAGTATACGGTAGTCTAATCTCAAATCAAGATATGACTATCAAATCCAAAGATGACTCCTTTACTTCGTAGCGGGATGCTAGAATCTCCCTTGGTAGTGTCATTATAACTAACCTACAAGGTTGAGGTATCAGAATTCTACTAAGAATTATCGAGATATAAAGGAATGTGAACTATCCGTATATCAACTAGAATAGGATAAACCAGAATGATACCTCATATACCATACCCATCGACTCACTGAGTCATCTCGATCAGTATGACTCGACCTAGTGTCTCTCGATAGGTACAAATGGAGGATTCGGACACCCTAATCCGAATCTGGGTTGCAAGACCATGGACAACCTGGAACATACGATCATAGTCCTAAGCTCCTTAATGAGGAGAAATTCTAAAAGTCGATTAAATTTCTCCACTGTAATCCATGACACTTCGATCACCTTACTTACGATTCAGAAACTCTCGATGACAACTTATACCAACAGAGATCAGAAAATACTCTCTCTCAAAAGTCTCTTGGAATAGTATCAAAGTGATACTCTACTCCACGAAATCATCAACTGCATTTTCCACCTTGTGTTGGCCTGATCTTGTAAGTGATACACTGCAAGCTCCATCTTCTCTGCATCCCTGCAAGTTATGTATCCAAACGAATCTTCTAGATTGTCCATCTATGCATGAGCAATCCATGGACCGATATCCCCTAACATAAGGTAAAATAACCCTTCATCGTTTTGGTCAGTGTAGATATACACGCCTTATCTATGAATAAATCACTAGTAGTAGGGACTGGTACTCTCTAAGGGGTTATCCTTTGACCTCCAAATGGGTGGCTAGCGAGTCTAACCCAAGCCTCTTAATTCGACATCAGTCGACACCTCTAAAGAGTCTACGTTTTCCAACCTCAAGGGTAGGTCTTGTAGCATCAATAGGTCGCTTCCGAGGTCGACCTCATCCACAACCATGAGTAGAGGAAATTTCACTAGGTAGCATTTCCTACAATGAGCAAATATGTAAGTATCTAACAAAACATAATGACAACTTCCTATTACATGAGGAAAGTACAGTGACCACTAAAGATGACTACTTTTCCTATAGCTCAGAGATGTCCTTCAGCTTGCCTGGTCCCAAAACACAAAAGTCCAAAAATCAAAGGACAAGAAAACCTCGAAACACAAAACCCACAAACCGAAATCGCAAACCTAAGCTCTGATACCAATAAAATTGTCACGCCCCGGGGGCATGTTCGTCATTCAAATGACAGAGGAGCCCCTTAGTGACAATTATTCTGATATACATTGCTGGAATCAAATCAAATAAAAACTTTGAAATAATATAGAAATATAATTATTTTATGTACTACATGCAAGCATGACTAAATATAAATCAATTAAAATTAAAAATACATTTTTGACACTGAATCCAATTGCGGCAAAATCCAAAATGCGTAAACAAACTACGATAACAATAAAGGAAAAAAATCGAACGACATCTCGATCGAATGTTGTGGGACCAGCACGACCAAGGACTCTCTGAGCGACACGATGGTAAGTCAAATGGACTCGTCCTTTATCAGCTAACCTGGAGGATAGGAGAAGAGGGGGTGAGTACAACCACTCAGTGGGTGGATAGAATAAAGTGCATAATCATAATGTACATAATGGATATGCTGGACATAATGAACATAATGAAAGTCAAAGAAACAAACTAGAGTGACTCATACCTCAGAGTACCCATATCAGTCCGCCACTAACCAGGTCAGCAATATAATAAATACATTTGTAACACATATAACCAACTGCAAATCTACAAACACTAAATACATACCTGAAAACGGTACATACCAAAATCACCTAAACAGACATAAAATACATCCACACCAATATATGTAGAATCACCAAAAACAAACAAACATAATACCTCCTATATGTGCATGACAATCATATGCAACAACCAAAAGTGCAACAAGTAATGCATATAGTAAAAACGTATACACATGATGCAATCACCTGTGTCACCCCTGACGCCAGTCAAGCCACCGACATGTCATGTGTGTCGCCCGAGTGGGTAGGGTTGTGACAACTGTGCACTCTGACGTCTCTACACCTATGTGACCGAGTGGACAAGATGTTGGCGGAGTATCACCCTCCTACCCCATGTATGTATATGGAGGACATCACATCGTCTCATCTCCTCATCTCTCAACAAAAGAGAGATCCCTATCTGCTACTCGTCGCAATACAAGTCACCTGAGCGACCATTGTGGAGCCCTAACAGAGAAACTACACACACACACCTGAAACACCACTAACCCACGAGTGGTTTGTGTGTGTAGATAATGTGACTGACGATGGGCTCAACTACCAAGTAGTATCACCTATCGAGGAGCTGATGATCGCCAGTCACGCAATAATACAAGATGGTGCATGTCACTAATGCACGATACACCTATCAATCCATGGCTACCTATGGTATGTATTAATAGGAGCCCATATCAAATAACCTAAGTACATAAGTCTATGTACACGTACAAGTTATATTCATTATTCATTCAATGCCCAGTAGGTAAGGTATGTCACTACTCTAGTGCTGAATAAACAAAATGACAAGTATCAAAGTGATAGAGCATAGTATAACAAGTATATGAAAAGACTACAACATGTACTAGGTAGTGACACACCAGGGCAATTAACAAGCATAGAAATTACTACTAGCTATAGTAAATAATGCACCACAAGATGACAATATCTAAAAGAAGATAAGTCAAAGATACCCACGATAAAACATCGTGGCTCTTGAGGTAATACAAATGGAACTACCTACAAACTACCATGAACGAGACTCATATGAAGACAAGCAATATACAAAGCGTTGTCTACACGCAACACCATGCTACCACGAATGGATCTCGTGGGCAGTCAATTTTCCTAGGGTGTTAAGCCTAGGGTTACCCAATATATATAGCATAGAACGTCTATCAAAATCGATAAAGATCATCGATCTACGAATAAATACGTCGAGGTGGTTAAGCCTAGGGTTGCAACCCTTCTAACATGAACGCTTATCAAGGTCGATAAGATCATAAATCTACTCATAAACACGTCGAGATGATTAAGTCTAAATTATACCATTTCTACCAATTCAACCATGCATGCTACAACATGCTACCACGAACAGGTCTTGGGGGTACTTAAGATGTAAGGTGGTCATTTAGCAACAATCGATGTACGATTCCAATTATCACTAACTCCGAACGGATAAAACAAGAGTATGACTTTATAGTAGGTCATCTCAACCATGATTGGGAGACATGATTGACCACACATATACAAAGCAACGATAGGGAAACTCTACTGTACACTTTCTCAACTACAAATGAGAGACCTAGTTGACAGCCGAGATATGAGAAATGGTATATACCCTCTAAAGATCATACTACCTCTGATGGTTCAATCACAATATCCACCGAGCCAATGAGTAGATCAAACATATACCAGTAGCATCTACCAATAAGCATGTCCGAGTTATTATGCCTACGGTTCCAACACCTAGGGTTATATTAGTGTCGTTTCATTCCTGAGATCCGCTCCTACAGAATGACCTCATCTAAGTTATATTATCTACTAGTCTCAATCATGGTATCAACCGTGCCCATACAAAACCAAATAAGCATTTAACCATGATGTCTAATAACAACAGCAAAAAAAAACACATTATTGGAGATCAATAGCTGAAACTAATTAGTGTATAACTAAAGGGGTCATGCCAGTATAAAGTCAAGGCAATACTAAATAAAGCATCAGGTGCCTATATATATACCCAAAACTACGTAAGCAATGTAATCATGTCATCATGCACTAGGATCTAGGGAGTCAAAGAACCTATATGTATACCTTCTACGAATTTATATATCTTAGTCATATTATTCTACTAGTCTAATCCTAATACTAGTCCAACAATTAAGAGGTAAACATCTACCAATAATATCTAATCATTTATATCTCAATGATAACTAGCTATGTATAACAGTAATAGCAATTAATAACCATATGCTAACGATAAACCAGCAATCTAAAAATCTAACAGTCTAACAGATATTAGGTTAAAACAATACTAGACAAATCACAAAGTGAAAACATGATACCACCTAAGTAAACCGCATAACCAATATAACCAATACAAATATGCACTAAATTTTGAAATTATAGAATCCACCCACCTGATCTGTAGAACGTGTTGGTTATCTTCACGTCTGACAGTTTATCTCAAATCAGAATCCTCCTTCATGGTCGAAACAAATTGATGGTCGATGAGTCGTCGAACTCTGATCGCGGCTGGGCAGAGGCTGACAGTGGGTCGAGGCGAAGTCAGCATCAAATTGTTGCGGCGCGGTGTGGTCGTGCGCTGGTGACGTCGGGAGGGAGGGAGATCTCCGCCTGCCATCAAGCGAGAGACAGCGATGGTGTCGTGAGCGTTCAGCGGCGTCGATGCGAAGGGCAACCGCGATTTTGTGAACCTCTTGTATCCCCGACGAGGCTCGGCCCGGTGGTCGCGGTGCAGTGGCTTGACTATCGACACGTGTGGCTCGGCGAGCAGCGTTGGTCGTAAAATCTCATGGGCAGTGAGATCGCAAGCTGCGAGGGCTAAGGGCGTCGCGAGGCAGTGACTGACCACTTCCGAGAGCGACGGGTAGCGATCAGTGGGCACTGTGGACGTCGACGGCGTTGGTCGTGCGGTGGTTGCAATGTCGCACGGTAGCTCGGCTGGCCCAGAGGCGGTGGCGCGATCTAGAAACAACGAGAGTAGGCAGTGTTGAAAGGGAAAACAGAGGGGGTGTGTGCGATCGCAGAGGCGTAGCGGCGCGAGCGCACAGGGGCGCTGGTCGAATGCACGCGACGCCTTCGTGGCGACGATCGCAAGGGCGAGGGAAATAAGATTCCCTAAATTAAAGTTTAGGAAAAATTATAACCTAAGCTTAATTTTATACCTAGGGATTAATTTGGATAACCTTAGGGTTAATTGATATCACGATTAATAATAATTTGATTTATACCAATCTAATAAAAAATTTTATCCCGAAATCATCAACTAAAATACTAATTTCTTTTTAATAGACTAAATAAATTAATTTTATTTATCTCATTTTAAAATGATATTATGATTATTTAAATTAAATTTTTATTTAACTTTAATTTTTTTTTGATATATTACATTGGTTGAGAAGACTAGTAACCAATTGAGATATGGATCAGAGTTGTACAGCGGAAACATGGTGGGCTCATAACCCACAGAGAAGTTTAAAATCTGACAAATTGAGATGTGAAGATATTAGAATAAGTTGAAAGAGTGATAAGACACTTAGGCTTACCTAACCGTTGAAGTACATGGAAGTATGTACTTAGTTTATTTAGGTTGTGAACGATATAGTTGGAGTTCCAGATTATATTCTAAATACAAAGAATGTTGATTATTTGATGGATTAAGGTTGGATAGTAATGAGATTCTGATGAAGAAAATACTTAGAGTAGAAGAATGACAAACCGATATGATACCTTTATTAGGCTATATTGAGTAGGAAATTTGGGGACCAAATTTTTATTAGTGGGGGAGAATGTAATATATCGAGGAAAAAAAATTAAAGTTAAATAAAAATTTAATTTAAATAATCATAATATAATTTTAAAATGAGATAAATAAAATTAATTTATTTAGTCAATTAAAAAGAAATTAGTATTTTAGTTGATGATTTCGGGATAAATTTTTTTATTAGATTGGGATAAATCAAATTATTATTAATCGTGATATCAATTAACCCTATGGTTATCCAAATTAAGCCCTAGGTATATAATTAAGCCTAGGTTATAATTTTTCCAAAACTTTAATTTAGGGAATCCTGTATCCCTTCTCGCGATCGAATTGTCGCCGCCCCTCCTCGCGCACACCCGAAGCTAACGGCTGCCATTGTCACCCTTGCGGTCGCCACCTTGCGCGTCACGTGCATGCGGCCAGCAGTCCTCTGCATGCTCGCCGCCCTGCCCTCTGTGGTCGCATGCCCCCTCTGTTTTCCCTTTCAATGTTGCCTACTCTTCGCCGTTTCTAGATCGCGCCACCGCCTCCGGGCCAGCTGAGCCACCGTGGGACATTGCAACCATCGTGCGGCCAGCGCTATCGACGTCAATAGCACCCACTGACCGCTACCCGTCGCTCCCAGAAGTGGTCGGTCACCGCCTCACAACGCCCGCAGCCTTCACGCACTGACGCCCTCGTAGCCTGCGATCTCACTGCCCATGAGATTCTGCGACCAACGCTGCTCGCCGAGCCACACGCGCTGACGATCAGGCCACCGCACTATGACCACCAGGCCGAGCCTCATCGGGGATACATGAGCATTCGTAGCATCGCGGCTGCCCTTCGCATCGATGCCGCTGAATGCTCATGGCACCATCGTTGTCTCCCGCTCGGTGGCAGGTAGAGATCTCCCTCCCTCCCAATGTCGTCGGCGCATGACCACACTGTGCCGCAATAATTTTATGCTGACTTAGCCTCAACCCGCTGTCAGCCTCTGCCCAGCCGCGATCAGAGTCCGATGACTCATCGACCGTCAATTTGTTCCGACCACGAAGGAGGATTCTGATTTGAGATAAACTATCGGACGTGAAGATAACCAACATGTTCTACAGATCAGGTGGGTGGATTCTATAATTTCATAATTTAGTGCATATTTGTATTGGTTATATTGGTTATGCGGTTTACTTAGGTGGTATCATGTTTTGACTTTGTGATTTATCTAGTATTGTTTTAACCTTATATCTGTTAGATTGTTAGATTTTTAGGTTGCTAGTTTATCGTTAGCATATGGTTATTAATTGCTATTACTATTATACGTAGCTAGTTATCATTGAGATATAAATGATTAGATATTATTGGTAGATGTTTACCTCTTAATTGTTGGACTAGTATTAGGATTAGACTAGTAGAATAATATGACTAAGATAGATAAATTAGTAGAAGGTATACATATAGGTTCTTTGAGTCCCTAGATCCTAGTGCATGATGACATGATTACATTGTTTACATAGTTTATATTGGCACCTGATGCTTTATTTAGTATTGCCTTGACTTTATACTGCCATGACCCCTTTAGTTATACACTAATTAGTTTCAGCTATTGATCTCTTTTAATGTGTTTTTTTTGCTTTTGTTATTAGACATCATGGTTAAATGCTTATTTGGTTATGCATGGGCACAATTGATACCATGATTGAGACTAGTAGATAATATAACTTAGATGAGGTCATTATGTAGGAACGGATCTCAGGAATGAAACGACACTAATAGAACCCTAAGCGTCATTCTCATATCTCGGCTGTCAACTAGGGCTCTCATTTGTAGTTGAGAAAGTGTACAGTAGAGTTTCCCTATCGTTGCTTTGTATATCTGTGGTCGATCATGTCTCTCAATCATGGTTGAGATGACCTACCATAAAGTCATACTCTAGTATTATCCGTTCGGAGTTAGTGATAATTGGAATCGTACATCGATTGTAGCTAAATGACCACCTTACATCTTAAGTACCCTCGAGACCTGTTCGTGGTAGCATGTTATAGCATGCATGGTTGAATTGGTAGAAATGGTATAATTTAGACTTAATCGTCTCGACGTATTTATGAGTAGATTTATAATCTTATCGACCTTGATAAACGTTCATGTTAGAAGGGTTGGAACCCTAGGCTTAACCACCTCGACGTATTTATTCGTAGATCGATGATCTTTATCGATTTTGATAGACGTTCTATGCTATATGTATTGGGTAACCCTAGGCTTAACACCCTAGGAAAATCGACTGCCCACGAGACCCATTCATGGTAGCATGATGTTGCATGTAGACAGCGCTTTGTATATTTCTTGTCTTTATATGAGTCTCGTTCATGGTAGTTCGTAGGTAGTCCTTTTGTATTACCTCGAAAGCCACGAGGTTTTGTCGCAGGTATCTTTGACTTATCTTCTTTTAGATATTGTTATCTTGTGGTGCATTGTTTACTATAGCTAGTAGTAGTTTCTATGCTTGTTAACTGCCCTAGTGTATCACTACCTAGTACATGTTGTAGTCTTTTCATATGCTTGTTATACTATGCTCTATCACTTTGATACTTGTCATTTTGTTTATCTAGCACTAAAGTAGTGACATACCTTACCTACGGGGCATTGAATGAATAATGAATATAACTTGTACGTGTACATAGACTTATGTACTTAGGTTATTTGATATGGGCTCCTATTGGTACATACCATAGGTAGCCATGGATTGATAGGTGTATCGTACATTAGTGACATGCACCATCTTGCATTATTGCTTGACTGGTGATCATCAGCTCCTCGATAGGTGATACTACTTGGTAGTTGAGCCCATCGTCAGTCACATTATCTACACACACAATCACTCATGGGTTAGTGGTATTTCAGGTGTGTGTGTATAGTTGCTCTGTCAGGGCTCCACGATGGTCGCTCAGGTGACTTGTATTGTGACGTGGTAGCAGACAGGGTTCCCTCCTTTGTCGAGAGACGAGGAGATGAGACGAGGTGATGTCCCCATATACATACATGGGGTAGGAGGGTAATACTCCGCCAGCATCCTGTCCATTCGGTCACATAGGTGTAGAGACGTCAGAGTGCACAGTTGTCACAACCCTACCCACTCGGCCGTCACACATGACATGTCGGTGGCTTGACTGGCGTCAGGGGTGACACAGGTGATTGCATCATGTGCATACGTTTTTACTATATGCATTACTTGTTGCACTTTTGGTTGTTGCATATGATTGTCATGCACATACAGGAGGTATTATGTTTGTTTGTTTTTGGTGATTCTACATATATTGGTATGGATGTATTTTATGTCCATTTAGGTGATTTTTGTATGTACCATTTTCAGGTATGTATTTAGTGTTTGTAGATTTATAGTTGGTTATATGTGTTACAGATGTATTTATTATATTGCTGACCAGGTTAGTGGCAGACTGATATGGGTACTCTGAGGTTTGAGTTACTCTAGTTTGTTTCTTTGACATTCATTATGTTCATTATGTCCAGCATATCCATTATGTACATTATGATTATGCACTTTATTCTATCCACCCACTGAGTGGTTGTACTCACCCCCTCTTCTCCTATCCTCTAGGTTAGCTGATAGAGGACTAGTCAGTTGACTTACCATCGCATCGCTCAGAGAGTCTCTAGGCGTGCTAGTCCCACAACATTCGATCGAGATGTCATTCGATTTTTTTTCTTTATTGTTATCGTAGTTTATTTACGCATTTTGGATTTTGTCGCAATTGGATTCAGTGTCAAAAATGTATTTTTACTTTTAATTGATTTATATTTAGTCATGCTTGCATGCGGTACATAAAATAATTATATTTATATATTATTTCAAAGTTTTTATTTGATTTGGTTCCAGCGATATATATCGGAATAATTGTCACTAATGGACTCCTCCGTCATTTGAATGACGAACATGCCCCCGGGGCGTGACAATTTTATTGGTATCAGAGCTTAGGTTTGCGATTTAGATTTGTGGGTTTTGTGTTTCGAGGTTTTCTTGTCCTTTGATTTTTGGACTTTTGTGTTTTGGGACCAGGCAAGCTGAAGGACATCTCTGAGCTATAGGAAAAGTAGTCATCTTTAGTGGTCACTGTACTTTTCTCATGTAATAGGAAGTTGTCATTATGTTTTGTTAGATACTTACATATTTGCTCATTGTAGGAAATGCTATCTAGTGAAATTTCCCCTACTCATGGTTGTGGATGAGGTCAACCTCGAAAGTGACCTATTGATGCTACGGGACCTGCCCTTGAGGTTGGAAAACGTAGACTCTTTAGAGGTGTCGACTGATGTCGAATTAAGAGGCTAGAGTTAGACTCGCTAGCCACCCATTTGGAGGTCAAAGGATAACCCCTCAGAGAGTATCAATCCCTACAACTAGTGATTTGTTCATAGATAAGGCGTGTATATCTACACTGACCAAAACGATGAAGGGTTGTTTTACCTTATGTTAGGGGATATTGGTCCATGGATTGCTCATGCATAGATGGACAATCTAGAAGATTCATTTGGGTTTTCGGAGTTCACCACGTTTGGCAGGTCAATCTGTGCATTTTTGAATTTTTATGGATTTCCTTGGATTTGGCATTTCAGATATTTTGGAGTCATAATTTGACAAGGTCATATTGGGGACTTGGCGACGACAGGACATCTCCAGATGGCTAACAGGTGAAATTATTTATTTTTATAATTTTCTACCCGTAGTAATACTTGGGTAATAATATATCAGATATGAAATGAGGTGGGTGTGCTCTCGCGCCGAGACGTGGTGCAGGGTAGCCATGTAAGAGAACATTGAGATCTCTGGCGATGGAGTTGCCAGAAAGGTCTATGGAGAATGAGCCTGTCGAACAGGGTCAGACTTCAAATGGAACCCTTATATATTCCATATAAGCCCTGTTTAATGTAAAATACCACAAATAAATTTCTAAAGGATAATATTATTATGGGATTAAATTGAATGATCTAGATTTAATTGGATCTTGGAATGATGGCTTATAGGGTTTCCAGCCCAAACCGTTAAAGGAATCCAACCCGGTTATTTTTTTTTTAAAAAACCATCCTTAACTCTACCGTTCGGCATTTCCTCACTGTACGCACACGTTTTTCTTTCAGTTTCTCTTCCTCACCGCGATATTGACTCCTCTTCCTCTTTGCCGAAACCATCAGTCCGAGCATTTTATTTCCCAGCCGCTCCTCAATCTCCCCAATTATTCTCTTCTCGCATCGTCCGATCCGCCGTTGTTTCCTTCTCGTGAGCTCGAACTGCCGCCGTCGCCTTCTCCCCGCGTGTCACCCACGCCCAGCTCACCGTTGCTGCCTTTCACAGTGGCCAGGTCGTCGTCGCTGCGGATGACAGCCGCACCGCTGCTCCTTTCCTTCCTCTTCGCGTGCGCCTGCTGCCAGGCCAGTCACCGTCGTTGCCACTCCTTTACCTCTTCCTCACATCGCCAACCCCCAAGCGCCGTCGGCACCTCTGCTTCAACTCTGCGCCGCCGCTGCTGCCTTCCTCCAGTCGTCTCTCCACCGTAGGGTCGCAGCTGATGGATTTGTCGTTTAGGGAAGCAGAGTTCTAGCCTTCCGACGAAAAAGAGATTTGGGGGTTTCACTGTCGATCAGCACCAGAGCTAGTACGAGTGGAATAGAGCAGCTCGTGGAAGGGAGCTATTTTCTTCTATTTGTGCCGGAGGTTGGTGAGGGTTATGTCGTGAGGTAAGCCTTGATGTATCATCGTTCACGGCAGTTGGTAAGGATGGTTTACTATGGTTCACAACAACATTTAGCGTGGATAACTCTGTTTTGCAGTAGGGTCTGGACGTTCCGACAGTAACTGGGGTCTCCGACCTTGGCTCTAGTGGCGTGATCTGATCTGTGAGCGACCAAGCGATTTAAAGGGGTAAGCCTCTTCATCTTTTGATTTATGATGTTGTTGTGTTGGATATGCTACGTTATGTGGATTGGGAGTTTTAGAGCTCAAATCCTTGCTTGGCAATTGATGGATTGGGGCAGAGACATGAGGGAGGCAATAGGGGTGACTGTTGGGCTTAAGGTGAGTCCTATATTAACCTATAGTTGTGGAGCTATGAACAACCTAGGTGATACTCTAGGTTGGGTTGTAAACAAGCTATGAAGGTTTGTCCAGTGAGATTGGGGTTGTAAAGGGTTATTGTAAAGAGCTCTGATACCAAATAAATTGTCACGCCCCGAGAGGGGTACTGGTCCGATGAAAATCGGACAGCACCTCCCCTGTACGGTGGACAATTGAAACCTATATACAAGGCCCACACGACCCACTATACATCGGCTAATATGGCCGAAATATAAAAACACAATGCAGATAATATAGGGCCTCAAGCCAACTTCCAAAGTAAATAAAATGTCTAAAACCTCTAGACTTACCCCTTCTGCCATCTGAACAGGAATACGCAACCACACATATAACCAAAACATATCGAAACAAAAGTCCACAAAGACTTAAACTAGTACCACCAAAACGACAAAGAGTCTAAAGTATTACAAGTTTGAAACATAGAATCTTAGTAATCAAAATGCAGAAAAAAAAACTAAAAAGAGGATAGCAGAGTTGTCAGATCAGGGGACTGGCAACTGGACTCTCTGACTGAAATGAACAAATATCAACAGAGTGAGTAAAACTCAGCGGATATCTAGTAGTCATGCATAGTAAACTATTGTTAGTGAAAGCTTTAGAGTTAATCATGTGATGATTGTTGTATCATATTCCTATTTATAAAGGCATTTCTTTATGGTTATTGTACTTACTTGTATTTGTGTCAAATAACTAAGTATAATAACGTCCTTGAGTAAAAGGTTCTTATCTATATCAATCGATTGGTTGAATCGATAATAAGATGATATAGAGAACACTACTCTTAATCATTCCTAGTCAAGTATTAACATTCAGGGACAATGTTAATGCGAAGAGACTAGCATGTAGGTCAACTCGATGACTTGATCTCACAAGTCATGGATATGAGATATCAAGTTGACACATGGGTATGCATTGGAGAATGTATACAGAATGACCCGCCATGAGAAAGTATCATGGATCGTTATGAGTGTCATATACTTTCTCATGTGACTATTAGTCCTTCGACCTGAAGTCACCATAGTTCCCTACATAAGGAGTTGCATACTTTGGCTTCGTCAAACGTCACCCATAAATGGGTGGACTATAAAGGCGATTACTGGGTATGTAAATTATGCGGAGGGATATGAGTGATGTAGATGAGATCTATCCCTCCTATATGACGGGAGTGACATCGTTATTCTTGATAGAGTGAGACCACTAAGTGCATGGTCATGTCCAAATGAGTCAATATGAGATATTGAGCTCATTTGATTAGAGTGAGTCTACTTGGAGTTCAAGATATAGATTGTACCAAGGATGACATGGTCTATGCCTCAATTGGTCAATCTAGATGTCAAGGATAGAGGGACATTGTCACATATTGTGAGAGTCACAATTAGTAGTCACAAAGGTGATGTTGGATCTCAATATTCTTGTAACTTGGGTAGCAATGATGTGTTGCTAGATACCGCTCATTGCTTATGTTTCTAAATCAGTTTAGGAGCATTGCCTGTTGGACTTTCCGAGTCGCAAAAAACACTTTTTGCATTGCGGAAACCTCGGAAGCCCGGCCACAGATCCGTGCGAATATATATAAAAATAAATTCATGTATGTGTTTAAGTAAACCTAGATCTACCTTAGATCTACAAGATGAGAGTGTTACCCTTGATGTGACGCCCTTCGCTTATCCCGCTCGTCCAAATGGCTTGCCGGAACTCAAGAGTGTCAAGTGTACACTCCTCTATAGGTATCCACACGGACAAATGGTGGAGAAAAATAACCTAGAGTGTGCTATCACTCCTTAGAAGTTTCAGCCAAAAGGAGGATTAGAAGAGAGCTTGAGAGGAAGAAGATCCAAGGAAGAAGAAGATGGAGTTACACAAAATAACTTCACTCCATATGGAATAAAGTGGCCGGCCACTTCAATCTTGGGGGGTTACATGCATGCATGTAACTCCAAGAGCCAATGGCTCTTGGTCTCCCTCATGAGGTGGCACCACATGATAAGTCCATGATGATGTGGAACATCATCATTGGTCGGCCCCCATGCCAAGTCACCATGACATGGCAATTGGTCAAGTCAAAATTAACCATTCATCTTCCCTCTCAAGTCAAGTCAAACTTGACCTATTATCTCCCATGGTTGATCAAATCTAACCACTTGATTCAAGTCAATTTGATTTAATGAATCTCTATTCATTAATTTAAATTGACTCAATGAATCAAATCTAAATTAGACTCATTCAACACTTGAATCAAATTGAGTCTAACTCAATTAGTCTAATTTGGATTACTCTTAATCTAATTTGGTTCATCCCATGAACCTAATCCTCATGGTTCATCATATAAACCTAATCTCCATCTAATTGCCCTTTGTGTGTGACCCTATAGGTTCTTGTAACGTTGGCAATGCTCCTAAACCGATTTAGGAACATAAGCAATGAGCGGTATCTAGCAACACATCATTGCTACCCAAGTTACAAGAATGTTGAGCTCCAACATCACCTTTGTGACTACTAATTATGACTCTCACAATATGTGACAATGTCCCTCTATCCTTGACATCTAGATTGACTAATTGAGGCATAGACCGTGTCATCCTCGGTACAATATATATTTTGAACTCTAAGTAGACTCACTCTAATCAAATGATCTCAATATCTCATATTGATTCATTTGGGCATGGTCATACACTTCGTGGTCTCACTCTATCAAGAATAACGATGTCACTCCCGTCATATAGGAGGGATAGATCCCATCTACATCACTCACATTCCTCCGCATAATTTGTTACATACCCAATAATCGCCTTTATAGTCCACCCATTTACGGGTGACGTTTGACGAAGCCAAAGTATGCAACTCCTTATGTAGGGAACCATGGTGACTTCAGGTCTAAGGACTAATAGTCATACTAATAGTCACATGAGAAAGTATATGACACTGATATAATGATCCATGATACTTTTGTAGGGGATCGATTAGACGCTAGAGGGCGGGTGAATAGTGTGTGCTATACGTGATGGAACTCATTCGCGTTCGTCTCTACAAAACTTGTTATGCGCAGTGGAATAATAATAATAAAAGCAATAACAAATTAAAACAAACACGAACACAACGATATAATGTGGTTCGGAACCGAATGGTTCCTACTCCACGGATTGAGCTCTAAAGAGCTCTAGTGATGCACATGCACTCACTAATCACAAATAACTTCTTCTCGACACAAGTTGGAGGTGGAGAAACTTCGTACAAACTATTCTTACAACAATAAGAAATAGATACAAGCAATTACAACAATAAAATACAATGCAAGTAAAGAAAACTACTTTACAATTGCTCTTTGAATGTTTGATCACTTGGTTGCTTGAAATCAACTTGGAGACCCTGATTTACAACAGCAAATCGCCCCAAAAGCCCTTAAGAAACCATCCCTTTTTCCTCCATCACGAGCTCCTTTTATAGCTTCAACCTGTGCTGGAAAAAGTCGATCAGTCAACTGGTCGGGACCATCAGTCAACTGATGTCACTGTTGTCGTGAGACAACGGCTAGATCCACGCTGGAAAAGTCCAACGGATCCATCATCAGTCGACTGATCATACCCATCAATCGACTGATGGAGCCTTCACTCGACCAGTCGAGTCTCGACTTCATTCTATGCCCGATTTCACGAGCACCAGTCGACTGATCACAAGATCAGTCGACTGCTCAGCCAATCAGTCGACTACCCACCTATGGCAGTCGACTGCTAGGCCAATTCCCACAGTCAAACCCTAGTTGACTCAGGTCAGTCGACTGCCACATGGCACCAGTCGACTGGCACACCTCAAACATGGGTTTTAGCCCAAGTATGGTTCCCCTATACTTGCTAGACCACCCTTAGCCTAGACCTAAGCCTTCTAGCCACCTCCATCAGCCTCACGCCTCTCGGATCCCTCCAAGTCATCCATGACTTGTTCATTCATCGCGCTAGCCTTCAGGTGCTTCCATCGGCTATGTCATGCTAACGGTGTCTACACCGCCAAGGCACATTGGACTTACGCCACCAAGACTCCGCTTGGACTTTACGCCGCCAACCATTGGACTTATGCTGCCAAGACTTCACCCTTGGACTTTACGCCGCCAATATCAAACCCCTTGGACTTCTCAAATGCCAAGACTCAAGCTTGGACTTTCCCATGCCAACCCATGTTGGACTTTCCATGCCAAGACCCATGCTTGGACTTTTCATGTCAAGTACCCATGACTTGGACTTTACCTTACCAAGACTCATGCTTGGACTTTTCATTGCCAAGACCCTGTTAGGGCAATCTCTTGCCGTAATATGGTTTTGATGGTGTGGCAAAGGGTTTAAGTTAGTGTGTTATGTTGATTTGATATGTGCGTTGAAGTCGTGCAGGACTTAGTAATTCGCACATGGAGCCGTGGCGAGTTTCACATCTCATGACTCGTGCCTTGAGTCGGTGAAGGATAGCTTTGCGGAAGCCGTGCGCTTGGAGCATCCGAGGGACCGCCGGACGAAGCTTGGAGTGAAGCCGAGGAAGTAGACGAGGCAAGAGACGCGAAGGAGCATTGCAGAGCCGCGGCGCTGATGTCGCGAGGGACGCGTGGCGAAACGAAGAGAACTTCAAGGCGAGGACTCAGAAATGAGAGTGAGCGATTGTAACCCGGGAAGGGTAGTCTTAGGTGAAACTTGGCCATTTGGCCAAGTGTCGGATGGGTTTTCCGACACCGCCGATCGCCATGTCATGGCATGATCGCTCCAGTCGAGTGTAGCTCGACCGGTATACGATCCGGTTTGTGGTAGCAATGATCGCCATACGTTAGCGCCGATCGCCAAGATTAACGATCGGCTAGCGGCGATCGTCAATAGGGTTTTGCCCGCTGCCGAGCCGATCCAGGCGATCGATTACGGGTCGTCAGCCGATCGTGTGAGGTCCAGGTGATCGCCAAGAGTTCCGCTGACAACAACGGTCGGCATCCGACGTGTTCGGAGGCCGTTGTAGTGACGGCAGTCGACTGCCCTGGGCGGCCGTCGACTGATGGCGGCCAACCGGAAGAAGTTAGCCCTCTCTATAAAAAGAGAGGGTGTGAGCCTTTGAGAGGCTAATGCTTAAGTTCCAAACAATCTTCCTAATGCCCCACAAGCTCTAAACTCTTCTTACTCGCTTTTACTCCATTCTATTTGTAAGAAGAGTGATCTTGATTGTAAAGGTTACCTCCACCTAGCTTGGTGCAAAGGAGAGACCATTTAGTGGATTGGTTGAGCGGAGTGATTCACCGAGGACGAATCGGGGACCGTGGATTAGCGGCGTAGCCGTGAACCACGTTACATCTTGTGTTAGCATTGTCTATTTCCTTTGCTTTGTTTTTATTTGTTTAATTTGCTTGTATTGTTGTTTCGCTGCTAATAATCTAATTGTAGACGAGCAAATTCCTATAACCAACGAACGAGGGCTATTCACCCCCCTCTAGCCGGCCATCCGATCCCTACAAGTGGTATCAGAGCCGAGGTTGCTTGTCACCGGACTAACCGCCGCAACAAGCCCTACATCAAAAATGGCCGGCTCCAACATCCATCCTCCGAAGTTTGAAGGAGAATTCGCTTGGTGGAAGAAGCGAATGGAGGTATTTTTCGAAACGGATTTTGATATAATGATTACAATGGAATCCGGTTTCATTTTGCCTAGGGATGAAGAGGGGAAGCCAATAGAGAAATCTAGGTGGACCAAGAAGCAAAGAGAGGAGCACCTTGCAAACTCCAAAGCCAAGCACCATCTCTACAATGTGCTTCCTCAACAAGAGATCAACCGGATCGGAGAATGTGCTAGCGCCAAGGAGATGTGGGAGAAGCTTATAGAACTCCATGAAGGCACATCCGAGGCCAAGCTAGCAAGGAGAGATCTCCTCCGCTCCCAACTATCTAATATAAAACTAGAAAAGGGAGAAAAGGTAACCTCACTACATTCTAGGTTTAAGGAAATTTTAATTGGGCTAACAAGTGTAGGAGAAAGGCTTTCAAACCGGGACATGCTCATGAAAGCCATAGATGCTTTTCCCCGATCCTCAAAATGGAGTTCAATGGTGGACTCCTTCTATATGTCCAAGAACTTGGAAGTAAGTACCTTGGAGGAGTTCTTCTCGACAATGGAGCTCCACGAAACGAGGCTTGAAGGAATTCAAGAAGAGCCAAGAATTCAACCCTCAAGAGGAGTAGCATTGTTGGCAAACAAAGGGACGAAGAAGATGGAAATCCCCTCCTCCTCCGATGATGAAGCCTCCTCCTCCTCCATGGATAGCACCGAGGAAGCCTACATGGTAAGGAAGGTGAGGCGTGTATTTAAGAATTTTAGATTTGATAAATCAAATGATAGGAATAGAAGACCGAGGGGGAAGGTGATATGCTACAATTGCCAAGGAGAGGGACACATAAGGGACAATTGTCCTCTCCTAAACAAAAGCAAGGAAGAGAGGAAAAAGAAAGAAGAAAAGAAGAAGAAAAAGGGGAGCAAGAAAAAGAAGGAAGAGGAGAAGAAGGCAAAAGAAAAAGGGAAGGCCAAAGCATTCAAGGCCAAGACATGGGATGATCCTTCCTCATCCTCCTCCTCATCATCGGATGAGGAGAATGCCTTTGTCGCCAATTTGGCCTTGATGGCCTTTGACGATTTGGATTGCTCCTCCTCCGAAAATGAAGGATCAAGCACAAGAGGAGAGAGCTCAAGTGAAGAGCCTCCTCCACATCATCCTCCACCCCATCATCCGAAGAAGAAGAAGAGGACATGGAAACTATGGTAACTAAAGCCTCTCCTAGTAAAATAGTTTCTATGATTTCTAGTTTAACTAGGGATTTGTTTAGAGCAAAGAAGAAAAATAAATGCATGCTAGATCAAATTAAGGCATTAGAAAATAAGCTAGAAAATGCATGCTTAAATAATAATGATACTTCTTCTTGCCATGATGATGCATGCTCACATGATAATTATGTGCCTTTAGATGTTAGTGATGCATGCATAGAAGAAAATAGGGCATTAAGGGAAAAGGTAGATTATTTAACCAAAGCCCTAGGAAAATTCACAATTGGCTCTAACACTTTGAATATGATCATAGGGAGCCAAAGGGCAAGTTTTAACAAGAAAGGCCTAGGATATAAAGAGAAGAAAAATGAGAAGGCCTATAGATGCCTAATAGCTAGGGGACAAGACAAAAACAAAGTAATAGCTAAGAAATGGATCCCCAAGGAATTTCTAGTGAACCCCATAGGTAAAAATCTATTTTGGGTTCCAAAATCCATCCTTAAGGGTTAGAAAACCCCTAGGGTAGTCAACCATATGAACTTGACCTATATCATATTTTGGTTGACTTAGGATGACGGGACAACATTTTTAGATAGTATTGGGTGATGATAACGTGCCCATAAAAAGGTAATAATGCTTAAAATCATGATGATTAATGTAATTTCTATGCATATGTGTAAATCATGATTTATGTTTTTGATATTTGGCACATCATCATGAGAAATAGGTTTAAATCATGCTTTAGGTGATAACTTATTTATTATCATCATATAATGCCTAATGCATGGTTATAATTTGATGAAAACATGTATTTCATGATCATAATGTGAAATTAAATCATATATATCATTATGATCATGTAGGTTGTTAGGTTGATACTTAACCATGATAGAATTGCTTGAATATATTGGTTAAGTATATATATACAAATACCCCCCTAGGATGCATCTCACACTCACTATAGGCTAACTTGATTGCAAACTTAGCATGGGTGAGATATTAGGATGATACAAATGTCCACTAATGCCTATGGCATTTAGATGGTCAGTTAAAGTATCAAAATAGCAATAATAGACCAATCATGGGGAAGGCTTATGTTTAATTCATAGACATATTGCCCAAAGATCATGATTGGATATTTCTAATGTTTTCAAAACAATTTCTTACCTTAAAATACATGTATTCATGTTTTGAAACAATTGAATGCAAAACTAGGTGTTAAAATGGATACTAACATGCTCAAAAACTAGTGTTTTTTCAAGTGTTTGGATTTTTGGCAAATCTTGTAAAATATAATGATTTTTCATGAAAAACTATTTTTCCTTGATAAATATACTTAAGAGAAATATGTTCCCCAAATTTCATGATTTTTAGAATTTTCTGGAATTTATAATGCATTTCTGAAATTCGTCCAGAAAATCAGAAATATGGATTCATTTGTGCCAGTCGACTGCCATACTGATAGCAGTCGACTGGTGGCCTGTAAATCAGAATATTGAAGGCCGAATTCAGTTTATAAAACCTCCTACAAGTGGTAGAAATATACTTGATGCCTCCTACAGTTTTTAAATCAACTTGACATATTTTTCCTCCATTATACTTGATGCCATGAGCTTATAACTTAGTGTTAATCTTTTTGATGGTGTCAAAGGGGGAGAAATAAGTATGTTTAAGTTAATCACATTAGGGGGAGAAATATATGATAAGGGGAGAAATATATGATAAGGGGAGAAATATATGATAAGGGGAGAAAATTAATATGGAGAGTTTCATGGATTAAGGGGGAGTTGCATGTTGTTATATCATGTTTATCTTTACATGCTTTCTTACCTTAGAATTTATATCAAATGTTTTACCTAACGCAAGCGGATTGCCACACATCAAAAAGGGGGAGATTGTTAGGGCAATCTCTTGCCGTAATATGGTTTTGATGGTGTGGCAAAGGGTTTAAGTTAGTGTGTTATGTTGATTTGATATGTGCGTTGAAGTCGTGCAGGACTTAGTAATTCGCACATGGAGCCGTGGCGAGTTTCACATCTCATGACTCGTGCCTTGAGTCGGTGAAGGATAGCTTTGCGGCCGTGCGCTTGGAGCATCCGAGGGACCGCCGGACGAGAAGCTTGGAGTGAAGCCGGAGGAAGTAGACTTCGAGGCAAGAGACGCGAAGGAGCATTGCAGAGCCGTGCGCCTGATGCTGCCGAGGGACGTGGCCGAGAACGAAGAGAACTTCGAAGGCGAGGGACTCCGAGAAATGAGAGTGAGCGATTGTAACCCGGGGAAGGGTAGCTCTTAGGTTATATGATCACATACGCTGGGGCCGATCGCCAAGATATAGCGATCGCCAAGGCGAGTGATCCGACCGTCAATAGGGTTTTGCCAGAGCCGCCGTGGCCGATGATCGCGACTACGGGTCGCAGAATGATCCGGTGAGGTCCAGCCGATCGCCAAGAGTTCCGTTGGACAACAACGGTCGGCATCCGACGTGTTCGGAGGCCGCTAGGATTGCAGCCGATCGCTATGGGCGGCAATGATGATGGCGGCCAACGGGAAGAAGTTAGCCCTCTCTATAAAAAGAGAGGGTGTGAGCCTTTGAGAGGCTAATGCTTAAGTTCCAAACAATCTTCCTAATGCCCCACAAGCTCTAAACTCTTCTTACTCGCTTTTACTCCATTCTATTTGTAAGAAGAGTGATCTTGATTGTAAAGGTTACCTCCACCTAGCTTGGTGCAAAGGAGAGACCATTTAGTGGATTGGTTGAGCGGAGTGATTCACCGAGGACGAATCGGGGACCGTGGATTAGCGGCGTAGCCGTGAACCACGTTACATCTTGTGTTAGCATTGTCTATTTCCTTTGCTTTGTTTTTATTTGTTTAATTTGCTTGTATTGTTGTTTCCGCTTGCGCTAATCTAATTGTAGACGAGCAAATTCCTATAACCAACGAACGAGGGCTATTCACCCCCCCTCTAGCCGGCCATCCGATCCCTACAGACCCATGCTTGGGCTTTCCCAAATGCCAAGTGTCCCACTTGGACTCTCCATGCCAATTACCCAAGACTTGGACTTTCCCATGACAATTACATTGTCATATGTTTTTGTCTAACATCAAAACATCTCTCGAGCCAAGCTCGAGTCCTGGTCAATTGTGACCTGGGCCGATTGCATCAACAATCTCCCCCTTTTTGATGTTTGACAAAAACCAAATAAACCATTTGAGTTAGACCATCTAACTCAAAAACTCCTTACCAATTATCCCAAATTGGTAATCTTATCTTTCTCCCCCATTTTGACATACATCAAAAAGGTTATCTCTCCAAGGAGGTCAATGTCTCATGTCCCAATGAAATCTTACAATCTCCCCCTTGATCCAAAAATACCTAGGATGCCTACCATCTTCCTAGTGATAAGTCTCATATATCACTCAAGAGAGGCAATCTTATCCACTCTCCCAATTTCCAAATTGGGTCTCAAAATCCCATCAATTTTCCCAATTGATGTCCTTTTCCCATAACTTCTCCCCTTCAAGAAGAAAAATACATCCATCATCCCAAGATTGATACCTCCCCCTAAAGGCTTGCTCCCCCTTGACCATTGTACCAACAATGTCCTTGGGAAGTCCCTAAGCCAATAGGAACTCTTAACCATCAAAATTAAGGTTCTAAGTTCAAACATGAACTCTTTCACCCTTAAATTTGATACTTTGACCTAACACCTCTCCAAATTCATATCCAATGGATTTTTACCCTTTATAATGCTTTCCAAAGCATATCCTAGGGTTAGAAGTAGTTAGGGACCTTTACCGTAGCTGAACACGGGCTAAACAAACTTGTTTTTCCCGAAATCAGCATTGGCAGTCGACTCCGTCAGTTACCAGTCGACTGCCACTCACATCAGTCGACTGCCACCCAGGGCAGTCGACTGATAACTGAAATTTCCGAATTTCAGTTATCAGAGTCGAATTTTAGAAAATCATAAGTAATTCTACATAATTCGAAAAATCATGAAATTTGATACGTATAATATCTATGACTAATACAATGGGTGAAAAATATTTGAAAATTATTTTACCCATAAAATACTGAAATTGATACAAAACTCAAAAGTGAAGAAAACTTCTAAGTTTTAGCTCACTTTTATCAATCTCATCAATGGTGATTGCTATCAAAAGATAGACTTCACCAAGGTTTTTCTAAAATGATTTTAAAATGTTTTCAAAACTTTATTTTGGATCATATTCCTTGGGCTCAATGTACATGACTTGTACACAAGCTTTCCCAATGATCCACCACTCATATAAGATGAGTTTGAGTTCATCTAGATGCAAAAACTATGCACCTTGAACTTAACTCATATCCTAGCATCTCACATATATCTAGGGTGTATAAATACACATACATATCAATGTGATGTGAGATGTGGGTTTTGTTCTCCCTAATCTAGGGTTTCATGCATTTTTCTAAGACAACCCTACTTGATTCCCTTATAAATGGGACTCCAAGTCATGTCATTGTCCTTAAATCAATTTCAATCAAATTATCTTAAATGCATGAAATGATCATGGCATAATGATAGCAAAATAAAGCATGGCCAATGATCATGATGTCATGACATATGATTAAATCTAAAAACACATGACATTTATCCTAAATTCTAAACATGATCATGACATATAAGTGATGAAAATAAACATGATGTCATGTCATGGCATATGGAAAATTAAGGCATGGCAAATAAAATATAAAGGTATATAATACCTAAATTTTAATATTAATTGTCATTTTATATAATTAAGTATATTTTGCCATAATATTACTTTTCTCCCTAATGTGACAAAAACCCAAAATGGCACACTATGACCTCTAAACCTAAAATGTGCCAATTTGATCAATTTATCAAACTTCTCAAATAATATTGGCACATCCTAAAATCTTTTAGGATTAAAGCTCAAATGTATTTCCAAGGTAACCATATCCTTGAAAATAACCTAAAGTGTCACCTTTATCATGGTTGAGTTAACTACCCACCCAATCAAGGTTGGTACACCCTAAACCCATCTAGCGTGAATCAATCACGCTCTTAGGAATCCAAAATCTATTTGAGCTCCTAAAGTTAACTAGGTATTTCTTAGGGATAACCTCCCTAGATACCTTCCTAATGACCCTTCTAGGCTTGTTAGCCTTGGTCATTGTGGTCTTACTTAGGTTGACTCTAGGGGTAACTCCCCTTGCAACCTTCTTAGTGACCACCCTAGGTTTCCTAGAAACCCTAGCCACTAGGCACAAACCTTGGTTACTCTTAGGGATAACTTCCCTAGGAATCTTAGTCTTCCTAGACCTAGATTGTGTTCCATAATCAAATGGAACACTATGATAAGCCACCTTAGGCTTAGGTTTGTGACCCAAACTTTTCTTGCCCTTGGTTGACTTTTGTCTTTTAGGTCCTAAGTGTTGACTTTGAGATTTTGACTCTTGACTTTGACCATTAGACCCTTGAAATTGATTTTGTATCTTATTTAGGGTCTTTTCTAATTTCTCAAGCCTTGATCTCAAGGCTTGGTTTTCTAATTCTAATTGCCCAATTTTAGAATTTTAATTTGGTCTTTGGGCATTATCCTTTCTAGGCATATGCTTAGTCCATTTAGGATTAAAACCTAGGTGCTCTTGTATTTTCCTAATAGATTCCCTAGGTATGGTTTTTCTAGGGCCATTAGTCCCAAATTTCTCCTTATCTCCTAAGTGGATACTTTTAGCACCTAAACACAAATATTTATTGTTAGCATGCTTTTCATGATGAATTGCAAGAGAATTAAAATTCCTAGCATGCTTTTGACTTTTAAATTTAGAAGGTATATTATTAAAATATACCTTAGGGTTTGCCTTAGAGGCTCCCCCTACTTGTGATGCTCCCCTTTGAGTCTTCTTCTCCCCCTTTGGGCATTGATTCCGGTAGTGTCCCGGTTGCCAGCATTTGAAGCAAATCACTTGCTCCTTACTTTTGGTTGTTGGGGGACCGGCATCCTTAACTTTTGGTGTCGGTGGAGCTTTTCTTACTCTCTTTGGGCATTTGCTCTTGTAATGCCCACTTTCCCTACACTCAAAGAAAATTATATGATTTTTATTTAAACCTAAATTGTTTGAGTTACCTAGGGTATTTGTGGTGGTAGGTGCCGGAGTTGGAGCTTCTCCATCTTGACCGGATGTGGAAGCTTCTTCTTGTTGCTCCGGAGTGGAAATTCTTTCCTCCTCCGCAATCCTAGAGGTGGAGGTTTCTTCTACTTCTTCCACCTCCTCTTCCACGGATCCGGAAGTTGACTCATCTTCAACTTCCGACTCCTCACTTGCTCGTGAGGGTACCCAAGACTTGGACTTTCCCATGACAATTACATTGTCATATGTTTTGTCTAACATCAAAACATCTCTCGAGCCGAGCTCGAGTCCTGGTCAATCGTGACCTGGGCCGATTGCACCAACAACTTTCTAATAGCGGGTCATTCAGTATACATTCTCCAATGTATACCCATGTGTCAACTTGATATCTCATATCCATGACTTGTGAGATCAAGTCATCGTGTTGACCTACATGCTAGTCTCTACGCATTAACTGTAACGCCCGTAAAAAGTCTCTAGTAATTTTACGAGAATTTTTGGCTTTACGATAATGGGCTTTATGTGGGTTTTCCGAAAATAAAAGGAAATAGCCAAAAAGAGATGCGAGGCCTAGGAATTGAACCCCAAACCTCTAGAGATAGCCAAGCCCTATAGATGCACCCACTAACCATAAGCCCAATAGGATTATATCATTAAGAGAAGAGGGGAATTATAGATAAGGGTGATGAGGGTAAATGAAGGGGCATGGAAAAGAAAAGAGAAACTTCTCTTCCTCCCTTTATAAAGAAGAAGGAAGTTCCCATTTGGCCACTTCTTCCTCTCCTCTTCATCCTCACCGAAACCATCTTGCTCCCCCTCTCCATTTGCACCTTTGGCCGAAATTCCTCCAAGCAAGAAGAAGGCTAGGGTTGGCTTCCATTAGGTCATCTTCCAACTAAAAAGCAAAGCGAAGGATGTAAGATTTCCTCACCTGCAGTATATTAGTTTTGTAGGATAAATTACATGAAAGAAATATGAAGTTTGGAGCTTTATATGTTTCGGCCAACTAAGTTTTGGGCTAGGATTCATGAAAATGCTATTAGGGAAACCTTTTATAGGTTGTATGCTCCAAGTAGGGATCTTTAGGTAACAAAAGTCCAAAGGTTTTAACCCTATATGTTTCGGCCACCAAGGGTTTAGGGTTAGGGTTTCATGAAGAGCTCCCCCTTATGAAGTTAGGTTATGATGTATGCCTACATGAATAGATTTAGGTGACAAAAGTCCAAAGATCTTAACCTTACAAGTTTCGGCCAACCCATGAAATTAGGGTTAGGGTTGCATGAAAAATATTTCTAATGATACTATGATAGGTTATAAGGCTTCATGAATGAATTTTAGGGGACAAACCCAAGCTTGAGCCCCTCACAAGTTTCGGCCAACCCATGAAATTAGGGTTAGGGCTGCATGAAAAATATTTCTAATGATACTATGATAAGTTATAAGACTTCATGAATGAATTGTAGGGGACAAACCCAAGCTTGAGCCCCTCACAAGTTTCGGCCAACCAATGAAACTAGGGTTAGGGTTGCAAGAAAAAGGCTTCTAAGGGAACTAGGGGATGTTGTATGCCTCATGTAGGAGTTTTAGGTGATGAACATGCTTTGTGATTTAATATGCCATGAATATGCCAAAGAAATAGGCTTCATGTTATGATGTAATGTGCCATGAAATATGCTTAGGTGATGAACATGTTTTTATGATTTAATATGCCATGAATATGCCTAGGAAATATGCTTCATGTTTATGATGTAATGTGCCATGAAATATGCTTAGGTGATGAACATGTTTTTATGATTTAATATGCCATGAATATGCCTAGGAAATATGCTTCATGTTTATGATGTAATGTGCCATGAAATATGCTTAGGTGATGAACATGTTTTTGTGATTTAATATGCCATGAATATGCCAAGGAAATATGCTTCATGTTTATGATGTAATGTGCCATGAAATATGCTTATGTGATGAACATGTTTATACCTTAGGACCCCTTTAGGGTACTCTTATGTTATGAATGCATGTGTCCTTGAGATAAGATGGAGATGCTTCCCTTTCAAGTAGGGATCAAGAGCTCTCCTTATGATAAGATGGAGATGCTTCCCTTTCAAGTAGGGATCAAGAGCTCTTCTTAAGATAAGATAAAATGGAGATGCTTCCCTTTCAAGTAGGGGATCAAGAGCTCTCCTTATGATAAGATAAGATTAAGATGCTTCCCTTTTTATGTTGGGGATCAAGAGCATTCTTTATAATATGACAAGAAAAGAAAGGAATTAAGTATTTTACTTTGTAAGAGGTTAAGTACCAAGGCCAGTGGTCGTTAATCAAATCCATAGGGACATAAGAAGACGTAAGAGGTCTTGCCCTGGTAAGACGTAAGAGGTCTTGCTCTGGTAGGTCTGGTGGCTCGCTACCCCAGCCTATTAGGGAACGCGCATTATGTGGTACTTAACCTGGGGCCCCCCCAAACAAGTTATGATGATGTTGAAGTATCTATATGTATATGTTTTGAAAAGAAAAGACTTTTATGAAATTGTGTATGCTTATGTTAAAGATTATGAATGCTTACGAACTCGTCCTTTATGCATTTTAGATGTTATGAAGTTATGATGTTTAGAGTTAAGTTTAAGAATGTGGTGATTATGTACCTTATGCATGTTTAGGATTGATGTTATTATAAATATTTATGCTCAAGTTAAAAATGCTTATGATTATGTCCTTTATGCATGTTAGACTCTATGAAGTTATGATGCTTACAGTAGTTTAAGAATACTTGTGATTATGTACCTTATGCATGTTTAGGATTTATGTCATTATAAATGTTTATGCTCAAGTTAAAAATGCTTATGATTATGTCCTTTATGCATGTTAGACTCTATGAAGTTATGATGCTTACAGTGATTATGTACCTTATGCATGTTTAGGATTTATGTCATTATAAATGTTTATGCTCAAGTTAAAAAAATGCTTATGCTTATGTCCTTTATGCATGTTAGACTCTATGAAGTTATGATGCCTATAGTAGTTTAAGAATACTTGTGATTATGTACCTTATGCATGTTTAGGATTTATGTCATTACAAATGTTTATGCTCGAGTTAAAAAATGCTTATGATTATGTCCTTTAAGCATGTTAGATTTTACTAAGTTATGATGCTTATAGTAAGAACATTTGGGTTTATGTACTTCCTGCATGTCTAAGATTTATATCATGAATGCTTATGTTTAGATTATGCCCTGCTTGGTTTTAATTATGCTTAGCATGCTGATGTAAACTCTATGCCATGCTTAGGTTTCATTACGTGGTATGTTGTTGATTAGTGTTACTATGGAATACTTAGGCCATTTATGCTAGCATGCTTATGTTTCTAATTGCTTGAGGAAGTTCGTGGTTTTTTTTGTGAGTAGGCAAGAATCTTACTAAGCTATATGCTTATAGTTTATGTTGTCCATATACTGCAGATCAAGGAAACCTGAACTAGAGGAAGTAGCAGGAAGGGCCCAGTGTATGTGATAGTGGCATAGTGGAGAAAGACCCTATTACTATCTGCTTATATTTATATGCTCAATTAACAACTTAAGACATTGCTTCTGCTTATAAGACTTGTGAATTATTAGCACCATGTTGGATGTTGCTTAGTTATGTTATTGTTCAATTACTTAAGAAAGTTGATATGATAGAACTCACGAATGGATCCTTATGATGGGCATGTTACGAAATGAGATAAGATATGGTAACATGCTAACTATGAATAAGATAGGTGATGCATGTAGAAAAGAAGGTTTATGCCATGATAACATGCTTAAGTATGATGATGGAAGGATCCATGTGTATTATGTTTTAAAAGAAAAAAAAAGAAAGGGGTAAAAGTAGCGCCTCCCTGAGAGCAGATAAGGGCGGGCGTTACATTAACATTGTCCCTGAATGTTAATACTTGACTAGGAATGATTAAGAGTAGTGTTCTCTATATCATCTCATTATCGATTCAACCAATCGATTGATATAGATAAAGAACCTACTACTCTAGGACATTATTATATTTAGTTATTTGGCACCAATACAAGTAAATATAATAACCATGCCTTTATAAATAGGAATATGATACAATAAAGTCCATACAATAATCATCACATGATTGGCTCTAGGGCTTTCACTAACAATCTCCCACTAGCACTAGTGTCAATCACCGTAGTATCTAATACCCAATGACCTAGTGTGACCATCATGCTTTTTCTATGCCAAAGCCTTGGTCAAGGGATCTGCGATGTTAGCCTCTGTGGGTACTCTGCAAATCTTCACATCTCCTCTATCGATAATCTCTCGAATGAGATGGAAGGGTCGTAGTATGTGTTTGGTCCGCTGGTGTGAGCGAAATTCCTTAGCCTGTGCAATTACTCCATTGTTGTCACAATAGAGCTCTATAGGATCTGCTATGCTAGGAACCACCCCAAGCTCAGTAATGAACTTGCGGATCCAAACTGCCTCCTTTGCTGCCTCTGATGCAGCAATATACTCGACCTCTATTGTAGAATCAGCAACTGTGTCCTGCTTCGAACTCTTCCAGCTCACAGCGCCACCATTCAAGCAAAACATGAACACTGACTGTGATCTATAATCATCCTGGTCAGTTTGGAAGTTGGCATTGTTGTAACCCTTTACAACTAGCTCCTCATCGTCTCCAAATATCAAGAAATATTCTTTAGTCCTTCTCAAGTACTTAAGATTATTCTTAACTGCTATCCAGTGATACTCACCTTGATCTGACTGGTATCTACTCGTCATGCTCAAAGCATACGAGATATCAGGACAAGTACGCAGCATGGCGTACATGATAGATCCTATAGCAGATGCGTAAGTGATCTTATCCATGCGGTCTCTCTCCTCTCTAAAAGAGGGACTTTGAGTCTTCGAAAGACTCACACCATGTGACATCGGCAGAAGTCCCTTCTTGGAATTATGCATGGCAAACCGTAGTAATACCGTGTCAATATATGTACTCTGACTTAGGCCAAGCAATCTTTTAGATCTATCTCTATAGATCTTGATGCCTAGAATACAGGATGCTTCACCTAAGTCCTTCATTGAGAAGCAAGTCCCCAGCCAAGTCTTCATAGACTGTAGCGAAGGGATGTCATTCCCAATAAGTAGTATGTCATCCACATACAATACAAGGAAGACAACTGTGTTCCCATTAACCCTCTTATAGACACAGGGTTCATCTTCATTCTTGATGAAACCAAACTATTTGATCGCATCATGGAATCGAAGATTCCAACTCCGAGAAGCTTGCTTTAGCCCATAAATGGATCTTTGCAGCTTGCATACTTTCCTAGTATGCTGTGGATCTACAAAACCCTTAGGTTGTGTCATGTACACATCCTCAAGCAAGTTTCCATTCAAAAATGTAGTTTTGACATCCATCTGTCAGATCTCATAATCGTGGTATGCTGCAATAGTAAGCATGATCCGAATGGACTTGAACATCGCCACTGGAGGAAAGGTTTCATCATAGTCAATACCATGAATTTGCTTGAAACCTTTAGCCACCAATCGGCCCTTATAGGTATGCGTAAATCCATCCATGTCAGTCTTTCTCTTAAAGACCCACTTACACCCAATGGGTTTCACGCCCTCAGGTGGATCAACCAAAGTCCATACTTGGTTGGTGTACATGGATTCCATCTCGGATCTCATGGCCTCTAGCCATTTCTCAGAATCTGGGCTCATCACAACTTCCTGATAGGAGGTAGGCTCATTCTCAATGAGCATAACTTCATCAGGGTCAGACAAGAGAAATGAGTATCTCTCAGGTTAACGACGTACCCTATCAGACCTGCGAAGAGGTAGGTCTACCTAAACAGGTAGTTGTTCCACAACTCTTTGTGCAACAATCTCATCACCCACAACACTTTGTGGTTCCTGTTCAACCTCCATCAAGGCCTCAGTGCTATGGTCCTTATCTTGAATTTCTTCAAGATCGAACGTACTCCCACTAGTTTTTCTAGAAACAAAATCTCTTTCTAGAAAAACCCCAGTCTTTGCCACAAACACTTTGTGCTGACTAGGAATGTAGAAGTAATATCCCTTAGTCTCCTTGGGATATCCAACAAAATAGTACTTATCGGATTTAGGTCCCAGTTTGTCTGAGACTTGACATCGAACGTAAGCCTCACAACCCCAAATCCTCATGAAAGACATCTTGGAATTTCTCCCTGTCCATATCGTATATGGTGTCTTTATCACAGCCTTGGATGGTACACGGTTAAGGGTGAAGGCTACTGTGTCTAGAGCATATCCCAAAAGGATATAGGAAGATCTGTGTGACTCATCATAGATCGTACCATATCTAATAGGGTACGATTCCTCCTTTCAGATACACCATTACCAATCGAACCACAGTGGAACACCGCAGATCCAAGCTTCCAACCACTCGCACCCTTCCCATTCCAACCCATTCGCGAAGATCGTCGAGGTCGATTCGAGCGCCGCTACTTGCAGGGAAGAAGGAGAATGAGAAGGAGGTGGAAAATCGGCGACGAGGTGAGATGGTGAAGAGGGGCGCGGCTGGGATTGAAGGGGAGTACAATCAAGAAATCGCTCGAGAGAAAGAAACGACGAAGAGGAATGGAAACGGCTGAAACGCCCGCGCGGAGAAATCGCGTGCGGTGAGGAAAGAAATCAGGATCGTGAGTGGGAAAGGGAGGAATGCGATCAGGTTCGGGTTTAGGGGAATTGGATCGGGTTTAAACCCTATAAGACTAAACCTAAGTTTAATTAAACACAAACATTAAACCTAGATTAAGCCTAATTAATCCCTAACCATGCGTCATTTAAATTTTTTTTATCCAATAATAATATTATTCTTCGTTATTTATTTGCGGTATTTTATATTCTCCCCCACTTAATAAAATTTGGTCCCCAAATTTCCTACTCAAATGTATAATGAGTAAGAGACAACACCTCAAGTAGCACAAGTACTAAAAGTATATTTCACATACCTTAGGTAAACATGTGGGGGTATTGAACTCTGATCTTTTCCTCAAGCTCCCAAGTAGCCTCCTCATCAGTATGATACTTCCATCCAACCTTTACAAGTCGAATGGTTTTGTTACGCAACTATCGCTCCTTGCGACCAAGAATCCATACCGGAACCTCTTTGTAAATAGCATCAGGTTGTATGGAACCTGACACATCTGACAGAATATGTGTAGGGTCTGGCACATACTTCCTCAGCATGGACACATGAAACACATCATAAATACCAGCTAAGGATGGTGGTAGCGCTAGGCGATAAGCGACTGCTCTGATCCTCTCCAAAATCTCGAAAGGACCAATGTACCTTGGAGCTAGCTTACTACGGAGGTCAAATCTCTTCACCCCTTTCGCGGGTGAGACCCGCAAGAATACATGGTCACCTATAGAGAACTCCAGAGGTCTCCGTCTCCGATCGGCATAACTCCTCTGACGATCCTGCGTCTCTGCCATCCTTCGTCTGATAATACAGACCAACTCTGCCTCGCGTTGAGCTCTCTGGGGTCCTATCAACTGGGCCTCCCCAACCTCCTCCCAGAGGGTGGGTGTCTGACACTATCTACCATACAATGCTTCAAATGGGGCCATTTGGATAGCTGAATGATAGATGTTGTTGTAGGTGAATTCCACTAATAGCAAGTGGTCCTCCTAGTTGCCCCCGAAATCCATAACGCAGGATCTCAGCAAGTCCTCTAGAGTTTGAATGGTCCGCTCAGACTGTCCATCTGTCTGCGGATGGAATGTTGTTCTAAAACGGAGTTATGTGCCTAAGGCCTACTGTAGACTCTGTCATAACTGGGAAGTGAACTGGGGATCTCTATCTGATATAATGCTCAAAGGGAGACCATGCAATCTGATGATCTCCTGATAATATAACTATGTCATACGATCCAGAGAGTCGGTCTTCCGAATCGCTAAGAAGTGTGCGGATTTGGTTAATCGATCAACGACTACCCAAATCGCATCATGGCCTCCTCGTGTCCTAGGAAGACCCACCACAAAATCCATAGTAATGTGATCCCACTTCCACTCGGGAAAAGGAATCCTCTAAAGTAATCTGACTGGTCTCTGGTACTCAGCCTTCACCCGTAGGCAAACTAGACATTTAGCTACAAAATCTGCGATGTCTTTCTTCATGTCATTCCACCAATACAAACACTTTAAATCTCGATACATGTAGGTTCCGCCTGGGTCGATCACAAATCGAGAGCGATGAGCCTCCTGGAGTAACTCCTCCATGACCGAGTGAGACTGAGGTACGCATAGTCTTCCCCGGAAATAAATAATACCCTCCTCATCTCGGGTGAACTCAGTCTGCTGTCCAGAAGTTATCTGGCTGCCAATGAACTGTAAGTGTTGATCACCGACCTAAGCCTCTCGGACTCTCGTCCTAATAGATGACTGAGCAACCATGGTAATAAGAATGCCCTGCTCTGTCGGTCCCTGCTCCTCAAGGCCCAACTCGGAGAAACCCTGAATCACAATCCATGACTCAAACTCGGTAGCAAGCTAAAGTCCCTCGGTACTTCCGGCTAAGTGCATCGGCAACCACATTGGCTTTCCTCATGTGGTTAATCCTAGGGTTCCAACCCTTCTAACATGAACGCTTATCAAGGTCGATAAAATCATAAATCTACTCATAAACACGTCAAGACAGTTAAATCTAAATTATATCATTTCTACCAATTCAATCATGCATGCTACAACATGCTACCACGAACAAGTCTCGTGGGCAATCAAAGTATATAACTATCTAGTTATCGACTGCACGCAATAACATGCTACCATGAACAGGTCTCATGGGCAATCAGAGTGTATAACTATCTAATTATCAACTGCACGCAATAACATGCTACCATGAACAGGTCTCGTAGGCAGTCAGAGTGTATAACTATCTAATTATCGGTTGCGACAACACATAACCAAATAAGCATTTGACCATGATGTCCAATAATAACAGCAAAAACACACTAATAGAAATCAATGACTGAAATTAATTAAGGTATAGCTAAAGGGGTCATGCCAATATGAAGTCAAGACTGTAGGGGATCGAATGGCCGGCTAGAGGGGGGTGAATAGCCCTCTTCCAATTGATGTTGGAATTCTCGCGTTCGTTTGCTCGTCTACACAATCGTTAGCGCAAGCGGAAGCAATAAACTAAGACAAGCAAATAGAAATAAAACAAAGATAATACAAACGCTAACAAGAAGATGTAACGTGGTTCACGGCTACGCCGCTAATCCACGGTCCCTGATTCGTCCTCGGTGAATCACTCCGCTAAACCAATCCACTAAATGGTCTCTCCTTTGCACCAAGCTAGGTGGAGGTAACCTTTACAATCAAGATCACTCTTCTTACAAATAGAATGGAGTAAAAGCGAGTAAGAAGAGTTTAGAGCTTGTGGGGCACTAGGAAGATCACTTGGAGCATAAGCATTAGCCTCTCAAAGGATTACACCCTCTCTTTTTATAGAGAGGGCTGATTTCTTCCCGTTGGCCGCCACCAGTCGACTGCCTCCCTTGGCAGTCGACTGTCGTCACTACAACGGCCTCCGAACACGTTGGATCCCGACCGTTGTAGTCCAACGGAACTCTTGGCAGTCGACTGATGGACCTCATCAATCACGCTCCGTAGTCGACGCCAATCGGCTACGAACGGCTTCAGGTCGAAACCCTATTGACTACCGACGCCGCTGCGCCGATCGATGGTCTTGGCGCGATCGCCCATGTATGGCGATCGATCGCGCCACCATCCGGGCCATCGTATACCAGTCGAACTCACTCGACTCAGAGCAGTCGACTGCCATGACATGGCAGTCGACTGGTGTCAGGAAAACCCATCCGACACTTGGCCAAATGGCCAAGTTTCACCTAAGAGCTACCCTTCCCCGGGTTACAATCGCTCACTCTCATCTCTCGGAGTCCCTCGCCTTCGAAGTTCTCTTCGTTCTCGGCCACGTCCCTCGGTAGCATCAAGCGCACGGCTCTGCAATGCTCCTTCGCGTCTCTTGCCTCGAAGTCTACTTCCTCCGGCTTCACTCCAAGCTTCTCGTCCGGCGGTCCCTCGGATGCTCCAAGCGCACGGCTTCCGCAAAGCTATCCTTCACCGACTCAAGGCACGAGTCATGAGATGTGAAACTCGCCACGGCTCTATGTGCGAATTACTAAGTCCTGCACGACTTCAACGCACATATCAAATCAACATATCAAACTAACTTAAACCCTTTGCCACACCATCAAAACCATATTACGGCAAGAGATTGCCCTAACAATCTCCCCCTTTTTGATGTGTGGCAATTCGTTTAAGTTAGGTAAAAACATTTGATATAAATTCTAAGGTAAGAAAGCATGTAAAGATAAACATGATATAACAACATGCAACTCCCCCTTAATCCATGAAACTCTCTATGCAAATTTTCTCCCCCTATCATATATTTCTCCCCCTAAAATATATTTCTCCCCCTAAAATGATTAACTTAAACATAAATTATTTCTCCCCCTTTGACACCATCAAAAAGAATAACACTAAGTCATAAGCTCATGGCATCAAGTATAATGGAGGGAAAATACCAAAAACATGAATAAGATATGAAATCAGAAAATTGCAGGCTGATTTTCAGGTGAGCAGTCGACTGCTATCAGTATGGCAGTCGACTGGCACAATTGATTCCGAAATTCTGATTTTCTGGGCGAATTTCAGAAATGCATTAAAAATTCCAGAAAATTCGAAAAATCATGAAATTTGAGGATCATATTTCTATTAAGTATATCTATCAAGGAAAAATAGTTTTTCATGAAAAATCATTATATTTTCCGAGATTTGTCAAAAATCCAAACACTTGAAAAACCACTAGTTTTTGAGCATGTTAGTATCCATTTTAACACCTAGTCTTGCTTTGAATTGTTCCAAAACATGAATACATAGATTTTAGATTAAGAAATTGTTTTGAAAACATATGAAATATCCAACCATGATCTTTGGGCAATATGTCTATGAATTAAACATAAGCCTTCCCCATGATTGGTCTATTATTGCTATGTTGATACTTTAAATGACCATCTAAATGTCATAGGCATTAGTGGACATTTGTATCATCCTAATATCTCACCCATGCTAAGTTTGCAATCAAGTTAGCCTACAGTTGGTGTGAGATGCATCCTAGGGGGTATTTGTATATACTTAACCAATATATTCATGCAATTCTATCATGGTTAAGTATCAACCTAACAACCTACATTATCATAATGACATATATGATTTAATTTCACATTATGATCATGAAATGCATGTTTTCATCAATTTATAGTCATGCATTAGGTATTATAAGATGATACTAAATAAAATGTCACCTAAAGCATGATTCAAACCTATTTCTTATGATAACGTGCCAAATTTCAAAAACATAAATCATGATTGTAAATATACACAGGAATTACATCAATCATTATGATTTAAGCATTATCACCTATTTATGGGCACGTTATCATCACCCAACACTATCAAAAAAATGTTGTCCCGTCATCCTAAGTCAACCAAAATATGATATAGGTCAAGTTCATATGGTTGACTACCCTAGGGTTATTCTAACCCTTAAGGATGGATTTTGGAACCCAAAATAAATTCTTTCCTATTGGGTTCACTAAATACTCCTTGGGGATCCATTTCCTAGCAATTACTTTCTTTTTATCTTGTCCCCTAGCCATTAGGCATTTATAGGCCTTTTCATTTTTTCTTTTCTTTGTATCCTAGGCCTTTCTTGTTGAAACTTGCCCTTTGGCTCCCAATTATCATATTTAATGTGTTTGAGCCAATTGTGAATTTCTCTAGGGCTTTGGTTAAATAATCTACCTTTTCCCTTAATGCCCTATTTTCCTCTATGCATGCATCATTAACATCCAAAGGCATATAATCATGTGAGCATGCATCATCTAAGCTAGAAGAAATATTATCATTTAAGCATGCATTTTCTAGCTTATTTTCCAATGCCTTAATTTTATCTAGCATGCTCTTATTTTTCTTTTTCATGCCAAATAAGTCCTTAGTTAAACTCGAAATTATGGAAACTATTTTCTTAGGAGAAGCTTTCGTTACCATAGTTTCTATATCCTCTTCTTCTTCTTCGGATGAGGAGGATGTAGAAGCTCCCCCTTCACTTGAGCTCTCTCCTCTTGAGCTTGATCCTTCATTTTCGGAGGAGGAGCAATCCAAGTCATCAAAGGCCATCAAGGCCAAATTGGTGACAAAGGCATTCTCCTCATCCGATGATGATGAGGAGGATGAGGATGGATCATCCCAAGTCCTTGCCTTGAGAGCTTTAGCCTTTCCCTTTTCCTTTGTCTTATTCTCCTCTTCCTTCTTTTTCTTGCTCCCCTTTTTCTTCTTCTTTTCTTCTTTCTTTTTCCTCTCTTCCTTGCTCTTGTTTAGTAGAGGACAATTGTCCCTTATGTGCCCTTCTCCTTGGCAATTGTATCATATGACCTTCCCCCTTGGTCTTCTATTCCTATCATTAGATTTATCAAATCTAAAATTCTTAAATGCACGTCTTACCCTCCTTACCATATAGGCTTCTTCGGTGCTATCCATGGAGGAGGAGGAAGACGCTTCGTCATCGGAGGAGGAGGGGATTTCCATCTTCTTCTTCCCCTTATTTGCCAACAATGCTACTCCTCTTGAGGGTTGAATTCTAGGCTCCTCTTGTATTCCTTCAAGCCTAGTTTCGTGGAGCTCCATTGTTGAGAAGAATTCCTCCAAGGTGCTCACTTCTAAGTTCTTGGAGATGTAGAATGAATCCACCATAGAGCTCCATCTTGAGGACCGGGGAAAGGCATCTATGGCCTTCATTACCGTATCCCGGTTGGATAGCCTTTCACCTACACTTGTTAGTCCAATTAAAATTTCTTTGAATCTAGAATGTAGGGAAGTTACCTTTTCTCCCTTTTCAAGCTTGATATTTGATAATTGGGAGCGGAGGAGGTCTCTTCTTGCTAGCTTAGCCTCCGAGGTACCTTCATGAAGCTCAACTAGCTTCTCCCACATCTCCTTAGCACTAGAACATTCCCCTATCCTATTGACTTCTTGTTGGGGGAGGACATTGTATAGGTGGTGCTTGGCCTTTGAATTCGCCAAATACTCCTCTCTTTGCCTCTTGCTCCACCTAGATTTCTCCAATGGCTCCCCATTCTCGTTCCTAGGCAACTCAAAACCGTTTTCCATTATTAATAAAATTTCAAAGTCGGTTTCGAAGAATACCTCCATCCTCTTTTTCCACCAAGAGAATTCGCCGTCGAACTTCGGTGGGTGGATGTTTGAGCCGGCCATTTTGAATGTTGCTTGTTGTGGCGGTTAGTCCTCGACAAGCTTTCCTTGGCTCTGATACCACTTGTAGGGGATCGAATGGCCGGCTAGAGGGGGGTGAATAGCCCTCTTCCAATTGATGTTGGAATTCTCGTGTTCGTTTGCTCGTCTACACAATCGTTAGCGTAAGCGGAAGCAATAAACTAAGACAAGCAAATAGAAATAAAACAAAGACAATACAAACGCTAACAAGAAGATGTAACGTGGTTCACGGCTACGCCGCTAATCCACGGTCCCCGATTCGTCCTCGGTGAATCACTCCGCTAAACCAATCCACTAAATGGTCTCTCCTTTGCACCAAGCTAGGTGGAGGTAACCTTTACAATCAAGATCACTCTTCTTACAAATAGAATGGAGTAAAAGCGAGTAAGAAGAGTTTAGAGCTTGTGGGGCACTAGGAAGATCACTTGGAGCATAAGCATTAGCCTCTCAAAGGCTTACACCCTCTCTTTTTATAGAGAGGGCTGATTTCTTCCCGTTGGCCGCCACCAGTCGACTGCCTCCCTTGGCAGTCGACTGTCGTCACTACAACGGCCTCCGAACACGTCGGATCCCGACCGTTGTAGTCCAACGGAACTCTTGGCAGTCGACTGATGGACCTCGTCGGCTACGAACGGTTCTGTGGCCGAAACCCTATTGACTGACCGATCATTGCTTCGATGATCGATGGTCTCGCAATCATTCGCCCATGATGGTAGTCATCGCGCCACAATCCAGTCAGTCGTATACCAGTCGAACTCACTCGACTCAGAGCAGTCGACTGCCATGACATGGCAGTCGACTGGTGTCGGGAAAACCCATCCGACACTTGGCCAAATGGCCAAGTTTCACCTAAGAGCTACCCTTCCCCGGGTTACAATCGCTCACTCTCATCTCTCGGAGTCCCTCGCCTTCGAAGTTCTCTTCGTTCTCGGCCACGTCCCTCGGCAGCATCAGGCGCACGGCTCTGCAATGCTCCTTCGCGTCTCTTGCCTCGAAGTCTACTCCCTCCGGCTTCACTCCAAGCTTCTCGTCCGGCGGTCCCTCGGATGCTCCAAGCGCACGGCTTCCGCAAAGCTATCCTTCACCGACTCAAGGCACGAGTCATGAGATGTGAAACTCGCCACGGCTCTATGTGCGAATTACTAAGTCCTGCACGACTTCAACGCACATATTAAATCAACATATCAAACTAACTTAAACCCTTTGCCACACCATCAAAACCATATTACGGCAAGAGATTGCCCTAACAAAGACAATACTAAATAGAGCATCAAGTGCAAATAGACTATAAACCACATAAGCAACGTAATCATATCACCATGCACTAAAATCTAGAGAGTCAAAGAACTAATATATACCTTCTAAGTATTTATCTCAATAATCTAGGTTCCCTTCAGTGGTAACTAATGGTACAGTCATAATCCATAAATTCATGGTTCATCCAATCCATGAATACTGCCGGAGCATTGGTAAGCCCAAATGACATTACCAAAAACTCACAGTGCCCATATCTGGTACAAAATATTGTCTTCTGAACATCTGAATCCTTGACCCTAAGCTGATGATATCCGGACCACAGATCAATCTTAGAATACACTGATGTACCTCTGAGCTGATCAAACAAGTCCTTAATATGTGGTAGGGGATATTTATTCTTGATGGTAACGATGTTCAACTATCTGTAGTCGATGTATAATCTCATCGAACCGTCTTTATTCTTTACGAAGAGAATCGGAGAACCCCAGGGAGATACGCTAGGGAAGATAAAACTTCTATCCAAAAGCTCCTAAAGCAGGACCTTTAGGTCATTCAACTCTTTCGGGGCCATACGATAAGGAGCTTTCGATGTCGGCGTCGTCCCCGGAATTAACTTAATTGTGAACTCCACTTGCCTTCTGGGAGGTAGGCCCGGTAACTCCTCCGGAAAGACATTCGGATACTCCTGGACAATAGGAATGTCCGAGATCTGACAGTCACCACTGTCCTCGGCATTGATCAATGATATCAGAAAACCCTGACAACCATGTGATAAAATCTTCCGAGACTGATTTACAAAATGGTCGATATACCATCGTTTCTGGTGCAATGAAATCCCACGAGGGTTGGTTAGGAGGATGGAATGTAACCACTCTCGTTTGGCAATCCATAGTGGCATGATACGCTATTAGTCAGTCCATGCCAAGTATGATGTCGAAATCTAAAGGACATCCTCTAACCTCCTGGGTGACTTCTAATTTATAGCCAGAGGGCAGAGATACCATTAATCTTTGTGAACTAAGTGTGGGTAGTCTACCAACCTCTCTCAGGAATGTTCAAGAAATAAATGAATGTAATAACCAACTACCCCACGACACTATATGAAGTTTGAACCTGATCGACAGGCTCATTCTTTGTAGGCCTTTCTGGCAACTCCATCGCCAGAGATCTCAATGTCCTCTTGCGTGGCTGCCCGACACCATGTCTCAGCGCGAGAGCACGCCCACCTCATTTCATATCTACTAAATAATCACCTAAGTATTAGTACAGATAGAAAATCAACATTTCACTTGTTAGTCGTCTGGAGATGTCCTGTCGTCGCCAAGTCCCCAATAAGATATTGTCGAAATATGACTCCAAAATATCCGAAATGCCAAATCGATGGAAATCCGTAAAAATCCAAAAATGCACAAGTTAACCTGCCAAACGTGGCGAACTCCGAAAACCCAAAAAAGAATCCCTGAGGAACTCGGAACCTACGCTCTGATACCAAATGACGGAGGAACCCCTTAGTGACAATTATTCCGATATACATCGCTAGAACCAAATCAAATAAAAACTTTAAAATAATATAGAAATATAATTATTTTATGTACCGCATGCATGCACGACTAAATATAAATCAATTAAAAGTAAAAATACATTTTTAACACTGAATCCAATTGCGACAAAATCCAAAATGCGTAAACAAACTATGATAACAATAAAGAAAAAAAATCAAACAACATCTCGATCGAATGTTGTGGGACCAGCACGACCAGGGACTCTCTGAGCAATGCGATGGTAAGTCAATTGGACTCGTCCTCTATCCGCTAACCAGGAGGATAGGAGAAGAGGGGGTGAGTACAACCACTCAGTGGGTGGATAGAATAAAGTGCATAATCATAATGTACATAATGGATATGCTAGACATAATGAACATAATGAAAGTCAAAGAAACAAACTAGAGTAACTCAAACCTCAGAGTACCCATATCAGTCCGCCACTAACCTGGTCAGCAATATAATAAATACATCTGTAACACATATAACCAACTGCAAATCTACAAACACTAAATACATACCTGAAAATGGTACATACCAAAATCACCTAAACGGACATAAAATACATCCACACCAATATATGTAGAATCACCAAAATAAACACACATAATACCTCCTGTATGTGCATGGAAATCATATGCAACAACCAAAAGTGCAACAATCAATGCATATAGTAAAAACGTATGCACATGATGCAATCACCTGTGTCACCCCTGACGCCAGTCAAGCCACCGACATATCATGTGTGTCGGCCGAGTGGGTAGGGTTGTGACAACTGTGCACTCTGACGTCACTACACCTATGTGACCGAGTGGACAGGATGCTAGCGGAGTATATAACACCCTAAATTTTAATTCCTATATTTTTATTAGAAAAAAAAAATAGAAATAAGAATAGGAAGGAAAAAAAATCGAATAAATGGTTCGTTAGTCGGGGCTCGAACCATGAACCATTGTGTTGGGGGAATAAGCTTCCTATCACTAAGTCATAAGATTACCAATGAGTAGGATATAACAAAATATATCTATAGGCGAAAAAAGAAGAGATTGGTTAATTTGACTAATTATTTAAAGGGGTAATTAGGTTAAAAAAATCCTAATATATATTTTCTTTTATCTCTCCCTAAACTTCACGCCTCTCTTCTCTCCAGCCGCCGACGCCTCCCATCCCTCTCTCTCTCTCTCTCCCGTTTTCTCTAGTCGTCGAACAATCCACTCTCCTCCTCTTCTCTCCAACTGCCGACCAACCACGCCTCCTTCCCTCCCGTTTTCTCCAGCCGCCCAATCAAAGAAAAAAAAACCAACCAATCAAAAAAAAACAAAAGGAGAAGAAGCTTCCCTTCCATTTTCTCTAGCCACCGAGCAAAAGAAAAGAGGGAAAAAAAACCTCTATAATTTTTCCACCGTGGGAAAATTCAAGAGGGATCTTCTCAAGGACTTGGTAGAGGATCACACTAAAATAAAGGAATACGTAGGAGATCTTTTCTTTACGAAATCTAACGGTATAAATTGGTGAAAAAACGTATAATGTAAGTATTGCTCACCTGCAGTATAAGTAATTATCGTATATCATTGATATGTTTTTATGTGCATGTTATTTCCAGTTATGCATGGTATTTTTAGTTGCGTGATTTTATCGTTATGTTATGGGTAATTCAGCATCATGTTTAGATCCATGATAAGAATGTGATTTATGATCATCCATGTTGTAGATGAGTTGTATCTTACAATTATATGCATGATGTAGAGTAAGATGTAAAAATATTTCCTTTATAAAGAAAATTTAAAGATGCTCCCCGTTCGAATTGGGGATTAAGAGCACAACGATCTTCAGTATGCTCCCCATTTCAGTTTTGGGGGTCAAGAGCATAATGATCTTTATAGTGCTCCCCATTTGTGATTTAGGGGATTAAGAGCATTCTGTCAGTCTGTATAAGAATGTAAGTATAAAGGAAGTATTTTACTTTTTAAAGGGCATGTACCGGGCATCAGTTCGCCCACGGGCCAAGGCCCTCTGTCTCAATTACCCTAGTAGGTTCAGTGGTTGGCCACCCCGGCCTATTAGGAAAACGCGCATTGGTACAATGCCAGGCTCATATGCAGGATGATTATTATTTTGAAGTATCAATATAGGTATAAGTAAATGTTTTCAAAGTTAATCACTCCAGTTCAGATACACTGTTTACAAGTTTTAAAATACTTAAGATCATGGTTTATACAAGAGACATGTAATCAGAGTTATGATTTCCAGTTATGCTTGCATGTGTATCAACGTATCAAGGGTAAGAGAATTAGTTGCATGATTTCATACGTTGCATGTTTTTGTGAGCATAGAAAGTACTTACTAAGCGTTATTGCTTACAGTTTACATTTCCTTATACTGCAGATAAAGATAAATAAAAGCTTCAGTAAGGTGGCATGGCGGATGAAGTGTTGGGTGTGTGTGGCGACGGAACAGTGGAAGTAAAAGATCCTAAGTGCAGATGCCTAAACCAGATTTTTAGTTTTAATTGTTTTCTTTTGATATTGTTGAAGTTCAACTGGATTACTTATGGTTGAGACCAAAGAATGCTAGAGTCATATTGGGTTAGTCTTAATACTTGCATGTTAGGCATAAATCTTGAAATGGTTATTGTTTAAGTGATGTCAAGGTATTTATGATTATTTTAGTTGTTAGCATATTGCGTTAGTATATTGCATGAATTAAAGATAGAGACAGTAAAGTAGTGACATCTCCCCTGGTAGAGAGTGGAAAGACTAGGGGGGTGTTACAAGATGGTATCAGAGCGGGTTCCTCCCTTCCGTCACACACACATCGAGCATCAGTCCTGTCGCCTCCAAGTAAGCAAGTATTTATCTGCTTTATTTACTTTATGAGTAGTAAGGAATGCTTCTTTTAAGTTAAACATGCTCACCTAGAATGTTCTCTTTAAGTTAAACATGTCTGCATATATATATATGAAGATGATAGACATTAAGTAATAGGGCTTACCTAGATATGTATGGAATGATGGTAATATAGGGATTTATCAGTAGATGAAGCGGTGAAGAAGTTCAATAGGTTGGCTCGTCTATGCCCGGAACTGGTCAGTACTGAGAAGGAAAGAGTTAGGTTGATGCTAAAGATGTTGAGACTGGAGATAGCTCTGAATGTGGCTGGTGGAATTAATAGACCACAGACTACTGAAGAGCTAATCAGCAGTGCGCTAATCACAGAGCATTACATGAATAGTATCAAGCACCAGAAGCTAGCCTCGGTAGAAAGCAAGAGCCAGGGAAGTTCAGGAGGTCAGAAACCTCAGAGCGGTAATTCGAACTGGAAGTGAAACAACAATGGCAAGAGGAAGCAATGGAATAATGCAAAGGGAGGTTCAGCCAGTAAGCAGCTTACGTATCCTACATGTTCTAAGTGTGGGAGGAAGCATCCAGGAGTTTGCCGCCAAGGCGTGAGTGGGTGTTATATATGTGGTGTCGGGGGACACTTCGCCAAACAATGCCCCACTAAGACCAATCTGCCTCCGCCACAGTCTATTCAGTATGGAGGTAGACCAGCCCAGCTACATCAGATGCAGGGAGCACTGGAGGGTCCTTACATCAGCCAAGGAAGATTAGAGGCCCCATCAGTTACACCTAATGCCCGGATCTTTGTAGGGATCCCGAGCGATAAACAAAATTCACAGCGGAAAACTTAGGATCCCTCCAGAGATCCAAGCAAAAAAAACATACTCGTTTCTATTATCGATTCTATCCTATAGGAATCGAGATTACCTTCGAAGCGTGCCCTTCGAATTCCAGTCAGCAACACTTGCGGATCTCAGCGTGGTCAGAATGTCCACGCCTCTACGGTGCACACACACACGATCTTGGAGAGAAGAGGTAAACCCTTTCGGTTGTGCTAGCAACCACGCCAAGGTCTCTCTTTTCACTCTATACTTGGCTTTTTTGAGAACAAAATAAAATCAAATTTTTTTTTTTGTTTTTCATTCTCACGTTGAAGAAGAAGAAGAAACAATAATACACCTTAATGAGACATTAAATGCACTTCCTTATTCTCCATGGTAAAAGAAAGGAAGTCAATTAATGCTCATTAAATGCACATTAATGAGCTTTTAAATCCCATTTAAAACCCCATTTATTAATTCGTGTATTACATGATTAATTATGATTAATCATTTTAGCCTTCTTCTCTTGGTTTGACTTGAGTCTAACTCAACATAAACCAATTTGAGTCCAACTCAAATTTAGCCAAGCAATGAGTCTTACTCATTCTAGTTAATCCAATTAACTAATAATTCATTTTAGTCAAACCAAAATGATTTCCTCTCCAAAATAATATGTTCTTTGTGTGTGACCCTATAGGCTCTCATAACGTTGGCAATGTATCCAAAACCATTTTAGATACATAAGCAATGAGCGGTATCTAGCAATACATCATTGCTACCCAAGTGATGAGAATGTCGAGATCCGACAACCTCTTCCGTGACTATTATCATATGACAGCGTCCTTCTATCCTTAATATCTCAGATCGATCAATGAGGTATAGACCGTGTCACCCTCTTATCAATCTTTATTTTTCTTGATCCCCAAGTAGACTCACTCAAACAAATGAGCTCAATATCTCATATTGACTCATTTGAGCATGGCCATGCATTTCGTGGTCCTACATTATCAAGAGGCCAAAGATATCACTCCCGTCATATGGGAGGGATAGATCCCATCTACATCACTCACATCCCTCCGCATAATTCGTTACATACTCAGTGATCGCCGTTATAGTCACCCAATTACGGTGTGATGTTAGACGATACCAAAGTACATAACTCCTTATGTAGGGAACCGTAGTGACTTCAGGTCTAAGGACTATTCACACCAATAGTCACATGAGAAAGTATATGACACTCATATAACGATCCATGATACTTTCTCATGGTGGTCAATTCAGTATATATAGTCTCCTATATATATACCCATGTATCAATGTGATATCACATATCCATGACTTGTGAGATCAAGTCATCCATTGACCTACATGCTAGTCTCAATGTATCGATATAGCCCTTGTCTATTAATACAATACTCGACTAGGAATATTTAAGAATAGTGTTCTCTACAGCTTCTCATAATCAATTCTACCAATTGATATACTGTAGATAATAACCTACTATTCATGGGCATTATTATATTTATTTAGCTGGCACACGCATAAAGAAATATAATAATCAATCTTTGCCTTTATTAATGCAAGAATATAATACAAAAGTCTCCCTCACCAATCATCTCATAATTGGCACTAAGGGCTCATACTAACAATCTTCTCCCTCACCAAGGAAGAGGTAGCAAATGCTTCTACGGTGGTCACAGGTCAGATACCTATCCTTAGTCAGCATGCTACCGTACTGTTTGATACTAGGGCAATCCATTCTTTCATGTCTATGGAATTTGTTAAGAAGATAGATATAACTCCAGATATCTTAGATATTCAGTTTTTAACGACCCTACCGTCGGGTGAAATAATGACTTCTACACACTGGTTACGTGTCGTGCCGGTCAGAATTTCAGACGGAGAGCTTTATAGTGATTTAATCTTGCTGGACATGCATGACTATGATGTCATCTTTGGAATGGACTTTCTTAGCAAGTACGGTGCTTCCATTGAGTGTCGTAAGCGAAGGGTAGTATTCCAACCCGAGACCGAGGCTAAATTTAAGTTTATTGGAGAACCAAGGAAGAAGACTAAGAAGTTCTTGTCCGCCATGGAAGCTCGGAAGATGCTAGCTAGTGGATGCATTGGGTATTTAGCACATATAGTTGATACTAAGCAAGAAAGAAGCCAAAAGCTGGAAGAAGTCCCAATCATATGTGACTACCCGGAAGTATTTCCTGACGAGCTACCAGGACTAGCACCTAGAAGGGAAGTTGAGTTTGAGATTGAGCTTATTCCTGGTACAAACCCAACCTCAAAAGCACCCTATCGTATGGCTCCAGCTGAATTGAAAGAGCTTCAGGAACAATTATGGGAGTTATTAGACAAGGGATTCATCCGCCCTAGTCATTCCCCATGGGGAGCTCCAGTGTTGTTTGTGAAAAAGAAAGATGGGTCTATGAGGATGTGCATAGACTACCGAGCCTTGAATCAAGTGACGATCAAGAACAGATATCCTCTGCCAAGGATAGAGGATTTATTTGATCAATTGAGGGGAGCCACAGTTTTCTCCAAGATTGACTTGCGGTCAGGTTATCATCAAGTAAGAGTTAAAGAGGATGATATACCGAAAATAGCCTTCCGAACGAGGTATGGACACTATGAGTTCGTGGTCATGCCCTTCGGAGTGACAAATGCACCCGCTATGTTTATGGACTTGATGAATCGGATATTTAAGGAGTACCTTGACAAGTTTGTGGTCATTTTCATTGACGACATCCTTATCTACTTGAGAACCCAGGAAGAACATGTCTTGCAGACCCTTCAGCAAAGACAGTTATATGCAAAGTTCTCCAAGTGTGAGTTTTGGCTTGATCGAATATCGTTTCTGGGTCATGTTATTTCAAAAGATGGAGTTATGGTAGACCCGACAAAGATAGAAGCAGTCAGTAATTGGGGTCAACCAAAGAATGTCAGTGAAGTCAGAAGTTTCCTCGGATTAGCAGGGTACTATCGAAAGTTTGTGGAAAACTTCTCAAGGATAGCTTCACCGTTGACGGTTCTTACCAGAAAGAACAAGAAGTTCGAATAGACCGAAGATTGTGAAAAGAGCTTCCTTGAATTAAAGAGGAGACTCACAAGTGCTCCAATACTTACCCTTCTAGAAAGTAATGAGGGATTTGACCTGTATAGTGATGCATCCAAGATGGGACTCGGAGCAGTACTTATGCAGAAGGGTAAAGTCATTGCTTATGCATCTAGACAACTCAAGGACTACGAAAAGAATTACCCCACTCATGACCTTGAGTTGGCAGTAGTGGTCTTTCCTCTGAAAGTTTTGAGACATTACTTATATGGAGTCCAATGCAAGATTTACACAGATCACCAGAGTCTGAAGTACTTCTTCACTCAGAAGGATTTGAATATGCGATAGCGCAGATGGCTTGAGCTAGTAAAGGACTATGACTGTGAAATCCACTACCATCTTAGAAAGGCAAATAAAGTAGCAGACGCGCTGAGTAGAAAATCATGCGCCACCTTGATGTCCCTAGCAACACTATCCCAACCACTGGAGAAAGAGATAATGAATTTTTTAGTTGAGATCATTTCTGGACAGCTCTCCGCCTTAACTATAGTACCTACACTGTTTGAGGATATATTAGTGAGACAGGACAAAGATCCTAGCATCCAAAGGATCAAGCAAGAGATCCAAGAAGGGAAGGATGAAGGATTTCGTGTCTCTGATAGTGGGGTATTATATATGGGTGAACGCCTATGTATCCCCAATGACCCAGACTTAAGAAAGAAGATCCTAGAAGAAGCTCATGGGACCCCATATTCGATGCATCCTGGATCCACCAAGATGTATCAAGATATGAAAGGGAGATTCTAGTGGCTTGGTATGAAGAGGGACATGACTAAGTATGTTAGTACTTGCCTGACATGTCAGAGAGTGAAAGTCGAACATCAGAGACCAAGAGGAGTTCTACAGCCTATCTAGATTCCAGAATGGAAGTGGGAGGAACTAGCCATGGATTTCATAGTAGGATTGCCCAAAACAACTAATGGCTACGATTCTATTTGGGTAGTTGTCGATAGATTGACAAAGTCTGCTCACTTCATGCCTATCAGAATATCATACTCCATGGAGCAGTTAGCCCAGTTATACATCAAGAAAGTGATTAGACTGCATGGAGTACCTAAGACCATTATCTCATATAGAGACAGTTGCTTCACTTCACACTTCTGAGAGTGTGTTCAGAAAGCCCTCGGCACTAAGTTACGATTCAGCACTGCATTTCATCCTCAAACAGATGGGCAAACAGAAAGAGTGAATCAGATTTTGGAGGACATGCTCAGAGCTTGTGCCTTAGATTTTAAAGGAAGCTGGTGCAAATATTTGTGTTTGGCAGAGTTTGCCTATAATAATAGTTATCAAACCACAATTGGAATGGCACCTTATGAAGCCTTGTATGGAAAGAGATGCAAATCGCCTATCTGTTGGTATGAGGGTGGCGAGAAGAAAGAAATGGGACTCAAGACTGATTTTATAGATGACGCCACCAAAGCTATAAAGAACATACGTCAAAGGATAGAGACTGCCCAAAGTCGGCAGAAGAGTTACGTCGATGTCCGACGCAGACCCCTAGAGTTCCAAGTCGGAGATTCAGTGTTCATTAAGGTAGCTCCTATGAAAGGGGTAATGAGATTTGGGAAGAAAGGCAAGTTAAGTCCCAGATATGTAGGCCCCTACCTGATCACCAAGAGAGTTGGTAAGGTTGCTTATGAGCTAGAGCTACCACAGGAAATGTCATCTATCCACAATGTATTTCATGTTTCAATGCTTAAGAAGCACGTCCCAGACACCAACCAAGTGATTGAGCCACAGACGGTACAGATTCAGACAGATCTAAGTTATGAAAGTTGACCTATTTAGATAATAGATCGAGCAGTTAGGAAACTAAGAAATAAAGAAATATCATTAGTAAAAGTCTTATGGCAAAGTCAAAGGGTTGAAGAAGCAACCTGGGAACGTGAGGATGACATGAAATAAAAGTACCCCGAGTTATTCTAAGTTTCGAGGATGAAACTTTTATAAGGTATAAGGGATTGTAACACCCTAAATTTTAATTCCTATATTTTTATTAGAAAAAAAATAGAAATAAGAATAGGAAGGAAAAAAAATTGAATAAATGGTTCGTTAGTCGGGGCTCGAACCATGAACCGTTGGGTTGGGGGAATAAGCTTCCTATCACTAAGTCATAAGATTACCAATGAGTAGGATATAACAAAATATATCTATAGGCGAAAAAAAAGGAGAGATTGGTTAATTTGACTAATTATTTAATGGGGTAATTAGGTTAAAAAAAATCTTAATATATATTTTCTCTTATCTCTCCCTAAACTTCACGCCTCTCTTCTCTCCAGCTGTCGACGCCTCCCATCCCTCTCTCTCTCTCTCCCATTTTCTCTGGCCGCCGAACAATCCACTCTCCTCCTCTTCTCTCCAACTGTCGACCAACCACGCCTCCTTCCCTCCCATTTTATCCAGCCGCCCAATCAAAGAAAAAAAAAATGGCTAATCAAAAAAAACAAAAGGAGAAGAAGCTTCCCTTCCATTTTCTCTATCCACCGAGCAAAACAAAAGAGGAAAAAAAAGAGCCTCTATAATTTTTCCACCGTGGGATAATTCAAGAGGGGATTTTCAAGAGGGATCTTCTCAAGGACTTGGTAGAGGATCACGCTAAAATAAAGGAATACGTAGGAGATATTTTCTTTACAAAATCTAACGGTATAAATTGGTGAAAAAGCGTATGATGTAAGTATTGCTCACCTGCAGTATAAGTAGTTATCGTATATCATTGATATATTTTTATGTGCGTGTTATTTCCAGTTATGCATGGTATTTTCAGTTACGTGATTTTACCGTTATGTTATGGGTAATTCAGCATCATGTTTAGATCCATGATAAGAATGTGATTTATGATCATGCATGTTGTAGATGAGTTGTAGCTTACAATTATATGCATGATGTAGAGTAAGATGTAAAAATATTTCCTTTATAAAGAAAATTTAAAGATGCTCCCCGTTCGAATTGGGGATTAAGAGCACAACGATCTTCAGTATGCTCCCCATTTCAATTTTGGGGGTCAAGAGCATAATGATCTTTATAGTGCTCCCCATTCGTGATTTAGGGGATTAAGAGCATTCTGTCAGTCTGTATAAGAATGTAAGTATAAAGGAAGTATTTTACTTTTTAAAGGGCATGTACCGGGCATCAGTTCGCCCACGGGCCAAGGCCCTCTGTCTCAATTACCCTAGTAGGTTCAGTGGTTGGCCACCCCGGCCTATTAGGAAAGCGCGCATTGGTACAATGCCAGGCTCATATGCAGGATGATTATTATTTTGAAGTATCAATATAGGTATAAGTAAATGTTTTCAAAGTTAATCATTCCAGTTCAGATACACTGTTTACAAGTTTTAAAATACTTAAGATCATGGTTTATACAAGAGACATGTAATCAGAGTTATGATTTCCAGTTATGCTTGCATGTGTATCAACGTATCAAGGGTAAGAGAATTAGTTGCATGATTTCATACGTTTCATGTTTTTGTGAGCATAGAAAGTACTTACTAAGCATTATTGCTTACAGTTTGCATTTCCTTATACTGCAGATAAAGGTAAAGAAAAGCTTCAGTAAGGTGGCATGGCGGATGAAGTGTTGGGTGTGTGTGGCGACGGAACAGTGGAAGTAAAAGATCCTAAGTGTAGATGTCTAAACCAGATTTTTAGTTTTAATTGTTTTCTTTTGATACTGTTGAAGTTCAACTGGATTACTTATGGTTGAGACCAAAGAATGCTAGAGTCATATTGGGTTAGTCTTAATACTTGCATGTTAGGCATAGATCTTGAAATGGTTATTGTTTAAGTGATGTCAAGGTCTTTATGATTATTTTAGTTGTTAGCATATTGTGTTAGTATATTGCATGAATTAAAGATAGAGACAGTAAAGTAGTGACATCTCCCCTGGTAGAGAGTGAAAAGACTAGGGGGGTGTTACAGAGTATCACCCTCCTACCCCATGTATGTATATGGGGGACATCGCCTCGTCTCATCTACTTGTCTCTCGACAAAGGAGGGATCCCTGTCTGCTACCACGTCGCAATACAAGTCACCTGAGCGACCATCGTGGAGCCCTGATAGAGCAACTATGCACACACACACCTAAAATGCCACTAACCCACGAGTGGTTGTGTGTGTAGATAATGTGACTGACGATGGGCTCAACTACCAAGTAGTATCACCTACCTAGGAGTCGATGATCGTCAGTCATGCAATAATGCAAGATGGTGCATGTCACTAATGTACGATACACCTATCAATCCATGGCTACCTATGGTTTGTACCAATAGGAGCCCATATCAAATAACCTAAGTACATAAGTCTATGTACACGTACAAGTTATATTCATTATTCATTCAATGCCCAGTAGGTAAGGTATGTCACTACTCTAGTGCTAGATAAACAAAATGACAAGTATCAAAGTGATAGAGCATAGTATAACAAGCATATGAAAAGACTACAACATGTACTAGGTAGTGACACACCAGGGCAGTTAACAAGCACAGAAACTACTACTAGCTATAGTAAACAATGCACCACAAGATGACAATTTCTAAAAGAAGATAAGTCAAAGATACCCGTGACAAAACCTCGTGACTCTCGAGGTAATACAAAAGGAACTACCTACGAACTACCATGAATGAGACTCATATGAAGACAAGCAATATACAAAGTGTTGTCTACACGCAACATCATTCTACCACGAATGGGTCTCGTGGGCAGTCGATTTTCCTAGGGTGTTAAGCCTAGGGTTACCCAATATATATAGCATAGAACGTCTATCAAAATTGATAAAAATCATCAATCTACGAATAAATACATTGAGGTGGTTAAGCTTAGGGTTCCAACCCTTCTAACATGAAAGCTTATCAAGGCGGATAAGATCATAAATCTACTCATAAACACATCAAGACGATTAAGTCTAAATTATACCATTTCTACCAATTCAACCATGCATGCTACAACATACTACCACGAACAAATCTCGGGGGTACTTAAGATGTAAGGTGGTCATTTAGCTACAATCGATGTACGATTCCAATTATCACTAACTCTGAACGGATAATACTAGAGTATGACTTTACGATAGGTCATCTCAACCATAATTGGGAGACATGATCGACCACAGATATACAAAGCAACCATAGGAAAACTCTACTGTACACTTTCTCAACTACGAATGAGAGACCTAGTTGACAGTCGAGATATGAGAAACGGTATATACCCTCTAAGGATCATACTACCTCTGATAGTTCAATCACAATATCCACCGAACCAATGAGTAGATCAAACATATACCAGTAGCATCTACCAATAAGTACGTCCGAGATTACGCCTAGGGTTCCAACACCTAGGGTTCTATTAGTGTCGTTTCATTCCTGAGATCCACTCCTACAGAATGACCTTATCTAAGTTATATTATCTACTGGTCTCAATCATGGTATCAACCGCGCCCATACATAGCGCCCATACATAACCAAATAAGCATTTAACCATGATGTCTAATAACAACAATAAAAAAAACACATTAATGGAGATCAATAGCTGAAACTAATTAGTGTATAACTAAAGGGGGCATGCCAGTATAAAGTCAAGGCAATACTAAATAAAGCATCAGGTGCCTATATATATACCCTAAACTACATAAGCAATGTAATCATGTCATCATGCACTAGGATCTAGGGAGTCAAAGAACCTATATGTATACCTTCTACAAATTTATCTATCTTAGTCATATTATTCTACTAGTCTAATCCTAATACTAGTCCAACAATTAAGAGGTAAACATCTACCAATAATATCTAACCATTTATATCTCAATGATAACTAGCTACATATAATAGTAATAGCAATTAATAACCATATGCTAATGATAAACCAGCAACCTAAAAATCTGACAGTCTAACAGATATAAGGTTAAAACAATACTAGACAAATCACAAAGTGAAAACATGATACCACTTAAGTAAACCGTATAACCAATATAACCAATACAAATATGCACTAAATTCTAAAATTATAGAATCCACCCACCTGATCTGTAGAACGTGTTGGTTATCTTCACGTCCGACAGTTTATCTCAAATCAGAATCCTCCTTCATGGTCGGAACAAATTGACAGTCTATGAGTCGTCGGACTCTGATCGCGACTGGGCAGAGGCTAACAGTGGGTCGAGGCGAAGTCAGCATCAAATTGTTGCGGCGCGGTGTGGTCATGCGCTGGCGACATCGAGAGGGAGGGAGATCTCCGCCTGCCACCGAGCGGGAGACAGCGATGGTGTCGTGAGCATTCAGCAGTGTCGATGCGAAGGGCAGCCACGATGCTGCTAACGCTCTTGTATCCCTGACGAAGCTCGACCCGGTGGTCGCGGTGCAGTGGTCTGACCATCAGCGCGTGTGGCTCGGCAAGCAGCGTTGGTCGCAGAATCTCATGGGCAGTGAAATCGCAGGCTGCGATGGCTGAGGGCGTCAGTGCATGAAGGTTGCAGGCATTGCGAGGCGGTGACCGACCACTTCCGGGAGCGACGGGTAGCGGTCAGTGGGCGCTGTGGACGTCGACAGCGCTGGCTGTGCGGTGGTTACAATGTCGCACGGTGGCTCGGCTGGCTCGGAGGCGGTGGCGCGATCTAGAAATGGCGAAGAGTATGCAGCATTGAAAGGGAAAACAGAGGGGGTGTGCTACCGCATAGGGCAAGGCGACGAGCACGCGGAGGGTTCGGTCGATGCAGCGTGACACGCAGTGGCGCGACCCGAAGGGCAACGCAGCGATAATTCGATCGCGAGAAGGGAAACAGGATTCCCTAAATTAAAGTTTAGGAAAAATTATAACCTAGGCTTAATTATATACCTAGGGCTTAATTTGGATAACCTTAGGGTTAATTGATATCACGATTAATAATAATTTGATTTATCCCAATCTTATAAAAAAAATTATCCCGAAATCATCAACTAAAATACTAATTTCTTTTTAATAGACTAAATAAATTAATTTTATTTATCTCATTTTAAAATTATATTATGATTATTTAAATTAAATTTTTATTTAACTTTAAATTTTTTTATTTTTTTCGATATATTACATAGATAGCTCGAAAAATACATAAACTGCTCTGCACTACACACAACTGAGCTCTGGATCAACTACTCTGCACATCCCTAATGAGCTCGGAAAATACATAGGTCATTCGGGAAATGCATAGACAGCTCGGGAAATACATAAACTGCTCTTCACAACACAAAATGCTCTGGACTCTGCAAACACACCTAATGCTCTGTAAATACAAAGAAGTACTCTGAAAACATACTAGGTATTCTGCCTTAGCTAAATAAAATCCTGACCATATCAGAATCTAATAGTAAAAAAACAAAATTTATTAGAAAATAACATATACTAAAATTAGTCAATTTATAATGCACTAACAACGAAGTATAGAAAATGAAAAGTTCACCTTTCAAATGGATACATCCATCGAAATTGAACATGGCCTCCAACTTTGCCTCATATGGCAAGTGAACCAAATGATGTTCCATAAAATCAAAAAATGATGGTTGAAATATTCTTTCTAAATTACTCAAAATGATTAGAATGTCTCTCTCTAATGTCTCTATATGTGAACAAATATCACGAAGAAAAATATTTAACTCCGTAATGACATCCTATATAAAATTTGGTAACATTTCTTTAAAAGAAATAGGAATTAGTCTTTCCATGAATATATGACAGTCATGACTTTTCAATCAATCGATTTGCATTCCTTCAAATCGACGCATCTTCCAAGATTAGAGACATAACTATCATAAAATCTCAATGATTTCAATCATTCACAAACAATCCATCTCTGAACCTTATTCAATGTATAAACTGCTTTTAGCATTAATCCCCTACTATTTCCATTAACATCAAGAGTGAGTCATTTATAAATAAAACACATATCTTTTCTTGCATTCAGATTGTCTTTTATTTTTTCAGTAATATCCATCACTGTATTTATCAGATTATTAAAAATATTCTTCTCAATATGCATTATATCGAGATTATGATGAATCGAATGAATCGGTCGATATGGTAAATCCCAAAAAATACTTTGTTTAGTTCATTTATGTGTACTTCCATAGTCACATTTGATTTTTCAATAACAGATGAAAAGTTAAACACTCTATGTCATATGCATTCACCGATTAATATCAATAGTGGAGGTGCTCTTTCAATTCTATTCTTAGCGAATTCTTCTTTATTCTTTCTAGATTTATGATTTGGTGGTAAAAATTGGATATGACAATCAAAATAACTCATCTTCTTTCCATGTTTCAATCTGAATGACTTTGATCTCTCCATACATATTGGACATCCTAAAATTTCAACGGTATTCCATCCCGATAACATACCATAAATCAAAAAATCATTTATGGTACAAAGAAGTGCAGCTTTCATTATAAACATTTGATTAGTATGAACATCATATGTAGAAACTCTCTCATCTGATAGTTGTTTGAGCTCCACAATTAGTAGTTGCATGTAAACATCTATTAACTTCTTCGAATTTTGCGAGCCTGGAACAATCAATGTTAAAAACATATATAGTATTTTCATACACATACTAGGTGGAAGATTATACGGAGTTAAGATAACTGGCCAACAAGAATAAGTTCTTCCTGATTTGCCAAATGGTCCAAATCCATCACCACAGAGATCTAACCTAATGTTTCGAGTCTTATTCACAAACTCAGGATATGTTCTATCAAAAATTTTCCACACTTCTACATTTGATGGATGACACATTAGTCCTTCCTCTGTTTCATGATTTGCATGTCAAGTCAGATGTTCAACAGTGACCTTTGATGCATAAAGCCTTTGCAATCTAGGCGTTAAAGGCAAATAGAACATTTGTATGTATGATTTACGTCTCCTTTTATAATTCAATCTCATGGTACTCTTGTACCTACATTGATTACAGAATTTACAAATATTTACTTATGCATTATCTCTCCAATATAGCATACAACCATCTCTGCAAACATCAATTCTTTTCACCGAAAGACCTAATTCTTTCACAAGTTTTTTCATACTATAAAAATCATTAAGCATTATGTGATCATGTAGTAATACTTCTCCAATAACTTGAATAAAATTATTAAAACAACCTTTAGATACATTATACTTAGCTTTAACATTCAACAATCTTGCAGTTAGAGATAATTTAGTGTGACTGTCATAACCATACCATACAGATTCATCTGCAGCTCTCAACACTTCTTGAAATTGAGATATGGTTCATTATTTACATTTTCATTAACACCTGTTACTTCTACATCCTTCAACAGTGATGAATAATGGGTATATATTTGTTCAAATGTTTAAGGAAAACTAGAACTTGTAGCACTCGGTTCGATAATCAAATTATGACTCACTGCATCAACTATCATCCTCTGATATGAATTGAATTGATCATAATATCTTTGATCTGCACTAACTGACATTTGTATGTTTTATCCAATCTCATCGGATATGAATGGTTCACCATGACATGTCCAATTATAATAATTTAGAGTAAAACCAAATCTACAAAGATGTTCTCAAACTTTCACACTGAAAAAATTTATCATTATGACACTTTTTGTACAGACACCTTAACTTATTCCCATCCATAAACTCAATATTACTACAAGCAAAATTCAAAAATTACTCCAGGCCAATAATAAATTTATCGATTAAATCCCGACGTTCAAATAAGTTTTTTTTATACATCCAACTCCTTTTTTCTCCATTTTTTGTTTTCAAATTTATATCAAGGAATAATTATATTATCATCATTTTGCATCGATACTAATTGAAAAATCAATTTATACTCAAAACAAATTCTTCTAATACTTATTTTTGATATGATATTGAATTATACGCTATAACAGATCAGATCAATAATGAAGTTTGTAAAAAAAGAAATACATACAAGGACATTATATTGTAAAATGATAATTATAAAAATTTTAAATGGAAAGTACCTTCAACGGGAGAAGCAACAAATGAACTGGCAGTAGAAGGCTTTATGTACTTACCGACCACCTGAAAGTATGAACAACCGTGTGATGAACCTAAAAGTGACAAAATATTAAAATTTTATAAATTATATTAAACATTAATCAATTTAAATCATGCGGGGCCATCACCCCTCCTAGCGTGTGCGTGGGTCGAGGGGTGGTTGTGTCGCCCCCTTAGCGCGAGCGGCATCACCCCAGCTGGCACGTCGCCCTCCACAGTGAACCACGCGCCACGGGACAATGTTGCCACAAGGGCATCGGGGCAACGCGATGCGGGGGCGTCACCTCGTGGAAGGGGATGTCGTGTGGTCTCTGGTCGATTATTCCCATCGGCCGCACGAGGGGGTTGTCGACAGCACATGGTTGCGTGGTTAGGCAATGCGTTATTGGACGACTCTCCTATGGGATAACTCTACCATGGGGGCATCACCCTGTGGCAAGGTCGACGCACTGTGGGGGCATTACCCGACGGAAGGGGCGACACCCCGCAACATCGTCGTCACCCCGGGCAGGGTCATCGGCCTTGCTGCTAAGATCCGGAGATGGATGGCCAAAATTTGAGAGAGATAGAAGGAGGAGGGGCGATGTGTACCGAAGAACAGACAAAGATAGCGAGCGAGAAAAGGAAAAGGATAAGTTTCTGTAATTAAATGGGAATTTGCAACGAAAGTTTTTTCGTTGCCGAATTCTTTGTAATTTTGTGATGAAAATATAAATTCATTGTAAAATCTACAATGAATTTCATATTCGTCGCAAATTCTTGCGATGAATATAAAATTTATCGCAAAATTTACAGTAGAATGGTGCTTTTTATTTTACGACAATATTTCGTTGAGAATTTTGTTGGAAAATTTGTGATGAATTTGATTTTTAACGCAAATTTTATGAGGAATCCTTCTTCATTGCAAAGTTTGCAATGAATTATAATTTTGTCATAAATTTTGCAATGATTTTAATTTTTCATCACAGATTTGGCGACGAAAGTTATATTTGTCGCAAATTTTATGACGGATTTGTCGACAAAAATTGATTTGTTGCAAAATCTATGATGAATAAATAGTTTGTTGCTAATTTTGTGACAACAATATTTTTTATTGTAAATTTCATTACTGATTTGTAACAATTTAATAATTTATCGTCAAATTCGTTGTATATTTGCAACAAATTATTTTCATTGCTAAAATTTGTCACTATTTTAATGTATTGTGTTATCTAAATTTTTAACTCTGACCATTATGTTTGTTCATCCTGACCAATAAAAACAGGTAGAAGGGAATACTAAGATTGAATCCCTACATATACCAATTCACATACTTTTCAAGAATGTGTTTCCTTGGCATTTGATGTACGTGATTTGTGTCTATATTTTCAGACTTATTTTGCATATATCTTACTTGTATTTCTTATGTTGTTTTCATACATTTTCATTTTTTTTTTAGTTCAGAAGATTATTTTTGTGTGTTATTTGTTGATAGAGAACGAAGATCTTGATTTTTGGACGCATTCAAATGTAAAAAGGATTTAGCACAGTTGCTAACATAGGTTACCCATGGTTCACACCATGATCGTGTACATTACACGAAGAAAGACACACAATGGAATAGAGTTTAAGCTTCCAAAGTTTGACACGGGCTTGTCGTGCCCTTTGACATGGTCTTGACAACTTTTGCCCATTCTAAAGTTAGGTTTTCGGAGCCAACACAGTCAAGTTGTGGTTCCCAACACAGATGCGGAGCACTAACACAACTTAGCTCATATTATTTCAAACCCATTGAAGAACAAATTGCATCCAAAAGTTATAAAAAAGACCCAAGGCCTCCAGCTGAAAAAGGGACTCAAAGGTAGGAGCTAAAGTGTCACACCCCGAGAGTATGCCGAGCCGAAAAGCAAACGGACGACATCTCCCCTGTACGTGGTAACATATCCTGTTAATACAAGGCCTTACGGCCACATCCACACAAACATAAACAAGTATATTTATATCAAAACACAACGGAAGACATCACAACAAAATAACAACTCACAACAACCCATACCGACATCAAAATTCGAAACAAACACGGGTGTACACCCGCAGAACAAATCCACAACACAAAACGTCATATAACTCCAAATACATACTAAACCATACAGAAACTCAAAATATCCATGGGAGCCTCAGAAGTGAGATGGGATGGATTGCTGGCGATGCTCCAAGCTGTCACGAAGACTTCTACCTATTACCTGGGTGACAGAAAAACCCAAGGTCGGTGGTGGTGAGTATAACTCAACGGTAATAGGAAAGAACATGTATATATCAAATATCACATGTAATTCAACAATATACGTGTACATCAGGTAAACACCGGTATAATAAAAATATATATGCATATACCTTCTAACTAAATGAACAACGTAAAATACAAACATACCTGAAAGTCTGATATGTTACACTCATCCAACCTGAGCATATATCCACAATATACAACATGAAGAGTAATACTAACTCACACTATATCATGATACGGGTCAAAGGTATCAAATAGACCGACCAATAAGTATACAGATATCCGACACCCAACTATATAGAAAATGCAAGTATCATGTATGAAGATGTACAAACAAATGCAACAAGCATAGCACAAACAAATGCAACATCACAATAAGCATACATACAGACTGCATCTATATATATAATAATCACAATGATAATATATATATATATATATACATACATGCATATATGTATATATAAGGCAATACGCAAAATGTCATAAGACACGGCAATACAGCATGCATGGTCATGCCGACTCACCCTAAAGCTACCACGATCCCAATGTGGCCTCGGTGGCTCAACATGACAATTGTCCCAACTCAACACCAGCCACTACTCTCGAGTGGTCAAGTGGGCAGTATGGTCAAGTAGCATATAAGCATAAAGATCTAGCTACATGATGGGGGTCCCTGCTATTGGCCACTCCGACAGTCACTACCCATGAGTGGTCGAGTGCTACACACGCAGGACAACTGCACGCAACTCCAACTACCATCGTCTATAGTGGTTGAGTGCGGCACTACAATGCTCTGCCCTCCCACCAGTTACTCCTCCATGAGTTACCTGGGAGGCAGGATGACTGATGACCCTCTCAACCACAAGAGAGACCAAGTCGCCAGCATGCAAGTAAATGACATGAATGCATAGTCACACATATAAACATCCACCACAGACTCTCTATTCTATAGAGAGTTATACCAATCTGATCAATGCACTCTCTATCCTGCAGAGAGTCGTACTCAATTGATCACAACCAAACTAGGACCTCTAGTCCGTAGCGACGCACTATCGACAATCCACATGATCATACATAATCACATGATCCGAAATGGTACACAACAAAGGATTTAACATAAGATTCAATTCTATGTTCAAGACATTACTCACTCCCCAAGATGGCCTTTTATCCCATTTATAATTCAAGTCTTCATCCGTACTCTACTAAATACACCTAATTGAACAACTATAGGCTTACATGCATCACACCTATAACTCATAATCATAATGAAGGAAAATGTGATTACAGCAATAGAGTATTTAAAAAAGGTCAAAGACTAAGTATCAAGCATTAGAAAAACTAGAGTGGATTTAAGGTCAAAGTGATAATAATATCAAGTTATATACTTCAGGGTTTAGCTACTACCTGACCAGGATAGGAAATTACCCACCTTCTAAGAAGCTCGTGACAATAAAATCCTCACGGCTGCGGTCATGTCTCGTCTCCACGTCCTGCACAATTCATAATACGCATTAAGTTCAAGCACACGACAACATATTATTTACTACTATATCGTTCCTATAATCGCATCCTTTTTATCGAATACGATTTAGGAAATCCCCCAAATCATCCAAGACCAATTCACTATAACTATCCTTCACCGAATGAAACCCAAATAGCCAACTTAACCACTTAATTTAAACCCACCATTTTCAATTAGCAAAAGTGCTAACCTACAAATTTAATTCCATATCCATCTTAACAAAGCCCATCTCATGAAGATTTAACCCTTTTTCACTTAATCTGATGTAATAGTATCACCAACAAAATTAAGTATAAATCTAATCCATATTCACACTAATACACATCTCTATTCATAACCCAAACAAAGCTACTGCTTCACAGCCGACCAAAACATCACCTCACAGCTCTAATACAAGGCATAAACAGAGCATCACAGCCGTTCACAACCCCCAAATTTATAGCCGGCAGCACCCCTGTTCACTGTCGACCACAACTCCATCCTCTAAAACATCTATCTCCACCTCACAACCAATAAAAAAAACAAGCAACATGACCATCACGGGCATGAACAGAACATCACAACAAATCTCCAACCAACCTTGCTGAAACCTAACAACAAACCACTGAACAGCAGAGAAAAGGGAACAACCGAGAGGTATACCTGAGGTTGTAGCTTCACCGGCGACCCTCCCCCTTTATCCCTTGTCCACCGGCTCAAGGCACTGCCCAAATTCACAGATCAAGCTCAGCCAAGGCAGATCCACAGAAACTCCAAAATCCCATCCAAGGTAAGAAAATCCATGCCTCACCTTGCTCCGGCTATGATCGATCAGATCAACCCACAACCGACAATGCACAATTGGGAGCAAGTGAAGATGTCGCCGACCCAACTCCTAGCCCTGCGCTCGCTTGCCGTTTTGACTTGTCCGTGGGCACTGGCGAGGTCAGTCGCTATCATTGGCAGTGAAGGGGGCGGGTTGTGGTCGGTCGTCTCTTGCAGAGAAAGGGGCGGCTGTGTCGGTCGTCGCTTATAGAGAAAAGGGGCGGGCACGCGAGAGGAAAAGAGGCTCGCGAGAAGAAAAATAGCGAGGAGGAGAGGGAATGCTTTGGCCGTGGGTTGCTTCGAAGACGAAGAGAACATAAATTGGGAGAAGCATCGTCGCGATGGGGAAAAGAAATAAAGAAGGAAGTAACGAATGCGGTTGGAAACGCTCATGCAGAGGAAAAGTCGCGTGTGGTGAGGAAAATGCCAAACGGAAAACAGGTCGGGTTTGAGGGAGTGGGTTGGGTTTAATCCGATAAGCCATTAACCATAGATTTAATTAAACCTAGATTAATTTAACCCCAAGCTCCCCTCAATTAAACCCATACGATTTAATCCTAGATCCATCCAATTTTAATCCCATAAGATTTAAGTCTAGGTTAGGTTTAAGTAAATCCCTAACCATGTATCACTAACTAAATTTTTATCCAACGATAATATTATTATTTTATTTTATTATTATTATTATTTTTCTGTGGTATTTTACATTCTCTCCCACTTAATAAAATTTGATCCCCAAATTTCATACTAACATGCAAAAATTACTTCAAACAAGTTTCCGAAAGGACCACATGCATACCTCAAGTGAACAGATGAGGGTATCGAGCTAGGATAGTATCTTTCAGCTCCCACATAATCTCCTCATCAGTATGATACTGTCATCCAACCTTTATGAGTCAAATGGTTTTGTTTCGCAACTGTCGCTCCTTGCGACCCAGAATTTGCACTGGAATCTCCTCATAGGTCGCATTAGGCTGAAGTGGAATCGGAACCTCTTTCAGAATATGATCAAATCGTGGCACGTATTTCCTCAACATAGAAACATGAAATACGTTATGAACACCAGCAAGTGTCGGAGGTAAAGCCAACCGGTAAGTTACACCCCCAATCCGCTCCATTATCTCAAATGGACCAATGTAGCGTGGAGATAATTTTCCTTTCAACCCAAATCTCTTGACTCCTTTGGTAAGTGAAACTCGTAGGAATACATAGTCCCCGACTGAGAATTCTAAAGGCCTTCGCCTCCGATCTGCATAACTCTTCTGTCGAACCTGTGCTTCGGATAACCATCGCCTGATGACGCACACCAACTCTGCATCATGTTGAATGCTCTGTGGCCCCAATAGCTGTCGTTCCCTAACTTCCTCCCACAACATAGGAGATCTGCAGGGTCTGTCGTATAAGGCCTCGAAAGGAGCCATCTAAATAGACGAGTGGTAGCTGTTGTTATAGGTAAATTCCACTAAATGAATGTGGTCCTCCCAACTGCCTCCCAAATCCATAACACAAGATCTCAGCAAATCCTCCAATGTCTGAATGGTACGTTCAAACTGTCCATCTGTCTGCGGATGAAATGTTGTACTGAGCCGAAGCTCTGTGCCCATAACCTACTACAGACTCTGCCAGAATCGTGAGATAAATCGCGGATCTCTATAAGATATGATACTCAAAGGTACGTTGTCACGCCCCGAGAGCATACCGAGCCGAAAATCAAACGGACGGCACCTCCCCTGTACGTGGCAACATTTCGGATTAATACAAGGCTCATAGGCCCACAATAACAATAACATAACAAATAAAACACAACAACATAACGAAACACAGCGGAAACTAATACGACATATCCATAACCCCACATATACAATACATCCACATCATGCATACCGGTATGACTAACACACCACAACCACATACAGTACATCGACAAAATCCGAATCTAGAAGTCCACAACACAGTACACTACGAAAACTCCAAATACAATACACGGCGGATGCAAAGCCCAAAACCAATATGGGAGCCTCGGAGGTGAGATGAGATGTCAGCCAGCGGTGCTCCAAGTTGTCACGAAGTCTTCTACCTGTTACCTGGGCGACATAAAACCCAGGGTCCGTGGGGGGTGGTGAGTAAAACTCAGCAGGTAATAGAAAAACATGTATATATGTCATATCACATGTATTTTCAACAACATACTCTAGAGGTACAACAAGTATATCGGCATAGTATATAAATACAAGCATATACCGTCTAACCAAATAAACAACATAAAAATGCAGACATACCTGAAGTCTGCTACGCTACTCTGATCCAACCTGAACATATATCAAACATATATATATATAACAGGAAGAGTAGATCAACTCACAATATACTCTAGCTATAGGTCAAGGTATCTAATGGTTTGTCCAACCCATACCAGTATCCGACACAATCATATAACAAATGCAAGAAACATGCATGAATATGATGTACACTCAAATGCAGCAAGCATAGTACAATCAAATGCAACATCACAATAATCATATATATATAGACTGTATCTATATATATATTAATCTCAACCATCCATATATATATATACATACATATATGTATCTATATATGGTAATATGCAAAGTGCCATAAGATATGGCAATGCAACATGCATGGTCATGTCTGCTCACCCCTACACGCTACCACGACCCCAGTGTGGCCTAGGTGGCACGACATGACAACTGTCCCAACTCACACCAACCACTGCTATAAAGTGGCCGAGTGGGCAGTATGATCAAGTAGCATATGAGCGTAAAGAACTCGCTACACAACGGGGGTCCCTGCTGCTGGCCACTCCGACTAACACTACCAATGAGTGGTCGAGTACCACGCACCCAGGACAACTGCACGCAACTCCAACTACCACCGTCTATAGTGGTAGAGTGCGGCACAACAGATGCTCTGCCCTCACACCAGTTACTCCTCGGGGAGTGCTCTGAGAGGCAAGATGACTAACGACTCTCTCAACCCCAAGGGAGATTATGTCATCAGAATGCATGCAAATGACATGTGTATGCTGTCACACGTACAGCCATCTACCACAGACTCTCTGTTCAGCAAAGAGTCATACCCATCTAATCAATACTCTCTATCCTGTAGAGAGTTGTACTCAATAGATCGATGGACTCTCTATCCTGTAGAGAGTCGTACTCAACTGATCATAACTCTCTATCCAATAGAGAGTGGTACTCAACTGATCGACGCACTCTCTATCCTGTAGAGAGTCGTACTCGACTGATCATAACTCTCTCTCCAATAGAGAGTCGTACTCAACTGATCATAACTCTCTCTCCAATAGAGAGTCGTACTCAACTGATCGATGCACTCTCTATCCGATAGAGAGTCGTACTCGACTAATCATATCAAGCTGGGACCACCGGTCCGCAACGACACTCTAATCACCCTTCACTTAACCATTACACAACTCATGGTTGGTAACAGTATGCAACATACGGGTATTGGAAATAAATTCTACATTTAGGGCATTACCTACCCATAGATGACCTTTTTCCAATTTATAAATTGGGTCATCCCTCGTACTAACATTTACACCCTACTAAACATCTAGGCCAATTTACATCACATCTATAACTCCTAAATCATGATAGGGTATATGTGATATCAACAATTGAGCATAAATATATCCAACGATAAGTTCAAGCATACGATAATAAGAGCAGGGTCAAGGTAATATGAACACCTAACATGCTCATATCTATGACTAAATCTAAATGCAATACATCTACCCGGACCAGGTAGGAAATTACCCACCTGATATGTAGGCTGTGACAATAGTCTTCACGTCCATCAACCTATCTTGAATCAAGGTCCCAACTGTAGAATACAACATACACAACCTCTATCATATATGCTATAGGAATTTAAATCTCAACCGATCTTAATCCATTTCCTAAACCATATATATACTGTAAATAAAATTTCCTTACAGTATCAAATTAAATCAATTTACATAGAAATCTTAATCTGCACTTACCTCACACTGATTCAACCTCCCATTATTGCAATCAACCACCATTTTTTTTTATTCTCATCAGATCTGAATCCCATAATAAAATTGGGAACCAATTCCAACTCTGATCTACCAATCCTACAAAGATACTGCTATATTACCATTCATTAACTTAATCAACGTACAATTAGCCAAATCTAAATTGAAACTTACCTAGTTTCAAAGTCATAACATCAGCCCGTAGTTGCCTCCCATTTTGACCAATTCATAGATCGTAACCCACAACCAAATCACTACCAGCAACCTATGTTACAACTTAGAAATATGATAGAATCATAAATCAAAACAACTTTACCTCAAATTCGACCCACTTGTCCCAATCCTACGGAAATGACAAATCCGTGAGATAAGAAACTCTCCTCCTTAAACCCTAGCTTAACTCATGAGACACTAAAATTCTAGATCCAGAATACTCACCGAAACACAGGCCAATAGATCAGAAATCACCATAGCGAAACAAATCAACTGAACAATGGAGACACCGATCGCGATTGATGTTGTCCACGAAGCAAGGTATCTGACACCGACCAACAGAACTGCAACTGCAATGGGCGATGACGACGATCAGTCGAGCACAGGGGAAGATCGGTTGTCGGGGTTGTCAATGGTGGCCTGAGGCATGTCATCACGACCCAAGCAGAGGTAGCGATAGAGATCTAAGGAGCTGGTGATGGGGCAGCGACCACCGGACAAAGAAAACGGCCACGATCGGCCTAAACAGCTCACGCCCAAGTAGAGCGACGCCACTGTCGGTCCAAGTGTGTGAGGAGGTCGAGGAGTTGGGGTGGGAAAGGTCGGCGGGATCTCAACATCAGAGCAGAGATCGTGCGAACGGAAAAAGTCCCCTACTCGGAACTGCCGGATCACCGGAGCAGGGAGATCGCGCGAATGGGAAAGGTCCACTGCTCGAAACTGCTGGATCACCGGAGCAAGGAGATCGCTTCACTTCGGGGGGCGGATCGCCCGCAGCTATGATCGTCGCAGCGATCGGCGACGTCGCGTGAACGACGGTGGTGGCACACGAGCGACAAGCAGCGCTGCCGGCATAGCGATCCGGTGATCCGGCGATCCGGCGATCCAGCAGGCTGACGATGCCGACGAAGAGAAGCAAAGGAGGAGGAAGAATCGATGGTGGATGAGAGGGGAAGGAGAAGAATCGCACCTGCGTGGAGGAGAGGAAGAAGAAACATCGGGAAGAAGAGGAGTCGGGGGAGAGTAAAGAGGAATCGACACAGGAAAATGAGGAATCGGATTTATTGAGAAATTTAACACCTCATTATAGTCTAAACAGGCTTTACAAAAGCATGTTTGCTTTATCCCCATGAAATATCCATAAACCTTTCGAAATTTTCTAGAAAAATTTCTAAAAATTCCTGGAAAATTTCATAGGGTATTCTCCCAATTATCCAACATTTTATTTTATTTTGTTGTATTTTTTTTCTGCGGTATTTTACATTCTCCCCCACTTATAAAAAATTTGGTCCCCAAATTTCGTACTAACATGCAAAAATTCACTTCAAGCAAGTTTCCGAAATGACCACATACCTTCCTCAAGTGATCAGATGAGACTATCGAGCTCGGATAGTATCTTCCAGCTCTCATATAGCCTCCTCATCGGTATGATGCTGTCATCCAACCTTTACGAGTCGGATGGTTTTTGTCCCACTACTATCGCTCCTTGCGACCCAGGCTCCAACCTGGAATCACCTCGTAAGTTGCATTAGACTGAGGTAGAATTCGGAACCTCTTTCAGAGCATGATCAACATGCGACATGTATTTCCTCAGTATAAAAATAGGAAATACATTGTGATTACCCGCAAGTGTCGAAGGTAAAGCCAACCGATAAGCTACACCTCCATAATCCACGACACAAGATCTGAATAGATCCTCCAACGTCTAAATGATACACTTAGACCGTTCATCTATCTGCGGGTGAAATGTTGCACTAAGCCGAAGCTCTGTGCCCCTAGTCTGGTGCAGACTCTGCCAAAAATCATGAGGTAAATCGTGAATCTCTATCCGATATGGTACTTAAAATTTGTTGGATCGAAGCGGATCACTAGAGGGGGGTGAATAGCGATAAACCCTTTTTTTTAATTCGTTCGTTAAAACTCAAGTAGATAGTTAATTGCAACGGAAAGATAAACTATAAATAAATGAGACAAATGTTTTTTTACTTGGTTCATAGCCTTCGGCTACTACTCCAAGACCCTAGTGATCCTTGATCATGCACGGAGGGCAATTCACTAAAAACACTCCTCCTCGTTGGAGGTAGGAGTTTGACGATTACAAAAAAACCTTCGAAAGAAAAGATAGAGAGACAAACCCTCTCTTCTATTAATGTAAAGTGCAACGATAGAAAACCTCGATTAATAAAAGGAATTGAAATATTTAAAGAGATGACAAATTAAGAATATCGACAACTAAAAGAGTAGAAAGTAAACTAGGGTTGTTGACAGCACTTCGTCATAGAGTCGTCGAAAAATCACAGAGTTGTGGAGGTTTGTGAGCACTTAGAGATGATGAAAAACCCTAGGAGAAGCCCTCCTTTTATAGCCTTTAAGCCCCTCATCGAATGGGTCTTCAACCAATAGGAATTGGACACAAAACTCCTTGAAAAATGGTGATAAAGCTTGACTCCTCGAGGCTGATTTTTTACCACCGGTTGAACTGGCCAGTTGAACTGGCCCGGTTGAACTGGCCGGTTGAACTGGCCCGGTTGAACTGGCCGGTTGAACTGATGGCTAGGATTTTTTACTACAATAAAGAGTTAGCTCAAAATATAAGTGAATTCGACGGCCACTTATCGTCCGATCTCAACATAGACCTTCCATGGGAAGTCTTGGGTCGGATCGTCACCTAAGGACGTCCCCGTACAAAGGACACAACCTCACTTCACTTTACTCACTCAAGCTTACCTCGATACTTACTATGTCGCTTTTGCTTCCGGCCTTCCACTTGATTCCTTCGGCTCCCTCCGAAGTCACTCGAGTATCGCCCGACCACCGCGGCTTCTTCCAGGTGTCGCTAGCCTTCAGCTCCAGCTATAGTAATTTTCTGTACACTCGATTCAGCTCGTGAGATAACGACATGAGCTTAACTTTGTATCGTTTGCTATAATCAAAACTCAGGTTCGACTTAGGTGCCTACTGCACCAACAATCTCCCCCTTTTTGATTTATGGCAAACCCACATACAAAGTTAAGAAAAATAAATTAAGTGCATTAAGCAAAATGAGCAAGAGATATGCATGAATGAGCAGGAGTATAAAAAAGCATGAATGAGCAGGAGTATATAAAAACTTTTTTTTTTCAAGTGCTCCCCCTTGAGGAATCCTCCCCCTTGACCGAGGGTGAGTACTTGAGAAAAAGTTTTAACTCTCCCCCTTGATGTTTGCTACTAAACAGAAGAATTAAGTAACCGCAATTACTTAATATTGGCCATAGTGTTTAAAATAAGTTTTAAGTTAAGAAATCAAAAAACTGATTTCTTAACCTTGGCCTTTACTTCCGTTTTGTTAACAAGTTAACTTAAAGTTAAGTAAACCTTTCCGTTTTGTTAACACGAACAAGTTAACTAAGCCTTGGCCATAAAAAAAAATTATCCCTTAACTTTGGCCTTTTTCTCCCCCTTTTGCCATATATCGAAAAGAGTGAGGGTGTGTGTGGAATAAAAAATAAGTATTAATTTGAAAATGTTCCACATTATTTTGAAAATAATATACTGAAAATAAGTTCATCTATAAAATGTTCGACTCATATTTGGCTTGATTGATATGAAAGATCAACCAGTCCTGGTCAGAGTCGGTTAGTATGTATGATTATACTCCGTGATTCATAGCGATGCACTAGCTCTACATCTGGAACTAGGAGTAAGGTCCTAACATCTCACGCCCATCTACGTGGCTAAGTACACAAACACATTAGTCCTATGTGTTGTGAGATGTACTGGCTCCTTAAATCTATAGGTGCATGATATCTAAGGTATGTCGTATGCTAGTTCCATAAAAATGAAAATTAAGAAATAGTAGTAAGAAAATATAATTTGCAAGTTCCTATTCTACTACGCACATGCCCAATTTTCGTCTTAATAGACTAAATTCGACTTCGGGTAGGGGTTTAGTAAATAGGTCTGCTAAGTTAGACTTCGATTCGACGTATTCGAGTTGTATGGCTCCATTGGCCACATGTTCTCGAATGAAATGGTGTTTGACCTCTATATGTTTGGTCCTAGAGTGACATATCAGATTCTTATTAAGATTAATTGAACTAATGTTATCTACGTGGAGTTTCGTGTTCGTAAAGTCTAACTTAAAGTCGTGGAGAGTGTGCTTCATCCAAAGAAGCTGAGTGACACACTCACCCATCGCGATGTATTCGGCTTCGGTGGTAGATAAGGCAACACAGTGTTGCTTCCTACTGCACCAACTCACTAGACTCGAGCCGAGAAGTTGACAACAACCACTCGTACTCTTTCTATCGAGCTTACTACCGGCATAGTCCGAATCGGAGTAGCCGGTTAGTTCGAACTCGGTAGATCTAGAGTACCAAATACCGACATTAAGTGTACCCTTTAGATATCTAAGGATACGCTTGACTAGAGTTAGGTGAGACTCCTTAGCACAGGTTTGAAACCTTACGCACATACTTACTGCAAATAAAATATCAGGTCGGCTTGCAGTTAAGTAAAAGAGACTCCCTATTACGCTCCTATAGTATTTTAAATCAATTGGGTTTCCAATTACATCTTCTTCTATATTAACATTAGTTGTCATTGGGGTATTAATAATTTTAGCGTCTTGCATTCCAAAGCGTTTAATTAATTCCCTAGTATATTTGCGTTGATGTAGGTATATTTCATCCTTAGTTTGTTTAATTTGTAGACCTAAGAAGAATTTTAACTCGCCTACTAAATTCATTTCAAATTCACTTTCCATAAGTGAAATAAACTCATTTAGTAGGATTGAGTTGGTGGTTCCGAAAATAATATCACCTACGTAGATTTGGGCTATGAATATATCTTTACCTAAGGTTTTTACGAAAAGGATTGGGTCAACTACACCTTGGTTAAAATCTTTGGACTTAAGATAAATCGAAAGTCTTTCGTACCAAGCTCAAGGAGCTTGTTTAAGTCCATAGAGAGCTTTCTTTAACCTAAGGACATGGTCGGGTTTATCTAAACTTTCGAAACTGGGGGGTTGACTAACATAAACCTCTTCTTTAATGTATCCATTTAAGAATGCAGATTTCACATCCATTTGAAACAACTTAAATCCTCGATGTGCTGCATATGCTAATAGCATTCGAATGGACTCTAATCTAGCTACTGGGGCATAGGTCTCGTCGTAATCTAAACCTTCGACTTGACTAAACCCTTTAGCAACTAGTCTAGCTTTATTTCTAACTACTTCACCTTTATCATCAAGTTTATTTCTAAATACCCACCTTGTTCCAACGATTGTTTTATCTTTAGGTGGTGGTACTAATTTCCATACTTCGTTCCTAGTGAATTGAGCCAGCTCTTCTTGCATTGCAATAATCCAATCGGGATCAAGAAGAGCTTGATCAATGTTTTGGGTTCAATTTTAGAAATCAAGGAGATTTGACTAAGTTTTCTGTATGAGGCTCTAGTTCGAACTCCTAGACTTGGATCACCTATCACTTGGTCGATAGGATGATTCGTTTGAGTCCTAGTTGGATTTGGGTTTGAGTCTACAACTTGATCCATAGGATGACTCGTTTGAGTTCTAGTTTGGTTGGAGTCATCTATCACTTGGTCGATAGAGTGACTTGGTTGACTTAGGTTAGGATTAACACTAGACCTGATCTCCGGATCAGAGTTAGGTCTAGTATGAGTCGGCTCGCTAATTGGGGTTGCCGGGGGTTTTGTAGGTTTGTGTCCTTCATCAAATACTACATTGATAGTCTCCTCGACTCTAAGGGTGTCGTGGTTATATACTCTATAAGCTCTGCTTGTAGTCGAGTATCCTAGAAAGATTCCGATCGTGGTTTTGGATGTAAATTTCCCTAGGTAATCCTTAGTGTTTAGGATATGTACCTTACACCCAAATACCCTAAAGTACTTGATGTTAGGTATTTTATCGTGATAAATCTCGTATGAGGTCTTAAGGTGCCTCTTTACCATAAGGATCCTATTTTGGACATAGCATGTCGTACTCATGGCTTCCGCCCAAAACCTATCGGGTAGGTTATACTCATTTAACATTGTCCTAGCGGCTTCTTGTAGGGTTCTATTTTTGCGTTCTACTAGGCCATTTTGTTGTGGAGTTCTAGGGCAAGAGAACTCATGGTGGTATCCATTTAGGTTACAAAATTCTGTAAACCTATGGTTTTCGAATTCACCACCATGATCAGTCTTAAGTCTTTTGATTTTAATGTTTTGTTGATTTTCTATTAACTTAAATAGGTTGATTAATTGATCTAGGGTATCACTTTTGTGTTTGATGAACCTAACCCAAGTAAATCTAGAGTAGTCATCAATAATGACTAAATAGAATTTACTTCCATTAAGTGACGTGTGAATCAAATAGATCCATGTGTAGGAGCTCAAGCACACTTTTGGTTCGTTCTTGATTAGTTAGTTGATGTTGTGTCCTAGATTGTTTACCTTGTTGACAAGCATTACATATTTTTATTATCCAAGTTATTGAGGTTAGGCAAACCTCTTACTAAGTCACTCTGACTCATCTTGTGGATGAGTCTTGGGTGTGAGTGACCGAGTCGTCGGTGCCACAACCATGATTCCTCTTGTCGTGTCATAAGACACTTAGTTGAGGAGTTAGTTAAGTTAATAGTGTAAATGTTGTTATTTCTAGTTCCCTTAAGAATTGTTTTAGAGGTTTTGTTTGTATTAATTACGCATTCATTTTCTAGAAATATGACCTTATAGTTATTATCACCCAATTGGCTTACACTAAGTAGATTATATTGAAAATTTTCTACTAATAAAATGTTTTGAATAACAAAATTTGAGTTAAGCTCAATATCACCTGATCCGATGATTTTGAGCTTGCCGTTATTTTCGAAGGCTACCGATCATTATCATTTGAATCGAAGCTTCGAAAACTTGAGTTGATCCCCGGTCATGTGTCAGGAGCAACCACTGTCCAGCATCCATTGATCCTACACATAAGGTAGTTGGATCGGATATTGGATTTATTAAAGATTGGTTGAAAATTATTAACCTAAATCATCTCACCCATGTCTACATGATCAAACACGTTAACCCTATATGTTCTTGTGAGATGACTTCCAATTTTACTTGATTTAAATTTAATGTCTTAAACACTTTTCAACCTTGCATTAGATTCGGATTTGACCTTAGGCTTATCAAGTCACCTTTTCAAGATCATGGCTTCCAGGTCGTGGCGAGGCACAGAGGCCTTCTTTGATCGGAACAACGACCACTTCCTTAGACAAAGCCATTTTCAAGAAAATAGAGACTTGACTCACCTAAGACCACTTCCTGATCTAACTAGTCTAGGATACGGTGAGGTAGCTTCAGCTAGTTCTGCTCGGTCAAGTGCACCGAATTAGATACGCCTTATCTAGCCTGAATACACAAGACTCTGCTTTCCTAGCGTACTATCATCTCGCCGCGTCCTGGTACTATGTTATCAAGTATTGACGAGTTATAGTCCTATCTAACCATTCTAAAAAGGAAAATCAAACTAAATAAAAACCTATGCATGCAATTTCTAGGTTAAAACACAAACAAGTTTTGTACTAGCTCCCCCTGGACCGTTGAATCGATTCGGCCTCTCCACATAGTGGATTTAGTCCTTGGGAACCCAGTACTGGTTCGATCCTAAGTTTGAAATCAAGGTGGTCTTAGGGACCCATGCTTGGACACATTTTTTATGTCGACTTACAATCGACATATACGACTTATTGGTCGTGTTTGAGCTAAACCCTAGCCCGGCCTTGTTGTACACGGCCCTTTGCGATCCAAGTAGGAGGTCAAGTCCTTTGGATCCCAAAGTAAACCTTTCCAACGTATTCCTAAGATCTTCGACTTGACTCTTCAAGAGTGAGTTCTCAACTTCAAGTTTTTCAACCCGAGTTGAGTCCTTCTCTTGAACTCGACTAGTCGAAGAGGTTAGGGAGACCTCGTGTTTGAGGAGTTTAACTTCCTCAACCAGGGTCTCGATCTTGGACTCGGACTTAGCTAACTTTCTATTTAAAAACTTAATTGCACTATAAAGTGTAGTAATGAGAGACCGACTTACCTTGAGTGTATCTTTTGAACTGGATGCGTATCCGTGGCTTGTCTTTAATAGTGCTTCGCAGTTCGACTCGTCTTTGGTTTCCGATTCAAGTTTCGGTTCCGACTCCGTCTCCGATTCCATCGGTTTAGCCATGAGGAGTCGATCATTTTCTTCTTCTTCGGAAGCTTCTTCCCATGTAGCGTTGAGTGTCTTTTTGTATTTTGGTGCTTTGCTTTTGATCTTTGGGCATTCAGACTTGATGTGTCCAAACCTGTTGCATTCATAACACCTAATATTAGAACTTTTAGGCTTACCTTCGTTGGGTCGAGTGATGGTTCGCTTTCGGCCCTTGACCATCCTCCGAACTAGGTTGACTAGTTCGGCCTCCATTTGCGGGTTGACCTCCGAATCGGACTCATCCTCTTCTTCCTTCGGGGGTGGCTTGCTTGCAGTTTTCTTCCTCGAACCTGCAAAAAGTGCTATACCCTTCTCAGGTTCCGAGTTAGACTGCTCATGAAGTTCGAAATCAGAAAAAAGTTCATCTAACCTAAGTTTAGAAAGATCCTTGGAGACCTTGTAGGCATCGACCATGGATGCCCACAAGGTAGTCCTAGGAAAAGAGTTAAGAACATACCTAATAAGATCGCGGTTTTTGACCTTTTGCCCAATCGCGTGTAGATTGTTGACTATGTCTTGAACGCGGGCGTGAAGTTGCATCGCGGACTCATGTTCCTGCATTTTTAGATTATATAGTTTATTGAATAAAAGATCTCGCTTACATACCTTGGCTTCATCGGTCCCTTCGTGTAGCTCCACTAGCTTTGTCCATAGGTCCTTTGCACTGATGAAGGGGCCGACGCGATTTAATTCCTCCTTAGATAAGCCGCATTGAAGGATTTGAGTTGCTTTGCGTTGGCTTTGACTTGTCGTTTTGTCGTAATGGTCCATTGGTCATAATCCAAGGATTCACCCACTTCGTTAGTCGGAAGTATAAATCCCGTTTGGATTATGATCCACATCTCGATTTGGGTTTTAAGAAAGCACTCCATCCGACCTTTCCAGTAACAGAAATCATCTCCGTTGTAAAACGGAGGTCGGACGGTGCTAAAACCCTCAAGATGGGTCATTTGGAAGGGAAACCTTGCAAAATAAAATACCAAAAAAACACAAAAAAGGTTCCAAGACTTCGCCTTGGATTAGTAATGTAGGAAATAAAAAGAAACAAAAGGAATAAATGAGAAATAACCAACTAAAATAAAAGATGATCACTTACAACCTTCGATGTCCCCGAAATGGTACTAAACGATGGTTTTTCGGGATGAATACAGCTTGTTACGAGGGTTTACCTTGGTAAGAAGTGTAGATCTCTCCGAGAGCTTCATTTTGGTAGGTAGACCGTTTCGTGGGTCAACTTGTACGAAAAGTTATGCCCGTTTTACCGTCGGCTACTCCAAAAGCGAATACTTGCAAAACAAAATCAAACGAAAAGTACCAAGACTTCGTCTTGGATTAGTAGTGCGGGAAAAAATTTAAACGAACGAAAAACAAATCTGTAAGAAAATGTTAGATTGGTGGTTTCACCAAATCTAAGCACCCCCGGCTCTGATACCAATTGTTGGATCGAAGCGGATCGCTAGAGGGGGGGTGAATAGCGATAAACCCTTTTTTTTAATTCGTTCGTTAAAACTCAAGTAGACAGTTAATTGCAGCGGAAAGATAAACTATAAATAAATGAGACAAATGTTTTTTTACTTGGTTCGTAGCCTTCGGCTACTACTCCAAGACCCTAGTGATCCTTGATCACGCACGGAGGGCAATTCACTAAAAACACTCCTCCTCGTTGGAGGTAGGAGTTTGACGATTACAAAAAAACCTTCGAAAGAAAAGATAGAGAGACAAACCCTCTCTTCTATTAATGTAAAGTGCAACGATAGAAAACCTCGATTAATAAAAGAAATTGCAATATTTAAAGAGACGACAAATTAAGAATATCAACAACTAAAAGAGTAGAAAGTAAACTAGGGTTGTTGACAAAGATCGTAGAGTCGTCGGAAAATCGCAGAGTTGTGGAGGTTTGTGAGCACTTAGAGATGATGAAAAACCCTAGGAGAAGCCCTCCTTTTATAGCCTTTAAGCCCCTCATCGAATGGGTCTTCAACCAATAGGAATTGGACACAAAACTCCTTGAAAAATGGTGATAAAGCTTGACTCCTCGAGGCTGATTTTTTACCACGCTGAATCGCCGGCTGAACTGGCCCTGAATCGGGCCGGGTTGAACTGGCCATTTTTGACTACAATAAAGAGTTAGCTCAAAATATAAGTGAATTCGACGGCCACTTGCCGTCCGATCTCAACATAGACCTTCCATGGGAAGTCTTGGGTCGGATCGTCGCCTAAGGACGTCCCCGTACAAAGGACACGACCTCACTTCACTTTACTCACTCGAGCTTACCTCGATACTTACTATGTCACTTTTGCTTCCGGCCTTCCACTTGATTCCTTCGGCTCCCTCCGAAGTCACTCGAGTGTCGCCTGACCACCGCGGCTTCCTCCGGGTGTCGCTAGCCTTCAGCTCCAGCTATAGCAATTTTCTGTACACTCGATTCATCTCATGAGATAACGACATGAGCTTAACTTTGTATCGTTTGCTATAATCAAAACTCAGGTTCGACTTAGGTGCCTACTGCACCAACAAAAGTACCCTACGCAATTTGATAATTTCTCAGCAGTACAACTCTGCCAGACGATCCTCTGGGTACGACCCACGAATAGGAAGGAAATGAGTTGATTTGGTCAGTCGATCCACACTCACCCAAATCGCATCATGTCCTTTACGGGTCCTTGGCAATCCCGTAACGCAATCAATAGTGATATGCTCTCACTTCCATTCCGAAATTTGGAATTTCCTGGAGCAATCTAGCGGGTTTCTAATGTTCAACATTCACCTGCTGGTATAGTATATATCCAACAACAAAGTCTGCGGTATCTCTCTTCATACCATTCCACCAGTATAAGCATTTCCAATCTCAATACCTCCAAGTACCACCAAGGTATATAGCCCATCTCAAATGATGTGCTTTCTGTAGCAACTCTTCCTTAAACACTGCAACTCCAAAACCCACTATCCTTATCAAAGACAGGGAATTATCTTCTCAAAAGAGGAGTCCATCAGCCATTCAAGATACACTCCACACACACTGTAAGTGCATGGAAGACTATAGCAATCAATCTCCCTTGTTGCAATTTTTGCAACTATTCGCACTCCAGCCCCTCCATTGTAGCTACCCAGTAGCTTGTTAAATTCCATGAGCACTTCCGCTCCATACATCCACAAATTCAAATAATAGCTACTAAAGTCGCGTCATGTATATGGCAGCCTATCTCGTAGTTTCTTAACTTTCATAAGCATAAGATACGTCTCATGCAACTGCATCGGAATCGTTCTGATCCCTGAAATGATACATCCGCGTACAACCTCCTTTTTATCCACTCCAAAAAGATTAACTAATACTTGCGTAAAAGTTAACCGCTATCTAGGTCCTGTAAACTAGTTTACCAGCTTCCGACTAAATGATTTCCAACATCACCTTTGTCAAACAAGTCTGTGGTATAGTAATGCTAAGACATTCTATCCACATCTACAGTACTAACCAAACAATACAAGACAAACCACCATCTACGGTGGTCGAGTGCGCAACTCCAACTACCACAATCAATAGTGGCCAGGTTACGCAACTCTAACAACTACAAAAGGATCCAATCGTGTTCAGGATACACGATTCTCAAATCCAGTGACGACTAAATCGTTAATTAGTCTAGCAACTTAATCAAAATTCATACAATTCATACCAAGTATGAAATTATCATCTCCACACACCTGCATCCCCTTTACTCTAAGTTGATGATATATATTAATCATCATAATGACAATGATAATTGTATGACACCATGTCCCTACAATATCAATACTCCAGTTGTAAATCAATCTTAGAGTATACACAGGTGTCCTTTGCTGATCTAAATAGATCATCTATCCCCCCAACGGAGGATATTCATCACAACAGCTACTGTATTCCATCATCGATAATCGATGCATACTTTCAAAGGTCCATCTCTTTTTCAACAAAGAGTTCCGGATCTTCTCAAGGAGGAATACTGGGATAGATAAATATCCCTTTCAACATTTCCTATAATCACAACTTATGTTCTTCCAATTTCCATAATGTTTAGTAACACTTATACCAGTCAAATTATCACTCGGTATAGGATCTTCGATATCGGAACTATTTTCGCAATCATTTCAATCACCTACTCCACTTGCCTATGCAACGACAAGGCTAGGAGTTCATCCGAAACTGCATTCGAATGCTCTCGGATTATACGCACATTTGAGAGACAAAATCATACTATAATCTCAATAATTTAACCATCCATAAGGATATGTCTACAGTAAAGATATGTCTATCCAAGTCTAAGGGCATCCCTTAACTTCTTAATTGTTGGTCCCCATCTCACCTGACGGTAGAGATACCACCGACCCACAAGTCGATGTATAGGAACCTTACTAATCCGAACTAAGAATGTTCAAGACACAGATACCTGTAACTACAAGCATCTCTCAATATATTAATCCAGAGGGTAAAACTAGAGTAATACCCTGAACGATGAAATATCTGTCGATCCGATCCCAAAGGCTCCATGCAGGTCTCGGCCTTTCTCCGAAAAGAATAAGATCAGATCCAACAGTCCGCGACAAAGCGGTCTCATTTCTGCAATGAATGATCCAAGGATTTTTCCTAGATCATCTGATCCTATCACTTAAATTTACGAGCTACAACTGTAGAATACAAAATAAATACGACCACCGTCATATACTCTCTCCTCTATACAAATCAAATCACATCTGAAGGTAATTGTTGTTGTCTGCATAAGTCTTCCACAATGTCTTCTGCTGATACTGCTGCATAAGTCACTTCCCTTGAAGGGAAGTATCACGGAACTCCACCCATGCCTGAGGTAGTAGGTCGCGGCTGATGAGATAACCCAATCTTCTGTGCTGATCTCTGCTATCGAGACGGAGCGTCATCCTTCCGGAACACCATTGGTAGTCTTCAAATGAGTCTTCAAAGGATAGCTCTCCAAATATACTGGTTGCTCACCATAGCAACAGATTAACTGATCCAACGGATAATCTGACTTCGCGTGTCTTCATGATCCGCATTGCACGCACACAATCCCTTCGAAGTCTTTGTTCTGATTTTGCTGATATCCACAAGAACCTTCTGATGATCTGCGATCGGTCTTCTATAATCGGAGAGTAGCTCGACGCCTATGACTCCGATCTTACTCCTTTATCCAACAGTCGGAGACTTCTGACTCTAATAAGTTGACCTGCAATATATGCTTACCGGTCTCCAACTCTTAAACTCTTGTACGGAGTCATTTTTAAACTCCTGTCTCAATCCAACGTCTTCCGGCAGGATCTGGTAGAAGATCCCGACATCCTTATCCAACTATAAGCCAATAACTCTGGGTGGCTTAAATCATCCATTCATCTTCTTGAGCTATTAGGTGGTCGTAACCTCTGCAAGTCTCACGACTCTGCACAGTACACTATTACTAACCGAGCACCCTCTCTTGAAGCTCAAGAATTCCTTACAATGTCACTAAAAGTGACATGGGGAAATACTCTCTTTCAACATCACTAAACAATGATCAAGTGATATATTATTTCCCGAAGATTATTTTCTGCATTTATCACCAAGTACCAGCTTGATCCCGATAATGGTATGCAAACTACTCTTCTTTCTCGGTATAACATGAGTTAAGTACTCAAAAATACTCTCAAAGTTATACATCTTAGTATGAACAACTCAGGGATAAAATCCCTATGAAACACCGTAACCTAGCCTTCCACTATCTGCATCACAAATAATCTATAAGTCTGTTCATTACCCACAGGTAATGATCTGACTAGCACCGTTAGTGAAAATCTCTAAGGTTGAAATCTCTGATTTCAACCAGAAATGTGACGACTTGACCCGTGTTTTTCTGACTCGGTATCAGTCGGCTCTCAAAGGTAAATCACCTTTTCGACACGGTTCAAGACTCACAGACTCAACAGGTCGTTCCCGTGGTCAACTTATACCACGGTTATGAATAATAACCAACATACTATAGGTTATTCCCTAGTATAAGCATCTAAATGCATAGCCAACATAACCGAGAGTATAAACTCTAAAGGTCACTCCGGTTGGTCGCCTCGGTGGACGACCCCTACTACAAGTCTACACAGGTGTCATAACTATATTGTATACACCTACTAATCAAGTTTAGATAAATATCTACTAAACCATAAGTTTTTCAGGAATTCTTACCTCGTGCTGTTTGGAGCTCAGGCCGCTATCCATCTCATCTCAGAAAACCAAAATCGAATAAATCGACTCCCGAGAATCCAAGACTCGACTCAAAAACAACATTGTATGGCATCGCAGAACCTTGAGCTGTGATACCACTAAAGTTGTCACGCCCCGAGAGCATACCGAGCCGAAAATCAAACGGACGACACCTCCCCTGTACGTGGCAACATTTCGGGTTAATACAAGGCCCGTAGGCCCACAATAACAATAACATAACAAATAAAATACAACAACATAACGAAACACAGCGGAAACTAATACGACATATCCATAACCCCACATATACAATACATCCACATCATGCATACCAGTATGACTAACACACCACAACCACATACAGTACATCGACAAAATTCGAATCTACAAGTCCACAACACAATACACTACGAAAACTCCAAATACAATACATGGCGGACGCAAAGCCCAAAACCAATACAGGAGCCTCAGAGGTGAGATGAGATGTCAGCCAGTGGTGCTCCAAGCTGTCACGAAGTCTTCTACATTACACTGGCGCATGTAAAACCCAGTGGTTCGTGGGGTGGTGAGTAAAACTCAAGAGTAATAGAAAACATGTATATATGTCATATCACATGTATTTTCAACAACATACTCTAGAGGTACAACAGTATATCGATAGTATATAAATACAAGCATATACCGTCTAACCAAATAAACAACATAAAAATGCGTATATACCAAGTTCAAGTACGCTACTCTGATACAACCTGAACATATATCAAACATATATATATATAACAGGAAGAGTAGATCAACTCACAATATACTCTAGCTACAGGTCAAGGTATCTAATGGTTTGTCCAACCCATACCAGTATCCGACACAATCGTATAACAAATGCAAGAAACATGCATGAATATGATGTACACCCAAATGCAACAAGCATAGTACAATCAAATGCAACATTACAATAATCATATATATATAGACTGTATCCATATATATATTAATCTCAACCATCCATATATATATATATATATATAAATATATATATATATATATATATATATATATATATATATATATATATATATATATACATATACATACATACATATATGTATCTACATATGGTAATATGCAAAGTGCCATCAGATACGGCAATGCAGCATGCATCGTCATGCCTGCTCACCCCTACTCGCTACCACGACCCCAGTATGGCCTAGGAGGCATGACATGACAACTATCCCAACTCACACCAACCACTGCTATAGAGTGGCCGAGTGGGCAGTATGATCAAATATCATATAAGCGTAAAGAGCTCGCTACACAACGGGGGTCCCTACTGCTGGCCACTCCGACTAACACTACCAATGAGTGGTCGAGTACCACACACCCAGAACAACTGCACGCAACTCCAACTATCACCGTCTATAGTGGTAGAGTGTGGCACAACAGATGCTCGCCTCACACCGCCATTACTCCTGGGAGTGCTCGAGGCAAGACGACCGACTTTCTCAACCCCAAGGAGACTATGTCGTAAGAATGCATGAAAATGACATGTGTATGTTGTCACACGTACAACCATCTACCCAGACTCTGCTCAAAGAAAGAGTCATACCCATCTAATCAATACTCTATCCTCAGAGAGTTGTACTCAACAGATCGACGGACTCTCTATCCTGTAGAGAGTCGTACTCAACTGATCATAACTCTCTATCCAATAGAGAGTCGTACTCAACTGATCGACGCACTCTCTATCCTATAGAGAGTCGTACTCGACTGATCATAACTCTCTCTCCAATAGAGAGTCATACTCGACTGATCATAACTCTCTCTCCAATAGAGAGTCGTACTCAACTGATCGACGTACTCTCTGTCCGATAGAGAGTCATACTCGACTAATCATATCAAGCTGGGACCACCGGTCCGCAACGACACTCTAATCACCCTTCACTTAACCATTACACAACTCATGGTTGGTAACAGTATGCAACATACGGGTATTGGAAATAAATCCTACATTTAGGGCATTACCTACCCATAGATGACCTTTTTCCAATTTATAAATTGGGTCATCCCCCGTACTAACATTTACACCCTACTAAACATCTAGGCCAATTTACATCACATCTATAACTCCTAAATCATGATAGGGTATATGTGATATCAACAATTGAGCATAAATATATCCAATGATAAGTTCAAGCATACGATAATAAGAGCAGGGTCAAGGTAATATGAACACCTAACATGCTCATATCTATGACTAAATCTGAATGCAATACATCTACCCGAACCAAGTAGGAAATTACCCACCTGATATGTAGGCTGTGACAATAGTCTTCACGTCCATCAACCTATCTTGAATCAAGGTCCCAACTGTAGAATACAACATACACAACCTCTATCATATATGCTATAGGAATTTAAATCTCAACCGATCTTAATCCATTTCCTAAACCATATATATACTGTAAATAGAATTTCATTACAGTATCAAATTAAATCAATTTACATAGAAATCTTAATCTGCACTTACCTCACACTGATTCAACCTCCCATTGTTGCAATCAACCACCATTTTTTTTTATTCTCATCAAATCTGAATCCCATAATCAAATTGGGAACCAATTCCAACTCTGATCTACCAATCCTACAAAGATACTGCTATATTACCATTCATTAACTTAATCAACGTACAATTAGCCAAATCCAAATTGAAACTTACCTAGTTTCAAAGTCATAACATCAGCCCGTAGTTGCCTCCCATTTTGACCAATTCATAGATCGTAACCCACAACCAAATCACTACCAGCAACCTATGTTACAACTTAGAAATATGATAGAATCATAAATCAAAACAACTTTACCTCAAATTCGACCCACCTGTCCCAATCCTGCGGAAATGACAAATCCGTGAGATAAGAAACTCTCCTCCTTAAACCCTAGCTTAACTCATGAGACACTAAAATTCCAGATCGGGAATACTCACCGAAACACAGGCCAATAGATCAGAAATCATTATAGAGAAACAAATCAACTGAACAATGGAGACACCGATCGTGATTGATGCAGTCCACGAAGCAAGGTATCTGACACCAGCCAACAGAACTGCCACTGCAATGGGCGGTGACGACGATCAATCGAGCACAGAGAAAGATCGGTTGTCGGGGTTGTCCATGGTGGCCTGAGGCATGTCATCACGACCCGAGCAGAGGCAGCGATAGAGATCTAGGGAGCTGGTGATGGGGCAGCGACCACCGGACGAAGAAAATGGCCACGATCGGCCTAAACAACTCACGCCCAAGTAGAGCGACGCCACTGCCGGTCCAAGCGCGCGAGGAGGTCGAGGAGTTGGGGTGGGAAAGGTCGGCGGGATCTCAACGTCAGAGCAGAGATCGTGCGAACGGAAAAAGTCCGCTGCTCGGAACTGCCGAATCACCGGAGCAGGGAGATCGCGCGAATGGGAAAGGTCCACTGCTCGAAACTGCTGGATCACTGGAGCAGGGAGATCACTTCACTTTGGGGGGGCGGATCGCCCGTAACTATGATCGTCGCAGCGATCGACGACGTCGCGTGCACGACGGCGGTGGCACACGAGCGACAAGCAGCGCTACCAGCATAGCGATCGAGCGATCCGGCAGGCTGACCACGCCGACGAAGAGAAGCAAAGGAGGAGGAAGAATCGGCGGTGGAAGAGAGGGGAAGGAGAAGAATCACGCCTGTGTGGAGGAGAGGAAGAAGAAACATCGGGAAGAAGAGGAGTCGGGGGAAAGTAAAAAGGAATCGACACGGGAAAACGAGGAATCGGATTTATTGAGAAATTTAACACCTCATTATAGTCTAAACAGGCTTTACAAAAGCCTGTTTGCTTTATCCCCATGAAATATCCATAAACCTTCCGAAATTTTCCAAAAAAATTTCTAAAAATTCCTGGAAAATTTCATAGGGTATTCTCCCAATTATCCAACGTTTTATTTTATTTTGTAGTGTTTTTTTTTCTGTAGTATTTTACATACGCGATGCAATCTGATAATCTCTCGACAGTACAACTCCGCCAGACGATCCAATGAGTTCATCCCACGAATGGGTAGAAAGTGAGCTGATTTGTTTAACCAATCCACGATCACCCAAATCGCTTCATGTCCTTTACGGGTTCTGGGTAATCCCATAATGAAATTCATAGTGATATGCTATCACTTCCATTCCAGAATCAGAATTTTCTGAAGTAATCCAGTGGGTTTCTGATGTTCAACCTTCACTTGCTGGCATGCTAAACATCGTGTAACAAAGTCTGCAATATCTCTTTTCATACCGTTCTACCAGTGTAAGCATTTCAAATCTCGGTACATTCGAGTACCACCAGAATGTATAGCAAATCTCGAATGATATGCTTCTTGTAGCAACTCTTCCTTAACTGGATGCGTGTCCAGAATACATAATTTTCCCCGGAAATGAAGTACTCTATTCTCGTCAGTCGAGAAATCTTTCTGTCATTCTGAGTTTATTGTGCTGCACAAGAACTGCAGATGTTGATCACTAACTTGTGCTTCCTTAATCTTCTCAGTAATAGTAGACTGGGCAACAATATAAACTAATATCCCTCGGGGATATTTGACCTTGTTCAGACAATCCTAACTCCGAGAACTGTCGGACAAGATCAGTAATTATTGTCAGATGACTGGCCAGAACCCCACGAGATTTCCTGCTCAGTGCATCTGCGACCACATTAGCTTTTTCCTGATGATAATGGATTATACAGTCATAATCCTTCAGATATTCCATCCACCGTCTCTGTCTCAGATTCAGTTCTTTCTGTGTGAACAGATACTTCAGACTTTTATGGTCTGTGTATATCTCAAAGGTAATTCCATATAAATAGTGTCTCCATATTTTCAAGGAAAAAATAATGGCTACTAACTCTAGATCGTGCACTGGATAATTCCTTTCATGATCCTTTAGTTGACGGGAGGCATAAGATACCACACGGTTAGACTGCATCAGAACTGCACCCAACCCTTGGATAGAAGCATCAGTATATAGGACCATCCCATCAACACCAGAACAAATCACTAAGACTGGTGCAGAAACTAGCCGTCGCTTAAGCTCCTGGAAGCTAGTTTCACAAGCCTCTGACCAGGTGAACTTGACCCCTTTCCAAGTCAGGCGAGTGAGTGGCATGGCAATACTTGAGAATCCCTCCACGAATCTTCGATAATAACCGGCCATACCCAAGAAACTACGGACCTCCTGAACTGATTTTAGCTGCTCCCAACTAGTAATCGCCTCGATTTTCTGAGGATCTACTGAAATACCTTTGCTAGACACCACGTGTCCAAGAAAACCCATAGAGGATAGCCAGAAGGCACACTTACTAAACTTGGCATACAGCTGCTCCCGTCACAACGTCTCCAACACTATCCGTAGATGTTGTTCATGCTCCTCTTCATACCGGGAATAAATCAATATATCATCAATGAACACTATCACAAACTGATCTATATACCTCAAGAATATCCGGTTCATCAAGTCCATAAATGCAGCTGGAGCATTCGTGAGACCAAAAGGCATCACCAGAAACTCGTAATGCCCATAACGGGTGTGAAACATTGTTTTCTGAACATCCTCATCTCTTATTCGAAGTTGATGATATCCTGAGCGCAAATCAATCTTAGAGTACACACAGGTATCTTTAAGTTGGTCAAACAAACCCTCTATCCCTGGCAATGGATATTTGTTCTTTACAGTTACTGCATTCAGTTGTCAGTAGTCAATGCATAACCGCAATGATCCATCCTTCTTCTTGACAAAAAGTACTGGAGCTCCCCATGGAGAAACACTAGGTCGAATAAATCCATTATCCAATAGCTCCTGTAGTTGTACTTTAAGTTCATTCAGTTATTTTGGTGTCATCCGATAAGGAGGTTTCGATATTGGCACGGTTCCTGGAATCACCTCTATCGCAAATTCCACTTGCCTAGGAAGTGGCAAGCCTGGAAGTTCATCTAGAAAAACATCCTGATACTCTCGGACTACCCGCACATCAGAGAGGGGTGGTAGTCCTTCATTCTCAACTTTGACTAGAGATAGTAAATAACCCTGACAACCCTGGGCCAATAACTTCTGAGCTTGTAAAGCCGATATAATGGATAGCCCATCATCTCTAGTGCCAACAAATTCCCATGCAGGTTGATCCGGTGGTCAAAAAGTCACTACTCTCGCTCTACAATCCACTGTAGCGTAAAAAGTGGCCAACCAGTCCATACTGAGGATGATGTCAAATTCCACCATCTCTAACACCTAGAGGTCCACCGTAAGGATATGCCCGTCAAAATCTAATGGGCAACCTTTGATTTCTTGGTGGCTAGTCAGCACCTTTCCTGAAGGCAACGATACTGCTAGCCCACAAGAACGAACCATCAAAATCCTTCCAACTTTACCCAGAAATATTCTAGATACAAATGAATGTGATCTACCAGTATCAATCAAAGTATCAACATATATGGAATAAACTGAAACCATACCCATATGACTGATCCCTCAGCCCGCTGCACCTCATCTCTGGTGATGGCATAAACACGTCCAGTCTCCATATTTGACTGTTGCGTCCCTGCTGAGGTAGTAGAGTGCCTCCACTCAGGCTGAGTCTGACTCTGTGGTACTGGAGACTGAGTCGTCGGTGCAGGCATAATATAACCCTGAGAGTTGGCTGGTAATAACTGCGGTGCAGGTACCCCTGGATAGTAGATTACTGGAGATGTAGGATACTAAATAGTTGTCGGCATCATTGAAGGGGCATCCCCTGTATCTGATACAACTATGCATGTGAAGGTACTGGCTGCCTCTGACCATAAGACTGCATCTGCGGTGTTGTCCTCTACTGCTGTTGCTGGCTGGACTTTCTTCCCTTGTTAGAGCTATCAGAAAACTCCAACTGTGCTCTCAATGTACACTCCCGACTGTATGTCCGGGTTGCTTACAATAATAGCAAACAGGATGCTCTAAAGGACACTCTGGAGCTCTATGACTTTCATATCCTCATCTATAACATCCAATTCTGTTCTGACTCTTACAGTTCTTCTGAGAACCTCCAGACTGTTTAGAAGCTGGGTGCTTCCCTTTTTGCACCCTAGATGATCCCTCGGTAGTACCTCGAGTATTTCCCTTTTGATTCTGCTTCTTCTGAGTATTCCCTGAATTTTGCTTCTGCTACTTACTCTGGGACATCTTCTTCACGATATCCTTTTCCCTAGAAATTTGTTGAGAAGTCATCTCAATACAGATAGCCCGGTCCAATGCCTCCCTGTAAGAGGCAATAGAAGATCCTGACACCCTGGACCGAATATAAGTAGTTAGGCCCTGAGTAAACTGGAACATTCAGTCTTCATCCTGAGTTACCAGATGAGGGTAAAACTCCGCAAGTCTGGTAAACTCCGTGTTATATTCCATAATGGATCGGTCCCCTTGCTTCAAACTTAGGAACTCCTGATGACGTGCCATAGAAAATGCGGAAGGGAAATACTGTCTCCAAAAAGCATCTCTGAAAACTACCCAGGTAATCTCCCGCTCCCCGAATAGGGTTTTCTACATCTTCCACCAAGTAACAGCCTAATCTCTAAGGTGGTATGCAGCTAGGCCCAATTTCTCCTCATTCGTACAGTCTACATACTTGAAAGTGTCCTCCAAATTCTCCAACCACGCAGGTGCGATCCATGGATTAGAATACCCTCGGAACACAGTAAGTCGATCCTTGGCCGAACGTGCCAGTACAAGTATCTGTGCTTTATTATTCAGTCAACTGGAGTCCGTAGGTTCTGGCCTAATCAATGATATATTCGGATCTTGAGACTTCAAACCTCCGATAAGGAGAGGCTGAGGATGTTCTTGAGTAGCTGGCTCAGTCGTAACCGTATCTTGTCCCACCACTCTAGCTAATCGCCTTGAGGGATGACCTCGACCACGAGTCTGCACAGGTGTCATAACTCTGACTGTATACACCTGTTGAACAAGTCTAGATAAGTATCTAACTAGAATATAAGTTATCAGAAATTCTTACTTCATGCTGCTCGGAGCTCATGTCGTTGTCGATCCCATCTCACAAAACCAAAACTAAAATAAATCGACTCCCGGAAAATCCAAGACTCAACAAAAAAATCATTATATGGCATCACAGAACCTAGGGCTCTGATACCAATAAAGTTGTCATGCCCCGAGAGTATGCTGAGCTGAAAAGCAAATGGACGACATCTCCCTTGTACGTGACAACATATCCTATTAATACAAGGCCTTCCGACCACATCCACACAAACATAAACAAGTATATCTATATCAAAACACAACAAAAGACATCACAACAAAATAACAACTCACAACAACCCATACCGACATCAAAATCCAAAATGAACACGGGTGTACACAGAACAAGTCCACAACACAAAATGTCATATAACTCCAAATACATACTAAATCATACGGAAACTCAAAATATCCACGGGAGCCTCGGAAGTGAAATGGGATGGATCTCTGGCGATGCTCCAAGCCATCACGAAGATTTCTACCTGTTACTTGGCCGACAGAAAAAACCAGGGTCGGTGGTGGTGAGTATAACTCAGCGGTAATAGAAAAGAACATGTATATATCAAATATCACATGTAATTCAATAATATACGTGTACATCAGGTAAACACCAGTATAATAAATATATACATGCATATACCTTCTAACCAAATGAACAACATAAAATGCAGACATATCTGAAAGTCTACTATGCTACACACATCCAACCTGAGCATATATCCACAATATACAACATGAAGAGTAATACTAACTCACATTATATCATGATACAAGTCAAAAGTATCAAATAGACTGACCAATAAGTATATAGATTTCCGACACCCAACTATATAGAAAATGCAAGTATCATGTATAAAGATGTACAAACAAATGCAACAAGCATAGCACAAACAAATGCAACGTCACAATAAGCATGCATAAAGACTATATATATATATATATATATATATATATATATATATATATATATATATATATATATATATATATATATATATATATATATATATATATATATATATATATATATATATATATATATATATATATATATACATGTATATATGTATATATATGGCAATATGCAAAACGCCATAAGACACGGCAATGCAACATGCATGGTCATGCCGACTCACCCTAAAGCTACCACGACCCCAGTGTGGCCTCGGTGGCTCGACATGACAACTGTCCCAACTCAACACCAACCACTACTCTCGAATGGTCGAGTGGGAAGTATGATCAAGTAGCATATAAGCATAAAGAGCTAGCTACACGACAGGGGCCCCTGTTGTTGGCCACTCCGACAGTCACTACCCATGAGTGGTCAAGTACCACACACGCAGGACAACTGCACGCAACTCCAACTACCACCGTCTATAGTGGTCGAGTGTGGCACTACAATGCTCTGCCCTCCCACCAGTTACTCCTCCATGAGTAACCTGGGAGGCAGGATGACTGACGTCTCAACCACAAGGGAGACCAAGTCGTCAGCATGCATGTAAATGACATGAATGTATAGTCACACATACAGACATCTACCACAGACTCTCTATTCTACAGAGAGTCATACCAATCTGATCAATGCACTCTCTATCCTACAGAGAGTCGTACTCAATTGATCACAACCAAACTAGGACCTCTGGTCCGTAGCGATGCACTATCGACAATCCACATGACCATACATAATCACATGATCCGAAATGGTACACAACACAAGGATTTAACATAAGATTCAATTCTATGTTCAGGACATTACTCACTCCCCAAGATGACCTTTTATCACATTTATAATTCAAGTCTTCATCCATACTCTACTAAATACACCTAATTGAACAACTATAGGCTTACATGCATCACATCTATAACTCATAATCATAATGAAGGAAAATGTGATAACAGCAATAGAGTATTTAAAAAAGGTCAAAGACTAAGTATCAAGCATTAGAATAACTAGAGTGGATTTAAAGTCAAAGTGATAATAATATGAAGTTATATATTTCAGGGTTTAGCTACTACCTAACCGGGGTAGGAAATTACCCACCTTCTAAGAAGCTCGTGACAATAAAATCCTCATGGTCGCGGTCCTGCCTCGTATCTACGTTTTGCACAATTCATAATATGCATTAAGTTCAAGCACACGACAACATATTATTTACTACTATATCGTTCCTATAATCGCATCCTTTTTATCGAATATGATTTAGGAAATCCCCCAAATCATCCAAGGATAATTCACTATAACTAACCTTCACCGAACGAAACCCAAATAGCCAACTTAACCACTTAATTTAAACCCACCGTTTTCAATTAGCAAAAGTGCTAACCTACACATTCAATTCCATATCCATCTTAACAAAGCATATCTCATGAAGATTTAACCCTTTTTTACTTAATCTAATGTAATAGTATCACCAACAAAATTAAGTATAAATCTAATCCATATTCACACTAATACACATCTCTATTCATAACCCAAACAAAGCTACTACTTTATAGCCGGCCAAAACATCACCTCACTGTTAGTTATAGCCCTAGAGCCAATCATGTGATGGTTGAAAAGGGAACATTTTGTATCATATTCAATAAAGGCAAAGGATTGGTTATTATATTTACATCTTGCTTGTGCCAGCTAAATTAAATATATTAATGCCCTAGAAAAGTAGGTTCTTATCTACAGCACATCAATTGGCAGAATTGATTATGAGAGGCTGTAGAGAACACTTTCCTAAATGTTCCTAGTCAAGTATTAATATGCAAGGGCAATATTAATACATAAAGACTAGCATGTAGGTCGATTGATGACTTGATCTCACAAGTCATGGATATATGATATCAAGTTGACACATGGGTATATATTAGAGAATATATACTGAACTGACCCGCCATGAGAAAGTTTCATGGATCGTTATATGAGTGTCATAAACTTTCTCATGTGACTATTGGTATGAATAGTCCTCGAACCTGAAGTCACTACGGTTCCCTACATAAGGAATTATGTACTTTGGTATCGTCAAACGTCACCCGTAACAGGGTGGACCATAAAGGCGATTACTGGGTATATAACAAATTATGCGGAGGGATGTGAGTGATGTAGATGGGATCTATCCCTCTCATATGACGAGAGTGATATCGGTGGGCCCCTTGATTGAGTAGAACTACTAAAACGTATGGCCATGCTCAAATGAGTTAATATGAGATATTGAGCTCATTTGTTTGAGTTAGTTTACTCAGGGATCAAGAAACACATAGATTGATCGAGGATGACACGGTCTATGCCTCATTGGTCAATCTGATATCAAGGATAGAAGGACACGGTCATACATTATAGTAGTCACGGAAAGGTTAGTCGGATCTTGACTTATTTCGTAACTTGGGTAGCAATGATGTATTGCTAGATGCCGCTCATTGCTTGTGTATCTAAAAGAGTTTAGATCCACTGCCAACGTTATGAGAGCCTATAGGGTCACACACAAAGAGCATGATGATTAGAAGAATTAGTGCATTCTAGTTTGACTAGAATAATTTGGGAATAAGCTTAAGTACAAAATGGTTTTTGGACTTTAAGCTTAATGAGAATTTTAGCTTATTGATTTAATGAGATTAATTCAATATGTTACCTTATTGATTTAATGAGATTAATTCAATATGATAACATAAGCTTATTAAATTAATAAGATTAATTCAACATGCATGAATGCCACACAAGCATGCCACATAAGCATGCCACCTAAGCTAGATAAGGTGGGCTTATTGAATTAATAAGACATGCATGAATGCCACACAAGCATGCCACATAATCATGCCACCTAAGCTAGATAAGGTGGAAGGAGACAAAGTGGTTTTTGTCTCCTTAAAGTGGCCGGCCAAACAAGGTGTCTCAATGCAATGGATTGCATTGAATGGTAGGAGGTGAAAGGGTTTTTCCAACCCTATAAAAGACTCCATGGAGTGGCCAGCCAAAGTGTGATTGTGGTTGTGTGAGAGCTTGAGAGCTTGGTGGAAGCTTTGGTTGTGTGGTTTTGTGAGTGTAGGCTAGCAAGAAGAGTAGTCTTCTTCTTCCCTTCTCTTTTTCCCTAGCTTCCTCTCCTTTAGGGACTTCTCTAGCAAGAAGTAAAGGAGAGCCCTTCTAGTTTTTCTTTTGTGAGACAAGAGCTTGCTCGTGTGGATACGTATAGAGGCATGGACATTTGAACGTGCTAAAGATCCAACAAACCAAAAGGAAAAGCGGGATTAACAAGGGCACGCAACAAAGGTAATCCTCTCCTATAAGATAGGTTTGGTTTAGAGAAATTTATTTTATACGAGTTTGCTTTCGCATGGATCACTTGGACGGGATCCTAATTTTTCCGTTGCGAATATGCCATTTGGCATAAAGAATTCACGACAGTGGTATCCGAGCCACTTAGAAAGATCGTATAAAAATAGTTTTCTCTATTTTATATATGATATAGAAGTAGGATGAATTTTATTATGAGTTGATAATTGCATTAGCAAATTTTCAAACATAATAAAATATCCGATGTCTTTTAAAAGTTAAAATTGACATGGTGCATGGTTATGGCCTAGTCCCAAAAGTTTGTGATTGTGTGTTGTAATTCTTAATACGGCCTGCGTGTCGTGCCTTTCTCCTAATATTCTTGTTGTAAAATTAGTTTTAGACTGAATGTAACTCGAGTATTTCTCCTTTTGTAATACAATAAAGATGGAGGGTCCATTGGAAGATAATGTTACAAGGAGGAAGTCAACAACACAAGACAACCAAAAGGAAGCACTTGGGAGAAGATGCTATCCTAGGTTGACCAATCAATCTTCTCATTGGCTTGAGAAGATTGTAGAATAAGGGCCATAACCATGACACACTTAGTTTAACTTGTATGTGATGCATGTTAATTTAGCTTATATGTGATGTATGCTAATATGTATGTGATGCATGTTTTTATATCTTAATAAGTCAAAATACTATATGCCTACCAAAGTTTGGTACTCACTACTTCCTCGATCATTTGTTATTGGGTTTACCAAAGCAAAGCAATGCATTTTATCTTGGAAGAGTGCGAGTGGACAATCGTGATGTCCGCTATCAAACTTAGTTAAGACTTAATTAAGTTTTTCTTAATTAGTTAAGAAAGTAGAGGCATATATTAGCTTTGAACATAAGTTTTAAAATTAGTTTTGTGTGATTTTAGAACATCGGCTTTGTCTTAGAAGTGGTCGTTGCTCACGATATCCAAGAAGGCCTCATGCCTGCCACACTAGCTGGTTTAGGAATAAAACTAATCTAAACTTAACCAAAGCTATTAAAGAGTTACATCAGATGTAATTGGCAAAGATTGCCTACCTAATCATACTACGTCTTGGGCGATTAGCCAAAGCTAACTCAAGGCAATTATGATGTGGATCTTTATCCCATATAAATTTATAGCTAAATAGTAGCTAATGATGTAAGCGAAAGTGTTTGCCTACATCAATGATTAGCTCATATCAAAGCTATGAGAATTTAGTGAGCCTCATTTAATTAAAGGCCTAATTAAATGACTTAGGTATGATACTTAATTTTGCATTTTATTGTTGTAGATCACCATGTCATCTAACACGACACACCCTCAACTTGCGATCTGTCCTTGAGAAGGACAAGCTCAATGGAAGCGAACTTTCTTGGTAGTATAGGAACTTGAGGATTATCCTCAAGCAAGAACGCATAAAGTATGTCCTAGAAGCAGTCTACCCACAAATACAGCCCTATGGCCACTCGTCTTTGAAAAGATGCTTATAAGAAGCATCAAGATGACTCATTAGATGTGTCATGCCTTATGCTTGCAACCATGAACTCTGAGCTTCAGAAGCAACATGAGAACATGGATGCCTATGATATGGTTGAGCATTTGAAACAACTATATCAAGGACAAGCTAAACACGGCGTTTTGAAGTGTCTAAGGCTCTTTTTGCATGCAAGATGCAAGAAGGAACACCTGTAGGAACTCACGTACTTAAAATGATTGGGTACGTTGAGAACCTTGAAAGACTAGGTTTTCCACTGAGCCAAGAATTGGCAACCGATGTTATCCTGCAATCGTTGCCGGAAACATATAATCAATTCGTCATGAATTATAACATGAATGAAATTGATAAGCCTTTGCCTGAGATTCTCAGCATGTTAAGAACTGCTGAACCGAATCTCAAGAAGAAAGTTAGTAACGTACTAATGGTCGAAAAGGACAAAGGTAAGCGCAAAGGCAAGGGTAAGACCCAAGCCAAAGGCAAGGCCAATTCATCCACTTCAAAGGGTAAAGGTAAAGTACCTAAGGAAGGGGACTGTTTCCATTGCGGTGAGACTGGACCTTTAGGCGGGCTGAAGTCTACCTTGAGGAAGTAAAGAAGAAAAGAAGTGGGACTTCTTCCTCAGGTATACACGTTATAGAAGTTAATCTATCTATTTCTTCTACATGGGTATTAGATACCGGATGTGCATCTCACATTTGTACTAATGTGCAGGGACTGAGAAATAGTAGACTAATGGCAAAAGGCGAAGTGGACCTACGAGTAGGCAATGGCGCAAAAGTTCTTCTTCTGTATTTGTAGGAACATATTCTTTGTCTTTGCCCTTTGGGGCTTATCTTAGAACTAGAGGAGTGCTTATATGTACTGCATTGACAAAGAACATAATTTACGTATCTTGTTTAGACAAGAAAAACTTTTCTTTTATAATAAAGGACAAATGTTGTTCCATTTATTTGAATGAAATGTTCTATTGTAATGCACCACTTATGAATGGTCTCTATGTTCTAGATTTAGAAAACCCAATATATAACGTAAATACCAAACGGTTCAAATCGAATTATTTGAACCAAACATATCTCTGGCACTGTCGCCTAGGTCACATAAATGAAAAACGCATATCCCAACTCCATAAAGATGGATTATTGGACTCATTTGATTTTGAATCATATGAGGTATGCGAATCTTGTCTTTTAGGAAAGATGACTAAAACTCCATTTAGTGGACATGGAGAGAAGCGGCGGACTTGTTAGGACTCATACATCGATGTATGTGGCCCTTTCAATGTCGAAGCGAGGAGGCTATAAATACTTTATTACTTTCAGCGATGATATGAGTAGATTTGGCTACTTATATTTGATGAGACATAAGTCGAATCCTTTGAAAAGTTCAAAGCATTCAAGAATGAAGTACAAAACCAACTTGGTAAGCGTATTAAGCTACTTGATCGGATCGAGGTGGTGAATACCTTAGTCGAGTTTCGTGATCACTGGTGAGTGTGGGATAATATCCCAACTCACTCCACTGGAACACCACAATGGAATGGTGTATCGAGAGAGAAATCGTACTCTATTAGATATGAGTGCGATCAATGATGAGCAGGTGATCTACCTACTTCCTTTTGGGGTTTAGCTCTAGAGGCAGTAGCTTTCACACTTAATCGCGTCCATCAGCGTAGAAAAGACACCATATCGTTATGGGTGGGAAGAGTCCCAAAATGTCTTTTATAAAGATTTGGGGTTGTGAAGCTTATGTAAGACGCTCAAGTCTCGGATAAACTAGGACCCAAATCAGATAAGTGTTATTTTGTAGGATATCCCAAGAAACTAAGGGATATTACTTTTACAATCCCACACTTGGCAAGGTGTTTGTTGCCAGAAATGCTGTCTTTCTAGAAAGAGAATTTATTTCTAGAAAAACTAGTGGGAGTAAAATTCATCTTGAAGAAGTTCAAGATGACGATAACACTAAGGCTTCGATGGAAAATGAACAGGCACCACAAAGTGTTGTGGATGAGGAAATTGTTGCCCAAAGAGTTGTGGAGCAAACACCTGTTCAAGTAGACCAACCTCTTCGTAGATTTGATAGGATCCGTCGTCAACCCGAGAGATATTCTTTTCTCTTGACTGACAACGGTGATGTATTGCTTGTCGATCTTGACGAGCCTACATCCTATCAAGAAGCTATGATGAGCCCAGATTCCGAGAAATGGCTAGAGGCCATGAGATCCGAAATGGAATCCATGTACACTAACCAAGTATGGACTTTGGTTGATCCACCTGAAGGGGTAAAACCCATTGGGTGTAAGTGGGTCTTTAAAGTAAAGACTGACATGGATGGTAATAAGCATACCTATAAAGGTAGATTGGTGGCTAAAGGATTCAAACAAATTCATGGTATTGACTATGATGAAACCTTTTCACCGATTCGATGCTTAAATCCATTCGGATCATACTTGCTATTGCAGCCTACCACGATTATGAGATCTGGCAGATGGATGTCAAAACCGCTTTTCTGAATGGAAAGCTACTCGAGGATGTGTACATGACACAGCCTGAGGGTTTTGAAGATCCAAAGCATCCTGGAAAGGTATGCAAACTGCAAAGGTCCATTTATGGACTAAAGCAAGCCTCTCGAAGCTGGAATCTTCGATTCGATGATGCAATCAAGGAGTTTGGTTTCATCAAGAATGAAGATGAACCTTGTGTCTACAAGAGAAATAGTGGGAGCACAGTTGTATTTCTTGTCTTGTATGTAGATGACATACTTCTCATCGAAATGATATTCCCTCACTCGATCTGTGAAGATGTGGTTAGGGAATTGTTTCTCGATGAAAGACTTAGGTGAAGCTGCCTATATTCTAGGCATCAAGATCTATAGAGATAGATCTAAAAGATTACTTGGCCTAAGTCAGAGTACATACATTGATAAAGTGATAGATCGTTTTGCTATGCAAAATTCTAAGAAAGGATTTCTGCCTTTATCACATGGTGTGAGTCTTTCGAAGACTCAATGTCCCTCTTCTAAGGAGGAGAGAGATCGCATGGATAAGATCCCTTATGCATCTGCTATAGGGTCTATCATGTACGCCATGCTTTGTACTCGTCCTGACGTCTCGTATGCTTTGAGCATGACGAGTAGATACCAGTCGGATCCAGGTGAAAGTCACTGGATAGCAGTCAAAAATATTCTTAAATACTTATGAAGAACGAAAGAATATTTCCTGATATTTGGAGGCAATGAGGAGCTAGCTGTAAAGGGTTACAGTGATGCAAGCTTCCAAACAGACAAGGATGACTATAGATCGCAATCGGGGTACGTGTTTTGCCTGAATGGTGGAGCTGTGGTGGAAGAGTTCAAAGCAGACACAATTCGATTCTACAACGGAGTATATTCGCTGCGTCGATGCAAAAGGAGGTTTATGGCTCGCAAGTTCATCGCTGAACTTGGAGTAGTTCCTAACATTACGGATCCAATAGACCTCTATTGTGACAACAATGGGGCTATCAAAGCTAAGGAACCTCGATCACATCACGACCAAACACATACTGCGGCGCTTCCATCTCATTCGAGAGATCATCGATAGAGGAGATGTGAGGATATGCAGAGTACCGACAGAAGCTAACATCGCAGATCCATTGACCAAGGCTTTGGCACAGAGGAAGCATTATGGTCACACTAGGTCACTAGGTATTAGATATCATAATGATTGGTACTAGTGCTAGTGGGAGATTGTTAGTTATAGCCCTAGAGCCAATCATGTGATGGTTGAAAAGGGAACATTTTGTATCATATTCAATAAAGGCAAAGGATTGGTTATTATATTTACATCTTGCTTGTGCCAGCTAAATTAAATAAAATAATGCCCTAGAAAAGTAGGTTCTTATCTACAGCACATCAATTGGCAGAATTGATTATGAGAGGCTGTAGAGAACACTTTCCTAAATGTTCCTAGTCAAGTATTAATATGCAAGGGCAATATTAATACATAAAGACTAGCATGTAGGTCGATTGATGACTTGATCTCACAAGTCATGGATATATGATATCAAGTTGACACATGGGTATATATTAGAGAATATATACTGAACTGACCCGCCATGAGAAAGTTTCATGGATCGTTATATGAGTGTCATAAACTTTCTCATGTGACTATTGGTATGAATAGTCCTCGAACCTGAAGTCACTACGGTTCCCTACATAAGGAATTATGTACTTTGGTATCGTCAAACGTCACCCGTAACAGGGTAGACCATAAAGGCAATTACTGGGTATATAACAAATTATGCGGAGGGATGTGAGTGATGTAGATGGGATCTATCCCTCTCATATGACGAGAGTGATATCGGTGGGCCCCTTGATTGAGTAGAACTACTAAAATGCATGGCCATGCTCAAATGAGTCAATATGAGATATTGAGCTCATTTGTTTGAGTTAGTTTACTCAGAGATCAAGAAACACATAGATTGATCGAGGATGACACGGTCTATGTCTCATTGGTCAATCTGATATCAAGGATAGAAGGACACGGTCATACATTATAGTAGTCACGGAAAAGTTAGTCGGATCTTGACTTATTTCGTAACTTGGGTAGCAATGATGTATTGCTAGATGCCGTTCATTGCTTGTGTATCTAAAAGAGTTTAGATCCACTGCCAACGTTATGAGAGCCTATAGGGTCACACACAAAGAGCATGATGATTAGAAGAATTAGTGCATTCTAGTTTGACTAGAATAATTTGGGAATAAGCTTAAGTACAAAATGGTTTTTGGACTTTAAGCTTAATGAGAATTTTAGCTTATTGATTTAATGAGATTAATTCAATATGTTACCTTATTGATTTAATGAGATTAATTCAATATGATAACATAAGCTTATTGAATTAATAAGATTAATTCAACATGCATGAATGCCACACAAGCATGCCACATAAGCATGCCACCTAAGCTAGATAAGGTGGGTTTATTGAATTAATAAGACATGCATGAATGTCACACAAGCATGCCACATAATCATGTCACCTAAGCTAGATAAGGTGGAAGGAGACAAAGTGGTTTTTGTCTCCTTAAAGTGGCCGGCCAAACAAGGTGTCTCAATGCAATGGATTGCATTGAATGGTAGGAGGTGAAAGAGTTTTTCCAACCCTATAAAAGACTCCATGGAGTGGCCGGCCAAAGTGTGATTGTGGTTGTGTGAGAGCTTGAGAGCTTGGTGGAAGCTTTGGTTGTGTGGTTTTGTGAGTGTAGGCTAGCAAGAAGAGTAGTCTTCTTCTTCCCTTCTCTTTTTCCCTAGCTTCCTCTCCTTTAGGGACTTCTCTAGCAAGAAGTAAAGGAGAGCCCTTCTAGTTTTTCTTTTGTGAGACAAGAGCTTGCTCGTGTGGATACGTATAGAGGCACGGACATTTGAACGTGCTAAAGATCCAACAAACCAAAAGGAAAAGCGGGATTAACAAGGGCACGCAACAAAGGTAATCCTCTCCTATAAGATAGGTTTGGTTTTAGAGAAATTTATTTTGTACGAGGTTTTCTTTCGCAAGGATCACTAGGAAGGGATCCTAATTTTTCTGTTGCGCATATGCTATTTGGCATATAGAAATCCCTACACTCACATCTCTAATACAAGGCATAAACAGAGCATCACAGCCATTCACAACCCCCAAATTTACAGTCGGCAACACCCCTGTTCATTGCCAACCACAACTCTATCCTCTAAAACATCTATCTCCACCTCACAGCCAACAAAAAAACAAGCACCGTGACCATCATGGTCATGAACAGAACATCACAACAAATCTCCAAGCAACCTTGCTGAAACCTAACAACAAACCACTGAACAGCAGAGAAAAGGGAACAACTGAGAGGTATACCTGAGGTTGTAGCTTCACCGGTGACCCTCCCCCTTTATCCCTTGTCCATCGACTCAAGGCACTGCCCAAATTCACAAATCAAGCTCAGCCAAGGCAGATCCACAAAAACTCCAAAATCTCGTCCAAGGTAAGAAAATCCATGCCTCACCTTGCTCCGGCTACGATCGATCAGATCAACCCACAACTGACAATGCACAATCAGGAGCAAGTGAAGATGTCATCGACCCAACTCCTAGCCCTGCGCTCGCTTGCCGTTCTGACTCGTTCGTGGGCACTGGCGAGGTCGATCGTCGTCGTTGGCAGCGAAGGGGGCGGGTTGTGTTCGGTCGTCTCTTGCAGAGAAAGAGGCGGTTATGTCAATCGTTGCTTGCAGAGAAATGGGACAGGCACACGAGAAGAAAAGGGGCTCGTGAGAAGAAAAATAGCGAGGAGGAGAGGGAATGCTTCGGTCACGGGTTGCTTCGGAGACGAAGAGAACATAAACTGGGAGAAGCATCGTCGCGATGGGGAAAAGAAATAAAGAAGGAAGTAACGAATGCAGTTGGAAACGCTCGCATAGAGGAAAAGTCGCGTGCAGTGAGGAAAACGTTGAACGAAAAATGGGTCGAGTTTGAGGGAGTGGGTTGGGTTTAATCCGATAAGCCATTAACCCTAGATTTAATTAAACCTAGATTAATTTAACTCCAAGCTCCCTTCAATTAAACCTATACGATTTAATTCTAGATCCATCCAATTTTAATCCCATAAGATTTAAGTCTAGGTTAGGTTTAAGTAAATCCCTAACCATGCATCACTAACTAAATTTTTATCCAACGATAATATTATTATTTTATTATTATTATTATTATTATTATTTTCTGTGGTATTTTACATGAAGACATGAGGATTTTGTGATGGAAACCCTATTTGAAGAGTCATTACGAAGAGGAGATTTTGGCGCCGCCTAGAGCGATCATAGATTCAGATCATAGACTACATTGAGTCTTTATAAACTTTAATTCTATGTTTTTTCTTTGTAACTCCATCATAAAGTAGTCTCTCTAATTCTAGGATTAGAGAGTAATTTGGGGGTACTATTTTGACAGTTTTAATGCATTTATCCTCATTTTCATTTATGACACGTATTGATTGTGATTGATTTTTACACACTATGTCCACTCTACCAACCATATGTTGCTGGATTTGACTTAGTCGGTATCCTTCACCGAGTTAGACCGAGAGGACAACCTTAGTTGAGTCATTGCATAGAAACACAACTAGAATATATCTTAGAGAAGGGACATCCTTATCAACGAACCTTGATCTCCGACCTCTAAAATCAACTTAGGAGCTCAATCTATAAGTAGTGAGTGGTTTTCCATATGACAACGAGATCAAGTCCAGATATCTGGAGTGATAGAAGAAGGTTAACAAGGATCACCTACGAAAGTAGATTGGATATCACGAAGTAGGGTGATCTCTGGATATTCGTGGAGCTTTCGTGATAGGAGTTATCCTTGAAAGTGATTTTTGGCGTGATTATCTCAAAGTTAATTTCATCCCTTGAGGCTTTCATGATTCATCACAAATTTTAAAGGGTCTACCCTAATCCACTATCTAAGTTGTGATTAAGGTAGACACATCAGTATTTTTTTTCTTTATCCCATAGGCACATTGACTGCCTTATGATGAGTCCCTTCGCATTCATACGTCAAGACAAGACGATCTACATTTGTTTATATCACCAAGTGAAATCAGAACCCTATAATTACTCTTCTGAATAGTTTTTCAAATCATTTCTCTTCTATCAAACTTACTTTCGATTATGCACATCTCTTTTGACGACTTTTTCTGAATATGTTTTGTGAATAAAGTGATACACAATAACACAGTCTTAATGAACAATATATTATTACTTGACGATGAGTTGTGTACTTGTAGAGCACACATTAAGTTCTTGGCATCACTGTGCTTTTGTTGATATCAATTCTTATTCGTGATTTAGTTAATTTAGACTTTTTATTTCTTTATTTCTTTTTCCACATTTACTATGATTTCTTCTTTTCTTTTCGCAGATGATTTCTCTCTTTTATGCACAGATCTACTAGGTTGGATATCGTTCTCAATCTGGATCCTAAGATAAAGAGAACCTATCGTGCGAAAAAGAATTTGTAGAGACAGTTGGACACGCATATGACATCCATCATAATCGCCAATGATAATAAACTTCTAAAGGATTACGTACCCAATGCAAGAGGATTGAGGTTCAGCATCACACAACCTTCGATTAAAGCCAATAATTTCAAGTTGAAACCTTCTCTAATTAACATGGTCCAACAACATCAGTTCGGAGGCCAACCCATCAATGACCCAAATCTACATCTCTAGGTATTTCTAGAAAATTGTGACACTTTTTGATATAACGAAGCTTCTGCAGATAACATCCGACTACAATTATTCCCCCTCACGCTCAAAGACAAGGCAGGGACTTGGCTACATTCCATGCTCATTGGTTGTATCATGACTTGGGAGTAGATGGAGGAGAGTTTCCTCGATAAATTCTTCCCTCCGAGTAAGACTGCACACATCATGAATCAGATCATAAGCTTTGCTCAAAAGGATGGAGAATTATTGTTCAAAGCATGTGATTGATTCAAGGAACTCCTATGGCAGTGCCCTCATTATGAACTGGAGAAATGATTAGTGATTCACACTTTCTATAATGTTATAACATATTTTGCTAGGATTTTACTAGATTCATCTATTGGAGGAGCCTTGATGAACAAGATGCTCGATGAGGCCTACGACATCATTGAGAATGTGGCAAACGACCACCATCAATGGGCCAATAAGAGAGGTAATCTGGTAAAGAGCACAGGTAAGTCTTCTTGATTTTATTTCTACTAAGATGGACCCACTCTCTAAAAGATTAGATTATCTTATTCTTAACACTATGAATGTCTCTAATTCTTGTGAGATTTGTAATGTGACAAGTCACACGGTTGTAAATTATCATGTAGGGATCGTATTGTCCGAAATTCAAGTGGAGTAAGTTGACACAATCAACGGATTCAATAGAGAACAAACAATTCATATTTGAACATGTACAACCCTAGTTGGAGGAATTATCTCAACTTCTTCTACATAGGCAATAAAGAGAGCACCGAACAGAAGAATTTTGGAGCGCCGTTAGAATTTTAGCAACCACAAAAATTGAACCTAGACATCTTACTGAAAAATTTCAACACAAATCAGTCAAACAGAATGAGAGGTTCAAAAAGATGCATCAAGATATAGGAGAAGCACTCAAACGGATAGAAGGTAAGATTAATGACATGTGCAATCATACTAATACATTAGAAACTCAAGTTGCATAGGTCATGAGCGCATCTTCAAGAGCTCCCGAGAGATTTCTAGATCAGCCAGAGGCAATTCCATTAAGCATTGAAATGTCGTCACTTTGATGAGTGACAAAATTTTAGAGGAGCCTGAGAAGACTACTGACAACCAGATAAAGGAGGATTGCACACCTGATGAAGGAACACACAAGAAGGCCACCGACGAACCTTAGCCCAAGGCTCTGGTGAGGACATACATACCGTCAATCCCTTTCCCTCAGCAGTTAGACAAGGTAAAGCTAGATGAGCAATTTGGTATATTTCTCGAGAGGTTGAAGAATCTTGTTCTAGATATTCCCTTCCTTGACACTTTGGAGCATATACCTATTTTTTCGAAGGTTAGGAAGGATATTTTGTGGCATTGAAAGAAGATAGAAAACTGCAAGATAGTAGCTTTGATAGAGGAAAGCAACACACTAATCCAACACAAATCACCTCTCAAATGTCAGGATCTTGGTAGTTTTTCTATTCTGTGAATCATTGGAGAACACAAAATCAACAAAGTTTTTTGCAACCTCAGAGCTAGCGTGAGCTTTATGCCCCTATCCATATGCAAGAAACTTGATCTAGGGGATCTGAAATTGATAATTATGTCCCTACAACTTGTTGATCAATCCATCAAATATCCCTTGGGCATTCTTGAAGATATACAAGTGAAGGTAGGGGAGTTTATTGTCCCAACAGTATTTATTGTCCTGACAGTTTACTATATAACTGTATCACACAATTGACTAATACTAAGTAAATTGGACTCAAAGTTTTCAACTAATAAAACTTTACGTATAATAAAATTGGATTTTAATTCAATATCACCTGTTTTGATCATTTTTGAGTTTACTATTCTTTTCGAAGGCTATCGATCCTAGATTATTGAATTTTAACTTTGTAAACTTTAATTGGTCTCCTGTCATATGTCTAAAGCATCCACTGTCCAACATCCATGGGTCCAAATATTTGTGTTCTTACACATAACATACTTGGCATGGATCCAATTTGGAATTTAAAGGGTTTATAAGTTATGCCCTAATTTCCATCTCACCTTTTTTACGTGACCAACCATGTTATTCATATAGATTTTGTGAGATGATTCTCAATTTTATTTTATTAAAATTAATTTTGAGTTTTGAAGATTACTTGACTTTAGGTTAGATTCAAATTTAACCTTCAATCAAATAAATGAACATTTCTAAAGTTGACTTTCATGTCATGGAGAGGTACATGGGTCTTCTTAATCGAATCAATGATCACTTCCTTAGACAAAGCTAGCTTAAGAAATTATACATGTAACAACTTAGTGAAAAACCTTGGTCTAGCTAGTTTAGGATGTTATGAGGTAGCTTCAGCTAGATTCACTTAGCTAAGCACACCACGCTAGAGACTTCTTATCCAACCCAACCACACCTAGACTAGGTTTCCTTAACGTACTATCATCTCACTATGTTCTGATACTATGTTATTAAGATCAACTAACACATTTCTTTATCTAACCATTTTACACTAAGTAAGAAAATAAACTAATATGCATAAATAAAAAATCAAACAAGTATGCAATTTACTTAATAGAAAATAAAATTTTTGTATTGATTTGATTACGATTCACATCACACGCCCGAGAGCATGAACAAAAATCAAACGGACAAAGACTCTCCTCAGACGTGGCAACATTTCGGGTTAATACAAGGCCCGTAGGCCACAACAATAACAACATATACATATAAGAACATAACAACATAACGAAAAACACAGCGGAAACAACGGGACCACAATACAATCCACAAAGTGCATACCGGTATGACTAACACCAGAACATAAAGAAATCTCGTCAAAACCCGCACCAACATGTGCGTACATCACATAACTCAGAATACATAACCAAAACATACGGAAGACTCAAAAACTCGGACTCTCGGAGTTGAGATGTTAGTCATTCAAGAAGGCCGCATAATTCAAGCTCACACATACCGCCAAGGATCGGTTTAGGAATAAACAACTAAGCCAGCAATACGTAACTGAAACGGGAGGTAATAGAAAACATGTATATATGTCATATCACATGTATTTCGACAACATAATCTAGAAGTACAACAGGTATATCAAAGATAGTATATAAATACAAGCCTAATCAATGAACAAATATAAAACATGCAGATATACCAAGTCCGCACGCTACTCTGATCCAACTCGAACATATATCCAACATATATATATACAACAGAAGAGTAGATCAACTCAAAATAAACTCTAGTGTCAAGGTATCTAGTGGTCTATCCAACACATACCAAGATCCGACACAATCAGATAACATATGTAAGAAACATGCATGAATACGATGTCCACCTAAATGCAAATAAGCATAGTACAAACAAATGCAACATCACAATAATCGATATATATATATATATATATAGACTCAGATCCATATATATATATTAATCTCAACTATCCATATATATATATATACATGCATATATGTATATATATATGGTAATATGCAAATGCAAAGATGCATGGTCATGTCGGCCACCCTAAAGCTACCACGACCGGTGGCCTAGGTGGCTCGAGCATGACAACTGGCCCTAACTCAACACCAACCACTACTCTCGAAAGTGGCCGAGGGGCGTGATGATCGAGTAGCATATAAGCCGCAAAGAGCAAGCTACACGATGGGGTCCTCGCGCTATCACCCGACAAATACTACCCATGAGTGGTCGAGTACCACACACAGACAACTACGCATGACGCAAATCCAACTACCACCGCCTATAGTGGTAGAGTGCGTGATCAATGCTCGCCCTCACCAGGTTACTCCTCCTATGAGTAGTGGAGGCAGATGATTGCGACCTCTCAACCACAAGGGAGACCTCGTCGCCAGCATGCATGTAAATGCATGAATGCAATGTCTCACATACAGACGTCTACCATAGACTCTCTATCCTGTAGAGAGTCATACCAATCTACTCGACGCACTCTCTATCCTGTAGAGAGTCGTACTCATCTGATTATAACAAGCTAGGACCACCGGTTCGTAGCGATACCCTAAGTATCATTCCTCTGACCATTTACACAATACAAGTTCCGTGGTAACATACAACCTAAGGGTACTAGAACTAATCCTAGGTTAAAGACATTATCTACCTACGGATGACCTTTTTGCCCAATGTACAATCAGGTTGTCATCCGGACTTTACCATTTGCACTTAAATTAAATCAATTCTAAATTACTTGCATCACCTATATGTATAACTCCTAATCATGGTAAAATAAACATGATATCAACAATGGAGTTAATAGCCAACGGTAAAAGATCAAGCATACGATAAAAAGAGCAGGGTCAAGGTAATATGAACACCTAACATGCTCATATCAATGACTAAATCTAAATGAAATACAACTACCCGGACCAGGTAGGAAATTACCCACCCGATGTATAGCTCATGTCGATAGTCTTCACGTCCATGAATCTATCTCGAATCAGGATCCTGTACATAACACAGAATATAACTCAACACGAATATAAACAACTGTAGGAATCCCACTCAATCTTAATCCCTGATTGATTAACCAAGTCCCATATTAAATCTAGACAGTTATAATAGATTCACCCCCAATTACTCAATCATATATATAACTCTTCTATTGCATAATTAACCAAGTCCAAATTTGAAACTTACCTAGTTTCAAATCCATGACACCAGCTCGTAGTTGCCTCCCATTCTGTCCAATTCATAGATCGCGACATTACTACAATCAGCAACAAACATCCAGATTTGGACTTACCTTGCACAGCGTCGTGTTCCAAATTCCAATATCCTCATCCCTAGCACAACTTCAATCACAAAGTCCTCTGATCCAAACACAGAGTAATGAAAGTGATTCAAACCGTTGCATTAGAGCAAAAAGAACCCCTCTGATAACCTGATCACCAAGTTCGTAATTGTAGATCACTGGAAAAATCACTATGGCTGATCGATAGAAGAGACCAAGCTAAATCACCTTTGATATTTGAACAAATGCCAACTGCTGGTCGACACTGCTCGGGTTGAGGCAACACAGGAAAGGGAGAGGGAAGGCTGTCGGAGTTTGCTACCATCTGAATCGGCAGAGCAAACCCCCAATCCACCCGTTCGCCGGAAATCCTGCTGCCCTAACATCACTCCGGTGACAGTCGGCAGAGAAAATCCCCCAAATCAATTTCCTGACGACGAAGCTGTAGAGAAGGCAACAGCAACCTGGCTCGAGCGGTGACAAAGGCGACCACTGATTGATCTCACGGCAAGATAGAAATAGAGATGAAGGAAATCGGAAGAGAAGACAAGAAACCCAGTGAAACCACTCACCGGCAGCCCCCGTGGCGACTAGAGCTGGAGTGTTCATGATGGCGAAGAGATGCTCTTGGCGTGGAGGAAAGAACCCAATCTGACGGTGAAGGGAGGAGAAAAAGATCGCCATTTGGGCGGCGACTTCCGCCGGCAGACTCAGAGCGCAAGGCGAGCGCAGAGGCCGTGGCTATGTCGCATCGCGCTGATGCACAGAGCGGGCGGCGGTGTGCGAGATAGCCGGAGCGACGGCAACCGGCGGCTGGCTAGGGCATCGGCAGCGAGTATAGGAAGGAGATCGGGTGGAGAATGATCGCTTGCGGAGGGAGAAGAATCGGTGTAGAGAAAAGGGAGCGGCGACGGGTGAAGAAAATCGAAGAAAACGCCCGAGCGGAGAGGAGCGGAAGAAATGCTTAGGTTTAGCCAAACGGGTCTGGTTCCATTAACGGGTTGAGCTTTAACACCCTATAAACCATTGACCCTAGATCCATTAAATTAAACCCATATGATCTCCGTTTAAATCCAGAAAATTTTCTAAAAATTCCTAAAAATCATTTAAGATAATTTCTTAATTAACAAGAGATATTTTTTTTTTTTAATTATATATTTCCGGTATTTTACAAATACGGTCTATCCAAATAATGAATTTGATCCTTGAGAATCTAATACTTATTTGATCCTGCTTGATTAACTATACTTGACTTAGGGACCCATGCTTGGATTTAATTTCTATTTTGATAACAAATGACATATATGATATGTTTGTGATCTTAGCCTTAAATCTAAGTTCATATCTATTGTACATGGCTCGTTGAAATCTAAATATCATGTTTAAATACTTGAAGCTCAATGTGAACCTTTCTAAAGATTCCTTGAGCTCTTGAATTTGATTTTTGAAAAATGAATTCTCTTCCTCAAGCTTATGAACTTGAGTGGAGGTTCCTTCCTAAACTTGATTAGTTGAAGAGCTCGAGTTAGCCTTCTCCTTAAGGATTTCTACCTCCTTAAGAAGTGATTTAATCCCGACGTTGAACTTGGCTAGCTTTCTAGTTAAACATGAGATCATATCATACAATTTTTAACTAAAGATAGGCATACCATGTTATATGGACCTTATAAACCAGATACAGATCCATGGCTTGACTCAGACTTGGCTTCATATTCAGATTCAGACCTCTGATCATTCACCATGAGTGCTAGGTAGCTTGTTTATGTTAGTTTTAGCCCTTAGTGACAATCATGAGATGTAGTGTCAATCATGAGATGATTGATTAGGGATCATGTGTATCATATTTCATTAATAAAAGGCAAGGATTATTTATTATATTTACTTTATGCATGTGCCAGCTAAAATAAATATAATAATATCCTTGAATAGTAGGTTTTAATCTACCGTTTATCAATTGGTAGAATTGATTATGAGAAGCTGTAGAGAACACTATTCTTAATATTCCTAGTCAAGTATTAATATACAAGGGCAATATTAATACATTGAGACTAGCATGTAGGTCAAAGGATGACTTGATCTCACAAGTCATGGATATGTGATATCACATTGACACATGGGTATATATATTGGAGAATATATATACTGAATTGACCCGTCATGAGAAAGTATCATGGATCGTTATATGAGTGTCATATACTTTCTCATGTGACTATTGGTATGAATAGTCCTTAGACCTGAAGTCACTACGGTTCCCTACATAAGGAGTTATGTACTTTGGTATCGTCTAACGTCACACCGTAACAAGGTGACTATAACGATGATCACTGGGTATGTAATGAATTATGCGGAGGAATGTGAGTGATGTAGATGGGATTTATCCCTCCTATATGACGGGAGTGATATCTTTGGCCTCTTGATAGAGTAGGACCACGAAATGCATGGTCATGCTCAAATGAGTCAATATGAGATATTGAGTTCATTTGTTTGAGTGAGTCTACTTGGGGATCAAGAAACATAAAGATCGATAAGGGGATGACACGGTCTATGCATCATTGATCGATCTAAGATATCAGAGATAGAAGGACACCGTCATACATGATATTAGTCACGGAAAGGTTGTCAGATCTCGACGATCTTGTAACTTGGGTAGCAATGATGTATTGCTAGATGTCGCTCATTGCTTATGTATCTAAAAGGGGTTTTAGATACATTGCCAATGTTACAAAAGCCTATAGGGTCACACACAAATGGCATTCTGTTTTGGAGATGGTTTCTTTTAGTTGGACTAAAAGGACAATTGAGCATATGGCCAAGATTTGAGTTAGACTCAAACTGGTTAAACTTGAGTTAGACTCAAGTTGAACCATGGAAGATTATTCATCATCATGCATGATTAATTTGATTAATCATGCATGGGAATACCAAGAGCCTTGGTATTCATGATGAGAATTCCTGAAGGAGAATACCAAGAGTCTTGGTATTAAGAGATGTCTTAATGGGAGATAATGGCATTGATGGCTATGGGATTAAAAGGCCTCTTTTGGTGTTTCACGTTGATGAGACTTTTGGGGTGTGGCTTTTGGTCTTTGGCCGTGCAAGCCAAAGAGAAGAGAAAGAGTTCTCTCATCTCCTCCTTCCTCTCCTTCTTCTTCCAAAGAGGTCTTGGTGTTTTGCTAGGGTTTCTAGCACAACGTGACTCCAAATCATGTGAGTTTCAGTGTGGATACCATAGATATACGGTTACCCTTACCGTATTGAGATCCGACAACGTTTGGAAAAGCGGGATTGCGAAGGGCACGCACCGAAGGTATATTCCTCCTCTAGATAAGATCAAGACTAAAATATAGAAAATGATTTATACAATTTTGCATGGATCTCTGGTGGGATCCAGTATAATTATTTATTTCCGTTGCGATTGTGCGAAGTATTCGCCCACGACGTTGTGAGCGTCAGATCTGGACCTATTTCTCAACAGTGGTATCAGAGCCACTTGCAAAACATATACTTTGTTATAATGATTTATATTTGATATAAATTAGTTTTTTTTCATGTTTTCTATGAGATATAAAGCATGTAGATTATGGGTACACGAATTTTAGGCCTGGAATATTGATAAAGGGGCAAAAACGGAGTGGAACAGTACGACACACGGTCGTGTTGAAAAACATGGTCTGGCCGTGTTCCACCCCATGACTGTGTTGAAGAACACGGCCTGGCCGTGGGCGCCTCTGGAAGAGAAACCCACGGCCGTGTGGAAAGACACAGCCTGCCCGTGTGGGCCTCTGATCACCCCAGAATGGTCGTGTCAATTGGCACGGCCCAACCGTGTTGGACACGGGATGCTCCAGAAGCAAGAGTCTTGGGTTCATAGAGATCAGTCGACTGCTCAGGCCATCAATCGACTGCCCACCTAGAGCACTTCCCGCAGTCAAACCCTAGTTGACTCACACCAGGCGAGTGACCCATGGTCCCAGTCGACTAATACACCTCAAACATGAGGTTTTAACCCAAGTATGGTGCCTCCATACTTGCTAGACTACTCGTATCCTAGACCTAAGCCTTCTAGCCACCTCCGTCAGCTTCACGCCTATCGGATCCCTCCAAGTCATCCATAACTTGTTCATTCATACGCTAACCTTTAGGTGCTTCCATCAACTATTGTCATACTAACGGTGTCTACACCGCCAAGGCACATTGGACTTACGCTGCCAAGACTCCGCTTGGACTTTACGCCGCCAACCATTGGACTTATGCTTCCAAGACTTCACCCTTGGACTTTACGCCTCCAATATTCCCCTTAGACTTTTCAAATACCAAGACTCAAGCTTGGACTTTCCCTTGCTAACTCATATTGGACTTTCCATGCCAAGACCCATGCTTGGACTTTCCTTTCCAACCCATCTTGGACTTTCCCTTGCCAAGACTCATGCTTGGACTTTACATGTCAAGTACTCAAGACTTTGACTTTTCCCATGACAATGGTCAAACCATCGTCAAACATCAAGTATGACCTAGGTCGATTGCATTAGCAATCTCCCCAACACATGCCAGACATCAATGTCAGACATCAATGTCAGACATCCATGTCAAATATCAAAATACTTACTCGAGTCAAACTCGAGTCCGGTCAATCATGACCTGGGCCGATTGCACCAATAAGGATTAGCTCAACTCACTAGGACTTCTACTTGCCTAGTATCCGGTCAAGCTAATCTACTAGGGCTTCTGCTTACCTAGTATCCGATCTAACTGACTAAGGCTTCAATTTGTTAAGTCCTACATGTAGGATCCTTACTACCTAGAGGGGGGTGAATCGCGGTGGTTACAAAAATTTTCTTTTAAAACCTTTTCTTATTTTTTTTATTAAAACAAAGTTACGCAGTAGAAATGTAAATAAAGTAAAGTCCACAAGTTCTTTTTACTTGGTTCGCAATCCGAGCCGAATTGCTACTCCAAGACCCGTAACCCTTCCTAGGGCTACTCCGTCGGGCAATCACTAAAAGTCTTCTGACTCGAGAACTTTTGAACTCGAAGGGTGTTCGCTTTTGCAAAGATGAGAGGGAAAGGTAACGCACTACCTTCCCTCTAGAAGTTAAGTACAATAAGCGAAAGAATAAATACACAAAATTAAAAGTTATAGCGATAACAAAAGTATAGAAATGAGCTTGGTTGTCAGCATTGTGGAGACTTGATGTTGCTTTTGTGAAGACGAATGAAAGCTGCAACACTTTGGAATTGTTGGAATCAATAATTTGGAGTTGATTCTCCATTTCTTTTGTAAGTCATTTCCAATTGTCTGGACCACCCTCCAGTCAACTCCATATCAGCCTGTCGATATGGTATTCAGTTGGCTCCACTCCTCCGCAATTTCAGTATTTTTCTATCCCAGTCGCTTGGACCTAGTCCAATCGACTGGAATACCTTCCATCTCAGTCACAAGATCTTCAGTCGATCAATAGCTCGCTTTCCAACTCAATATCCGAGTCACCTGGACCTAGTCTGGTCAACTGAGTCTGAGTCGCCTGGATACCTTCAACACAGAGTTAAAACAAAACAAAATATAATATTACTTGGTAGTAGTAAAACTGCCTAATCTCAACTTCTGAGTCAACACCGACCCTCCATCGGATCGACACCTATCTTGTCCTCCAACTGAGGACTCGGTCTTACCTCTTCACTCGAGGCTTACTTGTCAGCTGTCCAACCGGACTTACCTTGTTTGACATCCAATCTGACCCACCAGGACTTCATACTAGCTATCTGGTCTTCCTGACCCAGCTGGACTTCCTGTCGACTGTCCAATCTCACTGACCCAATTGGTTTTCTGCCAGATGTCCGATCCACTCGATCCATCTGGACTTCTTGCCTGATGTCTAGTCCTCCTGATCTGTCAAAATTTTTGCCTAACACACGATCTACTAGGACTTTCCTATTAAGCCTACACATTTAACATGCATATTAGATCACAAGCTTATCCTAACTTTAACCATGGTTCATACATCAAAACTCAGGAGTGATGCTCTCTGTACCAATAATTTCTTCCTTTTTGATATATGACAACACATCAGTTAAAGTTAGGAAGAATTTATCAAATTCACATTATGCATCAAGTTCACATGATATACAATGAAATGCATTTACTTATAACTTTAAAATGTACAATCTCTCCTCCTTGACATACATCAAAAAAATATTTTTTATAAGCCAAATTAAAAAAATAACTTTTTCAAGTTTTGAAACTAAATGCTTAAAAACCCTTAATCATGTCCAAGATTTCAAAATGTATACTTGGAATATATGTTTCAATACTTACTCCCAAAATGAAGTATAGATCATCCAAGTAATACTTAAGTTTTTCAAGTGTTTGAATTTACAAATATTTGAAAATTTATAAGCGATTTGAAAAATTCCTTGACAACCCATAAGTTCAAACTTGAAATTCAAAAGTAGAGTAAGATTTGTACTCAAAACACTTCAAGTATTTTGAAGCTCGAAACTTGAAATTTTCAATACATACTCTCTCCCCAAAGGATATTAAATCTTAAAATAAATTCTTGGAAATATTTTTCTCCCACTTAATCAAAGCTTAAAGATTTAAATAAATTTTTGAAATTATTTTTCTCCTTAATCAAAGCTTAAAAATTTAAATAAATTTTTGAAAATAAAGCTTAAACCATTAGAGTAAATAATGCATGCAATCAAATAATCATAGGTAGAGAATATCCAAGCATGAATCCCTATTTATATTTTGGACAATAATATCTTTGGAAATAAGCATATAAAAATTGTCCTTAAAGAAAATATCTAACTCTTAAAGAAAACTTGAATGATATGAGATTATCATCGAGTTTAGGTAAGAGTTAGTCTCCGAAGTGGTCGTTTTGTTTAAAAAATCCTTTTTGGTTCATGTCGATGCACTAAATCTACATCTAGAATCTGGAGCGCTTATCTTCATGACTCAATACACAAACAAGTAACCCTAGGTATTTATGAGATGCGAAGGCTTACCTAGATCTATAGGTTCATGAATTCTAGATTTAACCTAGGCTAGCTTAATTTTATTTTTTCTTAAGAAATAATAATACTTAATGACAAAATAAGTTTTGATTGTAAAAACAAAGAAACCTATTTTACAATACATAATCTAAATTGTCTTCTAAGAGTACTAAATTCAATTTCGGGAAGTAGTTTAGTAAAGATGTCTGCCAAGTTAGACTTAGACTCAACATAGTTGAGTTCAATACTCCCTTTGGCAACATGATCCCTTATGAAGTGATGTTTAACATCAATGTGTTTAGTGTGTGCATGATGAATTAGATTTTTAGTTAAATTTATTAAACTTATGTTATCAACAAGTGTCTTAACATTTTTGTAATCTAACTCGAAGTCTTTTAGTGTGTGCATCATTCATAGTAATTGTGCAATACACTCTTCTAATGCTATATATTTCGTCTTAGTTGTCGATAGGGCAATACAATGTTGTTTCCTACTAAACCAGCTGACTAGACAAGATCCTAGAAATTGACATCCTCCACTTGTACTTTTTCTATCTAGTTTACAGTCGACATAGTCTGAGTCGGAATATCCTAATAGTTCAAAATTACTAGACTTAGGATTCTACATTCCTACTTTAATTGTTCTTTTAATGTATCTTAAGATTCTTTTAACATGTGTTAGATGTGATTCTTTGACACAAAATTAATATCTTGCACACATACTAACTGCAAATAATATGTCAGGTCGACTTACAATTAGGTATAAGAAATTTCCTATGACACTTCTATAATACTTTAGATCTACTGACTTTCCTTCTATATCACTATTTAATATTATGTTTGTTGTCATTGGTGTTTTAATGTCTTTTGTATTTTCTATTTCAAATTTTTTAATTAATTCTTTAGCATATTTATTTTAAAAGATGAAATTTTCATCTCTTGTTTGTTTTATTTGTAACCCTAAGAAGAAATTTAATTCTCCAACTAAGTTTATTTCAAATTTTTGTTCTATTAGTGTTATGAATTCATCTAAAAAGTTGGAATTAGTGAACCAAATATTATATCATCTACATGTTAGAGGATCGTATCATGACTAAAAGGGGGGTTGAATATCCTACGATGTGCTCGATGGAAATTGTTCAACTTAATCGTCTATAATCGAGGTTAGCGCAGCGGAAATACTAAAATCAAAGACAATTAAGCTAAACAAAGATAAAGAAAAAATAAACACTAACAAGAGATGTAACGTGGTTCACGACCCTTACCGCTAGTTCACGGACAATTTGTAAGGCAAATCACTCCCTCAAACCAATCCACTAATCTCTCCTTTAGCTCAAGACAAGGTGGAGGTAATCTCTTTACACCAACTCCTCTTCTCCCAAATAATATGAGTAAAACTAGAGAATAAAGGAGTAAAAACACTTAGAAGACATAGGAGCACTTAGAGCATGAATAGGAGTGGAAGCATTAGCTGCCCCAAGACCCCCAACCCGTCTTTTTATAGAGAAGAGGAGTTTTTTCGCATTGGACATGCAACAGTCGACTGCTGCATGCCATCAGTCGATTGTTATGGTTCCAACGGCTTCTAACCAAGCTTGAACCGCAACCGTTGCAGTCCAACGACACACTGGGCAGTCGACTGATCATGCCCATCAGTCGACTAATCAAGTCATCAGTCGACTGATCATGGTAATCAGTCGACTCAAATTGTTTTTATTCCCGTGTCCACTAATAACAGTTGATTGCCCTTCCCGACAGTCGACTGATGGTGGACCAATTGACTGTCAAACCCTAGCAGTCGACTGTTGGGCCATAAAATCCTAGTTGACATCGATCAACTAGCAGTCGACTCAGACCAGTCGACTGATACCTATATCAGTCGACTGCTGTCGGGTAAAACCTCAAACAACAAAGTGTTTAAGCATCCGACAGTCGGGTAAAATCTCAAACCACATGTTTGAGCATCTAACACTTCCAATCGTCAAGTAAATCCTCAATACATGTTTGAGCGTCTGACTCATCCAATCGTCGGGTAAACGTCAAACAGATGTTTGAGCATCCGACACTTGACTTTAGCCATTCGTCCAAGTTCACCTAACATTGAGCTACCCCGTCCTGGGTTACAATCGCTTAATCTCTTATCTCCCATAGAGTCCCTCACCGAAGCTCTCTTCGTTCAGCCTACGTCCCTCGGATGCACTAAGCCTGCGGCTTCTCCCGTGTCATCCTTCACGTCTTGCCCCGAAGTCTGCTTCCTTTGGCTTCACTCCATTTGCTCCTTGTCCGGCGGTCCCTCGGATGCACCAAGCTCACGGCTTCTCACCGTGCCATCCTTCACCGACTCAAGGACCCGAGCTATGAGATGATGAACTCGCCAATTCTTCATCAAGCTAACCATGTGTGATTTACTAAGTTCTGCACAACTTAAACACACACATCAAACCACATAACAACCTAACTTAAACCCTTTGCCACACACATCAAAACCAATAACATACTTGGGTTGATTGCCCTAACAATCTCCCCCTTTTTGATGTGTGGCAATACGTTTAAGTTAGGTAAAATATTAACAAAATACATAAGGAAAGTAAGCATATAAATCATAAAATGAGTATCAAAACTCCCCCTTAACACATGCAAACTCCCCCTTAACACATGCTAATTCTTCCTAACATGATTAACTTGAACTCTAACATTTCTCCCCCTTTGACTCCATCAAAAATATCATACTTTTGTTAAACAATATGACATCAATATCTAAGGAAATAAAATCACCAAAATCAGGTTGAAAACACCCAAAATAGGTTATTGTGCGATCTAATCAAGCTGTAATGCCAAATGATCCGGGCACTTTGAAAATCAACATTTTTTGATTTCTGAATCCAACTTCAGAAATGCATTAAAAATTTACAAAAATTCAAAAAATCATGAAATTTTGGGACCACATTTCTAATGAATTCCTTTATCAAGGAAAAATAATTTTTCATTAAAATTCATCCAATTTTAAAAAATTAGACAAAAACTCAAAAGTTTTAAACATTCTCAATTATGTATCAACTTTGAAAGCTAGTTTTGCCTTGAAAAATTTCAAACCATAAACTCTCAGTTTTCAAAATATGAAATGGTTTTAAATCATTAAAAATATCCAACCATGATCTTTGGACAATATGTCCATGAATTAAACATATGCTTTCCCCATAGTTGGTCTATGATTACTCTATCATGATACATATAATGATTCATCAAAATACCATAAGCATTAGTGAATCACTTGTATCAACCTAACATCTTACCCATTGCTATGTTTTCAACCGAGTTAGCCTTATGGTGAATGTGAGATGTAACTAAGGTATCTATACTTAACCATAAATTTCATGCAATTTCTACTCAAGATTAAGTATCATCCAAACTCCCCAATCATGATCATAAGTCAAGCATCATCACCCAACATGCTCATAAGTCAACCAAATAATATGATATGAAATAAAATCAAGTATGGTTGACTATTAGGGTGTCTCTAACCTTTAAGGATTGACTTGGGAACCCAATATAAGTTCTTTCCAAAAGGGTTCACCAAGTACTCCTTGGGGTTCCATTTCTTAGCTACCATTGTTGTCTTTGATTGTCCTCTAGCAATTAAGCAACGATAAGCTTTCTCATTTTTAGATCCCTTGTATCCTAGGACCTTTTTGTTAAAGCTTGCCCTTCAGCTCCCTATAATCATATTCAATGTATTTAAGTCAATAGTAAATTTTTCAAGAGCCTTAGTAAGGTAATCTACGTTTTTTCTTAAAACCTTATTCTCCTCTAAGCATGCATCATTAACACTAGAAGAAGAAGCATTATCATGTGAACATGCATTTTTGATTTTTTCCCTTCTAGATTTCTAATTTCATTTTGCATGCATTTATTTTCCCTTTTAGTCCTAAATAAATCCTTAGTTAAGCTTGAAATCATAGAAACAATATCTTGGGTAGGGAGATTTCTTACCTCACTTACCCAATCTCCTTCCGACTCCGATGATGATGATGCTCGCCCTACACTTGAGCTCTCCTCCACACTTGAACTTCCTTGTTCTCGTTCGGATGAGCTGGAGGCTATATCGTCAATTCCCATGAGTGCAAAGTGAGAGACGATTTCTTCTTCCTCCCATGAGGATGGATCGTCCCATGTGGCTTTAAGTTTCCGGGTTTTTGACTTCTCCTCCTTCGACTTCTTCTCTTCTTTCTTCTTGTCTTTCTTCTTGTCATCCTTCTTCCTTTCTTCCTTTCTTCTTATTCAAGAGAGGACACACATCCCTCATGTGTCCTTCTCCTTGGCAATTATAGCAAATAACCTTCCTAGTCCTCCTTCTCCTATCATAAGATTTGTTAAATTTGAAACTTTTTAATGCACGTCTAACCTTTCTTACCATGTAAGCCTCTTCATCGGTGTTCATGGAAAAAAGATGAGTCGTCATCCGATGAAGGGGATAAAGTCTCCTTCTTCTTTCCCTTGTTGGCTACTAGTGCTACTCCCCTTGATTGTGTGCTTGATTCTTCTACTATACCTTCAAGTCTAGTTTCATGAAGCTCCATAGTAGAAAAGAATTCTTCTAGAGTACTTACCTCTAAATTCCTTGAGATGTAAAATGAGTCCACCATTGAGCTCCACTTTGATGACCAGGGGAATGCATTAATCGCCTTCATCATCATATCCCTATTGAAGAGCTTTTCCCCTACACTAGATAAACCGTTAATAATCTCCTTAAATCTAGAGTGTAGAGATAATACCTTTTCCCTTTTATCTAGCTTGATATTATTAAGTTGCGATCGGAGAAGGTCCCTTCTTGCGAGTTTTGTTTCGGAGGTGCCTTCATGAAGCTCCACTAGCTTCTCCCACATCCCTTTGGCACTTGAGCATTCGCTAATCCGGTTGATCTCTTGTTGAGGTGGCACATTGAAAAGATGATGCTTGACTTTTGAATTTGCTAGGTGCTCCTCTCTTTGCTTCTTGGTCGATATCGATTTCTCTAATGACCTCCCTACTTCATCCCTAGGCACTTTGAAACCGTTTTCCATAATCAACATAATTTCAAAATCAGTTTCGAAGAATACCTCCATTCTCTTCTTCCACCAAGAGAAGTCGCCTTCGAATTTGGGTGGATGGATGTGTTGGATCGAGAAGCATCACTAGAGGGGGGTGAATAGCGAGCGTAAATCTTTTCATTCGTTCGTTCGATACACGAGTAAGCATAGCGAAAAATAAAGAGACACGTTTATTTTACTTGGTTCACAACCCAACGGTTGCTACTCCAAGGCCCTATCGGTCCTAGACCGCGTACGGAGGGCAAAGCACTATAACGTCTCCTCCTCGTTGGAGGTAGGAGACAACGATCACAAAATCGAAAGTACGAGGATGAGGCAACAAGCCTACCTTACCTCGTTACGAATAAAAACAAAGAATACAATAGAATATGTTACTAGATAACTGCCGACGAAGAAGATCAGAACTTGTCGTCGCATCAGCTTTATGACGGTGTTGGAGCTTTAGCGTTGTAGGAGCACTTAAGAATAAACTTGATGATCTTTGGAGTTGGAATCTTCCCCTCCTTTTATAGATTTTGGCCTCTGAATACGTCTCCTCAGAATTTGGAACAGATCACGAAGTTGTACAAATTTTATCACGAAGTGGTCGCGCCAAACGTTATCCATTTTGATCTAGCGCAAAGGTTGATTAAATGCGCCATCGATCGATGCCTCCCATCGATCGGCCGATGAGTGATCGCTACCCACTTCCTGCTGCGATGAGAGGTTAGCTCGAAAAATGATAAATGCGACGGTTTCTAACCGTCCGATCTCGACCTAAACCTTCCACAGGAAGTCTTAGTCAGATCGCCGCCTATGGTCATCCCCGTATAGAGGACACGACCTTACAATCTCTCACTCACACGAGCTTACCTCGATACTTACTGTGTCGCTTTCGCTTCCAGCCTTCCACTCGATTCCTTCAGCTCCCTCCGAAGTCACTCGAGTGTCGCCCGACCACCGCGGCTTCCTCCGAGTGTCGCTAGCCTTCAGCTCCAGCTTTAGTACTTTTTTGCACACTCGATTTAGCTCGTGAGATAACGATGTAAACTTAACTTTGTGTCTTTACCATAATCAAAACACAGGTTCGATTATCTGGTGCCCCTACAACAACAGGATGTTCATGCCAGCCATTGTTGTTGTGCTTGTTGCGACGATGAGTTCATTCACAAGAAACTTGACTCTGATACCACTTGTTGGAGGATCGTGTCCTGGCTAGAAAGGGGGTTGAATGGCCTACGATGTGCTCGATGGAAATTGCTCATCTTAATTGTCTATAATCGAGGTTAGCGCAGCGAAAATACTAAAACCAAAGACAATTAAGCTAAATAAAGATAAAGAGAAAACAAATGCTAACAAGAGATGTAACATGGTTCACGACCCTTGTCTCTAGTCCACGGACAATTCGTAAGACGAATCACTCCCTCAAACCAATCCACTAATCTCTCCTTTAGCTCAAGATAAAGTGGAGGTAACCTCTTTACACCAACTCCTCTTCTCCCAAATAATGAGTAAAACTAGAGAATAAAGGAGTAAAACACTTAGAAGACGTGGGAGCACTTAGAGTATGAATAAGAGTGGAAGCATTAGCTGCCCTAAGGCCCCCAAACCGTCTTTTTATAGAGAAGAGAAGTTTTTTCTCATTGGGCATGCACCAGTCAACTGCTGCATGCCATCAGTTGACTGCAGCAATTCCAACGGCTTCTAACCAAGCCTGAACTGCGACGGTTGCAGTCCAACGACACACTAGGCAGTTGACTGATCATGGCAATCAGTCTACTCAAATTGTTTCTATGCCCATGTCCACTTATAATAGTCGATTGCCCTGCCCAACAGTCGACTGATGGTGGACTAGTCGACTGTCAAACCCTAGCAGTCGACTGTTGGGTCACAAAGCACTAGTTGACACCGGTCAACTAGCAGTCGACTCAGACTAGTCGACTAATACCTATATCAGTCGACTGTTGTCGGATAAAACCTCAAAAAAAAAGTGTTTGAGCATCCGACCGTCGGGTAAAATCTCAAACCACATGTTTGAGTATCTGAAACTTCCAATCGTCGGGTAAAACCTCAAACACATGTTTGAGCGTTCGACTCATCCAATCGTAGGGTAAACCTCAAACACATGTTTGAGTGTCTGACACTTTACTTTAGCCATTCGGTCAAGTTCACCTAACATTGAGCTACCCCGTCCTAGGTTACAATCACTCAATCTCTTATTTCCAATGGAGTCCCTCATCGAAGCTCTCTTCGTCCAGCCTGCATCCCTTGGATGCACTAAGCCCACGGCTTCTCCCGTGTCATCCTTTGCATCTTGCCCTAAAGTCTGCTTCCTTTGGCTTCACTTCATTTACTCCTCGTCCGACGGTCCCTCGGATGCACCAAGCTCACGGCTTCTCCCCGTGTCATCCTTCACCAACTCAAGGACCCGAGCCATGAGATGATGAACTCGCCAATGCTTCATCAAGCTAACCATATGTGATTTACTAAGTCCTGCACAACTTAAACACACACATCAAACCACATAACAACCTAACTTAAACCCTTTACCACACATATCAAAGTCAATAACATACTTGGGTTGATTTCCCTAACACTACATACACTTAGGCAATAAAAATATCTAGTTCTAAAATTTTTACAAAAAGGGTCAAGCCAATTTGATCTTGTCTAAAACCTTTTGAAATTAAGTATGATGATAATCTTTCATACCATGCTCTAGGAGCTTGTTTTAGTCCATACAGTACCTTTTTCAATTTGTGTACATGATTAGGATATTCTATATTTTCAAAAAAAAAGGGGGGGGGGGGGGGGGGGTTGGCTTACGTATACCTCTTCTTTGATTACCTCATTTAAGAATATAGATTTAACATCCATTTGGTATTACTTGAATCCTTTGTGTACCGCATAAGCTAATAACATCCGAATGGATTCAAGCCTAGCTACCTAGGCATAAGTCTCATCATAATCTAGCCCTTCTACTTGACTAAACCCTTTCACCACTAAACAAGCTTTATTCCTTATAATTTCTCCTTTGTCATCTAATTTATTTCTAAATACCCATTTAGTGTCTATTGTTGATTTGTTTGTTGGTTTAGGTACTAAATCCCAAACGTCTTTTCTTTCGAATTGTACTAATTCTTCTTGCATAGCTATTACCCAGTCAGGATCTGGTAATGCCTCATCTATTGATTTAGATTATATTTTTGAAATTAGTGCTATTTGACTTGTATTTCTAATAGTCGATCGGGTTTGTACTCCTAATATAGGATCTCCTCACACTAGCTCAATTGGATGATTAGCATTTTTTTCTTAGAATTTTTGAATTATTTTCTTCTTCTTGATTTTGTTCTTCATTTTCTTGTATAATTTCTTTTACTCCCCCTTGATCATTACTTATTTTATCAAAATTTATTTGATCCTTTTTGACATTTTCTAAATTAAAGTTAGTAGATTCTTCATCAAATATTACATTGATTATTTATTCTATTTTTAATGTTTCCTTATTGTATATTCTTTGGGTTCTTCTATTTGTTGAATATCCAAGAAAGATTTCGTTATCAGTTTTTGAAGTGAATTTTTCCTTAGGGTTTCGCGGTGGCCTTTCCAACCTTTTATCCCCTTCGTGTATGCCCTTCTATCTTGTCGTCACTCTTCTAGCCGATTTGTGGGTCTTCTCTACGTCGTGCTTCCATCGATAATATGCAAGAGCTCGTTAGAGATATATTCTCCTAGGGTCTCTAGAGAAGAAGAAATCCAAAAGAGCGAGATCCTCATCTCCTCGTTCTCTGTGGCTACCTTTCAAGATCAGTGTGCTTGGTGACCTTGATGTCGCAATATGGGCCACCATCTCCTTTTCAAATCGAGTGACTACCATGCGAACAAGGGATCTGCGGGACTCTGGTTTCAGGTTCCTCATCTTCGTCTGAACCCTCCCATCAACCTTCCTATTGCCCCTATTTAACGGATCCCATTCTCAGCCTCCGAAGGGCAGAAGTCCCTTCTTTACAACATCTTGAGAAACTAAATTAGAGCTATCTATGAGCGGCTTTTTAAGGTTACTCTTAAGGTATATGTCTTTTTCATCCAGTTCAACTGCCCCTGCAGCACTGACAGTATTCCTCGGTCTATGGCTATTAGAAGAAAGTTTATGAAGAGGATCTTGTTCGATAGGAGAAGTTCCATTTGCTCCTGCAGAGGTATGCTTGAAGCAGGTGAAGAAGCATATACAGGAAACTCGACCTTTTGTGGAAGCCAGCTGAAATTCAGATTAATCTCTTGTTTAAACAATCAGTATTGCTTCCAAGGGGAAACTCTCATCTATTTTTCATTGGCTTTGCAACTAAGGATCAGAAGAAAAACCTTTGATATGTCCAAAAGCCTTGGAGCCACTGCTCATCTAAATAAGAGATAGCTCCTATAATCATATTCAATGTATTTAAGCCAATAGTAAATTTTTCAAGGGCCTTAGTAAGATAATCTACCTTTTCCCTTAAAATCTTATTCTCCTCTAAGTATGCATCATTAACACTAGAAGAAGAAGCATTATCATGTGAACATGCATTTTTTATCTTTTCTTCTAGATTTCTAATTTCATTTTGCATGCATTTATTTTCCCTTTTAGTCCTAAATAAATCCTTAGTTAAGCTTGAAATCATAGAAACAATATCTTGGGTAAGGAGATTTCTTACCTCACTTATCCAATCTCCTTCCGATTCCGATGATGATGATGCTCGCCCTACACTTGAGCTCTCCTCCTCACTTGAGCTTCCTTGTTCTCGTTCGAATGAGGTGGAGGCTATGTCGTCAATTTCCATGAGTGCAAAGTGAGAGACGATTTCTTCTTCCTCCCATGAGGATGGATCGTCCCATGTGGCTTTAAGGTTCCGGGTTTTTGACTTCTCCTCCTTTGACTTCTTCTCTTCTTTATTCTTGCCTTTCTTCTTATCATCCTTTTTCCTTTCTTCCTTTCTTCTTATTCAAGAGATGACACTTATCCCTCATGTGTCCTTCTCCTTGGCAATTATAGCAAATAACCTTCCTAGTCCTCCTTCTCCTATCATAAGATTTGTTAAATTTGAAACTTTTTAATGCACATCTCACCTTTTTTACCATGTAAGCCTCTTCATCGGTGTTCATGCAGGAAGATGAGTCGTCATCCGATGAAGGGGGTGGAATCTCCTTATTCTTTTCCTTGTTGGCTACTAGTGCTACTCCCCTTGATTGTGTGCTTGGTTCTTCTACTATACCTTCAAGTCTAGTTTCGTGAAGCTCCATAGTAGAAAAGAATTCTTCTAGAGGATTTACCTCTAGATTTCTTGAGATATAAAATGAGTCCACCATTGAGCTCCACTTTGATGACTGGGGGAATGCATCAATCGCCTTCATGATCATATCCCTATTGGAGAGCTTTTCCCCTACACTGTTAGGGCAATCTCTTGCCATGATAAGGTTTTGAAGTGTGTGGCAAAGGATTTAAGTTAGTGTGTTATGTTGATTTGATATGTGCGTTGAAGTCGTGCAGGACTTAGTAATTCGCACATGGAGCCGTGGCGAGTTTCACATCTCATGACTCGTGCCTTGAGTCGGTGAAGGATAGCTTTGCGGAAGTCGTGCGCTTGGAGCATCCAAGGGACCGCCGGACGAGGATCTTGGAGTGAAGCCAGAGGAAGTAGACTTCAAGGCAAGAGACGCGAAGGAGCATTGCAGAGCAGTGCGCCTGATGCTGCCGAGGGACGTGACCGCGAACGAAGAGAACTTCGAAGGTGAGGGACTCCGAGGGATGAGAGTGAGCGATTGTAACCCGGGAAGGGTAGCTCTTAGGTGAAACTTGGCCATTTGGCCAAGTGTCGGATGGGTTTTCCCGACACCAGTCAACTGCCATGTCATGGCAGTCGACTACTCTAAGTCGATGGTTCGATCGACTGGTATAAGACCAGTTTAGTGCTAGCGCGATCATTGCCAAGGAATGGCGATGATCGATGGCACCCGACTCCATTGAGCACTCGACTGATCGAGCATCAGTCGACTGATGGTAGGATCAGTCGACTGATGCCAATACCGTTGGATGGAATCCAACGTGGAAAGCGGTCATTATTGGGCAACGGCTACGGGATCAGTCAACTGATCGAGGGCATCAGTCGACTGATCCTGTGTCAATGGGAAGAAACCCTCTTCCTCTATAAAAAGGAAGGGGGTAGGGCTTTGGGAGGCTAATGCTTATGCTCTAATACTCTCCCAAAGTTCCCTAAAGCTTTCCATCCTCTTACTCAAGCTTATTTCCATTATATTTGTAAGATGAGTGTTTTTGTGTAAAGCGGTTACCTCCACCTAGCTTTGTGCAAAGGAGAGATCTAGTGGATAGATTGCGGAGTGATTCACCGTGGACGAATCGGACCATGGATTAGCGGCGTAGTCGTGAACCACGTTACATCTCGGTGTTTGTATTGCTTGTTTATATTTTGCTTGTCTTTATTTGTATTTGCATATTCCGCTTGCGCTAACGCTTTGTAGACAAGAGAATCCCGACATCCATCGTAAGAGGGCTATTCACCCCCTCTAGTCGGCCAATCGATCCCCAACAAGTGGTATCAGAGCCAAGGAAAGCTTGTCGAGGACTAACCGCCACAACAAGCAACATTCAAAATGGCCGGCTCAAACATCCATCCACCGAAGTTTGAAGGAGAATTCGCTTGGTGGAAGAAGCGAATGGAGGTATTTTTCGAAACGGATTTTGATATTATGATTACAATGGAATCCGATTTCGTTTTACCTAGGGATGAAGAGGGGAAGCCAATAGAAAAGTCAAGATGGACCAAGAGGCAAAGAGAGGAGCACCTTGCAAACTCAAAAGCCAAGCACCATCTATACAATGTGCTTCCTCAACAAGAAATAAATAGAATTGGAGAATGCCTAAGTGCCAAGGAGATGTGGGAGAAGCTAGTAGAGCTTCATGAAGGCACCTCGGAGGCTAAGCTAGCAAGAAGAGACCTCCTCCGCTCCCAACTATCAAATATTAAGCTTGAAAAGGGAGAAAAGGTAACTTCCCTACATTCTAGATTTAAAGAAATATTAATTGGGCTAACAAGTGTAGGAGAAAAGCTCTCCAACCAGGATATGGTAATGAAGGTCATAGATGCCTTTCCCCGGTCCTCAAGATGGAGCTCCATGGTGGATTCATTTTACATCTCCAAGAACTTGGAAGTAAGTACCTTGGAGGAATTCTTCTCAACCATGGAGCTTCATGAAACAAGACTTGAAGGAATACAAGAACAGCCTAGAATCCAACCTTCAAGAGGAGTAGCATTCTTGGCAAACAAGGGGAAGAAGAAGATGGAAATCCCCTCCTCCTCCGATGATGAAGCATCCTCATCCTCCTCCATGGATAGCACCGAAGAAGCATATATGGTAAGGAGGGTAAGACGTGCTTTAAAGGGTTTTCATTTTAATAAATCTAATGATAGGAATAGAAGACCAAGGGGGAAGGTCATATGCTACAATTGCCAAGGAGAGGGGCACATAAGGGACAATTGTCCTCTCCTAAACAAGAGCAAGGAAGAGAAGAAAAAGAAAGAAGAAAAGAAGAAGAAAAAGGGGAGCAAGAAAAAGAAGGAAGAGGAGAAGAAGACAAAAGAAAAGGGGAAGACCAAAGCTCTAAAGGCAAGGACTTGGGATGACCCATCCTCATCCTACTCATCATCATCAGATGAGGAGAATGCCTTTGTCACCAATTTGGCCTTGATGGCCTTTGATGACTTGGATTGCTCCTCCACCGAAAATGAAGAATCAAGCTCAAGTGGGGAGAGCTCAAATGAAGGGGGAGCTTCTACATCCTCATCATCCGAAGAAGAAGAGGACATGGAAACTATGGTAACCAACCTCTCACCTGATAAAATAGTTTCTATGATTTCTAATTTAACTAAGGATTTATTTAGAGCAAAGAAGAAAAACAAATGCATGCTTGAACAAATTAAGGAATTAGAACAAAAATTAGAAAAAGCATGCTTAAATGAAAATGAAAATATTTCTTCTTGCCATGATGAAGTATGCTCACATGATCTTTATGTGCCATTAGATGTTAGTGATGCATGCATAGAAGAAAATAGGGCCCTAAGGGAAAAGGTAGACTATTTAACCAAAGTCCTAGAAAAATTTACAATTGGCTCCAACACCTTGAACATGATAATTGGGAGCCAAAGGGCAAGTTTCAACAAAAAAGGCCTAGGATACAAAGAAAAGAAAAATGAAAAGGCCTATAAATGCCTAATAGCTAGGGGACAAGATAAAAGGAAAATAATTGATAGAAAATGGATCCCCAAGGAGTATCTTGTGAACCCAATAGAAAAGAACTTATTTTGGGTTCCAAAATCCATCCTTAAGGGTTAGAAAACCCCTAGGGTAGTCAACCATATGCAATTGACCTATATCATATTTTGGTTGACTTAGGATAACGGGACAACATTTTTAGAATAGTGTTGGGTGATGATAACGTGCCCATAAATAGATAATAATGCTTAAATCATGATGATTAATTGCTATGTATGCTTGTAATCATGATTTATGATTTTGATATTTGGCACATAATCATAAGAAATAGGTTTAAATCATGCTTTAGGTGATACTTTACTTATTATCATGATATAATACCTAATGCATGATTATAATTTGATGAAAACATGTAGTTCATGATCATAATGCGAAATTAAGTCATATATGTCTTTATGATCATAAGGATTGTTAGGTTGATACTTAACCTTGATAGAATTGTATGAATATAATGGTTAAGTATATACAAATACCCCCTAGGATGCATCTCACACTCACCATAGGCTACCTTGATTGAAAACTTAGCATGAGTGAGATGTTAGGATGATACAAATGTCCACTAATGCCTATGGCATTTAGATGGTCATTTAAAGTATCAAAAATAGCAATAATAGACCAATCATGGGGAAGGCTTATGTTTAATTCATAGACATATTGCCCAAAGATCATGGTTGAATATTTCATATGTTTTCAAAACAATTTCTTAATCTAAAATCTATGTATTCATGTTTTGAAACAATTCAAAGCAAGACTAGGTGTTAAAATGGATACTCTTATGATCAAAAACCTAGTAGTTTTTAAAGCTTTTGGATTTTTGGCAAATACGTGGAAATATAATGATTTTTCATGAAAACCTATTTTTCACTGATAGATATACTTAAAAGAAATGTGTTCCCCAAATTTCATGATTTTTCAAATTTTCTGGAATTTTTAACGCATTTCTGAAATTCGATCCGAAAATCAAGAAATCCTGAAAATCATGTGTCAATCGACTGGTATCTGAACCAGTCGACTGGTGGCCTGTAAATCAAAACAGTAATGGCCGAATTCAGTTTTTAAACTAATTTTTGGTATTTTTCTTCTATTAGACTTGATGACATGAGTTTATAACTTAGTGTTAATCTTTTTGATGGTGTCAAAGGGGGAGAATTGATTATGTTTAAGTAAATTATGATAGGGGGAGAAAATTGAGAATTTGTAGAGAGAGTTTCATGGATTAAGGGGGAGTTGCATGTTGTTATATCATGTTTATGTTTACATGCTTTCTTTCTTTTAAAATTTATATCAAATGTTTTTACCTAACTTAAACGAATTGCCACACATCAAAAAGGGGGAGATTGTTAGGGCAATCTCTGTTAGGGCAATCTCTTGCCGTGATATGGTTTTGATGGTGTGGCAAAGGGTTTAAGTTAGTGTGTTATGTTTATTTGATATGTGCGTTGAAGTCGTGCAGGACTTAGTAATTCGCACATGGAGCCATGGCGAGTTTCACATCTCATGACTCGTGCCTTGAGTCGGTGAAGGATAGCTTTGCGGAAGCCGTGCGCTTGGAGCATCCGAGGGACCGCCGGACGAGAAGCTTGGAGTGAAGCCGGAGGAAGTAGACTTCGAGGCAAGAGGCGAAGGAGCATTGCGAGCCGTCGCTTTGATCTTTGTAGGGGCGTGGCGAGCGAAGAGAACTTGGCGAAGGACTCAGAAATGAGTGGCGATGTAACCGGGAGGGTAGCTCTTAGGTGAAACTTGGCCCATTTGGCCAAAGTGTCGGATGGATTTCCGACACGGTCATTGCCATGGAATGTGATCGGCTACTCTGATCGAGTGTAGCTCGGCTGGTATCTGGCCCGGGTTTGTGGCGTGATCGGCGCCATCGTTAGCGATCGCGCCAAGACTAACGATCATTGCTGGCGGCCCGATCGGTAGTCAATAGGGTTTTGGCCCGCGAAGCCGCTCGTAGCCGGCCAGGCGTCGACTCTGCGAGTCGTGATCATTGGTGAAGGTCCGGTGATCGACTGGACAACAACGGTCATCCAAACAATCTTCCTAGTGCCCCCTGCTCTAAACTCTTCTTACTCGCTTTTACTCCATTCTATTTGTAAGAAGAGTGATCTTGATTGTAAAGGTTACCTCCACCTAGCTTGGTGCAAAGGAGAGACCATTTAGTGGATTGGTTGAGCGGAGTGATTCACCGAGGACGACAATCGGGACCGTGGATTAAGCGGCGTGGCCGTGAACCACGTTACATCTTGTGTTAGCATTGTCTATTTCCTTTGCTTTGTTTTTATTTGTTTAATTTGCTTGTATTGTTGTTTCGCTTAGCTAATCTAATTGTAGGCGAGCAAATTCCGATAACTAACGAGGGCTATTCACCCCCCTCTAGCCGGCCATCCGATCTCCTACAAGTGGTATCAGAGCCGAGGTTGCTTGTCACCGGACTAACCGCCGCAACAAGCCCTACATCAAAAATGGTCGGCTCCAACATCCATCCTCCGAAGTTTGAAGGAGAATTCGCTTGGTGGAAGAAGCGAATGGAGGTATTTTTCGAAACGGATTTTGATATAATGATTACAATGGAATCCGGTTTCGTTTTGCCTAGGGATGAAGAGGGGAAGCCAATAGAGAAATCTAGGTGGACCAAGAGGCAAAGAGAGGAGCACCTTGCAAACTCCAAAGCCAAGCACCATCTCTACAATGTGCTCCCTCAACAAGAAATCAACCGAATAGGAGAATGCCTAAGTGCCAAGGAGATGTGGGAGAAGCTAATTGAGCTTCATGAAGGCACCTCGGAGGCCAAGCTTGCAAGAAGAGACCTCCTCCGCTCCCAACTATCCAATATAAAACTAGAAAAGGGAGAAAAGGTAACCTCACTACACTCTAGGTTTAAAGAAATTTTAATTGGGCTAACAAGTGTAGGTGAGAAGCTATCGAACCGGGACATGCTCATGAAGGCTATAGATGCCTTTCCCCGGTCCTCAAAGTGGAGTTCCATGGTGGACTCCTTCTATATGTCCAAGAACTTGGAAGTAAGTACCTTGGAGGAGTTCTTCTCGACAATGGAGCTCCACGAAACGAGGCTTGAAGGAATTCAAGAAGAGCCAAGAATTCAACCCTCAAGAGGAGTAGCATTGTTGGCAAACAAGGGGAAGAAGAAGATGGAAGTCCCCTCCTCCTCCGATGATGAAGCCTCCTCCTCCTCCATGGATAGCACCGAGGAAGCCTACATGGTAAGGAAGGTGAGGCGTGTATTTAAGAATTTTAGATTTGATAAATCAAATGATAGGAATAGAAGACCAAGGGGGAAGGTGATATGCTACAATTGCCAAGGAGAGGGACACATAAGGGACAATTGTCCTCTCCTAAACAAAAGCAAGGAAGAGAGGAAAAAGAAAGAAGAAAAGAAGAAGAAAAAGGGGAGCAAGAAAAAGAAGGAAGAGGAGAAGAAGGCAAAAGAAACAGGGAAGGCCAAAGCATTCAAGGCCAAGACATGGGATGATCCTTCCTCATCCTCCTCCTCATCATCGGATGAGGAGAATGCCTTTGTCGCCAATTTGGCCTTGATGGCCTTTGACGATTTGGATTGCTCCTCCTCCGAAAATGAAGGATCAAGCACAAGAGGAGAGGCTCAAGTGAAGGGGAGCCTCCTCCACATCATCATCCTCCTCATCATCCAAGAAGAAGAAGAGGACATGGAAACTATGGTAAAGCCTCTCCTAGTAAAATAGTTTCTATGATTTCTAGTTTAACTAGGGATTTGTTTAGAGCTAAGATATAAAATAAATGCATGCTAGATCAAATTAAGGCATTAGAAAATAAGCTAGAAAATGCATGCTTAAATAATAATGATACTTCTTCTTGCCATGATGATGCATGCTCACATGATAATTATGTGCCTTTAGATGTTAGTGATGCATGCATAGAAGAAAATAGGGCATTAAGGGAAAAGGTAGATTATTTAACCAAAGCCCTAGGAAAATTCACAATTGGCTCCAACACCTTGAATATGATCATAGGGAGCCAAAGGGCAAGTTTTAACAAGAAAGGCCTAGGATATAAAGAGAAGAAAAATGAGAAGGCCTATAGATGCCTAATAGCTAGTGGACAAGACAAAAACAAAGTAATAGCTAAGAAATGGATCCCCAAGGAATTTCTAGTGAACCCCATAGGTAAAAATCTATTTTGGGTTCCAAAATCCATCCTTAAGGGTTAGAAAACCCCTAGGGTAGTCAACCATATGAACTTGACCTATATCATATTTTGGTTGACTTAGGATGACGGGACAACATTTTTAGATAGTGTTGGGTGATGATAACGTGCCCATAAAAAGGTAATAATGCTTAAATCATGATGATTAATGTAATTTCTATGCATATGTGTAATCATGGTTTATGATTTTGATATTGGGCACATCATCATGAGAAATAGGTTTAAATCATGCTTTAGGTGATACTTTATTTATTATCATCATATAATGCCTAATGCATGGTTATAATTTGATGAAAACATGTATTTAATGATCATAATGTGAAATTAATTGATATATGTCATTATGATCATGTAGGTTGTTAGGTTGATACTTAACCATGATAGAATTGCTTGAATATATTGGTTAAGTATATATATACAAATACCCCCCTAGGATGCATCTCACACTCACTATAGGCTAACTTGATTGCAAACTTAGCATGGGTGAGATATTAGGATGATACAAATGTCCACTAATGCCTATGGCATTTAGATGGTCATTTAAAGTATCAAAATAGCATAATAGACCAATCATGGGGAAGGCTTATGTTTAATTAATAGACATATCGCCCAAAGATCATGGTTGGATATTTCTAATGTTTTCAAAACAATTTCTTACCCTAAAATACATGTATTCATGTTTTGAAACAATTGGATGCAAAACTAGGTAGCTAACTTGATACTAGAATGATCAAAAACCTAGTGGTTTTTAGAACTTTTGGATTTTTGGCAAAAACAAGAAAATATAATGAGTTTTCATGAAAAACTATTTTTCATTGATAGATATACTTAAAATAAATATGTTTCCAAAATTTCATGATTTTTCATATTTTCTGGAATTTATAATGCATTTCTGAAATTCGTCCAGAAAATCAGAAATATGGATTCATTTGTGCCAGTCGACTGCCATACTGATAGCAGTCGACTGGTCGCCTGTAAATCAGAATATTGAAGGCCGATTTCAGTTTATAAACCTCCTACAAGTGGTAGAAATATACTTGATGCCATCAACAAGTGGTACCCAATTTTTAAATCAACTTGACATATTTTTCCTCCATTATACTTGATGCCATGAGCTTATAACTTAGTGTTAATCTTTTTGATGGTGTCAAAGGGGGAGAAATAAGTATGTTTAAGTTAATCACATTAGGGGGAGAAATATATGTAGGGGGAGAAATATATTGTAAGGGGAGAAATATATGATAGGGGGAGAAAATTTGCATAGAGAATTTCATGGATTAAGGGGAATTGCATGTTGTTATATCATGTTTATCTTTACATGCTTTCTTACCCTTAGAATTTATATCAAATGTTTTTACCTAACTTAAACGGATTGCCACACATCAAAAAGGGGGAGATTGTTAGGGCAATCTCTTGCCGTGATATGGTTTTGATGGTGTGGCAAAGGGTTTAAGTTAGTGTGTTATGTTTATTTGATATGTGCGTTGAAGTCGTGCAGGACTTAGTAATTCGCACATGGAGCCATGGCGAGTTTCACATCTCATGACTCGTGCCTTGAGTCGGTGAAGGATAGCTTTGCGGAAGCCGTGCGCTTGGAGCATCCGAGGGACCGCCGGACGAAGCTTGGAGTGGCCGGAGAAGTAGACTTGAGGCAAGAGAGGCGAAGGAGCATTGCAGGCCGTGCGCTGATCTTTGCCGAGGGCGTGGCCGAGAACGGCGAAGGAACTTCGGCGAAGGACTCCGAAATGAGTGGCGATTGTAACCCGGGAGGTAGCTCTTAGGTGAAACTTGGCCATTTGGCCAAGTGTCGGATGGGTTTTCGACACCGGTCATTGCCATGGAATGGCGATCGGCGCTCAGTCGAGTGTAGCTCGGATCGTATCTGATCGGCCGGTTTGTGGCGCGGCCGATCGCCATATCGTTAGCGGTCGGCCGATGACTAACGATCGCGGCTGGCGCAATGATCGTCAATAGGGTTTTAGCCCGCAGCCGCTCGTGGCCGTAGGCGTCGACTCACGGGTCAACGATCATTGCCAAGAGTTCCGTTGGACAACAGCGGTCGGCATCCGACGTGTTCGGAGGCCGTTGAGATCGGCATGCGCCATGGGCGGCGGGATCGATGGCGGCCAACGGGAAGAAGTTAGCCCTCTCTATAAAAAGAGAGGGTGTGAGCCTTTGAGAGGCTAATGCTTAAGTTCCAAACAATCTTCCTAGTGCCCCACAAGCTCTAAACTCTTCTTACTCGCTTTTACTCCATTCTATTTGTAAGAAGAGTGATCTTGATTGTAAAGGTTACCTCCACCTAGCTTGGTGCAAAGGAGAGACCATTTAGTGGATTGGTTGAGCGGAGTGATTCACCGAGGACGAATCGGGGACCGTGGATTAGCGGCGTAGCCGTGAACCACGTTACATCTTGTGTTAGCATTGTCTATTTCCTTTGCTTTGTTTTTATTTGTTTAATTTGCTTGTATTGTTGTTTCCGCTTGCGCTAATCTAATTGTAGACGAGCAAATTCCGATAACCAACGAACGAGGGCTATTCACCCCCCTCTAGCCGGCCATCCGATCTCCTACAATCTCTTGCCATGATAAGGTTTTGATGTGTGTGGCAAAGGGTTTAAGTTAGTGTGTTATGTTGATTTGATATGTGCGTTGAAGTCGTGCAGGACTTAGTAATTCGCACATGGAGCCGTGGCGAGTTTCACATCTCATGACTCGTGCCTTGAGTCGGTGAAGGATAGCTTTGTGGAAGCCGTGCGCTTGGAGCATCCGAGGGACCGCCGGATGAGGAGCTTGGAGTGAAGCCGGAGGAAGTAGACTTCAAGGCAAGAGACGCGAAGGAGCATTGCAGAGTCGTGCGCCTGATGCTGCCGAGGGACGTGGCCGCGAACGAAGAGAACTTCGAAGGCGAGGGACTCCGAGGGATGAGAGTGAGCGATTGTAACCCGGGAAGGGTAGCTCTTAGGTGAAACTTGGCCATTTGGCCAAGTGTCGGATGGGTTTTCCCGACACCAGTTGACTGTCATGTCATGGCAGTCGACTGCTCTAAGTCGATGGTGTTGGGGATCGGTACGGCCAGCTAGAGGGGGGTGAATAGCCCTCGTTCGTTGGATGTCGTAATTCGATCGTTCTCGTCGCGTGCTTGTCTATGATTGTTGTTAGCGCAGCGGAATACTAATGCAAATATGAATACTAACAACAAATACAATCACATGCAAATACACACGATATACGTGGTTCGGAACTGAATGATTCCTACTCCACGGGCGAGCTCCTCGAGCTCTAGTTATGCGCACGGCACTAACTAAACTCCTTCTCGACTACACGTCGGAGGTGGAGAAACCTCTCACAAGCTATTACAACAATAATATACAAGAAATACAAAGACACAAGAAATACAAGTAAAGAACGCTTTACAAATCTTTGCTTTGACCCTTTTCTTGTTGCTTGCTTTGGATGGCTCTTGAAGAATTTGGAATGCAAGCGACAAATCCTTCAATTGCTTCCTTAAAGTCTTAGTGAAATCCTCCAACTCGAGCTCCTTATATAACTGCATCAAGCTATTTTTTGCGCTGTCGGATCATTGCCAAAAGGCCCGATCATTGCCCACATGTCCGTTGTCTCCTAGCGGCTAGATCCACGTCGGACAAGTTCCAGCGGATCTCCTACCCGATCGTGATGGTCCTCATCGATCGGCTGGTGTAATATCAATCGCGCCCGGTCGGCTCACGGGCGGTCCCAATGCTCGCGACATTCCCATCGATTGCCATCCTCGACAATGATCGTCACAACATCGCCGATCACATACCATGGCCGACCGCTAAGCACCAACGAAGCCTTACACCAGTCGAACTCTAGTCGACTTGGACTACCGAACCGCAAGAACTATGCCTGCCGATCATTGCCGTCGGGAAAAACCTCAAACACCAAGTTGTTTGAGCCTCCGACACTCAGTCTTAGCCACTTGGCCAAGTCCACATCACTCATGGAGTTCCCCACCGAAGCTCTCTTCCCTCGGCCTACGTCCCTCGGATGTGCCAAGCGCACGGCTTCGCAACGCCATCCTTCGCGTCTCATGCCCTAGAAGTATGCTTCCCTTTGGGCTCACTCCATTCGCTCCCCGTCCGGCGGTCCCTCGGATGCACCAAGCGCACGGCTTCGCAATGTCATCCTTCACCGACTCAAGGACCCCGAGCCTAGTGAACTTACCAAGTCCTCAAGACTTCCCACATGCACCAAGCGCACGGCTTCGCAATGCATTTCTCACCAAGCACCAAGCGCACGGCTTCACAATGCTTTGGATTTCCCATGCCAAGCACCAAGCGCACGGCTTCGCAATGCTTTGGACTTTCCCATGCCAAGCACCAAGCGCACGGCTTCGCAATGCTTTGGACTTTCCCATGCAAAGCACCAAGCGCACGGCTTCGCAATGCTTTGGACTTTTCCACACCAAGCTCCATGCTTGGATTTTCAGGTCAACCCCATGTTGGACTTTCCCATGACAATCCCATGTCATGAGTTTTGTCTATCATCAAAATCCTATCAAGGTACTGATCGAGTCAGACTCGAGTCAACCTGGGCCGATTGCACCAACAATCTCCCCCTTTTTGATGATTGACAAAACTACCATCTCAAGTCTACCAATTTTCCCATATTGGCAATTCTCATATCCCAATGAGAATTCCAACGAACCCTAATTGGTAACTTGGTAACATCTCCCCCTTTTTGACATTACATCAAAAAGGTCCTCCCCAAGGGTATGAATGTCTCATATCCCAATGAGATCTTATATCTCTCCCTTGGAGGAAACCATGCCTACCATCTTTCTAGTGATCCCATATCACTTAAAGAGAGGCAACCCATATTTCCTCCCATGAGGAAATACACATCCATCTTCCCATGATGGATACCTCCCCCTAGAGGCTTGCTCCCCCTTGACCATTGCACCAACAATGTCCTTGGAGAGTCCCTAAGCCAATAGGAACATTAACCAAATCAAAATTAAGGCAAAGTTCAACAATGAACTCTCTTCCACCTTAAAATTGATACTCACCCTCAACCCAACTCCTAATCCATATCCAATGGATTTCCACCCTCTCTAATGCTCTCCCAAGCATATCCTAGGGTTAGGAATGGTTAGGGGACCTTAACCTAGAACATGGGCCTAATCAACAAATCGAAATCGATCGATTACCACATCCATCGATCATTGGCGGACACTGGCAATGATCGATAATCTGATTTCTGAATTTCAGAAATGGATTTCCAAAATTCATAAGTAAATATACATACGTAGATAAATCATGAAATTTGGTACGTATATTACTTATCCTAAACACTATGGGTGAAAAATATTGGAAAATTATTTTACCCATTAAATTAGGAGATTGATATAAAGTCTAAAATTTAAGAAAAGCTTCAATAAAGAGCCATCTTTGTATCATCCCATTCAATGGTGATAGCTATCAAAAGATAGGCTTCACCAAGGTTTTTCAAAAAGTTTTCAAAACCTTTAGTTTCTTTTCCTTAAACATCTCACTTATATCTAGATATGTAAAAACACATTCAAGGCAATTAATCTAGTGAGATGTGGGTTTTTGTTCTTTAAAATGGTCTCATGCATATTTCTAAGGCAATATTATTTGATTCCTTTCAAATTATGCCATAGTCCTTAACTCCATTTTAATTCATGCATGATATGATTATGGCATAGATATGATATAGATAAAAACATATGCCAATATCATGATGTCATGGCTGTTGGATCAATGCGGTTCGCTAGAGGGGGGGGTGAATAGCGAAAGAAAAAACTTTTTCGAATTCGTTTCAAGACAAATATACGCAGCGGAAAGATAAGCAAAACAAAAAGTAAAGGAGACAATAGAAACAAGATATTTACTTGGTTCGTAGCCGAAGGCTACTACTCCAAGGCCCTAGTGGTCCTTGACCACGCACGGAGGGCAAATCACTAAACAAACTCCTCCTCGTTGGAGGTAGGAGTTAATCGATACAAAAAAACTTGAGGTAGAGGGACACTCCCCCTCTCCTCGTATACGATAAAAGCTCCGGAAATATAAATGACAAACTGATAACAAAAACTAAGACCGACGTACAATAATAAAGAAAGTTAAACCTAGACGTCGGAATGGAAGGACTTCGTTGTCGTAGAGTTGCGTATGGAGGCTTTTGAGCACTTAGAATTGTTGATAAAACCCTAGGTTTGGCCCTCCTTTTATAGCCTTTGAGCCCCTTTTCGAGTGGGTCTTCAACCAATCACAAATGGACACCAAACCGCTTTGAGGTGGAGTGATAAGCCTTGACTCCTCGAATCTGATCATTGACCATCGATCGGTGATGGCCATCATCGATCGATGATGGCGACATCACGATTGATAACCTTTCAGCAATGATCGATACACCGCGGCCGAGTCCTCCAAGCCGGGCAATGATCGATACACGGCAATGAGTCCTCCAAGCCGGGCAATGATCGATGCTTGCTGCAAGTCAAAGTTAGCTCAATAAAAACATAATTTTGATGGTCGTCGACCATCCGATCTCGACCTAGACCATCTATAAGATGTCTTTGGTTGGATCTACGCTTAAGATCATCCCCGTAAAGAGGATACGACCTTACTTACTCTCGCACACACGAGCTTACCTCGATACTTACGTGTCGCTTTTGTTTCCGGCCTTCCACTCGATTCCTTCGGCTCCCTCCGAAGTAACTCGAGTATCGCCCGACCACCGCGGCTTCCTCCGGGTGTCGCTAGCCTTCAGCTCCAGCTATATCAATCTTCTGCACACTCGATTCAGCTCGTGAGAAAACAAAATAGACTTAACTTTTGTGTCTTTGCTATAATCAAAACACAGGTTCGATTTCGGTGCCTCACTGCACCAACAATGGCATGTGAACAATGTTTAAGCATACATGACATATAAAGATAAATCTAAACATGATCATGACATTTTTATAGATAAAAATGAGAGTGATGTCGTGACATGGCAAGCCAAATAAAACATGGCAAGTAAAGTATACTAAGGTATAGAATACCTAAGTGTGAAAATCAATTTGCCATTTTTAGGGATTAATTCTATTTTGCCTTATTGCCATTCATTTCCCTAGTGTGCCAAAAATCCAAAATGGCACACCAATACCTCTAAGACCTAATTGTGTCAATTTAATCATTTTTAGACTTCTCAAGCACATTGGCACATCCTAATGTGTCAACTCTACTATGGTTAGGTTAACTACCCATCCACTTAGGGTTGACACACCCTAACCCATTTAGCGTGAGTCGATCGCACTTTTAGGAACCCAATACCTATTGGAGCTCCTTGGGTTAACAAGGTATTCCCTAGGGATAACTTCCCTAGATACCTTCCTAATGACCCTTTTAGGCTTTAAAGCCATAGTCTTTTGGGTCTTACTTGGGTCAACTCTAGAGGTGACTCCTCCATTGACCTTCCTAGTGGCCTTCTTGGTTTTTCTTAAGTCATTGGCCACTAAACATACATCATGGCTAGACTTAGGGATAACTTCCCTATTAGCCTTGGTTTTTCTAGACCTAAATGTTGTTCCATAATTAAATGGAACATTATGGTAGGACATAGGTTCGTGACCCAAACCCTTCTTGCCCTTAGATATTTCTTGCTTCCTAGGTCTTGATTTTTGGACATTTGACCCCTTAACCGAATTTGATATTATTTCTAGGGTCTTCTCCAATTTTTCTAGCCTTGACCTCAAGGCTTGGTTTTCTAGCTCTAATTTCTTCAATTTTGAATTTTCATTAGATTTTTGGGAGTTGGTTTTCTTCTTAAGCATATGCCTAGATTTCTTGGGATTAATACCCAAATTCTCTTCAATTCTTCTAATTGATTTCCTAGGTAGGATAGGTCTAGTGTTTTGGGTCCTAGGTTTGTCCTTAGAGAAACTAACACGCTTAGCACCTAAGCAATAGACCTTATTGTTTCTCCTAGCATGCTTTTCATTTATAATAGCAAGAGAACTAAAATAATTTTTTGCATGTTTTTTGACTTTAGGAATTAAAGATGCATTAACTAAATGTACCTTAGGGTTAGCTTTAGGAGCTCCCCCTACATGAATTGCACCTTCTTGCCCTTTCTTCCTCCCCCTAGGGCATTGGCTTCGGTAGTGTCCCTTTTGATTACATTTGAAGCACACAATGTGCTCTTTGCTCTTGATTTTGGGAACACCGGCATTGTTTGACTTTGGGTTGACTTTTGGTGTCAATGCCTTCTTCTTAGCCAATTTAGGGCATTTGCTCTTGTAATGCCCTTTCTCCCTACACTCAAAACAAATAATATAATCTTTACGATTAATTATAATACATGAGTCACCTAGGGAGGTGGTGGAGGCCTCTTCATGATCTTCACTTCTCCCGGATGTAGATGCTTCTTGTTCTTGCTCCGGGATGGAAGATTGTCTTTCCTCCCCCTCAATGCTAGAGGTGGAGGTCTCCACCAAATCATCAACATCTTCAAATGTTGTGGGTGCTTCTTCTTCGGCATTCTCCTCTACTTGTGCCGATTGGGAATTTTCTTGGAATTTCATTACCTTATTCCATAATTCCCTTGCATCCCTATAATCACCCAATCTAGACCAAATAGTGTTAGGCAACAAATCACTAATCAACTTGATTACCTTGAGATTTGTCTTGAAGTCTTTGATTTGGTCTTGGGTCCATTTTTACTTCTCAATTGGCTTATTGTACTTGTCCCTAGGCATTTTAAAACCATTTTCTATAATAATCATAAAATCAAAATCGGTTTCTAAATATACCTCCATCCGTTTCCTCCACCAAGCAAAATCTCCATCGAATTTCGGTGGATGGATGAAGCCGGCCATTTGTAGTGCTCTCGCGGCGGTTAGTCCTTAAAGAGCGACCTCGGCTCTGATACCACTTGTTGGGGATCGGTACGGCCGGCTAGAGGGGGTGAATAGCCCTCGTTCGTTGGATGTCGTAATTCGATCGTTCTCGTCGCGTGCTTGTCTACGATTGTTGTTAGCGCAGCGGAATACTAATGCAAATATGAATACTAACAACAAATACAATCACATGCAAATACACACGATATACGTGGTTCGGAACCGAATGGTTCCTACTCCTCGAGCTCTAGTTATGCGCACGGCACTAACTAAACTCCTTCTCGACTACACGTCGGAGGTGAAGAAACCTCTCACAAGCTATTACAACAATAATATACAAGAAATACAAAGACACAAGAAATACAAGTAAAGAACGCTTTACAAATCTTTGCTTTGACCCTTTTCTTGTTGCTTGCTTTAGATGGCTCTTGAAGGACTGGAATGCAACAAAGAAATCCCTTCAATTGCTTCCTTAAAGTCTTGGCGAAATCCTCCAACTCGAGCTCCTTCTATAACGCATCATCGAATTGCCAAAGGCCCGGTCATTGCCCCTGTCCGTTGTCTCACTGGCGGCCGGATCCACATCGGACAAGTTCCAGCGGATCTCCTACCCGATCGTGATGGTCCTCATCGATCGATGACCTAATAATCGAGCCCGATCGGCTACGGGCGATCTAATGCTCGCGACATTCCCATCGATCATTGCCATCCCTCGGCGTGATCGCTATCATCACATCGATCATTGCCGATCCATGGCGATCGCTAAGCCAAAACGCAGCCTTACACGGTCCGAACTCTAGTCGACTTGGACCCGATCGAACCGGCAACTATGCGATCATTGCCGTCGGGAAAAACCTCAAACACCAAGTTGTTTGAGCCTCCGACACTCAGTCTTAGCCACTTGGCCAAGTCCACATCACTCATGGAGTTCCCCACCGAAGCTCTCTTCCCTCGGCCTACGTCCCTCGGATGCGCCAAGCGCACGGCTTCACAACGCCATCCTTCGCGTCTCATGCCCTAGAAGTATGCTTCCCTTTGGGCTCACTCCATTCGCTCCCCGTCCGGCGGTCCCTCGGATGCACCAAGCGCACGGCTTCGCAATGCCATCCTTCACCGACTCAAGGACCCCGAGCCTAGTGAACTTACCAAGTCCTCAAGACTTCCCACATACACCAAGCGCACGGCTTCGCAATGCATTTCTCACCAAGCACCAAGCGTACGGCTTCGCAATGCTTTGGATTTCTCATGCCAAGCACCAAGCGCACGGCTTCGCAATGCTTTGGACTTTCCCATGCCAAGCACCAAGCGCACGGCTTCGCAATGCTTTGGACTTTCCCATGCCAAGCACCAAGCGCACGGCTTCGCAATGCTTTGGACTTTTCCACACCAAGCTCCATGCTTGGATTTTCAGGCCAACCCCATGTTGGACTTTCCCATGACAATCCCATGTCATGAGTTTTGTCTATCATCAAAATCCTATCAAGGTACTGATCGAGTCAGACTCGAGTCAACCTGGGTCGATTGCACCAACAGATGGTTCGATCGACAGGTATAAGACCAGTTTAGTGCTTAGCAGTCGACTGCCAGGGAATGGCAGTCGACTGATGGCACTGTGCACGGGCACAAAATGGAGTCGACTCCATTGAGCACTCGACTGATCGAGCATCAGTCGGCTGATGGTAGGATCATTCGACTGATGCCAATACCGTTGGATGGAATCCAACGTGGAAAGCGGTCGTTATTAGGCAACGGCTACGGGATCAGTCGACTGATCGAGGGCATCAGTCGACTGATCCTGTGTCAACGGGAAGAAACCCTCTTCCTCTATAAAAAGGAAGGGGGTAGGGCTTTGGGAGGCTAATGCTTATGCTCTAATACTCTCCCAAAGTTCCCTAAAGCTTTCCATCCTCTTACTCAAGCTTATTTCCATTATATTTGTAAGAGGAGTGTTTTTGTGTAAAGAGGTTACCTCCACCTAGCTTTGTGCAAAGGAGAGATCTAGTGGATAGATTGCGGAGTGATTCACTGTGGACGAATCGGACCGTGGATTAGCGGCGTAGCCGTGAACCATTACATCTCGGTGTTTGTATTGCTTCTTTATATTTTGCTTGTCTTTATTTGTATTTGCATATTTCGCTTGCGCTAACGCTTTGTAGACAAGAGAATCCCGACATCCATCGTAAGAGGGCTATTCACCCCCCTCTAGCCGGCCAATCGATCCCCAACATACACTAGATAAATTGTTAATAATCTCCTTAAATTTAGAGTGTAGAGATAATACTTTTCCCCCTTTATCTAGCTTGATATTATTAAGTTGCGATCGGAGAAGGTCCCTTCTTGTGAATTTTGCTTCGAAGGTGTCTTCATGAAGCTCAACTAGCTTCTCCCACATCTCTTTGGCACTCGAGCATTCATCAATCTGGTTGATCTCTTGTTGAGGTAGCACATTGAAAAGATGATGCTTGGCTTTCGAATTTGCTAGTTGCTCCTCTCTTTGCTTCTTGGTCGATATCGATTTCTCTAATGACCTTTCTTCTTCATCCCTAAGCACTTCGAAACCGTTTTCCATAATCAACATAATTTCAAAATCGGTTTCGAAGAATACCTCCATTCTCTTCTTCCACCAAGAGAAGTCACCTTCGAATTTGGGTGGATGGATGTTCATGCCAGCCATTGTTGTTGTGCCTGTTGCGGCGATGAGTCCGTTCACAAACAACTTGGCTCTCATACCACTTGTTGGAGGATCATGGCTCGGCTAAAAGGGGGGTTGAATAGCCTATGATGTGCTCGATGAAAATTGCTCGTCTTAATCATCTATAATCAAGGTTAGCGTAGTAGAAATACTAAAACCAAAGACAATTAAGCAAAACAAAGATAAAGAGAAAACAAACGCTAACAAGAGATGTAACGTGGTTCACGACCCTTATCGCTTGTCCACAGATGATTCATAAAGAGAATCACTCCCTCAAACCAATCCACTAATCTCTCCTTTAGCTCAAGACAAGGTGGAGGTAACCTCTTTACACCAACTCCTCTTCTCCCAAATAATATGAGTAAAACTAGAGAATAAAGGAGTAAAAACACTTGGAAGATGTGGGAGCACTTAGAGCATGAATAGGAGTGGAAGCATTAGCTGCTCCAAGGCCCCCAACCCCTCTTTTTATAGAGCAGAGGGGTTTCTTCCCATTGGGCATTCAGGAGTCGACTGCTGCATGTCATCAGTCGACTGCTACAATTCCAACGGCTTCTGACCAAGCCTGAACTATGACCATTGCAGTCCAACGACACACTGGGCAGTCGACTGATCATGATAATCAGCCGACTCAAATTATTTCTGTGCTCGTGTCCACTTATAATAGTCGATTGCCCTTCCCGACAATCACCTGATGGTGGACCAATCGATTGTTAAACCTTAGCAGTCGACTGTTGGGCCACAAAACCCTAGTTGACACCGATCAACTAACAGTCGACTCGGACCAGTCGACTGATACCTATATCAGTCGACTGCTGTTGGGTAAAACCTCAAACAAAAAAGTGTTTGAGCATCCGACCGTCAGGTAAAACCTCAAACCATATGCTTGAGCATCTGACACTTCCAATCATCGTGTAAAACCTCAAACACATGTTTGAGCGTTTGACTCATCCAATCGTCGGGTAAACCTCAAACACATGTTTGAGCGTCCGACACTTGACTTTAGCCATTCGGCCAAGTTCAGCTAACATTGAGCTACCCCGTCCCGGATTACAATCGCTCAATCTCTTATCTCCCATGGAGTCTCTCACCGAAGCTCTCTTCGTCCGGCCTGCGTCCCTCGGATGCACTAAGCCTGCGGCTTCTCCCGTGTCATCCTTCGCGTCTTGCCCTAAAGTCTATTTCCTTTAGCTTCACTCTATTTGTGTTGGTGCAACAATGCTCCAAGCATTTATGTGTTTTGATGTTTGGATAATCATTTAAGTTAGGCAATGTGTTGTGATCTAATTGCGAATGTGTTTAAGTGACAGGTAAAAGAGAAGTCCAAGTATGATCTTGGCAAAGGAAGTCCAAGGGATGGACTTGGCAGCATAAGACCAAGCTTGTAGTCTTGGCAGCGTAAAGTCCAAGTGAACCTTGGCAAAGGAAGTCCAAGTATGATCTTGGCAAAGGAAGTCCAAGGGATGGACTTGGCAGCATAAGACCAAGCTTGTAGTCTTGGCAGCGTAAAGTCCAAGTGAACCTTGGCAAAGGAAGTCCAAAGTAAGGTCTTGGCAGCATAAGTCCAAGCTTGTAGTCTTGGCGGCGTAAAGTCCAAGCATTTGGCAACCCAAGACATGACGAAACCGAAGGAAGCTCTTGGAAGCAAAGCGCAAAGGATGAACAAGTCGCGGACTCGGAGGGATCCTGAAGGCGCAAGGCTTAATACGGAGCTAGAAGGTTGAGTCTAGGTCTAGGGTATAAAAACAAGTATGAATTATTCATACTTAATGAGTATCAGTCGACTGATACGATGTATCGATCGGCCCGTCGTCGGTCGTCGTCGGTGAAACCACGACCATCGATCAGGCCTTGGACATGTCGATCGGTGATTCTCGATCGATCGGCGCTATGGGCAGATCGATCAAAAAAAATGTCCGAATGCAGTCTCACTCGATTCTGCGTGATCACTCGGGATCACTCCATCGATCGGTGATGGAGAGATCGATCGGTGATCACTGGCCGTTGGAGATTGCGGCTACGAATCTCCGCGAGATCGCGTTCGAGGCGTTGGCGTGATCGAGATGGCATGCATCGACCGACGAGGCCCAACGGGAAAAAAACCCTCTTCTATAAAAGGGGTCATGGGGAGCATGGGAGGCTAGTGCTCTAACTCCTAACTTCATCCTCGTGCTCACCAAGTTTTCTAAGTGTTTTTAGCAATCCAAAACCTCCTCTTCTAGTGTTCTTCATCATCCATCATTGTAAAGAAGAGGAGTGTATTGTAAGAAAGGTTTCTCCACCTTGGTTCATCAAAGGAGAAGATAGTGAAGCTTGGCTAGGGCTAATCCACCTTACGGATTGCCGTGGAGTAGGAGCGTCATCTCCGAACCACGTAAATTGGGTGTTAGCGTTTGGTTTCTTATTTCGTATTTGTATTTGTTTTGTATTTGTATTGCTTCCGCTAACTTGAGTGTAGAAGCGAAGAAAGCGCTAATCACCCCCTCTAGCGTTACAAAGGTCCTAACAAGTGGTATCGAGCGGATCGCTTGGAAGATCTCACCATCAACCAAGGCATCAATGGCTCTTCAAGAGGGATATAGCATCGCCAAGCCACCACTCTTCGATGGGAGTCACTTCATATTGGAAGAGTAGGATGAAGTATTATTTAATGAGTAATATTGAAATTTGGCATAGTGTTGTAGATGGCTTCGAGGAACCGGTGGATGAGCGTGGAAACCCTATTCCAAGCAAGGATTGGACAAGGGAGATGAACCGCAATTTCGAGTCAAATGCAAAAGCCATCCTCACCATCCAATGCGGCGTCACAATGGAGCAACTCAACAAGGTGGGGCCTTTTGAATCCGCCAAGGAGCTATGGGAAAAGCTCATTGAGCTAAATGAAGGTTCCAAGGAGTCAAAGAGGGCAAAGAAGGACCTTCTAATTGGACAACTTCAAGCCTTCCAAATGAAGATGCATGAAACCGTAAGCCAAATGCATGGAAGGTTCAAGGAAATTGTGAACGGACTCCATATCATAGGTGAGCGAGTTGACAACCGGGATTTAGTAAGGTATATTTTACAAGCTTTTCCTAGAAATTCTTTATGGACCTCTATAGTTGATGCCATTAAGGTAACTAGGGATCTTTCACAAATTAAAATTGATGAACTATTTTGTGAGTTTGAATTGCATGAACAAACTAACATGTCTTCTAAGGAAAAGGGTTTGACCCTATTTGTTGAAAAGAAAGAAAAGAAGAAGAAAGAAAGGAAAGAGGTGTCATCTTCATCCGAGTCGGAGCAAGAGTCAAGTAGTGATGGAGACTCGGCTAGTGAGGTGGCCCATTTTGTCAAGAAGTTCCTTAGAAAATCAAAGGAATTCAAGAATAGAGAAGCAAGGAAGGGGTTCCACTCATCAAGAGGTAAAAGTAGCGGTAATTCAAATTTTAACAATAATGTGATTTGTCATGCTTGCAATAAGAAGGGGCACATAAAGCCAAATTGCCCGGAGCTAAAGAAGAAGGAGGAAAAAGAAAAGAAGAAGGACAAGAAGGAGAAGAAGAAGAAGGAGGCTATGATGGCTCAAACCACATGGGACACACCAAGCGTTGAAGACTCATCTTCCGATGATGAGCTTTGCCACATCACTCGCCATGTGGCACTCATGGCACTAGGAGATGATTCCGGAACGTCAAGCCAAGAAGAAAGCTCCTCAAGTGATGAATCGTCATCTAGTGACGATGAGGTAATGAATTCTCCTAAAGTAGAACTTCTTTACAAATCAATTGCATATCTTCAAGAAGCTCTAGATAAATCTAAATCTAAGGTTAAGAGCATGAAGATAGAATTAAAAGCCATTAGGGATGAAAAACTTTTACATGTTGACTCTTGCATGCTTAGGGAAGAAAATGAAAAACTTAAGGATGAGGTTAGTAAATTGAAAACATGTTTAGAAAAATTTTCAAATGGCTCAAAAGGTCTTGACATGATCCTTAGTAGGCAAAGAGCGGTTTATAACAAGGCCGGTTTAGGATATAAGCCAAAAGAGAAAGAGGTTGCTTATATTTCATTAATTAATAGGAAAGGAACCATTAAGGGTAAGGTTAAGAAAGCTTGGGTACCTAAGAAGTTTTAATTAATGTTACCGGTCCAAATGTTTGGGTACCAAAAGCTTGTGTTTTTCATGTGATTTAGGTAGGAGAGCGAGGTATGTGGATTGTGGATAGCGGTTGCTCAACACATATGACCGGGATGTGAGCAAGTTCTCCACAATTAAATACGTGAAGAAGGGAGCGTATCTTTGGGAATAGTGGAAAACTCAAGATACTAGGTAGAGGTACAATTGAGGTATCCCTAAAATTGTTATTCACAAAGTCTTGCTAGTTGAAAATATGAAGTTTAATTTATTAAGTGTTAGTCAACTTTGTGATGCAAACTATCATGTCTCGTTTGAATCCTCTAAATGCATGATTAAACACAAGGAATTAAATGATTGCATGTTAGTTGGATATAGAAAATCAAACATCTATTATGTTGATCTTTCATATGCTTCTAACATTTCTACTAAGTGTCTTGTGGCAAAAGAGGAAGAATGTTGGCTATGGCATAGAAGATTGGGGCACGCCAACATGAAAAACATAGCCAAAGTAGCCAAGATGGAGTTGGTCAAAGGGTTACCAAAGATCAAGTATGTCAAGAACAAAATGTGTGATGCATGCCAAGAAGGAAAACAAACAAAAGCATCACACAAAGGTAAAACCTTAACTAATACGTCTTTACCATTAGAATTATTGCATCTTGATTTATTTGATTGCCATAGCACTCCATCTTTAAATGGTAACAAATATTGTTTAGTCATTGTGGATGATTTTTCTAGGTATACTTGGGTTTACTTTATGAAACATAAGGATGATACCTTAGAAATAATCATAGGATTTAGTAAAAGGGTTGAAAATGAAAAGAAACTCAAAATCAACCGGATCCGTAGTGATCATGGTGGTGAATTTGAAAACTTTAAATTTTCACAATTTTGTTTAGAGCAAGGGTACAAGCATGAGTTCTCTTGTCCTAGAACACCCCAACAAAATGGGGTGGTGGAAAGGAGAAATCGTGCCCTACAAGAAGCGGCTAGGACTATGCTAAATGCATACTCTCTACCTAGCTACTTGTGGCGGGCGGTTAATACCGCTTGCTATATCCAAAATAGGGTTCAAATCCATAGGTTTTTAGGAAAGACACTTTTGAACTATGGAATGGAACTATTCCCACAATTCACTATTTCAAAGTCTTTGGATGTAAAGTTTATATCTTAAATACCAAAGACAACTTAGGGAAATTTGAATCTAAAACGGATGAGGGAATTCTAGTTGGATACTCATCCACAAGTAAAGGGTATAGAGTCTACAATAAGAGAACCCAAGGGATTGAGGAGTCCTCAAATGTTAAATTTGATGAAACTACGAGTACCTACCCTAGAAAGTCCTCCATTGATAAGGATATTAATGACAATAATCAAGACATTACCCAAAAACTTCAAAATTTGACCATTAGGGGCAATGATCAAGGGGGAAGAAAAGAAGATTCCGATGATGAAAGAAGGGTGGAGGATAACAATGATCAATTTGAAACCCCTTCTAGAAACCTAAGAATACATCAAGATCATCCACTTGACCAAGTAGTAGGAGATCTATCTCAAGGAGTAAGAACTAGGTCATTTCATAGGGCTCCTACTAGTCAAGTTGCTCTCATCTCACAAATTGAGCCTAAATCGATCAATGATGCACTCCATGATCCGGATTGGATTTTGGCAATGCAAGATGAATTGGCTCAATTTGAGAGGAGTCAAGTTTGGGAGTTAGTACCTAGACCCAATGATAGCACCATAATTACTACAAGATGGGTCTTTAGGAATAAGTTAGATGACCAAGGGAACATCACTAGAAATAAGGCTAGGTTGGTTACTAGGATTCAATCAAGTTGAGGGCTTGACTACGATGAGACTTATGCCCCGGTTGCTAGATTAGAATCTATTAGAATTCTCTTAGGGTATGCTTCCTACATGGGATTTAAACTTTACCAAATGGATGTTAAATCGGCATTTTTAAATGGTTTTATTAAGGAGGAAGTGTATGTAGAGCAACCACCCGGGTTTGAGAACATAGATTATCCAAATTATGTATATAAGCTTAGGAAAGCATTATATGGGTTAAAACAAGCTCCTAGGGCATGGTATGAAAGATTGTCATCCTTCTTAATTTCTAAGGATTTTAGAAGAGGACAAGTAGATCAAACCTTATTTATAAAGTCAACATTGAAAGATATATTCATAGCCCAAGTATATGTTGATGATATCATCTTTGGGTCTACAAATGATGATCTACTTCAAGACTTTATAAAAAATATGGAAAATGAATTTGAAATGAGTTTAGTTGGAGAACTCAATTTTTCCTAGGATTACAAGTAAAACAAACCAATGAAGGTATCCATATTTATCAAACCAAATATGCAAATGAAATGATCAAGAAATTTGGTTTGGAAAATGCCAAAATTGTAAGCACTCCTATGGCCACTAGCACTAGAATAGATAGTGATCATGATGGTAAATCAATCGATCTTAAACTTTATAGGAGTATGATAGGTAGCCTACTATACCTAACCGCTAGTAGACCCGATATTTTATTTGCGGTAGGTATGTGTGCAAGATACCAATCTTGTGCCAAAGAATCACATTTAGTAGCCAAAAGAATTTTAAGATATATTAAAGGTACTCTAAATGTAAGACTTTGGTATCCTAGGACTAGGTCATTTGAATTGCTTGGTTATACCGATTCCGATTATGCCGGTGCAAATTGGATAGGAAAAGTACTAGTGGTGGATGCCAATTTCTTGGGTCCTCCTAGTTAGTTGAGTAGTAGGAAGCAACATTGTGTTGCTTTATCAACCACCGGCGAATATGTGGCTATGGGTGGTTGTGTAGCTCAATTGCTTTGGATGAGACATACTCTTGTGGACTATGAGCTACACTACTCTAACATTAAGGTTTATTGTGACAATGTGAGTACCATCAACTTGACCAAAAATCCGGTACATCACTCTAGGACCAAGCACATTGAAGTGAAACATCACTTCATAAGAGATCATGTGGCAAGAGGGGACATTGAACTTAATTATGTAGAATCTAAGTCCAACCTTGCCGATATCTTCACCAAAGCTCTTCCCGAAAATGAATTTTCATCTTTAAGGAGAGAGCTTGGTATGTGCTTTGTGGAGTAAAATTCTAGGCTTGCATAATCCCATGATTATATGTTATCTTTATACCTTGTTACATCTCACAAAAAGCCTTAAGAACCTTGATTTTTGTATTGAGACACCTAGAACCATGTGAGATAATAGGGAAGGTGTACTTGGCTCATCATGCTTGTTATGATGCATTACTATGGGCCAATGACACACCTAGAGACATAAACACCTTATGGACCAATCATTGGGAAGGCTTGTATTCAAGTAATGGATACATAGCTCAAAGAACATGGTTGGAAATTCCAAATAATATATATTTTAAACTATGTTCATCATATTTTGAAAACAATTTCCAAATGAACCACAAAAGTGATACAAAGGTTGCAAACTCTTAGAACTTTGTTAGATTCCAAGGTTGTATCAATCTTGAAATCTGAAAAACATATATTTTTCAAATTATTTTTCCTTCATCAAGTATGATTTCAGAAATGTGTACGCTAAATTTGTGATTTTTCAAGATTTCGAATTTCTCCTGCATTTCTAAAGTTGGTGAAAAATTTGAACTTTCGATTTAGTCTAGCAATGATCGTTGTAAACCAATCGATACATTTCTGATATTAAACTCCATTTTCTGATATTTAGTGTATCCTTGATGTCCTAAAACTATGGTATGATAATGTTGCAATAAACAAAGTTGTAGGACATGATTAATGCGATGTTTTAGGGAGTTTCATATATAATATCGCTTTCTTCCTAAAATCCATTGTTGGTGCAAAGTTAGAACTTCATGGTTAATTCCTTGATATGCTTTGTTTCAAATATGGTTTACACATCATATCTTGGATTAAGGGGAGCCTAATTTCAATCTTATACCTTAGTCAAGATCCAATACCCTTAACTCTTTCATTTATGAATCCTTCTCTTTTTGATGTCTGCACAAAGGGGAGAAGGAATGTTTAAGTTAGAATCTATATTGGAAATATGATTAAAAAGACCTAACTTAAATGATTGTCAAACATCAAAAAGGGGGAGATTGTTGGTGCAACAATGCTCCAAGCATTTATGTGTTTTGATGTTTGGATAATCATTTAAGTTAGGCAATGTGATCTAATTGCGAATGTGTTTAAGTGGCAGTAAAGAGAAGTCCAAGTATGATCTTGGCAAAGGAAGTCCAAGGGATGGACTTGGCAGCATAAGACCAAGCTTGTAGTCTTGGCAGCGTAAAGTCCAAGTGAACCTTGGCAAAGGAAGTCAAAGTATGATCTTGGCAAAGGAAGTCCAAGGGATGGACTTGGCGACATAAGACCAAGCTTGTAGTCTTGGCAGCATAAAGTCCAAGTGAACCTTGGCAAAGGAAGTCCAAAGTAAAGTCTTGGCAGCATAAGTCCAAGCTTGTAGTCTTGGCGGCGTAAAGTCCAAGCATTTGGCAACCCAAGACATGACGAAACCGAAGGAAGCTCTTGGAAGCAAAGCGCAAAGGATGAACAAGTCGCGGACTCGGAGGGATCCTGAAGGCGCAAGGCTTAATGACGAGCTAGAAGGTTGAGTCTAGGTCTAGGGTATAAAAACAAGTATGAATTATTCATACTTAATGAGTATCAATCGACTGATACGATGTATCGATCGGCGTCGGTGTCGGTGAGTCGGTGAAACCACGACCATCGATCGCTTCTTGGACATGTCGGTCGGTGATTCTCTGATCGATCGCTATGGGCAACGATCGGCCCGATCAAGGAAAGAAATGCCACAGAATGCAGTCTCACTCGACTGCTGCCGTGATCACTCGACTGATCACTCCATCAGTCGACTGATGGAGAGATCAGTCGACTGATCACCTGGCCGTTGGAGATTGCGGCTACGAATCTCCGCGGAGATCGCGTTTCAGAAGCCGTTGGCCGCGATCGGTGATGGCATGCATCAGTCGACTGATCGAGGCCCAACGGGAAAAACAGCCCCTCTTCTATAAAAAGGGGTCATGGGGAGCATGGGGAGGCTAGTGCTCTAACTCCTAACTTCATCCTCGTGCTCACCAAGTTTTCTAAGTGTTTTTAGCAATCCAAAACCTCCTCTTCTATTGTTCTTCATCATCCATCATTGTAAAGAAGAGGAGTGTATTGTAAGAAAGGTTTCTCCACCTTGGTTCATCCAAAGGAGAAGATAGTGAAGCTTGGCTAGGGCTAATCCACCTTACGGATTGCCGTGGAGTAGGAGCGTCATCTCCGAACCACGTAAATTGGGTGTTAGCGTTTGGTTTCTTATTTCGTATTTGTATTTGTTTTGTATTTGTATTGCTTCCGCTAACTTGCTTGTAGAAACGAAGAAACGCTAATCACCCCCCCTCTAGCGTTACAAAGGTCCTAACAATTTGCTCCTCGTCCGGCGGTCCCTCGGATGCACCAAGCTACGGCTTCTCCCCGTGCCATCCTTCACGAACTCAAGGACCCGAGCCATGAGATGATGAACTCATCAATGCTTCATCAAGCTAACCATGTGTGATTTACTAAGTCCTGCACAACTTAAACACACACATCAAACCATATAACAACCTAACTTAAACCCTTTGCCACACATATCAAAGCCAATAACATACTTGGGTTGATTGCCCTAACACGACATACACTTGGGCGATAAAAATATCTAGTTCTAAAATTTTTACAAAAAGAGTCAAGTCAATTTGACCTTGTCTAAAACCTTTTGAAATTAAGTATGATGATAATCTTTCATATCATGCTCTAGGAGCTTGTTTTAGTCTATACAATACCTTTTTCAATTTGTGTACATGATTAGGATATTCTATATTTTCAAAAAAGGGGGGGGGGGGGGGGGGTTGGCTTACGTATACTTCTTCTTTGATTACCTCATTTAAGAATATAGATTTAACATCCATTTGGTATTACTTGAATCCTTTGTGTACCGCATAAGCTAATCACATCCGAATGGATTCAAGCCTAGCTACCTAGGCATAAGTCTCATCATAATCTAGCCCTTCTACTTGACTAAACCCTTTCACCACTAAACGAGCTTTATTCCTTATAATTTCTCCTTTGTCATCTAATTTATTATTAAATACCCATTTAGTGTCTATTGTTGATTTGTTTGTTGGTTTAGGTACTAAATCCCAAATGTCATTGCTTTCGAATTGTACTAATTCTTCTTGCATAGCTATTACCCAGTCAGGATCTGGTAATGCCTCATCTATTGATTTAGATTCTATTTTTGAAATTAGTGCTATTTGACTTGTATTTCTAATAGTCGATCGAGTTTGTACTCCTAATGTAGGATCTCCTAACACTATAGCTTAATTGGATGATTAGCATTTTTTTCTTAGAGTTTTTGAATTATTTTCTTCTTCTTGATTTTGTTCTTCATTTTCTTGTATAATTTCTTTTACTCCCCCTTGATCATTACTTATTCTATCAAAATTTATTTGATCCTTTTTGATGTTTTCTAAATTAAAGTTGGTAGATTCTTCATCAAATATTACATTGATTATTTCTTCTATTTTTAATGTTTCCTTATTGTATATTCTATGGGTCCTACTATTTGTTGAATATCCAAGAAAGATTTCGTTATCAGTTTTTCAAGTGAATTTTTCTATATGGTATACTTTACACCAAAATACTCTTAAGTATTTTATTGTAGGTCTTTTATTATTAAAAATTTCATAAGATGTTTTATTATGTATTTTACTAATTGTTATTCTATTTTGTATATAGCAAGCAGTGTTTATAGCTTCGGTCCAAAAATAACTAAATAGGTTGTATTCATTTAACATTGATCTAGTGGCTTCTTGTAGAATTCTATTTTTTTCTAGTATCCCATTTTATTGAAGTGTTCTAGGACATGAATATTCATGATGGTACTTATTTTCTAGACACATTGTTGTAAATTTTTTATTTCTAAATTCACCTCTATTGTCACTCATTATCCTTTTTATCTTAAGGTCTTTTTCATTTTCTATATGTTTACTAAAGTTATTAAATATTATAAATGTTTCATCTTTATGTTTTAAGAATTTTACCCATATGAACCTAAAATAGTCGTCTATTATTACTAAACAATATATATTTCCATTTAATGATTTTCCTTCATGTTAGTCAAATAAGTCTAAGTGAAGTAGTTCAAATATTGAACTTGTTCGACTTTGATTAGTTAGTTTATGTTAGGACTTGGTTTGTTTTCCTTATTGGCAAACATTACAAACTTTACTTTCTCAATTCCTTAGTTTAGGTAAGCATCTAACTAAATTTATTTCACTTTGTTTAGTTATCTGCCTAAAGTGGATGGGGGTAAATCTACTATGCCACAACCAACTTTCCTTTTGCTGTGTTAAATGACACTTGACTGAGGATCTTACTAAATTTATTGAATAAATTTTTTTTATCCCTAACACCTTTGAGTAATATATTTAAATTCTCAATATTATTAATTAAACATTCATTTGATAAGAATTTCACTTCATATCCAACATCATATAATTGACTTATACTAAGTAAATTAAATTTGAATCTTTCTACAAGCAAAAATTTTTATATGACAAGATTTGATTTTGATTCAATATTACCTGTTCCGATTACTTTAAGTTTGTCATTGTTTCCAAAAGTGACTAAACCTAGGTTCTTGAGTTTTAATTCTATGAATTTGTGACGATCTTCAGTCATGTGTCTGGAGCAACCACTATCCAGAATTCATTGGCTCATTCTAGAGTCCTACATGAATTAAAAATTCTTAAGGTTCGATTTCAATTTATTTTCACATAATTTATCTCACCCGGTCTAAGTTTTCAATACACGTTAATCTTATGGATTTTGTGAGATGATTGTTCATTTTTACTTGATTAAATTTAATGAATATTAAAGTCTTTAAACTTCTGTTAGATTCAAGTTTAGCTTGGGCTAATCAAGTAAGGTTTTTCAAAATCGATTTTCAGGTAGTGACGAGGCATATGACCTTCTTGGATATCAGGTGGATCACTTCCTAAGACAAAGTTGATCAAGGAATCAAGTACTTGACTCTCTTTGGACTAAGCTTTGGTCTAATTAGTTCAGGACTTAGTGAGTTAGTTTCAATTAATTCTACTCGACTTAGTGCACCATGTATGACGTATCTAGACTAAACATGTACTTCGAAGAGCTTTCCTAACTTACTATCAGTTCACTTTGTCCTAATACTATGTTTGCAAATTTAACTACTTTATTTCCTATCTAGTCCATTCTAAATTAAGCAAGTAAACTAATCATTTAAAAGTTTAATTAAGTGTAAAAACAAGTAAAGTGTTGGCTCCCCTAAGTAATAGCTCATATGGGTCTTATTCACAAGGTGAATTTAACCTTTGGAGATCCAAAATTAGTTTTGTTGAACTTAGTTGACTAAGCTAGTCTTAGGGACCCATGCTTAGACTCAACTCTTAGCGTTGCGGCTAAGTAAAGACTTGTATGACTTGTATGTTGACTTAGCTTTGTATCCAAATCCAGATTTGTTGTACATAGCTTGTTGAGACCCAAGCATTATGTTGAGATACTTGGAGTCCGAAGTGAATCTTTCCAATGTTCCGGTAAGATCTTCTACTTGCCTTTTCAAGACGGAGTTCTCTTTCTCATACTTTGCAACTTGAGTTGAGTCTCTATTTAGATCTTGGCAAGTCGAAGTCTTCGAATTGACTTGCTCCTTAAGTACTTGTATTTTCTTAAGAAGTAAATCGACTCGATTCTAGGACTTAGCAAATTTCCTACCTAGGCATGCTATAATATTGTACAACTTATCTTCTAAGGGAGAGTTTACCTCGTCTAGTCCTTCGGAAACAAATACAGATATGTGGCTTGTCTCGGATTTTGACTCGGATGAACTTGACCCGGTTTCGAAATTGTCAGCGCCATGAACGCGACGAAGCTTGTCTTTGAAGTGTCTGCATCCGATTCTTCTGATGATGATTCGTCCCAAGTCACTTTAAGTGTCTTCTTCTTCTTTTCCTTTTTCAACTTCTCTTCCTTTTTTAGGTTCGCACACTCCAATGTGTAGTGACCCTTTCCGTTACACTCGAAACACGTCACTTTCGATCTTGGTCTACTTGGCTTGTTGTCGACCATCTTTTTTGTATCCTTTTTCATAAATTTCTTCTTCCATTTGAACATTTTTCGGACCATGTTTATCATTTCTTCTTCTCCATTTTACTCTGACTCGTCTTCAGACTCTTGTTTATTTTTCTTTCCTTCTTTGTTCCTACCTGCAACTAAAGCTATATCATTCTCAGTTTGACCTGAGTTAGCTTTTTCGTGTAGTTCTAATTCACAAAATAACTCATTTGACATATTAAGAAAAGATCCCGAGAAATTTTATAGGCATCGACAATGGAGAAATACCTTAAGAGTATATCTAATTATATCTCGATTTTCCATTTGATGTCCTATTAAATGTAATCCATTTGATATGTCTATAATTCTAGTATGCAATTGACTAGCATTTTCACCATCTAACATTTTACAATTAAAGAGTTTATTTAGCAACATGTCTCTTTTAACTATCCTAATGTCATTTGTTCCTTCATACAGTTATATAAGTTTATCCAAAGTTCTTTAGAGTTTTCAAATGGTCCAACTCTATTGAGCTCTTCTTTCGTAAGTCCGCATTACAAGGTGTTAAGAACTTTATAATTGCCTTGATCTCTTTTCCTTATGTTTGCGATCCATTTCTCCGGATCTAACAACTCTCCCGAGTCATCTATCGGAGGAACGAAATCTTTCCTAATAGAAAATCAAATCTCGAGGTCGATTTTCAAAAAGTACTTCATTCGCTTATTCCAATAATTAAAATCCTCTCCATTAAAGAGAGGAGGGCCAACAGTGATATATCCCTCTAAGTGAGACATTTTCTAATTTTACTAAAAATTTATAGAAAATTTATCTAATGCAAAAAAGTACTAGAGTAACAAATATAGAGAAAATTTATACTTGTGCAAAATTTAAACTAAGCAACACTAGAGCAAAATTGACAAGTGTAAAGAAACTTAATCTAGTGCAAACAATTAAAACTAGAACAAGAACGACAAATATAAAGAAAACTTTGTATGCTTACTTTGGTGGTTGCACCAAAATCGGAGCACTCCCATGCTCTGATATCAATTGTAGGATCGTTACTATCGAAAGAGAGGGTGAATCTCAGTGGTTACAAAAATTTTCTTTTAAAATCTTTTCTTATTTTTTTATTAAAATAAAGTTGCACAGCGGAAATATAAATAAAGTAAAGTGCACAAGTTCTTTTTATTTGGTTCGCAATCTGAGCCGGATTACTACTCCAAGACCTGTAACCCTTCATAGGACTACTTCGTCGGACAATCACTAAAAGTCCTCCGACTCCAGAACTCTCGAACTCGGAGGGTGTTCACTTTTACATAGATGAGAGGGAAAAGTAACACACTACCTTCCCTCTAGAAGTTAAGTACAATAAGCAAAAAAATAAATACACAAAATTAAAAGTTATACTGACAACGAAAGTATATAAATGAGCTTGGTTGTCGGCGTTGTAGAGACTTGATATTGCTTTTGAGAAGACGAATGAAAGCGACAACACTTTGGAGTTGTTGGAATCAATAATTTGGCGTTGACTCTCTATTTCTTTTATAAATCATTTCCAGTTGCCTGGATCACCCTCCAGTCGTCTGGACCACCCTCTGGTCGACTCCATATTAGTCTGTCAATATGATATTCCGATCTTTCGAGTCGATTGGACCTGGTCCAGTCGACTCTATGTCAGTTGGCTCTTCTCCTCCGAATTTCAGTATTTTCCTATCCTAGTCACCTAGACCCGATCCAATCAACTGGAATACCTACCATCTCGGTTATAGGATCTCCAGTCAATCGACAACTCGCTTGCCAACTCGACATCCTAATCACTTGGACCTAGTCCAATCGACTGAGTCTGAGTCACCTGGATATTGTCTAGTTGCCTGGATACCTACAACATAGAGTTAGCGCAAAACAAAATATAAGATTACTTGGCAATAGTAATATTACCCAATCTAGACTTCTGAGTCAACACGGACCCTCCGTCGGATCGACGCCTACCTTGTCCCCCAATTGAGGACTCAACCTTACCTCTCCACTTGGGGCTTACTTTTCGGTTGTCCAGTCGGACTTACCTTGCTTGACATTCGATCTGACCCACCAGGACTTAATACCAGTTGTCCGGTCTCTCTGACCTTGTTAGGCTTCCTATCAATTATCCGGTCTCCCTAACCCAACTAGTCTTCTGTTAGATGTCTGGTCCACTCGATCCATCTAAACTTCATGTCTAGTATTCGGTCCTCCTGATCTATCAAGGTTTTTATCTAGCACACGTGTAACACCCCCTAGTCTTTCCACTCTCTACTAGGGGAGATGTCACTACTTTACTGTCTATTTCTTAAATTCATGCAATATACTAACGCAATATGCTAACAACTAAAATGATCATAAGGACCTTGACATCACTTAAATAATAACCATTTCAAGATCTTCACATGACATGCAAGTATTAAGACTAACCCAACATGACTCTAGCATTCTTTGGTCTCAACCATAAGCAATCCAGTTGAACTTCAACAATATAAAAAAAAATAACTAGAAACTTAAAATATAGGTTAGACATCTGCACTTAGGATCTTTTATTTCTACTGTTCCGTCGCCACACACTCCAAGCACTTCGTCCGCCATGCCACCTCACTGAAACTTTTCTTTACCTTTATCTGCAGTATAAGGAAATGCAAACTATAAGAAATAACGCTTAGTAAGTACTTTCTATGCTCACAAAAACATGCACTGTATGAAATCATGCAACTAGTTCTCTTGCCTTGAATACATTGATACACATGCAAACATAACTAGAAATCATAACTCTGATTACATGTCTCTTGTATAAATCATGCTCTTAAGTATTTTAAAACTTGTAAATAGTGTATCTGATCTGGAATGATTAACTTTGTAAACTTTTACTTATACTTATACTGATACTTTAAAATAATAATCATCCTGGATATGAGCCCGGCATAGTACTAATGTGCACTTTTCTAATAGGTTGGGGTGGCTAACCACCGAACCTACTAGGATAACTGAGACTGAGGGCCTTGGCCCGTGGGCGAATTGATGCCCGGTACATGCCCTTTTAAAAGTAAAATACTTCCTTTATACTGATATTCTTATACATACTGACAAAATACTCTTAATCTCTTAAATCACGACTGGGGAGCACCATAAAGATCATTATGCTCTTGACCCCCAAAACTGAAATGGGGAGCATACTGAAGATCATTGTGCTCTTAATCCCCAATTTGAACGGGGAGCATCTTTAAATTTTCTTTATAAAGGAAATATTTTTACATCTTACTCTACATCGTGTATATAATTGTGAGCTACAACTCATTTACAATATGCATGATCATAAATCATATTTTTTTTATCATGGATCTAAACATGATACTGAATCAAACATGACATATGGGTAAAATCATGTAACTAAAACACCATGCATAACTGGCTCATATACATGTGTATAAACTGCTCAACCATATAACTGGAAATAATATGCACATAAAAACATATCGATGACATACGATAACTACTTATACTGCAGGTGAGCAATACTTACATCCTACGCTTTTTCACCAATTTATACCGTTAGATTTCGTAAAGAAAAGATCTCCTATGTGTTCCTTTGCTTTAGCATAAGCCTCTACCAAGTTCTCGAGGAGATCCCTCTTGAAAATCCCCTCTTGAATTATCTCACGAGAAGACAACCTTCTTCCTTGCTTCAGCGGCTTCCTTCTTTGATAGTAACCTCAATGAAGCTCCTATAGTCGGGTAGAAGACCCTACCACCTATGCTGCTTTCTTTTTCCAATCCTCCTCTTCGTCACCGCCCTTTACCGCACTCGTTCCCTTGTCCTCGGTGGCGCACCACGCAGGAAAACCTCTCGCAATCGGCGCAGCGCCACGCAGATAAGGTCAGAGGGTTAGGGAAGGAGAGGGGGGGAGGAGGTTGTTCGGCGGCTGGACGAAAAAAAAATGAGAGAGAGAGAGAGAGAGAGAGCGGCTGGAACCCGAGAGGTAGAGAGAGAGAGAGATCGGCGTGAGGTTTAAGGGAGAGAGAAGAAAAGAAATATATATATATAAATTAAGATTTTTCTTAACCTAATTACCCCTTTAAATAATTAGTCAAATTAACCAATCTCTCCTTTTTTCGCCTATAGATATATTTTGTTATATCCTACTCATTGGTAATCTTATGACTTAGTGATAGGAAGTTTATTCCCCTAAACCAACGGTTCATGGTTCGAGCCCCGACTAACGAACCATTTATTCGATTTTATTTTCTTTTTTTTCCCCTCATATTCTTATTTCTATTTTTTTTCTAAATAAATAAATAAAAGTATCGGAACTAAAATTTGGCCTATTACAATCCCTTATACCTTATAAAAGTTTCGTCCTCGAAACTTAGAACAACTCGGGGTACTTTTGCTTCATGTCATCCTCACATTCCCAGGTTGTTTCTTCAAATCTTTGACTTTGCCATAAGACTTTTACTAATGATATTTCTTTATTTCTTAGTTTCATGACTGCTCGATCTATTATCTAAATAGATCGACTTTCATAACTTAGATCTGTCTGAATCTGTACCGTCTGTGGCTCAATCACTTGGTTGGTGTATGGGACGTGCTTCTTAAGCATTGAAACATGAAATACATTGTGGATAGCTGACATTTCCTGTTGTAGCTCTAGCTCATAAGCTACCTTACCAACTCTCTTGGTGATCAAGTAGGGGTCTACATATCTAGGACTTAATTTGCCTTTCTTCCCAAATCTCATTACCCCTTTCATAAAAGCTACCTTAATGAACACTAAATCTCCGACTTGGAACTCTAGGGTCTCAAGGCTGACATCTAACTCTCTTCTGCCGACTCTCGACAGTCTCTATCCTTTGGCATATGTTCTTTATAGCTTTGGTGGCGTCATCTATAAAATCAGTCTTGAGTCCCATTTCTTTCTTCTCGCCACCCTCATACCAATAGATAGGTGATCTGCATCTCCTTCCATACAAGGCTTCACAAGGTATCATTCCAATTGTAGTTTGATAACTATTATTATAGGCAAACTCTGCCAAACATAAATATTTACACCAGCTTCCTTTAAAATCTAAGGCACAAGCTCTGAGCATGTCCTCCAAAATCTGATTCACTCTTTCTGTTTGTCCATCTGTCTGAGGATGAAATGCAGTGTTGAATCGTAGCTTAGTGCCAAGGGCTGTCTGAACACACTCCCAGAAGTGTGAAGTGAAACGACTGTCTCTATCAGAGATAATGGTCTTAGGTACTCCATGCAGTATAATCACTTCCTTGACATATAACTGTTGGGTTTCCGGCACCGCGGCGTGTGTGTGTTCGATCATGTTTCGTAAACATGAGCACAGCGGAAGCAATTAAAAATAATAAATCTATATTTATTACAACACACACAACACACGCATGCTATTACAACAAGTGTAGACATAACCGTAAATTAAAATTTGCAATAAAAGGAAATTAAACTACGTTATACCTTCCGTATGACGTGTAGCGGGAACGGCATCAACCGGAACGATCCTCGTAAGAATCGTCTCTATCCGTATCCACGCCGAGCTCCTCGGAATGACTTCGCTAAGTCACGAGCTTCGTCTTCATACGAGTTACTAGCCTCGTGTTGAAGACGACGTGATCGAGAGATGATCACGATCCGAATCCAAATTCGGATCCTAAAACGAGTTCTCAAAACTCGCTTCTCCGGAGAGGTATTCACAACCGCTTGACGAATCCTTCCTCCACCTCAGAGGATTACCGAGATCAAATCCCGTAAGTTAGCCGCTGTCGAGCACTAACCGTCCCAAAACGGCGCCCGGCGAGAGGAGAAGCTGTCCGAAAACTGGACAGCTTGGTGGAGTAGGCGCCGCCAAAACAAGGAGAGAAAAGGCTCACCTTGATGCCGAACCTATAGGAGATCAGGAGGGTCGCGGAGGTTCACCGGCTGGAGCTTGACGCCGCAAGGAGCTGACGGCGCCACCATAAGGCGGCAACAATGTGTTGGCGGCAACAACATGTTGGGCGGCTAGGGTTTGGATGATTAGGGTTTAACAATCCCTTAAGCCCTCTTTTATAGAGAACTAATTCTCTTAATGGTTAATGGATCATATCCATAAAGCCCATTAACCCGCTCCATTAGGATAAGTTAAAATAAACCAAACCATGATGGTTTATTTTAAGTTAAAACGAACCAACCAACCTTTGGTTCATTCGCTTAATATAAACCAAACCCTTTGGTTTATTCTCATCCATTGGATTAGAACCAAACCATTTTGGTCCATCCATTATGTCTTCATAAGACACGCCCATCCACGCCTCCATTGCATGATCAAACAATTTCATGCTCGCTTATGTTTGGTCCAACCAAACATAGTTTCTCTGGCCGAGAATCCTATTCTCAAGCTCGCTTTAAATCCTTTGATTACACTCGGCGGTGACCAAATAGGTTCTCGGTTTATGTTGGCCGCCTATAATTAACCATTAATTATAGAACGATCATGAGTGGCACCTAGTAGTACATCATGATCCCCAATTAACCGAAAAGATCAACTTGATCCGTAACTATTTCAAAACCCTTCAAGAGCTCGAATGAATCGTGCCCCATTCCCTTCACTCATCTTATACCCACTTGGTTCAGGACATGGTCTATTGTGTCAGTCCCCACTAGGCTGACTACGTCACACCTAGCCCAAGTATCATTTCCTCGTCCTACGGATTCTAGTTACTCCACATGTATCGAAGAGTACCTTACTCTAAACATGTAATGCTTTGGCCAAAGACTTTAGTAACAATCCGACGAGAGGCCATGGGTATACATCTCCTTGCAAGGAGTGGTGAATCCTTTATAGGCTATTCAAACACCTTCGATCACTCGACTTATACCCAATCATCCCGGTCCACATCTCCTTAGAGATGTTTGCTTAAGATGTCAAAGCATAAGTCTCCATGATCAAGATGACTTGAATACCGCAAGTCAAAGGAACATCGCACTTAAGCCACAGAAGAACTTCATTGACATATCTATATATGCAGAGAACCATATGAAGTCTTACTACTGGTCACTCCAATGAACTAGTTACCATAACTAGCATCCACGATTAACTCCGACATCACTATGTCTCCACCAAAGGAGAATCACCGCTTGGATACACCAAGGAGTATACCTCGTGCTAGTCTCAATTGATGGTGTCCAGATCCATCAATTCATCGACTAGGGATAATTCCGATACATCACAATTACACATGTAGAGATACTCACTAGTTGTGATCCAATCACAAATTCTCTCATGCTATGAATCGTATCGTGGACATTCAGTAAATGAGTTTAAGATCCAATCAAATACATAAAACATGTACACTCAAATAGTGAATCTTCATTTATCATATAAATGGTTCATACATAAGGCGATTGCCTTAGGACATCTCTCATATATTACTAACAGACTCACACTTGGCCTAATGCCAATCGCTACGGTATCCAATACCATAAGCACCAACATGACCCTCAAACTTACTTTGAGGTAATGCTTTAGTCAAAGGATCCGCTAAGTTCCTTTCAGTGGGAATTTTCTCGATTTGTATTTCGTTCCTACTGATGATCTCTCTAATAAGATGATAGCGGCGAAGCACATGTTTGGATCATTGATGAGACCACATCAAGTTCATAGATGAACTACTTGATCGCTTCAAAGCTGCGCAACGTATTCTGCCTTAGTGGCAGAATCCGCTATAGTGTCAAGCTTGGAACCTTTCCAACTTATTGCGCCTCCATTCTAGGTGAATACATACCCAGACTGAGACATGGAATCATCCTCGTCTGTCTGGAGCTGGCATCCGTATACCCACGTATCACCATGTACCCTTCTCCATATATTAGGAACACATCCTTAGTTCTTCTCAAGTACTTAAGGATCGTCTTAATACCACCCAATGATCCATTCCTCGGATCGGATTGCATCCGCCGTGACACTCAGAGCGTACGATACATCGGGCCTCGTACATAACATAGCATACATGATAGATCCTATTGCGGATGCATAGGGAATCTTACTCATGCAAATCCTCTCGTCTTCTGTGCGCGGACACATAGACTTCGAAAGGTGTTCCCCATGCCTGATGGGCAGATAACCTTTCTTGGATTCCGACATGCTAAACCTCTTTAGCACTCGGTCTATATATGTAGACTGCGAAAGACCAAGCAACCGTTTCGATCTATCTCTATAGATCTTAATCCCAAGGATGTAGGTTGCTTCTCCCAGGTCTTTCATGGAGAATGTCTTGGATAACCAAACCTTAACTGACTGTAAGATTGAAACATCGTTTCCTATAAGTAATATGTCATCGACATACAATACTAGGAATACGACTGCACTCCCACTAACCTTCTTGTACACACAAGGTTCGTCTGGATTTTGTGAGAAATCAAACCTTTTGATTGTCTCATCAAAACAGATATTCCAACTCCTGGATGCTTGCTTCAATCCATAAATGGATCGTCGCAATTTGCATACCTTGGTTTTGTCAACCGATGTGAAACCCTCAGGCTGTATCATATACACGTCCTCGAGCAGGTTTCCATTAAGGAAAGCTGTTCTCACATCCATCTGCCATATCTCATAATCATAATGAGCCGCTATGGCCAGGAGCATCCGAATGGATTTAAGCATAGCTACAGACGAATAGGTTTCGTCATAATCAACACCTTGCTTTTGACGATATCCTTTCACCACCAATCTAGCCTTATAGGTAATCACATTACCATCCATGTCGGTTTTCTTCTTGAAAACCCACTTGCACCCTATAGGCTTTATCCCTTCAGGTGGGTCAACCAAGTTCTAAACTTGGTTTTCATACATGGAATCCATTTCCGACTTTATGGCACCAAGTCACTTATCCCTTTCTGAACTTGTCAGCACTTTTTCATAACTGGTAGGCTCCTCATCATCAATGAGTAACACGTCGTTCGATTCGCTTACGAGAAATCCATATCTCTCAGGAATATTGCGTGTTCTACCAGATCTACGAAGATGTGGTGTTACAATAGGTCCAGCCGATTGCTCATCATTATGAGTTGTCGGCTGTTGTGCTTCACCAGGTATCTCATTAATGTCTATTTGAGTCTCTCGAGCCTCCTCAAGCTCGACGACACTCCCACTGTTTTCTTGCAAGAGAAACTCTTTCTCTAGAAACACAGCATGCCTTGAAACAAACACCTTTTGTTCCACAGGATGATAGAATTGGTAACCCCTTGTTTCCTTAGGGTATCCAATAAATAGACATTTATCAGACTTAGCATCCAGTTTGTCTGATACAGTCTGCTTCACATAAGCAGGACAACCCCATATCTTCAAGTAAGATACATGAGGTTTCTTACCATTCCATATCTCATATGGAGTAGTTGAGACTACCTTGGTAGGCATTCTGTTTAACAAGTAAACAGCTGTCTGAAGTACATAGCCCCAAAAGGACTTGGGAAGAGTTGCATGATTCATCATTGACCTGACCATGTCCAACAAGGTCCGGTTACGCCTCTCAGATACACCATTATGCTGTGGTGTATAGGGCGGAGTCCATTGAGACAATATGCCATTGTCTCTTAGATAATCAAGAAACTCTTAACTTAAGTATTCACCACCTCGATCCGATCGAAGTATTTTAATACTCTTGTCATGTTGTTTCTCTACTTCATTTCTGAATTCTTTGAACCTTTCAAAGGCTTCAGACTTGTGTTTCATCAAGAACACATACCCAAACCGTGAGTGATCATCGGTGAAGGTAATGAAGTAGCTATAGCCTCCTAATGCTTGAGTTGACATAGGTCCACATACATCAGTATGTATTAGACCTAGTAACTCTCCCACTCGTTCACCTTTTCCAGTAAAAGGTAACTTAGTCATTTTGCCTTTTTAAGCATGATTCGCATGTATCGTATGAATCCAATTCAAACGATTCCAGAATTCCACATCGGTGTAATTCGGACATGCGTTTCTTGCTTATATGGCCAATACGACAATGCCACATATAGGAGTCTATTTGATTATCCTTTCGAGCATGCTTGTTGCTCGCTTCGATATTGCAAATGTCACTGGATACGTCCAATGTATAAACACCATTGCTTAAAGTTCCAGTCCCATAAAGAACCCCATTCAAAGTTATGTAACAACAATTGTTACTAAACGTCAAATGGAAACCATTTATATTTAAACAAGAAATAGAAATGATGTTCTTTATCAACGAAGGAATATAAAAGCAATTGTCCAGTTCTAAGACAAGTCCTGCAGGGAGTTTCAATAAATACGTTCCGATGGCGAGTGCAGCAACCTTTTCTCCATTCCCAACACGTAAATTTGACTTTCCCTTGACGAGTCTTCTTCTATTCCTTAGCTCATGTATGTCATTACATATATGTGAGCCACACCCAGTATCCAATACCCAAGTGTCTAAGGAAATAGAATGACAATCAATAAAGAAGATTTCTGAAGAAGATGGGGCATCCGATGTCTTATCCTTCTTCATGGACTCAAGATAAATCTTGCACTTTCTTCGCAAATGGCTCTTCTTGCCATAATGATGGCAAGTTTCCTTTTGTGCTAGTTCTACCTTCTTAGCCTTTCTCTTCTTTCCCTTCTGCTGTTCCTTTGACTTCCTCTTAGAACCTTTCTTTGAGGAATCATCTAACAGCACCGTCCCCTGCTCATGCTTCTCAGAAGACTCCACAGTCTTCAGCATATTAAGCAGTACCACAGATGAATCTTCTAGCATCTCAGAGGTGAAGAGGAGCTTTGAGACTTCGAACCTTTCGAATCTCACTTGCTCATCAACCAACTCACAAAGATGAAGGACTACGACATGAGCATCCATATGCTCATGCTGCTTTCGTAGCTTGGGTTCCATCGCGGCTAGCATGATGCAACTCATTTGTTCAGAATCACTCACATGTTTCTGATAGGCCAACAATTGGTCCAAAGTTGCATCATCACTAGGACAGGCGGGAAGAGACGCTTCGAGGACATACACAAGCTTTTCACCTTGAGAACAATTCTCAAGTTTATAAGCCAGTCCAAGAAGTTCGGCCCAGTCAATTTATTTGAATCCAAAATGGAACGCAAATTCAAAGACATCATGATCAATTTATTGACCTAGAAATACAAAATGAGCATATATGAGAAAATGATTTTAAAATGCATCAATATACATTTATAAATCCCATTCATTTTTCGAATTTCAAAAACCCTTAAAATCACTTCGGGAGATCGTAGGTCCATCTCCGAATGGGCTGATATCCATCATAGATAAGAACAACCTTGGAGTGAGTCCAACAAGCCATTCTTAGCTATGATGGTGGGTATCAAGTATACCGATTACATATCATGTATATGTAACTATCACAATGTGCTATCAACTAATTGAATGTTTACACATACATTGGGTTGTTAACACATTAACAAGTATGCATCATATGCATAGCACCCAACTTCACCTCTCTTCACATCGACCTTGGAGTGAGTCCAACAAATCGATGCTCCAAGTTAAAGTCGACCCATTAATCGCGAAATAGTTTTAATATGGTTAGAGCGCATTCAACCAATTAGCCAGGCTTGGAGTGAGTCCAACAACCCAAACTAACGATTGACCTCTGACTCTTACCATATTAGAGTTAAACTATTCCAATGATTTGAACATGTTCAGGTTCGAGCCGGCTTGGAGAGAGTCCAACAACCCAAACAAGAAATGTAACTCTGGTTCTAACCATATTAATGGAAGGTGTAGGCTTTAATATTGTTTAAGGGTTTTTATGTCTCATCCTCTTTGCATGCAAATAACTATTATCTACATGGCATGGCATACATGGCATACATCTACATGTCACGACACGCATGGCATAATGTTATGCGTCTAATGCAATTACATGGCATACAATTATGTCATGTATATATTTCCTTATATGTCATAACTATTTATGGAAATAAAATATGTTTAAGATTTGATTCTCCAAATCAAATCATAATTAAATTAGGAAACAAATTTCCAAATCTAATCACATATTTTATTCATGGAATTATTTGATTAAGGAAAATCTATTTAGGAAACAAATTTCCTAAATCATTAAAACTACTTATGGAAATTAAATATTTTAAGATTTGATTTCCCAAATCAAATCATGATTAAATTAGGAAACAAATTTCCAGAATCTAATCAAATATTTTATTTATGGAAAATATCAATTTCCATAAATACTTCCAACTTTCCAAAAGTGGAAGATTTCCATAAATACTTCTAGACTTTCCAAAATTGAAAAATTTCCATAAATACTTCTAAATTTCCAAAATTAGAAAAATTTCCAGAAATACATTATGACTATCGCAAAACCATTTTACGATTATGTCGAAACACAACCTGGGCTCTGATACCACTGTTGGGTTTTCGGCACCGCGGCGTGTGTGTGTTCGATCATGTTTCGTAAACATGAGCACAGCGGAAGCAATTAAAAATAATAAATCTATATTTATTACAACACACACAACACACGCATGCTATTACAACAAGTGTAGACATAACCGTAAATTAAAATTTGCAATAAAAGGAAATTAAACTACGTTATACCTTCCGTATGACGTGTAGCGGGAACGGCATCAACCGGAACGATCCTCGTAAGAATCGTCTCTATCCGTATCCATGCCGAGCTCCTCGGAATGACTTCGCTAAGTCACGAGCTTCGTCTTCGTACGGGTTACTAGCCTCGTGTTGAAGACGACGTGATCGAGAGATGATCACGATCCGAATCCAAATTCGGATCCTAAAACGAGTTCTCAAAACTCGCTTCTCCGGAGAGGTATTCACAACCGCTTGACGATTTAATCGCCCGTCCTCCACTCAGAGGATTACCGGAGATCAAATCCCGATAAGTTAGCCACTGTCGGAGCACTAACCGTCGCCCAAACGACGCTCGACGAGGAGAAGCTGTCCAGAAAACTGGACAGCTTGGTGGAGGAGTAGCGCCGCCAAAACAAGGAGAGAAAAGGCTCACCTTGATGCCGAACCTATAGGAGATCACCGGAGGGTCGCCGGAGGTTCACTGGCCTGGAGCTTGGGACGCCGGCAAGGAGCCGGCAGCGCCACCATAAGCTGGGCGGCAACAATGTGTTGGGCGGCAACAACATGTTGGGCGGCTAGGGTTTGGATGATTAGGGTTTAACAATCCCTTAAGCCCTCTTTTATAGAGAACTAATTCTCTTAATGGTTAATGGATCATATCCATAAAGCCTGTTAACCCGCTCCATTAGGATAAGTTAAAATAAACCAAACCATGATGGTTTATTTTAAGTTAAAACGAACCGAACCAACCTTTGGTTCATTCGTTTAATATAAACCAAACCCTTTGGTTTATTCTCATCCATTGGATTAGAACCAAACCATTTTGGTCCATCCATTATGTCTTCATAAGACACTGCCCATCCACGCTTCCATTGCGACTGAAACAATTTCATGCTCGCTTTATGTTTGGTCCAACCAAACATAGTTTCTCTCGGTCTGAGAATCCTATTCTCAAGCTCGTTTTAAATCCTTTGGATTACACTCGTTGTGCGTGTGACCAAATAGGTTCTCGGTTTATGTTGGCCGTCTATAATTAACCATTAATTATAGAACGATCATGAGTGGCACCTAGTAGTACATCATGATCCCCAATTAGCAAAAGATCAACTAGTTGATCGAGAACTATTTACGAAACCCTTGAGCTCGAATGAATCGTGCCCCATTCCTTCACTCATCTTATACCCACTTGGTTCAGACATGGTCTATTGTGTCAGCCCACTAGGTGACTACGCCACACCTAGCCCAAGTATCATTTCCTCGTCCCCACGGATTCTAGTTACTCCACATGTATCGAAGAGTACCTTACTCTAAACATGTAATGCTTTGGCCAAAGACTTTAGTAACAATCCGACGAGAGGCCATGGGTATACATCTCCTCGCAAGGAGTGGTGAATCCTTTATAGGCTATTCAAACACCTTCGATCACTTCGACTTATACCCAATCATCCCGGGTCCACATCTCCTTAGAGATGTTTGCTTAAGATGTCAAAGCATAAGTCTCCATGATCAAGATGACTTGAATACAAAGTCGAAGGAACATCGCACTTAATTTGACATATCTATATATGCAGAGAACCATATGAAGTCTTACGGCTGGTCACTCCAATGAACTAGTTACCATAACTAGCATCCACGATTAACTCCGGACATCACTATGTCTCCAGCCAGTGAGAATCAGCTGCTTGGATACACCAAGGAGTATATCTCGTGCTAGTCTCAACAGAATTGATGGTGTCCAGATCCATCAATTCATCGACTAGGGATAATTCCGATACATCACAATTACACATGTAGAGATACTCACTAGTTGTGATCCAATCACAAATTCTCTCATGCTGTGAATCGTATCGTGGACATTCAGTAAATGAGTTTAAGATCCAATCAAATACATAAAACATGTACACTCAAATAGTGAATCTTCATTTATCATATAAATGGTTCATACATAAGGCGATTGCCTTAGGACATCTCTCATATATTACTAACAATAACTAGGCTAACTGTTCCATGGAATATGATATTCTGATAGGCATGAAGTGAGCAGACTTTGTCAATCTATCGACAACTACCCAAATAGAATCGTAGTCATTGGTTGTTTTAGGCAATCCTACTATGAAATCCATGGCTAGTTCCTTCCACTTCCATTCTGGAATCTAGATAGGTTGTAGAACTCCTCCTGGTCTCTGGTATTCTGCTTTCACTCTCTGACATGTCAGACAAGCGCTAACATACTTAGCCACGCCCCTCTTCATACCAAGCCACCAGAATTTCCCTTTCATATCTTGATACATCTTGGTGGATCCAGGATGCATCGAATATGGTCCCATGAGCTTCTTCTAGGATCTTCTTTCTTAAGTCTGGGTCCTTGGGGACATATAGGCGTTCACCCAAATATAATACCTCAATGTCAAAGACACAGAATCCTTCATTCTTTCCTTCTTGGATCTCTTGTTTGATCCTTTGGATGCTAGGATCTTTGTCCTATCTCGCTAATATATCCTCAAACAGTGTAGGTACTATGGTCAAGGCGGAGAGCTGTCCAGAAATGATCTCAACCCCAAAATTCCTTATCTCTTTCTCCAGTGGTTGGGATAGTGTTGCTAGGGACATCAAAGTGGCGCATGATTTTCTACTCAACACGTCTGCTACTTTGTTTGCCTTTCCAGGATGGTAGTGGATTTCACAGTCATAGTTCTTTACTAGCTCAAGCCATCTGTGCTGTCGCATATTCAAATCCTTCTGAGTGAAGAAATACTTCAGACTCTGGTGATCTGTGTAAATCTTGCATTGGACTCTATATAAGTAATGTCTCCAAACTTTCAGAACAAAGACCACTACTGCCAACTCAAGATCATGAGTGGGGTAATTCTTTTCGTAGTCCTTGAATTGTCTAGATGCATAAGCAATGACTTTACCCTTCTGCATAAGTACTGCTTTGAGTCTCATCTTGGATGCATCACTATACAGGTCAAATCCCTCATTACTTTCTGGAAGGGTAAGCACTGGAGCACTTGTGAGTCTCCTCTTTAATTCAAGGAAGTTCTTTTCACAATCTTCGGTCCATTCGAACTTCTTGTTCTTTCTGGTAAGAACCGTCAACGGTGAAGCTATCCTTGAGAAGTTTTCCACAAACTTCCGATAGTACCCTGCTAATCCGAGGAAACTTCTGACTTCACTGCATTCTTTGGTTGACCCAATTCTTATCTTTTGCTTCTATCTTTGTAACTCCATCTTTTTAAATAACATAACCTAGAAACGATATTCGATCAAGCCAAAACTCACACTTGGAGAACTTTGCATATAACCGTCTTTGCTGAAGGGTCTGCAAGACTATCTTCAAGTGTTCGACATGTTCTTCTTGGGTTCTCGAGTAGATAAGGATGTCATCAATGAAAACGACCACAAACTTATCAAGGTACTCCTTAAATATCCGATTCATCAAGTCCATAAACATACCAGGTGCATTTGTCACTCCGAAGGGCATGACCATGAACTCATAGTGTCCATACCTCATTCGGAAGGTTGTTTTCGATATATCATCCTCTTTAACTCTTACTTGATGATAACCTGACCGCAAGTTAATCTTGGAGAAGACTGTGGCTCCCCTCAATTAATCAAATAAATCCTCTATCCTTGGCAGAGGATATCTATTCTTGATCGTCACTTGATTCAAGGCTCGGTAGTCTATGCACATCCTCATAGACCCATCTTTCTTTTTCACGAACAACACTGGAGCTCTCCATGGGGAATGACTAGGGCAGATGAATCCCTTGTCTAATAACTCCCGTAATTATTCTTGAAGCTCTTTCAATTCAGCTGGAGCCATACAATAGGGTGCTTTTGAGATTGGGTCGGTACCAGGAATAAGCTCAATCTCAAACTCAACTTCCCTTCTAGGTGCTAGTCCTGGTAGCTCGTTAGGAAATACTTCCGGATAGTCACATACGATTGGGACTTCTTCCATCTTTTGGCTTCTTTCTTGCTTAGTATCAACTATATGTGCTAAATACCCAGTGCATCCACTAGCTAGCATCTTCCGAGCTTCCATGGCGGACAAGAACTTCTTAGTCTTCTTCCTTGGTTCTCCAATAAACTAAAATTTGGCGTCGGTCTCGGGTTGGAATACTACCCTTCGCTTACAACACTCAATGGAAGCACCGTACTTGCTAAGAAAGTCCATTCCAAAGATGACATCATAGTCATGCATGTCCAGCAAGATCAGATCACTATACAGCTCTCTGTCTGAAATTACGTCGACGACGTGTAGATGTCATTATTTCACCCGAAGGTAGGGTCGTTAAAAACTGAATATCTAAGATATCCGGAGTTATATCTATCTTCTTAACAAATGCCATAGACATGAAAGAATGGGTTTCCCCAGTATCAAACAGTACGGTAGCATGCTGACTAAGGATAGGTATCTGACCTGTGACCACCGTAGAAGCATTTGCTACCTCTTCCTTGGTGAGGGAGAAGATCTGGGCATTAGGTGTAACTGATGGGGCCTCTAATCTTCCTTGGTTGATGTAAGGACCCTCCAGTGCTCCCTGCATCTGATGTAGCTGGGCTGGTCTATCTCCATACTGAATAGACTATGGCGGAGGCAGATTGGTCTTAGTGGGGCACTATTTGGCGAAGTGTCTCTCGACACCACATATATAACACCCTCTCATGCCTTGGAGGCAAACTCCTGGATGCTTCCTCCCACACTTAGAACATGTAGGATACGTAGGCTGCTTACTAACTGAACCTCCCTTTGCATTATTCTATTGTTTCCTCTTGTCATTATTGTTTCACTTCCAGTTCGAATTACCGCTCTGGGGTTTCTGACCTCCTGAACTTCCCTGGCTTTTGCTTTCTACCGAGGCTAGCTTCTGGTGCTTGATATTATTCATGTAATGCTCCGTGATTAGCGCACTACTGATTAGCTCTTCAGTAGTCTGTGGTCTATTAATTCCATCATCCACATTCAGAGTTATCTCCGGTCTCAACATCTTTAGCATCAACCTAACTCTTTCCTTCTCGGTACTAACCGATTCCGGGCATAGACGAGCCAACCTATTAAACTTCTTCACCGCTTCATCTACTGATAAATCCCCTTGTCGAAACTCCGTGAACTCATCATAATGCTTATTGGTGACTCGCATATGGAAGAACTCCTCGAAGAACTCCGTCTCAAAGTCCATCCATGACATTTGGTTCACCACCCTCTTGGCCTTTACTCGCTCCCACCACATTCTGGCATCTCCGGTCAGACAGAATGAGGCGCACTTGACTTTCTCATTTTCAGGCCAGTCCAGCAGTTCCACTATGCTCTCTACTATCTTGAACTATACCTGAGCATCCCATGGTTCACTGGCACTGGCAAAACTCTCTGGCTTCAGCTTTTTCCATTGAATCAGATAGGTCTCTTGCCTCACCCCTCCCACTGGAGTTGTTGGTGGGACTGGTAGAGCAGAAGATGTAGTTGGAATGGCATTCTGAGTCCCTGGCTGAATAATAGGATTTTCTTGTTGATTCGTCATCAAGGTATTGATGACTTGCTGCTGCTCTGCCACTAGCTGTTGGAGCTGAGTGACTATCTGCATCTAGGCAGGTGGTGGTACTTCTTCATTCATTCCTTGTCCTCTATGGGGTCTTCCTCGAGGCATTTCTTGCTCTTCATAAGATGATAAAGCGAAACCACTATAAGGCTATTATCACTACTTTTTATCATCTTCACATACATATCTAGATATACTCTATTACTTACTGTCTATCATCTTCATATATATATATGCAAACATGTTTAACTCAAAGATAACATTCTAGGCGAGCAGGTTTAACTTAAAAGAAGCATTCCTTACTACTCATAAAGTAAATAAAGTAGATAAATACTTGCTTACTTGGAGGCGGCAGGACTGATGCTCGATGTGTATGTGACGGAAGGGCGGAAACTCGCTTTGATACCATCTTGTAACACCCCCTAGTCTTTCCACTCTCTACTAGGGGAGATGTCACTACTTTACTGTATATTTCTTAAATTCATGCAATATACTAACGCAATATGGTAACAACCAAAATGATCATAAGGACCTTGACATCACTTAAATAATAACCATTTCAAGATCTTCACATGACATGCAAGTATTAAAACTAACCCAACATGACTCTAGCATTCTTTAGTGTCAACCATAAGCAATCCAGTTGAACTTCAACAATATAAAAAAAAACAACTAGAAACTTAAAATATAGGTTAGACATCTGCACTTAGGATCTTTTATTTCCACTGTTCCGTCGCCACACACACTAAGCACTTCGTCCGCCATTCTACCTCACTGAAACTTTTCTTTACCTTTATCTGCAGTATAAGGAAATGCAAATTATAAGCAATAACGCTTAGTAAGTACTTTCTATGCTCACAAAAACATGCACTGTATGAAATCATGCAACTAGTTCTCTTGCCCTGGATACATTGATACACATGCAAATATAATTGGAAATCATAACTCTGATTATATGTCTCTTGTATAAATCATGCTCTTAAGTATTTTAAAATTTATAAACAGTGTATCTGATCTGGAATGATTAACTTTGTAAACTTTTACTTATACTTATACTGATACTTCAAAATAATAATCATCCTGGATATGGGCCAGACATAGTACCAATGTGCGCTTTCCTAATAGGTTGGGGTGGCCAACCACCGAATCTACTAGGATAACTGAGACTGAGGGCCTTGGCCCGTGGGCGAACTGATGCCCGGTACATGCCCTTTCAAAAGTAAAATACTTCCTTTATACTTATATATTTATACATACTGACAAAATGCTCTTAATCTCCTAAATCACGAATAGGGAGCACCATAAAGATCATTATGCTCTTGACCCCCAAAACTGAAATGGGGAGCATACTGAAGATCATTGTGCTCTTAATCTCCAATTCGAACGGGGAGCATCTTTAAATTTTCTTTATAAAGGAAATATTTTTACATCTTACTCTATATCATGCATATAATTGTAAGCTACAACTCATTTATAACATGCATGATCATAAATCACATTTTTTATCATGAATCTAAACATGATACTGAATCAAACATGACATACGGGTAAAATCATGTAACTAAAACACCATGCATAACTGACTCATATACATGCAAATAAACTGCTCAACCATATAACTGGAAATAACATGCACATAAAAACATATCGATGACATACGATAACTACTTATACTGCAGGTGAGCAATACTTACATCCTACGCTTTTTCACCAATTTATACCGTTAGATTTCGTAAAGAAAAGATCTCCTACGTGTTCCTTTGCTTTAGCGTGAGCCTCTACCAAGTCCTCGAGGAGATCCCTCTTGAAAATCCCCTCTTGAATTATCTCACGAGAAGACAACCTTCTTCCTTGCTTCGGTGGCTTCCTTCTTTGATAGTAACCTTAATGAAGCTCCTGTAGTCGGGTAGAAGATCCTGCCACCTATGTCGCTTTCTTTTTCCAATCCTCCTCTTCGTCACCGCCCTTTACCACACTCGTTCCCTCGTCCTCGACGGCGCACCACGCAGGAAAGCCTCTCACTCTCACAATCGGCGCAGTGCCACGCAGATAAGGTCGGAGGGTTAGGGAAGGAGAGGGGGGGAGGAGGCTGTTCGGCAGCTGGAGGAAAAAAATGAGAGGGAGAGAGAGAGCGGCTGGAACCCGAGAGGTAGAGAGAGAGAGAGATCGACGTGAGGTTTAAGGGAGAGAGAAGAAAAGAAATATATATATATATATATTAAAATTTTTCTTAACCTAATTACCCTTTTAAATAATTAGTCAAATTAATCAATCTCTCTTTTTTTTCGCCTATAGATATATTTTGTTATATCCTACTCATTGGTAATCTTATAACTTAGTGATAGGAAGCCTATTCCCCTAAACCAATGGTTCATGGTTCGAGCCCCGACTAACGAACTATTTATTCGATTTTTTTTCTTTTTTTCCCTCCTATTCTAATTTCTATTTTTTTTTCTAAATAAATAAATAAAAGTATCAGAACTAAAATTTGGGATGTTACAACACGATCTACTAAGACTTTCTTGTTAAGTCTGCGCACTTAACATATATATTAGATCACAAGCTTATCCTAACTTTATCCATAGTTCATACATCAAACTCAGGAGTGGTGCTTTCTACACCAACACTACAAACATAACAAATTGCATCAGATCATAATAAAACTTTGAATCTTTACCAACATCAAAACTCATGTTCGATTATTCGATGCTTTGCCAACAAATTGTGTGGTGACCTTAACTCATATGGAATTTATCTAGTATTATGTATTTAGTTAACCTTAATTTATTTATCATCTTCAATTTATATTTAACATATTATTCATACATTAAAATATAAGGTAGCATTTAGTTTGAGTGCAAGAATCAGAATGGAAGTGAATATGATAATAGACTGGGATGAGAATGGATTTGACCATTCCAATATTGTTGTGTTTATAAGTTAGAATTAGGAATGAAATGCAGTGGGGGTGGAGGTAGGGGTGGCGAGAGGCGGCGGCAGCGGCGATGTCCGTCCCGATGGCGACTATGCCAGGCAATGTTTGACATCCGGTGGTCGGGCGACAAACCAACAACTGGTGTCGACGATCGACGGTCGACGACCAATGTCCGATGGCTAACGGTCGGTGCCCGACAGGCGACGTCAACTACGGCGAGTGGCGCCGATGACGGCAGGCGGTGTCGACGGCTGACGGTGGGCGACACCGACAGCAGGCGCTAGGCGACGTCGACAACTTTCGATGGTCGACGAGTGACGTCGACGGGTGACATCGCAGGCCGACGACGGGCGACGTCACAAGTTGATGACGGGCGATGGCGAGTGGCGGTAATGCGACGACGCACTGGGCGTCTGACGATCGATGATCGATGGATAAGAGACCAATACACAACAACCACTGTCGATCGACGGACGACGACCGACGACCACCGGACACTACTCGACAGCACTGACGGACGATGACTGCTGACGACGCGCAGCTACCGTTGCTCGGCGCCAATGGGAATGAATTCTAACCCATCTCCCCCTTGAGTTTTGTCCATTCGAAATTATCCAAGAATGATTCCAAAATTTAATTCCTAAACCCATTAACTAAATACTTTAAATTTCTAACATTCCATTCTCTCATTCCTATACTCCTAAACCAAAGGCCACTTAAATTTTAATCAATATAATCATAGGCTGATTTCCCCAGCAAGATGTAAATTAAACTCTTCACACTTAGTAGGGACACATTTCAAATCTTGGATTATCAATATGAAGTATTCTGATTCATTAAGTTATTTTAACTCATAGCGGCTCAATGGATCAAAGAAAATTCATATGACCATCTACAAGCAATCGTACTTTAGCTACCACGTGGATTGTGGGGATAAATCATCCATCGCCCTCGCTCGGGTCACAAGCTGGCGCTACCCAGCTCGACAAAAGAGAATTAAAAGAATGACACATCCAATTCTAATTTTTATTTTGACATCTATAATTGTTTTATTTTGTCAAACAAATAATTTTGAGCAAAAATGGTTTGATGACAAAAAATAATTTATTTCAATTAAACAATAATAAATGATTTGCTTATTTATAAAAAAATGATAATATTTTAATTTTTAAAAATATAAATAAAATAATAACTTCTATATACAACAATAAAGGACACGTTTAGGTTTTGAAAATTCTCAGATCACTTGCTATATTTTGCATTATACAAAAGGGCACATTTCTATCCCAAAATACCTTTCCCATCTATTGTAATAGTAAATTAAAGTAAAAATAATAATTTTTCTTAAACCAAACTGAATTAAAGCAGAATAAAATAAAATATAAAAATTTAATTATTTCATCCAGCACTTTTATTCAAAAATCATTGATAATCTTAAAAATGATAGATTTATGACAAATTAATATTATTCACTTCTAATTGAATTCCAATATGATCCTTAATTAATAGATTTTTAAGTTCATTAATGAGATTTGATTCGTTTCCACGGGTTGACTCAACTGGTTGCTATATGAGATATTGGAGTCAAATTCAAAATGGATGTAAAATATTTCATTGGATTTGATCTTTTCCATGAAAGGGACCACTGCAGTAGGACAAAGTCTTTCATAATTTATCATCTTTTATTTCATTTGGTATGAATGCTTTCGGAATTTGTTCTAAAATTATCTTATTATGTTGGTAGAGGTCCATGAATAAGTTATCTTATTTTTTCAAATTTGGGGATTTAACAAAAAAATAAAAAATCTAAAAATCACAAAAGAAAGTTAATAAAAATTATTGTTTTTATTTTTTTTATTTTTCTATTTTTAATAGCTAATTACAAAGAAGAAGGAAAAAAACTAAACAAAAGTAAAAAAAAACAAAAAAAATACAAAAGTAGAAACATAAAAAAGAAAAGCAAAAAAAAAAAAACCTTGGAAGGTGTTTTTGTTAAAGCAGCTCCACCTTCGAGCTACTCCAAGCAACTCCGAAGGGAAAGATTAAGTGGTTTAATTCAATATATTTTTTAACTTTTCTGAGTTTCATTTAGTTCAAAATTCTTGACTCATAATCTCTATCAGTTCGGAGAAACTATCCAAAAAATTTAATCTTCTTTATTTTGACATAATATCATATTTAGATTTGACATAATGTCATATATAAATTTAGCTCTGGGACACTTAATTTGTACTATATGTCCATCTGAAATATTTCGATCTCATCAATATATGATAAAGAAAAAATATATCAATGCATATAGATGGGTTTGACAATGTTGGTCCTCTAATTGTCCTCCAAAGAATATGACATATGGATAAACTTATTGATAAGGTGGTAGACAAATTGTTATATAAGATCCGTAAAGGTAAAGAAGGGGGCTCTCCTCCTCTTCTTTATCTCAGTCAATTTTTACTATTTGGTGTATATTGGAAATATAATCAAAGACTTACATTGGTAAGTCATGGAAAAAATTATGTACTTATAAGATGAAAAGATATCTTCATTAGAATGTAACCTTTTGGATATAACTTAAAAATAAATCATGAGGATTTATGGTGAACAATATCATACTATTGTAAAAATATATGAATTTTATTTGCACAAACAGTTGGTAATTATGAGTCATGCACCTCAAACGAAGGAAGTATGACTCCCATATCCGGATCAAGAGAATCAAACACCAGATAAAAAGTCTAATTGGGCAAGAAGAGTTTGACACATGGTAGGAAGTCCAGTTTGATCAGGAGGACCAGACAATTGGCAGGAAGTGCTGGTGGGTTGAAGGTTTGACATCAAGTAGAGAAAGTCTTTCGAGGATAGATAAATTTGAGGAAGACTCAATATGATCTTTCATTTGAAGGAGAATTATTAGGAGTATTGAGAATACAATCAAAGTTTCATATTAATAATATATGAAAAAGTTCATGTGCTTATAAGATGAAAAAATATCTTCATTGGAATGAGACCTTTTGGGTATAACTCAAAAATAAAACCATGAGGGTTTAGACCCAAAGTGGACAATATCATATCATTGTGAAGATATGTAAATTTTATTTACACCACCATTTACTACATTGGAATACATTCATTCTTCCCTTTAAGTTAAGTCCTTGTCTGACTTGAGTGTGGGTCGTCGTCGGAGTATCAATGATGCCCTTTGACCTGTGTTAACCTTGATAAAAGGAGATTACTATGGTAGTCGGATCAAACTTGCTCTCGATGAAAGAGAGCTAAAAATCTGACCACAAAGAGATTCTAATTTGTACAGTATCAGATATTATTGTAGAATAAATATTTAATTTGAAAGGTAATGAATCATGGTTAAAATTAAGGATTGATATTTTCTTTTGATAATTGAGATATTTAAATTTTACTAGGTGATTGGTTCAATCCTGTGAAAGTCTCTTATGAGTTATAGGATAAATTCAAAAGTATAGATTAATATAAAAGATAATTTGTTCGTCCTCAGCGTCTTCGTCAATTGATCTCAAAATCAATACGAAGGAATTAAATCATGAGGAACATATTGCCCAACTCAAAGTTAGTACGGTAGGAAGATAGACATTTCAAAAAATTTACATCCCTCAAAGATTGATTCTTACTCATTGATACAATTATACTGTCATGTTAGCCATAAAAACTCTCCCGTGAAGACAAAGTATAAATGACAGATGACTCAATATAATTTAAATACCGTATATATATATATATATATATATATATATATAAATGGCTTGAAAAGCTATTTCACATCTTACCCTAGCATAATGCCTCGGCTCAGAATTGATATTTTTAAAATTATAGAATTGATGATTTTGAACCGCTAAATAATAATTTCGAATCACGGTGGAGTCCAGGCATGATTTTGAAAAAGAAATTTCATAAAATTTTTATTTTTCATTTAAAGCTATATAATTAATCTCGTCGGAGAATATTATAGTCTACAAATAGGGCAAAATTATTTTTTGAAAAAGAAAATTCATAAAATTTTCAATTTTCATTTAAAGTAAATAGGTCAAAGTTATTTTTGGGAGAGATAAAACATGCGTACAAAGGTGAAGGATATCTAGTATTCTTGTTTTTATTATAATATATATTTTATTTATTTGTAGTAATTTTATTTCGATAGGAAAATTAACCATTTGATATATATTCTATAATAAATAAAAACATATACATGGCATTAAAAAACAATAAAAATATTTTAATATAAATATATTCTAAGTCGTTATAGTATATATTGTTATTTAATGACATCATATGTAAATGTGTTTTTTATTAAGGAAAAATAAAAAAAATCTAAATTATTAAAATTATCAAAAAAGGCATCTTTTATATATATAAAAAAATTAAAATAGGTACTTAATATATTTCGTATCCTAAAAATATTCTTATATAAAAAATATTCTTATATAAAAAATATTTTTACTAAAAAAGTCTTTAGCAAATTTATCAAAATTATTTAAATTTAATAAAATCATTTTAAAATGATAAAAATTATTTTCAAAGTGTTGTTAAAATTAAAAATATATAATATTCTATTTAAGTTGAACTAAAAATAAAAATGATTAGTATATCTGTAGATATTTAAGTTGAACAAAATAAGTGTAGAATAAGGATATTTTCGGATAAAAAATTTAATGGAGCGCTGTTATATATATATATATATATATATATATATTTAAGAGTTAAGTACTTAAGTGGGCTTATCAATTTTTTTTTATTACTTTAATAAATAAATTAAATAAAATTTAAATGCTTTCTTAGGGGAAAATAAAAAAAAAAAGAAGGTAAAATTCGTACCCGGATCAATCGCCTAACCGAAGAAACCCCAGAGCCCGAAGGCGAAGTCGGGGATGGGAGGATCCGAGGGCGGCGGGTAGAGCTTTCGAACTGCCTTCCCTGGAGTCGCTTCTCCTCATAAACGATCAAACTTGATCCCTCTCTTCTACCCGGGTGGTTTTCCATCGAGAACCAATGGATTCGGGCTCTTCCTCTTCCAAATGCTCGGAATGCCCTAAGCGACAGAAAGACAATGGTGGTGGTTCTGCCGCCCAATACTTCGACGTCTATGGCCCTGAAGTACGCTACTCTTCTCTTCTTCCACTTCCTCTTCTTTTTCTCATTTTTTTTCCTTTCCTTTTCCATCTTCCAACGCGGAACCTCTTTCAAAACTTTTGGTTTGATATGAGCTGATAGGTTGCTTTTACCTTTGTTTAATGGCTCGTTTTGCTTTTCCAGGTTCTGTAAAAAAAAAAAAAAAACTAATCAGCTACCCCGTAGTAACTTGTGGAAAACTACGGCTTTCATGTTTTTTTGTACGAGACATCTTTTTTGGTGCACAATATAAACTTTAAGATGGGATAGCCTATGTGTGAAGTTTTCAAGCACATTTAGATTATTACAATGTGTACCAAATAACGGAATTGATCTATTCCATTTAGCTCCATTTTTCTGCGGTTTCAATTTTTTTCTTCATCTTCATCTGCATATGATTTTCAATTCAATGATAAGATTAAGAAAATATTTTAAGGAAACTAGACTTGGAAGCTAATGGTGATTTTGGGTGACTTTACCCTTTGTTTACTTCAGTAATATTCACTTTTTGTTTGCTTTTCTTTTGTGTAAGGTCGATTGATTTGCTTCTCTCTCCCAATGTGTTTAGTTGATTTGGGAACCCTTGGTGTTTTTTTTTGAGCCCTCTAATTTTTTTAGATTTGGCTTGATGCAGTGCACCTATTGTGTGACATTATCTAGCAATCTTAGATTCACTGAACTAGGTGAGAGCTCAAGCTAGGGTGGCAGAAGGTGGCTCTTAATCCCTACATGGTTAGTTCATGACATGGTGACAGCTTAGAACAGATGGGACATTCCACCTAGTGGTTGGCTAGCTATTTGGGATTGAGATTGACCTTCTACATCATTTGGCGGTGCATGCTGGTAGCTGAAGTAATTTGTGGGCCCTTGGTCATGCCCAGACCTAAATTGCTGGTGTAAACGAAGCTCTTGATCAAGCTACTTTTTGGTGGAATATGGTGATGTAGATTTTAATTGATGTTTGACTCCTTACCATGCCATGCTCAAACTTGGGACCCAAGAATTCCACGTGCCATCATGGGTACCTTCAATTTTGTCAAACGAGTCGAAGAGTTGAGTTGGGGCAGGCAATATGTGACTCTTCAGTCTCACATGAGCAAGCGTAGGAAGGGCCCTGCAATTTACAACATGGATATATGCATGTTTATCGATATATGAAGCATCCTTCCAAATTCCTAAACTCATGGATGGAAGGAAATCAACTCAGTTTGAAGTATTGTTCTAATCTTTTTCGGTGTCAGAAATATTATTCTCTATTCCCAACAAGGATGTGCAGAAAAAGAAATGGATCTACTCGCTGGAGTTATGCATTCAAGATGATAGAGTTAATAGATAAACTTTTATATTTTGATAGTGGTTATTATAGTCAATTAACTTGTACATGGTAGCTGTGACTGGGGAGTCAATGTTTTTATTAGTAGGGAGCACAACTCTTGCTAGCAGGGAAACTGTCGAGTAGTGTGGCTTGATTGTGGCTAGTTGTGTGTATGTATGCATATATAGAGAGATAAATAAAACAAGAGATGGATAAAAACAGACAGAAAGTTACAACTTGAATTTATTGCTGTGTCCCTCTCTTTTCTCTTCTCTTCTTGTCTTATTTTTGGCTTAGCAAAAGTAGTGGTTGTTCTCAAGTGGTTCATACGATCTTCCTTTTTGTTTTTCTAGTTCAAATTGAGTGGATCAATCTGTGTTATAGTCTCAATTTGCTTTTTAACTGTGCTCCTTATTGATTCTTGTTTACGAAGCTAGGTAGAAAATGAGACTGTCAATTTTTCCTTAGAGAGGTGGGTTCTAGTATACCTCTTTGATTGAAATCTAAGCTTGAGATTTCCTTGAGCCCATGGTTTCTAGTGCCCATTAATGTTTGGTGGCATGATTCAAATGTATTGTTTCAGCCATTGACTCTCATAAATACTGTATCAGCATGTGTAAATGTCAATGTGTCATCAAAGTTGACATAGGTTCAATGGAAACTAGCATGCTTCGATTTGTCTTAGACATTTTGGATGAAACTGGCTGAGACGAGGAAATTATCTTAGATGGAAAAACTATCTTCTCATGATTCATTATTCAATTCTGTCCAGAAGTCAATTATTGGAGAAGATGAAACACAACAAAAAGAAACGTGAGAGATATAAAAAGATAGACTATTCTAGCAACAGAAGGGAGGAGTGATGTCGGTGTTGAAGAAATTAATATGCATCTATATCATGAATCTAGTTTAGTTTTCAAGTTTGTCGATCCAAGTTCAACTTTTAATGATTAACTATGATACACTTATGGTGCAAAAGGTTGGAATCCGCCAACCTAGCGGCCCCTACCAGTCCGCTCCCGGACCATCGTAAGGGAGGTAAATCACGGTAGGCCTTTGGCCCCTGAGACAAGTAACTAGCGCATGGAGGGACGACACCCTCGTATTTGTGAGGGATTGATCCGTTGTCCTATGGTGCAACGTCTGCATGCGCTAGCCACTAGACCCTTCCCGTGGGGGCAACTATGATACACTTATGTATCATAGTTCCGTGGAAAAACTTATTAATATACTTAATGCCATGAGAGCATTACTTAATTTGGATTTTAAAAAATTATGTGGTTGGTGTCACTAGGATATATAAGAACCAATGCTTCCATTGATGCATGACACTCATTTTGATATTGTAAGTTAAAGTCATTACTATGATATTTTTGGTGCAACTTGTATAACATTTTAATTCAAGTGACTTTCCTATTGCTATAGGCCTTTGCTAGAGGTAAACAAGCTAAGTGGAAAAGGATTACAGAATTGAAATTTACTTAAGTTGATCTTGGCACTGCTTGAAACAAGCCAAGTATTGGCATTACATTGTATCATTTCCATTTGATTGAAATTCCTGCAAAGAATTATACGTAATACTTAAACCTTGCTTGAATCAATTATTTTTGTTTGACCAAAAAAATGTAGTATCTAAGTCTTATTTGGCGAAAAGATTGCCTCCTCATTGTTGTGTTTTCTAAGTAAACTTGTTTGTTCATATGCTTGCACAAGACTAATCTAATTGTTGGAATGTTCTATTCTTTCTACATATTACTTTGATGTTGCTTGTTTGTTCCACTCTTTTAGTTTGCTTTATGCCTCATACGTTGTAACCTGATTCATATTCCATTTGTTTGTTTTGCAATGTTCAATTTCTTTGTAAATAACTTGTTTACATCATGCTCAGTTTCTTCTTGTGTTATGCTTATGTTTTATGATTTTCTCATTCTCTTAGGTTAGTCACCATTTTGAAGTTGTTTTATTTTATAAACCCCTTGGGCATGTTAAGCATATATAGGTTGAAGAAGAATATATCATCACATATTAAATTATTAGTATTACAAAATACCAATAATGTCATATTTATTAATATAAAAATAATAAAGAATAAAAAGAGAGGTATTGGATATAAAAAATGCACTATTCTAGCAAGAGGATGGTAGGGGCGATGTTAGTGTTCAAGAAACAAATATACATTTATATCTTAAAATTGTTTTAGTTCTCATTGTGTCAATCCAAGTTCAACTCTTAATGATTAACCATAATACACTTACGTATCATAGTTTTATGGAGAATCTTATTAATATGCTTAGGCTACGTTTGGTGAGGGGTAATCAACCTTGTAATGTAATGAACATTACATTACATGATAGATTATTTTGTTTGGTACAATTTTAAAATTGTAATGTAATGTAATCTAGATTACAAAAGGTAATGAAATTTTGTAATCTAGATTACAAGGTCAAAACGGTGTAATCTGATTACATTCCAAGTCCAAAAATTTAAATGTCAAATATACCCCTAGTCTTCGTTCTCATTCTTTTGACCAAATCAGTGACCGACGCTCGACGCTCGACGCTCGATACTCGGTCGACGATCGACTTCGACGGTGATCGACAATCGGGCCCGATGCATGACGATCTTTGACGGATCGACGATCGACGACGATCGACGATCGACGATCGACGATCGACGATCGACGATCGACGATCGACGACCGACGATCGACGATCGACGACCGACGACTAATGCTCACGACGCCGATACCATAGCGATTGACGCCCGACAGGCGACGATCGACGATCGATCGACAACAATGGCGACGCAATGACGACGATCGATAATCGTGGATCGACGATGGCAATGGCAGTCACGGGCAATAGACTAGGATTTTAATTATATTCGGATGAAGTTATAAAGATATTTTTGTCATTTTATAATAATACGAATTACATTCCTTATAAAAAATAATGGAGACTAAATAAAAGAATGTAATCACCTTTGTAATCAAAGATTACACACCTGGTATATAAGTTTTTGACCAAACACAGGAATGTAATATAAATTTCATTACATTATATTATAAATTTTATTACATTACAAGCTTGATTACATTATCCCTTATCAAATGTAGCCTTAATGTCATGAGAGCATTACTTAACTTGGGTTTTGAAAAATGATGTGGTTGGTGTCGTAGGGATACTATAAGAATCAATGCTCCCATACTCATTTTGATATTGTAAGGTATAGTTATTATTATGATTTTTTGGGTGCAACTAGGTATGACATTTTAATTCAATTTTCTTATTGCTATAGACCTTTACATGGAGGTAAACAAGCTATGTGTAAAAGGATTATAGAATTGAAATTTATTTGAGTTGATCTTGACATTGTATGAAGTTAAACTCGATCACGTTTCAGAATCACTGGTTTGAAAAATGTTAACTCTTAATCTTAACTTTCAAAAGCAGTTACGGTTCACAGTTCAGAAATATCGATTACTGTCGATTCACGGTTTGTGATGTCAAATTATTATTATTATTATTTTATTTAAAAAATATTTAAATATTTAAAAAATTCTAAAAAAATAGGGCCTGAATTTATTTAAGTTGTCTACATATCCCCTTAGGACATATGAGAATCAAAATCCATATAGTTTGCTTTTCTTTTTATTCTTATTACAATAGAAAGTGACATTACTCACTTTCATTTCTCATTTTCATAGTATTAGCTCTTTCGATATCAAACTCTTTTGTCTCATCATCTAAGAGTTACATTCCTTATATTCTTTTTTAGCTTTCACCCAATTATCATGTAATACTTATGGTTCCAAAGAGTCGAGAGATAAAGTAGATTGTCTTTCATTCGAGATATTACCTCTGGAACTAAATGTCTGTTATACGATAATGGTTGACATTGGACAAATTAAAATTTCCTTTGCTACGATGGAGGAGATGAGAAAACTTTGAGTCTTTAGCGATAACCATCATAAAATATCGAAATTCGGCTCACTATCTATTTTCTAAATTCAAAAGAAGTCGTAAAATAATTTTCAAGTTCTTGTTTGGAACTTGAGAATCCTTATGGAAGTTTTGTCTGTTCTATTAATAAAAGTTGTGTTTTTATGAGTTTTAAATTAACAATGCTACTGATATTCTATGTTTTAGACACATTACTTTCTAATTCATATTATAAACTATAATCTTTATAAATATTATATAAATTATTTCTAATATTTTATACACTATTAGCAGGATTATGAGAAGAAGAATCTTTAAATGAAATTAAAGTATCATAATATATAATTAATATTTCATATAAAATATTTAATTTAAGTGTAGGATCTAAAACAAATGCAATTAAATAAATATCTGAAATGTAATAAAAATACTTTTTTCATTTTTTCTATTTAAGTATAGATGATGATATAGTAGGGGATAGAGCCCAATGACGTAGAAGGATCCATATAGCCGGTCCCATCTAGTGAGATAAGACTTGGTTGTTATTGTTATTAACACGTAGGGAGATGAAATTTTATTTATAATATATTTATTTAAAATTGAAACTATGTTCAAAATTCATTATAACTAAATGAGAAGATAATAAATATCGAATAATTGATCATTTTCATTATTAAATACTTTTAAAATTTCATAAATACTACTACATACATTCCATTGGTGCCAAAATAAATATAAATTGGTATTATTAGTGTTTTGTGCAAAAATGAACACAATAATTCTCTATATTTAAATGGATCTTGTAATAATTTATATGTTGAATTCAAACTTGTCGGTATATCATGTAGAAATTCTTTTGGTCACATTTCATCAATTTTATAAAATCTACTTTATTGTTTCATTATATTAGGATATGATCACAAATAAGAAATATCAATTTTAATTGATTTAATTTAATTTTCTAAAATTTTTAATTCATCTTGGACGCATAAATTTAAAACACATATACACATCAAATGTGGAAAAATAAATCATCAATAACAGGTTGACATATAAATTTAATTTCATCATACTTATAATATTAGAACAAACGTCCTCAAATGATATTGAAAATATTTTAGAAGTTAATCTATATTCTTCTAAAATTAAGTACATTAATTGAGGTATATTGTGAGCAATGTGTGTTTAATTAAAGACTCGGTATGCTAATAAATGTTTTTGAATTAATCAAGTGTTGTCTATCTAATAGCAAGTCACTCTCATATATAAATGAGTTACATAAAGATACCTTATTATTTAATTTATTAGATTCTTTAATTAAATCTTTTTTACCCCGTCCTCACGAATTTTTTAGTTGTATGAATGAGTGTAGTTTAGGAAACACGTTTAGCAGCTGGGTTAAGTGGTTCTTGACATAAATCTTCAAATGTGCATTTAGACCCAAAGTTAATATAAAGATATTCTATTTCTAGCTAATAATTCTTTTAATTTAATATCAAAATATTTAAATAAATTAGAATAGGTACCTCCACTTGTCGATGAAAATCTAGACAATAGTGTTTGAGAACGTCCGACTCCAAATTCAATTACGTGCTTCGTTTCGATGTGTCACTTCAATGACTCATAACTGCCATTATATTAAAATTTATAAGAGGCTTTGAAATACTTATAGTTTGCACACATTTCTTCAGGTTGAAGTGGTTTTCTCAAAATATTTAGTAAAAATAGACAAGTTTAAAGATGGAGTATTTCGAACCTTTAGTAAAAGTTTCCATATTTTCTTGCTTCTCGGCTGTCGGAAGTTGGTCAGGTTCATCGTTGGTAAATTGAATATAGTCAAGATTCACATTCGGAATTGCTATTTCCTTGACCTTCGGAACCGAGATGAACTTCATTCCATTTGAATTGAAGTCGAAAATAACTAAGATTTCAGAAGTTGATGTAAAAGCAATGAAATGAATAGTCTATTTATAGAGTTTGGGGAATAACGATTACTTAATTGTAGCCTTCAATTAAAATATAGTCAAATAATTTCAACCGTTCAAAAAAAAATATTGTTTCAACTGTCGGAGCTGGCAGTTTCAATAGTAAAAAAAAACAATTTTTTTTTTCTTGAATTGATGGTTTGTTGGTTCCAACCAATGGTTCAAACTGTTGATTCACGATTGAAATTGGGCCCTAAATCCTAATCGGCCTGTCTGGGGATGGGCCGATTATGGTTTTGGCCCGTCTAAGCAGGTCAATGGGTATCCGGCCAATTAACTTGGTTATGGGTCTGGGCTGGGCAGGTCTATTTGAAGCAAGCTATGTGTGGGCATCACATTGTATCATTACTGTTTCTTTCCCATTTTACTGAAATCCTGCAGAGAACTATACTTAATGCTTAAACCTTGCTTGAATCGATTACTTCTATTTGAGCTGTAAATTCTAGTATTTAAGTCTTATTTTGTAAAGATCTCCTCATTGTTGTGTTTTCTATGTAAACTTGTTTATTCATATGCTTGCACAAGACAAATCTAATTGTTGGAATGTTCTATTCTTTCTACATGTTACTTTGATGCTGCTTGTTTGTTTAGCTCTTTCAATTTGGTTCAAGCCTTTCTACATTGCAACATAATTCACATTCTATTTGCAGTGTTCAATTTCTTTGTAAATAACTTGCCTATATCATGCTTAAATTCTTCTCATGTTTTACTTTTAGTTTTATGTTTTATGATTTTCCCATTCATTCTCTAGTGTTTGTCGCCACTTTGAAATTGTTCTATTTTATAATTCCCTTGGGCTTGTTAAACATATATAGGTTGAAGAAGAATATATCATCACATATTCAATTATTGATATTACAATATACCAATAGTCATATTTATTAATATAAAAATAATAAAGAACAAAAATAAAAATAAAAAATATTAATGACACTTGATCAATACTATATATTTTTTATAACAGTGTTTGTATTTAATATTCCATGTTATAAGATTGGTTGATTCCTTATTTACTCTCAAATTGAGTTTTATTTAAAGAAGAGTTTCAAGATTGTCCTCGACCAAGAGAGATTATTGTGTCCTCTCGATCTATAACATCTCTTGACCTACAGTGAACTAGATAAAGATGGGTGAGACATTAAGTCTAACGAGTGATGGTTGAACGGGTGATTATCAAGCTCTTGGAGAATCTTGAGCCATGGAATCAAGTTAGAATCAAAGGCTAAATTGGTTGATGTTTTCTAAGTCATCCCAATTTAGTCAAATTTTAATCTTATTCTATCCAATATTATTTTCAATCATAATTTGCAATTCCATCTCGTGCTAGTCCTCATGGACTGACCATTCGTTTTGCTTATCAATCGACAGCAAAATAATTCGAGATGATGAAACCTGCTGCCGCACTGAACTTTCATGATGGTGGCGACACAACTAAGTCTTTCCCTTAATCATCTGATGCTTCTATGACGTAATACAAATCTTCCCTTCATTATTCGAGCCTTTCATGAGGATGACTATGTTGTGTGAGTTTTCTATAGGACGATGTGACAAGAGTTACAATTTGTTATATTAATTTTCTTCTTCCTTCTCCTTACTTGATCTTCTTCCTCTTCTCCTCCTTATTGGTGGCTTCAACATTGTGTGTTGACATTATCAACATGACATTGACGCATCTCATTCCAGTACGAGACCCAAATCTTCTCTCAAAATTTTTGAGATTTCAAACCTTGCTCCTAATTTCACTAAATTTCAATTCATTCGATCAATTAGTTTTTTTTTTTTTGGAATCTCTACTTTTAAAAAAAACTTTTCAATCTTTATGAGATCCCATTGATACTGATCCAACTTAGGGAATCCATATTAATATTGACTTATTTTGAAGGCTAATGTTCAATTATTTTAGCATAAATAGTAAATTGTCAAGTATACAAAAACAATTTGACATTGTGTAAGAGAAAAAATAGTCAATTCTGAAAAAAATAGGTGATACTACTGGTACTTTTTCTACCTAATTCTCAATAGAAGAGTTAGCAGGTGACCCGTGACCCGTCCCTAAAACACCTGGTTCAGCCAAAGGGGAAAAGGAGAAACAATGCAGAGTTATCGAAGCCATCGTACGGGCGAGAGTTATCGTGGCCATCGACACGGGCGAGAATTAGACGGCCATCGACACGCGAGTTATCGTGGCCATCGACACTCGGCGAGAGTTGGGACGGCCATCGACAAGCGAGAGTTATCAAGTAATCGACACGGGCGCAAGTACCGAGGTCATCTAAGACGGACAAGTAATGAGAGCCATCTAAGACGGCGAATGCTGTAAGGGACGCAGTGGAAAAGAGCGGAAGGCACTTCGCTAAGAGGACTAGGAACCGGTTCAACCAGTAACCTGGCTAAATGGACGGAGGAAGGTCAACTCAACCTAATCGACGTGAAAGAAGTTCGCACGGGAAAAAGGAGAATCGTTCGGTTTAAGGAGAAACCCTAAGGCTAGGTCACATGGTATAGGGGCCTAAGTTAACTTCACCCAAAGCAGAGGGGCGAGGAGACAGCTTAACCTCGTCAAAAAGTAAAGGGAAAGGTGCTATGAACGGCTCGGGGGCCCCACGCAATATTCGGGGAGTCCTCGCCTCATATTCAGAATGCACTATTCTCCAGTGAGGAGGTGGTGGCCACGCCAGACGATGGAGATAATCCACGACGCTACGCCAAGGAGGAGGGAAGATAAAGAGGAGGAGGGGAAGGAAGAGAAGGAGAGGGAGAGATCGATCCGCAATCATTCGCATCCAGCAAGAGAGAAGAGGAGACGAGAGAAAAGGAAGAACGATCTCGCTGGAGAAGGAGGACGGAGATCCACTGCTCATAAGTCTCTCAGATTTTCCTCATCTTGTAACATCATCAGAAGAGGTCCTTTCTCCTCCACCTTCTAAACTTGCTTCTCAGAAAGGAGGATCTTCATAGTGAAAGTGCTTAGGCACCGATCCGTGAGAAACCTCACCCCGAGTAGTAGGAATCCTTATTCAACCACGCTACATCTCGGTCTCAATCTACACCGTTTTCGTTTCGCTGCCTACTTCATTTTCTTATTCTCATCGACGCCGGGGAGAATATTCCGAGACCTCCTCTCATCGCTTCATCGCTCAAAACGGAGCTTAACGGATTTTTCCCCGCACTCCGATCACCGGGCGCCGTCTCGCGGGAACATTCGAGCCGACGCCGAGACGCAACCCAAGAAACGCAACAACCCGATATTCTACATGAGGAGCGCCCATCACCCTTCTACCATCGCAACTAAAGGCCTTAATGGACGATGCTATCACGAAGCCCTCGCCAGAGAAAGGAGAAGGACCGGATATTCAGATCCGCACCGGGAACCTTCTTCAGAGATCCTCCCGTAAACGCCTCCTCCCTCTCGCACCGCCACGGGCGATGTGTTGCTCGAGGCGGACTCTGGGAAGAACACCCTGTAATACTACGCCTTCACCCAAACGCCACGGAGGAACAGGTGAAAGTCAATCAACCAGACTCCGAATTCTACGAGCCTAAATTTCTTCACGATGGATATTCTTTCTGAGCTCTCTCCATCCTACTTCAAATCTTCGTGTCCGTAAGTACGATGGTTCACTGATCCTAAGAGCACATATCACACCAACGGAGCGCCTCGCTTCATCGTATGACGCCTGCGCCGAGTCTTCCGAACCACTCGACCGCCTACCGCAAAAGTGGTTCACTACTCGCCTCGGTCTATCACTGCTTCACCGACTTCCAGAGAATGTTCAATCGAGAATTTGTCACCGCAAGGCGATAAACAAGACGCCTCTACGTTAACGATATCACCCAGGACCTTCTAATCCCTCAGGGTATATTCATCGATTCACTTCGCGGCCGGGGATCCCGCCACCCGATCCGAGTCTTTCAGAGGCGCTTATTCAAGACGGGTCGCATGGAGGGCCCTTCCTCGCCTTGTTAAGACAACCTACGATAGTTACGAAGAGCCACCGAGCCGCAGAGTAGTTTATCCGCCAAGAAGAAGGATTAAAGGTACGGAGGGTCGAACGGATCGCCACAAAGAATTCCCATCGAAAGAGTTCGTCCCCGCCGCTTCAAGCCTCACGGAGTATACAAGACCTTTCAGAGGTTCCGAGGCCTCGTCCGATGCTACAGGAGTTCGCCCCGCCCGCCATCGCAAATCATGGTCAGCCAAGTGCTTCCTCCCGCGAGGACTTGGAAAGAACGAAACGGAGTTCTACGATCAACGTGGTCTACTACAACGACTGGGACATAGAGGGATCCCGAATCCCCACCCGCTCTTTCGCTAATATCATACAGAGTACGGCCACGAGTAATCGATGTTTCAAGCTACAAGAAGAACTAGATCGCTTCCATGTCGTATATCCGCAATCGAGGTATCCGTCGAGGGACGGCACGGCGAGGCCTCGAGCTAACGCGCCTCGTCCGGCCGATAATCAACAACCCGGTCACTTTCAAACGCCTTTCCCGAGAGGTGGTCTCTCAAGAAGGTCCATCGGAGGCCCTTCCTCCGCTTCAGACGACCTTCGGGGAGTTATTCATGCGAGGAGGACCCATCGACGGACTCTAACCGCACTAAGTCATACGCGCCTCTTATGGAGAGTTCGCCATCGCCATCGATCGATCGATAAGCGCGCGCCGCCTGCTTGCTAAGATCAGGTGTTCTCTTTCATACAGACGCTGGTTATCCGTATATCCTCGCACTCATGGCTTTAGTTGATTCGGGAGCTCACAACATCCTCTTCCAGAGGCCTTCAGTGATTTAATCGAAATGCCCATAAGATGTCCACTTTTCGGGATTGCAGGCACATGGTCCACTCAAGGCGATTTCATCGCTTTAACTCGGGTGAAAAGCCCCGCCAAAAACTAAGATAATTTTCCTTATCGCGATGCTCCATCCACTTATAACGCTATTCTGCGCCTTCTCACCCTTTTCAGCCGTGGCTTCGCACTACCGTGTCAAATTTCCGTGACAATTGGTGGGAGAAGTTCGGAGAAGAAGGCCTCCGAGTCGCATGCAAATGGTTCGGACGATCAAAAGAAGGCCGAATCAAGACCTAAAAGGCAAAGTGCTATCGCTATCGACGCTCAAGGCCTGGAGGAATTTCCCAAGGCCGATAAGATAGAGGAGGAGAATGGAGATCGCTCCGAAAGGCCACTGGTAAAGACAACATGGATATCAAAGGAGAGCCGTTTCGCTTAAAGGAGAATGAGACATCTGCAAGAGATGTGCGATCTCACGTATCCATCCTCAAGTAATGAACACCACCTCAACATCATTAGAGGAGCCCACGCCCAATGTAAGAGGCGACATTGGACCAGAAAGACAAGATCATGAGGAGGTGGATAAGCTACTAAAAGCGCCATGAAAGGAAATCCAGCTTTCGAATGAGTTTTAATGTAGTTCGTCCCCAAGCCTTCGCAAGGGCGATGTATCGATTCGCGATAATAAAAGCATTAAAGATCACGCCTCAGACGATCAATCGGATTCATCAGAGGATACGGCGGTTCTAACGATGGTTTATCGTGATATCATCAAATACCGCCAAGAGGATCAAAGAGGGTTAGCCACGATCGCAGGGGATTATATGTCATGGCTACGCCGGATCAAGAACGCCGGCTACATCGCTTATGGATAAAATTTCGCGCGAAAGGGAAGAATGGAGGTCTACGCGGGATGACATCCTCGTGTCAAGGTCACTCGATTTAGTCGACTCGAATGAAACCTTCGCCACGTAAGCGATTTAATACGGTTAAACCCTAATAAATGCTTGTCGGTAAAAAGTGGCAAGTTCTTTGGGTACATCGATAGAAGGGTCATAAGCCAACCCACGGAAGGCCTTTACGAATACGAAATCACCTACTAACTGCAAGAGACCCGAAGTTTGATTGCTTTATCCCGATTCATACGATCGGACAAACGACTACCTTTCTTCAAGATCGCTTACTAAATTTCGTGACGATCAACGAATAAGCTTTCCAGAGTCAAGAGATATCCGCCGACTCGATCGGCTAAACCAATACACGGAGAACCATTATGGATGTATCCGCCGTTTATGAGCCGTTAGTTCAGATATCAAAACAAGAAGGTTCTATCAAGAACCTATTTTACTATACCACCATATTCGGAAAGACCTGCTAATTTGAGTTAGAGAAGCCGGATATATCTTAGGCTAACTACTCGCAGACTATATACTTCGCCCATCCTATCACCGCTTTAACACACAAATGAATCCAAGGTCGCCACTAAGCCAAATTTCTAAATTAAGAGGGTAGAGCTCGAGTATGATATACACTACCAACCTCGACACCATCAAGGGCCTGCACTCACGATTTCGCCGAGGTACCTTGAGTTCTAAGAAGGTTCAAAGGAGAGGGAATCAAAGGCATGGAATATATTCAGAGATGACTCTCGTGATCTACAGATGGTGTTGGTGTTCTATTAATTACCCTGAGGTGAAGAAACTCGATTAGTCACCGAATATCGCATCTAATAATGGGAATACGAAGCTATCCTAAGGATTGCAGTCGCTAAAGCGAGGGCTTCTTCCATCGTGATCCACTGATTCGGTAATATCCCAACTTGGTTCTTTAAGTTCGAGGAAAGTCGTACTTGAAAGCTTTGAGAAAGAAAAGCTCAATTTCGTGTCCTCACAAATCCATGAGCACAATGAGAAGGCGATAATTGGCTCTGACAAGAACCGGGGAGGAATAAAATCATCTGAGAATCCAGAGAATTCACACTTCCTTAGCATGCAACATGTAGGAGACGCACTTAATCGCTAATTCGATTGGAGAACCGATATCATAGCTTATTTACTGACGGAAGATTCTCAAGGAAAATCAAGAGATCTACTTTAATACACCGAGCCAAACGGCTCATCCTCTTAAACGAAGATCAGACAAGACCTCTTCGCCTTTGTAAAAATGCCTAGGAAATGAGGATGCTAAAATGGTACCGAGATCCATAAGGACGCCGCAGAATCATTTAGGAGGAGAGCTTTAGAAGAAAGACCTTGTTCGGATACTTTGGCCTACTCTTCAACGAGACGGCCAGATATAGTAAAGTCAGATCATTCGAACATAAGAACCGCCGGAGCTCACCGAAAGCACGAAAGCCAGAAGTCTCTTCGACCAATGGGGAATGGATATATAAGATGCCAACGACACCTTTACGGAAGAGGTTTTATTCGCCGGATTATTTTTCCAAACGGTCGAGCTACCAAAATTACGAGAATGCCGAATACGATGGAGAAATATCATTCGTTTATGGTATCCCTAAAATATGATAATGGGTAGCCTAAGGGAAAAGATTCAAGTGCAAAGTCTCAACATTTAGCAAGCTTTCACTTCAGATCCCTCGCGAACGATGGGAGGTAACTAACAGATCCTATTCAAGGATTAAAGACCAAGTTGGTGCTCGAGGGGAAATCGGAAGAGCTACAAAGTCTGGGCCTATCAACCACACCTAAGGCAGAGAGACTTTTAGTACAGGCTGAGGCCGTTATTTGGAAGCTCGGATAAAAAGCATACGAGTATCAACCAACTTATCCAAGACCGACCAGATCTGGAGGAAAGGCGGAGACGCGAGGCGAGGAATTTACAAGGAGAGTTCAATGAGCCTTTAATAAGAAAGTGGTGAGATTTCAAGAAGGAGATCGGGTTTTCGAGAAGGTCAATCCCGCTAGAGATCTCGAAAGTTGCTCAAATCGAGGGACCTACGAGATAACGCGAGGCGATATTATCCGAAGAACCAAGGCAAAGAGCCCACGACTTGAACGCCTTCACAAGCTCTTCACACTGTATGAGAAATATAATAGAAAGGAGAAATTTCGAGGGGTGTTTATTGAATGACATATCAATTAAATGTCAAGCGCTCTAAATTTCATTAAGGGTTATTTACAAGGGCAATGATACCAACGAGTATCAAGGATAAAACGAACAGAAAGGAAATCTCAAAAATGAGATATCAGACATGCTTAAATCGCTCGGAGGATAACGTCAACTCATTCTCCCAATTTAAAGAAAATGAAGGATAAGTGAGGAGGTAATCCGGCAAGATATCGCCAACCGCATCAATCTGGCCCGATAGATTAAAATAATGAGCTTCCTCGCGGTTTTGGACGGCTGGGCATGCCGCTCGACTTTTCTTGTTGTTCGGAAGATTTCGAGCCCACATCCAAAGGACACCTCCATAATTCCACCAGGCGGAAACGCCATCACCGAGAACTTTGGTCTCGCACAAGGTGTGTCATTCCACCATATTTCGTGGAAGTAAATCCTCCACCGCGAATACGACCGTTCGAGAAGTTCGAGCTCATCCTCTGAGGGAAGTCTCGTCAAGAGACGGGAATGGCACCGAATTTATAAGGAGGAGTTTTTGTACCTCCTTGCATAAGGTCCCTATCTTATCTTGGCTCACGATATCAACTCAAGACGAGGAGGGCGCCGAATCTTGTGCTTCCCCTGAGAAGCTCACCGCCTCAAGATGTATTAACTCGAGCCAAGGAAGATTCAGTGTTAAGAGAGGCCGACGATTTCTGGACGAGTGGATCCGCCTGACGTGATCGCCTTCACATGCAAAGTGTCGATCCCTCTCAGATTTGTGTGGCCTGGGCAAGCTCCCGCAGGATAAGTGAGAGTCATTCATTCAGCATTCGCTAAATCTTTTGCTCTCATTCTCGGGCGAGAGAGGAGAGGAACGATCCAATTTTGGTCGTGACATACGCCAAAGAGAAGAGAATGGGTTAAACAAAGCTAAGGAAATTGATTAAGAAACGCATTTCCAAAGCATTTAACGCTTCCATCCGAATCATAAGCGAATCCAAGACTCGAGAAAGGGAAGAAGATGGGACGAGGAGCAAGGGGAACATTAAGAAGAGGAAGACCAAAAGAGGACGAAGATTTGGTAGAACGAGAGGAGGAGTCCCCTATAAAAGAGAAGATGGTTATAATGAATGAAGAAGGGAAAAAAAGAAGGATTATTATATATACAAAATGCTATCTCGCTATCTCACAAGGAACCAAGAACCGAGACTCCTACATTATTTACTCTATATAAAAAATGCTATCCCCGCAGAGCGGAAGTTATCTGGTGGAACCAAGAACCGAGACTCCTGCCATACTATTTACCTATATAAAAAAATGCTATCTCGCAGAGCTAAGCTTATCCCCTGGTGGAACTAAGAACCGAGACTCCATTATTTACTCTATATACAAAATGCTATCTCGCAGAGCGTTATCCCTGTGGTGGAATCCAAGAACCGAGACTCCTACATTATTTACCTATATAAAAAATGCTATCCTCGCAGAGGAAGTTATCCCCTGTGGTGGAACTAAGAACCGAGACTCCTACATTATTTACTCTATATAAAAATGCTATCCTCAGAGCGGGTTTATCCCCGCTGGTGGTGGAACTGAAGAAACGAGATTCCTGCTACTATTTACTCTATATACAAATGCTATCTCGCAGAGCGGAAGTTATCCTGGTGGTGGAACTAAGAACCGAGACTCCTACATTATTTACTCTATATAAAAATGCTATCCTCACAGAGAAGTTATCCTGGTGGTGGAACTAAGAACGAGACTCTACTATTTACTATATAAAATGCTATCCTCGCAGAGCGGTTATCCCCGTGGTGGTGGAACTAAGAACCGAGACTCTGCCATTATTTACTCTATATCCAAATGCTATCCTCGCAGAGCGAAGTTATCCCCTGGTGGTGGAACCAAGAACCGAGACTCCTGCTACTTATTTACTCTATACAAAATGCTATCCTCGCAGAGGAAGTTATCCCCTGGTGGTGGAACGAGAACCGGATTCCTCACATTACTTTATGAATTGCTATCCTCGCAGAGAAGATATCCCCGCAAGGAACTAAGAACCAAATTCCTGCTATTATTTATTCTATGCCTCATTGTTTGTATTAATCAACTCTATATGGTTGTATTCTGCCATACAGAAGTCGGCCTGCCTAAGGGTCTATATACCCACAGATTGAAAAGACTGAGATTACATGTAAATACAAAAGGAGTAAAGAGTAGTACAACTCGTAAGGTCCCGAGGAAGGAGATAAACTAGGAAGTTCACGACACGGAGAACTACATACCCCCATGCATCTACAAGGAGAAACAACAAAAGAGACCCTAATACATCTAGGGTATTACAATTCTTGTTAAAGCGGAACGATGGAGTTTCTCGGCCGGGTCAAGAGACAAGATAAGACTGCTTCAAGAAGATTTGCCGATAGCTTCTTTTGGGACCCTATCGCTTGTTGACGCAGGAACGACATGGGCGGAAGTTTCTCCACTGCTGTCAGAACACTTCACTTGTTCCTCCAAGATGGCGGGCCATTATTTATCTGTTTTAGGAACTCTGCTGTTCGATATTCGCCCATGGCAAGCAAAGGAAAAGGAGAATGGTTTAATGTAAAGGCTGATGGCGACGAAGGGAAGTGCATTCATTGGTAGGAGACGGAGAACCATAAATGCCGATACGTAAGAGGAAACGAGGGGCGAGCGAAGGTCGACGGACTACAATCATAATTAAGAGGGTCCAATCCTCGAGACACGATAGAGGAAGATATGTTCAGATCGACATTATCCTTTGAAGACAAAAACCTTACTTCTACTGAAAAGACAAAACAGATATCATTTTCCCCTTATTTTTTATTAACATATTCAAACGATTACATTAACTCGATCTACAAAGATTTTCATGATTACTCCTAATGACGGGAGATGTCTCTTTGGGGGAGAAGGAGCTAATATAACTCAAGCGCTGGAGGAAGAACTGTGGACCTTCATCGAAGGGGAAGGACGAGTCCTCGGGGAACTGGACGAAGCCAACGCGGTGGAAGTGGAAGGAAGTTCATCAACGGGCGCGGGGTCTCACCGCGTACTCTCACTGTGAAGGAGGATTCCATACCGCGGAAGGAGGGGAAAGGAGCGAAGGATCTCCTCACCGAGGGGTGGGAGTTGGACCGAAAGGCTAAAAGGTAGGGATGGAAGACTGAAGTGGCGGTTGATCGGGTCTCCGACCAGATCATCCTCGAGACCCCTGTATTTCAAAAGATTCTCGATTCAAGAAATTTTAATGGGATGCCTGCGAAGCGATGGTAAGATAACAGACGAAGACAAGGGGGGGACGTAAGGATTTATAATGGAAGGAGAATGGCGAAAAAGTTCGGGAAGGGGAGAAGACGAAGAGGCAATCTTTCCGGCGGAAGGATAGGGAAAATCAACGGGCAAAAGGCCATTTAAAGTGATGTCCGAACCAAAATCGAGGCGGATGTGGATCCTAGTGGGCAAAATCCCGTAAGAGAGCCCCGAACCAGCCAGGCGATGACGTTATATGGTACGGGTAAAGAAATAACAAGGGAAAGCTCAAAATTGGTCCGTAAACCCCGACTCGCCAGAGAACACGAAAGGACCGTAATGGATGCATATTGATAAGAGCTCTTAATGAAAGAAAAAGTTATTACAGAAAAACAAGACGGAGATTACAACTCAAATCGCTCAGGGAACATTTAGCCAACGCCGATTGGTGTCCACACCGGAGGTGGATATCCTTGTTCGGCTTTTGAGCTACAATCAAGCCTAATATAAAGAGATCTACTCCTTTCTTGACATACTCTGAGGTCGGCTTCGCTCCTTTAATTGGTCCCGATATTCGAGCCACCGAGTTTGACTTTCCGCCGAATTTGATCGCCAAAGCATCTCTCTGGTCGCCTTTATAGCTCGCTGTCCTAAGGCCGAAAGGGCTTCAAGATACTCCCGCTGAGGGTGGATCCGGGCCACCGGTGATAAGGTTCGCCGTTATTGCAGAGGAAAGTTCCGACACTTCTTTGCACAGGATTCCCGAGTTATGGCCCAGGCTTGACGTTCCAGGTTAAGTCGGTTGCATTCTTGTTGAAGCTGTGAGATAGTAGCCGCAGAGTCAACATCCTTGATCATGACATCCATAAGATATTTTTTGTATTCCTTCAACTCGAGCCAATTCATCTACTACTTGTAGCCACCGATCGAGAAAATCCGCCCAAGTCCTTGTTTTCGCCGCAGCCTCTTTCTCGCCTCCGCACTGGCTACTGCATCATCGCTTCTCGATCGCCCCTCATATCCTTTCTTCGCTTCGCCGCTTGGCTAACGAGCTTTTTCGCTGAGACACTGAGGCAAAGTGGCGAAGTTTCACTAGATTGAAAGCGGGCCACCCGAGCGACCATCTTATCACGCCGAGCGGCGCCGCAGGGAAAGAAAATCACACATAAATCGTATATAGTAATACTACAGAAAGAGAAAAGGGAGAAATAAGAGATACCTCTGAAGTAGCTTGCCCACTTGCTCGCACGGGCCTCAGACACTGACCGATTAAAGAATTTCACCTCCGAGGTGCCGACTCATGCAGGGACCCTAACGCGACTCTGAGGAACAGAAGGGAGGGGTCTTCCTTCGGAGGAGGTCGAGGTCGACACGGCGAAGGGGGAGGGAGCAACCCCAGGTCCAAGGAACAGGAGCTGGAGTGGCTCCACACGAGAAGGTGGAGGTGAATTCTCCGAGGGAGGGGAGGAGAAGAAAATGAGAAGGAGAATCCTCCTCGAGGAGATGGAGAATAGACAGGAGGTAGTACCTTCTCTTCGTGGTTCATAAATGGTCGTGAGACCCCGTGGATCCAAGTTGAGGGAGATGAGCGATGAGCTCGAGGCTCCTTTCTTAACGAGCCGCAGCCTTTTCCGAGGAGGATGAGTCAGCGTGGTTTGCCTCTCATAGTCGAGCCTTTCTTCTTCTTAAGCCTCGATCGACTTCTTCCACTGAGCCTTCAGATCGATTATCTACAAGATATACCGTAAGAAAGATGGAATGACCTAAAAAGGAAGTCACATCGCAGATAAATGTCACCCTACCTACAAAGAACCAAGTCGCAGAGGTAGAGGAGACAATCCAAACGGCGCAAGAGGGGAGTCTCTAGCATGGTTCAACAAGAGTGTAGCTCCCTAAAACTCTATACACCTCCAGAAAGGACATTCGGTCCTCATTTCCTAAGGAAGGCAATTCGGGAAGGTCTACTTTCCAAATATCAATGAGGTAAAGGCCCTAAGCTCTACAAAGAAGTATAGTGCTTCCCACTTGTGGGAAGTAGGCAGTGTTCACTGTAAATCGGGCAATTAACGACTAGACAAATGAAGAGGCCCGCTAGAAGACTTTAATCGGAAGAAGCAATGGAATAGTTCCTGGGTCAAAGGGAGGTTCAAATGTTGAACATCGTGGGCTCCCGATAGAATTCAAGGAGTTGGGGGTGAATTGGTTCAGGGGTAATCCATAGAAGTCTAGGAGGTCCAAGTAGACTGCAGGGTGCAAAGATAGCCGCTAAAGAATTGTTCGGAGAAAAAGCATGTCAAACCGGAGGAGGAATACGAGGTCGATGCATATGTCGTGAAACAAAGATTTTATGAAGGATCTATGTAGTCGTTTTTCGATATTAAAGAAATAATGGTTACAATCTAATCAAGTTATGGTATGTTCATACAGCGGTGGAGAGGTAGTCCTAGGAGCCATGAGTGTTAAACTAAGCAAAGCACTTACTCGGGGTAAGGGAGAACCGTATGGAGAAGGGAAGGATCAATCGCCAAACGCCACCGGAAAATCGTGGAAGAAGAAGTACAAGATCGGATTGTTAGGCACGCTAAATGATACCTAAGAGGAGAAGGCGAGGTTTATATAGGGTTTCCGTGACGATTCAATTTCACGGAGAGAGAGAAGGAGAAGTGAGCCCATGGGCCCATCGGGCCGCCTGGGCATACAAGGGAGTTATAAAGGAAAAGGGTGGATTCAAGCGGAGGAATGAAGAATAGGGCATAAACTTTCGCACATTTGGAAAGTCGAAACATAACCGCTTTTTTTGAGGTTGACTAATGATACTCGGTACTTTTTCTACCTAATTCCCAATAGAAGAAGTTAGTGCGGTGACCCGTGACCCGTCCCCCAAACACACGGTTCAGTGGAAAGGGAAGCGAAGCTTGATTAGGCGGAAGTTATCGAAGCCATTGGCCTTGCAGTGACCGAAGTTAGGTCGAAGCCATTAGCGCTTGGCGAAAGTTAGCGGATTAGAGCCAGGCCGAGTTATCAAGCCATTGGCACGGCGAGGAGTTATCGAAGCCATTGACACGAGGCGAGGTTGCTTCGAAATGTCGGCTCACGAGCGCAAATGTACGGAAGGTCATCGGCGCAGGCAAATGTAGAGCTGCATCGGCACGAGCGAATGCTAGAAGCAAGGGGCCGCAGGTGGAAAAGAGAGCGGAAGAGCACTTGGCTATGAAGGACTAGGAAGCTGGTTCAGACTAAGCAATTCAGGCTTGATAGGATGGAGAAGGGTCAACCTAATCGACGCGACAAGTTTGAGTGCGGAAAAAGGAGAATTGGTTCGGTTTAAGGAGAAACCCTAAGGCTAGGTCACCTATGGTATAGGGGCCTAAGTTAACTTCACCCAAAGCAGAGGGGTGAGGGAGACGGTTTAACCTCGTTGCCCGAAAAGTAAAGGGAAAGGTGCTATGCAACGGCTTGGGGGGCCCCACGCAATATTCGGGGGAGTCCTCGTTCCTCATATTTGTAACAGAATTATTCTCCAGGAGGAGGTGGTGGCCACGTGTACGATGGAGATAATCCACGACGTTACGTTGAAGGAGGAGGGAAGATAAAGAGGAGGAGGGGAAGGAAGAGAAGGAGAGGGAGAGATCGATCCGCAATCATTCGCATCCAGCAAGAGAGAAGAGGAGACGAGAGAAAAGGAAGAACGATCTCGCCGGAGAAGGAGGACGGAGATCTGCTGTTTGTTAAGTCTCTTGTATTTTCCTCATCTTGTAACATCATTGTAAGAGGTCCTTTCTCCTCCACCTTCGGAAACTTGCTTTCTGTAAAGGAGGATCTTCGTAGTGAAAGTGCTTAGGCACCGCATCTGGTGAGAAACCTCACCCCCGTGGAGTAGGAATCCTTATTCCGAACCACGTTACATCTCGTGTCTGAATCTCGATTGCTGGTGTCGGGTTTTCGCGTTTCGTCTACTTCATTTTCTTATTCTTTACTGATCGCTGCCGGGGGAGAATATTCCGAGACCTCCCTCATCGCTTCATCGCCTTGAAAACGGAGCGAACGGATTTTTCCCCCGCACCCGCATCAATAGACAAAAGAATTTTGATCTTTAATTGGAACAATAGTGTTTTGGTCTTATGCCGATGTTTCAATGTGTGACGTGGGTAGCGAATTGGAGGTAGGAGGAAGGAGATGGAGAAGAAAAAGAAGTATACTTTAGTTCAGACTTTCTTTTTCATGTGGAATGATACGACTCTGGCACAAACTAAAAAAATAACAAAATTATCTCAATTCATCTAGCATGCTAAGGGGTGTTGAGTGTTGACGTGCTCATCAATTAACATATAAATACAACTACACAGGTGACATTGTTGTGTCAAGCAGTATCGAATTTCCGAAATTTATTCAAATGATATATTCAAACCGTTTTGTATAGTATGGTATGGTATGAAATTTCGACTATGGGTTAGAGAAAAACCTTGTTCTTAGTTCATACATATTTCCTTCTTACTCCTTTGCTCTTATTTGTCTAGATTCCTTAGCTGAGTGTATATACCTTTGTAAGACCGTGCGACACTTTATCAAAGCAATGAGCCAAACCTCCGGAGAGGGTAAATCCAATTTGCAATCCGTTCAGGTGGATTGAGGGGTGCCTTGATCGTCTTTATTCCATTCAATCTACTATTGTATCAGAGTGGGGTATAACGTGGTTGGGCAGTCTTGCACTGAACCTTCTGCACTTGTCCATATCCCTATATGATATAAAGTAGGTCTTATATCCATATATGACCACATCAGTACCTCTTACATGCTGCTAATTACACTCCTAGGATCTCCCTAGATCACACTACATAAGTGATGATATACCCTAAGCAATTACTTATTGATCACATGCATGAACATGACTTTAAGGGGCATTGAAGGATGAGGTTGATTAGCTGGTATATAACTACCTCCTTTGCGATACTGATAATAGAGTTACTTGGTAGGGCTCGAGACAAACTGCATTGATGCTTACTACTCAATCATGCTAATGATAACAAAAATAGCGTTGTTCCAAGTAGTCACATCAGAATATAAGGACATGATCGATGACCTGGGGATGGTAGTCAATAGCCTTTGTTGATTCAACTTGGTGGATTTGCTCCAACGAGGTGTTAGCCAGCATTGATTGTTATGGCCTAGGGTGATTGTGAAGTTGATAGGGAAGTGCCAACAAGCTGAGAGTGGATCTACTTGCTTTCAAGACAACATCCATGGCCAAGAGAACCAGGCTGACTATAAAGCATGCACAAGAAGACGATGGAGATGACCTACACAAATAATGTAGGCATGAGAGGCTAATCATTTGGACAAGCTGGGGAAAAGTACACTTCGACCTATCCCTGAAAAAGAGAGACATGAACAGGGAATTATGAGGAGAGAACAAGGGAAGAGAGCATGTTTCCATCTGGTTGTGCAGATTGTGCACAAAGCTATGATCATCTTTACCACCCTGTTTTTTGTCTATTGGGCAAATTGAGATAGTTGATGTGCATCGAAATTGTTCCTTGAGACATTGATTTTGAGGTTATGCCATTAATCACGATTAGTTTATATCTGCTGTGGACTATATCTGTTGTCTTTAAGCAATTAAGTTGATCGGTTGACAAGTTGTCAGCATTATAATTTTGAGTCATCATCTGGTCATTTGAGTAAACTAAGTTTATCAAGCCATGTGACACCAAGTAAGCTGAATCATCAGAATCTACTGGGCCATCCTTGTTACTCTCTTTCTACTTCTTACTGTTTGATCTTTTATTCCATTTGACTTTGCCAAGTCCAGCACTCGGGAGTTTGATGATTTGCATGATGAGATCTTCATAATTATCTCAAGCAATCAACCATGCATGTGTCTTGTAATATATTCCACATATTGAGGAGTATAATGAGGTGCCAGGTTTCAAAAAACATATATAGGTGGTATGTAATTGACTAACTGCATAGGGCACATGTTGCATGCACAACCGCATGGCATTGATACTAAAATTATTAAAAAATATTTATATTGGTAAAAATTGACTAATCAACATACGTTAAAATAATACATACTTTGGCATATAAAAAATTTGCGAACCGCACAATGTAAAACACGTGAAATGTAACAATTTACATTAATCAACAATGTATAACAGATTATGTATTTAAACTTAGGTAATAGGCATATAATTATTATCTAAAATGTTTATCACTTATAAAGCAAGTGATTAACCTGCAAGTTACAAGCTACCAAATAGGGTAATATAGGATTTGTAAGTCATTTTGGTCCATCTAAATTAATTTAAATGAACCAATAATTTTTTTTCTTTTTCTTGTCACTGCACACGCCTGGTTGATAAGGTGCTGTATAACTATGCTTTGATCTATTTGTTTTAAATTTCTTATTGCTGGCATCAAGTTATGGAGTGGGAGTCCAGTAAGTCAAACATTTATATCTTTATAACCTAGACGCTGACAACTTTTGCTCATAAAGTTGCTTTCACAAATTTCAGTTCTTATCCTTTATACTGTCCTGTTTCAGGGACAAGCAGATGTTATATATAAAGTTCCTTCAGCTGATTCAACCTTAACTCTTCAGGTTAATGCCTACAATTTTTTTATATGAAACTTGATACTTTGTCAAATCTGACTAACTCTGGTGATGCAGGATATTCAAGGACTTGTAACTTGGGTCATTGGGGATGGTCACATGCCATCTTGGGTTTTTGTAAAAGTATAAGTATTCTATCCATTTCCTTCTTTTTGTATCTGAAGACAAGTTATGCCCTATAATTTTTGGAATTGCAGGACTCGTAATTTTTGTTATGTATTTAGCTTGAATTGGTATAGGCTATACTTGTGTATATTATCTGCAGTTTTTTGTGTATTTGGATCATTTTTGCTTTTCAATGGGGTTATCTTAACCAAAAATTCCATGTTCCTTTATGCGTACTGGTTCACATTTAGAGGCTGGTATCACACAAATTCTTGGTGAGAACTGGTATCATTTGGACCATCAAGGAGATTGGCTGGTAGTGGCAGTTCCAATGCACAAAGGAGAAGGCATGGTGTCTATAGTAATGCAGTTTTCTTCTTTCTTTCTCTCATTGCCCTGCTCTTTTTCATTAGTACTGAAGTTTCTCCAATCACCAGGCAATCAATCTGTGCTATATCTATATGGCTGTACCTTGTGGTTATCTTACAATCTGCTGCTATATGCATTTAATGAGCATGAAACCTTGATTGTCACCAACGACTCCTGAAATGCTGTGGCTCCATTTCTTCCTAGTAACATTACTGCCTCCCTGTTTTCCCTCCTCTAACATTCTGTTGTTGCCTCTTCCCTTGCTTTTGGACCCTCCTATCCCGATTGGTACAAATTTACAAGTACTAGACCAGCCTGAGGTAACTGTAACTGATTAGAAAACAACCACTTTTTGAATATCATTTGATACCTTGAACTCTCTGCATTCATTTTTGGTTGAAGGTCTCTTTTATTATATGTGAACTAAATTATTCCCTATAAGATGACATGACAATTAGTTCTAGTATTTTATGCCCTTTTCTGGTTAATAAGGGAGTGATAAGTATTTCTTTTGATAAAATTCTTATTGAGGAGAGTCTAGCATTAAACTCTTTTACTATTCTGCTGACTGTTTGTTTGCTGATTGTTTTTTTTTGAGTAAAATGTAACTTATGCACATGTTTTTACCAGTCTCTAATCAATCTCTCTTTTGTCAGAACAAGCCACTTATAAGGAAAGTCATCCTTCTCCACATTCCAGGCCTAGATGCAGCTTTGTACATGTCACACCCTGGCCTACTTTCTGCTCTAAAGAAATGTTGTGGTACACCTAAGCCAGCATTAGCTTTAAGGTCTGTGGTCTAATATTTAATCCATCCATTAGCTCCAGACAATTTCTCTTCACAAAATCAAGATATGAATTACTGTTTTAAATTGCTGAAATGTCAGCTATGTTCAAATGGTCATCTGTGATTTGGATACTTAAATCCAACCTCAATAGTTTAACACCATCTATCTGAATAGCTTTTATATTCATTAAGTTTACTTTGTTAGATGCCAATTTTACTTGGATGAGTCGGAAACTATTGATGCCCTCCTAACATGCAAAGTGAAAAGAAAGCGCGGGGAAGTTGTTCCAAGACCCATGCCACCCATTCGAGCTATAAGACAAGGCAAATACTAATTCTCAGTATGATATGATGTTTATTATGTTTTCTCTCCGCCTGAATTGATTAATTAATGATGTGCTCATCTTGCTTCCCATTTTTCTTTTATAACTTATTTCAACTATTACTTCAAATCTTGGAAACTGTTGTGCCTTCTAAGTTTCTAGGTTCCCGTGCTTGAAGCCCACCTTCAAAGAAATGGGGGCTTGTTTCCTCACAGATATATTCAAAATACGTGCTAATGATGTTTCTAAATGTGGATTGTGCTTCAGATCATTAGAATGAGGAGTTAGAAATATTTGCTTCTTCGGTGTTCAAAAAGTATGAAAGGCTTAAGATCAATGGGGCATGCAACTTTGCATTTGGCTGATAGAGTAGTGTGGGCTTATTAAAGTCGTCGTTAGTTTGTATGTGATTACGATGATAATTCTATTTGGGTTAGACTTGCTGGAGGATATTATGGTTTTCTAATTTTCTTTTTTGTGGTTAATTCAGTCGAATATGCTATGCTATCCTATGAATGATTTATTTACTTAAGCAATTCCTTCAGCATTAGGAATTCTTCATTGTTCTCTCACTTGAGGGAGAAATTTCATGGACGAATTAATTCTATAAACATTTTACTTCGGTCAATGACCTGATATATTACTTCAATTAAGGCATGATGTGCTGCATGCTGTGGTGCAGTGGTACATGTCACATACTACATAGGCCTCTCATGAATTATCAACAAGAAAGCTTCTTGATGGAGCAAGAAACTGGAACAAGGGAGAAATAAAATAAAGGATAGTCCGATACACAAAGTTCCCGCCAATGCAGAGTTCTGGAGAAGGGTCTATTGTATGTAGTCTTATTCTGCTTTTTGTAAAAGGCGGTTTCCGAGACTCGAACTCGTGACCTTTACGTCACATGGTAGCAACTTTATTGTTGCGCTAAAGCTCCCCTTTAAGGGCGAAATAAAATAAAAGGAGTTAAAATGACAATTGAAATTATGATCTATGCCCACTCTCCTTTATTCATTTCCTTTGTCATTTAACAATTGAGGTTCTCAATTGCTTTTTTTTTTTTTTTTCTCTTGGCCATGCTCGGATCCTAAAGATGTGCTTGCCTATGTATATTATTTGAATGGTGAACCATTGATTATAATGGGTTCAATTGGTTAGTGCGTAGGATGGAAGTGTTGATTGGCTTTGAAGTGATATGGTATTTTAGCAATAGGGGATTTATTTGAGTGGCATCAAACCAATTTTTTGTAGAGCACTTAATTAGCCACTTTAATTATCCATATCACCTTGATGCAAAGCACTTGCCATAAATGGTTATTGTTAACTCTAATTTTTTGTGTCTACTGCCTGCTTCTTTATTAAGACTTGTTTTGGCTGGTTTTAGAAGAATATCCTTTGTCCATTGAATTATAAGAGGGATAAAAAACTTAAAAATTACTTGGTTTACTCAAGGTTAATGTTTAGTTTTTGTCTATGTGGTGCTTGGTTTACTTGACATTTTTATTTGGTTACTAATATACTCTACATGGTCTATTATGGGTGCATATATTATTAGCTTTGTAAGTTTCTTTTTAGCAAGATTAATAATCTAAACTTTATATGATTGAAGAAATCAGAATAAGTGTAAAAGGATGAAAGAATACTGGAGAAAACTTTGATTGATGCAATAAAAAATGATTTAATTGAATACCCTTGCGTATAACTCAATGGGTGTAAAGATTATACAGAGATCTAATTAGGGAGAAGATCCATGTAGTCAATCTCAAATAGTCGTGACAAACAAAACTTGATGACCATGGTGATAATGATGATATGGATATTGCTGGATCACATAGTTGAAATTGATCGCTCCATGAGAGCAAGGAACCTAATCCTAGCTGATGCTAGTGATTTGCCAGTGCAACACAGTTGGATATGTCAAAGAAGAGGAGGAAGCACTTACTGATAAAAAATCAGACAAAGAAGAGGTGCACATCAATTAACCATGGGGAATAGAGGTGGTGGCATCTCTCATCATAGGAAGATGAAGATGAGTGCAAATGTAGTTGCACCAAAGATATTCTAGTTAGGAGGAGTCCAGGACTATAAGACTATAATATATATTGACTATAAAAACCATCAATGTCGGTATCAATTTCGGATGAAAAAGATTGAAAGTTATATTAGGTTGTCAGTCAATGTTAAACACAGGCGAATGCTTTATGAATGGATTCATCAAACTATTGTGCTAATATTAGATCCTTTTCAAAAGAAACATATTGCAAGGTCTGACTGCAACATCTTAACGAAGACTACTACATTTTTATAAAAGCTTGAGTGTAGTATCAAATATATAAGAATTTTCACATCATACGTTGGATAAGACTAATCATTGTAGGAATATCAATTATCTTAGATTTGGAACATAAAGGCAGTATATATGATGATTAGAAGAAGAATTTATATTTTGTATTTATAAGAGACAAAATGGGTAAGAAAGAACGCAAAGATGATAGAGAATTTAGGTGTTATGGTACATAGGAAGAAATAAAACAAGCATTATCGTAGATGGTTTATTAAAGAATGTAATAGTAGTTAGAAAGGGGATAAAATTCTCTCTTAAAATAGTGGTGACGAAAGAACTATTAATGTAATTAATATAAATGTGCCTTGAGTAAGATTAGATGAAGATGTCATGCTTCAATGTTGAGATTTTGATCTCGACCTAAACAATAAGGTTTCAGTTTTGTATTGTGCTTTGTCGATACGGTTTCGATATTTTTTAAATATAAAATATATTAATTAAAAATAAAAATCTTAAATTAAATATTAAAAAAAATTAAAAATTAAAAAAAATTTATACCGCGGTGACCTCCGCAGGGTCATGGGGGTGTTGCGATACTCGCGACAACCTTCACGGGTTTACGGAGGTCGCTATTGGATCATGGCAGCTTCCGCGACCCTATGGAATCATTGTGGCGCCTCGTGGTGTTGGTATTAGTATTGATGTTGAGCAGCTAACAGAATGATAAATTTTTCCCGTATTGCCTGATATGGTAAAAAAATTTAAACTATGAAAATGCCAAATATAGGTTTTGGGAAGACCTAAATGAGGTAGTATAAAAAATTCTGCTAAACGAAATGATTTTAAAAGGAGGAGATTTAAATGGGTACGTAGAATTAAAAAATAAGGAATATGATAGGGTGCATGAGGGTTATGGTTTTGGAACTAGAAATAAAGAAGAAAAAAATATATTGGATTTTACGATGGCATATGGACTTATAATAGCTAAAACATTTTTCGAGAAAAGAGAAAAATATTTAGTTATCTTCAAAAGTGAGAATAATAAGCAGCAAATTGACTTTTTATGATTAGGAAGAAGGATAGAAAGATTTAGGTGACGTTTGGTTGGTGGGTTTGGAATGAGGGAATGGGAATGAGAATCATATTAAGTGTTTGGTTAGTGGTTTTAGGAAGAAGGATTTAGGAATGAATTCTGAATAATTGGGAATCGACAAAACTCATCTCACATGGAAGTTTGGGTTTCATTTCCGTTCGCCGTCGTCCATCGTTCGCTCGACGGTCGTTGATCGCCATTGGTTGCTGGCCGTCGGCCGCCGCCGCCGCCGCCGCCGCCGCCTGCCGCCGCCCGCCGCCGATCGCCGTCTTCTTGCCGGTCGTCGGCTCGCCGCTACGGGCCGTCGGTCGCCGATCGCCGGCCACGGTCATTGCCGCGACCGGCCGCCGGCGGCCGACGACGGGTTGCTCACGGCGCCGCGCATTGCCGGTTGCGATCACGGTTGCCGATCGTCGATCACGGGCCACCGTTTGGCCGCGGCCACCGATATTCCTAACTTCAGAAACCAAACAACATTATTGGAATGACAAAACCCATTCCCATTCCCGTCTACTATCAAACCCATTCCCATTCCTATTCCCACCTTCCAACCAAACGCCACCTTATAAGCTAGTCTCAAATAAAACTTAATTACCCAATATACATTTAAGCAAATTGATTTTCTTTGTGTTAGAAATATGACATAAGAATAGTATCAATAGAAGAAAATGTGCATGATGTTTAGAATCAAGTGGTGGAAATTAAAGGATGGGAAGTAAAGTATCTTTAAGGAAAGGGTAGGAGCATAAGATTTAGAAATGTACGATGATTCGAAAACAACATGGGATAAGGACAGTCCGGTGCATGAAGTTCTCGTCATGTGGAGTCCTATGGAAGGGTCTATTGTTCACAGCCTTATCCTACTTTGTAAGAGGTTGTTTCCAGATGATATGGGATAAGATGATATTAATTTTGAAAATGATAGCTAAAAGCGTACTTAGTGAGTCAAAAGGATGTGACCTGCACCACTAAGAATCTTAGTGATGAAACTAGAAAGTATTATAGAAAGTGACGGAAAAAGTAAATAGTAGCTAAGAAAACACTAACTGAAGCCAAGAATGAAATTTTTAAATGCTTATATTTACAGTTAGATACAAAACAAAAGGGAAGGAACATCTATAGGCTAAAGCGGGAGAGAGGAAGACAAGAAATTTTACCCAAATAAGTGGCATCAAAGATAAAGGAAATAGGGTATTAGCAAATAGTGAGGAAATAAAAGAGCGATGAAAGAGATTTTCATTAACTTTTTAATAAAGATTTAGCGAACCAACTTAACTTAGATTTAAGTAGGTTGGAGGAGTATAGAAATTTAAATTTTTATCGGAGAATTAAAACTTTAAAAGTTGAGTAGGCATTAAATGAGATGCGAAATGGAAAAGTATTGGATCAAATGATATTGTAATAGAGGTATGGAAGTGTTTAGGGAAGCAGGGTCTGATATTGAAAATGAAAAAATGTCTAATCAGTGAAGGGTAAATACTCAAGTCCTCTTGTATAAAAATAAAGGAGTTATATAAAATTGTGCGAATTATAGGGACATTAAACTAATGAGTCATACTATGAAATTTTGGAAATAGAAAAATTATTAAAGAAGGAGACCATTGTGACTGAAAATCAATTTAGATTTATGTCTAAAGGTTGACAATAGAAACTATATTCGTCAGCATAGAAAAAGTTATGACAGGATCTTAAGAGAAATTACGTGAAGAATTTTAGAAAAGAAAGGTATTAGCATAGTGCATACTAAAAATCATAAGGATATGTATGAGGATGTAATGATAAGAGTGAAGCCTCTATATGGATTAATCAAAGCATTTTCTATAAAGATAGTGTTACATTAAGGATAAATCTTAGTTTCTATCTTTTAACGCTAATCATGGATCAACTCACTAGATACATTCAAGACACGTTACTATGGTGCATGTTGTTTGTAGATATATTATTTTAGTAAATGAGACATGTGAAAGAGTAAATGCTAAGTTTGAATATTGGTGGAAAATACTGAAAGTGGAAGGCTTTAGATTTAGTAGAGTAAGGATAGAACATATGATATTTAAATTTAGCAATATTAGACGTAGTAAAACAATTGTTAAGATATAATATAACGAGTTACTTATAACTAAGAGCATTAAGTATTTAACATCGTTTTTATAAAGGATGAAAAAGTTAAAAGAGATGTCTGGCATAAAGTACAAGCAGAATGGTTGAAATGGAGGACAAAGTTAAGTGATTGTAAAGTACTTCTGAAACTTAATGGGAAGTTTCACAAAATGACAGTTAGATTTGTTATGTTATATGAAACTGAATGTTGGTTTATGACTGAAGCACACTAGTAGAAGATGAGAGTTATAAAGATGAGGATGTTAAAGTAGATATATAAATATACGAGGATAGATAAGATAAGAAACGAGAATATTAAAGAGAAAATTGTGGTTGTATCTGTTGAGGGAAAACTCCGAGAGACACATTTAAGATGTCACGGATATGTATTTAGATTATCAATAAATGCTTCATTAGGCGATATGTAACTGTGAAAAATATAAATATTAAACGAGGAAGAGGAAGACTAATGAAGGCTTGGTTAGTAACAATAAAAATAAAATTTATTTAAATATAAATGATGATATAGTAAGAGATAGAGTCCAATAACATAAGATGATTCATTTAGCTGACCCTATGAGTGGGATATGACTTATTGTATATATTGACTATAAGTCATAAAGTTGTAATTGTAGTTAATGTAAGGATTAGATTTGATTTAGGTAACTAAGAAATTTTAATGCTATAACTTCTATTTAGAAGGATTTTTAATTAATTGGTAACTAAGACTTATATATTAATTATGTTATAACATTATGACATCCTCTTAATTAAGTTATAAATTTAACGTACAATTTTGAATTTATGACATCCTATTAATTTATATGATACTTTTAAATAAGCTATCCAATTCTAATTTGATAAGTATTAATCATAAGATAATTAAAATTATTTACAAGACAACTAAAATTAATTATACTATTTATTGATTTTATATGATTTATAAAATTCATTCTAATTGCTATTTTAACAATTATTTATGTATTTATATTCAAGAATATTAGTTTATTGTTTTTGATTTTTTTCATATTTGGAAAACCTAAAACACATGAACATTCATAAATTAGCAAGGGTAAAGCAATTGGAGTTTAAAAAAAATAATATTAGTTTAAATACATAAGATGCTTTGAACTTTATATTGGATTGAGCGTTAATATTTAGCAATCTAATTTCTATATGCTTATTTTTGGAAGTAAACAAGCCAATGGAACATGATTAAAGCACTATAATAATAATAATAATGAAAAGGGCAATCCGGTGCATGAAGCTCCCAATGTGCAGGATCCCGAAGAAGGATCTATTGTATGCATCCTTATCCTACTTTGCAAGATGCTGTTTCTAGGGCTCAAATCCGAAATTTTCTAGGTCACAAAGTAATAACTTTACCGTTACGTCAAGGCTCCCCTTCATAATAATAATAATAGCTAAGCTTTTATTCGACTAAGTGAGATCGGCTATATGGATCCTTCTATGCTATTGGGCTCGATCCTCTATTATAATTTTTTATCATATTTTATAATTGCTAACTAAGTTTTGGTCTATATTTTTTCTGACTAATGTGCATATTTGTTGTATGATTGAAGCAATATAATGCATCCAAATTCATTTCGGTGTGCTTCGTTCCTGTCGGAGGCCAATACTCTAGGATGGAACAAAATATTAAACCTGGATAGTTGTAAATTGGCGAGCAAAGGTTCTTCCCTTGCAGGACCAAATCTAACAGATAGTTTCATATCTTAAGCTATAGTGAACTGAGTTAGCTAATATGTTTAGAAGCTGTTTTCAACAGCTATTTGTTTTCATGCCAACTAAGTATTTGAAGCTCTCAAACAAGAAACTGTAATATGCTTTCATTCCTCTTCCTTGATAACATATTTCCAACTCAGTAATTTTTAATGTTAGCATTATATGCTTCTCTTTAAATTTCATTTCGTCCATAATTGACAACCCAACACCATTGTCATTCTTATGTCCTTACCCTCGTGCCACATCTTCCTGCCTCAAATATTTCTAACAAAACTTAGTAGCTTCCTCTATGGTCATCTTTCTTCCAATCATGGCCTTCCATTTCATAGCTAACTTGAGGAATAGACATACATTATTTTGTTAAAATAATTTTTTTAATACTTTTATTGATTGTATATTTGAAATTAGGAATCATTAGAGTTATACTCATATTAACGCTTGCATGTTGTTCCACTAAATCTTAGATTAATATTTAGTTAGTTTATGAATTACTTATTATTAAAAGCATGGACACTAATCGTGGGTTCTAGGGAATCTAGATTTTGGGCTCTGTTGTTCATTTAGATATTTTCAGGAGCACTTTTCATTGAGGAATATAATTCCACACCATATTATGACAAATTAATCATCTAGTGAGCAAATTTTATTTTGTTTCTTTTCCAAAAATAAATTTGTATAAAAAAAGTGCAGTCTGGTATACGAAGTTTCTGCCATGCGAGGTTCTGAGGAAGGATCTATTATACGCAACCTTGTTTTGCAAGAGATTATTTTTAAGACTCGAATCCGTAACCTCTAGGTCACAAGGCAACAATTTTACCATTGTGCCAAACTTGCCTTCAAAAATATATTTGTATATATTTTCAAATTGTATCAGTGTCTTAATTGCAGTATATGTTATGATGTTTAACTATATTTCTTTAATTTGTTTAAAATAAAATAATCATTTCATAATAAAAAACTTGCGTTATTTATAGAGAGAATTTTACTTGGTCCTCCATTTCTTTACTTTTAGTAAAATATTTGTGAAGGTTCACTATAAATAAAAATACTGACCTGCTACTTTAGAGCTCAAAGGATTTAAGTTTTGAGGGGAGAAGTAATAGGAATTTATAAAATTGGTAGATCAAGTTAAGAATATGAAATTTTTGGGCAAAGCTTACAGATTTAATGTTTGATAATGTTGGAATCGAATAAAATATTTTTAAGAATGATATAATTTAAGGATTAAATAATTTTCTTATTTGTACCCCATGCACGGACTACCAACTTATTCTCTTCAATTTCTCATATGTCAGTTCACTTTCTCTGCACCTCTGTGTGTTTCATTCACAAAACTCCTGCTGGTTGCAAGTATTCATAATAGATGTGCATGCACGTCACTGTGCATTAGAAGTATAAACTCTATGACTTAAGCTTAAGCTGTAAACTATACTGGAGCACTTGAGTTTTATTATTTTCAGGGTTAGGCAATTTGGTTTATTCTCAACAATATCAAATGATTTAAGTTTATTCCTCTGACCTAACTGAAAGTTGATTGTAACACATTATATAGTATGACCTCATTTAAGCAAGGATCTGATTTGTTCTCCAGCATATCTCTCTGAGTAATTTGGTGGAAGAATGCACTATACGGGTGATAATATTATCAGCATACTTTGTGATGTGGAATGCCCGGATGCCATTCAACATGATACATTCATGGTACAAGCTTTCCAATTGTGAAATGGTGCAGTCCTACCACATTCTTGACCACTGCTGGTGTTGAATGTTTATCTTCTACCAATCAATTCCTGTGTATAGAAGGGAGTCTTGGCACAACGGTAAGGTTGCCCTGTGACCAAGAGGTCACGGGTTCAAATCTTGGAAACAACCTCTTGCAAAAAAGCAAGGTAAGGTTGTGTACAATGGATTCCTTTTTTGGTACCCCGCGTGGCAGGAGCTTCGTGCACTGGGTTGTAGTTTTTTTTTAATCAATTCTTGTGTATTTTTATAATTGCCTTAAAAGCAGAACCTTTCCTTTTCCTTAAATAGATCATCAATTTCTTTCCTCATGGCACCGCTGCAACTCTGTAGGGTCACAGAGGTTTTCACGATTCCACAACAATCTCTGTAGGGGTGCCGCAATACCTGCGGCTACGCCAGGGATTGCGACACGACCTCCGCAGGATCACAGTAATCCTGCGAAGGTCACGGCTGGATCACAGTGCGACCTTCACGGGGTTGCGGAGGCGCCGCGTTTTTTTTTAAAATTATTTTTTAAATATTTAAGTTAAGATTTTTTACTTTTAATTAATATATTTATATTTAAAAATACCGAAACCGTATCGGCACGGTACAATACAGTACCGAAACCATATTGTTTTGATCATGAATTGAAATCTTGGTACGGGTTGAGATTTTAAATTACAACTATTTGTTCTCCTTTGGTCTTGCACATCGTTGCATCTAAGTCTCTCTGTAAATGTGAGTTATCTGTAATTCTGTTTTGTTCTTACATAATAAGTTATCCTGTTTTGGTCAGGGAACAATTTTATTCTGGCAAACATAAAGGATCTGCCTTTTCCTATCCATTATTATACTCTTTCTAAAAAGCAACTCGAGGAGAATGGATATTTCTTAAATCTTCCAGGTAGGCATTTAATTTTGTGTATTTTAGTCCTTATATTGCTATTTAACGAAAAACTTATGATGCAGGTGTTATCACTACACTTCCATCTCCTTCAGGTTCTCCATTGCATGAAATTCTTGCACTTGATTGTGAGATGGTAACAAACAAATTTGGAAGTTTAATTTAATTGTTAAATTCTAGATTATGCTACTCTTGGGGTGTTATTTTGGAGATGGAAAATTGGAACTCAGTTGTATTCTTTTTTCAGATTTCCATCCATGAAATTGTTTGGATTTGGAATTGCATTTTTTAAGGTAGCGTTTGATTCGTAGAAAATTTTTCATTTTCCGTTTTCATTTTATAAGAAAACGAGAAAATGCAAGAAATGACGTTTGATTGACGTTTTCCATCTTCGTTTTCTAGAAAATAAAGGAGCGTTTTCTGGAAAACTAAAAAACGCAAAAAAATCGTTTTCTGTTTTCTGGAAAAGGAAAAATGAAAATGGAAAATGGTTTCTTCAGATGATGTGTTTTTATTTTGTAGGCAATGTTACCCTATGGAAAACTAGTTTGTGTAGGGATTTTATAAGGAAGCTTTGTGCAAAATACAAATCCACTATAACTTATGTGGACACACTAAATTTAATGAATTCCACTTTATGAAATGTTCTGCGATCAATTTAACAGAATTCGACTTGTGTTAAAAATTTTCTTGTTCGTTGAAATTGGATACGACTATATGACTAAAGATTACTGCCCTCTTATGCTAACTTCATGTACTTTGTTATCTTAACATAAATATATATCATTACAGAAGAAAGTTGCTAAGATATCTGTTGGACAGCATCGTCTCTGAAATATTAATATTTGGCTCTAAGATTCAGTGGAAACAGTGTTGATCCACGTGCAATTATAACCATTCCTTCTGCTAGGAATATACTTCAATCCATAAGATAGTAACCTTACAGGGCTGATCTATCGTGTATCCAAGGGGGATTTTACTGCACTTGTAATTTGTTTCGTGTTTGAGATTGCAGTCACTTGGATATGTAAGAAACAAGGAAAAAAGGAATAGTAGGTTTATATAGCCAACAGGTTAGCCAAGTATATATGATTGGAAACTGGACTTGCCATGGGCCATGTACGTAAAGCTAGGTTTAAAGTATTGTATTGAGCAAGGGTTTTGGTCTCTGACCAAAACAATAATATTTCAATGTTGTGCAGACACATGGTGCTCATGAGTTAGGAGGGGAAATTGAGGTTATCTTGATCTCATGTCCCTTCTTGTCAAGGAGAAAAAAAGAATAGTAAGTTTGTTCCTGTTTCACCTCACATTGCATTGCTAGAGTTGGAGAAGCTTTGCAAGTCGAAAAACTGCCATTTACTTGCCTCACCTTGATTACTTGACCTAGAGGAAGCCTCGCTGACTAAGAAATATGGTTGAGAGTCAATTAGTCTTGTGTTCATCTATTGTGGTAGAAGTCCTTGTGGAAAAAGAGTACGACTATTGGGATAGCTCCTGCATTCGTTTGTTGCAGATGAATCGACTCTTCATGGAAATAGGGTTTACGTGTGAGGGTTGGTCTCGATCCCTTTCGTGTTCTGATTGGACTGGACGAGATGTTTTGTTTGTGCTAACTTTCAAAAATGATCTTTTAAGCCTTGATGTGAAGTTTATAATAATATTGTAGGCACTAGAGGTTATCAGTTGAGAAACAAATAAGTTAACAAAATAGAATTAGGTATATATCAGCATTACCCCATTAATGCATAATAATAGTAGCTGATAATTTGGTTATAAATTGACTATTTGTTGCCATCTTGGGCACATGGGAAATTAATGGCCTTAGAAATCCCATGTAATAGCTTCTTATTAGACTTGATGCAATTCTCTTTTATTAAAGATAGTGAGACTTAAAGTAACATTATTTTAGGAAATATTCTACTAAGTTGAATAAAGGGCGTTGAATAAAGGACAGTCCGGTGTACGAAACTCTCACCAATATAGAACCCAAGGAAGGGTCAAAGCACATTGAATCTATTGTACACAACTTTATCCTACATTGGAGAAGATTATTTTTGCGACTCGAATCCGTGACTATAAGGTCACAAGATAGTAACTTTACCACTACATCAAGGCTCCACTTCATTCTACCAAGTTGAATAAAAAATGACCTGTCTTTCTATAGATCATTCAAATCTATTTTATTTGATGGGAAATCGCCCTATAGGCTTTAATGAAAGTCCTTTTATTTGCCAAATTATTAAATTGGTGTAGCATTGGCCCTACTGGATCCTAGAACCCTAAGTAGCTGTGGGTACTTCAAGACCTTGGATATAAAATTTTCAAATCCTATCTTATACTAGTGTTGTTTGTCGTGCAATATTTTTTTCTCTCTTATTTTCCTTTGTATCTTTTAATTCAATATCTGATTCTGGTATGAGTGTGCATGCTAGTATTTTTTTTCTCAAGTTTCTTATTTCAAAACTGATATTTTCGCTGTTGTTGTCAGTGTGTAACAACTGAAGGGTTTGAACTCACAAGAATAACATTGGTGGATGTCGAAGGAGAGGTAGTATAATTATTCATCTACTATATTTTTTCTGTGACAAATATGTTTGTTTTGGCCTTAGTTTCAAAACCTTGAGTAAGTTTAATATGCTAATTATTCAAGTAATTATTATATCATTGGAAAAGTTGATATTGCTGAATTTATTCAATTGAAGATTATTCTCTCTGTCCTTTTTTCATCCCCACTTCATAAAATACAGTGGAACAACAATAACAATTAGCCGTTTTCCTGTGTTAGTTTTAACTGTTTGAGGTTGGCTGCGTGGATCATTTCCTTCCATGAAAATGAAGCTTGGCATATCACTTTTGTATCCCTTTCCTAACATCTTTAACTCTAATTAATTCAACTTGTTGAATTATAGAATCTATTTGTCATCTTCAAACTTATCCATAATCCATATCATCTTAACCTATTTCCTCTCATTTTAGCATCTATTGTAGCTACAACTAATTGATCTGAAACATTGTATTTTTTTTAATTTTTTCAGCAATCCCACACATCATCTTAGCATTTTAAAATCTCTTTTTCCTAATTACTTGACTATCTGATCCATAAATATGGACCGTTATGCCACAATCTTATAAATTTTTTCTTTGTAGCCTAGGGTTTATTGATCTCAAAAGATTTCAGAAAGCATTTTGTTTCAGCAGTTCACTTTTTTCATATTAAATATCTTTATTAATTTCATTATAAGATTCATTATGTCTTCTCGATAAATTTTGACAAGTTTGAGTTATCTGATGACTGCATCATTGGCTCATACATTTCTACATTATTTCTACTTCCCTGAACCAATTTGCATGTCCTTTTAGCTGAGGCTTATCTACAAATGCTACTTTGGTTCCTATATAACTTAAGCTTTGATTTTCATGTCATTTGATATTGAATAACAAATGTTTTATAGTAGTTCCAGTCCTTATGTTCCCTTTGGTACGTTGGGGATTAACATATTCATCTTGACCAGTTCTCATTTCCATTACCACACAATTCTAGATTCTCAAGTATCCTTTTAATTGTTATGTGTCATTTGATTCAATAATCCTTGTAGAGATTTAAAGATATTACAGTTCATCTAGACTGTTGATTTATCATATTCTGCATAGTTCTCCATCAGGTTGAGTGTTTAATGCTATTCCTAGGAAAAGGTTTTTTTCTCACTGTTATACATCTGAACATTTGAATGGATTTTAAGAGAGTTCATTGTTTAACAAGCACCTTTTTTTTTTCACTTGAGAATGATTTGTTTTTGTTGAGCAATATTGAGTAGAAGTATCTGGGAACCAAGATCAAACATTTAATTCACTAGGTCTTCTGAGTTATTTATGTTACAGTAAAACTGTGTGAATAACAACACTAAAAGATAGTGGCTGCTCAAGTTTCACTACACAAAATCAAAAGTGCACTGTAGGATGTTCTACTGATTTAGTTTATTATGCGTTTTGGCATTCATACGTCATGTACTATTATGCTTGGGCAATTGACATCGCTCATAATTTGATGGATCCATATATAACATTTGTCTATGTTTTAACATTGTTGGTAACTTAACACAAATCTCCTTTATCCTGGTATGAGACCGGCCATGATGGGCAGATTTAGCAACTGACATTGCTGCTTTAAAAAAAAAAATCACACATGTCCAATACGGTACTTAAATGCCCCCTTGAAACATCAATGCCCAAATAGGTATGGGCTAAGTGGACTGTCCAAGTATCAAAGCATATTTCAAGACATCTATTGTCACGCCCCGAGCAGAAGTCGCATGCCTACATGAATGAAATAAAGATATACAAGACATTAGTATGATAACAAATGATTTAGAATGTAATTAATCAGATTGTGTAACCACTGAATTAGGAGATATTATAACGTAGCACATATCTCTACTTTATTAGGATAAATGTGCACTCTATATTTGAAAAATCATATAAGCCAATGATTATACACTCAGTAAGAACTAGGTAAATAATATTACATATATTTGTTTTTTAACTTTCAAACCTTACAATTTCAAATAGAGAAACCAATATTGCTTTTTAAAATGTCACATCTCATAATATAATTTTCACTTACTAGGAGGTACACATTTCGTGACAATGTAATGCAAGTGCATTCAACACAACACGACTTGCCCATGCCCCTTGACACGGGCATGCGACATTCTGAATCAAAACGGAGTTTTCAGAGACCAATACGGGGTGGTTGTGGCCACCTTCACAGTTGTGGTCCACCGCCACCACAAGCCAAGTTAATTAGGGTTTTGATTGTTTCAGTTTGTTTTTTAATTTTTCTATTTTTGTTACGAATTTTTCTCAATTCTTGGTCTATTTAAATATAGGCTAAGACTCTTGTAATATTGATTGGTTATGGATTAATAATATTTTGTTTCGTTTAAGCCTAGAGGCAGATCCTCTTTGTTTAACGAATTCCCTTCTCCTTTGATTATCTCTGCTCCCCTATCTTCTAACAGGTCGCGTGGAAGGATGCACCCATCCCACTACCCCGTCTATGTCAGTTGGTATCATAGCCCTAGATCCATGGAGGGATGTTGTGGTCATGATCGTGGACGTGACATGCATGTTCCGATTGAGGAAGTCATATCCCAGGATTGAAGTACCCACGAGCTCATCAATCTACAAAGGCAAATCACGGAGTTATATCGGTGATTCATTGATGGTCGTTGTGGTTGTGATCATGGTTGTGACAAACAAGTTCCGATTGAGGAAGCCACATTTCAAGATCGAAGTTCCCAAGAGATCATCAAGAATTTATAGAGAAAAAAATGGAGCGTTAACTCGGCGTGTAACATTGCGAGAACTTGAGGTAAGTCTTTGACGCTCTAAAAATCCACTTCATCGTGAACATCGTGGTCGCAAAGAATGGTATGAAGACCCATCAACGATGATGATGATGTTGATGAGGTAATTGAAGAAGACATAAAAGATCCCTTCTACAGTGAGAATGACTTTGAGAGCACCTAGTTCAAAGAAGACATGGAAGACCCCATCTACGACGATGACGTTGACGAGGTCATGTACGAAGATTGATACAAGAGCACCGAATGTAAAATTCTATTGAATGGAGAAGACATGGGCTGCCCCATCTACGACGAGTATCACAATGACGAGGAGCTTTACGAAGATGGGCGCGAGAAGATGGAGGAGCAACCTTTGGTGGATGACGAAGTCATAGGTGACCTCGTCTACGACGAGAGCGATAAGGAACTTGGCGGAGATGACCATGAGATGTTGGTTGTTTTCACTCCCAAGGAAGAAGCAATGGAGGCATATTGCATATTATTGGAATCACCTTGGCCGCACGATCACAAAGCTATACAAGATGGATGAAAAAACATCTATATCAAAGGACAAAAGATTATGCCCTAGCGAGAGGAATCCACTCCTATTTTGGTATCTTACATCTCCCCTATTCTTTTTATGTCCGGGCATTTGGAGGTGGTCACACAAGAAGAAGTTTCGTCTGCTTTGCTACTTGGCCCAAGCCACGCATTAGACTCAGGTCCATATTTACTAACTAAGGATCAAGTCTATCTAATCGAAGCTCGAGGACAAGTTCTTTTCAATCTCGGGAGTCTGATGCAGGTGCATTCATCACAACACGGCTTGCTCGTGCCCCTTGACATGGGTGTGCGACATTTTAAATCAAAACGGAGTTTTCAGAGGCCAATGCGAGCTGGTCGTGGCCACCTCCACGGTCGTGCCCCATTTTGGGGCTCAACTAGAAGTTCCAACAGGGAACACGACTTCCACGACCGTGGTCCAGATTACAGTCAGATCGTGGCCACCTCCATGACCATGGTTTAGACCATGGCCAGACCGTGGACACCTCCATGGTCGTGGTGCGCCGTCGCCACAAGGCAAGTCAATTAGGGTTTTGATTGTTTCAGTTTGTTTTTGAATTTTTGTATTTTTGTTATGAATTTTTCTCAATTCTTATTCTATTTAAACATTGGTCAAGACTATTGTAATATTGATTGGTTATGGATTAATAATATTTCGTTTCATTTAAGTCCAGAGGTGGATCCTCTTTGTTTAATGAGTTCCCTTCTCCTTCGATTCTCTTTGCCCTCTCTCCTCTCAGGGTGTGTGGAAGGATACACCCATCTCGCTATCCCACCCGCATCACAATGTGATAATAGAAAACCAAGAGCCATATAAACATTTATTAACTCAAGACAACCAAGAAGTTCAACAAATCGGGTATGTATATTTATCATTTTTTTTAACATAAAATATAATAGTACCGAATGACATATGAATAAAACAAAATAGCATGATAAAATAAAACGAAGTCAGCAAATTGAGGATCTTTGTGCAACTTCAAGTCAAAGGCACCTTTGCCTACAAAACTAGTGAACGCAAATTTACTAAGTAGGTAAGCAAGTAAATAGAAAAGCATCTTCATTTGAGTTCTTTAATATATATTTATAGTCAAGTATCATTTTCTTCCAATTATTTGTTAATATTTAAAATCACAATTATTATCATCATCATTTATTACAATTAAGATGATTTTTAATTATCATTTTCCTTTAAATTTTCATACAATTAACCTATCACTAATAATGTATCTCTAATAAATTAATCACCAATAAATCCACCAAAAACTAAATAACTTAAGCCAATGTCCTCAATGCAATAACATCATTTGATATATCGGCCAAAGTCGTCGTCGGTGATATATAGCATATTGATTGCGAGCGATCCCTCACAACAACAACCTCATGTGCTTCACTCAAATGTCTACTACAAATACAATATGAAAAATAACTCAGAAAATTTAAAATAAATCTCTAATGATGATAATGACACAATCTTAAAATTAACTATATTTGAAGTAGATAGATCCAATCTTAATACATCTCTAATAATGATAATGACACAAAAATTTTAAAATTAACTATATCTAAAGTAGATAGATCCAATCTTTAATCTACTCCTTGGATATTCCAAATGAGACATCTACTACTATCGAGCAACAATTTATTTATTTTCTTAAACTTGACATTCCAACCTAAAATACCAATTTAATAGATATTTACCCTTTCCTTCGATCATGAAATAAGGTAGGTGAAACATCCGAGCAAATTAACCCTAAATAATCAATCATAAATACTATAGCATCGTTAGTTTGACACATTTAATCATTTCCCAATATCAACCATATTCAGCAATTCTTACCTTTAATTGGCTGGTGTACAAACATCTTCATTCAACTAGGAGGTTCAAAAAATGAGGAAGGTCAACCATCGCTCTTGATTTGGCGAAAAGCAACCGGTTGGTGACTGCAAATGTTGGGGTAGTAAGAAGAGGAAAAGAAAGAGGAAGGAAAAGGGAAGGGAGGCCGACAATGTTACCCAATCCAATTTCCCTCTCGGCTCTGAATAATGGGCATGACAAAAATGGGGAAAAAGAGAGAAACCAAGGGAGAAAGAAAATTGGGAAGGGAAGGAGGAAAAGGTAGGGCAGCAATTGTCGTCATCTTCTCTTAAGTGGCAATGACGGCAGCACAATAAGAAAGAGAGGAGAGGGTTGGATGATTGACAATGCACGAGGAAGAAGAAAGAGCTGGTGGGGCATCAGGTGAGGAGAGGAGAAGAGGGGAGGCATGTGGGTAACAATGTATGTGTGGGAGAGAAAAAGAGGAGAGAGAATATTATTCTTAACTTCTTAAAAAATTACTCTAATTTGTTCCAAGCTGACTGAACCAGGGTGTTTCCATTTAAAATTCATAAATTGGCCAAAACAAATCCAAATTGAATTGAGTTTGAACCCATGCGACCCTAATCACTATGCCTACTCGATGGGTTTAATCCAAATCCAATTTGATTTGGCCTCAATGCCAAATTATCCATCTGATTTAGCTTATTTCATCATTAAAATTTTACTGTATATATACAAATTTTAAGTGTGGGAAAAAATACAGGCGAAAATAATTCAGTATTTAACATAAAATGTTCATTTATGGTATTCCACATAATTTAAATAAGCAACATAGAAGCAATATCACAGATTCTCCACAAAATTAATAAACAATATTAAGAATTTTAAGCATACCACTAAGTAATCAAGGCTATAAATGAGTTTAAGCTTGTTTAATAAGATTACCAAGCCGAGTCTAAAATGAACTAAGCCGTTGAAATAGGTTTTCAAACTTTGCTTGGTTTCTTTTTTACGAGCTCGAGGTTAGTTCAAGCTTGGCTTGAGTTTGGTTTGTTTAAATGTTATTGAGCTTTTTATTCAAGCTTGTTTGGTTGAAACCTTTATATTTTTAAGTTCGTTTAGTTGTAGTTGGTTAGTAAGTTTGATATTATGAACTTGCTTGTTTATTTTGAGCATATATGTATTACAGCTTTATTAATGAGCATAGTTTATAAACTTTGTACGTAAACATTGTTCATGAAGAATTGACAACCTATGTTTATAATATTAGCGAGCTATTAACGAGTTGAGCATATATGTATTCAAGTTTGTTCATTAGTTTAATAAGATGTTCAAGCATGTTTATTTAATTGATCTCATATTTATTGAACGAATATAAACAAACTCTTATCAAGTCGAACACCAAACTTGTTCACGAACGTTTGATTCATTTACTGCCCTATAAATAATATCACATATTTCATTTAAGTAAATTATTTTTTTTAGGTTTATGTTACAATCACAATTAATTTGAGTTAAATGAGACCAGAATTGTGACACTTAACCCGAGTGATGAAGAGAGCATATGACTCCAAAAAAACTAACATATAACAAAGTAGAACCATGTTGATTAATGTATAACCACCATGGTGGGTCTAGACTATAGCCTTCACTTTTAACACTAGTCAATCAATCACATATAGATTTTCAAGCTTAATTTCAATATAATAATCAACCAAAACGATTCACATAACATTTTCACTGGGTATATTATTCAAGACTCGATTAACATAATCACAAATAATAATAACGTATCATTTGCCACAATAACTCTTACCTTGTTAAGATTTCCCAAAATGTTCCCATTGAGCCACAATTCTCATTCATTCATATCCTATGTGATATCCTACTATAGGAGCACCATCCCTGCTTGATTTCTCCTCCAAACTCCAGATACTCTTAATTTATTTTCTTTTCTCCTCCTTCCCTTTTGTTCCTCTTTCCCTCTTTCCTTTCTTCACAAGTTCCTTATTTTTTTCATTTAATTTTTTTGGCAATAAACTCTTCTTCTAGATTCTAGCAATACCTAATATCTCCTTCACAACTCTTAATTTTCTCCCTTGTATAGTAATCAAAACTTAAAGCATTATTTATTTACACTCATTAGTTTGTAAGATTGATCTTGTTCTTACCACCTTATCCATGAAAAACCATGGGCATATATGGTCAAATACCTTGTTGTTATCTCCTTTTAACATTGTCATGTCTTATCCATGAATTACCATGGCCCACACGTCATTAAATTTCATGTTCTTTTCTCTTACAAGTGTCATCTCATCTTATCCTCATAAAAACCGTGAGCTATGCCAAATTGGGTACAAGAAAGCCATGTTGTTATCCTTATGAGCATAACCTAACTTTAGTGGGCTTCAAGTTGGGTTCTTAATGGGTTGGGTTTATAGTTGGACATTTTGTTTTTCCCAATTTGCTTGTGTGATCCAATTGTCCTACCTAGCTAAATTGTCTTGCTTGGCCTGCTCGATTGTTTTGTATGACCTTGACTGACTTGCTGGGGCCTAAACTTCCTTGCGTATTTGACCTGTTCGGCTTGCTGGCTTATTTTGTGCATCCTGCCCGGCAAACCAATCTTGTTTTATCAATTCGTTCAACCTACTAGCCCTCTGAATTCAAATGGCCTAAACTGTTGAGCCTTGATATGGCTGAATCAATTGGCTTACTAGGTCTGTTAGACCGACTTACCCACTGAGACCTCTCGACCCACATAGATCACCAGACCTGTGCCAGACCTGTCCTGCTTGTGCAGACTGATCGACCTGCAAATTTGGTGTTTATATGTCTAGTGTTGGGGTTTGAGGATGAGGTTTAGTTCTCGTGGCTTTGACCCTTGGAAGGTTGGTTAGCATTTTAGAGTTGCAAGTGGGTTTTCTTTCACAAGGAGACTTTGGTTGGTATATCTTGATGAGTAAGAGGGATTTGATTTATGCCCGTTTTGGCAGAATAAAAATGGCGGATGAGAGAGATGTCTCATGTATCCAGTTTTCCAGCCTCTCTATGAATGTTAGCAAGTAGTAGAAAGGATAGAAAATTTTAGAAATTCATTCTCTATTATCTATCTGCTCAATTTTCCTTCTAGGTAAACTTGCACTTACAAAATTGTAAGATTCAAAACAAGTATTGACATAAAAGAAGATTTATGTTTATCAAAATGATTTATGGTAGCATATAATTTGAAGTTCTTATCTCTTATAACCATCACTTTATCTTTTCCTTGCGAAAACCACAAGTGTTTCTGAATTGAACTAAAGAAAATCATATTGTTATCCTTATAGTTATAAGCTCACTTTAATGAGTCGGGGTCGGGTTAAACATGTTGGATTGACAATGTCTAATCCTCACACCTATGCTTTCCTTGAAGAATTTCATGAGATAAAAGAATATGAGCTATATTATCAAAGTGTTTTATGTAGCTTCCTTGTCTTCGATTTTGTGTGTGCGTGCGCGTGCATGCACACATTTGGATCCATGGTGATAGGAGGTCTAATATCATGTCTCTTAAAATGGATGGATGAAACCGACAGATTTCATTATATGCCGATCCATGAAACTCACTTTAGTATAGTACTTTAAATTGAAAATATCTGGCGTTCAGAACTTTCATAACATAAATTTTGATTTAATCACACATGAATCCTGTGATTACAAACTATCATATTGTCATGCTTACCGATTTATTCATGGTACTTATGCTCTAATTTCTTTGTCATGCCATCCTTGATTTTTGATGCTAAGTTTTCTATTCTGCACAAATAATAATATGAACTGACCCAAAAAAAAAATTTCTTTGCAGGTGGTGCTTGACAAACTAGTTAAACCCTTCAACAATATCCTTGATTATAATACGAGGTAGTACATCGATGTCATTGAGTTGAATTTATTTAGCTAAAAATGGTGTCTTGTTGTATCCGTTGTCCATCACCCTAATTTGATTATTTGCATAATTATCAAAATCATGACCTTGTAATATTAGTAGCTCTGTAACCCTTTTGATCTGTACATAAATGAGTACGTTTTAAAGTTGCAACTCTTCCATGTAGGTCATCTCAATGCAAGAATTTGTTGATGCCATGCATATTGAGTTTTCTTGAACAAAAATGTGTGACTTTTTTGAAGCCGGACTTCTTTAAACTTTATGAATCTAGATAAGTTCATCTAATTTAGCATGCTTGCACAAATAATATGATAAAGAATCTAGTTCAGATGCAACAGAAATATAATAGAAATAATTAGAGCAACACAAACACATTTAGTTTTATGTGGTTTGGAGATTCCACTCCTACTCCACAACCTATGACAGATCCCCGATGTGTCACCCCTAACTAAATTACCCCTTTATGGGATAAATCTCTTACAATCCCAACATTGGGATCACTCTTCTCAAATACAACAAATAATAAAAGCTAATAAATACAAGAGGGATTACTAAGAGCATGAGTTGATGCCTTCAACCTTGTTCAAGATCTTGGAAACCATTGAGCATTGGTAGCACACAATAAGGATTTTTAGGAATATTTCTAGCTCAAAGCTTTCCAAGATCTTTTATAGATGTCCAACAACTTTATTTTTCTCACCTCGAGTTGTCAAGAATAATTTCTAGTCGATTGAACTGCAAAAGTAGTTGATATGCCGCCAAAAAATACTTGTTAGTCAATTGAAAATTATGCTTCTCAAACCCTTATGCTCACCTTTAGTCGACTAAATTTGCTCAATGATCACTCCACTTGAATTACCTCACCGTCAACTTACACAAAAGTTTGGATCAAGCTCAGCGACTAACTATATCCGTTTGAGTTGTTGTTCTTTGTTTGAAGGCTTCAACCAAACCATGAGCTACTCTACCCCTGCCTATGGACACACATCATCTTTATTGAATGTCTAAAAGTTAAAGGCCCATACTACACATTACTTTAATCTCTCACAACTTTTATGTCCAAGTGTTAATCTTGTTTGTTGGATGCACCAATCCCTTAAAGCTCGCGCCATCATACTATCTTTCATGCCTCACCCACAATTTCACATTGCATCAGGTCATTGGTCCCTCAGATGCATCAAGCTTTCTAAGCTTCTCTAGTTGTTATCTTTCTATCGTCGCCTGTCAAGTTTATCCCCCATTAGGGAATCAAGCCACCAAACCAACAACTGCTTCATACTCATTCTAGAGTACACCTTGTAAGGCCTTCAATCACTCAGATACTTTACGCCATCCTTCTTTGTTTGCATTCAATTTCACCTCATCCTTTGAGCCGTTAAGTGCAATTCAACCAATTTCGCCATGTCAAGTCATCCAATGGAACAAAACAACCCGATTGCATTGAGTCACTGAGCTATCTGAGTTCACCTAAATTCTTGATTCTCCCAAGTGTTTGTACCTGACCACTTGGGGGCATTTGAACACCAACACTGATCACTTTCATCCAGGCAATGAAGTTAGCTCTACACTCTTTCATTAGGAAGTCTTTTACTGCTTATTTTGATAATATTGTTGCTTATAACCAAAATCCACATAATAAGCACTCAATAGGATTGTTCTATTAACCGTAAGAAAAGAAAATCTCTATGAATCTTGAAAAGTGTTCTTTAGAATAACTCATTTAGTTTTCCTTGGCTTTGTACTAACCATTTTAGTTTTAGTAGTGTACGAAGAAAAGGATAAGGATATCTAATACTGACCTGTCTGAAAGAATCTACACAAAGCACAAAGTTTTTATTATTTATTTTCATTCATTGTGACTCTTGCAACATCGTTAACATATTTCCTATAGAAAAGAATCCTTATATGCACTTGGGTGCAGTGAAAAAACTTCCAACTACATCAAGGAGAAACTGTTCACTTGCACTTTTTTTGTTTTTACTTTTAAATTTCAAGAAGATTTTTAAAGTTGGTTGTGATTGCATAAATCATAATATTTGGTATTATACAGTTTATGTTGCTTATTCTATGGTTTTATATCCTGTACTTTTTTTTAAAAATGACATTGGTCCTTTTACCAGAAAGTAAGGTTTTTAGCTGATGCAGGTTTAGTGGAATTACTGGCGAGATGCTAAATGGTGTGACAACAACACTTAGGGATATTCAGGTCTAAACCGAAATGTCTATTGTTCTCTGGTTAAATTCCTAACTTTCGATATTGTGATTTGCATATTGTTTCAGTTTCAAATGTTTGTCACCTGTTTGTCTTTATTTGTATTTTCAAAAATTTATTTAGCTGCTGGGAATTTGATTTATAGGAAGACTTCCTGAAGCTTGTGAACAAAGAAACGATTCTTGTTGGCCATTCTCTCGAGAATGACCTTTTAGCATTGAAGATATCTCATGAATTGGTAATTGATACTGCTATTTTATACAAGCACCGGGCTGGTGGCTACAAGACAGCTCTACGAGTTCTATCTTGGAAATTTCTTTCGCGAGAGATTCAGGCTTCAGGAAATGGGCATGACAGTATTGAGGATGCAAAAGCTGCTATGGATTTGGCACTTCTGAAGATTAGAAATGGTACACTGAATCATAGAGTCAGTTATCTGCTATCATTTATATGAAGTAGTGCTCTTTGTCAGTTGCTAAATGTTTATCTAACTGAATGGTGTACATTTTAGTTAACCTTATGAAACCATGTTTGTCATATCTCTTCGAAAGGATAGTGGAACTGTTTGATAATACATTCAATTGGTTGTGTTAGTTATATTTCATCTATCTTCCATGTCTTTTGATCCTAGTTTGAATTGGATTGTTCAATTCAAATATGTAGTGTAGTGGGGGCTTAAGATTGCCTAGATATGAATCACTATTTCCTTCATAAATTGTCATTTTAGCCAAACGGGGCACTTTCTTGGTAATTCCATTTCTTTGTTTACTATCTTGGATTATGATCTAGCTGAGCAGGAATTATGGGTTAATGTCCTCAACTAAAGGTGATTTTGGGTTTTCATGTAGTATGATCTTATCACAAGTATTAAGGTTCTCTTGATATCATGAATTTGCTGTTCAAATGAAAATTTTAGGCTTGTTGAGGTTGATACAACTGCATTAACTAGATGCCTGAGGTCTAAGTCTGCCAATTATATTTGAGCTTAGAGTTGTTCTTTTTTTGTTAACTATAGTATGGTGACATACATCTGGTTTTTCAGAACGAAGTTGATGGTAGATAATATTCTGGAGTTCAGTATTTGCATCAAGCTTCCCATATTAGTGTTTTGAACTCCGACCAGATGGTATTGTAAAAGGGCAACCTAGTGCATGAAACTATAGTATGGTGACAAAATTTGGCACCCTTCAACAATCAGCATGCTTCAAAGTATGATGAGTTGATAATCTAACTTAGCTTGGTTACCTCCAAATATAAGCCCATAAATTTGGAAGTTAATTGAATTTAAATTAAGAGTAGCAAGATGCAAAAATGTTACATATGTTTTTGATAATGAATATATATCAAAATGAGGGTTGCGCATTAGATGAGAGTATTGGTTCATGTAGCATCCTGGCGAGGTCAACCCTAATTTTTGAAGACCCAGTTTAAATGATGATCTCAAGACGTGTAATATTGAATTGGTTTCTCCACGTGTTTATGAATATCTCTGTTAATCACTAAAAGTTAAGACTTGAAATAGGCAACTAGAGCTAGAATAGACACAAGTTGAGGATATGGATACAATTAAGTCCTTTTACTTTGGTGTCACTCTTTTTTGTTGTTACTGGTGCCTTGGTTGGTGCTACCCCTCTTCTCTGTTTATTGTTTCATCTTCTTCATTTAACTTGGCGGATAGAATTGAATGACGAGTCACTAGATGAGCCCATCTTGATCAGTTGTAACTGAGATAGACTCTACCTCAGTCAGTACTTTCAAAATCGTGTTAGCAAGGGTATCACAATAGCATTTACATGTGTCAACATAGTATTGGTACTGGTTAGCGATCACAATAATACATTATGATCATGACGACTGATACTGAATTACGCCGTGATTTGTTTTGTCTGTAGTTTTAGTAAGCAAGCAATATTTTGAGTGGTCATTTTTTAACATTTCTGGTTTATGCAATTGCATGAAGTTTTAAGAGATATTGAAACAAAAAGATGCCTGAACAATGAAGGGTAAATATCCTAATTCTTTTATATAATAATAAGGGAGACATACAAACTTGTGAAAACTATAGGGGTATTAAACTAATAAGTCATACCATGAAACTTTGGGAAAGAGTAATAGAAAAAAGATTAAGGAAGGAGACTACGGTTCTCGAAAATCAATTTTGATTCATGCCAGGAAGGTCGACAATAGAAGTTATACATCTTCTCAAACAACTAATTGAAAAGTATCGAGAGCAAAAGCAGGATCTGCACATGATATTCATTGACTTAGAAAAAGCTTATGATAGAGTTCCAAGAGAAATTATATGGAGAATTTTAGGAAAAAGAGGTGTTAGTGTAATATATATTGAATTAATTAAGGATATGTATGAGGAAGTAACGACCAGAGTGAAGAATTCAAGCGGATGAACTAAAACATTTCCAATAAAGATAGGGTTATATCAAAGATCAACTTTAAGTCCCTATGGACAAACTCACTGGACACATTCAAGACATAGTACTATGGTGCATGTTGTTTGTAGATGATATTGTTTTGGTAGATGAGACACGTGAATGAGTAAATGCTAAATTAGAATCTTGGCAGAAAATACTAGAAGTGAAAGGTTTTAGGCTTAGTAGAGTAAAACACAGAATATATAGAATTTAAGTTTAGCAATATTAGATGTAATGAGACGAGTGTTAAGATAGGAGATGACGAGTTGTCTGAAACTGAGAGCTCTAAATATTTAGGATTATTTTTGTAAGATGATGGAGAGATTGAGAGAGATGTCTTACATAAAATATAAGCAGGATGGTTGAAATGGAGGAAAACATCGAGTGTTTTATGTGATCGTAAAGTGCCTCTAAAACTTAAAGGGAAGTTCTAAAAAACGGCGATTAAACTTGCTATGTTATATGACGCTGAATGTTGGGCTACAACTCGAGCACATGAGCAAAAGATGAGAGTTGCAGAGATGAGGATGTTAAGGTGAATGTGCGGACATACGAGGATGGACAGAATAATAAATGAGAGCATTAGAGAAAAAGTTGGTGTTGCATCTATTGAAGGAAAGCTCCGAGAGACACGTTTAAGGTGGTATGGACATGTACTTCGACGATCAATAAATGCTCCAGTTAGGCGATGTAAAACGATGATAAATATACACATCAAACGAGGAAGAGGAAGACCAAAAAAGACTTAGTTAGCAATAATAAAATAAGATAAATTTTATTTAAATATAGATGATGATATTGTAGGGGATAGAGTCCAATGGCATAGAAGGATCCATATAGCCGACCCCACCTAGTGGGATAAGACTTTGTTGTTGTTGTTGTTGTTGTTGTATGAAGTTTTAAGAGATCAAAATAGTTGCGGATATAAACCTGCATACAATTCAATGAATTCAATGGAGAGAGAGTTTATATAGTAGATCCACATGGCTAAAGATATAAACCTATAAACCTGCAGAGTTCAATGAAGGGATAAAGATTGATATTGCAGATCCCAAATATTTGGAACTAGCATGGTTTCTTGTTGTATGCAAGGAGATGGAATTAAAGTATTTTAAGTGTTTAATATATAAGGGTAAGTTCTACTAATGATTTGGTTTGTTTGAGTTAAAGCCACCTTAGAATTTCTCTTTTTTAAGGGATATTTTCATGGGCTGTATTCAGAGCTGCAAATGTCTCTATATAATCTGGTACAAATTTGCAAATTTTAATTTTAATTTTGAAGTAGAGCTGTCTGTTAAGGGTCTTTTTTGTGCTTGTAATCATTTGAATTGCTTGAGTTGTAGGATGAATTTTTGTTCCTTTGAGGTTGATATAGTGGAGTTGTCATGCATTCACTGCATTTGTACTGATTATTTCAGTTGTTAAAGACAAATGCCAGAAATTTGTTCCGAGTCCATTATTTTACCTTTTAAAGGATTTCCAGTTTGATAATCTATTTTTTGAGTACTGATATGCTTAGCTTCTGTTGTACCAGGACCTGATTTTGGCTCTCCCCCACAAGTCACTCGTAGAAAACTAGTTTCTGTTTTGCATCAAAATGGGAAAACTTGTTCTCTCATTGATGATATTTCTATACTCAGGAAGTATTCTGATGAATTATGCAATGCAATTCCAGTAGCTTCAGATTCTGAGGCCCTTTCTAAAGCTATAAAACAGGTTCAAAATATTAGTTCCTGCATCTAACTTCGTTCTTGCTACATTGTTAATCAAAAGTATATTTGATTTTGACTTCTCATTTCAGGTCAAGAATGATAAAGTAAGCTTTATCTGGACCCGCTTTACGAGCTTATTCTCTTATTTTCAGAAGCAAGCTCAGGACGTTGGAAGGTTACAGTATCGAGTTGCAGAGGTTATATCATCCCTGACATGTAAAAAAATGTCGGCCAGGGCAGCCATAAGTTATGGTTCAGTAAGTTCAGAATTGACTGACATTCTATCTGGGATTAATGATGAAGTACAGAAGCTGCACAATGCGTTGCCAAAAAACTCACTGTTAATTATTTCTACTGGCCATGGAGATACAGCTATTGTCCAAAGGTAATATCTACCGTCTTCTTAAATTAAAATCTGTTTTTCTTTTGTTACTGTTGTTAGTAGTGTACTTGTATTTTATGTTGACTTCAATTCTATGATAGAGTAAAATAACAAACTCAATTAGCTCCAGGTTTAGATCCCTACCAATCTGGTCGATTATAATGATTATAGTTATAATTTTTATTATCTGCAGATGATGTTGTGCTAATTAAGAGTGTCTATAGAATAAACTCGAAGCTTGGATAATGGTGAAACTTGAAAACTAAAATTGAATATGATGTGTATATGAAATGTAGTTTTAACATTAGTAAAAGGATTGAATAGTTAAGACATGTAGGATAATTGACTCGAACTCAATTAACTATATATTTCTATCATTCAATTTTGTCAATTATCGTTACAATAGTTGTTTTTGTACTTTAGATACTAGAGGTAATCTTCCTTTGTAGATGCTATTCATAAGTAATATTATGCTAAATGATGAGAGTGTAAATAAAATAATATTGAAACTTGAACTAAGGAGAGAAGTATAAAGTAAAGATTTTAAGTTAAGTAGAATTAAAATTAAATATATGAAATGTAATTTCAATAAGCGGTTTTAGTAATTAAGATGGATGGACAAACCTTGTGGCCTATGGAAACTATCATTTCAAAACTTGAATTCAGGAGAGAAAGTATAGAATTTAAAGATTTTATGTAGAATTGAGATTGATGGACAACTAATTTTATGGCTCATTGATGTAGCACGAAAAATTGCACCATAAAGGAAAACCCGAACAACTCAATTCACCAAAGAGGGAAGGAGATATTATTAATTAAAGGACGAAACTAATAAAGTAAATTGACAATGAACTTTGTTCTCCATAAAAATGACTTATTTCACCTAAAATAAATTGTAATAATTTTTTTCCTAAAAGTCTAAACAGTCGACAAAATTCTCTTTCAAGAAATATAACAAACTATAGATATTTAAATATCTTAATAATTTAAAATAGGATTTAAACTTTTAAGTGTGATGTTCTCTCAAACTGAGAACTCGACTCCAGGTGAGTTATCCACTTCTTTCTTCTGTCATCGTTACCGAGCATTAGTAATGATAACACTAAGTTTGTTGATCATGATTTCTTTTTCGCTGTCTTGGGTGTCTTCAATAAGTGAGAAACCGATGTAGCTTTCTGATTTTGACTTGAACTAATTGAACATAGTTAAGTATTGACTTTCTTCTCTTCCATTTAAGTCAGCCTTTAAACTAAGTGGAAGTATTCTCTGTAATCCCTTTCAATGAGGTAGGAAACGTTGCTTCTGAACTAGAGTTGGATGTCTTCTCTATGGTTCCTTTGTGACAAAGTCAGTACGGAAAGATGAAGGCTCGAATGCCTCTCACTAATTTACCATACTCTTTAATTTGAATAATTAAACTAATATTTAAATAAATTGAAAAATTAAATAACCATGCAAAATTCATTCTTTCTCATAGCAAGGGTGATGATTGCAAATGCTTTTGTAGCACTCTTTACTGGATTTTTTTAAGGCTAAAGAATACTAAATATATGTATATCTACAAGGTGCATCAATATAGTTTTTGGAACAATCATTACTCAACTTATTCCTCCTAGTGTCAACATATTTTTCTCTCATATACCCAGTAGAACTCAATTTTATAGATTGAAATAGACAGAATCAAATTCAATATGTTGACGAGCTTTAAGTCAAAAGTTACTACGAATGGACACATACCCATCAATGTCTTATAAGCATTTTTTTTTTTTTCAATTTTTATTCCTACCTTGTTCTTTTAAATCTTAGGCTTGGGTTATGGTCAATAGCTTGTTAAAACCTTACAAATGGTGAGTTTGTTAGAGGGCTTTCCGAAAGACTTAAATAAAAGATAGTCAAATAAGTTCTTTTTAGGAGGCTTAAGTTAATGGTAAGGAGCTCTTTAGAAGGTGCAAGTGGTAACATTAGAGAGAAGACTCATGTAGAGGATTATTAAGAGGTTTTTTAAGGTGGCTCAAGTAAAGGATTATTAGAGAGCTCGAGAAGGCTTAAGCAAAAGATATTACGGGTTCTTAAAGACGCTTAAGCAAAGGACTATTAGTGGGTTCTTAAGAAGACTCAAATTAGAAGATTGTTAGTTTTAGGAAGCTCGAGTAAAGGATCATTAAGGGTCTTTTGGGAAGGCAAGAAAAGGTCGTCAGGGTGCTCTTTAGGCGATTCTGTTGAAGGATCATTAGTCTTTGGATAAGGGTCATTAAATACAACAATAATTCTAGCAATTATATGATTAAGGTCGTGTTGAATGCTTTATGAATAAGGTAATTTATCAAGGGGCTCTTTTGGAGTTAGGTATCAGAGTTTGCTTAGGGGTTCTTGTGTCCTAGGTATGGGATCACTTGTTGAGATAAAAAAGCTGTGTGTTAAGTCGATTATAAATGTACTCTTGTTCAATTAGGGGTTGAAGTTCAATTAAGGATATTTCAATTTCAAAAATAGTAACAATTAACAAGAGATTCTTAGACTACAACTTCAAAGGGCTCATCAAGGAGTCATGAGAAGACTCTTGTTGCTGCAAGGTGGGCACCTTGTGAATATGGAGTGGATGTTGAAGGAGAGACTTGGATGAAATGGTGCAAGGGATGCTAAATATTGAATAGTGAATTAGAAATTGGGCTCTAATGATAATTGAATTATTAGAGAGTTGCTGTAATACCAATTGATGTGACGCCTACTCAAACCCTCAAATCACACAAAAAATCAGTATGACATTAATGGAGGAAAGGAGGATGACTTCCTCCTGGAAAAAAAAAATCTAACGCAGAATTGAAAGGGGTTTAGAGAATTGAAAGGAGGATAACTACCTCGTGGAAAAAAAAAAATCTAACGCAGAATTGAAAGGGGTTTAGAGAATTGAAAGGAGGATAACCCTCACTCGCTATGGACACCAAGTTATATTTAAATATCTTTGCGCTTGGGGCAATGTCGCAGCTAGTGAGGTTATAACCGAGGCACAACCAAGTGATATTTAAACATTCCAGTGTTGCTCGCTTGATCAGTACTCAGTGTCCTTATTCTTTATACCGTTTTAATGCTTATCTTCCTTTTCTTTGTTAATTTAAATGCTATTTGAAACTATATTCTGTGATTTACTTCGTTTATTTCTCTTCCTTTTTGTTGGCACAGATTAAGGAAATTGCTTAAAGAGGATAATGAGAAAATAATCAACCGGGAAGAAGTTGTGAAAGCCTTGGGAGAACTCCAAGCGCAAGCTGAAGTAGCTCTTTGTTTTGCTAGCGTCAAACATTGACTTTGCATTATAGTGGTATGCTTTTCTTTCTCCATGGTACTAATGCTAGCTCTAGTGATGCGGAAGAGTTCTATCTATGACTAACAGCTTGTTTTCAAAAATCTTTTCAAACGGGATATTTGACAGTCTACAAGATTAGAACCAGCAACAGCTAGCGGCACATCATTGTAAATGACATACTATTGGCATAATCACTGGAGAGGTCCATCGCTGTAGTGGTACCATATTTATACAAAATGATACATGCAACTCTGTCCAACCGGAAGAGAATTATTTTTCTAATCTCATTCCATATTAATTTTGATAGTCAAAATAGTGGCAAGTTATGGTGGTACGTTATGTTTGCACTTTTCATTTTGCACATGAACTGTATAAAATAACATGCTGTGTACACTAATTAAACTTTGGGCCACTCCTAACACCGATGAGTATGTTATTAGTTTGTCCCAGGAAATTTGCTACCACTGAGCTTAGGTTGAACCAGGACAAAGAATTCAAAAGGTATTACCCTTGCTGAACATGGAAGCATAAAAAATCAACATGATCCTTGTACTAAGTCGGTTGATCCAGTCAATTTGGGAATAGGCGATTCAGAATTTTGCCCATCAGAGTGTGGATGCTATAGTAGTCGAAGATGCTTGTCGGGAGGAGGAAGATTGTTATGCCATAGTGGTTGAAGATGCTTGCTGGGAGGAAGAATATTGTTGCTGGAGGGACTGAGGAAACTTGATGTTTGCTATAAATTTTTATACCCAGCATTATTATGGCTGTGTATATGTTTTACTGAAAGCATACCCATAATGGCATTTAGTTTTTTCATTGAAAGAAATTTGCTTCCCCTTTAACCTATAGGTACCAATATACTTTTACTTTGGGATGGTAATTATTTGATGTTAGCATTCTCTATTTAAATATACTGCCTCATTAACCTCAAACAGGGAATTTTCATGAGTCGAGTTATTGTTTCATCATATAAATTAGCGGGCTTCACAACTATTCAACACATAATCTAGCCTTCCTTCCTTGCATGATCCTTTGTTAGTGAGTCCCTTAAATTATGACCATCTTGAATTGAACTTCTCAGTAGCTTTCGTAAACTTCTATACCAAGAGTTTTCATCATAGACATTGTTATAGTACCATTCCACTTCTTTTTCTGTAGCTAACAGAACCTCAATATTTGATGTCATGGTCAACAGGTGTATGATTCTTGGGTCCAATGAAATAGCTCTCTAACCAAAAATGAAATTCCACTCACTAATGTATTAATGATCCTCGAGGATTAGTTTTCCAACCTGCATATGAGGTACTCGTTAGTCGATGCAAGTCGGATCCAGAGCTACTGAAGACCTACTATATAATATGTCATAATATATTGCACTTTTTAAGCACTTAATTACTTTTTAATTAGCTTTCTCGTGGAACATCCAGAATTCTTAGTATCTCAATTAAAAGAAAATCCTAGAGTCAATCATGTGATAATTATTATATAAATTTTATTGTATCATACTCTTATTTATAAAAACATTTTTTTATGGTTATTATACTTACTTGTATTGGTGTCAAATAACTAAGTATAATAACGTCCTTGAGTAGAAGGTTCTTATCTATATCAATCGATTGGTTGAATCGATAATGATATTATATAGAGAACACTATTCTTAATCATTCCTAGTTAAGTATTGATATTCAGGAGCAATATTAATGTGAAGAGACTAACATGTAGGTCAATTCGATGACTTGATTTCACAAGTCATGGATATGAGATATTAAGTTGACACATGAGTATGCATTGGAGAATGTATACTGAATGATCCGCCATTAAAAAGTATCATGGATCGTTATATGAGTGTCATATACTTTCTTATGTGACTATTAGTATGACTATTAGTCCTTGGACCTGAAGTCACCATGGTTCCCTACATAAGGAGTTGCATACTTTGACTTCATCAAACGTCACCTGTAAATAGGTGGACTATAAAGGCGATTACTGGGTATGTAACAAATTATGCAGAGGGATGTGAATAATGTAGATGTGATCTATCCCTCCTATATGACGGGAGTGACATCATGATTCTTGATAGAGGGAGAGCACTAAGTGCATGATCATGCCCAGATATTGAGCTCATTTGATTAGAGTGAGTCTACTTGGAGTTCAAGATATAGATTGTACAGAGGATGACATGGTCTATGTCTCAATTGTTCAATCTAGATATCAAGAATAGAGGGACATTGTCAAATATTGTGAGAGCCACAATTAGTAGTCACAAAGGTGATGTTGGATCTCAACATTCTTGTAACTTGGGTAGTAATGATGTGTTGCTAGATACCGTTCATTGCTTATGTTTCTAAATCGATTTAGGAACATTGCCAACGTTATAAGAACATATAGGGTCATACACAAAAGACAATTAGATGGAGATTAGGTTCATATGATGGACCATGAGGATTAGGTTCATGTGATGAACCAAATTGGATTAAGAGTAATCCAAATTAGACTAATTGAGTTGGACTCAATTTGATTTAAGTGTTGAATGAGTCTAATTTAGATTTGATTCATTGAGTCAATTTAAACTAATGAATAGAAATTCATTAAATTAAATTAACTTGAATCAAATAGTTGGATTTGATCAACCATGGGAGATAAGAGATCAAGTTTGACTCGACTTGAGAGGGAAGATGAATGGTGAAATTTGACTTGACCAAATACCATGTCATGATGACTTGGCAAGGGCCGGTCACTGATGATGTTCCACATCATCATCGACACATCATGGGATGCCACCTCATGAGGGAGACCAAGAGCCATGACTCTTGGTATTACATGGAGGTATTTAACCCTCCGTGAAGTGGCCGACCACTTTATGTGATGTGCATTAGTGGAAGGAGTGCTAGCACACTCTAAGTTGTCTTCTCCACCTATTGTTCGTGTGGTACATGTAGAGGAGTGTACGCTTGACACTCTACGAGATCCGACAAGCCGTTTGGACGAGCGAGATAAGCGAAGGGCGTCACATCAAGGGTAAAACTCTTCACATGTAGATCTAAAGTAGATATAAGGTTTTTAACACGTACATGTATATTTTTGTTTATCTTCGCACGGATCCGTGGCCGACTTCCGAGGTTTTCGCAACGCAAAAAATGGTTTTTGCAGCTCGGATAGTCCAACAGTGGTTTCAGAGCCACGTGCGAAGCATGTACGTGTTTAGTTTTATAATTTTTGTATTAGATATGAAAAATTACAGATCTGTAAGTTTTTGCAATTTTCCTAATTTTATAGGTTTTTATGAGTATTTTCTCCTAGAGTCGAAGCAACAAGTGTTTGGACACTTGTAGGCTTCAACTACTGAGAAAAACTCTCCGAAACGGCGAAATCTTGCTTTAGTCTTTTGGGATAGCGACTTAAGGCGCTGTAAGATCAAGATGGGACACTCGCAAGATTCATTTTGCGAGAAGGGGCGCTGCCCCTAACCCCGCAAGAGGTCTTGTCCCGCGATCGCGTCCGAAAATCGCTTAGCGGGACCGTTACGGAGATGTGACTCATAAAATGAAACAAAAGGATAGGAAAATTATAGAAATTTATGTAAAATACATAATTTAGAATTATGTATTATACTGTGATGATCATGGCCCAAGAACCCCAATGTAAATAGTTTTAGACTCGAATGTAACTCGAGTTTCATATTTGTAATGTACAAAAATGAAGCGATGGAAGATCCACTAGTAGACGGAGTTACGAGGAGGGTATCGACGACACATGGCGGTCAAAGGAGGCACTTGAAGAAGCCGCTAACCCTAGGTTGACCGTCTGATCTTCTCATTGGTTTGAGAAGATCGTAGTAGGGTCATGACCTCATCACAATTTAATATATATATATATATATATATATATATATATATATATATATATATATATATATATATATATTTGTTTTTGCTTGTATGTATGTGATGCATGCTAGTAAATTTTATTTGTATGTATATGATGCATGCTAGGATATTTTGCTTGTATGTATATGATGCTTGCTAGTATATTTTTCTTGTATGTATGTGATGCATGCTAGTGTAGGGTAATTAAGGTCTTAATGCGTATATGATACACATTCACGATTAGATTAGATCTTAATCGAAACAACTCGAAATGTCTACCAAGTTTTGATACCCATCACTACCTCGATCATTTGTTGTTGTTGAATCTGCCAAAGCAGAGCAATGCATATTATCTTGGTAGGGTGCGGAGGGACAATCTTGGTCCCGCCTATCACAGCTTGGGTGAGAATAAGCTCAATTAGATTGAGTAAAACTAGTTAACTCAATTGGATCGAGTAAAATTATAGGCATATTCCAACCGTTGGAAAGGTAGGATAAGATTACATTTACACTAAATCTTGGGTGATTTAGCCAAAGCTAACTCAAGGTCATTTGTAAATGTGGATCTTGATCCTATAAACAAGAGTTGCATAGAGATGTAATCGGAAATTTGTTACCTACCGATCATACTAAGTCTTGGGCGATTTAGCCAAAGCTAATTCAAGGCGTAATATGATATGGATCTTTCCCGCGAGAATTATAGCTAGTTTGTATGAATCTAGTAGTGTGGTTTGACCACATCCATTACTCGATTCTACAAAAGTCCTATAATTTAGTGGGAGCATCATTTAATTAAAGGTCTAATTAAATGATAAATGAAATATGATATTTACTTTCTGCATTGTTTATTTTGTAGATTGTCATATCGTCAAACACGAACAGTCTCTCCCTGCGTTCTGTCCTTGAGAAGGACAAGCTCAATGAAGCTAATTTTCTGGACTGGTACAGGAATATGAGAATTATTCTCACTTAAGAAAGAAAACTGTACATCCTGGAGCAGCCCATTTCGGAAGCACCTCTTGTCACTGCCTCGCGAGCTGACCGAGATGCTTATAAGAAGCATCAAGATGATGCATTAGATGTGTCAAGCCTCATGCTTGCGACCATAAACTCTGGGCTTCAGAAGCAACACGAGTTCATAAATGCTTTTGATATGGTTGAACATCTTCGTCAACTGTATCAAGGACAAGCAAGGCACGAGAGATACGAGATCTCTAAGACACTGTTTCAGTGCAAGATGCAAGATGGGACTCCCGTAGGTCCATATGTACTCAAGATGATTGGGTACATAGAGAACCTACATAGGTTGGGATTCTCACTTGGCCAAGAACTGGCCACTGACTTGATCTTGCAATCTTTGCCAGAAAACTCCAATCAATTCGTCATGAATTACAACATGAATGAAATTGATAAGCCACTGTCTGAGATGCTTAGCATATTGAGAACTGCTGATCTCAACCTCAAGAAGGGAAAACCCGACTCTATTTTGATGGTGCAAAAGAAGAAAGGCAAGGGCAAGCCTAAAGGTAAGGGAAAGTCCCAAGCCAAGGGCAAAGGCAAGACACTGAAACTGAAAGGAGGGGTGACCAAGGAAGGGACTTGCTTCCACTGTAAGGAAGCTGGACACTGGAAGCGTAACTGCAAAGCATACCTGGAAGATCTTAAGAAGAAGAGAAGTGAGACTTTTACTTCAGGTATATATGTCATAGAAGTAAATCTATTTATTTCTTCATCATGGGTATTAGATACCGGATGTGCATCTCACATTTGTACTAATGTGCAGACGCTGAGAAATAGAAGGACATTGACGAAGGGCAAGGTGGACCTACGAGTAGGCAATGGAGCAAGGGTTGTTCCTGTTGCTGTAGGAACTTATTATCTATCTCTGCTCTCTGGGCTTGTACTAGAACTAGATGAATGTTGTTATGTGCCTGCTCTGACTAAGAACATAATTTCAATTTCTTGTTTAGATAAGAAAAGCTTTTCATTTATAATAAAGAATAAATGTTGTTTAATTTATTTAAATGATATGTTCTATTGTAGTGCACCTCTGATGAACGAACTATACATTCTAGACTTAGAGAGCCCCATCTATAACATAAATACCAAAAGGTTCAAGTCAAATGAGTTGAATCAAACCTATCTCTGGCATTGTCGCTTAGGTCACATAAATGAGAGTCACTTATCCCAGCTCCATAAGGATGGGTTGCTGGACTCATTTGTTTTTGAATCATATGAGACATGTGAGTCTTGCCTTCTAGGCAAGATGACCAAGACTCCCTTTAGTGGACACAACGAGAGAGCAACAGACTTGTTAGGACTTATACATAGTGATGTATGTGGCCTTTTCAATGTTGCTGCTAGAGGTGGTTATAGGTACTTCATTACATTTATTGATGACTTCAGTAGATATGGTTATGTGTATCTGATGATACATAAGTCAGAATCCTTTGAAAAGTTCAAAGAATTCAAGAATGAAGTACAAAACCAGCTTGACAAGAGTATTAAGATACTTCGATCAGATCGAGGTGGTGAATACCTTAGTCATGAGTTTCGTGACTATCTAACTGAGTGTGAGATTCTATCCCAACTCACTCCTCCTGGAACACCACAGTGGAATGGTGTATCCAAAAGGAGGAATCATACCCTATTAGATATGATACGATCTATGATGAGTCACACAGATCTTCCTATATCATTTTGAGGATATGCTCTAGACACAACAGCCTTCACACTTAACCGTGTTCCATCAAAAGCTGTGATAAAGACACCATATACGATATGGCCAGGGAAAAATCCCAAGATGTCTTTCATGAGGATTTGGGGTTGTGAGGTTTACGTTTGACGTCAAGTCTTAGACAAACTGGGACCCAAATCCGATAAGTGTTATTTTGTTGGATATCCCAAGGAAACAAAGGGATATTACTTCTACATTTCCAGTCAACACAAAGTGTTTGTGGCAAAGACTGAGGTATTTCTAGAAAGAGATTTTGTTTCTAGAAAAACTAGTGGGAGTACGTTCAATCTTGAAGAAATTCAAGATATGGACCATTGCACTGAGGCCTTGATGGAGGTTGAACAGGAACCACAAAGTATTATGGGTGATGAGATTGTTGCACAAAGAGTTGTGGAACAACAACCTGTTCAGGTAGACCTACCTCTTCGCACGTCTGATAGGGTACGTCGTTAGCCTGAGAGATACTCATTTCTCTTGTCTGACCATGATGACGTTATGCTCATTGAGAATGAGCCTACCTCCTATCAGGAAGCTGTGATGAGCCTAGATTCTGAGAAATGACTAGAGGCCATGAGATCCGAGATGGAATCCATGTACACCAAGTATGGACTTTGGTTGATCCACCTGAAGGCGTTAAACTCATTGGGTGTAAGTGAGTCTTTAAGAGAAAGACTGACATGGATGGACTTACGTATACCTATAAGGGTTGATTGGTAGCTAAAGGTTTCAAGCAAATTCATGGTATTGACTATGATGAAACCTTTTCTCCAGTTGCGATGTTTAAGTCCATTCGGATCATGCTTGCTATTGCAGCGTACCACGATTATGAAATCTGGCAAATGAATGTCAAAACCAAGTTTCTGAATGGAAACTTGCTCGAGGATGTATACATGACACAACCTGAGGGTTTTGTAGATCCACAGCATACTGACAAAGTATACAAGCTGCAAAGGTCCATTTATGGATTAAAGTAAACTTCTCGGAGCTGGAATCTTCGATTCGATGATACAATCAAACAGTTTGGTTTCATCAAGAATGAAGATGAACCCTGTGTCTATAAGAGGGTTAATGGAAACACAATTGTCTTCCTTGTATTGTATGTGGATGACATACAACTCATTGGGAATGACATCTCTTCACTACAGTCTGTGAAGACTTGGCTGGGGACGTGCTTCTCAATGAAGGACTTAGGTGAAGCAGCCTGTATTCTAGGTATCAAGATCTATAGAGATAAATCTAAGAGATTGCTTGACCTAAGTCAGAGTACATATATTAACACGGTATTACTACGGTTTGCCATGCAGAATTCCAAGAAGGGACTTCTGTCGATGTCACATGGTGTGAGTCTTTCGAAGACTCAAAGTCCCTCTTCTAAAGAGGAGAGAGACTGCATGGATAAGATCCCTTATGTATCGACCATAGGATCTATTATATACGTCATGTTATGTACTCGTCCTGATATCTCGTATGCTTTGAGCATGACGAGTAGATACCAGCCATATCCAGGTGAGCGTCACTGGATAGCAGTCAAGAATATTCTTAAGTACTTGAGAAGAACTAAAGAATATTTCTTGATATTTGGAGACAATGAGGAGCTAGCTGTAAAGAGTTACAACGATGTCAACTTCCAAACTGACCAGGATGATTATAGATCGCAGTCAGGGTTCGTGTTTTGCTTGAATGGTGACGCTGTGAGCTGGAAGAGTTCGAAGTAGGACACAGTTGCTAATTCTACAATAGAGGCCGAGTATATTGCTGCATCAGAGACAGCAAAGGAGGCAGTTTGGATTTGCAAGTTCATTACTGAGCTTGGGGTGGTTCCTAGCATAGCAGATCCTATAGAGCTCTATTGTGACAACAATGAAGCAATTGCGTAGGCTAAGGAACCTCGCTCACACCAGCGGACCAAATACATACTACGACGCTTCCATCTCATTCGAGAGATTATCGATAGAGGAGATGTGAAGATTTGCAGAGTACCCACAGAGGCTAACGTCGCAGATCCCTTGACCAAAGCTTTGACACAGAAAAAACATGATGGTCACACTAGGTCATTGGATATTAGATACTACAGTGATTGACACTAGTATTAGTAGGAGATTATTAGTGAAAGCCCTAGAGTCAATCATGTGATGATTGTTGTATGGACTTTGTTGTATCATATTCCTATTTATAAAGACATTTCTTTATGGTTATTATACTTACTTGTATTGGTGTCAAATAACTAAGTATAATAACGTCATTGTGTAGAAGGTTCTTATTTATATCAATCGATTGGTTGAATCGATAATGAGATGATATATAGAACACTACTCTTAATCATTCCTAGTCAAGTATTAATATTCAAGAACAATGTTAATACGAAGAGACTAGCATGTAGGTCAACTCGATGACTTGATCTCACAAATCATGGATATGAGACATCAAGTTGACACATGAGTATGCATTGGAGAATGTATACTGAATGACCCGCCATGAGAAAGTATCATGGATCATTATATGAGTGTCATATACTTTCTCATGTGACTATTAGTATGACTATTAGTTCTTGAATCTGAAGTCACCATGGTTCCCTACATAAGAAGTTACATACTTTGGTTTCGTCAAACGTCACCCGTAAATGGGTGGACTATAAAGGCAATTACTAGGTATGTAACAAATTATGCGGAGGAATGTGAGTGATGTAGATGAGATCTATCTCTCCTATATGACGAGAGTGACATCGTGATTCTTGATAGAGTGAGACCACGAAGTACATGACCATGCCCAAATGAGTCAATATGAGATATTGAGCTGATTTGATTAGAGTGAGTCTACTTGGAGTTCAAGATATAGATTGTACAGAGGATGACACGGTCTATGTCTCAATTGTTCAATCTAAATGTCAAGGATAGAGGGACATTGTCACATATTGTGAGAGTCACAAATTAGTAGTCACAAAGGTGATGTTGGATCTCAACATTCTTGTAACTTGGGTAGCAATGATGTGTTGTTAGATACCGCTCATTGCTTATGTTTCTAAATCGGTTTAGGAACATTGCCAACGTTACAAGAACCTATAGGGTCACACAAAAAGGGCAATTAGATGGAGATTAGGTTCATACGATGGACCATGAGGATTAGGTTTGTGTGATGAACCAATTTGGATTAAGAGTAATCCAAATTAGGCTAATTGAGTTGGACTCAATTTGATTTAAATGTTGAATGAGTCTAATTTAGATTTGATTCATTGAGTCAATTTAAACTAATGAATAGAGATTCATTAAATTAAATTGACTTGAATCAAATGGTTTGATTTGATCAACCATGGAAGATAAGAGGTCAAGTTTGACTTGACTTGAGAGGGAAGATGAATGGTCAAGTTTGACTTGACCAAATACCATGTCATGATGACTTGGCAAGGGTCAGCCAATGATGATATTCCACATCATCATGGACACATCATGGGGTGTCACCTCATGAGGGAGACGAAGAGCCATGACTCTTGGTATTACATGGAGGTATTTAACCCTCCATGAAGTGGTCGACCACTTTATGTGATGTGCATTAGTGGAAGTGAGTGGGAATTGATGAGATCTTCTTCTTCCTCCTTTCCTCTCCTCTCAAGCTCTATCTCCCTCTTCCTTTCTTGCCGTGGGTTTCAAGGAGTGCTAGCACACTCTAAGTTGCCTTCTCCACCTATTGTTCGTATGGATATATATAGAGGAGTGTACGCTTGACACTCTACGAGATTCGACAAGCCGTTTGGACGAACGGGATAAGCGAAGGACGTCGCATCAAGGGTAAAACTCTTCACATGTAGATATAAAGTTTTTAACACGTACATATATATTTTTGTTTATCTTCGCACGGATCTGTGACGACTTTCGAGGTTTCTACAATGCAAAAAGTGATTTTTGCAGCTCAGATAGTCCAACAATATCGTCTAGGACATGTCATGTCATGGCTTACATAGCATGTTGAGATCATAACAGCACACTAGTTAGTATTTTTTTTTAGTCATATTTGTATCCCTGTGAAGATTTAAATTACATGAATGAATGACCTGTTACCTTTTAGTTGAAGGTTTTACACAAGTCACTGAATAAGGCACTCCTACTTAGCTCCACATATCATCTTTAATGTACTTTTTTGTTTTCCTCGATCCTACCTTGTGTTAGGTATTTAATCTCTTAGATGCATTGAGCTCTCCAAGTTCACTTCAATCTGTCGTCCTTCATGCTTGCTTATGAGTCACCTCATTTCTTGTTCATGTTAGATTACACATGCATCAGACCTTTGCTAACTCAAATGCACCAAACATTCAAAGTTGTCTCCACTTGTATGCTTCTCGCATTGCCTATCTAGTCCACATATATTGAGTCAATCATCAACATAACTTGACTATGTTTAGTCACTAAGCTCTCCGAGCTTTTTTATTCACTGTTCTAAGTTCCTATGCACTTGATGCATACACCAAAAACACAAGTCAAATTAACTTAAATCCTTTATCAAATACATCAAAAATAATCTAGTTGAACCACACCACTTGGGGCATCATTATATCAATAACATCTCCATTTCTTAATTTTGATAATTTATTTAAGTTAAGACATAAAATCAACTAGCAAATAAAAAACTCAAAGCTCCTTAATTTGGGATTTTATCTCCATGTGAGCTACTACTGAGGTAGGTGACCCTTTGTTTTCTAATTAACAGAGAGGTTTACTAACATAAACATCTACACTTCTCCATCAAATAATCAATAACATGTGAAAGAAATACATGCAAACACAATCACGAACATTCTTCTTGGTTGTACATCAAATAATCATTGACATGCGGAAGAAATACATACAAACACAAATAATTAAGGATAGTGATCAAGCATGCAACAATTAAATATACAATCATGTATGTGAACCAAAGTATAGCATATTTCCTATCTTTTTATGATTATGCATATGAATATTCAATCAAATTATGGGAATAAATTAGGCCATGCATAATAAACATCCTAGGAGCTGAATATACTTTTAAATGTGATCTAATAATTAATTTGTAATTAATTCAACACTTAAAATTTCATAGTCAATTCCCAACATTATAACGTACCAAAATTTTGATTTTTGCATGCTTCAAATGATGAAAAATAGTTTAAACATGTTTTATATCATTATGAATTATATATAAAGATTAAGATTTGAAGAGGTCTTTGAACTATAAAAAAAACACCAAATACTCAAATCTAGATCAGTTTGACTATTCTAGTTGATTCAACTAGCCAATGCAATCAATTGGACGAAGTTTGTCCTTATATATATATATATATATATATATATATATATATATATATACTACATAATTCATTCGTGAGCACCTTCGTTATCCACCGTCCGATCGGATGAACACTATAGTCCAATCCTTGAACCCTAGGGGATCAGACGATGAATAATGAAAATGCTCACGGATGAATTGTATAGCATATATATATATATATATATATATATATATATATATATATATATATAGAAAAAAACTTGGCATGCATATATAATTGAATGTTCTAAGCCAAAGAAAAAGCATTTCTCAAACAAAATCATAGTTTAATATTTCGACACATAGAAAGGTAATATTTAACAAGATTATTACTACAATCTTACCCCTTTCGGGTTAGGCTCTATCATTGGTTTTAATATTTGAGTAAAAATTTAAAGTTAGAATTATAATTATTATGATGTGTATGAAGTCATGTAGATATTTAGTTGAAATACACATAGATTTGACTTGTCAAGGCTAATTGTTAGGGCAATCAACCCATGATGTGGTTTTGATGTGTGTGAGGATTTAAGTTAGGATTGTATTGGATTTGATGTGTACGTTGGAGTCTTGCAGGACTTAGTAATTCGCACATAGAGCATTGACAAGTTTCACCTCTCATGACTTGGTCCTTAAGTCGGTGAAAGATGTATTGCGGAAGTCGTGCGCTTGATGCATCCGAGGGACCGCCGAACGAGGAGCATTGGAGTGAAACCGGAAGAAGTAGACTTCAGGCCGAGACACGAAGGATGACGCTGCGAAGCCGTGCTCTTGGCGCATCCGAGAGACGTGGTCGGATGAAGACAACTTTGAAGGCGAGAGACTCCAAAGGAATGAGAGTGAGCGATTGTAACCCGGGACGAGATAGATTGTAGGTGAAACTTGGCTATTTTGCTAAGTGTCGGATGAGATTTCCCGACATCAGTCGACTGCCATGACATGACAGTCGATTGCTCCAAGTCGACTGTGACTCGACTGGTGTTCAAGTCAGATTTGTGTCATAGCAGTCGACTGCCAAGGGATGGCAGTCGACTGTCGAAATCATCAGTCGACTGCTGATGGCAGTAGTCGACTGATCGCAAGGATTTCGGGCACAAAATGTTGATCAGTTAAGTGCTCGCTTCCGACACTCGACTGTTAGCTCCATCAGTCGACTGATGGGATGATCAGTCGACTGATGTGGGAGTCGTTAGATGAAATCCAACGTGGAATAAGTCGTTATTGGGCAACGGCTTCAGGAGCAGTCGACTGATCGGGGCATCAGTCGACTGTCAGGCGCCCAACGGGAAGAATGAGTTCTTCTCTATAAAATAGGGCCTTTGGACACTTGGAGAGCCTAATGCTTCTACTCTAAACATCTTCTCAAGTGCCCAAACGTTTTCAATCCTTTTCCTTGAACTTATTTCTATTATATTGTAAGAGGAGAGATCTTGTGTAAGAAAGGTTACCTCCACCTAGCTTTGTGCAAAGGAGAGATTAGTGGAATTGTGTAGGCATTATTCACCTTGGACGAATCGATCGTGGATTAGCGGCAAGGGCCGTGAACCACGTTACATCGTGGTGTTAACATTTGCATCTATTCTTTCTTTACCTTGTTTTAATTGCTTGTTTAGTTTTTGTTTCCGTTGTACTAATATTGTTTGTAGACAAGTAATCAACTAACGAATTCCACCGTACGACGATTGAGGGCTATTCACCCCTCTTTAGCCGGCCACCAACGTTCCAACAAGTGGTATCAGAGCCAAGTTGCTTGTCACCGGACTCACCGCTGCAACAAGCACAACAACAACGATGGCCGACTCCAACATTCACCCACCAAAGTTTGAAGGTAAATTCTCTTGGTGGAAGAAGAGAATGAAGGTATTCTTTGAAATCGATTTTGAAATTATGCTAATAATGGAGAATGATTTTGAGATACCTAAGGATGAGGAAGGGGAGCCATTAGAAAAATCGAGATGGACAAAGAGGAAAAGAGAGGAGTACTTGGCGAATTCAAAGGCCAAACATCATTTATACAACATACTCCCCCAACAAGAGATCAACCGGATTGGGGAGTGCTCAAGTGCTAAAGAGATGTGGGAGAAGCTAGTGGAGCTTCATGAAGGCACATCCGAGGCTAAGCTAGCAAGAAGAGATGTCCTACGCTCCCAACTCAATAACATCAAACTCGATAAAGGGGAGAAGGTAACATCCTTACATTCTCGTTTTAAGGAAATTCTTAATGGCCTAACAAGTGTAGGGGAGAAGCTCTCCAACCGGGATATGGTCATGAAGGCTATAGATGCCTTTCCTCGGTCCTCAAAGTAGAGCTCCATGGTGGACTCCTATATTTCGAAGAATTTAGAAGTAAGCACCCTAGAAGAATTCTTCTCCACCATGGAGCTACATAAAACAAGGCTTGAGGGAATAAGTGAAGAACCAAGCATCAAGCCATCAAGGGGAGTGACACTAATGGCCAACAAGGGGAAGAAGAAGAAGGAGACGCCACCTTCTTCATTCGATGAAGACTCCTCCTCCTTCTCCATGGATAGCACGGAAGAAGCATACATGGTAAAGAAGGTAAGACGTGCTTTAAAAAGTTTTAAACTTAACAAATCAAATGATAAGAGGAGAAGACCGAGGCAAAAAATCATATGCTACAATTTCTAAGGAGACGGACACATAATGGATGATTGTCCCCTCTTGAACAAAAGCAAGGAGGAAAAGAGGAGAAAAGAAGAAAGGGAACAAGAAAAAGAAAGAAGAGAAGAAAACCAAGGAGAAAGGGAAGGCAAAGACACACAAGGCTACATGAGATGATCCTCATCATCCGAAGAAGACGCCTTCACAAATCTTGCCTTAATGGGGATAGAAGATTTGGACTCCACCTCCTCCGAGGAAGAAGAAAGAAGCACTAGTGAGGAAGAGAGCTCAAGTGAAGGGGAAGCGTCTTCATCTTCATCCTCATCATCGGAAGGGGATTTGGTAAGTGAGGTAACAAATCTCCCTCCCAAGAAAATTATGTCAATGATTTCTAGCTTAACTAAGGAATTATTTAGGACTAAAAAGGAAAACAAAAGCATGAAAAATGAAATTAATGCCCTAGAAGAAAAGCTAGAAAAATCATGTTTAAATATTAATGATAATGTTTCTTCTAGTATCAATGATGCATGCTCACATGATAATTACATGTCTTTTAATATTAGTAATGCATGTATGGAGGAAAATAGAGTCTTAAGGGAAAAGGTAGATCATTTAACTAAGGTCCTAGAGAAATTCACCATTGGCTCCAACACATTGAACATGATCATAGGGAGCCAAAGGGCTAACTTTAACAAGAAGGGGTTAGGTTACAAGGGATCCAAGAATGAGAAAGCATATCATTGTTTAATTGCTAGAGGTCAATCTAAAACAATAATAATAGTTAGGAAATGGATCCCTAAAGAATATTTAGTGAACCCCATAGGAAAGAACTTATATTGGGTTCCTAAATCCATCCTTAAGGGTTAGAAAAACCCTAGGTTAGTCAACCATAAGTGGACTTCACTTATATCATATTATATGGTTGACTTAGGAAGATGTGGGTAGTGAAATTTAATTTATAAGCATGATGGATGAAGTGATTATAATGTTAGAATCATATACTTGATTTGAATAATGATACATGCTTATGACTTAGAATGATCAGGACTTAATTTTTAAAATAGTGTTGGGTGATGATAATGCACCCATAAATAGCTTAAATCATGCTTTGGATGATACTTGACTTATTATCATGATTTTATACCTAATGCATGATTACAAATTGATTGATACACTTGTTTCATGATCATAATGTGAAATCAATGAATATATGTCTTTTTGATCATGTGGAATGGTAGAGTGATACTTAACCTTGTGTAGAATTACATGAATTTGAAGGTTAAGTATATAAATACCTTTAGGAATATCTCACACTCACTATAAGGATAACCTTGATTGAAAACTTAGCATGAGTGAGATGTTAGGATGATACTAATGGTCCACTAATGCCTATAACATTTAGATGGTCATTTAAAGTATCAAAAGAGCAATAATAGATCAATCATGGAGAAAATATATATTTAATTAATAGACATATTGTCCAAAGATCATGGTTGGATATTTCATATGTTTTCAAAACCATTCCTTATTTTAAAATCTGTGTTTTCATATTTTGAAACAATCTAAAGCAAAACTAGGTGTTAAAATTGATACAAACTTGATCAAATACTAGTTGTTTTTGAAACTTTTGGTTTTTTTTGTAAATCATTGAAAATATAAGTAATTTTCATGAAAACTCATTTTTCACTAATAAAAAACTTTAAAAGAAATGTGTTTTCAAAATTTCATAATTTTTTGAATTTTCTAGAATTTCTGGTGCATTTCTGAATTTCGATCCGAAAATCAGAAATTACTGAAACCAGTGTGTCAGTCGACTGATGTCTGATTCAGTCGACTGGTGGCACTGTTCACAGTCTGATTTCAATGTTTTCATGCTGTTTTGATGGTTTTTCGACCCTTAGACTTTGATGCCTTAGATTATGATATTATGTTAATGTTTTTGATAGTGTCAAAAGAGGAGAATTGATAGGTTTAAGTTAATCATGCAAAAAGGAAAAATTTAGCATGTCTTAAGGGGGAGTTGCATGTTTCTCATGTTTTTATTTACATGCATTCTTGCCTTATGCTTTATGTATTTATTTTACCTAACTTAAACAGATTGTCACACATCAAAAATGGAGAGATTGTTAGGGCAATCAACCCATAATGTGGTTTTGATGTGTGTGACAAAGGGTTTAAGTTAGGATTGTATTGGATTTGATGTGTTCGTTTGGAGTCTTACAAGACTTAGTAATTCGCACATGAAACATTGACAAGTTTCACCTCTCATGACTCGGTCCTTGAGTCGGTGAAAGATGCATTGTGAAAGTCGTGCGTTTGGTGCATCCGAGGGACCGCCGGACGAGGAGCATTGGAGTGAAGCCGGAGGAAGTAGACTTCAGGGCGAGACGCGAAGGATGACACTGCGAAGGATGACACTGCGAAGGGACGTGGCCGGACGAAGACAACTTCAAAGGCGAGGGACTCCAAGGGAATGAGAGTGAGCGATTGTAACCCGGGACGGGGTAGATCGTAGGTGAAACTTGGCCATTTGGCTAAGTGTCGGATGGAATTTCCCGACATCAGTCGACTACCATGACATGACAGTCGACTGCTCCAAGTCGACTGTGACTCGACTGGTGTTCGAGTCAAGTTTGTGTCCTAGCAGTCGACTGCCAAGGGATGACATTCGACTGCTGAAACCATCACGATCGCCGATGACAAATGACCGATCGCAAGGGTTTCGGCACGTATGTTGATCACCGAGTGCTCGCCCGACACTCGATCATTAGCTCCATCACCGTGATGGAATGATCGATCACCAATCGATGTGGGAGTCATTGGATGAAATCCAACATAGAAGAAGTCATTATTGGGCAACGACTACAGGAGCAGTCGACTGATCGGGGCATCAGTCGATTGCCAGAAGAATGAGTTCTCTATAAAATAGGGCCTTTGGACACTTGGAGAGTCTAATGCTTCTACTCTAAACATCTTCTCAAGTGCTCAAACGTTTTCAATCCTCTTCCTTGAGTTTATTTCTATTATATTGTAAGAGGAGAGATCTTGTGTAAGAAAGGTTATCTCCACCTAGCTTTGTGCAAAGGAGAGATTAGTGGAATTGTGTAGGCGTGATTCACTTTGGACGAATCGATCATGGATTAGCGACAATGGCCGTGAACCACGTTACATCGCGGTGTTAGCATTTGCATCTATTCTTTCTTTACCTTGTTTTAATTGCTTGTCTAGTTTTTGTTTCCGTTGCACTAATATTGTTTGTAGACAAGTAATCAACTAACGAATCCCACCGTACGACGATTGAGGGCTATTCACCCCTCTCTAGCCGGCCACCAACGTTCCAACACTAATGAGATGCTCAATGACTCAAGGTATACTAGAAATTAGAGAATGATGATATAAGACATTTGAGAGACATGTCAAGGAGCATTGAGATGTAACCTAGTGATGTCGTGTACCGCAAGTGTACGACTGTCATCAAGTAATAAAAATATCGCCCTCTGAGACTGAGTCAAGTACCGGATACGTGTAATAATAGATTGTCTAGATGAAGTGAATAACGGAGATTAAATGAGCAAAAAATAAATCAGAAAATTAGATTTAAGGAACAATCTAAAGATTTCAATTTCTCCGTAGTAATTATTGATATGATGATTGAGTTCTCTCTCCTATAATGATAGTTTTTTTGAAGGTGGTCTCTCTTAAGATAATCGATGGTCTCTTTCGCGGATACACTGATGTATCTATCCAAATGTGACTCCTACTTTTGTAGTATTCATATATAGAAGATCATATTCTGCTAAGGGAACCTGTCATGAGAACCCTATGATCTATCTAGACTTACTACCATTACTTGTGAGGTCGGTTTAATGTAGACCCTTTATGTTCTATGATAGCCAATGGAATTTTCGAGAGACTTCAAACTACTTTCGTATCCAAGGACTCAAGCATGGTTTTATAATTTCGATATCAAGGTTCTCCTTTTGATTCATCCCTTGATCTCTGGATCATGCAAGAGACTCGCAATACCAATATAAATACTAAAACCAAATAAGAAACGAAACATATCAATTGATAGGAAAAGGAATCAACATTCATGATAAATAGTTAAAGGGCTACTCCCTCGTTGTAGGATTACAAGCAACTACACCATACCAAGGAGAACAAAACACAAAATAAACATGATTAAGATTTGACAAACATAAAACAAATAAGGAATATAAAACTTGATTTGTTGGTGTTGGTGAAGATTCCTCCGGCTTGGAATAACTCCCTTAGTGGCTCCTCAATAATCCTTGAAGTCTCCAATCTCATTCCTCCCTCTTGGATGAGCCATATTTCTTCTTTTATAACCCATCGACCTTCAAACATGGAAAATTGGCACAACGGCAGGGTGATTCACAGCTGTGGATGTCACCATGGGCTGGCCGTGGATTAGGTTGGAAGTTCATGACATCTAAGCAGTGCAGTCCACGATCGTGGTTGGCTCTGGACCTTTCATTTACTGGTATAATGTGCCACAACTGTTGGAAGATCCATTATCTAGTCGTGATTAGTCCTACTAGGCTTGTCTCGGTGCTTTTTGCATGTCTTTCATCTCTTTTTTACCCTCCTGAGAACAAAAACATATAACCGTGGCTATCTAAACATAAAAGATGAAATGAATGCAAATGCTAATATTTTTACCTTAATTATGATAATAAAATACAATGCATATATGCTAAACATTCCTCAAAAACATGCATAATTCACACACATCAAATAGCCTCAAACTTAAACTTTTGATTGTTCCCAAGCAAAGAAAAACTAACCTATGTGTGAGAATTATAACATAACAACTCATTGCCTTTGGTGAGTTCGTTTGTGCATGTCTTAAAAGCTTTATTTTCTGATCATAGTCTTATGGATCTCTTCTCCGTGACTAAGCATGTGAGACCCCTGTGAAGTGCACGTGAATTGACTCTCAGGTGTTGAACATACTAAGTGTTCCTTCCATTGTGTTTCTTGTGGTTTCGATGTAGAGGTGACAATACACTTGGCTTCTTCCCTCACTATTACACTTGGTCTCAAAGGAGCACTCAACTGAAAACCGAAGTTATAATCTGATGTAGTGAACCTAAACTCTTTTTTAAATATCTTTACCCTTGAAGTCGTGTTTATGAGCGACACAGACTTCTTGACAAGTAAACCAAAAAGAGGTTTACTAATCTAACTAGTTCTCAATTCATATTACTCAAGATTGGAAGAAAATGATCTACCAAAGTTACGAGTATATATATATATATATATGATATATATATATATATATATATACATGGAATACAAAGGAACATATAATGCAAAATAGATAAAGATAACTAGTTACCCTTTTATCCAAATTTAAATCATGCATTGTCCTCAATATATGAGGTAGATAGTGGTAAAGAAGAAAAAAAATAAACTACTCAAGAGGAGGGAAGCAATGACCTTGGGATATGTGCCAATGGTACATGATATCAATCATGTGATGTTGCTCGCTTAGCTTGGTGTGATGCTCCCTCAACCCAGTCTCAATAGATAGAATCCAAGGAGGCCTAGATATGTGTATATGAATCATCTGATATGCTAGCACCTACAAAAGGAGCAGAGAAAGCTGTCCTAGGAAGCCTAAGGTGCATAGATGGGCGAGGAGGATACTCCTGTTGATGCAAAGAGCATCACTCCTTGATTTTGATGTATGAACCATATTTAAAGTTAGGACTTACTTGTGTTCTAATATCAGTGTTAAGTGTGCAAACTTAACAGGAAGTCCTAGTAGATCATGTTGACCGGATACAAGATAAATATCTTGACAAATCAGGAAGATCGGACACCAGACATGAAGTCCAGATGGGTCGAGTGAACCGGACATTTGGTATGAAGACCGATTGGGTCAGGAGACCGGACAATCGATAAAAAGTGCAGTTGGATCAGGTAGACCGGACAACTAGTGGAAGCCCTGGTGGGTCAAATCAGATATTAAGAACGGTAAGTCTGGCAGATAGCCGACAGGTAAGCCTCAAGTGTAGAGGTGAGGCCGAGTCCTCTGTAGGGGGACAAAGCTAGGCGTCGATCCGACGGAGAGTCCGTGTGAGACTTAGAAGTCGAGATCGAATGGTATTACTACTGCTATCATATTTAATATTATGTATTTGTGCTAATCTCGTTTTGTAAGGATCAGTCGATCGAATGTATTCCAGTCGACTGAAGTCCAGTCAATTGGGTATGGATTAGTTGACTGGATACCTAGTTGGCAGGATTAACTGGTGATCGATCGATTGAAGATCTGGCAGCGCAGATGGAAAGAGTTTCAGTCGACTGAAGAGGCAAACTTTTCGATGCGGAGCCAAGTGATCTAGAGTCGACTAGAGCGTGTTCAGTCAACTGGAAGACCAGAAGTTCCATATCGACGAACTGATGTGGAGTCGACTAGAAAAGATTTATAAAACAAATGCTCGATCAGGTCCGACTAGAATATTGCTACTACGTCGAAGTGCTCCCTCTATTCATACTCGTCCACAAGAGCTTCGGTTCCTCACAAAGACACATTTCTGACACTCCGTGCCTATTTCGAAACTTCCATTAGTGTCGGTATAACTTAGCTCTTAATTATTTTTTTATTCATTTTCGCTTGTATGTACTTAACTTCAAAGAGGGTAGAGTGTTACCCATCTCATATTTTTATAAAAAGCAAATCCCTCCGAAATCGAGAGTTCACGAATTGAAGGGTATATAGTGATTGCCCATTGAGTTAGCTCTCGGAAGAGCTATGAGCCTTGGAGTAGCAACCCGATTAGGATTGTGAACCAAATAAAAGAAACTTGTCTCTATTTCATTGTGTTTCCACTGCAAACTCTTTAACGTTTTCAAAATATAAAAATAAGCTTTAAAATTTAAAAGAAAATTGTAACCTCCGAGATTCACCCCCCTTTCTCAGAGTATTTCGATTCTACAATTGATATCAGAGCTGGAGTGCTCCGAATTTGATACAACCACCATCGAGAGTATTAGAATAATTTTCTTTAATTTTCTTGCATTAGAATAATTTTGTATATTTTTATCACTAGAATATTTTTTGCATTTTTGTCACTAGAATAATTTTTGCATTTTTGTCACTAATATAATTTTTGTATTTTTGTCACTAGAATAATTTTTTCATTTTTGTCACTAGAATAATTTCTGCAATAATATTCATTTTTGGATTAGAATAATTTTTGCATTAATTTTGCCTTGAATAATTTTGCCATTATTAATTTTTACATTAATATTTATTTTTTCTTAGAATAATATTTATTTTTACATTAGAATAATTTTTTAATATTTCTTTAGTATAAATTTACTTTTTACACAATATTGTTTAATTTTTATAACTCTAGGAATATTTTTGAAAAATAAAAATCTATATTTTTTTATTATAAAAAATGTCGCATTTAGAGGGTTTAAGCATCGTTCACCCTATTCTCTTTAACGGAGAGGATTTTCCCTATTGGAAGAGACGAATGAAGTGCTTTCTGAAAACTGACCTAGAGGTTTTGTTTTCGATTAGGAAAAGGTTCGTAGCTCCGGTGGACGACTCGGGAGAGTTATTAGTCCGGAGAAATAGATTGCAAATATTAGGAAAAATGCTCAAGTCGATTACAAGACTTTAAATACCTTGCAATGCAGACTTACAAATGCAGAGCTAAGTCGAGTCGGGTCAGTTCAAAATTTTAAAGAATTATAGGATAAATTAATTATATTACATGAACAGGCTAACTTGAGTCAACCCGAGGATGGTTTAATTTTGATGGCAGGAACGAACAAAAAAGGAAAGAAATCCAAATCGAGAAAAAGAAAAAGAAAGAAAGCATCTAAGGCAAACTTGAACAAGTCATCATCGGAAGAGTCAGGTGCGAAAATATCAACGACATGCTTCGTAGCACTCACGGCGGCCGACGAGTCCAAAATTGAGTCAAGACAAGAGTCCAAGTTTGAATTTGATACAAGTCACGGATCCACATCCATTTCCGAAGGTTCAAACAAGGTAGCATCTCCCGTAAAAGATAAATTGTATAATATTATTGCATGCTTAGGTAGGAAACTAGCCAAGTCCGAAAATCGAGTCGACTCGCTTCTTATGGAAGTCCAAGTACTTAAGGAGCAAGTCAACTCGAAGACTTTGACTTGTCAAATTGAAGATAGAGACTCAACTCAAGTTGCAAAGCTTGAGGAAGAAAACTCGATCCTAAAAAGACAAGTAGAAGATCTCACCGAATTGTTGGAAAAGTTCACTTCGGGGCTCTGAGTATCTCAATATGATGCTTGAGTCTCAACGAGCTATGTACAACAAGTCCGGACTCGGATACAAGACTAAGGACACAAATAGATCGTACATGTCCTTGTTTAATAGAAATGCTAAGGGTCGAGTAAGACTAGCTTAGTCAATCAAGTTGGGCTGAACCAATTTTAGATTCCCAAAGAACAAGTTCACTTAGTGAACAAGACCCATCAACGCTACTACGCAGGGGAAGCTAACTCTTTGCTTGTTTCCTTAATTAGATAAGACTCTTGCATGCTTAGTTAATTATTACTTGCTTAATTTATAATGGACTAGATAGGAAACAAAGTAGTTTAAACTTGAATAACCTAATACTAAGATGAAGTGAAATGATAGTAAGGGAAGCTCTTCGAAGTGCATGTCTAGGAAGTGGTCGTTGCTCCGATATCCAAGAAGGTCATGTGTCTCGCCACGACCTGATGCACTTAGTCGAGTGGAACTGACCGAAGCTAACACACTAAGTCTTTGACTAGTTAGACCAAGGCTTAGTCCAAAGTGACTCAAGTACTTGATTCCTTAATTGACTTTGTCTAGAAAGTGGTCGTTGCTCCTATATCCAAGAAGGTCGTATGTCTCGACACAACTTAGAAGTCAATGCTGGAAAAACTTACTTGACTAACTCAAGCTAAGCTTGAATCTAACACAAGTTTAAAAACTTTGAAATTGCTCATTAAATTTAATAAAGATAAAAAGAAATCTTCATCTCACAAAACCTATAAGAATAACGTGTACTGAAAAGCTAGCTTGAGTGAGATGATTTAGAATTTAATCAAGCTTAATCAGCTTAATACAATTTACGTAACTTAACAAATTTACTTAAACTAAATTTAACTAAACTAAACTTAACAACTTTACTTAACTTAATTCAACTTAACAAAACTTAACAAATTCACACAACTTAACTAAACTTAATAAATTTAAACTTAACAAATTAACATAACTCGACTTTAATCAACTCAAATCAATACAACTCAACTTTAATCAACTCAAATCAACTCAACTCAAATTATTCAACTCAAATCAAAATCAACTCAACTCAAATTTATCAACTAGAATCAAATCAACTTAATCAATTCGAATCAAATCAACTTAATCAATTCAATCAAACCATAATCAACTCAACTCAATCAAACCAACCCTAATCAACTCAATTTTAATCAACTTAATTCTAAATAAATCTATATATTTCAAAGGGGAAGTTAGTTTAGTATTATTCAAACTTTCAAAACATTCAATAGGATCCATGTTTGGAAAGTCTTTAAGTAAGATTACATGCATAAACATGAGATTAAGGGAGAGTTAAGATATTTTTGAAAATATTATTTTGAAAACTTAAAATAAAAACATAATTCTAGGGGGAGTTTCACATTCAAAATTTTATTCTAAGTATTTTCAAAAGAAATTAAATGTAAACATAACAATGTTACTTTAAGGGGAGATCAAGAATCTAGGGGAGCCTAAAAGATTTATTTTGCTAAATTATGAAATATTTAATATCTTTTCAAAAATTATGTTTTAAAATGAAATTGGATGAGAAATATTCTTAAGGGGGAGAGAGAAAAAATTAAAGAACAAACATTCACCTGAACTTGAAATTGGATTTATCAAATCTAAGTAATGATTAGTTACTTGATACTCAAACAACTTCTTTTCTAAGTAACTTAGCATTATTTGGAAAATGAGAGTTAGCTAAACTAAGTCTAAACTTAAAATATTTTTTAAATTTAAATAAATCATGATAAAATCTATGTTTAGAATCTTTTATGAGAAACTATCTTGAACATTATTTTTGAAAACTTAAAACTTTAATTAAGGTGGAGTTTTGAAAATTTAAAACTTTAATTAAAGAAGAGTTTTAAAAAAAAATTAAATCTTAATGAAGGGGGAGTATTGAAAATTTAAAACTTAAATTAAGGAGAGAAAAACTTACTTTGAAAAGATTAAGTTTTTGTAAAGCTTAAATGCTCTTTGAAAAGATTAAATATTTTTAACTTTAAAATGACAAGTTATTTTGAAAATTCTTAAAGTTTATTTTGACCGTATCATCATTAACCCTAAGAATTCATAAAGAGTTTATTTTGAAAAATTATGAGAAACACATGTTAAGGGAGAGGTTGTATTTTCAAAGAAATTTTATTGTAGACATGGAAGTTATGATTTTAAACTTATGCACTTGAATATTTAAAGTTTCATTTCTATAGTTTCAAACTAAAAAAAAAAATTAATTTTGAAAAATTCAAAGATATTAAGGAGTTTTGTAAAGTTCTATAAAGTTCTTAAATTTGAAAAACATTAAAGGGAGTTAGAATTTTGAAAATTTAAATTTAAAAAATAATATTTTTATTAAGGGGAGCTAGACTTTTGAAAATTGAAAATTTGAAAAATATTTTTAAGGGGGGTTAGAAAATTTTGAGAAATTTTAAAAATTAAAAATTTGAAAAAAAAAAATTTAAGGATGAGTTAGAAAATTTTGAGAAATTTTGAAAGTTAAAAATTTGAAAAAAAAAAATTATTAAAGGGGAGTCTTAAAGATTTTGAAAATTAAGATAGTTTGAGAATTTCAAAAACATTTTAAGGGGAGCAATGATAAATTTTGAAAATTGAGTTTTGAAAATTTTAGAAAATTAATCTTTTGAAAATTTTGAAACCGAAAGCTAAAGGGAGAGATCCCATCTTTAAGAAAAAATCTTATTTAAGGAGAGTATTGATAAACAAGCATTTTTGATAAAAAATAATTTTTTATTAAAACTTTAACTCTCAGCTTTAAAGTTGTGGCATTTTGAACTGATTTTGATGTATATCAAAGGAGGAGAGATGAGATTTAAAGTTAGAGAAAAGAGACTTAAAGAGAAGGAGATTTAAAAATTTAAAGTTTGTTATGCATATGAGCATTTCATGCATATATATTTTTAACCCAATGCATTTCTGATATATGATATAATTGAATATTACAGTTTGATTCTCCTAACTTTAACTGATGTGTTGTCATACATAAAAAAAGGGGAGATTGTTGATGTAGAGAGTATCACTCCTTGATTTTGATGTATGAACGACTTACTTGTGTTCTAATATCAATGTTAAGTGTGCAGGCTTAATAGGAAGTCCTAGTATATCGTGTTGACTGGATACTAGACAAATGTCTTGACAGATCAGAAGGACCAGACACCAGACATGAAGTCCAGATGGATCGAGTGGACCGGACATTTGGCATGAAGACCGATTGAATCAGGAGACCGGACAATCGACAAAAAGTCCAGCTGGGTCAAGTAGGCCGGACAGCTGATGGAAGCCCTGATGGGTCAAATTGGATGTCAAGAACGGTAAGTCCAGTAGGTAGCCGATGGGTAAGCCTCGAGTGTAGAGGTGAGATTGAGTCATCTGTAGGGGGGCAAAGCTAAACGTCGATCCGGCGAAAAATTCGTGTGGGACTTAGAAGTCGAGATCGAGCAGTATTACTATTGCTATCATATTTAATATTATCTATTTGTGCTAATCTCATTTTGTAGGGATCAATCGACTGAATGTATTCCAATCGACTGAAGTCTAGTCAACTGAGTATGGATCAGTCGATTGGATACCTAGTTGACAGGATTAATTGGTGATCAATCGAAGATCTGGCAGTGCAGATGGAAAGAGTTTCAGTCGACTGAAGAAGCAAACTTCTCGATGTGGAGTTGAGTGATCTGGAGTCGACTGGAGCGTGTTCAGTCGACTGGAAGACTAGAAGTTTCATATCGACGAGTTGATGTGGAGTCGACTGGAAGGCATTCCAGTCGACTAGAAAATGTTTATAAAACAAATGCTCGACCATCTCCGACCAGAATACTACTACTACTACGTCGAAGTGCTGCCTCTATTCATACCCGTCGACAAGAGCTTCGGCTCCTCACAAAGACACATTTCCCACATTCCGTGCCTACTTCGAAACTTCCATTAGTGTCAGTATAACTTAGCTCTTAATTTTCATTTGTACTCATTTTCGCTTGTATGTACTTAACTTTAAAGAGAATGTAGAGTGTTACTCATCTCATATTTTTGTAAAAAGCGAACCCGTCTGAAGTCAAGAGTTCTTGAATCGGAGGGTATATAGTGATTGTCCATCGAGGTAGCTCTCGGAAGAGCTACGAGCCTTGAAGTAGCAACCCGGTTAGGGTTGTGAACCAAGTAAAAGAAATTTGTCTCTATTTCATTTTATTTCCGCTGCAAACTCTTTAACGTTTTCAAAATATAAAAATACGCTTTAAAATTTAAAAGAAAATTATAACCTCCGAGATTCACCCCCTCTCTCGGAGTATTTCGATCCTACAACTCCATTGTTAGGGGCTCAGGAGGTGGTGCACTAGGGAATCCCCAGTTAGCACGAACCCACAAAGTGATGTGCTTAGGGTCAGGAAGGTAATGAGGGTTTTAGTCCTTAAGGACCAAGCAATAGCAGTCCCCCTCTTGGATGATTATCGTAATGGCTATGCATGATTCTAAATTAATCCTAGTGCTACCCATGGCTTCTTGCATGTCAGACAACTGATATCCTAAGGCTAGGGCTATGGGAGTGAGGAGTTTGTCAATCACTATGTTCCCCGTGAAAGTCTTTCTGACCTTAGCAAGGTGTCTCATTGAGTTCATATATAGATGGATGCCCTCTAGCATAACCTAAAGGAACATAAGCTCACTACAGCATACTACGTCATCACTATCTTCGCGATTGAAGATAATGTGAGATATGATCTGTTGCAGATAGCAAATGCAAAGGTTTCGAAGGCCATCACCCTCGATGAGTCATAGCGGGGCTCCCTAGTAAACTCGACCCATGTATAATTGACACTGAAATCCTGGAGCTCTCTCCTCTTTCTGCCTCAAGACAACTCAAAAATCGAATTGAATTGTTCTAAATTCAACTTGTGCTTGGTGTTAAACAAACGAAAGGTGATATGACCTTCATCACATCCCTCTCCGGACAAGACATTTGCCTCTACTAAGCTTGAAAACTAAGGTAATGCGGATGTATGTTGGGCTTTTAAATCTCATAAACTCTACCCATCCAACTGTATCTAGCATCCAATACACATCTTCCTTCAAACCTAAGACCTCTAGTGTAAAATACCGCAGGGAAAAAAATAAAATAAAATAAAATAAAATAATAATATTCCTCGGTAATTGATAAAATATCCTATGGAATTTTCCAGGAATTTTTAGAAATTTTTCTGGATTTAAACGGAGGACTTATGGATATTTCATGGGGATAAAACAGATAGACTTTTGTAAAGCCTATTTAGACTATCTGATATTAAGAAATTAATAGGGTTAAATGTTAAGCGTTATGTTTTCTTTTCTTCTCGCCGATTGTTTTTTTTCTTTTTCACTGCGCGACCTTTCTCCTTTCTCCCGATCGCCTCTTCGCCTTCGACGCGCGAGCTTTCTCCTTCTGTTTGTCGCTGCCGCCGCGAGCTCATCTTCGATCGCCGGCGCCTCAAGCCAGCGGCCACACCAGTCGCTGTGGTCATGCCGTTGCCGCTGCCACTACGAGTGGATCCATTGCCGCCCAACGCCGCTTGCCTCGTCGGCAAGACGATTCACCGTCTCTTCGCCTGAGCCAGCCGATCTCCGCCGAGCCGTTGTCGCCGCTGATGGCCGCCTCCTCGAGCCGTTCATCGCGCACCAACCGCTGCCGACGCCTCGCTGGTGTGAGATCCGGTTGGAGGAGACGACGACGATAAGTGTCGTTGGATGTGGTTCGGAGGAGTGATCGGGATGCCAGGGACCGACATCAACAGCGTTCGGTTTGACTGTGAGATGACTTGGTCGATCGTCGCTAGAGATGGGGCAGGAGGTCTGTGGGCACTGAGTTCGCCGGTGATCGGGAAGCTGGGGAGGATCAACGCCGGAGTAGGTGAGTCAGTGTTGTTCTTCGATTTTGGACCAGATTAAGGTCAAGCTGTGAGTTTGTTTCTTATTTGTGCTTGATCCGTTGAATTGGGCAGGTTTGGTGTCGGCAAACAGGGAATAAGGGAAAAAGGGAGGGCTGCCGGTTGTTGGGGATTGGCTGTTGTAATGCCCGTAAAATTCCTAGCAATTTTACAAGAATTTTTGGCTTGATGATAATGGGTTTTATGTGGGTCTTTTCAAAAATAAAAGAAAATAAGCCAAAAAGGGATGCAAGACCTAGGAATTGAACCCCAAACCTCTAGAAGTAACCAAACCCTATAGATGCATCCACTAACCAGAAGCCCAATAGGATTTTATTATTAGAAGGATATGGGTAATTATAGTTAGGTGTGAGGAAGATTAAGGGACTCTTTAAGTGAATAAATAAGGGGGGGGGATGAGGGGGCATGAGTTAGCAAATTTGTTTTCTCCTTCTCTTCTTCTTTCTCACCGAATCCTAGAGCTCTCCCTCTCCATTCTCATCCCTTGGCCGAAACTCATCCAAGCAAGAAGCAAGGGCTAGGTTTGGTTCCTTAGGTCACCTTCCCACTACAAGCAAAGCGAAGGATGTAAGTATCCCTCACCTGCATACAAGTAGCTACCGGTTGATCATTTTGTGTAGGAATCACCAAGATCCATTCGGCCAAGCCATGTTTTTTTTAAGGTTTCAATGAAGTTCTATGCTATGTTTTGTAACCATATGATGATGTTAGGATTTAAAATGGATTAGGACAAAAGTTAACCCTAATAGCCACCAAGATCCATTCGGCCAAGCCATGTTTTTAAGGTTTCTATGCTATGTTTTGTAACTATATGATGATGTTAGGATTTAAAATGGATTAGGACAAAAGTTAACCCTAAAAGCTACCAAGATCCATTCGGCCAAGCCATGTTTTTAAGGTTTCTATGCTATGTTTTGTAACTATATGATGATGTTAGGATTTAAAATGAATTAGGACAAAAGTTAACCCTAATAGCCACCAAGATCCATTCGGCCAAGCCATGTTTTTAAGGTTTCTATGCTATGTTTTGTAACTATATGATGATGTTAGGATTTAAAATGGATTAGGACAAAAGTTAACCCTAATAGCCACCAAGATCCATTCGGCCAAGCCATGTTTTTAAGGTTTCTATGCTATGTTTTGTAACTATATGATGATGTTAGGATTTAAAATGGATTAGGTCAAAAGTTAACCCTAAAAGCCAACAAGGACCATTCGGCCACCCCTATATTTTGATGATTCAATAAAGCTTTATTCCATGTTTTGTATGCTTATGATGTTGTTAGTAGGTTAATTGAATTAGGGTAAAGGACTAGCCCTAAAAACCTATAAGGACATTCGGCCACCCCTATATTGTGGTGATTCAATGAAGCTTTATTTCATGTTTTGTATGCTTATGATGTGGTTAGTATGTTAAATGAAATAGGTTAAAAAGATAACCCTAGAAACCCCTATGGACCATTCGACCATCATGTATTTTTGGGTGATTAAATTAAGTTTTAATTCAAGTTTTATATGCATATGAAGTTGTTGTTATGTTAAATGAATTAGGTTAACATGTGTTTTATGTTGGGTGAATTCATGTTGACTTGTGATATTAAATGATGCTAGATGAAGATAATATGCCTTAGGTTAGTGTTTACTTACTCTTGATGCCTTGCCTTATGTCATGCTTATGTGTATGTGATATTTAAGATATGTTATGAAATGGAATACGATAAGATTATGAAATGAAACAAAACGATATGTTCACGAAATGAATATGATATGATGATGAAATAAAGAATGATATGTTATGAAATGAAGTATGGTATGTTTATGAAATGAAAGATGATATGTTCATGAAGTGAAGCATGATATGTTATGAAATGAAGTATGCTATGTTGCGAAATGAAATAAGCTATGTTATAAAATAAGCATATAAGTATTTTACCTTCTGCATGACTTGTACCAAGACCTTAACAAGGTCCAAGAAGGGATGAGCTCCTAAGATGCCCTAGGTCGATGGAATAAGACTCGGGCCTAGGATGGGCCTCTATGTATGATTGCCCCTAGGTCGATGGAATAAGACTCGGGCCTAGTACGGGATGGGCTCCAAGATGCCCTAGGTCGATAGAGTAAGACTCGGGCCTAGGATGGGCTTCTACGCTATGACGATTGCCCTAGGTCGACGGACTAAGATCGGGCCTAATAACCTAGTAGGTTCGAGATTTGCTACCTCGGATCTATTTAGGGATGCGCGCTATGATAATGAAGAAGTGGTACAATGTCGGGCCCAAATATGTTGAGATTTATGTTTACGTACCTAAAATATATGTTTTCAAAAGCATCATGCATATGTTTACCTGATTGATTGTTATGTTCACATGTTATGTTTGATATGTCATGTTTACGCCACTATGTTACATAGATTGTATGTTATGTTGATATGTCATGTACACGTTGCTATGTTACATATGATGCATGTTATGTTTGATTAAGTATATATTCATGTTATGCTGCTAAGTTATGGATGATACATGTTATGTTTACTTAGGTTACGTATGCTACATGTTAAGTTGATTACGCCATGTATGTTACATGTTATATTGCTTATACGTTATGAATGTTACATGCCATGATTAATGCTGATGTATGGTTTTTGTGAGTAGGACAGGATCTTACTAAGCCTATGTGCTTATAGTTTATCTTTCCCTCGTACTGCAGATAAGGGTAAGGGATGGATAAACTAAAGGGAGCAGCAGGAGGGGACAATGTGTGTGGTAGTGACATGGTGGAGAAGATCCGTTATGTCCTTATATATATGTTTCTCTATGATGATGACGTTTATGGATGTCCTTACTTATGTCTCTGTATGACGATGATGTTTATGAACCTGAACTAAGCACTAGGTATCTATATATGTTATGATGCATGCTCTATGTTAATAAGAAGAAGTAAAGAAGAAGTATCTATACATGTTATGATGCATACTCTATGTTAAGAAGAAGTATATATATATATATATATATATATATATATATATATAGATATATATATATATATATATATATATATATATATATATATATATATATGTTAATGCATGTTTATGTTTTAAAAGAAAAAAAATATAGGTCTGAAGTCTTCCGTTGTAAGAATTAAGAAGTATGTATAAAGTCTTCCGCTGTATGTAATGTATGTATGTATGCAGTCGTCACGCCCTTCTTTCGGATTCTGGGTCCTAGAAAGAATGACGTGTATCGAGTTGCTACATTTCTACTACACACACATCAAGCTCCAAATCCTGCCGCTCCAAGTAAGAATTCTATGTCTACTTTAATTTTGTTAAATTTTTTTTCATGTATGATAGGAAATGTTTCTAGCTTAAATATGCATGAAAATATGTATGATACCCTTATGTTTGTTCATGTATGATATAAAATACCTTAGCTTATTTTGTTCATATATGATGTAAAATACCTTAAGCTTAAATTATGCATGAGAACATGAATGATGCCTTAAGCTTAAAATGACTTTATGCTAGCTTTAGTCTAATTATGCGTAAACTGTAAGCGAAAACTTATACTAGCTTTACTTTAATATATGAAGATAAACATGTCTAGAAGACGCAGTAGTAGAGCTGATGAGATAGCACCCCCGCATGACCTTACACACGTAGTCACAGAACTCCAGCGACAAGTCACAGAATAACAACAAGTAATAAATACCCTAATGAATCAGCGAGGAAACCCTACTGCCCCACCAACGGGCCCCGGCCCGATGGTTCGACAGGAAGCTTACCTGATCCAGTGGCAGAGACTAAAGCCGGAAAATTTCTTCCGATCGGTGAGCCATGGGATGCCCAGGCCTGGTTCAAGCCGGTGGAAAGCATCGTGGAGCTACTGGACTGGCCCGAATGCGAGAAGATTAAGTGTGCATCATTCTGCCTTTCGGGAGATGCTCGGATGTGGTGGGAACGGGTTAAAGCAAAGAGACAAGTAAATCAGATGAGATGGGCATTGATTAGTCGAAGTTCTTCAAGAATTCTTCCACATGAGGGTGACCAACAAGCATTACGATGAGTTCACTGGTTTCGACAAGGTGACCTATCTCGGTCCAATGGCCGTGAAGAGATTCAACCGACTCGCACGCCTATGCCCGAGTTGGTCAAAGACGGAAGAGAAAGGGTCGACTCATGCAAGATGCTCACCGAAATAGCTCGAATGTGGCCGGCGGAGTTCATAGACCGCATCGCGCGATGAGCTGCTCAAGAGTGCCTTGATTACCGAGCATTACCTGAACAACATTAATCAGCAAAAGAAAGCACTGAGTGAAGGCAGGGGTCAGGCCCAGTCGGGAGGTCAGAGGAAGCATAGTAATTGGAAAGGGAACCCCCGAAAGAGAAGACAATGGGAGGATCCTAAAGGTGGTCCAAAGAAGCGACCAGATCCCTCTGTGTACTACCTGCGGAAAGATACATCCGGGAGTATGCTACCAAGGCACAAATAGATGTTACAACTGTGGACAGACAGGACATAGGATCAGGGACTGCCCTATCCAGGTTTAGACACCTCCTCAGCCGTATGCCCAGCCCAGGAGTGCTCCTCCACAGTTACATCATATGCAGGCCGCAATCGAAGGAACCCCAATCCACCAAGGGAGACTAGAAGCCCCACGGTTATGCGATGATGCGGTATTCTCTCTCACCCAAGAAGATGTGGCGAACGCCTCTACAATTGTCACAGGTCAGATATTTATTTTCTGTCAGCATGCTACTGCATTATTTGATACTGGGGCAACACATTCGTTTGTTTCTACACACTTTACTGGAGAGATAGACATGCCACCACAAACTCTAAATCGCAAGTTCTTAACCACTCTGCCCTCGGGAGAAGTAATGCCCTCCACTCATATGCTGCGAGCCGCACCCATCGTGCGCAGAGAGAACTCTGCGATCTGATAGTGCTCGACATGCAAGATTATGATATTATATTGGGCATGGATTTCTTAAGCAAGTACGGTGCTTCAATCGAGTGCCGTAAAAAAAAAGTGGTATTCCAGCCGGAGGCGGAATCTATGTTTGAATTTATCGGAGAGCCAAGGAGAAGAGTCAATAAGATTTTATCAGCCCTACAGGCACGCAAGATGTTAGACAGCGGATGCACTGGGTTTCTGGCCCACATAGTTGATACAAGTCAAGCTGAGGATCAGAAGCTAGAAGATGTCAGGGTTGTATGCAACTACCCAGAGGTATTCCCAGATGAATTACCAGGGTTAGCCCCAGATAGAGAAGTTGAATTTGAGATTGAGTTGATTCCTGGTACTAACCCGATCTCTAAAGCACCTTACCGTATGGCGCCGGCTGAATTAAAGGAACTTCAGGGACAGCTACAGGAGTTACTCGACAAGGGACTTATTCGCCCAAGTCGCTCTCCATGGGGAGCTCCAGTGCTGTTGGTAAAAAAGAAAGATGGGTCTATGCGAATGTGCATAGACTACCGAGCGCTGAACAATGTGACGATCAAGAACCGGTATCCTTTACCGCGGATTGATGACCTGTTCGACCAACTAAAGGGTGCCGCCGTCTTCTCTAAGATTGACCTGAGGTCCGACTATCATCAAGTAAAAGTGAAACCAGATGATATACCAAAGACGGCCTTCCAGACAAGGTATGGACATTACGAGTTCGTAGTTATGCCCTTCGGAGTGATGAATGCACCTGCCCTGTTCATGGATTTGATGAATCGGGTATTCTCAGCATTCCTCGACAAGTTTGTGATCGTCTTCATAGACGACATACTGATATATTCGAGAACCCCCGAGGAGCACGCAGAACACTTGAATGTGGTATTGCAGATTCTTCGAGAAAAATAGCTATTCGCAAAGTTCTCCAAATGCGAGTTCTGGCTTGAACAAGTATCATTTTTGGGTCACGTGATATCCAAGCACGGAGTGATGGTAGACCCAATAAAGATTGAAGCCGTGAGTAACTGGAACCGACCAAAGAATGCCAGCGAGATCAGAAGCTTTCTTGGGCTAGCAAGCTACTACCGGAAGTTTGTAGAGAACTTCTCCAGGATTGCCGCCCCTATGACAGTCCTCACCAGAAAGAACAAGAAATATGAGTGGACGGACGCCTGCGAGAGGAGTTTCACGGAATTGAAAAGGAGACTGACCAGCGCTCCAATCCTTGCTCTTCCGGACAGTAATGAAGGCTTCGACATGTACAGTGACGCTTCCAAGTTGGGACTCGGAGCTGTACTTATGCAGAATGGCAAGGTCATTGCCTACGCCTCTAAGCAACTCAAGGAACACGAAAGGAATTATCCCACCCACGATTTAGAGCTAGCGGCCGTGGTCTTTGCTCTCAAAACATAGAGGCATTATCTATATAAAGCTCAGTGTAGGATTTATACAGACCACCAGAGTCTAAAATATTTCTTCACACAGAAGGACCTGAACATGAGACAGCGCAGATGGCTCGAGCTCGTCAAGGATTATGACTGCGAGATTCTCTACCATCCGGGGAAAGCTAACAAGGTGGCTGATGCACTCAGCAAGAAGTCCTGCGCCACCTTGATGTCTCTATCCGTGTTATCTCGGCCCTTAGAAAAAGAGATTATGTGTTACGGGGTTGAAATCATTTCCGGACAGCTCTCGACCATGACGATAGCACCGACGTTGTTCGATGATATACTGGAAAAGCAAGCCCGTGACCCAAGCCTTCAGAGGATCAAGCAAGAGGTCTTAAAAGGAAAGGACGATGGGTTTCGGATCTCTGATAGTGGAGTGCTCTACCTCAGGGATCGCTTGTGTATTCCCGACGATCCAGAATTACGGAAGGAGATATTTGAGGAAGCTCACGGAACTCCTTATGCGATGCATCCTGGAACCACCAAGATGTACCAAGACACGAAAAGAAAGTTACGGTGGTTGAATGAAAAGAGATGTGGCTCGATATGTCGATGCACCGACTGCCGGAAGGTTAAGCGCGAACACCGAGACACGGAGGAACACTACGGTAGATCCAGTTCGAATGGAAATGGGAAGACATTTCTATGGATTTCATCTCGGGATTGCCCAAGGCGATAAGCGGTTATGATGCTATATGGGTAATTGTGGATGATTGTGAAGTCGCCCTTCTTAGCAATCAAGATGACCTATTCGAGCAACTGGCTCAGTTATATGCTAGGGAAATTATCAGACTACATGGAATTCCTAAGACCATCATTTCTGACAGAGATAGTCGCTTTATTTTCCATTTCTGGGAATGTGTTCAGAAGGCCCTAGGCACGAAGCTATTGTTCAGTACTGCCTTCCATCCCCAGATGGACGGCCAAAAAAGTAAATCAATCTTGGAGGATATGTTACGAGCTTGTACTGGAGTTCAAAGGTAGGTAGTGCCGATACTTATGTTTGGCGATTCGCCTACAACAATAGCTATCAAGCTACTATGGAATGGCACCCTACGAGGCTCTATACGGGAGGAAATGTAGATCTCCCATATCTTTGAGTCGAGGGTGGTGAAAAGAAGAGGATGGGACTCGACGGACTTCATCGACGACACCACCGAGCTATCTGAACATCCGTCGAGAATTGAAAGCTGCAGCCGACAAAGAGCTATGCGGATATCGGCGTAGACCGTTAGAATTGAAGTTGGGGACCTAGTATTCCTCAAAGTGGCTCCCTATGAAGGGAGTGATGAGATTGGAAGGAAGGGTGGCGAGTCCACGCTCGTGGGACCGTATCCGATATTGCGGAGGATTGGCAAGGTAGCTTACAAGCTAGAGGCGCCTCGAGATGTCGGCTATTCTAGCGTGTTCCATGTCTCTGTGCTCAAGAAATGCATTTCCAATGCGGACCAAGTGATCGAGCCACAAACAGTACAAGTTCAAGAGGACCTGAGTATTGAAAGTCGACCTATCCAGATACTAGACCGAGAAGTCAAGAGGCTAAGGAACAAAGAGGTGCCCTTAGTAAAGGTCCTGTGACAGAATCAACGGTACGAGGAAGCTACCGGGGAACGGGAGGAGGACATGAAACAGAAGTACCGAGAATTGTTCTAAGTTTCGAGGACGAAACTTTTAAAAAGTATGAAGGATTGTAACGCCCGTAAAATTCCTAGCAATTTTACAAGAATTTTTGGCTTGATGATAATGGGCTTTATGTGGGCCTTTTCAAAAATAAAAGAAAATAAGCCAAAAAGGGATGCAAGACCTAGGAATTGAACCCCAAACCTCTAGAAGTAACCAAACCCTATAGATGCATCAACTAACCAGAAGCCCAATAGGATTTTATTATTACAAGGATATGGGTAATTATAGTTAGGTGTGAGGAAGATTAAGGGAGTCTTTAAGTGAATAAATAGGGGGGGGGGGGGGGATGAGGGGGCATGAGTTAGCAAATTTGTTTTCTCCTTCTCTTCTTCTTCCTCACCGAATCCTAGAGCTCTCCCTCTCCATTTTCATCCCTTGGCCGAAACTCATCCAAGCAAGAAGCAAGGGCTAGGTTTGGTTCCTTAGGTCATCTTCCCACTACAAGCAAAGCGAAGGATGTAAGTATCCCTCACCTGCATACGAGTAGCTACCGGTTGATCGTTTTGTGTAGGAATCACCAAGATCCATTCGGGCAAGCCATGTTTTTTTTAAGGTTTCAATGAAGTTCTATGCTATGTTTTGTAACCATATGATGATGTTATGATTTAAAATGGATTAGGACAAAAGTTAACCCTAATAGCCACCAAGATCCATTCGGCCAAGCCATGTTTTTAAGGTTTCTATGCTATGTTTTGTAACTATATGATGATGTTAGGATTTAAAATGGATTAGGACAAAAGTTAACCCTAATAGCTACCAAGATCCATTCGGCCAAGCCATGTTTTTAAGGTTTCTATGCTATGTTTTGTAACTATATGATGATGTTAGGATTTAAAATGGATTAGGACAAAAGTTAACCCTAATAGCCACCAAGATCCATTCGGCCAAGCCATGTTTTTAAGGTTTCTATGCTATGTTTTGTAACTATATGATGATGTTAGGATTTAAAATGGATTAGGACAAAAGTTAACCCTAATAGCCACCAAGATCCATTCGTCCAAGCCATGTTTTTAAGGTTTCTATGCTATGTTTTGTAACTATATGATGATGTTAGGATTTAAAATGGATTAGGTCAAAAGTTAACCCTAAAAGCCAACAAGGACCATTCGGCCACCCCTATATTTTGATGATTCAATGAAGCTTTATTCCATGTTTTGTATGCTTATGATGTTGTTAGTAGGTTAATTGAATTAGGGTAAAGGACTAGCCCTAAAAACCTATAAGGACATTCGGCCACCCCTATATTGTGGTGATTCAATGAAGCTTTATTCCATGTTTTGTATGCTTATGATGTGGTTAGTATGTTAAATGAAATAGGTTAAAAAGATAACCCTAGAAACCCCTATGGACCATTCGGCCATCATGTATTTTTGGGTGATTAAATGAAGTTTAATTCATGTTCTATATGCAAATAAAGTTGTTGTTGTGTAAATGAATTAGGTTAAAAGATAACCCTAGAAACCCCTATGGACCATTCGGCCATCATGTATTTTTGGGTGATTAAATTAAGTTTTAATTCAAGTTTTATATGCATATGAAATTGTTGTTATGTTAAATGAATTAGGTTAACATGTGTTTTATGTTGGGTGAATTCATGTTGACTTGTGATATTAAATGATGCTAGATGAAGATAATATGCCTTAGGTTAGTGTTTACTTACTCTTGATGCCTTGCCTTATGCCATGCTTATGTGTATGTGATATTTAAGATATGTTATGAAATGGAATACGATAAGATTATGAAATGAAACAAAACGATATGTTCACGAAATGAATATGATATGATGATGAAATAAAGAATGATATGTTATGAAATGAAGTATGGTATGTTTATGAAATGAAAGATGATATGTTCATGAAGTGAAGCATGATATGTTATGAAATGAAGTATGCTATGTTGCGAATTGAAATAAGCTATGTTATAAAATAAGCATATAAGTATTTTACCTTCTGCATGACTTGTACCAAGATCTTAACAAGGTCCCAGAAGGGATGGGCTCCTAAGATGCCCTAGGTCGATAGAATAAGACTCGGGCCTAGGATGGGCCTCTATGTATGATTGCCCCTAGGTCGATGGAATACGACTCGGGCCTAGTACGGGATGGGCTCCAAGATGCCCTAGGTCGATGGAGTAAGACTCGGGCCTAGGATAGACTTCTACACTATGACGATTGCCCTAGGTCGACGAACTAAGATCGGGCCTAGTAACCTAGTAGGTTCGAGATTTGCTACCTCGGGTCTATTTAGGGATGCGCGCTATGATAATGAAGAAGTGGTACAATGTCGGGCCCAAATATGTTGAGATTTATGTTTACGTACCTAAAATATATGTTTTCAAAAGCATCCTGCATATGTTTACCTGATTGATTGTTATGTTCACATGTTATGTTTGATATGTCATGTTTACGCCACTATGTTACATAGGTTGTATGTTATGCTGATATGTCATGTACACGTTGCTATGTTACATATGATGCATGTTATGTTTGATTAAGTATATATTCATGTTATGCTGCTAAGTTATGGATGATACATGTTATGTTTACTTAGGTTACGTATGCTACATGTTAAGTTGATTACGCCATGTATGTTACATGTTATATTGCTTATACGTTATGAATGTTACATGCCATGATTAATGCTGATGTATGGTTTTTGTGAGTAGGACAGGATCTTACTAAGCCTATGTGCTTATAGTTTATCTTTTCCTCGTACTGCAGATAAGGGTAAGGGATGAATAAACTAAAGAGAGCAGCAGGAGGGGCCAATGTGTGTGGTAGTGGCATGGTGGAGAAGATCCGTTATGTCCTTATATATATGTTTCTCTATGATGATGACGTTTATGGATGTCCTTACTTATGTCTCCGTATGACGATGATGTTTATGAACCTGAACTAAGCACTAGGTATCTATATATGTTATGATGCATGCTCTATGTTAATAAGAAGAAGTAAAGAAGAAGTATCTATACATGTTATGATGCATACTCTATGTTAAGAAGAAGAAGTATATATATATATATATATATATATGTCAATGCATGTTTATGTTTTAAAAGAAAAAAAATATAGGTCTGAAGTCTTCCGCTGTAAGAATTAAGAAGTATGTATAAAGTCTTCCGCTGTATGTAATGTATGTATATGTCTCACGCGCAGCCTTCCGGATTCGGGTCCGAAAGGGCGTGGCGTACATTGCCTGTGGAGTTGCCGCCGGAGAGGATTAATTGTCGGTAAAGCTTCAAGTGTTGGTAAGCAAGGTCAGTTCTCCCTTTTGTGCTGTGAATTCAATTTTGATTCGTTGGATGGACAATGAGTTGTGAGCTTAGTGAATTCCATTCGGTTGAAGTGGCTGTGGATGGAATATGCAGTAGAAATTCTGGTCGGTGGCGTGGGATATGTTGTTGTATTGGCTGTGAGTGAGAGGAGAGGATGTGTGGTCTGTCCCGATGAATAAAATAAGTTGGGATGGCTGTACATGGGCTGTGATGCTTTGTGTTGGAGCTGGGAATGAAGAAATGGGTTGTGAAATTGCTGTAAATAGGGTTGTCTTTGGCCACAAAGGGGTAAGATTTGTATCCTTTGTTCTAGCTATTGGATATGGATATTCGGTAAGTGTGGTAATGTATGGGTTATTAGTGATGTTCTATTGGTGAAACATTGGTTATGTCGTGTGGATAGAGAGAATTGGATTGGGAGAATCGGTCCAGGATGGATGTAGATCTGGGGTTACGAGAGGTGTTCGAAGTTCTAACTCGTAGACGAGGAAAGAACGAGAACCTAGAAATGACGTGGTAGTTAAGTTGTGTATTTGTTTAATGCTTGTGCTTAAACATAGTTCCTATTATTGCGAAATGCCGGTTATCGGTCGAGCTATGAGATGCTCTGATCTTGGCTACGAATGGGAGTGATAACCTGTATTCGATAAGGGATATGGATTTTGTGGATAACGTAGTAGCTAATTCGTATTGTTGTTGTATGTTTTCACTAAATTATAATTGATGATATTTGCAGCACGTGGATACGAGACGGGTTCGCGACCGTGAGGATTTTATTACTACGAACATATACAACAGATGGGTAACTTCCTACCTGGTCCGGGTAGATGTATTGCATTTAGATTTAGTCATAGATATGAGCATGTTAGGTGTTCATATTACCTTGACCTTGCTTTTTTAATCGTATGCTTGATACTTTACCGTTGGCTATTAACTCCATTGCTGATATCATGTTTATTTTATCATGATTAGGAGTTATATATATAGGTGATGTAAGTAACTTAGAATTCGTTTAAGTTAAGTGCAAATAGTAAAGTCCGGATGACAACCTGATTGTACATTGGGCAAAAAAGTTATCCGTAGGTAGATAATGTCTTTAACCTAGGGTTAGTTCTAGTACCCTTAGGTTGTATGTTACCATCGAACATGTATTGTGTAAATGGTTAGAGGAATGATACTTAGGGTATCGCTATGGACCGGTGGTCCTAGCTTATTATAATCAGATGAGTACGACTCTCTACAGGATAGAGAGTGCGTCCATCAGTTGAGTACGACTCTCTACAGGATAGAGAGTGCGTCGATTAGATTGGTATGACTCTCTACAGGGTAGAGAGTATTATGATCAGTTGAGTACGACTCTTTACAGGATAGAGAGTGCGTCGATTAGATTGGTATAACTCTCTACAGGATAGAGAGTTATGATCAGTCGAGTACGACTCTCTACAGGATAGAGAGTGCGTCGATCAGTTGAGTACGACTCTCTATTGGATAAAGAGTTATGATCAGTTGAGTACGACTCTCTACAGGATAGAGAGTCCGCCGATCTATTGAGCACAACTCTCTACAGGATAGAGAGTATTGATTAGATGGGTATGACTCTTTGCTGAACAGAGAGTCTGTGGTAGATGACTGTACGTGTGACAACATACACATGTCATTTGCATGCATTCTGACGACATAGTCTCCCTTGGGGTTGAGAGAGCCGTCAGTCATCTTGCCTCCCAGAGCACTCTCCGAGGAGTAACTGGTGTGAGGGCAGAGCATCTGTTGTGCCGCACTCTACCACTATAGACGGTGGTAGTTGGAGTTGCGTGCAGTTGTCCTGGGTGCGTGGTACTCGACCACTCATTGGTAGTTTTAGTCGGAGTGGCCAGCAGCAGGGACCCCCGTTGTGTAGCGAGCTCTTTACGCTCATATGCTACTTGATCATACTGCCCACTCGGCCACTCTATAGCAGTGGTTGGTGTGAGTTGTGACAGTTGTCATGTCGTGCCACCTATGCCACTCTGGGGTCGTGGTAGCGAGTATGGGTGAGCAGACATGACCATGCATGCTGCATTGCCGTATCTGATGACACTTTGCATATTACCATATATGCATGTATATATATATATATATATGGATGGTTGAGATTAATATATATATATAGATGCGGTATATATATATATATATAATTATTGTGATGTTGCATTTGATTGTACTATGCTTGCTGCATTTGGGTGTACATCATATTCATGCATGTTTCTTGCATTTGTTATACGATTGTGTCGGATACTGGTATGAGTTGGACAGACCATTAGATACCTTGACCTGTAGCTAGAGTATATTATGAGTTGATCTACTCTTCCTGTTATATATATATATATATATATATATGTTTGATATATGTTCAGGTTGGATCAGAGTAGCGTAGCAGACTTCAGGTATGTCTGTATTTTTATGTTGTTTATTTGGTTAGACGGTATATGCTTGTATTTATATACTATGCTGATATACCTGTTGTACCTCTAGAGTATGTTGTTGAAAATACATGTGATATGACATATATACATATTTTTTTTCTATTACCTGCTGAGTTTTACTCACCACCCCTCACGGACCCTGAGTTTTTCTGTCGCTCAAGTAACAGGTAGCCGACTTCGTGATGGACTTGGAGCACCGCTGCCTGACATCTCATCTCACCTCCGAAGCTCCCGTGTCTGTTTTGGATTTTCCGTATGTCTTGTTTTGCATTCGGAGTTTTCGTGATGTTATGTATTATGTGATGTACGCACATGTTAGTGCGGGTTTTGTCGAGGTTTTCTTTATGTTATGGTGTTAGTCATACCGGTATGCATCTGTAGGATTGTATTGTTGTTGTATCGTTTCCGCTGTGTGTAGTTGTTTTGATATATATATACTGTTGTGGTTTGGTATATATTTTTATATATTGTTATCATTGTGGGCCTACGGGCCTTGTATTAACCCGAAATGTTGCCACGTACAGGGGAGGTGTCGTCCGTTTGATTTTCGGCTCGGTATGCACTCAGGGCGTGACAACTTTAGTGGTATCAGAGCCCAAGGTTCTGCGATGTTATACAATGTTGTGTTTGTGTCGAGTCTTGGATTCTCGGGAGTCGATTTATTCGGTTTTGATTTTTTGAGATGAGATGGACAGCGGCCTGAGCTCCAAGCAGCACGAGGTAAGAATTCTTGAAAACTTATGGTTTAGTAGATATTTATCTAAACTTGAACAGTAGGTGTATACAATAGAGTTATGACACCTGTGCAGACTTGTAGTAGGGGTCGTCCACCGAGGCGACCAACCAGAGTGACCTTTAGGGTTTATACTCTCGGTTATGTTGGCTATGCATTTAGATGCTTATACCAGGGAATAACCTGTAGTGTGTTGGTTATTATTCGTAACCGTGGTATGAGTTGACCACGGAAACGACCTATTGAGTCTGTGAGTCTTGAACTTGTGTTGAGAAGGTGATTTACCTTTGAGAGCCGACTGATACCGAGTCGGAAAACAGGGGCCAAGTCGTCACATTTATTATGGAAATCAGAGACTACAGTCTTAGAGATTTCCACTAACTGTGTTACTCAGATCATTACCTATGGGTAATGAACAGACTTGTAGACTATTGTGATGCAGATAGCGGAAGGCTAGGTTACGGTGTTTCATAGGGATTTTATCCCTGGGTTGTTCGTACTAAGATGTATAACTTTGAGAGTACTTTTGAGTACTTAACTCATGTTATACCGAAAAAAAGAAGAGTTGTTTGCATACCATTATCGGGATCAAGCCGGTATTTGGTGATAAATGCAGAAAATAATCTTCGGGAAATAATATATCACTTGATCATGGATTAGTGGTGCTGGAAGAGTGTATTTCCCCGTGTCACTTTTAGTGACACGTTGTAAGGAATTCTTGAGCTTCAAGAAAGGGTGATTGGTTAGCGATAGTGTACTGTGCAGAGTCGTGAGACTTGCAGAGGTTACGACCACCTAATAGCTCAAGAAGATGAATGAATGATTTAAGCCACCCAGAGTTATTGGCTTATAGTTGGATAAGGATGCTGGGATCGTCTACTAGATCCTGCCGGAAGACATTGGATTGAGTCAGGAGTTTGGAAATGACTCCGTACAAGTATTTAAGAGTTGGAGACCGGTAAGCAAATATTGCAGGTCAACTTAATAGAGTCAGAAATCTCCGACTATGGGATAAAGGAATAAGATCAGAGTCATAGACTTTGAGCTATTTTTCGATTATAGAAGACCAACCGCAGATCATCAGGATGTTCTCGTGGATATCAGCAAAATCAGAACAAAGACTTCGAAGGGATTATGTTCGTGCAGTGCGGATCACGAAGACACGTGAAGTCAGATTATCCGTTGGATCATTTCATCTGTTGCTATTGTGAGCAACCGGTACAGTGGAGGAGGTATACTTTGAAGACTCAGTTGAAGACTGTCAATGGTATTCCTGGAGGATGATGCATCGTCTCGACAGCAGAGATCAACACCGAAGATTGGGTTATCTCATCAGCAACAACCTACTACCTCAGGCGTGGTTGGAGTTCCTTGATACTCCCCTTCAGCAGAGATCAACACAGAAGCAGCATCAGCAGAATACATCTTGGGAGATTCAGCAGACAACAAACAGTTACCTCCAGATATGATTTGCTTAGTACAGAGGAGAGAGTATACGACGATGGTCATATCTATTCGGTATCCTACAATTTCAGCTAGTAGGATTTAGTGATGGGATCAGATGATCTAGGAAAATCCCCGGATTATTCGTCGTAAAAATGCAACCGCTTTGTCGTGGACTGTTGGATCTGATCTTGTTCTCTTCGGAGAAAGGCGGAGACCTGCGGGGAGCCTTTGGATCAGATCGACAGATATTTGATCGTCCAGGGTATTACTCTAGTTTACCCTTTGAGTTAATATATTGAGAGATACTTGTAGTTTACAGGTATCTTTGTCTAGAATATTCTTAGTTTGATTAGAATGGTCTTTTTCATCGACTTGTAGGTCGGTGGTATCTCTACCGTCAGGTGAGAAGTGGACTAACAATTAAGAAGTCAAGGGATACCCTTAGACTTTGATAGACATACTTTTGCTGTAGACATATCCTTACGGATGGTCAAATTGTTGGAGGTATGGTACGATATGTCTCTCGGATGTGCGTATAATCCGAGATCCTTCGAATATAGTTTCGGATGAACTCCTAGCTTTGCCGTTCCTTAGGAAAGTGAAGTAGGCGATCGAAATGATTGCGGAGATAGTTCTGACATCGAAGATCACAGACCGGGTGATAGACTTGTGAGTATCAGTGTTGTTAAACACTATAGAAATTAGAAGCACGTAAATTGCGACTATGGGAGAGATTGAAAGGGGATATTTATCTATTTCAATATTCCTCCTTGAGAAGATCCGGAACTCTTTGTTGAAAGGGAGATGGACCTTTGAAATTATGCATCGATTATCGATGATGGAATGCGATAGTTGTTAAAAGTGAATATCCTCCGTTGGGGATAGATGATCTGTTTAGATCAGCAAAGGACACCTGTGCATACTCTAGGATCGATTTACGACTGGAGGATTGATATTGTAGTGATATGGTGTCATACAATTATCATGGTCGTTGTGATGATTAATATATATCATCAGCGTAGAGTAAAGGGGATGCAGGTGTGTGGAGATGATAATTTCATACTTGGTATGAATTGTATGGATTTTGATTTAAGTTGTTAGGCTAATTAACGATTTAGTTGCCACTGGATTTGAGAATCGTGTATCCTGGACACGATTGGATCAGTTTGTGGTTGTTGGAGTTGCGTAACCTGGCCACTGTTGATTGTGGTAGATGGTGTTGCGCACTCGACCACCGTAGTTGGTGGTTTGCCTTGTATGTTTTGGTTAGTACTGTAGATGTGGATAGAATGTCTTAGCATTACTATACCACATACTTGTTTGACAAAGGCGATGTTGGAAATCATTTAGTTGAAAGCTGGTGAAATCAGTTTACAAGGCCTAAACGGCGATTAACTTTTACATGAGTATTAGTTAATCCTTCCGGAGTGGATAAAAGGATGATGTACGCAGATGTGTCGTTTCAGGGATCGGAGCGATTCCGATGTAGTTGAATGAGGCGTACTTTATGCTTATGTCAGTTAAGAAACTACGAGATAGTCTGTCATATACATGACGTGACTTTAGTAATTATTATCTGGATTTATAGATGCATGGAGCAGGAATGCTCATGGGATTTAGACTAGCTACTGGGTAGCTACTATAGAGTTGCTGGAGCGCGAACAATTGCAACAATTGCAACAAAGGAGATTGATTGCTATAGTCTTCCATGCACTTACAGCGTGTGTGGAGTGTATCTTGGATGATTGATGGATTTCTCTTTTGAGAAAATAACTCCCCGTCTCTGATAAGGATAGTGGGTTCCGGAGTTGCAGTGTTTTAGAAAGAGTTGCTACAGAAAGCACATCATTCGAGATGGGCTATATACCTTGGTGGTACTCAGATGTACCGAGAGTTGAAACATTTATACTGGTGGAATGGTATGAAGAGAGATACCGTATACTTTGTTGCTGGATATATACTATACCAGCAGGTGAAGGTTGAACATCAGAAACCCGCGAGATTGCTCCAGGAAATTCCCATTTCAGAATGGAAGTGGGAGCATATCACTATTAATTGCGTTACGGGATTGCCTAGGACCCGTAAAGGACATGATGCGATTTGGGCGAGTGTGGATCGACTGACCAAATCAGCTCATTTCCTTTCTATTCGTGGGTCGTACGTGTTGGATCATTCGGTAGAGTTGTATTACCGAAAGATTATCAGATTGCGTGGGGTACTTTTAAGTACCATATCGGATAGAGATTCGCGATTTTGACAGGGTCTGCACCAGACTATGGGCACAGAGCTTCGGCTTAGTGCAACATTTTATCCGCAGACTGATGGACTGTCTGAGCATGACATTCAAACGTTGGAGGATCTATTCAAGTCTTGTGTCATGAATTATGGAGGTGTAGCTTATCGGTTGGCTTTACCTCCAACACTTGCGAGTGCTCACAACGTATTTCCTGTTGTTATACTGAGGAAATACGTGTCGCATGTTGATAATGTTCTGAAAGTGGTTCCGAATTCTACCTCAATCTAATGCGACTTACGAGGTGATTCCAGGGTGGAGCCTGGGTCGCAAGGAGCGACAGAAGTGGGACGAAAATCATCCGACTCGTAAAGATTGAATGACAGCATCATACCGATGAGGAGGCTATGTGAGAACTGGAAGATACTATCCGAGCTCGATAGTCTCATCTGATCGCTTGAGGAAGGTATGTGGTCCCCTCGAAAACTTGCTTGAAGTAAATTTTTGCATGTTAGTACGAAATTTGGGGACCAAATTTTTATAAGTGGGGGAGAATGTAAAATACCGCAGGGAAAAAAAAATAAAATAAAATAATAATATTCCTCGGTAATTGATAAAATATCCTATGGAATTTTCCAAGAATTTTTAGAAATTTTTTTGGATTTAAACGGAGGTCTTATGGATATTTCATGGGGATAAAACGGATAGACTTTTGTAAAACCTGTTTAGACTATCTGATATTAAGAAATTAATAGGGTTAAATGTTAAGCGTTATGTTTTCTTTTCTTCTCGCCGATTGTTTTTTTTTCTTTTTCACCGCGCGACCTTTCTCCTTTCTCCCGATCGCCTCTTCGCCTTCGACGCGCGAGCTTTCTCCTTCTGTTTGTCGCCGCCGCCGCGAGCTCCTCTTTGATCGCCGATGCCTCAAGCCAGCGGCCACACCAGTCGCTGTGGTCATGCCTTCTGCCGCTGCCACTGCGAGTGGATCCATTGCCGCCCAACGCCGCTTGCCTCGTCGGCAAGACGATTCACCGTCTCTTCGCCTGAGCCAGCCGATCTCCGCCGAGCCGTTGCCGCCGCTGATGGCCGCCTCCTCGAGTCGTTCATTGCGCACCAGCCGCTGCCGACGCCTCGCTGGTGGGAGATCCAGTTGGAGGAGACGACGGCGATATGTGTCGCTGGATGTGGTTCGGAGGAGTGATCGGGATGCCAGGGACCGACATCAACAGCGTTCGGTTTGACTGTGAGATGACTTGGTCAATCGTTGCTAGAGATGGGGCAGGAGGTCTGTGGGCACTGAGTTCGCCGGTGATCAGGAAGCTGGGGAGGATCAACGCCGGAGTAGGTGAGTCAGTGTTGTTCTTCGATTTTGGACCAGATTAAGGTCAAGCTGTGAGTTTGTTTCTTATTTGAGCTTGATCCGTTGAATTGGGCAGGTTTGGTGTCGGCAAACAGGGAATAAGGGAAAAAGGGGGGCTGCCGGTTGTTGGGGATTGGCTGTCGGTTCTGTGGAGTTGCTGTCGGAGAGGATTAATTGTCGGTAAAGCTTCAAGTGTTGGTAAGCAAGGTCAGTTCTCCCTTTTGTGCTGTGAATTCAATTTTGATTCGTTGGATGGACAATGAGTTGTGAGCTTAGTGAATTCCATTCGATTGAAGTGGCTGTGGATGGAATATGCAGTAGAAATTCTGGTCGGTGGCGTGGGATATGTTGTTGTATTGGCTGTGAGTGAGAGGAGAGGATGTGTGGTCTGTCCCGGTGAATAAAATAAGTTGGGATGACTGTACATGGGCTGTGATGCTTTGTGTTGGAGCTGGGAATGAAGAAATGGGTTGTGAAATTGCTGTAAATAGGGTTGTCTTTGGCCACAAAGGGGTAAGATTTGTATCCTTTGTTTTAGCTGTTGGATATGGATATTCGGTAAGTGTGGTAATGTATGGGTTATTGGTGATGTTCTATTGGTGAAACATTGGTTATGTCGTGTGGATAGAGAGAATTGGATTGAGAGAATCGATCCAGGATGGATGTAGATCTGGGGTTACGAGAGGTGTGTTCGAAGTTCTAACTCGTAGACGAGGAAAGAACGAGAACCTAGAAATGATGTGGTAGTTAAGTTGTGTATTTGTTTAATGCTTGTGCTTAAACATAGTTCCTATTATTGCGAAATGCCGGTTATCGGTCGAGCTATGAGATGCTCTGATCTTGGCTACGAATGGGAGTGATAACCTGTATTCGATAAGGGATATGGATTTTGTGGATAACGTAGTAGCTAATTCGTATTGTTGTTGTATGCTTTCACTAAATTATAATTGATGATATTTGCAGGACGTGGATACGAGACGGGTCCGCGACCGTGAAGATTTTATTACTACGAGCATATACAGCAGGTGGGTAACTTCCTACCTGGTCCGGGTAGATGTATTGCATTCAGATTTAGTCATAGATATGAGCATGTTAGGTGTTCATATTACTTTAACCCTGCTTTTTTTATCGTATGTTTGATACTTTACCGTTGGCTATTAACTCCATTGCTGATATCATGTTTATTTTATCATGATTAGGAGTTATATATATAGGTGATGTAAGTAACTTAGAATTTATTTAAGTTAAGTGCAAATAGTAAAGTCTAGATGACAACCTGATTGTACATTGGGCAAAAAAGTTATCCGTAGGTAGATAATGTTTTTAACCTAGGGTTAGTTCTAGTACCCTTAGGTTGTATGTTACCATCGAACATGTATTGTGTAAATGGTCAGAGGAATGATACTTAGGGTATCGCTACGACGGTCCTAGCTTGTTATAATCGGGATGAGTACGACTCTACGTGATAGAGAGTGCGCCCATCATTGAGTACGACTTCTCTGTGATAGAGAGCGCCGATTAGATTGGTAATTTCTGCAGAGAGAGTATTACGATCTGAGTACGACTTTCACTGTGATAGAGAGTGCGCCGATTAGATCGGTATGACTCTCACTGTGATGTAGAGTTACGATCAATCGAGTACGACTCTGCTGTGATAAAGAGTGCGGCCGATCAATGAGTATGACTCTCATCGATGAGAGTTACGATCAGAGCACGGCCTCTACAGATGATAGAGTCCGCCGATCTATTGAGTACAACTCTACTGTGATAGAGAGTATCGATTAGATGAGTACGACTTCCAATGCAGAGTCTGGGTAGATGGTCAGACGCGGTGACAAAGATACACATGTCATTTCAGATGCATTCTCGACATACAGTCTCCTCGGGCCGTAGAGAGTACACCATCTGGCTTCCCGCAGCACTCCCGAGGAGTAATCAAAGTGCGAGGGCAAAGACCCAGCCGCACTCTACCACTATAGACGGTGGTAGTTAGAGTCATGCGCGCTACAGTCCCTGCGCGTGTACCGACCACTCATCGGTAGTGTTAGCCTGAGTCGCCAAAGCAGCAGGACCCCTGTCACAGAGCGAGCTCTTTACGCCATATGCTACTGATCATACGCCCACCCTACCACTCTATAGCAGCTGGTTGCGTGAGTCAGACTACTGTCATGTCGCGGCTCGCTAGGGCACCCCGCCGTAATATGGTTTTGATGGTGTGCAAAGGATTTAAGCCGGGCTGATATGTTGATTCGATACGCGGCCAAGTCGCGGCAGACTTAGTAATCGACATGTAGCAAAGGGCGAAGTTTCACATCTCGCGACTCGCAGGCTCGAGTCGGTGCGATAGCACGAAGCCGCACTTGGAGCATCCGAGGGACCGCCGGACGAGAAGCTTGGAGTGAAGCCGGAGGAAGTAGACTTCGAGGCAAGAGACGCGAAGGAGCATTGCAGAGTCGTACGCCTGATGCTGCCGAGGGACGTGGCCGAGAACGAAGAGAACTTCAAAGGCGAGGGACTCCGAAAGATGAGAGTGAGCGAATGTAACCCGGGAAGGGGTAGCTCTTAGGTGAAACTTGGCCATTTGGCCAAGTGTCGGATGGGTTTTCCCGACACCACCGATCATTGCCATGTCATGACAATGATCGCTCGAGTCGAATGTAGTTCGACCGTATCCGATCGATCGGTGACGTGATCAGCGGTGGCTGATCGCGATCACGATCGGCCGAAGGCGCGATCGATGCCGTCGGTTTTCGATAGGGTTTGACCACCGGCGTTCGTGGCCTACGGATGACGAAGCGACCGATGAGAGGTCCATCGATCGCCAAGAGTTCCGTTAGACTACAACGGTCGGGATCCGACGTGTTCGGAGGCCATTGTAGTGACGGTAGTCGACTGCCAAGGGCGGCAGTCGACTGGTGGCGGCCAACGGGAAAAAATCAGCCCTCTCTATAAAAAGAGAGGGTGTGAGCCTTTGAGAGGCTAATGCTTATGCTCCAAGTGATCTTCCTAGTGCCCCACAAGCTCTAAACTCTTCTTACTTGTTTTTACTCCATTCTATTTGTAAGAAGAGTGATCTTGATTGTAAAGGTTACCTCCACCTAGCTTGGTGCAAAGGAGAGACCAATAGTGATTGGCTTTGGAGGAGTGATTCACCTCGGACGAATCGGGATCGTGGATTAGCGGCGTAGCCGTGAACCACGTTACATTCTTTGTTAGCGTTTGTATTTTCATTTATTGCTTTGTCTTTATTGTTTATGCTTCCGCTTGCGCTAACGATTGTGTAGACGAGCAAACGAACGAACGAATTACGACATCCAACGAACGAGGGCTATTCACCCCCCTCTAGGCGGCCGTACCGATCCCCTACAAGTGGTATCAGAGCCGAGGAAAGCTTGTCGAGGACTAACCGCCACAACAAGCAACTTTCAAAATGGCCGACTCCAACATCCATCCTCCGAAGTTTGAAGGAGAATTCGCTTGGTGGAAGAAGCGAATGGAGGTATTTTTCGAAACGGATTTTGACATTATGATTACAATGGAATCCGGTTTCGTTTTGCCTAGGGATGAAGAGGGGAAGCCAATAGAGAAATCTAGGTGGACCAAAAGGCAAAGGGAAGAGCACCTTGCAAATTCAAAAGCCAAGCATCATCTCTTCAATGTGCTCCCCCAACAAGAAATCAATCGAATAGGAGAATGCCTAAGCGCCAAGGAGATGTGGGAGAAGCTAATTGAGCTTCATGAAGGCACATCCGAGGCAAAGCTAGCAAGGAGAGATCTCCTCCGCTCCCAACTATCCAACATTAAATTAGAAAAGGGAGAAAAGGTAACTTCTTTGCATTCTAGATTCAAAGAAATTTTAAATGGACTAACAAGTGTAGGAGAAAGGCTCTCCAATCGCGATATGATAATGAAGGCCATAGATGCTTTCCCCCGATCATCCAAGTGGAGTTCAATGGTAGACTCATTTTACATTTCAAAGAATCTAGAGGTAAGTACTCTAGATGAATTTTTCTCCACTATGGAATTACATGAATCTAGGCTTGAAGGAATACAAGAAGAGCCTAGAATTCAACCCTCAAGAGGAGTAGCTTTGATAGCGAACAAGGGGAAGAAGAAGATGGAAATCCCCTCCTCCTCCGATGACGAAGCATCTTCCTCCTCCTCCATGGATAACACTGAAGAAGCCTATATGGTAAGGAAGGTAAGACGTGCATTTAAGAATTTTAGATTTGATAAATCTCATGATAGGAATAGAAGACCAAGGGGGAAAGTCATATGCTACAATTGCCAAGGAGAGGGGCACATAAGGGACAATTGTCCTCTCCTAAACAAGAGCAAGGAAGAGAGGAAAAAGAAAGAAGAAAAGGAGAAGAAAAATGAGAGCAAGAAAAAGAAGGAAGAGGAGAAGAAGACAAAAGAAAAGGGGAAGACCAAAGCTCTAAAGGCAAGGACTTGGGATGACCCATCCTCATCCTCCTCATCATCATCGGATGAGGAGAATGCCTTTGTCACCAATTTGGCCTTGATGGCCTTTGATGACTTGGATTGCTCATCATCCGAAAATGAAGGATCAAGCTCAATTGGGGAGAGCTCAAATGAAGGGGGAGCTTCTACATCCTCATCATCCGAAGAAGAAGAGGACATGGAAACTATGGTAACGAAAGTCTCTCCTAAGAAAATAGTTTCCATAATTTCTAGTTTAACTAAGGATTTATTTGGAATGAAAAAGAAAAAGAAAAGCATGCTTAATCAAATTAAGGCATTGGAAAATAAGCTAGAAAATGCATGCTTAAATGATAATATTTCTTCTAGCTTAAATAATGCATGCTCACATGACCTTTATGTGCCATTAGATGTTAGTGATGCATGTATAAATGAAAATAGGGCCTTAAGGGAAAAGGTAGATTATTTAACAAAAGCCCTAGAAAAATTCACAATTGGCTCCAACACATTGAACATGATCTTAGGGAGTCAAAGAGCTAGTTTCAACAAAAAGGGCCTAGGCTACAAGGAAAAGAAAAATGAAAAGGCCTACAAATGCCTAATAGCTAGGAGACAAGATAAGAAGAAAGTAATAGCTAGGAAATGGATCCTCAAGGAATACTTAGTGAACCCAATAGGAAAGAACTTATTTTGGGTTCCAAAATACATCCTTAAGGGTTAGGAAAACCCTAGGGTAGTCAACCATATGGAATTAACCTATATCATATTTTGGTTGACTTAGGATGGCGGGACAACATTTTTAGAATAGTGTTGGGTGATGATAACGTGCCCATAAATAGATAATAATGCTTAAATCATGATAATTAATGTAATTGCTATGTATGTTTGAAATCATGATTTATGATTTTAATATTTGGCACGTAATCATGAGAAATAGAGTTGAATCATACTTTAGGTGATACTTTGCTTATTATCATCATATAATACCTAATGCATGACTATTATTTGATGAATACATGTATTTCATGATCATAATATAGAATTCATTCATATATGCCTTTATGATCATGATGATTATTAGGTTGATACTTAACCTTGATAGAATTGCATGAATATATTGGTTAAGTATACACAAATACCCCCTAGGATGCATCTCACATTCACTATAGGCTAACTTGATTGCAAACTTAGCATGAGTGAGATGTTAGGATGATACAAATGTCCACTAATGCCTATGACATTTAGATGGTCATTTAAAGTATCAACATAGCAATAATATACCAATCATGGGGAAGGCTTATGTTTAATTCATAGACATATTGCCCAAAGATCATGGTTGGATATTTCATATGTTTTCAAAACAATTTCTTAATCTAAAATCTATGTATTCATGTTTTGAAACAATTCAAAGCAAGACTAGGTGTTAAAATAGATACTCTTATGATCAAAAACCTAGTAGTTTTTAAAGCTTATGGATTTTTGGCAAATACGTAGAAATATAATGATTTTTCATGAAAACCTATTTTTCACTGATAGATATACTTAAAAGAAATGTGTTCCCCAAATTTCATGATTTTTCGAATTTTCTAGAATTTTTAACGCATTTCTAAAATTCACCCCAGAAATCAGAAATCTCGAATCGCTACCTGATCGGTAGTCCGAACTATGATCATGACCTGAATATCGATCAAGAAAGGTCAATTCGATTTTAATTCAACTTGTGGTATTTTCTTTTTATTAGACTTGATGTCATGTGCTTTTAACTTAGTGTTGATCTTTTTGATGGTGTCAAAGGGGGAGAAATAATTATGTTTAAGTTAATTATTTTAGGGGGAGAAATATATGATAGGGGGAAAAAATTTGTATAGAGAGTTTCATGGATTAAGCGGGAGTTGCATGTTGCTATATCATGTTTATCTTTACATGCTTTCTTACCTTAGAATTTATATCAAATGTTTTTACCTAACTTAAACGGATTGCCACACATCAAAAAGGGGGAGATTGTTAGGGCAATCTCTTGCCGTAATATGGTTTTGATGGTGTGACAAAGGGTTTAAGTTAGTTTGATATGTTGATTTGATATGTGCATTGAAGTCGTGCAGGACTTAGTAATTCGTGATATCGAGTAGTGGCGAAGTTTCACATCTCGCGACTCGTGCCTCGAGTCGGTGAAGGATAGCTTCGGCCGTCGCTTGAGCATCAGGGACCACGGACAAGAAGCTTGGAGGCGGAGGAAGTAGACTTCGAGGCAAGAGACGCCGGGCGAGCATCGCAGTCGTCGCTGATGTTAGGAGGGACGTGGCCGAGAACGAAGAGAACTTCGAAGGCGAGGGACTCCGAGAGATGAGAGTGAGCGAATGTAACTCGGGAAGGGGTAGCTCTTAGGTGAAACTTGGCCATTTGGCCAAGTGTCGGATGGATTTTCGACACCGCCGATCGCCATGTCAAATGATCGCTTCGAGTCGAATGTAGTTCGACCGTATCCGTCTCGATCGAGTGGCGCGTGATCGCCATACGCGGCAAATCGCGATCGATTAAGACCATCGATCCAAGGCAAAGCGAATGATCGTCGATAGGGTTTCGCCACAGACCGCTCGTAGCCGATCGGCGGCCGATTACGGAGGCGGCCGATGATGAGGTCCATCACCGATCGCCAAGAGTTCCGATTAGACTACAATCGGGATCCGACGTGTTCGAGGCCGTTGTAGTGGCGTGACGCCAAGGGCGTGGTGATCGCGGCTAAACGGGAAGAAATCAGCCCTCTCTATAAAAAGAGAGGGTGTGAGCCTTTGAGAGGCTAATGCTTATGCTCCAAGTGATCTTCCTAGTGCCCCACAAGCTCTAAACTCTTCTTACTTGTTTTTACTCCATTCTATTTGTAAGAAGAGTGATCTTGATTGTAAAGGTTACCTCCACCTAGCTTGGTGCAAAGGAGAGACCAATAGTGATTGGCTTTGGAGGAGTGATTCACCTCGGACGAATCGGGATCGTGGATTAGCGGCGTAGCCGTGAACCACGTTACATTCTTTGTTAGCGTTTGTATTTTCATTTATTGCTTTGTCTTTATTGTTTATGCTTCCGCTTGCGCTAACGATTGTGTAGACGAGCAAACGAACGAACGAATTACGACATCCAACGAACGAGGGTTATTCACCCCCCTCTAGCCGGCCGTACCGATCCCCTACAGTGCCACCTAGGCCACACTGGGGTCGTGGTAGCGAGTAGGAGTGAGCAGACATGACCATGCATACTGCATTGCCGTATCTGATGACACTTTGCATATTACCATATATATATACATATACAGGCATGACCATGCATACTGCATTGTCGTATCTGATAACACTTTGCATATATATATATATATATATATATATATATATGATTATTGTGATGCTGCATTTGATTGTACTATACTTGCTGCATTTGGGTGTACATCATATTCATGCATGTTTCTTGCATTTGTTATACGATTGTGTCGGATACTGGTATGGGTTGGACAAACCATTAAATACCTTGACCTATAGCTAGAGTATATTGTGAGTTGATCTACTTTTCCTGTTATATATATATATGTTTGATATATCTTCGTGTCGATCGAGTAGCGTAATGCACTCGTGCATGTCTCGCATTTTTATGTTGTTTATTCGCTAGACTAGATATGCTTGTATTTATATACTACGCCGATATACCGTGACTCAAGAGTATATGTCATTGGAAAATACATGTGATATGACATATATATATGTTTTTTTCTATTAATTACCGAAGTACTTACCACCCCACGGACCACGGTTTTTACATGCCTGTAGCAGTAGCCGACCGTGATGGACTTGAGCACCACGATCGACATCTCGGCTCACCTCAGAGGCTCCGTGTATACATTTTGGATTTTCCGTATGTCTTGTTTTGCATTCGGAGTTTTCGTGATGTTATGTATTATGTGATGTACGCACATGTTGGTGTGGGTTTTGTCGAGGTTTTCTTTATGTTATAGTGTTAGTCATACCGGTATGCATATGTAGGATTGTATTGTTGTTGTATCGTTTCCGCTGTGTGTAGTTGTTTTGATATATATATATTGTTGTGGTTTGGTATATTTTTTTATATATTGTTGTTATTGTTGGCCTACGGGTCTTGTATTAATCCGAAATGTTGCCACGTACAGGGGAGGTGCCGTCCGTTTGATTTTCAGCTCGGTATGCTCTCGGAGCGTGACATCTAGGGCATTATCATCTAGGTATCAGGTGTTTATAATTTTTCATTGTGCCAAGGCCTCATGCCTAGACTTATGAACATTATCTCTAAAAATAATACGACGAGGGTTAGGGTTGTTACCATGCTCTTTACTTTTTCCCTTCGATCAGGAGCTTGCTCCTTCTTTGCCATAGTGTCGTTTCGATGCCATGTCTTGCGTTTTCAGATCAAAGGCTTGATGCCAAATTTGAAGGTGCTGGAGAAAGACTTTAGATGGTCAAAATTTTTGTCGAAAAAAAACTATGCCAGTTCACCGGAGCTTTTGTGTCGGATCGCTGGAGTTTGTTGTCGGAAGCTCTAATAAACGAACCGCTGGGTTGGTCAAAGAGCTGGGACTATGGGTGGTTGCTTTGGATGGTTGGAATGCTGAGAAACTAGCTGTAGTTCGCCAGAAAAGAGCGTGCCAAATCACCAAAAATCCTTGTTGCCTTCGACGAAAGAAGATGGAAAGGGCTACTCGCACTAGGAAGATGTTGGCAGTGAAGTTGTTGACCTCAAGAGTCTTGGAGATCAAGCTCGTCGTGGTGGAACCCGGAGATCTTCACCGGTAACCCAAGGGGACAGCTAGGGTATATTTGATGAACTTGCCGGAGGAGACTACAGGGCCGGAACTTGAAGAGGAAGCCCTAGAAACACCAACTCTGGTCGAACGCTAGTTCTGGCGAGGCTGAGAACGCAAAAGAACGCTGGAGGAGTAGTCGCCGGAGGTGAGGAAAGGGGGTCAAGGCTTTTATGGGTGTGGAGAAAGGTTCGACCCCCTTTACAATGGCACTCCATAACCGTGGATCACACTCTGGTCTGGCCGTGGCGCACGTCGTGGAGTCAGCCCGAGGTTGGCATGTGGAGATCTCTATAGTCAGGCCGTGGAGTATGCTATGGGACTTGGTTCTTCCTTTGGATGGCCCACAGGCATAGTGGACTCCACGGCTAACCCATAGGACACTGTTCCTTTAAAATTTTCGCTCCATAGTCGTAGTAAATACTATGATTGAGCGATAGAACGGATTGTACATACACAAAACAAAATAAAAATTAAATAAAATAATAAAGAAAAAATAAATAACAAATTAAAATAAGAAAAATAGATTTGGATTGCTTCCCAAAATCTACTTATTTAAGGTCCTAAGCTTGAACCCTTTAAATTCTTATCCCGAATCCGAATGTGCTCCGATCCTCGCTTTTCAAGAGGGACACATGTAGATTGAGAACATCAACTGGATTCTCTCTCCAAAATCCCTTTATTGGCTTGCCCTAATTTCAAGAGGTGATCCTGGATGTAAGTATATCTCACCTTCTTCTCTCCTTATTACAAAAAAATCCATCCTGAAAGAAGAATTCTCAACAATTGATGAATAAATATATTTAGAAAAATTAAACTCAATCTTATTGTCCTTAACTAATATGGATAATTTGGGATTTTTCACATCGATGATGACTCTCGCAGTGGCTAAGAAAGGTCTTTCAAGAATAATAGGGACTCGAGAGGTTTTGTTTATATCCAGAATAGTAATGTCAATGGGTATCATGAAATACCCCATCTTCATTGGGACATCTTTCAAAATATCTAAAGATTGTCTTACCATATGGACCACAAACCATAAGAGTTTTAACCTGCTTAACCCTAATTTCTTACATATAGAGAGTGACATGAGGTCAACACTACACTAAGATGACATAAAGTTGTATCAAAATTGAATCCATGAATTGTACAAGGAATTGAAAAGCTACTTGCATCCTTGAGCTTTGGAGAAGATTTATTTTGAATTAGAGCATTACATTCTTCTGAAAGACGTATGACTATGCAATTCTCAGTCTTTAGCTTTTTGATAATCTCGAAGATCTTTCCAAACTGCTTGTCCAATTTGGCTTTGGGTAGGCACTGGGGGAATGATATGGTTGGTTTATAAGTCATGCCTTGTACTGGAGGTTCAAGTTCTTCATGTAACTCCTTGAGATCCTTCTCCTTAGTGCATGGTATGCAATGACTTTCACCTCAAGTTCTCCCAAAGCTTCCTTGTCTCCTGCAAAAATAGTGTTGCAAATGTTCTATATGGGATTTGTCTCAATCTTTCCGAGAAATCTACTTGTCCTTCTCAAAGATGAGCTAGCATGTACAATTTATGTTTCTAACATTTTAGTATGGTTAGTCAAATTGTCAACTTTACCCATTAGTAGTTTGATCACTTCTGTCGTGTCCTTGTGTTGTTGATTAGATTCAAACATGTGATGTTGAAACTCTTCATTTTTCTCTGTTTGGAATGTAATAAAATTTTCCAACATTGTTTTAATGTTTGACTTTTTCCTCTATTGGAATCCTGATGATGACTTGAAGTTGTTCTACCTGACTTAAGGTTGATTGTTCTAGTAGAAAAAAATTGGGTGATTTCTCTAGCTCGGGTTGTAGGTATTGGAGTATGAGTTGTTGTTTGAACATTGATTGAAATTATTGATCGCATCATCTTACTCCATCTGTGCTCCCGAAGATGGTACGACTCCTAGTTACAATTTATGGTAGAGTGACCTATCGCTCCACAAATTTCATAGGAAATATTAGAAATATTTACCACGCTTACATTAAAGTGTTCAAATTTTTGAGATAAGACATCCATTTTAGCAACAAGAAGATCTAAAGCGCTTACCTCATACTCACATGTAGTTCATATGAAATTACCTCTTTTTGTCGCCCAGGTAATTGTGTTATGCTCTCGATGATCTCAAGTGCTTCGTCTAGGGTTTTGTTCATGAGAGCTCCACTTGCAGCGGAATACAAAGAAACTTTTGTAGAGTAAGAGAAAACATTATAAAAAATATATGTATGATAAGCCATCGTTCTAATCCATGATGGGGATATTGTTATAGCAATCCCTTAAAATGGTCTCATGCTTCGAAGAGTGACTCTTCATCCCTTTGTGCAAAGTTCATAAGTTGGTGGCAATGTTAGCGGTCTTGTTTGGCAGGAAATATTTGTTCAGAAACTTTTGTTTAAGTTGCTCCCATGTCATGATACGATCAAGAGAAAGAGAGTTCAACAAGTCCTTACTTTGTCTCTTAAGAAGAAAGGAAATAGTTGCAGTCTAATCGAATCTGCAAAAGCTCCATTAAACTTTAAAGTTTCACAAAATTCTAAAAATACCTCTAAGTATAGATTAAGGTCTTTTGTAAGTGCTCCTCCAAATTGATTCTATCGGATCATGGAGAGTAGGGTAGGTTTCAACTCAAAGTTATTTGCTTCAATTGAGGGTCTTCGAATGATTAATCTTAGGCCCCGCGTACTTGGCACAACGTAATCCCTCAACGACTTATTTTCATCTTGAGTGGCCATGATGGAATTTTGATTTGCTTCTCATTATCTTTGAAGTCGTCGTCTAGCAAGGAGGGTTTGCTCAATTTCAGGATATGCTTCTATAAGAATGCTTTGTTTATCTAATCTGAGCATGCAACTCGAAAAGAAAACTTTCAAAATTGGAAAGATAAATTTTATAGTGAAGGACATGAACCTACAAATGTAGAGCTTATAGAGTATATAACCACGACACCCTTAGAGTCGAGGAGACTATCAATGTAGAGCTAGTGCATCGCTATGAACCACGGAGTATAATCATAAATACTAACCGACTCTGACCAGGACTGGTTGATCCTTCATATCAATCAAGCCAAATATGAGTCGAACATTTCATAGATGAGCTTATTTTCAATATATTATTTTTTAATAAAAAATGTGGAACATGCTTGGACTTTAAATTTAGCACTTATTTTGGTCTCCACACACTCCTTACTCTTTTTAATATACGGCAAAAGGGGGAGAAAAAGACCAAGTTAAGGGGTCAAATTTTTTTTACTCTTACTTCATGTTTAAACCAAAAGTTAACTTTAGGTTTTGAAAACTTATTTAACTTTTAACAAAAGGCCAAGTTAAGAGAATTCTTAACTTATTTATGTCGTTAATGTTTTACTTAAGAGGGAGAAAGGGCTTAACTAAAACGTTTTACTAAAGCTAACTTTAAGTAATGTTAATTACTTAAAGCAACCCTAAAGGGGGAGGATTAAGGTCTTTCTTCAAGACTCACCCTCGGTCAAGGGGGAGGTTTCCTCAAGGGAGAGTACTTGAGAAATATTTTTACTACTCCTACTTTTGCTTATTGTCTTTACTGTTTCATGCACTTAATTTCCTTAACTTTGTGTTTTTGCCATATATCAAAAAGGGGGAGATTGTTGGTGCAGTGAGGCACCGAAATCGAACCTGTGTTTTGATTATAGCAAAGACACAAAAGTTAAGTCTATTTTGTTTTCTCACGAGCTGAATCGAGTGTGCAGAAGATTGATATAGCTGGAGCTGAAGGCTAGCGACACCCGGAGGAAGCCGCGGTGGTCGGGCGATACTCGAGTTACTTCGGAGGGAGCCGAAGGAATCGAGTGGAAGGCCGGAAGCAAAAGCGACACGTAAGTATCGAGGTAAGCTCGTGTGTGCGAGAGTAAGTAAGGTCGTATCCTCTTTACGGGGATGATCTTAAGCGTAGATCCGACCAAAGACATCTTATAGATGGTCTAGGTCGAGATCGGATGGTCGACGACCATCGAAATTATGTTTTTATTGAGCTAACTTTGACTTGCAGCAAGCATCAGTCGACTGCCAGCTTGGAGGACTCGACTGTCGTGTATCAGTCGACTGCCGAAGGTCATCAATCGACTGATGCTGCCATCAGTCGACTGATGATGGCCATCAGTCGACTGATGGTCAATGATCAGATTCGAGGAGTCAAGGCTTATCACTCCACCTCAAAGCGGTTTGGTGTCCATTTGTGATTGGTTGAAGACCCACTCGAAAAGGGGCTCAAAGGCTATAAAAGGAGGGCCAAACCTAGGGTTTTGACAACAATTCGGTTGGATCGAGTTGGATCGATTGTTGGATCGAGAAGCGTCGCTAGAGGGGGGGGGGTGAATAGCGATCGTAAAACTTTCGTTTTCGTTCGTTCGATACGCAAAGTAAACGAGTAAACACAGCGGAAAATAAAATGACACGTTTATTTTACTTGGTTCACAACCCAGTGGTTGCTACTCCAAGGCCCTATCGGTCCTTGACCGCATACGGAGGGCAAAACACTATAACGTCTCCTCCTCGTTGGAGGTAGGAGACAACGATCACAAAATCCGGAAGTACGAGGATGAGGCAACAAGCCTACCTCACCTCGTTACAAAAAAAAACAACGAATACAATAATAAAAAGTATTACTAGATCTTTGTTGCGAAGAAGATCTCGAGGTTGTCGTCACGCGTCGGTGTTATGGCCGGTGTTGAGCGTTAAGCACTTGATGAATAATTGTTGTAATTTGGAGTGGAATCCTCCTCCTTTTATAGACTTTGGCCTCTGAAATTGTCTCCTATTTCTTTGGAACGGATCATGGATTTTTCCAAATTTTATCGCGAAGTGGCGCGTCGAAACGTTATCCATTTGACCTAGCGCAAAGCCGAGTCGCCGCCATCGATCGTGATGACTCCCATCGATCGGTGATGGGCATCACGATCGCTATGTGTCCAGCAATGATCGCACCTGGCCACTTCCCTGCAATAAGAGGTTAGCTCGAAAAATGATAAATGCAACGGTTTCTGACCGTCCGATCTCGACCTAGACCTTCCACGGAAGTCTTAATCGGATCGCCGCCTATGGTCGCCCCCGTAAAGAGGACACAACCTTACAATCTCTCACTCACACGAACTTACCTCGATAGTAGCTCTGCTTAGGCCTTCCACTTGATTCCTTGGCTCCCTCCGAAGTCACTCGAGTGTCGCCCGACCACCGCGGCTTCCTCGGGTGTCGCTAGCCTTTAGCTCGGCTTTAATACTTTTACGCACACTTGATAGCTCGTGAGATAACGATGTAAACTTAACTTTGTGTCTTTGCCATAATCAAAACACAGGTTCGATTATCTAGTGCCCCTGCACCAACAATCTCCCCCTTTTTGATCTATGGCAAACCAACACAAAGTTAAGGGAAATTAAAGCATAAACCAAGTATAGTAAATGATGAATGTCATTTTCAAAAACTCCCCCTTAACCAAAACTCCCTCTTAACCCTTGGTGAGTTTTGAAAGAGATACTTTAGTTCAAAATTAAATAAATTTTGTGTTACTCCCCCTTAACTTTCGCTCTTCTCCCCCTTTTACCATAAATCAAAATAAATGTTGGGGTTTGTTATATAAAAATAGGGGTTGAAAGACAATATGGTATATGCATGCATCAAAATAAATCAACTATGAGTCCAAGCATACGTCTAGCAGTAATTAGATAGATTGGTTCGAGGTGTGTCCCTCTGCACCAATAATCTAAAGGTTTGTAATATAACCCTTTAGGGTTAGTTTGCTCTCCCCCTTAGTCAAATATATGAAGTATAAGAGATGTAGGGGGCGCTAAACCTTGGCCTAAGGTTTGTTAAGTACAATAGTTGAAAAAATAAGTAGTATTTTGAAGAGGTTGTTTTAACTATATTTCAATTATCCTTAACATCTCACCTGTGTCTATATGATCAAGCATGTCATACTTATGTGTTTTTGTGAGATGACTTTCAATTAAGTTGATTAAGTGCATTTAGGTTCAAGTAATTTTATGTTAGATTTGGATTTGACCCTAGGCTTGTCAAGTTTACCTTTTCAAGATCATGGCTTCAGTGTCGTGGCGAACTGAGGGCCTTCTTTTATCGGATCATCGACCACTTCCTTAGACAAAGCCATTTTCAAGAAAATGATGACTTGACTCACCTAAGATTATTTCCTAGTCTAATCGGGTTATTTTTGAAAAGAGGCTCCCAGGCTCAATCTTTTAAAGATTTTAGTTGGTTATGTCGTGTTCTAAGTGAGTTCAAAAGTTTTAAAGCACAAACTTTTTAAGTTAAAGCATGCAATTTCTAAGTCAAAGCACAAACATGTTTTGTATCTTGGCTCCCCTAGACCGTTGAATCGGTTCGGTCTATCCACATAGTGGATTTGGTCCTTGGGAACCCAGTACGTGTTGGATCCTAGAGTTGAGATCAAAAGGTTCTTAGGGACCCATGCTTGGACTCTTTGATGACTACGATTTACGATAGACATATATGACCTATTCGTAGTCATTGACCTAAATCCGAGTCCGGCTTTGTTGTACACTGCTCTTTGGGTTCCAAGTAGTCGATTAAGGTTCTTAGATCCCAACGTGAACCTTTCCAACCTAGCCTCAACCTCTTGAACTTGGTCTTTCAAGAGAGAATTCTCCTCCTCAAGTTTTTCAATTTGAGTTGAGTTTCCCTCTTGAACTTGACTAGTTGAAGGGGTTAGAGTAGCCTCTTGCTTGAGGGTTTCAACCTCCTCAAGTAACGACTCAACCCTAGACTCGGACTTAGTTAATTTCCTATTAAGCATTTTAATTGTATTGTAAAGCGTACTAATTAAAGAGCGATTAACCTTGACTTTCCCTTTTGGTTTTCTTTTCGTATTTTTCGATTCGTATATTTCTTAGATTTTGTTTCCCGCACTACTAATCCAAGACCAAGTCTTGGTACATAGTTTTTTTGTTGTGTTTTTGCAAGTACTAATCTCCTTCAGAGTACCTCACGATCAAACGAGCATAACTTTTGCTACAAGTGGACTCACGAAACGATCTACCCACCAAATAGAAGCTCTCTGAAAGATCTACACTTCTTATGGGAGGTTTACCCCCGTAACAAGCTGTTTCCAGCCCCAAAATCCAATGTTTAGTACCCTTTCGGGGACATCGAAGGTCGTAAGTTTCAAATTTTTGTTAGATTCTTATCCTCCTTATTTATTTCTGTTTTTTTTCTATTATTTCCCGCATTACTAATCCAAGACCAAGTCTTGGAATTCTCTTTGGTTTTTATTTGTGTTTTGCAAGATACTTAATGGCTCACATTGAGGGATATAGCACCACCCGACCTCCATTCTTTAACGGAGATGATTTCCGTTATTGGAAAGGTCGGATGGAGTGTTTCTTGAAAACACAAGTCGAGACTTGGATAGTGTTTATTTTACTTGGTTCACAACCCAGTGGTTGCTACTCCAAGGCCCTATCGGTCCTTGACCGCGTACGGAGGGCAAAGCACTATAACGTCTCCTCCTCGTTGGAGGTAGGAGACAACGATCACAAAATCCGGAAGTACGAGGATGAGGCAACAAGCCTACCTCACCTCGTTACAAAAAAAAACAACGAATACAATAATAAAAAGTATTACTAGATCTTTCGCGAAGAAGATCGAGGTTCGTCGCGTTATAGCGCATGTTATGCGTTGTAGGAGCACTTGATGAATAATTGATGTGATTTGGAGTGGAATCCTCCCCTCCTTTTATAGACTTTGGCCTAAGAAATTGTCTCCTATTTCTTTGGAACGGATCATGGATTTTTCTAAATTTTATCGCGAAGTGGCCGCGTCAAACGTTATCCGTTTTGACCTAGCGCAAAAGCTGAGTCATCGCCATCAGTCGACTGATGACTCCCATCACCGATCGTGATGGGCATCACGATCGGCTATGTGTCCGATGATCGCATTGACCACTTCCTCGCAATAAGAGGTTAGCTCAAAATGATAAATGCGACGGTTTATCGATCTCGACCTAGACCTTCCACGGGAAGTCTTAATCGGATCGCCGCCTATGGTCGTCCCCGTAAAGAGGACACAACCTTACAATCTCTCACTCACACGAGCTTACCTCGATAGTAGCTCTCACTTCCGGCCTTCCACTTGATTCCTTCGGCTCCCTCCGAAGTCACTCGAGTGTCGCCCGACCACCGCGGCTTCCTCCGGGTGTCGCTAGCCTTTAGCTCCAGCTTTAATACTTTTCTGCACACTTGATAGCTCGTGAGATAACGATGTAAACTTAACTTTGTGTCTTTGCCATAATCAAAACACAGGTTCGATTATCTAGTGCCCCTGCACCAACAATCACTAAAGTATCTCTTTCAAAACTCACCAAGGGTTACGAGGGAGTTTTGGTTAAGGGGGAGTTTTTGAAAATGACATTCATCATTTACTATACTTGGTTTATGCTTTAATTTCCCTTAACTTTGTGTTGGTTTGCCATAGATCAAAAAGGGGGAGATTGTTGGTGCAGGGGCACTAGATAATCGAACATGTGTTTTGATTATGGCAAAGACACAAAGTTAAGTTTACATCGTTATCTCACGAGCTATCAAGTGTGCGTAAAAGTATTAAAGCCGAGCTAAAGGCTAGCGACACCGAGGAAGCGCAGGTCGGGCGACACTCGAGTGACTTCGAGGAGCCAAGGAATCAAGTGGAAGGCCGGAAGCGAGCTACTATCGAGGTAAGCTCGTGTGAGCGAGAGATTGTAAGGTTGTGTCCTCTTTACGGACGACCATAGGCGGCGATCCGATTAAGACTTCCCGGAAGGTCTAGGTCGAGATCGACGAAACCGGCCGATTTATCATTTTCCGAGCTAACCTCTTATTGCAGGAAGTGGTGTCGGCGATCACCGGACACATAGCAAGCCGATCGATGCCCATCACCGATCGATGGGAGTCATCAGTCGACTGATGGCGATGACTCAGCTTTTGCGCTAGGTCAAAACGGATAACGTTTGACGCGGCCACTTCGCGATAAAATTTGGAAAAATCCATGATCCGTTCCAAAGAAATAGGAGATAATTTCTTAGGCCAAAGTCTATAAAAGGAGGGGAGGATTCCACTCCAAATCACATCAATTATTCATCAAGTGCTCCTACAACGCCAACGCTTCAACACCGTCATAACGCCGACGCGACGACAACCTCAGATCTTCTTCGTCGGCAGCAGCATCTAGTAATACTTTTTATTATTGTATTCGTTGTTTTTTTTTGTAACGAGGTGAGGTAGGCTTGTTGCCTCATCCTCGTACTTCCGGATTTTGTGATCGTTGTCTCCTACCTCCAACGAGGAGGAGACGTTATAGTGCTTTGCCCTCCGTACGCGGTCAAGGACCGATAGGGCCTTGGAGTAGCAACCACTGGGTTGTGAACCAAGTAAAATAAACGTGTCATTTTATTTTCCGCTGTGTTTACTCGTTTACTTTGCGTATCGAACGAACGAAAACGAAAGTTTTACGATCGCTATTCACCCCCCCCCCTCTAGCGACGCTTCTCGATCCAACAAATAATAAAAAGGAAAAAAGAAAATAAGTAAAGTTATGGAAAGTAAAGACAATCAAGGAACAAATAAATATGGAAAATAAAAGCAAATAAGAAAAAATTGCGAATAAAGAAAGTGAAAATATGGAAAGTAAGATTGTGAATATGGAAACTAGATTTATATGCAGAAAAAAAGAAATAAGTCAAAAAATGAAATAAATGAAAAATTCATAAAAATATTGATGAAAATTAAAAAATATAGATTAATCAAATTGTAAATAAACCAATATTGATAAGTGCAATCATTGACAACGATGTCAAAAACTTGATGTCGTGTATCGCAAGTGCACAACTGTTGCCAAGTAATAAAAATATCATTCTCTAGGGCTTGATCAAGTACCAAATACATGTAATAATAGATTATCTAGATAAAGTGAATAACGAGAGGCTGATCATGTAAAAGTAGAGATTAAATGAGCAAATAACAAATCAAGAAATTAGGTTTTAGGGGCAATCCTAAAATTTCGATTTCACCGCAATAACTATTGACATGATGATTGAATTTTCTCTCCTATAATGATAAGTTTTCTTGAAGGTGGTCTATCCTAAGGTAATCGATAGCCTCTTTCAAGGATACTTCAATGTTTCTAAGGGAACCTATCATGAGAATTCTATGATCTATCTAGACTTACTATCATTACTCATGAGGTTGGTTTAATATAGATCCTTTATGCTTTGTGATAGCCAATGGAATCCTCGAGAAACTTCGAATTATTTTCATGCCCGAGGACTCAAGCTTGGTTTTATAGTTTCAAGATCAAGGTTCTCCTTTAAGTTTATCCCACGATCTCTGGATCATGCAAGAGACTCGCAATAACAATAGACATACTAAAACCAAATCAAAAGTGAAACATATCAATTGATAGGAAAAGGAATCAACATTCATGATAAATAGTTAAAAGACTACTCTCTCGTCCTAGGATTATAAGCAACTACTCCATACCGAGGAGGAAAAATATAAAATAAGCATGATTAATATTCAACAAATAGAAAATAAGTAAGGAATATAAAATTCTATTAGTCGGTGTTGATGAAGACTCCTCCAGCTTGGAATACCTCCCTTGATGGCTCCTTAACAATCCTTGAAGTCTCCAATCTCATTCCTCCCTCCTAGATGAGTCCTAATTCTTCTTTTATAGCACATTATCTTCAAATATGGAAAGTTGGTGCAACGGTAAGGTGATTCACAGCCGTGGAAGCCACCATAAGTTGGTCATGGATCAGGTTGGAAGTTTATAGAGTTTAGGCAGTGTGCCCCACGGTCGTGGAGTGGTCCACGACTGGGTTGTGGTTGACTCTAGACCCTTCGTTTGCTAGTAGAATGTTCCATGATCATGGGGAGATCCATTAGTTGACCTTGGTTGGTCATGATAGACTTGTCCTAGTGCTTTGAGCGTGTCTTTTCATCCCTTTTTACCCTCCTGAGAATAAAAATATATAATCGTAGTTATCTGGGTACAAAAGATGAAAAAAATGCAAATGCTAATATTTTTACCCTAATTATGCTAATAAAATGCAATGCATGTATGCTAAACATTCCTTAAAAATATGCATAATTCACACACATCACTTAGCTTAAGGGGTAAACTACATAAGTGAAGAGTGAAAAATGACATGTAGAGCGAATTGAGAATTGGTGCATTCGAGAAATGACTACTTGATGAGAGATCTAGTGGGCAAAGATGAGTTGCAAGGTAAACTCTTAAATGAGTTGATATTTGAGAGATTTGTATTTAGGAGAGGGTAGTCTTTAACTCAGGTGAAGACTCAACCATTAGAATGATCGTAATCGATTGAATGTGGTCTTCAATTGATTGGTATTTGAGCCAATTAAATAGGTAACTCAAGGTGATCAATTAGCAAATAGAATGGTAGAAATTTGTAGCTGATTTGGAATGAATAGTCACTCATTTACTTTCTTTCTCATGTCTATAATTTAGTTAGTGTACAACAAAGTAACAAAAACATAACCACAAGAATACAAACAAGCTAACCAAACACAATGATTTACATAGTTCAAAACTCTCAATTCCTACTCTACAACTTATGATTCTTTGATGGATCATTTTTGAATTTTTTTTATACTTTTTCTTTTTGGGTACCTTCTAGAGGTAGATAAATATCTTACAATGATTTTATACAGCAACAACAAGAAACACATGAGTAATTCAATAATAACAACATCAAAAGGATTTATAAGATGGAGCTCTTCTTTAGTTTGCTTTCACTTGTTGTTGATTGCTTTCATTTTATTTTTAATGCTCAAGAACATTGACAAAATCTCAATTTCAACCCCTTTTTATAGAGCTCTTGTTGCCAACAACTATATGCTAAAATGTACTCGATCAGTCAACTGTTAATTTGCCTTGATCTACTAATTACATCATCTGAGTCAATTGAACTTACATGTAGTTGACTTACTGTTTTTCTCCCAATAGCTACTTGAGTTGATTGTCCTCCATTCAATTGATTAATCTCCTATAACATTTGAGTCATTTGGCACCTACAACTAATCCTATCAAATCAATGACTCTCTTCTTATTAGTATTAGCCCTAAGTGTCGATTATGAGATGATTGGTAAAGGGACTTTTGTATCATATTTCATAATAAAGGAAAAGTTTATGGTTATTGTATTTACTTCATTCATGTGTCATTTGAATAAATATAATAATATCATAGGGTAATTGGTTCTAGTCTACGGAATATCAAGTTGGTGACTTGATAGTGGGATACTGTAGATATATATATATAGAACACCACTTGTAATTTTTCCTAGTCAAGTACTAATATACAAGGATAATATTAATACGTTGAGACTAGCATGTAAGTCAACTGATGACTTAATCTCACAAGTCATGAATATAGGATATCAAGTTGACACATGGGTATATATTAGAGAATATGTACTGAACTGATCCGCCATGAGAATGTTTCATAGATTGACATATGAGTGTCATAAACATTCTCATAGTGACTATTGGTATGAATAGTCCTTAGACTTGAAATCACTACGGTTCCCTACATAAAGAGTTGTATACTTTGGTGTCGACAAACGTCACCTGTAACAAGATAGACTATAAAGTCGATCACTGGGTATGCAATGAATTATGCAGAGAGATGTGAGCGATGGAGATGAGATCTATCCCTTCCATATGACGGAAGTAATATCTATGGGCCCTTGATAAAATAGGACTACTAAAATGCATGACCATACTCAAATAAGTCAATATGAGATATTGAGCTCATTTGATTGGGATAGTCTACTTGGAGATCAAGAAATACAAAGATTGATAAGAGGATGACACGGTCTATGCATCATTGATCAATCTAGATATCAAGGATAGAAGGATTGAGTAATACAAGATAATAGTCATAGAAAGATTATGTCGGATCTCGACATTCTCGTCACTTGGGTAGCAATAATACATTGCTAGATGTTACTCATTACTTATGTTTCTAAAAAGGGTTTTAGAGACACTGCCAATGTTACGAGAACCTATTGGGACACACAAAGAAAATATTATTTTGGAGATAGGGTTCACTTTAGTTTGACTAAATGAACTATTTGTTAGGAACTATGCGCCCGCTAGAGGGGGGGGTGAATAGTGATGCGTCGTACATCGATGGAATTCGTTCGTGTTTGCTATAAAATGTGTTATATGCAGCGGAATATATATAATAACAAAAGATAAAATGCACAAACACAATCACAACATGAGGATGTAACGTGATTCGGATCCTCAAAGTTCCTACTCCATGGGTTGGGCTCGTAAGAACCCTAGCGATGCAAATACACACCACTAATCCAATAAACTCATTCTCAACCACAAGTCGGAGGTGGAGAAACCTCGTACAAAGATTACAAAAGTAATACAAGAAGTAAACAAGCAAATACAAAATGAATACAACAATCTATGTAAAGAAAACTTAACAAATGCTCTTTTGAATGTTTGCTTGTTGATTGCTTGAACCGTGCTTGAAGACCGTGATTTGCACCAGCAAATCGCCCCAAAAATGCTCAAAAAACCATAGCCAAATCCCTCTCCACAAGCTACTTTTATAACCTGCATTCGAGCTGGATTTCGCCTAGCAGTCGACTGATCGAGACCATCAGTCGACTGCTCCTGTAGCCGTTGTCTCACAACGATATGAGCCACGTTGGATAAGTTCCAAAGGATAGACCATCAGTTGACTGATCATACCCATCAGTCGACTGATCGAGCCTTCACTCGACTGACAAACCCTAACAGTCGACTCGGGAACCTTCTATGCCCGAAAACCCGACCAACAGTCGATTGATCTCCAGATCAGTCGACTGCTAAGGCCATCAGTCGACTGACAGGCCATTTCCTACAGTCGACTTACATCAGTCGAATGACCATAGTCCCAGTCGGCTGATACACCTCAAACATGAGGTTTTATCCCAAGTATGATGCCCTCATACTTGCTAGACCACCCTTAGCCTAGACCTAAGCCTTTTAGCCACCTCCGTCAGCTCACGCCTATCATATCCCTCCAAGTCATCCATGACTTGTTCATCCATACGCTAGCCTTCAGGTGCTTCCATTAGCTATTGTCATGCTAATGTAGTCTACACCGTCAAAGCATATTGGACTTACGCTGCCAAAACTCCGCTTGGACTTTATGCCGCCAACCATTGGACTTATGCTGCTAAGACTCCACCCTTGGGCTTTACGCCACCAATATTCCTCTTGGACTTCTCAATTGTCAAGTGTTGGTGCAATCGACCCAGGTCACGGTTGACCAGGACTCGAGCTGGACTCGAGATATGTTTTGATGTTCGACAAAAACATATGACAATGTAATTTTCATGGGAAAGTCCAAGTCTTGGGTACTTGGCATGGAAAGTCCAAGTGGGACACTTGGCATTTGGGAAAGTCCAAGCAGGGGTCTTGGCATGGAAAGTCCAACATGGGTTGGAAAGGGAAAGTCCAAGCTTAAGTCTTGGCATTTGAGAAGTCTAAGGGGTTTGATATTGGTTGCGTAAAGTCCAAGCGGGAGTCTTGGCAGCATAAGTCCAATGGTTGGCGGCGTAAAGTCCAAGCGGAGTCTTGGCGGCATAAGTCCAATGTGCCTTGGCGGTGTAGACACCGTTAGCATGACATAGCCGATGGAAGCACCTAAAGGCTAATGCAATGGATGAACAAGTCATGGATGACTTGGAGGGATCCGAGAGGCGCGAGGCTGATGGAGGTGGCTAGAAGGCTTAGGTCTAGGCTAAGGGTGGTCTAGCAAGTATGGGGGCACCATACTTGGGTTAAAATCTCATGTTTGAGGTTGACAATCAACTGACATTATGTTGGTTCGACTGCCATGAGTCGACTTGAGTTCGACTGCCATTTAGAGGTTGAAAAGGCTCGCGATCGCGCTCATTGAGCAGATTGGTGATGGCGTCCGTTTAATCGCGACACGAATGCTCGTAGCCAACCGAGCAATGGCTACAGGCGTTGGCAACGATCGCTAATGTTGGCAATGATCAGTGAGAGTCCCGTTGAAACTTTTCCAACGTGGATTGAGCCGTTGTCTCACAGCTATAGTGTTGGCAGTTGACTGGGGCCTTATGGCAGTCGACTGCCAGGCAGAAATCCAGCCCGACGCAAGATATAAAGGTAGCTCGGATGGAGGGTTTTTGCAGCGATTTTTCTTGGGCGAATTGAAGGGGATAGTTGGTTCTTTCCAGTCCTTCAAGGCTAGTCCAAGGCAATCAAAGATCAAGCAATCAAAGTGTTCTTGTAAAGTGATTTTTCTTTACTTGCATCGTATTTCATACTTGTATTAGCTTGTATCTTTTGTATTACTTGGTGTAATCATTGTACGAGGTTTCTCCACCTCTGGATTGTTTCGAGAAGGAGTTATTTGTGATTAGTGGTTGCGTGTGTATCACTAGATCTCTTTAGAACTCGATCCGTGGAGTAGGAACCGTTCGGTTCCGAACCACATTATATGCTTGTGTTTGTGTGATTGTCTATTTCATTATTTGTTATTATTATTTATATTCTGCTGCGCTAACGAAATTTATAGACAAATACGCAAACGTATTCCATCGACGTATAACACGACGCTATTCACCCTCATCTTGCGTTCCAACGATCTCCTTCAAGTGGTATCAGAGCGAGGCCGCTCTTCAAGGTTTAACAACTAAGGGAGCACGCTAGAGGAAGAAGATGGATTTCCAAGAAAGATTGGGTGACGACGTCAATATTCCACCATCCTTCGACCGCGAAGATTTCGCGTATTGGAAAGGTAGAATGATGCACTTTTTAATGTGTGACTTTGACAATTGGATTAGTGTCTTAGTAGGCTTTGACACTCCAAAAGACGACGAAGGAAGAAGAATTAAGAAGAAGAATTTGAGCCAAGACCAACTACGATATTACAATATCAATAATAAGGTAATGGGTATTTTGCTTAATGTAATCCCTAATGACATTTTGATCAAGATAGGGGATTGTAAAGATGCCAAGGAGCTATGGAGTAAATTGGCGAAACATTATGAAAACCCATCACCGGTTCAAGAAGAAGAGTGCTCATCGGCTCAAGAGGAGGAGACTGAAGATGAAGAGAGCTCATCATCCTCACGAGTAAGTGAGGAGTCGGAAGTTGAAGAAGAGTCAACTTCCGGATCGGTGGAAGAGGAGGTGGAAGAAGTAGAAGAAACCTCCACCTCTAGGATTGAGGGGGAGGAAAGAATTTCCACTCTGGAGCAACAAGAAGAAGCTTCCACATCCGGTCAAGATGAAGAAGCTCCAACTCTGGCACCTACCACCATCATAGGTAACTCAAACACCATAATTCAAAATAAAAATAATATTATTTGTTTTGAGTGTAGGGAATTTGGGCACTATAAGAGCAAGTGCCCAAAGAGAGTAAGAAAATCTCCTCCGACACCAAAAGTTAACACAAATTCAAAGGATGCCAGTGCCTCAATTAGGAAGGGCAAGGAGCTTGTAGTATATTTCAAGTGCCATCAAAAGGGGTTCTATAGGAATCAATGCCCAAAGGGGAGAAGAAGACTCAAAGGGGAGCTTCACAAGTAGGGAGAGCCTCTAAGGCAAACCCTAAGATATATTGTAATGCTCCTTCTTTAGCTAAAAGTCAAAAGCATGCTTTTAATTCTCTTGCTATCTCTCATGAAAATCATATTAGAAATAATAAATATTTTTGTTTAGGAGCTAAAAGTGTCCATTTAGGAAATAAGGAGAAATTTGGGACTAATGTCCCTAGAAAAACCTTACCTAGGGAATCTATTAGGAAAATACAAGAGCACCTAGGTTTTAACCCTAAATGGACTAGGCATATGCCTAGGAAGAACCATGTCCAAGGATTAAATCAAAATTCAAAAATTGGACAATTAGAATTAGAGAACCAAGCCTTAAGATCAAGGCTTGAAAAACTCGAAAAGACCCTTAGGATTATGCAAAATCAAGTTATAAGGTCAAATGATCAAAAGTCTAGGTCCAAAAGTCAAAGTCAACACCTAGGACCTAAGAGACAAAAGTCAACCAAGGGCAAGCAAAGTTTGGGTCGCAAACCTAAGCCTAAGGTGGCTTATAATAATGTTCCATTTGATTATGGAACACAAATTAGGTCTAGGAAGACCAAGATTACTAGGGAAGTCATCCCAAGAGTTGACCAAGGTATGTGCCTAGTGGCTAAGGTTTTAAAGAAATCTAGGGTGGCCACTAAGAAGGTTGCAAGGGGAGTTACCCCTAGAGTCAACCTAGGAAAGACCACAATGACCAAGGCTAACAAGCCTAGGAGGGTCATTAGGAAGGTATCTAGGGAAGTTATCTCTAAGGAATACCTAATTAATCCTAGGAGCTCAAATAGGTTTTGGGTTCCTAAGAGCGTGATTGATTCACACTAGATGGGTTTAGGGTGTGCCAACCTCGATTGGATGGGTAGTTAACTCAACCATGGTAAAGGTGTCACTTTAGGTGATTTTCAAGGTTATGGGTACCTTGGAAATAACTTTGATATTATGATCCTAAAAGATTTTAGGATGTGCCAATATACCTTGAAGATTATAAAAAATCAATTAAATTGGTACAATTTAGGATTAGAGGTCATAGTGTGTCATTTTAGGTTTTTGGCACACTAGCAAGAAAAGTAATAATATGACAAAATATATTTAATTATATCAAATGACAACTAATATTAAAATTTAGGTATTATTTTACCTATACCTTTTACTTGTCATATCTTGTTTGTCATATAACATGTCATGACATCATGTTTATTTTTATCATTTATATATCATGATCATGTGTAGAATTAAGGATTAAATGTCATGTGTTTTTAGATTATATCATATGTCATGACATCATGATCATTGACCATGTTTATTTATTGCTATCATTAATGCCATGATCATTTATGCATTTAAGTTAATGAAAATTGATTTAAGGACTTTGACATGACTTGGAGTCCCATTTATAAGGGAATCAAGTAGGGTTGCCTTAGAAAAATACATGGAACCCTAGATTAGGGATAACAAAACTCACATCTCACATTACATTGATATGTATGTGTATTTATACACCCTAGATACATGTGAGATGCTAGGATATGAGTTAAGTTCAAGATGCATAGTTTTTGCATCTAGATGAACCAAAACTCATCTTATATGATTTGTGGATCATTAGAAAAGCTTGTGTACAAGTCATGTACATTGAGCCCAAGGAATATGATCCAAAATAAAGTTTTAAAAACATTTTAAAATCTTTTTGAAAAACCTTGGTGAAGTCTATCTTTTGATAGCAATCACCATTGATGAGATTGATACAAAGTGAGCTAAAACTTTGAAGTTTTTATTCACTTTTGGATTTTGTATCAATTTTAATATTTTATGGGTAAAATAATTTTCAAATATTTTTCACCCATTGTATTGACTATAAGTAATATACATATGAATTTTCACGATTTTTTGATATACGTAGAATTACTTATGATTTTTTGAATTTCATTTCTAATAATTGAAAATTCTGATATTTGATTATCGATCAGCCTTACAGGTGAGATCGTGATGAGTAAATGTGATCGATTGGTAGCTGAGAGAGTCGACTGTCAATACTGATTTTGGGAAAACAAGGTATGTTTAGCCCGTGTTCAACTACAGTTAAGGTTCCTAACCACTTATAACCCTAGGATATGCTTTGGGAAACATTATAAAGGGTGAAAATCCATTAGATATGGATTAGGAGAGGTGTTAGGATAATGTATCAATTTTAAGGTATAGGAAAGTTCATGTTTGAATTTTGAACCTTATTTTTGATGGTTTAGAGTTCCTATTGGCTTAGGGACTTCCCAAGGACATTATAGGTGCAATGGTCAAGGGGGAGCAAGCCTTTAGGGGGAGGCATCTATCATGGGATGATGGATGATATTTTTCCTCATGAGGAGGAAAATAGATTTTTGAGATACCCAATTTGGAAATTGGGAGAGTGTATAGGATTGTCTCTCTTGAGTGATATGAGACTTATCACTAGGAAGATGGTAGACATCCTAGGTATTTTTAGACCAAGGGGGAGATTGTAAGATCTCATTGGGACATGAGACATTGACCTCCTTGGAGAGAGAACCTTTTGATGTTAGTCAAAAAGGGGGAGAATTTATTGGGAAAATGACATCAATTGAGAAAATTGATGGGGATGATTGGTTTGAGTTAGATGGTCTAACTCAATGGTTTATTTGGATTTTGTCAAACATCAAAAAGGGAAATATTGTTGGTGCAATCGGCCCAGGTCACGATTGACCAAGACTCGAGCTTGACTCGAGATATGTTCTGATGTTCGACAAAAATATATGACAATGTAATTGTCATGGAAAAGTCCAAGTCTTGGGTACTTGGCATGGAAAGTCCAAGTGGGACACTTGGCATTTGGGAAAGTCCAAGCAGGGGTCTTAGCATGGAAAGTCCAACATGGGTTGGCAAGGAAAAGTCCAAGCTTGAGTCTTGGCATTTGAGAAGTCCAAGGGGTTTGATATTGGCGACGTAAAGTCCAAGCGGGAGTCTTGGCAGCATAAGTCCAATAGTTGGCGGCGTAAAGTCCAAACGGAGTCTTGGCGGCGTACGTTCAATGTGCCTTGGCGGTGTAGACACCGTTAGCATGACATAGCCGATGGAAGCACCTGAAGGCTAGCGCAATGGATGAACAAGTCATGGATGACTTGGAGGGATTCGAGAGGCGTGAGGCTGATGGAGGTGGCTAGAAGGCTTAGGTCTAGGCTAAGGTGGTCTAGCAAATATGGGGCACCATACTTGGGTTAAAATCTCATGTTTGAGGTTGGCAGTCGACTGACATTATGGTCGGTTCGACTGCCGTGAGTCAACTTGAGTTTGACTGCCGTTTAGGGACTGAAAAGGCTCTGGCAGTCGACTGCTGGTTTAGTCGCGAGCACAGAATGCTTCGTAGCCGACTGGGCAGTAGGCTACGGGCATTGATAGCCGATTGCCAATGTTGGCAGTCGACTGGTGAGAGTCCCGTTGGAACTTTTCCAACGTGGATTGAGTCGTTGTCTCACAGCTACAGTGTTGGCAGTCGACTGGGGCCTTATGACAGTCGACTGCCAGGTGGAAATCCAGCCCGACGCAAGATATAAAGGCAGCTTGGATGGAGGGTTTTTGCAGCGATTTTTCTTGGGCGAATTGAAGGGGATAGTTGGTGCTTTCCAGTCCTTCAAGGTTAGTCCAAGGCAATCAAACATCAAGCAATCAAAGTGTTCTTGTAAAGTGATTTTTCTTTACTTGCATCGTATTTCATACTTGTATTAGCTTGTATCTTTTGTATTACTTAGTGTAATCATTGTACAAGGTTTCTTCACCTCCGGATTGTTCCGAGGAGGAGTTATTTGTGATTAGTGGTTGCGTGTGCATCATTAGAGCTCTTTAGAGCTCAATCCATGGAGTAGGAACCGTTCGGTTCCGAATCATGTTATATGCTTGTGTTCGTGTGATTGTCTATTTCGTTATTGTTATTATTATTTATATTCTGCTGCGCTAATGAAATTTATAGACAAACACGCGAACGTATTCCATCGACATATAGAACGACGCTATTCACCCCCTCTAACGTTCCAACGATCTCCTTCACCAAGTACCCATGACTTGGACTTTCACCGTCAAGACTACACCATAAGACTTATGTGGCCAAGACTCCCTTGGACTTTCCATGTCAACCCAATGTTGGACTTTCCAAATGCCAAGACTCAAGCTTGGACTTTCCCTTGCCAAGACCCATGCTTAGACTTTTCTTGCCAACCCATGTTGGGCTTTCCATGCCAAGTACACAAGACTTAGACTTCTCCCATGACAATGGTCAAACCATCGTTAAACATCAAAATACCACTCGAGTCAAACTTGAGTCGGTCAATCATGACCCGGGTCGATTGCACCAACAATCTGCTCCAACACATTGTCAGACATTACTGTCAAACATCAAAAGACTACTCGAGTCAAACTCGAGTTTGGTCAATCATGACATGGGCCGATTGCACCAATAATCTTCCCCTTTTTGATGTTTGACAAAAACCAAACACCTTTGAGTTAGGCCTAAACCCTAACTCAAATCTCCTTACCAATTGTCCCAAATTGGTAGTTTCACTTTCTCCCCCTTTTTGACATACATAAAAAAGGTTCTCTCCCTAAGGGTGTCAATATCTCATATCCCAATGAGATCTTACAATCTTCTCTTGGTCCAAAAAACACTTAGGATGCCTTCACTCTTCCTAGTGATAAGTCTCATATCACTTAAGAGAGGCTTCCTATAAACTCTCCCAATTTCCAAATTGGGCATCTCACATTCCCATTTTTCACCCTCATGAGGAAGTACACATCCATCATCCCATGATGGATACCTCCCTCTAAAGGCTTTCTCCCCCTTGACTATTGCACCAACAATGTCCTTGGAGAGTCCCTAAGCCTATAGGAACACTAACCATCAAAATTAAGGGCAAAAGTTCAAACATGAACTCTCACACACCTTAAACTTGATACACACCCTAAACAACTCTCCTAATCCATATCCAATGGATTTTCACCCTTTACAATGCTTTCCAAAGCATATCTTAGGGTTAGGAGCAATTAGGGTAACCTAACATAGCTGAAACATGGGCTAAACATCCTTGTTTACCCGAATTCAGCATTGACAGTCGACTTTATCAGGAAACAGTCGACTGCCCTCATCATCAGTCGACTGTCATCCATGGTAATTGACTGATATCTGCAAAACGCAGAAATCAATTTTCAGAAACCAGTTTTCGAAATTCATAAGTAATTATACATAATACGAAAAATCATGAAAATTCATATATATAATACTTATAACACACATTATGGGTGAAAAATATTTGAAAAATATTTTACCCATAAAATAGTGAAATTGATACAAAGTTCAAAAGTGAGAAAAACTTCATTATTTTGGGCTCACTTTGTATCAACTCTATCAATGGTGACTTCTATCAAAAGATAGGTTGCACCAAGGTTTTTCAAAGTGATTTTAAAATGATTTAAAAATCTTATATTGGATCATGTTCTTTGGGCTCAATGTACATGACTTGAACATAAGCTTTCCCAATGATCCATCAATAATATAAGATGAGTTTAAGTTCATCTAGATGTAAAAACTATGTACCTTGAACTCAACTCATATCCTAACATCTCACATATATCTAGAGTGTATCAATACACATACATGTCAATGTAATGTGATATGTGGATTTTGGTTCATCTTAAACTAAGGCCTTATGTTTTTTCTAAGACAACACTACTTGATTCCCTTATACATGAGACTTCAAGTCATGCCAATTATCCTTAAATCGATTTTCATAAATGCATGAATGATCATAGCATAAAAGATAACATGAATAAGCATAGCCAATGATCATAATGCCATGACATAAGATTAAATTTAAATACACATAACATAAAAGATAAACACTAAGCATAATCATGACATTTATATGATTTAAATGAATATGATGTCATGACATGACATATGACAAATCAATCATAGAAAATAAAATGTAAAGGTATATAATACCTAAATTTTAATATTTGTTGTTATTTGTTAGAATTAAATTCATTTTGCCATATTACTACTAATCCCCCAAGTGTGTCAAAAATCCAAAATGACACACTATGACCTCTAAACCTAGTATGCGCCAATTTGATTGATTTTTCATAATTCTTAAATAATATTGGCACATCCTAAAATTCTTTAAGATTATGATCAAATTTATTTCCAAGATACCCATAACCTTGGAAATGACCTAAAGTGCTACCTTTACCATGGTTAGGTTAACTACCTATCCATTTAAGGTTGACACACCTAAACCCATTTAGCGTGAATCGATCACGCTCCTAGGAACCTAATACCTATTGGAGCTCCTTGGGTTTACCATATATTCCTTAGGGATAACTTCCCTAGATACCCTCCTAATAACCCTTCTAAGCTTGGTAGCCTTGGTTATTTGGGTCTTGCTTTGGTTAACTCTAGGGATAACTCCCCTTGTAACCTTCTTAATGGTTTTCCTAGGTTTCCTTGAAACCTTAGCCACTAAGAATTAACCTTGGCCATCTTTAGGGATGACTTCCCTATTGACCTTAGTTTTCCTAGACCTAGATTGTATTTCATAATCGAATGGAACACTATGATAGATCTCCTTGGGCTTAGGTGTGTGACCCAAATCTTTCTTGCCCTTGGGTGGACCTTGCTTCCTAGATCTTAGATTTTGACTCCTTGATCCTAGAGTTTCACCATTTGACCCTTGACTTTGACTTTGCATTTTTCTAAGGGTCTTTTCTAATTTCTCAAGTCTTGACCTCAAGACTTGATTTTCCAACTCTAGTTGCTCAAATTTTGTGGGCCCATTATTTCTTTGAATTTATTTGTTCATTCTAGGCATATGTCGATCTTTCTTAACATTAAGGCCATTTTCCTAATAGACTCCCTTGGTAATATTATTTTAGGGACATTAGTCCCAAATTTCTCCTTATTCCTAAGGTTGACATGTTTCGCTCCTAAACAATAAAACCTATTATTTCTAGCATGCCTTTCATGAATAATTGCAAGATTACTTCTAGCATGATTTTGATAATTAATTAAAGAAGAAGCATACTTAAAAGTTATCTTAGGGTTTGCCTTAGCTCCCCCTACATGTGTAGCTCTTCCTTTATAAGTTTTCTTCTCCCCCTTTGAGAATTGACTCCAGTAGTGTCCCGGTTGTTGACATTTGAAGCAAATGACATGCTCCTTGCTCTTCTTATCGGGGACTCCGCCATCCTTTGAGATTTCTTGAAGTTTTGGCATCGGTTGACTTTTATTGACTCTTTTAGGACATTTACTCTTGTAATGTCCTACTTCCCTACACTCAAAGCATATGATATGATTTTTAATATTAATTGAAATGCTTGAGTTACCTAGGGTGGTGGTTGGTGCCGGAGTTGATTCTTTACTTCTTCCAGAGGTTGAAGCGACTTCTTGATTTTGTTCCGGCTCCGGCGTAGATGGTCTCTCCTCCCCCTCAATCCTAAAGGTGGAGACTTCTCCTACTTCTTCTACCTCCTCTTCCTCCTCGAATGTCGAACATTTCTCGACCTCCGAATCCTCACTTTCTTGTGAGGATGAACTCGCTTCTTCGACCTCTTCCTCAATTTGAGCCGATGATGGTTCTTCATGGAGCTTGGCTAATTCGCTCCAAAATTCCTTTGCATCCTTATATTCTCCTAATTTGGACACAACATCGTTAGAAATTAAATCACTAAAAAATTTGATTACCTTATTACTCCTGTCGAATTCTCGGAGTTGTTCTTCGGTCCACTTCTTCATTTTGAGGAACCCTCCCTTAGGCCCTCTTGGAAATTTGAACACTTCCATCAAAGTGGCCCAATCATCTAAGTCCATCATCATCATGAAGTCTTCAATCCTTGCCCTCCATTGGTTGAAGCCTTCTCATCCGTAGAAGTTGTATGGAATTGGGGTGTTGATGTCCCATCCCAAATTCTCTTGAAATTCCATCTTCTTCCTTTAGCGCGCTTGCTCCCGATTGTTAATCCGTTGAAGAGCTCATAGCTCTGATACCACTTGTTAGGACCTATGCGCCCGTTAGAGGGTGGGTGAATAGCGATGTGTCGTACGTCGATAGAATTCGTTCTGTTTGCTATGAAATATGTTATACGCAGTGGAATATATATAATAACAAAAAATAAAATGCACAAACACAATCACAACACGAAGATGTAACTTGGTTCGGAACCTCAAGGTTCCTACTCCACGGGTTAGGCTCGTAAGAACCCTAGCGATGTAAACACACAACACTAATCCAATAAATTCCTTCTTGACCACAAGTCGGAGGTGGAGAAACCTCGTACAAAGATTACAAAAGTAATACAAGAAGTAAACAAGCAAATACAAAATGAATACAATAATCTATGTAAAGAAAACTTTACAAATGCTCTTTTGAATGCTTGCTTGTTAATTGCTTGAACCGTGCTTGAAGACCTTGATTTGCACTAGCAAATCGCCTAAAAAATGCTCAAAGAACCATAACCAAATCCCTCTCCACGAGCTGCTTTTATAACCTGCATTCGGGTTAAATTTCGCCTAGTAGTCGACTAATCGAGACTATCAGTCGGCTGTTCCTGTAGCCATCATCTCACAACGACATGAGCCACGTTGGATAAGTTCCAATGGATAGGCCATCAGTCGACTGATCATACTCATCAGTCGACTGATCGAGCCTTCACTCGACTGCCAAACCCTAACAGTCGACTCGGGAACCTTCCGTGCTCGAAAACTCGACCAACAGTCAACTAATCTCCAGATCGTGAGCTAAGGCCATCACCGATCGCCGTGCCATTTCTGCAAATAACTCACATCACCGATCGATAATCCCAGTTGACTAATACACCTCAAACATGAGATTTTACTCCAAGTATGATGCCCTCATACTTGCTAGAGCACCCTTAGTCTAGACCTAAGCCTTTTAGCCACCTCTGTTAGCCTCACACCTATCAGATCCCTCCAAGTCATTTATGACTTGTTCATCCATATGCTAGCCTTCAAGTGCTTCCTTTTGGGTTTTTCGAGCCGCAAAAACCGCTTTTTATATTGCGGAAACCTCGGAAGCCCCGCCCACGGATTCGTGCGAAGATGTATTAAAAACAAAACATGTATGTGTTTATATAAAACCCTAGATCTACCTTAGATCTACATGATAAGGATGTTACCCTCGTAGCGACGCCCTTCGCAAATCCCGCTCGTCCAAAAGGTTCGTCGGAACTCGAGAGTGTCAAGTGCACACCCCTCTATTGGTATCCACACAAGCAATAGGTGGAGAAAACACACCCTTGAGTGTGCTAGCACTCTATGGATGGTTCGGCCAAGGAGATTGGGAGAGGGAGAGAGCTTGAGGGAAGTTGATCCAAGGTTGAAGATGAAGTTGTGTAACCCACACAAAATGAATTACCACATGAATAACCATCAAGTGGCCGACCACTTCATGGAGAGGGGGTTACATGCATGCATGTAACTCCCATGACCCTTGGTCTCCCTCATGAGGTGGCACCACATGACAAAGTCAATGATGATGTGGAGCATCATCATTGGCCAGCCATGCCAAGTCATCATCATGACATGACATTTGGTCAAGTCAAACTTGACCTTTCATCTTCCCTCTCAAGTCAAGTCAAACTTGACCTCTTATCTCCCATGGTTGATCAAATCCAACCATTTGATTCAAGTCAATTTTAATTTAATGAATCTCTATTCATTAATTTAAATTGATTTGATGAATCAAATCTAAATTAGACTCATTCAACACTTGAATCAACTTGAGTCTAACTCAATTAGTCTAATTTGGATTACTCTTAATCCAATTTGGTTCATCCCATGAACCTAATCCTCATGGTTCATTATATGAACTTAATCTCCATCTAATTGCCCTTATGTGTGTGACCCTATAGGTTCTTGTAATGTTGGCAATGTCCCTAAACCGATTTAGGAACATAAGCAATGAGCGGTATCTAGCAACACATCATTGCTACCCAAGTTACAAGAATGTTGAGCTCCAACATCACCTTTGTGACTACTAATTGTGACTCTCACAATATATGACAATGTCCCTCTATCCTTGACATCTAGATTGAGCAATCGAGGCATAGACTGTGTCATCCTCGGTACAATCTAAATCTTGAACTCCAAGTAGACTCACTCTAATCAAATGAGCTCAATATCTCATATTGATTCATTTGGGCATGGTCATGCACTTCGTGGTCTCACTCTATCAAGAATATCGATGTCTCTCCCGTCATATAGGAGGGATAGATCCCATCTACATCACTCACATCCCTCCGCATAATTTGTTACATACCCAGTAATCGCCTTTATAGTCCACCCATTTACGGGTGACGTTTGACGAAGCCAAAGTATGCAACGCCTTATGTAGGGAACCATGGTGACTTCAGGTCTAAGGACTAATAGTCATAGTAATAGCCACATGAGAAAGTATATGACACTCATATAACGATCCACGATACTTTCTCATGGCGGGTCATTCAGTATACATTCTCTAATGTATACCCATGTGTCAACTCAATATCTCATATCCATGACTTGTGAGATCAAGTCATCATGTTGACCTACATGCTAATCTCTACGCATTAACATTGTTCCTGAATGTTAATACTTGACTAGGAATGATTAAGAGTAGTGTTCTCTATATCATCTCATTATCGATTCAACTAATCGATTGATATAGATAAGAACCTACTACTCAAGGACATTATTATATTTAGTTATTTGACACCAATACAAGTAAATATAATAATCATGCCTTTATAAATAGGAATATGATACAATAAAGTCCATACAACAATCATCACATGATTGACTCTAGGGCTTTCACTAACAATCTCCCACTAGCACTAGTGCCAATCACCATAGTATCTAATACCCAATGACCTAGTGTGACCATCATGCTTTTTCTGTGCCAAAGCCTTGGTCAAGGGATCTGCGATATTAGCCTCTGTGGGTACTATGCAAATCTTCACATCTCCTCTATCGATGATCTCTCGAATGAGATGGAAGCGCCGTAGTATGTGTTTGGTCCGCTGGTGTGAGCGAGGTTCCTTAGCCTGTGCAATCACTCCATTGTTGTCACAATAGAGCTCTATGGGATCTGCTATGCTAGGAACCACCCCAAGCTCAGTAATGAACTTGCGGATCCAAACTGCCTCCTTTGCTGCCTCAGATGTAGCGATATACTCGGCTTCTGTTGTAGAATCAGCAACTGTGTCATGCTTCGAACTCTTCTAGCTCACAACGCCACTATTCAAGCAAAACATGAACCCTACCTGTGATCTATAATCATCCTGGTCAGTTTGGAAGCTGACATCGCTGTAACCCTTTACAGCTAGCTCCTCATCGCCTCCAAATATCAAGAAATATTCTTTAGTTTTTCTCAAGTACTTAAGAATATTCTTGACTGCTATCCAGTGACGCTCACCTGGATCTGACTGGTACCTACTCGTCATGCTCAAAGCATACGAGACTTCAGGACGAGTACACAACATGACATACATGATAGATCCTATAGCTGATGCGTAAGGGATCTTATCCATGCGGTCTCTCTCCTCTCTAGAAGAGGGACTTTGAGTCTTCGAAAGACTCACACCATGTGACATCGCGTAAGTCCTTCTTGGAATTCTGCATGGCAAACCGTAGTAATACCGTGTCAATGTATGTACTCTGACTTAGGCCAAGCAATCTCTTAGATCTATCTCTATAGATCTTGATGCCTAGAATACAAGCTTCTTCACCTAAGTCTTTCATTAAGAAGCACGTCCCCAGCCAAGTCTTCACAGACTGTAGCGAAGGGATGTCACTCCCAATGAGTAGTATGTCATCCACATACAATATAAGGAAGACAACTGTGTTCCCATTAACCCTCTTGTAGACACAGGGTTTATCTTCATTCTTGATGAAACCAAACTATTTGATCGCATCATCGAATCGAAGATTTTAGCTCCGAGAGGCTTGCTTTAGCCCATAAATGGACCTTTGCAGCTTGCATACTTTCCCAGTATGATGTGGATTTTCAAAACCCTCAGGTTGTGTCATGTACACATCCTCGAGTAAGTTTCCATTCAGAAATGCGGTTTTGACATCCATCTGCCAGATCTCATAATCGTGGTATGCTGCAATAGCAAGCAAGATCCTAATGGACTTAAACATCGCCACTGGAGAAAAGGTTTCATCATAGTCAATACCATGAATTTGCTTGAAACCTTTAGCGACCAATCGGCCCTTATAGGTATGTGTAAGTCCATCCATGTCAATCTTTCTCCTAAAGACCCACTTACACCCAATGGGTTTGACCCCTTCAGGTGGATCAACCAAAGTCCATACTTGGTTGATGTACATGGATTCCATCTCAGATCTCATGGCCTCTAGCCATTTCTCAGAATTTGGGCTCATCACAGCTTCCTGATAGAAGGTAGACTCATTCTCAATGAGCATAACGTCATCATGGTCAGACAAGAGAAATGAGTATCTATCAGGATGACGACGTATCCTATCAGATCTTCGAAGAGATAGGTCTACCTGAACAGGTGGTTGTTCCACAACTCTTTGTGCAACAACCTCATCACCCACAACACTTTGTGGTTCCTGTTCAGCCTCCATCAAGGCCTCAGTGCTATGGTCCTTATCTTGAATTTCTTCAAGATCGAAGGTACTCCCACTAGTTTTTCTAGAAATAAAATCCCTTTCTAGAAAAATCTCAGTCTTTGCCACAAACACTTTGTGCTGACTGGGAATGTAGAAGTAGTATCCCTTTGTATCCTTGGGATATCCAACAAAATAGCACCTATCGGATTTGGGTCCTAGTTTGTTTGAGACTTGACGTCAAACGTAAGCCTCACAACCCCAAATTCTCATAAAAGACATCTTGGGATTTCTCCCTGTCCATATCGTATATGGTGTCTTTATCACAGCCTTGGATGGTACACGGTTAAGGGTAAAGGTCTAGCCTAAAAGGATATAGGAAGATCTGTGTGAATCATCATAGATCATACCATATCTAATAGGGTACGATTCCTCCTTTCGGATACACCATTCCACTGTGGTGTTCTAGGAGGAGTGAGTTGGGATAGAATCCCACACTCAGCTAGATAGTCACGAAACTCATGGCTAAGGTATTCTCCACCTCGATCTGATCGAAGTATCTTAATACTCTTGCCAAGCTGGTTTTGTACTTCATTCTTGAATTCTTTGAACTTTTCAAAGGATTCTGATTTATTTGTCATGAGATACACATAACCATATCTACTGAAGTCATCAGTAAATGTAATGAAGTACCTGTAACCACCTCTAGCTGCAACATTGAAAGGGCCACATACATCACTATGTATAAGTCCTAACAAATCTGTTGCTCTTTCGCTGTGTCCACTAAAGGGAGTCTTGGTCATCTTGCCTAAAAGGCAAGACTCGCATGTCTCATATGATTCAAAATCAAATGAGTCTAGCAGCCCATCCTTATGGAGCTGAGATAAGCGACTCTCATTTATGTGACCTAGCGGCGAAGTGCGAGATAGGTTTGGTTCAATTCATTTGACTTGAACCTTTTGGTACTTATGTTATAGATAGGGCTCTCTAAGTCTAGAAACTAGAGTCCGTTCATTAGAGGTGCACTACAATAGAACATATCATTTAAATAAACTGAACAACATTTGTTCTTTATTATAAATGAAAATCCTTTCTTGTCCAAACAAGAAACTGAAATGATGTTCTTAGTTAAGGCAGACACATAACAATATTTATCTAATTCTAGTACAAGCCCAGAGGGTAAAGATAGATCATAAGTTCCTCTGACAAAGAATTCCATTGCCTACTCGTAGGTCCACCTCGCCTTTGTCAATGCCTGCTATTTCTCTCTGCACATTGGTACAAATGTGAGATGCACATCCGGTATCTAATACCCATGATGAAGAAATAGATAGATTGACTTCTATAACATTTATACCTGAAGTAGAAGTCTCACTTCTCTTCTTCTTAAGATCTTCCAGGTATGCCTTGCAGTTACGCTTCCAGTGTCCTGCTTCCTTGCAGTAGAAGCAAGCCCCTTCCTTGGCTACCCCTCCTTTGGATTTAAGTTCTTTGCTTTTGCCCTTGACTTGGGACTTTCCCTTACCTTTAGGCTTGCCCTTGCCTTTCTTCTTCTGCACCATCAAAATGGTGTCAGATTTTCCTTTCTTAAGGTTAAGCTCAGCAGTTCTCAACATGCTGAGCATTTCAGGCAATGACTTATCAATTTCATTCATGTTATAATTGATGACAAATTGATTGAAGGCTTGTGGCAAAGATTGCAAGATCAGGTCAGTGGCCAGCTCTTGGCCAAGTGGGAATCCCAGCCTTTGTAGGTTTTCTACGTACCCAATCATCTTGAGTACATATTGACCTACGGGAGTCCCTTCTTGCATTTTAGACCCAAACAATACCTTAGACACTTCATATCTCTCATGCCTTGCTTGTCCTTGATATAATTGACAAAGATGTCCAACCATATCATAAGCATTCATGAACTCATGTTGCTTCTGAAGCTCAGAGTTTATGGTCGCGAGCATTAGACATGACACATCTAATGCATCATCTTGATGCTTCTTGTAAACATCTTTGTCAGCTCGCGAGGCAGTGGCAGGAGGTGCCTCCGGAATGGGCTGCTCCAGGACGTACAACTTCCTTTCTTGGGTGAGAACAATTCTCAGGTTCCTGTACCAGTCTAGGAAATTTGCTCCATTGAGCTTGTCCTTCTCAAGGACAGAACGCAGAGAGAGAGTGTTCGTGTTTGTCGACATAGTTATCTACAATATACAATGCAGAGAATTAATATCATATTCCTTTTATCATTTAATTAGGCCTTTAATCAAATGATGCTCCCACTGAATTATAGAAATTTTGTAGAATCGAGTTATGGATGTGGTCAAACCACATTACTAGATTCATACAAACTAGCTATAATTCTTGCGGGACAAGATCCACATTATACTAAGCCTTGAGTTAGCTTTGGTTAAATCGCCCAAGACTTAGTACGATCGGTGGGTAACACATTACCGATTACATCTCTATGCAACTCTTTTTATAGGATCAAGATCCACATTTACAAAAGACCTTGAGTTAGCTTTGGCTAAATCACCCAAGATTTAGTGTAAATGCGATCTTACCCTATCTTTCCAACGATTGGAATATGCCTATAGTTCTACTCGATCCAATTGAGTTAACTAATTTTGCTCAATCTAATTGAGCTTACTCTAACCCAAGCGTGATCAGCGGGACCAAGATTGTCCCTCCACACCCTACCAAGATAATATGCGTTGCTCTGCTTTGGCAGATTCAACAACAACAAATGATCGAGGTAGTGATGGGTATCAAGGCTCGGTAAGCATTTTCGAGTTGATTCGATTATGATCTAATCTAATCGTAATATGTATCTTATACGCATTTAGGCCTTTATTATCCTATATTAGCATGCATCACATACATACAATCATTATTCTAGCATGCATCATATACATACAAGAAAATTATTCTACTAGCATGCATCACATACATACAAGCAAAATCAAATATATATATATATATATATATATATATATATATATCAACATATATATATAATTAAATGTGATGTAGTCATGGCCCTACTACAATCTTCTCAAGCCAATGAGAAGATCAGATGGTCAACCTAAGGCTAGCGGCTTCTCCAAGCGCTTCCTTTGACCGCCATGTGTCGTCGTCACCCTTCTCGTAATCTCGTCTTCAAGTGGACTTTCCACCGCTCCATTTTGTACATTACAAATATGAAACTCGAGTTACATTCGAGTCTAAAACTATTTACAACTAGAATATCAAAAGAAGAGGTATGACGCACAGGTCGTATACACTATACAACACGTACAACCACAAAACGGCACGTAGGCTGTATTATGAATTACAACACATCACATCCAATCATATTGGGGTTATTGGGCTATGAAAATCACAGAATTATACATAATTTTAAATTATGTATTTTTACAGAAAATTTCTATAATATTTCCTTTTTTTTTCAATTTTATGAGTCACCTCCCCGTAATGGTCCCGCTAAGCGGTTTCCGGGCGCGATCGCGGGACAAGGCCCCTTTCGGGGATAGGGGCAGCGCCCTTACTCGCAAAATAAACTTTATGAGTGTCCCTACAATGAACTTACAGCGACTTAAGTCGCTGTCCCAAAAACCTAAAGCGAGAACTCGCCGTTACGGAGAGTTTTTCTCGACGGTTGAAGCCTACAAGTGTCCCAACACTCGTTGCTTCGATTCTTCGAGAAAAATACCCAAAAATTCTATAAAAATAGGAAATTTATAGAAACATATAAATCTATAATTTTTATATCTAATACAAAAATTATAAAAAATAAAACACATACATGCTTCGCACGTGGCTCTTATACCACTATTGGGTTTTCCGAGCCGCAAAAACCGCTTTTTGTGTTGCGAAAACCTCGGAAGCCCCGGCCACGGATCCGTACGAAGATGTATTAATAACAAAACATGTATGTGTTTATATAAAACCCTAGATCTAACTTAGATTTACATGATAAGGATGTTACCCTCGTAGCGACGCCCTTCGCAAATCCCGCTCGTCCAAAAGGTTCGCCGGAACTCGAGAGTGTCAAGTGCACACCCCTCTATTGGTATCCACACAAGCAATAGGTGGAGAAAACACACCCTTGAGTGTGCTATCACTCTATGGATGGTTCGGCCAAGGAGGTTGGGAGAGGGAGAGAGCTTGAGGGAAGTTGATCCAAGGTTGAAGATGAAGTTGTGTAACCCACACAAAATGAATTACCACATGAATAACCATCAAGTGGTCGGCCACTTCATGGAGAGGGGGTTACATGCATGCATGTAACTCCCATGACCCTTGGTCTCCCTCATGAGGTGGCACCACATGACAAGTCAATGATGATGTGGAGCATCATCATTGGCCGATCATGCCAAGTCATCATCATGACATGGCATTTGGTCAAGTCAAACTTGACCTTTCATCTTCCCTCTCAAGTCAAGTCAAACTTGACCTCTTATCTCCCATGGTTGATCAAATCCAACCATTTGATTCAAGTCAATTTTAATTTAATGAATCTCTATTCATTAATTTAAATTGATTTGATGAATCAAATCTAAATTAGACTCATTCAACACTTGAATCAACTTGAGTCTAACTCAATTAGTCTAATTTGGATTACTCTTAATCCAATTTGGTTCATCCCATGAACCTAATCCTCATGGTTCATCATATGAACCTAATCTCCATCTAATTGCCCTTATGTGTGTGACCCTATAGGTTCTTGTAACGTTGGCAATGTCCCTAAACCAATTTAGGAACATAAGCAATGAGCGGTATCTAGCAACACATCATTGCTACCCAAATTACAAGAATGTTGAGCTCCAACATCACCTTTGTGACTACTAATTGTGACTCTCACAATATATGACAATGTCCCTCTATCCTTGACATCTAGATTGACCAATCGAGGCATAGACCGTGTCATCCTCGGTACAATCTAAATCTTGAACTCCAAGTAGACTCACTCTAATCAAATGAGCTCAATATCTCATATTGATTCATTTGGGCATGGCCATGCACTTCGTGGTCTCACTCTATCAAGAATATCGATGTCTCTCCCGTTATATAGGAGGGATAGATCCCATCTACATCACTCACATCCCTCCGCATAATTTGTTACATACCCAGTAATCGCCTTTATAGTCCACCCATTTACGGGTGACGTTTGACGAAGCCAAAGTATGCAACGCCTTATGTAGGGAACCATGGTGACTTTAGGTCTAAGGACTAATAGTCATACTAATAGCCACATGAGAAAGTATATGACACTCATATAACGATACACAATACTTTCTCATGGTGGGTCATTCAGTATACATTCTCTAATGTATACCCATGTGTCAACTCGATATCTCATATCCATGACTTGTAAGATTAAGTCATCATGTTGACCTACATGCTAGTCTCTACGCATTAACATTGTCCCTGAATGTTAATACTTGACTAGGAATAATTAAGAGTAGTGTTCTCTATATCATCTCATTATCGATTCAACCAATTGATTGATATAGATAAGAACCTACTACTCAAGGACATTATTATATTTAGTTATTTGGCACCAATACAAGTAAATATAATAACCATGCCTTTATAAATAGGAATATGATACAATAAAATCCATACAACAATCATCACATGATTGGCTCTAGGGCTTTCACTAACACTTCCATCATGCTAATGTGGTCTACACCGCCAAGGCACATTGGGCTTATGCTGCCAAGATTCCGCTTGGACTTTACACCGCCAACCATTGGACTTATGCTGCCAAGACTCCACCCTTGGACTTTACGCCGCTAATATTCCTCTTGGACTTCTCAATTGCCAAGTACTCATGACTTAGACTTTCCCTTGCCAAAACCCATGCTTGGACTTACGTGGCTAAGACTACACCCTTGGACTTTCCATGCCAACCCAACGTTGGACTTTCCAAATGCCAAGACTTAAGCTTGGACTTTCCCTTGCCAAGACTCATGCTTGGACTTTTCTTGCCAACTCATGTTGGACTTTCCATGCCAAGTACACAAGACCTGGACTTCTCCCATGACAATGGTCAAACCATCGTCAAACATCAAAATACCACTCAAGTCAAACTCGAGTCCGGTCAATCATGACTCGGGTCGATTGCACCAACAATCTCCCCAACACATTGTCAGACATCACTGTCAAACATCAAAACACTACTCGGGTCAAACTCAAGTTTGGTCAATCGTGACTTGGGCCGATTGCACCAACACCATTAGGCTAATGAATTGGAATCATTGAGTTAGACTCATTGATTGAGTCCAAACTTGAGTTAGACTCAAATTAAACCAAATGAAGAAGATGAATGGATATGGATTCATCATGCATGATTAATGTGGATTAATTATGAATAGAAGAAGATAAATGGATTTGGATTCATCATGCATGATTAATTTGGATTAATTATGCATTAAAGGTGGAGTACAAATGGTTCCAAGACCTTTAGTATTCATAGGATTGATATAAAAGGTTTTTGGATTATTCTTCATGAATAGTGACCTTTTGATCTTCTTCTCTTCTTCTTGGCCGAAACCTATTACTTTAGTTTTGAAAAAAGTTTGAGTGGGTTGCTAGCACAACTCTTTTTCTCCAAAAGAGAGTGTTCGTGTGGATACCATAGAGGCACGACCATCCTGATCGCACTAAGATCCATTGCAAAAGGGTTGTTGATAGGATTGTAAAGGGCTACACATCAAGGGTAATCTCTTAACTAGATGTAGTTATAAGAACGATATGTTTTATGTATACACATAGATCTCTAGAGGGATCTAATTTTCCACAACGTTTTGCGATTGTTTTTCGCACCAGATCCCTACACTTCCTAGATTCTTGTAATTCCAACCATTGGATCTTATTAGTCAATTTATCTTGCCCCAGTTGACTACCTAGTTAATTGACTTGCAAAAAGAAATATTATATTTATTGGCAAACTAATCAAAGTCAACTGCCTGGTTGATTCAATCAACAGATGACTAAATCCTTGACTTCGACGAACTAAGTTGAGTCCTTGTCTAAGTCAAGCCTACTTAAAACTCACACTCAAGGCCACCTATACACTTTTCTCACTAAGATTTTCCTTGCCAAGAGGTTTATGTCTCTAAAAGTTTTCTTGTCTTGCCAAGAGGCTTCACCTCTAGGATTTCCTATGCCCAGAGTTGTCTCCAAGACTTCCTCATCTACCAATATCATGTTAGTAAAAGCCCTAGAGCCAATCATGTGATGATTGTTGTATGGACTTTATTGTATCATATTCCTATTTATAAAGGCATGGCTATTATATTTACTTGTATTGGTGCCAAATAACTAAATATAATAATGTCCTTGAGTAGTAGGTTCTTATCTATATCAATCGATTGGTTGAATCGATAATGAGATGATATAGAGAACACTACTCTTAATCATTCCTAGACGAGTATTAACATTCAGGGACAATGTTAATGTGTAGAGACTAGCATGTAGGTTAACATGATGACTTGATCTCACAAGTCATGGATATGAGATATCAAGTTGACACATGGGTATGCATTGGAGAATGTATACTGAATGACCCACCATGAGAAAGTATCATGGATCGTTATATGAGTGTCATATACTTTCTCATGTGGCTATTAGTATGACTATTAGTCCTTAGACCTGATGTCTCCATGGTTCCTTACATAAGGAGTTGCATATTTTGGCTTCGTCAAACGTCACCCGTAAATGGGTGGACTATAAAGGTGATTACTGGGTATGTAACAAATTATGCGGAGGGTTGTGAGTGATGTAGATGGGATCTATCCCTCCTATATGATGGGGGTGACATCAATATTCTTGATAGAGTGAGACCACGAAGTGCATGGCTATGCCCAAATGAGTCAATATGAGATATTGAGCTCATTTGATTAGAGTGAGTCCACTTGGAGTTCAAGATATAGATTATACCAAGGATGACACGGTCTATGCCTCAATTGGTCAATCTAGATGTCAAGGATAGAGGGACATTGTCACATATTGTGAGAGTCACAATTAGTAGTCACAAAGGTGATGTTGGAGCTCAACATTTTTGTAACTTGGGTAGCAATGATGTGTTGCTAGATACCGCTCATTGCTTATGTTCCTAAATTGGTTTAGGGACATTGCCAACGTTACAAGAACCTATAGGATCACACACTAAGGGCAATTAGATGGAGATTAGGTTCATATGATGAACTATGAGGATTAGGTTCATGGGATGAACCAAATTGGATTAAAAGTAATCCTAATTAGACTAATTGAGTTGGACTCAATTTGATTCAAGTGTTGAATGAGTCTAATTTAGATTTGATTCATCAAATCAATTTAAATTAATGAATAGAGATTCATTAAATTAAATTGACTTGAATCAAATGGTTGGATTTGATCAACCATGGGAGATAAGAGGTCAAGTTTGACTTGACTTGAGAGGGAAGATGAAAGGTCAAGTTTGACTTGACCAAATGCCATGTCATGATGATGACTTGGCATGGCCAGACAATGATGATGCTCCACATCATCATTGACTTAGCATGTGGTGCCACCTCATGAGGGAGACCAAGAGCCATTGGCTCTTGGAGGAGTTACATGCATGCATGTAACCCCCCCTAAGAAAAGTAGCCTGCCACTATTACCATTAGATGGTGAATTCATTTTGTGAGTTACACAACTTCATCTTTTTCCTTGGATCACCCTCTCAAGCTCTCCCAACCTCCTTGGACGAAATTCCTAAAGGGTGCTAGCACACTCTAAGGCATTTTTCTTTACCTATTGCTTGTGTGGATACCAATAGAGGAGTGTGCACTTGACACTCTCGAGTTCTGGTGAACCTTTTAGATGAGCGGGATTTGCGAAGGGTGTCGCATCGAGGGTAACTTCTTATCATGTATATCTAGAGTAGATCTAAAGGTATTAAACACATACATGTTAGTTTTATATTTTATACTTCGCACGGATCCGTGGCCGGGGCTTCCGAGGTTTCTGTAACGCAAAATGCAATTTTTGCGGCTCAGAAATTCTAGTTGTAAATAGTTTTAGACTCGAATGTAACTCGAGTTTCATATTTGTAATGTACAAAATGAAGCGGTGGAAAGTCCACTTGTAGACGAAGTTACAAGAAGGGTGCCGACGACACATGACGGTCAAAGGAAGCGCTTGGAGAAGCCACTAGCCTTAGGTTGACCGTCCGATCTTCTCATTGGCTTGAGAAGATCGTAGTAGGGCCATGACTACATCACAGTTAATTATATATATATATATATATATATATATATATATATATATATATATATATATATATATATATATATATATATCAACATATATATATATATATATCAACATATATATATTAGCATTTGATTTTGCTTGTATGTATGTGATGCATGCTAGTAGAATAATGCTTGTATGTATATGATGCATGCTAGGATAATTTTCTTGTATGTATATGATGCATGCTAGAATAATGTATGTATGTATGTGATGCATGCTAATATAGGATAATAAAGGCCTTAATCTGTATATGATACACATTACAATTAGATTAGATCTTAATCGAATCAACTCGTAAATGCCTACTAAGTCTTTGATACCCATCAATACCTCGATCATTTGTAGTTATTGAATCTGCCAAAGCAGACCAATGCATATTATCTTGGTAGGGTGCGGAGGGATAATCTTGGTCCTGCCTATCACGGCTTGGGTTAGAGTAAGCTCAATTAGATTGAGTAAAACTAGTTAACTCAATTGGATCGAGTAGAACTATAGGCATATTCCAATCGTTGGAAAGATAGGATAAGATCGCATTTACACTAAATCTTGGGCGATTTAGCCAAAGCTAACTCAAGGTCTTTTGTAAATGTGGGTCTTGATCCTATAAACAAGAGTTGCATAGAGATGTAATCGGTAATGTGTTACCCACCGATCGTACTAAGTCTTAGGCGATTTAGCCAAAGCTAACTCAAGGCTTAGTATGATGTGGATCTTGTCCTGCAAGAATTATAGCTAGTTTGTATGAATCTAGTAATGTGGTTTGACCACATCCATAACTCGATTCTACAAAATTCCTATAATTTAGTGGGAGCATCATTTGATTAAATGCCTAATTAAATGATAAAAGGAATATGATATTAATTCTCTGCATTGTATGTTGTAGATAACTATGTCGACAAACACGAACACTCTCTCTCTGCGTTCTGTCCTTGAGAAGGACAAGCTCAATGGAGCAAATTTCCTGGACTGGTACAGGAACCTGAGAATTGTTCTCACCCAAGAAAGGAAGCTGTACGTCCTAGAGCAACCCATTCCGGAGGCACCTCCTGCCACTGCCTCGCGAGCTGACAAAGATGCTTATAAGAAGCATCAAGATGATGCATTAGATGTGTCATGTCTAATGCTTGCGACCATGAACTCTGAGCTTCAGAAGCAACACGAGTTCATGAATGCTTATGATATGGTTGGACATCTTCGTCAACTATATCAAGGACAAGCAAGACATGAGAGATATGAAGTCTCTAAAGCATTGTTTGTGTCCAAAATGCAAGATGGGACTCCCGTAGGTCCATATGTACTCAAGATGATTGGGTACGTAGAAAACCTACAAAGGCTGGGATCCCACTTGGCCAAGAGCTGGCCACTGACCTGATCTTGTAATCTTTGCCACAAGTCTACAATCAATTTGTCATGAATTACAACATGAATGAAATTGATAAGCCACTGCCTGAGATGCTCAGCATGTTGAGAACTGCTGAGCTTAACCTTAAGAAGGGAAAATTTGACACCATTTTGATGGTGCATAAAAAGAAAGGCAAGGGCAAGCCTAAAGGTAAGGTAAAGTCCCAAGCCAAGGGCAAAGGCAAAGAACTTAAACCCAAAGGAGGGGTAGCCAAGGAAGGGGCTTGCTTCCACTGCAAGGAAGCTGGACACTAGAAGCGTAACTGCAAAGCTTACCTGGAAGATCTTAAGAAGAAAAGAAGTGAGACTTATACTTCAGGTATAAATGTTATAGAAGTCAATCTATCTATTTCTTCATCATGGGTATTAGATACCAGATGTGCATCTCACATTTGTACCAATGTGCAGGCGCTAAGAAATAGCAGGGCATTGACAAAGGGCGAGGTGGACCTACGAGTAAACAATGGAGCAAGGGTTGCTGCTATTGCTATAGGAACTTATAATCTATCTCTGCCCTCTGGGCTTGTACTAGAGTTAGATGAATGTTGTTATGTGCCTGCTTTGACTAAGAACATAATTTCGATTTCTTGTTTGGACAAGAAAGGATTTACATTTATAATAAAGAACAAATGTTGTTCAGTTTATTTAAATGCTATGTTCTATTGTAGTGCACCTCTAATGAACGGACTCTACTTTCTAGACTTAGAGAGCCCTATCTATAACATAAGTACCAAAAGGTTCAAGTCAAATGAGTTGAACCAAACCTATCTCTGGCATTGTCGCTTAGGTCACATAAATGAGAGTCGCTTATCTCAGCTTTATAAGGATGGGCTGCTAGACTCATTTGATTTTGAATCATATGAGACATGCGAGTCTTGCCTTTTAGGCAAGATGACCAAGACTCCCTTTAGTGGACACAGCGAAAGAGCAACAGATTTATTAGGACTTATACATAGTGACGTATGTAGTTCTTTCAATGTTGCTGCTAGAGGTGGTTACAGGTACTTCATTACATTTACTGATGACTTCAGTAGATATGGTTATGTGTATCTTATGACCCATAAATCAAAATCCTTTGAAAAGTTCAAAGAATTCAAGAATGAAGTACAAAACCAGCTTGACAAGAGTATTAAGATACTTCGATCAGATCGAGGTGGTGAATACCTTAGCCATGAGTTTTGTGACTATCTAGCTGAGTGTGAGATTCTATCCCAACTCACTTCTCCTGGAACACCACAGTGGAATGATGTATCTGAAAGGAGGAATCGTACCCTATTAGATATGGTACGTTCTATGATGAGTCACATAGATCTTCCTATATCTTTTTGGGGATATGCTCTAGATACAGCAGCCTTTACCCTTAACCGTGTACCATCCAAGGCTGTCATAAAGACACCATATACGATATGGACAGAGAGAAATCCCAAGATGTCTTTCATGAGGATTTGAGGTTGTGAGGCTTACGTTCGACGTCAAGTCTCAGACAAATTGGGACCCAAATCCGATATGTGCTATTTTGTTGGATATCCCAAGGATACAAAGGGATATTACTTCTACATTCCCAGTCAGCACAAAATGTTTGTGGCAAAGACTGGGATTTTTCTAGAAAGAGATTTTGTTTCTAGAAAAACTAGTGGGTCTTAATCGTGTATCTTGCATGTGGTTTTGATGTTTGATTAAAATTTTAAGCTAGAGAGATTTATTGATATTACATTTATGTCAAGTGTGCATGTGTAAGGAGCATGACCTATATATATTGTGGGTGTAATAATTAAAATTCAAGTAGTTTAATAAGGACCAAATACTTGATAAATGGAAGACCAAATAGATCGATGAGGATTGATTACTTGGCACAGGGATGTAGGATCGAGATGAGCGCTAGAAGTTGGGGTGAGTAGTATTTTTAAGAAATTTTGATAGAATATCATAAGTATGTAATGAAATTAAACTTTAGTTTTTTATAGTTAAAATTGGTTTCGAAATAACAGTTAAAATAAAATTCAAGAATAAAAGAGATAGATATTTAATGCGGCTAGGTTTCTACACTATGACTTGGTGATTCATTAGGAGAATCACTCCTTGTCAAAATCACTATATTTTCTTTGATTTGGAAAACCTTTTAGAGGTGGAAAAACTTTTATTCAATTTTGATTAAGTAAAAAAAAAAGTTAAAAAACCAAATAATAGTATAAAAATAGACAAACAATAATAATGACAATTTAAATAAATTATACCAAATGTAGAATGTCAAACTGTCTAAAATCTAAGCACTATGCTTACTACCAAGAGCATATATGAATGTGAGAAATGGAGCTTAAACTGCTTGTATTAATATCGTAGTGACTGTAATGATATTTTGGATGAGCAATGGAGTCCTCTATTTATAGTAGCAAAAAGTTATATTTTAGTTGACCAACCTTGTCACTCTAGTCAACTAACTTGAGATAATTAGTTGTTATTCGTTGTGCCAGTCATTTGAAACATAGTCGACCACTTTGCCATTTTGATCAGTTAATCTATCTAATCAATTATCACATGTACCACAATGTATGATGAATTGTTTGGATGGCTAGGGGAAGGGGAATAGCCTCTTTCGATTTTTTCTACAAAATATTAGTGGAAGCAAAATAAAATCTAAAACTAGAATTGAAATAATAATAGTAACAACACTAACTCCAAGATGTAACGTGGTTCGAAAATGAAGCTCCTACTCTAAGACAATCCTTAAGATGGATCACCCCTTGCAAGCCTTCACTAAACTCCTTTGATGAGAACACCAAGGTGGAGAAATCTTCTTACCAATGCAACCTCTTCCTTTTACAAGATAATGAAGAATGAGCTTAGGAGGAAGAGATTGAGAACCCAAGAACTTGGAAGAAGGCTTGGGAAGCTTAGGGAGCAAGGATTTCGTGCAAGATCATTAACCTCCTCAAGCCACCAAGCCCAAGCCACCAAGCCTCTCATTTTATAGAGAAATGGGTGTTTCGCCATTTCTGTCCGTTGAGCCTGACACTAGTCGACTATTGCATTCTAACAGTCGACTGGTGTTATTGTTGACCAAATCCAATGGCTTCTGACGAAGTCTGATTTCGATCGTCACCAATCAACGGATACATGAGCAGTTGACTGCACATATCATCAATCGACTGGTGTCAGCCTAGTCGACTGATCAGTCAACTGCCAAACATTCTATTTCCTGTCCACTTAATTCCATTCGACTGCTAAATTCTTGCAGTCAACTGACAGACCAATCGCCTGGTGCACACCACCAATCGACTAGCAGAGCACAGTCGATAGTTAAGCCCTCAGTCAACCAGTCGACTGGGTCATAACCCCAGTCGACTACTTGAGTCAATCTGAGTTCTCGAGTGTCAAACACTCGAGACCAGTTGACTGGTTCAAATACCAGTCGACTGTCACACCTCAAGTATGACTATCTCATACTTGAAACCAATCATAAGCCTAAACTAAAACTTCAAGCTCTTCCATCAACCTTGCGCCTTCAGGATCCCTCTGAGTCGGTGACTCCTTCATCCTTGTACTTGCCTTCAAAAGTCTCCTTCAATTTTGTCATGCTTTAGGGTCTTCCATTACCAAGGTTCATTTGGAAGGGTCTTCCATTATCAAGGTTCATTTGGACTTATGCTACCATGACTATACACTTGGACTTTATGTTGCCAAAATCTTATTCTTGGACTTCCTTGCCAAGATCCACTTGGACTTACACTGCCAAGACTACACACTTGGTCTTATACCACCAAATCCTCATTCTTGAACTTTTCTTGCCAAGACTTTATCCTTGGACTTTCCTTGCCAAGTCTTCATAGTTGGACTTTCCTTGTTCCTGTCACTCAATATCCATATTAGAACACAATGATTGCCTAACTATAAATAATTATTCAAACATCAAAAGATTAATACTTGGAGCATACTTGCACCAATAATCTCCTCCTTTTTTATTTTTGATAATGATTTAAGTTAGATCTTTAAATATGCAATAAAAACATCATATTCCATAATATGAATTCTAACTTAAATCTTCCCTTCTCCCCCTTTGACACACATAAAAAATAGATAGGTAATTTTTCAAGAAATCACGTGTGAGTAAGGTTTTTATGCTTTGAATTAAGGAATAAAATATACTTAAGTCTTCCCCTTAATCCAAGACACATTTTAACTTTAACATGTTGAGCAAAGTATGAAAACATAGATAAAGGTATTGTCCAACTTTGCACCAATAATTAAGCATGTGCACATAGGTTTTGGGTTTAGATATTGATATAGTTAAACCTCCCCCTTAACCATTGCATCAATTAGTCCTACTCCCCCTTAATCTTTAACCAATTATCATTTTAATATTGCGTTAATTATATCATAGGGTTAGGACTTCCTAGGACTAGTGGTAACTGGTTAAATAATGCTTAAGTAACCAAAATTAGAGTTATCAGTCGACTGGTATCTGAAGCAGTCGACTGCTATTGGCTGATACATGCAGTTTAGTTTTTCATTCGAAAATAAAAAATGCATAAATAAATCTAGGAGTATAAAAAATTCACAAAAATTTACAGACACATTTGTCAAGTCATTTTCTATCAAGGAAAAATAATTTTAAAAATATATCTCTTCTAGATTTCAATATTGATACAAGTTTTGAAACTAGCATAAGCTCTAATGATTTTTCAAAACTTTGTACCACTTTTGCTTGACAAATAAAAACTATTTTTTAAAAAAAAACATGACAAACATAATTTAAAACATATTATATTTGACATTTCCAACCATGTTATAAGAGTTATGTGCACATTGATTATACACAAGTCTTCCCAATGATTGATTCAATAAAGGATTCATGTCTCTAGATGTCATTTTGATTCAAAGTAATGCATCATGACAAGCATGATGAACTAAATGCATATCCCTAACATCTCACATAATCTCTAAGTGGCTAAATACAAAAATCATGATTTCTTAGGTATTTTGTAAGATGTATCAAGGTATAATCCTTGAGTTTTGTTATGAGATCATGCAAACCTATACCAATTACTCTATAAAGCACATTCCAAGTTCTCTCCTAAGTAAAGTAAATTCCACTTTGGGGAGAGCCTTAGTGAAAATGTCGGTAAGATTAGACTTAGATTCAATGTAATTAAAGTCAATGTCTCCTCTTTCCACATGATCTCTAGTGAATTGATACTTCACTTCAATGTACTTTGTCCTGAGTGATGTATTGGATTATTGGTCAAATTGATGGTACTCACATTATCACAATAAACTTTGATTTTGGAGTAGTGTAACTCAGAATCCTCTAGAGTATGTCTCATCCAAAGCAATTGAACCACACAACCACCCATGACCACATATTCGATCTCAGTTGTAAACAAAGCAACACAAGGTTGCTTTCTACTACTCCAACTCACTAAGGAGGATCCAAGAAATTGGCATCCACCACTAGTGCTTTTCTGATCCAATTTATAACCCGCATAATCAAAATCGATGTACCCAACCAAATCAAAAGTTTGAGTCCTAGGGTACCATAGACCTACATTAAAAGTTCCCTTGATATATCTTAAGATTATTTTGGCCGCTACTAGATGAGACTCTTTGACACAAGATTGGTATCTTGCATACATTCCTACCACAATAATATATCGGGTCTACTAGTGGTTAGGTATAGTAAGATACCAATCATACTCTTATAAAGTTTTGAGTCTATTAATTTTCCATCTAGATCATTGTCTAATTTAGTGTTAGCTTCCATAGGAGTAGACACTATCTTTGTAGGAGATCGGTACGGCCGGCTAGAGGGGGGTGAATAGCCCTCTTACGATGGATGTCGTAATTCGTTCGTTCTCGTTGCGTTGCTTGTCTACGATTGTCGTTAGCGCAGCGGAAACAATAAAACAATAATAATACTAACAACAAATAAGCACAAGCAAACACACACGATATACGTGGTTCGGAACCGAATGGTTCCTACTCCACGGGCGAGCTCCTCGAGCTCTAGTTATGCGCACGACACTAACTATAACACTCCTTTTCGACTACACATCGGAGGTGGAGAAACCTCTCACAAGCAATTACACTAAGTAATGAAATACAAGCAATACAAAGACAAATACGAAATACACGTAAAGAACACTTTACAACGCTTGCTTTGAATCCTTTGCTTGTTGCTTGCTTTAGATGGATCTTGAAGGTCTGGAATGCAGCAGCAATTCCCCTCCAATAGCTTCACAAAAGGCTTGGCGAAATTCTCCAACTCGAGCTCCATTTATAACCTGCATCAAGTTGTTTTCGCGCCCATCAGTCGATTGCCAAAAGGCCCCAGTCGACTGCCCCTGTGTCCGTTGTCTCACAACGGCCAGATCCACGTCGGACAAGTTCCAACGGATCTCCTACGATCCGATCGCTGTGGCGGTCGATCAGTGACCTAGTAGTCGATCGCACGGCCACTCGAGCATTCGCGTTCTCGGCACTTCCATCACCGATCGTTATCCCATCCACGATCGTATCGACATCGCCGATCGCTACCATGGCGGCCGCTAAGCACCAAAACGCAGCCTTACACCAGTCGAACCCTAGTCGACTTGGACCAGTCGAACCGGCACCTATGCCAGTCGACTGCTGTCGGGCAAAACCTCAAACACCAAGTTGTTTGAGCCTCCGACACTCAGTCTTAGCCACTTGGCTAAGTCCACATTCCTCATGGAGTTCCCCACCGAAGCTCTCTTCCCTCGGCCTACGTCCCTCGGATGCGCCAAGCGCACGGCTTCGCAACGCCATCCTTCTCGTCTCATGCCCTAGAAGTATGCTTCCCTTTGGGTTTACTCCATTCGCTCCCCGTCCGGCGGTCCCTCGGATGCACCAAGTGCACGGCTTCGCAATGCCATCCTTCACCGACTCAAGGACCCCGAGCCTAGTGAACTTACCAAGTCCTTAAGACTTCCCATATGCACCAAGCGCACGGCTTCGCAATACATTTCTCACCAAGCACCAAGCGCACGGCTTCGCAATGCTTTGGATTTCCCATGCCAAGCACCAAGCGCACGGCTTCGCAATGCTTTGGACTTCCACACCATGCTCCATGCTTGGATTTTCCATGCCAACCCATGTTGGACTTTCCCATGACAATCTTATGTCATGAGTTTTGTCTATCATCAAAATACCATCAAGGTACTGCTGGGCCGATTGCACCAATAATCTCCCCCTTTTTGATGATTGACAAAACTACCATCTCAAGTCTACCAATTCTCCCATATTGACAATTCTCATATCCCAATGAGAATTCCAACGAACCCTAATTGGTAACTTGGTAACTTCTCCCCCTTTTTGACACTACATCAAAAAGGTCCTCCCCAAGGGTATGAATGTCTCATATCCCAATGAGATCTTACAATCTCTCCCTTGGAGGAACACATGCCTACAATTTTTCTAGTGATCCCATATCATTTAAAGAGAGGCAACCCAATTTTCCTCCCATGAGGAAATACACATCCATCTTCCCATGATGGATACCTCCCCCTAGAGGCTTGCTCCCCCTTGACCATTGCACCAACAATGTCCTTGGAGAGTCCCTAAGCCAATAGGAACATTAACCAAATCAAAATTAAAGCAAAGTTCAACAATGAACTCTTTTCCACCTTAAAATTGATACTCACCCTCAACCCAACTCCTAATCCATATCCAATGGATTTCCACCCTCTCTAATGCTCTCCCAAGCATATCCTAGGGTTAGGAGTGGTTAGGGGACCTTAACCTAGCTGAACATGGGCCTAACCAACAAGATTTGATCAAATCGTAAATCCATATTGCTATCACCGATCACGCACCATGGCAATGATCGATAATCGTGATTTGAGATTTGCAAAGATTTCGTAAATGGATTTCCGAAATCCATAAGTAAATATACGTAATTTTAAAAATCTCGAAAATGCATACGTATAATACTTATCCTAAACACTATGGGTGAAAAATATTGAAAAATTATTTTACCCACTAAATTAGGAGATTGATACAAAGTTCAAAAGTTTAGAAAGGCTTCAATAAAGAGCCCTCTTTGTATCATCCCATTCAATGGTGATAGCTATCAAAAGATAGACTTCACCAAGGTTTTTCAAAATATTTTCAAAATGTTTTTCAAACCTTTATTTTCTTTTTACTAAACATCTCACCAATATCTAGATGTGCAAAACACATACAAGTCAAATTTTTGTGAGATGTGGGTTTTTGTTTTGTTTATGTTCTCATGCATATTTCTAAGGCAATATTCTTTGATTCCCATCAAATCATGCCATAGTCCTTAACTCCATTTTAATTCATGCATGATGTGATTATGGCATAGATATGATATAGATAAAAACATATGTCAATATCATGATGTCATGGCATGTGAATGAAACTTAAGCATACATGACATCTAAACATAAATCTAAACATGATCATGACATTTTATAGATAAAAATGAAAATGATGTCATGACATGGCAAGACAAATAAAGCATGACAAGTAAAATATACTAAGGTATAGAATACCTACGTGTTAAAATTAATTTGCCATTTCTAGGAATTAAATACACTTGCCTTAAACCATTCATTTCCCTAGTGTGCCAAAAACCCAAAATGGCACACCAATGCCTCTATGACCTAAATGTGCCAATTTAAATCATTTTTTAACTTCTCAAACCATATTGGCACACCCTAATGTGTCAACTCTACTATGGTTAGGTTAACTACCCATCCACTTAGGGTTGACACACCCTAACCCATTTAGCGTGAATCGATCACGCTTTAGGAACACATAATATCTATTGAGCTCCTTGGGTTAACAAGGTATTCTCTAGGATAACTTCCTAGATACCTTCCTAATGACCCTTTTAGGCTTTGAAGCCATAGTCTTTGGGTCTTTCCTAGGTCAACTCTAGAGGTGACTCCTCCATTGACCTTCTTAGTGGCTTTCTTGATTTTTCTTAAGTCCTTAGCCACTAAACACATACCATGGCTAGACTTAGGATGACTTCCCTATTAGCCTTGGTTTTCCTAGACCTAGAAATAGTTCCATAATTAAATGGAACATTATGATAAGTCTTCTTGGGCTTAGGTTTGTCACCCAAACCTTCCTTGCCCTTAGACCGTTTTTGAACCTTAGGTCTTGACTTTTGGGCATTTGACCCTAGAATTGAATTTTCTATGATTCTAAGGACTTTCTCCATTCTCTCAAGTCTTGACCTCAAGACTTGGTTCTCCTCTAATTTTCCCATTTTTGAATTTTCATTAGGTTTTTGGGAAAACCTCTTCTTCTTAGGCATGTGCCTAGACTTTTTGGGATTAATACCCAAATTTTCTTCTACTCTCCTAATTGACTCCCTAGGCAAGATATTTCTAGAATTATGAGTCCTAGGTTTGTATTTAGTCATATGAACATGCTTGGCACCTAAGCAATAAACCTTATTGTTTCTCCTAGCATGCTTTTCATTAATAATGGCAAGAGAACTAAAATAATTTTTAGCATGTTTTTTGACTTTAGGAATTAAAGGTGCATTAACTAAATTTACCTTAGGGTTAGCTTTAGGAGCTCCCCCTACATGAGTTGCACCTTCTTGCCCTTTATTCCTCCCCCTAGGGCATTGGCTTCGGTAGTGTCCCTTTTGATTGCATTTGAAACACACAATGTGCTCTTTGCTCTTGATTTTGGGAACACCGACATCCTTTGACTTTGGGTTGACTTTCGGTCTTGATGCCTTTTCCTTAGCCAATTTAGGGCATTTGCTCTTGTAATGCCCTTTCTCTCTACACTCAAAGCATATTATGTGATTTTTATTTAAAATAATAACACTTGAGTTACCTAGGGAGGTGGTGGAGGCCTCTTCATGATCTTCACTTCTCCCGGATGTGGATGCTTCTTGTTCTTGCTCCGGGATGGAAGATTGCCTTTCCTCCCCCTCAATGCTTGAGGTGGAGGTCTCCACCAAATCATCAACATCTTCAAATGTTGTGGGTGCTTCTTCTTCGGCATTCTCCTCTACTTGTGCCGATTGGGAATTTTCTTGGAATTTCATTATTTTCTCCCATAATTCCTTCGCATCCCTATAGTCACCCAATCTAGACCAAATAGTGTTAGGTAATAAATCACTAAGTAATTTTATTACCTCAAGATTTGTCTTGAAGTCCTTAATTTGGTCTTGGGTCCACCTTGACTTTTCAATTGGCTTGTTGTATTTGTCCCTAGGCATCTTAAAACCATTTTCTACAATTAACATAGAATCAAAATCGGTTTCAAGATATACCTCCATCCGTTTCCTCCACTCAAGCAAAATCTCCATCGAATTTCGTGGATGGATGAAGCCGCCATTTGTAGTGCTCTCGGCGGTTAGTCCTCGAAGAGCGACTCTCGCCTCGATACCACTTGTAGGAGATCGAACGGCCAGAGGGGGTGAATAGCCCTCACGACGATGGATGTCGAATTGCTTCGCTCGCGCTGCTGCTTGTCTACGATTGTCGTTAGCGCAGCGAAACAATAAAACAATAATAATACTAACAACAAATAAGCACAAGCAAACACACACGATATACGTGGTTCGGAACCGAATGGTTCCTACTCCACGGGCGAGCTCCTCGAGCTCTAGTTATGCGCACGACACTAACTATAACACTCCTTTTCGACTACACGCTGAGGTGGAGAAACCTCTCATAAGCAATTACACTAAGTAATGAAATACAAGCAATACAAAGACAAATACGAAATACACGTAAAGAACACTTTACAATGCTTGCTTTGAATCCTTTGCTTGTTGCTTGCTTGAAGGTCCGGAATGCAGAAGAATTCCTCCAATAGCTCACAAAAGGCTCACAAATCCTCCAACTCGAGCTCTTTATAACCTCGCATCAAGCTGCGCTTCATCACCGATCGCTGGTCCAATGTTCGTAGCCGCTTGTCTCACAACGGCCGATCCACGCTGGTTAAGTTCCAACGGATCACACATCACCGATGATCGCCCATCACCCGATCGTGACCTAGTCGATCATCCATCACCGGAGCGCTGAAGCTCGACCCATTCCGGCGTCGACATTTCCATCACCGATCGCTATCCCATGAGCCGATGCCATCACATCGCCATCACCCATGGCAATGATCGATCACAACTTCCTAACACCGTCCGAACCCATAGTCGACGGACTGACCGAACCTCAAACACCATGACGCGACCGATCGATCGGCTAAAACCTCAAACACCAAGTTGTTTGAGCCTCCGACACTCAGTCTTAGCCACTTGGCTAAGTCCACATTCCTCATGGAGTTCCCCACCGAAGCTCTCTTCCCTCAGCCTACGTCCCTCGGATGCGCCAAGCGCACGGCTTCGTAACGCCATCCTTCTCGTCTCATGCCCTAGAAGTATGCTTCCCTTTGGGTTTACTCCATTCGCTCCCCGTCCGATGGTCCCTCGGATGCACCAAGCGCACGGCTTCGCAATGCCATCCTTCACCGACTCAAGGACCCCGAGCCTAGTGAACTTACCAAGTCTTTGAGACTTCCCATATGCACCAAGCGCACGGCTTCGCAATGCATTTCTCACCAAGCACCAAGCGCACGGCTTCGCAATGCTTTAGATTTCCCATGCCAAGCACCAAGCGCACGGCTTCGCAATGCTTTGGACTTCCACACCATGCTCCATGCTTGGATTTTCCATGCCAACCCATGTTGGACTTTCCCATGACAATCCTATGTCATGAGTTTTGTCTATCATCAAAATACCATCAAGGTACTGCTGGGCCGATTGCACCAACAATCTTAGCATTTTCTAAACCAAATTTCTTAATGATTTCTTTGACATATTTGATTTGATAAACATGAGTTCCTTCACTAGTTTGTTTGACTTGTAGGCCTAAGAAAAAGTTTAATTCTCCTACTAGACTCATTTCAAATTCATTTTTCATATTTTTAATGAAGTCTTGAAGAAGTTCGTCATTTGTTGACCCAAATATGATGTCACCAACATACACTTGAGCAACAAAGTTGTCTTTTTCTTTGGACTTTAGAAATAATGTTTGGTCAACTTGTCCTCTTCTAAAGTCCTTAGAAATTAAGAAAGATGAAAGTCTTTCATACCAAGCATGGAGAGCTTGTTTTAACCCATATAAGGCTTTCTTAAGCCTATAAACATAGTTTAGGTAATCTACAATCTCAAACCTAGGCAGTTGCTCCACATATACCTCTTCCTTAATGAACCCATTTAGAAATGCCGATTTCACATCCATTTGATAGAGTTTGAATCCATGTGAGCAGCCTACCCTAATAGGATTCAGTTAGACTCTAATCTAGCTATCGGAGTATATGTCTCATCATAATCAAGTCATTCAACTTGATTAAACCCTCAGGCCACTAACCTAGCCTTGTTCCTAGTGATTTTTCCATGATCATCTAACTTGTTCCTAAATGTTTGGAGTATAGGGAATACAATCAAAGTCCCACATTGACAAGACATGGAAAAGATCATGTGCTTATAAGATAAAAAGATATCTTCATTGGTTTGAGGTCTTTTGGGTAAAACCCAAAAACAAAACCATGAGGGCTTAAACCCAAAGTAGACAATATTATACCATTGTGGAGATATGTGAATCTTATATAGACACTAACAATTGGTATCATATTCATGGTCCATGTCAAGTCATGACCTCGAATGAAGGAAGTGGAGCTCTCATATCCGGATCAAGAGAATCAAACACTAGGAGGAAGTCCAGTTGGGTCGGGAGGACCGAACAACTGGCAGGAAATCCAGTTGAGCTAGAAGGGTTGGACAACTGACAGGAAGTCCAGCTGGATCAGGAGGATCAGACAGTTGGTAGGAAATCCTGGTGGTTGAGGATTGGACATCAAGCAGAGGAAGTCCTTCGAGGACAGATAGGCTTGAGGGGGGCTCAATGTGGTCCTTCGTTTGAGGGGGGATTGTTGGGAGTATGGGAAATACAATCAAAGTCCCACATTGGTAAGACATGGAAGAGATCATGTGCTTATAAGATAAAAATATATCTTCATTAGTTTGAGGCATTTTGGATAAAGCTAAAAAATAAAACCATGAGGGCTTAGGCCCAAAGTGGAATATATCATACCATTATGGAGATATGTGAATCTTATAGGCACTAACACTAAAGACCCATCTTGTGGTAACAATTGTGCTATTATTGGGTCTAGGAACTAGTTCCCAAACTTGACTTGCCTCAAATTGAGCTAATTCTTTTTGCATTGCTAATATCCAATCTAGATCAAGCAAGACATCATTAATTGATTTTGGCTCAACTTGTGAGATTAGGGCAACATGGCTAGTAGGGTCTCTATAGAAGGATCTAGTCCTTACTCCTTGGAAAAGTTCTCCTACTATTTGGTTTAGAGGATGATTTTGATGAATTCTTAGGGTCATAGGAGGTGAATCACATTGATTTTGATTATCATCATTCTTCCTCCTTTCATCATCAGAATCTCCTCTTCCTTCCTCTTGATCATTACCCCTTAATGTCAAATTTTGAAGTCTTTGGGTAATATCTTGATTTTTGTCATTGATATCATTATTAATGGAGAATTTCCTAGGGTATGTACTAGTGGATTCATCAAACTCAACATTAAAGAATTCCTCAACTTTTTGAGTCCTCTTGTTGTATACCCTATAATCTCTATTAGTGGATGAGTATCCAATTAGGATTCCTTCATCCACTTTAGACTCAAATTTCTCTAGATTGTCTTTGGTATTTAAAATATAAACTTTACAATCAAAGACCTTAAAATAATGAGTTGTTGGAATTGTGTCATTCCATAATTCAAAGGGTGTTTTGCCTAAAAACCTATGAATTAAGACACAATTTTGGATATTGCAAGCGGTGTTAACCGCTTCCTCCCACAAGTAGCTAAGTAAAAGATATGGATTAAGCATAGTCCTAGCCACCTCTTATAGGGCATAATTTCTCCTTTCCACCACCTCATTTTATTGGGGTGTTCTAGGACAAGAGAACTCATGCTTGTACCCTTGTTCTAAGTAAAATTTTAAAAAGTTAGAATTCTTAAATTCTCCACCATGATCACTTCGAATCCGGTTGATTTTGAGATTTTTTTTCATTTTCAACTCTTTTGCTAAAGCCTATGATTATTTCTAAGATATCATCCTTATGTTTCATAAAGTAAACTCAAGTATACCTAGAAAAATCATCAACTATAACTAAATAATATTTATTACCATCTAATGAGGGAGTACTATGACAATTAAAGAGACCTATATGCAATAATTCTAATGGTAATGAAGTGTTAGTTAGGGTTTTACTTTTGTGTAATGAATTTGATTGTTTTCCTTCTTGGCATGCATCACACATTTTATCTTTGATGTATTTGACTTTTGGTAGTCCTTTAACTAGTTTCAACTTGGCAATGTTCTTCATATTGATGTGACCAAGTCGCCTATGCCATAGACAATCTTCCTCTTCTTTTGACATAAGATACTTAGTAGAAATGTTAGAAGCATATGACATATCAACATAATAAATATTCATTTTCCTATATCCAACTAACATGCAATCTTCTAGGTTTTTGTGTCTAATCAAACCTTTAAAGGATTTAAACTCTACATTATAGCCCGCATCACAAAGTTGACTCACACTAAGCAAGTTAAATTTCATGCTATTGACTAATAAAACTTTGTTAATGATGATTTTAGGTGATACTTCAATTGTACCTCTACCTAAAATCTTGAGCTTTTCGTTATTCCCAAATAACATGGTCTCCTTCTTTACGTAGTCGATTGTGGAGAGCTTGCTCACATCTCCAGTCATGTGTCTTAAGCAACTACTATCCACAATCCACATACCATGCTCACCTACCTAAATAACACGAAAAACAAATTCCTTTGGCATCCAAATATTTGGACCAAAAATATCATTTAAATATTTCTTTGAGATCCATGCCTTCTTCACCTTACCCTTATAGTTGTCTTTCTATTTATTAAAGAAATGTAAGAAACTTCCTTATCCTTAGACTTGTATCCTATGCCGGCCTTGTTGTAAATGACTCTTTGATCTCTAAGGATCATATCAAGATGCTTTGAGCCATAGAAAACTTTTCTAAGCATATCCTTAATTCAAATACTTGGCTCTTAAGATTTTCATTTTCCTTCCTAGGTGATGCACATGAACGCAACCTCAAATCTCACGATGGAGACCGTCGAGGACTCGAAGTGCGCGCTCGTGCTCAATGCCCGCAAGTGAACGGGTGTCATCAAGTAATAATATAGATTATCGTTCTCACAGGGACTAAGATTCGAGTGCCGATCTATTCAGTGGACGTTATTGTTTGGACTTTAGTTCTAATGGTTGTGATTTAGAGGGTTGTTGGCGGTCCTAACTCTAGTATGGTGTCACACGGAGGAAGAGAAGGGTCGCTACGAGGCTTTTAGGGAATTCTAGGATTTCAGTTTCGCTTGTGTGTCACAGAACACGCTACCAATTGAGTATTATTTAGACTTCTAACTACAGCCTTGTGGAAGGGATATCATACACTCCCCCGATGAGCTTTCGCATCTATCGGAAGCTACCTCTATCATCCCAGGTCGACCCCTGGCTTTAAGACGGGGTAGGCGGTATGAGGATACCGAATCAATCCCTGCGATGAGACGGAATGTATCTCGTTCCGACTCTATCGCATCCTTCTATCTACGGTTACGGGAGATGAGACCAACCCCTTAGGTTCCTCCTTAATTCTCCTAAATCTTTGATACGAGGGTTGTCACCCCTCGTATCAGCTTCGCACAGTAGAGAGAAAACCAAAACATGTATTATTGATCTAAACAAATACCAATTGCAAATATAAACTAAAGAATCAGAAATATATTTAGAATAATATGTTCTACGCACACAAACTACTTCCTAATCCTATAATCGGTAAATCTACTCTATGAATATAAGAGAAGAAACACAAAGCATGATCATGTTCAGATATACAATGGAAATTATGCGCAGAAAGTAAATTACAATGCAATGGTGCTCTTCTCCTTGGCGTTGAGGTGCATAATTTGATCCTCGAGCGACTTCCTTCCTCCCCGCCGTGAGTTCCCGAAGCTTTTTAGGACGTCGGAGTGTCGTCCCGACCGTCGTGCCTCTCCCCTAGGGTTTGGGCATGACTTTCTTTATATAGACATGAGGTCGGCTCTTCACGAAATTCAGAAAAAGACCTAATCGAGTCAAAACGCTTGGCCGCCACACGACCGTGTGTTTCCACATGGCCAGGGCACATGTGGCCATGTTGTGGCTAATCTTGAGATTCAGACATGACCGTGTGTAGTCACATGCCCTGGCCGTGTGCCCTACTGCATCCAGCTGCCAAATGCTCTTTTTTGCTCCGAAAGTGTGTCGTTTTCCCCATGAAATGCTATCCTGCACACAAAAGTACAAAGAGCATATCTTCGAACCAGAAAATAGGAAATGCATGCAAAATAAAGTAAAATATACATGAAACAAACATAAAATGAAATGAGATGTGAGTGAAAACTACTCCTAAAATCCTATATGTTTTGCTCACATCAATTCCCCCAGACTTAGATCTTTGCTTGTCCTCAAGCAAACCTCAGTGCCATGAGATTTTAAAAAGGTGTTGTTCCATACTTAGCATATTAACTAGATTTATCAAGTGATATTTTCAATCAAAGCAAATTAGACATGTTCTAGGAGTTCACTAAGTTAGCTCCTCGTGCTCGTGCTAAGTGAATCTTCTTAGGGGATACCCGTTCCATGGTAAGTTAAGTCATCATCCTATAGCTTTCCTAAGGTCTCCGACTTTTAACCACTTACCTGCCCAAAGCGAGGATCGTTTCCTAGATCTAGCATAAAGTCTCAAAGGCGTGCTCGGTATTGAGAGAAATTGGTAGGTGTTTCCCCAGTAACCTAACTCGGTCTCAAAGGGGCACCTAACTATTTCCACTCACGACAACTGTTTTTATCCCTCATAATCTTTTTCAATAAATTTTTTTTTCTCTTACTCTCTCTTTCATTCCTCTCTCTTTTTTTCCCCTCTTTTCTTATTCCATTTTTTTTCTTGGGATTTTGATTTTTTCGAATGGGCTTCCACAATCCGAGCATCTCCAGTAACTAAAATGCTAAATCTAGAGTCACCTATAGAGTCCAAAGTACTAGACTACTGAGATGAATCATAACTAAGTATGTACTAGGTTTTCCTTTTCAGAATATTTGTCATGTGCAGGTGTAAAAATAAAAGTTAACCAGTGTAAGTCTAGAATATTCATTAGAGCAAATAAAATAAAATACCACGAGGTAAATGAAGCTAAGCTACCCATGGAAACAACTCGTGAAGAAAATCTTAAAAATACTACTGAGAGAGCTTATAGATAGCAAAAATTAAGTGATGAAAGAAACTAAACAACCTATACATGAACAAATGAATGCTAACTAAAATGCAGATATCAAGAAAGAACCTACTGCTAGAAACAAAATAAATCGAAACTTGGACCCCCCTAGACTTAAGCGAAACATACCTCTAGTATGGCGGGCGAGGTGGAAAGTCTGGTAGCCTCGGCATCTCGTGGTCTTGGGAGAATCTGGTGTTGAGCCGCTGATGTCACATGTACATGTGGTCGATCTGAGAGCTGGTGGATGCAGCGGCTGCTCGGTGCTCCTCCTCCCGGGTCCCCTATGCCTACTAAGCACGCATATGCCATCGCATCTCCAGGTGGTAGGTAGCCTCCTCTTGGTGATGGGCAACCTCCTCCTGAAAGTAGATATGGGCCTCATTGTAGAACTCTTCGGCCAGTTGGAAGTGCTCCCGAAAGCCTTGAAACTCTACCTACGTATAGGCTCTCTGCTCCTTCCATCGCTGCCTATGCGTCTTCTACTCAGCATATATGTCATCGAGGTGCAATCAGAACTCTGAAAAATCATAGAAGATGTACCCGCATCCTACTCAAAAGTAGAAAAAGGTGGTGGTGCAGGTGCAGACTCATGTCGACGTGGACTAGGTGGGATCCTATACATCTGTGGACTGGAGGGAGAGTGATGTACAGGGGGAGAGATGGGTGCCGAAGTGGATGGTCCCTCGTATGGTGGGGACTCCACTATCAGGTCTAAATGCCAGTTGGCGCGTGTGGTGATGATGGTACGATCGGGGCCGGGGAGCCTAAGAGTTGATAGGTTTTTCCTTACAAAGAACAAGGAGTGTCCCTCTCTTACTATCATCTTCATGGCTATACACACTTCTAAGTCAATCCTAGGGCTCCCCTCTATGCTATCCAGCACGGTGTAGTTGTACCCCATCCTATAGCAAATGTCGGTAAGTAGGCCCCCCACAATAATCTCTCCTCTCGCCGTTTTGCCCATTTTCACTAAGTGTCTAATGAAATGGGACCCTACATCAATGCTACTCTTCTCTTGTAGCATGCCCCATAAGCAAAATAGCTCACTCGCTCTCACTACATCGTCACTCTCCCCACGACCAAAAATAGTACTTGCCATAATTCGGTGCATGTACCAGAAAATGGGTTTTGGAGGCGCGATGCTTTGGCCCTCGAAGAGTCATAAGCGTGCTCTCCTGCCAATTTGGTCAAAAAGATCCAAGAGTTAAACCCAATAGGGGTTCTTTTCTCTCCCCCACTAGGTAAGCCAAAGCATGTGTTCCATTGGTGTAAAGTCCAATTATGCTCAAGGTTAAATAACCTAAAGGTAATCCTACCCTCTTCTCTCTCTCTCTCCCTGTTAAGATTTCTGCTTCTAAAGAGCTCAAAAATTCTAAAACTATCTTAGGGTAGGTTGGGTGTCTTACCCCCATTATCTCTTCCCACCCTATTTTTGCAAATAGGGCTTGAATATCACCAAACAAACCTAGGGACTCTAAGAGATCTTCATCAAGATATCTAGTAGTGGTGATTCTTCTAGTATAAAGCATATTAAACCTTTCCCTATGCTCGTTATTGCGAAAGAGAAGGGTTGGAAAAGTCTTACCTTCCTCTGGAGCTTGAGGGGCGTCCATTCTCCTTGTTCTTCACTCTGAGGTAGTAGATCAGAGCGCTACTTGCCTTGTCCTCCTCATCCTTGCTTCTATTGGGCTTCTTTGAGGGTTAGAGAGGGTCTTAGGTGGTGGAGAAGATGATTCCACACGGCCAGGGCAAAAGAAATCAAAGCACACGACGCGTTTGGAGTGAAAACGCACGACATGACCTCTTAAACCTTACACACCATGACCGTATGAAAACACACGACCAAGTCATGTGCACTGCTAGGGGTTGGGGGCACAACCGTGTGAAAACACATAGCTAGGTCATGTGTCCCCCGTTTCCTTCTCACGATGCACAACGGTCCGAATTCTCCTTACTCGCTTAGTCGTGCAGGTTCAAAGTGATTTTAATTTTACCTAGCAGGTTCTTTCTAGTCCTAATTCATGTGCAAAAATGCAAAACGAATGGAAATCAAAGTTCAAATTAACCAAATGACTTCCAAGGAGATCTTGTGTGCCTTTACATTTATACATGCTCCCGCAGTCGCCATAAAGGGTCTTCCCAAGATGATGGGATTCTGAGGGTTTGGTCTTGTGTCAAGTATAATAAAATCTGTATGTATCACGAAGTTCTCGATGACCATAGGCACATGTGCTGGCATGCCGACGGGTTCCTTAACTGAGTCATCCCCCATACGAATACCAAGGTTTGCTGGTTGGATCCCATTCAGTCCCATCTTCAGATAGAGTGCGTAGGGCATCACGCTGACTGATGACCCTAAATCGCACAACATTCATCGAAGCTCTCCCCATAAATCGAGCAGGTTATAATAAATTCACCAGGGTCCTCAAGCTGGGGTGAAATCTTATCTTCAATTTCAGCTTGGTCGGGTAGGGTGGAAATCATGGCTGCACACCCCTTGGTGAATCTGTTTCTCTGTGCTACTCTCTTGCTGCACACTCCCTCTTCCTTGACCTAACTCAGCTCAGGTAATGGTGGAGAGCTATCCATGGTTTGTGACACGGTTTGAGCTATCTGGGCCACTTGTGTTTCCAACATCCTCATGTGATTTGCAAGACCATCAACAGTGGCCTTCAAATCCTTAAGTGACTCTTCTGTTTTCTTATGTTGGTATCGAAATTCTTCATTGTCCTTCGTTTGGGTAGCAATAAAGTCTTCCATCATCAATTCTAGCCTAGACTTCTATGGTTGATGCTGCCCATTGCCCTATTGTTGCATATACCCTTCTGATGGTTAGAAGTTCCCCGAGTTATTCTAATAGGAAAAATTCGGGTGATTCCTCCATCCGGGATTGTAAGTACCAGAGTATGGGTTGTTGGGCCTTTGATTATAATTCCCAACCGCATCGACATGCTCAATCTGCTTTTTTAAGCCACCCTGCCCTCCATGGTAGTCCTCCCGATACGTTGTTGCTCCCTCTCCAAAGTCATTGGTCGCACATGCAGAAACAGGATTTAAAGAGTCGAACCATCTGCTAAGCGCATCCATCCTCGCTGCTAGGTGGTCCACGGAGTTGACAGCATATCGTCCCGCTGCAGGGGCTGGGTGACTACGTTCGGAAGCCCATTGATGGTGGTTCTGAGCCACCTCTTCTATCAGCTCATCCTCTTCCTCGATAGTCTTGTTCATTAGCGCTCCTCCTGCAGCAGAATCGAGGGACATCTTTATGGCGTACGTGATCCCATTATAGAAGATGTGGATCACCAACCACCTTTTCAGTCCATGGTGGGGGCATTGGTAGAGTAGCCCCTTGTAGCGATCCCAAGCTTCAAATAGGGACTCCCCTTCCTTCTGACGGAAGTTCGTGATTAGATGGAGCATGTAAGCAGTCTTGCTTGGTGGGAAATACTTGTTCAAAAATTACTGCTCACACTGCTCCCATGTAGTAATGCTTCCCGATGGTAGGGAATGAAGCCATGCCTTATCCTTATCCTGCAATGAGAAAGGGAATAGGCTCAGGTGTATCGCATCGGCAGGGACTCCATTGATCTTCATTGTTGAGCAGATTTCCAAAAATATCTCCAGGTGTCGGTTCGGGTCTTCAGTCGCAGCTCCCCCAAATTGACTCTGTTGGACCATGTGTATGAGTGTCAGCTTCAGCTCAAAATTGTTTGCCGAAATGGATGGTCTAGCTATACTTGGCCTAAATTCTCTAGCACTAGGGGTTGTATAATCCCCCAAAGGTCGGCTACCTACATTCACCACGGATGCAGCTTGGTCCTCCATCCTCTTTTGTTCAGCTCTTCGACGATGGTAGGTTTGTTCGATTTCTAGATCAATCGGAATCAGGCCTTCCGATCCTAGGCATCTAAGCATACAAAGAACCGAGCCACAAAATTAGGAGTATTCCCTAATGCTCAGAAATAGAAAATAAACTAATTTAGCTGACTAAATCAAATGAAGAAGAGCTAATTATAAAAGAAAACATAAAATTACTACTAAAATAAAAACTAAATCTGGATATGGAAAATCTAAAACTGAAGTAAATACAGTAAAATAAAAATAAAAATAAAAATAAAAGTAAAGCAAGTAAATAAATCTAACCTAAGTCTGATCCAATTATCCACTTCTTGATTAGATATCGAATCAATCAGTCCTCGGCAACGACGCCAAAAACTTGATGCATGCGAATGCGACCTAAAATCTTGCAATGGAGACCGTCGAGGACACGAAGCATACGCTCGCGCTCAACGCTCGTAAGTGCACGAATGTCGTCAAGTAATAATATAGATTATTGATCCCATAGGGACTGAGATTCGAGTACCAATCTATTCAGTGGATGTTATTGTTCGGACTTTAGTTCTAATGGTTGCGATTTAGAGGGTTGTCGGCGGTCCTAACTCTAGTACGGTGCCACACAGAGGAAGAGAAGGGTCGCTACGAGGCTTTTAGGGAATTCTAGGATTTCGATTTCGCTTGTGTGTCACAGAACACACTACCAATTGAGTATTATCTAGACTTCTAACTATAGCCTTGTGGAAGGGACATCATACACTCCCCGATGAACTTTCACATCTATCAGAAGCTACCTCTGCCATCCCAGGTCGACCCCTAGCTTTAGGACGGGGTAGGTGGTATGAGGATGTCGAATTAATCCCTGTGGTGAGACGGAACGTATCTCGCTCTGACTCTATCGCATCCTTCTATCTACGGTTACGGGAGATGAGGCCAACCCCTTAGGTTCCTCCTTAATTCTCTTAAATCTTTGATACAAGGGCTATCACCCCTCGTATCGGCTTCGCACAGTAGAGAGAAAACCAAAACACGTACTATTGATCTAAACAAATACCAACTGCAAATATAAACTAAAGAATCAGAAATATATTTGAAATAACATGTTCTACGCACACAAACTACTTCATAATCCTATAATCGGTAAATCTACTCCATGAATATAAGAGAAGAAACACAAAGTATAATTATGTTCAGATATACAATGGAAATTATGCGCAGAAAGTAAATTACAATGCAATGGTGCTCTTCTCCTTGGCATTGAGGTGTAGAATTTGATCCTCGAGAGGCTTCCTTCCTCCCCATTGTGAGTTTCCGAAGCTTTTTATGGCGTCGGAGTGTCATCCCGATCATCGTGCCTCTCCCCTAGGGTTTGGGTGTGACTTTCTTTATATAGACATGAGGTCAACTCTTCACGAAATCCGAAAAAATACCTAATCACGTCAAAATGCTTGGCCGCCACATGGCCGTGTGTTTCCACATGGTCAGGCCGTGTGTGGCCCTATGGTGGCTAGTCTCGAGCTTCGGACATGGCCATGTGTAGCCACATACCTTGGCCGTGTGCCCTATTGCATCTAGATGACAAATGCTCTTTTTCGCTCCGAAAGTGCACCGTTTTTCCCATGAAATGCTATCCTGCACACAAAAGTACAAAGAGCAGATCTCCGAACCAGAAAACAGGGAATGCATGCAAAATAAAGTAAAATATGCATGAAACAAACATAAAATGAAATGAGATGTGAGCGAAAACTACTCCTAAAATCCTATATATTTTGCTCACATCACTAGACATGCATGATTCACTAGATATGGATTCTTCATTTATAATTACTTTAATTTATACCTTCAAATCCTTGACCTTAGCCCTAATACCACTTGTTGGGATCTTTGGATGACAAGAGAGTGGGTGAACAACCTCTTTCAATTTCTCTCTACAAAATATTAGCAGAAGCAAAACAAAATCGAATACTAGAATTGAAATAACAATAGTAACAACGCTAACTTCAAGATGTAACGTGGTTCGGAGATGAGGATCCTACTCTACGATAATCCTTAAGGTGGATCACCCCTTGCAAGCCTTCACTAAAACTCTATTTGATGAGAACACTAAGGTGGAGAAGCCTTCTTTACAATGTAACATCTTCCTTTTACAAGATGATGAAGAATGAGCTTAAGAGGAAGAGATTGAGAGCTCAAGAACTTATAAGAAGGCTTGGGAAGCTTAGGGAGCAAGAATTGTTGGTGCAATCGGTCCAGATCACGATTGACCGAACTCGAGTTTGACTTGAGTAGTGTTTTGATATTTGACATTGATGTTTGACAAAATATATGACAATGTGATTGTCATGGGAAAGTCCAAGTCATGGGTACTTAGAATGGAAAGTCCAAGTGGGACACTTGGAAATGGGAAAGTCCAAGTCATGGGTACTTGGCATGGAAAGTCCAAGCTTGAGTCTTGGCAATTGGAAAGTCCAACATGGGTTGGCATGAAAAGTCCAAGCATGGGTCTTAGCAAGGGAAAGTCCAAGCTTGAGTCTTGGCAAATGGAAAGTCCAATATGGGTTGACAAGGAAAGTCCAAGGGTTGATATTGACGGCGTAAAGTCCAAGGGTGGAGTCTTCGTAGCACAAGTCCAATGGTTGACGACGTAAAGTCCAAGCGGTAGACTTGACAGCGTAAGCCCAATGTGACTTAGCAGTATAGACCAGTTTAGCATGACAATAGCCGATGGAAGTACCTGAAGACTAGTATATGGATGAACAAATCATGGATGACTTGGAGAGATCTGATAGGCGTGAGGCTGACGGAGGTGGCTAGAAGGCTTAGGTTAGGCTAAGGGTGGTCTAGCAAGTATGAAGGAATCATACTTGGGGTTAAATCTCATGTTTGAGGTTATCAAATGACTGAGGCTTTGGACCAGTCGATTGGTCAAGTGTTTTGACACTTGACAGTCGAGTTGACTCTTGTCAGTCAACTGGGATCATGGCTAGTCGAATTGATCAGAGTCGACTGGTGTTCGACTATAGGAAATAGTATGACAATCGATTACCATCATTGGGCGATCGATGAGTGAGCGGTCGATCGCCATGGATGTCAATGATCACGGTCGGGTTGGAGCGAATGCTCGAGCCGATTGGTCGGGCCATGACTCGGCAATAACTTCTAGGTAATCGTAGTCGATCGCCGATGTGGATTAAGACGTTGTCTCATAATGGTAATGTAGACAATCGAATGGAGTCTTATGACATTCGACTGTCAGGTGTGAATCTAGCCCGAATGCAAGTTATAAAATTAGCTCATGGAGAAGGATTTGGCAGCGATTTTTGGGGAAATTTTAGAGGGGAATTGCTGCTGCATTCCAGACCTTCAAGAGCAAACCAAAGCAAGAAACAAGAAAACATTCAAAGTAAAGTGTTGTAAAGTGTTTCTTTATTTATATTTCTTATTGTCTTTGTTATTGCTTGTATCTTGTATATTATTATTGTAATTGCTTGTATGAAGTTTCTCCACCTCCGAATTGTTGTCGAAAAGGAATTTTAGTAGTGGTGTGTTCATCACTTAAGCTCGTTGAGCTCATCCTGTGGAGTAGGAATCCTAAGATTCCGAACCAAGTATATCGGTTTGTTGTGTTCTTGTATTGTGTATTTGTCTTTATCATTATATATTCCACTGCATACACTAACACTTGTAGAAAACACGCGATCAAAATTCCATCGACGCATCATACACGCTATTCACCCCCCTCTAGCGGTCAACAACAGTTCCTACAATTGATATCAAAGCGAGGTCGCTCTTCATTTGGACTAACCGCCAAGAGAGCACCGCTAGAGGGTGAAGAAGAAGATGGAGGAGTCAAGTCTTAAATTGGGCCGCAACATCAACACACCTCCTTCATACGAAATCTTTGGAGCTAAGGGATTTGACCAATGGAGGATGTGGATGGAGAATTTCTTAATAATGGGCATCATGCAATGGTTCATTATATTAGATGGATTCGAACTTCTGAGAGGTCCAAAAGGAGGATATCTCAAGAAGAAGAACCCAAGATCAACTCCAAAAATCCAAAATTAATGATAAGGTAATCGATATGTTAGTCGATTCAATACCTAATGATTTATTGTCTAGATTAGGTGAATTTCAAGATGCCAAGGAGCTATGGGATAAATTGGCCAAGCTTCATGAAGATCCATCACTGACTCAAGTAGAGAGAGAGCCCGAAGAAGAAGCAAGCTCATCCTCACAAGAAAGTGAGGATTCGGAGGTCGAGGAGTGTTCGACATCCAAGGAGGAAGAGGAGGTGGAAGAAGTAGGGGAGGCCATCCACTTTGGAGCATCAAGAAGAAGCTTCTACTTCCAGTCAAGAAGAAGAGGAAGCTAAAAATTCCACCACCATCCTAGGTAACTTGAACATTTCAATCAAAAATAAAAATCATATCATATGATTTGAGAGTAGGGAAAATGGACACTATAAGAGCAAGTATCCTAAGAAGGTCAAGAAGGCTCCGCCGACACCAAAAGTCAACAAAAATTCAAAAGATGTTGGAGTCCCCACTAGTAAGAGTAAGGAACACATGGTGTGCTTCAAGTGTCATCAAAGGGGATACTACCGAAGTCAATTCCCTAGGGGGAGAAAGCAAACCAAAGGGTAAGGAGGAGCTACACATGTAGGGAGTCTCTAAGGCAAGCCCTAAGGTATATTTTAGCAATGCACCTTCTAGTTTTAATGTTAAAAGGTATGCTTTTAATTCACTTGCTATTGTTCATGAAAAGCATGCTAGAAATAATAGACTTTATTGCCTAGGTGCTAAGAGTTGAAATTTTAGAAATAAGGAGAAATTTAGGACAATAACCCTAAGAAAATCCTACCTAAGGCAAGTATTAAGAAAATAGAAGACCATCTAGGCCTTAATCCAAAGAAGTCTAGACATATGCCTAGGAAGGGAAAAAATGATCAAAGAAACAATAGGCCCACCAAATTAGAAAAACTAGAATTTGAGAATTAAGCCTTAAGGTGAAGGATTGAGAAACTTGAAAAGACCCTTAGAAATATGCAAAATCAAATTCAAGGGTCTAGAAGTCAAAGCCTAGGGTGTAAGAGGCAAGAACCATCTAGGAGGCAAGGTTTGGGTCACAAGCCTATGTCTAAGAAGGTAATGCCTACTTACCACAATGTTCCATTTGATTATGGAACTAAACCTAGGTCTAGGAGAGCCAAGGTTAAAAGGGAAGTCATCCCTAAGGTTAACCAAGGCAAGTGTCTAGTGGCCAAGGTTTCCATGAAACCTAGGGAGGCCACTAAGAAGGTTACAAGGGGAGTCACCCCTAGAGTTAACCTAGGCAAGACCACAATGACCAAGACTACCAAGCCTAGGAGGGTCATTAGGAGGGTATCTAGGAAGGTCATCCCTAAGGAATACCTAGTAAATCCAAGGAGATCCAATAGGTATTGGATTCCTAGGAGCGTGATCAATTCACACTAAATGAGTTAGGTTGTGTCAACTTGAATTTGTAGGGTAGTTAACTCAACCATAGCAAAGTTGGCATTTTATGACATTTTCAAGATTTTGGGATACCTTGGAAATAAGTATTAATCTTTATCCTAAAATATTTTAGGATGTGCCAATATTATTTAAGAAGTTTGATAAATCAATCAAATTGGCACAATTTAGGTTTAGAGTCATAGTATGCCATTTTGGGTTTTTGGCACACTTGGGGATAAGTGTTATTATGGAAAAATAAACCTAATCCTAACAAATGGCAATAAATATTAAAATTTAGGTATTCTTATGTCTTATATTTTTTTTTGCCATACTTTGATTGTCATATAATATGTCATGACATCATATTTATTTTTATCATATAATATATCATGATCATGCTTAGGTTTTAGTTTTTGTGTCATGTATGTTTAGGATTTAATCATATGTCATGACATCATGATTATTGGCATTGCTTTATTTATGCTATCATTTATTCCATGATCATATTTCATGCATTAATAAAAATTGATTTAAGGACTATGACATGACTTGAAGTCCCATGTATAAGGGAATCAAGTAGTGTTGCCTTAGAAAAATGCATGAAACCTTAGATTAGAATGAACAAAATCCACATCTCACATCACATTGACTTGTGTGTGTTTTTATACACCCTAGACACATATGAGATGCTAGGAAATGAGTTAAGTTCAAGGTGCATAGTTTTTGCATCTAGATGAACTCAAACTCATCATATATCATGGGTGGATGATGGGGAAAGCTAATGTGAAAGTCATGTGCATTGAACCCATTGATCATGATACAATATAGGTTTTCAAAAAAAATTTAAAATTATTTTAGAAAACCTTGGTGAAGTCTATCTTTTGATAGCAATCACCATTGAGAGAGTTGATACAAAGTAGGGCCAAAACATTAAACTTTTCAATGGTTTTGAACTTTGTGTCAATCTCATTATTTTATGAGTATTTTAATTTTCAAATATTTTTCACCCATAATGTTTGACATAAATACTATATATATGAATTTTTGTAATTTTTTGTATTATGTATAATTACTTATAAATTTTTGAAAATCATTTTTTGAAAAATGAATTTCTGCATTTGCAAAAATCACGATCATTATTATGCTTGATCAAGCGTCAAGGGTAGCTGATCACGAACATTGTCAGTCGATCGTCTTTGTTTAACCTGATTTTAGCTATGTTAGGCTACCCTAACTACTCCTAACCCAAGGATATGCTTTGGAAAACATTGGAAAGGGTAAAAATTCATTGGATATGGATTAGAAGAGTTGTTTGGGTGTATATCAAATTTTAAGGTGTGTGAAAGTTCATGTTTGAATTTTTGCCCTTAATTTGGATGGTTTAGTGTTCTTATTGGTTTAGGGACTCTCCAAGGACATTGTTAGTGTAATGGTCAAGGGGGAGTAAGCCTTTAGGAAGAGGTTATCCATCATGGGATGATGGATGTGTTCTTCCTCACGAGGGGGAGAATTTTGAGAATGTGAGATTCCCAATTTGGAAATTTGGAGAGTTTGTAGGATTGTCTCTCTTGAGTTATATGAAACTTATCACTAGGAAGAGTGAAGGCATCCTAGATATTCTTGGACCAAGGGGAGATTGTAAGATCTTATTGGGATATGAGACATTGACCTCCTTGGGGAGAACCTTTTTGATGTATGTCAAAAAGGGGGAGAATTAATGGGATTACCAATTTGGGAGAATTGATAAGGAGATTTGAGTTAGGTGGCCTAACTCAAAGGTCTTTGTGGTTTTTGTCAAACATCAAAAAGGGGGAGATTGTTGGTGCAATCGGCCTAGGTCACGATTGACCGGACTCGAGTTTGACTCGAGCAGTGTTTTGATGTTTGACATTGATGTTTGACAAAATGTATGATAATGTGATTGTCATGGGAAAGTCCAAGTCATGGGTACTTGGCATGGAAAGTCCAAGTGGGACACTTGGCAATGAGAAAGTCCAAGTCATGGGTACTTGGCATGAAAAGTCCAAGCTTGAGTCTTGGCAATTGGAAAGTCCAACATGGGTTGGCATGGAAAGTCCAAGCATGGGTCTTGGCAAGGAAAATCCCAAGCTTGAGTTTTGGCAAATGGAAAGTCCAACATGGGTTGGCAAGGAAAGTCCAAGGGTTGATATTGGCGGCGTAAAGTCCAGGGGTGGAGTCTTGGCAGCATAAGTCCAATGGTTGGCGGCGTAAAGTCCAAGCGATAGACTTGGCAGCGTAAGCCCAATGTGCCTTGGCAGTATAGACCAGCTTAGCATGACAATAGCCGATGAAAGCATCTGAAGGCTAGCGTATGGATGACTTGGAGGGATTTGATAGATGTGAGGCTGACGGAGATGGATAGAAGGCTTAGGTTAGGCTAAGGGTGGTCTAGCAAGTATAAGGGCATCATACTTGGGGTTAAACCTCATGTTTGAGGTTATCAGTCGACTGGGGCTTTGGACCAGTTGATTGGTCAAGTGTTTTGACACTTGACAATCGAGTTGACTCTTGTCATCCGGGATTATAAGCGATCGGCGATCGAGTCGATGATGTTCGATCAGAGAAAATAGCCTAGCGATCATTATCGGCGTTGTGCGATCGGCGATGGCTGAGCGATCAGCGCCATGGATGTCGATCGACTCATCGGGTCGAGGTTACGGGAGCGAGAATGCTCGGTGTGAGCCCTGATCGGCTACAACCCTAGCGATCATTGGGTAATGGTAGTCGATTGCCGATTAGTAATCATGGTTGAATGCCAGCGTGGATTAAGCCATTATCTCACAATGGTACTGTTGGCAGTCGACTGGGGCCTTATGACAGTCGACTGCTAAGCGTGAATCCAGTCCGAATACAGGTTATAAAAGCAGCTCATGGAGAAGGATTTGACAGTGATTTTTGGAGAGATTTTGGAGAGGAATTGCTGCTGCATTCCAGACCTTCAAGAGAAAACGAAAGCAAGCAACAAGAAAGCATTCAAAGAAAAGTATTGTAAAGTGTTTCTTTACTTGTATTTCTTATTGTCTTTGTTATTATTGCTTGTATCTTGTATCTTATTGTTGTAATTTCTTGTACGAGATTTCTCCACCTCCGACTTGTTGTCGAGAAGGAGTTTTAGTAGTGGTGTGTTCATCACTCGAGCTCGTTGAGCTCACCCCGTGGAGTAAGAACCCTAAGGTTCCAAACCATGTATATCATTTTGTTGTGTGCTTGTGTTGTGTATTTTTCTTTATCATTATATATTCCGCTGCGTACACTAACACTTGTAGAAAGAACACTATCAAAATTCCATCAACGCATCGTACACGCTATTCACCCCCCCCCCTCTAGCGGTCAACAACTGTCCCTACAATAATTTCATGTAAGATCATTAACCTCCTCAAGACACTAAGCCTCCCAATTTATAGAGAAATGAGCATTTGACTATTTTTGTCCATTGAGTCTAACGTCAGTCAACTGCTGTATTCCAACAGTCGACTAGTGTTATTGTTGATCGAATCCAATGGCTTCTGACGAAGCCTGATTTCGATCGTCGCCACTCAAGGGATACATGATGTAAAATACCATGAAAAATTTTTTTGTATGGTTAGGAGTTAATTACATCTAACCTAGCTTAAGAAATTTTAATAGTTTAATTAACCTAGATTTAATTGAATCTATCTAGGGTTAATGGCTTATTGGATCCAACCCTTTAAGCAAACTCAACCCGATCCGTTTCCCCTTCGTAACGCAAGCCGCAACTTCCTCTTCCATTTCACCGATCGTCGACTTTTTTTTTTATTTACTCCTGTGCGTTTTTACCCAGCAACGAGTCTTCTTCCCCGACGAGCTTCCTCACCTTCTCATCGCCGATGTTCCCTCTCCTCCTCACTGAGCAATCACTCTGTCCACTGCCCCAATCTTGAGCCTTCAGTCCCAGCCGGATTATCAGTCTCCTTGGCCGACCGATTGGATGACGACGTCAACCAATCGATCCCTCTTCATCCTCTCTGCTCGCGGTTGACGCCTTGTTCCGGTGGGGGATCCGGTCGGAGAAAATGTTACCTAGCATCTGCCAGGGGGTGATTCGAACGAGTGTTCAGTCAGAGTAGGGAATCGACGGCGGCTGCGTGGCTATTTAGTTGGGAGTCATCTCTGTCCAATTTCCGTGATTGCTAGGTGAGTTGATGTGGTTCTTCATCAATCGATCTCCTTCCTCTGTGTAGCCCTAACTCGGCAGTGATAGGGCAGCGACATTGAGGCTATTAAGCTATCGATTTGGGGCATTGCTCGGCCGATGAAGTTTCAACTATCGGTAAGCCTAGTTTTTCCTTAGGTTATTGTGATGTTCTTTTCCTTGGCTGACACCATCACGAAATTGGAGCAGGGGCCTTCTATCGGCAGATTGAGGATTGGGAAGATTTGTTCTGCCGGTGAAGACTCCTATCGTTGGTGAGCACGATCCCCTTCCTTTTTGTTCTGTTAGTTCAGTGCAGATTGTTGGATTTCTATTTTGAATATCGATTGACTGCTGTGTGATTGTTTACTATTGTGAATCGAGTTGTAATTGTATTTTGTTGGCTGCGAGAAGGGACTATTTTGTAGAAATAAGCATAGAAGTGGTTGGGATAGAGTATGGGTTCGAATGGGAGGCTGCCATGTGATTGTGGGTGGCTGCCATGTGTCCCGTGGGGCTGCGAGCAAGGGTTTTGGTCGGTTAGGATGACTGTGAGTGAAGGTTAGTCGGTTGTGAGGTTTTGTTTGGGTGTTTGACCGGCTGTGAAGCAGTAGCTTTGTTGGGCTACGAATAGAGATGTGTATCGGTGTGAATATGGGTTAGATTTATACTTAATTTGTTGGTGATCCTATTACATCAAATTAAGTATAAAAAGATTAAATCTCCATTAGATTGATTTTGTTAAGTGGATATGGTGTTGGATGAGTAGGTTAGCACTTTTGCTAATTAAAAATGGTGGGTTAAATTAAATAGTCAAGTCTGGCTATTTGAGCTTCTAATTCGTATTCGATAAAGGGACACGAATATAGAAATGATAGAATAGTAAATTATATATCTATTGTCATATGCTTGAACATAACCACAATGTTTGAAATGTGCAGGATGTGGATACGAGACGGGTCCGCGACCGTGAGGATTTTATTACTACGAGCATTTATAGCAGGTGGGTAATTCCTACCCTGGTCAGGTAGTTTTAATGCGTACATATTTAGATGCATGATCATCTTATATGATCATGTTACCTTGACTCTGTTCTTATTTATCTTATGTTTTATACTTTACCTTTGGCTGTTAACTCCATTGCTGCTATCATGTTTGATTTTATCATGATTAGGAGTTATATATATAGGTGATGTAAGTAACCTAGAATTTATTTAGTTAAGTGCAAATAGTAAAGTCCGGATGACAACCTGACTGTAAATTGGGCAAAAAGGTCATCCATAGGTAGATAATGTCTTGAACCTAGGGTTAATTCTAGTACCCTTAGGTTGCATGTTTACTACCGACCATGTATTATGTAAATGATCAGGTGAATGGTATTTAGTGTCGCTACGGACCGGTGGTCCTAGCCTGATATAATTAGTTTGAGTACAACTCTCTTAGGATAGAGAGTGCGTCGATCAGTAAGTACGACTCTCTACAGGATAGAGAGTGCGTTGATCTGATTAGTATGACTCTCTGTAGAATACAGAGTCTATGTGGATGTCTGTATGTGAGACGTTGCATTCATGTCATTTGCATACACACTGACGACGAGGTCTCCCTTGTGGTTGAGAGGGTCGCCAGTCATCTTGCCTCCACGGTTACTCATAGGAGGAGTAACCGGTGTGAGGGCAGAGCATTGTGGTGCCACACTCTACCACTATAGATGGTGGTAATTAGATTTGCGTGTCATAGTCCTGCGTGTGTGGCACTCGACCACTCATGAGTAGTGACTGTCGGAGTAGCCAACAACAGGGACCCCCATCATGTAGCTTGCTCTTCACGCTTATATGCTACTCGATCATACTGTTCACTCGGCCACTCGAGAGTAGTCGTTGGTGTTGAGTCGGGACAGTTGTCATGCTCGAGCCACCGAGGCCACACTGGGGTCGTGGTAACTTTAGGGTGAGCCGACATGACCATGCATGCTGCATTGCCGACTTATGGCATTTTTGCATATATATATATATATATATATGGATGATTGTGATCAGTATACATATATAGATACAGTTTATATATATATGCTTATTGTGATGCTGCATTTGTATATACTATGCTTGTTCCATTTGTTTGCACATATTCATACATGCTATTGCATTTTCTGTATGGTAGTAGGCCGGTACTTGTATACTTGTTGGTTATTCACTATGATACCCTCGACCCATATCAGGATGTAGTGTGAGATAGTATTATTACTTATACCTTATGTTGTGGATATATGCCCAGGTTGGATGAGGATGGAGTAGCTGACTGTCACGTATGTCAGCATCATTTGTTGTTCAGTTTACTTAGTGTATGCATGCATGTATACTTGTTATGCTGATGTATACCTGTTGTACGAGTAGATTAAACTGTTGAATGACATGTAATATTGATACATATATTTACATGTTCTATTTTATTACATGCTGAGTTTTACTCACCACCATAGACCCTGGGTTTTTCTGTCGCCCATGTAACAGGTCGAAGTCTTCGTGACGGCTTGGAGCTGCGCCGGCGATCCATCCCATCTCCATTTTTTTTAGTCTCCTGAGCATTTTGTTTTTGTTATGAATTTTGCTCTATGTCATAGACTTTGGTTTATGTATGGACTTTGTCTTTATGTCGTGGACTTGTTTTGTGTCGATGTTTTTATATACGGTTTAGTACTGTGGACTTGTCAGGTGGTGTACACCTGTGTGTTTTGGTTTGGATGTCAGTATATATGTTGTTTATGTTTTCGCTGTGTTTGATATATTTATATCTGCTTATTATGTTGTTGTTGTGGGCATACGAGTCTTGTATTAACCCGAAATGTTGCCACGTATAGGGGAGATGTCGTCCGTTTGCTTTTCGGCACGACATACTCTCAGGGCATGACAACTTTATTGGTATCAAAGCCGAAGGTTCTGTGATGCCATACAATGATTTTGTTTTTGAGTCTTGGATTCTCGGGAGTCGATATATATTTTTCGGATTTGGTTTTTGTGACATGGGATTGACAGCGATATAAGCTTCGGGCAACACGAAGTAAGTATTCCTGATAATTTATACTTTAGTTAGATATTTATCTAGACTTGTTCAACAGGTGTATCGTCGAGTTATGGCACTGCGTACTGCGTGGTCGTGGTCGTGCCCATCCAGCGAGCGGCGGAGTGGTGGGACAAGATACGGCTACGATAGAGCCAGCTACTCAAGCACAACCTCAGCAACCCCCTATTGGTGGTACAGAGCCTCAGAATCTGGATATACCACCGACTAGGTCGGCACCTACGGATTCCAGTTGGCTCAATGATAAAGCATGGATACTCGTATTAGTACGTTCGGCCAAGGACAAATTTACCTTATTCCGAGGGGAGTCTGATCCATGGATCGCACGTGCATGGCTGGAGAATTTGGAGGACACTTTCAAGTACATGGACTGTACGAACGATGAGAAGGTGGGCCTTGCTGCATATCACCTTAGAGACCAGGACGTTACTTGGTGGAAAATACAGAAGACTCTACTCGGGGAGCGAGGGATTTCTTGGGCCATTTTTCGAGATGCTTTCTGGAGACAATACTTTCCTTTCGCGTTTGCTACGGCACGTCGTCAGGAATTCCTGAGTCTGAAGCAAGGTGATCGTTCCGTCATGGAGTATAACGCAGAGTTTACCAGACTATCAGAGTTCTGCTCTCATTTGGTAGCACAGGATGCAGATCAGATGTACCAGTTCACATAGGGCGTAGCAGCTTATATTCGAGTGAGGATGTCAGGATCTTCTATTGCCTCTTATAGGGAGGCATTGGACCGAGCCATTTGTATTGAAATGGCATCCCAACAGATCTCCAAGGAGAAAGATATAGAGAAGTAGATGTCCCAGAGTAAGCAGCAGAAGCAAAATTCAGGGAATCAGACTCAGAAGAAGCAGGAGCAGAAGGACAACACTCGAGGTACTACAGAGGGATCGTCTAGGGCGCAAAAAGGAAAGTGCCTAGCTTCCGAATAGGCTGGAGGTTCTCAGAAGAACCGTAAGAGTCAGAACAGAATTGGATGTTATAAATGCGGATCTGGAAGTCATAGAGCTCCAGAGTGTCCTTTGGAGCAGCCTGTTTGCTACTATTGCAAGCAACCTGGACATATCAGTCGAGAGTGTACATTGAGAGCGCAGCTGGAGTTTCCTGATAGCTCTAACAAGGGAAGAAAGTTCAACCAGCAGCGACAACAGAGGACACCACCGCGGATGCAGTCTTATGGTCGAGGCCGAAGTACCTCTGCGAGACGCAGTTGTATCGAATCTGGGTGCTCGCCGGTGATGTTGACGACTATCCAGTATCCTACATCTCCAGTAATCTACTATCCAGGGGTATCTGCACCGTCGATGTTACCTGCCAGCTCTCAGGGTTATCTTATGCCTGCACCAGTGACTTAGTCTTCAGCACCGCAGAGTCAGACTCAGCCCGAGTGGAGGCACACTACTTCTTCGTCGGGGATGCAGCCGACAAATATCGAGACTGGACGAGTTTTTGCCATCACCAGAGATGAGGCACAGCGGGCTGAGGGATCAATCATACGGGGTATGGTTTCAGTTTATTCTATATACACTGATACTTTGATTGATACCGGTAGTTCTCATTCATTCGTATTTAGAATATTTCTGGGTAGAGTCGGAAGGATCCCAAGGTTCATTCTTGTGGGATAGCAATATCCTTGCCATCTGAAGAGGTGCTGACTAGCCACCAAGAAATCAAAGGTTGCCCGTTAGATTTTGATGGGCATATCCTTACAGTGGACCTCCAGGTGTTGGAAATGATCGAGTTCGATATTATTCTCGATATGGACTAGTTGGCCGCTTATCATGCTACAGTGGATTGTAGAGCAAGGATGGTGACATTTTGACCACCAGATCAACCAGCTTGGGAATTTGTTGGTACTAGAGATGATGGATTATCTATTATATCGGCTTTACAGGCTCAAAAGCTACTGAACCAGGGCTATCAGGGTTATTTATTATCTCTAGTCAAAGTTGTGAACGAAAGACTACCACCCCTCTCTGATGTGCTAGTAGTCCGAGAGTATCCAGACGTATTTCGAGATGAACTTCCAGGCTTGCCACCTCCTAGGCAAGTGGAATTTGCGATAGAGGTGATTCCAGGAATCGTGCCTATATTGAAACCTCCTTATCGGATGGCGCCAAAAGAGCTGAATGAACTTAAAGTTCAACTGCAGGAGTTGCTGGATAATGGATTCATCCACCCTAGTGTTTCGCCATGGGGAGCTCCGGTACTCTTTGTCAAAAAGAAGGATGGATCATTGCAATTATGTATTGACTATCGACAACTGAATGCAGTCACAATTAAGAATAAATATTCGCTGTCGAGGATAGAAGATTTGTTCGATCAACTTAAGGATACATGTGTGTATTCTAAAATTGATCTGCGCTCAGGATATCATCAGCTTCGGATAAGAGATGAGGATGTTCAGAAAATAGCTTTCCGCACCCGTTATGGGCATTACCAGTTTCTAGTGATGTCGTTCGACCTCATGAATACCCCAGCTGCATTTATGGACTTAATGAACCGGGTATTCCTGAGGTATATAGATCAGTTCGTGATAGTGTTCATCGATGCTATATTGATTTATTCTCGATTCGAGGAGGAGCATGAATAACATCTGCGGATAGTATTGGAGACATTGTGACGGGAGCAGTTGTATGCCAAATTTAGCAAGTGTGCGTTCTGGTTATCCTCAGTGGGTTTTCTTGGACATGTGGTGTACAACAGAGGTATTTCTGTAAATCCCCAGAAGATTGAGGTGATTACCAGTTGGGAGCAGCCAAAGTCAGTTCAGGAGGTCCGTAGTTTCCTTGGTCTGGCCGGGTATTATCAGAGATTCATGGAGGTATTCTCGAGTATCGCCATGCCACTCACTCGCCTGACTCAAAAAGGGGTCAAATTCACCTGGTCAGAGGCCTATGAAACTAGCTTCCAGGAGCTTAAGCGACGGCTAGTTTCTGCACTAGTCTTAGTGATTCCTTATGGTGTTGATGGGATGATTCTTTATATGGATGCTTCTATCCAAGGGTTGGGTGCAGTTATGATGCAGTCCAACCACGTGGTATCTTATACCTCCCATCAACTAAAAGATCACGAAAGGAATTACCCAGTACACGATCTAGAGTTAGCCGCCATTATTTTTACTTTGAAGATATGGAGGTACTACTTGTATGAGATTACTTTTGAGATCTATACAGACCATAAAAGCCTGAAGCATCTGTTCACACAGAAAGAGCTGAATCTGAGACAGAGACGATGGATGGAATATCTAAAAGATTACGACTGCACAATCCAGTATCATCCGGGAAAAGCTAATGTGGTAGAAGATGCACTGAGTAGGAAGTCTTGTGGAGTTCTGGCCAATCATCTGATAGCAGTTACTGATATAGTTCGACAGTTCTCAGAGTTAGGATTGTCGGAACACGGTCAAACATCCCGGGGAGTATTGGTATCTATGGTTGCCTAGTCCACCATTGCTGAGAGGATCAAGGAAGTACAAGTCAGTGACCAGCATCTGCAGTTCTTGTGCAACACGATAGACTCAGAATGTCAGACAGATTTCTCGAGTGACGAGAATGGAGTACTTCGTTTCCATGGATGACTATGTGTTCCGGACACTCACCCGATTAAGGAAGAATTGGTACAGGAATCACATCAGTCGAGATTTGCTATATATCCTGGTGGTACTCGGATGTACCGAGATTTAAAGCGCTTATATTGGTGGAACGGTATGAAATGAGATATTGTGGACTTTATTGCATGATACCTAGTATGCCAGCAAGTGAAGGCTGAACATCATAAACCTGCTGGGTTACTTCAGGAAATTCTAATCCCGGAATAGAAGTGGGAGCATATCACGATGGACTTCGTTACGGGATTACCTAGAACCCATAAAGGACATGATGCGATTTGGGTGATCGTAGATTGGTTGACCAAATCCGCTCACTTCCTTCCGATTCATGGGACGGACTCATTGGATCGTCTAGCGGAATTGTACTGTCGGAAGATTATCAGATTGCATGGCGTACCTTTGAGTATCATATCTAATAGAGATTCGCGATTTACTTTGCGATTCTGGTAGAGTCTACAGCAAGATATGGGCACAGAGCTTCGACTCAGTACCGCCTTTCATCCGCAGACAGATGGACAGTCTGAGCGTACCATTCAGACTCTGGAGGATCTACTACGATCTTGTGTAATGGATTTCGGTGGTAGTTGGAAGGATCACATTCCTTTAGTGGAGTTTGCCTATAACAACAGCTACCACTCCTCTATTCAGATGGCTCCTTTCGAGGCCTTATACGGCAGACCCTGCAGATCTCCTGTGTTATGGGAGGAAGTTGGGGAACGATAGATATTGGGGCCTCAGAGTATCCAGCATGATGCAGAGTTGGTGCGAGTGATCAGACGACGGTTATCTGAGGCACAGGACCGGCAGAAGAGTTATGCGGACCAGAGGCGAAGGCCTCTGGAATTCTCAGTTGGGGACCATGTATTCCTACAAGTGTCACCCACCAAAGGAGTCAAGAGATTTGGGTTGAAAGGAAAATTAGCTCCACGCTACATTGGTCCATTTGAGATATTGGAGCGAATAGGAGGTGTAGCTTATCGTTTGGCCTTACCTCCGACACTAGCGGGTGTTCACAACGTATTCCATGTTTCTATGCTGAGGAAATACGTGTCGCGATCTGACCATGTTCTGAAAGAGGTTCCGATACCACTCCAAGCGAATGCGACTTTTGAGGAGACTCCGGTGCGGATTCTGGGTCGCAAGGAGTGGCAGTTGCGGAACAAAATCATCCGACTCATAAAGGTGGGATGACAGCATCATACGGATGATGAGGCTACATGGGAACTGGAAGATACTATCCGAGCTCGATATTCTCATATGTTTACCTGAGGTATGGGGTTATTTCGGAATATGCTTGATCTAATTTTTGCATTTAAGTACGAAATTTGGGGACCAAATTTTAATAAGTGGGGGAGAATATAAAATACCATGAAAAAAATTGTATGGTTAGGAGTTAATTACATCTAACCTAGCTTAAGAAATTTTAATAGTTTAATTAACCTAGATTTAATTGAATCTATCTAGGGTTAATGGCTTATTGGATCCAACCCTTTAAGCAAACTCAACCTGATCTGTTTCCCCTTCGTAATGCAAGCCACAACTTCCTCTTCCATTCCACCGATCGCCGACTTTTTTTTTATTTACTCCCATGCATTTTCCCCCCAGTAGCGAGTCTTCTTCCCCGACGCGCTTCTTCACCTTCTCATCGCCGATGTTCCCTCTCCTTCTCACCGAGCAATCACTCTGTCCACTGCCCCGATCTTGAGCCTTCAGTCCCAGCCGGATTATCAGTCTCCTTAGCCGATTGATTGGACGACGACGTCAACCAATCGATCCCTCTTCATCCTCTCTACTCGCGGTTGACACCTTGTTCCGGTGGGGGATCTGGCCGAAGAAAAGGTTACCTAGCATCTGCCAGGGGGTGATTCGAACGAGTGTTCAGTCAGAGTAGGGAATCGATGGCGGTTGCGTGGCTATTTGGTTGGGAGTCATCTCTGTCCAATTTCCATGATTGCTAGGTGAGTTGATGCGGTTCTTCATCAATCGATCTCCTTCCTCTGTGTAGCCCTAACTAGGCAGTGATAGGGCAGCGACATCGAGGCTATTAAGCTGTTGATTTGGGGTATTGCTCGGCCGATGAAGTTTCTACTATCGGTAAGCCTAATTTTTCCTTAGGTTACTGTGATGTTTTTTTCCTTGGCTGACACCATCGCGAAATTGGAGCAGGGGCCTTCTATCGGCAGATTGAGGATTGGGAAGGTTTGTTCTGCCGGTGAAGACTCCTATCGTTGGTGAGCATGATCCCCTTCCTTTTTGTGCTGTCAGTTCAGCGCAGATTGTTAGATTTCTATTCTAAATATCGATTGACTGCTGTGTGATTGTTTATGATTGTGAATCGAGTTGTAATTGTGTTCTGTTGGCTGCGAGAAGGGACTGTTTTGTAGAAATAAGTGTAGAAGTGGCTGGGATAGAGTATGAGTTCGAATGGGAGGCTACCATGTGATTATGGGTGGCTGCCATGTGTCCTGTGGGGGTGCGAGCAGGGGTTTTGGTCGGTTAGGACGACTGTGAGTGGAGGTTGGTCGGTTGTGAGATTTTGTTTGGGTGTTTGACCGGCTGTGAAGCAGTAGCTTTATTGGGCTACGAATAGAGATGTGTATCGGTGTGAATATGGGTTAGATTTATACTTTATTTGTTGGTGATCCTATTACATCAAATTAAGTATAAAAAGATTAAATCTTCATGAGATTGATTTTGTTAAGTGGATATGGTGTTGGATGAGTAGGTTAGCACTTTTGCTAATTGAAAACGGTGGGTTAAATTAAATAGTCAAGTCTGGCTATTTGAGCTTCTAATTCGTATTCGATAAAGGGACGCGAATATAGAAACGATAGAATAGTAAATTATATATCTATTGTCATATGCTTGAACATAACCACAATGTTTGAAACGTGCAGGACGTGGATACGAGACGGGTCCACGGCCGTGAGGATTTTATTACTACGAGCATTTACAGCAGGTGGGTAATTCCTACCCTGGTCAGGTAGTTTTAATGCATACAGATTTAGATGCATGATCATCTTATATGATCATGTTACCTTGACTCTGTTCTTATTTATCTTATGCTTGATACTTTATCTTTGGATGTTAACTCCATTGCTGCTATCATGTTTGATTTTATCATGATTAGGAATTATATATATAGGTGATGTAAGTAACCTAGAATTTGTTTAGTTAAGTGCAAATAGTAAAGTCTGGATGACAACCTGACTGTAAATTGGGCAAAAAGGTCATCCGTAGGTAGATAATGTCTTGAACATAGGGTTAATTCTAGTACCCTTAGGTTGTATGTTTACTACCGACCATGTATTATGTAAATGGTCAAGTGAATGGTATTTAGTGTATTGCTACGGGCCGGTGGTCCTAGCCTGATATAATCAGTTTGAGTATGACTCTCTACAGGATAGAGAGTACGTCGATAAGTAAGTATGACTCTCTACAGGATAGAGAGTACGTTGATCTGATTAGTATGACTCTGAGTGCGTCGATCAGTAAGTATGACTCTTTACAAGATAGAGAGTGCATTGATCTGATTAGTATGACTCTCTGTAAAATAGAGAGTCTATGGTGGATGTCTGTTTGTGAGACGTTGCATTCATGTCATTTGCATGCACGCTGGCGACGAGGTCTCCCTTGTGGTTGAGAGGGTCGCCAGTCATCCTGCCTCCACGGTTACTCACAAGAGGAGTAACCAGTGTTAGGGCAGAGCATTGTGGTGTCACACTCTACCACTATAAACGGTGGTAGTTGGATTTGCGTGTTGTAGTCCTGCGTGTGTGGCACTCGATCACTCATGGGTAGTGATTATCGGAGTGGCCAACAGCAGGGACCCCCATCGTGTAGCTTGCTCTTCACGCTTATATGCTACTCGATCATACTGCCCACTCAGCCACTCGAGAGTAGTGGTTGGTGTTGAGTTGGGACAGTTGTCATTCTCGAGCCACCGAGGTCACACTGGGGTCATGGTAACTTTAGGGTGAGCCGACATGACCATGCATGCTACATTGCCGACTTATGACATTTTTGCATATTGTCATATATATATATATATATATATATATATATATGGATGATTGTGATTAATATACATATATAGATGCAGTCTATATATATATGTTTATTGTGATGCTGCATTTGTATGTACTATGCTTGTTGCATTTGTTTGTACATATTCATACATGCTATTGCATTTTCTGTATGGTAGTAGGTCGGTACTTGTATACTTGTTGGTTATTTACTGTGATACCCTCGACCCATATCAGGATGTAGTGTGAGTTAGTATTATTCCTTATACCTTATGTTGTGGATATATGCCCAGGTTGGATGAGGATAGAGTAGCTGACTGTCAGGTATGTCAACATCGTTTGTTGTTCAGTTTACTTAGTGTATGCATGCATGTATACTTGTTATGCTTATGTATACCTGTTGTACGAGTAGATTAAACTGTTAAATGACATGTAATATTGATACATATATTTACATGTTCTATCTTATTACATACTGAGTTTTACTCACCACCACAGACCCTGGATTTTTCTGTCACCCAGGTAACAGGTCGAAGTCTTCGTGACAGCTTGGAGCTGCACCGACGATCCATCCCATCTCCGTTTTTCTGAGTCTCCCGAGCATTTTGTTTCTGTTATGGATTTTTCTCTATGTCATAGACTTTGGTTTATGTATGGACTTTGTCTTTATGTCGTGGACTTGTTTTGTGTCGATGTTTTTATATACGGTTTAGTACTGTGGACTTGTCAGGTGGTGTACACCTGTGTGTTTTGGTTTGGATGTCAGTATATATGTTGTTTATGTTTCCGCTGTGTTTGATATATTTATATCTGCTTATTATGTTGTTGTTGTGGGCCTACGGGCCTTGTATTAACCCGAAATATTGCCACGTACAGGGAAGATGTCGTCCTTTTGCTTTTCGACACGGCATACTCTCGGGGCGTGACACATGAGCAGTCGATTGCCCCTATCATCAGTCGACTAGTGTCAGCCCAATCGACTGATCAGTCTACTACCAAATATTTTATGTCCTGTCCACTTAATTCCAGTTGACTGCTAAACCCTAGCAGTCGACTGACATGGACTAGTCGACTGTTGTACACTATCAGTCAACTACTAGAGCCTAGTAGGCAGTTAAGCCCTTAGTCGACTACCCAACTTGTCGACTGGATCATAATCCCAATCGACTACTCGAGTCACTCTGAGTTTCCAAGTGCCAAACACTTGACACTAGTCGACTAGTTCAAATACCAATCGACTGGCTTACCTCAAGTATGACTATCTCATACTTGAAATTAACCCTAAGTCTAGACTAAACCTTCAAGCTCTTCTATCAGCCTTGTGCTTTTAGGATCCCTCCAAGTCCGTGACTCCTTCATCCTTGCGCTTGCATTCAAAAGTCTCCTTCGGTTTTATCATGCTTTAGGGTCTTCCTTTGCCAAGGTTCATTTAGACTTATGCTATCAAGACTAAACACTTAGACTTTATGCTGCCAAAATCTTATTCTTGGACTTCCTTGTCAAGATCCACTTGGAATTATGCCGTAAATACTATACACTTGGTCTTATGCCACCAAGTCCTCATTCTTGGACTTTTCTTGCCAAGACTTCACCCTTGGATTTTCTTTGTCAAGTCTTCACATTTAGACTTTCTTTGTACCTACCACTCAATATCCATATTAGAATACAATGATTGTCTAACAATAAATGATTATCTAAACATCAAAAGATTAATATTTGGAGCATACTTGCACCAACATTACTGACCTTTTTATTTGGTCGACTAATATTGTTCATTAAGTCGATCATACCAGATAAATTTTGCTGATTTGAGTTTATCTTCTTGCTTTGTTGGTTACTAACTCCATACATGGCATACCACTATTATTATTTGGTCAATCAATCTAGATAACTTTCAAGGCTAGATTTAATCGATGACCATTTCTTGTGGCCATATCAACCACTAAGCTATCCTAGTCGATCATTATTATTCATCTAGTTGACCACCTCTACACAACTTTTATCTTTTCGCTGGTTGTTGACTTGACTTCTGGTCGATCACCTACCATCATTTCATTGACCAACTTTAGCCAAATTAGAGTTGATAGATAATAAACAAGCTTCTTTTGTGTTTGATTTAGTCTTGTAATTTCCTCAACCAAAAGCCTATATTTCAAAATGAAACAAGTATAAGAAAATATATAGTTAAATAGTAATTAATAACTAAATTATTATTTTTTTTATCAAGATTATGACTCAAAAGCCAAATCTGATGAAGTGTTTTGTCACAACATAATTGACACCAGTTAATTGCCTATTTAACTTTGACTTTAAAATATTTGTTGATTTTTTGGTCAAGTCAATCACCTATGTTGTAAGAGATTACCATCATCTCAAATTAAGATATGTGATGTATGAATTATGCATATTTTTTAGGATTTATTTAGCATATATACATTGCATTTCATTAGCATATCTAGGGCAAAACATTAGCATTTATATTCATTCTATCTTTTTAGTTCAGATGACTATAGTTGTATATTTTTATTCTCATGAATGCACAATTTGGGATAAAAGGACATGATCAAAGCATAAGAAAATGCTTACATGGAGATACCATCAGACAGAGATTCAGAGCCAAAATTGGAGTCCCAAACCAATCGACATTCAGCCTGTGGAAGGCTCCATGACCATAGAGCCCTCTGCCATAGCCGCTCCAGAGCTTCATTCGATCCACGACCAACCCGTGGTGGCTTCCATAGTCATGGATCGCCTTGTCACCATGTTGACTTTCCAAATTTGAGAGTTATAAAAGAAGGCCTAGGATTTATCCAAAAGGGGGGAGGCACATAGAGGACAAAGAGAGAAACTTTAAAGATCATCGAGGAGCTGCCAAAGGAGTTATTCCAAGCTAGGGGAGTCATCTACGACATTGACGTATCGAGTTTCTCTAATTTCTATTACTTTTCTGATTGTCGAATGTTCATTATGAATATTTCATGTTCTATCCTCTACATTATGAAGTAATTTCTTATCATCTTAGGACAAGGGAATAGCCCTTTTCTATTTGTCATGAATTGTTACTAACCCTCCTTTTTATCGACATTTTATATATTCCTGATTCCAATTTATTGTGCTCATTGTTAAATTGCATTTATGTTGGCCACCTATTTGCATGACCAAGGGATTAGGGGATGAATCAGAAGGAGAATCTTAATCCCATAGTCAAAAAATTGAACTTGAGTTTTCGGGCACTAAAATAGTTTAGATTCTCTCGAGGATTCTAATGGTTATCATTGAGCGTAATGGATCTATCTGAATCCGACTTCATAAGTAATGATAGTAAGTCTAAATAGCTTGTGGGGTTCTAGTGACAAGTTCTCTACAAAAGTAAGGTCATCTTCGTACGGATAATGTGAAAATAGGAGTCATGTTTAGATAGATACATCGGTGTATCTTGAAAGAGACCATCGATTACCATATGATAGATCACCTTCAGGAACATATATCAATATAGGAGATAATTGTCATGACAATAGATATTGTGGTGAAATCGAAATCCTAAGTTTGTCTCTAAACTCTGATTTCCTAGTTTATTCTAATTTCCTGTCTTTTGTTTTCCTCAACTCTTAATTGCAGCTAGATAATCTATTATTGCACGTGATCGTTACTTGCACCAGTCTCAGAGGATGATGTTTTTATTACTTGACGACGACTATGTGCTTGCAGAAATCATGACATTAAATCTTTGCGCCATTGTCGGGGACTATACTCAATATTGATATATTTGCAATGTTTGTTAATCTATAATTTTCTTTTATTTTTCAGAATTTTTTTATTATTTCCTTTTTGTAGCATAATTTTTTTCCTTATTTGATTTTTTTTCCATATTTTAACTATCCATATTTTCTATTTTCTACTTTTATTTTCCATATTTACTACTTTCCATATTTGCATTTTTCCTTATTTGCATCATTATTTTCCTTTCCTAATTTTAAATTCCTTATTTATACTTTCCTCCTTTATAATCTCCTGCCAAATTAAACATTCCATTTTTGGAAGTTTCCTTTTCTCATTGCATGCTCAAATTTGATAAAGGAGTTCTTTTAGAAGCTAATCCTGAAATCGGACGAATCCTCCTTGCTGGAAGACGATTTCAAAGACAACGAGAAACAAATTCAAATTCCATCATAGCCAACCATGAAGAAAACAAACCTCTGAGGGACTATGTTGCACCCAATACTAGGGGCTAAGATTAAGTAGTCGGAGACTGCCGATCGAGGGGAATTACTTCGAACTATAAAGCCTGTCTTACTTTCTATTACTAACAAAACAAATTCAAGATGTCAATTTGCATTTAAAGGTATTTTTAGAATTTTATGAAAGTTTAAAGTTTAATGGAGCTTCTGTAGATGCAATCAGATTATGATTATTTTCCTTCTCTTTGTAAGACAAAGTGAGAGCTTTGTTGTATTCTCTTCCTCTGGATTGTATTACTACATTGGAGCATCTCGAGCAAAAAGTTCAATGGTTGTTTAATGACTTTAGACAAATCAAATTCAATTTTATCATTACCAACAACAAGAGAAAGTTTATAATTTTTCACATTAACTCCTACGGTAGCTAAAAAAAGTCTTCCTAGAATAATAGGGATACAAGGGTCCTCATCCATCTTCAATGCAACATAATCCATTGGAACCATAAAATTACCAATCTTGATCGGCATATCTTCCAAGATACCTAGGGGATACTTGACAGAACGACCAACAACCTATAGAGCCATGGTTGTTAGTTTCAATTCACTTAAATTCAACTTTTACAAATAGAAAACGGAATAAGGTAGGCACTAGCCCCTAGCTCACAAAAAGCTTTATCAAAATTGAAAATAGAGTCTCGATCGAGTCTCCGAAGGTGACGTTGGATGTAGGATGGTGTAAACTCTGTAATCTGAGAACTTGATGGAAACTCCAAGTTCTTGTAGATTCAATTGAGCTCGGAGAAGTATCATCGAAGGCGGAGCTTTTCCACGAATCCACAGGAGAAGATGGCATTGACAGAGCAGTGGATGTCGGAGTTCCTCGATGAAGTGGTCTTCCCTCGAATCTAAAGGAGGCATCTGCTGTTGGGGATCGAAACGACCAGCTAGAGGGGGGTGAATAGCCTTCAATCGTTGGATGTCGAAATTCGCTCGTTCTCGTTGCGTTGCTTGTCTACGATTGTTGTTAGCGCAGCGGAAACAATAAAACAAGAATAATACTAACAACAATACAAGCACACCAAATACGCAAGCATATACGTGGTTCGGAACCTTAGGGTTCCTACTCCACGGGGCGAGCTCAACGAGCTCTAGAGATGCACACGACAATACTCAAACTCCTTCTCGACTACACGTCGGAGGTGGAGAAACCTCTCACAAGCAATTACAACAGTAATATACAAATACAAACAAGAATACAAATACAATACAAAAGAAACACTTTTCACCGATTGCTTTTGATCACTTGTTTGTTGCTTGCTTTGATTGGCTCTTGAAGTACTGGAATGCAGCAGCAATTCCCCTCCAATAGCTCCACAAAAACCATAGCAAAAACCTCCATCTCGAGCTCCTTTATAACCTCGTGATCGAGTCAATACGCTTAGCAAAAAGCACCAATGATCGCTCGTAGCCGTTGTCTCACAACGGCCAAATCCATGTCGGACAAGTTCCAACGGATCACCTACCAATTGACTGATGATGCCCATCAGTCGACTGGTGACCTAGTAGTCGATCGCCACGGCTACGGAGCGATCGCGTCATGACATTCCCATCACCGATCACATCCTCTGCCGATCGCCGACGACATCACGATCACACCATGGCAATGATCCGCCAAAGACAAAACCCTAGTCTTACACCGCCGAATAACCTAGTCGACTTGGACTACCGAACCGCACTCTATGCTACCGACCGACGTCAGGCAAAATCTCAAACACCAAGTTGTTTGAGCATCCGACCGTCGGGTAAACCCTCAAACATCAAGTTTGAGCCTCCGACACTCAGTCTTAGCCACTTGGCCAAGTCCACCTTATCCCTCATGGAGTTCCCCACCGAAGCTCTCTTCCCTCGGCCTACGTCCCTCGGATGCACCAAGCGCACGACTTCGCAACGCCATCCTTCGCGTCTTATACCCTAGAAGTATGCTTCCCTTTGGGCTCACTCCATTCGCTCCCCATCCGACGGTCCCTCGGATGCACCAAGCGCACGGCTTCGCAATGCCATCCTTCACCGACTCAAGGACCCGAGCCTAGTGAACTTGCCAAGTTCTCAAGACTTCCCAAATGCACCAAGCGCACGGCTTCGCAATGCATTTCTCACCAAGCACCAAGCGCATGGCTTCGCAATACTTTGGAATTTCCCATGCCAAGGCTTCCCCCTTGGACTTTCACACCAAGCTCCATGCTTGGATTTTCCATGCAAACCCCATGTTGGACTTTCCCATAACAATTCCATGTCATAAGTTTTGTCTATCATCAAAATACTATCAAGGTACTGCTCGAGTCAAACTCGAGTCAACCTAGGCCGATTGCACCAACAATCTCCCTCTTTTTGATGATTGACAAAACTACCATCTCAAGTCTACCAATTCTCCCATATTGACAATTCTCGTATCCCAATGAGAATTCCAACGAACCCTAATTGGTAACTTGGTAACTTCTCCCCCTTTTTGACATTACATCAAAAAAGGTCCTCCCCAAGGGTATGAATGTCTCATATCCCAATGAGATCTTACAATCTCTCCCTTGGAGGAACACATGCCTACAGTCTTTCTAATGATCCCATATCACTTAAAGAGAGGCAACCCAATTTTCCTCCCATGAGGAAATACACGTCCATCTTCCCATGATGGATACCTCCCCCTAGAGGCTTGCTCCCCCTTGACCATTGCACCAACAATGTCCTTGGAGAGTCCCTAAGCCAATAGGAACATTAACCAAATCAAAATTAAGGCAAAGTTCAACAATGAACTCTCTTCCACCTTAAAGTTGATACTCTCCCTAAAACCCTTCTCCTAATCCATGTCCAATGGATTTCCATCCTCTCTAATGCTCTCCCAAGCATATCCTAGGGTTAGGAGTGGTTAGGGGGCCTTAACCTAGCTGAACATGGGCCTAACCAATAAGATTTACCCGAAATCAGCTTGGGCATTCGACTGAAATCAATCGATCGCTGATCACACTCATCACATTGCCATCCATGGCGGTCATTGATAATCATTCATTTTCATTTCAGAAATGGATTTCCAAAATCCATAAGTAAATATACATAAGTTTAAAATTCTTGAAATTTGGTATGTATATTACTTATCATAAACACTATGGGTGAAAAATATTGGAAAATTACTTTACCCATTAAATTAGGAGATTGATACAAAGTCCAAAATTTAAGAAAAGCTTCAATAAAGAGCCCTCTTTGTATCATCCCATTCAATGGTGATAGCTATCAAAAGATAGACTTCACCAAGGTTTTTCAAAATGTTTTCAAAAAAATTTTTCAAAACCCTTAATTTCTTTTCCTTAAACATCTCACTTATCTCTAGATGTGTAAAACACATACAAGTCAAAAATCTTAGTGAGATGTGGGTTTTTTGTTCTTTATGTTCTCATGCATATTTCTAAGGCAACATAATTTGATTCCCTTCAAATTGTGCCATAGTCCTTAATTTTATTTTATTTAATGCATGATATGATTATGGCATAAATATGATATAGATAAAAGCATATGTCAAAATCATGATGTCATGGCATGTAAATGACATTTAAGCATACATGACATATAAAAATAAATCTAAACATTATCATGACATATTTAGAGGTACAAATGAGAATGATGTCATGACATGGCAAGGCGAATAAAGCATGACAAGTAAAATATACTAAGGTATAAAATACCTAAGTGTTGAATCCAAATTGTCATTTCTAGGGTTAAGTCCATTTTGCCTTAAAGTCATTATTTCCCTAGTGTGTCATAAACCCAAAATGACACACCAATGACCTCTATGACCTAATTGTGTCAATTTAATCATTTTTCAACTTCTCAAAGCATATTGGCACATCCTAATGTGTCAACTCACAATGGCTAGGTTAACTACCCATCCACTTAGGGTTGACACACCCTAACCCATTTAGCGTGAATCGATCATGTTTCTAGGAACCCAATACCTATTGGAGCTCCTTGGGTTAACAAGGTATTCCCTAGGGATAACTTCTCTAGATACCTTCCTAATGACCCTTTTAGGCTTTGAAGTCATAGTCTTTTGGGTCTTTCCTAGGTCAACTCTAGAGGTAACTCCCCTAATGACCTTCTTAGTGGCCTTCTTGGTTTTCCTTAGGTCCTTAGCCACTAAGCAAACACCATGGCTAGACTTAGGGATAGCTTCCCTATTAGCCTTGGTTTTTCTAGACCTAGATGTTGTCCCATAATTAAATGGAACATTATGGTAGGATATAGGTTTGTGACCCAAACCCTTCTTGCCCTTAGACATTTCTTGTTTTCTAGGTCTTGACTTTTGTACATTAGACCCCTTAACCGAATTTGATATTATTGCTAGGGTCTTCTCCAATTTTTCTAGCCTTGACCTCAAGGCTTGGTTTTCTAACTCTAATTTTCCCAATTTTGAATTTTCATTTTTCTTTTGGGAAATGTTTTTCTTTTTAGGCATATGCCTAGATTTCTTGGGATTAACACCCAAGTTTTCTTCAATTCTCCTAATTGACTCCCTAGGTAAAATATGTCTAGAATTATGAGTCCTAGGTTTATCCTTAGTTATATGAACATGCTTGGCACCTAAGCAATAAACCTTATTATTTCTCTTAGCATGCTTTTCATTTATAATTGCAAGAGAACTAAAATAATTCTTAGCATGCTTTTTGACTCTAGAAATTAAAGGTGCATTAAATAAATTTACCTTAGGGTTAGCTTTAGGAGCTCCCCCTACATAAGTCACACCTTCTTGCCCTTTCTTCCTCCCCCTAGGGCATTGGCTTCGGTAATGTCCCCGTTGGTTGCATTTAAAGCACACAATGTGCTCTTTGCTCTTGATTTTGGGAACACCGGCATCCTTTGACTTTGGGTTGACTTTTGGTGTTGATGCCTTTTCCTTAGCCAATTTAGGGCATTTACTCTTGTAGTGCCCTTTCTCCCTACACTCAAAGCATATTATGCGATTTTTATTTAAAATAACAACACTTGAGTTACCTAGGGAGTTGGTGGAGGCCTCTTCACTTCTTCCGGAGGTAGAAGCTTCATTTTGATCTTGCTCCGGAATTGAAATCCTTTCCTCCCCCTCAATACTAGAGGTGGAGGTCTCCACCAAATCATCAACATCATCAAAAGTAGATGGTGCTTCTTCTTCGGCATTATCCTCTCCATGTGCCGGTTAGGAGTTTTCTTGAAATTTCATTATCTTCTCCCATAATTCCTTTGCATCCCTATAGTCACCCAAACTAGACCAAATTTTGTTAGGTAACAAATCACTAAATAATTTTATTACCTTGAGATTTGTCTTTAAGTCCTTAATTTGGTCTTGGGTCCACCTTGACTTTTCAATTGGCTTGTTGTATTTGTCCCTAGACATCTCAAAACCATTTTCTACAGTAATCATATAATCAAAATTGGTTTCGAGATATACCTCCATCCGTTTCCTCCACCAAGAAAAATCTCCATCGAATTTCGGTGGATGGATGAAGCCGGTCATTTTGTAGTGCTCTCGTGGCAGTTAGTCCTTGAAGAGTGACCTCGTCTCTGATACCACTTGTTGGGGATCGAAATGGCCGGCTAGAGGGGGGTGAATAGCCCTCAATCGTTGGATGTCAAAATTCGCTTGTTCTCGTTGCGTTGCTTGTCTACGATTGTTGTTAGCGCAGCGGAAACAATAAAACAAGAATAATACTAACAACAATACAAGCACACCAAATATGCAAGCATATACGTGGTTCGGAACCTTAGGGTTCCTACTCCATGGGGCGAGCTCAACGAGCTCTAGAGATGCACACGGCAATACTCAAACTTCTTCTCGACTACACGTCGGAGGTAGAGAAACCTCTCACAAGCAATTACAACAGTAATATACAAATACAAACAAGAATACAAATACAATACAAAAGAAACACTTTTCACCGATTGCTTTTGATCACTTGTTTGTTGCTTGCTTTGATTGGCTCTTGAAGGACTGGAATGCAGCATCAATTCCCCTCCAATAGCTCTACAAAAACCATAGCAAAAACCTCCATCTCGAGCTCCTTTTATAACCTGCATCGAGCTATTTTCGCGCCTAGCAGTCGACTGCCAAAAGGCACCAGTCGACTGCCCCTGTAGTCATTGTCTCACAACGGCCAGATCCACGTCAGACAAGTTCCAACGGATCACCTACAAGTCGACTGATGATGCTCATCGATCATTGGTGACGTAATGGTCGGCCCGCCCGATCGGCTACTGAGCGTGCTCGCGACACTCCCATCGATCATTGCCATCCCTCGGCGATCGGCTGCATCGACTATCGATCATTGCCAATCCATGGCGATCGGCGCAGCAAAACCCTAGTCTTACACGGTTGAACCCTAGTCGACTTGGACCCGTCGAATCGGCACCTATGCGGTCAAACACCAAGTTGTTTGAGCATCCGACCGTCGGGTAAACCTCAAACATCAAGTTTGAGCCTCCGACACACTCGGGCCTTAGCCACTTGGCCAAGTCCACCTTATCCCTCATGGAGTTCCCCACCGAAGCTCTCTTCCCTCGGCCTACGTCCCTCGGATGCGCCAAGCGTACGGCTTCGCAATGCCATCCTTCGCGTCTCATACCCTAGAAGTATGCTTCCCTTTGGGCTCACTCCATTCGCTCCCCGTCCGACGGTCCCTCGGATGCACCAAGCGCACGGCTTCGCAATGCCATCCTTCACCGACTCAAGGACCCGAGCCTAGTGAACTTGCCAAGTTCTCAAGACTTCCCAAATGCACCAAGCGCACGGCTTCGCAATGCATTTCTCACCAAGCACCAAGCGCACGGCTTCGCAATGTTTTGGATTTCCCATGCCAAGCACCAAGCGCACGACTTCGCAATGCTTTGGACTTTCCCATGCCAAGGCTTCCCCCTTGGACTTCCACACCAAGCTCCATGCTTGGATTTTCCATGCCAACCCCATGTTAGACTTTCCCATGACAATTCCATGTCATGAGTTTTGTCTATCATCAAAATACTATCAAGATACTGCTTGAGTCAAACTCAAGTCAACCTGGACCGATTGCACCAACAGCTGCTAGCGCTTTGGGGGAGAAGAGATGCAACCAAATGACCTGGAGAAACCCTTTTATAGTTTTCCCAACTGAAACATAGCCCGCAACACAACCATGGTGACCGTGGAGTCCACCACATGCACACTATGTTGGATGATGATATTGTAGCAAGGTTGTGGTTGCGATGTTGGCTACGCTATGATGGTGGCTTGTCAGAGGTCGAGGAAGCAGAAGGGTTGGTTGTCGTTGGCCTTGGTGGAGATGTCTGGTGGTCGTTGCGCATGAAGATGGGCGACAATAGGTGGCTAGTCGGCAGAGCGAGCAGAGAGGGCTGGTTGTGTCAAAAAAAAAATTGCAGAATTGCGGATGCTATGGTGTCCCGATCTGCTATAGTACTCCCGCATAGCTACAGTGTCTTGAGCAACTACAGTACTCTCGCACAACTACAGTGTCCCAAGCAGCTACAATAACTCATCCAGTAGCTACATTAACTTCCCGAGTAGCTACAGTAACTCACTACAATACTCTCTTTCACTGTGCCTTTTTCACATCCCTACGAAGCAAAGTATGCATAAATTTAGTATTAAGGACATCAAATTAGAGTATATTTGCATTAAAGCCCTAAAACAATCCATATTTGCAAAACATGATAAATACATCGAATTAACCATACGAATGGATTAAAACATTGATGAATGAATATAAATGTTATGTCAAATGTGAGTTATCAACTCCTTCACATTTATTCTTGCACGTCTCGTGCAAGTAAATAAAACTAAGAAAATAACTGAAGATGCATTCCCCTAATAATTCATAATCATACTTACAAAATCGTGAAAGAGAGCTACTTAGGATTGTCGAATCTCAAAGACTCAAGTATTTATGTACTCAAATCTTACATAGGTTAAAAAGCATGGAAACTTCAATCCATCCTAAATAGATTGAGAATGACTAAGCCCCAAAAGGTAAGTGGTGGTTTCTCTCACTCTCATAAGCATATAACAGTGCAGTTTGCTCAAGCTATTCATGGTTTATGCACTACCATATGCTTGCTTCTCTTCTAATCTTTACCACTACATACACATAAGAATGTAAAATTTTTGAAGACTTACTAGGAATGTAAGGAAAACATGAATAAAAGAAAATGATAGCATGTGTGTAAGGAAAGAAATGTAAGAAATGAAATAGCTAAAGAAATGCAAGAAGATATGGAAATACTGAAATACTACTTAGATGAGTACAAGAAAGCATTGCCTCAAAAGTTTCATTCACGTCTTCCAACCCAATAAATACGTAAACAACCCTTATCACTTTCTACAATACCCACTCATGACATACAATAAATCTCTCAATAGTTGCAACAAGGGATATCAATCACAAAAATACTATCACACATAAATAAAAATTACACAACATGTCAAAGAAATTTTTTTCCATTGCCTTTATTGCTTTGGCCAAATGTTTTATTTTTTCAATTTTTTTCATATTTTATATCGACAACTTTTTTTCACAAATTTTTTCTCGATATGTAATGCGCTTCCCTATGCTCTATCCCTTAAACTGAGCTAAAAAAAAATAAAGAGCATAACTTTCTCATGGTGATCAAGCACATCTTGCCTATGCTTCCACTAAACACTTTTGAGCTACTCCTCTCCTCCACACTTAAACTTTTGTCTGTTGCGGACAAAACACTCATCATGGAACAATAGAAAAATCCCACATCCAGAAGATCAGTGGGGAAGAAATAAATAGAAGATGGAAAAGAAATGACATGATAAATGATATGAATACTATTTAACAAGCATATGACAACAAAAGAAGTAAAGGAAAACAAGTGAGATTGCCTTCATAATAATCATGCAACCTTATGGTTGTGTAATCCCGAAAGAATCAAAGTAAATTCTAAAGTTACAATAACCACAAGTGCACCACACACAAGCAATAAAAAATAGACTCAATCCTCACTAGGTATAAAAAAATAATCAACTCAGTTTATCAACACATAATCCATCACCAAGTAGTAACCACATGCAATTAAATAATCCATTCATGACAATAAATCTCAAAACTCGACAGTCAAATTTAACTAGCTTTTACGACTTCTAAGAAGATATAAAAGAATGTGTAGGGAATTTATCTCAAAACATGACAAAATAAAAAGAAAAGAGATGAGATGGAGCAAACTCCTCTGAAATTCTGATAGTCGGAGAATATTCAGGAGTAATATCCACGCAGATAGTGGAGTGCTTCGAAAGAAATCCCTTCTCGACGGTTGAAGATGATTCAGCTGTAAAATCCATGCCGAAGATGGGATGGACCAAATGGGAGTGAGTGCCTTCATGGTGTGATTAAGATAGTTCCATGTCGCTCCCTCCATCTTCGTCTCCACAAGATATTCTTGGTGGTTGGAGACAGTTTAGTTGAAGGAGTCAGTCTAGCAGTGGAATAATATTAGATCGTGTGGAAACTACTCCCTCTAATATGATCACCTCATCATATGTAATCTCTGACGGTCAAAGGCGATTCAGAAAAAGTGTCCAGCCTAAGAGTTGGATTATTGCATCTACTATTAGGGCCTTCATCAGAAAAATTCTTGGAGACTTCGACTGTGATGGAAGTGTCTAGTCTGGGGCCTCCAGCTATCCACCACTTCCATTAAAATCAGTTCATCATAATTGCTTGCCGCCATTGTCTCATTTGCTTCTGGTCTGGCTGGCAAGTCTAGGCATTGGTATCTCGCAACTCAGGAAGTATTGCCTCATATGCAAAAAAACTCTAAACTTTCCTCTACAATAATATTTAAAAAAGGAGCAGTTGGCAATACATCAACATTCTCATCAGCATCTAGGGCATCAACAACTACATCATTACAATGTAAAGAGTCAGAGGAGTCAATTGATAGGGTTGATGATACTGAGGAATAGTTTGATGATATTGAGGATGGTACTGATAATACTCCTATTCAGGTTGGTAATACTCCTGTTGTCCAGTGCCTGAATAATAGACAACACTGAAATCTCCAAACTGCTGATAATATGGATCCATGTTTAAAGGAGTTTCCTGTTCTTATCCTGAAACACTAACAAACAATATCAAAAGACACATGAAATATACATGATAAAATATATGGATATAAGAAATAAAAGAATGAAGCCCTAAACAATATTTTTTGAATTTTACAATTTTTTTTAAAGAATAGAAAGGCAAATAATCCTAAATCTACCAAATACTATTACACTCCCCGGCAACATTGCCATTTTATTGATAAGACTGCATTGTCACGATGAGATATATCAAAAATATAATTTATAATTGACCGAACCCCCCCCCCCCCCTCTACACTAATGTAACATAGAGATGACTCGGGTCGTCTCCTAACGAGTGCAATCGGTAGAATGATGTCCTTGGGATCGCTTTTGTTATTGCTTTAGGTTTTCTATTGTAAATTTGGGGGGGGGGGGGGGTTTGGAATTAGGATTTCAAAACCTACTAAATGGAAAACATTGCAAGTAATTAAAACACTAACCTAGCAATGCAAAAATTTAATCAAACAATTAAGGTGTCGTAAATGAAATAACACAAAATCGTAAGAAACATTAAAACAAACATCTTGCAAGAACAATTAAAAGCAATTAGCAAAGCTTACATAAATGTAAGGGTAAATTGATAAACACTCAATAAGTAGAAAATTAATCTAAGCTAAACAAAAGATAAATGATCTAATCAACACCCAAAATATGCCGGAAGAATGAACAAGATCTTCACGACTATGTCCAACCAAGTCTCGATCGAGTCTCCGGAGATGATAGTGGATGTGAGATAGTGTAAACTCCATAATCTGAGAGCTTGATGGAAGCTTCGAGCTCTCATGTATCTGGTTGACCTCGGAGAAGTGTCATCAAAGGCAGAGCTTCTCCTCAAATCTGCAGGAGAAGATGGCATTGACAGAGTGATATATGTCACTGGAGTTCCTCAATGAAGGGGTCTTCCCTCGAATCCAAAGGGAAGAAATTCATGGATGACACTTGGGGGCGGCTACCAGGGCTTTTGGGGAAGAAGAGATGCAACCAAATGACATGGAGAAACCCTTTTATAGTTGTGCCAACTAAAACATAGCCCGTAACAAAGTCGTGGTGGTCGTGGAGTCCGCCACGGCTGAGCCATGTTGCACGCTGTGTTGGATAATGATGTTATAGCAAGGTTGTGGCTGCGTTGTGATGGTGGCTTGTCAAAGGTGGAGGAACCAGAAGGGTTGGTTATCGTCGGCCTTGGTGGTGATGTATGGTAGTTGCTGCGCATGAAGATGGGCGACAGTAGGTGGCTGGTCGGTGGAGTAAGGAGCAGAGAGGGTTAGTTGCGGCCAAAAAAATCATGGAATTGTGGATGCTACAGTGTCCCATGCTATTAGAGTACTCCTGCATAGCTACAGTGTTTCGAGCAACTACGGTACTCCTGCACAACTACAATGTCCGGAGCAACTATAGTAACTCCCCAGTAACTACATTAACTTCCCGAGTAGCTACAGTAACTCACTACAATACTCTCTTTCATTGTGCTTTCCTCACATCCAGTGGCATACCAACATGGGGAAGGGGGGTGGGGGGTGCGACAACCCCCCTGAAATTAAAATAATTTAATAGTGTGTGTGTGTGTGTGTGTGTATATATATATATATATATATATATATATATATATATTAAATTTTTTCCTGCTATAAAAAATTTCTCTCCTTAATCACTCCATTTATATTTAATTTATAGGTGCAATGATATAATTAAGCTAATAATATGAGAGGAGAATTCAATAACTTAAAAAACTTAATTATGATTGAGAACAAGTCCTCTTATTATGTTTATTATTTTGCTCATCAACTACAACTTTCACTTGTAGTTGTTGATGAAAATCACATGAGGATTTCTACTCTCTTTTTTTAATGTGGTTGTATAGTTGAACAATATTATTGAAGCGTTATAAAAGCAAAAAAGACATATTTCGTGAGAAACAATTTGAAAAAATTATTGAAAGAATTGACAATAGTGAGATCTTCACTGAAGAGGTATGAATCAAAAAAAGAAATTAAAAAGAACTGGGAATATACATTGAGATTCACATTATAATACATTATTGAGTTTGATATGCTTGTGTCCTTCAATTATTGATGTCCTTTTAATTGTTGAAGATGAAAAAAAAGATCATAAGCAAAGGGTGCAAACAAATAATCTATTGGAATTGATGGTAAAATATGAATTTTTATTTCAGATGCACTTACTAAAGAATATCTTGGGAGTCATGAATGATGTGTCGCAAGTTTTGCAAAGAAAAGATCAAGACATCGTAAATGCCATGATTTTTGTAAGATCAAGTAAACATCAAGTGCAAATTATAAGAGATGATTGTTAGGATTTATTATTGAATGAAATTTCTTTATTTTGTGTTAAGGAAAGATAAATCTTCATTATTATCATGTTGGAATTTTTTATGAAATGATAGATTTGCAAGTTAAAGATTTGAATAGTTACTTTAATGAGGTGAACACAGAGTTGTTATGTATGACTTATCTTGATCCATTAAATTCATTCTCTGCTTACGGTAAGAAAAAATTACTTCAGTTTACTCAATTTTATATATTCAATTTCTCTTCGATAGAGTTAATGCATCTTGAGCACCAACTTGATAAATTTATTTTTAACATACGAAGTAGCAATCAATTATTTGATATTGTAGGGATTAACGAGCTTACTCAAAAGATGGTTCAATTGAAGAAATATCGACTTTATTCTTTGGTATATTTACTCTTAAAGTTAATATTGCTATTACCCATTGAAACTATAACTATAGAGAGAATGTTTTAAGCAATGAAAATAATCAAAATCTTACATCTTAATCGATTGAGAGATTATATACTAAATGATTGTTTGGTATCATATATTGAGCGAGATCTGTTTGATACAATTGATAATGGAACTATTATTCAATATTTTCAAAGTATGAAATCTCAAAAAATATTATTGTAAAAACATATGAAGTTAATATATAATTTTTATTATATATTTTATGTTGTATTTATTTTTTAAAAATTTATTGAATCATCCCTCCCCTATTTGAAAATCCGTGCTATGCCACTGCTCACATCCCTACGAACTAAAGTATGCATCAATTTAGTATTAAGGACATCAAATTAGAGTATATTTGCATTAAAGCGCTAAAACAATCTATATTCGTAAAACATGATAAGTACATCGAATTAACCATACAAATGGATCAAAACATCAAGGAATGAATATAAATATCATGTCAAAATGTGAGTTATCAACCACCTTGATCCAACTAACGTTCGACTAGATTTAGTGTTTCTAGAGTTTAATCTTCAAGATCCCACATTCGAGTAGCTCCGGTGACTACCCAGCCATGGCCTAGCTGCTAGTTTGGTCATTGATGATGATTCTAGCTTCGAGGGCAGCCCAGCTTGCCACCTGAGCCTTGAGGATGAATCACCAATTTTTTTTAGCAATCCAATATTCCTTCCCAGCACTCGCAACTGTTGGATCGATGCAGTTCGCTAGAGGGGGGGTGAATAGCGAAAAACCTTTTCTTTTTCTTTCGTTAAAACTCGAGAGATAATTAGTTAATTGTAGCGGAAATGTAAAAATAAAAAAAACAATCGACACAAGGGTTTTACTTGGTTCGTAGCCGAAGGCTACTACTCCAAGGCCCTAGTGGTCCTTGACCACGTACGGAGGGCAAAAGTACTAAAGGAACTCCTCCTCGTTAGAGGTAGGAGTTAATCGATACAAGAAGGAACCACAAAAACTTGAGGTAGAGGGACACTCCCCCTCTCCTCGTATACGATAAAAACTCCGGAAATGTAAATGACAAGAAAAACTAATACCGACGTACAAGAATAATAAGAGTTAAACCTAGACGTCAGAATGGAAGGACTTCGTTGTCGGAGAGTTGCAGCGTAACGGAGACTTTTTGGAGGCTTAGAATTGTTGATGAAACCCTAGGTTTGGCCCTCCTTTTATAGCCTTTGAGCCCCTTTTCGAGTGGGTCTTCAACCAATCACAAATGGACACCAAACCGCTTTGAGGTGGAGTGATAAGCCTTGACTCCTCGACCGATCATTGACCATCACGACCGATGGCCATCATCGTGATCGATCGATGGCGATCGATCGATTGATGACCTTCTACAATGATCGATCGATACACGGCAATGAGTCCTCCAAGCCGCATCGATCGCAAGTCAAAGTTAGCTCAATAAAAACATAATTTCGATGGTCGTCGACCATCCGATCTCGACCTAGACCATCTATAAGATGTCTTTGGTCGGATCTACGCTTAAGATCATCCCCGTAAAGAGGATACGACCTTACTTACTCTCGAACACACGAGCTTACCTCGATACTTACGTGTCGCTTTTGCTTCCGGCCTTCCACTCGATTCCTTCGGCTCCCTCCGAAGTAACTCGAGTATTGCCCGACCACCGCGGCTTCCTCCGGGTGTCGCTAGCCTTCAGTTCCAGCTATATCAATCTTCTGCACACTCGATTCAGCTCGTGAGAAAACAAAATAGACTTAACTTTTGTGTCTTTGCTATAATCAAAACACAGGTTTGATTTCGGTGCCTCATTGCACCAACAGCAACTACTCTAGGTCTCTATAGAAATGACCACAACATTTTCGGCGAACTGGCATGCACCCCTCTGGTGAGCTCTGACCATTTTTTCTGAGTTCTTCAGCAACATTCTTTGTAGTCCCAGCTTTTAGTCTGACTCAGCAGTGCCTTGATCAAAGCTCTTATAGTAATTTCTAGCCTCCGATATTGTATTTTTGGCGATTAGCCATAGGTTAAATTTTAGTATTTTCATCCTTCTGAGACCATTTCCGGCATATCCTCAACTCTGGAATTCACAACATGACTTTGAAACTATTAGTGCCTATAAGATTCACATATCTCCACAATGGTATGATATTGTCCACTTTGGGCCTAAGCCCTTATGGTTTTTTTTTTGGGCTTTACCCAAAAGGCCTCATCACAATGGAGATATCTTTTCATCTTATAAGCACATGATCTTTTCCAGGTCTTGCTAATGTGAGACTTTGATTATATTCTAAATACTCCAACAATCCCTCCCCCTCAAACGAAGGACCACATTGACCCCCCCCCCAAGCCTATCCATCCTTGAAGGATATCCTCTGCTTGATGCCCGATCCTCAACCCACAAGGACTTCCTACCAACTGTTTGGTCCTCCTGACCCAGTTGGACTTTCTGCTAATTGTCCAACCCTTCTGGCCCAACTAGACTTTCTACCAGTTGTTCGTTACTCCCGATGCAATTGGACTTCCTGCCTGATGTCTGGTTCTCTTGATCAAGATATGGGAGCTCCACTTCCTTCATTCGAGGTTCATGGCTTGACATGGACCATGACTCTGATACCAATTGTTAGTGCCTATAAGATTCACATATCTCCACAATGGTATGATATGGTCAACTTGGGCCTAAGCCCTCATGATTTTATTTTTGGGCTTTACCCAAAAGGCCTCATCCCAATGGAGATATCTTTTCATCTTATATTCACATGATTTTTCCATGTCTTATTAATGTGGGACTTTGATTGTATTCCCAATACTCCAACAGAAATTTCATTGAGGAAATGGGTGTTGGTGCAATCGACCCAGGTCATGATTGACCGGACTCGAGTAGTGTTTTGATGTTTGACATTGATGTTTAACAATGTGTTGAGGAGATTGTTGGTGCAATCGATCCAGGTCATGATTGACTGTTTGACGATGGTTTGACCATTGTTTGACTATATGGTTGACTTGGGATTGACCATATGATAGAGAAGTCCAAGTGGGACACTTGACAATGGGAAAGTCCAAGTCTTGAGTACTTGGCATAGAAAGTCCAAGCATGAGTCTTGGTAAGGGAAAGTCCAAGCTTAAGTCTTGGCATTTGGAAAGTCCAACATTGGGTTGGTATGGAAAGTCCAAGGGTGTAGTTTGGCAGTGAAAGTCCAAGTCATGAGTACTTGGCATTTGGGAAGTCCAAGGGTTGATATTGGCGGCATAAAGTCCAAGGGTTGAGTCTTGGCAGCATAAGTCCAATGGTTGGTGGCGTAAAGTCCAAGCGTGGTCTTGGCAGCGTAAGTCCAATGTGCCTTGGCGGTGTAGACATCGTTAGCATGACAATAGCCGATGGAAGCACTTGAAGGCTAGCGTATGGATGAACAAGTCATGGATGACTTAGAGGGATCCAATAGGTGCGAGGCTGACAGAGGTGGCTAGACGGCTTAGGTCTAGGCTAAGGGTGGTCTAGCAAGTATGGGGGCACCATACTTGGGGTTAAACCTCATGTTTGAGGTTATCAGTTGACCGGAGCTTTATACCGGTCGGATGGTCAAGTGTTTGATACTTGGCAACTGAGTCGACACTCAGTAGTCGACTGGGATTATGACCAGTTCAACTATTGTGAGTCGACTAGTGCTCAACTGCAGTTTAGGGTTGAAAAAGCCTTAGCAATTGACTGCTAATTAGAGTAGTCGACTGATGGCAGTCGACTATCATAAGTGGCAGTCGACTGATGATTTTCCCCATTGTGAGCACAAAATACTCCGTATCCAATCCAAGCGCAATGACTACGGGCGCCGATCGAATTACGCTAATTGGCGATCACCAGTGACCCATTGGAATTTTTCAACGTGGATCAAGCCGTTGTCTCACAACGATACTGTTGGTAGTCGACTGGGGCCTTATGACAGTCGACTGCCTTGCACAAAATCAGCCCATTGTAGGTTAAAAGGAGCAGCTCATGGGAAATTTCGGCATTGGTTCTTGGAGAGGTTTCTTGAGGTGATTTGGAGGTGAAGTGCAGGTGCATTTCAGGGTCTTTCAAGCTCGTTCGAGCAACCAATAAGCAAAGCGCTCAAACCCTAGTTTGTAAAGTGTTCTTTACATTTCAGTTGTATTTTGCTTGTATTTCTTTGTATTGCTCTTATATTCATTTGTACGAGGTTTCTCCACCTCTGACGTGTTGTCGAGAAGGATTATTTGAGTAGTAGTGTGTGTTTACATCGCTAGAGCTCATTTGAGCTCAATCCGTAGAGTATGAACCATAAGGTTCTGAACCATGTTATATTTTGGCATTGTGATTATGCTTGTGTGTTTAGTTTGTTTATTTCATTATTTCTGTTGCGTACTAACATTATGTAGCAAGCACACGAACAAATTCCATCGAACCGACGACAATGCTATTCACCCCCTCTCTAGCAGGCATATAGGTCCTAACAAGTGGTATCAGAGCGAGACTGCTCTTCAAGGATTAACAACCAAGAGAGTACCACTAGAGGAAGAAGATGGAGTTCGAAGATAAAGTTGGATGAGACATCAACACTCCAATTCCATACACCTTCTATGGATAAGAAGGGTTTGAGCAATGGAGGACACGAACGGAGGACTTCATGATGATGATGGACATTGAGCTTTGGTCTGCCTTGATGGAAGGCTTTGAATTGCCAAGAGGGCCAAAGGGAGGATATCTCAAGAAGAAGAGATGGACTCAAGATCAACTACAAAAATCTGAAACAAATGATAAGGTAATTGATATGGTAGTTGATTTAATTCCTAAAAAATTATTGTCCAAAATAAGTGAATTTCAAGATGCCAAGGATCTATGGAGAAAATTGGCAATGCTTCATGAAAAATCCAAACCAACACAAGAAGAAGAAAGCTCTTCCTCACAAGAAAGTGAGGATTCGGAGGTTGAGGAGTGATCTACATCCGAGGAGGAAGAGGAGGTGGAAGAAGTAGAAGAAGCCTCCACCTCTAGGAATGAGGGAGAGGAAGTTAGATCTACTCCAGAGCAAGGGAAAGAGCAAGGAGAGTCATCTACTTTCGGGAGAAGTGATGAACAAGCTCAAGAAGCCCTCACCACCACCCTAGGTAACTCAAGCATTTCGGTTAAAAATAAAATTCATATCATATGCTTTGAGTGTAGGGAAGTCGGGCATTACAAAAGTAGGTGTCCGAAAAGAGTCAAGAAGGCTCCTCCGACACCAAAAGTCAACGAAAAAGTAAAGGATGCCAGTGCCCCCATGAGAAAAAGCAAGAAGCACATAGTGTGCTTCAAGTGTCATCAAAAGGGGCACTATAGAAGCCAATGCCCTAGGATAAAAGAAGGAGCATCACATGTAGGGGGAGCCTCTAAGGCAAACCCTAAGGTAAAATTTATTAATGCACCTTCTTTAAGTTATAGGCAAAAACATGCTTTTAATTCACTTGCAATTCATCATGAAAAACATGCTAATATAAATAATAGATTTTATTGTCTAGGTGATAAACATATCGATATTAGGAATAAGGAGAAATTTAGGACTAATGTCCCTAAAATAATTTTACCTAGGGAGACCATTAGAAAGATAGAGGATCACTTAGACATCAATCCTAAATGGACTAGACATATGCCTGAAAGGAGAATATCTCAAGAGTTAATGAAAAATCAAAAATTGATGTCAAGGCTTGAGAAAATTGAAAAGACCCTTAGGAAAATGCAAAATCAAATGCAAGGGTCAAATAGTCAAAGCCTAGGGTCTAGGAGTCAAAGTCAAAGGCCTAGGAAACAAGAACCATCCAAGGGAAAGCTTAAGCCCAAAAAGACCTATCACAATGTTCCATTCGATTATGGAACTCAATCTAGGTCTAGGAAAACCAAGGTCAATAGGGAAGTCATCCCTGAGGTTGACCAAGGTAGGTGCTTAGTGGCTAAGGTTTTAAGGAAACCTAGGGAAGCCACTAAGAAGGTTACAAGGGGAGTCACTCCTAGAGTTAACCTAGGCAAGACTACAATGACCAAGGCTACCAAGCCTAGAAGGGTCATTAGGAGGGTATCTAGGGAGGTCATCCCTAAGAAATACCTAGTAAACCCAAGGGGCTCCAATAGGTATTGAGTTCCTCCTAGGAGCGTGATCGATTCACACTAAATGGGTTTAGGTGTGCCAACCTTGAATGGATAGGTAGTTAACCTAACCATGGTAAAGGTGGCACTTTAGGTCATTTCCAAGGTAATGGGGTACTTTGGAAATAAGGATGATTTTTAATCCTAAAGGTTTTTAGGATGTGCCAATACCATTTATGAAAGTGAAAAATCAATCAAATTGGCACAATTTAGGTTTAGAGGTTGAGGTGTGCGAGTTTGGGTTTTTGGCACACTTGGGATAAGCTAGTAATATGGCAAAATAAATCTTAATTCCAACAAATGGCAAGTTAAGCTTAACAATTAGGTATTACATACCTAAACATTTTATTTGCCATGATTTGTTTGTCTTGCCATGTCATGACATCATGTTTATTTTTAATCATTTAATATGTCATAATAATGCTTAGGGTTAGTTTTTATGTTATGTGTATTTAGATTTAATCATATGTCATAACATCATGATCATTGGTCATGCTTATTTATGTTATCATTTATGCCATGATCATTCATGCATTTAAAGTAATTAAAATTGATTTAAGGACTATGGCATGACTTGAAGTCCCATGTATAAGAGAATCAAGTAGTGTTTCCCTAGAAAATGCATAAAACCCTAGTTTAGGATGAATAAAACCCACATCTCACATCAAATTGACATGTGTTTTCAAACACCCTAGACACATGTGAGATGCTAGGAAATGAGTTAAGTTCGAGGTGCATAGTTTTTGCATCTAGATGAACTTAAACTCAATTTATACCATGGATGAATCATGAGGAAAGCTTGTGTACAAGTCATGTGCATTAAGCCCATAGACCATGGTTCAATATAAGGTTTTAAAACTATTTTAAAATCATTTTGAAAAATCTTAGTGTAGCCTATCTTTTGATAGAAGTCACCATTGATGATGTTGATACAAAGTGAGCTCAAAACAATGAAGTTTTTCTCATTTTTGAACTTTGTATCAATTTCAATATTTTGTGGGTAAATTATTTTTCAAATATTTTTCACCCATTATATTTGTCATAAGTATTATACATATGAATTTTCGTGATTTTTCGTATTATGTATAATTACTTATGAATTTTTAAAATTCATATTTGATTTTTGATTTATGCATTTTACAGATATCGATCATTCTTGATGATGATGATCAGTGATGCATAGAAGCGATCGATTAGTAGCAGAAGAGTCATTGCGAGTTGATTACGGGTAAAACAAGGATGTTTAGCCCATATTTCAACTATGTTAGGTTACCCTAACTGCTCCTAACCCTAGGATATGCTTTGGAAAGCATTAGAAAGGGTGACAATCCATTGGATATAGATTAGGAGAGTTGTTTAGGGTGTGTATCAATTTTAAGGTGTGTGAAAGTTCAAGTTTGAACTTTTGACCTTAATTTTGATGGTTTAGTGTTCCTATTGGCTTAAGGACTCTCTAAGGACATTGTTGGTGCAATGGTCAAGGGGGAGCAAGCCTTTAGGGGGAGGTATCCATTATGGGATGATGGATGTGTTCTTCCTCATGAGGGAGAGAATTTAGGAGAAGTGAGGATTGCCTCTCTTGAGTGATATATGACTTATCACTAGGAAGATTGAAGGTATCCTAGATGTTTTTGGACCAAGGGGGAGATTGTAAGATCTCATTGGGATATGAGACATTGACCCCCTTGGGGAGAACCTTTTTGATTTATGTCAAAAAGGGGGAGAAAGTGAAACTACCAATTTGGAAGAATTGGTAAGGAGATTTTAGTTAGGGTTTAGGCCTAACTCAAAGGTGTTTGGTTTTTGTCAAACATCAAAAAGGGAGAGATTATTGGTGCAACTGACCCAAGTCATGATTGACAAAACTCGAGTAGTGTTTTGATGTTTGACATTGATGTTTGATAATGTGTTGGAGAGATTGTTGGTGCAATCGACCCAGGTCATGATTGACTGTTTGACGATGGTTTGACCATTGTTTGACTATATGGTTGACTTGGAGTTGACCATATGATGGTGAAGTCCAAGTGGGACACTTGGCAATGGGAAAGTCCAAGTCTTGAGTACTTGGCATAGAAATTCCAAGCATGGGTCTTGGCAAGGGAAAGTCCAAGCTTAAGTCTTGGCATTTGGAAAGTCCAACATTGGGTTGGCATGGAAAGTCCAAGGGTGTAGTCTTGACCACGTAAGTCCAAGGGTGCAGTCTTGGCGGCGAAAGTCCAAGTCATGGATACTTGGCATTTGGGAAGTCCAAGGGTTGATATTGGCGGCGTAAAGTCCAAGGGTGGAGTCTTGGCAGCATAAGTCCAATGGTTGGCGGCGTAAAGTCCAAGCATGGTCTTGGCAGCTTAAGTCCAATGTGCCTTGGCGGTGTAGACATCGTTAGCATGACAATAGCCGATGGAAGCACTTGAAGGCTAGCATATGGATGAACAAGTCATAGATGACTTGGAGGGATCCAATAGGTACGAGACTGACGGAGGTGGCTAAAAGGTTTAGGTCTAGGCTAAGGGTGGTCTAGCAAGTATGGGGGCACCATACTTAGGGTTAAACCTCATGTTTGAGGTTATCGGTTGACCGAGGTTTTTATACCGGTCGGATGGTCAAGTGTTTGACACTTGGCAACCTAGTCAACACTCAACAGTCGACTGGAATTATGACCAGTTCGACTGCTGTGAGTCAACTAGCGCTCGATTGTGGTTTAGGGCCGAAAAAGCCTTGGCAGTCGACTGCTCATTGGAGCAGTCGACTGATGGCAGTTGACTATCATAAGTGGCAGTCGACTGATGGTTTTTCTCGTCACGAGCACAAAATGCTCGATGGTCGTGGCGATCGACTCGATGACGGCGATCGGCAGCATATTGGCGATCAAGCGCCCAGTAACCCATTGGAATTTTCCAACATGGATTGAGTCGTTGTCTCACAACGATACTGTTGGCAGTCGACTGGGGCCTTATGGCAGTCGACTGTTAGGTGTGAAATCAACCCGTTGCTGTTTAAAAGGAGCAGCTCGTGGGAGATTTCGGCATTGGTTCTTGGAGAGGTTTCTTTAGGTGATTTGGAGGCGAAGTGCAGGTGCATTTTAGGATCCTTCAAGCTCGTTCAAGCAACCAACAAGCAAAGCACTCAAACCCTAGTTTGTAAAGTGTTCTTTACATTTCATTTGTATTTTGCTTGTATTTCTTTGTATTGCTCTTGTATTCATTTGTACGAGGTTTCTCCACCTCCGATGTGTTATCGAGAAGGATTATTTGAGTAGTGGTGTGTGTTTGCATCGCTAGAGTTCATTTGAGCTCAATCCGTGAAGTATGAACCATAAGGTTCCGAACCACGTTATATTTTGGTGTTGTGATTGTGATTGTGTGTTTAGTTTATTTATTTCATTATTTCCGCTGCGTACTAACATTGTGTAGTGATGTGAGCAAAACATATAGGGTTTTAGGAGTAATTTTCGCTCACATCTCATTGCATTTTATGTTAGTTTCATGCATGTGTCGCTCTATTTTGCATGCATTTCCTATTTTCATGGTTCAGAGGTCTGCTCTTTGTACTTTTATGTGCAGGATAACATTTCGGGAGGAAAAGGCGCACTTTCGGAGAAAAAGAAGGATATTTTGCAACTAGACACAGAATGAGACACGGCCAGGGCGTGTGGCTACACACGACCGTGTCCAATGGGTGAGATCAGCCACCCCAGGGTCGCACACGGCCTGGCCATGTGTTTCCACACGGTCGTGTGGTGACCCACCAGATTTGCGCAACTAGGGTTTTTCCGGATTTTGCATCGGTCCGAGGTGATGTCTATATAAGGATAGCTCTGCCCAAACCCTAGAGGGGAGGCACGACGGCTAGGACGACACGCTGAAGCCCTAAAAAGTTTCGGTAACTCGCAACGGGGAGGAGGAACTCCGCCGGAGGTCCACGCCTTGCACTTCAACGCCGGAGAGAAGACCATGAAAGCATTGTAACACTTTGTTCCTGCGTTTTATTCCTTATGTATTCGAACATAAACATGCTTTGTGATTCTTCCTTCATATATATGGAGTAGTACTTTCGATTCTAGGATTAGGGAGTAGCTTGTGTGCACATTACAATATTTGTTCATGTTAAATTTTGCCTTTGAGTTTGATTTGACAATTGGTAGTTTTTTTTACTATATCTATGCGTGTTTGATTTTCTATCTACTGTACTTAGGCGATACGAGGTGTGATAGTCCTTGTATTTAAGATTTAGGGGATTTTATATAGGGTAAACCTCGATCTCAGAATCGTGGGTAGAAGGGTGCGGTGGAATCGGAAACGGTTCATCGTAGGGATTGATTTGGCATCCTCGTACCGTTTATCCCTTCCTTTTAGGCGGAGATAGCTCCCGGTAGATGTGGCGGCTCATCGGGAGAGTGTATGATGTTCCTTCCACAAAACCATAAATAAACGTCTAGACAACACCAATTGACGGCATTGTTTTGTGATACACAAGCGAAACCGAAGTCCTAGAATCACCTTTGAAGACCTCGGCACACTCCCTTCCTCCTCTGTGTGACACCGTATAGAGTAAAGTCCACTGACATCCCTCACCAATAGAAACCTCTTAGAGTTACGTCCAAATAATTACTACCACTGAATACATTGATATTCGAATCCTAGTCCCTGTGGGATCGATAATCTTTATTACTTGACGACATCCGTGCACTTTCAGGCGTTGAGCGCGAGCGCGCGCTTTGAGTCCTCGACGGTCTCCATCGCGAGATTTGAGGTCGCATTCGTGCACATCAAGTTTTTGGCATCGTTGTCAAGGACTGATCAATTCGATATCAAATCGAACAGTGGTAAATTGGATCGGATTTAGGATTAGATTTATTTATTTTCTTTTTAGTTTGCTTCATTTGCTTTAGTTCTATATTTTCCATATTTAGATTTAGTTTTTACTTTTAGTAGTAGCTTCCTATTTACTTATTGCATCTTAGATTTTGATTAGCTAGATTGTTTTATTTTCTGCTCTTAGAATTAGATTAGCACTCCTAACTTTGTGGCTTGGTTCTTCATATGCTTAGACATTTAGGATCGAAAGGTTTAATTCCGATCGACTTAGAAATTGAGCGAACCTTTCATCATCGGAGAGCAGAGCAGTGAAGGATGGAGGATCAAGCCGCATCCGAGGTGAACATAGGTAGCCGACCTCTGCGGGACTACGCAACTCCCAGTGCTAGAGGATTTAGGCCAAGTATAATTGGACCATCTATTTCGGAAAATAACTTTGAGCTGAAGCCGACACTTATACATATGGTCCAACAGAGCCAATTCGGGGGAACTGCGACTGAAGACCCGAACCGGCACCTTGAGTCATTTCTTGAAATCTGCTCGACGATGAAAATGAATGGAGTCCCTAGTGATGTGATCCTCCTGAGCCTGTTCCCGTTTTCACTGTGGGATAAGGCTAAGGCATGGGTTCACTCCCTACCTTCTGGTAGCATCACTACATGGGAGCAATGTGAGCAGCAATTTCTAAATAAATACTTCCCACCAAGTAAGACTGCTCACATGCACCATCTCATCATGAGTTTTCGCCAGAAGGAGGGGGAGTCCTTATTCGAAGCTTGGGATCGCTACAAGGGGCTACTCTACCAATGCCCCCACCACAGACTGGAGAGGTGGCTAGTGATCCACATCTTCTACAATGGGATCATGTACGCCACAAAGATGTCCCTAGATTCTGCTGCCGGAGGAGCACTAATGAACAAGACCATATAGGAGGCGGAAGAGCTGATCGAAGAGGTGGCCCAGAACCACCATCAATGGTCCGAACGTGGTCAACCTACACCTACAGCGGGACGATACACTATCAACTCCATGAACCACCTTGCAGCAAGGATGGACACGCTCAGCAGAAGGTTTGAATCTTTGAATCCTTCATCTGCATGCACAGCCATTGACTCTAGAGAGGGAGCGACAGCGTACCGAGAGGACAACTATGAAGGATCGGGGACCTTAGACGAGCAGATCGAGCACTGCGATGTGGTTAGGGACTACGACCATAGGCCCAACAACCCATACTCAAATACCTACAATCCTGGATGGAGGAATCACCCGAATTTCCCCTATAAGAATAACTCGGGAACCTCCCAACCATCAGAGGGTATGGGCAACAGCAGGGCAATGGGCAGCGACCACAGAAGTCCAGACTGGAACTGATGATGGAGGACTTTATTGCTACCCAGACTAAAGCCAATGAGGAATTTCGTTGCCAACATCAGAAATATGAAGAATCACTCAGAGACTTGAAGGCCACCGTTGACGGCCTTACAAGTCACACAAGGGTGTTGAAGACACAAGTGGCCTAAATAGCCCAATCTGTGTCGCAACCTGTGAAGAGCTCTCATGTGAGTCAAAGTAAAGAGGAAGGAGTGGGGCAGAGTAGTAAATTCGGCAAGGGGTGTGCAGCCATGATTACCACCCTTCCTGACCAAGCTGAGTTTGAAGAGAAGATTCCATTACAGCTTGAGAACCCTGGTGAATTTGTTATCCCCTACTCAATTTATGGGGAGAGATTCGATGAAGCGCTATGAGACTTGGGGTCATCAGTCAGTGTGATGCCCTACGCATACTATCTGAAGATGGGACTGAGTGGGCTCCAACCAGCGAATCTTGGTATTCGTATGGGGGATGATTCAGTCAAGGAGCTCGTTGGCCTGGTACCACATGTGCCTGTGGTGATTGAGGATTTCGTGATACCCACAGACTTCATCATACTGGACACAGGACCAAATCCCCAGAATCCCATCATTCTGGGACGACCTTTTCTAGCGACTGCAGGGGCGTGCATAGACGTGAAGGCACACCAGATATCCTTGAAGGTCGATGGGGAGATCATCCTCTTCAACCTTTCGGAGCACAGAGCCCCCTACCTCGATGGCTTCACATTTAGCAGAATGAAGCCGGAACCTCCAGATGAAGCTCTCGAGACGGATGAATGGAGGTTCACCGAACCTCCAGAGCCGAGTTGATAGTGGAGTGCAGTCGAGCTAAACAACCTTAAACAAAGCGCTTCTTGGGAGGCAACCCAAGTTTAGTTTTAGATTTCCCCTTGATTGTATTGCATGCATTTGTTAGATTTTAGTTTTGATATCCATCTCATTTAGAGTTAGGACTAGAAAAGAACTTTGCTAGGCAAAAATAAATCCATATTAGCCTACACGGCGAAGTGAATGAGAAAATTCGAACCGTGGTGCATAAATTGACAAAAAATGGGGACACACGACCTGGCAGTGTGTTTTCCCACAGTCGTGCCCGACCGACCCGAGGCACACATGGCCTGGCCGTGTGTTTTCACACGGTCATATCGCATGAGGTTAAAAGGGGCGAGCCGTGTGTTTTCACCCCATTTGCACCGTGTACTTCGAAAGCTCTTGCCCTAGCCATGTGATTTCGTCTTCCCCACCATCTAGAAGCACTTTTAACCTCAAAGGAAGCCAAAAGGAGCAAGGATGAGGAGGACCAAGCAAGTAGCACCTCAATCCGGCGTTTCGGAGCGACGACCAGAGAGAGTCGACACCCCTCAAGCTCCGGAGGAGGGTAACGCCTTACCCACTCTTCTTTTTTGCAATAATGAATATAGAGATAGATATAATGTGCTCTCTACTCGTAAGCTCACTGCTACTAGGTACTTAGATGAAGATTTGCTAGAGTCTTTAGGGTTGTTGGGCGATATTCAAGCCCTATTTGCAAAAATGGGGTGGGAAGAGATGATGGGAATAAGGCACCCAACCTACCCTAGGATAGTTCTAGAATTTTTAAGTTCCTTAGAGGCGGAAATTTTAACGGGTAGAGAGAGTGAGGAGGGTAGGATAACTTTTAGGCTTTTTAACATTGAGCATGAGTGAACCCTTCACCAATGGAACTCATGCTTTGGCTTGCCGAGTGGGGGAGAGAGAAGACTCCCTATTGGGTTCAACTCTCAGATAGTTTGGACTGAGTTGACGGGGGAGCATACTTATGACCCATCTAGGGCCAAAGCTTTGCGCCTCCAAAACCCCGTTTTTCGATACCTCTACCGCATCATGGTCAGTACTATATTTGGTCGTGGGGAGAGTGACAGTGTAGTTAGGGCTAGCGAGTTGCTTTGCCTCTGGGACATGCTACAAGAAAGGAGTAGCATCGATGTAGGGTCCCAGTTCATCAGACACTTAGTGAAGATAGGCAAAGCAGCATGAGGAGAGATTAATGTAGGAGGCCTACTTACTCACATTTGTCATAGGATGGGATACGATTACACTACATTAGAAAGAATAGAGGGGAGCCCTAGGATCGACCTAGGAGTGTGCATGGCCATGAAGATGATTGTGAGAGAAGGAGCCTCCTTATGCTTTGTAAGGAAAAATTTGACGACCCTTAGGCTCCCCGACCCTGATCGTACCACCATCACTACACGCGCCAACAGGCGCTTGGACCTGATAGTGGAGTCCCCTCCACATGAGGGACCATCCACATCGGCATCCATCTCTCCACCTTTATATCACTCTCTCTCTAGTCCACACATGCATAGGAGCCCACCTAGTCCACGCTGACATGTGCCTGCACCCGCACCACCACCTTTTTCTACTTTTGAGAAGGATGCAGGTATGTCGGCTTATGATTCCTCGGAGTTTCGATCGCGCCTCGATGACATTTACACTGAGCAGCAGATACAGAGGCAGCGATGGGAGGAGCAGAGCGCCTACCGACAAGCGGAGTTCTAGGGATTCTGGAAGCATTTCCAGTGGGCTGAGGAGTTCTACGATGAGGGCCGCATATACTTCTAGGAGGAGGATGTTCATCAACAGGATGAAGCCGCCTACCGCAAGGAGATGCGACAGCACATGCATGCCTAGCAGGCGCAGTGGGCTAGAGAGGAGGAGCACCGAGCAGCTGCTGCATCCACCAGCTCCCAGATCGATCACATGTACATGTGGCATCAGCGACTCAGCAGTAGGTTCTCCCAGGATCCAGAGATGCGCCCAGGCTCTCAGATTTTCCACCTCGTCCACCATACTAGAGGTATATTTTCATTTAAGTCTGGGGGGAGACCCCAAAGTTTATTTTGTTTTGTTTCCTAGTAGTAGTTTCTTTTCTGGTATTTTCATTCATTTATTCATGCATGGGTTGTTAAACTTCTTTCAGTACTTAGTTTTTGTTATCTATAAAGCTGCCTTAGTAGTATTTATAAAAAAGTTGCTTACATGAGTTGTTTCCATAGGTAGCTTAACTTCATTTATCTCATGGTATTTTATTTTATTTACTTTAATGAATGTTCTAGACTTACACTGGTTAGCTTTATTTCTTTACACTTACACATGTTGAACATTCTGAAGGGGATAATCTAGTACATAACTAGTTATGATTCATCTCAGTAGTCTAGTACTTTGAAATCCATAGGTGACTCTAGGTTTAGCATTTTAGTTACTGGAGATGCTCGGATTGTATAAGCCCATTTGGAAAAATCAAAATCCCAGTGAGAAGAAAAAAAAGAGAAGAGAGAAAGAGAAAAGGATGAAAAAAAAATAAGAAAAAAAAAGAGAAAAAAAAAGAGAGAGAAGAGAGAGAAAGATTATGAGGGATAAAAAACAATTGTCGTGGGTGGAAATGGCTAGGTGCCCCTTTGAGACCGAGCTAGGTTACTGGGGAAACACGTACCGATTTCTCTCAATACCGAGCATGCCTTTGAGACTTTATGCTAAATCTAGGGAACGACCCTCGCTTTGGGCAGGTAAGTGCCTAAGAGCCGGAAACCTTAGGAAAGCTATGGGGTGACGACTTAACTCACCATGGAACGGGCATCCCCTAAGAATGGTTCACTTAGCATGAGCACGAGGAGCTAACTTAGTGAATTTCTAGAACATATTTATTCTGCTTTGATTGTAAATACCACTTGATAAATTTAGTTGTCATGCTAAGTATGGAACAATGTCTTTTAAATTTCATGGTACTGAGGTTTGCTTGAGGACAAGCAAAGATTTAAGTCTGGGAGAAGTGATGCGAGCAAAACATATAGGGTTTTAGGAGTAGTTTTCGTTCACATCTCATTGCATTTTATGTTAGTTTCATGCATATGTCACTCTATTTTGCATGCATTTTCTATTTTCTGGTTCGGAGGTCTGCTCTTTGTACTTTTCTATGTAGGATAGAATTTCAGGGGAAAAAGACACTTTCGGAGCAAAAGGACATTTTGCAGCTAGACGCATAATGGGACATGGCCAGGGTGTGTGGCTACACACGGCCAGGGCGTGTGGCTACACACGGTCGTGTCTAATGGGCGAGATCAACCACCCCAGGGTCGCACATGGCCTGACTGTGTGTTTCCACATGGTCGTGTGGCGGCCCGCCAGATTTGTGCGACTAGGGTTTTTTCGGATTTTGCAGCGGTCCGAGGTGATGTCTATATAAGAATGGCTCCGCCCAAACCCTAGGGGGGAGGCACAACGGCTAGGACGGCACGCCGAAGCCCTAAAAAGCTTCGGTAACTCGCAACGGGGAGGAGGAACGCCGCCGGAGGTCCATGCCTTGCACTTCAACGTCGGAGAGAAGACCACGAAAGCATTGTAATCCTTTGTTCCTGCATTTTATTCCTTATGTATTCGAACATAAACATGCTTTGTAATTCTTCCTTCATATACATAGAGTAGTACTTTCGATTCTAGGATTAGGGAGTAGCTTGTGTGCACATTACAATGTTGGTTCATGTTAAATTCTGTCTTTGAGTTTGATTTGACAATTGGTAGTTGTTTTTACTATATCTATGCGTGTTTGATTTTCTATCTAATGTACTTAGGCAATACGAGGTGTGACAACCCTCGTATTTAAGATTTAGGGGATTTTATATAAGGAACCTAGGGGTAAACCTGATCTCCTATAACTGTGGGTAGAAGGGTGCGGTGGAATCGAAAACGGTTCATCGTAGGGATTGATTTGGCATCCTCGTACCGTCTATCCCGTCCTTTTAGGCAGAGATAGCTCCCGATAGATGCGGCGGCTCATCGGGAGAGAGTATGATGTCCCTTCCACAAAACCATAGATAAACGTCTAGACAACACCAATTGACAGCATTGTTTTGTGATACACAAGCGAAATCGAAGTCCTAGAATCACCTTTAAAGACCTCGACACACTCCCTTCCTCCTCCGTGTGACACCGTATAGAGTAAATGTTGGTGCAACAATGCTCCAAGCATTTATATGTTTTGATGTTTGGCTAATCATCTAAGTTAGGCCATATCTTGTGATCTAATTACAAATGTGTTTAAGTGACAGGGAAATCCAAGGATGAAGTACTTGGTAAAAGGAAGTCCAAGTATGATCTTGGCAAAGGAAGTCCAAGGGATGGACTTGGCGACCAAGCTTGTAGTCTTGGCAGCATAAAGTCCAAAGTGAACCTTGGCAAAGGAAGTCCAAAGTAAAGTCTTGGCAGCATAAGTCCAAGTTTGTAGTCTTGGCGGCGTAAAGTCCAAGCATTTGGCAACCCAAGACATGACAAAACCGAAGGAAGCTCTTGGAAGCAAAGCGCAAAGGATGAACAAGTCGCGGACTCGGAGGGATCCTGAAGGCGCAAGGCTTATTAAGGAGCTAGAAGGTTAAGTCTAGGTCTAGGGTATAAAATCAAGTATGAATTACTCATACTTGAGATCGGATATGATGTATCGATCGGTCAGCGATCGATCGATCCGGGTGATACCCTAACTATCACATTGCTGGGCATATCGGTCGATCGATATCGTGATCACCGACCGCCAAGGAAATCATCGGTGATCAAGGAAATATCGCCACGTATCACGGTCCTCACTCATCGCCGCTTGATCACTGATCGATCACCCCATCGATCGGTGATGGAGGATCGATCGACTGATCACCGGGCCGTTGGAGATTGTGGCTACGAATCTCCGTGGAGATCGCGTTAAACCGCTGGTTGGCCAGCAATGATCGATGGCATGCATCGATCGATCGACACCCAACGGGAAAAACAGCCCCTCTTCTATAAAAAGGGGCCATGGGAAGCTTGGTGAGGCTAGTGCTCTTAATCCTAACTACATCCTCGTGCTCACCAAGCTTCCTAAGTGTTTTTAGTGATTCAAAACCTCCTCTTCTCTTGTTCTTGATCATCCATCATTGTAAAGAAGAGGAGATCATTGTAAGAAAGGTTTCTCCACCTTGGTTCATCCAAAGGAGAAGATAGTGAAGCTTGGCTAGGACTAATCCACCTTACGGATTGTCGTGGAGTAGGAGCGCCATCTCCAACCACGTAACATCGGGTGTTGTTAGCATTGGTTTCGTATTTCTTTTTCGTATTCATTTTCGTATTTGTATTGCTTCCGCTAACTTGTTTGTAGAATCGAAGAAATGCTAATCACCCCCCCCCCCTCTAGCTATTCCAAGGGTCCTAACAAGTGGTATCAGAGCCCGGATTGCTTGGAATATCTCACCATCAACCAAGGCATCAATGGCTCTTCAAGAGGGATATAGCATCGCCACCACTCTTCGATGGGAGTCACTCATATTGGAAAGGTAGGATGAAATACTATTTAATGAGTAATATTGAAATTTGGCATAGTGTTGTAGATGGCTTCAAGGAACTGTGGATGAACGTGGAAACCCTATTAGCAAGGATTGGACAAGAGAAATGAATAGGAGTTTCGAGTCAAATGCAAAGGCGGTACTCACCATTCAATGTGGGATTACCATGGAGCAACTTAACAAGGTGGGACCTTTCGAATCCGCCAAGGAATTATGGGAAAATCTCATTGAGCTAAATGAAGGTTCCAAGGAATCAAAGAGGGCCAAGAAGGACCTATTGATTGGACAACTTCAAGCCTTCCAAATGAAGATGCATGAAACCGTAAGTCAAATGCATGGAAGGTTCAAAGAAATTGTTAACGGACTCCATATCATAGGTGAGCGAGTTGACAATCGGGATTTGGTAAGGTATATTTTACAAGCATTTCCTAGAAATTCTTTATGGACTTCTATAGTTGATGCAATTAAGGTAACTAGAGATTTATCTCAAATTAAAATTGATGAATTGTTTTGTGAGTTTGAATTACATGAGCAAACTAACATGTCCTCTAAGGAAAAGGGTTTAGCTCTATTCGTTGAAAAGAAGGACAAGAAAGAAAAGAAGAAAAAGGAAAGAAAAGAAGCATCATCATCATCCGAGTCGGAGGATGAGTCAAGTAGTGATGGAGACTCATCTAGTGAAATGGCAAATTTCAAGCTTTATAGGAAGTCAAGAGAGTTCAAGAATAGAGAAGCAAGGAAGGGGTCTCATTCCTCAAAAGGTAAATTTAATGGTAATTTAAGTTTTAATAATAATGTGATTTGCCATGCTTGCAACAAGAAGGGGCACATAAAGCCGAATTGCCCGGAGCTAAAAAAGAAGGAGGAAAAAGAAAAGAAAAAAAAGGACAAAAAGGAAAAGAAGAAGAAGGAGGCCATGGTGGCTCAAACCACATGGGACACACCAAGCATTGAAGATTCTTCCTCCGATGATGAGCTTTGCCACATCACACGCCATGTGGCACTCATGGCCCTAGGAGATGATTCGAGCACCTCAAGCCAAGACGATTCTCATGATGAATCGTCATCTAGTGACGATGAGGTAATGAACTCTCCTATGGTTAAGCTCCTTTATAAATCAATTGCCTATCTTAAAGAAGCTCTAGATAAGTCAAAATCTAAGGTTAAAAGCATGAAGGTAGAACTAAAAGCCATTAGAAATGAAAAACCCTCACAGATTGACTCTTGCATGCTTAAAGAAGAAAATGATAAACTTAAGGATGAGGTTAGTGAATTAAAAGCATGTTTAGAAAAATTTTCAAATGGCTCAAAGTGTCTTGATATGATTCTTAGTAGACAAAGAGCGGTTTATAACAAGGCCGGTTTAGGGTATAAGCCAAAGAAAAGAAGTTGCTTACATTTCATTAATAAATAGGAAAGCAACTATTAAGGGTAAGGTTAAGAAAGCTTGGGTACCTAAGAAGTTTTACTTAATGTTACCGGTCCAAATGTTTGGGTACCAAAAGCTTGTGTTTTCATGTGATTTAGGTAGGAGCGAGGTATGTGGATTGTGGATAGCGGTTGCTCAACACATATGACCGGGATGTGAGCAAGTTCTCCACAATTAAATATGTGAAGAAGGAGCGGTGTCTTTGGGAATAGTGGAAAACTCAAGATATTAGGTAGAGGTACAATTGAGGTATCCCCAAAATTGTTATTCACAAAGTCTTGCTAGTTGAAAATATGAAATTTAATTTATTAAGTGTTAGTCAACTTTGTGATGCAAACTATCATGTCTCCTTTGAATCCTCTAAATGCATGATTAGACACAAGGAATTAAATGATTGCATGTTAGTTGGATATAGGAAGTCAAATATCTATTATGTTGATCTTTCATATGCTTCTAACATCTCTACTAAGTGTTTGGTTGCAAAAGAAGAGGAATGTTGGCTATGGCATAGAAGATTGGGGCACATCAACATGAAAAACATAGCCAAGGTAGCCAAGATGGAGTTGGTCAAAGGACTACCAAAGATCAAGTATGTCAAGAACAAATTGTGTGATGCAAGAAGGAAAACAAACAAAGGCATCACACAAAGGTAAAACTCTAACTAACACATCTTTACCATTAGAATTATTGCATCTTGACTTATTTGATTGCCATAGTACTCTATCTTTAAATGGTAATAAATATTGCTTGGTTATAGTAGATGATTTCTCTAGGTATACTTGGGTCTATTTTATGAAACATAAGGATGATACCTTAGAAATAATCATAGGATTTAGTAAAAGGGTTGAAAATGAAAAGAGTCTCAAAATCAATCGGATCCGTAGTGATCATGGTGGTGAATTTGAGAACTCAAAATTTTCACAATTTTGTTTAGAGCAAGGGTACAAGCATGAGTTCTCTTGTCCAAGAACACCCCAACAAAATGGGGTGGTGGAGAGGAGAAATCGTGCCCTACAAGAGGCCGCTAGGACCATGCTTAATGCATATTCACTTCCTAGCTACTTGTGGGCGGAAGAGGTTAATACCGCTTGCTATATCCAAAATAGGGTTCAAATCCATAGGTTTTTAGGAAAAACACCTTTTGAACTATGGAATGGAACTATTCCCACAATTCACTATTTCAAAGTCTTTGGGTGTAAAGTGTATATCTTAAATACCAAAGATAACTTAGGGAAATTTGAATCTAAAGCGGATGAGGGAATCCTAGTTGGATACTCATCCACAAGTAGAGGGTATAGAGTCTATAATAAGAGAACCCAAGGGATTGAGGAGTCCTCAAATGTTAAATTTGATGAAACCACTAGTACCTACCCTAGAAAGTCCTCCATTGATAAGGATATTAATGACAATAATCAAGACATTACCCAAAAACTTCAAAATTTGACCATTAAGGGTAATGATCAAGGGGGAGGAAGAGGAGACTCCGATGATGAAAGAAGGGTGGAAGATAACAATGATCAAATTGAAACCCCTTCTAGAAACCTAAGAATTCATCAAGATCATCCACTTGACCAAGTAGTAGGAGATTTATCTCAAGGAGTAAGAACTAGGTCATTTCATAGACCTCCTACTAGTCAAGTTGCTCTTATCTCACAAATTGAGCCCAAATCGATCAATGATGCATTACATGATCCGGATTGGATTTTGGCAATGCAAGATGAATTGGCTCAATTTGAGAGAAGTCAAGTGTGGAATTAGTACCTAGACCCAATGATAGCACCATAATTACTACAAAATGGGTCTTTAGGAATAAATTAGATGATCAAGGAAATATCACTAGGAATAAGGCTAGGTTGGTTGCTAGGGGATTTAATCAAGTTGAGGGGCTTGACTATGATGAGACTTATGCCCCGGTTGCTAGATTAGAATCTATTAGAATTCTCCTAGGATATGCTTCCTATATGGGATTTAAACTTTACCAAATGGATGTTAAATCCGCATTCTTAAATGGTTTTATTAAGGAGGAAGTATATGTGGAGCAACCACCCGGGTTTGAGAACATAGATTATCCAAATCATGTATGCAAGCTTAGGAAAGCATTATATGGGTTAAAACAAGCTCCTAGGGCATGGTATGAAAGATTGTCATCATTCTTAATTTCTAAGGATTTTAGAAGAGGACAAGTAGATCAAACTTTGTTTATAAAGTCAACATTGAAAGATATATTCATAGCCCAAGTATATGTTGATGATATCATCTTTGGGTCAACAAATAATGATCTTCTTCAAGACTTTATAAAAAATATGGAAAATGAATTTGAAATGAGTTTGGTTGGAGAGCTTACCTTTTTCCTAGGTTTACAAGTCAAACAAACCAATGAGGGTATTCATATTTATCAAACCAAATATGCAAATGAAATGATCAAGAAATTTGGTTTGGAAAATGCCAAAATTGTAACCACTCCTATGGCCACTAGCACTAGAATAGATAGTGATCATGAAGGTAAATCAATTGATCTTAAACTTTATAGGAGTATGATTGGTAGCCTACTATACCTAACCGCTAGTAGACCCGACATTTTATTTGCGGTAGGTATGTGTGCAAGATACCAATCTTGTGCCAAAGAATCACATTTACAAAAGAATATTAAGATATATTAAAGGCACCCTAAATGTAGGACTTTGGTATCCTAGGACTAGATCATTTGAATTGCTTGGTTATACCGATTCCGATTATGCCGGGTGCAAATTGGATGGGAAAAGTACTAGTGGTGGATGCCAATTTCTTGGGTCCTCCCTAGTTAGTTGGAGTAGTAGGAAGCAACATTGTGTTGCTTTATCAACCACCGAAGCCGAATATGTGGCTATGGGTGGTTGTGTAGCTCAATTACTTTGGATGAGGCATACTCTTGTGGACTATGAGCTACACTACTCTAACATTAAAGTTTATTGTGATAATATGAGTACCATCAACTTGACCAAAAATCCGGTACATCACTCTAGGACCAAGCACATTGAAGTGAAACATCACTTCATAAGAGATCATGTGGCAAGAGGGGACATTGAACTTAATTATGTAGAATCTAAGTCCAATCTTGCCGATATCTTCACCAAAGCTCTTCCCGAAAATGAATTTTCATCTTTAAGGAGAGAGCTTGGTATGTGCCTTGTAGAGTAAAATTCTAGGTTTGCATGATCCCATGTTTATATGTTATCTTTATGCCTTGATACATCTCACAAAAAGTCTTAAGAAACCTTGATTTTTGTATTGAGACACTTAGAACCATGTGAGATGATAGGAAAGGTGTAGTTGGCTCATCATGCTTGTTATGATGCATTACTATGAGTCAATGACACACCTAGAGACATAAATACCTTATGGACCAACCATTGGGAAGGCTTGTATTCAAGTAATGAGTACATAGCTCTAAGAACATGGTTGGAAATTCCAAATCATATATATTTTAAACTATGTTCATTATATTTTGGAAAACAGTTTTCAAGTGAATCATAAAAGTGATACAAAGGTTGAAAATTCTTTAGAACTTTTGTAAGTTTCTAAATTTGTATCAATCTTGGAATCTGGAAAACATATATTTTTCAAATTATTTTTCCTTAATAAAGTATGATTTCGGAAATGTGTACGCAAAATTTCGTGATTTTTCAAGATTTCTAGAATTTTTACCGCATTTCTGAAAATGGGCTGAAAAGGCTGAAATTTCGATTTCAGGCGTAGCAGTCGACTGGTTCAGATACCAGTCGACTGATACACTAGGTTTTCTGATAATAAGCTCCATTTTCTGATATTTGGTGTAGTTTTGATGTCCTAACACTCTAGTATGATAATATTGCGTATAAACGAGTTTTAGGACTGCTCAATACAGTGGTTTAGGGGGAGTTTCAATAAATTCTATCCTTTTATCTCCAAAACCATTGTTGGTGCAAAGTTAGGATTTAACTTTTGAATTTTAGATTATGCTTTGCTTAAAATGTAATTTACATCCTATCTTGGATTAAGGGGGAGCTTAATTTCAATCTAATACCTTAGTCCAAGATCCAACATTCTTAATTCTTTCATCCTTCTGATGTATGTCAAAGGGGGAGAAGGAATGCTTAAGTTAGATGATTATGTGTGTATCTTTAAAGACCTAACTTAAATGATTGTCAAACATCAAAAAGGGGGAGATTGTTGGTGCAACAATGCTCCAAGCATTTATATGTTTTGATGTTTGGCTAATCATCTAAGTTAGGCCATATCTTGTGATCTAATTACAAATGTGTTTAAGTGACAGGGAAATCCAAGGATGAAGTACTTGGTAAAAGGAAGTCCAAGTATGATCTTGGCAAAGGAAGTCCAAGGGATGGACTTGGCGGCATAAGACCAAGCTTGTAGTCTTGGCAGCATAAAGTCCAAAGTGAACCTTGGCAAAGGAAGTCCAAAGTAAAGTCTTGGCAGCATAAGTCCAAGCTTGTAGTCTTGGCGGCGTAAAGTCCAAGCATTTGGCAACCCAAGACATGACAAAACCGAAGGAAGCTCTTGGAAGCAAAGCGCAAAGGATGAACAAGTCGCGGACTCGGAGGGATCCTGAAGGCGCAAGGCTTATTAAGGAGCTAGAAGGTTAAGTCTAGGTCTAGGGTATAAAATCAAGTATGAATTACTCATACTTGATGAGTATCAGTCGACTGATACGATGTATCAGTCGACTGGTCAGGCGATCGACTGATCTGGGTGATACCCTAACTATCAGTCGACTGCCAAGGGAATCAGTCGACTGATCAAGGGAAATATCGCCACAGAATGCAGTCTCACTCGACTGCTGCCTTGATCACTCGACTGATCACCCCATCAGTCGACTGATGGAGGGATCAGTCGACTGATCACCTGGCCGTTGGAGATTGCGGCTACGAATCTCCGCGGAGATCGCGTTTGGCCGTTGGCCGGCGATCGATGATGGCATGCATCAGTCGACTGATCGACGCCCAACGGGAAAAACATCCCCTCTTCTATAAAAATGGGCCATGGGAAGCTTGGTGAGGCTAGTGCTCTTAATCCTAACTACATCCTCATGCTCACCAAGCTTCCTAAGTGTTTTTAGTGATTCAAAACCTCCTCTTCTCTTGTTCTTGATCATCCATCATTGTAAAGAAGAGGAGATCATTGTAAGAAAGGTTTCTCCACCTTGGTTCATCCAAAGGAGAAGATAGTGAAGCTTGGCTAGGACTAATCCACCTTACGGATTGCCGTGGAGTAGGAGCGTCATCTCCGAACCACGTAACATCGGGTGTTAGCATTGGTTTCGTATTTCTTATTCGTATTCATTTTCGTATTTGTATTGCTTCCGCTAACTTGTTTGTAGAATCGAAGAAACGCTAATCACCCCCCCTCTAGCTATTCCAAGGGTCCTAACAGTAAAGTCCACCGACAGCCCTCACTAATCGAAACCTCTTAGAGTTACATCCGAACAATTACAACCACTGAATACATTGATATTCGAATCCCAGTCCATGTGGGATCGATAATCTTTATTACTTGACGACATCCGTGCACTTGCAGGCATTGAGCACGAGCGCGCACTTTGAGTCCTCAATGGTGTCCATCGCGAGATTTGAGATCGTGTTCATGCGCATCATGTAGCAAGCACACGAACGAATTCCATCGAACCGACGACAACGCTATTCACCCCCCCCCCCCCCCTCAAGCGGGCACATAGGTCCTAACATTGGGGGCATGAGCTTGTAACAAAAGGGGAAAGGTAAAGAGAAAGGTAATGGATCCTGATCCTCATTATATTTCTTTCAGAGATAATTTCTAGAAATCAAGGTACGATGCATTCACAAAATTGTAAACACTCGATACCTAGATAATCATGCTTTAGAGACCCTAGGTTTGAAAGATGATGTTTTCTGGATGTTAGACAAGGTGGGATGGCTAGAGTTCATGCATATCAAAAGCCCCACCTATATTCGTATCACCCTAGAGTTTCTTAGCTCAGTCGAGACCAACATATTGTTCAGAGAGGTATGCGACGAAGGTCGTATCACCTTCCACCTATTTATATCAAGCATGAGTTGAATTTAGACAATTCAACTCGATTTTTGAGTTGCCTTGTGGAGGGGATAGGAGAGAGCCCAATGACTTTATAGTTAATTTTACTTGGGTCGAGTTTACTAGGAAGTGCCGCTATAACTCATTGAGGGTGAAGGCCACAGTCCTTCAAAACCCTTGTATCCACTATCTTTAGTGGATCATGTCTCACCCTGTCTTCGGTCGCGGAGGCAGTGACGACGTAGTATGTGTAGTGAGCTCATGTTCCTTTGGGCTATGCTACAGGGCATCCACTTGGATATGGACTTAAAGTTTGCGAGACACCTTGTCAAGGTCAGAAAGGCCTCGACAGGGAACATAATCATTAACAAACTTATAGCTCCTATAGACTTAGCCTTAGGCTATGATTTGATTGACATGTAGGAGGCCAAGAGTAGCATTAGGATAGATTTAGAGGCCTGCATCGCCATTAGGATGATTGTACGGGAGGGAGACCACTACTGCTTGGTCCTTAAGACCAAAGCCCTCACCCTCTTCCTGACCTTGATCATAGCACTGTGCGTGTTTATGCCAACTGGGGATTCCCCAATGGACTTCCTCCCGAGCCCTTGGTGATGGAGTATCCTCCTCGCCCATATGGACACACTAGCCACTCTAGGACATTTTATTCTACTCCTTCTTATACAGGTGTTAGAATTTTCGATGATCCATATGCTCATATCCAGTCTTTATTAGACTCCATCTAGACCAAGCTAAGAGAGCAGTAATGCACCAAGCTGAGAGAACAACAGATCAAGCTCGTCGAGCAGTGTCAAATGATCGATGTCATGTATCATTAGCATATATCCCAAAGTCACTTCTTTCCACCTCTTGAGTAGTTTTTATTTCTCTATTGCTACCTTACCTTACACATCGAGGATAATGCATGATTTAAGTTTGAGAGGGTAATTAGTTATCTTTATCTATTTCTCTGCACTATTTCTCTATATTATGTATTACCTGTCTTGCATTATTTGTATTCCATACCATATTTATCATGTTTTCTTGTAACTTTATTGGTAGTTTAATTCCCCCCCCCCCTTCCCCCCCCCCCCCCCCCCAATCTAGAGTAATATAAACTAAAACTAGTTAGATTGGTTAGTTTCCTTTTTGACTTACTTGTTAAGAACCATGTTTCACCAATAACACAACTTCTAAGGTAAAGGTATCCAAGAAGGGCTAGGTTCACTATACTAGGACTAGTACTCAAATTTCCATGGAGACTCTCGCAACACTTAATTACTGGAGAAACACTCCTATCAGGAGTTTCATAGAGAAAAAAAGGGTGAAAAAAATAAAAAAATTGGAAAAGAAAAAAAAAAGAGAGAGAAAAAAAAAGAGAAAAAGAAATATCACTAGAGTATCCCTTTGAGACCAAGTAGTTATTGAGAAAATAATCATAGGAGTACCCCTTACTAACTAGCTACTAGAGAAATACTCATTATTTGTTTCTTATTTTTCTTCTCTTTGGATTTGAGTGCTCCTTTGAGACTAAGTGTGGTAGTGAGGGGACGAGCCAAGCGTACTGGCAGGTAAGTGCCTTTACACCATAAACACAAGGAACACAATGGAAGGAATATAAGCTTAAATTGGTGTCCAAAACCTTAGAGTCAATTCGTGCACAACTTGCTTAGTCACGAGGTAAAGGATCCATGAGACTATGATCAAGAATTAATTATTTGAGATGGGTTCTCAACAAACTTACCAAAGTAACGAGTTGTCATGCTATAATTCTCACACATAGGTTAGTTTTTTTTTTGATGCTTTAGTTTAGGACAAGTAAAAAATTTAAATTTAGGGGTATTTTATGTGTGTGAATTATGCATACTTTTTAAGGTTTATTTAGCATTCATACATTGCATTTCATTAGCATATCTAGGGTAAAACATTAGTATTAGTATTCATTCTATCTTTTTAGTTCAGATAACTATGGTGCATATTTTTATTCTAAGGAAGGAATAATTTGGGATAAAAGGTGAATGACCAAAGCACAAGGAAATGCCATCATATGGAGGAGATCTGAAGTCAAACTTGGAGTCCCTGACAAATCCATGGGCAGCTCGTGGAGGACTCCACGATCATGGAGCCCTCTGTCATAATTGCTCTGATGCTTTATTTGATTCATAGTCAGCCACTTTTCAAATTTAAGGGATATTAGGCTATAAAAATATGCCTAGAGTGTTAGTGAAAGCCCTAGAGTCAATCATGTGATGATTGTTGTATGGACTTTATTGTATCATATTCCTATTTATAAAGGCATGGTTATTATATTTACTTGTATTGGTGCCAAATAACTAAATATAATAATGTCCTTGAGTAGTAGGTTCTTATCTATATCAATCGATTGGTTGAATCGATAATGAGATGATATAGAGAACACTACTCTTAATCATTCCTAGTCGAGTATTAACATTCAGGGACAATGTTAATGCGTAGAGACTAGCATGTAGGTCAACACGATGACTTGATCTCACAAGTCATGGATATGAGATATCAAGTTGACACATGGGTATGCATTGGAGAATGTATACTGAATGACCCGCCATGAGAAAGTATCATGGATCGTTATATGAGTGTCATATACTTTCTCATGTGGCTATTAGTATGACTATTAGTCCTTAGACCTGAAGTCACCATGGTTCCCTACATAAGGAGTTGCATACTTTGGCTTCGTCAAACGTCACCCGTAAATGGGTGGACTATAAAGGCGATTACTGGGTATGTAACAAATTATGCGGAAGGATGTGAGTGATGTAGATGGGATCTATCCCTCCTATATGACGGGGGTGACATCGATATTCTTGATAGAGTGAGACCACGAAGTGCATGGCCATGCCCAAATGAGTCAATATGAGATATTGAGCTCATTTGATTAGAGTGAGTCTACTTGGAGTTCAAGATATAGATTGTACCGAGGAAGACACGGTCTATGCCTAAATTGGTCAATCTAGATGTCAAGGATAGAGGGACATTGTCACATATTGTGAGAGTCACAATTAGTAGTCACAAAGGTGATGTTGGAGCTTAACATTCTTGTAACATGGGTAGCAATGATGTGTTGCTAAATACCGCTCATTGCTTATGTTCCTAAATCAGTTTAGGGACATTGCCAACGTTACAAGAACCTATAGGGTCACACACTAAGGGCAATTAGATGGAGATTAGGTTCATATGATGAACCATGAGGATTAGGTTCATGGGATGAACCAAATTGGATTAAGAGTAATCCTAATTAGACTAATTGAGTTGGACTCAATTTGATTCAAGTGTTGAATGAGTCTAATTTAGATTTGATTCATCAAATCAATTTAAATTAATGAATAGAGATTCATTAAATTAAATTGACTTGAATCAAATGGTTGGATTTGATCAACCATGGGAGATAAGAGGTCAAGTTTGACTTGACTTGTGAGGGAAGATGAAAGGTCAAGTTTGACTTGACCAAATGCCATGTCATGATGATGACTTGGCATGGCCGGCCAATGATGATGCTCCACATCATCATTGACTTAGCATGTTGTGCCACCTCATGAGGGAGACCAAGTGGCATTGGCTCTTGGAGGAGTTACATGCATGCATGTAACCCCCCCCCCCCAGAAAAAGTGGTCGGGACAATGTAATGATTTCTTGAGGTCTTTATAAGGAGCTTTATAAGGAGCTCGTGATGGAGGAAAATGTAATGATTTCTTGAGGTCTTTTGGGGCGATTTGCTGCTGCAAATCAGGGTCTCCAAGTTGATATCAAGCAACCAAGCGATCAAACATTCAAGAGCATTTGTAAAGTGTTTTCTTTACTTGTATTGTTTTGTATTTCATTGTATTTGCTTGTAGCATTTTGATTATTGTTGTAATCATATTGTGCGAGGTTTCTCCGCCTCCGGATTGTTCCGAGAAGGAGTGTTTATTAGTGGTTGCGTGTGCATCACTAGAGCTCGTAGAGCTCGATCTGTGGAGTAGGAACCTTGAGGTTCCGAACCACGTTAAACAATTGTATTTGCGTGTTTGTCTTGCTTTTCGTTATTACTATTATTATTCCACTGCGCATAACGAGTTTTGTAGAGACGAACGTGAACGAATTCCATCATCGAACAAGCACGACACTATTTACCCCCCCCCCTCTAGCGGCCTCAAATATCCTACAACTGGTATCAGAGCCCGGGGCTCTTCTACGGACTAACCGCCGGGAGCTAAGACAAAGAAGCTAGAGGGTGAAGATGGAGTTGGAAGAACAACTCGGTTGGGACATCAACACACCAGTCCCATACTCATTATATGGACGAGAAGGCTTCAATTCTTGGAAGAGAAGAATTGAAGATTTTTTGATGATGAGGGATTTAGAGGAATGGTCCTTATTAATGGAAGGATTTGAGTATCCAAGAGGACCAAAAGGTGGATTCCTCAAAAAGAAGAGATGGAGTGAGGAACAACTCTAAAGATTCGAGAAAAATAAGAAGGTAATCAAATTCATATTTGATTTAATTTCTAATGACTTCTTGTGTAGCCTAGGTGAGTGCATGGATGCTAAAGAGCTTTGGAGCAATTTGGCCAAGCTCCATGAAGGTCCATCGCTGGTCCAAGAGGAAGGGACCGAAGAGGCAAGCCCATCATCCTCACAATGAAGTGAGGACTTGGAGGTTGAGAGACCATCAACATCCAAGGAGGAAGAGGAAGTAGAATTGGAGGAGATTAGACCATCCTCGACACCGGAGCAAGAGCAAGAAGTCACTTCAACCTTCGGGAGGAATGAAGAATCCACTCCAATCATCATAAATATCCTAGGTAACTCAAACACCGTAATTCAAAATAAAAATAATATTATGTGTTTTGAGTGTAGGGAATTTGGGCATTATAAGAGCAAGTGCCCAAAGAAGATTAGTAAAGCTCCACCGGCACCAAAAGTCAAGGATGCCGGTTCCCCAACACCTAAAGGCAAGGAGCACATCATATGCTTCAAGTGCAATTCAAAAGGACATTATAGGAATCAATGTCCTAGGGGGAGCAAAAAGACCCAAGAAGGAGCATCACAAGTAGGGGGAGCTACTAAGGCAAACTCTAAGGTATATCATGTTAATAATGTTTTTTCTTTAGTTAAAAGTCAAAAGCATATTAGGAAATTTAATTCTCTTGCAATTCACCATGAAAATCATGCTAAAAATAAATATTTGTGTTTAGGAGCTAAAAGTATCCACTTAGGAAATAAAGAGAAATTTGAGACTAATGTCCCTAAAAATACCTTACCTAGGAAATCTATCAAGAAAATACAAGAGCACCTAGGTTTGAATTCCAAGTGGACTAGGCATATGCCTAGGAAGTCACATGCCCAAAGACCAAATCAAAATTCTAAAATTGGGCAATTAGAATTAGAGAACCAAGCCTTGAGGTCAAGGCTTGAAAAACTAGAAAAGACCCTCAAGATTATGCAACATCAAATGCAAAGGTCTAATGGTCAAAGTCAAGGGGCAAAACCTCAATGTCAACATTTAGGACCCAAGAAACAAAAGTCAACCAAGGGCAAGAATGGTTTGGGTCACAAACCTAAGCCTAAGGTGGCTTACCATAGTGTTCCATTTGATTATGGAACACAAACTAGGTCTAGGAAGACCAAGGTCAATAGGGAAGTCATCCCTAAGGTTGACCAAAGGTTGTGCCTAGTGGCTAGGGTTTCTAGGAAACCTAGGGGGGTCACTAAGAAGGTTGCAAGGGGAGTTACCCTTAGAGTCAACCTAGGTAAGACCCAAATGACCAAGGCTAACAAGCCTAGGAGGGTCATTAGGAGGGTATCTAGGGAGGTTATCCCTAAGGAATACCTAATTAACCCTAGGAGCTCAAATAGATTTTGGGTTCCTAAGAGCGTGATTGACTCACGCTAGATAGGTTAGGGTGTGTCAACCTTGATTGGATGGGTAGTTAACTCAACCATGGTAAAGGTGGCATTTTAGGTTATTTTCAAGGTTATGGTTACCTTGGAAATACTTTTGAGCTTTAATCCTAAAAGATTTTAGGATGTGCCAATATTATTTGAGAAGTTTGATAAAATGATCAAATTGGCACATTTTAGGTTTAGAGGTCATATTGTGTCATTTTGGGTTTGTGGCACACTAGGGAGATTAGTGATAATATGGCAAAATATACTTAATTATATGAAATGGCAACTAATATTAAAATTTAGGTATCATTATACCTATGTATTTTATTTGCCATGTTTTGTTTGTCATATAACATGTCATGACATCATGTTTATTTTTATCATTTATATGTCATGTTCATGTTTAGAATTAGGTCATTAAATGTCATGTGTTTTTAGATTTCATTTTACACCATGACATCATTATTATGAGCATATGCTTATTTATATCATCATTAATGCCATAATCATTCATGCATTTGATTAAAATTGAGTTAAGGACAATTGGCATGACTTGAAGTCCCATGTATAAGGGAATCAAGTAGGGTTGCCTTAGAAAATGCATGAAACCCTAGATTAGGGAGAACAAAACCCACATCTCACATTACATTGACATGAATGTGTATTTATACACCCTAGATACATGTGAGATGCTAGGATATGAGTTAAGTTCAAGGTGAATAGTTTTTGCATCTAGATGAACTCAAACTCATCTTTAACCAACATGTGGATCATTGGGAAAGCTTGTGTACAAGTTATGTATATTGAGCCCAAGGAATATGATCCAAAATAAGGTTTTGAAAACATTTTAAAATCATTTTGAAAAACCTTAGTGAAGTCTATCTTTTGATAGCAATCACCATTGATGAGATTAATACAAAGTGAACCAAAACTTAGAAGTTTTCTTCACTTTTGAGTTTTGTATCAATTTCAATATTTTATGGGTAAAATAATTTTCAAATATTTTTCACCCATTGTATTAGTCATAGGTATTATACGTATCAAATTTCGTGATTGTTTGACATACGTATAATTATTTATGATTTTCTAAAACTCGATTCTGATAATTGAAATTCGAAAATTTCAGTTATCAGTCGACTGCCCTGGGTGGCAGTCGACTGATGTGAGTGGCAGTTAATTGGTATCTGACGGAGTCGACTGCCAAGCTGATTTCGAGAAAAACAAGTTTGTTTAGCCCGTGTTCAGCTGTGATTAAGGTCCCTAACCACTCCTAACCCTAGGATATGCTTTGGGAAGCATTATAAAGGGTGAAAATCCATTTGATATGGATTAGGAGAGTTGTTTAGGGTTTATATCCAATTTAAGGTGGGAAGAGTTCATGTTTGAACTTTTAACCTTATTTTTGATGGTTTAGAGTTCCTATTGGCTTAGGGATTTTCCAAGGACATTGTTGGTGCAATGGTCAAGGGGGAGCAAGCCTTTAGGGGGAGTTATCCATCTTGGGATGATGGATGTGTCTTTTCTCCTCTTGAAGGGGAGAAGTTTTTTGGGGAGTATCATCAATTGGGAAAATTGATGGGTTTTTGATACCCAATTTGGAAATTGGAAGAGTGAGATAGGATTGCCTCTCTTGAGTGATATGGGACTTATCACTAGGAAGATGGTAGGCATCCTAGGTATTGTTGGATCAAGGGGGAGATTGTAAGATCTCATTGGGACATGAGACATTGACCTCCTTGGAGAGATAACCTTTTTGATGTTAGTCAAAAAAGGGGAGAATATTTAGGGAAGAATATTTTGGAAAAGGTTAAATTACCAATTTGGGATAATTGTTTGGTTTTTGTCAAACATCAAAAAGGGGGAGATTGTTGGTGCAATCGACCCAGGTCACGATTGACCAGGACTCGAGCTTGGCTCAAGAGATGTTTTGATGTTAGAAAAAAACATATGACAATGTAATTGTCATGGTAAAGTCCAAGTCATGGGTACTTGGCATGGAAAGTCCAAGTGGGACACTTGGCATTTGGGAAAGTCCAAGTCTTGAGTACTTGGCACAAGGGAAGTCCAAGCATGTGTCTTGGCATAGAAATTCCAACATGGGTTGGCAAAGGAAAGTCCAAGCTTGAGTCTTGGCATTTGAGAATTCCAAGGGGTTTGATCTTGGTGACGTAAAGTCCAAGCGGGAGTCTTGGCAGCATAAGTCCAATGGTTGGCGACGTAAAGTCCAAGAGGAGTCTTGGCGGCATAAGTCCAATGTGCCTTGGCGGTGTAGATATCCTTAGCATGACATAGACGATGGAAGCACCTGGAGGCTAGCGCGATGGATGAACAAGTCATGGATGACTTGGAGGGATCCAAGAGGCGTGAGGCTGATGGAGGTGGCTAGAAGGCTTAGGTCTAGGCTAAGGGTGGTCTAGCAAGTATGGGGGCACCATACTTGGGCTAAAACCTCATGTTTGAGGTGTGTCAGTCGACTGGTGTCATGTGGCAGTCGACTGGCGTAGTCAACTAGGGTTTGACTACAGGAAGTGGCCTAGCAGTCATGCGGAGGTGGGCGGTCGGTCATTGCGCTCAGCGATCGGCCCGATCGTGTGATCGATCGGCCCGGTGCTCGAGAAATCGGCCACAGAATGGAGTCGAGACTCGACTGGTCGAGTAAGAGCTTCATCAGTCGACTGATGTGTATGATCAGTCGACTGATGATGGATCCGTTGGACTTATCCAGCGTGGATCTAGCCGTTGTCTCATGACAACAGTGGCATCAGTCGACTGATCGACTTTTTCTAGCACAGGTTGAAGCTTTATAAGGAGCTCGTGATGGAGGAAAATGCAATGGTTTCTTGAGGGTTTTTGGGGCGATTTGCTGCTGCAGATCAGGGTCTCCAAGTTGATATCAAGCAACCAAGCGATCAAGCATTCAAGAGCATTTGTAAAGTGTTTTCTTTACCTGTATTATTTTGTATTTCATTGTATTTGCTTGTAGCATTTTGATTATTGTTGTAATCATATTGTACGAGGTTTCTCCGCCTCCGGATTGTTCCGAGAAGGAGTGTTTATTAGTGGTTGCGTGTGCATCACTAGAGCTCATAGAGCTCGGTCCGTGGAGTAGGAACCTTGAAGTTCCGAACTACGTTAAACAATTGTGTTTGCGTGTTTGTCTTGCTTTTCGTTATTACTATTATTATTCCGCTGCGCATAACAAGTTTTGTAGAGATGAACGTGAACGAATTCCATCATCAAACAAGCACGACGCTATTCACCCCCCCCCCTCTAGTGGCCTCAAATATCCTACAACTTGGGGTTCTCTCCCGGTCGCAACAGTAATAGAACACGAATAGAAAAATGATAACCACCAAAGCAGAGAACATAGACACAGAGTTTTACGTGGTTCGGAATGAGGATTTCTACTCCACAGGAGTGAGCTCTCCCACGAGCTATGGTGCCAAAGCACTTTCACTATGAACTCCCTCCTTCGTGGAAAAAGCTTCCAGAGGTGGAGGGAAAGACCTCTTACAATTAGCTCAATATACAAATTTCGAAAGAATGGAGTTCCCTACTCTCCCCATCTCCTTCTTCCTGTCTTCTCCTTCCCCTTCTCCAGCGATGTGGTTGATCTCTCCTTCAAGTGTGCCTTCACCTCTTGCTTTTGGAAGTTATGGATCCTCCCCTCTTTCACCCCTCCTCTGCCTTTTATCCTCCTCCTCTTTCCTGGGCAGCTGTCACGTAACAAACATCTTCCATCACCGTACACGTGGCCACCTTGCTTACCTGGAGAATCATTCTGTTATAGAAATGGGGAATGGAGACTCCTCTGAATATTATGTGGGGTCCTAATCCGTTATGTAACAAACTCCCATAAACATTTCGGGAAAGATTCTAACCTTTCCGTTTCACCCTCTTGCCCTTCGTGAAGCTAGCCTAAACCTAACGCCTAGGCTTAGTATAGCTCTTAGACTCCCTACCTCAAACTTCCTATAATAGCCCGAGACAACTCCTATACTCCCTGTACAGAGCCAATCTTCAGACCCATTCCGCCGAACCGGTTCTTCCATACCTACTTCGCCGAGCCATTTCTCTCAGACCTACTTCGTCGAGCCATTTCTCTCATACCTACTTCGCCGAGTCATTTCTCCCAGACCTATTTCACCGAGCCATTTCTCCCAGACCTACTTCGCCGAGCTGGTTCTCCCATACCTACTTTGCCGAACCGGTTTAGGCAATGTCTTCCACACGGATTCCTTCATTTCAATTGTACGAAAAGATAGCAGCAGTATCATTAGTCACCCCCTAAAAATAGTCAAACGAAGCACTGAGTTTGACTTTCTAAGTATAACGTCTCACATCTATCCTTCCCTTGTAAATTTGAATTTATCTTTTCCTGTTACCTTACTTTATATGCTTGAAGTGGCTTATTGGGCCCATGGGCCCCGCTTTTCTTTTTCTATTAGGTAGTTGAAAAGTTACAAAACCCTATAAAAATCCCTCTCTTCCCCTCTTTACGAACAACTTAGTGCTCTTAGCGATTTATCCTTTTCTTCTCCCTCTCCCGACAATTTTCTTCGACGGTGGCCAAGTGCCCTAGCTTCCTCTTTCGCAAGCATTCCATCTTCAACCCTTAAGTAAGTGCTCCTCCTTCTTCCGCACCTATGGTCCCGCAAAATCCGACCTTACGCCCTTGGTATGAACACACTGTCACTCATCTAAACCGTCAACATTATTTTTTCGATCGTAGGCGCCAACACATAGACCCCTTTGTACTTTGCCGTTTCAACACCACTTCTTATCGACCCCATCTTCCTCCGCCAGGTTTACACTGCTTCTTCTCCGAACAACTACTAAACGGTTTATATTTGCTTGTGCCTCCCGCTTACTTAGAAATTTTGGACTTTTACAAGTTGCCCGTCAATCAATTTATCCTCAATTCTTTCCGCATACTATCGGGGGCAATCATAGTATTCCGACATTTAGGTCTTCCTTTGTCCCCGCAGCTATTACATTGCTTCTTCTAGCTAAAATCTTCCAAGGAGGGCCTTTTCTATCTATCTAGTCATCCAGATTGTCAATTTCTGGTAAACATGCCCTCTTCCCATAAGGGATGGGAAGCTCTCTACTTCTTCGCTCAACTTCTGACGCCCTTCCCCATTCTAATACTTGGAAATTAGATCTCCCTGAGCTACCTTCCTTCCATAAGAGTAGGACTCAGTGTCCCTTTACAGAGGTCTACCGAGTATTAAAAGAGTATCACTATAGCTCGGAGCATCTGATGAAACCTCCCCTCTTCAGTGACTATGAGTTGTCCCCCTTTCCCACTGACCGATCTGGATGTCGTAGGTAGGATGTTGTTCATACTCTGATACGAAATAACCTTTATGGCTGGCATACTTTCTAACTATTGATTTTGCAGACAACCTAATGCAGGATGACATCATCAAAGGGGAGGAAATTGCAGCAACCAAGAAGAAGAAGCCTTCTAAGAAACGCAGCAAGGGCAAATCCCCAACTATTCCTTCTTCTCCTCGCAAGAAACCTCGCCTCCATAAGGGGGGCATTGCCAGTTCCTCTTCTATTCTTGTATTCTCTTCTTCACATTCTTCTCCTCCCCCTTCTCCCCTACAATTAAATAGGCACCAGAGCCTAATCATCCATGAACACCGCAAGGAAGAAACCACCTTAGTCGCCCATATTTCTTCCCCACGAGAAAAACTTTCCCCTTCTCCTTCCGTTGTTATCCCCCTTTCAACCTAACCCAAAGATTGATTCTCCGGTCAGTTCTTTCCCTGTAGATACCCCTACGGACATACCTTCTTCTCCCACTTCAATTCGGGCCATGGACCCTTCCATACCTTCCATGTCCGCAACAGAGCCTTTTTTGGTGGGAGGGGATCTCCCCCTAGACCCCCCCCCCCCCCTCTACTTCTTTAGGATCCTCCCTCAAAATTTGCAGTATCGAGGAAGTGCGACTCTTCAATCAGTCACAAATGTAGAGCCCCTATGAACGCTTATGCAAATCGCTAGCATAAGTAAGCTCTCCCCTATTTCACCCTTAGGGCGTATAGGCTAGCATGTATTCCCCTAATGCCTTGTTTCCGATTCCAGGAAGTTAAAACTTGCAACGAAACAATGCCAGGCATAGTGAATTATCAATCCACCATGTCTACTCATCATACTGCCTCCCTTACTCAACAGAAGAAACTAGCTCAACAATTAAAAGAGGGCAAGCAAAAAGAGTCTACCCAACTAGCAGTGGCCCGGAGTGAGCAAGAGGAACTCCAGAAAAAGATCGAGGACCTTCAGCAGAAGTTGTTCCTACAATCTAGCCAGCTTCAGCAGATCCCCCTCCTCATACAAGAACTAGAAGAACAGAAAGTGCAGCTTGTAGAGGCCGAGCTCCGAGCTTCTGAGTCTTCTACAACTATACTTCATCTTCGACAGGAACGCCAAATTTGGAAGGCCACTTTGGAGTCATGCCAGCACCACCAAGAAGACCTATCTTTAAAGGTGTCCGTGCTTCCGAGGCTGTTATCTTAAATAACCACTTAGCAATAAGAACTTCAGAAGGAGCATACTGAGGCTCTGGTTTCACTGGGCAAACAAGCTATGATGGCCATGAAAGATAGAGATGCCCTAGCCATCCAGTTAGTTGAGTGTCAGTCCCAGCTGAAAAAGCAGGAGGCGGACCTAAAAATGAGATATGCTCACAAGCGAGTGCAGCTGTTCATGCTAGGCTTCGAAGGATCTTCCTCTTTGAACGCTACCAAGGGCTACCCTCCACCAGGTGTGGACACAAGCTATCTGGACCCTGAAGTAGCTCTAGCCAAATGTCCTCCTGAGCTCTTTGAATTATAATTGTCATGTCTTCCTCATAGTACTGATCGACTTCTCATTAATAAAATTTTTTTGAAAATCGTAATGCCTTGTGTTGCCTTATACGTATGAGTTGTTGTTGATTAGGAATTTTTTAAGGACATTTCTGGGTTGTTCCTTTATTGGTTATTGTGGATTCTTCGTCCTTCAAAGTGCCAGTCGACTGCTAAGATCTTCCACTCGGGAATCCGTTCGAGCTGTCCTGGGCTTTACCCTCTTCTTACCAGAACCGATTTTTGCTCGGTAAAAATTAAATAGTCCCGCCACTTCGCCTTCTCAAATAAGAAGGTAATTACCTGCTTTGGTACTGATATCTTGATTATTTCCCATGCTGATGTCATCTCTTCCCTCGCCCTTTCATCTTCTCTCCCTTCCCAAGGACGCATGCGAATCTCCCTCTTTCGATTATAAATTGTCACTGCGAATGTTCTCTATTTTCCATCCCACCTCCATGGCTTCCGTTGAACACCCCATTAACATATCTTCGGATTCTGACTCCTTTGAGCTATACGATCTTGATGTAGGATCCATTGAGGAATCTGTCACCCAATCTACTGCAACCTTAGCATACCGACCTCTTCCTCCTCCTGCGCCAGCCGACGCCTTGACCCCCAATGTGGGGAGGTCCTTTCGAGCCCCATTCCCTTCCTTCCACAACCGGATTTGGAACCCCCCCCCCAATGACCTGGGAATATACAGTGGGGGATCCTCAAGCCACCGTTGAACTTCCTCCTCTTCCTCTGGCTCTAGCTTTCGTTCCAGTCCCTCCGGCTGAGATTCCTCTGCTCCCCCTCACCGAACCTCTACCCGCTGCACCTCGGGCTCAAGGCGACCTCTACCTCCCCTTCAGAGGAGTCCTCCGCCAGCTCCCCTAGTAATAATAACAATAAGAAGCCTGTATGATCCATAGTTTAAATATTGTAACCGCCGCTCCGCTGGGCATACTAGTAAAAAGGAATGAATACTTGTACTTGTTTTTGTCACTTTGTTGAAGACTCCAAACTATTTTGATTAAAAAACCTTCGACGACAACAACCTTATCTTAGCAGTCTTCACTTTTACTTCTTTTGTGAAACTCGAACAGTCTTTCCAGAATTACTACATTCAACAACCCCAGCTACTGCCCTTACACCTCCCCTCCTTTATTTGCATTTATTGCCTCTACTTCCCAGGAAGGCCAATTAATATCCCTCCTCCTTATCTATAAAAACCCCAATCGTCGTCTTGTTAGTGTCCATTTCTTCTTCCTCCCCTTTGCACCATGAAACACTTATCTGAGCAAGATAGCAGCTCCCCTCCTTTGGAGGGACGGACTAAAGAGCAACGCCATATTGAAGAATTGGAAAAACAAATTCAAGACCTAAGGCGACGCTTACAGGTGACTTCTACTCGCAATTACTCTCTGCGTCAGGAACTGGCGGTATCTCAGAGAAATCTGTCCAAGCACATATTCATATAACAGTCCTACCTTCGGCAACTACAACGCCGACCCCAGCCACGCAAGGAAGCTCCTTCAGTACCTCCTCAGGGAGAGCCTTAGTCCCCTTTGAACAGGGGCCTCATCTGTTATTTTCTTTTTTAGGAAGGTTGTGTTATGTAACCCTTCTTTATCAATGAACTTTTCACTGCTACAAGTTGTATGTGCCCTTTCTTTCCACATGCACATTATAGGAATAACAAATTAAAATGCGACAACTTTACCGGCCAAGGGAACTTACTGAGTTTCCGCCAATATTCTTCACAATCCATCCATCCTTCTAGCCTTCTTCCTTCCGCGTGGGGCCTCAACTCCTCGTTACTGCACAAGCATCAAGTAGAAATACAACTCTTCTAATTCCTCATTACACAGAGACAATATATATATAACTGGGTGATAACCTAGCTCTCCTGCTCCACCCTCATGCAGGGACAAAAATAATATGCATAGCTGAGGTAAAACTCAATTCTTCTGATCCCCCACCATACGGGGATAAAATAATATATATAGCTGAGGTAAAACTCAACTCTTCCGATCCACCACCACTCGGGGATAAAATAATATATATAGCTGAGGTAAAACCCAGCTCTTCCGATCCACCACCGCACAGGGATAAAATAATGTATATAGCTGAGGTAAAACTTAGCTCTGTCGATCCCCCACCACACGGGGATAAAATAATGTATATAGCTGAGGTAAAACTCAGTTCTTTCGATCCACCACCGCACGAGAATAAAATAATGTATATAGCTGAGGTAAAACTCAGCTCTTCCGATCCACCACCACATGGGGATAAAATAATATATATAGCTGAGGTAAAACTCAGCTCTTCCGATCCACCACCACACGGGGATAAAATAATATATATAGCTGAGGTAAAACTTAGCTCTTCTGATCCACCACCACACGGGGATAAAATAATGTACATGACTGCGCACAGATTCAGCTCTTCCCATCTGTCGCTATATCTTTTTTCTTGCCTCTACCTAAAACCCAACTCCTCCGATCCACCACCATACGGGGATATCTGCTTGTCTTGCAGGCAAACAATAAGAATAGTGACGACCTAAACTAGGGCTTCACCTAGTCAGGTCGGAAGAATTTTTTACTCTGCCACTGTATTTCTTCAAAAGTGCATCTACCTTAAACCCAACTCCTCCGATCCACCACCATACTGGGATATCTCCTTGTCTTACAGGCAAACAATAAGAATAGTGACGACCTGAACTAGGGCTTCGCCTGGTCAGGTCGGAAGAATTTTTTACTCTGCCGCTGTATTTCTTTAAAAGTGCATCTAGACCCAACTCCTCCGTTCCACCACCACATGGGGATAACAGCTTCGGCTAACGCTGAGCCATAAAAAAGTGTGACGACCTGATCTAGGACTCTGCCCCATCAGGTCGGGAGAATTTTTCACTCTGCCATTCTTCACAGGTGCTCTTACCTTAAACCTTACTCCTCCGTTCCACTACTGCACGGGGATAATGGCTTCAGCTAATGCCGAGCCATAAAAAAGTATGATGACCTAATCTAGGGCTTTGCCCCCTCAGGTCGGAAAAAATTTCTTCACTCTGTCATTCTTCACAGGTGTTCTTACCTTAAACCTTACTCCTCCGTTCCACCACCGCACGAGGATAACGACTTTGGGTAACACCGAGCCACAAAAAAGTACAACAATCTGGCCTAGGGCTTTGGCTCCTCAGGTCAGAAGAATTTTTTCACACTGCCATTATTTCTTCGTTCATCCGTTAAACGGGGACAACGGTTTTGGTTGAGGCCAATCTTTAAAGAAAAACAAGTGTACCTTCGGGGGCCATATCTTTGCTCTGAAGCTAGATGCTTTCGTTCTTCTGCCATACAGAGATAACGGTTCTGGCGGATAATGGGTCGTAAAAAAGGATAAATTACAACTCCACACCTCCTAAGGACCCACATCTCTGCTTTGAAGCCCAATTAACACCGTAAGCATATCTTGTGCCCTATATAAGACTTTTCGTCTTCCATCCTTTTCATTTCTGTCTTCTTCTGGCTTTCAACCTTCTTCCTCTTCGCTAGCGACAACTTCCCGGTGCTCCATTAAACATCTTCTGTGTTTCTCTTCTCCCTCAAGAAGCAAGATGCATTCTCTCTTTCAACAACTGTTAGCGAAGCACCGCCAGGGGTCTGGGCGAGGTGAAGGCCAACAGCCTACAACACTTCCATTTTCATCCCCTATTTCATCTTCATCCGCCCCCCATCGTCCCTACTCCAACACCCCCTTCTCCTCCTCATTCCTCTGAAAACTCCTTTTCAATGGCGCCAAATGCGCTTATCATAACCCTTCCATCATTACCCCTTTCCCCTTCTTCTTCTTCGATGTCACCTGCAAACCCTAGCTCACCGGCCTCTTCGCCTTCTTTCCTAGGAGTCCATAAGTCACCCCCTCCTTTTTTACAACATCAAGTTGAATTGAGGGGCACTGCACACCTACGTCTGCAGGCGAAGGATATCTCCATTTCTGGTCTTTCTTCTTCTTTGAAACCTTTATCAGCATTAGCACCTACTTCAACTGCAACTCCTTCATCTTCGCCTCTACACCCTCTGTTCACCTCCCCATTACCTTCCCCCTCTATCCAAAGTTCGGTAAGCATTGCCCCTCAACTGAGTATAGACCATAACTCTGGTATTCTTCTTCCTACTAGTGGAGAACCCTTCATCCCCGTACTCCCCTCGGCCACCTACTTTCCACCCCTTTCATCACCCCTTTCTACCCCTTCATTACCAGCCACCTCACCGGGCTGGGTATCCCCTGCAGATTCTTCTTCCCCTGTCAGGCGGCAGGCGACTTCTGACACTTTGCAACCAATGTCTGTTTCCCCTCTTTCTCTTCCAGCTTCCTTGAGTCTGTTGGCAAGAGCTCTATTTATAGCTTCCTCAACACATCCTCCTATCTCCATACCCCCTTCCATTCCTTTGAACATCACCCTTCCTCTTCCCGGACCAACGGTACAATCTATTGCCCCCACCTTTTTCCAACCCATCATGAGTGAACCCTCTCCCTTAATGTCATCTATCCCCTCTTCTTCCTCTAACCGTGCTACTCAAATCCTGAACTTGGAAGAGCTAATTCCAAGGATGGAAAGTCTGCGTCATGCTTTAGAATTGGTGAGCTCCCTAAACGGACTTTACTGGTTTCTTCAATATAATGGTTTCTTCTTTACTGATGACCCACAGACATTAGTGAATTACAAAGAGCTGGAGTGTTCTTTCATGCAATACCGAGCTCAATTTCTGCAACAGGCTCAACAGCGACTGGAGGATCAAACCGCGACCGAGGATCGGGAGAGCCTTTTACTGCAAGAATTGACGTGTTGCCAGGACCAGTTAGCTGAGACCCATCGCCAACGGCAGGAGGATGCTAAGACCATTGCGGCATTACAAGCGCAACAACAAACACATATGGAACTCTTATCTGCTCTGCAAAGTGCCCAGCAGTAAGATGATGATAGAACAGCTCCTGTGTCCCAAGAATTGGCTAATTATCAAGAGCAGCTAGCTGAAATCCTCCGTGAAAGGCAGAAGGATGCTAAAATCATAGCAAGCCTTCGAGCCCAACACCAGAGAGCTAAGAATAAAATAACTGACCTCCGCACGTGCTTATGCAAGGAGGTACAAGAAAACTCCTCTTTAATAACATCTAGGGCGCACGCTCATGCCCGAATACGCAGGCAGGAAGCCTCCCTCCAGCAACTAGGCAATGAAATTATTCGCACTAGATCTCATACGGAAACCATTGAAGGGATCTCCGCCTCCATGTGCCAAGACATGATGGACATGACGAGGGTCCTGCAACATGATCGAACTTCCCGAGTCGACGACATATCCATTTTGGCTGATGTCATTATTCAAATATCTCACCGCTACTGTGAAATGCATCAATCCCTTAGAGAACATCAAGAAAACTACCGCAGGTCCCATCAGGATCGTCGCTCCGATGACCCGAGCCAACGAGAGCATCTGATAGCTCTGATGCGGGCCACTTTCTAGGATGGATTTAATGAAGCGGTTCGGCAATACGCTGATCAAGGGTTGCCTCCAGCTGACCAGCCCACACTCTTTCTGCATTGGGAGTTTGGCTTCATGCGTTATCCTCCGGACCATTTCAAATTGTAATTTATGGCATTACTCTGGGATGGCTATTGTTAAGGGATGTCGGTCGTTACATGTAATTCTTTCCTCACTTTTAATTTTCTCTATTCTGTAAGAGGGGAATTATTTTTGATGCAAATGATTCACCACTTATGTCCGTGTTTGTCATATGTTAAATAACATGTGGAACGTCATGCATACTCCATGAGAAACCTACCAAACTCTTTCCTTTGACCATTTCTTTTTACATAGTATGAAAGTACTTCAAATGTATGGCGTTCCAAGGTCGAGAGAATTCCCTGCCCTTATCATCTTTTAAATAATAAACTGATCCTGCCACATGGCGCGTGACCACATAGGGTCCTTCCCAATTTGGGGCCAACTTCTCTGGGTCTCCCGCAGGATTGACTTTGCGCAGAACTAAATTTCCTTCTTGAAATCTTCAGGGCACTACCCTTTTATTAAAGGTTTGTTGTACCCTTCTCTTGTAAAACTCTACTCGCCTTCATGCCTGTTCTCGTTTCTCTTCTAGCAAATCCAGCTCAGTTCCTCGAATGATTTGGTTCTGTTCCGGCTCATAAGCTTCCACGCGGGCACTACTCAGTAGTGCCTCTACTGGAATAACAACCTCCATTCCGTATACCAAGCTGAAGGGAGTTTCTCCCGTTGCATTCCGTATATATATATATATATATATTTGATTTTGCTTGTATGTGTGATGCATGCTAGTAGAATAATGCTTGTATGTATATGATGCATGCTAGGATAATTTTCTTGTATGTGTATGATGCATGCTAGAATAATGTATGTATGTATGTGATACATGCTAATATAGGATAATAAAGGCCTTAATGTGTATATGATACACATTACGATTAGATTAGATCTTAATTGAATCAACTCGTAAATGCCTACCAGGTCCTTGATACCCATCACTACCTCGATCATTTGTAGTTGTTGAATCTGCCAAAGCAGAGTAACGCATATTATCTTGGTAGGATGCGGAGGGACAATCTTGGTCCCGCCTATCACGGCTTGGGCTAGAGTAAGCTCAATTAGATTGAGTAAAACTAGTTAACTCAATTGGATCAAGTAGAACTATAGGCATATTCCAATCGTTGGAAAGATAGGATAAGATCGCATTTATACTAAATCTTGGGCGATTTAGCCAAAGCTAACTCAAGGTCTTTTGTAAATGTGGGTCTTGATCCTATAAACAAGAGTTGCATAGAGAAGTAATCGGTAATGTGTTACCCACCGATCGTACTAAGTCTTGGGCGATTTAGCCAAAGTTAACTCAAGGCTTAGTATGATGTGGATCTTGTCCTGCAAGAATTATAGCTAGTTTGTATGAATCTAGTAATGTGGTTTGACCACATCCATAACTCGATTCTACAAAATTCCTATAATTCAGTGGGAGCATCATTTGATTAAAGGCCTAATTAAATGATAAAAGGAATATGATATTAATTCTCTGCATTGTATGTTGTAGATTACTATGTCGACAAACACGAACACTCTCTCTCTGCGTTCTGTCCTTGAGAAGGACAAGCTCAATGGAGCAAATTTCTTGGACTGGTATAGGAACCTGAGAATTGTTCTCACCCAAGAAAGGAAGTTGTATGTCTGGGCGGCCCATTCGGAGGCACCTCACCTTGCTTTGCCTCGCGAGCTGACAAAGATGCTTACAAGAAGCATCAAGATGATGCATTAGATGTGTCATGTCTAATGCTCGCGACCATGAACTCTGAGCTTCAGAAGCAACACGAGTTCATGAATGCTTATGATATGGTTGAACATCTTCATCAACTATATCAAGGACAAGCAAGGCATGAGAGATATGAAGTCTCTAAGGCATTGTTTGGGTCCAAAATGTAAGATGGGACTCCCGTAGGTCCATATGTACTCAAGATGATTGGGTACGTAGAAAACCTACAAAGGCTGGGATTTCCACTTGGCCAAGAGCTGGCCACTGACCTGATCTTGCAATCTTTGCCACAAGCCTACAATCAATTTGTCATGAATTATAACATGAATGAAATTGATAAGCCACTGCCTGAGATGCTCAGCATGTTGAGAACTGTTGAGCTTAACCGTGAGAAGGGAAAATCTGACACCATTTTGATGGTGCACAAAAAGAAAGGCAAGGGCAAGCCTAAAGGTAAGGGAAAGTCCCAAGCCAAGGGCAAAGGCAAAGAACTTAAACCCAAAGGAGGGGTAGCCAAGGAAGGGGCTTGCTTCCACTGCAAGGAAGTTGGACACCGGAAGCGTAACTGCAAAGCTTACCTGGAAGATCTTAAGAAGAAAAGAAGTGAGACTTCTACTTCAGGTATAAATGTTATAGAAGTCAATCTATCTATTTCTTCATCATGGGTATTAGATACCGGATGTGCATCTCACATTTGTACCAATGTGCAGGCGCTGAGAAATAGTAGGGCATTGACAAAAGGTGAGGTGGACCTACGAGTAGGCAATGAAGCAAGGGTTGCTGCTGTTGCTGTAGGAACTTATGATCTATCTCTGCCCTCTGAGCTTGTACTAGAATTAGATGAATGTTGTTATGTGTCTGCTTTGACTAAGAACATAATTTTGGTTTCTTGTTTGGACAAGAAAGGATTTACATTTATAATAAAGAACAAATGTTGTTCGGTTTATTTAAATGATATGTTCTATTGTAGTGCACCTCTAATGAACAGACTCTACTTTCTAGACTTAGAGAGCCCTATCTATAACATAAGTACCAAGAGGTTCAAGTCAAATGAGTTGAACTAAACCTATCTCTGGCATTGTCGCTTAGGTCACATAAATGAGAGTCGCTTATCTCAGCTTCATAAGGATGGGCTGCTAGACTCATTTGATTTTGAATCATATGAGACATGCGAGTCTTGCCTTTTAGTGGACACAGCGAAAAAGCAACAGATTTGTTAGGACTTATACATAGTGATGTATGTGGTCCTTTCAATGTTACTGCTAGAGGTGGTTACAGGTACTTCATTACATTTACTGATGACTTCAGTAAATATGGTTATGTGTATCTTATGACACATAAATCAGAATCCTTTGAAGAGTTCAAAGAATTCAAGAATGAAGTACAAAACCATCTTGGCAAGAGTATTAAGATACTTCGATCAGATCGAGGTGGTGAATACCTTAGCCATGAGTTTCGTGACTATCTAGCTGAGTGTGGGATTCTATCCCAACTCACTCCTCCTGGAACACCACAGTGGAATGGTGTATCCGAAAGGAGGAATCGTACCCTATTAGATATGGTACGATCTATGATGAGTCACACATATCTTCCTATATCCTTTTGGGGATATGCTCTAGACACAGCAGCCTTTACCCTTAACTGTGTACCATCCAAGGTTGTCATAAAGACACCATATACGATATGGACAGGGAGAAATCCCAAGATGTCTTTCATGAGGATTTGGGGTTGTGAGGCTTATGTTCGACATCAAGTCTCAGACAAACTGGGACCCAAATCCGATAGGTGCTATTTTGTTGGATATCCAAATGATACAAAGGGATATTACTTCTACATTCCCAGTCAGCACAAAGTGTTTGTGGCAAAGACTGGAGTTTTTCTAGAAAGGGATTTTGTTTCTAGAAAAACTAGTGGGAGTACCTTCGATCTTGAAGAAATTCAAGATAAGGACCATAGCACTAAGGCCTTGATGGAGGTTGAACAGGAACCACAAAGTGTTGTGGGTGATGAGGTTGTTGCACAAGGAGTTGTGGAACAACCACCTGTTCAGGTAGGCCTACCTATTCGCAGGTCTGATAGGGTACGTCGTCAGCCTGAGAGATACTCATTTCTCTTTTCTGACCATGATGACGTTATGCTCATTGAGAATGAGCCTACCTCCTATCAGGAAGCTGTGATGAGCCCAGATTCTGAGAAATGGCTAGAGGCCATGAGATCTGAGATGGAATCCATGTACACCAACCAAGTATGGACTTTGATTGATCCACCTGAAGGGGTCAAACCCATTGGGTGTAAGTGGGTCTTTAGGAGAAAGACTGACATGGATGGACTTACGCATACCTATAAGGGCCGATTGGTGGCTAAAGGTTTGAAGCAGATTCATGGTATTGACTATGATGAAACCTTTTCTCCAGTGGCGATGTTTAAGTCCATTCGGATCTTGCTTGCTATTGCAGCATACCACGATTATGAGATCTGGCAAATGGATGTCAAAACTGCATTTCTGAATGGAAACTTACTCGAGGATGTGTACATGACACAACCTGAGGGTTTTGAAGATCCACAGCATACTGGGAAAGTATGCAAGCTGCAAAGGTTCATTTATGGGCTAAAGCAAGCCTCTCGGAGCTGGAATCTTCTATTCGATGATGCAATCAAACAGTTTGGTTTCATCAAGAATGAAGATGAACCCTGTGTTTACAAAAGGGTTAATGGGAATACAGTTTTCTTCCTTGTATTGTATGTGGATGATATACTGCTCATTGGGAATGACATCCCTTCGCTATAGTCTGTGAAGACTTGGCTGGGGACGTGCTTCTCAATGAAGGACTTAGGAGAAGCAACCTGTATTCTAGGCATCAAGATCTATAGAGATAGATCTAAGAGATTGCTTGGCCTAAGTCAGAGTACGTACATTGACACGGTATTACTATGGTTTGCCATGCAGAATTCCAAGAAGGGACTTCTGCCGATGTCACATGGTGTGAGTCTTTCGAAGAGTCAAAGTCCCTCTTCTAGAGAGGAGAGAGACCGCATGGATAAGATCCCTTATGCATCTGCTATAGGATCTATCATGTACGCCATGCTGTGTACTCATCCTGATGTCTCGTATACTTTGAGCATGACGAGTAGATACCAATCAGATCCAGGTGAGCGTCACTGGATAGCAGTCAAGAATATTCTTAAGTACTTGAGAAGGACTAAAGAATATTTCTTGATATTTAGAGGTGATGAAGAGCTAGCTGTAAAGGGTTACAGCGATGCCAGCTTCCAAACTAACCAGGATGATTATAGATCGCAGTCAGGGTTCGTGTTTTGCTTGAATGGTGGCGCTGTGAGCTGGAAGAGTTTGAAGCAGGATACAGTTGCTGATTCTACAACAGAAGCCGAGTATATCGCTGCATCTGAGGCAGCAAAGGAGGCAGTTTGGATCCGCAAGTTCATTACTGAGCTTGGGGTGGTTCCTAGCATTGCAGATCCTATAGAGCTCTATTGTGACAACAATAGAGCGATTGCACAGACTAAGGAACCTCGCTCACACCAGCAGACCAAACACATACTACGGCGCTTCCATCTCATTCGAGAGATTATAGATAGAGGAGATGTGAAGATTTGCAGAGTACCCACAGAGGCTAACATCGCAGATCCCTTGATGGTCACACTAGGTCATTGGGTATTAGATACTACGGTGATTGACACTAGTGCTAGTGGGAGATTGTTAGTGAAAGCCCTAGAGGCAATCATGTGATGATTATTGTATGGACTTTATTGTATCATATTCCTATTTATAAAGGCATGGTTATTATATTTACTTGTATTGGTGCTAAATAATTAAATATAATAATGTCCTTGAGTAGTAGGTTCTTATCTATATCAATCGATTGGTTGAATCGATAATGAGATGATATAGAGAACACTACTCTTAATCATTCCTAGTCGAGTATTAACATTCAGGGACAATGTTAATGCGTAGAGACTAGCATGTAGGTCAACATGATGACTTGATCTCACAAGTCATGGATATGAGATATCAAGTTGACACATGGGTATGCATTGGAGAATGTATACTGAATGACCCGCCATGAGAAAGTATCATGGATCGTTATATGAGTGTCATATACTTTCTCATGTGGCTATTAGTATGACTATTAGTCCTTAGACCTGAAGTCACCATGGTTCCCTACATAAGGAGTTGCATACTTTGGCTTCTCAAGCGTCATAAATGGGTGGACTATAAAGGTGATTACTGGGTATGTAACAAATTATGCGGAGGGATGTGAGTGATGTAGATGGGATCTATCCCTCCTATATGACGGGGGTGACATCGATATTCTTGATAGAGTGAGACCACGAAGTGCATGGCCATGCCCAAATGAGTCAATATGAGATATTGATCTCATTTGATTAGAGTGAGTCTACTTGGAGTTCAAGATATAGATTGTACCGAGGATGACATGGTCTATGCCTCAATTGGTCAATCTAGATGTCAAGGATAGAGGGATATTGTCACATATTATGAGAGTCACAATTAGTAGTCACAAAGGTGATGTTGGAGCTCAACATTCTTGTAACTTGGGTGGCAATGATGTGTTGCTAGATACCACTCATTGCTTATGTTCCTAAATCAGTTTAGGGACATTGCCAACGTTACAAGAACCTATAGGGTCACACACATAAGGGCAATTAGATGGAGATTAGGTTCATATTATGAACCATGAGGATTAGGTTCATGGGATGAACCAAATTGGATTAAGAGTAATCCAAATTAGACTAATTAAGTTAGACTCAAGTTGATTCAAGTGTTGAATGAGTCTAATTTAGATTTGATTCATCAAATCAATTTAAATTAATGAATAGAGATTCATTAAATTAAATTGACTTGAGTCAAGTGGTTAGATTTGATCAACCATAGGAGATTAGAGGTCAAGTTTGACTTGACTTGAGAGGGAAGATGAAAGGTCAAGTTTGACTTGACCAAATGTCATGTCATGATGATGACTTGGCATGGCCGGCCAATGATGATGCTCCACATCATCATTGACTTATCAATTGGTGCCACCTCATGAGGGAGACCAAGAGTCATTGGAGTTACATGCATGCATGTAACCTCCCAAGCTATAATGTGGCTGACCACTTCTAGATCTAAATGAAAAATTGATTTTGGGTAACTCCATCTTCTTCTTCCTAACTTCATCTTCTTCCTTGGATCAACTTCCCTCAAGCTCTCTCTCTCTCCTTCCTCATCTTGCCGAGCATCTAAGGAGTGCTATCACACTCAAGATTGCTTTTTTCCACCTTTTGCTTGTGTGGATACCAATAGAGGAGTGTGCACTTGACGCTCTTGAGTTCCGGTGAACCTTTTGGACGAGCGGGATTTACGAAGGGCGTCGCATCGAGGGTAACGTTCTTATCATATAGATCTAAGGTATATCTAGGGTTTTATATAAGCACATACATGTTTTAGTTTTAATACATCTTCGCACAGATCCGTGGCCGGGGCTTCCGAGGTTTCCGCAATGCAAAAAGCGGTTTTTGCGGCTCGGAAAAACCCAACAGCAGCAATTCCCCTCCAAAAGCTTCACAAAAGTATTTGTGAAATCCTCCCTCTTGAGCTCCATTTATAACCTGCATCAAGCTGATTTCGTGCTTATCAGTCGACTGATCGTGACCATCAGTCGACTGGTCCTATAGTCATTGTCTCACAACGGTCAGATCCATGTTGGTCAAGTTCCAATGGATCACCCATCAATCGACTGATAATACCCATCAGTCGACTGATTATCCCATCAGTCGAGTTCTGGCGTGAGCACTCGACTGGAAACTATTTTGTAGCTGAAAACACCCCTATCAGTCGATTGATCTCCCTCATTAGTCGACTGATGGTGTCAATAGTCGACTGCCATCTCTCGGCAGTCGACTGATCAGCCAGACCCTGTTCAGTCGAACCCTAGTCGACTTGGAGCAGTCGACTGGCACCTATACTAGTCGACTGATGTTGGGTAAAACCTCAAACCCAAGTTGTTTGAGCATCCGACACTCAGTCTTAGCTACTTGGCCAAGTCCACCTCATCCCTCATGGAGTTCCCCACCAAAGCTCTCTTCCCTCGGCCTACGTCCCTCAGATGCGCCAAGCGCACTACTTCGCAACGCCATCCTTCGCGTCTCTTTCTCTCGAAGTATGCTTCCCTTGGGCCTCACTCCATTCGCTCCCCGTCTGGTGGTCCCTCGGATGTACCAAGCGCACGACTTCCCAATGTCATCCTTCACCGACTCAAGGACCCCGAGCCTAGTGAACTTGCCAAGTCCTTAAGACTTCCCAAATGCACCAAGCGCACGGCTTCACAATGCATTTCTCACAAAGCATTAAACACACGGCTTCGCAATGCTTTGGACTTTCCCACACCAAGCCCCAAGCTTGGATTTTCCATTCCAACTCCATGTTGGACTTTCCTATGACAATCCCATGTCATAAGTTTTGTCTATCATCAAAATACTGCTCGAGTCAAAACTCGAGTCAACCTGGGCCGATTGCACCAACAATCTCCCCCTTTTTGATGATTGACAAAACTACCATCTCAAGTCTACCAATTCTCCCATATTGGTAATTCTCATATCTCAATAAGAATTCCAACGAACCCTAATTGGTAACTTGGTAACTTCTCTCCCTTTTTGACATTACATCAAAAAGGTCCTCCCCAAGGGTATGAATGTCTCATATCCCAATGAGATCTTACAATCTCTCCCTTGGAGGAACACACGCCTACAATCTTTCTAGTGATAAGTCTCATATCACTTAAGAGAGGCAACCCAATTTTCCTCCTATGAGGAAAAGTATACATCCATCTTTCCATGATGTATACCTCCCCCTAGAGGCTTGCTCCCCCTTGACCATCGCACCAACAATGTCTTTAGAAAGCCCCTAAGCCAATAGGAACACAAAAACCATCAAAATTAAGGCAAAGTTCAACAATGAACTCTCATCCACCTTAAAATTGATACTCTCCCTAAACACTTCTCCTAATCCATATCCAATGGATTTCCATCCTTTCTAATGCTCTCTCAAACATGTCCTAGGGTTAGGAGTGGTTAGGGGACCAAAACATAGTTGAACATCGGCCTAACCACCAAGGTTTACCCGAAATCAACAGTATCAGTCGACTCTCTCAGCTACCAGTCGACTCCTTCCCACATCAGTCGACTGGCCTCCCTAGCAGTCGACTGATAACTGCATTTGCAATTTTCTGATTTTCAGAAATGAATTTCTAAAATTCGTAAGTAAATATACATAAGTTGAAAAATCTTGAAATTTTGTATGTATATTACTTATTACAATCATAATGGGCGAAAAATATTGGAAAATTATTTTACCCACAAAATAGTGAGATTGATACAAAGTTCAAAAGTTAAGAAAAGCTTCAATATTGAGCCCTCTTTGTATCATCCCATTCAATGGTGGTTGTTATCAAAAGATATACTTCACCAAGGTTTTTCAAAATATTTTTGAAACCTTTAATTCCTTTTTCTTAAACATCTCACTTGTATCTAAATGTGTTAAACACATACAAGTCAAATATTCTAGTGAGATGTGGGTTTTTGTTCTTTAATTGTCTCATGCATATTATAAGGCAACTCTACTTGATTTCCTTATCCATGGGACTTCAAGTCATGTCAATGGTCCTTAAATCAATTTTATTTTATGCATGATATGATTATGGCATATATATGATATAACTAAGCATGTGCCAAAATCATGATGTCATGGCATGTGAATGAAATGTTAGCATAGATGACATATAAAAATAAGTCTAAACATGATCATGACATTTTTAGAGATAAAAATGAAAATTATGTCATGACATGGCAAGGCAAATAAATCATGGCAAGTAAAATATACTAAGGTATAAAATACTTAAGTGTTAAATTCAAATTGTCATTTCTAGGAATTCATTCTATTTTGCCTTAATACCATGATCTCCCAAGTGTGCCATAAACCCAAAATAGCACACCAATACCTCTAAGACCTATTTGTGCCAATTTAATCATTTTTCAACTTCTTAAAGCATATTGGCACATCCTAATGTGTCAACTCACAATGGCTAGGTTAACTACCCATCCACTTAGGGTTGACACACCCTAACCCATCTAGCGTGAATCGATCACGCTCCTAGGAACCCAATACCTATTGGAGCTCCTTGGATTTACAAGGTATTCACTAGGGATAACTTCCCTAGATACCTTTCTAATGACCCTTTTAGGTTTCGACACCTTAGTCATTTGGGTCTTTCCTAGGTCAACTCTAGAGGTGACTCCTCCTTTGACCTTCTTAGTGGCTTTCTTGATTTTTCTTAAGTCCTTGGCCACTAACCAAACACCATGGTTAGTCTTAGGGATAACTTCCCTATTAACCTTGGTTTTTCTAGACCTATATATTATTCCATAATTAAATGGAACATTGTGATAAGTCTTCTTGGGCTTAGGTTTGTGACCCAAACCTTCCTTGCCCTTAGACAGTTCTTGAACCCTAGGTCTTGACTTTTGGACATTTGACTCTTGAATAGAATTTTCTATAATCTTAAGGGTCTTTTCCATTCTCTCAAGTCTTGACCTCAAGACTTGGTTTTCTAACTCTAATTTTCCCAATTTTGATTTATCATTAGGTTTTTGGGAAGGCCTCTTCTTCTTAGGCATGTGCCTAGACTTTTTGGGATTAATACCCAAATTTTCTTCTATTCATCTAATTGATTCCCTAGGTAAAATAGTTCTAGTGTTATCGGTCCTAGGTTTATCTTTAGATAAATTTACATGCTTAGCACCTAAACAATAAACCTTATTATTTCTACTAGCATGTTTTTCATTAATAATTGCAATAGAACTAAAATAAGTTTTAGCATGCTTGTTAACCCTAGAAATTGAAGGTGCATTAATTAAATTTACCTTAGGGTTAACTTTAGAAGCTCCCCCTACATGAGATGCCCCTTCTTGCATTTTCTTTCCCCTAGGGCATTGGCTTCGGTAGTGTCCCCGTTGGTTGCATTTAAAGCACACAATATGCTCTTTGCTCTTAATTGTGGGGATTCCGGCATCCTTAGACTTTTGGTTGACTTTTGGTGCTGGTGTTTTCTTCTTAGCCAATTTTGGACATTTGCTCTTGTAATTCCCTTTCTCCCTACACTCAAAGCAAATTATATGATCTTTATTTAAAATCAATATGCTTGAGTTACCTATGGAATTTTCTTCTTGGTCTTCATTTCTCCCGGATGTGGATGCTTCTTGTCCTTGCTCTGGGATAGAAGATTGCCTCTCCTCCCCCTCAATACTAGAAGTGGAGATTTCCACCAAATTATCTACATCGTCGAATGTGGATGGGCTCTCTTCCACAGCATCTTCCTCTACTTGTGCCGATTCGGGAATTTCTTGGAATTCGATTACCTTATTCCATAACTCCCTTGCATCCCTATAATTACCTAATCTTGACCAAATATTGTTAGGTAACAAATCACTAAGTAATTCAATTACCTTGAGATTTGTCTTGAAGTCTTTGATTTGGTCTTGGGTCTACCTTGACTTCTCAATTTGCCTATTTTCTTCATCCCTAGTCATTTTGAAACATTTTTCTAGAATTAACATAATATCAAAATCGGTTTCTAGATATACCTCCATTTTTCTTCTCCACCATTGAAAATCTCCTTTAAATTTTGGTTGTTGGAGGTTATAGTCGGCCATCTTGTAGTGCTTGTGTCGGTGGTTAGTCCTCGACAAGCTCCTAGCTCTGATACCACTTGTTGGAACGTTGGTGGCCGGCTAGAGGGGGGTGAATAGCCCTCAATCATCGTACGGTGGAATACGATCGTTCTTGCGTGCTTGTCTACAATTGTCGTTAATATACGCAACGGAAACAATAGAAATAATAACAACAATACAATCACACGCAATACACAAGATATACGTGGTTCGGAACCGAATGGTTCCTACTCCACGGGGTGAGCTCAACGAGCTCGTGTTATGCGCACGACACTAACAACACTTCTTCTCGACAACACGTCGGAGGTGGAGAAATCTCTCACAAGCAATTACACTAAGTAATATGAAATACAAGCAATACAAAGACAAATACAAAATACACGTAAAGAACACTTTACAATGCTTGCTTTGAAACCTTTGCTTGTTGCTTGCTTTAGATGGCTCTTGAAGGTCTGGAATGCAGCAGCAATTCCCCTTCAAAAGCTTCACAAAAGTCTTTGCGAAATCCTCCCTCTTGAGCTCCATTTATAACCTACATCAAGCTAATTTTGCACTCATCAGTCGACTGATCGTGACCATCAGTCGACTGGTCCTGTAGCCGTTGTCTCACAATGACCAGATCCACTTTGGTCAAGTTCCAATGGATCACCCATCAGTCGACTGATTATCCCATCAGTCGAGTGCTGGCACAAGCACTCGACTGGAAACCATTCTGTGGCCGAAAACACCCCGATCAGTCGAATGATCTCCTTCATTAGTCGACTGATGGTGTAAACAGTCGACTGTCATCCCTTAACAGTCGACTGATCAGCCAGACCCTGTTCAGTCGAACCCTAGTCGACTTAGAGTAGTCGACTGATGTCGAGTAAAACCTCAAACCCAAGTTGTTTGAGCATCCGACACTCAGTCTTAGCCACTTGGCCAAGTTCACCTCATCCCTCATGGAGTTCCCCACCGAAGCTCTCTTCCCTCGGCCTACGTCGCTCGGATGCGCCAAGCGCACGGCTTCACAACATCATTCTTTGTGTCTCTTGCCCTCGAAGTATGCTTCCCTTGGGCCTCACTCCATTCGCTCCCCGTCTGGCGGTCCCTCGGATGCACCAAGCGCACGGCTTCGCAATGTCATCCTTCACCGACTCAAGGACCCTGAGCCTAGTGAACTTGCCAAGTCCTCAAGACTTTCCAAATGCACCAAGCGCATGATTTCACAATGCATTTCTCACCAAGCACCAAGCGCACAGCTTCGCAATACTTTGGACTTTCCCACACCAAGCCCCAAGCTTGGATTTTTCATGTCAACTCCATGTTGGACTTTTCTATGACAATCCCATGTCATAAGTTTTGTCTATCATCAAAATACTTCTCGAGTCAAAACTCGAGTCAATCTGGGCCGATTGCACTAATAAGAAGTTACTCCCACGGCTCTGGCGGCTTGTAACCCAGCTAGGATGGCTTCGTATTCTACTTCATTGATGGATGCTCGATATCCTAGGCGCACGGCTATGCGAGTTTCTTCTTTTTCAAGGGATACTAATAGTACCCCCACTCCACTACATGTAGATCTAGAAGATCCATCCACAAAGACATTCCATACCTCCAACCCTTCTTCTTTCTTAGTCGATCTATTTTCTGAACCCATAGGTACCTCTGCCAGGAAATCAGCTAGAGCCTGAGCCTTGATGATGGTTCGGAGATAATAATGGATGTCATACTCGCTTAGCTCCATATCCCATTTTGCGAGCCTGCCGGAGGAATTAGGCTTAGTCACCACCTTACCTAGTTCACTGTTAGTCAACACATTAATTGGGTGGGCTAGGAAATATGGTCTCAACTTGCGGGCTGTCAGAACTAGAATATATGTCAACTTCTCCAGCTCAGTGTATCGTGATTCAGCTCCTTTCAAGATATGACCAGTGTAGTAAATGGGATGTTGCTGGGAACATTCTTGCTTCAATAATACTGAACTGATGGCTCCTTCTGAAATAGATAAATACATCCACAAGGGCTCTCCCGTGACTGGTTTGGCTAACAAAGGTACTTCAACTAAATACTTTTTTAACTCTTGGAAGGCCTGCTCACACTGGTCATCCCACTGAAACTTAGCAGCTTTGCGTAGAATCAGAAAGAAAGGTAATCCCTTGTCCGCGGATCTGGCTATAAATCGAGACAAGAAAACTATCCTTCCTACCATCCTTTGAGTCTCTCACAGATTAGTAGGTGACTTCATGTTGCACAATGCTTGCACTTTTTCTAGATTGACTTACAGTCCTTTCTCAGTTACAACATACCCCAGAAACTTCCCACTCTTTACGCCGAACAGACACTTCTTGGTGTTTAACTTCATGTTGTACCACCTCATAGTGGCAAAAGTCTCGTGCAGATCTGTAACTAGATCCCGAGTGGTTTTTGACTTGACAAGGATGTCGTCGACGTAAACCTCCACATTCTTGCCCTTTTACTCCGCAAAGATTTTATCCATGAGTCGCTGATAAGTGGCCCCAACGTTTTTTAAGCCGAAGGGCATCACCACGTAGGCATATAGTCCTCCTGCTGTCACAAAACTGATGCACTTCTGATCCTCTTTCGCTAATGGTATCTGATGATATCCTTGGTAGGCATCCATAAGAGATACTACTTCATATCCCACAGTAGAATCTACCAACTGATCAATGCGAGGTAAGGGGTAGCAGTCTTTAGGGCATGCTTTATTTAAATCACGAAAGTCAATACACATCCTCCACTACCCAGAAGGCTTGGGGACCAGAACTACATTAGACACCTACTCGGGGAATTGAATTTCTTTAACATGACCCGCTTGCAACAACTTATCTACTTCTTCAGCTATAACTTTATCTTTCTCAGGCCCAAAGTGTCGTCGCTTCTGCTGAATAGGTCAGTCTCCTCTGGTGATGTTGAGATGATGTTCAATAGTGAGAGGATCTATTCCCGTCAGGTCGGGCACATCCTTAGCAAAGATATCTTCGTTCTTTTTTTAAGCAGACCACCAACTCTTCCTTAATCTCGAGCTGTTGAGCTACTCGAGTGACTTTCCCAGGAGCTATCTCTACAGATTCCCCCTCTTCTATTTTTCCCACTTTGGGAGGAGACTCCTTAAGCACGTATACATCAGAGATCATGACAGCTTTTCCCTTGGGGTCTTCTGCTCTGGCTTTCTTCTAGTCATCCCTGACCATCTGTACATAGCAACTTTGAACAGCCTTCTGTTCACCTCTGGCTTCCCCGATCAATTGCTTGACCGAAAACTTCACCTTCTGATGATAGGGAGAAGCCACCGCCTAGAAAATAGATAAGAAAGGACGACCCAAAATTGCATTATAAGTGGATGGAGCATCCACTATAAAGAAAGGAACAATATTGGTTTTTTGGCTGGGCTTTATGCCCAGAGTGAGGGGCAATGAGATCTGCCCTACGGGATGCACCATATTCATGCAAATCCGAATAGAGGAGTAGCCACGTCCTCTAACTGTGTATTCCCCAACTGCATCTATCCAAAGACCTCTTGAAAGAGAATGTTAACAGAGCTTCCTGAGTGAACTAGGACCCTGGCTACCTCATTGTTAGCAAGAGAAATACGGATTACCAGAGCATCCGTATGAGGTAGCAAAACGCCTTGAAGATCTTCTGGCTCGAAGGAAATTGGTGGCGCAGTCTGGATAGCCTGCTCTATTACAATAGATAAGCCCTCCAAGAAGCAGGCATAGGATTTCTGAGCCCTATTGGAGTCTTCATCAGTAGGTCCTCCTGCAATAACGTGAATAACTCCCCGTGTGGGGACATCATTCAGATCAGATGATGGGCCTTCACTTGACGGCCCTCCTTGTGAAATACCCTCCTGGATAGGAATTTATTGGTCTGGAGGGAAGGTAACCTAAGATCTCTGGTTGTAGGGCCCCGGGCGAGCCACATTAGTGTTGGATCGAGAAGCGTTGCTAGAGGGGGGGTGAATAGCCAGCGTGAAATTTTTCGTTTCGTTCGTTCGATATATGAGCAAACACAATGGAAAAATAAAGAGACAAGTTTATTTTTACTTGGTTCACAACCCAGCGGTTGCTACTCCAAGGCCCTAACAGTCCTAGACCGCGTACGGAGGGCAAAGCACTATAAGATCTCCTCCTCGTTGGAGGTAGGAGATAACGATCACAAAATCGGAAGTACGAGGATGAGGTAATAAGCCTACCTCACCTCGTTACGATTAAAACAAAGAATACAAAAGATATTACTTGTTGCTGCTGCCGATGAAGAAGATGGAAGCTTGGCGTCGCGTCGCGTCGACGTTATAACGGTGTTGGAGCTTTGGCGTTGTAGGAGCACTTGAGAATAATCTTGATTGATATTTGGGTTGGAATCCTCCCCTCCTTTTATAGAGTTTGGCCTCGAAATAAGTCTCCTCATCTTTTGAAACAGATCACGAAGTGGTACCAAATTTTATCGTGAAGTGGTCGCATCAAACATTATCCATTTTGACCTAGCGCAAAAGGTTGATTCGTCGCCATCAGTCGACTGATGCCTTCCATCAGTCGACTGATGAGCATCAATCGACTACCCAATGACTAGCAGTCGACTGTCAGCCTGGCCACTTCCCTGCAATAAGAGGTTAGCATGCAAAATGGTAAATGCGACGGTTTCTTACCATCCGATCTCGACCTAGACCTTCACAGGAAGTCTTAGTCGGATCATCGCCTATGGTCATCCCCGTACAGAGGACACGACCTTACCATCTCTCACTCACACGAGCTTACCTCTGGTCCTTTAAGATCTGTCGCTTTGCTTCTAGTCTTCCACCTAGGATCTTCGACTCCCACAAAGTTCCCTCGATGTTGCCCAACCACCATAGCTCCCTCTGGGTGTCGCTGACCTTCAGCTTAGCTTAGCCTTTCTGTACACTTGATTTAGCTCGTGAGACAATGATGTAAACTTAACTTTTTGTCTTTGCCATAATCAAAACACAGGTTCGATTATATGGTGCCCCTGCACCAACAATCTCCCCCTTTTTGATCTATGGAAAACCAACACAAAGTTAAGGGAAATTAAAGCATAAAACAAGTATAGTAAATGATGAATGACATTTCCAAAAACTTCCCCTCAACCAAAACTCCCCCTTAACCCTAGGTGAGTTTTGAAAGAGATACTTTAATTTTTAAAATTAATTTTTTTGTGTTACTCCCCCTTAACTTTCTCTCTTCTTCCCCTTTTTCTATAAATCAAAAAAATGTTGGGGTTTTTGTATAAAATAGGGGTTTAAAATAATAGCGTATATGCATGCATCGAGATAAATCAACTATGAGTCCAAGCATGCGTCTAGCAGTAGTTAGATAGATTGGTTCGAGGTGTGTCTCTCTGCACCAATAATCTAAAGGTTTGTAATATAACCCTTAGGGTTAGTTTGCTCTCCCCCTTAGTCAAATATATGAAGTATAAGAGATGTAGGGGGCGCTAAACTTTGGCCTAAAGAGTTGTAAATAGTCGTTAAGTACAATAGTTGAGAAAATAAGTAGTATTTTAAAAAGGTTATTTTAAGTATATTTCAATTATCCTTAACATCTCACTCATTCTATGTGTCTCAGAATTTGTTCACCTTATATGTTTTGTGAGATGATTTGAGATTGATTAAAGATAGTCAACCTTGGGTTTGATTCGGATTTAACCTTTAGATCGTTAAGTAACTTTTTGAGAAACTGGCTTCCAGGTCGTGGCGAGGCACAGGGGCCTTCTTTGATCAGAACAATGACCACTTAGACAAAGTCAAATTCAAGAAAATATCACTTAAGTCACTTAGGGTTACTTCTTAGTCTAACTAGTTTAAGATACGGCGAGGTAGCTTCAGCTAGTTCCACTCGGTCGAGTGCACTAAGCTAGATATGCCTTTTCTAGCTCGAATACACGAGACTTTGTTTCCCTAACGTACTATCTTCTCGTCGCATCCTGATACTATGTTGTCAAGAGTTGACTAACTATTTTCCCTATCTAGCCATTCTAAAAATTAAAATAAAATATGCAATGGTTTTGCTAAGTAAGCGGGTATACTATTTTAGTGTTAACTCCCCCTGGACCATTGAACCAATATGGTCTATTCAAATAATGAACTTGATCCTGGGGAATCCAATACTTATTAGTCCTTATATGTGAGTTCAATAAAACCTTTGGGACCCATGCTTGGACTCTTTGATGACTACGATTTACGATAGATATATATGATCTATTCGTAGTCTTTGGACTAAACCCGAGTCCGGCTTTATTGTACATGGCTCTTTGGGTTCCAAGTAGTCGGTTAAGATTCTTAGATTCCAACATGAACCTTTCCAACCTAGCCTCGACCTCTTGAACTCGGTCTTTCAAGAGAGCTCCTCAAGTTTTTCAACTTGGGCTGAGTTTTCCTCTTGAACTTGACTAGTCGAAGAGGTTAGAGTAGCCTCTTGCTTGAGGGTTTCAACCTCCTCAAGTAACGACTCAACCCTAGACTCGGACTTAGTTAATTTCCTAGTAAGCATTTTAATTGTAAGGTAAAGTGTACTAATTAAAGAGCGGCTAACCTTGACTTTCCCTTGAGTTTCCTCTCGAAGTAGTCTTCGAGGTCGGAGTCGGAGTTGTAGTTGGACTCGGCTTCGGATTCTGACTCGGACTCCTCCGGTCTTGCCATGTAAGCTATGTCTTCTCTGTTGTCCCAAGTTGCATGGAAGGCTTTTTTTGCTCCCTTTTGCTTTGGCCGGCTCCTTGACTTGAATTGCTCTTTGTTCTCGTTCTTCAATTGCCTTCTTTCTTGTCGAACTATTCTCCGCACAATGTTGACTATTGTGGCCTCCTCTTCGAACTCGGATTTGGATTCGTCCTCTTCCTTGGAGGGTGGTTTGTTTATGGCCTTCTTCTTTAAACCTGCAAATAAGGCAATACCTTTCTCGAGAGCCGAATTAGACTGTTCATGGAGTTCAAATTCAGAAAATAATTCGTCTAATCTAAGTTTAGAAAGGTCCTTAGAAACCTTGTAGGCATCGACCATGGATGCCCATAAGGTAGTCCTAGTGAAAGCATTTAAAGCATACCATATAAGGTTCCGGTTCTCTATGGCTTGCCCGATCGAGTGAAGACCGTTGACGATGTCTTGGATCCGCGCATGTAGTTAGGTGGCGGTCTCGCGATCCTGCATCTTTAGATTGTATAGTTTATTTAAAAACAAATCCCTTTTACATACCTTAGCATCGGGTGTTCCTTTGTGTAGCTCTATTAATTTGTTCCATAGGTCCTTTGCGCTGATGAAGGGTCCGATGCGGCTAAGCTTCTCTTTGGATAGACCACACTGCAACATTTGAGTTGTCTTTGCATCGGCTTCAATTTTCTTCTTGGTTGCATTGGTTCACTTGTCGAAGTCCAAGGGCTCGCCTCGATCATTGGTGGGTAGAGCAAAGCCGGTTTGGATGATTATCCAAGTCTTGACTTGTGTTTTTAGAAAACACTCCATCCGACCTTTCCAATAACGGAAATTATCTTCGTTAAAGAACAGAGGTCGGGTGGTGTTGTACCCCTCAATATGGGCCATTTGGAAGGAAAACCTTACACACAAAATAATAATAAAAAACACGAAAAAGATTCCAAGACTTTGTCTTGGATTAGTAATGCGGGAAATAATAAGAAATAAACATAAATAGATAAGAAGAATAAGAAACTAACAAAAACTAAAAACTTATGACCTTCGATATCCCTGAAAGGGTACTAGACGTTGGTTTTTGGGGAGAAAACAACTTGTTACAAGGGTAAACCCACTGTAGATCTCTCAGAGAGCTTCGATTTGGTAGGAAGATCATTTCGTGAGTCCACTTGTGCGAAAAGTTATGGCGGTTTTACCGTCGACTACTCCAAAAGAGAATACTTGCAAACACACTACCAAAAGAAAAGTACCAAGACTTTGTCTTGGATCAGTAGTGCGGGAAAAAAAACCTAAAAAAATGCGAATCGAAAAATACGAAAAGAAAACCAAAAAGTGCTAAATTGATGGTTTCACTAAATCTTAGTGCCCGCGCTCTGATACCAATTGTTGGATCGAGAAGCATCGCTAGAGGGGGGTGAATAGCGAGCGTGAAATTTTTCATTTCATTCGTTCGATATACGAGCAAGCACAGCGGAAAAATAAAGACACAAGTTTATTTTTACTTGGTTCACAACCCAGCGGTTGCTACTCCAAGGCCCTAACAGTCCTAGACTGCGTACGAAGGGCAATGCACTATAAGATCTCCTCCTCGTTGGAGGTAGGAGATAACGATCACAAAATTGGAAGCACGAGGATGAGGCAACAAGCCTACCTCACCTCGTTATGATTAAAACAAAGAATACAAAAGATATTACTTGCTGCTACTGTCGACGAAGAAGATGAAAGCTTGGCGTCGCGTCGGCGTTATGACGGTGTTGGAGCTTGGGCGTTGTAGGAGCACTTGAGAATAATATTGATTGATTTTTGGGTTGGAATCCTCCCCTCCTTTTATAGAGTTTGGCTTCAGAATAAGTCTCCTCATATTTTGGAATAGATCACGAAGTGGTACCAAATTTTATCACGAAGTGGTTGCATCAAACATTATCCGTTTTAACCTAGCGCAAAAGGTTGATTCGTCACCATCAGTCGACTGATGCCTTCCATTAGTCGACTAATGAGCATCAGTCGATTGCCCAATGACTAGCAGTCGACTGCCAGCCTGACCACTTCCCTACAATAAGAGGTTAGCATGGAAAATGGTAAATGCGACGGTTTCTTACTATCCGATCTCGACCTAGACCTTCCACAGGAAGTCTTAGTCGGATCGCCGCCTATGGTCGTCCCCGTACAAAGGACACGACCTTACCATATCTCACTCACACGAGGTTACCTTTGGTCCTTTAAGATCTGTCACTTTGCTTCCGGTCTTCCACCTAGGTTTTTCGACTCCCACAAAGTTCCCTCGGTGTTGCCCGACCACCATAGCTCTCTCTGGGTGTCGCTGACCTTCGGCATAGCTTAGCCTTTCTGCACACTTGATTTAGCTCATGAGACAACGATGTAAACTTAACTTTGTATCTTTGTCATAATCAAAACACAGGTTCGATTATCTGGTGCCCCTGCACCAACAATTAGGTCGCTGACCTCGCCTTGTCGGTCCCGTCTGAGGCCGCAGATGCGGGTAGGCAGCTCGGGTGCGCTCCATCTCTTCTTGCATCTTGAAACATCGGCCACTAGCGTGGCCATATTCCATGCGGTATTGACAGAAGAAAGGAGTTGGAGGGTTACGAGGCACTCCCCTATACCCCATCGGTCATTGCAGAAGACCTAGTTGATCGTAAAATTCCATCTCCCGTTCTTTTCAGGTTCTTGGGGAAGGGACTGCGTCCGCAACCATGATCTACAAAGGAGGGGTGGGGCGAGCTTCCTGCATCAATAATTGGGGCCTGGGAGCTTCTGGTATGAAAGGCTGCACATATTCTCTTTGAGGAGGAGCTCGGGGAGCTGCAGGGCGACTTCTTTCTGCGGGGGCCATTGCAGATGTCTGTTCGGCCCGCCGACCCTTTAGTTCTTCCTCCTCATTAATGTATTTCTCCACGCGGATTAGCAATTCCTCGTAGCTAGCCGCCAGTTTTCTCAATAGGGAGCTAAGAAAAGGCCCCTCTCTTAGCCCATGTGGGATGGCCACCCTCAGTGCGTTTAACTTTGTCGAGGGGATATTCCTGACAGTAGAAGTGAATCGATGAAGATACCCTCTAAGTAATTCTGAGGGCTCCTGCCTAATGTGTAGCATGATTGAAGCATCGTGCTTGTACATCTTGTAGTTGGCAAACTCCTGGCGGAACACCCCTTGAAAATCGGTGAAACAAGTAATAGACCCTGGGGGAAGGGTGTTAAACCATTTCTGCCCTGAGCCGGTTAAGGTGGTACGGAAGACCCGGCATTTGAGAGCGTCAGAATAGCAGTGAAGCAAGGTGGCTCCTGTAAATTGCGACAAATGTTCTTTAGGACCAATTGTGTCATCATATTTATCCACTTGGGGATTTCTGAAATATGAAGGTGGCAGTTCAGAAAGAATGTCAATGGTGAAAGGACTGGGCTCATAAGTCTCTAGAGCCCTAGTTGACTGGCTCTCACCCTGTTCTTCTCGCTGAATCTATGTCACTGGTATAGTAGTCTGATGCAGTCTCTCCCCTAGCCCATCCCCGGGCAACACCTCAACGTTTGTAGTTGTACGAAGCGGAGGGGGCATCTCCTGTTGCTGTCCTCGAGGAGAAGGTTCATCGGAATGAAAATGAAGGTATCTAGTCATTCTCCTCTCTTTGGCTAGGGCAGCCACGGTTGTGTCCACCATGGCCCTCAGTGTTGGATCGTTTATAGTCGCTAGAGGGGAGTGAATAGCGATCGGGAAAGCTTTTCGATTTGTTTTTTAAAAACACAAGTAAAAAGAAGAATGCAGCGGAAAATAAAAATAACAACTTTGTTTTTACTTGGTTCACAGCCTTCGGCTGCTAATCCAAGGCCCTAACAGTCCTAGACCGCGCACGAAGGGCAAAGCACTAAAAACACTCCTCCTCGTTAGAGGTAGGAGTAAGCGAGTACAAGAATTATCAATAAGTAGAGATAAAGGGACACTCCCCCTCTTCCCGTTGCGAGAAAAGCTCCAAATAAAAAAAAGAAGATTACAGAATTTGAAACAAACTTTAAGTCAACTTTTTATCGACAACTAAAAGAATAGAAGGTTGAGCACGAGTTGTCACCGTTTCGGCAGCGCTTTGTCGTAGGGAGGTCATAGTAGAAGAACGACGTTGCGAAAGCAATTTGGAGCACATAGAATTCATGAAAAGGGGTGGAGAACTTCTTATTTTATAGTCTTGTGAACCCCTAATCGTTGAGATGAGGTTTCATGAGAAGATGTCACCTAGCCCTTAAGAAATGGAGATAAGATTTGTCATGCCCCGAGAGTATGTCGTGCTGAAAAGCAAATGGATGGTATCTCCCCTGTACGTGGCAACCTTTCGGGTTAATACAAGGCCCGTAGGCCTATAACAACAATATAATATAAAGATATCAACATACCAAACACAGCGAAAACATACTGACAGATAAAACAAGATACAAAGACCCAACTGTGCACTCCGGAGTGACTTGACACAACAAGAACCATAATAGAATCCACATCAGAAGTCAAATACATACAACACATCCATAACCACAAATACGGTAACGATACAGGATAAAATCCCAAAATGACAATCCAACATAATACAATAGTACGAAATAAATATCCATCTGTTCAGTGTGAGATGGGATTAGCTGGCGGAGCTCCGAACGTCTAAGGAAATCTTCTACCTGTTACTTGGGCGACAGGAAACCCAGGGTTCAGGGTGGTGAGTATAAACTCAGGAGTAATATATAGAAAGTGCATGAACAACATATAGGATATAGAGATCTACAAGTATATATGTGATGATCTACAGGTATACAGAATATGTCCAATAGATATACAATCCTATCCAAATCTAATAACAAGTAACTACAGTATAGTCATACTCAATGTATATACTAAACTGATCAACTAAACATAAAATAATGTACCTAATGGTCTACAACACCATAAGTTATATCATCCTGAACAGATATACAATAGCATAACCCATACAACATACAAGGTCAATCCCATACCTGACCAACACTCAGACATATGAACAGTATATAATCACATGTAATAACATCCCAGTCCATACTAGACTATGACATGACGCTAATCAAATGCATACAACAGTCTGGACCAACATATATATCATGCTCAACACATAGCAGTATAAAATATGTCAATGACATGTATCATGATGTACAAGCATATGCAACAATCATAGCTCAAACAAATGCAGCATCTCACAGGCATATGTGAAACATATATCAAATACATGCATACATATATATCAGCAATGCATATGCATGGTCACTGTTTGCGGACCCGACCAACCATGACTCCAGAGTGGCCAGGGTGGTACGACATGACAACTATCCCGACTCCAGCTACCACTACTCTCGAGTGGCCGAGCTGGGTAGTATGAAATAGTAGCTAGCCGCCATAGAGCTATATGCTACCCTAGGGGTCCCTGGTGCAAGCGACTCTAGCTACCACTACCCATGAGTGGTCGAGTGTTGCACGACAGGACAAGTTGCACTCCACTCCAGCTACCACCGTCTATAGTGGTCGAGCGCGGCACATCCAATGCTCTGCCCTCAACCCTGCTACCACTACCCCGAGTAGCCGGGGAGATAGGATGACTGACGATTCGTCTCAACCACAAGGGAGACCCAGCCAACAGCATGCATGCAATGTAATGATGCATAGCTCCATACATGTATCCTCGCCACACCCCCTATCCCACAGGGAGTCCTAGTCAACCAAAAGTCAACTAAGCAAGGACTACAATCCACAAGACTCTCTCTATCACACAAAGAGTCATACACATCTGACAGTCAACCACGCTAAGACCTCTAGTCAGAAGCAAGACACTATCGACAATCCATATAACCATATACAAATATACGATCCATAATAGATATACAATCATGCTAGGACCTCCAGTCCATAACCACATACTAACAACCACACACTTGTCTATGCACAGACGACTAGATCTGCCATAGATGCATAACTAATATGTGTACGATACAACAATCAATTCCCTAATTTGATCCATCACTTAACCCTAGAGATGTAACACAGTAACCAAATCTGAGGTCACAAAGATAATCCTAACCACCTGTACTCACTGAACCTCCATCAGCTAACACATAATAGGGTTTATAGTTCATATTCGTGCTAGATAATCAATGAAGTAACGGCGATATATCTCAAAGGTCAAGGCAGTACAAGCATATGATTAAATAAGAGTGGATCTAAGATCAAAGTAATAGCATAAGTTCAAATTCATGCACCAGATTTAGATCAAAACTACCTGACCAGGGTAGATATTACCCACTTGATATGCAGATTACATTGTCCACCTTCACATCCAAGACTCCATCACATATCAATGTCCTGTACACAATGTAGAAGACACTTAAGTTCTACCATACATCGAATAATCGAACGAAATCCTACATTGACTTCATATCCCAATCAACTAACCAAAATTTACCCAAAGTATCTTTTACCTATCCTACATAGGCACTGCCATATCACCATTCATTAACTACTAATACTTCACATAATAACCAAATTCCATAAATCTACAATCATATCCTCCAACAAAACAATATTATTCCAACTAAATCCACATTTAGCTATTGACCAGAATGTTACACAATCTTAGGGTAACAAATTGCAACGCAATAGCAAATCTAAATCAATTTGTGAACTACATCCACCACAATTCCAATAATCTTAAACCAAAACATTACAAACTGCATAATCTATAAGTAAACCACCCCTCAACAATCAAAACCATCATCCAAACCAATTAAAACTTACCTCACAGCCTCATCCGGAAGATCCAATCCACTATAGTAATCCTCGTTCACCTGTAATCCATTTCAACCTTTAAAATTTAGAAGTATATTGATTCACAATCACCAATAACCACACAGCAATGACATAATATCCATATCAACTACAAATCATAATTTCCAACTTTAAGCTTACCCATCCAAGCCTCGCTTCCACCGCTTCGTTGATCCAAATTCCCCTCAACGATTCACTACCCAGTTTCTCGATCTACAAATAGAAATCCAAAATAGCAGCTTGTGATCAAAGGAAAATGAAGACACAACAAACCAATGAGAGTCCAATAATCGATCTGAGCTGTATTCCTGCGGTGGTGGCTGAAGGTGAAGTCGGCGATGACCTGAGCTCATGCGACGGCGACGACCTGAGCTCGAGCGACAACGAGACTGCACACGGGGAAGAGAAGAACCAACTGAATAGCTCACCGGCAAGGCTGACGGTAGTTCAAGCTCGCGACGACATCGGTGGTAGATCTAACTCACGAGGGTCAATGGTCGACGGTCTTCCGCTCGAGGCAACCTCCAGCGACCTCTGATGACCAGGTGATGGCAGCGAGGCCGTTGCTTGCCACAGAGAAGGCGGCGATCGGGAAAAGGCATCGCAGAAGAGAAAGAATCGGCGACAGTCGGCTATAGAAATCACGAGAAGAAATCGGGATCGAGAAATGGGGAAGTCGCAGCGAGAAAGGAAATAGGGAATCACGAGATCGGGTTCGACGGGCGTTTATAAAAGTCGTTCCATTTGGGTTGAGCTAGCCTTGGTCAAGTCTAACCCAAGTTAAGTCCAAACTCCCAATTAAGCTTTAATATTCCTCGTATGGACTACTTTTGAATCCGAAAAATTCCTAAAAATTCCTGAAAATTCCACAAGCTAATTCTCAATTAGCAAGGGCTATTATTTTTATTTTATTTAATATTATTTATTTTATTAAGACTATCCTCGAGGTTGATCTTTGACCAGCAGTCGACTGTTATCCTTACCAGTCGACTGCTGGAGGCATCAGTCGACTGATACAAGCCATCAGTCGATTGATGGCAGAGTTTTCGGCTGTAATGAAAAGTTAGCTCGAGAAATAAGTAAGTACGATGGTCATTTACCATCCGATCTCGACTTAGACCTTCCATGGGAGGTCCTGGTCGGATCGTCGCCTAAGGATGTCCCCGTACGGAGGACACGACCTCACTTACACTCACTCACACGAGCTTACCTCAACCTTTTACCTTTGAAGCTTCACTTTCGGTCTTCACATGAGTTCTTCGGCTCCCTCCGAAATCCTCCCGGTGTCGCCCGACCACCACAGCTATCCTCCGGATGTCACTGACCTTCAGCTTTAGCTTAGCAATTTTGCACACTTGATTCAGCTCGTGAGATAACAAAATGAGCTTAAATTTGTATCATTTGCTATAATCAAAACTCAGGTTCGACTTAGGTGTCCACTGCACCAACAATCTCCCCCTTTTTGATCTATGGCAAACCCATACAAAGTTAAGGAAAATAGATTAAGTGCATTAAGCAAAATGAGTATGAAATATGCATGAATGAGCAGGATTATAAAAACTCTTTTTCAAGTGCTCCCCCTTGAGGAATCCTCCCCCTTGACCGAGGGTGAGTACTTGAGAAAGGATTTTAACTCTCCCCCTTGATGTTTTCTACTTAAAAAGAGTTAAGTAATCGAAATTACTTAATATTGGCCTTAGTGTTTAAAATAAGTTTTAAGCAAACATTACTTAACTTGGCCTTTCTCCCCTTATTTAAGTTCTAAAAAAATTAAGTTAAGTAAACATTTACTTAACTTGTCATTTTAATGATATAGAAAGTTAAAGTATGTCCTATGTGTTGTGAGATGTATTGGCTCCTTAAATCTATAGGTGCATGATATCTAGGGTAAGCCCTATGCTAATTCCATTAACAAGAAAAGTAAATAATAGAATTATAATAAGTTATGATTTGTAAATCCTACTCTATTACGCACATGCCCAATTTTCGTCTGAGAAGACTAAATTCGGCTTCGGGTAGCGGCTTGGTAAAGAGATCGGCTAGGTTTGACATGGATTCCACATATTCGAGTTGAATAGTCCCGTTAACTACATGTTCTCGAATGAAGTGGTGTTTAACTTCTATATGTTTGGACCTAGAGTGGCATATGGGATTCTTGGTTAAGTTAATTGAGCTAATATTATCTATATGAGTTTTAATATTGTTGAAGTTTAGGTTAAAGTCTTGGAGAGTGTGCTTCATCCAAAGAAGCTGAGCTACACACTCACTCATTGCAATGTATTCGGCTTCGGTGGTAGACAAGGCAATGTAGTGTTGCTTCCTACTGCACCAACTCACTAGACTCGAGCCGAGAAATTGACAACAATCACTCGTACACTTTCTATCGAGTTTACTACTGGCATAGTCCGAGTCGGAGTAGCTGATTAGTTCGAACTCTATAGATCTAGGGTACCAAATACCTACGCTTAGTGTGCCCTTTAGATATATAAGAATACGCTTCACTAGAGTTAGGTGAGACTCCTTGGCACAGGTTTAAAACCTAGCGCATATACTTACTGCAAATAAAATGTCGAGTCGACTCACAGTTAAGTATAGAAGACTCCCTATCACACTTCTATAGTATTTTAGGTCGATGGGCTTTCCTTCTAAGTCCTCTCCTATGTTGACATTAGTTGCTATGGGTGTATTGATGGTTTTAGCATCTTGCATTCCAAAACGTTTAATTAGTTCCCTAGTATATTTTTGTTGATGTAAATATATTCCATCCTTAGTTTGTTTAATTTATAGTCCTAGAAAGAAACTCAATTCACCTACTAAATTCATTTCAAATTCACTTTCCATAAGTGAAATGAATTCATTTAGTAGGATCGAATTGGTTGTTCCGAAAATGATGTCGTCTACGTAGACTTGGGCTATAAAGATTTTCTTACCTACAGTTTTTACGAAAAGAGTCAGATCGACTAGGCCTTAGTTAAACCCTTTTGACTTAAGATATATTGAGAGCCTCTTGTACCAAGCTCGAGGAGCTTGTTTGAGTCCATAAAGAACTCTCTTTAGTTTAAGGACATGGTTGGGCTTATCTAAGCTTTCGAATCCTGGGAGTTGACTAACGTACTGTTAGTGAAAGCCCTAGAGCCAATCATGTGATGATTGTTGTATGGACTTTATTGTATCATATTCCTATTTATAAAGGCATGGTTATTATATTTACTTATATTGGTGCCAAATAACTAAATATAATAATGTCCTTGAGTAGTAGGTTCTTATCTATATCAATCGATTGGTTGAATCGATAATGAGATGATATAGAGAACACTACTCTTAATCATTCCTAGTCGAGTATTAACATTCAGGGACAATGTTAATGCGTAGAGACTAGCATGTAGGTCAACAAGATGACTTGATCTCACAAGTCATGAATATGAGATATCAAGTTGACACATGGGTATACATTGGAGAATATATACTGAATGACCCACCATGAGAAAGTATCATGGATCATTATATGAGTGTCATATACTTTCTCATGTGGCTATTAGTATGACTATTAGTCCTTAGACCTGAAGTCACCATGGTTCCCTACATAAGGAGTTGCATACTTTGGCTTCGTCAAACGTCACCCATAAATGGGTAGACTATAAAGGCGATTACTGGGTATGTAACAAATTATGCGGAGGGATGTGAGTGATGTAGATGGGATCTATCCCTCCTATATGACGGGAGTGACATCGATATTCTTGATAGAGTAAGACCACGAAGTGCATGGCCATGCCCAAATGAGTCAATATGAGATATTGAGCTCATTTGATTAGAGTGAGTCTACTTGGAGTTCAAGATTTAGATTGTACCGAGGATGACATGATCTATGCCTCGATTGGTCAATCTAGATGTCAAGGATAGAGGGACATTGTCACATATTGTGAGAGTCACAATTAGTAGTCACAAAGGTGATGTTGGAGCTCAACATTCTTGTAACTTGGGTAGCAATGATGTGTTGCTAGATACCGCTCATTGCTTATGTTCCTAAATCGGTTTAGGGACATTGCCAACGTTACAAGAACCTATAGGATCACACACATAAGAGCAATTAGATGGAGATTAGGTTCATATGATGAACCATGAGGATTAGGTTCATGGGATGAACCAAATTGGATTAAGAGTAATCCAAATTAGACTAATTGAGTTAGACTCAAGTTGATTCAAGTATTGAATGAGTCTAATTTTGATTTGATTCATCAAATCAATTTAAATTAATGAATAAAGATTCATTAAATTAAATTTACTTGAGTCAAGTGGTTAGATTTAATCAACCATGGGAGATTAGAGGTCAAGTTTGACTTGACTTGAGAGGGAAGATGAAAGGTCAAGTTTGACTTGACCAAATGTCATGTCATGATGATGACTTGGCATGGCCGGCCAATGATGATGCTCCACATCATCATTGACTTTGTCAATAGGTGCCACATCATGAGGGAGACCAAGGGTCATGGGAGTTACATGCATGCATGTAACCTCCTCTCCATGAAGTGGCCGGCCACTCCATTAGATGGGGTAATTGATTTTTGGTGGCTTAATAACTTCATCTTCAACCTTGGTGCTCTTTATCTCAAGCTCTACCTCTCCCAACCTCTCCTTGGCCGAAATTCCTAAAGGAGTGCTAGCACACTCTAAGGCATTTTTCTCCACCTATTGCTTGTGTGGATACCAATAGAGGAGTGTGCACTTGACACTCTCGAGTTCCGACGAACTTTTGGACGAGTGTGATAAGCGAAGGGCATCGCTACGAGGGTAATGTTCTAACCTCTTAGATCTAAGGTAGATCTAGGGTTTTTGTAAGCACATACATGTTTTTATATTTTTTATACTTCGCACGGATCCGTGGCCGGGGCTTCCGAGGTTTCCGCAATGCAAAAAGCGGTTTTTGCGGCTCGGAAAAAACCCAACAGTGGTATCAGAGCCACGTGCGAAGCATGTATGTGTTTCATTTTTGTAATTTTTGTATTAGATATAAAAATTATAGATTTATATGTTTCTGTAAATTTCCTAATTTTATAGAATTTTTGGGTATTTTTCTCAAAGAGTCGAAGCAACAAGTGTTGGGACACTTGTAGGCTTCAACCATCGAGAAAAACTCTCCGAAACGGCGAGTTCTCGCTTTAGGTTTTTGGGACAGCGACTTAAGTCACTGTAGGATTGTAGTAGGGACACTCGCAAAGTTAATTTTGCGAGTATGGGCGCTGCCCTATCCCCGAAAGGGGCTTTGTCCCGCGATCGCGCCCGGAAACCGCTTAACGGGACCGTTACGGAGAGGTGACTCATTAATTTGAAAAAAAATTAGGAAAAATTATAGAAATTTCTGTAAAAATACATAATTTAGAATTATGTATTATTCTGTGATTTTCATGGCCCAATAACCCCAATTTGATTGGATTATGTGTGTTGTAATTCATAATACGGCCTGCGTGCCGTTTTGTGGTTGTGCGTATTGTATAGTGTAGGTGACCTGCACGTCGTACCTCTTCTTTTGATATTCTAGTTGTAATTAGTTTTTAAACTCGAATGTAACTCGAGTTTCATATTTGTAATGTACAAAATGGAGCGGTGGAAAGTCCACTTGAAGACGAGATTACGAGAAGGGTGACGACGACACATGGCGGTCAAAGGAAGCGCTTGGAGAAGCCGCTAGCCTTAGGTTGACCGTCCGATCTTCTCATTGGCTTGAGAAGATCGTAGTAGGGCCATGACTATATCTCATTATGTGTCTTTGAGTTATCATCGCCTTTCTTCTTCCTATTATTCTTGTCTTTCCTCCTTGTCGTCTGTTTCTCTTTCGAAAACTGCAGGAGATGCATTTGCCCATCCAGGATGGAAACAGGCTATGCTGGACGAAATGAGTGCCTTACAGAGCTGTGGGACTTGGGACCTCGTCCCTCTACCACCAGGAAAATCAGTTGTTGGTCGTCGATGGGTATATACGGTGAAGGTTGGTCCAGAAGGAACGGTTGAAAGACTTAAGGCTCATCTTGTTGCTAAAGGCTATACTCAGATCTTTGGATTGGATTATGGGGATACTTTTTCCCCTGTTGCTAAAATGTCTTCGATACGTCTATTCATGTCCATTGCTGCGATTCAACACTGGCCTCTTTATCAGTTAGACATCAAGAATGCGTTCTTACATGGTGACCTGCTCGAAGAAGTCTACATGGAGCAACCTCCGTGTTTTGTTGCTCAGGGGGAGTCTTCCGGTCTTGTATGCCGCTTGCGAAAATCTTTATATGGTCTCAAGCAATCACCCAGAGCATGGTTCGGTAGATTCAGTATTGTAATTCAACAGTTCGGCATGACTCGGAGCGAGGCTGACCATTCTGTCTTTTATCGCCACTCATCTACTGATTGCATCTATCTAGTGGTTTATGTTGATGATATTGTCATCACAGGCAGTGATCATCTTGGGATTTCACAGGTGAAACAACATCTTTTCAAACATTTCCAGACAAAAGATCTCGGCAAACTCAAATATTTCTTGGGGATAGAAGTAGCACAGTCCAGAAATGGGATCATTATATCCCAAAGGAAATATGCAATGGATATTCTAGAAGAAACAGGAATGTTAAACTCAAAGACAGTTGACAACCCTATGGATCCTAATGTTAAGCTCCTGCCAAATCAGGGGGAGCCTCTACCAAATCCCGAACGATACAGGCGATTAGTAGGGAGACTAAGCTACCTTACTGTTACTCGTCCAGATATCTCATTTGCCGTAAGTGTAGTAAGTCAGTTTCTCAACTCTCCGTGTAAAGAACATTGGGATGCTGTGATTCGCATTGTTCGATATATCAAAGGTGCTCCAGGAAAAGGTCTTTTGTTCGAAAACAAAGGACATACTCGAGTTATAGGGTATTCTGATGCAGATTGGGCAGGATCTCCAATTGATAGGAGATCCACCTCTGGTTTTTGTATATTTGTCGGAGGCAGAGTATCGAGCTATGGCCATAGCCAGTCAAGAACTTATATGGCTCAAACAATTGCTTCGGGAGCTCAGGTTTGGAGATGTTACACAAATGTCACTCATATGTGATAATCAGGCCGCCATGCATATCGCGTCAAATCCAGTTTTTCATGAGAGGACAAAGCATATTGAAGTCGACTGTCACTTTGTCAGAGAGAAAGTCATATCTGGAGAAATATCTACTAGTTTTGTTAACTCGCATGATCAACTAGCAGATATGTTTACTAAGTCTCTGAGAGGTCCCCGAATTGACTACATATGTAACAAGCTGGGTGCATATAATTTATATGCTCCCGCTTGAGGGGGGGTGTTAGAATATTATAGATATGATTAGGGATAATTGTTATCCCTAAATATCATTAGGAATAATTATTTCTTAGGATAGAATTTTGATTTATTCCTAGAATAGGGTTTGATTTATTCTTTTGAATAAGCCCTAATCTTGTCTATAAATAGGGCTTCTTTCATGTAAGTTAGGTAATTTAGAGATTTACGAAATAACAATATATATATATATATTTAATTGATTTTGCTTGTATGTATGTGATGCATGCTAGTAGAATAATGCTTGTATGTATATGATGCATGCTAGGATAATTTTCTTGTATGTATATGATGCATGCTAGAATAATGAATGTATGTATATGATGCATGCTAATATAGGATAATAAAGGCCTAAATGCGTATAAGATACACATTACGATTAGATTAGATCATAATCGAATCAACTCGAAAATGCCTACCGAGCCTTGATACCCATTACTACCTCGATCATTTGTTGTTGTTGAATCTGCCAAAGCAGAGCAACGCATATTATCTTGGTAGGGTACAGAGAGACAATCTTGGTCCCGCCTATCACGCTTGGGTTAGAGTAAGCTCAATTAGATTGAGCAAAACTAGTTAAACTCAATTGGATCGAGTAGAACTATAGGCATATTCCAATCGTTGGAACGATAGGTCAAGATCACATTTACACTAAATCTTGGGCGATTTAGCCAAAGCTAACTCAAGGTCTTTTGTAAATGTGGGTCTTGATCCTATAAACAAGAGTTGCATAGAGATGTAATCGGTAATGTGTTACCCACCGATCGTACTAAGTCTTGGGCGATTTAGCCAAAGCTAACTCAAGGCTTAGTATGATGTGGATCTTGTCCCGCAAGAATTATAGCTAGTTTGTATGAATCTAGTAAATGTGGTTTGACCACATCCATAACTCGATTCTATAAAATTCCTATAATTCAGTGGGAGCATCATTTGATTAAAGGCCTAATTAAATGATAAAAGGAATATGATATTAATTCTCTGCATTGTATGTTGTAGATAATTATGTCGACAACCACGAACACTCTCTCTCTGCGATCTGTCCTTGAGAAGGACAAGCTCAATGGAGCAAATTTCCTGGACTGGTACAAGAACTTGAGAATTGTTCTCACCCAAGAAAGGAAGTTGTACGTCCTGGAGCAGCCCATTCCGGAGGCACCTCCTGCCAGTGCCTCGCAAGCTGACAAAGATGCTTACAAAAAGCATCAAGATGATGCATTAGATGTGTCATGTCTAATACTCGCGACCATGAACTCTGAGCTTCAGAAGCAACATGAGTTCATGAATGCTTATGATATGGTTGGACATCTTCGTCAACTATATCAAGGACACTGGAAGCGTAACTGCAAGGCATACCTGGAAGATCTTAAGAAGAAGAGAAGTGAGACTTCTACTTCAGGTATAAATGTTATAGAAGTCAATCTATCTATTTCTTCATCATGGGTATTAGATACCGGATGTGCATCTCACATTTGTACCAATGTGCGAGTGAGAAATAGCGAGGGCATTGACAAAGGCGAGGTGGACCTCTGAGTAGGCAATGGAGCAAGGGTTCTTATTATTCTTTGTAGGAACTTATGATCTATCTACGCCCTCTGGGCTTGTACTAGAATTAGATGAATGTTGTTATGTATACGCCTTAACTAAGAACATCATTTCAGTTTCTTGTTTGGACAAGAAAGGTTTTCATTTATAATAAAGAACAAATGTTGTTGTTTATTTAAATGATATGTTCTATTATTGTAGTGCACCTCTAATGAGCGGACTCTATTTTCTAGACTTAGAGGCCTATCTATAACATAAGTACCAAGAGGTTCAAGTCGAATGAGTTGAACCAAACCTATCTCTGGCATTGTCGCAGGTCACATAAATGAGAGTAAACTTATCTCGGCTCCATAAGGATGGGTTTGCTAGACTCATTTGATTTTGAATCATATGAGACATGCGAGTCTTGCCTTTTAGGCAAGATGACCAAGACTCCCTTTAGTGGACATAGCGAAAGAGCAGATTTGTTAGGACTTATACATAGTGATGTATGTGGTCCTTTCAATGTTGCTGCTAGAGGTGGTTACAGGTACTTCATTACATTTACTGATGACTTCAGTAGATATGGTTATGTGTATCTTATGACACATAAATCAGAATCCTTTGAAAAGTTCAAAGAATTCAAGAATGAAGTACAAAACCAGCTTGGCAAGAGTATTAAGATACTTCGATCAAATCGAGGTGGAGAATACCTTAGCCATGAGTTTCGTGACTATCTAGCTGAGTGTGGGATTCTATCCCAACTTACTCCTCCTGGAACACCACAGTGGAATGGTGTATCCGAAAGGAGGAATCGTACCCTATTAGATATGGTACGATCTATGATGAGTCACACAGATCTTCCTATATCCTTTTGGGGATATGCTCTAGACCACAGCGACCTTTACCCTTAACCGTGTACCATCGAGGTTGTGATAAAGACACCATATCGATATGGGCGGGGAGAAATCCCATGATGTCTTTTATGAGGATTTGGGGTTGTGAGGCTTACGTTACGTCGAGTCTCGAGACAAGGGGACCCAAATCCGATGGAGTCTTTTATTTTGTTGGATATCCCAAGGATACAAAGGGATATTACTTCTACATTCCCAGTCAGCACAAAGTGTTTGTGGCAAAGACTGGAGTTTTTCTAGAAAGGGATTTTGTTTCTAGAAAAACTAGTGGGAGTACCTTCAATCTTGAAGAAATTCAAGATAAGGACCATAGCACTGAGGCCTTGATGGAGGTTGAACAGGAACCACAAAGTGTTGTGGGTGATGAGGTTATTGCTCAAAGAGTTGTGGAACAACCACCTGTTCATGTAGACCTACCTCTTCGCAGATCTGATAGGGTACGTCATCAGCCTGAGAGATATTCATTTCTCTTGTCTGACCATGATGACGTAATGCTCATTGAGAATGAGCCTACCTCCTATCAGGAAGCTGTGATGAGCCCAGATTCTGAGAAATGGCTAGAGGCCATGAGATCCGAGATGGAATCCATGTACACCAACCAAGTATGGACTTTGGTTGATCCAGCTGAAGGGGTCAAACCCATTGGGTGTAAGTGGGTCTTTAGGAGAAAGACTGACATGTATAGACTTACGCATACCTATAAGGGTCGATTGGTGGCTAAAGGTTTCAAGCAAATTCATGGTATTGACTATGATGAAACCTTTTCTCCAGTGGCGATGTTTAAGTCCATTCGGATCTTGCTTGCTATTGCAGCATACCATGATTATGAGATCTGGCAGATGGATGTCAAAACCACGTTTCTGAATGGAAACTTGCTCGAGGATGTGTACATGACACAACCTGAGGGTTTTGTAGATCCACAGCATACTGGGAAGGTATGCAAGCTGCAAAGGTCCATTTATGGGCTAAAGCAAGCTTCTCGGAGCTAGAATCTTCGATTCGATGATGCGATCAAACAGTTTGGTTTCATCAAGAATGAAGATGAACCCTGTGTCTACAAGAGGGTTAATGGGAACATAGTTGTCTTCCTTGTATTGTATGTTAATGACATACTGCTCATTGGGAATGACATCCCTTCGCTATAGTCTGTGAAGACTTGGCTCGGGACGTGCTTCTCAATGAAAGACTTAGGTGAAGCAGCCTGTATTCTAGGAATCAAGATCTATAGAGATAGATCTAAGAGATTGCTTGGCCTAAGTCAGAGTACATACATTGACATGGTATTACTTCGGTTTGCCATGCAGAATTCCAAGAAAGGACTTCTGCCGATGTCACATGGTGTGAGTCTTTCGAAGACTCAAAGTCCCTCTTCTAGGGAGGAGAGAGACCGCATGGATAAGATCCCTTACGCATCTGCTATAGGATCTATCATATACGCCATGCTGTGTACTCGTCCTGATGTCTCGTATGCTTTGAGCATGACGAGTAGATACCAGTCAGATCCAGGTGAGCGTCACTGGATAGCAGTCAAGAATATTCTTAAATACTTGAGAAAGACTAAAGAATATTTCTTGATATTTGGAGGCGATGAGGAGCTAGCTGTAAAGGGTTACAGCGATGCCAGCTTCCAAACTGACCAGGATGATTATAGATTGCAGTCAGGGTTCGTGTTTTACTTGAATGGTGGTGCTGTGAGCTGGAAGAGTTCGAAGCAGGACACAGTTGTTGATTCTACAACAGAAGCCGAGTATATCGCTGCATCTGAGGCAGCAAAGGAGGCAGTTTGGATCCGCAAGTTCATTACTGAGCTTGGGGTGGTTCCTAGCATTGCAGATCCCATAGAGCTCTATTGTGACAACAATGGAGCGATTGCACAGGCTAAGGAACCTCGCTCACACCAGCGGACCAAACACATACTACGGCGCTTCCATCTCATTCGAAAGATTATCGATAGAGGAGATGTGAAGATTTGCAGAGTACCCACAGAGGCTAACATCACAGATCCCTTGACCAAGGCTTTGGCACAGAAAAAGCATGATGGTCACACTAGGTCATTGGGTATTAGATACTACAGTGATTGGCACTAGTGCTAGTGGGAGATTGTTAGTGAAAGCCCTAGAGTCAATCACGTGATGATTGTTGTATGGACTTTATTGTATCATATTCCTATTTATAAAGGCATGGTTATTATATTTACTTATATTGGTGCCAAATAACTAAATATAATAATGTCCTTGAGTAGTAGGTTCTTATCTATATCAATCGATTAGTTAAATCGTTAATGAGATGATATAGAGGACACTACTCTTAATCATTCCTAGTCGAGTATTAATATTCAGGGACAATGTTAATGCGTAGAGACTAGCATGTAGGTCAACAAGATGACTTGATCTCACAAGTCATGGATATGAGATATCAAGTTGACACATGGGTATGCATTGGAAAATGTATACTAAATGACCCGCCATGAGAAAGTATCATGGATCGTTATATGAGTGTCATATACTTTCTCATGTGGCTATTAGTATGACTATTAGTCCTTAGACCTGAAGTCACCATGGTTCCCTACGTAAGGAGTTGCATACTTTGGCTTCGTCAAATGTCACCCGTAAATAGGTGGACTATAAAGGCGATTACTGGGTATGTAACAAATTATGCGGAGGGATGTGAGTGATGTAGATGGGATCTATCCCTCCTATATGACGGGAGTGACATCGATATTCTTGATAGAGTGAGACCACGAAGTGCATTGTCATGCCCAAATGAGTCAATATGAGATATTGAGCTCATTTGATTAGAGTGAGTCTACTTGGAGTTCAAGATTTAGATTGTACCGAGGATGACACGGTCTATGCCTCGATTGGTCAATCTAGATGTCAAGGATAGAGGGACATTGTCACATATTGTGAGAGTCACAATTAGTAGTCACAAAGGTGATGTTGGAGCTCAACATTCTTGTAACTTGGGTAGCAATGATGTGTTGCTAGATACCGCTCATTGCTTATGTTCCTAAATCGGTTTAGGGACATTGCCAGCGTTACAAGAACCTATAGTCACACACATAAGAGCAATTAGATGGAGATTAGGTTCATATGATGAACCATGAGGATTAGGTTCATGGGATGAACCAAATTGGATTAAGAGTAATCCAAATTAGACTAATTGAGTTAGACTCAAGTTGATTCAAGTATTGAATGAGTCTAATTTTGATTTGATTCATCAAATCAATTTAAATTAATGAATAAAGATTCATTAAATTAAATTTACTTGAGTCAAGTGGTTAGATTTAATCAACCATGGGAGATTAGAGGTCAAGTTTGACTTGACTTGAGAGGGAAGATGAAAGGTCAAGTTTGACTTGACCAAATGCCATGTCATGATGATGACTTGGCATGGCCGGCCAATGATGATGCTCCACATCATCATTGACTTTGTCAATAGGTGCCACATCATGAGGGAGACCAAGGGTCATGGGAGTTACATGCATGCATGTAACCTCCTCTCCATGAAGTGGCCGGCCACTCCATTAGATGGGGTAATTGATTTTTGGTGGCTTAATAACTTCATCTTCAACCTTGGTGCTCTTTCTCTCAAGCTCTACCTCTCCCAACCTCTCCTTGGCCAAAATTCCTAAAGGAGTGCTAGCACACTCTAAGGCATTTTTCTCCACCTATTGCTTGTGTGGATACCAATAGAGGAGTGTGCACTTGACACTCTCGAGTTCCGGCGAACTTTTGGACGAGCGGGATAAGCGAAGGGCATCGCTACGAGGGTAATGTTCTAACCTCTTAGATCTAAGGTAGATCTAGGGTTTTTGTAAGCACATACATGTTTTTATATTTTTTATACTTCGCACGGATCCGTGGCCGGGGCTTCCGAGGTTTTCGCAACGCAAAAAGCGGTTATTGCGGCTCGGAAAAAACCCAACACGTACACCTCTTCCCTAATAAGTTCATTCAAAAATGCTGACTTGACGTCCATTTGAAATAATTTAAAACCTCAATGTGCAGCGTATGCTAACAATATTCAGATGAATTCTAGTCTAGCTACGGGGGCATAGGTTTCATCGTAATCTAATCCTTCGACTTGACTAAAACCTTTGGCAACTAATCCTGCTTTATTTCTAACTACTTCACCTTTGTCATCAAGTTTGTTTCGGAATGTTAGGACATGTGCGCCAACTAGAGGGGGGGTGAATAGCGATGTGTTCGTTCGTAGATGGAATTCGTTCACGTGATCGTCTCTACAATTTCGTTAGTACGCAGCGGAATAGTAATAATAAAAACAATAACGAAATGAAGCAATCACACACGAACACAATTGTTTAACGTGGTTCGGAACCGCACGGTTCCTACTCCACGGATCGGGTTCGTACGAACCCTAGCGATGCCAATCACACACCACTATAAAACACTCCTTCTCGGAACAATCCGAAGGCGGAGAAACCTCGTACAAGATGATTACACCAATAATCAAATAACAACAAGCAAATAAAATGAGATACAATGCAATATAAGTAAATAAAACGCTTTACAAATGCCTTTCGATTGCTTGCTTGTTGATCGCTTGAACCGTGGTTGAAGACCCTGATTTACAGCAGTAAATCGCCTCAAAAACGTCCAAGAAATCGCTACCAAAAACCCTCCCGTCGAGCTCCTTTTATCCTTGCACGCGACCTGGATTTCCACCTATCAGTCGACTGCCATAAGTCACCAGTCGACTGATGCCACTATTATCGTGAGACAACGGCTCGATCCACGCTGGAAAAACTCCAACGGATCTCTTGGCGATCGGCGCCAACATTAGCGATCGATTGCGGTAGCGTGAGTCGGCCCGATCAGGCTCACGAGCATTCGTGCCACGGCTAAACTAGCGATCATTATCGTCCCTTGGCAATTGACTGCTATCGACAATGAGCAGTCGACTGACAGAGCAATTTTCAGCTCCAAACTGTCAGTCGACTCACGACAGTCGAACCGGCCATAATGTCAGTCGACTGACAACCTCAAAAATGAGGTTTTAGCCCAAGTATGGTTCCCCCATACTTGCTAGACCACCCTTAGCCTAGACCTAAGCCTTCTAGCCACCTCCATCAGCCTCACGCCTCTCGGATCCCTCCAAGTCATCCATGACTTGTTCATCCATAACGCTAGCCTCTAGGTGCTTCCCTCGGTTATGTCATGCTAACGGTGTCTACACCGCCAAGGCACATTGGACTTACGCCGCCAAGACTCCGCTTGGACTTTACGCCGTCAACCATTGGACTTATGCTGCCAAGACTTCACCCTTGGACTTTACGCCGCCAATATCAATCCCCTTGGACTTCTCAAATGTCAAGACTCAAGCTTGGACTTTCCCTTGCCAACCCATGTTGGACTTTCCATGCCAAGTACTCAAGACTTGGACTTTCCCAAATGCCAAGTGTCCCACTTGGACTTTCCATGCCAAGTACCCATGACTTGGACTTTCCCATAGTCACATGGTCAACCCTCAAAGTCTCCTCAAGTCAAACTCGAGTCCGGTCAAACATGACCCGGGTCGATTGCTCCAACAATCTCCCCAACATATTAACCGACATCAATGTCAAACCACTTTGTCAAACATCCTATGTCAAACATCAAAATATCACTCGAGTCAAACTTGAGTCTGGTCAATTGTGACCTGGGCCGATTGCACCAACACGGAAGACCCACCTTGTTCCAATAACTAATTTATCTTTAGGTGGTGGTATTAATTCCCAAACCTCATTCCTAGTGAATTGAGCTAGCTCTTCTTGCATTGTAATAATCCAATCGAGATCAAGAAGAGCTTGTTCAATGGTTTTGGGTTCGATTTTCGAAATCAAGGAGATTTGACTAAGGTTTCAATAAGATGATCTAGTTCGAACCCCTAAGCTAGGATCACCTATCACTTGGTCGATAGGATGATTCGTTTGAATCCTAATTTGACTTGGGTTAGGGTCACCTATCACTTGGTCGACAGGATGACTCGTTGGACTTGGGTTAGGATTAATACTAGACTCGATCTCAGGGTCGGAGTCGAGTCTGGTATGAATCGGTTCGCTAGTTGGTGTTGCTATGGGTTTTGTAGGTTCGTGTCCTTCATCGAACACTACATTAATGGTCTCTTCAACTCTAAGGGTGTCATGGTTGTATACCCTATAGGCTCTACTTGTAGTCGAGTATCCTAAGAAGATTCTGATAGAGATTTTGGAGGTGAACTTTGTCACGCCCGCCCTTTCCTAGGGTCCGGAGGGGCGGCGCGACGCGATCGTACATACATACATTACATTACAGCGGAAGGCTACACATACATATTTAGTACTTCTTACAGTGGAAGACTTTAGACTTATTTTTTTTTCTTTTAAACATAAACATGCATCGTCATTTCATAGATACTTCTTCTTAACATAGAACATGCATCATTATTTCATAGATACTTCTTCTTAAACGTAGGGCATGCATCATCAGTTCATAAGTACTTAGTTCAAATTCATAAGCTAAATCATCTTAGGGAAAACATACATAAAGAACATAACATATCTCCTCCACCATGCCACTACCACACACACTTTGCCCCTCCTGCTGCTCCCTTTAGTTTATCCAACCTTTACCCTTATCTGTAGTACAAGGGAAAAAAAACTATAAGCACATAGGCTTAGTAAGATCCTGTCCTACTCACAAAACCATACGTAAGCATAACATGACATAACATCATAACATAAGCAGACATAACATAAATACATCAGCATAGACATAAGCAGGCAATAACATGTAGACATACAACATCGTAAGCAGGCATATAACATGTAAATACATATATAACATAGCAATCATAACATGTAACATATATAACATAACAATCATAACATGTAACATATATAACATAAACAAGCATAACCTGTAAACACATGTAACATAAGCAAACATAGCATGTAAACATACATAACATAAGCAAACATAACATGTAAACATATATAACATAACCATCATAACATGTAAACATATATAACATAACCATCATAACATGTAAACATAACAATCATAACATGTAAACATATGCAGGATGCTCTTTGAAAACATATATTATAGGTACGTAAACATAACTCTCAACATATTGGACTCGACATTGTACCACATCATCATCATCATAGCGTGCATCCCTAAATAGACCCGAGGTAGCAAGTCTCGAACCTACTAGGTTACTAGGCCCGATCTTAGTCCGTCGACCTAGGGGCCATCATCATAACATAGAAGTCCATCCTAGGCCCGATCTTAGTCCGTCGGCCTAGGTCATCTGGGAGCTCATCCCGTACTAGGCCCGATCTTAGTCCGTCGACCTAGGGGCCATCATCATAACATAGAAGCTCATCCTAGGCCCGATCTTAGTCCGTCGGCCTAGGGCAACTTAGGAGCCCATCCCTTTGGACCTTGTTAGGGTCCTGGTACAAGCCATGCAGAAGGTAAAATACATACATGCTTTTTATCATAACATATCATATTTCATTTCATAAACATATCGTATTCCTTATCATGGCATATCATGTTTTTCTTCTTCATATCATAACATACTTCTTTTTCATAACATATCATATGGCTTTCATAACATATTTCTTCTTCATAACATATCATATTCTTTTCATGCATATCATGTTCCTTCTTTATAAAACATCATACATTCATACAATTACGAGGTAATAAGCATAACATGATCACAACATCACACACATATAAGCATGGCATAAGGTATAAACATCATGAGCAAGTATACATGGAATGACCTAAACTTCATGGAGTTCTATCAAGGTTTTAAACACCAAACAACTTATATATGGTCTAACTAACCACATGTTAGTTCTTTAACACATAAAGCATGGCATGGGAGGGCACTTAGGGTTTTAATTAAACCTTGGCCGAATGGGTTTAAAGGACATGAGGCTCAACCACTTAACTCTAGGTTAACCAACAACATGTTACCTTCATCTAACATCAAAAGTCATCGTGAACTCAATCAAACATGGCATAGAAACATATTAGGGTTCTTGGGCGAATGGTTCAAAGGCTTAAGGTTCATCCACTTAAATCTAGGTTAACCAAACAACATGTTATCTTCATTTACCATCAAAACATAGCAGGAACTTATCTATAGCATGGCATAGAACATGTTATCTTCTTTTAACATCAAACATGGCATAAACTCATTTAAAACCTAGCATAGAGCATGTTATCTTCATCTAACACCAAAAGTCATTATGAACTCATGCAAAACATAGCATAGAAGACACCTTAGGGGTCTAGATGGACTTGGCCGAATGGTTCAAAGGGCCTAAAGGTTCATCCACTTAAACCTAGGTTAAACAAACAACATGTTATCTTCATTTACCATCAAAACATAGCATGAACTTATCTATAACATAGCATAGAACATATTATCTTCTTCTAACATCAAACATGGCATGAACTCATTTAAAACCTAGCATAGAACATGTTATCTTCATCTAGCCTCAAAACTTAGCCCAAGCTCATCTAAACATGGCATAAAAAAAACATATAGAGGTCTAAAGTGGCTTGGCCGAATGGTCCAAGGCTTAGAAGTTTATCCACTTAATCTAATCCATCTAGCATCCCTTCTTCATCATGTTCATACAAGATATGGCATGGATCTTCATGGATAACTCAACCAAGGTCTTGGCCGAATGGTTTCAAGAGGATTAACACAAATACATCAATCGAAAACTACTTGTACGCAGGTGAGGGGGGATACTTACCTATAAATCTAAACACACCTATATAATCTGATCAAAATATATTCTTTATCATTTATCAAACATTTAACATGATCGTACTCCCAAAACTTATATAGGAAGCCTTTCAAGACATGCAATCATGCTCTTTATCCCCAAAACTTATAGGGAAAGCATCTTTGCGATCTTATATCTTGCTTCAACATGAAATATACTTAAAATACCTAAAAATATAAACAAACATAATCTGGACAGAACATATAAATTTGAATAAAATATGGTGATAGAAGTTAAATGGGCATATTAAAGAGTTACTTATGCTATAGGTGAAAGATAGCATCTTTGTGATCTTAAATCTTGCTTAAAAAGACATATACCTTAATTATAAATCTGATCACACACATATATCATCTGATCCAAACATATAATCTTCAAAACATAGAAAAATAAGCTATATAAAACAATCGAAGAGCTACTTGTACTGTAGGTGAGAGATACTTACATCCTCTCGCTATCGTACTAGTATACCGCTAGGGTTTTTAGGAGATGAAGACCTTCCCTTGTTCCTTAGCCTTAGGAGTGATCCTCTATCATATACTAAGCCTTTGTATCCCCTTGAAACCCTCTCAAAAACACCAAACAAGGGCATTAGGGTCTCAGTGAAGGAGGAAGGAGGAGGGAACATTTCGGTGGAGTTGGATCTTCTAGCAATACTAAGACTTGTGGGAACTCCTCTTGGAAAACCCCTCTTGAGAATCCCTACACAAGAAACCCTAGAGATTGGGATGAAAAAGGGAGGAAGGGGAATGAGAAATTCGGCCAAGGATGAGGAAGAAGGAGAATGAAGAAGGAAAGTGGGGTTTTACTTCCTCTCTTCTCTTAATTCTCCTCTTTAATACCTAGGGAATGAACACCCATCATCCTTTCATGGGGGGATGAACTAACTCCGATCCTCATCTTCCTTATCTTAATTCTCCTCTTTAATACCTAGGGAATGAACACCCATCATCCTTTCATAGTGGGATGAACCAACTCCTCATCTTCCCATCTATATTCTTTGTATATCTTATCCATGAATCATCCTATGGTCTTGTACATTCTTTATATATCATATCCATGAATCATCCTATGGTCTAGTGGTGTCAAGGCTACCTCCCTATTAGGAGGTTCATGGTTCAAATCCTACCTATAACCATCTTTTATTTTAAACCTTTTATGGCATTAAAACCCATATAATTACTTTGAATAGTTTAGAATTTTACGGGCGTTACAAACTTTCCTAGGTAATCCTTAGTGTTCAGGATATGTACCTTACATCCAAATACCCTAAACTACTTGATGTTAGGTACTTCGTCGTGATAGATTTTGTATGAGGTCTTAATGTGCCTATTTACTAAAAGGATCCTATTTTGGAAATAGCAAGCCGTACTAATGGCTTCTGCCCAAAACCTATCAGGGAGGTTATATTCGTTTAGCATTGTCCTAGCGGCTTCTTGTAGGGTTCTATTTTTACGTTCGACTAGGCCATTTTGTTGTGGGGTTCTAAGACATGAGAATTCATGGTGATATCCGTTTAGGTTAGAGAAATCTATAAACCTGTGGTTTTCGAATTCACCACCATGATCGCTCCTAAGTCTTTTAATTTTAAGGTTCTTTTGATTTTCGATTAGTTTAAACAAGTTGATGAGTTGATCTAGGGTATCACTTTTATATTTGATGAACCTAACCCAGGTAAACCTAGAATAGTCGTCAATTATGACTAAGCAGAATTGACTACCATTAAGTCACTTAGCTCCATGTGAATTGAATAGATTCATATGTAGGAGCTCAAGAACACTTTTGGTTCGTTCTTGATTAGTTAGTTGATGTTGTGTCCTAGATTGTTTAACTTGTTGATAAGCATTACAAATTTTATTGTCTAAGTTGTTAAGGTTGGGCAAACCTCTGACTAAGCCACTTTGACTCATCTTGTGGACGAGTCTTGGGTGCGAGTGACCGAGTCGTCGGTGCCACAACTAAGATTCCTCTTGCTGTGTCATAAGACACTTGGTTGAGGAGTTAGGTAGATTAATAGTATAGATGTTGCTATTCCTAGTTCCTTTAAGGATTGTTTTAGAGGTTTCATTTGTTTTAATTACCCATTCGTTTTCTAGAAATATGACCTTATAGTTATTATCACACAACTGACTTACGCTAAGTAAATTATATTCGAAATTTTCAACTAGTAAAATATTTTGAATGATAAAGTTTGAGTTGAACTCAATATCACCTGATCCGATGATTTTGAGCTTGTCATTGTTTCCAAAGGCTACCGATCCTTGTCGTTTGAATCGAAGCTTTGAAAACTTACGTTGATCCCCGGTCATGTGTCGGGAGCAACCACTATCCAACATCCATTGATCCTACACACAAGGTAGTTGGATCGGATATTGGAATTTAAGGGTTAGTTGAAGATTATTAGTCCTAGGTCATCTCACTCATTTCTACATGATCAAACATGTTATTCTTATGTGTTCTTGTGAGATGAATTCAATTTTACTTGATTAATTTTAATGAATCGAAACTAATCAACCTTACATTAGATTTTGATTTGACCCTAAGCTCATCAAGTCACCTTTTCAAGATCTTGGCTTCCAGGTCGTAGCGAGGCACAGAGGCCTTCTTTGATCGGAAAAATGACCACTTCCTTAGACAAAGCTAATTTCGAGAAAATAGTAACTTGACTCACTTAAGACCACTTCCTGGTCTAACTAGTCTAAGATACGACAAGGTAGCTTCAGTTAGTTCCACTCAGTCAAGTGAACCGAACTAGATACGCCTAATCTAGCTCGAGTACCCAAGACTTCGCTTTCCTAGCATACTATCATCTCGCCACATCCTGGTACTATGTTATCAAGTATTGACAAGTTATAATCCCTATCTAACCATTCTAAAAAGAAAAGGAAAAAAAAAAGCATGCAATTTCTAAGTAATAGTATGAACAAGTTTTGTATTAGCTCCCCCGGGACCATTGAATCGGTTCGGTCTTTCCACATCGTGGATTTGATCCTTGGGAACCTAGTACTGGTTAGATCCTAATTGAGAAATCAAAGTGGTCTTAGGGACCCATGCTTGGACATGTATTTTATTTCAACTTACGATTGACATATATGACTTGTTAGTCGTATTTGAGCTAAACCCAAGTCTGACCTTGTTGTACACGGCCCTTTAAGATCCAAGTAAAAGGTCAAGTCCCTTGGATCCCAAAGTGAACTTTTCCAACGTGTTCCTAAGATCTTTGACTTGACTTTTCAAAAGTGAGTTCTCAACTTCGAGCTTTTCAACTCGAGTTGAGTCATCCTCTTGAACTTGACTAGTCGAAGAGGTTAGGGAGACCTTGTGTTTAAGAAGTTTAACCTCCTTGAACAGGGTCTCGACCTTGGACTCAGACTTAGCTAACTTTCTAGTTAGAAACTTAATTGCATTGTATAAAGTACTAATGAGGGACCAACTTACCTTGAGAGTATCTCTTGAACCGGATGCGTATCCGTGGCTTGTCTTGAATAGAGATTCGTAGTCCGACTCATCCTCGGGTTCAGATTCTTGCTCAGATTTGAACTCCGACTCCGATTCCGATTTGATTGGTTTAGCCATGAAGATGAGGTCATCGTCTTCTTCCTCCAATGCCTCTTCCCACGTAGCATTGAGCGCCTTCTTGAACTTCGGTGCTTTGTTTTTGAGCTTCGGACATTCCGACTTGACATGTCCGAACCTGTTGCATTTATAACACCTAATGTTAGAACTAGCTTTAGATTTACCTTCCTTGGGTTGAGTGACGGGTCATTTTCGGCTCTTAATCATCCTCCGAACTAGGTTGACTAGTTCGGTCTCCATCTCCGGATCGACCTCCGACTCGTACTCGTCTTCTTCTTCCTTCGGGGGTGGCTTACTTGTGGGTTTCTTCTTTTGACCTGCAATAAGAGTTATACCTTTCTCAGGTACTGAATTAGACTATTCGTGGAGTTTGAATTCTGAAAATTATTCATCTAACCTAATTTTTGATAAGTCCTTAGAGACCTTGTAGGCATCGACTATGGATGCCCACAAGGTAGTCCTAGGAAATGAATTCAAAACATACCTTATTAGGTCGCGATTTTCGACCTTTTGTCCGATGGCGTGCAAATTGTTGACGATGTATTGTACACGGGCGTGTAATTGAGTTGCCGTCTCATGTTCCTGCATTTTTAAATTATATAATTTATTAAAAAGAATGTCCCATTTGCAAACCTTTGCTTCGTCGATTCCTTCGTGTAGTTCCACTAATTTGGTCCACAAGTCCTTTGCACTAATGAAGGGGCCGATGCGATTGAGCTCCTCCTTGGACAAACCGCATTGCAGGATTTGAGTCGCCTTGGCGTCGGCTTCGACTTGTCTTTTTGTAGGATTGGTACATTAGTCATAATCTAAAGATTCACCCACTTCGTTAGTCAGAAGTGTGAATCCTGTTTAGATTATGATCCACATCTCGATTTGGGTCTTAAGGAAGCACTCCATCCGACCCTTCCAATAACGGAAGTTATCTCCATTGTAAAACGGAGGTCGAACGGTGCTAAAACCCTCAAGATGGGCCATTGACACAAAAAGAGCAAGTAAAGAAGAAATCTAGCAACGACAAAAACAAGAGAAATGTACCAAGACTTGCGTCTTGGATTAGTAGTGCGGGAGAGAATTTAAATGAACGAAAGAGCTTGTAAAAACTCGAAATAAACAGAAATAAAAATGAAAATAAATATGTAAAAAAAACTAGATTGGTGGTTTCACCAAATCTTAGCACCCCCGACTCTGATACCAATTGTCGGATCGTTTAGAGTCGCTAGAGGGGGGTGAATAGCGATCGGGAAAGCTTTTCGATTTGTTTTTTAAAAACACAAGTAAAAAGAAGAATGCAGCGGAAAATAAAAATAACAACTTTGTTTTTACTTGGTTCACAGTCTTCGGCTGCTAATCCAATGCCCTAACGGTCCTAGACCGCGTACGGAAGACAAAACACCAAAAACACTCCTCCTCGTTAGAGGTAGGAGTAAGCGAGTACAAGAATTATCAATAAGTAGAGATAGAGGGACACTCCCCCTCTTCCCGTTGCGAGTAAAGCTCCGAAAAATAAGAAGATTACAGAATTTGAAACAAACTTTAAGTAAACTTTTTACTGACAACTAAAAGAATAGAAGGTTGAGCACGAGTTGTCGTCGTTTCGACAGCGCTTTGTCATAGGGAGGTCATAGTAGAAGAACGGCATTGCGGAAGCAATTTGGAGCACTTAGAATTCATGAAAAGGGGTGGAGAACTCCTTATTTTATAGCCTTGTGAAACCCTAATCGTTGAGATGAGGTTTCATGAGAAGATGCCACCTAGCCCTTGAGAATTGGAGATAAGATTAGACTATCCTCGAGGCTGATCTTTGACCAGCAATCGACTTCTACCCTTACCAGTCGATTGCTGGAGGCATCAGTCGACTGATACAAGCCATCAGTCGACTGATGGCAGAGTTTCCAACTGCAATGAAAAGTTAGCTCGAGAAATAAGTAAGTACGATGACTATTTACCATCCGATCTCGACTTAGACCTTCCATGGGAGGTCTTGGTCGGATCGTCGCCTAAGGATGTCCCCGTACGGAGGACACGACCTCACTTACACTCACTCACACGAGCTTACCTCAACCTTTTACCTTTGAAGCTTCACTTCCGGTCTTCACCTGAGTTCTTCAACTCCCTTCGAAATCCTCCTGGTGTTGCCTGACCACCACGGCTATCCTCCGGGTGTCGCTGACCTTCAGCTTTAGCTTAGAAATTCTACACACTTGATTCATCTCGTGAGATAACAAAATGAGCTTAACTTTGTATCATTTTCTATAATCAAAACTCAGGTTCGACTTAGGTACCCACTGCACCAACACTCAGCTGCGATGGTAGCAATGTAATGGGGTTCTCCTCCGCAGAGGAGGCTGCTGGATAGTGTATCTCCTCTGGCTGCATCTTAATGTCTTGCTCAGTAGTTTCCTACAGACGGCGCCAACTGATGCAGTCGTAGATGAATTTTCTAGCCTCCTTTCAACGCCGAGGTGCATGCTGGAAGCTTGGGGTTCTCTCCCGACCGCAATAGTAATAGAACACGAATAGAAAAATGCTAACCACCAAAGCAGAGAATAGAGACACAAAGTTTTACGTGGTTCGGAATGAGGATTCCTACTCTATGGGGGTGAGCTCTCTCATGAGCTATGGTGCCAAAGCACTTTTACTATGAACTCCCTCCTTCGTGGAAAAAGCTTCCAGAGGTGGAGGGAAAGACCTCTTACAATTAGCTCAATATACAAATGTCGAAAGAATGGAGTTCCCTACTCTCCCCATCTCCTTCTTCCTGTCTTCTCCTTCCCCTTCTCCGACGATGTGGTTGCTCTCCCCTTCAAGTGTGCCTTCATCTCTTGCTTTTGGAAGTTGCGGATCCTCCCCTCTCTTGCCCCTCCTATGTCTTTTATCCTCCTCCTCTTTCCTGGGTAGCTATCACGTAACAAACATCTTCCATCATCGTACACATGGCCATCTTGCTTACCTGGAGAATCATTCTGTTACAGAAATGGAGAGTGGAGACTCCTCCGAATATTATGTGGGGTCCTAATCCATTATGTAACAAACTCTCATAAATATTTCGGGAAAGATTCTAACCTTTCCTTTTCTCCCTCTTGCCCTTCGTAAAGCTAGCCTAAATCTACCACCTAAGCTTAGTATAGTTCTTAGACTCTCTACCTCAGACTTCCTATAATAGCCCGAGCCAACTCCTATACTCCTTGTACAAAGCCAATCTTTGGACCCATTCCACCGAACCGGTTCTCCTAGACCTACTTCGCCGAGCCATTTCTCCCAGACCTACTTCGCCAAGCCATTTCTCCCAGACCTACTTCGCCGAGCCGATTCTCCTAGACCTACTTTGCTGAACCGATTCAGGCAATGTCTTCCACACGGATTCTTTCATTTCAATTGCAGAAAAAGGTAGTAGCAATATCAATATTGTCCAAACATCAAAACACTAATTTTTATTCTAATAAGATTAAGTAGGCCGATGCAGGATTGCACCAATAGACTAGAGTCATTAATTAGTTATAGTAAATTCCAGTCAATTAAGATTAATTACTAGTGAATAAATGTTTCTATTTGTGATTGAGTTCACTAGATAATTAATTGATCTGAAGTCAGATGATTGATGACATGAATCTAGTCGACTGATGACATGAATCCAATCTATTGATGACACAACAAAAAAGTTAGAGCTATTTATTTATTTAACATGGTTAAAAGGCAATAGTCAGATGACCTAATGTCTATAAGAAAATAATTGACTAATAGTGGATCAAGTCGAGTGATCTATGATTGAACAACATGATAGAAAGTGAAGCCGAAGATATTTAAATGCTATAAAAAGGCCAAGGGGAGCATTTGAAGATCGATATTCAAGCTTATTTGTATTCACACTTTGAGCTTTCTCATGTAATCGTAACCTTAATCTTATAGCTTCATTTGTTCATTTTAGAGAGAGTTGGTAAGAGGCTTTTCTACCTCAAAAGAAGTCACAGGAGAATAAAAACTAGTGGGACTTTAAGAAGTAACTCATCTTAGAGTCATAGGTCATGGAGAGAAACAAAAGCTTTGAACCACTTACATAATATGTTAATTAATATTAGTGTATTTGATTGTTCTCATTTTCATTACATTAATCTATTATAATTGACTTTGCAAAACTATTAATAAGAGTATAATTTAACTTCATAAAAAATTACCATTCACCTTCCTTTAGCTATTCAATTATCTAACCCGAAGGTCTTTGCAAAATCTGCTATAACTAAACGACCACACATTACAATTATATAGGTGCACATATATTATGATTAATATTTTTTGTCATATACCTATTTTAACTAAATGAGTGCACCTACTTTGTGATGTATTCTTTTTACTATGCACATGCCACCGAAGGCACATTCTATAATTAACATATACACTTTGGTTAAATTTTTTATCAAAAGGAAACACCTATTATAACTAAATTAAAATATTTACATATGATTTATTTATTTTTAACAAAATGAAAACACCTTGATGATTTAGTCTAAAACTAACACTTTTTATAAGTAAATGACAAACGACATATGTTTTATATATAGAGAGAGAGAGAAATATTATACTATACAATTCACTCGTGAGTACCTCCAATATTCATCATCCGATCAGGTGCGTATTTAGTTCAATCCTTAAATCATAGGGAATTAAACGGTGAATAATAGAGATATTTACATATGCTCATGGATGATATATATCACCTAGAATCTGTTCAAGCAACATGTAATTGTGCCCCAATTTTGCAGAGGTCTTATGACTACTTAGACTGCCTCTGAAATCTACACAAGTCTTACCAATACCTCTTTCCTTGCTCTATTGTTTCTAGTTACTTTCATGTTGAAAGATAAGGACTGATGATGTTGTTAGAGAGTTGTTATACTCAAATTCGAGGAACTAAGCTTAGCCTTCTTGAGCCCGAAGGTTTTAGCCTATCATGCTTATGAAACTGAAAAACATATGGAAATTACTTCATTGACTTATAAGCAATATACAAGCAAGCAATATGATACTGATATAAACGATAATGAGAATCAACACACGTTACTTATAGATTCTGAAAGACTTATAAAGCCACAACTTCTTACGAGAGTTCTTTCTTCTCACATAAACACTTCTTTCTTTTTCTTGCATCCTCACTCACTTACTAGCAGAGTTCCTTATATAGAACTCAGAACTATGCCTACTTATGAGTGCTCTTGGAAAGTAAGATGATGATGTCCTAGATATTGCTGTAAAGTAAAGATGTTATCTGAATGGTCTGAAAAAGTTGATTGCTGACTATAAAGCAGAGATGTTGTCTAACATCATTGTTGTAAATGTTATCTGATGTCATGGTTGACATCATATCTCCACGATGTTATCCAGATTGTGTGCTTCGGTTGAAGTTTTAGATGTGCTTGGCTGATATGGAGCGTTGGGTTGAAAGTCCTGCTGCCTTTTTTTGGCAACCCATTTTTCATGTAACTTCTCATAATATTTTACTAGAATCTCATATTGCGTTGAAAATTTGAATGAGAAAAGGATTGTACCTATAGTAAATTTTCTCGATATATATTTCTGCCACTAACATGAATTCTATGGGATCTTGGTAGACATCCCACAACCACATACTACCCATGAGTTCACATGGTCACATTATAGTGGATAGACCCATGAGTTCAATTTGATGAATGTTGAAACAAGAGGAGTGTTTGATGATTTAGATAAATATATCTACTTATCAATAGAAGTAACGTCACAAATAACACAATAAGAATTACATGAACTAGAAAAATTCGATAAAAAATATGGAAAACTATAAGAAAATATAAGATTATACTTTGATGAAAATAAAAAACATAATAATTGTCAAGTGTAATACAAATAATGATGAGACACGCGCGCGCGCACACGCACACACATATATATAAATCCGATCGAGGTCAAGCTGACACTGGAGTCCAACCGGATCACGGTTAGATTTCGACTGAATCGCGATCGGAATTGGCCGAGATTGCGGCCGCCAGCGACCGCGACCCTGGTGGCCGCAATCGCAGTCGTTTTTGGTCTGAATCCGGCCGCGATCCGACCGACACAAGAGTCTGACCAGCCGCCGACGATTCTGAGCTACAGGCGGAAGAAAGTCGCAACGGAGGAAGCATTGTGCATTTCTCATTCACTGTGCAATCATGATGAATTGGATGACGGAGAAATCGTCGCGCACATGCCTCGACCAGTTTCTTCTCAAACACACTTACTAGAAATCCATCTTTTTGTTCTCGAAACCCGACTCAATCTCGTTGAAACCGAACTTAGACACCTACAGAATCAAGTTGCTAACCAAAATTACAAGGATTTTCGGGATCCTCAATAATTACATTCTTCTAGAAATCTGGATGATACTAATTTGATTTTTGTTAAAACTCCAAGTATATATAATATTGGACGAGTCACTAATGTTCGTGTCCAATGCACTTTGACAGTCAAAGGACATATATTAACCGTCGATATTATTGCATCTGTTGCATGAAATTAAATGACAGAAAATAAAATTACACTGAATTTTAAAACTTACAGTGATTCATAAGAATCTTCGCACTTCCAAGGATGATAGATTCCTCTGCTCACTGTCTGAGGAATGATCACGATTATGGAATCGAAAGGTTCCTTCTCTTTCACAAATCAAGTTCTGGTCGCGCTTTGATATTCTCGGAACTCTCCGTTCTCTCCGACAGAGCCTCCGTAGTGATCCACGGATCACGCGCACACCTCTTGCACTAGCACTCTTGCACTTCACTCTAGCCTCCCTCACTTGCCTCTCTTGCTCTTGGCACACTTGATTCACTTGTGTTGGTGCAATCGACCCAGGTCATAATTGACCGGACTCGAGTTTGACTCGAGCAATGTTTTGATGTTTAACATGAAGGTTTGACATTGATGTCTGATAATATTTTGAAGAGATTGTTGGTGCAATCGACCCGGGTCATGATTGACCGGACTCGAGTTTGACTCGAGGGGGATTTTGATGGTTGACTGGAGTTGACCATGTCATGGAAAGTCCAAGTCTTGAGTACTTGGCATGTAAAGTCCAAGCATGAGTCTTGGCAAGGAAAAGTCCAAGCATGGGTCTTGGCATGGAAAGTCCAACATGGGTTGGCAAGTAAAGTCCAAGGGTATAGTCTTGGCCACGTAAGTCCAAAGGTGTAGTCTTGACGGTGAAAGTCCAAGTCATGAGTACTTGGCATTTGGAAAGTCCAAGGGGTTTGATATTGGCGGCGTAAAGTCCAAGGGTGAAGTCTTGGCAGCATAAGTCCAATGGTTGGCGGCGTAAAGTCCAATGGTGGAGTCTTGGCAGCGTAAGTCCAATGTGCCTTGGCGGTGTAGACACCGTTAGCATGACATAGCCGATGGAAGCACCTGAAGGCTAGCGTATGGATGAACAAGTCATTGATGACTTGGAGGGATCCGATAGGCACGAGGCTGACGGAGGTGGCTAGAAGGCTTAGGTCTAGGCTACGGGTGGTCTAGCAAGTATGGGGGCACCATACTTGGGTTAAACCTCATGTTTAAGGTTAAAACCTCATGTTTGAGGTGTATCAGTCGACTGGTACCATGTGGCAGTTGACTGGTGTGAGTCAACTAGGGTTTGACTACGGGGAGTGCCCTAGCAGTCGATTGTCAGAGGTGGGCAATCGACTGCTGGACCGAGCAATCGACTAATCTTGTGATCAGTCGACTGGTGCTCGGTATTTCGGGCATAGAATGGAGTCTGACTCAACTACTGGGGTTAGCAGTCGAGTGAAGGCTCGATCAGTCGACTGATGGATATGATCAGTCGACTGATGTCCTATCTGTTGGATTTTTTCAGCGTGGATTGCACCGTTGTCTCACAGCAATAGTGTCATCAGTCGACTGATGGTCCCGATCAGTCGACTGATAGGCGAAATCCAACCCGGGCAGCAGCTATAAAGGAAGCTCGTGAAGGAGGATTTTGCAACCTTTTCTTGAGGAGTTTTGAGGCGATTTGTTGCTGCAAATCAGGGTCTCCAAGTGCATTTCAAGCAACCATCAAGCAAGCAATCAAAAGAGCAATTGTAAAGTGTTGTTTTCTTTACTTGTTGTGTATTTCATTTGTATCTTGCTTGTATTTATTTCTTATTGTTGTAAGAGTTATTGTACAAGGTTTCTCCGCCTCCGATGTATTGTCGAGAAGGAGTTTATTATTTAGTGGTGTTTGTGGCATCGCTAGAGCTCTTTAGAGCTCGATCCGTGGAGTAGGAATCGTTCAGTTCCAAACCATGTTATATCCTTGTGTCTTGATCGTGTTTATGTGTTTCTATTGTATATTTTCTATTTCCGCTGTGTACTAATATATTTGTAGAAAGCACGACCGCGAACGAATTCTATCGACGCATTCAAAATGCTATTCACCCCCCTCTAGTGGTCACCGAATCCTCTACAATTGGTATCAGAGCCCGGGGCTCTTCTATGGACTAACACCCGGGAGAAAAAGACGCTAGAGGGAAAGAAGATGAATTTTCAAGAAAAGCTAGGATGGGACATCAACACACCACCACCATACGATCAAGAAGATTTTTCGACGTGGAGGGCTAGAATAGAGACATTCTTGATGATGGACATAGAAGATTGGTTCATCGTCATGGAAGGTTTTGAACCACCTAGGAACAAGAAGGGAGAGGTCTTGAAGTTGAAGAAGTGGACCCAAGAGCAAATTCTTAAGTTCAAGACCGAAGTTAAGGTAACAAAACTTTTAGAAGATTTGATATCTAATGATGTTTTGTCTATGCTAGGAGATTACATGGATGTCAAGGAGCTATGGAGCAAGTTGGCAAGATTCCATGAGGAGCCCAAAGAACAAGAGTGCTCATCGACTCAGTTGGAGGAGGAGACCAAAGAAGAGAGCACATCATCCTTATCACAAGAAAGTGATGATTCGGAAGTTGATGGAGAATCAACATCCGGATCGGGATCGGTGGAAGAAGAGGAAGAAGTAGGAGAAGCCTCCACCTCTAGAATTGAGGGGGAGGAGATTAGAGCATCTACATTGGAGCAACCTCAAGAGGAACCATCAACCTCCGGTCGAGAAGATGAGCAAGCTCAAGAGGCTTCCACCACGGACCTAGGTAACTCAAACATATGTGTTAATAATAAAATACATATAACATGTTTTGAGTGTAGAGAAAATGGGCACTATAAAAGCAAGTGTCCAAAAAAAGTAAAGAAGACTCCACCGGCGCATAAAAGTCAAGAGAAGTCAAATGAAGCCGGAGTCCCCACCAAGAAGAACAAGGAGCACATGGTGTGCTTCAAATGTCATCAAAAGGGACATTACCGGAGTCAATGTCAAAAGGAGAAGAAAAAGACCCGAGAAGGAGCATCACATATAGGGGGAGCTAAGGTTAACCCTAAGGTATATTTTAATAATGCACCTTCTAGTTTAAATGTCAAAAAGCATGCTAGGAATAATTTTAACAATTTTGCTATTGTACATGAAAAGCATACTAGGAACAATGAATATTGTTTAGGAGCTAAGAAGGTCAACCTTAGGAATAAGGAGAAATTTGGGACTAATGTCCCTAAAACAAATTTACCTAAAGACAAATCTAGGTCAAATAATTCTAGATCAATTCTACCTAGGGAGACAATTAGAAAGGTACAAGAGCATCTAGGTTTTAACCCCAAATGGACTAGGCATATGCCTAGGAAGAACCATGCCCAAGGATTAAATCAAAATTCAAAAATTGGGCAATTAGAAAAGGAAAATCAAGCCTTGAGGTCAAGGCTTGAGAAAATGGAAAAGACCTTTAGGAATATACAAAATCAATTTAAAGGGTCAAGTAGTCAAAGCCTAGGGTCTAGAAGTCAAAGTCAAAGACCTAGGAAACAAGAACCATCCAAGGGCAAGGCTAAGCCCAAAAAGACTTATCATAATATTCCATTTGATTATGGAACTAAAACTAGGTATAGGAAGCCCAAGGTTACTAGGGAAGTCATCCTTAAGGGTAACCAAGGTATGTGCCTAGTGGCTAGATTTTTGAAGAAACCTAGAGAATCCACTAAGAAGGTTACAAGGGGAGTCACCCCTAGAGTTAACCTAGGCAAGACCCAAATGACCAAGGCTAACAAGCCTAGAATGGTTATTAGGAAGGTATCTAGGGAGGTCATCCCTAAGGAATACCTAGTAAACCTTAGGAGCTCAAATAGATTTTGGGTTCCTAAGAGCGTGATCGATTCACGCTAGATGGGTTTAGGTGTGTCAACTTTAATGGATGGATAATTAACCTAACCATGATAAAGGTGACACTTTAGGTCATTTTCAAGGTTATTGTTACCTTGGGAATGTGTTTTGATCTTATATCCTAAAAGATTTTAGGATGTGACAATACTATTCAAGAAGTTTAATAAATCAATCAAATTGGCACAATTTCGATTTAGAGATCTTAGTGTGTCATTTTGGGTTTTTGGCACATTTTGGGAGATAATTGGCAACATGGCAAAATATACTTAATTATAACAAATGACAATAAATATTAAAATTTAGTTATTGTATACCTTATATTTTATTTTTCATGCTTGATTTGTCATATAACATGTCATGACATCATATTTATCTTTAATTATTTAATATGTCATGATCATGTTTAGGATTAAGTTTAAATGTCATGTATGCTTAGATTCCATCTTATGTCATGACATCATGATCATTGGTCATGCTTTATTTATGTCATCATTTATGTCATGATCATTCATGCATTTAAAATAATTAAAATTGATTTAAGGACTATGACATGACTTGAAGTCCCATGTATAAGTGAATCAAGTAGGGTTGCCTTAGAAAATGCATGAAACCCTAGATTAGGATGAACAAAACTCATATCTCACATCACATTGACTTTTGTGTGTTTTATACACCCTAGATACATGTGAGATGCTAGGATATGAGTTAAGTTCAAGGTGCATAGTTTTTGCATCTAGATGAACTCAAACTCATATAAAATCATGTTGTGGATCATTTGGAAAGCTAGTGTACAAGTCATGTATATTGAGCCCAAGGAATATGATCCAATATAGGTTTTCAAAATCATTTTAAAATCCTTTTAGAAAGTCTTGGTGAAGTCTATCTTTTAATAGCAATCACCATTGATGAAGTTGATACAAAGTGAGCTAAAACATTGAAATTTTTTTTCACTTTTGAACTTTGTATCAATTTTAATATTTTATGGGTAAAATATTTTTCTAACATTTTTCACCCATTTTATTGGTCATAAGTAAGATACGTATGAATTTTCACGATTTTTCAATATACGTAGAATTACTTATACTTTTTCGAATTTCATTTCTGATAACTGAAATTCTGATATTTCAGTTATCAGTTGACTACCCTTGGTGGTAGTCGACTGATTGGCACGGCAGTCGACTAATCTCTGATAGATTCGACTGCCAGACTAATTTTGGGAAAAATAAGATTGTTTAGCCCGTTTTCAGCTACGGTAAAAATCCTTAATCACTCCTAACCCTAGGATATGCTTTGGAAAGCATTATAAAGGGTGAAAATCCATTGGATATGGATTAGGAGAGTTGTTAGAGTGATGTATCAAATTTAAGGTATGGAAAAGTTTAATGTTGAACTTTGAACCTTATTTTTGATGGTTTAGAGTTCCTATTGGCTTAGGAACTTTCCAAGGACATTGTTGGTGCAATGGTCAAGGGGGAGCAAGCCTTTAGAGGGAGGTATCCATCATGAGATGATGGATGATATTTTTCCTCATGAAAGGGGAAAATGGAATTTTGAGATACCCAATTTAGAAATTGGGAGAGTTTGTAGGATTGCCTCTCTTGAGTGATATGGGACTTATCACTAGGAAGATTGTAGGTATCCTAGGTATATTTGGACAAAGGGGGAGAATGTAAGATCTCATTGGGACATGAGACATTGACCTCTTTGGAGAGAAAACCTTTTTGATGTTAGTCAAAAAGGGGGAGAATGTTTGGGAGAACTTATGGGATTACCAATTTGGGATAATTGATAAGAAGATTTGAGTTAGTGTTCTAACTCAAAGGTATGTGTTTTTGTCAAACATCAAAAAGGGGGAGATTGTTGGTGCAATCGGCCCAGGTCACGATTGACCAGACTCGAGTTTGACTCGAGCGATATTTTGATATTTGACATGAAGGTTTGACATTGATGTCTGATAATGTTTTGGGGAGATTGTTGGTGCAATCGACCCGGGTCATGATTGACCGAACTCGAGTTTCACTCGAGGGAGATTTTGATGGTTGACTGGAGTTGACCATGTCATGGAAAGTCCAAGTCTTGAGTGTAGGGGATCGGTACGGCCGGCTAGAGGGGGGTGAATAGCCCTCGTTCGTTGGATGTCGTAATTCGTTCGTTCTTCTTGCGTTGCTTGTCTACGATTGTCGTTAGCGCAGCGGAATAACAATAATAATGAAACTAACAACAATACACAATCACACAACACAAGATATACGTGGTTCGGAACCGAATGGTTCCTACTCCACGGGCGAGCTCACCGAGCTCTAGTTATGCGCACGACACTAACTATAACACTCCTTCTCGACAACACGTCGGAGGTGGAGAAACCTCTCACAAGCAATTACAATGTAATATAGAAATACAAGCAAATACACAAATACAATACAAAAGAAAACTTTCACCGATTGCTTTGATCGCTTTGCTTGTTGCTTGCTTTGATTGGCTCTTGAAGGACTGGAATGCAGCAGCAATTCCCCTCCAATAACTCCACAAAGATCATTACGAAATCCTCCAACTCGTGCTCCATTTATAACCTGCATCAAGCTGTTTTCGCGCCGAGCGCCAAAAGGCCCCGGCCGATCGCTCGTAGCTGTCTCACAACGGCCAGATCCACGTCGGACAAGTTCCAACGGATCACCTACCAATCGACTGATGATGCCCATCAGTCGACTGGTGACCCAGTAGTCGACTGCCCAGTCGGCTACGGAGCGTTCTATGGTCGCGACACTCCCATCACCGATCGCCATCCCTCGTCGATCGTCGCTGACATCGGCATCGACCGCCATGTCCAATCAATGATCGCTAAGCACAAAACCCTAGCCTTACACCGCCGAACTCTAGTCGACTTGGATCAGTCGAACCGGCACCTATGCCAGTCGACTGATGTCGGGCAAAACCTCAAACACCAAGTTGTTTGAGCATCCGACCGTCGGGTAAACCCTCAAACATCAAGTTTGAGCCTCCGACACTCAGTCTTAGCCACTTGGCCAAGTCCACCTTATCCCTCATGGAGTTCCCCACCAAAGCTCTCTTCCCTCGGCCTACGTCCCTCGGATGCGCCAAGCGCGTAGCCATGCGCCATCCTTCGCGTCTCATGCCCTAGAAGTATGCTTCCCTTTGGGCTCACTCCATTCGCTCCCCGTCCGGCGGTCCCTCGGATGCACCAAGCGCACGGCTTCGCAATGTCATCCTTCACCGACTCAAGGACCCCGAGCCTAGTGAACTTGCCAAGTTCTCAAGACTTCCCAAATGCACCAAGCGCACGGCTTCGCAATGCATTTCTCACCAAGCACCAAGCGCACGGCTTCGCAATGCTTTGGATTTCCCATGCCAAGGCTTCCCCCTTGGACTTCCACACCAAGCTCCATGCTTGGATTTTCCATGCCAACCCCATGTTGGACTTTCACACCAAGCTCCATGCTTGGATTTTCCATGCCAACCCCATGTTGGACTTTCCCACACCAAGCTCCATGCTTGGATTTTCCATGCCAACACCATGTTGGACTTTCCCACACCAAGCTCCATGCTTGGATTTTCCATGCCAACCCCATGTTGGACTTTCCCATGACAATCCCATGTCATGAGTTTTGTCTATCATCAAAATACCATCAAGGTACTGCTGGGCCGATTGCACCAACAATCTCCCCCTTTTTGATGATTGACAAAACTACCATCTCAAGTCTACCAATTCTCCCATATTGGCAATTCTCATATCCCAATGAGAATTCCAACGAACCCTAATTGGTAACTTGGTAACTTCTCCCCCTTTTTGACATTACATCAAAAAGGTCCTTCCCAAGGGTATGAATGTCTCATATCCCAATGAGATCTTACAGTCTCTCCCTTGGAGGAAACACATGCCTACCATCTTTCTAGTGATCCCATATCACTTAAAGAGAGGCAACCCAATTTTCCTCCCATGAGGAAATACACATCCATCTTCCCATGACGGATATCTCCCCCTAGAGGCTTGCTCCCCCTTGACCATTGCACCAACAATGTCCTTGGAGAGTCCCTAAGCCAATAGGAACATTAACCAAATCAAAATTAAGGCAAAGTTCAACAATGAACTCTCTTCCACCTTAAAATTGATACTCACCCTCAACCCAACTCCTAATCCATATCCAATGGATTTCCACCCTCTCTAATGCTCTCCCAAGCATATCCTAGGGTTAAGAGTGGTTAGGGGACCTTAACCTAGCTGAACATGGGCATAACCAACAAGATTTACCCGAAATCAGCTTGGGCAGTCGAAATCATGTCACTTATCATCGATCGCCATCCATGGCGATCGTGACCTTCATCTGCGATTTTCTCAAAATCCATAAGTAAATATACATAAGTTTAAAATTCGTGAAATTTTATATGCATATTACTTATCCTAAACATTATGGGTGAAAAATATTGGAAAATTATTTTACCCATTAAATTAGGAGATTGATACAAAGTTCAAAATGTTAGAAAAGCTTCAATAAAGAGCCCTCTTTGTATCATCCCATTCAATGGTGATAGCTATCAAAAGATAGGCTTCACCAAGGTTTTTCAAAAGGTTTTCAAAAAGGTTTTCAAAACCTTTAAATTCTTTTCCTTAAACATCTCACTTATATCTAGATGTGTAAAAACACATTCAAGGCAATTAATCTAGTGAGATGTGGGTTTTTGTTCTTTAAAATGGTCTCATGCATATTTCTAGGCAATATTATTTGATTCCCATCAAATCATGCCATAGTCCTTAACTCCATTTTAATTCATGCATGATATGATTATGGCATAGAATGATATAGATAAAAACATATGCCAATATCATGATGTCATGGCATGTAAATGAAACTTAAGCATACATGACATCTAAACATAAATCTAAACATGATCATGACATTTTATAGATAAAAATGAAAATGATGTCATGACATGGCAAGGCAAACAAAACATGGCAAGTAAAATATACTAAGGTATAGAATACCTAAGTGTGAAAATCAATTTGCCATTTTTAGGGATTAATTCTATTTTGCCTTATTGCCATTCATTTCCCTAGTGTGCCAAAAACCCAAAATGACACACCAATACCTCTATGACCTAATCTTGCCAATTTAATTATTTTTGACTTCTCAAGCATATTGGCACACCCTAATGTGTCAACTCTACTATGGTTAGGTTAACTATCCATCCACTTAGGGTTGACACACTCTAACCCATTTAGCGTGAATCGATCACGCTTTTAGGAACCCAATACCTATTGGAGCTCCTTGGGTTAACAAGGTATTCCCTAGGGATAACTTCCCTAGATACCTTCCTAATGACCCTTTTAGGCTTTAAAGCCATAGTCTTTTGGGTCTTACTTGGGTCAACTCTAGAGGTGACTCCTCCATTGACCTTCCTAGTGGCCTTCTTGGTTTTTCTTAAGTCCTTGGCCACTAAACATACACCATGGCTAGACTTAGAGATAACTTCCCTATTAGCCTTGGTTTTTCTAGACCTAGATGTTGTTCCATAATTAAATGGAACATTATGGTAGGATATAGGTTTGTGACCCAAACCCTTCTTGCCCTTAGATATTTCTTGCTTCCTAGGTCTTGACTTTTGGGAATTTGACCCGTTAACCGAATTTGATATTATTTCTAGGGTCTTCTCCAATTTTTCTAGCCTTGACCTCAAGGCTTGGTTCTCTAGCTCTAATTTCCTCAATTTTGAATTTTCATTAGATTTTTGAGGAATGATTTTCTTTTTAGGCATGTGCCTAGATTTCTTGGGATTAACACCCAAGTTTTCTTGAACTTTCCTAATTGACTCCCTAGGTAAAATAGGTCTAGTGTTATTGGTCCTAGGTTTGTCTTTAGTCATATGAACATGCTTGGCACCTAAGCAATAAACCTTATTGTTTCTCCTAGCATGCTTTTCATTAATAATGGCAAGAGAACTAGAATAATTTTTAGCATGCTTTTTGACTTTAGGAATTAAAGGTGCATTGACTAAATGTACCTTAGGGTTAGCTTTAGGAGCTTCCCCTACATGAGTTGCACCTTCTTGCCCTTTCTTCCTCCCCCTAGGGCATTGGCTTCGGTAGTGTCCCTTTTGATTGCATTTGAAGCACACAATGTGCTCTTTGCTCTTGATTTTGGGAACACCGGCATCGTTTGACTTTGGGTTGACTTTTGGTGTCGATGCCTTCTTCTTAGCCAATTTAGGGCATTTGCTCTTGTAATGCCCTTTCTCCCTACACTCAAAGCATATTATGTGATTTTTATTTAAAATTACAACACTTGAGTTACCTAGGGAGGTGGTGGAGTCCTCTTCACTTCTTCCGGAGGTGGATGCTTCATTTTGGCTTGGCTCCGGAGTTGAAATTCTTTCCTCCCCCTCAATGCTAGAGGTGGAAGTCTCCACCAAGTCATCCACATCTTCAAAGGTGGATGGTGATTCTTCTTCGGCATTCTCCTCTACTTGTGCCGATTGGGAATTTTCTTGGAATTTCATTACCTTATTCCATAATTCCCTTGCATCCCTATACTCACCCAATCTAGACCAAATAGTGTTAGGTAACAAATCACTAATCAACTTGATTACCTTGAGATTTGTCTTGAAGTCTTTGATTTGGTCTTGGGTCCATTTTGACTTCTCAATTGGCTTGTTGTACTTGTCCCTAGGCATTTCAAAACCGTTTTCTATAATAATCATAAAATCAAAATCGGTTTCTAGGTATACCTCCATCTGTTTCCTCCACCAAGCAAAATCTCCATCGAATTTTGGTGGTTGGATGAAGCCGGCCATTTTGTAGTGCTCTCGTGGCGGTTAGTCCTTGAAGAGCAACCTGGCTCTGATACCACTTGTAGGGGATCGGTACGGCCGGCTAGAGGGGGGTGAATAGCCCTCGTTCGTTGGATGTCGTAATTCGTTCGTTCTTTTTGCGTTGCTTGTCTATGATTGTCGTTAGCGCAGCGGAATAACAATAATAATGAAACTAACAACAATACACAATCACACAACACAAGATATACGTGGTTCGGAACCGAATGGTTCCTACTCCACGGGCGAGCTCACCGAGCTCTAGTTATGCGCACGACACTAACTATAACACTCCTTCTCGACAACATGTCGGAGGTGGAGAAACCTCTCACAAGCAATTACAATGTAATATAGAAATACAAGCAAATACACAAATACAATACAAAAGAAAACTTTCACCGATTGCTTTGATCGCTTTGCTTGTTGCTTGCTTTGATTGGCTCTTGAAGGACTGGAATGCAGCAGCAATTCCCTTCCAATAGATCCACAAAGATCATTACGAAATCCTCCAACTCGTGCTCCATTTATAACCTGCATCAAGCTATTTTCGCGCCTAGCAGTCGACTGCCAAAAGGCCCCAGTCGACTACCCCTGTAGCCGTTGTCTCACAACGGCCAGATCCACGTCGGACAAGTTCCAACGGATCACCTACCAGTCGACTGATGATGCCCATCGGCCGATCGGTGACCCAAGAGTCGATCGCCTGGCCGGCTACGGAGCGCTTCGCGGCTCGACACTCCCATCACCGATCGCCATCTCTAGCCGATCGCGCCGACTTCCCGATCGCATGTCCAAGGCAATGATCCAAGCACACAAAACCCTAGCCTTACACCAGTCGAACTCTAGTTGACTTGGATCAGTCGAACCGGCACCTATGTCAGTCGACTGATGTCGGGCAAAACCTCAAACACCAAGTTGTTTGAGCATCCGACCGTCGGGTAAACCCTCAAACATCAAGTTTGAGCCTCCGACACTCAGTCTTAGCCACTTGGCCAAGTCCACCTTATCCCTCATGGAGTTCCCCACCAAAGCTCTCTTCCCTCGGCCTACGTCCCTCGGATGCGCCAAGCGCACGGCTTCACAACGGCATCCTTCGCGTCTCATGCCCTAGAAGTATGCTTCCCTTTGGGCTCACTCCATTCGCTCCCCGTCCGGCGGTCCCTTGGATGCACCAAGCGCACAGCTTCGCAATGTCATCCTTCACCGACTCAAGGACCCCGAGCCTAGTGAACTTGCCAAGTTCTCAAGACTTCCCAAATGCACCAAGCGCACGGCTTCGCAATGCATTTCTCACCAAGCACCAAGCGCACGGCTTCGCAATGCTTTGGATTTCCCATGCCAAGCACCAAGCGCACGGCTTCGCAATGCTTTGGACTTTCCCATGCCAAGGCTTTCCCCCTTGGACTTCCACACCAAGCTCCATGCTTGGATTTTCCATGCCAACCCCATGTTGGACTTTCCCACACCAAGCTCCATGCTTGGATTTTCCATGCCAACCCCATGTTGGACTTTCCCACACCAAGCTCCATGCTTGGATTTTCCATGCCAACCCCATGTTGGACTTTCCCATGACAATCCCATGTCATGAGTTTTGTCTATCATCAAAATACCATCAAGGTACTGCTGGGCCGATTGCACCAACATTGAGTACTTGGCATGTAAATTCCAAGCATGGGTCTTGGCAAGGAAAAGTCCAAGCATGGGTCTTGGCATGGAAAGTCCAACATGGGTTGGCAAGTAAAGTCCAAGGGTATAGTCTTGGCCATGTAAACCCAAGGGTGTAGTCTTGGCGGTGAAAGTCCAAGTCATGAGTACTTGGCATTTGGAAAGTCCAAGGGGTTTGATATTAGAGGCGTAAAGTCCAAGGGTGAAGTCTTGCAGCATAAGTTCAATGGTTGACGGCATAAAGTCCAAGGGTGGAGGCTTGGCAGTGTAAGTCCAATGTGCCTTGGCGGTGTAGACACCGTTAGCATGACATAGCCAATGGAATCACCTGAAGACTAGCGTATGGATGAATAAGTCATGGATGACTTGGAGGGATCCGATAGGCGCGAGGCTGACGGAGGTGGCTAGAAGGCTTAGGTCTAGGCTACGGGTGGTCTAGCAAGTATGGGGGCACCATACTTGGGTTAAACCTCATGTTTGAGGTTAAAACCTCATGTTTGAGGTGTATCACCGACCGTACCATGTGGCGCCGATTGGTGTGAGTCAACTAGGGTTTGATCACGGAGTGCCCTAGCTAGCCGATCGTTGACCGAGCATCCGATCATGTGATTAGTCGACTGGTGCTCGATATTTCGGGCATAGAATGGAGTTTGACTCGACTACTGGGGTTAGCAGTCGAGTGAAGGCTCGATCAGTCGACTGATGGACATGATCAGTCGACTGATGTCCTATCCATTAGATTTTTTCAGCGTAGATTGAACCATTGTCTCACAACAATAGTGTCATCAGTCGACTGATAGGCAAAATCCAGCCCAGGCAGCAGCTATAAAGGAAGCTCATGGAGGAGGATTTTGTAACCGATTCTTGAGGAGTTTTGGGGCGATTTGCTTCTGCAAATCAGGGTCTCCAAGTGCATTTCAAGCAACCATCAAGCAAGCAATCAAAAGAGCAATTGTAAAGTGTTGTTTTCTTTACTTGTTGTGTATTTCATTTGTATCTTGCTTGTATTTGTTTCTTACTGTTGTAAAAATTATTGTATGAGGTTTCTCCACCTCCGACATGTTATCGAGAAGGAGTTTATTGTTTAGTGGTGTTTGTGGCATCGCTAGAGCTCGATCCGTGGAGTAGGAACAGTTCGGTTCCGAACCACGTTATATCGTTGTGTCTTGATCGTGTTTATGTGTTTGTATTGTATATTTTCTATTTCCACTGCGTACTAATATATTTGTAGCAAGCACGATCGCGAACGAATTCCATCAATGCATCCAAAACACTATTCACCTCCCTCTAGTGGTCACCGAATCCTCTACAACTTGGATGCCAAGCCTTTTATAGGCTGAAAGCACATTTCTCACTACACGAAGTGCAGTTTTTGCACACAACGTGTGCAACCGTGCAACACTTGCACACGTTGCCACACATGACAACGTGTGCAAGCTGTTGTAACTGTCTACATATCCGACTCATCCAAATCATGTCACATAGGCAAATGGTCACATAGATCAATAAGAGGTATTTAGTCTTGCAGACTAAATCAAGTCAGAGTTCATAGTCCTAAAAGACTAATTAGAATAGAGATCAGTAGTCACAAAAACCAAGAGATTAATGGTCACATAAACTAATAAAAGGTATTTAGCCACATAGATTAAATATAGTCGGAGTCCATAGTCACATAGACTAATATAACAGAGATCAATAGTCAAAAAAGACCATTAGAACATCCAATTCATACATAGAAAAATGGTCCGTGCGACAGCAAGCACACTGAGCATTCATTACTAAGAAAGTTGTTACACTTTACATAGTTGTTCATAAAGCGATCAATGCTAAGAAAAGTTGTTACGCCTAACTTAGCTGCTTCCCAAAATGGTACATAACCATTCTTTAAATGATACATAGTCATTCACCTGATGGCACACAGTCATCCTCCAGGTGGCACATAGCCATTTTTCAGGTGGTACAAAATCATTCTCCTGATGGTATATAACCGTTCTCCTAGATACATCCATGTCTTGCTATTTACCCAGATTAAATAATCTTCATTTACAATGGACATCTCTAATCCCTGATAATGATCATCTTGTCAAGAGCATGTTCCATATTCTAAATATTCACAATCATTTCTATACATAACAGAAATGGATCGACTAGTGAATAATTCTCAAAAGATGTAAATTTATTTAATCTTTCTTTTTAGCTTGAATCCATTCATTTTAGTCAGTCGCTTTCCTAGTCATGTTTCATAGACCGAATCATCCATAGTCAATAGGTTTACATGCTAAAGTGGCATGTTAGGAACGTTGTGCCCGCTAGAGAGGGGGTGAATAGTGTCGTCGACGTAGATGGAGGAATTCTTTCGCGTGCTTGCTACAATTGTATTAGTATGCATCGGAAATAATAGAAATACAATACAAAAAACAACAAGCATAATCACAAGACAACGATATAACGTGGTTCGGAACCGAATGGTTCCTACTCCACGGATTCGCCTCGTAAGAGCCCTAGCGATGCAAATCACACACCACTACTAAGTAAACTCCTTCTCAGAACAATCCGGAGGTAGAGAAATCTCGTACAAATGATTACACTAAGTAATACAACAAATAAAAGCAAATACAAGTAGGAAATATAATGCAAGTAAAGAAAAACACTTTACAAGAGAACTTGACCACTTGCTTTTGGTTGCTTGAAGAGTAGCCTTGGAGACCCTAAATCACACCAACAATTCGCCCCAAAAGCTCCCAAAAAACCATGGCCAAATCTCTCCTTCCGAGCTGCTTTTATAACCTGTATTCGGGCTACATTTTGCCTAGCAGTCGACTGATCGAAACCATCAGTCGACTGATGACACTGTTGCTATGAGACAATGGCTCGATCCACGTTGGATAAGTCCAACAGATACACCATCAGTCGACTAATACACAGGTAGTCAAGTCGCTGGTCGAGCCTGCCTCGCATCTGTGGCATTTACTCAACCTTAGTTGAGTCCAGTTGAGGTGCCGCCTCGACTGGCGCCTTACAGTTTTGGCCACTAGATGAAGGCATTCAAGGCACCGCCTCGACTGGGCCTCCAGTCGAGGCGCCCTTGCATCTATGGTCGCCGCTCAGCCGTAGTCACTCACATCAGTCGACTGATAATGATATCAGTCGACTGATAACCTTATCCATGAGGTTTTAACCCCAAGTATGGTGCCCCCATACTTGCTAGACCACCCTTAGCCTATACTTAAGCTTTCTAGCCACCTCCGCCAGCCTCGCGCCTATCGGATCCCTCCAAGTCATCCATACGCTAGCCTTCAGATGCTTCCATCGGCTATTATCATGCTAAGTCGGTCTATACCACCAAGGCACATTAGACTTACGCTGCTAAGACTTCGCTTGGACTTTACGCTGTCAATCATTGGACTTATGTTGCCAAGACTCCCGCTAGGACTTTACACCGCCAATATTCCCCTTGGACTTCTCAATTGCCAAGACACAAGCTTGGACTTTCCCTTGCCAACCCATGTTGGACTTTCCATGCCAAGACTCATGCTTGGACTTTTCCTTGCCAAGACCCATGCTTGGACTTTTCCTTGACAATGGTCAAACCATCGTCAAACATCAAGTTGACCTGGGTCAATTGCATCAACAATCTTCCCAACACATGTCAGACATCAATGTCACACATCCATGTCAAACATCAAAACACTTACTCGAGTCAAACTCGAGTCCGGTCAATCATGACCTAGGCCGATTGCACCAACAATCTCCCCCTTTTTGATGTTTGACAAAAACACCCTTGAGTTAAGCCCCTAACTCAAATTCCCTTACCAATTATCCCAAATTGGTAATTCTTACCTTTCTCCCCCTTTTTGACTAACATCAAAAAGGTTCTCCCAAGGAGGTCAATGTCTCATATCCCAATGAGATCTTACAATCTCCCCCTTGGTCCAAAAACCTCTAGAATGCCTACACTCTTCCTAGTGATAAATCTCATACCACTAAAGAGAGGCACTCATATAAACTCTCCCAATTTCCAAATTGAGCATCTTAACTTCTCCCATTTTTCAAAATTCTTTCCCTCATGAGGAAGAAACACATCCATCATCCCATGATGGATACTCCCCCTAAAGGCTTGCTCCCCCTTGACCATTGCACTAACAATTTCCTTGGGAAGTCCCTAAGCCTATAGGAACTCTAAACCATCAAAATTAAGGGCAAAAGTTCAAAACATGAACTCTCACACATCTTAAAATTGATACATCACCCTAACAACTCTCCTAATTCATATCTAATGGATTTTCACCCTTTCTAATGTTTTCCAAAGTATATCCTAGGGTTAGGAGCAGTTAAGGTAACCTAACATAGTTGAAATCAGGCTAAACAAACATTGTTTACCCGAAATCAGGCCTGGCAATCGACTGGGTCAGTTACCAGTCGACTGAACTATGAATCAGTCGACTGAAAAGGCTACCAGTCGAGTGAAAACATCTCCAATCGAGGCGCCGCCTCGACTGGTTTCTGATTTTGTCGAATTTACAATTTCAGACCATATTCAGAAATGCATAAGTAATTCTAGAAAATTCGAAAAATCTTAAAATTTTGACCATACATTACTTATGCCAAACACTATAGGGAAAAATATTTGAAAATTAATATACTCACAAAATAGTAAAATTGATAAAAAGTTCAAAATTGAAGAAAAACTTCAATGTTTAAGCTCACTTTGTATCAACTTCATCAATGGTGATTGCTATCAAAATATAGACTTCACCAAGGTTTTCTAAAATGATTTTAAAATGTTTTTGAAAACCTATTTTGGATCATATTCTTTGGGCTTAATGTACATGGCTTGAACATAAGCTTTCCCAATGATCCACAAATAATTTTAGATGAGTTTGAGTTCATCTAGATGCAAAAACTATGCACCTTGAACTTAACTCATATCCTATCATCTCACATGTATCTAGGGTGTATAAAATACACTCAAGTCAATGTAGATGTGAGATGTAAATTTTGGTCTATCTTAAACTAAGGTCTCGTGCATTTTTCTAAGGCAACACTACTTGATTCCCTTATGCATGAGACTTCAAGTCATGTCATTGTCCTTAACTCAATTTTAATCAAATTAAATGCATGAATGATCATGACATAAATGATAACAAAATTAAGTATGGTCAATGATCATGATGTCATGGCATAAGATGGAATTTAAGCATACATGACATTTTACCTTAATCCTAAACATGATCATGACATATTAAATAATTAAAAATAGATATGATGTCATGGCATGTTATATGACAATCAAAGCATAGCAAATAAAATGTATAAGTATAATAATACCTAAATTTTAATATTAATTGTCATTTGTTATAATTAATTTCATTTTGCCATATTATCAATTATCTCCCAAGTGTGCCAAAAATCCAAAATGACACACAAAGACCTCTAAATCTAAATTGTGTCAATTTGATTGATTTTTCATAATTCCAAAAATATATTGGCACATCCTAAAATATTTTAGGATAATAAGATCAAACTTATTTCCAAGGTATCCATAACCTTGAAAATAACCTAAAGTGTCACCTTCACCATGGTTAGGTTAACTACCTATCCATTCAAGGTTGGCACACCTAAACCCATTTAGTGTGAATCGATCACGCTCCTAGGAACCTAATACCTATTGGAGCTCCTTGGGTTTATTAGGTATTCGCTAGGGATGACCTCCCGAGATACCCTCCTAATGACCCTCCTAGGCTTTGAAGCCTTGTTCATGGTGGTCTTGCCTAGGTTAACTCTAGGGGTAACTCCCTTTGTAATCTTCTTAGTGGCCACCCTAGGTTTCCTTGAAACCCTAGCCACTAGGCACACACCATGGTCAACTCTAGGGATGACTTCCCTTGTGACCTTGGTATTTTTAGACCTAGGTTTAGTTCCATAGTCAAATGAAACATTATGATAGGTAGGCTTATCTACCTTGGACCTAGGCTTGTGGCTCAAGCCTTTCTTGCCCATAGATGAGCCTTGCCTCCTAGACTCTAGACCTTGACTCTTGGACTTAGATTTTTTATCATTTGACCCTTTAAATTGATTTTGTATATTCCTAAGGGTCTTCTCTAATTTCTCAAGCCTTGACCTCAAAGCTTGATTTTCCTTTTCTAATTTTCCAATTTTTGAGTTTTGATTTAATCTTTGGGCATTATTCTTCCTAGGCATATGCCTAGTCCATTTGGGGTTAAAACCTAGGTGGTCCTCAATTTTCTTAATGCTTGCCCTAGGTAAGGTTTTTCTATGGACATTAGTCCCAAATTTCTCCTTAGTTTCAAAATTAACATTCTTAGCTCCTAAGCAAAAATATTTGTTATTTCTAGCATATTTTTCATGATAAATAGCAAGATTGCTAACATTATTTCTAGCATGCTTTTGCCTATAAAATTTAGAAGGTGTATTAATAGATTTTACCTTAGGGTTAACTCTCAATTCTCCCCCTACTTGTGATGCTCCCTCTTGGGTCTTTTTCTTCCCCTTAGGACATTGACTCCGGTAGTGTCCCAGTTGTTGGCACTTGAAGTAAATGATGTCCTCTTTGCTTTTATATGTTGGGGGACCGACACTCTTGACCTTTGGAGCAAGTGGAGATTTCTTTACCCATTTAGAACACTTACTCTTGTAGTGTCCGAATTCCCTATACTCAAAATATATGATATAATTTTTATTACGAATTGATATATTTGAGTTACCTAGGGTGTTGGTAGTTGTCGGAGTTTGAGCTTCTTCATCTTGACCAGATGTGGAAGGCTCTTCTTGATGCTCTGGAGTGGAAGGTCTAATCTCCTCCCCCTCAATCCTAGAGGTGGAGGTTTCTTCAACTTCTTCCACCTCCTCTTCCACCGATCCGGAAGTTGACTCCGCTTCAACTTCCAACTCCTCACTTTCTTGTGAGGATGAGCTCTCTTCCTCCTCTTCCTTTTCTTCTTGGATTGAGTGAGGCTCTTCATGAAATTTTGCCAATTTGTTCCATATCTCCTTGGCATCTTTGCAATCTCCTATCTTAATTAAAATATCATTAGGAATTACATTAAGTAATATATTCATTACCTTATTATTGATGTTGTAATATCGGAGTTGGTCTTGGCTCCAATTCTTCTTCTTGATTTTTCTTCCTTCTTCGTCTTTTGGAGTGTCAAAGCCTACTAAGACACTAATCCAATTGTCAAAGTCACATATCAAAAAGTGCATCATTCTACCTTTCCAATACACGAAATCTTCGCGGTCGAAGGACGGTGGAATGTTGAAGTCATCACCCAATCTTTCTTGGAAATCCATCTTCTTCCCTCTAGCGCGTTTGCTCCCTCGGATGTGAAGCTGGTGAAGATCTCCTAGCTTTGATACCGATTGTTAGAAACGTTGTGCCCGCTAGAGGGGGGTGAATAGCGTCGTCGACGTAGATGGAGGAATTCTTTCGCGTGCTTGCTATAATTGTATTAGTACGCAGCAGAAATAATAGAAATACAATACAAATAACAACAAGCACAATCATGAGACAAAGATATAACGTGGTTCGGAACCGAATGGTTCCTACTCCACGGATTGGCCTCGTAAAGAGCCCTAGCGATGCAAATCACACACCACTACTAAGTAAACTCCTTCTCGAAACAATCCGAAGGTGGAGAAACCTCGTACAAATGATTACACTAAGCAATACAACAAATGCAAGCAAATACAAGTAGGAAATACAATGCAAGTAAAGAAAAACACTTTATAAGAGAACTTGAGCGTTTGCTTTTGATTGCTTGAAGAGTGGCCTTGGAGACCCTGAATCACACCATCAATTCACCTCAAAAGCTCCCAAAGAACCATGGCCAAATCCACCCTTCTGAGCTGCTTTTATAACTTGTATTCAGGCTGGATTTCACCTAGCAGTCGACTGATTGGGACCATCAGTCGACTGATGACACTGTTGTTGTGAGACAATGGCTCGATCCACGTTGGATAAGTCCAACAGATACACCATCAGTCGACTGATCATGCCCATCAGTCGAATGTTACACAGGTAGTCGAGTCGTTGGTTGAGCCTGCCTTGCGTCTGTGACATTTACTCAACCTTAGTCGAGTCCAGTCGAGGCACCGCCTCGACTAGGACTCCAGTCGAGGCGCCGCCTCGACTGGGACTCCAGTCGAGGCGCCGCCTCGACTGGCGCCTTATAGTTTTGGCCACTAGTCGAGGCGCCCTTGAGTCTGTGGCCGCCACTCAGTCGTAGTCACTCACATCAGTCGATTGATAATGATATCAGTCGACTGATAACCTCATCCATGAGGTTTTAACCCCAAGTATGGTGCCCCCATACTTGCTAGACCACCCTTAGCCTAGACCTAAGCCTTCTAGCCACCTTCGTCAACCTCGCGCCTATCGGATCCCTCCAGGTCATCCATGACTTGTTCATCCATACGCTAGCCTTCAGATGCTTCCATCAGCTATGGTCATGCTAAGTCGGTCTATACCACCAAGGCACATTGGACTTACGCTGCCAAGACTCCGCTTAAACTTTACGTCGCCAACCATTGGACTTATGCTGCCACGACTCCCGCTTAGACTTTACGTCGCCAATATTCCCCTTGGACTTCTCAATTGCCAAGACACAAGCTTGGACTTTCCCTTGCCAACCCATGTTGGACTTTCCACGCCAAGACCCATGCTTGGACTTTTCCTTGCCAAGACTCATGCTTGGACTTTTCCTTGACAATGGTCAAACCATCGTCAAACATCAAGTATGACATGGGTCGATTGCATCAGCAATCTTCCCAACACATGTCAGACATCAATGTCAGATATCTATATCAAACATCAAAACACTTACTCAAGTCAAACTCAAGTCTGGTCAATCGTTACCTAGGCCGATTGCACCAACATAGTAGACCCTGATTAAAACTTCAAGTAGACAGCTAAATAGTCACTCAAGATAAATGCTGAGATCAACATATAATCTTAAAGGGCTCACATAGTAGAGAAGCAGGGATTCATTCTCCTACTACCCTTATTGTCGTCTTAGCACATGTGGTATGAATCACATGTTACGATGTTATTCTTTTTACTAATAAAGAGCGAATGTTTTCATCAAATTAACATCGTACAGATTTTGATCTAGACATTTTCAATGCCTAATCTTGAATTCATCATATGAATTTTAATCTGGCTCCAAACAGGTATAGTAAATGGCGGGAGCATTTACTTCGATCATTTTTCTCAAATGATCTTATCTTGATACAAATATCAAGATGACCCCAACTTATAGACATGTATCTCTATACATATAGCTTCCAAAGCTATCCTATAAGTAATGATCTTACCCCTATTTGTACTTAATAAAAAGATATGATTATCCATGTGAGAGGACCAATCACTACCTGTCAACATGCTCACCGAGGACTTATCATGAGAATGTAACATAACATACACTGAATAAATTATGGCTGACATTTTAAACAATCAAATTGCAATATTCGATTGTTATTACAAAATTGTTACATTCTGTTGGATCGAAGCGGATCGCTAGAGGGGGGTGAATAGCGATAAAACCCTTTTTTTTGTTCGTTCGTTAAAACCCGAGTAGATAAGTAATTACAGCGAAAAGATAAGCAATAAATAAAGGAGACAAATATTTTTACTTGGTTCGTAGCCTTCGGCTACTACTCCAAGGCCCTAATGGTCCTTGACTACGTACGGAGGGCAAAAACACTAAAGAACTCCTCCTCGTTAGAGGTAGGAGTTGATCGATACAAATAAAAACAAAGCTTGAGGTAGAGGGACACTCCCCCTCTCCTCGTTACGATAAAAGCTCCGAGAAATTACAGTAATGAACTGAAATAAAAGATTAAACCGACGTTACAAAAAGAAAGCAATCAAGACCTAGACGTCGGAGAGGAAGCACTTCGTTGTCGGAAAGTTGCAGCTTGGTGGAGGCTTTTTGAAAGCTTAGAATTGATGAAGAAACCCTAGGATTGGCCCTCCTTTTATAGCCTTTGAGCCCCTTTTCGAGAGGAACTTCACCCAATAGAGTTTTGGCACATGGCTCCTTGAAAAATGGTGATAAGGATTGACTCCTCGAGGCTGATCCTTGACCATCAGTCGACTGATGGCCATCATCGATCCGATCCGATGGTAGCATCGATCGAATGCTAACCTCCGGTCGATCGATGGGCGGCGTGAGTCCTCCAAGTCGGCAATGATCGATGCTAGCTGCAAGGCAAAGTTAGCTTAACAAAAATATTATTTTGACGGCCTCCGACCATCCGATCTCGACCTAGACCACCTATAGGATGTCTTTGGTCGGATCTACGCTTAAGATCATCCCCCGTAAAGAGGATACGACCTTACTTACGCTCGCACACACGAGCTTACACTTTTGCTTTCGGCCTTCCACTCGATTCCTTCGGGCTCCGAAGTCACTCGAGTGTCGCCCGACCACCGCGGCTTCCTCCGGGTGTCGCTAGCCTTCAGCTCCAGCTATAGCAATTTTCTGCACACTCGATTCAGCTCGTGAGATAACGACATGAGCTTAACTTTGTATAGTTTGCTATAATCAAAACTCAGGTTCGACTTAGGTGCCTACTGCACCAACAATCTCCCCCTTTTTGATTTATGGCAAACCCACATACAAAGTTAAGAACATAGCATGCATGAAGAATAATAATGTGCATAAAATATCATGCATGAAAAATAATAATGTGCATGAAAAACAAAAATAAAGATTAAGTTGGAGTAGTAAGAATTTTCTTCAAGTACTCCCCCTTGAGGAAACCTCCCCCTTGACCGAGGGTGAGTCTTGAAAGAAGACCTTAGTCCTCCCCCTTGAGGATTGATATTTAGGAAGAGTTTAAGTAATTAACATTACTTAAAGTTGACCTTAGTAAAACATTTAAGTTAAGAAGACTTCTTAACTTGGCCCTTTCTCCCTCTTTCTTAAGTAAAGCATTAGCATTTGGCCATAGTGTTTAAAAAATAATAAGTTTAAGTTAAGAATTCTCTTAACTTGGCCTTTACTTCCTTTTAAGTAAATTTTTAAAACTTAAAGTTAAGTAAACATTTACTTAACTTTTGGCCATAAAAATTTTTGATCCCTTAACTTTGGCCTTTTTCTCCCCCTTTTGCCATATATCGAAAAGTGGAAGGGTGTGTGGAAAATAAGTATTAAATTTAACGTCCAAGCATGTTCCACATTATTTTGAAAATAATATACTGAAAATAAGCTCATCTATAAAATGTTCGACTCATATTTGGCTTGATTGATATGAAAGATCAACCAGTCCTGGTCAGAGTCGGTTAGTATGTATGATTATACTTTGTGGTTCATAGCGATGCACTAGCTCTACATCTGGAACCAGGAGTAAGGTCCTAACATCTCACGCCCATCTACGTGGCTAAGTACACAAACACATTAGTCCTATGTGTTGCGAGATGTACTGGCTCCTTAAATCTATAGGTGCATGATATCTAAGGTATGTCCTATGCTAGTTCCATGAAAAGTAAGAAATAGTAGTACGAAAATATAATTTGTAAGTTCCTATTCTACTACGCACATGCCCAATTTTCGTCTTAATAGACTGAATTCAACTTCGGGTAGGGGTTTAGTAAATAGGTCTGCCAAGTTAGACTTCGATTCGACGTATTCGAGTTGTATGGCTCCGTTGGCCACATGTTCTCGAATGAAATGGTGTTTGACCTCTATATGTTTGGTCCTAGAGTGACATATTGGATTCTTAGTAAGGTTAATTGAACTAATGTTATCTACGTGGAGTTTTGTGTTCGTAAAGTCTAACTTAAAGTCGCGGAGAGTGTGCTTCATCCAAAGAAGCTGAGTGACACACTCACCCATCGCAATGTATTCGACTTCGATGGTAGATAAGGCAACACAGTGTTGCTGCCTACTGCACCAACTCACTAGACTCGAGCCGAGAAGTTGACAACAACCACTCGTACTTTTTCTATCGAGATTACTACCGGTATAGTCCAAATCGGAGTAGCCGGTTAGTTCGAACTCGGTAGATCTAGAGTACCAAATACCGACATTAAGTGTACCCTTTAGATATCTAAGGATACGCTTGACTAGAGTTAGGTGAGACTCCTTGGCACAGGTTTGGAACCTTGCGCACATACTTACTGCAAATAGAATATCAGGTCGGCTCGCAGTTAAGTAAAGTAGACTCCCTATTATGCTCCTATAGTATTTTAAATCAATTGAGTTTCCGATTAAATCTTCTTCTATATTCACATTAGTTGCCATTGGGGTATTAATAATTTTAGCGTCTTGCATTCCAAAGCGTTTAATTAATTCCCTAGTATATTTGCGTTGATGTAGGTATATTCCATCTTTAGTTTGTTTAATTTGTAGACCTAAAAAGAAGCTTAACTCGCCTACTAAATTCATTTCAAATTCACTTTCCATAAGTGAAATGAACTCATTTAGTAGGATTGAGTTGGTGGTTCCGAAAATAATATCATCTACGTAGATTTGGGCTATGAATATGTCTTTACCTAAGGTTTTTACGAAAAGAGTTGGGCCAACTACACCTTGGTTAAAACCTTTGGACTTAAGAAAAATCAAAAGTCTCTCGTACCAAGCTCGAGGAGCTTGTTTAAGTCCATAGAGAGCTTTCTTTAACCTAAGGACATGGTCGGGTTTGTCTAAACTTTCGAAACCGGGGGGGTTGACTAACATAAACTTCTTCTTTAATGTATCCATTTAAGAACGCAGATTTCACATCCATTTGAAACAACTTAAATCCTCGATGTGCTGCATACGCTAAGAGCATTCGAATGGACTCTAATCTAGCTACTGGGGCATAGGTCTCGTCGTAATCTAAACCTTCGACTTGACTAAACCCTTTAGCGACTAGTCTAGCTTTATTTCTAACCACTTCACCTTTATCATCAAGTTTATTTCTAAACACCCACCTTGTTCCAATGATTATTTTATCTTTAGATGGTGGTATTAATTCTCATACTTCATTCCTAGTGAATTGAGCCAACTCTTCTTGCATTGCAATAATCCAATCGGGATCAAGAAGATCTTGGTCAATAGTCTTGGGTTCAATTTTGGAAATTAAGGAGATTTGACTAAGGTTTCTGTATGAGGCTCTAGTTCGAACTCCTAGACTTGGATCACCTATCACTTGGTCGATAGGATGATTCATTTGAGTCCTAGTTGGATTTGGGTTTGAGTCTACAACTTAATCAATAGGATGACTCGTTTGAGTTCTAGTTTGGTTAGAGTCATCAATCACTTGGTCATTAGAGTGACTTGGTTGACTTAGATTAGGATTAACACTAGACCTGATCTCCGGATCAGAGTTAGGTCTAGTATGAATCGGCTCGCTAATTTGGTTTGCCGGGGGTTTTGTAGGTTCGTGTACTTCATCAAATACTACATTAATAGTCTCTTCGACTCTAAGGGTGTCATGGTTATATACTCTATAAGCTCTACTTGTAGTCGAGTATCCTAGAAAGATTCCGGTCGTGGTTTTGGATGTAAATTTCCCTAGGTAATCCTTAGTGTTTAGGATATGCACCTTACATCCAAATACCCTAAAGTACTTGATGTTAGGTATTTTATCGTGATAAATCTCGTATGAGGTCTTAAGGTGCCTCTTTACCATAAGAATCCTATTTTGGACATAGCACGTCGTACTCACGGCTTCCGCCCAAAACCTATCGGGTAGGTTATACTCATTTAACATTGTCCTAGCGGCTTCTTGTAGGGTTCTATTTTTGCGTTCTACTAAACCATTTTATTGTGGAGTTCTAGGGTAAGAGAACTCATGGTGGTATCCATTTAGGTTACAGAATTCTGTAAACCTATGGTTCTCGAATTCACCACCATGATCAGTCCTAAGTCTTTTGATTTTAATGCTTTGTTGATTTTCTATTAATTTAAATAGATTGATTAATTGATCTAGGGTATCACTTTTGTGTTTGATGAACCTAACCCAAGTAAATCTAGAATAGTCATCAATTATGACTAAGCAGAATTTACTTCCATTAAGTGACTTAGCTCCGTGTGAATCAAATAGATCCATGTGTAGGAGCTCAAGCACACTTTTGGTTCGTTCTTGATTAGTTAGTTGATGTTGTGTCCTAGATTGTTTACCTTGTTGACAAGCATTACATATTTTATTATCCAAGTTATTGAGGTTAGGCAAACCTCTGACTAAGTCACTCTGACTCATCTTATGGATGAGTCTTGGGTGTGAGTGACCGAGTCGTCGGTGCCACAACCATGATTCCTCTTGCCGTGTCATAAGACACTTAGTTGAGGAGTTAGTTAAGTTAATAGTGTAAATATTGTTATTTCTAGTTCCCTTAAGAATTGTTTTAGAAGTTTCATTTGTATTAATTACGCATTCATTTTCTAAAAATATGACCTTATAGTTATTATCACACAATTGGCTTACACTAAGTAAATTATATTGAAAATTTTCTACTAATAAAACATTTTGAATAACAAAATTTGAGTTAAGCTCAATATCACCTGATCCGATGATTTTGAGCTTGTCGTTATTTCCGAATGCTACCAATCTTTGTCATTTGAATCGAAGCTTCGAAAACTTGAGTTGATCCCCGGTCATGTGTCGGGAGCAACCACTGTCCAACATCCATTGATCCTACACGCAAGGTAGTTGGATCGGATATTGGATTTATTAAAGATTGGTTGAAAATTATTAACCTAAATCATCTCACCCATGTCTACATGATCAAACACGTTAACCCTATATGTTCTTGTGAGATGACTTCCAATTTTACTTGATTTAAATTTAATGACTTAAACACTTGTCAACCTTGCGTTAGATTCGGATTTGACCTTAGGCTTATCAAGTCACCTTTTCAAGATCATGGCTTCCAGGTCGTGGCGAGGCACAGAGGCCTTCTTTGATCGGAACAACGACCACTTCCTTAGACAAAGCCATTTTCAAGAAAATAGAGACTTGACTTACCTAAGACCACTTCCTGGTCTAACTAGTCTAGGATACGACAAGGTAGCTTCAGCTAGTTCCGCTCGGTCAAATGCACCAAACTAGATACGCCTTATCTAGCCCGAATACACAAGACTCCGCTTTCCTAGCGTACTATCATCTCGCGTCACGGTACTTATCAAGTATTGACGAGTTATAGTCCTATCTAACCATTCTAAAAAGGAAAATCAAACTAAATAAAAACCTAAGCATGCAATTTCTAGGTTAAAACATAAACAAGTTTCGTACTAGCTCCCCCTGGACCGTTGAATCGATTCGGTCTCTCCACATAGTGGATTTGGTCCTTGGGAACCCAGTACTGGTTCGATCCTAAGTTTGAAATTAAGGTGGTCTTAGGGACCCATGCTTGGACATGTTTTTTATGTCGACTTACAATCGACATATACGACTTGTTGGTCGTATTTGAGCTAAACCCTAGCCCGACCTTGTTGTACACGACCCTTTGTGATCCAAGTAGGAGGTCAAGTCCTTTGGATCCCAAAGTAAACCTTTCCAACGTATTTCTAAGATCTTTGACTTGACTCTTCAAGAGTGAGTTCTCAACTTCGAGCTTTTCAACCCGATTTGAGTCCTCCTCTCGAACTCGACTAGTCAAAGAGGTTAGGGAGACCTCGTGTTTGAGGAGTTTAACTTCCTCAACCAGGGTCTCGACCTTGGACTCGGACTTAGCTAATTTCCTATTTAAGAATTTAATTGCACTATAAAGCGTACTAATTAGAGATCGACTTACCTTGAGTGTATCTTTTGAACCGGATGCGTATCCGTGGCTTGTCTTGAATAGCGCTTCGCAGTCTGACTCATCTTCGGTTTCCGATTCGTGTTCCGGTTCTGACTCCATCTCCGATTCAACCGGTTTAGCCATGAGGACTCAATCATCGTCTTCTTCCTCGGACACTTCTTCCCATGTAGCGTTGAGTGACTTTTTGTATTTTGGTGCTTTGCTTTTGAGCTTTGGGCATTCAGACTTGATGTGTCCAAACCTGTTGCATTCGTAACACCTAATATTAGAACTTTTAGGCTTACCTTCGTTGGGTCGAGTGATGGTTCGCTTTCGGCCCTTGACTATCCTCCGAACTAGGTTGACTAGTTCGGCCTCCATTTCCAGGTCGACCTTCGAATCAGACTCATCCTCTTCTTCCTTCGGGGGTGGCTTGCTTGCGGTTTTCTTCCATGAACCTACAAGAAGTGCTATACCCTTCTCAGGTTCCGAGTTAGACTGCTCATGAAGTTCAAAATTAGAAAATAGTTCATCTAACCTAAGTATCGAAAGATCCTTGGAGACCTTGTAGGCATCGACCATGGATGCCCACAAGGTAGTCCTCGGAAAGGAGTTTAGGACATACCTTATAAGGTTGCAGTTTTCGACCTTTTGCCCGATCGCGTGTAGATTGTTGACTATATCTTGAACGCGGGCGTGAAGTTGCGTCGCGGACTCGTGTTCCTGCATTTTTAGATTATATAGTTTATTAAATAAAAGATCACGCTTACATACCTTGGCTTCATCGGTCCCTTCGTGTAGCCCCACTAGCTTTGTCCAAAGGTCCTTTGCGCTTATGAAGGGGCCGATGCGATTTAATTCCTCCTTAGACAAGCCGCATTAAAGGATTTGAGTTGCCTTGGTGTCGGCTTCGACTTGTCGTTTTGTCGCAATGGTCCATTGGTCATAATCCAAAGATTCACCCACTTCGTTAGTCGGAAGTGTGAAACTCGTTTGGATTATGATCCACATCTCGATTTGGGTTTTGAGAAAGCATTCCATCCGACCTTTCCAGTAACGAAAATCATCTCCGTTGTAAAACGGAGGTCGGACGGTGCTAAAACCCTCGAGATGGGACATTTGGAAGGAAAACCTTGCACAAAAAATACCAAAAAAACACGAAAAAGGTTCCAAGACTTTGCCTTGGATTAGTAATGTAGGAAATGAAAAGAAACAAAAGGAATAAACGAGAAATAACCAACTAAAATAAAAGATGAGCACTTACAACCTTCGATGTCCCAGAAATAGTACTAAACGATGGTTTTTGGGGATGAATATAGCTTGTTACGAGGGTTTACCCTGGTAAGAATGTAGATCTCTCCGAGAGATTCGTTTTGGTAGGTAGCCCGTGTCGTGGGTCAACTTGTACGAAAAGTTATGCCCATTTTACCGTCGGCTACTCCAAAAGCAAATACTTGCAAAACAAAACCAAACGAAGAGTACCAAGACTTCGTCTTGGATTAGTAGTGCGGGAGAAAAACTTAAACGAACGAAAAACAAATCTGTAAAAAATGCTAGATTGGTGGTTTCACCAAATCTAAGCGCCCCCGGCTCTGATACCAATTGTTGGATCGAAGCGGATCGCTAGAGGGGGGGTGAATAGCGATAAAACCCTTTTTTTTTTGTTCGTTCGTTAAAACCCGAGTAGATAAGTAATTGCAACGGAAAGATAAGCAATAAATAAAGGAGACAAATATTTTTACTTGGTTCGTAGCCTTCGGCTACTACTCCAAGACCCTAGTGGTCCTTGACCACGTACAGAGGGCAAAAACACTAAAGAACTCCTCCTCGTTAGAGGTAGGAGTTGATCGATACAAATAAAAACAAAGCTTGAGGTAGAGGGACACTCCCCCTCTCCTCGTTACGATAAAAGCTCTGAGAAATTGCAATAATGAACTGAAATAAAAGATTAAACCGACGTTACAAAAAGAAAGCAATCAAGACCTAGACGTCGGAGAAGAAGCACTTCGTTGTCGGAAAGTTGCAGCTTGGCGGAGGCTTTTTGAAAGCTTAGAATTATGAAGAACCCCTAGGATTGACCCTCCTTTTATAGCCTTTGAACCCCTTTTCGAGAGGAACTTCACCCAATAGAGTTTTGGCACATGGCTCCTTGAAAAATGGTGATAAGGATTGACTCCTCGAGGCGGATCCTTGACCATCAGTCGACTGATGGCCATCATCAGTCGACTGATGGTAGCATCAGTCGAATGCTAACCTCCGGCAGTCGACTGATGGACGACAGTCGAGTCCTCCAAGTTGGCAGTCGACTGATGCTAGCTGCAAGGCAAAGTTAGCTTAACAAAAATATTATTTTGACGGCCTCCGACCATCCGATCTCGACCTAGACCACCTATAGGATGTCTTTGGTCGGATCTACGCTTAAGATCATCCCCGTAAAGAGGATACGACCTTACTTACGCTCGCACACACGAGCTTACCTCGATACTTACTGTGTTGCTTTTGCTTTCGGCCTTCCACTCGATTCCTTCGGGCTCCGAAGTCACTCGAGTGTCGCCCGACCACCGCGGCTTCCTCCGGGTGTCGCTAGCCTTCAGCTCCAGCTATAGCAATTTTCTGCACACTCGATTCAGCTCGTGAGATAACGACATGAGCTTAACTTTGTATAGTTTGCTATAATCAAAACTCAGGTTCGACTTAGGTGCCTACTGCACCAACACATTCTATGAAGTCTCATAGACTTTACATGCTCATTAAATGGCTCTCTAGTCATCGACTTAGTAAAAGGATCTACAAGCATAGCTCGTATAGGGATATACTCAAGAATCATCTTTTTTTAGCAACAATATCCCTTATAAAGTTATACTTTATTGTTATATTCTTGCCCTTGCTGTGATATTTGAGATCCTTAGAAAAAGCTAAAGCAGCTTGACTGTCACAGTAGACGGTCACTGGACTCCCACTGTCCTCAGCAATCTTCAGATGCTTTAGGAACCTCCTTAACCAGACTGCTTCTTGCACAGCTACTGAACATGCCACATATTCAACTTCCATAGTTGACAAGGCCACACAGGCCTGTTTCTTGTTGTTCCAGGAGATGGTGCCACCATTCAACAAAAATGCATAGTCTGATGTGAATTTTCTATCATCCAGGTCCCCAACCCAATCTGCATCTGAATAGCCCTTCAGACTCATATCTGATCTTTGATAACAGAGACTATAATCTGTTGTTGCTTTCAGATATATGAATATCGTTTTCACTGCCTTCTAGTGTCTCGGTCCTGGATTCGACTAGAACCGGCTGACTAAGCTAACATCATAGCTGATAGCGAGACGAGTACACAACATAGTGTACATCAAACTACCTATAACACTGACATATGGTTTTTTATTCATCTCAGCTATTTCTTTAGGAGTCTTGGGACTCATACTCTTACTCAGAAAAGTACCTTTCATAATGAATGTCTGTTCACTGTTGCAATCAGACATGCTGAAATGTTATAACATCTTATTTATATAAGACTCTTAAGACAAATCCAAAAGTCTCTTAGATCGATCCCTGATGATCTTAACTCCTAAGATGTATTCAGCTTCTCTCATATCTATTGTGCCAAACTATGATAAAAGTCACTCTTTGACTTCTATCACAAAACTTATATCATTTCCTGCTATCAATATATCATCAACATATAATGATAAAATGATATACTTTCCTTTTTTCTTTTTCAGGAAAATGCAATGATCCTCATTGATCATTTCAAAATCATAAGATAAAACGACTTCGCTAAATCTTATGTTTCATTGCTTTGACACTTGCTTTATCCCATATATAGATTTCTTCAATCTACATACTTTTTCTTCTTGGCCTTCAACAATGAAATCTTCTGGCTTAACCATATAGATTTCCTCATCAAACTCACCATTAAGGAAAACAGTTTTTATATCTATCTAATATAATTTCAAGTCATAATATGCCACAAAAGCCAAAATAACTCAAATTGACACAAACTTCACTATGGGAGAAAATGTCTCCTCAAAGTCTATACCCTCCAATTGGGTAAAACCTTTTGCAACTAAATGAGCTTTGTAACGGTTAATCGATCCATCTGATTTCCTCTTTATTTTGAGAATCAACTTATTTCCAATAGCCCTTCGGCCAAGAGAAAGATCGACTAACTCCCAAACATGATTCTGAATTATTGACTCCATCTCTTCAACCATTGCACTTTTTCACTTTTCTCTAACGCTACATCCCAGAGCTTCCTCAACTGAATGAGGTTCATCATCATCAACTGAGAGTGTCATCATTGTCTGATTCTCAATATCAAACCTCTTCTTAGATTTGATCTTATGAACACTTCTTCGTAAGTTGGGCTCCTGAGAAGTCACCCCGTGACTAGACAAATTACTCCCATTGGGTTGACTAGGTTTAGGTATCCCACTTGACACATGTCTTGTTGATAATGACTTATCCTCCTCAAATAGAGGAATTGTCTTATCAACCTCAACTCTAACTGGGAACTCAGTTTCGAGAAAAATAGCATCTCTCGAATCAAATTCAGAGATGATTCCATCTTGTTTCTCACCTATAAAAACATAACCTTTGGAGGTCTCAAAATATCTTATAAAGATACACTTCTTACCTCTAGGTCCTAGTTTTCCATACTTGTGAGAACTATCATATATGAACATAGGCAACTAACCCCTAGGGTCTCAGATTGCTCAAATCTGGTTTTCTGCTTGTCCAACGTTCATATGGGGTAGATGGAATTGACTCTGAAGGCACTTTGTTAAGTATATAGGCCACAACTAGTAATGCATCTCCCCAATAGGAGATCGACAAATTAGCCTACGCCATCATAAACCTAACCATTTTAGAAGAGTCTTATTTCTTCTTTCAACAACTCCAATTTGCTGTGGAGTTTCAGGGATTGTCAGCTATCTAATAATCCCCTTATCATTACATATTGTCTTGAATAGATCAGACAAATATTCTCCTCTATGGTCAGTGTGTAAAGTCTTAACTTTATGTTCCGTTTGATTCTCAACTTCGTTCATATAACGAATGGAGCAATCCAATACTTCAGATTTATGAGAAATCAAATACACATGACCGAAATGAGAGAAATCATCAATACATATAATGAAATAGGAAGCTTCATGTATAGCCTTCACATTCATTGAGCCACAAATATCCGAATGAATTAATTGCAATGGTGACTCAGTCCTAATAGCCTTACCGAATAGTTTCCTAGTTGCTTTTCCAGCAAGACAATGCTCACACATAGACAAGCCAATCTTAGCACGAGAGCCCAAGAAACCCTCTTTAGCTAACCGATTCATGCGATCTTGTCCTATATGTTTTAATCTAGCATGTCAAACATCATTAGTTATATCTGCATCACTAGTAAGAGCAATGTTTGAAAAATAACTATCAATCGCACAATTGATATTTGGTTCCACATCAAGAACCATAAAATCATTCGTTAAAAAATCATATCCAATTGACACGGAGTCAACCTTGAGTTCTACACACCGACTGTAAAAATTAATACAATATCCTAAATCAAGAAGATAAGTGACAGAAACAAGATTCTGTCGAATTTTAGGAGCATATAGGACATCATATAAAAATAAAGTACTTCTATCCCGAAGGTTAAGTTTGTAAGTGTCGACTCCTTTGACTTCAACTCTTACATTATTTCCTACATAAATCCATTTATTACCAGCTGGTATCCTGCAGTACTCCATATATGTAATGTTGGTGCAATCGGCCCAGGTAACAATTGACCAGACTCAAATTTGACACGAGTAGTATTTTGATGTTGGACAAAGCATATGACATGTGATTGTCATGGAAAGTCATGGGAAGTCCAAGTGTATAGTCTTGGTCACGTAGTCCAAGTGTGTAGTCTTGGCGATGAAAGTCCAAGTATGGGGCTTGGCATTAGAAGTCTAACATGAAGTTGATAAGGGAAGACTAAGTGTGTAACCTTGGCCACGTAAGTCCAAGTGTGTAGCCTTGACGATGAAAGTCCAAGTTATGGGTACTTGACATTTGGGAAGTCCAAGGGGTGGTTTAGCGGTGTAAGGCCAAGCGATAGTCTTGGGAGCATAAGTCCATATGTACCTTGGCGGTGTAGACACCGAGAGCATGACAATAGCGGAAGGAAGCACCTGGAGGCTAGTGTGTGGATGAACAAGTCATGGATGACTTGGAGGGATCCGCGCATGGATGAACAAGTCATGGATGACTTGGAGGGATCCGATAGGCGCGAGGCTAGTAGAGGTGGCTAGAAGGCTTAGGTATAGGCTAAGGGTGTCTAGCAAGTATGAGGGCATTATACTTGGGTTAAACCTCATGGATGAGGTGAACTTGGCCAATTGACTAAGGTCAAGTGTCGGATGCTCAAACATGTTGTATGAGGTTTTACCCGATGGTCAGATACTCAAACAACTTGTGTTTGAGGTTTTACCCGACAATAGTCGACTGGTGGTATGTACCAGTCGACTGGTGAGAGTTGACTACTGTTCGACTGCATCGTATGCCACTACATTTGACTTCAGCATTGAGCAGTCGATTGATGGCTTGAGCAGTCGACTCCCATGGAGGGCAGTTGACTGCTAGTCGAGGATGCGGGCACAGAAGCTCCCATAGCCGACTGGGAAGTCGACTGTCGAGGGAGCAATTGACTACTAGGGTTTGGCAGTCGACTGATGAGTGATCCGTTGAAATTTTTCCAGCGTGGATCAAGCCGTTGTGAGATAACGGCTACAGGAGCAGTCGACTGATGGTCATGAGCAGTCGACTGCTAGGCACGGAATCAGCCCGAGACAAGCATAAAAGGAGAAGCTTGGGGAGGATTTCCACAGTGATATTTGGGGAGAATTTGGAGGGGAATTGCTACTGCATTCCAGACCTTTAAGAGAAAACTAAAGCAAGCAACAAGCAAGAGTTCAAAGTCATTTGTTGTAAAGTTTTTTTTACGTATTTCACTTCGTCTTTGTATTTGCTTGTACATTTTTGTATTACCTTTGTAATTGCTTATACGAGATTTCTCCACCTCCGACGTGTTGTTGAGAAGAAGTTTTATTAGTGGTGTGTACATCACTAGAGCTCGTTGAGCTCGCCCCGTGGAGTAGGAACTCTAATGTTTTGAACCACGTATATCGCGTGTCTTGCGTGTGTTGTATCTTTATTTTGTTTTTATCATTATTCCGCTACGCATATTAACGATCATTGTAGACAAGCACGCAAGAACGAACGATTTCCATCAAGCACGACGATTAGGCTATTCAACCCCCCTTCTAGTCGGGCCACGATCCTCCAATAAGTGGTATCAGAGCGAGGAGCTTATAAACGAACTCATCGTTGTGATAAGCAAACAAATGATTGGCATCAACATCCATCCACCGAAGTTCGAGGGAGAATTCTCATGGTGGAGAAGAAGGATGGAGGTATACTTCGAAATTGATTTCGATACTATGCTAATCATTGAAAATGGTTTTCAAGTGCCAAGGGATGAAGACAACAAGCCGTTAGTAAAATCAAGATGGACCGAGGAGCAACGACAACAATTCAAAACAAACGTTAAGGTAACAAAATCGTTAATAAAATTGATACCTTATGATATTTTGTGCAAGCTAGGTGAATATGGGGATACTAAGGAGTGGTGGGACAAGTTGGTTGAATTCCACGAACATCCCGAACCAGCTCAATCGGAGAAGGAGGCCGAGAATGAATGTCCATCAACATCCGAGGATGTGGAACAATTGGAGGAAACCTCCACATCTAGAAGTGAGAACTTAGAAGTTGAGAGATGCTCAACATTCGAATCGGAGAATAGATCGCCGGAGCAAAAGGAAGAGCAAGAAGAAGCTTCAACCTCCCAAAAGGATGAAGAATCAACTCCGGCGACTTCCACCACCCTAGGTAACTCAAATGCAATTCATAATAATAAAGATCATATAATTTTCTTTGAGTGCAGGGAGAAAGGGCATTACAAGAGTAAATGCTCAAAATTGACCAAGGAGAAAGCACTAATACCAAAAGTCAATCAAAAGTCAAAGGATATCAGAGTCATGGCTAGGAAAAGCAAAGAGCACATTGTGTGCTTCAAATGCAACCAAAGGGGAGACTACCGAAGCCAATGTCCTAGGGGGAAGAAAAAAACCCAAGAAGGAGCTACACAAGTAGGGGGAGCTTCCAAAGCAAATCCTAAGGTATATTGTAATACACCTTCTAGTTCTAAAGTTAAAAAGTATGCTAGAAATTATTTTAATACTCTTACTATTGCTCATGAAAAGCATGCTAGTAGAAATAATAGATTTTATTGTTTAGGTGCTAAGCATGTTAATTTACCTAAGGATAAATCTAGAACTAATAACTCTAGACTTATTTTACCTAGGGAGTCCATTAGGAAGGTAGAGAACCACCTAGGCATTAATCCCAAGAATCATAGACATATGCCTAAGAAGTGTCTTTCCCAAAAGACTAATGAAAGTGTCAATTATGAGATGATTGGTGAGGGAGACTTTTGTATTATATTCTTATATTAATAAAGCCAAAGATTGATTATTATATTTCTTTATGCGTGTGCCAGCTAAATAAATATAATAATGCCCTTGAATAGTAGGTTCTTATCTATAGTATATCAATTGGTAGAATTGATTATGAGAAGCTGTAGAAAATACTATTCTTAAATATTCCTAGTCGAGTATTGTATTAATAGACAAGGGCTATATTGATACATTGAGACTAGCATGTAGGTCAATGAATGACTTGATCTCACAAGTTATGGATATGTGATATCACATTGACACATGAGTATATATATTAGAGACTATATATACTGAATTGACCCGCCATGAGAAATTATCATAGATCATTATATGAGTGTCATATACTTTCTCATGTGACTATTAGTATAAATAGTCCTTAGACCTGAAGTCACTACGGTTCCCTACATAAGGAGTTATGTATTTTGGTATCGTCAAACGTCACCCGTAACAGGGTGGACTATAAAGGCGTTTACTGGATATATAACAAATTATGCGGAGGGATGTGAGTAATGTAGATGAGATCTATCCCTCCCATATAACGAGAGTGATATCTTTGGTCTCTTGATAAAGTAGGACCACGAAATGCATGGTCATGCTCAAATGAGTCAATATGAGATATTGAGCTCATTTATTTGAGTGAGTCTACTTGGGGATCAAGAAACATAAAGATCGGTAAGAGGGTGACACGGTCTATGCCTCATTGATCGATCTGAGATATCAAGGATAGAAGGACACCGTCATATGATAATAGTCACGGAAGAGGTTGTCGGATCTCGACATTCTCATCACTTGGGTAGCAATGATGTATTGCTAGATGCCGCTCATTGCTTATGTATCTAAAATGGTTTTTGGATACATTGTCAACGTTATGAGAGCTTATAGGGTCACACACAAAGAACATATTATTTTAGAGATGAAATCATTTTAGTTTGACTAAATGAATTATTAGTTAATTGGATTAACTAGAATGAGTAAGACTCGTTACTTGGCTAAATTTGAGTTGGACTCAAATTGGTTTACGTTGAGTTAGACTCAAGTCAAACCAAGTGAAGAAGGCTAAAATGATTAATTATGAGTAATCATGGTTTACACGGATTAATGATTAATTGTGATTAATCATGGTTTACACAAATTAATAAAATGGGGTTTTAAATGGGATTTAAAAGCTCATTAATATGCATTTAATGAGCATTAATTGACTTCCTTTCTTTCAACGTGGAGAATAAAGAAGAGTGGAAGTGCATTTAATGTCTCATTAATGTGCATTATTTGTGTTTTTTTTATTTCGATGTGGTGAATGAGAATAATTTTAATTAATCTCATATTGCTTTTCTCTTGAAACCGAGAATAGAGTGAACGAAGAGAGACCTTGGTGTGGTTGCTAGCACAACCAATAGGTTCACCTCTTCTCTCCAATATCGTGTGTGTGTGGATACCTTAGAGATACGGTTACCCTAACTATATTGTGATCCGACCAAGTCTTGGACGAGCAGGATAAGCGAAGGGCATCACATCGAATGTATACTTCTTCCTCTAGATGAGATCCAGCAAAAGTAGGATACGAAACGTTTATGATTTTTCGAATTTTTTCGCTGTGAATTTTTTTTGTTTATCGCTCGGGATCCCTACAGTGGTATCAGAGCCACTTGTGAAAAATCGTACACATTTTTTTAGATTTTTTATGTGATATAAACATGAGAATAGTTTTATTATGTGTCTGCCGAGTGGGCTGAATCAAGTCGGATGGTGCCGACTCGGTTTGTGTCCGAGTTGATTTAGTCAAGCAGATAGTCTGCCGAGTGGGCTGAATCAAGTCAGATGGTGTCGACTCCACTTATTATGCGAGTTGATTCAAGCGGATGGTCGCCAAGTGGGTCGATTCAAGTCGGACGGTGCCGAACACACCTGGCCATCTGGAGGTCTTGGGTTCATAGAGATGGACAAAATGGGCAGCAACTCATAAGATGAGTTAGCATAAAAATTCGGGGCCCCGCCTCACACTTCGCAAGGAATCGCCTTTGACTTATCGGCATAGTGGCTTAAAAATTGCTCATAATAAAACTGATAAATAAAAACAATTTATTAAATCATTGTGAACGATTTGTGTATGATGCATGGTTATGCCCTAGGACCCAATGTGATTGTGGTTATGTGTTGTAATTCATAATACGGCCTGTGTGCCATCATATGTATGTGGCTGTTGTAATTCATTACACGGCCTGCGTGTCGTGCCTTCACTTCTATTTTCTAGTTGTAAAATAGATTTAGACTCGAATGTAACTCGAGTGTTCTCATTTTGTAATGTATAAAATAAAGAAGCAATGGAAAGTCCATTGAAGGTTGATTTTACAAGGACAATGCTGACGACACATGCTGACCAAAGGAAGCACTTAGAGAAGATGCTATCCCTAGGGTAACCAATCGATCTTCTCATTGGCTTGAGAAATCATAGAATAAGGGTCATAACCATGTCACATTTAGCGTATATGTGACATATGTTGTGTGTATGTGATGCATGCTAGATAATTTGTTATCTTAAAATTAAGTCAAATGAATATGTCTACCAAAGTTTGGTACTCATAAACTACCTCGATCATTTGTTGTTGGGTTTGCCAAAGCAAAGCAACGCATTTTATCTTGGTAGAGTGCGAGAGGACAATCGTGATGTCCGACTATCAAACTTTGGATGAGACTTCACTAAGTGTATCAATTAGATTGAGAAATACTTAGAGGCATTTCCTAATAGTTAGGAGACACGGATAAGAGAACATTTATACTAAGTCTTGGGCGATTAGCCAAAGCTAACTCAAGATGATGTATAATGTGGATCTTGATCCTTTATTCCAAGAGTTGCATACGATGCAATTGGTAAAATTTTACCTACATAATCATACTAAATCTTGGGCGATTAGCCAAAGCTAACTCAAGCTGAGGAATGATGTGGATCTTATCTCACATGAACTTGAAGCTCAATAGAACTGGTATGACTAGCCCCTATTGAAGCTAAATGATTCAGTGAGAGTCTCATTTAATTAAAGGTCTAATTAAATAATTTCAGATATAATACTCATTTCTGCATATTATTTTTATTGTAGATTACTATGTCTTCAAATACGTCAAATACCCTCTCTCTGCGATCAGTCCTTGAGAAGGACAAGCTCAATGGAGCAAACTTTATAGACTGGTACAGGAATTTGAGAATAGTTCTCAAACAAGAGCGGAAACTCTATGTCCTAGAGCAACCCATTCCTGAACCACCCACCAATAATGCTACTCGTGTAGATAAGGATGCTTACAAGAAGCATCAAGATGATGCATTAGATGCATCATGTCTTATGCTTGCAACCATGAACTCTGAGCTTCAAAAGCAACATGAGAACATGGATGCCTTTGATATGGTTGCACACTTGAAGCAACTATATCAAGGGCAAGCGAGGCATGAGAGATTTGAGGTATCTAAGGCATTATTTTCGTGCAAAATGCAAGAAGGAACACCCGTAGGAATTCACGTACTCAAGATAATTCGGTATGTTGAGAACCTTGAGAGATTGGGGTTTCCCTTAGGCCAAGAGTTGGCCACTGACCTTATTCTGCATTCGTTGCCTAGAGGCTTTAGTCAATTTGTCATGAATTATTACATGAGTGAAATTGACAAACCATTACCTGAGCTCTTAAGCATGTTGAGAACTGTTGAGAGCAATCTTAAGAAGATGCAACCTGGTACTAGTGATGTACTTATGGTTAAAAAGGGCAAGGGTAAGAAAAAGTCTAAAGGCAAGGGTAAGACCCAGAATAAAGATAAGGACAAAGCATTGAAGCCTAAAGGTGGGGTGGCCAAGGAAGGGACTTGCTTCCACTGCAAGGAAGTTGGACATTGGAAGAGAAATTGCAAAAAGTACCTCGAGGAAGTTCAGAAGAAAAAGGGAAGTGAGACTTCCACTTCAGGTATACATGTTATAGAAGTCAATCTATCTATTTCTTCCTCATGGGTATTGGATATCAGTTGTGCTTCTCACATTTGTACTAATGTGCAGGGCTTGAAAAGAAGTAGATCTTTGACAAAAGGAGAAGTGGACCTACGTGTTGGCAATGACGCAAGAGTTGCTGCTATAGCTGTATGAATATATTCCTTATCATTACCCAGTGGTTTAATTCTAGAACTTGAAGAGTGTTATTTGGTACATGCAATAACTAAGAACATTATGTCTGTGTCTTGTTTGGACAAGAAAGGTTTTTCATTTATAATTAAGGACAAGTGTTGTTCTGTATATTTAAATGAAATGTTCTATGCATAAAGGCACACTTGAATGGACTCTATGTTCTAGACCTTGAAAACCCAGTCTATAACATAAATACCAAATGATTCAAATCTAATGATTTGAATCAAACGAATCTTTGGCATTGTCGCTTGGGTCACATAAATGAGAGTCGCATAGTCCAGCTCCATAATGATGGATTATTGGACTCATTTGATTTTGAATCATATGAGGTATGTGAATCTTGTCTTCTAGGCAAGATGACTAAAACTCCATTTAGTGGACAAGGCGAACGTGTGACGGATTTGTTAGGCCTCATACATATTGATGTTTGTGGTCCTTTCAAAGTCGCAGCCAGAGGTGGTTATCAGTACTTTATTACATTTACTGATGATTTCAGTAGATATGGATATGTGTATCTTATGAGACACAAATCTGAATCCTTTGAAAAGATTAAAGAATTCAAGAATGAAGTACAAAACCAACTTGGAAAGAGTATTAAGATGCTTCGATCAGATCGAGGTGTTAAATACCTTAGCCAAGAGTTTTGTGACTATCTAGTTGAATGTGGGATAAGATCTCAACTCGCCCCACCTAGAACACCACAATGGAATGGTGTATCCGAGAGGAGAAATCGTATTCTATTAGATATGGTACGATCAATGATGAGTCATACAAAACTTCCTCCTTCCTTCTGGGGATATGCTCTAGAGATCGCCGCTCTCACACTTAACCGTGTTCCTTCTAAGGCAGTCGTAAAGACACCATATGAGATATGGACTGAGAAGAGTCCCAAGATGTCTTTTATGAAGATTTGGGGTTGTGAGGCTTATGTACGACGTCAAGTTTCAGATAAACTAGGCCTCAAATCAGATAGATGCTATTTTGTTGGATATCCCAAGGAAACTAAGGGATATTACTTTTACACCCCTACACAAGGCAAAGTATTTGTTGCCCGAAATGGTGTTTTTCTAGAAAGGAAATTTATTTCTAGAAAAGCTAGTGGGAGTAAAATTGATCTTGAAGAAGTTCAAGATACACGAAATAGCACTGATACCTTAATGGAACAAGAACAGTCATCACAAGGAGTGGTGGTACAACCTGTTCAGGTAGACCAAGCTCTGCGCAGTTCTAATAGGATACGTCATCAACCTGAGAGATATTCTTTTCTCTTGGATCATAACGATGGTATCATGCTTGATGAGCCGACATCCTATCAGGAAGCTGTAATGAGCCCAGATTCTGAGAAATGGCTCGAGGCCATGAGATCCGAAATAGAATCCATGTACACTAACCAAGTATAGACTTTGGTTGATCCACCTGAAGGGGTCAAACCCATTGGGTGTAAGTGGGTCTTTAGGAGAAAGACTAACATGGAGGGTAATGTGCATACCTATAAAGGGCGATTGGTAGTAAAAGGATTCAAGCAGATTCATGGTATTGACTATGATGAAACCTTTTCTCCAGTTGCGATGCTCAAATCCATTCGGATCATGCTTGCTATTGCAGCTTACTATGACTACGAGATCTGGCAGATGGATGTCAAAACAGCATTTCTTAATGGAAATCTACTCAAGGATGTGTATATGACACAACCTGAGGGTTTTGTTGATTCAAAGGAAGCTGGAAAGGTCTGTAAGTTGCATAGGTCCATTTATGGTTTAAAGCAAGCTTCTAGAAGCTGGAATCTTCGTTTCGATAATGCGATCAAAACGTTTGATTTCATTAAGAACGAAGATAAACCTTGTATCTACAAGAAGGTTAGTGGGAGCACAATTATTTTTCTCATATTGTATGTAGATGACATACTGCTCATTGGTAATGATATCCCTATGCTGCAGTCTGTGAAGACTTGGCTTGGGAATTATTTTTCAATGAAAGACTTAGGTGAAGCAGCCTATATTCTAGGCATTAAGATATATAGAGATAGATCTAAGAGATTGCTTGGCCTGAGTCAGAGTACATATGTTGACAAGGTGCTTAAGTGTTTTGCCATACAGAATTCCAAGAAGGAATTTTTGCCAATGTCACATGGTGTGAGTCTTTCGAAAACTCAATCTCCCTCTTCTAAGGAGGAGAGAGATCGCATGGATCAGATTTCTTATGCATCTGCTATAGAATCTATCATGTACGCCATGATTTGTACTCGCCCCGATGTCTCGTATGCTTTGAGCATGACGACGGTACGATCGGATCAGTGCGTGAAAGTCAGCGGGCGGTGTCAAGAATATTCTTAAGTACTTACGAAGGACGAAAGAATATTTCTTGATATTTGGAGGTGATGAGGAGCTAGCTGTAAAGGGTTACAGTGATGCAAGCTTCCAAACTGACAAGGATGACTTCAGATTGCAGTCAGGGTATGTATTTTGCTTGAATAGTGGTGCTGTGAGCTGGAAGAGTTCGAAGCAGAACACAGTTGCAGATTCTACAACATAAGCCGAGTATATTGCTGCGTCTTCTGCAGCAAAGGAGGTTGTTTGGATCCGAAAGTTCATCACTGAACTTGGGGTGGTTCCTAGCATAGCGGACCCTATAGACATCTATTATGACAACAATGGGGCTATTGCTCAGGCTAAGGAACCTCGCTCTCATCAGAGGACCAAACACATACTGCGGCGGTATCACCTCATTCGAGAGATCATCGATAGAGGAGATGTTCAGATATGCAGAGTAGACACTGATGCTAATATTGCGAATCCCTTAACCAAGGCTTTGGCACATAGGAAGCATGATGGTCACGCTAGGTCACTGAGTCTTGGAGATTACAGTGATTGGCACTAGTGCTAGTGGGAGATTGTTAGTATGAGCCCTTAGTGTCAATTATGAGATGATTGGTGAGGGAGACTTTTGTATTATATTCTTATATTAATAAAGGCAAAGATTGATTATTATATTTCTTTATGCGTGTGCCAGCTAAATAGATATAATAATACCCTTGAATAGTAGGTTCTTATCTACAGTATATCAATTGGTAGAATTGATTATGAGAAGCTGTAGAAAATACTATTCCTAAATATTCCTAGTCGAGTATTGTATTAATAGACAAGGGCTATATTGATACATTAAGACTAGCATGTAGGTCAATGAATGACTTGATCTCACAAGTCATGGATATGTGATATCACATTGACACATGAATATATATATTGGAGACTATATATACTGAATTGACCCGCCATGAGAAAGTATCATAGATCGTTATATGAGTGTCATATACTTTCTCATGTGACTATTGGTATAAATAGTCCTTAGACCTGAAGTCACTACGGTTCCCTACATAAGGAGTTATATATTTTGGTATCGTCAAATGTCACCCGTAACAGGGTGGACTATAAAGGCGTTCACTGGATATGTAACAAATTATGCGGAGGGATGTGAGTGATGTAGATAAGATCTATCCCTCTCATATGACGGGAGTGATATCTTTGTCCTCTTGATAAAGTAGGACCACAAAATGCATGGTCATGCTCAAATGAGTCAATATGAGATATTGAGCTCATTTATTTGAGTGAGTCTACTTGGGGATCAAGAAACATAAAGATTGGTAAGAAGGTGACACGGTCTATGCCTCATTGATTGATCTGAGATATCAAGGATAGAAGGACACCGTCATATGATAATAGTCACGGAAGAGGTTGTCGGATCTCGACATTCTCATCACTTGATAGCAATGATGTATTGTTAGATGTCACTCATTGCTTATGTATCTAAAATGGTTTTTGGATACATTGCCAATGTTATGAGAGCCTATAGGGTCACACACAAAGAACATATTATTTTGGAGATGAAATCATTTTAGTTTGACTAAATGAATTATTAGTTAATTGGATTAACTAGAATGAGTAAGACTCGTTACTTGGCTAAATTTGAGTTGGACTCAAATTGGTTTATGTTGAGTTAGACTCAAGTCAAACCAAGTGAAGAAGGCTAAAATGATTAATTATGATTAATCATGGTTTACACGGATTAATGATTAATTGTGATTAATCATGGTTTACATGAATTAATAAAATGGGGTTTTAAATGAGATTTAAAAGCTTATTAATATGCATTTAATGAGCATTAATTGGCTTCCTTTCTTTCAACGTGGAGAATAAGGAAGAGTGGAAGTGCATTTAATGTCTCATTAATGTGCATTATTTGTGTTTTTTTTATTTCAACGTGGTGAATGAGAATAATTTTAATTAATCTCATATTGCTTTTCTCTTGAAGCCGAGAATAGAGTGAACGAAGAGAGACCTTGGTGTGGTTGCTAGCACAACCAATAGGTTCACCTCTTCTCTCCAAGATCGTGTGTGTGTGGATACCTTAGAGATACGGTTACCCTAATCGTATTGTGATCCGACCAAGTCTTGGACAAGCGGGATAAGCGAAGGGCGTCGCATCGAAGGTATTTTTCTTCCTCTAGATGATATCTAGCAAAAGTAGGATACGAAACGTTTATGATTTTTCGCTTGGATCTCTGGAGGGATCCTAATTTTTCCGCTGCGAATTTTTTTTGTTTATCGCTCGGGATCCCTACACTACAAGGTTGGTTGCTTCCGAGCCTATAATCCACAAAGGATAAGAATCAGCCAACAACACAGAGCTAACAATAAAATACTCAGAAGACAAACTTGAAGTTACTTTTTTCGGCTCAGTACACTTCCGAGCGTAGTGACCCTTTTTGTCACAATTAAAGCAAGTCACCTTGCTTTTAGATTTCTTCCCAGTCTTCTTGTTGTTCTTCTTCTTGATTAGGCCTTCCCCAACTACAACAACTTCCTTCTTCTTTTCCTTTCCCTTTTTAAACTATTTTTTTTTCTTGGATCCAGATGATCCAGCAGAACCGACAGCTAAATAGGCTTGGCCAGAAATCCTTGCGGATTCTACTCTCTCCGCCTCCAGTTCAACATGGCGTGAGATGTCAGTGAAAGTCTTAATACTCTCACTGTGAGTTAAGGTTTTCTTCATAGTTTCTGAAGAATTTGAAAGGGAACGAATAACTGCCTGAACCTATTATTCATCTGTCAGCTCATGACCAGCAGTTTTAAGCTCCCAAATCATGTTCGACATCTCCCTGAGATGTTGAACCATCGAAACATTCGGGCGCTTTTTGTAGCTGTCGAACCTGATCGTCAACTGTCGAAGCTTGCTCATACTCTTTCCATTGTATCTATCCCTAAGGGCTACCCAGACTGCATGAGCTGAAGGATATAACTCATACTCAAAAACTAAGTCAACAACCATTGAACTTATCAATATACCATTAGCAGTGGAATCCTTATTTTTCCATACCTTGTAGACATCAAGGTCACGTCTATGCTGCGTCGTGAGACCCTCAACAAGTTCTTCCATAACATGATGTACAACCTCCATAATTTCTTGTTCCTCAAGTACATACTGTATCTTGAGGTACCATATTTTGTAGTTATCCCAATTTAATTTTTCACCCTTATTCAATTCAGCTATGATGTTCTTCGTTATCATAATCTATCATAAATAAATAAATTATTTAGTGATTCGGTGTATGTCTTTATGTATGTAATCTATAAATTGATTCAATATAAATCTGATTTGGTTTACAAAATCAAGTGACAACTACATTCCCACTCTTCATTTGTATATGTCAATCTAATTTACATTGACCTATTCTATTACATACATCCCATCTAATGAACTTAATAATTATATAATCATGATATTTAACACTAAAAAACTGATCATTTATACTCATAATGAACTAATTAAGGAGTATATTGCAATAAATATCATGCATCATATAGAGTAAACAATATAAAATGAACAGATCATTAAAATAAACATATTGTATATTGTTAACAAATAACAAGATTCTACCAAGAATGTTACACATAACATTCTTTTTACTCATAACCTAAACAACTCCTAATCAACTAGATAAGCAATTACTACTCTCACTAGGATAAACCCTAGCGCAGCAGTAATAAAAAAATGTCCTATTTGTCTAAGCTGAATTAGGACATCTTCTGCTGGGACGCTCTCAAGATGATGTCAGGACATAGAATCCTGTAAAGAGCCCACCCTTAAAGAGCCCATAGAAAAGTGCTCTTCAGGGTCTTCTTCAGAGTCTTCATCTGGATCAACTTTACAAGCTTCCCAGTGAAGAAGCTCAACGCATAATTGGGTATAAGAAATGTACCCCTTATAGATCTGACGTGCGATATCACTCAGGTTCTCAGACAGGGAACGAATCAAAGCCCAGATCCTGTAGTTGTCCATAATTGGAAACTCCTGCGTCTCAAGTCTCCAAAATAACCTATCAAGTCTCTCGATGTGCCATCCGACTCTATGAGCTGAGTCATACTCTATCCCTTGGATAGGCTCCCTCAGTTGATTACACAATACATCGTGTCAAGTCATAGTAGTAATCGTCCGTGTCATCTGAAAAATTTGAAATTAATTAAGTCAGTACAAAACCGATAAACCAGTACATATGCCAGCTTAATTCAATTTATACAGGCATAGAACCAATACAATAAATCAGGAAAAAAAAAATAAATTTCCTTGATTTGTTGGAGAACAGTCGACTGTTCCACTTAGACCAGTCGACTGACACTTTTACCAATCAATTGTCATCTAAGTCTAGTCAACTAGAACTATGAAGACTCAACTTGGGAGTGAATTCGTGAGAATCCAAACACCATCTGATTTGCTCCGAGTACCTCAGGCACCCAAGCAACATGTATGGTATTCTGTCTTTTCATCGTCTCCAGCTGCCAATCATAGTTGACTAAGTCTATTAGTAAGTTGTTTATATCGAGTCCTAATTGTTCTAAACAACTACTCGACAATCAAGTCATGAGTTAAGTTGACTATCATAGTCAACTATGAAAGGTCAAGCAATGTCAACCACCATATAGTGTGGCATAACACTTTATGTGCTAGTCGACCTCCATTAAGTCCAGGCGAGTACCAAGTGTGCAAGTCGACCACTATTAGGTCCGATCGAGCACCAAGTGTGCAAGTCGACCACTATGAGGTCCGCCCGAGCACCAAATGTGCAAAACGATCACCGTTAGTGTTAGCCAAGGCGTTGAGCGCGATTGCCTCTGTCGCCCGACTACCACATGTCCAGCCCTAGCACTATGCAATTCGTTGTCGAGCCGAGTGCCGAACACTTTTACCCAGTAGCTGAGTACTCCCGAGCACACAACCTGGAATATTTATTGCTCAACTTATGGTGGCGAGCACCACTTGCTTCAGGCGCTTTATGCCTGTCGTAGTGCCGAGCACTCAGTGCTCAAGCACCGCGCGTCGAAGCACTCTCGCGCTAGAGCATCACACTTTGCCGCAGTGACGTGAAGCCAATGCTTAACCATCGTGTGCCCGAGCACTACATGCTTAGGCGTTGTGCGCCTGACGCGGTCCCGAGCACCCGGTGCACGCACACCGTGCGCTCGATTTATTCTCGTCGAGTGACCCAAGCGGCGGTTATTTCCCACTCGGAAATTGTCGCACGACTATTGGGAAATTGTCGAGCGCTTCACACTCCTTGTCCCAAGCACAGAAAATGCTTGTGTAATTGCATTTCCTAGTCGTGCTCAACTCGATAATTTTCACCGTTCATTGTATTCGCGATGAACTGTGAAATTTACGGTCTAAATTTACACGAACAAATGCAAACCAACATTTGCTCTGATACCAATGCCAATATTATTGCATCTGTTGCATGAAATTAAATGACAGAAAATAAAACTACATTGAATTTTAAAACTTACAGCAATTCGTAAGAATCTTCTCGCTTTCAAGGATGATTGATTCTTCTGCTCACTGTCTAAGGAACGATCACGATTATGAAATTGAAAGGTTCCTTCTCTTTCACAAACCAAGTTCCGGCAACGCATTGACGTTCTCAAAACTCTCCGTTCTCTCCGATAGAGCCTCCATAGCGATCCGCGGATCACGCACACACCTCTTGCACTAACACTCTTGCACTTCACTCTAGCCTCCCTCACTTGCCTCTCTTACTCTTGGCACACTTGATTCACTTGGATGCCAAGCCTTTTATAGGCTGGATGACAACACATTTCTCACTGCACAAAGTGCAGTTTTTGCACACAACGTGTGCAGCCGTGCAACACTTGCACACGTTGCCACACATGGCAACGTGTGTAAGCTGTTGCAACTGCCTACATTAACCTTACAAGCCCTAATCGACAATGGCGCCTCTAACTCCTCTATCGATAAAGACACATTACTTTCTGTTGTTCCCTTTTATTTTCTGAGACAAACAAATAAACTCCAGATCAGTATTCAGTTCGATGGAACCAAAAATGTTTGCTCTACCTATTTGTCGAGTTGCATTGTTTCTTTTTATAACAACTGCGACAATAACAATATCCCTCTAATTCTACTCACTTGGTATATATATATAAAAGATTATGATCAGCTGCACACCGAAGTCATGAGTACCTGTGCGCGAAACACAATGATGAACAGTGATTTCACTGTTCATCGCAGTGTTGTGAACAGTGAAATCACTGTTCATCGTTGTGTTTCGCGTACAATCGTGCATAACTTTGCTGCGCAGCAGATCGAACATATATATATATATATATATATATATATATGGGCATTGATCAGCTACGCGACGGGTCATTGTGCGCCTGTGCACATGCACAGTCGTGCAATTGATCGACGTGCAGCTGATAACATATGTTAACGTCTTATCCTACGTGTCAACATATGTGACTGAGGAGAGACACCCATATGACATGCCCATGTCGACCGTGTCACAAGAACGGGTCCAACGTATCCTAACTCTCTCTCTATGTAAGTTATTAGTTATAAGTAAATGAGGACACATGTTATAATTAAATAAGAGCGCCTACATTTTATATATATACACACCTACATTCTAGTTTATTTTATTTTTTTTACTATGCACTCATTATAAATAAAATAGCAGCCGTAGTTAATTTTTTTAGTATGCATATATTAAAACTAAATGAATGATCTTACATTAAGATATAATATATTTGTCGCAACGAAACGAAAATACTTTGCTAAAATAAGGACGACACGCCTATTAAATAAATATGCCTACAATAATTAAATTAATACATCTACCATGATAAAAATAAATTTATTTCTATTTAAAAAGTCAATAAAAGTGATTTTAAAATTTATACAAATGAGCGACCATGTGAGAAAATGAGAAGTTTTTATCCCGAAGTAGCGTGCACTCGTTGCTCTGCCCTTGCTCGTCGTGGAAAGTCACATCGGTCTCCCTCCCAGACGTCACGTCTGCGAACCCCCGATCGAACACCTCCACGTTCTTTGACCAACGGCGACCGAAAAAATTGAAGGCTTTGCGAGGTCAAAAATTTTGGTGTTAAATTCGTCGGTGCGCTCGAGTCGTCGGACGCAGCGCTACGCAAGACCCACACGCCGGAAAACCACGCAGTGTGGAGGAGGTGCCATCAAGCGTAAAGTGTGCTGCTTGTCGAGCAGGGGGGTTTCAGGGCTGCTTGCCCTTCCTGGATCGGAGCTTAATATCGGAGAGATCCGGGGGGAGAAACTCAGGTAACCTTCGGTTTTCGGCGCAAATGACTAATTTGGGGGGCATGAGCCCGTTGTAGTAGAAAGCGATTAACTTGAGCTGCGCCCGCACACTTTTTATTTTATTTTATTTATTTTTTTGCGAACTCATTGTTAGCTTGAAATATATATGAATTCTTGGTGTTCCGTGTAGGATTGCCGCCTCATCTGTGAGTTGGGGAGTCAAGGAGTTTTGGTTTGAAAAAACTGAATCTGCGACGAAATAGACGATTGCGCAGTTCGCATTCGGCATAGACATTAACTTGAGCTAGTTTGTTATGATAGAGAATGACACCTAAGACTTTGTTGTCGCGTGTTGATGAGGCGATTAAGGCTATTGGATTAGGATATGACGTAACGTCAGATATTCGTTTGAAGCACTGCAAGTCAAATTCAAGTTTGATTGAGCTTGACCATACTGAGATTCACGATGTCGTTCTGCCTGGTGGGTTTATTATTTCAGGTGTTCCTAAATCCATAAAATGTGACAAAGGAGAGAGGATACGATTCAAGTCAGATATTCTGTCATTTCAACAGGTATGCTTCTGTTGAGTTTTGTTTATCGTTTGGGTAAATCATGCTATCCAGTGTCCAGATTGTAAACTTAAACTCTTTTATGCTAACTTGGAGTTCAAAATCTCCGGTTAGTTGGTTTTGATGTGCTTTGAGCTTATGGTTTACTATTTTACTTGAGATTCTAACTTTGTAACTACTACATACTTCAACTACTAGCATTAGCTATTCAACAATATATCCTTCCCAAACAAGTATATCCTGATTTCATGTAGCTGTTTCTTTTTTTTTTTTGGTCACTAATGCTGGTTTGGAAGCCTGATTTGCTGATTCTAAGTGCTTGTTTACTGGGTGGTTTCTATAGGCAGGGAGAGGAGGGCTCCTACTTCAAGGAGTTCTCCCTTGTTTACCCCACTCAAAACAAAATGAAAATTCCCTTTCATGGAGTGATTTTTCCTTGAAATTATGTCTACCCAGAATTGTGCACAAGACACTGAAGCAGTGGAAAAAGGACAAAATACCACGTTCACCCTTAGTACCGGCTCCCGAGTGCAGCGAGACCATGGTTCATCATCAACTTGCAGGTGGCTTACAAACACTATTAAGGTGGCGAAAAGGATGTGTGGCCAATGTGTACTAAATGATAAAGTCACAATTAGCGGAGAGGGGTGAGCGGGTCACTAGCTAGGAGTGTTGGGTTGTCAACATGTGCATTGAATGATGAAGCTTTAGTAGAGAGAGGTGGACCGGGCCACTAATGTCAAGCGATGTTGGGTCTTTGACATTGCGCAAAGCTGTGAGAGTGCTAGGCTACAAGGCTAACCTCGGGCAGTGTCGACATTGGGTTGAGCTAGGAGGGATGTAGGCTACTAGGGTAACCTTGGGTGTTATTGATGTTAAGCAGAGTTGGCATTAGGGCGATTGTGAATTTGATGAGGGTAACCTTGTCCCTACTATTTACTCTCCTCCCTATCAACAAAGGCAAGGTAACCACATTGAACAAATTCCTTCCCTTTATCTTCTTTTCCCCTCACCTCTTCACCATGTTGGGTAAACAAAGTCTAAGAGTTAGCATTCTACCATGTTGGGTAAACAAAGTCTAAGAGTTAGCATTCTAAGTGTGATTCCCAAATAAGTTTTGAGTATCTATCATATAAAGGGCAGCTCGGTGCATATAACTTCTGCTAATATGGGGTCCAGGAGAAGGGTCGGACTATATTAGGTCTATTGTATGTAGTTTTATCCTGTACTGTAAGAGACTGTTTTTGCGGCTCGAATTTGTGATCTCAAGGTTACATGGTGACAACTTTACCGTTGTGCCAAGACTATCTTTCTTTTGAATATCTATCATATGAATGAACAAATTAAGGGAAAGAAGTTGATTTGACCTACAACAAAAGAGAGGAAAATAGGTTTGCTGAAAAGGTAATTGGCATTCTTGGAATTTATTTTTTTAGAAATAAACAATATGATGTATTCTTCTATGAATTAGCTACTAGTATCATAAAAATAATAGTAAGCATAATCTGTCTTATATTCTCTTCTGTCCTTGAATAATCAATTTGGCCTATTAGCTATATGTATGTTCATTTTCGTGATGATATAATATAATACAATAATTTTGCTTTTCAACTTGGTATTACAAGGTCTCCTTAATAGAGGTTGTGAGTTTCATATAATAGCATTGTTTCTCCTCTCTTAACCCTATAAAAGGTATAACTTTCTCTTCCATTTCTCCTCTCACCCATCCATCTTGTCATGCTAACTATTTTTTATCCCTTCCATCTATCTTACCCAAATCTTATAAATAAGATGGATAAATATGAAATTCATGTAAGTATTTTTAAATATTTTGATTTGGAATATTAATGAAAATCATGGTTTGAAATCTTGTAGCATGCTAGGCAGCATGATCAAAATATATTGTTTCGATAAAATCTATTCTAGATGGAATTAAAAGTGTGAACTTAAGTATATGTATTTGCCTTATCATTTTTCTCCTTTTTTCCTTCCATCTTTAACTCATGATTATCACCTTATATTAGAACATCAATACCAAAATAATATCATTCTAGTTAAGGACTAAAACTTTGGCATGGCTCAAATTTTGAACCTTGATGAAGATATAACAACAACAACAACAATAGTAGCAATCAAGCTTTATCATCACTAAGTGGGATTAGCTATATGGATCCTCCTACGCCATTGAGTTTTATCCCTTTCTATATTATCATCTAAATTTAAATAAATTTTATCCTCTTTTATCGTTGCTAACTAAATTTTTTTTAGTCTTCCTCTTTCTTATTTAATGTGTGTATTAGTGCCTAACTGAAATATTTATTGGTCGTTTAAGTATATGTCTGTATCATCTTAAATGCGTCTTTTGAAGTTTTTCCTCAATAGATGTAATCCTAACTTTCTCTCGTATATATGCATATTCACCTTAATATTTTTTATCTTTGTGACTCTCATGTTTCGATTGTGTGTGTGAATCATATCCCAATATTCAACTCCATATAACATAGTAGATCTAATCATCATTCTATAGATATTCTCTTTAAGTTTTAGAAATATCTTATGATTATAAAGAATATCTGATGCTCTTTTTCATTTCAACCATTCTGTTATTCTATGTAAGACGTTTCTCTCAACTCTTTCATTCTTTTGTTAATATTGCTAAACTTAAATTCTATATATTATGTCTTCACTAAGCTGAAAATCTTTCACTTTCAGTATTTTCTGTCAAGATTTTAGTTTAGTATTTACTCTTCCACATATCTCATCTATCAAAATAATATCGTCTGCAAATAATATACACTATAGTAACGTGTTTTGGATGTGTCTAGTGAGTTCATCTATAATTTGTGCAGGAAGATAGGGCTTAGAGTTGATCCTTAATATAACCTTATCTTTATAGAAAACACTTAGGTTATCCACCTGATATTACATCCTATATATTCTTAATTGTTTCAATATATATTATGTTAACACCTTTTTTTTCTTAGAATTTTTCACATAATTTCTCTCAGGACTTTGTCATAACTTTTTTCTAAGTTGACGAGTACTATGTGTAAGTCTTGCTTATTTTCTCGATACGTTTCAATTAGTTATTGATGAAGATATAATTAATAGATAATAAATGTGTGGTCTAAATGGAAAGGAGCTTCTAGAAGTCTTATGCAATCCTTATGTGCTACATAGGTTAATTGTTTTTAAATTGTGTTATGTTGGATTATATTATGAACCATAGTATTGAGCTTTTATGAGCAAAACATTTAAATGGTTAATGAGAATGCTTAGTGGTGTCTGAAGTTACTAAAAAAATGCAATGCTAAAAATATATCTTAAAGAGTGATTAGGTAATATATAATAAAATGGAACAAAAGATATTTTAAGTGTGGTGAAATTGTAAGAAGTAGAGGGGAGCCCCAAAAAATTAGTTAAAGAAACAAAAAAAAATGATTTGATCCATTTATGTATTATGATATGTCCTTTTGATTGATTGATTTGGTCCACATTTTAGAAACAATAAAAGGAGCAAACCATTTAGGGCAGATGATATGCTTTATGTCATCATGTATGTTTGTTGATGACATAATGTATTGACTCCTTGCTATATTGAATATAGGCAATCATTGCAAACCATGCAAACTTGGCAAGTTTGGTTTTATTTTTCATACCTTTCAAACTTTTTTCATGGTCTTTCTATTTCTAGCATCTTGTGCTCAACTTCATAAAAATAGTCTCTTTTGTTCCATTTTATATTCCCTCCTTTGCACTTGTAAACAATTTGTATATGAACTTCTCACTCACTTTCTATCCTTTCTCCATTGGATACCTACTTGATTTCAAGTTTGACCCTTAGTGGTTGAATGAAGCAATGACAAGACATTCTATTTACTATAGTACTCCTATAGCAGAAAATCAATGTTCAGTCTCAAGTAGTTGACTCACAAATTGTTATTATTTTTGTATACTCGATTATTATTTATATAACTTTGTTTTCCTCGTATCCTCTTGTGGATCATGATTCATTTACTCAATCAAGGTGAATATGAACCATAAAGCCAACCATGTGTGAATTTGATGTTGGGCTTTGATACTATATGAAGTATGTTATGAGTGATACAAATATAATGTCTTTGAGTACCTATCGTACCACATGGTTGGTGCACTAGGCTGATCGAGACTCTTAGGATTTGGCATTTGTGTTGCTCTACTAGTTCAGGCTCTACATCTGGTTGTGTGTGGTATTATTTGTGATTCGTACAAATGGAGCACATCGTGCATATTAACCTTACTTTGTTGGGCTGGGCCATTCCATCAAAGAAAAGAGAAAGGGCCCAATCTCATATTTGATGGTTTGTGTGGTGACAACTTCGCTTTGTAGGCAAGTTTCTTAACCATTGCAAAGACTTAGCAAGAATGGTTAGGAGCAGTCCAGGGATGCAATTTGCTAAGCTGGGCAGATTGTCCCCTTCTTGCGACTTGAGAAAGAAAGATTTGTGCTATTGATCAGCCCTTTCTTACTTTGAATCAATTCTCATCTTGAATGAGGTGAATCGAGAATGAAATGCAGAAATAGGGGAAGGGGGAGTGCTTTTTATTTAATTTATAGTAATGGATGCTCAACCTACTTAAGTACCCTTAGGCTTTTGTGGGGCCTGGAAGATTGAAAGATGAGCTCCAATGGACCCTCTCATTCTCGCTACCTTCTTTGCACCTAAAACAGTTAAGAAAACATATAGATATATTCATATGGTGCTTAACAATATGCAAAACCATTCTGAAAAAAAAAGATGAATAATTCGCGATGTAACACCAAATTGAATACCCAAATCTCATAGAATGTCAAAGTAAAATTGATAAAGGAAACAAGGACAACTATCTCACACAGAGAAAGATGATCTCACATAGAGAATCAAAGGGAAATTTATTAATTGAAAGAGTGTTCTAATGGATGAGATCATAACCTCTTTTATAAGTTGGCAATAATACTCATTCTTCGTAAAATAATGATTCAGTGTATTCTAATAAAATCGTAACTGATTTTTGATAACAATTAAAAGAGCATCCCTAATGATTCTTATTGTTAAAAGAGCATTGTTCTGTCAAAAATTATTAGGACAATGCCCCAGCTATAATTTGATGTTCAAAATACCAAGGTGGTCTAGATTTGGTCAAAATTACTCCAAGGTGGATTGGTAAGATATCATATTATCATGTTTATTGGTAATGAAGGGATTTGAGTCGTCAAAGTTGTTTCTTTGGTCGAGGATGGAAATGAAATTTCAGTTATTATATATATATATATTTATTTTCTATTTTTTAGGGTTTTTTGTTTTTTATTTTCTGTTTCTGATTTCTTCTTTTTCCTTCTATTTTTCCTTTTTTTTTTTACTTTTGTTTCTTTTACCTTCTTTTTCTTTTTCTTTTATTCTAATTTGTGTATAAAAATATAACAAAATATAAAAATAAATAAACTATTTAGGCAACTTTAGAATTTTTAATAATATTAAATATGATCTAAAATTCATAACACTGCTATTCTTTCCTACTGAGGAGAACTCAACATCAAAGTACAAGGAACAATAGTTTTAGCAATGCTTCTTTGGTATATTCTTTGGATGCCCCTTCTAATATGTAAGAAATCAATGCACTTTGTTTTTATTTTTGTGTTTTTCTTCGGATTTTTGATTGCTCTTATTTTTTTTATTTTGGATAAACAAAATATCCATAGTACAATCAATAGGTACACAGATATGCCTTCAGGCATTACTCACGTCTGATAGAGTATCAAATCAGAGTAAACACCTAAGAACCTGTATACATGAATTTGCACACATCGAAAAATCCACTCAACATCCAACGTTCCTTCACCAAAGTAACTATGGTTTCTAGCTCTTCATACATAGTAGATGACTGATGACAAGGCCAAGTGGCGGACCTTTGTCAATGTCCTACTCCCATGATAGTGCCTCCCGAAGACGTATATAGCACACTTATAGGTAGACATCTCCTGTCTCATGTGTAGCCATCCTCTGATCATCTGCCATAGCTCGCCAATTGAGGGCACACACAAAATAGATGTTCCTGCATCTCCAATGTTTGACCATATAAAGTACACTGTCGGTCCTCCAAGTACTTCTGCCTATCCCTGGTGGGAAGGCATCGCTGTGCCAACATCCAGAAAGTATCCTTTCCACATTGTGTGAGTCCATGACTTCTTAGTACTACGAGGTCTAAAGTCATAGCCACCCCTCCTTCCCTAGCAAACCGGTCCTCAAGCCACTGTCCTGCAGCCTCTGATGTCCCAGCTGCTGCCAAGACTAAGTCTTGTATCCGTAGTAGCCGCTTGATCAATGGGGAATCTAAATGAATTGCCTCGCATGTCCATACATTTGCACGTCTCAGATAAGAATTATGTATCCATTTGATCCAAAGTGCATCCTCCTTAGCCTGTATCCTCTAAAGCACCTTAGCCAAGAGGGCAAGGTTCTATACCCGTAAATCTTGAAATCCCAGGCCACCCTCACCTTTGGCTTGGGATATACTCTTAGAAAACATTGGAGGTTGTTATAAGGCGAGAATTTGTCCATGCTTTTATTGAAGTCGTCGGGAAGGTTGAAATGGTGAGGATGAATTTATATAAACAAATTCAACATACAAAAAGACTTTAATTTCTCTTAGTGAATTAGCATATCTTTTAATTTAAAAATTGAAATTATGTTTAAATAACTTGAATAGTTAATAAACAAATATTGTAATCAATTTTTTTTTACAATATGACTAAATAAAGTAGATATGATGTAAATGAATACCCCTAAAGTATAGAAAAAATTAAACTAATAAATTCAGTATAAAAATTAAGGCTAGTGATCACTAGATACTTTATAATAATCATCATTTAATAATATCTTATTCCTAGTATTGGTAGATATAACACTCATATGTAAGTTAGAACTTAGTTTGGTGGGTGAAAGCAAGTACGGAAACTAAATTAGCTGGTTGATGAACAATAAGGTCACTGAATAATTATGGAAGGAATTATACCATTTAATTTGAAAAATTTTAAGGCGATACTTTGCATTACTAATTTATGATATTTATTTTGTTTCTTCTTTTGGCTTCTCTGGATAACATGAATAACTTACGATCTTATACTATGGTGGTCAGTATCAGTGGATTAGTCTCCAAGATAATATGAGGTTCTTCTAAAGTTGCATTGTTAAATGTCTTATCTAAGGTGTCATTAAAAGGCTTTTCTAAAATGTTAGTGATAGGTTTTTCTTTGTGATGGTCTCTAATAGTCTGGACATATTGCTAATAATTTTTAGTGGCTGCAACAAATGTTATTTTGGCAAATTGTATTTTGTTTATTGGAGGACAAGTTGTTCTAAAATAATTTTTAATATTGTGAAACTAACAAAGAAATATTATTGTATCATAAAAAATATGGGACATCTGTCCTAATGAGCACAGGCCTAAAGCAATTATTATTTTTAAAAAATATAATTATGAATTTATGCACAAGTTATTCCTGAATTTGAAGTGTTTGAAGAATAATATCTATTATAATCATTAGGTTAATTTGTTTTAGTTTTCATGAACCTAAGCTTATCATTTGCATGAGTATGGTTTCACTTATATCTCTTATTGTCTCTCATGTATTTAGTGATAATTAGAATATTTTCTCGATCTAATTATGCTTTATGGGTGATGATTAATCTCCGGAGGCTGCAAGCCTTTCGAGGTGTTTGTCCTCCTACCGTGCTAGTCCTGGGTTGGACAATATGCTCCCCGTGATTTACCTCTTTTGTGTTGGCTATGGGACCGGTTGGCGGGGGCGCTGAGGGTGAGCAAATCGCCTTTTGCACTAATGGGTGATGATTGAAACAATATGTTGATTTATTATTTTTTATTCTTTTATGAATAATATATGATGCTATATAGAATTTGTAGGAAAAATTAATTAAATGCAATTAATTTAAAATTACCACCTAAATAAACAATTCATAATTTTTGGAAATAGAAAATTTGATTCTAATAAGATGATGCAAGCTTGAAGTTGACATGAGGATTGAATTTGACAAATGAATAAAGATTTGAAAGAGACGTCCATTTTCTAGAAGAGATGGTCTTTTTTTAGAAGATGCACCATTTAGAGGGCACTAAGATCACTAATGAAGACAAGACAAGGGGTGGAGCTAGATGGTGTGCTCTAGCAGATACTGTTGACTTATATATCGCCTTTAGAGGCGGTGCATTGTGCAATAAAAAAATTGCATCCAAATATCAGATTATGAAACTTAGCACAAAAATAATATAGCGAATACAACAGTGAAATAAGCAAATGTGATTGATGTAGTAGATAAATATGAGCATAATGGAAATATAAAGATAAAAATCTTATAGCAATTTTAGCATAATAAATGCTTACAACAAAAGAAAAGAAGTCCCTGGACTTCTATTCTATAACCTATAAAAACGTAAAATGTTCCACCCCTTGTAAATCCACTAATTTTATCCTTCACGAAATTCTTTTAGAGGCAGGCAGACCTTTTCAAAAAACAGATAATGATAGAAATGAGAATGTTAAGTGCAAAAACCAAACAAAAACTTGCGAATAGAGCAAAATAATGAACAAGAAAAACCAAAAATGAAATATTGCAACGGAAAGTGAATAAGATTACTGTAGAAGAACTTGTAGCTCTAATGGATGATTTGGTCAAAATGACTTTGCTCTATATTTATAGACTCAAAGTAGTTGCCATTAGTTGACTGTTCACTCTTAAACAATTGACTAATCCACTATGGTTTTTTTTCTTGACCATTGTTGTTGTCTCCAATCAATTGATCTTCTATAATTAGTCGATTGCTTTGACTCAAATATCCCATGGGATTTTATTATAAGTTTTTTCAAGGTCAATAAATATCATGTAAAAATTATTTTTGTTTATGATACTTTTCAATCAGTTGTCTGGGAAGATGTATATCCTTTACTGTCGAATTCGACATAAATTCAAATTGATTTTTGGTCGCTGTGGTCTTCTTTCTTAGTTTTTTTTATTAATTTTTCTTATAGTTTCATGACATGACTCATTAATTTAATACCTCTATAATTTGCACAATTTTGTATGTTTCTTTCCTTTTTATATAGAAGAACTAGAGTATTTATTCTTCACCGATCAGATATTTTTTTCATTTTTAATATCAAGCTGAATAATTTTATAAGCCATTCGATACTTTGATTGCCTAGATACTTCTATATCTCTATTGGAATAGCATCCGGTCTAATTTCTTTTTCATTTTGTATCCCATTTAAAACTTGTTTTACTTTTGAAGGTTGAATTTTATAATAAAAATTTAAATTACTATACTCCTTTGATCCACTTAAATTACCTAAGTTAAATTGATCTTTTAAATCTTCATTAAAAAATTGATGAAAATATCTTTTCAATCACTCTTTTATTTCTTCATTATACAATAGTACCATATTACATTCATCTTTAATGCATCTTATTTGGATAAGATCTCTTGTTTTTCTTTTTCTGACTTTAGCTATTCTATAAATATCTTCTTTTTTTTCTTTTGTATTTAGTTGTGATATAAGCGTTCAAAAGTTTTATTTTTAGTTTCACATGCTACTTTCTTAGTCTCTTTCTTAACTATTGTATGAAAGACAGCTCAGTGTACGAAGCTTCCGCCATGCGGGGTTCCGGGGAAGGATCCATTGTACTTAGCTTTACCTTGCTTTGCAAGAGGTTGTTTTCAGGATTCTTAGCTATTGTATATTTTTTTATATTTTCAATGTTCTTACAAGTGTATAATACTTTATAGACTTTCATTTTTTCCTTCACTTTCTTTTGTAATTTCTTATTTCACCACTAAGATTTTTTAGTTGGTGGTGCACATCCTTTGACTCACTGAGTACATCTGTAGCTACTATTTTTAATTTTAATATTATCTTATCCCATATTGTATTCGAGTCATCAAGTATCTCTTTTAATATTTGTACTCCTACCTTTCCTTTAAATATACTTTGTTTCTCATCTTTTAACTTCTATTATTTAATTCTAGGAGTCATTATGTTTTTCTTCTATTAATACAATGCTTAAGGTGTATATCCAACACTACCAAGTTATATTGTGTAGTTAAGTTTTCTGCAAGAATAACTTTGCAATTTTATATATTTTTTTACCCTTCTTTCTCATTATAAGAAAGACAGTTTGTGACTTATTATTTTCACTTTTAAATGTGATCAAACATTTTTCTCGTTTCTTGAATAATGTATTAGCTAGTATAAGTTTATATGCTACTGCAAAATCTAATATACTTTTACCTTTTTCATTGCTTATTCTAAATCCATAGTCCTCATGCACCCTATTATATTCCTCATTTTTTACTCCTACGTGTCCATTTAGATTTCCTCCTATTAAAACATTCTTTGTAATGTCTCATTTAGATCTTCCTAAAACCTAGTTTTAGTGTCTTTATCTAATCCTACTTGAGGTGCATATATGCTAATTATATTAAGTCTTTTCGTCATTATTATCTTGAGAGCTATAATTTTGTCCTATTTTCTAATTACTTCTACTACTTTATCCTTTAATAAACTATCTACGATAATAGTTACTCTATTTTGTATTCTTTTTTTTGTGTATCGTAACTTAAAATTTGAGTTCTCTATCATCATTGCCTTCTCTCTTATCCATTTTGTCTCTTGTAAATATAAAATATTATTTTTTTTTCTAGTCATAATATCTACTACTTTCATTGCTTTACCAGTGAATATTCTTATGTTATATATTTCAAAATTTAAACAATTAATTTTTCTATAATATTTATTTTTATCAAACTTATGATGTGAGAACTTTTATATATTTAACACTACACTTAAATTTTCTTGGAGATGCAGTGATTCTTATTGAGGCCTTATAGTCGAACCCTACTATGCTTTTATTCCGGGGAACAACCTAACATGGACACAATAATTTGATAGATCCATTAATTGAAATTTGTCTAAGTTCAATACTGATTGACAATCTAACGCAACATTTATCCTTTCTCATTCGGGCTTGGGACCGGCCACGGCGGATTTAAGATGTGATTGATGCAAAAGATAAATATGAGCACAGCAAAAATAGTAAAGATAAAAATTGTCATAGCAATCTTAACATAATAAATGCTTGCAAAAAAAAAGAGAAGAAGATAGTAAAGAATAAAGTGCATAAGTATTTTACGTGGTTCAACAACCCATATACTCCTCCACTGTGTATAAACCTTTCACAAATTCACAAATTTTATTCTTCACAAAAATCTTTTAGTGGTGGAAGAATCTTTACAAAAAGGCATTTACAATAAAAATTAGCAGTAGAAAAAGAGTGAGAATGTTAACTGCAAAACCAAACAAAAGCTTCTGAATAGAGCAAAATAATGAACAACAAAAACTAAAAGTTAAAGATTATAGTGAAGAGCGCTGGAGATTGCTGTAGAAGAAGCACATATAGCTCTAATGGATGATCTGGTCGAAATATCTTTGCTCAATATTTATAGACTTGAAATGGTTGCCATTAGTCGACTAATCAATTCTTGACAATCAGCTAATCCAATGTTCTTGGGTCATATTCCCTACGGCTGTTGTTGCCTCCAATCTATTGCTAGGCATTAGTCAATTCTAATTCTTTGTTAGTTGACTCAACTATAATATGTCATTCGATTCACCTTCACTTGCATCTAGATTAATTGTCGCTGACTATGTTATTAGTTGATTAATATAATTTATGAGTCAATTGCTATCGATAAAATCGTGATCGAATCATTTGAATCTCGAATACATCGTCTGATTTACTGTCAATCCTTATCTAAGGTTCAAGCAATCAATTGCTTCAAGACTTAAGCAGTTGACAATTACCATTAGTCAACTGACACATTAATTTTGATCTTGCTCAAGTCATCGCTTAAGAAAGCTAACCTCACCCAAGATACAAGTCGCTCTCTCACATCTTACCTACCCAATGTTGACCTCCTGGATTTTTCACGCCTAGTTTTCAGTAGTCTTTGACCCGCTAGGACTTCTTGTCTACTTGTACCTCATCTACTTTAACCTATCGACACTTCATCTGCCATCATCTGTTGGCTTTACAACTCTTCCTACACCTGCAGGATTTCTTCTACTTAAATGTCTAGTTGACCTTGATCCATTTGGATTTCTATCAATACTTATTGAACTTTTCAATTTCTCCTACAATAATTGTTAGTGCAATAATTTAACTTTAAACCTTGCCAACCACATGGAAAGACTATGACGAGGCTCTATTATTGCACCAACAGATGCAACATGACAATATGTTTATTTTTCTTAGCTTTTTTTTATAGCTTTTTTTCTTTTTCTTTTCTCTATTTTTTTTTCTAATAGATCTCTCTTTTTTCACTTTTCGTTAGTGTTTTATACAGTAATAACAATAACAATTTTTTATGACTAAAATTTAAAATTTAAAGATCTCTGGGCTAAATTGAAAAATATAAAAGTAAATCTTACTTTAGGGAGTTGACATGAAATAATTTCCTTGTTGATAGGGTCTTGTGGTTGTGAGAGGTAGTGTGTTTGAGTTCTGAAGGAGGTGCCAACAATGAGAGGTTGGAGCGGTCCAACGCTCTTAAAGTAAGAAGACAATGATGGAGGTGGAGGACCAAGCTTTTGCTGTGACAATGGTAGTGGTGGCGGAGGGTGAGGCGACTTTGTTGGGAGGATGGATGGAGGAGATTGCAATTGCCATGATTGTTGTGGACGCCATAACAAGCATGCGAGAACTCAATCCTACTCTGCAAGTGGCAATGAGACGAATGAGGTGGAGTGTTAAACAAAAAGACCACCAGAGGTGTGACAATTTGTTGGAGGAGCAATCAACATTGCAATTGGGTGGCTATGGATCAACTTCATTTTTTTAAATTTTTTTCAAAAGATTTTTCTTTTTCTTTATCAATTGTTTTATTTCTTTGAGTTGTTACTTGTTACTATAGTACCTTTTTTTTTTTTGATAAATTCATCACTCTTTTTGCTTAATGGATGGAATCCACAACAAAAACTAATTAAACAAAAAATCAAGGATATGAGCTTTTTCATGCGGATGAGATTGGCTTGTGATGTTGACTGGGTGACCTTTTGTCGATGTCAATTCCAAGTAGCCTCCTTGTAAGTTTAGTTCGGTTCAGTTGATTCAGGTGCTCATTTCTAGTTCGTTGAATGGTGAAGGGATTAACAATAGATGGAGACGAGAAGAGGGTGTAGGGAACCCTATTAAAGGAGAGTAGGTAGGGGAAGAGTTGGGGATGGAGGTGATGCTGAAGCTTTGAGGATGACAGTAAACGAAGAAGTAACTAATAGTGAAACCGAACTACGAACCACTAGAATTTGGTATCAATTGACACAACACCAAATTTAACTCACGTAAACATTGGGACAAAATTGATAAAACGAATAAGGAAAACTATCCAATACAGAAAATCAAAGGAAAGAATTATTAACTGAAAAACTATCCTAATTCATCTTCATAAAATAATGGCTCAGTTTATCTGAATGAAAATGTTGATTGTCTTTTTTCAAAAAAGTTAAACAACTTTTAAAAATACTGTCATTTTCATAGAAATATAACATTATAACGACTTTAAAATTTTTAATACCTTTAAATAGATTTTGGAAATTCTGATTGAAATGTAATTTGCATACTATTAAGTTGAAAGACATTCTGACTAAGAACATGAAAATAGTCTCATTTTCTTTTCCAATTATTAAATTCTAATTAAAACTTGTAATTTCACAGTGATAAAATTCTCAAACAACTAAAAAAACCACATCAAGAAAATCAAATATAAGTTTATTAGCAACAATTATTAATTGAATAAATTTTACATTGCCTTCCATTTCTCGGCTGTTTGTAACTTGAGAAAAATTAGTTTTGAAATCTTTTTAAGGCCTAGAACTTCTTATAGAAAGCTGGGCAGGTTTGGAGAAATCACAAGTTGATAGAATATTATAAACAATTTGATAGGGTATACAAGAATGTCAGATCATAAAAAGTGAATATTATAAGTTTTGAAGGAAATGGTTGACAATATGTGATTTTTATGAGAGATAATAGTGTGGTTGATTGAAGAATGAAGATTATGTCTATGGGTATGTATAAAATAAATTCATGCTCAAAAGTGGGTCTACATTTTTCATACTTTATGTTTGTATGAGTTAACACCAATCCAGTACAATTTGAGATTAGTACCAAAATCAAGATGTGGAACCTTGATCTGAGTAAGGATATTATTTATAAGAGTTGACACCAATCTAGTACCATTTGAGATTAGTACCAAGGATTTAAATTTTGACCTGTGTCGAGCGATACGGGTGGAATTTATCGTTGCGTCCGTTGCCCGACACCGGTACAAGGCAGTATCGGAGGTGTGGCCGCAACTACCTTGACGGGGCAGTGGGGGCCTTGCCTGGGGCTGCGACGACCACGGGCGACCTCGCATGTAGCCACGAGCGGCCTCGCGTGTGGCCACGAGAGGCCTCGCATGGGGCCGCAGTGGTCGGCGACGACCTTGCGTGGGGCCAAAGCGGCCGTCGATGGCCTAGCGAAGGGTCACGACTGCTGCTGAGGGCCGCGCGCGACCTATGTGAGGTCGCGGTGGCCTCGCGCGGCCTATGCAAGGCGCGGCCGTAGGCAGCCTCACGTTGGGCCGGCCTCGTGCGGGGCTGTGGTGGCTATGGGCGACCTCTGCGAGGCCGCGGGGCTGTGCCAACGGCGAACAACATAGAAAAAGAAAAAAAAACTTCAATCAACTCTCCAAATTATAGTTCAACCTATAGGTTAGATAAAATTAATTAAAATTTAATAAAATTATTTTATTAATTTAAAAAAAGGACAGTTCAGTGCACATAGCTTCTGCCATGCGAGGTCCCAGAGAAAGATCCATTATATGCAGCCTTACCTTACTTTACAAGTGGTTGTTTCCAGGATTCTATAAATTTATTTTATTAATTTATATATTATAAATAATAATTTTATTATTATTAAAATTTATTTTATTTTTTAATCCTATTTAATCGAAATTAATTTAATTAATTTTATTATTATAATTATTTTTTGGTATTTTTTCTTTTTTAATCATTTTTTTTATTTTTAATATTTAAGTTTGAAATTTCATTTTTAATTTATGTTTTTTTATATTTAAATATTATCGAAATTTATCGGTACGACATGATATCGAATCCGTATCGTTTCAATTGCGAACCGAAATCTCGATACGGGTCGAAATTTTAAATCTTGATTAGTACCAAAATCAAGATGTGGAACCTTAACTTGACTAAGGATATTTTTGCACATCTTTACTATTTGTATCCAGTTTTCAGCTCATATAAAACACATTCTGGTTGTGTTAGCTGAAGATGCATTTTGATTAACTTTAACTTTCTTATGTTCTTACTTTTCCGTTGAACTTTATGTAGATGTCTGAGCAATTCAACCAGGAGCTATCATTATCTGGTAAAATACCATCTGGTCTCTTCAACAATATGTTTGATTTTACTGGTTGTTGGCAGAAAGATGCAGCAAATACAAAAACATTAGCATTTGATGGATGGCTTATTACCCTATACGCTTTTGCATTATCAAAATCTCAGATTGTACTTCTTGATCATGTTAAGCATGAAGTTCCATCAACATGGGACCCTGCTGCTTTGGCAAGGTTAGACGTGTTCTGTTGCATATAGATATGGAAAGGAAAAAAATATTTATTTTTCTTTTAGATACAATTTTCAGCTACATGTTCTTTTGAAACAAATCTTGCTACTTATTATTCTATTAGATCATCCTCCAGTAGTTATGCACTTAAAATTAACTTATCAATGTCCCTTCATGAGTATTGTTAGTTTTTGTTGTGAAATAACTCATGGTATTTGGGCATAACTTAGAATTTTCTCCTGGGGCATGGTTCGAATTTCAAGGTAAGTATTGTTTTAATATTTCAATCCACTGAGTTGCTAATATCAACTGACAATAGAAGAAAGCTTGAACTTGATTTCTATTATCTTTCTTAGGAGATATGACATCCTTTTTCTTTTCTTGAAGGTTTATTGAAAGATTTGGCACTCATATTATAGTTGGTGTTAAGATGGGAGGAAAGGATGTAATCTATATTCGAGAACAACATTCATCCAATCTCCAACCTTTTGAAGTTCAAAAGAGATTGAAAGATTTGGCAGATACGAGATTTCAGGAGACTTCAAGAGAAAATGACATGGCTTTTAAAGAAACCTATGGGAAAGATAAGGTGTTTATCTCACTTCTTGATGTATGTGTTCTTTTAATGCTCCAATTATTGCAAATGCATAACTAAGGTTGGTCAATTATTTTAACTCAATTACTATCGTTTGATAATTCAAGGCAATCCTTTATAGAGCAATATGAATTTATTGGTCATCTTGATCAATATGAATATATTGGTCATGTCTTCTAGATTTATCATGACACAATAACATTCAATGAAACATCCAGTCGCATCTGATTGGACATCAATGTTGCGATGGATAACAATGAAAAGCATACATTTTAGCAGCTTCATGAACTTTTAGAATTAAGAATTGCACTAGAACATTGGTTTTTTATAGCTTTTTTACTATGTAGAAAATTCATCTTGTCACGCTCCGGGGGTATATTCATCATCCAATGACGGAGGTATGACAATATTCTGAAATACAATATTGGAAGTAGATATGACCAAACTTTTGAAATAACAAAATATATAAAGGAAAAATAAAATATAGAATTTATTTAATAATTGCATGCATACATGACTAAACCATAAGTCAATAAAAATAAAATAGGTTTATGACACCAAATCAAATTGTGACAAGATTCAAAATTTGAATCAAAATGCAATAACGATAAAGAAAACAAATAAGCACCCCGGCGATGCAGTAGGACCAGCAAGTCAGGAGAATCTCTAAGCAATGCAAAGGTAGTCAACATGATATGCCCTCTATCTACTAATTTGAGGTCAAAGAAAAGAGGGAGTGAGTATAAATCACTCAGTGAGTGCATAGAAAGATAGTGCTTGATAATATAAAACATAATGAAGGTCAAAGGAAAGTAATCTCGAATAACCCAAACCTCATAGTCAAGGTTTAAAATTTCGATCGTATCGAAGTTTCGGTCTGCGATCGGAACGATACGGTTTCGGTACCGTATCGTCCGTTTCGATATTATTTTAATATTTTTTTATCTTTTAAATATTAATATTTAATTATTTAAAATATTTATTATTAATTTGATTCCAAATATTTATTATTCGTGTATTTTCGTAGTGTTCGAACGCGATCGCTCGTTTCCGCGAGCAATCGCCCTCCCAGAGCGCTGATCGCGAACGCGATCGGCGCGCGCGCCGATCGCGCTCGCGATCGTCGCTGCGATCGCACTTGCGATCGGCGCCTTTCGGCGCTTCGATCGCGAGATCGCGAACGCGATCGAGCGCTCCTCGGCTCGATCGCGGCCGCGATCGTCGCGCTTTCGATGCTCGATCGGCTCGCGATCGAGCGCGCCTCGCGCTCGATCGGCGATCGAGCGCCGCTTTGGCCGCGGCCGATCGCAGCGCGATCCACGATCGTGTTCCGGGAACGCAAGCGCGAAGGCGATGCTGCTTCCGCCGCTGGCTGCTTACCGGAATTTCGCTCGTGTACCGGTGCCGGTTCCTCGTCGGAACGAAACAAATCGCGTGTTTCGCCCGAAACGGGTCGAAATTTAATACTATGCTCATAGTACCAATAACAGTCCGCAACTAACCTGATCAACAATATAATAAATGCACTTATGACATACATAACCAACTGCAAATCTGTAAGAAATAAAAATCAAGATACCACGACGAAGTCTCATGACTTTCGAGGTAATACCAAGGGTCACTGTCTGCGGACAACAACATGCTACCACGAACGGGACTCATGGGCAGACAGGAAGTGTAAAAAGAGCACTGTTTGTGGGCAATAACATGCTACCACGAACAATTCTCGTGGGCAAATAGGCAACGTAAAGAGAGTACTGTCTGCGAGCAATAACATGCTACTATGAACGGTTCTCGTGGGTAGACAAGCAGTATAAAAACTCAATGTCTGAAGGCAACATGCTATTACGAACGGATCTCGTAGGCAGACAGAGTATATAGCTATCTAGCTATTGACTGCATGCAACAACATGCTACTACGAATGGTTCTCGTGGGCAGTCAATTATCCTAGCTTGTTAAGTCTAGGATTCCAATACATCTATCTTGATCAATCCAATCATGGCATCAACTGAACCAATAAGTAAATAAGCACATATAACAATAATATCCACCATGCAATAATATAAGCATTCACATACTAATGATAATCAAACAACCCAGAAATCAAGTAGAGTATAAAAAGGTCAAGCAAATATCAGGTCAAAGAAATACTAGAAAGAGCATTGAGTGGAAGGATAACTGTATCATAACCAAACTGCGTAACCAAAATAATCATGCACTAAGATCAAAAGATCTAAAGAGATCAAAGGAAGAAACCACCCACCTCTGATTATAGAGCCTCCTAGCTATCTCCCAATCAGAAGAGTTGCTTCAACTCCCAACTCTACGGATATTCGCGTTGACGGTCCTTGGTGGCTTCGACGAGATGGAGGTGGGGGGATCGCCGAGGTCGGCGGCCGGTGAGTTAGTGGCGTGATGAAAGCGGTGGGAGGAAAATCGATAATGATGGGTGACGGTGCGACGCTAGTAGCATCGAAGTCGCGGCGTTGATGACGGATGTGGCGAAGGCGCTGTGGGTGCGGTCGACAACGGCTCGTGTGTGCTTTAGCTACGACGGCAGTGCAGCCGGGTGCGGATCACAGTGGCCGAAGATGGACGACAGATGGTCCCGGTCGCTGGCACTGGCGGCGACGGACTCACGATGGCGGGCGCACGATGCGTGAGCAACGGTGTGTAGGAGGGCGCCGGTGCATGGGTGGGTGACACGCGAGTTCGATACGCTGCATTCCTGCCGCACAACTCGTGCTCGCCCGAGCGAGCATAGTAATGGGGAATACATAGTGTTTCCTATTGGAGGATTCATCGCTTGACATCGTCGTTGAGCGGTCGGATTCTGACCGAATCACGACTGGAATGGCTGCGATTGCAGCCACCAGCAGCGGCGTTGGTGGCCGCAATCGCGACTGTTTCTGACTGCGATTCGGTCGGAATCCGATCGCGTTCCGGTCGGAACATGGCCGGATTCCAGCCATATTGCATTCGGAATCGACTGCGATTGCGGTCGCCAATGGTTGCGGCACTGGCGGCCGCAATTTGGTCGAATTTCGATCGTAATCCGATTGAAATCCGACCGTGGTTTAGTGTGTCAATCGGCTTCGACGATGTCCGACAGTAACGAGATCGCGTGAGGAAGAAACACTATGCATTCTCTATTACTGTACAATCCTGTATGATCGGATGGCTGAGATTCACTCGCGCAGGGGCACGTACCGATGCATCTATATATCCGGATATTACATATCTCCTTAGAATTAAGAATTGCACTAGAACATTTGCTTTTTTATAGCTTTTTTACTATGTAGAAAATTAACCTCTAGGTCCCCAATCTTACATTGATCTTGTAAATTTGTAACTAGAATTGGAAATAATTATATAAAGTCTACATCCTTTTAAACAAATCCTTGATACAATACCAAACACTTCCTCTTAGATTGTTATCAAAATTAGTGTATTATACTAAGGTTCAACCATACTAAATTTAACCTTTAAAGAGATATGAGCATAAATGAAATACTCGACAGAATTAAACAAAATGCAAATTGACCTTTGAGGCATGCACCATAATATTGCACTAGCTATGAAGAGTGTCTCTGAAAGTATAGCTGATTTTTTCTCCGCCATTTTGCATGATTATAAATGAAGCTTCATTTGATTAACACTCGTGTGTCCAAAGAAATAAATCACAAAATTCTGGGAAGCATATGAGAGAGAGGAAGGATTTAAAAAAAAACTATGAAAATTTCCTTTCCGCCATTATATCCAATGAAGATAATAGCATGGAGATAAATAGGTCCAAAAGTTAACGTTGGTGATTCATCAAATCAAACATTAACTTTTCAATCTTAATTTCTTCTTTGAATTATTCAATGCCTTGGATAATTCATGAATGTGGGAAGCTCATCCAACATTAAATCTTATTTTCTATATTTATATTTAATTTTAATTAAAATATTGGTAACACTCTAAGATGGAGATCAAGTCCTTAGATGCTTTAAAGGATTGTTGTTACGATTATAGCCACCAGACATGATAGATGTTTGAGTTTAACCAGTTTGCTGCCCAGCAAAAGCAGATAGATGTCAGCTTGTTTGTTGTAAGAGAATTCACTGATCGCAATAAAAGAGAATTAAGAAAACATTTGGCTTTGAGGGCCATGCTTAGTTTTTGTTTTCTGTAACTTGATGTTAAAAATAACTTGATCAGCTGATGGGATCTTCTGCACTAGAAATGTAGGAAGTCTTGTTTTTTGGGCTGGAATTAAAAGAATGTGCACCTAGGCCGGTCATCCTTGTGCTAACCATTGGATGGATGTTTAGGATGGCTGCTGCAGTTGTGCCACATTGGAGTACTCAAGGAATTTTTAAGTTGCAACCAAGAGCATCGAGACGCCATGTCAATGCTTAGATTGACTAGATATTGCCACATGAAATCTTAGAGTTGTCAATGGAGGGCTCTGATATAGCATGGGATCGAGTGTATGGTTTTCTAAAGGAGGATTGTTGTTCTGATTCTATGCCACTATGTGGTAGATACTTTGAAGTTTGATAACTTTTCTTCCTTAAATTTGCACATAGATGTGAAATTGTTTGTGTTTAAGCATAGTTGGCCAAATTGGTCCCATATTGCCCGAGTTGGTTCGCTCTTAGTAATGGTTGACTTAATTTTGTCTAAGAAAGCAAAACCTCACTAAGATTGAGAAAATTTTTGAAAAAACAAGAGATTTAAAAGAAATTAACTAGAAATGTTAGAAAATTGAGTTTAAAAAATAGATGAAATAAAATCCATTGAAAATTTGGTTAACTTGAGAATGAAAATGAATGAAATTGAGCTAAAAATTAAGAAATTAAGATGACTTTGAAAACCATAATCGACATAACCTTCCCTTTAATAGAACTTGCATGGGAAGGGTAGAGAGTCTTCATCACCTTAAATTGCTTAGCATTGCGAGAAGGGACCTCCTATGTATTCAATTGAACACCATCATGATGAGAAAGGGTGAGACGATGGTTCAAATGCATTGATGATACAAGGAACTTTCAAATTGGGATCTCCTTCGCAATGCGCTCAGCGCATTTCAGTAGCTCCTTATTGGACTTCAATGGTGAACATGCTACCACCTTGCGAGGAATAATGATGAAGAGGCTTGCATGGCAAGCAAGGAAAGAAGAAAATTTAAGAATGGATTGAATTTGTGCAAGAGCAATTTACCAAAGTTCCAAAGGATAGAAAAGGAAAAGAGGAGAAAGGAAAATATTTATTTGGTACTATAATTGCCAAAAGGAGGGGCAATGTGAGGAACCAATGCCCTAAGCTAAAGAAAGGAAAAGTGGCACCACCTCGAAAACTAAGAGGAAGTTCTTGAAGGCCACTTGGAAAGAAGTGACACCACCCGAAAAGACCAAGTTGAAGTCCTTAAAGGCCATTTAGGATGATTCCTCCTCTTCATCATTGAAGAAAAAGTGGGAGTTAAGCTGGGTTTTAATGGCAATTGACAATAGAGTGTCTTCATCCTCATTCAAAGAAGAGAAGAAGAGGCAAATTCCTCTTTTAAAGGATATAGCTTGGATGACATTGTGATCGAGGCAAATTCCTCTTTTAAAAATGAATTAGTAGAATTTATTAATTCTTTGAATTTTAATAAGTAGGTAAATGTGAAAGTAAGAAGTTGAAAAAGGAAATTTCAATTGTTGAGGATAAGCTTAGTTCCATTAATCATGCAATGATTAAGGAACAAGAAAATGAAACTTTAAAGAATCAAGTTGATACCTTAAAGTTAGCATGGAAAAGTTTACTATATGTCTAACACCTTGAACATGATCACAAGGAGCAAGCATGTGAACATTAGTAAAAATGGTTTAGGATATAAGGCAACAAAAAGAGAAAAGGTTTATTGGTGCCTTGTTGCTAAGGGACAATCCAAGACTAAGACAATTAATAAGGAATGGGTACCAATGGAATGATTTTGGAGAACCCGATTGGGCCCAACTTATGTTTGGTGCCCAAGTCCATAATCACTCATTGGAGTGTCTTATAGAAAATATAATGATGGATTTCAGTCAAAATCTATGTAAAATAGTTTACTTGACACATGTTGGTGTAGTGTTGCATGATCACATAGCAATTAGGAAATCCTCTTTTTACATCTCATACAAACTTAGGATGAACTTGATTTTTGTATTAAGGAACTTAGATATAAAGTGAGATGCACAGGGTGATACTAATAGTTCATATTGTTTGAAGCATCTTGATGGATCATAGAGTTTACCTCAATGGTAATCATTAACAAACTAAAGTCAATGTATTAGTTAATGCACATGTGGCTTAAATATCATAGTTGTAAATTTCATTTTCGAAAATACTATTTTGATAAACTTGGTTTACTACTTTTTCATACATGGATTTGGAAACAAGTTTCTAAGAGTTGATTCATAATTAAAGCTTTTGGAGCATTTTCATGTGTGTATCGAAATTTAAAAATGTATTTTCATAAAAAAAATTATTTTTCCATGATAGATATACATTAATAAATTTCTTTGCAAAATTTCATTATTTTCAAAGGTTTGTAGATTTTTAAATGAATTTTCGATTTTAGCATTGTCATAATCACTGTGTTAGACAAAACAATCAACTAGGGCTTAAATTCAGTTGTCTGTGCTTGTGTATAAAGTTTTAGTGATAAGCATTTAGTTGAATTTGATCAAGTTTATCATTTCTAGTCCATTTAGATCTGAGATTTTGACTAGGAATACCACTTAATGATGAAAGTATGAGTTTTTGGGCTATTAGTGCAATCTTTTTGTTGCATGGCAAAGGGGAAGAAGAATGACTAATTTACGTTAGAATTTTGAAAATTTATTCTCCTCTAGTGTTTTGTAAAATTCCTATCCTCTAGTGTTTGCAAAATTCCAAGCTCAAAGGGGAGTTTAGGTGTAAGGTGTAAGGGAAACCTCAGTGCAATCAGGTCCTATGTGCAAGCCCAAAATTTCTTTTGTTTTACTTAACTTAAATATATTGTCAAATATTAAAAAGGATAGGATTGTTAGTGCAATCAGATCCTAAGTGATCTGGATCAATCATAGGTTTTGATGGTTTGAGGGTTTGAGTGCATTTGTGTGATGAGTAGCCTGACTGCATTTGGCGTCAAGGGAAAGGTAAACTCCCTCATGAGCTGAGAATTGAGAGAATATGTTAGGTCAGGCAACTTTAGAATTGTTGAAGTCGATGATCCTGTAGACTAAAGGGTTTAGTCGACCGGTGGTTGGGTTGTTTGAATAGTTGACGCAAGTGCTTTAGCCAACAAACAAAATATTTTTATTTGAGGTTGTGGTCAGTGTTAGTCAATTGACGAGATAAGTCAATTAACTGAGCAGTTAAGTCAAGCAAACAAATGTACAAAAAATTTTAGGCTTTATGTTTTCTGCTATTTTTTATTTCCTGCCTTAGCACTAATAATTTTTTTTCATTTTCTAGATGTGTGTGTTATTGTCTATTTGTTGCAAGTTATATCTAATTATGAAAGTTGGATTTTCTTGTAGTTCTTTTAATGATTTGTTTAGTTTTTCAAAGTGATAGGTTTTAAAAATAATATATTGAAAACCTTTATACTTTTTTCTTTTTTGAATGGTTTGTTGACTTGTTAAGTGTCGGGGAAAAATTGTTGCACTACTGTTGTGGATGTCATATCATTTCTATGGCTTTGAAGACCACTTAGGGCATGATAATATTAATAGCAATCTGAATCTTTTGTGCAAAGACATTTAACCACACAACACCACACTCACAGGGCATGATATTTATGGTCCTAGCATATATTGGATAAATATATAAATTAAATGCTTATCATAAGATTGAACTCTTTAACTTGTATTAATATCTAGTAAGTTGCCTTGTGATTGTGGTAAAGGATTACTATTAAAATTGCCTTATGATTGTGGCAAAGATGTAGTTTCCCGTTGTAGTGGTTGCCCTCCCCAATGTAGTTCATATCATGGTTTTAAATCTTGATCCATGTTGAGTAATATAAGCATAATTTATCGTTCCGCTTGCTGTCCAACATCGGTACGAGTGGTATCGACAACCTTGTGTGGTTGCGGCGCCCTCGGATGGGGCCGGGGTGACCTTGGGGGCTCGAGCAGCCTTTGCGGCAGCCACGAGGGCCTCGCATGGGGTCGCGGGGCAGTGGGGGCTTGGCTCAGGGCCACGATGACTACGGGCGACCTCGTATAGGGTCGTGGAGGCCTTGCACGAGGTTGTAGTGGCCGCAGTGGGCTTCTTGCATGGTCGTGGCAGCTGTGGGCGACTTCGCGTGAGGCCGCAACGACCACTGGTAGCCTTCACGGGGTCATGCGGTCGGGGGCTTGCACGGGTCTCAGCTGCCTCCATTGGTTGCAGGCGTAACTGTGGGCTACAACGAAATTTAAGTTAAAGTTATGTTAATAATTTTAATTAACTCTTAGCTATAGTTCAAATAAAATAAATAAAATTAATCAAAATTTTAATAAAATTATTTCATTAATCTAAAAATATTTCATAAACTATTTTAAAATTTATTTAATCAATTTATATATTATGAATAATAATTTTATTATTATTAGAATTTGTTTTAATCCTATCAAATCAAAATTAATTAAATTAATTTTACTATATAATTAATTTTTTTGTATTTTTAATTATTTTAAATTTTTTAATATTTAAGTTAAAAAATTTATTTTTAATTTATGTATTTTATATTTAAAAATTACCGAAATTTATCGATATGACATGATGATATCAAAACTGTATCGTTTTGATTGAGGATCGAAGTCTCGATATGGGTCGAAATTTTAAACCTTGGTTCATATTATAATAATAGAACATAATTTAATCATATAGTAATATATTATAATTATTTGTTACAAGTATCAGCAGATTAATGTTGAAGCTAGAAGGCTCCATGCCTATTAGTTTCATATAGACAAGTGCAATTGGTACATTTTGAGCTTTCAAGATAGGTGGTTAGCTAATCAATTCTAACATCATTAGAGCAACATGTAAAGTCTAAATTATACTTTCAAATGAATAAAGTAAACTTATACGTATATGCCATGATGGGCATGAGGGGGCTTGTTGAAACTAGGAGACTCCAGCCTATTTGTCCCAAAGGAACAAGTGTGGTGATCCATTAGATAAATTGGTCCTTTCCTAATGATATAAATAAGTATTGTTGATATAATATTTATATAGTAGCTATAAACAATCTATGTTTGGGGATTAGTTTTTAGTCAATCTTTTGAAATTATAAACAATATATATTATATTATATACATATTGATATATATATGTTTTTAATGAAAGTCATATTTTGATATTATATAGCAAATATAATATTATCAAATAAAAGGGTAGTCTGATGCACGAAGCTCTCATTAATGTGAGGTTCTAAGGAAGAGTCTATTGTACACAGTCTTATTTTGCTTTGTAAGAGACTATTTTCATAATTTGAACTCGTGATCTTTAAATCACACGCCAATGATTTTACCATTGCGCCAAGGTTCCCCTTCAATATTATCAAATATTAAGATAAAATAATATGTTATTTAGGAATTTATTGAATATATTTATATTGTTTTTGAAATTCAAATGCACCATCATAATTAGTTATATAACTAAGTGAACAACTTGTGACATTTTTTTCAATCTCCAATAACATTATTTTTTGTTTTGATATACCAAAATTTTGAATTCTTAGGTTTCTTTAGATTGAAAAATACTTTGTTTCTCATTTTGTTTATTGCATTGATGTGAAAAATAAGGGAAAATTATTAACTAATCATGCTCTTGTTTGCTTCACTCTTCTTCATCTTAGAGATCTTTTTGAGACATTGCTTTATTCTCTTTTTCAAACAAACTATCATGTCTAGGGATGGAAGTCACTTACCATGAGCTAACCAAGAACTATAACAACAATAAATAACTTAAGATAAGCAAGACACGTTCAATGAAAAATATACATATGTATATTTCTTTTTTTCAAAGAGAGTATGAGCATATAAAATTACTTATTAAATGTGGAAAAAAAAATACAAGCAAAGCAAAACCCATATCCAACACGTTGAGAATCTCTAAGCAACCTTATACATTAGTTGAAACCAACTATGACCTAGGAATCAACTTCTATTGCAAATGTTAAGGCCAAGAAAAACAAGAAGTAAGCACAATTTGTTAGCGGGGTAATAGGAAATATGTGCATGAATTTTAAGAGTTTGAAAATCTAACGACATTACAACGCTACAATTCTAAGTTGGCATTTCTATTTTAATGTAAATGAACACCTATCCTTATTCACGGTAAGGTTGTTGCCTTGTGACCAAGAGGTCATGAGTTCGAATCCTGGAAACAACCTCTTGTAAAAAGTAACGTAAGACTGCGTACAATGGATCCTTCTCCCGCATGGCGAGAGCTCCGTGCACCGGGCTATTTTTTTTATCCTTATTCAACTTAATTATCACCCTTTATTCTTTATAAGTGAATTCATTTAATTTTCATTATTTATTATCACATTTTATTACATTTTTAATAGTTTTCTTTTTAATCATCATAAATAATAAGCGGATCATTAGAGCTAGAACTAGGCCCTTAGGGCATACAAAATGCTATCTAACATTATATAACATATGGACTCAAACCCTCATTAGTAATATATAACATATAGCATCTTTGCACAAATAAATTATTGATCATGGGCGACCTCTCATTACCACATCTCTACGAGTTATTAAGAATTCTACTAAGGTCCTAGACCCAAAAGTTTTTACTTTTTACTATTGTTTCACTTTACATTTTAATACAATAGTTGTTCTACCTTGTGTTCACATCTTATTGGTTCATTTAAAGGACTCAGCTAAGTCACCTTTTAATAACGATTATGCTATATTAGCTTCAAAGGTATGTGCAAGTATTAACATATAAATCATCCAGGATTGAGAAGTAACTAGAGTATCAATTTTCATTTTTTTGAAAACAAACCTTTCCTGTGTTAATCCCCACATGATCAAATGTATATATAAGAATGAATATCTTTTATTTAATTTTCAATAGTTTAGTTTTTTTAAGAATGAAGGGGAGCCTTAGCATAATAGTAAAATTATTGCCGTGTAATCTAGAGGTTATGAGTTCGAGTTTCGAAAATAGCCTCTTGCAAAGCAGAGTAAAACCGTGTATAATAGACCATTCTTCGAGACCCGCATTGGCAGAAACTTTATGCACTGGATTATCCTTTTTTTTAGTTCTTTTAAGACCTATTCACTAATTTAGCTTTATTTTAATTCTCTTCTTTAAAACAACTATAACAACATAAATAATAAATAATGTTTTTATATATTTAATTCATGCACAACAAATATACAAGTGAATCCAAAGATAGATTTACACACACCAAATATGCACCAGGAAAATACTTAAACTAAATATGATAATATCACAAAATCTAAGAATTAATTGCCCAATTACCCTAATACAACCATGTTAAAGAACCTAACTCTCTCTACTAACAAACAACTATTAATTTGTATCCTAATTGAAAAACACTAACATAAATACTAGAACATATTTAAAACTTGATATAATATAGCCAAACTTTTACCTCGTAATTTTTCTCTCTCAATAATTTGCCATCCTAATTCAAAAACACTGACATAAGTACTAGAACAAATCTAATATACAAATATAATATGACCAAGCTTTTACCTTGTAATTTTTTCCTCTGTTGATGGAACAGAGTAGTTTTTTTTATAACATAAAATAAATGAGCCAATTAAACCTAAATATCAAGTAATTACTAGTATTAGATAGGTGACTATTTCCTAACACTAATGAGAAAATTACTCACCAAATTCTTACCTTCAAGCTGATAGTGATCATTTGCTCTATGATCAAAGGGTTAATCTCAACAAATCATGAATGACGTAATGGTACAAGAAACGAATTAGGTAGATGAGTTGTCAAGGAGGATAGTTGATTACCTTCCAGTTTTCTTGTATGGAGAGAGTGATGTCGGAAAAGGGAAACATCAATAAGAGAGAAGAGGTGGTGATAATGGTGTAAGCATGCATGTGGTTGGGCACCGAGTGCATTGGCATCAAGGATAAGCAATAGGGAAGAAGAGAGAGAGGGACTAGAAGGAAAGGGCCAAAGGGGCATTTGTTCAGGAGACAAGGGGTGGCAATAGTGGTGCAAATATGCATGGAGTTAGGTGTGTGAAACTGGTGTGGTGGCACTATATGCAAGCGACGTCAAGCACAGACAAAATGAAAGAAGTTGGAAGAAGATTAGAAGGGAGTTGATTATGGTATGATCAAGGTTTTAAATGTCGAGCCGTTTCGGACGAAATTGCCGAAAAATTTCGTTCCGACGAACCACTGAAATTGAAACACGTACCGATACCGAAGGAGACGGCGGCGACGACACAGAGGCGGGTACTGGAAGGAGGCGGCGACGACGGCGACGACACAGAGGCGATCGCATTCCCAATCGGGAAAGCGATTGCGCTTCCCGATCGCGCAGCGCGATCGCGATGAGAAACCGCGATTGAAATTTCTATATATATATATATTAAATTGTAAAATTTAATTAAATAAATTATTAATTAATTTATATATTAAATAAAAATTAAAAAATAAAAGATATTTTAATTAAAATTCTAAATTCGAATTTATAATTTAGGTAAAATTAAATCTTAAATTCTTTTTTAAAAATTACCTAAAATTTAAAAAAAATACCGAAATAGTATCAACACGGACGATATGGTACCGAAACCGTATCATTCCGGTCGCAGACCGAAATTCCGATACGAGTCGAGATTTTAAACCTTGGGTATGATGCAAGTGGGGTAGCGGGATGGGTAATCCTTCCACGCACGATGTTAGTAGAGAAGGACAGAGAGAATCGAAGGAGAAGGGAACTCGCAAACGAAGAGGATCCACCTTTAGATTTAAACGAAAAGAAACAACTTTATTAATTCATAACTAGAATGTCTTTACAAGAGCCTAAACTCATATTTAAATAGGCTAGAGAAGGAGAAAAGTTCGAACAAACAAAAGAAATAATAAAAATTTATTAACTAAACAGAAAAAGAAAAAAAAACTAAACAGAAAATTCAAAAAAAAATAAAAATATTAATAAAATCCTAATTAGTAGCGACGATGCGCCACGATCATCGTATGGACTACAGCTTGGCCATGGTCAGGACCACGGGCAGGCCATGGTCCTTGCTAGATCGCCCCTGTCGAGCCACAGAATAGTTCACGCCCATGGAAGTGGCCATGGGTAGGCTGTGATAGCCTCTGGAAGCTCTATTATGCTTCGTTTCAGTCCCAGAATAAAGCACACTCGTGTCAAGAGGCTATGGGGGTGCCGAGATCCTTGTTGGAGGCCTAAATTGCTCTTCGTCATGGCTCGGAAGAAGGCAAAGTCGCATAATAAGATAATTGATCAAACTGCTAGATGCGTCTGCATCAGATGCTCAGGGTTGAAAAGAACTTGACCTCGAGTTCGAATTAGGGGTCATCACCTTTTTTGGCATAAAGACTTGCTCTCTCGGATGTATCTTTAGTCCATTAACTCCATCACCTGTTGCTTTGTTGGTAAATCTGGACCCGAGTCTAAGATGCTACTCAGGCGAAGTAGTAGGACATAGGTGACTTTCTCTTGTACCTCTAAATACCTGGACATAAAAAGGAAAAGAGAGGTAGAAGATACCAAAATAGGAGTGGGATTCTCTCGCCGAGGTGCTAGTTCAATCTTTTGGCCTCCGATATAGGTGCTCTTTCATCTATGGTGGATAGCTTTGCAATCATGCTGCAAAGGTGGGCCCAACAATATGTATCATGCCTCGATCGCTTCGTCTTTGAAAGTGAAAAGATTCTTGCAAACAATCATCACCTCGTCGGTGTCATTTTCATCGTAGATGGGATCAACTATGCCTTTTTCAATCAATAGAGTTTTGCATTTAGTGCTCTCGTATCCATCTTTGTACATGACCTCGTCAATGTCATCATCGTCGTAGATGGGGTTTTCCATGTTTTCTTCAATTATCTTGGCATCATCATCATCGTAGATGGGGTCTTCCATGTCTTCTTTGAATTCGGTGCTCTCAAGGTTGTCCTCATCGTAGACGGGATCTTTCATGTCTTTTTTGAACTCAGTGGTCTCAAGGTTATCTTCGTCGTAGATGGGATCTTCCATGTCTTTTTGAACTCTGTGATCTCAATGTCGTCCTCGTTGTAGACGGGATCTTCCACGACTTCTTCCATTACCTTGTCAGCACTATTATCATCGTAGACTGGGTCTTCCATTACCTTGTCAACACCATCTTCAATTAAGTACCTCTCTATCTTTTGTCCCATTTTGAAAATAACTCATCCTCGAGTTGAGCAAAAAGTGGGTGTTATTTGTGATACGACCTCTATACTTGTCAATCGATGAGGCGCTCTTTGTCGGGTGGCTTGCCTAAGTATAAAGAGGTTGAAATAATGACGGAGCATAAAAAGGGAGGAAATAATCTTTCATCTTTTTCTTCATATTTTTTCCAATTAATAACTTTGGCCTTGCCTTGTTCCTCGCATGAGTATCATAATTGTTTTCACTAAGTGGAGGCTTGACACTTGAACGTCCTGACTACTAATTTTACTTTGGCATGATCGGGAACTTCTTGAAAATAAAAAATTTGTTTGATTTCATCAATCCAATTACTAAAAATTTTTGCGTGTAATGTACCAGAAAACTCGGGAAGCTCGATGCGAAAACCAAAGTCTCCATACCATTCTTTGCGACCACGATGATCTCGATGATACGATTTTTAAAACTCGAAGTAGTGCATCGATTAAATACCTCTTGATCTAGATCTTGCATTGATAAACGTTGAGATAACTCTATAACTTGTCTGCGTAGATCCTTGATGATCTCTTGGGAACTTCGATTTTGTCATGACCACGACCACGTCTTCAATGACCTTACATGGATCTAAGGCTCTGATACCAACTGACGCAGGCAGGGTAGCGGGATGGGTAATTCTTTCACACATGACATTAGTAGAGAGGGGCAGAGAGAATCGAAGAAGGGAGCTCACAAATAAAGGGGATCTGCTTCTAGGTTTAAACGAAAAGAAATAATTTTATTAATCCATAACTAGAATGTCTTTATAAGAACCTTAGCTAATGTTTAAATAAGTTAGAGGAGGAGACAAGTTTGAACAAAAAAAGAAATAATAAAAAATTATTAACTAAATAGAAAAGGCAAAAAAAAAAACTAAACAGAAATTTTTTAAAACTAAATAGAAAATTCAAAACAAATAATAATAATAAAAATAAAAATATTAATGAAATCCTAATTAGTGGCAGTGACACACAACGACCGTGGTGTGGACCATGACCTGGCTATGGTGGGAACCATGACTGCGGTGGGGACCACAGGCAAGTCGTGGTTCCTATTAGATGACCCTTGTCAAGCTACAGAATAGTTCACACCCATGGAGGTGGCCATGGGTAACCCGTGGTAGCCTTTGGGCTTCATTGTGCCTCGTTTCGGTTCTAGAATGAAGTATACTTGTGTTAGGAGGCCATGGGATGCCGAGATCCTTGTAGGAGGTCTCAATTGCTCTTCGTCATGGCTCAGAAGAAGACAAAGTTGCTTCACAAGATAAAAGTTGATCAAACTGTTGGATGCACCTACATCATGGTAGTGCTAGGGTGGATAGTTGGTAACTAGGTGGGCAAGGCATTCGATGCAATGAATAGGGAAGGAGAGAAGACAGAGAAAGAAATAGATGGAAGAGGAGAAGAGATGGATGGTGGTGGCATCGCACGCATAGAGGAGAACGAGAGGAGTCGGGCGAGAGATTTCTCAGAGAGAGAAAGAGGACATATATAACTTCCGGGTTCTAAAAAAAAAAAATCTAATCCAACCCAATGCAACTAAACCAAATTATTCCCAACTAAGAGTTTAATTTAGCCTAAACTGGTCAAAGCGAATCCAAATAGACTCCGGTTTAGACTTACTGACCCTGATCACCATACCTACATGACAGGGTCCATCCAAACCCAGCCCAACTTCAACTTGACTCCAATTCCTAAATTGTTGTTCGGCCCTAGCTAATTCATCGTCTAAAATCGTTTAAAAAAATTAAGATGTGAAAATTTAAATGGGTCAAAGTTCGATTTCTAACATGAACATTTTCTATTTTTTTTAGAGTAGGGGAATTCACTGTCAAGCAATGTAAGAACAGAATGAGGATAAAGACACATCGATATGGCCTCTAGGACATCAGCAAAAAGCGGTTTCTTTTTTGCTTTTACTTATTCTTGTTAATCCTGGGACTCTGCAACTAAATGTTCCTTGACATTTTTGTTATACTTTTCTGATTCTATTCAATCTTAGTTCTCTGCCTTTTGAGTCTCTTCCTTGCTTTGTTTATATCACTTCTGCTCTTGTTTGTCTACTTTCTTTCGTTTGTCTTTTTTTACTTCTTTTCCCCTAGGTGTTGCTTCTACACTTCCATTTTCGACCTGCCTGTGCAAATACAAATACATCACCATGTCAAACATTAAACTTGTATTTTAGACTAGTTTCTGCTCATTCATGCTAAACTATGCCCCATTTCTTCATTTTTCAAACTTGTCTTGTACCAATTATTGGATTTATGGTCTTTGCACTTAAATTCCAAGATTGAGCAACATATTCTAGTATTATTGATTTTGCTTTGATACCCATTGATATAGTGCTCACATGTACTATCATTTTAACGCCTGGTGCAGTTTGAAATGAGAGAGCAACCACTTAGATTTTTGAATATTGGTCCGTCAAGCTCTAACTGCACAAAAGAGGTACAACAAATTGTGTTAGCCCTTTGTGACATATTTCTAAAATACTTTAGTCATATTTCTTGGATTATCTGTTAGATTTTGTTTTAAATTTTAGGAAATTGTAATAATCTCAAAAAGAAGAGGTGGAAAAGATACTAGGGATTTATCTCATATTGAGTGGCTGAACACTGTTCATTCTGAACCTGATGTTATTTCAATGTCCTTTCTGCCAATTACTTCTCTTTTGAATGGGGTTCCTGGAAGTGGTTTCCTAAACCATGCCATCAATCTGTACCTTCGATGTAAGTTTTTTTTTCCACTGTACTCTATTGGATATATTTATTTCCATAATAAACTTGGGAGTCGATGAGCTATTTCTTTTGCTGAACATCTTTTAATTGTTATTCGAGCCTGTTTTCTTCTTAATAAGGCTATTTAGCAGTTTGTCTCTAAGCATATAAGAGAATGTTTTTTCATCGATTGGAAAATGATTTGACATTGCTCTAATTTTATGTTTCTGGTTTATAAGATCCATTTGATGAGCGCTTATGGAAAATTAATGTCGCAATTGAAATTCCAACACATTAACAGTTATATAGCTCTTTCTTCCTTTGACATTTTGCAAAGTCATCTTGGTGAACCCTGATAGTTTATCCAGAATGTTTACAATACTTACCTAAAATACTTGTGAATTAATATGATTTCTTAAGTCTACTGTTAGATGGAGGCTCAAGTATTGAAACTCGTTGAAACAACAATGGTGGTTCAAAACTAAACATTTAGTCTTCACGATCTTAGTGTATTAAGATTATGGTTTGAAATCTAGTACTGTGCTAGTTCGGTAAGTCATCTAAACTCGATACCACTTGCCAGCAAGGGTTAAAATCTCGAAACGTACTATAGTTTCGATCTTTGATTGGAAAAATATTGTTTCAATATCATGTGAATACTTCGATGCATGGTGTTGATAGATTGAGGTTGAAAGAAATAAAGCAAAGGAAAGAGACATCGTTTGTGTTGAGTGGTATTGAATTTCAATAAACTACAACCCGGTGCACGAAACTCCCGCCACGCGGGATACCGGAGAAGGAATCCATTGTACGCAGTCTTACCTTATTTTTTTGCAAGAGGTTGTTTCCAGGATTTGAATCCGTGACCTCTTGGTCACAAGACAGCAACTTTACCGCTGTGCCAAGGCTCCCTTCTGGTATTGAATTTCAATAATTTATCAAAATGATATATTTCAACCGTTTTGTTCGGCATGATACAAGATTTAAAATCATACTCGGTACATATAATGTCTTCTTCTTATACTTCATCTCTTTCTTCAATTTCAATCCATTATTGACACCATGCATTGAAAACATCGACATGATATCCAAACAATATAATTCTAGTCAATGACTGAAACACGGCTCGAATTTTGAACTTTGATTAAGATAGGACTAAATTGAGTATAACTGGGACATTAAAAATTGTAGGCTGAAATGGAAGGTTCCTCACTATTTTATGCAGTATCATAGATTCACCTGAGAGTGAACACTTATAAAGAGACATAGAAACCTTTTTAAAACCGTAATTGATAAAACTATGGGGTTATATTTCTTTTTAAGACCCAATAATAGCTAGGCTCAATGTACATAGACTAAGTTTACTAAGAAAAAGATAATTTTTAGTAAGAAGCAATTAAATCAGGGCTTGATAATGATCCTGTTTATTTTATTGGAGCACTTTATTTTAAATTTATCCATTAGTGCATGCATCACTATCAGGTATCTTTTAACACTGAAGCTTGTTATGCCTCTCTACGATTTGTTTAGCTCTATAAAGGAGCATGAGTTCTCATAGTTTATATCCATGCAATTTTACACTTTGCCTATCCTCCATTAGGAGCTATTAAGGGACAAATGAATTATAACTGGGCGTTCATATCCTTAACTCTGTCCATCACATGGACATGTGATTTGAATCTTGATGGCCCATGTTAGATATAAGAGGATGGACTACCACTTATCTCACAAACCTAAGCTTTTAGGGAAGACCCCAATCTGTATTCTTGCTTTTGATGTATATTTCTTGTTAATATACAACTGACATGGACATGGAAGTAATTTATTGAAAGTGGCTTAATTTATGAAAAACAAAGAGTCAAAAGCTTTAGCATTTGCTTATGAATAGAGCTGCAAACTGGCATATCATGAGGCATCTCAGTGGATTTGAATGTAGAAGTTTCAGAGGTAGGTGGGTTTTTTTTTAAATCATTCTAATTGGAAAGCTAGTAAAAAAATTTAGGATTTGCTTTGAAGTGATGTGGATGATATATGAGTGTTTTTTATGTTATCGAAATTTTTGTAGGCTGTTTACACAGTAAGGGACTAGATCACATATTTTTAAACAGCTAGTGATTTTAGATTTAATATGCAGGCTGCCTATACAATATGCAAGATGCATATGAGCTAGTAGTTTTAGATGGTTCAATCAAAACAATATCGGTTAACCCAAGGATTGAAGTAGTGTGTCACTTCCGCTGACATGGGCATTTTGCTACTAATGGCACAATGCCAATATAGGTGAATTATTGATGTAATGCCAAAATTAAATCCTAAAATCATACAAAAGCTTGAGACGAAATTAATGAAACAAAAGAGATAACTATCTTAGGCATTAAAAATAAAACCCCACACAAAGATTGGACATGGAATATTTATTAATCCATGCTTAATTATTACATAAAAACTCGATACCAAATTTAAAAATATCAAATTTTTAATACTTGAAATAGAAATAGGATAATTATCAAAATCAACTACGATTCAAAAATTATAATATAAATAAATGTGTTACATTATTCTCCCCCGTTGGGTAGAATTCAACTCCAAGCGAATATAAGCAAAGTTTAAAATTTTGAACATTGTCAAAGTTTTGGTTTATGACTAGAACGATATGATTTTTGTACCATATTGTGTCATGTCGATAGGGTTCCGGTACATTATAAATATAAATATATTAATTAAAAATGTTTTTATTAATATTTGATTGTTATAAATGTTTGTTATTGAGTTATATTTGAAATGTTGAATATTGAGTTTTAGTTTTGATATTAATTCGTGAAATGTTTGATGTTTATCGAATAAAAGTTAATTTAAGGTTAACTAAAGTTCACCAAATATACATGAGCAATATTAAGTAAGTTTAAATTGTATTTATTTTGATTAATTTAAAATTAAATCAAATTTATATATAGAGTAATTTAATTCATCGGTAGTAGTATATTTTATAAGGTTGGAAATTATATTATATTTATTTTTTTATATTTTTTTTGACAATTTAATTCCTCCATCTTAAAAAGGTGTTTTTTTGTTATTCACTTCATGGACATATAGAGGGAAAAAAAATCATTCTTTAAAAGGTTTTTTTCTCTGGATATCTGAATGGATGGAGGGAAAAAATTAACTATCCTTGATGATGTTAAGATGTTTTTTTCCCTGTGTGTTTACCCTTCTGAATGGATAAAGGGAAAAAAATTAACAATGAAAGAGGGAAAAAGTTACGGAGGAAAACAAATAAGAGAAGAAAAGGAATAGTGAAAGAAATTGGAATTAATTATACAACAATAACAACCAAGTCTTATCCCATTAGGTGGGGCCGACTATATGAATCATTCTATGTCATTGGACTCTATTCCCTACTATATCATCATCTATACTTAAATAAATTTTATCTTGTTTTATTATTGCTAACTAAGTTTTTTTGGTCTTTCTCTTCCTCGTTTGATGTGCGTATTCATCATCGTTTCACATCGTCTAACTGGAGCATTTATAGGTCGTCTAAGTACATATTCATACCATCTTAAACGTGTATCTCAGAGTTTTCCCTCAATAGATGTAACTTTTACTTTCTCTCTAATGTTTTCATTTCTTATTCTGTCCATTTTCATGTCCACACATCCACCTTATATCCTTATCTCTACAATTCTCATCTTTTACTCGTGCTCGAGTCGTAGTCCAACATTTAGTGTCATATAATATATCATGTCTAATCGTTGTTTTGTAGAACTTCCCTTTAAGTTTTAAAGGTACTTTACGATCACATAAAAAATCCGATGCTTTCCTCCATTTCAACCATCCTACTTGTATTCTGTGTAAGACATCTCTCTCAATCCCTTCATCATCTTGCAAAAATGATCCTAAATATTTAAAGTTCTCAGTTCCAGACAACTTGTCATATCTTATCTTAACACTTGTCTCATTACATCTAATATTGCTAAACTTAAATTTCATATATTTTGTTTTTATTCTACTAAGCCTAAAACCTTTCACTTCTTGTATTTTCTACCAAAATTCTAGTTTAACATTTACTCTACGTGTCTTATCTACCAAAACAATATCATCTGTAAACAACATGTACCACAGTACTGTATTTTGAATGTGTTTAGTGAGTTCATCCATGATTAGTAAAAAAAGATAAGGATTTAGAGTTGATCCTTCATGTAACCCTATCTTTATTGGAAATACTTCAGTTAATCCTCCTGAAGTTTTCACTCTAGTCGTTACTTCCTCGTATATATCCTTAAGTAGTTCAATATATATTACGCTAACACCTCGCTTTTCTAGATTCTCTATATAATTTCTCTTGAGACTCTGTCATAAGTTTTTTCTAAGTCAATGAATACCACATGTAGATCTTGCTTTTGCCCTCGATACTTTTCAATTAGTTATCTGAGAAGATGTATAACTTTTATTATCGACCTTCTAAACATGAATCCAAATTGATTTTCGAAAACCATAGTCTCTTAATTTTTTTTCTATTACTCTTTCTCAAATTTTATGATATGACTCATTAGTTTAATACTCTTATAGTTTGCATAAGTTTGTACACCCCTCTTATTCTTATATAAGGGAATTATAGTACTTATCCTATATTGATCAGATATTTTTTTTGTTTCAATATCATGTTAAATAATTTTGTAAGTCATTCAATACTTTGTTTCCCTAGACACTTCCATACATATATTGGAATATCATCTAGTCTAATAACTTTTTCATTTTGCATCTCATTTAAAGCTTTTTAATACTTCTGAAATTTGAATTCTACTATAAAAATTTAAATTTTTATACTCATTTGACCTACTTAAATTAAGTTGGTCACTTAAATCTTCATTAAAAAGTTGATGAAAATATTTTTTCTACCGCTTTTTTATTTTTTCATCATTTACTAGTACCCTATTGCATTTATCTTTAATACATCTGATTTGAATAAGATCTTTTGTCTTCCTCTCTCACTTTAGCTATTCTATAAATATCTCTTTCTCTCTTTTGTATCTAATTTTCGATATAATTGTTCAAAAGTTTCATTCTTAGCTTTATTCACTACTTTCTTAGCCTTTTTCTTAGCTATTGTATATTTTTTCAAGATTTTCTCGTTCTTACAAATATATAATTCCTTATATGCGGTTCGTTTTTTCTTCATTTTCTCTTATACTTTCTTATTATACCACCAAGATTCTTTACTTGGTGGTGCATGCCCCTTTGACTCACCAAGTACACTCTTAGTTATTATTTTTAACTTTGATACCATCTTATCCCATGTAGTATTAGAGTCATCGTATATTTCACTTAATATTTGTATTCCTACCTTCTCCTTAAATATGTTCTATTTCTTATCCTTTAACTTCCACCATTTAATTCTAGGAGTCGTGTATATTTTTCTTCTATTAATACTATGTTTGAGGTGTATATCTAATACTACTAACCTATATTGGTAGTTAAGTTTTCTCGAGAGATGACTTTGCAATCTTTATAAATCTTTCTCTCTCTTTCTAACCATAAGAAAGTCAATTTGTGATTTATTATTTTCACTTTTGAACGTGACCAAGTGTTCTTCTCTTTCCTTAGAAAATATATTAGCTAGTATAAAGTTATATGCTATCGCAAAATTCAATATAGTTTTACTTTCTTCATTTCTTGTTCCAAACCAATAACTCTCATGCACTCTTTCATATTCTTTATTTTCCACTCCGACATGTCCATTTAGATCGCCTCCTATTAAAATCATTTCATTTGACGGAATATTTTACAATACTTTATCTATGTCATCCTAAAATCTTAATTTCGTATCTTCATCTAATCCTGTTTGAGGTGCATGTACGCTAATTACGTTCATAGTTTCTTTTTCCACTACTATTTTGAGAGTTATAATTCTATCCCCTTTTAACTACTATAATTTCATCCTTTAACGAACTATCTACAATAATACTCATTCTATTTCTTGTTTTACTCTTTCTTGTGTTCCATAACTTAAAATCCGAGTTCTCTATCATCTTTCTTCTCGCCTATCCATTTTGTGTCTTGTACACTTAAAATATTAATTTTTCTCCTAATCATTGTATCTACTACTTCCATTGCTTTACCAGTGAGGGTTCCTATGTTTTATGTATCAAATCTTAGACTATTAGTTTTCCTATAATATTTGTTTTTATCCAATCTATGGTGTGAAAACTCTTGCTTATCTAACATCGCAGCTAAGTTCTTATGGAGATGTAGTGGTCTTTGCCGATACGTTACAGTCGGACCTTGCAATGCAAACTCTTGTATATTTATCACTCACCTGAGTTCTGGAGATGTAGCGGTCTTTGTCGAGACGTTACAGTGGGATCCTATAACGCATTCTTTCCGGGGAACAATTTAGAATTAGCACAATAGTTTGATGGATCCATTTATTGAACATTTATCTTAGTTTAATATTGGATGACAACTTAATGCAACCCTCCTCATTTATCCAAGATTGGGATCGACCACAACAGAGTTAATTCATCATAGACGGAGTTATCCAAATAAGATGGGGCAAGACCTTGCAAGACCTTTATTAGGTTACTGTAGGGTTAATTGAAGCTCACAAAATAGACATGGGGCAAGATTAAGTAGGTTTAAATTGGATTTATTTTAATCAATTTAAAATTAAACTAAATTTGTTCATAGAATAATTTAATTTATTGATAGTAGTATAATTTATAAGACTAGAAATTATATTGTATTTATTTTTTTTATTTATTTCTAACAATTTAATTCCTCCATTTTTTTGTTTGTTGTTCTCCTCATCGACATATGACATATGGAGGTCAAAAAAAAAATAATCAATCTTTAAAAGGTTTTTTTCTTTGGATATCTCGTGAATGGATGGAGTCATGGAAAGTTGTTATTTTATGATCTAGAAGTTATGAGTTTGAGTTCTGAAAATAGCATTTTGAAAAGAAGAATAAGATTGTGTACAATAAATTCTTCTCGGGGATCCATATGAAGGGAGTTCCGTGTACCGAATTGTTTTTTTTAATCTTATGAATAGATGGAGGGAAAAAATTAACCATCCTTGATGATGTTAAGATGTTTTTTTTCCCTTGTGTGTTTACATGGATAAGAGGGGGGGGGGGGGGGGGGGGGAATTAATAACAAAGGAGGGGAAAAAATTATGGAGGAAACAAAATAAGAGAAGAAAAGGAATTAAAAAATGAAAAAAAAAAACACAACCTCGCAAGGCCATCATGAGGTTGTTGCTGCCTTTACAACCTCACGTGGTTGAACCAGCCTTGTGACTCCCTCCACGGCAGTGTCAGTGGGCCAACAGACACTAAGATAGTATTTGGTTGGTAGAAAATTTTTTATTTTCATTTTCTGAGGAAATGAGAAAATGTATTTGATTAACGTTTTCCATCTTCGTTTTCTAAGAGAGAATTTTTTGAAAAACTGGAAAACATAAAAAAATTATTTTCATTTTTTGGAAAATGAAAAAGGGATGGCTTACCAAATGCTCCCTAAATTTCTCTCATGCCGATAGGCACGACTTGACATTTTATACCATGGATATAAGTATATTCAATTAGGTCTTCCTTTCCAATATATAAGAACAATAAATCTTGTCTTTACATTATATAAAGTATTCATCTCCTTATTCTTTGGATGTCTGAAAAATACTTTTAGGGCGTGTTTGGTTTGGGATTATTCTCCATAACCTTGGTTATCCATCCAAGGTTATCAATAAAAACCTTGTTTGGTTTAGGATTTGAACCAAGTCATGATGGATGCCCGATACATCATGCCACGTCAGCAAAAGGGTTATGCATGAGGGAATTGAAAAACCTCCAAGAAGCTTGGTTTTTCTTGATTCCTTTGGTTGTGAATTTTTTTTTTCTAAAAATACCCTTTGATTTTTACCATTTAGGAAAAAATTATCCTTATCAATTTATCAAATAACAATCTAGCCGGTTGTCATTCGACCACTGTCGGTCACCAGCTGGCTGTGGGCATCGATCATTGGTCGGCCATCGCTGTCGACCATTGTTGCCGGTCGCCCGCCGTCGTTGTTGACCATCTTCGCCGTCGGTCGGTCGTCGTCGCCGTTCGGCCGCCGCTTGGTCGCCTTCGCCGCCGCGCCATCCGCCACCGACCGCCGGCCGCATCGCCGTTGTTTGCCGCCGCTCACCGCTGCGTCGGGCCGCCCTCGGCCGCCGTTGCGCCGCTCGCCGTCGTCGCCGGCTGCCGCCGTCGCCGCTGTCGCCGCCGCCGCCGATCGCTTGATCGCCGCTGTCGGCCATCGCTTGTCGCCCGTCGGCCGGCCGTCGCCGCCGCTGCCGTCGGCCGATTGCGCCATCGGCCGCTTGTCGCCGACGAATGGATAATATAATAAAATGTTAAATTATGTGATATTTTAAAACCTCCAAATAAATAAGTTTTGGTTGCATTACTTCGGATTGAACCAAACAATATTTGGTAATATTTCATTCCCATAACCTTGATAATGTGATTACCTACCAAGATTATATATTATAACTTGAACCAAACACACTCTTTGGTTATTCTTTCTCCTAAGTTTTGAGTTTGTTTCCTAATTTTTGGTTGTCCTTTCTAATAAACAAGGAAACATAACAATTTGTTGTGGTAAGGGTGAGGTTGATTCTCATAAGCACTTGTAACAAATTCAATATTGGAGGGCAGAGACTCAAATTTTTTCATAGTAAATTAATATATCCTCCAATTTGAAAATTAAGCTTATGCTTAAGTAAGTGGCAAGATAGATAAACATGCATCGTAATTAATTTTTCTCACAATTTCATTAGACATGGATGCCTCTAGAGTAATATAATATAGAACAATTTGAACTTGTAAATGCAAGATGAGAATTAATCATTTCATTGAGGACTTTGCAATGAACTTGCTTTGCTACAATTAACCAAATCAAAATCGTATAATTTCTATAAACTTTTTAAACCTATAAAGATTTGGAACTATTTTAAAAACTAGTGTTAAAATCTTATGAACTTCCTATTTTCATGCCTTAAAAATATAAAAAATATTAATTGATCTGAAGCATTCTCCTCCACCAAAGAGAACTCAACTCTTGACAAGTTGCCAACATCTTCAATTTGGAATCAGTAAAATTGTTATAACAGAATTTTTTAATCCCCCTGAGTTTTATGTACTCTAAGGATGCCACGTGGCATGCTAGATCGAGAATGCGAATAATAGGGAAGGTTGTCTATGGTTTTGTCCCTTTCACTTTGGTTGTTTGATGAGGTTATGGGAACAAATTAGTGGAGGCAATCAGTTCAATAAGTTGCATCGGTGTTTTCACCCTTCATGGAGTCAGAAACTGCATGGAACTCAACGGTTTCATGTATAATCAACAAACTATAATTTTCATAACCAATAGACAATTTTAGTTACATTTATAATAAATCATGACAAAAAAACATATATTAATTGATACGATAAATTTGAAATTAACATTTTTTATTAGTTAGATAAATGAGGGGAGTTTTGATAGTAAAATTGTTGTCATGTGACAGTGCCTTTCATTGGTGGGAATTTCATGATCGGATTGCCATATTAATTAGTTCTCATACATAATTTAGAAATTATAATTTTGGTTATGGTGGATGATTTCAGTTATAGAAAATTATAATCAGTAATTTTAAATTAGAAGTTAGTGAGCAATTATCTAAATATAAAATTCTGAAAAAGAAAAAGATAAGGAAGTTATGATGATGAGGGAACATGAGGAGAAGCTTCAGCATAGAGAACGTAAATTCTAGTTGTAACTCTTTTGAAGATTAAACATAGAGCCACGTTGTCAATTATTACAATAATATTCAGTCTTCATCATCTCCATCAAACTTATTAGTGTTGTTTTATATTTGTTGGACTTTTAATGTTTTATAATACGTGGGACATCATACTCTGTTGAGATGCATTTGCAGCAAAGCAATCTTTTTATCCACATTTATTTAGTTGCTTAAATTTAAAAAGAGAATGCATAGTCAATTGAATTAGCAGTTCGTTGTAACGATGCAAATGGTTAATACTAATTTCTTATTAGAATGAGTTTCTTGCATTGATTAGATGTAACACTTATTTAGACAATTGCCTACCTATATTATAGAGTTAATGGTTAATATTAAATAATTCTATCATATGTTAGACTCTAGTTAACCCAAATTGTTTGGATCGAAATTATGTTTAATTTGGATTTGAATAACTTGAATTTGATAATGTGAGGTTTAAGTTTGTCTCACTTGTTGTTGGCTGAAATTAAAAATTTGCACCCGATGCGGACAACACATAGGGTTGGCATACTCAGCTCAAGCGGCATTGGTGGAACATGTAACTTTTGTCTGTGCTGCTTGGTTTCGATTTGCTGGAACAGTTTATATTGCTTGTGATTCCAAGTTCCTCTTAGAATGATCAGATAACTATTAGCTTTGAAATACGATTACCTTCAAAATAATAAGTTTGTACTTTTGAAATTCTTTTTGGGCTTCCATCACCTTCTAGTAAAGTTTGTACTTTTGAAATTCTTTTGGAGCTTCCGTCACCTTCTAGAAATTGCCTTTGCATATATTGTGGGAAGGATTAAGATTTATGAGCTTACAATTGGTTTTTCCTTGCACTAGATAAGCCACCAATAGAAGAACTTCATCAGTTTTTGGAGTTCCAGTTACCAAGACAGTGGGCTCCAGTTTACTGCGATCTTCCACTTGGTCCACAGAGAAGGAAGCAGAGTAGTGCATCTCTTCAGTTCGCCTTCATGGGCCCAAAGCTTTATGTCAACACCAGCATGGTGATTATTTGCAGTCTTATGCATATTTTGTTCCTGATTGGACTCATTAATTGTGTATGGACCAGGATTCAGATAGCTTTTCATTCACCAGTTCTTTAATAAGAATTCTTCCTTACAACTGCTCATATAGATTTGACACTCTTTAATGCTCTTACTTACAACCGAGCTCCTTTTGGTTACCATAGAAACTTGAAAACCAGAATGAAGTGAAAGTTTTATTCTTGTATGTAATACCCCATTGGATCTAACCTAGGTAACTTCATGTTCAAATATCAATATCAAGATAATTTTAGGAAATTCAATAGCTTTAGCCCATTATGCACTTTCCATATAAACTCTTATCCGGCACATTAATGATGGCCCAATTGAAAACCCTTAATGGGTCCAACCCGAGTTTATGAGAGTTAGTTTTCTCTTGTATGTAATGATGAAGGAATAAATGCATATCCTTTTTGTTGATGTTTCTTCTAATAAACATTCCTTACATCTTGTAGAAATTTCTAAGTAGTTCATTTTGATCATGCAATTCCTCTATTGAAATCTAACTTTTGCACATGAATTCCTATGATCGTATTTAGTATCACGATACATTCCAATAAATTGAATATATGGAATTTTTAAGTTTAATAATGTTAAACGTAATGAGACAATTGTTAGGATAGAGACGACGAATTATTTGTAACTAAGAGTTTTAAATATTTAAAATTATTTTTGTAAAAGGATAAAGGGATTGAGATAGATATCTTACATAAAATACAAATAGGGTGATTGAAATAGAGGAGAACGTCAGGTGTTCTTTGTGACCGAAAAGTACCTCTAAAATTTAAAGGAAAATTTTACAAAATGACATTTAGATCTATTATGTTATATGGAGTTGAATGTTGAGCTATGACTTGAGCATATAAATAGAAGATGAGAGTCATAGAAAAAAGGATATCAAGGTGGATGTGTGGATATATGAGGATAGACAGGATAAGAAATGAAAATATTAGAAAAGTTGGGGTTCTACCTAACGAGGAAAAATTTCGGAATGTACGTTTAAGATGATACAAACATGTACTTAGACAACCAACAATGTTCCACTTAGGCGATGTGAAATTATGACAAATATGCACATCAAACAAGGAAAAGAAAGATCAAAGAAGACTGGGTGTCAATGATAGAATAAGATAAAATTTATTTAATTATAAATGATGATATACTAGGAGATAGCCAATGGAGTAGAAGAATTCATATAGTCAATCTTACCTAGTGAGATAAAATTTGATTCTTGTTGTTGATGTAGTATACATTTTAATAAATTACAAAATCCGATGTTATTCAGCACTAAGGCAATGTCTCCAATGGTGTTGTGTCAATCATATTGGCAAATATCATTTCAAGTTAACACTTAACACCCCTTGGCATGCTAAAATTGAGATAACATTGTTTTTTTTTGTTTTATAGTTTATCTTCGTGCAATATAATATCAAAATCAAGCATTCCAAATGGTAAGCAAACATTGAATTTAATTGTCTTATCTTTATCTTTTTCTTCTTCATCTTTCCTTCTTCTACCTTTAATTTACTACTGATACTATACATTGGAAGGTCCATATGTTACCAAAGCAATATCATTCCGTTTGAAAACTAAAACACCAGTACGACTCAAGATTTCAAACCTTGATCTAAAGTACAACTTGGACATAAAATGATAAGGGTATGCTTGAGTTGGCCCTTGAATGAAACAAATATATCATTCATGCAAGAATTAACACAAAAAAACAATTACCATTAAGAAAGAAAACATGAATATATTACATAACACATCAACACACATTGAAATAAAGGAAATGTGGAACTTATTATTTTTATCTATGAAGTAGTTATTGTGAGAAGATAGATTTGCTTCACACCTTGAATTATGTAGCTTCCCACTAACTATAATTGGTGCTATCAAGTAGGTGAGTGTTCCCACCACCTTAATATTCATTGGGAAAAATAAAATAGCCTTACATGCATATTAACAGTATAAAGACGATAAGATCACATTGGCTAGATGACTAAGTACAATCAAATTATCAAAATGCTATGGAGTCCAATGATACAGTTATCTTGCCAACTTGGGGTACCTTATCTCCTTAGTTCAACATGATTGTGTCTTGAATGGGCTTTATTATATAATGTAGTTTCATGTAAAATTGGTATTTAATTTACTGCCCCTAAAATGCTGTGCATGAATCACCTCAAGGATATGACTTCAACCAGACATAAACTGATTGACCTTGGGGCCTAGAGAAACAACTCAGCTAGCAACAACTGACCAACGTTGAATGTTGATCAAGAAAACAAAATTATTGTAGTACATTATGATTTAGTATTCTAATTATGGGGTTCAGTTGGACCCTGCAACATCAATACATCCAAATCATTTTTGGTCCATTATGATAAGAGAAACATATTCTATCTCAATTAGTAGTAATTTTGTCTATATAAAATTTGAGCAAGAGAGAAATGGATGATGCTCTAGGTCCACAGCTGATGATGGATCCTGAGCAACAAGGTTGAATGATCGTTTCAACAAAGGAACAAGGCTCAACAATTTAAGTTGGAATTTCAGTAACCAGACTCTTGCTCTCTCCTATAGGTGTTTGGTGGGATTTAAGTTTGGATCAAGTAACGTTTAGTTAGATTAACCAAGTTTGACCAAATTTAAATCTATGCAAATTTAACCAACTCTAAAAGGACTTGATTAATTTTCTAGTGGAATCTCATTATTTCTAGTTGATTTCTTTAAACCTTATATTTCTGAACTCTCCATATTTATTTTCATGAGACGATTGATTTCTCAAATAAAATTGGTTCAATCTTTACTAATAATAATACTCAAGGAAGCCACAATAGAATTGAGTGATTTCAACAACCATGCAGTGAAATATTGACGTCTTGTATTGTATCGAGCGATGTAGCCAAAACAAATCATGCCTATGACCTTCATTCCTTAAGTGGCTCTTGTGTTGATCATGCCAATGAGTATTATATTGTGTCGACACTTAGTATTCCTTGACACACTACCACACAAGTTTGGATGAATTTAAATAATGTTTCTTAAGATTTTATACCTTATTTTTCTAGAATTCTACTTCAATGCATATCAAATTCCTTTAGTATTATTTTTATAAGCAAATAAGTTAATTAAAAGAGTAGAAGAAAATTATAAGATTAAAACTCATATCAATTTATCTCAACATGCATTGAAATAAAAATTTTAAAAATTAATTTAATTCAATTACTAATTGATAAAGTTATACTAAAGTAAGCAATCCAAGTGGCATGCGATTGAAGGAGTATACTTATTTGAATTCATCTTAGCATGCTTTACCACATGCCGCAATATGTAGAATATCAATACAGTATACTATGACAAAATTTAGTTCAACTATATTTGCTATAATATTATTTTATTTTTATATATAAATAAGCTAATGAGTAGAGGAATAAAACCCATCTAATTATCTTGTCATATTTTGATGCATACAAAAGCAGCCGAGGGTCAATACAACATGGTTGTAAAAGTAAGTACTGAAGCTCCTGCATTGAGTGATATGCCAAGTGTGCAGTTGCATTCTCTTCGTTTTCTTCTTCTTAGTTTCCCTTCCTTCTATCTCCAAGTCACCATCCCCACTTCCCCTCCCTCCATCTCCAGTCACCATCCCATGTGTCGACAGTTCAACATGTATCAAAATTGTACCATTCTAGCCATAGATTGAAACTTTGTTATATCCTTAGGTTTAAATGTCTCTCGTAATATGGATCGCAATATTGGTTCTGTGTTCTCCTCTTGGTAACATACTTGTCATGCTCGAAAGAAGGTAACATTAATGAAGATCAGGAATATTTTCCTATAAAGCAAAACACGTTCAAGATTTTCAAATTATATTTAAAATTGTTGAAAACTTCAAAGTTGACTAAATTGTTTATTATTTTTATTTTTTATTTTTCTAAGATAGTTGGAATTTAATAGTTGTTTATTTTTTAAAATAAAAGTCAATTATGTTTTTATTGAGATAAACACGAAATATTATATATGGAGAATGTCTTATTGACAATATATTAAAAAAGGTTAGGATCTCATGTGCAAAGGCAAATTTAAATTAATAAAATTTTCATTTATTCTATGTCTATCTTTTTCGACAAAAGAAAATTTTCTTTGGGTGAGGTATTATTTTTTTTCATGAGATATTTATCCCTTTCACTTCATCAATTTCATCTTAATTTTCTAATGATTTAAGGGTTTGATTTTAGTGGTGTGTCAAAGCATCAATTGGGGAGGCTAAAACCCAATGAATAGGAACTTCTGTTGGCCATAACTCCAGATTTTCAACAGTACTTGGGGAGTCTGCTAAGTAATAAATTCAGTAAAATTAGGAAGAGGTGGCACAATGCCATCCATTATACAGTGAAAGTATAAAATAGGAGGTGGAATGCAGAGTAGAATTTGGTCATAGTAGGCTGCTCCAATTCATATGCAATCATTCCATCATTTGTGCAAAAGAATTTGGCTGCAACTTACACTCCACGTCTTAATAAATAATAAATAATCACATGCACAGTTGCAGCTTAAGAAACACCTTTTATCAATAAGCAATTTGTTCACTCTATAGTATTGCTCACGAGTGGGGTCTTGACAAAGATTGTTCCACAGTAGGATTAGAAGAAACTTACTCTTTGCAAATGACTTTCTTGTCTCTTGCTATGGTTGTAATTTTCTGAAGTATAGACATATGAACTGAAGGGGAACCTTGGTGCAACGGTAAAATTACTACCGTGTGATTTAGAAGTCACGGGTTCGAGTTATGGAAGAAGCAATCTCTTGTAAAACAGAATAAGACTGTATACAATAGACCCTTCCTCGAGATTCCACATCGATAAGATCTTTGTGCACCGGACTGTCCTTTTTATAAACATATCAACTCATTTTTAGAGTGTGAAGGAATGTTCTTAAATTTTTGATAAACTGAATATTTTTTTACGTATGTGATGTATTTTAACAATCAATACAGTTAACTGCATTGAAACCAATGAAACTAAATAATCTAAACAATACTCATCACTCCCTGGACATTGCACTCCCTGAATCATATGGTGTAACATTTACACTTAGTCTCGTGATTGTGCTACGGTGGAATCTAGCTCTATATTGGGGAGCTTTATGGTAGGCCACCGATTTCAAAATTGCTTCATTGTATAGAATTTTACAAAGTATTTGAGCCAATTTTAAGAAATGTGCTTGTCACTTACATCCTTGAACCATTTAAGGTAAGTGACAGCTAGCTCAGTCACACTTTCCCAGCTTCAGTGTTTGACACAGTTTGAAGTCTCAGCTTGAATATGATGATTAATTACAATACATTTATGATTGACCAGATGTAGGATAAAATGATATAGAAGAACACGAGAAATTTTTTTACAAAATTAAATTATATGTTTCCATTCGTGTTGAATGTGCTTTTATTTAGTAACAAAACCTAAAAGTGGAAGAAAGTACTAAAAGTTCAAAAAATTATGAACAAATAAATTTCATATAGCTTTTCTTTTTATGTAATGGGGGAGCTTAATTCTTATTGGAAGCTTACCAAATGTCTTTGACATATTTCTCTAGGAACAGATGCTTCTTACAGGCAACTTAGTAAATGGCCCATGTTTTCTTATTTTATTTTTTGGTCTGAACTTTCACACTGCATATTGTTTCTTCTAATTAGTCAAGTCTCTGTCCCTCAATATTCTTGGTACTGCTATGTACAACTATTTTTTTGGCTTTTGATTTCTTCTTAAAGTTGTAGCTTGGAATAGCTTATTCCAGAGTTACACTACATATTGTTTGATTCCAGTTACACTACCTATTTTAATTATGAGGTTCTTAAATGATCCTCATTTTGAATTTTCTGATTTTGGTTAAAATGGAATTTCGCTGGGTTTTCTTTGAAATCGCAATCACCTAATATTGTGTGCAGGTAGATGTGAGGAAGAAGCCTGTGACTGGACTTAGGCTATATTTGGAAGGAAAAAGGAGTAACAGATTAGCAATCCATCTGCAACATCTTTGCTCCCTTCCACAAATCTTTCAGCTTTGTGACAGTTGCCACTTTTCTGTTGATTCGCATGACCGGAAGTATTACGAGCCAGTTTCTTGGCAGCACTTTTCTCACGTCTGTACAGCCCCTGTCGAACCAGATGATGATCTCTCAATTGTCACTGGGGCTCAGTTGCATGTAGGGTATCATGGTCTCAAGAAAGTCCTTTTCCTTCGCCTCCAATTCTCATCAGTTTCTAATGCCACGTTGGTCAAGAATCCTGAGTGGGAAGGGTCTCCAAACTTGGCTCAAAAGTCTGGTCTCATTTCAACACTCATTAGCACTCATTTCTCCATGGTTTCCCAGAAACCTCCTCCGAGGCCAGCCGACGTGAACATCAACTCAGCAGTATATCCAGGTGGCCCGCCAGTTCCAGTTCAGACTCCAAAGTTGCTCAAGTTTGTCGATACAACTGAGATGTCACGTGGCCCACAGGACAGCCCAGGGTATTGGGTGATCTCAGGTGCCAAGCTGCATTTAGAGAGGGGCAAGATCTCACTGAGGGTCAAGTATTCACTCCTCACAGCAATGCTGCAGGACGAAGAGTTTTAGTATCGCAGAGTCAACAGGAAGTTGATATAATCGAGAATTTGGGACATGAAATTAACGGCTTCCTGTGTTTTCGGCTCAATGGACATGTTCTATTAGTTAGAGCATCATATTTGTAATTGTTTTCAAGTTATCGCCGCCGGTGATGAAAATGTCATCCCTCTTTCTTATGTTTCTCGTCGAGGATTTGTTGTTGGTGCAATTGGGAATTGTCACATTACAACGAATTCTATATTACATTTGGTGTATATAAAAGTCAAACATAACTGATGAGCTTGGTCTGTGGATCAATGAGGCTTGTTGCCTACGTCTACATCACAGTTGTGTTCATATCTTAGGACCTCACTGTTCTCAATATGCACAACAACAACAATAAAATTTTATCCCACTAAATGAGATCAGCTATATGGATTCTTCTATGTCATTTGACTCTATCTCCTACTATATTATCATCTATATTTAAATAAATTTTATCTTATTTTATTATTGCTAATTAAGTCTTTTTTTGTCTTTTTCTTTCTCGTTTGATATATTTATTGTCATTGTTTCACATCGCCTAACTGGAATATTTATTGATCGTCTAAGTATATGTCTGTACCACCTTAAACGTGTCTTTCGAAGCTTTTCTTCAATAGATATAATATCAACCTTTTTTCTAATGCTTTCATTTTTTTTATTCTGTCCATTCTCGTATGTTCGCACATCCATCTTAACATCCTCATCTCTGTAATTCTCATCTTTTGTTCATGTGCTTGAGTTATAGTCCAACATTCAGCGTCATATAACATAGCAGGTCTAATTGTCGTTTTGTAGAATTTCCCTTTAAGTTTTAGCGGCACTTTACGATCACATAAAATCCCCGACGATTTCCTCCATTTCAATTATCCCGCTTGTACTCTATATAAGACGTCTCTCTCAATCTCTCTATCATCTTGCAAAAGTGATCCAAAATATTTAAAGCTCTCAATTTCAGATAACTTGTCATCTCCTATTTTAACATTGGTCTCATTACGTCTAATATTACTAAACTTAAATTCTATATATTCTGTCTTTATTCTATTAAGCCTAAAACCTTTCACTTCTAGTATTTTCCGCTAAGATTCTAGTTTAACATTTACTTCTTCACGTGTCTCATCTACTAAAACAATATCATCTGCAAACAATATACACCATGGTATTGTATCTTGAATGTGTTCAGTGAGTTCGTCTATGATTAATGTAAAAAGATATAGACTTAAAGTTGATCCTTGATGTAACTCTATTTTTATTGGAAATGCTTTAGTTAATCCATCTGAAGTCTTCACTCTGGTCGTTACTTCCTCATACATATCCTTAATTAGTTTAATATATGTTACACTAACGCCTCTTTTTTCTAAAGTTCTTCATACAATTTCTCTTGGAACTCTATCATAAACTTTTTCTAAATTAATGAATATCATGTGTAGATCCTATTTTTGCTCTCTATAATTTTCAATTAGTTGTCTGAGAAGATGTATAACTTCTATTGTCTACCTTCCTGGCATGAATCCAAATTAATTTTCGAGAACCGTGGTCTCCTTCCTTAATCTTTTTTCTATTACTCTTTCCCAAAGTTTCATAGTATGACTCATCAGTTTAATACCCCTATAGTTTTTATAAGTTTGTATGTCTCCCTTATTCTTATATAAGAGAATTAAAATACTTATCCTCCATTGATCAGACATCATTTTTGTTTTCAATATCATGTTAAATAATTTTGTAAGTCATTCAATATCTTATTTCCCTAGACACTTCCATACATCTATTGGAATATCATCTGGCCCAACTACTTTTCCATTTTGCATTCAATTTAAAGCTTGTTCTACTTCTGAAATTTGAATTCTACGATAAAAATTTAAATTTTTATACTCATTTAACCTACTTAAATTACCTAAATTCCTAAACCTTCATTAAAAAGTTAATGAAAATATCTCTTCCATCGCTCTTTTATTTCTTCATCATTTACTAGTACCCTATTGCATTTAGCTTTAATACATCTTATTTGATTAATATCTTTTGTCTTCCTCTCTCTCATGTTAACTATTCTATAAATGTCTCTTTCCCTTTCTTTTGTATCTAATTTTCGATATAACCGTTCAAAAGTTTCAGTCTTAGCTTCATTCACTGCTTTCTTAGTTTCTTTCTTATCTATTGTATATTTTTTCAAATTTTCTTCATTTTTACAAATATATAATTTCTTATATACTGTTCATTTTTCCTTGACTTTCTCTTACACTTTCTCATTCCACCATCAAGATTCTTTACTGAGTGATGCATGTCCCTTTGACTCATCGAGTACACTCTTTGCTACTATTTTTAATTTTGATATCATTTTATCTCATATCGTATTAGGATCACTATATATTTCATCTAATATTTGTACTCCTATCTTCTCTTTGAATATATTTAGTTTCTCATCCTTTAACTTCCACCACTTAATTCTAGGAGTCATATATATTTTTCTTTTATTAATATTATATTTGAGGCGTATATCCAATACTACTAACCTATGTTGAGTAGTTAAAACTTTCTCCAAAGATGACCTTACAATATTTACAAATCTTTCTATCTCTCTTCCTAACCATAAGAAAGTCAATTTGTGATTTATTATTTCCACTTTTGAACGTGATCAAGTGTTTTTCTCTTTTCTTAAAAAATATATTAGCTAGTATAAGATCATATGCTATTGTAAAATCTAATATAATTTTACCTTCTTCATTTCTTGTTCCAAACCCATAATCCCATGCACTCTCTCATATTCATCATTTTTCACTCCGACATGCCCATTTAAATCGTCTCCTATTAAAATCATCTCATTTGACGGAATATTTTGTAATACTTCATTCAAGTTATCCCAAAATCTTAATTTGGTATTTTCATCTAATCCTATTTGAGGTGCATATACACTAATTACGTTCATAGTTTCTTTCTCCACTACTATTTTGAGAGCTATAATTCTATCCCCCTTTTCTAATTACTCCTACAACTTCATTCTTTAACGAACTATCTACAATAATACTCACTCTATTTCTTATTTTACGCTTTCCTGTATACCATAATTTAAAATTAGAGTTCTCTATCATCTTTGCCTTCTCACCTATCCATTTTGTCTTTTGTACACATACAATATTAATTTTTCTCCTAATCATCGTATTTACTATCTCCATTGTTTTATGATTGAGGGTTCCTATGTTCCATGTACTAAATCTTAGACTATTAATTTTTCTATAATATTTATTTTTACCCAACCTTTGGTGTGAGAACTCTTGTTTATTTAATACTACATCCAAGTTCTCATGGAGATATAACAGTCCTTGCTGATACGTTGCAGTCGGACCCTGCAATGTGAACTCATGCATATTTTTCACTATGCCCGAGTTCTGAAAATGTAGCGGTCCTTATCAAGACATTATAGTCGGACCTTGCAACGCGTTCCTTCTGGAGAATAACCTAGCAATAACACACTCATTTGATTGATCCATTCATTAAATATTTATCTTAGTTTAACGCTGATTGACAATTTAACATAATCCTCCTTTTTTATCCGGATTTGGGATCCGTCACGATAAGATTAATTTATCATGGACGGAATTTGTTCTCAATATACACAAAAAAAAAAGTTTAAATAGATTAGTCTAGACGTGGCAAAGCAGGTCAACTGGGTTGAGCACAGCGGACCATTCAGCTGGTGTGTCTGTTTGGGTTCAACATGTGACACATCGTGGGTCGTGCTTGGCACGACTTGTGTCACCCAACATAGTTCGAGTTTGATTGGCCTCTGATTGTGTCAGCTTGGACCTAGATATTACATTTCAATTCTCATATATATATATATATATATATATATATATATATATATATATATATATATATATATATATATATATATATATATATATATATATATATAACATCAAAATTTTCAAAAATATTTATGTTTGTGATTTGCATTAAATTGTTTTAAAAAAAAAATTATTAGCATTAGGTATTTAGATCGAAGTCTAACTAATTCTGAAGATGATCAATTCGATCTTATAGATTTTTGACAGTGTACTAAATAATTCTGAAATTAGATATGTTTTATCGACTACAAAAATAAATTAGAGAAGTGTTGATGGCTCAACAGCTAAGTCTGGCGATGTCGTATCACTCTTGTAAGATAGGTCTGACGTTAAAGATGTACTCTGTCCAAGAAGATAAATTTCTGATTCATATCCGGTTCAGAATCATTTATCTAAGTTTTTCCGAAATTTAGAGTCAAATTTATCCCAATAAAAAATCGAACTATATTAATCCGTCAAATATCGTTCCATTTTATCGTTGCACTGTCACAAGCAATAAATGCTAAAAACCAAGATTATTATTATTATTTTTTTTTGACAAATCCAATATGTATGTCATTATAGTCTTTCTAAAGTTCATTACTTGAGATTCACTTAATTGATTGGAATAACCATTAGCATTACTAAAGTTCACGTGGAATATGTTAAACATACCTCAATTTTTCAAGAAGATGGTATCCCAGATGGCAGTGCTACTTCATATCTCTTGTAGTAAGTTGAATACATTTCGTTTAATCTACTTCTATTTCCTAATATTTTTTGTTTTAAATTTTAAGTTTGTATAACATTCAATTGCCCGAATAACTAATCCTCGGGTCTAAATTAATAATTTTACATGCAACCTCAAGCACGCTAGGATGATATTTTTAGTTTTTTTTCGGTAATTTATCAAAGACGCACCTCAAATTTGAAATTGTCTAAATATAATTCCATAATTTCATATTTATCAAAGGGTGCACTTCATTCCTGTTGGTACAATCGGCCCAGGTCACGATTGACCAAACTCGAGTTTGACTCGAGTAGTGTTTTGATGTTTGACATTGACGTCTGACAATGTGTTGGGAAGATTGTTGGTGCAATCGACCCAGATCATGTTTTGATGTTTGACGATGGTTTGACCATTGTCATGGGAGAAGTCCAAGTCTTGTGTACTTGACATGAAAAGTCTAAGCTTGAGTCATGGCAAGAAAAATCTAAGCATGTGTCTTAGCATGGAAAGTCCAACATAGGTTGGCAAGGGAAAGTCCAAGCTTGAGTCTTGACAATTGGAAAGTCCAAGAGGAATATTGGCGGCGTAAAATCCAAGGGTGGAGTATTGGCAGCATAAGTCAAATGGTTGACGGCGTAAAGTCCAAGCGGAGTCTTGGCAGCGTAAGCCCAATGTGCTTTGGCGGTGTAGACCACATTAGCATGACAATAGCTGATGGAAGCACCTGAAAGCTAGCGTATGAATGAACAAATCATGAATGACTTGAAGGGATCCGATAGGCGTGAGACTGATGGAGGTGGCTAGAAGGCTTAGGTCTAGGCTAAGAGTGGTCTAGCAAGTATAGGGACATCATACATGGGGTTAAAACCTCATGGATGAGATTATCAGTCGACTAATGTTATGGTCAATCGACTGATGAGAGTCGACTAGAGTTCGATCACGAATTGGTCTAGCGATGATCACGAATTGGGCTCGCAGTGGATCGATGGATCGAGCAATGACCGCGATATGGGAGATCACCGATCGGGTCGGAAATTCGGGGACAGAAAGTTCCATAGTCGACTGTTAGGGTGTGACAGTCGAGTGATGACTCGATCAGTCGATTAATGGGCATGATCAGTCGACTGATGGTCTATCCGTTGGAACTTATCCAACGTGGCTCATGTCATTGTGAGACAACGACTATAGGAGCAGTCGACTGATGGTCCCGATCAGTTAACTGCTAGGTGAAATCCAACCTAAGGAGAAGCTTTAAAGGGAGCTCGTGGAGGAGGTTTTCGCCATCGATTTCTTGAACAATTTGAAGCGATTTGCTGGTGCAAATCAAGGCCTTAAAGTGAAGTTCAAGCAATCACAAAGCAAGCATCCAAGTTCACAATTGTAAAGTATTTTTTTACTTGTATTTGTGTAGTTTACTTGTATTCGCTTGTATTTGTTTTTATTACTGTTGAAATTCATTGTACGAGGTTTCTCCACCTCTGACTTGTTGTCGAGAAGGAGTATTATTGATTAGTGGTTGCGTGTGCATCACTAGAGCTCATTTGAGCTCAATCCGTGGAGTAGGAACTATACGGTTTCGAACCACGTTACATCTCGTGTTGTGATTGTGTTTATACATTTTATATTATATTATTTCTATTTCTGCTGCGCTAACACGATTTGTAGAAACGAACGATCAAATTCCATCAAGCAACATCGAATCGCTATTCACCCCCCCCTCTAGCGGGCGCACATGTCCTAACAAGTGGTATCAAAGCGAGGTCACTCTTTAAGGATTAACAACCAAGAGAGCACTGCTAGAGAACCAAGATGGAGTTTCAAGAAAAATTAGGATGGGATATCAACACACCGCCACCATACGACCAAGAAGATTTTCCGACATGGAGGGCGAGAATGAAGATATTCTTGATGATGGACATAGAAGATTGGTTCATCATCATGGAAGGTTTTGAACCCCCTAGGAATAAGAAGGGAGATGTTTTGAAATTGAAGAAGTGGACCCAAGAGCAACGCCTAAAGTTCAAAACTGAAGTCAAGATAACAAAACTTTTAGAAGATTTGATACCTAATGATGTTTTGTCTAGACTAGGTGAATATCAAGATGTCAAGGAGCTTTGGAACAAATTGATAAAGTTCCGTGAAGGTCCATCACCGGTCCAAGAAGAAGGGGAAGAAGAGGAACGCTCATCGGCTCAATCGGAGGAGACCGAAGAAGCAAGCACATCATCCTCACAAGAAAGTGAGGATTCGGAAGTTGATAGGGAATCAACGTCCGCATCGGTGGAGGTAGAAGAAGTAGGAGAAGCCTCCATTTCTAGGATTGAGGGGGAGGAGAGACCATCTACGTCGGAGTTAGAACAAAATCAAGAAGTCACTTCAACCTCCGGAAGAAGTGAAGAATCAACTCCGGCACCGACCACCACCCTAGGTAACTCAAACATTTCGATTAAAATTAAAAATCATATATTATGTTTTGAGTCTAGGGAGTATGGGCATTACAAGAGTAAGTGCCCTAAGAAAGTCAAGAAAAGTCAACCGACGCCGAAAGCTAAGGATGTCGATGTCTCCACTAAGAAGAGTAAGGAGCACGTGGTGTGCTTCAAATGCCAACAATCGGGATACTACCGGAGTCAATGTCCAAAGAGGGAGAAGAAGACTCATGAAGGAAGAGCTACACATGTAGGGGGAGTCAAGGCAAACCCTAAGATAACTTTTAAGTATGCTTCTTGTAACAACCCAAATTTTAGTTCCAATACTTTTATTTATTTATTTAGAAAAAAAAATAGAAATAAGAATAGGAAGGAAAAAAAAAATCGAATAAATGGTTCGTTAGCCGAGGCTCGAACTATAAACCGTAGGTTTGGGGGAATAAACTTCTTACCACTAAGTCATAAGATTACCAATGAGTAAGATATAACAGAATATATCTATAGGCAGAAAAAAAGGGAGAAGGTGATTAAATTGGCTAATTATTTAAAGGGGTAATTAGGTTAAAAAAATCCTAATTTATATTTTTTTTCTTTCTTTCCTTTACTCTAAATCTCCTGCGCCGAAACCCCACCCACCTCTCACGCCTCCTCCTCTTCTCTCCCTCGCGCCGACCCCAGCCGTGAGCACCCACGCCTCCTCCTCCCCCTCCCGTTTTCTTTTCTTTCCAGCCACCGAAGCAAGGGCTTCTACAGAATTGCTTCATCCTCTCATCCCTCTCTCTCTCTTGATCTTTCGTGTTCCAGCCGCCGAAGCAAGGAAGAAGGTTGTCTTCTCTTTGGATAAGAGGGGATTTTCAAAAGGGATCTCCTCAAGGACTTGATAGAGGATCACGCTAAAGCAAAGGAACACGTAGGAGGCATTCTCTTTATGAAATCTAACGGTATAAATTGGTGAAAAAATGTAGGAAGTAAGTATTGATCACCTGCAGTATAAGTAGTTATCGTATGTCATTGATATATTTTTTGTGTTTGTTATTTCCAGTTACATGGTTGAGCAGTTTATACGCATGTATATGAGCCAGTTATGCATGGTATTTTTAGTTACATGATTTTTACCCGTTATGTCATGTTTGATTTAGTATCATGTTTAGATCCATGATAAGAATGTGATTTATGATCATGTATGTTGTAGATGAGTTGTAGCTTAAAATTATATGCATGATGTAGAGTAAGATGTAAAAATATTTCCTTTATAAAGAAAATTTAAAGATGCTCTCCATTCGAATTGGGGATTAAGAGCACAACGATCTTCAGTATGCTCCCCATTTCAGTTTTGGGGGTTAAGAGCATAATGATCTTTATGGTGCTCCCCATTCGTGGTTTAGGAGATTAAGAGCATTTTTTTCAGTATGTATAAGAATATAAGTATAAAGGAAATATTTTACTTTTGAAAAGGCATGTACCAGGCATCAGTTTCGCCCACGGGCCAAGACCCTCAGTCTCAGTTACCCTAGTAGGTTTGGTGGTTGGTCACCCCGTCCTATTAGGAAAGCGTGCATTAGTACTATGCCGGACCCATATTCAGGATGATTATTAATTTGGAGTATCAGTATAAGTACAAGTAAAAGTTTTCAAAGTTAATCATTCCAGTTCAGATACACTGTTTACAAATTTAAAATACTCAAGAGACATGTATTCAGAGTTATGATTTCCAGTTATGCTTGCATGTGTATCGATGTATTAAGGGTAAGAGAACTGGTTGCATGATTTCATACGTTGCATGTTTTTGTGAGCATAGAAAGTACTTATTAAGCGTTATTGCTTACAATTTACATTTCCTTATACTGCAGATAAAGGTAAAGAAAAGCTTCAGTAAGGTGGCATAGCGGATGAAGTGCTTGGAGTGTGTGGCGATGGAACAGTGGAAATAAAAGATCCTAAGTGCAGATGTCTAAATCAGATTTTAAGTTTCTAATTGGTTTTTTAATATTGTTGAAGTTTAATTGGATTGCTTATGGTTGTGACCAAAGAATGCTAGAGTCATGTTGTGTTAGTCTTAATACTTGCATGTTATGTGAAGATCTTAAATTGGTTATTGTTTAAGTGATGTCAAGGTCCTTATGATCATTTTAGTTGTTAGCATATTGCGTTAGTATATTGCATGAATTTTAGAATGATGGTAATATGGGGTGATGATTAAAGTATAGTGTTAGAGTAAGATAAGGAAGAAAATAAGAATAAGACAGTAAAAGAGTGACATCTCCCCTAGCAGAGAGTGGAATGACTAGGGGGTGTTACAAGATGATATCAGAGCGGGTTCGCCCTTCCGTCACACACACATCGAGCATCAGTCCTGCCGCCTCCAAGTAAGCAAGTATTTATCTACTTTATTTACCTTATGAGTAGTAAGGAATGCTTCTTTTAAGTTAAACATGCTCACCTAGAATGTTCTCTTTGAGTTAAACATGCTTGCATATATATATATATATATATATATATATATATATATATATATATATATGAAGATGATGGACAGTAAGTAATAAAGCATACCTAGATATGTATGGGAAGATGAAAAAAAATAGTGATAATAGCCTGATAGTGGTTTCACTTTATCATCTTATGAAGAACAGAAAATGCCTCGAGAAAGATCTCATGGAGGACAAGAAATGAATGAAGAAGTATCACCACCTACCTGGATGCAGATAGTCACTCAGCTCCAACAGCAAGTGGCAGAGCAGCAGCAGGTCATTAATACCTTGATGATGAATCAACGAGAAAATCCTGTTACTCAGCTAGGGACTCAGAATGTCATTCCAACTGCATCTTCTGCCCCACCAGACTCACCAACAGCTCCAGTGGGAGGGGTGAGACAAGAGGCATATCTGATTCAATGGAAAAAGCTGAAGCCAGAGAGTTTTGTCGGTGCCAGTGAACCATGGGATGCTCAGGCATGGTTCAAGACAGTAGAGAGCATAGTGGAACTGCTGGACTAGCCTGAGAATGAAAAAGATAAGTGCGCCTCGTTCTGTCTGACCGGAGATGCCAGAATGTGGTGGGAGAGAGTAAAGGCCAAGAGGGTGGTGAACCAAATGTCATGGACAGACTTTGAGATGGAGTTCTTCGAGGAGTTCTTACATATGCGAGTCACCAACAAGCATTATGATGAGTTCATGAAATTTTGACAAGGGGATTTATCAGTAGATGAAGCAGTAAAGAAGTTCAATAGGTTGGCTCGCCTATGTCCGAAACTGGTCAGTACTGAGAAGGAAAGAGTTAGGTTGATGCTAAAGATGTTGAGATCGGAGATAGCTCTGAATGTAGCTGGTGGAATTAATAGACCATAGACCACTGAAGAGCTAGTTAGTAGTGCCATAATCACGGAGCATTACGTGAATAGTATCAAGCACCAAAAGCTAGCCTCGACAGAAAGCAAAGGCTAGGGAAGTTCAGGAGGTCAAAAACCTCAGAGCGGTAATTCGAACTGGAAGCGAAACAACAATGGCAAGAGAAAACAGTGGAATAATGCAAAGGGAGGTTCAACCAGTAAGCAACCTACGTATCCTACATGTTCTAAGTGTGGGAGGAAGCATCCAGGAGTTTGCCGCCAGGGTGTGAGCGGGTGTTATATATGTGGTGTGGAGGGACACTTCGCCAAACAGTGCCCCACCAAGACCAATCTACCTCCGCCACAGTCTACTCAGTATGGAGGTAGACCAGCTCATCTACATCAGATGCAGGGAGCACTGGAGGGTCCTTACATCAGCCAAGGAAGATTGGAGGCTCCATCAGTTACACCTAATGCCCAGATCTTCTCCCTGAACAAGGAAGAGGTAGCAAATGCTTCTATGGCAGTCATAGGTCAGATACCTATCCTTAGTCAGCATGCTACCGTACTGTTTGATACTGAGGCAACCCATTCTTTCATGTCTATGGCATTTGCTAAGAAGATAGATATAACTCCGGATACCTTAGATATTTAGTTTTTAACGACCCTACCTTCGGGTGAAATAATGACATCTACACACTGATTGCGTGTCGTGCCGGTCAGAATTTCAGACAGAGAACTTTATAGTGATATGATCTTGTTGGACATGCATGACTATGATGTCATCTTTAGAATTGACTTTCTGAGCAAGTATGGTGCTTCCATTGAGTGTCGTAAGCGAAGAGCAGTATTTCAACCCGAGACCGAGGCCAAATTTGAGTTTATTGGAGAACCAAGGAAGAAGACTAAGAAGTTCTTGTCTGCCATGGAAGCTCAGAAGATGTTAGCTAGTGGATGCACTGGATATTTAGCACATATAGTTGATACTAAGCATGAAAGAAGCCAACAGCTGGAAGAAGTTTCAATTGTATGTGACTACCCGAAAGTATTTCCTGACGAGCTACCAGGACTAGCACCTAGAAGGGAAATTGAGTTTGAGATTGAGCTTGTTCTTGGTACCAACCCAATCTCAAAAGCACCCTATCATATGACCCCAGTTGAATTGAAAGAGCTTCAGGAATAATTACGGGAGTTACTAGACAAGGGATTCATCCGCCCTAGTCATTCCCCGTGGGAGCTTCAGTGTTGTTCGTGAAAAAGAAATATGGGTCTATGAGGATGTGCATAGACTATCGAGCCTTGAATCAAGTAACGATCAAGAACAGATATCCTCTGCCAAGGATAAAGGATTTATTTGATCAATTGAGGGGAGCCACAGTCTTCTCCAAGATTGACTTGCGGTCCGGTTATCACCAAGTAAGAGTTAAAGAGGATGACATACCGAAAACAGTCTTCCAAATGAGGTATGGACACTATGAGTTCGTCGTCATGCCCTTCGGAGTGACAAATGCCCCCGCTATGTTTATGGACTTGATGAATCGAGTATTTAAGGAGTTCCTTGACAAGTTTGTGGTCATCTTCATTGACGACATCCTTATCTACTCGAGAACTCAGGAGGAACATGTCGAACACTTGAAGACAGTCTTGCAGACCCTTCAGCAAAGACAGTTATATGCAAAGTTCTCTAAGTGTGAGTTTTGGCTCGATCGAATATCATTTCTGGGTCATATTATTTCAAAAGATGGAGTTATGGTAGACCCGACAAAGATAGAAGCGGTCAATAATTGGGGTCAACCAAAGAATGCCAGTGAAGTCAGAAGTTTCCTCAGATTAGCGGGGTACTATCGAAAGTTTGTGGAAAACTTCTCAAGGATAGCTTCACCGTTGACGGTTCTTACCAGAAAGAATAAGAAGTTCGAATGGATCGAAGATTGTGAAAAGAGCTTCCTCGAATTAAAGAGGAGACTCACAAGTGCTCCAGTGCTTACCCTTCCAGAAAGTAATGAGGGATTTGACATGTATAGTGATGCGTCCAAGATGGGACTCGGAGCAGTACTTATGCAGAAGGGTAAAGTCATTGTTTATGCATCTAGACAACTCAAGTACTACGAAAAGAATTACCCCACTCATGACCTTGAGTTGGCAGCAGTGGTCTTTGCTCTGAAGGTTTAGAGACATTACCTATATGGAGTCAAATGCAAGATTTACACGAATCACCAGAGTATGAAGTATTTCTTCACTCAGAAGGATCTGAATATGCGACAATGCAAATGGCTTGAGCTATTAAAGGACTATGACTGTGAAATCCACTACCATCCTGGAAAGGCAAACAAAGTAGCAGACGCGCTGAGTAGAAAATCATGCGCCACTTTGATGTCCCTAGCAACACTATCCCAACCACTAGAGAAAGAGATAATGAATTTTAGGGTTGAGAACATTTCTGGACAGCTCTCTGCCTTGACCATAGTACCTACACTGTTTGGGGATATATTAGCAAGACAGGACAAAGATCCTAACATCCAAAGGATCAAGCAAGAGATCCAAGAAGGAAAGGATGAAGGATTCTGTGTCTCTGACAGTGGATATTATATTTGGGTGAACGCCTATGTATCCCCAAGGATTCAGACTTAAGAAAGAAGATCCTAGAAGAAGCTCATGGGACCCCATATTCGATGCATCCTGGATCCACCAAGATGTATCAAGATATGAAAGGGAAATTCTGATGGCTTGGTATGAAGAGGGACATGGCTAAGTATGTTAGCACTTGTCTGACATGTCAGAGAGTGAAAGCAGAACACCAGAGACGAGGAGGAGTTCTGCAGCCTATCCAGATTCTAGAATGGAAGTGGGAGGATATAACCATGGATTTCATAGTAGGACTACCCAAAACAACTAATGACTACGATTCTATTTGGGTAGTTGTCGATAGATTGACAAAGTCAGCTCACTTCATGCCTATCAGAATATCATACTCCATGGAGCAGTTAGCTCAGTTATACGTCAAGGAAGTGATTAGACTGCATGGAGTACCTAAGACCATTATCTCTGATAAAGATAGTCGCTTCACTTCACACTTCTGGGAGTGTGTTTAGACATCCCTCGACACTAAGCTATGATTCAGTACTACATTTCATCCTCAGACAGTTAGGCAAACAGAAAGAATGAATCAAATTTTGGAGGACATGCTCAGAGCTTGTGCCTTAGATTTTAAAGGAAGTTGGTCCAAATATTTGTGTTTGGCAGAGTTTACCTATAATAATAGTTATCAAACCACAATTGGAATAACATCTTATGAAGCCTTGTATGGAAGGAGATGCAAATCACCTATCTGTTGGTATGAGGGTGGCGAGAAGAAAGAAATGAGACTCAATGCTGATTTTATAGATGACGCCACCAAAGCTATAAAGAACATACGCCAAAGGATAGAGACTGCCTAGAGTCGGCAGAAGAGTTACGCCGATGTCTGACGCAGACCCCTAGAGTTCCAAGTCGGAGATTCAGTGTTCATTAAGGTAGCTCCTATGAAAGGGGTAATGAGATTTGGGAAGAAAGACAAGTTAAGTCTTAGATATGTAGGCCCCTACCTGATCACCAAGAGAGTTGGTAAGGTAGCTTATGAGCTAGAGCTACCACAGGAAATGTCAACTATCCACAATGTATTTCATGTTTCAATGCTTAAGAAGCACGTCCCAGACACTAACCAAGTGATTGAGCCACAGACGGTACAGATTCAGACAGACCTAAGTTATGAAAGTCGACCTATTCAGATAATAGATCGAGCAGTCAGGAAACTATGAAATAAAGAAATACCATTAGTAAAAATCTTATGGCAAAGTCAAAGGTTTGAAGAAGCAACCTGGAAACGTGAGGATGACATGAAGCAAAAGTAACCCGAGCTGTTCTAAGTTTCGAGGAAGAAACTTTTATAAGGTATAAGGGATTGTAACAACCCAAATTTTAGTTCCTATACTTTTATTTATTTATTTAGAAAAAAAATAGAAATAAGAATAGGAAGAAAAAAAAAGAAAAAAAATTAAATAAATGGTTCGTTAGCCGAGGCTCGAACCATGAACCGTTGGTTTGGGGGAATAGGTTTCCTACCACTAAGTCATAAGATTACCAATGAGTAGGATATAACAGAATATATTTATGGCAGAAAAAAAGGGAGAAGTTGATTAAATTGTCTAATTATTTAAAGGGGTAATTAGGTTAAGGAAACCCTAATTTATATATTTTTTTTCTTTCTTTCCTTTTCTCTAAATCTCCTGCGCTGAAACCCCACTCCTCTTCTCTCCCTCATGCAGACCCCAACCATGAGCACCCACACCTCCTCCTCCCCCTCCCGTTTTCTTTTCTTTCCAGCCACCGAAGCAAGGGCTTCTGCAGAATTGCTTCGTCCTCTCATCCCTCTCTCTCTTGATCTTTCGTGTTCCAACCGCCGAAGCAAGGAAGAAGGTTGTCTTCTCTTTGGATAATTCAAGAGGAGATTTTCAAGAGGGATCTCCTCAAGGACTTGATAGAGGATCACGCTAAAGCAAAGGAACACGTAGGAGGTCTTCTCTTTATGAAATCTAACGGTATAAATTGGTGAAAAAGCATAGGAAGTAAGTATTGCTCACCTGCAGTATAAGTAGTTATCGTATGTCATTGATATATTTTTTATGCTTGTTATTTTCAGTTACATGGTTGAGCAGTTTATATGCATGTATATGAGCAAGTTATGCATGGTATTTTTAGTTACATGATTTTTACTCGTTATGTCATGTTTGATTTAGTATCATGTTTAGATCCATGATAAGAATGTGATTTATGATCATGCATGTTGTAGATGAGTTGTAGCTTAAAATTAAGTACAAGTAAAAGTTTTTAAAGTTAATCATTCCAGTTCAGATACACTGTTTACAAGTTTAAAATACTCAAGAGACATGTATTCAGAGTTATGATTTTCAGTTATGCTTGCATGTGTATCAATGTATCAAGGGTAAGAGAACTAGTTGCATGATTTCATACGTTGCATGTTTTTGTGAGCATAGAAAATAATTACTAAGTGTTATTGCTTACAGTTTACATTTCCTTATACTGCAGATAAAGGTAAAGAAAAGCTTCAGTAAGGTGACATAGCGGATGTAGTGCTTGGAGTGTGTGGCAACGGAACAGTGGAAATAAAAGATCCTAAGTGCAGATGTCTAAACCAGATTTTAAGTTTCTAATTGGTTTTTTTTATATTGTTGAAGTTTAACTGGATTGTTTATGGTTGAGACCAAAGAATGCTAGAGTCATGTTGGGTTAGTCTTAATACTTGCATGTTATGTGAAGATCTTGAATTGGTTATTGTTTAAGTGATGTCAAGGTCCCTATGATCATTTTAGTTGTTAGCATATTGCGTTAGTATATTGCATGAATTTTAGAATGATGGTAATATGAGGTGATGATTAAAGTATAGTGTCAGAGTAAGATAAGGTAGAAAATAAGAATAAGACAGTAAAGAAGTAACATCTCCCCTAGCAGAGAGTGGAAAGACTGGGGGGTGTTACACTTCTTCAATTAATTATCAAAAGCATGCTAGAAGTAATCTTGCAATTATTCATGAAAGGCATGCTAGAAATAATAGGTTTTATTATTTAGGAGCAAAACATGTCAACCTTAGGAATAAGGAGAAATTTGGGACTAATGTTCCTAAAACAATATTACCTAGGGAGTCTATTAGGAAAATAGAGAATCATCTAGGCCTTAATGTTAAGAAAAATCACCATATGCCTAGAATTAACTAATCAAGTCAAAGAAATAATGGGCCTACAAAGATTGAGAAATTAGAGCTAGAGAATCAAACCTTGAGGTCAATGCTTGAGAAGTTGGAAAAGACTCTTAGGATTATGCAAAATCAAATTCAAGGGTTAAATGATCAAAAATTTAGGTCAATGAGTCAAAACCTAGGGTTTAGAAAGCAAGGTCCAACCAAGGGCAAGAAAGGTTTGGATCATAAACTTAAGCCCAAGGAGACCTATCATAATGTTCCATTTGATTATGAAACTCAAGTTTGGTCTAGGAAAACCAAGGTCAATAGGGAAGTCATCCCTAAGGTTGACCATGGTAGGTGCCTAGTGACTAAGGTTTCAAGAAAACCTAGGGGATTCCACTAAGAAGGTTACAAGGGGAGTTACCCCTAGAGACCCAAATGACCAAGGCTTTAGAGCTTAGGAGAGTCATTAGGAGGGGTTCTAAGGAAGTTATCCCTAGCGAATACCTAGTAAACCCAAGGAGCTCCAATAGGTATTGGGTTCCTAGGAGCGTGATCGATTCACGCTAAATGAGTTTAGGTGTGCCAACCTTGAATGGATAGGTAGTTAACTTAACCATGGTAAAGGTGACACTTTAGGTCATTTCCAAGGTAATTGGATACTTTAGAAATAAGAATAATTTTTAATCCTAAAAGATTTTAGGATGTGCCAATATAATTTATGGGAATTGAAAAATCAATCAAATTGACACAATTAGGGTTAAAGGTCATAGTGTACCATTTTGGGCTTTTGGCACACTTGGGAGAAAAGTGATAATATGGAAAAATAGATTTAACCTTAACAAATGACAATTAATATTAAAATTCAGATATTATATACCTTTACTTTTTATTTGACATTCTTGATTTGTCATATACCATGTCATGACATCATATCTACTTTTAATTATATAATATGTCATGATCATGCTTAGGATTAAGGTTAAATGTCATGTATGCTTAGATTCTATTTTATGCCATGACATCATGATTATGAGCACATGCATATTTATATCATCATTAATGTCATAATCATTCATACATAAATAAAAATTGAGTTAAGGACAATTGACATGACTTAAAGTCTCATGTATAAGGGAATCAAGTAGTGTATTTTTAAACAGCCTTAGAAAAATACATGAAACCCTAGATTAGGATGAACAAAACTCACATATCACATTACATTGACATGTGTGTATTTTTAAACACCCTAGACACATGTGAGATGTTAGAAAATGAGTTAAGTTCAAGGTGCATAATTTTTGCATCTAGATGAACTCAAACTCATCTTATCTTATTGATGGATCATTGGGAAAGATTATGTTCAAGCTATGTACATTGAGCCCAAAGAACATGATACAATATAAGGTTTTAAAACAATTTGAAAATCATTTTGAAAAACCTTGGTGCAATCTATCTTTTGATAGAAGTCACCATTGATGATGTTGATATAAAGTGAGCTCAAATATTGAAGTTTTTCTTCATTTTTGAACTTTGTATCAATTTCACTATTTTATGGGCAAATTATTTTTCCAATATTTTTCACTCATTGTATTGCTTATAAGTAATGTACGTATGAATTTTCACGATTTTTCAAAATACGTAGAATTACTTATGTTTTTTTAAAATTCATTTCTGATAACTGAAATTCAGAAATTTTAGTTATCGATCGGTCTTTGCTTGATGGCGATCGGTGATTCTATCAGTCATTGCGAGTTGATTTCGGATAAACAAGGATGTTTAGCTCATGTTTCAGCTATGTTAGGGTTCTCTAACTGCTCCTAACCCTAGGATTGTTAGTGAAAGCCCTAGAGCCAATCATGTGATGATTGTTGTATGGACTTTATTGTATCATATTCCTATTTATAAAGGCATGGTTATTATATTTACTTGTATTGGTGCCAAATAACTAAATATAATAATGTCCTTGAGTAGTAGGTTCTTATCTATATCAATCGATTGGTTGAATCGATAATGAGATGATATAGAGAACACTACTCTTAATCATTCCTAGTCGAGTATTAACATTCAGGGACACTGTTAATGCGTAGAGACTAGCATGTAGGTCAACAAGATGACTTGATCTCACAAGACATGGATAAGAGATATCAAGTTGACACATGGGTATGCATTGGAGAATGTATACTGAATGACCCGCCATGAGAAAGTATCATGGATCGTTATATGAGTGTCATATACTTTCTCATGTGGCTATTAGTATGACTATTAGTCCTTAGACCTGAAGTCACCATGGTTCCCTACATAACGAGTTGCATACTTTGGCTTCGTCAAACGTCACCCGTAAATGGGTGGACTATAAAAGCGATTACTGGGTATGTAACGAATTATGCGGAGGGATGTGAGTGATGTAGATGGGATCTATCCCTCCTATATGACGGGGGTGACATCGATATTCTTGATAGAGTGAGACCACGAAGTGCATGGCCATGCCCAAATGAGTCAATATGAGATATTGAGCTCATTTGATTAGAGTGAGTCTACTTGGAGTTCAAGATTTAAATTGTACCGAGGATGACACGGTCTATGCCTCGATTGGTCAATCTAGATGTCAAGGATAGAGGGACATTGTCACATATTGTGAGAGTCACAATTAGTAATCACAAAGGTGATGTTGGAGCTCAACATTCTTGTAACTTGGGTAGCAATGATGTGTTGCTAGATACCGCTCATTGCTTATGTTCCTAAATCGGTTTAGGGGCATTGCCAACGGTACAAGAACCTATAGGGTCACACACATAAGAGCAATTAGATGGAGATTAGGTTCATATGATGAACCATGAGGATTAGGTTCATGGGATGAACCAAATTGGATTAAGAGTAATCCAAATTAGACTAATTGAGTTAGACTCAATTTGATTCAAGTGTTGAATGAGTCTAATTTAGATTTGATTCATTGAGTCAATTTAAATTAATGAATAGAAATTCATTAGAAATTAAATTAACTTGAGGAGATAAGAGGTCAAGTTTGACTTGACTTGAGAGGGAAGATGAAAAGTCAAGTTTGACTTGACCAAATGCCATGTCATGATGATGACTTGGCATGGTCGGCCAATGATGATGCTCCACATCATCATTGACTTATCAAGTGGTGCCACCTCATAAGGGAGACCAAGAGACATTGGCTCTTGGAGTTACATGCATGCATGTAACCCCCCCTTCCATGAAGTGGCCAACCACTTATTCCATTAGAAGGAATTGATTTTGTGAGTTACACAACTTCATCTTCTTCCTTGGAACACCCTCTCAAGCTCTCCCAACCTCCTTGGCCGAAATTCCTAAAGGGTGCTAGCACACTCTAAGGTATTTTTCTCCACCTATTGCTTGTGTGGATACCAATAGAGGAGTGTGCACTTGACACTCTCGAGTTCCGGCGAACCTTTTGGACGAGCGGGATTTGCGAAGGGCATCGCATCGAGGGTAACTTCTTATCATGTAGATCTAGAGTAGATCTAAAGGTATTAAACGCATACATGTTAGTTTTATATTTTATACTTCGCACGGATCCGTGGCCGGGGCTTCCGAGGTTTCCGCAACGCAAAAAGCGGTTTTTGTGGCTCGGAAAAACCCAACAAGGATATGCTTTGGAAAGCATTGGAAAGGGTGAAAATCCATTGGATATGGATTAGGAGAGTTGTTGGTTGATGTATCAATTTTAAAATGTGGGAAAGTTCAATGTTGAACTTTTAACCTTATTTTTGATGGTTTAGTGTTCTTATAGGCTTAGGGACTCTTCAAGGACATTGTTGGTGCAATGGTCAAGGGGGAACAAGCCTTTAGGGGGAGGTATCCATCATGTGATGATGGATGTATTTTTCCTCATGAGGGGGAGAAATGGGAATTTGATATGTCTAATTTGAAAATTGGGAGAGTTTGTAGGATTGCCTCTCTTAAGTGATATGAGACTTATTGTTAGTAATATATGAGAGATGTCCTAAGGCAATCGCCTTATGTTTGAACCATTTATATGATAAATGAAGATTCATTATTTGAGTATACATGTTTTCATGTATTTGATTAGATCTTAAACTCATTTACTGAATGTCCACGATATGATTCACAGCATGAGAGAATTTGTGATTGGATCACAACTAGTGAGTATCTCTACATGTGTAATTGTGATGTATCGGAATTATCCCTAGTCGATGAATTGATGGATTTGGACACCATTGATTCTGTCGAGACTAGCACGAGGTATACTCCTTGGTGTATCCAAGCAGCTGATTCTCACTGGCTGGAGACATTGTGATATCCGAAGTTAATCGTGGATGCTAGTTATGGTAACTAGTTCATTGGAGTGACCAGCCGTAAGACTTCATATGGTTCTCTGCATATATAGATATGTCAATGAAGTTCTTACTGTAGCTTAAGTGCGATGTTCCTTTGACTTGCGGTATTCAAGTCATCTTGATCATGAAGACTTATTCTTTGACATCTTAAGCAAGCATCTCTGAGGAGATGTGGACCCGGGATGATTGGGTATAAGTTGAAGTGATCGAAGGTGTTTGAATAGCCTATAAAGGATTCACCACTCCTTGCGAGGAGATGTATACCCATGACCTCTCGTCGGATTGCTACTAAAGTCTTTGGCCAAAGCATTACATGTTTAGAGTAAGGTACTTTTCGATACATGTGCAGTAACTAGAATTCGTAGGACGAGGAAATAATACTTGGGCTAGGTGTGACATAGTCAGCCTAGTAGGGACTGACACTATAGACTATGTCCTGAACCAAGTGGGTATAAGATGAGTGAAGGGAATGGGGCACGATTCATTCGAGCTGCTGAAGGATTTCAGAAATAGTTCTGGATCAACTGTTGATCTTTTCGGTTAATTGGGGATCATGATGTACTACTAGGTGTCACTCATGATCGTTCTATAATTAATGGTTAATTATAGATGACCAACATAAACCGAGAACCTATTTGGTCACACGCACAACGAGCGTAATCCGAAGGATTTAAAACGAGCTTGAGAATGAGATTCTTAGACCGAGAGAAACTAGGTTTGGTTGGACCAAACAAGAAGCGAGCATGAAATCGTTTCAGTCGCAATGGAAGCATGGATGGGCCATGTCTTATGAAGACATGATGGACGAACCAAAATGGTTTGGTTCTAATCCAACGGAGGAGAATAAACCAAAGGGGTTTGGTTTGTTTTAAACGAATGAACCAAAGTTGGTTCGGTTTGTTTTAACTTAAAATAAACCATCATGGTTTGGTTTATTTTAACTTAAATTAATGGAGCGGGTTAACGGGCCTTTGGTTACGATCCAATAGCCATTAAGAGAATTTGTTCTCTATAAAATAGGGCTTAAGGGTTTTGTTAAACCCTAATAAAAAAGGCCCTAACCTAATTGTGGCCGCCCAACCTCTCCCTCCTCTCCATCTAGTCGGTGCCAACTCCTTGCCGCCGCCGCCCAACTCCTCCAACCGGCGACCAGCTGCTGTCGTCTTCTCCACTTGCCGGCGTCGAGCTACTGCCGGAGGAGCTCCGGTGATCATCCTTGGCTCCGGCGACAAGGTGAGCACATTACTTTCCTTATTTCCCTCTGTCGACAAGGCGTCGTTTGAGCTGGCGTTTGGAGCTCCGACAGCGCCTTCCTTACCGGGGATTCGATCTCCGGTGTGGACATGTTTACGAAACATATTCGAACACACACTCGCCACAGTGCCGAAAACCCAACACTTATCACTAGGAAGATTGTAGACATCCTAGATGTTTTTGGACCAAGGGAGAGATTATAAGATCTCATTGGGATATGAGACATTGATCTCCTTGGGGAGAACCTTTTTGATATATGTCAAAAAGGGGGAGAAAATAAAATTACCAAATTTAGACAATTGGTAAGGAGATTTGAGTTAGGTGGCCTAACTCAAAGGTGTTTGGTTTTTGTTAAACATCAAAAAGGGGGAGATTGTTGGTGCAATCGGCCCAGGTCATAATTGACCAGACTCGAATTTGACTTGAGTAGTGTTTTGATATATGACAATGTGTTGGGAAGATTGTTGGTGCAATCAACCCATGTCATGTTTTGATGTTTGGCGATGGTTTGACCATTGTCATGGGAGAAGTCCAAGTCTTGTGTACTTGACATGAAAAGTCCAAGCTTGAGTCTTGGCAGGGAAAGTCCAAGCATGGGTCTTAGCCATGGAAAGTCCAAGCATGAGTCTTGACATGGAAAGTCCAACATGGATTGGCAAGGGAAAATCCAAGCTTGAGTCTTGGCAATTGGAAAGTCCAAGGGGAATATTGGCGGCGTAAAGTTTAAGAGTGGAGTCTTGGCAGCATAAGTCCAATGATTGACGGCGTAAAGTCTAAGCGGAGTCTTGGCAGCTTAATCCCAATATGTCTTGGCAGTGTAGATCACATTAGCATGACAATAGCTGATGGAAGCACCTGAAGGCTAGCGTATGGATGAACAAGTCATGGATGACTTGGAGGGATCCGATAGGCGTGAGGCTGACGGAGGTGGCTAGAAGACTTAGGTCTAGGCTAAGGGTGGTCTAGCAAGTATGGGGACACCATACTTGGGGTTAAAACCTCTTGGATGAGGTTATCAATCGACTGATGTTATGGTTAATCGACTGATGATAGTCGACTAGAGTTCGACTGCTGGAATTGGCCTAACAGTCGACTGCCAGCATTGGGCGATCGACTAATATGGAGATCAGTCGACTGCTGGTCGGGAATTTGGGGACAGAAAGTTCCATAGTCGACTGTTAGAGTTTGACAATCGAGTGATGACTCGACCGATCGATGATTTCGACCCGATCCCGGGCATGATCACGATCATTCGGGCATGATCGTGATCATTCCGGGCATGATCCGATCGTGATGGTCTATTCGTTGGAACTTATTTAACGTGGTTCATGCCGTTGTGAGACAATGGCTACAGGAGCAGTCGACTGATGGTCCCGATTAGTCGACTATTAGGTGGAATCTAGCCCAAGGAGAAGCTTTAAAGGGAGCTCGTAGAGGAGGTTTTCACCATCGATTTCTTGGACGATTTGAAGCGATTTGCTTGTGCAAATCAGGGTCTTCAAGTGAAGTTCAAGCAATCAAAAAGCAAGCATCCAAGTTCACAATTGTAAAATGTTTCTTTACTTATATTTGTGTAGTTTACTTGTATTCGCTTGTATTTATTTTTATTACTGTTGTAATTCATTGTACGTGGTTTCTCCACCTCTGACTTATTGTCGAGAAGGAGTATTATTGATTAGTGGTTGTGTGTGCATCACTAGAGCTCATTTGAGCTCAATCCGTGGAGTAGGAATCATACGGTTCCAAACCACATTATATCTCTTGTTGTGATTGTGTTTGTACATTTTATATTGTATCATTTCTATTTCCGTTGCACTAACATGATTTGTAGAAGCGAACGATCAAATTCCATCAAGCAATGCCGAATCGCTATTCAACCCCCTCTAGTGGGCGCACAAGTCCTAACAATTCCTTTTTTACCTCTCCCGCCAAACGTGGATATCAAGTTGGCCGAAAAAAAGATGGTGCTGAGAATTTAAATCCCAGGCCCACTGTGTTCCTGGGAATATAATTTTCAACACCATCTTTTTCACCGATTGATATTACGGTGCCGGGAATTTAAATCACAAAGACTCTTGTATTCTCGAAATATAATTCCTGAAGACTGATCGTGTTCCTGGGAATATAATTCCCAGCACCACCTTTTTTCTAGGGCAGCTTGATATTGTATGTGGTGCTGAGAATTTAAATCCCAGGACTACTGTGTTCTTGGGAATTTAAATCCCAGCACCATCTTTTTTCTAGACGAGTTTGATATTATACGTGGTGCTAGGAATTCAAATCACAGGACCACTATGTTTTTGGGAATATAATTCCCAACACTATATTTTTTTCAGTCAGCTTGATATCCACGTTTGACGGGAGAGATAAAAAAGGAACGAGATATATCATTTGATAAATATAAAATTATGGAACTATATTTGAACAATTTCACCTTTCGTATATTGCCTTCTTTTGTTTTTTTTTTGTAACTTTAATAATCACATGAAATAAGTTATGGATCACTTATCATGATTAATGTATGAAGTATTTGGATTACGAAAATTTGATTTGTACAAGAATAAAAAAAATTCTAGAAGATCACTTGCATCTCCAACATATAATCAATCATTATTTATTAATTAGTTAGCTAAAAAATTTCTAATATAATTTTTTTTTTAAATTTGTCCTTGAATGGTTGTTGCAAGCATAAGGTAACTAAAATTTCACTTATATTTGCGATCATTTATATATTTAATATTTACACTTTTATAATATTTTTTAAATTCTTGCGTCCTAGAGAGTGATGATTGGATAAACCTAAATGCAATATTTTCATTAATTACTCTAAGCTCAACTTGTTTATAGAGATTTAAAATGTCACAATGCACAAATGTGAAAAAAAATCTTTTATTCATGGTTAAATTGAAATTTTGTATTGTTATTTATTTCTAAATTATTATTTGATGGATTATCAAGAGTGATAAAATTAACTTTTTGTCTAATTATATCAAAAAATTAACAACATAACAAATATGACATGATTAGTATACTATAAGTGAACTAAGCGTTCATGAACAAGTTTTGTGTTCGACTCGATAAGAACTCGTTAATGTTCGTTCAATATATATCAAAGTCAATTAATGGATAAACTTGAACAGCTTGATAAACTAAATAAACAAGCTTGAACACATATGCGTTCAGCTTGTTAATGTTCGTGAATAGTGCTCGTGAACAATATTTTTTATTAAAGTCATTTAAAAATTATTTATAAGTTTATTTATGCTCATTTATAAATCAGGATTAAATTATTAAAATTTTAAATAAATAAATAAGCATGACTTAAGAGTTTGATAACGTTTAAATAAGTTTGAATTAAGCTGATTAGAAGCTCAATATCCATTCAACAAGCTAAGCTCAATTCAAGTTCAAGTCAAGGTCAATCTTAAAAAAAATAAGAAATCAATCTAAGCTTGAATAAATTTTTCAATAGTTTAGTTAATTTTAGACTTGACTTGACTCAGCTAGTATTCATTTTTGGATAGATTGATCGTTGTACATTACAATTACTACTCCAAACATCAAATGATAGTGTGATTTTATATTTATGACATGCGAAAACATCGATTAGGTTTTATTGTACTATAAGAAATATTTTTTTATCACATTCAAAAATGTTGTATTCCTCAATAATTTTATAATGAGATCGGAGATAAATTATCACGTAATATAACTCTAGTCCGCCAATGAAATTTGTGGCTCAGACTTTATGATTTATTTTATGAGATCTTTAGTCACTTTCTAATTCGGAAAAAAAAAAGAAAGTTTGGAATTAAGCTTACCAGTGACAAAGGATAACATCGATTATTGCATGATTTTATACGACAAGTTAGGCTGTTAATTTCACTAAAAGATTATATTTGCAAGAACATTTTTTCTTACAATTCCCACATCGAGCCCTTTCTTTGTCTTTAATTAGAGATGATATTAATGAAATGATCTCATACCGAGTTAATTATGTCATTTATGACTATGTCTAATTAATGTTAATTATGTGAAGAAGCTTTCAACCTGCTCAACTCTATGTTTGTTTTTACCATGTCAATTTGTGGCGATGGCATGCTTACGTGCCTTCACTTGATTATTTAAAAGGACTAAGAAGAAATATGATTATAAAATAAATAATAACATAATAAAAATTAATAGACAATTGGAGGGAACAAACTTTAGAAAATGAGGGAATATGCTAAAATTTATGAGAGTGAAGTTGGATGGAGAATGAGGGTGAGAGTGGGGACTAAGGGTTATTCATAGGGAAATTCTTGATTTTTTTTTTTTGTAGTATTTTGATCATTTTAAGCAAATATTGACCCAAATACCCATGCAATTAGACAAAGCTCACTCCTAGGTAATGCCAAGCCAAGTCCAACACAACATTGCTCTTACCGTGCTATATGTCGAGCATGACCTAAATTGTGTGGTGCTAAGATAGGTCATAGGTGATTGAGTGAAAACCGTAAGTGCATAGTTGTTGTCAAATAATAAAAGATATCGATTTCACAGGAATTGATAAATCGATGTACTAATTTACTAAAGTAAATATAGATTGTCTAGATCAAATTAGATGGTTGTGAAAATAAAGCGTATAGAAGGAGGAACAGAGAGTTTGAGAAAGAGAGAGCAGAGAATTCAAAGAATAAGAGCGGAGAAAAGAGGAAGTCATAATTGAGAGGTCGAGAGCAAAAGGAAAGAGAAATCAAAATCGAAGGGATGATTCTAGGATTTCAATTTCACCTAAATGATTGTAAACATCAAGTCTATGTCATATTCCTAATTCTCAATGATTGTTCATATAGGTAGGTTATCCTATTTTATCCGATATGAACTTTTAGAACTATACCGACGTATCTACTCCAATTCGAAGCCTGCTTTCATAGCAACAAAGCTGAGAGATTGCTTTCTCAAGGAGACACCTATCATATGGTCCCACAATCCCCGAGTTGTCTTCTCCTACTGTCTGGTCTTGGCTTGAAATAAATCCATTAAATTCTATAATAACCTATGGGTCCTCATGGCAAATCGATCTACTTTTGTAGTCGATTTTTCCACGTCTCGATTCTCTATAGATCGGAGGATTAGGTCACCTTTCGGTCCATCCCTCGTATCCCTTGGATACAATATAGTACTTTTGGCATCTAGATTGGGTAAATGCAATAGATCCGAACAACTAACAATCATATCGTCAAACAAGAAGCAAGCATAGATGTATAATTAACAAATGAAAACAGTGTAAATAATATGGATTCACGATATAATAATGTTTACAAATCAAGGAGGCTACTTGCTCATCCTAAAATCTTAGGAATCTACTTCAGAAAGATAGAGTTACAATCATAGGACATTCCAAAAGGAAGATTAAACTCGAACGATGAAAGTGAGAGTAAAGTGAGCTTAGTCTCGATTGAGGAGTGTCCTAGGATGTAATCTCGTGTTCATATCTGGAGTGTTGGCGATGAAATTCCTTAGGATCTAATCTCTGGAGCTGAATAAACCCTTGGACGACATCCTTCAGGGGTTGAGAGTCCTTGGATGACCCCCCCCCCCCTTCGGGGTTTGGGGGCCCTTGGTCAGACCCCTTTGTAATCCCCGGTCTTGGTTGTGTCTTTCCTTTATATAGACACCCAAAAATCTTTGTTTCCTTGAAATCATCACTGCCCAAACATGACCATGTGATGGTCTGAAGTTGAAGTCGGACAAGACACAATCGTGTGGCAGAACACGACCCCACAAAACACGGTCATGCCTCTTGGCACGACCCCCCACCCTCGATGTTTCACATTGTATGCTGGCTTTTGATCCATTTTGCTTCAGGGAACATGCCTATGTCTTGGGACACGACCATAATATGTTCCCTATAATTCATGCTCCGTATAAAGCTTCATTTTGCTTTGAATATTTGTCCCTATCAAAATAAAGATAATATGAAATGAATGTCATAAAATGAGGTAAGATGTGTGCCATAAATGATAACTAAAACTCTATATAAAATGTGTACATCAAAATTGCCCAGACTTAAATATTTGCTTGTTCTCAAGCAAACTTTAGTGTTTAGCTTAATATGCATAAATGAAAAGCTTCATTATCTAGTATGTTCATCTAATCCTATCAAGTGGTACTACTATCAAATCAAACAATTAAGTTCACCAAGTCTACAAAGAAAGTTTTTCGTACAAGTGTATAATTTGATCCTATAGTTTTCAAATTCCAAGTTAAGTGAAATCATTATCTCATTGTGTTCCTAAGGTTTCTAGATTTAGGCACTTACCTGCCCTAAGTGAGGGTCATCCTCCCAAGTTAACATAAAGTCTCAGTGGCGTGTTCGATATTGAGAGAAATTAGTGGGTGTTTCCCTAGTAACCTAATTCGGTCTCAAAGGGACACCAAACCATTTCCACCCACAATAACTATTTTCAAGCTCTCTTCTTTTATTTGTTTTCCAATCAAAGAGCTTTTATTTTTTCCCTCATCCTCACTGGAATTATAATTTTTTAAATGGGATTACACAATCCAATCATTTCCAGTAACTAAAATGTTAATTGAAAGCTACTTATGGATTCCAAAGTACTAGTCCAAAGAGATGAATCATGACTAATTGTGTACTAGATCAACTCTTCGGAATTTAGTATAAGTGTGTGAGAGAAATAAAAAATAACTAGCAGAACTTGGTAAACTTTAATTATCTCATATAGGTTGTATAAAATTTCACCACAAGATAGGAAAATATGAATTACTAAAAACAATGAAGCATATCAACATGATACCATCAAAATAAGTATACATTGAAGCCTGCTAAAAGGACAAGTAGATTCATGAACAAAGAACAAAAAATGGCAATCCATGAGTATGATAAGAAAACCCATAAATATGATGCATGCTAGAGAAAGAACAAAACTTCTCTAAAAATTATAAAAGAAAGCAACTAAACTACACAGTTAAGAAAAGCTAACTGAGCACACTATCAATTAAGTAAAAAATGAAGCTTTCCCCAGACTTATATTAAAACATACTTCTACAAGTGAAGCAATCGAGAAAGTTGTTAAGAAAAATGAGGCAATTGAGACATCTATGTCTTCGCGTGCTCAATTAGTCACTTGAAAAAGGAACGTAGAAAGTAATAAAGTAGAAAAGAGAAATGTCATAATAAACGAAGTAGGAAAAAAGAGAAAAGATGATGCTAAAAAAAGGAAAATAATGCAAAACTAAAAAAAAAGTCTAATCCAACCAATTCACTTTTTAACCAATATCTATTTAAATCAGTCCCTAGCAATGACACCAAAAACTTGATTGAGTGAAAATCACAAGTGCACGGTTGTGTCAAGTAATAAAAGATATCAATCCCACAGGGATTAGTAAATCGATGTACTGATCTACTAAAGTGAATATAGATTGTCTAGACCAAATCAGTTGGTTGAGAAAATAAAGCATATAGAAGAAGAAGGAATAAAGAGTTTGAGAAAGAGAGAGCTGAGAATTCAGAGAATATGAGTGGAGGAAAGAGGAAGTCAAAATTGAGAGATTGAGAGCAAAAGGAAGGGGAAATCAGAATCGACGGGATGATTCTAGAATTTCAGTTTCACCTAAATGATTATAAACATCAAGTCTATGTCTTGTTCCTAATTCTTAATGGTTATTCATGTAGGTAGACTATCCTATTTTTTCCGATGCGAACTTTTGGAACTATACCGACGTATCTACTCCAATCCGATATCTACTTTCAGAGCGACAAAGATGAGGGATTGCTTTCTCAAGGAGACCCCTGTCACATGGTCCCACAATCCTCGAGTTGCCTTCTCCTACTTTGTGGTCTCGACTTAGAATAAATTCATAAGTTTTATGATAACCTATCAGTCCTCATGGCAAATCAATCTACTTTCATAGTCGATTCCTCAACGTCTCAATTCTCTATAGATAGGAGGATTGAGTTCACCTTTTAATCCAACCCCGCATCCCTTGGATATGATATAGTGCTTTTGACATCTAAATTATGTAAACTCAATAGATCCATACCACTATCAATCATATCCTCAAACAAGAAGCAAGCATAGATGTATAGCAAATGAAAATAGAATAAACAACATGAATTCACGACATAACAATGTTTACAAATCAAGGAGGCTACTCCCTCATCCTAAAATCTTATAAATCTACTCCATAAAGATAGAGTTGTAACCACGGGACATTCCAAAAGGAAGATTAAACTCGAAACAATGAAAGCAAGAGTAAAGGGAGCTTAATTAGTCTCGAGCGAGGAGTGTCCTCGGCTACAATCTCGCATTCATATATGGAGTGATGGTGATGAAATCCCTTCCGATCCGATCTATGGAGGTAGAGAAACCCTTGGGCAGCATTCTCCGGGGGTTGGGGGCCCTTGGACGACCCCCTTTGGGTTGTGCCTTGAGGCATGCCCCCCCTTCATGTTTCACACTGTATGCTGGCTTCGAGGAAAATATCCATGTCTTAGAACATGACCAAAACATATTCCCTATAATTCATGTTCCATATAAAGCTTTATTTTACTTTGAATCTTCATCCCTATCAAGAAAAATAAACAAAAGCGGATCTCTAAACAAAGATAATATGCAATGAATTCCATAAAAATGAGGTAAGATGTGTGCCACAAATAATAATTAAAACTCTATATAAAAAATGCACATCAATAGGTGACTCAACTCGTTCGACAACACTAGATTTATCTCTAATATTTTTCTAGTTAGTATGTGTTAGTGCAATCATAACCCTAATCATATAGTCTTGATGTTTAAACAAATTTTTAATTTAGGATGATATTATAATTTTTCACATTATGTTAAGCGTGGGATAATTTGACAAGTATTGCAAGTGCAATAATAAATGACGTAGTAGGCAAATACTTTGAAAATGAAAGATCAAGAGTCCAAGGCTATATACTTGGAAAATGAAAGTCCAAGTAAGTTGAGAATTAGATACTTGGTGGATTGAATTCTCTATAGTTCAAAGAAAATCAAATGTTGGGCAATATAGAAAGTCACATATGCAAGGCCTTTTGGCATGCAAGACCTAGAAGTGAACCTTCTTGGCATGGTGATGTCTTGAAGGGTGTAACATCTTGATAGGTAGGTAAATTATTGTGAGGATGAGTTAAGTGCACTTGTACAATATGGTATAAATTAGATTAGACTTGGAAAGAGATTCAACTTTAGAGGTAGTCGAAGTCATAGGTACAGTCAACTGAAGTATATTTCAATTGACTAGAACTTGAGATGACTAGACAATCAATTCAAGCTCCAATACAATATCACAAAATTCTCTATACAAGGGCCAATCAACTAGTCAATCATCTAAGGCAAAGTCAGCTAACTAGATGTCCAACTTTGTCGATTGAACAATAATAGAAAACTTAAAAGATAGCCATTAATCTGACATCAACAGGCTGTGATGGCTAGATGACATACAAGGTATTGATCAATGGTTGATGAATTGAAATTTACTAAAGTAGTTTTTATAATGTTGTAAACTAATGAAATCAAGTTAGCAATCAACTAGGAGCATGATTTAGTCAAATCAAAGGTTAGAAAGTTGTTAGGAGGCTAAAAAGTGTTGATGCAATAAACTTCTAACCAAGGTTGATTAAACTCAAGTTGGATTTTGATGTTTGAGTAATATGTTTAATGATTTAGGAAGACATTAAATAAAGGGAGAGATTATTAGTGCAATCGATCTTGGGTCAAGATTTACTAAGCTTGGTTCGGCTTTCAATGGTTGAACGAAATATCAAATAGATCAAGATTGATTGGGTACTTGACAAGTGGATAAGTCCAAGTTTATCATAGTTGACTAGATGCTGGACATTTGAAAATTCAACAGGGAGTTGACAAGTTGATGCATGTAATTTATGTCTATATTTCTGAGATTATTTTGCATCTATCTTAGGCATTCATTAACACATTTGTATTCTCTTATGTGCTTTAATGTATTTTTATTTTTTTAGGTTCGAAGACTACTCTTGTGTGTTATTTATTGATAGGATATGAAGATCTCAGCTTTTGGATGCATTCAGAGGTAAAGCATAGTTACTAGTACGGGCTACTTGTAGTACACACCATGGTCATGTACATTACGTAGAGAAAAACACGCATCCGAGTGGAGTTTCAACCTCCATGGGTTGACATGGGCTAGTCGTACCCTTTGATATGGTCGTGCCAACTTCTTCCCCCTCCAGAGTTAGGTCTTTGAAACTAACACGACCAAACCATGCTTCTCAATACTATTGTAGCACGCCGACACTACTCAACCCCTATTATTTCGAAATAGTTGAAGACCAGGTCATGTCCAGAAGTTATAAACAGGATCCAAGGCCTTCAGATGAAGGGGACATCGAAGGAATTGAAGGTAGGATCCAAAGACACAATCCACCACAAAGAGGAGACTTTGTCGCTTCCCAGAGTGATCAGAGATTCAGAGCATAGGCTACATTGAGTTCTTTCTAGACTTTAATTCCATGTCTTTGCAATCATGGAGTAGTCTCTCTAATTCTAGGGTTAGGGAGGAATTTGGTGTATTATTTTAATAGTTTTATTACATTGATTCTCATTTTCATTTATGACATGTGTCGTTTGTGATTGGTTTTAGCGTGCTATGTTCATTCTATCCGACTGTGTGTTACTAGACTCGACTTAGCCGGTATCCTTATCCGGATTAGACCTAGAGAAAAACCCTAGTCGAGTCATTGCATAGAAACATATAATCAAAACATATCTGATAGAGGAGATAATATTTATTAACGAACTCCAATCTCTAACCTCTAAAACCAATTTAGGAGCTCGATTTACAAGTGGTGAGTGGTATCTCATATGACAGACAGGATCAAGTTTGAATCTCCAAAGTGACAGAAGGAGATTAACAAAGATCGCCTAGGAAAGTAGATCAGGTGGCATGAATTAGGATGTTTTTTGGATATTCATGGAGCTCTCGTGACAGGAGCTATCCCTGAAAGCAATTTCCGACGTGATAATCTCGAAACTAATTTCCTCCCTTGAGGCTTTCATGATTCATCACAGAACTTAAAGAGTTTGCCCTAATCCACTTTCTAAGTTGTGATTAGGGTAGACACGTTAGTATTTTTACTCTTTTATTTACCTTATAGGTACATCGACTATTTTAGAATGAGTCTCTTCGCATTCGTACATCGAGACAAAAGGATTCACATTCATCGACATCACTAAGTGAAACTGAAACCCTAAAATTACTCTTCTGAATAATTTTTTAAATCGTTTCTCTTCAATCAAGCTTGTTTTGATTACACACTTCTTTTTAATGACTATTTCTCGACAATTTGAACATAGTCCCAATGGATAATATTTTATTACTTGATGATGAGTCATGCACTTGCGGAACACACATCAAATTTTTTACACCATTACCAAAGACTATGCTTTTGTTGATATCAATTCTTATTTGGGATTTGGATAATCTAAACTTTTTCTTTCTTTTTTTTTTCAACATTTACTGTGATTTCTTCTTTTCTTTTTATAGGTGATTGCTCTCTTTTATCTGCAGATATGCTAGGTCAGACATCATTCTTGATTTGGATCTTGAGATAGAGATAACCTATCACGCAAGGAGGAATTTACTAAGATAGTTGGAGGCACGAACGACATCTATGGTAGCCGCTAACGACAATAGACCTTTCAAGGATTATGTTGCACACATTATGAGGATTGAGGTCTAGCATCACACAACTTAAAATTTAAGCCAACAATTTCGAGCTGGAACCTTCTCTAATAAACTTGGTCTAACAATATCAATTTGGAGGTCAGTCCACTGATGACCCAAATATAAATCTTCAGATATTTCTAGAAATTCATGGCACTTTTAAATATACTAGAGCTCCTGCATATAGCATTAGACTAGGATTAATCCCCTTCACACTCAAAGATAAGGCGAGGGCTTGGCTACATTCCATGCCCATCCACTACATCACAACTTGGGAACAAATGGAGCAGTGCTTCCTTGACAAATTCTTTCCTCTGAGCAAGACCACCTTAGGAATCAAGCCATAAGATTTGCTCAAAAGGATAGAGAATCAATATTTGAAATAAGGGATTGACTCAAGGGACTCCTATAGCAATGCCCTCATTATGGACTGGAGAAATAATTAGAAATCCTCACTTGCTATAATGGTATAACCTATTCAGCTACTGGAGGAGCCTTGATGAACAAGACACTCAATGAGGCCTATAACATCATTGAGAACGTGGTGAACAACCACCATCAATAGGCCAATGAGAGAGGTAATTCGGTAAAAAGTGCAAGTAAGTATGAGGTAAGTGCTTGTGACTTAATTTCAAGTAAGATGGGTGCACCCTTTAAGAGGTTAGATTCCCTTATTCTTAACACCGTGAATGTTGCTAATTCTAGTGATATTTGTGGTGTGACAAGATGCGAGGTTAGGTAGGGATTATATTGCCAGGAATTCAAGTGGAGTAAGTTGACACAATCAACGGATTCAACTAGAGGACAAAGAACTCATATTCAAACACATACAACCCGATTGAAGGAATCATCTCAACTTCTCATATGGAAATAATCAAGAGAGCATCAGACAAAGAAAATTTGGAGCACTGCCAGATTTTAACAACAACAAAAGTCGAACCTAGAGACTTTGTTGGAAAATTTCATCACAAATCAAGTCAAATAGAATAAGAGTTTCGAAAAGATGTATCCAAACACAGGGGGAATACTTAAACACATGAATAGTAAGATAAATGATTTGTGTATTCATACTAAGATGTTGAAAACTCAATTTGGGTAGATCGAGAATACTTCATCAAGAACCATTGGAGCACTTTTACGACAAACAGAAGCAAAACCAATGAAACATTGCAGTGCCCTTACCCTAAGAAACAATAAGATTTTAGAAGGATAGTGGAAGACAAAGAAATGATGGCTTGCACATTATCCCCTAGGAAAGAGAATCCAAATGAAACACTTAAGGAGTAAGCTGAGAGTCCTGACCTTGAGATATCCGTCAATAAATATAAGCCATCGATTCTTTTTCCTCAAAGATTTGCCAACACAAAACTTAACGAATGATTTGGGAGATTTTAGACACGTGAATATATTAGAGAGAAACTTTATGTGAATATATCCTCCACTGAAGCCTTGCAGCAGATGTCTACCTACTCAAAATTTTTAAAGAACATTCTCTCACACTAAAGCAAGGTAGATGACTATGAGATCATAACCTCGATTAAAGAGTGTAGTGCATTGTGTTGGATCATAATGACCGAGAGAGGGGTCGAATCTCAATAAATTAAAATTTTCTTTATTTTTTAAAATTTTCCTTTTAAATTTTAAAATCAAAATTATACAGTGAAATTAAAATAGACACTAAGATTTACTTGGTTTACAATCTGCATCGAATTGCTACTCTAAGGCTTTGAACCCTCCCTAGGATTACCTTGATGAACAATACACTAAACACTCTTTGATTAGAAAAACTTTTCAAATCCGGAGAGTATTCGATTACAAAGAATAAGGGATATGTAACACTCTGTGTTGGGGCATTGATGTGCGCTAGAGGGAGGGGTGAATAGAGTCGATTCGAACTTTCAATTACTTTCGCGTGTTCTTGTCTCTACAAAACATTAGCAGCAGAAGCACAAAACACAACAAACTCACATACACTACATAAGGGTTTTATGGGATTCGAAACCCTAGTTCCTACTCCACGGTCAAGCTCTCCTATCGATAGATCCCACTATCTCTTTCTCCTTCTAGGACACTTCCGGACGTAGAGAAACCTCTTACAAGAGCTTTAAAACAAGGAGCAACAAACAAAACAAGTGTAAAAAAACAAATGGGACACAAATGAAATGAAAAACTTTTACAAAAGAGGTTTTTGCTTGATTGCTTGTTGGTTGTTGTGAAATGCTTTTAAGGATCTGGAATACAACTACACTTCCCTTCAAAATCTCCCAAGAATCGACTGCCACTTCCCTTCACGAAGTCTCCTTTTATAAGCTTTTCCTCATGTTGATTTTTGCCTATAAGTCAACTGATCTTACCCCCAGTCGACTGGTCACTAGACCGTTGTCTCATAACGGCTTAATCCACGTCAAATTTCAGCCGATCAGTCGACTGACTTGACCAATCAGTCGACTTCTTGAGCCATCAATTGACTGGCCTCAGCCATTAGTCGACTAAGAAATATTCTGTGCTCCTGTCAACTGAAGCCAGTCGACTACCCAAATCAATAGTCTACTGCATGAGCACTTAAGCCAACCCGACTGCTCATGGTCAGTCAACTATGTCTCCATAGCATCCGACTGACCGAGCATCAAGTCGCTTGTCAGAGCACCCACAGTGCCTAGCTCCGCAGTGCTCGAGTATTGCAGTGCCCCGAGCGACTTTCCCTCGTCGCTCGAGCACTTGATTAGTCAACTGGTCCAAACCACCAATCAACTTCCCGAGCATTTTCTTGAGTATCGCGAGTTCTTCACTCCCGCGAGCACTCAACCTGTCGACTGATCAAGTCTACCAATCGATTGGTACACTTCAAAACTAAGGTTTAACCATTAAGTATGATCCTCTTATACTTGACTCTTACCCTTAGCCTAGACCAAAGCCTTTAAGCTACTTCCATCACCCTCATTCTCAGGTAGAGTCCACGACTCCTCACCATTTGTGTTAGCATTCAAGTGTTTCCTTCTTCTTCATCAGGCTCTCAGGTCCCCTTTGTCACGAGGTCGTGCCTTTGAGACTTTCATTGCCAAGTTACACTTGGACTTACACCGCCAAGACTACATACTTAGACTTACATGACCAAGACTACACACTTAGACTTTTCCTTGCCAAGTATTCATACTTGAACTTACACCGTCAAGACTACGTACTTGGACTTACACGACCAAGATTACACACTTGGTTTTTTTTCCTTGTCAAATATCTATACTTGGACTTTTCTTTGCCAAGTCTCCAAAATTGGACTTCCCTTGTCAAGTTTCCATACTTGGAATTCCCTTGCCAAGAATCCATTTTTGGACTTTCCAAACCAAGTCTTCAAATTTGGACTTCCCTTACCAAGAATCTATTATTGGACTTCTCCATTGCCAAGTATCCATACTTGGACTTTCTTAGTCAAGTCTCTGGTCAACTTTGATCTACTTGACTTCTCGATCAACAATTTTATATAACTATCGATGTCCCATGCCATCAAGTCATATGTATTGTAAAACTTATTATCAAACATCAAAACTCTACTCGGGCCTCACTCGAGCTTGGTCAACCTTGACCAAAGAATGATTGCACCAACAATCTCCTTGATAACAGTTGTCTTTGTCATGGCACCGTTCCAAATTAATTACCGAACTCCCTCTACACTAATGTAGCATAGTGAACGACCCGGATCATTTCCCAACGAGTGTAATCGATAGAATAATAATCTTAGGATTACTAATTATTGCTTTGGGTTTTCTATTGAAAATGGGAGTTTGGAATTTAAAAGGCTAATCCTACTTAATAGAAGACAATGCACATAATCAAACTCTAATCTAACTAAACTACGATTGCGAAGAAATTAAACAAAGCATAAAGTAAGCATTCAAAAGCATAAAGGAAGTGCAGGAATTTAAACAACAATTCAAATGCATAATAATATGAGTATAAAGAAAAACATGAAATAAATCTAACCTATTATTAAACACTTCTAACTAATGGAAATAGCACTTAAACATGCAAGAAATCAAACTAACAAACAATTAAGCTAAACTTTGCAATTAACTAGTCAAACTCATTAACTACAAATTAAACTCAAAACTAAACATCCTAATTAAAGTACAAGCTAAACATCCAAATGAAACTACAAATTAAACAACTTAAGCTACAAATGAAACTACAACGATAATGGATCGGAATCCCTTCATCTGCTCGCTGCAAACCAAGTTGCCGAACCACCACATCTTGATTTGTCAGTGGGATGGGAGGGGATAAACACCGGAGATGGAAGGAAGGGTCACCGGAGATGGCTTCTGAAGCTTTCACCGCTGGAAATGGTGTCGTCACTGCTCGAGTGAGGAGGAAGAAATCGCGCGCCTCTCAGTTCTGTGTCGCGATCTTTGCGCTATGAGGAAAAGATGGATTTTAAGGCAAATTTTCGTGGTCGTCCGATCCAATGGCCCTCAAATCCTAGCCATCCATTAAAGCTAGGGTTAAATTCCTTGATTAATTAATTAGCTAGGGTATGCATCCAATGGTTAAGATTTCTCCAATTTTGAATGAAAGGATCTAATCAATTTGAATGGACGATCATGATCAGTCTAATCTAGATGAAGGGCTAAGATGTCCAGATCTAAATGTACAGACTGGATCTCTCCAGATATGGATAGATGACTCAGAATCAAGCCGCTTTCATCGGACGGTCCATATTGCTCAAATTTGGTCTCTTAATTGAATTGCCTTCGATCTTGATGTAGGGCTCAGGTTAAATCATCTTGAAATGTCCGTTATGATCCTAGATGAAGCCATATTTGATCCAACTTGAGTCTAGTCCATTGGCTCATCTCGATCCCCTACAAACAAAGATAAAATTTACATATAAGTCTAAAATTTAGGTGAATTTATAATAAGGTCCAAAATGAATCCAAACTCATAGAACATGTTAATAATCGATAATAAATCACTCTAGAGGATACAAACATTGATATTAAGGACTAAAATAATACGATAAACTAGTAGTTATCAATTCCCCCATACTTATTCTTGCGCATCTCGAGCAAGCAAAGAAAACTAAAAGTAAACTGAAGGTATATTTCCCTAGCAATTCCCAATCATACATAGAACATCGTGAAAGAAAGTTACCTAGGATTGTCAAATCTCAAAGACTCAAACAATCATAGACTCAAATCTTACACAGGTTAACAAACATGGTGACATCAATCCATCCTGAATAGACTATGAATGATTAAGCCTCACAAGATAAGTGGTGGTTTCTCTCGCTCTCATAAGCATATAATAGTGGAGTTCACTCAAGCTACTCATGGTTTATGCACTACCATATACATGCTTTTCTTCTACCTTCACCACTATATACATATAAGACTGTACAATTATTGAAGGCTTATTAGGAATGTAAGGGAAATATGAATATAAGATAAATGACAATATGTGTGAAAGGAAAGAAAGGTAGGAAATGAAATAGCTATAGAAATGCAAGAAGATATGGAAATACTGAAATGCTACATAGATGAGTACAAGAAAGCAATACCCCAAAAGTTTCTATCAAAGCTAGCTTTTTACAATTCACTAAACATGTAAACAACCCCTATCACTTCCACAATATAAATCCTCACATGATATACAATAAATCTCTCAATGGTTGCAATAAAGGATGTTCATCACAGAAATACTATCACACAAATAAAAAAAATTGCACAACATATCAAAGAATTTTTTTTATTGCCTTTATTGTTTTGGCCAAATGTTTTTTTTTCTAATTTTTTTTTCCAATTTTTTTTCTTGACATGTAGTGCACTTCCCTATGCTTCTAGAAAAAAAATACATCGAGCTCAGCTATAAAAAATAAAAAAACATGGCTTGTCTATGGTGATCAAGCACGACATGTCTATACTTACATTGAATTCTCCTGAGCTACTCTCTCTCCCACACTTAAACTTTTGTCCATCCCAGGCAAAAACTCATCATGAAACATCCAATATTCCACATCCAAAAATGGAAATAGAGAAGAAATGACATGATGTAGGAATAGAAAGACAATAGAATGAATAATGAAAATGACATGGCGTATGATAAGAAAATTATTTGAGCAGCATGTGGCAACAAAAGTAGTAAAGGGAAACCAATGAGATTGCCTTCATAGTAATCATGCAAACCTATGATTGTGTGGTCTCGAAAAAATCAAAGCAAGTTCCTAGAGCTACAATAACTACAAGTGCACCACACATAAGTAATAAAAACAGGCGCAATCCTCACTAGGAATGAAAAAAATCATCTTAATCTATCAACAAAGAATCCATCACCAAGTAGTAACCATATGCAATAAAATAATTCATTCATGACAATAAATGCCCGAAACTCGACAATCAAATTTAACTAGCTTTCACGACTTCTAAGATTATATAAAGGAATGCATAGGAAATTTATTTGAAAAACCGACTAAACAAAAACTCAACAAACAAAACTTAACAACTAAAATAAAAACAAATAAAGTAAAATAAACGTATATACAAAGGAAATGAGATGGAGAAAACTCCCCTGAGATCTTGGCGGTTGGAGGCGGTTCAGTAAGAGTATCTAGGCTAGGAGTGGAGTAAAAGTCCTCCCCAGCGGTTGAAGACGATTCAGAAGTAAAATCCACATCGGAGGTGGGATGGATCAAGAGAAAGTGAGCACCTCCTTCATGTGATCAGAATAGTCTTGTGCTGCTCCCTCTAATATGATCGCCTTCTTATATGTCTTCTCTGGAGGTCGGAGGCAATTCAACAGAAGTTTCTAGCTTGGGGGCTAGATTATTGCATTCTCTGCCAGGGCCCTCATCAGCAACATTATTGTTGGAGACTCTGGCTGTGATGGAAGTGTCGAGTATGGGGGTCTCCAGCTATCCACCACTTCCATGAGACTCAACTCATAAGAATTGCTTGTCGCTACTGTCTCGCTTGTCTTCTGGTTTGGCTGGCAAGTCTGGGCACTGGTATTTGGAAACTGCTCCTTTTCTTCAGTATAATCCGGGGCACAAATAATATCACATAGTAAATCCAAGCCACTAGTATCATCATCCATATAATCTTCCGTAGTAGTAACTTCATCAATGAATTTACATTCACCAGTGTCCAAAATCACATCACAGTACAATGGTTCATAGGAGTCCTATGGAGTAGCTAAATCATAGATATGCCTATCACCCACTCCACAATCCATCTCCCTAAGTGCGTCGATATCCATAGAAATGGTCTCTGACGAAGGCTGAATGAACTCTTGTGCTTGCATCTGGCTGATGGATGTTGCAATTTGATCTAGCTGAATTTGCAAACTTTTTATCCTTTCTTGTTGTCGCTGATGATTATCACTCATTTGTTGTTGCAACAATATGCTAACTATCCACTGTAGTCTCTACACTGCTGATAATATGGATCCATGTTTCTCAGAAAAGATAATTCCTAGTCTTTCCTGAAACACCAACAAACAAATCAAAAGACACAGGAAGTAGACATGACAAAATACATGGATATACAAAAAAAATGAAATATTGAAGCCCTAAAATAAAAATTTTGATTTTTTTTTTAGAAAAATGGGTAATCCTAAGTCTACTAAGTACCATTACACTCCTTGGTAACGACAATAAAATTTGATAACAGTTGTCTTTGTTGTGGTACCGTTCCAAATTAATTACTGAACCCTCTGCACTAATGTAGCATAGTGAATGACCCGGATTATTTCCCAATGAGTGTAATCGATAGAATAATAATCTTAGAATTGCTAATTATTATTTTGAGTTTTCTATTGAAAATGGGAGTTTGGAATTTAAAAGGCTAATCCTACTTAACAGAAGACAATGCACATAATCAAACTCTAATCTAACTAAACTACGATTGTGAAGAAATTAAACAAAACATAAAGTAAGCATTCAAAAGCATAAAGGAAGTGCATAAATTTAAACAACAATTCAAATGTAGAATAATATGAGTGTAAAGAAAAACATGAAATAAATCTAACCTATTATTAAACACTTCTAACTAAGGGAAATAACACTTAAACATGCAAGAAATCAAACTAACAAACAAATAAGCTAAGCTTTGAAATTAACCAGTCAAACTCATTAACTACAAATTAAACTCAAAACTAAACATCCTAATTAAACTACAAACTAAACATCCAAATGAAACTACTAATTAAACAACTTAAGCTACGAATGAAACTACAACGATAACAATTAGGGAATGATGACCAGTTCAATTCATGTCATGAATTCCAAAAATAAAATCAACCGATGATCCACCACACCCGGAGAAGGAACCACCCTCTCCGGCGACGATGACCCGAACAACCCCCTCCAGCGAATGATGAAGTGAATCTATTGTCGGAGAATTCCTCCGACAACGCTGAAAGGGTTGACGACTGCCACTACTCCGGCGATGAATTACGGAGTTGCTGAACCACCGCAACCAAGGGATGGATTTGGAAAGGCAAAACGCTCGAACCATGGCCATGGGAAGGAAAGGAACCAGAACAGTGGTCGTCTAGGGTTCTTCACTGGCGCTGGAAATTGGTGTCGCAGCCGTAAATTGGAAGTCAAACAAGCTGTCAGAGCTGGGAAAGGATGTTGTCGAACCATCACAGTAGGAGTTAACCTCAGCCTTTCGAACCACGTCCAACTGAGGCATCTCAGCTCTGGTCACAGGTGCTAGAAGGTTCATCGGTTATAATGGACCGGAATCCCTTCATCTGCTCACTGCAAACCAAGCTGTCGAACCACCGCATCTTGATCTGTTGGCGGGATGGGAGGGGATAAACGCCGGAGATGGAAGGAAGGGTCATCGGAGATGGTTGTCAAAGTTGTCGCCATGGAAATGGAGTCGTTGCTGCTCGAGTGAGGAAGAAGTTGCGCGCCTCTCGGTTATGTGTCATAATCTTTGCGCGATGAGGAAAAGATGGATTTTAAGGCGAATTTCCATGGTCGTCCGATCCAATGGCTCTCAAATCCTAGCCATCCATTAAAGATAGGGTTAAATTCCTTGATTAATCATTATCTAGGGTATGCATCCAACGGTTAAGATTTCTCCAATTTTGAATGAAAGGATCTGATCAATCTGAATGGACGATCATGATTGGTCTAATCTTGATGAAGGGCTAAGATGTCCAGATCTAAATGTACGGACTGGATCTCTCCAGATCTGGATAGATGGCTCAGAATCAAACCATTTTCATCGGACGGTCCATATTGCTTAGATTTGATCTCTTGATTGAATTGCCTTCGATCTTGATGTAGGGCTCATATTAAATCAGCTTGAAATGCCTGTTATGATCCTAGATGAAGCCATATTTGATCCAACTTGAGTCTAGTATATTGGCTCATCTCGATCCTCTACAAACAAAGATAAAATTTACATATAAGTCCAAAATTTAGGCAAATTTATAATAAGGTCCAAAATAAATTCAAACTCATAAAACATGTTAATAATCGACAATAAATCACTCGAGAAGATAAAAACATTGATATTAAGGACCAAAATAATACGATAAACTGGTAGTTATCACTCCCCAACATTATCTTCCCTCAAGAATATTAAGGACACTATAATAAAATTAAATATGATATACCGACAAGACAATGGATGCACGAAGACAGGGGTTGGATTTGGACTAACTTGCTATCCAAATTGAGTGTAAGAAAGAATTAAAAAAAGCTAACTGCGATCATACTGAGTAAATGAAGCTAAACTTCATACGCATAAGAAATCAACAATGACATCATGAACAACTAATGACATTACCCGATATCCAAACATAAAGAGAAATTGCATAACTAAAATGAAATTGGAATTAACAATGTAAGACACAATTCAATAAACACATTACAAGTGACTAAACAAAGGCGAAAGGAAATTCCATTGGAATATAATGTACTCAATTCTTTCAACAACCTACATTAAGTATGCTTGGAACAATTAACACACTCCAAATGCTAAAAATAATCAAAAGAAACAACCAAGATATCCAGGGAGTTGTAGATGACTTCCATGATCTCGAAACTCATAGATGAAGTAGTTGTGGTTGACAAATGATTGCGGAGATGAAAAGGGTGGAGATCTCCACACCCTCGACCCTTCTGCTAATGGTGCCTTGGATGCATTCTTTGATTGGAGCTGACTATCGACAGATGAAACATTGAGATAGGGACAATGATCAGGAGATCTCTGGATTATCATCAGAGGTAGAGGAGGTTGTAGATGAAGTGTGTTGGTGCAATAGGCCCCGAGTCAATGTTGACCAAACTCGAGTGGGACTTGAGTCGTATTTTAATGTTTGTCAATACAGTTGGATATATTTTAACCATATATTGACCATATGACTAGTGGATGATTGGGATATACAAAGTCATATGGGGAGATTATTTGAGGGAGATTATTGGAGTAATCAAATCTCAGGTCAAGGTTGATCAGACTCGAGTGAGACTCGAGGGGAAGGCCAAGTTTGGATACTTGGCATGGAAAGTCCAAGAATGATCTTGGCAATGGAGAAGTCCAAGTTTGGAGGCTTTGTAAGGGAAAGTCCAAGAATAGTCTTAGCGATGGAGAAGTCCAAGTTTGGAGACTTAGCAAGGGAAAGTCCAAGAATGGTCTTGGCATGGAGAAGTCCAAGTTTGGAGGCAAATGAAGAGTCCAAGAGTGTAGTCTTGGCCACATGAGTCCAAGTGTATAGTCTTAGCGGTGAAAGTCCAAGTTATGGATACTTGGCAAAAGAAAAGTCCAAATGTGTAGTCTTGGACACGTCAACCCAAGTGTGTAGTCTTGCCAATGAAAGTTTAAGCATTGAGACTTTGTCACGCCCCGAGGGAGTCCCCGCCAGACAGAAATCCAGCAGCATCTCCCCTATACGGGTGACAATACCAATTTTTCATACAAGACCTACACAACCACTATACATCGGTCAATACGACCGGAATCCAAACAACACACGCAGGTCATAATAGGCCTCAGGCCAACAATCAAAGGATATAACCACAAGTATATCACATCTAAACCTACCCCTTCTGCCATCTGGGAAGGAATACTCAACCAAATCAAATCGTATAAAAATCCGAATAAAGGTCCATAAGGACACCAAATATCCACGAGTACATAAATCCAACTCCAGTCTTAAACATATCTTCTAATCAAAATATCCAAAATCATAAATCAAATAATCAATAAAACTATTACGACGAGGGGGGTTTGGCAGCTAGACTCCTCTGACAGCTTTATCCTGAAATAGATATAAAACAACGGGGTAAGTTCAAAGAACTCAGCAGATATAGTCGATATGCAAAGTAAGATATAGCTAACAATAACAATCATGTCAGTACAGTCTTATATATAGGGTATGCAAGAAAGAAATATAAAAGGACTGTACTTACCTGAAGCTCCTATCCTGATATAGGAGCATGTGCCATACTAGATGAAATAAAGTCGCCGAACCATATACAAATATGTATTCTGTATGCATGGCAATCATATGCACATCCAAGGCAGCAATATAAATGCAACAACCACAATACAAATGTTATCCATGCAAAATGCATGTCGTGCAAATGACATGGTCACCCCTGACGTCAGTCAACCGCCTCACATGCGATGGTGAAGCCGAGTGGGTAGGGCAATGACAACTGTGCACTCTACCATCACTGCTCCTGAGTGACCGAGTGGACAGGATGCTGTCGGAGTACACCTATCCTCCTACCCCAAATAGAGTGGGGGAGCAAAGCTCTCATCTCCTGGTGTTGTAGACCAGAGGAGGGATCCCTGCCCGCTACCACGCTGACTCAACGCTACCCATGAGCGGACTAGTGGAGCCTGACAGAGCAACTACACACACCCTTCTGATGTACCACTAACCCATGAGTGGCAGTGTGTGCAGACCATATAACTGGCTGCGGGCTCAACTATAAAGGAATCCCGTCCAGCCAGCATGCAATCATGCAAGATGGTGCATGATACTAAAGCATGTAAATCCAACTAAAATACATATCCGAATAATATGCACAATCCAATAAGTACATATCAATGATCCGACTAAAACAGGGAAGATATAACTATAAACTGATCCAATAAATGTATCAAGTAGGCACAATAACATACTAGGCATATAAACATGAAAATTATTGCAAGTTATACTAACTAGCATATCAACTTGACTATATCTAAGAGATAAGTCAAAATATCCGCCTGATAAAATGCTCGTAATCATGACCTCTTCACAACCGTAAACTTGTCTCGTGACCGAAACCTACATAAAACATAATTACCATCAAATCCAAGCACACAAGAAATGATCGAATCGAATCCTACATCGACCTCATATCCGATCCACTAGATTGATTTAGTTATCCTTTTTAACCTAATCAATCCTCTATATATAATTACCGAACCGATCAACATCACACCGAAATCAACAACCCAGCCAACCATAGTTCACTAAGAACTAACACACACCCAAATCATATAACCAAAGTATAGACAACCACTGTCAATAACCTGTAATTAAATTAAAATCATCCTGTATGTAATCCAACCAATCAATCACATTCATCCCCATCGCAGCAATGGAATTTAACAATATCCTAAATAAATCCTTCATTTTCCTCAAGCCTAATTCACAACTCCATAACAATATACAGAACATCTCACCGATCAGAAGTATAAATCCAACCTAACCCTAGGTGACATACACACAGCTCAACCAAACCTTACCTCAAACTCGATCCAACCCTTAGATCCCACAACTTGGCATCTACAATCCATTTTCAGCCATTAACAACTCACCTAACGATAAACTCGCAGCCCCCTTCGTGGCCAAGAACAACCTCACATCTAACATCAACACTCACCACATAAAATCGAAATGAACTGCAAGAAAATAGAGGAAATGCAAGATATATACCTACAACAGAACCTCCCCTCGACAGCTCTTCCCCCAATTGCTCAGTCTGTCAGAAATTCTCACTGCCCTAAATCATCAAGAGATTCAACCAAGTCAAACCACAGTTCTTCCAAAGTAAGAAGAAAATGGTTCTTACCTCGCTCTTGCAGTGATCGGCTAGGGAAGCTCCCAGGTCGGTCGCGTGAATCCGCTGCCAATCCTTGGCTCCCAAGGTCAAAGATACTGGCAGAGACCTCCTGAGCGACCAGAACGGAGTCGTTGTGCTCCTGGCTGAGCCCCCATGATGTGGCAGACGAAGGGACAGAACTACTGCTCGCCATCGACGTAGAGGGTGTCGGAAGCGAGGGTTGTGCGAGCGCCGGTGTCAAACAAAACTCCGGCATCGTCTCGCGGCGGTCCGAGGCGAGGAGGGTGGCGCCGTGGGGTTGGGCATGGGAAAAAAAAGTGCTGCGGGGTGGCGACAGCCTGGTCATCGACGGAGAAGATACCGCGAGCAAAACCGTCGACGGCGGAGAGGGGGATCGCGAAAGAGAAAAGAGAGCGCGACGGGGGGAAAAATAAAAGAAAGAAATAGAAAAACTTAGGTTAATGTCACCGATTAACCCCCTTAAATAGACTCCTCCAAAGCCTATTTATTTTATCCCCGTAATTATCTCGTACGGACTCCGTTTAAATCCAAGAAAATTACGAAAAAATTCCTAAAATTCCTTAAAAATCTCGAAAAGTTTCCAGGAGTATTTATCTTAATTTTTGGCCATTTATTTTGGTATTTTAAATTTTTCATATTTAACATTCTCCCCCCCCCCCCCCCTAATAAAATTTGGTCCCCAAATTTCCTACTCGTATATTAGTATGAGATGTCACAACAACCATCTCAAGCATCTAGAGACAAGTCACACCTCAAGTGACCAAGTGGGGTTACTGATATCCCCTAAAATCTATCACACCTGCTTCCCACAACCCTTCCAAAGTATGAATAGTATCTTCATATCGACCATCTATCATAAGTACCTAACTGTACCAGAGTGGAGCTCGATATCCGTGACCTGTTAAAGACTATGCCATAATCCTAAGGTAAATCCTGAATCGCTATCGCATACGATACTCACAGATACTCCATGAACTGGAAATCGCCACAGTATAACCTATCCAGCGATCCAACAAACTCATCTTATGGATCATTAGAAAATGAGCGGGCTCAGCTAATCGATCACCGATTACCCGAAATCGCATCAAGCCCTTTCCGAATTCGAAATAATCTCCCAACACTGTCCATTATACTAGGCTCCCACTTCCCTCTCGGTACACCACTTTGTTGATCACTAGTATTCCACTTTTACTAGTTGACACACTGAACACTAGACTGCGAAATCAACTATGTCCCGAATGTCGTTCCACCACGAAGAACGTTTCAATACTTACGATTTCCCGGATACAATCCGAATACATCTGCAACATATAGAACCTATTGCAATCTACAAGCAATACTTATCAAAATATCGTGACCAAGCCTCGTGGCTCTCGGGGTAATGCAAAAGGCACTATCTGTGGGCAACGACATGCTACCACGATCGAATCTCATGGGCAGACAGAATATATAGCTATCTAGCTACAGACGACATACAAATTCCACTATCACTAATTCCGAATATGTAGAGCAAGAGTATAACTCTATGGTAGATTCTCTCTATCATCACAACAGTGATCTATCTGTTATCCTGAATCAAAAGTAACTCTTCATAAATTCGAATGTAACTATGTAACCCACCATTCTTCTCGTAGACGGAGAAATATTTCCTCACAAGAGCAATCTACTGTCTAAAATCCATTCTATCGCACAGAACGGAAGGTGACTGAAAAACTTTACTGACCAATTTCCCCAGTTGCAACTATCCGTGTTCTAACAACTCTATGCAGCTACCCAGTAGCTGGCCAAAACCCCATGAGCATTCCGGCTCCTCACCTATACAAAACAACATAACAACTCCGAAGTCCATGTCATATATATGACGGCTTATCACGTAGTTTTTTTTAACTGCCATTAGCTTAGGATACGTCTTATTCAATAGCATCAGAAATGCTCCGATCCCCAAAAAGATGCATCCATGTACACTACCCTTCCATCCACCCGAGAATGATCAAACAACACTGGTGTAAAAAATCAACCATCGTCTGAGCCCTGAAACTAGTTTCACAAGCTTCAAACCAAGTAATTTCCATCACCAGTCAGCGGTGTAGTACCACTAGAGCATCCTATCTATATCTATGGTAATAATCAAATCAACACAAGGAAACCACCATCTACGATGGCAAAGTACGCAACTCCAACTACCACAACTGATCCAATTGTGTCCAGAATATACGACTTCCCAAATCCTTGGACGACTAAGTCGTCAATAAGTCTAATAAGATAATCCATAAGCTCATATAATTCATACCAAGTATGAAATTGTCATCGCTTCACACCTGCATCCTCTTTACTCTAGGCTGATGATATATCAATCATCACTATGACTTTGATAATTGTATGACACTCTGTCACTACAAAATCAATACACCAGTCATAAATCAATCCTAGAGTATACACAGGTGTCCTATAGCTGATCTAAATAGATCCTCAATCCACCATAAAGGATATTCATTTCCTTCTACCACTACCGCATTCCATCATCGATAATCGATGTATAACCACAAAGGTTCATCTCTCTTTGAACAACGAGTTCCAGAGCTTCTCAAGAAATAAAATACTAGGACAAATAAATATCCCATCCAACACCTCCTATAATTGGAACTTAGATTCTTCCAATTCCCATAGTGTTAAGCAACACTGATACCAACTAAATTATCCCCTAAAAAAATCGTCATTCTAACAAATACCTCTCGGCATCATCAACCTTGCCAACTTTGAAAGACCGATCGATGACGGTATCTAAGCAACTCGATTTGGCGCTCAGCTAATTGGATGACATTGCCTTGAGTATATCACGAGCTTCAACAACCTTGTGCACTTTACACTAACCCTCAGCTAACGCACCATAAGTATAAACATTTGACTCGTAAAATATCACTAGATTTGACTACACTATTTTCTTGAGACACTTGTTGCAGTGTCATTTTTATAAATATGACTCACCCTAATGCCTCCCGATAGGAACTGATGGAAGATCCAACTATCCTAATCCAAATGTAAGCCAATAAATCGTAGGTGATCGAAAATAACTCAATCACTATCTTGAGCCATTAAGTGGGGGTAAACTCTGCAAGTCTAATAAACTCTATAGTGAACTCCATTAACAATTTATCACTCAACTAAAGGCTCAAGAATTTCCTAACAATGAGTCATACAAGATAACATAGGGAAATACTGTCTCTCGAAAACATTATGAACCCGTGATCCCGTAATGGGTTATTTCCCCAAAATTCTTCTACATATTCCACCAAGTAACAACTTGAAAAGTACCTTCAACGTTATCGATCTAGGCTCAAGCAGCTCAAGGATCAAAATCCCTATGGAACTTCGTAAATTAAACCTCCATTGTCTGTATCAACAATAGTATACATTCCTTGTCCATTACCCCACAGAGTAATAATCTGACTAGCATAATTAGTGAAAACCCCTAACACTGTAGCCCTTGATTTCCACAATAAATGTGACGACTTGACCCTTACTTTCCGACTCGGTATCAGTCAGCTCTCAAAGGAAATTTATCTTTTCGACATAGGTTCAAGACTCACAGACTGAACAGGTCATTCACGTGGTCAACTCCATCTACGATTACAAATAGTGACCAACACACTGAATGTTATTTCCTGTTATCCACTAAACACATAGCCAATCTAATCTGGAGTATAAACACTAACAACAACTCCGGCTGGTCACCTTGGTGGGTGACCCCTACTACGAGTCTGCACATGTGTCATAACTCTATAGACCTTTCTGGCAACTCAATCGCCAGAGATCTCAATGTCCTCTTGCGTGGTCGCCTTGCACCATATCTCGGCGCAGGAGCACGCCCACCTCGTCTCATATCTGCTAAATTATTACCAGATGTTACTACAAGTAAAAACACAAGAAAATTTAATCATCATACCTATTTTGTCATCAGGAGAGGTCCCGTCGCCGCCAAATCCCCGAATTAACCTCGTCAATAATACCTCGAATTTCTAAAATATAAAAATCGTCGGAAATCCATACCAATCCAAAAATTTCCAGATTGACTCGCAAAAACCTGCCAAACATGGTGAATTCCGAAAAATCCAAAAACCCCTAGGAACTCGTAAACCTGGCTCTGATACCAAATAAATTGTCACGCCCCGAGGGAGTCCCCGCCAGAAAAAAATTCGATAACATCTCCCCTGTACGGGTGACAATACCAATTTTTCATACAAGGCCTACACAGCCACTATACATCGGTCAACATGACCGGAATCCAAACAACACACGCAGGTCATAATAGGCCTCAGGCCAACAATCAAAGGATATAACCACAAGTATATCACATCTAAACCTACCCCTTCTGCCATCTGGGAAGGAATACTCAACCAAATCCAATCGTATAAAAATCCGAATAAAGGTCCATAAGGACACCAAATATCCACAAGTACATAAATCCAACTCCAGTCCTAAACATATCTTTTAATCAAAATATCCAAAACCATAAATCAAATAATCAATAAAACTATTACGACGAGGGGGGTTTTGGCAGCTGGACTCCCCTGACAGCTTTATCCTGAAATAGATATAAAACAACGGGGTAAGTTCAAAGAACTCAGCAGATATAGTCGATAAGCAAAGTAAGATATAGCTAACAATAACAATCATGCCAGTACAGTCTCATATATAGGGTATGCAAGAAAGAAATATAAAAGGACTGTACTTACTTGAAGCTCCTATCCTGATATAGGAGCATGTGCCATACTAGATGAAATAAAGTCCCCAAACCATATACAAATATGTATCCTGTATGCATGGCAATCATATGCACATCCAAGGCAGCAATATAAATGCAACAACCACAATACAAATGTTATCCATGCAAAATGCATGTCGTGCAAATGACATGGTCACCCCTGATGCCAGTCAGCCGCCTCACACGCGATGGTGAAACCGAGTGGATAGGGCTATGATAACTGTGCACTCTGCCATCACTGCTCCTGAGTGATCGAGTGGACAGGATGTTGTCGGAGTATACCTATCCTCCTGCCCCAAACAGAGTGGGGGAGTAAAGCTCTCATCTCCCGGTGTCGTAGACCAGAGGAGGGATCCCTGTCCGCTACCACGCTGACTCAATGCTACCCATGAGCGAACCAGCGGAGCCTGACAGAGCAACTGCACACACCCTCCTGATGTACCACTAACCCATGAGTGGCAGCGTGTGTAGACCATGTAACTGGCTGCGGACTCAACTATAAAGGAATCCCGTCCAGCCAGAATGCAATCATGCAAGATGGTGCATGATACTAAAGCATGTAAATCCAACTAAAATACATATCCGAATAATATGCACAATTCAATAAGTACATATCAATGATCCGAGTAAAACAGGGAAGATATAACTATAAACTGATCCAATAAATGTATCAAGTAGGCACAATAACATACTAGGCATATAAACATGAAAATTATTGCAAGTTATACTAACTAGCATATCAACATGACTATATCTAAGAGATAAGTCAAAATATCCGCCTGATAAAATGCTCGTAATCATGAACTCTTCACAACCGTAAACCTGTCTCGTGACCGAAACTTGTATAAAACATAATTACCATTAAATCCAAGCACACAACAAATGATCGAATCGAATCCTACATCGACCTCATATCCGATCCACTAGATTGATTTAGTTATCCTATTTAACCTAATCAATCCTCCATATATAATTACCGAACCGATCAACATCACACCGAAATCAACAACCCAGCCAACCATAGTTCACTAAGAACTAACACACACCCAAATCATATAACCAAAGTATAGACAACCACTGTCAATAACCTGTAATTAAATTAAAATCATCTTGTATGTAATCCAACCAATCAATCACAGTCATCCCCATCGCAGCAATGGAATTTAATAATATCCTAAATAAATCCTTCATTTTCCTCAAGCCTAATTCACAACTCCACAATATCTGAGAACATCTCACCGTCAGTATAAATCAACCTAACCTAGGTGACATACACGCTCGGCCAACCTTACCTCGCTCGATCGACCCTTGGATCTGGATCCCACAACTTGGCATCTACAATCCATTTTCAGCCGTTAACAACTCACCTAACGATAAACTCACAGGCCCCTTCATGGCCAAGAACAACCTCACAGCCAACAACAACACTCACCACATAAAATCAAAATGAACTACAAAAAAACAGAGGAAATGCAAGATATATACCTGCAACAGAACCTCCCCTTGACAGCTCTTCCCCCAATTGTTCAGTCTGTCGGAAATTATCGCTGCCCTAAATCATCAAGCGATTCAACCAAGTCAAACCACAGTTCTTCCAAAGTAAGAAGAAAATGGTTCTTACCTCGCTCCTGCAGTGATCGGCTAGGGAAGCTCCCAGGCCGGTCACGTGAATCCGCTGTCGATCCCTGGCTCCCAAGGTCAAAGACACTGGCAGAGACCTCCTGAGTGACCATAACGGAGTCGTTGTGCTCTTGGCTGAGCCCCCACGACGTGGCCGATGAAGGGACAGAACTACTACTCGCCATCGACGTGGAGGGTGTCGGATGCGAGGGTTATGCAAGCGCCGATGTCAAACAGAACTCCGGTGTCATCTCGCGGTAGTCCGAGGCGAGGAGGGTGGCATCGTGGGGTTGGGCACGGGAAAAAATGCTGCGGGGTGGCGGCGGCCAGGCCGTCGGCGAAGAAGATACCGTGAGCGAAATCGTCGACAGCGGAGAGGGGGGTCGCGAGAGAGAAAAGAGAGCGCGGTGGGGGGAAAAATAAAAGAAAGAAATAGAAAAACTTAGGTTAATGTCGCCGATTAACCCCCTTAAATAGACTCCTCCAAAGCCTATTTATTTTATCCTTGTAATTATCTCGTACGGACTCCGTTTAAATCTAGAAAAATTCCTAAAATTCCCTAAAATTCCCAAAAAAATGTTGGTGCAATCGGCCCAGGTCACGATTGACCAGGACTCGAGTTTGGCTCGAGTGATGTTTTGATGTGTTTTGATGTTTCGACAAAAACATATGACAATATAATTGTCATGGAAAGTCCAAGTCGGACACTTGGCAATGTAAAGTCCAACATGGGTTGGCAAGGAAAGTCCAAGCATGGTCTTGGCATGGAAAGTCCAACATGGGTTGGCAAGGGAAAGTCCAAGCTTGAGTCTTGGCATTTGAGAAGTCCAAGGGTTTGATATTGGCGGCGTAAAGTCCAAGCGGGAGTCTTGGCAGCATAAGTCCAATGGTTGGCGGCGTAAAGTCCAAGCGGAGTCTTGGCGGCGTAAGTCCAATATGCCTTGGCGGTATAGACACCGTTAGCATGACATAGCCGACGGAAGCACCTGAAGGCTAGCGCGATGGATGAACAAGTCATGGATGACTTGGAGGGATCCGAGAGGCGTGAGGCTGATGGAGGTGACTAGAAGGCTTAGGTCTAGGCTAAGGGTGGTCTAGCAAGTATGGGGGAACCATATTTGAGTTAAAACCTCATGGTTGAGGTGTGCGGTCGTGGTGCCATGTGGCGGACCTCAAATAGGGTTTGTGCGGGTTATGACCTATCGATCCGATTGCCATAGGTTGGCGATCGGTGATGCTTCAGCGATCGTGATCGTGTGATCGATCGGTGGTGCTCGAAGTCGGCCACGAGAATGGAGTCGAGACTTGACTGGTCGAGTGAGGACTTCATCGATCGGTGATGGTCTGTCGATCGGTGATAGTAGTTCCGTTGGACTTATCCAACGTGGAACTAGCCGTTGTCTCACGACAACGGTGGCATCGTCGATCGTGATGGTCTCGATCGATGATAGACTTTTCCAGTTGAAGCTATATATGGAGCTCGTGATGGAGGAAAAAACCGGTTCTTGAGGGCTATTGGGCGATTTGTTGGTGCAAATCAGGTCTCCAAGTGCAAGCAAGCAAGCATTCAAGCAATCAAAACAAGTATTGTAAAGTCTTTTCTTTACTTGTATTTCATATTTACATTGTATATTGCTTGTATTTCATTCTTCTTGTAAGATTTATTGTAAGGGGTTTCTCGCCTCCGACTTGTGTCGAGAAGGAGTGTTTATCATTAGTGAGTGCGTGTGCATCACTAGGGCTCTTTAGAGCTCGATCAGTGGAGTAGGAACCGTGCGGTTCGAACCACGCTTATATCATTGTGTTAGCTTGTTGTCTATTTCGTTATCGCTTTTATTATTTCTATTTCACGCGCACTAACGAAATTGTAGACACAAACGAGAGCCAATTTCATCTACGCTTATTCACCCCCTCTAGCGTTCCAACGATTCCTAACAAGTGGTATCGAGCGGGGCTCTTCTACGGTTTAACAACCGAGCTAAGGTGAAAGGCTAGAGGGTGAAGATGGAATTCAAGACAAGCTTGGATGGAAATCAACACTCCACCTCCATATGATCCAAGATTTTCCAAGATGGAGAGCAAGAATGGAAACATTCTTGATGATGAACATAGAGGATTGGTTTATCCTCATTGAAGGTCTTGAACCCCTAGGGATAAGAAGGGAATGTCCTAAAATTGAAAAAGTGGACCCAAGAGCAACAGCCAAAAGCTCAAGACCGGGTTAAGGTAACGAAACTTTTGGAAGATTTAATCCCTAATGATGTTTTGTGCAAGTTAGGGGATTACATGTATGCCAAGGAGCTATGGAGAAAATTGGCAAGATACCATGAGGAGAGTTCATCCTCAAGTGAAAGTGAGGAATCGGAAGTTGAGATGGAGTCAACTTCCGAATCGGAGAAAGAAGAAGTAGAAGAGGTGGAAGAAGCATCTACTTCTAGGATTGAGGAGGATAGACCATCCTCTACACCGGAGCAACCTCAAGAAGAGCTCTCAACATCCGATCAAGATGAGGAAGCTCAAAATTCAACTCCGGCACCCACCACCCTAGGTAACTCAAACACTTTATTTTCAAACAAAAATCATATTATGTGCTTTGAGTGTAGGGAGTATGGGCATTACAAGAGCAAATGTCCAAAGAGAATCAAGAAAACTCCTCCGGCGCCTAAAAGTCAACAAAAGTCAACGGACGCCGGTTCTCCAAGACAAAAGAGCAAGGAGCATGTCATTTGCTTCAAATGTCGACTACCAGGTCATTACCGGAGTCAATGCCCAAAGAAGAAAAAGAAGGGGCAAAGGGGAGCATCACAAGTAGGGGGAGCCACTAAGGCAAACCCTAAGGTATATTTAAATAATACTTCGTCTAATTTAAAGCATGCTAGAACTAATTTTAGCAATTGTGGTATGTATCATAAAGAGCATGCTAGAAATAACAAACATATGTGTTTAGGAGCTAAGAATGTTCACCTTAAGAATAAGGAGAAATTTGGGACTAATGTCCTTAGAAAAACAATACCTAAGAAATCTATTAAGAAAATCCAAGAACATCTAGGTTTTAATCCAAAATGGATCAGGCATTCGCCAAGAAAGTCCAATGCCCAAGAGTTAAATAAAAATTCTAAAATTGGGCAATTAGAATTAGAAAACCAAGCCTTGAGGTCAAGGCTTGAGAAATTGGAAAAGACCCTAAACAAAATACAAAATCAATCTCAAGGGTCGAATTGTCAAACTCGTAGGTCAAGAAGTCAAAATCAACTTCTAAGACCTAAGAGTCAGAAGTCAACCAAGGGCAAGAATGGTTTGGGTCACAAACCTAAGTCCAAGGTGACTTACCATAGTGTTCCGTTTGACTATGGGACACTAACTAGGTCTAGGAAGACCAAGGTCAATAGGGAAGTCATCCCTAGAGTTGACCATGGTGTGTGCCTAGTGGCTAGGGTTTCTAGGAAACCTAGGGAAGCCACTAAGAAGGTTGCAAGGGGAGATACCCCTAGAGTCAACCTAGGTAAGACCCAAATGACCAAGGCTAATAAGCCTAAGAGGGTCATTATGAAGGTATCTAGGGAGGTTATCCCTAAGGAATACCTAATTAACCCTAGGAGCTCAAATCGGTTTTGGGTTCCTAAGAGCGTGATTGATTCACGCTAGATGGGTTAGGGTGTGCCAACCTTAAATGGATGGGTAGTTAACTCAACCATGGCAAAGGTGGCACTTTAGGTTATTTTCAAGGTTATGGATACCTTGGAAATAGATTTGAATTATCATCCTAAAAGATTTTAGGGTGTGCCAATATTATTTGAGAAGCTTGATAAAATGGTCAAATTGGCACAATTTAGGTTTAGAGGTCGTAGTGTGCCATTTTGGGTTTTTGGCACACTTGGGAAAATTTAGGTTAATATGGCAAAATATACTTAATTATATCAAATGGCAATTAATATTAAAATTTAGGTATTACCATACCTATATATTTTATTTGCCATGCCTTGTTTGTCATATGCCATGTCATGACATCATGTTTATTCTTAATCATCTTATATGTCATGATTATGCTTAGGGATTAAGGACCAATGTCATGTGTTTTTAGATTTTATCATATGTCGTGACATCATGATCATTGGCCATGCTTAATTATTGCTATCTTTATGTCATGATCATTTCATGCATTTAATTGATTAAAATTGATTTAAGGACTATGGCATGACTTGGAGTCCTATTTATAAGGGAATCAAGTAGAGTTGCTTTAGAAAATGCATGAAACCCTAGTTTAGGGAGAACAAAACCCACATCTCACATCTAATTGACATGTATGTGTATTTATACACCATAGATACATGTGAGATGCTAGGATATGAGCTAAGTTCAAGGTGCATAGTTTTTGCATCTAGATGAACTAAATCTCATCTAATTTTAGTTGTGGATCATTGGGAAAGCATGTGTACAAGTCATGTACATAGAGCCCAAGGAATATGATCCAAAATAAGGTTTTGAAAACATTTTAAAATCATTTTGAAAAACCTTGGTGAAGTCTATCTTTTGATAGCAATCACCATTGATGAAGTTGATGCAAAGTAGGGCCAAAACATTGAAAGTTTCAATGGTTTTGAACTTTGTACCAATTTCACTATTTAATGGGTAAAATAATTTTCAAATATTTTTCACCCATTGTATTAGTCATAAGTATTATATGTATCAAATTTCGTGATTTTTCGATATACGTATAATTATTTATGAATTTCCAAAACTCGATTCTGATAACTGAAATTCGGAAATTTCAGTTATCAGTCGACTGCCTTGAGTGGGATCGATGATGAGTGATCGATCGTAGACAGAGTCGACTGCCAAGGCTGATTTCGGGAAAACTAAGTTTGGTTAGCCCGTGTTCAGCCATGGTAAAAGTCCCTAATCACTCCTAACCCTAGGATATGCTTTGGGAAGCATTATAAAGGGTGAAAATCCATTGGATATGAATTAGGAGAGGTGTTTAGGGTTTGTATCAATTTTAAGGTGCTGGAAAGTTCAATATTGAATTTCTAACCTTAATTTTGATGGTTTAGAGTTCCTATTGGCTTAGGGTCTTCCCAAGGACATTGTTGGTGCAATGGTCAAGGAGGAGCAAGCCTTTAGGGGGAGATATCCATCTTGGGATGATGGATGTGTTTTTCTCCTTGAAGGGGAGAATGTTGTCAATTTGGGAAATTTATGGATTTTTAGAAACCCAATTTGGAAATTGGGAGAGTGAATAGGATTGCCTCTCTTGAGTGATATAGGACTTATCACTAGGAATATGGTAGGCATCCTAGGTATCTTTGAACCAAGGGGGAGATTGTAAGATCTCATTGGGACATGAGACATTGACCTCCTTGGAGAGAAAACCTTTTTGATGTTAGTCAAAAAGGGGGAGAATGTTTGGGGGAGAACATTTGGGATAATTGGTAAAGGATTTGAGTTAGTATTCTAACTCAATTATTTGTTTGGTTTTTGTCAAACATCAAAAAGGGGGAGATTGTTGGTGCAATCGGCCCAGGTCACGATTGACCAGGACTCGAGTTTAGCTCGAGTGATGTTTTGATGTGTTTTGATGTTTCGACAAAAACATATGACAATATAATTGTCATGGAAAGTCCAAGTCGGACACTTGGCAATGTAAAGTCCAACATGGGTTGGCAAGGAAAGTCCAAGCATGGTCTTGGCATGGAAAGTCCAACATGGGTTGGCAAGGGAAAGTCCAAGCTTGAGTCTTGGCATTTGAGAAGTCCAAGGGTTTGATATTGGCGGCGTAAAGTCCAAGCGGGAGTCTTGGCAGCATAAGTCCAATGGTTGGCGGCGTAAAGTCCAAGCGGAGTCTTGGCGGCGTAAGTCCAATGTGCCTTGGCGGTGTAGACACCGTTAGCATGACATAGCTGACGGAAGCACCTGAAGGCTAGCACGATGGATGAACAAGTCATGGATGACTTGGAGGGATCCGAGAGGCGTGAGGCTGATGGAGGTGACTAGAAGGCTTAGGTCTAGGCTAAGGGTGGTCTAGCAAGTATGGGGGAACCATATTTGAGTTAAAATCTCATGTTTGAGGTGTGCCAGTCGACTGGTGCCATGTGGCAGTCGACTGGACCGAGTCAACTAGGGTTTGACTGCGGGTTATGACCTAGCGCCGATCGCCATAGGTTAGCTGATCGATGAGCCGAGCCGATCGGATCGTGTGATCACCGACCGGGTGCTCGAATCGCCACGTAATGGAGTCGAGACTGACCGTCGAGTGAGGACTTCATCCCGATTGATGGTCACAATCGGGCCGATCGATAGTAGTTCCGTTGGACTTATCCAACGTGGAACTAGCCGTTGTCTCACGACAACAGTGGCATCAGTCGACTGATGGTCTCGATCAGTTGACTGATAGACTTTTTCCAGCACAGGTTGAAGCTATATATGGAGCTCGTGATGGAGGGAAAAAAAACCGGTTCTTGAGGGCTATTGGGGCGATTTGTTGGTGCAAATCAGGTCTCCAAGTGCAAGCAAGCAACCAAGCATTCAAGCAATCAAAACAAGTGTTGTAAAGTCTTTTCTTTACTTGTATTTCATATTTACATTGTATATTGCTTGTATTTCATTCTTACTGTTGTAAGATTTATTGTAAGGGGTTTCTCCGCCTCCGACTTGTGTCGAGAAGGAGTGTTTATCATTAGTGAGTGCGTGTGCATCACTAGGGCTCTTTAGAGCTCGATCCGTGGAGTAGGAACCGTGCGGTTCCGAACCACGTTATATCATTGTGTTAGCTTGTTGTCTATTTCGTTATCGTTTTTATTATTTCTATTTCCGCTGCGCACTAACGAAATTGTAGACACAAACGAGAGTGAATTTCATCTACGCTATTCACCCCCCTCTAGCCGTTCCAACGATTCCTAACAAAAAATTCCAGGAGTATTTCTCTTAATTTTTGGCCATTTATTTTGGTATTTTAAATTTTCCATATTTAACAGACTTGGTAATGGAGAAGTCCCGGAGGCACAACCTCTTGGCAAAGATATCCGAAGGCATGACATAGCCGATGGAAGCACCTGAAGACTAGCGCGAAGGGTGAACGAGTCGTGAAAGACTCAGACGGACCCTGATGGAGGTGTGAGACTGATGGCGGTGGCAAGAAGACTTAGGTCTAGGCCAAGAGTGATTGATCAAGTATGAGGGGATCATACTTGAGTTAAATCTCACTCTTGAGGTTTACCAGTCGACTAGAACTTTAGGTAAGTCGACTAGTTGAGTGTTTAGTACTCGAGAGTCTAGTCAACTCGGAGAAGTTGATTGGGATTATGACAAGTTGGCTGAGGTTCAACTGTCGATTAAGTGCTCTGGCAGTCGACTGGTGACTTGCACTAGTCGACTGGTCCATGGCAATCAACTGTCAATGTGGACATTCAACTAGTGATAGTGGATACGAGCACAAATGTAAAATACCAAAAATAAATAAATAAAATAATAATAATAATAAAATAATGCTTGTTAATTAGGAAAAATACCCTATGGAATTTTTCAGGAATTTTTAGAAATTTTCTTGGACTTAAATGGAAAGTTCTATGGCAGTTGTGGGGAAAATTTAATAGGCTTTGGGAAAGCCTGCTAGGGTTAACTGTTTATAGGGTCTAAAATATGACCCGTTATCGTCGAAACCCGACCTGTTTGGGTCAAACCCGATCCATTTTAAACCCGTCCCTTTATTCCTCGTTGTCGCTCTTTAACCCCCGAGCGTTTCCTTTCTCCCACCGCGACATTTCCTCTCCCCGATCCCTATTCCTCTTCCACCCATTCTTCGCCACAACCACTTAAATCACGATTCTTCTCCTCGCCGAGGGCTGCCACCGCTACCTCTTTTTCTCTTCTCTCCCTCGCGCACCCGACTACGCCCAGCCACCGATGGCCTCTGCTTTGCAGCCATCGCACATGCGTCGCCGCCCTTGCGCGTCGACTAGCAGCCAGCAGTCGCGACCTTTACATGCTCGCCGCCTGGCCTCTCTTCTTCCCGATTTCGTCGCCACTGCCCCTTCTCGCGATAGGGTTGCCGCCGCACTTCATCTTCTCACGATCTCAAGCCACCGCTGCAGTCCGTCACCTACTCCTCGTCGCCGCCCACACCAGTGATCTCCAAGCATCACTGCCCTCACGCATCGCAACCCCTTTTTCCGCCGGCACCATCACTGTTGGCTTTCTTCACGCGAATCCAGTTGTCTCGCCGTCACCTCTCCCTTCTAATCTCGACGGTAACAAGCTCTTCTAGCCGTTGGGCTTGCCTCGGCACAAGGGACAACCCCTGCAGCCACCGAGCCACCTCGACGTTGGTCCCTCTGTTCTGCTGATCTAGCATCGTCACCGGGAGTTTGGTAGCCTCACCGTGAGCTTCCCCTTTTTCTCTAAGCTTCGGGTGTGAGTCACATCACTTTCTCCTTCTTCGATCGACTATTTCCTTCTGCTCATGTGCCAGATTTGGATTGCCTCCGTTGAAGGCCTTGCAGTGTCTTGCCGCCACTAGGAGCATCCTTGTTGTCAACCACATTGACGTGATCTGAACTGGCCAATGAAGGATAGGTAAGTGTTTGATCCATTTCTAGATCCGAGAAGTTGATTGGGAGTTTTGTTGTTAGCTGTGTAACTTAGATTAATTAGTTGACAGGTTGTTGCTATAGGGGAGGAGGCTCTATTTAAGCTGGAAATTTGTCTGGCTTCAATGAAATTGAAGATCATATCTCTCGCCGTGAGAAACAAAGTTATGACAGGTTGCATTTAATATGTCTCCTAGTTTAGGTAATCTCTTAAGTCTTGTTGTGTTTCACGAACTGTGGATGCAAGGGGAGATTTCAGTGTGGGTTTGTGATGGATTTTGTTGATGAAGATAAAGTGAGTAAAGATTCAACTTATCTATCTATTTGTTATAGATTACTACTGGTGGATTAAGACGTTGTGGAAGGTAAGTGTAGATTTAGATTGAATTACAGTTGTGGTGTGATAATTATAACTGATGTTGTAGTTGAATCGATGATTAGTAGTTAGTGAATGGAGTTGTTCTATTGGTAAGATTTGAGATTAGAATTGGGTTAGATTCCTTTTCCTACCAATCGTTTATGTTAGTGCTTAGTTATGTTTGTATGTTAAATTGCAGAACTTGAATTCAGGATGTGGAGATTCCTCGATAAGTCTTCGAATCAGGTGGGTAATTCCTACCCTGGTCAGGTAGTTTTAATGCATGCAGATTTAGATGCATGATCATCTTATATGATCATGTTACCTTGACTCTATTCTTATTTACTCTTGCGCTTGATACTTTACCTTTGGCTGTTAACTCTATTGCTGCTATCATGTTTGATTTTATCATGATTAGGAGTTATATATATATATAGGTGATGTAAGTAATCTATAATTTATTTAGTTAAGTGCATGCAAATAGTAAAGTCCAGATGACAACCTGACTGTAAATTGGGCAAAAAGATCATTCGTAGATAGATAATGTCTTGAACCTAGGGTTAATTTTAGTACCCTTAGGTTGCATGTTTACCACCAACCATGTATTGTGTAAATGGTCAGGTGATATTTAGTGTGCCGCTATGGACCAGTGGTCCTAGCTTGATATAATCAGTTTGAGTACGACTCTCTACAAGATAGAGAGTGCGTAGATCAGTAAGTACGACTCTCTACAGAATAGAGAGTGCGTCGATCAGATGAGTACGACTCTCTACATGATAGAGAGTGCGTCCATCAGTTGAGTATGACTCTCTGTAGGATAGAGAGTATGTCGATTAGATTGGTATGACTCTCTACATGATAGAGAGTGTTATGATCAATTGAGTACGACTCTCTGCAGGATAGAGAGTTCGTTGATCTGATTAGTATGACTCTCTGTAGAATAGAGAGTCTGTGGTGGATGTCTGTATGTGGGACATTGCATTCATGTCATTTGCATTCACACTGGCGACGTGGTCTCCCTTGTGGTTGAGAGGGTCGCCAGTCATCCTGCCTCCACGGTTACTCATAGGAGAAGTAACCGGTGTGAGGGCAGAGCATTGTGGTGCCACACTCTACCACTATAGATGGTGGTAGTGGGATTTGCGTGTCGTAGTCTTGCGTGTGTGACACTCGACCACTCATGGGTAGTGATTGTCGGAGTGGCCAACAGCAGGGACCCCCATCGTGTAGCTTGCTCTTCACGCTTATATACTACTCGATCATACTGTCCACTCGGTCACTCGAGAGTAGTGGTTAGTGTTGAGTTGGGACAGTTATCATGCTCGAGCCACCGAGGCCACACTGGGGTCGTGGTAGCCTTAGGGTGAGCCGACATGCCCATGCATGCTGCATTGCCGACTTATGGCATTTTTGTATATTGACATATATATATATATATATATATATATATATATATATATATATATATATATATATATATATATGGATGATTGTGATTAGTATACATATATAGATGCAGTATATATATATATGCTTATTGTGATGCTGCATTTAATTGTACATCATCTTCATACATGCTACCTACATTGCTTATACGGTTGTGTATGATACATGTATAGTTGTTGGATTGTCTATTGTTTTCTTTGACCTGTATTTATGTCGTTATATGGTTTAGAGCAGACTTCCTGTATATGTATATATTGTGGATATGTGCTCAGGTTGGATAGGTGTAGCGTAGCAGACGTTCAGGTATGTCTGCATTTTATATTGGCTTTTGGTTAGAAGATATATGCATGAATATGTTATCATGCTAGTGAAACCTGTAGATTTTTCTATCGAAATACATGTGATATTGATACATACATGTTTTTCTATTACCTGCTGAGTTTTACTCACCACCACGGACCCTGGGTTTTTTTGTCGCCCAGGTAACAGGTAGCCGACTTCGTGATGGACTTGGAGCACCACTGGCTGGCATCGTCTCTTCTCAACTCCGAGAGTCCGAGATTTTGGGTTATCGTTGGTGTTCCGATATGTCTTTGGTTTTATGTGATGATTGTAGTTGTGACTATTGTTGTTGTATCTTTCTTTTTTTTTTTTGGTTTTGTTATGGTGGTTCTTAATTTTGGTGTTAGTCATACCGGTATGCATGTGTGTGGGATTATATTGTTGTTGTGTTGTTTTCGCTATATTTTAATGTGTTATTGTGGTTACATTTTTATATGTTATGTTTATTGTGGGCCCAAGGGCCTTGTATTAACACGAGATATTGCCACGTACAGGGGAGATGTTGTCCATTTGTTTTTCGGCACGGTATACTCTCGGGGCATGACAACTTTAGTGGAATCAGAGTTCTAGGTTCTGCGATGTCATACAATGTTATTTTGTGTCAAATCTTGGATTCTCGGGAGTCGATTTGTTTCGCTTTTGGTTTTCTGAGATGAGACTGACAGCGGCCTGAGCTCCAAGCAGCACGAGGTAAGAATCCCTGATAACTTATAGTTAGTTAGATGTTTATCTAAACTTGCTCAACAGGTGTATACAGTTAGAGTTATGATATCTATGCAGACTTGTAGTAGAAGTCGCCCACCGTGGCGACCAACCGGAGTTGTCGTTAGGGTTTATACTCTCGGTTTTGTTGGTTATGTATTTAATGTTTGAACAGGGAATAACATATAGTGTGATGGTTATTATTCGTAACCGCGGTATGAGTTGACCACGGGAACGACCTGTTAAGTCTGTGAGTCTTGAACCTATGTCGAAAAGATGATTTACTTTGAGAGTCGATTGATACCGAGTCGGAAAACAGGGGTTCATATTTCTTGTGGAAATCAAAGACTATAGTCTTAGGGATTTTCACTAACGGTGCTAGTCAGATCATTACCGTGGGGTAATGGACTAGATGTGTATACTATTATTGTCATACATATACATCAAGCGGAGGGTAAGTATAAGGTGTTTCATAGGGATTTTGATCCCTGATTCGTTCGTACTAGGTTGTATAACTTTGAAGGTACTTATGAGTACTTAACTGGTGTTATACAGAGAAGGTAGAGTTATTTGCATACCATTATCGGGATCAAGCCGGTATTTGGTGGTAAATGCAGAAAATAATCTTCGGGGAATAATATATCACTTGATCATGGTTGAGTGATGTTGAAAGAGAGTATTTTCCCCACGTCACTTCCTGTGACACATTGTAAGAAATTCTTGAGTTTTAAGTAGGGTGATCGTCGATAACGAGAATATCATGCAGAGTCGTTAGACTTACAGAGTTTATGCTCACCTAATAGCTCAAGAAGATGAATGAATATTTTAAGCCACCCACGGTTGTTGGCTTACTGTTGGATTAAGATGATAGGATTTTTTATCAGATCCTACCGAAAGACGTTGGATTGAGTCGGGAGTTTAGAAATGACTCCATACAAGTATTTAAGAGTTGGAGACCGATAAGAAAATATTGCAGGTCAACTTAATAGAGTCAGAAGTCTCCGATTGTTGGATAAAAAGGAGCAAGATCGGAGTCATAGGCCTTGGGCTACTTTCCAATTATTGAAGACCAACCGCAGATCATCAGGATGTTCTTGTGCACATCAGCAAAATCAGAACAAAGACTTTGAAGAGATTATGTGCATGCAGTGCAGATCACGAAGACATGTGAAGTCGGATTATCTGTTGGATTAGTTCATCTGTTGCTATTATAAGCAACCAGTACATTTGAGGTGTACTTTGAAGACTCAGTTGAAGACTATTGATGGTATTCCGGGAGGAAGATGCATCGTTTTGACGGCAGAGATCAGCACAGAAGATTGGGTTATTTCATCAGCAGCAACCTACTACCTCATGTGTGGTTGGAGTTTCTTGATACTGCCCTTCAGCAGAGATCAGCACAGAAGCAGCATCAGCAGAAGATATCGCAGAAGACTCATACAGACAACAACAGTTACCCCTAGATGTGGATTGGCTTAGTACAGAGGAGAGAGTATATGACGATGGTAGTATCTATTCGGTATCCTACAATTATAGCTCGTAGGATTTAGTGATGGGATCAGATGATCCGGGAAAATCCTTGGGTCATTCGTCTAGAAATGTGACCGCTTTATCGCGGACTGTTGGATCTGATCTTCTTCTCTTCGGAGAAAGGATGAGACTTGCGAGGAGCCTTTGGATCGGATTGACAGATAATGGATTGTTCAGGGTATTACTTTAGTTTACCCTCAAGGTTAATATATTGAGAGATGCTTGTAGTTATAGGTATCTTTGTCTAGAACATTCTCAGTTGGATTAGAAGGGTTCCTATACATTGACTTGTGGGTCGGTGGTATCTCTACCGTCAATTAAGAAGTAAGGGATTCCCTTAGATTTAGATAGACATATCTTTACTGTAGACATATTCTTACGGATGATCAAATTGTTGGGATTATGGTATGATTATGTCTTTCAGATGTGCATATAATCCGAGAATATTCGGATGTAGTTTTGGATGAACTCCTAGGCTTGCCGCTGCATAGGCAAGTGGAGTAGGCGATCGAAAGGATTGCAAAAATAGTTCCGGTATCGAAGATCCCATACCGGGTGATAATTTGATTGGTATAAGTGTTACTAAACACTATGGAAATTGGAAGAACGTAAGTTACGATTATAGGAGATGTTGGACGGGATATTTATCTGTCCCAGTATTTCTCCTTGAGAAGGATCCAGAACTCTTTGTTAAAGAGAGATGGACCTTTGAAATTATGCATCGATTATCGATGATCGAATGCGATGGATGTTGAAAGTAAATATCCTTCATTGTGGATAGATGATCTGTCTAGATCAGTTAAGGACACCTGTGTATACTCTAGGATCGATTTATGACTAGAGTGTTGATATTGTAGTGACGGGGGTGTCATACAATTATCATTGTCGTTATGATGATTAATATATCATCATCTTAAAGTAAAGGGAATGCAGGTGTGTAGAGACGACAATTTCATATTTGGTATGAGTTTTATGAGTTTTGATTAAGTTGTTAGACTAATTAACGATTTAGTCACCATTGGATTTGAGAATCGTGTATCTTGGACACGATTGGATCAGTTTGTGGTTGTTGGAGTTGCGTAACCTGGACACTGTTGATTGTGGTAGTTGGAGTTGCGCACTCGACCACCGTAGATGGTTGTTTTCCTTGTATGTTTTTATTAATTCCATAGATGTGGATAGAATGCTTGCCATTATTATACCACGAACTTGTTTGACAAAGGTGATGATGGAAATTATTTAGTCGGAAGCTGGTGAAACCAGTTACAAGACCTAGACGGTGGTTAACTTTTACACGAGTATTAGTTAATCCTTCCAGAGTAAATAAAAGGATGATGTACACAGATGCGTCGTTTCAAGGATCGGAATGATTCCGATGTAGTTGAATGAGACATATCTTATGCCTACGACAGTTAAGAAACTACGAGATAGTCTGTCATATACATGACGTGACTTTAGTAATTATTATCTGGATTTGTAGTTGTATGGAGCAGGAATGCTCATGGGATTCTGACTAGCTACCGGTTAGCTACTATAGAGTTGCTGGAACGCGAACGGTTGCAACAAGGGAGATTGGTCGCTATAGTCTCCCATGCACTTACAGAGGGTGTGGTGGAGTGGAGTTTGGACGGTAGATGGACTTCTCTTGTGAGAAGATAATTTTTCCCTCTCTAATATGGATATGTGTTTTGGATACGCATCCACTAAAAAAAGAGTTGCTACATAAAGCACATCATTCGAGATGGGCTATATATCTTGGTGGTACTCGGATGTACCGAGATTTAAAACGATTATACTGGTGGGACGGTATAAATAGAGATATAGCAGATTTTGCTGCTCGATGTTTAGTATGCCAGTGGATGAAGGTTGAACGTCAAAAACTCGCTGGATTGCTCCAGGAAATTTCGACTTCCGAAATGGAAGTGGGAGCATATCACGATGGATTTTGTTACGGGATTACCTAGAACCTGTAAAGGACATAATGTGATTTGGGTGATCGTGGATCGACTAACCAAATCCGCCTATTTCCTTCCTATTCGTGGGACGGACCCGTTAGACAGTCTGATAGAGTTATACTGTCGAGAGATTGTCAGGTTACATGGCGTACATGTGAGTATTATATTTGATAGAGATCCATGATTTATCTTGAGGTTTTGGCAGAGTCTGCAGCAGACCATAAGCACAAAGCTTCGGCTTAGTACTGCATTTCATCCGCAGAAAGATGGACAGGCTAAGCATACCATTCAGATATGGGAGCGGATTGGGGTGTAGCTTACCGATTGGCTTTACTTCCGACACTTGCGGGTATTCACAACATATTTCATGTTTTTATGTTGAGGAAATACATATCGCATTCAGATCATGTTCTGAAAGAGGCTCCGATACCACTCCTGGCGAATGCGACTTATGAGGGGATTCCAGTGCGAATTCTTGATCGCAAGGAGCGACAGTTGCGGAACAAAAACCATCCGACTCATAAAGGTTGGATGGCAACATCATACAGATAAGGAGGCTATGTGAGAGCTGGATGATATTATTCGAGCTCGGTACACTCATCTAGATACTTGAGATGGTTGTTATGACATCTCGTACTCATACATGAGTCGAAAATTTGGAGACCAAATTTTTATTAGTGGGGGAGAATGTAAAATACCAGAAAAAAATAAATAAAATAATGCTTGTTAATTAGGAAAAATACCCTATGGAATTTTCTAGGAAGTTTTAGAAATTTTCTTGGACTTAAATGGAAAGTTCTATAGCAGTTGCGAGGAAAATTTAATAGGCTTTGGGAAAGCCTGTTAGGGTTAACTGTTTATAGGGTCTAAAATTCGACCCATTATCCTCGAAACCCGACCTATTTGGGTCAAACCCGATCCATTTTAAACCCGTCCCTTTTTTCCTCACTGTCGCTCTTTAACCCCCCAGCGTTTCCTTTCTCCCACCGCGACATTTCCTCTCCCCAATCCCTATTCCTCTTCCACCCGATCTTCGCCGCAGCCACTTAAATCGCGATTCTTCTCCTCGCCGAGGGCTGTCGCCGCTACCTCTTCTTCTCTTCTCTCCCTCGCGTGCCCGACCACGCCCAACCGCCGATGGCCTCTACTTTGTAGCCATCGCACATGCGCTGCCTCCCTTGCGCGTCGGCCAGCAGCCAACAACCGCGACCTTCACACGCTCGCCGCCTGGCTTCTCTTCTTCCCGATTTCGCCATCGTCGGCCCTTCTCGTGATAGGGCTGCCGCCGCACTTCATCTTCTCACGATTTCAAGCCACCGCTGCAGTCCGCCGCCTACTCGTCGTCGTCGCCCACACTAGTGATCTCCCAGCGTCACTGCCCTCACACGTCGCGACCCCTTTTTCTGTCAGCACCATCGTTGTTGGCATTCTTCATGCGAATTCAGTTGTCTCGCCGTCACCTCTCCCTTCTGATCTCGGCGGCAATGAGCTCTTCCAGCCGTTGGGCTTGCCTCGGCACAAGGGACAACCCCTGCAGCCACCGAGCCACCTCGACGCTGGTCCCTCTGTTCTGCTGATCCAGCATCATCACCGGGAGTTTGGTAGCCTCACCGTGAGCTTCCCCTTTTTCTCTGAGCTTCGGTCGTGAGTCGCATCACTTTCTCCTTCTTCGATCGGTTGTTTCCGTCCGCTCATGTGCCAGATTTGGATTGCCTCCGTTGAAGGCCTTGCAGTGTCTTGCCGCCACTAGGAGCATCCTTGTTGTCAACCACATTGACGTGATCTGAACTGGCCAATGAAGGATAGGTAAGTGTTTGATCCATTTCTAGATCCGAGAAGTTGATTGGGAGTTTTGTTGTTAGCTGTGTAACTTAGATTAATTAGTTGACAGGTTGTTGCTATAGGGGAGGAGGCTCTATTTAAGCTAGAAATTTGTTTGGCTTCAATGAAATTGAAGATCATATCTCTCGCCGTGAGCAACAAAGTTATGAAAGGTTGCATTTAATATGTCTCCTAGTTCAGGTAATCTCTTAAGTCTTGTTGTGTTTCATGAACTGTGGATGCAAGGGGAGATTTCAGTGTGGGTTTGTGATGGATTTTGTTGATGAAGATAAAGTGAGTAAAGATTCAACTTATCTATCTATTTGTTATAGATTACTACTGGTGGATTAAGACGTTGTAGAAGGTAAGTGTAGATTTAGATTGAATTACAGTTGTGGTGTGATAATTATAACTGATGTTGTAGTTGAATCGATGATTAGTAGTTAGTGAATGGAGTTGTTCTATTAGTAAGATTTGGGATTAGGATTGGGTTAGATTTCTTTTCCTACCGATCGTTTATGTTAGTGCTTAGTTATGTTTGTATGTTAAATTGTAGGACTTGAATTCAGGATGGTCTTTTGGATGTGGAGATTCCTCGATAAGTCTTCGAATCAGGTGGGTAATTCCTACCCTGGTCAGGTAGTTTTAATGCATGCAGATTTAGATGCATGATCATCTTATATGATCATGTTACCTTGACTCTATTCTTATTTACTCTTGCGCTTGATACTTTACCTTTGGCTGTTAACTCCATTGCTGCTATCATGTTTGATTTTATCATGATTAGGAGTTATATATATATAGGTGATGTAAGTAACCTATAATTTATTTAGTTAAGTGAAAATAGTAAAGTCCGGATGACAACCTGACTGTAAATTGGGCAAAAAGATCATCCGTAGGTAGATAATGTCTTGAACCTAGGGTTAATTTTAGTACCCTTAGGTTGCATGTTTACCACCGACCATGTATTGTGTAAATGGTCAGGTGATATTTAGTATTTCACTACGGACCGGTGGTCCTAGCTTGATATAATCAGTTTAAGTACGACTCTCTACAGGATAGAGAGTGCGTCGATCAATAAGTATGACTCTCTACATGATAGAGAGTGCGTCGATCAGATGAGTACGACTCTCTACAGGATAGAGAGTGCGTCCATCAGTTGAGTATGACTCTCTGTAGGAAAGAGAGTGTGTCGATTAGATTGGTACGACTCTCTATAGGATAGAGAGTGTTATGATCAGTTGAGTACGACTCTCTGCAGGATAGAAAGTTTGTTGATCTGATTAGTATGACTCTCTGTAGAATAGAGAGTCTGTGGTGGATGTCTGTATGTGGGACATTGCATTCATGTCATTTGCATGCACGCTGCGATGTGGTCTCCCTTGTGGTTGAGAGGGTCGTCAGTCATCCTGCCTCCACGGTTACTCATAGGAGGAGTAACCGGTGTGAGGGCAGAGTATTGTGGTGTCACACTTTACCACTATTGACGGTGGTAGTGGGATTTACGTGTCGTAGTCCTTCTTGTATGGCACTCGACCACTCATGGGTAGTGACTGTCGGAGTGGCCAACAGCAGGGACCCCCATCGTGTAGTTTGTTCTTCATGCTTATATGATACTCGATCATACTGCCCACTCGACCACTCGAGAGTAGTGGTTGGTGTTGAGTTGGGACAGTTGTCATGCTCGAGCCACCGAGGCCACACTGGGGTCATGGTAGCTTTAGGATGAGCCGACATGACCATGCATGCTGCATTGCCGACTTATGGAATTTTTGCATATTGTCATATATATACATATATGCATGTATATATATATATATATATATATATAGACGATTGTGATTAGTATACATATATAGATGCAATCTATATATATATGCTTATTGTAATGCTGCATTTGATTGTACTATGCTTGTTGTATTTGATTATACATCATCTTCATACATGCTACCCGCATCACTTATACGGTTGTGTAGGATACCTGTATAGTTGTTGGATTGTCTATTGTATTCTTTGACCTGTATTTATGTTGTTATATGGTTTAGAGCAGACTTCCTGTATATGTATATATTGTGGATATGTGCTCAGGTTGGATAGGTGTAGCGCAGACGTTCAGGTATGTCTGCATTTTATATTGGCTTTTGGTTAGAAAGTATATACATTAATATGTTATCATGCTAGTGATATATGTAGATTTTTCTATCGAAATACATGTGATATTGATATATACATGTTTTTCTATTACCTGCTGACTCACCACCACGGACCCTGGGTTTTTCTGTCGCCCAAATAACAGGTAGCCGACTTCGTAATGGACTTGGAGCACCACTAGCTGGCATCGTCTCATCTCAACTCCGAGAGTCCGAGTTTTTGGGTTATCATTGGTGTTCCGATATATCTTTGGTTTTATGTGATGATTGTAGTTGTGACTATTGTTGTTGTATCTTTCTTTTTTTTGTTTTGTTATGGTGGTTCTTAGTTTTGGTGTTAGTCATACCGGTATGCATGTGTGTGGGATTATATTGTTGTTGTGTTATTTTCGCTGTGTTTTGATGTGTTATTGTGGTTGCATTTTTATATGTTATGTTTATTATGGGCCCAAGGGCCTTGTATTAACACGAGATGTTACCACGTACAGGGGAGATATTGTCCGTTTGCTTTTCGGCACAGCATACTCTCGGAGCGTGACAACAAAAGTTGTGGTAGTCGATTGGGTAGTCGACTAATAGTGCAGCTTGACTGCTGGTAAGGGCAGTCAACTGCTCAAGTATACATTGGACAAAATCCAATTTGAATTAGTCCGTTGTGAGACAATAATACTGTGGGTAGTCGACTGGGGCCTTTTGACAGTCGACTGTTAGGCAGAATCCAGGTTGTGCGAAGGCTTAAAAGGAGCTTACGAAGGAGGATTTTAGTCAGCTTTGGGTGATTTTGAGGTGAAGTGTTGCTGCATTTCAAAGTCCTCCAAGCTCTTCCAAAGTAAGCAAAGTGCAAGAAATCAAAGTAATCTTTTGTAAAGTGTTCTTTACTTATATTTGATTTTGTATTTTGTTTTTGGTTGTATCTTATTGTTTATTGTTGTAAACACTTATTATAAGAGATTTCTTCACCTCCAGTGTCATACGAGAAAGAGAAGTTTGTTAGTGGTGGTGTGCATCACTAGAACTCACTCTAGAACTCGATTGTAGAGTAGGAACTAGGGTTCCGAACCATGTTAAATCGCTGTGTGCTTGACTTGTGTTTTGTTTTTTTTGTGTATTTTATTTTTATATTTCGCTATGCACTAACGAATTTTGTAGCCAAGCATGCGATCGATCGAGAGTCAAAATCAAAAACTACTATTCACCCCCCTCTAGCACAAGTCATGGTTCCTACAATTGGTATTAGAGTGGGGTCGCTCTTCACCGGACTCATCGCCACAAGAGCAATATCTAGAGGAGAAGAAAAATAGAGTCAACTGATGGATTCGATTATGACACCGAATTCGTCCACTGTTCAATCGAGAAGATTTTTCGGTGTGGAGCGCAAAGATGGAGATATTCTTGATGATGGACATTGAGTAATGGTTCATCCTAATGGACGGGTTCGAAGCTCCAAGTGAAATAAGGGAGAAATCCTCAAGATAAAGAGATGAACTGAAGAGAAAATTCAAGCATTCGAGATAAATGAAAGGGTAACAAAAATCCTAATTAATTTAATTCCTAATGATCTTTTGTGCAAGTTAGGAGAATATAAGGATGTCAAGAAGCTATGGAGCAACTTGGCAAAGTTCCATAAACAACCCTCATCGATCCAAGAAGAAGAGGAGGAGTCTAAGGAGGAAGAATGCTCATTCTCTCAAGAGTGTGAAGAATTAGAAGTTGAAAGATACTTAACATTCGAGGAAGGCGAAGTCTTAGAAGTCTCCATCTCTAGGATTGAGGGGGAGAAGAGACACTCGACACTGGATCAAGAGCAAGAAAAACCATCTACCTCTGAAAGAAACCAAGAACAAGCTCAAGACCTATTTATAGGTAACTTAAGCATAATTCCTAAAAATAAAGATCATATAATGTGTTTTGAGTGTAGAGAGAAGGGTCACTATAAGAGCAAGTGCCCTAATTTAATCAAGAAGAAGACAATTCAAGTGTCAAAGGTTAAAGAAAAGTCAAAGGAGGTTGGAGCCCCGATAAGGAAGAGTAAGGAGCATATAATATGCTTCAAATGCCAACAAAGGGTCTACTATAGAAGTCAATATCCTAAGGGGAGTCATCCTTGTAAGGCCAAAGGAGGAGCTTCGTATGTAGGGAGAGCTAAGGCAAACCTTAAGATAGATTTTAATAATGCTCTTTCTTTATGTAAGGACAACAAGTATTCTAGCAATATATCATGTTTTAATTCATTTGCTATTGTTAATCTTGAAAAACATGCTAGAAATAAGTATTTTTGTTTAGGTGTTAAATTTTATAATATTAGGCCTAAGGATAACTTTGGGACTACCCCATCTAAGAATGACAAAAATCTAGGCAATAACCCTAAGAAATCTAGACATATGCCTAAAAGAAAGGGGAATGCTCAAAGAAAGAATGAAAATTCAAAAATTGGGTATTTGAATTGAAAAATCAAACTTTGAGGTCAAAGCTTGAAAAATTAGAAAAGATCCTAAAGAAGACGGAAAATATGCTAAATGGGTCTAATGGGAAAACTTTAGGAGTTAGGAGGCAAGGTGCATCCAAGGATAGGAAAGGTTTGGGTCACAAACCTAAGTCCAAGGAAGTCATGCCAATCTACCATAGTGTTTCATTTGACTATGGAACTAAATCTAGATCTAAGAAAAACCAAGGTCACAAGGGAGGCCATCCCTAGAGTTGGCCATGGTAGGTGTCTAGTCGCCAAGGTTTCAAAAAAACCTAGGAAAGCCACTAACAAGATTACAAGGGAAGTTATCCCTAGGATTAACCTTAAAAGGACCACAATGACCAAGACTTTCAAGCTTAGAGGGGTCATTAGGAAGGTACCTAGGAGGTCATCCCTAGTGAATACTTATTAACCCAATTAGCTCAAATATGTTTTGGGTTCCTAGGAGCGTGATTCCCTCACCCTAGATAGGTTAGAGTGTGTCAACCCTAAATCGATGGTAGTTAACCTAGCTAGGGTAGAGTTGACACTTTAGGACATTTTCAAGGTGATATGATACCTTGGAAATGAGTTTAGAGTTTAATCTTAAAAGATTTTAGGATGTGCCAATAGAAAATATAAAGTTTAAAAATTGATCAAAATTAGCACAAATATATTAGAAGGTCATAGTATGTCATTTTGGATTTTTGGCACACTTGAGGAAAAGTTGGTATTATGGCAAATTGATATGATTTTAACAAACGACAATTAGAATTAAAATTTAGGTATTTTTATACCTTTGAATTATTTATATGTCATGCTTGGTTATCATATGTCATGTCATGACATTATGCTTCATTTGATGATATAAAATATCATGATAATGTTTAGGTTTAATTTTATTATGCTATGAAATCATATATCATTGCAAATATGCTTAATTTATGTAATCATTTATGCCATAATCATATTCATGCATTTAGGGTAAACAAATTGAACTTAAGGACAATGACATTGATTTAAAGTCCCAAGATAAGAGAATCAAATTGAATTTGCCTAGATATATACATAAACCCTTAGATTTAGAGAATAACAAAACCCACATCTCACAAAAAATATAAGGATGACTTGTGTGTGTATTGATACACCCTATATATATGTGAGATGTTAAAAAAATGAGTTAAGTTCATATGCTTATATAATATATATATATGAATTCTAACTCTTTCAATTATAAGGAATCATGAGAAAAACTTATGTATAAGTCATATGCATTAAGCCCATAGACCATGATCCAATATAAGGTTTTAAAAACTTTTTAAAATAATTTTAGAAAACCTTGGTGAAGTCTATCTTTTGATAGAAATCATCATTGATCATATTAACACAAAGTTAGGCAAAACATTGAAAGATTTCAATGCTTTTGAACTTTGTATTAATCTTGCAAATTAAGGGGTATTTGATTATAAAACTATTTTTCACTCATTATATTTGACATAAGTATTGTACGTATGAATTTTCATTATTTTTAAATTATGTATAATTACTTATGAGTTTCTAAAACTCAGTTCTGAAAACTATTTTCTATATTTTACAGAAATCAGTTGATTGTTGCTTGGAGAAGTAGACTGGTGTTGGTGCAATCGATTGATTTCTGAATTCAGTCAACTGTCTTGTCTAATATTGGATGAACTGTTGGTGCAGTAGGCACCAGATAATCGAACATGAGTTTTGATTATGACAAAGACCCAAAGTTAAGGTCATATTGTTGTCTAACGAGCTGAAGCAAGTGTGCAAGAATAGTTAAGCTGAGCTAAAGGTCTGTGACACCCGGAGAATCCTGAGTTGGGAAATCGTGGTGGTCAGGTGACACCGGAAGAACTTCAAAGGGAGTAGAAGAGCCCAGGTGGAGACCGAAAGCAAAGCTACAAGTCACAAAAGACCTAAGGTAAGCTTGTGTGTGTGAGTGAAGGTAAGGTCGGGTCCTCCATACGGGGACGTCCTTAGGCGGCGATCCGACTAAGACTTCCCATGGAAGGTGTTGGTCGAGATCGAATGGTAAGTGGCCGTCGAATTCACTATTATTACTTTGATTTCGAGCTAACTCTTTGATGTAACTGGATATCCTAGCTAACAGTCGACTGCTGGCTGTTAGCAGTCGACTGCTGGTGGCATCAGTCGACTAATAGGGTTGATCAATCAACTGCCATTCAAATTCTAACTTCGATGAGAGTCAAACTTCATCCCCTTTTCTTAGGGTGAGGTGGCCTTTGTTGATAGAACTTGATCTCAACGTCTAGGGGGTTGGATGGCTATAAAAGAATGGGGGTTTCACCCCTTTAGGTCATCATTCAAGCTCTCCAAGTGCTCCCGCAACGCCGCTACTCTACGACGACTCTACAACGCCGAAGCGCTGCCGAAACGTCGACGACATGAGCTCATCCTTCATCCTCTCGGTCATCGATATTAGTTTTAGAGTTGTTGTTTTAATCGTTGTACCTTACTTTGTTTTCAGAGCTTTTATCGTAACGAGGAGAGGGGGTTTGTCTCTCTACCTCAAGATTTCTCGAGGTTTTGTAACCGTCATCTCCTACCTCTAACAAGGAGGAGAAGTTTTAATGAATTGCCCTCCATACGCGGTCTCGGACTACTAGGGCCTTGGATTAGCAGCTGATAGGCTGTGAACCAAGTAAAACCAACCCGTGTCATTTACAATTCTGATGTGTTTTTACTCTTTCCTTGTGTTTTTACCGTATCGATGAAAATATTTCACGTGCGCTATTCACCCCCCCCCTCTAGCGCTCTTTTTACGATCCAACAATTGGTATCAGAGCGGGGGCGCTACGATTTGGTGCAACCACTAATCTAGCACTCGGTTTTAAAGTTTTCTTTTCATTTTTGGTTTTTCAATTCTAAAGTTGAGTTTTTTTCGTTTCGATTAAATTCACTCCTCATGCACTACTAATCCAAGACGAGAGTCTTGGTACCTTCTTTTTATTTTTGTGTTTGCAAGGTTTTCCTTTTCTTCTAAATGACCCATCTCAAAGGGTTTAGCACCATCCGATCTCCATTTTACAATGGAGACAACTTCTGTTACTGGAAGGGTCGGATGGAGTGCTATTTAAAAACCCAAGTAGAGATGTGGATCGTAATCCAAACCGGGTTCACACTTTCTACTAATGAAGATGGTGAATCGTTGGATCGTGATCAATGGACAAATGCCATGAAACACCAAGTGGAAGTCGATGCCAAGGCTATGCAAATCCTACAGTGTGGCTTGTCCAAAGAAGAGCTCAACCGCATCGGCCCCTTCATCAGTGCGAAGGACTTGTGGAACAAGCTCGTCGAGCTACACGAAGGAATCGACAACGCTAAGGTATGTAAAAGGGATCTATTTCTTAATAAATTGTACAATCTTAAGATGTAGGAACATGAGACCGCCACCCAATTACATGCACGGATCCAAGATATCATCAATAGTCTACATTCAATTGGACAGAAGGTCGAAAATCGGGACTTAATAAGGTACGCACTTAACACTTTTCCTAGGACTACCTTGTGGGCATCTATGGTTGATGCCTACAAGGTCTCTAAGGACCTTTCTAAGATTAGACTAGATGAAATGTTTTTTGAATTTGAACTTCATGAACAGTCTAATTCGGCCCCTGCGGAGAAAAGTATTGCCTTATTTGCAGGTCCGAAGAAGAAGCCCAAGGGTAAACCACCACCGGAGGAAGAAGACGAGTACGAGTCGGAGATAGATGACGAGATGGAAACCGAACTAGTGAATCTAGTTCGGAAGATGATCAAAAGTCAAAGATGACCCCTCAATCAATCCAAGGAAGGTAAGTCTAAATCAAATTCCAACTATAGATGCTCTGAGTGTAACAGGTTGGGCCACATCAAGTCGGAATGTCCAAAGCTCAAGAACAAGGCACAAAAGTCCAAGAAAGCACTCAACGCTACATGGGAGGAATCGTCAGAGGAGGAAGATGAGCTCAACAAACTCGTCTTCATGGCCAAGCCTACCGAACCCGTGGAAGAGTCCGAACCCGAGGAAGAGTCCGACTCCGGATCCGACGACGAGTCTCTATTCAAGACAAGCCACGGATCCATATCCAATTCAAAAGGTTCACTCAAGGTAAGTCGGTCTTTAATTGATACATTATATAATGCAATTAAGTTTTTAATTAGAAAGTTAGCTAAGTCCGAGTCCAAGGTCGAGATCTTAGTTGAGGAGGTTAAACTCCTTAAACACGAGGTCTCCCTAACCTCTTCAACTAGTCAAGTTCAAGAGGTGGACTCCACTCGAGTTGAAAAACTCAAAGTTGAGAACTCACTCATGAAAGGACAAGTCAAAGATCTTAGGAAAATATTGGAAAAGTTTACTTTGGGATCCAAGGGACTTGACCTACTACTTGGATCGCAAAGGGTCGTGTACAACAAGGTTGGACTAGGATTTAGATCAAACATGACTAACAAGTCATATATGTCAATTGTAAATCGTAATAGAAAACAAGTCCAAGCATGGGTCCCTAAGACCACTTTAATTTCACAAGTAGGATCTAATAAGTACTGGGTTCGTAAGGACCAAATCCACTATGTGGAAAGACCGAATCGATTCAATAGTCCAGGGGAGCCAGTACAAAATTTATTTGTGCTATTCTTTGAAGTTAGACTTTGCATGCTTAGGTATTTTGTTTTAATTTTTAGAACGGTTAGATAGGATCTATAACTAGTCAATTCTTAACAACATAGTACTAGGATATGACGAGATGATAGTACATTAAGAAAATGAAGTCCTGTGTGTCCAAGTTAGATAAGACATATCTAGCTCGGTGCACTCGACTGAGTTGAACTAGCTGAAGCTACCTCGTCGTATCCTTAACCAGTTATACCAGGAAGTAATCTTAAGTGACTCAAGTAATCGATTTCATGAATTTGGCTTTGTCTAAGAAAGTGGTCATTGTTCCGATCAAAGAAGGTCTCTGTGTCTCACCACTACCTGGAAGCCAATTTCTCGAAAAGGTTACTTGACGAGCTAAGGGTTAAATTCGAATCTAACCCAAGGTTGATTAGTTTCAATTCACTAAATTTAATCAAGCAAAATTGAAGTCATCTCAAAAACACATAAGGATAACATGTTTGATCATGTAGAAAGGGTGAGATGATTCCTAGGTTTAATAAACTTCAACCAACCTTTAAAATTCCAATATCTGATCCAACTACTATATGTGTAGGATCAATGGATGTTGAATAGTGGGTGCTCCCGACACATGACCGGAGACCGACTGAAATTTTCGAAGCTCAGATTCAAAAGTCAAGGATCGGTAGCTTTCGGAAACAACGACAAGCTCAAAATCATCGGATCAGGTGATATTGAGCTAACCTCTAACTTTACAATTCGAAATGTTTTATTAGTCGAAAATTTTGAGTATAATTTACTTAGTGTAAGTCAATTGTGTGACAACAACTATAAGGTTATATTCTTAGAAAATGAATGCTTAATTAAAACTAATGAAACCTCTAAAATAATACTTAAAGGAACTAGGAATAGCAACATCTATACAATTAATTTACCCAACTCCTCAACTAAGTGTCTTATGACACAGTAAGAGGATTCTTGGTTGTGGCACCGACGACTCGGCCACTCGCGCCTAAGACTCATTTACAAAGTGAGTCAGAGTGGTTTTGTCAGAGGCTTGCCCAACCTTAACAACTTGGATAATAAAATTTGTAATGCTTGTCAACAAAGTAAACAAACTATGGCACAACATCAACTAACTAACCAAGAATAAACCAAAAGTGTGCTTGAGCTCCTACACTTATATCTATTCGATTCTCATGGAGCCAAGTCACTAAATGAGAGTCAATTTTGCTTAGTCATAATTGACGACTACTCTAGGTTCACCTGGGTTAGGTTCCTTAAACATAAAAGTGATACCTTAGACCAACTTACCAACTTATGTAAATTAATAGAAAATGAAAATAACCTTAAGATTAAAAGACTTAGAAGCGATCATGGTGATGAATTCGAAAACCGTAGGTTCACTGACTTCTGTAACCTAAACGGATACCACCATGAGTTCTCTTGTCCTAGAACCTCACAACAAAATGGTCTAGTCGAGCGAAAGAATAGAACCTTACAAGGAGCCGCTAGAACCATGTTAAACGAGTACAACCTACCCGATAGATTTTGGGCAGAAGCCGTTAGTACGGCTTGTTATGTCCAAAATAGAATCCTATTAGTCAAGAGGCACCTTAAGACCTCATACGAAATCTACCATGATAAAGTACCTAACATTAAATACTTTAGAGTATTCGGATGTAGGGTACATATCCTAAATACTAAAGACTACCTAGGCAAATTCACCTTTAAAACAAATATCGGAATATTCCTAGAATACTCAACCACAAATAGAGTGTACAGAGTCTACAATAATGAAACCCTAAAAATTGAAGAAACCATTAATGTAGTATTCGATGAAGGAGATAAAACCACAAAACCCGTAGTAGAATCAATTGATGAACTGATTAATACTAGACACGAATCTGACCATGAAAATGAGTCTAGTATAAATCTTAATCCGAGTCAGTCTAGGTTACAATCGAATCATCCTATCGATCAAGTGATAGGTGATCCCAACCTAGGGGTTCGAACTAGAGCATCATACAAAAACCTTAGTCAAATCTCTTTAATCTCGAAAATCAAACTCAAATCAATTGAACAAGCTCTTCTTGATCCCGATTAGATTATTTCTATGCAAGAAGAGCTAGCTCAATTCACTAGGAACGAAGTTTAGGAATTAGTACCACAACCTAAAAATAAATCGATTATTGGAACAAAGTGGGTATTCAGGAACAAACTCGATGATAAAGGGAAAGTAGTTAGAAATAAAGTGAGACTAATCGCAAAAGGATTTAGTCAAGTAGAGGGGTTAGATTATGACGAAACCTATGCCCCCGTAGCTAGACTAGAATCAATCAGAATGTTATTAGCCTACGCTGCACATCGAGGATTTAAACTATTTCAAATGGATGTGAAATCAACGTTCTTAAATGGAATTATCAAGGAAGAAGTCTATGTTATCCAACCCCCAGGATTCGAAAGCCTATACAAACCCGACTATGTTTTTAAACTTAAGAAAGCCCTATATGGAATAAAACAAGCTCCTAGAGCTTGGTATGAAAGACTTTCTATTTATCTCAAGTCTAAAGGATTTAGCCAAGGCTTAGTCGACCCAACCCTCTTCGTAAAATCCGTAGGCAAAGAAATCTTTATTGCCCAAATTTACGTAGACAATATAATTTTTGGAACAACCAACTCAATCCTACTAAACGAGGTCATTTCACTAATGGAAAGTGAATTTGAAATGAACTTAGTAGGAGAGTTAACTTTTTTCCTAGGATTACAAATTAAACAAACTAAAGAGGGAATTTACTTATACCAACATAAATATGCTAAGGAATTAATTAATTGATTTGGAATGCAAAATGCTAAGGTAATAAATACACCGATGGCTACAAATGTCAATATAGGACAAGACGTAGAAGGAAAACCAATAGACCTTTTTAGGAGCGTGAAAGGTAGTCTCTTGTACTTAACTGTGAGTCAACCCGATATACTCTTCGCAGTGAGTATGTATGCAAGGTTCTAAACTTGTGCTAAGGAGTAGCACCTAACATTAGTTAAATGCATCCTTAGATACCTAAAGGATACATTAAACGTAGGAATTTGGTACCCTAGATCTACCGAGTTCAAACTAATCGGCTACTCCGATTCGGATTATACCGGTAGTAAACTCGATAGAAAAAGCATGAGTAGTTGTTGTCAACTCCTCGGCTCGAGTCTAGTGAGTTGGTGCAGTAGAAAGCAACACTGTGTTGCCTTATCTACCACTGAAGCCGAATACGTCGTGATGGGTGAGTGTGTGGCTCAGCTTCTTTAGATGAAGCACACTCTCCAAGACTTTAACCTAAATTTTAACAATACTAAAATTTACATCGATAACATTAGTTCAATTAATTTAACCAAGAACACAATCTGTCATTCTAGAACCAAATATATAGAGGTCAAACACCACTTTATTCGAGAACATGTAGCTAACGGGACCATACAACTCGAATACGTGGAGTCCAAATTGAACCTAACAGACTTGTTTACCAAACCTTTATCCGAAGCAGAGTTTAGTCTGCTTAGACGTAAATTAGGTATGTGCGTAATAGAGTAGAACTTAAAAACTTATACTTTTCCTTATACTCTATTTTTTATTTTTCATGCAAATGGAACTAGCCTAGGGCTTACCCTAGAAAGCATGCACCTATAGATTTAAGGAGCCAATACATCTCACAACACATAGGACTAATGTGTTTGTGTACTTAGTCACGTAGATGGGCGTGAGATGTTAGAACCTTACTCCTGATTTCAGATGTAGATCTAGTACATCGACATGAATCATGAAGTATAATTATCTAAATTAATCAACTCTAATCAGGACTTATTGATCATTTTATATCAATCAAGTTAAATAAAGTTGAACATACTTTTAGATGAGCTTATGTTTAAACTATGATTTCCAAAATCTATTTGGAACATGCTTGGACTTAAACTTCATTTACGGCAAAATTCTAAAAATATACTTTCCAAAACCCCCCGCCCTTTTCGATTTATGGCAAAAGGGGGAGAAAAGGTCAAAGTTAAGGGATCAAAAATTAATTTTAATAACTTAACTTGCATCTAACTAAAAACATCGGCTAACTTAACTTTGTTATGGTCAACCTTTTTAATGGTAAAAGGGGGAGGAAAAGGCCAAAGTTAAGAGATCAAAAGTTAACTTTTGATATCTTAACTTAAAACTTAATTTAAACTTTTAGGCCTATACTTAACTTGTTAAGTAGCAACCATTAAGGGGGAGAACTAAGATCCTTTCTCAAGTACTCACCTAAGGTCAAGGGGGATGTTACCTCAAGGGGGAGGACTTGAAAAAGAATTTTACTCTTACTGAAGCTAACTTACTAAGTTACTCACACTAACTTATTAAGTTATGCATATTCAATATTCATTTGATTTATGCTTCATATTCATTTCATTTACTTAATGCTTTAAGTGTTACCCTTAACTTTGTGTCGGTTTACTATAGATCAAAAAAGGAGAGATTGTTGGTGTAGTAGGCACTAGATAATTGAACCTGAGTTTTGATTATGACAAAGACTCAAAGTTAAGGTCATATTATTGTCTAATGAGCTGAACCAAGTGTGAAGGAATAGTTAAGCTGAGTTGAAGATCAGTGACACCCGGAGAATCCTGAGTCGGAAAATCGTGGTGGTCGAGTGACACCAGAAGAACTTCGGAGGGAGCCGAAGAACCCAGGTGGAGACCGGAAGCAAAACTACAAGTCACAAAGGACCTAAGGTAAGCTCGTGTGTGAGAGTGAAGGTAAGGTCGGGTCCTCTGTATGGGGACGTCCTTAGGCTGCGATCCGACTAAGACTTCCCGTGGAAGGTCTAAGTCGAGATCGGACGGTAAGTGGTCGTTGAATTCATTCTTATTACTTTAATTTTGAGCTAACTCTTTGATGCAACTGGATACCTGATAACTGTCATTTTGTTGTATTATTTTGGTTCTTAATATCACTGTTTTTATCCTCTCGAGTGATTTATTATTGATTATTATCATGTTTTATGAGTTGGATATATTTTTGGACCTTATTGTAAATTCTTCTAATTTTTGGACTTATATACAAATTTTATCTTTGTTTGTAGGAGATCGAGATGAGCCACCGGACTAGACTCATAGTGGATCAAATATGGCTTCATCTAGGGTCATAAAGGACATTTCAAGCTGGCTTAATCTGAGTTCTTTATCGAGATCGGAAGCAATTTAAGCAAGGGACCAAATCTGATCAATCTGGACCGTCCATGAAAGTGGCTTGATTCTGAGCCATCTACCCAGATCTGAAGATATCCAGTCCGTATATTTTAATCTGAACATCTGAGCCCTTCCTCCAGATTCAACCGATCGTAATTATCCTTTCATATGGATCGGATCCATCCATTCAAAATCGGAGGAATCACAACCGTTGGATCACAACCTTCTTAATGGATTAATTGCTTAATCAAGCCCTAGTTCAAATGGACGACTGAGATCGTGGGCGAAATGATCGGACAACTCAATGAATTCATTTAATAACCTACCTTTCCTAAACTCCACAGAATCGGTAGAAACTTCACGAGCATCGGGTCTTCTTCCTCGCGAGCGACGCGGTGACTTCTTCTATTTTCGAGCGCGGAAGCGGGATCGCACAGGCAGCTGGCGGTGACGCGCAAAAGAAGATCCTCAAAACAGGCAGCCGGATCTCGAGCCGTAGAATTTTTTTCCCCTTTTCACACGCGGCAGAGCATCTTCTTCCCCACGAGCGGCGGCGACAGTCCGGCAGCTCCTTTCCAACGACCTTCTCTCCGATAGCCGGCGGCAATCCCATATGATCCTCAGCGGCAGACCAGATGTCGTGATTCGGTCAGCTGATCCAAAGCGGGGAGAGGCAGGATTCCGACGAGTACACCCTTCACCGGCGTTCCACTCCATTTCGGCGACTGGGATAGGTCGTTCCATCTCGCCGGAGGATTAGGACAGCTCCATCTCCATTCGGTGAAGATTCCTTTTACTGTCCGGTGAATCCAGTGATCGCATTCCTCCGTCTGTCTGTCCTTCCTGCTGCACTGATTGGGCAGCTTCGCATTCACCGCTGGAGATGGTTGTTCGGGTTATTGTGGCCATCGTGGGGTTATCGGTTACTTATATTTGAATTCAGTCCATTTAATTGGATAGTTTACTTTGTTATGTTTGTTCTGTTACGGTTAATTTGTTAGGTTATGTTTGTCATGTTTAGTTTTGTTTATTATGTTTGATCATCTTTAGGTTAGTTTTCATTTATATTCGACCAGTGTGTCGTATAGTGATAGTGCGGTGCGTGGTTGAATTGCTTTCGTTATTAGTTTAGATTTCATTTACATTCGACCAGTGTGTCGTATAGTGACAGTGCAGTACCTGGTTGAATTGCTTTCATTATTAGTTTAGATTTTATTTACATTTGGCCAGTGTATCGTATAGTGACAGTGCGGTGCCTAGTTAAATTGCTTACTTTCCTTGCATTCAGTTTTCAGTGACTGTTTAATCACTGTACCATATAATTACAGTGCGGTGCTTGGTTGAATTGTTCACCTTTATTTCGTGATCATTGTACCGTATAGTGACAGTGCGGTGCGTGATTACTTACTTTTGTGCATTAGGATAGTTACTTGTTAATTGTTATTTGGTAGTTAGATTTACTTCCTGCAGATTTAATTTCCATGTATATTTACCAGAATTGTTTGACCATTGCATCGTATAGTGACAGTGCGGTGCAAGGTTGAATTGTTCTTGCATTAGATTAGCTTTGAATAATTATTTTGATAATTGTAAGAACCCCCAGTATTTACTTCTGTTTAAAAATAAACGTCCAACCATTAGGTTCGTTGGGAGACAATCCGAGTCAGTCCTATACTATATTAGTGTAGTTAGGGGGTTCGGTAAATAATTTGGGAATGGTATTGCGACAATTAAAATCGTTCGATCAAAATTTTGGCCCTCTGAAGCAACTGACTCCAGCCCAGAAGACGACCTTTTCTAAACATGTAAAAGCCTTATTGGAAATAGGTGTGATCAGACCAAGCACTAGCAGACACAGGACAACGGCGATAATCGTAAATTCTGGAACCATGATTGACCCCAAGACTGGCAAAGAAACGAAAGGAAAAGAACGGATGGTGTTCAACTTCAAAAGGCTAAATGATTTGACAAACAAAGATCAGTATAGCCTGTCAGGCATCAACACAATACTAAGGAAGATCAGTAACAGCAAAATCTATTCCAAATTTGACCTCAAAAGTGGATTCCATCAGGTGGCAATGCACCCAGACTCCATGGAATGGACGACATTCTGGGTTCCATACGGACTTTACGAATGGCTAGCCATGCCATTTGGACTGAAAAATGCACCAGTAATTTTCCAGAGAAAGATGGACAACTGCTTCGAAGGTACCGGTGATTTCATAGCAATATACATAGATGATATTTTGGTATTTTCAGAAAGCAAGGAGGCTCATGAGAAACACCTAAGGATAATGCTAAATATATGCCAGAAAAATGGGCTGGTCTTAAGCCCAACAAAAATGAAGATAGCAGTTCCCGAAATTGAGTTTCTCGGAGCAATTTTAGGAAACCAAAAGATCCGATTGCAGCCACATATTATTTCCAAAATTGAAGATTTTGTGGAAAAGGAACTCCTTAACAAGAAGGGACTCAGGTCCTGGCTAGAGCTCCTCAACTACGCCCGTAGCTATTGTTAGGAATATTGGAACGGCTAGAGGGGGGGTGAATAGCGTAGATGAAATTCGATCTCGTTCGTGTCTACAATTTCGTTAGTGCACAGCGGAAATAGAAATAATACAATAACGAAATGGACAAGCACACACAAAGACACGAAGATTTAACGTGGTTCGGAACCGCACGGTTCCTACTCCACGGATCGGGTTCGTACGAACCCTAGCGATGCCAATCACACACCACTATGAAATAACTCCTTCTCGACACGAGTCGGAGGCGGAGAAACCTCTTACAATTGTTTACAACAATAAACAAATAGCTACAAGCAAATACAATGAAATACAAAGCAAAACTAGTAAAGAAAATACTTTACAAATGCTCTTGAATGCTTGATCGCTAGGTTGATCGAGTAGCACTTGGAGACCCTGAATTACAGCAGTAACTCGCCCCAAATCGCCTCAAAGAACCCCTTGGTTTTTCCTCCATCACGAGCTCCATATATAGCTTCAACCTGTGCTGGAAAAAGTCGATCAGTCGACTGATCGGGACCATCAGTCGACTGATGCCACTGTTGCCGTGAGACAACGGCTAGTTCCACGTTGGATAAGTCCAACGGAACTACCATCAGTCGACTGATGCCACTGTTGCCGTGAGACAACGGCTAGTTCCACGTTGGATAAGTCCAACGGAACTACCATCGATCCGACAGTGACCATCATCGGTCGATGGAGTCCTCACTCGACCCGAGTCTCGACTCCATTCTCGGGTCGAATTTCGAGCACCGCCGATCGATCACACGATCGCCGATCGCTGAGCCATCATCGATCCGCCAACCTATGGCGATCGCTAGGCCATAACCCGTAGTCAAACCCTAGTTGACTCGGTCCAGTCGACTGCCACATGGCACCAGTCGACTGGAACACCTCAAACATGAGGTTTTAACTCAAGTATGGTTCCCCCATACTTGCTAGACCACCCTTAGCCTAGACCTAAGCCTTCTAGCCACCTCCATCAGCCTCACGCCTCTCGGATCCCTCCAAGTCATCCATGACTTGTTCATCCATCGCGCTAGCCTTCAGGTGCTTCCATCAGCTATGTCATGCTAACGGTGTCTACACCGCCAAGGCACATTGGACTTACGCCGCCAAGACTCTGCTTGGACTTTACGCCGCCAATATCAATCCCCTTGGACTTCAAATGCCAACCCATGTTGGACTTTCCATGCCAAGACCATGCTTGGACTTTCTATGCCAAGACCATGCTTGGACTTTCCCAAATGCCAAGATCATGCTTGGACTTTCCCTTGCCAACCCATGTTGGACTTTTACATTGCCAAGACCATGCTTGGACTTTCTATGCCAAGAACTCAAGAATTGGACTTACCATGACAATTACATTGTCATATATTTTTGTCGAAACATCAAAACATATCAAAACATCACTCGAGCCAAACTCGAGTCATGGTCAATCGTGACCTGGGCCGATTGCACCAACAGCTATATCCCTAACCTGGGAAAATTACTTAGCCCACTCTACGCTAAAACCAGTCCGACCGGGGACAAGAGAATGAATAGCCATGACTGGGCACTAGTCCGACAGATCAAACACCTGGTAAAAAATCTCCCAGATCTAGAGGTGCCACCCGAGGATTGCTACATAGTCCTCGAAACGGACGGCTGTATGAGGGGATGGGGAGGAGTGTGCAAATGGAAGGTCAGGAAACAAGATCCAAAGGTCACAGAGAAGATCTGTGCATATTCCAGTGGCAAGTTTAACCCTCCCAAATCAACAATCGACGTAAAAATCTTTGCAGTAATGAACACACTGGAAGCACTTAAGATTTATTTCCTGGACAAAGCAGAAGTCATCATTCGAACGGACTGCCAGGCCATTATAAGCTTCTTCGACAAAACTTCCAGCAATAAGCCATCCAGGGTGCGATGGCTGGCCTTTACTGATTACATCACCGGAACTGGTGTATCAGTGCATTTTGAACACATCAGTGGTCAGGACAACCAACTAGCAGACAGCCTTTCACGGTTAGTTAATGGTTTAATTCTTGTAGAATGGCCGGAAGGACAACTGGAGCAGCTTGGGGAAGTCCATCCCGCTCTCATGGAGGTTCAAGAACAACCGAACCAGAAGGCTCAAGATCAACTGGCCGAGGCCCTAAACCTCTTAACCAACTCTATGAAGAGGTGTTTTGGCACGGAGACTGCAATCTAGTTAGTAAACAGTATGAGGCACTACTACAGTTCCGAAGGAGAAGGCTCCAGGAAGGAAGATTCCTTCCGCGAAGACAGCGAACACAGCTTCACACCAATTACAAGCAGTGCGACACCGCTTTCCAAGCGCTCGGGCAGCTCAGAGCATTACACACACTAAAGCTGGCCAAATGTACCGGACTAAGCACCCCGGACAGCTGGTGCCATGACTGGTACCCTCCCACAAAGATGGTGGACGTTCAGCTGGAAGAAGCAATAGTACAAATCAAGGACCACATCCGTACCATGTCTCATTTCCAGCTGTGAAAGATTCGGATTAGCGTACTGTAAAGTAGAAGGGTCAGTATCAGTGTGCTGTAAAGTAGATGAGTCTGTAAGAATAGTACGATGCTTTGATTAAAGCAAATCTTGCTTTAACCAAAGTAGATATGAGGGAATCTATCCTTGTAGGATCTGAGTGCGATGGGGCTCTTATCTGCACCCGACTCAATCCTATAATTAGAACCCCCTCATCCCATAGAAGGGCATTGAAAATTTGCTGGGGAAATAGAGAAGTTAGCCTGGATCCAGTGGCGAATGAGCTACCCCACAGAATACGAAGGGCTCCTCAACACTGCCGAAGGGAGGGAAGGAACGCAAAATATCCTTTCTTAGATGAGGAGAGTCTTTTCCTCGAAAGATCCATCGCAGGGTTCTACAACAATACAGGATGTTGCGTACAAGGACCTCGAGAGACTATCCTATGACAATGTAAAAGACTTGGTCAAATACATGAATGACTACATGCGCTTGGCGGCCAAAACAGGAAGGCTATACACAGGAACAGAACTCTCGGAAAAACTATGGATGAAAATGCCAGGAGACCTTGGCAACAGAATTAAAGCGGCATTTGACCGTAAATTCTCCGGTCTTACAGTAGGTGTATTCCCCAGAATACTTTTCTATTACAAATGCCTAGAACAGGAATGCAAAGATGCGGCATTTCAAAGATCACTGAAGAATCTCTCCTTCTGTAGCCAGATCCCGATACCAGGTTACTATCAAAATGAAAAGAAGAAGCTTGGGGTCAGGCGATCACGGACATATAAAGGAAAGTCGCACGACTCTCATGCACGGATTGAGAAAAGAAAGCATCTGGTAAGAAATAAGAAATGTAGATGCTATCTTTGTGGACAGGAAGGCCACTTCGCAAGGGAATGTCCAAGCGACAATCGCAACATTAAGAGGGTAGCCCTCTTTGAGCAGTTACAACTACCGGAAGACTGCGACATCCTGTCAGTACAAGAAGGGGAGGACCAGAGCGATGCTATCTTTAGCATCTCGAAAGGGGAGGACGACGAGGACCTACACAAGTCCATACAAACCATTCGGCTTGATGAGTCCATCTTCATGCTGGGATAAATAGATGGGGGGTATCGACCACAGATCTGGGTATCGGAGGAAAAACTAAACTGTGAACATGACTGGAAAAATAATCAGGTGATCCCATGGCCACAATTAAGCTCCTGCACATGCTGCAAAAGACCAACCCAACTGCGAGCTAGGATCCACTGTGAGAAATGCCTAACTATTGCTTGTAATTTATGTGGCCCATATTACTTCCACAAGCAGGTACCAATAGCACCGGCACCCCCGACCCAGTTCTTCCCGGATGCACTAATAGAACAACAAAACTACTACATCACTTGGTGCATTGGCAAAATCAGCAGGCTTAAGAAGGAAGCAGACTTCTACAAAGATGCAATACTGGAAGGCGACTTGACTAGGGATTTCCAGAATCTGACAATGAACAGAGAAGAAGAAGGAGAAATGACCAATGTCTTGATAAACGCCGCAGGAACGCAGGCTGAAGAAGAAGTGCAAAGAGTGAAAAATCCGAAGCTGGTAAAGAATATGCTATATAACCTTAAGGTTGAAATTGAGATTCCAGGGGTCCCAAGATTCCCACTCAGAGCAATCCTAGACACTGGGGCAACCACATGTTGCGTCGACCTAAGGTCAGTACCCAGGGCAGCACTCGAGGAAATGGCATATGAAGTGCACTTCAGTGGGATCAACTCCAGACACACAGCAAAGATGAAGCTAAAACCAGGGAAGATGCTAATAGAGACAAACGTCTTCCGCATCCCTTACACCTACAGCTTCCCCATGATGCTGGGGGACGATATCCAAATGATCATCGGGGCTAACTTCATCCGTGCAATGCAAGGAGGTGTCAGGATAGAAGGTAACGTAGTGACAATTTACAAGAATGTTATCACTATCCAAACATTTCCTACAACCAACACAGCAGCCGCGATAGAAGAGCTCGACCTTGAAGAAGAAGAATATCTCCAAATCAAGGAGATGGTGCACTACTCATCCGAACCATCGGGCCTCAGCGAGTTCGGACCACTAATCGAAGAACTTAGGGAGCAAGGGTAAATTGGGGAAGACCCCCTTCGGCATTGGGCTAAAAATAAGATTACGTGCAAGCTTGACATCAAAAACCCTGCACGTAATCTTATTTTTAGCCCAATGCCGAAGGGGAGGACGACGAGGACCTACACAAGTCCATACAAACCATTCGGCTTGATGAGTCCATCTTCATGTTGGGACAAATAGATGGGGGGTATTGACCGCAGATCCGGGTATCGGAGGAAAAACTGAACTGTGAACATGACTAGAAAAATAATCAGGTGATCCCATGGCCACAATCAAGCTCCTGCACATGCTGCAAAAGACCAACCCAGTTGCGAGCTAGGATCCACTGTGAGAAATGCCTAACTATTGCTTGTAATTTATGTGGCCCATATTACTTCCACAAGCAAGTAGCAATAGCACCGGCACCCCCGGCCCAGTTCTTCCCGGATGCACTAATAGAACAACAAAACTACTACATCACTTGGTGCATTGGCGAAATCAGCAGGCTTAAGAAGGAAGCAGACTTCTACAAAGATGCAATACTGGAAGGCGACTTGACTAGGGATTTCCAGAATCTGACAATGAACAGAGAAGAAGAAGGAGAAATGACCAATGTCTTGATAAATGCCGCAGGAACGCAGGCTAAAGAAGAAGTGCAAAGAGTGAAAAATCCGAAGCTGGTAAAGAATATGCTATATATAACCTTAAGGTTGAAATTGAGATTCCAGGGGTCCCAAGATTCCCACTCAGAGCAATCCTGGACACTGGGGCAACCACATGTTACGTTGACCTAAGGCCAGTACCTAGGGCAGCACTCAAGGAAATGGCATATGAAGTGCACTTCAGTGGGATCAATTCCAGGCAGACAGCAAAGATGAAGCTAAAACCAGGGAAGATGCTAATAGAGACAAACGTCTTCCGCATCCCTTACACCTACAGCTTCCCCATGATGCTGGGGGACGATATCCAAATGATCATCGGGGCTAACTTCATCCGTGCAATGCAAGGAGGCGTCAGGATAGAAGGTAACGTAGTGACAATTTACAAGAATGTTACCACTATCCAAACATTTCCTACAACCAACACAGCAGCCGCGATAGAAGAGCTCGACCTTGAAGAAGAAGAATATCTCCAGATCAAGGAGATGGTGCACTACTCATCCGAACCGTCGGGCCTCAGCGAGTTCGGACCACTAATCGAAGAACTTAGGGAGCAAGGGTACATTGGGGAAGACCCCCTTCGACATTGGGCTAAAAATAAGATTACGTGCAGGCTTGACATCAAAAACCCTGACTTCACCATTGAAGACAGGCCCCTGAAGCAACTAACTCCAACCCAGAAGATGACCTTCTCTAAACATGTAAAAGCCTTATTGGAAATAGGTGTGATTAGACCAAGCACCAGCAGACACAGGATGACGACGATAATCGTAAATTCTGGAACCATGATTGACCCCAAGACTGGCAAAGAAACGAAAGGAAAAGAACGGATGGTGTTCAACTTCAAAAGGCTAAATGATCTGACAAACAAAGATCAGTATAGCCTGCCAGGCATCAACACAATACTAAGGAAGGTCAGTAACAGCAAAATCTATTCCAAATTTGACCTCAAAAGTGGATTCCATCAGGTGGCAATGCACCCGGACTCCGTGGAATGGACGACATTTTGGGTTCCAGACGGACTTTATGAATGGCTAGCCATGCCATTTGAACTAAAAAATGCACCAGCAATTTTTCAGAGAAAGATGGACAACTCCATCTCCATTCGGTGAAGATTCCTTTTACTGTCCGGTGAATCCAGTGATCGCATTCCTCCGTCTGTCTGTCCTTCCTGCTGCGCTGATTGGGCAGCTTCGCATTCACCGCTGGAGATGGTTGTTCGGGTTATTGTAGCCATCGTGGGGTTACCGATTACTTATATTTGAATTCAGTCCATTTAATTGGATAGTTTACTTTGTTATGTTTGTTCTATTACGGTTAATTTGTTAGGTTATGTTTGTCATGTTTAGTTTTGTTTATTATGTTTGATCATCTTTAGGTTAGTTTTCATTTATATTCGACCAGTGTGTCGTATAGTGATAGTGCGGTGCGTGGTTGAATTGCTTTCGTTATTAGTTTAGATTTCATTTACATTCGACTGATCTGATGCACAGTTGAATTGCTTTCATTATTAGTTTAGATTTTCGTTAAATTGCTTACTTTCTCGTATTCGCTGGATCGCTTAATCACTGTACCATATAATTACAGTGCGGTGCTGGTTGAATTGTTCGCCTTTATTTCGTGATCATTGTACCGTATAGTGACAGTGCGGTGCGTGATTACTTACTTTTGCGCATTAGGATAGTTACTTGTTAATTGTTATTTGGTAGTTAGATTTACTTCCTGCAGATTTAATTTCCATGTATATTTACCAGAATTGTTTGACCATTGCATCGTATAGTGACAGTGCGGTGCAAGGTTGAATTGTTCTTGCATTAGATTAGCTTTGAATAATTATTTTGATAATTGTAAGAACCCCCAGTATTTACTTCTGTTTAAAAATAAACGTCCAACCATTAGGTTCGTTGGGAGACAATCCGAGTCAGTCCTATACTATATTAGTGTAGTTAGGGGGTTCGGTAAATAATTTAGGAATGGTATTGCGACAATTAAAATCGTTCGATCAAAATTTTGGCCCCCTGAAGCAACTGACTCCAGCCCAGAAGACGACCTTTTCTAAACATGTAAAAGCCTTATTGGAAATAGGTGTGATCAGACCAAGCACTAGCAGACACAGGACGACGGCGATAATCGTAAATTCTGGAACCATGATTGACCCCAAGACTGGCAAAGAAACGAAAGGAAAAGAACGGATGGTGTTCAACTTCAAAAGGCTAAATGATCTGACAAACAAAGATCAGTATAGCCTATCAGGCATCAACACAATACTAAGGAAGATCAGTAACAGCAAAATCTATTCCAAATTTGACCTCAAAAGTGGATTCCATCAGGTGGCAATGCACCCGGACTCCATGGAATGGACGACATTCTGGGTTCCATACGGACTTTACGAATGGCTAGCCATGCCATTTGGACTGAAAAATGCACCAGCAATTTTCCAGAGAAAGATGGACAACTGCTTCGAAGGTACCGGTGATTTCATAGCAATATACATAGATGATATTTTGGTATTTTCAGAAAGCAAGGAGGCTCATGAGAAACACCTAAGGATAATGCTAAATATATGCCAGAAAAATGGGCTGGTCTTAAGCCCAACAAAAATGAAGATAGCAGTTCCCGAAATTGAGTTTCTCGGAGCAATTTTAGGAAACCAAAAGATCCTATTGCAGCCGCATATTATTTCAAAAATTGAAGATTTTGAGGAAAAGGAACTCCTTAACAAGAAGGGACTCAGGTCCTGGCTAGAGCTCCTCAACTACGCCCGTAGCTATATCCCTAACCTGGGAAAATTACTAAGCCCACTCTACGCTAAAACCAGTCCGACCGGGGACAAGAGAATGAATAGCCATGACTGGGCACTAGTCCGACAGATCAAACACCTGGTAAAAAATCTCCCAGATCTAGAGGTGCCACCCGAGGATTGCTACATAGTCCTCGAAACGGACGGCTGTATGAGGGGATGGGGAGGAGTGTGCAAATGGAAGGTCAGGAAACAAGATCTAAAGGTCACAGAGAAGATCTGTGCATATTGCAATGGCAAGTTTAACCCTCCCAAATCAATAATCGACGCAAAAATCTTTGCAGTAATGAACACACTGGAAGCACTTAAGATTTATTTCCTGGACAAAGCAGAAGTCATCATTCGAACGGACTGCTAGGCCATTATAAGCTTCTTCGACAAAACTTCCAGCAATAAGCCATCCAGGGTGCGATGGCTGGCCTTTACTGATTACATCACCGGAACTGGTGTATCAGTGCATTTTGAACACATCAGTGGTCAGGACAACCAACTAGCAGATAGCCTTTCACGGTTAGTTAATGGTTTAATTCTTGCAGAATGGTCGGAAGGACAACTAGAGCAGCTTGGGGAAGTCCATCCCGCTCTCATGGAGGTTCAAGAACAACCGAACCAGAAGGCTCAAGATCAACTGGTCGAGGCCCTAAACCTCTTAACCAACTCTATGAAGAGGTGTTTTGGCACGGAGACTGCAATCTAGTTAGTAAACAGTATGAGGCACTACTACAGTTCCGAAGGAGAAGGCTCCAGGAAGGAAGATTCCTCCTGGCAGAAGACAGGGCAATACGAACACAGCTTCACCAATTACAAAAGCAGGCTGCCGACACCGCTTTCCAAGCGCTCGGGCAGCTCAGAGCATTACACACACTAAAGCTAGCCAAATGTACCAGACTAAGCACCCCGGACAGCTGGTGCCATGACTGGTACCCTCCCACAAAGATGGTGGACGTTCAGCTGGAAGAAGCAATAGTACAAATCAAGGACCACATCCGTACCATGTCTCATTTCCAGCTGTGAAAGATTCGGATTAGCGTACTGTAAAGTAGAAGGGTCAGTATCAGTGTGCTGTAAAGTAGATGAGTTTGTAAGAATAGTACGATGCTTTGATTAAAGCAAATCTTGCTTTAACCAAAGTAGATATGAGGGAATCTATCCTTGTAGGATCTGAGTGCGATGGGGCTCTTATCTGCACCCGACTCAATCCTATAATTAGAACCCCCTCATCCCATAGAAGGGCATTCAAGCGACACTTGAGCTTCTACTTTGGGATTTAGCTAAAAATGTCAGACTCCTCGTGTTGGTGTTCGTGTGTGTGCAATTTCCTTTCAAGAAATCAAGAACTTGTGAGTTTTTGCATCATTTTCTCCTTGTTCGCTTATTTTCATTACGCTTCCTTTTGGTATTTGGCAGGGGCAGACCCTGGGCCATCCACACCTTTCCCAAATCAAAGGTCGTTCAACGCGCGTTTCAAAAGGGATGAAAATAATGAGCTATGGACACTGCCATCAGCCCAACAGAAAGTCGGAGCTTTATTTGTCATTCCCACACAACTGAGCCTCTTTGATGATGTATTCGCCCGGTGGGAGTCCATCACGAAGAACCATATATCATCTCAGGGATTCACAGATGTACGGGATAAGGCAGAGTACATTGAAAATTTGCTGGGGAAATAGAGAAGTTAGCCTGGATCCAGTGGCGAATGAGCTACCCCACAGAATACGAAGGGCTCCTCAACACTGCCGAAGGGAGGGAAGGAACGCAAAATATCCTTTCTTAGATGAGGAGAGTCTTTTCCTCGGAAGATCCATCGCAGGGTTCTACAACAATATAGGATGTTGCGTACAAGGACCTCGAGAGACTATCCTATGACAATGTAAAAGACTTGGTCAAATACATGAATGACTACATGCGCTTGGCGGCCAAAACAGGAAGGCTATACACAGGAACAGAACTCTCGGAAAAACTATGGATGAAAATGCCAGGAGACCTTGGCAACAGAATTAAAGCGGCATTTGACCGTAAATTCCCCGGTCTTACAGTAGGTGTATTCCCCAGAATACTTTTCTCTTACAAATGGCTAGAACAGGAATGCAAAGATGCGACATTTCAAAGATCACTGAAGAATCTCTCCTTCTGTAGCCAGATCCCGATACCAAGTTACTATCAAAATGAAAAGAAGAAGCTTGGGGTCAGGCGATCACGGCCATATAAAGGAAAGTCGCACGACTCTCATGCACGGATTGAGAAAAGAAAGCATCTGGTAAGAAATAAGAAATGTAGATGCTATCTTTGTGGACAGGAAGGCCACTTCGCAAGGGAATGTCCAAGCGACAATCGCAACATTAAGAGGGTAGCCCTCTTTGAGCAGTTACAACTACCGGAAGACTGCGACATCCTGTCAGTACAAGAAGGGGAGGACCAGAGCGATGCTATCTTTAGCATCTCGAAAGGGGAGGACGACGAGGACCTACACAAGTCCATACAAACCATTCGGCTTGATGAGTCCATCTTCATGCTGGGATAAATAGATGGGGGGTATCGATCGCAGATCTGGGTATCGGAGGAAAAACTAAACTGTGAACATGACTGAAAAAATAATCAGGTGATCCCATGGCCACAATTAAGCTCCTACACATGCTGCAAAAGACCAACCCAACTGCGAGCTAGGATCCACTGTGAGAAATGCCTAACTATTGCTTGTAATTTATGTGGCCCATATTACTTCCACAAGCAGGTACCAATAGCACCGGCACCCCCGACCCAGTTCTTCCCGGATGCACTAATAGAACAACAAAACTACTACATCACTTGGTGCATTGGCAAAATCAGCAGGCTTAAGAAGGAAGCAGACTTCTACAAAGATGCAATACTGGAAGGCGACTTGACTAGGGATTTCCAGAATCTGACAATGAACAGAGAAGAAGAAGGAGAAATGACCAATGTCTTGATAAACGCCGCAGGAACGCAGGCTGAAGAAGAAGTGCAAAGAGTGAAAAATCCGAAGCTGGTAAAGAATATGCTATATAACCTTAAGGTTGAAATTGAGATTCCAGGGATCCCAAGATTCCCACTCAGAGCAATCCTAGACACTGGGGCAACCACATGTTGCGTCGACCTAAGGTCAGTACCCAGGGCAACACTCGAGGAAATGGCATATGAAGTGCACTTCAGTGGGATCAACTCCAGACATACAGCAAAGATGAAGCTAAAACCAGGGAAGATGCTAATAGAGACAAACGTCTTCCGCATCCCTTACACCTACAACTTCCCCATGATGCTGGGGGACGATATCCAAATGATCATCGGGGCTAACTTCATCCGTGCAATGCAAGGAGGTGTCAGGATAAAAGGTAACGTAGTGACAATTTACAAGAATGTTATCACTATCCAAACATTTCCTACAACCAACACAACAGCCGCGATAGAAGAGCTCGACCTTGAAGAAGAAGAATATCTCCAAATCAAGGAGATGGTGCACTACTCATCCGAACCATCGGGCCTCAGCGAGTTCGGACCACTAATCGAAGAACTTAGGGAGCAAGGGTACATTGGGGAAGACCCCCTTCGGCATTGGGCTAAAAATAAGATTACGTGCAAGCTTGACATCAAAAACCCTGCACGTAATCTTATTTTTAGCCCAATGCCAAAGGGGAGGACGACGAGGACCTACACAAGTCCATACAAACCATTCGGCTTGACGAGTCCATCTTCATGTTGGGACAAATAGATGGGGGGTATTGACCGCAGATCCGGGTATCGGAGGAAAACTGAATCGTGGAACATGACTAGAAAATAATCAGTGATCCCATGGCCACAATCAAGCTCCCGCACATGCCGCAAAAAGACCAACCTGATGGAGCTAGGATCCACTGTGAGAAATGCCTAACTATTGCTTGTAATTTATGTGGCCCATATTACTTCCACAAGCAGGTAGCAATAGCCCGCACTTTTACCAGCTTCTTCCGGATGCACTAATAGAACAACAAAACTACTACATCACTTGGTGCATGGCGAAAATCAAGCGGGCTTTAAGAAGGAAGCAGACTTCTACAAAGATGCACATCGAAGGCGACTTGACTAGGATTTAATCCGACAATGAAGCAGAGAAGAAGAAGGAGAAATGACCAATGTCTTGATAAATGCCGCAGAACGCAGCAAAGAAGAAGTGCAAAGAGTGAAAAATCCGTAAAGAATATGCTATATAACCTTAAGGTTGAAATTGAGATTCAGGGTCCCAAGATTCCCACTCGAGCAATCTCGACACCGGGCAACTACATGTTACGTTGACCTAAGGCCGCACCTAGGCGACTCAAGGAAATGGCATACGGCAAGTGCACTTGGGATCAATTCCAGCGCATAAAGAAAGATGAAGCTAAAACCAGGGAAGATGCTAATAGAGACAAACGTCTTCCGCATCCCTTACACCTACAGCTTCCCCATGATGCTGGGGGACGATATCCAAATGATCATCGGGGCTAACTTCATCCGTGCAATGCAAGGAGGCGTCAGGATAGAAGGTAACGTAGTGACAATTTACAAGAATGTTACCACTATCCAAACATTTCCTACAACCAACACAAAGAGCGTGATAGAAGAGCTCGACCTTGAAGAAGAAGAATATCTCCAGATCAAGGAGATGGTGCACTACTCATCCGAACCGTCGGACCTCAGCGAGTTCGGACCACTAATCGAAGAACTTAGGGAGCAAGGGTACATTGGGGAAGACCCCTTTTGACATTGGGCTAAAAATAAGATTATGTGCAGGCTTGACATCAAAAACCCTGACTTCACCATTGAAGATAGGCCCCTGAAGCAACTAACTCCAGCCCAGAAGACGACCTTCTCTAAACATGTAAAAGCCTTATTGGAAATAGGTGTGATTAGACCAAGCACCAGCAGACACAGGATGACGGCGATAATCGTAAATTCTGGAACCATGATTGACCCCAAGACTAGCAAAGAAATGAAAGGAAAAGAACGGATGGTGTTCAACTTCAAAAGGCTAAATGATCTGACAAACAAAGATCAGTATAGCCTGCCAGGCATCAACACAATACTAAGGAAGGTCAGTAACAACAAAATCTATTCCAAATTTAACCTCAAAAGTGGATTCCATCAGGTGGCAATGCACCCGGACTCCGTGGAATGGACGACATTTTGGGTTCCAGACGGACTTTATGAATGGCTAGCCATGCCATTTGAACTGAAAAATGCACCAGCAATTTTTCAGAGAAAGATGGACAACTGCTTCAAAGGTACCGGTGATTTCATAGCAATATACATAGATGATATCTTGGTATTTCAGAAAGCAAGGAGGCTCATGAGAAACACCTAAGGATAATGCTAAATATATGCCAGAAAAATGGGTTGGTCTTAAGCCCAACAAAAATGAAGATAGCAGTTCCCGAAATTGAGTTTTTCGGAGCAATTTTAGAAAACCAAAAGATCCTATTGCAGCCGCATATTATTTCCAAAATTGCAGATTTTGAGGAAAAGGAACTCCTTAACAAGAAGGGACTCAGGTCCTGGCTAGGGCTCCTCAACTACGCCCATAGCTATATCCCTAACCTGGGAAAGTTACTAAGCCCACTCTACACTAAAACCAGTTCGACCGGGGACAAGAGAATGAATTGCCATGACTGGGCACTAGTCCGACAGATCAAACACCTGGTCAAAAATCTCCCGGACCTAGAGGTGCCACCCGAGGATTGCTACATAGTCCTCGAAAACGGACGGTTGTATGAGTGGATGGGGAGGAGTGTGCAAATGGAAGGTCAGGAAACAAGATCCAAAGGCCACAGAGAAGATCTGTGCATATGTAGTGGCAAGTTTAACCCTCCCAAATCAACAATCGACGCAAAAATATTTGCAGTAATGAACACACTGGAAGCACTTAAGATTTATTTCCTGGACAAAGCAGAAGTCATCATTCGAACGAACTGCCAGGCCATTATAAGCTTCTTCGACAAAACTTCCAGCAATAAGCCATCCAGGGTGCGATGGTCGGCCTTTTATCGATTACATCACCGAATCGTGTATCATCGCTGCATTTTGAACACATCAGTGGTCAGGACAACCAACTAGCAGACATCCTTTCACGGTTAGTTAATGATTTAATTCTTGCAGAATGGCCGGAAGGACAACTGGAGCAGCTTGGGGAAGTCCATCCCGCTCTCATGGAGGTTCAAGAACGACCGAACCAGAAGGCTCAAGATCAACTGGCTGAGGCCCTAAACCTCTTAACCAACTCGATGAAGAGGTGTTTTGGCATGGAGACTGCAATCCAGTTAGCAAACAGTACGAGGCACTACTACAGTTCCGAAGGAGAAGGCTCCAGGAAGGAAGATTCCTCCTGGCAGAAGACAGGGCAATATGAACACAGCTTCACCAATTACAAAAGCAGGCTACCGACATTGCTGTCCAAGTGCTCGGGCAGCTCAGAGCATTACACGCACTAAAGCTGGCCGAATGTACCAGACTAAGCACCCCGGACAGCTGGTGTCATGACTGGTACCCTGCCACAAAGATGGTGGACGTTCAGCTGGAAGAAGCAATAGTACAAATCAAGGACTACATCCGTACCATGTCTCATTTCCAATTGTGAAAGATTCGGATTAGCATACTGTAAAGTAGAAGGGTCAGTATCAGTGTGCTGTAAAGTAGATGAGTCTGTAAGAATAGTACAATGCTTTGATTAAAGCAAATCTTGCTTTAACCAAAGAAGATATGAGGGAATCTATCCTTGTAGGATCTGAGTGCGATGGGGCTCTTATCTGCACCCGGCTCAATCCTATAAATAGAACCCCCTCATCCCATAGAAGGGCATTCAAGCGACACTTGAGCTTCTACTTTAGGATTTAGCTAAGAAGTCAGACTCCCCGTGTTCGTGTTTGTGTGTGTGCAATTTCCTTTTAAGAAATCAAGAACTTGTGAGTTTTTGCATCATTTTCTCCTTGTTCGTGTATTTTCATTACGCTTCCTTTTGGTATAGTAAAATTTCCGAATGTGGTGTTGAGAATTCAAATCCCAGATCATTAGCCAGATTGCATCCCAACACCACCACCGAGTCTTTGGAATTGCACCACCACCGTAAATCTTGAATTCCAAAGATCATAGTGGTGGTGTTGGATGATCGCACCATCATCATCTTTGGAATTGAAAATCCACACCACGGGTGCGATTTGTAATTCCAAAGACCGATGGTGCAAATCTTTTTGGCGGGAGGGGTAAAAAAGAAATTAAGTGCGCTATTTAATAAATATGAAAGTATGAGGCGCTGTTTGAACATTTCTAAACTTCACGTGCGCTGTTTGATAAATCACCGTAGTATTTTTTATCTTGATATTATTCCAAGACACTGTTAAAGTCTATGAAAAAGGAATGCAATTTTAATCGTACGAAACTATTATACTGACATTGTATTATTTTTTTTTTCACGGAGATAGTGTAGTGGTTAAGATACAATAGAGTTTACGGATAAAATAAGAATTGATTTCGGAAGAAGTCTAAAGTCTTTTTTAGATTCAAAAGATCTCCACGTATCTTGGTTACCATGTCAAAGTCCATAGAGTTCATAAAAATTACTAGATTGATGAATTTGGGAAAAACTTTATCACCATTTATTGCCATTAGTCGATGCCATTCAATTTTATTATATATATATATATATATATATATATATATATTTATAAATTTCATTAATAAAATGTTAAGAATGAACGTTCTTTGATTTTTTTTAATATTTCACAGTCGACTATAGAATATTATTATTAGTTTTCATTTTTAATAATAATTTATAAATATTTATTTGAATACTCGATAATTATCAATAATATTTTTACAAAATATTAAATAGAAGATGACTATGTCACTGCATATTTGGGTAGACAAGTAGACAAGGCCGGTTCTCGAAATAGTCGGTGATCCCGAGAATGCCACGTGGCTTTACATTATCGTTATTTAAATTCGTCAGCCGTCGGTCCTCCGCTCCTGCAGTCTATTCGAGCTCCGGTCATGGCGGCGGCCTCCTCTTGTGCCGCTTTGCTTCGCCCTTCTTCTTTCCTCGGAGTCGGACTGTCGCAGCATCATCGGGTGAGCCTTTGAGTTCTGAAATCCATCAAATGGTTTTCATTTATTTCCTCCTGCTTTGTCCCTCATTTTTGTGTCGGTGTGGAAGCCAAAAGTTTTAGGGTCCTAGATTAGAGAACCTTCCGAGATGTTGATTAAATTTGTACTCGGAGAGCTCAATTGGCCCACTGAAACTTCAGCCGAGTCAGACATTGGAAAGTAAATGTATTTTGTTTTTGTTGAGCTAGTGAAATCTTTGCTTTTAAGCCTCTAATTTTGTAGTGAGACAAGCGGCGTCTTTCCTTTTTCATAACTGGCGTTAATTTATTACAGTTTTAACTGATCTCTGACCGGTACTTCACTAATTCTGGTTCCAGGAGAATCAAAGATACACGACCAAGTCTCAACTTGCAGTGTCCGCATATAAAGTTCTTGCGCTATTTTGGGGGCCTAGGAGGAGTAATGAGCTACGTGAATTGAATCCTTCCTTGGGGACATTTGAGTTGCTAAAACCATCATCAGAAGTACTTTTTCATGTTCTCCTTCCTGTCATAGTGTTAATTGTTTGACTTTATGTCACAGTGCTGTTCCTGATATTTTTCAATAGTTCTTTAAAAAAATAGGATGACCAACTGGACGACTTGAATCCTGGGGAGGTATTTCTGTCAGTTGTTTCATCAATTTCAGATATCCCTGCTAATCAATGGGATGCATGTGCAATTGATCCAACTGGACCCGAAAAGTTTAATCCTTTCATCAGTCATGCTTTTCTCTCAAGTTTGGAGGAGTCACGTTCTGCTGTAAAGGTTCGCATCAAAGATGTGATGTTTAACTTGTACTTTAACAATCAGATCGTTTACTAATCTTACCAATCCTCTCTCTATTAATGTTCATGCTATAAATTTAATTTCAGACTTTGAAAATTATGATAAACTTGGAGATTACAACAACAATAGCAACCAAGCATTTTTCCACTAGGTGGGATCGGCTAAAACTAGGAGGTTCATGACTGAAAAAAATATGGTCAAACTTCCATGTGATTGAGATATTTGTCAATTGATAAGTATTTTTTGTGAAAGTGGGAAAGGAAATAATATCAATCATCAAACTATAATACGTGTCATCCTATTAATATAAGTATTTTCCATGTGATTGCGATCATTTTTTATTTTTGCATATCAGTAGTTTTATTTGGGTTCCTAGTTGTTGGTTTCTTCATTGTATATAGTTATTCTTTGGTTTTACTTCCGTGACTTCTTTAATGTAGAAATGTAGGAACACAAACCTATAATTATAGAATAGCCATGTTATTGTTCTAATAGCTTTAACACTAGTTACTGTATTAATTTTGTTAAGGAAAAAAAAATTAGGTTATACCCCTAGTAGTATATTATTAATCAATACAGGTTATGCCTGTAGTAGTATATCATTAATCAATGTAAATATTATGAAGTGGGTCTTTGATATTAGTGTAATTTATTTAGGTTCATAATACTTAAATATTATCAAGTAGGTCTTCGATATTAATATAATAATATCTAGGTTCGTAGTACTTCCATTCAAATTGGCTTAATTTTATTATGAAAACCAAGCTTGTTACATGAAAATGCAATTTTAGGATCTTTCAAGATAGGAAAGAGAATGAGCTAGCGACACAAGTTTTTCAATTCTTATCCATAGATTATATAAGTAGGAGGAGACAAGGAAGAAAAATTCTTCCCCATTTGTTCCCTACCTTGGAAGTTTGACACAATGGTAAAGTTGCTATCATGTGACCTAGATGTCACGGATATGAGTCTCGGAAATAGTCTTTTGCAATGTAGGATAAGATTGCGTACAATAGATCCTTTCTCGGGATTCCGCATTGGCAGGAGCTTCGTGCAATGAGCTACCCTTATTCCTTCCTTGCCTTGCCCTATTTCTCATGTAGGTCAAGTTCAGGGCTGATCAATACAACAACAACAACAAAGTCTTATCCCACTAGGTGGGGTCGGCTATATGGATCCTTCTACACCATTGGACTCTATCCCCTACTATATCATCATCTATATTTAAATAAATTTTATCTTGTTTTATTATTGCTAACCAAGTCTTTTTTGGTATTCCTTTTCCTCGTTTAATGTGTATATTTGTCAAGGTTTCAGGGCTGATCAATAAAATCTAAAAAAGCAATAGAGAATATAATCTATAAAATATATGCCATTAAGTAATTTAAGTGGGCTAAGAAAGGTGGGGCAAGTTAGGGCACAAAAACTCTATCCTATTCCACCTTGCTTAGTGTATGTGGGTTACTTTTTTGTCCACATTCTCTCCTTGCTTATGTTGTATTGGTCAAGGTAGTGTAAATTTCTATCTCTACTTAAGAATTTAGGTAGCAAGTTTGCTAGCTAATTATTAAAGTTAACAAAGAAGGTGACAATCTTAGTAAATTGTACTTCTCAATCTACTAAGAAAATTACATTTAATATAAATATTTTGCTCTCTAATAAAATGTTGTATTGGGCAACTTAGTTGTTGCGATAAAGCATCAATGGTTTTGTGTGAGCAAGTTCTAATTCAGTTAACAACTATTTAATCTTGATAAATCTATATATTGCTAGGGCCATGACCCTATAATGTCTCTGCATTTGATTGAGCTATAACTATTTTCCTCTAGTTCCTTTAAAACAATACTACATCCTAATGTGGATTGTCTATGTGTGGGAGAACTTGCCCAATCTACTTTATGCACTCAACAATTTGAAGAAGCCCTTAACATGAAATAAGAGACATTTTCTTAAAAGTTTTTGGGAAAACCATATAATTCTCATGATTGCTTCCTAGAGATACATGAATTTTATAGAAATTAATTGATGACACTAACTATGAGTGAGATGACGGACCTTTTAAATGTAAGGTTGTTCAATTTTCCTTATTGGTGTTCTCTCTTTCCAAAATGTTTTGGTACTAATTTGACATTAGAATCTATAGGATTGTCAAGTAGTTTGCTCCATGGTTTAAAATCTTGAGTAAAGCAGTACGAGCAAAATTTGCCATTTTGTCCACTGCTTGGCATCAGTATAAGGTAGTGGTGGGATCAAGGCGATCTCGTGGAGGTCACCACGATCATGCGGTGACCTCCATGGGGGTTGCGACAAGATTGCGACATCTTCGCATTCCCGCCAAGGTCACACCTTTTTCCTTTTTCTTTTTTTTTTAATTTTTTTTTGTATTTTTATTTTTTTATTATTTAAGTTAAGATTTTTATTTTTAATTAATATATTTTATATTTAAAAAGTATCGAAACGTATTTGCATGACATGATTCGGTATCGAAATCGTATCGTTCCGGTTGTGCAATAAAATCTCAGCACGGGTTGAGATTTTAAACCATGGTTTGCTCCCTATCAGACAATCCACTTTAATCATATCAAGTGCATACATTCTTGAGAGTTGTAAATATCTTCCTTGGAGTGAACAACCTCTATCCTATAAATGCACTTGAGATTAGAATGTCGATGGAGTTGCTTCTTCAATCTTGTGATCCCAATGGAATTACCATTATATATGATAATGGCATCCATATAAATATTAAGAAAAATACTTTTTTTGATTAAGAGATAAGGTGAAATGCTAAGTGATGTGTTACACTCATGGCTTGAAATCTTATACCTTATCAAGCGAAACGATCGAAATGTATCATTTGATAAATTACCAAAACAATGTCTCATTTTATTTCATTTCCTTCCTCCTCAACCTTAATTTGTCATCGACACCATGCATTGGAAAGTTACCATGATACCAAGCAATATAATTCTAGTTAATGACGTGGCTAGTGAGTTCTTCCTCCCATTTCACCAATATCACTTGTGTTAAAGGCACGTGCAATTGTGCCCATCCTTTGCGCATTTGTCATTGATGACTCTAGAGACATCCCATATATGTGTGTGTCACTCACTAATATTAATTAATTTATGTATAATATTATTGATTTTAAATTAGTAAATTAAATTTTTAATTAAAATATTTTTTTAATTATAATTAGTTTTAAATTGTTAAAATAATTTAGTTTTAGGATAACCATATTGGAATCATAGTTAATTACTTTATGATCTTGTAAATTAAAATTATAACTAAATGTATATAAAAATCTAAGTATCTAAAAAGATTTATCAAATAAATTTATGAAATTAGAAAACTAGTGCTAGTTAGAGTGGAATCTTATCCATATATGTAAAGTTGGAATGCTACTTTTTCGTGAGCTATATGCATCAGTTGGTGAATTGGACCTCATGCTCTCTGTGCTTTTCTGTATCCCACAAATTATTATCTCATGTTCTATATACCATATACTATTTAGAAAGTGATGGACCTTCCAGAATCATATTGGATTTGATTTTTCTGTTGAAACCTTGGCTTAAGAATTTGAGATTGTGTGCATTATTGATAAAAGGCATGTTGTTGTTTTGATAATTTATTTGTAACCATTTCAGGAAACAGGATGGTTGCCTCAGCATATTGTTGCTCAAGATAAATATAAAAACATTATAGGTGTTGTTCCACTTTATCTTAAAAGGTTTATCATCTCCAAGCTTTCAGTGCTTCTTTTGGTTTTTCACCAATATGAGTTTTTCATAATATCTTATTTGTGCACCCTTTATGATGACTGAGCTGTTACAATTTGGTTTGTAGACACTCTTATGGAGAGTACGTCTTTGATCATTCTTGGGCTGATGCTTATTACAGATATGGCTCTCAATACTATCCCAAACTTCAATCATGTGTTCCTTTTACTCCAGTAACAGGCCAGAGAATATTAGTTCGTAAAACTTGGTATAGAGATCAGGTGTTTGATATGTTAGTCATGGCTCTGAAGGAACTGACTGCCAAGGTATTTCATAGGTTAAATGTGTTCCGTTGTTATTAAATACTTGGATAGTTTAGGAGATAAATGCTTGCGTGGTTTTCTGATCCTTCTTTTGCCATGCGATTAGAAAAACATTGTGAATAGCCACATGGATTTCTGTCCCTTTCATCAAAACATGCTGTTATTTATAATTAATGACTATTAAGTACAAATGTGATTGTAAGATTGACGGATTTTTGAGCATGGTAGTTTTTGATTAAGGAGAGTATTTAAGCATATGGTTGTTTTCTTCATTCTTCTGTCATATATTATCACTTTCCTATATATTTTGTTGGGCACCAAGCACAAAATTCAACTTCTCATGCTTTGTTTTGTCAACAAACTTTCTATCAACAGTTGCAAGTCTCATCATTGCATGTCACTTTTCCCTCGGAATTTGAATGGGACAAGTTGAAGCAAAATGGATTCTTGAAGAGAATAGGGATGCAATATCACTGGAAAAACCGCAACTACATCAAGTGAGTAAAGCAACGATAACTTGTTGCCATTATTTGATCTTTTCTCTTTGAACTTGACAAGGATGGTATTTGTGGAATCCTACTTTCCTCCCATCTTTGACTTAATGCTAGGCCAATATGTAAAGTTTGAGATGATATGATTTGTGATCTTGTAGTTTGAAGGTTGAATTGCCACTCTTTTTAGCACGTCATGCTTTTTTTTCCTAGTTAAAATACCCCCTTCCTTTTTGTTGAGCTTGACAAGTTTACTGGACCAAATTCTGTGATAAAATTGGGCGTTGAAACTTGGTATCACTTATATCAAATGTCAGTTGTGCTTCTCTTAGTTTAGCTTTCATTTTTAATATTCTACATATTCACTCCAAAGTTTTCCAATACTTTGTTTTTTTGGTGATTATTGACATGATTTTACATAGATGACTATTTATATTTTCCTGGCCATGTTAATATAGGAAACAAACCTAATTGTTGTGGAACTAACATAATAAATGATAGCCCGGTGCATGAAGCTTCAGTCAATGCGGGGTTCGAGAAATAGTTTATTCATACGCAGCTTTACCATGCATTGCAAGAAACTGTTTATGTAATTCGAACTCATGACTACTAGTTCACACAACAACAACTTTACTATTGTGGCAAGGTTCCTCTTACACGGAATAATAAATGATAGCCTGGTGCACGAAGCTTCAGTCAACGCGGGGTTTCGAGAAATAGTTTATTTGTACGCAGTTTTACCGTGCATTGTAAGAAATTATTTTCGTAATTCGAACTCGTAACTTCCAGTTCATGTGACAACAATTTGACTGTTGTGGCAAGACTCCCCTTCTATGGAAATAATATAAGTTTTTAATTTTTTTTTTGTTTTAAGAGCCACTTGTTGTCATAGTGTTAATTTTCATGTCTCACATGCTTTTTGTTTGATAGTTTTGAGGAGTTTTTGATGGATATGAAGCAAAGCAAGCGAAAAAATATCCGTCAAGAGAGGAAAAAGGTTATCTTCCTATTCTTCATTTTATTATATAGTTTAAGAACAGTGACATCAGATTATCCATTAATAGGAGGATTACTAATGTAACTACATAGCTTCCTTCCATTTATATGGGCATATTTTTTTTTTTCTGGTTGTGAACCAAACTAGTTTATCCTGCTGTACGAATCCATTGTTCAAGTTACATTTTGAAATTTAGTGTCTCGAGAAACTGCTGCAGGCTGTAAGAGGGGGATGGGTTGTATCATCTATGGATAACTATCAAGACTCAATGTGGGATTACAACCTATGTTGGAGCTTAAAATAGAATGAATGTTGTGCTGGCCTTACCCGGCATGTTAAAAGAGTAAAAATTAGCAAGCCATGCGTGTGTCAATGAAGCCAAACATGGATGACTAAAATAAAATGACTTCATTCCTTGTTGTCCACATCATTTATACCTCTGCCTCAGATAAAGTGTTGAACCTTCAAAGATATTTTTTTGCTGCCAAATCAAAATTCCCATGCCTTTGAAACTAGGATTTGTCAAAGAAATGGCTCTCCTGCACTATCCAACTATTTATCATGCCTTGTCGGACCTACCTTTGCATTTCCCTGAGACATGGAATGGTGCATTTAATGTGGGGCCTATATCCAGTTTTGTTTCTGTGCTTAGTCTGGTCTTGAGATTTTAAGCTGTGTAATCATAAAAAATTTTGAATTAGAAATTTTCAAGATGCAATAAAAATTACTACAATCTAGCACTCATTACTTCGCTGTTCTATTTCTTCTTTATCTGTAGTTATCTGAAAAATGCTTTTATTCCTGTAGTAATTGATTGAATTCTAGTTATCTGTGAAAAACTTTTATTGCAGGTTTTCTCTCAAAATTTGAAGATGAGGCGCCTTTTGGGGGACGAAATAAAGGTCTGATTTGTTTCACAGAAGGGGTTTGCTAAAAATTATCTTATTGATTTGATTTTATGTAATATATTCTCTTAGCATGGGCATGCAAACAATGTACCAACTAAAATGCTTTTTAATATTCCCCTTTGTTAATTTTTGTAGTGGGGAAAATGTTAAAGTGACTCCTAGGTTTCTTGCCCTACCTTTGCTTATGTTAGTGGTATCTTAGATTTACATTGCTATGATTGTTATATTTACAAGTAGATATTTGTTTATTTGCACTTAAATCCTTAAGGCTCCCCCTCATGTTAGTTTAAGACTATTGTGAAATCCACCACCTGGGACTTAGTACGGTGTGGCGGAGGCAACCATGTAAGGAGGGTACGATTCCCACGCTGGGCAAATATTTGTCAGTGGTGCTCGAACCACTTGTGATGATGGATTGTCTGTTGAAATCTAACTGCGCTTCTTGGATTTATCCTGGTGGCCGGTGAGAAACTTTCGTGGGACTGAGACAGGATTAGTAGGATTTTAAGACCTAGATTATCAAAAGAAAAAAAAGAGAATATTGTGAAACCTTAGCTTGTTACTATTGTATCAATCACTTAAACTTAGAAGAACAAGTTTGTCAATTGATCATTGGAATAGGAAAGTAAGATCCATGGACTCAATTTTTTTGGACAAGGTGAAAATCTTTATATGTTTTATTTAAGGTTCAAAATCTGGAGTTGTACTAGAGTTTTAGATTTAATTGGAACAATACTGTTTTGACGTCATACCAATGTTTCAAGTACTGGTGGCAAATTAGAGAGGGATGAAGGAGATGAAGAAAAAAATAGAATACAACTATATAGCTAAGCTTGTGCACTTTGCATTTCATTTAGAATGGTACAATTTTGACATTATATTATGAATACAAGCTAAAAAAATAGTAAATATTATTTCAATTCATCTTGGCGCATAGTGACATGCGAAGGGGTATTGAATATGGATATGATAGTATTCATCAACATCATTGAGATAGGAACAGTGCAGATTACTTGTGCCAAGTAGTATCGAGCTTTGGTAATTCATAATGTTACGTTTTGACCATGCTGCTTGATATGGTATGAAAATTTTAAACCATGGTTTCATTCTCCTGTGAAATAATATATTGGAAACAATGTGCATGGCAAGTGGTTTCCTGATCTTTGTTATATGTCTATAGTGGTTGAGTTGTTTCATTTATTTTGCACTAGAAAATGATGGAAAAGACTCAGGAATAGGAATGAGAGGCACCTAACTTTGCCTGTGGTGCGGTGGGTGGGATACTAAAAAGTTTATAACATTTGTCAAAATGAATGCTCGATGTAATCTTAGTAGACTAACAACCTTATGTCACTTGGGAAGAGAATAAAGAAAGAAATCTCAATTAAAACTTATCATGAAGAATAGAAGCAGCCATGCAATTGATAAGATAACTCGATGGAGATTTCCATCTTCCCAAATTACAAGCAATCTTTATTCAACCAAGTGCCTATTTTTCTTCTCAACAACACTATTTTGTTGACGTGTAGATGACTAATGGAGAATGATTTTGACTAGAGAGGAAAAATGAAAAATACTACAGAGTACTCTTTAACATTGTCATTTCTCAGTCCACCAATTGAGGGTCCAAATTAAGAGAAAATAAAAAACTTGAAACTTTCAAACTAGTCTTTTACTATAAAGAAACAAGTCATGCATGTGGAATAATCCTCATAGGTAAAAGTACCTAAATTAATATTTGAAGGGACACAAAGGTTTGAAATCTTTGTTCCAAGCAGGGTTTCTATCCTTGTCTAGAACATGCTGACTGTGCTGAGCAATGGTGCCAATGATTGTGCTGAGTACAACCCTAAAAGGAGGAGAGTGAGGTAGATGAAGGGAAGAGATAGGGGGAGAGGAAAAATGAGGGAGAGGAGGTGAACAAGGAGTCACATACCTTGCCAAGCATTGCCACATCAGGACTGTTTCAGGAAGGCTTGCAAAGCCTTGCGAAAGCTATGCCATTGTCTGGATTTCCTCACCAAAACCTTGATGCATCAGTACCATCTTCTGAAGCCTCAACGAAGCCTTGCTCCATTGGTACTATCTTTGGAAGCCTTGCCAAAACCTTGCCAAAGTTGTGACCCACATTAAGACTATCTTGGGAAGCCTCATGGAAGCTTCTCTTGTCTTTGTAAACCAAGTGGAAGCCTTGTGTCATCGATGGGTAGTATCATCATGGTGTCATTTCATAGTTATTCCCCTATTGGAATGAAATGTTTCACTAGTGTTGATCTGCAAGGAGAGATTCTTCAGCCCTTGCTCCAGACATTATAGGCTAAGGAAAATGTAAAAGTCACATTTATTGACTCGTCTGGAATCTTGTATAGTTTCTTTAAACTTGAATGCCCCAGGCAAATATGTATTTTGAGAAGGGAAGAATCATCCACCATGAAAGATGAATGTGTAGCCAAAATCAGCTGATACGGCCATTTGAGACTTAAGTGCTTGGTCAATCACCTTTTGAGTTCATGAATTTTGGATGGAAATAGAGTTAACAGTAGAGGTTACTGAGCAGTTTTTTAGCTTAGCGAGTTTGTTTCTAATTAGTAGGTTGAAAGAAAACTTAGCCATATAGAGGATGAAAGACAATGGCAAGTGGCCTACCAATGCCTCTTACTGATGATGAACCAGAGCAACTTTCGACATGCGAGGAAGTATCGAAACTTCTAAGGTTTGGGATACCCCACCATTAAAATAATTTATTTTTACTAAATATTTTGAGAAAATCACTCTTTCATCTAGATTGAGTCATTGAATCGACACGTCGACATGAAGCACCTGATGCAATTTAGAGTCGAATGTTTTCAAACACAATTGTTTAGAGTGGAGGTACCCAAGGTTTAAAATTTCGACCCGAATCGATGTTTCAGTTTGCGACCGGAACGATACGGTTTCGGTATCGTATCGATAAATTTCGATAATTTTTTAATATAAAATATATAAATTAAAAATGAAAATATTAATTTAAATATTAAAAAATTAATAATATTAATTTCAATTAAATAGGATTAAAAAATAAATTATTATTTATAATATATAAATTAATAAAATAAATTTTAAAATAATTTTAATTAATTTTATTAACCTATAGTTAAACTATAGTTTGGGAAGTTAATTTTTTTTTTTTTCCTTCTCCGGCGCACCATGGGAGCTTCGCCGCGCGAACCTCGCCGCCGTTGCCATCGTCTCGCGAGGTCTCGGCAGGCGTGCGATTTCTGGCGGTGGGCGAGAAATACCGTCCGTTTCGGATGGAACGGGTCGGTATTTCAAACAGTGGAGGTACCAATTCAAATTTATTTGAATATTTCAATATTAAATTAAGAGAATCATTAATTAGATTTGTTTCTATAGAAAATCTTTTAGTTTTGATTCTAAATGCACTTTTGAAGATTTTTATCAAAAATTACTTAACCCATTTGCTAAATGTCTTCTCCGAACCATACTTACTCATACAATTACAAAATTAGTAAGATAGGAAAAAAAATTTAATGGAAGAATTCAGGTATCTTTATGTTCTAATATTTGGATTGACTATTGACAAACTCATTTGTATTTGGGTGTAACTTGCCATTAGATTGATAATCCCTAGACAATTTAAAAACGTTTAATAGCATATCGAGTTTTTGATAAGCACACACCGCTCATAATATCTTTCAATTATTATGTTTAATTTTAGAAGAATATGGATTAATTTCTAAAATATTTTCAATATCATTTGATAATGTTAGGTCTAATATTGTAAGTATTAATGAAAAACCTGTTATTGATGTTTCATTGTTTGCACAGTATATGTCATATTTTAAATTTATACATTTAAGATAGATTCAAAATTTAAAAAATAAAATTAAATCAATTAAAATTACTATTTCTTATTGATAGTCACATTCTTAATATAATGAAATAATAGGTAGATTTGTAAAATTAGTGAAATGAAATCTAAAAAATTTCACGTGATATATCAACACGTTGGAATTCAATGTCAATTATTATAAGATTTATTTCAATATGGGGAACAGTTATGTTTATTTTTTGCACAAAATACTAATAATACTAATGTATATTTATTTTCACATCAATGAAATATATGTAGTAGTATTTTTGAAATTTTAAAAGTATTTAATGATGCAATTGAATAACTTTTTGATTTTTATTATCTTACTTCTCATTTAGTTATGATAAATTTTTATAATATAACTTTAATTTTAAATGAATATGTTACGAATAAATTTTTATCTCCTTGCACATAGCAATGAAAGTAAAATAGGAAAAATATTTTTATCATATTTTTGATATTTATTTAGTTGCATTTACTTTTCACTCTAGACTTAAATTAGAAGTTTTAAATGAAATGTTGGTTATGTATTACGATCAGTGTTTGAAATATCGACCCGTTTCGTCCGAAACGGGCGGTATTTCTCCTTCTGCCACGCCACCGAAATCGGCAGGCCCATGAGACCCGCGAGACGCATGAACCACGACAGTGAGACGGCGACGGGCCTCCGCCGAACTGCGGAGCCTCGCCTGCGGCCACGACGGCTAATGGCGGCTTTTGCAGGCCACCGCCGCCAGGCATCACGCGAGGCCGCCGCTCGCGGCCCGCTGGGCGCCCGTTGCCTGTGGCCTCGCGAGGTCGCAACGGCCAACGGCGGCCTTTGTACGGGCCGCAGCGAGCCGCCGATGGTCGCTATGCGGGCCTCACACATGGGACGAGACGAAGCTTAAAAAAAAATTAACTTTCTAAACTATAGTTTAACTATAGGTTAAATAAAATTAATTAAAATTATTTTAAAATTTATTTTATTAATTTATATATTATAAATAATAATTTATTTTTTAATCCTATTTAATTGAAATTAATTAAATTAATATTATTAATTTTTTAATATTTTTTATTTTTAATATTTAAATTAATATTTTCATTTTTAATTTATATATTTTATATTAAAAAATTATCGAAATTTATCGATACGCTCCGATACGATACCGAAACCGTATCGTTCCGGTCGCGAACCGAAATCTCGATACGGATCGAAATTTTAAATCTTGATTACGATACTTTAATTCCATTTTAAGATTATTCTTCTTTTGATCCTGTTAATATTATATAAAATGCTAGAAATAATTTATATGATATTTATAAAGATTATAGTTTAAAATATATATTAGAAACTATTATATCTGCAGCATAAAATATTAGTAGTAGTAATTTAAAACTTACAAAAACACAATTTTGAAGAGAATGGACGAAACATCTACAAGGAACTTGAGAATTATTTTATGATTTTTATTTTTATTTTAGTGAAACAGATAGTGACACTGATTTCGATATTCTGTAGTGGTCGCAGAAGACTTAAAGTTTTCCCATTTTCTCCATTATAGGAAAAGAAATTATATCTTGTCCAGGGTCAACTATTGTTATAGAGAAGACGTTTACATCTGAATGTCATATATTGGACGAAAGACGATCTACTTTATCTCATGATTCTTTGAAAGTATAAACATTACTTGATGATTGGACGATAGCTGCAAAAAGAATACACCAAATGTGACTTTTAGATGACAAGGTAGGAGACTTAGATACTAAATGAACTAATAATATGGTAACGAGAAATGGAAGTGAGTAACAACGTTACTTCTTAAGGTAATATAGGTAAAAAGATAAGTGAACTACGTGAGTTTTGATTTCCCTATACTTTGCATAAGCAACTTAAATAAGTGCAAGCTCTTTTTTTTTTTTTTAATTTATAATTTTTAAAATATTTTTTAAATATAAAAGTTATAATCTTGAACCGTCACGAGCCATGAACTAAACCGTGAATTGTGACCGTCTTGAAAGGTTAAGATTAAGAGTTGATATGATTCCGAACCGTCAATTCCGAACCATGATCGGATGTAGGCAATCCTTTGATACTACCACATTTGTCCATATTTGTCTTTGCACAGCCATAGGCATGCAACATTACCTCTTAGAAGATCATAGGCTAGTTTACAACTATTCCAACTATTAAATTTTAGTTTGGCCTCCTGCTCCAATTGTTGGTTCATTTATATATTTGAAAGCAAGGTTTAAAATTGAGTCGCGTCGAGATTTTGGTCAATGACCAAAACGATACAGTTTTGATACCGTATCGTGCCGTGCCTTATTAAATATAAACTATATTAATTAAAAATGAAATTTTAATTTAAATATTAAAAAAAATAAAAATAAAAAATAATTTAAAAAAGGAAAAAATCATGGGGCAACCACTGTGACCTGTGGAGGTTGCTGCGGTGCCCCATAGTACCGATGTTGAAATTTTGCCTCTACCATCCGGCATAATTCAAAATTTTAAACTTTGCTTGAAAGCTCAGCATTCAGCGGAAAGGACTGGTTGATGTTATGCATAAAACTTCTAATACAAGCACCCTTATGATCTCGTACTGCATCCAAACATATGTGAAGAGCGAATTTGCAGACATGAAGAAATCCAAAAAAGAAGTGAAGACATGCAGAGCTGTAGAAACTATGATGAAGGAATATGTAGAAATTTGGAGAAGAGAATCTGAACAAACAATGGAAACACCATGGGGAATGGGAATGAAAATATGAAAAGAAAGAATCTGCAGCAGTCTGCTGCAGCACAAGCAAATTTGGAAGAAAGCTGCTGATAAATTGAAACTCCAGAAACGTGCAAAGGGGTTTTGGAAGAAAAAGACCTGAGCTATCTGGAAGAAAATTTAAAAGGAATCTGCAGTTTTCTGCAGATCTGGAAGAAGTCAAGCAACACTCAACAGTGGAGATAGGTGGAAGAAGAAGAAGATGGTGCAAAAAACAGCTCAACATAATGGGAACTTTGATACCATATTGAAGTGGGAAATATTTGTTGGGTTAATCTCCTAGGCTTTCCCCTCTATCTTTATGTATTTATCTTGTTTCATTCTATATTTGGATCACTATGAATTATATAGTTACAAGTTAATTTTTTATCTACTTATAATTATACCCTCAACAGTTATATCTTTGAATTAGAATTTTGCAATTAAGTTATTTTATGCATAATTTAGATAAAACTCATAATCTGTTTTCCGTCTTCTTTTGACTTTGATGACTTGTTTTTAATATGTTCTAATATCATGATATTTCAATTGCAGGGCAAGCATTGGGATACATTTTATAAGTTCTACAGAAACACAACTGATAACAAGTTTGGCCCCTGATGACTTGACTTTGTTTTTGTTGAATAGGTTGTCATATAATCTTGGTATGTTATAGCACTTTTTATTGTTGTGCTTTAGTGGGTCCATAACCTACGGAATGGATAAATTCTTACATAACTAGGATTACATCAATGGATATACATGAAAAGGATATTTGATTTGTTTCTCAATGACATATAAAGATCACAAAACACCTTCCACCAAAATCACAAACCTTATGTAACACAACATTACGCTATGAGTCTACAATAAAATTATATGATTTTCTATAATAAAGTTATTCTTCAAAAATTCTTAAAATTTAATTGCCGACTGAATGAGTTAAATATCTTTGATGAAAATCTTGAATAAACTTAGCAAGCACAAACTTCATATTTAATATCTCTAAACACAAGACATGTAGAATTACAATAAAGCACCAAAAAATGTCTTTCACAATATACCCATATACCCAATGAAAACACGAGTTAAAATGAAAACTCAAATGTTTAGAAATAAATATCTTTAGTTCAACAAAACACTTTAATATGATATTATTGGATTACATAAAAGAAACATTTATGACTTTTAGTCTAGCTTAATGTTTCAAAGGAACTTGATAAACCTCTGAATGCAGAAAATAATTATAAAAGAAAGACTATATATATATATATATATATATACATATATATTCTGAATTTGAATTTATAATAGAAAAAAATGAAAAAAAGTATCGAAACCGTATCGGCACGATACAATATGGTACTAAAACTGTATCGTTCCGGTCGTAGATTGAAACCTCGCCATAGATCAAAATTTTTAAACATTGGTTTCCCTCAAGATAAGGTTTTGTTTGGGAATATTGTCTACCTGTAAGTGTATTTGAAAGACGACAGGAGAAGCAAATACTAAGGAAGTTCAGTGTGCATCTTATATTGCAATATATCACATCTCTACATGTCTCACACCTTTATATGCCATCACATGTCTAGTATGCTATAGTTCTATGTGTCCTCTCAATCTCTGTCTATGTTCAATAAACTCACTAGCCATGAGCTCTTGGTAGAATTCTGAACATTGGACTGTGAGTTTCTCTTTCATTCCAATAAAGTAACCACGTCTGCTCAAGCAAGTGTTAGTTTGTGTAGTATGTCAAACAATTGCATTGACAAGATAATTTATATTGGTGACATATATCCACTTTGCAAGGTGAATAACACCTTAAAGAAAAATACACTAGAGAACCACCCTGAGTGAAGCAATGGTTCATATAAGAATTGTAAGTGTATGTTTACAGCATATTACTCCAACATGTTGTTTTTGAGGTCTTCATTAATGCAATCTTGCATTAATGAAATGCAAGTCATGTAGGGTTTCCGGCACCGCGGCGTGTGTGTGTTCGATCATGTTTCGTAAACATGAGCACAACGGAAGCAATAAAATTAATAAATCTACATTTATTACAACACACACATCACACGCATGCATAGTACAACATGTGTAGACATAACCGTAAATTTAAATTTGCAATAAAAGGAAATTTAACTACGTTATACCTTTCGTATGACGTGTAGCGGGAACGGCATCAACCGGAACGATCCTCGCTAGAATCGTCTCTATCCGTATCCACGCCGAGTATCCTCTGGATGACTTCGCTAAGCCACGAGCTTCGTCTTCGTACGGGTTACTAGCCTCGTGTTGAAGACGACGTGATCGAGAGATGATCACGATCCGAATCCAAATTCGGATCCAAAACGAGTCCTCAAAACTCGCTTCTCCGGAGAGGTATTCGTCAACCGATTGACGAATCCTTCGTCCTCCACCTCAGAGGATTACCGAAGATCGAATCCCCGGTAAGTTAGCCGCTGTCAGAGCTCTAACCGTCGTCAAAACGTTTCTCCGACGAGAGGAGAACAAGCTGTCTAGAAAACTGGACAGCTTTGGTGGAGGAGATAGGCGCCAGCCAACCAAGGGAAGATAGAGCTCACCTTGATGCCAAACCTAAAGAAGATCACCGGAGTACCACCGGCAGTAGCTCGACGCGCGAGGGGGAAGGTCGCCTTTGACGCCGGCCAAGCCTCAAGGTGGGCGGCGGCAAGGAGGAGAGTCACGCCAATTTCTCCAAGGAGAGAGGTGGGCGCAACTTAGTGTCAGGATTCGGGCTTAATTATCCCTTAAGCCCTCTTTATGAGAACTAATTCTCTTAATCTGCTATCGATCATAACCATTAGCCCGTTAACCCGCTCCATTAAGATAAGTTAAAATAAACCAAACCACGATGGTTTATTTTAAGTTAAAACGAACCGAACCAACTTTTGGTTCATTCGTTTAAAATAAACCAAACCCTTTGGTTTATTCTTATCCATTGGATTAGAACCAAACCATTTTGGTCCATCCATTATGTCTTCATAAGACACGGCCCATCCACGCTTCCATTGCGACTGAAACGATTTCACGCTCGCTTCTTGTTCGTCCAACCAAACCTAGTTTCTCCTGGCCCGAGAATCCCATTCTCAAGCTCGCTTTAAATCCTTCGATTACTCAGGCGCGGCGACCAAATAGGTTCTCGCTTACGTGGCCGCCTATAATTAACCATTAATTATGTAACGATCACGGAGTGACACCTAAGAGTACATCACGATCCCCAATTAACCAAAAGATCAACTACGATCCGTAACTATTTCTCAAACCCTTCAAGAGCCTCGAACGATTCGGCCCCATTCCCTTCACTCATCTTATACCCACTGTTCAGATACGGTCTATAGTGGCACCCTCACTAGTCGACTACGCCACACCTAGCCCAAGTATCATTTCTCGCCCTACTGATTCTAGTTAATCGCACACGATCAAGAGTACCTTACTCTAAACACGTAATTTTTCGCCAAAGACTTTAGTAACAATCCGACGAGAGGCCATGGGTATACATCTCCTCGCAAGGAGTGGTGAATCCTTTATAGGCTATTCAAACACCTTCGATCACTTTGACTTATACCCAATCATCCTGGGTCCACATCTCCTCGGAGATGTTTGCTTAAGATGTCAAAGCATAAGTCTCCATGATCAAGACGACTTGAATATCGCAAGTCAAAGGAACATCGCACTTAAGCCACAGTAAGAACTTCATTGACATATCTATATATGCAGAGAACCATATGAAGTCTTACGGCTGGTCACTCCAATGAACTAGTTACCATAACTAGCATCCACGATCAACTCGACATCACAATGTCTCCACCAAAGGAGAATCACCGCTGATACACCAAGGAGTATAGGTTAGTCTACGATGTAATCGATGGTGTCCAAATCCATCAATTCATCGACTAGGATAATTCGATACATCACAATTACACATGTAGAGATACTCACTAGTCATGATCCAATCACAAATTCTCTCATGCTGTGAATCGTATCGTGGACATTCAGTAAATGAGTTTAAGATCCAATCAAATACATAAAACATGTATACTCAAATAGTGAATCTTCATTTATCATATAAACGGGGTTCATACATAAGGCGATTGCCTTAGGACATCTCTCATATATTACTTAACGGACTCGCACTGTAATGCGATCGCTACGGTATCGATACCATAAGCTCTAACATGACCCTCGAACTTACTTTGAGGTAATGCCTTAATCGAAGGATCGCTAAGTTCCTTTGATTGGGAATTTTCTCGATTTGTATTTCGTTCCCTCGATGATCTCTCGATAAGATGATAGCGGCCCACGTGTTTGGATCGTTGATGAGACCTTGGCTCTTTCGCTGTCTGGATTGCTCCATTGTTGTCGCGATGAACGGTATTGAATGATGGCGGAATCACACGAGTTCTAGCGAACTTCTTGATCGAGCCGCTTCCTGCTTTGCTTCGATGTATGATACGCCTCGATGGTAGAATCGCTATAGTGTCTTGTTTGGAACTTTTCGACTCAGCTGCGCCCTCGTTCGAGGTGAACCGCGTATCGGTGAGACTAGAATCATCCTTATGCATGCGGAAGGCGGCGTCAGTATATGCGCGTATCACCATGTCCCCTTTTCCGTATATTAGGAACACGTCCTTAGTTCTTCTTAAGTACTTAGGATCGTCTTATGACCACCCGATGATCCATTCTGGATCGGTAGTATCTGCTCGTGACACTCGGAAGCATCGATACATCGTACATAACATGCGTGCATACATGATAGATCTATTGCGGATCATGGGAATCTTACTCATGCGAATCCTCTCGTCTTACGTGCGCGGACATAGACTTGAAAGGTGTACCCATGTACGATGGGTAGGAAACCTTTCTTGGATTACATGCTAAACCTCTTTGCTTTTCGATGCATATATGTATAGCTGCGAAGACAGCAGTTTCGATCTATCTCATAGATCTTAATCCGAGGATGTAGGTTGCTTCTCCCAGTCTTCATGGAGAATGTCTTGAATAACCGAACCTTATTGTAAGATTGAGGCATCGTTTTCTATAAGTAATATATCGACATCTGATACTAGGAACACATTGCCTCCCACTAACCTTCTTGTACACCTGAGGTTAAATGCGGATTTTGTGAAATCGAAACTTTTGATTGTCTCATCAAGCGGATATTCGACTCTGGATGCTTGCTTGATCCGTAAATGGACCGTCATGATTTGCATACCTTGGTTTTATCAGAGATGTGAAACCCTCGGTGTATCGTATATCGTCCTCGGCGAGGTTTCCATTAAGGAAAATTGTTTTCACATCCATCTGCCATATCTCATGTCGTAATGGTATTATGGCTAGGAGCATCCGAATGGATTTAAGCGTAGCTACTGAGCGAATAGGTTTAGTCATAATCAACACCTTGCTTTTGGCGATATCCTTTGCCACCAATCTAACCTTATAGGTAATCACATTACCATCCATATCGGTTTTCTTCTTGAAAACCCACTTGCACCTATAGGCTTTATGCCTTGGTGGGTCGACGAGTTCGAACTTGGTTTTTAAATCATGGAATCCATTTAGACTTCGTGGCGTGAGCCACTTATCCCTTCTACGAACTTATCGGCCTTCTTACGTAACTAGTAGGCTCCTCATCGTGATGAGTAACCGTCGTTCGATTCACTTCGAGAAATCCGTATCTCTCGGGAATATTGCGTGTTCTATCGGATCTACGAAGATGTGGTGTTCTGATAAGTCCGTAGATTGCTCGTCACTATGAGTTGTCGGTGTTGTGCTCGCGGTATCTCATTAATGTCTATTTGAGTCTCTCGAGCCTCCTCAGCTCGGCGACACTCCCATGTTTTCTTGCGAGAGAAACTCTTTCTCTAGAAACCGCATGCCTTGAAACAAACACCTTTTGTTCCGGGATGATAGAATTAGTAACCCCTTGTTTCCTTAGGGTATCAATAAATAGACATTTATCGAACTTAGCATCGATTTATGCGATCTGATCCAGTTTCATGGCGAGACATGACCCGTATCTTGAGTAAGATCATGAGGTTTCTTACCATTCCATATCTCGTATGGAGTAGTTGAGACTACCTTGGTAGGCATTACATTTTAAAGTAAGCGGTATGCGAAGTCATGGCCCAAAGGACTTTGGGAAGAGTCGCGTGATTCATCATTGGCTGACCATGTATCCAACAGTCGATTCGCCTCTCAGATACACCATTATGCTGTGGTGTATATGGCGGAGTCCATTGAGACAATATACCATTGTCTCTTAGATAATCAAGAAACTCTTGACTTAAGTATTCACCACCTCGATCCGATCGAAGTATTTTAATACTCTTATCGTATTGTTTCTCTACTTCCGTTTCTGAATTCTTTGAACCTTTGAAGGCTTGGACTTGTGTTCATCGAGAACACGTACCCAAAGTAGTGATCATCGGTGAAGGTAATGAAGTAGCTATAGCCTCCTAAATGCTTGAGTTGACATAGGTCACGTACATCGGTATGTATTAGTCCTAGTAACTCTCCCGCTCGTTCACCTTTTCGGTAAAAGGTAGCAGTCATCTTGCCTTTTAAGCATGATTACATGTATCGTATGAATCCAATTGCGATTCGAATTCCACATCGGTGTAATTCGGACATGCGTTTCTTGCTTATATGGCCAAGGCGACAATGCCACATATAGGAGTCTATTGATTATCCTTTGAGCACACGTGTTGCTCGCCCGATATTGAAGATATCCTTTGGAATCGTCCAAGCGTATAAATGCCATTACTTAAAGTTCCGGTCCATAAAGAACTCCCGATTGAAGTTATATAACAACAATTGTTACTAAAAATTAAATGGTACCCATTTCTATTTAAGCAGAAATAGAAATGATGTTCTTTATCGAAGAAGGAACATAAAAGCAATTGTCGATTCTAAGACAAGTCTGTAGGGAGTTTTGACAAATGCGTTCGATGGCGATTGCGTGACCTTTGCTCCCGTTCCGACGTAAATTTGACTCTCCTTGGCGAGTCTTCTTTATTCCTTAGCCCGTGTATGTAAATTACATATATGTGAGCCACAATGTCGATACCCAGTGTTTGGAAATAGAATGTGATCGATAGCGAAGATATCTGAAGAAGATGGGCGTCCGATGCCTTATTCTTCTTCACGGACTGAATAAATCTTGTACTTTCTTCATGAATGGCTCTCCTTGCCATAATGATGGCATTTCCTTTTAATCTTCAGTTACCTTCTTAGCCCTTCTCTTCTTTCCCTTCTGCTTTGTTCCTTTGGCTTCTTCTTAGAACCTTTCTTGAGGAATCAACTATGGCTGCGTCCCTGCTCATGCTTCTCGGAAGACTCCACGGTCTTGGCGTATTGAGTAGTACCACGGATGAACCTTCTTGCGTCTCGGAGGTGAAGAGGAGCTTGGAGACTTGAACCTTTGAATCTCACTTGCTTATCAACAACTCGTAAAGATGAAGACTATTGTATGAGCATCCGTATGCTTGCATGCTTCGCGTACTTCGGTTACCATCGTGGCTAGCATGATCTGACTCGTCGATTCGAGAATCGATCGCGTGTTTACGATAGACAACAATTGGTCGGAGTTGTATCGTTCTTAGGATGGGCGGGAAGAGGCGCGAGGACATACGCTTTTCACCGAGAACAATTCTCGAGTTTCTAAGCGATCGAAGTTTGGCCCGATCGATTTATTCGAATCGAAAATGGAGCGCGAATTCAAGACATCGTGATCGATTTTAGAAATACAAAGCGGCGTATATGAGAAAGATGATTTTAAAATGCATCGATATATTTATAAATCCCATTCATTTTTGAATTTCAAAAACCCCAAAATCACCGGAGATCGTAGGTCCATCTCGAATGGTGATATCCATCATAGTTATGAACAACCTTGGAAGAGTCAACAAGCCATTCATAACTACTGGTAGGTATCATCTATCGATTGCATATCCGTATATACAACTATCACGATGTCTTTATCAACTAATTGAATGTTCACACATCGTTGGGTTGTTAACACATTAACAAGTATGTATCATCGTAGCACCCGACTTCACCTCCTTTACATCGACCTTGGAAGAGTCAACAGCCGATGCTCGGGTTAAAGCAACCCATTAATCGAAATAGTTTTAATATGGTTAGGCGCGTTCAACCAATTAGCCCGCTTGGAGAGAGTCAAACAACGATTGACCTCGACTCTTACCATATTAGTATTAAACTATTCCATGGTTTGAACATGTTGGGTTAGTAGGGCTTGGAAGAGTCAACAACCCAAACAAGAAAGCGGAACTGCAGTTCTAACCATATTAATGGAAGGTGTAGGCTTTAATATTGTTTAAGGGTTTTATGTCTCATCCTCTTTGCATGCAAATAACTATTATCTACATGGCATGACATACATGACATACATCTATATGTCACGACACGCATGACATAATATTATGCATCTAATGCAATTACATGACATACAATTATGTCATGTATATATTTCCTTATATGTCATAACTATTTATGGAAATAAAATATATTTAAGATTTGATTCTCCAAATCAAATCATAATTAAATTAGGAAACAAATTTCCAAATCTAATCACATATTTTATTTATGGAATTATTTGATTAAGGAAAATCTATTTAGGAAACCAATTTCCTAAATCATTAAAACTACTTATGGAAATTAAATATTTTAAGATTTGATTTCCCAAATCAAATCAAGATTAAATTAGGAAATAAATTTCCAAAATCTAATCAAATATTTTATTTATAGAAAATATCAATTTCCATAAATACTTCCAACTTTCCAAAAGTGAAAGATTTCCATAAATACTTCTAGACTTTCCAAAATTGAAAAATTTCCATAAATACTTCTAAATTTCCAAAATTAGAAAATTTCCAGAAATAACATTATGACTATCGCAAAACCATTTTACGATTATGTCGAAACACAACCTGGGCTCTGATACCACTGTTGGGTTTCCGGCACCGCGGCGTGTGTGTGTTCGATCATGTTTCGTAAACATGAGCACAACGGAAGCAATAAAATTAATAAATCTACATTTATTACAACACACACATCACACGCATGCATAGTACAACATGTGTAGACATAACCGTAAATTTAAATTTGCAATAAAAGGAAATTTAACTACGTTATACCTTTAATTATGGCGTGTGTGGCGAAACGGCATCAGCGGAGCGATCCTCGCTAGAATCGTCTCTATCCGTATCCGCCGAGTATCCTCGGGATGACCGCTAAGCCACGAGCCGTCTTACGTGCGGGTTACTAGCCTCGTGTTGAAGGCGGCGTGATCGAGAGATGATCGCGATCCGAATCAAATTCGGATCAGCGAGTCCTCAAAACTTCGCTTCTCGGAGAGGTATTCGTCGACGATTGGCGAATCGCCATCCTCCACCTCGGAGGATTACGGAGATCGAATCCCGTAAGTTAGCGGCTCGAGCTCTAGTCGTCAAGCGTTTCTCCGGCGAGAGGAGAACAAGCTGTCTGAAAAGCTGGACAGCTTTGGTGGAAGAGATAGCGCCCGGCCAACGAGGAAGATAGAGCTCACCTTGATGCCAAACCTAAAGAAGATCACGGTACCATGGCGTGGCTCGGCAGCGGCGAGAAGGTCGGCACCTTTGGATGCGGTTGAAGCCTCAGGTGGCGCGGCAGGAGGAGGAGTTGGCGCGAATTTCTCGAGGAAGGCTCTTAATGGTTATTGGATCATAACCATTAGGCCCGTTAACCCGCTCCATTAAGATAAGTTAAAATAAACCAAACCATGATGGTTTATTTTAAGTTAAAACGAACCAAATATTGGTTCATTCGTTTAAAATAAACCAAACCCTTTGGTTTATTCTCCTCCATTAGATTAGAACCAAACCATTTTGGTCCATCCATTATGTCTTCATAAGACACGGCACATCCACACTTCCATTGCGACTGAAACGATTTCATGCTCGCTTTATGTTTGGTCCAACCAAACTTAGTTTCTCTCGGTCTGAGAATCCCATTCTCAAGCTCGTTTTAAATCCTTTGGATTACGCTCGTTGTGCGTGTGACCAAATAGGTTCTCGGTTTATGTTGGTCGTCTATAATTAACCATTAATTATAGAACGATCATGAGTGGCACCTAGTAGTACATCATGATCCCCAATTAACCGAAAAGATCAACAGTTGATCCAGAACTATTTCTGAAACCCTTCAGCAGCTCGAATGATTCGTGTCCCATTCCCTTCACTCATCTTATACCCACTTGGTTCAGGACATAGTCTATTGTGTCAGTCCCCACTAGGCTGACTACGTCACACCTAGCCCAAGTATCATTTCCTCGTCCTACGGATTCTAGTTACTGCACATGTATCGAAGAGTACCTTACTCTAAACATGTAATTCTTTGGCCAAAGACTTTAGTAACAATCCGACGAGAGGCCATGGGTATACACCTCCTCGCAAGGAGTGGTGAATCCTTTATAGGCTATTCAAACACCTTCGATCACTTTGACTTATATCCAATCATCCCGGGTCCACATCTCCTTGGAGATGTTTGCTTAAGATGTCAAAGCATAAGTCTCCATGATCAAGATGACTTGAATACCGCAAGTCAAAGGAACATCGCACTTAAGCTACAGTAAGAACTTCATTGACATATCTATATATGCAGAGAACCATATGAAGTCTTACGGTGGTCACTCCGATGAACTAGTTACCATAACTAGCATCCACGATCAACTCGGACATCACTATGTCTCCTAGTGAGAATCACCGCTGATACACCAAGGAGTATACTCGTGCTAGTCTCGAAATTGATGGTGTCCAAATCCATCAATTCATCGACTAGGATAATTCCGATACATCACAATTACACATGTAGAGATACTCACTAGTTGTGATCCAATCACAAATTCTCTCACGTGAATCGTATCGTGGACATTCAGTAAATGAGTTTAAGATCCAATCAAATACATGAAACATGTATACTCAAATAGTGAATCTTCATTTATCATATAAATGGTTCATACATAAGGCGATTGCCTTAGGACATCTCTCATATATTACTAACAAGTCATGCATGCCAATAACATAGTTCTTTCAGTCATCAATTTATATACTTCTTAATCAACAACAATAACAACCAACCCTGAGTGGGGATGGCTACTTCTAAATCACATATTCTAATGACATATTTGACACTGATAAAAGGTCACAGCAATATCACACATGCACAAATAAGCTTATTCAAGATTATCTACTTGATGCATGTTCATATAGAATATGTTCCAGTAATCCTAGGAATCAGAAGCACTTCAAACAGAAGAAAGTAAAAAAATGTAAATCTATGGTTTAGGAGGACTTCTCTCCTGTCTTCCCCTCTTTAGAGAAAAACTAATCCAGGGCATCACAAAAGCTCAATTTCAGTTGTTCAATTGTATAAACTGCTCTACAATCTGACAAGGTGTGGCGAATTGATCAGTTGACCACTTGGACATCCAATTGGTTGACTGATGGAATGGCCAATCTAACATTCAAGAGTATTATTTTTTTTTTCATTCTTTCTCTGCCAACATTTTGTAATATTGACTCTCATTTTTCTATTTCATTCCCTTATCTTGTCTCCTCAAAAGGGTTGCACAGGGAAACTTGCTTTTTTTCTCTAACAAAACAATGTTGACTCTTTTATTTTTGCAAAGTCTTTCCCTTATCCTTTCTCCTGAAAGGGATGCTGAAGGAAACTACAAACTTCAAGTTTGAAGTAGAGAAGAAATCAACAAAATCATTATGTGCTCAAAGGAAATGTCTGATATCCTACCTCAATTGCTAGTCCTGCATTATACTTGTTCTAAGACCACAAAGTACCCCTTGGACACTTGGCAATTTGTAGTTCTTGATCCCTTTCCATTGGTGTTTTCTCTCTCTCACTCACTCCAACTAACCATGAAACTTTTAATTATATCTACTGTTGACCCTTATTAAATTTATATTTGATTTCTAGTCATTCAATTCAAACCAAAATATAAAACGTTAAACAACATTTATTGCTTTTGTATATAGTCTTCAAATTTCTAATGATAACTTAGTGTCTAAGTAGACATCTTTTCCTTCACGTTATTACTGAAGTTTTAGTTGCATATTGAGTTTACATGCATTTATGGTAATTATAGACAAAATTTAAAATATTATTTCACGTGAGAGTTTTCCCTTTCGACTTGAACATTAAGTTTTTATATTGTGTCATCCAATAGTCAACACACTTTGGCACACTTAAGAAGTGTCAATACCATCTCAAGAGTGTTATGATCATATAACCCTCATCGTAACTTGTTTACTCAAAATATAAGCAATAGCAACTAGAAAGTTAATCATGCTAAAATTTTAGAGCAAAAAATTAAAAAAACATAACTAGCATCTCAGCTAATGATTATACCTTATTAGTACCAAAATGAGTGATGTGCATTGGATGGAAGTATCCGAAGCATTGGTTCTTGTACAATCTTTGTGAAATCAACTTTATAATTTTTCAAGATCCAAATTAAATAATATTTATTGGACATTTAGTATTACAATTCAATTTCTTCGTATAAATTACTTTGGTTAGCTATTGTTTAGATGGACTTACTGAACAATTGTAACTAGAACATGTACAAATATATGATATGAGTCCATCTTGGTTTTGACTCTAACATCACTCCTCTTTGCTACTATTAGTGACTCCCTTGTTCCTTCCCTTCTTCCTATCCCATCTCTTTTTTCTCTTCCCTGTGAACAATACACAATGTTGAAGTATCTCAAGGGAAGAGAATCTAATTCTTAGTTGATGTTGACTAAACAAGCCTTGTAATGCAACATCAAGTTGAGCCCTCAAATCACATAAATTTTTTTGACAAAATTGATGAAAGACCAAAGGTCAAGTGTCATATCACTATCCCACACAAAGAAGAAAAAACCTCTGATATTAATTAAAGTGACCTTTTATTAACTAAAAGATGAAAATACATTGAAAATATACTACTTTTACACACTTGACTGTAACCAAATGTCAAAAAAATATTACTATAATATCAAGATTAATGAAAAAGGGGATAACTATCTTACACAGAGATAGAACCTTTCACGCATAGAAATTAAATTAGAATTATTGACTGAAATATAAAAAATACATAGAAACAATACTACTTTTGTAGACTTGACTCTAACTGAATTAGGAAAGAAATATCATTGATAAAGATAATAATCTCATTAAACTCCTACCAAATTAATGAAAAAAATTACTAAAGTCAATTACAAATTTAAATAAATCTCTCTACTCGACCTTAGGCAAATTTTGAGCATCTTTAATTGAAATGACCTTTCCAATGAGCAACGAATATAAATTATACAATTTGAATCTTGACTTTCAACAAACATAATATCTTATTATCATCTTGGGATGCCCATTCCAATGAGTAAAAAATTGGTGTACTTTAGCTCTTTTGAGTCTTGATTTCATATATTTCCTTTGTTGGTCAACCCTTGCAACAAATAAGAAAGAACATCAGTTTATTATTTAGGGCAAGGATCATATCCACATCATAAGTTAACTTTGTCGTGGCCGGTCCCAAGCCCAGATAAAGGAGGAGGGTTGCATTAGGTTGCCAACCAGCGTTAACTAAGACAAATGTTCAATGAATGGATCAATCATTGTATCCACATCATCACAATAATCATGAATACCAATCCAAAGAACCACAACCTGAAGTCAACATATAACGTTGGAGGTTCAAATTTCAACTTTGAAAAATGAGTTTAATGCTCCTAAAGTGAAGATATAAGACAATTAGGATTCATGAATGCAAGATGACTATTTTATTTCTAGTTTCGACATGTATCTCTTCTATCAACTCAATAGGAATATTTGATTTATATGGCAGATAAAGAACCTTATTAATTTGGCAAATTTGAAAATGATAACTATAAAAGGACTAATACCAATAAATTGTTAATATTAGCTAATTTTTAAGTCGTCTTGCATTCTTAATTCATGTTATTATTCTACTCCTTTTCCTCTTTTGATTTCTCTAGATAACATGAACGTGAATGGGTTTTAATTTATGAGCCTAAGCCCTAGTCAATTTCAAGTCAACTGTTCTCAAAAGTGGTTAACTCAACCATGGGTTCTTTTAGGTTTCAACACCAAGCGGCTTATTTAAAGTGTCATTAGAGATATCTTCTAAAATGCTATAAGAGTTTTTCTGAATTCTTAGCAGAGGGTTCTTTGAAGGTTAAGTTATAGGAAAATTTTTAGAGCTCAATTTCTTTATTTCAATTAAAAGTTCATTTGTCATAGGTGGAAAAGAGACTTTGAATGTTGTTCAGTTCACTTAAAGATGGCAAATAGTGCTAATTCAGCTGAGCTTATGTTATATCAATCAAAATAATCTGCAATGTTATCTGACTGATCTAAAAATTCATTAGGGTTTATGGGGCATCTAAATTAACATGTCTAAGCTCATAACTTGGTTCCTCTTTATTTGAATGACTTATTCTAGTTCCTATGAAGTTAAGCTCGTCTTCTATTGTAATTGTGGTCCTTTCTTTTATCATGCAAATCTTTATTAACAAGCAATGGCGAGTATAAAGAAAAGAACATGATAAAAAAAGGTACAACGATCAAAATACAATGGGTGATGATGAGCAAACAAAGGTGCAATCAAAAGAGTCATACACATGATTTTACTTGATTGTATTTGTTTTCCTTTTTGGATGGATGACAAACCAAGTTGGAAACTATTTATATGATGTGCAAAAATTTGTAAGAAAAATTAATTAAATTGTAGGAATTTAACCGAGGTTCAAAATCTTGAATTGTGTATGAGTTTCAATCTTTGACCGGAATATTTCGGTACCACATTAGCATTTCAACATATGGTGCCAGTAGAGAATTGGATGGAGAATGAGGAAGGAGATGATAAAAAAAAAAAGAGAACACATCTATATTCCTAACTCTTATATGGAATGGTACAATTTTAACATTGTATTGCATAACAAGAGCTTAAAAAAATTATCGAACATAACATGTCAAAGGGTGTTGAATTGTTAGGATGACACATACTTATCAATATAATTGACACAACAACACAAGATAAATTATCTATGTCGAATATATTATAGTGATTTATCAAAACAATACATTTCTACCGTGCCATTCAGTATGTTACAAGTTTTTAAACCATGATTTAAACAAACCAACAAAATAAACAAAAGTATTTTTGAAACATAAAAGTTGCAATTTTACTGACGTAAAGCAGCTATAGTCCAATGTTGATGTCACTGGTGGTTTGAGTCTTGGTCACTTAATGGAATGATTGCAGTTGATCCTTTTCTCTTGTAATATTCAATATCACCTTGCATAATAGTTAGGAGCCCCATTTTGGTCTTGAACTGGATTTGATGATGTGTACTGAATCCAATTGATCATTAACGCCCAAAATCCTTGGAAGTTTGCATTAATTCTAGTAGACCCATGTGGTCGAGCCCACCCCTATATATATATTTTATCCTGCTGCTTGTCTTTTTTTTCTTTCTGTGGACAACTTCTACTTATGTTTTAATTTCCTATTGATACAATAAAATTATTAGAGATTAAGGTACTTATTCACAGCTTGCGAAGGGAAGTGGTCTGCAATATTGCCCTTCAAATTTGTTGGAAAGATCTCATAGATAAGGTGACAATGGATTCTAGGAAGGATGCTTTTGCAAGGGGAAGTGTTCCGTAGCACAATGGGATGATGATGATGTTGGATTTATGAGGTGTTATGGAGAGGGCTGTAATCTCATGGGAATAAGAAAATGAGACAAAGTAGGAATTAGGGGAAAGTGGAGTATCGACACCAAATAAGAAGTTGATTCTAATACCAAATTGATGCAACACTAAAATTGAATTGACAAATAGAGAGTGGATGAAATTTATGAAAAAAGAGGATAACTATTTCAAACCTTGACGAAAGAATCCCACACAAAAATTAATAAAACTAGAATTTTATTGATTGAAAGAGAAAAAATAAATTGAAATAATCCTAATTTATATAGACTTGATTCTAACCAAACTAGGAAAGAAGTTCACTAATTAGAAAACATAATAATCCCATTAATCTACTACCTAATTAAAAGATACCTTTACCAAATTAAAAAAATATTAAACTTCAACACCTAAGATAGTTAGAAAAATCAATTAACAATTCAAAATTCGAATAGGTCTCTTTTCCTTATTTGCATTACCTTGCCTTGATTAATACTACCAAGACTGTACTGACATAGGCAAACATAGAAATATTTATCTGTGCAACATGGTACTAATACTAGTTAGCAGCTAGAATAATATGTTTATGCATATTAAGCGAGAGTTTCGCCAAGGACAGTCACACTCAAGATAGAAAGAGTTTCGCCACACCTAGGCAAACTCAAGCGATAAGAAAGAGGGTTTGAGATGAATCAAGAGGTTAACCAACCAACCTCAAAAATGGGATTCCAGATCATTTTACAGGTAGCACAAGCTTCTTAAGTAGAAAGGAAAATCTGGACAGTCGTGGCCTAAATTAAGTTAGAACATTACTAAAGAAGGAACAACTAAAAGTGGTAAAATTGTCCTCTGAAGGATCAAAAAACTGAGTCATTAATGCTCCTCTCCAATGTTTACTTGTTGATCAAGCTCTTCTCGTTCCAAAATTACTCGTTGGAAAAGGCTGAAATATTGTTGGATAGTTTCCATGCCTTAACCCTTCCTCGTGACTTAATAACTTGTCTTCCAGGAAAGGTATTCAAGCAACTTTGGTAGATTAAGGTTGGAACCAATGTTTGTAAATTTGATGGATTGCTGACTGTTGATTCAATTTTCCTTCATAGCTCTGAGTCTTCCACATGTCATTGCGCCCCTATATGGTTGCAATTGAATATTTTTTGGATAAATTTTGAGCCAAGCCATCTGTATTGCATCGGTTCAGCCGTGTCGACTAATACGGATTGAAACTTGAAACCATTTTGTATATATATATATATTTATTTTAACATTTTCCTTTAGATTGCTATCAAATAAAACAGTTCCTTCTTGCAAGGAGACATTTGAAAATCTGAATTGTCTAGTCTCCTCTTTGAAATATTATCCCTTGAGGTCGTTTTTGACATAGTTATCTTCAGATGGGGTAGTGCTTATCTCACGAGGGACTTCTTTCACATGCTGGGATCAAAGTTGACAGACCATCTATTGCTCATTGTTGCTGAAGATGACGGTGAACTTGTTGCTGGTGCTCTTAACCTTATTGGAGGTGACACACTTTTTGGTCGCTTATGGGGTTGTCTACCACACGTTTATTTTCCAAATTTGCATTTCGAGGCATGCTACTATCAGGTAAACTTTTTGTAGTAGTGTTTGCAAAGGCTAGTCACCTTCCCTCAACCAGTCTTGATGCAAATAATAAATTTGCGATCTTATTATTTTTTGACTGAGTCATTCAGTGTTCACTATAAATTCAACAGTCTTTTCTCTCATTATTTTTGCAAGTTATCTTGCTTTTTATGGATTATTTACACTTTTCAATAAGAAAGGAATATGCTTTTGAATTGCATTCTGATTATAGTGAACTTTGAACCAATAAACTTTCTTCTTAAGTTAAACAAAACCATTAAAAAGTATGATAATCGAGTTTTTATCTTATCATATATTAAAATGGTTATACAACTTATATATTAAAAGACCATAAATTAATTAACTTGTTTAAGATTAGTGCATTAGACTAAGCAATGTCATGACTAAGTAATTTATTCCTATTTCATCTAACACTTGCTCTCAAGCTGGAGTGTGAATATTTAGATATCCAATTTGGTACATAGAAATATAAAACAAGTTATAAGAACAGACATGGTAAAAATGTCAAAGCAATTTGTTCTTTAAAATGTATATGGTGTGCTAATCTTCTTGGATGTAAACAAAGAAGAAGTTTTAGCAACTTTAATGTTTTTAATAAGTTCATGAAACATTAGATTATTGGCAAATAGATGAATATATAATTGTCACAACATATATTTATTACTTTGTTGCTGCCAAAATTGAGATCATTAAGGAAATGACCTATCCATATCATCTTATAAGTTGTATGTGTCATTGTCTTGTATTTTGCATCAACATTTGATTGAGCTACAACACCTTGCTTATTCATAATGGTGAAACATAGGGAACAATTTCTTAAAGTGTTCACACTATGTTTCTATGTCTCTTGCGGTAACTACTCACGCCTTAAACAATTAATTTGCCCATTAGTGGGATCCTTAATTGTAAACACTAAGTCACAAGAAATAGGGAAATGGATTCTACATATGAGAATGGAGGATAAGTTCCCATGTTCCTCAATGTAAAAGAACATACATCTCTTTATAAATGACTTGTTTCTAGTGGGAAGCTCCAAAAGTTTCATGATGTGATTTAGGAATCTCCACAAACAACGACACACAAAACTCTCAAAAAGGCTAGCTCAAATTTTTTTATTAAAATAAAGTTAGTGTTGGTATATCCAAGGTTTAAAACGAACATTTATTTCATTCAGATCGCTCGCTGCGATACTATTTGATTATTTTTTAAACATTAATATTAATTATTTGATTTTTTTTAAAAAAATTTTAGTTAATTTTTAAAAAAGAATTTAAGATTTAATTTTACCTAAATTATAAATTCGAATTTAGAATTTTAATTAAAATATCTTTTATTTTTTAATTTTTATTTAATATATAAATTAATTAATAATTTATTTAATTAAATTTTATAGTTTAATATATATATATATATATAGAAATTTAGAAATTTCACGCGATCGCGATTGACTTCGCGATCGTGATCGAAGCGCGATCGCTTTAGCGATCGCTTCCGATCACGATGATCATGGTCCGATCGCGATCGCGATCGGAATGCGATCGCTCGAGCGATCGCCTCGTGATCGCCGCCGCCGTTGTCGCTTTCGCTTCCTTCCAAGACTCGTCTGGTCGCCGCCGCTTCCTTCCTAGATTTCCAGACGCTGCTTCGGTGGTTCGGTTTGAACGAAATTTTTCGACAATTTCGTCCGAAACGGCTCGGCATTTAAAACCTTGGGTATATCAATGTAAGATTGGAGGGCTTGACATAATGTCAAGACCATAATTTTAAATCTCAATCTGTGCTTGGCGATACAAGCAAAATTTACCATTCCACTTGTCGCTCGACACTAGCACCGCATGGCCATGACGACCTCCGCATGGCCATGACGGCCTCCACGTGGCCGTGTTTGCCTCTACGGGGCCACGTTGGCCTCCGCAGGACCGCGACGACTTCCGTAGAGGAACACATGCTCTAGCATAATGAAATTTTAATTAAAACTTAGCTTAATAATTTCAATTAACTCCTATCTATAATTTAGATAAAATAAATAAAATCAATCAAAATTTAATAAAATTATCTCGTTAATTTAAAAATATACCATAAATTTATTTATATATTATGAATACTAATATTTTTATTATTAAATTTTATTTTAATTTTTTAATCCTATACAATCAAAATTAATTAAATTAATCCTGCTATTATAATTAATTTTTCGATAATTTTTCCTTTTTTAATATTAGTTAACATTTTATTTTTAATTAATATATTTTATAATTAAAAAATATCGAAACTGTATCGGCATAAGACGATACGATACCGAAATTATATCATTCTGGTAGCGGATCGAAACCTTAGCATGACTCGAAATTTTAAACCATAGTCAAGATATCTCTTGTGTGTATGATATTCTTATAACATTGGTGCAAAAAAGGCGATTCACTCGCCCTCACCGCCCCCGCCAGTCGGTCCCACAGCCAACACGAAGGAGGTAAATCACAAGGAGCATATTGCCCAACCCAAGGCTAGTGCAGCACGAGGGCATGCACCTCGAAAGGCTTGCAACCCCCGGAGATTGACCCTTGCTCATTGATGCAACTCTGCTGCTGTGCTAGCCACAAGGGATATTCTCATAACATGTAATAGTGGTAGATGGTTAATGGTTTGATGAAGAGCTAATTGTGACTAGAAGTGCTATGGTTTTATAAGGTGATGACTAAGAGTCATGAACATTGTAGCATTGAGAAGAGACATGAAGAAGCAAGGGAATCTTGGCAGAAAACATTAAAAGTAAAAATTTTTAGGCTAATTAGAGTAAAATTAGAATATATGAAATTTAAGTTTAGTAGTAGTAGACGCAGTAAGATAATTGCTGAGATAGGGGATGATGAGTTACTGTAACTAAGAGTTACTGTAACTGAGATAGGATTGAACGGTTGATAAAGATGTTTTATATATGGTACAATCAGAATGGTTGTAATGCAAGTGAGTTTTAAGTGTTTTTTTTTATGATTATAAGGTACCTCTAAAGTCTAAAGGGAAGTCTTATAAAATGATAGTTAGACTTACTACGTTATACAAAGTTGAATGTTAGGCTATGAATTGAGCATACGAGCGGAAGATAAGAGTTGCAGTGTTGGTATTATTGCATCTGTTGTATGAATTTAAAATGCTGAAAATAAAATTAGACTGTAAATAAAAAAAAAAAACTTACATTAATTCGTTAGAATCTTCGCGCTTCGATGGACAGATCTAGGAAGAGATTTCTGCTCACCGTTTGAGGAACGATTACGATTATCAAATCGAAAGGTTTCTACTCTTTCACGAACCAAGTTCCAGCCGCGCCTTGGCGTTCTCGGAACTCTCTGTTCTCTTCGGCAGCCTGACGATGACTCACGCACAACTCTTCACTCTCCGATAGTGCTCTCGCACAAGCACATCACCCCTATCACCCTTTCACCTCTCTATCTCATCTCCCATTTATAGGGATTTGGATGGCTTAAGGCATGGTGTTCTTCACGCACTCCTTCGAGTGCGTGTGCATTCACGATGATGCGAATCGGCTGCGATGATGCAAAGAATCGCTTCCACGTCTTACATCTCTCACTCGTCCAAGATATGCCACATAGGCAAATGGTCACATAGACCGATAAGAGGTATTTAGCCACATAGACTAAATAGAGCCGGAGTCAATAGTCACATAGACTAATAGAAATATAACAAACATAAACTAAAATAGAGTCGGAGTCAATAATCACATAGACTAATAGAAGTATTTAGTCATATAGACTAAAATAGAGTCGGAGTTCATAGTCCCAAAAGACTAATAGAACAGAGATAAATAGTCACAAAGACTATTGGAACAACCAATTCATACATAGGAAAATGGTTCGTGCGACAGGAAACACACTGAACAATCCAATGCTAAGAAAGTTGTTACACTTTACATAGGTGCTCATAGAGCGATCAATGCTAAGAACATAACCATTCTTTGAATATACACCATTCACTATTTGACACACAACCATCCTTCAGGTGGCACACAACCGTTTTCCAGATGGTACAAAACCATTCTCCTGGTGGTACACAACCGTTTTCCTGGATACATCCATGTCTTGCTATTTACCCAGATTAAATGATCTTCATTTACATCAATATGAACATCTCTAATCCTTCATAATGACCATCAAGTCAAGAGCATGTTCTATATTTTCAATATTCACAATCATTTCTATACACAATAGAAATGGATCGACCAGTGAATAATTCTCAAAAGATATAAATCTATTTAATCTTCCTTTTTAGCGAGAATCTATTCATTTTAATCAGTCGCTTCCTAGTCATGTTCCATAGACCGAATCATCCATAGTCAATAGGTTTACATGCTAAAATAGCAGACCTTGATTAAAACTTTAAGTAGACAGCTAAATAGTCACAAAGGAAAAATGCTGAGATTAACATATAATCTCAAAGGGCTCACATAGTAGAGAAGCAGGGATTCATTCTCCTACTACCCTTATTGTCGCCTTAGCACATGTGGTATGAATCACATGATACGATGTTATTCTCTTTACTAATAAAGAGTGCATATTTTCCTCAAATCAACATCGTACAAATTTCGATTTAGACATTCCCAATGTCTAATCCTGAATTCAATATATGAATTCTAATCTGGCTCCAAACAGGTATAGTAAATGGTGGGAGCATTTACTTCGATCACTTTTCTCAAATGATCTTATCTTGATACAAATATCAAGACGATCCTAGCTTATAGGTATGTATCTCTATATATATAGCTTCCCAAGCTATCCTATAAGTAATGGTCTTACCTTTATTCGTACTTAACAAATAGAGATGATTGTTCATGTGAGAGGACCAATTACTACCTGTCAACATTCTCACCGAGATCTTATCAGAATGTAACATCACATACACTGAATAAATTATGGCTAGCATTTCAAACAATCAAATTACAATATCCGATTATCATTACAAAATTGTTACATTCTACAAAGTCCCATAGACTTTGCATGCTCATAAAATGACTCTAGTCATCGACTTAGTAAAAAGATCTGCAAGCATAACACGTGTAGGGATATACTCAAGAATCACCTTTTTCTTAACAACAATATCCCTTATAAAGTTATACTTGCTATAGTAGCTTATCGCGATGAAGCGGTCGTTGAACTCATTTGTCCTCTGATCTTGGATGCTTCAGGAACCTCTTTAACCAGATGGCTTCTTGCACAGCTGCTGAACATGCCATATATTCAACTTTTATAGTTGATAAGGCCACACAGGCCTGTTTTTTGCTGTTCCAGGAGATGACGACACCATTTAACAAGAACGCATAGCCTGATGTGGATTTTCTATCATCCAGGTCCCCAACCCAATCTGCATCTAAATAGCCCTTCAGACTCATATCTGATCCTTGATAATAGAGACTATAACCTGTTGTCGCTTTCAGATATCTGAATATGCTTTTCACTTCCTTCCAGTGTCTCGGTCCTGGGTTTGACTGGAACCGGTTGACAAAGCCAACAGTATAGCTGATATCGGGACGAGTACACAACATAGTGTATATTAAACTACCAATAGCACTGACATATGATTTTTTATTCATCTCGGTTATTTCTTCAGAAGTCTTGGAACTCATACTCTTGCCGTAAGCGGTTCCTTTTACACAATGTCGTTCATTATCGCGTCGACGTCTTTGAAATGTTATAACATCTTATTTATATAAAACTCTTGAGACAAACCCAAAAGTCTCTTAGATCTGTTGGTGCAAGGGCACCAGATAATCGAACCTAGGTTTTGATTATGGTAATGATCTAAAGTTAAGGTCATATTGTTATCTCATGAGCTGAATTAAGTGTGCAGGAAATAGTTAAGCTAAGCCGAAGGTCAACGACACCCGGAGAATCTCGAGTCAGGAAACTGTGGTGGTCGGGCGACACCGGGAGAGCTTCGTGGGAGTCGAAGAACCCAGGACTCTTAAAGTACTTCTGTAATGCCAAAGCTCTAACGCCGACGCAACGCTAAGTTCAGAATCTCTTCGTCGGCAACAACAAGTATTAGTTTTTATTTATTGTATTCGTAGTTTTAATCGTAACGAGGTGAGGTAGGCTTGTTGCCTCATCCTCGTGTTTTCGGTTTTTGTGATCGTTGTCTCCTACCTCCAACGAGGAGACTCCATAGTGGATTGCTTCTTCGTACGCGGTCAAGGATCGCGGGGCCTTGGATTAGCAACCTTTGAGTTGTGAACCAAGTAAAAACAAACTTGTGTTATTTATTTTTCCGTTGTGCATCTCTGTGTTTTAATCGAACGAACGAAAGAATGAAAAGATTTTACCCTTGCTATTCACCCCCCCCCCCCTAGTGACGCTTTCGATCCAACAATTGGTATCAGAGCAGGAGCGCTAAGATTTGGTGAAACCACCAATCTAGCACTTTTTTGGCTTTCTTTTCGTATTTTTCGATTTGTGAATTACTCCTATTATTTCTCCCGCACTACTAATCCAAGACGAAGTCTTGGTATTTTTTTTTTGGTTGTGTATTTGCAAATATCGATCAAACTATTCGCTTTTGGAGTTGTCGGCGGTAAAACGGGCATCTTTTCATACAAGTGGACTCACAAAACGTGCTACCAACCAAATTGAAGCTCTCTTAGAGATCTACCCTTCTTACAGGGTTTACCCTCGTAACAACCTGTTTTCATCCCCAAAAACCAACGTTTAGTACCCTTTCGAGGACATTGAAGGTCGTAAGTGCGTAGTTTTTTGTTTAACCTTTTATCTCTCGTTTATTCCTTATTATTTCCTGCATTACTAATCCAAGACCAAGTCTTGGAATTCCTTTTGGTTTTTATTCGTATTTTGCAAGATAATTAATGGCTCACATTGAGGGATATAGCACCACCCGACTTCCGTTCTTTAACGGAAATGATTTCCGTTATTGGAAAGGTCGGATGGAGTGTTTCTTGAAAACACAAGTCGAGACTTGGATAATAATCCAAACCGGCTTTGCTCTACCCACCAATGATCAAGGGGAGCCTTTGGATTTCGGCAAATGGACCAATGCAACCAAGAGGCAAATCGAAGCCGATGCAAAAGCAACCCAAGTGTTGCAATGCGGCTTGTCCAAGGAGGAGCTCAATCGAATTGGACCGTTCATTAGCGCCAAAGACCTCTGGTCCAAGTTAATCGACCTATACGAAGGGACATCCGATGCCAAGGTATGCAAAAGAGATTTACTATTCAATAAATTGTATAATCTAAAGATGCAGGACCATAAGACCGCTTCGCAACTCCATGCGCGGATCCAAGACATCTTGAACGGTCTACATGCCATCGGACAAAAGGTAGACAATCGGGATATAATAAGGTACGCTCTTAATGCTTTTCCTAGGACCATCTTGTGGGCATCTATGGTTAATGCCTACAAGGTATCTAGAGATCTATCTAAGGTTAGGTTAGATGAACTTTTTTCAGAATTTGAGTTACATGAATAAACTAATGCGGTTTCGGTCGAGAAAGATGTAGCGTTGTTTGCAGGACGAAGACAAAAAGCAAAGAGCAAGATACCTCCCGAAGAAGAAGAATCCGAATCGGAAGGTGAATCCGAATCGGAATCCGAAGAGGAGATGGAGGCCGAACTAGTCAATCTAGTTCGGAGAGTCATCAAAAAGAAAAGGGAGCAATTGAAGAGCAAGAAACCCCCACAAACATACACATGCTATGGGTGCAACAAGAAGGGGCATTACAAGTCAGGCTGCCTAAAAATGAAGCCAAAACACAAGCAATTCAAGCAAGCTTTTTATATAACGTGGGAGGAGGGAGAAGATCAAAATAATGACTTGGTGTTCATGGCAAAACCGATAGAGTCTGAGTCCGAGTCCGAAGTCGACTACGAATCCAACTCCGACTCCGAGGATGAATTCGAGTCAAGACTCAAAGCCGGATCAAAAGAAAAGATTAAGGTAAATCGTTCATTAATTGCAAACTTATATCAGACAATTAAGTTGCTAAATAGGAAATTGACTAAGTTTGAGTCTAGAGTTGAGTCGTTACTTGAGGAGGTTGAAACCCTCAAGCAAGAGGCTACTCTAACCTCTTCAACTAGTCAAGTTCAAGAGGGAAATTCAACTCAAGTTGAAAAACTTGAGGAGGAGAATTCTCTCTTGAAAGGACGAGTTCAAGAGGTCGAGGCTAGGTTGGAAAGGTTCACGTTGGGATCCAAGAATCTTAACTGACTACTTGGAACTTAAAAATCCGTGTACAACAAAGCCGGACTCGGATTTAGGTCAAGGACTACGAATAGATAAATCGTAGTTATTAACGAGTCCAAGCATGGGTCCCAAATGTTTTATTGAACTCACATATAAGGATCAATAAGTTTTGGATTCCCCAGGATCAAGTTCACTTTGTGGATAGACCATATTGGTTCAATGGTCCAGGGGAAGCTAACACAAATAGTATACCCACTTTCTTAGCAAAATCATTGCATGATTAGTTATTAGAACGGCTAGATAGGACAAATAGTTAGTCAACTTTGACAATATAGTATCAGGACACAGCGAGATGATAGTACGTTAGGGAAACAACGTCTCGTGTATTCGAGCTAGATAAGGCGTATCTAGCTTGGTGCACTTGGCTGAGTTGAATTAGCTGAAGCTACCTCGCCGTATCCTAAACTAGTTAAACCAGAAAGTAACCCTAAGTGACTTAAGTGATATTTTCTTGAATTTGGCTTTGTCTAAGGAAGTGGTCGTTGTTCCGATCAAAGAAGGCCCTGTGCCTCGCCACGACCTGGAAGCCAGTTTCTCGAAAAGTTACTTAACGATCTAAAGGTTAAATCCGAATCTAACCCAAGGTTGACTATCTTTAATCAAGTTCAAATCATCTCACAAAACATATAAGGTGAACACATTCTAAGACACAGAATGAGTGAGATGTCAAGGATAATTGAAATACATTTAACATAACCTTTTCAAAATGCTATATATTTTCTCAACTATTGTACTTAACGAATATTTACAATTCTCTAGGTCAAAGTTTAGCGCCCCCTATATCTCTTATACTTCACATATTTGACTAAGGGGGAGAGCAGACTAACTCTAAGAGTTATATTACAAACCTTTAGATTATTGGTGCAGAGGAACACACCTCGAACCAATCTATCTAACTACTGCTAGACGCATGCTTGGGTTCATAGTTGATTTATTTTTAATAATTCTAGACACATGTTGTTTTTAAACCCCTATTTTTTATAAAAATCCCGACACCTTTTTTGATTTATGACAAAAGGGGAGAAGAGCGAAAGTCAAGGGGGAGTAATAAAAATTTAATTTTTAAAAAAATTCAAGGTATCTCTTTCGAAACTCACCTAGGGTTAAGGGGGAGTTTTTGAAAGGACGTTTATCATTTACTCTACTTGTTTTATGCTTTAATTTTTCCTTTAACTTTGTGTCGGTTTGTCATAGATCAAAAAGAGGGAGATTGTTGGTGCAGGGGCACCAGATAATCGAATCTAAGTTTTGATTATAACAAAGATCCAAAGTTAAGGTCATATTGTTATCTCATGAGCTGAATTAAGTGTGCAGGAAATGGTTAAGCTAAGCCGAAGGTTAGCGACACCCGGAGAATCCTGAGTCGGGAAACCGTGGTGGTCGGGCGACACCGGGAGAACTTCGTGGGAGTCGAAGAACCCAGGTGAAGACCGGAAGCAAAGCGACAGGTCATAAAGGACCAGAGGTAAGTACGAGTACGAAGAGAGATGGTAAGGTCGTGCCCTCTGTACGGGGACGACCGTAGGCGACGATCCGACTAAGACTTCCAGTGGAAGGTCTAGGTCGAGATCGGACGGTAAGGAACCGTCATATTTACCATTTTCTGTGCTAACCTCTTACTGCAGGGAAGTGGCTAGGCTGACAGTCGACTGTTGCACATTAGTCGACTGATGAAGGGCATCAGTCGAATAATGGCGACGAATCAGCCTTTTATGCTAGGTCAAACAGGATAACGTTTGACGCCGCCACTTCGCGATAAGATAAAGTGCCACCTCGTGATAAGTTCCAAAAGTTGAGGATCTGCATCTAGACTTATTCCAAGGCACAAATCTATAAAAGGAGGGGAGGACTCCAACCCAAAGATCATCCATCTTACTCTCAAAGTGCTCCCGCAACGCCAAAGCTCTAACGCCGTCATAATGCCGATGCAACACCAAGTTCAGAATCTCTTCGTCGGCAGCAATAAGTATTTTTATTTATTGTATTCGTGGTTTTAATCGTAACTAGGTGAGGTAGGCTTGTTGCCTCATCCTTGTGTTTTCGGTTTTTGTGATCGTTGTCTCCTACCTCCAACGAGGAGGAGACTCTATAGTGGATTGCCCCTTCATACGCGATCAAAGATCGCGGGGCCTTAGATTAGCAACCGTTGGGTTGTGAACCAAGTAAAAACAAATTTGTGTTATTTATTTTTCCGCTGTGCATCTTTGTATTTTAATTAAACGAACGAAAGAACAAAAAGATTTTACGCTCGCTATTCACCCCCCCCCCCCCTCTAGCGTCGCTTTCGATCCAACAAAATCGATCCCTGATGATCTTAACTCCTAAGATGTATTCAACTTCTCCCATATCTGTTGTGTCAAACTGTGATGAAAGTCACTTTTTGACTTCTATCACAAAACCGATGTCATTTCCTGCTATCAGCATATCATCAACATATAATGATAAAATGACATACTTTCCTTTTTCCTTTTTAAGGAAAACGCAATGATCTTAATTGATTATTTCGAAACCATAAGATAAAATGACTTCGTTAAATCTTATGTTCCACTGTCTTGATGTTTGTTTTAGCCCATATATAGATTTCTTCAATCTACATACTTTTTCTTCTTGGCCTTCAGCAATGAAACCTTCTGGCTGAACCATATAGATTTCCTCATCAAACTTACCGTTAAGGAAAGCGGTTTTTATATCCATTTGATGTAATTCCAAGTCATAATGCATCACAAAAGTCAAAATAACTCGGATTGACACAAACTTCACTATAGGAGAAAATGTCTCTTCAAAGTCTATACCCTCCAATTGGATAAATCCTTTTGCAACTAAACGAGTTTTGTATCGGTTAATTGATCCATCTGATTTCCTCTTTATTTTGAGAACCCATTTATTCCCAATAGCCCTTCGGCCAGGAGGAAGATCGACTAACTCCCAAATATCATTCTGAATCATTGACTCCATCTCTTCAACCATTGTATTTTTTCAATTTTCTCTAACTCTACATCCCAGAGCTTCCTCAATTGATTGAGGTTCATCATCGTCAACTAGGAGTGTCATCATTGCCTCATTATCAATATCAAACCTCTTCTTAGGTTTGATCTTTACAAACACTTCTTCATAAGTTGGGCTCTTAAGAAGTCACCCCGTGACTAGGCAAATTACTCCCACTGTGTTGACTAGGTTAGGGTATTCCACTTGACACCTGTCTTGTTGATAATGACTTATCCTTCTCAAATAGAGGAACTATCTTATCAACCTCACCTAGTTGGGAACTCAGTTTCGAGAAAAATGACATCTCTCGAATCAAATTCAGAGATGATTCTATCTTGTTACTTATCTATGAAAACATAACCTTTGGAGGTCTCAGAATTATTTTATAAAGATACATTTCTTACCTCTAGATCCCAGTTTTCTATATCTGTGAGAACTATCATGAACATAGGCAGTTGAATCCCAGGGTCTTAGATTGCTCAAATTTGATTTTTTACATGTCCAACGTTCATATGGGGTAGATAGAACTGACTTTGAAGGCATTTTGTTAAGTATATAGGCCGCAGCTAATAATGCATCTTCCCAATAGGAGATCGGCAAATTAGCCTGCGCTATCATAGACTTAACTATTTCAAGAAGAATCCTATTTCTTCTCTCAGTAATCCCATTTTACTGTGGAGTTTCAGGGATTGTCAGCTGTCTAATAATCCCCTTATCATTACATGAACAAATCAGATAAATATTTCCTTTCACAGTTAGTGCGTAAAGTCTTTACCTTACGTTCCATTTGATTCTCAACTTCGTTCATATAACGAATAAAACAATCTAATACTTCAGATTTATGAGAAATCAAATACGCATGACCGAAACGAGAGAAATCATCAATAAATGTAATGAAATAGGAAACTCTATGTTTAGCCTTCACATTCATTGGACCATAAATATCCGAATGAATTAATTGCAATGGTGACTCAACCCTAATAACCTTACTGAATGGTTTCCTATTTGCTTTTTCAACCAGACAATGCTCACATATAGACAAATTAATCTTAGCACGAGAGCCTAAGAAGCCCTCTTTAGCTAATCGATTCATGCGATCTTGTCCTATATGTCATCATCTAGCATGCCAAACCTCATTAGTTATATTTGCATCACTAGTAAGAGCAATGTTTGAAAAACAACTATCAATTGCACATAACATTTGGTTTCACATCAAGAACCATAAAATCATTCGTTAAAAAACCATATCCGATTGACACGGAGTCAATCTTAAGTTCTATACAACAGTCTAAAAATTAATACAGTATCCTAAATCAAGATAAGTAATAGAAATAAGATTCCTTTGAATCTCAGGAGCATACAGGACATCATGTAGAAACAAAGTACTTCCACTTCGAAGGTTAAGTTTGCAAGTGTCGACTCCTTTGACTTCAACTCTTGCATTGTTTCCTACATAGATCCATTTGTTGCCAGCTGGTACCTTGCGGTACTCCACATATGTAACCCGTTCCTGAGCTACATAGTTGGTTGCTCCCGAATCTATAATCCACAAAGGATATGAATCAACCAACAATACAAAATTAGCAACAAAATGCTCAGAAGACAGACTTAAAGTTACCTTTTTCGGCTCAGTACATTCCCGAGCATAGTAGCCCTTTTTGCCATAGTTAAAGCAAGACATTTTGCTTTTAGGTTTCTTCCCTATCTTCTTGCCCTTCTTCTTGATTGGGCCTTCCCCATCAATAGCAGCAGCTTCCTTTTTCTTTCCCTTTCCCGTCTTGAACCATTTCTTTTTTTTTGATCAAGATGATCCAACAGAACCGGTAGCCAAATAGACTTGGCCAGAAATCCTTGCGGATTCTACTCACTCCGCCTCTAGTTCAACATAGCGTGAGACGTCAGTGAAAGTCTTAATACTCTCACTGTGAGTTAATATACGCCGTGGTTTCTCGAGAATCAGGAAGGAATGAATAAGCTGCTGAACTGTTATTCATCTCATCATTTCGTGACGATAGTTTTAAGCTCTCGAATTATATTCGACATCTCCCTGAGATGTTGAACCATCAAAATATTCGGGTGCTTTTTGTAGCTGTTGAACCTGATTGTCAACTGTCGAAGCTTGCTCAGACTCGTTCCATTGTATCTATCCCTAAGGGCTACCCAGACTGCATGAGCTGAATGATACAACTCATACTTAAAAACTAGGTCATCAACCATTGAACTTATCAATATACCATTAGCAGTGAAATCCTTTTTTTTCTATGCCTTATAGGCATCAAGGTCTCGTCTGTGCTGTGCATTAGGACCCTCAACTGGTTTACCATAACTTGATGTACAACCTCTAGAACTTCTTGTTCTTCAAGAACATACTGAATCTTAAGGTGCCATATTTTATAGTTTTCCTTATTAAGTTTCTTACCCTTGTTTAATTCAGTTATAATATTTCTTGTTGCCATAATCTATCATAAATAAATAAATTATTTAGATATTCAATGTATGTAATCTCTAAATTGACTAAATATAAATTTGATTTGGTTTACAAAATCAAGTGATAACTACATTGCCACTCATCATCTGTATGTGCCAATCTGACTTACATTGATCTATTCTATTACATACATCCCATCTAATGAGCTTAATCATTATCCAAATATGATATTAAACATTAAATGAACTTATCATTTAAAATTATACTCATAATGAATAAATCAAAGTGCATAAATAAATATTATACATCAGGTAGAGTAAACAACATAAAATGAACTAATCATTTCGAATGAACATATCATTAACTAAATATGCTGTACATTGTCAACAAATAACAAGACTCTATCAAGAATGTTACACATAACATTCTTCCTACTTATAACTAACAAACAAAAAAACAACTCTAACAAACTAGATAGACGATTATTACTCATACTAGGACAAACACTAGTGCGTCTAGGCTGAACTAGGACATCTTCTGCTGGGACGCTATCAGGATGATGCCAAGACACTGTCTCCTTTAAAGAGCCCACCCTTAAAGAGGCCACAGAAAAGTGCTCTTCAGGGTCTTCATCTAAATCAACTTCACAATGAACTTCACAATCTTCGTAGTGAAGCAACTCAGTATATAACTGAGTATATGAGACGCGCCCCTCGTAGCACCCCCATATATGATGTTTAGCTTCACTTAGGTTCTCAAGCAGTGAACGGATCAAAGCCCAAATGCTGCAGTTGTCTAGAATTAGAAACTCTTGCATCTCAAGTCTCCAAAATAGCCTATCAAGTCTCCCGACGTGCCACCCGACTCCATGAGCTGAGTTATACTCTATCCCTTGGATAGTCTCCCTCAATTGATTACACAATAAATCGCGACGAGAAAGGTTTAAAATTTCGACTTGTATCGAAGTTTCGGTCTGCGACCGAAACGATACGGTTTCGATATTGTATCGTCCGTTTCGATATTTTTTTAATTTTTAAATATTAATATTTAAATAAAAACAATAAAAATATAAATTTATATAATTATATAAAATAATTAATAATTTATTTAATTAAATTATATATATATATATTTCACATTCGCGTTTGCGATCCATTTCCACGATCGCGAACACGATCATTCCCACAAGCGATTGTGCTCCCGGAACGTGATCGCGCTCCCGGAGCGAGGGAGCGCGCTCGGAGTGCGATCGCGTTCGCATTCCCACAGCGCGAGATCGCGCTGCCTTCTGCTGCTTACCGGTATCTCGTTCGTATGCCAGTGCTGATTCCTTGTCGGAACGAAACAAATCGAGCGTTTCGGGCGAAAAGGCTCGAAATTTAATACCTTGGCGACGAGTCATAGTGGTAATCGTCGGTGTCATTTGAAAAATTGAAATTAATTAAGTCAGTACAAAACCGACAAACCAGCATATATATCAGCTTAATTCAATTTATACATGCATAGAACCAATAAATCAAGAATAAATTTCCTTGATTTGCTGGAGAACAGTCGACTGATCCACTTAGACCAGTTGATTGGTACTTTTACTAGTCGATTGTCATCTAAGCTCAGTTGACTAGAACCATGAAGACTCAACTTGACAGTGAATTCATGAGAACCCAAACACCATCCGATTTGCTCCAAGCACCCTAAGCACCCGAGCAACATATATGATATTCTGTCTTCTCATCGTCCCTAGCCACCAACTCTAGTTCACTAAGCATATTATTAAGTTGTTTATGTTGAGTCTTAGTTGTTCCAAACAATTACTCGATAATCAAGTTACGAGTCAAGTTGACCATAGTCAACAATGGCAGGTCCACCAATGTCGACCACCAATAAGTCCAGCCGAGCACTATTAGTGTAAACCGACCAACATTAGGTCTAGCCGAGCACCCTGTGCTTTGGTCAAGCACTATTAGTGTAAACCGACCAACGCTAGGTCTAGTCGAGCACTATTACTAGACTGCCACATGTCCAACCTGAGTAACCTATGGAAATCTCGAGCCACATAGGTTGAGTCGGCCCGAGCAATCTACGGAAACCTCGAGCCACATAGGCTGAGTCGACCCGAGCAACCTACGAAAATCCCGAGCCACATAGGCTGAATCGGCCCGAGCAACCTACGAAAATTCTGAGCCACGTAGGCTGAGTCGACAGTTCCACTATTAATGCTAGTCGACCTCTATTTCCAAACTTCCACAGGTCCAACCCGAGCAACCTATGGAAATCCCGAGCCATATAGGCTGAGTCGGCCCAAGCAACCTATGGAAATCCCGAGCGACCAATGGAAATCTCGAACGACCAATGCTGAGTCGACAGTTAGATTTCCCTCGGTTTCCCGCTTGAGAACTGCTCGACTATGGAAATCCCGTAAACCATATGGAAATCCTGAGCACCTTATGGTAATCTCGAGTACTATATGGAAATCCCGAGCATCATCGGGAGATCCTAATCACTGCTTGACAAAACAGTTTCCCTCTCGGGAACTGCTCGGTTTCGCCTGTAACTGCTCGACAAACAATTTCCCACTTGGGAACTGCTCGACAAGATCACTCTTCATCGTTTTCGCGATGAATTGTGAAATTTGCATTCTACATTATTACAAACAGATGCAAACCAACATTTACTCTGATACCATTGTTGGTATTATTGCATCTGTTGCATGGATTTAAAATGTTGAAAATAAAATTAGACTGTAACTAAAAATACTTACATCAATTCGTCAGAATCTTCGCGCTTCCAAGGATGATCAAATCTAGGAAGAGATTTCTGCTCACCGTCTGAGGAACGATTACGATTATCAAATCGAAAGGTTCCTACTCTTTCACGAACTAAGTTCCAGCCGCGCCTTGGCATTCTCGGAAGTCTCTATTCTCTCTGGCAGCCTGACGGCGACTCACGCACACCTCTTCACTCTCCGATAGCGCTCTCGCACAAGCACAACACCCCCATCACCCTTTCACCTCTCTATCTCATCTCCCATTTATAGGGATTTGGATGACTTAAGGCGTGGTGTACTTCACACACTCCTTCGAGTGCGTGTGCAGTTACTGCACGATGCGTGCAGTAACTACGCAATGCGTGCAATAACTACCTCCATGTCTTACACAAAGAGATGAAAATATTAAAGTAAATGTGCAGACATACGATGATGGATAGGATAGGAATTGAGAATATTAGAGAAAGTTAGGTTACGTATATTAAGGAAAATTCCGAGAGACACATTTTAGATGGAATGAATATATACTTAGGTGATCAATAAATACCTTAAATAAGTGATGTGACACTATAATAAATATGCACATTAATCAAGGAAGAGGAAGATCAAAGAAGATTTAGTTGCAATAATAAAATAGGATAAAATTCATTTAAATATGAGGATTGAGTCCAATGATGTTAGAGGATCACTATATCTAACCCCTCTTAGTGGGCGAGCTATTTGGCAGATTATTGACCTTTTGCATACACTTTTCCTATTAAAGGCTTGTTTGGGAGGAGGTGACGGGGTGTAAGTAATGAAAAGGGAAGGAAAGGAAAGGGAAGAGAAGGGAAGAGAGGGGAGGAGAAGAGAGGGTGAAAACTTACACCCCAAATTGGGGTGTGTAAGGAAGGGAAGGGGAAGAGAGGTAAAAAAGGTTAAATTTACCCTTCCTTACCTTTCCTTCCCCTTCTCTCACTTCTTCCTGAACAAAGTAAAATTTCCCTCTCCTTGCTTACTCTTCCCTCACCCCTTCCTAAACAAGGGTAAAATTTCCCTTCCCTTCCTTCCCCTTACTTACCCTCCCCTCACCTCCTTCTAAACAAGCCCTTAGTGAATTTTAGTTGTGGCTTAAGTTACTAGCTTAAACTTTTAGAAGAAAATCCTTAAAGGTGAGTAGGATGTTATATTCTAAATTTTTTGAAAAGATTTAGATAACTAGATATTATTCGAATTTAATTGGGAATTATGGATTTTTTTAGATGAATCCAATGTGTGAAAAAAATGATTTAGTGGCTTTAATTAAAATTTTGTGGATATTTGATCTTAGATCTATTGGTAGATATCATGTTCAGATGGGAATCTATTTGATCTGGTTTTAGGCTTGAACAGAACTTGAATCAGGTCAAATTAGAGGTTTTTTAGCTGAACTAGTAGTGGACTAGGTTTTTAGTTCGTTCGATTAGGTTTAATGGATTTGTTTATTAGGGTTTTTTAGCATTTTAATATATTTAGAAATTTTCTCGATTGAATGATACCCTCCCTCAGTGTGACATACTAAGGTTTTAAATGCCGAGCCGTTTCGAATGAAATTCGCGAAAAATTTCATTCTGACGAGGAACCGAAATCGGAACGCGTACCGATACCGCAGAGGCGATCGGGAAGGCGGCGGAATGCAGCCAGCGACGACGCAGAGGTGATGCGCAGCGCGATCGAGAAGGCGATCGCGCTGCGCGATCGCGATAGCGATAGCGATCGAGTAGCGCGATCAAGAAGGCGATTGCGCAGCACGATCGCTCGATCGCTCGATCGCGAAGTTGATCGCTCGATCGCGATCGCGACTGCGACCGCGACCGCGATCGCGATCGCGGTGAGAAACCGCGATCGCAGAAATTTCTAAATATATAAATTATATATATATATATATATATATATATATATTAATTAAACTGTAAAATTTAATTAAATAAATTATTAATTAATTTATATAATTATATAAATTTATATTTTATTATTTTTATTTAAAAAATAAAAAATAAAAAATAAAAGATATTTTAATTAAAATTCTAAATTCGAATTTATAATTTAGGTAAAATTAAATCTTAAATTATTTTTTAAAAAATAACTAAAATTAAAAAAAATCAAATAATTAATATTAATGTTTAAAAAAAAGAAAAAAAAATACCGAAATAGTATCGGCATGGACGATACGGTATCGAAACCGTATCGTTCCGGTCGCAGACCAAAATCCCGATACGAGTCGAGATTTTAAACCTTGTGACATACCTCTCATCCAGAATTTCGTTCCTCTCGCTCATAACTTTTTCTAGCATTGTGGTGGTCAAGGTTTTAAATGCCGAGCCGTACCGGACGAAATCGACGAAAAATTTCGTTCCGATGTGGGATTTATACTGGAACGCGTACCGATACCGGAACGCGCTTACTTGGAAGCAACGGGAGGCGACAACGAGCAACCGACGACGACGCAGAGCAGGGAAGGTGATCGCGTAGCGCGATCGGGAAGGCAATCGTGCAGCGCGATCGGGAAGGCAATCACACTGCGCGATCGGGAAGGCAATCGCGCTGCGCAATCGCGACCGCGATTGTAGTGAGAAATTTCTAAAATTTCTAAATATATAAATTATAATTAAAAGATATATTAATTAAAATTATATATATATATATATATATATATATATATATATATATATTAAAGTGTAAAATTTAATTAAATAAATTATTAATTAATTTATATAATTATATAAATTTATATTTATATTTTTTTTATTTAAAAATAAAAATTTAAAAAATAAAAGATATTTTAATTAAAATTCTAAATTCGAATTTATAATTTAGGTAAAATTAAATCTTAAATTCTTTTTTAAAATTTAACTATTTTTTTTTAAAAAATCAAATAATTAATATTAATGTTTAAAAAAAATAAAAAAAATATCAAAATAGTATCGGCACGGACGATACGGTACCGAAACCGTATTGTTCCGATCGTAGACCGAAATCCCGATACGAGTCGAAATTTTAAACCTCGGTGGTGGTTGTCTGCTGTCGCCGATCTTCCCTACATTGCTCATTGTTGCATGCTACCAGCATTGCCACCGTCCAAGTGTCCAGTATTTCTTCTCCCTCTCTTCTTTTGATCTTGTTGGGCCGTTGCTCATGTCCTCACTGGAGCAACCTGCCAGCTGCTGCTAGCAACCTTTGGTTAGCCTTTTGGTCCTATGCACCTTTGAGTAGTGATCAAGATGTTTATAGAGTAGCAATGACCTTAGGTAACTTCCTGTATGCCATATTGAGTGGAGCAGCAGTGCCCTTCTTCTCATTGTAGTGTAGGTAACCTCTTGGACATCGTTGACATCCCTATTTCTGGTAGGTGACCGGTAGTTCTTGCAACTTGCTATAGTTTAGGGCTTGGCGTGTAGTTTAATGGAAAAAATTAATGTTCCCTTTTGTTTCAATTTTGAGCAGCTGATCAAGCATTGATTGTAATGACAAGTGAGCGCTTCTATCCAAGTGCGACACTTTATTTCTGGTTATTTTGGTAAATCCCTCTAAGGTAGGTTCTTTTTCCTCTCCAGTGGAGTTGGGGGTATTCGCAAGAAAGGTTCATTGTGAATCCATATACCTAATCTCGTGAAAAGTTCTGACATAACATTGTTTCCTTGTTTGCTTGTATATATTTCGTGTTGAACTCTGGTTATCCTGTTGAACATGAGCATTATGTTCGATAAGTTAGCAAGTCGTTATTTGTGGTAATTTCATTTTTTTATTTGGTGTTAATATGATATCTTTATATCACACATCTGGTATGTTATCTGTTCATGTTGTCAGAATTAATGGTTAACATTGGTATGAACACGATAACTTAAACATTGTAAATGAATGGCATTTCTTAAAGAATATATATAACTGATGTAGAGGTATTTATGAGTGATGCCTTCGCTGCAATAGGATGATGTTAGACCATTAATAGTTTCGTTTCATCTCAATCATGCTCGGCCTGCCTGCCAATGAGAGTGATGAGTTAAACGTGGCACAAACAAGTTACATTTGATAGTTGTGCACATGGCGCACACAAGTACCTAGCTAATTATAGGTTCTTGTCTCCACTGGAACAATAGGGCCATTATACTTATTACTAAACTTGTTGAAGAGATGAAATAGAACCAAGGTCTATTATTTTTTTGGGTGAATGGTAAATGTTATAACCTTAAAAGTTGTTGTGCATGTTTAGACGCTTACAAAATAATAGACATGTATCTGCACTCTGTGAAACATCCTATCTACACGAGGGACATCCCCTTGTATTGACATATATTTCTAATTTGCCACAATAGATATATCATGCAAGTAATAGCCAAAAATTGCGCCGGATGGCTAGTCATCTCTTAACCTTTGTCTATAGTTCCGCACTGATGGGGCAGCGGAAGATGTGCCCACATGACTATGGCCAAGTCTTGCAAGCTTCATAGGGTATACGATCCTTTGTCCACAGTCTACCATGAGTGAGCAGCCAGAAGAAAAACCTGTGCTTTGGCAGTAAATATGGCTTCCATGCAACTCTGACCCATGGCTGTGGCGTCTCTTTTGGTCGGAAGAATTCACATGCTTTGGTGGCCCCTTGCTTCTCTGAGGCGTACTTGTTTATGGGCTTCATGTTGGCACTACTCTGCCTGCTTGTTTGTTGCCCGAGTTGATCCCACAGTTGTAGTAAATGTTTGATCAACGGGGAATCTAAGGCTTTGGCTTGCCACTGCCATATGTCCACATGTCGGAGGTATTGGTGGTGTATCCATCGAACCTATAGTGAATCCTTGCGCTATATATTCCAAAAGGTGCGATAGAGTAAAGTGGAGTTCCATGCATACAAATCCTGTGTGCCATAGTTGCCTTCCTCCTTCGATAAATATATTGTGGTCCATGAGATCGGAGGATGCTTTGTTGACCAAACAAAGGACTGGGATATATGCCATAAAGCTTGTCAATGATACCGCTTGGGATGGAGAGAATTGTAAGCCAAAAATATTTCACTCCTTGTGACACTGTCTTCACCAATTCGAGCTTGCCCACATACGACAGGGTGCACTTTGGCCAAGAAGTTACTTTCCACACCATTGCATCAATCAAGCCACTATAGTTGTTGATGCGCAGCTTCTTTGTTGCTAAGGGAATGCTCAGGTACTGAAACAGAAAAACCCCTTGCTGGAAACACGTAATCTGCAGTAGCGTTTCCTTGGTCTGTGGGTCTACTTGCGCTTAATAGATGTTGAATTGGTCAGCGTTTCCTTGGACCTTGCTGAACCAAGGTCTATTCTTTTGGTCTGAGGTTGAATTGATCAGTAGAAGAGTTAGGCCAAAAATTATGATACATCTTGGGAAAATAAACTTCCATGGAATAGAAGCAAATGAAATGTTTTCATAAAAATCCGCATGGAATTGAGAATGAAGTTTTCATTTTGTACATGTCACATCATGAATTAATAACTACATCCAATCTCCAAAAAAATCCCAACTGTTTTGAACTTTCTACTTTTTGAATGGGATATTGTCACTAAAAGGGTGAGCATAAGGGCTCATGCCCAAGTGAATGCATCCAAACTTGTCCTTTGATTGATAATTTGTAGTTTACATTAATTGCAAGGTTTAAAATTTCGAATTGTGTCGAAGTTTCGATTCGTGATCGGAACGATACAGTTTCGATACTGTATCGTACCTTGCCGATACAGTTTTGATTTTTTTACTATTATAAATTTGAAATCAGAATTTTAATTAAAATATTTTTTTTAAATAATTTTAAATAAAAATATAAATTTATATATTATAATTAGATTAGTTAATTAATAATTTATTTAATTAAATGATTATATATAGAGAGAGTTCGGATACCCTGCGCGACTCCCTGTGCGCTCGTGCACGACTCGTGATCTACTATCCGTTCCTCTCTTGCAACTATCCAATCGCCGTCCGATCCACCACCCATGTTTGTCTCTCCCGATTCATGCTAAAGCCCAACCCTTGAACCCCAGTCGGTCACTTGCGCCGTCCTCTCATTGTGATCGGGCGCGAGCGATCTAACCACGATGTAGTGGGGATCCAGCCGCGACGCGGAGGGGATTCGATTGTGAGTGGCTGCAATGTTGCGGTGGGGATCCGACCGCGACGTGACCGCGATGTCGAGACAGGCATCTGACTGCAATTCGGCGATGCCGCGACAGGCATCCGACTGCAATTCGCGGTGATGTGGCTGTCGCGATTCGATAGTGATTTGGCTACGACGTGGCTGCGATATTGGGGCCACGATTCTAGCTGTGATCCGGTCGAAATCCGACCGCAATCTGGCCCGTGTCCTGGTCGGGATTCGTCCGTGATGCGATTGCGATGTCGCCCCCATGATCCGACCGGGATCTGGTCGTGATTCGACCTAGATGTTGGGGGATCGTGGCCCGGCTAGAAGGGGGGTTATATAGCCCGTGTGCGTTGTTCGTTGGAATTCGTTTGATCGTCTCTACAATTTGGTTAGCGCAGTGGAATACAAATACGAATACGAATACACAATCACAACATGCAAATATAACGTGGTTCGGAACCTTAGGGTTCCTATTGCACGGGGCGAGCTCAACGAGCTCTAGTGATGCACACACCACTATTAAATCTCCTACTCGACAACACGTCGGAAGTAGAGAGACCTCGTATAAGAAATTACAAACGTAATACAAAAAATACAAGCAAATACAAAGACAATAATGAAATACGTAAAGAAAACTTTACAACAAATGCTTTAAACTCTTGTTGCTTGCTTTGGTTCGCTCTTGAAGGTCTGGAATGCAGCAACAATTCCCCTTCAAAATCTCTCCAAAAGTTGCTACAAAATCTTCCAACTCGAGCTCCTTTTTTAACTCAGATTGCCGATTTGGCGTCCTCAGTGATCATAAGGCCCCCGGTCGATCGCTCGTATGCCTGAGACAACGGCTAATCCAGCGTTAGCATCCCAGCGGATACATGCGAATCGCCCATTACCATCGATCGATCGCCAACCCCATACGATCGATCAACATCGAGCATTACGCTTGCGATCACACCGTGATCGGCCCGCCTCCACGGCATCGATCGCCTAAGTCCATTGATTGCCCAGTCGATGCGATCGATTGCGAGCCTCGCGACGCAGTCGAACGCTAGTCGACTCCCACCAGTCGACTGATACATCACCCCAGTCGATTGGTAATCCTCAACCATGAGGTTTAACCCAGTATGATGCCCTTATACTTGCTAGACCACCCTTAGCCTAGACTTAAGCCTTCTAGTCACCTCTGTTAACCTCGTGCCTATCGGATCCCTCCAAGCCATCCATGACTTGTTCATCCATGCGCGGATCCCTCCAAGTCATCCATACCTTAGCCTCCTGGTGCTTCCTTCGGCTATTGTCATGCTAACCGGGTTTACACCGCCAAGACCCATCCTTGGACTTCCCAAATGCCAAGCCCCATGCTTGGACTTCCCTTGCCAACTTTATGTTTGACTTTTCATGCTAAGCCTCATGCTTGGACTTTTACCGCAAAGGCTACACACTTGGACTTACGTGGCCAAGGCTACACACTTGGTCTTCCAATGCCAACTCCATGTTGGACTTTCCATGCCAAACCCCATGCTTGAACTTTCACCGTCAAGGCTATACACTTAGACTTACGTGACCAAGGCTACACACTTGGACTTCCCTGACAATCACATGTCATATGTTTTGTCGAACATCAAAATACTGCTCGAGTCAAACTCGAGTCTGGTTAATCATGACTTGGGCCGATTGAAAACCTTTGAGTTAGACCACCTAATTCAAATCTCCCAATTATCTCAAATTGGTAAATCTCACATCTTGTGAGAAAATCCCAATTATCCCCAATTGGTACATTCTCCCCCTTTTTGACATACATCAAAAAGGCTCCCCAAGGGTGTCAATGTCTTATATCCCAATGAGATCTTACAATCTCCCCCTTGGTCCTAAAACATATTCATCATCTCATGATAGATAACCTCCCTCTAAAGGCTTGCTCCCCTTGACCATTGCACCAACAATGTCCTTGGAAAGTCCCTAAGCCAATAGGAACACTAAACAATTGAAATTAAGGGCAAAGATTCAACATTGAACTTTCACCTCCCTTAAAATTCGATACACACTCTAAACAACTCTCCTCATCCATATCCAATGGATTTTCACCCTTCCAATCTTTCCAAAGCATATCCTAAGGTTAGGAGCAGTTAGGGAACCTAGAAATAGCTCAACATGGGCTAAACATACTTTGTTTATTCGAAATCACCATTGGCGACTGACTACGATAGCTACGATCGCCCTTAAGGCTTTCGATCGCCATCCTTGGCGATTGATTGACCGAAAGGTAATCGAGTTCGTAATGAATTTCGAAAATACATAAGTAATTATACGTAGTTTGAAAAATAGTGAAACTTCATACGTATAATACTTATAACAATCATAATGGATGAAAAATATTTGAAAATAAAATACCATAAAATAATGAGATTGACACAAAGTTCAAAATTATTGAAAAGTTCAATGTTTTGACCATACTTTGTATCATCTCCTTCATAAATGGTGATTGCTATCAAAAGATAAACTTCACTAAGGTTTTTCAAAATGGTTTTGAAATGATTTTAAAACCTTAATCCATTTTCCTAACATCTCACTTGTATCTAAGGTATTTGAAGACACATACAAGTCAAGTGTTCTTATGAGATGTGAGTTTTGGTTATTTAGGATTTCATGCATTTTCTAGACAACTCTATTTGATTCCCTTATACATGGAACTTCAAATCATGCCATTGTCCTTAACTCAATTTTAATTAATGCATAAATAATAATTATGATATAAATAATGACATAAATAAGACATGTGCCAATAATCATGATGTCATGATATATAACATTAACCTAAGCACAACATGACATTAAAAATTAACCCTAAACATGATCATGACATTTTATATGATAAAAATAAATATGATGTCATGACATGACATATGACAAGCAAATCACGACAAATAAATGTAAGACATAAGAATACCTAACTTTTAATATTAGTTGTTATTTGTTAGGATTAAGTTCGTTTGCTATAATAACCACTTATCCCAAGTGTGCCAACAATTCAAAATGACACACCATGACTTTTAAACCTAATTGTGCCAATTTGATAAATTTTCCATACTTCTTAAATTCTATTGGCACATCCTAAAGTGTTAACTCTACCATGGTTAGGTTAACTACCCATCCACTTAGGGTTGACAGACCCTAACCTATTTAGCGTGAATCGATCATGCTCCTAGGAACTCAATACCTATTGGAGCTCCTTGGGTTAATTAGGTATTCACTAGGGATAACTTCCCTAGATACCCTCCTAATGACCCTCCTAGGCTTTGAAACCTTGGTCATTTTGGTTTTACCTAGGTTAACTCTAGGGGTAACTCCCCTTGTAACCTTCTTAGTGGCTTCTCTATTTTTCCTTGAAATCTTAGCCACTAGGCACACACCATGGTTAACCTTAGGGATGACCTCCCTAGTAATCTTGGTTTTCCTAGACCTAGATTGAGTTCCATAATCGAATGAAACATTGTGGTAGGTCTTCTTGGGCTTAGGTTTGTGACCCAAATCTTTCTTTCCCTTTGATGACTCTTGACTTCTAGACCCTAGGCTTTGACCATTAGACCCCTTAATTGAATTTGTCATAATTTTAAGGGTCTTCTCTAGTTTTTCAAGCTTTGACCTCAAGGCTTAGTTTTCTAGTTCTAATTTTCCAAATTGTGATTTTTCATTAATCTTATGGGAATGACACTTCCTCTTAGGCACATGCCTACCCTTTTTAGGGTTAATGCTTAAATTTTCTTCTATTCTCCTAATGCTCTCCCTAGGTAAAATTGATCCAGAGTTATTGATTCTAGGTTTGTCCTTAGGTAAGTCAACATGCTTAACACCTAAACAATAAAATCTATTATTTCTAGCATGTTCTTTATGATAAATTGTAAGTGAATTAAAAGTATGCTTTTTGACATTAGAATTTGAAGGTGCATTATTAAATTTTATCTTAGGGTTTGCTTTAGAAGCTCCCCCTACTTGTGTAGCTCCTTCTTTGGCTTTCTTTCTTCCCCTAGGGCATTGACTTATATAGTGTCCCCTTTGGTTGCATTTGAAGCACACAATGTACTCTTTGCTCCTCCTAACGGGGACTCCGGCATCCTTTGACTTCTCCTTGACTTTTGATGCCGGAGCTTTCTCCTTAGTTAATTTTGGGTATTTGCTCTTGTAATGCCCTTTCTCCCTACACTCAAAGCAAATTATGTGATCCTTATTTTTATTAATTGCATTTGAGTTACCTAGAGTGATGGTAGGCACCGGAGTTGATTCTTCATCCCTCCCGGAGGTTGAAGCTTCTTCTTTCTCTTCCTCTTGCTCCGGTGATCTAACCTCCGATCCGGATGTTGAGCATCTCTCAACTTCCGAGTCCTCACTTTCTTGTGAGGATGAGCTTGTTTCTTCTTGAGCTTGAGAGGAGGAACACTCCTCTTCTTCGGCTTCCTTCTCTACTTGTACCGGTTCGGAATTTTCGTGGTATTTAACCGACTTATCCCACAACTCCTTAGCATCCCCATATTCACCTAGCTTGCACAAAATATCATAAGGTATCAATTTTATTAACATTTTCGTTACCTTAACGGTTATCTTGAATTGTTGCCGTTCCTCCTCGGTCCATCTTGAATTTTCAATTAGCTTGCCTTCTTCATCCTTAGGCACCTCGAAACTATTTTCCATTATAATCATTATATCAAAATCGGTTTCGAAAAATACCTCTATTTTTTTCTTCCACCAAGAAAAATCTCCTTCGAATTTTGGTGGATGGATGCTTATGCCGACCATTTGATTTGCTTGTTGCGGCGATGAGTCCGATGACGAGTTTCTCGCTCTGATACCACTTCTTGGGGGATCGTGGCCCGACTAGAAGGGGGGTTGAATAACTCGTGTGCGTTGTTTGTTGGAATTCGTTCGTTCGTCTCTACAATTTGGTTAGCGTAGTGAGATACAAATACGAATACGAATACACACAACACACGAATATAACATGGTTCGGAATCTTAGAGTTCCTACTCCACGGGGCGAGATCAACGATCTCTAGTGATGCACACATCACTACTAAATCTCCTTCTCGATAACACGTCGAAGGTGGAGAAACCTCGTCAAAGCAATTACAAACGTAATACAAAAAGTACAAGCAAATACAAAGACAATAATGAAATTCGTAAAGAAAACTTTACAACAAATGCTTTGAACTCTTGCTTGTTGCTTGCTTTGGTTTACTCTTGAAGGTTTAGAATGCAGCAACAATTTCCCTTTAAAATCTCGCCAAAAGTTACTGCAAAATCCTCCAACTCGAGCTCCTTTTATAACTGCGTGTGATTTCGCTCGCGATCATTGCCATAAGGCCCGATCGATGCTCTCGCATGGCGTTGTGAGACAACGGCTTAATCCACGTTGGCATCCCCAGCGGATACACGGCGATCATTGCCCCCGTATGACTAATTAGTCGGCCACCGAGCATCTCTGCTCGCGATCAACACCAGAATGATTACCCTCCACGCAATCGACCGCCCCAAGCTAATAGATCGATTGCGAGCCTCGCGACACTGAACGCTAGTCGGCTCCACCACCGATCGGATACATCATCCTGATCGGGTAAACCTTAACCATGAGGTTTAACCCAAGTATGATGTCCTCATACTTGCTAGACCACCCTTAGCCTAGACCTAAGCCTTTTAGCCACCTCTGCTAGCCTTGCGCCTATCGGATCCCTCCAAGTCATCCATGACTTGTTCATCCATGCGCGGATCCCTCCAAGTCATCCATGACTTGTTCATCCATACGCTAGCCTCTAGATGCTTCCTTCGGCTATTGTCATACGAACTGGGTCTATACCGCCAAAGCACATCCTTGGACTTCCCAAATGCCAAGCCCCATGCTTGGACTTCTCTTGCTAACTCCATGTTGGACTTTCCATGCCAAGTCCCATGCTTGGACTTTCACCGCTAAGGCTACACACTTAGAGTTATGTGGCCAAGGTTACACACTTGGTCTTCCCATGCCAACTCCATAGTGGACTTCCCATGCCAAGCCCTATGCTTGGACTTTAACCGCCAAGACTACACACTTAGACTTATGTAACACCCCCCTTAGTCCTTCCACTTTCTACTAGGGGAGATGTCACTACTTTACTGTCTTATTCTTAAATTCATGCAATATACTAACGCAATATGCTAACAACTAAAATGATCATAAGGACCTTGACATCACTTAAATAATAACCATTTCAAGATCTTCACATGACATGCAAGTATTAAGACTAACCCAATATGACTCTAGCATTCTTTGGTCTCAACCATAAGCAATCTAGTTGAAATTCAACAATATAAAAAAACAACAACTAGAAACTTAAAATATGGGTTAGACATCTACACTTAAGATCTTTTATTTTCACCTTTGTTAAACACCTGAGCACTTCGTCATACGCCACCTCCAAACTCTTCTTTACCTTTATCTGCAGTATAAAGAAATGCAAACTATAAGCAATAATGCTTAGTAAGTACTTTCTATGCTCACAAAAACACGCACTGTATGAAATCATGCAACTAGTTCTCTTGCCCTGGATACATTGATACATATGCAAACATAACTGGAAATCATAACTCTGATTACATGTCTCTTGTATAAATCATGCTCTTAAATATTTTAAAATTTGTAAATAGTTTATCTGATCTGGAATGATTAACTTTGAAAACTTTTACTTATACTTATAGTGATACCGATACTTCAAAATAATAATCATCCTGGATATGGGCCCAGCATAGTACCAATGCGCGCTTTCCTAATAGGCCAGGGTGGCCAACCACCGAACCTACTAGGGATCGAGGGCTCTTGACGGCGAATCATGCCCTGCGATACATGCCCTTTCAAAAGTAAAATACTTCCTTTATACCTATATTCTTATACATACTGAAAAAAAATGCTCCTAATCCCCTAAACCATGAATGGGGAGCACCATAAAGATCATTATGCTCTTGACCCCCAAAACTGAAATGGGGAGCATATTGAAGATCGTCGTGCTCTTAATCCCCAATTCGAACGGGGAGCATCTTTAAATTTTCTTTATAAAGGAAATATTTTTACATCTTACTCTACATCATGCATATAATTGTAAGCTACAACTCATCTATAACATGCATGATCATATATCACATTCTTATCATGGATCTAAACATGATACTAAATCAAACATGACATAACGGGTAAAAATCATGTAACTAAAAATACCATACATAACTGGCTCATATACATGCGTATAAACTGCTCAACTATATAACTGAAAATAACAAGCACAAAAAAATATATCAATGACATACGATAACTACTTATACTGCAGGTGAGCAATACTTACTTCCTATACTTTTTCACCAATTTATACCGTTATATTTCGTAAAGAGAAGACCTTCTACGTGTTCCTTTGTTTTAGCGTGATCCTCTACCAAGTCATTGAGGAGATCCCTCTTGAATTATCCCACGATGGAGAAATTATAAAAACTCTTTTTTTTTTTTCTTTTGGTTTCCTCGGTGGCTGGAGAAAGCGGAAGGGAAAGCTTTTTTTTTTATTTGATTCTGTGGTTGGAGGAAACGGGAGGAAAAGAGGCGTTGGAGAGAAGAGGAGAAGAGAGGGTGTGGGTTGGCGTTGGGAGAGAAGAGGGAGAGAGAGGGCGGCGCAAGGGTTAGGGAAAGAAAAAAAAATCGAGGGAGAGAGAAGAAAACAAAAACTATATATAAATTAGGGTTTCTTTAATTTAATTACCCCTTTAAATGCTTAGCTAAATTAACTAATTTTTCTCTTTTTTTCGCCTATAGATATATTCCGTTATACCTTACTCATTGGTAATCTTATGACTTAGTGGTAGAAAGTCTATTCCTTCAAATCAACGGTTCATGGTTCGAGCCCCGACTAATGAACCATTTATTCTAATTTTTTTTTAATTCCTATTCTTAATTATTTCTATTTTTTTATTATTATTATTCTATTCCTATTTTTATTATTTCTATTTTTATTCTTATTTCTATTTTCCTCTAATAAAAATATAGAAACTAAAATTTAGGCTGTTACAATCCCTTATACTTTATAAAAATTTCGTCCTCGAAACTTAGAACAACTCGGGGTACTTTTGCTTCATGTCATCCTCACGTTCTCAGGTTGCTTCTTCAAACTTTTGACTTTGCCATAAGACTTTTACTAATGGTATTTTTTTATTTATTAGTTTCCTGACTGCTCGATCTATTATCTGAATAGGTCGACTTTCATAACTTAGATCTGTTTGAATCTGTACCGTCTGTGGCTCAATCACTTGGTTGGTGTTTGGGACGTACTTCTTAAGCATTGAAACATGAAATACATTGTGGATAGCTGACATTTCCTGTGGTAGCTCTAGCTCATAAGCTACCTTATCAACTCTCTTGGTGATCAGGTAGGGGCCTACATATCTGGGACTTAACTTGCCTTTCTTCCCAAATCTCATTACCCCTTTCATAGGAGCTACCTTAATGAACATTGAATCTCCGACTTGGAACTCTAGGGGTCTGCGTCGGACATCGGCGTAACTCTTCGACTGCGCCTCTATCCTTTGGCGTATGTTCTTTATAGCTTTGGTGGCGTCATCTATAAAATCAGTCTTGAGTCCCATTTCTTTCTTCTCGCCACCCTCATACCAACAGATAGGTGATCTGCATCTCCTTCCATACAAGGCTTTATAAGGTGTCATTCCAATTGTGGTTTGATAACTATTATTATAGACAAACTCTGCCAAACACAAATATTTGCACCAGCTTCCTTTAAAATCTAAGGCATAAACTCTTAGCATGTCCTCAAAAATTTGATTCACTCTTTCTGTTTGCCCATCTGTCTGAGGATCAAATACAGTGCTGAATCGTAGCTTAGTGTCGAGGGCTGTTTGATCACACTCCTAAAAGTGTGAAGTGAAGCGAATGTCTCTATCAGAGATAATAGTCTTAGGTACTCCATGCAATCTAATCACTTCCTTGACATATAACTGGGCTAACTATTCCACGGAGTATGATATTCTGATAGGCATGAAGTGAGCGGACTTTGTCAATCTATCGACAACTACCCAAATAGAATCGTAGCCATTGGTTGTTTTGGGCAGTCCTACTATGAAATTCATGGCTAGTTCCTCCCACTTCCATTTTGGAATCTAGATAGGCTGTAGAACTCCTCCTGGTTTCTGGTGTTCGGCTTTCACTCTCTGACATGTCAGACAAGTGCTAACATACTTAGCCACGTCCCTCTTCATACCAAGCCACCAGAATTTCCCTTTCATATCTTGATACATTTTGGTGGATCCAGGATGCATCGAATATGGGATCCCATGAGCTTCTTCTAGGATCTTCTTTCTTAAGTCTGGGTCGTTGGGGATACATAGGCGTTCACCCAAATATAATACCCCACTATCAGAGACACGGAATCCTTCATCATTCCCTTCTTGGATTTCTTTCTTGATCCTTTGGATGCTAGGATCTTTGTCCTGTCTCGCTAATATATCCTCAAACAGTGTAGGTACTATGGTCAAGGCGGAGAGCTGTCCAGAAATGATCTCAACTCCAAAATTCATTATATCTTTCTCTAGTAGTTGGGATAGTGTTGCTAGGGACATCAAAGTGGCGCATGATTTTCTACTCAGCGCATCTACTACTTTATTTGCCTTTCCAGGATGGTAGTGGATTTCACAGTCATAGTCCTTTACTAGATCAAGCCATCTGCGTTGTCGCATATTCAGATCCTTATGAGTGAAGAAATACTTCAAACTCTGGTGATCTGTGTAAATCTTGTATTTGACTCCATATAAGTAATGTCTCCAAACTTTCAGAGCAAAGACCATTGCTGCCAACTCAAGGTCATGAGTGGGGTAATTCTTTTCGTAGTCCTTGAGTTGTCTAGATGCATAAGCAATGACTTTACCCTTCTGCATAAGTACTGCTCCGAGTTCCATCTTGGATGCATCACTATACAGGTCAAATCCCTCATTACTTTCTGGAAGGGTAAACACTGGAGCACTTGTGAGTCTCCTCTTTAATTCAAGGAAGCTCTTTTCACAATCTTCGGTCCATTCGAACTTCTTGTTCTTTTTGGTAAGAACCGTCAACGGTGAAACTATCTTTGAGAAGTTTTCCACAAACTTCCGATAGTACCCTGCTAATCCGAGGAAACTTCTGACTTCACTGGCATTCTTTGGTTGACCCCACCATCGACCGCTTATCTTTTTGCCCACCATAACTCCATCTTTTGAAATAACATGTCCCAGAAACGATATTCGATCAAGCCAAAACTCGCACTTGGAGAACTTTGCATATAACTGTCTTTGCTGAAGGGTCTGTAAGACTATCTTCAAGTGTTTAACATGTTTTTCCTGGGTTCTCGAGTAGATAAGTATGTCGTCAATGAAGACGACCACAAACTTGTCAAGGAACTCCTTAAATATTCGATTCATCAAGTCCATAAACATAGCGGGCGCATTTGTCACTCCGAAGGGCATGACCACGAACTCATAGTTTTCATACCTTGTTCGGAAGGCTGTTTTTGGTATATCATCTTCTTTAACTCTTACTTGATGATGACCGAACTACAAATCAATCTTGGAGAAGACTATGGATCCCCTCAATTGATCAAATAAATCCTCTATCCTTGGCAGAGGATATCTGTTCTTGATTGTCACTTGATTCAAGGCTACGTAGTCTATGCACATCCTCATAGATCCATCTTTCTTTTTCACGAACAACACTGGAGCTCTCCACGGGGAATGACTAGGGCGGATGAATCCCTTGTCTAGCAACTCCCGTAATTGTTCCTGAAACTCTTTCAATTTAGTTGGGGTTATACGATAGGGTGCTTTTGAGATTGGGTTGGTACCAGGAACAAACTCAATCTCAAACTCAACTTCCTTTCTAGGTGCTAGTCCTGGTAGCTCGTCAGGAAATACTTCCGAGTAGTCACATACAATTGGGACTTCTTCCAACTGTTGGCTTCTTTCATGCTTAGTATCAACTATATGTGCTAAATACCCAGTGCATCCACTAGCTAACATCTTCTGAGCTTCCATGGCAGACAAGAACTTCTTAGTCTTCTTCCTTGGTTCTCCAATAAACTCAAATTTGGCCTCGGTCTCGGGTTGGAATACTACTCTTCGCTTATGACACTCAATGGAAGCACTGTACTTGCTAAGAAAGTCCATTCCAAAGATGACATCATAGTCATGCATGTCCAGCAATATCAGATCACTATAAAGCTCTCTGTTTGAAATTCTGATAGGCACGACACGCAACCAGTATGTAGATGTCATTATTTCATCCGAAGGTAGGGTCGTTAAAAACTAAATATCTAAGATATCCGGAGTTATATCTATCTTCTTAGCAAATGTCATAGACATGAAAGAATGGGTTGCCCCAGTATCAAATAGTATGGTAGCATGCTGACTAAGGATGAGTATCTGACCTGTGACTACCGTAGAAGCATTTACTACCTTTTCCTTGGTGAGGGAGAAGATCCGGGCATTAGGTGTAACTGATGGGGCCTCCAATCTTCCTTGGCTGATGTAAGGACCCTTCGCTCCTCGTGATCTCGATGAGGAGCCGGTCTACCTTCATACCGGTAGATCGCGGAGGTAGATCGGGTCTTCGTGGGGCATCGACACCACATATATAACACTTGCTCACGCCCTGGCGGCAAACTCATGGATGCTTCCTCCCACACTTAGAACATGTAGGATACGTAGGCTGCTTACTAGTTGAATCTCCCTTTGCATTATTCCACTATCAGACTATTATCACTATTTTTTTTTCTCATCTTCACATACATATCTAGGTATGCTCTATTACTTACTGTCTATCATCTTCATATATATATATACAAGCATGTTTAACTCAAAGAGAAACATTCTAGGTGAGTATGTTTAACTTGAAAGAAGCCTTCCTTACTATTCATAAATTAAATAAAAGCAGATAAATACTTGCTTACTTGGAGGCGGCAGGACTGATGCTCGATATGTGTGTGACGGAAGGGCGGAACCCGCTCTGATACCATCTTATAACACCCCCCCTTAGTCCTTCCACTTTCTACTAGGGGAGATGTCACTACTTTACTGTCTTATTCTTAAATTCATGCAATATACTAACGCAATATGCTAACAACTAAAATGATCATAAGGACCTTGACATCACTTAAATAATAACCATTTCAAGATCTTCACATGACATGCAAGTATTAAGACTAACCCAACATGACTCTAGCATTCTTTGGTCTCAACCATAAGCAATTCAGTTGAAATTCAACAATATAAAAAAAACAACTAGAAACTTAAAGTATGGGTTAGACATCTGCACTTAGGATCTTTTATTTCCAATTAATGGTAAACACACACTAAGCACTTCGCTCGCCATGCCACCTCATCAAACTTTTCTTTACCTTTTATCGTAGTATAAGGAAATGCAAACTATAAGCAATAATGCTTAGTAAGTACTTTCTATGCTTTCAAAACACGCATATGTAAATCATGCAACTAGTTCTCTTGCCTGGATACATTGATACACATGCAAACATAATCAAAATCATAACTCGATTACATGTCTCTTGTATAAATCATGCTCTTAAGTATTTTAAAACTTGTAAGCAATTGATCGATCCTGGAATGATTAATTTTGAAAACATTTACTTATACTGATACTGATACTTCAAAATAATAATCATCCTGGATATGGGCCAGGCATAGTACCAATGCGCGCTTTCCTAATAGGCCGAGGTGGCCAACCACCGAACCTACTAGGGTAACTGAGACTGAGGGCCTTGGCCCGTGGGCGAACTGATGCCCGGTACATGCCCTTTCAAAAGTAAAATACTTCCTTTATACTTATATTCTTATACATACTAAAAAAATGCTCTTAATCCCCTAAACCACGAATGAGGAGCATCATAAAGATCATTATGCTCTTGACCCCCAAAACTGAAATGGGGAGCATACTGAAGATCGTCGTGCTCTTAATCCCCAATTCGAACGGGGAGCATCTTTAAATTTTTTTTATAAAGGAAATATTTTTATATCTTACTCTACATCATGCATATAATTGTAAGCTACAACTCATCTATAACATGCATGATCATAGATCACATTCTTATCATGGATCTAAACATGATACTAAATCAAACATGACATAACGAGTAAAAATCATGTAACTAAAAATACCATACATAACTGACTCATATACATGCGTATAAACTGCTCAACCATATAACTGAAAATAACAAGCACAAAAAAACATATCAATGATATACGATAACTACTTATACTGCAGGTGAGCAATACTTACTTCCTATACTTTTTCACCAATTTATACCGTTATATTTCATAAAGAGAAGACCTTCTACGTGTTCCTTTGCTTTAGCGTGATCCTCTACCAAGTCCTTGAGGAGATCCCTCTTGAAAATCCCCTCTTGAATTATCCCACGGTGGAGAAATTATAAAAACTCTTTTTTTTTTCTTTTGGTTTCCTCGGTGGCCGGAGAAAGTGGAAGGGAAAGTTTTTTTTTTTTTATTTGATTATGTGGCTGGAGGAAATGAGAGGAAAGGAGGCGTTGGAGAGAAGAGTAGAAGAGAGGGTGTGGGTTGGCGTTGGGAGAGAAGAGGGAGAGAGAGGGCGGCGCAAGGGTTAGGGAAAGGAAAAAAAAACGAGAGGGAGAGAGAAGAAAACAAAAACTATATATAAATTAGGGTTTCTTTAATTTAATTATCCCTTTAAATGCTTAGCTAAATTAATCAATTTTTTCCTTTTTTTCGCCTATAGATATATTCCGTTATACCCTACTCATTGGTAATCTTATGACTTAGTGGTAGAAAGTCTATTTCCCCAAACCAACGGTTCATGGTTCGAGTCCTGGCTAACGAACCATTTATTCGATTTTTTTTTTAATTCCTATTCTTAATTATTTCTATTTTTTTTATTATTCTATTCCTATTTTTATTATGTCTATTTTCCTCTAATAAAAATATGGGAACTAAAATTTGAGATGTTACAACTTACGTGGCCAAGGCTACACACTTAGACTTCCCTTGACAATCACATGTCATATGTTTTATCGAACATCAAAATACTGCTCGAGTCAAACTCGAGTCTGGTCAATCGTGACCTAGGCCGATTGCACCAACACTAGATTCGGCTACGATCTGACTGGGATCGACTGAAATCCTATACCGATTGGTGTAATGTCGAGCAGTGGCAGAGGCGGCGCGCAGGGTGCTGCTCTGGCAGGTGACATTGTGCATTTCTCGTTACTGTACAGTGGCTCACCAATCGCTCGGGATAAATCGCGCAGAATATCAATTTCCTATATACGACCACGCAGTAACTGGGAATGCACAATGTTTCTTCTACGCGACTTCCGTTGCTCGTCATTGCGGTTGGTGCTCGACATTGCGTCGGATTGCGTCGATCTGGACACGACCAAATCTCGACTGGGATGCTATCGGATTCCTATCAGATCGTGGCCGCGATATCCCAACCACGTCGCAGCCCACCGGGATCCCAATCGGATTCTAGCCCGATCGTGACCGCGATATCGCGGCTGCGCGCATCTCGGTTGGATCGTGGCGGATCGCAATCAGATTGGGTTTAGCGCGGATCCAACGTCAGATGGCGGCGAGCATTGGCACTGTGCATTCCTAATTACTATGCATTTCTCGTGATCGAACGTCGCACAAGGGGCACGAAGGATAAGTCGCGTAGGATATCTCCCCTCTCTCTCTCTCTCTATACACACACACGCACATGCGCGCGCGCGCACACACACACACACACATACACACGCCGCAATTGTGTCTGCCGTGGATTCGCAATCGTGATTCCGCCATCGATCGCGATCGCCCACGCTGTCACGATATTCTTGTGTGCCGATGCCGGTCCCACATCGGAACGGTAAAAACCGTCCGTTTCGGGTGGCACGGTTTGACATTTCAAACCTTGATTAATTATGTGTTTTGTGGATTGTGATGGTGTTTGTTTTTTGTGGCAAGCAGTAGTTATTTGCTTGCAGTTCATGGCAGGGATAGTTTATAATTGTTTACCTATCATCATTCATCGTGTTGCCTGACTTGCTTAGTTTTCCTTTCTTTCCTTGCTACTCCAAGATTGCAAGTGGATGCTAATTTAGGTGCCGGTGAGTTGCCATAACAAGGTGGATGCTCTAAGGATATTCTGCAATATTTTCTGAGGATTTTAGACTTTTTGTTTTCTATTATCATTTATTTGTTATTTAGTTGGGTTGGAGTAGAAGAGAGCGTTGACACAACGGTAAGGTTGTTGCCTTGTGACCAAGAGGTCACGGGTTCAAATCTTAGAAACAACTTCTTGCAAAAAAAAACAAGGTAAGACTGCGTACAATGAATTCCTTCTCCGGTACCCCGCGTAGCGGGAGCTTCGTGCACCGGGTTGTAGTTTTTTTTTTTAGCTGGGTTGGAGTTCTTTATTCATTTTATTATTTCCTTTTAGGTAACAATGTAAAATTTTTGATAATTATGTAAGTTAGATTTTTTTCTTATGGGTTTGTATTATGGAGAGTTTTAAAAATAGTCTATATGTGGTTCTTTGTAGAGTGGTTTGGTTGACTTAGTAGATTGCCAAGATAAATTATTGTGTGGCCATCGTGGGTGTCATGCCTTACCTTTGACCATAGAGACCTACTTGGGGCATTACAGGATCATTTACATGGATAGCTAAATTATCACTTCCATAGAATGGCTAAATTATATTTGTTTATCTGTACACTTAGAAGTTGGTGATACATGTATGGATGTACCAAATAGAAAATGGACATTTTGCATGTTTATGGTTGAAGAGTTGGTTCAATTGTGAACCATGCTTTTACATTTACAGATTGGTTGTTAGTTATCCTTGCAGGGAAATGTCAAACGAATTTACTGTTATGCACTTTTTTTATTTAAATGTCCATTGTGTTTGTCATGCGATGCCTAAATCGTGTAAGATGAATTTTCTTCTAGGCAATTGAAGCTGCTATTGAGTTGAACTTGAGCAAAGTGGAGGCGGGAGCTCAAGGAGAACATAAAATTCAGCGTGGTTACCTTCCAGTTACTACATTCAGCTGCCACTACATTCTCGATGATGATTTTCGAAAAGTGATAGACAATTTTCTTGTGTATGAAAGTGAGCAGGTATATTCTTTCATTTCAAGCTTCAGTACTTACAAGTTGTACTTTTATACAATGTAGTTGTGAGGATTTCAATTTTAATTGTTTACCAACAGCTAACAACCAAGCCTTTATTCCATTAAGTAGAGTCATCTATATGGATTCTTCGATGCCAGTAGCTTCGACCTCTATATCCTCATCTATACTTAAATGAATTTTATCATTGCTAATCAAATTTTCTTTGGTCTCTCTTTCTCAATTGATGTGTATTTGTCATGGTCTTACATTTCCTAACTAGGACATTTATTGGTTGATTAAGTACATATTAATACCATCTTAAATGCGTCTCTCGGAGTTTTCTCAATAGGTGTAATTTTGACTTTTTTTTTATAATGTTCTCATTTCTTATCCGGTTTATTCGCATATATTTATACATTTGTCTTAACATTCTCATCTATGCGGTTCTCATTTTTTACTCATGTGTTTGATTTATATATAGTTCAATATTCAGTCCTATATAATATAGAAGGCCTAACTATTGTTTTGTAAAACTTCCCTTTAAATTTAAGAGATGTTTTACGATCACGAAGAACATCTAACACTGTTGCATTTCAATCATTTTGTTTGTATCCAATGTAAACGTCTCTATTAACTTTTCTATTTTTTTTGTAAAAACAAACCTAGATATTTGAAAAAACCTCTCATATATAGGTAACTTGTCATCTCCTCCTGTCTTAACAATTGTTACATCCTACCTTAACAATTGTTATACTACGCCTCGTACTGCTAAATTTAAATTTCATATTCTTTTTTTAGTCTATTAAGTTTAAAACATTTAATTGTTTAAAATAAAATTTTCCATTCCTATGGACATGCTATAAGTAGTCTGAGAATGCCTCGGTCGAACAATCCATTCTCTACGTAGTCTTCTCATCGTGTTTGGCCACTGTATGGTCTAGCCTTTGTAGTTTAGAGTAATTCTGTTCATTGTCGCATACAACATCTCTGTCCTGCTACTTGACAACTTATGTTTTATGGAAAGAAAACATGTTTTATGCGAAGCCAATCCGATTTTAGTGTTGTAGCATTGCCTAATCTGCCTTCTCTAGTTAGTATGAATATAATTTCTAATGCAACATCACAACTCTGGTAGCTGACAAGCTATGTACGCGGGAACCGATTCTATTATGGAACACAGATTCACCTAATTTGGACTAGTTAGATTTCAATTTTTTTCTTATTAGTTTTTTTTTTTAGCATTCTTCTTGTCTAACAAAGCACATTAACCCCATGGTTGAGCATCCCTATTCCACCCAAGTTCTATTATCTATCTGTCCTGTATAATGAGTTTACTGCATAACATACCTACTTTTTGTCCAATCCAAGTATTCTCCTCTCAATGTGATGGTATACTCGAAATCAATTATTTCATTTCCCCTGACCAATGATGCCATAATACACTTGTTAGATAATTCTCTGTGGGAATTTAAGTTAGGTTTACTTGGATGTATAACTAGGAGAGGGAGGAGAAGAGGTGGAAAAGCAACACAAAATGCGTGAGCGATTCATGATTTATATAAATTTTGTGTCATTTTCCTTCCCCATCCTCCTATCTTTGTAATCGAATCAAGCCAGTGCTGGGAAATTCATGGATGCATATGCATCATCCTCTAGGGAATTCTGTCCAAATTCATGGGACGTAAACAGACAAATTTTTTGCACAAATATATATTGCAATTGTCTTGCTGAGTTGATTGCTTTGCTGGCAGGTTAAGCACGTAATGGAGTTGCTCCATGAATCTGGCCCCTTCAAAGAAGGAATTGTATGAGCATCGTAACTTCTATTTCCGTCCTGATCAAGTTTAAGATAAATAGTCAAAAGCGAAGCAGCACGCATCATATGCTATTTGTAAACCCGGTCAGAAATTCCCGCTATTATCTCACCATCATCAGTTAGTTTATTTGTATTTTATAGTCACGTAATATTGCATAAAAGATAAAGTAAATCGTCTTCATTAGTTTTCACGTACTGAAAGTTTGTGTTGGTGACTCATTGATGGTGCTTTTTGTTCGAACAACAGAATCAAAGAAAGATAAAGTAAAATAGTCATTTGTATAAAATCAAACTCTATTTCTTTGCTTTTTGGTTTTGCTCAGGAGAACACTACAAAGGTATTTAAAAAAACAATGATGATTTTCCAGTGTTCAAAATGATAATGTCTCTCTGATTTTGACCATCAAATACTTTCAATTTTTCCAAAAGTGATGACTTTTTAGTGTATAAATTTGTAGTATGAGATCAGGGTGCTTTAGGAATCTAATAATACTAAATTAAATTTATATTTGTTTTTTCCTTCTTCCATTATTCTCTTTAGAAACTTTTTCCTTTAGCTCGTAACGCTGCCTTGCTCCTTCGTTCAAGGGTGCAACGTTCACTTTGACCAGGTATGCCGGGATGTCAGCAGGTAGCTGACCTTCTCAGCATCTCCATCGGAGCAAATTTATTGGCGTTCTTCAGATTAAAAGTTTTCGACATTGATTAGCTCTAAATTTAATCGAAGTTAATCTATGGTACATAGGGCTTTCTACCTTAGGAGCTAATGAATGAGCTCCGGAAATAATCAAGTATTCAACCATTAATACTAAAGTGAATTCTAAAACAACTATTGATATTGGAATAACTAACATATCATGAACAATTTGAGTAAGTATAGAAAATTTGTGACAATTTTACTTTCACTATTCCAAAATGTTTAAAGTATTATAATATTTTTCAACTATTTCATTAAGATACATATCTAGTTTTGAAATATTATCATCACCAAAAATTTATTCCTTTTGTTTTCTATACTTTACAAGGATTGATTATTTTTTTAAATCTATTTGACTCATATTTTTTTTAGCAAAATATCACTATCACTTGATTTTGCAATAGATGAAATTCTTGAGGTACTATTTTGAAGCTCTATTTTCTTCGTATAATTCTTGTATAAAACAAATAAAGTGTCTTTTATAATCTTTCTTACACTTGCACCATTTTCATCTATAATTCACTCAATATAAATTCTATAAAATTCAATTTATCATTGCAATATAAAGTGAGTTATTCATCTTCTTAAGATTTCTCTAATATTTATCAATTTTTTTTTCTAATCCCCATCGAATATACATTAGATTTATCATTTTCTTGCTACTCATTTAATATGGTATAAATAGAACTAATTTTATATACAAAAGTATTGAAAGTGACATATAAAGACCATGAAACTTTTAATATTAGCTCAAACTTGTAATAGAAATACAAAAAGTCTAATATTATTTCAATCTTCTCTCGTTGGCTTCCCATCAAAAGTCTTCAAATCTCTTATATATTTCCCATATGATCTAAGTATTATCTTTCTATTATCATTCACAACAACATACCAATCGGTATATTGAAGATCTATTTTAAAATATGGATCTTGTTCATTAAGTCTATCAAAAACTTTTTCAAAATTTTGAATTACATTCAACATCAAGTAAATTGAGTTCTATCTGATTGGTACATCCAAACATAATGAGTTTTTACTTTCAATTTTTTCAATTATTATATATTCTTTGAACTTGCTTAATTTAGAGTGGAGTTGCTTAACATATTTAATCGTATTCCTAACCCTCATCATAAATTAATTTATATCTTTTAAGCTGTCAATAATAATTTAATTGGTTATATGTTGTTGGATCGTAAAAACCAAGAGAGGGAGAGGGGTGAATCTCTGTATTTAAAATTTTTCTTTAATTTTAAAATATTTTCTTTTATTAATTTTTAAAATAAAATTATGTAGTGGAAATAATAAAATAAACACGAAAATTTACTTGGTTCGCAATCTAGATTGGATTATCAATCTAAGGCCTGTAACCCTTCTCTAGGATTATCTCGATGGGCAATCCACTAAACTCTCTTCGATTCGAAAAACTTTCGAACCAGAGAGTAAATGATTATGACAAGTATAATAAATAAGGGATAGGTTAGACACTTTCTTCCCTCAAGATTATAAGCATAATGCAATGCAAAATGAAAAAGTATACTGACAATATGAGAGGCGCGCAGTGCAACTCGGTCGTTCATTCTTGATGAAACAATATGATAGAGCTCTTAGAATGTGAAAGAAGGGCGTACCAACGAGAGTAATGATATGTGAGTCGATATCTCGAAGTTGCTCGAACCCTACTTTTATAAATATACTTCAGGTGCCTGGATCGCCTTCCGGGCACCTCCACCTTGGACTGCCGAATCGGAAACTCGGGTCTTCTAGGAACCTCCAACTCAACCTTATTTTCTCCGATGATTTTCTGGTATTTCTCATCCTTAGGTGCCCATATCCTTTTGGTCGACTAAATTCTCTTGTCATCTGTACCTCCAGGTCACCTGGAGCCTTTTCGGGCTCCTCAAATCTGACCTGGCCAAATCTGCACTCGGAGCACTTGGATCACATCCGATCGTTCGGACTCCCAGTTTCCTGGAGCCCACTAGGGCACTTGGATTCCTGCATCACAAAGTTAACACAGAAAACATAATAGAATGATTTGGATAGTTGCCTAATTACCCAATCTCGACTTTAGAATCTGAGTTGAATCCTTAGTCGGATCATCGCCTATCTTTGTCCCCAACCAAGGACTCAACCTTTCCACTCTACTGTAGGAACGTTGATGACCGCTAGAGGGGGGGGGGGGTGAATAGCGTGTTCGTTGACGAAGATGAAAATCGATCGTGTTCGTCTCTACAAAGCTTGTTATGCGCAGCGGAATGTATATTATAGAAATAACAAAAATAAAGACACAAACACAATCACAAATACAAGCGATATAACGTGGTTCGGAACCTTAGAGTTCATACTCCACGGATTGGGCTCGAATGAGCCCTAGCGATGCCAAACACCACTAATAATCAAAACACTCTTTCTCGACAACAAGTCGGAGGCGGAGAAATCTTTTACAATGATTACAAAAGAATACATGTAATAAACAAGCAAATACAAATGAAATACATAAAACAACGTAAAGAAAAATTTACAACTATTGTTTTGGATGCTTGCTTGTTGATTGCTTGAACCGTGCTTGAAGACCTTGATTTGCACCAACAAATTGCCTTAAAAATGTCCAAGAAATCACTTTTAAAATCGCAACTGAAATCCCTCCCGTTGAGCTCCTTTTAAGCCTCCTCGCGACCTGGATTTTCGCCTAGCAGTTGACTGTCATAAGACCCTAGTTGACTACCAACAGTATTGTTGTCTCACAACGGACACAATCCAAGTCGACATTCAAGCCAAAGGATACACTGGCAGTCGACTATCGAGGCCGTAGCTAACTGACTAGTCGGCTACAGAGCGTTCTACTCCCGTAACCTCGACCAACAGTCGATTTTCATCCATGATAGTCGACTGCTCAAGTCATCAGTCGATTGCCCAATGCTAGCAGTCGACTGCCAGACCATTTCCTGTAGTCGAACACCAGTCGACTCTGAGTAGTTAGACTGACCATAATCCCAGTTGACTGCCAAGAGTCAACTCGGCTTTCAAGTGTCAAAACACTTGACCAATCGACTGGTCCAAAGCCCCAGTCGATTGATAATCTCAACCATGAGGTTTAACCCCAAGTATGATGCCCTTATACTTGCTAGACCACCCTTAGCCTAGACCTAAGCCTTCTAGCCACCTTCGTCAGCCTCACTCCTATCGGATCCCTCCAAGTCATTCATAACTTGTTCATCCATACGCTAGCCTTCAGGTGCTTCCATCGGCTATTTTCATGCTAAGCTGATCTATACCGCCAAGGCACATTGGGCTTACACTGCCAAGACTACCGCTTGGACTTTACGCCGCCAACCATTGGACTTGTGTTGTCAAGACTCCCGCTTGGATTTTACGCCGCCAATATCAACCCTTGGACTTCCCTTGCCAACCTATGTTGGACTTTTCAATTGCCAAGACTCAAACTTAGACTTTCCCTTGCCAAGACCCTTGCTTGGACTTTCCATGCCAACCCATGTTGGACTTTCCAATTGCTAAGACTCAAGCTTGGACTTTCCCTTGCCAAGACCCATGCTTGGACTTTCCATGCCAAGTACCAATGACTTGGACTTTCCCATTGCCAAGTGTCCCACTTGGACTTTCCATGCCAAGTACCCATGACTTGGACTTTCCCATGATAATTACATTGTCATACATTTTATCGAACATCAAAATACCGCTCAAGTCAAACTCGAGTCTGGTCAATCGTGACCTGGGCCGATTGCACCAACAATCTCTCCCTTTTTGATGTTTGACAAAAATCACAAACACCTTTGAGTTAGGCCACCTAACTCAAATCTCCTTACCAATTCTCTCAAATTGATAATCTCAAATTCTCCCATTGATTTTTTCATCAATTCTCTCCCTTTTTGACATACATCAAAAAGGTTATCCCCAAGGGTGTCAATGTCTTATATTCTAATGAGATCTTACAATCTCCCCATTGATCCAAAAACATCTAGGATGCCTTCACTCTTCCTAGTGGCGAGTCCCATATCACTCAAGAGAGGCAATCCTATAAGCTCTCCCAATTCTCCCCCTCATGAGGAAGAACACATCCATCATCCCATGATGGATAACCTCCCTCTAAAGGCTTGCTCCCCCTTGACCATTGTACCAACAATGTCCTTGGAGAGTCCCTAAGCCTATAGGAACACTAAACCATCAAAAATAAGGTTAAAAGTTCAACCTTGAACTTTCACACACCTTAAACTTGATGCACATCCAAACCTATATTGGATCATGATCAATGGGCTCAATGCACATGACTTGTACATTTGCTTTCCCATGATCCACCTATGGTATAAGGTGAGTTTGAGTTCATCTAGATGCAAAAGCTATGCACCTTGAATTTAACTCATTTCCTAGCATCTCACATGTGTCTAGGGTGTATGAAAATACACACATGTCAATTTGATGTGAGATGTGAGTTTTGTTCATCCTAAACTAAGGTCTCATGCATTCTCTAAGGCAACACTACTTGATTTTCTTATACATGAGACTTTAAGTCATGCTATAGTCCTTAAATCAATTTTAATTAATGCATGAATGATCATGACATAAATGATAACATAAATAAACATTGCCAATAATCATGATGTCATGACATATGATTAAACACTAAAAATACATGACATTAAAACTAAAACCTACGCATGATCATGACATATTATATGATAAAAATAAATATAATGTTATAACATGACATATGACAATCAAGGTATGACAAATAAAATATAAGGCATAAGAATACCTAAATTTTAATATTTATTGCCATTTGTTATGATTAACTTCATTTTTCCATATAATCACTTATTCTCCAAGTGTGCTAAAAATCCAAAATGATACACTATGACTTCTAAAACCTAAATTGTACCAATTTGATTAATTTTTCAAACTTCTTAAATTATATTGGCACATCCTAAAATCCTTTAGGATTATGACCAAATCTATTTCCAAGGTATCCATAACCTTGAAAATAACTTAAAGTGCCATCTTTACCAAGGTTAGGTTAACTACCTATCTATTCAAAGTTGGCACATCCTAACCCATCTAGCGTGAGTCGATCACGCTCCTAGGAACCCAAAACCTATTTGAGCTCCTTGGGTTGATTAGGTATTCGCTAGGGATAACTTCCTTAGATACCTTCCTAATGACCCTCCTAGACTTGGTAGCCTTGGTCATTGTGGTCTTGCCTAGGTTAACTCTAGGGGTGACTCCCCTTGTAACCTTCTTAGTGGCTTTTCTAGGTTTCTTCAAAACCTTAGCCATTAGGCACTTGCCATGGTCAACCTTAGGGATGACTTCCCTAGTGACCTTGGCTCTCCTAGACCTAGGTTTAGTTCTATAGTCAAATGGAACATTATGATAAATAAGCATTACCTTCTTGGATATAGGCTTGTGACCCAAACCTTGCCTCCTAGATGGTTCTTGCCGCTTACACCTTAAGTTTTGACTCCTAGACCCTTTGATTGAATTTGTCATTCTTGCAAGAGTCTTTTCAAGTTTCTCAAGTCTTGACCTCAAAGCTTGATTCTCTAACTCCATTTTTTCTATTTTGGTGGGCCCATTGCTTCTTTGATCATTTTTGCCCTTCCTAAGTATATGTCTAGATTTCTTTTGATAAAAGCCTAGACGGTCTTCTATTTTCCTAATACTTGCCTCAGGTAGAATTTTTCTAGGGATATTAGTTCCAAATTTCTCCTTAGTTGTAAGGTTACAACTCTTAGCACATAAACAAAAATATTTGTTATTCCTAGCATGATTTTCATGAACAATAGTAAGAGAATTAAAGGCATATTTTTTAACATTAAATTTAGAAGGTGCATTACTAAAATATACCTTAGGGTTAGCTCTAGAAGCTCCCCCTACATTGTTGATTCCTTTTTGACCCTTGGTTAACTTCCTCCTAGGGCATTGACTTCTATAGTGCCCCTTTTGATGACATTTGAAGCACACCACATACTCCTTGCTCTTATGTGTTGGGGCACTGACATCCTTGGCCTTTTCTTGAGATTTTGGTGTCAGTTGACTTTTCTTGACTCTTTTAGGACATTTGCTCTTGTAATGTCCTACTTCCCAACACTCAAAACATATAATATATTTTTTATTTTGAATTAATGTGCTTGAGTTACCTTCCGTGGTAGGGGAGTCTTGAACTTGCTCTTCTTCTCGACTGGAGGTTGAAGCTATTTCTTGATCTTGCTCCGACTCCGGTGATTTAATATCCTCCCCCTCAATCCTAGAGGTGAAGACTTCTTCTACATCTACCTCTTCTTCTGATTCGGATGTCGAACACCTCTCGACCTTCGAATTCTCACTTTCTTGTGAGGATGAGCTTGCTTCTTCTTCGGACTCTCTTTCTACTTGAGCCATGGATGGTTCTTCATGGAGCTTGGCCAATTTATCCCATAGCTCTTTGGCATCTTGAGATTCACCTAATCTAGACATGACATCATTAGGTAATGAATTTAATATCAATTGCATTACCTTATCGTTTCTTTCGAAGGCTTGGACTTGCTCTTCGGTCCATCTCTTCTTCTTGAGGTATCCACCTTTTGGACCTCTTGGAAATTCAAATCCCTTCACTAGGATCATCCAATCTTCAAAGTCCATCATGAAGAAGTTCTCCATCCGTTTCCTTCATTGCTCAAAACCTTCTCGTCCATAGAAGGTGTATGAAATTAGGGTGTTGATGTCCCATCCCAATTTTTCTTCAAATTCCATCTTGTTCCCTCTAGTGCGCTCCCTCAAATGTGAAGCCGGTGATGAGCTCCTATCTTTAATACCAATTATAGGAATGTTGATGACCGCTAGGGCGGGGGGTTAATAGCGCATTCATTGACAAAGATGGAAATTGATCGTGTTCGTCTTTACAAAACTTGTTATGCATAGGGGAGTGTATATAATAGCAATAACAAAAATAAAGACACAAACACAATCACAAATACAAATGATATAACGTGGTTCGGGACCTTAGGGTTTACTTCACGGATTGAGCTCGAATGAGTCCTAGCGATGCCAAACACCACTAATAATCAAAACACTCCTTTTCGATAACAAATCGAAGGCGAAGAAACCTTTTACAATGATTACAAAAGTAATACACGTAATAAACAAGCAAATACAAATGAAATATACAAAACAACGTAAAGAAAACTTTACAACTATTGCTTTGGATGCTTGCTTGTTGATTGCTTGAACCATGCTTGAAGACCCTGATTTACACCAACAAATTGCCTCAAAAATGCCCAAGAAATAGCTTTTAAATTCGCTGCTAAAATCCCTCCCGTTGAGCTCCTTTTAAGCCTCCTCGCGACCTGGATTTCCACCTGGAAGTCGACTGCCATAAGGCCCCAGTCGACTTCAAACAGTACCGTTGTCTCACAACAGACTTAATCCACGTTGGTATTCAAGCCAACAGATACATTGACAGTCGATTGTCATTACTGAATCGACTATCGAGGCCGAGTCGATCGACGGTCGACAATCAAGCGCTTACTGCTCCGTAACCTCGACGTGATTGCCATTCATGGCGATCGACTCCTCAAGCCATCACGATCGCCTATCGCCGTAGTCGATCGCTAGGCCATTTCCTCTGATAAACACGATCGACTCCAAGCGATTCGATTGGCCATAATCCCAGTCGACTGCCAAGAGTCAACTCAGCTGCCAAGTGTCAAAACACTTGACCAATCAACTGGTACAAAGCCCCAGTCGATTGATAACCTCAACCATGAGATTTAACCACAAGTATGATGCCCTCATACTTGCTAGACCACCTTTAGCCTAGACCTAAACCTTCTAGTTACCTTCGTCAGCCTCACGCCTATCGGATCCCTCCAAGTCATCCATGACTTATTCATCCATACGTTAGCCTTCAGGTGCTTCCATCGGCTATTGTCATGCTAAGCTGGTCTATATTGCCAACGCACATTAGGCTTACGCTGCCAAGACTATCGCTTGGACTTTACGCCGCCAACCATTGGACTTATGCTGCCAAAACTCCTGCTTGTACTTTACGTCGCTAATATCAACCCTTGGACTTTCCTTGCCAACCCATGTTGGACTTTCTAATTGCCAAGACTTAAGCTTAGACTTTTCCTTGCCAAGACCCATGCTTGGACTTTCCATGCCAACCCATGTTAGACTTTCCCATTGCCAAGTGTCCCATTTGGACTTCCCATGCCAAGTACCCATGACTTGGACTTTCCCATTACCAAGTATCCCACTTGGACTTTCCATGCCAAGCATCCATGACTTGGACTTTTCCATGACAATCACATTGTCATATATTTTGTCGAACATCAAAATACCGCTCGAGTCAAACTCGAGTCTGGTCAATCGTGACTTGGGCCGATTGCACCAACATCTACTCCTAGAGTTTACCTACCAAACTTGTGATTTACTTGACCTATTTAGACTTCCACTACTTGACATCTGATCTCTTGACCTACCAGGACTTTCTTATCTCGATGTCTGATCCTCGCTGACTATTCTGTCAAATGTCTAGTTTTCCTAAGCCATTTAGACTTTCTGCTAGTTTTCTGTCTTGTTGATCCAACTGGACTTCTTACCTAGTATATGATCTTTTTCATCCATCAAGATTCCTTTTTTAGTAATTGGACCACCTGACTAACTAGGGCTTCCTTTCCTAGTATTTTAGCCACTGACTTGCTAGGACTTCCTTGCCTAATATTTGGTCCACTTGACCTGCTAGGACTTTCATTATACTATTTAGTATCTAGTCAACCTAATCTACTAGGGCTTTCCTGTTAAGTCCTACACAATAACATACACATTAGCTCACAAGCATATTCTAACTTTAAACCTTGGCTCATACATCAAAACATAGAAGTTGTGCTTCCTATATCAACAATCTCCTCTTTTTTTATGTATGATAATTGTTTAAATTTAGGAGAAAATATTGAAACAGAAATTTCATGAAATGCACATGCACTCCTCCTTTACTCCACGAAAGTTCAAATATTTTCTTTCGAAACTTAAACTTTTCAAATTCAATTCAAGCTTAAAGATTTCCTTTTAAGAACCAAAATTTTCAAACTCTTTTTAATCTTAAAACTTAAACTTTCAAGTTCAACTTATTTTTTTTTTGAAAACACAAACTCCCCCTTATATTTTCAAACTCATACTCTCCTCCTTTATCCGTACTCTCTTCTTTTTGAAATCTTAAATTTTCAAGATCAAAAATTTTGAAAACTCTTTTCAAAACTATTAACTTTAAACTCATAATATTTAAACTCATACTCTACCTTATGATAAAAGAAATATTTGCTAAGTAATTTATCAATAATCACATGGATAATCAATTGAAGGCAATGTAATTACCATGATTTTATTAATCAATCAACATTTGCATTAAATTTCCTAAGACTCCAAGCATGCATCCTAAGACTAACTTTTCTAGTCTTAGACTAGCACCATTGTGGTAATAGTTAAGTACTGATTTAGCTACATTAACAAGATTAGCTTTTACCTTTGAGTTTAAAAAGTTTAACCCTTATATTTCACATTTATATTTAGCTAAGTTACTTTAAAAATTGCTAATTTAAGATAGGTAACTAAGTCAATATTAGCATCACTAAATCAATGCTTAGATTGAAAAATCTATAGTGTCGAGTAATCAACTCTTGACTTTTCCCCTTATTTAAAGTTTTAGCAATTGTCACCGATACTGCTGTTACCTCTTTTCTGTGAATAAAGCGAGAATACTCACGCATAGGGCACTGTCCGAACCAAGTAGTCGGTTCGGTGGGGGAGTCTGGGAAGAATGGTTCGGGCACGTCAGTTTGGGGGAATTGGAACGGGAGGACAGTTTGAGGTAGTTGGCACGGAGGGGCGATCGTGAAGATTATTCCGGTACAGGACGGATGAGAATCGGCTCGATTAGCGAGCCCAAAAATGGTTCGGTACAGGAAAAAGAGGAGTTGGTCCGGGCTACCAGAAAAAACCTAAGAACTACGCTACACGTAAGTGGTAGGTTTAGGCTAGTTTTACCGAAGGCAGGTGGCTGAAAGGGATAGGCTAGTATATTTCCCAAAATGTAGATAAGAAGTTATTACACAATAAAAGAGGGCCCCCGCCACATAATATTCCGAGGAGCCTTCGCTCCTCGTGTTTGTAACAGAATGATTCTCCAGATAAGCAAGGGGGCCACGTGTACGATGAAGGAGGTTCACGATGTAACAGCTGGCCAAAGGAAGGGGGAATAAAAGGGAGAAGCAGGGAAAGAGGAAAGGGATCCGCATTTTTCCAACAAGTAATAGACGAAGGCACATCCGAAGGGGAGAGCAACCACATCGCCGGAGAAGGAGACCAGGAGAGTAGTGAGTTCCATTCTTCTGATACTTTCCTGTGTATTTGTGCTAATTGTAAGAGGTTTTCTCCTCCACCTCTGGAAGTTCTTTCTGCGAAGGAGGAAGTTTATAGTGAAAGTGCTTTGGCACTGTAGCTTGTGGGAGAGCTCACCCCCGTGGAGTAGGAATCCTTATTCCGAACCACATTACATCCTGTGTCTTGGTCCGTTGCTTGTGTTGGTGTGCGTTTCTCTTATTCACATTTCATTTTTACTGTTACGGCCAGAGAGAACCCCCCAAGCTTCCCTCGCGCTCCCCTGCGTTGAAAGGAAGTCCGAAAATCTTTTTTCCCGTTGCCGCATCAGTTGGCGCCGTCTGTGGGAATATCTGAGTAAGACGTAGAGATGCAGCTAGAGGAGATACCTCATCCGACACCCTCCGCCTCGGAGGAAAATCCCTTCACAATATTACCATCGCAACTGAGAGCCATGGTGGACACTGTCATGGCTGAGGCCCTTGCTAGAGAACGGAGAAGGGCGGGGTACCTTCATCCTCATTCTGGTGAGCCTTCCTCCCGTGGACTGCCACTTGAGATGCCCCCTCCCCTTCGTACAACCACCAACGTCGAAGCATTACCTAGGGAGGGGATAGGAGGATGAGTACATCAGACCACTATGCCATTAACCCAGAATCGACGAGAAGAACAAGGTGAAAGCCATTCGACTAGGGCTCCGGAGATTTACGAGCCTAGTCCTTTCACTATGGACATCCTTTCTGAAGTCCCGCCGTCATACTTCAGAAATCCCCAGGTAGATAAGTATGATGGCACGACGGATCCTGAGGATCATCTATCACAATTCGTAGGAGTCACCTCACTTCATTGCTACACCGACGCCCTTAAGTGCCGGGTCTTCCGTACCACCTTAATCGGCTCGGCGCAAAAATGGTTTAACACCCTGCCTACGGGGTCTATTACTTGTTTTGCTAATTTTCAAGGGATGTTCCGCCAAGAGTTCACCAGTTGCAAGGTGTACAAGCATGACACTTCCATCCTGCTGCATATTACATAGGGGCTCTCAGAGTCACTTAGAGGGTATCTTCATTGGTTCACTTCCACCGCCAGAAGTATCCCCTCAGCAAGGTCAGATGCTTTCAGAGTGGCCATTCCGCACGGGCTAAGGGAGGGTCCTTTCCTTAGCTCACTTTTGAGGAAACCCACGACTAGCTACGAGGAGCTGTTAAGCCGCGCAGAAAAGTATATCAACGAGGAAGAAGGGCTGAAAGTTCGGAGAGCCGAACGAGCTTCCGCAATGACCCCTGTGGAAAGAAATCGCCCCGTAGCCCCTCGAGCACCTCCCAGACGGGAATATGTACGACCCCTTCTACCGGAGGCTCCCAGGCCTCGATTATTGATACAGGGCGCTCACCCCCACCTCCGTTGTAGATCATGGCTGCCGATGCAGTCCCTTCCCCAAGGACTTGGAAGGAGCGGGAGATAGAGTTCTATGACCAACAAGGTCTTCTACAGTGACCAATGGGATATAGTGGAGTGCCTCGTAAACCCCCCATCCCGTTCTTTGATGTGTGTAAATCATGCTATGTTTTCACTACTACATATACATGCATTTTATATCATTTCATGTCTTAGGCATGTATCTTATCATGATTTAGTTAAGTTTAGCATATTTTGGACAAAGAGACTGCTTTTGGGTGTTTTTTGTGTTAACAGAGCAAAGAAGCAGGCGTATCAAAACAACATAGGCGTGTCATCAGTGACACATCCGTGTCAGGAGTTCCAGCCTTCAACACGTCCTAGTTCAGCAGCCGACATGCCCCGTTCAAAGTGTTGACACGGTCGGCGTATCAAAACAACACAGGCGTGTTATCAGTGACACATCCGTGTCAGGAGTTCCAGCGCTCAACATGCCCCAGTTCAGCCTTCGACACGCCCCAATTCAAGCGCAACACGCTCGGTGGGAAGCCCGCGACATGCCTGTGCCCTCATTTGGCACGGGCGTGTTGGCCTGATTCCAGATTTCCTTTTCTGCGAGCAACTCGACGAAGCCGCGATCTTCGTCTCAATTAAAGGAAAATCTTTTACCTTAATTAAAGAGGAGGCCAAGGCTATAAAAGAGGAGATATTCTAACCCTAAAGAAGAAGACGGCGGGTGGTCAAAAGGACGACAGAAGAAGGAGGAGAAGGAAGGAGTCGACGACAGAGGAACAAAGATGACACTAAGTATCGTAATTTCTTTCTCTAGCAATTCTTGCCAGACTATGGAGTAGTGTCTTGTAATCTTAGGATGGGGGAGTAGCCCTTGACGAATTATGATGGATGATGTAATCTATACTACTTGAATTATTGTTTGTTTTGATCTGGTTTTTGGATTCTTATTGATAAACCTAAGGAGCTAAGGGGAAGTACCTAACAGTGAACCCAAGTTCCCGAAACCCAGAACCAATTAGGGATTAACTCCTGCCAAGTAGCGGTAGTGTACCTATGAGGGCTTGTGGGGGTCTCGTGACAGGTCCCCTTAGCTGATTATGGTCCCGTGTGCAAACCTACCGTGAAAAGGAAATTTAGACTCTAAAGGAACTCTTATGGACTTAATGGATCTATCAAATCCAGTTTTTACCAAGTAACAGAGGTAAGACTAGGGAGGTTTGCGGGGGTCTCGTGACAGGTCCCCTTAGCTGATTATGATCCCCTATGCTCGAATACCGTGACAGGTAAATTGAGTTTGATAGGTACAGTTAGTGTAGACCTCGAAAGGGGTCGTTGATTTACCTTAGGATAGGTTCCATCAAAACAACTCTAATAGGGGTAGGAAAGAATTAAATCACCTTATAAATCGTCGACGTGGTGAAACCCATATCCTGAGATTCTCCTCAACTATTGACTTTTAGCTCGTTCTTCTCATTCGTTGTTCTTGACTGCTCAGTGTCTTTGCTTAATCCATAAATTGATTGACTAGATAACTTGGTATCACGATCATTCGGTAATTGTCCCAATCCCTGTGGGATCGATATTTTTATTACTTGACGACAACCGTGCACTTGTGGAAAATAACACATCAAGTTTTTGGCGCCGTTGCCGGGGATTGACACTCAATATTGAATTGAGCGTGATTTAGTTAATCTAGATTTCTGTTTTTGTTCCTATTCTTTGTGTCCGTTCTGAATTATTGTTTTGGGAGCCTCTCTTGTTGTTGCATGCACAGACTTAATAGGGAAATTCTCGATATTGATCCTGAGGTAGAGAGAACGTTCCTCGCTAGAAGACGATTTCAGCAACGTCAGGAAGACAATCTGACCTCCAACATGGCTGATCAGAACGAGAATAAACCTTTAAGGGATTATGCAGCACCTAGTACAAGGGGATTGAGATCGAGTATTAGAAGACCCCCTATTGAAGCAAAAATTTTTGAATTAAAATCGGCTCTACTATCATGGTCCAACAGCATCAATTCGGAGGAGCACCCACTGAAGATCCAAATCTGCACTTGGAAGTATTTTTGGAATTTTGCGAAACTTTAAAACTGAATGGAGCCTCAGCTGATGCTATTAGATTGCACTTGTTTCCTTTCTCATTGCGGGACAAAGCTAGAGCCTGACTACACTCTCTTCCAGCAGATTGCATAACTACCTGGGATCATCTGGAGCAAAGATTTTTAGACAAGTATTTTCCACCCAGCAAAACTGCAAGTCTTCGTCATCAAATCACTAATTTTGTGCAAAAGGATGGAGAAACATTATTTGAAGCATGGGACATATTTAAGGGATTACTACAGCAATGCCCTCATCATGGGCTGGAGAAGTGGCTCATTGTTCATACTTTCTACAATGGAATCTCGTATGCTACTAAAGTTTCTCTTGATTCTGCTGCAGGAGGAGCTCTTATGAACAAAACATTGGATGAAGCTTTTGAGATCATCGAGAATGTGGCAATGAATTCTCACCAATGGGCTATAGAACGAGGATATCAAACTAAAATGCAGGTAAGTTTGAGGTAAGTACCCTTGATCTACTCAGTGCAAAAGTCGATGCGTTAACTCAAAAGCTCAATCATTTTAATGTATCAGCTGTAAACTCATCTAATGTCACTTGCGAGATCTGTGGTGTAACAGGACATGTAGCGATGAATTGCTAAATCCTACACGCACCATTTGCAGGAGCTGGGATTGAGCAAGTAGATGCGCTAAATAATTTTAATCAGAAGCCTAATGGTGGCAACCCTTACTCGAACACGTACAATTCCGGTTGGAGGAATCATCCCAACTTTTCGTATAGAGCCAACCAAAATTCTTCTGGACAGAACAGTTTTGGAGCACCTTCGGGATTTCAGCCAGGACCCAAGTCGAGCTTAGAAAAGATGATGGAAAATTTTATTACGTGTCAGGGGAAGATAAATGATGAATTTCGACGGCATATTGTAGAATCAAATCGGCAACATCAAAATAATACTGAGGCAATCAAGCAATTGGGAGGCAAGGTTGATAATTTGACTAATCACACAAGAATGCTGGAAAATCAAATTTCCCAAATTGCCAGCTCAGCATCAAGGACGCCGGGCAGATTTCCTGGAAATTCAAAAGTAAACCCAGCTGAGCATTGTAATTCCATAAGTTTGAGAAGTGGAAGGATTTTAGAAGAAGACAGAGCTCAACAAGCGGCCCCTGTGCTAAAGGACACAAGCGTGTCAGAGTTGGAAGAAGACAGCAGCACGCCTGGGATGAATAGAAAAGGAAGCCGACACACCCTGACCCAGGGCGTGTTGTTCAACATGCCTGAGGGAGAGAATGCCCACGAGCACGTGTCAGCCGACACACCCGTGTCGAGTCACTCCAGCAGCCAACATGCCCAGCCTGTGCCGAACGACACAGGCGTGTCGAATAAGGAACCAAGAACATATAAGCCCCCTATCTCGTTCCCTCAGAGGCTGATTAAGGAAAAATTGGATGAACAATTTGGTAAGTTCCTTAAGGTAATTAGGAAGCTATATATCAATATACCTTTTACAGAAGCTCTTCAACAAATGCCTACATACTCCAAGTTCTTGAAGGACATCTTAACCAATAAAAGAAAAGTCGAGGAGCATGTAACAGTGGCTCTTATTGAGGAGTGCAGTGCTTTAATTAAGAACATGGTACCTTCCAAACTAAATGATCCGGGTAGCTTTTCTATCCCTTGCATAATTAATGACTCAAATTTTGATAAGGCTTTTTGCGATTTGGGCGCCAGTGTCAATCTGATACCTCTTTCCATATGCAAGAAATTGGATTTGGGAGAAATGAAACTAACTACTATGACCTTGCAGTTAGCCGATCGCTCCATTAGATATCCTTTGGGAATCTTAGAAGATGTACCAGTGCAGGTGGGAAATTTTATTATTCCTGCCGATTTTGTAGTGCTTGACATGGATGAAGACCCATGCATTCCACTCATTTTGGAGAGACCTTTCTTGGCTACTGCAGGGGCAATGATAGATGTCAAGAACCACAAACTCTCACTTGCATTTGGAAATGACAAAATTGAATTTGACCTTTCAAAAGCTGTTAAACAACCTTCTATTTTTGATGTTTGTTGTAGGATTGACAGTTTCCAGTCAATAGCACTAGAAGGAGCACCAGAACAAACTTATCTTAATAAGCTCGAAGGGGATTTTGAGGATAAAGAGCTGGAGATTTTCGACCCCAACCTAACACAACAGGTAGAACTTAAGCCTCTTCCATCAACACTCAGGTATGAATTTCTTGGCGAAAACTCTACTTATCCTGTGATCATTAATGCTAATCTGAGCTGGTTGAGGAGGAAGAGGGGCAGAGCACACTCCTCGAGCCATATCCCCAAAATTAGGGAATAACTGAGGGGTCAAGCTAATGACCTTAAACAAGCGCTTCTTGGGAGGCAACCCAAGCTATTTTCATTTTTTTAGTCGTTTTATTTTATTTTGAGGTTTATATTTTTTTTTCAGGTTTACAGGACACGACATGTTAAACGTGCCACTGCGTGCCTGATTGACACGACCCGCCTATGCCGAACGATACAGGCGTGTTGAGGTTACCCGAAGACAACACAGGTCGAGCGTGCTGATGAGCACGCCCGTGTCACACCTTTCTCACCTGCGGCACGCCTGGGCCGGACGGAAGCACGCCTATGTTGCGGATAGCCCTCTAAAGCCGGCCCGAACACGCCCTAATTTTCCACTCGAGAGAGACTGGCATAGGTGGGCAGAGGAGGATGCTAGTAGCGAAGACGATGACCATTGACCACCTTGAACTATTTTGTGAGTTTCGATGCACATCCTTTACTGCTTATGCTATTTCTACTTAGATTTTTAGTTTGGTTAGTGCTATTTTGTTTGCATCTTTTCATATATCATAACATTGCATTTTTATATCATCTAGCGTAATACAACTGAACATCGGTCGGATCATGATATTCCTTTTTGCGTATTTGATAAGAACCCTATTTCACTTCTAACACGGTCTATAGGTCTGAGGTATCCAAAAAAAGATTTAAATCCCCCATATCGGACGAGTACTCGATTTTCCATTGGAGACTTGCCTGCGCAACTTGGTTACTGGAGAAACACTTTCACTAGAAGTATGATTAAAAAAAAAAACGAAAACTGGAATTGTTTTCAAGCACCCCTTTGAGACCAAGTAGTTACTGGGGAAACACCTAAAAGGTGCCCCTTTGAGACTAACTAGTTACTGGGGAAATGCTCTCTATAAATTCCTTTCTTTCTTTCTTCTTAGAAAGTGCTCCTTTGAGACCTTTTGATGATAGGTAAGGATGATCCATGCATCAAGGCAGGTAAGTGCCTCTATGCCGGAAATAAGAATGCTCTACGATAGAAGGGATGTCAAATCCGGATTGGTGTCCAATGACTTTAGTCAACTTTTCACGTGCACTATATAGGGATCTTTCAAACTTGGCAACTAGGAATGACTTGAAAAGATTAAGATCAGATTGTATACCTCTGGATGGTATTTAGCATTCCCACAAATAAGTTGTCTTTTGAGTTTTCTTTGCTTGAGGACAAGCAAAAGTTTAGGACTAGGGGATTTTGATGTGTGTAAATCATGCTATGTTTTCACTACTCCATATACATGCATTTTATCTCATTTCATGTCTTAGGCATGTATTTTATCATGATTTAGTTAAGTTTAGCATATTATGGACAAAGAGACTGCTTTTGGGTGTTTTCCGTGTTAACAGGGCAAAGAAGCAGGCGTATCAAAACAACACAGGTGTGTCATCAGTGACACGTCTGTGTCAGGAGTTCCAGCCTTCAACACGCCCTAGTTCAGCAGCCGACACGCCTCATTCAAAGTGTTGACACGGCTGGTGTATCAAAACAACATAGGCGTGTTATCAGTGACACGTCCGTGTCAGGAGTTCCAGCACTCAACACGCCCCAGTTCAGCCTTCGACACACCCCAATTCAAGCGCAACATGCTCGGTGGGAAGCCCGCGACACGCCTGTGCCCTTATTTGGCACGGGCGTGTTGGCCTGATTCCAGATTTCCTTTTCTGCGAGCAACTCGACGAAGCCGCGATCTTCGTCTCAATTAAAGGAAAATCTTTTACCTTAATTAAAGAGGAGGCCAAGGCTATAAAAGAGGAGATATTCTAACCCTAAAGAAGAAGACGGCGGGTGGTCAAAAGGACGACAGAAGAAGGAGGAGAAGGAAGGAGTCGAAGACAGAGGAACATAGATGACACTAAGTATCGTAATTTTTTTCTCTAGCAATTCTTGCCAGACTATGGAGTAGTGTCTTGTAATCTTAGGATGGGGGAGTAGCCCTTGACGATTTATGATGGATGATGTAATCTATACTACTTGAATTATTGTTTGTTTTGATCTGGTTTTTGGATTCTTATTGATAAACCTAAGGAGCTAAGGGGAAGTACTTAACAGTGAACCCAAGTTCCCGAAACCCAGAACCAATTAGGGATTAACTCCTGCCAAGTAGCGGTAGTGTATCTATGAGGGCTTGCGGGGGTCTCATGACAGGTCCCCTTAGCTGATTATGGTCCCATGTGCAAACCTACCGTGAAAAGGAAATTTAGACTCTAAAGGAACTCTTATGGACTTAATGGATCTATCCCTGTGGTAATTGTCCCAATCCCTGTGGGATCGATATTTTTATTACTTGACGACAACCGTGCACTTGCGGAAAATAACACATCATTCTTCTACTAGTATCACATGGAATACGGCCACGCCAGTGGTCGATGTTTCAAATTGCAAGAAGAACTGGAGTGCATCCGAGCCGCTTACCCACAGGTGTGGCCTCAGACAGGAGGACAAGCACGGCGAGGCCAACGACCCAATGCGGCTCGTCCAGGGCCCTATAACCAACGACCGCAGGTTACTTTTCCTCTGGACCCTCAGTCTCCAGCCCAGGAGGGTATCTCACAAGGGGGCCCATCAGGTGAGGGTCCATCATCTGGTCTGAATGACGTCTCCACACGGGGGGTTATTCACGTTATCGCAGGAGGACCCACTGATGGGGATTCCAATCGGGCACGAAAATCATACGCCCGTCTCATGGAGAGCTTAGCTATAGTCATGAATCAGGCTATCCAGACTGCGCCGCTAGTTTTGTTTGGGCCCAAGGATCTCCGAAGTATTCTGCTGCCTCATACGGATGCTCTGGTGATCTGTATTTCCCTGGGAAACTATGAAGTGACCCAGGTATTAGTTGATTTAGGAAGTTCTATCAACATCCTCTTCCAAGAGGCCTTCGGACAGATGCAGCTGGGAAACGCTCAGTTGGAGGACGTGGCCACTCCTCTCTTCGGGTTTGTAGGACATGTGATCCATCCCACAGGGCAGATTTCATTGCTCCTTACTCTGGGCACAAAGCCCAGTCAGAAAACTAACATAGTTCCTTTTCTTATTGTGGATGCTCCGTCCACTTATAATGCAATTTTGGGTCGTCCCTTCCTTTTCATTTTTCAGGTGGTGGCTTCTCCTTACCACCAAAAGGTAAAATTTCCGGTCGAACAACTGATTGGAGAGGCCAGAGGCGAGCAGAAGGCTGCAAGGAGCTGCTACGTGCAAATGGGCAGGGATGACCAAAAGAAGGCCCATACCCGACGACCTCAAAGGGAAAACCATCGTGATTTCTGACGTATGTGTGCTGGAAGAATCTCCCCCCAAAGCGGAGAAAATAGAGGAAGGAGAGATGGTAGAGATAGCTCCTGGAAAAGCCACTCGGGTGGCTCAGCAGCTTGAGGCCAAGGAGGAGTTGGTGGCCTGCTTAAAGAAGAACGAAGACATCTTTGCTGGGGGATTGACCCTCACATCGTTGAACATCATCTCAACATCACCAGAGGGGTTCGACCCATCCAGCAGAAGCGGCGACATTTTGGGCCCGAGAAGGACAAAGTGATAGTTGAGGAAGTAGATAAACTATTGAAAGCGGGCCATGTTAAAGAGATTCAATTCCCCGAGTGGGTATCTAATGTAGTCTTGGTCCCCAAGCCTTCAGGGCAATGGAGGATGTGTATTGACTTCCGTGATTTAAATAAAGCATGTCCTAAAGTCTGCTATCCCTTGCCTCGCATTGATCAGTTGGTGAACTTTACGGTGGGATATGAGGTAGTGTCCTTAATGGATGCTTACCAGGGATATCATCAGATACCACTAGCTAAAGAAGATCAGAAGAGGGTTAGTTTTGTAACAGCAGGAGGGCTTTATGCCTACGTGGTAATGCCCTTCGGTCTAAAAAATACGGGGGCCATGTACCAGCGGCTCATGGATAAAATCTTTGCAGAACAAAAAAGGCAAAAACGTGGAGGTCTATGTTGACGACATCTGGTCAAATCAAAAACCACTCGGGATTTGGTTACTAATCTAGATGAAACTTTTGCTACCTTGAGGCGATATAACATGAAGCTGAACCTTAAAAAATATTTGTTGGGGTGAAGAGCGGAAATTTTTTAGGATATATAGTAACTGAGAAGGGACTGCAGTCCAACCCAGAGAAGGTGCAAGCATTATGCAATATGAAGTCACTCACCAATCTGCGAGAGACTCAAAAGCTGGTGGGGAGAATTGTTTCCTTGTCTCAATTTATAGCCAGATTAGCAGACAAGGGATTACCTTTCTTCAAGAGTTTGCACAAGGCTACTAAATTTCAGTGGGATGATCAGTGCGAGCAAGCTTTCCAAGAGCTAAAAAAATATTTAGCTAGACTTCCACTGTTAGCCAAGCCAGTAGCAGGAGAACCCTTGTGGATGTACTTGGTTGTTTCGGAAGGAGCCATCAGTTCAGTATTATTAAAGCAAGAAGGTTCTCAACAACAACCTATCTTTTATACCAGCCATATCCTGAAAGGGGCTGAATCCCATTACACTGAGCTAGAGAAGTTGACATATATTCTAGTCTTGACTGGCCACAAGTTGAGGCCATACTTTCTAGCTCATTTGATTAATGTCTTAACTCATAGTGAATTAGGCAAGGAGGTTACTAACCCTAATTCTTCTGGGAGATTGGCTAAATGGGTGGTAGAACTAAGCGAGTACGACATTCATTATCAACCTCGAACCGTTATCAAGGCTTAGGCTCTCGTGGACTTTCTAGCAGAAGTACCTATCAGTTTAGAAGATGGCTCATCGGCAAAAGAAGAGGGATCGGAGGCATGAAATGTATTTGTGGACGACTCTTCTGGGTCTATAGGCAGCGGAGTGGGGGTACTGTTAATATCCCCTGAGAATGAGGAAACTCGCATAGTCGTGCACCTGGGATATCGAGCATCTAACAATGAAGAAGAATATGAAGCTATTTTAGCAGGGTTACAAGCTGCCAGAGCAGTAGGAGCAACATTCGTTATAGTCCATTCGGACTCCCAACTGGCAGTATCACAACTTCAAGGCTCTTTCATGGTTCGGAAAGAAAGATTACAAAAATATTTGAAGGCTTTCGAGAAAGAAAAGGCTCATTTTCACCAAGTTCTATTAAAGCAGATCCCCAGGGAGAACAACGGGAAGGCGGATGAGTTTGCTCAGTTAGCTAGCGCTATGGAAGGGGTGAAGCCATGTGAGACGGTCTGTGTGGAAGTCCTTATTTCTCTGGTGATACACAATGTGGAGGGAGCTGTACCAGAACCAGATTAGATCCCTAATTGGAGGATTGACATTATAGCATATTTACAACAAGGAAAGGTCCCAGAAGAAAGAGGAGCGACATCTATTTTAATGAACCGAGCAAAATGATTTACCCTTCTGAACGGAGACCTGTACAAGATGTCTTTTGGACGGCCCCTGTTGAAGTGTTTGGGAAAGGAAGATGTTGAATGGGTACTCCGGGAAATTCATGAGGGCTGCTGCAGCAATCATTTGGGAGGAAGAGCTTTGGCGAGGAAAGTCTTGTTAGCGGGATACTTTTAGCCCACTCTCCAACAAGATGCAGCTCATATAGTGCAAATTTACTCGGCCTGTCAGAAGCATAGCAATCGGTCCGAGCGGCCAGCTGAATTGATGAAAGATGTTGTTGCTTCATGCCCTTTCGATCAGTGGGGAATGGATATAGTGGGCCCCATGCCTGTGGTGCCTTTGCAGAAGAAATTCTTATTGGTGGCTGTGGATTACTTCTCCAAGTGGGTGGAAGCAGAACCCCTGGCCAAAATCACTGAGAATGTCGTGATACAATTCCTATGGGAGAATATCATCTACCGATATGGAATTCCCAGAAGGTTAGTCAGCAATAATGGACGACAGTTCTAGGGTAAAAAGATCAAGGAATGGTGCCAAAGTCTGAATATCCAACAGGCTTTTACTTCTGTAGCTCACCCTCAGGCTAACAGGCAAGTCGAAGTAACTAACAGAATCCTCGTTCAAGGATTGAAGACCAAATTGGGTGCTCAGAAAGGAAACTGGGTGGAGGAGTTGCCCGGGATCTTGTGCGCCTATTGAACCATGCCAAAGACCACAACAGGTGAAACTCCTTTTAGCCTGGTCTACGGAACGGAAGCTGTCATTTCGGTGGAGGCCCTTTTAAGTAGCACCCGCGGGGAATTTTATGTGCCGGAGCAGAACCAAATCATTTGGAGCACTGAGTTGGACTTGGTGGAAGAAAAAAGGGAACATGCACGGAAATGAGTGGAATTTTATAAACGAAGGGTACAACAAGCCTCTAACAAAAAGGTAATGCCCCAGAGATTTCAAGAAGGGGACTTGGTTCTGCGTAAAGTTAATCTCGCGGGAGATCCGGGAAAATTAACTCCGAATTGGGAAGGACCCTATGAGGTGACGCGCCGCATGGCAGGATCAGTGTATTATCTGAAAGATGATCAAGGCAAGGAATTCCCTCGACCCTGGAACACTGTACACTTGAAATATTATTATACTGTGTAAGGGATGGTGGATGGAAAAAAGAATTAAGAGGTTTCTTGGGAAACATATTTGACAATTCACTCTGTCGTTAGATGTATGGAAAACATGAATATGATTGATGAATCATTTGCATTAACATTGAATTATTTTTGGTGGAATATGAAAAGGAAAGAAGGTGAAAAGGGAACTATATATAATAATCTGAATCTTTTAGTGATGGCTATTCCAAAGCAATACATCAAGCTATAATTTAAAACGGTCTGGAGGATAACGCCGGAAGCCGATTTACCAATGCAAGTAGAGAGCAGGGTGGTTCGGAGGAGGTAATCCCTGGTCAGCATACTACCAAATCGCTTTATTAAATCCGTCTTGTAAGGTGGTATGCATCAGGGCTATTAGTCGTTTGCATCGGCTCGGGTTGTAAGGACTTCGATTTTGGTGAAGCTTGTGGCAATTCTCTTGATGCTCCCGGAGAGATCGACGCATTTCGCTATAACGCCAGGATATTTCCATAATCGCATCCGCCAGGACCGAGATGTCATCCGCTAGGGAGGTTTGGTCCTGCTGGAGGAGCCTCGTCATGTCCATCATGTTCTGGCATATCGAAGCTGAAATTCCCTCTACAGCCTCTGTATGGGATCTGGTGCGAACAAGCTCACTGCCTAGCCTTTGGAGGGACGTTTCTTGCCTGCGTATACGGGCGTGAGCATGTGCCCTAGAAGTTATTAAGGAGGAGTTTTCTTGTACCTCCTTGCACAGGTGGGTGCGGAGATCCCCTATTTTATCCTTCGCTCTTTGGCGCTGAACCTGCAAGTTTGCAATGAGTTTAAAATCCTTTTGTTTTTCGCATAGGAGCTCAGCTATTTGCTCCTTAAGGTTCGCCAACTCTTGAGAACAGGGGGCTACTATGTCAGTTTGTTCCCGCTGAGTGTCCTGTGGGGTGGATATCAATTTTGTGTGGCCATGCTGTTGTTCTTGTAATGCCGCTATGGTCTCGGTATCTTTCTGTTGTTGGCAATGAGCTTCTGTCAATTGCTCCTGACATTGTTTCAGCTGTTGGGATAAGAAATGCTCCCGATTCTAGGTAGCAGTTTGATCCTCCAGTCGTTGTTGCTCCCATTTTAAAGACTGAGCTTGATATTGTTGGAAGGAACGGTCCAGTTCTTGATAATTGGTTAAGGCCAGGAGATTATTCATCAAAAAGAAATCATCAAGCGAATAAAATCAGAGAAGTCAATTTGAGGAACGTACCAATTCCAGAGCGTGACGCAAACCCTCCATCCGTGGGATTAATTCTTCTAAGTTCAAGATCCGAAGACCCCGGGGGGAGGAAGAAGAAGGGATGGATGATACCAAAGGTGAAGGATCACTTATGGTGGGGGGATGAAAGACAGGAGCAATGGGTTGTGCTGGGGGTTCAGAAGGAAGAGAAGAAAGAGCTCTCGTTAAGAGGCTCAAAGAGATAGGGGCCGAGAGAGAAGAAGTAGAAGTGGGGGGTGGAAGACTCAAAATGGTTGGCTGTGGAACAGGAATGGAAGAATCTGCAGAAGGGGATTGGTGTGGTGAGGAGTTTGGTGAGGAAGATATGGAGAGCACGGGGATGGAAAGCTCTTCGTTGGGAAGGGGAAAAGTAAAAGGACCCCGGTTTGTATGCAAAGGAGGGGAAAGTGTTAGTGCAATCAACTTGTGATATGATTTTGATGTGTGTGGCAAAGGGTTTAAGTTAGGATGCTTGGATTTGATATGTGCGTTGGAGTCTTGCAGGACTTAGTAATTCGCACATGGAGCTTAGGCAAGTGTCACCGCTCATAACCTCGTTCTTGAGTCGGCGAAGGAGCATTACAGAGCCGTGCGCTTGATGTATCTGAGGGACCGCCGGACGAGATGACTTGAAGCGAAGCCAAGGAAGCAGACTTCGAAGGCAAGAGACGCGAAGGAGCATTGCAGAGCTGTTCGCCTGATGTTGCCGAGGGACGTGGCCGCGAACGAAGAGAGCTTCGACGAGGGACTTCAAGTGAGATGAGAGAATGAGTGAAATGTAAGTAGCTCATTAGGTGAACTTGACCAATTGGCTATGTGTTGGATGGGATTTCTCGACATCAGTCGATTGCCATGTTATGGTAGTTGACTACTCTAAGTCGACTGTGACTCAACTAGTGTTCGAGTTCGGTTCATGTGGTTGACTGCCATGGATTGACAGTCGACTGCCGAGACCACCAGTCGACTGATGAAGGCATCAGTCGACTGGTCACAAGGGTTTCGGGCACAGAATGGAGTGTTCACTTTTGGCACTCGACTGATAGCTCCATTAGTCGACTGATGGTAATATCAGTCGACTGATGTAGGAGCCGTTGGGTGAAATCCAACGTGGAAGAAGCCGTTATTGGGCAACGGCTATAGAATCAGTCGACTGATCGGGGCATCAGTCGACTGGTCCTGTGTCAATGGGAAGAAACCCTCTTCTTCTATGAAAAGAAGGGGTGAGGGCATTTGGGAGCCTAATGCTTCAACTCATAACATCTCCCAAAGTGCTCTAAAGATCTTCTACTCTTCTACTTGTGCTAATCTTCATTCCATTGTAAGAAGAGTGGACTCTTGTGTAAGAGGTTACCTCCACCTAGCTTGGTGCAAAGGAGAGAATAGTGAAAGCTTGAGGCGTGATTCACCTTGGACGAATCAGACCGTGGATTAGCGATGAGGCCGTGAACCACATTATATTGTGGTGTTAGCGTTTGTGTTTCTATTTTTCCTTTGTCTTGTCTTTAATTGTTTGTATTAGTATATTCCGTTTGCGCTAATAGTGTTTGTAGATGAGCAATGAACGAATGACTTCCACCGTCTACGATAAAGGCTATTCACCCCCCTCTAGCCGGCCAACATCGACCCCACAATTGGTATCAGAGCCAAGGTACTTCTCACCAGACTAACCGCCGCAACAAGCACTACATCACGAGATGACCGACTCTAATATTCATCCGCCGAAGTTCGAGGGGGAATTTGCTTGGTGGAAGAAGCGAATGGAGGTATTTTTCCAAACCGACTTCGAAATTTTATTAATTATGGAAAACGGTTTCGAGATGCCTAGGGATGAAGAAGGAGAGTCATTGGAAAAATCAAGGTGGAGTAAGAGGCAAAGGGAGGAGTACTTGGCGAACTCAAAGGCAAAGCACCACCTCTACAATGTACTCCCTCAACAAGAAGTCAACCGAATAGGAGAATGTACTAGCGCCAAGGAAATGTGGAAGAAACTCATAGAGATTCATGAAGGCACATCCGAGGCCAAGCTAGCAAGGAGAGATGTCCTTCGCTCCCAACTAACCAATATCAAACTCGAAAAGGGAGAGAAGGTAAAATCTCTACACTCTAGGTTTAAAGAAATTCTAACCGGTTTGACAAGTGTAGGGGAAAAGCTCTCCAACCGGGATATGGTAATGAAGGCTATAGATGCCTTTCCCCGATCCTCAAGATGGAGCTCAATGGTGGATTCCTTCTACATCTCCAAGAACTTAGAAGTTAGCACCTTGGAGGATTTTTTCTCAACCATGGAGCTCCATGAAACAAGGCTCGAAGGAGTAGTAGAAGAGCCAAGGTTTCAACCATCAAGGGGAGTGACTCTATTAGCCAACAAAGGGAAGAAGAAGATGGAGACTCCCTCCTCCTCCGATGAAACATCCTCCTCCTCCTCCATGGATAGCACGGAAGAAGCTTACATGGTAAGGAAGGTAAGACGTGCTTTGAAAAATTTTAAATTTAATAAATCTAATGACAGGAGGAGAAGACCAAGGGGGAAGGTAATTTGCTATAATTGCCAAGGAGAGGGACACATAAGGGATAATTGTCCTCTCTTGAACAAAAGCAAAGAAGAGAGGAAGAAGAAAGAAGAAAAAAAGAAGAAGGGAAGCAAAAAGAAGGAAGAAGAGAAGAAGGCCAAAGAAAAGGGAAAGGTCAAGACACTCAAAGCAAGGACATGAGATGATCTCTCTTCCTCATCATCATCATCAGAGGAAGAAAATACATTTGTCACAAACCTTGCTTTGATGGCGTTTGATGAACTAGACACCTCCTCCTCCGAACAAGAAAGATCAAGCACAAGTGAGGAGAGCTCTAGTGAAGGGGGAGGCTCATCACCATCCTCATCCGAATCCAAAGAAGAAGACATGGAGACTATGGTAACGAACCTCTCACCCAAGAAAATAGTTTCCATGATTTCTAGTCTTACTAAGGATTTATTTAGGGCTAAGAAAAAGAACAAAAGCATGCTTGATCAAATTAAGGATCTAGAAAATAAATTAGAACAAGCATGTTTACATGTTAATGATGATGATGCATGCTCACATGATCTTTATATGCCTTTTGATGTTAATGATGCATGCATTGAGGAAAATAGAATGTTAAAGGAAAAAGTAGACCATTTGACCAAAGCCCTAGGAAAATTTACAATTGGCTCCAACACCCTTAATATGATTATAGGGAGCCAAAGGGCTAGCTTTAATAAGAAAGGCCTAGGATATAAGGGAAAAACAAATGAAAAAGGCCTATAAATGTTTAATTGCTAGGGGGAAAAGTAAAAATAAGACAATTGCTAGAAAATGGATCCCTAAGGAATATTTAATGAACCCCATAGGAAAGAACTTGTATTGGGTTCCTAAATCCATCCTTAAGGGTTAGGAAAACCCTAGGTTAGTCAACCAAAAGAACTTTACTTATATCATATTTTTGATTGACTTAGGATGGTGGGACTTAATTTTAGAAATAGTGTTGGGTGATGATAATGCACCTATAAATAGTTTAAATCATGCTCAACACTTAGTGTTATATATGTTGATACTCATGACCTATAAATTTTTAGCATAGTGTTGGGTGATGATAATGTGCCCATAAATTGATAATAATACTTAAATCATGATAGTTAATGCAATTGCTATATATGTTTGCAATCATGATTTATGATCTTGACATTTGATATATAATCATGGGCAATAAGGTTTTAAATCATGCCTTGGGTGATACTTTACTTATTATCATAATTCATACCTAATGCATGATCACAAATTGATGAATACAATTGTTTCATGATCATAATGTGAAATCAATACATATATATCTTTATGATCATATGGTATGTTAGGATGATACTTAACCTTGTGTAGAATTGTATGAAATTAATGGTTAACTATATATATAAATACCTTTAGGATACATCTCACACTCACTATAGGCTACCTTGATTGAAAACTTAGCATGAGTGAGATGATAGGATGATACTAATGGTCCACTAATGCCTATGATATTTAGATGGTCTTTTAAAAGTATCAAAAGAGTAATAATAGACCAATCATGGGGAAGACTTATGTTTAATTCATATACATATTGCCCAAAAATCATGGTTGGATATTTCATATATTTTTAAAACAATCTCTTACTTTAAAATCTGTGTGTTCATGTTTTGAAACAATCCAAAGCAAAACTAGATGTTAAAATTGATACAAACTTAATCAAAAACCTAGTTATTTTTAAAGCTTTTGGAATTTTGGCTAATTTTAAAAAATATAATGATTTTTCATGAAAAACTATTTTTCATTGATAAAGATACTTACAAGAAATATGTGCCCCAAATTTTATGATTTTTTTGAATTTTATAGAATTTTTAATGCATTTATGAAATTCACCCCGAAAATCAGAAAAACTTGAAATCAGAGTGCGATCAGGTAGTCCAACTACCGATCGATCGATCGATAACATGCCCAGTAACCCTCTTTTATCAGATTTTAAGGCATGTTTTGGTAATTTTTGTTCCCTAGAGTTGATGCCATGCTTGTATAAACTTTGTTTGATATTTTTGATGGTGTCAAAGGGGGAGAAATATGCATGTTTAAGTAAGGGGAGAATTGCATTTAGGGGGAGTTTCATGTATTAAGGGGGAGAGTTGATAATCATGTTTTATTTACATGCCTTCTTACCTTAATATTTTTATCAAATGTTTTACCTAACTTAAACGGTTTGCCACACATCAAAAATGGGGAGATTGTTAGTGCAATTAACCCGTGATATGGTTTTGATGTGTGTGACAAAGGGTTTAAGTTAGGATGTTTGGATTTGATATGTGCGTTGGAGTCTTGCAGGACTTAGTAATTCGCACATGGAGCTTTGGCAAGTGTCACCACTCACAACCTCGTGCTTGAGTCGGCGAAGGAGCATTGCAGAGCCGTGAGCTTGATGCATCCGAGGGACCGCCGGACGAGATGACTTGAAGCAAAGCCAAGGAAGCAGACTTCGAAGGCAAGAGACGCGAAGGAGCATTGCAGAGCCGTGCGCTTGATGTTGCCGAGGGACATGGCCGCGAACGAAGAGAGCTTCGGCGAGAGACTTCAAGTGAGATTAGAGAATGAGTGAAATGTAAGTAGCTCATTAGGTAAACTTGGCCAATTGACTAAGTGTCGGATGGGATTTCCCGACATCAGTCAATTGCCATGTTATGGTAGTCGACTACTTTAAGTCGACTGTGAATCGACTAGTGTTCGAGTTCGGTTCATGTGCCAACAATCGACTGTCGAGACCACCAGTCGACTGATAAAGGCATCAGTCGACTGATCGCAAGGGTTTTGGGCACATAATGGAGTGTTCGCTTTCGACACTCGAGTGATAGCTCCATCAGTCGACTGATAGTAAGATCAGTCGACTGATGTAGGAGCCGTTGGGTGAAATCCAACGTGGAAGAAGCTGTTATTGGGCAACGACTACAGAATTAATCGACTGATCGGGGCATCAGTCGACTGGTCCTATGTCAATGGGAAGAAACCCTCTTCTTCTATAAAAAGAAGGGGTGAGGGCATTTGGGAGCCTAATGCTTCAACTCATAACATCTCCCAAAGTGCTCTAAAGATCTTCCACTCTTCTACTTGTGCTAATCTTCATTCCATTGTAAGAAGAGTGGACTCTTGTGTAAGAGGTTACCTCCACCTAGCTTGGTGCCAAGGAGAGAATAGTGAAAGCTTGAGGCGTGATTCACCTTGGATAAATCGGACCGTGTATTAGCAGCGAGGTCGTAAACCACGTTACATTATGGTGTTAGCGTTTGTGTTTCTATTCTTCCTTTGTCTTGTCTTTAATTGTTTGTCTTAGTATATTCCGCTTGCGCTAATAGTGTTTGTAGATGAGCAACGAACGAACGACTTCCACCGTCTACGATAAAGGCTATTCACCCTCCTCTAGCCGGCCAACATCAACCCCACAGAAAGGCCCCCCAAGTTATGAGCATTGAGGAAAGTGAATGATGGGGAAATCTCAACTACCATAGGTTCAGGTGCAGGAGAATACGTTGGGGAAAGAGAAGGAGAGGATGCAGGGGCGTCTGCTGCCGACAGGCGTTGACGCGCCGCTTCTCTGTATTCAACTTCAGGTTGCAATAAGGGAGGTGGTGATTTGCGGATGCCCAAGACGGAAGGGGAAAAGATGGGAGAGTTAGAGTTTATGAGCGACATTGGAGATGAGGATAGACTGGCTACCATAGTCTCATCTGGAATTGGGGAGACGGGGGTTTCGGAGGAATGAAGAGGAGAAGGGAAAGTTGAGATAGACGCAGTGGCGATGGACGAAGGTAAGGGAGGAGGTGAAGGCGAAGGCGCTTCTAGTCGTTGACCCTCACCCCGCCTAGATTCTTGGTAGCGTTTTGCCATTTCCCGTTGAAAGAAGGAATACATCCTGCCCTTTGAAGGAAGAAAAGAAGTATATGAGGTAGTGGCTGGAGCACCGAAGGGTGGCGGTGAAAGGAAAAAAGGATAAGGAAGCGGGAGAAGATGAGAACGGAGAAGAGGAAAGATGAAGTGTCCTATATAGAAGGGGTGTGGAATGGACTTACAATGTCAATTGGGCTGCAAATCTGTAAAATGGGCCCCAGGAAAAAGGGGAGACAATGATTTATTCCTCTGATTGTCCGCTATCTATTAGAACCACTGTCTTCATATGATAAAAGAACGAGGACATTCAACTTCAAGGTGAATGAAGAAATAATGGCAGTATGAGGGCAGATCCTTGGGTCAAGTTATCATATTTTTTATACGGCTTGGCATTGGTTGCAGTTATTTTATCCCTGTATGGTGGAGGAACGGATGAGTTGAGTTTATCTCTCAGTCATATATTACTTTATCACCGTGTGGTGGCGGAACAGAAGGGTTGAGTTCATTCCTCAACTATATATTATTTTATCCCCGTATGGTGGCGGAACAGAAGAGTATATTATTTTATCCCCGTGTGGTGGCGGAACGGAAGAGTTGAGTTTATTCCTCAGTTATATATTATTTTATCCCTGTGCGGTGGTGGAACGGAAGAACTGAGCATTCTTCAGTTATCTATTATTTTATCCCCGTGCGGTGGTGGAACGGAAGAACTGAGCATTCCTCAGTTATCTATTATTTTATCCCCATGCGATGGTGGAATGGAAGAACTGAGCATTCCTCAGTTATATATCCCCGTGCAGTGGTGGAACGGAAGAACTGAGCATTCCTCAATTATCTATTATTTTATCCCCGTGCGGTGGTGAAATAGAAGAACCGAGCATTCCTTAGTTATATGTTATTTTATCCCCGTGCGGTGGTGGAACGAAAGAATTGAGCATTCCTCAGTTATCTATTATTTTATCCCTGTGTGGTGGTGGAACGGAAGAACTGAGCATTCCTCAGTTATCTATTATTTTATCCCCGTACGGTGGTGGAACGGAAGAACTGAGCATTCCTCAGTTATATGTTATTTTATCCCTGTGCGGTGGTGGAATGAAAGAACTGAGCATTCCTCAGTTATCTATTATTTTATCCCTATGCGGTGGTGGAACAAAAGACTGAGCATTCATCTGTTATCTATTATTTTATCCCCGTGCGGTGGTGGAACGGAAGAACTGAGCATTCCTTAGTTATCTATTATTTTATCTCCGTGCGGTGGTGGAACGGAAGAGCTGAGCATTCCCTCAGCTGTATATTGTTTTATTCTTGTGCAGTGGAAGTGCATATGTGATTCCTGCGTGATGAAAGGGTGAAGAAGTTGTATGCTTATTTAATTTTCGTATCATTTAAGAGAAGTGTAAAATTTTGCACAACAGAAGGAAGGCCGAAAGAAGGGGATAAGCAAGGAAGGATATCGGCGAAAGCTTATATTGAAGAAGTTCATTACTTTGAAAGAGCTACATATTACAACTTCCATGAAAGAAGAAAATAACCAAAGAAATCCCTGTTCACAGGAGATTACAGTTCTTTATTAGGAGGTACGGAGGGGGCCTCTTTGCACGGTTTAGGTTGGCGTAGTAGCTGCCGGAGGTAGGATTGTTGTATGAAGATGTGCTTGGATAGATTCTTTTGGGACACTGCCAGTTGCTGGCGCAGGGAGTAGTTGCTGGTAGAAGACTCCCTCAGCCGACGCTGCAGATACCCAACCTGTTCTTCCAGATGAGCGATGTAGCGCTGTTCCTCAGTCTTTTCCTTAGGAGGAAGAGAGCAGCTGCCCTGTTCAGAAGTATGCTCCATAGCAAGGAGAAGGAAAAGAAGGGATGAATGCTAAACAAACGATGGTTTGGGGTCCTTATAGTGGCAAAAGAAGAAGGCACATTGACTCGCGGAGGAGGTAAAAATAATAAATGCTAGTAAAGAAGGAGAAATATAAAGATAGTAGGTGAGAGTTGTTAGTGCAGTAACTCAGAGAAGGATGGTTCCAATTCCACGGGAGCGATAAGGGGGAAGTATGTTCAGATAGGGCTGCAGTCTTTTCTAGTGGCAATTGCTCTACATTTACAGGAAAATGACAAAAATAAGTATCAGTACCCCTTTTCCTTTTTATTGATATAATCAACAGCAATTACATTATTTAAGCTAATAGTTATACAAGCTTTTTAGGGTTATCACTAGTAGGAGGATTATTAGAGGACTCCTCCAGCGGGGAAGGCGCCAAGATGACTTTGTAGAGATCACCTTGAGCTAGAGGTGCCACTGGTGGAGCTTCATCAAAAGGGGGCAGATGAATCCCCGTTGGAGGGACGGGAACGAAAGCTAGAGCCGGTGGAAGCGGAGGAAGTTCAGTGGAGGCCCGAGGATCTCCTACGGTGTATTCCCACGTCAGGGGAGGGTTCCAGACCCGGTTGTGGAATGAAGGGAAGGGGGCTCGGAAGGATCTCCCTGTGTTAGGAGTTGGAACAGTGGTTGATGATGGAGAAGGAAACGGATGAAATGCTGAAGTTGCAGTCGATTGTGTCTCATACTCTTCGGTATCTTCCATGGCCCAATCGTGCAACTCAAAAGAATCGGAGTCTGAGGAGATCTTGATGGGGTGTTCCGCGGAAGCCATGAAGGGGAGATGGAAGGCCGAAGATACTTGTGGTGGCAATTTATAATCGAGGAATGAAGAACCGCATTTGTCCTCGGGAAGGAGAAGAAGAGGAAAAGACTAATATCATAATGGCGTTAGCATAGGAAATCATCGAGACGTCATTTCCGGAGCGACCAATTAGACTAAGAAGATCAAGAGTCAAAAGTAAATTAATTGTTGGCCGAGCCAAAATTGGTTCGGGCCAGAGGAAGATCACTCCGGAGATGTCCTGACCAAATTCCTGAGAAAGGAAGGTCCTCACTCATTTAGTGTTGGGGAAAGCAGAGAATAAGAAATAACTCTGAAAAGAACAAAACTAAAAGAGCAGATTTAAGATCCCAGACTCATACCAATACATATATATATATAAGGAGCGACACAGGGCTATGTCAATTCAAATATTCTTTGACAGCAAAGAAACAGTCAATATGAAGAGCAAATGTGACAAGTTACAATTCAAAAAGTTCGGGGGGGGGGGGGAATTCAAGTAGCTGGTGTCTGTGCTAGGAGGAGGGAACCCTCATTCGGCATTTAAAGCAGAAGACCCGTCGAAGCCCAACATGAATAAGTCTACCTCCTTCTGAACGTATCACCCCTTCAGTTCTGCCTCCTGCTCCTTCAGTTGGGACTGACAGGTAGCAAGTTGGGCCTAACATTCAGCTAATTGGGCCGCCAAGGCATCTCTTTCTGTTGTTGTTGTCATGGCCCACTGACCCAGAGCAGATAAAGCTTCAGTATATTCCTGGCGAAGCTCTCGCTGTTGCTGGGTCACAAAAGACAGGAGTTCTGGGAAGGTAGCCACCAGGGAGGAGAGTTCTCCACATCTCTCCAAGCAGGATTTTTGGGTAGCCTCCCATGTCTGATGTTCTTGCTGCAATTGATGGATGGTGGATGAAGAATCAGTAGCATGAATATGTGCATCTGCAAGTTGTCTTTTGTACCCGATTAGCTCATGGGTAAGGAGGTCCACTTTCTGAAGTTGGCTGGACTGCAAAAATATTTGCTGCCAGAGGTCTTCATTTTTTCGTTGGAGCTCCTCCTTCTCACTCTGGGCCAGGGCCAATTGGGTCATGGAATCCTCACATCAGGTGATTAAATCAGATTTCTTCTACTCGTTTTTGTTCATCCACTGTGTGAGTTTCTTCTAGTGCGCCAGAGCAGCAAAATGGCGAGTCTCCACATTAGACTGGAATTGGGCTATGTGGGACATCATCTTATTATAAGTGGCCAATACCTGAAGAAAAAGAAACAAATGTTAAGCATTGGCATATATATATATATATATATATATATATATATACACACACACACACACTAAAGATAAAGAAAGGGAACAATTACCTCGGCCAGAAGTTTGCCCATATGATCGCAGGGACCCTGCATGCCTGATTGATTGAAGAATTTTACTTCTGACAGATAGCGAATCTTTAGGGAGGACCCCAGCGTGGCTAATGGAGGATTCGGGATGGGAAGATCTCTCCCCTCCGAAGGGGGAGGGGGACCTACAATTCGAGAGGGAGCGGGAGAAGGATGTGCTTCGGGGGGAATAATCACCGGGAGAGATTCAGTCAGGGAATGTGTGGGAGAGTCAAGAGGAATAGGGGATGAAATAGGAGAATGAAAAAGAGACCTCCCCCCTTAGGGGGAAGAAGATGGGGCGGCCAATGTGGTATCCCTCATCCTCGGTTCGTATACGACTAAGTGTCGGTGTTTTCTCAGTTGGGAGGGGGATGACAAAGGGGAGGAATGCGAAGAAGGAGATGAGGGGATGGATGAGGAGCTGGGGACTCCTTCCCCGACATGGCGCAACCTCTTCTGAGGTGAAGAGGGAGCAGCCGAAGATTTACCTTTACCTTGCTTCGTGGAGGTCTTCTTTTTCCTAGCTGCATCAACCTCCTCGCCTTTTACAAAAGCATCATGCATTAGGTTATTTGCGAAATCCACTATTAAAAAAGGTGGGTTGATCCAGATAATGAGGTATATCAAATATGAATACTGTCCTACCTATGGCGGCCGGGGCAGTTAGAGGAAAAGGGGATAGCCCGTAGTGACTGAGGAGAGGAGGTTTCATCAAATGGTCAGAGAAATAGTGAGATTCTCTCAATACTTTGTAAACCTTAGGGAAAGGATATTGGGTCCTCATTTTGCGAAAGGGAGGTAGCTCTGGAAGATCTAACTTCCAGGTATCTGAATAGGGGAGGGGCATCGGAAGTTGAGCGAAGAAGTATAGTTCTTCCCATCCTTTGTGAGAAGAGGGCATGTTCACTAAGAACTGGCAGTCTGAGCGGCTGGAGAGATAGAAGAGACCCGCCTTAGAAGATTTTAGTTGGAAGAAGTAGTGAAACAGTTGGGGGGACAAAGGGAGGTCTAAGTGCCGAAATATTATGGTAGCTCCTGATAAAATATGGAAGGAATTGGGGGTAAATTGCTTTAAGGGAAGTCTGTAAAAATCTAGGATTTCTAGATAGGGAGAAGGCACGGGCAAAAATAAACCATTAAGAAATTATTCAGAAAAGAATCAAGTTAAGCCGGATGGAGGACGATGTGGTCGGTAAGTAGTGGTGTTGAAACGGCAGGGCACGGAAGAGTCTATGAATTGGTTCCTAATATTAAAGAAATAATGCTTGCTATCTAACTGGGTGACGGTGTGCTCATACCTGGGAAGTGAAGATGGGGTCTTCGGGGCCATAGGTATGGAGTGAGGAAGAACACTTACTTGAAGGTTAAAGAATGAACATTTGCGAAAGGAGAGGCTAGGGCGCTGAAGCACCGCAAGAAAAAAAACCGCTGGAAAGGAGGAAGAGGGAAAGACTGGATTGTTAGGCACGTTGAATTATGCATAAAAGGCGAGGACGGATATTTATGTAGGGGTTTTGTGACTTTTCGACTATCTAGGAGGAAAAGGGGAGCAGGGCCCACGGGCCCATTAATCCGCTTCAAGCATATGGGGTAGGGCAACGGGAAAAAAGGAAAATTTGAATCGGCAAGGAAAGGGTGAGTTAGAGCCTTATACCTTTAGAAAGTCAAGCTTATGACTTCGCTTGACTATTTTTGGGGGTTGACTAATGATACTGTTGTTACCTCTTTTCTGTGAATAAGGTGAGAATACTCACGCATAGGGCGTTGTCCGAACCAAGTAGTCGGTTCGGTGGGGGAGTATGGGAAGAATGGTTCGGGCATGTCAGTTTGGGGGAATTAGAATGGGAGGACAGTTTGAGGTAGTTGGCACGGCGGGGCGATCGTGAAGATTATTCCGGTATAGGACGGACGAGAATCGGCTCGGTCTAGCGGGCCCAGAAATGGTTCGGTACGGGAAAAAGAGGAGTTGGTCCGGGCTACCGGGAAAAGCCTAAGAGCTACGCTACACGTAAGCAGTAAGTTTAGGCTAGTTTTACCTAAGGCAGGTGGCTGAAAGGGATAGGCTAGTACATTTCCCAAAATGTAGATAAGAAGTTGTTACACAATAGAAGAGCCCCCCCCACATAATATTCCGAGGAGCCTTCGCTCCTCGTGTCTGTAACAGAATGATTCTCCAGATAAGCAAGAGGGCCACGTGTATGATGAAGGAGGTTCACGATGTAACAACTGGCCAAAGGAAGGGGGAATAAAAGGGAGAAGCAGGGCAAGAGGAAAGGGATCTGCATTTTTCCAACAAGTGATAGACGAAGGCACATCCGAAGGGGAGAGCAACCACATCGCCGAAGAAGGAGACCAGGAGAGTAGTGAGCTCCATTCTTCTGATACTTTCCTGTGTATTTGTGCTAATTGTAAGAGGTTTTCTCCTCCACCTCCGGAAGTTCTTTCCCCGAAGGAGGAAGTTTATAGTGAAAAGTGCTTTGACACCGTAGCTCATGGGAGAGCTCACCCCCGTGGAGTAGGAATCCTTATTCCGAACCACGTTACATCCTGTGTCTTGGTCCGTTGCTTATGTTGGTGTGCGTTTCTCTTCTTCACATTTCATTTTTACTGTTGCGGTCGGAGAGAACCCCCAAGCTTCCCTCGCGCTCCCCTGCGTTGAAAGGAAGCCCGCAAACCTTTTTTCCCATTGCCGTATCAGTCACATTTATGTCAAGTTAAGTAACTCTTAAAAATTTCTTTCTCTCCTTTAAATAATATTAAGATTTCACTATCATATTAAGTAAACTTTTCAAATTCCAAATTAATTGATTCACATTTTAATTTAATGTTCATGTCAATGTTTGATTCAATTTTTAGCTTACATTTAAAAACTCAAGTCTAATTTTATTTTGAATAATATTAAGTTTAAAAACTATTATAAATTTAAGTTTTGAACTTAATTTTTGAAAAATATTTGAAAACATTTTGTGTAGGGATCGGATGGCCGGCTAGAGGGGGGTGAATAGCCCTCGTTCGTTGGTTATAGGAATTTGCTCGTCTACAATTAGATTAGCGCAAGCGGAAACAACAATACAAGCAAATTAAACAAATAAAAACAAAGCAAAGGAAATAGACAATGCTAACACAAGATGTAACGTGGTTCACGGCTACGCCGCTAATCCACGGTCCCCGATTCGTCCTCGGTGAATCACTCCGCTCAACCAATCCACTAAATGGTCTCTCCTTTGCACCAAGCTAGGTGGAGGTAACCTTTACAATCAAGATCACTCTTCTTACAAATAGAATGGAGTAAAAGCGAGTAAGAAGAGTTTAGAGCTTGTGGGGCATTAGGAAGATTGTTTGGAACTTAAGCATTAGCCTCTCAAAGGCTCACACCCTCTCTTTTATAGAGGGCTAGCGCCATCACGATCCGCCATGGCCGATCGCTGTTACTACAACGGGCCTCCGAACACGCCGGATGCCGACCGCTGTTGTCCAATCTGAACTCTTGGCACGATCATCTGGACCTCACCGATCACGATTCGTAGTCGACCGCCGGCCACGAGCGTTCTGTGGCTAAAACCCTATTGACGGCCGATCACGCGAGCCGATCGTTAGTCTGAGCCGATCGCTAACGTATGGCGCGATCGCTACCACAAACCTCGATCAGATACCACCGAGCTACACTCGATTGAGCGATCATTGCCGCCATGACATGGCAATGACCGGTGTCGAAAACCCAACCGACACATGGGCAAATGGCCAAGTTTAACCTAAGAGCTACCCTTCCCTGGGTTTCAATCGCCACTCATTTCTGAGTCCTCGCCTCAAGTTCTCTTCGCTTCGCCACGCCCCTCAAGATCGACGGCTCTGCAATGCTCCTTCGCGTCTCTTGCCTCGAAGTCTACTTCCTCCGGCTTCACTCCAAGCTTCTCGTCCGGCGGTTCCTCGGATGCTCCAAGCGCACGGCTTCCGCAAAGCTATCCTTCACCGACTCAAGGCACGAGTCATGAGATGTGAAACTCGCCACGGCTCCATGTGCGAATTACTAAGTCCTGCACGACTTCAACGCACATATCAAATCAACATAACACACTAACTTAAACCCTTTGCCACACCATCAAAACCATATTACGGCAAGAGATTGCCCTAACAATCTCCCCCTTTTTGATGTGTGGCAATCCGTTTAAGTTAGGTAAAACATTTGATATAAATTCTAAGGTAAGAAAGCATGTAAAGATAAACATGATATAACAACATGCAACTCCCCCTTTAATCCATGAAACTCCCTAACAATCTCCCCCTTTTTGATGTGTGGCAATCCGTTTAAGTTAGGTAAAACATTTGATATAAATTCTAAGGTAAGAAAGCATGTAAAGATAAACATGATATAACAACATGCAACTCCCCTTTAATCCATGAAACTCTCCATATTAATTTTCTCCCCTTATCATATATTTCTCCCCTTATCATATATTTCTCCCCTTATCATATATTTCTCCCCCTAATGTGATTAACTTAAACATACTTATTTCTCCCCCTTTGACACCATCAAAAAGATTAACACTAAGTTATAAGCTCATGGCATCAAGTATAATGGAGGAAAAATATGTCAAGTTGATTTAAAAACTGTAGGAGGCATCAAGTATATTTCTACCACTTGTAGGAGGTTTTATAAACTGAATTCGGCCTTCAACTGATTCTGAGCAACCAATGATCGCTATCGATATGGCAATGACCGCACAAATGAATCCATATTTCTGATTTTCTGGACGAATTTCAGAAATACATTATAAATTCCAGAAAATTCTAAAAATCATGAAATTTGGGGAACATATTTCTCTTAAGTATATTTATCAAGGAAAAATAGTTTTTCATGAAAAATCATTATATTTTACAAGATTTGCCAAAAATCCAAACACTTGAAAAAACACTAGTTTTTGAGCATGTTAGTATCCATTTTAACACCTAGTTTTGCATTCAATTGTTTCAAAACATGAATACATGTATTTTAAGGTAAGAAATTGTTTTGAAAACATTAGAAATATCCAATCATGATCTTTGGGCAATATGTCTATGAATTAAACATAAGCCTTCCCATGATTGGTCTATTATTGCTATTTTGATACTTTAATCGACCATCTAAATGCCATAGGCATTAGTGGACATTTGTATCATCCTAATATCTCACCCATGCTAAGTTTGCAATCAAGTTAGCCTATAGTGAGTGTGAGATGCATCCTAGGGGGGTATTTGTATATATATACTTAACCAATATATTCAAGCAATTCTATCATGGTTAAGTATCAACCTAACAACCTACATGATCATAATGATATATATGATTTAATTTCACATTATGATCATGAAATACATGTTTTCATCAAATTATAACCATGCATTAGGCATTATATGATGATAATAAATAAGTTATCACCTAAAGCATGATTTAAACCTATTTCTCATGATGATGTGCCAAATATCAAAAACATAAATCATGATTTACACATATGCATAGAAATTACATTAATCATCATGATTCTAAGCATTATTACCTTTTTATGGGCACGTTATCATCACCCAACACTATCTAAAAATGTTGTCCCGTCATCCTAAGTCAACCAAAATATGATATAGGTCAAGTTCATATGGTTGACTACCCTAGGGGTTTTCTAACCCTTAAGGATGGATTTTGGAACCCAAAATAGATTTTTACCTATGGGTTCACTAGAAATTCCTTGGGGATCCATTTCTTAGCTATTACTTTGTTTTTGTCTTGTCCCTAGCTATTAGGCATCTATAGGCCTTCTCATTTTTCTTCTCTTTATATCCTAGGCCTTTCTTGTTAAAACTTGCCCTTTGGCTCCCTATGATCATATTCAAAGTGTTGGAGCCAATTGTGAATTTTCCTAGGGCTTTGGTTAAATAATCTACCTTTTCCCTTAATGCCCTATTTTCTTCTATGCATGCATCACTAACATCTAAAGGCACATAATTATCATGTGAGCATGCATCATCATGGCAAGAAGAAGTATCATTATTATTTAAGCATGCATTTTCTAGCTTATTTTCTAATGCCTTAATTTGATCTAGCATGCATTTATTTTTCTTCTTTGCTCTAAACAAATCCCTAGTTAAACTAGAAATCATAGAAACTATTTTACTAGGAGAGGCTTCGCTTACCATAGTTTCCATGTCCTCTTCTTCTTCTTCGGATGATGAGGAGGATGATGATGTGGAGGAGGCTCCCCTTCACTTGAGCTCTCCTCTTGTGCTTGATCCTTCATTTTGGAGGAGGAGCAATCCAAATCGTCAAATGCCATCAAGGCCAAATTGGCGACAAAGGAATTCTCCTCATCAGATTATGAGGAGGAGGATGAGGAAGGTTCATCCAATGTATTGGCCTTGAATGCTTTGGCCTTCCCTTTTTCTTTTGCCTTCTTCTCCTCTTCCTTCTTTTTCTTGCTCCCTTTTCTTCTTCTTTTCTTCTTTCTTTTCCTCTCTTCCTTGCTTTTGTTTAGGAGAGGACAATTGTCCCTTATGTGTCCCTCTCCTTGGCAATTGTAGCATATCACCTTCCCCCTTGGTCTTCTATTCCTATCATTTGATTTATCAAATCTAAAATTCTTAAATACACGCCTCACCTTCCTTACCATGTAGGCTTCTCGGTGCTATCCATGGAGGAGGAGGAGGCTTCATCATCGGAGGAGGAGGATTTCCATCTTCTTCTTCCCTTTGTTTGCCAACAATGCTACTCCTCTTGAGGGTTGAATTCTTGGCTCTTCTTGAATTCCTTCAAGCCTGCTTCGTGGAGCTCCATTGTTGAGAAGAACTCCTCCAAGGTACTTACTTCCAAGTTCTTGGACATATAGAAGGAGTCCACCATTGAACTCCATTTTGAGGATCGGGGAAAAGCATCTATGGCTTTCATGAGCATGTCCCGGTTTGAAAGCCTTTCTCCTACACTTGTTAGCCCAATTAAAATTTCCTTAAACCTAGAATGTAGTGAGGTTACCTTTTCTCCCTTTTCTAGTTTTATATTAGATAGTTGGGAGCGGAGGAGATCTCTCCTTGCTAGCTTGGCCTCGGATGTGCCTTCATGGAGTTCTATAAGCTTCTCCCACATCTCCTTGGCGCTAGCACATTCTCCGATCCGGTTGATCTCTTGTTGAGGAAGCACATTGTAGAGATGGTGCTTGGCTTTGGAGTTTGCAAGGTGCTCCTCTCTTTGCTTCTTGGTCCACCTAGATTTCTCTATTGGCTTCCCCTCTTCATCCCTAGGCAAAATGAAACCGGATTCCATTGTAATCATTATATCAAAATCCGTTTCGAAAAATACCTCCATTTGCTTCTTCCACCAAGCGAATTCTCCTTCAAACTTCGGAGGATGGATGTTGGAGCCGGCCATTTTTGATGTAGGGCTTGTTGCGGCGGTTAGTCCGGTGACAAGCAACCTCGGCTCTGATACCACTTGTAGGGATCGGATGGCCGGCTAGAGGGGGGTGAATAGCCCTCGTTCGTTGGTTATAGGAATTTGCTCGTCTACAATTAGATTAGCATGGCGAAACAACAATACAAGCAAATTAAACAAATAAAAACAAAGCAAAGGAAATAGACAATGCTAACACAAGATGTAACGTGGTTCACGGCTACGCCGCTAATCCACGGTCCCCGATTCGTCCTCGGTGAATCACTCCGCTCAACCAATCCACTAAATGGTCTCTCCTTTGCACCAAGCTAGGTGGAGGTAACCTTTACAATCAAGATCACTCTTCTTACAAATAGAATGGAGTAAAAGCGAGTAAGAAGAGTTTAGAGCTTGTGGGGCATTAGGAAGATTGTTTGGAACTTAAGCATTAGCCTCTCAAAGGCTCACACCCTCTCTTTTTATAGAGAGGGCTAACTTCTTCCGTTAGCGCCATCACGATCGGCCGCCCATGGCGATCCGTCATTACTACAACGGCCTCCGAACACGTCGGATGCCGACCGCTGTTGTCCAACGGAACTCTTGGCGATCACTGGACCTCACCACGATCACCGACCCAGAGTCGATCGCCTTGGCTATTACGGCGGTTCTGGCAAACCCTATTGACTACCGACCGCCGCCAAAGAATGATCGGTCTTCGGCGATCGCTAACGATGGGCTGATCACGCCACAAACCGGGCGATAGATACGGTGAGCTACACTCGATTAGAGCAATGATCGCCATGACATGGCAATGATCGCGTCGAAACCCATCCGACACTTGGCCAAATGGCCAAGTTTAACCTAAGAGCTACCCTTCCCCGGGTTACAATCGCTCACTCTCATTTCTCGGAGTCCCTCGCCTTCGAAGTTCTCTTCGTTCTCGGCCACGTCCCTCGGCAGCATCAGGCGCACGGCTCTGCAATGCTCCTTCGCGTCTCTTGCCTCGAAGTCTACTTCCTCCGGCTTCACTCCAAGCTTCTCGTCCGGCGGTCCCTCGGATGCTCCAAGCGCACGGCTTCCGCAAAGCTATCCTTCACCGACTCAAGGCACGAGTCATGAGATGTGAAACTCGCCACGGCTCCATGTGCGAATTACTAAGTCCTGCACGACTTCAACGCACATATCAAATCAACATAACACACTAACTTAAACCCTTTGCCACACCATCAAAACCATATTACGGCAAGAGATTGCCCTAACATTTTGTACATTAAAGATTTAAAGATTTGTAAAATAATTTTGAGCATAAATTTAAGATAATTTTTTGAAATTCAAAAATAATATAATTTTGAACTTAGCATGTGTTTAACACATTAATTTTAAATTTAATATATAATTTTGAAAACACAATAAATAATTTTGATTTTTTTTTATCTAGGCTCCTCTAAAATGAGGTCAGTAAAGAACTCACTGTTGGGCCATAAAGCACCACTCCTCAGTTTTGATGTATGAACCATAGTTAAAGCTAAGATCAACTTGTGATCTAACATATAGTAAAGTGTGCAGGCTTAACAAAAAGTCCTAGGAGGTTAGGTTGATTGTATACTTGACATGGAGTGGAAGTCTTAGTAGGTCATGTTGATCGGATACTAGGAAGAAGACTTGACATATCAAGAGGATCGGACACCAGGCAGGAAGTCCAGATAGGTTGTGTGGATCGAACATCTAGCAGAAGACCGATTGGATCAGGAGATCAGACAACCGACAAAAAGCCCAGCTGGGTCAAGGATATTGGATAGCTGGCATGAAGACTTAGTAGGTCAAATCAGATGTCAAGAAAGGTAAGTCCGGTTGGAAAGTCGGTAGGTAAGCCTCAAGTGAAAAGCTGAGGCATATTGCCACATCATATTATATTGTGTATTTTGTTAATCTCATTTTGCTGGTCTCTAGGCGACTGGAATGTTTCTTGTCGACTCAAACACAGTTGACTGGGTGTGGTCCTGTAGACTGGGATGCCGAGTTGGAAAGGTAGACTGGTGATCGACTGGAGATCGTGCGATCGAGATGACAAGCATTTCATTCGACTGGGGAGGTATAGTCGATTAGGATAGGAAATTTTTCGAACAGAAGAAGAGCAGAGCCAACCAACTTGGAGTCGACTGGACTGGGTCCAGTCGATTGGGAAGCCCAGAATACCAAATCGACAGGCTGATTTAGAGTCAACTGGAAAAGGCTTATAAAAGAAATGAAGGACTAGCTTGTTGGGTTTCCGGGATCGCGGCGTGTGTGTGTTCGATCATGTTTCGTAAACATGAGCACAGCGGAAGCAATTAAAAATAATAAATCTATATTTATTACAACACACACAACACACGCATGCATATTACAACAAGTGTAGACATAACCGTAAATTAAAATTTGCAATAAAAGAAATTTATCTACGTTATACCTTTCGTATGACGTGTAGCGGGAACGGCATCAACCGGAACGATCCTCGTAAGAATCGTCTCTATCCGTATCCACGCCGAGCTCCTCGGGATGACTTCGCTAAGTCACGAGCTTCGTCTTCATACGGGTTACTAGCCTCGTGTTGAAGACGACGTGATCGAGAGATGATCACGATCCGAATCCAAATTCGGATCCTAAAACGAGTTCTCAAAACTCGCTTCTCCGGAGAGGTATTCGTCAACCGTTTGACGAATCGCTCCCTCCACCTCAGAGGATTACCGGAGATCAAATCCCGGTATGTTAGCCGCTGTCGGAGCACTAACCATCGCCCAAACGGCCCGACGAGAGGAGGAGAAGCTGTCCAGAAAACTGGACAGCTTGGTGGAGGATTAGGCGCCGGCCAAAACAAGGAGAGAAAAGCCTCACCTTGATGCCAAACCTATAGGAGATCACCGAAGGGTCGCCGGAGGTTCACCGGCTGAAGCTTGGTCGCCGGCAAGGAGCTAGACGGCAGACAATCAAGGTGGCGGCAAGGAGGTTGGGCGGCACAACCAGGTTGGGCGGCAACTCCTTGGAGGCTAGGGTTTTGATTTTGGATTAGTTAGGGTTTAACAATCCCTTAAGCCCACTTTTATAGAGAACTAATTCTCTTAATGGTTAATGGATCATATCCATAAAGCCCGTTAACCCGCTCCATTAAGATAAGTTAAAATAAACCAAACCATGATGGTTTATTTTAAGTTAAAACGAACCGAACCAACTTTTGGTTCATTCGTTTAAAATAAACCAAACCCTTTGGTTTATTCTTATCCATTGGATTAGAACCAAACCATTTTGGTCCATCCATTACGTCTTCATAAGACGCAGCCCATCCACGCTTCCATTGCGACTGAAACAATTTCATGCTCGCTTTATGTTTGGTCCAACCAAACATAGTTTCTCTCGGTCTGAGAATCCCATTCTCAAGCTCGTTTTAAATCCTTTGGATTTCACTCGTTGTGCGTGTGACCAAATAGGTTCTCGGTTTATGTTGGCCGTCTATAATTAACCATTAATTATAGAACGATCATGAGTGGCACCTAGTAGTACATCATGATCCCCAATTAACCGAAAAGATCAACGGTTGATCGTAACTATTTCAAACCCTTCAAGAGCTCGAATGAATCATGCCCCATTCCTTCACTCATCTTATACCCACTTGGTTCAGGACATGGTCTATTGTGTCAGTCCCCACTAGGCTGACTACGTCACACCTAGCCCAAGTATCATTTCTCGTCCTACGGATTCTAGTTACTCCACATGTATCGAAGAGTACCTTACTCTAAACATGTAATGCTTTGGCCAAAGACTTTAGTAACAATCCGACGAGAGGCCATGGGTATACATCTCCTCGCAAGGAGTGGTGAATCCTTTATAGGCTATTCAAACACCTTCGATCACCGACTTATACCCAATCATCCGGGTCCACATCTCCTTAGAGATGTTTGCTTAAGATGTCAAAGCATAAGTCTCCATGATCAAGATGACTTGAATACCGCAAGTCAAAGGAACATCGCACTTAAGCCACAAGAAGAACTTCATTGACATATCTATATATGCAGAGAACCATATGAAGTCTTACTAGGTCACTCCAATGAACTAGTTACCATAACTAGCATCCACGATTAACTCACATCACTATGTCTCGGCCCGGTGAGAATCACCGCTTGGATACACCAAGGAGTATACCTCGTGCTAGTCTCAATTGATGGTGTCGGATCCATCAATTCATCGACTAGGATAATTCCGATACATCACAATTACACATGTAGAGATACTCACTAGTTGTGATCCAATCACAAATTCTCTCATCTTGTGAATCGTATCGTGGACATTCGATAAATGAGTTTAAGATCCAATCAAATACATAAAACATGTATACTCAAATAGTGAATCTTCATTTATCATATAAATGGTTCATACATAAGGCGATTGCCTTAGGACATCTCTCATATATTACTAACAGACTCCCACTTGGCCTAATGCCAATCGCCACGGTATCCAATACCATAAGCTCTAACATGACCCTCAAACTTACTTTGAGGTAATGCCTTAGTCAAAGGATCCGCTAAGTTCCTTTCAGTGGGAATTTTCTCGATTTGTATTTCGTTCCTACTTATGATCTCTCTGATAAGATGATAGCGGCGAAGCACATGTTTGGATCATTGATGAGACCACATCAAGTTCATAGATGAACTACTTGATCCAAACCGCTTCCTTTGCTGCAACGTATTCTGCCTTAGTGGCAGAATCCGCTATAGCGTCAAGCTTGGAACCTTTCCAACTTATTGCGCCTCCATTCTAGGTGAATACATACCCAGACTGAGACATGGAATCATCCTTGTTTGTCTGGAGCTGGCATCCGTATACCCACGTATCACCATGTACCCTTCTCCATATATTAGGAACACATCCTTAGTTCTTCTCAAGTACTTAAGGATCGCCTTAATATGCCCAATGATCCATTCTGGATCGATCGTATCCGCCGTGACACTCGTGAGCATACGATACATCGGGCCTCGTACATAACATAGCATACATGATAGATCCTATTGCGGATGCATAGGGAATCTTACTCATGCAAATCCTCGCTACTTGTTTGCGCGGACACATAGACTACGAAAGGTGAACCCCATGCCTGATGGGCAGATAACCTTTCTTGGATTCCGACATGCTAAACCTCTTTAGCACTCGGTCTATATATGTAGACTGCGAAAGACCAAGCAACCGTTTCGATCTATCTCTATAGATCTTAATCCCAAGGATGTAGGTTGCTTCTCCCAGGTCTTTCATAGAGAATGTCTTGGATAACCAAACCTTAAATGACTGTAAGATTGACACATCGTTTCCTATAAGTAATATGTCATCGACATACAATACTAGGAACACGACTGCACTCCCACTAACCTTCTTGTACACACAAGGTTCATCTGGATTTTGTGAGAAATCAAACTTTTTGATTGTCTCATCAAAACGGATATTCCAGCTCCTGGATGCTTGCTTCAATCCATAAATGGATCGTCGCAATTTGCATACCTTGGTTTTATCAACCGATGTGAAACCCTCAGGCTGTATCATATACACGTCCTCGAGCAGGTTTCCATTAAGGAAAGCTGTTTTCACATCCATCTGCCATATCTCATAATCATAATGAGTCGCTATGGCCAGGAGCATCCGAATGGATTTAAGCATAGCTACAGGCGAATAGGTTTCGTCATAATCAACACCTTGCTTTTGACGATATCCTTTCGCCACCAATCTAGCCTTATAGGTAATCACATTACCATCCATGTCGGTTTTCTTCTTGAAAATCCACTTGCACCCTATAGGCTTTATGCCTTTAGGTGGGTCAACCAAGTTCCAAACTTGGTTTTCGTACATGGAATCCATTTCCGACTTCATGGCACCAAGCCACTTATCCCTTTCTGAACTTGTCAGCACTTCTTCATAACTGGTAGGCTCCTCATCATCAATGAGTAACACGTCATTCGATTCACTTACGAGAAATCCATATCTCTCAGGAATATTGTGTGTTCTACCAGATCTACGAAGATGTGGTGTTACAATAGGTCCAGCCGATTGCTCATCACTATGAGTTGTCGGCTGTTGTGCTTCACCAGGTATCTCTTTAATGTCTATTTGAGTCTCTCGAGCCTCCTCAAGCTCGACGACACTCCCACTGTTTTCTTGCAAGAGAAACTCTTTCTCTAGAAACACAGCATGCCTTGAAACAAACACCTTTTGTTCCACAGGATGATAGAATTGGTAACCCCTTATTTCCTTAGGGTATCCAATAAATAGACATTTATCAGACTTAGCATCCAGTTTGTCTGATACAGTCCGCTTCACATAAGCAGGACAACCCCATATCTTCAAGTAAGATACATGAGGTTTCTTACCATTCCATATCTCATATGGAGTAGTTGAGACTACCTTGGTAGGCATTCTGTTTAACAAGTAAACAGCTGTCTGAAGTGCATAGCCCCAAAAGGACTTGGGAAGAGTTGCATGATTCATCATTGACCTGACCATGTCCAACAAGGTCCGGTTACGCCTCTCAGATACACCATTATGCTGTGGTGTATAGGGCGGAGTCCATTGAGATAATATGCCATTGTCTCTTAGATAATCAAGAAACTCTTGACTTAAGTATTCACCACCTCGATCCGATCGAAGTATTTTAATACTCTTGTCATGTTGTTTCTCTACTTCATTTCTGAATTCTTTGAACCTTTCAAAGGCTTCAGACTTGTGTTTCATCAAGAACACATACCCAAACCATGAGTGATCATCGGTGAAGGTAATGAAGTAGCTATAGCCTCCTAAAGCTTGAGTTGACATAGGTCCACATACATCAGTATGTATTAGACCTAGTAACTCTCCCACTCGTTCACCTTTTCCAGTAAAAGTTAACTTAGTCATCTTGCCTTTTAAGCATGATTCGCATGTATCGTATGAATCCAATTCAAACGATTCCAGAATTCCACATCGGTGTAATTCGGACATGCGTTTCTTGCTTATATGGCCAAGACGACAATGCCACATATAGGAGTCTATTTGATTATCCTTTCGAGCACGCGTGTTGCTCGCTTCGATATTGAAATCGTCACTGGATACGTCCAACGTATAAACACCATTGCTTAAAGTTCCAATCCCATAAAGAACTCCATTCAAAGTTATGTAACAACAATTGTTACTAAAAGTCAAATGGAACCCATTTCTATTTAGAAATAGAAATGATGTTCTTTATCAACGAAGGAACATAAAAGCAATTGTCCAGTTCTAAGACTAGTACTACAGGGAGTTCCAACAAATACGTTCCATTGGCGATTGCAGCAAACGTTGCTCCATTCCCAACACGTAAAGTTGACTCTCCCCTTGACGAGTCTTCTTCTATTCCTTAGCCCATGTATGTCATTACATATATGTGAGCCACACCCAGTATCAAATACCCAAGTGTCTGAGGAAATAGAATGACAATCAATAAAGAAGATTTGAAGAAGATGGGGCATCCGATGCCTTATCCTTCTTCATGGACTCAAGATAAATCTTGCACTTTCTTCGCAAATGGCTCTCCTTGCCATAATGATGGCAAGTTTCCTTTTGTGCTAGTTCTACCTTCTTAGCCCTTCTCTTCTTTCCCTTCTGCTGTTCCTTTGACTTCCTCTTAGAACCTTTCTTCAAGGAATCAACTAACAGCACCGTCCCCTGCTCATGCTTCTCAGAAGACTCCACAGTCTTCAGCATATTGAGCAGTACCACAGATGAACCTCCTAGCATCTCAGAGGTGAAGAGGAGCTTTGAGACTTCAAACCTTTCGAATCTCACTTGCTCATCAACCAACTCACAAAGATGAAGGACTACGATATGAGCATCCATATGCTCATGCTGCTTTCGTAGCTTGGGTTCCATCGTGGCTAGCATGATGCAACTCATTTGTTCAGAATCACTCACATGTTTCTGATAGGCCAACAATTGGTCCAGAGTTGCATTGTCACTAGGATGGGCGGGAGGAGGCGCTTCGAGGACATACGCAAGCTTTTCCACCTTGAGAACAATTCTCAAGTTTCTAAGCTAGTCCAAGAAGTTCGGCCCAGTAAATTTATTTGAATCCAAAATGGAACGCAAATTCAAACACATCATGATCAATATATTAACTTAGAAATACAAAACGAGCATATATGAGAAAGATGATTTTAAAATGCATCAAGAGACATTTATAAATCCCATTCATTTTTCGAATTTCAAAAACCCCAAAATCACTTCGGGAGATCGTAGGTCCATCTCCGAATGGGCTGATATCCATCATAGTTATGAACAACCTTGGAGAGAGTCCAACAAGCCATTCATAACTACGACGGTAGGTATCATCTATACCGATTGCATATCCCGTATATGCAACTATCACAATGTGCTATCAACTAATTGAATGTTCACACATACATCGGGTTGTTAACACATTAACAAGTATGAATCATATGCATAGCACCCAACTTCACCTCCCTTTACATCGACCTTGGAGAGAGTCCAACAAGCTGATGCTCCAGGTTAAAGCCAACCCATTAATCAGGACATAGTTTTAATATGGTTAGAGCGCATTCAACCAATTAGCCCAGCTTGGAGAGAGTCCAATAACCAAAGCTAACGATTGACCTCTGACTCTTACCATATTAGTATTAAACTATTCCATGGTTTGAACATATTCAGGTTCGAGCCGGGCTTGGAGAGAGTCCAACAACCCAAACAAGAAACAGAACTCTGGTTCTAACCATATTAATGGAAGGTGTAGGCTTTAATATTGATTAAGGATTTTTATGTCTTATCCTCTTTGCATGCAAATAACTATTATCTACATGGCATGGCATACATGGCATACATCTACATGTCACGACACGCATGGCATAATGTTATGCATCTAATGCAATTACATGGCATACAATTATGTCATGTATATAATTTCCTTATATGTCATAACTATTTATGGAAATAAAATATGTTTAAGATTTGATTCTCCAAACCAAATCATAATTAAATTAGGAAACAAATTTTCAAATCTAATCACATATTTTATTCATGGAATTATTTGATTAAGGAGAATCTATTTAGGAAACCAATTTCCTAAATCATTAAAACTACTTATGGAAATTAAAATATTTTAAGATTTGATTTCCCAAATCAAATCATGATTAAATTAGGAAACAAATTTCTAGAATCTAATCAAATATTTTATTTATGGAAAATATCAATTTCCATAAATACTTCCAACTTTCCAAAAGTGGAAGATTTCCATAAATACTTCTAGACTTTCCAAAATTGAAAAATTTCCATAAATACTTCTAAATTTCCAAAATTTAGAAAATTTCTAGAAATACATTATGACTATCGCAAAACCATTTTACGATTATGTCGAAACACAACTTGGGCTCTGATACCACTGTTGGGTTTCCGGTACCGCGGCGTGTGTGTGTTCGATCATGTTTCGTAAACATGAGCACAGCGGAAGCAATAAAAATAATAAATACTCCTATTTATTACAACACACACAACACACGCATGCTATTACAACAAGTGTAGACATAACCGTAAATTAAAATTGCAATAAAAGGAAATTAAACTACGTTATACCTTTCGTATGACGTGTAGCGGGAACGGCATCAACCGGAACGATCCTCGTAAGAATCGTCTCTATCCGTATCCACGCCGAGCTACTCGGGATGACTTCGCTAAGTCACGAGCTTCGTCTTCGTACGGGTTACTAGCCTCGTGTTGAAGACGACGTGATCGAGAGATGATCACGATCCGAATCCAAATTCGGATCCTAAAACGAGTTCTCAAAACTCGCTTCTCCGGAGAGGTATTCGTCAACCGTTTGACGAATCCTTCGTCCTCTACCTCAGAGGATTACCGGAGATCAAATCCCCGGTATGTTAGCCGCTGTCGGAGCACTAACCATCGTCCAAACGACGCTCCGACGAGAGGAGGAGAAGCTGTCCAGAAAACTGGACAGCTTGGTGGAGGATTAGGCGCCGGCCAAAACAAGGAGAGAAAAGCCTCACCTTGATGCCAAACCTATAGGAGATCACCGGAGGGTCGCCGGAGGTTCACCGGCTGAAGCTTGGTCGCCGGCAAGGAGCTAGACGGCAGCACAATCAAGCTGGGCGGCAAGGAGGTTGGGCGGCAACTCCTTGGAGGCTAGGGTTTTGATTTTGGATTAGTTAGGGTTTAACAATCCCTTAAGCCCACTTTTATAGAGAACTAATTCTCTTAATGGTTAATGGATCATATCCATAAAGCCCGTTAACCCGCTCCATTAAGATAAGTTAAAATAAACCAAACCATGATGGTTTATTTTAAGTTAAAACGAACCAAACCAACTTTTGGTTCATTCGTTTAAAATAAACCAAACCCTTTGGTTTATTCTTATCCATTGGATTAGAACCAAACCATTTTGGTCCATCCATTACGTCTTCATAAGACGCAGCCCATCCACGCTTCCATTGCGACTGAAACAATTTAATGCTCGCTTTATGTTTGGTCCAACCAAACATAGTTTCTCTCGGTCTGAGAATCCCATTCTCAAGCTCGTTTTAAATCCTTTGGATTACACTCGTTGTGCGTGTGACCAAATAGGTTCTCGGTTTATGTTGGCCGTCTATAATTAACCATTAATTATAGAACGATCATGAGTGGCACCTAGTAACATCATGATCCCCAATTAACCGAAAAGATCAACGGTTGATCCAGAACTATTTCTGAAACCCTTCAGTAGCTCGAATGAATCGTGCCCCATTCCCTTCACTCATCTTATACCCACTTGGTTCAGGACATGGTCTATTGTGTCAGTCCCCACTAGGCTGACTACGTCACACCTAGCCCAAGTATTATTTCCTCGTCCTACGGATTCTAGTTACTCCACATGTATCGAAGAGTACTTTACTCTAAACATGTTTTGCTTTGGCCAAAGACTTTAGTAACAATCCGACGAGAGGCCATGGGTATACATCTCCTCGCAAGGAGTGGTGAATCCTTTATAGGCTATTCAAACACCTTCGATCACTTCGACTTATACCCAATCATCCCGGGTCCACATCTCCTTAGAGATGTTTGCTTAAGATGTCAAAGCATAAGTCTCCATGATCAAGATGACTTGAATACCGCAAGTCAAAGGAACATCGCACTTAAGCCACAAGAAGAACTTCATTGACATATCTATATATGCAGAGAACCATATGAAGTCTTACGGCTGGTCACTCCAATGAACTAGTTACCATAACTAGCATCCACGATTAACTCCGGACATCACTATGTCTCCAGCCAGTGAGAATCAGCTGCTTGGATACACCAAGGAGTATACCTCGTGCTAGTCTCAGCAGAATTGATGGTGTCGGATCCATCAATTCATCGACTAGGATAATTCCGATACATCACAATTACACAGAGATACTCACTAGTTGTGATCCAATCACAAATTCTCTCATCGTGAATCGTATCGTGGACATTCAGTAAATGAGTTTAAGATCCAATCAAATACATAAAACATGTATACTCAAATAGTGAATCTTCATTTATCATATAAATGGTTCATACATAAGGCGATTGCCTTAGGACATCTCTCATATATTACTAACATAGCTTCGAATACAACCATCATACTACCTCAAAGTGTTGTCGAAATCATTCTTCATTTGCAGAAGCTCCACAACCCTGACATTACCAACTCAAGATTCATTCCTTTAGTGTCGGTATACCTTTTGTATTGCTTTTTACTCTTTCGCTTATTGTACTTAATTCCTAGAGGGAAGGTTGTGTGTTATCTTTCCCTCTCAACTTTGTAAAAGCAAATACTCTTCAAGTTCGAGAGTTCTTGAGTCGGAGGGCTTTTAGAGAATTGCCCATCGAGACGACTCTCTAAAAGTATGGGCCTTGAAGTAGCAACTTGACTAGGGTTGTGAACCAAGTAAAAAGGAAATTGTGTATTTCATTATTACTTTACTTAATTTACATTTCCACTATAAACTTTGTTTTAATAAAAGCAAAAGCAAAAGTTTTAAAAGATAAAGAAATTTCTAATTTCCGAGATTCACCCTCTCTCGGAATTCTCTATCTTACAATTAGTATCAGAGCTGGGGAGCTTCAATTTTGGTGAAACTACCAAAGTGAGCTGTTAAAAATTTTCTTTATATCTTTCTTTGCTTTAGTTTTAATTCTTGCATTAAATTAACTTTTCTTAATACTTGTCCATCTTGCTTTAGTATTGTTTAAGCTTAAGTTTTCTACTAGAATAATTTTTCTCTACTTTTGTAATTCAAAGTTTTCTTTTTAAATTTTTTAAAATCTTTTTAAATTTAAAAATATCGTATTTAGAGGCTTATATCACTGTTCACTCTCTTCTCTTTAACGGAGAAGACTTTAGTTATAGGAAGAGGCGCATGAAGTACTTCTTGAAAACCGACCTCGAAGTTTGGTTTTCAATTAGAAAAGGTTTTATTTCGGTGGTAGATGACTCGGGAGAGTTATTAGATCCGGAGAATTGGACCGTGAATGTCACGCTCCGAGAGTATGCCGAGTCGAAAAATAAACGAACAACATCTCCCCTGTACGTGGCAACATATCCTGTTTATACAAGGCCATTCGACCGCAATAACAACAACATATACATATGTAAACATAACAAAGCACATCGAAAACTAACACCACGACATCATAACCTACACACAGTGCATACCGGTATGACTGACACCACAACATAAAGAAAACATCAGTAAAACCCGAATCCACAAGTGTGTACATCACATAACAAGTCCATAACACATAACCCACGTAAAACTCCAAGTACATAACAAAACATACGGAAAAACCAAAACTCAGACCCTCGGATGTGAGATGAGACGATGCTAGCCAGCGATGCTCCAAGCCATCACGAAGACTTCTACTTGTTACTTGGGCGACAGAAAAACCCAGGGTCCGTGGTGGTGAGTATAACTCAGCAGTAAGAGGAAAGAACATGGATATAACAAATATCATATGTAATTCAACAATATTCATGTACATCAGGTAAACACCAGCATAATAAACATATACATGCATATATTGTCTAACCAAATGAACAACGTAAAATACAGACATACCTGAAAGTCCGCTACGCTACTCTGATCCAACCTGAGCATATATCCACAATATATAACATGGTAGAATAAATCTAACTCTATAAGCGACAAACCACCATGCTAACATCCTATGACAAATACAACGATGAACCGGGTCCATCCCGTATCATCTCAAGGTACTGGTCAAAGGTATACTATAGTCTGACTAACTCATACACAGGTATCCCACACACTATCAAATAACAAATGCAGTAGCATGTATGATGATATACAAACAAATGAAACAAGCATAGTACAAACAAATGCAACATCACAATAAGCATACATATAGACTGCATCTATATATACACTAATCACAATCATCCATATATATATATATATATACATGCATATATGTATATATATGACAATATGCGAAACGCCATAAGACATGACAATGCATCATGCATGCCGACTCACCCTAAAGCTACTATAACCCCAGTGTGGCCTCGGTGGCTCGACATGACAACTGTCCCAACTCAACACCAACCACTACTCTCGAGTGGCCGAGTGGGCAGTATGATCGAGTAGCATATAAGTGTAAAGAGCAAGAAGCAACATGACGGGGGTCCCTACTGTTGGCCACTCCGACAGTCACTACCCAGGAGTGGTCGAGTGCCACACATGTAGGACAACGACATGCAAATCCAACTACCACCGTCTATAGCGGTAGAGTGTGACACATCCAATGCTCTACTCTCACACCGGTTACTCCTCCTATGAGTAACCGTGGAGGAAGGATGACTGACGACCCTCTCAACCATAAGGGAGACCATGTAGCTAGCATGCATGCAAATGACATGAATGCATAGTCACACATATAGACATCCACCACAGATTCTCTATTCTACAGAGAGTCATACCAATCTGATCAACGCACTCTCTATTCTGCAGAGAGTCGTACTCAACTAATCATAACACTCTCTATCCAGTAGAGAGTCATACTAATCTGATCGACGCACTCTCTATCTTGTAGAGAGTCGTACTCAACTGATCATAGCAAGCTAGGACCACCGGTCCGTAGCGACACACTAATCACAATTCACCTGACCATTTACACAACACATGATCGGTAGTAAACATGTAACATAAGGGTATTGGAATCAATCCTACGTTCAGGGCATTACCTACCCACGGATAACCTGTTACCCAATTTACAAATAGGTCATCATCTGTACTCCACTATTTACACGTAACTAAACATTTATAGATTTACCTACATCATGTTGGATCGAAGCGGATCGCTAGAGGGGGGGGGGTGAATAGCGATAAAAACTTTTTCTTTTAAATCGTTCGGTAGACAATTAAACGCAGCGGAAATGTAACTAAAAACTAAATGAGACAAATAGTTTTTTACTTGGTTCGTAGCCTTCGGCTACTACTCCAAGGCCCTAACGGTCCTAGACCGTGTACGGAGGGCAATTCACTAAAACACTCCTCCTCGTTGGAGGTAGGAGTTTTACGATTACAAAAACCTTCGAAGCACAAGATAGAGAGACAAACCCTCTCTTATATTAAAATGAAATGCAACGGTAGAAAGCCTCGATTAACAAACGAATTGCAAGATTAAAAGAAATGACAGAACAAGATTATACCAACAACTCGAAGATAGGACTTAAACTAGAGTTATCGGAGAGTCGCAGTGTTGTGGAGGCTTTTGAGCACTTAGAATTGATGATGAAACCCTAGGTTAGGACCTCCTTTTATAGCCTTTGAGCCCCTTTTTGAGAGGAACCCTAGCCAATCATATTTGAGCACCACTCCCCTTGAAATTTGGTGATAAACCTTGACTCCTCGAAGCTGATCCTTTGACCATCGATCGTGATGGCGGCATCGATCAGTGCTAACCTCCTGATTGGTGATTGGCGGCGATCGAGTCCTCAGTAGGCGATCGTGATGCTGCAAGTCAAAGTTAGCTCAACAAAAACATAATTTCGACGGTCGTCGATCGTCCGATCTCGACCTAGACCATTTATAGGATGTCTTTGGTCGGATCTACGCTTAAGATCATCCCTGTAATGAGGATACGAACTCACTTACTCTCGCACACACGAGCTTACCTCGATACTTACGTGTTGATTTTGCTTCCGGCCTTCCACTCGATTCCTTCGGCTCCCTCCGAAGTGACTCGAGTGTCGCCAGACCACCGCGGCTTCCTCCGGGTGTCGCTAGCCTTCAGCTCCAGCTATAGCAATCTTCTGCACACTCGATTCAACTCGTGAGATAACGACATGAGCTTAACTTTGTATCGTTTTCTATAATCAAAACTCAGGTTCGACTTAGGTGCCTACTGCACCAACACATCACATCTGTAACTCCTAATCATGATGAAGGAAATGTGATAACAACAATATAGCATATAGGCCAAAGACAAAGTATCAAGCAAAAGAATAAATAAGAGTGGAGTCAAGGTAATATGATCATATATCTAAATCTGTATGCAACGACAACTACCTGATTAGGGTAGGAAATTACCCACCTGCTATAACGCTCGAAATAAATATATTCACGGTCGCAGACCTATCTCGTATCCACATCCTGCAAAAATCATCAACTACAATTAAATTCAAGCACATGACAAATATACAAATCCACTACTCTATCGTTTCTATATTTGCATCCCTTCATCGAATACAAATTAGAAACCCCCAATCGTCAAGCGTAACCCTTCTACAATATCCAACTAGGTTTAAATCATTAAACCTCTTAAGTACACTACACCCAAATCACTAACCGTACTAACTCACATCCACAACCGAGATCGAGCTACTCTAGCCCATTCCCAGCCCCCGTACAAAACACATACAACCCTGCACAACCTTCATAGCCCCTGATTACACCCATTTAGGGATTTACACCCAATTTGAAACACCCCACTCCATCAGTCCCTTCTCACTCAGCCACAACTGAGTAAACCTCAGAACCGACCATTCACAACCACTTACACAGCCACATCCCAGTTTGCCTCAAAGAAACAACCCAGAAAAGTCTAAGACAGAACCATTCTTCACAGTCAGCCAAAAACTCCCGCTCACAGCTAACAGTTTCCCTCTCACAGCCGCATACAACCCGATAAAACCATAGTTCAATACAAACTCTTACCTCATGCTCGATCCACCATGAAGCACACTGTCCCGACCTCCTTGAACCCACAAAGTAGCATATACCATTACACGACAACCCCCCACAGTTCAACTCAATGGCAAGACAACAAGAAAAATCAAACAACAACATTAATCCAAATAAAACGCGCTGGACAACAAAGAAAAGAAGGCAACCTAGAGGTATACTTGAATTTGGCTTCCCTATTCACTAGCAGAAAACCCTGCCCAATTCACAAACCGAGCTCAACCAAGGAAGATGCACAACAATGTTGGTGCAGTAGGCACCTAAGTCGAACCTAAGTTTTGATTATAGCAAATGATACAAAGTTAAGCATATATTGTTATCTCATGAGCTAAATCAAGTGTGCAGAAAAGTCTCAACGCTGGAGCTGAAGGCTAGCGACACCCGGAGGAAGCCGCGGTGGTCGAGCGACACTCAAGAGACTTCGGAGGGAGTCGAAGGAATTGAGTGGAAGGCCGGAAGCAAAAGCAACACGTAAAGTATCGAGGTAAGCTCGAGTGAGTAAAGTGAAGTGAGGTCGTGTCCTTTGTACGGGGACGTCCTTAGGCGACGACCCGACCCAAGACTTCCCATGGAAGGTCTATGTTGAGATCGGACGGCAAGTGGCCGTCGAATTTACTTATATTTTGAGCTAACTCTTCATTGTAGTCAAAAATCCTGGCCATCAGTTCAACCGGCCAGTTCAACCGGGCCAGTTCAACCGGCCAGTTCAACCGATGGTCAAAAATCAGCCTCGAGGAGTCAAGCTTTATCACCATTTTTCAAGGAGTTTTGTGCCCAATTCCTATTGGTTGAAGACCCATTCGATGAGGGGATCAAAGGCTATAAAAGGAGGGCCAAACCTAGGGTTTTTCATCAATTAAAAAGCTTCCAAGTGCTTCCGATACGCTCTGACTCTCCGACATCCCTACGACGAAGCGTTGCCGAGACGACGACTAGAGCTTCAACCTCCAACCTTTAAAGTCGTCGGTAACGAAAGTTTTAAATTGTATTTCAGTTTATTTCTTTTAGCAAAGCTTTAAATCATATCAAGGAGAGGGGGAGTGTCCCTCTACCTTGAGTCTTTATCGAGTTTTGTATTCGTTTAACTCCTATCTCCAACGAGGAGGAGTTTGGTTAGTATTTTGCCCTCCGTACGTGGTCAAGGACCACTAGGGCCTTGGAGTAGTAGCCATAGGCTACGAACCAAGTAAAAACCCTCATGTTTTTATTTATTTATTGTTATCTTTCCGCTGCATTTTACTCGTACCTTAACGAACGATTATGAAAAAGTTTTTATCGCTATTCACCCCCCCCTCTAGCGAACCGCATCGATCCAACAATTGGTATCAGAGCCGGGGGTTGCTAAGGTTTGGTGAAACCACCAATCTAGCCTTTTTACAGATTTATTTTTCTTTTATTTCTGTTTATTTTAGATTTATTTCGCTTTGTTAAATTTACTCCCGCACTATTAATCCAAGATGCGAGTCTTGGTACTTTTTGTGTGTTTTTGTCATTGCTAGTTTTTTTTCCTTCGTCTCCTTGTGTTCTTTGTTCTAATGGCCCATCTCGAAGGGTTTAGCACCGTCCGACCTCTGTTTTACAACGGAGATGACTTCCGTTATTGGAAGGGTCGGATGGAATGCTTTCTTAAAACCCAAATCGAGATGTGGATCATAATCCAAACGAGTTTCACACTTCCGACTAATGAAGTGGGTGACTCCTTGGATTATGACCAATGGACCATTGCAACAAAAAAACAAGTCGAAGCCGACGCTAAGGCAACGCAAATCCTCCAATGCGGCCTATCCAAGGAGGAGCTAAATCGCGTCGTCCCCTTCATAAGCGCAAAAGATCTTTGGACAAAACTAGTGGAGCTACATGAAGGGACCGACGAAGCCAAGGTATGTAAGCGTGATCTTCTTTTCAATAAACTATATAACCTAAAAATGCAGGAACACGAGTCCGCGGCATAACTTCACGCCCGAGTCCAGGACATCGTCAACAACCTACACGCAATCGGGCAAAAGGTCGAAAACCGCGACCTTATAAGGTATGCCCTAAACTCTTTTCCGAGGACTACCTTATGGGCATCCATGGTCGATGCCTATAAGGTCTCCAAGGACCTTTCTAAAATTAGGTTAGATGAACTCTTTTCGGATTTTGAACTTCATGAGCAGTCTAACTCGGAGCCCGAGAGGGGTATAGCCTTGTTTGCAGGATCAAAGAAGAAGAAAATCGCAAGCAAGCCACCACCAACCGAGGAGGAAGACGAGTCCGAAGAAGAAGTTGACCCAGAGTTGACTGCCGAACTAATGAACCTAGCTCGAAGGATAGCCAAGGGACGAAAGCGAACCACGACTCGACTCAACCAAGGTAAGCCTAAAAGTTCTAATATTAGGTGTTATGGGTGCAACAAGTTTAGACATATCAAGTCCGAGTGCCCCAAGCTCAACCACCAAGCACCTAAGCACAAGAAGGCCCTCAACGCGACATGGGAAGAAGCGTCATCCGAAGAAGATGAAGACCACGTCTTCATGGCGAAATCAATTGAGTCAGACACGGAGACCGAACTTGAGTCAGAACCTGAGGATGACTCGGACTACGAAGCTACCTTCAAGTCAAGCCACAGATACACATCCGGTTCAAAAGATACCCTTAAAGTAAGTCGAACTTTATTTAATACTTTACATAATACGGTTAGGTTTTTGTCTAGGAAGTTAGCTAAGTCCGAGTCCAAGGTCGAGACCCTTGTTGAGGAGGTTAAACTCCTCAAACACGAGGTCTCCCTAACCTCTTCGACTAGTTGAGTTCAAGAGAAGGACTCAACTCGAGTTGAAAAGCTCGAAGTTGAGAACTCTCTCTTGAAAAGTCAAGTCGAAGATCTTAGGAACACGTTGGAAAGGTTCACTTCGGGATCCAAAGGACTTGACCTCCTACTTGGATCTCAAAGGGCCGTGTACAACAAGGCTGGACTAGGATTTAACTCAAACACGACTAATAGGTCATATATGTCGATTGTAAGTCGACATAGGAAACATGTCCAAGCATGAGTCCCTAAGAACCTTTTGATTTCAACTCTAGGATCCAACCCGTACTGAATTCCCAAGGACCAAATCCACTATGTGGATAGACCGAACCGATTCAACGGTCTAGGGGGAGCCAGTACAAAATATGTTTGTGCTTTAACTTAGAAATTGCATGTTTTAACTTAGAATGTTTGTGCTTTAACTTAGAAATTACATGATTTAACTTAGAAAGTTTGTACTTTAAAACTTGTGAACTCACTTAGAACATGAACATAATCAACTTCGAAAAGATTGAGCCTCGGGGAGCCTCTTTTCAAAAACATAACCAACTAAAATTCTTCGAAAAGATTGAGCCTCGGGGAGCCTCTTTTCAAAAACATAACCAACTAAAATTCTTCGAAAAGATTGAGCCTCGGGGAGCCTCTTTTCAAAAATAACCAGTTAGACTAGGAAATAATCTTAGGTGAGTCAAGTCATCATTTTCTTGAACATGGCTTTGTCTAAGGAAGTGGTCGATGATCCGATAAAAGAAGGCCCCTGTGCCTCGCCACGACCTGGAAGCCATGATCTTGAAAAGGTAAACCTGACAAGCCTAGGTTTAAATCCAAATCTAACATAAAATTACTTGAACCTAAATACACTTAATCAACTTAATTGGAAATCATCTCACAAAAAACACATAAGTATAACATGCTTGATCATATAGACACAGGTGAGGTGACCTAGGTTTAACAACTTACAACTAATTTAAAAAATCTAACATCCAATCCAACCACCTTGTGTGTAGGATCAATGGATGTTGGACAGTGGTTGCTCCCGACACATGACCGGGGATCAACTCAAGTTTTCAAAGCTTCGATTCAAACGACAAGGATCGGTAGTCTTCGGAAATAACGACAAGCTCAAAATCATCGGATCAGGTGATATTGAGCTCAATTCAAATTTTGTTATTCAAAATGTTTTACTAGTAGAAAATTTTCAATATAATTTACTTAGTGTAAGCCAATTGTGTGATAATAACTATAAGGTCATATTTCTAGAAAATGAATGCATAATTAATACCAACGAAACCGCTAAAACAATTCTTAAAGGAACTAGAAATAACAACATTTATACGATCAACTTAACTAACTCCTCAACTAAGTGTCTTATGACACGACAAGAGGAATCATGGTTGTGGCACCGACGACTCGGTCACTCACACCCAAGACTCGTCCACAAGATGAGTCAGAGTGATTTAGTCAGAGGTTTTCCTAACCTCAACAACTTGGATAATAAAATATGTAATGCTTGTCAACAAGGTAAACAATATAGGGCACAACATCAACTAACTAATCAAGAATGAACCTCAAGTGTACTTGGGCTTCTGCATATGGATCTATTCGATTCACATGGAGCCAAGTCACTCAATAGAAGTCAATATTGCTTAGTCATAATTGACGACTACTCCAGGTTTACCTGGGTTAGGTTCATCAAACATAAAAATGATACCCTAGATCAATTAATTAATCTATTTAAATTAATCGAGAATCAAAAAGACCTTAAGGTTAAAAGACTTAGAAGCGATCATGGTGGTGAATTCGAAAATCAAAGGTTCACCGACTTCTGTAACCTAAACGGATACCACCATGAATTCTCTTGCCCTAGGACCCCTCAACAAAATGGCCTAGTGGAGCGGAAAAACCGAACTCTACAAGAAGCCGCTAGGACCATGTTGAACGAATACGACCTACCCGATAGGTTTTGGGCAGAAGCCGTGAGTACAGCATGCTATGTCCAAAATAGGATCCTTATGGTAAAAAGGCACCTTAAGACCTCATACGAGATTTATCACGATAAAGTACCCAACATCAAGTACTTTAGGGTATTTGGGTGTAAGGTACATATCCTAAACACTAAGGATTACCTAGGGAAATTTACATCAAAAACCACGACCAGAATCTTTCTAGGATACTCGACTACAAGTAGAGCTTATAGAGTATATAACCACGACACCCTTAGAGTCGAGGAAACCATTAATGTAGTGTTCGATGAAGGACACGAACCTACAAAACCCCCGGAAACCCCAATTAGCGAGCCGATTCATACTAGACCTAACTCTGATCCGGAGATCAGGTCTAGTGTTAATCCTAACCTAAGTCAACCAAGTCACTCTATTGATCAAGTGATAGATGACTCCAACCAAACTAGTGTTCAACCAAGTCACCCCATTGATCAAGCATTAGGTGACACAAACCCAACCCAATCTAGGATTCAAACTAACCACCCTATCGATCAAGTGATAGGAGATCCTAATCTAGGAGTTCGAACTAGAGCATCCTATAGGAACCTTAGTCAAATTTCCTTAATTTCAAAGATAGAACCCAAATCAATTGAACAAGCTCTTCTTGATCCCGATTGGATTATTGCAATGCAAGAAGAGCTAGCTCAATTTACTAGGAATGAAGTGTGGGAATTAGTACCACCACCTAAAGACAAAACGATAATTGGAACAAGGTGGGTGTTTCGAAATAAGCTTGATGATAAAGGTGAAGTAGTTAGAAACAAGGCTAGGTTAGTCGCCAAAGGGTTTAGCCAAGTCGAAGGCTTAGATTACGATTAAAACCTATGCCCCAAGAGCTAGACTCAATCCATTCAATGTTGCTAGCTTATGCCGCACATCGAGGATTTAAGCTGTTTCAAATGGATGTTAAGTCGGCATTCCTAAATGGATACATTAAAGAAGAAGTTTATGTTAGCCAACCCCCCGGATTCAAAATCTAGATAAACCCGACCATGTTCTAAAACTTAAGAAAGCTCTCTATGGACTTAAACAAGCTCCTCGAGCTTGGTACGAGAGACTTTCAATCCATCTTAAGTCAAAAGGGTTTAACCAAGGCTTAGTTGACCCAACTCTCTTTGTAAAAACCTTAGGCAAAGAAATATTCATAGCTCAAATTTACGTAGACGATATAATTTTTGGAACCTCTAACTCAGCCTTACTAAACGAGTTCGTTTCACTCATGGAAAGTGAGTTTGAAATGAACTTGGTAGGCGAGTTAAGTTTCTTTTTAGGTCTACAAATTAAACAAACTAAGGATGGTATATACCTATATCAACAGAAATACACTAAGGAGTTAATTAAAAGATTTGGAATGCAAGACGCTAAGATAATAAACACCCCAATGGCGATTAATGTTAACATAGGAGAAGACCCTGAAAGTAAGTCCATTGACTTAAAGTACTATAGGAGCGCGATAGGAAGTCTCCTATACTTAACTGCGAGTCGACCCGACATCCTATTCGCAGTAAGTATGTGCGCCAGGTTTCAAACCTGTGCTAAGGAGTCTCACCTTACCCTAGTTAAGCGTATCCTTAGATATCTTAAGGGTACACTTAACGTTGGTATTTGGTACCCTAGATCTACGGAGTTCGAACTAATCGGCTACTCTGATTCAGATTATGCCGGTAGTAAGCTCGATAGAAAAAGTACGAGTGGTTGTTGTCAACTTCTCAGCTCGAGTCTAGTAAGTTGGTGCGGTAGGAAGCAACACTGTGTCGCTTTATCTACCACCGAAGCCGAATACATCGTGATGGGTGAGTGTGTCATGCAGCTTCTTTGGATGAAGCACACCCTCCGCGACTTTAAGTTAGACTTTACGAATACTAAACTTCATGTAGATAACATTAGTTCAATTAATCTTACAAAGAATCCGATATGTCACTCTAGGACCAAACATATAGAGGTCAAACACCATTTCATTCAAGAACATGTGGCCAACGGAGCAATACAACTCGAATACGTCGAATCGAAGTCTAACTTGGCAGACCTATTTACTAAACCCCTACCCGAAGCCGAATTTAGTCTATTAAGACGAAAATTGGGCATGTGCGTAATAGAATAGGAACTTGCAAATTATATTTTCTTACTACTATTTCTTAAAATTTTCATTTTTATGGAACTAGCATAGGACATACCTTAGATATCATGCACCTATAGATTTAAGGAGCCAGTACATCTCACAACACATAGGACTAATGTGTTTGTGTACTTAGCCACGTAGATGGGTGTGAGATGTTAGGACCTTACTCACAGTTCGGATGTAGAGCTAGTGCATCGCTATGAGCCACGGAGTATAATCATACATACTAACCGACTCTGACCTGGACTGGTTGATCTTTCATATCAATCAAGTCAAATATGAGTCGAACATTTTATAGATGAGCTTATTTTCAGTATATTTTTTTTATAAAAAATGGGGAACATGCTTGGACTTTAAATTTAACACTTATTTTGTTTTCCACACACCCCTTACTCTTTTCGATATACGGCAAAAGGGGGATAAAAAGGCCAAAGTTAAGGGGTCAAAATTTTTTTTAACTTAACTCTTACTTCATATTTAAACCAAAAGTTAAAACTTAGTTAACTTTTACAAAAAGGCCAAAGAATTCTTAACTTAAACTTATTTGTGCCGTCTACGTTTTACTTAAACTTATTTTTTAAACTTTATGTCGTTAATGTTTTACTTAAGGGGGAGAAAGGGCTTAACTAAAACGTTTTACTAAGGCCAACTTTAAGTAATGTTAATTACTTAAAGCAACCCTCAAGGGGGAGGATTAAGGTCTTTCTTCAAGACTCACCCTCGGTCAAGGGGGAGGTTTCCTCAAGAAGTACTTGAAGAAAATCCTTACTACTCAACTTAATCTTCATATTTTTGTTTCTCATGCGTTATTACTCTTCATGCTTGCTATTTACTTAACTTTGTATGTGGGTTTGCCATAAATAAAAAGAGGAGATTGTTGGTCTCGATAGGCACCTAAGTCGAACCTAAGTTTTGATTATAGCAAACGATACAAAGTTAAGCATATATTGTTATCTCATGAGCTAAATCAAGTGTGCAGAAAAGTCTCAACGCTGGAGCTGAAGGCTAGCGACACCCGGAGGAAGCCTCGGTGGTTGGGCGACACTCAAGAGACTTCGAAGGGAGCCGAAGGAATTGAGTGGAAGGCCGGAAGCAAAAGCAACACGTAAAGTATCGAGGTAAGCTCGAGTGAGTAAAGTGAAGTGAGGTCATGTCCTTGTACGGGGGCGTCCTTGGCGACGATCAGGCCAAGACTTCCCATGGAAGGTCTATGTTGAGATCGGACGGCAAGTGGCCGTCGAATTCACTTATATTTTGAGCTAACTCTTCATTGTAGTCAAAAATCCTGGCCATCGATTCAACGGCCGATTCAATCGGGCGATTCAATCGGCCAGTTCAGCAGTGGTCAAAAATCAGCCTCGAGGAGTCAAGCTTTATCACCATTTTTCAAGGAGTTTTGTGCCCAATTCCTATTGGTTGAAGACCCATTCGATGAGGGGCTCAAAGGCTATAAAAGGAGGGCCAAACCTAGGGTTTTTCATCAATTAAAAAGCTTCCAAGTGCTTCCGATACGCTCCGCTCAGACGGCGAGGCTTCAACCTCCAACCTTTAAAGTCGTCGGTAACGAAAGTTCTAAATTGTATTTCAGTTTATTTCTTTTAGTAAATATTTAAATCATATCAAGGAGAGGGGGAGTGTCCCTCTACCTTGAGTCTTTATCGAGTTTTGTATTCGTTTAACTCCTATCTCCAACGAGGAGGAGTTTGGTTAGTATTTTGCCCTCCGTACGTGGTCAAGGACCACTAGGGCCTTGGAGTAGTAGCCGTAGGCTACGAACCAAGTAAAAACCCTCGTGTTTTTATTTATTTATTGTTATCTTTCCGCTGCATTTTACTCGTACCTTAACGAACGATTACGAAAAAGTTTTTATCGCTATTCACCCCCCCCTCTAGCGAACCGCATCGATCCAACAAACAACCCTAAAATCTTGTCCAAGGTAAGACAAAAGCACCTCTTACCTAGCTCGGACGACCACCGATAGCAGTGGATCCAACCCGTGGTGGCAGTAATGTGGCAATGGCGACCGACGACAGTGAATCACTCACGGCGGCATCGACATGTTCTTGAGCGATGGTGTTGCATCGGCTGGAGGCTCGCAGTGGTCGATGAGTGGAAGAAAGGGCTATGGTGATTGAAGGCAAGAACAACCGCCAAGCTGAGCTGATTAACGCTCGGGAGAAAGAAAAGGATCAGGGCAGCACAGAAACGCCGAGTAACGCACTCGTGAGGAAACCGGGTGAGTTTTGAAAGCTGATCGGGTTTTAAACGGATCCAATTATAACCTTTAATCCCTAACCATGTTTTCATTAATCTTCAACCATGGTTTAAATTTTATCCCTAGAATAATCTCCCTAATTCACAAATAATAGAGATATTAATCTGTTGCAAATTTACTCATGGTATTTTACATTCTCCCCCACTTAATAAAATTTGGTCCCCAAATTTCGTACTTAAATGTAAGAACCAATACACGAGATTTCTAGAACTACTACATAACTCAAGTGAACAGATGAGGGTATCGAGCTCAGATAGTATCTTCCAGCTCCCACGTAGCCTCCTCATCCATATGATGTTGCCATCCAACCTTTACGAGTCGGATGGTTTTGTTCTGCAACTGTCGCTTCTTGCGACCAAGAATTCACACTGGAATCTACTCATAGGTCGCATTCAGCTGAAGTGGAATTGGAACCTCTTTCAGAACATGATAAGATCACTGCACGTATTTCCTCAGCATAGAAACATGAAATACGTTGTGAACACCCGCCAGTATCGGAGATAAAGCCAACTGGTAAGCTACACCTCCAATCCACTCCAATATCTCAAATGGACCAATGTAGCGTGGAGTTAATTTTCCTTTCAACCCAAATCTTTTGACTCCTTTGATGGGTGAAACTCGTAGGAATACATGATCCCTGAATGAGAATTCTAAAGGCCTTCGCCTCCGGTCCGCATAACTCTTTTGTCGATCCTGTGCCTCAGATAATTGTCGTTTGATGATGTGTACCAACTCTGCATCATATTGAATGCTCTGTGACTCCAACACTATCGTTCCCCAACCTCCTCCCATAACATGGGAGATCTCCAAGGTTTATCGAATAAGGTCTCGAAAGGAGCCATCTGAATAGAAGAGTGGTAGATATTGTTATAGGCAAATTCCACTAAGTGAACGTGGTCCTTCCAATTGCCTCTGAAATCCATGACACAGGATCTCAATAGATTCTCCAATGTCTGAATGGTATGCTTAGGCTGTCCATCAGTCCATGGATGAAATGTTGTACTGAGCCGAAGCTCTGTGCTCATGGTCTGCTGAAGACTTTACCAAATTCGTGAGGTAAATCATGGATCTCTATCAGATATGGTACTCAAAAGTACCCCATGCAATATGATAATTTCTTGGCAGTACAACTCTGCTAGACGATCCAACAAGTCTGTTCCACGAATAGGTAGAAAGTGAGCTGATTCGGTTAGTCGATCCATGATCACCCAAATCGCATCATGTCCTTTACGGGTATGGACAATCCCATAACGAAATCAATAGTGATATGCTCCCACTTCCAATCCGGAATTGGAATTTTCTTGAGCAATCCAGCGGGTTTCTGATGTTCAGCCTTCACCTACTGGCATACTAAACATCGAGCAGCAAAGTCTGCAATATCTCTCTTCATATCGTTTCCACCAGTATAAACGTTTCAAATCTTGGTACATCCGAGTACCACCAGGATGTATAACAAAACTCGATCGATTTGCTTTCTGTAGTAACTCTTCCTTAAACGATACAACTCCGGAACCCACTATCTTCATCAGAGACGGAGAATTATCTTCTCAAAAGAGAAGTCCATCAACTGTCCAAAATCCACTCCACCACACACTCTGTAAGTGTATGAGAGACTATAGCGACTAATCTCCCTTGTTGCAACTATCCGTGCTCCAGCAACTCTCAGGTAGCTATCCAGTAGCTAGTCAAATCCCCACGAGCATTTCTGCTCCATACATCCACAAATCAAGATAATAACTACTAAAGTCACGTCATGTATATGATAGCTTATCTCGTAGTTGCTCAATTGGTGTAAGCATGAGATACGCCTCCTTCAACTGCATCGGGATCGCTCCATTCACTGAAGTGATGCATCTGCGTATAATACCCTTCCATCCACATCGGAAGGATTAAATAACACTGATGCAAAAGTCAACCATCGACTGAGCCCTGAAAACTAGTTTCACAGGCTTCAGACCAAGTGAATTTCATTACCCTTTTGGTCAAACAAATCTATGGTATAGTAACGCTAAAAGCATCCTATCCACATTCGTAGGAATAACCAAATCAATACAAGGAAACAACAACTACGGTGGCAGAGTGTGCAACTCCAACTACCACAATCAACAGTGCCCAAGTTACGCAACTTTAACAACCATAACCTGATCCAATTGTGTCCCGAATACACGATTTCTCAAATCCATGGACGACTAAATCGTTTAATAGTCTAACTACATAATCAAAACTCATAAAATTCATACCAAGTATGAAATTGCCGTCTCTATACACCTGCATCCTCTTTACTCTACACGGATGATATATCAATCATCACAATGACAATGATAATTGTATGACATCATGTCACTACAATATCAATACTCCAGTCGTAAATCAATCTTAGAGTATACACAGGTGTCCTTTGCTGATCTAAACAGATCATCTATCCACAACGAAGGATATTCACTTTTAATAACTATCGCATTCCATCATCGATAATTGATGCATAATCTCAAAGGTCCATCTCTCTTTCAACAAAGAGTTCCGGATCTTCTCAAGGAAAAATACTGGGATAGATAAATATCCCCTCCAATATCTCCTATAATCGCAACTTACATTCTTTCAATTCCCATAGTGTTTAGTAACACTTATACCAACAAAGTTATCACTTGTATGAGCTATTCAATATCGACACTATCTCCGCAATCATTCCGATCGCCTACTCCACTTGCGTATGCAATGACAAGCCTAGGAGTTCATCCGAAACTACATCCGAATATTCTCAAATTATACGTACATCTGAGAGACATATCATACCATACTTCCAATAATTTAACCATCTGTAAGGATATGTCTACAGTAAAGGTATGTCTACCAAAGTCTAAGGGCATCCCTTGACTTCTTAATTGTTGATCCCCATTTCACTTGATCGTAGAGATACCATCGACCCACAAGTCGATGTAAAGGAACCCTTCTAATCCAAACTAAAAATGTTCTAGACAAGGATACCTATAAACTACAAGTATCTTTGGGTAAACTAGAGTAATACACTGAACGATCAATTATCTACAGATCTGATCCAAAGGCTTCACACAGGTCTCGGCCTTTCCCCGAAGAGAACAAGATCAGATCCAACAGTCCACGACATAGCGGTCACATTTTTGCAACAAATGAACCGGAGATTTTCCTAGATGATCTGATTCCATCACTTAATCTTATGAGCTACAACTGTAGAATACATATATGCATATAATACGACCATCGTTGTATACTCTCTCCTTTATACAAAGCCAATCCACGTCTGGGGGGTAACCGTTGTTGTTGTCTGCATGAGTCTTCTAAGATGTCTTCTGCTGATACTGCTGAGTAAATCACTTCCCCTGAAAGGAGGTATCAAGGGACTCCAACCACGCCTGAGGTAGTAGGTCGCTGCTGATGAGATAACCCAATCTTCTGTGCTGATCTCTGCTGTCGAGATGGTGTATCATCCTCCAGGAACACTATTGATAGTCTTCAACTGAGTCTTCAAAATACACCTCCTCAATTGTACTGGTTGCTTACAATAGAAACAAATGATCTGATCCAATGGATAATCCGACTTTGCGTGACTTCGTGATTTGCACTGCACGCACAAAATCCCTTCAGAGTCTTTATTTTGTTTTTGCTAATAACATTAGACAGTTCTGACGATCTGCGGTGGGTCTTCTATGATCGAAAAAACTCTCCAATAGTAGCTCGTGTCTTATGACTCCAATCTTGCTCCTTTTGTCTAGCATTCGGAGGCTTCTCATTCCAACATCTGACTTGCAATGTCTGATTATCGATCTTCAACTCTTAAACACTTGTACAGAGTCATTTCTAAACTCCCGACTCAATCCAATGTCTTCCGACAGGATCTGATAGAAGATCCAGTCATCTTAATCCAAAAGTAAGCCAACAACCATGGGTGGCTTAAAACATCCATTCACATTCTTGAGCTATTAGGTGAGCATAAACTCTGCAAGTCTAACGACTCTGCATGGTATTCCCATTACCGACGATAACCCTACTTGAAGCTCAAGAATTACCTACAATGTGTCACAGAAAGTGACGCGGGGAAATACTCTCTCTCAAGATTACTAAACCATGATCAAGTGATATATTATTCCTTGAAGGTTATTTTCTGCATTTACCATCAAATACCGACTTGATCCTAATAATGATATGCAAATAACTCTACTTTGTTGGGGAATCGAAACGGCCAGCTAGAGGGGGGTGAATAGCCCTCAATCGATGGATGTCGGATTTTGCTCGTCTAAAAAATGTTAGCGCAAGCGGAATATGCAAATATAAATAAAGACAAAGCAAAAGATAAACAAATAATACAAACACCGAGATGTAACGTTGTTCACGGCTACGCCGCTAATCCACGGTCCGATTCGTCCACGGTGAATCACTCCGCAATCTATCCACTAGATCTCTCCTTTGCACAAAGCTAGGTGGAGGTAATCTCTTTACAATCTCTCTTCTTACAATAGAATGGAACTAAAGCAAGTAAGAAGAGTGGAAAAACCCTTAGAGCACTTTGGGAGCAAATTGGAGCATAAGCATTAGCCTCCCAAAGCCCCATCCCATTCCTCTTTATAGAGGAAGAGGGTTTCTTCCCGTTGACACAGGAGCAGTCGACTGATGTCCCAATCAGTCGACTAGTCCTGTAGCCGTTGCCCAATAACAATCGCTTTCCACGTTGGATTCCATGCAACGGCACTGGCATCAGTTGACTGATATTACCATCAGTCGACTGGTGCTCGATCAGTCGAGTCCTCAATGAGGTCGACTCCATTCTGTGCCCGTGCATAGTGCCTGATCAACTTGATCCAGCCACATTAGACCAGTCGATCGAACCATCGACTCAGAGCAGTCTACTGCCATGACATGGCAGTCGACTTGTGTCGGGAAAACTCATCCGACACTTGGCCAAATGGCCAAGTTTCACCTAAGAGCTACCCCTTCCTGGGTTACATTCGTTCACTCTCATCCCTCGGAGTCCCTCGCCTTCGAAGTTCTCTTCGTTCGCGGCCATGCCCCTCGGAAACATCAGGCGCACGACTCTGCAATGCTCCTTCGCGTCTCTTGCCTCGAAGTCTACTTCCTCCGGCTTCACTCCAAGCTCCTCGTCCGGCGGTCCCTCGGATGCTCCAAGCGCATGACTTCCGCAAAGCTATCCTTCACCGACTCAAGGACCGAGTCATGAGATGTGAAACTCGCCACGACTCCATGTGCGAATTACTAAGTCCTGCATGACTTCAACACACATATCAAATCAACATAACAAACTAACTTAAACCCTTTGCCATACACATCAAAACCTAATCATGGCAAGAGATTGCCCTAACAATCTCCCCCTTTTTGATGTGTGGCAATCCGTTTAAGTTAGGTAAAAACATTTGATAAAAATTTCTAAGGTAAGAAAGCATAAGCATGATAAGAAAGCATAAGCATGATATAGCAACATGCAACTCCCCCTTAATCCATGAAACTCTCTCTCCCCCTATCATAATTTACTTAAACATAATCATTTCTCCCCCTTTGACACCATAAAAAAGATTAACACTAAGTTATAAACTCATGACATCAAGTATAATAGAAGGAAAATACCAAAAATTAGTCTAAAACCTGAATTCGGCCTTAACTAGTCTGATTTTCAGGCCACCGATCGTAGTTGGACTACCCGATCGTAGCACGCGAATTTCAGAACTTTCTGATTTTCGGACCGAATTTCAGAAATGCATTAAAAATTCTAGAAAATTCAAAAAATCATGAAATTTGGGGAACATATTTCTTATAAGATTCTTTATCAGTGAAAAATAGTTTTTCATAAAAGTCATTATATTTCCAGAGATTTAAAAAAAATCCAAAAGTTTTAAAAACCACTAGGTTTTTGATCATTCTAGTATCAAGTTTAACACCTAGTCTTGTATCCAATTGTTTCAAAACATGAATACATAGATTTTAAAGTAAGAAATTGTTTTGAAAACATATGAAATATCCAACCATGATCTTTGGGCAATATGTCTATGAATTAAACATAAGCCTTCCCCATGATTGGTCTATTATTGCTATTTTGATACTTTAAATGACCATCTAAATGCCATAGGCATTAGTGGACATTTGTATCATCCTAACATCTCACCCATGCTAAGTTTTCAATCAAAGTAGCCTATAGTGAGTGTGAGATGCATCCTAGAGGGTATTTGTATATACTTAACCATTATATTCATACAATTTTATCAAGGTTAAGTATCATCCTAACACTCCTCATGATTATAATGACATATATGAATGGATTACACATTATGATCATTAAATACATGTATTCATCAAGTAATAATCATGCATTAGGTATTACATGATGATAATTAGCAAATATCACCTAAGGCATGATTTAAATCCTATTTCTCATGATTATGTGCCAAATATCAAAATCATAAATCATGATTGCAAACATACATAGCAATTACATTAATCATCATGATTTAAGTATTATTAACTATTTATAGGCACGTTATCATCACCTAACACTATTTCAAAATGTTGTCCCGCCATTGTAAGTCAACCAAAATATGATATAGGTCAATTGCATATGGTTGACTACCCTAGGGGTTTTCTAACCCTTAAGGATGGATTTTGGAACCCAAAATAAGTTCTTGCCTATGGGGTTCACTAGATACTCCTTGGGAATCCATTTCCTAGCTATTACTTTCTTCTTATCTTGTCCCCTAGCAATTAGGCATTTGTAGGTCTTTTTATTTTTCTTTTCTTTATAACCTAGGCCCTTTTTGTTGAAGCTAGCTCTTTGGCTTCCAATTATCATATTCAATGTGTTGGAGCCAATTGTGAATTTTTCTAGGGCTTTTGTCAAATAGTCTACCTTTTCCCTTAAAGCCCTATTTTCATCCATACATGCATCACTAACATTAAATGGGATATATTCATGTGAGCATGCATCATCATTATCATGACAAGAGGAAATATCATCATTTAAGCATGCTTTTTCTAACTTCTCTTCTAAGTCCTTAATTTGTTCAAGCATGCATTTATTTTTATTCTTTGCTCTAAACAAATCCCTAGTTAAACTAGAAACCATGGAAACTATTTTCTTGGGAGTTAGATTTGTTACCATAGCTTCCATGTCTTCTTCTTCTTCGGATGAGGCAGTAGAGGAGGCTCCCCCTTCACTTGAGCTCTCTCCACTTGAGCTTGATTCTTCATTTTCGGTGGAGGAGAAATCCAAGTCGTCGAAGGCCATCAATGCAAGGTTGGAATAGACTTGTTCCTCTTCTTCGGATGAGGATGAGGAAGAAAGATCATCCCATGTCTTGGCTTTGAATGTTTTGGCCTTCCCCTTTTCCTTGGTCTTCTTTTCTTCTTCCTTTTTCTTCTTGCTCCCCTTCTTCTTCTTCTTTTCTTCCTTCTTTTTCCTTTCTTCTTTGCTCTTGTTTAGGAGAGGACAATTGTCCCTTATATGTACTTCCCCTTGACAATTGTAGCAAATGACCTTCCCCCTAGGTCTTCTTCTCCTATCATGAGATTTATTAAATTGAAAACTTTTAAAGCACATCTTACCCTCCTTACCATATATGCTTCTTCCGTGCTATCCATGGAGGAGGATGAGGATGCTTCATCATCGGAGGAGGAGGGGATTTCCATCTTCTTCTTCCCCTTGTTTTCCAATAATGCTACTCCTCTTGAAGGTTGGATTCTTGGCTCTTCTTGTATTCCTTCAAGCCTTGTTTCGTGAAGCTCCATTGTTGAGAAGAACTCCTCTAAAGTGCTCACTTCTAAATTCCTCGAAATATAGAAGGAGTCCACCATGGAGCTCCACTTTGAAGATCGCGGAAAGGCATCTATAGCCTTAATAACCATATCCCGGTTTGATAGCTTCTCACCTACACTTGACAAATCGGTTATAATTTCCTTGAAACGAGAATGTAAGGAAAATATCTTTTCTCCCTTTTCTAGTTTAATGTTGTTGAGTTGGGAGCGGAAGACATCTCTCCTTGCGAGTTTGGCCTCGGATGTGCCTTCATGGAGCTCTATAAGCTTCTCCCACATCTCTTTGGTGCTAGTACATTCTCCGATCCGGTTGATCTCTTGTTGAGGGAGCACATTGAGAAGATGATGTTTTGCCTTTGAGTTAGCAAGGTGCTCCTCTCTTTGCTTCTTAGTCCATCATGATTTTTCAATTGGTTCGCCCCTTTCATCCCTAGGCAACTCGAAACCATTTTCCATTATAAGCATAATATCAAAATCGGTCTCGAAGAATACCTCCATTCGCTTCTTCCACCAAGCGAATTCCCCTTCGAACTTTGGCGGATGAATGTTCGAGCCGGCCATATTTTGATGAAGAGATTGTTGCGGTGGTTAGTCCGGTGACAAGCAACCTCGCTCTGATACCACTTGTTGGGGAATCGAAACGGCCGGCTAGAGGGGGGTGAATATCCCTCAATCGATGGATGTCGGATTTTGCTCGTCTACAAAATGTTAGCGCAAGCGGAATATGCAAATATAAATAAAGACAAAGCAAAAGATAAACAAACAATACAAACACCGAGATGTAACGTGGTTCACGGCTACGCCGCTAATCCATGGTCCGATTCGTCCATGGTGAATCACTCCGCAATCTATCCACTAGATCTCTCCTTTTCACAAAGCTAGGTGGAGGTAACCTCTTTACAATCTCTCTTCTTACAATAGAATGGAACTAAAGCAAGTAAGAAGAGTGGAAAAACCCTTAGAGCACTTTGGGAGCAAATTGGAGCATAAGCATTAGCCTTCCAAAGCCCCATCCCATTCCTCTTTATAGAGGAAGAGGGTTTCTTCCCGTTGACACAGGAGCAGTCGACTGATGTCCCAATCAGTCGACTGGTCCTGTAGCTGTTGCCCAATAACGACCGCTTTCCACGTTGAATTCCATGCAATGGCACTGGCATCAGTCGAATGATATTACCATCAGTCGACTGGTGCTCGATCAGTCGAGTCCTCAACGAGGTCGACTCCATTCTGTGCCCGTGCACAATGCCATCAGTCGAATGATCAAGCCATCAGTCGACTGACCATTGTCGGCAGTCGACTGATCAACTTGATCCAGCCACATTAGACCAGTCGATCGAACCATCGACTCAGAAGCGATCGGGCCATGACATGGCGGTCGGCGTCGAAAACTCATCCTTTCACCTAAGAGCTACCCCTTCCCGGGTTACATTCGTTCACTCTCATCCCTCGGAGTCCCTCGCCTTCGAAGTTCTCTTCGTTCGCGGCCACGCCCCTCGGCAGCATCAGGCGCACGGCTCTGCAATGCTCCTTCGCGTCTCTTGCCTCGAAGTCTACTTCCTCTGGCTTCACTCCAAGCTCCTCGTCCGGCGGTCCCTCGGATGCTCCAAGTGCACGGCTTCCGCAAAGCTATTCTTCACCGACTCAAGGACCGAGTCATGAGATGTGAAACTCGCCACGGCTCCATGTGCAAATTACTAAGTCCTGCATGACTTCAACGCACATATCAAATCAACATAACAAACTAACTTAAACCCTTTGCCACACACATCAAAACCTAATCATGGCAAGAGATTGCCCTAACATACTTTCTCTGTATAACACGAGTTAAGTACTCAAAAGTACCTTCAAAGTTATACAACCTAGTACGAACAACTCAGGGATCAAAATCCCTATGAAACACCTTATACTAACCCTCCGCTTTCTGCATCATCTATAGCCTACATGTCTTGTCCATTACCCAACAAGTAATGATCTAACTAGCATAATCAGTGAAAATTCTTAAGACTGTAGTCTTTGATTTTCACAAGAAATGTGATGACTTGACCCCTGCTTTCCGACTCGGTATCAGTCGGCTCTCAAAGGAATTTCACCTTTTCGACACAGGTTCAAGACTCACCGACTCAATAGGTCGTTCCCGTGGTCAACTCATACCACGGTTATGAATAATAACCAACACAATACATGTTATTCCCTATTTAAACATTAAATACATAGCCAACACAAATGATGGTATAAACCCTAAAGGCAACTCCGGCTGGTCGCCTCGGTGGATGACCCCTATTACAAGTCTGTACAGGTGTCATAATTCTGATTGTATACACCTGTTGAACAAGTTTAGATAAGTATCTAACTAGGCTATAAGTTATCAAGAATTCTTACCTCGTGCTATTTGGAGCTCAAGCCGCTGTCAATCTCATCTCAGAAAGCCAAAACCGAAACAAATCGACTCCTGAGAATCCAAGACTCGACACAAAAACAACATAAGGGAGACCACCGTCTATAGCGGTAGAGTGTGGCATATCCAATGCTCTGCCCTCACACTGGTTACTCCTATGAGTAACCATGGAGGCAGGATGACTGACGACCCTCTCAACCATAAGCGAGACCACGTCGCCAGCATGCATGCAAATGACATGAATGCATAGTCACACATAGAGACATCCACCACAGACTCTCTATTCTACAGAGAGTCATACCAATCTGATCAATGCACTCTCTATTCTGCAGAGAGTCGTACTCAGCTGATCATAACACTCTCTATCCTGTAGAGTGTCATACCAATCTGATCGATGCACTCTCTATCCTGTAGAGAGTCGTACTCAACTGATCATAACAAGCTAGAATCACCGGTCTGTAGCGACACACTAATCACAATTCACCTGACCATTTACACAACACATGATCGGTAGTAAACATGTAACATAAGAGTATTGGAATCAATCCTACGTTCAGGGCATTACCTACCCATGGATGATATTTTACCCAATTTACAAATCATGTCATCATCTGTACTCCACTATTTACACATAACTAAGCATTTATAGATTTACCTACATCACATCTGTAACTCCTAATCATGATGAAGGAAATGTGATAATAACAATAGAGCATATAGGCCAAAGACAAAGTATCAAGCATAAGAATAAATAAGAGTGGAGTCAAGGTAATATGATCATATATCTAAATCTGCATGCAACGACAACTACCTGACCAGGGTAGGAAATTACCCACCTGCTATAACGCTCGAAATAAATATCTTCACGGTCACGGACCTATCTCGTATCCACGTCCTGTAAATATCATCAACTACAATTAAATTCAAGCACACGACAAATATACAAATCCACTACTCTATCGTTTCTATATTCACATCCCTTCATCGAATACAAATTAGAAACCCCCAATCGTCAAGTGTAACCCTTCTACAACATCCAATTAGGTTTAAATCATTAAACCTCTTAAGTACACTCCACCCAAATCACTAACCGTACTAACTCACATCCACAACCGAGATCGAGCTGCTCCATCCCATTCCCAACCCCCGTACAAAACACATACAACCCTGCACAACCTTCACAACCTCTTATTACACCCATTTAGGGATCTACACCCTAATTGAAACACCTCACTCCATCAGTCCCTTCTCACTCAGCCACAACCGAGTAAACCTCGGAATCGACCATTCACAACCACTTACACAACCACCTCCTAGTTTGCCTCAATGAAACAACCCAGACAAGTCTAAGACAGAACCATTCTTCACAGTCGGCAAAAAACTCCCACTCTCAGCCGATAGTTTCCCTCTCACAGCTGCATACAACCCGATAACACCATAGTTCAATACAAACTCTTACCTCATGCTCGATCCACCATGAAGCACACTGTCCCGACCTCCTTGAACCCACAAAGTAGCATATACCATTACACGATAGCCCCCCACAGTTCAACTCAATGGTAGGACAACAATAGAAATCAAACAACAATATCGATCCAAATAAAATGCGCTGGACAACAGAGAAAAGAAGGCGACCTAGAGGTATACCTGAATTCAGCTTCCCTGTTCACCGGCATAAAACCCCTTCCCAATTTACAAACCTAGCTCAACTAAGGAAGATGCACAACAACCCTAAAATCCCATCCAAGGTAAGACAAAAGCACCTCTTACCTAGCTCGGACGACCATCGGCAGTAGTGGATCCAACCAGTGGTGGCAGCGATGTGGCAACGACGATCGGTGACAGTGAATCACTCACGGCGGCATCGACTTGTGCTTGAGCGACGACGTCGCATCGGCTAGAGGCTCGCATTGGTCGATGAGCGGAAGAAAGGGCTGCGGCGATCGAAGGCAATAACAACCGCCAAGCCGAGCTCGGGCACAGAGAGTTGGCGATAGGAAGAGGGTTTCGAAGGATTTGGGAGAGGAATCGACGACAAGAATCGGCGGAGAAGGTGAGACGGCAAAGAGGGCGTGGTTGGAAATGAAGGAGAGTGTGGTTGATTAATGCTTGGGAGAAAGAAAAGGATCAGTGCAACGCAGAAACGCCAAGTAATGAACGCGTGAGGAAACCGGGCGAGTTTTGAAAGCTGATTGGGTTTTAAATGGATCCACTTATAACCTTTAATCCCTTACCATGTTTTAATTAATCTCCAACCATGGTTTAAATTTTATCCCTAGAATAAGCTCCCTAATTCACGAATAATAGAGATATTAATTTGTCACAAATTTACTTGTGGTATTTTACAGTGAACATTTGGAAAAGAGCTTAAGTCGAGTACAAGACTCTTAACACCTTGCAATGCGGACTAACCAAAGAGGAGCTCAATAGAGTTAGCCTCTTCCAAAATTCTAAAGAACTTTGGGATAAACTAATAGAATTATATGAAGGTAAAATGATACTAGGATAGCTAAAAGAGACATGTTACTTAATAAATTATTTAATTATAAAATATTTGAAAGTGAAAATCCCAATCAACTACACACTAGGATTAAAAATATATTAAATGGACTACACTTAATAGGTCATCAAATTGAAAATCATGACATAATTAGGTATACCTTAAAGCATTTCCTCGAAATGCCTTATGGACATCCATCATCGATGCCTATAAGGTCTCCCGGGATCTTTTCTTAATTAGTTTAGAGGAATTATTTTACAAACTTGAACTACACGAACAAGCTAACTCGGGTCAGGCCGAGAACGGTATAACTTTAATGGCAGGTTCGGCTAGGAGTGAAAAAGGAAAGAAAACCAAGAGTGAGTCCAAAGATGAATTGGATTCAGAACTAAACGGAGAAGAAGAAATCGTGAACATGATCCAAAAATTGTTCAACTGAAAGAAAAGGTTCACAAAAAGAGATGCTAAAAAGGTGGCCGAAATCAAACCAAGACCTAGATCGGAAGTCACATGCTATGAGTGCAATAGAAAGGGACTCTACAAGTTAGAGTTCGCAAACCTAAAAAAAGGAAGAAAAGCCTAAAAAGGAAAAGAAGAAGAAAGCACTCAAGGCGACTTAGGATGAGTCGTCATCGGAAGAGTCGGATGTAGAAGAACCCAAAAAAAGCTTTGTAGCATTCATGGCCGCAGACGAGTCCAAGACTGAATCAAGCTCTGAGTCTGAATCCGAGTCCGAGAGAAGCCACGGATCCACATCCATTTCTGAAGGACTAGACGAGATAAACCTCCCTTAGAAGATAAATTGTACGACATCATAGCATGCCTAGGTAGAAAATTAGCTAAGTCTGAGAATCGAGTCGACTCACTACTTAAGGAAGTCCAAGTACTTAAGGAGCAAGTCAACTCTAAGACTTCAACTTGCCAAGTTGAGAATAGAGACTCAACTCAAGTTGCAAAGCTTGAGGACGAGAACTCCGTCTTAAAAAGGCAAGTAGAAGATCTCACCGGAACATTGGAAAGGTTCATCTCGGGTTCCAAGTATCTCAACATGAGGGTCTTAATGAGCCGTGTACAATAAGTCCGAACTCAGATACAAAGCTAAGTCATCATACAAATCATACATTCCTTCACTTAGCCGAAATGCTGAGTCAAGTCCAAGCATGGGTCCCTAAGTCTACCTTAGTCAACCAAGTTGGACCAAACCAATTCTGGGTCCCCAAGAGTCAAATTCACTTAGTGAATAAAACTCAATTGAGCTATTACTTAGGGGGAGCTAAATCTTTACTTGTTTCTGTACTTAGTTAAACTCTTGCATTTTTTAGTTTTACTTGCTTAATTTAGAACAGACTAGATAGGAAATAAAGTAGTTTAAACTCGAACAACCTAGTACTAAGACGAAGTGAACTGATAGTAAGTTAGAGAAGCTCTTCAAAGTGCATGTCTAGGAAGTGGTCCACCTGATATCCAAAAAGGTCATATGCCTCGCCACTACCTGGTGCACTAAGTTGAGTAAAACTAACCCAAACTAATTCACTAAATTTTTAACTAGTTAGACCAAAGCTTAGTTCAAAGCGAGTCAAGTACTTGATTCCTTGATAGACTTTGTCTTAGGAAGTGGTCCACCTGATATCCAAGAAGGCCATATGCCTCGCCACTATCTGGAAGTCGATTTTAGAAAAATTTACTTGATTAGCCCAAGCTAAACTTGAATCTAACACAAATTTAAAATACTTTAATATTCATTAAAGTTAATCAAGAATGAACCTTTATCTCACAAAACAAATAAGGTTAACGTGTATTGAAAACCTAGTCTTAGTGAGATGATTAAGGTTAATTAATATATTTGTTTTCAAGAAAATTCAAGGGGGAATCTAAGAACAATTAACTTATTAAAATATTACAATAGTTTGATTAAAATTATTTTCAAGATAAAGGTTAAAATTAAAATAAAAAATATCATCAAATATCAATAATTTAAGTCTATCATAAGTTGAAAAAGATAAAATAAACCTTAAAAATATCTATTATTAAACAATTCTTTGGAAAATCTAAAATGTAACACTTAAATAATAATTCGGAAAAATAATTTATCCAATCGACTGAATTGTTTTCAGTCGACTGGACCACATCCAGTTGACTAAAACCTCGAAACTCATTATGTTAGTAAAAATAACTTATCTAGTTGACTGCATAAAACCCAATCGACCGGAATACTATCGTCATTAAGAGATAAGACCAACCTAGTCGACTGCATTAAACCCAATCGAATGGGGAGTAGATGCAGTAAATGGTAAAACCAACTAGGTCGACTGAACAAAGTCCAATCGACCCAAACCCAGTCGACTAAACTGTTTCCAGTTGACTGAATTACCATTATAAGTACAACGACAAGGCAACACCGAGTCGACTCAAACCAGCTATAATTTTCCTTTCAAAATCCTAAATTCCACTATTTTTCACACCGAGGTCGTCAAATCTTTCATTAAATTCGTCCACAATGCCTAGGCAAATCCCTACATTTTTAATTTCTTTAAATAGAATTAATATTAAATTTTATGATTTTTTAGGGGTAAGAAAAGAGAAATTGAGGCTGAGACATCCTCCGAACCAAGTTTGGATATTAGATTTCCCACTGAAGGACTTAGGGTTAGATTTTAATAGCACCACATATACCCCTATGCCTACTAGGTATCTGAGTAGGTCATTTTAGATCATTTATACCAAGTGTAGATGTTATAGAACATTATGGCTTAGGTAACTTAGTTTATTGCAAGAACTGAATTAACATTGACTTATGTGCTGAGTTTTGCAATAACTTTATTAGGATCGATGACTTCACATACTCTACCAGAGTATAGGGTAGAGATATTATCTTTACCTCTTCCATGTTGAGAGATCATCTAGGTCTTATGCATTCATCATGTCCAGTTGTTTGTTTCCCTCCCAGGGAATTACCTTATGATGATCCTTACTCTCGCATCACATTAGATAGGATGCATTTGCATTTCTTTGGTGAGCAGAGGACTCTATGTAACACCCCAAATTTTAGTTCCTATATTTTTATTAGAGGAAAATAGAAATAAGAATAAGAATAGAAATAATAAAAATAGGAATAGAATAATAATAATAATAAAATGAAATGAAATAATTAAGAATAGGAATTAAAAAAAATTCGAATAAATGGTTCGTTAGCCGAGGCTCAAAGCATGAACCGTCGGTTTAGGGGAATAGGCTCCCTACCATTAAGTCATAAGATTACCAATGAGTAGGATATAACAAAATATATCTATAGGCGAAAAAAAGAAGAGATTTGTTAATTTGATTAATTATTTAAAGGGGTAATTAAATGAAGGAAACCCTAGTTTATATATATATATATATAGATTTATTTTTTTTATATAATCTCTCTCCCTCCTCTCTCCAACGCCGACGCCCACCCTCACCTCATCTCTCTCTCTCTCTCTCTCGTGTTTTTCCTCCAGCCGCCGAATCAAAAAAAAAAACAAAAGGAGCGGGCTTTCTCCACCGAGGAAAACAAAAGAGGAAAAATAAAAAAGAGAGTCTCTATAATTTCTCCACCGTGGATTAATTCAAGAGGGATCTTCTCAAGGACTTGGTAGAGGCTCACGCTAAAGTAAAGGAACACGTAGGAGATCTTTTCTTTACGAAATCTAACGGTATAAATTGGTGAAAAAGCGTAGGATGTAAGTATTGCTCACCTGCAGTATAAATAGTTATCGTATGTCATTGATATATTTTTATGTGGATGATATTTTCAGTTATGCATGGTGTTTTCAGTTACGTGATTTTACCCGTTATGTAATATTTGATTTAACATCGTGTGTAGATCCATGATAAAAATGTGATTTATGATCATGCATGTTGTAGATGAGTTGTAGCTTATAATTATATGCATGATGTAGAGTAAGATGTAAAAATATTTGCTTTATAAAGAAAATTTAAAGATGCTCCCCGTTTGAATTGGGGATTAAGAGCACAACGATCTTCAATATGCTCCCCATTTCAGTTTTGGGGGTCAAGAGCATAATGATCTTTATGGTGCTCCCCATTCGTGATTTAGGGGATTAAGAGCATTCTGTCAGTATGTATAAGAATATAAGTATAAAAGAAGTATTTTACTTTTGAAAGGGCATGTATCGGGCATCAGTTTCGCCCACGGGCCAAGGCCCTCAGCCCCGATTACCTAGTAGGTTCTTGGTTGGCCACCCTACCTAATTAGGAAAGCGCGCATTGGTACTATGCCGGACCCATATCCAGGATGATTATTATTTTGAAGCATCAGTATAAGTATAAGAAAAAGTTTTCAAAGTTAATCATTCCAGTTCAGATACATTGTTTACAAGTTTTAAAATACTTAAGAGCATGATTTATACAAGAGACATGTAATAAGAGTTATGATTTCTAGTTATGTTTGCATGTGTATCAATGTATCCAGGGCAAGAGAACTAGTTGCATGATTTCAGACAGTGCATATTTTTGTGAGCATAGAAAGTACTTACTAAGCGTTATTGCTTATAGTTTGCATTTCCTTATACTGCAGATAAAGGTAAAGAAAAGCTTCAGTAAGGTGGCATAGAGGATGAAGTGCTGGGTGTGTGTGGCGACGGAACAGTGGAAGTAAAAGATCCTAAGTGCAGATGTCTAAACTAGATTTTTAGTTTTAATTGTTTTCTTTTGATATTGTTGAAGTTCAACTGGATTACTTATGGTTGAGATCAAAGAATGCTAGAGTCATATTGGGTTAGTCTTAATACTTGCATGTTAGGTGTAGATCTTGAAATGGTTATTGTTTAAGTGATGTCAAGGTCTTTATGATTATTTTAGTTGTTAGCATATTGCGTTAGTATATTGCATGAATTAAAGATAGAGATAGTAAAGTAGTGACATCTCCCCTGGTAGAGAGTGGAAAGACAAGGGGGTGTCACGCCCCGAGAGCATACCGAGCCGAAAATCAAATGGACGACACCTCGCCTGTACGTAACAACATTTCGGGTTAATACAAGGCTCGTAGGCCCACAATAACAACAATATATATACATCAAAACAACAACTACACAAAAATACAGCGGAAACATACCATAACAATACAACAATCCCACACATGCATACCAATATGACTAACACACCACAACAACACGAAACCTCGACAAAATCTGAATATACAACATATACATCACGGAAATTCCGAATACATAACACGGTGGACGGAAGGCCCAAAACAAAACACGGGAGCTTCGGAGGTGAGATGAGATGATGTCAGCCGGCGGTGCTCCAAGCTGTCACAAAGTCTTCTACCTGTTTCCTGGGCGACAGAAAAATCCAGGGTCCGTGGGGGGTAGTGAGTAAAACTCAGCAGGTAATAGAAAATATGTATATATATGTAATATCACATGTATTTCAACGACATACTCTAGAAGTATAATAGGTATATCAGCATAGTATATAAATACAAGCATATACCGTCTAACCAAATAAACAACATAAAAAAAATGCAGACATACCTGAAGTCTGCTATGCTACTCTGATCCAACCTGAACATATATCAAACATATATATATATATATATATATATATATATATATATATATATATATATAACAGGAAGAGTAGATCAACTCATAATATACTCTAGCTACAGGTCAAGGTATCTAATGGTCTGTCCAACCCATACCAGTATCCGACAAAATCGTATAACAAATGCAAGAAACATGCATGAATATGATGTACACCCAAATGCAGCAAACATAATACAATCAAATGCAACATCACAATAAGCATATATATATATAGACTGCATCTATATATGTGTGCTAATCACAATCATCTATATATATATATATATACATGCATATATGTATATATATGGCAATATGCAAAAATGCCATAAGTCGGCAATGCAGCATGTATGGTCATGTCGGCTCACCCTAAAGCTACCACGACCCCAGTGTGGCCTCGGTGGCTCGAGCATGACAACTGTCCCAACTCAACACCAACCACTACTCTCGAGTGGCCGAGTGGGCAGTATGATCGAGTAGCATATAAGCGTAAAGAGCAAGCTACATGATGGGGTTCCCTGCTGTTGACCACTCCGACAGTCACTACCCATGAGTGGTCGAGTGCCACACACGTAGGACTATGACACGCAAATCCAACTACCACCGTCTATAGTGGTAGAGTGCGGCACCACAATGCTTTGCCCTCACACTGGTTACTCCTCCTATGAGTAACCGTGGAGGCAGGATGACTGGCGACACTCTCAACCATAAGGGAGACCTCGTCGCCAGTGTGCATGCAAATGACATGAATGCAATGTCTCCCATACAGACATCCACCATAGATTCTCTATTCTACAGAGAATCATACTAACCAGATCAATGCACTCTCTATCCTGCAGAGAGTCATACTCAACTGATCATAATACTCTCTATCTTGTAGAGAGTCATACCAAGCTAATCGACGCACTCTCTATCTTGTAGAGAGTCATACTCAACTGATAGACGCATCTCTATCCGTTAGAGAGTCGTACCTAACTGATCGACGCACTCTCTATTCTGTAGAGAGTCGTACTCAAACTGATAGACGCACTCTCTATCCTGTAGAGAGTCGTACTCAAACCGATTATCAAGCTAGGACCATAGGTCCATAGCGACACATTAAGTACCATTCACTTGACCATTTATACAATACATAGTTAGTGGTAAACATGCAACCTAGGGGTACTAGAATTAACCGTAGGTTCAAGACCATATCTACCCACGGATGACCTTTTTACCCAATTTACAATCAGGTTGCCATCCGAACTTTAATACTTGCACTTAACTTAAACAAATTCTAAGTTACTTACATCACCTATATATATAACTCCTAATCATGGTAAAATAAACATGATAGCAGCAATGGAGTTAATAGCCAACGGTAAAGTATCAAGCATACGATAAAAAGAGCAGGGTCAAGGTAATATGAACACCTAACATGCTCATATCTATGACTAAATCTGAATGCAATACATCTACCCAGACCAGGTAGGAAATTACCCACCTGCTAAATAGCTCCGTGAAATAATATCTTCATGTCCGTGGATCTGTCTCGTATCCACCTCCTCACATATAAGCATCTATCACTAATCAAAGTCCTGCGATCACATGCAACATTGACAAATTCTATCATAAGTTCAATGATGGTATCAAAACCCAAATCGAACTTACCAAGCTTAAATTCACTTGCACAACCTCTTGTTCCACAACTAATACTGATCATCTAAACAAATCAAATGTAACTAGCATAAATTCATCAATTACCTAGAACCAACTCACCTTTCTTAATCTCAATTACACAACTTTTGGATCCCAAAATTGGAAGTGTCAAATTTGGAATAGTCAAACTTATTCAGTCACAACACGTGCTCCGATTGCCCTTCTTACCTACAAATAAAAAATCCTCAGCTGACACCAAGCTGCCCATTAAGTCCACTAATCTAGAAATGGATCAAGCACTTACCTATCCTTCACTAGCCAGATCAGATCACGTCGATGTGGTTGACGACAAGGACGCTCCTGTTGGTAGCAGGACACAACAAGGCCTTCAACGGAGGCAATCCAAATTTGGCTTACGAGCGGAAGGAAACGACCGATCGAAGAAGGAGAAATCGATGCAACTCGCGATCGAAGCACAGAGAAAAAGGGTAAACTCACGGTGAGGTTACCAAATTCCCAGTGACGATGCTGGATCGGCAGAACAGAGGGACGACGGCCTGAATAGAGGAGTAAAGGCTTCGGCGTCGGCGTTGGCTGCCGGGGCGGCGCTGAGGAGGTAGGGCACTTGATCGGGAAAAGAAAAGGGTCGACGCTGGTCGGAGAAGACAGTCAACCGGGCGACGCGTGATCCGGAGAACAAGCGGTGGTCGACGATGATCGGCACGACGACGCTGTGGTAGGGTGTGCGACGAACGACTCGAGGAGGTGGCCATCAGTGGCAGCAACGGCTCGGGCGGAGATCGGCTGGCTCAAGCAAAGCTAGGCGGATCCGACGAGACGGCGATGATGGGTGCGAGGCGCAAAGGTGGTAGATCGCAGGCGGCGAGCGGCGTCACGATGGTCGCTGATGGAATATCGATCTGGGCTTGCTGTTGCCTGCATCAACCGAGATCGACGACTGTCAGGAGGGAGAAGGTTCACGGCTGCGGCTGCTCGAACATGGCAACGACCAGATCAATCGAGAAACACCGCGATCGGCAGTTGGGTGGCGGTGACCTTGCTGCTGTTGGATCGGGAGAGTCACGGGGAGTGGCCGACGCTCGTATGGGTTCGGGAGAGGGGATGGCAGTGGCGAGAAATCGAGCAGGTCTCGCGGCTGCGGCTGGGAGGAGGAAACTTGCGACGAAGATGGGATTGGGGAAGAAGGATCGGCGGAGAAAATGGAAGAAGCAATGCTCGGAGTTGAGTTGTGGTGAGAAACGGAAGAACGACGTAAGTAAATGATTGGGCATTTTGAGAAGTAAACAGATTGGGTTTTACTAACGGGTTTGGGTTTAAACCCTATAAACCATTAACCCTAGATCCATTCAATTAAACCCATAAGATCTCCATTTAAGTCCAGAAAATTTTCTAAAAATTCCTGAAAAATCATTAAAGAAAATTTCTTAACTAAAAAGAGATATTTTATTTTATTATTATTATTTTTTTTTTCTGGTATTTTATAGGGGGTGTTACAAGATGGTATCAGAGCGAGTTCCGCCCTTCCGTCACACACACATCGAGCATCAGTCCTGCCGCCTCCAAGTAAGCAAGTATTTATATGCTTTATTTACTTTATGAGTAGTAAGGAAGACTTCTTTTAAGTTAAACATGCTCACCTAGAATGTTCTCTTTGAGTTAAACATGCTTGCATATATATATATGAAAATGATAGACAGTAAGTAATAGAGAATACCTAGATATGTATGTGAAGATGGAAAAAAAAATAAATAGTGATAATAGCCTGATAGTGGAATAATGCAAAGGGAGGTTCAACCAGTAAGCAACCTACGTATCCTACATGTTTTAAGTGTGGGAGAAAACATCCAGGAGTTTGCCGCCAGGGCGTGAGCGGGTGTTATATATGTGGTGTCGAGGGACACTTCGCTAAACAGTGCCCCACTAAGACCAATTTGCCTCCTCCATAGTCTATTCAGTATGGAGGAAGACCAACCCAGCTACATCAGATGCAGGGAGCAAGGGAGGGTCCTTACATCAGCCAAGGAAGATTGGAGGCCCCATCAGTTATACCTAATGCTCGGATCTTCTCCCTCACCAAGGAAGAGGTAGCAAATGCTTCTACAGAGGTCACATGTCAGATACCTATCCTTAGTCAGCATGCTACCGTACTGTTTGATACTGGGGCAACCCATTCTTTCATGTCTATGACATTTGTTAAGAAGATAGATATAACTCCGGATATCTTAGATATTCAGTTTTTAACGACCCTACCTTCAGGTGAAATAATGACATCTATACACTGGTTGCGTGTCGTGCCTGTCAGAATTTCAGACAGAGAGCTTTATAGTGATTTGATCGTGCTGGACATGCATGACTATGATGTCATCTTTGGAATGGACTTTATTAGCAAGTACGGTGCTTCCATTGAGTGTCGTAAGCGAAGGGTAGTATTCCAACCCGAGACCCAGGCCAAATTTGAGTTTATTGGAGAACCAAGGAAGAAGACTAAGAAGTTCTTGTCCGCCATGGAATCTCGGAAGATGCTAGCTACTGGATGCATTGGGTATTTAGCACATATAGTTGATACTAAGCAAGAAAGAAGCCAAAAGCTGGAAGAAGTCCCAATCGTATGTGACTACCCGGAAGTATTTCCTGACGAGCTACCAAGACTAGCACCTAGAAGGGAAGTTGAGTTTGAGATTGAGCTTATTCCTGGTACAAACCCAATCTCAAAAGCACCCTATCGTATGTCTCCAGCTGAATTGAAAGAGCTTCAGGAACAATTACGGGAGTTATTAGACAAGGGATTCATCCGCCCTAGTCATTCCCCGTGGAGAGCTCCAGTGTTGTGTGTGAAAAAGAAAGATGGGTCTATGAGGATGTGCATAGACTACCGAGCCTTGAATCAAGTGACGATCAAGAACATATATCCTCTGCCAAGGATAGAGGATTTATTTGATCAATTGAGGGGAGCCACGGTCTTCTCCAAGATTGACTTGCGGTCCGGTTATCACCAAGTAAGAGTTAAAGAGGATGATATACCGAAAATAGTCTTTCGAACGAGGTATGGACACTATGAGTTCGTGGTCATGCCCTTCGAAGTGACAAATGCACCCGCTATGTTTATGGACTTGATGAATCGGATATTTAAGGAGTACCTTGATAAGTTTGTGGTCGTTTTCATTGACGACATCCTTATCTACTCGAGAACCCAGGAAGAACATGTCGAACACTTGAAGACAGTCTTGCAGACCCTTCAGCAAAGACAATTATATGCAAAGTTCTCCAAGTGTGAGTTTTGTCTTGATCGAATATCGTTTCTGGGTCATATTATTTCAAAAGATGGAGTTATGGTAGACCCGACAAAGATAGAAGTAGTCAGTAATTGGGGTCAACCAAAGAATGCCGGTGAAGTCAGAAGTTTCCTCAAATTAGCAAGGTACTATCGAATGTTTGTGGAAAATTTCTCAAGGATAGCTTCACCGTTGACGGTTCTTACCAGAAAGAACAAGAAGTTCAAATGGACCGAAGATTATGAAAAGAGCTTCCTTGAATTAAAGAGGAGACTCATAAGTGCTCCAGTGCTTACCCTTCTAGAAAGTAATGAGGGATTTGACCTGTATAGTGATGCATCCAAGATGGGACTCAGAGCAGTACTTATGCAGAAGGGTAAAGTCATTGCTTATGCATCTAGACAACTCAAGGACTATGAAAAGAATTACCCCACTCATGACCTTGAGTTGGCAGCAGTGGTCTTTTCTTTGAAAGTTTGGAGACATTACTTATATGGAGTCCAATGCAAGATTTACACAGATCCCCAAAGTTTGAAGTATTTCTTCACTCAGAAGGATTTAAATATGCGACAGCGCAGATGACTTGAGCTAGTAAAGGACTATGACTGCGAAATCCACTACCATCCTGGAAAGGCAAACAAAGTAGCAGACGCGCTAAGTAGAAAATCATGCGCCACTTTGATATCCCTAGGAACACTATCCCAACCACTGGAGAAAGTGATAATGAATTTTGGAGTTGAGATCATTTCTGGATAGCTCTCCGCCTTGACCATAGTACCTACACTGTTTGAGGATATATTAGCGAGACAGGACAAAGATCCTAGCATCCAAAGAATCAAGCAAGAGATCCAAGAAGGGAAGGATGAAGGATTCCATGTCTCTGATAGTGGGGTATTATATTTGGGTGAACGCCTATGTATCCCCAATGACCCAGACTTAAGAAAGAAGATCCTAGAAGAAGCTCATGGGACCCCATATTCGATGCATCCTGGATCCACCAAGATGTATCAAGATATGAAAGGAAAATTTTGGTGTCTTGGTATGAAGAGGGATGTGGCTAAGTATGTTAACGCTTGTTTGACATGTCAGAGAGTGAAAGCAGAACACCAGAGACCAAGAGAAGTTCTACAGCCTATCCAGATTCCAGAATGGAAGTGGGAGGAACTAGCCATGGATTTCATAGTAGGATTGCCCAAAACAACCAATGGCTACGATTCTATTTGGGTAGTTGTCGATAGATTGACAAAGTCTGCTCACTTCATGCCTATCAGAATATCATACTCCATGGAGCAGTTAGCCCAGTTATACGTCAAGGAAGTGATTAGACTGCATGGAGTACCTAAGACCATTATCTCAGATAGAGACAGTCGCTTCACTTCACACTTCTGGGAGTGTGTTCAGAAAGCCCTCGGCACTAAGTTACGATTCAGCACTGCATTTCATCCTCAGACAGATGGGCAAACAGAAAGAGTGAATCAGATTTTGGAGGACATGCTCAGAGCTTGTGCCTTAGATTTTAAAGGAAGCTGGTGCAAATATTTGTGTTTGGCAGAGTTTGCCTATAATAATAGTTATCAAACCACAATTGGAATGACACCTTATGAAGCCTTGTATGGAAGGAGATGCAGATCGCCTATCTGTTGGTATGAGGGTGGCGAGAAGAAAGAAATAAGAATCAAGACTGATTTTATAGATGACGCCACCAAAGCTATAAAGAACATACGTCAAAGGATAGAGACTGCCCAAAGTCGGCAGAAGAGTTATGCCGATGTCTGACGCAGACCCCTAGAGTTTCAAGTCGGATATTCAGTGTTCATTAAGGTAGCTCGTATGAAAGGGGTAATGAGGTTTGGGAAGAAAGACAAGTTAAGTCCCAGATATGTAGGCCCGTACCTGATCACCAAGAGAGTTGGGAAGGTAGCTTATGAGCTAGAGCTACCACAGGAAATGTCAGCTATCCACAATGTATTTCATGTTGCAATGCTTAAGAAGCACGTCCCAGATATCAACCAAGTGATTGAGCCACAGACGGTACAGATTCAGATAGATCTAAGTTATAAAAGTCGACCTATTCAGATAATAGATCGAGAAGTCAGGAAACTAAGAAATAAAAAAATACCATTAGTAAAAATCTTATGGAAAAGTCAAAAGTTTGAAGAAGCAACCTGGGAACGTGAGGATGACGTGAAGAAAAAGTATCCAGAGTTGTTCTAAGTTTCAAGGACGAAACTTTTATAAGGTATAAGAGATTGTAACACCCCAAATTTTAGTTCATATATTTTTATTAGAGGAAAATAGAAATAAGAATAAGAATAGAAATAATAAAAATAGGAATAGAATAATAATAATAATAAAAAGAATAGAAATAATTAAGAATAGGAATTAAAAAAAAATTTCAAATAAATGGTTCGTTAGCCGAGGCTCGAACCATGAACCGTCAGTTTGGGGGAATATGCTCCCTACCACTAAGTCATAAGATTACCAATGAGTAGGATATAACAAAATATATCTATAGGCAAAAAAAAAAGAAGAGATTTGTTAATTTGACTAATTATTTAAAGGGATAATTAAATGAAGGAAACCTTAGTTTATATATATATAGATTTATTTTTTTATATAATCTCTCTCCCTCCTCTCTCCAACGCCGACGCCCACCCTCACCTCATCTCTCTCTCTCGTGTTTTTCCTCCAGCCGTCGAATAAAAAAAAACAAAAGGAGCGGGCTTTTTCCATCGAGGCAAACAAGAGAGGAAAAATAAAAAAAAAGAGAGCCTCTATAATTTCTCCACCGTGGATTAATTCAAGAGGGAATTTTCAAGAGAGATCTTCTCAAGGACTTGGTAAAGGCTCACGCTAAAGGAAAGGAACACGTAGGAGATCTTTTCTTTACAAAATCTAACGGTATAAATTGGTGAAAAAGCGTAGGATGTAAGTATTGCTCACCTGCAGTATAAGTAATTATCGTATGTCATTGATATAATTTTATGTGCATGTTATTTTCAGTTATGCATGGTGTTTTCAGTTACATGATTTTACCCATTATGTCATATTTGATTTAACATTGTGTGTAGATCCATGATAAAAATGTGATTTATGATCATGCATGTTGTAGATGAGTTGTAGCTTATAATTATATGCATGATGTAGAGTAAGATGTAAAAATATTTCCTTTATAAAAAAAATTTAAAGATGCTCCCCATTCGAATTGGGGATTAAGAGCACAACGATCTTCAGTATGCTCCCCATTTTAGTTTTGTGGGTCAAGAGCATAATGATCTTTATGGTGCTCCCCATTCGTGATTTAGGGGATTAAGAGCATTCTGTCAGTATGTATAAGAATATAAGTATAAAGGAAGTATTTTACTTTTGAAAGGGCATGTACCGCACATCAGTTTAGCCCACGGGCTAAGGCCCTCAGTCTCAGTTACCCTAGTAGGTTCGGTGGTTGGCCACCCCGACCTATTAGGAAAGCGCGCATTGGTACTATGCCGAGCCCATATCCAGGATGATTATTATTTTGAAGTATCAGTATAAGTATAAGAAAAAGTTTTCAAAGTTAATCATTCCAGTTCAGATACATTGTTTACAAGTTTTAAAATACTTAAGATCATGATTTATACAAGAGACATGTAATAAGAGTTATGATTTCTAGTTATGTTTGCATGTGTATCAATGTATCCAGGGCAAGAGAACTAGTTGCATGATTTCAGATAGTGCATGTTTTTGTGAGCATAGAAAGTACTTACTAAGCGATATTGCTTATAGTTTGCATTTCCTTATACTGCAGATAAAGGTAAAGAAAAGCATTATTAAGGTGGCATGGAGGATGAAGTGCTTGGTGTGTGTGGCGACGGAACAGTGGAAGTAAAAGATCCTAAGTGCAGATGTCTAAACCAGATTTTTAGTTTTAATTGTTTTCTTTTGATATTGTTGAAGTTCAACTGGATTACTTATGGTTGAGATCAAAGAATGCTAGAGTCACATTGGGTTAGTCTTAATACTTGCATGTTAGGCGTAGATCTTGAAATGGTTATTATTTAAGTGATGTCAAGGTCTTTATGATTATTTTATTTGTTAGCATATTGCGTTAGTATATTGCATGAATTTAAGATAGAAACAGTAATGTAGTGATATCTCCCCTGGTAGAGAGTGGAAAGACTAGGGAGGTGTTACACTCCATCTGTGGAGTCTATTGAGTTCCACTAGACTCAGAATTAGGACTATGCCCTGTACAGAGTTATAATGAATTGTCTTGCCACATACTACTAGGGACATCACTATGATGCATCCTTATCATTCATTTTTTACTTTATGCATTCATTCACAGATTAGACATAGACATTAGTCTATAGATGTTCCAGTCTATCATTCATCATTCTAGGATCAATACTAGTGGTAGGGCACATACGCCTTGTTGCCACATCATCACATCTTTATTAGCTACATTACATTTTGATGTTACTACAGGTAACATCAAACAACTTATTGAGTATGACATGATAGGTTCTAGATAGTTCACATTAGATAAGATAGGTTTAGATGAGAATAATATCCTGACATGGAGGAGAGATGGACCACAACCCCAACCCTATCTTGAGCCTAAGCCTAATCCTGATCCCGAGCATCAACCAAATAGGACTGAGGATGCACCATATTATGAGATTCATGGCCTATCTCCCTTTCTTGGACTTCCTACTTCTCCCACAGTAGCAGAGAGATTATTCAGACTGGAGGATGCGATGTAGTGTTAGGAGCAGCAACATTAGGCACGCCATCTAGAGATGATGCAGATGCTTCAGCAGCAGAGGAACGATCACAGAGAGATGATGGAGATGCTTCGATCTTGGGGAATGAACCATCATCCTCTTCCACCTCCCTCTTCCTCATATTAGGACTTTATTAGATGTAGTAGTTGACTTACTATGGATATATATAGTTAACATTTCAATAATTGTTTCATCTTAAAGTCTTGATTGTTGACTTAGTAGTTAATTAGGTTTATGCTTGATAGAATATGTTTATTTAATGTTTTACCATTCCAAACCTATTTTTTACTAATTAATATTATTTTAAAGAAAAATTAAAATTGAGCTAGTCTAGGTTCAATCTAGAATATATGCTCCTATAGATCTAGACAAGCCTTCGTATCTCACAAACACCCATGACTACTGTTTATGTATTGAGCCACGAAGATGGGCGTGAGATGCTTGGACTACACCCTAGGTTTTAGATTAGACTTTGTGCATCGAAATGAACCAAAAAGTGTCACGCCCCGAGGGAGTCCCTGCCAGACGAAAATCCGGCAGCATCTCCCCTGTACGGGTGACAATACCAATTTTTATACAAGGCCTACTCGGCCACTATATATCGGTCAACACGACCGGAATCCAATCACAACACAATATACATAATATGAGGCCTCAGGCTACCCCTTCTGCCATCTGAGCAGGAACATACAACCAAAACGAACCGAATATAAGTCCACAAGGACATAACAAATATAACCAAAACATCCACCGGTATACAATCCAAACATAAATCATAAACATATCCTCCAATAAAATCCCAATCCATAAAACTAATAACCAAAAACCATAAGACCAATAAAACCTATCCACTTCGAAGAGGGGGATTGGCAACAGGACTTTCCTGACAGCTTCATCCTGAAATAAATATAAAACCACGGGGTAAGTTCAAAGAACTTAGCGGATATTAGTCGATATGAATAGCAAGTATAGCTAACAATAAAAATCATGCCAGTACAGTCTCTAATATAGGGTAAGCAAGAAAGAAATGTAAAAGGGACTGTACTCAGCTGAATCTCCTACCCTGATATAGGAGTATGTGCCCTACTATAAGAGATAAAATCATCATCATATACGAATATGAATCTTGTATGCATGTCAATCATATGCAACATCCAAGGCATCAATAAAAATGTAGCAAACACAATACAAATGCGATCCATGCAAAAATGCATGCCGTGCATATGACATGGTCACCCCTGACGTCAGTCAGCCGCCTCACATGCGATGGTGAAGCCGAGTGGGTAGGACTATGACAACTGTGCACTCTGCCATCACTGCTCCTGAGTGACCGAGTGGACAGGATGCTGTCAGAGTACACCTATCCTCCTGCCCCAAACATAGTGGGGTAGCTAAGCTCTCATCTCCCGGTGTCATAGACCAGGGGAGGGATCCCTGCCCGCTACCACGCTGCCTCATCGCTACCCATGAGCGGACCAGCGGAGCCTGACAGAGCAACTGCACACACCCTCCTAATGTACCACTAACCCATGAGTGGCAGTGTGTGCAGGCCATGTAACTGGTTGCGGGCTCAACAATAATGGAACCCCGTCCAACCAGCATGCAATCATGCAAAAATGGTGCATGATACTAAAGCATGTAAATCCTACTCAAAATACCTATCCGAATAATATGTACAATCAATATATTCATATCCATAATCCAAATAACTATGATCCAAGTCAAACAGGGAGATATAATCATATCCTATCACATGCATGTATCAAGTAGGCACCAAAAGCATACTAGGCATATAAACATGAAAAATTATTGTAAGCTATACTAACTAGCATATCAACAATGACTATATCTAAAAGATAAGTCAAAATACCCGCCTGATAAAATATCCGCAAAAAGAACCAGATCGTCACGATCGGGGACCCACCTCGTAACCGAAACCTGCATACAACATAACTACCATTAAGTCCAATCACACGACATCGATTAGATAAATTCTACATCGAACCTGTATTCACTTAATCTACCGAATATGAGCACAACACCTCGATACACCCAATTCACCATCCACAGGATGGAACCAAAACCAAAATAGCTATCTCACACATCAATACACATTTTGAACCATTCATTGCTCACTTAACATACCAATTATGGTCGTACAACCGACATCAACCCAATTAGAACCTCACAACCATTTCAAATAGAACATCTTAGCCCTCACAGCCGAACCTCACAGCCAACTCCTAAAAGAAATCCATCCCACATCCCCTATTATCATGTGTACCATATCCCAACAAAATCGCACAACATGTTCTATTCACCGAAACAACCCAAACAAGTCCTCTCCTCTCACAGCCAACTCAAACGACCAAACTAACTCAAACTCGTAGCCAACTCCACAGATCAAAAATCCAACCGCATATAACCAAAATTAACAACCATATGTACAAAGAAAAGAAGCATATCGTGCTTACCAGCGGATGAAACCTCGCCGACAGTAAACTCGCCCCCCCTGTTCTTCAGAAAACCACTGCTTCAACACCATCCCTGTTCAACCAAAGGAAAATCACAGTAGGAATTCCAAAATTGAGGGAAAGAGCAGCATCACCTTTGCTCCGGCGATCACCTGCAGAAAACCCAACCAAGCGGGATCCACAACAGCGAAAACCCCTTGTTCGCGTGAGAACTCACGCGAGGCTCAACCGTGGTGAGTTCTGGCGGCGCCGAGTAAGCCGGCGAGGTGGCCAGGGAAAAGCTGCATCCGAGGGTGGTCGTGGTGTCAGCCATAGCGGCGGAGGCATCTCGGAAGGCTAGGCGCGTGAGCAGGAGGAGAGGCGGTCTGGCGTGCGAGAGGCAGCGTGGGGAAGAAGGATCTGTGCGGTGGTTGGCCACCGGCGTCGACTCGAGCGGCGGCGGCGATGGCCGACGGCCGCGAGCTCGGGAAAAAGGCGAAGGCCCAATCGGCCTCGGATCAACCTCGCGACGGCCCAGCGGCGGCGGTGTTGGCCATGCGGTGGTTGTAAGAAGAAGCGTGACGGCGAGCAGAGCGTATAAGAGGGGCGGAAGAAGAGATCTCGAGAAAAGAGATCGGGGTAATTAGAAATTAAAAACTAGGTTTATTAATCCTATTAACTAATTTAAACATACCCTTTAAAAGCCAATTTTCCTTATCTCCGTAAATACCCCGTAAATATCGCTTACAAGCTCCATTAAATTCCAGAAAAATTCTGGAAAAATTCATAAAATTTCCTAAAAAACCCACAAAATTTACAGGATTATTTTCTTAAAATTTTTTACTATTAAATTCAGTATTTAAATTTTCCATATTTAACATTCTCCCCCACTAATAAAAATTTGGTCCCCAAATTTCCTACTCAGATGCATAACGAGTAAGAAATACCACAAGTACTGAAAAATATATCTCACGCACCTTAAGTAAACAGGTGGGGGTACTGAGCCCTGATCTTTTCCTCAAGCTCCCAAGTAGCCTCCTCATCTGTGAGGTGACTCCACCCGACCTTGACAAGTCGCAGTACCTTGTTCCGCAACTGTCTTTCCTTTTGATCCAGAATCCGTACCGGAACCTCTGCGTAAGTGCCATCGGTTGAATGAAACCTGACACATCTGACAAAACACCTGACACATCTGACAAAACATATGTAGAGGCTGACATATACTTCCTCAGCATGGACACATGAAACACATCATGGATACTAGCCAAAGACGGTGGTAGCGCTAGTCGGTAAGCGACTGCTCCGATCCTCTCAAAAATCTCGAAAGGTCCAATGTACCTTGGAGCTAACTTACCACGGAGGCCAAATCTCTTCACCCCTTTCATGGGTGAGACTCGCAGGAATACATGATCACCAAAAGAGAACTCCAGAGGTCTCTGTCTCTGATCTGCATAACTCTTCTTACGATCCTGCGTCTCGGTCATCCTTTGTCTGATAGTACGGACCAACCCTGCCTCATGCTGAGCTCTATGGGTCCTAGCAACTAGTCCTCCCAGTTGCCCCCGAAATCCATAACACAGGATCTCAGAAAGTCCTCTAGTGTCTAAATGGCCCACTCAGACTGTCCATCTATCTGCGGATGAAATGCAGTACTAAAACGAAGCTGCGTGCCTAAGGCCTGCTGCAGACTCTGCCAGTACCGAGACATGAATCAGGGATCTCTATCTGATTTAATGCTCAAAAGAACATCATGCAATCTGATGATCTCCCGACAATATAACTCTGCCAAACGATCCAGAGAGTAAGTCTTCCAAATCGCTAAGAAGTGCGCGGATTTGGTTAGTCGATCAACGACTATGCAAATCGCGTTATGACCTTGACGTGTCCTAGGCAAACCCACCACAAAATCCATAAAAATATGCTTCCACTTCCATTCCGGAATCGGAATTTCCTTAAACATCTGTTTCTTAAACTAAAGCAACTCCGGAAACCATTATCCTCCTCGGAGTCAGAGACGGTAGTCCATCTACCTTCCAAAATCCACTCCACCACACACTCTATAAGTACATGGGAGGCTATCGCGACCAAACTTCCTTGTTACAATCGTTCGTGTTCCAGCTACTCTATAGTAGCTATCCAATAGCTAGCCAAAATCCCATGAGCATTCCTGCTCTTCACCTCTACAATACAACCTAATCACTGCTAAGTCCACGTCATATATATGACTTATCTCGCAGTTCTTTAACTGTCGTAAGCTTAGGATACGTCCTATTTTATAGCATCGGAATCGCTCCGATCCCCGAAAGGTTGCATCCATATACACTACCCTTCCATCCACACCAGAATAATTAATCAACACTGGCGTAAAAGTCAACCATCGTCTGAGCCCTGAAACTAGTTTCACAAGCTGCAGACCAAGTAAAATTCCATCACTTTCCTGGTCCAACCAGTCAGCGATGTAGTACCGCTAAAGCATCCTGTCCATATCTATGGTAATAATCAAATCCATTCCAGGAAACCACCATCTATGGTGGTCAAGTGCGCAACTCCAACTACCACCATCAACAGTGGCCAAGTTACGCAACTCCAACAACCACAATTGATCCAATCGTGTCCATAATACACGACTTCCCAAATCCCTGGACGACTAAGTCGTCAATAAGTCTAATAAGATACTCACAAGCTCATTCAATTCATACCAAGTATGAAATTATCGTCGCTACAAACCTGCATTCTCTTTACTCTAGGCTGATGATATAACAATCATCAAAACGATACTGATAATTGTATGACACCATGTCACTATAATATCATCACACCAGTCATAGATCAATTCTAGAGTATACACCGATGTCCTATAGCTGATTTAAGTAGATCCTCTATCCACAATAAAGGATATTCATTTCCTTCCGTAACTACCGCATTCTATCATCGAAAATCGATGCATAACCTCAAAAGTTCGTCTCTCTTTTAACAAAGAGTTCCAAATCTTCTCTAGAAAAATATTGGGATAGTGAAATATCCCATCCAACACTTCCTATAATAAGGTAAAATGATCTCTCATCGTCTTAACCAGTGTAGGCATACACGCCTTATCCATAACCAAATCACTATTAGTAGGGGGAATATGCTCCCTACCACTAAGTCATAAGATTACCAATGAGTAGGATATAATAAAATATATCTATAGACAAAAAAAAAAGAAGAGATTTGTTAATTTGACTAATTATTTAAAGGGATAATTAAATGAAGGAAACCCTAGTTTATATATATATAGATTTATTTTTTTTATATAATCTCTCTCCCTCCTCTCTCCAACGCCGACGCCCACCCTCACCTCATCTCTCTCTCTCGTGTTTTTCCTCCAGCCGTCGAATAAAAAAAAACAAAAGGAGCGGGCTTTTTCCATCGAGGCAAACAAGAGAGGAAAAATAAAAAAAAAGAGAGCCTCTATAATTTCTCCACCGTGGATTAATTCAAGAGGGAATTTTCAAGAGAGATCTTCTCAAGGACTTGGTAAAGGCTCACGCTAAAGGAAAGGAACACGTAGGAGATATTTTCTTTACAAAATCTAACGGTATAAATTGGTGAAAAAGCGTAGGATGTAAGTATTGCTCACCTACAGTATAAGTAATTATCGTATGTCATTGATATATTTTTATGTGCATGTTATTTTCAGTTATGCATGGTGTTTTCAGTTACGTGATTTTACCCATTATGTCATATTTGATTTAACATTGTGTGTAGATACATGATAAAAATGTGATTTATGATGATGCATGTTGTAGATGAGTTATAGCTTATAATTATATGCATGATGTAGAGTAAGATGTAAAAATATTTCCTTTATAAAAAAAATTTAAAGATGCTCCCCATTCGAATTGGGGATTAAGAGCACAACGATCTTCAGTATGCTCCCCATTTTAGTTTTGTGGGTCAAGAGCATAATGATCTTTATGATGCTCCCCATTCGTGATTTAGGGGATTAAGAGCATTCTGTCAGTATGTATAAGAATATAAGTATAAAGAAAGTATTTTACTTTTGAAAGGGCATGTACCGCGTATCAGTTTAGCCCACGGGCCAAGGCCCTCAGTCTCAGTTACCCTAGTAGGTTCGGTGGTTGGCCACCCCGGCCTATTAGGAAAGCGCGCATTGGTACTATGCCGGGCCCATATCCAGGATGATTATTATTTTGAAGTATCAGTATAAGTATAAGAAAATTTTTCAAAGTTAATCATTCTAGTTCAGATACATTGTTTACAAGTTTTAAAATACTTAAGAGCATGATTTATACAAGAGACATGTAATCAGAGTTATGATTTCTAGTTATGTTTGCATGTGTATCAATGTATCCAGGGCAAGAGAACTAGTTGCATGATTTTAGATAGTGCATGTTTTTGTGAGCATAGAAAGTACTTACTAAGCGTTATTGCTTATAGTTTGCATTTCCTTATACTGCAGATAAAGGTAAAGAAAAGCATTATTAAGGTGGCATGGAGGATGAAGTGCTGGGTGTGTGTGGCGATGGAACAGTGGAAGTAAAAGATCCTAAGTGCAGATGTCTAAACCAGATTTTTAGTTTTAATTGTTTTCTTTTGATATTGTTGAAGTTCAACTGGATAACTTATGGTTGAGATCAAAGAATGCTAGAGTCACATTGGGTTAGTCTTAATACTTGCATGTTAGGCGTAGATCTTGAAATGGTTATTGTTTAAGTGATGTCAAGTTCTTTATGATTATTTTAGTTGTTAGCATATTGTGTTAGTATATTGCATGAATTTAAGATAGAAACAGTAATGTAGTGACATCTCCCCTGGTAGAGAGTGGAAAGACTAGGGGGGTGTTACACTCCATCTGTGGAGTCTATTGAGTTCCACTAGACTCAGAATTAGGACTATGCCCTGTACAGAGTTATAATGAATTGTCTTGCCACTTACTACTAGGGACATCACTATGATGCATCCTTATCATTCATTTTTTACTTTATGCATTCATTCACAGATTAGACATAGACATTAGTCTATAGATGTTCCAGTCTATCATTCATCATTCTAGGATCATTACTAGTGGTAGGGCACATACGCCTTGTTGCCACATCATCACATCTTTATTAGCTACATTACATTTTGATGTTACTGCAGGTAACATCAGACAACTTACTGAGTATGACATGATAGGTTCTAGATAGTTCACATTAGATAAGATAGGTTTAGATGAGAATAATATCCTGACATGGAGGAGAGATGGACCACAACCCCAACCCTATCTTGAGCCTAAGCCTAATCCTGATCCCGAGCATCAACCAAATAGGACTGAGGAGGCACCATATTATGAGATTCATGGCCTATCTCCCTTTCTTGGACTTCCTACTTCTCCCACAGTAGCAGAGAGATTATTCAGACTGGAGGATGCGATGTAGTGTTAGGAGCAGCAACATTAGGCACGCCTTCTAGAGATGATGCAGATGCTTCAGCAGCAGAGGAACGATCACAGAGAGATGATGGAGATGCTTCGATCTTGGAGAATGAACCATCATCCTCTTCCACCTCCCTCTTCCTCATATTAGGACTTTATTAGATGCAGTAGTTGACTTACTATGGATATATATAGTTAACATTTCAATAATTGTTTCATCTTAAAGTCTTGATTGTTGACTTAGTAGTTAATTAGGTTTATGCTTGATAGAATATGTTTATTTAATGTTTTACCATTCCAAACCTATTTTTTACTAATTAATATTATTTTAAAGAAAAATTAAAATTGAGCTAGTCTAGGTTCAATCTAGAATATATGCTCCTATAGATCTAGACAAGCCTTCGTATCTCACAAACACCCATGACTACTGTTTGTGTATTGAGCCACGAAGATGGGCGTGAGATGCTAGGACTACCCTAGGTTTTAGATTAGACTTAGTGCATCGAAATGAACCAAAAAGTGTCACGCCCCGAGGGAGTCCCTGCCAGACGAAAATTCGGCAGCATCTCCCCTGTACGGGTGACAATACCAATTTTTATACAAGGCCTACTCGGCCACTATATATCGGTCAACACGACCGGAATCCAATCACAACACAATATACATAATATGAGGCCTCAGGCTACCCCTTCTGCCATCTGAGCAGGAACATACAACCAAAACGAACCGAATATAAGTCCACAAGGACATAACAAATATAACCAAAACATCCACCGGTATACAATCCAAACATAAATCATAAACATATCCTCCAATAAAATCCTAATCCATAAAACTAATAACCAAAAACCATAAGACCAATAAAACCTATCCACTTCGACGAGGGGGATTGGCAACTGGACTCTCCTGACAGCTTCATCCTGAAATAAATATAAAACCACGGGGTAAGTTCAAAGAACTTAGCGGATATTAGTCGATATGAATAGCAAGTATAGCTAACAATAAAAATCATGCCAGTACAGTCTCTAATATAGGGTAAGCAAGAAAGAAATGTAAAAGGGACTGTACTCAGCTGAATCTCCTACCTTGATATAGGAGTATGTGCCTTACTATAAGAGATAAAATCATCATCATATACGAATATGAATCTTGTATGCATGTCAATCATATGCAACATCCAAGGCATCAATAAAAATGTAGCAAACACAATACAAATGCGATCCATGCAAAAATGCATGCCGTGCATATGACATGGTCACCCCTGACGCTTGATCTACCTCATGCGATGGTGAAGCCGAGTGGGTAGGGCTATGACAACTGTGCACTCTGCCATCACTGCTCCTGAGTGACCGAGTAGACAGGATGCTGTCGGAGTACACCTATCCTCCTGCCCCAAACATAGTGGGGGAGCTAAGCTCTCATCTCCCGGTGTCATAGACCAGAGGAGGGATCCCTGCCCGCTACCATGCTGCCTCATCGCTACCCATGAGCGGACCAGCGGAGCCTGACAGAGCAACTGCACACACCCTCCTGATGTACCACTAACCCATGAGTGGCAGTGTGTGCAGGCCATGTAACTGGTTGTGGGCTCAACAATAATGGAACCCCATCCAGCCAGCATGCAATCATGCAAAAATGGTGCATGATACTAAAGCATGTAAATCCTACTCAAAATACCTATCCGAATAATATGTACAATCAATATGTACATATCCATAATCCAAATAATAATGATCCAAGTCAAATAGGGAGATATAATCATATCCTATCACATGCATGTATCAAGTAGGCACCAAAAGCATACTAGGCATATAAACATGAAAAATTATTGTAAGCTAAACTAACTAGCATATCAACAATGACTATATCTAAAAGATAAGTCAAAATACCCGCCTGATAAAATATCCGTAAAAAGAACCAGATCGTCACAACCAGGGACCCGTCTCGTAACCGAAACCTGCATACAACATAACTACCATTAAGTCCAATCACATGACATCGATTAGATAAATTCTACATCGAACCTGTATTCACTTAATCTACCGAATACGAGTACAACACCTCGATACACCCAATTCACCATCCACAGGATGGAACCAAAACCCAAATAGCTATCTCACACATCAATACACATTTTGAACCATTCATAGCTCACTTAACATACCAATTACAGTCGTACAACCGACATCAACCCAATTAGAACCTTACAACCATTTCAAATAGAACATCTTAGCCCTCACAGCCGAACCTCACAGCCAACTCCTAAAGGAAATCCATCCCACAACCCCTATTATCATGTGTACCATATCACAACAAAATCGCACAACATGTTCTATTCACCGAAACAGCCCAAACAAGTCCTCTCCTCTCACAGCCAACTCAAATGACCAAACTAACTCAAACTCATAGCCAACTCCACAGATCAAAAATCCAACCTCATATAACCAAAATTAACCACCATATGTACAAAGAAAAGAAGCAGATCGTGCTTACCAGCGGTTGAAACCTCGTCGACAGTAAACCCCCCCCCCCCAAAATCCACCCTGTTCTCCAGAAAACCACTGCTTCAACACCATCCCTATTCAACCAAAGGAAAATCGCAGTAGGAATTCCAAAATTGAGGGAAAGACTAGCATCACCTTTGCTCTGGCGATCACCTGCAGAAAACCCAACCAAGCAGCGCAATCCACAACAGCGAAAACCCTTGTTCGGAACTCACGACAGGCTCAGCCGTGGTGAGTTCTGGCCGCCGAGTGCCGGCGAGAGGCGGCCAGAGAAAAGCTGCATCCGAGGGTGGTCGTGGTGTCAGCCACAGCGGCGGAGGCATCTCGACAGGCTAGGCGCGTGAGCAGGAGGAGAGGGGGCCGGTGCGGCGTGCAGAGACGAGGCATGGGGGAAGAAGGCTGCAGCGGCGGTGGTTGGCCACCGGCGCGTGCGCGGCGGTAGCAACGGCGGCGATGGACGCGGCACGAGCTTGGGGGAAAAGGCGAAGGCCCAATCGGCCTCAGTCAACCTCGCGACGGCCGACAAAGGCGGAATGGCCGCCGCGGTGGTTGTAAGAAGAGAAGCGGCAATGACTGGCGGCGCAAGAGGGGACGGCGAAGAGAACCGTCTCGAGGGCGAAGCCTGCGGCGTGCGGAGAAAGAGATCGGGGTAATTAGAAATTAAAAACTAGGTTTATTAATCCTATTAACTAATTTAAACATACCCTTTAAAAGCCAGTTTTCCTTATCTCCGTAAATACCCCGTAAATATCGCTTACAAGCTCCATTAAATTCCAGAAAAATTCTGGAAAAATTCATAAAATTTCCTAAAAATCCCACAAAATTTACAGGATTATTTTCTTAAAATTTTTGACTATTAAATTCAGTATTTAAATTTTCCGTATTTAACATTCTCCCCTAATAAACATTTGGTCCCCAAATTTCCTACTCAGATGCATAACGAGTAAGAAATACCACAAGTACTGAAAAATATATCTCACGCACCTTAAGTAAATAGGTGGGGGTACTGAGCCCTGATCTTTTCCTCAAGCTCCCAAGTAGCCTCCTCATCTGTGAGGTGACTCCACCCGACCTTGACAAGTCGCACAACCTTGTTCCGCAACTATCTTTCCTTTTGATCCAGAATCCGTACCGGAACCTCTGCGTAAGTACCATCGGTTGAATGAAACCTGACACATATGACAAAACACCTGACACATCTGACAAAACATATGTAGAGGCTGACATATACTTCCTCAGCATGGACACATGAAACACATCATGGATACCAGCCAAAGACGGTGGTAGCGCTAGTCGGTAAGCGACTGCTCCGATCCTCTCAAAAATCTCGAAAGGTCCAATGTACCTTGGAGCTAACTTACCACGGAGGCCAAATCTCTTCACCCCTTTCATAGGTGAGACTCGCAGGAATACATGATCACCAAAAGAGAACTCTAGAGGTCTCCGTCTCTGATCTGCATAACTCTTCTTACGATCCTGCGTCTCGGTCATCCTTTGTCTGATAGTACGGACCAACCCTGCCTCATGCTGAGCTCTATGGGTCCTAGCAACTAGTCCTCCCAGTTGCCCCCGAAATCCATAACACAGGATCTCAGAAAGTCCTCTAGTGTCTAAATGGCCCGCATCGGCCCATCTATCTCGCGGATGGAATGCAAGACTAAACGGTTGTGTGCCTAAGGCTCTGCATGACTCGCGATGCGAGACATGAATCAGGGATCTCTATCTTATTTAATGCTCAAAAGAACATCATGCAATCTGATGATCTCTCGACAATATAACTCTGCAAAATGATCCAGAGAGTAAGTCTTCTGAATCGCTAAGAAGTGCGCGGATTTGGTTAGTCGGTCAACGACTACCCAAATCGCGTTATGACCTTGACGTGTCCTAGGCAAACCCACCACAAAATCCATAATAATATGTTTCCACTTCCATTCCGGAATTGAAATTTCCTGAAACATCTGTTTCTTAAACTAAAGCAACTCCGGAAACCATTATCCTCCTCGGAGTCAGAGACGGTAGTCCATCTACCTTCCAAAATCCACTCCACCACACACTCTATAAGTACATGGGAGGCTATCGCGACCAAACTTCCTTGTTACAACCGTTCGTGTTCCAGCTACTCTATAGTAGCTATCCAATAGCTAGCCAAAATCCCATGAGCATTCCTGCTCTTCACCTCTACAATACAACCTAATCACTGTTAAGTCCACGTCATATATATGACTTATCTCGCAGTTCTTTAACTGCCGTAAGCTTAGGATACATCCTATTCTATAGCATCGGAATCGCTCCGATCCCCGAAAGGTTGCATCCATATACACTACCCTTCCATCCACACCAGAATAATTAATCAACACTGGCGTAAAAGTCAACCATCGTCTGAGCCCTGAAACTAGTTTCACAAGCTACAGACCAAGTAAAATTCCATCACCTTCCTGGTCCAACCAGTCAGCGATGTAGTACCGCTAAAGCATCCTGTCCATATCTATGGTAATAATCAAATCCATTCTAGGAAACCACCATCTATGGTGGTCGAAAGAACTCAACTACCACCATCAACAGTGGCCAAGTTACGCAACTCCAACAACCACAATTGATCCAATCGTGTCCATAATACACGACTTCCCAAATCCCTGGACGACTAAGTCGTCAATATGTCTAATAAGATACTCACAAGCTCATTCAATTCATACCAAGTATGAAATTGTCGTCCCTACAAACCTGCATTCTCTTTACTCTAGGCTGATGATATAACAATCATCAAAACGATACTGATAATTGTATGACACCATGTCACTATAATGTCATCACACCAGTCATAGATCAATTCTAGAGTATACACCGATGTCCTATAGCTGATCTAAGTAGATCCTCTATCCACAATAAAGGATATTCATTTCCTTCCGTAACTACCGCATTCTATCATCGAAAATCGATGCATAACCTCAAAAGTTCGTCTCTCTTTTAACAAAGAGTTCTGGATCTTCTCTAGAAAAATACTGGGATAGTGAAATATCCCATCCAACACTTCCTATAATAAGGTAAAACGATCTCTCATCGTCTTTACCAGTTTAGGCATACACGCCTTATCCATAACCAAATCACTATTAGTAGGGACTGATATTTTTCTGAGGGTTTTACTCCTTGTCCTTCAAACAGGTGGCTAGGAGGCCAGATCCCTAGCTTCCTAATTCGACATTAGTCGGCACCTCTAAAGAGTCCATACTTCTGAAATCATCGTTAGGTTCCTCAAGGTCAATACGTCATCGACCTCGTCCCCGACCATGAGTTAGGGACAATTTCACTAAGTCAATACTTTTCCTAACCACTAAAGTACTGTAACCACTAAAGACAATACTTTTCCTATAGCTCAGAGATATCCTTCAGCTCGCCTGGTCCCAAAACCTGAGAACTCCCAAAAATCCAAGGAAAAGATAATCCTCGAAACACAAAACCCACAAACCAAAATCGCAAACCAATAAAATTTTCACGTCCTAGGGGCATATCCGTCATCTAAATGATAGAGGAGTCCCTTAGTGACAATATTCAGAAATCCATGGACCAGATCTGGTAAACACCTCGAAATAATTATAGAAATATCAATATTTTATTAACTGCATGCATGCACGACTAAACATGTATCACTTAAAGTAAAATAGTTTTGTGACACCAAATCAAATTGTGACAAAAAATCCAAAGTGCATAACCAAAATGCAATACCGATAAAGTAAACAAAGCGGCATCCCAACGATACAGGGAGACAAGCACGACAAGGAACTCTCTGAGCGACTCAAAGGTAGGTCAACAGGACACGTCCTCCATCAGTTAACCTAGAGGATAAGTGAGGAGGGGATAAGCACAACCACTCAGTGGATGGATATACAATAGTGCATAATCATAATGCACATAATGGAAGCCACAGGGAACAAGCTAGTGTAACCCAACCCTCAGAGTACCAATATCAGTCTGCAACTATCCTAATCAACAGTATAATAAATATACCTGCAACAAGCAGTGCACATCCAGATACCACGACAAAGCCTCGTGGCTCTCGAGGTAATACAAAGGAAACTATCTATGAGCTACCGCAAACGTAACCCATGAGCCGACAATCAATAGCACGGTCTACGCGCAACCATATGCTACCACGAATGGGACTCGTGGATAGACAGATAGTATATAAATATCTAGTTATCGACTGCAGGCATTAGCATACTACCAATAATAGGTCGCGTGGGCAGTCGATTATCCTAGGTTGTTAAGCCTAGGGTTATCCAATACATCCAGCATAAATCGACTTTCAACGTCGACAAAGATCATCGATCTACCATTAAACCCATTGAGGCGGTCAAGCAAGGGTTTCAACACCTCTAATACCAAATGTTTACCAAAGTCGGAAAAGATCATCGACTTATAAATAAATAAGTCGAGATGGTTAATTCTAGGGTTCCAATCCTTCTAACATGATCGGTTATCAAGGTCGATCAAAATCATAAGTCCTCCAATAACCACGTCGAGACGATTACTCATAGGGTTTCGTCCCAATTAACAAGAAACGCCTATCAAGGCCAATAAAGATAATAAACCTACTAACAAGCCCGACAAGAGGGTTAAGCCTCAATTATTCCACTGTTACCAGCTCAACCAGGCATGCTCCAACCTGCTACCACGAACATATCTCGTGGGTACTTAAGACATAAAGTAACTATCTAGCTACAAGCATCATACGAATCTGATTATTACCAACTCCGAACGAATAACACAAGAATATAACCTTACAGTAGGTCATCTCAACCATGATTGGGAGGCATGATTGACCCCAAATATACAAAGCACCTACCTATAGAGAGACTCTACTACAGACTCTCTCTCCACCAAGAATAGGAGATATAGTTGGCAGCCTAGATATGAACAATGTTATATATTCTCGAAGGATTAATCGTATCCTAATCATACGAACTCTACTGGTCCGATCACCATATCACTGAAATAGTAAATGGATAAACATATACCAATATGCACATCCGGGTTATTACGCCTAGGGTTCCAACACCTAGGGTTCCACTAATATTGTTTCATTCCTGAGATCCACTCCTACAAAATAACCTCATCTAAGTCATTCTATATCTACTAGTCTCAATCATGGTATCCACCACAAAAAAAAACACATAACCATATAATCACATAAGACACTGTCTAATAAATGACAGCATAGTCATACTAACGGGAATCAATGGATGAAATTAATTAGGGTATATTAAAGGGTCATGCCAGAACAAAGTCAAGGCAATACTAAATGAAGCATCCGATGCCTATATATACCCTAAACTACGTAAGCAATGTAATCCTGTCATCATGCACTAGGATCTAGAGAGTCAAAGAACCTCAATATTTACCTTCTACGAATTTATCCATCTTATTCAACTAGTCCAAACCTAATACTAGTCCAATCCTAATAGGTAAACATCTACCAATGATATTTAATCATTTATATCACAATGATAACTAGTTACATATAGCAGTAATAACAATTAATAACCATATGCTAACGATAAACCAGCAACCTAAAGATATAACAGTCTAACAGATATAAGGTTAAAACAAGACTAGACAAAACATGATGTCACCGCATAACCAATATAAATATGCACCAAATATAGAAAATTTTCTAGAATTTATTTACCTGTTAGCCGTGCAGAGATGTCCTTGTCGCTTAATCCCCCATATTGACCTCGTCAATAATACCTCGAATTTCCGAAACATAAAAATCGTCGGAAATCCGTACAACTCCAAAAATACCCAGTTAACCTGCCAAACTTGGCGAACTCCATAAACCCAAAGACCCTAAGGAACTCGAAACCTACGCTCTGATATCAAATAAATTATCACGCCGAGGAGTCATTTAAAATCCAAAGAAAGATCTCTCAGACGGGTGACAATACCAATTTTTATACAAGGCCTACTCGGCCACTATATATCAGTCAACACGACCGGAATCCAATCACAACACAATATACATAATATGAGGCCTCAGGCCATCAACCTACCCCTTCTGCCATCTGAGCAGGAACATAAAACCAAAACGAACCGAATATAAGTCCACAAGGACATAACAAATATAACCAAAACATCTACCGGTATACAATCCAAACATAAATCATAAACATATCCTCCAATAAAATCCCAATCCATAAAACTAATAACCAAAAACCATAAGACCAATAAAACCTATCCACTTCGACGAGGGGGATTGGCAACTGGACTCTCCTGCCAGCTTCATCCTGAAATAAATATAAAACCACGGGGTAAGTTCAAAGAACTTAGCGGATATTAGTCGATATGAATAGCAAGTATAGCTAACAATAAAAATCATGCTAGTACAGTCTCTAATATAGGGTAAGAAAGAAAGAAATGTAAAAGGGACTGTACTCAGCTGAATCTCCTACCCTGATATAGGAGTATGTGCCCTACTATAAGAGATAAAATCATCACCATATACGAATATGAATCCTGTATGCATGTTAATCATATGCAACATCCAAGGCATCAATAAAAATGCAGCAAACACAATACAAATGTGATCCATGCAAAAATGCATGCCGTGCATATGACATGGTCACCCCTGACGCCAGTCAGCCGCCTCACATGCGATGGTGAAGCCGAGTGGGTAGGGTTATGACAACTGTGAACTCTGCCATCACTGCTCCTGAGTGACTGAGTGGAAAGGATGCTGTCGGAGTACACCTATCCTCCTGCCCCAAACATAGTGGGGGAGCTAAGCTCTCATCTCCCGGTGTCATAGACCAGAGGAGGGATCCCTGCCCGCTACCATGCTGCCTCATCGCTACCTATGAGCGGACCAGCGGAGCCTGACAGAGCAACTGCACACACCCTCCTGATGTACCACTAACCCATGAGTGGCAGTGTGTGCAAGCCATGTAACTGGCTGCGGGCTCAACAATAATGGAACCCCGTCCAGCAAGCATGCAATCATGCAAAAATGGTGCATGATACTAAAGCATGTAAATCCTACTCAAAATACCTATCCGAATAATATGTACAATCAATATGTACATATCCATAATCCAAATAACTATGATACAAGTCAAACAGGGAGATATAATCATATCCTATCACATGCATGTATCAAGTAGGCACTAAAAGCATACTAGGCATATAAACATGAAAAATTATTGTAAGCTATACTAACTAGCATATCAACAATGACTATATCTAAAAGATAAGTCAAAATACCCGCCTGATAAAAAATCCGCAAAAAGAACCAGATCGTCACGACTGGGGACCCGCCTCGTAACCGAAACCTGCATACAACATAACTACCATTAAGTCCAATCACACGACATCGATTAGATAAATTCTACATCGAACTTGTATTCACTTAATCTACCGAATACGAGCACAACACCTCGATACACCCAATTCACCATCCACAGGATGGAACCAAAACCCAAATAGCTATCTCATAGATCAATACACATTCTGAACCATTCATAGCTCACTTAATATACCAATTACGATCGTACAATCGACATCAACCCAATCAGAACCTCACAACCATTTCAAATAGAACATCTTAGCCCTCACTGTCGAACCTCACAGCCAACTCCTAAAGGAAATCCATCCCACAACCCCTATTATCATGTGTACCATATCCCAACAAAATCGCACAACATGTTTTATTCACCGAAACAACCCAAACGAGTCCTCTCCTCTCACAGCCAACTTAAACGACCAAACCAACTCAAACTCGTAGCCAACTCCACATATCAAAAATCCAACCGCATATAACCAAAATTAACCACCATATGTACAAAAAAAAGAAGCAGATCATGCTTACCAGCGGTTGAAACCTCGCCGACAGTAAACCCCCCCCCCCAAATCCACCCTGTTCTCCGGAAAACCACTGCTCCAACACCATCCCTATTCAACCAAAGGAAAATTGTAGTAGGAATTCCAAAATTGAGGGAAAGAGCAGCATCACCTTTGCTCCGGCGACCACCTGCAGAAAACCCAACCAAGCAGCACAATCCACAACACCGATAGAAAACCCCTTGTTCCGGCAGAACTCACGACAGGGCTCAATCGACGGCTGAGTTCCTGGCAGCGCCCGGAGTGGCTTCGACGGTGAGAGGCGGCCGGAGAAAAGTTGCATCCGAGGGTGGTCGTGGTGTCAGCTGTAGTGGCGGAGGCATCTCGGCAGGCTAGGTGCGCGAGCAGGAGGAGAGGGGGTCGGTGTGGCATGCAGAGACGAGGCGTGGGGGAAGAAGGCTGCAGCGGCGGTGGTTGGCCACCGGCGCGTGCGACTCGGGCGAGCAGCGACGATGGCCGATGGCACGAGCTCGGGGGAAAAGACAGAAGGCCTGATCGACCTCAGATCAACCTCGCGACACCGAGCACGGTGTGGCCGCGCGTGGTTGTAAGAAGAGGCGAGCGGCCCTGGCGGGCGCATAAGAGGACGACGAAGAGAACCGTCTCAAGGGCGAAGCCTGCGACGTGCGGAGAAAGAGATCGGTGTAATTAGAAATTAAAAACTAGGTTTATTAATCCTATTAACTAATTTAAACATACCCTTTAAAAGCCAGTTTTCTTTATCTCCGTAAATACCCCGTAAATATCGCTTACAAGCTCCATTAAATTCCAGAAAAATTCTGGAAAAATTCCTAAAATTTCCTAAAAATCCCGCAAAATTTCCAGGATTATTTTCTTAAAATTTTTGGCTATTAAATTCAGTATTTAAATTTTTTGTATTTAACAAAAAGGGTTTAAAGCAAATCGATCACTTAAGTGACTAACTCTCACCCAAAACTTAATGATAATCTGATATCATTTGGGTTTCCTAAGAGTTAGACATTTGCTTTAAGGACAATTTTTAGATGTTTATTTTAAATATATTATTTACTCAATTACGAAAAGGGATTCATGCTTGGACAATTTTTATTGCATTAGTACATTTTTGAAAAATAAAATATGTTTTGAATTAAGGGGGAGAAAAAATTTCAAATTGTATTCAAAATTTTCAAGCTATGATTGAGGGGGAGTTTTAAACATTTTTGAAGTGAGAAAAAAATATTTTTCTAAGTTAATGGGGTGTTTTAAAATTTAAGAGGGATTTTTAAAAAGGGTAACTTTAAAATATTAAAAGTCTTTCAAACATTGAAATCAAATTTCAAATTTTTCATGAACTTTAGAAGTTTAAAGTACTTTGAAAACTAATGTACTTTAAAATAATACTTTGAAAAGCCTATATACTTTGAAATGCTTTGTCATAAGTAGAATAATTAAGTAATTTTCACAAACTTAGTCTCTCTTATTCTAAAAACTAATCACTTGAACTCACTTACTAGTTTAACTCTTGTTCCACTTAGTGGATTAACTTTTGTGAAAAAGTTAAGTAAATCTTGAATCTTGAATTTTGGAATTGAAAAATAATTTATAGTATTTTGATGTATGCCAAAGGGGGAGAGAGAGTGGTTAAAAGTTAGTACATGTATTTCATGCCGTCATGCATTGCATATGAACTTAAACTTGAATCTTGATGCACTGCAAGAGAACTTGATGGTACATTTTGAACTTAAACTTGATATACTATGAATTTTGATGCATTTCATGTGAACTTAATAGTATATTTTGAACTTATTGTTACATTTTGCAATGCTTCTCCTAACTTTAACTGATATATTGTCATACATAAAAAAGGGGGAGATTATTGGTGCAGAAAGAACCACTCCTCAGTTTTGATGTATGAACCATAGTTAAAGTTAGTATCAACTTGTGATCTAACATGCAGTTAAGTGTGCAGGCTTAACAGGAAGTCCTAGTAGATTTGGTTGATCGGATACTAGGCATTGAGTGGAAGTCCTTGTAGGTCATGTTGACTGGATATTAGGTAGAAGACTTAATAGATCAGGAGGATTGGACACTAGACAGGAAGTTTAGATGGGTTGTGTGGACCAGACATTTGGCAGAAGATCGGTTGGGTCAGGAGACCGGACAACCGGTAGGAAGCCCAACTGGGTCAAGGAGACTAGACAACTGACATGAAGACCTAGTGAGTCAGATCGAATGTCAAGAAAGGTAAGTTCGACTAGATAATCGGCAGGTAAGCCTTGAGTGAAGAGGTGAGGCTGAGTCCTCTGTAGGGGGATAAAACTAGGTGTCGATCCGACGGAGGGTTCGTGTTGAACTCAGAAGTCAAGATCGAGCAATATTACTACTGCCACATTATGTTATACTGTGTATTTTGCAAATCTCATTGTGCAGGTCTCCAGGCAACTCAAACCCAGTCGACTGGGTGCGGTCCAATTAACTAGGATGTCGAGTTGCCAAATTGATGGCCTAATTTAGAGTCAACTAGAGGGTGTTCCAATCAACTAGAAAAAGATTATAAAAGAAATGGGGGACCATCAATATACCAGCCGTCGCTGCTCCGGCGACGGCGACAGAAGAAGAAGAAGAACGAAACGGAGGGATCAGAGAACGTACCGGAATCGCGGCGGGAGGAAGGAGGGTTGTGTGATTCGATTGGGGAAAGGAACGATGACATAATTAGGGGAAAATTGGCGACGAATCTTATTTCATTGCTAATTTCGTCGCCAATTTGGCGACGAATCTTATATACGCTGCCAAATTGGCGACAAATTTTTAATTCGTTGCAGAATCTGCAACAAAAATAAAATTCATTGCAGAATTCTGCAACGAATTTTATTTTCGTTGCAAACATTTGCAATGAAAATATTTTTTTGTCGTAAATTGGCGACTAATTTTGCGACGAAAAATAAATGTTGGAAATTTTAATAATTTTGCAACAAAATTATTTTTGTTGGAAATTTCGTCACTAATTTGCGACGAAATTTAAAATTCGTTGCAAAATTTGTTGCAGATTTGCAAAAAAAAATTTTCGTTGCCAAATTTCGTCGCCAAATTGATATTTTTTTTGTAGTGAATTAATCGATTAAACATATTACTTAATCGAAATCTAATTAATTTAACCCCATATAAATCAATTAATCCAAAATTTTAGCTAATCCATCGATTAAACCAAATTAATTAATCTATTACTAATTAATCAATTAAAATAGATTAATTAATCTAACCCAACTAATTAAATCCGAATTAATAAACCCAAATAAACTGATTAATCAAACTAACTTAATTAATTATTTACATTAACAGATTAATGAAATCTATTAATCAACCTTTTTTCAAAAATTCCTTACCTCGTTCATTGTCGGAAACAAACCTCGATGGCCGACGATAGTCGTCGGACTCTGGCCGTAGTCGGACAGAGGCTAACGGCAAGATTGGTGGCTCGATTCATGGTCGAAAAGGAGGCAACGACATTGCAAGCGCAATCGACAACGAGTGCACGAAGGCCGCGAACGACAATGGTGTTGCGCGAGCATTGAGAGATGACACCCTTTGGTGTCGCGGGAGGTCGCGTGTGTTGCGAAGGGGCCATGGGCATTGCGAGATGACGATCACTCACTTTCGGCGGGTTGCAGGCGACGGGCGCTATGTGCGTGGGCGTGGGCGACGCGTGACGGCAGAAGGGCAGTGCGGCGGAAGGAAGGATAGGATTTTTAATTCCCAACCCAAACTTTGGTAAAATCCTAACCTAGGCTTAATTTATATAAGCTTAGATTAATTGACTTAATCAACATTTAAAATAATTAGATTTAGCCAAATCTAATAAAATTTTATCCTAACATTTTTAATAAATGTTTAATAACTAAATTTTATTTTAATAGGAATTAATAAATTTATTTATTTATTTAAATTATATTATTATAATATTATATTATTTTAATTTTTTCGATATATTACATACTATCTCTCCCTGAATAATAGCATTGATAGGTCTTGTTCACATAATAAACTTGACCTTTGGGGATTCAATATTAATTAAATCCAACTTGGTTAATAAACATGTTTTGAGGACTCATGCTTCGACTCGACTTTTAACATTTCAATTAAGTAAAGACATATATGATCTATTGGTTGTCTTATCTTTGTATCCGAGCTCGGATTTATTATACACGACTCATTACGACTCAAGTATCATGTTTAAATACTTAGAACACAATGTGAACTTTTCTAATTTTCCCTTGAGTTCCTCGACTTGACATTTCAAAATAGAATTCTCTTCCTCAAGTCTTGCAACTTGAATTGAGTTTCCATCTTGAATATGGTAAGTTGAGGATTTTGAGTTGACTTGTTCCTTAAGGTCTTTAACTTCCTTAAGGAGCAACTTAGCCCGATCTTTGGATTTAGCTAACTTTCTAGTTAAGCATGCAATTAATTTATATATTATATTTTATAAAGGAAAGGTTACCTCATTTATTTGAATTGGATATGAATATGTGGCTCGACTCAGATTTGGATTCAGATTTGATTCCTCAACTAGATTCTGACTCAGACTCGGACTCGGTTAGGTCTTCTCTTTCCATTAGTACCATGAAGTTTGTTAGATTTGGCTCTTCTGCATCTAATTTTTCCAATGATGACTCATGAAGCTCAAACATTTTGTTACATAGATTTTAGCATTTTTGAAGTTTATCTTAGCCTTATTCTTCATGTCAGAGGTTCACTTCTTCAAATCTAATAGTTCTCTAGAGTTGTCCACCATTTCGTGATGCTAAACCACATCTCGATGTCCATTTTGAGGAAACACTCCATATGCCATTTTCAATAATTGAAATCCTCTCCATTAAAAAGAGAAGGGTGGACAGTCACTACAACAAAAAGGGAAAATAACTATGAATTATTTTCGTCGCTAATATCAAAATTTCGCCGCTAAATACAATTGCCGACGAAATAATTTCGTCGCTAGAGTTGTTGTAATAAGGCTGTCGCAAAGACGAATTAGCGACGAATTAAGGAATTTTTGTCGTTAACATTACCAACGAAATAAAAAACATCACTAAAAATAAAAATTTCGTTGCAAAATGTATAATTTCAGAAAGAGGAAAATCACCAATATTAGTGACGAAAAATCTTAAATTCGTCGCCAAATATCAGTCGAGTGACCCAATATAGCAGTCAACTGCTAATTTACTGTCCCGCCACAAAAATGGGAGAGACTCGACCATCGACTCGACTGACATGTTAATGACGAAAAACCATGTTTCGTCGCTAACTATCAGTCAACTGACGCAAGAAATGACTCGACTGTCTATTTTTGGCCAGCTACAGAATGAGAGACCCTCGACTGACGACTCGACTGGTGAGTTATTAGCGACGAACTATATAAGTTTCGTCGCTAATGTTCTGCAGCAGGCGTGTTAGTGAAAAACCCTAGAGCCAATCATGTGATGATTGTTGTATGGATTTTATTGTATCATATTCCTATTTATAAAGGCATGGTTATTATATTTACTTGTATTGGTGCCAAATAACTAAATATAATAATGTCCTTGAGTAGTAGGTTCTTATCTATATCAATCGATTGGTTGAATCGATAATGAGATGATATAGAGACTACTATTCTTAATCATTCCTAGTCGAGTATTAACATTCAGGGATAATGTTAATGCGTAGAGACTAGCATGTAGGTCAACACGATGACTTGATCTCACAAGTCATGGATATGAGATATCAAGTTGACAAATGGGTATGCATTGGAGAATGTATAGTAAATGACCCGCCATGAGAAAGTATCATGGATCGTTATATGAGTGTCATATACTTTCTCATGTGGCTATTAGTATGACTATTAGTCCTTAGACCTGAAGTCACCATGGTTCCCTATATAAGGAGTTGCATACTTTGGCTTCGTCAAACGTCACCCGTAAATGGGTGGACTATAAAGGCGATTACTGGGTATGTAACAAATTATGCGGAGGGATGTGAGTGATGTAGATGGGATCTATCCCTCCTATATGACGGGGGTGACATCGATATTCTTGATAGAGTGAGACCACGAAGTGCATGACCATGCCCAAATGAGTCAATATGAGATATTGAGCTCATTTGATTAGAGTGAGTCTACTTGGAGTTCAAGATATAGATTGTACCGAGGATGACATGGTCTATGCCTCGATTGGTCAATCTAGATGTCAAGGATAGAGGGACATTGTCACATATTATGAGAGTCACAATTAGTAGTCACAAAGGTGATGTTGGAGCTCAACATTCTTGTAACTTGGGTAGCAATGATGTGTTGCTAGATACCGCTCATTGCTTATGTTCCTAAATCGGTTTAGGGACATTGCCAACGTTACAAGAACCTATAGGGTCACACACATAAGAGCAATTAGATGGAGATTAGGTTTATATAATGAACCATGAGGATTAGGTTCATGGGATGAACCAAATTGGATTAAGAGTAATCCAAATTAGACTAATTGAGTTAGACTCAAGTTGATTCAAGTGTTGAATGAGTCTAATTTAGATTTGATTCATCAAATCAATTTAAATTAATGAATAGAGATTCATTAAATTAAATTGACTTGAGTCAAGTGGTTAGATTTGATCAACCATGGGAGATTAGAGGTCAAGTTTGACTTGACTTGAGAGGGAAGATGAAAGGTCAAGTTTGACTTGACCAAATGCCATGTCATGATGATGACTTGGCATGGCCGGCCAATGATGATGCTCCACATCATCATTGACTTATCATGTGGTGCCACCTCATGAGGGAGACCAAGTGCCATGGGAGTTACATGCATACATGTAACCTCCCAAGCCTTGAAGTGGCCGGCCACTTTTGGAGTTTTGGAGGGTTGAATTCATTTGGTGAGTTACACACAACTTCATCTTCTTCCTTGGATCAACTTCCCTCAAGCTCTCCCTCTCTTCTTCCTCATCTTGCTGAGCATCTAAGGAGTGATAGCACACTCAAGATTGCTTTTCTCCACCTTTTGCTTGTGTGGATACCAATAGAGGAGTGTGCACTTGATGCTCTTGAGTTCCGGCGAACCTTTTGGATGAGCGGGATTTACGAAGGGCGTCGCATCGAGGGTAACGTCGTTATCATATAGATCTAAGGTAGATCTAGGGTTTTATATAAGCACATACATGTTTTAGTTTTAATACATCTTCACACGGATCCGTGGCCGGGGCTTCCGAGGTTTCTGCAACGCAAAAAGCAATTTTTTTGGCTCGGAAAAACCCAACAGTGGTATCAGAGCCACGTGCGAAGCATGTATGTGTTTCGTTTTTGTAGTTTTTATATTAGATATAAAAATTACATATTTTTATGTTTCTGTAAATTTCCTAATTTTATAGAATTTTTGGGTATTTTTCTCGAAGAGTCAAAGCAACGAGTGTTGGGACACTTGTAGGCTTCAACCGTCGAGAAAAACTCTCTGAAACGGCGAGTTCTCGCTTTAGGTTTTTGGGACAGCGAATTTAGTCACTGTAGGATCATAATAGGGACACTCGCGAAGTTAATTTTGTGAGTATGGGCGCTGCCCCTATTCCCGAAAGGGGCCTTGTCCCGCGATCGCGCCCGGAAATCGCTTAGCGGGACTGTTACGGAGAGGTGACTCAAAAATTTGAAAAAAAAATTAGGAAAAATTATAGAAATTTTCTATAAAAATACATAATTTAGAATTATGTATTTGTCATGGCCCAATGACCCCAATTTGATTGGAATATGTGTGTTGTAATTCATAATACGACCTGCGTGTTGTTTTTGTGGTTGTGCGTGTTGTATAGTGTATGCGACCTGCGCGTCGTACCTATTCTTTTGAAATTCTAGTTGTAAATAGTTTTAGACTTGAATGTAACTCGAGTTTCATATTTGTAATGTACAAAATGGAGCGGTGGAAAGTCCACTTGTAGACGAAGTTACGAGAAGGGTGCCGACGACATATGGCGGTCAAAGGAAGCGCTTGGAGAAGCTGCTAGCCTTAGGTTGACCGTCCGATCTTCTCATTGGCTTGAGAAGATCGTAGTAGGGCCATGACTACATCACAGTTAAATGTGTATATATATATGTTGATATATATATATATATATATTTGATTTTGCTTGTATGTATGTGATGCATGCTAGTAGAATAATGCTTGTATGTATATGATGCATGCTAGGATAATTTTCTTGTATGTATATGATGCATGCTAGAATAATGTATGTATGTATGTGATGCATGCTAATATAGGATAATAAAGGTTTCAATGTGTATATGAGACACATTACGATTAGATTAGATCATAATCGAATCAACTCGAAAATGCCTACCGAGCCTTGATACCCATCACTACCTCGATCATTTATTGTTGTTGAATCTGCCAAAGCAGAGCAACGCATATTATCTTGGTAGGGTGCGGAGGGACAATCTTGGTCCCGCCTATCACGCTTGGGTTAGAGTAAGCTCAATTAGATTTAGCAAAACTAGTTAACTCAATTGGATCGAGTAGAACTATAGGCATATTCCAACCATTGGAAAGATAGGATAAGATCGTATTTACACTAAATCTTGGGCGATTTAGCCAAAGCTAACTCAAGGTCTTTTGTAAATGTGGGTCTTGATCCTATAAACAAGAGTTGCAGAGAGATGTAATCGGTAATGTGTTACCCACCGATCGTACTAAGTCTTGGGCGATTTAGCCAAAGCTAACTCAAGACTTAGTATGATGTGGATCTTGTCCCGCAAGAATTATAGCTAGTTTGTATAAATCTAGTAATGTCGTTTGACCACATCCATAACTCGATTCTATAAAATTCCTATAATTAAGTGGGAGCATCATTTGATTAAAGGTCTAATTAAATGATAAAAGGAATATGATATTAAATTCTCTGCATTGTATGTTGTAGATAACTATGTCGACAAACACGAACACTCTCTCTCTACGTTCTGTCCTTGAGAAGGACAAGCTCAATGGAGCAAATTTCCTAGACTGGTACAGGAACCTGAGAATTGTTCTCACTCAAGAAAGGAAGTTGTACGTCCTGGAGCAGCCCATTCTGGAGGCACCTCCTGCCACTGCCTCACGAGCTGACAAAGATGCTTACAAGAAGCATCAAGATGATGCATTAGATGTGTCATGTCTAATGCTCGCGACCATGAACTCTGAGCTTCAAAAGCAACACGAGTTCATGAATTCTTATGATATGGTTGGACATTTTCGTCAACTATATCAATGACAAGCAAGGCATGAGAGATATGAAGTCTCTAAGACATTGTTTGGGTCCAAAATGCAAGATGGGACTCCCGTAGGTCCATATATACTCAAGATGATTGGGTACGTAGAAAACCTACAAAGGCTGGGATTCCCACTTGGCCAAGATCTGGCCACTGACCTGATCTTGCAATCTTTGCCACAAGCCTACAATCAATTTGTCATGAATTACAACATGAATGAAATTGATAAGCCACTGCCTGAGATGCTCAGCATGTTGAGAACTGCAGAGCTTAACCTTAAGAAGGGAAAATCTGACACCATTTTGATGGTGCAAAAGAAGAAAGGCAAGGGCAAGCCTAAAGGTAAGGGAAAGTCCCAAGCCAAGGGCAAAGGCAAGGAACTGAAACCCAAAGGAGGGGTGGCCAAGGAAGGGGCTTGCTTCCACTGCAAGGAAGCTGGACACTGGAAGCGTAACTGCAAGGCATACCTGGAAGATCTTAAGAAGAAGAGAAGTGAGACTTCTACTTCAGGTATAAATATTATAGAAGTCAATCTATCTATTTCTTTATCATGGGTATTAGATACCGGATGTGCATCTCACATTTGTACCAATGTGCAGGCGCTGAGAAATAGCAGGGCATTGACAAAGGGCGCGGTGGACCTACGAGTAGGCAATGGAGCAAGGGTTGCTGCTGTTGCTGTAGGAACTTATGATCTATCTCTGCCCTCTGGGCTTGTTCTAGAATTAGATGAATGTTGTTATGTGTCTGCTTTGACTAAGAACATAATTTCGATTTCTTGTTTGGACAAGAAAGGATTTACATTTATAATAAAGAACAAATGTTGTTCAGTTTATTTAAATGATATATTCTATTGTAGTGCACCTCTAATGAACGGACTCTACTTTCTAAACATAGAGAGCCCTATCTATAACATAAGTACCAAGAGGTTCAAGTCGAATGAGTTGAACCAAACCTATCTCTGACATTGTTGCTTAGGTCACATAAATGAGAGTCGCTTATCTCAGCTCCATAAGGATGGGCTGCTAGACTCATTTGATTTTGAATCATATGAGACATGCGAGTCTTGCCTTTTAGGCAAGATGACCAAGACTCCCTTTAGTGGACACAGCGAAAGAGCAACATATTTGTTAGGAATTATACATAGTGATGTATGTGGTCCTTTCAATGTTGCTGCTAGAGGTGGTTACCGGTACTTCATTACATTTACTGATGACTTCAGTAGATATGGTTATGTGTATCTTATGACACATAAATCAGAATTCTTTGAAAAGTTCAAAGAATTCAAGAATGAAGTACAAAACCAGCTTGGCAAGAGTATTAAGATACTTCGATCATATCGAGGTGGGGAATACCTTAGCCATGAGTTTCGTGACTATCTAGCTGAGTGTCGGATTCTATCCCAACTCACTCCTCCTAGAACACCACAGTGGAATGGTGTATCCGAAAGGAGGAATCGTACCCTATTAGATATGGTATGATCTATGATGAGTCACACAGATCTTTCTATATTCTTTTGGGGATATGCTCTAGACACAGCAGCCTTTACCCTTAACCGTGTACCATCCAAGGCTGTCATAAAGACACCATATACGATATGGACAGGGAGAAATCCCAAGATGTCTTTCATGAGGATTTGGGGCTGTGAGGCTTACGTTCGACGTCAAGTTTCAGACAAACTGGGACCCAAATCTGATAGGTGCTATTTTGTTGGATATCCCAAGGATACAAAGGGATATTACTTCTACATTCCCAGTTAGCACAAAGTGTTTGTGGCAAAGACTGGGGTTTTTCTAGAAAGGAATTTTGTTTCTAGAAAAACTAGTGGTAGTACGTTCGACCTTGAAAAAATTCAAGATAAGGACCATAACACTAAGGCCTTGATGGAGGTTGAACAGGAACCACAAAGTGTTGTGGGTGATGAGATTGTTGCACAAAGAGTTGTGGAACAACCACCTGTTCAGGTAGACCTACCTCTTCGCAGGTCTGATAGGGTACATCGTCAGCCTGAGAGATACTCATTTCTCTTGTCTGACCATGATGACGTTATGCTCATTGAGAATGAGCCTACCTCCTATCAGGAAGCTGTGATGAGCCCAGATTCTGAGAAATGGCAAGAGGCCATGAGATCCGAGATGAAATCCATGTACACCAACCAAGTATGGACTTTGGTTGATCCACCTGAAGGAGTTAAACCCATTGGGTGTAAGTGGGTCTTTAGGAGAAAGACTGACATGGATGGACTTACGCATACCTATAAGGGCCGATTGGTGGCTAAAGGTTTCATGCAAATTCACGGTATTGACTATGATGAAACCTTTTCTCCAGTGGCGATGTTTAAGTCCATTCGGATCTTGCTTGCTATTGCAGCATACCACGATTATGAGATCTAGAAGATGGATGTCAAAATCGTGTTTCTGAATGGAAACTTACTCGAGGAAGTGTACATGACACAACCTGAGGGTTTTGAAGATCCACAACATACTGGGAAAGTATGCAAGATGCAAAGGTCCATTTATGGGCTAAAGCAAGCCTCTCGGAGCTGGAATCTTCGATTCGATGATGCGATCAAACAGTTTAGTTTCATCAAGAATGAAGATGAACCCTGTGTCTACAAGAGGGTTAATGGGAACACAGTTGTCTTCCTTGTATTGTATGTGGATGACATACTGCTCATTGGGAATGACATCCCTTCGCTACAGTCTGTGAAGACTTGGCTGGGGACGTGCTTCTCAATGAAGGACTTCGGTGAAGCAGCCTGTATCCTAGGCATCAAGATCTATAGAGATAGATCTAAGAGATTGCTTGGCTTAAGTCAGAGTATATACATTGACACGGTATTACTATGGTTTGCAATGCAGAATTCCAAGAAGGGACTTCTACTGATGTCACATGGTGTGAGTCTTTCGAAGACTCAAAGTCCCTCTTCTAGAGAGGAGAGAGACTGCATGGATAAGATCCCTTATGCATTTGCTATAGGATCTATCATGTACGCCATGCTGTGTACTCGTCCTGATGTCTCGTATGCTTTGAGCATGACGAGTAGATACCAGTCATATCCAGGTGAGCGTCACTGGATAGCAGTCAAGAATATTCTTAAGTACTTGAGAAGGACTAAAGAATATTGATTGATAATTGGAGGCGATGAGGATCTAGCTGTAAAGGGTTACAACGATGCCAGCTTCCAAACTGACCAGGATGATTATAGATCGCAGTCAGGGTTCGTGTTATACTTGAATAGTGGCACTGTGAGCTGGAAGAGTTCCAAGCAGGACACAGTTGTTGATTCTACAACAGAGGCCGAATATATCGGTGCTTCCATCTCATTCGAGAGATTATCGATAAAGGAGATGTGAAGATTTGCAGAGTACCCACAGAGGCTAACATCACAGATCCCTTGACCAAGGCTTTGGCACAGAAAAAGCATAATGGTCACACTAGGTCATTGGGTATTAGATACTACGGTGATTGATACTAGTGCTAGTGGGAGATTGTTAGTGAAAAGCCCTAGAGCCAATCATGTGATGATTGTTGTATGGATTTTATTATATCATATTCCTATTTATAAAGGCATGGTTATTATATTTACTTGTATTGGTGCCAAATAACTAAATATAATAATGTCCTTGAGTAGTAGGTTCTTATATATATCAATCGATTGGTTGAATCGATAATGAGATGATATAGAGAACACTATTCTTAATAATTCCTAGTCGAGTATTAACATTCAAGGACAATGTTAATGCATAGAGACTAGCATGTAGGTCAACACGATGACTTGATCTCACAAGTCATGGATATGAGATATCAAGTTGACACATGGGTATGCATTGGAGAATGTATACTAAATGACCCGCCATGAGAAAGTATCATGGATCGTTATATGAGTGTCATATACTTTCTCATGTGGCTATTAGTATGACTATTAGTCCTTAGACCTGAAGTCACCATGGTTCCCTACATAAGGAGTTGCATACTTTGGCTTCATCAAACGTCACCCGTAAATGGGTGGACTATAAAGGCGATTACTGGGTATGTAACAAATTATGCAGAGGGATATGAGTGATGTAGATGAGATCTATTCCTCCCATATGATGGGGGTGACATTGATATTCTTGATAGAGTGAGACCACGAAGTGCATGGCTATGCCCAAATGAGTCAATATGAGATATTGAGCTCATTCGATTAGAGTGAGTCTACTTGGAGTTCAAGATATAGATTGTACCGAGGATGACACGGTCTATGCCTCGATTGGTCAATCTAGATGTCAAGGATAGAGGGACATTGTCACATATTGTGAGAGTCACAATTAGTAGTCACAAAGGTGATGTTGGAGCTCAACATTCTTGTAACGTGGGTAGCAATGATGTGTTGCTAGATACAACTCATTGCTTATGTTCCTAAATCGGTTTAGGGACATTGCCAACATTACAAGAACCTATAGGGTCACACACAAAGGGCAATTAGATGGAGATTAGGTTCATATGATGAACCATGAGGATTAGGTTCATGGGATGAACCAAATTGGATTAAGAGTAATCCTAATTAGACTAATTGAATTAGACTCAAGTTGATTCTAGTGTTGAATGAGTCTAATTTAGATTTGATTCATCAAATCAATTTAAATTAATGAATAGAGATTCATTAAATTAAAATTGACTTGAATCAAATGGTTGGATTTGATCAACCATGGGAGATAAGAGGTCAAGTTTGACTTGACTTGAGAGGGAAGATGAAAGGTCAAGTTTGACTTGACCAAATGCCATGTCATGATGATGACTTGGCATGGCCGGCCAATGATGATGTTCCACATCGTCATTGACTTATCATATGGTGCCACCTCATGAGGGAGACCAAGAGCCATTGGCTCTTGGAGTTACATGCATGCATGTAACTCCCAAGCCTTGAAGTGGTCGGCCACCATTCCATTAGATGTGAATTCATTTTGTGAGTTACCACAACTTCATCTTCCTCCTTGGATCATCCTCTCAAGCTCCCTAACCTCCTTGGCTGAAATTCCTAAAGGGTGCTAGCACACTCTAAGGTATTTTTCTCCACCTATTGCTTGTGTGGATACCAATAGAGGAGTGTGCACTTGACACTCTCGAGATCCGGCGAACCTTTTGGACGAGCGGGATTTGCGAAGGGCATCGCATCGAGGGTAACTTCTTATCATGTAGATCTAAAGGTATTAAACACATACATGTTAGTTTTATATTTTATACTTTGCACGGATCCGTGGCCGGGGCTTCCGAGGTTTCCGCAACGCAAAAAATGGTTTTTGCGGCTCAGAAAACCCAACATTACAATCATTTATGCACGAGTCGTCTTCAGCTCCACCTCCTCCTCCATCTTAGAGTTTGTAACAATTAATGTTTTTGCATTTGAATACTATGGATTTGTGAATTTGGATGTTTTGGAGTTTAAATTGGATCTTTTGGACCTTAAATTCGATGTTATGTTAGTTGTTTTTAAATGTATATGTTGGTTGTATTATTTGACTTGTATGTTGTTAAGTTAAATTATGGTTGATATTGTATTATAGGTTTTCAAATATAAATGGAATGGATTCTGGAAAACTACATTTTGATGGTTAGCGATGAATATTTTCCGTTTCGTCACTAACCGTCGATATACGACATCAGGAAATTGAGGGTTAGCGATGAAATTAGTAGTTTCGTTGCTAACATTTGGTTTATTAGTCGAGCTACAAGTTGACACACTCGCCTTGTTGGGTTTTTCCGAGCCGCAAAAACCGCTTTTTGCATTGCGGAAACCTCGGAAGCCTCGGCCACGGATCCGTGCGAAGATGTATTAAAACTAAAACATATATGTGCTTATATAAAACCCTAGATCTACCTTAGATCTATATGGTAAGGACGTTACCCTCGATGCGACGCCCTTCACAAATCCCGCTCGTCCAAAAGGTTCGTCGGAACTCAAGAGCGTCAAGTGCACACTCCTCTATTGGTATCCACACAAGCAAAAGATGGAGAAAAGCAATCTTGAGTGTGCTAACACTCCTTAGATGCTCGGCAAGATGAGGAAGAAGAGAGGGAGAGCTTGAGGGAAGTTGATCCAAGGAAGAAGATGAAGTTGTGTGTAACTCACCAAATGAATTCAACCCTCCAAAACTCCTAAAGTGGACGGCCACTTCAAGGCTTGGGAGGTTACATGCATGCATGTAACTCCCATGGCTCTTGGTCTCCCTCATGAGGTGGCACCACATGATAAGTCAATGATGATGTGGAGCATCATCATTGGCCGCCCATGCCAAGTCATCATCATGACATGGCATTTGGTCAAGTCAAACTTGACCTTTCATCTTCCCTCTCAAGTCAAGTCAAACTTGACCTCTAATCTCCCATGGTTGATCAAATCTAACCACTTGACTCAAGTCAATTTAATTTAATGAATCTCTATTCATTAATTTAAATTGATTTGATGAATCAAATCTAAATTAGACTCATTCAACACTTGAATCAACTTGAGTCTAACTCAATTAGTCTAATTTGGATTACTCTTAATCCAATTTGGTTCATCCCATGAACCTAATCCTCATGGTTCATCATATGAACCTAATCTCCATCTAATTGCCCTTATGTGTGTGACCCTATAGGTTCTTGTAATGTTGGCAATGTCCCTAAACCGATTTAGGAACATAAGCAATGAGCGGTATCTAGCAACACATCATTGCTACCCACGTTACAAGAATATTGAGCTCCAACATCACCTTTGTGACTACTAATTGTGACTCTCACAATATGTGACAATGTCCCTCTATCCTTGACATCTAGATTGACCAATCGAGGCATAGACCGTGTCATCCTCGGTACAAACTATATCTTGAACTCCAAGTAGACTCACTCTAATCAAATGAGCTCAATATCTCATATTGACTCATTTGGGCATGGCCATGCACTTCGTGGTCTCACTCTATCAAGAATATCGATGTCACCCCCGTCATATGGGAGGGATAGATCTCATCTACATCACTCATATCCCTCCGCATAATTTGTTACATACCCAGTAATCGCCTTTATAGTCCACCCATTTACGGGTGACGTTTGACGAAGCCAATGTATGCAACTCCTTATGTAGGGAACCATGGTGACTTCAGGTCTAAGGACTAATAGTCATACTAATAGCCACATGAGAAAGTATATGACACTCATATAACGATCCATGATACTTTCTCATGGCGGGTCATTTAGTATACATTCTCCAATGCATACCCATGTGTCAACTTGATATCTCATATCCATGACTTGTGAGATCAAGTCATCGTGTTGACCTACATGCTAGTCTCTACGCATTAACATTGTCCCTGAATGTTAATACTTGACTAGGAATGATTAAGAGTAGTGTTCTCTATATCATCTCATTATCGATTCAACCAATCGATTGATATAGATATGAACCTACTACTCAAGGACATTATTATATTTAGTTATTTGACACCAATACAAGTAAATATAATAACCATGTCTTTATAAATAGGAATATGATACAATAAAGTCCATACAACAATCATCACATTATTGGCTCTAGGGCTTTCACTAACAATCTCCCACTAGCACTAGTGCCAATCACCGTAGTATCTAATACCCAATGACCTAGTGTGACCATCATGCTTTTTCTGTGCCAAAGTCTTGGTCAAGGGATCTGCGATGTTAGCCTCTGTGGGTACTCTGCAAATCTTCACATCTCCTATATCGATAATCTCTCGAATGAGATGGAAGCACCAATATATTCGGCCTCTGTTGTAGAATCAGCAACTGTGTCCTGCTTGGAACTCTTCTAGCTCACAGCGCCACCATTCAAGCAAAACACGAACCCTAACTGCGATCTATAATCATCCTGGTCTGTTTAGAAGCTGGCATTGCTGTAACCCTTTACAACTAGCTCCTCATCGTATGTGACATTGGCAGAAGTCCCTTCTTGGAATTCTACATGGCAAACCGTAGTAATACCGTGTCAATGTATGTACTCTGACTTAGGCCAAGCAATCTCTTAGATCTATATCTATAGATCTCGATACCTAGAATACAGGTTGCTTCACCTAAGTCCTTCAATGAGAAGCACATCCCCAGCCAAGTCTTCACAGACTGTAGCGAATGGTTGTCATTCCCAATGAATAGTATGTCTTCCACATACAATACAAGGAAGACAACTGTGTTCCCATTAACCCTCTTGTAGACACAAGGTTCATCTTCATTCTTGATGAAACCAAACTGTTTGATCGCATCATCAAATCAAAGATTCCAGCTCCGAGAGGCTTGCTTTAGCCCATAAATGGACCTTTGCAGCTTGCATACTTTCCTAGTATGCTGTGGATCTTCAAAACCCTCAGGTTTTGTCATGTACACATCCTCGAGTAAGTTTCCATTCAGAAATGTAGTTTTGACATCCATCTGCCAGATCTCATAATCGTGGTATGCTGCAATAGCAAGCAAGATCCGAATGGACTTAAACATTGCCACTGGAGAAAAGGTTTCATCATAGTCAATACCATGAATTTGCTTGAAACCTTTAGCCACCAATCGACCCTTATAGGTATGCGTAAGTCCATCCATGTCAGTCTTTCTCCTAAAGACCCACTTACACCCAATGGATTTGACCCCTTCAGGTGGATCAACCAAAGTCCATACTTGGTTGGTGTACATGGATTCCATCTCGGATCTCATGGCCTTTAGCCATTTCTCAGAATCTGGGCTCATCACAGCTTTCTGATAGGAGGTAGGCTCATTCTTAATGAGCATAACATCATCATGGTCAGACAAGAGAAATGAGTATCTATCAGGCTGACGACGTACCCTATTAGACTTGCGAAGAGGTAGGTCTACATGAACAGGTGGTTGTTCCACAACTCTTTGTGCAATAACCTCATCACCCACAACACTTTGTGGTTCTTGTTCAACCTCCATCAAGGCCTCAGTGCTATGGTCCTCATCTTGAATTTCTTCAAGATTGAACGTACTCCCACTAGTTTTTTTTATAAACAAAATCCCTTTCTAGAAAAATCCAGTCTTTGCCACAAACATTTTGTGCTGACTGGGAATGTAGAAGTAATATCCTTTTGTATCCTTGGGATATCCAACAAAATAGCACCTATTGGATTTGGGTCCCAGTTTGTCTGAGACTTGATGTCGAACATAAGCCTCACAACCCCAAATCCTCATGAAAGACATCTTGGGATTTCTCCCTGTCCATATCGTATATGGTGTCTTTATCACAACCTTGGATGGTACACGGTTAAGGGTAAAGGTTGTTGTGTCTAGAGCATATCCCCAAAAGGATATGAGAAGATCTGTGTGACTCATCATAGATCGTACCATATCTAATAGGGTACGATTCCTCCTTTCGGATACACCATTCCACTGTAGTGTTCCAGGAGGAGTGAGTTGGGATAGAATCCCACACTCATCTAGATAGTCACGAAACTCATGGCTAAGGTATTCACCACCTCGATATGATCGAAGTATCTTAATACTCTTGCCAAGCTGGTTTTGTACTTCATTCTTGAATTCTTTGAACTTTTCAAAGGATTCTGATTTATGTGTCATAAGATACACATAACCATATCTACTGAAGTCATCAGTAAATGTAATGAAGTACCTGTAACCACCTCTAGCAGCAACATTGAAAGGACCACATACATCACTATGCATAAGTCCTAACAAATCTGTTGCTCTTTCGCTGTGTCCACTAGAGGGAGTCTTGGTCATCTTGCCTAAAAGGCAAGACTCGCATGTCTCATATGATTCAAAATCAAATGAGTCTAGCAGCCCATCCTTATGGAGCTGAGATAAGCGACTCTCATTTATGTGACCTAAGCGACAATGCCAGAGATAGGTTTGGTTCAACTCATTTGACTTGAACCTTTTGGTACTTATGTTATAGATAGGGCTCTCTAAGTGTAGAAAGTAGAGTCCATTCATTAGAGGTGCACTATAATAGAACATATCATTTAAATAAATTGAATAATATTTGTTCTTTATTATAAATGTAAATCCTTTCTTGTCCAAACAAGAAATCAAAATTATGTTCTTAGTCAAAGTAGGCACATAACAACATTCATCTAACTCTAGTACAACCCCAGAGGGCAGAGATAGATCATAAGTTCCTACAGCAACAGCAGCAACCCTTGCTCCATTGCCTACTCGTAGGTCCACCTCGCCCTTTGTCAATGCCCTGCTATTTCTCAGCGCCTGCACATTGGTACAAATGTGAGATGCACATCCGATATCTAATACCCATGATGAAGAAATAAATGTTGGAGATTTGACGCCGCTAGAGGGGGGTGAATAGCGTTTGACCGTTCGTAGATGGAATTCGATCGCGTGTTCGTGTCTATAAGTTTCGGTAGCACAGCGGAATATATATAATAACAATAATGAAACACAATCACAAACACAATAACACGAAGATTTAACGTGGTTCGGAACCACACGGTTCCTAATCCACAGATCGAGCTCTAACGAGCTCTAGCGACGCCAATGCAATCACTAATCACAAATACTCCTTCTCGACAACAAGTCGGAGGTGGAGAAACCTCGTACAAAAGATTACAACAATAATCTAAGTAGATACAAGCAAATACAATGAGATATAATGCAATATAAGTAAAGAAAAAGCTTTACAAATGCCTTTTGATTTCTTTCTTGTTGATCGCTTGAACCGTGGTTGAAGACCCTGATTTGCAGCAGTAAATCACTGCCAAAAACCCTCCCGTAGAGCTCCTTTTATCCTTGCGCGCGATCTGGATTTCCGCCCATCAGTCGACTGCCATAAGTCACCAGTAGACTGATGCCACTGTTGTCGTGAGACAACGGCTCGATCCACACTGGAAAAACTCCAACGGATCTCTTGGCAGTCGATCGTTGCCGGCGCGCCAGAAGTCGATCGCCCGCTACGAGCGTTCGCTCGACATCGATCGGCGATCGCTCGACTTGGGCTGATTGCGCGATACCGCTGATCGCTTCCACGAGCTGAGCCGATCGCGAGAGCATTTCGGCTAAACGGGCAAATCAACTGTTGACACGACGTCAACCGGCCATAATGCGATCGCCAACCTCAAAAATGAGGTTTTAACCCAAGTATGGTGCCCCCATACTTGCTAGACCACCCTTAGCCTAGACCTAAGCCTTCTAGCCACCTCCATTAGCCTCACGCCTATCGGATCCCTCCAAGTCATCCATGACTTGTTCATCCATCGCGCTAGCCTCTAGGTGCTTCCGTCGGCTATGTCATGCTAACGGTGTCTACACCGCCAAGGCACATTGGACTTACGCCGCCAAGACTCCGCTTGGACTTTACGCCGCCAACCATTGGACTTATGCTGCCAAGACTCAAGCTTGGACTTTCCCTTGCCAACCCATGTTGGACTTTTACATTGCCAAGACCCATGCTTGGACTTTTCCCTTGCCAACCCATGTTGGACTTCTAAATGCCAAGACCATGCTTGGACTTTCCCTTGCCAACCCAAGTTGGACTTTTACATTGCCAAGACCCATGCTTGGTCTTTTCCTTGCCAACCCATGTTGGACTTTCCATGACAAGACCATGCTTGGACTTTCCTTGCCAACCCATGTTGGACTTTACATTGGCAAGACCCATGCTTGGACTTTCCATTGCCAATCCATGTTGGACTTTCCCAAATGCCAAGTGTCCCACTTGGACTTTCCATTCCAAGTACCCATGACTTGGACTTTCCCATGACAATTACATTGTCATATGTTTTTGTCGAACATCAAAACATCAAAACATCACTCGAGTCAAACTCGAGTCCTGGTCAATCGTGACCTGGGCCGATTGCACCAATAATCTCCCCCTTTTTGATGTTTGATAAAAACCAAACAAACCATTGAGTTAGAACACTAACTCAAATCTCTTACCAATTATCCCAAATTGGTAAACACTCTCCAAATGTTCTCCCCCAAACATTCTCCCCCTTTTTGACTAACATCAAAAAGGTTTTCTCTCCAAGGAGGTCAATGTCTCATGTCCCAATGAGATCTTACAATCTCTCTCTTGGTCCAAAAATACCTAGGATGCCTACCATCTTTCTAGTGATAAGTTCCATATCACTCAAGAGAGGCAATCCTATACTCTCTCCCAATTTCCAAATTTGGTCTCTCAAAATCCCATCAATTTTCCCAATCGATGATACTCTCCCAATAACTTCTCCCCCTTTAAGAAGAGAAATACATCCATCATCCCAAGATGGATAACTCCCCCTAAAGGCTTTCTCCCCCTTGACCATTGCACCAACAATGTCCTTGGGAAGTCCCTAAGCCAATAGGAACTCTAAACCATCAAAATTAAGGTTCTAAGTTCAACATAGAACTTTCACTCACCCTAAATTTGATACTTTGACCTAACACATCTCCTAATCCATATCCAATGAATTTTCACCCTTTATAATGCTTCCCAAAGCATATCCTAGGGTTAGGAGAGATTAGGGACCTTTACAATGGTTGAACACGGGATAAACAACCTTGTTTTCTCGAAATCAGACTTGGCAGTCGACTCCTGATAGTAATCAGTCGACTGCCACCCATATCAGTCGACTGATAGCTGAAATTTCCGAATTTCAACTATCAGAATCGAGATTTAGAAAAGCATAAGTAATTCTACGTAATTTAAAAAATCATAAAAATTCATACGTACATTACTTATAGTCAATACAATGGGTGAAAAATATTTGAAAATTATTTTACCCATAAAATAGTGAGTTTGATACAAAACTCAAAACCATTGAAATTTTCAATGTTTTGGCCCTATTTTGTATCAACTTCATCAATGGTGATTGCTATCAAAAGATAGACTTCACCAAGGTTTTCTAAATTGATTTTAAAATGATTTCAAAACCATGTCTTGGATCATATTCCTTGGGCTCTATGCACATGACTTGTACACAAGCTTTCCTAATGATCCACAATTGAAATTAGATGAGTTTCAGTTCATCTAGATGCAAAAACTATGCACCTTGAACTTAACTCATATCCTAGCATCTCACATGTATCTAGGGTGTACAAATACACATACATGTCAATTTGATGTGAGATGTGGGTTTTGGTTCATTTAAAGTAGGGTTTCATGCATCTTCTAAGGCAACCCTACTTGATTCCCTTATGAATGAGACTCCAAGTCATGCCATAGTTCTTAAATCAATTTCAATTGAGATTTTCTTAAATGCATGAATGATTATGGCATTAATGATGATATAAATAAGCATATGCTCATAATCATGATGTCATGGCATAAGATGAAATCTAAAAACTTATGACATTTAAAACCTTAATCCTAAAACATGAACATGACATATAAAATGATTAAAAGTAAGCATGATGTCATGACATGTTATATGGCAAACAAAGCATGACATATAAAATATATAGGTATAGTAATACCTAAATTTTAATATTAATTGCCATTTGATATAATTAGGTTTATTTTGCCATATTAATCTAAATTTTCCCAAATGTGCCAAAAACCCAAATTGACACATTAAAACCTCTAAAACTAAATTGTGCCAATTTGATCAAATTATCAAACTTCTTAATTAATATTGGCACATCCTAAAAACCTTTAAGATTCAAATCAAACCACATTCCCAAGGTAACCATAACCTTGAAAATGACCTAAAATGCCACCTTTATCATGGTTGAGTTAACTACCCATCCAATCAAGGTTGGCACACCCTAAACCCATCTAGCGTGAATCAATCACGCTCTTAGGAACCCAAAACCGATTTGAGCTCCTAGGGTTAATTAGGTATTCCTTAGGGATAACCTCCCTAGATACCTTCCTAATGACCCTTCTAGGCTTGTTAGCCTTGGTCATTTGGGTATTACCTAGGTTGACTCTAGGGGTAACTCCCCTTGCAACCTTCTTAGTGGCCACCCTAGGTTTCCTAGAAATCCTAGCCACTAGGCACAACCTTTGGTCAACCTTAGGGATGACTTCCCTATTGACCTTGGTCTTCCTAGACCTAGTTTGTATTCCATAATCAAATGGAACACTATAGTAAGCCACCTTAGGCTTAGGTTTGTGACCCAAACCTTGCTTGCCCTTGGTTGACTTTTGTCTTTGAGCTCCTAGGTGTTGACTTTGAGTCCTAGACCTTTGACTTTGACTTTTGGACCCTTGATTTTAACCACTAGACCCTTGCATTTGATTTTGCATAATTTTGAGGGTCTTTTCTAAATTCTCAAGCCTTGATCTCAATGCTTGGTTCTCTAATTCTAGTTTCCCAATTTTAGAATTTTGATTAAGTTTTTGGGCATTACCATTTTCTTTAGGCATATGCCTAGTCCATTTAGGATTGAAACCTAGGTGCTCTTGCACCTTTCTAATTGTCTCCCTCGGTAAAATTGATCTTGAGTTATTTGACCTAGGTTTGTCCTTAGGTAAATTGTTTTTAGGGACATTAGTCCCAAATTTCTCCCTATTATCTAAGTGGACATTCTTAGCTCCTAAGCAAAAATACTTGTTCCTATTAGCATGCTTTTCATAAATTGCAAGTGAATTGAAATCCCTAGCATGCTTTTGCTTGTAAATTGAAGAAGGAGCAAAATTAGAAGTTACCCTAGGGTTTGCCTTAGCTCCCCCTACATATGATGCTCCATTTTGAGTCTTCTTGTCCCCCTTCTTGCATTGACTCCGAAAATGTCCCGATTGTCGGCACTTGAAGCAAATTACTTGTTCTTTGCTCTTTTGCGTTGAGGGACCGACATCCTTGACCTTTGGAGCCGGTGGAGCTTTCCTATTCTTCTTTGTGTTAGGACCTTTGTAACGCTAGAGGGGGGGTGATTAGCGTTTCTTCGTTTCTACAATCAAGTTAGCGGAAGCAATACAAATACAAAACGAATACAAATACGAAATAAGAAACCAAACGCTAACACCCAATTTACGTGGTTCGGAGATGACGCTCCTACTCCACGGCAATCCGTAAGGTGGATTAGCCCTAGCCAAGCTTCACTATCTTCTCCTTTGGATGAACCAAGGTGGAGAAACCTTTCTTACAATACACTCCTCTTCTTTACAATGATGGATGATGAAGAACAAGAGAAGAGGAGGTTTTGGATTGCTAAAAACACTTAGAAAACTTGGTGAGCACGAGGATGAAGTTAGGAGTTAGAGCACTAGCCTCACCATGCTCCCCATGACCCCTTTTTATAGAAGAGGGGCTGTTTTTCCCGTTGGGCCTCGATCAGTCGACTGATGCATGCCATCAGTCGACTGCCGCCGAAGCCAACGGCTTCTGAAACGCGATCTCCGCGGAGATTCGTAGCCGCAATCTCCAACGGCGGTGATCGGTCGGTGATCTCTCCATCGATCGTGATGGAGTGATCGATCAGTGATCGGCAGCAATCGAGTGAGGCGCGTGCATTCGTGGCATTTCTTTCCTTGATCGATCGTGCCCATAGCGATCGATCGTAGCATCATCGATCGATATGCCCAAGGCAAGCGATCGTGATGGTCGTGGTTTCACCACGACTCGGTAAACGGCTGACCGAGTTGGTGATACATCGTATCAGTCGACTGATACTCATTAAGTATGAATAATTCATACTTGTTTTTATACCCTAGACCTAGACTCAACCTTCTAGCTCCGTATTAAGCCTTGCGCCTTCAGGATCCCTCCGAGTCCGCGACTTGTTCATCCTTTGCGCTTTGCTTCCAAGAGCTTCCTTCGGTTTCGTCATGTCTTGGGTTGCCAAATGCTTGGACTTTACGCCGCCAAGACTACAAGCTTGGACTTATGCTGCCAAGACCTTACTTTGGACTTCCTTTGCCAAGGTTCACTTGGACTTTACGCTGCCAAGACTACAAGCTTGGACTTATGCTGCCACGACCTTACTTTGGACTTCCTTTGCCATGGTTCACTTGGACTTTACGCTGCCAAGACTACAAGCTTGGTCTTATGCTGCCAAGTCCATCCCTTGGACTTCCTTTGCCAAGATCATACTTGGACTTCTCTTTTACCTGTCACTTAAACACATTCGCAATTAGATCACAACACATTGCCTAACTTAAATGATTATCCAAACATCAAAACATATAAATGCTTGGAGCATTGTTGCACCAACAATCTCCCCCTTTTTGATGTTTGACAATCATTTAAGTTAGGTCTTTAAAAAAAAATATAATCATATTTCCAATATAGATTCTAACTTAAACATTCCTTCTCCCCCTTTGACAGACATCAAAAAGAGAAGGATTCATAAATGAAAGAGTTAAGGGTATTGGATCTTGGACTAAGGTATAAGATTGAAATTAAGCTCCCCCTTAATCCAAGATATGATGTGTAAACCATATTTGAAGCAAAGCATATCAATGAATTAAACATGAAGTTCTAACTTTGCACTAACAATGGATTTTAGGAAAGAAAACGATATTATATATGAAACTCCCCCTAAAACACTGCATTAATCTGTCCTAAAACTTTGTTTATTGCAACATTATCATACCATAGTTTTAGGACATCAAGGATACACTAAATATCAGAAAACGCAGTGTATCAGTCGACTGGTTTCTGAACCAGTCGACTGCTAGACCTGAAACTGAAATTTCAGCCTTTTCAGCCCAACTTTAGAAATGCGGTAGAAATTCCAGAAATCTTGAAAAATCACGAAATTTCGCGTACACATTTCTGAAATCATACTTGATGAAGGAAAAATAATTTGAAAAATATATGTTTTTCAGATTTCAAGATTGATACAACCTTGGAATCTAACAAAAGTTCTAAAGAGTTTGCAACCTTTGTATCACTTTTGTGGTTCATTTGGAAATTGTTTTTCAAAATATGATGAACATAGTTTAAAATATATATTATTTGGAATTTCCAACCATGTTCTTTGAGCTATGTATCCATTACTTGAATACAAGCCTTCCCAATGATTGGTCCATAAGGTGTTTATGTCTCTAGGTGTGTCATTGGCTCATAGTAATGCATCATAACAAGCATGATGAGCCAAGTACACCTTCCCTATTATCTCACATGGTTCTAGGTGTCTCAATACAAAAATCAAGGTTCTTAAGGCTTTTTGTGAGATGTAACAAGGTATAAAGATAACATATAAACATGGGATCATGCAAGCCTAGAATTTTACTCCACAAAGCACATACCAAGCTCTCTCCTTAAAGATGAAAATTCATTTTCGGGAAGAGCTTTGGTGAAGATATCGGCAAGGTTGGACTTAGATTCTACATAATTAAGTTCAATGTCCCCTCTTGCCACGTGATCTCTTATGAAGTGATGTTTCACTTCAATGTGCTTGGTCCAAGAGTGATGTACCGGATTTTTGGTCAAGTTGATGGTACTCACATTGTCACAATAAACCTTAATGTTAGAGTAGTGTAGCTCATAGTCCACAAGAGTATGTCTCATCCAAAGCAATTGAGCTACACAACCACCCATAGCCACATATTCGGCTTCGGTGGTTGATAAAGCAACACAATGTTGCTTCCTACTACTCCAACTAACTAGGGAGGACCCAAGAAATTGGCATCCACCACTAGTACTTTTCCTATCCAATTTGCACCCGGCATAATCGGAATCGGTATAACCAAGCAATTCAAATGACCTAGTCCTAGGATACCAAAGTCCTACATTTAGAGTACCTTTAATATATCTTAAAATTCTTTGACGGCTACTAAATGTGATTCTTTGGCACAAGATTGGTATCTTGCACACATACCTAAATAAAATATCGGGTCTACTAGCGGTTAGGTATAGTAGGCTACCTATCATACTCCTATAAAGTTTAAGATCGATTGATTTACCATTATGATCACTATCTATTCTAGTGCTAGTGGCCATAGGAGTGCTTACAATTTTGGCATTTTCCAAACCAAATTTCTTGATCATTTCATTTGCATATTTGGTTTGATAAATATGGATACCTTCATTGGTTTGTTTTACTTGTAATCCTAGGAAAAATTGAGTTCTCCAACTAAACTCATTTCAAATTCATTTTCCATATTTTTTATAAAGTCTTGAAGTAGATCATCATTTGTAGACCCAAAGATGATATCATCAACATATACTTGGGCTATGAATATATCTTTCAATGTTGACTTTATAAATAAGGTTTGATCTACTTGTCCTCTTATAAAATCCTTAGAAATTAAGAAGGATGACAATCTTTCATACCATGCCCTAGGAGCTTGTTTTAACCCATATAATGCTTTCCTAAGCTTATATACATGATTTGGATAATCTATGTTCTCAAACCCGGGTGGTTGCTCTACATACACTTCCTCCTTAATAAAACCATTTAAAAATGCCGATTTAACATCCATTTGGTAAAGTTTAAATCCCATGTAGGAAGCATACCCTAAGAGAATTCTAATAGATTCTAATCTAGCAACCGGGGCATAAGTCTCATCATAGTCAAGCCCCTCAACTTGATTAAATCCCCTAGCAACCAACCTAGCCTTATTTCTAGTGATATTCCCTTGGTCATCTAACTTATTCCTAAAGACCCATCTTGTAGTAATTATGGTGCTATCATTGGGTCTAGGTACTAACTCCCAAACTTAACTCCTCTCAAATTGAGCCAATTCATCTTGCATTGCCAAAATCCAATCCGGATCATGGAGTGCATCATTGATCGATTTAGGCTCAAGTTGTGAGATGAGAGCAACTTGACTAGTAGGAGCCCTATGAAATGACCTAGTTCTTACTCCTTGAGATAGATCTCCTACTACTTGGTCAAGTGGATGATCTTGATGAATTCTTAGGTTTCTAGAAGGGGTTTCAAATTGATCATTGTTATCCTCCATCCTTCTTTCATCATCGGAATCTTCTTTTCCTCCCCCTTGATCATTGCCCCTAATAGTCAAATTTTGAAGTTTTTGGGTAATGTCTTGATTATTGTCATTAATATCCTTATCAATGGAGGACTTTCTAGGGTAGGTACTCGTAGTTTCATCAAATTTAACATTTGAGGACTCCTCAATCCCTTGGGTTCTCTTATTGTAGACTCTATACCCTTTACTTGTGGATGAGTATCCAACTAGAATTCCCTCATCCGCTTTAGATTCAAATTTCCATAAGTTGTCTTTGGTATTTAAGATATAAACTTTACATCCAAAGACTTTGAAATAGTGAATTGTGGGAATAGTTCCATTCCATAGTTCAAAGGTGTCTTTCCTAAAAACCTATGGATTTGAACCCTATTTTGGATATAGCAAGGTATTAACGCCCACAAGTAGCTAGGTAGAGAATATGCATTTAGCATAGTCCTAGCCGCTTCATGTAGGGCACGATTTCTCCTTTCCACCACCCCATTTTGTTGGGGTGTTCTAGGACAAGAGAACTCATGCTTGTACCCTTGCTCTAAACAAAATTGTGAAAATTTAAAGTTTTCAAATTCACCACCATGATCACTACGGATCCGGTTGATTTTGAGTTTCTTTTCATTTTCAACCCTTTTACTAAATCCTATGAATATTTCTAAGGTATCATCCTTATGTTTCATAAAGTAAACCCAAGTATACCTAGAAAAATCATCCACAATGACTAAACAATATTTGTTACCATTTAAAGATGGAGTGCTATGGCAATCAAATAAATCAAGATGCAATAATTCTAATGGTAAAGACGTATTAGTTAAGGTTTTACCTTTGTGTGATGCTTTTGTTTGTTTTCCTTCTTGGCATGCATCACACATTTTGTTCTTGACATACTTGATCTTTGGTAACCCTTTGACCAACTCCATCTTGGCTACCTTGGCTATGTTTTTCATGTTGACGTGCCCCAATCTTCTATGCCATAGCCAACATTCTTCTTCTTTTGCCACAAGACACTTAGTAGAAATGTTAGAAGCATATGAATGATCAACATAATAGATGTTTGATTTCCTATATCCAACTAACATGCAATCATTTAATTCCTTGTGTTTAATCATGCATTTAGAGGATTCAAACGAGACATGATAGTTTGCATCACAAAGTTGACTAACACTTAATAAATTAAACTTCATATTTTCAACTAGCAAGACTTTGTGAATAACAATTTTAGGGGATACCTCAATTGTACCTCTACCTAGTATCTTGAGTTTTCCACTATTCCCAAAAGATACCGCCCCTTCTTCACATATTTAATTGTGGAGAACTTGCTCACATCCCCGGTCATATGTGTTGAGCAACCGCTATCCACAATCCACATACCTCGCCTCCTACCTAAATCACATGAAAACACAAGCTTTTGGTACCCAAACATTTGGACCGGTAACATTAATTAAAAACTTCTTAGGTACCCAAGCTTTCTTAACCTTACCCTTAATGGTTCCTTTCCTATTAATTAATGAAATATAAGCAACCTCTTTCTCTTTTGGCTTATATCCTAAACCGCCTTGTTATAAACCGCTCTTTGCCTACTAAGGATCATGTCAAGACCTTTTGAGCCATTTGAAAATTTTTCTAAACATGTTTTCAATTTACTAACCTCATCCTTAAGTTTTTCATTTTCTTCCCTAAGCATGCAAGAGTCAACATGTAAAAGTTTTTCATCCCTAATGGCTTTTAATTCTATCTTCATGCTCTTAACCTTAGATTTAGATTTATCTAGAGCTTCTTGAAGATATGCAATTGATTTATAAAGAAGTTCTACTTTAGGAGAATTCATTACCTCATCGTCACTAGATGACGATTCATCACTTGAGGAGCTTTCTTCTTGGCTTGACGTTCGGAATCATCTCCTAGTGCCATGAGTGCCACATGGCAGTGATGTGGCAAAGCTCATCATCGGAAGATGAGTCTTCAACGCTTGGTGTGTCCCATGTGGTTTGAGCCACCATAGCCTCCTTCTTCTTCTTCTCCTTCTTGTCCTTCTTCTTCTTTTCTTTTCCTCCTTCTTCTTTAGCTCGCAATTTGGCTTTATGTGCCCCTTCTTATTGCAAGCATGACAAATCACATTATTGTTAAAATTTGAATTACCACTACTTTTACCTCTTGATGAGTGGACCCTTCCTTGCTTCTCTATTCTTGAATTCCTTTGATTTTCTAAGGAACTTCTTGACAAAATGGGCCACCTCACTAGCGAGTCTCCATCACTACTTGACTCTTGCTCCGACTAGGATGAAGATGACACCTCTTTCCTTTCTTTCTTCTTCTTTTCTTTCTTTTCAACAAATAGGGCCAAACCCTTTTCCTTAGAAGACATGTTAGTTTGTTCATGCAATTCAAACTCACAAAATAGTTCATCAATTTTAATTTGAGAGATCCCTAGTTACCTTAATGGCATCAACTATAGAGGTCCATAAAGAATTTCTAGGAAAAGCTTGTAAAATATACCTTACTACATCCCGGTTGTCAACTCGCTCACCTATGATATGGAGTCCGTTCACAATTTCCTTGAACATTCCATGCATTTGGCTTACGGTTTCATGCATCTTCATTTGGAAGGCTTGAAGTTGTCCAATTAGAAGGTCCTTCTTGCCCTCTTTGACTCCTTGAACCTTCATTTAGCTCAATGAGCTTTTCCCATAGCTCCTTGGATTCAAAAGGCCCCACCTTGCTGAGTTGCTCCATTGTGACGCCGCATTGGATGGTGAGGACGGCTTTTGCATTTGACTAAATTGCGGTTCATCTCCTTGTCCAATCCTTGCTTGGAATAGGGTTTCCACGCTCATCCACGGTTCCTCAAGCCATCTACAACACTATGCCAAATTTCAATATTACTCATTAAATAGTACTTCATCCTACCTTTCCAATATGCGAAGTGACTCCCATCGAAGAGTGGTGGCTTGGCGATGCTATATCCTCTTGAAGAGCCATTGATGCCTTGGTTGATGGTGAGATCTTCCAAGCGATCCGGCTCGATACCACTTGTTAGGACCTTTGTAACGCTAGAGGGGGTGATTAGCGTTTCTTCGTTTCTACAATCAAGTTAGCGGAAGCAATACAAATACAAAACAAATACAAATACGAAACAAGAAACCAAATGCTAACACCCAATTTACGTGGTTCGGAGATGACGCTCCTACTCCACGGCAATCCGTAAGGTGGATTAGCCCTAGCCAAGCTTCACTATCTTCTCCTTTGGATGAACCAAGGTGGAGAAACCTTTCTTACAATACACTCCTCTTCTTTACAATGATGGATGATGAAGAACAAGAGAAGAGGAGGTTTTGGATTGCTAAAAACACTTAGAAAACTTGGTGAGCACGAGGATGAAGTTAGGAGTTAGAGCACTAGCCTCACCATGCTCCCCATGACCCCTTTTTATAGAAGAGGGGCTGTTTTTCCGTTGCCTCGATCGGTCCGACCGATGCATGCCATCGATTGCCGCCAACGGCCGAACGCTGATCTCCGCGGAGATTCAGAGCCGCAATCTCCAACGGCCGGTGTGATCACGATCCGATCTCTCCATCACGATCGATGGAGTGATCATCGAGTGATCAGCGGCAATCAGTGAGACCGCATTCGTGGCATTTCTTTCCTTGATCACCGATTGTTGCCCATAGCAGCTGATCGATCGTAGATCACGATCGACATGCCCAAGGCGATCGATGGTCGATGGTTTCACTGACCGACAACCGACGCCGATCGATACATCGTATCAGTCGACTGATACTCATTAAGTATGAATAATTCATACTTGTTTTTATACCCTAGACATAGACTCAACCTTCTAGCTCCGTATTAAGCCTTGCGCCTTCAGGATCCCTCCGAGTCCGCGACTTGTTCATCCTTTGCGCTTTGCTTCCAAGAGCTTCCTTCGGTTTCGTCATGTCTTGGGTTGCCAAATGCTTGGACTTTACGCCGCCAAGACTACAAGCTTGGACTTATGCTGCCAAGACCTTACTTTGGACTTCCTTTGCCAAGGTTCACTTGGACTTTACGCTGCCAAGACTACAAGCTTGGACTTATGCTGCCACGACCTTACTTTGGACTTCCTTTGCCAAGGTTCACTTGGACTTTACGCTGCCAAGACTACAAGCTTGGTCTTATGCTGCCAAGTCCATCCCTTGGACTTCCTTTGCCAAGATCATACTTGGACTTCTCTTTTACCTGTCACTTAAACACATTCGCAATTAGATCACAACACATTGCCTAACTTAAATGATTATCCAAACATCAAAACATATAAATGCTTGGAGCATTGTTGCACCAACACTTTGGGCACTTGCTCTTATAGTGCCCGGTTTCCCTACACTCAAAACATATTATATGCATTTTATTATTAACACATATGTTTGAGTTACCTAGGTTAATGGAGACCAGAATTGGACTTTGGGCTTCTTCATCTTGACCGGATGTCGAAGCTTCTTCTTGATGTTCCGGTGTGGAAGTTATCTCCTCCCCCTCAATCCTTGAGGTGGATGCTTCTTCCACTTCCTCCACCTCTTCTGATCCGGATGTTGATTCCCTATCAACCTCCGAATCCTCACTTCCTTGTGAGGATGATGCATTAGCCTCTTCGGTCTCTTCCTCTTGGACCGGTTGTGAGCCTTCATGATATTTTGCCACTTGACTCCAAAGTTCTTTGGCATCCTTGTACTCACCTAGCTCACTCATAATTTTATTAGGAATCAAATCAACCAAGAATTTAATTACCTTTGTATTCTTTTCGAACTCTTGGATTTGTTCCTCAGTCCACTTCTTCATCTTGAGAATTCCTCCCTTGGGCCCTTTTGGATATTGAAATCCCTCCATCAAAATGCCCCACTCTTCAAAGTCCTTCATCATCAAGAATTCTTCAATCCTCACCTTCCATTGATTGAATCCTTCTTGTCCATAGAAGGTATAAGGGATAGGTGTGTTGATATCCCATCCAAGCTTGTCTTGGAATTCCATCTTCACCCTCTAGCGTCTTGCTCCCGGTTGTTAATCCGTTGAAGAGCCACCAGGCTCTGATACCAATTGTTGGAGATTTGACGCCGCTAGAGGGGGGTGAATAGCGTTTGACCGTTCGTAGATGGAATTCGATCGTGTGTTCGTGTCTACAAGTTTCGTTAGCACAGCGGAATATATATAATAACAATAACGAAACACAATCACAAACACAATAACACGAAGATTTAACGTGGTTCGGAACCACACGGTTCCTACTCCACGGATCGAGCTCTAGCGATGCCAATACAATCACTAATCACAAATACTCCTTCTCGACAACAAGTCGGAGGTGAAGAAACCTCGTACAAAAGATTACAACAATAATCTAAGTAGATACAAGCAAATACAATGAGATACAATGCAATATAAGTAAAGAAAAAGCTTTACAAATGCCTTTTGATTGCTTGCTTGTTGATTGCTTGAACCGTGGTTGAAGACCCTGATTTGCTTTAGCAAATCGCCTCAAAAACATCCAAGAAATCGCTGCCAAAAACTCTCCCATTGAGCTCCTTTTATCCTTGCATGCGACCTGGATTTCCGCCCATTAGTCGACTGCCATAAGTCACCAGTCGACTGATGCCACTGTTGTCGTGAGACAACGGCTCGATCCACGCTGGAAAAACTCCAACGGATCTCTTGGCAGTCGACTGCCAGCGCCCGTAGTCGACTGCCCAGTCGGCTACGGAGCGTTCTGTGCTCGACATTGGACTGGCAGTCGACTGCCAGAGCATTTCCAGCTCTAAACTGGTAGTCCAACTCAAGTCGACTCATAGCAGTCGAACCGGCCATAATGCCAGTCGACTGCCAACCTCAAAAATGAGGTTTTAACCCAAGTATGGTGCCCCCATACTTGCTAGACCACCCTTAGCCTAGACCTAAGCCTTCTAGCCACCTCCATCAGCCTCACGCCTCTCGGATCCCTCCAAGTCATCCATGACTTGTTCATCCATCGCGCTAGCCTCTAGGTGCTTCCGTCGGCTATGTCATGCTAACGGTGTATACACCGCCAAGGCACATTGGACTTACGCCGCCAAGACTCTGCTTGGACTTTACGCCGCCAACCATTGAACTTATGCTGCCAAGACTAAAGCTTGGACTTTCCCTTGTCAACCCATGTTGGACTTTTACATTGCCAAGACCCATGCTTGGACTTTTCCCTTGCCAACCCATGTTGGACTTCTCAAATGCCAAGACCATGCTTGGACTTTCCCTTGCCAACCGATGTTGAACTTTTACATTGCCAAGACCCATGCTTGGACTTTTCCTTGCCAACCTATGTTGGACTTTCCATGCCAAGACCATGCTTGGACTTTCCTTGCAAACCCATGTTGGACTTTACATTGCCAAGACCCATGCTTGTATGTATGTGATGCATGCTAGTAGAATAATGCTTGTATGTATATGATACATACTAGGATAATTTTCTTGTATGTATATGATGCATACTAGAATAATGTATGTATGTATGTGATGCATGCTAATATAGGATAATAAAGGCCTTAATGCGTATATGATACACATTACGATTAGATTATATCTTAATCGAATCAACTCGTAAATGCCTACCAGGTCCTTGATACCCATCACTACCTCAATCATTTGTAGTTGTTGAATCTGCCAAAGCAGAGCAACTCATATTATCTTGGTAGGGTGCGGAGGGACAATCTTGGTCCCGCCTATCACGGCTTGGGTTAGAGTAAGCTCAATTAGATTGAGTAAAACTAGTTAACTCAATTGGATCGAGTAGAACTATAGGCATATTCCAATCGTTGGAAAGATATATATATATATATCAACATATATATATATATATATATATATAAAATTAACTGTGATGTAGTCATGGGCCTACTACGATCTTCTCAAGCCAATGAGAAGATCGGACGGTCAACCTAAGGCTAGCGGCTTCTCCAAGCGCTTCCTTTGACCGCCATGTGCTGTCGGCACCCTTCTCGTAACTTCGTCTACAAGTGGACTTTCCACCGCTCCATTTTATACATTACAAATATGAAACTCGAGTTACATTCGAGTATAAAACTATTTACAACTAGAATTTCAAAAGAAGAGGTACGATGCGTAGGTCGCATACACTATACAACACGCACAACCACAAAAACGGCACGCAAACAGTATTATGAATTACAACACATCATAATCCAATCAAATTGGGGTCATTGGGCCATGAAAATCACAGAATTCTACATAATTCTAAATTATGTATTTTTACATAAAATTTCTATAATTTTTCCTATTTTTCTTTTCAATTTTATGAGTCACCTCTACGTAACGGTCCCGCTAAGCGGTTTCCGGGCGCGATCGTGGGACAAGGCCCCTTTCGGGGATAGGGGCAGCGCCCCTACTCGCAAAATAAACTTTGTGAGTGTCCCTACTATGATCTTACAGTGACTTAAGTCGCTGTCCCAAAAACCTAAAGCGAGAACTCACCGTTTCGGAGAGTTTTTCTCGGTGGTTGATGCCGACAAGTGTCCCAACACTCGTTGCTTCGACTCTTCGAGAAAAATACCCAAAAATTCTATAAAAATAGGAAATTTACAGAAACATAAAATTCTGTAATTTTTATATCTAATATAAAAACCACAAAAATGAAACACATACATGCTTTGCATGTGGCTCTGATACCACTGTTGGGTTTTTCGAGCCGTAAAAACCGCTTTTTGCGTTGCGAAAACCTCGGAAGCCCCGGCCACGGATCCGTGCGAAGTATAAAATATAAAACTAACATGTATGTGTTTAATACCTTTAGATATACTCTAGATCTACATGATAAGAAGTTACCCTCGATGCGATGCCCTTCGCAAATCCCACTCGTCCAAAAGGTTCGTCGGATCTCGAGAGTGTCAAGTGCACACTCCTCTATTGGTATCCACACAAGCAATAGGTGGAGAAAAATACCTTAGAGTGTGCTAGCACCCTTTAGGAATTTCGGCCAAGGAGGTTAGGGAGCTTGAGAGGATGATCCAAGGAGGAAGATGAAGTTGTGGTAACTCACAAAATGAATTCACATCTAATGGAATGGTGGTCGGCCACTTCAAGGCTTGGGAGTTACATGCATGCATGTAACTCCAAGAGCCAATGGTTCTTGGTCTCCCTCATGAGGTGGCACCATATGATAAGTCAATGATGATGTGGAACATCATCATTGGCCGGCCATGCCATGTCATCATCATGACATGGTATTTGGTCAAGTCAAACTTGACCTTTCATCTTCCCTCTCAAGTCAAGTCAAACTTGACCTCTTATCTCCCATGGTTGATCAAATCCAACCATTTGATTCAAGTCAATTTTAATTTAATGAATCTCTATTCATTAATTTAAATTGATTTGATGAATCAAATCTAAATTAGACTCATTCAACACTTGAATCAAATTGAGTCCAACTCAATTAGTCTAATTAGGATTAGTCTTAATCCAATTTGGTTCATCCCATGAACCTAATCCTCATGGTTCATCATATGAACCTAATCTCCATCTAATTGCTCTTTGTGTGTGACCCTATAGGTTCTTGTAACGTTGGCAATGTCCCTAAACCGATTTAGAAACATAAGCAATGAGTGGTATCTAGCAACACATCATTGCTACCCAAGTTACAAGAATGTTGAGCTCCAACATCACCTTTGTGACTACTAATTATGACTCTCACAATATGTGACAATGTCCCTCTATCCTTGACATCTAGATTGACCAATCGAGGCATAGACCGTGTCATCCTCGGTATAATCTATATCTTGAACTCCAAGTAGACTCACTCTAATCAAATGAGCTCAATATCTCATATTGACTCATTTGGGCATGACCATGCACTTCGTGGTCTCACTCTATCAAGAATATCGATGTCACTCCCATCATATAGGAGGGATATATCTCATCTACATCACTCACATCCCTCCGCATAATTTGTTACATACCCAGTAATCGCCTTTATAGTCCACCCATTTATGGGTGACGTTTGACGAAGCCAAAGTATGCAACTCCTTATGTAGGGAACCATGGTGACTTTAGGTCTAAGGACTAATAGTTATACTAATAGCCACATGAGAAAGTATATGACACTCATATAACGATCCACGATACTTTCTCATGGTGAGTCATCAGTATACATTCTCCAATGCATACCCATGTGTCAACTTGATATCTCATATCCATGACTTGTGAGAACAAGTCATCGTGTTGACCTACATGCTAGTCTTTAAGCATTAACATTGTCCCTGAATGTTAATACTTGACTAGGAATGATTAAGAGTAGTGTTCTCAATATCATCTCATTATCGATTCAACCAATCGATTGATATAGATATGAACCTACTACTCAAGGACATTATTATATTTAGTTATTTGACACCATACAAGTAAATATAATAACCATGCCTTTATAAATAGGAATATGATACAATAAAGTCCATACAACAATCATCACATTATTGGCTCTAGGACTTTCACTAACATGTAATGCTCCAGGTGCAAGTCGATTTAAAATTGCTTCAAACATATCTTGTCTTGATCTCATAGATGTCAACTCATCTTGGGTGCTAGCTAATCGAGCTTGAGTGTTTGCTAGCTCCTCTTGTGTGGATTGAAGTTGTTCATGCAGGGCTGCGTTAGTTGTTCTGGAGGAGGAGCTGACATCTGAAGAAGTGAACCTAACTGGTTTTGGCCCACTTCCAAGTCCTCTAATATATCCAGAGCGAACACCGAGGACTTGATCACAAATCTGATATGCAATCTGAACAACATCGATATCATCTCCGGTTTCTTGTGATTGAATGTGTTTATCTCGCAGTCTCACCATATCACCCTAAGAATAACAACATATTATTAATATATTTACAAATAATTATGCAAATTTAAAAATAACTTTACTAAATTTGATCGATTACATCTTACGTATGCAGCCTCGGCTTTCTCCCCACTCCATCCTTTTGATGAGCTACAATGTGTTTTATTGAAGATAGTAATCTGATCTTTTCTTTGTGACTGATCGGTCTGAAAAATATTATAATGTGTTAATATTAAAAATATCAAACAATATACTAAAACTATAAAGTTTGTACTTACACCGTCGTAACTGTATTGGATGAATGATTTAGAGCCACCACGATGAGTAAATGGTAGTTGTGCTCGATTTTAGGCATTTATTGTTGATCGTGTCTACAATATAAAAATTTGTTAAGCTAAAACGTAAAACATGAGTAATATAAAAAATATTTTAATTTTTTTAGATTGAGTTACCTGAAATTTCTCTGATTCAAACAAATCACACATATAGTTCCAATCTTCCTGTGTCTCACAATATTCGATCGACATATGATGTCGACGCTCGGTAGGGGGAAGGTGCAATAGGCTCTTATAATGAGTGTCCATCTTATTTCTATTGTCTCTATACCTTGCACTCATTAGCCTGTCGATCTTTTTTCTTACTGATGTTGGCTCGTCATCAAAACTGATATCGAAAGCAGCCTGAAAAAATACCAATATTGAAATTTATTAACGAATGATAGTTGATTATATAAATATCAAATTACTTGTACTTACTAGTAATCGGTCATATATCATATGTTTATTGTCTGCAGAGATATTCTTCCAGCTCTTAGCTTGTAAGGGAGCAAATTTCTTAATTGACAGCCTTAACTCTGTCATAAAAGTAGCTGCATTTATCCCGATAGGGTGATCATCGCTCTTACCGAAGGTAATGGATAATCTATCCCGTTCCTCGATTTGCCGTCTGAGCCGATCAGAGTGTGTCCCTCGTGTCTCTCTACGTGTTGGATGAACTGTAAATCAAAGAATGTTAACAATTAACAAGTTAAATAAATAGCAAACAAAATATACATATATAAAATCACATAACTAACCAGTAGGAGTAGGAGCACTATCATCGTCTGGCATAGGCACAACTGGAGGGCGCTCAATCCTCTTAGGCGGCATAGTTGTGACATTAAATATTATATACAGATCGATGTATAATAAAATATTATATTAAATACATGAATTATAAATGAAGAACAATATAAATACCATGTAAATACATATAATCGCTATCATAATCTGAAAAAGATAAATAATCATCTGCGTCACTGTCAATTTCACTATCTTCACCCTCAACAATATGAGTACTTTGAGCACCCATATCCAGATCAACTTGTGCATTTGTCATATTTATTTGTTGATGCTCAACATCTATTCGATATAGTTGAGTTATCGCTAAGTCTTCACCAACTACTGAAGTTGAATCATTGGATGAAATATCTTGGTTTGGCTCTATATTCAAGATATTTTCACCCTTAAAATCGTTTGATACTTCGTCAACTTCAGTTACTTCATATATTTCTCGGTGGTGAGACCTTTACACGATCTTCCAATGACCTCCACATTTGATTTCATTCAAATAATAGACTTGATTTGCTTGGTTTGTCAAAATGAATGGGTCATCATCGTACCATATTTTAGAAGTGTCAATACACAAGAGATCATACTCTTCCACCAACATTTTTTTTGGATTACATTGGAACCATTTGCACTAAAATAATTGGAATTTATACCTAAAAGAGTAAAATATTTGAACCACATCCTTTAACTCACCAAAAAAAATCCAAATTGTCCCCATCGTCAGAGGATGGTACGCTGACCCCACTATTCTGAGTAGTCCTGCATGAATCACGGGACCTTGTATGATATCGAATCCCATTTACAAATCATGCATCATACAGTTGCACTTCAGCATCAGGTCCCATTGCTAAATAATACAACTCATCTGTGATCTCTGAATTTGTAATATTTTTTAGCGCTTCAATTTTATTCCTAAACTACAGTGGAAAATCTCACTCTTGATATTGCATAACTTGATCAGCATGAACCCTTTGAGACATAAGTTGTAAATGCTCATTGGATAAAAAACTTAATCAATTTATACTCTGTGAATGAAAAAAATTAAAGTAATAACTTAATGTAAACACTTACTTTCGATATCGGTCAACTTCTGTACAATTATTGAGAATGTACCAATGTGCTTTCTTAAACAACGACAATGGCAACTTCAGACTTTGTTGGTTGCCAAATACTCTTGTTTGCTGTGAGAAAACACTTAATTTTCATATTGCTGATGGAACATCTTTATTCTGTTTCGACCTAGAAAAACTTGTCTCAATCTGACTCATATATAATGAACTGAAAGTCAATGCCTCGTTTACAATATACCCCTCTACAATAGATCCTTCAGGTCGTGCTTTATTACGAACATATTTTTTTAGCCTTCCCAAATATCGTTCAAAGGGATACATCCATCGTGACGAAACTGGCCCAGCCAACATAGCTTCACAAGGTAAATGGACTGTCAAATGGACCATAATGTCAAAAAATGCCGGAGGAAATATCCGTTCCATCTTACACAATATTAGGACTATTTGCTCCTCCATTCTACATAAGTCCGATGTGTGTAAAGATCTTGCAGTGATCTTTTTGAAGAAATCACATAGCTCACTTAGTGTGCTACATATGTCTTTTGGGAAAAATTTACGTACAACTGGAAGTATTCTTTGCAACAATACATGACAATCATGTGATTTTAGTCTATATATCTTTCCTTAATTTGCATTCACATGTCTAGATATATTAGCAATGTAACCATCTAGAAACTTAACTGATTTCAAAAATTGACAAAATTCATGCCTTTCTTCTAGTGTCAACGTGTAACTTGCATAATGCTTCCTAAATTTGTCTCCTACCGACTGCAAATGCAACTCACTCCTTATCCCCATATCTTGCAAATCTAATCTCGCTTTGAGAGTGTCCTTCGACTTTCTGTCTATATTTAATAATGTGCCAATTAAAGCATCACAGGAATTCTTTTCAATATGCATCACATCTAAATTGTGTCTCAACTTTAAACCTGACCAAGATGGTAACTCAAAAAATATAGACTTCTTTACCCAATTTGTATCATCCGAAGATCGCTGTCATTTTTTACTGAATAAAGGATGCTTACTGAATGTCAATTGGGGCAACGTGTCTAACTGCGCTAAAATCTCATATCCATTCATTAATCATGGTAGTCCTTTTTTAACCTTTCCATTGAAATCTTTATTTCTACACCATGGGTGGTGCACATCCAAGAATCGACGGTGATATGTGTAGCATATTTTACTCCTTAATCCTTGAGATTTGGTTTCATTCAGACATACTGGACATGCCTTATAGCCCTTTGTGCTCCATCCAGAAACTGTTCCGTATGCTGGAAAGTCATGAATGGTCCACATCACAGCATCATGTAATTGAAAGACTTATTCAGTCGATGCATCATATGCTTCCACCCCGTCATCCCATAGCTCCTTAAGTTCATTTATCAGAGGTTGTAGGTATACATCTATCTCTTTGCCAGGTGATCTAGGCCCAGGAATTAACAGAGACATAATCATATATGGCGGCTTCATCATTTTCCATGGTGGCAAATTATAATTCACAAGTATAACAGGCCACATACTATAAGCATTTGACATGTTTCCAAATGGATTAAACCCATCAGTAGCCAACCCTAAACGAATATTTTGTGGATCACCTACAAAAATTTCATGTGCATTGGCAAATTCTTTCCATGATTCACTATCAGCTGGGTGTCTTAATACACCATCTGTTTCAACTCGCTTTTCTTTATGCCACCTCATCTCTTTAGCCGTATGCTTCGAAATAAACATCCTCTTAAGTCTCAATTTTAGAGGAAAATATCGAACAATTTTTTGAGGATTCTTTTTCTTATTCATCCCTTCGTACTTGTATCTAGGCTCCTTGCACACTGGACATGCATCCTTATTCGCATGCTCATCCCAAAATAATATACAATCATTCTTACATACATATATCTTCTCATATGTCAATCCTAACTCTTTCAATAATTTTTTGGCTTCATAATAAGAGTTTGGAATCACATTCGGTTTAGGAAATGCCTCTTGCAATAACTGAAGTAACATATCAAAAGATTTATTGCTCCAACCATTTAACACCTTCACATGCATTAGCTTCACCACAAAATTGAAAATCGAAAAACTAGTACAATTGGGATAGAGTTCTTTTTGTGCTTCTTCCAATATTGAAATATAACTTCGTCTACAATCATTTGCATTTGTGTTTACATTTATATCATTTGATTGAGGCTCGTTGTTGGTTATATTTTTTGTATTTTATAAATCAGTAAATATGTCTTCAAAATCATCTTTGAAATCATCTACTTCAACATTAAAATCATTCTCTTCTTGATTGACAATATTTATACTACCGGATGATGTAAAAGCTTCTCCATGAAAGTATAGAGACTTTATATAGTCTATCAAATCCCCACTTATACAGATGTCCTCGCACATAATCCAATTCAAAATGAAACAAATTGCCACACCATCAACATGGACAATGAATTTTCGATAAATTCAGACTAATCATGTAATTTTTTGCCATACTCATAAATTGATTCAACCAATTTATATATTCAAGAATAATCTGATTCTGATTCGTTATCCAACTTTTATCCATATTTTTGAACCCTGGTTAAACATATATTAATTATCAAATTATTTAATATGAGAATCAAAATTCCGTACCATTATCCAATAAACTTGATATATCTTAGTATACTGACAAATGAAATATAAAGAGTATGTGCATATATACAAAAAGAATTGCACCCATGGAGAATTGCTAGCGACCTAATGCCCTTTTGCTTCTAGCTAAAACTATAGAGATGAAAAAGTAGATAGATATAACTATATATGAGCTAACTTAGTTAAGAAATCATCAACATATCTAAAATGGATTTGTGTACATGAAGGAATGTATAGCAAATTCTAAAATTATTGCATACATCTATTCACTTTTGAACAAATCTATCACTAACTCGCTATCAACTTAGGCACAATTCAAAAACTTAAGCTTATATAGTTGTTTAAGAAAATTACTTAGTCGAGCAGAAAACCTAAGTCGAACACTAGAGCTGAGACGAAGGTCGATCGAGATGGAGATGAGCCGCACGAGCCGTAGGACGTCAGAGCTGGAGACGAGCCATAGGACGTTGGAGTTGGAGACAAGACGCAGCTGGAGACGTAGTTGGAGTCGGAGCTGGAGACAAGCTGAAGGTCGGACCGGAGAAAGCGAGAGGATGTCGGAGTCGGAGCGGGAGGACGTCGAAGTCGGAGAGGTCGAAAGCAGAGGAGTGCTGGAGTAGGGGAGTTGGAGAGGAAGAAACAACGACAACGGGAATCGCAGGAAGAGAGGAGGAAGAGAGGAGTCACGGAGATTTGGGGGAAATTGACGGCGGCGAGGGTTTTTTTTACGTATTTTAGCGACGAAATATATTATTTTGTCATTAATATTTATGATCTTTGCGACGAAACATTTAATTTTCATCGCTAATATATGTCATATTGGCGATGAACAATACTTTGCGTCGCTAAACCCTAAAAAGTCGGACCACAGAATCGAGTTAACGTGACTAGGGCCTCGACTGATATGTTGGTGATGAAATTTAAATATATCGTCACTAATATTCAGTCGACTAGAGGGATTGAGGACTTGACTGTCTGAGATTCGACCGGGCACAAAATTGAGTTAACTCGACTGTCAGCTCGACTGATATGTTTGCGACGAAAGTTAAATATATCGTCGCTAATATTCAGCCGAACACAAAATCTAGTTTACTCAACCTGCGGCTCGACTGAATAGTTGGCGACGAATTGTAATAGTTCGTCGCCAATAGTTTACGACGATTCTTATTTATGCGTCACTAAGTGTTGTTTTACGACGAATATGTTTCTATCGTCGTCAATATATAGTATATTAGTGACAAAATTAAATATTTCATCGCTAATATAAGATTATTTTGCGACGATAGATTATTCCGTCGCAAATATATAGTTTTAGTGATGAAATAGTAATTCGTTGCTAATATTTCATCGCTATTTTTCATTTTTCTTGTAGTGATTGTTATATCCCTTTTGATGTGACATTGATATTTTTTTTCTTTCTTGCAAAATAAAAACTAAGGAATTTCCAAGACTAGGTCTTGGGTATGTAATGGGAAAGAATTTAACTAAAGAGAAAAAAAAATAAGAGAAAAACTTTGAATAAAGAAAAATTTATGTGCTCAATTTGGTGGTTGCATCAAATTAGAGTGCTCCTACTATGATATCACTTGTTGGATCATAAAAACTGAGAGAGGGAGGAGGAGGGGGGGGGTTGAATCTTGGAAGTTATTTTTTTTTTATTTTAAAATTTTTTATTTTATTAATTTTTAAAATAAAATTATGTAGCAGAAATAATAAAATAAATATGAAAATTTACTTGGTTCGTAATCCGAATCAGATTGCTACTCGAAGGCCCACAACCCTTCTCTAGGATTACCTTGATATGTAATCCACTAAATGCTCTCCGATTTGAAAAACTTTCGAACTCGGAGAATAAACAATTACAATAAGTATAATAAATAAGGGATATGTTACACACTTCCTTCCCTCAAGATTATAAGCACAATGCAATGTGAAATGAAAAGGTATACCGATAATATGAGAGGTGCACAATGTAGCTTGATTGTCAGTACTCGATGAAATGGCAGGATAGAGCTCTTAGAATGTGAAAGAAGGGCATAACACTAAGAGGAATGATATGTGGGTTGATATCTCAAAGATTCTTGAACCCTACTTTTATAAATATACTCTAGGCACCTGGATCACTTTCCGAGCACCTTCAACTCAGACTGTTGAATTGGGAACTCGAACCTTTCTGGCCCCTGGATCCCTTCTGGGTACCTCCAGCTCAACCTTATATGTTCTGATTTTTTTTGGTATTTCATAGCCTCGGGCACTCGTATCCTTCCAATCGTCTAGATTATCTTTCCATCTATACCTCTAGGTTGCTTGGAACCTTTCTTGGCTCCTCAAATACAACCTGGCCAAATCTACACTCAGAGCGCTAGGATCACATTTGGTCACTTGGACTCTCGATCGTTTGGACCCTCGACCACCTGGATCTCACTAGGATGCCTAGATTTTTGCATCACAAAGTTAGCACAGAAAATGTAATACAATGATTTGGGTAGTTGCCTAACTACTTGATCTCAACTTCGGAATTTGTGTTGGACTCTTAGTCAGATGATCGCCTATCTTTGTCCCCAACCGAGGACTCAACCTTTCCACTCCACTTATAGCGCTTACCTGCCAAAGTTGTGGAATACCTGACCTATTTAGACTTCAACTACTTGGCGTATGATCTCTTAACCCATCATGACTTCCTCGTCTTGATGTCTAGTCTCATCGACCTATCGAGTTATCTTATCATATGTCTCATCTTGACTCATCTAGACTTTCTGTCAGTTGTCTATTCCCGTTGACCCAACTGGACTTCCTGTCTAGCGTCTGGTCTTCTTGATCCATCAAGACTCCTTATCTGATATCTGGTGTACCTAACCTACAAGGGCTTGCTTGTCTAGTATCTGATCGACCAAACCTACTAAGACTTTCTTGCCTAGTATATGCTCCACTTGACCTACTAGGGCTTTCACTGCACTGTCTAGTATTTGGTCAACCTAATCTACTAGAGCTTTCCTGTTAAGTCATACAAACTTAATATACATATCAACTCATGTTAGTATCAACCCTTAGTGCCAATCATGAGATGATTAATTAGGGATTATGTGTATCATATTTCATTAATAAAAGACAAAGATTATTTATTATATTTACTTTATGCATATGCCAGCTAAAATAAATATAATAATATCCTTGAATAGTAGGTTCTAATATGCAGTATATCAATTGGTAGAATTGATTATGAGAAGTTGTAGAGAACACTATTCTTAATATTCCTAGTCAAGTATTAATAGACAAGTGCAATATTAATACACTGAGACTAGCATGTAGGTCAATGGATGACTTGATATCACAAGTCATGGATATGTGATATCACATTGACACATGGGTATATATATTGGAGAATATATATACTAAATTGACCCGCCATGAGAAAGTATCATGGATCGTTATATGAGTGTCATATACTTTCTCATGTGACTATTGGTATGAATAGTCCTTAGACCTGAAGTCACTACGGTTTTCTACATAAGGAGTTATGTACTTTGGTATCATCTAACGTCACACCGTAATAGGGTGCACTATAATGGCGATCATTGGGTATGTAATAAATTATGCGGAGGGATGTGAGTGATGTAGATGAGATCTATCCCTCCCATATGACGGGAGTGATATCTTTGGCCTCTTGATAGAGTAGGACCATAAAATGCATGACCATGCTCAAATGAGTCAATATGAGATATTGAGCTCATTTGTTTGAGTGAGTCTACTTGGGGATCAAGAAACATAAAGATCGATAAGGGGATGACACGGTCTATGCCTCATTGATCGATCTAAGATATCAGAGATAGAAGGACACCGTCATACATGTAATAGTCACGGAAAGGTTATCGGATCTCGACAATCTTGTAACTTGGGTAGCAATGATGTATTGCTAGATGCCGCTTAATGCTTATGTATTTAAAATAGTTTTAGATACTTTGCCAATGTTACAAGAGCCTATAGGGTCACACACAAATGACATTCTATTTTGGAGATGATTTCTTTTAGTTGGACTAAAAGAATAATTAAGCATATGACCAAGACTTGAGATAGACTCAAACTGGTTAAACTTGAGTTAGACTCAAGTTGAACCATGGAAGATGATTCATCATCATCATGCATGATTAATGTGATTAATCATGAATGGGAATACCAAGGGCCTTGGTATTCATGATGAAGAAGAATACCAAGGGTCATGGTATTCATTAGGAGTTAAGAGGAATTGATGGCAATGGTTGCTAGTGGATTAAATGGCCTTTTGGTGTTGAACGTGCAAGTGAATTGGAAGCTTTTGTGTTTTGGGCGTGCAAGCTAAAAGGACAAAGAGAAGTGTCCTCTCATCCCTCTCCTTCCTCTCCTTCTTCTTCTAAAGGGTTCTTGGCATTTTGCTAGGGGTTGCTAGCACAACGTGACTCCAAAATGGGTGGGTGTTAGTGTGGATACCTTAGAGATACGGTTATCCTTACCATATTGAGATCCAACAACATTTGGAAAAGTGGGATTGCAAAGGGCACGCACCGAAGGTATACTTCTCCTTCTAGATAAGATCTAGAAAAGTAGGGTACGAAATGACTTATATAGTTTTGCATGGATCTCTGGTGGGATCCAGTTTATAGTTATTATTTTCGCTGTGGTTGTGCAAAGTATTTGCCCGCGATGTTGTGAACATCAGATCCAAAATTTTCCCAACAACTCACATACATATCCTAATTTTAAATCTCAGCTCATACATCAAAACATAGGAGTGATACTTCCTGCACTAATATATGAGCTACACACTTTATATGAATGAATTTTTACTTTAAAATAGTGGAATCTCAATTAGCCATCATTTTTTTCCCTGAAATTATTGATGGAAACATCATTTGAACTTATATTATCAATAGTAATAGTGAAAATTCTATTATTTTCCTGACCTCTCGGCAATTTTCAATATCTAAACTAATTGTCTCATCTTTATGACTTATAATTAGACAACAATTTAAAATTCTTTTATGTAACTTTTAATTTTTATCAATAAAATGAGTTGTCAGATATATATAACTGATTTTTTGAATCGATATCCATGTATTAGTAATCAAAGAAACTCTTTGTATTGAATCATATAATCGACTTTTCAATTTTTCCTTTTCAACTATATATAACCATCCATCTTAAAGGAATTCAAAACTTTAGGCATACTATAGCCATCAATACTTTAATCCCTTCTTCTTTGATGCATGTGTTTCATACATAGGTTTTAGGCTTACTTTACTCCTATTTTGAGGTATTTCATGAACATAATTTTATTTATCATGTTGATTTTCATGCATTTTCATTCTTTTGGGTTTAGAGGTTGCTCTTGTGCTTTATTTGTTGACAAGACATGAAGAACTCAATTTTTCAAGCACTTTTTGAGGCAAAATAGACTTGAAACAACACCTACCATGAACTACTTGGAGATCACATCATGATCAGATGCATTTGGATGGATAAAAGAGCTTAACAGAGCCAACACAAGGTGACCATGGGCAAGTCATGCGACCTGGCATGGTCATGCCATACACTACTGGTCGGGAGTCTAGCCATAGGCTAGCACAGCTAGGTTGTGCCTCCTGGAACTACTGTGGCGCTTGTCAGCCTGGGTATCCCAAAACAAACTCAATATTTCTTCTCTAAATAATGACTCAATCAACTCTAAAAGCCTATAAAAGAGACCACAAGCCTCCAACCAAGGTCATCAAAATCTAGTTGAGGCAAAGGGTGAGGGAACGATGGGTTGGTGGCAGTGATCCATCTTGGAGAGCCGCCAAGGAGAGGATATTCAAGACATAGGATGCCGAGTGAATTCTTTCTTTTATTATCTCTATGTTTTGTAACTGCTTTATGGAGTAGTCTCCCTAAATTCTAGGATTAGTGAGTAACTTGGTGTATTATTTTGATGAGATTATGCATTGATTCTCAATTTATTTATGATGCATTTTCGATCATAATTGATTTTTGTGCACTATGTCAACTTAATCCGACCGTGTGTCATTGGCCTTGATTCAGCAGGTATCCTACTTCGGGTTATACCAAGAGAAAACCCTACTCAAGGTAAGACAATTGAGGCACACAACTAGATCATATCTGAGAGAGGGGCTCATACTTATTGATGAACCCTAATCTATTGTTAGTGCAGGGGCACCAGATAATCGAACCTAGATTTTGATAATGACAAAGATTCAAAGTTAAGTTATTTTGTTATCTCATGTGCTATGTTGAGTGTGCAGGTAATGTGTTAGACTTTGCTAAGGTCAAAGACGCTAGGAGAATCTCGGGTTGAGAAATCTCGGTGGTTAAGTGATCGGAAGCTAAGCGACAGGTTAGAAGGACCAAAGGTAGGCAAGGTAAGAACCATGCATGGAGAGAACAGGTTGCGTCCTTAGTACAGGCACAACCGTAGGCATCGATCCGACTAAGGCTTTCAGAGGAAGACTGAAGTCGAGATCGGACGGTCAAAGGACTGCCACTATTAATATATTTGTATACATTGCATTAATCTTGTGTTGTAGGTGTCAAGTTAGAACCTCAAGTATAGTAGTCAACTAGAAGGTTCGACAGCTGACTGGGGCTAGTCGACTGCCAATAGGAGCAGTCGATTGGTGTGCACGTGAAGAGCCAAGTGCCACCTCAAGGATAAGATTTGTGGATAAACTTCTATCTAGATCTTGATCCATATCTAGATCTCAACGTGCTAGGGTTTGGAAGGCTATAAAAGAAGGGGTGAGGCACCCCCCATTCATCAATTAAAAAGCTCCTAAAGTGCTCCATCAATCCAAAGCTCTCGTCTCCACGCAACAACGTTGTAATGTCGACAAAGGTCTCATCTTTCACTTCTTAAGTTGGTACTTTCATTTCTTTACTTATTACTTGTTAAGAGGAGAGGTAGGATTGTTACCTCCTCCTCTACATTTTTGTATACTTCGTATCTCTTACCTACAATGAGTAAGAGAGTTTTAGTGAATTTCTCTTTGAAGACGATCAAGGATCGTAGGGCTTGGACTAGTAGTCGGTTAGCTATGAACCAATTAAAAAAAATACTCGTGCCTTTGTTTTTGTCTTTTGCTTATTTCGCTGCGATATACTTTTGTGATTTACACGTTTTACGAAAGAAAGAAAAGATTTTTAAAAAATACTATTCACCCCCTCTAGCATCTTTCTCGATCCTACATCTATGACCTTTGAAACCAATTTAAGAGCTTGATCTACGATTAGATAGGTGGTCTAGATATTCATGTGTTTGAAAGAGTTTCACAAGGATCATCTATGAAAATAGATCACGTATCTTGAAGTAGGGTGATCTTTAGATCTTTGTAGTACCCTAGTTACAAGGGCAATCCAACTAAATGAAGTCCATTGTTTTGTTCTGAAGTTGATTTTCTCTATCGAGGCTTTTATGATTTGTCATAGAATTTAATGGGCTTGCCCTTATCCTCTTTCAAAGATGTGGTCAGGGTAGATACAACAATGTTTTCATTCTTTTCTTTTCCTCATAGACACATTGATTATTTTAGGATGAATCCCTTCACTTTCATATGTCGAGACAAAAGGAATTGCATTTATCAAACATCACCAAATGAAACTGAAACATGAGAATTGCTCTGTTGAATAGTTTTCCAAATTGTTTCCTATCTACTCTCTTTGCTTTAGATCTTGTGAACACTTTTATAAATTTTCTTTGGATAATCTACCCTATGGGCAAAAGCAGTACTTAACAATGTAGTCCCAGAGGACGATAACTTTTTATTACTTAACGATGAGCCTTGTACTTGCAAAATGCACCATCAAGTTTTTAGGGTTATTGTCGAGGACTGCACCTTTGTTAATATCGATTTTTGTTCATAATTTTTGGTTAATCCAAATTCTTTTTTCTTTCTTCTTTTCTTTTTCAATATTTATTGTGATTTTTTCCTTTTTTATGTGCAGATATGTTAGATCAGACTTTGTTCTTGATCTAAATCCTAAGATGGAAAGGATATATCAAGCAAGAAGAAATCTACAATGATAATTGGAGGTCCAAATGATAGCTACCATGGCCGCTAATGATAGCAGACCTCTGAGAGATTATGTCGCACCTAATGCGGAGGGATGGAGGTCTAGTGTTATGTAACCCTCAATTGAAGTGAACAATTTCAAGCTGAAGCCTTCATTGATCAATATGATTCAACAACCCCAATTTGGAGGGCAAGCCACATATGACCCAAATCACATCTCTAGGTATTCCTAAAAATCTATGATATTTGTAAATATAATGGAGATTATACAGATAACATCAGCTACGATTGTTCCCTTTCTCGCTAAAAGATATGGCAAGGGCTTGGTTACATTTCATACCCACTGAAACCATTACAACCTGAGAATAGATGGAGCAGTGTTTCCTCGATAAATTCTTCCCTTTGAGCAAAACTACACACATACAAAATTAGATTACAAGCTTCACTCAGAAGGATGGAAAATCATTATTCGAGGTATGTGGCAGATTCAAAGGACTCCTGATGTGCAAAAACCCACAAGTGCACAGTTGTCGTCAAGTAATAAAAATATCAATCCCACAGGGGCTGATATTTGATTACCGATTTACTCAGTGAATCCAATTGTCTAGACTTGATCACAATATGGGGAATTACTTTATCCCATGTTCCTAATGGACAAAGCTCAAATGTTGGTGTCACGCGAAGTAAGAAGAGGATTTACTCAAGTTCAAAGGAGATTCTAGGATTTTGGTTTATCCTATATGATGTTGAACACATTAGCTAAATATGTGTTGGTGCAGGGGCACCAGATAATCAAACATAGGTTTTGATTATGGTAAAGATCCAAAATTAAGGTCATATTATTATCTCATGAGCTAAATTAAGTGTGCAGGAAATGGTTAAGCTAAGCCAAAGGTCAGCAACACCCAGAGAATCCTGAGTCGGGAAACCGTGGTGGTCGGGCGACACCAGGAGAACTTTGTGGGAGTCGAAGAACCTAGGTGGAAGACCAGAAGCAAAGAGACAGGTCATAGAGGACCAGAGGTAAGCATGAGTTGTAAGAGAGATGGTAAGGTGGTGTCTTCTGTACGGGGACGACCGTAGGCGGCGATCCGACTAAGACTTCCAGTGGAAGGTCTAGGTCGAGATCGGACAGTAAAGAACCATCATATTTACTATTTTCTGTACTAACCTCTTACTGTAGGGAAGTGGCCAGGTTGGTAGTCGACTGCTGCCCATCAGTCGACTGATGAAGGGCATCAGTCGACTGATGGCGATGAATCAACCTTTTGCACTAGGTCAAATAAGATAACGTTTGACACCGCCACTTCGTGATAAGATAAGGTGCCACCTCGTGATAAGTTCCAAAAGTTGAGGATCTGCATCTAGACTTATTCCAAGGCACAAATCTATAAAAGGAGGGGAGGTCTCCACCCAAAGATCATCCATCTTACTCTCAAAGTGCTCTCGCAACACCAATGCTCTAACGCCGTCATAGCATTGACGCAACGCCAAGTTCAGAATATCTTCGTCGGTAGCAACAAGTATTAGTTTTTATTTATTATATTCATGGTTTTAATTATAACGGGGTGAGGTAGGCTTGTTTCCTCATCCTCATGTTTTTGGTTTTTGTGATCGTTGTCTCCTACCTCCAACGAGGAGGAGACTCTATGGTGGATTGCCCCTTCGTACGCGGTCAAGAATCGCGGGGCCTTGGATTAGCAACTGTTGGGTTCTGAACCAAGTAAAAACAAACTTGTTTTATTTATTTTTCTGCTGTGCATCTCTGTGTTTTAATCGAACGAATGAAAGAACGAAAAGATTTTATGTTCGCTATTTACCCCTCCCCTCTAGAGACGCTTTCGATCCAACAATATGCCCCATAGTTTTCCATGATTATTTGTGTGGGTAGTCCATCTTGTTTTAGTCCCGATGTGAACTTTTAGAACTACTTGGGATTTACCTATTCTAAGCCAAAGTTTCCTTTTAGAGAGACAAACCTAGTGAGTTGTTATCAATGGGAATCTCCTATCACATGGTCCAACAACATTCGAGTTGTCGTCTCCTACTATGTAGCCTTGTGCTTGAATAAGTTCAATGCGCTCTAGGATGTCCTATGTCTTCCCCGTGACAAGTAGACCTACTTTTGCATCCTATTTTTTCACGTCTTGGATTCCTACAGTTTCTAGGGTAAAGTTGACCTTTCGGTTCATCCTAAATTTCCCTAATATTTGGTATGAATGCTTTTGGTACCCACATCGACTAAGCATAGTAGATCACGAACGAAACCAACCAACGTCAACAAACTTGGAAACATAAATTGCATATGAAAATCAGATGAACTCAGAATTCATAAATGACATGTATTCAACAAGCATGTGGTTACTTCCTAATCCTAGAATCTAGAGATCTACTCCATACAACTAGAATAGCAAACACAAGACATTAAAATAAGAGAAAATGCTATCGAAGCAGTCTGAATTTGAGAAGAAAGTGCTGTGCTTTAGTTAGAATTGAGTCTTGGCTACACCTTGATGGAGATCTCCTATCGTCACCTTGATTCTCCTCATTCTTCCCCAATTCTCAAACTTTTAGTGCTTTTTAGGGTAGAGGTCAGCTCCTTTCCATAAATATGCAAAAACCAAACGCCTCATGAATAGCGGCACGCCACATGGTCATGTGGTAGACACACGACCCGATCGTGTGCCCTTCAGGAAATCCGTTTAGAAAAAGATACGACCATGTGTAAAACACATGGCCAATCGTGCCTCTCTCAGGAAGGAACTCATCGTGCTGAAAACCCACAACCACCATCTTTACTATGGAATGAGGCATGATTGTGTGAAAAATATATGACCCACCGTGCTCTTCTTTGGAAAGTTCCTTGAACTTCATTTTTCTTCCGGGAACATGCCCATGTCTTGGGGACACAACCAGAGCATGTTTCTCTTCATTCTATGCTCAACAAGAAATGTCATTTAGCTTCTAATCTCCATTCTATCAAGAAGAAAATATTAAAAGCAGATCTCTGAACAAGAAAGTAACTAAATGGTTTAAAATAAAGTGAATATTCAATGAATGTCATCTAAATGAATTAAGATGTGTGCCAAAATAATAACTAAAAATACTATATAACTTGCATACATCAAAATCCCCCAGACTTAAATATTTGCTTGTCCCCAAGCAAACGTCAGTGCTCAGTACAGTGCACATAAATGGATGGCCTCAATATCTTTGCTCACTTAAACCTATCAAGTGGTACTACTATCAAAGAAAATAAGTAAGTTCACCAAGGCTACTAAGTAAGTTTTTCGTGCAAGTGCGAAATTTCATCCTAAAGTTTTCAAATTCCAAAGCAAGTCAAGTCCTCATCTCATTGTGTTCCTAAGGTTTCCAACTTCTGGGAATTTACTTGCCCTAAGAAAGGGGCATCCCCCTAAACTAGCATAAAGTTTCAAAGGCGTGCTCGATATTAAGAGAAATTGATAGGTGTTTCCCTAGTAACCTAACTCGGTCTCAAGGGGCACCCAACCATTTCCATCCATGATGACTATTTTCTAGCTCTTATTTTTTGTTTTTTTTCATCTTCTCTCTTTTTTTCTCTTTTCTATATTCTACAATAGACGATCAGTGAAATCTCTCATGCTTATTGAAATTTTGATTTTTCTAAAAAGGGTTTACACAATTCAAGCATCTTCAGTAACTAAAATGCTAATTTAGAGTCACCTATGAATTTCGAAGTACTAGTCTAACGAGATGAGTCATGACTAACTTTATACTAAATCAACCCTTCGAAATTCAGGTTAAGTGTATATAAAAAGTAAAAACAAACTAATAGAGCTTGGTGATCATTTATTATCGTATCATAAAATGGTACCACAAGATAAGAGAAAGTGAAATGCTTATGACAATGCAACACATCTAAATGATACTACTCAAAAAGTTTTTGCTGAAACTCACTGTAAAGATAGAAAAAACAAGAATTCAATCAACACTAAATAACTAAAATGCATGTACACAAGAACAAATAGATAAACAATTTCAAAATAAACAAAACTACCAAAGAAAAAGAACTCATGGAGTGCACTAGCAGAATAATTCCCTCCCCTAGATGTAAATTCAAGCATACCTCTCATGGTAGGGCTCTTCGTGGTGGTCATGGAGGAAAGTGAGGAAGACTAGGCAATTCTGGATCTTCAGGGACTTGGGAGCTTAAGCGTTGATGCCACATATAAAGGTGTTCGACCTGTGAGCTGGTAGACTCTACAACCGCTTGGTGGTCCTCCTCCCATGCCCACTATCCACATGTGTCATGCATGAATTTCTTCATCTCCTATTGGTACTCAACCTCTTCTTGAAAATACTACTGTGCATGACCATAAAACTCATCCGCCCTCTGAAAATGCCCCCTAAGGGCTTGAAACTTCTCTTGATTGAATGTATGCTGCTCTTCCTTATTCGTGCAGGGGCACCAGATAATCGAACCTAGGTTTTGATAATGCCAAAGATTCAAAGTTAAGCTATTTTATTATCTAATATACTATTCTGAGTGTGCAGGTAATGTATTAGACTTTGCTAAGGTAAAAGACACCAGGAAAATCTCAGGACGAGAAACCTCGATGGTCGAGTGATGCTAGGAGAATCTCAGGAAGGAGAAACCTCGGTGGTCAAGTGACCGAAAGCTAAGAGACAAGTCAAAAGGATCAAAGGTAAGCAAGGTATGAACCGTGTGTGGAGAGGATAGATCGCTCCCTCAATACGGGGACAACCGTAGGTGACGATCTGACTAAGGCTTCTGAAGGAAGGCCGAAGTCGAGATCGGACAGTCTAGGACTATCACATTGCATGTCATTATGCATTTCTCTTGCTAACCTTGTGTTGCAGGTGTTAGGTTGAAACTTCAAGTGTAATAGTTGACTGGAAGTTTCAGTAGTCGACTAGGGCAATCGACTACCAATAGGATCAGTCGACTGATGTGCACGAGAAGAACCTAGTTCCACCTCAAGGATAAGATTTGCGGATAAAGTTTTATCTAAATCTGGATCCAGATCTAGATCTAAATGTGCTAGGGTTTCAAAAAGCTATAAAAAAAGGGGTGAGGCACCCCCCATTGATTAACAAAAGGCTCCTAAAGTGCTCCATCATTTCAAGGCTTTCTTTCACACGCGATGACGCCATAATGCCGACTGATCTCTCATTCTTTTCTTTTAAGTCGGTACATTTTATTTACTTGTTTTTACTTGCTAAGATGAGAGGTAGGATTGCTACCTTTTCCTCTACATCTCTTGTAATCTGTTTTGTCTCTTACCTCCAATGAGGAAGAGACTCCTTTAGTGATTGCCTCTCGTAAGCGATCAAGGATCACACGGGCCTTGGACTAGAAGCCGGTAGGCTGTGAACCAAGTAAATCTTTTTGTGTCTTGTGTCATGTACTTTTTATTTTCCGCTGCAAGCTTTGGTTTTAACAACGAAACAAAAAGAAAAGAATTTCGGATGCTATTAACCCCCTCTAGCGTCTTTCTCGATCCTACATTCCCAATACTACCTCTGCTTTTATTTCTTTATGTGGATGGCATCGAGGCTCATTTGGAATTATAAGGAATTAAATGCAGACCGACCTGCATCATGACCAAAAGAGGAAAAAGAATGTTGTGCAAGTGTAGTCCTATGTGGTGCAGGCTCATCCCTCGGAGTAGGTAGGCACCTATGAGTTGGTGGGCCAATGGGTACATGAGGTGATGGGGGAGAGACTGTAAAAGGGCCCTCATGTGGTGGGGGCTCTAGTTTCTTGATCAAGATGCCAATTGGAAGGGTTTGTGACTGCGGTATGCTCCGAATCAGAAAGTCTAAGGGGTGCCAAGTTTCTTCTTACAAAACAAAATGAACTTCCCTCTCTTATGATCATCTAAGTGGCTAGGCACACCCCTAAATCTATGCTAAGATTTCCTTCCACTCTCTCTAACTCACTACAATTGTACCCTAAAGTATCGCAGATATGAGTGATCAAACCCCCCATGATTATGTCTCCCTTTGGCGTTTTCCCTAGTTTAACTAGGTGCCTAATGAAATGTGATCCGACATCCACTGAATTATTCCTTTGTAACATATTCCATAGGCACAAGATCTCACCAGCACGCACCACCCTATCACTATCTCCTCTTCCAAAAATTGTGTTTGCCATAAATCGGTGGATGTATCCAAGAATTGGATTTTGGAGTTGGTAAGCTTTAGAACTAGATGGGTCATAGGAAGTTTCTCTGGTCAAATAATACCAAAATAATCGTGTATTGAAATCCTTGGGTGTTTTCTTCTCTCCCCCACTAGGTAGGCTAAAACAATAATTTCATTATTGTAAACTCCACTCGTGTTCTTTATTTAAGAGCCTAAGGGTGCATTGGTTGGAGGTTGTTGTTGATAACCTTGGTTATCCATCCAAGGTTATCAACAAAAACCTTGTTTGCTTTAGGATTTGAGCGATTACCAAGTCATGATGGATGTCTGACACGTCAACAAAAGGGTTATGGATGGGGGAATCGAAAACCTCGGAGAAGCTTGATTTTCATTGATTCCCGAGGTTATGGATTTTTTTTTCAAAAATTATGCTATGATTTTTATCCTTTGGGACAAAAATATCCCTATCAATTTATCAAATAGAAATCCGACTATACATAAATTATTAATATAATTAAAACCCTAATCGATGGGTCACATCAATCTTCGCCATGACCGGCGCCGTCGCCACCATCGCAACCACTGTCGTCGGTCACTAGCCACCATCGGCCATTGCTGATGTAAATTTCGGTCACCATCAGTGTCGGTCACCAACTGCCGCTGTCGTCGATCGTTGGCCATTTCCATCGCCACTCGTCGGCCATTGCCATCGCCGGTCGTTGGCCATTATCGTCGCCGATTGTCAATCAGCGTCAATGCCAATCGTCTGCTGACCATCATTGACAGTGGTCGTCGATCGGCACGGATGTGAATCATCTGTCGATCGTCATCATTGCCAATCGCCAACCACCACTGTCGATTGTTGATCATGCCCACCACCATCAGTCGGTGCGGTTGTCGATGGCCGCTCACTACCATCTCACCAGGCAATGAAGGCGATCATCTCGATTTACATGACCATAAATAAATATATTTCAGAGTAAACAAAGTCTTATAATTGAACCAAGGATAATATAGTAAAATATTAAATTAGGTTATACTTTTAAACCTCCAAACAAACAACTTTAATTCGAAGTTGTCGGTTCATTACTTTGGATTGAACCAAATAATATAAGTTATGTTTCATTCCCTATAACCTTGGTTATGTGATTACCTAGTAATCACATAAATAAGGTTATGCATGATAACTTGAACCAAATGCAAAAGTAATCTTTCCATCCTCACAATCCATACCCGATAGAATCTCTGTATCCATCAAACTCAAGAATTCTAAAGCAGTCCTAAGATATTTTGGACTCCTAATGCCCATAAGCTCATCCCAATCCACTCCATTAAACAACCTAGGGTTTCAAGCAAAGCCTCATCTATGTAGCGTGTGGAGACTACTTTATGTTTAGCAAGCATTTCAAATCTAGTTTTTTGCAATTCATCATGAAAAACAATACCCATAGGGTTGTTACCTTCACCTTATCTCCTTGAATACATGCAGACTAGGTTTCACTAACTTACTATCATCTCACTACTTCCTAATACTATGTTGTTAAGGTCAACTAAGCATTCTCTATCTAGACATTCTACTTTAATCAATTAAATTAAACTAAGCATGTAAAACTTAAAAATTAAACCAATCAAGTTATTCATGTAATCATGTATACAAGTTTAGTATTGACTCCCCCTGAATCATGGCTCCGGTATGGTCTATCCACATAATGGACTTGATCCTTAGGAATCCAATACTTGGTTGAATTTAATTGTTTAGTTAGACTTAATTTAGGGACCCATTCTTGGATTCTTCTACTATTACGATTAACTAGAGATATATATGATATATTTGTTGATTTAGCTTTGAATCCAGGTTCGATCTTATTGTATACCACTCTTTGGGACCCAAGCATCATGTCGATATTCTTGAAGCCCAAGGTGAACTTTTTCAACGTTCCCCTAAGCTCTTGAACTTGCCATTTCAATAAGGAATTTTCTTCCTCAAATTTTTGAACTTGAGTTGAGTTTCTTTTGTGAACTTGGCTAGTTAAAGAAATTAGGTTAACCTTTTCCTTAAGGGTTTCAACCTCCTTAAGTAAAGACACGACCTTAGATTTGGATTTAGCTAATTTCTTTGTTAAGAATCTAATCATTACTTACAATTTTTTAATTAAAGAGGAGGGTACCTTGAGAGAACCTTCTGAATCGGATACAGATTCATGGCTTGAGTTGAACTCTATTTCGGACTCATATTTGGACTCATATTAGGACTCGAATCTTGCCATGAGTCCTAAGTGGCTAGCTTGATCTTGTTCTTCCTCATCAGATGACTCATCCCACGTAGCTTTTAGTGCCCTCTTTGACTTTTGTCACTTTAAATTTGGGCAGTCAACATTGAAATGCCCTTCTTGTTACACCCATAACATTCCTGTTTTGTCTTAGTGGTTTGAATTGAGCCAAATTGTTTATTTTTCTTAGCCCATCTTCTCTTTTTGATTAATTTTTGAACGAGGTTAACCAACTTTGAGGCCACCTCTTCGTCTAGCTCGGATTTAGATTCATCATACTTGACTTTGACCTTCTCTTGACCTGCAATGCAAGCAATACTTTTCTCAACATGTATGGAGTTAGTATATTCATAAAATTTGAATTCATAAAAAATTCATCTAACCTAATTTTAGATAAGTCCCGGGATACTTTGTATGCATCAACCATGGAAGCCCACAAAGTGTTTCTCAAAAAGGCTTTTAGAGCGTACCAGATTACATCCCAATTTTCTATGTAAAATATGACACCAAAATAATAATAAAGTAACACTGGTTAATTATGAAATGACTTTATAGAATTTTTCCAAGAATTTTTAAAAAATTTTCTAGACTTAAACGGGATCCTTATGACATTTCATGGGGATAAAGTAAATAGGCTTTGGTAAAGTCGGTTTTGACTATTAGTTATTAGGGAGTTAATAAGTATTATTAACCTAAGGTTTAAATAGAAAACCTAAGTTAAAAACTATTGATTCCTCCTTTCTTCTCTGCTGCCCAACTCCTCTTCTTCATTTCTCTGATCCCTTTTCTCTTTTGTCGATTTCTCTTCCTCTTCTCCCGATCGTGAGCCTTCCCGATTGCTCTGCCGCCACATCCCCTTCCTTTTCTCATCCAAGCCTATCTTCTTATTCCCAAGGGGTCTGTCATGTAGTCGTCGTGAGAAGGAGGAACATCATTACTGTAGCTCACGATGGGTTAAGGGATTAGAGTTGCGAATCGACCATTCAGTGGTTCTGTTCTCTTCATCTTCTTGTGGCAATCTTTGATTCATGGTAATGCTTATGTTTCCTTATCGATTCTTTCCAGTTTCTATTCTATTTGTTATTTTCTTGCAGTGATCTTGGATCCAGTTCGCAGTCACCTGGTGTTCATTGTCTTCTGATTTGAAATGCATGTTTCATTCGGGTGAATAAGCTTGGGGGAATGAAAATAGAATTTGGCTTTAGATCTACTATGAGTGAGTGAAGCAACGCCAGGTAAGCTTAGATTTAGGCAATAGTAGTTGATGGTACCTAGGAGTTATGGTATATATTCTTGATCACAAGGCTTATTCCCGAGCACCCTCCTTATGGTTGAGCACCTTCCTTCCCACTGAGCACCCTATGTGTTTCAAGAGCACTCTGTGTATTTTCAGAGCACCTTGTGTATTTTTAGAGTAGCATGTGTCTTTTCAGAACACCGTATGTATTTTCAGAGCACCCTATGTATTTCCAGAGCACCATGTGTATTTCTAGAGAACCCTGTATATTTCTAGAGAACTCTATATATTTCCAGAGCACCATGTGTATTTCCAGAGTACCCTGTGTATTTCCCGACTAGACTATGTATTTTCTGACCTGTCTATGTATTTCTCGACTAGCCTATGTATGTCCCGACCAACCTATGTATTTCCCGATCAGGCTATGTATTTCCCGACTAACCTTTGTATTTCCCGACCTGCCTATGTATTTCCCGACCAGCCCGACTAGCCTATGTATTTTCCGACCAACCTATGTATTTTCTGACTAGCTTATGTATTTCTCGAGTACCTTCTTTCTAGTCGAGCCCAAACTTTTGTTTAGTGTCAGTCGACTACTTCATTACGACAGTCGACTGCTTGGTGATAGTCCTCGCATTTATACTTTCTCAATCGCTTGATCACCAGTTTCCTCGCCCCAGTCTTCATCATGCACAATGGTTATTTTCTAATATTTCAAAGGGCATTATAGTCAATTAAGCTGGGGAGAAAGGTGGTGGCTACTCCTATATAAAGGGGTGGAGATGAGGAAGTGGAGGGGGATGTTTTCTCTATCTGGTACGTAGAGATAGCTCTTCTGTTGGTGCAATCGGCCTAGGTCACGATTGACCAGACTCGAGTTTGACTCGAGTAGTGTTTTAATGTTTGACATTGATGTCTGACATGTGTTGGGGAGATTGTTGGTGCAATCGACCCAGGCTAGTATTTGATGTTTGATGATGGTTTGACCATTGTCATGGGAGAAGCCCAAGTCTTGTGTACTTGGCATGAAAAGTCCAAGCTTGAGACTTGGCATAGGAAATCCAACATGGTTTGGCAAGGAAAGTCCAAGCATGGGTCTTGGCAAGGAAAAGTCCAAGCATGGGTCTTGGCATGGAAAATCCAACATGGGTTGGCAAGGGAAAGTCTAAGCTTGAGTCTTGGCATTTGAGAAGTCCAAGGGGAATATTGGCGGTGTAAAGTCCAAGGATGGAGTCTTGGCAGAATAAGTCCAATGGTTGGTGGCGTAAAGTCCAAGCAGAGTCTTGGCAGCGTAAGCCCAATATGCCTTGGCGGTGTAGACCACATTAGCATGACAATAGCTGATGGAAGCACCTGAAGGCTAGCGTATAGATGAACAAGTCATGGATGACTTGGAGGGATCCAATAGGCATGAGGTTGACGGAGGTGGCTAGAAAGCTTAGGTCTAGGCTAAGGGTGGTCTAGCAAGTATGGGGTATCATACTTGGGGTTAAACCTCATGGTTGAGGTTGTCAGTCGACTGGGGTTATGGACCAGTCGACTGGTCAAGTGTTTTAACACTTGGCAGCTGAGTCAACACTCAACAATCGACTGAGATTATGGCCAGTTCGATTGCTGTGAGCCGACTAGTGCTCGACTGCCGTTTAAGGGAAGAAAAGGCATGACAATCGACTGTAATATATGGCAGTCGATTGATGATTCGATCGTGAGCACAAAACACTCCATAGCCGACTGGGCAGTCGGCTAGGGGCTCTGTCAGTCGACTGCTAATGTTGGCAGTCGACTGATGAGAGTCCCGTTAGAGTTTTTTCAGCGTGGATTGAATCGTTCTCACAACAACAGTGTTGGCAGTCGACTGGGGCCTTATGGCAGTCGACTACTAGGCGGGAATCTAGTTCGATGTCGGTTAAAAGGAGCTATTCATGGGAGATTCGGCTTATGGTCTTTTGGGAGCTTTATTAAGGCAATTTGAAGGCAAAGTGTAGGTGCATTTCAAGGCTCTTCAACCTCATCCAAGCAACCAACAAGCAAAGCGCTAAAAACCTAGTTTGTAAAGTGCTCTTTACATTTCAGTTGTATTTTTCTTGTATTTCATTTTATTACTTTTATAATTACTTGTAAGAGGTTTCTCCACCTCCGGATTGTTCCGAGAAGGAGTTATTGAGTAGTGGTGTGTGATTGACATCGCTAGAGCTCGTTTGAGCTCGATCCGTGGAGTAGGAACCATTCGGTTCTGAACCACGTTATATTTGGTGTTGTGTTTGTGTTTGTATTCGTGTTATTATTTTTATTATTATTCCGCTGTGCACTAACCAAATTGTAGCAAGCATGCGATCGCGAAATAATTCCTCCATCTACAATGTACACGCTATTCACCCCCTCTAGCGGTCATGAATGTTCCTACAATTGGTATCAGACCAAGGTCGCTCTTCTACGGACTAACAACCAAGAGAGCACCGCTAGAGGGCAAGAAGATGGATTTTGAAGAACGACTAGGATGGGACATCAACACACCGGTCCCGTATGCGCTTTATGGACGAGAAGGCTTCAATTTATGGAAGAGAATAATTGAAGACTTCATCATGATGAGGGATTTTGAAGAATGGTCCATTTTGATGGAGAGATTTAACTATCCAAGAGGACCAAAGGGAGGCTTCCTCAAGATGAAGAGATGGACTGAGGGGAAACTCCAAGAGTTTGATAAAAATAAGAAGGTAGTCAAATTTATTTTTGATTTGATTCCTAATGACATCTTGTGTAGCCTAGGGGATTACATGGATGCCAAGGAGCTTTGGAGCGAATTGGAAAAATATCATGAAAATCCATCACCGGTCCAAGAAGAAGAAGAAGAAGAAGAAGAAGAAGAGGAGTTCTCATCCTTTCAAGCTCAAGAAGAAGCAAGCACATCTTCATCCCAAGAGCTTGAGGATTCGGAGGTTGATAGGGAATCAACATCCGGATCGAAAGAGGAAGAAGAGATGGAAGAACCCTCCACTTCAAGGTTTGAGGGGGAGGAGAGACCGTCTACTCCGGAACAAGGGCAAGAGCAAGAAGAGCCATCTACTTCGGGGAGAAGTGATGTACAAGCTCAAGAGACCCTCACCACCACCCTAGATAACTCAAATACGTTAATTCAAAATAAAATTCATATTATGTGTTTTGAGTGTATAGAGTATGGGTATTATAAGAGTAAGTGCCCTAAGAAAGTTAAGAAGACTCCACCAGCACCTAAAAGTCAAGAAAAGTCAAATGAAGCTAGAACCCCAATTAGGAAGAACAAGGAGCACATGGTGTGCTTCAAGTGCCAACAATGGGGCCACTATAGGAGTCAATGCCCTAAGAGAAAAAAGAAGCATCACAAGTAGGGGGAGCTAAGGCAAACCCTAAGGTAACCTTTAAGTATGCATCTTCTTCAATTAATAGGCAAAAGCATGCTTTTAATTCACTTGCTATTACTCATGAAAAGCATGCCAGTAGAAATAGATTTTATTGTCTAAGTGCAAAATCATATAACATTTCAAATAAGGAGAAATTTGGGACTAATATTCCTAAAAATATTTTACCTAAGGCAAGTATTATAGGAAAATTGAGGACCACCTAGGTTTTAACCCTAAATGGACTAGGCATATGCCTAGGAAGTCTCATGTCCAAAGAATAGATGAAAAATAAAAAATTGGACAATTAGAGTTAGAAAATCAAGCATTGAGGTCAAGGCTTGAAAAACTTGAAAAGACCCTTGCAAAGATGCAAAATTCAATTATAGGGTCAAATGATCAAAAGTCTAGATCAAGGAGTCAAAACCTAGGTTTTAGGAAGCAAGGTCCAACCAAGGGCAAGAAAGGTTTAGGTCATAGACCTAAGCCCAAGGAAACCTACCATAATATTCCATTCGATTATGGAACACAACCTAGGTCTAGGAAAGCCAAGGTCAATAGGGAAGCCATCCCTAAGGTTGACCAAGGTAGGTGCTTAGTGGCTAGGGTTTTAAGGAAACCTAGGGAAGCCATTAAGAGGGTTACAAGGGGAGTTACCCCTATAGTTAACCTAGGTAAGACCCAAATGACCAAGGCTACGAATCCTAGAAGGGTCATTAGGAGGGTATCTAGGGAAGTTATCCCTAAGGAATACTTAGTCAACCAAAATAGCTCCAATAGGTATTGGGTTCCAAGGGGCGTGATCGATTCATGCTAAATGGGTTTAGGTGTGCCAACCTTGAATGGATAAGTAGTTAACCTAACCATGGTAAAGGTGGCACTTTAGGTCATTTTTAAGGTTATGGATACCTTGGAAATAGGTTTGAATTATAATCCTAAAAGATTTTAGGATGTGCCAATTTACTTTGAAGATTATGAAAAATCAATCAATTTGACACAAATTAGGTTTAGAGGTCATAGTGTGACATTTTGGGGTTTTGGCACACTTGGGAGATAAGTAATAATATGGCAAAATGGATTAAATAATAACAAATGACAATTAATATTAAAACTTAGGTATTTAATACCTTAGTATTTATACTTGCCATGCTTTGTTTGCCTTGCCATGTCATGACATCATGTTTATTTTAAACATACTTTGAAAAATAGTTTGTACTTGATCAACAAAAGTGGTACAAATTTGTGAAAAACATTAAAGCTTTTGCTAGGTTTCAAGTTTGTGTCAATATTAAAATCTGAAAAAGATATATTTTTCAACTTATTTTTTCTTGATAGTAAAAGACTTAAAAAGGGTGTCCATAAAATATCGTGAATTTTTGACCTCTCTTGAATTAGTTACGCATTTACCAACCTAGCTAAAAAAACCTATTAGTCTGATATTAGTTGACTGGCGTTTGTCACCAATTCGACTGATAAGTGTGTCCCGGACCAGGTCATCCCGGTTCACTGAGCAGTCCACTATCACTTGTCGCAGTTGACTGTCGCGCCCACAGAATGCTCCATAGCCGATCGACCAGTTCGACTGATAGATAGACATCGATCAACCGCGCCATGCCGTAGTCAGTCGTTAGTTTGATCGCTCTCCATCGACCGACCGGCGAGTTCGCCGCCGATTCGACTGATGCCGTGGATATTAGGGTAAATCGACCCGATTCGACTCGTAAAAACTCGAAGTCCTTCCTGTTTCCTCCTCCGTCGCATTCCTCCACCGAGTTATTCTCGCCCTTCTCTCTTTTTTTCGGCGATCTCACTGGCCGGTTCTCATGCTCGAAGGCTCTTTCGACTCGAGGACCCTCTCCTCTCACCGTTTCAAGCCTCGGTCTCCACCACAGCCTACCCCTTCAGTTAGGGCTTCATTGAACCTCGACTCCGGCATCATTTTTGGTCATTAGCAGCTTTCCACCATGCCTCCTAGGTAAACCCTCACCCCTACTCGTGGATTCATTGTTTATCTACTCTTGATTCACTAACCACTGTTGTCTTTGCTTGTTTGTGTGATGCATTCATCATGATCATGCATTTTTTACTTGCATTTGTTCCTTTCAATCCACACATTTAGGTTTAAGCATCTTGCATCTAAATGCACACCTACACCACCTGTTCATGAGGGACCATTGAACCCTCAACCATCTATCAATGATCGGTTTCCCACTCCGGGCCATGAGCTTGCATTTCACAAAAACAAATTTTAACTCATTCCTCCTCAAGCATTGAACCCCAAATTATTTAAAGACCACTGCTTTGACATTATCCAGATCATCCGTTTCTACAACCTAGAGTCCTTGGTGTTTTGTGAACACTCGATCAATTCTACTTTGCTTTTAGAATTTTTCAATAACTTGCAATCGGTTGGAGAGGGGAGGTACCGGACTCGCGTTGCTCAACGTGATCTGGACTTCACTCCCCAGATCTGAGTCGGCTTTCTCGAATGTCACCCATCCGAAAGTGAGTTTCTTTTCTATCCTTCTTTGGATGAGCCTCTTCCGTCCCCTTTTGAGGACATTTCCCTAGACACCCTTCATGATCAATTCTATCATAGTCCCCGTCCATTAAATGTTAATCTTTTCCCCTCGAATGATCTTTATGCCCCTGACAATGTTCTTTATAAGGTCATTGCTCATTGCATCCTTCCCATAGTCACCCGTGGATTGGCTTTGGTTCGACCCCCACATCTGTTTCTTATGCATGCATTCCGCCAAGGGTTAGATGTGAATATTAGTATGAACACATTCCATTGCATCATTCATTTCATTAAGCCAAACAATGGCAAAGTCCACATGCCCTTTGGTCATGTGCTCACTGAGTGGCTTGGTTTCGTCGGCATCGATGTAACCAAAGGGGTCATCAAGCCCATATCCACCAAGTATGACCGCATGAATGCACGGAGTTTTTCTTTAGCAGGCTTGAAGCCCTTGGAGGGATCCATGACCTGGGCCGCTAGACGACAATAGGCAGGCAGTGCTCCAGCACCCGAGGGTGACACTGCAGTGGATGCTGATGTAGAGGATGACGATGTGCCAGACTCGGTCTTTGCAGTGCGCCTCGATGTATTTGAGGAGGAGATAGATACCCATCTTGCGGAGCTTCATCTAGATTATGAGGAGATTCGTTTGGAGCACCAGGCGTTTCGCCAGGAGCACTGGGAGTTCCAGTATTTTGTCATCTCCCAGATGGGGACATTGGACCGGCAGCAGCAGGAGTTCCTAGTGCTTCTTTGCTCTCCTGCACCCGAACATCCACCTATTGTCGGCGGTTCACAGTCGACGACCATGGACACTGATGACCCTATATCTTAGATAGTCGTCCCTTGTATTTTGATCTTCTTTTGTTTGTTTTTTTTCCTTTACATGTGTAAGGAACTGCCTTTGAACTTAGTGATTAATGAAATGAATTTGTTTTCGGGGTACATCCCTATAGCCTATTTCATCCCTAAATGTCATGTATGTTTAGATTTCATTGTTATGCCATGGCATCATGATCATTGGCAATGTTTATTTATGATATCGTTTATGCCATGATCATTCATGTATTTAAAGTAATTAAAATTGATTTAAGGACTATGACAAGACTTAAAGTCCTATGTATAAGGGAATCAAGTAGTGTTGCCCTAGAAAATGCATGAAATCCTAGTTTAGGATGAACAAAACTCACATCTCACATCACATTGACATGTGTGTGTATTTATACACCCTAGACACATATGAGATGTTAGGAAATGAGTTAAGTTCAAGGTGCATAGGTTTTGCATCTAGATGAACTTAAACTCAACTTATACCATGGATGAATTATAAGGAGAGCTTATGTACAAGTCATGTGCATCAAACACATAGACCATGGTTGAATATAAGGGTTTAAAACTATTTCAAAATCATTTTGAAAAACCTTGGTGTAGTTTATCTTTGTTTGAAGTCACCATTGATAATGTTGATACAAAGTGAGCTCAAAACAATGAAGTTTTTTTTTTTCATTTTTGAACTTTGTATCAAACTCACTATTTTATGGGTAAATTATTTTTCACATATTTTTCACCCATTGTATTGCTTATAAGTAATGTATGTATAAAATTTCATGATTTTTCAAAATACATAGAATTACTTATGTTTTTTCAAAACTCAATTTCTGAAACTGAAAATGGGCAGTTTCAGTTATTAGTTGACTGCCACTTAATGGCAGTCGATTGATGAATGACAGTCGAACTGGTGACTGTAAGGAGTCGACTGTCAGGTTTGATTTCGGGTAAAAAAGATTTGTTTTGACTGATTTCAGCTATGGTAAGGTTTCCTAACCACTCATAACCCTAGGATATACTTTGGCAAGCATTAGAAAGGGTGAAAATCCATTGGATATGGATTAGGAGAGTTGTTTAGGGTGTGTATCAATTTAAGGTGAGTGAAAGTTCAATGTTGAACTTTTAACCTTAATTTTGAGGGTTTAGTGTTCCTATTGGCTTAGGGACTTCCCAAGGACATTGTTAGTGCAATGGTCAAGGGGGAGCAAGCTTTTAGGAGGAGGTATCCATCATGGGATGATGGATGTATATTCTTCCTTGTAAGGGGGAGAATGTGAAGAATTTTGGAGATGTTAGGATTGCCTCTCTTAATTGATATGAGACTTATCACTAGGAAGATTGTAGGCATCCTAGATGTTTTTGGACCAAGGGGGAGATTGTAAGATCTCATTGGGATATGAGACATTGACCTCATTGGAGAGAACCTTTTTGATGAATGTCAAAAAGGGGGAGAAAGTGCAACTACCAATTTGGGATAATTGGTAAGGAGATTTGAGTTAGGGTTTAGGCCTAACTCAAGGGTATTTTTTGTCAAACATCAAAAAGGGGGAGATTGTTAGTGCAATCGACCTAGGTCACGATTGACCAGACTCGAGTTTAACTCGAGTAGTGTTTTGATGTTTGACATTGATGTCTGACATGTGTTGGGGAGATTGTTGGTGCAATTGACCCAGGTTAGTATTTGATGTTTGATGATGGTTTGACCATTGTCATGGGAGAAGCCCAAGTCTTGTGTACTTGGCATGAAAAGTCCAAGCTTGAGTCTTGGCATGGGAAGTCCAACATGGTTTGGCAAGGAAAGTCCAAGCATGAGTCTTGGCAAGGAAAAGTCCAAGCATGGGTCTTGGCATGGAAATTCCAACATGGCTTGGCAAGGGAAAGTCCAAGCTTGAGTCTTGGCATTTGAGAAGTCCAAGGGGAATATTGGCAGTGTAAAGTCTAAGGGTGGATTCTTGGTAGCATAAGTCCAATGGTTAGCAGCGTAAAGTCCAAGCGGAGTCTTAGCAGAGTAAGCCCAATGTGCCTTGGCAGTGTAGACCACATTAGCATGACAATAGCTAATGGAAGTACCTAAAGGCTAGCGTATGGATGAACAAGTCATGGATGACTTGGAGGGATCCAATAGGCGTGAGGCTGACAAAGGTGGCTAGAATGCTTAGGTCTAGGATAAAGGTGGTCTAGCAAGTATGGGGGCACCATACTTGGGGTTAAAACTCATGGTTGAGGTTGTCAATCGACTGGGGTTATGGACCAGTCGACTGATCAAGTATTTTGACACTTGGCAGCCGAGTCGACACTCAGCAGTCGACTGGGATTATGGCCGGTTCGACTGCTATGAGTCGACTAGTGCTCGACTGTCGTTTAAGGGAAGAAAAGGCATGATAGTTGACTGCTATATATGGCAGTCGGATCGATGATTCTATGTGAGCACGTAATGCTCTGTCGAGCCGATCGGTAGTTACGGGCTCTATCGATCAGTCGCCATTGTTGGCGATCGATGAGAGTCCCGTTGGAGTTTTTCTAGCGTGGATCGAGCCATTGTCTCAACACAACATTGTTGGTAGTCGACTGGGGCCTTATAGCAGTCGGCTACCAAGCGGGAATCTAGCCTGATGCAGGTTAAAAGGAGCTATTCGTGGGAGATTCGGCTTATGGTCTTTTGGGAGCTTTATTGAGGTGATTTGAAGGCGAAGTGTAGTTGTATTTCAGGGCTCTTTAACCTCATCCAAGCAACCAACAAGCAAAGCGCTCAAAACTTAGTTTGTAAAGTGCTCTTTACATTTCAGTTGTATTTTGCTTGTATTTAATTTTATTACTATTGTAATTACTTGTACAAGGTTTTTCCACCTCCGGATTGTTCCGAGAAGGAGTTATTGAGTAGTGATGTGTGATTGGCATCGTTAGAGCTCGTTTGAGCTAGATCCATGGAGTAGGAACCATTCGATTCCGAACCACATTATATTTGGTGTTGTATTTGTGTGTTTGTATTCGTGTTATTATTTTTATTATTATTCTGCTACGCACTAACCGAATTATAGCAAGCACGTGATCGCGAAAGAATTCCTCCATCTACGACGTACATGATATTCACCTAGCGGTCACGAACGTTCCTACATCTTCTTTAAGTTCCTTCCTTTATTCTCTTGTATTTTATTGTACTCTTCTTATCTCTTCAATGGAAATTGACTTGAGCATCGGAGGAGTCACGCTGGTAAAGCCGACCCACCCCTAAGCACTAAATTTTATTGTAAATCAGGAACTCTAACAACATCTTCACAGATCTTGCATATTTTGCTTCTTACTAGCGAAAGAGGAGGAGGGATCTGAGCATGCCAAAAAGAAACACCATCAAATTGGCACTGTCTGTGGGAGGGGTCACACCGATAAAGGCGACCCACCCCTAAGCGCTTAGTTTGATTACAAATCAGGAACCCTAACAGCATCTTCATAGATCTTGCATATTTCACTTCTTACTAGCGAAAGAGGAGGAGGGATCCGTGTTAGTTATAGCCCTAGAACCAATCATGTGATGGTTGAATAGGGAACATTTTGTATCATATTCTATAAAGGCAAAGGATTGGTTATTATATTTTCGTCTTTCTTGTGCCAGCTAAATTAAATATAATAATGCCCTAGAAAAGTAGGTTCTTATCTACAACACATCAATTGGCAGAATTGATTATGAGAGGCTATAGAGAACACTTTCCTAAATGTTCCTAGTCAAGTATTAATATACAAGGGCAATATTAATACATAAAGACTAGCATGTAGGTCAATTGATGACTTGATCTCACAAGTTATGGATATATGATATCAAGTTGACACATGGGTATATATTAGAAAATATATACTGAATTGACCCGCCATGAGAAAGTTTCATGGATCGTCATATGAGTGTCATAAACTTTCTCATGTGACTATTGGTATGAATAGTCCTCAAACCTGAAGTCACTACGGTTCCCTACATAAGGAGTTATGTACTTTGATATCGTCAAACGTCACCCGTAACAGGGTGGACCATAAAGGCGATTACTGGGTATATAACAAATTATGTGGAGGGATGTGAGTGATGTAGATGGGATCTATCCCTCCCATATGACGGGAGTGATATCTGTGGGCCCCTTGATTGAGTAGAACTACTAAAACGCATGGCCATGCTCGAATGAGTCAATATGAGATATTGAGCTCATTTGTTTGAGTTAGTTTACTCAGGGATCAAGAAACACATAGATTGATCGAGGATGACACGGTCTATGCCTCATTGATCAATCTGATATCAAGGATAGAAGGACACGGTCATACATTATAGTAGTCACGGAAAGGTTAGTCGGATCTTGACTTATTTCGTAACTTGGGTAGCAATGATGTATTGCTAGATGTCGCTCATTGCTTGTGTATCTAAAAGAGTTTAGATCCACTGCCAACGTTATGAGAGCCTATAGGGTCACACACAAAGAGCATGATGATTAGAAGAATTAGTGCATTCTAGTTTGACTAGAATAATTTGGGAATAAGCTTAAGTACAAAATGGTTTTTGGACTTTAAGCTTAATGAGAATTTTAGCTTATTGATTTAATGAGATTAATTCAATATGCTAAGCTTATTGATTTAATAAGATTAATTCAATATGTTACCTTATTGATTTAATGAGATTAATTCAATATGATAACATAAGCTTATTGGATTAATAAGATTAAGTCAACATGCATGAATGCCACATAAGCATGCCACCTAAGCATGCCACCTAAGCTTGATGAGGTGGAAGGAGACAAAGGGTTTTGACCTTTGGAATTTCTCCACATGTGGCCGGCCAATTATATTTCAATGAAATTGATTGCATTGAATGTGATAGGAGGTGAATGATTTTTTCAATCCGATAAAACACTCCATGGGGTGGCCGGCCAACTAGGTGAAAAACTTGAGGCTTGGTTGAAGCTTGAGGCTTGGAGAGAGCTTGGTGGTGAGAAGCTTTGGTTGTGTGGCTTTTGTGAGTGTAGGCTAGCAAGAAGAGTGGTCTTCTTCTTCCTTTCTCTTTTTCCCTACCTTCCTCTCCTTTAGGGACTTCTCTAGTAAGAAGTAAAGGAGAGCTCTTCTAGTTTCTTTTGTGAGACAAGAGCTTGCTCGTGTGGATACATATAGAGGCACGGACATTTGAACGTGCTAAAAGATCCAACAAACCCAAGGAGAAGTGGGATTAAAAAGGGCACGCAACAAAGGTAATATTCTCCTATAAGATAGGTTTTTGAGAAATTTATTTTTTGTACGAGGTTTTCTTTCGCAAGGATCACTTGGAAGGGATCCTATTTTTTCCGTTGCACATATGCTATTTTGCATAAAAGATCCCTATAATCCGAGCATGCCAAAAAAAAGGAACACCATCAACTATTATAGCCTAAGGGATAGGTTACTATAGAATCACCCCATGGGCCTATAACAATCCTCTATAGTGGCTAAGTATATTTTCTCTGGCCTTGCGCCAACTACAACAGTCTAAGGACTATGTACTATAGAATCACCCCATGGGACTATAACAACCATCTATAATGGCTAAGTAAATAGCTTCAGGCTCTGTGCCTAATGTGACAGCCTCAGAGCTAAGTAAATAGCTTCAGGCCCTGCACCTAATATGACAACCTCAGAGCTAAGTAAATAGTTTCAAGCCTTGAGCCTAACATAATAGTCTGAGGCCCAATGCCTAATATAACAACTTGAGGCTTTGCGCCAAATGTTATGATGAGTTTGGAGTTTTCAACATTCATTCTGGGCAGAGCATTATAAGTATCTTCAGGAGGTAGTAAGGTAGAGCAGCATTTGTAATTCCTGAGTACCAAGTGTATTTTCCAAGCACTCATTTTATTTGCCGACCATCTTTCCTATTTCCCAAGCATTTATCTTATTTGTTGAACGCAAGCCCCACTTGCAAGTGCATAGTTTATTTACTGAATGTCAGTCTTGTTTTTGAGTATCTAGGATATTGGCTGAGTATTGGTCCTATTTTTGAACTCTTGTCTTATTTATAAGATTTGAAAGGTTCTCTTAAGTTGAGTAACCATCTTTATATACTTATCAAACTTTATTCGACTTCGCTCTTCAGTTTAACTCGAAGGGGGGGACTTATGATGGTACCTAGGAGTTTTTTTAAATGTTCCTAAGGATGATGCACGTGAGCACGACTTCAAATCTCCGACGAGGATTGCCAAGGATTCAATGTGCACGCTCGCACTCAATGCCCGCAAGTGAATGGTTGTCGTCAAGTTATGATTTAAGTATCGATCCCACAAAGACTGAGATTCGAGTACCGTTTGTCAAGTGGATGTTGTTGTTCGGAGTAAATCTCTTGTGAATAAGGTTTGGGAGGTCGACGGTAGTCGTAGCTCAATTACAATGTCACTCGGAGAAAGTGAAGGTAGGTTCAAAGTTTCCTTAAGGGATTCTTGGATTTTGGTTTCACTTGTGCGTTATTGAATATGCTATCAATTTAATGCTTTTAGGATCTCTAGTTATGATCTTGTGGGAGGATCATCATGTATTTTCCCGATGAACTTTTGCTTCTACCGGGAACTACCTATTCCTAGCCAGGATTCCCTTTCGGATCGTCAAAGCTCAGGGGGTTGATACCGTTGGGAACCCTTTGTCACTAAGGTACATCAACCCTTATAGAGTTAATGTATTCTACTTTGGGCCTTCTGCTAAGATAGGTTATTGAGGTACGAGGATGTCCTAGTAATCCCTATGAAGAGACGGATCATATTTCATATCCTACTCTATCATATTCTTCTTTTTATGGTTATGGGAGGGAGGATGACCACAAGGTTCCTCCTTGGTTCTCCTAGGTTTTTGATACAAAGATTTTCCATCCTTGTATCAACTATATGTAGTAGAAATAGAATCAAGACATAATGTTCATCGATCTAAACAACATAAATTGCAAATAGATTCAAAGGAGATGAAGAACTATTTGAACTAGCATGCCCACATACACAAGCTACTCCCTAATCATAGAATCGAAGTATCTACTCCATAAATAGAGGAGAATAAACACCATGCATCATAAAGAGAATCATTACAATGCAAAGATGTTCAAGAATAAATGCAGTACTCGTGGTCGTTCTCATTAGCCGTTGGAGCATAGATTCCGATCCTTGAGCCACTTCCTCTCTTCCCGTTGCGAGCCTTCGGTGCTTCATAGGGCACCTTCTTGCTGTCCTAGCCATCGAGCCTCCCTCCCGAGGTTTGGGAGCCCTTAGGCGGCTCCCCTCGTGATCTCCAACCTCTTAGATGAGTTTCCTATATATAGATGCAGCTCTGGCTTTCCATAAATGCTTAAAAAACCCTAATTCCTTGGATGTGCAATGCCGCCACACGACCGTGTGAAATTCACATGGCCGGGCCATGTGCAAGGCTAGCAACGACTGAAATCTAGGCTAAATTTGGCTGGAAATTTAACACGACCGACCGTGTGTCACTCTGGAGCCTCCATTTTGATCCGTTTTTGCTTCAAGAACATGCCCATGTCTTGGGACACGACTAGAGCATGTTCCCTAAAGTCCATGCACCATAAGATGCTTCATTTTTGCTACAAAAATGTCGTCCTACACATAATTAACAAAAGTAGATCTCCAAATTAGAAAATAGTAAATGAATGCAAAACAAGGGAGAATATGCATGAAACAAGTATGAAATGCAATGAGATGTCAGCTAAAACTACTCCAAAAATCCTATATGATTTGCACACATCAATTCCCCCAGACTTAGATCTTTGCTTGTACTCAAACAAACTTCAGTTCCATGAAATTTTAAAGTATTGTTCCATACTTAGCATGCTAACTAAAATTATCAAGTGATATTTTCAATCAAAGCAAATAGATATGTTCTAAAGATTCACTAGGTTAGCTTTTCGTGCACGTGCTAAGAGAATTTCTTAGGGAATACTCATTCCATGGTCAGTCAAGTTGTCATCCTATAGCTTTCCTAAGGTCTCCGACTTTAGGCACTTACTGTTAGTAATATATGAGAGATGTCCTAAGGCAATCGCCTTATGTATGAACCATTTATATGATAAATGAAGATTCACTATTTGAGTATACATGTTTTATGTATTTGATTGGATCTTAAACTCATTTACTGAATGCCCACGATACGATTCACAGCATGAGAGAATTTGTGATTGGATCACAACTAGTGAGTATCTCTACATGTGTAATGTGATGTATCGGAATTATCCCTAGTCGATGAATTGATGGATTTGGACACCATCAATTCTGTCGAGACTAGCACGAGGTATATTCCTTGGTGTATCCAAGCAGCTGATTCTCACTGGCTGGAGACATAGTGATGTCCGGAGTTAATCGTGGATGCTAGTTATGGTAACTAGTTCATTGGAGTGACCAACCGTAAGACTTCATATGGTTCTTTGCATATATAGATATGTCAATGAAGTTCTTACTGTGGCTTAAGTGCGATGTTCCTTTGACTTGCGGTATTCAAGTCATCTTGATCATGGAGACTTATGCTTTGACATCTTAAGCAAACATCTCTAACGAGATGTGGACTCGGGATGATTGGGTATAAGTCGAAGTGATCGAAGGTGTTTGAATAGCCTATAAAGGATTCACCACTCCTTGCGAGGAGATGTATACCCATGGCCTCTCGTCGGATTGTTACTAAAGTCTTTGGCCAAAGCATTACATGTTTAGAGTAAGGTACTCTTCGATACATGTGGAGTAACTAGAATCCGTAGGACGAGGAAATGATACTTGGGCTAGGTGTGACGTAGTTAGCCTAGTGGGGACTGACACAATAGACCATGTCCTGAACCAAGTGGGTATAAGATGAGTGAAGGGAATGGGGCACGATTCATTCGAGCTACTGAAGGGTTTCAGAAATAGTTCTGGATCAACCGTTGATCTTTTCGGTTAATTGGGGATCATGATGTACTACTAGGTGCCACTCATGATCGTTCTATAATTAATGGTTAATTATAGATGGCCAACATAAACCGAGAACCTATTTGGTCACACGCACAACGAGTGTAATCCAAAGGATTTAAAACGAGCTTGAGAATGGGATTCTCAGACTGAGAGAAACTAGGTTTGGTTGGACCAAACATAAAGCGAGCATGAAATCGTTTCAGTCGCAATGGAAGCGTGGATGGGCCGCGTCTTATGAAGACGTAATGGATGAACCAAAATGGTTTGGTTCTAATCCAATGGATGAGAATAAACCAAAGGGTTTGGTTTATTTTAAACGAATGAACCAAAAGTTGGTTCGGTTCGTTTTAACTTAAAAATAAACCATCATGGTTTGGTTTATTTTAACTTATCTTAATGGAGCGGGTTAACGGGCTTTATGGATATGATCCATTAACCATTAAGAGAATTAGTTCTCTATAAAATAGGGGTTAAACCCTAACCCAAAGACTCTAATAAAGTTGTTGCCGCCCAACATGTTGTTGCCGCCCGACATGGTGTTGCCGCCAACTTCATGGAGCTGCTGCCACCTCCTTGCCGCCGGCATCCAAGCTTCAGCCGGCGATGCTCCGGTGACCCTCCGGTGATCTCTTGTGGGTTCGGTGATAAGGTGAGCTCCACATCTTCCTTAGCCGGCCTCTATTCCTCCACCAAAAGCTGTCCAGTTTTTCTGGACAGCTTGTTTCTTTGTTGTCGGAGCGTCGTTTGGACGAAGGTTAGTGCTCCGACAGCGGCTAACTTACCTGGGATTTGATCTCCGGTAATCCTCTGAGGTGGGGGACGAAGGATTCGTCAAACGGTTGACGAATACCTCTCCGGAGAAGCGAGTTTTGAGAACTCGTTTTAGGATCCAAATTTGGATTCGGATCGTGATCATCTCTCGATCACGTCGTCTTCAAAACGAGGCTAGTAACCCGTACGAAGACGAAGCTCGTGACTTAGCGAAGTCATCCCGAGGAGCTCGGCGTGGATACGGATAGAAACGATTCTTACGAGGATCGTTCCGGTTGATGCCGTTCCCGCTACACGTCATACGAAAGGTATAACGTAGATAAATTTCTTTTATTGCAAATTTTAATTTACGGTTATGTCTACACTTGTTGTAATATGCATGCGTGTATTGTGTGTGTTGTAATAAATATAGATTTATTATTTTAATTGCTTCCGCTGTGCTCATGTTTACGAAACATGATCGAACACACACGCCGCGGTGCCGGAAACCCAACAGTGGTATCAAAGCCCAGGTTGTGTTTCGACATAATCGTAAAAATGGTTTTGTGATAGTCATAATGTATTTCTGGAAATTTTCTAAATTTTATAAAGTTGGAAGTATTTATGGAAATTTTTCAATTTTGGAAAGTCTAGAAGTATTTATGGAAATCTTCCACTTTTGGAAAGTTGGAAGTATTTATGGAAATTGATATTTTCCATAAATAAAATATTTGATTAGATTCTGGAAATTTGTTTCCTAATTTAATCATGATTTGATTTGAAATCAAATCTTAAAATATTTTATTTCCATAAGTAGTTTTAATGATTTAGGAAATTGGTTTCCTAAATAGATTTTCCTTAATCAAATAATTCCATGAATAAAATATGTGATTAGATTTGGAAATTTGTTTCCTAATTTAATTATGATTTGATTTGGAGAATCAAATCTTAAACATATTTTATTTCCATAAATAGTTATGACATATAAGGAAATTATATACATGACATAATTGTATGCCATGTAATTGCATTAGATGCATAACATTATGCCATGCGTGTCGTGACATGTAGATGTATGCCATGTATGCCATGCCATGTAGATAATAGTTATTTGCATGCAAAGAGGATGAGACATAAAAACCCTTAATCAATATTAAAGCCTACACCTTCCATTAATATGGTTAGAACCAGAGTTCTGTTTCTTGTTTGGGTTGTTGGACTCTCTCCAAGCCCGGCTCGAACCTGAATATGTTCAAACCATAGAATAGTTTAATACTAATATGGTAAGAGTCAGAGGTCAATCGTTAGCTTTGGTTGTTGGACTCTCTCCAAGCTGGGCTAATTGGTTGAATGCGCTCTAACCATATTAAAACTATGTCCTGATTAATGGGTTGGCTTTAACCTGGAGCATCGGCTTGTTGGACTCTCTCCAAGGTCGATGTAAAGGGAGGTGAAGTTGGGTGCTATGCATATGATGCATACTTGTTAATGTGTTAACAACCCGATGTATGTGTGAACATTCAATTAGTTGATAGCACATTGTGATAGTTGCATATACGGGATATGCAATCGGTATAGATGATACCTACCGTCGTAGTTATGAATGGCTTGTTGGACTCTCTCCAAGGTTGTTCATAACTATGATGGATATCATCCCATTCGGAGATGGACCTACAATCTCCCGAAGTGATTTTGGGGTTTTTGAAATTCGAAAAATGAATGGGATTTATAAATGTATATTGATGCATTTTTAAAATCATCTTTCTCATATATGCTCGTTTTGTATTTCTAAAATTGATAATGATGTCTTTGAATTTGCGTTCCATTTTAGATTCGAATAAATTGACTGGGCTGAGCTTCTTGGATTGGCTTAGAAGCTTGAGAATTGTTCTCAAGGTTGAAAAGCTTGCAAATGTCCTCGAAGCGCCTCTTCCCGCCCGTCCTAGTGACGATGCAACTCTGGACCAATTGTTGGCCTATCAGAAACTTGTGAGTGATTCTGAACAAATGAGTTGCATCATGCTAGCCGCGATGGAACCCAAGCTACGAAAGCAGCATGAGCATATGGATGCTCATATCGTAGTCCTTCATCTTTATGAATTGGTTGATGAGCAAGTGAGATTCGAAAGGTTCGAAGTCTCTAAGCTCATCTTCACCTCTGAGATGCTAGAAGGTTCATCCGTGGTACTGCTCAATATGTTGAAGACTGTGGAGTCTTCTGAGAAGCATGAGCAGGGGACGGTGCTATTAGTTGATTCCTCGAAGAAAGGTTCTAAGAGGAAGTCAAAGGAACAACAGAAGGGAAAGAAGAGAAAGGCTAAGAAGGTAGAACTAGCACAAAAGGAAACTTGCCATCATTATGGCAAGGAGAGCCATTTGCGAAGAAAGTACAAGATTTATCTTGAGTCCGTGAAGAAGGATAAGGCATTGGATGCCCCATCTTCTTCAGAAATCTTCTTTATTGATTGTCATTCTATTTCCTCAAACACTTGGGTATTGGATACTGGGTGTGGCTCACATATATGTAATGACATACATGGGCTAAGGAATAGAAGAAGACTCGTCAAGGGAGAGTCAAATTTGCGTGTTGGGAATGGAGCAAAGGTTGCTGCAGTCTCCATTGGAACGCATTTGTTGAAACTCCCTACAGGACTTGTCTTAGAACTGGACAATTGCTTTTATGTTCCTTCATTGATAAAGAACATCATTTATATTTCTTGTTTAAATAGAAATGGGTACCATTTGACTTTTAGTAACAATTGTTGTTACATAACTTTGAATGGAGTTCTTTATGGGACTGGAACTTTAAGCAATGGTGTTTATACGTTGGACGTATCCAGTGACATCTTCAATATCGAAGCGAGCAACACGCGTGCTCAAAAGGATAATCAAATAGACTCCTATATGTGGCATTGCCGTCTTGGCCATGTAAGCAAGAAACGCATGTCCGAATTACACAAATGTGGAATTCTGGAATCGTTTGAATTGGATTCATACGATACATGCGAATCATGCTTAAAAGGCAAGATGACTAAGTTACCTTTTACTGGAAAAGGTGAACGAGTGGGAGAGTTACTAGGTCTAATACATACTGATGTATGTGGACCTATGTCAACTCAAGCATTAGGAGGCTATAGCTACTTCATTACCTTCACCGATGATCACTCACGGTTTGGGTATGTGTTCTTGATGAAACACAAGTCCGAAGCCTTTGAAAGGTTCAAAGAATTCAGAAATGAAGTAGAGAAACAACATGACAAGAGTATTAAAATACTTCGATCGGATCGAGGTGGTGAATACTTAAGTCAAGAGTTTCTTGATTATCTAAGAGACAATGGCATATTATCTCAATGGACTCCGCCCTATACACCACAACATAATGGTGTATCTGAGAGGCGTAACCGGACCTTGTTGGACATGGTCAGGTCAATGATAAATCATGCAACTCTTCCCAAGTCCTTTTGGGGCTATGCACTTCAGACAGCTGTTTACTTGTTAAACAGAATGCCTACCAAGGTAGTCTCAACTACTCCATATGAGATATGGAATAGTAAGAAACCTCATGTATCTTACTTGAAGATATGGAGTTGTCCTGCTTATGTGAAGCGGACTGTATCAGACAAATTGGATGCTAAGTCTGATAAATGTCTATTTGTTGGATACCCTAAGGAAACAAGGGGTTACCAATTCTATCATCTGTGGAACAAAGGTGTTTGTTTCAAGGCATCTTTGTGTTTCTAGAGAAAGAGTTTCTCTTGCAAGAAAGCGTGGGAGTGTCTCGAGCTTGAGGAGGCTCGAGAGACTCAAATAGACATTGATGAGATACAGTGAAGCACAGCGGTAGGCAACTCATAGTGATGAGCAATCAATTTGGACCTATTGTAACACCACATCTTAAGTAGATCTGGTAGAACATGCAATATTCTGAGAGATATGGATTTCTCGTAAGAGGAATCGAGCGGCGTGTTACTCATTGATGATGAGAGCCTACAGTTATGAAGAAGTCTTGACAAGTTGAGAAAGGGATAAGTGGCTTGGTGCCATGAAGTGAAATGGATTCCATGTATGAAAACCAAGTTTGGAACTTGGTTGACCCACTGAAGGCATAAAGCCTATAGGGTGCAAGTGGGTTTTCAAGAAGAAAATCGACATGGATGGTAATGTGATTACCTATAAGGCTAGATTGGTGGCGAAGGATATATCAAAACAAGGTGTTGATTATGGCCGAAACCTATTACTTTGTAGCTATCTTAAATCCATTCGGATGCTCACGGCCATAGCGGCTCATTATGATTATGAGATATGGCGGATGGATGTGAAAAGCGGCTTTCCTTAATGGAAACACCTTGCTCGAGGGCGTGTATATAATCTGACTGAGGTTTCACATCGGTTGATAAAACCAAGGTATGCAAATTGCGGCGGTCCATTTATGGATTGAAGCAAAATCCAGAGTCGGAATATCCGTTTTGATGAGACAATCAAAAAGTTTGATTTCTCACAAAATCCAGACGAACCTTGTGTGTACAAGAAGGTTAGTGGGAGTGCAGTCGTATTCCTAGTATTGTATGTCGATGACATACTACTTATAGGAAACGATGTTTCAATCTTACAGTCAGTTAAAGTTTGGTTATCCAAGACATTCTCCATGAAAGACCTGGGAGAAGCAACCTACATCCTCGGGATTAAGATCTATAAAGATAGATCGAAATGGTTGCTTGGTCTTTCGCAGTCTACATATATAGACCGAGTGCTAAAGAGGTTTAGCATGTCAGAATCCAAGAAAGGTTTCCTACCTATCAGGCATGGGATACACCTTTCGAAGTCTATGTGTCCATGCACAGAAGACGAGAGGATTTGCATGAGTAAGATTCCCTATGCATCCGCAATAGGATCTATCATGTATGCTATGTTATGTACGAGGCCCGATGTATCGTATGCTCTTAGTGTCACGAGCAGATACCAGTCTGATCCAGGAATGGATTATTGGGTGGCTGTTAAGACGATCCTTAAGTACTTGAGAAGAAATAAGGATGTGTTCCTAATATATGGAGAAGGGTGCATGGTGATACGTGGGTATACGGATGCCAGCTCTAGACAGACAAGGATGATTCCAAGTCTTTGTCTGGGTATGTATTCACCTGGAATGGAGGCACAATAAGTTGGAAAGGTTCCAAGCTTGACACTATAGCGGATTCTGCCACTAAGGCAGAATACATTGCAGCTTTGGAAGCAGCAAAGGAAGCGGTTTGGATCAAGAAGTTCATCTCTGAACTTGATGTGGTCTCATCAATGATCCAAACATGTGCTTCGCCGCTATCATCTTATCAGAGAGATCATCAGTAGGAACGAAATACAAATCGAGAAAATTCCCACTGAAAGGAACTTAGCGGATCCCTTGACTAAGGAATTACCTCAAAATAAGTTTGAGGGTCATGTTCGAGCTTATGGTATTGGATACCGTAGCGATTGGCATTAGGCCAAGTGGGAGTCTGTTAGTAATATATGAGAGATGTCCTAAGGCAATCGCCTTATGTATGAACCATTTATATGATAAATGAAGATTCACTATTTGAGTATACATGTTTTATGTATTTGATTGGATCTTAAACTCATTTACTGAATGGCCACGATACGATTCACAGCATGAGAGAATTTGTGATTGGATCACAACTAGTGAGTATCTCTACATGTGTAATTGTGATGTATCGAAATTATCCCTAGTCGATGAATTGATGGATTTGGACACCATCAATTCTGTCGAGACTAGCACGAGGTATACTCCTTGGTGTATCCAAGCAGCTGATTCTCACTGGCTGGAGACATAGTGATGTCCGGAGTTAATCATGGATGCTAGTTATGGTAACTAGTTCATTGGAGTGACCAGCCGTAAGACTTCATATGGTTCTCTGCATATATAGATATGTCAATGAAGTTCTTACTGTGGCTTAAGTGCGATGTTCCTTTGACTTGCGGTATTCAAGTCATCTTGATCATGGAGACTTATGCTTTGACATCTTAAGCAAACATCTCTAAGGAGATGTGGACCCGGATGATTGGGTATAAGTCAAGTGATCGAAGGTGTTTGAATAGCCTATAAAGGATTCACCACTCCTTGCGAGGAGATGTATACCCATGGCCTCTCGTCGGATTGTTACTAAAGTCTTTGGCCAAAGCATTACATGTTTAGAGTAAGGTACTCTTCGATACATGTGGAGTAACTAGAATCCGTAGGACGAGGAAATGATACTTGGGCTAGGTGTGACGTAGTCATCCTAGTGGGGACTGACACAATAGACCATGTCCTGAACCAAGTGGGTATAAGATGAGTGAAGGGAATGGGGCACGATTCATTCGAAGCATCAAGGGTTTCGTAAATAGTTCGGATCAACTGCTGATCTTTTCGGTTAATTGGGGATCATGATGTACTACTAGGTGCCACTCATGATCATTCTATAATTAATGGTTAATTATAGACGGCCAACATAAACCGAGAACCTATTTGGTCACACGCACAACGAGTGTAATCCAAAGGATTTAAAACGAGCTTAAGAATGGGATTCTCAGACCGAGAAAAACTAGGTTTGGTTGGACCAAACATAAAGCGAGCATGAAATCGTTTCAGTCGTAATGGAAGCGTGGATGGGCCGCATCTTATGAAGACGTAATGGATGAACCAAAATGGTTTGGTTCTAATCCAATGCATGAGAATAAACCAAAGGGTTTGGTTTATTTTAAACGAATGAACCAAAAGTTGGTTCGGTTCGTTTTAACTTAAAAATAAACCATCATGGTTTGGTTTATTTTAACTTATCTTAATGGAGCGGGTTAATGGGCTTTATGGATATGATCCATTAACCATTAAGAGAATTAGTTCTCTATAAAATAGGGGTTAAACCCTAACCCAAAGACTCTAATAAAGTTGTTGCCGCCCAACATGTTGTTGCCGCCCAACATGGTGTTGCCGCCAACTTCATGGAGCTGCTGCCACCTCCTTGCCGCCGGCATCCAAGCTTCAGCCGGCGATGCTCCGGCGACCCTCCGGTGATCTCTTGTGGGTTCGGTGATAAGGTGAGCTCCACATCTTCCTTAGCCGACCTCTATTCCTCCACCAAAAGCTGTCCAGTTTTTCTGGACAGCTTGTTTCTTTGTTGTCGGAGCGTCGTTTGGACGACGGTTAGTGCTCCGACAGCGGATAACTTACCGGGGATTTGATCTCCGGTAATCCTCTGAGGTGGGGGACGAAGGATTCGTCAAACGGTTGACGAATACCTCTCCGGAGAAGCGAGTTTTGAGAACTCATTTTAGGATCCGAATTTGGATTCGGATCGTGATCATCTCTCGATCACGTCGTCTTCAACACGAGGCTAGTAACCCGTACGAAGACGAAGCTCGTGACTTAGCGAAGTCATCCCGAGGAGCTCGGCGTGGATATGGATAGAGACGATTCTTACGAGGATCGTTCCGGTTGATGCCGTTCCCGCTACACGTCATACGAAAGGTATAACGTAGATAAATTTCTTTTATTGCAAATTTTAATTTACGGTTATGTCTACACTTGTAATATGCATGCGTGTGTTGTGTGTGTTGTAATAAATATAGATTTATTATTTTAATTGCTTCCACTGTGCTCATGTTTACGAAACATGATCGAACACACACACGCCGCGGTGCCGGAAACCCAACACTTACCTACCCTAAGCAAGGGTCATTCCCTAGATTTAGCATAAAGTCTCAAAGGCGTGCTCGGTATTGAGAGAAATTGATAGGTGTTTCTCTAGTAACCTAACTCGGTCTCAAAGGGGAACCTTACCATTTCCACCCACGACAACTATTTTTTATCCCTCAATTTTTTTTTTCCTCACAATTTTTTTCTATTTGCTCTCTCTCTTTTCTTTTCTCTCTTTTTTTTTTCTTCTCTTTTCAAGGAACTTTTGTTCCCCTCATGCTCACAAGGATTTTGATTTTTCTGAATGGGATTACACAATCCGAGCATCTCTAGTAACTAAAATGCTAAATCTAGAGTCACATATGGATTCCAAAGTACTAGACTATTGAGATGAATCATAACTACTTATGTACTAGATTCTCTCTTCTAGAATATTCGATTAGTGTAGGTGAAAGATAAAAGCTAAAAAGTGAAAATCTAGAACATCCATCAAAGCATCCAAAAATAAAGTACCACAAGATAAAGGAAGTTAAGCTATCTATGGTATTGAAATAGGTCATGAAAAATTTTGAAAACATTACTGAGGCAGCTTAAAGTGACCAACAACTAAGTGCTGAAAGGAACCTAAGCAATATATACATGAAAAACTAAACCTAAATGTCAAAGAAAAACTAACAGTAGTAGAAGAGCATATCAAAATATGGATCTCCCCCAGTCTTAAATACACCGTACCTCTAGTATGGCGATCGAGGTGGGAAATCTGGCAGTCTTAGCATGTCGGGTGCCTGAGAGAATCGGGTGCTGAGTCGCTGGTGCCACATGTACATGTGGTCAACCTGGGAACTGGTGGATGTAACAATGACTTTGTGCACCTCCTCCCTGGCCCACTGTGATCTTGTATTGCGATGGAACTGCCATACCTCCTAGCGGAAGATAGCCTCCTCCTGAAAATAATCATGGACATGGTCATAGAAATCCTTGGCCCGTTGGAAATGCTCTCAGAGGTCCTGAAATTTCGCCTGTGTACATGTCCTATGCTCCTCCCACCGCTACCGCTGTGTCTTCTACTCGGCGTGAATGTCATCGAGGCACGATCGAAACTCGAAGAAATCATAGGCCAATGTACCTCCATCCTGCTCAAAGTTAGAAAAAGAAGGTGGTGCAGGTGTAGGTTCGTGGCGTAAACTAGGTGGTGTCCTATTGGGCACTTGGAAAAAGTTCTGGAATTGCCACAGCCGTGTGAAATTCACACAACCTACCTTGTGCGACTCTGGATTACTCTTGAAGTGCAACACGATCCAAGACTTTTCACATGCCCCACCTATGCTCTTATGACTATTGGGCACGACCGTGTGAAATCTACATGGTCGCTCGTGCTTCCTTCTGAGGTTCTAACAAGGGATCTCCTTTCTACCTAGCAAGTTCTATCTGACCCTAAAACACTTGTGAAGATTTCAATGGACAAAAATTAAAGTGTAACCTAACTAGCATGAATGTAAAAAGACTAAAAATATGTAAATTTAAACTTGGGTTGCCTCCCAAGAAGTGCTTGTTTAAGGTCTCTAGCTCGACCGTACCCCTACGTTTCATCTTGGCTCTAGTGGCCCAAAAAGGTTTTTCCTCCTCCCTTTCTTGATGCTTTTGAATCTTGCTCATGGGGGAGAAAGATATTTGCTCACTTTACGCCTCTTGCCTTATAGTCCTTCATCACCATATCTTTTAAATCTTGCTCGTGGAGGGGCAAGATACATGCTCACTTTATACGTCTTACCTTGTGGTCCTCCATCACCATATTTCTTAAATTTTGCCCATGGAGGGGCAAGATATTTATTAGCTGCCTTCCTTGGTTCGAGATTGAACATGCTTATCTTCAAAGAATCATCAGGGAGTTTGATCATAATATTCCATTTCATCCATATGCTGTAAAAAATATAACACACCACAAATATCCTCACTAAAAGATTGATTAGTAGATTCTATTATGTCAAATGAAATTTTATTATTACCAATCACTAAAAGGGCTTCATTATTGGCAACTAAAGTTTCGGTGAAGGTTAAGGCAGGCTCCTCTGGGTCCTTGAGGTTAAGAGGTATTTTAATTGAAGCAATGCACTCCTCGATTAAAGTATCAACTATATAATCATTAAGTTCTCCTTCTAGTGGTGATTGAATGGATTGTTCTTCAGCTTTTCCTAGTAATCGGCCCAGTGTTCTAGCAGACTGGATGGTGATCTGTGCTATCTGAATCTCCAGATTCTTTTATTGGCTAGAAAGGTTACTCATAGATGACCTTAATTCTTCTAGTATCGTCTCTGTTTGCGAATGCCACCGTTGGAATCCAGTGTTCGCCGCTTGTTGCGTTTGAATGAAATTTTTCATCATATGCTCAAGTCGGGATTTAGGCAGTTGCTGCTACCCATTGTCAAGCTGTCCGTCCCCTCCTGACTATTGGAAAGTTCCTGAATTATTCTTATACGAGAAGTTCGGGTGGTTCCTCCATCCGGGATTGTGTTAGGAATGTTGCGCCCGCTAGAGGGGTGAATAGAGATTCGTCATCGGATGGAATTCGTTCGATCGTGCTTGCTACAAAATGATTAGTGCACAGCAGAAATAAAGCAATAATGAAATACAAACATGCAAACACAATCATATAACATGATTCGGAACCGAATGGTTCCTACTCCACGGATCGAGCTCAAACGAGCTCTAGCGATGCGACCACACACCACTAATCCAATAAACTCCTTCTCGACACAAGTTGGAGGTGGAGAAACCTCTTACAAGATATTACAATAGTAATACAAGTAAAAAACAAGCAAATACAAATGAATACAACAAAAGAAAGCCAAGAACACTTTACAATAATCTTTTAGATGCTTGCTTGTTGATTGCCTTGGACTAGCCTTGAAGACCCTGATTTGCAGCAGCAAATCGCTCCAAATCGTCCAATAAAACCGGTACCAAATCCCTCATCCAGAGCTCCATTTAAAGCTACTGCCTGGGCTGGATTTCGCCTATCAGTCGACTGATGCCACTGTTGTCATGAGACAACGGTTTGATCCACACTGGAAAAATCCAACGGATACACCATCAGTTGACTGACCATACACATCAGTCGATTGATGTCTCAATCAGTCGAGTGGTCAACATGATCACTCAACTGGAGAACCTTCTGTGCCCGAGATCCCAACCATCGGTCGACTGAGCACCAGATCAGTTGGCTGCACATGCCATCAGTCGACTGCCAAGCTCTGGCAGTCGACTGCCAGGGCACTTCCCATAGTCAAACCCTAGTTGACTCCGACCAGTCGATTGACCCATGGTCCCAGTCGACTAATACACCTCAAACATGAGGTTTAAACCCAAGTATGGTGCCCCCATACTTGCTAGACCACCCATAGCCTAGACCTAAGCCTTCTAGTCACCTCCGTCGGCCTCGCACCTATCGGATCCCTCCAAGTCATCCATGACTTGTTCATCCATACGCTAGCCTTCAGTTGCTTCCATTGGCTATTGTCACGCTAACAGTGTCTACACCGCCAAGGCACATTGGACTTACATTGCCAAGACTCCATATGGTCTTTATGCCGTCAACCATTGGACTTATGCTGCCAAGACTCCTGTGGACTTTACACCGCCAATATTCCCCTTGGACTTTCCAAATGACAAGACTCAAGCTTAGACTTTCCCTTGCCAACCCATGTTGGACTTTCCATGCCAAGACCCATTCTTGTACTTTCCTTTTCCAACCCATGTTGGACTTTCCCTTGCCAAGACCCCTGCTTGGACTTTACATGCCAAGTACTCAAGACTTGGACTTTTCCCATGACAATGGTCAAACCATCGTCAAACATCAAATACTAACTTGAGTCGATTGCATCAGCAATCTCCCCAACACATGTCAGACATCAATGTCAAACATCAAAACACTACTCGAGTCAAACTCGAGTCTGGTCAATCGTGACCTAGGTCGATTGTACCAACAATCTCCCACTTTTTGAGGTTTGACAAAAACACCCTTGAGTTAGACCCCTAACTCAAATTCCCTTACCAATTATCCCAAATTGATAATTTTAACATTCTCCCCCTTTTTGACATACATCAAAATGGTTCACCCCAAGGAGGTCAATGTCTCATATTCTAATGAGATCTTACAATCTCCCCCTTGGTCCAAAAACATCTAGGATGCCTACAATCTTCCTAGTGATAAGTCCCATATCACTCAAGAGAGGCAATCCTACAAACTCTCCTAATTTCCAAATTGGGTATCTCAAATTCTCATTCTCCCCTTTACATGAAAGAATATACATCGATCATCCCATGATGGATACCTCCCCCTAAAGGCTTGCTCCCCCCTTGACCATTGCACCAACAATGTCCTTGGGAAGTCCCTACGCCAATAAGAACCCTAAACCATCAAAATTAAGGTCCAAAATTCAACATTGAACTTTTAAACACCTTAAAATTGATACATCACCCTAACAACTCTCCTAATCCATATCCAATGAATTTTTACCCTTTATAATGCTTCCCAAAGCATATCCTAGGGTTAAGAGTAATTAGGGAACCCTAACATAGCTGAAAATGGACTAAACATACCTTGTTTACCTGAAATCAGCTCTGGCAGTCGACTTTATTAGGTAACAGTCGACTGTCGTGCTCATCAGTCGACTGCCAACAAGGGCAGTCGACTGAAAACTGAAAAATCCGACTTTTAGTTATCAGAATTGAAATTCGAAAAAATATAAGTAATTCTACGTATATCGAAAAATCATGAAAATTCATACGTATATTACTTATAAGAAATACAATGGGTGAAAAATGTTTGAAAAATATTTTACCCATAAAATAGTGAAATTGACACAAAGTTCCAAAGTGAAGAAAAACTTTAATGTTTTAGCTCACTTTGTATCAACTTCATCAATGGTGATTGCTATCAAAAGATAGACTTCACCAAGATTTTCTAAAATGATTTTAAAATATTTTTGAAAGCCTATATTGGACCATGATCAATGGGTTCAATGCACATGACTTGTACATTAACTTTTCCCATGATCCATCCATGATTTTAGATGAGTTTGAGTTCATCTAGATGCAAAAACTATGCACCTTGAACTTAACTCATATCCTATCATCTCACATGTATCTAGGGAGTAAGAATACACATACATGTCAATTTAGATGTGAGATGTGGGTTTTGTTCTCCTAATCTAGGATTTCATGCATTTTCTAAGGCAACCCTACTTGATTCCCTTATACATGGGACTTCAAGTCATGTCAATTGTCCTTAATTCAATTTTAATCAAATTAAATGCATGAATGATCATGGCATAAATGATGATATAAATAAACATGGCCAATGATCATGATATCATGTCATATGATATAATCTAAATATACATGACATTAAAAACTAACCCTAAACATACTCATGACATTTTATATAATTAAAAATAGATATGATGTCATGGTATGTTATATGGCAAACAAAGCATGGAAAATAAAATATAAAGGTATATAATACCTAAATTTTAATATTTGTTGCCATTTGTTATTATTAAATCCATTTTGTCATATTACTACTAAGACCCCAAGTGTACCAAAAACCCAAATGGCACACCTCAACCTCTAAACCTAAATTGTGCCAATTTGATTGATTTTTTATAATCTTCAAAGTATATTGGCACATCCTAAAATCTTTTATGATTAAAAATCAAATCTATTTCCAAGGTATCCACAACCTTGAAAATATCCTAAAAATATCAACTTTGCTATGGTTGGGTTAGCTACCCTTCCAATCAAGGATGACACACCTAAACCCATTTAGCGTGAATCGATCATGCTCCTGGGAATCCAAAATCTATTTGAGCTCCTTGGGTTTACTAGGTATTCCTTAGGGATAACTTCCCTAGATATTCTCCTAATGACCCTCCTAGGCTTGGTAACCTTGGTCATTTGAGTCTTGCCTAGGTTAACTCTAGGGATGACTCCCCTTGTAACCTTCTTAGTGGCTTCCCTAGGTTTCCTTGAAACCCTAGCCACTAGGCACACACCTTGGTTACCCTTAGGGATGACTTCCCTAGTAACCTTGGTCTTTCTAGACCTAGTTTGAGTTCCATAATCAAATGGAACATTATGATAGGTCTTTTTGGGTTTAAGCTTGCCCTTGAATGGTTCTTGATTTCTAGGTCTTTGGCTTTGACTTTTAGACCCTAGCCTTTGACTATTTGACCCTTGCATTTGATTTTGTATATTCTTAAGGGTCTTCTCAAGTTTTTCAAGCCTTGACCTTAAGGCTTGATTTTCTAACTCTAATTGCCCAATTTTTGATTTTTCATTTGGTCTTTGGGCATTACCATTTTCTCTAGGCATATGCCTACCCTTCTTAGGGTTAATGCCTAAATGGTTTTCTATTTTCCCAATGCTTTCCTTAGGAAGAGTTTTTATAGGGACATTAGTCTCAAATTTCTCCTTAGTTCTAAAGTCGACACTCTTAGTTCTTAAACAATAAAATCTAATATTCCTAACATGCTTTTCATGAGTGATAACAAGAGAATTAAAAGCATGCTTTTGACTTTTAAACTTAGAAGGTGCATTATCGAAATATACCTTAGGGTTAGCTTTTGAAGCTCCCCCTACATTGTTGACTCCTTCTTGGCCTTTCTTCCTCCCCCTAGGGCATTGACTCCTAAAGTGCCCTTTTTGTTGACATTTGAAGCAAATGATGTGCTCCTTATGTTTAATTGTTGGGGGACTGGCTTCCTTTGACTTATAGACGTCGGTGGACTTTTCTTGACCTTCTTTGGGCACTTGCTCTTGTAGTGCCCATACTATCTACACTCAAAATATATTATATGAATTTTATTCTGAAATGATGTGTTTGAGTTACCTAGGTTGGTGGTGAGGGTCTCTTGAGCTTATACATCACTTCTCCCTGAAGTAGGTGGCTCTTCTTGCTCTTGCCCTTGACTCGGAGATCGAATCTCCTCCCCCTCAATCCTAGAGGTGGAGGCTTCTTCCAATTCCACCTCCTCTTCCACCGATCCAGAAGTTGACTTCTCTTCAACTTCCGACTCCTCACTTGCTTGTGAGGATGATGAACTCGCTTCATCGGCCTCTTCCTCTTCTTGAGTCGATGAACATTCCTCTTCTTCCCTTTCTTCTTGGACTGGTGATGAATTTTCATGAAGCTTGGCCAAATTGCTCCAAAGCTCCTTGGCATCCATGAAATTACCTAACATACACACAATGTCGTTAGGAATCAAATCAACCAAGAACTTTATTACCTTTGTGTTTTTCTCAAAGGCTTGGATTTGTTCTTCGGTCCATCTCCTCTTCTTTAGGTATCCACCTTTTGGTCCTCTTGGATATTCAAATCCTTCCATCAAAATGGACCATTCTTCAAAATCCCTCATCGTGATGAAGTCTTCAATTCTTCTCTTCCATGAATTGAAGCCTTCTCATCCATAGAGGGTGTATGGAATTGGGGTGTTGATGTCCCAACCCAATTGTTCTTTAAATTCCATCTTCTTCCTCTTCACCCTTTAGCATCTTTTGCTCCCAGCAGTTAGTCCGTAGAAGAGCCCCGGGCTATGATACCAATTGTTAGGAACATTGCGCCCGCTAGAGGGGGGGGGGGTGAATGGCGATTCGTCGTCAGATGGAATTCATTCGATCGTGCTTGCTATAAAATGATTAGTGCGTAGCGAAAATAAAGCAATAATGAAATATAAACACGCAAACACATTCATATAATATGGTTCAGAATCGAATGGTTCCTACTTCATGGATTGAGCTCAAACGAGCTCTAGCGATGCGACCACACACCACTAATCCAATAAACTCCTTCTCGACACAAGTTGGAGGCGGAGAAACCTCTTACAAGATATTACAACAACAAAATAAGTAAACAACAAGCAAATACAAATGAATACAACAAAAGAAAGCCAAGAACACTTTACAACAATCTTTTGGATACTTGCTTGTTGATTGCCTTGGACCAGCCTTGAAGACCCTGATTTGCAACAACAAATCGCTCTAAATCATCCAAGAAAATCGGTACCAAATCCCTCCTCCATGAGCTCCATTTAAAGCTGCTGCGTGGGCTGGATTTCGCCTATCAGTCGACTGCTCGGGACCATCAGTCGACTGATGCCACTGTTTGTTAGGATCTTTGTAATGGCTAGAGGGGGGCGGGGTGATTAGCCTTTCTTTGTTTCTACAAGAATGTTAGGGGAAGCAATACAAATACAAATAAGAATACAAATAAGAAAACAATGAAAGCAATGCTAACACCCGATGTACGTGGTTCGAAGATGACGCTCCTACTCCACAGCAATCTGTAAGGTGGATTAGCCCTAGCCAAGTTTCACTAAATCTCCTTTGGATGAACCAAGGTGGAGAAACCTTGTTTTACAATGCACTCCTCTTCTTTACAATGATGGAAGATTAAGAACTAGAGAAGAGGAGGTTTAGAATCACAAAAGCACTTGGGAAAGCTTGGTGAGGACGAGGGTGTAGCTAGGAATGAGAGCACTAGCTTCACCAAGCTTCCCAAGGCCCCTTCTTATAGAAGAGGGGCTGTTTTTCCCATTGGGCTTCGATCAGTCGACTGATGCTCACCATCAGTCGACTGCCGCCGAAGCCAACGACTTCTAAACAAGCAGATCCGCGGAGATACGTAGCCGCAATTTCCAACGGCCAAGTGATCAGTCGATTGATCCCTCCATCGGTCGACTGATGGAGTGATCAGTCGAGTGATCGTAGGCCACAGTCGAGTGCGACTACATTCTGTGCTCGTATTTGTGTTGATCGCTGGATCGCCGCTGGCGATCGGATCGATTGCAACATCGATCGCCACTATCAGCAGCCGATCGATGGTCGTGGTTTCACCGACTCGAGCACCTAACCGGGCCGATCGATACATCGTATCGGGCCGATCGACTCATCAAGTATGAGTAATACACACTTGATTTTACACCCTAGACCTAGACTCAACCTTCTAGCTCCTCATTAAGCCTTGCACCTCCAGGATCCCTCTGAGTCCGCGACTTGTTCATCATTTGCGCTTTGCTTCCAAGAGCTTCCTTCGGTTTCGTCATATCTTGGGTTGCCAAATGCTTGGACTTTACGCCGCCAAAACTACAAGCTTGGACTTATGCTGCCAAGACCTTACTTTGGACTTTCTTTGCCAAGGTTCACTTGGACTTTACGCTGCCAAGACTACAAGCTTGGTCTTACGCTGCCAAGTCCATCCCTTGGACTTCCTTTGCCATGCCAAGGTTCACTTGGACTTTATGCTGCCAAGACTACAAGCTTGGTCTTATGCTGCCAAGTTCGTCCCTTGGACTTTCCTTGCCAAGATCATACTTGGACTTCTCTTTTACCAAGTCTTCATCCTTGGATTTTCCTGTCACTTAAACATGTTCGTAATTAGATCACAAAGCATTGCCTAACTTAGATGATTATCCAAACATCAAAACATATAAATGCTTGGGGCATTGTTGCACCAACAATCTCCCCCTTTTTGATGTTTGGCAATCACTTAAGTTAGGTCTTTACATAATCATAATATGAAATCTAACTTAAACATCCCTTCTCCCCCTTTGACACACATCAAAAAGAGAAGGATTTATATATTTCAAGAAAGAATTAAAGTTGTTGTATCTTGGACTAAGGTATAAAATTGATATTAAACTCCCCCTTAATTCAAGATATGCTTCATGATGTGTGAATAACATTGGAAGCAAAGCATACAAAAGTTAAGAAAGTTAAGTCCTAACTTTGCACCAACAATGTAAGTTTGGGGATGAAAAAGATATATTTTATGACACTCCCCCTAAAACACTGCATTAAACAGTCCTAAAAATTTGTTTATACTCAATATTATCATGCTATAGTTTTAGGACATCAAAGATACACTAAATATCAGAGAATGGAGCTATTTATCAGAAAATACAGTGTATCAGTCGACTGGTTTCTGAACCCGATCATTTGCTAAACTGAAATCGAATTTAATACGGTAGAAAGTCCAGAAATCTCGAAAAATCTCGAAATTTTGTGTACACATTTCTGGAATCATACTTTATTAAGGAAAAATAGTTTGAAAAATATATGTTTTCCATATTTCAAGATTGATACAAACTTGGAACCTAACAAAAGTTCTAAAGATTTTACAAACTTTGTATCACTTTTGTGTTCCATTTGAAAACTGTTTTTCAAAATATGATGAATATAGTTTAAAATATATATGATTGGGAATTTCCAACCATGTTCTTAGAGCTATGTATTCATTACTTGAATACAAGCCTTCCCAATGATTGGTCCATAAGGTATTCATGTCTCTAGGTATGTCATTGGCTCATAGTAATGCATCATAACAAGCATGATGAGCCAAGTACACCTTCCCTATCATCTCACATATTTCTAAGTGTCTCAATACAAAAATCAAGGTTTCTTAAGGCTTTTTGTGAGATGCATCAAGGTATAAAGCTAACATATGAATATGGGATCATGCAAACCTAGAATTTTACTCTACAAAGCACATACCAAGCTCTCTCCTTAATGATGAAAATTCGGTTTCGGGAAGATCTTTGGTGAAGATATCGGCAAGGTTGGACTTAGATTCTACATAATTAAGTTCAATGTACCCTCTTGCCACATGATCTCTTATGAAGTGATGTTTCACTTCAATATGCTTGGTCCTAGAGTGATGTACCAGATTTTAGGTCAAGTTGATGGTACTCACATTGTCACAATAAACTTTAATGTTAGAGTAGTGTAGCTCATAGTCCACAAGAGTATGTCTCATCCAAAGTAATTGAGCTACACAACCACCCATAGCCACATATTCGGCTTCGGTGGTTGATAAAACAACACAATGTTGCTTCCTACTACTCCAACTAACTAGGGAAGACCCAAGAAATTGGCATCCACCACTAGTACTCTTCCTATCCAATTTGCAACCGGCATAATCGGAATCGGTATAACCAAGCAACTCAAAGGACCTAGTCCTAGGATACCAAAGTCCTACATTTAGGGTGCCTTTAATATATCTTAAAATTCTCTTAACGGCTACTAAATGTGATTCTTTGTCACAAGATTGGTATCTTGCACACATACCTACCGCAAATAAGATATTAGGTCTACTAGCCGTTAGATATAGTAGGCTACCAATCATACTCCTATAGAGTTTAAGATCAATTGATTTACCATCATGATCACTATCTATTCTAGTGCTAGTGGCCATAGGAGTGGTTACAATTTTGGCATTTTCCAAACCAAATTTCTTGATCATTTCATTTGCATATTTGATTTGATAAATATGAATACTTTCATTGGTTTGTTTGACTTGTAACCCTAGGAAAAAGTTGAGCTCTCCAACTAAACTCATTTCAAATTCATTTTCCATGTTTTTTATAAAGTCTTGAAGAAGATCATCATTTGTTGACCCAAAAATAATGTCATCAACATATATTTGGGCTATAAAGATATCCTTTAATGTTGACTTTATAAACAAGGTTTGATCTACTTGGCCTCTCCTAAAATCCTTAGAAATTAAGAAAGATGACAATCTTTCATACCATGCCCGGGGAGTTTGTTTTAACCCATATAATGCTTTCCTAAGCTTATATACGTGGTTTGGATAATCTATGTTCTCAAACCCGGGTGGTTGCTCTACATATACTTCCTCCTTAATATAACCATTTAAGAATGCCGATTTAACATCCATTTGGTAAAGTTTAAATCCCATATAGGAAGCATACCCTAAGAGAATTCTAATAGATTCTAATCTAGCAACCGGGGCATAAGTCTCATCATAGTCAAGCCCCTCAACTTGATTGAATCCCCTAGCAACTAACCTAGCCTAATTTCTAGTGATATTTCCTTGGTCATCTAGCTTATTCCTAAAGACCCATCTTGTAGTAATTATGGTGCAATCATTGGGTCTAGGTACTAACTCCCATACTTGACTCCTTTCAAATTGAGCCAATTCATCTTGCATTGCCAAGATCCAATCCAGATCATGTAATGCATCATTGATCAATTTGGGCTCAATTTGTGAAATAAGAGCAACTTGACTAGTAGGAGGTCTATGAAATGACCTTGTTCTTACTTCTTAAGATATATCTCCTACTACTTGGTCAAGTGGATGATCTTGATGAATTCTTAGGGTTCTAGAAAGGGTTTCAAATTGATCATTGTTATCTTCCACCCTTCTTTCATCATCGGAATCTCCTCTCCCCCCCCCCTTGATCATTACCCCTTATGGTCAAATTTTGATGTTTTTGGGTAATATCTTGATTATTGTCATTAATATCCTTATCAATGGAGGACTTTCTAGGGTAGGTACTATTGGGAATCGTGCTATTCCTCAGAATGCTCATCGGCTCCCATGTCCCCGGATTAAAATTTTCACTAATGAAAACTAATCCAGATGGGATGATTTTCCTTAGCACAACCAATTCATCATCGTGCCAACGACTCGAGCGATCACTTGAACAAACTTGTTGTTCAAGCAACCAACTCTTCTAGTCGGTTAGCCGCAGAAGAGACGACGGACGGATCACCGGTTTTTGTGTTTATCTTCGGGGTCCATGATTATACAAATACATACAAATGTAAACTAGTATAATCAACACATACTAACATAAAGGACATAAGCTAGCACATCAATAAGAACATGTAAAAAACAATAATAAAAGTTGTAAAACTTTTATACCTCTTGATCTTCTATCGTATGTCCTAACCTCCTTGTAGACTTCGTGTGGGCGAAGATCCTCCACAAGTTGAAGCTTCCTAGATCTTCTTCAATCCAAAGAAAGAAGAACTCTCTTTCCCTTCTTGCTTGAGCCAACCACCAATCCACAAAGGATTGATGCCGCCGGCCCCAATAATAGAGAGAACATAATGGAAACCACCAAGGAACCAAAATAGGGGCAAACCCTAGCTTCTAGTGCCGCCGGCCAAGATGAAATAAAGAGGAGAAGAGGAATGAATTGAGCGCCGACCAATGTAGAGGGAATAGAGATAGGTCCCGGCAACACCTTAGGAAGAAGAAGAGAACCTCTCCTATAGTTGCCGCCCACTCCAACTTCCAAACCCTAGCCGCCCAACCAAACCCTAACCTAGGATTTCTTGCCGCCCAACCAAAGGAAAGGAAAAACCCTAATCTCTTTGAAAACCATCTTCTATGTGCCGACCATGGAAGAGGGGAAGAAGGATAGAGTGTGGACCGACCAAGGTAGAGGGTAGAAGGAAGGGACCGGCCATGCCTTAGAAAGAAGAAGAAACTCATCTTCCACTTGTTGCCGCCCATCCTTGCTCCCAAACCCTAGCCGCTCAAAAATTCTAAACAAACTAGGGTTTCTTAGCCTCCAAAGGAAGCAAACCCTAATCCCCTAAACCATCCATCATCCTTGCCGTCCAACCCAATAAGCCTTATATATAGAGTTGGGTTTTTGCCTTGGATTAATCTCCTCCATTGGTTCTATAGATTTAATCTCAACCGTCGGATCTAGAGATTTAATCTCAACCGTTGGTTCTAGAGATTTTAATCTCCACCATCGGTTCTAGAGATTTAATCCCAACCGTCGGATCTAGAGAATTAATCTCAACCATCGGTTCTAGAGAATTAATCTCAACCGTCGGTTCTAGAGAATTAATCTCAACCGTCGGATCTAGAGATTTGTTTTCCATCATTTGATCTAGACTTCATGAGGTTTATATTAGGCTACGATAGGGACCATGAGGAGGAGTTGGGTCTGTTGGTGCAATCGGCCCAGGTTGACTCGAGTTTGACTCGAGCAGTACCTTTATAGTATTTTGATGATAGACAAAACTCATGACATGGAATTGTCATGGGAAAGTCCAACATGGGGTTAGCATGGAAAATCCAAGCATGGAGCTTGGTGTGGAAGTCCAAGGGGGAAGCCTTGGCATGGGAAAGTCCAAAGCATTGCGAAGTCGTGCGCTTGGTGCTTGGCATGGGAAATCTAAAGCATTGCGAAGCCGTGCGCTTGGTGCATTTGGGAAGTCTTGAGAACTTGGCAAGTTCACTAGGCTCGGGTCCTTGAGTCGGTGAAGGATGACATTGTGAAGCCGTGCGCTTGGTGCATTCGAGGGACCGCCGGACGGGGAGCGAATGGAGTGAGCCCAAAGGGAAGCATACTTCTAGGGTATGAGACGCGAAGGATGGCGTTGCAAAGCCGTGCGCTTGGCGCATCCGAGGGACGTAGGCCGAGGGAAGAGAGCTTCGGTGGGCAACTTCATTAGGGATAAGGTGGACTTGGCCAAGTGGCTAAGACTGAGTGTCGGAGGCTCAAACTTGATGTTTGAGGGTTTACCCGACAGTCGGATGCTCAAACAAGTTGGTGTTTGAGGTTTTGCCCGACATCAGTCGACTGGCATAGGTGCCGGTTCGACTGATCCAAGTCAACTAGGGTTCGACTGGTGTAAGGCTAGGGTTTTGTGCTTGGCGATCATTCGCCATGGACTAGCAATGATCGATAGCCGATATCGAATGATCGGTCGAGGGATGACAATGATCGATGATGAATGTCGCGAGCACGCTCCGTAGCCGATCGGGCGATCAACTATGGTCACCCGATGTGATGGGCATCATCATCGACCGTAGGTGATCCGCTGGAACTTGTCCGACGTGGATTTGGCGTTGTGAGACAACGGCTCTGTCAATCGGGGCCTTTTGGCGCGATGTAGGTTATAAAAGGAGCTCGAGATGGAAGTTTTTGCCATGGTTTTTGTGGAGCTATTGGAGGGGAATTGCTGCTGCATTCCAGTCCTTCAAGAGCCAATCAAAGCAAGCAACAAACAAGTGATCAAAAGCAATCGGTGAAAAGTGTTTCTTTTGTATTGTATTTGTATTCTTGTTTGTATTTGTATATTACTGTTGTAATTTCTTGTGAGAGGTTTCTCCACCTCCGACGTGTAGTCGAGAAGGAGTTTAGTTAGTGCCGTGCACATAACTAGAGCTCGGTGAGCTCGCCCGTGGAGTAGGAACCATTTGGTTCCGAACCACATATATCTTGTGTTGTGTGATTGTGTATTGTTGTTAGTTTCATTATTATTGTTATTCCGCTGTGCTAACAACAATCGTAGACAAGCAACGCAACGAGAATGAGTAAATTATGACATCCAACGAAAGAGGGCTATTCAACCCCCTCTAGCCAGCCGTTTCGATCCCTCAACAAGTGGTATCAGAGCCGAGGTCGCTCTTCAAGGACTAATCGCCGCGAGAGCACTACAAAATGGTCGGCTTCATCCATCCACCGAAATTTGAAGGAGACCTTGCTTGGTGGAAGAAACGGATGGAGGTATATCTCGAAACCGATTTTAATTATATGATTATTATAGAAAATGGTTTTGAGATGCCTAGGGACAAACACAACAAGCCCATTGAAAAATCAAAGTGGACCCAAGACCAAATTAAGGACTTCAAGACAAATCTCGAGGTAATGAAATTATTTAGTGATTTGATACCACACAAAATTTGGTCTAGATTGGGTGATTATAGGGATGCAAGGGAACTATGGAATAAGATAATAAATTTCCAAGAAAATTCCCAACCGGCACAAGTAGAAGAAAATGCCGAGAAAGAAGAACCCACAACATTTGAAGATGTTGATGATTTGGTGGAGACCTCCACCTCTAGCGTTGAGGGGGAGGAAAGGATTTCAACTCCGGAGCAAGATCAAAATGAAGCTTCTACCTCCGGAAGAAGTGAAGAGGCCTCCACCACCTCCCTAGGTAACTCAAGTGTTGTTATTTTAAATAAAAATCACATAATATGCTTTGAGTGTAGGGAGAAAGGGCACTACAAGAGTAAATGCCCTAAATTGGCTAAGGAAAAGGCATCAACACCAAAAGTCAACCCAAAGTCAAAGGATTCCGGTGTTCCCAAAATCATGAGCAAAGAGCACTTTGTGTGCTTTAAATGCAACCAACGGGGACATTACCGAAGCCAATGCCCTAGGGGGAGGAAGAAAGGGCAAGAAGGTGTGACTTATGTAGGGGGAGATCCTAAAGCTAACCCTAAGGTAAATTTATTTAATGCACCTTTAATTTCTAGAGTCAAAAAGCATGCTAAGAATTATTTTAGTTCTCTTGCAATTATAAATGAAAAGCATGCTAAGAGAAATAATAAGGTTTATTGCTTAGGTGCCATGCATGTTCATATAACTAAGGACAAACCTAGGACTCATAATTCTAGACCTATTTTACCTAAAGAGTCCATTAGGAGAGTTGAAAACCATCTAGGCATTAACCCTAAGAAGGGTAGACACATGCCTAAGAAGAAGAACATTTCCCCTAAACCTAATGAAAATTCAAAATTGGAAAAATTAGAGTTATAAAACCAAGCCTTGAGGTCAAGGTTAGAAAAATTGGAGAAGACTCTAGCAATAATATCAAATTCGGTTAAGGGGTCTAATGTACAAAAGTCAAGACCTAGGAAACAAGAAACATCTAAGGGAAAGAAGAGTTTGGGTCACAAACCTATGTCCTACCATAATGTTCCATTTAATTATGGAACATCATCTAGGTCTAGACAAACCAAGGCTAATAGGGAAGTCATCCCTAAGTCTAGCCATGGTATGTGCTTAGTGGCTAAGGACTTAAGGAAAACCAAGAAAGCCACTAAGAAGGTCAATGGAGGAGTCACCTCTAGAGTTGACCCAAGTAAGACCCAGTTGACTAAGGCTTCAAAGCCAAAAAGGGTCATTAGAAAGGTATCTAGGGAAGTTATCCCTAGGGAATACCTTGTTAACCCAAGGAGCTCCAATAGGTATTGGGTTCCTAAAAGCGTGATTGATTCACGCTAGATGGGTTAGGGTGTGTCTGTTGGAATGTATACTGAAAGCCTAGCTCTTTTTGTATGAACATTTTATTTTGAAATAAGAATCACATGATCATTGTTTGCACTTTATATATTTATTATATGTGTGCATATTGTCTAATATTTTACATTGTAGATAACATGGTGCTTGGTGTGGCACAGAAGATCATGTTATCAGTTCCTTGTAAAATATAAGTAGAGGCTCACAACCAAGATGGTTTTGGACAAACCATTGGCATGGTTGTAGTGTAGCTTGGTATTGTTTTGTCTTGAACATAGAGTTACACTGGTACACTTAGGTGTATTGAGCAGGACCGACATAGAGGCGATTCAATTTATTGCTGACTACATAATTGAATCGGACCTCGGATATTATGTTGTACATGCTCTTAATCCCGATATAATAACGGGCACATGTACTTAGTATTTATTTTTTTGATTTACCAGTGGGTGAGATTTAGATGGATTAAATCAATATGCCCGGTAAGTTGGGAAATAATATTATTTACATGGTGTGCCGTTGATTATAGGAGGAAACCGTGTCCTATATATTAGGTTGATGATGTCCCCTTGAAGAGCTCATAAAGTTCATCATGTAAACCCAGCTGGTTGACTTAGTCAACGTGATGATAAGGTTGAGTGGTACTACTCGAGGAATTAGATGTTAATTAATTGATGGTCAGTAAATCAATTAATTGACGGACATTCGATATCTTAAACACGGGGAGATTAATGTACGAATAATATATGGAGCCCATATTAATTTATGGGGGTTGGTGAGGTAGTTCAATGATGATCCTCTAGTGGAATGGAACATCATTGATGGATCAAGTTAGTGTGGTTCCGATCCATCGGGTGGCCAAGACCCAACTCCTCCTTATGGTCCCTATCGTAGCCTAATATAATCCTTGTGAAGTCTAGATCCAAGAATATAAAACAAAACCTAGAACCAACGGTTGGGATTAAATCCCTAAGATCCGATGGTTAGGATGAAACCCTAGAACCAACGGTTGGGATTAAATCTCTAAGATCCGATGGTTAGGATGAAACCCTAGAATCGACGATTAGGATTAAATCCCTAGATCCGACGGTTGGGATAAAACCCTTGATCCGACGGTTGGGATGAAACCCTAGATCCGACGGTTGGGATGAAATCCTAGATCCGACGGTTGGGATGAAACCCTAGATCCGACGGTTGGGATAAAACCCTAGATCCGACGGTGGAGATTAAATCCCTAGAATCGACGGTGGAGATTAAAGGAGGCTTAAGCCCAATTCTATAAATAGGGGGCTTAGGCTTGGGCGGCAATAATTGATTTTGAATTGGAGTTAGGGTTTTTGGGCGGCTAGGGTTTTTTTTGGGCGGCTAGGGTTTGAAGCAAAGTGGGCGGCAACCTTCATCCTTCTTGTTGATTGCCGCCGCCCATCTCCTTTGATCATTCCTTGGCCGGCGCCCATCCTAGAGGCCTCTCCCTTCTTCCTTGGCCGGCGGTTCTCCTCCCATTGGTGGCCGGTTCTCATCCTCCTCCCTATTCTCCAAGGTGGTCAAGGTTCTCTCTTCATTGGTGGCCACGATCATCCATTTGATCCTTGGCCAGCGGTTGCACCAAATTTCCTAATTTGGTGGCCGGCTCTAGAAAGGATAGGTATTTGTAAGTTCTTCTCTTTGTTTGCAGCGGACAAGGTAGAGAAGAAAGCGATCTAGAAAGCTTCTACTCGTGGAGGATCTTCGTCCACACGTCGTCCACGAGAAGGATAGGACATACGGTAGAAGATCGTGAGGTATAAAGTTATTTTAACTTTATTTACAGATCTGAGCTTGTTCTTTTATGTTTTGATTATGTATGTGTAAATTAGTAAATATATTGTATAATCATGGACCCCGAAGACAAACACAAAAACCGGCGATCCGTCCGTCGTCTCTTCCGCAGCTAACCAACTAGAAGAGTTGTGTTGCTTGAACAACTAGTTTGTTCAAGTGACCACTCAAGTTGTTAGCACGACGACGAAATGGTTGTGCTAAGGAAGCTCATCCCATCTGGATTAATTCTTTCATTAGTGAAAATTTTAATCCGGGGACATGGGAGCCAATGAGCCTCCGAAGCAACTCCCTACAGTGTCAACCCTAAATGGATGGGTAGTCAACCTAACCATAGTAGAGTTGACACATTAGGGTGTGCCAATATGGTTTGAGAAGTTAAAAATGATTTAAATTGGCACAATTAGGTCATAGAGGTCATGGTGTGCTATTTTGGGTTTTTAGCACACTAGGGAAATGAATGGTTTAAGGCAAAGTGAATTTAATCCCTAGAAATGACAAATTGTTTTTCACACTTAGGTATTCTATACCTTAGTATATTTTACTTGCCATGATTTGTTTGCCTTGCCATGTCATGACATCATTTTCATTTTTATCTACAAAATGTCATGATCATGCTTAGACTTATTCTTATATGTCATGTATGCTAAAACATCATTCACATGCCATGACATCATGATATTGGCATGTGCTTTTACTTAAATCATATTTATGCCATAATCATCATGCATAAATTAAAAAGAAATTAAGGACTATGGCATGATTTGATGGGAATCAAATAATATTGCCTAGAAATATGCATGAGACCATTTAAAGAACAAAAACCCACATCTCACTAGATTAATTGCCTTGAATGTGTTTTTACACATCTAGATATAAGTGAGATGTTTAAGGAAAAGAAATTAAAGGTTTTGAAAACATTTTGAAAACATTTTGAAAAACCTTGGTGAAGCCTATCTTTTGATAGCTATCACCATTGAATGGGATGATACAAAGATGGCTCTTTATTGAAGCTTTTCTAAACTTTTGAACTTTGTATCAATCTCCTAATTTAGTGGGTAAAATAATTTTCCAATATTTTTCACCCATAGTGTTTAGGATAAGTATTATACGTATGCATTTTCAAGATTTTTAAAAATTACGTATATTTACTTATGGATTTCGTAAATCCATTTCTGAAATGCTAAAAACTGCAAATGTAGTTATCAGTCGACTGCCATGGACTGGCAATGATCGATGGATGGCAAATGTGATCGATTGATTTCACGATCGAAATCTTGTTGGTTAGGCCCATATTCAGCTAGGTTAAGGTCCCCTAACCACTCCTAACCCTAGGATATGCTTGGGAGAGCATTAGAGAGGGTGGAAATCCATTGGACATGGATTAGGAGAAGGGTTTTAGGGAGAGTATCAACTTTAAGGTGGAAGAGAGTTCATTGTTGAACTTTGCCTTAATTTTGATTTGGTTAATGTTCCTATTGGCTTAGGGACTCTCCAAGGACATTGTTGGTGCAATGGTCAAGGGGGAGCAAGCCTCTAGGGGGAGGTATCCATCTTGGGAAGATGGATGTGTATTTCCTCACGGAAGGAAAATTGGGTTGCCTCTCTTTAAGTGATATGGGATCACTAGAAAGATTGTAGGCATGTGTTCCTCCAAGGGAGAGATTGTAAGATCTCATTGGGATATGAGACATTCATACCCTTGGGGAGGACCTTTTTGATGTAATGTCAAAAAGGGGGAGAAGTTACCAAGTTACTAATTAGGGTTCGTTGGAATTCTTATTAGGATATGAGAATTGCCAATATGGGAGAATTGGTAGACTTGAGATGGTAGTTTTGTCAATCATCAAAAAGGGGGAGATTGTTGGTGCAATCGGCCCAGGTTGACTCGAGTTTGACTCGAACAGTACCTTGATAGTATTTTGATGATAGACAAAACTCATGACATGGAATTGTCATGGGAAAGTCCAACATGGGGTTGGCATGGAAAATCCAAGCATGGAGCTTGGTGTGGAAGTCCAAGGGGGAAGCCTTGGCATGGGAAAGTCCAAAGCATTGCGAAGCCGTGCGCTTGGTGCTTGGCATGGGAAATCCAAAGCATTGCGAAGCCGTGTGCTTGGTGCTTGGTGAGAAATGCATTGCGAAGCCGTGCGCTTGGTGCATTTGGGAAGTCTTGAGAACTTGGCAAGTTCACTAGGCTCGGGTCCTTGAGTCGGTGAAGGATGGCATTGCGAAGCCGTGCGCTTGGTGCATCCGAGGGACCACCGGATGGGGAACGAATGGAGTGAGCCCAAAGGGAAGCATACTTCTAGGGTATGAGACGCAAAGGATGGCGTTGCGAAGCCGTGCTCTTGGCGCATCCGAGGGACGTAGGCCGAGGGAAGAGAGCTTCGGTGGGGAACTTCATTAGGGATAAGGTGGACTTGGCCAAGTGGCTAAGACTGAGTATCGGAGGCTCAAACTTAATGTTTGAGGGTTTACCCGATGGTCGGATGCTCAAACAACTTGGTGTTTGAGGTTTTGCGACATCGATCATTGGCATGGAGGTGCGATTCGGTGATCCAAATCGACAAGGTTCGACTGGTGTAAGGCTAAGGTTTTGTGCTTAGGATGGCAATGATCGATGTGAATGTCGCGAGCATGACGCGCCTCCATAGCCGATCGCGGGCCGATTATTAGTCACCAGATCACCGATGGGCATCATCAATCGATCGTAGGTGATCCGTTGGAACTTGTCTCGACGTGGATCCGCCGTTGTGAGACAACGCTGCGGCCGATCGGGGCCTTTGGCGGCCGATCGCTAGGCGCAAAAATAGCTCGATGCAGTTATAAAGGAGCTCGAGATGGAGGTTTTGCCATGGTTTTGTGGAGCTATTGAGGGAATTGCACGCTGCATTCCAGTCCTTCAAGAGCCAATCAAAGCAAGCAACAAACAAGTGATCAAAAGCAATCGGTGAAAAGTGTTTCTTTTGTATTGTATTTGTATTCTTGTTTGTATTTGTATATTACTGTTGTAATTGCTTGTGAGAGGTTTCTCCACCTCCGACGTGTAGTCGAGAAGGAGTTTAGTTAGTGCCGTACGCATAACTAGAGCTTGGTGAGCTCGCCCATGGAGTAGGAACCATTTGGTTCCGAACCACGTATATCTTGTGTTGTGTGATTGTGTATTGTTGTTAGTTTCATTATTATTGTTATTCCGCTGCGCTAACAACAATCGTAGACAAGAAATGCAACGAGAACGAGTAAATTATGACATCCAACGAAAGAGGGCTATTCACTCCCCTCTAGCCGGCCGTTTCGATCCCCCAACAGGGTCTTGGCCACCCGATGGATCGGAACCACACAAACTTGATCCATCAATGATGTTCCATTCCACTAGAGGATCATCATCGAACTACCTCACCAACCCCCATAAATTAATAAGGGCTCCATATATTATTTGTACATCCATCTCCCCGTGTTTAAGATATCGAATGTCCGTCAATTAATTGATTTACTGACCATCGATTAATTAATATCTAACTCCTCGAGCAGTACTACTCAACCTTATCATCATGTTGACTAAGTCAACCTGTAGGGTTTACATGATGAACCTTATGAGCTCCTCAGAGGACATCATCAACCTAATATATAGGACACGGTTTCCTCCTATAATCAACGACACACCATGTAAATAATATCATTTCTAAACTTACCGGGCATATTGATTTAATCCATCTAAATCTCACCCATTGGTAAATCAAAGAAATAAATACTAAGTACATGTACCCGTTATTATATCGGGATTAAGAGCATGTACAACATAATATCCGAGGTTCGATTCAATTATGTAGTCAACAATAAATTGAATCACCTCTATGTCGGTCCTGCTCAATACACCTAAGTGTACTAGTGTAATTCTATGTTCAAGACAAAACAATACCAAGCTACACTATAACCATGCCAATGGTTTGTCCAAAACCATCTTGGTTGTGAGCCTTTACTTATACTCTACAAGGGACTGATAACATGATCTTCTGTGCCACACCCAAGCACCATGTTATCTACAATATAAAGTATTAGACAATATGCACATATATAAATAAAGTGCAAACAATGATCATGTGATTCTTATTTCAAAATAAAGATGTTCATACAAAAGAGCTAGGCTTTCAGTATACATCCCAACAATCTCCCACTTATACTAAAAGACTATGCTGTCCTCATACTGTCATACATCTGATTCCCCTTCCTTCCACATGCCTATCAAAGCTCTCGCCAGAAGGGCCTTAGTGAAAGGGTCTACCAGGTCATCCTCTGATGCAATCTAGGTGACAGCAACTTCTACCTCCTTTACGATTTTTCGTATCAGGTGGTACTTGCACTCTATATGTTTACTAGCCTTATGGGCTCGTGGTTCCTTCGAGTTTGCAACTGCACCATTATTATCACAATAAATTGTGATATTTCTGGGCAAACCAGGAATCACATCCAAGTCCATTAGAAAGTTCCTAAACCACACAACTTCTTTGGCCGCCACAGGGGCTGCCACATACTCAGCTTCCATGGTGGAGTCCGCCACGCATTTCTGCTTGACACTCCTCCATACTATGGCTCCACCTCCAAAAGTAAACACAAACCCCGAGGTAGACTTACTGTTATCCCTATCTGATTGGAAATCGCAATCCATACAACCCACAGGGAGTAATTGGTCTGCCCGGTAAACTTGCATATAATCCCTAGTCCTTCTCAGGCACTACAATATATGTTTTTACCGCAGTCCAATGTCCCTGTCCTGGATTCCTCTGATATCTGCTAACCATGCCCACAGCAAAGCAGATATCTTGTCTCGTACATAGCATACATGAGGCTTCCTACTGCCGAAGCATAAGGAACCGCCTTCAGCTCCTTTATCACCTCAGATGATCTAGGACACATCTCCTTAGATAAAGGAACTCCATCCCTGAAAGGTAGAAAACCCTTCTTGGAGTTCTGCATGCTAAAACGATCCAAAATCATGTCTATGTATGAAGCTTGGGATAAGCACAACAACCTTGATCCCAAGGTTGTGACCCACTTCTCCCAAGTCCTTCAAAACTGTTTGGACAACCATATCCTTACGTCTGATAACACTCTGATATTATTGCCAACTACCAAAATATTATCTACGTATAGTACAAGAAATACCACTACGTTTCCGTCACATCTCTTCTATACACAAGACTCATCCAGACTTTGAATAAATCCATAAGTCTGGATTTACCTCATCAAAGTGGATGTTCCAAGACCTCAAAGCTTGCTTCAGTCCATAAACGGACCGATTAAGCTTACATACAATACACTCTTTGCCCTTAGCAATGAATCCCTCTGGTTGCTTCATATAGATTTTTTCCTCAAGACTTCCATTACGGAAAGTTGTCTTGACATCCATCTGCCACACCTCATAATCCATATGAGCTGCTATGCATAAGAGCTCCCAGACCTGACTTGAATCCATAGATTCAATCTCAATATTCATTGCGCTTTGCCAAGATGTCGTATTTATATCTTGGATTGTCTCGTCGTATGTCTAGGGATCAGGTTCATGTTTGCTAGGGACCAAATCAGAAGATTCACCCAAAAACATGAATCTAAGAGGCTGTCTAACAACCCTCCCACTACGACGAGGTATCATCTGTGTATCCTTTGTGACACGCGGTGCAGTGACATGTGGTATATCCTCTTGTATCGGTGGTACTAAAGAAGTGACTTCCTTTTTTAACTCTTCCAGAACAATTTTACTCTTGGGCTTGTGTCTTTATCACATAGTGTTCCTCTAGAAATCTGGTGTTCGTGTTAACGATCACCCTCTGATCTCTAGGACTATAAAACAAGTCAGAATAACTCATCATCGATCTAACCATCTCCATAAGAGTCCTATTCCTTCGCTCTGCTACACCGTTCTGCTGGGGTGTGCCAGGTGCAGTCAATTGGGATTGAATCCCAACCTATGATAAGTAGTTCCTAAACTCTCCCAAGAGGTTGTCACCACCATGATCAGATCGTAGTGTCATCCATATCTTGAATAATCATCTACAAAAGAGGCAAAATATTCAAGATTACCTCTTGCCTAGATAGCCATAGGACCACACAAATCAGAATGAACCATCTCTAACACATCTTTAGCTCTATACCCCTTGGCCTTAAAAAGGCCTCTTGGTCATCTTACCCTCCAAGCAAGATTCGTAGGTTGGGAGATCCTCCACCACTAATGAACCCAAAGGTCCATCAGCTTTCAACCTTTGAATTCTGCTTAGGTTAATGTGACCAAGCCTAAGAAGCCAAAGATATGTTTGGTTCATCTTCGAAGGTTCTTTTCTCTTATTGGAATTAGAAGATAAGTTATTAACTTCAATTTGCATCGTGGGAGGTTTTGGTTCAAATTTTCTTTCAATGTACCTGAATAGATATTCTCCCTATTCCTTTTATAACAACTTTGTCATTAAAAGAAATAGAATATCCATCCATAATAATTTAGAAACTGAAACTAAATTCTCTTTAAATAAAGGTACATAAAGGGAATTTTCCAGAACCAAAGTTTTATTATTCTCAAGAGATAAATAAAACTTCTCCCACTGCAATAGCCGCTACCATCATGGCATTGCCCAAGTAAATGGTAATCTCCCCTTTAGCTAGTCATCGAGTTTCCTGGAACCCCTGCAAATTGTTGCAGACATGATTAGTGGCTCCCGTATCAACTCACCAGGTGCCGGTAGATATTACCGCTAATCATGTTTCAATGACTATTCCAAAAGATATACCTTTGTTCTGTTTTGGATTGGCATAGTCCTTCTTCCAATGTCCATCCTGCTTGCAAGTGAAGTACTTGCCTTTCGGCTTCTTCACTCTTCCCTGAGATCCTCCCACCATCTTTGCTCCACCTTGTTTCTTCTTCTTCTTGCCTTTCGGCTTAGAAGTAGAAACCCTTTTTGAGCAACGATGGCTTGAGGACACTATTTGAAGAGCGCATACTTATACTCCTTAGCAGAAAAGACAATATCTAGAATCTTTTCCAATCAATATTATTTAGGTACAGTAAGTTTATTTCCTTTAGTATCACAGCAAGTGGACTGAAAGTCAATTTTGAAAATCCTAAGAATCACATAGATCATTACTTTAGATTTCAAAAAATTATTGATTCCTCAAACAATAAAATTTCAAAATCAACCAACACCTCAAAACACCGAGAATATCGTATGCCACGATAGTGTGGACGTATATGAATTCTACATTTGTAAGAGGAGGTTTTACCCATTAATTTTATTATCTTGTCAACCTTACTTTTTGACAAATAAAATTAATAATTGGTTCCTCTTTGGCCCTACAAATAAAAGCAGTGACTCCGATGGGGAGGATATTTTTTATTTGCATCTAAGTGTGCACCATTACACGGTACTAAGGGAATTATTTTGGATTATGTGCCTTACCGCTGTGGAAGTACACACGCTCCTAGATAATTTCCTATAACCATTATTTAACCTAGTGATCCGCAAACAAACTCATCTGATGGGGAGGAAGGCACTCAGAGCCGACGCGCAAGTTTGTTGCATCACATGTCAAATTGTAATGGAGGCCGCGGGAATTAATTAAAATGTCCCTCTCCCACTTAGTAAATTGAAAATGAGGAATTTTCAAGCACACACAACATGCTTATTATTACTTTAGATTTCAATAAAAATTATTGATTTCTCAAACAATAAAATTTCGAAATCAACCAACACCTCAAACACCGAGAATATCGTATGCCACGATAGTGTGGACGTATACGAATTCTACATTTGTAAGAGGAGGTTTAACCCATTAATTTTATTATCTTGTCAACCTTACTTTTTGACAAATAAAATTAATAGTTGGTTTCTCTTCGGCCCTACAAATAAAACTACTTTTTATTTGCATCTAAGTGTGCACCATTACACGGTACTAAGGGAATTATTTTGGATTATGTGCCTTACCGCTGTGGAAGTACACACGCTCCTAGATAATTTTCTATAACCATTATTTGACCTAGTAATCCGCAAACAAACTCATCCGATGGGGAGGAAGGCACTCAGAGCCGACGCACAAGTTTGTTGCATCACACGTCAAATTGTAATGGAGGCCACGGGAATTAATTAAAATATCCCTCTCCCACTTAGTAAATTGATGGGAGAGGAAGGCCACTTAGTAAATTAATGGAGGCCCCAAGAATAGAGAGAACATAATGGAAACCACCAAGGAACCAAACTAGGGACAAACCCTAGCTTCTAGTGCCGCCGGCCAAGATGAAATAAAGAGGAGAAGAGGAATGAATTGAGCGCCGACCAAGGTAGAGGGAATAGAGATAGGTCCCGGCAACACCTTAGGAAGAAGAAGAGAACCTCTCCTATAGTTGCCGCCCACTCCAACTTCCAAACCCTAGCCGCCCAACCAAACCCTAACCTAGGATTTCTTGCCGCCCAACCAAAGGAAAGGCAAAACCCTAATCTCTTTGAAAACCTTCTTCTATGTGCCGGCCATGGAAGAGGGGAAGAAGGATAGAGTGTGGACCGACCAAGGTAGAGGGTAGAAGGAACGGACCGGCCATGCCTTAGGAAGAAGAAGAAACTCATCTTCCACTTGTTGCCGCCCATCCTTGCTCCCAAACCCTAGCCGCCCAAAAATTCTAAACAAACTAGGGTTTCTTAGCCTCCAAAGGAAGCAAACCCTAATCCCCTAAACCATCCATCATCCTTGCCGCCCAACCCAATAAGCCTTATATATAGAGTTGGGTTTTTGCCTTGGATTAATCTCCTCCATTGGTTCTATAGATTTAATCTCAACCGTCGGATCTAGAGATTTAATCTCAATCGTTGGTTCTAGAGATTTTAATCTCCACCATCAGTTCTAGAGATTTAATCCCAACCGTCGGATCTAGAGAATTAATCTCAACCATCGGTTCTAGAGAATTAATCTCAACCGTCGGTTCTAGAGAATTAATCTCAACCGTCGGATCTAGAGATTTGTTTTCCATCATTTGATCTAGACTTCATGAGGTTTATATTAGGCTTTATAGGACCCAAGGAGAGGAACTACCTCACTAACCCCCATAAATTAATATGGGCTCCATATATTATTTGTACATCCATCTCCCTGTGTTTAAGATATCGAATGTCCGTCAATTAATTGATTTACTGACCATCAATTAATTAATATCTAACTCCTCGAGCAGTACCACTCAACCTTATCATCATGTTGACTAAGTCAACCTGCAGGGTTTACATGATGAACCTTATGAGCTCCTCAAGGGGACATCATCAACCTAATATATAGGACACGGTTTCCTCCTATAATCAACGTCACACCATGTAAATAATATCATTTCTAAACTTACCGGGCATATTGATTTAATCCATCTAAATCTCACCCATTGGTAAATCAAAGAAATAAATACTAAGTACATGTGCTCGTTATTATATCGGGATTAAGAGCATGTACAACATAATATCCGAGGTCCGATTCAATTATGTAGTCAACAATAAATTGAATCACCTCTATGTCGGTTCTGCTCAATACACCTAAGTGTACTAGTGTAACTCTATGTTCAAGACAAAACAATACCAAGCTACACTACAACCATGCCAATGGTTTGTCCAAAACCATCTTGGTTGTGAGCCTTTACTTATACTCTACAAGAGACTGATAACATGATCTTCTGTGTCACACCCAAGCACCATGTTATCTACAATATAAAGTATTAGACAATATGCACATATATAAATAAAGTGCAAACAATGATCATGTGATTCTTATTTCAAAATAAAGATGTTCATACAAAAGAGCTAGGCTTTCAGTATACATCCCAACAGGTACTAGTGGTTTCATCAAATTGAACATTGGAGGACTCCTCAATCCCTTGGGTTCTCTTATTGTAGACTCTATATCCTCTACTTGTGGATGAGTATCCAACTAGGATTCCCTCATCCGCTTTGGATTCAAATTTTCCTAAGTTATCTTTGGTGTTTAAAATATAAACTTTACATCCAAAGACTTTGAAATAATGAATTGTGGGAATAGTCCCATTCCATAATTCAAATGGTGTCTTTCCTAAAAACCTATGGATTTGAACCCTATTTTGGATATAACAAGCGGTATTAACCGCTTCCGCCCACAAGTAGCTAGGTAGAGAATATGCATTAAGCATAGTCCTAGCCGCCTCTTGTAGGGCACGATTTCTCCTTTCCACCACCCCATTTTGTTGGGGTGTTCTAGGACAAGAGAACTCATGCTTGTACCCTTTCTCTAAACAAAATTGTGAGAATTTAGAGTTCTCAAATTCACCACCATGATCACTATGGATCCGGTTGATTTTGAGACTCTTTTCATTTTCAACCCTTTTACTAAATCCTATGATTATTTTCAAGGTATCATCCTTATGTTTCATAAAATAGACCCAAGTATACCTAGAAAAATCATCTACTATAACTAAATAATATTTGTTACCTTTTAAAGAGGGAGTACTATGGCAATCAAATAAGTCAAGATGCAATAATTCTAACAGTAAAGAGGTATTAGTTAGGGTTTTACCTTTGTGTGATGCCATTGTTTGTTTTCCTTCTTGGCATGCATCACACATTTTGTTCTTGACATACTTGATCTTTGGTAGCCCTTTGACCAACTCCAACTTGGCTACCTTGGCTATGTTTTTCATGTTGATGTGCCCCAATCTTTTATGTTATAGCCAACTTTCTTCTTCTTTTGCAACAAGACACTTAGTAGAAATGTTAGAGGCATATGAAAGATCAACATAATAAATGTTTGATTTCCTATATCCAACTAACATACAATCATTTAATTCCTTGTGTCTAATCATGCATTTAGAGGATTCAAAAGAAACATGGTAGCTTGCATCACAAAGTTGACTAACACTTAATAAATTAAATTTCATATTTTCAACTAGTAAAACTTTGTGAATGACAATTTTGGGGGATACCTCAATTGTACCTCTACCTAATATCTTGAGTTTTCCACTATTTCCAAAAGATACCGCTCCCTTCTTCACATACTTAATTGTGGAGAACTTGCTCACATCCCCGGTCATGTGTGTTGAGCAACCGTTATCCACAATCCACATACCTTGCTCACCTACCTAAATCACATGATAAACACAAGCTTTTGGTACCCAAACATTTGGACCGGTAGCATTAAGTAAAAACTTCTTAGGTACCCATGCTTTCTTGACCTTACCCTTAATGGTTGCTTTCCTATTAATCAATGAAATATAGGCAACTTCTTTTTCTTTTGGCTTATATCCTATACCGGCCTTGTTGTAAACGGCTCTTTGTCGGCTAAGGATCATGTCAAGATATTTTGAGCCATTTGTAAATTTCTCTAAGCATGCCTTTAATTCACTAACCTCATCCTTAAGTTTATCATTCTCTTCCTTAAGTAAGCAAGAATCAACATGTGAAGGTTTTTCATTCCTAATGGCCTTTAGTTCTACCTTCATGCTTCTAACCTTAGATTTAGACTTATCTAGAGCCTCTTTAAGATAAGCAATTGATTTATAAAGAAGCTTAACTCTAGGAGAGTTCATTACCTCATCGTCACTAGATGACGATTCATCACTTGAAGACTCTTCTCCTTGGCTTGATGTACCGGAGTCATCTTCTTGGGCCATGAGTGTCACATGGTGTGTGATGTGGCAAAGATCATCATAATCGGAGGAATCTTCAACACTTGGTGTGTCCCATGTGGTTTGAGCCACCAAGGCCTTCTTCTTCTTCTTCTCTTTCTTGTCCTTCTTTTTCTTTTCTTTTTCCTCCTTCTTCTTTAGCTCCGGGCAATTTGGCTTTATGTGCCCCTTCTTATTGCAAGCATGGCAAATCACATTATTATTAAAATTCGAATTACCACTAATTTTACCTCTTGAAGAATGAGACCCCTTCCTTGCTTCTCTATTCTTGAACTCCTTTGATTTTCTATAGAGTTTCTTGACAAAGTTGGCCATCTCACTAGAAGAGTCTCCATCACTACTTGAATCACTCTCCGACTCGGATGATGATGACACTTATTTTCTTTCTTTCTTCTTCTTTTCCTTCTTCTCAACAAATAGAGCTAAACCCTTTTCCTTAGAAGACATGTTAGTTTGCTCATGCAATTCAAACTCATAAAATAATTCATCAATTTTAATTTGAGAAAGATCCCTAGTTACTTTAATAGCATCAACTATAGAAGTCCATAGAGAATTTCTAGGAAATGCTTGAAGTATGTATCTTACCAAATCCCGGTTGTCAACTCGCTCACCTATGATATGGAGTCCATTCACAATCTCCTTGAACCTTCCATGCATTTGGCTTACGGTTTCATGCATCTTCATTTGGAAGGCTTGAAGTTGTCCAATTAGCAAGTCCTTCTTGGCCCTCTTTGACTCCTTGGATCCTTCATTTAGCTCAATGAGCTTTTCCCATAACTCCTTGGCGGAATCGAAAGGCCCCACCTTGTTGAGTTGCTCCATTGTAATGCCGCATTGGATGGTGAGTACCGCCTTTGCATTTGGTTCGAACTGCCTATTCATTTCCCTTGTCCAATCCTTGCTTGGAATAGGGTCTCCATGTTCATCCACCGGTTCTTCAAAGCCATCTACAATGCTATGCCAAATTTCAATATTACTCATTAGATAATATTTCATCCTACCTTTCCAATACGCAAAATGACTCCCATCGAAGAGCGGTGGCTTGGCGGTGCTATATCACTCTTGAAGAGCCATTGATGCCTTGGTTGATGGTGAAATCTTCCAAGCTATCCGTGCTCTGATACCACTTGTTAGGATCTTTGTAATGGCTAGAGGGGGGGTGATTAGCCTTTCTTTGTTTCTACAAGAATGTTAGCGGAAACAATACAAATACAAATAAGAAAACAATGAAAGCAATGCTAACACCCGATGTACGTGGTTCGGAGATGACGCTCCTACTCCACGGCAATCCGTAAGGTGGATTAGCCCTAGCCAAGCTTCACTAAATCTCCTTTGGATGAACCAAGGTGAAGAAACCTTGTTTTACAATGCACTCCTCTTCTTTACAATGATGGAAGATTAAGAACTAGAGAAGAGGAGGTTTAGAATCACAAAAGCACTTGGGAAAGCTTGGTGAGGACGAGGGTGTAGCTAGGAATGAGAGCACTAGCTTCACCAAGCTTCCCAAGGCCCCTTCTTATAAAAGAGGGGATGTTTTTCCCATTGGGCTTCGATCGATCGTGATGCTCACCATCGATCATTGCGCCAACCCAACGGCTTCTGAACAAGCAGATCTACAGAGATATGTAGCCGTAATTTCCAACGGCCAAGTGATCAGTCGACTGATCCCTCCATCAGTCGACTGATGGAGTGATCAGTCGAGTGATCGTAGGCCGCAGTCGAGTGCGACTACATTCTGTGCTCATATTTGTGTTGATCAGTCGACTGCCACTGTTGGCAGTCGACTGATTGCAACATCAGTCGACTGCCACTGTCAAAGCAGTTGACTGATGGTCAGGGTTTCACCCTGACTCAGTCGAGCACCTGACCAGTCGACTGATACATCGTATCATTTGACTGATACTCATCAAGTATGAGTAATTCACACTTGATTTTACACCCTAGACCTAGACTCAACCTTCTAGCTTCTCATTAAGCCTTGCGCCTCCAGGATCCCTCCGAGTCCGCGACTTATTCATCCTTTGCACTTTGCTTCCAAGAGCTTCCTTCGGTTTCGTCATATCTTGGGTTGCCAAATGCTTGGACTTTACGCCGCCAAAACTACAAGCTTGGACTTATGCTGCCAAGACCTTACTTTGGACTTCCTTTGCTAAGGTTCACTTGGACTTTACGCTGCCAAGACTACAAGTTTGGTCTTACGCTGCCAAGTCCATCCCTTGGACTTCCTTTGCCAAGATCATACTTGGTCTTTCTTTGCCAAGGTTCACTTGGACTTTATGCTGCCAAGACTACAAGCTTGGTCTTATGCTGCCAAGTCCGTCCCTTGGACTTTCCTTGCCAAGACCATACTTGGACTTCTCTTTTACCAAGTCTTCATCCTTGGATTTTCCTGTCACTTAAACATGTTCGTAATTAGATCACAAAGCATTGCCTAACTTAGATGATTATCCAAACATCAAAACATATAAATGCTTGGGGCATTGTTGCACCAACACTGTTGTCATAAGACAACGACTCGATCCACGCTGGAAAAATCCAACGGATACATCATCAATTGACTGACCTTACACATCAGTCGACTGGATGACGTGATCACTCGACTAGAGAACATTCTGTGCTCGAGATCCTGTCCATCAGTCGACTAATCACCAGATCAGTCGACTGCTCAGGCCATCAGTAGACTGCCAAGCTCTGGTTGTCGACTGCCAGGGCATTCCTAAAGTCAAACCCTAGTTGACTCCCACCAGTCGACTGACCCATCATCCCAGTCGACTGATACACCTCAAACATGAGGTTTTAACCCAAGTATGGTGCCCGTATACTTGTTAGACCACCCGTAGCCTAGACCTAAGCCTTCTAGCCACCTCCGTCAGCCTCACGCCTATCGGATCCCTCCAAATCATCCATAACTTATTCATCCATACGCTAGCCTTCAGGTGCTTCCATCGGCTATTATGATGCTAACGGTGCCTACACCGCCAAGGCACATTGGACTTATGCTGCCAAGACTCCGCTTGGACTTTACACCACCAACCATTGGACTTATACTGCCAAGACTCCACTTGGATTTTATGCCGCCAACCATTGGACTTATGCTGCCAAGACTCCCGCTTGGACTTTACGCCGCCAATATTCCCCTTGGACTTTCCAAATGCCAAGACTCAAGCTTGGACTTTCCCTTGCCAACCCATATTGGACTTTCCATGCCATGACCCATGCTTGGACTTTCCTTTGCCAATCCATGTTGGACTTTCTCTTACCAAGACCCATGTTTAGACTTTACATGCCAAGTACTCAAGACTTGGACTTTTCCCATGACAATGGTCAAACCATCATCAAACATCAAATACTAACCTGGGTCGATTGCATCAACAATCTCCCCAACACATGTCAGACATCAATGTCAAACATCAAAACACTACTCGAGTCTGGTCAATCTTGACCTGGGCTGATTGCACCAACAGATTATACGTGCTGGAATAGGGATTGTTGGGCCTCTAATTATACTCATCCATCGCATTGACATGCTCAACCTGCTCCTCTGAGCCGCTCTGCCCTGTGCAGTAGTCTTCCTGAAATGTTCGTTCAAAGTGAGTCTCCGCCATATTAGGTTTAATCCAATCATCAAAGCCACCTTTTAGTCATTTGGATTCTTCTTCTGCTAGCTATCATTGCATAAACTCTACAAATTGTTGACTATGCTCCTCGCATTGCCTAGTAATATTGTCTAGCAAGACTTCTAAGTCAGACTTTCGTGTTGGATATAATTCACATGGTGATTCATAGCTCTATTTCTCACTTGGGAAACAATATTGAGGGTTTAAGCAGTCAGGGTCATAACTATATGAGTAGGAATCATCTTGTGTCCATTGGTTGTAATTGTAGGTGACATCTTCCTATTCAAATTGCGAAGGTCAAATATATCCGGACAATTGTTAATGGTATGCCATTGTTCCCCACAATGCTCACAATAAATGTTACCAAAACTCACAATATTAAATTGATCATAATCATGAGTTAAAGCATGCATCGTTATATACAGCGAAATATAGCTAAGGAAAGGAATAGCAGTGCCTCGGAAAGAGACTAAAAAAAAAACAAACAGCAAAATAAAGGGAAACAAGTGCCAAGAAAATAATTGAAAAGAAAATCTGCTAGAAAATAACTGAAGCTAGAAAAAAAACTAAAATCTGAATTAGAACTAAAGTAAACTGGAAATTAATAGAGACTAAGGAAATAAATCTAAACTAAGTCTGATCCAAACTATCCACTTTCGATCCAATATCAAATCTTTAGTCTCCGATAATGATGCCAAAAACTTGAAGCACACGAGCATGACCTAAAATCTTGGACGAGAATCGCCAAGGATTCAATGCGCACACTCGCACTCAATGCCTGTAAGTGCACGGTTGTCGTCAAGTGATAATATAAGTATCGATCCCACAGAGATTGAGATTCGAGTACCGTTTGTCTAGTGGATGTCGTTGTTCAGAGTAAATCTTTTGTGAATAAGGTTTGGAAGGTCGATGATGTTGGAAATTTGACGCCGCTAGAGGGGGGGTGAATAGCGTTGAATTTGTACGTAGATGGAATTCGTTCGCGATCGTCTCTACAAAACTCGTTATGTGCAGCGGAATAGAAATAATAAAAGCAATAACGAAAAGATACAATCACGAACACAAGGATATAACGTGGTTCGGAACCGAACGGTTCCTACTCCACGGATCGAGCTCTAAAGAGCCCTAGTGATGCACACGCACTCACTAACCACAAATACTCCTTCTCGACACAAGTCGGAGGTGGAGAAACCTCTTACAATAGATTACAACAATAATCTAAAAGCAACAAGCAAATACAATGAAGAATAATGCAATACAAGTAAAGAAAACACTTTATAAATGCTTTGGATTGCTTGCTTTTGGTTGCTTGAAGAGTGGCCTTGGAGACTCTGATTTACAGCAACAAATCGCCCCAAAGATGCTCAAGAAACCATTTCCAAAAATCCTCCCGTCGAGCTCCTTTTATCCTTCCGCGACTGATTTCCGCCTATCGATCGCCGCCATAAGTCACCTGATCGATGCCATCGTTGTCGTGAGACAACGGTCGATCCACGTTGAAAAATTCCAATGGATCTCTTGGCAATGATCGCAACATTGCGATCGCAACGCTAACGTCGTCGGGCTCGGCTATGAAGCGCTCGCGCTCGACCGAGAACTTAGCATTCGATCCGGCCCTTGGCAATGATCGCGAGAGACATCATCGATCGCTCCAATGAGCAATGATCAGCTGATTCGGCTCTTAAACGACTAACTCGTCGGCTCACGACAATGAACCGCCACAATGCACGACTGCCAACCTCAAAGATGAGGTTTTAACCCAAGTATGGTGCCCCCATACTTGCTAGACCACCCTTAGCCTAGACCTAAGCCTTCTAGCCACCTCCATCAGCCTCACGCCTCTCGGATCCCTCCAAGTCATCCATGACTTGTTCATCCATGGCGCTAGCCTCCAGGTTCTTCCCTCGGCTATGTCATGCTAACGGTGTCTACACCGCCAAGGCACATTGGACTTACGCCGCCAAGACTCCGCTTGGACTTTACGCTGCCAATATCAATCCCCTTGGACTTCCCAAATGCCAAAACTCAAGTTTGGACTTTCCCTTGCCAACCCATGTTGGACTTTCCATGCCAAGACCCATGCTTGGACTTTCCATTTGCCAAGACCCATGCTTGGACTTCTCATTTGCCAAGACCCATGCTTGGACTTCTCATGCCAAGTACTCAAGACTTCTACTTTCCCAAATGCCAAGTACCCATGACTTGGACTTTCCATGCGCCAAGTGTCCCACTTGGACTTTTCAAGCCAAGTACTCAAGACTTGGACTTTACCAAATGCCAAGTGTCCCACTTGGACTTTCCATGCCAAGTACCCATGACTTGGACTTTACCTTGCCAAGACCCATGCTTGAACTTTCCAAAATCACATGGTCAACCCTAGTCAACCATTAAGGTCTTCCTCGAGTCAGACTCGAGTCCGGTCAAACATGACCCGGGTCGATTGCTCCAACAATCTCCCCAACATATTAACCGACATTAATGTCAAACATCAATGCCAAACCACTTTGTCAAATCCCTTTGTCAAACATCAAAACATCACTCGAGTCAAACTCGAGTCGGGTCAATCGTGACCTGGGCTGATTGCACCAACAATCTCCCCCTTTTTGATGTTTGACAAAAACCAAACAAATCATCTGAGTTAGACCACTAACTCAAATCCCTTACCAATTATCCCAAATTGGTAAACACTCTCTAAATGTTCTCCCCCAAACATTCTCCCCCTTTTTGACTAACATCAAAAAGGTTTTCTCTCCAAGGAGGTCATTGTCTCATATCCCAATGAGATCTTACAATCTCCCCCTTGAACTAAAAATAAATACCTAGGATGCCTACCATCTTCCTAGTGATAATTCACATATCCCTCAAGAGAGACAATCCTATACTCTCTCTCAATTTCCAAATTGGGTATCAAAAACCCATCAATTTTCCCAATTGATGATACTCTCCCAATAACTTCTCCCCCTTCAAGAAGAGAAACACATCCATCATCCCAAGATGGATAACTCCCCCTAAAGGCTTGCTCCCCCTTGACCATTGCACCAACAATGTCCTTGGGAAGCCCCTAAGCCAATAGGAACTCTAAACCATCAAAATTAAGGTTCTAAGTTCAACATAGAACTTTCACTCACCCTAAATTTGATACTTTGACCTAACACAGCTCCTAATCCATATCCAATGGATTTTCACCCTTTATAATGCTTCCCAAAGCATATCCTAGGGTTAGAAGTGGTTAGGGACCTTTACCATGGCTGAAAATGGGCTAAACAAACCTTGTTAACCCAAAATCAGACCTGGCAGTCGACTCCTGACAGTAATCAGTCGACTGCCACTCACATCAGTCGACTGCCACATAGGGCAGTCGACTGATAACTGAAAATCTCGATTTTCAGCTATCAGAAATGAATTTTGAAAATTCATAAATAATTATACGTAATTCAAAAAATCATGAAAATTCATACGTATAATACTTATGACACACACAATGGGTGAAAAATATTTGAAAATTATTTTACCCATAAAATAGTGAGTTTGATACAAAACCCAAACCATTGAAATTTTCAATGTTTTGGCCCTATTTTGTATCAACCCTATCAATGGTGATTGCTATCAAAAGATAGACTTCACCAAGGTTTTTCAAAATGATTTTAAAATATTTTCAAAACCTTATTTTGGATCATATTCCTTGGGCTCTATGTACATGACTTGTACACATGCTCTCCCAATGATCCACTAATTGAAATTAGATGAATTTTAGTTCATCTAGATGCAAAAACTATGCACCTTGAACTCAACTCATATCCTAGTATCTCACATGTATCTAGGGTGTATAAATACACATACATGTCAATGTGATGTGAGATGTGGGCTTTGTTCTCCCTAATCTAGGGTTTCATGCGTTTTCCTAAGGCAACTCTACTTGATTCCCTTATAAATGGGACTCCAAGTCATGCCATAGTCCTTAAATCAATTTTAATCACATTAATGCATGAAATGATCATGGCATAATGATAGCAAAAATTAAAACATGGCCAATGATCATGATGTCATGATATATGATATAAACTAAAAACTCTTGACATTAACCTAAACCCTAAACATGATCATGACATTTTATATGATTAAAACTAAGCATGATGTCATGGCATGTTATATGGCAAACAAAGCATGGCATATAAAATATATAGGTATAGTAATACCTAAATTTTAATATTAATTGTCATTTCATATAATTAATTATATTTTGCCATATTAACCTAATCTCCCTAGTGTGCCAAAAGCCCAAAATGACACACTAACACTCTAAACCCTAATTGTGTCAATTTGATCATTTTATCAAACTTCATAACTAACATTGGCACATCCTAAAATCTTTTAGGATTATAATTCAACCCTATTTCCAAGGTATCCATAACCTTGAAAATAACCTAAAATGCCACCTTTATCATGGTTGAGTTAACTACCCATCCACTCAAGGTTGACACATCCTAAACCCACCTAGCATGAATCAATCACGCTCTTAGGAACCCAAAACCGATTTGAGCTCCTAGGGTTAATTAGGTATTCCTTAGGGATAACCTCCCTAAATACCTTCCTAATGACCCTCCTAGGCTTGTTAGCCTTGGTCATTTGGGTCTTACCTAGGTTGACTCTAGGGGTAACTCCCCTTGCAACCTTCTTAGTGGCCACCCTAGGTTTCCTTGAAACCCTAGCCACTAGGCATACCCTTTGGTCAACTCTAGGGATGACTTCCCTATTGACCTTGGTCTTCCTAGACCTAGTTTGTGTCCCATAATCAAATGGAACACTATGGTAAGCTACCTTAGGCTTAGGTTTGTGACCCAAACCTTGCTTGCCTTTTGTTGACTTTTGACTCTTAGGTCCTAGGTGTTGACTTTGACTTTTGGACCCTTGATTTTGACCACTAGACCATTTAAATTGATTTTGTATCTTATTTAGGGTATTTTCAAGTTTTTCAAGCCTTGACCTCAAGACTTGATTTTCCTTTTCTAATTGCCCAATTTTAGAATTTTGATTTAAATCTTGGGCATGGGACTTTCTAGGCATATGCCTAGTCCATTTAGGGTTTAGACCTAGGTGCTCTTGCACCTTTCTAATTGTCTCCCTAGGTAAAATTGATCTTGAGTTATTTGACCTAGGTTTGTCCTTAGGTAAATTGTTTTTAGGGACATTAGTCCCAAATTTCTCCCTATTATCTAAGTAGACATTCTTAGCTCCTAAGCAAAAATACTTGTCCCTATTAGCATGCTTTTCATAAATTGCAAGTGAATTGAAATCCCTAGCATGCTTTTGCTTGTAAATTGAAGAAGGAGCAAAATTAGAAGTTACCCTAGGGTTTGCTGTAGCTCCCCCTACATATGATGCTCCATTTTGAGTCTTCTTGTCCCTCTTCTTGCACTGACTCCGAAAATGTCCCGGTTGTCGGCACTTGAGGCAAATTACTTGTTCTTTGCTCTTTTGCATTGAGGGACTGACATCCTTGACCTTTGGAGCCAGTGGAGCTTTCCTATTCTTCTTTGGGCACTTGCTCTTATAGTGCCCGGTTTCCCTACACTCAAAACATATTATATGCATTTTATTATTAACACATATGTTTGAGTTACCTAGGTTAATGGAGACCAGAATTGGACTTTGGGCTTCTTCATCTTGACCGGATGTCGAAGCTTCTTCTTGATGTTCCGGTGTGGAAGTTATCTCCTCCCCCTCAATCCTGGAGGTGGATGCTTCTTCTACCTCTTCCACCTCTTCTTTCTCCGATCCGGAAGTCGACTCCCTATCAACTTCCGACTCCTCAAGCTCTTTAGATGGGGATGTGCTTGCTTGAGCTTGAGAGGGTGATGGTCCTTCTTCTTGGACCGATGATAGACTTTCATGGAGCTTGGCCAAATCGCTCCATAGCTCCTTGGCATCCACATAGTCACCTAGACTACATAAAATTTCATTAGGGACCAAATCAAGAATAAATTTTACTACCTTCATGTTTTTCTCGAAGGCTTGGAGTTGATCTTCACTCCACTTCTTCTTCTTGAGGAATCCTCCCTTTGGTCCTATTGGATAGCTAAAACCCTCCATCAAGATAGACCATTCTTCGAAGTCCCTCATCATTAGGAAGTCTTCAATTCTTGACTTCCATTGCTTAAACCCTTCTTGTCCATAGAAGGAGTAAGGGATCGGTGTATTAATGTTCCATCCCAATTGTTCTTCGACTTCCATCTTTTACCCTCTAGCGTCTTGCTCCCGGTTGTTAATCCATTGAAGAACAACCTTGCTTTGATACCACTTGTTGGAAATTTGACGCCGCTAGAGGGGGGGGGGTGAATAGCGTTGAATTCGTACGTAGATGGAATTCGTTCGCGATCGTCTCTACAAAACTCGTTATGCGCAGCGGAATAGAAATAATAAAAGCAATAACGAAAAGATACAATCACGAACACAAGGATATAACGTGGTTCAAAACCGAACGGTTCCTACTCCACGGATCGAGCTCTAAAGAGCCCTAGTGATGCACACGCACTCACTAACCACAAATACTCCTTCTCGACACAAGTCGGAGGTGGAGAAACCTCTTACAATAGATTACAACAATAATCTAAAAGCAACAAGCAAATACAATGAAGAATAATGCAATACAAGTAAAGAAAACACTTTACAAATGCTTTGGATTGCTTGCTTTTGGTTGCTTGAAGAGTGGCCTTGGAGACTCTGATTTGCAGCAACAAATCGCCCCAAAGATGCTCAAGAAACCATTTCCAAAAATCCTCCCGTCGAGCTCCTTTTATCCTTCCGCGTGACCTGGATTTTCGCCTATCAGTCGACTGCCATAAGTCACCAGTCGACTGATGCCACTGTTGTCATGAGACAACGGGTCGATCCACGCTGGAAAAATTCCAATGGATCTCTTGGCAGTCAACTGCCAACATTGGCGATCTTAACGCCCGTAGTCGGAGGCCGGCTACGGCCGCGCTGCGTTCGAGAACTTAGCGATCGGCCGACTGGCAATGATCGTCAGAGACATCGGGCCGATCGCAATGAGCGATCGATTGCCGCCAGAGCGATTCCAGCTCTTAAACGGCGGTCGAACTCGTCGACTCACGGTCGACCGGCCATAATGCCGCATTGACCGCCATCCTCAAAGATGAGGTTTTAACCCAAGTATGGTGCCCCCATACTTGCTAGACCACCCTTAGCCTAGACCTAAGCCTTCTAGCCACCTCCATCAGCCTCACGCCTCTCGGATCCCTCCAAGTCATCCATGACTTGTTCATCCATCGCACTAGCCTCCGTGTGCTTCCCTCGGCTATGTCATGCTAATCTGTCTACACCGCCAAGGCATATTGGACTTACACCGCCAAGACTCCGCTGACTTTACGCTGCCAATATCAATCCTTGACTTCCCAAATGCCAAAACTCAAGTTTGGACTTTCCCTTGCCAACCCATGTTGGACTTTCCATGCCAAGACCCATGCTTGGACTTTCCATTTGCCAAGACCCATGCTTGGACTTCTCATTTGCCAAGACCCATGCTTGGACTTCTCATGCCAAGTACTCAAGACTTGGACTTTCCCAAATGCCAAGTACCCATGACTTGGACTTTCCATGCGCCAAGTGTCCCACTTGGACTTTTCATGCCAAGTACTCAAGACTTGGACTTTACCAAATGCCAAGTGTCCCACTTGGACTTTCCATGCCAAGTACCCATGACTTGGACTTTACCTTGCCAAGACCCATGCTTGGACTTTCCAAAATCACATGGTCAACCCTAGTCAACCATTAAGGTCTTCCTCGAGTCAGACTCGAGTCCGATCAAACATGACCCGGGTCGATTGCTCCAAAAATCTCTCCAACATATTAACCGACATTAATGTCAAACATCAATGCCAAACCACTTTGTCAAATCCCTTTGTCAAACATCAAAACATCACTCGAGTCAAACTCGAGTCTGATCCATCGTGACCTGGGCCGATTGCACCAACAGATGATAGTCCTAGCTCAATTGCGGTGTCACTCGGAGAAAGCGAAGGTAGGTTCAAAATTTCCTTAAGGGATTCTAGTGTTTTGGTTTCACTTGTGCATTGTTGAACATGCTATCAATTTAATGCTTTTAGGATCTCTAGTTATGATCTTGCGGGAGGATCATTATGTATTTGCCCGATGAACTTTTGCTTCTACCGAGAACTACCTATTCCTAGCCAGGTTTCCCTTTCAGATCGTCAGAGATCAGGGGGTTGATACCATTGGGAGCCCTCTGTCACTAAGGTCCCTTAACCTTTCTAGAGTTAATGTCTCCTATTTTGGGCCTTCTGTTGAGATAGGTTATTGAGGTATGAGGATGTTCTAGTAATCCCTATCATATTTCATATCCTACTCTATCATATTATACTTTTTATGATTATGGGAGGGAGGATGACCACAAGGTTCCTGCTTGGTTCTCCTAGGTTTTTGATACAAAGGCTTTCTATCCCTGTATCGACTATATGTAGTAGAAATAAAATCAAGACATAATGTTAGTAATATATGAGAGATGTCCTAAGGCAATCGCCTTATGTATGAACCATTTATATGATAAATGAAGATTCACTATTTGAGTATACATGTTTAATGTATTTGATTGGATCTTAAACTCATTTACTGAATGTCCACGATGCGATTCACAGCATGAGAGAATTTGTGATTGGATCACAACTAGTGAGTATCTCTACATGTGTAATTGTGATGTATCGGGATTATCCCTAGTCGGTGAATTGATGGATTTGGACACCATCAATTCTGTTGAGACTAGCACGAGGTATACTCCTTGGTGTATCCAAGCAGCTGATTCTCACTGGCTGGAGACATACTGATGTCCGGAGTTAATCGTGGATGCTAGTTATGGTAACTAGTTCATTGGAGTGACCAGCCGTAAGACTTCATATGGTTCTCTGCATATATAGATATGTCAATGAAGTTCTTACTGTGGCTTAAGTGCGATGTTCCTTTGACTTGCGGTATTCAAGTCATCTTGATCATGGAGACTTATGCTTTGACATCTTAAGCAAACATCTCCGAGGAGATGTGGACCCGGGATGATTGGGTATAAGTCGAAGTGATCGAAGGTGTTTGAATAGCCTATAAAGGATTCACCACTCCTTGCGAGGAGATGTATACCCATGGCCTCTCGTCGGATTGTTACTAAAGTCTTTGGCCAAAGCATTACATGTTTAGAGTAAGGTACTCTTCGATACATGTGGAGTAACTAGAATCCGTAGGACGAGGAAATGATACTTGGGCTATGTGTGACGTAGTCAGCCTAGTGGGGACTGACACAATAGACCATGTCCTGAACCAAGTGGGTATAAGATGAGTGAAGGGAATGGGGCACGATTCATTCGAGCTATTGAAGGGTTTCAGAAATAGTTCTGGATCAACCGTTGATCTTTTCGGTTAATTGGGGATCATGATGTACTACTAGGTGCCACTCATGATCGTTCTATAATTAATGGTTAATTATAGACGGCCAACATAAACCGAGAACCTATTTGGTCACACGACAACGAGTGTAATCCAAAGGATTTAAAACGAGCTTGAGAATGGGATTCTCGCATCGAGAGAAACTAGGTTTGGTTGGACCAACAATAAAGCGATCATGAAATCATTTCATTCGCAATGGAAGCGTGTTTGGTCCGTGTCTTTTGAAGACGTATTGGATGAACCAAAATGGTTTGGTTCTAATCCAATGGATGAGAATAAACCAAAGGGTTTGGTTTATTTTAAACGAATGAACCAAAAGTTGGTTCGGTTCGTTTTAACTTAAAATAAATCATCATGGTTTGGTTTTTTTTAACTTATCTTAATGGAGCGGGTTAACGGGCTTTATGGATATGATCCATTAACCATTAAGAGAATTAGTTCTCTATAAAATAGGGCTTAAACCCTAATCCAAAAACCCTAATGGTTGTTGCCGCCGCCAACATGGTGTTGCCGCCAACTTCATGGAGTCGCCACCTCCTGCCGCCGCATCCAAGCTTCAGCCGGCGATGTTCCTGGCGACCTCCGGTGATCTCTTGTGGGTTCGGTGATAAGGTGAGCTCCACATCTCCTTTGGCCGCCTCTATTCCTCCACCAAAAGCTGTCCAGCTTTTTCTGGACAGCTTGTTTCTTTGTTGTCTGAGCGCCGCTTGACGACGGTTAGTGCTCCGACAGTGACTAACTTATCGGGATTTGATCTCCGTAATCCTCTGAGGTGGAGGACGGCGATCTGGCCAAACGGTTGACGAATACCTCTCCGGAGAATCGAAGTTTTGAGGACTCGGTTTTGGATCCGAATTTGGATTCGGATCGTGATCATCTCTCGATCACGCTTGTCTTCAACACGAGGCTAGTAACCCGCACGTAAGACGGCTCGTGGCTTAGCGGGTCATCCCGAGGAGCTCGGCGTGGATACGGATAGAGACGATTCTTGCGAGGATCGCTCCGCTGATGCCGTTCGCTATACGCCATACGAAAGGTATAACGTTAAATTTCCTTTATTGCAAATTTTAATTTACTTATGTCTACACTTGTTGTAATATGCATGCGTGTGTGTGTAATAAATATAGATTTATTATTTTTAATTGCTTCACTGTGCTCATGTTTACGAAACATGATCGAACACACACGCGCAAGGTTTAAACCCAACAAAGGGTATCGTGAGCCTGTTGTGTTTCACATAATCGTAAAATTGGTTTTATGATAGTCATAATGTATTTCTGAAATTTTCTAAATTTTGGAAATTTAGAAGTATTTATGGAAATTTTTCAATTTTGGAAAGTCTAGAAGTATTTATGGAAATCTTCCACTTTTGGAAAGTTGGAAGTATTTATGGAAATTGATATTTTCCATAAATAAAATATTTGATTAGATTCTGGAAATTTGTTTCCTAATTTAATCATGATTTGATTTGGAAAATCAAATCTTAAAATATTTTATTTCCATAAGTAGTTTCAATGATTTAGGAAATTGGTTTCCTAAATAGATTTTCCTTAATCAAATAATTCCATGAATAAAATATGTGATTAGATTTGGAAATTTGTTTCCTAATTTAATTATGATTTGATTTGGAGAATCAAATCTTAAACATATTTTATTTCCATAAATAGTTATGACATATAAGGAAATTATATACATGACATAATTGTATGCCATGTAATTGCATTAGATGCATAACATTATGCCATGCGTGTCGTGACATGTAGATGTATGCCATGTATGCCATGCCATGTAGATAATAGTTATTTGCATGCAAAGAGGATGGGAAATAAAAACCCTTAATCAATATTAAAGCCTACACCTTCCATTAATATGGTTAGAACCAGAGTTCTGTTTCTTGTTTGGGTTGTTGGACTCTCTCCAAGCCCTACTCAACTCAATATAACATGTTCAAACCATGGAATAGTTTAATACTAATATGGTAAGAGTCAGAGGTCAATCGTTAGCTTTGGTTGTTGGACTCTCTCCAAGCTGGGCTAATTGGTTGAATGCGCTCTAACCATATTAAAACTATGTCCTGATTAATGGGTTGGCTTTAACCTGGAGCATCAGCTTGTTGGACTCTCTCTAAGGTCGATGTAAAGGGAGGTGAAGTTGGGTGTTATGCATATGATGCATACTTGTTAATGTGTTAACAACCCGATGTATGTGTGAACATTCAAATAGTTGATAGCACATTGTGATAGTTGCATATACGTGATATGCAATCGATATAGATGATACCTACCATCGTAGTTATGAATGGCTTGTTGGACTCTCTCCAAGGTTGTTCATAACTATGATGGATATCAGCCCATTCGGAGATGGACCTACGATCTCCCGAAGTGATTTTGGGGTTTTTGAAATTCGAAAAATGAATGGGATTTATAAATGTATATTGATGCATTTTTAAAATCATCTTTCTCATATATGCTCGTTTTGTATTTCTAAGTTAATATATTGATCATGATGTGTTTGAATTTGCGTTCCATTTTGGATTCAAATAAATTGACTGGGCCGAACTTCTTGGACTGGCTTAGAAACTTGAGAATTGTTCTCAAGGTGAAAAGCTTGTGTATGTCCTCGATGCGCCTCTTCCTGCCCGTCCTAGTGACGATGCAACTTTGGACCAATTGTTGGCCTATCAGAAACATGTGAATGATTCTGAACAAATGAGTTGCATCATGCTAGCCGCGATGGAACCCAAGCTACGAAAGCAGCATGAGCATATGGATGCTCATATCGTAGTCCTTCATCTCTGTGAGTTGGTTGATGAGCAAGTGAGATTCGAAAGGTTCGAAGTCTCCAAGCTCCTCTTCACCTCTGAGATACAAGGAGGTTCATCTGTGGTAATCGCCAACATGTCAAGACTGTGGAGCCTTCCGAGAAGCATGAGTAGGGGACGTGTTGTTAGTTGATTCCTCAAGAAAGGTTCTAAGAGGAAGTCAAAGGAACAATGTATAAGGGAAGAAGAAAAAGGCTAAAAGGCAGAACCAGCTCAAAAGGGCACTTGCCATCATTATGGCAAGGAGGGTCATTGGCGAAGAAATTGCAAGGTTTATCAAGAGTCCGTGAAGAAGGATAAGGCATCGGATGCCTCATCTTCTTCAGAAATCTTCTTTATTGATTGTCATTCTATTTCCTTAGACACTTGGGTATTGGATACTGGGTGTGGCTCACATATATGTAATGACATACATGGGCTAAGGAATAGAAGAAGACTCGTCAAGGGAGAGTCAAATTTACTTGTTGGGAATGAAGCAAAGGTTGCTGCACTCGCCATCGGAACGTATTTGTTGAAACTCCCTGCAGGACTTGTCTTAGAACTAGACAATTGCTTTTATATTCCTTTGTTTATAAAGAACATCATTTCTATTTCTTGTTTAAATAGAAATGATTTCCATTTGACGTTTAGTAACAATTGTTGTTACATAACTTTGAATGGGGTTCTTTATGGGACTGGAACTTTAAGCAATGGTGTTTATACGTTGGACGTATCCAGTGACATTTGCAATATCGAAGCGAGCAACAAGAGTGCTCGAAAGGATAATCAAATAGACTCCTACATGTGGCATTGTCGTCTTGGTCATGTAAGCAAGAAACGTATGTCCGAATTACACCGATGTGGAATTCTGGAATCGTTTGAATTGGATTCATACGATACATGTGAATCATGCTTAAAAGGCAAGATGACTAAGTTACCTTTTATGGGAAAAGGTGAACGAGTGGGAGAGTTGCTAGGCCTAATACATAGTGATGTATATGGACCTATGTCAACTCAATCTTTAGGAGGCTATAGCTACTTCATTACCTTCACCGATGATCACTCATGGTTTAGGTATGTGTTCTTGATGAAACACAAGTCTGAAGCCTTTGAAAGGTTCAAAGAATTCAGAAATGAAGTAGAGAAACAACATGACAAGAGTATTAAAATACTTCGATCGGATCGAGGTGGTGAATACTTGAGTCAGGAGTTTCTTGATTACCTAAGAGACAATGGTATATTGTCTCAATGGACTCCGCCCTATACATCACAAAGATAATGGTGTATCCGAGAGGCGAATCGACCTTTGTTGGACATGGTCAGTCAATGATGAATCATGCAACTCTTCCCAAGTCCTTTGGGGTTATGCACTTCGCATAAATTGCTTACTTGTTAAATGTAATGCCTACCAAGGTAGTCTCAACTACTCCATATGAGATATGGAATAGTAAGAAACCTCATGTATCTTACAAGATATGGGTTGTCCCGCTTATGTGAAGCTGACAGACGCATAAACCGGATGCTAAGTCCGATAAATGTCTATTTATCGATACCCTAAGGAAACAAGGTTACTAATTCTATCATCCCGTGGAACAAAAGGTGTTTGTTTCAAGGCATGCCGTGTTTCTAGAGAAAGAGTTTCTCTGCAAGAAAAAAGGGGAGTGCCGCTGAGCTTGAGGAGGCTCGAGAGACTCAAATAGACATTGATGAGATACTGGTGAAGTACACAAACAGACAACTCATAGTGATGAGCAATCTCGACTATTGTAACACCACATCTTCGTAGATCCGTAGAACACGCAATATTCCCGAGAGATATGGATTTCGTAAGTGAATCGAACGACGGTTACTCATTGATGATGAGGAGCCTACCAGCTTATGAAGAAGCGCCGACAAGTTCGTAAAGGGATAAGTGGCTTGGTGCCATGAAGTCGGAAATGGATTCCATGTACGAAAAACCAAGTTTGGAACTTGGTCGACCCACCAAGGCATAAAGCCTATAGGGTGCAAGTGGGTTTTCAAGAAGAAACCGATATGGATGGTAATGTGATTACCTATAAGGTTAGATTGGTGGCGAAAGGATATCGCCAAAAGCAAGGTGTTGATTATGACGAAACCTATTCGCTCAGTAGCTATGCTTAAATCCATTCGATGCTCCCGCCATAGCGGCTCATTATGATTATGAGATATGGCGATGGATGTGAAAACAGCTTTCCTTAATGGAAACTCGCCGAGGACGTGTATATGATACACCGAGGGTTTCACATCTGGCTGATAAAACCAAGGTATGCAAATTATGACGGTCCATTTATGGATCAAGCAAGCATCCAGAGTCGAATATCCGCTTTGATGAGACAATCAAAAAGTTTGATTTCTCACAAAATCCAGATTTAACCTTGTGTGTACAAGAAGGTTAGTGGGAGTGCAACAGATTCCTAGTATTGTATGTCGATGACATATTACTTATAGGAAACGATGTTTCAATCTTACAATGCTGAAGGTTTGGTTATCCAAGACATTCTCCATGAAAGACTGGGAGAAGCAACCTACATCCTGGGATTAAGATCTATAGAGATAGATCGAATTGCTTGGTCTTTCGCAGCCTACATATATAGACCGAAAAGCAAAGAGGTTTAGCATGTCTAATCCAAGAAAGGTTTCTACCCATCGTGCATGGGGTACACCTTTCAAGTCTATGTGTCCGCGCACGTAAGACGAGAGGATTTGCATGAGTAAGATTCCCTATGCATCCGCAATAGGATCTATCATGTATGCTATGTTATGTACGAGGCCCGATGTATCGTGACGCCCGAGTGTCACGGCACAGATACTAGTCCGATCCAGAATGGATCATTGGTGTTAAGACGATCCTTAAGTACTTGAGAAGAACTAAGGATGTGTTCCTAATATATGGAGAAGGGTACATGGTGATACGTTGGTATACGGATGCTACTGCATGCATAAGGATGATTCCATGTCTCACCGGTATGTATTCACCGAATGGAGGCGCAATAAGTTGGAAAGGTTCCAAGCTTGACACTATAGCGGATTCTCGCCACTAAGGTAATACATTGCACTTCGAAGCAAAGAAAGGAAGCGGTTTGGATTAAGAAGTTCATCTTTGAACTTGATGTGGTCTCATCAATGATCCAAACATGTGCTTCACCGCTATCATCTTATCGAGAGATCATCGAGGAACGAAATACAAATCGAGAAAATTCCCACCGAAAGGAACTTAGCGGATCCTCGACTAGCATTACCTCAAAGTAAGCTCGAGGGTCATGTTCGAGCTTATGGTATTGATACCGAGCGATTGGCATTAGGCCAAGTGGAGTCCGTTAGTAATATATGAGAGATGTCCTAAGGCAATCGCTTTATGTATGAACCATTTATATGATAAATGAAGATTCACTATTTGAGTATACATGTTTATGTATTTGATTGATCTTAAACTCATTTATCAATGTCCACGATACGATTCACAAAGATGAGAGAATTTGTGATTGGATCACAACTAGTGAGTATCTCTACATGTGTAATTGTGATGTATCTAATTATCCTAGTCGATGAATCGATGGATTTCGACACCATCAATTCGCCGAGACTAGCACGAGGTATACCTTGGTGTATCCAAGCAAATGATTCTCACCGGCCGGAGACATAGTGATGTCCCAGTTAATCGTGATGCTAGTTATGGTAACTAGTTCATTGGAGTGACCAGTAGTAAGACTTCATATGGTTCTCTGCATATATAGATATGTCAATGAAGTTCTTCTTGTGGCTTAAGTGCGATGTTCCTTTGACTTGCGGTATTCAAGTCATCTTGATCATGGAGACTTATGCTTTGACATCTTAAGCAAACATCTCCGAGGAGATGTGGACCCGGATGATTGGGTATAAGTCAGTGATCGAAGGTGTTTGAATAGCCTATAAAGGATTCACCACTCCTTGCGAGGAGATGTATACCCATGGCCTCTCGTCATTGTTACTAAAGTCTTTGGCCAAAGCATTACATGTTTAGAGTAAGGTACTCTTCGATACATGTGGAGTAACTAGAATCCGTAGGACGAGGAAATGATACTTGGGCTAGGTGTGACGTAGTCAGCCTAGTGAGGACTGACACTATAGACCATGTCCTGAACCAAGTGGGTATAAGATGAGTGAAGGGAATGGGGCACGATTCATTCGAGCTACTGAAGGGTTTCAGAAATAGTTCTGGATCAACCGTTGATCTTTTCGGTTAATTGGGGATCATGATGTACTACTAGGTGCCACTCATGATCGTTCTATAATTAATAGTTAATTATAGACGGCCAACATAAACCGAGAACCTATTTGGTCACACGCACAACGAGTGTAATCCAAGGGATTTAAAACGAGCTTGAGAATGGGATTCTCAGACCGAGAGAAACTAGGTTTGGTTGGACCAAACATAAAGCAAGCATGAAATCGTTTCAGTCGCAATGGAAGCGTGGATGGGCCGCGTCTTATGAAGACGTAATGGATGAACGAAAATGGTTTGGTTCTAATCCAATGGATGAGAATAAACCAAAGGGTTTGGTTTATTTTAAACGAATGAACCAAAAGTTGGTTCGGTTCGTTTTAACTTAAAATAAACCATCATGGTTTGGTTTATTTTAACTTATCTTAATGGAGCGGGTTAACGGGCTTTATGGATATGATCCATTAACCATTAAGAGAATTAGTTCTCTATAAAATAGGGCTTAAACCCTAATCCAAAAACCCTAATGGTTGTTGCCGCCCAACATGTTGTTGCCGCCCAACATGGTGTTGCCGCCAACTTCATGGAGCTGCTGCCACCTCCTTGCCGTCGGCATCCAAGCTTCAGCCGGCGATGCTCCGGCGACCCTCCGGTGATCTCTTGTGGGTTCGGTGATAAGGTGAGCTCCACATCTCCTTTGGCCGGCCTCTATTCCTCCACCAAAAGCTGTCCAGTTTTTCTGGACAGCTTGTTTCTTTGTTGTCGGAGCGTCGTTTGGACGACGGTTAGTGCTCCGACAGCGACTAACTTACCGGGGATTTGATCTCCGGTAATCCTCTGAGGTGGAGGACGAAGGATTCGTCAAACGGTTGACGAATACCTCTCCGGAGAATCGAGTTTTGAGGACTCGGTTTTGGATCCGAATTTGGATTCGGATCGTGATCATCTCTCGATCACGTTGTCTTCAACACGAGGCTAGTAACCCGTACGAAGACGAAGCTCGTGGCTTAGCGAAGTCATCCCGAGGAGCTCGGCGTGGATACGGATAGAGACAATTCTTGCGAGGATCGTTCCGGTTGATGTCGTTCCCGCTATACGTCATACGAAAGGTATAACGTAGATAAATTTCCTTTTATTGCAAATTTTAATTTACGGTTATGTCTACACTTGTTGTAATATGCATGCGTGTATTGTGTGTGTTGTAATAAATATAGATTTATTATTTTTAATTGCTTCCGCTGTGCTCATGTTTACGAAACATGATCGAACACACACACGCCGCGGTGCCGGAAACCCAACACATAATTCTCATCGATCTAAACAACATAAATTGCAAATAGATTCAAAGGGGATGAAGAACTATATGAACTAGTATGTCCACATACACAAGTTACTCCCTAATCCTAGAATCAAAGTATCTGTTGGAGTATTGAGAATACAATCAAAGTCTCACATTGGTAAGATATGAAAAAAATCATGTGCTTATAAGATGAAAAGATATCTCAATTGACATGAGACCTTTTGGGTAAAGCCCAAAAATAAAACCATGAGGGCTTAGTCCCAAGTGGACAATATCATGCCATTGTGGAGATATATAAATCTTATAGGCAATAACATTATTTACTCCATAAATAGAGGACAATAAACACAAGGCATCATAAAGAGAATCATTACAATGCAAAGATGTTCAAGAATAAATGCAGTACTCATGGTCGTTTTCCTTAGGCGTTGGAGCATAGATTCCAGTCCTTAAGTCGCTTCCTCTCTCCCCGTTGCGAGCCTCCGGTGCTTCCTAGGGCACCTTCTTGCCGTCCTAGCCGTCGGGCCTCCCTCCCAAGGTTTGGGATCCCTCGAGCAGCTCCCCTCATGATCTCCAGCCTTTTTGGACGAGTTTCTTATATATAGAGGTGGCTCTGGCTTTCCATAAATGCTTGAAAAACCTTAATTCCTTGGATTTGCGGTGCCGCAACACGACCATGTGAAATTCACACGGTCGGGCCATGTGCAAGGCTAGCAACGACTGAAATTTAGGCTAAAAATTTGGCTGGAAATTTAACATGGTCATGATAATTTAACACGGTCGGCCGTGTGTCACTCTGGAGCCTCCATTTTGATCCATTTCGCTTCGAGAACATGCTCGTATCTTGGGACACAGCTAGAGCATGTTCCCTAAAGTTCGTGCTTCATAAAATGCTTCATTTTTCCTCCAAAAACACCGTCCTACATATAAATTAATTAAAGTAGATCTCCTAACTAGAAAATAGTAAATGAATGCAAAACAAGCGAGAATATACATGAAACCAGTATGAAATGTAATGAGATGTGTGCTAAAACTACTCTAAAAACCCTATATGATTTGCACACATCAGAGCACCAAGTCATATTCATGAGAATCTTACTTTATTTCTGAGTACTTAGTTTATTTTCAGACAACTTGCCTTGCTTATTTGCTAAATACGAGCTTTATTCTCGAGCACATAGTTTATTTGCCTAACATCAGGCTTATTCCTGGGTATTTAGTATATTGACTGAACATTGATTTTATTCTTGGCTGTTAGTCTTATTAAAAGGTCCTCTTGAGTTAAGTGTTGGATCGAGAAGCGTCGCTAGAGAGGGGGTGAATAGCGATCGTAAATCTTTTCGATGTTTCGTTCGAGTAGACAATTAAATGAGTAAGAGCAGCGAAAAATAAAGGAACACGTTTATTTTTACTTGGTTCACAACCCAGCGGTTGCTACTCCAAGGCCCTATCGGTCTTAGACCGCGTACGGAGGGCAAAGCACTATAACGTCTCCTCCTCGTTGGAGGTAGGAGACAACGATCACAAAAACCAAATGTACGAGGATGAGACAACAAGCCTACCTCACCTCGTTACGATTAAAATAAAGAATACAATAAAATTAATTACTTGCTACTGCTGTCGATGAAGGAGATTTGAACTTGTCGTCGTGTCGGTGTTATGAAGGCGTTGGAGCGTTGGCGTTGTAGGAGCACTTGATGAATAAACTTGATGATGCTTGGAGTTGGAATCCTCCCCTCCTTTTATAGATTTTGGCCTCTGAATATGTCTCCTCTTTTTTCGGAACAGATCACGAAGTTGTCCAAATTTTATCGCGAAGTGGCAGCGTCAAACCTTATCTGTTTTGACCTAGCGCAAAGGTCGATTTCGCCGCCATCACCATCGATGCCTCCCATCACGATCGATGAGCATCGTCCGATCGCTTGATGTCCAAAGAATGATCGCCACCGCCACTTCCTGCAGTAAGAGGTTAGTTCAGAAAATGATAAATGCGACGGTTTCTGACCATCCGATCTCGACCTAGACCTTCCACGGGAAGTCTTAATCGGATCGCCGCCTACGGTCATCCCTGTAAAGAGAACATGACCTTACAATCTGTCACTCACACGAGCTTACCTCGATAGTATCTCTTGCTTCCGGCCTTCCACTCGATTCCTTCGGCTCCCTCCGAAGTCACTCGAGTGTCGCCCGACTACCGCTGCTTCCTCCGGGTGTCGCTATCCTTCAGCTCCAGCTTTAGCACTTTTCTGCACACTTGATTTAGCTCGTGAGATAACGATGTAAACTTAACTTTGTGTCTTTGCCATAATCAAAACACAGGTTCGATTATCTAGTGCCCCTGCACCAACAATCTCCCCCTTTTTGATCTATGGCAAACCAACACAAAGTTAAGGAAAATTAAAGCATAAAACAGGTATAGTAGAAGATGAATGTGAAGATGAATATCATTTCCAAAAACTCCCCCTTAACCCTAGGTGAGATTTGAAAGAGATAATTTAATTTTCAAAATTAAATTTTATGTTACTCCCCCTTAACTTTTGCTCTTCTCCCCCTTTTGCCATAAATCAAAAAAATTTGGGGTTTTTGTATAAAATAGGGTTTTGAAAACAATATCGTATATGCATGCATCTAGATAAATCAAATACGAGTCCAAACATGCGTCTAGCAATAGTTAGATAGATTGGTTCAAGGTGTGTCCCTCTGCACCAATAATCTAAAGGTTTATAATATAACCCTTAGGGTTAGTTTGCTTTCCCCCTTAGTCAAATATATGAAGTATAAGAGATGTAGGGGGCGCTAAACTTTGGCCTAAAGAGTCATTAAGTACAATAGTTGAGAAAATAAGTAGTATTTTGAAAATTGTTTTAAGTATATTTCAATTATCCTTAACATCTCACCCATTCTATGTGTTTCAGAATTTGTTCACCTTATATGTTTTGTGAGATGATTTTAAATTGATTAAAGATAGTCAACCTTGGGTTAGATTCGGATTTAACCTTTAGATCGTTAAGTAACTTTTCGAGAAATTGGCTTCCAGGTCGTGGCGAGGCACAGGGGCCTTCTTTGATCGGAACAACGACCACTTCCTTAGACAAAGCCAAATTCAAGAAAATATCACTTAAGTCACTTAGGGTTACTTCCTGGTCTAACTAGTTTAGGATACGGCGAGGTTGCTTCAGCTAGTTCCACTCGGTCAAGTGCACCAAGCTAGATACGCCTTATCTAGCTCGAATACACGAGACTTTGTTTCCCTAACATACTATCATCTCGCCGCATCCTGATACTATGTTGTCAAGAGTTGACTAACTATTTACCCTATCTAGCCATTCTAAAAATTAAGTAAAATATGCAATGGTTTTGCTAAGTAAGCGGGTATACTATTTTAGTGTTAGCTCCCCCTGGACCATTGAACCAATATGGTCTATTCAAATAATTAACTTGATCCTGGGGAATCCAAACCTTATTAGTCCTTACCATGCTTGGACTCTTTCATGATGATTTACAATAGACATATAAGACCTATTCGTAGTCTTTGACTTAAATCCGAGTCCGGCTTTGTTGTACACGGCTCTTTGGGTTCCAAGTAGTCGATTAAGGTTCTTAGATCCCAATGTGAACCTTTCCAACCTAGCCTCAACCTCTTGAACTCGATCTTTCAAGAGAGAATTCTCCTCCTCAAGTTTTTCAATTTGGGTTGAGTTTCCCTCTTGAACTTGACTAGTTGAAGAGGTTAGAGTAGCCTCTTGCTTGAGGGTTTCAACCTCCTCAAGTAACGACTCAACCCTAGACTCGGACTTAGTTAATTTCCTATTAAGCATTTTAATTGTATCGTAAAGCGTATGAATTAGTGAGCGGCTAACCTTAATTTTCTCTTTTGGTCTGGCTTTGAGTTGCTTCTCGAAGTAGTCCTCGAGTTCAGAGTCGGTGTTATAGTTGGACTCGGCTTCGGATTCTGACTCGGACTCCTCCGATCTTGCCATGTAAGCTATGTCTTCTTTGTTGTCCCAAGTTGCATGGAAGGCTTTCCTTGCTCCCTTTTTCTTTTGGTTCTCGTACTTCAGTTTCCTTCTTTCTTTTCGAACTATTCTCCACACAACATTCACTATTGCTTCCACCTCTTCTGATTCAGACTCTGATTTATCTTCGGGTTCGAGTTCATCTACTTGCCTAGTAGGTGGCTTGCTTCTTTGTCCTGCAAGTAGAGCAATACCTCTCTCGGCCTGGACCACGTTAGTTTGCTCGTGAAGTTCAAACTCGTAAAATAATTCGTCTAACCTAAGCTTTGAAAGGTCCTTAAAGACCTTGTAGACATCGACAATGGATTCCCACAAGGTAGTCCTAGGGAAAGCATTTAAAGCGTACCTTATAAGGTCCCGGTTCTCTACGGCTTGCCCGATCGAGTGAAGACCATTGACGATGTCTTGGATCTGCGCATGTAATTAGGTGGCGGTCTCGTGATCCTGCATCTTTAGATTGTACAGTTTATTTAAAAGTAAATCTCTTTTACATACCTTAGCATCGGGCGTCCCTTCGTGTAGATCAATCAATTTGTTCCAGAGGTCTTTGGCGCTAATGAATGGACCGATGCGGTTGAGCTCCTCTTTGGACAAGCCACATTGTAATATTTGAGTTGCTCTTGCATCGGCTTCGATTTGCCTCTTGGTTGTATTTGTCCACTTATTGAAATCCAAGGGCTCTCCTTGATCATTGGTGGGTAGAGCAAAGCCGGTTTGGATTATTATCCAAGTATCGACTTGTGTTTTCAAGAAACACTCCATCCGACCTTTCCAATAATGGAAATCATTTCCGTTAAAGAACGGAGGTCGGGTGGTGCTATACCACTCAATGTGATCCATTAAGTCTCATGCAAAAACAAGAATAAAAACCAAAGAGAATTCCAAGACTTGGTCTTGGAATAGTAGTGCGGGAAATAATAGGAAATAAACAGAAATAAATAAGAAGAATAAGAAACTAACAAAAACTAGAAACTTACGACCTTCGGTGTCCCCGAAAGGCTACTGAACGTTGGATTTTGGGGCTGGAAACAGCTTGTTACGAGGGTAATCCCTGGTAAGAAATGTATATCTCTCAGAGGGCTTCGATTTGGTAGGTAGATCGTTACGTGAGTCTACTTTTGCGAAAAGTTATGGCCGTTTTACCGTCGGCTATACCAAGGGAGAATACTTGCAAGCACACAACCAAAAGAAACGTACCAAGACTTCGTCTTGGATTAGTAGTGCGGGAGAAATAAAAACCTAAGAAAGATACGAATTGAAAAATATGAAAAGAAAACCAAAACGTGCTAGATTGGTGGTTTCACCAAATCTTAGCGCCCTCGCTCTGATACCAATTGTTGGATCGAGAAGCGTTGCTAGAGGGGGGGGGTGAATAGAGATCGTAAATCTTTTCGACGTTTCATTCGAGTAGACAATTAAACGAGTAAGAGCAGCGGAAAATAAAGGAACACATTTATTTTTACTTGGTTCACAACCCAGTGGTTGCTACTCCAAGGCCCTATCGGTCCTAGACCGCGTACGGAGGGCAAAACACTATAACGTCTCCTCCTCGTTGGAGGTAGGAGACAACGATCACAAAAACCGAATGTACGAGGATGAGGCAACAAGCCTACCTCACCTCGTTACGATTAAAATAAAGAATACAATAAAAATAATTACTTGCTACTGCTGCCGACGAAGGAGATTTGAACTTGTCGTCGTGTCGGTGTTATAACGACGTTGGAGCGTTGGCGTTGTAGGAGCACTTGATGAATAAACTTGATGATGCTTGGAGTTCGAATCCTCCCCTCCTTTTATAGATTTTGGCCTCTGAATATGTCTCCTCTTTTTTCGGAACAGATCACGAAGTTGTCCAAATTTTATCGCGAAGTGGCAGCGTCAAACCTTATCCGTTTTGACCTAACGCAAAGGCTGATTCGTCGCCATCAGTCGATTGATGCCTCCCATCAGTCGACTGCTTGATGTCCAGCAGTCGACTGCCAGCCTGGCCACTTCTCTGCAGTAAGAGGTTAGCTCGGAAAATGATAAATGCGACGGTTTCTGACCGTCCGATCTCGACCTAGACCTTCCACAGGAAGTCTTAATCGGATCGCCGCCTACGGTCATCCCCGTAAAGAGGACACGACCTTACAATCTTTCACTCACACGAGCTTACCTCGATAGTAGCTTTCACTTTCGGCCTTCCACTCGATTCCTTCGGCTCCCTCCGAAGTCACTCGAGTGTCGCCCGACCACCACAGCTTCCTCCGGGTGTCGCTAGCCTTCAGCTCCAGCTTTAGCGCTTTTCTGCACACTTGATTTAGCTCGTGAGATAACGATGTAAACTTAACTTTGTGTCTTTGCCATAATCAAAACACAGGTTTGATTATCTAGTGCCCCTGCACCAACATTAAGTAACTATCTTTATATACTTATCAAATTTCATTCGACTTCACTCTTCAGTTTGACTCGAAGGGGGAACTTATGATGGTAACTAGGAGTTCTGGTATATATTCTCGATCACAAGGCTTATTCCCGAGCACCCTCCTTACGGCTGAGCACCTTCCTTTCCATTGAGCACCCTATGTGTTTCCAGAGTACTATGTGTATTGCCAAAGCACTCTGTGTATTTTCAGAGTAGCATGTGTCTTTCCAGAATACCCTATTTATTTTCAGAGCACCCTATATATTTCCAGAGCACCATGTGTATTTCTAGAGCACCCTGTGTATTTCCAGAGCACTCTATGTATTTTCAGAGCACCATGTGTGTTTCTAGAGCGCCCTGTGTAATCCCGACTAGGCAATGTATTTTTCGACCAACCTATGTATTTTTTGACCAGCTTATGTATTTCCCGACCAACCTATGTATTTCCCGACTTGATTATGTATTTCTCGACCAACCTATGCATTCGTCGACTAGCCTATGTATCTCCCGACTAGCCTATGTATTTCCTGACCAGCCTATGTGTTTCTCGAGTACCTTCTTTCTAGCCATGCCCAGACTTTTGTTTAGTATCAGTCGACTGCTTCATTATGACAGTCGATTGCCTGGTGATAGTCCTTGCATTTATACTTTCTCAATCGACCGATCACTAATTTCCTCATCCTAGTCTTCATCATGCACAACAGTTATTTCCTAATATCCCAAAGGACATTATAGTCAATTAAACTGGGAGAAGGCCTATGGCTACTCCTATATAAAGGAGCAGAGATGAGGAAGTGGAGGAGGATGTTTTCTCTATTTGGTACGTGGAGATAACTCTTCTTCTTCTTTAAGTTCCTTCCTTTATTCTCTTGTATTTTACTATACTCTTCTTGTTTCTTCGATGGAAATTGACTTGAGCGTCGTAGGGGTCGCACCGGTAAAGACAACCTACCTCTAAGTGCTCAGTTTTATTGCAAATCAGGAACCCTAATAACATCTTCACAGATCTTGCTTATTTTGCTTCTTACTAGCGAAAGAGGAGGAGGGATCCGAGCGTGCCAGAAAAAGGAACATTGTTAGTAGTATATGATTTGGTTATGTAGCTAATATGATATTGATTCAATAAATAATGGTGGAATGGGTAATGATTGATCTATTTGTGGGGGAAATAGCTGATGAATCTATGTGGATGCTTGTTTTGAGTAGGTTGGTAATTGGATCATTTGTGTAGTCATGATATTAGGACGGTAATTATGTAGGAAGGGTGAAAGATATTTGTGGTTAATATTCGGCTAGTGGATTGTGATACGAGTTCGAAGTAGGATTTTGATCCGATCATTCAGGTTATGATAGACTTAATTGTATTTTATGTTGTGTGCAGGACTTTTATTCAAGGCAGGTTCGTGGACACATAAGCTAGCAATACAAGCTACATTCTAAGTGGGTAATTCCACCTTTGTTTTCATAGATTGTTGATCTTAGTGCATAAACTTTATTATGATGTTGGTATCATTATCTTGACTCCACTCTTATTTTATTAATGCTTTACACTTAGCCACTTGAACTTTGAGATGCTCCATTCGATATATATATAGTCTTGTTTCATCACTATTATTGATTACAGATACTATGTTTGTTTGACAAATGGATGTTTCACAAGTGCATGTAGCTGAGTACATTTGTAGTCCTTGATTCGGTCGTCATGTTATATCACTAGAGTAGGTGACAGTTCTAAATGTATACTTGATTCTCTTATCATATTACCTTGCATTGTGCATCTCTTGTCGGCCATGACCTCAGTGTGTGGTTAAGTAGGTCATCAGTGGAGTTCTATTTATAGACTAGAGGTCCAAGCAAGGTATGTATACTTCTTGTTTATAGTTCCTTGTGAGATAGAGAGTGTGCCCGAGGGCCTACATGCATGGAGGAGTTATCATCACATGACATGCATGCTATCGACTATGTCTCCCATGCAGTTGAGAGAGAGTCGTCAGTCATTTGTTGTGTCACACTCGTCCACTGTGGGATAGTGGTAGCTGGAGTTGAGTGCATCTTATCCTGTTGTGTGGCGCACTCGACCACTGTGGGATAGTGATAGATGGAGTTGCATATTGCTTGTCCTGTCGTGCAACACTTGACCACTCGTGGGTAGTGGTGGATGGAGTGGCTAGCAGCTGGGACCCGTTATATGTAGCTAGTAGCTACTTACTCATACTACCCATTCGACCACTCGAGAGTCGTGGTAGCTAAAGTTGGGACAATTGTCATGTTTTTCCCACCCATGCCACACGAGGTCATGGTAGCGAGGTGTGCAGGTAGTGACCATGCATAAGCATTTCCATGTGTGGTGGCGCATATGTGTGTGATGTATGTTGCATTTTTCTATTGTTATATATTGCATTTATACTTGTGATATGTTGCATTTGTTTGATATATGAATGTTGCATATGTGTGACATTATTCATGCATATCATCTGCATGTGTTATGCTGTTTATGACACTCATGTGACTTTGAGTTGTTCATTGGAGTGATATTATTCATGCATGTTATTGGCATATGTTATGCATTCGATTATATGTTGCTCATGTGGTTATGAGTTGTCTATATGTAGTATATCGTTCATGTATGATATTTGTATGATATATGTTGCTCATGTGATTACGAGCTAGACCATTGCATATCATTATATAGTTTGGTACATTACACCTAGTGGATCAGGTTAGTATATGCATTGTTTATGTTCATACTATTGTTTAGCTAATATTGCTTGTGAGACTGTTTACCTATTGATCTCCATATGTATATGATGTTCATGCACTATCTTTTCTATAGCGTTGAGTTATATACTCACCACCACACAACTGAGTTTTTCTTTCGCCAAAGTAGCATGTAGAGGATGTTGTATAATGCTTGGAGTTCCTGTCTGTTGATCCCATCTCACACCTAGAGTTTGGATTATATTCCATTTTGGTTCCACATTTTTATTATGATTGTATTGTTATAATATTTGATACTTTACTACGGTTTTGCTTACTATTTTTTTATTTTGTTTTCTTTTTGTGTCAAAGTTGCTCTGGAGCGCATCTTTGTGTCTTTGTATTTCTATTACTTGTCAGTGTTATTTCACTGTGATTTATGGCTTGTGTGTGTCGGTAGCTATTTGGGTCTCGTATCAATATTGTATCTTATATTGTCACAAGAGGGTACCATCCGATCAATGGACAAGTATACTCTCAGGCCATGACAATTTTATTGGTATCATAGCCTAGGGTGCGATATCCACATATGAGTTTTCTTTTGTATTTTGAACATCATATTCTATTTTATACGATTTTGGTTTTGTGAGTTTTGGGATCTGACAACAGCGGGACATTTCCAAGCTATAAGATTTAAGGTGTGACAATGATTATTTCATATCCTTTTGTTGGCTATGCATTTAATTGTTTATAATAGGGAATGACCTGTAATGTGTTAGTCACTATTCATAACCGTGGTTTGGGTTGACCATGGGGATGATTTGTTGAGTCCGTGAGTCTTGAACCTGCTTTCAAAAAGGTGAATTTTTTTTGAGCGTCGACTGATACTGAGTCAGAAAGTAGGGGTCAGGTCATCACACTTTTGGAGATCAAAGGATTACAGTCTCAAGGAAAGCCATCAAATATGTCAGCTCCAGTCACTACCAGTTGGGTCATGGACAAAGTTGACATACTATTATTGATATTTTCTGCAAAGGATTGAGCTACCCCATTTGGGGAGGGATTCGGATCCTTGGGTTGTTTGTGCTTGGTTTGATAACTTTGAAGGTACTTTTGAGTACCTTACTTGTATTTATGCAGAGAGAGTAGAGTTAGTTGCTTACTATTTCACTGACCAGATCGTTACTTAGTGAAAGATGTAGAAAACAATCTTGAAGGAAATATATTGTAAATCAAGCATCAGAATCGGAACCCTCCGAAGGCTGGACTAAAGAGACAAGATCGAGCAATATTTATGAAATGAATTAGCAGCAAATGTCTTGGGAGCAAAAGATCGATAAGCAGACATTGCAGACTAAACCTCGGAATCATATATTCAGAATGTCAAGCAAAAGATAAAAATGAAAAGAATGACACTGATGGGACCACAAACGTGCAATGCAGATCACATACATGCAAAGTCAGATTATCCGTTTAGATTAGTCCATCTGCTTCTACTAAAACAACCCAGGACATATGAGGAGATAGTGTACTCTGAAGGTTCAGTTGAAGACCTTTGATGTTACCTTTAGGAAGTCGGTCCACATTGACGGGACTAGTGACTACGCAAGAGAGGGGGGGGGGAAGAGATAATAAAAATAAAACCAACACTAATTAGATTAAGATAGAAGAAATACTAAATGTTTTAGCACAATCAAATTTTGAGCAAAAACACAAAGAACACAACCAAAATTTTGAAGGAAACAACACAAGAAAAACAAACACAAAGACACAACCAATTTTTACTTGGTTCACAGCTCTCTCCTAGAGCTGCAGTCCAAGGCCTACCTTTATATTTTCTCCTTTTGAAGAATGCTTCAAAGGTGGTGAAACCTCTTAAACCACTTACAGATTATAGATTCTAAAGATGTGAATTATGTACAAGAACTTGAATAATAAAACAAATAGAACAATAGACAAAGAGAAACCTTTACAGGAAAACAATTGAGAAGATCAGGAGCATAATCAGAACAACCAACGTCCACATGAAGATCAGCGAAAAGACAATGTCTAGGTTATGTCGTTGAGACGATGATGAGCACACACAGAACAACAGACGTCCACGAGAGGAGAAGCACAACGAAACTGAACGTTGAGAACCAGAGAGCCAAAACTGAGCGCATGTTTCTTTTCTTCCAAAGTGATCGATCAGTGGTGTTTTTCTCAAAAGAACACCTTTTATTAGCCAAATTCAAACCTATGGTCAAGATCTAGATCCAAATAATTCGGTCAAACAATCAAATGAAAACACATAAGTGAGATTAGATGAGATTTTATCAGAATAGCTAATTCGTTTCTCAGCAGTCGAGGTGCTAGTCGAGGCTACCTCGCTTCTGTTCGCTTCTGCAAAGGACTAGTCGAGGCGCCGACTCGACTGAAACTTATCCTAGAGAGGGCAAGACACCAGTCAAGCTCAGCTTGCTTCTGCACAGCATCAGTCGAGGTGCCAGCTCAACTGTGACTTGTCTTGTAGAGCCAATCGAGCTCGACTTGATTCTGCTCGACTCCGCATAGGAACAGTCGAGGTGCCACCTCGATTGTGACTTATCGATGTCAACTCTCTATGCCCGATAAGTGTAGTAAGGACAATAGTTGAGGTGTCAACTCATTGTAGTCCTTAAGATCCACTAGTTTAGTCAACTCTAAGACTGAACCACGCCTAGTAAAGACTCTATTCAGAGACCCTTTACTTGCCAAGACTCCGGCTATCAACCATTCTTGGACTTTTCACCTTGCCACTCCCGCAAGGAATTTTCTAACCGTCAAGGAATTACACTTCTTGGACTTTTCACCTTTGCCACTCCCGTAAGGAATTTTCCAACTGCCAAGGAATTACCCTTCTTGGACTTTTCACCTTGTCACTCCCGCAAGGAATTTTCCAACTGCCAAGGAATTACCCTTCTTGGACTTTTCACCATGGTTCACCCTTGGATTTCTCACACTACTTAAACCTTTGTCAAACACCAAAACATAACTTGGAGCATTCAGCTCCAACAGTCTCCCCCCTTTTGATGTTTGACAACCCGTTTAAGTTTAGGTCACTTTACTTAAGTTTCAGACACTCTACTCACTTGATTGACCATAATCAAATACAGAGATAAATCAGATTAACAGATAAATTAGATCAGATCATTAGGTTAAAGACAGATACAACAGACAAATCAAAATATTAACCTAAACTAGATGTTTGACAATTCATTTAAGTTTAGGTCACTCTACTCACTTGATTGTCCACAATCAGATACATTAGATAAATCAGATTAACAGATAAATCAGATTGGATCATTAGGTTAAAGACAGATACAACAGACAAATCAGAATATTAACCTAAACTATAAACATTTTCTCCTCCCCCTTTGGTAAACACTGAAAAGGGTTTTGTAATCAAAGATATTAGATTAGATCATCATACATCAAAGATATTGGTCAGATCATGGTAAATCAGATAACGATCAAGGTTATATATATTTACACACTTAAACTCCTCCCCCTTAATGCTATCTGCATTTTTAGTTTTAAGTTTTGAAATCACCTCCCTTTCCTATTCATATTTACTGTAAGTTTACCCTTGTTAAGCTTTCTCAAGCATTCTCTAGCATTTGAGGTGGTAAACCAACCTAAAATGATCAAAATAGTCTAGTTGAGCCTCTGGTTGAGGCCTACTTGCTTCTGGAGGCGTTTAGTCAAGTTCCTTGTCAAGGTCCACTCGACTCTGTGAGATTGCGACATGAGCAGTCGAGCCGCTGGTCGAGTTCCACTCGATTCTGTGTGAGCGCGAGATGAATAGTCGAGTCGTTGGTCAATTTTACTCGATTCTGTGAGAGTGCAACACGAGCAGTTCAGTCGCTGGTCGAGTTCCACTCGACTCTGTGAGCTATGAAACAAGGACAATAAGGGATCAGTCGAGGTTGCGCCTCAACTAACAGCTTAGTCGAGCTTCTAGTCGAGACCAACTCGAATTTGTTCGGTCTTAAATAGGGCCTAGTCGAGTCGCTGACTCGACTGTTCACTGATAAGTGAAACTGTGCAGTTTTTCAAATCGAACTTTAGAAACCCATATTTAATTCTAGAAAATTTAATAAATCTTGAGGTTTTTCGTATACTATTTGTTGGAGTATTAGGAATACAATCAAAGTCCCACATTGGTAAGGCATGGAAAAGATCATGTGCTTATAAGATGAAAAGATATCTCCATTGGTATGAGGCCTTTTAGGTAGAACCCAAAAATAAAACCATGAGGGCTTAGGCCCAAAGTGGACAATATCATACTATTGTGGAGATATGTGAATCTTATAGGCACTAACAATTGGTATTAGAGTCATGGTCCATGTCAAGCCATGAACCTCGAATGAAGGAAGTTGAGCTCCCATGTCCGGATCAAGAGAACCAGACACCAAGCAGGAAGTCCAATTGGGTTGCGAGGACCAAACAACTGACAGGAAGTCCAGTTGGGCCAGAAGGGATGGACAACTGGCAGGAAGTTCAACTGGATCAGGAGCACCAAACAGTTGACAGGAAGTCCTAGTGGGTTGAGGATTAGACATCAAGTAGAGGATGTCCTTCGAGGATGGATAGGCTTGAGGGGGATCAATATGGTCCTTCGTTTGATGGGTGGATTGTTGGAGTATTGGGAATACAATCAAAGTCCCAGATTGGTAAGACATGGAAAAGATCATGTGCTTATAAGATGAAAGATATCTACATTGGTATGAGGCCTTTTGGGTTGAACCCAAAAACAAAACCATGAGGGCTTAGGCCTAAAGTGGACAATATCATGCTATTGTAGAGATATGTGAATCTTATAGGCACTAACACTATTCGTACATTATATTCTCACATAGAAAAATATGTGTAAATTAAAATACCTAAGAATTCTCTCGGTTGATACAATTCTCAAATTTCTAAAAATAGGTTTCTGTTAAGAACCTTTAGTGCTTTAAGTTATTAGTATTAACATCTTCAATTGTGATTCCTATCACTAGATAGAATTCACCATGATTAAAAGAACATATTTCTAAACCATGCCAAAAAATTATCCTTAGGTTTGTAAGTATCTTAAGGAATCCAACCAATTTTATTTGGTTGGAATGTCTAATTATGATCTTTGGACCAAGTGCACATGAATTAAGCATTGGTCTTCCCCATAATTGGTCAAATTAATGATCACTGTCTCGACAACCTCCTTACCCAAGGGATGCAGTAAGCATTTCGAATAAGTTGGTCGTACCTAAACATCTCACCCCACCAACTAGCAATACAAAAACAGTTTTTGTTAAACCTATAGTTTGTGTGAGATGCTTCCCAAGTTATCCAGATTTTCCATTTCTTCTTGTTATGGTGAGTTTGTCCTAATGATCATGGAAAGGTTTGTTACTCACTCAGTAACACACATGCCTAATTCCCTTCTCAAGTGACTAAATTCCTTTTCAGGGAGTGGTTTAGTGAAGATGTCAGCTAGGTTAGATTTTGATTCAACATAATTGAGTACAACATCTTCCTAGCCACATGTTCTCTAATGAAGTGATGCCTCACTTCAATGTGCTTCGTCCTAGAATGGTGGACTTGATTCTTTGTCAAATTAATAGTTCTCATGTTATCACACAACACTTGTATATTTCTGTATGACAACCCATAATCCTCTAACGTGTGAGTCATCCACAACAACTGTGATATACCTTCCCCCATGGCTATATACTCAACCTCGATGGTGAAAAGAGCAACAAAATGTTGCTTTCGACTCGACTAATTCACTAGTGAAGATCCTAGGAACTGGCATCCTCCACTCATACTCTTCTTATCTAACTTACATCTAGAATAGTCAGAGTCAGTATAGCCAACCAAATCAAATGACTCAGTGTGAGGGTACCACAAGTCAACCTTAATAGTGCCTTTAAGATATCTTATTATTCTTTTCACAACACTTAAATGAGACTCCTTGGCACACGACTGATATCTAGCACACACACCCACAACATATAAAATATCAGGCCGACTTATTGTGAGATACAATAGGCTACCTATCACACTTCTATAATATTTCAGATCCACAGATTTTCCTCTTTCGTCACTTCCTAGATTTGTATTTTGTGCCATGGGAGTAGATATCTCCTTTGAATTCTCCATGTTAAATTTCTTTAGCAGATTCATGGCATACCTAGACTGATGTCCAAAATATCAAGTCCAAGAAAGAAGGTTAGCTCTCCCACTAGACTCATCTCAAATTCACTCTCCATGTGTCCTATAAATTCATTCAAATAATCCTTATTATTCGAGCCACAGATTATGTCATCAACATAAACCTGGGCCACAAAAATGTTTTCACCATCTCTTTTCAGAAATAGTGTGGGATCTATCTGACCTCTTCTCAACCCTTTCTCTACAAGGAATGTGGACAACCTATCATACCAAGCATGAGGTGGTTGTTTCAACCCATAGAGAGCCTTTTTCAGTTTATACACGTGGTCTGGAAATTCTATACTCTCAAATCCCGATGGTTGTTTAACATATACCTCTTCCTTAATTACCCCATTTAAGAAGGCAGACTTCACATCCATTTGATATAAGTTTGAAGCCTTTGTATGCAGCAAAAGCTAGCATAAGCCTTATGGACTCTAGTCGGGCTACTAGGGCATAAGTCTCTTCATAATCTAATCCCTCAACCTGATTATATCCTTTGGCAACTAACCTTACCACATTTCTTATTATCTCTCCCTTATGATTCATCTTATTCTTAAACACCCATTTGGTACCAATTATGGAGACTTTTCCCGGTCTCGGAACTAAGTCCCATACTTGGCTTCTTTCAAATTGTCCTAGCTCATCCTGCATTGCTAAGATCCAATCAGGATCAAGCAAAGCTTCTTCTACTACCCTTGGTTCAATTTCAGAAATCAGTGCAACTTCAACCCCTTCATTTCTAAAGGATGATCTAGTCCTCACCCCTTGTTGAAGTTCTCCAATAATATGATCTTGGGGATGACTAGTAATTGTCCTAATGGATCTTGGTGCTTGAGATGTTTCAAGTACGTCATCGTTTGATACATCTTCAAGTAATGACCCTTGTAACCTAGACTCTTCTTCATGAGACTCAATCTTAACTCCCCCTACTTCAGTGTTTTCAAGTAATCTAGTTTTCTCCAGTCCAAACTTGATTTCCTCATCAATTTCCCGAGTATCACCAGATTTTTCATTTTCCTCAAATACAACATTTTGTGACTCTTCTACCAATTTTGACCTCTTGTTGTACACTCTATATGCCTTGCTAATAGAAGAATACCCTACAAGGATACCTTCATCAGCTTTAGCAGCAAACTTACCTAAATGATCTTTGGTATTTAGAATGAACACCTTACATCCAAACACCCTAAGATGCTTGACTGTAGGTGGTTTTCCAAATCATAGTTCATGTGATGTTTTTCCTAGAAACCTATGTATCAAAACCCTATTCTGAACATAATAGATTGTGCTTATGACTTCGGCGCACAAGTACTTGGAAGAGCATACTCATTGAGCATGCTTCTAGCCGCTTCTTGTAAGACCCGATTTTTCCCTTCCACAACACCATTTTGTTGAGGTGTCCTTGGAACAGAAAACTCATGTCTATATCCCCTTTCTAAACAATAGTCCTTAAACCGAGTATTTTGAAACTCCCCTCCATTATCACTTCTAAGAGTTTTAATCATTGTCTTTTTCTCATTTTCAACTCTTCTACTAAATGAAATAAAAATATCTATTGTTTCATCCTTATGTTTTAAGAAAAAAGTCCAAGCATATCTAGTGTAATCATCAATAATAACCAAATAATATCTACTACCATTAAGTGATTATTAGTGCTACAATAAAAAAGATCTAGATGTAACAAATCCAAAGGAGTAGAAGTACTTACAATATTTTTGAACTTGTGTGATGCCCTCTTTTGCTTACCTTTATGATAGACATCACATAGCCTGTCTTTCTGAAACTTCAGCAGTGACAGTCCCCTCACTAGTTCCTTTCCAGCTAGTCTTCTTAATTTTTTCAGGTTGATATGTGCGAGCCTCCTATGTCATAGCCAGGATTCATCTATTCTAGATATAAGACACTTGGCAGATACATTAGTAGCATTATTAAAATACATATGATATATATTTTCCTTTTTATCTCCTACCAACATAGTAACATTCGAAATATTATGTTTAACTAGACATTGAGTTGAATTGAATTCAACTCTATATCCAGCATCGCACAACTAACTTACACTTAACAGATTGAAAGACATGTTCTTAACAAGCAGAACATTTCTAATCTTAAGGTGTTAAGAGATACAGATATCTCCTACTCCTATAACCTTTAACCTACCACTATTACCAAACAAAACAGTACCTCTACTCTTATTCTGTAAGGAGAAAAATAATGATAGGTTCCCGGTCATGTGTTTGGAGCGTCCACTGTCTACAAACCAGGTTGATGGACACTTCCCCTTGACTGATGCCTACTATGTTGGACTTTCCGAGCCGCAAAATTGCTTTTTGCGTTGCGAAAACCTCGGAAGTTGGCCACAGATCCATGCGAAGGTAAACAAAAATACATGTACGTGTTTAAAACCCTTAGATCTACTCTAGATCTACATGTTAAGAGTTTTACTCTTGATGCGACGCCCTTTACTTATCCCGCTCGTCCAAATGGTTTGTCGGAACTCGAGAGTGTCAAGTGTACACTCCTCTATCGGTATCCACATGAGCAATGGGTGGAGAAAAGACAACTTAGAGTGTGCTAGCACTCCTTGAAGTCCACGGCAAAGGAGGGGGAGAGAGCTTGAGGGAAGAGAGGAGGAAGAAGATGAAGTTACACAACTTAACTTCACACTAATGCACATTCACTTAGTGGCCGACCACTTCAAAAAGGGTTATATACATGCATGTAATACTAAGAGTCATGGCTCTTGGTCTTCCCCATGAGGTGGCACACCATGATGTGTCCATGAAGATGTGGAACATCATCATTGGCTGGCCCCATGCCAAGTCACTATGACATGGCAATTGGTTAAGTCAAAATTGACCATTCATCTTCCCTCTCAAGTCAAGTCAAACTTGACCTCTTATCTCCCATGCTTGATCAAATCCAACCATTTGATTCAAGTCAATTTGATTTAATGAATCTCTATTCATTATTTTAAATTGACTCAATGAATCAAATCTATATTAGACTCATTCAATACTTGAATCAAATTGAGTCTATCTCAATTAATCTAATTTAGATTACTCTTAATCCAATTTGGTTCATCACATGAACCTAATCCTCATGGTCCATCATATGAACCTAATCTTCATCTAATTGCCCTTTGTGTGTGACCCTATAGGTTCTTGTAATGTTGGAAATTCTCCTAAACCGATTTAGGAACATAAGCAATGAGCGGTATCTAGCAACACATCATTGCTACCCAAGTTACAAGAATGTTGAGATCCAACATCACCTTTATGACTACTAATTGTGACTCTCATAATATGTGACAATGTCCCTCTATCCTTGACATCTAGATTGACCAACTGAGGCATAGACTGTGGCATCCTCGATACAATCTATATCTTGAACTCCAAGTAGACTCACTGTAATCAAATGAGCTCAATATCTCATATTAACTCATTTGGGCATGGCCATGCACTTAGTGGTCTCACTCTATCAAGAATAACGATGTCACTCCCATCATATAGGAGGGATAGATCCCATCTACATCACTCACATCCCTCCGCATAATTTGTTATATACCCAGTAATCGCCTTTATAGTCCACCCATTTACGGGTGACGTTTGACGAAGCCAAAGTATGCAACTCCTTATGTAGGGAACCATGGTGACTTCAGGTCCAAGGACTAATAGTCATACTAATAGTCACATGAGAAAGTATATGACACTCATATAATGATCCATGATACTTTCTCATGGCGGGTCATTCAGTATACATTCTCCAATGCATACCCATGTGTTAACTTGATATTTCATATCCATGACTTGTGAGATTAAGTCATCGAGTTGACCTACATGCTAGTCTCTTTGCATTAACATTGTCCCTGAATGTTAATACTTGACTAGGAATGATTAAGAGTAGTGTTCTCTATATCATCTCATTATCGATTCAACCAATCGATTGATATAGATAAGAACCTTCTACTCAAGGACGTTATTATACTTAGTTATTTGGCACCAATACAAGTAAGTATAATAATTATAAATAAATGCCTTTTATAAATAGAAATATGATACAACAAAGTCCATACAACAATCATCACATGATTGACTCTAGGGCTTTCACTAACATACTAGACACGAAATATAAAGGATTTTGGAACCCAAATATTGGGTCCATTAGCTTCCAAAACATATTTCCTAGGAATCCAAGCCTTAGTTGTCTTAATCTTCCTACCAGAATTTCTAGAGAATAATGAAATGAAGCTAAATTCTTGCTGTTTAGGTCTATAACCTATTCTAGCTTTGTTATAAACAACTCATTGTGATTCTAATATCATGTTCAAGGTCTAAGAGCTAGAATTAAATTTCTCAAGTGTGCACTTGAGATCATTCACCTGTGCTTTTAGAGATTTGTTTTCGTCCATAAGTTCATCAACTTGAGGAGTGTTAGCACTAGTTTCTACCGTATGCTCCTTAAGGTTTTTTAATTATCCTACTTGAGACCTTAACATTTTAACCTTAAACTTGGTTTTCTCTAACATATTAGTTAAATAGGCAATATTTTTGTAACAGTCTACAAGTTTAGAAGTTACCTTATCATCATCCGAAGATGATGAATTTGTGTTCGAGTCTAATTCTGTCCTTTTGCTTTTTGATTCTGTCCCAGAGTCCTCCAATGCCATCAGAGCAGTGTGTCGACCTATCTTCTCTTCCATGTCCTCTTCTGATGACTCGGATGAGGACTCATCCCACGTGACTCTCAAGGCTTTCCTTCTCCTTCTCATTTCTTCCTTCTTCTTGAGCCGAGGACATTCATTTCTAAAATGCCCTTTCTTGCTGCACTCATAGCAAACAACATTAGTCTTATCAACAAAATTATCTACTGTCTTACCTTTCTTTTTGAACCTCCTGCTTCTTCTCATCATCCTTTTCATGAAGTTGGCCACCTCGCTAGATGAAGCCTCATCATCTCCATCAGATTCTAAGTTAGAAGATGATGACTGCTCCTTCTTCTTCTTCCCTTCCTTATTTTGATCACCTGCAAACAACACCATGTTAGTGTCAGCCCTTAGTGCCAATCATGAGATGATTGAGTAGGGCTCAAGGTATACCCAATGAATCTGACACGAGTTAGACTAGAGTCAGATTCGGATCGAATGAGACTCACCATTAAGAGGAGTTGCATGATCATTAAGATGGAATTAGTTTGTTATTAATTCCAAGAAAACCAAGAGTAAAAAACTCTTCATATTCAATGGTTGAATATAAAAGAGGATTTTTTGGATGAGACTCTTGGGGGTTTTCGGGTGCATTAGTTTGGGGCTTGATAGTGATCTTCCTCTTCCTCCTCTTCTACCTTCATGGTCGAACCAACTTTGTGGCTAGCACCACAGCTTGGTTCTTCTCCACTTCATGGTTCATGTGGATACCATGGAGGCATGGACGTACTGACCATGCTGAGATCCATACACAAGTGTTGCTAATGGGATTGTGAAGAACACGCAGCGAAGGTAATCACGATTCTCATAAGTTAGAATCAATCAAAAAATGAGTTTAGTTTTCACATGGATCTCTGGAGGGATCTCATTTTTCCGCTGCTTAGTGCTTGTAAGTGTTTCGAAGCACGATAAGAATCCCTACAGCGGTATCAGAGCCACTTGTGAAAACAATACTCGTTTTACCTATTATATGTGATATAAGTTAGAACGTGCTTTATTATGATATTCATGTTATTCTGGGCTTGCACGACACCACTTTGATAGTCCGTCGAGTGGCTTTTCCCGAAGAAGGGTGCCGAATGGACCCGAGCCGAACGAACTGTGCTGATCGGATGGTGCTGAGTGGACTTGTGTCGATCGGATGGTGCCGAGTGGACCTATGCTGATCGGACTGTGTCGATCGGATGGTGCCGAGCGGACCTAATCGAACGGATGGTCTCGGGTTCACAATGATGAACAGAATGGGCAGCGACTTATTCAATGAGTCCATAAAATAATTTTTTTGCAAGGGGGCACTGCCCCCGGGACCGCCGTGGTGTTGCGACCGATATTTCATGCTTAGAATCATAATAAATTTTTTATGTCATTACTGTTTTGAATGTTATATGACATGGTGCATGGTTATGGCCCCTAACCTAGTGTGATTGGATATGTGTGTGTTTGTTGTAATTCATAATATGCCCTGTGTGTCGTGCCTTTCACCTTCATTATTCCGGTTGTAAAATTAGATTACCCTCGAATGTAACTCGAGGTTTCTTTTAATTGTAATGTATAATGTAGAATAGTTCTAGACTGCTAAAGGACGGTGCAAAGGATGGAAGCCAATAACACATGATGACCTTGGAAGACAGAGAGAAAATGATATTCCCTAAGTTGACCATTCGCTCTTCTCATTGGCTTGAGAAGATCGTAGAAAAGGGCCATAACCATGTCACATTTCTGTATGCTTGTATAAGTGATGCATGTGACGCTTGTATATTTGATACATACGTAGTTAGTTGTCACAAAATTAGGTCACTTATTATATGTCTACCAATGTTTAATACTTACTATTACCTTGTTCAATCGTAGCGCATTTGCCAAAGCAAAGTGACTCGATTTACCTCGGTAAAGTATGACAGGACAATTGTGATGTTCGCCTATTAAACCTTGGGATTGACTTAACTAAGCTCTCTCAATTAGATTGATGAACTTAGAGGCATAGCTCATACAAGACATCTACCTACATTACACAAATCTTGGGCGATTAGCCAAAGCTAACTCAAGATGAGTGGTAATTTAGAAAGATATCTCATACAATGGGCACAATGAACAAATAATGTTGTTAATATAGATATACAAGAGTTACATTAGATGTAATTGGTGCATGTTACCTACCTAAATTATACGAGTCTTGGGCGATTAGCCAAAGCTAACTCAAGATGCGGTATAATATGGATCTTGTCCCACTTTGTAACCAGTGGGAGAATCATTTAGTTAAAAGTCCTAATTAAATGATTAAAATATGATACATTTCTATATTTCTGTATTGTAGATCACCATATCATCAAATACATCGAACACACTCTCTCTGTGATCTGTCCTTGATAAGGACAAGCTCACCAGAGCTAATTTCCTAGACTGGTACAGGAACATGAAGATAGTCCTCAAGCAAGAACGCAAACTGCACGTCCTAGAGCAGCCCATTCCTGAACCACCCACCCCTACGACGACTCGTGTTGACAAGGATGCTTATAAGAAGCATCAAGATGATGCACTAGATGTGTCATGCCTTATGCTTGCCACCATGAACTCTGAGCTTCAGAAGTAACATGAGAACATGGATGCCTATGATATGGTTGAGTATCTGAAACAACTATATCAGGGACAAGCAAGGCACGAGAGATTCGAGGTGTTATAGGCCTTGTTTTATTGCAAGATGCAAGAGGGAACTCCCATAGGTACTTATGTACTCAAGATGATTGTGTACATTGAGAACCTAGTGAGATTGAGATTTCCATTAGGCCAAGAGCTGGCCACTGACCTTGTTTTACAGTTGCTGCCAGAAAGCTACAGGAAATTTTGTTAGTGAAAGCCCTAGAGCCAATCATGTGATGATTATTGTATGAACTTTATTGTATCATATTCCTATTTATAAAGGAATGGTTATTATATTTACTTGTATTGGTGCCAAATAACTAAATATAATAATGTCCTTGAGTAGTAGGTTCTTATCTATATCAATCGATTGGTTGAATCGATAATGAGATGATATAGAGAACACTACTCTTAATCATTCCTAGTCGAGTATTAACATTCAGGGACAATGTTAATGCGTAGAGACTAGCATGTAGGTCAACACGATGACTTGATCTCACAAGTCATGGATATGAGATATCAAGTTGACAAATGGGTATGCATTGGAGAATGTATACTGAATGATCCGCCATGATAAAGTATCATGGATCGTTATATGAGTGTCATATACTTTCTCATGTGGCTATTAGTATGACTATTAGTCCTTAGACCTGAAGTCACCGTGGTTCCCTACATAAGGAGTTGCATACTTTGACTTCGTCAAATGTCACCCGTAAATGGGTGGACTATAAAGGCGATTACTGGGTATGTAACAAATTATGCGGAGGGATGTGAGTGATGTAGATGGGATCTATCCCTCCTATATGACGGGGGTGACATCGATATTCTTGATAGAGTGAGACCACGAAGTGCATGGCCATGCCCAAATGAGTCAATATGAGATATTGAGCTCATTTGATTAGAGTGAGTCTACTTGGAGTTCAAGATATAGATTGTACCGAGGATGACACAGTCTATGCCTCAATTGGTCAATCTAGATGTCAAGGATAGAGGGACATTGTCACATATTGTGAGAGTCACAATGAGTAGTCACAAAGGTGATGTTGGAGCTCAACATTCTTGTAACTTGGGTAGCAATGATGTGTTGCTAGATACCACTCATTGCTTATGTTCCTAAATCGGTTTAGAGACATTGCCAACTTTACAAGAACCTATAGGGTCACACACTAAGGGCAATTAGATGGAGATTAGGTTCATATGATGAACCATTAGGATTAGGTTCATGGGATGAACCAAATTGGATTAAGAGTAATCCTAATTAGACTAATTGAGTTGGACTCAATTTGATTCAAGTGTTGAATGAGTCTAATTTAGATTTGATTCATCAAATCAATTTAAATTAATGAATAGAGATTCATTAAATTAAATTGACTTGAATCAAATGGTTGGATTTGATCAAGCATGGGAGATAAGAGGTCAAGTTTGACTTGACTTGAGAGGGAAGATGAAAGGTCAAGTTTGACTTGACCAAATGCCATGTCATGATGATGACTTGCCATGGCCGGCCAATGATGATGCTCCACATCATCATTGACTTAGCATGTGGTGCCACCTCATGAGGGAGACCAAGAGCCATTGGCTCTTGGAGGAGTTACATGCCTGCATGTAACCCCCCCCCCCCCCCCACCCCTAAGAAAAGTGGCCGGCCACTATTACCATTAGATGAGATTTATTTTGTGTGAGTTACACAACTTCATCTTCTTCCTTGGATCACCCCCTCAAGCTCTCCCAACCTCCTTGGCCGAAATTCCTAAAGGGTGCTAGCACACTCTAAGGTATTTTTCTCCACCTATTGCTTGTGTGGATACCAATAGAGGAGTGTGCACTTGACACTCTCGAGTTCGGGTGAACCTCTTGGACGAGCGGGATTTGCGAAGGGCGTCACATCGAGGGTAACTTCTTATCATGTAGATCTAGAGTAGATCTAAAGGTATTAAACACATACATGTTAGTTTTATATTTTATAATTCGCACGGATCCGTGGCCAGGGCTTCCGAGGTTTCCGCAACGCAAAAAGCGGTTTTTGCGGCTCGGAAAACCCAACAGTGGTATCAGAGCCACGTGCGAAGCATGTATGTGTTTCATTTTTTTGTTTTTTATATTAGATATAAAAATTACATAATTTTATGTTTCTGTAAATTTCCTATTTTTATAGAATTTTTGGGTATTTTTCTCGAAAAGTCAAAGCAACGAGTGTTGGGACACTTGTCGGCTTCAACCACCGAGAAAAACTCTCTGAAACAGCGAGTTATCGCTTTAGGTTTTTCGGATAGTGACTTAAGTCACTGTAAGATCATAGTAGGGACACTCACAAAGTTTATTGTGAGTAGGGGCACTGCCCCTATCCCCGAAAGGGGCCTTGTCCTGCAATCGCGCTCGGAAACCGCTTAGCATGACCGTTACAGAGAGGTGACTCATAAAATTGAAAAAAATAGGAAAAATTATAGAAATTTTTTGTAAAAATACATAATTTAGAATTATGTATAATTCTGTGATTGTCATGTCCCAATGACCCCAATTTGATTGGATTATGATGTGTTGTAATTCATAATACGGCCTGCGTGCCATTTTTGTGGTTGTGCGTGTTGTATAGTGTATGCGACCTACGCGTCGTACCTCTTCTTTTAAAATTCTAGTTATAAATAGTTTTAGACTCAAATGTAACTCGAGTTTCATATTTGTAATGTACAAAATGGAGCGGTGGAAAGTCCACTTGTAGAAGAAGTTACGAGAAGGGTGCCGACGACACATGACGGTCAAAGGAAGTGCTTGGAGAAGCCGCTAGCCTTAGGTTGACCGTCCGATCTTCTCATTTGCTTGAGAAGATCGTAGTAGGCCCATGACTACATCACAGTTAATTATATATATATATATATATATATATTTGATTTTGCTTGTATGTATGTGATGCATGCTAGTAGAATAATGCTTGTATGTATATAATGCATGCTAGGATAATTTTCTTGTATGTATATGATGCATGCTAGAATAATGTATGTATGTATGTGATGCATGCTAATATAGGATAATAAAGGCCTTAATGCGCATATGATACACATTACGATTAGATTAGATCTTAATCGAATCAACTCGTAAATGCCTACCAGGTCCTTGATACCCATCACTACCTCGATCATTTGTAGTTGTTGAATCTGCCAAAGCAGAGCAACGCATATTATCTTTGTAGGGTGCGGAGGGACAATCTTGGTCCCGCCTATCATGACTTGGGTTAGAGTAAGCTCAATTAGATTGAGTAAAACTAGTTAACTCAATTGGATCAAGTAGAACTATAGGCATATTCCAATCGTTGGAAGGATAGGATAAGATCGCATTTACACTAAATCTTGGGCGATTTAGCCAAAGCTAACTCAAGGTCTTTTGTAAATGTGGGTCTTGATCCTATAAACAATAGTTGCATAGAGATGTAATCGGTAATGTGTTACCCACCGATCGTACTAAGTCTTGGGTGATTTAGCCAAAGCTAACTCAAGGCTTAGTATGATGTGGATCTTGTCCCGTAAGAATTATAGCTAGTTTGTATGAATCTAGTAATGTGGTTTGACCACATCCATAACTCGATTTTACAAAATTCCTATAATTCAGTGGGAGCATCATTTGATTAAAGGCCTAATTAAATGATAAAAGGAATATGATATTAATTCTCTGCATTGTATGTTGCATATTACTATGTCGACAAACACGAACACTCTCTCTCTGTGTTCTGTCCTTGAGAAGGACAAGCTTAATGGAGAAAATTTCCTGGACTGGTACAGGAACCTGAGAATTGTTCTCACCCAAGAAAGGAAGTTGTACGTCTTGGAGCAGCCCATTCCGGAGGCACCTCCTGCCACTGCCTCGCGAGCTGACAAAGATGCTTACAAGAAGCATCAAGATGATGCATTAGATGTGTCATGTCTAATGCTCGCGACCATGAACTCTAAGCTTCAGAAGCAACACGAGTTCATGAATGCTTATGATATGGTTGGACATCTTCGTCAACTATATCAAGGACAAGCAAGGCATGAGAGATATGAAGTCTCTAAGGCATTGTTTGGGTCCAAAATGCAAGATGAGACTCCCGTAGGTCCATATGTACTCAAGATGATTGGGTACATAGAAAACCTACAAAGGTTGGGATTCCCACTTGGCCAAGAGTTGGCCACTGACATGATCTTGCAATCTTTGCCACAAGCCTACAATCAATTTGTCATGAATTATAACATGAATGAAATTGATAAGCCACTGCCTGAGATGCTCAGCATGTTGAGAACTGCTGAGCTTATCCTTAAGAAGGGAAAATCTGACACCATTTTGATGGTGCACAAAAAGAAAGGCAAGGGCAAGCCTAAAGGTAAGGGAAAGTCCCAAGCCAAGGGATAAGGCAAAGAACTTAAACCCAAAGGAGGGGTAGCCAAGGAAGGGGCTTGCTTCCACTGCAAGGAAGCGTAACTGCAAAGCTTACCTGGAAGATCTTAAGAAGAAAAGAAGTGAGACTTCTACTTCAGGTATAAATGTTATAGAAGTCAATCTATCTATTTCTTCATCATGGGTATTAGATACTGGATGTGCATTTCACATTTGTACCAATGTGCAAGCGCTGAGAAATAGCAGGGCATTGACAAAGGGCGAGGTGGACCTACGAGTAGGCAATGGAGCAAGGGTTGCTACTATTGCTGTAGGAACTTATGATCTATCTCTTCCCTCTGGGCTTGTACTAGAATTAGATGAATGTTGTTATGTGTCTGATTTGACTAAGAACATAATTCTGGTTTCTTGTTTGGACAAAAAGGATTTACATTTATAATAAAGAACAAATGTTGTTCAGTTTATTTAAATGATATGTTCTATTGTAGTGCACCTCTAATGAACGGACTCTACTTTCTAGACTTAGAGAGCCCTATCTATAACATAAGTACCAAGAGGTTCAAGTCAAATGAGTTGAACCAAACCTATCTCTAGCATTGTCGCTTAGGTCACATAAATGAGAGTCGCTTATCTCAGCTCCATAAGGATGGGCTGCTAGACTCATTTGATTTCGAATCATATGAGACATGCGAGTCTTACCTTTTAGGCAAGATGACCAAGACTCCCTTTAGTGGACACAGCGAAAGAGCAACAAATTTTTTATGACTTATACATAGTGATGTATGTGGTCCTTTCAATGTTGCTGCTAGAGGTGGTTATAGGTACTTTATTACATTTACTGATGACTTCAGTAGATATGGTTATGTGTATCTTATGACACATAAATCAGAATACTTTGAAAAGTTTAAAGAATTCAAGAATGAAGTACAAAACCAGCTTGGCAAGAGTATTAAGATACTTTGATCAGATCGAGGTGGTGAATACCTTAGCCATGAGTTTCGTGACTATCTAGCTGAGTGTGGGATTCTATCCCAACTCACTCCTCCTAGAACACCACAGTGGAATGGTGTATCTGAAAGGAGGAATCGTACCCTATTAGATATGGTACGATCTATGATGAGTCACACAGATCTTCCTATATCCTTTTGGGGATATGCTCTAGACACAGTATCCTTTACCCTTAACCGTGTACCATCCATGGCTATCATAAAGACACCATATACGATATGGACAGGGAGAAATCCCAAGATGTCTTTCATGAGGATTTGGGGTTGTGAGGCTTACGTTCGACGTCAAGTCTCAGACAAATTGGAACCCAAATCCGATAGGTGCTATTTTGTTGGATATCCCAAGGATACAAAGGGATATTACTTCTACATTCCCAGTCAGCACAAAGTGTTTGTAGCAAAGACTGTGGTTTTTCTAGAAAGGGATTTTGTTTCTAGAAAAACTAGTGGGAGTATGTTCAATTTTGAATAAATTCAAGATAAGGACCATAGCACTGAGGCCTTGATGGAGGTTGAACAGGAACCACAAAGTATTGTGGGTGATGAGGTTGTTGCACAAGGAGTTGTGGAACAACCACCTATTCAGGTAGACCTACCTCTTCGCAGGTCTAATAGGGTACGTCGTCAGCCTGAGAGATACTCATTTCTCTTGTCTGACCATGATGACGTTATGCTCATTGAGAATGAGCCTACCTCCTATCAGGAAGCTGTGATGAGCCTAGATTCTGAGAAATGGCTAGAGGCCATGAGATTCGAGATGGAATCCATGTACACCAACCAAGTATGGACTTTGGTTGATCCACCTGAATGGGTCAAACCCATTGGGTGTAAGCGGGTCTTTAGGAGAAAGACTGACATGGATGGACTTATGCATACTTATAAGGGCCGATTGGTGGCTAAAGGTTTCAAGCAAATTCATGGTATTGACTATGATGAAACCTTTTCTCCAGTGGCGATGTTTAAGTCCATTCGGATCTTGCTTGCTATTGTAGCATACCACGATTATGAGATCTGGCAGATGGATGTCAAAACTGTGTTTCTGAATGGAAACTTACTCGAGGATGTGTACATGACACAACCTAAGGGTTTTGTAGATCCACAGCATACTGCGAAGGTATGCAAGCTGCAAAGGTCCATTTATGGGCTAAAGCAAGCTTCTCTGAGCTGGAATCTTCGATTCGATGATGCGATCAAACAGTTTGGTTTCATCAGGAATAAAGATGAACCCTGTGTCTACAAAAGGGTTAATGGGAATATAGTTGTCTTCCTTGTATTGTATGTGGATGACATACTGCTCATTAAGAATGACATCCCTTCGCTACAGTCTGTGAAGACTTGGCTGGGGATGTGCTTCTCAATGAAGGACTTAGGTGAAGCAGCCTGTATTCTAGGCATCAAGATCTATAGAGATAGATCTAAGAGATTGCTTGGCCTAAGTCAGAGTACATACATTGACACGGTATTACTACGGTTTGCCATGCAGAATTCCAAGAAGGGACTTCTGTTGATGTCACATGGTGTGAGTCTTTCGAAGACTCAAAGTCCCTCTTCTAGAGAGGAGAGAGACCGCATGGATAAGATCCCTTATGCATCTGCTATAGGATCTATCATATACGCCATGTTATGTACTCGTCCTGATGTCTCATATGCTTTGAGCATGACGAGTAGATACCAGTCAGATCCAGGTGAGCGTCACTGGATAACAGTCAAGAATATTCTTAAGTACTTGAGAAGGACTAAAGAATATTTCTTGATATTTGGAGGCGATGAGGAGCTAGTTGTAAAGGGTTACAGTGATGCTAGCTTCCAAACTGACCAAGATGATTATAGATCGCAGTCAGGGTTCGTGTTTTGCTTGAATGGTGGTGCCGTGAGCTGGAAGAGTTCGAAGCAGGACACATTTGCTAATTCTACAACAGAAGCCGAGTATATCGCTGCATCTGAGACAGCAAAGGAGGCAGTTTGGATCCGCAAGTTCATTACTGAGCTTGGGGTGGTTCCTAGCATTGTAGATCCTATAGACCTCTATTGTGACAACAATGGAGCAATTGCACAGGCTAAGGAACCACGCTCACACCAGCGGACCAAACACATACTACAGCGCTTCCATCTCATTCGAGAGATTATCGATAGAGGAGATGTGAAGATTTGCAGAGTACCCACAGAGGCTAACATCGCAGATCTCTTGACCAAGGCTTTGGTACAAAAAAAACATGATGGTCACACTAGGTCATTGGGTATTAGATACTACGGTGATTGACACTAGTGCTAGTGGGAGACTGTTAGTGAAAGCCCTAGAGCCAATCATGTGATGATTATTGTATAGACTTTATTGTATCATATTCCTATTTATAAAGGCATGGTTATTATATTTACTTGTATTGGTGCCAAATAACTAAATATAATAATGTCCTTGAGTAGAAGGTTTATATCAATCGATTAGTTGAATCGATAATGAGATAATATAGAGAACACTACTCTTAATCATTCCTAGTCGAGTATTAACATTCAGGGACAATGTTAATGCGTAGAGACTAGTATGTAGGTCAACACGATGACTTGATCTCACAAGTCATGGATATGAGATATCAAGTTGACACATGGGTATGCATTGGAGAATGTATACTGAATGACCCGCCATGAGAAAGTATCATGGATCGTTATATGAGTGTCATATACTTTCTCATGTGGCTATTAGTATGACTATTAGTCCTTAGACCTGAAGTCACCATGGTTCCCTACATAAGGAATTGCATACTTTGACTTCGTCAAACGCCACCCGTAAATGGGTGGACTATAAAGGCGATTACTGGGTATGTAACAAATTATGCGGAGGGATGTGAGTGATGTAGATGGGATCTATCCCTCCTATATGACGGGGGTGACATCGATATTCTTGATAAAGTGAATCCACGAAGTGCATGGCCATGCCCAAATGAGTCAATATGAGATATTGAGCTCATTTGATTAGAGTGAGTCTACTTGGAGTTCAAGATATAGATTGTACCATGGATGACACAGTCTATGCCTCAATTGGTCAATCTAGATGTCAAGGATAGAGGGACATTGTCACATATTATGAGAGTCACAAAGGTGATGTTGGTGTTGGGTTTCCTGTACCGCGGCGTGTGTGTGTTCGATCATGTTTCGCAAACATGAGCACAGCGGAAGCAATTAAAATAATAAATCTATATTTATTACAATACACACAATACACGCATGCATATTACAACAAGTGTAGACATAACCGTAAATTAAAATTTGCAATAAAAGAAATTTATCTACGTTATACCTTTCGTATGACGTGTAGCGGGAACGGCATCAACCGGAACGATCCTCGTAAGAATTGTCTCTATCCGTATCCACACCGAGCTCCTCGGGATGACTTCGCTAAGTCACGAGCTTCGTCTTCGTACGGGTTACTAGCCTCGTGTTGAAGACGACGTGATCGAGAGATGATCACGATCCGAATCCAAATTCGGATCCTAAAACGAGTTCTCAAAACTCGCTTCTCCGGAGAGGTATTCGTCAACCGTTTGACGAATCCTTCGTCCTCCACCTCAGAGGATTACCAGAGATCAAATCCCCGGTAAGTTAGCCACTGTTGGAGCACTAACCGTCGTCCAAACGACGCTCCGACAACAAAGAAACAAGCTGTCCAGAAAAACTGGACAGCTTTTGGTGGAGGAATAGAGGCCGGCCAAAGGAGATGTGGAGCTCACCTTATCACCGAACCCACAAGAGATCACCGGAGGGTCGCCGGAGCATCGCCGGCTGAAGCTTTGATGCCGGCGTCAAGGAGGTGGCAGCAGCTCCATGAAGTTGGCGGCAACACCATGTTGGGCGGCAACAACAAAAGGAGGCTAGGGTTGGGCGGCCAAAACTTCATTAGGGCTTTGGATTAGGGTTTAAGCCCTATTTTATAGAGAACTAATTCTCTTAATGGTTAATGGATCATATCCATAAAGCCCGTTAACCCGCTCCATTAAGATAAGTTAAAATAAACCAAACCATGATGGTTTATTTTAAGTTAAAATGAACCGAACCAACTTTTGGTTCATTCGTTTAAAATAAACCAAACCCTTTGGTTTATTCTCATCCATTAGATTAGAACCAAACCATTTTGGTCCATCCATTATGTCTTCATAAGACACGGCCCATCCACGCTTCCATTGCGACTGAAACAATTTCATGCTCGCTTTATGTTTGGTCTAACCAAACATAGTTTCTCTCGGTCTGAGAATCACATTCTCAAGCTCGTTTTAAATCCTTTGGATTACACTCGTTGTGCGTGTGACCAAATAGGTTCTCGGTTTATGTTGGCAGTCTATAATTAACCATTAATTATAGAACGATCATGAGTGGCACCTAGTAGTACATCATGATCCCCAATTAACCGAAAAGATCAACGGTTGATCCAGAACTATTTCTGAAACCCTTCAGTAGCTCGAATGAATCGTGCCCCATTCCCTTCACTCATCTTATACCCACTTGGTTCAGGACATGGTCTATTGTGTCAGTCCCCACTAGGCTGACTACGTCACACCTAGCCCAAGTATTATTTCCTCGTCCTACAGATTCTAGTTACTCCACATGTATCGAAGAGTACCTTACTCTAAACATGTAATGCTTTGGCCAAAGACTTTAGTAACAATCCAACGAGAGGCCATGGGTATACATCTCCTCGCAAGGAGTGGTGAATCCTTTATAGGCTATTCAAACACTTTCGATCACTTCGACTTATACCCAATCATCCTGAGTCCACATCTCCTTAGAGATGTTTGCTTAAGATGTCAAAGCATAAGTCTCCATGATCAAGATGACTTGAATACCGCAAGTCAAAGGAACATCGCACTTAAGCCACAGTAAGAACTTCATTGACATATCTATATATGCAGAGAACCATATGAAGTCTTACGGTGGTCACTCCAATGAACTAGTTACCATAACTAGCATCCACGATTAACTCGAACATCACTATGTCTCGGCCGGTGAGAATCGGGCTTGGATACACCAAGGAGTATACCTCGTGCTAGTCTCGACAGAATTGATGGTGTCCAAATCCATCAATTCATCGACTAGGGATAATTCCGATATATCACAATTACACATGTAGAGATACTCACTAGTTGTGATCCAATCACAAATTCTCTCATGCTGTGAATCGTATCGTGGACATTCAGTAAATGAGTTTAAGATCCAATCAAATACATAAAACATGTATACTCAAATAGTGAATCTTCATTTATCATATAAATGGTTCATACATAAGGTGATTGCCTTAGGACATCTCTCATATATTACTAATAGACTCCCACTTGGCCTAATGCCAATCGCTACGGTATCCAATACCATAAGCTCGAACATGACCCTCAAACTTATTTTGAGGTAATGCCTTAGTCAAGGGATCCGCTAAGTTCCTTTCAGTGGGAATTTTCTCGATTTGTATTTCGTTCCTACTGATGATCTCTCTGATAAGATGATAGCGGCGAAGCACATGTTTGGATCATTGATGAGACCACATCAAGTTCAGAGATGAACTTCTTGATCCAAACCGCTTCCTTTGCTGCTTCCAAAACTGCAATGTATTCTGCCTTAGTGGCAGAATCCGCTATAGTGTCAAGCTTGGAACCTTTCCAACTTATTGCGTCTCCATTCCAGGTGAATACATACCCAGACAAAAACATGGAATCATCCTTGTCTGTCTGGAGCTGGCATCCGTATACCCACGTATCACCATGTACCCTTCTCCATATATTAGGAACGTATCCTTAGTTCTTCTTAAGTACTTAAGGATCGTCTTAACAGTCACCCAATGATCCATTCCTGGATCAGACTGGTATCTGCTCGTGACACTCAGAGCATACGATACATCGGGCCTCGTACATAACATAGCATACATGATAGATCCTATTGCGGATGCATAGGGAATCTTACTCATGCAAATCCTCTCGTCTTACGTGCGCGGACACATAGACTTGAAAGGTGTACCCCATGCACGATGGGTAGGAAACCTTTCTTGGATTCCGACATGCTAAACCTCTTTGCTTTTCGGTCTATATATGTAGACTGCGAAAGACCAAGCAACCGTTTCGATCTATCTCTATAGATCTTAATCCCGAGGATGTAGGTTGCTTCTCCCAGGTCTTTCATGGAGAATATCTTGGATAACCAAACCTTCACTGACTGTAAGATTGAAACATCGTTTCCTATAAGTAGTATGTCATCGACATACAATACTAGGAATACGACTGCACTCCCACTAACCTTCTTGTACACACAAGGTTCGTCTGGATTTTGTGAGAAATCAAACCTTTTGATTGTCTCATCAAAACGGATATTCTAGCTCCTGGATGCTTGCTTCAATCCATAAATGGATCGTCGCAATTTGCATACCTTGGTTTTATCAACCGATGTGAAACCCTCAGGCTGTATCATATACACGTCCTCGAGCAGGTTTCCATTAAGGAAAGTTGTTTTCACATCCATCTGCCATATCTCATAATCATAATGAGACGCTATGGCCAGGAGCATCCGAATGGATTTAAGCATAGCTACAGGCGAATAGGTTTCGTCATAATCAACACCTTGTTTTTGACGATATCCTTTCGCCACCAATCTAGCCTTATATGTAATCACATTACCATCCATGTCGGTTTTCTTCTTGAAAACCCACTTGCACCCTATAGGCATTATCCCTTCAGGTGGGTCAACCAAGTTCCAAACTTGGTTTTCATACATGGAATCCATTTCCGACTTCATGGCACCAAGCCACTTATCCCTTTCTGAACTTGTCAGCACTTCTTCATAACTGGTAGGCATCATCAATGAGTAACACGTCGTTCGATTCGCTTACGAGAAATCCATATCTCTCAGGAATATTGCGTGTTCTACCAGATCTACGAAGATGTGGTGTTACAATAGGTCCAGCCGATTGCTCATCACTATGAGTTGTCGGCTGTTGTGCTTCACCAGGTATCTCATCAATGTCTATTTGAGTCTCTCGAGCCTCCTCAAGCTCGACGACACTCCCACTGTTTTCTTGCAAGAGAAACTCTTTCTCTAGAAACACAGCATGCCTTGAAATAAATACCTTTTGTTCCACAGGATGATAGAATTGGTAACCCCTTGTTTCCTTAGGGTATCCAATAAATAGACATTTATCAGACTTAGCATCCAATTTGTCTAATTCAGTCCGCTTCACATAAGCAGGACAACCCCATATCTTCAAGTAAGATACATGAGGTTTCTTACTATTCCATATCTCATATGGAGTAGTTGAGACTACCTTGGTTGGCATTCTGTTTAACAAGTAAACAGCTGTCTGAAGTGCATAGCCCCAAAAGGACTTGGAAAGAGTTGCATGATTCATCATTGACCTGACCATGTCCAACAAGGTTCGGTTACGCCTCTCAGATACACCATTATGCTGTGGTGTATAGGGCGGAGTCCATTGAGACACTATACCATTGTCTCTTAGATAATCAAGAAACTCTTGACTCAAGTATTCACCACCTCGATCCGATCGAAGTATTTTAATACTCTTGTCATGTTGTTCCTCTACTTCATTTCTGAATTCTTTGAACCTTTCAAAGGCTTCAGACTTTGTGTTTCATCAAGAACACATACCCAAACCAAGTGATCATCGGTGAAGGTAATGAAGTAGCTATAGCCTCCTAAAGCTTGAGTTGACATAGGTCCACATACATCGGTATGTATTAGACCTAGTAACTCTCCCACTCGTTCACCTTTTCCGGTAAAGGTAACTTAGTCATCTTGCCTTTTAAGCATGATTCATGTATCGTATGAATCCAATTCAAGCGATTCGAATTCCACATCGGTGTAATTCGGACATGCGTTTCTTGCTTACATGGCCAAGGCGACAATGCCACATGTAGGAGTCTATTTGATTATCCTTTTGAGCAGCTTGTTGCTCGCCCGATATTGAAATATCCTTTGGATCGTCCAGCGTATAAACACCATTGCTTAAAGTTCGGTCCATAAAGAACTCCATTCAAAGTTATGTAACAACAATTGTTACTAAAAGTCAAATGGTACCCATTTCTATTTAAACAAGAAATAGAAATGATGTTCTTTATCAACGAAGGAACATAAAAGCAATTGTCCAGTTCTAAGACAAGTCCTACCAGGAGTTCCAACAAATACGTTCTGATGGCGAGTGCTCCTCGTTGCTCCATTCCCAACACGTAAATTTGACTCTCCCTTGACGAGTCTTCTTCTATTCCTTAGCCCATGTATGTCATTACATATATGTGAGCCACACCCAGTATCAAATACCCAAGTGTCTAAGGAAATAGAATGACAATCAATAAAGAAGATTTCTGAAGAAGATGGGGCATCCGATGCCTTATCCTTCTTCACGGACTCAAGATAAATCTTGCACTTTCTTCGCAAATGGCTCTCCTTGCCATAATGATGGCAAGTTTCCTTTTGTGCTAGTTCTACCTTCTTAGCCCTTCTTTTCTTTCCCTTCTGCTGTTCCTTTGACTTCCTCTTAGAACCTTTCTTCGAGGAATCAACTAACAGCACCGTCCCCTGCTCATGCTTCTCAGAAGACTCCACAGTCTTCAGCATATTGAGCAGTACCACAGATGAACCTCCTAGCATCTCAGAGGTGAAGAGGAGCTTTGAGACTTCAAACCTTTCGAATCTCACTTGCTCATCAACCAACTCACAAAGATGAAGGACTACGATATGAGCATCCATATGCTCATGCTGCTTTCGTAGCTTGGGTTCCATCGTGGCTAGCATGATGCAACTCACCATTTCAGAATCATTCACATGTTTCTGATAGGCCAACAATTGGTCCAGAGTTGCATCGTCACTAGGACGGGCGGGAAGAGGCGCTTCGAGGACATTTACAAGCTTTTCACCTTGAGAACAATTCTCAAGTTTCTAAGCCAGTCCAAGAAGTTCGGCCCAGTCAATTTATTTGAATCCAAAATGGAATGCAAATTCAAACACATCATGATCAATATATTAACTTAGAAATACAAAACGAGCATATATGAGAAAGATGATTTTAAAAATGCATCAATATACATTTATAAATCCCATTCATTTTTCGAATTTCAAAAACCCCAAAATCACTTCGGGAGATCGTAGGTCCATCTCCGAATGGGCTGATATCCATCATAGTTATGAACAACCTTGGAGAGAGTCCAACAAGCCATTCATAACTACGACGGTAGGTATCTTCTATACCGATTGCATATCACGTATATGCAACTATCACAATGTGCTATCAACTAATTGAATGTTCACACATACATCGGGTTGTTAACACATTAACAAGTATGCATCATATGCATAGCACCCATCTTCACCTCCCTTTACATCGACCTTGGAGAGAGTCCAACAAGCCGATGCTCCAGGTTAAAGCCAACCCATTAATCGGGACATAGTTTTAATATGGTTAGAGCGCATTCAACCAATTAGCCCAGCTTGGAGAGAGTCCAACAACCAAAGCTAACGATTGACCTCTGACTCTTACCATATTAGTATTAAACTATTCCATGGTTTGAACATATTCAGGTTCGAGCCGGGCTTGGAGAGAGTCCAACAACCCAAACAAGAAACAGAACTCTGGTTCTAACCATATTAATGGAAGGTGTAGGCTTTAATATTGATTAAGGGTTTTTTATGTCTCATCCTCTTTGCATGCAAATAACTATTATCTACATGGCATGGCATACATGGCATACATCTACATGTCACGACACGTATGGCATAATGTTATGCATCTAATGCAATTACATGGCATACAATTATGTCATGTATATAATTTCCTTATATGTCATAACTATTTATGGAAAAAAAATATGTTTAAGATTTGATTCTCCAAATCAAATCATAATTAAATTAGGAAACAAATTTCCAAATCTAATCACATATTTTATTCATGGAATTATTTGATTAAGGAAAATCTATTTAGGAAACCAATTTCCTAAATCATTAAAACTACTTATGGAAATAAAATATTTTAAGATTTGATTTCCCAAATCAAATCATGATTAAATTAGGAAACAAATTTCCAGAATCTAATCAAATATTTTATTTATGGAAAATATCAATTTCCATAAATACTTCCAACTTTCCAAAAGTGGAAGATTTCCATAAATACTTCTAGACTTTCCAAAATTGAAAAATTTCCATAAATACTTCTAAATTTCTAAAATTAGAAAATTTCCAGAAATACATTATGACTATCGCAAAACCATTTTTACGATTATGTCGAAACACAACCTGGGCTCTGATACCACTGTTGGGTTTCCTGCACCGCGGTGTGTGTGTGTGTGTTCGATCATGTTTCGCAAACATGAGCACAGCGGAAGCAATTAACTGGTTTCTAGCATAAACCCATCAGTCGGATACCAGTCGAATCCTACTCGACTCAGATCAGTTGACTGCCATGTAACTGGTGCCATGTGAAACTCAAACATAACATAAGTTTGATCTTCCGGCGGTCGGGTAAACCTTAACCCTTGCGGTCAAGTCTCCGACACTCAGCCATTCGACCAAGTTCACCTAATGTGCTACTTACATTTCACTCATTCTCTCATCTCACTCGAAGTCCCTCGCCGAAGCTCTCTTCGTTCGCGGCCACGTCCCTCGGCAGCATCAGGCGCACGACTCTGCAATGCTCCTTCGCGTCTCTTGCCTCCGAAGTCTGCTTCCTTGGCTTCACTTCAAGTCATCTCGTCCGGCGGTCCCTCGGATGCTCCAAGCGCACGGCTTCCGCAAAGTCATCCTTCACCGACTCAAGGACTGAGGTTGTGAGGGTGAACCCGCCAAGGCTCCATGTGCGAATTACTAAGTCCTGCAAGACTCCAACGCACATATCAAATAACAATACCAACCTAACTTAAACCATTTGCCACACACATCAAAACCTTATCATGGCAAGAGATTGCCCTAACAATCTCCCACTTTTTGATGTGTGGCAATCCGTTTAAGTTAGGTAAAAACATTTGATATAAATTTCTAAGGTAAGAAAGCATGTAAACATAAACATGATATAACAACATGGAACTCCCCCTTAATCCATGAAACTCTCTCTACAAATTCTCCCCCTAGCATAATTTACTTAAACACAATTATTTCTCCCCCTTTGACACCATCAAAAAGATTAATACTAAGTTATAAACCCATGGCATCAAGTCTAATAGAAGGAAAATACCAAAAAAATGTTTAAAATCTGAAATCAGAAAATATTAGACTATTTTTCAGGTGAGCGATCATTGCTATCGATATGGCGATCGTGACACAATGGTTTCAAATTACGATTTTACGTAATTTAATGCATTAAAAATTCTAGAAAATTCAAAAAATTATGAAATTTGGGGAACATATTTCTTGTAAGATTCTTTATCAGTGAAAAATAGGTCTTCATGAAAAATCATTATACTTTCACATATTTGCCAAAAATCCAAAAGCTTTAAAAACTACTAGGTTTTTGATTATGATAGTATCCATTTTAACACCTAGTTTCAGTTTGAATTGTTTCAAAACATGAATACACATATTTTAAGGTAAGAAATTGTTTTGAAAACATATGAAATATCCAACCATGATCTTTGGGCAATATGTCTATGAATTAAACATAAGCCTTCCCCATGATTGGTCTATTATTGCTATTTTGATACTTTAAATGACCATCTAAATGCCATAGGCATTAGTGGACATTTGTATCATCCTAACATCTCACCCATGCTAAGTTTTCAATCAAAGTAGCCTATGGTGAGTGTGAGATGCATCCTAGGGGGTATTTGTATATACTTAACCATTATATTCATACAATTCTATCAAGGTTAAGTATCAACCTAACAATCCTCATGATCATAAAGGCATATATCAATTAATTCTACATTATGATCATGAAACACATGTATTCATTGAATTGTTATCATGCATTAGGTATTATGTCATGATAATAAACAAATTATCACCTAAAGCATGATTTAACCCTATTTCTCATGATGACGTGCCAAATTTCAAAATCATAAATCATGATTGCAAACATACATAGCAATTACATTAATTATCATGATTTAAACATTATTAACTATTTATAGGCACGTTATCATCACCTAACACTATTTAAAAATGTTGTCCCACCATCCTAAGTCAACCAAAATATGATATAGGTCAATTGCATTTGGTTGACTACCTAGGGGTTTTCTAACCCTTAAGGATGGATTTTGGAACCCAATACAAATTCTTTCCTATGGGGTTCACAAGATACTCCTTGGGGATCCATTTCCTAGCTATTACCTTCTTTTTATCTTGTCCCCTAGCAATTTGGCATTTATAGGCCTTTTCATTTTTCTTTTCTTTATAACCTAGGCCTTTCTTATTAAAACTTGCCCTTTGGCTCCCAATTATCATATTCAATGTGTTAGAGCCAATTGTGAATTTTTCTAGGGCTTTTGTCAAATAGTCTACCTTTTCCCTTAAAGCCCTATTTTCATCCATGCATTCATCACTAACATTAAATGGCATATATTCATGTGAGCATGCATCATCATGGCAAGAAGAAATATTATCATCATTTAAGCATGCTTTTTCTAGTTTATTTTCTAAGTCCTTAATTTGATCTAGCATGCTTTTGTTCTTCCTCTTAGCTCTAAATAAATCCCTAGTTAAGCTAGAAACCATGGAAACTATTTTCTTAGGAGTTAGATTCGTTACCATAGTTTCCATGTCCTCTTCTTCTTCTTCGGATGAGGATGTAGAGGAGGCTCCCCCTTCACTTGAGCTCTCTCCACTTGTGCTTGATTCTTCATTTTCGGTGGAGGATCAATCCAAGTCGTCAAATGCCATCAATGCTAGGTTGGTGACAAATGCATTTTCTTCCTCGGATGATGATGAAGATGAGGAGGAAGGGTCATCCCATGTCTTGGCCTTGAATGCTTTGGCCTTCCCCTTTTCCTTTGCCTTCTTTTCTTCTTCCTTTTTCTTCTTGCTGCCCTTTTTCATCTTCTTTTCTTCTTTCTTTCTCTTCTCCTCCTTGCTTTTGTTCAAGAGGGGACAATTATCCCTCATGTGTCCCTCTCCTTGGCAATTGTAGCAAATGATTTTCCCCCTTGTTCTTCTATTCCTATCATTAGATTTATTAAAATGAAAACCCTTTAAAGCACGCCTTACCCTCCTTACCATATACGCTTCTTCCGTGCTATCCATGGAGGAGGAGGAGGATGCTTCATCATCGGAGGAGGAGGGGATTTCCATCTTCTTCTTCCCCTTGTTTGCCATCAAAGCTACTCCTCTTGAAGGTTGGATTCTAGGCTCTTCTTGTATTCCTTCAAGTCTTGTTTCATGAAGCTCCATGGTTGAGAAGAATTCCTCCAAGGTGCTTACTTCTAAATTCTTGGAGATGTAGAATGAGTCCACCATGGAGCTCCACTTTGAGGACCGGGGAAAGGCATCTATGGCCTTCATTACCATATCCCGGTTGGAGAGCCTTTCACCTACACTTGTTAGTCCAATCAAAATTTCCTTAAACCTAGAATGTAAGGAAGTTACCTTTTCTCCCTTTTCAAGCATGATATTTGAAAGTTGGGAGCGGAGGAGGTCTCTTCTCGCTAGCTTTGCCTTTGAAGTGCCTTCATGAAGCTCTACTAGCTTCTCCCACATCTCCTTGGCACTTAGGCATTCTCCAATTATATTTATTTCTTGTTGAGGAAGCACATTGTATAGATGGTGCTTGGCTTTTGAGTTTGCAAGGTGCTCCTCTCTTTGCCTCTTGGTCCATCTTGACTTTTCTATTGGCTTCCCCTCTTCATCCCTAGGCAAAATGAAACTGGATTCCATTGTAATCATAATATCAAAATCCATTTCGAAAAATACCTCCATTCGCTTCTTCCACCAAGCGAATTCTCTTTCAAACTTCAGTGGATGAATGTTGGAGCCGGCCATTTTGAATGTTGCTTGTTGTGGCGGTTAGTCCTCGACAAGCTTTCCTTGGCTCTGATACCACTTGTAGGGGATCGAACGGCCGGCTAGAGAGGGGTGAATAGCCCTCGAACGTTGGATGTCGGTATTTGCTCGTCTACAAAGAGATTAGCGCAACAAAAACAATAAAGCAAGACAAGCAAATAGAAATACAAGAAATCAAATGCTAACAAGATGGTGTAACGTGGTTCACGGCTACGCCGCTAATCCATAGTTCCCGATTCGTCCTCGGTGAATCACTCCGCCAAAACCAATCCACTAATGGTCTCTCCTTTGCACCAAGCTAGGTGGAGGTAACCTTTACAACCAAGATCACTCTTCTTACAATAATATTGAAGTAAAGACAAGTAAGAAGAGTTTAAAGCTTGTGGGGCACTAGGAAGATCACTTAGAGCATAAGCATTAGCCTCTCAAAGGCTCACACCCTTTATTTTTATAGAGAGGGCTGATTTCTTCCTATTGCCCACCACCGATCATTCTTTGCCTGGCGTCGGTACGTCCTGCGGCCTCCAAACACGTCGGATCCCGACCATTGTAGTCCAACGAAACACTTGGCGGTCATTCGCCGCCTCCGTAGTCGACGCCCGATCGGCTGGCGATTCTGTTGCCGCGACATCCTGCGGTCGATTGCCATTCCATGGCGCTTGATCGCTCATAAACCCATCAGTCGGATACCAGTCGAACCCTACTCGACTCAGATCAGTCGACTTCCATTACATGGCAGTCGACTGGTGCCGTGTGAAACTCAAACTTAACATAAGTTTGAGCTTCCGACGGTCGGATAAACCTTAACCCTTGCAGTCAAGTCTCCGACACTCAGCCATTCGGCCAAGTTTACCTAATGAGCTACTTACATTTCACTCATTCTCTCATCTCACTCGAAGTCCCTCGCCGAAGCTCTCTTCGTTCGCGGCCACGTCCCTCGGCAGCATCAGGCGCACGGCTTTGCAATGCTCCTTCGCGTCTCTTGCCTCCGAAGTCTGCTTCCTTGGCTTCACTTCAAGTCATCTCGTCCGGCGGTCCCTCGGATGCTCCAAGCGCACAGCTTCCGCAAAGTCATCCTTCACCGACTCAAGGACCGAGGTTGTGAGGGTGAACCCGCCAAGGCTCCATGTGCGAATTACTAAGTCCTGCAAGACTCCAACGCACATATCAAATAACAATACCAACCTAACTTAAACCCTTTGACACACACATCAAAACCTTATCATGGCAAGAGATTGCCCTAACATCTTTTTCAATGTTGCATGCAAATGGATTAATTCATGCAATGGGATTAATTGCATGAAATGGAATTTGAATCATTCCTCAACGTTGCATGAAGTGGACTTTATCTCATGCAATAGGATTAATTGACTCCTAAATGTTGTATGAATTTAATTGGTGCATGCAATTGAATCAATGCATGAAATGAGATTTTAATGCATGGGAAAAATGGGAATTAAAGTCCTCCTCAACGTGAGCTTTGTGAGGACATTATTTTTCATTTTGTGGTGTGTGGATTCTATTCTCTCCTTCTCCCTTCTTCTTGGCCAAGGCTAGAGTGGAGAGCCTTAGTGTGGTTGCTAGCACAACCAAAGGTGTTATCTCCTTCTCCAAGATACAATTTGTGTGGATACTTTAGAGATATGATTGTCCTTACTGTATTGATATCTGACTGCGTTTGGATTAGAGAGATTGCGAAGGGCTCGCATCGAAGGTATATTTCTTCTTCTAGATAAGATCTAGATTAAACTAAGAAAATGATTTATATGTTTTGCATGGATCTCTAGAGGGATCCGGGTTGTAATTTTTGTTTCCGCTACGGTTGTGCGAAGTATTTCTCCCACGATATTGTGAATGTCACGATACGGATTTCCCTATAGACTTGTCTTGCAGTGCCAGTCGAGCTCGACTTGATTTTACTCGACTCCGCACAGGAACAGTCGAGGTGCCGCCTCGACTGTGACTTGTGGACGTCAACTCTCTACGCCCGATAAGTGCAGTAAGGACAATAGTTTAGGTGTCAACTCATTATAGTCCTTAAGACCCACTGGTTCAGTCAACTCTAAGACTGAACCACGTCTAGTAAAGACTCTACCCAGAGACCCTTTATTTGCCAAGACTCCGACCATTAGCCATTCTTGGACTTTTCACCTTGCCACTCCCGCAAGGAATTTTCCAACCACCAAGGAATTACACTTCTTGGACTTTTCACTTTGCCACTCCCATAAGGAATTTTCCAACTGCCAAGGAATTACCCTTCTTGGACTTTTCACCTTGCCACTCTCACAAGGAATTTTCCATATGCAAAGGAATTACCCTTCTTGGACTTTTCACCAAGGTTCACCCTTGTATTCACCAAGGTTCACCCTTAGATTTCTCACACTACTTAAACCTTTGTCAAACACCAAAACATAACTTGGAGCATTCAGCTCCAACACACATAGCCTCGACAATAGAGATCATCGCAGAAGATTGGGTCATCACACCAGCCATGATATACTTCTTCGAACATAGTTATACCATTTGCATAGTATTGAGCGTGCAACAATGTTTGCAGTTATTCAATACTTTATAGTCGATGGTGTACTCTTTACTAGCACAACAATGTTTACCACCTCCATTGCAATCGTTTTGGCTTGCATCTTAGCCACATCAGTTGATTTCAGTTCCTCCATGGCAGTCTTTTGCACTTACAAGAACTTAGCCACCAAGCACAGAAGATGGACGAGTTTACATCATTACTCGAGAGGAGGCTTAGCGTGTTGAAGGATTGGTCATTCAGAATATTATTTCAGTTTATATACTAATTGATTTGAGTAGTTCACATTCGTTAAGTTTAGAGTGATTCTAGATGGTATTACATAAACCATATGGGTAGTGATATCTTTACCGTCAGGTTTAGGTGCCGACCACTAACCAAGAAGTCAAGGGATGCCTTTAGAATTTGACAAGACATAACCTTACTGAAGACATATCCTTTTGGCTATCCATATTTTGAAATGATAGTACATCATGCCTCTCGAATGTGCGTATCATCCAAAAGTACTCAGATGTAGTTTAGGATGAACTCTCAGGTTTGCCACTGCATAGGCAAGTGGAATTTGAGATCGAAATATTTATGGAAATAGCTCCGATATCGAAGACCCCATACTGGATGACACAATAGGAATTGAAAGAACATAAGTTGCAATTATAGGAGGTATTGGATGGGAGATTTATACGTTCCAGTGTTAGGAGATCCAGGACTCTTTGTTAAAAGAAAGATGGATCTCTGAGATTATGCATCGATTATCAACAACTGAATGTAGTAGCTATTGAAAACAAATATTCTTTGTTGCGGATAGAGGTTCTGTTTAGATAAGCTAAAGGATACTTTTGTATAGTCTAAGTTTGATTTATGATCGGGATATCATCAACTTAGAGTAAAAAGGATGCAGATGTACAGAAGATGATATTTTATACTCAGTATGGACTTTATGAGATCTTGGTAATATTGTTGGACTTACTAATGTTTCAGTCATTCATGGACTTGATGAATCGAGTATTCTTGGAGGGATTGGATCAGTTTGTGATCATCTTCTTAGATGATATTTTGATATATGTAGGGTCCAAGGAAGAACATGAATATCTTCTATAGGTAGTTTTGGAAACTTCCCACGCACTGCAAGTAATGCAGTGCATGTTCAGAGACGTTGCACGTTGAAGTGCACGTCTTCAAAATGCATCTCACCCTTTATAAGGGTATGACGTCCAAGTGGTAAGAGGGGATAATGGTTGGTTAGAGTGTCGTCAGGTTGCTGGAGAGAACTGTGGAAGGAGATCACATCGGAAGTGCTGTCGGAAGAAAAACTAAAGCGTCGGATATGGTTTATGGAATAGTGGAGATTTTTCGTTTGTAATTGTCTTCTAGATGGTGAGCAAACAATCGAAGGATCGTCTTCCCTACAGATCTAGAAAGTTCAAGGAACACTGACGAACTCGTTGTAAGTTTTGTATTTATAGTATTTCATTTACAGTTCAATTAAATTCATGCAAACTGCTCTGATAGATGCAAATAATTCCTATATTGGTATCAGAGAAAACATAGGTTTGCATCTTTTTGTATGAATTAGATTGTAAATTTCATAGTTCATCGAAGAAGATAAACAATGATTTAGTCAGTTTATTCCCGAGTGAGAAGTGCTTGGCTTTTCTCGAACAATGTCGAGTGGGATTTGGCAAAGGAATTGTTGAAATTTCCTTTAAAATGGTCAATTTCTAGTTTTGGTTACTATTCATTGAAGAAGACGATGAACAATGACATTGTCGCAATTTCTCCCGAATACACAAGTTTCTCCTACTATGCTTGGGATTACCTAATGGTGGTCAGGAATAGCATATGGTGCTCGGTCAAACCTAATGGTGGTTGGCTAGCACATATGGTGCTTGACTTACCTAATGGTGGTCGTCTAGCAGATATGGTGCTCGACCATACCTAATGGTGGTTGGCTAGTACATATGGTGCTCGACCAGACCTAATGGTGGCCGGCTAGCACATATGGTGCTCGACCAAACCTAATGGTGGTTGGCTAGCACAAGAGGTGCTCGGCCATACCTTATGGTGGTCGGCTAGCACATATGGTGCTCAGCAGCTTGGAGCTCGACAAGAGCACTAGGTGCTCAGAATTTCCTAAGGGTGCTCGAATTTTCCATATGGTGCTCGGCCAGAGCACATGGTGCTCGGATTTTCCATATGGTGCTTGGCCAAAGAACATGGTGCTCAGATTTTCCATATGGTGCTTAGCCAGTCCTTAGGGTACTCATAAAATTTCCTAAGGGTGCTTGACCAGAGCTAATGGTGCTCAGTAATAGTGCTCAGGCTAAGTGAGCACAGTGTTGATACTCGGCTGAGGAGAGCTGGGCTCGGTACTCGGCTAAGTGAGCACAATGCAAAGTAGTCGGTATTGGCTGACTTGCTAAAGTTGACAATGGACAACTAAACTCAAAATGTAATTATTGAGTCGTTGTTTGGAACAACTTATACTCAAAAAATAACTCGAAATAGGTTTAGTGAACTAGGGTTGTCAGCTAGGGATGTTAAGAAGACAGAACATCACGCATGGTGCTAGGGTACTTGGGGTGCTCGAAGCAAATCATGTGGTGTTTAGGTTCTTACAAATCAATGCCAAGTTGAGTCTTCATGGTACTAGTCAACTGAACTGGGATGACAATCGACTGGTAAAAGTGCCAATCAACTGGTCAATGGATCAGTCGACTGAAGCTCCTGAATATCAAGAAGATTAGTTTTTCTTGATTAATTGTGTTGGTTCTGTGCATGCATAAATTGAATTAAATCAGTTTTTGTACTGACTTGATTAATTTCAATTTTTTAGATGACACAGATGATTACTATGATGACTCATTGCGATGTGTTACTAAATAAGCTGAGGGAAGCTATCCAAGGGATAGAGTACGACCCTGCTTATGGAGTCGGTGGACACATGGGGAGGCTTGATCAGCTATTTTGGAGACTCGAGATGCATGAGTTTCTAATTTTGGATAACTATAGTATTTAAGCTTTGGTTCGTTCTTTGCCGAAAAACCTGAGTGATATTGCACATCATATATGGGGGCTCTACGAGGGGCGTATCACATATACACAGTTAGGGACCGAGTTGCTTCACTATGCAGAGTGTGAAGAGGATCCAGAAGAAGAATTTGAAGTGAACTTTTCTGTGGGTTTGATAGCTCATATTTTGATGCATTATTTTGATTCATTCCTCAATATGTTAATCTATTCATATCTTAATTTATTGTATTTATCATGTTTTACGAGTATTGGATTATTTTAGCACTTTAATATAAATATATGCTAATTTGATGTCCTTAACACTAATTTGTTATATACTTTGTTTTTGTAGGGGATGTTGAGTAAAATCAAGGATTTAATTAATGCTGGGGTTGTAGTATTTTATTGTAACAGCCACAGAAAAATTCCAAATTCAAGCACGGTGGGTCGAACTATAACTACAATGAAAATACTGTAGCAGCAGAAGAGTTCCCAGTTTCAAACATGACTGCCCGTGCCTTTTTGGCACGATTGTGGTATTGTAGCTACAGTAAAAATACTATAGCAGCAGAAGAGTTCCCAATTTCAAACACGTCTGCTTGTACCTTTTTGGCATGACCGTGGTACTGTAGCTACAGTAAAATCACTGTAGCTGAAATTACTATAGCACTATGATTTTTTTTTTGTCCAGAATCACACATGGTCGGTCGTTCTAAAAAAAACACATTTGTGGCATGATAAAAATCTTCGTTTGGACAACTATAAAATGGATTTGTAAGGGGTTTTGCTCCATCTTCTCCACTTTTGAGCCCTAGCACACACCGTCACAGTCCTCCACCACCATTTCTTCATCAGATTCAACGAAGAACCACTCCATCGAAAGAATCCGATGACGTTCTCCACCTTCCAGTCCACCATCATCTCCTCCTAGGGATTCACGGAGGAGTTCCACCTCGATGACATCATCCAAGCTTCACCGGATCTGGGAGAGCAAGGGGTCACCACCAAGCTTCTAGATTTGGGAGTTTGAATAATCTTTGCCATTTATTTTGATCCGAAGACTCATTGAGCTCCGTTGAATGTAGCTGGAGAATTCTGTCCATTATTCGGGCATATCTTAGTGGGACGATCACTTAACTCATTTTGTTGCTTGTTACATTCAATTTATAGTTGTCAATTCTTTTACATTTGAATTTGGATGAATTTTTAAGTTGTGTAGTTGTTTAGTTATCTTGCATTTATTGTGTTTGATGAAATGCTTCTTAGGATAGCCTTTACTTCAAATGCATTTAATTGATAGTTGGTTAGTTAGTGGATTTTGTTGCAGAATTTTCCTTCATTGTTATAGTTTATTTCTGTAATTCCTGTTATCTCATGTAGTTGCATAATCCTCAAATCCAAACCTCTGACTTATTAAGGAAAATCTTTTCTCTAGAGTTGACTTACACCGTTGCCTTCCTTGGGAGACAATCCGGGTCATTCCCTATGCTATGTGAGCGTAGTGTTAGTTATAGCCCTAAGAACCAATCATGTGATGGTTGAATAGGGAACATTTTGTATCATATTCTATAAAGGCAAAGGAATGGTTATTATATTTAAGTTTTGCTTGTGCCAGCTAAATTAAATATAGTAATGCCCTAGAAAAGTAGGTTCTTATCTACAGCACATCAATTGGCAGAATTGATTATGAGAGGCTGTAGAGAACACTTTCTAAATGTTCCTAGTCAAATATTAATATGCAAGGGCAGTATTAATACATAAAGACTAGCATGTAGGTCAATTGATGACTTGATCTCACAAGTCATGGATATATGATATCAAGTTGACACATGGGTATATATTAGAGAATATATCTTTGGTGACCCCCCATGAGAAAGTTTCATGGATCGTTATATGAGTGTCATAAACTTTCTCATGTGACTATTGGTATGAATAGTCCTCGGACACGAAGTCACTACGGTTCCCTACATAAGGAGTTATGTACTTTGGTATCGTCAAACGTCACCCGTATAGGTGGACCATAAAAGCGATTCTTGGGTATATAACAAATTATGCGGAGGGATGTGAGTGATGTAGATGGGATCTATCCCTCTCATATGGAGAGTGATATCGGTGGGCCTTGATTGAGTAGAACTACTAAAATGCATGGCCATGCTCGAATGAGTCAATATGAGATATTGAGCTCATTTGTTTGAGTTAGTTTACTCAGGGATCAAGAAACACATAGATTGATCGAGGATGACACGGTCTATGCCTCATTGATCAATCTGATATCAAGGATAGAAGGACACGGTCATATATTATAGTAGTCACGGAAAGGTTAGTCGGATCTTGACTTATATCGTAACTTGGGTAGCAATGATGTATTGCTAGATGCCGCTCATTGCTTGTGTATCTAAAAGAGTTTAGATCCACTGCCAACGTTATGAGAGCCTATAGGGTCACACACAAAGAGCATGATAATTAGAGGAATTAGAGTATTCTAGTTTGACTAGAATAATTTGGGAATAAGCTTAAGTACAAAATGGTTTTTGGACTTTAAGCTTAATGAGAATTTTAGCTAATTGATTTAATGAGATTAATTCAATATGTTACCTCATTGATTTAATAAGATTAATTCAATATGATAACATAAGCTTAATTGAATTAATAAGATTAATTCAATATGATAACATAAGCTTAATTGAATTAATAAGATTAATTCAACATGCATGAATGCCACATAAGAATGCCACATAAGCATGCCACCTAAGCATCCACCTAAGCTAGATAAGGTGGAAGGAAACAAAATGGTTTTGTCTCCTTAAGTGGCCGGCCAAACAAGGAAGCCAAATCCTTTTTGAGTGTGTCTCAATGCAATGGATTGCATTGAATGTGAAGGAGGTGGAAGGGTTTTTCCAACCCTATAAAAGGCTCCATGGAGTGGCCGGCCAAAGAAGTTTTTTGGTGGAGTGTGGTTGTTGGGAGCTTGAGGCTTGGAGAGAGCTTGAGAGCTTATTGTTGTGTGGCTTTTGTGAGTGTAGCAAGAAGAGTAGTCTTCTTCTTCCCTTCTCTTTTTCCCTAGCTTCCTCTCCTTTAGGAACTTCTCTAGCAAGAAGTAAAGGAGAGCTCCTCTAGTTTTCTTTTGTGAGACAAGAGCTTGCTCGTGTGGATACATATAGAGGCACGGACACTTGAACGTGCTAAAGATCCAACAAACAAAAGGAAGAAGCGGGATTAACAAGGGCACTCAACAAAGATAATCCTCTCCTATAAGATAGGCTTGGTTTAGAGAAATTTATTTTTTATACGAGTTTGCTTTCGCATGGATCACTTGGAAGGGATCCTAATTTTTCCGTTGCGCATATGCCATTTGGCATAAAGAATTCCCTACACGTAGAGAGGGTTTGGTAATAAATTGGTAATCGTGATTGACATATAAATTTTTGGCACCATTGCCGGGGAATGTGTTAGTGGTGTTTGTTAGTTTTTAGAGTTGCAATAATTTCTTTTAGCTATTCTTTCTTGTTTGAGCTTTCTAATCTTTTGCTATTGTGTAGTGCATGACAAGATCATTCGATGTGGGTTTACTTGAGCTTGACCTAGAAATTGATCGGACTTTTCACACACTGTAGCGAGCCCATAGGATTTCAACTACATGCCAGAGTGGTAGTCTTGCAAGTCGTGATTCGGATATGGCAAACAATTGAACACTTACGGAGCTTGCAGCGCCAGATGTTTCCTATCACTCGTTGTGTATCCACTATCCAAACCTTGATGTAGGTTTTAAGCTGGGATATGGAATTATTCATCTTTTGCCTAAATTCAATGGATCAGCTGGTGAAGACCCTACCCTACACCTTCAGGAGTTCCATGCGGTTTACACCACCATGAAATCACATGGCATCAGTGAGGAGGATATCAACTTGAGAGCATTTCCATTTTCACTGGCAGGAGGAGCGAAAGATTGGCTTTATGCTTTACCACCTGGATTTATTACATGTTGGGCAGAGATGAAGAGATCATTTCTAGAGAAAATTTTTCTAGATTCACGATCTGCAGCTATCAGAAGGAGCATCTGTGTGATTCAACAACTATCAGGAGAAACATTGCATGAGTATTAGGAGCACTTTGAAAAGTTATGTACCAGTTGTCCCCATCACCAGCTTAGTGAGCAGATACTCATTTAGTCATTCTACGAGGGACTACTTCCTATAGATTGATGTATGATTGACGTAGCTAGTGGGGGAGCACTGGTAAACAAGACACCTAAAGAAGCAAGGGAGCTCATCTCAATTATGGCAGTCAATGCACAAAAATTTGGGAGCAGATAGTTGCTTACCAAAGGGGTGAGTGAGATTCTAGTGCCCAGAGTAGAAACCCAGGAGCTCAAGAATGAATAGCAGGAGCTAACTTCTATGTTTAGATAGATAGCTCTTAAGAAGGCTCAACAACCATTGATGCAGTCTATTCAGCCAGTGAGTACCTATGAGATTTGTTCTAGTTTTACTCATTTGACAGATGTTTGCCCCTATTACAACAAGGGGGAAGTTCTAACATTACAAATCAAGCAACAACAGTAAATATTTTTCAGCCATGATCTCAGTTTTATCAGCCGTAGCCTGGGAATAGGCAGTATGATCCATGTCTACCACCTACAACCCATGATGGCAAGATCATCCAAATCTAAGGAATGGTAATGCATAACAGTAGTAGTCATATCATCCACCTCCAGCATTCCAGAGACCATCTGTTGTTCATCATAATGCAACTCCAGTTAGACCCCAGTAGTCCCAGCCTACCAGGTCAAAGTCTTCAGTGCAGAAATTAGAGGAGCTCATGCAACATATACAATAGCAGATGCAACAACAAATACAACTGCATATGTAGCAACAACAAAGGATGAATGCATCTATGCAGAATTTATAGAGACAACTTAGTCAGATAGCATCCACCATTACTCAGTCTCAGTCATAGGGGTCCAGTCAGTTACATTCGCAAACCATTCTGAACCCCAGAGGGAATGCCAATGCCATCGCACTGCGGAGTGGTAAGTCCATTATCAACCCAGAAGCCTCCACACCAGTGCCAGTTCCAGATCCGGTATGTGAGGAGCAAAGAGGTGTTTCACAGACCATATCGGATACCTCAGTGCCTTTACCATTTCCTTAGAGGCCAATACCTTCAAGAAGAAACATTGATGCATACAAGGCAGAGGAACTTCAAGAGCTTTTAGACACATTTAGAAAGGTGGAAGTGAACATTCCATTATTGAGAGTCATCAAGCACATTCCAAAATACACCAAGTTCTTGAAGGATCTGTGTATTCATAAGAGGAAGCTTTAGGGGAACAAGTTGGTCAACAAGGGGAAGAATGTATCAAGTCTGATTCAGCCAATATCTCAGAAGTGTAAGGATCCTAGAGTATTTACTATGCCATGTGTGATTAGAGACAACACTTTCAGAGATGCTATGCTAGACCTTGGAGATTCCATTAATGTTATGTTGAAATCTATTTTTCAAGCACTTGGTGTTGGTCCATTGTAGTCAGCCAGAGTTGTTATACAGTTGGCCAACTGCATTTTTGCACATCCAGTAGGAGTGATAGAGGATGTATTAGTCAAGGTAAAAGAGTTAATTTTTTCAACAGATTTCTACTTTTTGGATATGGAGGGGGATGCAATTTTAGGCCAACCTTCACTGATTCTTGGACGACCGTTCCTGAAGACCACAAGGACAAAAATCGACATATATGCAGGAACACTTACGATGGAGTTTGGTGATATAGTTGTTCATTTCAGTATTCCCGATGTGATGAGATATCCTACTAAGGATCATTCACTCTTGAGCATAGACGTGCTGGATGAGTTAGATTATGGGGAAGTCAAGTATTTTGATATAGATTGGGCAAGCATGTTTGACAGTTCAGATAGTTTATTGGGATACATTGACTATGATGTAAGAGATGTAGTTGATGATGTTGGTGGCTTAGATTTACTCTGTGAGGCTATTTTTGCTAAGGAAACAGAGATATCTACAGTGGAAGAAGGTTTAAAAAAATTACTTCCAATGACTGTTCAACCACCTAGAATGGAATTGAAGCCATTGCCTGAGCACCTAAAGTATGCATACTTAGGTGAAGACTAGCAGAGGCCTATTATTATTGTTTGAGATCTTGAGCCGGAGTAGGAGCAATGTCTGCTAGATCTTTTAAGGCAATATCAGAAGGCTATTGGGTGGACGATTGATGATATACTTGGTATTAGCCCTACCTTGTGCATGCATTGGATTTTCTTAGAGGGCGAAATGAAGGCAGTTAGGCAACCACAACGTAGACTAAACCCACTTATATTAGAGATTTTCAAGACGAAGATAACCAAGCTTCTGCAGGCCGGTATCATATACCCCATCTTCGACAGTCAATGGGTCAGTCCTGTGCATGTGGTGCCAAAGAAGTCTGGTATCACCATGGTAGCGAACCGACATGATGAGTGTTAGTAATATATGAGAGATGTCCTAAGGCAATCGCCTTATGTATGAACCATTTATATGATAAATGAAGATTCACTATTTGAGTATACATGGTTTCATGTATTTGATTGGATCTTAAACTCATTTACTGAATGTCCGCGATACGACTCACAACATAAGAGAATTTGTGATTGGATCACAACTAGTGAATATCTCTACATGTGTAATTGTGATGTATCGGAATTATCCCTAGTCGATGAATTGATGGATTTGGACACCATCAATTCTGTCGAGACTAGCACGAGGTATACTCCTTGGTGTATCCAAGAAGCTGATTCTCACTAGCTGGAGACATTGTGATGTCCGGAGTTAATCGTGGATGCTAGTTATGGTAACTAGTTCATTGGAGTGACCAGCCGTAAGACTTCATATGATTCTCTGCATATATAGATATGTCAATGAAGTTCTTACTATAACTTAAGTGTGATGTTCCTTTGACTTGCAGTATTCAAGTCATCTTGATCATGAAGACTTATGCTTTGACATCTTAAGCAAGCATCTCTGAGGAGATGTGGACCCGGGATGATTGGGTATAAGTCGAAGTGATCGAAGGTGTTTGAATAGCTTATAAAGGATTCACCACTCCTTGCGAGGAGATGTATACCCATGGCCTCTCGTCGGATTGTTACTAAAGTCTTTGGCCAAAGCATTACATGTTTAGAGCAAGGTACTCTTCGATACATGTGCAGTAACTAGAATCCGTAGGACGAGGAAATGACACTTGGGCTAGGTGTGACGTAGTCAGCCTAGTGGGAACTGACACTATAGACCATGTCCTGAACCAAGTGGGTATAAGATGAGTGAAGGGAATGGGGCACGATTCATTCGAGCTGCTGAAGGGTTTCAGAAATAGTTCTGGATCAACCATTGATCTTTTCGGTTAATTGGGGATCATGATGTACTACTAGGTGCCACTCATGATTGTTCTATAATTAATGGTTAATTATAGATGGCCAACATAAACCGAGAACCTATTTGGTCACATGCACAACGAGCGTAATCCGAAGGATTTAAAACGAGCTTGAGAATGAGATTCTCAGACCGAGAGAAACTAAGTTTGGTTGGACCAAACAAGAAGCGAGCATGAAATCGTTTCAGTCGCAATGGAAGCGTTGATGGGCCGTGTCTTGTGAAGACATAATGGATGAACCAAAATGGTTTGGTTCTAATCCAATGGAGGAGAATAAACCAAAGGGTTTGGTTTATTTTAAACGAATGAACCAAAATTGGTTCGGTTCGTTTTAACTTAAAATAAATCATCATGGTTTGGTTTATTTTAACTTAAATTAATGGAGCGGGTTAACGAGCCTTATGGTTATGATCCAATAACCATTAAGAGAATTAGTTCTATATAAAAGAGGGCTTAAGGGTTTGTTAAGCCCTAATAAAAAACCCTAACCTACAGTTGCCGCCCAACCTCTCCCTCCTCTCCTTCTAGTCGGCGCCAACATTGTTGCCGCCGCCCACCTCCTCCAACCGGCGACCAGCTGCTATCATCTTCTCCCATTGCCGGCGTCGAGCTGCTGCCGGAGGAGCTCCGGTGATCTTCCTTGGCTCCGGCGACAAGGTGAGCATGTCGCTTTCCTTATTTGGCCGGCGCAAGGTCTCCACCAAAGCTGTCCAGTTTTATGGACAGCTTGTTTCCTTCTCGTCGGAGCGTCGTTTGGACGATGTTTGGTGCTCTGACAGGGCCTTACTTACTTAGGATTCGATCTCCGGTAATCCTCATAGGTGGAGGATGAAGGATTCGTCAAACGGTTGACGAATACCTCTCCGGAGAAGCGAGTTTTGAGGACTCGTCTTTGGATCCGAATTTGGATTCAGATCGTGATCTTCTCTCGATCACATTGTCTTCAACACGAGGCTAGTAACCCGTACGAAGACGAGGCTCATGACTTAGTGAAGTCATCCCGAAGATACGCGGCATGGACACGAATAGAGACGATTCTAGCGAGGATCGTTCCGGTTGATGTCGTTCCCGCTACACGTGATACGTAAGGTATACGTAGTTAAATTTCCTTTTATTGAAAAATTTAAATTTACGGTTATGTCTACACATGTTGTACTATGCATATGTGTGATGTGTGTGTTGTAATAAATTAGATTTATTATTTTTATTCCTTCCGCTGTGCATATGTTTACGAAACATGTTCGAACACAAACTCCCTGCGGTGCCGGAAACCCAACAGTGGTATCAGAGCCCAGGTTGTGTTTCGACATAATCGTAAAATTGTTTTGCGATAGTCATAATGATATTTCTGGAAATTTTCTACTTTTGGAAAGTTAGAAGTATTTATGGAAATTTTTCAATTTTGGAAAGTCTAGAAGTATTTATGGAAATCTACCACTTTTGGAAAGTTGGAAGTATTTATGGAAATTGATATTTTCCATAAATAAAATATTTTATTAGATTTGAAAATTTGTTTCCTAATTTAATCATGATTTGATTTGGGAAATCAAATCTTAAAATATTTTATTTCCATAAGTAGTTTTGATGATTTAGGAAATTGGTTTCCTAAATTGACTTTCCTTAATCAACTATTTCCACAAATAAAATATGTGATTAGATTTGGAAATTTGTTTCCTAATTTAATCATGATTTGATTTGGAGGATCAAATCTTAAACATATTTTATTTCCATAAATAGTTATGGCATATAAGGAAATATTGTACATGACATAATTGTATGACATGTAATTGCATTAGATGCATATCATTATGTCATGCGTGTCGTGACATGTAGATGTATGTCATGTATGTCATGCCATGTAGATAATAGTTATTTGCATGCAAAGAGGATGAGACATAAAAAACCCTAACTCAATATTAATGCCTACACCTTCCATTAATATGGTTAGAACCAGAGTTCCATTTCTTGTTCGGGTTGTTGGACTCTCTCCAAGCCCGGCTCGAACCCGAACATGTTCGAACCATGGAATAGTTTAATACTAATATGGTAAGAGTCAGAGGTCAATCGTTAGCTTTGGTTGTTGGACTCTCTCCAAGCCGGGCTAATTGGTCGAATGCGCTCTAACCATATTAAAACTATTTCTTGATTAATGGGTCGGCTTTAACCTAGAGCATCGGCTTGTTGGACTCTCTCCAAGGTCAATGTAAAGGGAGGTGAAGTTGGGTGCTATGCATATGATGCATACTTGTTAATGTGTTAACAACCCGATGTATGTGTGAACATTCAATTAGTTGATAGCACATTGTGATAGTTGCATATACGTGATATGCAATCGGTATAGTTGATACCTACCATCGTAGTTATGAATGGCTTGTTGGACTCTCTCCAAGGTTGTTCATATCTATGATGGATATTAGCCCATTTGGAGATGGACCTACGATCTCCCGAAGTGATTTTGGGGTTTTTGAAATTCGAAAAATGAATGGGATTTATAAATGTATATTGATGCATTTTAAAATCATTTTCTCATATATGTTCATTTTGTATTTCTAGGTCAATCGATTGATCATGACGTCTTTGAATTTGCGCACTATTTTGGATTCAAACAAATTGACTGGGCCTAACTGCCTGGACTGGCTTAGAAACCTGAGAATTGTTCTCAAGGCAGAAAAGCTAGCATATGTCCTTGAAGAGCCTCTTCCCAACCGTCCTAAGGACGATGCAACTCCAGACCAAATGTTGGTCTATCAGAAGCATGTGGCAGATTCTGAGCTGGCAAGTTGCATCATGCTAGCGGTGATGGTACAGGCTATGAGCATATGGATGCTAATACCATGGTCTTCCATCTTCATGAGTTGTTTGATGAGCAAGTGAGATCCGAAAGGTTCGAAGTCTCCAGGCTCCTCTTCACCACGAAGATGCAAGAAGGTTCATCTGTAGTGCAGTTTGTGCTAAAGATGAATGGGTACATCGAGCGGCTAGCCACCCTCGGGTTTGTGATGGATCGTGAATTAAGTATTGACTTAATTCTGCATTGTTTGCCCAAGAGTTTCTCACAATTTGTGATGAACTATCGGATGAACAAATTAGAATCCACTATTCCTGAGCTCCTCAATATGCTGAAGACTATGGAGCCTTCTGTGAAGCATGAGGAGAAGGCGGTTCTGTTAGTTGATTCCTCAAAGAAAGGTTCTAAGAGGAAGGCAAAAGAACAGAAGAAAGGGAAGAACAATAAGGCAAAGAAGGCAGAACCAGCATAAAAGGGCACTTGCTATCACTGTGGCAAGGAAGGCCACTGGCGAAGAAACTGCAAGATTTATCTTGAGTCCATGAAGAAGAAGAAGGCATCCGATGCCCCATCCTCTTCAGGTATCTTCGTTATTGATTGTCATTCTATTTCCTTAGACACTTGGGTATTGGATACTGGGTGTGGCTCACATATATGTAATGACATACAAGGACTAAGGAATAGAAGAAGACTCATTAGAGGGGAGTCAAATTTGCGAGTTGGCAATGGAGCAAAGGTTGCTGCGGTCGCCATCGGAACTTATTTGCTGAAGCTCCCTAGTGGACTAGTCTTGGAACTGGACAATTGCTATTGTGTTCCTTCTCTAATAAAGAACATTGTTTCTATTTCCTGCTTAAATAGAAATGGTTTCCATTTAACATTTAGTAACAATTGTTGTTATATAACTTTGAATGGCGTACTTTATGGAACTGGAACTTTGAGCAATGACATTTATACGTTGGACGTATCCAGTGACGTTTTCAATATCGAAGCGAGCAACAAGCGTGCTCGAAAGGATGATCAATTAGACTCCTACATGTGGCATTGTCGTCTTGGCCATGTAAGCAAGAAACGCATGTCCGAATTATACCGATGTGAAATTCTGGAATCGTTTGAATTGAATTCATACGATACATGCGAATCATGCTTAAAAGGCAAGATGACTAAGTTACCTTTCACTAGAAAAGGTGAACGAGTGGGAGAGTTACTAGGTCTAATACATACTGATGTATGTGGACCTATGTCAACTCAAGCTTTAGGAGGCTATAGCTACTTCATTACCTTCACCGATGATCACACACGGTTTGGGTATGTGTTCTTGATGAAACACAAGTCTGAAGCCTTTGAAAGGTTCAAAGAATTCAAAAATGAAGTAGAGAAACAACATGACAAGAGTATTAAAATACTTTGATCAGATCGAGGTGGTGAATACTTAAGTCAAGAGTTTCTTGATTATCTAAGAGATAATGGCATATTATCTCAATGGACTCCACCATATACACCACAGCATAATGGTGTATCTGAGATGCGTAACCGGACCTTGTTGGACATGGTCAGGTCAATGATGAATCATGCGAATCTTCCCAAGTCCTTTTGGGGCTATGCACTTCAGACAGCTGTTTACTTGTTAAACAGAATGCCAACCAAGGTAGTCTCTACTACTCCATATGAGATATGGAATGGTAAGAAACCTCATGTATCTTACTTGAAGATATGGGGTTGTCCAGCTTATGTGAAGCGGACTGTATCAGACAAATTGGATGCTAAGTCTGATAAATGTCTATTTATTGGATACCCTAAGGAAACAAGGGGTTACCAATTCTATCATCCTGTGGAACAAAAGGTGTTTGTTTCAAGGCATGATGTGTTTCTAGAGAAAGAGTTTCTCTTGCAAGAAAATAGTGGGAGTGTCGTCGAGCTTGAGGAGGCTCAAGAGACTCAAATAGACATTGATGAGATACTTGGTGAAGCACAACAGCCGATAACTCATAGTGATGAGTAATCGGCTGGACCTACTGTAACACCACATCTTCGTAGATCTGGTAGAACATGCAATATTCCTGAGAGATATGGATTTCTCGTAAGTGAATCGAACGACGTGTTACTCATTGATGATGAGGAGCCTACCAGTTATGAAGAAGTGCTGACAAGTTCAGAAAGGGATAAGTGGCTTGAAGCCATGAAGTCGGAAATGAATTCCATATATGAAAACCAAGTTTGGAACTTGGTTGACCCACCTGAAGGCATCAAGCCTATAGGGTGCAAGTAGGGGTGTGCATTCGGTTAAAACCGAACCGATCGAACCGATTAAGACCGAAACTGAATAAACCGAAATTTTTTTAACTAAACTGAACCAACCGAACTTTTCCAATGAACCGAACCGATTTTTCAAAAAAAAATCGGTTTTTTCGGTTTAAAACCGAAAAAACCCGATTTTTTACCACCATGATCGGTGTAATACATCACGATCGTGGTGGTCCAATGATCGATGTGATACATCACGATCAGATCCATCGACAAAAATGCGTCGAGCACAGAATATTTTTAAGTCGACTGATAACTCAAATCAATCGACTGATGGTACAATCAGTCGACTGATATATAACATCAGTCGATTGAACATAGTATCAGTCGACTGTTAAACAGTCTGATCATTTTCCAAATGAATTTTACGATAAACAATGATCGTTCTTGAACCAATCGTGATTAAATTCTATATTAAAACACTAATTTGATGTCATTTCGTGCATTTAATGAATATATACGATTAGATATAGCCTATATCTATTATGTGAAACCTTAAACTTACACGATTTATTAGAATTAAAAATAAATAAAATACCTCCCCTATATTTATATAAGTTGTTTTCCTGTACATTCTTAAATTTCAACATTAAAATTTAAAACATTCAATATTACACAATAACATAACTATTTAAATTAAATACATTATACATGTCAACAAGAGCACAACTATACAAAATATAATTTAATAAATGTCAACACATCAAAATATATAAAAAAATCTCGTTAAAATTAAAACATTCAAGCAATCAAGCTGCTAACATAGCAATGAAACATATAATTTTAACTTTTTTACACTTCAATTATAGCCTTATAGAACATGTCAAATATCAAAATGAATACAATGTATCCTTAGATCTTGAGAGTTGACACTTGAGACTTGAGAGTTGACTTGAGTCCTTGGTCCTTCTTTCACTCCTTGACTCCTTGTAAGTTGTGACTTGATTTCAGAGTTCAAAGTTCAAACTTGTCTGCTTCACCACTTGTGTTTATCCTAATAAATAATGATCAAGAAGTACAAATTTGTTATTACTATTTGAACAAGATAATTAAAAAGTAAATACACTTGTAACTAGATTATAATAATTGAAGCATACCATGAAGTAGTTAATTAAACCTCAATTGGTGTTGTCGAAGAAGACGAATCCAATATTACTTTTGAGAACTCTGACAAAAAAGTATAACATGATACAAGTCAAACAAATTAATATTCTATATATTTTTAATTGTAAACAAATAACTAACTATAAATAAAACGTACTGCTTTCAAGTTTTTCTACATCTTCTAAAATTTCTTCGACATTAATTGGCACCAAACTTAATCGAAGCCAATCTTGAGTACAAATCAGACTTTCTACCACTCTAGGAGTCAATGAACTCCTGAAACAATCAAGTACCCGACCACGATCGCGGATTCAAGCAATCATGATATTGGAATGGCTAACACATCACGAGCAATTTGAGCAAGTATAGGAAATCTATGACAATTTTGTTTCCACCATCCCAAAATGTCAAAAGTCTCACAATATTCTTCAACTATTTCATTCAGATACTTATCTAATTCTGACATGTTGCCATCACAAAAAATTTGTGCCTTTTGTTTCTTATACTTTGCAAAGATTGATTGCCTTTTCAAATCTATTTGACTCATATTTTTAGGCACGATGTCGCTATCACCTGATTCTGAATTAACTGAAATTTTTGAGGTGTTACTTTGAGGCTCCATTTTCTCCTTATAATTTTTGTACAAAGCAAACAAAGTCTCCTTTATATTCTTTCCTGCTATTGCACCCTTTTCATCTCCATATAACTCAATCAACATAAATTCCAAAAAATCTAATTTATGTCTTGGATCAAGTACCACTGCAATATAAATCAATTTATTCATTTTCTCTGGATCTCCCCAATATTTGTCAAATTTCATTTTCATTTTCAATCCCATTGAATACACATCAGGTTAATCACTTTCTTGCCACTCCTTTAATATGGAATGAATAGAATTGATTTCATGTGCAAAAGTGTTAGAAGTGACATATAAAGATCCTGAGACTTTTAATGTTAACTCATAAAAAACTTGCAATAGAGATGCAAAGAGTGTAATATTATTCCAATCAACACTAGTTGGCTTCCCATCAATAGTCTGTAATTCTGTTTGGATATTCCCGTCTGGTCCAAATACCATATCTCCATTGTCATTCACAACAACACCCCAATTTGTATGTTGAAGATACAGTCTAAAGCATGGGTCTTGTTCATCAAACCTATCAAAAGCTCTTTCAAATTTTTTCGCTGCATTCAACATCAAATAAGTTGAATTCCATCTGGTTGGTACATCTAAACACAATGATTTTTTACTTTCAATTTTTTCAATTTCTACACATTCGTTGAACTTGCTTAATCTAGAGGGGGATTGCAAAACATATTTAATAGCATTCCTGACTCTCATCACAGATGAATTTATATCTTTCAAGCCATCAACAACAATCAAATTGATTATATGAGCTACACATCTCATATGAATGAATTCACCTTTTAAAATAGTAGAATCCCAGTTAACTATCTTTTTCTTGAAACTATTGACAGCGACATCATTTGAACTTGCATTATCAACAGTAATAGTGAAAATTCTATTAATTTCCCAACCTCTCAAACAATTTTCAATAGCTAAACTGATGGCCTCGCCTTTATGACTTGTAATTGGACAAAATTTCAAAATTCTTTTATGCAGCTTCCAATCTTTATCGATAAAATGAGCAGTCAAACACATATAATTAATTTTTTGAATCGATGTCCATGTATCAGTAGTCAAACAAACTCTTTGTGTCGAATCATGCAACAAACTTTTCAAATTTTCCCTTTCAATTTTGTATAATTCAAGACAATCACATGCAACTGTCCATCTCGAAGGAATTCTAAACTTTGGACATACCATAGACATAAATGTTTTAAACCCTTCTCCTTCTACAAATTTAAAAGGCAATTCATCCATGATAATCATTCTAGCTAATGTTTTTCTAGATGCATCCTAATCAAATTTCCAAGAAATAAGAGATCCCTCACCCTGTTTTGCACCCACTTGAAAACTCAACTGTGTTTGATTTGTTTCAATAACATGAAGATGTTTCTTGCATGAGGTCATATGAGATTTCAAACTTGTTGTTCCATTCTTGTATGGATCACAAAAAAACTCCTTATCACAATAATTGCATTTGGCTTTAATCTCATTAGCGACATTGGTAAACTTCGTAAAATGCTCCCATACCTCACTTCTTGGTTTGATTGTTTTCCGTTTGCTTACTTTTTCTGTCACAGGTGGTCTTGTACCTACTGAAGATCCAGATTGTGGCATTGAACAACTATTATCAACATCCATATTTGAAAGATTTCCTTGCATTGACATCTAAAAAAAACATACAATTCATTACAAAAATTATATATAACTATTTTACTAGATTAGCAATTTAGAATTATAAACAAAGAATGCCCCTAAACCTAAATTTTTTACTATTCATGAATCATGATCATCGTCAGTCGTCGAAAATTGAATCATAAAAATAAGTATAGTAAAACAACTAAATAAGTATAGTAAACTAATCGTCGGTCGTTGAAAATTTAAAGGGTGTGGGAAGCACTGTAGCCGTCGATGTGCAAGTGGAGCCTAGGAGAGGAGACGGAGACGGAGATGGAGATAATTAGGGTTTAGGATGGACAGATACGAAGAGTGGACTGACGGAGGTCGGAGAGAGAGTTTAGGAGAGTTGGCGAGAGGCTGAGGGTGAAAGGTTAGGGTTTAGAGAAGAAAATCGTGATTTGTGGTTAGGGTTTTAGATAAAATCGCGATAATCAGTCGACTAAATATTAAATCAGTCGACTGATGTTAGACATCAGTCGACTAAAAAACATTCTGTGCTCGACAATACTCTGTCTATTGGGTACAATCGACTGATGTATAACATCAGTCGACTGATTATCAAATCAGTCGACTGATTTGATATATCACGATCGGGTCTAAAAATTGGTCACGGTGTAAACTGAATTTTCCTGCTCAAACCCAAATCAACCAATAAACCGATATTTTTAAATAAAAAAACTGAATTTCCGATTGGACCGAACCGAACTTGAAAGTTCGGTCGGTTCGGTCGGTTTTTTCGGTTTAACCGACCGATTGCACACCCCTAGGTGCAAGTGGGTTTTCAAGAAGAAAACCGACATGGATGGTAATGTGATTACCTATAAAGCTAGATTAGTGGCGAAAGGATATCGTCAAAAACAAGGAGTTGATTATGACGAAACCTATTCGCCTGTAGCTATGCCTAAATCCATTCGGATGCTCCTGGCCATAGTGGCTCATTATGATTATGAGATATGGCAGATGGATGTGAAAACAGCTTTCCTTAATGGAAATCTGCTCGAGGACGTGTATATGATACAACCTGAGGGTTTCACATCGGTTGATAAAACCAAGGTATGCAAATTGCGACGATCCATATATGGATTGAAGCAAGCATCCAGGAGCTGGAATATCCATTTTGATGAGACGATCAAAAAGTTTGATTTCTCAAAAAATCCAGACGAACCTTGTGTGTACAAGAAGGTTAGTGGGAGTGGAGTCGTGTTCCTAGTATTGTATGTCGATGACATATTACTTATAGGAAACGATGTTTCAATCTTACAGTCAGTTAAGGTTTGGTTATCAAAGACATTCTCTATGAAAGACCTGGGAGAAGCAACCTACATCCTCGGGATTAAGATCTATAGAGATAGATCAAAACAGTTGCTTGGTCTTTCGCAGTCTACATATATAGACCGAGTGCTAAAGAGGTTTAGCATGTCGGAATCCAAGAAAGGTTTCCTACCCATCAGGCATGGGGTACACCTTTCGAAGTCTATGTGTCCACGCACAGAAGACGAGAGAATTTGCATGAGTAAGATTCCCTATGCATCCGCAATAGGATCTATCATGTATGTTATGTTATGTACAAGGCCCGATGTATCGTATGCTCTGAGTGTCACGAGCAGATACCAGTCTGATCTAGGAATGGATCATTGGGTGGCTGTTAAGACGATCCTTAAGTACTTAAGAAGAACTAAGGATGTGTTCCTAATATATGGAGAAGGGGACATGGTGATACGCGGGTATACAGATGCCAGCTTCCAGACAGACAAGGATGATTCCAGGTCTCAGTCTGGATACGTGTTCACCTTGAATGGGGGCGCAGTGAGTTGGAAAAGTTCCAAACAAGACACTGTAGCGGATTCTACCACTGAGGCAGAATACATTGCAGCTTCGGAAGCAACAAAGGAAGCGGTTTGGATCAAGAAGTTCATTTATGAACTTGGTGTGATTCCAGCCATTGTTGAAGCAATACCGGTCTACTATGACAACAATGGAGTAATTGCACAGGCGAAAGAGCCAAGGTCTCATCAACGATCCAAACATGTGCTTTGCCGCTATCATCTTATCAGAGAGATCATCAGTAGGAAAGAAATACAAATCGAGAAAATCCCCACTGAAAGGAACTTAGCGGATCCTTTGACTAAGGCATTACCTCAAAGTAAGTTTGAGGGTCATGTTACAGCTTATGGTATTGGATACCGTAGCGATTGGCATTAGGCCATGTGGGAGTTTGTTAGTAATATATGAGAGATGTCCTAAGGCAATCACCTTATGTATGATCCATTTATATGATAAATGAAGATTCACTATTTGAGTATACATGGATTCATGTATTTGATTGGATCTTAAACTCATTTACTGAATGTCCGCGATACGACTCATAGCATAAGAGAATTTGTGATTGGATCACAACTAGTGAGTATCTCTACATGTGTAATTGTGATGTATCGGAATTATCCCTAGTCGATGAATTGATGGATTTGGACACCATCAATTCTGTCGAGACTAGCATGAGGTATACTCCTTGGTGTATCAAAGCAGCTGATTCTCACTGGCTGGAGACATTGTGATGTCCGGAGTTAATCGTGGATGCTAGTTATGGTAACTAGTTCATTGGAGTGACCAGCCGTAAGACTTCATATGGTTCTCTTCATATATAGATATGTCAATGAAGTTCTTACTGTAGCTTAAGTGCGATGTTCCTTTGACTTGCGGTATTCAATTCATCTTGATCATGAAGACTTATGCTTTGACATCTTAAGCAAACATCTCTGAGGAGATGTGGACCCGGGATGATTGGGTATAAGTCGAAGTAATCGAAGGTGTTTGAATAGCCTATAAAGGATTCACCACTCCTTGCGAGGAGATGTATACCCATGGCCTCTCGTCGAATTGTTACTAAAGTCTTTGGCCAAAGCATTACATGTTTAGAGTAAGGTACTCTTCGATACATGTGCAGTAACTAGAATCCGTAGGATGAGGAAATGACACTTGGGCTAGGTGTGACGTAGTCAGCCTAGTGGGGACTGACACTATAGACCATGTCATGAACCAATTGGGTATAAGATGAGTGAAGGGAATGGGGCACGATTCATTTGAGCTGCTGAAGGGTTTCAGAAATAGTTCTGGATCAACCGTTGATCTTTTCGGTTAATTGGGGATCATGATGTACTACTAGGTGTCACTCATGATCGTTCTATAATTAATGGTTAATTATAGACGGCCAACATAAACCGAGAACCTATTTGGTCACACGCACAACGAGCGTAATCCGAAGGATTTAAAACGAGCTTGAGAATGAGATTCTCAGACCGAGAGAAACTAAGTTTGGTTGGACCAAACAAGAAGCGAGCATGAAATCGTTTCAATCGCAATGGAAGCATGGATGGGCCGTGTCTTGTGAAGACATAATGGATGAACCAAAATGGTTTGGTTCTAATCCAATGGAGGAGAATAAACCAAAGGGTTTGGTTTATTTTAAACGAATGAACCAAAATTGGTTCGGTTCGTTTTAACTTAAAATAAACCATCATGGTTTGGTTTATTTTAACTTAAATTAATGGAGCGGGTTAACGGGCCTTATGGTTATGATCCAATAACCATTAAGAGAATTAGTTCTCTATAAAAGAGGGCTTAAGGGTTTGTTAAGCCCTAATCAAAAACCCTAACCTAGAGTTGCCGCCCAACCTCTCCCTCCTCTCCTTCTAGTCGGTGCCAACATTGTTGCTGCCGCCCACCTCCTCCAACCGGCGACCAGCTGCTGTCGTCTTCTCCCATTTCCGGTGTCGAGCTGCTGCCGGAGGAGCTCCGGTGATCTTCCTTGGCTCCGACGACAAGGTGAGCGCTTTCCTTATTTGGCCGGCGCAAGGTCTCCACCAAAGTTGTCCAGTTTTCTGGACAGCTTGTTTCCTTCTCGTCGGAGCGTCACTTGGATGACGTTTGGAGCTCCGACAGGGCCTTACTTACCGGGGATTCGATCTCTGGTAATCCTCATAGGTGGAGGACGAAGGATTCGTCAAACGGTTGACGAATACCTCTCCGGAGAAGCGAGTTTTGAGGACTCGTCTTTGGATCGGAATTTGGATTCGGATCGTGATCTTCTCTCGATCACATCATCTTCAACACGAGGCTAGTAACCCGTACGAAGACGAGGCTCGTGACTTAGTGAAGTCATCCCGAAGATACTCAGCGTGGACATGGATAGAGACGATTCTAGCGAGGATCGTTCTGGTTGATGTCGTTCCCACTACACGTGATACTTAAGGTATACGTAGTTAAATTTCCTTTTATTGCAAAATTTAAATTTACAGTTATGTCTACACATGTTGTACTATGCATGCGTGTGATGTGTGTGTTGTAATAAATTAGATTTATTATTTTTATTCCTTCCGCTGTGCACATGTTTACAAAACATATTCGAACACACACTCCCCGCGGTGCCAGAAACCCAACTATGAGATGATCCCTACATAACCGCAGAATGCATGGAAATTCTGTATTAATTACCACAAGATGAACCAGGCCACCAAGAAAGATCACTACCCCTGCCATTTATTGATTAGTTGTTGGAGAGGCTGGCAGGGAAGTCCTATTATTGCTTCTTGGATGGCTACACATGCTACTTTCATATTCCCATAGCACTAGAGGATCAGGAGAAGACTACCTTCACATGCTCGTTTGGAACTTTCGCATACCGACGTATGCCATTTGGGCTTTGTAAAGCTCCAGGTACCTTTCAATGGTGTATGGTAAGCATCTTTTTTGATCTATTAGAGCATTACATGGAAGTATTCATGGACAAATTTATTGTGTATGACACCTTATTTGGATAGTTTATCACGAGTCTTGCATAGGTGCATAGAGACTGACCTGGTATTGAATTTTGAAAAATGTCATTTCATGGTTACACAGGGCATAGTTTTAGGTCATGTAGTCTCTAGGAAGGGTATTGAAGTAGATCCTGTGAAAATCGATACTATTTCTTTGTTATCTTACCCCGCATGCGTGCAGGAAGTACATTCTTTTCTTGGACATGCAGGATTCTACAGGTGATTTATCCAAAATTTCAGCAAGATTGTCCTTCCCTAGTGGATTGACATTTACCTGACTTGAGGGGAGTTTGTTCCTTTTCACTTCTTTCTTTTGTATATATACACTTTCCTTTCGTAGTTTTATTTGTGCAGTTTTTTTTCCCTCATGAGTTTTGAATAATCGATTCTTGGTTTTATCGGATTTTGAGTTTGATTTTGTAAGCATTCTTCGTCGAGACTTTGATGTCATAAAAGGTAGTTAAGTTTGATTGTCGAACCTTGAGATTGATTTGACAAGATTGACTGTATTGATTGCATTTGGTTACCTGGGCAGTGTTGAATTTTATTTTGATAAACTAAGCTTGATTATTGTAGAGGATTGTTGACTGCACTAGAGGAGGGGTGAATAGAATTTTCTTCTATTTTGATCGTTCATTTGTATGCTCATCTACAAATAGTTAGTACACAATGGAAAAACAAACATACACAATAAAAAACAAAAACAATCACACCACGAACAAGAGCAATTTAACGTGGTTCAGAACTAGGGTTTCTACTCCATGGGGCTAGCTCTAGTCAAGCTCTAGTGATGCACACCACCACTAACAAACTTCTCTTTCTCGGTGACACATCGTAGGTGCATAAACCTCTTACAATGAATTACAATAGTAATAATACAACCAAAATGAAATACAAAGTAAATACAAACAAATACAAGTAAAGAACACTTTATAATGAGAGTTTTTTATTGCTTGTACTTTGGTTGCTTTGGATGAGCTTGGAAGGTTTGGAATGCAGTAGGAATTCCCCTTCAAGATCACCAAAAATTACTTGCTTCAACCCTCCATCGTAGCTTCCTTTATATCTTGCTCAGGGCTGATTCGCTACCTGGCAGTCGACTACCCACAGTGTTGTTGTCTCACAACGGTCTAATTCACATTGGAATTTGTCTAACAAATACACTGACAGTTGACTGCCATTGCCATCAGTCGACTGCTAAGCTAGTAGTCGACTGGCCAGTCGACTGCCAAGCTAGTAGTCAACTGTCCAATTGACTATGAGCCATTTTGTGCATGTGTCCATTAACGACGATCATTGCCCATTATTGGCGATCGATTGAATAACAACGATCACCGCGGAGCACTTAGTCGACAGTTGAGCCTTAGTTGACTACTCGACCAATCGACTGGTCATAATCCCAGTCGATTGCTCCGAGTTAACTAGGATCCGAGTGCTTACACACTCGATCAGTCGACTGGTCAAAGCCATCAGTCGATTGGTAAACCTCAAACATGAGGTTTAACCCAAGTATGATCCCCTCATACTTGATAGACCACCCTAAGCCTAGACCTAAGCCTTCTAGCCACCTCCATCAGCCTCACGCCTATAGGATCCCTCCAAGTCCTCCATGACTTATCCATCCATACGCTAGCCTTCAGATGCTTCCATCATAAGTCCGCCAAGACTCCATGCTTAGACTTTACGCTGCCAAAACACTGGACTTAAGCTGTCAAGACTATATGCTTGGACTTTACGCTGCCAACACTGGACTTAAGCTACCAATACTACATGCTTAGGCTTTACGCTGCCAGTACCACACCCTTGGACTTTCAAATTGCCAAGACCCATGCTTGGACATACCCTTGCCAACTCTATGTTGGAATTTTCAATTGCTAAAGTTCACTTGGACTTTACGCCATCAAGACTATACACTTGGACCTATGCTGCCAAGACTTTATCATGCCAAGTCTCCATACTTGGACTTTCGAGGTTGATTGCTCCAAAAATTTCCCCCAAACAATCTTCTCCATATGACTTTGGATATCCCAATCATCCATTAGTCATATGGTCAACATATGGTCAAACCATATTGATAACACATTGACAATCCCATTGTCAATTCCACTATCTATCCATTTATCAAACATCAAAATACTACTCAAGTCCCACTCGAGTCTGGTCAATCATGACCCGGGCTGATTACACCAATAAATATTTCATACACCCAGTGAGGATTTGAGCCTTAATGGTTATTATTCTCCATGTATGTGGGTAGCACTCATGATTGTTAACACTTTAGAACTTGTTTTGCTCCTTATCGAGATCACATTACCATAAGTTGCTTGATTATGATGAAGGCTACCTTGTCATTCTTTGTTGATACTCTTCTGATACATGTGTTATTAATGAATATTCTATTCCATGTAGAATAACATTGCTTGTCCTTTAGAGGGGCAAAGTGCACCTCAGTGCGGATGGCAATGGGATGATCATAAGAAGGGAAAGGGGGAAGAATTATATGGGAATTTGGCAACGAAGTAATTTCGTTGCAAATTTGCAATGAAAGATAAAATTTATCACATAATTAGTGACAAATTTAAAATCCATTGCAAATTTAGTGATGAATTTCAAATTCATCGTAGAATTTGCGACGAATTTGAAATTCATCATAAATTCTACTATGAAAGATAAAATTCGTCACTGATTTTGCGATGAATAAGAAATTCATCACAAAATTTGAATTTCGTACTCCACCGCGACGATTGCCACATTTTCCCCCCCAAATAATTGAAAATTTCCAATGAAATTTTTTCGTGGAAAAATTTATTGAAAACTTTTCAAAGACTTCTAGATTTGTTGCAAGTTTTGTGACGAAAATGGAATTCTTCACAACATTTTGCGACGAATTACACTTTTGTCGCAGAATTTGTAACAAATCTAGAATTTGTTGTAAATTTTTGTGATGAATTCTTATTTCATCGCAAAAATTTGCGATGAATTTTATTTTCATCACAAATTTGACAACGAAAGTTAAATTCATTGCGAAATTAGCAATGATATTTGCAATAAAATTTAATTTGTTGCAAATTTGGAATTAAATATATATTTTGTTTCTAATTTTGCGACAAAATTTCTTTTGTTGCAAATTTCGTTACTATTTTGTAAGATTTAATAATTCGTCACCAAATTCATTGCAAATTTATAACAAATTATTTTCGTCGTTAAAATTCGTCGCTATTTTAATATATTTTTATAGTGGTAATTTTGAATCTTTGTCATTATCAAAACTTATGTTCGATTATATAGTGCTCTTGCACCAAAAAAGCTCATCCTTTTATTAAAGTTCCTAATCACTTATTAAAAAAATGGTAGTGTACATCACCTGTGATCATTGTTGTTGGGGATCATTTAGTGCGCTAGAGGAGTGGTGAATAGCATCATCAATTTCTTCATTCGATTGTCTCGGTCATGCTCGTCTACAAGCCTTAGTGTGCATTGGAATATACAAAATAACACAAAAAATACAAGACAACAAGCATAACCAGTACACAAGTATTTTTACATGGTTCAAAACCCTAGTTCCTACACCACAATCGAGCTATAGTTGAGCTCTAGTGATGCACACCACCAATAACTCTTCTCTTTCTTGGAAACACTCTGGAGGTGGAGAACCCTCTTACAATGAGCTTAACAACAAAATACAAGCAAATGAAAGAAACAAAATTATAACACTTGATCTTTTGGTTGCTTTGAGATGCTTTAAAGATCTAGAAAGCAGCAGTGTTTCCCCTCCGAAAGATCTAAGAACTGACTAAAGAAATCCTCCACGAGCTCCTCCTTTTAAAGCTTCCATCGGGTTGGATTTTCACCTGATAATCGACTGCTCTTACCCACCAATCGACTGCCTAGTTATTCATTGTCTCACAATAGACTAATCCTTGTCGGATTTTGCCCCTACTAGTTGACTGCCCTTACATAGCAATCGACTGTCATAACTGCCAGTTGACTACCATAAGCCAAAAGTCGACTATGAACCTTTAGTGCCCTAGAAAATTAAGGACAGTCGACTGCCAGTTGCCAATCGACTGGTCTAACCCACCAGTCGACTACTAGAGCCACAACCAGTAGTCGAGCCTCAGTCAACTACCCGACCAATCAATTGGTCATTGTTGGATTAAAGAAACGATAGAGGGGGATGAATAGCGTTCGAAAATCTTTTTTTTCGACGATTAACACCAAGTATGCAGCAGAAAACTAAAACATAAAATACAAATATATTTTACTTAGTTCACAACCCACCGACTGCTAATCCAAGGCCCTACAATCCTTGATCGCTTCCAAAAGGAAACACACTAAAAATCTCTTCCTTGTTGGAGGTAAGAGACAAGCGATTACAATGATGTAGAGGAAGAGGTAACAACCTTATCTCTCCTCTTTGTAAATAATAATTAAGAAGTAAACAAGATACTGAAAAATAACTTGTAGCGGATGCATGGTCGGAGTAGCGTTGTAGCATGAAGGATTGTGGTTGGAGAGCCGGAGCACTTAGGAGTTCATTGATTGATAATGATTTTTAAGATGTAGGGTTTGAGTCCTCTCCTCCTTTTATAGATTGCCACCTTGGAATATGTCCAGATCCAAGACCCGTGGATCTTATCTTGAGGTGGCGACATCGATCTATATCTCTTTGACCATGTGCATTGGGTTGATTCATCGACATCAGTCAACTGATCCTCTTGGCAATCGACTGCCTTCAGTCGACTGCTACACTTGAGAATTCAACTTGATACCTGTAGCACAAGGTTAGCACAAGAGATGCATAATGTCATGGAGTGTGACAGTCCTTTGAGTGTCTGATCTCGACTTCGACATTCCTCCGGAAGCCTTGGTCGAATCGACGCCTCGGATTGTCCTCTAATCGAGGATGCATCCTTACCACCTCTCCACACCCGAAGCTTACCTTTGGTCCTCCTGACCTGACACTTAGCTTTAGGTCACGTTTCTCCTTCCGAGATTCTCCTAGCATCAATCGACCACCGAGGTTTCTCCTTTCAAGATTCTTCTGGTGTCACCCGACCTGTAGGGAAATTTTGGATCATGACATTCATAATATCGCGGGTGAATACTTTGCACAACCGCAGCGGAAAAAAAAAATAAACCGGATCCCTCCAGAGATCCATGCAAAACATATAAGTCATTTTCTTTAATCTAGATCTTATCTAGAAAAAGAAATATACCTTCGATGCGAGCCCTTCGCAATCCTGCTAATCCAAACGTACTCGGATCTCAATACGATAAGGACAATCGTATCTCTAAGGTATCCACACGAACCGTATCTTGGAGAAAGATATAACACCTTTGGTAGTGCTAGCAACCACACTTAGGCTCTCCACTCTAGACTTATCCCAAGAAGAAGGGAGAAGGAGAAAATGGAATCCACTCCACAAAATGAAAAATAAAATCCTCTTTATGCTCACGTTGAGGAGGAGGTCAAATCTCATTTTTCCCATGCATTAAAATTTCATTTCAAGCATTGATTCAATTGCATGCACCAATTAAATTCAAGCAACATTTAGGAGTCAATTAATCCCATTGCATGCATTCAACTCCACATCACATTGAGGAATGATTCAAATTCTATTTCATACAATTAATCCATAATTCCATTTCATGCAATTAATCCCATTGCATGAATTCAACTCCACATCACGTTGAGAAATGATTCAAATTCCATTTCATGCAATTAATCCATAATTCCATTTCATGCAATTAATCCCATTGCATGAATTAATCCATTTGCATGCAACAATGAAAAAGACTTCTAAAATTCCATTTGCATGAATTAATCCATTTGCATGCATTACTTCATTTGCATGCAACAATTCCCATTTGCATGCATGTTTAATCATCATTAATCATGCTAACCTTCTTCAATTGATTTCACTTAAGTCTAACTCAAGTTAAACCAATTTGAGTCCAACTCAAATTTGGCCAAGCAATGAGTCTAACTCATTTTAGTCCATTCAATTAACTAATGATTCATTTAGTCAAACTAAGATGAACACTTCTCCAAAATATGTTCTTTGTATGTGACCCCATAGGCTTTTATAGCGTTGATAATGTATTTAAAACTATTTTAGATACATAAGCAATGAGCAGCATCTAGCAATACATCATTGCTACCCAAGCTACAAGAAAGTCGAGATCCGACAATCTTTCCGTGACTATTATCATGTATGACGGTGTCCTTCTGTCACGCCCCGAGGGAGTCCCCGCTAGACAAAAATCCGGTACCATCTCCCCTGTACGGGTGACAATATCAATTTTCTATACAAGGCCTACACGACCACTATACATCGGTCAACACGACATGAACAAAAACTACACATGCAGATAATAAATTGGCCTCAGGCCATCAATCCAGGTAAATGGCAACAATCTACTATATCTAGACTTACCCCTTCTGCCATCTGAGCAGGAATATACAACCAAACCAATCGAATAGTCCATAAGGACACAACAAATATCTCCAAACCTCCACAAGTACATAACCAAAACAAACACAAATCCTACACACTTCATCTAGTTAAAAACCAAAACCATAAGACCAATAAAACCTATCCATTTCGACGAGGGGGGATTGGCAGCTGGACTCTCCTGGCAGTTTCAACCTGAAACAGTTGTGAAGCAACGGGGTAAGTTCAAAGAACTTAGCGGATAATAGTCGATATGCATAATAAGATATAGCTAACAATAAGAATCATGCTAGTACAGTCTCATATAATAGAGTATGCAAGCAAGAAATACAAAAGGACTGTACTTACCTGAATCTCCTGCCCTGATATAAGAGCATGTGTCATACTATAAGAGATAAAGTCATCACCATATACAAATATAAATCCTGTATGCATGTCAATATGCAACATCCAAGGCATCAATAAAAATGCAGCAAACACAATACAAATGCTATCCATGCAAAATGCATGCCGTGCAAATGACATGGTCACCCCTGACGTCAGTTAGCCGCCTCACACGCGATGGTGAAGCCGAGTGGGTAGGGCTATGACAACTGTGCACTCTGCCATCACTGCTCCTGAGTGACCGAGTGGACAGGATGTTGTTGGAGTACACCTATCCTCCTGCCCCAAACAGAGTGGGGGAGCTAAGCTCTCATCTCCCGGTGTCATAGACCAGAGGAGGGATCCCTGCCCGCTACCACGCTGCCTCATCGCTACCCATGAGCGGACCAGTGGAGCCTGACAGAGCAACTGCATACACCCTCCTGATGTACCACTAACCCATGAGTGACAGTGTGTGCAAGTCATGTAACTGGCTGCGGGCTCAACTATAAAGGAACCCCGTCCAGCCAGCATGCAATCATGCAAGATGGTGCATGATACTAAAGCATGTAAATCCAACTAAAAATACCTATCCGAATAATATGCACAATCAATAAGTGCATATCTATGATCCAAGTAACTATGATCCAAATAAAACATGGAAGTTATAATCATACTGATCAAATGCATGTATCTAGTAGGCACAAAAATATACTAGGCATATAAACATGAAAATTATTGCAAGCTATCCTAACTAGCATATCAACATGACTATCTCTAGGAGATAAGTCAAAATACCCACCTGATAAAATGTCCGCAAAAAAATGAAGTCACGACTGTGGACCTGCCTCGTGATCGAAACCTGCGTACAACATAACTATTGTTAAGCACCAAAAATGCAATCCTCCGCTAAATCGAATCTAAAGACGATTCATACATAAACCAATTAACCCAAATCAACTCTCAATTTCACTAATTATCTAACCCATTTATAGAATACGCAACCCCTTCAAGTATACCTCAATGAAACACTCCCCTTCACCGAAACGACCACCTTGTCGTATATAAAACCTAATAAAAACATAGCTCAACCCAAATCTTACCTCAAACTCGATCCAACCCTTTGATCAAAATACATCACAATCATAACAAACATTAGACCAACTATATAATAGTGTACATCCATAATGTATCCATATCTAAGCTTACTGAACAATTGCTTCAATCACACGACTCATTCATCCAAGTTTTTGAGTATCAAATCTATATCAATCGAACTGCAATACCTCGTACTCAGATTTCCTTCAACACCTGATCATTTTCAAGTTATAACCATCCATAACCTATTAAAGAGATATATATAAACTAAAGTCCATTCCAACGAATACCATCAAAGATGAGATTGCACTGGGCTGTTGATCGGACCTCCAACCACTCTAAGACACAACGAAACTGAGCTTTCCTGATGCAGCAACAAGTCAGCCTATCTAGGGCTCATGAAACAAAGTGTGGCAGCCTGAGCGGAGGGAAGGAGATCCGGCGATCTCGACTATCTCGATCTAGCAACGCCTCGGCTTGCCAGACAATGGGGCGACGGGATAAGCCCGAGGTAGATACCCGACGGCGGCCTACCGAGATCGAAATCGTGGATCGCCGAACTGCAATCACGCGTGCACTGTCGACGGATTGCTGCGGCCTGTGCAAGGAAGGGCGGTGATGATGCTCTTTGGCAGAAAAGATCGGCGTGCGTTGTCTATCACAGAAGAGGCCGACACTCGTCGTCTAGGGCAGAGGAGGTCAGCACGAGGAAGAGCGAAGCGAAGGCAAGCGTCGGTGGCGGGACTAGACTCGACCTGTGACTGACGGCGAAGGGAAGACTCACGGCCGACGCTACGGAGAAGAAGACTCGGCTACTATGGAGAAAGAGGCGTCGGGCGCGGACGGGGCTGTGGGTGGCGGCGGCCTGGTCGCTGGCGAAGAAAAGGTCGTCGGCGGAGAAGAGGTCGTCGGCAGAGATGCGGGCGCGGAGGGGAACTACCGAAGGAGGAAAGGGTCGCGGCGAGGAAAATAAAAAGAGGAAATAGATAAACTTAGGTTACCATCGCGTATTAATCCCCTTAAATAGACCCCACCTAAAACCTATTTATTTTATCCCCATAATAATCTCGTACGGACTCCGTTTAAATCCATAAAATTTCCTAAAAATCTCAAAAAATTTCCAGGATTATTTTCTTAATTCTTTGGCCATTTATTTTGGTATTTTAAATTTCAGTATTTAACACCTTCTATCCTTGATATCTTAGATCGATCAATGAGGCATAGATTGTATCATCCCCTTATCGATCTTTATGTTTTTTGATCCCCAAGTAGACTCACTCAAACAAATGAGCTCAATATCTCATATTGACTCATTTGAGCATGACCATGCATTTCGTGGTCATACTCTATCAAGAGGCCAAAGATATCACTCCCGTCATATGGGAGGGATAGATCTCATCTACATCACTCACATCCCTCCGCATAATTCGTTATATACCTAGTGATCACCGTTATAGTGCACCCTGTTACGGTGTGACGTTAGACGATATCAAAGTACATAACTCCTTATGTAGAGAACCGTAGTGACTTCAGGTCTAAGGACTATTCATACCAATAGTCACATGAGAAAAGTATATGACACTCATATAACGATCCATGACATTTTCTCATGGCGGATCAATTCAGTACATATATTCTCCAATATATATATCCATGTGTCAATATGATATCACATATCCATAACTTGTGAGATCAAGTCATCCATTGACCTACATGCTAGTCTCAATGTATCAATATATCCCTTTGTCTATTAATACTTGACTAGGAATGTTTAAGAATAGTGATCTCTATAACTTCTCAAAATCAATTCTACCAATTGATATACTGTAGATTAGAACCTACTATTCAAGGGCATTATTATATTTATTTACTGACACACACATGAAGTAAATATAATAATCAATCTTTACCTGTTATTAATGAAATATGATACATATGATCCCTAATCAATCATCTCATGATTGACACTAAGGCCTGATACTAACAATCTCCCACTAGCACTAGTGCCAATCACTGTAATCTCTAAGACCCAGGACCTAGTATGATCATCATGTTTTCTCTATGCCAAAGTCTTGGTTAGGGGATCCACAATGTTAGCATCAGTATCTACTCTGCATATCCGCAGATCTCCTCTATCGATGATCTCTCGAATGAGGTGATACCGCCATAGTATATGTTTGGGCTATAGCACCGTTGTTGTCACAATAAAGCTCTATAGGGCTCACGATGCTAGGAACTATAACAAGCTCAGAAACAAACTTCCTGATCTAAACAATCTCCTTTGTCACATTAGAAGAAGTAATATACTCGGCCTCTATAGTAATATCCGCGACTGTATCTTGCTTTGAACTCTTCCAACTCACAGAACTACCATTTAAACAAAAGATATACCTTGACTGTGATCTGTAATCATCCTTGTTCATTTGGAAGCTAGCATCACTGTAACCCTTTACAGCGAGCTCCTCATCGCCTCCAAATATCAAGAAATATTCTTTAGTTCTTCTCAAGTACTTAAGAATATTCTTGACAACTATCCAGTGACCGTCACCTGGATCTGACTGGTACCTACTCGTCATGCTTAAAGCATATGAGACATCAAGACGAGTACATAACATGGCGTACATAATAGATCCTATAGCAGATGCGTAAGGGATCTGATCCATGAGTTCCCTTTCTTCCTTAGAAGAAGGGCATTGAGCCTTCGAAAGGCTCACACCATATGACATTGGCAGAAATCCCTTCTTGAAATTCTGCATGGAAAAACATTTAAGCACTTTGTCAATGTATGCACTCTGACTTAGGCCAAGCAATCTCTTAGATTTATCTCTATAGATCATAATGCTTAAAATATAGGCTGCTTCACCTAAGTCCTTCATTGAGAAACAATTCTCAAGCCAAGTCTTCATAGACTACAACGTAGGGATGTCATTTCCAATGAGAAGTATGTCATCAACATACAAGATAAGAAAGAAAACTATGGTCCCACTAACCCTCTTGTAGACACAGTGTTCATCTTCATTCTTGATGAAATCAAACTGTTTGATCGCATCATCGAATCGAAGATTCCAGCTTCTAGATGCTTGCTTTAAACCATATATGGACCTTTGCAACTTGCATACTTTATCAACATGCTTTGGATCTACAAAACCCTCAGGTTGTGTCATGTACACATCCTCGAGGAGGTTTCCATTCAGAAATACAATTTTGACATCCATTTGTCAGATCTCATAATTGTGGTAAGCTGCAATAGCAAGCATGATCTGAATAGACTTAAGCATCGCAACTGGTGAAAAAGTGTCATCATAGTTAATACTATGAATCTGTTTGAAACCTTTAGCTACCAATCACCCTTTATAGATATGCATAAGACCATCCATGTCAGTCTTTCTCTTAAAGATCCACTTACATCCAATGGGTTTGACCCCTTCAGATGGATCAACCAAAGTCCATATTTGGTTAGTGTACATGGATTCCATTTCAGATCTCATGGCCTCTAGCCATTTCTCAGAATCTGGGCTCATCACAACTTCCTGATAGGATGTAGGCTCATTCAACTCAACAAGCATAATGTCATCATTGTCAGACAAGAGAAATGAATATCTCTCAGACTGACGACATATCCTATCAGACCTGTGAAGAGGTTGGTCTACTTGAAGAGGTTGATGCTCCACAACTTCGTGTGCAATAATCTCATCATCCACAACACTTTGTGGTGCCTATTCAATTTCCATCTCAGTGTTATCTTTATCTTGAGTTTCTTCAAGATGTACTTTACTCCCACTAGTTCTTCTAGAGATGAACTCTCTTTCTAGAAATACTCCATTTCTAGAGATAAATACTTTGCCTTGTGTGGTATTGTAGAAGTAATATCCTTTCGTTTTCTTAGGATATCCTACAAAGTAGCACTTGTCTGATTTGGGGCCTAGTTTGTCGGAGACTTGACGTCGAACATAAGCCTCACATCCCCAAATCTTCATAAAAGACATTTTGGGACTCTTCCCAGTCCATATTGTATATGGTGTCTTTATGACTACTTTAGATGGGACGCGGTTAAGTGTGAAAGTAGTCATCTCTAAAGAGTATCCCCAGAAGAAAGAAGGAAGATTTGTGTGACTCATCATTGATCGTACCGTATCTAATAATGTATGATTTCTCTTTTCTGATACACCATTCCACTGTGGTGTTCCAGGTGGAGTGAGTTGAGATCTAATCCCAAACTCAATGAGATTGTCATGAAAATCTTGGCTAAAGTATTCCCCACCTTGATCTGATCGAAGCACTTTAATACTCTTACCAAGTTGGTTTTGTACTTCATTCTTGAATTCTTTGAACTTTTCAAAGGATTCAGATTTGTGTCTCATAAGATACACATATCCATATCTACTGAAATCATCAGTAAAAGTAATGAAGTACTGATAGCCTCCTCTAGCTGCTACATTGAAAGGCCCACATACATCAGTATGTATGAGTTCTAACAAATCAGTAGCTCGTTTGCCATGTCCACTAAATGGAGTCTTGGTCATCTTGCCTAGAAGACAAGATTCGCATGTCTCATATGATTCAAAATCAAATGAGTCCAGTAATCCATCCTTATGGAGCTGGGATATGCGACTCTCATTTACGTGACCTAGGCGACAATGCCAGAGATATGTTTGGTTCAGATCATTAGATTTGAACCATTTGGTATTTATGTTATAGATTGGGGTTTCAAGATCTAGAAGATAGAGATCATTCACAAGATGTGCACTACAATAAAACATATCATGTAAATAAATGGAACAACACTTTTCCTTTATTACAAAAGAGAAACCTTTCTTGTCTAAACAAGAAACAGAGATAATGTTTTTTGTCAAGGAAGACACATAACAATAGTCCTCTAGTTCTAAGATAAGCCTAGTGAGCAAAGATAATGAATATGTCCCTACAGCGATGGCGGCAACCTTTGCTCCATTGCCTACTCGTAGGTCCACTTTGCCCTTCGTCAATGATCTAGTCTTTCGAAGGCCCTGCACATTGGTACAAATGTGAGAAGCACAGACGATATCTAATACCCAAGAAGACAATATAGATAAAATGACTTCTATAACATATATACCTGAGGCAGAAGTCTCACTTCTCTTCTTTTTCACCTCTTCCAGGTAGCTTGCAGTTTCTCTTCCAATGCCTGGTCTCACCGCAGTGGAAGCATTCCCCTTCCTTAGACCCCTCCCTTGGGTTTCAATGCATTTTCCTTTCCTTTTCCTTTGGCTTGAGTCTTACCCTTACCTTTAGGCTTCTACTTTCCTTTGTCTTTGTTCTTGTTCACCATCAAAATGGTGCCAGGATTTGCCTTCTTAAGGTTGAGTTTGGTAGTTCGTAACATGCTCAACAACTCAGGTAAAGTCTTGTCAATTTCATTCATGTTATAGTTCATGACAAATTGACTGTAGCCTTTTGGCAGTGACTGCAGAACAAGGGTAGTGGTCAGTTTTTGGCCTAATGGAAATCCCAATCTCTGTAGGTTCTCAACGTACCCAATCATCTTGAGTACATGAGTACCTACGAGTGTTTCCCCTTGCATCTTGCATTGAAACAAGGCCTTTGATACTTCGTATCGCTTGTGCCTTGCTTGTCTCTTATATAGTTGTTTTAAATGCTCAACCATACCATAGGCATCCATGTTCTCATGTTGCTTCTGAAGCTCAGAGTTCATAGTGGCAAGCATAAGGCATGACACATCAAATGCGTCATCTTGATGCTTCTTATAAGCATCCTTGTCAGCACGAGTGGCCGTAGGTGCGGGTGGTTCATGAATGGACTGCTCTAGGAGATATAGTTTGCGTTCTTGCTTGAGGAGTATCCTCAAGTTCCTGTACCAGTCCAGGAAGTTAGCTCCAGTGAGCTTGTCCTTATCAAGGACAGATCGTAGAGAGAGTGTGTTTGATGTATTTGTCGACATGGTGATCTACAATATAGAAATGCAGACATGTATCATATTTCAATCATTTAATTAGGCCTTTAACTAAATGATTCTCCCACTAGTCACAAAGTGGGACAAGATCCATATTATACCAAATCTTGAGTTAGCTTTGGCTAATCGCCCAAGACGCGTATAAGTTAGGTAGGTAACTCGTACCAATTACATCTAATGTAACTCTTGTATATCTATATGAACAACATTATTTGTTCATAGTGCTCATCGAATGAGATATCCTTCTAAATTACTACTCATCTTGAGTTATCTTTGGCTAATCGCCCAAAATTTGTATAATGTAGGTAGATGTCTCGTATGAGCTATGCTAGTTCATCAATCTAATTGAGAGAGCTTAGTTAAGTTAAACCCAAAGTTTAATAGGCGGACATCACAATTGTCCTGTCGTACTTTACCGAGGTAAATCGAGTCACTTTGCTTTGGCAAACATGCTACGATTGAACAAGATAATAATAAGTATTAAACTCTGATAGACATATGATAAGTGACCTAATTGTGTGACAACTAACTACGCATGCATCACATATACAAGCATCGCATACAACAACCATCACATGCATCAAGATATATATCAACATATAAAAGTGACATGGTTATGGCCCGAATCTACGATCTTCTCAAGCCAATGAGAAGAACGATTATTAACCTAGGGATGACATCTTCTCCAAGTGCTTCCTTCAGTCATCCTGTGTTGTCGGTATCCTCCTTGTAACTTCAACCTTCAATAGACTTTTCATTTCTTTATTTTGTACATTACAAAATAAGAACACTCGAGTTACATTCAAGTCTAAGTCTATCTTACAACTAGGAAAATAGAGATGAAGGCACGACATGCAGGCCGTATTATGAATTACAACATGCACATACAACACACAACCACAATCATATTGGGTCCTAGGCCATAAACATGCACCATGCAACATATTATTCATAATGTTATAATTTTATAAAATTTATTATGAATACACATAGGAATTTTAAGTCGCTTCGTCGATAAACAGCAATGCCATGGCGGTCCCACTAGCCGGTTAGCGGGCGGGGGTCAAGGGGCAGCGCCCCTTACGGGGCCTCAGGGGGAAGCATCCCCGAAGTAAAATGTTATTCTCAACTCAACTCCTTGAATTGAGTTGCTTCCCTTTGTCCATCAATATGAACCCAAGACCCTCATTTCCGGAGCGTCACGTGTTCAACATAGTATTTTCCCCTTATCAACATACTAAGCCTAAAATTCGTGTACCCATAATGCACATGTTTTATATCTCATAGAAAACATGAAAATCTAAATTTATATCACATATAAATTATCATAACAAAATATATATTTTGCAAGTGGCTCTAATACCACTGTAGGGAAATTCCGGATCATGACATTCGTAATATCGCGGGCGAATACTTCACACAACCGCAGCGGAAATAAAATTAAACCAAATCCCTCCAGAGATCCATGCAAAACATATGTCATTTTCTTTAATCTAGATCTTATCTAGAAGAAGAAATATACCTTCGATGCGAGCCCTTCGCAATCCCGCTAATCCAAACGCAGTCGGATCTCAATACGGTAAGGACAACCGTATTTCTAAGGTATCCACACGAACCATATTTTAGAGAAGGAGATAACACCTTTAGTTGTGCTAGCAACCACACTTAGGCTCTCCACTCTAGACTTTGCCCAAGAAGAAGGGAGAAGGAGAAAATGGAATCCACTCCACAAAATGAAAAATAAAATCCTCTTTATACTCACGTTGAGGAGAAGGAGGTCAAATCTCATTTTTCCCATGCATTAAAATTTCATTTCAAGCATTGATTCAATTGCATGCACCAATTAAATTCATGCAACATTTAGGAGTCAATTAATCCCATTGCATGCATTCAACTCCACATCACGTTGAGGAATGATTCAAATTCTATTTCATGCAATTAATCCAAAATTCCATTTCCTGCAATTAATCCCATTGCATGAATTCAACTCCACATCACGTTGAGAAATGATTCAAATTCCATTTCATGCAATTAATCCATAATTCCATTTCATGCAATTAATCCCATTGCATGAATTAATCCATTTGCATGAAACAATGAAAAAGACTTCTCAAATTCCATTTGCATGAATTAATCCATTTGCATGCATTAATTCATTTGCATGCATGATTAATCAGCATTAATCATGCTAACCTTCTTCAATTGATTTCACTTAAGTCTAACTCAAGTTAAACCAATTTGTGTCCAACTCAAGTTTGGCTAAGCAATGATTCTAACTCATTCTAGTCCATTCAATTAACTAATAATTCATTTAGTCAAACTAAGATGAACACTTCTCCAAAACATGTTCTTTGTGTGTGACCCTATAGGCTCTTATAGCATTGGTAATGTATTTAAAACTATTTTAGATACATAAGCAATGAGCAACATCTAGTAATACATTATTGCTACCAAAGCTACAAGAAAGTAGAGATCCAACAACCTTTCCGTGACTATTATTGTCACGCCCTGAGAGCATGCCGTGCCAAAAAGCAAACGGACGACATCTCCCCTATACGTGGCAACATTTCGGATTAATACAAGGCCCGTAGGCCACAACAACAACATAACATATAAAGTAAATACAACAACTACTCAAAGCACAGTGGAAACATAATACCACAAGTTACACACATGCATACTGGTATGACTAACACATCACAACAACACGAAACCTCGATAAAATCCGAATCTACAACATAGTAAATCACGAAAACTCCAAATACATAACACAATGTACCGAAAGCCCAAAACAAACATGGTAGCCTCGGAGGTGAGATGAGATATCAGCCAGCGGTGCTCCAAGTCGTCACAAAGACTTCTACCTGTTACCTAGGCGACAGAAAAACCCAAGGTCCGTGGTGGTGGTGAGTAAAACTCAGCAGGTAATAGAAAAACATGTATATATGTAATATCACATGTAATTCAACAACATAATCTAGGGGTACAACAGGTATATCAGCATAGTATATAAATACAAGCATATACCATCTAATCAAATGAACAACGTAAAATACAGACATACCCGAAGTCTGCTACGCTACTCTAATCCAACCTGAACATATATCCAACATATATATATAACAGGAAGAGTAATATCAACTCACAATATACTCAAGCTACAGGTCAAGGTATCCAATGGTCTGTCCAACACATATACCAGTATCCGACACAACCGTATAACATATGCAAGAAGCATGCATGAATATGATGTACAATCAAATGCAGCAAGCATAATACAATCAAATGCAACATCACAATAAGCATATATATATATATAGACTACATCTATATGTATATTAATCTCAACCATCCATATATATATATATATATATATATATATATATATATATATATACATGCATATATATAAATATATATGGTAATATGCAAAGCGCCATCAGATACGACAATGCAGCGTGCATAGTCATGCTTGCTCACCCCTACTCACTACCACAACCCCAGTGTTGCCTAGGTGACACGACATGATAACTGTCCCAACTCACACCAACCACTGCTATAGAGTGGTCATGTGGACAGTATGTTCAAGTAGCATATGAGCGTAAAGAGCTCGCTACACAATGGGGGTCCCTACTGCTGGCCACTCCGACTAACACTACCAATGAGTGGTTGAGTACCACGCACCTATGACAACTGCACACAACTCCAACTACCACCGTCTACAGTGGTAGAGTGCGGCACAACAGATGCTCTGCCCTCACACCAGTTACTCCTCCTATGAGTATCCGTGGAGGGAGGATGACTGGCGGCCCTCTCAACCACAAGGGAGACGATGTCGCCAGCATGCATACAAATGACATGAATGCAATGTCTCACATACAGACATCCACCAAAGACTCTCTATTCTACAGAAAGTCATACTAATCAGATCAACGCACTCTCTATTCTGTAGAGAGTTGTACTCAACTGATCAACTGACTCTTTATCCTGTAGAGAGTTGTACTCAACTGATCGACGCACTCTCTATCCTGGAGAGAGTCGTACTCGACTGATCATAACTGTCTATCCAATACAGAGTCGTACTCAACTGATCAATGCACTCTCTATCCTATAGAGAGTCGTACTCGACTAATCATATCAAGTTGGGATCACCGGTCTATAGTGACACACTAATCACCCTTCACTTAACCATTACACAACACATGGTTGGTAACAAGTATGCAACATACGAGTATTGGAAATAAGTCCAACATTTAGGGCATTACCCACCCACAGATGACCTTTTTGCCAATTTATAAATTGGGTCATCACCCGTACTAACATTTATACCCTACTAAACATCTAGGCCAATTTATATCACATCTATAACTTTTAAATCATGATAGGGAATATGTGATATCAACAATTGAGCATAAATACAACCAACGATAAGTTCAAGCATAAGATAATAAGAGCAGGGTCAAGATAATATGAACACCTAACATGATCATATTTATGACTAAATCTGAATGAATTAAAACTACCTGACCATGGTAGGAATTACCCACCTGATACGAAGCTTGAAATAATCCTCACAGTCGTGGACCTGCTTCGTATCCTAAACCTGCACATAATAGCAAACTATGATTAAGTACAAGTATACAATGGATGATCAAATCGAATTCTACTTCGACTTCATATCCCGATCAACTAGATTGATCTAGTTATCTAATGAACCTAATCATTGCATCATAACCCTTTCCATTTGCTATAAATTATTGAATTAACACGAAATTATCCACAAACATCCAGATTAACTCACCTTGCTTATCCACAATTGCACATCTTCTGGATCCACCGTTTAAATATAAATCTATAGTGATTAAATTTATTCAACTGCAAATAAATCCCATGACAACACCCAAAATCTAATTATGATTTATACACCGATCTAATTATTCTAGCAACACAGTTGTGCATTCTCCTTCAAGAATTAAACATCTAATGTATAACATACAATTCAAGACTTACCTTTAACTGTTGAAATCAACCATAACTCATCTAGAAAACCTTTCACAGCTGATCACCCAAAAATCCAATTCAAATCCAGCTTCTGTCCAAACCACCAATATCGATTCACACATAGCTGAGCTCTCTCTCGAGCACACAACTCATCCACAACAAAACAATATCTACTTAGGTATCAACAATTTACGTTGAAGAATAGAAATCTGACAGCATCTATAGATCAATACAAAACTTATCCCAATTTAAATCCTCAACTCACAGAACCATGGAGATCCCGATCGTAGCTGCCAATCCATATTAGAAACTTGTCATTGCAAAGATCGCAGAATAACAGCTCACGATCAAAGGGAAATGAAGACACAGTTGCAGCCGTCTTCCCCCCAATTTGCCGGAAGGCTCCCCCCTCTAGCTGGAACAACCAACTGCATTGACGACATCATCGTGCTGCTCGCATGAGAAATAGCAAGTCGTGATGAAGGGATCGACTGAAACCTACAAATAACTGTGCCCTTACCTTGCTCCAGCGACTATCGACAGAACACTCCCAAATCAAAGCGCTGCCGACGCCACCTTCCCAGCCTAGCAACTCCACCGATGCAAATCTCCTTTTATCCCCTGTTCCTCGAAGAAAATTCACCTTCCATACCACTTGCTTCGGCAACGATCGGGAAGAACAGCCCCCGATCGAAGCGCTGCCTACCCGAACATCCCGACCATGCACCCGTCCATCGCCGGTACATCCGTGGGAACCGTAAGGGTGGTCGACCGTCGCTTCCAGAGGGGAGCCAGCCGTGGATGACTTTTGCTTGCGGAGGGAAAGGAGGCAGCTGTGGCCGGCCTTCACTTGCCGAGAAGAGGAGGGAGCGGTGAGAGGCAGAGTTCGCGAGAAAAGGAGTCGGAAGGGGAAGAGAAACGATGTGATTGGGAAATAAGGGAAACAAAAGGAATATAAAGGATTTTAATTAAACCCATTAATTCCTAGCAGATAGTCTAAACAGGCTTTACAAAAGCTTGTTCGCTTTATCCCCATGAAACATCCATAAACCTTCCGTTTAAATCCAGAAAATTTTCTAAAAATTCCTAAAAAATTCCATAGGGTATTCTCCTAATTATCCAACATTTTATTTTATTTTATTTTTTTCTATGGTATTTTACATTCTCCGCTAATTATAAAAATTTGGTCCTCAAATTTTGTACTAACATGCAAAAATTTACTTCAAGAAAGTTTTCGAAAGGACCACATACATTCCTCAAGTGAACAGATGAGACTATCGAGCTCGGATATTATCTTCTAGCTCCCACATAGCCTCCTCATAGGTCGCATTAGACTGAGGTAGAATGGAAACCTCTTTCAGAATATGATCTGAACGCGAAACATATTTCCTCAGTATAGAAACAGGAAATACATTGTGAGCACTCGCCAGTGTCGGAGATAAGGCCAACCGGTAAGCTACACCTCCAATCCACGCTAATATCTCAACTGGACCAATGTAGTGTAGAGATAACTTTCCCTTTTGCCCAAATCGTTTCACCCTTTTTGTAGGTGAAACACGCAGAAATATATGTACCCTAACTGAGAACTCCAACGGCCTTCGCCTCCAGCTTGTGAATCTCTTCTGTCGATCCTATGCCTCAAATAACCAACATCCGATGACGCGCACTAACTCTGCATCATGTTTGATACTCTGTGGTCCCAAATAATTGTCATTCCCCGACTTCCTCCCACAACACGGAAGATCTACAGGGTCTACCGTATAGGGCCTCATAAGGAGTCATCTAAATGGAGAAGTGATAACTATCACTATAGGCAAATTCCAATACAAGAATGTGATCCTCCAGAGTCTGAATGTTACGCTCAGACAGTCCATCAGTCCGCAGATGAAATGTTGCACTAAGCCGAAGTTCTGTGCCCATAGTCTGGTGCAGAGTCTACCAAATTCACGAGGCAAACAACAGGTCGCTATCAGATCTAGTACTCAAAAATACCCCACGCAATCCGATAATATTCCGGCAAATACAACGTTGCCGGATGGTCCAACAAGTACGACCCACGAATAGGAAGGAAATGAGCTGATTTGGTCAGTCGATCCACAATCACCCAAATCACATCATGTCCTTTACGGGTTCTATGCAATCTCAAATGCAATCAATCGTGATATGCTCCCACTTCCATTCCGGAATCAGAATTTTCTAGAGCAATCCAACAAGTTTCTGATGTTCGGCCTTCACCTACTGGCATACTAAACATCGAGCAGCAAAATCTGCTATACCTCTCTTTATACCATTCCACCAGTACAAAAGTTTCAACTCTCGATACATCTGAGTACCACCAAGGTATATAGCCCATCTCGAATGATGTGCTTTCTGTAGCAACTCTTCCTTAAACACTGCAACTCCGGAACCCACTATCTTTATCAGAGACGGAGAATTATTTTCTCAAAAGAGGAGTCCATCAACCATTCAAAATCCACTCTACCACACTCTCTGTAAGTTCATGGAAGACTATAGAGATCAATCTCATTTGTTACAACTGTTTGCGTACCAGCAACTCTATAGTAGTTACCCAGTAGCTAGTCAAAACTCCATGAGCACTTTCTGCTCCATATCACTACAAATCCAAATAATAACTACTAAAGCCACGTCATGTATATGACAGCCTATCTCGTAGTTTCTTAACTGTCGTAAGCATAAGGTACGCCTCATTCAACTGCATCGGAATCGCTTCGATTCCTGAAACGATGCATCCATGTACAACCTTCTTTTTATCCACTCCAGAAGGATTAACTAATACTTGCATAAATGTTAACCACCATCTAGGTCCTGTAAATTGGTTTCACCAGCTTCCGACTAAATGATTTCCAACATCACCTTTGTCAAACAAGTCCGTGGTATACTAATGCTTAAAAGCATCCCATCCACATTCGTAGGAATAACAAAATCAATACAAGGAAACAACAACTATGGTGGTCGACTACGAAACTCCAACTACCACCATCAACAATAGCCAAATTACGTAACTCCAATGACCACAACATGATCAAATCGTGTCCAGAGTACACAATTCTCAAATTCAGGGACAACTAAATCATTAATTAGTCTAACAACTTAATCAAAGCTCATACAATTCATACCAAGTATGAAATTGTCGTCTCTACACACCTGCATCCCCTTTACTCTAAGATGATGATATATATTAATCATCACAACGACAATGATAATCGTATGACATCATGTCACCACAATATCAATACTCGAGTCATAAACCAACCTTAGAGTATACACAGGTGTCTTTGGCTGATCTAAATAGATCATCTATCCACAACGAAGGATATTTACTTTCAACAACTATCGCATTTCATCATCGATAATCGATGCATAATTTCAAAGGTCCATCTCTCTTTAACAAAGAGTTCTGGATCCTTCTCAAGGAGGAATACTGGGATAGATAAATATCCCCTCCAACTTCTCCTATAATCGCAACTTATGTTCTTCCAATTCCCATAGTGTTTAGTAACACTTACACCAACAAAATTATCCCTCGAAATCACTCCAATCGCTTATTCCACTTGCCTATGCAGCGGCAAACCTAGGAGTTCATCCAAAACTACATCCGAAGGCTCTCGGATTATACGCACATCCGAAAGCATATCGTACCATACTTCCAATAATTTGACCATCCGTAAGAATATGTCTACAGTAAAAGTATGTCTATCAAAGTCTAAGGGCCTCCCTTGACTTCTTAATTGTTGGTCCACTTCTCACCTGATGGTAGAGATACCACCGACCCACAAGTCGATGTATAGGAACCCTTTTAATCCAACTGAGAATATTCTAGACACAGATACCTGTAACTACAAGCATCTCTCAATATACTAACCTTGCGGGTAAACTAAAGTGATACCCTGAACGATCAATTATCTGTCGATCCGATCTAAAAGGCTCTCCACAGGTCTCGACCTTTCTTCGAAGAGAACCAGATAAGATCGAATAGTTCGTGACAAAGCGATCACATTTCTGCGATGAATGCCTCGGGGATTTTTCCTAGATCATCTGATCCCATCCCTAAATCCTACGAGCTGCAACTATAATCGTCGTATACTCTCTCCTCTGTACAAATCAAATCACATCTGAAGGTAACTATTGTTGTTGTCTGCTGAATCTTCTATGATGTCTTCTGCTAATACTGCTGCGTAAATCACTTCCCTTGAAGGGAAGTATCACGGAACTCCAATCACGCCTGAGGTAGTAGGTTGCTGCTAATGAGATAACCCAATCTTCGGTGTTGATCTCCACTGTCGAGACGGTGCATCATCCTCCCGGAATACCATTGATAGTCTTCAACTGAGTCTTCAAAGTACACCTCAAATGTACTGGTTCTTACAATAGCAACAGATAAACTAATCCAACAGATACTCCGACTTCACGTGTCTTCGTGATCTTCACTGTATGCACATAATCCCTTCGGAGTCTTTGTTCTGATTTTGCTGATGTCCACGAGAACATCCTGATGATCTGCACTTAGTCTTCTATAATCGAAAAATAGCTCAAAGCCTATGACTCTGATATTGCTTCTTAATCCAACAGTCAGAGACTTCTGACTCTATTAAGTTGACCTACAATATGTGCTTATCGGTCTCCCACTCTCAAACCCTTGTACGGAGTCGTTTCTAAACTCCTGACTCAATCCATTGTCTTCCGATAGGATCTGATAGAAGATCCAGTGATCTTTCTCCAAAAGTAAGCCAATAATTGTAGGTGGCTTAAAACATTCCTTCTTCTTCTTGAGCTATTAGGTGAGCATAATGTTGGTGCAACAATGCCCCAAGCATTTATATGTTTTGATGTTTGGATAATCATCTAAGTTAGGCAATGCTTTGTGATCTAATTGTGAATATGTTTGAGTGACAGTGAAATCCAAGTATGAAGACTTGGTAAAAGAAAATTCCAGGTATGACCTTGGCAAAGGGAAGTCCAAGGGATGGACTTGGCAGCGTAAGACCAAGCTTATAGTCTTAGCAGCGTAAAGTCCAAGTGAACCTTGGCAAAGAAAGTCTAAAGTAAAGTCTTGGCAGCATAAGTCAAAGCTTGTAGTCTTGGTGGCGTAAAGTCCAAGCATTTGGCAACCCAAGACATGACGAGGCCGAATGAAACTCTTGAAGGCAGGCGCAAGGCTGAAGGAAGAGTTAGAAGGTCAAGTCTAGGTCTAGGGGGTGAAATCATTATGAAATATTCATACTTGATGAGTATCAGTCGACTGATACGATGTATCAGTCGACTGATCGAGCGTTGATCGAGTCGGTGTGAAACTCGACGATCACCGATCCTTGGTTATGGCAATGATCGATGTTGCGATCGATCGCCAAAGGCAATAGTCGATCGATCAAGGAAAAATTCACGCGTAATGCGCACCTCACTCGATCGCTACTTTGATCGCCGATCGATCACTTCATCGCTTGATGGAGGGATCACGATCGATAGGCCTCCGTTGAAATGGCTACGCGAATCCTCGTGGATCGGCTTTGTCGTGGCCGTTAGCTTGACGAAGTCGCATCGATGTGATCATCGGTCGACTGATCAAAGCCCAACGGGAAAAATAACCCTTCTTCTATAAGAAGGGGCCTTGGGGAGCTTGGTGAAGCTAGTGCTCTCATTCCTAGCTACACCCTTGTGCTCACCAAGCTTTCTCCAATTGTTTTTATGATTCTAAACCTCCACTTCTCTAATCTTAATCTTCCATCATTGTAAAGAAGAGGAGTGCATTGTAAGACAAGGTTTCTCCACCTTGGTTCATCCAAAGGAGGTTTTAGTGAAGGTTGGCTAGGGCTAATCCACCTTACGGATTACCATGGAGTAGGAGCATCATCTCCGAACCACGTACATCGGGTGTTAGCATTGTTTTCTTGTTTCGTATTCTTATTTACATTTGTATTTGTATTGCTTCCGCTAACGTATTTTGTAGAAACGAAGAAAGGCTAATCACCCCCCTCTATCCATTACAAAGATCCTAACAAGTGGTATCAGAGCCCGGATAGCTTAGAAGATTTCACCATCAACCAAGGCATTAATGGCTCTTCAAGAGGGATATAGCACCGCCAAGCCACCGCTCTTTGAAGGGAGTCACTTTTCATATTGGAAAGGTAGGATGAAGTATTATCTAATGAGTAATATTGAAATTTGGCATAGCATTGTAGATGGCTTTGAGGAACCGGTGGATGAACATGGAAATCCTGTTCCAAGCAAGGATTGGACAAGAGAAATGAATAGGAGGTTCGAATCAAATGCAAAGGTGGTACTCACCATCCAATGCGACATTACAATGGAGCAACTCAACAAGGTGGGGCCTTTCGAATCCGCCAAGGAGTTATGGGAAAAGCTCATTGAGCTAAATGAAGGATCCAAGGAGTCAAAGAGGGCCAAGAAGGTCTTGCTAATTGGACAACTTCAAGCCTTCCAAATGAAGATGCATGAAACCGTAAGCCAAATGCATGGAAGGTTCAAGGAGATTGTGAATGGACTCCATATCATAGGTGAGAGAGTTGACAACCGAGATTTGGTAAGGTACATACTTCAAGCATTTCCTAGAAATTCTCTATGGACTTCTATAGTTGATGCTATTAAAGTAACTAGGGATCTTTCTCAAATTAAAATTGATGAATTATTTTGTGAGTTTGAATTGCATGAGCAAACTAACATGTCCTCTAAGGAAAAGGGTTTAGCTCTATTTGTTGAAAAGAAGGAAAAGAAGAAGAAAGAAAGGAAAGAAGTGTCATCATCATCTGAATCGGAGCATGACTCAAGTAGTGATGGAGACTCATCTAGCGAGATGGCTAACTTTGTCAAGAAACTCTATAGAAAATCAAAGGAGTTCAAGAATAGAGAAGCAAGGAAGGGGTCCCATTCTTCAAGAGGTAAAATTAGTGGTAATTCAAATTTTAACAATAATGTGATTTGCCATGCTTGCAATAAGAAGGGGCACATAAAGCCGAATTGCTCGGAGCTAAAAAAAAAGGAAGAAAAAGAAAAGGAAAAGAAGGAAAAGAAGGAGAAGAAGAAGGAGGAGGCCATGATGGCTCAAACCACATGGGACACACCAAGTGTTGAAGATTCCTCCTCCGATAATGAGCTTTGCCACGTCACACGCCATGCGACACTTATGGCCCAAGGAGACGACTCCGGTACATCAAGCCAAGAAGAAGACTCTTCAAGTGATGACTCATCATCTAGTGACGATGAGGTAATGAACTCTCCTAAAGTTAAGCTTCTTTATAAATCAATTGCTTATCTTAAAGAGGCTTTAGATAAGTCTAAATCTAAGGTTAGAAGCATGAAGGTAGAACTAAAGGCCATTAGGAATGAAAACCATCACATGTTGATTCTTGCATACTTAAGGAAGAGAATGACAAACTTAAGGATGAGGTTAGTGAATTAAAGGCATGCTTAGAAAAATTTACAAATGGCTCAAAATATCTTGACATGATCCTTAGCCAACAAAGAGCCGTTTACAACAAGGCCGGTTTAGGATATAAGTCAAAAGAAAAAGAAGTTGCTTATATCTCATTGATTAATAGAAAAGCAACCATTAAGGGTAATATTAAGTAAGCATGGGTACCTAAGAAGTTCTTACTTAATGTTACCAGTCCAAATGTTTGGGTACCAAAAGATTGTATTTTTCATGTGATTTAGGTAGGAGAGCAAGGTATGTGGATTGTGGATAGCGGTTGCTCAACACACATGACCGGGGATGTGAGCAAGTTCTCCACAATTAAGTATGTGAAGAAGGGAGCGGTGTCTTTTGGAAATAGTGGAAAACTCAAGATATTAGGTAGAGGTACAATTGAGGTATCCCCCAAAATTGTCATTCACAAAGTTTTACTAGTTGAAAATATGAAATTTAATTTTTTAAGTGTTAGTCAACTTTGTGATGCAAGCTACCATGTTTCTTTTGAATCCTCAAAATGCATGATTAGACACAAGGAATTAAATGATTGTATGTTAGTTGGATATAGGAAATCAAATATTTATTATGTTGATCTTTCATATGCTTCTAACATTTCTACTAAGTGTCTTGTTGCAAAAGAAGAAGAAAGTTGGCTATGGCATAGGAGATTCGGGCACATCAACATGTAAAACATAGCCAAGGTAGCCAAGTTGGAGTTGGTCAAAGGGCTACCAAAGATCAAGTATGTCAAGAACAAAATGTGTGATGCATGCCAAGAAGGAAAACAAACAAAGGCATCACACAAAGGTAAAACCTTAACTAATACCTCTTTACCGTTAGAATTATTGCATCTTGATTTATTTGATTGCCATAGTACTCCTTTAAATGGTAACAAATATTGTTTAGTCATAGTAGATGATTTTTCTAGGTATACTTGGGTTTATTTTATGAAACATAAGGATGATACCTTAAAAATACTCATAGGATTTAGTAAAAGAGTTGAAAATGAAAAGAGTCTCAAAGTCAACCGGATCCATAGTGATCATGGTGGTGAATTTGAGAATTCTAAATTTTCATAATTTTGTTTAGAGCAAGGGTACAAGCATGAGTTCTCTTGTCCTAGAACACCCCAACAAAATGGGATGGTGGAAAGGAGAAATCATGCCCTACAAGAGGCGGCTAGGACTATGCTTAATGCATATTCTCTACCTAGCTACTTGTGGGCGGAAGCGGTTAATACCGCTTGCTATATCCAAAATAGGGTTCAAATCCATAGGTTTTTAGGAAAGACACCATTTGAATTATGGAATGGAAATATCCCCACAATTCATTATTTCAAAGTCTTTGGATGTAAGGTTTATATTTTAAACACCAAAGATAATTTAGGAAAATTTGAATCCAAAGCGGATGAGGGGATCCTAGTTGGATACACATCTACGAATAGAGGATATAGAGTCTACAATAAGAGAACCCAAGGGATTGAGGAGTCTTCTAATGTTCAATTTGATGAAACCACTAGTACCTACCCCCAGAAAGTCCTCCATTGATAAGGATATTAATGACAATAATCAAGACATTACCCAAAAACTTCAAAATTTGACCATAAGGGGTAATGATCAAGGGGGAGGAAAAGGAGATTTCGATGATGAAAGGAGGGTAGAAGATAACAATGATCAATTTGAAACCCCTTCTAGAACCCTAAGAATTCATCAAGATCATCCACTTGACCAAGTAGTAGGAGATCTATCTCAAGGAGTAAGAACTAGGTCATTTCATAGACCTCCTACTAGTCAAGTAGCTCTTATTTCACAAATTGAGCCCAAATCGATCAATGATGCGTTACATGATGATTGGATTTTGGCAATGCAAGATGAATTGGCTCAATTTGAGAGGAGCCAAGTATGGGAGTTAGTACCTAGACCAAATGATAGCACCATAATTACTACAAGATGGGTCTTTAGGAATAAGCTAGATGACCAAGGAAATATCACAAGAAATAAGACTAGGTTGGTTGCTAGGGGATTCAATCAAGTTGAGGGGTTTGACTATGATGAGACTTATGCCCAGGTTGCTAGGTTAGAATCTATTAGAATTCTCTTAGGATATGCTTCCTATATGGGATTTAAACTTTATCAAATGGATGTTAAATCGGCATTTCTAAATGGTTATATTAAGGAAGAAGTATATGTAGAACAACCACCCGGGTTTGAGAATATAGATTATCCAAACCACGTATATAAGCTTAGGAAAGCATTATATGGGTTAAAACAAGCTCCCCGGGCATGATATGAAAGATTGTCATCCTTCTTAATCTCTAAGGATATTAGAAGAGGCCAAGTAGATCAAACCTTGTTCATAAAGTCAACATTAAAATATATCTTCATAGCCCAAGTATATGTTGATGACATTATTTTTGGGTCAACAAATGATGATCTTCTTCAAGACTTTATAAAAAACATGGAGAATGAATTTGAAATGAGTTTAGTTGGAGAGCATAACTTTTTCCTAGGGTTACAAGTCAAGCAAACCAATGAAGGGATTCATATTTATCAAACCAGATATGCAAATGAAATGATCAAGAAATTTGGTTTGGAAAATGCCAAAATTGTAACCACTCCTATGGCCACTAGCACTAGCATAGATAGTGATCATGATGGTAAATCAATTGATCTTAAACTTTATAGGAGTATGATTGGTAGCCTACTATACCTAACCGCTAGTAGACCCGATATCTTATTTGCGGTAGGTATGTGTGCAAGATACCAATCTTGTGCCAAAGAATCACATTTAGTAGCCGTTAAGAGAATTTTAAGATATGTTAAAGGCACCCTAAATGTAGGACTTTGGTATCCTAGGACTAGATCTTTTGAGTTGCTTGGCTATACCGATTCTGATTATGCCGGTTGCAAATTGGATAGGAAGAGTACTAGTGGTGGATGCCAATTTCTTGGGTCCTCCCTAGTTAGTTGGAGTAGTAGGAAGCAACATTGTGTTGCTTTATCAACCACCGAAGCCGAATATGTGGCTATGGGTGGTTGTGTAGCTCAATTACTTTGGATGAGACATACTCTTGAGGACTATGATCTACACTACTCTAACATTAAAGTTTATTGTGACAATGTGAGTACCATCAACTTGACCAAAAATCCGGTACATCACTCTAGGACTAAGTACATTGAAGTGAAACATCACTTCATAAGAGATCATGTGGCAAGAGGGGACATTGAACTTAATTATGTAGAATCTAAGTCCAACCTTGCCGATATCTTCACCAAAGCTCTTCCCGAAACCGAATTTTCATCATTAAGGAGAGAGCTTGGTATGTGCTTTGTAGAGTAAAATTCTAGGTTTGCATGATCCCATATTCATATGTTAGCTTTATACCTTGATGCATATCACAAAAAGCCTTAAGAAACCTTGATTTTTGTATTGAGACACTTAGGACCATGTGAGATGATAGGGAAGGTGTACTTGGCTCATCATGCTTGTTATGATGCATTACTATGAGCCAATGACACACCTAGAGACATGAATACCTCATGGACCAATCATTGGGAAGGCTTGTATTCAAGTAATGAATACATAGCTCTAAGAACATGGTTGGAAATTCTAAATCATATATATTTTAAACTATGTTCATCATATTTTGAAAAATAGTTTTCAAGTGGAAGACAAAAGTGATACAAAGTTTGCAAAAACATTAGAACTTTTGTTAGTTTCCAAGTTTATATCAATCTCGAAATTTGGAAAACAATTATTTATCAAACTATTTTTCCTTGATAAAGTATGATTTCAGAAATGTGTTCGCAAAATTTCATGATTTTTTGAGATTTTTAGAATTTCTAATGCATTTCTGAGTTTGGGCTGAAAAGGTTGAAATTGGATTCGGCTTATCGACTCGTTCGAAACCGTCGATCGACACAATCGTGTCTTCCGACAAATAGCTTCATTTTATGATATTTAGTGTATCCTTGATGCCCTAACACTCTAGCATGATAATATTGGGTATATTAACACTTGTGTAACTATTTCATGCAATGTTCTAGGGGGAGTTTTCATAATCTTACATTGTTGGTGCAAAGTTAGGACTTAACCTTCAAACTTTTGTTATGCTTTGCTTCAAATGTTCGTAACACATCACATAGCATATCTTGGATTAAGGGGGAGCTTAATTTCAGACTTATACCTTAGTCCAAGATACAACAACCTTAATTCTTTCAAGAAATCTATGAATTCTTCTCTTTTCGATGTATGTCAAAGGGGGAGAAGGAATGGTTAAGTTAGAATTCATATTATGTGCATATTGAAAAGACCTAACTTATATGATTGCCAAACATCAAAAAGGGGGAGATTGTTGGTGCAATAATGCCCCAAGCATTTATATGTTTTGATGTTTGGATAATCATCTAAGTTAGGTAATGCTTTGTGATCTAATTGTGAATATGTTTGAGTGACAGGGAAATCCAAGTATGAAGACTTGGTAAAAGAAAAGTCCAGGTATGACCTTGGCAAAGGGAAGTCCAAGGGATGGACTTGGCAGCGTAAGACCAAGCTTATAGTCTTGGCAGCGTAAAGTCCAAGTTAACCTTGGCAAAGGAAGTCTAAAGTAAAGTCTTGGCAGCATAAGTCCAAGCTTGTAGTCTTGGCGGCGTAAAGTCCAAGCATTTGGCAACCCAAGACATGATGAGACCGAAGGAAACTCTTGAAGGCAGGCACAAGGCTGAAGGAAGAGTTAGAAGGTCAAGTCTAGGTCTAGGGGGTGAAATCAGTATGAAATATTCATGATCACGATGTATCAATCTGATCGAGCGTTTGGTAGTCGGTGAAACCACGACGATCGATCAGCTTGCCTTAGTCATGCGATCGTGATGTTGCGATCGATCGACTACCAAAGGCGTGATCGATCAAGGAAAAATTCGCCACAGAATGCAGTCTCACTCGACTGCTACTTTGATCACTCGACTGATCACTTCATCAGTCGAATGATGGAGGGATCAGTCGACTGATAGGCCTCCCGTTGGAAATGACGGCTGCGAATCCCCGCAAATCGACTTTGTCAGAAGTCGTTAGCTTCGACGGCAGTCGACTGATGGTGATCATCAGTCGACTGATCAAAGCCCAACGGGAAAAATAACCCTTCTTCTATAAGAAGGGGCCTTGGGGAGCTTGGTGAAGCTAGTGCTCTCATTCCTAGCTACACCCTTGTGCTCACCAAGCTTTCTCCAAGTGATTTTATGATTCTAAACCTCTACTTCTCTAATCTTAATCTTCCATCATTGTAAAGAAGAGGAGTGCATTGTAAGACAAGGTTTCTCCACCTTGGTTCATCCAAAGGAGGTTTTAGTGAAGGTTGGCTAGGGCTAATCCACCTTACGGATTACCGTGGAGTAGGAGCGTCATCTCCAAACCACGTACATCGGGTGTTAGCATTGTTTTCTTGTTTCGTATTCTTATTTACATTTGTATTTGTATTGCTTCCGCTAACGTATTTTGTAGAAACGAAGAAAGGTTAATCACCCCCCTCTAGCCATTACAAAGATCCTAACAAGTGGTATCAGAGCCCGGATAGCTTAGAAGATTTCACCATCAACCAAGGCATTAATGGCTCTTCAAGAGGGATATAGCACCGCCAAGGCACCGCTCTTCGAAGGGAGTCACTTTGCATATTGGAAAGGTAGGATGAAGTATTATCTAATGAGTAATATTGAAATTTGGCATAGCATTGTACATGGCTTTGAGGAACCGGTGGATGAACATGGAAATCCTGTTCCAAGCAAGGATTGGACAAAAGAAATGAATAGGAGGTTCGAATCAAATGCAAAGGTGGTACTCACCATCCAATGCGACATTACAATGGAGCAACTCAACAAGGTGGGACCTTTCGAATCCGCCAAGGAGTTATGGGAAAAGCTCATTGAGCTAAATGAAGGATCAAAGGAGTCAAAGAGAGCCAAGAAGGACTTGCTAATTGGACAACTTCAAGCCTTCCAAATGAAGATGCATGAAACCGTAAGCCAAATGCATGGAAGGTTCAAGGAGATTGTGAATGGACTCCACATCATAGGTGAGAGAGTTGACAACCGGGATTTGGTAAGGTACATACTTCAAGCATTTCCTAGAAATTCTCTATGGACTTCTATAGTTGATGCTATTAAAGTAACTAGGGATCTTTCTCAAATTAAAATTGATGAATTATTTTGTGAGTTTGAATTGCATGAGCAAACTAACATGTCCTCTAAGGAAAAGGGTTTAGCTCTATTTGTTGAAAAGAAGGAAAAGAAGAAGAAAGAAAGGAAAGAAGTGTCATCATCATCCGAATCGGAGCATGACTCAAGTAGTGATGGAGACTCATCTAGCGAGATGGCCAACTTTGTCAAGAAACTCTATAGAAAATCAAAGGAGTTCAAGAATAGAGAAGCAAGGAAGGGGTTCCATTCTTCAAGAGGTAAAATTAGTGGTAATTCAAATTTTAACAATAATGTGATTTGCCATGCTTGCAATAAGAAGGGGCACATAAAGCCGAATTGCCCGGAGCTAAAAAAAAGGAAGAAAAAGAAAAGAAAAAGAAGGAAAAGAAGGAGAAGAAGAAGAAGGAGGCCATGATGGCTCAAACCACATGGGACACACCAAGTGTTGAAGATTCCTCCTCTGATGATGAGCTTTGCCACGTCACACGCCATGCGACACTTATGGCCCAAGGAGACGACTCCAGAACATCAAGCCAAGAAGAAGACTCTTCAAGTGATGACTCGTCATCTAGTGACGATGAGGTAATGAACTCTCCTAAAGTTAAGCTTCTTTATAAATCAATTGCTTATCTTAAAGAGGCTTTAGATAAGTCTAAATCTAAGGTTAGAAGCATGAAGGTAGAACTAAAGGCCATTAGGAATGAAAAACCATCACATGTTGATTCTTGCATACTTAAGGAAGAGAATGACAAACTTAAGGATGAGGTTAGTGAATTAAAGGCATGCTTAGAAAAATTTACAAAAGGCTCAAAATATCTTGACATGATCCTTAGCCGACAAAGAGCCGTTTACAACAAGGTCGGTTTAGGATATAAGTCAAAAGAAAAAGAAGTTGCTTATATCTCATTGATTAATAGAAAAGCAACCATTAAGGGTAAGGTTAAGAAAGCATGAGTACCTAAGAAGTTCTTACTTAATGTTACCGGTCGAAATGTTTGGGTACCAAAAGATTGTGTTTTTCATGTGATTTATGTAGGAGAGCAAGGTATGTTGATTGTGGATAGCGGTTGTGTTGGAATGTATACTGAAAGCCTAGCTTTTTTTGTATGAACATTTTATTTTGGAATAAGAATCACATGATCATTGTTTGCACTTTATATATTTATTATATGTGTGTGTTCATATTGTCTAATATTTTACATTGTAGATAACATGGTGCTTGGTGTGGCACAGAAGATCATGTTATCAGTCCCATGTAAAATATACGATCAGATCGTAATAACATGATGAGTTATTCTGAGTTACCTGTTTCGTTCTGGGGGTATGCACTGGATACGACAATGTATACTCTGAACTTGGTTCCATCCAAATTAGTACCTTCTACCCGTGTAGAACTGTGGACTGGGCGAAAGCCTAGTCTAAGACATATTCAGATATGGGGGAGTCCAGCACATGTGCTGAAGGCTGATGTTGGTAAGTTGGAACCTCGTACAGAAGTGTGCATGTTTGTTGGCTACCCTAAGGGAACGAAAGGTGGTTTGTTTTATAATCCTAGAGATCAGAGGGTGATCGTTAGCACGAACGCCAGATTTCTAGAGGAGGATTATGTAATGAACCACAAGCCCAAGAGTAGGATTGTTCTTGAGGAGTTGACAGGAGAAGTCCCGACTTCAGTACCACCGGTACAAGAGGAGATACCACAAGTCACTGCACCGCGTGTCACAGAGCATACACAGGAGGCACCTCGTCGTAGTGGGAGGGTTGTTAGACAACCCGAGAGATTCATGTTTTTGGGAGAGTCTTCGGACTTAGTCCCTAGTGAACATGAACTTGATCCCTGGACATATGACGAGGCACTCCAAGATAGAGATGTGGTATCTTGGCAAAGAGCGATGAATTCAGAGATAGAATCTATTGATTCTAATCAAGTCTGGGAGCTAGTAGAACCACCCGATGGTCTAAAAGCCATTGGATGCAAGTGGATCTACAAGAAAAAGAGAGGAGTATACGGAAAGGTTGAGACCTTCAAAGCTAGGCTTGTTGCGAAAGGGTATACTCAGAAAGAGGGTATCGATTATGAGGAGACCTTTTCGCCGGTAGCTATGGTTAAGTCTATCCGGATTCTCTTATCTATAGCAACTCATATGGATTATGAGATTTGGCAGATGGATGTCAAGACGGCTTTCCTTAACGGAAGTCTTGAGGAGAACATCTATATGCGGCAACCAGAGGGATTCATTGCTAAAGGCAAAGAGCATCTTGTATGTAAGCTTAATCGGTCCATTTATGGATTGAAGCAAGCTTCTAGATCTTGGAACATCCGCTTTGATGAGGTAATCCAGTCATATGGATTTATTCAAAGTTCGGATGAGCCTTGTGTATACAAAAGATGTGACGGAAATGTAGTGGTATTTCTTGTACTATACGTAGATGACATTTTGTTAGTTGGCAACAATATCAAAGTGTTATTAGACGTAAGGGTATGGTTGTCCAAACAGTTTGACATGAAGGACTTGGGAGAAGCGGGACACATCCTTGGGATCAAAGTAATAAGGGATCGCAAGAAAAGGATGTTGTGCTTATCTCAAGCTTCATACATTGACACTATCCTTGCTCGTTTTAGCATGCAGAACTCCAAGAAAGGTTTTCTACCTTTTAGGCATGGAGTTCCTTTACCTAAAGAGATGTGTCCCAAAACATCAAAGGAGATAGAGGACATGAAGGCGGTTCCTTATGCTTCAACAGTAGGAAGCCTTATGTATGTTATGCTATGTATATGTCAGACCGGATATACGCTGCCGTGGGCATGGTTAGCGAATGTCGAGTAATCTGACGAGGACATTGGACTGCGGTAAAGCATATATTGAAGTACCTGAGAAGGACTAGGGATTATATGCTGGTTTACCGGGCAGATAAATTAGTCCCAGTGGGTTACACGGATTCGGATTTCCAATCAGATAGGGACAAGAGTAAGTCTACATTGGGGTTTGTGTTTACTTTTGGAGGTGGAGACATAGTATGGAGGAGTGTCAAGCAGAAATGCGTGGCAGACTCTACCATGGAAGCTGAGTATGTGGCAGCCAAGGAAGCTGTATGGCTCAGGAACTTCTTGATGGACTTGGATGTGATTCCTGGTTTGCCCAGAACTATCACAATTTATTGTGATAATAGTGGTGCAGTTGCAAACTCGAAGGAACCACGAGCCCATAAGGCGAGTAAACACATAGAGCGCAAGTACCACCTTATACGAGAGATCGTAAAGCGAGGAGAAGTAGCTGTCGCCAAGATTGCATCAGAGGATAACCTGGCGGATCCATTCACTAAGGCCCTTCTAGCGAAAGCGTTTGATAGGCATGTGGAGGACATGGGGATCATATGTATGGCAGTGTGATGACGGCATAGTCTTTTAGTATAAGTGGGAGATTGTTGGAATGTATACTGAAAGCCTAGCTCTTTTTGTATGAACATTTTATTTTGGAATAAGAATCACATGATCATTATTTGCACTTTATATATTTATTATATGTGTGTGTGTATATTGTCTAATATTTTACATTGTAGATAACATGGTGCTTGGTGTGGCACAGAATATCATGTTATCAGTCCCTTGTAAAATATAAGTAGAGGCTCACAACCAAGATAGTTTTGGACAAACCATTGGCATGGTTGTAGTGTAGCTTGGTATTGTTTTGTCTTGAACATAGAGTTACACTAGTACACTTAGGTGTATTGAGCAGGATCGATATAGAGGTGATTCAATTAATTGCTGACTACATAATTGAATCGGACCTCGGATATTATGTTGTACATGCTCTTAATCCCGATATAATAATGGGCATATGTACTTAGTATTTATTTCTTTGATTTACCAGAGGGTGATATTTAGATGGATTAAATCAATATCCCGGGAAGTTGGGAAATGATATTATTTACATGGTGTGTCGTTGATTATAGGAGGAAACCGTGTCCTATATATTAGGTTGATGATGTCCCCTTGAGGAGCTCATAAGGTTCATCATGTAAACCCAGCTGGTTGACTTAGTCAACATGATGATAAGGTTGAGTGGTACTACTCGAGGAGTTAGATGTTAATTGATTGATGGTCAGTAAATCAATTAATTAACGGACATTCGATATCTTAAACACGGGGAGATGGATGTACAAATAGTATACGGAGCCCATATTAATTTATGGGGGTTGGTGAGGTAGTTCAATGATGATCCTCTAGTGGAATGGAACATCATTGATGGATCAAGTTTGTGTGGTTCCAATCCATTGGTTGGCCAAGATCCAACTCCTCCTTATGGTCCCTATCGTAGCCTAATATAATCCCCGTGAAGTCTAGATCCAAGGATGTAAAACAAAACTCTAGAACCAACGGTTGGGATTAAATCCCTAGATCCGATGGTTAGGATGAAACCCTAGAATCGACAGTTGGGATTATATCCCTAGATCCGACGGTTGGGATAAAACCCTAGATCCGACGGTTGGGATGAAACCCTAGATCCGAAGGTTGGGATGAAATCCTAGATCCGACGGTTGGGATGAAACCCTAGATCCGACGGTTGGGATAAAACCCTAGATCCGACGGTGGAGATTAAATCCCTAGATCCGACGGTGGAGATTAAAGGAGGCTTAAGCCCAATTCTATAAATAGAGGGCTTAGGTTGGGCGGCAAGGTTTTGGTTGAATTGGAGTTAGGGTTTTAGGTTGGGCGGCTAGGGTTTGGAATCTTGGGCTTGGGCGGCAACATTGTGACAAGAACCGGCGCCCATCTTCTTCCATCAAGTTGTTGCCGACGCCCATCTTCTTCCATCAAGACTTGGCCGGCGCCCATCCTCTTGGTCCCTCTCTTATTCCTTGGCCGGCGGCAACCTCTCTTCAAGGTTGGCCGACGTTCACTCCTTCATACTCTCCAAGGTGGCCGGCGGTTCTCCTTGCATTGGTGGCCGGCGCTTCATCCATTCGTTCCTTAGCGCATACTCCCTTGCTTGGTGGCCGGTTCTAGAAAGGAAAGGTCTTGTTGGTTCTTCTCTTTGTTCACAGCGGACAAGGAAGGGAAGAACGCGATCTAGAAGGCTTCTACTCGTGGAGGATCTTCGCCCACACGTCGTCCACGAGGAGGATAGGACACACGGTAGAAGATCGTAAGGTATAAAGTTTTACAACTTTATTTTCTGATCTTAGCATGTTCTTTTATGTGTTGATTATACAAGTGTGTGTATGTATATATTTTGTATAATCATGGACCCCGAAGACAAACACAAAAACCGGCGATCCGTCTGTCGTCTCTTTCGCGGCTAACCAACTAGAAGAGTTGTGTTGCTTGAACAACTAGTTTGTTCAAGCGATCACTCAAGTTGTTAGCACGACGACGAATTGGTTGTGCTAAGGAAACTCATCCCATCCGGATTAATTCTTTCATTAGTGAAAATTTTAATCCGGGGACATGGGAGCCAATGAGCCTCCGAAGCAACTCCCTACAAGTGGTATCAGAGCCACGGTTTCCGGTTTTGTGTGTTTTGGATTCGGTTACTTTCATGCACATATCATATATTGAGTATGTTGGATAATAGTAGGATGTGCGTAGGCTAACTTTTTGTTTGTACGCATAAGATCCGACTATTATGGCTATTTGTTTTTATGTGATTGTTTTGTGTGTGATTGTATGTATATTATTTGAATCCTCGGGGATGACGAGGCTAGATTAGTATTTAATTTTTGTAATTAAATACGGCAATATTTAGCTGTTCATTTTAGTTTACTTTCGATCTAGATTATTTATACACTCCTTCGTGGAGTATAGGATCGATGGATGTAAATTAAAATGATTTATCTCGGCTCAGATATCTTTGGTGACTTGCGCACGGGAAAAGGTGGAGCGGACGAGGTGGCGACACGACGGGATGCGTATTGGAGGACAATGCCATAATAGTTGGAAAAATTCTATTTTTTCCATATTTATTGCTGATTTGTTTTTATATGCATGTTGTGTATGCTTTAAAATTCCTCAATTTCAATTTACTAAGTGGGAGAGGGATATTTTAATTAATTCCCGTGGCCTCCATTACAATTTGACGTGTGATGCAACAAACTTGTGTGTTGGCTCTGAGTGCCTTCCTCCCTGCGGACGGGTTTGTTTGCGAATCACTAGGTCAAATAATGGTTATAGGAAATTATCTAGGAGCATGTGTACTTCCACAGCGGTAAGGCACATAATCCGAAATAATTCCCTTAGTATCGTGTAAAGGTGCACACTTAGATGCAAATAAAAGTATCCTCCCCATCGGAGTCACTGCTTTTATTTGTAGGGCCAAAGAGGAACCAACTATTAATTTTATTTGTCAAAAAGTAAGGTTGACAAGATAATAAAATTAATGGGTAAAACCTCCTCTTACAAATGTAGAATTCGTATACGTCTACACAGCGTGGCTTGCGATATTCTCGGTGATTTGAGGTGTTGGTTCATTTCGGAATTTTATTGTTTTGAGGAATCAATAATATTTGAAATCTAATATTTTGATCATTGTGATTCTTATGTTTTTCAAATGGTTTTCAACCCACTTGCTGTGATTTTAAAAGAAAATAAGCTTACTGGACTAAACTATATTGATTGGAAAAGAAATCTAGATATTGTCTTAACTGCGGAGGAGTACAAATTTGTACTCTTCGAGGTCTATCCTCCTAAGCCCTCCGATGACTCTGATGAAAAGGAGAAAGAACGTTATAAGAAATGGGTCAAGGAAGATGAGATGGCGCGGGGTTACATTTTGGCATCTATGTCAAATCTCAAGGAACATCAGCATCAGGCCATAGCCACAGCTTATGACATGATGTTCAATCTCAAGGAACTTTTCGGACATCAGAGTAGGGCGGCTAGACAGGAGGCAATGAGAAATTTGATGACGACCACCATGATCGAGGGAACACCCGTTAGGGATCATGTTCTCAAGATGATGGCTCATCTTAATGAGATGGAAGTCCTCGGAGCTGAGATCGATGGGGAAACCCAGGTCGATATCATTCTCCAGTCTCTGCCTAGGAGTTTTGAGCAGTTGCGCCTCAATTACAACATGAACAAGAGGTTGTATTCATTGGTGGAACTTTTGACAGAACTCCAGGCGGCAGAGGGGCTTTTTCGTCAAAGTGCTCAAGCCATGGTCGCTCAGAAGGTTTCTTCCTCTAAACCGAAAGGTAAGAAGAAGAAGAAGCAAGGTGGAGCGAAGAAAGTGGCAGTGGGACCTCAGGCAGGAGTGAAGAAGCCGAAATGCAAGTGCTTCACTTGCAAGCAGACTGGACATTGGAAGGCGGACTGTCCTCGCCGAAAAAACAAAGGTATATCTTCTTGTTTAGTTGTTGAAACATGTTTAGCGGTGTTATCTACCAGTGTCTGGTGTGTATATACAGGAGCCACTGATCATGTCTGTAATACTTTGCAGGGGTTCCAGGAAACCCGACGACTAGCTGAGGGAGAAATTACCGTCTTCATGGGCAATGCTTCAAAGGTGGCGGCTATTGCAGTGGGAGACGTTTATTTATCTTTTGATAGGAATAAAGTTTTGGTTTTGAGAAATTGTCTTTATGTACCTACTTTTAGAAAGAATTTAATTTCAGTTTCTAAATTGTTTATGGATGGATATTCTGTTTCTTTTAATGACAAAGTGGTTATAAAAAGGAATAGGGAGATTATCTGTTCTGGTACATTGGTTGGAAATTTATATACTCTTGAACCAAAAACTCCCACGATGCATATAGAAGTCAATAACTCATCTTCTAAGTCTAATAAGAGAAAAGAACCTTCGCAAATGAACCAGACATATCTTTGGCATCTAAGGCTTGGTCATATTAACCTAAGCAGAATTCAAAGGTTGATAGCTGATGGACCTTTGGGTTCATTAGTGGTGGAGGATCTCCCAACCTGCAAATCTTGCTTGGAAGGTAAAATGACCAGGAGGCCTTTCAAGGACAAAGGGTATAGAGCCAAAGATGTGTTAGAATTGGTTCATTCTGATTTGTGCGGTCCTATGTCTATCCAGGCAAGAGGTGGTTTTGAATATTTCATCTCATTTATAGACGATTATTCAAGATATGGATACATTTACTTGATGCGCCGCAAGTCTGAATGCTTTGACATGTTCAAAGAATTCAAGGCTGATGTGGAGAACCGTCAAGGTAAAAGTATCAAGATATTACGATCTGATCGTGGTGGCGAGTACCTCTTGGGAGAGTTTAGGAATTACTTATTAGAGGCTGGGATTCAATCCCAATTGTCTACACCTGGCACACCCCAGCAGAATGGTGTGGCGGAGCGAAGGAATAGGACTCTTATGGAGATGGTCAGATCGATGATGAGTTATTCTGAGTTACCTGTTTCGTTCTGGGGGTATGCACTGGATATGACAATGTATACTCTGAACTTGTTTCCATCCAAATCAGTACCTTCTACCCCTGTAGAACTGTGGACTAGGCGAAAGCCTAGTCTAAGACATATTCGGATATGGGGGAGTCCAGCACATGTGCTGAAGGCTGATGTTGGTAAGTTAGAACCTCGTATAGAAGTGTGCATGTTTGTTGGATACCCTAAGGGAACGAAAGGTGGTTTGTTTTATAATCCTAGAGATCAGAGGGTGATCGTTAGCACGAACGCCAGATTTCTAGAGGAGGATTATGTAATGAACCATAAGCCCAAGAGTAGGATTGTTCTTGAGGAGTTGACAGGGGAAGTCCCGACTTCAGTACCACCGGTACAAGAGGAGATACCACAAGTCACTGCACCGCGTGTCACAGAGCATACACAGGAGTCACCTCGTCGTAGTGGGAGGGTTGTTAGACAACCCGAGAGATTCATGTTTTTGGGAGAGTCTTCGGACTTAGTCCTTGGTGAACATGAACCTGATCCCTGGACATATGACGAGGCACTCCAAGATAGAGATGCGGTATCTTGGCAAAGAGCGATGAATTCAGAGATAGAATCTATGGATTCTAATCAAGTCTGGGAGTTAGTAGAACCACCCGATGGTGTAAAAGCCATTGGATGCAAGTGGATCTACAAGAAAAAAAGAGGAGTATACGGGAAGGTTGAGACCTTCAAAGCTAGGCTTGTTGCGAAAGGGTATACTCAGAAAGAGGGTATCGATTATGAGGAGACCTTTTTGCCGGTAGCTATGCTTAAGTCTATCCGGATTCTCTTATCTATAGCTACTCATATGGATTATGAGATTTGGTAGATGGATGTCAAGACGGCTTTCCTTAACGGAAGTCTTGAGGAGAACATCTATATGCGGCAACCAGAGGGATTCATTGCTAAAGGCAAAGAGCATCTTGTATGTAAGCTTAATCGGTCCATTTATGGATTGAAGCAAGCTTCTAGATCTTGGAACATCCGCTTTGATGAGGTAATCCAGTCATATGGATTTATTCAAAGTTCGGATGAGCCTTGTGTATACAAAAGATGTGACGAAAACGTAGTGGTATTTCTTGTACTATACGTAGATGACATTTTGTTAGTTGGCAACAATATCAAAGTGTTATCAGACGTAAGGGTATGGTTGTCCAAACAGTTTGACATGAAGGACTTGGGAGAAGTGGGACACATCCTTGGGATCAAAGTAATAAGGGATCGCAAGAAAAGGATGTTGTGCTTATCTCAAGCTTCATACATTGACACTATCCTTGCTCGTTTTAGCATGCAGAACTCCAAGAAAGGTTTTCTACCTTTTAGGCATGGAGTTCCTTTATCTAAAGAGATGTGTCCCAAAACATCAAAGGAGATAGAGGACATGAAGGCGGTTCCTTATGCTTCTGCAGTAGGAAGCCTTATGTATGTTATGCTATGTACGAGACCGGATATCTGCTTTGCCGTGGGCATGTTTAGCAGATATCAGAGTAATCCTGGACAGGGACATTGGAATGCGGTAAAGCATATATTGAAGTACCTGAGAAGGACTAGGGATTATATGCTGGTTTACCGGGCAGATAAATTAGTCCCTGTGGGTTACACGGATTTGGATTTCCAATCAGATAGGGACAAGAGTAAGTCTACATTGGGGTTTGTGTTTACTTTTGGAGGTGGAGCCATAGTATGGAGGAGTGTCAAGCAGAAATGCGTGGCAGACTCTACCATGGAAGCTGAGTATGTGGCAGCCAAGGAAGTTGTATGGCTCAGGAACTTCTTGATGGACTTGGATGTGATTCCTTGTTTGCCCAGAACTATCACAATTTATTGTGATAATAGTGGTGCAGTTGCAAACTCGAAGGAACCACGAGCCCATAAGGCGAGTAAACACATAGAGCGCAAGTACCACCTTATACGAGAGATCGTAAAGCGAGGAGAAGTAGCTGTCGCCAAGATTGCATCAGAGGATAACCTGGCGGATCCATTCACTAAGGCCCTTCCAGCGAAAGCATTTGATAGGCATGTGGAGGACATGGGGATCAGATGTATGGCAGTGTGATGACGGCATAGTCTTTTAGTATAAGTGGGAGATTGTTGGAATGTATACTGAAAGCCTAGATCTTTTTGTATGAACATTTTATTTTGGAATAAGAATCACATGATCATTGTTTGCACTTTATATATTTATTATATGTGTGTGTGCATATTGTCTAATATTTTACATTGTAGATAACATGGTGCTTGGTGTGGCACAAAAGATCATGTTATCAGTCCCTTGTAAAATATAAGTAGAGGCTCACAACCAAGATGGTTTTGGACAAACCATTGGCATGGTTGTTGTGTAGCTTGGTATTGTTTTGTCTTGAACATAGAGTTACACTAGTACACTTAGGTGTATTGAGCAGGACCGATATAGAGGTGATTCAATTAATTGTTGACTACATAATTGAATCGTACCTCGGATATTATGTTGTACATGCTCTTAATCCCGATATAATAACGGGTATATGTACTTAGTATTTATTTCTTTGATTTACTAGAGGGTGAGATTTAGATGGATTAAATCAATATGCCCGGTAAGTTGGGAAATGATATTATTTACATGGTGTGCCGTTGATTATAGGAGGAAACCGTGTCCTATATATTAGGTTGATGATGTCCCCTTGAGGAACTCATAAGGTTCATCATGTAAACCCAGCTGGTTGACTTAGTCAACATGATGATAAGGTTGAGTGGTACTACTCGAGGAGTTAGATGTTAATTGATTGATGGTCAGTAAATCAATTAATTAACGGACATTCGATATCTTAAACACGGGGAGATGGATGTACAAATAGTATACGGAGCCCATATTAATTTATGGGGGTTGGTGAGGTAGTTCAATGATGATCCTCTAGTGGAATGGAACATCATTGATGGATCAAGTTTGTGTGGTTCCGATCCATTGGTTGGCCAAGATCCAACTCCTCCTTATGGTCCCTATCTTAGCCTAATATAATCCCCGTGAAGTCTAGATCCAAGGATGTAAAACAAAACTCTAGAACCAACGGTTGGGATTAAATCCCTAGATCCGATGGTTAGGATGAAACCTTAGAATCGATGGTTGGGATTAAATCCCTAGATCCGATGGTTGGGATAAAACCCTAGATCCGACGGTTGGGATGAAACCCTAGATCTGAAGGTTGGGATGAAATCCTAGATCCGAAGGTTGGGATGAAACCCTAGATCCGACGGTTGGGATAAAACCCTAGATCCGACAGTGGAGATTAAATCCCTAGATCCGATGGTGGAGATTAAAGGAGGCTTAAGCCCAATTCTATAATTAGAGGGCTTAGGTTGGGCGGCAAGGTTTTGGTTGAATTGGAGTTAGGGTTTTAGGTTGGGCGGCTAGGGTTTGGAATCTTGGGCTTGGGCGGCAACATTGTGACAAGAACCGACGCCCATCTTCTTCCATCAAGTTGTTGCCGACGCCCATCTTCTTCCATCAAGACTTGGCCGGCGCCCATCCTCTTGGTCCCTCTCTTATTCCTTGGCCGGCGGCAACCTCTCTTCAAGGTTGGCCGACGTTCACTCCTTCATACTCTCCAAGGTGGCCGGCGGTTCTCCTTGCATTGGTGGTCGGCGCTTCATCCATTCGTTCCTTGGCCGGCGGTTGCATCAAACTCCCTTGCTTGGTGGCCGGTTCTAGAAAGGAAAGGTCTTGTTGGTTCTTCTCTTTGTTCACAGCGGACAAGGAAGGGAAGAACGCGATCTAGAAGGCTTCTGCTCGTGGAGGATCTTCGCCCACACGTCGTCCACGAGGAGGATAGGACATACGGTAGAAGATCGTAAGGTATAAAATTTTACAACTTTATTTTCTGATCTTAGCATGTTCTTTTATGTGTTGATTATACATGTGTGTGTATGTATATATTTTGTATAATCATGGACCCCGAAGACAAACACAAAAACCGGCGATCCGTCCGTCGTCTCTTCCGCGGCTAACCAACTAGAAGAGTTGTGTTGCTTGAACAACTAGTTTGTTCAAGCAATCACTCAAGTTGTTAGCACGACGACGAATTGGTTGTGCTAAGGAAACTCATCCCATCCGGATTAATTCTTTCATTAGTGAAAATTTTAATCCGGGGACATGGGAGCCAATGAGCCTTCGAAGCAACTCCCTACAAGTGGTATCAGAGCCACGGTTTCCGGTTTTGTGTGTTTTGGATTCGGTTACTTTCATGCACATATCATATATTGAGTATGTTGGATAATAGTAGGATGTTCGTAGGCTAACTTTTTGGTTGCAGGCATAAGATCCGACTATTATGGCTATTTGTTTTTATGTGATTGTTTTGTGTGTGATTGTATGTATATTATTTGAATCCTCGGGGATGACTAGGCTAGATTAGTATTTAATTTTTGTAATTAAATACGGCAATGTTTAGCCGTTCATTTTAGTTTACTTTCGATCTAGATTATTTATACACTCCTTCGTGGAGTATAGGATCGATGGATGTAAATTAAAATGATTTATCTCGGCTCGGATATCTTTGATGACTTGCGCACGGGAAAAGGTGGAGCGGACGAGGTGGCGACACGACGGGATGCGTATTGGAGGACAATGCCATAATAGTTGGAAAAATTCTATTTTTCCCATATTTATTGCTGATTTGTTTTTATATGCATGTTGTGTATGCTTTAAAATTCCTCAATTTCAATTTACTAAGTGGGAGAGGGATATTTTAATTAATTCCCATGGCCTCCATTACAATTTGATGTGTGATGCAACAAACTTGTGTGTTGGCTTTGAGTGCCTTCCTCCCTACGGACGGGTTTGTTTGCGGATCACTAGGTCAAATAATGGTTATAGGAAATTATCTAGGAGCATGTGTACTTCCACAGCGGTAAGGCACATAATCCGAAATAATTCCCTTAGTATCGTGTAAAGGTGCACACTTAGATGCAAATAAAAGTATCCTCCCCATCGGAGTCACTGCTTTTATTTGTAGGGCCAAAGAGGAACCAACTATTAATTTTATTTGTCAAAAAGTAAGGTTGACAAGATAATAAAATTAATGGTTAAAACCTCCTCTTACAAATGTAGAATTCGTATACGTCTACACAGCGTGGCTTGCGATATTCTCGGTGATTTGAGGTGTTGGTTGATTTCGGAATTTTATTGTTTTGAGGAATCAATAATATTTGAAATCTAATATTTTGATCATTGTGATTCTTAGGTTTTTCAAATGGCTTTCAACCCACTTGCTGTGATTTTAAAAGAAAATAAGCTTACTGGACCTAACTATATTGATTGGAAAAGAAATCTAGATATTGTCTTAACTGCGGAGGAGTACAAATTTGTACTCTTCGAGGTCTGTCCTCCTAAGCCCTCCGATGACTCTGATGAAAAGGAGAAAGAACATTATAAGAAATGGGTCAAGGCAGATGAGATGGCGCGGGGTTATATTTTGGCATCTATGTCAAATCTCAAGGAACATCAGCATCAGGCCATAGCCACAGCTTATGACATGATGTTCAATCTCAAGGAACTTTTCGGACATCAGAGTAGGGCGGCTAGACAGGAGGCAATGAGAAACTTGATGATGACCACCATGATCAAGGGAACACCTGTTAGGGATCATGTTCTCAAGATGATGGCTCATCTTAATGAGATGGAAGTCCTCGGAGCTGAGATCGATGGGGAAACCCAGGTCGATATCATTCTCCAGTCTCTGCCTAGAAGTTTTGAGCAGTTGCGCCTCAATTACAACATGAACAAGAGGTTGTATTCATTGGCGGAGCTTCTGACAGAACTCCAGGCGGCAGAGGGGATTTTTTGTCAAATTGCTCAAGTCATGGTCGCTCAGAAGGTTTCTTCCTCTAAACCGAAAGGTAAGAAGAAAAAGAAGCAAGGTGGAGCGAAGAAAGTGGCAGTGGGACCTCAAGCAGGAGTGAAGAAGCCGAAAGGCAAGTGCTTCACTTGCAAGCAGACTGGACATTGGAAGGCGGACTGTCCTCGCCGAAAGAACAAAAGTATATCTTCTTGTTTAGTTGTTGAAACATGTTTAGCGGTGTTATCTACCAGTGCCTGGTGTGTAGATACAGGAGCCACTGATCATGTCTGCAATACTTTGCAGGGGTTCCAGGAAACCCGACAACTAGCTGAGGGAGAAATTACCGTCTTCATGGGCAATGCTTCAAAGGTGGTGACTATGATCAATTTGAAACCCCTTCTAGAACCCTAAGAATTCATCAAGATCATCCACTTGACCAAGTAGTAGGAGATCTATCTCAAGGAGTAAGAACTAGGTCATTTATAGACCTCCTACTAGTCAAGTAGCTCTTATTTCACAAATCGAGCCCAAATCGATCAATGATGCGTTACATGATGATTGGATTTTGGCAATGCAAGATGAATTGGCTCAATTTGAGAGGAGTCAAGTATGGGAGTTAGTACCTAGACCAAATGATAGCACCATAATTACTACAAGATGGTTCTTTAGGAATAAGCTAGATGACCAAGGAAATATCACTAGAAATAAGGCTAGGTTGGTTGCTAGGGGATTCAATCAAGTTGAGGGGTTTGACTATGATGAGACTTATGCCCCGGTTGCTAGGTTAGAATCTATTAGAATTCTCTTAGGATATGCTTCCTATATGGGATTTAAACTTTATCAAATGGATGTTAAATCGGCATTTCTAAATGGTTATATTAAGGAAGAAGTATATGTAGAATAACCACCCGGGTTTGAGAACATAGATTATCCAAACCCCGTATATAAGCTTAGGAAAGTATTATATGGGTTAAAACAAGCTCCCCGGGCATGGTATGAAAGATTGTCATCCTTCTTAATCTCTAAGGATATTAGAAGAGGCCAAGTAGATCAAACCTTGTTCATAAAGTCAACATTAAATGATATCTTCATAGCCCAAGTATATGTTGATGACATTATTTTTGGGTCAACAAATGATGATCTTCTTCAAGACTTTATAAAAAACATGGAGAATGAATTTGAAATGAGTTTAGTTGGAGAGCTTAACTTTTTCCTAGGGTTACAAGTCAAGCAAACCAATGAAGGGATTCATATTTATCAAACCAGATATGCAAATGAAATGATTAAGAAATTTGATTTGGAAAATGCCAAAATTGTAACCACTCCTATGGCCACTAGCACTAGCATAGATAGTGATCATGATGGTAAGTCAATTGATCTTAAACTTTATAGGAGTATGATTGGTAGCCTACTATACCTAACCGCTAGTAGACCCGATATCTTATTTGCGGTAGGTATGTGTGCAAGATACCAATCTTGTGCCAAAGAATCACATTTAGTAGCCATTAAGAGAATTTTAAGATATGTTAAAGGCACCCTAAATGTAGGACTTTGGTATCCTTGGACTAGGTCTTTTGAGTTGCTTGGCTATACCGTTTCCGATTATGCCGGTTGCAAATTGGATAGGAAGAGTACTAGTGGTGGATGCAAATATCTTGGGTCCTCCCTAGTTAGTTGGAGTAGTAGGAAGCAACATTGTGTTGCTTTATCAACCACCGAAGCCGAATATGTGGCTATGGGTGGTTGTGTAGCTCAATTACTTTGGATGAGACATACTCTTGAGGACTATGAGCTACACTACTCTAACATTAAAGTTTATTGTGACAATGTGAGTACCATCAACTTGACCAAAAATCCGGTACATCACTCTAGGACCAAGCACATTGAAGTGAAACATCACTTCATAAGAGATCATGTGGCAAGAGGGGACATTGAACTTAATTATGTAGAATCTAAGTCCAACCTTGCCGATATCTTCACCAAAGCTCTTCCCGAAACCGAATTTTCATCATTAAGGAGAGAGCTTGGTATGTGCTTTGTAGAGTAAAATTCTAGGTTTGCATGATCCCATATTCATATGTTAGCTTTATACCTTGATGCATCTCACAAAAAGCCTTAAGAAACCTTGATTTTTGTATTGAGACACTTAGGACCATGTGAGATGATAGGGAAGGTGTACATGATGCATTACTATGAGCCAATGACACACCTAGAGACATGAATACCTCATGGACCAATCATTGGGAAGGCTTGTATTCAAGTAATGAATACATAGCTCTAAGAACATGGTTGTAAATTCTAAATCATATATATTTTAAACTATGTTCATCATATTTTGAAAAACAGTTTTCAAGTGGAAGACAAAAGTGATACAAAGTTTGCAAAAACATTAGAACTTTTGTTAGTTTCCAAGTTTGTATCAATCTCGAAATTTGGAAAACAATTATTTTTCAAACTATTTTTCCTTGATAAAGTATGATTTCAGAAATGTGTACGCAAAATTTCGTGATTTTTTGAGATTTTTGGAATTTCTAACGTATTTCTGAGTTTGGGCTGAAAAGGTTGAAATTGATTCAGTTTATCACGATCGTTCGAAACCAATGATCGATACTAATCGTGTCTTCCGACAAATAGCTTCATTTTGTGATATTTAGTGTATCCTTGATGCCCTAACACTCTAGCATGATAATATTGGGTATATTAACACTTGTGTAACTGTTTCATGCAATGTTCTAGGGGGAGTTTTCATAATCTTACATTGTTGGTGCAAAGTTAGGACTTAACCTTCAAACTTTTGTTATGCTTTGCTTCAAATGTTCGTCACACATCACATAGCATATCTTGGATTAAGGGGGAGCTTAATTTCAGACTTATACCTTAGTCCAAGATACAACAACCTTAATTCTTTCAAGAAATCTATGAATTCTTCTCTTTTCGATGTATGTCAAAGGGGGAGAAGGAATGGTTAAGTTAGAATTCATATTATGTGCATATTGAAAAGACCTAACTTATATGATTGCCAAACATCAAAAAGGGGGAGATTGTTGGTGCAACAATGCCCCAAGCATTTATATGTTTTGATGTTTGGATAATCATCTAAGTTAGGCAATGCTTTGTGATCTAATTGTGAATATGTTTGAGTGACAGGGAAATCCAAGTATGAAGACTTGGTAAAAGAAAAGTCCAGGTATGACCTTGGCAAAGGGAATTCCAAGGGATGGACTTGGCAGCGTAAGACCAAGCTTATAGTCTTGGCAGCGTAAACTCCAAGTGAACCTTGGCAAAGGAAGTCTAAAGTAAAGTCTTGGAAGCATAAGTCCAAGCTTGTAGTCTTGGCGGCGTAAAGTCCAAGCATTTGACAACCCAAGACATGACGAGGCAGAAGGAAACTCTTGAAGGCAGGCGCAAGGCTGAAGGAAGAGTTAGAAGGTCAAGTCTAGGTCTAGGGGGTGAAATCAGTATGAAATATTCATACTTGATGAGTATCAGTCGACTGATACGATGTATCAGTCGACTGATATGATGTAACAGTCGACTAATCAGGCATTCAACTGAGTCAGGGTGAAACCCTGACGATCAGTTGACTGCCTTGGTCATGGCTGATGATCGATCGTTGATGTTGCCGATCGCCAAAGGCGCAATGATCGATCAAGGAAAAATTCACCACAGAATGCAGTCTCACTCGACTGATACTTTGATCACTCGACTGATCACTTCATCAGTCGACTGATGGAGGGATCAGTCGACTGATAGGCCTCCCGTTGGAAATGGCGGCTGTGAATCCCCGTGGATCGGCTTTGTTAGAAGCCGTTAGCTTCGACGACAGTCGACTGATGGTGATCATCAGTTGACTGATCAAAGCCCAACAGGAAAAATAACCCTTCTTCTATAAGAAGGGGCCTTGGGGAGCTTGGTGAAGCTAGTGCTCTCATTCCTAGCTACACCCTTGTGCTCACCAAGTTTTCTCCAAATGTTTTTATGATTCTAAACCTCCTCTTCTCTAATCTTAATCTTCCATCATTGTAAAGAAGAGGAGTGCATTGTAAGACAAGGTTTCTCCACCTTGGTTCATCCAAAGGAGGTTTTAGTGAAGGTTGGCTAGGGCTAATCCACCTTATGGATTACCATGGAGTAGGAGCGTCATCTCCGAACCACGTACATCGGGTGTTAGCATTGTTTTCTTGTTTCGTATTCTTATTTACATTTGTATTTGTATTGCTTCCGCTAACGTATTTTGTAGAAACGAAGAAAGGCTAATCACCCCCTCTAGCCATTACAAAGATCCTAACAAGTGGTTTCAGAGCCCGAATAGCTTAGAAGATTTCACCATCAACCAAGGCATTAATGGCTCTTCAAGAGGGATATAGCACCGCCAAGCCACCTCTCTTCGAAGGGAGTCACTTTGCATATTGGAAAGGTAGGATGAAGTATTATCTAATGAGTAATATTGAAATTTGGCATAGCATTGTAGATGGCTTTGAGGAACCGGTGGATGAACATGGAAATCCTATTCCAAGCAAGGATTGGACAAGAGAAATGAATAGGAGGTTCGAATCAAATGCAAAGGTGGTACTCACCATCCAATGCGACATTACAATGGAGCAACTCAACAAGGTGGGGCCTTTCGAATCCGCCAAGGAGTTATGGGAAAAGCTCATTGAGCTAAATGAAGGATCCAAGGAGTCAAAGAGGGCCAAGAAGGACTTGCTAATTGGACAACTTCAAGCCTTCCAAATGAAGATGCATGAAACCGTAAGCCAAATGCATGGAAGGTTCAAGGAGATTGTGAATGGACTCCACATCATAGGTGAGAGAGTTGACAACCGGGATTTGGTAAGGTACATACTTTAAGCATTTCCTAGAAATTCTCTATGGACTTCTATAGTTGATGCTATTAAAGTAACTAGGGATCTTTCTCAAATTAAAATTGATGAATTATTTTGTGAGTTTGAATTGCATGAGCAAACTAACATGTCCTCTAAGGAAAAGGGTTTAGCTCTATTTGTTGAAAAGAAGGAAAAGAAGAAGAAAGAAAGGAAAGAAGTGTCATCATCATCCGAATCAGAGCATGACTCAAGTAGTGATGGAGACTCATCTAGCGAGATGGCCAACTTTGTCAAGAAACTCTATAGAAAATCAAAGGAGTTCAAGAATAGAGAAGCAAGGAAGGGGTCCCATTCTTCAAGAGGTAATATTAGTGGTAATTCAAATTTTAATAATAATGTGATTTGCCATGCTTGCAATAAGAAGGGGCACATAAAGCCGAATTGCCCGGAGCTAAAAAAAAAGGAAGACAATGAAAAGAAAAAGAAGGAAAAGAAGGAGAAGAAGAAGAAGGAGGCCATGTTGGCTCAAACCACATGGGACACACCAAGTGTTGAAGATTCCTCCTCCGATGATGAGCTTTGCCACATCACACGCCATATGACACTTATGGCCCAAGGAGACGACTCCGGTACATCAAGCCAAGAAGAAGACTCTTCAAGTGATGACTCGTCATCTAGTGACGATGAGGTAATGAACTCTCCTAAAGTTAAGCTTCTTTATAAATCAATTGCTTATCTTAAAGAGGCTTTAGATAAGTTTAAATCTAAGTTTAGAAGCATGAAGGTAGAACTAATGGCCATTAGGAATGAAAAACCGTCACATGTTGATTCTTACATACTTAAGGAAGAGAATGACAAACTTAAGGATGAGGTTAGTGAATTAAAGGCATGCTTAGAAAAATTTACAAATGACTCAAAATATCCTGACATGATCCTTAGCTGACAAAGAGCCGTTTACAACAAGGCCGGTTTAGGATATAAGTCAAAAGAAAAAGAAGTTGCTTATATCTCATTGATTAATAGAAAAGCAACCATTAAGAGTAAGGTTAAGAAAGCATGGGTACCTAAGAAGTTCTTACTTAATGTTACCGGTCGAAATGTTTGGGTACCAAAAGATTGTTTTTTTCATGTGATTTAGGTAGGAGAGCAAGGTATGTGGATTGTGGATAACGATTTCTCAACACACATGACCGGGGATGTGAGCAAGTTCTCTACAATTAAGTATGTGAAGAAGGGAGCGGTGTCTTTTGGAAATAGTGGAAAACTCAAGATATTAGGTAGAGGTACAATTGAGGTATCCCCCAAAATTGTCATTCACAAAGTTTTACTAGTTGAAAATATGAAATTTAATTTATTAAGTGTTAGTCAACTTTGTGATGCAAGCTACCATGTTTCTTTTGAATCCTCAAAACGCATGATTAGACACAAGGAATTAAATGATTGTATGTTAGTTGGATATAGGAAATCAAATATTTATTATGTTGATCTTTCATATGCTTCTAACATTTCTACTAAGTGTCTTGTTGCAAAAGAAGAAGAAAGTTGGCTATGACATAGGAGATTGGGGCACATCAACATGAAAAACATAGCTAAGGTAGCCAAGTTTGAGTTGGTCAAAGGGCTACCAAAGATCAAGTATGTCAAGAACAAAATGTGTGATGCATGCCAAGAAGGAAAACAAACAAAGGCATCACACAAAGGTAAAATCTTAACAAATACCTCTTTACCGTTAGAATTATTGCATCTTGATTTATTTGATTGCCATAGTACTCCTTCTTTAAATGGTAACAAATATTGTTTAGTCATAGTAGATGATTTTTCTAGGTATACTTGGGTTTATTTTATGAAAGATAACACTACAAAAAAATTCGTTGCAAAAAAAAATTTGTGACGAATTTAGCGACAAAAATTTTTTTGTTGGGAATTAAGCGTCGCAAATATTAGCGACAAAAATAGCGACGAATTTTAGCGACGAAAATTAGGGACGAATTTTAAATTTCGTCGCTAATTTTGTTGCAAAAGTTACTCCGATTTCCAAAATTCGTCGCAAAATTCGTCGCAAAATTTTGCAACGAATTACAAATTCGTCGCAAATTTGCGACGAATTTTTAATTCCTTGCAAAATTTGGCGACGAATTAATTTTTTCGTCGGAAATTTTTGCAACGAAATAAGGAATTCGTTGGTAAATTTACGACTGATACAAATTCATCGCAAAATTCGTCGCAAAAAACAATTTTCTGCGACGAATAAATTTTTTCGTTGGTAATTTTCGCGACGAAAAAAGTAATTCGTTGGTAAATTTGCGATGTTTCCAAATTCGTCGCAAATTTCGTCGCTGAAATTTTCGACAAATTCTTTTTTCGTTGCAAATATATGCGACGAAATATTTTTCGTTGCAAAATTCGTTGCAAAATTTGTCGCAGATTGGATTCGTTGCTAAATTCATCGCAAATTTGCGACGAAATTTATATTCGTCGCAAAGGTCGTCGCAGATTTATCGGGATTTAGCAACGAATTGGGATATTTGTCGCTAAATTTGTCGCAAAATAAAAAAAAATTTGACAGATTTATTCTGTTTCGATATTCTATCGTATATACAAATAATCACACACACACAACAAAATACAATAAGTTCTAATATCCAAATAAATACATTCAATACAAACAAAACACACACACATTCAATACAACAAAATAATATTCAATAATATCCAAAAATATTTGATATCTAAATAAATACAAAGCAACACAATAAGTTAAGAACAAAACAACATTCCAAATAAAAAGTTATATCCTACAACATTTCAAACATCAACATAGTTATGATATCCAAATAACAATGTCTACAAAAGATCACAACACATGGGGAAAAAAAGAGAATCTGGTAAGTAATCGCGCGCCGACATTCTTCTACCTGCATTAGAAAACAAATAAACAGCAAAAAGTATCATACATTAAAAAAAACTATATACTAACACGAAAATAAATATGCAAAGACTTACAATGGTGTGCATTTTCAACCGCCATAAGGATTGACTTCATAGATCATTCCTGTTTAATGCAAAATAAAAAGTACTAATAAAAAATGTAAAAAATGAAGGAGTAACAAACTAAATAAACTAAACAATTTTAAAGGTACTAATTAAAAACATGCATACAATATCATCATCGTCGCCACCATCATCGTCTTGACTCGGAGGAATATGACTTGGACCGTATAAATTAGCATAAGAAAGGCTTGTTGTCGTCGCATCTCTATCATTTCCTGATCCCTTTGTGAGTTTTGATGTTGTATTGCTAAAATTTGCTGATCTCTTTCATGTATTATGCCCTTCAAATTGCTAACCTCCTCAGTCAAGTTGTGTATCTGTGCCGCTACTGCTGGTGGAGTAGAAGAAATAGATCTACGAGGAGCATTATGCATTCTGCTCAGAGAACCCATACCTAGTATCCTTCCCCCTTTGGATCCTCCAGTCGCCTCAAGCCATAAATCCATATCATTACTAACGGATGGCTCGGATCCTCAAGATCACCGTCATCTCACGAAATTCTCTACGAGATGAGGATAAGCGATCATATCTCTCCTACACAAAATTAAAAATTTAATCAGAGCATTTACATAACTAACAGAATTAAAGTTATAAAGTAAGTTTAAAGATTATTTCAAACCTTAATAGCTCGAGCTCTATCTCCACTCCAAGTCTTATCTTTTTTTTGGAAAGTGCGAACGAAAGTATCTATAAATTCTGGCTCCTTTCCCAATTCCTTAGACTAAATATAAGAATGTTAGAAATAAAATAATAATCTGAAATAAATTTAAAAACTAATTGTAGAATTTAAAAATTACCAATCGTGAATGCTCCTCGATATTTATAGATCCGCCCGCATATGTTGCAGATAAGTCTCCAGAATTACAGGCTTGATTTAATTTATTCTGTTGACTTCTTTTTTTGCTCTCATCCGATTGCCAATAATTGGAGATTTTACTCCAATTTTCTGACGTGACACAGGCGGGTTTTTTTCCAGTAGATTTGGCATGACTCAATACATGCCGGATATGATCGCCACATTTTTTTTTTAAATTCTTTTAACTTCCAAGTCTTGACTAGGGTCCCAAATAAATCTCCGCTGAGATGGAAATAAAACAATTGATTATATAATCACTTATTTAATATATAAAATGAATCAATTATACCTGAAACTCACACCACCATAATTCTTTTGTAGGTCCTGGCGTGCTCGAGTATGACAAAGAATCTCCTCTCCAATAGTTATTCACGATTTTATTGATCTCGCGAATAACAGGTACAGAATTTTCAAACCTATGATCAAGTGAAAAAAAATCGAATAAATAATTAAGATAGTTTAAAAATTATAATACTTATATTACTTACGAATCTCCCATAGGAAATATATATGGTCGACTTTCGATGTTCTCAGTAGAGGAGTGTCTGGCGGGTATAGGTGAATCAGAATGGGACGGCCGTGCCTGTAAAATACCAGAAAAAAAAAATAAAATAAAATATTCCTTGTTAATTGATAAAAATATCTTGTAGAATTTTTTAGGAGTTTTTAGAAATTTTTCTGGAATTAATTGGAGTTCATATGATTGATTAGGAGGAGGATTAAGGTTTAAATAGATGATTGAATTAGACTTGAGCTAGCTCAATCATTTGATCGATTTTTAACACTCGAACTCAAACCTGATTTCGGTTATTTTTCTTGGTCCGATCGACTTCTCCCCTATTTCTCCCGATCGCCCGTTCCTCCTCTTCCCATTTGCGATCCCCTCCACACCGCTCGCCGCGCTGCTCCACGTCGCTCGTCGTCGTGAGAGATCTGCCGCCGCCCCTTTGCCGTAGCCATACCGCCACCGCTGGGTCACCGCGCCGCAGCCTCAGCATCACGCGGCTGCCGCCTACGCTGCGCCCTTGCGTCGTCGGCCAGAACCGCGGACTCGCTCCACTCACCGTCGTCGCGCCTCCATCATCGCCTCCTGACGCCCCACGCCACCATCGATTTGCCTCAGCTGGCATTATCGCCACGCCACCGCCTTACGCGTCGGCAACCGCGACCTTCGCACACTTGCCGTCCATAGCTGCATCTCCGGCCACCGCAGTCGCCTAGCCGCGACACCAGCCGACCATGGCCAGGCATGTGAGCACCACCGTCGACTCTTTCTTCCTGATTTCATTGCTGTTGATTCCTCCGAACTCGATTTCTAGGGTTGGATCTCCGTCGCCCTCTACTCCGCCACTGTGGATTTGCTCATCACATCGCGATAAACTCCATCGCCTGTTCTGTGGATTGCCTCCAAGGTCGCCGGCACATCCAATTTCTGGGGTGCTTTGAAGACTTTGTATCGGATTCGTGTAGGGATTTCACCCGAATTAATCTGATTGATCCAGCTGTGAATGTCTATGTTGGGATCAAGGAACTGGGCTAGATAAACTAGGATTGGTAGATCAATGTTGGAATTCATTTCCAATCTGATTGTTGGATTCAGATCTGATGAGGATCAAGAAGTTGAACAGATGGAAACAAGGCTTGGTAAGTAGAGATTTGATTGTTCATAGTTGTGTATCAATTTAATTTAGTAAACTGATCTGGATATGTCATTATTGGATTATATTGGTAGTTAGTGGAGACTAGGGTTCTTCTGATTATATTGGTATTCTACGGTTTCAGGACTTTGATATGAGGCTGGTTCATGGATGTGGAGACAACTTGTATTCTCAGACAAGTCGTCAAAATAGGTGGGTAATTTCCTACCTGGTCCGGGTAGTTGTTTTTCATTCAGATTTAGTCATTGATATGAGCATGTTAGGTGTTCATATTACCTTGACCATGTTCTTTTTATCGTATGCTTGATCTTTTACCGTTGGCTATTAACTCCATTGTTGATATCATGTTTATTTTATCATGATTAGGAGTTATACATATAGGTGATGCAAGTAACTTAGAATTTGTTTAAGTTAAGTGCAAATAGTAAAGTCCGGATGACAACCTGATTGTACATTGGGCAAAAAGGTCATCCGTAGGTAGACAATGTCTTTAACCTGGGGTTAGTTCTAGTACCCTTAAGTTGTATGTTACCACCGAACATGTATTGTGCAAATGGTCAGAGGAATGATACTTAGGGTATCGCTACGGACCGATGGTCCTAGCTTATTATAATCAGATGAGTACGACTCTCTACATGATAGAGAGTGTGTCTATCAGTTGAGTAGGACTCTCTACAGGATAGAGAGTGCGTCGATTAGATTGGTATGACTCTCTACAGGATAGAGAGTGTTATGATCGATTAGTACGACTCTGCTGGATAGAGAGTGCGTTGATCTGGTGAGTATGATTCTCTGTAGAATAGAGAGTCTATGGTGGATGTCTGTATGTGAGACATTGCATTCATGTCATTTGCATGCACGCTGGCGACGAGGTCTCCCTTGTGGTTGAGAGTGTCGCCAGTCATCCTGCCTCCACGGTTACTCATAGGAGGAGTAATCGGTGTGAGGGCAGAGCATTGAGGTGCCGCACTCTACCACTATAGACGGTGGTAGTTGGATTTGCGTGTCGTAGTCCTGCGTGTGTGGTACTCGACCACTCATGGGTAGTGACTGTCGGAGTGACCAACAGCAGGGACCCCCATCGTGTAGCTTGCTCTTTACGCTTATATGCTACTCGATCATACTGCCCACTCGGCCACTCGAGAGTAGTGGTTGGTGTTGAGTTGGGACAGTTGTCATGCTCGAGCCACCGAGGCCACACTGGGGTCGTGGTAGCTTTAGGGTGAGCCGACATGACCATGCATGCTGCATAGCCGTATCTGATGGCGCTTTGCATATTACCATATATATATATATATACATATATGCATGTATATATATATATATATATATATATGGATGGTTGAGATTAATATATATATATATGGATACAGTCTATATATATATATGATTATTGTGATGTTGCTTTTGTTTGTACTATGCTTGTTGCATTTGTTTGTACATCATATTCATGCATGTCTCCTGCATTTGTTATACGATTGTGTCGGATGTTGGTATGTGTTGGACAGACCATAGATACCTTGACCTGTAGCATGAGTAGATTATGTGTTGGTATTACTCTTCCTGTTATATATATGTTGGATATATGTTCAGGTTGGATCAGAGTAGCGTAGCAGACTTCAGGTATGTCTGCATTTTATGTTATTCATTTCAGTTAGACGGTATATGCTCGTATTTATATACTATGCTGATATACCTGTTGTACATATGGATTATGTTGTCGAAATACATGTGATATTACATATATACATGTTTTCTATTACCTGCTGAGTTTTACTCACCACCCCCGCGGACCACAGGTTTTACATCGCCTGTAATGTGTAGAAGACTTCGTGACAGCTTGGAGCACCGCCGGCTGACGTCATCTCATCTCACGAGGCTCCCGTATTTTGTTTTGGGCCTGCTGTCCGCCGTGTATTGTATTTGGAGTTTTCTTGATGTACATATTGTATATTCGGATTTTGTCGAGGTTCTGTGTTGTTGTGTTGTGTTAGTCATACCGGTATGCATGTGTGGGATTGATATCCCATTGTTGTAGTATGTTTCCGCTGTGTCTTGTATAGTTTTTGTTTTCATACATATATATTGTTGTTATTGTGGGCCTACGGGCCTTGTATTAACCCGAAATGTTGCCACGTACAGGGGAGGTGCCGTCCGTTTAATTTTCGGCTCGGTATGCTCTCGGGGCGTGACAACTTTAGTGGTATCAGAGCCCAAGGTTCTGCGATGCCGTATTATGTTATTTTGAGTCGAGTGTTGGATTCTCGGGAGTCGATTTATTCGGTTTTGGTTTTCTGAGATGAGATGGACAGCGGCCTGAGCTCCAAGCAGCACGAGGTAAGAATTCCTGAAAAACTTATGGTTTAGTAGATATTTATCTAAACTTGATCAGTAGGTGTATACAATAGAGTTATGACACCTGTGTAGACTTTTAGTAGAGGTCGTCCACCGAGACGACCAACCGAAGTTACCTTAGTGTTTATACTCCCAGTTTTATTGCCTATGCATTTAGATGCTTATAACAGGGAATAACCTATAGTTTGTTGGTTATTGTTCGTAACCGTGGTATGTGTTGACCACGGAAATGACCTGTTGAGTCTGTGAGTCTTAAACCTGTGTCGAAAAGGTGATTTACCTTTGAGGGCCGACTGATACCGAGTCAAAAAACAGGGGCCAAGTCGTCACATTTATTATGGAAATCAGAGACTACAGTCTTAGAGATTTACTAATCGTATAGTCGGATCATTACCTGTGGGTAATGAACAGACTTGTAGACTATTATTGATGCAGATAGCGGAAGGCTAGGTTATGGAGTTTCATAGGGATTTTATCCCTGAGTTGTTCGTACTGAGTTGTATAACTTTGAGAGTACTTCTAAGTACTTACTCATGTTATACCGAGAAAGTAGAGTTATTTGCATACCATTATCGGGGTTAAGCCGGTATTTGGTGATAAATGCAGAAAATAATCTTCGTGAAATAATATATCACTTGATCATGGATTAGTGATGTTGAAAGAGTGTATTTCCCCGTGTCACTTTTAGTGACACATTGTAAGGAATTCTTGAGCTTCAAGAAAGGGTGATCGGTCAGTAATAGTGTACTGTGCAGAGTCGTGAGACTTGCAGAGGTTACGACCACCTAATAGCTCAAGAAGATAAGTGGATGATTTAAGCCACCCAGAGTTATTGGCTTATAGTTGGATTAGGATGCCGGGATCTTCTACCAGATCCTGCCGGAAGACGTTGGATTGAGACGGGAGTTTAAAAATGACTCCGTACAAGAGTTTAAGAGTTGGAGACCGGTAGACAACTATTGCAGGTCAACTGATTAGAGTCAGAAGTCTCCGACTATTGGATAGAAGGAGGAAGATCGGAGTTATAGGCTTTGAGCTATTTTCCGATTATAGAAGACCAATCGCAGATCATCAGAAGGTTCTTGTGGATATCAGCAAAATCAGAACAAAGACTCCGAAGGGATTGTGTGCGCGGTCAAGGCGATCATGAAGACACGTGAAGCGGAATATCTATTGAGCGAATTGTTGCTATTTATGAGCAACCAGTACAGTGGAGGTGTACCTTGAAGATTCAGTTGAAGACTACCAATGACGTTCCAGGAGGATGATGCACCGTCTCGACAGCAGAGATCAACACAGAAGATTGGGTTATCTCAACAGCAACAACCTACTACCTCAGACGTGGTCGAAGTTCCTTGATACTACCCTTCAAAGAAAGATCAAGAAAGATCCGCGAAGACATCGTAGAAGATTCATGCGCATAACAACAACGATTACCTCGGGCGTGTTTTGCTTAGTACATAAGAGAGATTATACGACAAAGGTCGTATCTATTCGGTATTCTACAGTTGCAGCTCTTAGGATTAAGTAATGTGATCAGATGATCTAGCATGATCCTCGGATCATTCATCGAAATGCGAAGCTTTATCGTGGGTGTTGGATCGATCTTTTCTCTTGGAGAAAGGCCGAGACTGTGTGGAGCCTTTTGGATCGGATCAGCGGATATTTGATCGTTGGTATTATTACTCTAGTTTTACCCTCTGGGTTAATATATTGAGAGATGCTTGTAGTTACAGGTATCTGTATCTAGAACATTCTCAGTTGGATTAGAAGGGTCCTTTACATCGACTTGTGGGTCGGTGGTATCTCTACCATCAGGTGAGATGAGGATCAACAATTAAGAAGTCAAGGGATGCCCTTAGACTCTGATAGTCATACTTTTACTGTGGACATATCCTTACGGATGGTCAAATTATCGGAAGTATGGTACGATATGCTCAGAGGTGCGTATAATCTGAGAGTATTCGGATGTAATTTCGGATGAAATCCAAGGCTTGCCGTTGCTTAGGCAAGTGGAGTAGGCGTTCGAAATGATTGCAAAAATAGTCCGGTATCGAAGATCCTATACCGGGGGATAATTTAACTGGTATCAGTGTTGTTAAACACTATGGAAATTGGAAGAACGTAAGTTGTGATTATAGGAGATGTTGGAGGGGATATTTATCTATCCCAGTATTCCTCCTTGAGAAGATCCGGAACTCTTTGTTGAAAGAGAGATGGACCTTTGAAGGTATGCATCGATTATCGATGATGGAATACAGTAGTTGTCATGATAAATATCCTTGTTGTGGATAGATGATCTATTTAGATCAGCCAAAGACACCTGTGTATACTCTAAGGTTGGTTTACGACTGGAGTACTGATATTGTAGTGACATGATGTCATACGATTATCATTGTTGATGTAATGATTAATATATATCATCAGCTTAGAGTAAAGGGGATGCAGGTGTGTAGATACGCCAATTTCATACTTTGTATGAATTTTTATGAGTTTTGATAAAGTTGTTAGACTAATTAACGATTTAGTCACCACTGGATTTAAGAATCGTGTATCTTGGACACGATTGGATCAGTTGGTATTTGTTGGAGTTGCGTAACACGCTTGTTGATTGTAATAGTTGGAGTTGCGCTTTTCGACCACCACCGTAGATGGTGATTTTCCTTGTATGTTTTGATTAATTTCGTAGATGTGGATAGAATGTTTGGCATTACTATACCACAGACTTGTTTGACAAAGGTGATGATGGAAATCATTTAGTCAGAAGCTGGTGAAACCAGTTTACATGACCTAGATGACGGTTAACTTTTACACAAGTATTAGTTAATCCTTCTGGAATAGATAAAAGGATGATGTACGCAGATGCGTCGTTTCAGGGATCGGAGCGAATCCGCTACAGTTGCATGAGACGTATCTTATGCTTACGACAGTTAAGAAACTACGAGATAGTCTGTCATATACATGACGTGACTTTCGTAGTTATTATCTGGATTTGTAGTTGTATGGAGCAGAAGTGCTCATTGAATTTAACAAGCTATTGGGTAGCTACAATAGAGTTGCTGGAGCGCGAACAGTTGCAACAATTGCAACAAAGGAGATTGATTGCTATAGTCTTCCATGCACTTACAGCGTGTGTGGAGTGTATCTTGGATGATTGATGGATTTCTCTTTTGAGAAAATAACTCCCCGTCTCTGATAAGGATAGTGGGTTCCGGAGTTGCAGTGTTTAAGAAAGAGTTGCTACAGAAAGCACATCATTCGAGATGGGCTATATACCTTGGTGGTACTCAGATGTACCAAGAGTTGAACGTTTATACTGGTGGAATGGTATAAAGAGAGTTATAGCAGATTTTGCTGCTCGATGTTTAGTATGCCAGTAGGTGAAGGCTGAACATCAGAAACTCGCTGGATTGCTCTAGAAAATTTCGATTCCGGATTGAAAGTGGGAGCATATCACGATTGATTGCGTTACGGGATTGTCTAGAACCCGTAAGGGACGTGATGCGATTTGGGTGATCATGGATCGACTGACCAAATCAGCTCACTTCCTTCCTATTCGTGGGTCGTCCTCGTTGGATCATTCGGCAGAGTTGTATTGTCGAAAGATTATGAGATCGCGTGGGGTACTTTTAAGTACCATATCGGATAGAGATTCATGATTTATCTCGCGATTTTTGGCAGAGTCTGCACTAGGCGATGGGCATAGAGCTTCGGCTTAGTGCAACGTTTTCATCCACAGACAGATGAACAGTCTGAGTGTATCATTTAGACGTTGGAGGATCTATTCAGATATTGTGTCGTGGATGATGGAGGTGTAGCTTATCGGTTGGCTTTACCTCCGACACTTGCGGGTGTTCACCCCCTATTTCATTTTTCTATGCTGGAAAATACGTGTCGCGATCTGACCATGTTCCGAAAGAGGTTCCGATTCTACCTCAGTCTAATGCGGCTTACGAGGAGATTTCAGTGCGTATTCCTGGTCGCAACGAGCGTCAGTTGCAGAACAAAAACCATCCGACTCATAAAGGTTGGATGACGGCATCATATTGATGAGGAGGCTACTTGGGAGCTGGAAGACACTATCCGGGCTCGATAGTCTTATTTGTTCACTTGAAGAATGTATGTGGTCCTTTCGGAAACTTGCTTAAAGTAATTTTTGCATGTTAGTACGAAATTTGGGGACAAAATTTTTTATAAGTGGGGGAGAATGTAAAATACTAGAAAAAAAATAAAATAAAATATTCCTTGTTAATTGATAAAAATATCTTGTAGAATTTTTCAGGAGTTTTTAGAAATTTTTCTGGAATTAATTGGAGTTCATATGATTGATTAGGAGGAGGATTAAGGTTTAAATAGATGATTGAATTAGACTTGAGCTAGCTCAATCATTTGATCGATTTTTAACACTCGAACTCAAACCTGATTTCGGTTATTTTTCTCGGTCCGATCCCCTCCACGCCGCTCGCCACGCTGCTCCACGTCGCTCGCCGCCGCGAGAGATCTGCCATCGCCCCTTTGTCGTAGCCATACCGCCATTGGGTCGCCGCCGCAGCCGATCACGCGGCCGCCGCTATGCGCTTTATCGCGCTTGCCCTTGCGTCGGCCGAATCGCGGACCGTCGCTCCACTCACCGTCGTCGCGCCTCCATCATCGCCTCCTCGCCGACGCTCGACCACGCTCGGTAGTCGATTTGCCTCCATCGCTCATCGCCAGCTTCGCGCTGCCATAGCGTCGCGACCTTCGCACACTTGCCGTCCATAGCTGCATCTCCGGCCACCGCAGTCGCCTAGCCGCGACACCAGCCGACCATGGCCAGGCATGTGAGCACCACCGTCGACTCTTTCTTCCCGATTTCATTGCTGTTGATTCCTCCGAACTCGATTTCTAGGGTTGGATCTCCGTCGCCCTCTACTCCGCCACTGTGGATTTGCTCCGGCTGTCACTGTTGCAGTCGAAACTCCATCGCCTGTTCTGTGGATTGCCTCCAAGGTCGCCGGCACATCCAATTTCTGGGGTGCTTTGAAGACTTTGTATCGGATCTGTGTAGGGATTTCACCCGAATTAATCTGATTGATCCAGCTGTGAATGTCTATGTTGGGATCAAGGAACTGGGCTAGATAAACTAGGATTGGTAGATCAATGTTGGAATTCATTTCCAATCTGATTGTTGGATTCAGATCTGATGAGGATCAAGAAGTTGAACAGATGGAAACAAGGCTTGGTAAGTAGAGATTTGATTGTTCATAGTTGTGTATCAATTTAATTTAGTAAACTGATCTGGATATGTCATTATTGGATTATATTGGTAGTTAGTGGAGACTAGGGTTCTTCTGATTATATTGGTATTCTACGATTTCAGGACTTTGATATGAAATTTGGTTCACGGATGTGGAGACAACTTGTATTCTCAGACAAGTCGTCAAAATAGGTGGGTAATTTCCTACCTGGTCCGGGTAGTTGTTTTTCATTCAGATTTAGTCATTGATATGAGCATGTTAGGTGTTCATATTACCTTGACCATGTTCTTTTTATCGTATGCTTGATCTTTTACCGTTGGCTATTAACTCCATTGTTGATATCATGTTTATTTTATCATGATTAGGAGTTATACATATAGGTGATGCAAGTAACTTAGAATTTGTTTAAGTTAAGTGCAAATAGTAAAGTCCGGATGACAATCTGATTGTACATTGGGCAAAAAGGTCATCCGTAGGTAGACAATGTCTTTAACCTGGGGTTAGTTCTAGTACCCTTAAGTTGTATGTTACCACCGAACATGTATTGTGCAAATGGTCAGAGGAATGATACTTAGGGTATCGCTACGGACCGATGGTCCTAGCTTATTATAATCAGATGAGTACGACTCTCTACATGATAGAGAGTGTGTCTATCAGTTGAGTAGGACTCTCTACAGGATAGAGAGTGCGTCGATTAGATTGGTATGACTCTCTACAGGATAGAGAGTGTTATGATCAGTTGAGTACGACTCTCTGCTGGATAGAGAGTGCGTTGATCTGGTGAGTATGATTCTCTGTAGAATAGAGAGTCTATGGTGGATGTCTGTATGTGAGACATTACATTCATGTCATTTGCATGCACGCTAGCGACGAGGTCTCCCTTGTGGTTGAGAGTGTCGCCAGTCATCCTGCCTCCACGGTTACTCATAGGAGGAGTAACCGGTGTGAGGGCAGAGCATTGAGGTGCCGCACTCTACCACTATAGACGGTGGTAGTTGGATTTGCGTGTCGTAGTCCTGCGTGTGTGGTACTCGACCACTCATGGGTAGTGACTGTCAGAGTGACCAACAGCAGGGACCCCCATCATGTAGCTTGCTCTTTACGCTTATATGCTACTCGATCATACTGCCCACTCGGCCACTCGAGAGTAGTGGTTGGTGTTGAGTTGGGACAGTTGTCATGCTCGAGCCACCGAGGCCACACTGGGGTCGTGGTAGCTTTAGGGTGAGCCGACATGACCATGCATGCTGCATAGCCGTATCTGATGGCGCTTTGCATATTACAATATATATATATATATACATATATGCATGTATATATATATATATATATGGATGGTTGAGATTAATATATATATATGGATACAGTCTATATATATATATGATTATTGTGATGTTGCATTTGTTTGTACTATGCTTGTTGCATTTGTTTGTACATCATATTCATGCATGTCTCCTGCATTTGTTATACGATTGTGTCGGATGTTGGTATGTGTTAGATGACCATAGATACCTTGACTGTAGCATGAGTAGATTATGTGTTGGTATTACTCTTCTGTTATATATATGTTGGATATATGTTGAGTTGGATCGAGTAGCGTTGAACTTGAGTATATACGCATTTTATGTTATTTATTTCAGTTAGACGGTATATGCTCGTATTTATATACTATGCTGATATACCTGTTGTACATATGGATTATGTTGTCGAAATACATGTGATATTACATATATACATGTTTTCTATTACCTGCTGAGTTTTACTCACCACCCCCGCGGACCACAGGTTTTACATCGCCCAGTGTAATGTAGAAGACTTCGTGACTTGAGCACCGCCGGCTGACGTCATCTCATCTCACGAGGCTCCCGTATTTTGTTTTGGGCCTGCTGTCCGCCGTGTATTGTATTTGGAGTTTTCTTGATGTACATATTGTATATTCGGATTTTGTCGAGGTTCTGTGTTGTTGTGTTGTGTTAGTCATACCGGTATGCATGTGTGGGATTGATATCCCATTGTTGTAGTATGTTTCCGCTGTGTCTTGTATAGTTTTTGTTTTCATACATATATATTGTTGTTATTGTGGGCCTACGGGCCTTGTATTAACCCGAAATATTGCCACGTACAGGGGAGGTGCTGTCCGTTTGATTTTCGGCTCGGTATGCTCTCGGGGCGTGACAGTGCCGGCGAATGAGATGGTACTGGCGGCTGATCATGTGAAGGTCCAGGAAGATCAGGAGGGCAAGTAGGTATAGTGCTGGCAGGCGGTGGATCAGTCTGGCCACTACTAGTACTCTGTCGTCTCTGTCCACCACGTCGAAACTATCAACCAAAAACAAAATTAGAATAAAGAAAATAAAACTTTTATGCTTAATGAAGAACATGAAAAACTTACAATATGCATAATGAAGATATTAGAGACTGCGACCGCGCTAAGCTACGATGATTTCACCACTAATAACCTATAAGAACAAATTATACAAAACATACAGAGACAAAAGATATAAATTTAACATTGAGACATTATATACACAAATAATTGAGCTAAGAAAATTTGTAAAATTATAGTTTAAAACTAAAATTATATATATAAAAACTTACCCTAGACGTCAAATTTCAAAGTCCTCATTATCATCTTCCTCATCCTCATCAGTATCCTCCTCCTCGGTCTCCTCCTCCTCTTCCTCCTCGTCCCCCTCCTCCTCTTCATCATTATCATCAATTTCAGTTGCATCCACGTTTATCACTACTCCGCTGGGATCTCGTAACGTTGGAATTATATATTCCTCGGTATTAAACATATTTATAACTTTGTCTTGTTGATATGCAATGTCTTGCCAGCGCTCTTCAATTTTTTTCCGTGCTTTTGTTTTACAAACAGCCCACCATTCATTTTTGTCACGCCTCAAACTAGGATATGAAGCATAGAAAACTTGAATCGCTTGTTGTGCCAAAATAAATGGTTCATATCTCTTATAAAATCTTTTATGATTTACTTCAACCAAATTATACTGTGGATGCACCTTCATCCCCCTGACGGGGTCAAACCAGCGACACATAAATAAGATAACTCGCATCTCTGGACCAGGATAATCAATCTCTATAATTTCATCCAGGAAACCATAAAATTCATTGCTTGCACCTCTATCATTGGAAGACTGAACACATACTCCACTATTCATTGTACTTTTTCCATTTCCATATTCTTGAGTGTGGAAATTATATCCGTTTATGAAATATGCTGGCCAAGTGTGTACCATTGATTTTGGACCCCATGATAGATGGATTAGCAATTCTTGCTGAACGTGAGTTTGATTATCATAAACCTATACTCAAATGAAAATGATATTTATTTAAAAGTTAAGATATGTGTAAACAAAAATGAGGTAATTAAAGCGCTATATGATTTGAACCATGGTGCAAATTCGATCGCAGTAAGTGATCAAAGTCACGTGTCGGGATTTGAGTATAAGTTTTGGAAAATCCTATAATAAAAATTGTATTATAACATAAACAAATTAACACTTGAAGAAATAGGAAATATATACTAACTCAAAATATGGCGATATACGGACAATTAAGTAAAACATATGTGCCGCCATTCTTGATCAGTTAAGTATCGTTGCTTACACGGTCCACTTGGTCGACCAAGATAATTAAAAATTGAGAAAGAATTTAAATTGGGATCGACAGGACCTTCATCATTCCTTCCGGATTTTCGTCTTTTGGTCTAAACGTGAGGCTCAAAATAATATGATGCAAAAGTTGTTACTTCCTCCACAATATATGCATTCACAATAGAGGCTTCAACATGTGCCTTATTTTTCACTTTTTTCTTCAAATGATATAAGAATCTGATTGTAATATAACAAATTGTATTAGAAATGAATATATAAAAAAATTAAACATTTTTATGCAATTTTAATGAAATATAGAATATGCGAAATATACCTTTCAAAAGGATACATCCATCGATAATGAACTGGTCCTCCAACTTTGGCCTCATATGGCAAGTGAACCAAAAGATGTTCCATTGAATTAAAAAATGCAGGCGGAAAAATCCTTTCTAAATTGCACAAAATAATTGGAATGTCTCTCTCTAACTTCTCCATGTGTGAATATCCCAAATATGAGCATATATCATGAAGAAAATACTTAACTCAGAATGGCACCCTGCATAAAAAATTCGGTAAGAGTTCTTTAAAGGCAATAGGAATAAGTCTTTCCATGAATATATGACAATCATGGCTTTTCAAACCCATCAATTTGCATTCCTTCATATCGACACATCTCCCAAGATTAGAAACATACCCATCAGGAAATCTCAATGACTTCAACCATTCACAAACAACACGTCTGCTTCCTTATTCAATGTATAAACCGCCTTTGGTTTTGGTCCTCTACTATTTTCATCAACATCAAGTTGGTCGTTTGCAAATGAGTCGCATATCTTTTCTTGCATTCAGATTATCTTTTGTTTTTCCGGTGATATCCATCACTGTATTTATCAGATTATCAAAAACATTCTTCTCAATATGCATAACATTGAGATTATGATGAATCAAATTACTAAACCAATACGGTAACTCCCAAAATATACTTCGTTTGGTCCATTTATGGTTGCTTCCATATTCATAAGTTGTATCATGTGGCTCTTCAATAACAGATGGAAAGTGAAGAACTCTGTACCAAATATCTTGACCAGTCAATCTCAATGGCGGAGGTGTTCTTTCAATTCGATTCCTAGTGAATTCATCTTTATTCCTTCTGAAATTATGATTTAGTGGTAAAAATTGTCTGTGACAATCAAAATAACTCGACTTCTTACCATGCTTCAATCTAATCGACTTTGATCTCTCCATACATATTGGGCATCCCAGATCCCTGCAGTACTCCAACCTGATAGCATACCATAAGCCGGAAAGTCATTTATGGTCCAAAGAAGAGCAGCCTTCATTACAAACATCTGATTAGTATGAACGTCGTATGTAGGAAAACCTTCATCCCATAGTTGTTTTAGCTCTGCAATCAATGGTTGCATATAAACATCTATTAACTTCTTCGGATTTTTTGGGCCAGGCACAACCAATGTTAAAAACATATACGGTGTTTTCATGCACATCCCAGGCGGAAGATTATACGGAGTTAATATAACTGGCCAACAAGAATAGTGTCTTCCTGATTTACCAAATGGAGCAAATCCGTCAGCACAGAGACCTAACCTAATATTTCGAGTCTCCTTCGCAAAATCAGGATATGTTCTATCAAAATTTTTCCACGCCTCTGCATCTGATGGATGACACATTAGTCCCTCTTCTGTTCGATGATTTGCATGCCAAGTCATGTGTTCAGCAGTTGTCTTTGATGCATAAAGCCTTTGTAACCTAGGAGTTAAAGGCAAATAAAACAACTGACTGTTAGGAATCGTTGGAATGGCTAGAGGGGGGGTGAATAGCGTAGATGAAATTTGCTCGCGTTTGTGTCTACAATTTCGTTAGTGCGCAGCGGAAATAGAAATAATAAAAGCGATAACGAAATAGACAATAAGCTAACGCAATGATATAACGTGGTTCGGAACCGCATGGTTCCTACTCCACGGATCGAGCTCTAAAGAGCCCCAGTGATGCACACGCACTCACTAATGATAAACACTCCTTCTCGACACAAGTCGGAGGTGGAGAAACCCCTTACAATAGATCTTACAACAGTAAGAACAAAATACAAGCAATATACAATGTAAATATGAAATACAAGTAAAGAAAAGACTTTACAACACTTGTTTTGATTGCTTGAATGATTGGTTGCTTGCTTGCACTTGGAGACCTGATTTGCACCAACAAATTGACCCAATAGCCCTCAAGAACCGGTTTCTTTTTCCTCCATCACGAGCTCCATATATAGCTTCAACCTGTGCTGGAAAAAGTCTATCAGTCGACTGATCGAGACCATCAGTCGACTGATGCCACTGTTGTCGTGAGACAACGGCTAGTTCAACGTTGGATAAGTCCAGCGCCATCATCTCGATCGACAGACCATCACGATCGGTGATGGAGTCCTCACTCGACCGCCGAGTCTCGACTCCATACGTGGCGAATTCTCGAGCACCACGATCGATCATACTATCCCGATCGCTGAGCATCACCGATCGCTAACCTATGGCTGATCGCTAGCCATAACCCGCAATCAAACCCTAGTTGACTCGGTCGGTCGCCACATGGCACCGGGGCCGACCGCACACCTCAAACATGAGGTTTTAACTCAAGTATGGTTCCCCCATACTTGCTAGACCACCCTTAGCCTAGACCTAAGCCTTCTAGTCACCTCCATCAGCCTCACGCCTCTCGGATCCCTCTAAGTCATCCATGACTTGTTCATCCATCGTGCTAGCCTTCAGGTGCTTCCGTCGGCTATGTCATGCTAACGGTGTCTACACCGCCAAGGCATATTGGACTTACGCCGCCAAGACTCCGCTTGGACTTTATGCCGCCAACCATTGGACTTGTGCTGCGAAGACTACCGCTTGGACTTTACGCCGCCAATATTAAACCCCTTGGACTTCAGATGCTAACCCATGTTAGACTTTCCATGCCAAGACCATGCTTGGACTTTCCTTGCCAACTCATGTTGGACTTTCCATTTGCCAAGACCCATGCTTGGACTTTCCTTGCCAACACATGTTGGACTTTCCATTTTCCAAGTACTCAGGACTTGGACTTTCCTTGCCAACACATGTTGGACTTTCCATTTGCCAAGTACTCAGGACTTGGACTTTCCTTGCCAACACATGTTGGACTTTCCATTTGCCAAGTACTCAGGACTTGGACTTTCCCAACTGCCAAGTGTCCAACTTGGACTTTCCATGACAATTATATTGTCATATGTTTTTGTCGAAACATCAAAACACATCAAAACATCACTCGAGCCAAACTCGAGTCCTGGTCAATCGTGACCTGGGCCGATTGCACCAACAATCTCCCCCTTTTTGATGTTTGACAAAAACCAAACAAATAATTGAGTTAGAATACTAACTCAAATCCTTTACCAATTATCCCAAATGTTCTCCCCCAAACATTCTCCCCCTTTTTGACTAACATCAAAAGGGTTTTCTCTCCAAGGAGGTCAATGTCTCATGTCCCAATGGCATCTTACAATCTCCCCCTTGATCCAAAAATACCTAGGATGCCTACCATCTTCCTAGTGATAAGTCTCATATCACTCAAGAGAGGCAATCCTATTCACTCTCCCAATTTCCAAATTGGGTTTCTAAAAATCCATAAATTTCCCAAATTGATAACATTCTCCCCTTCAAGGAGAAAAACACATCCATCATCCCAAAATGGATATCCCCCCCTAAAGGCTTGCTCCCCCTTGACCATTGCACCAACAATGTCCTTGGGAAATCTCTAAGCCAATAGGAACTTTAAACCATCAAAACTAAGGTTAGAAATTCAACATTGAACTTTCCACACCTTAGAATTGATACAAACCCTAAACAACTCTCCTAATCCATATCCAATAGATTTTCACCCTTTATAATGCTTCCCAAAGCATATCCTAGGGTTAGGAGTGGTTAGGGATCATAACCGTAGCTAAAATCGGGTTAAACAACTTTTGGTTACCCCGAAATCATATCACGACTGTCACTAACGATCGATGTGTCCATCACCGACCGGCACGGCAACAATGAGTGATAAAGAGCCGCATCAAGTCCAAACGCTGCCATCGATCATCAGAGAAGCAATGATCGATAACTGAAAACCTGATTTTCAGAAATCAGACTCGACTTCTGGAAATGCATAAGTAATTCTACGTAAATCAGAAAATCACGAAACTTGATACGTATATTACTTAACACACATACAATCAGTGAAAAATTTTGGAAAAATATTTTTACCATTGAATTAGGAGATTGATACAAAATCCAAAAGTGACTAAGAACTTCAAAGTTGAAGCTCACTTTGTATCAATCTTATCAATGGTGATTGCTATCAAAAGATAGACTTCACCAAGGTTTTCTAAATTGATTTTTAAAATGTTTTCAAAACCTTATCTTGGATCATATTCCTTGGGATCTATGTACGTGACTTGTACACAAGCTCTCCCAATGATCCACCTGTTGAATTAAGATGAGTTTGGGTTCAACTAGATGCAAAAACTATGCACCTTGAACTTAACTCATATCCTAGCATCTCACATGTATCTAGGGTGTATAAATACACATACATGTCAATTGGATGTGAGATGTGGGTTTTGGTTCATTTAATCTAGGGTTTCATGCATTTTTCTAAGGCAACCCTACTTGATTCCCTTATAAATGGGACTCCAAGTCATGCCATTGTCCTTAAATCAATTTCAATCAAATTATCTTAAATGCATGAGTGATTATGGCATTAGAGATGATATAGATAAACACATGCTCATAATCATGATGTCATGGCATAATATGAAATCTAAAAGCACATGACATTTAATCCTTAATCCTAAACATGTACATGACATATAGAATGATTAAAAATAAGCATGATGTCATGGCATGTTATATGGCAAACAAAGCATGGCATATAAAATATATAGGTATAGTAATACCTAAATTTTAATATTAATTGCCATTTCATATAATTAATTATATTTTTCTATATTTCTATTTTTCTCCCAAGTGTGCCAAAAACCCAAAATGGCACATTAACCTCTAAACCTAAATTGTGCCAATTTTGATCATTTTATCAAACTCCTCAAGTAATATTGGTACATCCTAAAACTTTTAGGATTAAGACTCAAATGTATTTCCAAGGTAACCATAACCTTGAAAATGACCTAACATGCCACCTTTGCCATGGTTGAGTTAACTACCCATCCATTTAAGGTTGGCACACCCTAACCCATCTAGCGTGCATCAATCACGCTCTTAGGAACCCAAAACCGATTTGAGCTCCTAGGGTTAATTAGGTACTCCTTAGGGATAACCTCCCTAGATACCTTCCTAATGACCCTCCTAGGCTTATTAGCCTTGGTCATTTGGGTCTTACCTAGGTTGACTCTAGGGGTAACTCCCCTTGCAACCTTCTTAGTGGCCACCCTAGGTTTCCTAGAAACCCTAGCCACTAGACACACCCTTTGGTCAACTCTAGGGATGACTTCCCTATTGACCTTGGTCTTCCTAGACCTAGTTTGTGTCCCATAATCAAATGGAACACTATGGTAAGCCACCTTAGGCTTAGGTTTGTGACCCAAACCTTGCTTGCCCTTGGTTGACTTTTGACTCTTAGGTCCTAGGTGTTGACTTTGACTTTTGGACCTAGGAGTTTGACTAATTGACCCTTGCATTTGATTTTGCATAACCTTAAGGGTCTTTTCTAGTTTCTCAAGCCTTGACCTCAAGGCTTGGTTTTCTAATTCTAATTTCCCAATTGATTTTTGATTAAATTCTTGGGCATGGGACTTTCTAGGCATATGCCTAGTCCATTTAGGGTTAACACATAGGTGCTCTTGCACTTTTCTAATTGTCTCCCTAGGTAAAATTGATCTTGAGTTATTTGACCTAGGTTTGTTCTTAGGTAAATTGTTTTTAGGGACATTAGTCCCAAATTTCTCCCTATTTTCTACATGAACTCTCTTAGCTCCTAAGCAAAAATATTTATTCCTATTAGCATGCTTTTCATAAATTGCAAGAGAATTAAAGTTCCTAGCATGCTTTTTAGCATTTAAATTAGAAGATGCATTACTAAAATGTACCTTAGGGTTAGCCTTAGCTCCCCCTACTTGTGATGCTTCTTCTTGGGTCTTTTTGCTCCCCCTAGGACATTGATTCCTATAATGTCCTTTTGAATTACACTTGAAGCATATGATGTGCTCCTTGCCTTTAGGTGTTGGGGAACCGACATCCTTGACTTTTGGTGCCGGTGGAGCTTTCCTAATCTTCTTTGGGCACTTGCTCTTGTAGTGCCCGGTTTCCCTACACTCAAAACATATTATATGCATTTTATTATTAACACATATGTTTGAGTTACCTAGGGTAGTGGCGGAGGCCGGATTTGGATTTTGAGCTTCCTCATCTTGACCGGATGTTGAAGGCTCTTCTTGAGGTTGCTCCGGTATAGAGGATGGTCTTTCCTCCTCAATCCTAGAAGTAGATGCTTCTTCCACCTCTTCTACTTCTTCTTTCTCCGATTCGGAAGTTGACTCCATCTCAACTTCCGATTCCTCACTTTCACTTGAGGATGAACTCTCCTCATGGTATCTTGCCAATTTTCTCCATAGCTCCTTGGCATACATGTAATCTCCTAACTTGCACAAAACATCATTAGGGATTAAATCTTCCAAAAGTTTCGTTACCTTAACTTCGGTCTTGAGCTTTTGGCGTTGCTCTTGGGTCCACTTTTTCAATTTTAGGACATTCCCCTTCTTATCCCTAGGGGGTTCAAGACCTTCAATGAGGATGAACCAATCCTCTATGTTCATCATCAAGAATGTTTCCATTCTTGCTCTCCATGCCGGAAAATCTTCTGGATCATATGGAGGTGGAGTGTTGATTTCCCATCCAAGTTTGTCTTGGAATTCCATCTTCACCCTCTAGCCTTTCACCTTAGCTCCCGGTTGTTAATCCATAGAAGAGCCCCGTGCTCTGATACCACTTGTTAGGAATCGTTGGAATGGCTAGAGGGGGGGGGGGGTGAATAGCGTAGATGAAATTAAGCTGTTTGTGTCTACAATTTCGTTAGTGCAGCGGAAATAGAAATAATAAAAGCGATAACGAAATAGACAACAAGCTAACGCAATGATATAACGTGGTTCGGAACCGCACGGTTCCTACTCCACGGATCGAGCTCTAAAGAGCCCCAGTGATGCACACGCACTCACTAATGATAAACACTCCTTCTCGACACAAGTCGGAGGCGGAGAAACCCCTTACAATAGATCTTACAACAGTAAGAACAAAATACAAGCAATATACAATGTAAATATGAAATACAAGTAAAGAAAAGACTTTACAACACTTGTTTTGATTGCTTGAATGCTTGGTTGCTTGCTTGCACTTGGAGACCTGATTTACACCAACAAATCGCCCCAATAGCCCTCAAGAACTCTGCTTTTTCCTCCATCACGAGCTCCATATATAGCTTCAACTCGGGGAAAAAGTCTATCACCGATCGATCGAGACCATCACGATCGATGCCATCATTGTCGTGGAGACAACGGCTAGTTCCACGCTGGATAAGTCCAACGAATCGCCATCACTCGACCGACAGACCATCACGATCGATGGAGTCCTCACCGACCCCGAGTCTCGACTCCATTCTCGCGGGTCGAATTTCGAGCACCGCCGATCGATCATACTATCGGGCCGATCGCTGAGCCATCACCGATCGCCAACCTATGGCAATGATCGCTAGGCCATAACCCGCAAATAAACCCTAGTTGACACCCGATCGCCACATGGCATCCGACCGCACACCTCAAACATGAGGTTTTAACTCAAGTATGGTTCCCCCATACTTGCTAGACCACCCTTAGCCTAGACCTAAGCCTTCTAGTCACCTCCATCAGCCTCACGCCTCTCGGATCCCTCTAAGTCATCCATGACTTGTTCATCCATCGCGCTAGCCTTCAGGTGCATCCGTCGGCTATGTCATGCTAACGGTGTCTACACCGCCAAGGCATATTGGACTTACGCCGCCAAGACTCCGCTTGGACTTTACGCCGCCAACCATTGGACTTGTGCTGCCAAGACTACCGCTTGGACTTTATGCCGCCAATATTAAACCCCTTGGACTTCAGATGCTAACCCATGTTAGACTTTCCATGCCAAGACCATGCTTGGACTTTCCTTGCCAACTCATGTTGGACTTTCCATTTGCCAAGACCCATGCTTGGACTTTCCTTGCCAACACATGTTGGACTTTCCATTTGCCAAGTACTCAGGACTTGGACTTTCCTTGCCAACACATGTTGGACTTTCCATTTGCCAAGTACTCAGGACTTGGACTTTCCTTGCCAACACATGTTGGACTTTCCATTTGCCAAGTACTCAGGACTTGGACTTTCCCAACTGCCAAGTGTCCAACTTGGACTTTCCATGACAATTATATTGTCATATTTATTTGTCGAAACATGAAAACATCACTCGAGCCAAACTCGAGTCCTGGTCAATCGTGACCTGGGCCGATTGCACCAACACTGACTATATGATTTACGTCGTTGCTGCCTCCTACTAGTGCTCTTGTACCTATCTTGATTACAGAATTTACAAACATCCACATCTGCATCATCTCCCCAATATAACATACAACCATCTCTGCACACATCAATTCTTTCCACTGGGAGACCTAATTCTTTCATCAGTTTTTTCATACTGTACAAATCATTGGGCAGTATATTATCACGCGGCAATGCCTCTTCAAAAGCTTGAACAAAATTATTAAAACACTCTTCAGACACATTGTGCTCTGCCTTGACATTCAACATTCTTGCGGTGAACGATAGTTTAGTGTGAGTCTCACAACCAGCCCATAAAGGTGCATCTGCAGCACTCAACACCTTCTGAAATTTGAGATATGCTTCATTATTCATATTCTGACCGATATCTGTTACGTGCACCTCTTCCAAGGGTGATGCATTAGTAAACATTTGCTCAATTGTTGGAGGACAACTTGAAGTTGCACCTTGTGATTGGGGAATCAAATTCGGCCCTGCTACATCATATATCATCCTCTGATATGGATTTAATTGATTATAATCACTTTGATCCCTAGAGACTTGTGTGTTGTGTCTATCATAAACTTCATCAGATATAAATGGTTCACCATGACATGTCGATTATAGTAATTTGCAACGAATCCAAATCTACAAAGATGCTCTGAAACTTTGCTAGACGGTAAAAATCTACCATTGTGACACTTTCTGCACGGACACCTTATCTGGTTACCATCCATAAACTCAACATTACTAGCTGCGAAATTTAAAAACTCTTGCAACCCACTCATAAATTCATCAGTCAAACCCCGACGTTCAGGTAAATTCCTATTATACATCCAACTCCTTTCACGCTGCATTTTGTCTATTTTCAATCAATTATATTAATATCAACTCCTAGAAATTACAATACACATATACAGTTAGTTCACATATGAATTCACTATGTTTAACAATCTTTAAACATAGCAGAAAAGGACTACAGTTGTATAGAAAGCTTACTGTTAATTTAGGTTTAAACATTTTGGGATGTTTAAACCTGAAATGTTAAACAACTTAAGTTGATTGTGACAATTAATATCACAAATGAACACATTGAAAGGTAATGTGTTGGGGTTTCGGTCTTAACGAGGACATCAGGACTTAAAATGGGGGTGATTGTGAAAACCCGAATTTAGTGTCAAATTGTGAATTGTGGGCTAATAATATATATAGAGAAGCTTTATAAGCTTAGATGAGAGAGTTATTATTAACATAGGTCTAGAAGTTTTGTTAATCTGCCAATTCTCTCATCTAAGCAAGCAGTGACAACAAACTAATCAAATTTATTGAAAATGAAATATACTCATTGCAATTTTGTCATTTAAGTTAAATTATTGTTGTAGATGTATAACAATCATCGCAAATGAGACAGATCAAAATGTATCACCACAAGTTAATACTAATCTAATAAGCCTTAAACACTAGCTCCCCCACCACCACTGACTTTAAGATGCTTGTAATTTCTCAGGTAGATGTGCATGATTTGTTCATCTAAGCCTTATAAACTGCTTATTTTATCCCATAACTTCCTATATGTGACTAAACAAAATCATAAAATATTCCAACTTAGTACTTAGCATTATTTGGTATGTGAACCCAAATGGCAAATTAGCAACTTATAAGCTTCGTAGTTTCTGATTAACTATATATAGTTACAGAATAAATAGGATATGACAAAGATAAAACTTACGTAGTTAATTATCGAGTTAAATATAAGAAAAAAAGGATAAGTGGCCGGGCTTTGAAGCCTTGGCCGGTCGCCGCTATGGGCAGTGGGGAACGCTGGCCGGACCAGTGGCGCCGCAAGAAGGTACCGGCCGCCGCCGGCCGGGCGCGCCGGCGGGGCGCAGGGGCCGGGTTGCTCGCGGCGATAGAACCGTGACCGGACGGCGCCGGCGTCGCGGCGTCGGTCGGAGTCTTGGCGTCGGCGTCGGTCGACCTGGCACGCGCGCGGCTCAGTGCGGGCGCGCTTGCCGAGTGAGTTCTGTGGCCGCCTCGAGTCGCCGGGCAGAAGCCGGGACGTGGCCGGAACGTACGCCGGCAGGCGCAAAGGCGAGGGGATCGGAAGACGACGGTGGCGGAAGGGAAGACGACGCGAGGAGAAGAAGCTTCGAATTCGTGCGGCGCGGAGGGGAAAGTTTGGCAGATAAATGAATTAACTTTTGCAACGATTCGGGATTCGTTGCAAATTTGCAACGAATCCAGGATTCGTTGCAAATTTTAAAAAAAACATCGTTTAATTTTTTTTTATTTTGCAAAAATTTGCAACGAATCCTGGATTCGTTGCAAATATTTGCAACGAATCCACGGATTCGTTGCAAATTAAAAAAAAAACATCGTTTAATTGTTTTTTTATTTTGCAACGAATACTGGATTCGTTGCAAATTTGCAACGAATCCAGTATTCGTTGCAAAATAAAAAAAAATAAACTTACCATTTTAAAAAATTCTAATTTTAATTTTAATTTTTTATTTTGCAACGAATCCTGGATTCGTTGTAAAAAATTGCAACGAATCCAGGATTCGTTGCAAAAAATTCCAATGAATCCATGGATTCGTTGCAAAAATTTGCAACCAATCCAGGATTCGTTGCAATTTTGCAACGAATTTTATTTTTTCGTTGCAAAATTTCCGACGAAAATTTATTTCGTTACAAATCTACGACGAAACCTAAAATTCGTTGCTATATTTGTTGCAGATTTGCAACAAAAATAATTCATTGCTAAATTTCGTCGCAATAAAATTGTTTTTTTGTAGTGTAAGGATGATACCTTAAAAATACTCATAGGATTTAGTAAAAGAGTTGAAAATGAAAAGAGTCTCAAAATCAACCGGATCCGTAGTGATCATGGTGGTGAATTTGAGAATTCTAAATTTTCACAATTTTATTTAGAGCAAGGGTACAAGCATGAGTTCTCTTGTCCTAGAACACCCCAACAAAATGGGATGGTGGAAAGGATAAATCGTGCCCTACAAGAGGCGGCTAAGACTATGCTTAATGCATATTCTCTACCTAGCTACTTGTGGGCGGAAGCGGTTAATACCGCTTGCTATATCCAAAATAGGAAAGACATCATTTGAATTATGGAATGGGACTATCCCCACAATTCATTATTTCAAAGTCTTTGGATGTAAGGTTTATATTTTAAACACCAAAGATAACTTAGGAAAATTTAAATCCAAAGCGGATGAGGGGATCCTAGTTGGATACTAATCTACGAGTAGAGGATATAGAGTCTACAATAAGAGAACCCAAGGGATTGAGGAGTCTTCTAATGTTCAATTTGATGAAACCACTAGTACCTACCCCCAGAAAGTCCTCCATTGATAAGGATATTAATGACAATAATCAAGACATTACCCAAAAAGTTCAAAATTTGACCATAAGGGGTAATGATCAAGGGGGAGGAAAAGGAGATTCCGATGATGAAAGGAGGGTAGAAGATAACAATGATCAATTTGAAACCCCTTCTAGAACCCAAAGAATTCTTCAAGATCATCCACTTGACCAAGTAGTAGGAGATCTATCTCAAGGAGTAAGAACTAGGTCATTTCATAGACCTCCTACTAGTCAAGTAGCTCTTATTTCACAAATCGAGCCCAAATCGATCAATGATGCGTTACATGATGATTGGATTTTGGCAATGCAAGATGAATTGGCTCAATTTGAGAGGAGCCAAGTATGGGAGTTAGTACCTAGACCAAATGATAGCACCATAATTACTACAAGATGGGTCTTTAGGAATAAGATAGATGACCAAAGAAATATCACTAGAAATAAGGCTAGGTTGGTTGCTTGGGGATTCAATCAAGTTGAGGGGTTTGACTATGATGAGACTTATGCCCCGGTTGCTAGGTTAGAATCTATTAGAATTCTCTTAGGATATGCTTCCTATATGGGATTTAAACTTTATCAAATGGATGTTAAATCGGCATTTCTAAATGGTTATATTAAGGAAGAAGTATATGTAGAACAACCACCCGGGTTTGAGAACATAGATTATCCAAACCACGTATATAAGCTTAGGAAAGCATTATATGGGTTAAAACAAGCTCCCCGGGCATGGTATGAAAGATTGTCATCCTTCTTAATCTCTAAGGATATTAGAAGAGGCCAAGTAGATCAAACCTTGTTCATAAAGTCAACATTAAAGGATATCTTCATAGCCCAAGTATATGTTGATGACATTATTTTTGGGTCAACAAATGATGATCTTCTTCAAGACTTTATATAAAACATGGAGAATGAATTTGAAATGAGTTTAGTTGGAGAGATTAACTTTTTCCTAGGGTTACAAGTCAAGCAAACCAATGAAGGGATTCATATTTATCAAACCAGATATGCAAATGAAATGATCAAGAAATTTGGTTTGGAAAATGCCAAAATTGTAACCACTCCTATGGCCACTAGCACTAGCATAGATAGTGATCATGATGGTAAATCAATTGATCTTAAACTTTATAGGAGTATGATTGGTAGCCTACTATACCTAACCACAAGTAGACCCGATATATTATTTGCTGTAGGTATGTGTGCAAGATACCAATCTTGTGCCAAAGAATCACATTTAGTAGCCGTTAAGAGAATTTTAAGATATGTTAAAGGCACCCTAAATGTAGGACTTTGGTATCCTAGGACTAGGTCTTTTGAGTTGCTTGGCTATACCGATTCCGATTATGCCGGTTGCAAATTGGATAGGAAGAGTACTAGTGGTGGATGCCAATTTCTTGGGTCCTCCCTAGTTAGTTGGAGTAGTAGGAAGCAACATTGTGTTGCTTTATCAACCACCGAAGCCGAATATGTGGCTATGGGTGGTTGTGTAGCTCAATTACTTTGGATGAGACATACTCTTGAGGACTATGAGCTACACTACTCTAACATTAAAGTTTATTGTGACAATGTGAGTACCATCAACTTGACCAAAAATTCGGTACATCACTCTAGGACCAAGCACATTGAAGTGAAACATCACTTCATAAGAGATCATGTGGCAAGAGGGGACATTGAACTTAATTATGTAAAATCTAAGTCCAACCTTGCCAATATCTTCACCAAAGCTCTTCCCGAAACCGAATTTTCATCATTAAGGAGAGAGCTTGGTATGTGCTTTGTAGAGTAAAATTCTAGGTTTGCATGATCCCATATTCATATGTTAGCTTTATACCTTGATGCATCTCACAAAAAGCCTTAAGAAACCTTGATTTTTGTATTGAGACACTTAGGACCATGTGAGATGATAGGGAAGGTGTACTTGGCTCATCATGCTTGTTATGATGCATTACTATGAGCCAATGACACACCTAGAGACATGAATACCTCATGGACCAATCATTGGAAAGGCTTGTATTCAAGTAATGAATACATAGCTCTAATAACATGGTTGGAAATTCTAAATCATATATATTTTGAACTATGTTCATCATATTTTGAAAAACAATTTTCAAGTGGAAGACAAAAGTGATACAAAGATTGCAAAAACATTAGAACTTTTGTTAGTTTCCAAGTTTGTATCAATCTCGAAATTTGGAAAACAATTATTTTTCAAACTATTTTTCCTTGATAAAGTATGATTTCAAAAATGTGTACGCAAAATTTCCTGATTTTTTGAGATTTTTGGAATTTCTAACGCATTTCTGAGTTTGGGCTGAAAAGGTTGAAATTCGGATTTCAGGCTTATCAGTCGACTGGTTCAGAAACCAGTCGACTGATACACTGTGTCTTCCGACAAATAGCTTCATTTTGTGATATTTAGTGTATCCTTGATGCCCTAACACTCTAGCATGATAATATTGGGTATATTAACACTTGTGTAACTGTTTCATGCAATGTTCTAGGGGGAGTTTTCATAATCTTACATTGTTGGTGCAAAGTTAGGACTTAACCTTCAAACTTTTGTTATGCTTTGCTTCAAATGTTCGTCACACATCACATAGCATATCTTGGATTAAGGGGGAGCTTAATTTCAAACTTATACCTTAGTCCAAGATACAACAACCTTAATTCTTTCAAGAAATCTATGAATTCTTCTCTTTTCGATGTATGTCAAAGGGGGAGAAGGAATGGTTAAGTTAGAATTCATATTATGTGCATATTGAAAAGACCTAACTTATATGATTGCCAAACATCAAAAAGGGGGAGATTGTTGGTGCAACAATGCCCCAAGCATTTATATGTTTTGATGTTTGGATAATCATCTAAGTTAGGCAATGCTTTGTGATCTAATTGTAAATATGTTTGAGTGACAGGAAAATCCAAGTATGAAGACTTGGTAAAAGAAAAGTCCAGGTATGACCTTGGCAAAGGGAAGTCCAAGGGATGGACTTGGCAGCGTAAGACCAAGCTTATAGTCTTGGCAGCGTAAAGTCCAAGTGAACCTTGGCAAAGGAAGTCTAAAGTAAAGTCTTGGCAGCATAAGTCCAAGCTTGTAGTCTTGGCGGCGTAAAGTCCAAGCATTTGGCAACCCAAGACATGACGAGGCCAAAGGAAACTCTTGAAGGCAGGCGCAAGGCTGAAGGAAGAGTTAGAAGGTCAAGTCTAGGTCTAGCGGGTGAAATCAATATGAAATATTCATACTTGATGAGTATCAGTCGACTGATATGATGTATCAGTCGACTGGTCAGGCGTTCGACTGAGTCAGGGTGAAACCCTGACGATCAGTCGACTGCCTTGGTCATGGCAGTCGACTGATGTTGCGATCAGTCGACTGCCAAAGGCAGCAGTCGACTGATCAAGGAAAAATTCGCCACAGAATGCAGTCTCACTCGACTGCTGCTTTGATCACTCGACTTATCACTTCATCAGTCGACTGATGGAGGGATCAGTCGATTGATAGGCCTCCCGTTGGAAATGACTGCTGCGAATCCCCATGGATCGGCTTTGTCACAAGTCGTTAGCTTCGACGACAGTCGACTAATGGTGATCATCAGTCGACTGATCAAAGCCCAACGGGAAAAACATCCCTTCTTCTATAAGAAGGGTCCTTGGGGAGCTTGGTGAAGCTAGTGCTCTCATTCCTAGCTACACTCTTGTGCTCACCAAGCTTTCTCCAAGTGTTTTTATGATTCTAAACCTTCTCTTCTCTAATCTTAATCTTCCATCATTGTAAAGAAGAGGAGTGCATTGTAAGACAAGGTTTCTCCACCTTGGTTCATCCAAAGGAGGTTTTAGTGAAGGTTGGCTAGGGCTAATCCACCTTACGGATTACCGTGGAGTAGGAGCGTCATCTCCGAACCACATACATCGGGTGTTAGCCTTGTTTTCTTGTTTCGTATTCTTATTTACATTTGTATTTGTATTGCTTCCGCTAACGTATTTTGTAGAAACGAAGAAATGCTAATCACCCCCCCTCTAGCCATTACCAAGATCCTAACACATAAACTCTGTAAGTCTAATGACTCTGCATGATATTCTCGTTACCGACGATCACCCTACTCAACGCTCAAGAATTTCCTACAAGGTGTCACTGAAATTGACGCGGGGAAATACTCTCTCTCAACATCACTAAATCATGATCAAGTGATGTTTATTCCCCGAATGTTATTTTCTGTATTTACCACCAAATAGTGGCTTGATCCCGATAATGGTATGCAAATAACTCTACCTTCTCTGTATAACACAAGTTAAGTACTCAAAAATACCTTCAAAGTTATACAACCCAGTACAAAAAACTCAGGAATAAAAATCCCTATAAAACACCGTAAACTAGTGTTCCGCTACCTTCATCAACAATAGCCTACTTGTCTTGTCCATTACCCAATAGGTAATGATCTGACTAGCATAATTAGTGAAAATCCCTAAGGCTGTAGTCTCTGATTTCTACAAGAAATGTGACGACTTGACCCCTATTTTCTGACTCGGTATCAATCGGCTCTCAAAGGTAAATCACCTTTGCGACACAGGTTCAATACTCAAAGACTCAATAGGTCGTTTCCCATGGTCAACTCATACCACGGTTACGAACAATAATCAACATACTACTAGTTATTCCCTGTTGTAAGCATATAAATGCATATCCAACAAAACCAAGAGTATAAACCCTAACGACAACTCCGGTTGATCGCCTCGGTGGACAACCCCTACTACAAGTCTGCACAGGTGTCATAACTCTATTGTATACACCTACTAATCAAGTTTAGATAAATCTCTACTAAACCATAAGTTATCAGGAATTCTTACCTCGTGCTGCTTGGAGCTCAGGCCGCTATCCATCTCATCTCAGAAAATCAAAACCGAACAAATCGACTCCCGAGAATCCAAGACTCGACACAAAACAACATTGTATGGCATTGCAGAATCTAGGGCTCTGATACCACTAAAGTTGTCACACCCCGAGACATGCCGTGTTGAAAAGCAAACGGACGACATCTCCCCTGTACGTGGAAACATTTCGGGTTAATACAAGGCTCGTAGGCCACAACAACAACATAACATATAAAGTAAATACAACAACTACTCAAAGCACAGCAGAAACATAATACCACAAGCTACACACATGCATACCGGTATGACTAACACATCACAACAACATGAAACCTCGAGAAAATTCGAATCTACAACATAGTACGTCACGAAAACTCCAAATACATAACACAATATACGGAAAGCCCAAAACAAACAAGGGAGCCTCGGAGGTGAGATGAGATGTCAGCCAGTGGTGCTCCAAGCCGTCACGAAGACTTTTACCTATTACCTGGGCGACAGAAAAACCCAGGGTCCATGGTAGTGGTGAGTAAAACTCAGCAGGTAATAGAAAAACATGTATATATGTAATATCACATGTAATTCAACAACACAATCCAGGGGTACAATAGGTATATCAGCATAGTATATAAATACAAGCATATATCGTCTAACCAAATGAACAAAGTAAAATGCAGACATACCTGAAGTCTGCTACGCTACTCTGATCCAACCTGAACATATATCCAACATATATATATAATAGGAAGAGTAAGATCAACTCACAATATACTCAAGCTACAAGTCAAGTTATCTAATGGTTTGTCCAACACATATACCAGTATCCGACACAATCGTATAACATATGCAAGAAGCATGCATGAATATGATGTACAATCAAATGAGGCAAGCATAATACACTCAAATGCAACATCACAATAAATGTATATATATATATATATATATATATATATATATATATATATATATATATATATATATATATATATATATATATATATATATATATATATATATATATATATATATATATATATATATATATATATATATATATATAATGCATCTATATATATATTAATCTCAACCATCCATATATATATATACATGCATATATGTATATATATATGGTAATATTCAAAGCGCCATCAGATACGACAATGCAACATGCATGGTCATACCTGCTCACCCCTACTTGCTACCATGACTCCAGTGTGGCCTAGGTGGCACTACAAGACAATTGTCCCAACTCATACCAACCACTGCTATAGAGTGGCCAAGTGGGTAGTATGATCAAGTAGCATATGAGCGTAAAGAGCTCGCTACACAACGCGGGTCCCTGCTGCTGGCCACTCCGATTAACACTACCAATGAGTGGTCGAGTACCACGCACTCAGGACAACTGCACACAACTCCAACTACCACCGTCTATAGTGGTAGAGTGCGGCACAACAGATACTCGCCATCACACCGGTTACTCCTCCTATGAGTATCCGTGGAGGCAGGATGACTGGCGACCCTCTCAACCACAAGGGAGACCACGTCACCAGCATGCATGCAAATGATATGAATGCAATGTCTCACATACAGACATCCACCATAGACTCTCTATTCTACAGAAAGTCATACTAATCAGATCAACACACTCTCTATCCTGCAGAGAGTCGTACTCAACTGATCAACGGACTCTCTATCCTATAGAGAGTTGTACTCAATTGATCGACGCACTCTCTATCCTGGAGAGAGTCATACTCGACTGATCATAACTCTCTATCCAATAGAGAGGCATACTCAACTGATCGACGCACTCTCTATTCTACAGAGAGTCATACTCGACTAATCATATCAAGCTGGGACCACCAGTCCGTAGCGACACACTAATCACCCTTCACTTAAACATTACACAACACATGGTTGGTAACAAGTATGCAATATATGAGTATTGGAAATAAGTCATACATTTAGGGCATTACCCACCCACAGATGACCTTTTTGCCAATTTATAAATTGGGTCATCACCCGTACTAACATTTACACCCTACTAAACATCTAGGCCAATTTATATCACATCTATAACTCCAAAATCATGATAGGGAATATGTGATATCAACAATTGAGCATAAATACATCCAACGATAAGTTCAAGCATAAGATAATAAGAGCAGGGTCAAGATAATATGAACACCTAACATGCTCATATTTATGACTAAATCTGAATGCATTAAAACTACGTGACTAGGGTAGGAATTACCTACCTAATACGAAGCTCGAAATAATCCTCACAGTCATGGACCTGCTTCGTATCCTAAACCTACACATAATAGCAAACTATGATTAAGTACAAGTATACAATGGATGATCAAATCGAATTCTACTTCGACTTCATATCCCGATCAACTAGATTGATCTAGTTATCCAATGAACCTAATCATTGCATCATAACCCTTTCCATTTACTATGAATTATTGAATTAACACAAAATTATCCACAAACATTCAGATTAACTCACCTTGCTTATCCATAATTGCACAGCTTCTGGATCCACCGTTTAAGTATCAATCTATAGTGATTAGATTGATTCAACTGCAAATAAATCCCATGACAACACCCAAAATCTAATTATGATTTATACACTGATCTAATTATTCTAGCAACACAGTTGTGCATTCTCCTTCAAGAATTAAACATCTAATGTATAACATACAATTCAAGACTTACCTTCAACTGTTGAAATCAACCACAACTCATCTAGAAAACCTCCCATAGCTGATCACCCAAAAATCCAATTCAAATCCAGCTTCTGTCCAAACCACCAATATCGATTCACACATAGCTGAGCTCTCTCTCGAGCACACAACTCATCCACAATAAAACAATATCTACTTAGCTAACAACAATTTACGTTGAAGAATAGAAATCTAACAGCATCTATAGATCAATACAGAACTTACCCCAATTTAAATCCTTAGCTCACAGAACCATGGAGATCCCGATCGTAGCTGCCAATCCATATTAGAAACTTGTCGTTGCAAAGATCACATAATAACAGCTCGTGATCAAAGGGAAATGAAGACATAGTTGCAGCAGTCTTCCCCCCAATTCGCCGGAAAGCTCCCCCCTCTGGCCGAAACAACCAACTGCATTAACTACATCATCGTGTTGCTCGCATGAGAAATAGCAAGTTGTGATGAAGGGATCGACTGAAACCTACAAATAACTGTGCCCTTACCTTGCTCCGGCGGCCATCGACAGAACACTCCCAAATCAAAGCGCTGTCGACGCCACCTTCCCGGCCTAGCAACTCCTCCGACGCAAATCTCCTCCTATCCCCTGTTCCTTGTAGCAAATTCATGCTATATACCACTTGCTCCGGCAACAATCGGGAAGAACAACCCCCGATCGAAGCGTCGCCTACCCGAACTTCCCGACCATGTGGCCGCCCGTCATCGGCACGTCCGTGGGCACCGTAATGTGGTCGGCCGTCGCTTGCAGAGGGGAGCCAGTCGTGGTCAGCTTTCGCTTGCGGAGAGAAAGGAGGTGGTTGTGGCCGGCCTTCACTTGCCGAGAAGAGGAGGGAGCGGCGAGAGGCAGAGATCGCGAGAAAAGGAGTCGGAAGGGGAAGAGAAACGACATGATTGGGAAATAAGGGAAACGGAAGGAATATAAAGGGTTTTAATTAAACCCATTAATTCCTAGCAGATAGTCTAAACAGGCTTTACAAAAGCCTATTCTCTTTATCCCCATGAAACATCCATAAACCTTCCGTTTAAATCCAGAAAAATTTCTAAAAACTCCTGAAAAATTCCATAGGGTATTCTCCTAATTACCCAACATTTTATTTTATTTTATTTTATTTTTTCTGTGGTATTTTACATTCTCCCCTACTAATAAAAATTTGGTCCCTAAATTTTGTACTAACATGCAAAAATTTACTTCAAGCAAGTTTTCGAAAGGTCCACATACATTCCTCAAGTGAACAAATGAGACTATCGAGCACGAATATTTTCTTCCAGCTCCCACATAGCCTCCTCATAGGTCGCATTAGACTGAGGTAGAATCGAAACCTCTTTCAGAACATGATCTGAATACGGAACGTATTTCTTCAGTATAGAAACAGGAAATACATTGTGAGCACTCGCCAGTGTCGGAGATAAGGCCAACCGGTAAGCTACACCTTCAACCCACGCTAATATCTCAACTGGACCAATGTAGTGTAGAGATAACTTTTAGCCCAAATCATTTCACCCTTTTTGTAGGTGAAACACGCAGAAATATCTGTTCCCTAACTGAGAACTCCAACGACCTTCACCTCCAGTCTGCGAATCTCTTCTGTCGATCCTATGCCTCTAATAACCAACATTCGATGGCACACACTAACTCCGCATCATGTTTGATACTCTGTGGCCCCAAATAGCTGTCATTCCCCGACTTCCTCCCACAACACGGAAGATCTACAGGGTCTACCGTATAGGGCCTCATAAGGAGTCATCTGAATGGAGAAGTGATAACTATCACTGTAGGCAAATTCTAATACAAGAATGTGATCCTCCAGAGTCTGAATGTTACGCTCAGACAGTCCATCAGTCCGCAGATGAAATGTTGCACTAAGAAGAAGTTTTGTGCCTATAGTCTGGTGCAGACTCTGCCAAAATTGCGAGGCAAATAGCGGGTCGCTATCAGATCTAGTACTCAAAAGTACCCCACATAATTCGATAATCTTCCGGCAATACAACGCTGTCGGATGGTCCAACAAGTACGACCCACGAATAGGAAGGAAATGAGCTGATTTGGTCAGTCGATCCACAATCACCCAAATCGCATCACGTCCTTTACGGGTTCTAGGCAATCCCGTAATGCAATCAATCGTGATATGCTCCCACTTCCATTTCAGAATCGGAATTTTCTAGAGCAATCCAGCGAGTTTCTGATGTTCGGCCTTCACCTACTGGCATACTAAACATCGAGCAGCAAAATCTTCTATAACCCTCTTTATACCATTCCACCAGTACAAACGTTTCAACTCTCAGTACATCTAAGTACCACCAAGGTATATAGCCCATCTCGAATGATGTGCTTTCTGTAGCAACTCTTCCTTAAATAATGCAACTCCAGAACCCACTATCCTTATCAGAGACGGAGAATTATTTTCTCAAAAGAGGAGTCCATCAACCATTCAAAATCCACTCTACCACACACTTTGTAAGTGCATGGAAGACTATAGCGATCAATCTCATTTGTTACAACTGTTTGCGTACCAGCAACTCTATAGTAGTTACCCAGTAGTTAGTCAAAACTCCATGAGCACTTCTGTACCATATCACTACAAATCCAAATAATAACTACTAAAGCCATGTCATGTATATGACAGCCTATCTCGTAGTTTTTTAATTGTCGTAAGCATAAGGTACGCCTCATTCAACTGTATCGGAATCGCTTCGATCCTTGAAACGATGCATCCACGTACAACCTCCTTTTTATCCACTCCGGAAGGATTAACTAATACTTGTGTAAAAGTTAACCGCCATCTAGGTCCTGTAAACTGGTTTCACCAGCTTCCGACTAAATGATTTCCAACATCACCTTTGTCAAACAAGTACGTGGTATACTAATGCTTAAAAGCATCCCATCCACATTCGTAGGAATAACAAAATCAATACAAGGAAACAACAACTATGGTGGTCGACTGCGCAACTCCAACTACCACCATCAACAGTGGCCAAGTTATGCAACTCCAACGACCACAACCTGATCAAATCGTGTCCAGAGTACACGATTCTCAAATTCAGGGATGACTAAATCATTAATTAGTCTAACAACTTAATCAAAACTCATACAATTCATACCAAGTATGAAATTGTCATCTCTACACACCTGCATCCCCTTTACTCTAAGCTGATGATATATATTAATCATCACAATGACAATGATAATCGTATGACATCATGTCACCACAATATCAATACTTCAGTCGTAAACCAACCTTAGAGTATACACAGGTGTCTTTGGCTGATCTAAATAGATCATCTATCCACAATGAAGGATATTTACTTTCAACAACTTTCGCATTCCATCATCGATAATCTCTCTTTAACAAAGAGTTATAGATCCTTCTCAAGGAGGAATACTGGGATAGATAAATATCCCCTCCAACTTCTCCTATAATCGCAACTTATGTTCTTCCAATTCCCATAGTGTTTAGTAACACTTACACCAACAAAATTATCCCTCAAAATCACTCCAATCGCTTATTCCACTTGCCTATGCAACGGCAAGCCTAGGAGTTCATCCAAAACTATATCCGAAGGCTCTCGGATTATACGCACATCCGAGAGCATATCGTACCATACTTCCAACAATTTGACCATCCGTAAGGATATGTCTACAGTAAAAGTATGTCTATCAAAGTCTAAGGGCCTCCCTTGACTTCTTAATTGTTGGTCCACTTCTCACCTGAGGATAGAGATACCACTGACCCACAAGTCGATGTATAAGAACCCTTTTTAATCCAACTGAGAATGTTCTAGACACAGATACCTGTAACTACAAGAATCTCTCAATATAATAACCTTGAGGGTAAACTAAAGTGATACCCTGAAAGATCAATTATCTGTTGATCCGATCTAAAAGGCTCCCCGTAGGTCTCGACCTTTCTTCGAAGAGAACCAGATCAGATCCAAAAGTTTGCAACAAAGCGATCACATTTCTGCGACGAACACCTCGGGGATTTTTCCTAGATCATCTGATTTCATCCCTAAATCCTACGAGCTGTAACTGTAGAATACAAAATAGATACGACCATCGTCGTATACTCTCTCCTCTGTACAAATCAAATCAAATCTGAAGGTAACTGTTGTTGTTGTCTGCTGAATTTTCTATGATGTCTTCTGCTGATACTGCTGCGTAAATCACTTCCCTTGAAGGGAAGTATCACGGAACTCCAATCACGCCTGAGGTAGTAGGTTTCTACTGATGAGATAACCCAATCTTCGGTGCTGATCTCCACTGTCGAGACGGTGCATCATCCTCCCGGAATACCATCGATAGTCTTCAACTGAGTCTTTAAAGTACACCTCAAATGTACTGGTTGATTACAATAGCAACAGATAAACTAAACCAACAGATACTCTGACTTCACGTGTCTTTGTGATCTTCACTGCACACACATAATCCCTTCGAAGTCTTTGTTCTAATTTTGCTGATATCCACGAGAACATCCTGATGATCTGCGGTTGGTCTTCTATAATCAGAAAATTGCTCAAAGCCTATGACTCTGATCTTTCTCCTTTATCCAACAGTCGGAGACTTCTGACTGTATTAAGTTGACCTACAATATCTGCTTATCGGTCTCCTACTCTCAAACCCTTGTATGGAGTCATTTCTAAACTCCTGACTCAATCCAATGTCATCCGGCAGGATCTGATAGAAGATCCAGTGATCTTACTCCAAAAGTAAGTCAATAACCGTAGGTGACTTAAAACATTCCTTCTTCTTGAGCTATTAGGTGAGCATAAACTTTGCAAGTCTAACGACTCTGCATGATATTCTCGTTACCGACGATCACCCTACTCGACGCTCAAGATTTTCCTACAAGGTGTCAATGAAAGTGACGCGAGGAAATACTCTCTCTCAACATCACTAAATCATGATCAAATGATGTTTTATTCCCCGAATGTTATTTTTTGCATTTACCACCAAATACCGGCTTGATCCAGATAATGGTATGCAAATAACTCTACCTTCTCTGTATAACACAAGTTAAGTACTCAAAAGTACATTCAAAGTTATACAACCCAGTACAAACAACTCAGGAATAAAAATCCCTATAAAACACCGTAAACTAGTCTTCCGCTACCTACATCAACAATAGCCTACTTGTCTTTTCCATTACCCAATAGGTAATGATCTGACTAGCATAATTAGTGAAAATATCTAAGATTGTAGTCTCTGATTTCTACAAGAAATGTGACGACTTGACCCCTATTTTATGACTCGGTATCAGTCGGCTCTCAAAGGTAAATCACCTTTGTGACACAGGTTCACGACTCACAGACTCAACAGGTCATTTCCCATGGTCAACTCATACCATGGTTACGAACAATAACCAACATACTACTAGTTATTCCCTGTTGTAAGCATCTAAATGCAAAGCCAACAAAACCAAGAGTATAACCCCTACTACAAGTCTGAACAGGTGTCATAACTCTATTGTATACACCTACTGATCAAGTTTAGATAAATATCTATTAAACCATAAGTTATTAGGAATTCTTACCTCGTGCTTCTTGGAGCTCAAGCCGCTGCCCATCTGATCTCAGAAAACCAAAACCGAACAAATCGACTCCTGAGAATCCAAGACTCGACACAAAATAACATTGTATGGCATCGCAGAACCTAGGGCTCTGATACCACTAAAGTTGTCACACCCCGAGAGCATGTCGTGCCGAAAAGCAAATGGACAACATCTCCCATGTACATGGCAACATTTCAGGTTAATACAAGGCCCGTAGGCCACAACAACAAGATAACATATAAAGTAAATACAACAACTACTCAAAGCACAGTGGAAACATAATACCACAAGCTACACACATGCATACCGGTATGACTAAAACATCACAATAACATAAAACCTCGACAAAATCCGAATCTACAACATAGTACATCACGAAAACTCTAAATACATAACACAATGTATGGAAAGCTCAAAACAAACATGGGAGCCTCATAGGTGAGATGAGATGTCAGCCAGCGGTGCTCCAAACCATCATGAAGACTTCTACCTGTTACCTGGGCGATAGAAAAACCCAGGGTCCGTGGTGGTGGTGAATAAAACTCAGCAGGTAATAGAAAAACATGTATATATGTAATATCACATGTAATTCAATAACATAATCTAGGGGTACAATAGGTATATCAGCATAGTATATAAATATAAGCATATACCGTCTAACAAAATGAACAAAGTAAAATGCAGACATACCTGAAGTCTGCTACGCTACTCTGATCCAACCTGAACATATATCCAACATATATATATAATAGGAAGAGTAAGATCAACTCACAATATACTCAAGCTACAGGTCAAGGTATCTAATGGTCTATCCAACACATATACCAGTATCCGACACAACCGTATAACATATGCAAGAAGCATGCATGAGTATGATTTACAATCAAATGTAGCAAGCATAATACAATCAAATGCAACATCACAATAAGCATATATTTATATATATAGACTACATCTATATATATATTAATCTCAACCATATATATATATATATATATATATATATATATATATATATATATATATATATATACGGCAATGCAGCATGCATGGTCATGCCTGCTCACCCCTACTCGCTACCACGACCCAGTGTGGCCTAGGTGACACGACATGATAACTGTCCCAACTCACACCAACCACTGCTATAAAGTGGCCGAGTGGGCAGTATGATCAAGTAGCATATAAGCGTAAAGAGCTCGCTACACAACGGGGGTCCCTGCTGCTGCCCACTCCGACTAACACTACTTGAGTACCACGCACCCAGAACAACTGCATGCAACTCCAACTACCACCGTATATAGTGGTAGAGTGCGGCATAACAGATGCTCTACCCTCACACCGGTTACTTGTAAAATACCAGAAAAAAAATCCCTAGCTAAGTAGGAATTACCTTAAAGAATTTTTCGGAAATTTTTAGAAATTTTTCTGGATTTAAATGGAAGTGTTATGGACATTTCATGGAGATAAGCAGATAGGCTTTTGTAAAGCCTGTTTAGACTATCTGCTAGGAATTAATAGGTTTAATTAAAACATTTATTTTAATCTCCCGATTTCTTCCGTTTCTTTCACTCGACCCGATTTCTCTTCTTCTCCTTCGCTCGATGATGCCTCCTCTCCGCCGCCTTCTCCCTCGCACGCCGCCCTCCTCACCCTGTCGCCACCCTTGTGCGTCACCCGCAAAGGACCGGTGGTCACTGCCCCTGCGCACGCTACCCGCGACCACAACCTAGGCCATCGCCGGTTCCTTTCCTCCCTCTCCCGATCGCATCTTTTCCTCTCTCGATTTCTCACCGCCGTTCGAGCAAGTCGCACCGTCGCCCATTTTTGTCGTCTGCCATTTTGTCTTCGGCCACCACGGATAGCCCAGGCAGCCGACCTTCCTCGAGTTCCCCAGATCTTGTGGCGGTCATGGCCGACTCAAATCGACGCCGACGCTTCTGCTCGCACAACGCAGCCGTCGTTCAAGCTTTCAGCCGCCGGAGATCTCACCTGATAGGCTACTAGATTTCATGATCATAGTGATGCCACTACATCCCAACATCGGTGCTTGCAACCATGTCCTCACCGACCGCTTGTTGGTCAGCCGCCATCGCGAACGACAACCCTGACATCATTTTTACCTCTTCAGCGAACATCACCGGCGCAACTTGTGGATTGTCGCCCTATGTTGAGCACCTCTATCACCGTCGACTCGCCTCAGTGTCGACCCTTCTTTTATCGTTCTGACAGCAGCAACCATCACCGTCTCGTGGTCGGAAACCACTCGAGCGGAGCCGCCGGTGAAGTAGTCAGTATATTTCTTCTGTTTACTTCTTTTTCACTTCTGTCCGGTGTTTGATGGATTGGGAGCATGGAAGCTCCGGTGAACAGGAGAGAAGGGAAAGTTGCTGTTGCCCTTCTCTGCAGCTTCGGCGTCAAAGATCTTCACTGGCAGCTATATCTAGCTGCTACCTCCTCACCGTGTGCCACTGATCCAGACGATGTTTCGTGACACCACCATCGCAGTCGAGGGCTGTGATCGATCGGGGTCAGCGATGTTGCCGTAGCCATGGGTGGTTTTGTGTTGGACCAGTAGTAAGTGTTGTGGTTGGAGGTATGATAGTTGAGATTAGCTAATTGTTGGAGTATGTAGCTAATATGATTTCTGGTTGAATGGATTCTTGATCATTACCAGGTAAAGGAACTATTGGAATTGGGATGGGCTGTGCAAGGTAAGTCCAAATCTAGATGTTTGTTGCTGATTGTAGTAATGTTGCGATCTATGAATTGGACAGAATGGGAGGCAGCTACGAGCTGGTGTCATGGATTTGAAACTAGGTAAGTTTCAAATTTGGACTTGGTTAATTATGCAATAGAAGAGTTATATATATGATTGATTAATTGGGAGTGAATCAATTATAACTGTCTAGATTTAATATGGGACTTGGTTAATCAATCAGGGATTAAGATTGAGTTGGATTCCTACAGTTGTTTATATTCGTGTTGGGTTATATTCTATGTTATGTATAGGATCCTGATTCGAGATAGATTCATGGATGTGAAGACTATCGACATGAGCTATACATCAGGTGGGTAATTTCCTACCTGGTCCAGGTAGATGTATTGCATTCAGATTTAGTCATAGATATGAGCATGTTAGGTGTTCATATTACCTTGACCCTGCTCTTATTATCGTATGCTTGATCTTATCGTTGGATTTATTTATGCTCAATTGTTGATATCACATATACCCTATCATGATTTAGGAGTTATAGATGTGATGTAAATTGACCTAGATGTTTAGTAGGGTGTAAATGTTAGTACGAGGGATGACCCAATTTATAAATTGGAAAAAGGTCATCTATGGGTAGGTAATGCCCTAAATGTAGGATCTATTTCCAATACCCGTATGTTGCATACTGTTACCAACAATGAGTTGTGTAATGGTTAAGTGAAGGGTGATTAGTGTGTCACTGCGGATCGGTGGTCCCAGCTTGGTATGATTAGTCAAGTACGATTCTCTATTGGAGAGAGAGTTATGATCAGTCGAGTACGACTCTCTATAGGATAGAGAGTTCGTCGATCAGTCGAGTACGACTCTCTATAGGATAGAGAGTCCGTCGATCAGTCGGGCACGACTCTCTACAGGATAGAGAGTCCGTCGATCAGTTGAGTATGACTCTCTACAGGATAGAGAGTGTATTGATCAGATGAGTACGACTCTCTGTTGTATAGAGAGTCTGTGGTAGATGGTTGTACGAGTGACAGCATACTCATGTCATATGCATGCATTCTGATGACATAGTCTACCTTGGGGTTGAGAGAGTCGTCAGTCATCTTGCCTCCCAGAGCACTCCCCGAGGAGTAACTGGTGTGAGGGCAGAGCATCTGTTGTGCTGCACTCTACCACTATAGACGGTGGTAGTTGGAGTTGCGTGCAGTTGTCCTGGGTGCGTGGTACTCGACCACTCATTGGTAGTGTTAGTCGGAGTGGCCAGCAGCAGGGACCCTCATTGTGTAGCGAGCTCTTTACGCTCATATGCTACTTGATCATACTGCCCACTCTGCCACTCTATAGCAGTGGTTGGTGTGAGTTGGGACAGTTATCATGTCGTGCCACCTAGGCCACACTGGGGTCGTGGTAGCGAGTAGGGGTGAGCAGGCATGACCATGCATGCTGCATTGTCGTATCTTATGGCGCTTTGCATATTACCATATATAGATACATATATATATGTATATATATATGGATAGTTGAGATTAATATATATATAGATGCGGTCTATATATATATATATATGATTATTGTGATGTTTCATTTGATTGTACTATGCTTGCTGCATTTGGGTGTACATCATATTCATGAATGTTTCTTGCATTTGTTATACGATTGTGTCGGATACTGGTATGGGTTGGACAGACCATTAGATACCTTGAGCTGTAGCTAGAGTATATTGTGAGTTGATCTACTCTTCCTGTTATATATATATATATGTTTGATATATGTTCAGGTTGGATCAGAGTAGCGTAGCAGACTTCAGGTATGTCTACATTTTTATGTTGTTTATTTGGTTAGACGGTATATGCTTGTATTTATATACTATGCTGATATACCTATTGTACCTCTAGAGTATATTGTTGAAAATACATGTGATATGGCATATATATACATGTTTTTCTATTACCTGCTGAGTTTTACTCACCACCCCCCCATGGACCCTGGGTTTTTCTATCGCCCAGGTAACAGGTAGCCGACTTCGTGATGGACTTGGAGCACTGCTGGCTGACATCGTCTCATCTCAACTCCGAGAGTCCGGATTCTTGGTGTTCACTTTGGTGTTACGTTATGGATTTGTTTTATGTGATGTATGCACATGTTGGTGCGGGTTTTGTCGAGTTTTTCTTTATGTTCTGGTGTTAGTCATACCGGTATGCATGTGTGGGATTGTATTGTTGTGGTATCGTTTCCGCTGTGTATTTGTTGTGGTAGTTATTTTTATGTTGTTGTTGTTTGGTGATATTGTTATATATATTGTTGTTATTGTGGGCCTACGGGCCTTGTATTAACCCGAAATGTTGCCACGTATAGGGGAGATGTCGTCCGTTTGATTTTCGGCTCGACATGCTCTCGGGGCGTGACAACTTTAGTGGTATCATAGCCCAAGGTTCTGCGATGCCATACAATGTTGTTTTTGTGTCGAGTCTTGGATTCTCGGGAGTCGATTTATTCGGTTTTGGTTTTCTGAGATGAGATGGATAGCGGCCTGAGCTCCAAGCAGCACGAGGTAAGAATTCCTGATAACTTATGGTTTAGTAGATATTTATCTAAACTTGATTAGTGGGTGTATACAATAGAGTTATGACGCCTGTGTAGACTTGTAGTAGGGATCGTCCACTGAGGCGACCAACCGGAGTGACCTTTAGGGTTTATACTCCCGGTTATGTTGTCTATGCATTTAGATCCTTATACCAGGGAATAACCTGTATTGTGTTGGTTATTATTCGTAATCGTGGTATGAGTTGACCACGGGAACGACCTATTAAGTTTGTGAGTCTTGAACCTGTGTCGAGAAGGTGATTTACCTTTAAGAGCCGACTGATACCGAGTCGAAAAACAGGGGTCAAGTCGTCACATTTATTATGGAAACCAGAGACAACAGTCTTAGAGATTTCCACTAACTGTGCTAGTCAGATCATTACCTGTGGGTAATGAACAAACTTGTAGACTATTGTGATGCAGATAGCGGAAGGCTAGGTTACGGTGTTTCATAGGGATTTTATCCCTAAGTTGTTCGTACTGAGATGTATAACTTTGAGAGTACTTTTGAGTACTTAACTCATGTTATACCGAGAAAGAAGAGTTGTTTGCATACCATTATCGGGATCAAGCCGGTATTTGGTAATAAATGCAGAAAAATAATCTTCGGGAAAATAATATATCACTTGATCATAAATTAGTGATGTTGAGGGAGAGTAATTCCCCGTGTCACTTCCTGTGACACATTGTAAGGAATTCTTAAGCTTAAAAAAAAGGGTGATCGGTTAGTAATAGTGTACTGTGCAGAGTCGTGAGACTTGCAGAGGTTACTACCACCTAATAGCTCGAGAAGATGAATGGATGATTTAAGCCACCCAGAGTTGTTGGCTTATAGTTGGATAAGGATGTCGGGATCTTCTATCAGATCCTGCCGGAAGACGTTGGATTGAGACAAAAGTTTAGAAATGACTCCGTACAAGGGTTTAAGAGTTGGAGACCGATAAGCAAATATTGCAGGTCAACTTAATAGAGTTAGAAGTCTCCGAATGTTGGATAAATGGAGCAATATCAGGGTCACAGGCCTTGAGCTATCTTTTCGATTATTGAAGACCAACCAGAGATCATCAGGATGTTCTCGTGGATATCAGCAAAATCAAAACAAAGACTTCGAAGGAATTGTGTGCGTGCAGTGCAGATCACGAAGACACGCGAAGTCAGATTATCCATTGGATCAGTTCAACTATTGCTATTGTGAGCAACCAGTACAGTGGAGGAGGTGTACCTTGAAGATTCAGTTGAAGACTATCAATGGTGTTTCGGGAGGAAGATGCATCGTCTCGACAGCAGAGATTAGCATAGGAGATGTGGGTTACCTTATCAGCATCAACCTACTACCTCAGGAGTGGTTGGAGTTCCTTGATACTCCCCTTCAGCAGAGATCAGCACAGAAGCAGCATTAGCAGAAGACATTGTAGAAGATTCAGCAGACAACAACAGTTACCTCCAGATGTGAGTTGATTTGTACAGAGGAGAGAGTATACGACAATGGTCATATCTATTTTATATTCTACAGTTGTAGCTCGTAGATTTATGTGATAGGATCGGATGATCTAGGAAAAATCCTAGGATCATTCATCGCAGAAATGTGACCGCTTTGTCGCGAACTGTTGGATCTGATCTGGTTCTCTTCGGAGAAAGGCCAAGACCTTCAGGGAGCCTTTGGATCGGATTGACAGATAATTGATCGTACAGGGTATTACATTAGTTTACCCTCTGCGTGAATATATTGAGAGATGTTTGAATTTATAGGTAGCTGTTTCTAGAACATTCTCAGTTGGATTAAAAAGAGTTCCTATACATCAACTTGTGGGTCGGTGGTATCTCTACCATTAGGTGAGATGTGGACCAATAATTAAGAAGTCAAGGGAGGCCCTTAGACTTTGATAGACATATCTTTACTGTAGACATATCCTTACGGATGGTCAAGTTATTGAGATTATAGTATGATTATGTCTCTCAGATGTGCATATAATCCGAGAGCATTTGGATGTAGTTTCGGATGAACTCCTAGGCTTTCCATTGCTTAGGCAAGTGGAGTAGGCAATCGAAATGATTGCAAAAATAGTTCGATATCGAAGATCACATATCGAGTGATATTTTTGTTGGTATCAGTGTTGTTAAATACTATAGAAATTAGAAGAACGTGAGTTGCGATTATAGGAGATATTGGAGGGGATATTTATCTATCCTAGTATTCCTCCTTGAGAAGATCCGGAACTCTTTGTTGAAAGAGAGATGGACCTTTGAAAGTATGCATCGATTATCGATGATGGAATGCGATAGTTGTTGAAAGTAAATGAATATCCTTCATTGTGGATAAATGATCTATTTAGATTAGTTAAAGACACCTGTGTATACTCTAGGATTGGTTTACGACTGGAGCGTTGATATTATAATGACATGGTGTCATACAATTATCATTGTCATTGTGATGATTAATATATATCATCAGTGTAGAGCAAAGAGTATATAGGGGTGTAGAGACGATAATTTCATACTGGGTATGAATTGTATGAATTTTGATTAAGTTGTTAGACTAATTAATGATTTAGTCGCCACTGGATTTGAGAATCGTGTATCTTGAACACGATTGGATCAGTTTGTGGTTGTCAGAGTTGCGTAACCTGGCCACTGTTGATTGTGGTAGTTGGAGTTGTGCACTCGACCACCGTAGATGGTGGTTTGCCTTGTATGTTTTGGTTAGTACTATAGATGTTGATAGAATGTCTTGGCATTACTATACCACAGATTTGTTTGACAAAGGTGATGTTGGAAATCATTTAGTCGGAAGCTGGTGAAACCAGTTACAGGACCTAAACGGTGGGTAACTTTTACATGAGTATTAGATAATCCTTCTGGAGTGGATAAAAGATGTTGTACGCAAATGTATCATTTCAGGGATTGGAGTGAATCCGATACAGTTGCATGAGACGTATCTTATGCTTACGACAGTTAAGAAACTACGAGATAGGTTGTCATATACATGACGAGGCTTTAGTAGTTATTATTTGGATTTACAGATGTATGGAGTAGGAATGCTCATGGGATTTTAACAAGCTACTGGGTAGCTACTATAGTGTTGCGGGTACGCAAACAGTTGTAACAAGTGAGATTGATCACTATAGTCTTCCATGCGCTTATAGAGTGTGTGGTAGAGTGGATTTTGAATGGTTGATGGATTTCTCTTTGGAGAAAATAATTCCCCGTCTCTGATAAGGATAGTGGGTTCCGGAGTTGCTACAGGAAGCACATCATCCGAGATGGGCTATATACCTTGGTGGTACTTGGAGGTACTGAGATTGGAAATGTTGTACTGTCGAGGGATTATCAGATAGCATAGCGTGCCTTTGGGTATTATATCTGATAGAGACCACGATTTACCTCGCGATTTTGACAGAGTCTGCACCTAACTATAGGCACAGAGCTTCGGCTCGGTATAACATTTTATCCGCGGACAGACAGACTGTCGGAGCATACCATCTAGACTCTAGAGAATCTATTAGGATCCTGTGTCATGGATTATGGAGGTAGTTGGGGAGAATTACATTCTTTTAGTGGAATTTAACTATAAGAATAGTTATCCCTCATCCATTTAGATGACTTCTTCTGAGGCACAATACGGTAGACCCTGTAGATCTCCTGTGTTCTGGGAGGAAGTCGGGGAAATGACAGTAGTTGGGGGCCAGAGAGTATCCAACATGATGCGGAGTTGGTGCACGTCAACGGATGAGGGTTATAAGGGGTTTCGATTCTACCTCAATCTAATACGACCTATGAGGAGATTCTGGTGCGAATTCTTGGTCGTAAGGAGCGACAGTAGTGAGACAAAACCATCCGACTCATAAAAGTTAGATGACAACATCATACCGATGAGGAGGCTACGTGGGAGCTGAAAGATACTATCTAAGCTCGATAGCCTCAGCTGTTCACTTGAGGAATGTATGTGGTCCTTTCGGAAACTTGCTTGAAGTAATTTTTGCATGTTAGTACGAAATTTGGGGACCAAATTTTTATTAGTGGGGGAGAATATAAAATACCGGAAAAAAATCCCTAGCTAAGTAGGAATTACCTTAAAGAATTTTTTGAAAATTTTTAGAAATTTTTCTGGATTTAAACGGAAGTGTTATGGACATTTCATGGGGATAAACAGATAGGCTTTTGTAAAGCCTGTTTAGACTATCTGCTAGGAATTAATAGGTTTAATTAAAACATTTATTTTAATCTCCCGATTTCTTCTGTTTCTTTCACTCGACCTGATTTCTCTTCTTCTCCTTCGCTCGATGACGCCTCCTCTCCGCCGCCTTCTCCCTCGCGCGCTGCCCTCCTCAGCCCGCCGCCACCCTTGTGTGTCGCCCGCAAAGGACTGGTGGTCACTGCCCCTGCGCACGCTGCCCGTGACCATAACCTAGGCCATCGCCGGTTCCTTTCCTCCCTCTCTCGATCGCATCTTTTCCTCTCTCGATTTCTCACCGTCGTTCGAGCAAGTCGCACCGTCGCCCGTTTTTATCGTCTGGCGTTTTTTCTTCGGCCACCACGAATAGCCCAGGCAGCCGACCATCCTCGAGTTCCTCGGATCTTGTGGCGGTCATGGCTGATTCAAATCGATGCCGACGCTTCTGCTCGCACAACGCAGCCGTCGTTCAAGCTTTCAGCCGCCGGAGATCTCACCTGATAGGCTACTAGAATTCATGATCACAGTGATGCCACTGCCTCCCAACATCGGTGCTTGCAGCCATCTCCTCACCGGCCGCTTGTTGGTCAGCCACCATCGCGAACGACAACCCTAACATCATTTTTACCTCTTCAACGAACATCACCGATGCAGCTTGTGGATTGTCGCCCTATGTTGAGCACCTCTGTCATCGTCGACTCGCCTCAGTGTCAACCCTTCTTTTATCGTTCTGACAGCAGCAACCGTCACCGTCTTGTGGTCGGAAACCACTCGAGCGGAGCCGCCGGTGAAGTAGTCGGTATATTTCTTTTGTTTACTTCTTTTTCACTTTTGTCCGGTGTTTGATGGATTGGGAGCATGGAAGCTCCGGTGAACAGGAGAGAAGGGAAAGTTTTTGTTGCCCTTCTCTGCAGCTTTGGCGTCGAAGATCTTCACTGGCAGCTATATCCAGCTGCTACCTCCTCACCGTGTGCCACTGATCCAGACGGTGTTTCGTGACACCACCATCGCAGTCGAGGGCTGTGATCGATCGGGGTCAGCGATGTTGCCGTAGCCATGGGTCGTTTTGTGCTGGACCAGTAGTAAGTGTTGTGGTTGGAGGTATGATAGTTGAGATTAGCTAATTGTTGGATTATGTAGCTAATATGATTTTTGGTTGAATGGATTCTTGATCATTACCAGGTAAAGGAACTATTGGAATTGGGATGGGTTGTGCAAGGTAAGTCCAAATCTGGATGTTTGTTGCTGATTGTAGTAATGTTGCGATCTATGAATTGGACATAATGGGAGGCAGCTACGAGTTGGTGTCATGGATTTGAAACTAGGTAAGTTTCAAATTTGGACTTGGTTAATTATGCAATAGAAGAGTTATATATATGATTGATTAATTGGGAGTGAATCAATTATAACTGTCTAGATTTAATATGGGACTTGGTTAATCAATCAGGGATTAAGATTGAGTTGGGTTCCTACAGTTGTTTATATTCGTGTTGGGTTATATTCTGTGTTATGTACAGGATCCTGATTCGAGATAGATTCATGGACGTGAAGACCATCGACATGAGCCATCAGGTGGGTAATTTCCTACCTGGTCCAGGTAGATGTATTGCATTCAGATTTAGTCATAAATATGAGCATGTTAGGTGTTCATATTACCTTGACCCTACTCTTATTATCGTATGCTTGATCTTATCGTTGGATTTATTTATGCTCAATTGTTGATATCACATATACCCTATAATGATTTAGGAGTTATAGATGTGATGTAAATTGACCTAGATGTTTAGTAGGGTGTAAATGTTAGTACGAGGGATGACCCAATTTATAAATTGGAAAAAGGTCATCTATGGGTAGGTAATGCCCTAAATGTAGGATCTATTTCCAATACCCGTATGTTGCATACTGTTACCAACCATGAGTTGTGTAATGGCTAAGTGAAGGGTGATTAGTGTGTCACTGCGGACCGGTGGTCCTTGCTTGGTATGATTAGTCGAGTACGACTCTCTATTGGAGAGAGAGTTATGATCAGTCAAGTATGACTCTCTACAGGATAGAGAGTTCGTCGATCAGTCGAGTATGACTCTCTACAGGATATAGAGTCCATCGATCAGTCGGGCATGACTCTCTAAAGGATAGAGAGTCCGTTGATCAGTTGAGTACGACTCTCTACAGGATAGAGAGTGTATTGATCAGATGAGTACGACTCTCTGTTTAACAGAGAGTCTGTGGTATATGGCTGAACGAGTGACAACATACTCATGTCATATGCGTGCATTCTGACGACATAGTCTCCCTTTTGGTTGAGAGAGTCGTCAGTCATCTTGCCTCCCAAAGCACTCCTCAAGGAGTAACTGGTGTGAGGACAAAGCATCTGTTGTGTCGCACTGTACCACTATAGACGGTGGTAGTTGGAGTTGCGTGCAGTTGTCCTGGGTGCATGGTACTCGACCACTCATTGGTAGTGTTAGTCGGAGTGGCTAGCAGCAGGAACCCCCGTTGTGTAGCGAGCTCTTTACGCTCATATGCTACTTGATCATACTGCCCACTCAACCACTCTATAGCAGTGGTTGGTGTGAGTTGGGACAGTTATCATGTCGTGCCACCTAGGCCACACTGGGGTCATGGTAGCGAGTAGGGGTGAGCAAGCATGACCATGCATGCTGCATTGTCGTATCTTATGGCGCTTTGCATATTACCATATATACATACATATATGTATGTATATATATATATATGGATGGTTGAGATTAATATATATATAGATGCGGTCTATATATATATGATTATTATGATGATGCATTTGATTGTACTATGCTTGCTGCATTTGGGTGTACATCATATTCATGCAAGTTTCTTGCATTTGTTATACGATTGTGTCGGATACTGGTATGGGTTGGACAAACCATTAGACACCTTGAGCTGTAGCTAGAGTATATTGTGAGTTGATCTACTCTTCCTGTTATATATATATATGTTTGATATATGTTCAGGTTGGATCAGAGTAGCGTAGCAAACTTCAGGTATGTCTGCATTTTTATGTTGTTTATTTGGTTAGACGGTATATGCTTGTATTTATATACTATGCTGATATACCTGTTGTACCTCTAGAGTATATTGTTGAAAATACATGTGATATGGCATATATATACATGTTTTTCTATTACCTGCTGAGTTTTACTCACCACCCCCCACGGACCCTGGGTTTTTCTGTCGCCCAGGTAACAGGTAGCCGACTTCGTGATGGACTTGGAGCACTGCTGGCTGACATCGTCTCATCTCAACTCCGAGAGTCCAGATTCTTGGTGTTCTCTTTGGTGTTACGTTATGGATTTGTTTTATGTGATGTACGCACATGTTGGTGCGGGTTTTGTCGAGTTTTTCTTTATATTCTGGTGTTAGTCATACCGGTATGCATGTGTGGGATTGTATTGTTGTGGTATCATTTCCGTTGTGTATTTGTTGTGGTAGTTATTTTTATGTTATTATGGTTTGGTGATATTGTTATATATATTGTTGTTATTGTGGGCCTACGAGCCTTGTATTAACCCGAAATGTTGCCACGTACAGGGGAGATGTCGTCCGTTTGATTTTCTGCTCGGCATGCTCTCGGGGCATGACATTACTCCTCCTATGAGTATCCGTGGAGGTAGGATGACTTGTGACCCTCTCAACCACAAGGGAGACCACGTCGCCAGCTTGCATGCAAATGATATGAATGTAATGTTTCACATACAAACATCCACCATAGACTCTCTATTCTACAGAAAGTCATACTAATCAGATCAACACACTCTCTATCCTGCAGAGAGTCATACTCAACTGATCAACAGACTCTCTATCCTGTAGAGAGTCATACTCAACTGATCGACGCACTCTCTATCCTGGAGAGAGTCATACTCGACTGATCATAACTCTCTATCCAATAGAAAGTTGTATTCAACTTATCGATGCACTCTGTATCCTATAGAGAGTCGTACTCGACTAATCATATCAAACAGGGACCACCGGTCCGTAGCGACACACTAATCACCCTTCACTTAACCATTACACACACATGGTCAGTAACAAGTATGCAACATACGAGTATTAAAAATAAGTCCTACATTTAGGGCATTACCCACTCACAGATGACCTTTTTGCCAATTTATAAATTAGGTCATCACCCGTACTAACATTTACACCCTACTAAACATCTAGGTCAATTTATATCACATCTATAACTTCTAAATCATGATAGGGAATATGTGATATCAACAATTGACCATAAATACATCCAATGATAAGTTCAAGCATAAGATAATAAGAGCAGGGTAAGATAATATGAACACTTAACATGCTCATATTTATAACTAAATTTGAATGCATTAAAACTACCTGACCAGGGTAGGAATTACCCACCTGATACGAAGCTCGAAATAATCGTCACAGTCGTCGACCTGCTTCGTATCCTAAACCTGCACATAATAGTAAACTATGATTAAGTACAAGTATACAATGGATGATCAAATCGAATTCTACTTCGACTTTATATCCCGATCAACTAGATTAATCTAGTTATCCAATGAACCTAATCATTGCATCATAACCCTTTCCATTTGCTATAAATTATTGAATTAACATGAAATTATCCACAAACATCCAGATTAACTCACCTTGCTTACCCACAATTGCACAACTTCTGGATCCACCGTTTAAGTATCAATCTATAATGATTAGATTGATTCAACTATAAATAAATCCCATGACAACACCTAAAATCTAATTATGATTTATACACTGATCTAATTATTCTAGCAACACAGTTGTGCATTCTCCTTAAAGAATTAAACATCTAATGTATAACATACAATTCAAGACTTACCTTCAACTGTTAAAATCAACCACAACTCATCTTGAAAACCTCCCACAGCTGATCACCCAAAAATCCAATTCAAATCCAGATTCTGTCCAAACCACCAATATCGATTCACACATAGCTGAGCTTTCTCTCGAGCACACAACTCATCCACAACAAAACAATATCTACTTAGCTATCAACAATTTACATTGAAGAATAGAAATCTGACAGCATCTATAGATCAATACAGAACTTACCCCAATTTAAATCCTCAGCTCACAGAACCATGGAGATCTCGATCGTAGCTGCCAATCCATATTAGAAACTTGTCGTTGCAAAGATCGCAGAATAACAGCTCGCGATCAAAGGGAAATGAAGACACAGTTGCAGCCGTCTTCCCCCCAATTCACCTTGAAAGCTCCCCCCTCTGGCTGAAACCACCAACTGCATTGACGACATCATCGTGTTTCTCACATGAGAAATAGCAAGTCGTGATGAAGGGATCGACTGAAACCTACAAATAACTGTGCCCTTACCTTGCTCCGGCGGCCATCGACAGAACACTCCCAAATCAAAACGCTACCGATGCCACCTCCCTGGCCTAGCAACTCCACCGACACAAATCTCCTCCTATCCCCTATTCATCGGAGCAAATTCACGCTCCATACCACTTGTGTTGGTGCAATCGGCCCAGGTCTCGATTGACCAGGACTCGAGTTTGACTCGAGTGATGTTTTGATGTTCGACAAAAACATATGACAATGTAATTGTCATGGGAAAGTCCAAGTCTTGAGTACTTGGCATGGGAAGTCCAAGTGGGACACTTGGCATTTGGTAAAGTCCAAGCATGGGTCTTGGCAATGGAAAGTCCAACATGAGTTGGCAAGGGAAGTCCAAGTGGGTCACTTGGCATTTGGAAAGTCCAAGCATGGGTCTTGGCAATGGAAAGTCCAAGCATGGGTCTTGGCAAGGTAAAGTCCAAGTCTTGAGTACTTGGCATGGAAAGTCCAACATGGGTTGGCAAGGGAAAGTCCAAGCTTGAGTCTTGGCATTTGGAAAGTCCAAGGGGATTGATATTGGCGGCGTAAAGTCCAAGCGGGAGTCTTGGCAGCATAAGTCCAATGGTTGGCGGCGTAAAGTCTAAGCGGAGTCTTGGCGGTGTTAGTCCAATGTACCTTGGTGGTGTAGACACCGTTAGCATGACATAGCCGATGGAAGCACCTGGAGGCTAGCGCGATGGATGAACAAGTCATGGATGACTTGGAGGGATCCGAGAGGCGTGAGGCCGATGGAGGTGGCTAGAAGGCTTAGATCTAGGCTAAGGGTGGTCTAGCAAGTATGGGGGAACCATACTTGGGCTAAAACCTCATGTTTGAGGTGTGCCAGTCGACTGGTGCCATGTGGCAGTCGATTGGCCTGAGTTAACTAGGGTTTGACTGCGAAAAGTGGCCTAGCGATGATCGCGAGATGGCTGTCGGTGATGGCTCAGCGATTATGATCGTGTGATCGATCGGTGGTGCTCGAAATTCGACCCGCGAGAATGGAGTCAAAACTTGACTGGTCGAGTGAGAATTCCATCAGTTGACTGATGGGTATGATCAGTCGACTGATGGTAGATCCGTTGGACTTATCCAGCGTTGATCTAGCCGTTGTCTCACGACAACAGTGGCATCAGTCGACTGATGGTCCCGATCAGTCGACTGATCGACTTTTTCCAGCACAGGTTGAAGCTATATAAGGAGCTCATGATGGAGGAAAAGATAGCGATTTTCTTGGGCGAAATTAAAGGGGAAAGTTGGTGCTTTCCAGTCCTTCAAAGCTAGTTCAAGGCAATCAAAGATCAAGCAATCAAAAGCTCTTGTAAAGTGTTTTCCTTTACTTGCATTTGTATTTCAGTATTGTATTTGCTTGTATCTATTTGATTATTGTTGTAATCATCTTGTACGAGGTTTCTCTGCCTTCGGATTGTTCCGAGAAGGTGTGTTTATTAGTGGTTGCGTGTGCATCCCTAGAGCTCGATCCGTGGAGTAGGAACCGTGCAGTTCCGAACCATGTTACATACTCGTGTTCTTGTTGTGTTTGTCGTATTTTGTTATTGTATTATTTCTATTTCCGCTGCGTACTAACGAAATTGTAGAGACGATCACGCAACGAATTCCATCAATGAACGATCACGATGCTATTCACTCCCCCCCCCTCTAGCGGGCGCACAGGTCCTAACAATTGGTATCGGAGCCTGGGGCTCTTCTACGAACTAACCGCCGGGAGCTAGGACAAAGAAGCTAGAGGGTGAAGATGGAAGAACCATTGGGATGGGATATCAACACCCCAATTCCCTATTCCTTCTATGGACAAGAAGGATTTAGACAATGGAAGGCGAGAATTGAGGACTTTCTAATGATGAGGGATTTCGAATAATGGTCCATTTTAATGGAAGAATATAGCTATCCAATAGGACCAAAAGGTGAATTCCTCAAGAAAAAGAGATGGACCGAAGAACAAGTTCAAGCCTTCGAGAAAAATGAGAAGGTAATGAAGTTTTTAATTGATTTAATACCTAACAATATCTTGTGTATGTTAGGTAATTATGTAGATGCAAACGAGCTATGGAGCCAAGTGGCCAAGCTTCATGATAGCCCATCAACGGTCCAAAAGGAAGAGACCGAAGAGGCTAATGCATCATCCTCATAAGGAAGTGAGGATTCGGAGGTTGATAGGGAATTAACATTCGGATCGGAAGAGGTGGAGGAAGTGGAAGAAGCATCCACCTCAAGGATTGAGGGGGAGGAGAGAACTTCCACACCGGAATATCAAGAAGAAGCTTCGACATCTGGTCAAGATGAAGAAGCCCAAAGTCCAATTCCGGTCTCCATTAACCTAGGAAACTCAAACATATGTGTTAATAATAAAATGCATATAATATGTTTTGAGTGTAGGGAAACCGGGCACTATAAGAGCAAGTGCCCAAAGAAGATTAGGAAAGCTCCACCGGCTCCAAAGGTCAAGGATGCCGGTCCCTCAACGCAAAAGAGCAAAGAACAAGTCATTTGCTTCAAATGTAAAACTCTGGGACATTCTAAGTCAATGCCTAGAGGGAAGAAAGAAGGAAGCGAGAAGAAGGAGCTACACAAGTAGGGGGAGCTAAGGCTAACCCTAAGGTATATTTTAATAATGCTCTTTTTAATTCTTATAGTCAAAAGCATGCTAGAAATAATTTTAGCAATCTTGCTATTTATCAAAAAGAGCATGCTAGAAATAGAGAATATTGCTTAGGAGCTAAGAAGGTCAACCTTAGGAGTAAGGAGAAATTTGGGACTAATGTCCCTAAAATCAACTTATCTAAGGACAAACCTAGGTTAAATAACTCTAGAAAAATTTTACCTAGGGAGACCATTAGAAAGGTGTAAGAGCACCTAGGTTTCAATCCTAAATGGACTCGGCATATGCCTAAGAAGTCCAATGCCCAAGATTTAAATCAAAATTCTAAAATTGGGCAATTAGAATTAGAGAACCAAGCCTTGAGGTCAAGGCTTGAGAAACTAGAAAAGACCCTTAGTAATATACAAAACCAATTTAAAGGGTCAAATGATCAAAAGTCTAGGTCCAAATCTCAAAGTCAACACTTAGGACCTAAGAGTCAAAAGTCAACCAAGGGCAAGCAAGGTTTGGGTCACAAACCTAAGCCTAAGGTGGTTTACCATAGTGTTCCATTTGATTATGGGACACAAACTAGGTCTAGGAAGACCAAGGTCAATAGGGAAGTCATTCCTAAGGTTGACCAAAGGTTGTGCCTAGTGGCTAGGGTTTCTAGGAAACCTAGGAAGGCCACTAAGAAGGTTACAAGGGGAGTTACCCCTAGAGTCAACCTAGGTAAGACCCAAATGACCAAGGCTAATAAGCCTAGGAGGGCCATTAGGAAGGTATCTAGGGAGGTTATCCCTAAGGAATACCTAATTAACCCTAGGAGCTCAAATAGGTTTTGGGTTCCTAAGAGCGTGATTGAATCACGCTAGATGGGGTTAGGATGTGCCAACCTTGATTGGATGGGTAGTTAACACAACCATGGCAAAGGTGACACTTTAGGTTGTTTTCAAGGTTATAGTTACCTTGGAAATAGATTTGAATTTTAATCCTAAAATATTTTAGGATGTGCCAATATTATTTGAGAAGTTTGATAAAATGATCAAATTGGCACAATTTAGGTTTAGAGGTTGGTGTGCCATTTTGGGTTTTTGGCACACTTGGGAGAAAAGTAGAAATATGGCAAAATATGATTAATTATATCAAATGGAAATTAATATTAAAATTTAGGTATTATTATACCTATATATTTTATATGTCATGCTTTGTTTGCCATATAACATGCCATAACATCAAGCTTACTTTTAATCATTTTATATGTCATGTTCATGTTTTAGGATTAAGGTTTTAAATGGCATGTGTTTTTAGATTTTATCATATGCCATGACATCATGATCATTGGCCATGTTTTAATAATGCTATTATTTATTCCATGATCATACATTCATGCATTAACTTGATTAAAAATTGACTTAAGGACTATGACATGACTTGGAGTCCCATTTATAAGGGAATCAAGTAGGGTTGCCTTAGAAAATGCATGAAACCCTAGATTAAATGAACCAAAACCCACATCTCACATCCAATTGATATGTATGTGTATTTATACACCTTAGATACATGTGAGATGCTAGGATATGAGTTAAGTTCAAGGTGCATAGTCTTTGCATCTAGATAAACTAAAACTCATCTTTAACCAACATGTGGATCATTGGGAGAGCTTGTGTACAAGTCATGTACTTAGAGCCCAAGGGATATGATCCAAAATAGGATTTTGAAAATATTTTAAAATCTTTTTGAAAAACCGTGGTGAAGTCTATGTTTTGATAGCAATCACCATTGATGAAGTTGATACAAAGTAGGACCAAAACATTGAAAATTTCAATGGTTTTGAACTTTGTGCCAATTTCGATATTTTATGGGTAAAATAATTTTCAAATATTTTTCACCCATTGTATTGGTCATAGGTATTATACGTACCAAATTTCGTGATTTTTCGATATACGTATAATTATTTATGATTTTTTGAAATTCAATTCTGATAGCTGAAATTCGAGAATTTCAGTTATCAGTCGATTGCCATGAGTGGCAGTCGACTGGTAGCTGACAGAGTCGACTGCCAAGGCTGATTTCGGGAAAACTGAGTTTGGTTAGCCCGTGTTCAGCTGTGGTTAAGGTCCCTAACTACTCCTAACCCTAGGATATGCTTTGGGAAGCATTATGAAGGGTGAAAATCCATTAGATATGGATTACGAGAGTTGTTTTGGGTTTGTATCAATTTTAAGGTGTTGGAAAGTTCAATGTTGAATTTCTAACCTTATTTTTGATGGTTTAGAGTTCCTATTGGCTTAGGGACTTCCCAAGGACATTGTTGGTGCAATGGTCAAGGGGGAGTAAGCCTTTAGGGGGAGTTATCCATCTTGGAATGATAGATGTGTTTTTCTCCTTGAAGAGGAGAAGTTATGGGATAAGTATCATCAATTGGGAAAATTGATGGGCTTTTGATACCCAACTTGGAAGTTGGGAGAGTGAATAGGATTTACTCTCTTGAGTGATATGGGATTTATCACTAGGAAGATGGTAGATATCCTAGGTATTTTGGACCAAGGGGAAGATTGTAAGATCTTATTGGGACATGAGACATTGACCTCCTTGGAGAGAAAACCTTTTTGATGTTAGTCAAAAAGGGGGAGAATGTTTGGGGGAGAACATTTGAAGAATGTTTAAGATTACCAATTTGGGATAATTGGTAAGGGATTTGAGTTAGTGTTCTAACTCAATGTTTTTGTTTGTTTTTGTCAAACATCAAAAAGGGGGAGATTGTTGGTGCAATCGGCCCAGGTCTCGATTGACCAGGACTCGAGTTTGACTCGAGTGATGTTTTAATGTTCGACAAAAACATATGACAATGTAATTATCATGGGAAAGTCCAAGTCTTGAGTACTTGGCATGGGAAGTCCAAGTGGGACACTTGGCATTTGGTAAAGTCCAAGCATGGGTCTTGGCAATGGAAAGTCCAACATGAGATGGCAAGGGAAGTCCAAGTGGGACACTTGGCATTTGGAAAGTCCAAGCATGGGTCTTGGCAATGGAAAGTCCAAGCATGGGTCTTGGCAAGGTAAAGTCCAAGTCTTGAGTACTTGGCATGGAAAGTCCAACATGGGTTGGCAAGGGAAAGTCCAAGATTGAGTCTTGGCATTTGGAAAGTCCAAGGGGTTTGATATTGGTGGCATAAAGTCCAAGCGGGAGTCTTGGCAACATAAGTCCAATGGTTGGCGGCGTAAAGTCTAAGCGGAGTCTTGGCGGCGTAAGTCCAATGTGCCTTGGCGGTGTAGACACCATTAGCATGACATAGCCGATGGAAGAACCTGGAGGCTAGCGCGATGGATGAACAAGTCATGGATGACTTGGAGGGATCTGAGAGGCGTGAGGCCGATGGAGGTGGCTAGAAGGCTTAGGTCTAGGCTAAGAGTGATCTAGCAAGTATGGGGGAACCATACTTGGGCTAAAACCTCATGTTTGAGGTGTGCCAGTCGACTGGTGCCATGTGGCAGTCAACTGGCCCGAGTCAACTAGGGTTTGACTGCGGGAAGTGGCCTTGCAGTCGATAGCCAGAGGTGGGCAGTCGACTGATGGATCGAGCAGTCGACTGATCGTGTGATCAGTCGACTGATGTTTGAGAATTCGACCACAGAATGGAGTAGAGACTCGACTGGTTGAGTGAGGACTCCATCAGTCGACTGATGGGTATAATCAGTCGACTGATGGTACATCCGTTGTACTTATCCAGCGTGGATCTAGCCGTTGTCTCACGACAATAGTGGCATCAGTCGACTGATGGTCCCGATCAGTCGACTGATCGACTTTTTCCAGCACAAGTTGAAGCTATATAAGGAGCTCGTGATGGAGGAAAAGATAGCGATTTTCTTGGGCGAAATTGAAGGGGAAAGTTGGTGCTTTCCAGTCCTTCAAAGCTAGTTCAAGGCAATCAAAGATCAAGCAATCAAAAGCTCTTGTAAAGTGTTTTCCTTTACTTGCATTTGTATTTCATTATCGTATTTGCTTGTATCTATTTGATTATTGTTGTAATCATCTTGTACGAGGTTTCTCCGCCTCCGGATTGTTCCGAGAAGGAGTGTTTATTAGTGGTTGCGTGTGCATCACTAGAGCTCGTAGAGCTCGATCCGTGGAGTAGGAACCATGTGGTTCGGAACCACGTTACATACTCGTGTTCTTGTTGTGTTTGTTGTATTTCTTTATTGTATTATTTCTATTTCTGCTGCGTACTAACGAAATTGTAGAGACGATCACACAAAGAATTCCATCAACAAACGATCACGACGCTATTCACCCCCCCTCTAGTGGGCGCACAGGTCCTAACAACTTGCTCCAGCAACGATCGGGAAGAACAACCCCCGATCGAAGCGTCGCCTACCCGAACTTCCCGACCACACGCTCTCCCATCGTCGGCACATCCGTGGGCACCGTAAGGGTGGTCGGCCGTCGCTTGCAGAGGGGAGCCAGCCATGGTCGGCTTTCGCTTACGGAGGGAAAGGAGGCGGTTGTGGCCGACCTTCACTTGCCGAGAAGAGGAGGGAGCGACGAGAGGCAGAGATCGCGAGAAAAGGAGTCAGATGGGGAAGAGAAATGGCTTGATTGGGAAATAAGGGAAACGAAAGGAATATAAAGGGTTTTAATTAAACCCATTAATTCCTAGTAGATAGTCTAAACAGGTTTTACAAAAGCCTGTTTGCTTTATCCCCATGAAACATCCATAAACCTTCCGTTTAAATCCATAAAAATTTCTAAAAATTCCTGAAAAACTCCATAGGGTATTCTTTTAATTACCCAACATTTTATTTTATTTTATTTTATTTTATTTTATTTTATTTTCTGTGGTATTTTACATTTATCATGTATGACGGTGCCCTTCTATCCTTGATATCTTAGATCGATCAATGAGGCATAGATCGTGTCATCCCCTTATCGATCTTTATATTTCTTGATCCCCAAGTAGACTCACTCAAACAAATGAGCTCAATATCTCATATTGACTCATTTGAGTATGGTCATGCATTTCGTGGTCATACTCTACCAAGAGGCCAAAGATATCACTCCCGTCATATGTGTGGGATAGATCCCATCTACATCACTCACATCCCTTCGCATAATTCGTTACATGCCCAGTGATCACCATTATAGTGAACCCTATTATGGTGTGATGTTAGACGATACCAAAGTACATAACTCCTTATGTAGGGAACCATAGTGACTTCAGATCTAAAGACTATTCATATTAATAGTCACATGAGAAATTATATGACACTCATATAACGATCCATAACACTTTCTCATGACGGGTCAATTCAGTACATATATTCTCCAATATATATACCCATTTGTCAATGTGATATCACATATCCATGATTTGTGAGATCAAGTCATCCATTGACCTACATGTTAGTCTCAATGTATCAATATATCCCTTTGTCTATTAATACTTGACTAGGAATGTTTAAGAATAGTGTTCTCTATAACTTCTCATAATCAATTCTACCAATTGATATATTGTAGATTAGAACCTACTATTCAAGGGCATTATTATATTTATTTACTGGCACACACATAAAGTAAATATAATAATCAATCTTTGCCAGTTATTAATGAAATATGATACATATGATCCCTAATCAATCATCTCATGATTGACACTAAGGACTGACACTAACACGACCACCGAGGTTTCTCGTCCCGATATTCTCCTGGTGTCGTTGACCAACGAGGTTTATCATCCCGAGATTCTTCTGGTATCACCCAACCACCGAGGTTTCTCATCCCGAGATTTTCCTGGTGTCATTGATCACCGAGGTTTCTTGTCTGAAGATTCTCCTAGTGTCACTGAACTTGACAAAGTCTAATACAATACCTGCACACTTAGCATAACATATGAGATAACAAAATAGCTTAACTTTGAATCTTTTCCATTATCAAAACCAAGGTTCGATTAACTAGTGCCCCTGCACCAACAATCTTCCCATTTTTTATCTATGGCAAACAAATTCAAAGTTAAGAGAAAATAAATAGTAAGCATTAAACAAGCATTTTTCAAAACCTCCCCCTTAAGGGTACCTCCCCCTTAACCCTAGGTGAGTTTTGAAAAACAATTTCTTTTTGAAAAAAAAATAGGTAACATCTTAACTTTAACCTCTCTCTCCCTTTGATATATATCAAAAATAACTTTATAAGGGGTGCATTTTTAAGGTTAACGTTTGAACAATATTTTCAAGCATGAGTCCTTTACCAAAAAATAGAATTTTTAAAATATTATAATCAATTTGACTTAATATGTTCAACTCCCTTTTACATTTAAGAGCCTAGGTTTCTAGATCCTACACTAAGAATGTATATCCTAGGTTAGGATGTGACCATCCAACATTTTTATAAAATTTTGAGAAAGATCCTTTTTTTTTTTTGAAGGAATTAAAGATACATTTTAAAGGCTCATATCTATTAGGTTTTATGCCAAACTAGAGGTAGCTAGAGATACTAAGTTTGTCTAACTTAAGCCTTCTCTACCCCTTGGCATATTATCAAAAAAGAAGGATTTTAAATTTTGAAAGTATTGGCAATTTTTTTTTTAAAAAACATATTTTAACAACTTCTATGATGATTATCCAATTAGAACCTCCCCCTTAACCTAACATCCTTGTTAACCACAAGGAAGGCTTATCTAGAGGGGCCTCCTCCTTTGTCTGACAAACTCTTAGGATATCCTTGTTGGTCACTAGGAAGACTTACCTAAGTGTCCAGAGGATCTAGGTGTCTAATGTTGACCTAAGGATCTAGATGTTCAGTATTGGTTAACTAACCATCATTTTAAAAAGTATAGTTATTTTAAACACTACGTATAACTACACACAACAATCATGACAACCAATAAAAATAGTTTTAAGAATCTATTTATATATATAAATTTTGAAATCATTTTCAAAATTATTTTCAATTTGTTGTCCTTACCATCTCACCCATTCTACATGATCAACCAAGTTATCCTTATAGGTGTTGTGAGATGAATTTAATTTTACTTAGTTAATTTTAATGATTTGAAAATTAATTAACCTTGGGTTAAATTCGGATTTAATCTTTAGTTAGTTAAGTGAACGTTTCAAAAGGTGGCTTCCAGGTCGTTGCGAGGCACAGAGGCCTTCTTTGATCGGAACAATGACCACTTTCTTAGACAAAGCCAATTTTAAGAAATTGTACACTTAATTCACTTTGGGTCAAATCCTGATCTAACTAGTTTAGGATGTGTTGAGGTAGCTTCAGCTAGTTCCACTTAGCCAAGTGCACAAAGCTAGATACTCCTTATCTAACCCGGATACACTAGACGTCGTTTCCATAACGTACTATCATCTCACTGCGTTCTGATATTATGTTATCAAGGTTAATTAATCATTTCCTATCTAACCATTCCATGAGATTTAATTTAAGACTAGTATGTATGACATGAAAAAATAAGCATGGTAATTAATTAAAATGATATGTATGCATGAGCATGTTATGTTCAATCAATTCAAAGAAATGGTTGTTTATTTGGTAGATTTTTATTTATTGAATTTCTAAAAGTTGAAGATTTAAATGCTAAATTATTAATTTTTGTATAATCAAATGATACTCTATTATAATTAATTTTATTAGTTTGATTATTTAATTCTAAATTTTTAATTAAGTTAGATTTTGAATTTAAAATAGATTTAATAGGATTATTAGACTTTTTCGAAGTAAGATTATTAGACTTTTTAAAAGTAGAATTATTAGGCTTTTTAAAAGTAGAATTATTAGAATTTTTTAAGATAAGATTGTTAGAGTTTTTAAAAGTAGAATTATTAATAGAATTATTAAATTTTTTAAAGATAAGATTGTTAGAGTTTTTAAAAGTAGAATTATTAATAAAATTATTAGAATTTTTCAAGATAAGATTGTTAAAGTTTTTAAAAGTAGAATTATTAGAATATTTCAAGATTAGATTATTAGAATTTTTAAAATTAGAATTATTAATAGAATTTTTCAAGATAAGATAATTATAATTTTTAAAAGTAGAATTATTAGAATTATTAGAATTATTTAGATTATATTTGGAATTTTTTAAATTTAATTTTGAATTTTTTATGATTGAAATTTTAAAAAGAGAATTTTTTTAATTTGAATTATCTAGATTAATCAGATATAGGGTTTGATTATTCTGATTAAGTCTTAGGTTTGTTTCATTCTTAACTTGATATAGATCTATGTTGATTAAACTAAAAATTTGATTAAGCTCTTAATAATTTTATCAAATGTTAGATTAATTTGATCATTTTCTTCAATAATATTATTATTATTTAAACTAATTAAATCTGAATTAATTAAGTTTTTATTAGTTGAATTATTAATTATATTAATTAACTGACAACAATCAACTAATTTACTAGCTTTAATATACAATTTATCTAAATGGCCAAGTATTCTAAAACTTAAATTTTCAAAAATTTTAATTTTACTAACCTTCTTCTCCAGGCACCGTTTTTTGTAGTGACCGAATCTTCTGCACTCGAAACACTTGATGTGCCCCTTGTTCCTCCGGACTTCTGACCTTGGTGTCTCCTTTGCCACCGGTTGCACCGTTCAAGTCTTACGAGTAGGACACTTATTTTTATAGTGTCCTCTCTCCCTGCACTTGAAACACATAATATGCAATTTAAAATTTAAATCTAATTTACCTTATGAACTCTCCTCCTGAATCCTTGATTTATCCATTTTCCTATAATGTTAATTACAAACAACACATCCCAAGACTTGATCTTAGATTAGTAGTGTGGGAGATAATAAATAAAATTAAAAAATTAAAAGAAAAATGCTCGACCGGTGGTTGCACCGAATCTGAGTGCTCCCGCTCTAATACCAATTGTTGGATAGAAGAAACACTAGAGGGGGTGAATAGCGTTAAAAAATCTTTTCTTTTCGACGATTAAAACCAAGTACGCAGCAGAAAATTAAAACACAAAACACAAGTATTTTTTACTTAGTTCACAGCCCACCGACTGCTAATCCAAGGCCCTGCAATCCTTGATCACTTTCGAAGGGCAATGCACTAATAAATCTCTTCCTCGTTGGAGGTAAGAGACAAGCGATTACAATGATGTAGAGGAAGAGGTAACAACCTTACCTCTCCTTTGCAAATAATACTTAAGAAGTAAATAAGATATCGACAAATAACTTGTAGCGGATGCACGGTCAAAGTAGCATTGTAGCACAAAGGATTGCGGTTGGAGAGCCGACGCACTTAGGAGTTCATTGATTGATAATGATTTTTATGATGTAGGGTTTGAGTCCTCTCCTCCTTTTATAGATTGTCGCCTTGGAATATGTCCAAATCTAGATCTAAGACTCGTGGATCTTATCTTGAGGTGGTGGATTATCTTATCATGAGGTGGCGACATCGATCCATATCTCTTTGACCTTGTACATTGGGATGATTCATCGACATCAGTCGACTGATCCTCTTAGAAATCGACTGCCTTCAGTCGACTGCTACACTTGAGAATTCAACCTGATACCTGTAGCACAAGGATAGCACAAGAGATGCATAATTTCATGCAGTGTGACATTGCTTTGACTGTCTGATCTCGACTTCGACATTCCTCCAGAAGCCTTGGTCAGATCGATGCCTAGGATTGTCCTCTAACCGAGGACGCGTCCTTACCACAGCTCCACACCCGGAGCTTACCTTTGGTCCTCCTGACTTGTCAGTTAGCTTTCGGTCACTTGATCACCGAGGTTTCTCCTTCCGAGATTCTCCTGGCATAACCCGACCACCGAGGTTTCTCCTTCTGAGACTCTGCTGGTGTCACCCGACCACCAAGGTTTCTAGTCCCGAGATTCTCCTGGTGTCATTGTCCACCGAGGTTTCTCATCCCAAGATTCTCTTGGTGTCACCCGACCACCGAGGTTTTTTCATCCTGAGATTCTCCTGGCATCGTTGGTCACCGAGATTTCTTATCCGGAGATTCTCCTGGTGTCGTTGACCTTGAAAAATTCTAATACAATACCTGCACACTTAGCATAGCATATGAGATAACAAAATAGCTTAACTTTGAATCTTTGCCATTATCAAAACCAAGGTTCAATTAACTAGTGCCCCTGCACCAACAGTTATAATCTCAATCGACTGCCCGAGTCAACTTGGTCTTGTAATTGTCTAGCACTTGACTAGTTGATTGATCAATACCACTAATCGATTGGTAAATCTCAAAAGTGAGATTTAATCCAAGTACGATTCCCACATACTTGATACTCACCCTAGGCCTAAGCCTAAACCTAAGCCTTTAAGCCACCTCCATCAGCCTCATACCCTCAGGGTCCATCCAAGTTCTCCATGAGTAATTCACCCTTCGTGCTAGCCTTCTGGTGCTTCCATCGGCTTCGTCATGCCATTGGGTACCTTTAGCCTAGATCTCAGCCTTCAAGCCACTTCCATCAGCCTCAATCCCCTGGTTCGAGTCCATGACTCCTCTATTGGTGCAATCAGCCCAGGTCATGATTGATAAGACTCGAGTGGGACTCGAGTAGGGATTTGATATTTGATAATGGATTTGAAAATTGTTTGACAATATGGGTTTGACCATATGTTGACCATATGACTAGTGGATGATTAGAATATCCAAGTCATATGGGGGAGATTGTGAGGAGGAGATTGTTAGAGCAATCGACCTCAAGTCAAAGGTTGACCAAGCTCGAGTGAGACTCGAGTAGAAGTCCAAGATTGGAGTGGAAATGGAGAAGTCCAAGTATGAGACTTGGCAAAGAAATTCCAAGTATGGATACTTGGCAATGGAGAATTCCATGTATGGATACTTGGCAATGGAGAATTCCATGTATGGATACTTGGCAAGGAAAAGTCCAAGGGTGAAGTCTTGGCAAGGGAAAGTCCAAGTTTGGATACTTGGCAAACGAAAAGTTCAAGGGTGTAGTCTTAGTTGTGTAAGTCCAAGGGTATAGTCTTGGTGGCGAAAGTCCAAGCATTGAGGCTTGGCAATGGAGAAGTTTTGGAGGCGTGACCTCTTGGCAAAGGTAGACCTGTTAGCATGACAAAGTCGACGGAAGCACTTGAAGGCTAGGGCCAAGGGTGAGGAATCGTGGACTCAAACCAAGGGCTTGAGGCTGATGGACGTAGCTTGAAGGCTTAGGCCTAGGCTAAGGGTACTCAATAGCATGACATAGCCAATGGAAGCACTTGAAGGCTAGCATGAAAGGTGAAAGAGTCATGGAGGACTCGTATGGACCCTAAGGCCATGAGGTTGATGGAAATGGCTAGAAGGCTTAGGTCTATGCTAAGGGTCAATGTCAAGTATAAGGGGATCATACTTAGCTTAAACCTCAGATTTGAAGTTCACCAGTCGACTGGTGGTATTGACCAATTGATTGGTCGAGTGAACTACACTTGGGAGGCCTAGTTGACTCAGCAATTGACTGGGGTTATGACTTAGTCGACTGGTCGAGTAGTCCACTAAGGCTCGACTACTAACCGGTGGCTCTACCAGTCAACTGGTGGCTTAGACCAATCAACTAGCCACTGGTAGTCAATTGTCATGGATGGATAGTCGACTAGCCTTAAGTGGATAAGGCACAGAAGGGTTTGTAGTCAACTGCTGGCTCATGGTAGTCGACTGATGGCTATGGCAGTCGATTATTAGGTAAGGACAATCGATTAGTTGGGTAGAATCTAACATGGATTAGTTCATTGTGAGACAATGGATAGTGGGCAGTCGACTGATGGGTAAGGCTAGTTGACTCCCAGGCAGAAAATCAGCCCATGCGGAGCTTTAAATGGAGGATGCGAGGAGCTCTTCCACAAGTAGTTCTTGGGCAGTTTTAAGGCGAAGTGCTGCTATATTTCAGGTCTTCGAAAGCCATCCAAAGAAACCAAAGTATCAAGCAATCAAAGAAATCTTTTGTAAAGTATTTTTTACTTGTATTTGCTTTTGTATTTTATTTTTGGTTGTATTCTCCTTGTATAAGCTCATTGTAAGAGGTTTCCCTTGCAGGATCGAGATTTCTGAGAGAGGGGGATGAATCTCGGAGATTATAAAATTTTCTTTTTGAATTTTAAAAACTATTATTTTTCTTTTTGAATAAAATAAGAGTATTTTGCAGTGGAATAAAACAAACAATTCTTTTACTTGGTTCACAACCCGAGCCGGATTACTACTCGAAGGCCAATAACCTTTCCTAGGGTTACTTCGGTGGGCAATGCACTAAAAACCCTCCTATTAGAGAACTCTCGAACTCAGAGGGTATTTGTTTTTACACAAATGAAGGATGAGGTAACACACTATTTATCCTTATAAAATTAAATACAAGTAAAGCGAAAGAAATACAACTTTAACTAAGTATACCAACACTTGTAGCTTTTGAAATAGAGCTCAGAGTGTCGGTGTTGCAGAGACTTAAGGTTGCTTTTGCGGAGACGAATGAAAGCGACATCACTTCAGAGTATGAGCAATTCATTATTCAGATTTGGTCCTCCAATTCCTTTATAAGCCTTTTCCAATCGACTGGAACACTCTCCAGTTGACTCTAAATCAGTCTGTCGATTTGTTATTTCAGGCTTTCTAATCGACTAGACCTGGTCCAGTCGACTCCAAGATGGATGGTTCCGCTCATCCACTATTCGGGAAATTTTCTATCCCAGTTGACTGGACCTCCCCATTCGACTGAAATACTTGCCATCTCGATTGCACAATCTCTAGTTGATCACCAGCCTACCTTGCCAACTTGGCATCTCAGTCGACTGGACCATACCCAGTCGATTGGATTTGAGGCACCTGGAAACAATTCAATCACCTGGAGACCTACTAAACGAGATTAGCAAAATACACAATATGAAATGAAATGATAGTAGTAATACTGTCTGATCTCAACTTCTTAGTCCAACACGGACTATCTATCGGATTGATGCCTATCTTGTCCCCCTACTGAGGACTCGACCTCACCTCTCCACTCGAGGCTTTCCTGTCGGACTTACCTCGCTTGACATTGTTGGGATGTATACTAAAAGCCTAGCTCTTTTGTAAGAACATCTTTATTTTGAAATAAGAATCACATGATCATTGTTTGCATATATTTATGCATATTGTCTAATACGTTACATTGTAGATAACATGGTGTGTGGTGTCACACGGGAGATCATGTTATCGGCTCCTTGTAAAGTATTAGTAAAGGCTCACAACCGAGATGGCTTTGGACAAACCATCGGAATGGTTGTAGTGTGATTTGGTATTGGTTTGTCTTGACCATAGAATCACACTAGTTCACTTTGTGTGTATTGAGCAGGACCGACACAGAGGTGACTCGATTTATTGCTGACTACATAATCGAATCGGACCTCAGATATTATTTAGTACATGCTCTTAATCCCGATATAATAACGGGCACATATACTTGGTACTCATCTCTTTGATTTACCAATGGGAGAGATTTATAGATTAAATCAATAGACTCGGTAAGTTGGGAGATGATATTATTTATATGGTGTGCCGTTAATTATAGGAGGAAACCGTGTCCTATATATTAGGATGATGATGTCCCTTTGAGGAGCTCATAAGGTTCATTATGTAAACCCTGCAGGTGGACTAGGTCCGGCATGATGAAAAGGTTGAGTGGTACTACTCAAGGAGTTAGATGTTGATTAATTAATGGTTAGTAAATTAATTAATCGACGGACATTCGAGATCTTAAACACGGGGAGAAAATGTACAAATAATATATGGAGCCCATATTATCATATGGGGGTTGGTGAGGTAGATCAATGATGGACCTTTAGTGGATTGGACCATCATTAGTGGATCGGACTTTATGTGGGCTTGATCCATGGGTGGCCAAGACCCAACTCCTCCTCATGGTCCCTAATGTATCCCATTAACACCTCAAGATGCTTAGATCCAATGGATAGAAACAAAACACTAAGATCCATTGGTAGAAATTAAATCTCTAAGATCTGACGGTTGAGATTAAATCTCTAGATCCGACGGTTGAGATTAAATCCCTAGAACCAATGGAGGAGATTAATTCATGACTTATCCCTAACTCTATAAAAGGAGGGCATGGGAAGTGGTCGTGGATAACATGATAGAGAGGGAGCAAGGCTTGGGCGGCAAGAATAGGACAATCCTAGTTGAGATAGGATTGGAATTAGGGTTAGGGTTTGGAAGCAAGGGTGGCACCAAATAAGGCAAGTTTTCCTTCTTCTTCCTTGCCTTGTGGCCAACGTCTAGCAGCTATTCCAGCCCTTCCTAGCCCTTGGCCGGCGCCCAAAACACTCCCCTCTCTTCTCCTTAGGTGGTGGAAACAAGATATAGGGTTTCCCTTGGTGTCTTGGTAGTTTTCCATCATCTTCTTCTCCTTCTAGTTGGCCGGCGGCAAGAACTTCTATAGTTCTTTGTTTGTTGAGTTTTTGAAAGAGAAAAACATTGTTTCTCTTCTTCCTCTTGTTTGGGAAAAGCAAGGAAGGAAGTTTTGCGATCTAGGAGCTTCGACTTTTGGTGGATCGTCGCCCACACGACGTCCAAAAGGAGGAGGGTCATACATTAGAAGACCAAGAGGTATAACTATTCTTCTATCTCTTTTATTCATTGCTTGTGTTTGTTTTTCAAAATATAAGCATGTTATATTTCTGTAAATAGGCTAAATAATACTTGGATCCCGAGTATAAACACAAAAACCGGCGATCCGGACATCGCATTCCGCGGCTACTCGTAGAATAGAGAATGGTCGCTTGAACAACTAGTTTGTTCAAGTGACCTCTCTAAACGAATAGCACGACGATGACTTGGTTGCTTTGGGAATCCCTTTTGTCTAGGATTAAATTTTTAATCCAGGGACATTGAAGGGATCACCATGGCCAAGCAACCGAGGTGAAGGTGAAGCGAAGTTTCCCCTCACGGACTCGACAAGGGAAATCCTTTAAATTGGTATCAGAGCTCACGGATCAACCCCAACAATTGGTATCAGAGCCAAGGTTTCCGGTTTTGTGTGTTTAGGATTCGGTTAATTTTTATGCACTTTTTCATATATTAAATGTGTCGGATAATAGTAGGATATGCGTAGCTTAACTCTTTGGTTGCAGGCATAAGATTCCACTATTATGGCATGTGTGTGTATGTGATTGTATGTGTGTAAATGTTTATTTTGTTGAATCCTCGGGGTTGACGAGGCTAGTATTTAGTTTTTGTAAATTAAATACGGCATTGTTTAGCCGCTCTTTATTTTATTTTACTTTCGATCTAGATTTCATGTACACTCCCTCGTGGAGTATAGGATCGATGGATGTAAATTAAAATAGGATTTAGTCTCGGCTCGGATCTCCGGATGACTCGTACATGGCGTAGGAGGAGCGGATGAGATGGCGAAGCGACGGGAGTCATATTGAAGACAAAAGCCATAATAGTTGGAAAATAATTTATTTTTCATATTTATTGCTTTTTGTTTAATATGCATGTCGTAGGCTAGGAAAATTCCTCAATTTTAAATTACTAAGTGGGAGAGGGATAATTTTATAAATTCCCGCGGCCTCCATTACAATTTGACAAGTGATGCAAACAAACTTGCGCGTCGGCTCTGAGTGCCTTCCTCCCCATCGGATGAGTTTGTTTGTGGATCACTAGGTCAAATAATGGTTATAGGAAATTATTTAGGAGCGTGTGTACTTCCACAATGTAAGACACATAATCCGAAATAATTCCCTTAGTATCGTGTAATGGTGCACACTTAGATGCAAATAAAAAGTAGTTTTATTTGTAGGGCCAAAGAGGAACCAACTATTAATTTTATTTGTCAAAAAGTAAGTTTGACAAGATAATAAAATTAATGGGTTAAACCTCCTCTTACAAATGTAGAATTCGTATACGTCCACACTATCGTGGCATGCGATATTCTCGGTGTTTGAGGTGTTGGTTGATTTCAAAATTTTATTGTTTGAGGAATCAATAATTTTTATTGAAATCTACAGTAATAATAAGCAGGTTGTGTGTGCTTGAAAATTCCTCATTTTCAATTTACTAAGTGGGAGAGGGATATTTTAATTAATTCCCGCGGCCTCCATTACAATTTGACGTGTGATGCAACAAACTTGCGCGTCGGCTCTGAGTGCCTTCCTCCCCATCGGATGAGTTTGTTTGCGGATCACTAGGTCAAATAATGGTTATAGGAAATTATTTAGGAGCGTGTGTACTTCCCCATCGGTGAGGCACATAATCCGAAATAATTCACTTAGTACCGTGTAATGGTGCACACTTAGATGCAAATAAAAAGTATCCTCCCCATCGGAGTCACTGCTTTTATTTGTAGGGCCAAAGAGGAACCAACTATTAATTTTATTTGTCAAAAAGTAAGGTTGACAAGATAATAAAATTAATGGGTAAAACCTCCTCTTACAAATGTAGAATTCGTATACGTCCACACTATCGTGGCATGCGATATTCTCGGTGATTTGAGGTGTTGGTTGATTTCGAAATTTTATTGTTTGAGGAATCAATAATTTTTTGAAATCTAAAGTAATGATCTATGTGATTCTTAGGATTTTCAAAATTGATTTTCAGTCCACTTATTTTGATATTAAAGGAAATAAACTTATTGTACCCAAATTATATTGATTAGAAATGAATCCAAATATTGTCTTATCTGCTAGTATGCACTCTTCGAAGAGTGTCCTCAAGCCATCATTACTCAAAAGAGTTTCTACTTCTAAGCCGAAAGGCAAGAAGAAGAAGAAACAAGGTGAAGCAAAGATGGTGGGAGGATCTCAGGGAAGAGTGAAGAAGCCGAAAGGCAAGTACTTCACTTGCAAGCAGGATGGACATTGGAAGAAGGACTGTCCCAATCCAAAATGTAACATAGGTATATCTTTTGGACTAGCCATTAAAACATGATTAGCGGTGATATCTACGCACTGTGAGTAGATACAGAGCCACTAATCATGTCCGCAATAATTTGCAGGGGTTCCAGAAACCCGATGACTAGTTGAAGGAGATTACCATTTACTTGGGCAATGCCATGGCGGGCTATTGCGAAGGGGAGAAGTTTTATTTATCTCTTGAAAATAATAAAACTTTGGTTCTGAAAATTCCCTTTATGTACCTTTATTTAGAAAGAATTTAGTTTGATTTCTAAATTATTATGGATGGATATTCTATTTCTTTTAATGACAAAGTTGTTATAAAAAGGAATAGGAGAATATCTATTCTGTGTACATTGAAAGGAAATTTGAACCAAAACCTCCCACGATGCAAATTGAAGTTAATAACTCATCTTCTAATTCCAATAAGAGAAAAGAACCTTCAAGATGAACCAAACATATCTTTGGCTTCTTAGGCTTGGTCACATTAACGTAAGGTAATTCAAAGGTTGATTGCGGATGGACCTTTGGGTTCATTAGTGGTGGAGGTTCTCCCAAGCTACGAATCTTGCTGGGAAGGTAAAATGACCAAGAGGCCTTTTAAGGCCAAGGGGTATAGAGCCAAAGATGTGTTAGAATTGGTTCATTCTGATTTGTGTGGTCCTATGGCTATCTAGGCAAGAGGTAATCTTGAATATTTCAGTCTCTTTTGTAGATGATTATTCAAGATGTGGATGACACTACGATCCGATCATGGTGGTGACAACCTCTTGGGAGAGTTTAGGAACTACTTATCGAGGGTTGGGATTCAATCCCAATTGATCGCACTGCACACCCAAGCGTAACGGTGTAGCAGAGCGAAGGAATAGGACTCTTATGGAGATGGTTAGATCGATGATGAGTTATTCGACTTGTTTTATAGTCCTAGAGATCGAGGGTAATCGCAAACACGAATGCCGATTTCTAGAGGAAGACTATGTGTTAAGCCACAAGCCCAAAGGTAAAATTATTCGGAGGAGTTAAAAGGGAAGTCACTTTTAGTACCACCGGTACAAGAGGACATACCACATGTCACTGCATCGCGTGTCACAGAGGATACATAGAAGATACCTCATCGTAGTGGGAGGGTTGTTAGACAACCTCTTAGATTCATGTTTTTGGACAAATCTTCTGATTTGGTCCCTAGCAAACATGAAACTGATCCCTAGACATACGACAAGGCAATCCAAGATATAAATACAACATCTTTGCAAAGTGTAATGAATACTGAGATTGAATCTATGGATTCAAGGCAGTGTCCGGGAGCTCTTATGCATAGCAACTCATATGGATTATGAGGTGTGATGGATATCAAGACAAAGATTCCTTAGTGGAAGTCTTGAGGAATCCATCTACATGAAGCGACCAGAGGGATTCATTGCTAAAGGCAAAGAGTGTATTGTATGTAAGCTTAATCGGTCCGCTGATGGACTGAAGCAAGCTTTGAGGTCTTGGAACATCCGCTTTGATGAGGTAAATCCAGACTTATGGATTTATTCAAAGTCCGGATGAGTCTTGTGTATACAATAGATGTGACGGAAACGTATTGGTATTTCTTGTACTATACGTAGATGACATTTTGGTAGTTGGCAACAATATCAGAGTGTTATCAGACGTGGGGGTATGGTTGTCCAAATAGTTTTGAAGGACTTGAGAGAAGTGGGTCACAACCTTGGGATCAAGGTTGTTGTGCTTATCCCAAGCTTCATACATAGACATGATTTTGGATCGTTTTAGCATGCAGAACTCCAAGAAGGGTTTTCTACCTTTCAGGCATGGAGTTACTTTATCTAAGGAGATGTGTCCTAGATCATCTGAGGAGATAGAGGAGATGAAGGCAGTTCCTTATGCTTTGGCAGTAGGAAGCCTCATGTATGCGATGCTCTGTACGAGACCAGATATCTACTTTGCCGTAGGCATGGTCAGCAGATATCAGAGTAATCCAGGACAGGGACATTGAACTGCGGTAAAGCATATATTGTAGTGCCTGAGAAGGACTAGGGATTATATGCTAGTTTACCGGGCAGACCAATTACTCCCTGTGGGTTACACGGATTCTGATTTCCAATCTGATAGGGATAATAGTAAGTCTACCTCAGGGTTTGTGTTTACTTTGGGAGGTGGAGCCATTGTATGGAGGAGTGCCCAACAGAAATGCGTGGCAGACTCCACCATGGAAGCTGAGTATGTGGCAGCCTATGAGGCGGCCAAAGAAGCTGTATGGCTCAGGAACTTCCTGATGGACTTGGATGTGATTCCTGGTTTGCCCAGAACTATCACAATTTATTGTGATAATAGTGGTGCAGTTGCAAACTCGAAGGAACCACGAGCCCATAAGGCTAGTAAACACATAGAGCGCAAGTACCACCTGATACGAGAAATCGTAAAGGAGGTAGAAGTTGTTGTCGCCTAGATTCCATCAGAGGATGACCTGGTAGACCCTTTCACTAAGGCCCTTCTAGCGAGAGCTTTGATAGGCATGTGGAGGGAAGGGGAATCAGATGTATGGCAGTATAAGAACAGCATAGTCTTTTAGTATAAGTGGGAGATTGTTGGGATGTATACTGAAAGCCTAGCTCTTTTGTATGAACATCTTTATTTTGAAATAAGAATCACATGATCATTGTTTGCATATATTTATGCATATTGTCTAATACGTTACATTGTAGATAACATGGTGTGTGGTGTCACATGGGAGATCATGTTATCGGCTCCTTGTAAAGTATAAGTAAAGGCTCACAACCGAGATGGCTTTGGACAAACCATCGGAATGGTTGTAGTGTGATTTGGTATTGGGTTGTCTTGACCATAGAATCACACTAGTGCACTTTGTGTGTATTGAGCAGGACCGACACAGAGGTGACTCGATTTATTGCTGACTACATAATCGAATCGGACCTCAGATATTATTTAGTACATGCTCTTAATCCCGATATAATAACGGGCACATATACTTGGTACTCATCTCTTTGATTTACCAATGGGCGAGATTTATAGATTAAATCGATAGACTCGGTAAGTTGGGAGATGATATTATTTATATGGTGTGCCGTTAATTATAGGAGGAAACCGTGTCCTATATATTAGGATGATGATGTCCCCTTGAGGAGCTCATAAGGTTCATCATGTAAACCCTGCAGGTGGACTAGGTCCGGCATGATGAAAAGGTTGAGTGGTACTACTCAAGGAGTTAGATGTTGATTAATTAATGGTTAGTAAATTAATTAATCGACGGACATTCGAGATCTTAAACACGGGGAGAAAATGTACAAATAATATATGGAGCCCATATTATCATATGGGGGTTGGTGAGGTAGATCAATGATGGACCTTTAGTGGATTGGACCATCATTAGTGGATCGGACTTTATGTGGGCTTGATCCATGGGTGGCCAAGACCCAACTCCTCCTCATGGTCCCTAATGTAGCCCATCAACACCTCAAGATGCTTAGATCCAATGGATAGAAACAAAACACTAAGATCCATTGGTAGAGATTAAATCTCTAAGATCCGACGGTTGAGATTAAATCTCTAGATCCGACGGTTGAGATTAAATCCCTAGAACCAATGGAGGAGATTAATTCATGACTTATCCCTAACTCTATAAAAGGAGGGCATGGGAAGTGGTCGTGGATAACATGATAGAGAGGGAGCAAGGCTTGGGCGGCAAGAATAGGGCAATCCTAGTTTAGATAGGATTGGAATTAGGGTTAGGGTTTGGAAGCAAGGGTGGCACCAAATAAGGCAAGTTTTCCTTCTTCTTCCTTGCCTTGTGGCCAACGTCCAGCAGCTATTCTAGCCCTTCCCAGCCCTTGGCCGGCGCCCAAAACACTCCCCTCTCTTCTCCTTAGGTGGTGGAAACAAGATATAGGGTTTCCCTTGGTGTCTTGGTAGTTTTCCATCATCTTCTTCTCCTTCTAGTTGGCCGGCGGCAAGAACTTCTATAGTTCTTTGTTGGTTGAGTTTTTGAAGGAGAAAAACATTGTTTCTCTTCTTCCTCTTGTTTGGGAAAAGCAAGGAAGGAAGTTTTGCGATCTAGGAGCTTCGACTTTTGGTGGATCGTCGCCCACACGACGTCCAAAAGGAGGAGGGTCATACATTAGAAGACCAAGAGGTATAACTATTCTTCTATCTCTTTTATTCATTGCTTGTGTTTGTTTTTCAAAATATAAGCATGTTATATTTCTGTAAATAGGCTAAATAATACTTGGATCCCGAGTATAAACACAAAAACCGGCGATCCAGACATCGTCTATTCTGCGGCTACTCGTAGAATAGAGAATGGTCGCTTGAACAACTAGTTTGTTCAAGTGACCTCTCTAAACGAATAGCACGACGATGACTTGGTTGCTTTGGGAATCCCTTTTGTCTAGGATTAAATTTTTAATCCGGGGACATTGAAGGGATCACCATGGTCAAGCAACCGAGGTGAAGGGGAAGCGAAGTTTCCCCTCACGGACTCGACAAGGGAAATCCTTTAAATTGGTATCAGAGCTCACGGATCAACCCCAACAGACATCTGATCTGACCCACCAGGTCTTCATGTCAGTTGTTCGATCTCCCTAACCCAGCTGGGCTTCCTGTTGGTTGTTCGGTCTCCTGACCCAACCAGTCTTCTGCCAGATGTCCAGTCTACTCGACCCATCTGGACTTCATGTCTGGTGTTTGATCCTCCTGATCTGCCAAGTGTTTTGCCTAGTATCTAGTCAACATGAACTACTAGGACTTCTTGTTAAGTTTGCACACTTAACTACATATTAGATTACAAGATGATCCTAATTTTAACTATGATTCATACATCAAAACTAAGGAGTGGTACTGTCACGCCCCGAGAGTATGCCATGCCGAAAAGTAAACGGACAACATCTCCCCTGTATGTGGCAACATATCGGGTTAATACAAGGCCCGTAGGCCCATAATAACAATATAATACAAGGATATCAACATACCAAATACAGTGGAAACATACTATAGATAAAACAAGATACAAAGACCCAACTGTGCACTCCAGAGTGTCTTGAGACAACAAGAATCATAATAGAAACCACAACAACGGTCAAATACATACAATACGTCCGTATATCACAAATACGGAAACAATACAGGCTAAAATCCAAAACAACAATACGGAATACATCAATCCACAAGAATATAACAAATCGTAAATAAACCTCCATCCGTTCGGTGTGAGATGGGATTAGTTGGCGAAGCTCCGAACGTCCAAGGAATCCTCTACCTGTTACCTGGGCGACAGGAAGCCCAGGGTCTCGGGGTGGTGAGTATAAACTCAGGGGTAATATGTAGAGAGTGCATGAACATATAGGGTAAAGAGATCTACAAGTATACATGTGAAGATCTACAGGTATACAGCATGAGTCCAATAGACATACAGTCCTATCCAAATCTAATAACAAGTAACCACAGTATAGTCATACTCAATGTATATACTAAACTGATCAACTGAACATGAAGTAATGTACCAACGTACCTGACGGTCTGCAACACCATAAGCTATATCATCCTGAACAGATATACAAAAACATAACCCATATAACATACCAAGTCAATCTCATACTTGACCAATACTCAGACATATGAACAGTATATAATCACATGTAATAACATCTCGGTCCATACCACACTATGACATGACACTAATCAAGTGCATACATCAGTCTGGACCAACACATATATCATGCTCAACACATAGCAGTATATAAAATGCAAATGACATGTATCATGATGAACAACCATATGCAGCAATCATAGTTCAATCAAATGCAGCATCTCATAGGCATATGTAAAACATATATCAAATACATGCATACATATATATCAGGAATGCATATGCATGGTCATGCCTGCGCACCCAACTCGCTACAACGACCCCAGTGTGGCCTAGGTGGCACGACATGATAACTATCCCGACTCCAACCGCCACCACTCTCAAGTGACCGAGTTGGGTAGTATGAAACAGTAGCTAGCCTCTCCGTCCCTACCCATGAGTAGACGAGCACCGCACCCAGGACAATTGCACATCACACGACCACCGTCTATAGTGGGTGAGTGCGCTAACTACCACTCCACACAGTGGCCAAGTGCGCATCTCCAGCTACCACCATCCATAGTGGCCGAGAACGGCACACACAATAATGCTCTGCCCTCAACCCTGCTACCACTACCCCGAGTGGCCGGGGAGGCAGGATGACTGACGACCCATCTCAACCACAAGGGAGACTCAGTCAACAGCATACATGCAATGTAATGATGCATAGCTCCATACATGTATCCTCGCCACACTCCCTATCCCACGGGGAGTCCTGGTCAACCAAAAGTCAACTATGCAAGAACTACAATCCATAAGACTCTCTCTCTATCACACAAAGAGTCATACACACCTGACAGTAAACCATGCTAAGACCTCTAGTCAGTAGCGAGAAACTATAGACCGTCCATATAACTATACACAGGAACACAATCCATAAGAAATATACCATCATGCTAAGACCTCTAGTCCATAGGCACATACCGACAACCACACACTTATCTATGCACAAACAACTAGATCCACCATAGATGCACCACTAATACGGGTATGATATAACAATCGACTCCATAATCCAATCCATCACCTAATTCTAGTGATGCAACACAGTAACCCAATCTGGGGCCACAAAGATAACCCTAACCACCTGTATTTACTGAACATCCATCATCTAACACATAATAGGGTTTATAGTTCCTATCCGTGCTAGATAATCAATGAAGTAACAGAGTATATATCTCAAAGGTCAAGGCAGTACAAGCATATGATTAAATAAGAATGGATCTAAGATCAAAGTAATACCATAAGTCCAAATTCATGCACTAGAATTTGATCAAAACTACTGGACCAGGTAGATATTACCCACCTGATACGAAGCTCGAATAATCCTCACGGCCACGAACCTGCTTCGTATCCCAAACCTGCACAATAATAACAACTTATGGTTAAGTACAAGTCTCTAATAATTATACAAACAAAATACTAATTCGTTCTATATTCGCATCCTTCCCTCATCTACGAGTAAGAACCCCAATTATCCCAAATATGAAACACCATGGACAGTAAAAGAAAACAATCGAAACTACCCCACAACCGATTTTTTCCTCAAGCACAGTCAAGGAAACCCAATTAAAACTCTAATCCACAGTTTATCCCCAACTCACAGTAGCAGATCTATAACCATCACAACTCTCTAATCATCTCCCTAACAAAGTATAACCAATATGATCCAAACCCTAAAATCTCCAAATCAAAGCATATCTTAATGGACTAACCTCCAACCACCCTCCGGCAGCTTACCATCAGATTAAACCATAGCAGTTACCAACTGCAGCTTCTCTTCCACACACACACACAGATGACACAATCAACTGGCAATAACAGAACCTAAATCAACTCCGGATCAAATCTTACTAGTCCAATCACAGCCTAGATTCCAATCGAAATCCATCACAAGCAACTCAAATTCCCGATTGAAAAATCATCACAAATGACACCATAAGAATATGCACAACTTACCAATCTCAGATCTCCTACACTCGCTCAACCTCGCTCACCAAGGAAACTCCGGATCAAACACATCGACAAACCATTCGCAATGTAACACCAACCACACCCGTATTAACGGATACCATAACTTCCAAATAAAAATCCATCACGCATTTAAAAGAATAGGTTAGATTAATTCTTACCAGCTCTAATCTCCACCGGCAACCAACCTTCCCCGATCTCAGCCGCTCTCCACGCACAGCTTAGCCCCCAACGAGATCTGAGTTCCGATCACTGCCCAAACACTGATCTGAGCTAAAATTGAAAATCGCAGCTAGCAGCAAATCTTAAACTCGGAAGGGAAGACAACAATCGGTCCTTACCTTCGATGGCAGCTCACTGTCGCGACAACGACGTCGCCTGTCTGCTGGGAGTGTCGCCGTGATTTTTTCCAGGCGAGAACCCCTTGATCCCTAGCCGGAGATCAACCCAGTGGTGGCACCATCGAGCTGCTCGCACCGAATGCCGACGAGCGGAGATCGGCGACGCGATCGCACGGAGCGAAAGGGAACCGACGCGGAGTGGAAGAAATCGGTGAAATCGCGAATGAAATGGGGTGATATGTTCGTTCGGCAGCTTTTAAATGTCGTTCGATCAATCCGGTTAACCCAGCCCAATCCAAACCCAATTTGATTGGGTTTAGCTCAGCCGGTTCAGCCACTTAACCCAAGTCAAATCCAATCTGATTTGGCCTAATCCGGTTCAAGCCCAAGCCCAATTCCAGCCCACAGATTCTAGCCCAATTATTCCACTTATTGAGCCCAATTTAATCCACTAATTAACCCCACTTAATCTACTAATTAAACTCAATTAATTAAAGGGTTAATCAAAGATTTTTTTTTTCGTATACTACATTCTCCCCCACTTAATAAAAATTTGGTCCCCAAATTTCCGACTTATGTACGAGTACAAGATGTCACAATAACCATCTCAAGTATTCAGAGAAAGTCACACACATCAAATACTAAGTGGGGTACTGAGCTCAAATACTACATTCCAGCTCTTATATACACTCTAAATCAACCTATTAAGAGGTCAAAAACTGTACCAGAGTGGAGCTCTATACCCATAGCCGATGGAAAACTTTGTTAGAATCGTAAGGTGAATCATGAATCACTATCAGAAATGATACTCAAGGTTACTCCATGGATATAATTCCATCAAGCGATCCAATGAAATCCATCTTACGGCTCGGAAGAAAATGAGTAGAGCTAGCTAATCGATCATCGATTACCCAAATCCTATCAAGTCCTTTCTGAATTCCAGATAATCTCCCAACACAGTCTAACGTACTAGGCTCCCACTTCATCACGGTACATACCCCTACCAATCAAATTATTCTACCTTTGCTTGTTGCCATACCCAACACCAACTACGAAATCAACCATGTCCAAAATCCACTCTTTCACGCAGCACTATAAGTGACTGGGAGACCGTAATGACCAATCTCCCCAGTTGCTTCTATCCGTTTTCTAACAACCCTATAGCAGCTACCCAGTAGCTAGCCAAAACTCCCTGAGCACTCCTGCTCTATACATCTACTACTCAAGATAATAATTGCTAAGCTCCACGTCATATATATGATAGCTTATCTCACAGTTCCTCAATTGACGTAGGCATAAGACACGTCTCATACAACTGCATCGGAATCGCTCCAATCCCTGAAATGTTGCATCTATGTGCAATACCCTTCCATCCATATCAGACGGATTAACTAACACTGACGCAAAAGTCAACTACCGCCTAGGCCCTGAATCCTAGCTTCACAAACTTCCGACCAAGTGATTTCCATCACCTTCTTGGTCCAACAAATCAGTGGTATAGTATCGCTAGAACATCCTATCAACCTCTACAGTATCAACCAGATCAATCCAGGGAAACCACAACTTCCCTTAAGATTGTGAATATATTTCAAAAATATATCATTCACAGATATGATGACAATCGATCTCAAATACTCCAAGAGTACTTGATTCCTCCAATCCATGAATGACTAAATCATCGATGGGTCTAACGACATTATCAACATCTCGTAAAATTCATACAAAGTATGAAATGTCGTCTTCTATACACCTCCATCCTTTTTACTCTAAGCTGATGATAGCTCAATCATCACACTGACAATGATAATTGTATGACACTAAGTCACTACAATATCAACCCTCCAATCGTAGATCAACCCTAGGATATATATAGGTGTCCTTTAGCTGATCTAAACAGATCATCTATCCATGACGAAGGATATCATTTCCAACAACTACTGCATTCCATCATCGATAATCGATGCATAACCTCAAAGGTTCGTCTCTCTTCTAACAAGAAGTTTTGGATCTTCTCGAGAAGAAACCCTAAGACAAATAAATCTCCCATAGTGTTTAGCAACACTGATACTCGTAAAATCATCTCCCAGTATGAGGTCTTCAATATCGGAACTATTCCCGAAATCACCCTCAATCGTATATTCAACTTGCCCATACAGTGGCAAGCCCAGGAGTTCATCCGAATCTACATCCAAATACTCTCGGAGTATATGCACATCTGAGATACCAATTATACCCCAATTTCAACCATTTAACTATCCGTAAGGATATGTCTATACTATAGGTATGTCTAGCAAAGGCTAAGGGTATCCCTTGACCTCTTGGTTGTTGATCAACATCTCACCTGATTGTAGAGAAAATCACCAACCCACAAGTCGATAGGAACCCTTCTAATCCTATCTAAGAATATTCTAGACCTACATACCTAAAGCTACCAATATCTCTCGATATACCAGCAAATAGGGTAATCTAAAGTAATACCCCGAAGGACCGATCCTTCGGTCTTCTATACTTCTTCTCGAGTAATCATGTAAACTTGTCTAACATCTGTTCTTGACGGCTGAGCTCATGTAGATGCAAAAGACTATCATGGAGGAACTGAAATCAACTGCTGGAACTGAGGTACAACTGAAACAACTGCAATGGAGATGGTAAACACTATTGTACTGGCAAAGGATACACATCTGGCTGTAAAATACAGAAGAACTATCAACATCATAGCACGTTCCATCTCTGTGAAAGGTATAGCTACACCTGGAGAATACGGCATAGATACGACCATCGTCGTATACTCTCTCTCCTCTGAACAAATCATAACTACGCCTGGGAAGGTAAACAGCTTGCCGCTGCCTCGGGAAGGTAACAATTGTTGTCTGAATGTCTGAGTCTTCTGAGATGTCTTCGGCTGATACTGCTGAGTAAATTACTTCTTCCGGATGAAAGTATCAAAGAGCTCCAACTATATCTAGGGTAGTAGATCGTTGTTGATGTGATAATCCATTCTTCTGTCATGATCTCGGCTTCCGAGGTTGTGGATCGTCCGCTCGAAAGCATCATCCATAGTCTTCCACTGAGTCTTCAAAGTACATACTCTCTTCGTAAATACCGGATGCTTATAGTAGAAATAGATACAATGGTCCATCGGATAATCTGGCTCTGTGTCTCGTCGTAACCTGCACTGCACACACATAATCTCCATTCGGAGTCTTTCCCTTGAGTTCGCTGATAAACATGAGAAGATGTTGACAATCTATAATCGGTCTTCCATGATCGGAAAACTCTCCAATAGTCGCTCGTGACTCATGACTTTAATCTTGCTCCTTTTATCCAACATTTGGAGATTTCGGATTCCAATAATTTGACTCGCAAAATCTACTTATCAAATCTCCAACTCTTTAAAACACTTACTATGGAGTCATTTCTATACACATGACTCAGTCTAAGGACTTTCGGTAGGATCTAATAGAAGATCCAATCATCTGATCAAAATATCAGCCAATAAACCATAGGTGGCTTAAGACATGTCAATCACATTCTCAAGCTATTAGGTGGTCGTAATCTTCGCGAGTCTAACGACTCTGCATGGTACCTTTATTACCAAACATCACCCAACCTGAAGCTAAAGAATTCCCTGACAATGAGTCAAAGAAGATGAGGTGCAAAAATACTCTCTCACAACATCACTACACCGTGGCCAAGTGATGTGTGATTTCTCGAAGGTTATTTCCTATCTCTTCCACCAAGTATCGGCTAAATCCGGATAATGGTATTCAACTAACACTACTATCTTCGTATAACCCGAGTCAAGTACTCCCAATATTGTACAACCTAGAACGACTAGTCCGGGGATCAAAATCCCCATGATACACCGTAAACTAATCCTCTACTATCTGCATTAGCAATAGTATACTCGCTTAATCCATTACCCCACAGGTAATGATCTGACAAGCATAATTAGTAAAAATCCCTAAGACCGTAATCTTTGATCTCCACAAGAGATGTGACTACTTGACCCCTGCTATCCGACTCGGTATCAGTCGGCTCTCAAAGGTAATTACCTTTTCGATAGCAGGTACATGCCTAATAACTTCAACATATCGTTCCCGTGGTCAACTCAAACCACGGTTACAAATACTAACCAACACCCTACAAGTCATCCATGTTATAAGCAACTAAATGCATAGCCAACAGAAGGATATGTAATAACAGTTAACATACCTTAAACCTTGTAGCTCAGAGATATCCGCAACAGCCAGATCCTAGAACTCACAGAACCAAAACCGACTAAAGCAAAACTCGATGCCCGAATGAAATAAAATCCGAAAATGGACTTCACAACCTAGGGCTTTGATACCAATAAAATTGTCACACCCCGAGAGTATGCCGTGCCGAAAAGCAAACAGACAGCATCTCCCCTATACGTGGCAACATATCGGGTTAATACAAGGCCTGTAGGCCCACAACAACAATATAATACAAAGATATCAATATACCAAATACAACGGAAACATACTACAGATAAAACAAGATACAAAGACCCAACTGTGCACTCCGGAGTGACTTGACACAACAAGAATCATAATAGAAACCACAACAACAGCCAAATACATACAATACATCCGTATATCATAAATACGGAAACAATGCAGGCTAAAATCCAAAACAACAATACGGAATACATCAAACCACAAGAATACAACAAATTATAAATAAACCTCCATCCGTTCGGTGTGAGGTGGGATTAGCTGGCGGGGCTCCGAACGTCCAAGGAATCCTCTACCTGTTACCTGGGCGACAGGAAGCCCAGGGTCCCGGGGTGGTGAGTATAAACTCAGGGGTAATATGTAGAGAGTGCATGAACATATAGGGTAAAGAGATCTACAAGTATACATGTGAAGATCTACAGGTATACAACATAAGTCCAATAGACATACAGTCCTATCCAAATCTAATAACAAGTAACCACAGTATAGTTATACTCAATGTATATACTAAACTGATCAACTGAACATGAAGTAATGTACCAACGTACCTGACGGTCTGCAACACCATAAGCTATATCATCCTGAACAGATATACAATAACATAACCCATAAAACATACTAAGTTAATCTCATACTTGACCAATACTCAGACATATGAACAGTATATAATCACATGTAATAACATCTCGGTCCATACCACACTATGACATGATGCTAATCAAGTGCATACATAGTCTGGACTAACACATATATCATGCTCAACACATAGCAGTATATAAAATGCAAATGACATGTATCATGATGAACAACCATATGCAACAATCATAGTTCAATCAAATGTTACATCTCACAGGCATATGTAAAACATATATCAAATACATGCATACATATATATCAACAATGCATATGCATGGTCATGCCTGCGCACCCAACTCGCTACCACGCCCCCAGTGTGGCCTAGGTGGCACGACATGACAACTATCCCGACTCCAACCGCCACCACTCTCGAGTGACCAAGTTGGGTAGTATGAAACAGTAGCTAGCCGTCATAGAGCTATATGTTACTCACAAGGGGGGTCCCTGCTGCTAGTCGCTCCATCCCTACCCATGAGTAGACGAGCACCACACGCAGGACAACTGAACATCACACGACCACCGTCTATAGTGGGTGAGTGCGCTAACTACCACTCCACACAGTGGCCAAGTGCGCATCTCCAGCTACCACCATCCATAGTGGTCGAGAATGACACGCACAATAATGCTCTACCCTCAACCCTGCTACCACTACCCCGAGTGGCCGGGGAGGCAGGATGACTGACGACCCATCTCAACCACAAGGGAAACCCAGTCAACAGCATGCATGCAATGTAATGATGCATAGCTCCATACATGTCTCCTCGCCACACTCCCTATCCCACGGGGAGTCCTGGTCAACCAAAAGTCAACTATGCAAGGACTATAATCTATAAGACTCTCTCTCTATCACACAAAGAGTACACACCTGACAGTCAACCATGCTAAGACCTCTAGTCAGTAGCGAGATATTATAGATCGTCCATATAACCATACACAGACACACAATCCATAAGAAATATACCATCACGCTAAGACCTCTAGTCCATAGCCACATACCGACAACCACACACTTATCTATGTACAAACAACTAGATCCACCTTAGATGCACCACAAATACGGGTATGATATAACAATCGACTCCATAATCCAATCCATCACCTAATTCTAGTGATGCAACACAATAACCCAATCTGAGGTCACAAAGATAACCCTAACCACCTGTACTTACTGAACATCCATCATCTAACACATAATAGGGTTTATAGTTCCTATCCGTGCTAGATAATCAATGAAGTAACAGAGTATATATCTCAAAGGTCAAGGCAGTACAAGCATATGATTAAATAACAGTGGATCTAAGATCAAAGTAATAGTATAAGTCCAAATTCATGCACTGGAATTTGATCAAAACTACCGGACCAGGTAGATATTACCCACTTGATACGAAGCTCGAATAATCCTCACGGTCGCGAACCTGCTTCGTATCCCAAACCTGCACAATAATAATAAATTATGGTTAAGTACAAGTCTCTAATAATTATACGAACAAAATACTAATTCGTTCTATATTCGCATCCTTCCCTCGTCTACGAGTAAGAACCCCAATTATCCCAAATCTGAAACACCATGGACAGTAAAAGAAAACAGTCGAAACTACCCCACAATCGATTCTTGCCTCAAGCACAGTCAAGGAAACCCAATTACAACTCCGATCCACAGTTTATCCCCAACTCACAGTAGCAGATCTATAACCATCACAACTCTCTAATCATCTCCCTAACAGAGCATAACCAATATGATCCAAACCCTAAAATCTCCAAATCAAAGCATATCCTAATGGACTAACCTCCAACCACCCTCCGGCAGCTTACCATCAGATTAAACCATAGCAGTTACCAACTGCAGCTTCTCTTCCACACACACACACAGACGACACAATCAACTGGCAATAACAGAACCTAAATCAACTCCGAATCAAATCTTACCACTCTAATCACAGCCTAGATTCCAATCGAAATCCATCACAAGCAACTCAAATTCCCGATTGAAAACTCATCACAAATGACACCATAAGAATATGCACAACTTACCAATCTCAGATCTCCTCTGGCAGCCCACTCCTGCTCAACCTCTACTCACCGAAGGAACTCCAAATCAAACACATCGACAAACCATTCGCAATAACAGAACACCAACCACACCCATATCAACGGATACCACAACTTCCAGTCGATAAATCCATCACAGACGAAAAGAATTGGTTAGATTAATTCTTACCAGCTCTAATCTCCACCGGCAACCAACTTACCCGATCTCAGCCGCTCTCCACACACAGCTTAGCCCCCAACGAGATATGAGCTTCGATCACTGCCCAAACACTGATCTGAGCTAAAATCGAAAACCACAGCTAGCAGCAAATCTTAAACTCGAAAGGGAAGACAACAATCGGTCCTTACCTTCGATGGAAGCTCGTTGTCGCGACAACGATGTCGCCTGTCTGCTGGGAGTGTCGCCGCGATTTTTCCCATGCGAGAGCCCCTTGATCCCTGGCCGAAGATCAACCCAGTGGTGGCGTCGTTGAGTTGCTCGCACCGGATGCTGACGAGCGGAGATCGGTGACGCGATCGTGCGGAGCGGAAGGGAACCGACGCGGAGTGGAAGAAATCGGCGAAATCGCGAATGAAATGGGGTGATCTGTTCGTTCGACAGCTTTTAAATGTCGTTCGACCAATCTGGTTAACCCAGCCCAATCCAAACCCAATCTGATTGGGTTTAGCTCAGCCAGTTCATCCACTTAATCCAAGTCAAATCCAATCTGATTTGGCCTAATCCGGTTCAAGCCCAAGCCCAATTCCAGCCCACAAATTCTAGCCCAATTATTCCACTTGTTGAGCCCAATTTAATCCACTAATTAACCCCACTTAATCTACTAATTAAACTCAATTGATTAAAGGGTTAATCAAAGATTTTTTTTTTCGTATACTACAGGTGCTCTTCTGCACCAACAATCTCTCTTTTTCTGATGTATGATAACACATCAGTTAAAGTTAGGAGAAATATTTCAAAATATGTTCAAAATGTACCATCAAGTTCACATGCAATGCATCAAAATTTATAGTATATCAAGTTTAAGTTCATATGCAATGCATGAAGTCATGAAATACATTCTCAATAATCAATATCAAGTAAATGTATTAACTTTAAACCATTCTCTCTCCCCCTTTAGCATACATCAAAACACTATAAATTATTTTTCAATGCTGAAATTCATGATTTATGAATTACTTAACCAAAAAGTGAATTCAAGTGATTAGCTTTCAAAATAAGAAAGATTGATTTGAGATAAAAGCTAAGTTTATGAAAATTGCTTAATTATGCTAGTTATGACAAAGCACATTAGCTTTTTAAGGTATATTGCCTTTTCAAAGTACTTAAGCTTTTCATAAGCTTTTTAAAGAATATAAGTTTTTCAAAATAATCTTTTCAGAATACTCTAAGCTTTTCATAGTATTTCAACGTACTTAAACTTCTAAAGTTCATGTAAAATTTAAAATTTGATTTCAAGGCTCGGTAGACTTTAAATAGCTTAAAGTTAACCTTTTTTAAAAAATCCCATTTAAATTTTGAAACTCCCTATAAATTTAGAAAAATATTTTCTCCCCCTCAACAAAAGCTAAAAGTTTTGAAAATCTTTAAAAACTCCCCCTCAACAAAAGCTAAAAGTCTTTAAAAGTCTTTAAAAACTCCCCCTATATCATAGCTTGAAATAATATTTGAAATTGTTATCTCCACCTTAAATCAAAATATATTTTAAATTCTTCAAACATGTACTAATACAAATGCAGTAAAAGTTGTCCAAGGATGAATCCCTTTTCATAATTGAGAAAATAATATATTTAAAATAAACATCTAAAAATTGTCCTTAAATAAAATGTCTTACTCTTGGGAAACAGTTAATATAAGATTATCATTAAGTTTTGGGTGAGAGTTAGCCACTGAAGTAATCGATTTGCTTTAAACCCCTTTTGCTTCATGTCAATGCACTGAATCTACATTTGGAACCTGGGGTGCAGTCCTAGCATCTCATGGCCATCTTCGTGGCTCAATACACAAATATGTAGTCCTAGGTGTTTGTGAGATGTGATGGCTTGCCTAGATCTATAGGTTCATGAATTCTAGATTTGACCTAGGCTAGCTCAATTTTAATTTTCTTTAAAATAATATTACTTAGTAAAAAAATAGGTTTGAAATGGTAAAAAATTAAAGAAACCTATTCTACCAAGTATAAACCTAATTATCTTCTAAGTGTACTAAACTCAGCTTCTAAAAGTGGTTTAGTAAAGATGTCAACAAGGTTAGGCTTGGACTCAACATAGTCGAGTTCAATACTCCCCTTGGCAACATGGTCTCTTACAAAGTGATGTTTGACATCAATGTGTTTTGTGCGTGAGTGACGGATTGGATTTTTTTGTCAAGTTTATTGAACTTATATTAACAACTAATGTTTTGACATTTTTGTATTCTAATTCAAAATCTTTTAGTGTGTGCATCATCAAAAACAATTGTGCCATATATTCTCCTAATGTTATATATTCTGCCTCAGTTGTGGATAGAGCAAAACAATATTGCTTTCTACTAAACCAACTAACTAGGAACGTTCCTAAGAATTGACAACCTCCACTTGTACTTGATGCATGCAAGCACGACCTCAAATCTCCGATGAGGATCACCATGGACTCGAAGTGTGCGCTCGCGCTCAATGCCCGCAAGTCCACGATTGTCGTCAAGCAATAATTTATGTATCAATCCCACAAAGACTGAGATTCGAATACTATTTGTCTAGTAGATGTCGTTGTTCAGAGTAAATCTTTTGAGAGTCAAGTGTGTTAGGTTGATGATAGTCTTGGCTCAGTTACGGTGTCACTTGGAGAAAGCAAAGGTGGTCTCAAAGTTGCTTAAAGGATTCTAAGATTTTGGTTTCACTTGTGTGTTGTTGAATATGCGATCAATCTAATGCTCCTGGGATCTCCAGTTATGATCTTGCAGGAGGATCATCGTATGTTATCTCGATGAACTTTTGCTTCTACTGGAAACTACCTATTCCTAACCAAGTTTCCCTTTCGAATCGTCAGAGCTCAAGGGGTTGATATCTTTGGGAACCCCCTATTATTGGGGTCCCTCAACCCTTCTAGAGTTGATGTCTCCTATTTTGGGCCTTCTGCTAGAATAGGTTCTTGGAAGTACGAGGATGTCCTAGTAATCCCTATGAAGAGACGGATCATATTTCATATCCTCCTCTATCATATTCTACCTTCTACGGTTATGGGAGGGAGGATGACTGCGAGGTTTCTCCTTGGTTCTCCTAGATTTTTGATACAAAGACTTTTTGCCCTTGTATCAACTATGTGCAGTAGAAGTAGAATAAAAATTCAACTTTCATGGATCTCAACAGCTTAAATTGCAAATATATATTCAAGAGCAGAGATTAAACATTTAAACTAGCATATCCAACATACACAAGCTACTCCCTAATCCTAGAATCGAAGTATCTACTCCATTAATGAAAGAGAATAAACACAAGACATCTTAATGTAAACCATTACAATGCAAATAGAGTTTAGAATGATGGCAGTACTCTTTGTTTAATTTGTTGTTGTGTCTTGGTCGTACTCTAAGGCATTGGAAGGTAGATTTTGATCTTTGAGCTGCTTCCTCTCTCCCCGTTGTGAGCCTCCGGTGCTTCTTAGGGCACCTTCTTGCCATCCCAGTGTTCGTCTACCCCTCTAGGGTTTGGGCATGCCTTTCCTTTAAAAGGAGTGAAGCTGACTTTCCTTAATTACCTACAAAATCTTGATTTGCATTAAGTCGAACAGACGCCACACAACCGTGTGGAATCCACATGGTCGACAATGTGGCACGCTGGAAATCATGCTCCAATTCTGGCATTAGGGATGGGCACGACTGTAACGCCCGTAAAATTTCTAGCCATTTTACGAGAATTTTTGGCTTTACGATAATGGGCTTTATGTGGGTTTTTTTTCGAAAATAAAAGAAAATAGCCAAAAAAAAAAAGATGCAAGGCCTAGGAATTGAACCCCAAACCTCTAGAGATAACCAAGCCCTATAGATGCACCCACTAACCAGAAGCCCAATAGGATTATATCATTAGAGGAAGAGGGGAAATTGTAGATAAGTGTGATGAGGGTAAATGAAGGGGCATGGAAGGAGAAGAGAAACTTCTCTTCCTCCCTTTATAAAGAAGAGTGAAAGTCCCATTTGGCCACTTCTTCTTCTTCCCTCTTCTCTTCTTCTTCCTCACCGAGCTCCCTCTTCATCCTTTGGCCGAAACCCCCATTCAAGCAAAGAGAAGGCTAGGTGGCTTCCATTAGGTCATCTCCCAAGCAAAGCGAAGGAAGTAAGATTCCCTCACCTACAGTGTATTCGTTCTTGTAGATGCATGAAATAATAAGAAGCTTTAAGCCCTTACATGTTTCGGCCAACCAAAGTATTTAGGGCTAGGGTTGCATGAACATGCTTCTAATGATACTATGATAAGTTATAAGCTTCATGAAGGAATTTTAGGTAACAAAAAACCCCAAGCTTGAGCCCTTACATGTTTCGGCCAACCAAAGTATTTAGGGCTAGGGTTGCATGAACATGCTTCTAATGATACTATGATAAGTTATAAGCTTCATGAAGGAATTTTAGGTAACAAAAACCCAAGCTTGAGCCCTTACATGTTTCGGCCAACCAAAGTATTTAGGGCTAGGGTTGCATGAAAATGCTTCTAATGATACCATGATAAGTTATAAGCTTCATGAAGGAATTTTAGGTAACAAAAAAACCCAAGCTTGAGCCCTTACATGTTTCGGCCAACCAAAGTATTTAGGGCTAGGGTTGCATGAAAATGCTTCTAATGATACCATGATAAGTTATAAGCTTCATGAAGGAATTTTAGGTAACAAACATCCAAGCTTGATACCTTACATGTTTCGGCCAACCTTGGTGTTAGGGTTAGGGTTTCATGAAAACACCCCCTTATGTAGTTATGCTATGTGTATGATTTTAATATGCCATGAAATTATGCCTATGTGATGAATATGTTTATGAGGTAATATGCCATGAAACATGCCAATGTGATGAACATGTTTTATGATTTAATATGCCATGAATATGCTTATGAAATATGCTTATGCGATGAACATGTTTATGCATTAGGACCCCTTTAGGGCACTCTTATGTTATGAATGCATGTATGCTATGAAATGTTTGAGATGGAGATGCTTCCCTTTCAAGTAGGGATTAAGAGCTCTCCTTATGATAAGATAAGATGGAGATGCTTCCCTTTCAAGTAGGGATTAAGAGCTCTCCTTATGATAAGATAAGATTGAGATGCTTCCCTTTTTTTATGTTGGGGATTAAGAGCATTCTTTATGATATGACAAGAAAGAAAGGAATTAAGTATTTTACTTTGTAAGAGGTTAAGTACCCGACCCGTCAGGTGGTCGTTAATCAAATCCAAAGGGGCATAAGAAGACGTAAGAGGTCTTGACCTGGTAAGATGTAAGAGGTCTTGCTCTAGTAGGTCTGGTGGCTCGCTACCCCAGCCTATTAGGGAACGCGCATTATGTGGTACTTAACCTGGGGCCCCCCATGCAAGTTATGATTATGTTGAAGTATCTATATGTATATGTTTTGAAAAGAAAGGACTTTTATGAAATTGTGCATGCTTAAGTTAAAGTTTATGAATGCTTATGAACTTGTCCTTTATGCATGTTTAGATTTCATGATGCTATGAATGCTTATGGTTAAGTTTAAGAATATTGTGACTATGGACTTTATGCATGTTTAAGATTTATGATGTTACGAATACTTATGTTATGAATGCTTATGGTTAAGTTAAAAAAAATGTTTATGATTATGCCCTTTATGCATGTTAGATTTTATGAAGTTATGATGCTTATAGTTAAGTTTAAGAATATTTGTGACCATGTACTTTATGCATGTTTCAGATTTATGATGTTACGGATACTTATGTTATGAATGCTTATGGTTAAGTTTAAAAATGCTTATGATTATGTCCTTTATGCATGTTAGATTTTATGAAGTTATGATGCTTATAGTTGAGTTAAGAATATTTGTGATTATGTACTTTATGCATGTCTAAGATTTATAATGTTATGGATTGCTTATGTCATGAATGCTTATGTTAAATTATGCCCTGCTTAGATTTAATTATGCTTAGCATGCTGATGTAAACTCTATGTCATGCTTAGGTTTTATTACGTGGGTATGTTGTTGATTAGTGTTGCTATGAAACACTTAGGCTATTTATGCTAGTATGCTCATGTTTCTAATTGCTTGATGAAGTTTGTGGCTTTTGTGAGTAGGCAAGAATCTTACTAAGCTATATGCTTATAGTTTATGTTGTCCATATACTGCAGATAAAGGAAACCTGAACTAGAGAAAGTAGTAGGAAGGGCCAAGTGTGTGTGATAGTGGCATGGTGGAGAAAGACCCTGTTACTATCTGTTTATATTACATGCTCAATGAACCACTTAAGACTTTGCTTCCGCTTATAAGACTTATGAATCATTAGTATCATGTTGGATGATGCTTATTTATGTTACTGTTCAATTACTTAAGAACTCATGAATGACTCTTTATGTTATGCATGTTATAAATGAGACAAGATATGTTAACATGCTGATTATGAATATGATATGTGATGCATGTGCAAAAGAAGGTTTAAGTTATGATAACATGTTAAAAAAAAACAGTAAAGTAGCACCGCCCTGAGAGCAGATAAGGGCGGGCGTTACAACGACCGTGTGAGATCCACATGGTCGGCCATCTCTTTCTCTGGAGCTCCATGCAATCGTCATCGTTTGGTCCAAAGTGTGCCCGTGTCTTGGGGAACACAACCAGAGCACGCTTGCCTTCCTTAAGCTCCAATTATGTGCCAATTTACCTCCGAAATGCCGTCCTACACATGAAAATAGAAAAAGTAGATCTCCGAACTAGGAAATAGTAAATGAATGCAAAACAAGGAAGAATATGCATGAACAAGTATAAAATGTCATGAGATGTGTGCTAAAACTACTCCTAAAACCCTATATGATTTGCACACATCAAAATCCCCCAGACTTAGATCTTTGCTTGTCCTCAAGCAAATCTCAGTAACATGAAATTTAAAATCATTGTTCCCATACTTAGCATGTTAACTAAAATTATAACTAGGTCAGCTTTTTGTGCATGTGCTGAGAGAATTTCCTAAGGGAGACTCATTCCATGGTGAGTTAAGTAGTCACCTATAGCTTTTCTAAGGTCTCTGACTTCTAGCTACTTACCTACCCTAAGCGAGGGGCGTTCTCTAGAATTAGCATAAAGTCTCAAAGGCATGCTCGGTATTGAGAGAAATTGGTAAGTGTTTCCTCAGTAATCTAACTCAGTCTCAAAGGGGCACCTAGCCATTTCCACCCATGATAACTTTTTATTTTTTACTCTCATTTTTTTCTTTCTCTTTTTTTTTTTTATTTTATCATCCTCACTAGCATTTCGATTTTTTCGAATGGGTTTACACAATCCAAGCATCTTCAATAATTAAAATACTAAATCTAGAGTCACCTATAGATTCCAAAGTACTAGACTATTGGGATGAATCATAACTACGTATGTACTAGATTCCCCCTTTCGGAATATTCAATGAGTGTAAGTGGAAATAGAAGCTAACAAGTGAAAATCTAGAACATCCATCAAAGCCTCCAAAAATAAAGTACCATAGGATAAATGAAGTTAAGCTATCCATGGCATGGAAACATATCATAAAATTTTTTGAAATCATTACTGAGGCCGCTTAAAGTGACCAATAACTAAGCGCTGAAAGGAACCTAAACACTATATGCATGAGCAAGTAAGTGCAAATAATCTAATAGAACAAATTATAAAAAAACCTAAACTAGATGTCAAGAAAAGAACTCACACTAGTAGAAGAGCATATCAAAATTCGGGTCTCCACCATGTTGGCAACGTGCTATTCCTCGGAATGCTCATCGGCTCTCATGTCCCCGGATTAAAATTTTCACTAATGAAAACTAATCCGGATGGGATGAGTTTCCTAAGCACAACCAATTCGTCATCGTGCTAACGACTCGAGCGATCGCTTGAACAAACTAGTTGTTCAAGCAACTCAACTCTTCTAGTCGGTTAGCCGCGGAAGAGACGACGGACGGATCGCCGGTTTTTGTGTATCTTATCGGGGTCCATGATTATACAAATACATGCAAATGTAAACTAGTATAATCAAGATATACTAACATAAAGAACATAAGCTAGCATATCAAATAAGAACATGCAAAGAACAATAATAAAAGTTATAAAACTTTTATACCTCTTGATCTTCTATCATATGTCCTAACCTCCTTGTAGACTTCGTGTGGGCCAAGATCCTCCACAAGTTGAAGCATCCTAGATCTTCTTCAATCCAAAGAAAGAAAAACTCTCTTTCCCTTCTTGCTTGAGCCAACCACCAATCCACAAAAGGGTTGATGCCGCCGGCCCCAAGAATAGAGAGAACATAATGGAAACAACCAAGGAACCGAACTAGGGACAAACCCTAGTTTTGGTGCCGCCGGCCAAGATGGAATGAAGAGGAGAAAGGGAATTCGGTTGAGCCCCGACCAAGGTAGAAAGAATAGAGATAGGTCCCGGCAACACCTTAGGAATAAGAAGAGAACTTCTCCTATAGTTGCCGCCCACTCCAACTTCCAAACCCTAGCCGCCCAACCAAACCCTAATCTCATTGAAAACCATCTTCTATGTGCCGGCCATGGAAGAGGGGAAGAAGGATAGAGTATGGACCGACCAAGGTAGAGGGTAGAAGGAAGGGACCGTCCATGCCTTAGGAAGAAGAAGAAACTCATCTTCCACTTGTTGCCGCCCATCTTCTTTCCCAAACCTTGGCCGCCCATGCAAAGGAACCAAACCCTAATCAAATTAGGGTTTCTTCCTTAGGGTTTCTTGCCGCCCAACCATAGTGGAGAGAAGAGATCTAGGAGCTAGCCACCTTCAAGGAAGAAGAAGAGATATACCTCAAGTTGCCGCCCACCCTTCTTTCCTCACCTTGGCCGCCCAACCCAAGGAGCCAAAACCCTAATTAGAGTTTCCTCCTTAGGGTTACTTGCCGCCCAAGCAAAGAGAGGCTAAACCCTAATTTCCATCATCCATTCATAACTTGGTTGCCGCCCAACCCATGCTCCCTTATATATAGAGTTAGGTATAGGCCTTGGTTTAATCTCCACCGTCGGTTCTAGGGTTTTAATCCCAACCGTCGGATCTAGAGATTTAATCTCAACCGTTGGTTCTAGGGATTTAATCCCAACCGTCGGATCTAGAGATTTGTTTTTCATCATTTGATCTATACTTCATGAGGTTTATATTAGGCTACGATAGGGACCATGAGGAGGAGTTGGGTCTTGGCCACCCGATGGATCGGAACCACACAAACTTGATCCATCAATGATGTTCCATTCCACTAGAGGATCATCATCGAACTACCTCGCCAACCCCCATAAATTAATATGGGCTCCATATATTATTTGTACATCCATCTCCCCGTGTTTAAGATATCGAATGTCCGTCAATTAATTGATTTACTGACCATCAATTAATTAATATCTAACTCCTCGAGTAGTACCACTCAACCTTATCATCATGTTGACTAAGTCAACCTGCAGGGTTTACATGATGAACCTTATGAGCTCTTCAAGGGGACATCATCAACCTAATACATAGGACACGGTTTCCTTCTATAATCAACGGCACACCATGTAAATAATATCATTTCCCAACTTACCGGGCATATTGATTTAATCCATAGAAATCTCACCCTCTGGTAAATCAAAGAAATAAATATTAAGTACATGTGCCCGTTATTATATCGGGATTAAGAGCATGTACAACATAATATCCGAGGTCCGATTCAATTATGCAGTCAGCAATAAATTGAATCACCTCTATGTCGGTCCTGCTCAATACACCGAGGTGTACTAGTGTAACTCTATGGTCAAGACAAACCAATACCAAGCTACACTACAACCATGCCAATGGTTTGTCCAAAACCATCTTGGTTGTGAGCCTCTACTTATACTCTACAAGGGACTGATAACATGATCTTCTGTGCCACACCCAAGCACCATGTTATCTACAATGTAAAGTATTAGACAATATGCACATATATTAATATAAAGTGCAAACAATGATCATGTGATTCTTATTTCAAAATAAAATGTTCATACCAAAGAGCTAGGCTTTCAGTATACATCCCAACAATCTCCCACTTATACTAAAAGACTATGCTATCATCATACTGCCATACATCTGATTCCCCTTCCCTCCACATGCCTATCAAAGCTCTCGCTAGAAGGGCCTTAGTGAAAGGGTCTACCAGGTCATCCTCTGATGCATGCTAGGCGACAGCAACTTCTACCTCCTTTACGATTTCTCGTATCAGGTGGTACTTGCACTCTATGTGTTTACTAGCCTTATGGGCTCGTGGTTCCTTCAAGTTTGCAACTGCACCATTATTATCACAATAAATTGTGATATTTCTGGGTAAACCAGGAATCACATCCAAGTCCATCAGAAAGTTCCTGAGCCACTCAGCTTCTTTGGCCGCCTCATAGGCTGCCACATACTCAGCTTCCATGGTGGAGTCCGCCACGTATTTCTGCTGGGCACTCCTCCATACAATGGCTCCACCTCCTAAAGTAAACACAAAACCTGAGGTAGAATTACTGTTATCCCTATTTGATTGGAAATCGCAATCCATGCAACCCACAGGGAGTAATTGGTCTGCCCGGTAAACTAGCATATAATCCCTAGTCCTTCTCAGGCACTACAATATATGCTTTACCACACCCAATGTCACATCCTGGATTACTCTGATATCTGCTAACCATGCCCACGGCAAAGCAGATATCTTGTCTCGTACATAGCATACATGAGGCTTCCTACTGCCAAAGCATAAGGAACCGCCTTCAGCTCCTTTATCACCTCAGATGATCTAGGACACATCTCCTTAGATAAAGGAACTCCATACCTGAAAGGTAGAAAACCCTTCTTGGAGTTCTGCATGCTAAAACGATCCAAAATCATGTCTATGTATGAAGCTTGGGATAAGCACAACAACCTTGATCCCAAGGTTGTGACCCACTTCTCCCAAGTCCTTCAAAACTGTTTGGACAACCATACCCTTACATCTGATAACACTCTGATATTGTTGCCAACTACCAAAATATTATCTACGTATAGTACAAGAAATACCACTACATTTCCGTCACATCTCTTGTATACACAAGACTCATCCGGACTTTGAATAAATCCATAAGTCTGGATTTACCTCATCAAAGCGGATGTTCCAAGACCTCAAAGCTTGCTTCAGTCCATAAACGGACCGATTAAGCTTACATACAATATGCTCTTTGCCCTTAGCAATGAATCCCTCTGGTTGCTTCATATAGATGTTTTCCTCAAGACTTCCATTAAGGAAAGCTGTCTTGACATCCATCTGCCACAACTCATAATCCATATGAGCTGCAGTACACAAGAGCTCCCAGACTTGACTTGAATCCATAGATTCAATCTCAGTATTCATTGCACTTTGCAAAGATGCTGTATTTATATCTTGGATTGCCTCATCGTATGTCTAGGGATCAAGTTCATGTTTGCTAGGGACCAAATCAAAACATTCTCCCAAGAACATGAATCTCTCAGGCTGTCTAACAACCCTCCCACTACGATGAGGTATCACCTGTGTATCCTCTATGACACGCGATGCAGTGACATGTGGTATGTCCTCTTGTACCGGTGGTACTAAAGAAGTGACTTCCCTTTTTAACTCCTCCAGAATAATTTTACCCTTGGGCTTGTGGCTCATCACATAGTCTTCCTCTAGAAATCTGGCGTTCGTGTTAACGATCACCCTCTGATCTCTAGGACTATAAAACAATCCACCCTTCGTTCCCCTGGGATAATCAACGAACATGCGTCATACAGGTTCCATCTTACGATTATCGCCTTCGGCCAATGTGCTATACTCCCGTATCTAAATATGTCTTGACTATGCTTTCGCCACCCACAGTGGGAGTAGAAGGCACTGATTTAGATGGAACCAGGTTCAGAATGTATATCGTCGTATCTAGAGCATATCCCTAGAACGAATCTGATAAGTCAGAATAACTCATCATCGATCTAATCATCTCCATAAGAGTCATTTTCCTTCGCTCTGCTACACCGTTCTGCTGGGGTGTGCCAGGCGCAGTCAATTGGGATTGAATCCCAGCCTCTGATAAGTAGTTCCTAAACTCTCCCAAGAGGTACTCATCACCACGATCAGATCGTAGTGTCATGCGTATCTTGAACAATCATCTATGAAAAAGATGAAATGTTCAAAACTACCTCTTGTCTGGATAGACATAGGACCATACGAATCAGAATGAACCAATTCCAACATATCTTTGGATCTATACCCCTTGGCCTTGAAAAAGGTCTCTTGGTCATCTTACCCTCCAAGCAAGATTCGTAGGTTGGGAGATCCTCCACCACTAATGAACCCAAAGGTCCATCAACTTTCAACCTTTGAATTCTGCTTAGGTTAATGTGACCAAGCCTAAGAAGCCAAAGATATGTTTGGTTCATCTTCAAAGGTTCTTTTCTCTTATTGGAATTAGAAGATGAGTTATTAACTTCAATTTGCATCGTGGGAGGTTTTGGTTCAAATTTCCTTTCAATGTACCTGAATAGATATTCTCCCTATTCCTTTTATAACAACTCTATCATTAAAATAAATAGAATATCCATCCATAGTAATTTAGAAACTGAAACTAAATTCTTTCTAAATAAAGGTACATAAAGGGAATTTTCCAGAACCAAAGTTTTATTATTCTCAAGAGATAAATAAAACTTCTCCTACTACAATAGCTGCCACCATCATGGCATTGCCCAAGTAAATGGTAATCTCCCCTTTAGCTAGTCATCGGGTTTCCTGGAACCCCTGCAAATTGTTGCAGACATGATTAGTGGCTCCCGTATCAACTCACCAGGTGCCGGTAGATATCACTGCTAATCATGTTTCAATGACTAGTCCAAAAGATGTACCTTTGTTATGTTTTGGATTGGGACAGTCCTTCTTCCAATGTCCATCCTGCTTGCAATTGAAGTACTTGCCTTTCGGTTTTTTCACTCTTCCCTGAGATCCTCCCACCATCTTTGCTTCACCTTGTTTCTTCCTCTTCTTGCCTTTCGGCTTAGAAGTAGAAACCCTTTTTGAGCAATGATGGCTTGGGGACACTCTTTGAAGAGTGCATACTTGTACTCCTTAGCAGATAAGACAATATCTAGAATCTTTTCCAATCAACATTATTTAGGTACAATAAGTTTATTTCCTTTAGTATCACAGTAAGTGGACTGAAAGTCAATTTTGAAAATCCTAAGAATCACATAGATCATTATATTAGATTTCAAATAATATTGATTCCTCAAAACAATAAAATTCCGAAATCAACCAACACCTCAAATCACCGAGAATATCGTATGCCACTCTGTGTGGATGTATACGAATTCTACATTTGTAAGAGGAGGTTTTACCCATTAATTTTATTATCTTGTCAACCTTACTTTTTGACAAATAAAATTAATAGTCGGTTCTCCTTTGGCCCTACAAATAAAAGTAGTGACTCCTATGGGGAGGATACTTTTATTTGCATCTAAGTGTGCACCATTACACGATACTAAGGGAATTATTTTGGATTATGTGTCTTACCTCTGTGGAAGTACACATGCTCCTAGATAATTTCCTATAACCATTATTTGACCTAGTGATCCGCAAACAAACCCGTCCTAAGGGAGGAAGGCACTCAGAGCCGACACACAAGTTTGTTGCATCACACGTCAAATTGTAATGGAGGCCACGGGAATTAATTAAAATATCCCTCTCCCACTTAGTAAATTGAAAATGAGGAATTTTCAAGCACACACAACATGCATATGAATCAAATCAGCAATAAATATGGAAAAATCAGAATTTTTCCAATTATTATGGCATTGTTCTCCAATATGCTTCCCGTCGTGTCGCCACCTCGTCCGCTCCTCCTACGCCATGTACGAACCATCCGGAGATCCGAGCCGAGAATAAAACCTATTTTATTTTACATCCATCGATCCTATACTCCACGAGGGAGTGTACATGACATCTAGATCGAAAGTAAAATAAAATAAAGAGTGGCTAAACAATGTCATATTTAATTACAAAAATTAAATACTAAACTAGCCTCGTCAATCCCAAGGATTCAAATAATATACATACAATCACACACAAACAACCACATATAGCCATAATAGTCGGATCTTATGCCTGCAACCAAAAAGTTAGCCTACGCACATCCTACTATTATCCGGCATACTCAATATATGATATGTGCATGAAAGTAACCGAATCCAAAACACACAAAATCGGAAACCGTGGCTCTGATACCATTTGTTGGCAACGTGCTATTCCTCGGAATGCTCATCGGCTCCCATGTCCCCGGATTAAAATTTTCACTAATGAAAACTAATCCGGATGGGATGAGTTTCCTAAGCACAACCAATTCGTCGTTGTGCTAACGACTCGAGCGATCGCTTGAACAAACTAGTTGTTTAAGCAACTCAACTCTTCTAGTCGGTTAGCCGCGGAAGAGACGACGGACGGATCGCCGGTTTTTGTGTATCTTATCCGGGTCCATGATTATACAAATACATGCAAATGTAAACTAGTATAATCAAGATATACTAACATAAAGAACATAAGCTAGCATATCAAATAAGAACATGCAAAGAACAATAATAAAAGTTATAAAATTTTTATACCTCTTGATCTTCTATCGTATGTCCTAACCTCCTTATAGACTTCGTGTGGGCGAAGATCCTCCACAAGTTGAAGCATCCTAGATCTTCTTCAATCCAAAGAAAGAAAAACTCTCTTTCCCTTCTTGCTTGAGCCAACCACCAATCCACAAAAGGGTTGATGCCGCCGGCCCCAAGAATAGAGAGAACATAATGGAAACAACCAAGGAACCGAACAAGGGACAAACCCTAGTTTTGGTGCCGCCGACCAAGATGGAATGAAGAGGAGAAAGGGAATTCGGTTGAGCCCCGACCAAGGTAGAAAGAATAGAGATAGGTCCCGGCAACACCTTAGGAATAAGAAGAGAACTTCTCCTATAGTTGCCGCCCACTCCAACTTCCAAACCCTAGCCGCCCAACCAAACCCTAATCTCATTGAAAACCATCTTCTATGTGCCGGCCATGGAAGAGGGGAAGAAGGATAGAGTATGGACCGACCAAGGTAGAGGGTAGAAGGAAGGGACCGGCCATGCCTTAGGAAGAAGAAAAAACTCATCTTCCACTTGTTGCCGCCCATCTTCTTTCCCAAACCTTGGCCGCCAATGCAAAGGAACCAAACCCTAATCAAATTAGGGTTTCTTCCTTAGGGTTTCTCACGCCAACCAGTGGAGAGAAGAGAAGAGATCTAGGAGCTAGCCACCTTCAAGGAAGAAGAAGAGATCTACCTCAAGTTGCCGCCCACCCTTCTTTCCTCACCTTGGCCGCCCAACCCAAGGAGCCAAAACCCTAATTAGGGTTTCCTCCTTAGGGTTACTTGCCGCCCAAGCAAAGAGAGGCTAAACCCTAATTTCCATCATCCATTCATAACTTGGTTGCCGCCCAACCCATGCTCCCTTATATATAGAGTTAGGTATAGGCCTTGGTTTAATCTCCACCGTCGGTTCTAGGGTTTTAATCCCAACCGTTGGATCTAGAGATTTAATCTCAACCGTCGGTTCTAGGGATTTAATCCCAACCGTCGGATCTAGAGATTTGTTTTCCATTATTTGATCTATACTTCATGAGGTTTATATTAGGCTACGATAGGGACCATGAGGAGGAGTTGGGTCTTGGCCACCCGATGGATCGGAACCACACAAACTTGATCCATCAATGATGTTCCATTCCACTAGAGGATCATCATCGAACTACCTCACCAACCCCCATAAATTAATATGGGCTCCATATATTATTTGTACATCCATCTCCCCGTGTTTAAGATATCGAATGTCCGTCAATTAATTGATTTATTGGTCATCAATTAATTAACATCTAACTCCTCGAGTAGTACCACTCAACCTTATCATCATGTTGACTAAGTCAACTTGCAGGGTTTACATGATGAACCTTATGAGCTCCTCAAGGGGACATCATCAACCTAATACATAGGACACGGTTTCCTCCTATAATCAACGGCACACCATGTAAATAATATCATTTCCCAACTTACCGGGCATATTGATTTAATCCATAGAAATCTCACCCTCTGGTAAATCAAAGAAATAAATATTAAGTACATGTGCCCGTTATTATATCGGGATTAAGAGCATGTACAACATAATATCCGAGGTCCGATTCAATTATGCAGTCAGCAATAAATTGAATCACCTCTATGTCAGTCCTGCTCAATACACCGAGGTGTACTAGTGTAACTCTATGGTCAAGACAAACCAATACCAAGCTACACTACAACCATGCCAATGGTTTGTCCAAAACCATCTTGGTTGTGAGCCTCTACTTATACTCTACAAGGGACTGATAACATGATCTTCTGTGCCACACCCAAGCACCATGTTATCTACAATGTAAAGTATTAGGCAATATGCACATATATTAATATAAAGTGCAAACAATGATCATGTGATTCTTATTTCAAAATAAAATGTTCATACCAAAGAGCTAGGATTTCAGTATACATCCCAACACACCCCCCCCCAGACTTAAATGATACCATACATCTAGCATTGCGGTCGAGGTAGGAAGTCTAGCAGTCTAGGCATATCGGGCTCTTGGGAGAATCGGGCACTCAGCCGCTGGTGCTACATGTACATGTGGTCAACCTAAGAACTGGTGGATGAGACGATGGCTCTGTGCTCTTCCTCCCTGACCCACTGTAATCGTGCATCACGCATGAACTGCCGGAACTCATGATGGTAGATAGCCTCCTCCTAAAAATAGTTGTGGGTTTGGCCATAGAACTCCTCGGCCCGCTAGAAATGCTCTTGGAGGCCCTAAAACTCCACCTATGTATAGGTCTTATGCTCCTCCCACCGCTGCCCCTGTGTCTGCTGCTTAGTGTAAATGTCATCGAGACACGATCATAACTTAGAGAAATCATAGGTCGACGTATCTGCATCCTGCTCAAAGGTAGAAAAAGAAGGCGGTGCAGGTGTAGGATTGTGGCATGGAGTAGGTGGGCTCCTATACATAGGTGGGTCTATAGGTGTGATGGTCAGGAGGAGAGAGGGGTGCATGAGTGGAAGGCCCTGCGTGTGGTGGGGATTCCACTATAAGATCCAACCGCCAATTGACACGGTTGATGACGATGGTACGATCGGTATCGGGGAGCCTAAGGGGTGGCAAGTTCTTCCTTACAAAACAAAAATGGTTACCCTCTCTCACTATCATCTTCATTGCCATGCACACCCCTAAATCTATGCTAGGGCTCCCCTCTACTCTATCCAAATTTTTACAATCATACCCCATGTTATTGCAAATATGAGTGATTAGTCCTCCTAAAATAGTTTCCCCCCTAGGCGCTTTACCCGCCTTAACTAAATGTCTAACAAAATAGGATCCTACATATATAGTATTATTCCCTTGCAACATGTTCCAAAGACACAATAGCTCACTCAATCTCATCACTCCATTACTCTCTCCTCTTCCAAAAATAGTACTAGACATAAAGCAGTGAATGTACCTAAAACTAGGATTTTGAAGTTGGGATGCCTTGGCTCTAGAGGGGTCGTAAGAAGTTTCTCCGATTAATTCATTCCAAAATGATCTTCCATTAAAATCATTCGGTGTTCTTCTCTCTCCGCCACTAGGTAGCCTGAAGCAAAGATTCCATTGGTGTAGTGTCCACTCATGCTCTATATTGAATAACCTAAAGGTCACATTCCTTTCCTCACTATCCTTACCTGATAAAATTTTTGCAACCATCGAGCTAAAAAATTCAAGAACAACCCTAGGTTAGGTTGGGCATCTAACCCCCATCAATACTTCCCATCCAACAAGGTGAAATAGCCATTGCACATCATTTAGTAAACCTAGGGTTTCTAAGAGGGGTTCATCATGTTAGGTTTCCGGGGCACCAACGTGGGCGTGTATTCGAACATGTTTCATGAACATGCATAGCTAAAGCAAATAAAAATGGTAATAAACTATTTTATTACATCACACACACCACACGCATGCAGGATACAATAGTGTCGACGTAATTGTACATTTAATGTTTTGCAATAAAGAAAATTACATTAGGTATACTTGATGAATAACACGTAGAAGAAAGGGCATCAACCTTAGCGACCCTCTCAAGTTTGGCCTCTATCCAAGTCCATGTCGTGTATCGTCGGGATAGCTTCTCAAGCAACAAGACTTGCCTTGACGAGAGATACTAGTCTCACGTCGAAAACGTTGTGATCGAGAGATGATCAAAAAACAAGTTTCACAAACTTATTCTTCGGAAGTGTTGGCCAATCAATTTGGCCAGCGAGACCAAGGTGGTCGGCGGCTGTTGGTTGGACGATGACTGGTTGCTTGTTAGTAATATATGAGAGATGTCCTAAGGCAATCTCCTTTTGTTTGAACTATTTATATGATAAATGAAGATTCACTATTTGAGTATATATGTTTTTATGTATTTGATTAGATCTTAAACTCATTTACTGAATGTCCATGATACGATTCACAGTATGAGAGAATTTGTGATAGGATCACAACTAGTGAGTATCTCTACATGTGTAATTGTGATGTATCAGAATTATCCCTAGTCGATGAATTGATGGATTTGGACACCATCAATTCTGTCGAGACTAACACGAGGTATACTCCTTGGTGTATCCAAGCAGTTAATTCTCACTAACTGGACACATTGTGATGTCCGGAGTTAATCATGGATGCTAGTTATGGTAACTAGTTCATTGGAGTGACCAGCTATAAGACTTCATATGGTTCTCTGCATATATGGATATGTCAATGGAGTTCTTACTGCTGCTTAAGTGCGATGTTCCTTTGACTTGCGGTATTCAAGTCATCTTGGTCATGAAGACTTATGCTTTGACATCTTAAGCAAGCATCTCTGAGGAGATGTGGACCCGGGATGATTGGGCATAAGTCGAAGTGATCGAAGGTATTTGAATAGTCTATAAAGGATTCACAACTCCTTGTGAGGAGATGTATACCCATGGCCTCTCGTCGGATTGTTACTAAAGTCTTTGGCCAAAGCATTACATGTTTAGAGTAAGGTACTCTTGGATACATGTGCAGTAACTAGAATCCGTAGGACGAGGACATGATACTTGGGCTAGGTGTGACATAGTCAACCTAGTGGGGACTAACACTATAGACCATGTCCTGAACCAAGTGGGTATAAGATGCGTGAAAGGAATGGGGCACGATTCATTGTAGCTGCTGAAGGGTTTCAGAAATAGTTATGGATCAACCGTTGATCTTTTCGATTAATTGGGGATCATGATGTACTACTAGGTGCCACTCATGATCATTCTATAATTAATGATTAATTATAGATGGCCAACATAAACTGAGAACCTATTTGGTCACACGCACAACGAGCGTAATCTGAAGGATTTAAAACGAGCTTGAGAATGAGATTCTCAGACCGAGAGAAACTAGGTTTGGTTGGACCAAACAAGGATCGAGCATGAAATCGTTTCTGTCACAATGAAAGCGTGGATGGGTTGTGTCTTATGAAGACATGATAGATGAACCAAATTGGTTTGGTTCTAATCCAATGGTGGAGAATAAACCAAAGGGGTTTGGTTTGATTTAAACGAATGAACCAAAAGTTGGTTCGGTTCATTTTAACTTAAAATAGACCAATGCGGTTTGTTTTTTTTTTAACTTATGTTATTGGAGCGGGTTAATGGGTTTTGTTTATGAACCAATAACCGTTAGGAGAATGTGTTCTCTATAAAAACATGGCTTAAGGGTTTTTCGTGGATAACTTTGGAGTTGGAAAACCTAGCCACCCTCTCCCTCTCTTCTCCTTGCCACCGCCCAAGGGTTCCACGCCACCAAGCTGTTGCCGGCGTCCAACCTCTTGCCGGCGATCCTCCGGTGACCCTCCAGTGATCTTCCTTGGCTCCGGAGACAAGGTGAGCATCTAGCTTTCCTTATTTGGCCGGCGCAAGTTCTCCACCAAAGTTGTCCAGTTTTCTGGACAGCTTGTTTCCTTCTTGTCGGAGTGTCATTTGGACGACGTTTGGAGCTCCGACAGTGGCTACCTTGCCGGGGATTCGATATCCGGTAATCCTCATAGGTGGAGGACGAAGGATTCTTCAAACGGTTGACGAATACCTCTCCGAAGAAGCGAGTTTTGGGGACTCATTTTTAAATCTGAATTTTGATTCAGATTGTGATCTTCTCTCGATCACATCGTCTTCGACACGAGGCTAGTGACTCATACGAAGACGAGGCTCGTGGCTTTGTGAAGTCATCCCGACGATACTCGGCATGGATACGGATAGAGGCGATTCTAATGAGAGTCGCTCTGGTTGATGCATTTCCCACTACACGTGATACGTCAGTTATACATAGAATAATTTCCTTTTAATGCAAAATTTGAAACTACGATTATGTCTACACATGTTGTACTATGCATGCGTGTGGTGTGTGTGATGTAATAAATTATATTTATTGCTTTTTATTTATTCCGCTGCGCACATGTTTATGAAACATGTTCGAACACACACTCGCTGCGGTGCCGAAAATCTAACAGTGGTATCAAAGCCCAGGTTGTGTTTCGACATAATCGTAAAATTGTTTTGTGATAGTCGTAATTTTATTTATGGAAATTTTCTACTTTTGGAAAAGTTAGAATTATTTATGGAAATTTTTAATTTTTGAAAGTCTAGAAGTATTTATGGAAATCTTCTACTTTTGGAAAGTTAGAAATATTTATGGAAATTAACATTTTCCATAAATAAAATATTTGATTAGATTTGGAAATTTATTTCCTAATTTAATCATGATTTGATTTGGGAATCAAATCTTAAATATATTTTATTTCCATAAATAGTTTTGACAATTTAGGAAATTTATTTCCTAAATTAAAATTGACTTTCCTTAATCAACACTTTCCACAAATAAAATATGTGATTATATTTGGAAATTTATTTCCTAATTTAATCATGATTTGATTTGGAGAATCAAATCTCAAACATATTTTATTTCCATAAATAGTTATGACATATAAGGAAATTTTGTACATGTCATAATTGTATGCTATGTAATTGCATTAGATGCATTTCATTATGTCATGCGTGTCATGACATGTAGATGTATGTCATGTATGTCATGTCATGTAGATAATAGTTATTTGCATGCAAAGAGAATGAGACATAAAAACCCTTACTCAATATTAAAGCCTACACCTTCCATTAATATGGTTAGAACAAGAGTTTCGTTTCTTGTTTGGGTTGTTGGACTCTCTCCAAGCCCGGCTTGAACCTGAACATGTTCAAACTATGGAATAGTTGAATACTAATATGGTAAGAGTCAGAGGTCAATTGTTAGCTTTGGTTGTTGGACTCTCTCCAAGCCGGACTAATTGGTTGAATGTACTCTAACCATATTAAAACTATGTCTTGATTAATGGGTTGGCTTTAACCTGGAGCATCAGCTTGTTGGACTCTCTCCAAGGTCGATGTGAAGGGAGGTGAAGTTGGGTGCTATGCATATGATGCATACTTGTTAATGAGTTAACAACCCGATGTATGTGTGAACATTCAATTAGTTGATAGCACATTGTGATAGTTGCATATATGTGATATGCAATTGGTATATATGATACCTACCATTGTAGCTATGAATGGCTTGTTGGACTCTCTTCAAGGTTGTTCATATCTATGTTGGATATCAGCCCATTCGGAGATGGACCTACGATCTCCCGAAGTGATTTTGGGGTTTTTAAATTCAAAAAATGAATGGGATTTGTAAATGTATGTGGATGCATTTTAAATCATCTTTCTCATATATGCTCGATTTGTATTTCTAGATTAATCGATTGATCATGATGTCTTTGAATTTGCACTCTTTTTTGGATTCAAATAAATTGACTGGGTCGAACTTCTTGGACTGGCTTTTGGATTCAACTTGAGAATTGTTCTCAAGGTTGAAAAGCTTGTGAATGTCCTCGAAGCGCCTCTTCCCGCCCTTCCTTGTGACAATGCAACTCTGGACCAATTGTTGGCCTATCAGAAACATGTGACTGATTCTGAAATGGCGAGTTACATCATGCTAGCCACGATGGTACCTGAGCTGCGGAAGCAGCATGAGCATATGGATGCTCATACCATAGGCTTTCATCTTTATGAGTTGGTTGATGAGCAAGTGAGATTCGAAAGGTTCGAAGTCTCCAAGCTCCTCTTCACCTCTGAGATGCAAGAAGGTTCATCTATGGTACTGCTCAATATGCTGAAGACTGTGGAGCCTTCTGTGAAGCATGAGCAGGGGACGGTGCTGTAAGTTGATTCCTCGAAGAAAGATTCTAAGAGGAAGTCAAAGGAACAGTAGAAGGGGAAGAAAAAGACTAAAAAGGCAGAACCAACTCAAAAGGGCACTTGCCATCATTATGGCAAAGAGGGACATTGGCGAAGAAATTGCAAGATTTATCTTGAGTCCGTGATGAAGAATAAAGCATCGGATGCCCCATCTTCTTTAGATATCTTTGTTATTGATTGTCATTCTATTTCCTCAAACACTTGGATATTGGATACTGGGTGTGGCTCACATATATGTAATAACATACATGGGCTAAGGAATAGAAGAAGACTCGTCAAGGGAGAGTTAAATTTATATGTTGGGAATGGAGCAAAGGTTGCTGCACTCGCCATCGGAACATTTGTTGAAACTCCCTACAGGACATGTCTTAGAACTGGACAATTGCTTTTATGTTCCTTCGTTGATAAAGAACATCATTTCTATTTCTTGTTTGAATAGAAATGGGTACCATTTAACTTCTAGTAACAATTGTTGTTACATAACTTTGAATGGCATTCTTTATAGGATTGGAACTTTAAGCAATGGTATTTATATGTTGGACATATCCAGTGACATTTTCAATATCGAAACGAGCAACAAGCGTGCTCGAAAGGATAATCAATTAAACTCCTACATGTTGCATTGTCGTCTTGGCCATGCAAACAAGAAATGCATATTCGAATTACACCGATGTGGAATTCTGGAATCATTTGAATTGGATTCATACGATACATGTGAATCATGCTTAAAAGGCAAGATGACTAAGTTACCTTTTACAGGAAAAGGTGAATGAGTGGGAGAGTTGCTAGGTCTAATACATACTGATGGATGTAGACCTATGTCAACTCAAGCTTTGGGAGGCTATAGCTACTTCATTACCTTCACCGATGATCACTCACGGTTTGGATATGTGTTCTTGATAAAACACAAGTCTGAAGCCTTTGAAAGGTTCAAAGAATTCAGAAATGAAGTAGAGAAACAACATGACAAGAGTATTAAAATACTTCGATCGGATCGAGGTGGTGAATACTTAAGTCAAGAGTTTCTAGATTATCTAAGAGACAATGGTATATTGTCTCAATGGACTCCGTCGTATACACCACAGCTTAATGGTGTATCTGAGAGGTGAAACCGGACCTTGTTGGACATGGTCAGGTCAATGATAAATCACGCAAATCTTCCCAAGTCCTTTTGGGGCTATGCATTTCAGACAATTGTTTACTTGTTAAACAGAGTCCCGACCAAGGTAGTCTCTACTACTCCATATGAGATATGAGCTATTAAGAAATCTCATTTATCTTACTTGAAGATATGGGGTTGTCTTGCTTATGTGAAGCGGACTGTATCAGATAAATTGGATGCTAAGACTGATAAATGTCTATTTATTGGATACCCTAAGGAAACGAGGGGTTACCAATTCTAACATCCCTTGGAACAAAAGGTGTTTGTTTCAAGGAATGTTGTGTTTCTAGAGAAAGAGTTTCTCTTGCAAGAAAATAGTGGGAGTGTCATTGAACTTGAGGAGGTTTAAAAGACTTCAGTAGACATTGAAGAGATACCTGGTCAAGCACCTCGAACGATGACTCATAGTGATGAGACATCGGCTGAACCTATTGTGACACCACATCTCTGTAGATCTGGTAGGACACGCAACATTCTTGAGAGATATGGATTTCTCGTAAGTGAATCGAACAACGTGTTACTCATTGACGATGTGAAGCCTACCAATTATGAAGAAGTTCTAAAAAGTTCAGAAAGGGACAAATGGCTTGAAGCCATGAAGTCGGAAATGGATTCCATGTATGAAAATCAAGTTTGGAACTTGGTTGACCCACCTAAATGCATAAAGCCTATACAGTGCAAGTGGATTTTCAAGAAGAAAACTGACATGGATGGTAATGTGATTACCTATAAGGCTAGATTGGTGGCGAAAGGATATCGTCAAAAGCAATGTGTTGATTATGATGAAACCTATTCACCTGTTGTTATGCTTAAATCCATTCGGATGCTCCTGGCCATAGCGGCTCATTATGATTATGAGATATGACAGATAGATGTGAAAACGACTTTTCTTAATGGAAACCTACTCGAGGATGTGTATATGATACAACCTGAGGGTTTCACATCGGTTGATAAAACTAAGATAAGCAAATTACGATGGTCCATATATGGACTGAAGCAAGCATCCAGGAGCTAGAATATCCGTTTTGATGAGACAATCAAAAGGTTTGATTTCTCATAAAATCCGGATGAACCTTGGTGTACAAGAAGGTTAGTGGGAGTGCAGTCGTGCTCCTAGTATTGTATGTCGATGATATATTGCTTATAGGAAATGATGTTTCTGTCTTATAGTTAGTTAAGATTTGGTTGTCCAAGACATTCTTCATGAAAGACCTGGGAGAAGCAACCTACATCCTCGGGATTAAGATCTATAGAGATAGATTGAAACGGTTGTTTGGTCTTTCGCAGTCTACATATATAGACCGAGTGCTAAATAGGTTTAGCATGTCGGAATCCAAGAAAGGTTTCCTACCCATCAGGCATGGGTACACCTTTCGAAGTCTATGTGTCCGTGCACATAAGACGAGAGGATTTGCATGAGTAAGATTCCCTATGCATCTGCAATAGGATCTATCATGTATGCTATGTTATGTATGAGTCCCGATGTATCGTATTCTCTGAGTGTCACGAGCAGATACCAGTCTGATCCAGGAATGGATCATTGGGCGACTGTTAAGACGATCCTTAAGTACTTAAGAAGAACTAAGGATGCATTCCTAATATATGGAGAAGGGTACATGGTGATATGTGGGTATACGGATGCCAGCTTCCAGACAGATAAGGATGATTCCATATCTCAGTCTGGGTATGTATTCACCTAGAATGGAGGCGCAATAAGTTGGAAAGGTTCCAAGCTTGACACTATAGCAGATTCTGTCACTAAGGCATAATACATTGCAGCTTTAGAAGTAGCAAAGGAAGTGGTTTGGATCAAGAAGTTCATCTCTGAACTTGATGTGGTCTCATCAATGATCCAAACATGTGCTTCGCCGCTATCATTTGATCAGAGAGATCATAAGTAGGAAGGAAATACAAATCAAGAAGATTCCCACTGAAAGGAACTTAGCGGATCCTTTAACTAAAGCATTATCTCAAAGTAAGTTTGAGGGTCATGCTAGAGCTTATGGTGTTGGATACCATAGCGATTGACATTAGGCCAAGTGGGAGTTTGTTAGTAATATATGAGAGATGTCCTAAGGCAATCGCCTTATGTTTGAACCATTTATATGATAAATGAAGATTCACTATTTGAGTATACATATTTTCATGTATTTGATTAGATCTTAAACTCATTTACTGAATGTCCACGATACGATTCACAACATGAGAGAATTTGTGATTGGATCACAACTAGTGAGTATCTCTACATGTGTAATTGTGATGTATCGGAATTATCCCTAGTCGATGAATTGATGGATTTGGACACCATCAATTCTGTCGAGACTAGCATGAGGTATACTCGTTGGTGTATCCAAGCAGTTGATTCTCACTAGCTGGAGACATTGTGATGTCCGGAGTTAATCATGGATGCTAGTTATGGTAACTAGTTCATTGGAATGACCAGCTGTAAGACTTCATATAGTTCTCTGCATATATGGATATGTCAATGAAGTTCTTACTGCATCTTAAGTGCGATGTTCCTTTGACTTATGGTATTCAAGTCATCTTGGTCATGAAGACTTATGCTTTGACATCTTAAGCAAGCATCTCTGAGGAGACATGGACCCGGAATGATTGGGCATAAGTCGAAGTGATCGAAGGTGTTTGAATAGTCTATAAAGGATTCACAACTCCTTGCGAGGAGATGTATACCCATGGCCTCTCGTCGGATTGTTACTAAAGTCTTTGGCCAAAGCATTACATGTTTAGAGTAAGGTACTCTTGGATACATGTGTAGTAACTAGAATCCATAGGATGAGAAAATGATACTTGGGCTAGGTGTGACGTAGTCAACCTAGTGGGGACTGATACTATAGATCATGTCCTGAACCAAGTGGGTATAAGATGCGTGAAGGGAATGGGGCACGATTCATTGTAGCTGTTGAAGGGTTTCAGAAATAGTTATGGATCAACCGTTGATCTTTTCGATTAATTGGGGATCATGATGTACTACTAGGTGCCACTCATGATCGTTCTATAATTAATGATTAATTATAGACGACCAATATAAACCGAGAAACTATTTGGTCACATGCACAACGAGCGTAATCCGAAGGATTTAAAATAAGCTTGAGAATGAGATTCTCAGACCGAGAGAAACTAGTTTTGGTTGGATCAAACAAGGATCGAGCATGAAATCGTTTCTGTCGCAATGGAAGCGTGGATGGGCCATGTCTTATGAAGACATGATGGATGAACCAAATTGGTTTGGTTCTAATCCAATGGTGGAGAATAAACCAAAGGGGTTTGGTTTGTTTTAAACGAATAAACCAAAAGTTGGTTCGGTTCATTTTAACTTAAAATAGACCAACGTGGTTTGGTTTATTTTAACTTAAGTTATTGGATCAGGTTAACGGGTTTTGGTTATGAACCAATAACTGTTAGGAGAATGTGTTCTCTATAAAAACATGGCTTAAGGGTTTTTCATGGATAACTTTGGAGATGGAAAACCTAGCCACCCTCTCCCTCTCTTCTCCTTGCCGCCGCCCAAGGGTTCCATGCCACCAAGCTATTGCTGGCATCCAAGCTCCTGCCGGCGACCCTCTGGTGATCTTCCTTGGCTCCGACGACAAGGTGAGCATCTAGCTTTCCTTATTTGGCCGGCTCAAGTTCTCCACCAAAGCTGTCCAGTTTTCTAGATAGCTTGTTTCCTTCTTGTCGGAGTGTCATTTGGACGACATTTGGAGCTTCGACAGCGGCTACCTTGTCGAGGATTCAATCTCCAGTAATCCTCATAGGTGGAGGTCGAAGGATTCATCAAACGGTTGATGAATACCTCTCCGAAGAAGCGAGTTTTGGGGACTCATTTTTGAATCCCAATTTTGATTCGGATTGTGATCTTCTCTCGATCACATCGTCTTCGACACGAGGCTAGTGACTCGTATGAAGATGAGGCTCGTGGCTTTGTGAAGTCATTCCGACGATACTCGGTGTGGATACGGATAGAGGCGATTCTAGTAAGAGTCTCTCCGGTTGATGTCTTTCCCGCTACACGTGATATGTCAGGTATACGTAGAATAATTTTCTTTTATTGCAAAATTTGAAACTACGGTTATGTCTACACATGTTGTACTATGCATGCGTGTGGTGTGTGTGATGTAATAAATTAGATTTATTTCTTTTTATTTATTCCGTTGTGCACATGTTTACGAAACATGTTCGAACACACACTCACTGCGGTGTCGGAAGCCCAACATTGCTGGCGGGAGGTTGGCCGTCGGCTGGTGGCAGACTAGCGGTAAGAGGAGGTGGAGGCCAAGGTGGGCAGTGCCAATGGAGTGGGCGACGACACAAGAGAGGAAGAGAGGAAGGTGGCTAGGGTTTCACAAACCTCAACTCCTCCACGAAATTTGTCATAACCCTCTTACTTATATAGAACGTGTTTCTTGACCATCAAGAAACCTTATCTCAATGGTTATTAGTTCATAACCAAAATCCGTTATCCCGCTCTATTAATTTAAGTTAAAATAAACCAAACCATGACATTTTAAGTTAAAATAAACCAAACCAATTTTGGTTCATTCATTTAAAACAAACCAAACCCCTTTGGTTTATTTTCCACCATTGGATTAGAACCAAACAAATTTGGTTCATCCATCATATCTTCAAAAGACTCGACCCTTTCATGCTTCTGATATGACTGAAACAATTTCATGCTCACTCCTTGTTTGGTCCAACCAAACCAAGTCTCTCTCGATCTGAGAATCCCATTCTCAAGCTCGTTTTAAATCCTTCGGATAACACTCGTAGTGTGTGTGACCAAATAGGTTCCCAGTTTATATTGGCCATCTATAATTAACCATTAATTATAGAATGATCATGAGTGACGCCTAGTAGTACATCATGATCCCCAATTAATCAAAAAATCAACGGTTGACCCCAGAACAACTTCTAAAACCTTTTAGTAGCTATAATGAATCGTGCCCGTTCTCTTCACGCATCTTATATCCACTTGGTTCAGGACATGGTCTGTGTGTTAGTCCTCACTAGGCTGACTATGTCACACCTAGCCCAAGTTGTAACGCCCTTAAAATTCCTAAAAATTTTACAAGAATTTTTGCATGATTATAATGGGCTTTGTATGGGGCTCTTTCAAAAAAATAAAAGAAATAGAGCCAAAAAGGATGCATGGCCCAGGGTTTGAACCCCAAACCTCCAAGTAGATAGCTAAACCTTAAGATGCATCCAATAACCAGAAGCCCAGCAGGGTTGTGCTATTAGAAGGATATGGGAAATGATAGATAAGGGTAAGGGAGGCTAAGGGACACCTTCAAGTGAATAAATAGGGGAATGAGGAGACAAAAGAAACCACATTTGCCATTCTCCACTTCTCTTCTTCTTCCTCACCGAAACCCTAAGCTCCCCCTCTTCCATTTTTCGAAAACTAACCAAGCAAGAAGAAGGCTCTAGTCTTGGCATCACTTAGGGTGTTTTTCAACTATTAACAAAGTGAAGGATGTAAGTATCCCCTCACTTGCATACAAGTTGTTTCAGTTGATGTTATTAAGAAAATCCTTACATGAAACTTTCGCCCAAGACCTTCCTTATGCTTTCCATGATTGTCTATGCTATGTTTAGTTTGAATATGATGATAATAGGTTTCTAGATAGGCTTGGTTTAAGTGTATGATCTTTAATCCCCATAAGACTCTCGGCCAAGACCTATTTGAAGCTCCTAATGGTTTTCTATGCTATGATCTATATGTAGTCATGCTATGTTTTGATTGTAGATGAAGATAGTATGATGATAGCTAAACTAAAGTTAAGTGTTTGATCTTCAAACTTCATGAAACTCTCGGCCAAGTCCCCCTTTTTGACCCCTAATGGTTTTCTATGCTATGCTCTATATGTGGTCATGCTATGTTTTGATTGTAGATGAAGATAGTATGTTGATAACTAAGCTAAACTTAAATGTTTGATCTTAAAAGATTCATGAAACTTTCGGCCAAGACCCATTTAGGCTCCTAATGGTCTACCATGCTATGATCTATAAGTTGTCATGCTATGTTTTGAATGTAGATGAAGATAACATGTTGTTAGCTAAACTAAATTTGAGTGGTTGATCTTTAAGCTCCATGAAACCTTCGGCCAAGACCTATTTAGGCTCCTAATGGTCTATCATGCTATGCTCTATAAGTTGTCATGCTATGTTTTGAATGTAGATGAAGATAACATGTTGTTAGCTAAACTAAAGTTGAGTGGTTGATCTTTAAGCTCCTTGAAACCTTCGGCCAAGACCTATTTAGGCTCCTAATGGTCTATCATGCTATGCTCTATAAGTTGTCATGCTATGTTTTGAATGTAGATGAAGATAACATGTTGTTAGCTAAACTAAAGTTGAGTGGTTGATCTTTAAGCTCCTTGAAACCTTCGGCCAAGACCTATTTAGGCTCCTAATGGTCTATCATGCTATGATCTATAAGTTGTCATGCTATGTTTTGAATGTAGATGAAGGTAACATGTTGATAGCTAAGCTAGATTGAAGAAATTGATCTTAAGGTTCCTTGAAGCTCTCGGCCAAGACCCATTTAAACTCCTAAGGGCCTTCCATGCCATGACCTATATGTGATGGAATTAACATGTGGTTAGTTAGATCTTGTACAAGTTGTTTAGGGTTTAAATTTTGTGAGAACCCCATGAAGTTTAGATCACACCAAGTTATGCTTGTTCATGATATTTATGCCACACTCTATATGTGTGTGATATTAGTATGATGTTAAGTAGACCTTGCACAAGTTGTTAAGCATGTAAACTCCTAAGAACCCTCCCTTAGGGTTTCGGTAAACCTATGTACATGCCCTCTACTTAGTCCTCCATGCCATGCTACATGTAGAAAAAGATGCAAATATGACGTTAGTTAGATTCTATGATAGCATGATTGGTTGATGTCACTACTTTATGTCCATGTTAATTGTATGAATGTATGATTATGTTATGCTCATTGTTATGTTAATTGTATGAGTACATGATATGTTATAAAGAAGGAACATGCTATGTTATGAAAAGAAATATGATATGTTATGAAGAAGGAACACGATATGCTATGAAGAAGAAACATGATATGTCATGATAAGGAACATGATATGTTTATGAAAAGAAATATGATATGTTATGATAAGGAACATGATATGCTATTTTACTTTCTGCATGGCTTGTACCAGACCCTAACAAGGTCCAAGGGCTCCTATGTGCCCCTGGGTCGACGGTCGTAGTACGGACTCAGTACGGGATGGGCTCCCAGATGCCCTAGGCCGACGGTCATAAGTGCGGGCTTAGGATGGGCTTCTATGTTATGTTGCCCCTAGGCCGACAGACATAGTACGGGCCTAGTACTCTAGTGGGTTCGGGATTAGCTACCTCGGGTATATTAGGGATGCGCGCTATGATGATGATATATGTGGTATAATGTCGGGCCCAATATGTTGAGATTATGTTTAAGTACCTACAATATATATGTTTTCAAAGAGCATCTTGCATATACCTTTATTCCATGTCTAGATCATTATGATGTTATTATGGTTGTTATGCTTATATGTTTCTGAATGCTCATGTCATTTCTTTTATATGAATGTTATGCTCATGTTCTGGTATGTTTATATGCATGTTATGCTTGCTTATATGTTCGTGTACATTTATATGAATGTTATTCTTATATGAGCTTATATGATCATGTCACTACTCTATGCTTAATGCTTGACGTATGGTTTTTGTGAGTATGACAGGATCTTACTAAGCCTATGTGCTTATAGTTTTATGTTCCCTTGTACTGCAGATAAGGGTAAAGAATGGCTAAACTAAAGAGAGCAACAGGAGGGGCAAAGTGTTTGTGGTAGTGGCATGGTGGAGGAGATATGTTTATATTCCCATACTTATGCATGTTTTCTTTAAGTTGAATGTCATGAACTGGAACTAAGTATTTATGAAATGATGATGCATGCTTATGTTTAAAAGAAAGAAAAAAAAAAGAAGTTTAAAGTCTTCCGCTGTAAGAAGTATATGTAGTCTTCCGCTGTAATTCATGTATGTACGATCGCGTCGCGCCGCCCTCCAACCTCTGGAAAGGGCTGTGACACAAGTATCATTTTCTCATCCCACATATTCTAGTTACTGCACATGTATCCAAGAGTACCATACTCTAAACATGTAATGCTTTGGCCAAAGACTTTAATAACAATCCGATGAGTGGCCACAGGGTACATCTCCTCGCAAGGAGTGGTGAATCCTTTATAGGCTATTCAAACACCTTCGAGCACTTCGACTTATACCCAATCATCCAGGTCGACATCTCCTCGGAGATGCTCTCTTAAGATGTTAAAGCATAAGTCTCCATGACCAAGATGACTTGAACACTACAAGTCGAGGGAACATCACATTTAAGCTGCAGTAAGAACTTCATTGGCACATCTGTATATGCAAAGAACCATATGAAGTCTTACATCTAGTCACTCTAATGAACTAGTTACCACAACTAGCATCCACGGTTAACTCCGGACATCCCAATGTCTCCAGCCAGTGAGAAACAGCTGCTTGGATAAACCAAAGAGTATAACTCGTGCTAGTCTCAACATAATCGATGGCGTTTGAATGCATCAATTCATCGACTAGGGATAATTCCAATACATCACAATTACACATGTAGAGATACTCACTAGTTGTGATTCAATCACAAATTCTCTCATGCTGTGAATCGTATTGCGAACTTCTAGTAAATGAGTTTAAAATCCAATCAAATACATGAAAATATGTACACTCAAATAGTGAATCTTCATTTATCAAATAAATGGTACAACCATAAGGCGATTGCTTTAGGACACCTCTCATATATATAACTAACAAACTCTCACTTGGCCAATGTCAATCACCATGGTATCCAATACCATAAGGTGTAACATGACCCTCAAACTTACTTTGAAGTAAGGCCTTAGTTAAAGCTTTCGCTAAGTTCCTTTCAATGGAAATCTTCTCGATTTGTATTTCTTTCCTACTGATGATCTCTCTGATCAGATGATAGCGGTGAAGCACATGTTTGGATCGTTGATGAGACCACGCCAAGTTCAGAGACGAACTTCTTAATCCAAACCACTTCCTTTGCTGCTTCCGAAGCTGCAATGTATTCTGCCTCAGTGGCAGAATCTGCTATAGTGTCTTGCTTGGAATCTTTCCAACTTATTGTGCCTCTATTTAAGGTGAATATGTACCCAGACTCAGACCTAGAATCATTCTTGTTTGTCTGGAAGCTGGCATCCGTATACCCGCATATTATCATATCACCTTCTCCATATATTAGGAACACATCCTTAGTTCTTCTCAAAAACTTAAGGATTGTCTTAACAGCTGCCCAATGATCCATTCCTAGATTAGACTGGTATCTAATCGTGACACTCAGAGCATACGATACATCGGGCCTTGTACATAACATATCATACATGATAGATCCTATTGCGGATATATAGGGAATCTTACTCATGAAAATTCTCTCGTCTTCTATGCTCGAACACATAGACTTCGAAAGGTGTATCCCATGCCTGATGGGAAGGAAACCTTTTCTTGGATTCCAACATGCTAAACCTCTTTAGCACTCGGTCTATATATGTAGAGTGCGAAAGACCAAGTAACCGATTCAATCTATCTCTGTAGATCTTAATCCCGAGGATGGGGGTCATTCATGGAGAATGTTTTGGATAACCAAATTTTTGACCGATTGTAAGACAGATATATTGTTTTCCATAAATAATATGTCATCGACATACACCACTAGGAACACGACTGCACTCCCACTAACCTTCTTGTACACACAGGGTTCGTCTGAATTTTATGAGAAATAAAACCTTTTGATTATCTCATCAAAATGGATATTCCAGCTCCTGAATGCTTGCTTCAGTCCATATATGGACCGTCAAAGTTTGCATACCTTAGTTTTATCAACTGATGTGAAATCCTCAGGTTGTATCATATACACATCCTCGAGTAGGTTCCATTAAGAAAAACCATTTTCACATTCATTTGTCATATCTCATAATCATAATGAGTCGCTATGGCCAGGAGTATTCGAATGGATTTAAGCATAGCTATTGGTGAATGGGACTCGTCATAATCAACACCTTGCTTTTGATGATAGCCTTTCACCACTAATCTAGCCTTATAGGTAATACATTACCATCCATGTCGGTTTTCTTCTTGAAAACCCACTTGCACCCTATAGGCTCAATGCCTTCAGGTGGGTCCACTAAATTCCAAACTTGATTTTTCATACATGGAATCCATTTCCACTTCATGGCTTCAAGCTATTTGTCCCTTTCTGAACTCTTCAAAACTTCTTCATAACTGGTAGGCTCCTCATCATCAATAAGTAACACGTCATTCGATTCACTTACGAGAAATTCATATCTCTCAGGAATGTTGCGTGTTCTACCAGATCTATGAAGATATGGTGTTATAATAGATTCAACCGATGGCTCATCACTATGAGTTATCGATTGTGGTGCTTGACCAGATATCTCATCAATGTCTATTAGAGTCTCTTGAACCTCCTCAAGTTCAATGACACTCCCACTGTTTTCTTACAAGAGAAGCTCTTTCTCTAGAAACACAGTATGCCTTGAAACAAATACCTTTTGTTCCACAGGATGATAGAATTGGTAAACCCTTATTTCCTTAGGGTATCCAATAAATAGACATTTATCAGACTTAGCATCCAATTTGTTTGATACAGTTCGCTTCACATAAGTAGGACAACCACATATCTTCAAGTAAGACAAATGAGGTTTCTTACTATTCCATATCTCATATGGAGTAGCAGAGACTACCTTGGTCGGGACTCCGTTTAGCAAGGAAACAGCTGTCTGAAGTGCATATCCCCAAAAGGACTTGGAAAGATTCGCATGATTCCTCATCGACCTAACCATGTCCAATAAGATTTGGTTTTGCCTCTCAGATACACCATTATGCTATAGTGTATACGGTGGAGTCCATTGAGAAAATATACCATTGTCCCTTAGATAATTCAGAAACTCTTGACTCAAGTATTCACCACCTCGATCAGATCAAAGTATTTTAATACTTTTGCCAAGTTGTTTCTCTACTTCATTTCTGAATTCTTTAAACCTTTCAAAGGCTTTAGACTTGTGTTTCATCAAGAAAACATACCCAAATCGTGAGTGATCATCGATAAAGGTAATGAAGTATCTATAGCCTCCTAGAGCATGAGTTGACATAAGTCTGCATACATCAGTATGTATTAGACTAAGAAACTGTCCCACCAGTTCACTTTTTCCAGTAAAAGGTAACTTAGTCATCTTGCCTTTTAAGCATGATTCGTATGTATCGAATAAATCAAATTCAAATGATTCCAGAATTCCACATTGGTGTAATTCGGACATGCATTTCTTGCTTACATAGCCAAGACGACAATGCCACATGTAGGAGGCTAATTGATTATCTTTTCGAGCATGCTTGTTGCTCGCTTTGATATTGAAAATGTCACTGGATACATCTAATGTATATATACCATTGCATAAAGTTCCAGTCCCATAAAGAACTCCATTCAAAGTTATGTAACAATAATTGTTACTAAATATGGTATCCATTTCTATTTAAGCAGGAAATAGAAACAATGTTCTTTATTAACGAAGGAACATAATAGCAATTATCTAGTTCTAAGACATGTCTTGTAGGGAGCTTCAACAAATATGTTCCGATGGCGACTGCAGTAACCTTTGCTCCATTGCCAACTCACAAATTTGATTCTCCATTGACGAGTCTTCTTCTATTTCTTAGCCCCCGTATGTCATTACATATATGTGAGCGACACCCAGTATCCAATACCTAAGTGTCTAAGGAAACAGAATGACAATCAATAACGAAGATACCTGAAGAGGATGGGGTATCAGATGCCTTCTTATTCTTCATGGACTCAAGATAAATCTTGTAGTTTCTTCGCCAATGGCCCTCCTTGCCACAATGATAGCAAGTGCCCTTTTGAGATGGTTCTGCCTTCTTAGCCTTCTTCTTCCCCTTATGTTGTTCCTTTGATTTCCTCTTAGAACCTTTTTTTGAGGAATCAACTAATAGCATCATCTTATCCTCATGTTTTATAGAAGGCTCCACACTCTTTAACATGTTGAGGAGTTCAGGAATGGTGGATTCAAGTTTGTTCATTCGGTAGTTCATCACAAATTGTGAGTAACTCTTGGGCAAACAATGTAGAATTAAGTTAATACTTAATTCATGATCCATCACAAACCCGAGTGTAGCTAATCACTCGATGTACCCATTCATCTTTAGCACAAATTACACCACAGATGAACCTTCTTGCATCTTAGAGGTGAAGAAGAGCTTGGAGACTTCGAACCTTTCAAATCTTACTTGGTCATCAAACAACTCATGAAGATGAAAGACTATGGTATTAGCATCCATATGCTCATGCTGCTTCTGAAGCTCGGGTACCATCGCGGCTAGCATGATGCAACTCGCTAGTTCAGAATCAGTCACATGTTTTTGATAGGCGAACAATTGGTCCGAAGTTGCATCATCCTTAGGACGATCATGAAGAGGCTCTTCGAGGACATATGCAAACTTTTCTGCCTTGAGAACAATTCTCGAGTTTCTAAGTCAGTCCAAGAAGTTCAACCCAGTCAACTTATTTGAATCCAAAATAGAGCACAAGTTTAAAGACGTCATGATCAAGCGATTAACCTAGAATTACAAATCGAGCATATATGAGAAAAATGATTTAAAATGCATTAACATACATTTATAAATCTCATTCATTTTTCAAATTCAAAAACCCTTAAAATCATTTCAAGAGATCGTAGGTCCATCTCTGAATGGGTTAATATCCAACATAGATGAGAATAACCTTGGAGAGAGTCCAACAAGTCGTTCATAGTTACGATGGTAGGTATCAAATATACCAATTACATATCACGTATATGTAACTATCACATTGTGCTATCAACTAATTGAATGTCCACACAACCATTGGGTTGTTAACACATTAACAAGTATGCATCATATGCATATCACCCAACTTCACCTCCCTTCAATCGACCTTGGAGAAAGTCCAACAAGCCGATGCTCCAAGTTAAAGCCGACCCATTAATCGAGAAATAGTTTTAATATGATTAGAGCACATTCAATCGCTTAGCCAGGCTTGGAGAGAGTCTAACAATCCAAACTAAAGATTGACCTCTAACTCATAGCATATTAGTATTAAAGTATTTTAATGGTTTGAACATGTTCAGGTTCGAGCCAGGCTTGGAGAGAGTCCAACAACCCAAACAAGAAACGGAACTCTGGTTCTAACCATATTAATGGAAGGTGTAGGCTTTAATATTATATAAGGGTTTTGAGGTCTCATCCTCCTTTCTATGCAAATAACTATTATCTACATAGCATGGTACGCATGACATATATATGTGCAACTAATGCATCTAAATGTCACATCATGCATGACATAATGATATGCATCTAATGCAATTACATGACATATAATTATGACATGTTCAAGTAATTTCCAAATTGTTATAATTAATTTTGGAAATAAAATATGTTTGTGATTTGATTTCTCAAATCAAATCTCATTTACTAAATTAGGAAACAAATTTCCAAATTTAATCACATACTTTATTTATAAAAAATATTAACTAAAAAAATTCAAATTTAATTTAGGAAATAAATTTCCTAAATTATAATTTCCTAATCACATCAGGAAATTCCTAATTTGAATTTCTTAACTAATTCAAATTTCCATAGTTTTTTCTAAACTTTCCAAAAGTAGAAAATTTCCAAAATTACAATTATAACAAAACATTGATCGCAAAATAATTTTACGATTATGTCGGAACACAATCAGGCTCTGATAGCACTGTTGGGTTTTCGAGGCACCGACGTGGACATGTGTTCGAATATGTTTCATAAACATGTACAGCGGAAGCAAATAAAAATGGTAATAAACTATTTTATTACATCACACACACCACACGCATGCAAGATACAATAGTGTAGACATAATCATATATTTAAAATTTTGCAATATAGGAAATTACACTAGGTATACTTGACGAATAACACGTAGCGGAAAGGGAATCAACCTTAGCGACTCTCACAAGTTTTGCCTCTATCCGAGTCCACGTCGAGTATTGTCGGGATAGCTTCTCAAGCTACGAGCTCCACCTTGACGAGAGATACTAGTCTCATGTCGAAAATGTTGTCATTGAGAGATGATCACAAAACAAGTTTCACAAACTTGTTTTTCAAAAGTGTCGGCTAATCAAATTAGCTGGTGACACCAAGGTGGCCGGCGGCTGCTGGTTAGCCCGCGGCTGGAGCTGTTGGCTGGAGGGTGTCAGTCGACTGGTGGCAGGGTGGTGACAAGAGGAGGTGGTGGCCAAGGTGGGTGGCGCCAATGGAGTGGGCGGCAGCACAAGAGAGGAAGGTGGCTAGGGTTTCACAAACCTTAACTCCTCCATGAAATTTGTCTCAACCCTCTTACTTATAGAGAACATGTTTCTTGACTATCAAGAAACCTTCTCTCAATGGTTATTGGTTCACAACCAAAACCAATTAACCTGCTCCATTAATTTAAGTTAAAATAAACCAAACTGTGTTGGTCTTATTGGTGCAATAATGCCCCAAGCATTTATATGTTTTGATGTTTGGATAATCATCTAAGATAGGCAATACTTTGTGATCTAATTGTGAACATGTTTCAGTGACAGGAAAATCTAAGTATGAAGACTTGGTAAAGGCAAAGTCCAAGTATGATCTTGGCAAGAGAAGTCCAAGGAAAAGGTTTGGCGGCATAAAACCAAGCATGTAGTCTTGGCAGTGTTAAGTCCAAATGGACCTTGGCAAAGGAAGTCCAAAGGCAAGTCTTGGCAGCATAAGTCCAAGCATGTAGTCTTGGCGGCATAAAGTCCAAGCGCACTTTGGCAAAGGGAAACCCAAGACATGACAAAACCGAAGGAAGCTCTTGGAAGCAAAGCGCAACTGATGAACAAGTCGCGGACTCGGAGGGATCCTAGAGGCACAAGGCTTAAGGAAGAGCTAGAAGGTTGAGTCTAGGTCTAGGGAGTCAATTCAAGTATGAATTAGTCATACTTGACGAGTATCAGTCGACTGATACGATGTATCAGTCTGAGTCAGGCTAAAAAGCTGACGAACAGTCGACTACCAAGTAGTGCTAGTCGACTGATGTTGCCATCAGTCGATTGCCAATACTAGCAGTCGACTGATCAGGTCAACGACGGGCACATAATGGAGTCTCACTCGACTCCTCACAGTGATCACTCGACTGATCGCTTCATCAGTTGACTGATGAAGCGATCAGTCGACTAATCAGGCAGCCGTTAGAAATGGTGGCTGCGTATCTTTACAGATTTTCTTCGTCAGAAGCCGTTGGCTTCGGCAACAGTTGACTGATGTTGTACATCAATCGATTGATCGTGGCCCAACGGGAAAAATAGCCTTCTCTCTATAAAAAGAGGGCTTGTGGTGGTTGAAGGGGTTAATGCTTACTTTGTGATCATCCTTTCAAGCCTCCACGAATTTTCCAAGCTTTCTAGTATTTTAATTCCCCTCCTCCTCTCTAAACTTCATTTTCATCCTTTGTAAGAAGAGGAGGGTTGTTGTAAAAAGAAAGCTTCATAGTGAGATTGATTAGGGTTGATCCACCTTAAGGATCGCTGTGGAGTAGGAGCGTTATCTCCGAACCACGTAAAGGATTTGTGTTAGCATTGTGTTTTCATTTTATTATTATTGTTGTTTTTGTTTGTGCTTCTGCTAATCTTTTTGTAGAAACGAAAACAAGCTATTCACCCCCCCTCCCTCTAGCTTCCAAAGATCATCTATAGGTATATTTTAATTTAAAATAAACCAAACCAATTTTGGTTCATTCGTTTAAAACAAACCAAACCCCTTTGGTTTATTTTCCACCATTGGATTCAAACCAAACCAATTTGGTTCATCCATCATGTCTTAGAAAGACTCGACCCTTTCATGCTTCTGATGCGACTGAAACAATTTCATGCTCGCTCCTTGTTTGGTCCAACCAAACTAAGTCTCTCTCGATCTAAAAATCTCATTCTCAGGCTCGTTTTAAATCCTTCGGATAACACTCGTAGTGCATATGACCAAATAGGTTCCCGATTTATGTTGGTCATCTATAATTAACCATTAATTATAGAATGATCATGAGTGGCACCCAGTAGTACATCATGATCCCCAATTAATCGAAAAATCAATGATTGACCCCAGAATAAATTTTGAAACCTTTCAGCAGCTATATTGAATCGTGCCCTGTTCCCTTCACGCATCTTATACTCACATGGTTTAGGACATGGTATGTGTGTCAGTCCCCACTAGGCTGACTATGTCACACCTAGTCCAAGTATCATTTCCTCGTCCCACAGATTCTAATTACTGCACATGTATCCAAGAGTACCATACTCTAAACATGTAATGCTTTGGCCAAAGACTTTAGTAACAATCCGACGAGTGGCCACAGGGTATACATCTCCTCGCAAGGAGTGGTGAATCCTTTATAGGCTATTCAAACACCTTCGGGCACTTCGACTTATACCCAATCATCCCGGGTCCACATCTCCTCGGAGATGCTCGCTTAAGATGTCAAAGCATAAGTCTCCATGACCAAGATGACTTGAACACCGCAAGTCGAAGGAACATCACACTTAAGTTGCAATAAGAACTTCATTGACATATCTGTATATGTAGAGAACCATATGAAGTCTTATAGTTGGTCACTCCAATGAACTAGTTACCATAACTAGCATCCACGATTAACTTCGGACATCCCTATGTCTCCAGCCAGTGAGAAACAACTGCTTGGATAAACCAAAGAGTATAACTCATGATAGTCATAATTGATGGCGTTCAAATGCATCAATTCATCGACTAGATCAATTAGTCGACTCAACTTCAGGATACAAATTGATCTGCATGATTGACACATATCAAGGGTATCATCAGATTCCTTTGGCAAAGGAAGATCAAGAAAATGTCAACTTTATCATCTCATATAATACTTTCTATTATACGGTTATGCACTTTGGACTCAAGAATGCTAGAGCCACATACCAAAAATTGATGGACTGAGACTTCCAGTATCAAATCGAGTGAAATATCAAAGTCTATGTGGATGATATACTCATCAAGTCCAACCAAGCTAAGAATATTAAGGAGGATATGAAGGAGACCTTTGGGACACAGAGACAGTTTGGGATAAAACTTAATCCGAACAAGTGTGTATTTGGTGTTTTCTTGGCTATATTGTGACCGAGCAATGAATTAAAGCTAACCCAAAGAAAATTAAAGCTTTGCAAAATATGTCTCACCTTGGAATTTAAGGGAAGCCCAGAGGTTAGTTGGAAGAGTTACTACCTTATCTCACTTCATCTCTAGGTCAGTCGATCGGAGTCTTCCCTTCTTTAAAGTGCTTTAGAAATCAACTCTATTTTCATGGGATGAGAAGTGCGAACAAGCTTTTTTAAATCTAACAAAGTTTCCTACTCTCTCCAAGATGGTGGTAGGGGAAAGTTGTGGTTGAATTTAGTAGCCGCCGAGGAAGCAGTTGGTGTCGTGTTGGTTGAGCAAGAAGAAAACAAGCAACACCTAGAAATCCAAGGGTGGACCTTGGTGAAAAGTCAAAGAAGGGGAATTCCTTGGCAAGGAAAAAATTCCTTGCGGAAGTGGCAAGGTGAAAAGTCTAAGAATGGTTGGAGGACGGAGTCTTGGCAGGTAAAGGGTCTCTAGGTAGAGTCTTTACTAGGCATGTTTCAGTCTTAGAGTTGACTGAAACAATGGGTTATAAGGACAACAATGAGTTGACACCTCAACTGTTGCCCTTACTGCATTCATCAATCGAAGAATTTGCCAATAACCAGGAGCAGTCGAGGCAGTGCCTCGACCGAACAGGTGTAGCAACTAATGGGATTGCTGCAGGATGAGTGGCAGTCGAGCCGGCACCTCGACCGGCTCTTTGACTGAGGTAGTCGAGGCAACACCTTGATTGATACTAAGCTAAAACAAATAGAAGAAAGCCAAGTTCGATAGGCAGTTTGACTGTAGCAGTCGAGGCGACACCTCGACTTGCCTCTGGCAGAAGCTGGCAGATGCAAGGCAGACTCGACCGGCGCTTTAGCTCGTGCAGTTGAGGTGGCGCCTCAACTGGTCATTGACAGCTGCAAACAGAAGCGAGGGAGCTTCGATTGGCACCTCAACTATAGCAGAAGAAACCTCGGCATTTAACATGAGCAGTCGAGCCATCGCCTCAACTGGCCTTCAAAAAAATCACACAAACACAAGGCGTGCTTGACTACAGCATCGACGGTTGGGAAGCGGAGTCGTGATTTTGCCAAAAAAAACCTATCTATTTTGATTTGTGCTCGATTTCTACTGGCGTCTCTTCAAATAACTAACCAATCCTACAATTGGGAAAGGATTTCGAAGAGCGTTTGAATAGGATCCGAGCTTTAGGGATAGGTGTGCGATCTAGATTGGAGATCGGTGGAAGAATCGAGGTTTTTATTCGCTTGCGCAAAAAAATAGAGGTGTCCTTAGTGAGAGCCTTCATCTTCTGTCGTGACAATCTCTGGAACGAGCTTCTTGGTGCAAATTTTTCATCCGCCGCAACAACTGATCACTGCTTACTCTTGTAGGGGATCGAAATGGCCGGCTAGAGGGGGGTGAATAGCCCTCGTACGTTGGACGTCGTAAATTGCTCGTCTACAAAAGATTAGCGCAAGCGGAATATACAAATACAAAGCAAAAGACAAACAATAAAACAAACGCTAACACGATGGTATAACGTGGTTCACGGCTACGCCGCTAATCCACGGTCCGATTCGTCCACGGTGAATCACTCCGCCAAAACCAATCACTATCGGTCTCTCCTTTGCACAAAGCTAGGTGGAGGTAACCTTTACAACCAAGATCACTCTTCTTACAATAGGATTGAAGTAAAGACAAGTAAGAAGAGTTTAGAGCTTGTGGGGCACTAGGAAGATCGTTTGGAGTATGAGCATTAGCCTCTCAAAGGCTTACACCCTCTCTTTTTATAGAGAGGGCTAACTTCTTCCCGTTTGCCGCCATCACGACCGCTCTTGGCCGATCCATTACTACAACGCCTCCGAACACGCCGGATCTCGACCGCTGTAGTCCAACGGAACTCTTGGCGCGATCGATGGACTCATCCGATCACGCCTCGTAGTCGATCGCCTGGGCTACGAACGGTTCTGCGGTCAACCCTTATCTACTACCGATCACCGCTTTTCAAGAATGATCGGTGGTCTTGGCTGATCGCCCACGATGGCGCCGATCACGCCACAATCCGGCCACCGATACCACCGAACTCACTGACCAGAGCAGCCGATCGCCATGACATGGCAATGACCGTGTCGAAAACTCATCCGACACTCGCCAAATGGCCAAGTTTCACCTAAGAGCTACCCTTCCCGAAGTTACAATCGCCACTCTCATTTCTGAGTCCTCGCCGTTCTCTTCGCTCGCCACGCCCCCGGCAAAGATCAGCGCACGGCTCTGCAATGCTCCTTCGCGTCTCTTGCCTCGAAGTCTACTTCCTCCGGCTTTACTCCAAGCTTCTCGTCCGGCGGTCCCTCGGATGCTCCAAGCGCACGGCTTCCGCAAAGCTATCCTTCACCGACTCAAGGCACGAGTCATGAGATGTGAAACTCGCCACGGCTCCATGTGCGAATTATTAAGTCCTGCACGACTTCAACGCACATATCACATCAACATATCAAACTAACTTAAACCCTTTGCCACACCATCAAAACCATATTACGGCAAGAGATTGCCCTAACAATCTCCCCCTTTTTGATGTGTGGCAATCCGTTTAAGTTAGGTAAAAACATTTGATATAAATTCTAAGGTAAGAAAGCATGTAAAGATAAACATGATATAGCAACATGCAACTCCCCCTTAATCCATGAAACTCTCTATGCAAAATTTTCTCCCCCTATCATATATTTCTCCCCTTAAAGTGATTAACTTAAACATACTTATTTCTCCCCCTTTGACACCATCAAAAAGATTAACACTAAGTTATAAGCTCATGGCATCAAGTATAATGGAGGGAAAAATATGACAAGTTGATTTAAAATTGGGTACCACTTGTTGATGGCATCAAGTATATTTCTACAACTTGTTGTAGGTTTACAAACTGAATTCGGCCTTCAATATTCTGATTTATAGCTACCAATGATCAAGCTATCAAGATGGCAATGATCGGGCACAAAGGAATCCATATTTCTGATTTTCTGGACGAATTTCAGAAATGCATTATAAATTCCAGAAAATTTGAAAAATCATGAAATTTGGGGAAAATATTTCTTTTAAGTATATCTACCAAGGAAAAATATTTTTTCATGAAAACTCATTATATTTTCTTGTTTTTGCCAAAAATCCAAAAGTTCTAAAAACCACTAGGTTTTTGATCATTCTAGTATCAAGTTAGCTACCTAGTTTTGCATCCAATTGTTTCAAAACATGAATACATGTATTTTAAGGTAAGAAATTGTTTTGAAAACATATGAAATATCCAACCATGATCTTTGGGCAATATATCTATGAATTAAACATAAGCCTTCCCCATGATTGGTCTATTATTGCTATTTTGATACTTTAAATGACCATCTAAATGCCATAGGCATTAGTGGACATTTGTATCATCCTAATATCTCACCCATGCTAAGATTGCAATCAAGTTAGCCTATAGTGAGTGTGAGATGCATCCTAGGGGGTATTTGTATATACTTAACCCATATATTCATGCAATTCTATCATGGTTAAGTATCAACCTAACATCCTACATGATCATAATGACATATATGAATGAATTCTACATTATGATCATGAAATGCATGTTTTCATCAATTTATAACCATGCATTAGGTAATATACGATGATAATAAACAAATTATCACCTAAAGCATGATTTAACCCTATTTCTCATGATAACATGCCAAATATCAAAATCATAAATCATAATTTAAGACATACATAGGAATTACATCAATCATCATGATTTAAGCATTATTACCTATTTATGGGTACGTTATCATCACCCAACACTATCTAAAAAAATGTTGTCCCGTCATCCTAAGTCAACCAAAATATGATATAGGTCAAGTTCATATGGTTGACTACCCTAGGGGTTTTCTAACCCTTAAGGATGGATTTTGGAACCCAAAATAGATTCTTTCCTATTGGGTTCACTAAATATTCCTTGGGGATCCATTTTCTAGCTATTGCTTTCTTTTTATCTTGTCCCCTAGCTATTAGGCATTTATAGGCCTTTTCATTTTTCTTTTCTTTGTATCCTAGGCCTTTCTTGTTGAAACTAGCTCTTTGGCTCCCTAAGATCATGTTCAATGTGTTGGAGCCTATAGTGAATTTCTCTAGGGCTTTTGTTAAATAATCTGCCTTTTCCCTTAAAGCCCTATTTTCATTTATACATGCATCACTAACATCTAAAGGCATATAAAGGTCATGTGAGCATGCTTCATCTAAGCTAGAAGAAATATTATCATTTAAGCATGCCTTTTCTAATTTTTGTTCTAATTCCTTAATTTGTTCAAGCATGCATTTATTTTTCTTCTTTGCCCTAAATAAATCCTTAGTTAAACTAGAAATCATAGAAACTATTTTACTAGGTGAGAGATTGGTTACCATAGTTTCCATGTCCTCTTCTTCTTCGGATGATGAGGATGTGAAGCTCCCCTTCATTTGAGCTCTCCCCATTTGAGCTTGATCCTTCATTTTCGGATGAAGAGCAATCCAAGTCATCAAAGGCCATCAAGGCCAAATTGGTGACAAAGGCATTCTCCTCATCCGATGATGAGGAGGAGGATGAGGATGGATCATCCCAAGTCCTTGCCTTGAGAGCCTTAGCCTTTCCCTTCTCCTTTGTTTTGTTCTCGTCTTCCTTTCTCGTGCTCCCTTCTTCTTCTTCCTCTTCTTCTTTCTTTTTCTTCTCTTCTTTGCTTTTGTTTAGGAGGGGACAATTGTCCCTTATGTGTCCCTCTCCTTGGCAGTTATAGCATATGACCTTCCCCCTTGGTCTTCTATTCCTATCATTAGATTTATCAAATCTAAAATTTTTAAATGCACGTCTTACCCTCCTTACCATATAGGCTTCTTCGGTGCTATCCATGGAGGAGGAGGAAGACGCTTCGTCATCGGAGGAGGAGGGGATTTCCATCTTCTTCTTCCCCTTATTTGCCAAAAATGCTACTCCTCTTGAAGGTTGAATTCTAGGCTCCTCTTGTATTCCTTCAAGCCTAGTTTCGTGGAGTTCCATTGTTGAGAAGAACTCCTCCAAGGTGCTCACTTCTAAATTCTTTGAGATATAGAATGAGTCCACCATGGAGCTCCACTTTGAGGACCGGGGAAAGGCATCTATGGCCTTCATTACCATATCCCGGTGATAGCTTCTCACCTACACTTGTTAGCCCAATTAAAATTTCTTTAAACCTAGAGTGTAGTGAGGTTACCTTTTCTCCCTTTTCTAGTTTTATATTGGATAGTTGGGAGCGGAGGAGGTCTCTCCTTGCTAGCTTGGCCTCGGATGTGCCTTCATGGAGTTCTATAAGCTTCTCCCACATCTCTTTGGCGCTAGCACATTCTCCGATCCGGTTGATCTCTTGTTGAGGGAGCACATTGTAGAGATGGTGCTTGGCTTTGGAGTTTGCAAGGTGCTCCTCTCTTTGCCTCTTGGTCCACCTAGATTTCTCTATTGGCTTCCCCTCTTCATCCCTAGGCAAAACGAAACCGGATTCCATTGTAATCATTATATCAAAATCCGTTTCGAAAAATACCTCCATTCGCTTCTTCCACCAAGCGAATTCTCCTTCAAACTTCGGAGGATGGATGTTGGAGCCGGCCATTTTAGATGTAGGGCTTGTTGCGGCAGTTAGTCCGGTGACAAGCTTAACCTGGCTCTGATACCACTTGTAGGGGATCGAAATGGCCGGCTAGAGGGGGGTGAATAGCCCTCGTACGTTGGACGTCGTAAATTGCTCGTCTACAAAAGATTAGCGCAAGCGGAATATACAAATACAAAGCAAAAGACAAACAATAAAACAAACGCTAACACGATGGTATAACGTGGTTCACGGCTACGCCGCTAATCCACGGTCCGATTCGTCCACGGTGAATCACTCCGCCAAAACCAATCACTATTGGTCTCTCCTTTGCACAAAGCTAGGTGGAGGTAACCTTTACAACCAAGATCACTCTTCTTACAATAGGATTGAAGTAAAGACAAGTAAGAAGAGTTTAGAGCTTGTGGGGCACTAGGAAGATCGTTTGGAGTATGAGCATTAGCCTCTCAAAGGCTTACACCCTCTCTTTTTATAGAGAGGGCTTCGCTCTTGGCGATGATCCGTCACACTACAATGGCCTCCGAACACGTCGGATCCCGACCGTTGTAGTCCAACGAAACTCTAGGCAGTCGATTGATGGACCTCATCGCCGATCAGCTCCGTAGTCGATCGCCCGGCCGGCTACGAACGGTGCGTGGTCGAACCCTTATCTACCCGATCGTCGCTCAGCGAATGATCAGTGGTCTTGGCAATGACCGCCCACGATGGGAGTCGATCACGCCACAATCCGATCGATCGATACCACCGAACTCACTCGATTCGAGCCGATCGCCATGACATGGCAGTCGACTGGTGTCGGGAAAACCCATCCGACACTTGGCCAAATGGCCAAGTTTCACCTAAGAGCTACCCTTCCCCGGGTTACAATCGCTCACTCTCATTTCTCGGAGTCCCTCGCCTTCAAAGTTCTCTTCGTTCTCGGCCACGTCCCTCGGCAGCATCAGGCGCACGGCTTTGCAATGCTCCTTCGCGTCTCTTGCCTCGAAGTCTACTTCCTCCGGCTTTACTCCAAGCTTCTCGTCCGGCGGTCCCTCGGATGCTCCAAGCGCACGGCTTCCGCAAAGCTATCCTTCACCGACTCAAGGCACGAGTCATGAGATGTGAAACTCGCCACGGCTCCATGTGCGAATTACTAAGTCCTGCACGACTTCAACGCACATATCACATCAACATATCAAACTAACTTAAACCCTTTGCCACACCATCAAAACCATATTACGGCAAGAGATTGCCCTAACAACTCTTCGCTCATTCTGCCTTCGCTGCGCAAAGGCTTCTCCTTCATGCATTCTGCTTCCGCCGCGACAACCTCTTCCCCGTGCTCTCTTCTTTCGTCGGAACGACTGCTTGTGCTTTTGCTTCCACTGTGGCAACTTTTGGTGCATCCTCCATCCGCTACGGCTTCGAGCACAAACAACCCTAACAATTGCTACACAAAGAATGAATTCCTGAAATACTGTGCCATCACAACAAGGCAAAGGTTTACAAGTTTCGGTATAATCATAATTTTTTTTTAATTCATATTCAAGATTCCTGTACGTAAATTCATATATCTGTTGAATCTGTAAACTATAAAGGTTTAAGAGGTTTTATCCACCCTCGAAGCTTGGCTTCGAAAAGGAGAAAAGATAGTGGTAGGCCTTGGACTAGCAGCTCTAGGAGAGAGCTATGAACCAAGTAAAAAAAATCAGTTGTGGCGTTTATCTTTGCTTTTGTGCACTGCATGCTTTTCATTAGTTTTCTTTGTTTGTTTTCGAACGTGTTGACTTAGCTCTGATTTCCGAGTTGCTGGTTTCATTTGTGTCTGCCATCGTTTTGTGTCAAACTCCGTTGCATTGATTCTGTAGTTTTTCAAAAAGTACTCTCCCCCCTTCTTGCGTTTACCTGTCCTTTCAAGTGGTATTAGAGCCAGGGCTCTAATTACCCAGTTTAACCACCCTAGAATCGTAACCATGCAAGAGGGTTACAGTACAAACCGACCTCCATTTTTTGATGGAACGAATTTCCAATACTGAAAAAGTCAGATGGAGTACTATCTCATGACTGAGATAGAAATGTGGTTCTCCATCACGGAGGACTTCATTACTCCTATAGATGATGATGGTAAGGTCTTAGGGTCTGCTCTTTGGACAATTGAGCAAAAGCACAAGGCACAAGCAAATACTAAAGCTACTGTAACATTATAGTGCGGCCTAGCAAAGGAACAACTTAATAAAGTTGGTCCTTTCAGCAGTGCGCAAGACCTATGGAACAAACTACTTGAGCTGCATGAGGGTACCAGAGACTCTTGTATAGCCAAGAGAGACTTGTTCCTAAGCCAACTCAAGAATTTTACTATGAAGGACACTGAATCTGTTAGTGAGCTTCATGGAAGATTAAAGGAGTTGCTTAATGGTCTCCACTCTATTGGAGAGAGTGTAGAGAACCGATATTTGATTAGATATGTGCTTAAATTGTTTCCCCGAAATGTCTTATGGTCATCGATGGTTGATGCCTATAAGGTATCAAGGGACTTATCAACTGTTAAAATAGATGAGCTATTTTGTAAAATGGAATTGCATGAACAGGCTAATAAAGGTCAAAAAGAGAAAGATATAGATTTGTTTATAGGTGATCAAAGCAAGGAGGGAAAGAAAAAGAAGGAGCAGTCTTCATCCTCAAGCACGGAATTAGATGGAGATGATGAGTCCTCTTCAAGTGATATGGCCAACTTAGTAAGGAAAATGATGAGGAGGAGCAGAAGATTTAGCAAAAAGAAAGGTAAGCAAGTTGATAATGTAATTGATAAAACTAATGTAGTTTGTTATGAATGTAGCAAGAAAGGACATTTCAAAAATGAATGTCCTCATCTCAAGAAGAAGGAAGAAAAGAGGAGGAGACAAAAAGCATTGAGAGCCACATGGGATGAGTCATTATCTGGATCGCCAGAAGAAGAAAAAGAAGCAAGGCTTGACAACACACTGCTCTGATGGCGCTGGAGGACTCCGAAACAGATTCAGACTCAGAGGCAGAATCATCATCGACGGATGATGGTCAAGTAAATTCGGAACTTAGAGATTGCTATAAAACTATTGCATATTTAACTAACAAGCTAGAAAATCCAAATGTAGAATCAAAACTTTAAAATCTTAATTAGGACATTTTAAGAATCTTAAGGAGCATGCGGTAGAATCTAGTGCTAACACCTCCAAATTTGATGAAATTATGGATGAAAACAGAACTCTGAGAGCACAGGTGAATGATCTCAAGTGTACTCTTGAGAAGTTCAGCTCTAGCTCTTGAACGCTGAATATGATTCTAGAATCACAACGGGTTGTTTACAACAAAGTTGGAATAGGTTATAGACCTAAACAGCAAGAACATAGTTTTATTTCTTTAGTTTCTAGAATTCCTGGTAGGAAGAAAACAACTAAGGCTGGATTCCTAGGAAATACATTTTGGAAGCTAATGGACCCAATATTTGGGTTCCGAAATCTTTTATTTTTCGTGTCTAGCAGGCATCAGTTAAGGGGGAGTGTCCATCAACCTGGTTCGTAGACAGTGGATGCTCCAAACATATGACCGACGACTAATCACTGTTCTCCTCGCTGGAAAATAAAAATAGAGGTACCATTTCTTTTGCCAATAGCGGTAAGTTAAAAGTTATAGGAATAGGAGATATTTATGTTTTAGAGAATTTTATGATTAGGAATGTGTTGCTTGTTAGAAATATGCCATTTAACTTGTTAAGTGTGAGTCAGTTGTGTGATGTTGGATATAGGGTTGAATTCAATTCAACTCAATGTCTAGTAAAGCACAATAGTTTAGATATTACCATGTTAGTAGGAATTCGAAAGGAAAACATATATCAAGTATATTTTGATAATGCTACTAATCTATCTGCCAAGTGTCTTGTGTCTAGAACAGATGAATCTTGGCTATGGCATAGAAGGCTCGCGCACATCAACCTAAAGAATTTAAGAAGACTAGCTGGAAAGGAATTGGTCAGGGGGTTGCCAATGCTAAAGTTTCAAAAAGACAGGTTATGTGATGCCTGTCAAAAGGCAAACAAAAGAGGGCATCACCATGCCCAAAAACATTGTAAGTACTTCTACTGCTTTAGATTTATTTCATTTAGATCTTTTTGACTGTAGCACTATTAAATCGCTTAATGGCAGTAGATATTGCTTGGTGATTATTGATGATTACACTAGATATACTTGGACCTTTTTCTTGAAACATAAGGATGAAACTATTGAAGTTTTTATTTCTTTTAATAAAAGAATTGAAAATGAGAAAAACACAAACATTAAAACCCTTATAAGTGATCATGGAGGGGAATTTGAAAATACTCGGTTTAAGGACTACTATTTAGAAAAGGTGTATAAGCATGAATTTTCTGTTCCCAGAACACCCCAACAAAATGGTGTGGTGGAAAGGAAAAATCGAGCCTTACAAGAAGCATGCTCAATGAGTACACTCTTCTAAGCTACTTGTGGGTCGAAGCCGTAAGCACAACCTATTATGTTTAGAACAGGGTGGTAATACATAGGTTTCTAGGAAAAACCTCTCATGAACTCTAATTTGGAAAACCACCTACAGTTAAGCATCTTAGGGTGTTTGGCTGCAAGGTATTTATCCTAAATACCAAAGATCATTTAGGTAAGTTCACCGCTAAAGCTGATGAAGGTATCCTTGTTGGGTATTCTTCCATTAGCAAAGCATATAGAGTGTACAATAAAAGGTCGAAATTAATTAAAGAATCACGAGATGTCATTTTTGAAGAAGGTGAAAAATCTGATGATACTAGAAAAATGGGTGAAGAAATTAAATTTGGAATGGAGAAGGTTAAATTACAAGAAAACACTGAAGTAGGGGGAGTTAAATCTGATTAAGAAAAGCCTAAGTCACAAGGGTCATTGCTTGAAGATGTATCAAACGACTAAGTACTTGAACATCTCAAGCTCCAAGATCCAGTAGAACAATTGTCAGTCATCCCCACGATCAGATTATTGAAGAACTTCAACAAGGGGTGAGGACCAGATCATCCTTTAGGAATGAAGGGGTTGAAGTTGCTCTAATCTCATAAATTGAACCCAGGGTAGTAGAAGAAGCTTTGTTTGATCCTGATTGGATCTTAGCAATGCAAGATGAACTAGGGAAATTCGAAACAAACCAAGTTTGGGACTTAGTTCTGAGACCGGAAGAAGTCTCCGTAATTGGTACAAAATGGGTGTTTAGAAACAAAATGAATCATAAAGGAGAAATCATAAGAAACAAAGCAAGGTTAGTTGCCAAAGGCTATAACCAGATTGAAGGGTTAGATTATGAAGAGATCTACGCTCCAGTAGCCCGTCTAGAGTCCATGAGGCTTATGCTAGCTTTTGTTGCATATAAAGGCTTCAAACTATATCAAATGGATGTGAAGTCTGCCTTCTTGAACGGGGTAATTAAGGAAGAAGTGTACGTTGAACAACCACCGGGGTTTGAAAGTATAGACTTTCCAGACCACGTGTACAAACTGAAAAAAAAAGCCCTTTATGGGTTAAAACAAGAACCTCGTGCATAGTACGAAAGTCTGTCCATATTTCTTGTAGAGAAAGGGTTGAAAAGAGGTCAGATCCTACACTATTTCTGAGAAGAGATGGTGAAAATATTTTTGTGGCCCAGGTTTATGTCGATGACATAATCTATGGCTCAAATAATAAGGACTATCTGAACGAGTTTATAGGACACATGGAGAGTGAGTTTGAGATGAGTCTTGTGGGAGAACTCACATTCTTCCTTGGACATGACATCAAACAAACAAAGGAAGGTATATACGTCCATCAGTCTAGGTATGCCATGAATCTGCTGAAGAAATTCAATATGCAAAATTCAAAGAAGATATCCACTCCTATGGAACAAAGCACAAATCTAGGAAATGATGATGGAGGAAAATCGGTGGATCTAAAATATTATAGAAGCATGATTGGTAGTTTACTGTATCTCACAGCAAGTTGACCTAATATTTTATTTGTTGTGGGTGTATGTGCTAGATATCAGTCATGTGCCAAAGAGTCTCACCTAAGTGTCGTAAAAAGAATAATGACATATCTTAAAGGCACTATTAAGGTTGGGTTATGGTATCCTCGTACTGAATCATTTGATTTAGTTGGTTATTCTGACTCTGACTATGCTGGGTGCAAGTTAGACAGAAAGAGTACAAGTGGAGGATGTCAGTTCCTAGGTTCTTCACTGTCGAGTCGAAAGCAACATTGTGTTTCTCTCTCCACCACTGAGGCTGAGTATATCGCCATGAGAGAGAGTGTATCACAACTATTGTGGATGACTCATACGCTGGAGGACTATGGTTTGTCATACAAAAATGTACAAGTGTTGTGTGAAAACATGAGCACTATCAATTTGACAAAGAATCTTGTCCACCACTCTAGGACAAAGCACATTGAAGTGAGACATCACTTCATTAGAGATCATGTAGCTAGGGGAGATGTTGTACTCAATTATGTTGAGTCAAAATCTAACCTAGTAGATATCTTCACTAAGCCACTCCTTGAGAAGGAATTTAGTCACTTGAGAAGGGAACTAGGTATGTGTGTCACTGAGTGAGGATTTAAAATCTCTCCATGATTATAAGGACAAACTCACCATGACAGAAGGAATTTGAAAAATCAGGGATACCTTGGGAAGCATCTCACACAAACTATAAGGTTAACAAAACTATTTTTGTATTTCTAATTGGTGGGGTTAGATGTTTAGGTATAACCAATGCATCCCTTGGGCAAGGAGGTTATCAAGATAGCGATCATTAATTTGACCAATTATGGGGAAGACCATTGCATAATTCATGTGCACTTGGTCCTAAGATCATAATTGGACATTCCAACTAAGTAAAATTGGTTGGATCACTTAAGACAAGTGCAAACCTAAGATAAATGTGTTAAATTGTTTTAAATGGATGTTATCATCACTGTGGTCAATCACATCTAGATGTAAGGGTCACATTTGGAGTTAGCAATACAAATGGAAATAAACACTAAAAAGGCTTAATTTTTAGATTTTTGGAAACCGTATCAATCCTTGGAAATATTAGGTCGTGTATTTTTCACAGATTTTTCTGTGTAAGAGCATGACTTTCGAATTTTGTATGAAAAATTTCAAGATTTTTTGAAGTCTCTGGAATTAAATACGAATTTCTGAAATTCATCTGAAAAAATTGCAAAAACCAGTTATCAGTAACCAGTCGAGGTAGTGCCTTGACTGCTCATGGGTTAAAAATGAAATTTCTCTCGACCAAGAGCTCAACCGCATCTCCAGTCGAGGCACTACCTCGGCTGATACACTGGAATTCAAAAATAGTCGAGTAGCACTCGACCAGTGGCTCGACTGCACAATTTGTAACTACATAGAGTCGAGTGAATCTCAACTGGCCACTCGACTGCTAGCTACTGTAGGCGAACAGAGTCGAGGCGTGCTCGACTAGCGCCTCGACTAGACGACTTATCGAAGGCACAGAATCAAGGTGAACTCGACTCACGCCTCGATTGATTTATCAGTCGAGGCATTTAACTTATCACCTCGACTGTTGCTAAAATTCATTGTTGGTACATTGGATAATAGGGAGTAAGGATTCAAGAGGAGGATGCTATGATTCTTTAATTCTTTTTGGGTTATTGTATTTCTCATACTCTCAATATCCCTATGATCCCTTTTAGGTGTTTGCCAAAGGGGGAGGAGAATATGTTAATAGTTTAGGTTATCGTTTATCTCCTTATCATTTATATCACTGTTACATTGTTACTGTTACTCCTTATCATTCATATCACTGTTACAGTTACTTGTTTTGTTAATCACATGAGCTCACATATAAAGAGTAACCTGAACTTAAACGGGTTGTCAATTATCAAAAAGGGAGAGACTGTTGGAGTTGATGCTCCAAGTTATGTTTTGGTGTTTGTTAAACATTTAAGTAAACAAAGGTTTAGGCAAGTGAGAAATCCAAGGGGGACCTTGGTGAAAAGTCCAAGATGGGTAATTTCTTGGCAGATGAGAAATCCAAGATGGGTAATTACTTGGCAAATGAGAAATCCAAGATGGATAATTCCTTAGCAGATGAGAAGTCCAAGGGTGGATCTTAGTGAAATGTCCAAGATGGGTAATTCCTTGGCAGATGAGAAATCCAAGGGTGGACCTTGGTGAAAAGTCCAAGATGGGTAATTCCTTAGCAGATGAGAAATCCAAGGGTGGACCTTGGTGAAAAGTCCAAGATGGGTAATTCCTTGGAAGATGAGAAATCCAAGGGTGGACCTTGGTGAAAAGTCCAAGGAGGGTAACTCCTTGGCAGGTAGAAAATTCCTTGCGGAAGTGGCAAGGTAAAAAGTCTAAAAATGGCTGGAGGTGAGAGTATTGGCAAGTAAAGGGTCTCTGGGTATAGTCTTTACTATCTAGGCGTGTTTCAGTCTTAGAGTTGACTGAAACAATGGGTTATAAGGACAACAATGAGTTGACACCTCAACTGTTGCCCTTACTGCATTCATCAGTCGAAGAATTTACTGACAGCTAGGAGCAGTCGAGGCAGTGCCTCGACTGTCAAGTCTCAAAAAAACAAAATAATAATAATAATAATAATAACAATAATAAAATGATAAAAATACACGGGCGTATGTCATCGAAAAAAGGAGGATAAATTTCGGGGTCTATTTATACCCTAAATAATCACCGTTGAGGGGCATGAAGGGGAAAACACCCTAAAACCCATTTAACCTACCGAACCCTTTATATTTTCCTTTTCTTTTTATTTTTCCCTTCTTTTTCGTCCGCGCGACCCAACCTCCGCTCGCGAGTCACCGCAGACGACGAAAAGGGGCGATCGTTGAACCCCTTCCACCGGAGATGACGCCAAGCTGCCGGAGCCACACCGACCCTCCTCCTTCCTCTTCACGGTGAGTAGTCTTTGGCTAGGGTTGGCAAGGGCGGTGAGTTTCGCAGATTTTCGTGTGGGACTGTTGCGGCGAGATTGAGTTGGGGTTTTGGGGATTGAATCGTACCGGTGAACTTGGGTTTCCAGATGGAGTTCTAGCAGGTTCATAGGGGGGGATTTCGGTAGGTCTGGAATGGACGGAGCTGGAGAAAACTGGTGGAGCTTGGATCTCGTCGACTGGAAGGAGGTGAGGAGTAGGGATGTCAGGATTTAATCGGGTCTGGGCATCTAGGTTCCAAATGGTGTTCTAGCAGGGTTCATGGGGGATTTTCGGTAGTTTGGGATGGACTGAGCTATGGAAATCGGTGGAGCTGGGTTTTCCGTCGGCTTGAAGGAGGTGAGGAGCATAGAGATTCTGGGAGGTGGCTAGGGATTTAAATCCTTGGGTTGTAGTAGGAATTCTAGATGGAGGTGATCGTACTCGGGGATTAGGGTTCTCGGTAGGTGAAGGGCAGGGGAAAGAGAATGGGTAAACAGATTTGTGTTGTTGGGAGGGAAGGGGATCGATTTAGGATTTTAGGATCGTTTTTATGAATTTAAGTGTGGATTGGTATTGTGGGTTTCATCTGGTAGGGTGATAATAACGGAGTATACACATGTTGGGGTCGTTATGAATTGGGTGTGCCGAGTGATGTATATGAGGGTTAAATCTTCAATTAATAGCCAAATAAATGTTTAATAGATGTAAGGAGTAGTTTGTTTGAAAGGAATTAGCATGCTAGGGTGGATATAAAAATTTGTATGTACATGAGCTTTATGTTTGTAGATTATTCCTGCTATATTTGTTCTCAGTCAGCATGTTTAGTTAATCCTTTATGAGATTTTTCTTAATGCTGTAAATGATATATAATATGTGATAAATATTGTCTACCTGTGTATGAGGTTAGATGCTATATGTATATGTGTGTAATTACCATCTACCTGTGTATGAGGTTAGATGTTATATGTATATATGTGTAATTACCATCTACCTGTGTATGAGGTTAGATGCTATATATAGATATATATATTTGTTCACCTATGATGTTTAATGTTATCATTTTTTTAGCTAAATGTTCATCAAATTTGTCTTGTGCTTCGATGTTATGTGAATAAGTTATATTATCATCTACCTGTGTGTAAGGTTAGATGCTATATGTACATGTGTGTAATTATCATCTACCTGTGTATGAGGTTAGATGCTATATATATATATGTGGGTGTAATTAACATCTACCTGATTATGAGGTTAGATGCTATATATAGATATATACTCGTTCACTCATGATGTTCTATGTTATCCTTCTGTGACTGAGTATGATAGAAAATGACATAAATTCTTATTTAGCTAACTGTATGTACATGAGCATTAGTGGTGCCTGGACGGGTTGGGCTCCCCGGGTTGAGCTCCGGGGAGGGCCCACCAAATGTGGATTGTTGATAGTGATGGTGACCCCCTTAGTTTCTTTCTAGAGGTACCTCGAGATTGCACAAGAAAATAAGGAATTTGGTGACTTCGGCATTGTAAAATGCATAATGTGAGGTACCACGAGGGTTTATGTTTAGATGCGATTAGCATAACGAAGGCATGATTGGGTTCACAGTACTTGTTATAATGGCATGATAAAAGTATTGTTTATGTTTCATCTTGAATTACGTAAAGTGTAATGAAAATGTATGTTGAGCTACAGTAGTTTACCTTTACAGTTGTAGAGATATATGTTTCCTGTTGATTTTTTCCTCCCTGTGTTATATTCCCTATCATTGATCTACTTACTGGGCTGTGAACTCATGATTTCACATAACATATTCAGGTAGGGAACAGGATTCCCAAATTGGGATGCAAGAAGCGGAGGTGGAATAACTGAGGAGATGATGATGAGCATGACACACATTGTCCGGGACATCTATGATACAGGGTTTCCAGTTTGAGGGGAGTTTGTTTTGATGTTCTATTTTTCTTCAGGTTGAGAGGGTAAAGTGTGTAGTTGAGACTGCTAAATTGAATGGAATAAAATAAACTCTCTGCCGGGTGTTCCGATCTTGTGTATAACGGGTAATATTGATGTGTGACTGGGGATTAAGTACATGCATACTGGGTTAGGTCTTTTCAGTTGGTATAAGAGCAAACGATCCTAAAGGATAGTGTGTGCATGCAATCTTATCAAGGACTCAGATACATCCATCCCCGCGTTTGTAAGCTTTAAATTTTCTTTTCAAGTAGTGGTCTTAATGTAATCATGTTTAGGTTTATGTACAAATTGGAGATAACGATGCAGGTATCGGGTTTTATAGGAGAATGGCGGGCCGAAGAAACAATGGTGAAGTGGGGCAGAGTAGTCAGTTTCTCGCTGAGCTTGCCGCAATTATGCAAGAACAGAGTCGGATTCATGGAGAACAGATCCAACAGCTGTTGAGAGCCAGGGAGCATGGAAACACCCACAGTGGTCCCCACGGCGGTGTGAACCCGGTTCGCGATTCAAGGATCTTGGGACCGACGAGTTTAAGGGAAATGCAGAAAGGATGGATTCGATCATTGGAGACGATATATGACTTCATGCAGCTTACGGATGCTGACAAGGTGAGGTGTGTCATATTCATGTTGCGGGGCGATGCTCGGATATGGTGGGAGGGTACACGTTCAGCAGTGGATTTAGCTACAGTTACTTGGGTTGAATTCAAGGAGGTATTTTATGGTAAATACTTTCTGCGACACGAGAACCGAATGGCGAGAAATTCCTAGAGCCGCCAAGGGGGCCGACGATGGTGAGTATGTTAAGGAATTCGAGAAGGCGGTATTTTGTACCTATGATTGCGATCAACGATGAGTGAAACATTTTATTGAGGATTGAGGCAGCCATTCGCCATGATGTCGAGGTGAGTCGAGTTACCACCTTGAGAGGTTGTGGATCGAGCTCACGATGGCGAGAGGGGCGAATGACATGATAAAGGAAATGCAGACTAAGAGGTCTAGTTACGAGGAAGGAACCTCTGCGTCGAGTCGAGAAGAAGTTTGCACCAGGCGATTTGAGGCAAGCGACCCGATTTGAGGCCTTGACCACGGCGACCCCAGGAACCCGACCGATCGACCATCTTGTCTTGAGGAAGAAAGCAAAACTCAGTGTCACAAGTGCGATAAGACTCATGCAGGTCAGTGTTTGGTGGGTACATATGTGTGCTACAAGTGCAAGAAGTCTGGACACTTTGCTATGAACTGCCCTCAGCTCAAAGAGACAACTAGGGGAAGGGTGTATGCTATGACACAGGAGCAGGTAGATCCGGATTCGGCCATCATCACAAGTAGAATTTCTATTGTCAACCTACCTGCTCATGCCTTAATTGATTCTGGAGCTACACACTCTTTCATATCGGTGTCCTACGTTGCAAAACTAGGTATTTCATGTGAATGGATGGCTACCGGCTATAACGTGTCCTTGCCTTCGGGGGAAGAACTGACCAGCAATAGAATAGTGAGGAACTGTTCGATAGGGATGCAGAACTATACAGTGTACGTCGACCTTATTGTATTAGAGATGGTGGACTTTGATGTAATTCTGGGTATGGATTGGTTGACCCGGTACGAGGCCATTATTGACTGTAAACAAAGGACGGTTAAACTGAAACTACAAAATGATGGATTTGTCATCTTCAATGCAACCTCCACGCTGAGTCATCTACCTATTATATCAGCATGTAAAGCTCAGAAAATGTTAAGGGGTGTAACGGATTTCTAGTCAACATAATGGGTAGTCCTGAGGCTGTTAAACCAAGTCTGGAGGAAGTAGAGGTAGTCCGGGATTTTCTCGATGTATTTCCAGAGGATATTGCAGGATTACCCCCTGTCAGGGAGGTTGAGTTTGGAATAGAATTAATATCGGGAACCACCCCTATGTCTAAAGCACCGTACCGCCTGGCACCCACCGAAATGAAGGAACTGAAGGAGCAACTACAAGAACTACTGGATAAGGGTTTCATCCGACCCAGTGTGTCACCCTGGGGAGCGCCAGTGTTGTTCGTCCGTAAGAAGGACGGTTCAATGCGGTTGTGCATTGACTACCGGGAGTTGAACCGGGTTACAGTCAAGAACAAGTACCCATTGCCTAGAATCGATGATCTGTTTGATCAACTACAGGGAGCAACGGTGTTCTCAAAAATTGACTTAAGGTCAGGGTACCACCAATTGAGGGTGAAAGGAGAAGATGTTCATAAAACTGCATTCAGAACTCGATATGGTCATTATGAGTTTCTAGTTATGTCGTTTGGGCTTACTAATGCCCCCGCAGCCTTTATGGATTTGATGAACCAGATTTTCCAGCCATACCTGGATCAGTTTGTGATTTTCTTCATCGATGATATACTAATTTACTCTCAGAGTCGCGAAGAACACTGACAACATCTGACGCTGGTGCTGCAGACTCTGAAGGATAAGCGGTTATACGCTAAGTTCAGCAAATGCGATTTTTGGCTGAGACAAATAGCATTTCTAGGACATATAGTCTCGGAGAGGGGAATAGAGGTGGATCCAGTCAAAGTGGAGGCAATTCAGAGTTGGGCTACTTCGAGGAATGTTACAGAAATTTGAAGTTTCCTGGGACTAGCAGGGTATTATCACAAATTTATTCAGATTTTTTCATGAATTGCGCTACCCCTGACTTCGTTGACCAAGAAGGGGGTGAGGTATGAATGGACTACTCAGTGCAAGAAGAGTTTTATGGAGCTAATGGAAAGGCTGATGATAGCGCTGCGGCTTGCGATTCCTGCATACATCCGGGCGGTTGTGGTGTACACTGATGCCTTCAAAACTGGTCTAGGGGTTGTATTGATGCAGAATGGGAGGGTCATTGCCTATGCATCACGTCAGTTGAAGGTGCATGAGCAGAATTATCCTACACATGATCTGGAACTAGCAGCGGTCGTCTTCGCTTTGAAGATCTGGCGACACTATCTTTACGGAGAACGTTGCGAGATCTACACAGATCATAAAAGTTTGAAATATTTCTTTGCTCAAAAGGAACTGAATATGCGGCAGAGACGATGGTTGGAGTTGGTAAAAGATTATGACTGCAATATTAACTATCACCCGGGTAAGGCAAATGTGGTGGCGGATGCACTGAGTCACAAGACGGCGACGTTATTACAGTTGACCACCCAGCAAAGATTGATATCAAAATTTCAACAGATAAGAGTGGAGGTGATAGCACCAGGTGAGCAGGTTACGTTGGCGGCACTGACGGTTACATCGAACTTACGGGATCAGATTCAGGTAGAACAAGCCTCGAATCAACAGTTAATGGAATGGAAATGCAAAGATGAAGCAAAGGGTAGCACCATCTACTCAGTGATTGATGGGATGGTGCGATACAAGGGCTGCATCTGGGTGCCTAAGGGTGGATCCCTGAGGGAGAATCTCATGAGGGAAGCTCACACTACCCCGTACTCTATCCACCCTGGCAGCACAAAGATGTATAAGGATATACGGCTATTATATTGGTGGTCGGGCATGAAGAGAGACATAAGCAAGATGGTCCATGAGTGCCTTACCTGTCAACAGGTGAAAGATGAGCACCAAAGGCCCGCGGGATTGCTCGAACCGCTTCCGATACCTGTCTGGAAGTGGGAAAATATTGCCATGGATTTTGTGGTAGGATTACCGATCACGACTAAGGGATCAAATGCAGTGTGGGTTATTGTGGATCGATTGACGAAGTCAGCACACTTCTTGCCAGTGAAAACCACTTTCACTATGATACAATATGCAGAGTTGTATATATGGGAAATAGTAAGGTTACATGGAATTCTAGATCAGATTGTGTCAGATAGAGATCCAAAATTTACATCCGGGTTTTGGAAGAGTTTGCATCGGGGATTGGGTACAAAACTTGCTTTCAGCACTGCTTTCCATCCCCAGACTGACGGTCAATCTGAGCGAGTAATTCAGATTTTGGAAGATATGCTACGAGCTTGCATTATAGATTTCAAAGGGAGTTGGGAGTCCAAACTGCCCTTGGTAGAGTTCACCTATAATAATAGTTATCAATCCACCATCGGTATGGCTCCCTATGAAGCGCTATACGGAAGAAGGTGTAGAACCCCACTACATTGGGAAGAGGTAGGAGAAAGGGCAGTTCTGGGTCCTGAGATTGTGACACAAACTGTGGAACTAGTAGCAAAGATCCAGATGTAATGCGCGCAGACAAAGTCGCCAAAAGAGTTATGCTGATTGTCGAAGGAGGGACTTAGAGTTCACAGTGGGAGACCATGTATTTCTCAAAGTGTCACCCATGAAGGGAGTACTGAGGTTCGGAAGGAAGGGCAAACTCAGTCTGAGGTATATTGGGCCTTTTGAGATCCTCGACAGGATTGGAACATGAGCATACCGAGTTGCTCTACCACCAAACCTGGCGGGAGTTCATAATGTGTTTCACGTATCAATGCTCAGGAGGTACCTTTCCAACCCTTCACATGTGATTGGGTATGAAGCCATACAGTGGACACCAGATCTATCCTACGAGGTAATACCAGAACAAATATTGGATCGTCAAGTGCGGAAGTTGAGAAATAAAGAAATCAGAATGGTGAAAGTTTTATGGGGAAATCAGCAGATAGAGGAAGCTACCTGGGAGACCGAGCGGGATATGCGTGACTGTTACCCTGAACTATTTGGTAAGTCAATTTTCGAGGACGAAATTTTTTTTTTTAGGGAGGAACAGTTGTCAAGTCTCAAAAAAACAAATAATAATAATAATAATAATAACAATAATAAAATGATAAAAATACACGGGCGTATGTCATCGGAAAAAGGAGGATAAATTTCGGGGTCTATTTATACCCTAAATAATCACCGTTGAGGGGCATGAAGGGGAAAACACCCTAAAACCCATTTAACCGGCCGAACCCTTTATATTTTCCTTTCCTTTTTCTTTTTCCCTTCTTTTTCGTCCGTGCGACCCAACCTCCGCTCACGAGCCGTCGCAGACGACGAAAAGGGGCGATCGTCGAACCCCTTCCGTCGGAGACGACGCCAAGCTGCCGGAGCCACACCGACCCTCCTCCTTCCTCTTCACGGTGAGTAGTCTTTGGCTAGGGTTGGCGAGGGCGGTGAGTTCTGCAGATTTTCGTGTGGGACTGTTGCGGCAAGATTGAGTTGGGGTTTTGGGGATTGAATCGTGCCGGTGAACTTGGGTTTCTAGATGGAGTTCTAGCAGGGTCATAGGGGGGGATTTCGGTAGGTCTGGAATGGACGGAGTTGGAGAAAACCGGTGGAGCTTGGATCCCGTCGGCTGGAAGAAGGTGAGGAGCAGGGATGTCGGGATTTAATCGGGTCTGGGCATCTGGGTTCCAGATGGTGTTCTAGCAGGGTTCATGGGGGATTTTCGGTAGTTTGGGATGGACTGAGCTATGGAAACTGGTGGAGCTGGGTTTTCCGTCGGCTTGAAGGAGGTGAGGAGCAGAGAGATTCCGGGAGGTGGCTAGGGATTTAAATCCTTGGGCTGTAGTGGGAATTCTAGATGGAGGTGATCGTACCCGGGGGATTAGGGTTCTCGGCAGGTGAAGGGCAGGGGAAAGGGAATGGGTAAACAGATTTGTGTTGTTGGGAAGGAAGGGGATCGATTTAGCATTTTAGGATCGTTTTTATGAATTTAAGCGTGGATTGGTATTGTGGGTTTCATTCGGTAGGGTTATAATAACGGAGTATATACATGTTGGGGTCGTTATGAATTGGGTGTGCTGAGTGATGCATATGAGGGTTAAATCTTCAATTAATAGCCAGATAAATGTTTAATAGATGTAAGGAGTAGTTTGTTTGAAAGGAATTAGCATGCTAGGGTGGATATAAAAATTTGTATGTACATGAGCTTTATGTCTGTAGATTATTCCTGCTATATTTGTTCTCAGTCAGCATGTTTAGTTAATCCTTTATGAGATTTTTCTTAATGCTGTAAATGATATATAATATGTGATAAATATTGTCTACCTGTGTATGAGGTTAGATGCTATATGTATATGTGTGTAATTACCATCTACTTGTGTATGAGGTTAGATGTTATATGTATATGTGTGTAATTACCATCTACCTGTGTATGAGGTTAGATGCTATATATAAATATATATATTTGTTCACCTATGATGTTTAATGTTATCATTTTTTTAGCTAAATGTTCATCAAATTTGTCTTGTGTTTCGATGTTATGTGAATAAGTTATATTATCATCTACCTGTGTGTAAGGTTAGATGCTATATGTACATGTGTGTAATTATCATCTACCTGTGTATGAGGTTAGATGCTATATATATATGTTGGTGTAATTAACATCTACCTGTGTATGAGGTTAGATGCTATATATAGATATATACTCGTTCACTCATGATGTTCTATGTTATCCTTCTGTGACTGAGTATGATAGAAAATGACAGAAATTCTTATTTAGCTAACTGTATGTACATGAGCATTAGTGGTGCCTGGACGGGTTGGGCTCCCCGAGTTGAGCTCCCGGGGAGGGCCCACCCAAATTGACAGATTGACTGATGACTGATGATTGACCCCCTTAGTTTCTTTCTAGAGGTACCTTAGGATTGCACAAGAAAATAATGAATTTGACTGGCTCAGCATTGTAAATGCATAATGTGAGGTACCACGAGGGTTTATGTTTAGGTACAGTTAGCATAACAGAAAGGCATGATTGGGTTCGCAGTACTTGTTATAATGGCATGATAAAAGTATTGTTTATGTTTCATACTGAATTACAGAAAGTGTAACATAAAATGTATGTTGAGCTACAGTAGTTTACCTTTACAGTTGTAGAGATATATGTTTCCTGTTGAATTTTTTCTCCCTGTGTTATATTCCCTATAATTGATCTACTTACTGGGCTGTGAACTCATGATTTCACATAACATTTTCAGGTAGGGAACAGGATTCCCAGATTGGGATGCAAGAAGCGGAGGTGGAGTAACTGAGGAGATGATGATGAGCATGACACACATTGTCCGGGACATCTATGATACAGGGTTTCCAGTTTGAGGGGAGTTGGTTTTGATGTTCTATTTTTCTTCAGGTTGAGAGGGTAAAGTGTGTAGTTGAGACTGCTAAACTGAATGGAATAAAATAAACTCTCTGCCGGGTGTTCCGATCTTGTGTATAACGGGTAATATTGATGTGTGACTGGGGATTAAGTATATGCATACTGGGTTAGGTCTTTTCATTGACCGAACGCGTGTAGTAGCTAATGGGATTGTTGCAGGATGAGTGGTAATTGTGCCGGCACCTCGACTAGCTCTTCGACTGAGGCAGTCGAGGCAGCGCCTCGACTGATACTAAGTTGAAACAAATAGAAGCAATCCATGCTCGACCGGCGATTCGCTGAATAATGAGGCGGCGCCGACCGTCTCTCGTAGATGCCGCCAGATGGCGACTCGACGACCGAGCCAGGTGCAATGAGGTGGCACTGATCGTCATCGACAGCTGCGAATATAAGTGAGGGAGCTTCGACTGGTGCCTCAACTATAGCAGAAGAAACCTCGACATTTAACATGAGCAGTCGAGCCAGCGCCTTGATTGGCCTTCAGAAAAATCACACAGACGCACGACGCGTTCGACTGTCGCATCAACTGTTGGGAAGCGGAGTCGCGATTTTGCCAAAAAAACCTATCTGTTTCGACGCGTGCTCCATTTCTACCAATGTCTCTTCAAACGGCTAACAAATACTACGGTTGGGAAAGGATTTCGAAGAGGGTTTGAATAGGATCCGAGCTTTTGGATAGGTGTGCGATAGAGATTGGAGATCGGCGGAAGGAACGAGGTTTTTATTTGCTTGCACAGAAAAACAGAGGTGTCATTACTGAGAGCCTTCATCTTTTGCCGTGACAATCTCTGGAACGAGCTTCTTGGTGCAAATTTTCCTTCCGCCACAACAACTGATCACTGCTTACTCTTCGCTCATTTTGCCTCCGCTGCGCAAAAGCTTCAACCTCGTGCATTCTGCTTCCGCCGCGACAACCTCTTCCTAGTGCTCTCTTCTTCCACCTAAATGATTGCTTGTTCTTCTGCTTCCACTGCGGTAACTTTCGGTGCATCCTCCATCCCCTACGACTTCAAGCATAGACAACCCAAACAACTGCTACACGAAGAATGAATTCCTGAAATACTACGCCATCACAACAAGGCAAAGGCTTACAAGTTTCAATATAATCATAATTTTTTTTTTAAAATTCATATTCAAGATTCCTGTATGTAAATTCATATATCTGTTGAATCTGTAAACTGTAAAGGTTTAAGAGGTTTTCTCCACCCTCGAAACATGGCTTCGAAAAGGAGAAAAGATAGTGGTAGGCCTTTGATGCAAGTCAAGGGACTGCTTGCTGGCTTAAGGATGAAGCTACGAAGGATCACTTATCGCTTCCAGAAGGTCCAATTACAAGACTTCGAGAAAAGCATTTCAAGGAAGCATTAAATGGACTAATCGACGAACACTAGACGGATCATGAGAAAGAAGAAACCAAGATAAGCCCAAGTGCATATCAAGGCCTAATCCACATAATCAGACTTATCGATCCTTGACTCATCCGGGCATCATCGGTGGAAGAACACTAAATAATTATGGGAACTTGCTCATACATTAAAGACGTATGAAGACTTGAGTTTTGAGGAATTCTAAGTTGTGCATGCTTACATGCAAGCCTAGGTACTATAATTGTTTGAGTTTCTAAGTTGTGTGCATGCTTACATGCAAGCCTAGGTAATATAATTGTTTTGAGTTTCTAAGTTGTGTGCATGCTTACATGCAAGCATGGATACTCTAATTGTTGCATGCATTTTGTACTCTTACTTGCTTACTCCCACTATATAAGGGAGGCAAATCCTAACATGGAAGGGAACTTTTTGGGTGAGAAATATTTATGTGCTCTTCTTAGTTCTTGAAAGGACTTCTGAACTTATCGAGTTTATCCTCATGGCGTTCAACAACCGAAACTTATCACTTCTGGGTGTGGCGTTTCTTCTCTTTCATAGTCTTGGTTCGTGTCAATCCTTGGTTACGGGTCAAGGCTCAAACTCTTGTCTTCTAATCCTGGGGTTCTAGCCATCTTCGTCTTGGGTTCCATCGCAATTGTTGGTGGGGTTCATATCATTTGGTATCAGAACTTCATTTTAAAGGCAAGTGCTAAATCTATCTTTACTTGTTGTTCTATAAAAAAAAGGAACGAAAAAAAGAAAAAAAAATCATGGTACAAAAAAAAAAGAAGAAAGTATTAGGAAAAAAAAGAAGTTGTTTGTTCAAGTCCAAGTATTATTGAACCCTTAGAATTACTTCAATAGTTCATTATTCATTTTTTCTCTTAATCTTCACTCTTTCATTTTTATTCTACCATTATAAGTTTCGTTTGTCTCTCTTGTCTACTCTTTCATTTTCTATTCCGCCATCATTAGTTTCGCTTGTTTCTCTTTCATTTTCTCTTCCGTCATCACAAGTTTCGTTTGTTTGAATTGCTACGTGATATTTCGATTTGTTCTAAAGTTTGATCAAGAACTAAAGAGATCATCCCACAAACACGAGTGTGAGTGGCTTACTCTTGAGAGGAAAAAAAAAAGAAAAATATATATGTGAGGGAGTGCTTTGTGAAGTTTCTTTCATCTTTGTAGAAATGTCCAATAACTAGGAAGATGATACAATGGAGGTGACTAGACAACCTCCCAATCTGCAAGTGCAAGCGTTGATGGGGGAAATAAGGCGAATGATGAGGGTTGAATTAGAAGTTCTCCATGAGAGGTTGGATCGAGTGGAAGGGGGGACACCGAGAAGACATGAGCCGGACCATTCTACGGTGCCACCACAGAGGCGTGCTGAGTGGGTTGATGAGGAAGAAGAAGAGAGAGTAGAAGAATTTGGTGAGCAAAACTACAACTGGGGGTTGTATTGGATATAGAGGAGGTAGAAACAGACGTAGTGAGGATCGAAATCTGGGTGGAACTAGAAGAAATAATGAGTTAGGAGGAATAAAGTTGAAGATTCCATCCTTCCAAGGGAAAAATGATCCAGAAGTTTATTTAGAGTGGGAAATAAAGATGGAGATGGTATTTGAGTGTCATGATTTTTCAGAGCTTAAGAAGGTTAAGCTAGTGGCCATTGAATTCACTGATTATGCTATTGTTTGGTGGGATCAAGTGGTGATGAATCGGAGAAGAAATAGAGAGCAGCCTGTGTCCACTTGGGAGGAGATGAAAGTGCTCATGAGAAAAAGGTTTGTACCCATCCATTACTATAAGAGCTTATATTAGTGGTTGCAGAGGTTATCTCAAGGCTCCAAAAGTGTTGATGAGTACTTCAAGGAGATGGAATTGTCCATGATACATGCTAATGTCGATGAAGATCGGGAAGCCACCATAGCTAGGTTTTTGCATGGATTAAACCCTGAAATTGCTGATATTGTTGAATTGTAGCATTATGTTGAGCTATCAGATATGGTCCACCAGGCACTAAAAGTGGAGGAACAACTCAAGCGGAGGGGATTGGAAAAGAAGGGACAACCCATGGCTACCAACAACCCTTGGAGAGCAACTCCAAGAAGGGATGAGCATCTACAAAACAAGCCAAAGTTTGAACCCTTCAAGAAACCCAAACCAACAACATCTGCTGCTCAAGGTACTATCGAATCCACTTCTTCTAAATCCCGCGATATCAAGTGCTTTAAATGCCAAGGGCGTGGCCACATAGCTAGCCAATGTGTGAACAAAAGGGTAATGGTGATAAATGCCCAAGGAGAGCTTGAGTCATAAGATGAGGAGGAAGTACCAGAAGAAGTACCACCAGAAGAGGACAGTGATGATGAACAACATGTCGTTGTTGGAGACGTATTAGTAGCCCGATGAGTTCTCAATCTACAAGCTAAGGAGGAAGAAGATAATCAAAGGGAGAACTTATTTTATACTCGTTGCTTTGTGAATAACAAGGTTTGCAACATTATTATTGATGGAGGGAGTTGCACCAATGTGGCAAGTACTGATTTGGTGGAAAAATTAGCTTTATCAACTCAAAAACATCCACGTCCCTATCGGCTTCAGTGGCTAAATGATTGCGGTGAAATCAAGGTAACAAAGAAAGTCTTGGTAGCAATTTCCATTGGCAAATATGACAATGAGTTGTTATTTGATGTGGTTCCCATGCATGCATGCCATCTATTATTAGGAAGACCTTGGCAATTTGATCGGAAGGTAACTCATGATGGGTACACAAGTAGATATATCTTTACTCGGAAGGGACAACCTTTTACTCTTGTACCATTAAGTCCAAGATAGGTAATGGAGGATCAGCTGAAATTACAAAGTGCTACAGAGAAAAAGAGAAAAAAAACAAATTGAGAGAAAAGAAATTGAGAAAAAAGAAAAGAATGGAGGAAAAGAAATTGAGAGAAAAGAAACTGAGAAAAAAAGAAAAGAAATTGAGAAAAAAGAAAAGAAGAGAGAAAAAGAAACAGAGATAAAAGAAAAAAAAAAAGAAATTGAGAGAAAAGAAATTAAGGAAAAAGTAGTTGAGAGAAAAGAAGTTGAGAGAAAGGAAGATAACTTCTATGCAAAAAAAAGTGAGATCAAACAAGCTTTGTTTTCAAATAGGTTGCCTCTTATCCTTTTGTATAAGGAGGCACTCTTAAGCACTAATGAGCTTAACAATTCTTTGCTAAATGTTGTTGTTTCTCTTTTATAGGAATTCAAGGATGTCTTTCCTGAAGAGGTTCCACATGGGTTGCCTCCGATGCATGGAATTGAACACCAAATCGACTTCATACCCGGTGCATCCATCCCAAATCGACCTGCCTATAGAAGCAATCCGAAGAAAACCAAAGAACTTGAAAGGCAAGTTACTGAATTACTTGAAAAAGGATATGTTCGAGAAAGCATGAGCCCTTGTGTCGTCCCTGCGTTACTTGTTCCCAAGAAGGATGGTACATGGAAGATGTGTGTGGATTGTCGAGCCATCAATAATATAACGGTAAAGTATCGCCACCCCATTCCTAGACTCAATGATATGCTTGATGAATTATAGGGTTCTTGCGTGTTCACAAAAATTGATTTGAGGCCGGAAGTGGATATCATCATATTAGGATGAAGGAAGGTGATGAATGGAAGACAGGTTTTAAGACAAAGCATGGCTTATATGAATGGTGTAGAAGATTCGTTGACCGCTAGAGGAGGGGGTGAATAGCTCGTTTCGATACGTCGATGAAATTCGTTTGTGATTGTCTCTACAATCTTCATTAGCGCAGCGGAATATATATAATAGCAATAACAAAAACTAAGACAAACACAAGTACACAAGGATGTAACGTGATTCGGAACCGAAAGGTTCCTACTCCACGGATCGAGCTCTAAAGAGATCTAGAGATACCAATCACACACCACTAATAAACACTCCTTCTCGACACAAGTCGGAGGTAGAGAAACCCCTTACAATGATTACACTAAGTAATACGAAAGATACAAGCTAATACAAGTATGAAATACAATGCAAGTAAAGAAAAAACACTTTACAAGAGCACTTTGGTTGCTTGATCTTTGATTGCCTTGGACTAGCTTTGATGACCCTAATTTGCAATAGCAAATCACTCCAATTCACCCAAGAAAATCGCTGCCAAAAACCCTCTTCCGAGCAGCTTTTATAACCTACAATCAGACTGGATTTTCACCTATTAGTCGACTGGTCGAAACCATCAATCGATTGATGATACTGTTGTTGTGAGACAACAGTGCAATCCACACTGGAAAAGTCCAACGGATAGGACATCAGTCGACTGATTATGTCAATCAGTCGACTAATCGAGCCTTCACTCGACTGTTAACCCCAGTAGTCGAGTCAAATTCCATTATGTGCCCGATATACCGAGCACCAGTCGACTAATCACAAGATCAGTTGACTACTCTGCCAATCAGTCGACTGCCCACCTATGGTAGTCGATTGATAGGGCACTCCCCACAGTCAAACCCTAGTTGACTCACACCAGTCGACTGCCACATGATACCAGTCGACTGATACACCTCAAACATGAGGTTTTAACCTCAAACATGAGGTTAACCCAAGTATGTTGCTCCCATACTTGCTAGACTACCCGTAGCCTAGACCTAAGCCTTCTAGCCACCTCCGTCAGCCTCGCGCCTATCGGATCCCTTCAAGTCATCCATGACTTGTTCATCCATACGCTAGCCTTCAGGTGCTTCCATCGGCTATGTCATTCTAACGGTGTCTACACCGCCAAGGCACATTGGACTTGCGCTGCAAAGACTCCGCTTGGACTTTACGCTGTCAACCATTGGACTTATGCTGTCAAGACTTCACCCTTGGACTTTACGCCGCCAATATCAAACCCCTTGGACTTTCCAAATGCCAAGTACTCAAGACTTGGACTTTCATGGCCAAGACTACACCCTTGGACTTTCCAAATGCCAAGACTCAAGCTTGGACTTTCCCTTGCCAACCCATGTTGGACTTTACATGCCAAGTACTCAAGACTTGGACTTTCCATGACATGGTCAACTCCAGTCAACCATCAAAATCCACCTCAAGTAAAACTCGATCCGGTCAATCATGACCCGGGTCGATTGTGCCAACAATCTTCCCAAAATATTATCAGACATCAATGTAAAACCTTTATGTCAAACATCAAAACATCTCTCGAGTCAAACTCGAGTCCGGTCAATCGTGACCTGGGCTGATTCCACCAACAATCTCCCCCTTTTTGATGTTTGAGTTAGAACACTAACTCAAATCTTCCTACCAATTATCCCAAATTGGTAATCCCATAAACTTTCCCAAAACATTCTCCCCCAAATATTTCTCTCCCTTTTTGATTAACATCAAAAAGGTTTTCTCCAAGGAAGTCAATGTCTCATGTCCCAATGAGATCTTACAATCTCCCCCTTGGTCCAAAAATACCTAGGATGCCTACAATCTTCCTAGTGATAAGTCCCATATCACTCAAGATATGCAATCCTACAAACTCTCCCAATTTCCAAATTGGGTATCTTAAAATTCCCATTTTCCCCTTCATGAAGAAAAATACCATCCATCATCCCATGATGGATACCTCCTCCTAAAGGCTTGCTCCCCCTTGACCATTGCACCAATATTGTCCTTAAGAAGTCCCTAAGCCAATAGGAACTCTAAACCATCAAAAATTAGATTCAAAGTTCAACATTGAGCTTTCCAACCCCTTAAATTTGATATATCAACCTAACAACTCTCCTAATCCATATCCAATGGATTTTTACCAGTTATAATGCTTCCCAAAGCATATCCTAGGGTTAGGAGTGGTTGGGGAACTTTACCATAGCTGAAAATGGGCTAAACAACCTTGTTTTTCTCGAATCGACTTATGTCATTATCTTAGATATCGATCATTGAAGTGTTCATCACTGATGCCATCAGCGACAGATTTACCGATAACTAAAATTCTAAATTTCAGTTATCAGAAATGAATTTCAAAAATTCATAAATAACTATATGTAATTCGAAAAATCATGAAACTTCATAGGTATGTGATTTTGTCAAACATCAAAAAGGAGGAGATTGTTGGTGCAATCAGCCCAGGTCACGATTGACCGGACTCGAGTTTGACTCGAGAGATATTTTGATGTTTGACATGAAGGTTTGACATTGATATATGATAATATTTTGGGGAGATTATTGGTGTAATCAACCCGGGTCATGATTGACCGGACTCGAGTTTGACTCAAGGGGAATTTTGATGGTTGACTAGAGTTGACCATGTCATGGAAAGTCCATGTCTTGAGTACTTGGCATGTAAAGTCCAAGCATAGGTTTTGGCAAGGAAAAGTCAAACCATGGGTCTTGGCATGGAAAGTCCAACATGGGTTGGCAAATAAAGTCCAAGGGTGTAGTCTTAGCCACGTAAGCTCAAGGGTGTAATCTTGGCGGTGAAAGTCCAAGTCATAAGTACTTGCCATTTGGAAAGTCCAAGGGGTTTAATATTGGCGGCGTAAAGTCCAAGCGGGAGTCTTGGCAGCATAAGTCCAATGGTTGGCAACGTAAAGTCCAAGCGGAGTCTTGGCAGCGTAGGTCAAATGTGCCTTGGCGGTGTAGACACCGTTTGCATAACATAGCCGATGGAAGCACCTGAAGGCTAGCGTATGGATGAACAAGTCATGGATGACTTGGAGGGATCCGATAGGCGCGAGGCTGATGGAGGTGGCTAGAAGGCTTAGGTCTAGGCTACGGGTAGTCTAGCAAGTATGGGGGCACCATACTTGGGTTAAACTCATGTTTGAGGTGTATCAGTCGACTGGTATCATGTGGCAGTTGACTGGTATGAGTCAACTAGAGTTTGACTACGGGGAGTGCCCTAGCGAACGCAGGTGGGCAATGATTATCGATCGAGCGATCCGGTGATCTTGTGATCACCGACCGGGTGCTCGGTATTTCGGGCATAGAATGGAGTCAGACTTGACTATTGGGGTAAGCAGTCGAGTGAAGGCTCGATCAGTCGGCTAATGTCCTATTCGTTAGATTTTTCCAGCGTGGATTGCACCGTTGTCTCACAGCAATAGTGTCATCAGTCGACTGATGGTCTCGATCCGTCGACTGATAAGCAATTTCTAGCCCACGCAGCACCTTTAAATGGAGCTTGTGGAGGGTATTTGGAGTAGCGATTTCTTGAGAATTGTTGAGGCGATTTGCTGGTGCAAATCAGGGTTTTCAACCACAATTCAAGCAATTAAAGATCAAGCAATCAAGTTCACATTTGTAAAGGTTTTCCTTACTTGTATTTGTGTAGCTTACATGTATTTGCTTGTATTTTATTCTTATTATTGTAAGAATATTTGTACGAGGTTTCTCCGCCTCTAACTTGTGTCGAGAAGGAGTTTATTTAGTAGTGGTGTGTGATTGGCATCACTAGGGCTCTTACATGTTGGTGCAATCGGCCCAAGTCACGATTGACCAGGACTCGAGTTTGACTTGAGTGATGTTTTGATGTTTTGACAAAAACATATGACAATGTAATTGTCATGGGAAAGTCCAAGTCATGGGTACTTGGCATGGAAAGTCCAAGCATGGGTCTTGGCATGAAAAGTCCAACATGGGTTGGCAAGGGAAAGTCCAAGCTTGAGTCTTGGCATTTGAGAAGTCCAAGGGTTTGATATTGGCGGCGTAAAGTCCAAGCGGGAGTCTTGGCAGCATAAGTCCAATGATTGGCGGCGTAAAGTCCAAGCGGAGTCTTGGCGGCGTAAGACCAATGTGCCTTGGCGGTGTAGACACCGTTAGCATGACATAGCCGATGGAAGCACCTGAAGGCTAGCGCGATGGATGAACAAGTCATGGATGACTTGGAGGGATCCGAGAGACGTGAGGCTGATGGAGGTGGCTAGAAGGCTTAGGTCTAGGCTAAGGGTGGTCTAGCAAGTATGGGGGAACCATACTTGGGTTAAAACCTCATAATTGAGGTGTGTCACCGATCGATCGATGCCATGGCGGCCGACCGACCAAGTCAACTAGCAATGATCAATCGATGGACGAGCAATGATCGATTATGTGATCACCGACGTGATGCTCGATTTTCGGCCACGAATCGGAGTCTCACTCGCCGAGACGAGCAATGAGTGATGGCTCATCACCGATCGATGTCCTAGCTGCTGATTTTTCCATGGATTACACCGTTGTCTCACAAAGAATAAGCAGTGATCGCTGATCGATGGTCCCGATCACGATCGATCGACCTTTTCCAGCACAGGTTGAAGCTATATAAGGAGCTCGTGATGGAGGAAAAGATAGAGATTTTCTTGGGTGAAATTGAAGGGGGAAGTTGGTGCTTTCCAGTCCTTCAAAGCTAGTTCAAGGCAATCAAAGATCAAGCAATCCAAAGCTCTTGTAAAGTGTTTTTCCTTTACTTGCATTTGTAGTTCATATTGTATTTGCTTGTATCTAATTGATTATTGTTGTAATCATTATTGTACGAGGTTTTTCCGCCTCCGGATTGTTCCGAGAAGGAGTGTTTATTAGTGGTTGCATGTGCATCACTAGAGCTCGTAGAGCTCGATCTGTGGACTAGGAACCGTGCGGTTCCGAACCACATTATATCGTTGTGTTAGCGTGTTGTGCATTTCGTTATCGTTATTACTTTTCTATTTCCGCTGCGCTAACGAAATTGTAGAAACAAACGCGAAAGAATTCCATTGACGCTATTCACCCCCCTCTAGCCATTACAATATTCCCAACAAGTGGTATCAGAGCTCGGTGGCTCTTCAATAGATTAACAACCGGGAGCAAGACACTAGAGGGTAGAAGATGGAATTCCAAGACAAACTTGGATGGGATATCAATACTCCACCTCCATATGATCCAGAAGATTTTCCGACGTGGAGAGCAAGAATGGAAACATTCTTGATGATGAACATAGAGGATTGGTTCATCCTCGTTGAAGGCTTGAACCCCCTAGGGATAAGATGGGGAATATCCTAAAATTGAAAAAGTAGACCCAAGAGCAACGCCAAAAGCTTAAGACCGAAGTTAAGGTAACGAAACTTTTGGAAGATTTAATTCCTAATGATGTTTTGTGCAAGCTAGGGGATTACATGTATGCCAAGGAGCTATGGAGAAAATTGGCAAGACTCCATGAGGAGAGTTCATCCTCAAGTGAAAGTGAGGAATCGGGAGTTGAGATGGAGTCAACATCCAAATCGGAGAAAGAAGTAGAAGAGGTGGAAGAAGCATCTACTTCAAGGATTGAGGAGGAGAGACCATCCTCTACACCGAAGCAACCTCAAGAAGAGCCTTCAACATCCGATCAAGATGAGGAAGCTCAAAATTCAACTCCGGCACCTACCACCACCCTAGGTAACTCAAACACTTTATTTTCAAATAAAAATCATATAATGTGCTTTGAGTGTAGGGAGTATGGGCATTACAAGAGCAAATGCCCAAAGAAGGTTAGGAAAGCCTCTCCGGCGCCCAAAAGTCAACAAAAGTCAAAGGATACCGGTTCCCCAAGTCAAAAGAGCAAGGAGCATATTATATGCTTCAAGTGCCATCAAAAGGGGCATTATAGAAGCCAATGCTTTAGGGGGAGGAAAAAGACCCAAGAAGAAGCATCACAAGTAGGGAGAGCTAAGGCTAACCTTAAGGTACATTTTAGTAGTGCATCTTCTAATTTAAATGTTAAAAAGCATGCTAGGAATTTAAATTCTCCTGCAATTTATAAAAAGCATGCTAATAGGAATAAATGTTTTTGCTTAGGAGCTAAAAGTGTCCATTTTAGTAATAAGGAGAAATTTGGGACTAATGTCCCTAGAAAAACCATACCTAGGGAATCTATTAAGAAAATACAAGAACATCTAGGTTTTAATCCAAAATGCACTAGGCATATGCCATGAAAGTCCAATGCCCAAGATTTAAATCAAAATTCTAAAATTGGGCAATTAGAATTAGAAAACCAAGCCTTGAGGTCAATGCTTGAAAAACTTGAGAAGATCCTCAACACTATGCAAAATCAATTTAAAAGGTCTAATGGTCAAACTCCTAGGTCAAGAAGTCAAAGTCAACATCTAGGACCTAAGAGTCAAAAGTCAACCAAGGGAAAGAATGGTTTGGGTCACAAACCTAAGTCCAATGTGACTTATCATAGTGTTCCATTTGACTATGGAACACTAACTAGGTCTAGGAAGACCAAGGTCAATGGGGAAATCATCCCTAGAGTTGACCAAGGTCTGTGCCTAGTGGCCAAGGTTTCGAAGAAACCTAGGGTGGCCGCTAAGAAGGTTATTAGGGAGGCAATCCCTAAGGTTAACCTAGGCAAGACCAAAATTACCAAGGCTAATAAGCCCAGAAAGGTCATTAGGAAGGTATCTAGGGAGGTTATCCCTAAGGAATACCTAGTTAATTCAATGAGCTCAAATAGATTTTGGGTTCCAAAGAGCGTGATTGATTCACGTTAAATGGATTAGAATGTTCCAACCATGATTGGATGAGTAGTTAACTCAACCATGGTAAAGATGGCACTTTAGGTTGTTTTCAAGGTTATGGGTGCCTTGGAAAAACATTTGAGCTTTAATCCTAAAGGATTTTAGGATGTGCCAATATAGTTTTTGAAAAACATGAAAATCAATAAAATTGGCACAATCTAGATTTAGAGGTCATAGTGTGTAACTTTGATTGTTGGCACACTTTAAAAGTTCATGTAAAAGTAACATCAAGAGTGATACTCAAGTGTCACACAACTTGATGTCTTGTACTCACCATGCTTCATATGTTTTACCATATGTTTGCATGGAAGGAATGTCTAGGATGGATTGCATCTCACAAAACAAGTCTTTTACCTTTGATTGTGTATTTCAACACTTAGAAAGGGTGAGATGTTAGGATTTGGAAATCATTGAATGTTAATGTTTGCAAAAATGAAATAAAACATTAAAATACATTAACGAATACATGAATGTAAGTGTAACATCAATATGTTCGATATACAAGAATAAACATGATAAAATGGATTAATTAGATGAAGAAATCGAGATTTTCAGAATTTCAGAACTGGAAATCAGATATCAGTCGACTGATACAGTTATCAGTCGACTGATAACACTGTAGCACGATACGATGCGGTCATCAGTCGAGTGCTAGCTTCATGACTCGACTGTTTGAACATCAGTCGACTGATGGGATACATCAGTCGACTGATGGTACTGTTCACCGAGGCTGAGGGTCATCAGTCGAGTGCTCGACGAGCAGTCGAGTGATGCGCACATCAGTCGACTGATGAGCAACATCAGTCGACTGATGATACTGTAGCACGTCACAGAAGGTTCATCAGTCGATTGCCGAGCCGGATCAGTCGACTGCCGGCTCGTTAAACCCGGTAATAAACCGCGATCAGTCGACTGATGGTGCACATCAGTCGACTGCATCGCGATTTTATAACGCCGAACCGCTAGGGTTCGGCGTCTTCACGCGATGCGCCTTCGTTCTCTTCTCCTTCTCCGATCGCCATCCTTTTCTCCCGAGATCCTTTAGTGCCGTGCGAAAAGTGTTAGGTTTGATAGATAAGCCTCTCTTCTTACGTTTTTCACTTGTTTCAAGCCCTAGTTCACGCATTTTAGGGTTTGTTTTCTCTGTCTCCGATTAGGGTTCTGACGTCTGAGTTTTCCGGCGAACCTTTCGGCGACTCCTCAACAATATATGAGCGTTTCCTCCGGCCATACCTCCAAATGGCGCCTAAATAACACTCTTCTTACCCAAGTCCTAATTTGCCTTTCTATTATAATTTAGTTTTTATCTAATCATGTATTATGTCCTTGCATGTCATATCATTACATTGCATTCATAATAGGAGAGCCCGTAGGAATGATCCACCCGAGGGTGAATCTCGATTATACCAACCTATGTTGGTTAGGTACATCGATAGGGACTTTTTCAATCGCCATTGTAGTGATGTCATGGAATTAATTGCATACTATAATCTCATGAAAATTGCCCTATGCACCCATCCTATTAATGATGACCTTCTTAAGGAATTTTATCAAAACCTAAAAAAGGTGGATGACGGCCCTACCTACACTACTCGCATTGCAAAACGCGAGTTAGAGTTCACTCCTGCGATACTGTAGGAGTTTCTCGAGTGTAAGCCCTCAGATGACACCTTTATCTTTTTCCCTACCATGGATTTTCCTTTACCCGAGCCCTTTGACCATATCTCTATGGAGTCCATGCATGAGCATATCTTTGGTTATCCTCGTCCACCGGCCCAGAATTTATTCCCTATCACTGAGTTATCTGCACCTGACAATGTACTTTACAAGGTCATTGTTGGGTGTTTTCTTCCTATCGTCACTCGGGGTCTGGCCAAGATTTGGCCTCCCCATCTCTTTCTTCTATACGCCATGCGTCATAGGTTAGACATTAACTTTGCATTAAACATGTTTCACTGCATTGTGCATTTCACTTCCCCTGTACAAGGGAAAGTGCATATGTCATATGGTCATATTATCACAGCATGGCTAGATTTAGTAGGCATTAACATCCATAGGGGTTCTCTGAGAGCGCTTCTCGGAGGTGTCTGGTATATCAGTCAGAACTTCGTTAGCAAAGCTACGGATGGGGGCGAGATGGAGTTGGCGCCTACCACCACCGAGACGCGAGAGCCTCCTCTGGTACCCAGAGAGGCAATAGAGGACTACGAGGATGCAGACGCCGCTGATGAGAATGATCAGATGCCGGCAGATGCATCAGCGGCGGGTCCATCAGATCGTCGTGGCGATTGAGTCGATTTCAGACTATCGCCGATTGACTCACGGTGTCGAGAGATATTGGCGGGCGGGCATCCTTCGGCGCACGCGTCTTGATCGGATGGAGAGTCCGCACGCATCGGCGTGTCGACTTGATATGTTAGAGATGATGCGGGCTCGACCTTGACTCGACCTCCTCCACCACCACCTCCTGCAGACGATTAGATATTGAGGATATTAGATTTTCTGTGGTTGTCAGTTTTTGTAGTGAGATTGAGCATAGCCAATCTCCATTTTGAATGTAAAAGACTAAAAGTTTTTAAGTTAAATGAAATTTTTGTTTCTGAAAATCTTGTGTGTTTGGATGAGTACTTGTATTATTGTATTGATTATGAAAGTTGATATATCATGACATGAAATTGCATCCTATCATATACCATGTCATGCCATTGTTTAGGATTATTTTAGATGTCATGTGTTCTTAAAGTTCATCATATGTCATGACATCATGATCATTGGTCATATTTTTTATTTTGCCATCACTATGCCATGATCATTTCATGCATTAATTTGATTGAACATTGATTTAAGGAAAATGGCATGACTTGAAGTCTCACTTATAAGGGAATCAAGTAGGGTTGCCTAGGAAATGCATGAAACCCTAGATAAAGTGAATCAAACCCCACATCTCACATCACATTGACATGTATGTGTATTTATACACTCTAGATACATGTGAGATGCTAGGATAATAAGTTAGGTTCAAGATGCATGGGTAGTGCATCTAGATGAGCTCAAACTTATTTTAATTATCACCAAGAATCATAAGGAAAGCTAATATACAAGTTATGTATATTTAGCCAATAAATTATGGTTCAAAATAGGTTTTCAAAAACACTTTAAATTCAATTTAGAAAACCTTGGTGAAGTCTATCTTTTGATAGCAATCACCATTGATAAGATTGATACAAAGTGAGCTTAAACTTTAAAGTTTTTAGTCACTTTTGGATTTTGTATCAATCTCCTATTTCGATGGTAAAAATATTTTTCCAAAACTTTTCACCTATTGTATTGGTCATAAGTATTATACGTACCAAATTTCGTGATTTTTCGATATACGTATAATTATTTATGATTTTCTGAAATTCAACTCTGATAACTGAAATTCGGAAATTTGTTATCGATCATTCATTAATTGGCGGTCATTGGAGAATGTCGATCGTGATTTTACGAATCACTCGACTGGTAGCCTGATTTAGGGGTAAACAAAGTTGTTTAACCCGATTTCAGCTATGGTTATGGTCCCTAATCACTCCTAACCCTAGGATATGCTTTGGGTAGCATTATAAAGGGTGAAAATCCATTGAATATGGATTAGGAGAAGTGTTTAGGGTTTGTATCAATTTTAAGGTGTTGGAAAGTTCAATATTGAATTTCTAACCTTAATTTTTATGGATTAGAGTTCCTATTGGCTTAGGGACTTCCCAAGGACATTGTTGGTGCAATGGTCAAGGGGGAGCAAGCCTTTAGGGGGAGGTATCCATCTTGGGATGATGGATGTGTTTTTTTTTCTCCTTGAAGAGGAGAAGTTATTGGGAGAATATGACATCAATTGGGAAATTGATGAGATTTTTGAGAGACCTAATTTGGAAATTGGGAGAGTAAATGGGATTGCCTCTCTTGAGTGATATGTGAATTATCACTAGGAAGATGGTAGGCATCCTAGGTATTTTTGGATCAAGGGGGAGATTGTAAGATCTCATTGGGACAATGAGACATTGACCTCCTTAGAGAGATAACCTTTTTGATGTTAGTCAAAAAGGGGAAGAATATTTGGGGAGAACATTTGGAGAGTATTTACCAATTTGGGATAATTGGTAAGGGATTTGAGTTAGTGTTCTAACTCAATAATTTGTTTGGTTTTTGTCAAACATCAAAAAGGGGGAGATTGTTGGTGCAATCGGCCCAGGTCACAATTGACCAGGACTCGAGTTTGACTTGAGTGATGTTTTGATGTTTTGACAAAAACATATGACAATGTAATTGTCATGGGAAAGTCCAAGTCATGGGTACTTGGCATGGAAAGTCCAAGCATGGGTCTTGGCATGAAAAGTCCAACATGGGTTGGCAAGGGAAAGTCCAAGCTTGAGTCTTGGCATTTGAGAAGCCCAAGGGTTTGATATTGGCGGCGTAAAGTCCAAGCGGGAGTCTTGGCAGCATAAGTCCAATGATTGGCGGCGTAAAGTCCAAGCGGAGTCTTGGCGGCGTAAGACCAATGTGCCTTAGTGGTGTAGACATCGTTAGCATGACATAGCCGATGGAAGCACCTGAAGGCTAGCGCGATGGATGAACAAGTCATGGATGACTTGGAGGGATCCGAGAGACGTGAGGCTGATGGAGGTGGCTAGAAGGCTTAGGTCTAGGCTAAGGGTGGTCTAGCAAGTATGGGGGAACCATACTTGGGTTAAAACCTCATAATTGAGGTGTGTCAGTCGACTGATGCCATGTGGCAGTCGATTGGACCAAGTCAACTAGGGTTTGACGGCGAGAAGTGGCCTAGCGATCATTGCCGCTGTTAAGCGATCGTGATGCAGCGATCGGTGATTATGTGATCGATCGGGATGCTCGGATTTTCGGACCTAGAATGGAGTCTCACTCGCTCGAGACGGCGGTCGGTGATGGCTCATCGATCGTGATGGTCATGATCGATCGTGATGTCTAGCCGTTGGATTTTCTAGCGTGGATTACACCGTTGTCTCACGCGACAGCGGTGTGATCGATCGATGGTCCCGATCGGATCGATCAACCTTTCGACCTGAGTTGAAACTATATAAGGAGCTCGTGATGGAGGAAAAGATAGAGATTTTCTTGGGCGAAATTGAAGGGGGAAGTTGGTGCTTTCCAGTCCTTCAGAGCTAGTTCAAGGCAATCAAAGATCAAGCAATCCAAAGCTCTTGTAAAGTGTTTTTCTTTTACTTGCATTTGTATTTCATATTGTATTTGCTTGTATCTAATTGATTATTGTTGTAATCATTATTGTACGAGGTTTCTCCGCCTCCGGATTGTTCCGAGAAAGAGTGTTTATTAGTGGTTGCATGTGCATCACTAGAGCTCGTAGAGCTCGATCCGTGGAGTAGGAACCGTGCGTGTTGTGCATCGTTATCGTTATTACTTTTCTATTTTCGCTGCGCTAACGAAATTGTAGAAACAAACGCGAAAGAATTCCATTGACGCTATTCACCCACCTCTAGCCGTTACAATATTTCTATTTGCTTGTATTTTAATCTTATTATTGTAAGAATATTTGTACGAGGTTTCTCCGCCTCTAACTTGTGTCGAGAAGGAGTTTATTTAGTAGTGGTGTGTGATTGGCATTGCTAGGGCTCTTACGAGCCCAATCTGTGGAGTAGGAACCATTCGGTTCTGAACCACGTTACATAGTTGTGTTTGCATGTTTGTATATTGTTATTGCTTTATTTCCGTTGTGCACTAATCATTTGTAGGAAGCATCGCGAACAAATTCCATTGAGCATTGAAACACTATTCACCCCCCCCCCTCTAGCGGCCACCGAATCCTCTACAATTGGTATCAGAGATGGGAGCTCATCTACGGACTAACTACTGGGAGCAAACTGCTAGAGGAAGAAGATGGAATTTCAAGAGAAACTAGGATGGGACACAAACACACTGCCACCATACGACCAAGAAGATTTCTCGACATGGAGGGCAAGAATGGAGGCCAAGAAGATTGGTTCATCATCATGGAAGGCTTTGAACCTCCTAGAGATAAGAAGGGAAATATCTTGAAGTTGAAGAAGTGGACACAAGAGCAACGTCTCAAGTTCAAAACCGAAGCCAAGGTAACAAAACTTTTAGAAGATTTGATACCTAATGATGTTTTGTCTATGCTAGGAGATTACATGGATGCCAAGGAGCTATGGAGCAAGTTGGCAAGATTCCATGAGGAGCCCAAAGAACAAGAGTGCTCATCGGCTCAATTGGAGGAGGAGACCAAAGAAGAGAGCACATCATCCTCATCACAAGAAAGTGATGATTCAGAAGTTGATGAAGAATCAACATCCGGATCGAGATCGGTGGAAGAAGAGGAAGAAGTAGGAGAAGCCTCCACCTCTAGGATTGAGGGAGAGGAGATTAGAGCATCTACACCGAAGCATCCTCAAGAGGATGTTGGTGCAATCGGCCCAGGTCACGATTGACCAGGACTCGAGTTTGACTCGAGTGATGTTTTGATGTTTCGACAAAAACATATGACAATGTAATTGTCATTTGGTAAAGTCCAAGTCTTGAGTACTTGGCATGGAAAGTCCAAGTGGGACACTTGGCACATGAAAAGTCCAAGCATGGGTCTTGGTATGAAAAGTCCAACATGGGTTGGCAAGGGAAAGTCCAAGCTTGAGTCTTGGCATTTGAGAAGTCCAGGGGTTTGATATTGGCTGCGTAAAGTCCAAGCGGGAGTCTTGGCAGCATAAGTCCAATGGTTGGCGGCGTAAAGTCCAAGCAGAGCCTTGGCGGCGTAAGTCCATTGTGCCTTGGCGGTGTAGACACCGTTAGCATGACATAGCCGATGGAAGCACCTGAAGGCTAGCGCGATGGATAAACAAGTCATGGATGACTTGGAGGGATCCGAGAGGCGTGAGGCTGATGGAGGTGGCTAGAAGGCTTAGGTATAGGCTAAGGGTGATCTAGCAAGTATGGGGGAACCATACTTGAGTTAAAACCTCATGTTTGAGGTGTGCCAGTCGACTGGTGCCATGTGGCAGTCGACTGGACCGAGTCAACTAGGGTTTGACTGTGGGTAATGGCCTGATCGCCATAGGTTGGCGATCGATGGCTCGAGCAATGATCGGCCCGATCGTGTGATCGATCGGTGCGCCTGTATTTCGGGCACAGAATGGAGTCGAGACTCGACTGGTCGAGTGAAGGCTCCATCAGTCGACTGATGGTCATGATCAGTCGACTGATGAAGGTTCCGTTGGACTTATCCAGCGTGGATCTAGCCGTTGTCTCACGATAACAGTGGCATCAGTCGACTTATGGTCCCGATCAGTCGACTGATAGACTTTTTCTAGCACAGGTTGAAGCTATATATGGAGCTCGTGATGGAGGAAAAACTAAGGGTTCTTTGAGGCGATTTGGGGCGAGTTGCTGCTGCAATTCAGGGTCTCCAAGTGCTACTCGATCAACCTAGCGATCAAGCATTCAAGAGCATTTGTAAAGTATTTTCTTTACTAGTTTTGCTTTGTATTTCATTGTATTTTCTTGTAGTTATTTGTTTATTGTTGTAAACATTTGTAAGAGGTTTCTCCACCTCCGACTCGTGTCGAGAAGGAGTTATTTCATAGTGGTGTGTGATTGGCATCGTTAGGGTTCGTACGAACCCGATCCGTGGAGTAGGAACCGTGCGGTTCCGAACCACGTTAAATCTTCGTGTCTTTGTGTGTTCTTGTCCATTTCGTTATTGTATTATATCTATATTCCGCTGCGCTAACGAAATTGTAGGCACGAATGCGAAAGAATTCCATTGACGCTATTCATCCCCCCTCTAGCGTTCCAAACGATCCCTAACAAGTGGTATCAGAGCCAGGGGCTCTTCTATGGACTAACCGCCCGGAGCTAAAACAAAAGGCTAGAGGGTGAAGATGGAATTCCAAGACAAGCTTGGATGGGATATCAACACTCCACCTCCATATGATCCAGAAGATTTTCCGGCGTGGAGAGCAAGAATGGAAACATTCTTGATGATGAACATAGAGGATTGGTTCATCCTCATTGAAGGCCTTGAACCCCCTATGGATAAGAAGGGGAATATTCTAAAATTGAAAAAGTAGACCCAAGAGCAACGCCAAAAGCTCAAGACCGAAGCTAAGGTAACGAAACTTTTGGAAGATTTAATCCCTAATGATGTTTTGTGCAAGCTAGGGGATTACATGTATGCCAAGGAGTTATGGAGAAAATTCGCAAGACTCCATGAGGAGAGTTCATCCTCAAGTGAAAGTGAGGAATCGGAAGTTGAGATGGAGTCAACTTCCGGATAGGAGAAAGAAGAAGTAGAAGAGATGGAAGAAGCATCTACTTCTAGGATTGAGGAGGAGAGACCATCCTCTACACCGGAGCAACCTCAAGAAGAGCCTTCAACATCCGATCAAGATGAGGAAGCTCAAAATTCAACTCCGGCACCTACCACCACCCTAGGTAACTCAAACACTTTATCTTCCAATAAAAATCATATTATGTGTTTTGAGTGTAGGGAATTTGGGCACTATAAGAGCAAGTGCCCAAAGAAGATTAGGAAAGCTCCACCGGCACCAAAAGTCAAGGATGCCGGTTTCTCAACACCTAAAGGCAAGGAGCACATCATATGCTTCAAGTGCAATTCAAAAGGACATTATAGGAATCAATGTCCTAGGGGGAGCAAAAAGACCCAAGAAGAAGCATCACAAGTAGGGGGAGCTAAGGCTAACCCTAAGGTACATTTTAGTAATGCATCTTCTAATTTAAATGGTAAAAAGCATGCTAATAGGAATAAATATTTTTGCTTAGGAGCTAAGAGAGTCCATGTAGGAAATAGGGAGAAATTTGGGAATAATGTCCCTAAAAACAACTTATTTAAGGACAAACCTAGGTCAAATAACTCAAGATCAATTTTACCTAGGGAGACAATTAGAAAGGTGCAAGAGCACCTAGGTGTTAACCCTAAATGGACTAGGCATATGCCTAGAAAGTCCCATGCCCAAGAATTTAATCAAAAATCAATTGGGCAATTAGAATTAGAAAACCAAGCCTTGAGGTCAAGGCTTGAGAAACTAGAAAAGACCCTTAGGAATATACAAAACCAATTTAAAGGGTCTAATGGTCAAAGTCAAAGGTCCAAAAGTCAAAGTCAACACCAAGGACCTAAGAGTCAAAAGTCAACCAAAGGCAAGCAAGGTTTTGGTCACAAACCTAAGCCTAAGGTAGCTTACCATAGTGTTCCATTTGATTATGGGACACAAACTAGGTCTAGGAAGACCAAGGTCAATAGGGAAGTCATCCCTAGAGTTGACCATGGTGTGTGCCTAGTGGCTAGGGTTTCTAGGAAACCTAGGGAAGCCACTAAGAAGGTTACAAGGGGAGTCACCCCTAGAGTTAACCATGGCAAAACCAAAATGACCAAGGCTTCTAAGCCTAGAAGGGTCATTAGGAAGGTATCTAGGGAGGTTATCCCTAAGGAATACCTAATTAACCCTAGGAGCTCAAATCGTTTTTGGGTTCCTAAGAGCGTGATTGATTCACGCTAAGATGGGTTTAGGGTGTGTCAACCTTGATTGGATGGGTAGTTAACTCAACCATGGCAAAGGTGGCATGTTAGGTCATTTTCAAGGTTATGGTTACCTTGGAAATACATTTGAGTCTTAATCCTAAAAGTTTTAGGATGTGCCAATATTACTTGAGAAGTTTGATAAAATGATCAAAATTGGCACAATTTAGGTTTAGAGGTTAGTGTGCCATTTTGGGTTTTTTGGCACACTTGGGAGAAAAATAGAAATATGGCAAAATATAATTAATTATATGAAATGGCAATTAATATTAAAATTTAGGTATTACTATACCTATATATTTTATATGCCATGCTTTGTTTGCCATATAACATGTCATGACATCATGCTTATTTTTAATCATTGTATATGTCATGTACATGTTTAGGATTAAGGCTTTAAATGTCATGTGTTTTTAGATTTCATCTTATGACATGACATCATGATTATGAGCATATGCTTATTTATAACATTTCTAATGCCATAATCATTCATGCATTTAAGACAATTTGGTTGAAATTGAATTAAGGACTATGGCATGACTTGAAGTCCTATTTATAAGGGAATCAAGTAGGGTTGCCTAGGAAATGCATGAAACCCTAGATTAGGATAACCAAAACCCACATCTCATATCCAATTGACATGTATGTGTATTTATACACCCTAGATACATGTGAGATGCTAGGATATGAGTTAAGTTCAAGGTGCATAGTTTTTGCATCTAGATGAACTAAAACTCATCTAATTTCAATTGTGGATCATTGGGAAAGCTTGTGTACAAGTCATGTGCATAGAGCCCAAGGAGTATGATCTAAAACAAGGTTTTGAAAATATTTTTAAATCATTTTGAAAAACCTTGGTGAAGTCTATCTTTTGATAGCAATCACCATTGATGAAGTTGATACAATGTAGGACCAAAACATTGAAAATTTCAATGGTTTTGAACTTTGTACCAATTTCTCTATTTTATGGGTAAAATAATTTTCAAACATTTTTCACCCATTGTATTGGTCATAGGTATTATACGTATCAATTTTTATGATTTTTCGATAAACGTATAATTATTTATGAATTCCCAAATCTCATTTCTGATAACTGAAAATTGGATTTTTCAGTTATCAGTCGACTGCTCATAGTGGCAATGATCGATGTGAGTTCAATGATCGATTTCTCAATCACTTCGATTGGTTCGATTTCGGGGTAACCAAGGTTGTTTAACCCGATTTCAACTGCGGTTAAGGTCCCTAACCACTCCTAACTCTAGGATATGCTTTGGGAAGCATGATGAAGGGTGAAAATCCATTGGATATGGATTAGGAGAGGTGTTTAGGTTTTGTATCAATTTTAAGGTGTTGGAGAGTTCAATGTTGAATTTCTAACCTTAATTTTGATGGCTTAGAGTTCCTATTGGCTTAGGGACTTTCCAAGGACATTGTTGGTGCAATGGTCAAGGGGGAGCAAGCCTTTAGAGGGAGGTATCCATCTTGGGATGATGGATGTATTTTTCTCCTTGAAGAGGAGAAGTTATTGGAAGAGTATCATCAATTTGGGAAAATTGATGGTTTTTTTTTATACCCAATTTGGAAATTGGGAGAGTGAATGGGATTGTCTCTCTTGAGTGATATTGGACTTATCACTAGGAAGATGGTAGGCATCCTAAGTATTTTTGGACCAAGGGGGAGATTGTAAGATCTCATTGGGACATGAGACATTGACCCTCTTGGGGAGGAAACCTTTTTGATGTTAGTCAAAAAGGGGGAGAATGTTTGGGGGAGAACATTTGGAGAGTATTTACCAATTTGGGATAATTGGTAAGGGATTTGAGTTAGTGTTCTAACTCAATAATTTGTTTGGTTTTTGTCAAACATCAAAAAGGGGGAGATTGTTGGTGCAATCGGCCCAGGTCACGATTGACCAGGACTCGAGTTTGACTCGAGTGATGTTTTGATGTTTCGACAAAAACATATGACAATGTAATTGTCATTTGGTAAAGTCCAAGTCTTGAGTACTTGGCATGGAAATTCCAAGGCACATGAAAAGTCCAAGCATGGGTCTTGGCATGAAAAGTCCAACATGGGTTGGCAAGGGAAAGTCCAAGCTTGAGTCTTGGCATTTGAGAAGTCCAGGGGTTTGATATTGGCTGCGTAAATTCCAAGCGGGAGTCTTGGCAGCATAAGTCCAATGGTTGGTGGCGTAAAGTCCAAGCAAAGTCTTGGCGGCGTAAGTCTAATGTGCCTTGGCGGTGTAGACACCGTTAGCATGACATAGCCGACGGAAGCACCTGAAGGCTAGCGCGATGGATGAACAAGTCATGGATGACTTGGAGGGATCCGAGAGGCGTGAGGCTGATGGAGGTGGCTAGAAGGCTTAGGTCTAGGCTAAGGGTGATCTAGCAAGTATGGGGGAACCATACTTGAGTTAAAACCTCATGTTTGAGGTATGCCAGTCGATTGGTGCCATGTGGCAGTCGACTGGACCGAGTCAACTAGGGTTTGACTGCGAGTAATGGCCTAGCAGTCGACTGCCATAGGTTGGCAGTCGACTGATGGCTCGAGAAGTCGCTTGATCGTGTGATCATTCGACTGGTGCTCGATATTTCGGGCACAGAATGGAGTCGAGACTCGACTGGTCGAGTGAAGGCTCCATCAGTCGACTGATGGTCATGATCAGTCGACTGATGAAGGTTCCGTTGGACTTATCCAGCGTGGATCTAGCCGTTGTCTCACGATAACAGTGGCATCAGTCGACTAATGGTCCCGATCAGTCGACTGATAGACTTTTTCTAGCACAGGTTGAAGCTATATATGGAGCTCGTGATGGAGGAAAAACTAAGGGTTCTTTGAGGTGATTTGGGGTGAGTTGCTGCTGCAATTCAGGGTCTCCAAGTGCTACTCGATCAACCTAGCGATCAAGCATTCAAGAGCATTTGTAAAGTGTTTTCTTTACTAGTTTTGCTTTGTATTTCATTGTATTTGCTTGTAGCTATTTGTTTATTGTTGTAAACAATTGTAAGAGGTTTCTCCGCCTTCGACTCGTGTCGAGAAGGAGTTATTTCATAGTGGTGTGTGATTGGCATCGCTAGGGTTCGTACGAACCCGATCCGTGGAGTAGGAACTGTGCGATTCCGAACCACGTTAAATCTTCGTGTCTTTGTGTGTGCTTATCCATTTCGTTATTGTATTATATCTATATTCCGCTGCGCTAACGAAATTGTAGACACGAATGCGAAAGAATTCCATTGACGCTATTCACCCCCCCCCCCTCTAGCGTTCCAAACGATCCCTAACAGACGAATCATGAACAAGCTCAAGAGGCTTCCACCACGAACCTAAGTAACTCAAACATATGTGTTAATAATAAACTGCATATAATATGTTTTGAGTGTAGAGAAAATGGGCACTATAAAAGCAAGTGTCCAAAAAGAGTAAAGAAGACTCCATTGGCGCCTAAAAGTCAAGAGAAGTCAAATGAAGTCGGAGTCCCCACCAAGAAGAGCAAGGAGCACGTGGTGTGCTTCAAATGCCATCAAAAGGGATATTACCGAGTCAATGCCATAGGAGAAATGAAGAAGCATCACAAGTAGGGGGAGCCTCTAAGGTAAACCCTAAGGTAAAATTCAATAATGCTTCTACTTTAATTTATAGGCAAAATCATGCTAGGAATTTTAATTCTCTTGTAATTTATCATAAAGAGCATGCTAGAATTAGGGAATATTGTTTAGGAGCTAAGAAAGTCAACCTTAGGAATAAGGAGAAATTTGGGACTAATGTCCCTAAAAATATTTTATCTAAGGCATTTATTATTAAAATTGAAGATCACCTAGGTTTTAACTCCAAGAATTCTAGACACATGCCTAGGAAGGGAAAAAATGATCATAGAAACAATGGGCCCATAAAATTAGAGAAATTAGAATTAGAAAACCAAGCCTTGAGGTCAAGGCTTGAGAAGTTGGAAAAGACCCTTGCAAAAATGGGAAATCAAATGCAAAGGTCAAATGGTCAAACTCTAGGGTCTAGATGTCAAAGTCAACACCTAGGGCCTAAGAGACAAGAGTCAACCAAGGGCAAGAAAGGTTTGAGTCACAAACCTAAGCCTAAGGTGACTTATCATAGTGTTCCATTTGATTATGGAACACAAACTAGGTCTAGGAAGACCAAGGTTACTAGGGAAGTCATCCCTAAGGGTAACCAAGGAATGTGCCTAGTGGCTAGGGCTTCAAAGAAACCTAGGGAAGCCACTAAGAAGGTTACAAGTGGAGTCACCCCTAGAGTGAACATAGGCAAAACCCAAATAACCAAGGCTAACAAGCCTAGAAGGGTCATTATGAAGGTATCTAGGGAGGTTATCCCTAAGGAATACCTAATTAACCCAAGGAGCTCAAATAGGTTTTGGGTTCCTAGGAGCGTGATCGATTCACGCTAAATGGGTTAGGGTGTGCCAACTTTGAATGGAAGGGTAGTTAACCTAATCATGGTGAAGATGGCACTTTAGGTCATTTCCAAGGTTATGGGTATCTTGGAAATAAGTTTGATCTTATGATCCTAAAAGATTTTAGGATGTGACAATATATTTTTTGGATTATGAAAAATCAATTAAATTGGCACATTTTAGGTTTAGAGGTCATAGTGTGCCATTTTGGGTTTTTGGCACACTTGGGAGAAAAGTGGTAATATAGAAAAATATATTTAATTATATCAAATGGCAATTAATATTAAAAATTTAGGTATTATTATACCTATACATTTTATTTGTCATGCCTTATTTGCCATATAACATGTCATGACATCATATCTATTTTTAATCATTTAATATGTCATGATCATGTTTAGGATTAAGGTTTAATGTCATATGTTTTTAGATTATATCATATGCAATGACATCATGATCATTGGTCATGCTTAATTATGTTATTATTTATGCCATGATCATTCATGCATTTAATTTGATTAAAATTGATTTAAGGACAATGGCATGACTTGGAGTCCCATTTATAAGAGAATCAAGTAGTGTTGCCTTAGAAAATGCATGAGGCCTTAGATTAAAAAAACAAAACTCACATCTCACATCTAAATTGACATGTATGTGTATTTGTACACCCTAGATACATGTGAGATGTTATGATATGAGTTAAGTTCAATGTGCATAGCTTTTGCATCTAGATGAACTAAAACTCATCTTATCTTAATTGTGGATCATTGGGAAAGCTAGTGTACAAGTCATGTACATTAAGCCCAAGGAATATGATCCAATATAGGTTTTCAAAATTATGTTAAAATCCTTTTAGAAAACCTTGGTGAAGTCTATCTTTTGATAGCAATCACCATTGATGAATTTGATACAAAGTGAGCTAAAACATTGAAGTTTTTCTTCACTTTTGAACTTTGTATCAATTTCGATATTTTGCAGGTAAAATATTTTTCTAACATTTTTCACCCATTATATTGGTCATAAGTATTATACTATGAAGTTTCATGATTTTTCGAATTACGAATAATTATTTATGAATTTTTGAATTTCATTTCTGATAACTGAAATTCTAAAATTTCAGTTATCAGTCGACCGCCCTTGGTGGAAGTCGACAGATCTCTGATAGAGTCGACTGCCAGGCTAATTTCGAGAAAAACAAGATTGTTTAGCCCGTTTTCAGCTACGATAAAGTTTTCTAATCACTCTTAACCCTAGGATATACTTTGGGAAGCATTATAAAGGGTGAAAATCCATTAGACATGGATTAGGAGAGTTGTTAGGGTGATGTATCAAATTTAAGGTGTTGGAAAGTTCAATGTTAAACTATGAACCTTATTTTTTGATGGTTTGGAGTTCCTATTGGCTTAGGGACTTCCCAAGGACATTGTTGGTGCAATGGTCAAGGGGAAGCAAGCCTTTAGGGGGAGGTATCCATCATGGGATGATGGATAGTATTTTTCCTCATGAGGGGGAAAAATGGGAATGTGAGATACCCAATTTGGAAATTGGGATAGTTTGTAGGATTGCCTCTCTTGAGTGATATGGGACTTATCACTAGGAAGATTGTAGGCATCCTAGGTATACTTGGACCACGGGAGAGATTATAAGATCTCATTGGGACATGAGACATTGACCTCCTTCGAGAAGACCTTTTTTATGTTAGTCAAAAAGGGGGAGAATGTTTAGGAGAGAAGGTTTAGAAAGTTTGGGGCAGAATATTTTGGAAAATTTATGGGATTACCAATTTGGGATAATTGGTAAGAAGATTTGAGTTACTATTCTAACTCAAAGGTTTGTGGTTTTGTCAAACATAAAAAAGGGGGAGATTGTTGGTGCAATCGACCCAGGTCACGATTGACCAGACTAGAGTTTGACTCGAGAGATGTTTTGATGTTTGACATGAAGGTTTGACATTGATGTCTGATAATATTTTGGGGAGATTGTTGGTACAATCGACTTGGGTCATGATTGACTGGACTCGAGTTTGACTCGAGGGGGATTTTGATGGTTGACTAGAGTTGACCATGTCATGGTAAGTCCAAGTCTTGAATACTTGGCATGTAAAGTCCAAGCATGGGTCTTGGCAAAGAAAAGTCCAAGCATGGGTCTTGGCAAGGAAAAGTCCAAGCATGGGTCTTGGCATGGAAAGTCCAACATGGGTTGGCAAGTAAAGTCCAAGGGTGTAGTCTTGGCCACGTAAGCCCAAGGGTATAGTCTTGGCGGTGAAAGTCCAAGTCATGAGTACTTGACATTTGGAAAGTCCAAGGGGTTTGATATTGGCGACGTAAAGTCCAAGCGGGAGTCTTGGCAGCATAAGTCCAATGGTTGGCGGCGTAAAGTCCAAGTGGAGTCTTGGCAGCGTAAGTCCAATGTGGCTTGGCGATGTAGAGACCGTTAGCATGACATAGCCGATGGAAGATCCTGAAGGCTAGCGTATGGATGAACAAGTCATGGATGACTTGGAGGGATCCGATAGGCGCGAGGCTGACGGAGGTGGCTAGAAGGCTTAGGTCTAGGCTACGGGTGATCTAGCAAGTATGGGGGCACCATACTTGGGTTAAACCTCATGTTTGAGGTGTATCAGTCGACTAGTATCATGTGGCAGTCAACTTGTGTGAGTCAACTAGGGTTTGACTGTGGGGAGTGCCCTAGCAGTCGACTGCCAGAGGTGGGCAGTCTACTTCTGGACCGAGCAGCCAACTGATCTTGTGATCACTCGACTGGTGCTCGGTATTTCGGGCACAAAATGAAGTCAGACTCGACTATTGGGGTAAGCAGTCGAGTGAGGGCTTGATTAGTCGACTGATGGACATGATCAGTTGACCGATGTCCTATCCGTTGGATTTTTCCGACGTGGATTGCACCATTGTCTGACAGCAACAGTGTCATTAGTCGACGGATGGTCCCAATCAGTCGATTGATAGGCAATTTCCAACCCAGGCAGCAGCTTTAAATGGAGCTCGTGGAGGGTGTTTGGAGCAGCGATTTCTTGAGCATTGTTGAGGCGATTTGCTGGTGCAAATCAGGGTCTTCAACCACGATTCAAGCAATCAAAGATCAAGCAATCAAGTTCACATTTGCAAAGGTTTTCCTTACTTGTATTTTCTTGTATTTTATTCTTATTTTTGTAAGAATATTTGTACGAGGTTTCTCCACCTCTGACTTGTGTCGAGAATGAGTTTATTTAGTAGTGGTGTGTGATTGGCATCGCTAGGGCTCTTACGAGCCCAATCCGTGGAGTAGGAACCATTCGATTTTGAACCACGTTACATAGTTGTGTTTACATGTTTGTATATTGTTATTGCTTTATTTTCATTGCACACTAATCATTTGTAGCAAGCATCGCGAACAAATTCTATCGAGCATCGAAACGCTATTCACCCTCCCCTCTAGCGGCCACCGAATCCTCTACAAATGTTTAGTAATGCCTTTTGGTTTAACTAATGCTCCGAGCACTTTTATGCGTTTAATGAACCATGTTTTGCGTGCTTTCTTAGGATGATTTGTAGTTGTGTATTTCGATGATATTTTGATTTATAGCAAAAGCTTAGAAGAGCATATCGACCATTTAAGGTCTGTTTTGAGGGTGTTGAAAGAAGAAAAGTTTTTTGCTAACCTCCAAAAATGTTCATTTTGTATGGAAAGAGTGGTGTTTCTTGGTTTTGTTATAAGTGCTAAAGGTGTTGAGATGGATGAGGAAAAGGCAAAAGCGATTCAAGAGTGGCCAACACCAACCACAATTAGCCAAGTGAGGAGTTTCCATGGATTGGCCAGTTTCTATAGACAGTTTGTTCGTAATTTTAGTTATATTGCATCTCCTCTTATTGAAGTCATCAAGAAAAATAAGTCATTCAAATGGGGAGACGAGCAAACCAGAGCATTTAACGCCTTGAAAGAAAAGCTAAGTTCTGCTCCTTTACTAGTCCTACCAAATTTTTTTAAGACATTTGAAATCGAATGTGATGCTTCTGGTATTGGTATAGGTGTTGTGCTTATGCAGGAAATGAGACTCATTGCTTACTTCAGTGAGAAGTTGAGTGTGGTAACTCTCAACTATCCCACATACGACAAGGAGATGTATGCGTTGGTAAGGGCATTGGAAACATGGCAGCATTATCTTTGGCTAAAAGAATTTGTGATTCACACAGATCATCAATAACTAAAGCATTTAAAGGGACAACATAAGTTAAACCAATGTCATGCTAAATGGGTAGAGTTCATCGAGACCTTCCCTTATGTGATTAGATACAAGCAAGGCCAAAAGAATGTGGTAGCTGATGCATTATCTCGGAGGTATGATTTACTTTCTGCGTTAGATATGAAGTTACTTGGATTTGAATATATCAAGGATTTATATACTAATGATGTTGATTTTTTTGATGTGTTTAAAGAATGTGAAAAGATTGCAATTGGTAAGTTTTATAGGCAGGATAGATTTTTATTTCATGAAAATAGATTGTGTGTGCCTAGGTGTTTGTTGCACGAGTTGCTTACTAGGGAAGCCCATGGCGGGGGTTTGATGGGCCATTTTGGTATTGCTAAGACTTTAGGGGTTTTGCAAGATCAATATTTTTGCCTCATATGGAGCGGGATGTCGAGAAAATTTGTGAGAAGTGTATCACTTGCAAACAAGATAAATCAAAGTTGAAACCACATGGCTTGTATACACCTTTGCCTATACCTTGTGAACCTTGGACTGATATTTCTATGGACTTTGTTTTGGGACTACCCCGAAATAAGAGGGGGAGAGACTCAGTTTTTGTCGTGATAGATAGGTTTTCCAAAATGGCACATTTCATTCCATGTCATAAAACTGATGATGCCTCACATATAGCTGATTTATTTTTTAAAGAGGTTATTAGGTTGCATGGCATGCCTAGGACCATTGTTTCTGATAGGGATGGAAAGTTTTTGAGTTATTTTTGGAAAAATTTATGGGGAAATTGGGTACTAAATTGTTATTCTCTACTACTTGTCATCCCCAACCCGATGGGCAAACTGAAGTTGTCAATCGAACATTATCCTTCTTACTCCGTGCCATCATTAAAAAGAACCTGAAAACATGGGAAGAGTGTCTACCTCATGTTGAATTTGCTTACAACAGAAGTATACATTCCACAACTAAGTTTTCTCCTTTTGAAGTTGTTTATGGATTCAATCCCTTGTCACCTCTAGATTTGATTCCTTTGCCTTTAAGTGAGCATTTAAACTTAGATGGTAAGCAAAAGGCTAAATTTGTGAAGAGTATCCATGAGCAAGCACGATTGAATATTGAGAGGAGAACCCAACAATATGTTCAACAAGCTAACAAGGGGCGCAAGAAAGTTGTGTTTGAACCAGGAGAATGGGTCTGGTTGCACCTACGGAAGGAACGATTTCAAGAAAAACGACATTCTAAACTTCTACCTCAAGGCAATGGACCATTCCAAGTGATTGAGCGTATCAATGATAATGCCAACAAACTTGAGTTGTCAGGTGAGTATGGTGTACATTCTACTTTCAATGTTGCTGATTTATCCCCATTTGATGTAGGTAATGATTTGAGGACAAATCCTTTTCAAGAGGGGGAGAATGATGCAAGTCAAGGGGTTGCTTGTTGGCTTAAGGATGAAGCTACGAAGGATCATTTATCGCTTCCAGAAGGTCCAATTACAAGACTTTGAGCAAAGCGTTTCAAGGAAGCATTAAATGGACTAATCGACGAACACTGGACGGATCATGAGAAAGAAGAAACCAAGATAAGCCCAAGTGCAGATCAAGGCCTAATCTACATAATCGGACTTATCGATCCTTAACTCATCCAGGCATCATCGGTGGAAGAATACTAAATAATTACGGGAACTTGCTCATGCATTAAAGACATATGAAGACTTGAGTTTTGAGGAATTCTAAGTTGTGCATGCTTACATGCAAGCCTAGGTACTATAATTGTTTGAGTTTCTAAGTTGTGTGCATGCTTATATGCAAGCCTAGGTACTATAATTGTTTTGAGTTTCTAAGTTGTGTGCATGCTTACATGCAAGCATGGGTACTCTAATTGTTGCATGCATTTTGTACTCTTACTTGCTTACTCCCACTATATAAGGGAGGCAAATCCTAACATGGAAGGGAACTTTTTGGGTGAGAAATATTTGTGTTCTCTTCTTAGTTCTTGAAAGGACTTCTGAACTTATCGAGTTTATCCTCGTGGCATTCAACAACCGAAACTTATCACTTCTGGGTGTGGCGTTTCTTCTCTTTCGTAGTCTTGGTTCATGCCAATCCTTGGTTACGGGTCAAGACTCAAACTCTTGTCTTCTAATCCTAGGGTTCTAGCCATCTTCGTCTCGGGTTCCATCACAATTGTTGGTGGGGTTCGTATCAGCCTTGGACTAGCAGCTCTAGGAGAGAGATGTGAACCAAGTAAAAAAATCAGCTATGTCAATTATCTTTGCTTATGTGCACTACGTGCTTTTCTTTGGTTTTCTTTGTTTGTTTTCTGACGTGTTGACTTAGCTCTGATTTCCGAGTTTCTAGTTTCATTTGTGTCTGCCATCATTTTGTGTCAAACTCTACTGCATTGATTCTGTAGTTTTTCAAAAAGTACTTCCCCCCCCCCTTCTTGCGTTTACCCGTCCTTTCACAAACGAGGTATGGAGTCTTTATGTTGATGGTTGACAATTAAACAAGGAAGAGATGTGGGGATTCTTCTTGTCTCACCCAAAGAAGGCATAATTCAGATAGCTTTGTAGCTCAACTTCCATGCCTCGAATAATGAAGTCGAGTATGAAGCATTGTTGGTTGGTCTTCGGGTAGCCAAACAAGTCAATGCTTCAAGAAGTATCCTCTATTCAGATTCTTAGTTGGATGTAGAGAAACCAAAGGGTTCCTTGAAATAAATAATGATTGACTCAGGTAGTATGCTAAGAATTATGAGAAAATGAAGGCCAAATTTCAGGAGGTTATTCTTCAAAAAAATCCCCCGAGCAGAGAATCGGAAGATTGATGAGTTAGATCGAACGACCAGTGCCTTGATGGCTTGGACAATAGACGGGCTGATCACTGAAGTGCAACTTATCACTCAAATAGATCAAAGCTCAAGAGCATTTGGTTGATTGATGAGATCCTTTAATATCATATTTAAAAAGTAGAGTTCTGCTTGATAATTTGGAGGAAGGCAAGCTTCTTAAGAAAAGAGTTTTGTGGTTTATATACTTTAATTGGAGATAGTTTGTATAGGCATGCATTTTCACATCCCTTGCTCTTGTGTCTTAGCCCTGAAGAGGTGGACTATGTAATGCGAGAGATACACAAAGCATGTTGTGGTAATCACGTCGGGTCAAGAACTTTATCTCATAAAATCTTATTGGTTAGTTATTTTTGGCCAACTCTACAAAAGGATATTGATCATTTCATCAACATTTGTCTCAATTGCCAGTACAAAAATTTCTCTCAACATCCGACAAAGCTCCTGAGGGCTTTGGCGATATCATGTTCATTTAACCAATGAAGTATGGATGTGGTTGGACCTTTTTCTTTAGGACCTAGTCAAAAGAAGTTCCTCTTAGTAGTCATTAATTATTTATCCAAGTGGGTGAAAGTCGAGCCCTTGGCTAGAATTACAGAAGATATCATGCTTCAGTTTCGTTGGAAGAATGTTATATGTCAGTATGGTATTCTTCAAAAGATTGTCTCTAATAATGGGTGATAGCTCTAAGGTCGAAGAATTCGAGAATGGTGCCAACAGTTAGGAATTCAACAAACATTTACCTCAGTCACTTATCCTCAAAGAAATGGGCAAGTCGAGGTTATTAATCGAACTGGTCCAAGAACTCAAAGTTAAGCTCGATTGTGTTGGAGGAAGTTTGTTCGAGGAAATGCTGAATATCCTTTGGGCTTATGAAATAACTCCTAAAAAAAGTACGGGGTTGATGACTTTCAGTATATGGCTCGAAAGCGGTAGCCCCAGTGGAGATAGGCTTGGAACACCTCGGATTTCTTCTTATAATGAAGAAAATGCAAAGAAGAGATTGACTGAGCTAGACCTAGTGAGTGAAACAAGATATAAATCAGCAGCTCGGTTCGTGGCTTATCGGCCGCGAATGTCTCAAGCATACAACAAGAAGGTCATCCCTTGCTCATTTCAAGTAGGAGACTTTGTATGGAAGAAAACACAGCCTGCAAGGGAGGACGATAAACTTGAGCCTAAGTGGGATGGACCTTATCAGATCCTTAAGAAGTTGAGTTCAAGAGCTTATTACTTGCAAGACAAGGATGGGAAAGAGCTAGTTCAACCGTGGAATGCTTTTCATCTATGTCCTTATTGTGTATGAATTTATTCATAGGTCGGTAATAATATCTTTTCAATTTAGAGCAATAAAACTTCCTTTTTCTTTATTAATTTTTATTCCCTCTAGTATCGGACCGAGGCGTCCATTGGCAAATCACCAGGATGACGATGCTTATTCCCTTTGATCTCAAACTGAGGCATCCATTGGCAAAACGCCATGTCAACGACGTTTATTCCCTTTGGTCTCAGACCGAGGCATCCATCGATAGATCGCTAGGTTGATGACATTTATTCTCTCTGGTCTCAGACTGAGGCATCCATCGGCATATCGTCAATTCGGCGATGTTTAATCCCTTAGTATCATACTAAGGCATCCATCGACTACGTTTATTCCCTCTAGTCTCGAACCAAGGCATGCATCAGCAAATCACTAGTTTGGTGGCTTCCCTTAGTCTCGGATCAAGGTGTCCATCAACTATGTTTATTCTCTCTAGTCTTGAACTGAGGTGTGCATCGATAGATCACCATCACTAGGTCAACAACATTTATTCCCTTAGTCTCGGACTAAGGCATCCTAGCATATTCCCTTTGGTCTCAGACTGTGGCGTCACTTGACAGCTCAATATTCTTTCCCTTAGTCTCGGACTAAGGCATCCTAGCATTATTCCCTTAGTCTCAAACTAAGATGTCTATCAGATATTTCTCTTGGTCTTAGACCCGAGCATCATTATATTTATTCTACCAATCTCACATCAAGGCATTCTTCAACTCAGCATGTCCTTTAACATGATCCTCGAATCTCATATCGAGGTGTTTTTATATTTTTCCCTTAGTCTCAATCTAAGTTGCTCGTGACATAAGTACTGCACAGAATAGATTCCAAACAACAAACAATTTAGACTATCTTCATAAAAGGTACATTGTATTCATTCTCCAAAAGTTTATAATAAGGTTAGCTAAGTACAGGAACTAATCCTCGAGAACATCATCAGGGATCTCATCAAGGACCCTTTTCAAATCTAAAAATTCTAATGAAGCCCCTACTAGAGGATAACTGACCTCTTGGAAGTGACGTATTGCTCCGTTATAGCTGACCTCCAACATTTTTTATTGTGTGTTCTCCGATTATATCCGCAAACTCTTCATGTGAGAGAAACACTTTCTTCCTATTGGGCCACTAGCCTACCTTATAGGTGGCCAATTCTTCCTTTGTCGCCTCCACCTCAACAGCCAAAAGTTCTCGGCAAGTGGCCTCCTTAGCTGCTCGAGCTTCTAAAGACTGTCGAATTTGCTCCAACTCTTGAAGTTTCATTCGAATCTTGGTTGCGAGTTCAACAAGTTGAACCTCATATCATATAGCTCTTGCCTTATGGACAGTTGATTCGACTTGCACGATTTCAAACTCCTTTTCTTTTTCTGCAAGTTGCTTCAAACTTTCAATCACCCGAGCTCGCATGGCTTGGTATGACTCAGATAGATTTGGAAGGTGAGCTATCATTTCTCATTGATGGGCCCAGAGCTAAGAACATAGCAGAAACTTAGTACTTCAAAGTGGTTAAAAAGAAAGACTTATGATGGTTACCTTGTTTGTGAGAAGGTTCATCGAATCGCATAAGACTGATATGGACTTATTCTTCATATCGACTTCCTCCATCTCCATGATTTGATGTAAGAAACGTCGAGGGGGGGGGGGGTTCTCATAGTCCCCTAGATTCCTCATGTCCCGAGGTCATCCCCAGGAGGGAGGATAAATTAGAACTCGGTTCTCAAGGAATAGATGGTGGCCTCTCTAGGGTCCTAGAGTAGGGCCCATTGTTTCGGGAGGGGGGCTTGTCATTTCTCGAGGGGGGATCTCAGGAGTTGAGCTCTGAGATTGGTACTGCTAAGAGTCCCTTAGTTTGATCTTGCTTTCGAGGTCGATTTTTCCCTCATGACTCCCTCGAGCTCACAACCTGGGTATCAAGGAAGGCCTAAGAGGATCTGATATGGCCCCGCCTTCTCAGATGTAGGAGCCTCTGGCTGAGCTATGGTCAGAGGTACAACCTGAGCTCTGTCATATTTTTAGCTGAAAAGAAGAAATAAAACTTTCCTTACCTAAAGAGCCAATGAGCTCGGTCAATATAGGGCTTAGTCCAAAATAGAAGAGTCTCCCCTCCTCAAGTAGTAGGTTGATATCAAAAGCAAATCGGTTAAGACCTCTGCTATTTCTTGATAAGAGGGGAGCTCCATATACTTGGCCTAGATTGGGTGTCGATGGTAGCTCAATTTTCCAAGCTATGGGCCAGTCAAAAAAGAGGATAGGTCGAACATAAAAGTATCGGAATTTCCAATACTTATGAGAAGTAGGAAAGTTTGCCAAAAATTTGAGTGGTGAAATAAAAAAAATCCCATTTTCTTTTCTTTTTGGGGTGAAAAAGAAGTGGAAGGTTTTGACACTTAAGGGGAGGTGGTAAAAATGGAAAATAATAATTACCCCGCAGATCAAAATAAAGGAATTAGGAGTCAGCTATTGCAAGGGTATGCAAAAGTAATTAGATATTTTGCTGAAGAGAGGAGGAAGAGGGAATCGGATGTTGGTGTAAATAAGATTCACATATATCTACAATGGTATGATATTGTCCACTTTGGGCCTAAGCTCTCATGGTTTTATTTTTTAGCTATACCCAAAATGCCTTATATCAATGGAGATATCTTTTCATCTTATAAATTCATGATCTTTTTCCATGTCTTTACAATGTGGGACTTTAATTGTTCTTCCAACAATCCCAATAACACTCCCACCCCTCAAACGAAGGACCACCCCCTCAAGCTCATTTGTCCTCAAAGGACTTCCTTTATTTGATGTATGATCCTCAATCCACTAGGTTTTTCTGTCAACTGTCCATTCCTCTTGACCCAGCTGGACTTCTTTCCAGTTGCATGATCCTTCTGATCCAACTGGACTTCCTGTCAACTGTCTGGTCCTCCTCACCCAGCTGGACTTCTTGCCAGTTGTCCAGTTCTCTAGACCTAACTGGACTTCCTACCTGGAGTTTGGTTCTCTTGATTAGGACATGGGAGCCTTCACTTCCTTCATTTGAGGCTCATGGATTGACATAGACCATTGGCTTCGATACTAATTATTAGTGTAAATAAGATTAACATATCTCCACAATGATATGATATTGTCAACTTTGAGCCTAAACCTTCATGGTTTTATTTTTGGATTATAATCAAAAGTGTTGGGATGTATACTGAAAAGTCTATTCTTTGTATGAACATCTTTATTTTTGAAATAAGAATCACATGATTATTGTTTGCATATTTATGGTTATGCATATTGTCTGATACATTACATTGTAGATAACATTGTGTGTAGTGTCACACGGAAGATCATGTTATCAGTTCCTTGTAAAGTATAAGTAGAGGCTCATAACCGAGATGGTTTTGGACAAACCATTGGTATGGTTGTAGTGTAATTTGGTATTGATTTGTCTTGACCATAGAATTATACTAGTACACTTTGTGTGTATTGAGCATGACCGACTTAGAAGTGATTCAATTTATTGCTGACTACATAATTGAATCGAACCTCGGATATTATGGTGTACATGCTCTTAATCCCGATATAATAACGGGCACATGTACTTAGTATTTATTTCTTTAATTTACCAATGGGCGAGATTTATATATTAAATCGATAGGCTCGGTAAGTTGGGAAATGATATTATTTACATGGTGTGTCATTGATTATAGGAGGAAATCGTGTCCTATATATTAGGATGATGATGTCCCCTTGAGAAGATCATAAGGATCATCATGTAAACCCTGTAGGTGGACTTGGTCCGGCATGATGATAAGGTTGAGTGGTACTACTCATGGAGTTAGATGTTAATTAATTAATTGTCAGTAAATTAATTAATTGATGGACATTCGATATCTTAAACACGGGGAGACATTTGTACAATTAATATATGAAGCCCATATTTATTTATGGGGGTTGGTGAGGTAGATCAATGATAATCCTCTAGTGGAATGGATTATCATTAGTGGATCAGATTTTATGTGGGTCGGATCCATTTGGTGGTCAAGATCCAACTCCTCCTCATGGTCCCTATTGTAGCCTATTAAAACCCTCATGAAACTTAGATCCAACGGACACGATTAAAAGGAGGCTTGGGATAAATCTATATAAAGGAGGCCAAGGCTTGGGCGGCAACAATGAATTGGAGATTCTAGGGTTTGCTTCCAAAGCTTTGGGCAACAACTAGGTTTTGGCTAGGGTTTGTTGGTTAGCATTGGAGGTGGCTAGGGTTTGCTTCTCATCTTGGGCGATGGCAACCTAGAGTTGGCTTCTCCTTTTGGCCGACGACAACAAGACCCATCATCAAGACTTGGCCGGCGCCTCTCCCTCTCCTTTGGCCGGCGGCAAGATATCAATCTTGGCCGGCACATCCTCTCCCTCTCCTTAGGGTCGGCGGACACCAAGCTTGGTACTTGGTGGTTGGCGCAAGCAAGGAGAAGAAGGGAGCCGAGTATTCTTCCCTTTGTTCAAAGTGAGCAAGGAAGGGAAGAACGTGATCTAGGAAGCTTTGACTCTTGGTAGATCGTTGCCCACACAACGTCCAAGAGGAGGATAGGTCATACAATAAAAGACCAAGAGATAAACAAGAGGTATAATTCTTGTTTTTGTTTCCTTTTGTTCCTTTGCAATTTGTTTATAATTGTATGTGGCTAATTTACTTAGACCCCGAAGATAAACACAAAAACCGGCGATCCGTACATAATCTATTCAACGGCTAATCGAGGAAAAGAGTTAGGTTGCTTGAACAACAAGTTTGTTCAAGAGACCACTCGAATCGAATAGCACGATGATGGATCGATTGCTTGGGTAATCCATCTTCGTCAAGGATTAATTTTTTTAATACTAGGATGTAGATAGGATCGCCATGCATGAGCGACCGAAGCAGGAAGCAATTCCCACAAAAAGGTCTCACACCAATGGAGATATATTTTCATCTTATAATTCCATAATCTTTTCTATGTCTTTTCAATATGGGACTTTGATGTTCTTCCAACATTCCTAACAATGAATTGTTGGGACAAATAAGATTCACATATTTTCACAATAGTATGATATGTAGGGTCGTTCGGTGACCGCTAGAGGGGGTGAATAGCATCATTCATTGTTTGTTGATGGATCTCGATCGTGCTTGCTATAAGTTGTTAACACGCAACGGAAATACAAAATATACAATACAAATACACAAGCACAATCCACAACACAACTATATATTGTGGTTCAGAATCGTATGATTCCTACTCCATGGGTTGGGCTCGTAAGAGCCCTAGCGATGCAAATCACACACCACTATAACAATAACTCCTTCTCAACACAAGTCGGAGGTGGAGAAACCTCGTACAAATGATTACACTAAGTAATGCAATAAATGCAAGCAAATACAAGTATGAAATACAATACAAGTAAAGAAAAATACTTTACAAGAGAACTTGAGCACTTTCTTTTCGTTGCTTGAAGAGTAGCCTTGGAGACGCTGAATCACACTAGCAATTCACCCCAAAACCTCCCAAAGAACCATAGCCAAATCCCTCCTTCCGAGCTACTTTTATAACCTGCATTCGGACTGGATTTTGCCTAGCAATCGACTGATCGGGACCATCAGTTGACTGCTCCTGTAGTCATTGTCTCACAATGGCACGATCCACGTTGGATAAGTCCAACGGATACACCAACAGTCGATTGATCATGCCCATCAATCAACTGATTAACAGGCAGTCGAGTTGCTGGTCGAGCCTGCCTTGCATCTATGGTTTTTCCACAACATCAGTCAACTGATCCCAATTTTTAGTCAACAGATGGTCCAGTCGAGGTGCCGCTTCGACTGGAGCATTGCATTTGTGACTGCCTAGCAGAGGCCAGTCGAGGCGCCCTTGCATCTGTGGCCACCGCTCAGCCGTAGCGATTGCTAGTCGACTCACATCAGTCGACTGATAACCTCATCCATGAGGTTTTAACCCTAAGTATGGTGCCCCCATACTTGCTAGACCACCCTTAGCCTAGACCTAAGCCTTCTAGCTGTTGGTGCGTAGGTGCCCGACTAGAGGGGGGTGAATAGCCCTCTTTCTTTGTACGGTGGAATTTGCTCTTAATCATTTACAATTATCGTTAGTGCAAGCGGAAATATAAAGCTAAGACAATTAAGAACAACACAAAATAAAGAACAATACTAACAAAAGATATAACGTGGTTCACAACCTCGCCGCTAATCCACGGTCTGATTCGTCTCCGGTGAATCACTCCGAAACCAATCCAATATGGTCTCTTCTTTTAGCCAAAGCAAGGTGGAGGTAAACCTTCTTAGAACACAACACTCCTTCTTACAATAAGATTGAAGTAAGAACAAGAAGAAGGAGTTTAACACTTGTGGAGCACTTGGATGATCAATTGGAGCATAAGCATTACCCATCCAAAAGCCCACACCTTCTCTATAAATAGAGAAGGTTGTTTTCTTCCCGTTGGCCACTAGCAGTCGACTGATTGTTGGTGCAGGGGCACTAGATAATCGAACATGTGTTTTGATTATGGTAAAGACACAAAGTTAAGTTTACATCGTTATCTCACGAGCTAAATCGAGTGTACAGAAAAGTACTAAAGCTAGAGTTGAAGGCTAGCGACACCCGGAGGAAGCCGCGGTGGTCGGGCGACACTCGAGTGACTTCGGAGGGAGCCGAAGGAATCGAGTTGAAAGTCGGAAGTGAAAGCGACGCAGTAAGTATCGAGGTAAGCTCGTGTGAGTGAGAGATGGTAAAGTCGTGTCCTCTGTACGGGGACGACTGTAGGTAGCGATCCGACTAAGACTTCTTGTTGAAGGTCTAGGTCGAGATCGGACGGTTAGAAACCGTCGTATTTATCATTTTCTGAGCTAACCTCTCACTGCAGGGAAGTGGCCAGGCTGGCAGTCGATTGCTAGACATTGGGCAGTTGAATGATGCTCATCAGTTGACTGATGGGAGGCATCAGTCGACTGATGGCGATGAATCAGTCCTTGCGCTACGTCAAAACGGATAAGGTTTGACGCGGCCACTTCGCGATAAAATTTATACAACTTCGTGATCTGTTCCGAAAAAAGAGGAGACATATTCAGAAGCTAAAATCTATAAAAGGAGGGGAGGATTCCAACTCCAATCATCATCAAGTTTATTCTCAAGTGCTCCTACAACGCCAACACTCCAACACCGTCATAACGCCGACGCGACGACAAGTTCCGATCTTCTTCGTCGGCAGCAGAATCAAGTCATATATTTTGATATTGTATTCTTTGTTTTTATTCGTAACGAGGTGAGGTAGGCTTGTTGCCTCATCCTCGTAATTTTGGTTTTGTGATCGTTGTCTCCTACCTCCAACGAGGAGGAGACGTTACAGTGCTTTGCCCTCCGTACGCGGTCTAGGACTGATAGGGCCTTGGAGTAGCAACCACTGGGTTGTGAACCAAGTAAAATAAACGTGTCTCTTTATTTTCCGCTGTGCTTACTCGTGTATCGAACGATCGAACGAAAAGATTTACGCTCGCTATTCACCCCCCCCCCTCTAGCGACGCTTCTCGATCCAACAATTGGTATCAGAGCGGGGGCGCTAAGATTTGGTGAAACCACCAATCTAGCACTTTTTGGTTTTCTTTTCGTATTTTTCGATTCATGTTTTTTTTAGGTTTTTTTTCCTTCCGCATTACTAATCCAAGACAAAGTCTTGGTATGCTTCTTTTGGTTGTGTGTTTGCAAGTATTCTATTTTGGAGTAGTCGACGGTAAAATGGCCATATCTTTTCGCACAAGAAGACTCTCGAAACGATCTACCTACCAAATCGAAGCTCTCTGAGAGATATATATTTCTCACTAGGGTTTACACTTGTAACAAGCTGTTTACAGCCCCAAAATCCAACATTTAGTACCCTTTTGGGGACATCGAAGGTCGTAAGTTTCTAGCTTTTGTTAGTTTCTTATTATTCTTATTTATTTCTATTTATTTCCTATTATTTCCCACACTACTAATCCAAGACCAAGTCTTGGAATTCTCTTTGGTTTTTATTCGTGTTTTGCAAGACATTTAATGGCTCACATTGAGGGGTATAGCACCACCCGACCTCCATTCTTTAACAGAAATGATTTCCGTTATTGGAAAGGTCGGATGGAGTATTTTCTAAAAACACAAGTCGAGACTTGGATAATAATCCAAACCAGCTTTGCTCTACCCACCAATAATCAAGGAGAGCCCTTGGATTTCAACAAGTAGACAAATGCAACCAAGAGGCAAATCGAAGCCGATGCAAGAGCAACCCAAATATTGCAATGCGGCTTGTCCAAAGAGGAACTCAACCGCATCGGACCATTCATTAGCGCCAAAGACCTCTGGAACAAATTGATCGATCTAAACGAAGGGACGCCGGATGCTAAGGTATGTAAAAGAGATTTACTTTTAAATAAACTGTACAATCTAAAGATGCAGGATCGCGAGACCGTCACCCAATTACATGCGCGGATCCAAGACATCGTCAACGGTCTTCACTCGATCGGGCAAGCCATAGAGAACCGGGACCTTATAAGGTATGCTTTAAATGCTTTCCCTAACCTTGTGGGCATCCATGGTCGATGTCTACAAGGTCTCTAAGGACTTTTCAAAGCTTAGGTTAGACGAATTATTTTCCGAGTTTGAACTTCACAAGCAAACTAACGTGGTCCGGGCCGAGAGAGGTATTGCTCTACTTGCAGAACAAAGAAGCAAGCCACCTACTAGGCAAGTAGATGAACTCGAACCTGAAGATGAATCAGAGTCTAAATCCGAAGAGGTGGAAGCAATAGCGAACATAGTGCGGAAGATTGTTCGGAGGGAAAGGAGGCTACTAAAGAACCAAAAGAAGGCACAACTCAAATCAAATCAAAAGAAGGCTTTCCATGCAACTTGGGACAACGAAGAAGGCGGCGGCATAGCATGCATGGCAAGACCCAAAGAGTCCGAGTCAGAGTCCAAATCAGAGTCCAATTACAACACCGACTCCGAACTCGAGGACTACTTCGAGAAGCAACTCAAAGCCGGACCAAAAGAGAAAATTAAGGTTATCCGCTCACTAATTCATACGCTTTACAATACAATTAAAATACTTAATAGGAAATTAACTAAGTCCGAGTCTAGGGTTGAGTCGTTACTTGAGGAGGTTGAAACTCTCAAGTAAGAGGCTACTCTAACCTCTTCATCTAGTCAAGTTCAAGAGGAAAACTCAACCCAAATTGAAAAACTTGAGGAGGAGAATTCTCTCTTGAAAGACCGAGTTCAAGAGGTTGAGGCTAGGTTGGAAAGGTTCAAGTTGGGATCTAAGAACCTTAATCGTCTACTTGGAACCCAAAGAGCCGTGTACAACAAAGCCGGACTTGGATTTAAGTCAAAGACTACGAATAGGTCTTATATGTCTATCGTAAATCGTAGTCATCAAAGAGTCCAAGCATGAGTCCCAAAGGTTTTATTGAACTCACATATAAGGACTAATAAGTTTTGGATTCCTCAGGATCAAGTTCATTATTTGAATAGACCATATTGGTTCAATGGCCCAGGGGGAACTAACACTAAAATAGTATACCCGCTTACTTAGCAAAACCATTGCATATTTTATTTTAATTTTTAGAATGTCTAGATAGGGAAAATAGTTAGTCAACTCTTGACAACATAGTATCAGGACGCAGCGAGATGATAATACGTTAGGGAAACAAAGTCTCGTGTATTCAAGCTAGATAAGACGTATCTAGCTTGGTGCACTTGACCGAGTGGAACTAACTGAAGCTACCTCGCCGTATCCTAAACTAGTTAGACCAGGAAGTAACCCTAAGTGACTTGCGTGATATTTTCTTGAATTTGGCTTTTTCTAAGGAAGTGGTCGTTGTTCCGATCAAAGAAGGCCCATGTGTCTTGCCACGACCTGGAAGCCAGTTTCTCGAAAAGTTACTTAACGATCTAAAGGTTAAATCCAAATCTAACCTAAGGTTGACTATCTTTAATCAATTTCAAATCATCTCACAAAACATATAAGGTGAACAACTTCTGCAACACATAGAATGGGTGAGATGTTAAGGATAATTGAAATATACTTAAAATAACCTTTTCAAAATACCACTTATTTTCTCAACTATTGTACTTAATGACTATTTACAACTCTTAGGCCAAAGTTTAGCGCCCCCTACATCTCTTATACTTCATATATTTGACTAAGGGGGAGAGAAAACTAACCCTAAGGGTTATAGTACAAACCTTTAGATTATTGGTGCAGAGGGACACACCTCGAACCAATCTATCTAACTACTGCTAGACGCATGCTTGGACTCATATTTGATTTATCTAGATGCATGCATAAAGGATATTGTTTTTAAACCCCTATTTTATACAAAACCCCCAAATTTTTTTTTTTTTGATTTATGGCAAAAGGGGGAGAAGAGCAAAAGTTAAGGGGGTGGTAATTAAGGGGGAGTAACACAAAATTTAATTTTGAAAATTAAAGTTTCTCTTTCAAAACTCACCTAGGGTTAAGGGGGAGTTTTGGGGAATGACATTCATCATCTACTATACTTGTTTTATGCTTTAATTTCCCTTAACTTTGTGTTGGTTTGTCATAGATCAAAAAGGGGGAGATTGTTGGTGCAGGGGCACCAGATAATCGAACCTGTGTTTTGATTATAGAAAAGACACAAAGTTAAGTTTACATCGTTATCTCACGAGCTAAATCGAGTGTGCAGAAAAGTACTAAAGCTAGAGCTAAAGGCTAGCGACACCTGGAGGAAGCCGCGGTGGTCGGACGACACTCGAGTGACTTCGGAGGGAACCGAAGGAATCGAGTGGAAGGCTGGAAGCGAAAGTGACACAGTAAGTATCAAGGTAAGCTCGTGTGAGTGAGAGATGGTAAGGTTGTGTCCTCTGTATGGGGACGACCGTAGGCGGTGATCCGACTAAGACTGCTTGTGGAAGGTCTAGGTCGAGATCGGACGGTTAGAAACCGTCGTATTTATCATTTTCTGAGCTAACCTCTCACTGCAGGGAAGTGGCCAGGCTGGCAGTCGACTGCTGGACATTGGGCAGTCGACTAATGCTCATCAATCGACTGATGGGAGGCATCAGTCGACTGATGGCGACGAATCAGTCCTTGCACTAGGTCAAAACGGATAAGGTTTGATGCGGCCACTTCGCGATAAAATTTATACAACTTCGTGATCTGTTCTGTAAAAAGAGGAGACATTTTCAGAGGCCAAAATCTATAAAAGGATGGGAGGATTCCAACTCCAATCATCATCAAGTTTATTCTCAAGTCCTCCTACAATGCCAACGCTCCAACACCGTCAAAATGCCGACGCGAAAACAAGTTCCGATCTTCTTCGTCGACAGCAGAATCAAGTCATATATTTTGATATTGTATTCTTTGTTTTTATTCGTAACGAGGTGACGTAGGCTTGTTGCCTCATCCTCATAATTTTGGTTTTGTGATCGTTGTCTCCTATCTCCAACGAGGAGGAGACGTTATCACGCTTTGCCCTCCGTACGCGGTCTAGGACCGATAGGGCCTTGGAGTAGCAACCACTGGGTTGTGAACCAAGTAAAATAAATGTGTCTCTTTATTTTTTGCTTCGCTTACTCGTGTATCGAACGATCGAACGAAAAGATTTACGCTCGCTATTCACCCCCCCCCTCTAGCGACGCTTCTCGATCCAACACTGATGCCCCGATCAGTCGACTGCTCCTGTAGCCATTGCCCAATAATGGCTTCTTCCACGTTGGATTTCATCCAATGACTCCACACGGTCGATGGATCGATCGAATCGGAATAAGCACTTGGTGATCGATCGCATTCGGCCCGAAACCTCGTGACTACCAGGATGCCATCATCGATCAGCCCGATGCCTCTCGATCGGCGATCATCGCCAACTGTGGCGATCGATCGATGGCACATAAACCGACTCAAAACTAGTCGAGTCACAGACATGGTAGTCGAGTAAACCTCAAACTTTACATCCAACCCTCTTGGTCGAGCCTCTGACACTTAGCTATTCGGCCAAGTTCACCTAATGAGCTACTTACATTTCACTCATTCTCTCATCTCACTTGAAGTCCCTCGCCGAAGCTCTCTTCGTTCGCGGCCACATCCCTCGACAGCACTAAGTGCACGGCTTCACAATGCTCCTTCGCGTCTCTTGCCCTCAAAGTCTGCTTCCTTGGTTTCGCTTCAAGTCATCTCGTCCAATGGTCCCTCGGATGCATCAAGCGCACAGCTTCGCAATGCTCCTTCGCCGACTCAATCACGAGGTTATGAGTTGGTGAAACTTGCCAAAGCTCAATGTGCGAATTACTAAGTCATGCAAGACTCCAACGCACATATCAAAACAATAACAACCTAACTTAAACCCTTTGCCACACACATCAAAACCATATCACATGGGTTGATTACCCTAACAATCTCCCCCTTTTTGATGTGTGGCAATTTGTTTAAGTTAGGTAAAACAAATAACGATAACAACATAAGCAAGGAAAGCATGTAAATAATATGAGCATCAAAACTTCCCCTTAAACATGCAACTCCCCCTTAAGACATGCTAAATTTTTCCTTTTAGCATGATTAACTTAAACCTATCAATTCTCCCCCATTAACACCATCAAAAACATTATCTAAATATTATACACGCATGGCATCAACTCTAAGGAGGAAAAATACCCAAAAATCCATCAAAAACCTGATAAAATAGGTTACTGTGCTCGTGCACAGTACATCAGTCGACTGGTTTAGACTACCAGTCGACTGGCACTCAGTTTTCAACCATTTCTGATTTTCGGACCAAAATTCAGAAATGCACCAGAAATTTTAGAAAATTTAAAAAATTGTGAAATTTTGAAAACACATTTCTTTTAAAGTCCTTTATCAGTGAAAAATGAGTTTTCATGAAAATTACTTATATTTTCAATGATTTTCTAAAAATCCAAAAGTTTCAAAAATAACTAGTATTTGATCAAGTTTGTATCAATTTTAACACCTAGTCTTGCTTTAGATTGTTTCAAAACATGAAAACACAGATTTTAAAGTAAGGAATGGTTTTGAAAACATATGAAATATCCAACCATGATATTTGAGCAATATGTCTATGAATTAAACATATGATTTCCCCATGATTGATCTATTATTGCTTTATTGATACACTTAATGACCCATCTAAATGCCATAAGCATTAGTGGACCATTTGTATCATCCTATCATCTCACCCATGCTATGTTTTCAATCAAGGTTATCCTTATGGTGAGTGTGAGATGTTCCTAAAGGTATTTGTACTTAACCAAAATTTCATGCATTTCTACACAAAGTTAAGTATCACCCTAACATACCACATGATCATAAAGACATATATGCATTGATTTCACATTATGATCATGAAACAAATGTATCAATCAAATTGTAATCATGCATTAGGTATAAAATCATGATAATAAGTCAAGTATCACCCAAAGCATGATTTGAACTATTTATGGGTGCATTATCATCACCCAACACTATTTCAAAAATTAAGTCCACACCATTCTAAGTCAACCAAATAATATGATATAAGTTAAGTCCACTATGGTTGACTAACCTAAGGTTTTTCTAACCCTTAAGGATGGATTTAGGAACCCAATACAAGTTCTTTCCTATAGGGTTCACTAAAAATTCCTTAGGGATCCATTTTCTAGCTATTGTTTTATTCTTTGCTTGACCCCTAGCAATTAAGCATTTATAGGCCTTTTCATTTGTATTTCCCTTATATCCTAGGCCTTTCCTATTGAAGCTTGCCCTTTGGCTCCCTATGATCATGTTCAAAGTATTGGAGCCTATGGTGAATTTCTCTAGGGCCTCAGTCAAATGGTCTACCTTTTCTCTTAAAGCCCTATTTTCCTCAATGCATGCATTGTTAACATCAAAAGGCATGTAGTTATCATGTGAGCATGCATTATCAAAACTAGAAGAAATATTATCATTAATATTTAAACATGTTTGTTCTAATTTTTCTTCTAGGGCCTTAATTTCATCTAGCATGCTCTTATTTTTCTTTTTAGCCCTAAATAAATCCCTAGTTAAGCTAGAAATCATGGAAACTATTTTCTTGGGAGAAAGATTCGTTATCATAGTTTCCATGTCTTCTTCTTCGGATGATGAGGATGATGAAGAGCCTCCCCCTTCACTTGAGCTCTCCTCACTTGAGCTTGATTTTTCACCTTCGGAGGTGGTGGAGTCTAGATCATCAAATGCCATCAAGGCAAGGTTTGTGACAAAGGCATTTTCTCCCTCCGATGATGATGATGAAGGATCATCCCATGTTCGTGCTTTGAGTGCTTTGGCCTTCCCCTTTTCTTTGCCCTTCTTCTCTTCTTCCTTTCTCTTACTCACCTTCTTCTTTTCTTCTTTCTTCCTCCTCTCTTCTTTGCTCTAGTTCAAGAGGGGACACTCATCTCTTATATGTCCCTCTTGTTGGCAATTATAGCAAATTATCTTCCTCTTGTGCCTTCTCCTATCATAAGATTTGTTAAATTTTAAATTTCTTAAGGCACGCCTTACCTTCCTTACCATATAAGCATCCTCATTTCTATTCATGGAGGATGAGGAGGATGCTTCATCGGAGGAGGACGGAGTCTCCATCTTCTTCTTTCCCTTGTTGGCTACTAGTGTCACCCCCCTTGATGGCTTGATACTTGATTCTTCAATTACTCCCTCAAGCCTTGTTTCATGGATCTCCATGGTTGAGAATAACTCCTCTAAGGTGCTCACTTCTAGGTTCTTCGAAATGTAAAAGGAGTCCTCCATTGAGCTCCATTTTGATGACCGGGGAAAAACGTCGAATGCTTTCACAAGCATATCCCAGTTCAAAAGTTTTTCTCCTACACTCGTTAGTCCAATTAAAATTTCTTTAAAATGAGTGTAATGAGGTTACCTTTTCTCCCTTTTCAAGTTTGATATTTGTTAGTTGGGAGTGGAGGAGGTCTCTCCTTGCAAGCTTGGCCTCTGAGGTACCTTCATGAAGCTCTACTAGCTTCTCCCACATCTCTTTAGCACTTGCACACTCTCCAATCAGGTTGATCTCTTGTTGGGGGAGTACGTTGTACAAGTGATGCTTGGCCTTCGAATTTGCCAAGTACTCCTCTCTTTGTCTCTTTGTCCATCTCGTCTTCTCTATTTGCTCCCTATCTTCATCCCTAAGTATCTCGAAACCATTTTCCATTATCAATAAAATTTGGAAGTCAGTTTCGAATAATACCTCCATTCTCTTCTTCCACCAAGAGAATTCTCCTTCAAACTTCGGTGGATGAATGTTGGAGCCGGCCATCGTATTTTTTTTGCTTGTTGTGGCGGTTAGTCCTCGACAAGCCAACCTGGCTCTGTTACCACTTGTTGATGCGTAGTGTTAGTAATATATGAGAGATGTCCTAAAGCAATCGCTTTATGTTTGAACCATTTATATGATAAATGAAGATTCACTATTTGAGTATACATGTTTTCATGTATTTGATTAGATCTTAAACTCATTTACTGAATGTCCATGATACGATTCACAGCATGAGAGAATTTATGATTGGATCACAACTAGTGAGTATCTCTACATGTGTAATTGTGATGTATCAGAATTATCCCTAGTCGATGAATTGATGGATTTGGACACCATTGATTCTGTCGAGACTAGCACGAGGTATACTCCTTGGTGTATCCAAGCAGCTGATTCTCACTGGCTGGAGACATTGTGATGTCCGGAGTTAATCGTGGATGCTAGTTATGGTAACTAGTTCATTGGAGTGACCAGCCGTAAGACTTCATATGGTTCTCTGCATATATAGATATGTCAATGAAGTTCTTACTGAAGCTTAAGTGCGATGTTCCTTTGACTTGCGGTATTCAAGTCATCTTGATCATAAATACTTATGCTTTGACATCTTAAGCAAGCATCTCTAAGGAGATGTGGACCCGAGGTGATTGGGTATAAGTCGAAGTGATCGAAGGTGTTTGAATAGCCTATAAAGGATTCACCACTCCTTGCGAGGAGATGTATACCCATGGCCTCTCGTCGGATTGTTACTAAAGTCTTTGGCCAAATCATTACATGTTTAGAGTAAGGTACTCTTCGATACATGTGCAAGAATTCAGAATCAGAGGACGAGGAAATGATACTTGGGCTAGGTGTGACGTAGTCAGCCTAGTGGGGACTGACACTATAGACCATGTCCTGAACCAAGTGGGTATAAGATGAATGAAGGGAATGGGGCACGATTCATTCGAGCTGCTGAAGGGTTTCAGAAGTAATTCTGGATCAACCGTTGATTTTTTCGGTTAATTGGGGATCATGATGTACTACTAGGTGCCACTCATGATCGTTCTATAATTAATGGTTAATTATAGACGACCAACATAAACCGAGAACCTATTTTTTCACACGCACAACGAGCATAATCCGAAGGATTTAAAACGAGCATGAGAATAAGATTCTCAGACTGAGAGAAACTAGGTTTGGTTGGACCAAAAATGGAGCGAGCATGAAATCGTTTCAGTCGCAATGGAAGCGTGGATGGGTCGTGCCTTATGAAGACATGATGGATGAACCAAATTAGTTTGGTTCTAATCCAATGGAGGAGAATAAACCAAAGGGTTTGGTTTGTTTTAAACGAATGAACCAAAGTTGGTTCGGTTCGTTTTAACTTAAAATAAATCATCATGGTTTGGTTTATTTTAACTTAAATTAATGGAGCGGGTTAACGGGATTTTGGTTATGATCCGATAACCATTAAGAGAATTTGTTCTCTATAAAATAGGGCTTAAGGGTTTTGTTAAGCCCTAATCCAAGTCCTTGCAACCCTAATTGTCGCCGCCCCCTCCTCTCCTTGGTGTAGTCGGCGCCAACCCTAGTGCCGCCGCCCACCACCACCTAGCTCCCTTGCCGACGTCCAGAAGGTACTGTCCTTCCCCCTTGCCGGCGTCGAGCTGTTGCCGGAGAAGCTCCGGTGATCTCCTTTGGGTTCGGCAATAAGGTGAGCTTCAACCTTCCCTTTTGGCCGACCCCTATTCCTCCACCAAAGCTGTCCAGTTTTCTAGACAGCTTGTTTACTTCGTGTCGGAGCGTCGTTTGGATGACGTTTGGAGCTCCGACAGTGGTAGCCTTGCCGGGGATTCAATCTCCGGTAATCCTCATAGGTGGAGGACGAAGGATTCGTCAAACGGTTGACGAATACCTCTCCAAAGAAGCGAGTTTTTGAGGACTCATTTTGGATCCGAATTTTGATTCGGATCGTGATCTTCTCTCGATCACATCGTCCTCAACACGAGGCTAGTAACCCGTACGAAGATGAGGCTCGTGACTTTGTAAAGTCATCACGAAGATACTCAGTGTGGATACGGATAAAGACGATTCTAGCGAGAATCGTTCCGGTTGATGCCTTTCCCGCTATACGTGATACGTCAGGTATACGTAGTGTAAATTTCTTTTTATTGCAAAATTTGAATTTACGGTTATGTCTACACATGTTGTACTATGCATGCGTGTGATGTGTGTATTGTAATAAATTAGATTTATTATTTTATTCCTTCCGCTATGCACATGTTTACAAAACATGTTCGAACACACACTGACCGCGGTGCCGGAAACCCAACACGTAGGTGGCCGGCTAGAGGGGGGTGAATAGCCCTCTTTCTTCATACGGTGGAATTCGCTCTTAATCGTCTACAATTATCATTAGCGCAACCGGAAATATAAAGCTAAGACAATTAAGAACAACACAAAATAAAGAACAATGCTATCAAAAGATATAACGTGGTTCACAACCTCGCCGCTAATCCACGGTCCGATTCGTCTCCGGTGAATCACTGCGAAACCAATCCAATATGGTCTCTCCCTTTAGCCAAAGCAAGGTGGAGGTAAACCTTCTTACAACACAACACTCCTTCTTACAATAAGATTGAAGTAAGAACAAGAAGGAGTTTAACACTTGTGGAGCACTTGGATGATCAATTGGAGCATAAACATTACCCATACAAAAGCCCATACCTTCTCTATAAATAGAGAAGGTTCTTTTCTTCCCATTGGCCACTAGTAGTCGACTGATGCCCCGATCAGTCGACTGCTCCTATAGTCGTTGCTCAATAACGGCTTCTTCCAACGGCTCCCACATCAGTCGACTGATCATCCCATCAGTCGACTAATGGAGCTATCAATCGAGTGCTAGAAGCGAGCACTCGACTGATCACCATTCTGTGCCCGAAACCCTCGCAACCAGTCGACTGATGCCATCATCTGTCGACTAATGGTCTCAATAGTCAACTGCCAACCCATGGCAGTCGACTGATGGCACATAAACCAGACTCGAACACTAGTCGAGTCACAGTCGACTTGGAGCAGTCGACTTCCATGACATGGCAATCGACTGATGTTGGGTAAACCTCAAACTTTACATCCGTTTGAGCATCCGGCGGTCGGGTAAACCTCAACCCTCTTGGTCGAGCCTCCGACACTTAGCCATTCGGCCAAGTTCACCTAATGAGCTACTTACATTTCACTCATTCTCTCATCTCACTTGAAGTCCCTCGCCGAAGCTCTCTTCGTTCGCGGCCACGTCCCTCGGCAGCACCAAGAGCACGGCTTGGCAATGCTCCTTCACGTCTCTTGCTCTCGAAGTCTGCTTCCTTGGCTTCGCTTCAAGTCATCTTGTCCGGCGGTCCCTCGGATGCATCAAGCGCACAACTTCGCAATGCTCCTTCATCGACTCAAGCACGAGGTTGTGAGTTGGTGAAATTTGCCAAAGCTCCATGTGCGAATTACTAAGTCTTGCAAGACTCGAACGCACATATCAAAAATAACAACCTAACTTAAACCCTTTGCCACACACATCAAAACCATATCACATGGGTTGATTTCCCTAACACTAGCCACCTCCGTCAGCCTCGCGCCTATTGGATCCCTCTATATCATCCATGACTTGTTCATCCATATGCTAGCCTTCAGGTGCTTCCATCGGCTATTGTCATGCTAACGGTGTCTACACCGCCAAGGCACATTGGACTTACGCTGCCAAGACTCCGCTTGGACTTTACGCCGCCAACCATTGGACTTATGCTGCCAAGACTCCACCCTTGGACTTTACACCGCCAATATTCCCCTCGAACTTTCCAATTTCCAAGACCCATGCTTGGACTTTCCTTGCCAACCCATGTTGGACTTTCCATGCCAAGACTCAAGCTTGGACTTTTCATGTCAAGTACACAAGACTCGGACTTTCCCATGACAATGGTCAAACCATCGTCAAACATCAAGTATGACCTGGGTCAATTGCATCAGTAATCTCCCCAACACATGTCAGACATCAATGTCAAACATCAAAATACTACTCGAGTCAAACTCGAGTCTGGTCAATCGTGACCTGGGCCGATTGCACCAACAATCTTCCCCTTTTTGATGTTTGATAAAAACACCCCTAACTCAAATTCCCTTACCAATTATCCCAAATTGGTAATTCTTACCTTTCTCCTCCTTTTTGACTAACATCAAAAAGGTTCTCCCAAGGAGGTCAATGTCTCATATCCCAATGAGATCTTACAATCTCTCCCTTGGTCTAAAAACCTCTAGAATGTCTTCACTCTTCCTAGTGATAAGTCTCATATCACTAGAGAGAAGCAATCCTACAAACTCTCCCAATTTCCAAATTGGGCATCTCACATTCCCATTTCTCCCCCTCATGAGGAAGAATACAACCATCATCCCATGATGGATACCTCCCCCTAAAGGCTTGCTCCCCCTTGACCATTGCACCAACAATGTCCTTGGGAAGTCCTTAAGCCTATAGGAACTCTAAACCATCAAAATTAAGGGCAAAAGTTCAAACATGAACTCTCACACACCTTAAAATTGATACATCACCCTAACAACTCTCCTAATCCATATCCAATGGAATTTCACCCATTCTAATGCTTTCCAAAGCATATCCAATCGAGTGAAGACAGCTCTAGTCGAGGCGCCGCCTCGACTGGTTTCTGATTTTGTCGAAATGGCAATTTCAGACCATATTCAGAAATGCATAAGTAATTATAAAAATTTTAAAAAATGATGAAATTTTGACCACACATTACTTATGCCAAACACTATAGGGGAAAAATATTTGAAAAATAATATACCTAAAAAATAGTGAGATTGATACAAAGTTCAAAACCATTGAAAAGTTTAATAGTTTGGCCCTACTTTGTATCAACTTCATCAATGGTGACTTCTATCAAAAGATAGACTACACCAAGATTTTTCAAAATGATTTTAAAATCTTATATTGAACCATGGTCTATGGACTTAATGCACATGACTTGTACACAAGCTTTCCTCATGATTCATCCATGGTATAAGTTGAGTTTAAGTTCATCTAGATGCAAAAATTATGCACCTTGAACTTAACTCATTTCCTAGCATCTCACATGTATCTAGGGTGTATAAATACACATACATGTCAATGTAATGTGAGATGTGGATTTTTTTCATCCTAATCTAGGGTTTCATATATTTTCTAAGGCAACCCTACTTGATTCCCTTATACATTGGACTTCAAGTCATGTCAATTGTCCTTAATTCAATTTTAATCAAATTAAATACATAAATGATGTCATAAATGATAACATGACATTAAAAAAGACTAACCCTAAACATACTCATGACATTTTATATGATTAAAAGTAGATATGATGTCATGGCATGTTATATGACAAACAAAGCATGGCAAATAAAATATAAAGGTATATAATACCTAAATTTTAATATTTGTTGCCATTTGTTATTATTAAATCCATTTTTCCATATTATCATTTATTCCCCAAGTGTGCCAAAAATCCAAAATGGCACACTACAACCTCTAAACCTAAATTGTGTCAATTTAATTGATTTTCCATAATCCCAAAAATAGATTGGCACATCCTAAACTCTTTTAGGATCATAATTCAAATCACATTTCCAAGGTATCCATAACCTTGTAAATGGCCTAAAGTGCCACCTTTACCATGGTTAGGTTAACTACCTATCCATTCAAGGTTGGCACACCTAAACTCATTTAGCGTGAATCGATCACGCTCCAAGAAACCCAAAACCTATTTGAGCTCCTTGGGTTTACTGGGTATTCCTTAGGGATAACTTTCCTAGATACCCTCCTAATGACCCTCCTAGGCTTGGTAGCCTTGGTCATTTGGGTCTTGCCTAGGTCAACTCTAGAGGTAACTCCCCCTTTGACCTTCTTAGTAGCTTCCCTAGGTTTCCTTGAAACCCTAGCCACTAGGCACATACCTTGGTTACTCTTAGGGATGACTTCCCTAGTAACCTTGGTCTTCATAGACCTAGTTTAAGTTCCATAATCAAATGGAACACTATGGTAGGTCTTTTTGGGCTTAAGCTTGCCCTTTGATAGTTCTTGTTTCCTAGGTCTTTGACTTTGACTCTTAGACCCTAGGCTTTGACTATTTGACCCTTGCATTTGATTTTGCATTTTCTTAAGGGTCTTTTCAAGTTTCTCAAGCCTTGACCTCAAGGCTTGGTTCTCAATCTCTAATTTTTCTATTTTGGTGGGCCCATTGTGTCGTTGATTATTTTGGTCATTCCTAGGCATATGTCTAGATTTCTTGGAGTTAAAACCTAGGTGGTCCTCAATTTTCCTAATAGATTCCCTATGTAAGGTTTTTCTAGGAACATTAGTCCCAAATTTCTCCTTATTTGTAATGTGGACATTCTTAGCTCCTAAACAATACTCCCTATTTCTAGCATGCTCTTTATGATAAATAGCAAGATTGCTAACATTATTTCTAGCATGCTTTTTTGCCTATGATTTAAAGAATGAGCATTATTTAGATATACCTTATGGTTTGCCTTAGAGGCTCCCCCTACTTGGGATGCTCCCTTTTTAGTCTTCTTCTCCCCCTTTGGGCATTGACTCGGTAGTATCCCGGTTATCGGCATTTGAAGAAAATGGCATGCTCCTTGCTCTTCCTCATTGGAGCATCGACATCCTTGACCTTTTCGTTGTCTTTTGGTGTCGGAGTGTTGGTGCAACAATGCCCCAAGCATTTATATATTTTGATGTTTGGATAATCATCTAAGTTAGGCAATGCTTTGTGATCTAATTATGAACATGTTTAAGTGACAAGAAAATCCAAGTATGAAGACTTGGTAAAAGACAAGTCCAAGTGTGATCTTGGCAAAGAGAAGTCAAAGGAAAGGTCTTGGCGACGTAAGTCCAAGCATGTAGTCTTGGCGGTGTAAAGTCCAAGCAGTCCTTGGCAAAGAAAGACCAAAGTCAAGTATTGGCGGCATAAGTCCAAGCATGTAGTCTTAGAAGCGTAAAGTCCAAGCGTACTTTGGCAAAGAAGAAACCCAAAGCATGACGAAACCGAAGGAAGCTTTTGAAGGCAAGCACATGGATGGAGTCGTGGACTCAGAGAAATCCTGGAGGCGCAAGGCTGATAGAGAAGCTAGAAGGTTAAGTCTAGGCTTAGGGTATGTTTTCAAGTATGAATTAGTCATACTTGGGGTGTGTCAGTCGACTGGAACATGGTGTCAGTCGAACTGGCCTTTAAAATGCAGCATTAGAGGTTGGAAGATTGCTGGCAGTCGACTTAGGGTTATCGATCGAATTGTGAGTCGACTCGACCCGATCGTCAGATACAAGCCGGCGCGATCGCCATTATTGGCGCCGATCGCCATGAACAAAGGTCCGTAGCCGATCGCTCGGCTACGGCGATCGAACTACCACTGTTAGCAGTCGACTGATAGTCTTCCCGTTGGCGATGACGACGATAAATCCCGCAAATCCGGCTATTCAAAAGTCGTTAGAATCGATGACAGTCGACTGATGTAAGTCATCAGTCGACTGATAGACCTCCAACGGGAAAAAGAGGCTCTTTCCTATAAAAAGAGGCCAAGGGGAGCAAGAAGAGCCTAATGCTTATATTCTGATCATTCTCCTAAGCTCCCACAAGTTTTCCAAGATTTCTAAGTGTGTTAATTTCTTTCCTCCTCTCAAATCTTCATTGTCATCTTTTGTAAGAAGAGGAGGTTTTTGTAAATAGAAAGCTTATTAGTGAAGATTGATTTGGGTTGATCCACCTTAAGGATTGCCGTGGAGTAGGAGTGTTATCTCCAAACCACATAAAAGCTTCCGCGTTAGCATTGCATTTTTCATTTCTATTATTATTGTATTTGTTGTGTTTCCACTAATCTTTTGTAGAAAACAAAAAGAGGCTATTCACCCCCCCCCCTCTAGCCGTTCAAGGATCCTACAAGTGGTATCAGAGCCCGGATCGCATCGGAAGATCTAACCATCAACCGAAGTATGGCATTTCAAGAGGGATATAGTACGGCGAGGCCTCCATTCTTCGACGGCAATGATTTCGGCTATTGGAAAGGTAGAATGGAATACTACCTCATGAATGACATTGAAAATTGGTTTAGTATTGTAGATGGATTCGAAAAGTCGGTCGACGAATTCGAAGCACCACTACCGACAAAAGATTGGACAAGAGAGATGACAAAGAAAGCACAAGCTAATGCAAAAGCAATGACCACACTTCAATGTGGTCTATCCAAGGAGCAACTTTCCAAAGTCGGGCCTTTCAACTCCGCAAAAGAGCTTTGGGAGAAGCTCATCGAATTGAATGAAGGTTCAAAGGAGACTAGAAGAGCCAAAAGAGACCTATTGATAGGTCAACTCCAAAGTTTCACCATGAAGACCAATGAGACCGTGAGCCAAATGCACGGTCGCTTCAAGGAAGTAGTCAACGGACTACATGTAATAGGTGAGAAGGTCGACAACCGAGACCTTGTAAGGTATGTAATCCAAGCCTTCCCTAGAACAACCTTATGGGCTTCAATGGTAGATTCCTATAAGGTCTCTAGGGATCTCTCTTTGGTTAAGTTGGATGAGTTATTTTGTGAATTTCAATTACATAAACAAGCTAACACTTCATCCAAAGAGAAGGGTATAGCTCTTTTTGTAGGCAAGAAGGACAAAAAGAAGAAGGAGAAGAAAGAAGTGTCCTCCTCATCCGAATCTGAAGAAGATTCATCTAGTAGTGAAGATGAGCTATCGGCAAGCGAGGTGGCTCATTACGTCAAGAAGTTTGGTGGGAGATCAAGGAAACTCACCAAGAAAGATGTGAGGAGGATGCTCCAATCCTCAAGATGTAAGCCTTCAAATAGTTCAAATTCTTCATCTAATGTAACTTGTTATGGTTGCAATAAGAAAGGGCACATCAAGCCAAATTGCCCTGAACTAAAGAAGGAGGAGAAAGAAAAGAAGCATAAGGGGAAGAAGGAAAAGAAGGAAAAGAAGGAAAAGAAGAAGAAAGAAGCAATGGTGGCTCAAACATGGGACACCCTAAGCATGGAGGACACTTCCGATGATGAAGAAGTATGTCATGCCACCCGAAATCTAGCCCTTATGGCTTTAGAGGAAGAAGTCGGGAACTCAAGTGAGGAGTCTTCATCCTCTTCATCAAGCGACGAATCATCATCAAGTGATGATGATGAGGTAAACAACTCCCCTAGGGTAGATTTACTTTACAAGACAATTGCATGCCTTCAAAATACATTGAATAGATCGAAAACTAGGATTAAGGACTTAAAAGTAGAGATTAAATCACTTAAGAGTGTAGAACCATCTTGTGATAAATTATCTTGTGATGATGATGCATGTACCCTTAGGGATGAAAATGATGAATTGAGAAAAGAAATAGGTAACTTAAGAGCATGCTTAGAAAAATTTACTAATGGCTCCAAACACCTAGACATGATAATTAAGAATCAAAGGGTTATTTACAACAAGGCCGGACTAGGATATAGGCCTAAGGAAAAGGAGGTAGCATTTACATCTCTTGTTAGTAGAAAAACCACAATTAAAAGCAAGGGTAGAAAGGTTTGGGTCCCTAAGAAATTTCTAATTGATGCTAGTGGTCCTAAAATTTGGGTACCTAAGGATTGTGTTTTTCATGTGATATAGGTAGAAGAACCAAGCTTGTGGATTGTTGATAGTGGATGTTCAAAATACATGACCGGTGATGAGAGAAAATTCTCCACTATCAACCACACTAGCAAGGGAAAGGTATCATTTGGTAATAGTGGCAAACTTAAGATTATAGGAAAGGGCACAATTGAGGTATCCCCCAACCTTGGCATTCATAAAGTGTTATTAGTCAAAAATATGAAATTTAATTTACTTAGTGTAAGCCAACTATGTGATGCAAATTTTGATATTAAATTTGACTCCTCAAAATGTCTTATAAGACATAAGAATCTAAATGATTGCATGTTAGTAGGTTTTAGGAAATCAAATATATATTATATTGATTTGTCCTATGCTACTAATGCTTCTACTAAGTGTCTTATTGCAAAAGAGGAAGAAAGTTGGCTTTGGCATAGGAGGCTTGGACACATAAACATGAAGAACATAGCCAAAATAGCAAAAATGAAGTTAGTCAAAGGGTTTCCTAAAGTCAAATTTCTCAAGGACAAAATGTGTGATGCATGTCAAGAAGGGAAATAATCAAAAACATCACACAAAGGTAAAACTTTACTTAGTACCGCTTTACCTTTAGAACTTTTACATATGGACTTATTTGATTGTCATAGTACCCCTTCTATGATTGGTAATAAATATTGCTTAGTAATAGTAGATGATTTCTCTAGGTTTACTTGGGTATTTTTCTTGAAAAATAAAGATGAAACCCTAGGAATAATCATAGGATTTAGCAAGAGAGTAGAAAATGAAAGAAAACTCAAAATCAACCGGATCCGTAGTGATCATGGTGGAGAATTTGAGAATTCTAATTTCTCAACTTTTTGCTTAGAACAAGGGTACAAGCATGAGTTTTCTTGTCCTAGAACACCCCAACAAAATGGGGTTGTGGAAAGGAAAAATCGTGCCCTACAAGAAGAGGCTAGGACTATGCTAAATGCATATTCTTTACCTAGCTACTTGTGGGTGGAAGCGGTTAATACCGCTTGCTATATCCAAAATAGGGTGTTAATTCATAGGTTTTTAGGAAAAACTTCATTTGAATTGTGGAATGGTACAATTCCAACAATTCATTATTTTAAGGTTTTTGGATGTAAAGTTTATATTTTAAATACCAAAGACAACCTAGGTAAGTTTGAGTACAAAACGGATGAGGGAATCCTAGTTGGATACTCATCCACTAGTATAGGGTATAGAATTTACAATAAAAGGACTCAAAAGATTGAGGAATCTTCAAATGTCCAATTTGATGAAACTTCCAATACATACCCTAGAAAATCCCCTATTGATAATGATATTAATAATGAACATCAAGAAATTACCCAACAATTCCAAGATTTAACTTTAGGGGGTAATGATCAAGGGGGAGGATTGAATCAAGGGGGAGTAAGAGGTGATTCCGATGATGAGAAAAGGATTGAGATTAATTATGATCAAACTCAAATTAATACACCTCCTAGAACAATAAGAGCTCATCAAAATCACCCCTTAGATCAAGTTGTGGGTGAATTATCTCAAGGTGTTAGGACTACGTCATTTCATAGGGATCCCACTAGTCATATAGCTCTAATTTCTCAAATTGAGCCCAAAACAATCAAAGATGCATTACTTGATCCGGTTTGGATCTTAGCAATGCAAGATGAATTGGCTCAATTTGAAAGGAGTCAAGTATGGGAGTTAGTTCCTAGACCTAATGAAAACACCATCATTACTACAAGATGGGTCTTTAGGAACAAACTAGATGACCAAGGGAATATTACTAGGAATAAGGCAAGATTAGTTGCAAGGGGCTTTAATCAAATTGAAGGACTTGACTATGATGAAACATATGCCCCGGTTGCTAGGTTAGAGTCTATTAGAATACTATTAGGGTATTCCTCCTATATGGGTTTCAAACTCCATCAAATGGATGTTAAATCGGCATTCCTAAATGGGTTTATTAAGGAAGAGGTATATGTAGAACAACCTCCCGGGTTTGAGAATATGGACTATCCAAACCATGTATACATAGGAAAGCTTTGTATGGTTTGAAACAAGCTCCCCGGGCTTTGTATGAAAGATTATCATCTTTCTTAATCTCTAAGGACTTTAAGAGGGGTAGTATAGATCAAACTCTATTTATAAAGTCAACATCAACGGACATCTTTGTAGCCCAAGTATATGTTGATGACATTATCTTTGGGTCAACAAATGATGAACTTCTCCAAGACTTTATTAAGAATATAAAAAAAGAGTTTGAAATGAGTCTAGTTAGAGAATTAAATTTCTTTCTAGGATTGCAAGTCAAACAAACAAGTGAAGGAATTTATATTTACCAAACCAAATATGCTAAGGAAATGCTTAAGAAATTTGGTTTGGAAAATGCTAAGGTAGTTTCAACTCCAATGGCAATCAATACAAAAATAGATAGTGATAATGAAGGAAAACAAATTGATCTTACACTCTATAGGAGCATAATTGGTAGCCTTTTGTACCTAACCGCTAGTAGACCCGATATATTATTTGCGGTTGGTATGTGTGCTAGGTACCAATCATGTGCAAAATAATCTCATTTAATTTCCGTTAAGAGAATCTTAAGATATATTAAAGGCACACTAAATGTAGGACTATGGTACCCTAGGACTAGGTCTTTTGATTTGGTTGGGTACACCGATTCCGATTATGCCGGTTGCAAATTGGATCGGAAGAGTACTAGTGGTGGATGCCAATTCCTTGGGTCCTCCCTAGTTAGTTGGAGTAGTAGGAAGCAACCTTGTGTTGCCCTATCCACCACCAAAGCCGAATATGTGGCTATGGGTGGTTGTCTAGCTTAACTTCTATGGATGAAACATACTTTAGAGGACTATGAGCTATCTTACTCCAACATAAAAGTATTTTGTGATAATGTGAGCACCATAAATTTGACTAAAAATCTTGTGCATCACTCTAGGACCAAGCACATTGAAGTGAAACATCACTTCATTAGGGATCATGTGGCTAAGGGGGACATTGAGCTCAATTACATTGAATCTAAGTCCAACCTAGCTGACATCTTTACCAAGCCTCTCCCCAAAATAGAAATTTCATCACTTAGGAGAGAACTTGGAATGTGCTTTGTAGAATAGAAGTGTAGGTTTGCATGATCCCATACAAATCTAGATTTTATACCTCTAACCATCTCACAATAGACCTAAGAAACCATGATTTGTGTATTTAGCCACTTAGAAATCATGTGAGATGTTAGGAAGATGCACTTGGTTCATCATGCTTGTTATGATGCATTACAATGAACCAAAGTGCCATCTAGAGACATTAATCCTTCATTGGACCAATCATTGGGAAGGCTTATGTACAATTAATGTGCATATAGCTCCAAGAATATGATTGAAAATGTCAAATAAAACAAAATTTAAACTATGTCTATCACACCTTGAGAAACAATTTTCAATTGATAAGCCAAAGTGATACAAAGCTTGCAAAAATATCATAACTTTTGCAAAATCTCAAGTTTGTGTCAATATCAAAATCTAGAGGTGATATATTTTTAAAATAATTTTTCCTTGATATGAAATGATCTAACAACGTTAACCACAAAATTTAGTAATTTTTTATCTTTATTGAATTAATTATGAATTTTTAATCCGCCAAAGGCCTATCGTGATCGATATCACGATCGCGCTTATCGCCGCTTGATCGATACGACGATATCGAACCGGCTTACCCGCTTGTTAGCGCTTGATCGCCATTTATGGCGCCGATCGCGTACGAAGAACTCGATCCGACCGTCGGTTCGATTAATCTCCATCGCCGATCACCGATTAACGATAACGATCACTCAGTTTTTAGGGTTTTCCCACCGGTTCGACTTGCCAAAAATTCCCGACCTTCCTTCTTCTTCTCCTTCCGATGAATTTCCACCGCATTTCTCTCGCCGTTCTCCCTCATTTTCCGACGATTTCACCGACCGGTGCTCCCATTTGAAGTGATCTCCGACTCAAGGACCACCTCCTCTCACGCGGTTCCTGCCCTAGTCTTCACCGCAGACCACTTGCTCGGCTAGGGTTTCGTGGAAACTACCTTCCGGCACTTTTCTTTGATCTTTCACCATGCCGCCTAGGTAAACCCTCATCCCTGCTCATAGTTTTTCCAAACTCCACACTTGAAAATGCTTTCAATAAAAATAAATTTCAACTCATCCCACCTCGATCAATGGACCCAAATTTTCTTAAGGACAACTGCTTTGATATTGTTCAAATCATCCAATTTTACAAACCTGAATCATTAGTCTTTTGTGAACATCTTGTCAATATCACCCTTCTTTCTGAATTCCTCAACAATTTGCGACCGATTGGAGATGGCTTGAGATACCGGACTCGCATTGCTCAATGCGATCTGGATTTCAGCCCCCAGATCTGGACAAATTTTCTCGGATGTTGCTCTTCCGAGAATGACTTCGTTTTTTATCCATCTTGGAGTGATCCACTTCCACCTCCCTTTGAGGAGATTTCTCTAGACTCACTTCATACTACTTTCTATAATTCTCCTCGTCCTTTAAACACCAATCTCTTTTAATCCCAAGAGCTTTCTGCTTCTGACAATATCCTTTATAAGGTCATTGCTCATTGTATTCTTCCTATAGTTACACGCGGGTTGGCCTTAGTTCGACCTACACACTTCTTTCTCATGCATATCCTCCGTCAGTACTTAGACATCGACATTGGTCTCAACACCTTCCACTGCATTACTCATTTCATAAAGCTAAACAATGGAAAGGTTCATATGCCGTTTGGAAATGTCCTTACTCAGTGGCTTAGTTCCGTAGGCATTGATGTAAGCATAGGGGTCATTAAAATCATGAATAAGAAATATGACCAGATGAACCATCGGAGCTTCTCCTTGGCGGGCTTGAAGACCCGCGAGGTCTTTGACCGTCACGGAGGAGGCTGCGCGATCTTTTGCGGACTCATCGCCATGGCAGCTTCAATGCTTTGCGAGGCGGGTAGATACATGCCTTGAGGAGCTTGCAGGGCAGTTGAGGAGCTTCGTCGAGAGCATCAGGAGCTCCTCTCCCTCGTGAGTGGGATGCATCGTCAGCAGCAGGACATTTTGGTGATTCTCTGCCCTCCTGCACCCGGACACCCACCTCCTCACGATGGTTCATCATCTGCACCGATGGATGCTGATGACGACGATCTTTAGCTAGCATGTTTTTTTTTATTTTCTTTTTGGCTGTATGTACTGCACAAACTCAAACTTGTGTAATGATTTTTGTTTAATGAAATGAAGTTGTGTTTTTAGCTCATTTCTATTCGTGCCTACATTACTATAATTTGTTATTTTCAAGTTTAGAAATTGAGCACATAGTACTACGTTTTTCTTAAAAAACCTTTATTGTAATCCTAAGTTATGAATATTGATACGATACAATTCCATTTTTGCTTCATATTTTTATCATTTTGAATATCGTATCAATCCGTTAATCTGATGAGCATGTTTTTCGTCTAATATTTTTCATATGTTATATTAGTCAAATATAATGTGTCTGACGAGTTTCATGATTTTTGGACATCCACGGAATTTTCTACGCGCTTTTAAACCTTGACTGAAAAATTCGGATTTCAGAATTGTCTGATATCAATCGACTGCCATTATTGGCGATCGCTAAAGCCAAACAGCTGATCGATGATTGATCAATAACCGGTGACACTATTTTTGAATCGAAAATGGTTTTTCATCGGTTAAAAGGTCCAATTTTGGACATTATATCTCCATACTATGATTCCCACAGTATATACATGATAACTTGTATGGAAAGATGGATTTTCTTTATGCACTAGTTTAGGGGGAGCTACATCCCTTAATTCTATAATTTTTGGTGCAAAGCTAGGACATATTTGCCTATTCTATTGCTTATGCTTTGCTTCACATGTTATTTCCACATCATGAATCATGTCTTGGATTAAGGGGGAGCTTCATATCAATTTTATACCTTAGTTCAAGATGTGTCAATTATAATTCTTTCCTGAACTTATTGGATGAACTTTTCTCTTTTTTGTTGTATGTCAAAGTGGGAGAAGGGATATTTAAGTTAGAATTCATATTGAAATATGTTTATATGCATGTGTTAAAGACCTAACTTAAATGATTGCCAAACATCAAAAAGGGAGAGATTGTTGGTGCAACAATGCCCCAAGCATTTATATATTTTTGATGTTTGGATAATCATCTAAGTTAGGCAATGCTTTGTGATCTAATTATGAACATGTTTAAGTGACAGGAAAATCCAAGTATGAAGACTTGGTAAAAGACAAGTCCAAGTGTGATCTTGGCAAAGAGAAGTCAAAGGAAAGGTCTTGGCGGCGTAAGTCCAAGCATGTAGTCTTGGCGGCGTAAAGTCCAAGCAGTCCTTGGCAAAGAAAGACCAAAGGCAAGTCTTGGCGGCATAAGTCCAAGCATGTAGTCTTGGCAGCGTAAAGTCCAAGCGTACTTTGGCAAAGAAGAAACCCAAAGCATGACAAAACCGAAGGAAGCTTTTGAAGGCAAGCGCATGGATGGAGTCGTGGACTCAGAGAAATCCTAGAGGCGCAAGGCTGATGGAGAAGCTAGAAGGTTAAGTCTAGGTTTAGGGTATGTTTTCAAGTATGAATTAGTCATACTTGGGGTGTGTCAGTCGACTCGAACATGGTGTCAGTCGAACTGGCCTTTAAAATGCAGCATTAGAGGTTGGAAGACTGGCGGCCGATCGGGGTTATCCTCGAATCACGAGAGTCGACTTCGCACCCGATCGCGCATACAAGCCGTAGTCGATCGCCACGAATGCAGATCAGAGTCGATCGCCTGGCGATGGCAAGATACCGAATCGCCATCATAGCGCCGATCGATAGTCTTCCCATTGGATGACGATGGCAAATCCCACGAATCCGGCTATTCAGAAGCCGTTAGAATCGGCGGCAGTCGACTGATGTAAGTCATCAGTCGACTGATAGACCTCCAACGGGAAAAAGAGGCTCTTTCCTATAAAAAGAGGCCAAGGGGAGCAAGAAGAACTCAATGCTTATATTCTGATCATTCTCCTAAGCTCCCACAAGTTTTCCAAGCTTTCTAAGTGTGTTAATTTCTTTCCTCCTCTCAAATCTTCATTGTCATCTTTTGTAAGAAGAGGAGGTTTTTGTAAAGAGAAAGCTTATTAGTGAAGATTGATTTGGGTTGATCCACCTTAAGGATCGTCGTGGAGTAGGAGTGTTATCTCCGAACCACGTAAAAGCTTCCGCGTTAGCATTGCATTTTTCATTTCTATTATTATTGTATTTGTTGTGTTTCCACTAATCTTTTGTAGAAAACGAAAAGAGGCTATTCACCCCCTCTCTAGCCATTCAAGGATCCTACACGGAGGACTTTTCTTGACCTTCTTTGGACACTTGCTCTTGTAGTGCCCAAATTCCTTACACTCAAAGTATATTATATGATTTTTAATATTAACCGAAATGCTTGAGTTACCTAGGGTGGTGGTCGGTGTCGGAGTTGGTTCTTTTTCATCACCTCGACCGGAGGTAGATGGGTCTTCTTCTTGCTCTGGCATGGAAGGTGATCTCTCCTCCCCCTCAATCCTAGAGGTGGAGACTTCTTCCACCTCTTCCTTCTCTTTCGATCCGGATGTTGATTCTCTATCAACCTCTGAATCCTCAAGCTCTTGGGATGAAGATGTACTTGTTTCTTCTTGAGCTTGAGAGGATGAGCACTCCTCTTCTTCTTCTTGTTCTTGGACCAGTGATGGATTGTCATAGAACTTGACCAACTTGTTCCACAACTCCTTAGCATCCCTATAACTTCCTAATCTAGACAAAATATCGTTAGTTATCAAATTTACTAACATTTTTGTTACCTTAATGGTTGTCTTGAATTTTTTCCGTTGCTCCTCGGTCCACCTCTTCATCGTGAGGATTTCTCCATTCTTTCCTCTCGGAGCATCGAATCCTATAATCACGTCAAACCAATCGAAGGCGGGTGAATTGCTATGTCATCACCCCATCTCTCTTGAAGATCCATTATCTTCCCTCTAGCATGCTCCCTTAGATGTGAAGCCGGTGAAGAGCAACCTTTCTCTGATACCAATTGTAGTGTCGTTCGGTGACCACTAGAGGGGGGGTGAATAGCGTCGTTCGTTGTTTATTGATGGATCTCGATCGTGCTTGCTATAAGATGTTAATAAACAGCGGAAATATAAAATATACAATACGAATACACAAGCACAATCCACAACACAACTATATAACGTGGTTCGGAACCGTATGGTTCCTACTCCACGGGTTGGGCTCGTAAGAGCCCTAGCGATGCAAATCACACACCACTATAACAATAACTCCTTCTTGACACAAGTCAGAGGTGGAGAAATCTCGTACAAATGATTACACTAAGTAATACAATAAATGCAAGCAAATACAAGTATGAAATGCAATACAAGTAAAGAAAAACACTTTACAAGAGAACTTGAGCACTTGCTTTTAGTTGCTCTAAGAGTAGCCTTGGAGACCCTGAATCACACCAGCAATTCGCCCCATAAGCTCCCAAAGAACCATAGCCAAATCCCTCATTCCGAGCTGCTTTTATAACCTGCATTTAGGCTGAATTTCGCCTAGCTGTCGACTGATCGGGACCATCAGTCGACTGCTCCTGTAGCCGTTGTCTCACAATGGCATGATCCACGTTGGATAAGTCCAACGGATACACCATCAGTCGACTGATCATGCCCATCAGTCGATTGATGAATAGGCAGTCGAGTTGCTGGTCGAGTTGCTAGTCGAGCATGCCTCGCGTCTGTGGCTTTTCCACAACATCAGTCGATTGATCCCAATTTTCAGTCGATTGATGGTCCAGTCCAGGCTCCACCTCGACTGGAGCCTTGCATATGTGACTGCCTAGCCGAGGCCAATCGATGCACCACCTCTACTGGGCCTCCGGTCGAGGCTCCAGTCGAGGCGCCCTTGCGTCTATGGTCGCCGCTCAACCATAGTCGATTGCTAGTCGACTCACATCAGTCGACTGATAATAATATTAGTCGACTGATAACCTCATCCATGAGGTTTTAACCCTAAGTATGGTGCCCCCATACTTGCTAGACCACCCTTAGCCTAGACCTAAGCCTTCTAGTCACCTCTGTCAGCCTCACACCTATCGGATCCCTCCAAGTCATCCATGACTTGTTCATCCATACGCTAGCCTTCAGGTGCTTCCATCGGCTATTGTCATGCTAACGATGTCTACACCGCCAAGGCACATTGGACTTACGCTGCTAAGACTCCGCTTGGACTTTACGCCGCCAACCATTGGACTTATACTGCCAAGACTCCACCCTTGGACTTTACGCCGCCAATATTCCCCTTGAACTTTCCAATTGCCAAGACCCATGCTTGGACTTTCCTTGCCAACCCAAATTGGACTTTCCATGCCAAGACTCAAGCTTGGACTTTTCATGCCAAGTACACAAGACTCGGACTTTCCCATGACAATGGTCAAACCATCGTCAAACATCAAGTATGACCTGGGTCGATTGCATCAGTAATCTCCCTAACACATGTCAGACATCAATGTCAGACATCCATGTCAAGCATCAAAACACTACTCGAGTCAAACTCGAGTCTAGTTAATCGTGACCTGGGCCAATTGCACCAATATGATAGTGTCCACTTTGGGCATAAACTCTCATGGTTTTATTTTTGGGTTATACCCAAAAGGTCTCATACCAATGGAGATATGTTTTCATCTTATAAGCCCATGATCTTTTCCATGTATTTTCAATGTGAGACTTTAATTGTTCTTTCAACAATCCCAACAACCCCCCCCCCTCAAACGAAGGACCACATTGGGTCTCCCTCTCAAGCTCATTCATCCTCGAAGGACTTCCTTTGCTTGATGTCTGACCTTTAACCCACGAGGCTTTCCTATCAGCTGTTTGATCCTGTTGACCCAACTGAACTTCTTACTAGTTGTTCGATCCTCTTGACCCAACTAGACCTCCTAACTAGTGTCTAGTTCTCTTGATCAATACATGAGAGCCCCCACTTCCTTCGTTCAAGGCTCATGGCTCGACGTGGACCGTTGGCTATGATACTAATTGTTGGAGTAAATAAGATTCACATATCTTCTTAATAATATGATATTGTCCACTTTGGGCCTAAGCCTTCATGGTTTTATTTTTGGATTATACCCAAAAGGTCTTATACTAATGGAGATATCTTTTCATTTTATAAGCTCATGATCTTTTCCATATCTTTTCAATGTGGGACTTTGATTGTTCTTCCAACAATCCCAATGTTGGAGACCTCCTACCAGCTGGTTGTGAAAGAAGGTGACAAAGCCATCGACAGGAGAAGAATGTGGGCATTGCTTCGGCAGCGGGATACACATTCAGTAGGAGTTGGGGATTTCAAAGGCTTTCCTAATGACTACTCTATCATCTTGGTCAAAAGTGGTGAAGGTGGTTTCGTACCACAACGGTGAGCTCTCAACCATAAAGTAAAGCAATAAGGAGGAAAAGAATAGGACTTACAGTTTGATGAAGGAAGCCGAAAGCATAAACAAGGGTAGAAGATGATCAAAGAGGAAGATAGGATGTGAGGAGGAACCCTCACTCGACACACACTAATAAAGGGAAAGGGAGCAGCTATAGCTGTCTGATCAAAAGTTTCCATCGTCAGATTAACCATTATCATTTGGAAATCTTAGCCATTGTGTCTATTTCCAAATCTCTATCATCCCATCAAGGAAGATCTCCTAGATATCTATGATTACCTTGGCACATGTAGTCACATAATTAGGCCACCGTAAGGCTCGACAAGATAATTTTGACATGTGGAGCTTGGCGGGATAGTTCTGACAGGTGTTTAAAGATGAAGCAATGATTTCTTGGGCATGGAGAATGTGACCTCAGATCTCGCCATGAATCAACACGATCTCACATGTTTTTGAGACAAGGATTTAATACAGTCCAATCAGTCAAATTTACACTTCCTTCGACTAGACTAGGTGGCCTGTGATGTGGCAAAAAATACTCCTCACCAATTGGCAAAATTAGGTTAACAATAAGCTAAGGTGGAACCCAAGTTTGAACCCGATCAAATAAAGCATGAGTCAACTCAAGTCAATCTGAAGTTCAGCCAATCTTAGTTTGGAAATTAGATTGGCCTGATCTCCTAAGCTCAGATTTTCTGAGCTTAGTTTGGCTATTAGATCGACCTGATCTCCTGAGCTCAGATTTCCCGAGCTCAGTTTAGCTATTAGATTAGCCTTCTCTCCTAAACTTAATAATCACTTGAGCTCAGTTCAACATTTTGATCTCCCGAGCTCAGTTTGGTAGTTAGATCGCCATGTCTTCAGGATCTCCTCCATGAAGCCATGTCTCCACGATCTTCTCCAAGAAACCATGACTCCATGATCTTCTCCAGGATGCCATGCCTCCACAATTTTCTTCGGGAAGCCATGACTCCATGATCTTCTTCAGGAAACCATGTCTCCATATCGGGTCTTTCCCCCAAAAAAGGCATTCTCTTCTTCTCCTGTATAAAGCTAGGAGGAGGGGAATGTGGGGGATCAAGTAATCTCTAATCTTATACTCTTTCTGTTGGTGCAATAGGTCTTAGGTCAAGGTTGACCAAGCTCAAGTTGGGATCGAGTTGATTTTCGAAGTTTGACAATATGATCAAAGGTAAAAGATTGGACAAGAGAGATTGTTTGTCATGCCCCGAGAGTATGCCGAGGCAGAAATCAAACGGACGACATCTCTCCTGTACGTGGTAACATATCCTGTTAATACAAGGCCTTGGGCCCACAATAAATGTTGATGCAGTGAGCATCACTCAAAAGTTTTGATGTATGAACCTCAGTTAAAAGTTAGGATTCACTTGTAGTCTAATAAAAATGTTAAGTGTGCAGGCTTAACAGGAAGACCTAGTAGGTCGAGTTGACCAGATACTAGGCATGAATCTTGACAGATCAAGAGGATCGGACACCAGGCATGAAGCCCAGATGGGTCGCATGGACCGGACATTTGGCATGAAGATCGGTTGGGTCAGAAGACCGGATAATCGACAAAAAGTCCAGCTAGGTCAGGCAGACCGAACAGTTGGTGGAAGCCCTAGTGGGTCAGATCAGATGTCAAGAATGGTTAGTTCGATAGGTAGTCGGCAGGTAAGCCTCGAGTGAAGAGGTGAGGCCGAGTCCTCGGTAGGGGGACAAAGCTAGGCGTCGATCCGACGAAAAGTCTGCATGGGACTTAGTAGTTGAGTTCGAGCAGTATTACTACTGCTATCATAATTCACATTATCTATTTTGTGCTAATCCTGTTTTGCAGGGACCAATCGACACAATGGATTCAAGTCGACTGAAGATGTATAAGTCGACTGGATACCTATTTGGCAGGATCAGCTTGTGATCGATCGGAGATCGTGCGACGCAGATGGAAAGAGCTTGAGTCAACTGAAGATGTTGAGTCGACTGATGAGAGGAATTTCCCGATGCGAAGCCGAGTGATGTGGAGTAGACTGGAGGGGATTCAGTCAACTGGAAGACCACGACTTTCATATCGACAGGCTGATGTGGAGTCAACTGGAAGGCATTCCAGTCGACTGGAAATAGTTTATAAAAGTTGTGCTCGATCAAATCGATTCATCGAAATTCAATCAATGTCGAAGTGCTGCCAAAATACTTGCTCGTCCACTACACTTTGACTCCACGACAAGACGTTCCTCTGATACTCTGTGACTACCTTTACGATTATTAAATGTCGGTATAAAGTCTTGTAATCTCTTTACTTTATTGTTTCGCTTGTATACTTAATTCTCCGAGTGGGTGGTTTGTCACCTAACTCTATCATTTGTAAAAGAAAAATCCTCCGAAGTCGAGAGCACTCGAGTCGGAGGGTATTTAGTGAATTGCCCATCGAGGTCGCTCGTAGAGCAACGAGCCTTGGAGTAGCAACCCAGTCCGGGTTGTGAACCAAGTAAATTGCATGTGTTGATAATTGTCTTTATATTCTGCTGTGTACTTTGATTAGTATAAATAATAGAAAATTAATTTAAAAATATAAAATACCGAGATTCACCCCCCTCTCTCGGTTCACTCGATCCTACAATTGGTATAAGAGCGGGGTCGCTCCGAATTGGTGCAACCACCATCGTTGAGCATTAGAATAATTTAATTATTTTTTTCTTGCTTAGAATAATTTAATTATTTTTTTTTCTTGCTTAGAATAATTTAATTAATTTTTTTTCTTGCTTAGAATAATTTAATTAATTTTTTTCTTGCTTAGAATAATTTAATTATTTTTTTCTTGCTTAGAATAATTCAATTAATTTTTTTATATTTAAAAATCATTTTCTGCATTTAAAATAATTTTCTGTATTTAAAAATAATTTTCTACACTTAAAATAATTTTCTGTATTTAAAAATAATTTTCTGTATTTAAAAATAATTTCCTGTATTTAAAATAATTTTCTGTATTTAAAAATCATTTTCTACATTTAAAAATAATTTTTTACATTTAAAATAATTTTCTGTATTTAAAAATAATTTTATGTATTTAAAAATCATTTTCTACATTTAAAAATAATTTTATGGATTTGAAATAATTTTCTGTATTTAAAAATTATTTTCTGCATTTAAAAATAATTTTCTTTATTTGAAATAATTTTTTGTATTTAAAAATAATTTTATACATTTAAAATCATTTTCTACATATTAAAATAGTTTTCTGCATATTAAATTCATTTCCAACATATTAAATTTCATTAAATTAATTTTTTGCACATTAAATTAATTTTCAACATATTAAATTTCATTAAATTCATTTTCTACATATTAGGATTATTTTCTGCATATTAGATTTATTTTATTTTATTTAATTTTTGTCTTTAGAAAATATTCCATTGATAATGTCACACTTAGAGGGATACAGTACCGTTCGCCCTCCTCTCTTTAACGGAGAGGACTTTTCCTACTGGAAAAGACGAATGGAATGCTATCTGAAGACTGACCTAGAGGTCTGGTTTTCAATTAGGAAAGGATTTATAGCTCTGGTAGATGACTCGGGGGAGTTGTTAGAACCGAAGAAATGGACCTCGGATATTAGGAAGAGAGCTCAAGTCGATTACAAGACATTTAACACCTTGCAATGCGGACTTACTAAAGAAGAGCTAAATAGGGTAGGTCCATTTGAAAATTCTAAAGAATTATGGGAGAAGTTAATTGAATTGCATGAGGGTACAAATGACACTAGGATAGCCAAAAGGGACATGCTTTTAAATAAATTATTTAATTATAAAATGAACAAAAACAAAAACGCTAGTCAACTTCATACGAGGATTAAAGATATATTAAATGGATCACATTTAATAGGACACCAAATAGAGAATAGGGACTTAATTAGGTATACCCTTAAGGCATTTCCGAGAAATGTCTTATGGACATCGATTGTCGATGCCTATAAGGTATCTAGGGATCTCTCCACAATTAGGTTAGATGAACTATTTTGTGAACATGAACTACACGAACAAGCTAACTCGGGTTAAACCAAGAATGGTATAGCTTTGATGGCAGGTTCAACTAAAAAGGAGAGAAAAGTGAAGATTGAGTCCGAAGACGAGTCAAAGTCGGAAACAAACGGAGAAGAGGAGATTGTAAATATCGTAAGAAAAATGTTCAACCGAAAGAAGAGGTTTACAAAGAAAGACGCCAGAAAGGTGGCCGATAACAAGCCGAGACCTCGATCGAAAGTGACTTGCTACGAATGCAACGGAAAGGACATTACAAGTCGGAGTGCGCAAACTTAAAAAAAGGAAGAAAAATCGAAAAAGGAAAAGAAGAAGAAGGCTCTTAAGGCAACATGGGATGAGTCATCATCGGAGGAGTCGGACGCGAAAGAGACGAAGAGAAGCTTGTTGGTGCAGGGGCACTAGATAATCGAACTTGTGTTTTGATTATGGAAAAGACACAAAGTTAAGTTTACATCGTTATCTCACGAGCTAAATCGAGTGTGCAGAAAAATACTAAAGCTAGAGCTGAAGGCTAGCGTCACCTGGAGGAAGCCGCGGTGGTCGGGCGACACTCGAGTGACTTTGGAGGGAACCGAAGGAATCGAGTGGAAGGCCGGAAGCGAGAGCTACAAAGTAAGTATCGAGGTAAGCTCGTGTGAGCGAGAGATGGTAAGATCGTGTCCTCTTTACGGGGACGACCGTAGGCGGCGATCCAACTAAGACTTCATGTGGAAGGTCTAGGTCGAGATCGGACGGTTAGAAACCGTCGTATTTACCATTTTCCATGCTAACCTCTTACTGCAGGGAAGTGGTCAGGCTGGCAGTCAACTGCTGGACATGGGGCAGTCGACTGATGGGAGGCATCAGTCGACTGATGGCGATGAATCAGCCTTTGCGCTTAGTCAAAACGGATAACATTTGATGCGGCCAATTCACGATAAAATTTTGTACAACTTCGGGATCTGTTCCAAAATATTAGGAGACATATTCAGAGGCTAAAATCTATAAAAGGAGGGGAGGATTCTAACTCCAAAGTTCATCAAGATTATTTTCAAGTGCTCCTACAACGCCAAAGCTCCAACACCGTCATAACGCCGACGCGACAACAAGTTCTAATCCTCTTCGTCGGCAACAGTAGCAAGTAATTGCTTTTATTATTGTATTCTTTGTTTTTATTCATAACGAGGTGAGGTAGGTTTGTTGCCTCATCCTCGTACTTCCGATTTTGTGATCGTTATCTCCTACCTCCAACGAGGAGGAGACATTATAGTGTTTTGCCCTCCGTACGCGGTCTAGGACCATTAGGGCCTTGGAGTAGCAACCGTTGGGTTGTGAATCAAGTAAAAATAAACTTGTCTTCTTATTTTTCCACTGTGTCTACTCGTGTTTTAACGAACGAAAAGAAATTCAACGCTCGCTATTCACCCCCCCCCCTCTAGCGACGCTTCTCGATCCAACAATTGGTATCCTCTCGAAGTAATCTTCGGGGTCGGAGTCACTGTTGTAATTGGATTCGGATTCGAATTCTGACTCGAACTCCTCCGGTCTTGCCATGTAAGCTATGTCTTCTCTATTGTCCCAAGTTGCATGGAAGGCCTTCTTTTGCTTTGATTTGAATTGTGCCCTCTTTTGGTTCTTTAGTAGCATCCTTTCCCTCAGAACAATCTTCCGCACTACGTTCACTATTGCTTCCACCTCTTCGGATTCGGACTCTGACTCGTCTTTGGGTTTGAGTCCATCTTCTTGCCTGGTAGGTGGCTTGCTTCTTTGTCCTACAAGTAGAGCAATACCTCTCTCGGCCTGGACCACGTTAGTTTGCTCGTGAAGTTCAAACTCGAAAAATAATTCGTCTAACCTAAGCTTCGAAAGGTCCTTAGAGACCTTGTAGGCATCAACCATGGATGCCCACAAGGTAGTCCTAGGAAATGAATTAAGAACGTACCTTAGTAGGTCACAGTTTTCGAACTTGTGTCTGATGGTGTGCAGGCCGTTGACAATGTCCTGGACGCAGGTGTGTAGTTGCGTCGCCGTCTCGTGTTCCTGCATCTTAAGGTTATACAACTTATTGAAAAGAAGGTCACGTTTAGATACCTTAGCATCGGATGTTCCTTCGTGTAGCTCGATTAATTTGTTCCATAGGTCCTTGGTGCTAATGAATGGTCCGATGCGGTTGAGTTCCTCCTTGGACAAGCCACATTGCAATATTTGAGTTGCTCTTGCATCGGCTTCGATTTGCCTCTTGGTTGCATTTGTCCACTTGTTGAAATCCATGGGCTCTCCTTGATCATTGGTGGGTAGAGCAAAGCCGGTTTGGATTATTATCCAAGTCTCGACTTGTGTTTTCAAGAAACACTCCATCCGACCTTTCCAATAATGGAAATCATCTCCGTTAAAGAACGGAGGTCGGGTGGTGCTATACCCCTCAATGTGAGCCATTAAGTATCTTGCAAAACACAAATAAAAACCAAAGGGTATTCCAAGACTTGGTCTTGGATTAGTAATGCGGGAAATAAATAGGAAATAAATAGAATTAAATGAGAAAAATAAGAAACTAACAAAAACTAACAACTTACGACCTTTGATGTCCCCGAAAGGGTATTAGACGTTGGAAACTCAAAGCCGGACCAAAAGGGAAAGTCAAGGTAATCGTTCTTTAATTAGTACACTTTACAGTATAATTAAAATGCTTACTAGGAAATTGACTAAGTCCGAGTCTAGGGTTGAGTCATTACTTGAGGAGGTTGAAACCCTCAAGCAAGAGGCTACTCTAACCTCTTCAACTAGTCAAGTTCAAGAGGGAAACTCAACCCAAATTGAAAAACTTGAGGAGGAGAATTCTCTTTTGGAAGACCGAGTTCAAGAGGTTGAGGCTAGGTTGGAAAGGTTCACGTTGGGATCTAAGAACCTTAATTAACTACTTGGAACCCAAAGAGCCGTGTACAACAAAGTCGGACTCGGATTTAAGTCAAAGACTACGAATAGGTTTTATATGTCTATCGTAAATCGTAGTCATCAAAGAGTCCAAGCATGGGTCCCAAAGGTTTTATTGAACTCACATCTAAGGACTAATAAGTATTGGATTCCTCAGGATCAAGTTCATTATTTGAATAGACCATATTGGTTCAATGGTCCAGTGGGAGCTAACACTAAAATAGTATACCCGATTACTTAGCAAAACCATTGAATATTTTTCTTTAATTTTTTTTAGAATGGATAGATAGGAAAAATAGTTAGTCAACTCTTGACAGCATAGTATCAGGATGCGGCGAGATGATAGTACGTTAGGGAAACAAAGTCTCGTGTATTCGAGCTAGATAAGGCGTATCTAGCTTGGTGCACTTGACCGAGTGGAACTAGCTAAAGCTACCTCGTCGTATCCTAAACTAGTTAGACCAGGAAGTAACCCTAAGTGACTTAAGTGATATTTTCTTGAATTTGGCTTTGTCTAAGGAAGTGGTCGTTGTTCCGATCAAAGAAGGCCCCTATGCCTTGCCACAACCTGGAAGCCAGTTTCTCGAAAAGTTACTTAACGATCTAAAGGTTAAATCTGAATCTAACCCAAGGTTGACTATCTTTAATCAATTTAAAATCATCTCACAAAACATACAAGGTGAACAAATTCTGAGACACATAGAATGGGTGAGATGTTAAGGATAATTGAAATATACTTAAAACAACCTCTTCAAAATACTACTTACTTTCTCAACTATTATTGTACTAAACAACTCTTAGGCCAAAGTTTAGCGCCCCCTACATCTCTTATACTTCATATATTTGACTAAGGGGGAGAGCAAACTAACCCTAAGGGTTATATTACAAACCTTTAGATTATTGGTGCAGAGGGTCACACCTCGAACCAATCTATCTGACTACTACTAGACGTTATGCTTGGACTCATAGCTAATATATCTTGATGCATGCATATACCATATTATTTTTAAACCCCTATTTTATATAACAAACTCCAATTTTACATAACAAACCCCAACATTTGTTTTGATTTATGGCAAAAGGGGAAGAAGAGCGAAAGTTAAGGGGGAGTAACACAAAATTTATTTAATTTTGAAAACTAAAGTATCTCTTTCAAAACTCACCTAGGGTTAAGGAGGAGTATTGGTTAAGGGGGAGTTTTTGAAAATGACATTCATCATTTACTATACTTGTTTTATGCTTTAATTTCCCTTAACTTTGTGTTGGTTTGTCATAGATCAAAAAGGGGGAGATTGTTGGTGCAGGGGCACTAGATAATCGAACATGTGTCTTGATTATGGCAAAGACACAAAGTTAAGTTTACATCGTTATCTCATGAGCTAAATCGAGTGTGCAAAAAAATACTAAAGCTAGAGCTGAAGGCTAGCGACACCCAGAGGAAGTCACGGTGGTCGGGCGACACTCAAGTGACTTCGGAGGGAGCCAAAGGAACCGAGTGGAAGGCCGGAAGCGAGAGATACAAAGTAAGTATCGAGGTAAGCTCGTGTGAGTGAGAGATGGTAAGGTCGTGTCCTCTTTACGGGGACGACCGTAGGCGGCGATCCAACTAAGACTTCCTATGGAAGGTCTAGGTCGAGATCGGATGGTTAGAAACCATCGTATTTACCATTTTCCATGCTAACCTCTTACTGCAGGGAAGTGGTCAGGCTGGCAGTCGACTACTGGACATGGGCCAGTCGACTGATGCTCATCATTCGACTGATGGGAGGCATCAGTCGACTGATGGGAGGCATCAGTCGACTGATGGCGACGAATCAGCCTTTGCGCTTAGTCAAAATGGATAACATTTGACGCGACCACTTCGCGATAAAATTTTATACAACTTCGAGATCTGTTCCAAAACATTAGGAGACATATTCAGAGGCCAAAATCTATAAAATGTGGGGAGGATTCCAACTCCAAAGATCATCAAGATTATTCTCAAGTGCTCCTACAACGCCAAAGCTCCAACACCGTCATAACGCCGACGCGACAACATGTTCTAATCCTCTTCGTCGTCAACAGTAGCAAGTAATTGCTTTTATTATTGTATTCTTTGTTTTTATTCATAAAGAGGTGAGGTAGGCTTATTGCCTCATCCTCGTACTTCCGATTTTATGATCGTTGTCTCCTACCTCCAATGAGGAGGAGACGTTATAGTGATTTGCCCTCCGTACACGATCTAGGACCGTTAGGGCCTTGGAGTAGCAACCGTTGGATTGTGAACCAAGTAAAAATAAACTTGTCTTCTTATTTTTCCACTGTGTCTACTCGTGTTTTAACGAACGAAAAGAAATTCTACGCTCGCTATGTTGGTGCAACAATGCTCCAAGCATTTATATGTTTTGATGTTTGGCTAATCATCTAAGTTAGGCAATATCTTGTGATCTAATTACGAATGTGTTTAAGTGACAGGGAAATCCAAGGATGAAGTACTTGGTAAAAGGAAGTCCAAGTATGATCTTGGCAAAGGAAGTCCAAGGGATGGACTTGGCGGCATAAGACCAAGCTTGTAGTCTTGGCAGCATAAAGTCCAAAGTGAACCTTGGCAAAGGAAGTCCAAAGTAAAGTCTTGGCAGCATAAGTCCAAGCTTGTAGTCTTGGCGGTGTAAAGTCCAAGCATTTGGCAACCCAAGACATGACGAAATCGAAGGAAGCTCTTGGAAGCAAAGCGCAAAGGATGAACAAGTCGCGGACTCGGAGGGATCCTGAAGGCGCAAGGCTTATTGAGGAGCTAGAAGGTTAAGTCTAGGTCTAGGGTATAAAATCAAGTATGAATTACTCATACTTGATGAGTATCAGTCGACTGATACGATGTATCAGTCGGCCCAGTCGAAGCGTTCGACCGAGTCGGGTGAAACCACGACCATCGATCGCTTTGCCTTCAATCGATCGATGCGCGATCACCGATCAAAATGTCATCCGACCGATCAAGAGAAATATCGCCACGAATGCGCCTCACTCGACTGCTGTCTTGGTCACTCGACTGATCACCCCATCAGTCGACTGATGGAGGGATCAGTCGACTGATCACCTGGCCGTTGGAAATTGCGGCTACGAATCTCCGCGGAGATCGCGTTTCAGAAGCCGTTGGCTTCGGCGGCAGTCGACTGATGGCATGCATCAGTCGACTGATCGACGCCCAACGGGAAAAACAACCCCTCTTCTATAAAAAGGGGCCATGGGGAGCTTGGTGAGGCTAGTGCTCTAAATCCTAACTACATCCTCGTGCTCACCAAGCTTCCTAAGTGTTTTTAGTGATTCAAAACCTCCTCTTCTCTTGTTCTTGATCATCCATCATTGTAAAGAAGAGGAGATCATTGTAAGAAAGGTTTCTCCACCTTGGCTCACTCAAAGGAGAAGATAGTGAAGCTTGGCTAGGACTAATCCACCTTACGGATTGCCGTGGAGTAGGAGCGTCATCTCCGAACCACGTAACATCGGGTGTTAGCATTGGTTTCATATTACTTATTCGTATTCATCTTCGTATTTGTATTGCTTCCGCTAACTTGTTTGTAGAATTGAAGAAACGCTAATCACCCCCCCCCCTCTAGCCATTCCAAAGGGTCCTAACACGCTATTCACCCCCCCCTTCTAGCAACGCTTCTCGATCCAACAAAGCTTCATCGCGTTTATGGTCGAATCAAGATCCAGAGCCGAGTCAAGTTCCGAATATGAGTCCGATTCTGAGTACGAGAGAATCCACGGATCTGTATCTATTTCCAAAGGTTCTAATGAGGTAACTTCTCCATTAGAAGATAAGTTATATAGCATCATTGCATGTTTAGGTAGGAAATTAGCTAAGTCCGAGAATTGGGTTGACTCGCTACTTAAGGAAGTCTAAGTACTTAAGGAGCAAGTCAACTCGAAGACTTCGACTTGCCAACTTAAGGATAGAGACTCAACTCATGTTGCAAAGCTTGAGGAAGAGAACTCAGTCCTAAAAAGGCAAGTAGAAGAACTGACTGGATCATTGGAAAAGTTCGCTTCGGGTTCCAAGTATCTCAACATGATGCTTGGATCTCAGTGAGCTGTTTTCAACAGATCCGGACTCAGGTATAAGGCTAAGTCTACCTATAAATCTTACATGTCATTACTTAGCCGAAATGTTAAGAATTGAGTCCAAGCATGGGTTCCTAAGTCTAGCTTAGTTAACCAAGTTGGACCAAATCAATTTTGGGTTCCCAAGAGTCAAGTTCACTTAGTGAACAAAACTCAAACTAGCTACCATTTAGGGGGAGCTAACACTTTGCTTGTTTCCTTGCCTACTTAAACACTTGCATGTTTTAGTTAACTTTCCTTGTTTTAGTTAAACACTTGAATGTCTTAGTTTACTTTACTTGCTTAATGTAGAATGGACTAGATAGGAAACAAAGTAGTTTAAACTTGAACAACCTAGTACTAAGACAAGTGAATTGATAGTAAGTTGGGGAAGCTCTTCGAAGTGCATGTCTAAGAAGTGGTCGTTGCTCCGATAATCAAGAAGGTCATGTGCCTCGCTACGACCTGGTGCACTAAGTCGAGTGGAACTCACCAAAGCTAACTCACTAAGTCTTTGACTAGTAGACCAAGGCTTAACCTAAAGTGAATCAAGTACTTGATTCCTTTATTGACTTTGTCTAGGAAGTGGTCGTTGCTCCGATAATCAAGAAGGTCATGTGCCTCACCACGACCTGGAAGTCAATACTGGAAAAACTTACTTGACTAGCTCAAACCAAGCCCTAATCTAACACAAGTTTAAACACTTTGAAATTGCTCATTTAATTTAATAAAGATAAAAGAAATCCCCATCTCACAATACTCAATAGGAAAAAGTGTTTTGAAAACCTAGCTTGGGTGAGATGATTTAGATCTTAATTATGCTTAATTAGTTTTATGTAACTACTCTAAACCTAATATACTTAAACCAAGATTAATAAATCTTAATAACATACCTTAATTAAATGTAACTTAAGTCTACTCAACTTAATTAAACAGAGTTATTTAAACTCAAGAAAGTAACATGATTTAAACAAACCTAATTTAGCAAGATTAAAACAAATTTAATCATTTGAAAAGCAATATAACTAGCCTAAACGTATAAGAATTTATGTTTAACTTAATAAATATAAGTAAATCAAATTAAATAACAATAAAATTAAAAAATACTCGGATTCAATCGACTGAAATATTTTCAGTCGACTCAAAAATAGTTGACTGAAAGAAACTCAGTTGCCTCCGAGTATCGGGAAGGTAAAACGCGACTTCAGTCGACTGAATTAAATTCAGTCGACTGGAATGAACCGGTAGATAAAGTTTAGTGGCAAAGTAAATGGTAACATTTATTACAGTCGACTGAAACATCTTCAGTCGATTAAACTTCAAGCGACTAGAATGTTTTTAGTCGACTAAATCATGTCAATAAGATCAACGCCAAGCCGTGCCAAATTTATTCATAACAGCCACCAATCCACCTCCAAAACCCTAATTCCAGACTTCCAGAGGGCTTAGGTCATCATATTCTCTTAATATCATCTGAAATGCCAAGGCAATAACTCTAAAATCTTAGTTTTTATTATGTTCAATAAATATTGAATATTTTAAAATTTAATTAGGGGTAAAAGAAGAGTTGTCGAGGTTGAGTCGTTGACTCCATGCATGGATATTAGGTTTTCCACTGAGGGACATAGGATTAGGTTTGAGAGCATTACTTACATTCCTATGCCCACTAGATACATTAGTAGATCATACTTTAGTAATGCATGCATACTAAGTATGGAGGTCATCACACACTATGGATTAGAAAAACTAGTGTATTGTAAAAACCCCATTAACATAGACGTATGTGCGGAGTTTTTCAATAACTTTACTAAGATTGATGACCTTTCATACTCGACTAGGGTACAGGGTAAGGACTTTGTTTTTACCCCTGACATGTTGAGAGAGCATTTAGGACTATTGCATTCGACGTGCCCTATTGCATGTTTTCCATCCACGGAGTTACCGTACGGTGACCCCTACTCTCATGTTACATTAGATAGGATTCACGTGCTTCTTTTTGGTGAGGAAAGAACTCCTTCTGTGAGTATCTTTAGTTCTACTAGACTTCGAGTACAGGACTATGCCATCTACCGAGTTATAGTGAACTGCATTTTGCCACTCACTACTAGGGACATCACTATAATGTGCCCCTTTCATTCATTTTTACTTTATGCACTTAGTCATAGGTTAGATTTAGATATTAGCCTACAGATGTTTCATTCTATCATTTATCATTCTAGGTCAGTCACTAGCAGGAAGGCACATTTTCCTTACTGCTATATCATTACATCTCTCTTAGCTGCATTAAGATTTGATGTTACCACAGGTAACATCAAACAACTTACTGAGTATGACATGATAGGTTCTAGACAGTTTGGTTTAGCAAAAGTAGGTTTAGATGATAATAATATCCTTGTATGGAAGAGAGATGGGCCTCATCCTCAGCCCCAGCCTGATCCGGAGCAGGAGCCTGAGCCAGATATGGTCCCCGTCCACCACACCAATACCGAGCATCAGGAAGCCCCAGAATTTGATAGCCTATCGCCATTTCTTGGGATTCCAGCAACTCCGACCATAGCAGAGAGACTATCTAGGTTGGAGGATACGATGCAGCGGTAGTATTTTGAGATGATGCAGATTATGCGAGAGTAGAGAGAGGATCATCGACAGATGATGGATCTTCTTAGGTCTTGGGGCATGGGTCCTTCTCATCCCCCATCCGCTGATTAGGATTGTAATAATACTGAATCTTAATAATTTTTTTATATATATAATCTTGTGTGGTTTATGCTTGGTAGAATAGGATTATTATGATTATCATTTCGAATTATTTTGAAAAGTAATATTATATTATTTTTGTAAGAAAATTAAAAATTATTCTAGAATAGGTCAATCTAGAATTCATGATTCTATAGAACTAAGTAGCATTTGCATCTCACAAACACCTAGGATCACCTGTTTGTGTATTGAGCCACGTAGATGGGCGTGAGATGTTAATATTGCACCCCTGGTTCCAGATGTAGATTCAGTGCATCGACATGAACCAACATGGGGTTTACACGAGCAAATTGATCACTTCGATAACTAACTCTAAAACAAAGCTTAATGATTTATTCTATATCATTTGAGCTAATAAAGAGTTGGACATTTGCTTTAAGAACAATTTTTAGATGTGTATTTTCAAAATATAATTTTAATTTATTTTAGTACTCATGCTTGGACTCAGTCCCTATCATTTTTGCAATCATTTAGGGGGAGGTCTTAAAAATTTTGAAAATTTTTTTTATCAAAAACTTTTGAAACTTATGAATTATTTGACAAAAGTTTCCGGAAACTTTTGCAAATATTTAAATATTTAAATATTCCCGAAGATATTAAGTTAGTCAGGGGGAGTTTTGAAAATGTTTTTAAAAAAAATTTTAAAATTTCTGAATTGTTCAAGGGGAGTTTCTGAAGATTCTAGCAAATTGTTAAATATTCCCGAATATATTGAGTTAGTCAGGGGGAGTTTTGAAAATCTTGAAATTTTTATTTTTTCAAATGATTATTGATAAAGTATTATAATAACTCTCCAATATCATTAAATTAACTATTATTTTGATGTATGCCAAAGGGGCAGAGAAGTGATATAAATTATAAACTTAAAAAGAGATATAAACTTTAGAGGATTCAAAAATTTGATAAGGACCTATGCATTTCATACATGGTCAAATTTATGCATGACAAAAGTTGTTAGTTTATTTCTTATACATTTCAATATATGGAGATTGGTATTTAATTCTCCTAACTTTAACTGATGTGTTGTCACACATCAAAAAGGGAGAGATTGTTGATGCAGTGAGCATCACTCCAAAGTTTTGATGTATGAACCTCAATTAAAAGTTAGGATTCACTTGTAGTCTAATATAAGTGTTAAGTATGCAGGCTTAACAGGAAGTTCTAGTAGGTTGAGTTGACCAGATACTAGGCATGAAGTCCAGATGGGTCGCGTGGACCGGACATTTGGCATGAAGACCGGTTGGGTCAAAAGACCGGACAATCGACAAAAAGTGCAGCTGGGTCAGGCAGATCGGACAGATAGTGGAAGCCCTGTTGGGTCAGATCGGATGTCAAGAATTGTAAGTTCGACAGGTAGTCGACAGGTAAGCCTCGAGTGAAGAGGTGAGGCTAAGTCCTCGGTAGGGGGACAAAGCTAGGTATCGATCCGACAAAAAGTCCGCGTGGGACTTAGTAGTCGAGTTCGAGCAGTATTACTACTGCTATCATAATTCACATTATCTATTTTGTGCTAATCTTGTTTTACAGGGACCAGTCGACACAATGGATTCAAGTTAACTGAAGTCCAATCGACTGAAGATGTATCAGTCGACTGGATACCTATTTGGCAGGATCATCTTGTGATCAATCAGAGATCGTGCGACGCAGATGGAAAGAGCTTGAGTCGACTGAAGATGTTGAGTCGACTGATGAGAGGAATTTCCCGATGCTGAGCCGAGTGACATGGAGTCGACTGAAGGAGATTCAGTCGACTAGAAGACCATGACTTCCATATCGATGGGCTGATGTGGAGTCAATGGAAGGCATTCCAGTCGATTGAAAAGAGTTTATAAAAGTTGTGCTCGATTAGATCAATTCATCGAAATTAAATCAACGTCGAAGTCTTGCCAAAATACTTGCTCGTCCACTACACTTTGACTCCACGACAAGACATTCCTCCGACACTCTGTGACTACCTCTACGATTATTAAGTGTCGGTATAAAGTCTTGTAATCTTTTTACTTTATTGTTTCGTTTGTATACTTAATTCTCCGAGTAGGTGGTTTGTCACCTAACTCTATCATTTGTAAAAGCGAAACCCTCCGAAGTCGAGAGCATTCGAGTTGGAGGGTATTTAGTGAATTGTCCATCGAGGTAGCTTGTGATAGAGCTACAAGCCTTGGAGTAGCAACCCAGTCCGGGTTGTGAACCAAGTAAATTGCATGTGTTGATAATTGTCTTTATATTCTGCTGCGTACTTTGATTAGTATAAATAATAGAAAATTAATTTAAAAATATAAAATATCGAGATTCACCCCCCTCTCTCGGTTCACTCGATCATACAATAAACATAACATATAAATGTAAATACAACAAATACACAAAACACAGCGGAACTAACACATATACAATATAAACCACACACCATGCATACCGGTATGACTAACACCAACCTAAGAAACATCGTAACAAAACCAGAAAAGAAAGGTACAATATTAGCAGCGTCCAACACTACAAAACATCGCATAAAACCAAGTACATATTGAGAAGTACACGGAATACTCAAAAATATAGGACCCTAGGGGTTGAGATTGTAGAGGAAATGTTGACTGCTAGAGGGGGTGAATAGCGTCGTGCTAGTACGTGATCGAAATCGTTCGCGTTCGTCTACAAACTTCGTTAGCGTGCAGCAGAATAATAATAATAAAGCAATAACGAAATAGACAAATACGCAAACACAAGTATTTAACGTGGTTCAGAACCAAACGGTTCCTACTCCACGGATCGAGCTCTAAAGAGCTCTAGAGATGCCAATCACACGCCACTATGCAATTGTTAGTGCAATCAACTCGTGATATGGTTTTGATGTGTGTGGCAAAGGGTTTAAGTTAGGATGATTGGATTTGATATGTGCGTTGGAGTCTTGCAGGACTTAGTAATTCGCACATGGAGCATTGGCGAGTTTCACCTCTCATGACTCGGTTCTTGAGTCAGTGAAGGATAGCTTTGCGGAAGTCGTGCGCTTGGAGCATCCGAGGGACCGCCAGACGAGGAGATTGGAGTGAAGTCGGAGGAAGTAGACTTCAGGTCAAGACGCGAAGGATGGTGTTGCATGTTGGGGATCGATTGCGCCGGCTAGAGGGGGGTGAATAGCCCTTTTTACCCGGATGCCGGTATTTGCTCATCTACAAAACTAATTAGCGCAAGCGGAAGACTAATAAAGACAAACAAATAGAAATACGAGAAAACAATCGCTAACAAAGAATGTAACGTGGTTCACGGCTACGCCGCTAATCCACGATCCCGATTCGTCCGAGGTGAATCACTCCTCCAAAGCCAATCACTATTGGTCTCTCCTTTGCACCAAGCTAGGTGGAGGTAACCTTTACAATCAAGATCACTCTTCTTACAAATAGAATGGAGTAAAAACAAGTAAGAAGAGTTTGGAGCTTGTGGGGCACTAGGAAGATCACTTAGAGCATTAGCATTAGCCTCTCAAAGGCTCACACCCTCTCTTTTTATAGAGAGGGCTGTTTTCTTCCCGCTGTCGCCATCACGATCACGCCTCTTGGCGCTGAATGACGCCACTACAATGGCCTCCGAACACGTTGATCCCGACCGCTGTAGTCCAACGAACTCTTCAATGATCGATGGACCTCACTAGTCGATCGGCCGCCTCCGTAGTCGACGCCACCGGCTACGAGCGGTTCTCGCGGCTAAACCCTATTTATCACCGATCCGCTTTCAGCCGATCGATGGTCTTGGCCGATTGCCCACGATGGGGTCGATCACGCCACAATCCAATGATACCACCGAACTCACTGGATTAGCAATGACCGCCATGACATGGCAATGACCGTGTCGAAACCATCCAAACTTGGCCAAATGGCCAAGTTTCACCTAAGAGCTACCTTCCCGGGTTACAATCGCCACTCATCTCCTGAGTCCTCGCCTCGTTCTCTTCGCTTCTCGCCACGCCCCTCGGCAAAGATCACCGCACGGCTCGCAATGCTCCTTCGCCTCTTGCCTCAAGCTCACTTTCTCCCGCTTCACCTAAGCTTCATCCGGGCGGTCCTCGACGCCTAAGCGCATCGCTTCGCAGTTATCCTTCACCGACCAAGACACGAAGTCAGCACATGTAACTGGAACCCACGGCTCCATGTGCGAATTACTAAGTCCCCGCATTTACTTCAACGCACATATCACATCAACATATCAAACTAACTTAAACCCTTTGCTACACCATCAAAACCATATTACGGCAAGAGATTGCCCTAACAATCTCCCCCTTTTTGATGTGTGGCAATCCGTTTAAGTTAGGTAAAAACATTTGATATAAATTCTAAGGTAAGAAAGCATGTAAAGATAAACATGATATAGCAACATGCAACTCCCCCTTAATCCATGAAACTCTCTATGCAAATTTTCTCCCCCTATCATATATTTCTCCCCCTAAAATAATTAACTTAAACATAATTATTTCTCCCCCTTTGACACCATCAAAAAGATTAACACTAAGTTAAAAGCACATGGCATCAAGTCTAATAGAAAGAAAATACCACAAGTTGAATTAAAATCGGAATTCGTGTCATCGACCGTTCGATTGATTCTACTACCGATCGCACGTCTTGTATTCGAGATTTCTGATTTCTGGGGTAAATTTCAGAAATGCGTTAAAAATTCCAGAAAATTCGAAAAATCATGAAATTTGGGGAACACATTTCTTTTAAGTATATCTATCAGTGAAAAATAGGTTTTCATGAAAAATCATTATATTTCCACGTATTTGCCAAAAATCCATAAGCTTTAAAAACTACTAGGTTTTTTATCATAAGAGTATCCATTTTAACACCTAGTCTTGCTTTGAATTGTTTCAAAACATGAATACATAGATTTTAGATTAAGAAATTATTTTGAAAACATATGAAATATCCAACCATGATCTTTGGGCAATATGTCTATGAATTAAACATAAGCCTTCCCCATGATTGGTCTATTATTGCTATGTTGATACTTTAAATGACCATCTAAATGCCATAGACATTAGTGGACATTTGTATCATCCTAACATCTCACCCATGCTAAGTTTGCAATCAAGTTAGCCTATAGTGAGTGTGAGATGCATCCTAGGGGGTATTTGTATATACTTAACCAATATATTCATGCAATTCTATCAAGGTTAAGTATCAACCTAATAATCATCATGATCATAAAGGCATATATGAATGAATTCTACATTATGATCATGAAACTCATGTATTCATCAAATAATAGTCATGCATTAGGTATTATAAGATGATAATAAACAAGGTATCACCTAGTGCATGATTCAAACCTATTTCTCATGATAATGTGCCAAATGTCAAAATCATAAATCATGATTGCAAACATACATAGCAATTACATTAATCATCATGATTTAAGCATTATTATCTATTTATGGGCACGTTATCATCACCCAACACTATCTAAAAAAAAAATGTTGTCCCGTCATCCTAAGTCAACCAAAATATGATATAGGTCAATTCCATATGGTTGACTACCCTAGGGTTTTCCTAACCCTTAAGGATGGATTTTGGAACCCAAAATAAGTTCTTTCCTATTGGGTTCACTAAGTATTCCTTGGGGATCCATTTCCTAGCTATTACTTTCTTCTTATCTTGTCCCCTAGCTATTAGACATTTGTAGGCCTTTTCATTTTTCTTTTCTTTGTAGCCTAGGCCCTTTTTGTTGAAGCTAGCCCTTTGGCTCCCTATAATCATGTTCAATGTGTTGGAGCCAATAGTGAATTTCTCTAGGGCTTTTGTCAAATAGTCTACCTTTTCCCTTAAAGCCCTATTTTCATCCATGCATGCATCACTAATATTAAGTGGCATATAGTTATCATGTGAGCATGCATCATCATTTAAGCTAGAAGAAATATTGTCATTTAAGCATGCATTTTCTAGCTTATTTTCCAATGCCTTAATTTTATCTAGCATGCTCTTATTTTTCTTTTTCATGCCAAATAAGTCCTTAGTTAAACTAGAGATTATGGAAACTATTTTCTTAGGAGAAGCATTCGTTACCATAGTTTCCATGTCTTCTTCTTCTTCTTCGGATGATGAGGATGTAGAAGCTCCCCCTTCATTTGAGCTCTCTCCACTTGAGCTTGATTCTTCATTTTCGGTGGAGGAGGAGCAATCCGAGTCATGAAGAGTCATTAGTGCTAGGTTGGAGTAGACATGCTCTTCTTCTTCGGATGAGGAGGATGAAGCAACGTCATCCCATGTCTTGGCTTTGAGTGCCATGGCCTTCCCTTTTCCTTTTGCCTTCTTCTCTTCTTCCTTTCTCTTGCTCCCTTTCTTCTTCTTCTTTTCTTCCTTCTTTTTCTTTTCTTCCTTGCTCTTGTTTAGGAGGGGACAATTGTCCCTTATGTGCCCCTCTCCTTGGCAATTATAGCATATGACCTTCCCCCTTGGTCTTCTATTCCTATCATGAGATTTATCAAATCTAAGATTCTTAAATGCATGCCTTACCTTCCTTACCATGTAGGCTTCTTCCGTGCTATCCATGGAGGAGGTAGAGGCTTCATCGGATGAGGAGGAGGGAACTTTCATCTTCTTCTTCCCCTTATTTGCCAACAAGGCTACTCCCCTTGAATTTTGGACTCTAGGCTCTTCTTGTATACCTTCAAGCCTTGTCTCATGAAGCTCCATTGTTGAGAAAAATTCTGTTGGGTTTCCAGCACCGCGGCGTGTGTGTGTTCGATCATGTTTCGTAAACATGAGCACAGCGGAAGCAATTAAAAATAATAAATCTATATTTATTACAACACACACAACACACGCATGCTATTACAACAAGTGTAAACATAACCGTAAATTAAAATTTGCAATAAAAGGAAATTAAACTACGTTATACCTTCCGTATGACGTGTAGCGGAAACGGCATCAACCGGAACGATCCTCGTAAGAATCGTCTCTATCCGTATCCACGCCGAGCTCCTCGGGATGACTTCGCTAAGTCACGAGCTTCGTCTTCGTACGGGTTACTAGCCTCGTGTTGAAGACGACGTGATCGAGAGATGATCACGATCCGAATCCAAATTCGGATCCAAAACGAGTTCTCAAAACTCGCTTCTCCGGAGAGGTATTCGTCAACCGTTTGACGAATCCTTCGTCCTCCACCTCAGAGGATTACCGGAGATCAAATCCCCGGTAAGTTAGCCGCTGTCGGAGCACTAACCGTCGTCCAAACGACGCTCCGACGAGAGGAGGAGAAGCTGTCCAGAAAACTGGACAGCTTGGTGGAGGAGTAGGCGCCGGCCAAAACAAGGAGAGAAAAGGCTCACCTTGATGCCGAACCTATAGGAGATCACCGGAGGGTCGCCGGAGGTTCACCGGCTGGAGCTTGGACGCCGGCAAGGGTCTTGGACGGCGGCACAAAGCTGGGCGGCGACAGCTTTAGGGTTGGCGCCGAAAACTCCAACAATTGGGGTGGGCGGCAACTCTAAGAGGCTAGGGTTTTGGATGATTAGGGTTTGCCTCTTCATTAGAGCTTAACAAACCCTAATGCCCTCTTTTATAGAGAACTAATTCTCTTAATGGTTAATGGATCATATCCATAAAGCCCGTTAACCCGCTCCATTAAGATAAGTTAAAATAAACCAAACCATGATGGTTTATTTTAAGTTAAAACGAACCGAACCAACCTTTGGTTCATTCGTTTAATATAAACCAAACCCTTTGGTTTATTCTCATCCATTGGATTAGAACCAAACCATTTTGGTCCATCCATTATGTCTTCATAAGACACGGCCCATCCACGCTTCCATTGCGACTGAAACAATTTCATGCTCGCTTATGTTTGGTCCAACCAAACATAGTTTCTCTGGCCGAGAATCCCATTCTCAAGCTCGCTTTAAATCCTTTGGATTACACTCGCGCGGTGACCAAATAGGTTCTCGGTTTATGTTGGCCGCCTATAATTAACCATTAATTATAGAACGATCATGAGTGGCACCTAGTAGTACATCATGATCCCCATAATTAACCAAAAGATCAACGTTGATCCGTAACTATTTCAAACCCTTCAAGAGCTCGAATGAATCGTGCCCCATTCCCTTCACTCATCTTATACCCACTTGGTTCAGGACATGGTCTATTGTGTCAGTCCCCACTAGGCTGACTACGTCACACCTAGCCCAAGTATCATTTCCTCGTCCTACGGATTCTAGTTACTCCACATGTATCGAAGAGTACTTTACTCTAAACATGTAATGCTTTGGCCAAAGACTTTAGTAACAATCCGACGAGAGGCCATGGGTATACATCTCCTCGCAAGGAGTGGTGAATCCTTTATAGGCTATTCAAACACCTTCGATCACTTCGACTTATACCCAATCATCTCGGGTCCACATCTCCTTAGAGATGTTTGCTTAAGATGTCAAAGCATAAGTCTCCATGATCAAGATGACTTGAATACCGCAAGTCAAAGGAACATCGCACTTAAGCCACAGTAAGAACTTCATTGACATATCTATATATGCAGAGAACCATATGAAGTATTACGGCTGGTCACTCCAATGAACTAGTTACCATAACTAGCATCCACGATTAACTCCGGACATCACTATGTCTCCAGCCAGTGAGAATCAGCTGCTTGGATACACCAAGGAGTATACCTCGTGCTAGTCTCGAAAGAATTGATGGTGTCCAAATCCATCAATTCATCGACTAGGGATAATTCCGATACATCACAATTACACATGTAGAGATACTCACTAGTTGTGATCCAATCACAAATTCTCTCATGCTGTGAATCACATCGTGGACATTCAGTAAATGAGTTTAAGATCCAATCAAATACATGAAACATGTATACTCAAATAGTGAATCTTCATTTATCATATAAATGGTTCATACATAAGGCGATTACCTTAGGACATCTCTCATATATTACTAACAGACTCCCACTTGGCCTAATGCCAATCGCTACGGTATCCTATACCATAAGCTCTAACATGACCCTCAAACTTACTTTGAGGTAATGCTTTAGTCAAAGGATCCGCTAAGTTCCTTTCAGTGGGAATTTTCTCGATTTGTATTTCGTTCCTACTGATGATCTCTCTGATAAGATGATAGCGGCGAAGCACATGTTTGGATCATTGATGAGACCACATCAAGTTCATAGATGAACTTATTGATCCAAACCGCTTCCTTTGCTGCTTCCAAAGCTGCAACGTATTCTGTCTTAGTGGCAGAATCCGCTATAGTGTCAAGCTTGGAACCTTTCCAACTTATTGCGCCTCCATTTTAGGTGAATACATACCCAGACTGAGACATGGAATCATCCTTGTCTGTCTGGAGCTGGCATCCGTATACCCACGTATCACCATGTACCCTTCTCCATATATTAGGAACGCATCCTTAGTTCTTCTCAAGCACTTAAGGATCGTCTTAACAGCCACCCAATGATCCATTCCTGGATCAGACTGGTATCTACTCGTGACACTCAGAGCATATGATACATCGGGCCTTGTACATAACATAGCATACATGATAGATCCTATTGCGGATGCATAGGGAATCTTACTCATGCAAATCCTCTCGTCTTCTGTGCGCGGACACATAGACTTCGAAAGGTGTACCCCATGCCTGATGGGTAAGAAACCTTTCTTGGATTCCGACATGCTAAACCTCTTTAGCCCTCGGTCTATATATGTAGACTGCGAAAGACCAAGCAACCGTTTCGATCTATCTCTATAGATCTTAATCCCGAGGAAGTAGGTTGCTTCTCCCAGGTCTTTCATGGAGAATGTCTTGGATAACCAAACCTTCACTGACTGTAAGATTGAAACATCATTTCCTATAAGTAGTATGTCATCGACATACAATACTAGGAATACGACTGCACTCCCACTAACCTTCTTGTACACACAAGGTTCGTCTGGATTTTGTGAGAAATCAAACTTTTTGATCGTCTCATCAAAACGGATATTCCACTCGGATGCTTGCTTCAATCCATAAATGGATCGCCGCAATTTGCATACCTTGGTTTTATCAACCGATGTGAAACCCTCAGGTGTATCATATACACGCCTCGAGCTGTTTCCATTAAGGAAAGTGTTTTCACATCCATCCGCCATATCTCATAATCATAATGAGCCGCTATGGCGGAGCATCCGAATGGATTTAAGCATAGCTACGAATAGGTTTCGTCATAATCAACACCTGTTTTTGACGATATCCTTTCGCCACCAATCTAGCCTTATAGGTAATCACATTACCATCCATGTCGGTTTTCTTCTTGAAAACCCACTTGCACCCTATAGGCTTTATGCCTTCAGTGGGTCAACCAAGTTCCAAACTTGGTTTTCGTACATGGAATCCATTTCACTTCATGGCACCAAGTCACTTATCCTTTACGAACTTGTCGACTTCTTCATAATCGGTAGGCTCTCATCATCAATGAGTAACACGTCCGCTCGATTCACTTACGAGAAATCCATATTTCTCGGGAATATCGCGTGTTCTACGGATCTACGAAGATGTGGTGTTACAATAGGTCCGATTGCTCATCACTATGAGTTGTCTTGTCAGCTTTCACCAGAATCTCATCAATGTCTATTTGAGTCTCTCGAGCCTCCTCAAGCTACGACACTCCCACTATTTTCTTGCAAGAGAAACTCTTTCTCTAGAAACACAAAGATGCCTCAAACAAACACCTTTGTTCCACAGATGATAGAATTGGTAACCCCTTGTTTCCTTAGGGTATCCAATAAATAGACATTTATCGACTTAGCATCCAATTTGTCCGATATACCGGCTTACATAAGGTGACAACCCCATATCTTCAAGTAAGATACATGAGGTTTCTTACCATTCCATATCTCATATGGAGTGGTTGAGACTACCTTGGTAGGCATTCTGTTTAACAAGTAAACAGCTGTCTGAAGTGCATAACCCCAAAAGGACTTGGGAAGAGTTGCATGATTCATCATTGACCTGACCATGTCCAACAAGGTTCGGTTACGCCTCTCAGATACACCATTATGTTGTGGTGTATAGGGCGGAGTCCATTGAGACAATATGTCATTGTCTCTTAGATAATCAAGAAACTCTTGACTTAAGTATTCACCACCTCGATCCGATCGAAGTATTTTAATACTTTTGTCATGTTGTTTCTCTACTTCATTTCTAAATTCTTTGAACCTTTCAAAGGCTTCAGACTTGTGTTTCATAAGGAACACATACCCAAACCGTGAGTGATCATCGGTGAAGGTAATGAAGTAGCTATAGCCTCCTAAAGCTTGAGTTGACATAGGTCCACATACATCAGTATGTACTAGACCTAGTAACTCTCCCACTCGTTCACCTTTTCCAGTAAAAGGTAACTTAGTCATCTTGCCTTTTAAGCATGATTCGCATGTATCGTATGAATCCAATTCAAACGATTCCAGAATTCCACATCGGTGTAATTCGGACATGCGTTTCTTGCTTATATGGCCAAGACGACAATGCCACATATAGGAGTCTATTTGATTATCCTTTCGAGCACGCGTGGTGCTCGCTTCGATATTGAAAATGTCACTGGATACGTCCAACGTATAAACACCATTGCTTAAAGTTCCAGTCCCATAAAGAACTCCATTCAAAGTTATGTAACAACAATTGTTACTAAAAGTCAAATGGTACCCATTTCTATTTAAACAAGAAATAGAAATGATGTTCTTTATCAACGAAGGAACATAAAAGCAATTGTCGATTCTAAGACAAGTCCTACAGGAGTTCCAACAAATACGCCCGATGGCGGCAAAAAAGAACCGCTTGCTCCATTCCCAACACGTAAATTTGACTCTCCTCGACGAGTCTTCTTCTATTCCTTAGCCCATGTATGTCATTACATATATGTGAGCCACACCCAAGATCGAATACCCAAGTGTCCGAGGAAATAGAATGACAATCAATAAAGAAGATTTCAAGAAGATGGGGCATCCGATGCCTTATCCTTCTTCACGGACTCAAGATAAATCTTGTACTTTCTTCAAGAATGGCTCTCCTTGCCATAATGATGGCAAGTTTCCTTTGTGCTAGTTCTACCTTCTTAGCCCTTCTCTTCTTTCCTTCTTGTTCCTTTGACTTCCTCTTAGAACCTTTCTTGAGGAATCAACTAACAAGACACCGTCCTCGCTCATGCTTCTCGTAAGACTCCACAGTCTTCAAAGATATTGAGCGACTACACAGATGAACCTCCTAACATCTCGGAGGTGAAGAGGAGCTTTGAGACTTGAACCTTCAATCTCACTTGCTCATCAACCAACTCACAAAGATGAAGGACTACGATATGAGCATCCATATGCTCATGCCGCTGTAGCTTGGGTTCCATCATGGCTAGCATGATGCAACTCATTTGTCGTAATCACTCACATGTTTCGATAGGCCAACAATTGGTCCAGAGTTGCATCGCCACTAGGACGGGCGGAAGAGGCGCTCGAGGACATTTGCAAGCTTTTCAACCTTGAGAACAATTCTCAAGCTTCTAAGCGATCCATGAAGTTCGGCCCACCAATTTATTCAATCCAAAATGGAACGCAATTCAAAGACATCATGATCAATCTTAGAAATACAAAACGAGCATATATGAGAAAGATGATTTTAAAATGCATCAATATACATTTATAAATCCCATTCATTTTTCAATTTCAAAACCCCAAAATCACTTCGAGATTGTAGGTCCATCTCCGAATGGGCTGATATCCATCATAGTTATGAACAACCTTGGAGAGAGTCCAACAAACCATTCATAACTACGCGTAGGTATCATCTATACCGATTGCATATCCCGATATATGCAACTATCACAATGTGCTATCAACTAATTGAATGTTCACACATACATCGGGTTGTTAACACATTAACAAGTATGCATCATATGCATAGCACCCAACTTCACCTCCCTTTACATCGACCTTGGAGAGAGTCCAACAAGCCGATGCTCGTGTTAAAGCCAACCCATTAATCGACATAGTTTTAATATGGTTAGAGCGCATTCAACCAATTAGCCCAGCTTGGAGAGAGTCCAACAACCAAAGCTAACGATTGACCTCTGACTCTTACCATATTAGTATTAAACTATTCCATGGTTTGAACATATTCAGGTTCGAGCCGGGCTTGGAGAGAGTCCAACAACCCAAACAAGAAACAGAACTCTGGTTCTAACCATATTAATGGAAGGTGTAGGCTTTAATATTGATTAAGGGTTTTTATGTCTCATCCTCTTTGCATGCAAATAACTATTATCTACATGGCATGGCATACATGGCATACATCTACATGTCACGACACGCATGGCATAATGTTATGCATCTAATGCAATTACATGGCATACAATTATGTCATGTATATAATTTCTTTATATGTCATAACTATTTATGGAAATAAAATATGTTTAAGATTTGATTCTCCAAATCAAATCATAATTAAATTAGGAAACAAATTTCCAAATCTAATCACATATTTTATTCATGGAATTATTTGATTAAGGAAAATCTATTTAGGAAACCAATTTCCTAAATCATTGAAACTACTTATGGAAATAAAATATTTTAAGATTTGATTTCCCAAATCAAATCATGATTAAATTAGGAAACAAATTTCCAGAATCTAATCAAATATTTTATTTATGGAAAATATCAATTTCCATAAATACTTCTAACTTTCCAAAAGTGGAAGATTTCCATAAATACTTCTAGACTTTCCAAAATTGAAAAATTTCCATAAATACTTCTAAATTTCCAAAATTAGAAAATTTCCAGAAATAACATTATGACTATCGCAAAACCATTTTACGATTATGTCAAACACAACTGGGCTCTGATACCATCGCTTGGGTTTCGCATCCACAAGGCGTGTGTGTGTTCGATCATATTTCGTAAACATGAGCACAGCGGAAGCAATTAAAAATAATAAATCTATATTTATTACAACACACACAACACACGCATGCTATTACAACAAGTGTAGACATAACCATAAATTAAAATTTGTAATAAAAGGAAATTAAACTACGTTATACCTTCCGTATGACGTGTAGCGGGAACGGCATCAACCGGAACGATCCTCGTAAGAATCGTCTCTATCCGTATCCACGCCGAGCTCCTCGATGACTTCGCTAAGTCACGAGCTTCGCCTTCGACGGGTTACTAGCCTCGTGGTTGAAGACGACGCGATCGAGAGATGATCACGATCCGAATCCAAATTCGATCCAAACGAAGTTCTCAAAACTCGCTTCTCCGAGAGGTATTCGCCAACCGCTTGATTTAATCCTTCGCCCCTCCACCTCAGAGGATTACCGGAGATCAAATCCCGTAAGTTAGCCGCTGTCGGAGCACTAACCGCCGCCCAAACGACGCCCGACGAGAGGAGAAGCTGTCCAGAAAACTGGACAGCTTGGTGGAGGAGTAGGCGCCGCCAAAACAAGGAGAGAAAAGGCTCACCTTGATGCCAACCTATAGGAGATCACCGAGGGTCGCCGAGGTTCACCGCTGAGCTTGACGCCCAAGGGTCTTGACGGCAGACAAAGCTGGGCGGCAAGCTTTGGTTGGCGCCAAAAACTCCAACAATTGGGGTGGGCGGCAACTAGGTTGGGGGGCTAGGGTTTGATTATTAGGGAGCTTAACAAACCCTTAAGCCCTATTTTATAGAGAACTAATTCTCTTAATGGTTAATGGATCATATCCATAAAGCCCGTAACCCGCCTCCATTAAGATAAGTTAAAATAAACCAAACCATGATGGTTTATTTTAAGTTAAAACGAACCAACCAACCTTGGTTCATTCGCTTAATATAAACCAAACCCTTTGGTTTATTCTCATCCATTGGATTAGAACCAAACCATTTTGGTCCATCCATTATGTCTTCATAAGACACGGCCCATCCACGCTCCATTGCGATCAAACAATTTCATGCTCGCTTATGTTTGGTCCAACCAAACATAGTTTCTCTCGTCCGAGAATCCCATTCTCAAGCTCGCTTTAAATCCTTTGATTACACTCAAAGTGGTGACCAAATAGGTTCTCGGTTTATGTTGGCCGCCTATAATTAACCATTAATTATAGAACGATCATGAGTGGCACCTAGTAGTACATCATGATCCCCAATTAACCTAAAAGATCAACGGTTGATCCAGAACTATTTCTGAAACCCTTCAGTAGCTCGAATGAATCGTGCCCCATTCCCTTCACTCATCTTATACCCACTTGGTTCAGGACATGGTCTATTGTGTCAGTCCCCACTAGGCTGACTACGTCACACCTAGCCCAAGTATCAGTTCCTCGTCCTACGGATTCTAGTTACTCCACATGTATCGAAGAGTACTTTACTCTAAACATGTAATGCTTTGGCCAAAGAATTTAGTAACAATCCGACGAGAGGCCATGGGTATACATCTCCTCGCAAGGAGTGGTGAATCCTTTATAGGCTATTCAAACACCTTCGATCACTTCGACTTATACCCAATCATCCTGGGTCCACATCTCCTTAGAGATGCTTGCTTAAGATGTCAAAGCATAAGTCTCCATGATCAAGATGACTTGAATACCGCAAGTCAAAGGAACATCGACTTAAGCCACAAAGAAGAACTTCATTGACATATCTATATATGCAGAGAACCATATGAAGTCTTACTACCTGGTCACTCCAATGAACTAGTTACCATAACTAGCATCCACGATTAACTCCGGACATCACTATGTCTCCAGCCAGTGAGAATCAGCTGCTTGGATACACCAAGGAGTATACCTCGTGCTAGTCTCGACAGAATTGATGGTGTCCAGATCCATCAATTCATCGACTAGGGATAATTCCAATACATCACAATTACACATGTAGAGATACTCACTAGTTGTGATTCAATCACAAATTCTCTCATGCTGTGAATCACATCGTGGACATTCAGTAAATGAGTTTAAGATCCAATCAAATACATGAAACATGTATACTCAAATAGTGAATCTTCATTTATCATATAAATGGTTCATACATAAGGCGATTACCTTAGGACATCTCTCATATATTACTAATAAATTCCTCCAAGGTACTTACTTCCAAGTTCTTGGAGATGTAAAATGAGTCCACCATGGAGCTCCATTTTGAGGACCGGGGAAATGCATCTATGGCCTTCATTACCATATCCCGGTTGGAAAGCTTTTCACCTACACTTGTTAAACCGGTTAAAATTTCCTTAAATCTAGAGTGTAGGGATTTTACCTTCTCTCCCTTTTCAAGTTTGATATTGGACAATTGGGAGCAAAGAACGTCTCTCCTTGCTAGCTTTGCCTCGGATGTGCCTTCATGGATTTCTATTAGTTTCTCCCACATTTCGTTGGCGCTAGCACACTCTCCTATCCTATTAACTTCTTGTTGGGGGAGGACATTGTATAGGTGGTGCTTGGCCTTTGAATTTGCCAAGTATTCTTCTCTTTGCCTTTTGCTCCACCTCGATTTCTCCAATGGCTCCCCATCCTCGTTCCTAGGCAAATCGAAACCGTTTTCCATTATTAATAGAATTTCAAAATCGGTCTCGAAGAATACCTCTATTCTCTTTTTCCACCAAGAGAATTCACCGTCGAACTTCGGTGGGTGGATGTTTGAGCCGGCCATTTTGAAAATTTGCTTGTTGTGGCGATTAGTCCTCGACAAGCTTAACTTGGCTCTGATACCACTTGTTGGGGATCGATTGCGCCGGCTAGAGGGGGGTGAATAGCCCTTTTCGCCCGGATGCCGGTATTTGCTCGTCTACAAAACTAATTAGCGCAAGCGGAAGACTAATAAAGACAAACAAATAGAAATACGAGAAAACAATCGCTAACAAAGAATGTAACGTGGTTCACGGCTACGCCGCTAATCCACGATCCCGATTCGTCCGAGGTGAATCACTCTTCCAAAGACAATCACTATTGGTCTCTCCTTTGCACCAAGCTAGGTGGAGGTAACCTTTACAATCAAGATCACTCTTCTTACAAATAGAATGGAGAAAAAACAAGTAAGAAGAGTTTGGAGCTTGTGGGGCACTAGGAAGATCACTTAGAGCATTAGCATTAGCCTCTCAAAGGCTCACACCCTCTCTTTTTATAGAGAGGGTTGTTTTCTTCCCGTTGGCCGCCATCGCCACCCTTAGCGATCGTCAACGGCCTCGAACACGTCGGATCTCGGCCAGATTGTAGTCAGCGGAACTCTTGGCGATCGATCACTGGACCTCACCGAGCCGCCTCCGTGTCGGCCTTGATTGGCTACGGCGGTTCTATGGCAAAACCCTATTTATCGATCACGCGCCTTGTGATCCGATCGATAGTCTTGGCAATGATCGCCATATATGGCGTCGATCGGCGCGCCACAATCGATCGATCGGATACAGTTGAACTCACTCGACTTGCGATCGGCCGCCATGACATGGCGGCTGATCGGTGTGTCGAAAAACCCATCCGGCACTTGGCCAAATGGCCAAGTTTCACCTAAGAGCTACCCTTCCCCGGGTTACAATCGCTCACTCTCATCTCTCGGAGTCCCTCGCCTTCGAAGTTCTCTTCGTTCTCGGCCACGTCCCTCGGCAGCATCAGGCGCACAGCTCTGCAATGCTCCTTCGCGTCTCTTGCCTCGAAGTCTACTTCCTCCGGCTTAACTCCAAACTTCTCGTCCGGAGGTCCCTCGGATGCTCCAAGCACACGGCTTCCGCAAAGCTATCCTTCACCGACTCAAGGCACGAGTCATGAGATGTGAAACTTGCCACGGCTCCATGTGCGAATTACTAAGTCATGCACGACTTCAACGCACATATCACATCAACATATCAAACTAACTTAAACCCTTTGCCACACCATCAAAACCATATTACGGCAAGAGATTGCCCTAACACTGCAGAGTCGTGCGCTTGGCGCATCCGAGGGATGTGGCCGGACGAAGACAACTTCAAAGGCGAGGGACTCCAAGGGATGAGAGTGAGCGAATGTAACCCGGGAAGGGGTAGTGCGCTTAGGTGAAACTTGGCTAATTGGCTAAGTGTTGGATGGGATTTCCCGACATCAGTCGACTGCCATGTCATGGCAGTCGACTACTTGTCGATCGTGACTGACTAGCGCTCGAGTCGGTTCATAGCCAATGATCGCCATGGATTGGAAGTCGACTGCGAGACCACCAGTCGACTGATGAAGACATCAGTCGACTGGTCGCAAGGGTTTCGGGCACAGAATCGAGTCGAGCTCGCGAGCACTCGACTGGAAGTCGACATCAGTCGACTGATGGTAAGATCAGTCGACTGATGTAGGAGCCATTGGGTGAAAGTCAACGTGGAAAGCAGCCATTATTGGGAAACAGCTACAGGATCAGTCGACTGATCATGGCATCAGTCGGCTGGTCCTGTGTCAACGGGAAGAAACCCTCTTCTTCTATAAAAAGAAGAGGTGAGGGGCTTTGGGGGCCTAATGCTTCAACTCATAACATCTCCCAAAGTGCTCTAAAGGTCTTCTACTCTTCTACTTGTGCTAATTCTCATTCCATTGTAAGAAGAGTGAATTCTTATAAGATAGGTTACCTCCACCTAGCTTGGTGCAAAGGAGAGATCTAGTGGATAGATTGAGGAGTGATTCACCTTGGACGAATCAGACCATGGATTAGCGGTGAAGCCGTGAACCACGTTATATTCTCTTGTTAGCATTGTTTATCTTTTGTTTGTTTCTTAATTGTCTTTATTAGTATATTCCACTTGCGCTAATAGTTTTGTAGACGAGCAACGAATGAACGATTTCCACCGTCTACGACAAAGGCTATTCACCCCCCTCTAGCCGGTCAACATCGACCCTACAAGTGGTATCAGAGCCAAGGCACTTGTCACCGGACTAACCGCCGCAACAAGCACTATATCAAGAGATGGTCAGCTCTAACATTAATCCGCTGAAGTTCGAGGGGAAATTCACTTGGTGGAAGAAGCGAATGGAGGTATTCTTTGAAACCGATTTCGAAATTCTATTAATTATGGAAAACAGTTTCGAAATGCCTAGGGATGAAGAAGGGGAGCCATTGGAAAAATCAAGATGGAGCAAGAGGCAAAGGGAAGAGTACTTGGCAAACTCAAAAGTCAAACATCACCTCTAAAATGTACTCCCTCAAAAAGAAGTGAATCGGATAGGGGAATGTGATAGCACCAAGGAAATGTGGGAGAAACTCATAGAGATTCATGAAGGCACATCCGAGGCCAAGCTAGCAAGGAGAGATGTCCTTCGCTCCCAACTAACCAATATCAAACTCAAAAAGGGAGAGAAGGTAAAGTCTCTACACTCTAGGTTTAAAGAAATTCTAACCAAGTTGACAAGTGTAGGGGAAAAGCTCTCCAACTGGGATATGGTAATGAAGGCTATAGATGCCTTTCCCCGGTCCTCAAGATGGAGCTCAATGGTGGATTCCTTCTACATCTCCAAGAACTTAGAAGTTAGCACCTTGGAGGAATTTTTCTCAACCACGGAGCTCCATGAAACAAGGCTTGAAGGAATAAATGAAGAATCAAGCATCAAGCCATCAAGAGGAGTAGCCCTAGTAGCCAATAAGGGAAAGAAGAAGAAGATAGAGAATTCTTCCTCCTCTGACGAAGCATCCTCATCCTCCTCTATGGATAGCACGGAAGAAGCTTACATGGTAAGGAAGGTAAGACATGCTTTGAAAAATTTTAAATTTAATAAATTTAATGATAGGAGGAGGAGACCAAGGGGGAAGGTAATTTGCTATAATTGCCAAGGAGAGGGACACATAAGGGATAATTGTCCCCTCTTGAACAAGAGCAAAGAAGAGAGGAGAAAGAAAGAAGAAAAGAAGAAAAAGGGAAGCAAGAAGAAGGAAGAAGAGAAGAAGGCCAAGGAAAAGGTGAAGGCCAAGGAACTAAAGGCAAGAACTTGGGATGACCCCTCTTCATCATCATCATCATCGGAAAAGGAGAATGCTTTTGTAAAATACTGAAATGTAAAATAGTAAATTAAATAACCAAATAATTAAGAAAATAATCCTAGAAATTTTTCGAGATTTTTAGGAATTTTAGGAATTTTTCTGGGTTTAAACGGACTCCGTATGAGATTTCTATGGGGATAAAATAACTAGGCTTTATTTAAGGGGTATTAACCTAAACCAGAAACCCTAATTTCTATTTTTTTTATTTCCCTTTTTCCTTCCCCGTCGCGACCTCCTTCGGCAGTTTCCTTCAGCCGAGCCTTCTCTTCCCCCGCCGCGCCCTCTTCTTTCTTCCTCGCGGCAGCCCGACGCCGCTGCGCCCGACGCCAGCCCTCTTCTCCGGCGACTGAGCCTTTTCTTTTCCGCTCCGCTGCCCGACGCCGAGACCGGCCGTCTCTCTGCTGGCACGCCGCTGTCGACGCCAGCCTTGTGTGCTTCCTTCGCCGGGCGCCCCTCTTCCCTCGCCTTCCTCAGTCCTGGCCCATGCGCGCCGACTCCTCTGCGACTGACGCCGGCCGATCGAGTCTGTGGCCAATCTCCTGACCGCCGCTGTTGTTCCCCTTTTGCTGTGCTTCTGGCCGGTGGTCGCCGGAGTAGGTAAGGGTTTCTTTTGTGGATTGGTTGACCGATGTTGTGAGGAGAGGAATTGAAGAGAATCGGTGAGTGAGGTTAGGGGCAATGATAGGGCAGCAAGGAAGTACCGGTTGTGAGAGGCTGTAAGGGTTTTGTTTTGGAGGTGGTCGTGCAAGGGTGGCTGTGAATAATGTTTGAGCCGCTGTAAATTGAGTTGGAGATCTGATTTGGGGAAAGGATTGGTATTGGCTGTCGGTGGAATTTCTAGGGCGGGTGAGCTTGATTGGTCGATTTGGGTTGATTCCGGTGTTATTCGGTTGATCGGTACGGTATTCGGAGGATATGGGATTTGGGTGATATTGTTTGATCTTGAGGATATTTTTATAGGTGATGAATTAGGTTAATTGATTTGGAATTAATTGGGCTAAATTAATTGTATGGATATTTATGGACAAGGAAAATTGGAAATAGTTTGGGTTAATTGGGATATAAAGGAAATCGATTAATTATTCGATTTGTCGTTGAATTGTATTTTTGTGCTTGACTATAGTCAGTTTTATCAGACGAGTGTCCCGATCGTGACGACGATTTGGTTCATTCTTGCGGATATATATATTCAGGCGGGTATTTTGACTTAACTTTTAGATTAAGTCAAGTTGATATGCTAGTTAGGATAGCTTACAATAACTTTTTCATGTTTATATGCCTGGTATGATTTTGGTGCCTACTAGATACATGCATGTGATAGGATATGATTATATTTCCCTGTTTGACTTGGATCATAGTTATTTGGATTATGGATATGTACATATTGATTGTACATATTATTCGGATAGGTATTTTGAGTAGGATTTACATGCTTTAGTATCATGCACCATTTTTGCGGTTCCATTATTATTGTCCATGACGTTACAGCTATACTGCCCTGCACACACTGCCACTCATGGGTTAGTGGTACATCAGGAGGGTGTGTGCAGTTGCTCTGTCAGGCTCCGCTGGTCCGCTCATGGGTAGCGATGAGGCAGCGTGGTAGCGGGCAGGGATCCCTCCTCTGGCCTATGACACCGGGAGTTGAGAGCTTAGCTCCCCCACTATGTTTGGGGCAGGAGGATAGGTATACTCCGACAGCATCCTGTCCACTCGGTCACTCAGGAGCAGTGATGGCAGAGTGCACAGTTGTTATAGCCCTACCCACTCGGCTTCACCATTGCGTGTGAGGCGGCTGACTGGCGTCAAGGGTGACCATGTCATTGGCACGACATGCACTTTGCACGGATTGCATTTGTATTGTGTTTGCTGCATTTTTATTGATGCCTTGGATGTGCATATGATTGTCATGCATACAGGATACATGATTATATATGGTCAGGACTCTATTACTTCTAGTCAGGCACATGCTCCTATATCAGGGTAGGAGATTCAGGTAAGTACAGTCATTTTGTATTTCTTGCTTGCATACCCTATTTATGTGAGACTGTACTGGCATGATATTTTTATTGTTAGCTATACCTTACTTTTCATATCTACTATACCCACAGAGTTCTTTGAACTCACCCCATTGATTTATATCTATTTCAGGATGAAGCTGTCAGGAGAGTGCAATATGGACCCCACTCGTCGTGAATGTTTTATTTTGGATATTTGCTTTATGGTTTGGATATTTTGGTTAGAGGACATGTATAGGTTTGGAGATTGATTTTGTATTTGGATTTTTGGTGTCCGTATGGACCTTATTCGGATTTTGGTTTGATTGGATTTTGGTGAGTATTCCTGCCCAGATGGCAGAAGGGGTAAGTTGATTTATGGTAGACTGTTTATCATTTATTTTGGTTGATGGCCTGAGGCTAAATTATATAACTGTGTGTGAGTTTGGATTTCGGTCGTGTTGACCGATGTATAGTGGTCGTGTAGGCCTTGTATGTAAATTGAGATTGTCACCCGTACAGGGGAGATGCTGTCGGATTTTCGTCTGGCGGGGTCTCCTTCGGGGCGTGACAATTTATTTGGTATCAGAGCGCCTAGGTTTTCGAGTTCCTAGGGGTTTTTGGATTTTTCGGAGTTCGCCACGTTTGGCAGGTTTTACGAGGCAATTTGGAAAATTTTGGATTGGTATGGATTTCCGACGATTTTTATATTTCGGAAATTCGAGGATTTATGACGAGGTCAATATGGGGATTTGGCAGCGACAGAACCTCTCCTGCGGCAAAATAGGTATGATGAAAATTTTATATATTTTTACTTCTAGTAACATCTGTTCTAGTAGCATCTGTAATAATTTAACAGATATGAGACGAGGTGGGCGTGCACATGCACCGAGACATGGTGCACGGTAACCACGCAAGAGGACAGTGAGATCTCTGGTTATGGAGTTGTCAGAAAGGGTCTATTGAGTTTTGACTCATGTGCAGACTCGTAGTAGGGGTCGCCCACCACGGTGACCAACCGAAGTTGCCGTAGTGTTTATACTCCAGGTTAGATTAGCTATGTGTTGGTGGATAACAGGAAATAACATTTAGTGTGTTGGTCACTATTTGTAATCGTAGATGGAGTTGACCACAAATGACTTGTTCAGTTTGTGAGTCTTGGACCTGTGACGAAAAGATGCATTGCCTTTTTGAGAGCTGACTGATACCGTGTCAGAAAAGCAGGGGTCAAGTCGTCACATTGGTTGTGGAAATCAAGGACTACAGTGTTAGAGATTTTCACTGATTATGCTAGGCAAATTATTACTATGTGGGGTAATGGACAAAGAATGTATACTATTGTGGATACAGTCCTTGGAGGTTTAAGTTACGAAGTTCCATAGGGATTTTGATCCTTGAGCGGCTTGAGCCTTAGATTGATAACATTGAAGGTACTGTTAAGTACCTAACTGGTATTTATATAGGAGTGGAGATAGTTTCTTACTATTGCAATGATCAAGTTGTTACTTGGTGGAATAAGTGGAAGAAATTTATTTGAGGAAATAACCCATTACGGGATCACGGGTTCAGGATGTTTTCGAGAGACGGTATTTCTCCATGTTATTTTGTATGACTCATTGTTGGGAAATGCTTGAGCCTTAAGTTGAGTGATTAATTGATAATGGAGTTTCACTATAGAGTTTAATAGACTCGCGGAGTTTACCCCCTCCACTTAATGGTTTAAGATAGTGATTGAGTTGCCTTCGATCACCCCCAATTTATTTGCTTACATTTGGATTAGGATAGTTGGATTTTTTCCATCAGATCCTATCGGGAGGCATTAGGGTGAGTCATATTTATAAAAATGACTGCAACAAGGGTCTCAAGAGAATAGTATAGTCAATCTAGTGATAATAACCTACACTTCGGATAAGGTAACGGTAGGAGTCATGAACGTGCTTTTCTAGCTGAATTCACGTGACATTATTTCGTTCCCATGTTGATGTTCGATATTGATCAAGGCTCTGTCCCGGGAATGAAAGATGGATGAAACACCTCATTTCCCAGTGGAAAACATGAATATGGATTTAAGTTTTCTCCTCAGATATATGTCGCTATCAGAAGTGGTTTGTACACTTGTGGAGATATGAGGCTGGTTGTATGGTTCTTGAAGAAAATGATAGGAAGAGGTGTATACACTTAGATTCATATAGTTATCGAATTCTTTTTCTAGATCACTGTGAAATAGGGAATCCATTAAGAGCAGAAGTTGGATGAGTTTACATCTTTACTCGAAAGGAGTTGTAGATGATTGAAGGATTGATCATTGAGGTATTACTATAGTTTACCTTACTTGATGATATATTGAGAGATACAGGTGTTTACAGATATCTGTGGTTAAAACATGCACTGATAGGATTAAAAGGATTTTCATATTTGGATCATGTGGATTAATAGTGTTTCCACTGATAGGTGAGATGTTGAGATGATTACTGTGATGATTATCACAGGGGTATGAAAATGATTTTGGATGTTTATAGGTTGATTGATGGAAATGTTATATTATGGTGAGAGAGTTGACTTAATTGTTTTATAGTTGACTTGGTTGATATGATGTGAATATCTGGATATTAACTTGGAGGTTATGCTTGTGACATGATGGTATAAGAAGGTCTCTCGGATGCCTGTATAATTCGAGAGTAATCAGATGTAGTGTTGGAGAAACTTCTAGGCTTGCCGCTGTATAGGCAAGTAGAGTAGGCGATCGGAGTGATTTCGAAAATAGTTTCGATATCGAAGATCCCCTACCATGAGATAATTTATTTGGTACTGAGGTAATGTTATTTTTACGAGCCTAATATTTTTTCTTATCGTGCGTTGGCCGAGGGCTAGTGTAAAGCGCACAAGGTTGTTAAAGCTCATGATGTACTCAAGGCAATGTCACACAATTGGCTGTAATCCAATCGAGTTGCTTAGATACCGTCATCGATCGGTCTTTCAGAATTGGCAAGGTTGATGATGCCAAGAGGTATTTGTTAGAATGACGATTTTTCAGGGGATAATTTAGTTGGTATCAGTGTTGCTTAACACTATGGGAATTGGAAGAATCTAAGTTCCAATTAAAGGAGGTATTGGATGGGATATTTGTTGTCCCAGTATTTTATTCTTGAGAAGCTCTGGAATTTATTGTTCAAAGAGATATGAACCTTTGAGGTTATACATCAATTATTGATGATGGAATGCGGTAGTGGTAGAAGGAAATGAATATCCTTCATGGTGGATCGAGGATCTATTTAGATCAACTATAGGGCACCTGTGTATACTCTAGGATTGATTTATGATTGATGTGTTGATATTGTAGTGACAGGGAGTCATACAATTATCAAAGTCGTAGGGATGATTGATATATCATCAGCCTAGAGTAAAGAGGATGCGGGTGTATAGTGGTGACAATCTCATACTTGGTATGAATTTAATGAGGTTTGATTATCTTGTTTGACTTATGACGACTTTGTCATCCAGGGATTTAGGAAATCATGTATTCTGGACACGATTGGATCATTTATGATGGTGGCAGTTGGAGTTGAGCACTCGGCCACCTATGATGATGGTTTTCTCGTATGGATTTGATTATTACCATAGATATGGATAGGATGCTCTAGCGGTATTACACCGCTGATTGGTGATGAAATTTACTTGGTCTGAAGCTTGTGAAATTAGTTTCAGGGCTCAGACGATGGTTGACTTTTACACCAGAGTTGTTTGATCATTCTCGGGTGGAAGGAAGGGTATTGTATGCGGATGCAATGTTTCAGAGAAGGGAGCGTTTCTGATTTAGTTGATTGAGACGTATCCCATGGTTACGTCAAATGAGGAACTACGAGATGGGTTGTCATATATATATATGACGTGGACCTAGCAGGAGTTGTTATGTTGTTTTGTAGAGGTGAGGAGCAGAAATGCTTATGAGGTTTTAGCTAGCTACTGTGTAGTTGCATTTGAATTTAGGAAGAGTTACTATTGATTCAGGAACAACAGATAGATTTCTGTTATGATGATAGAGAGCATCTACCATAGAGTTGTACTTTTGCTCTACCGGTTCGGAATTAGTGATATTGGAATTTGTATGTAGTAGGTGGCTAGATAGCTACCTGACATCTTGACTGGCTATGAGTCTCGGTCGTAGTAGCATGTCGTTGCCCGTAAGTAGTGCCTTTGGTATTACCTCGAGAGTCACGAGGCTTTATCATGATATTTTGATAAGTATTGCTGAAGATTGCAATAGGTTCTGTATGTTGCAGATGTATAGGATTGTATTCGGAAAATAGTAAGTATTAAAAACGTTCTCCGTGGTGGAACGACATGCGGAACATAGTTGATTTGGAAGTCTGGTAAAGGTGGTATATAAATAATCAGCAAGGTTCTGTACCGAGATGGACGTGAAAGCATAGTATGATGGACAGTGTTGGGATATTATTTGGAATTCGGAAAGGACTTAGTATGATTAGCAAGTCCGCTCATTTTCGTTCGATCCATACGATGAGTTTGTTGGATCGCTAGATAGGTTATACTATGTCGATTTCCAGTTCATGGAGGATCTGTGAGTATCGTATGTGATAGCGGTTCAGGATTTACCTTCGGATTATGGATAGTCTTTAACAGGTCACGGATATAGAGATCCACTCAGGTACAGTTAGGTACTTGTTATAGGTGGTCGATATGAAGATACTATTCATACTTTGGAAGGGCTGCTAGAAGCAAGTGTGATTGGATGTTAAGGGATATCAGTAACCCCACTTAGTCACTTGAGGTGTGACTTGTCTCCAGATGCTTGAGATGGTTGTTGGGACATCTCGTACTAATATATGAGTAGGAAATTTGGGGACCAAATTTTTATTAGTGGGGGAGAATGTAAAATACTGAAATGTAAAATAGTAAATTAAATAACCAAATAATTAAGAAAATAATCCTAGAAATTTTTTGAGATTTTTAGGAATTTTAGGAATTTTTCTGGGTTTAAACGGACTCCGTATGAGATTTCTATGGGGATAAAATAACTAGGCTTTATTTAAGGGGTATTAACCTAAATCGGAAACCCTAATTTCTATTTTTTTTATTTCCCTTTTTCCTTCCCCGCCGCGACCTCCTTCGGCAGTTTCCTTCAGCCGAGCCTTCTCTTCCCCCGCCGCGCCCTCTTCTTTCTTCCTCGCGGCAGCCCGACGCCGCCGCGCCCGACGCCAGCCCTCTTCTCCGGCGACTGAGCCTTTTCTTTCTCGCTCACGCTGACGCCGAGCCGCTTCTCCGCAAGCGCCGATAAACGAATCGCCGACGCCGGCACAGTGCTTCCTTCACCGCCGACGCTCTCTCGCGGCCACTGGCCCATACGCGCCGACTCCTCTGCGACTGACGCCGGTCGATCGAGTCTATGGCCAATCTCCTGACCGTCGCTGTTGTTCCCCTTTTGCTGTGCTTTTGGCCGGTGGTCGCCGGAGTAGGTAAGGGTTTCTTTTGTGGATTGGTTGACCGATGTTGTGAGGAGAGGAATTGAAGAGAATCAGTGAGTGAGGTTAGGGGCAATGATAAAGGAAAAAGCAGGTTGAGAGGTCATGGGGTTTTGTTTTGGAGGTGGTCGTGCAAGGGTGGCTGTGAATAATGTTTGAGCCGCTGTAAATTGAGTTGGAGATCTGATTTGGGGAAAGGATTGGTATTGGCTGTCGGTGGAATTTCTAGGGCGGGTGAGCTTGATTGGTCGATTTGGGTTGATTCCGGTGTTATTCGGTTGATCGGTACGGTATTCGGAGGATATGGGATTTGGGTGATATTGTTTGATCTTGAGGATATTTTTATAGGTGATGAATTAGGTTAATTGATTTGGAATTAATTGGGTTAAATTAATTGTATGGATATTTATGGACAAGGAAAATTGGAAATAGTTTGGGTTAATTGGGATATAAAGGAAATCGATTAATTATTCGATTTGTCGTTGAATTGTATTTTTGTGCTTGACTATAGTCATGCTTTATGCAGGTTTCATTATAGGCAGCGTGTCCCCGATCGTGACGATTTGGTTCATTCTTGCGGATATATATATATTCAAAGTGTATTTTGACTTAACTTTTAGATTAAGTCAAGTTGATATGCTAGTTAGGATAGCTTACAATAACTTTTTCATGTTTATATGCCTGGTATGATTTTGGTGCCTACTAGATACATGCATGTGATAGGATATGATTATATTTCCCTGTTTGACTTGGATCATAGTTATTTGGATTATGGATATGTACATATTGATTGTACATATTATTCGGATAGGTATTTTGAGTAGGATTTACATGCTTTAGTATCATGCACCATTTTTGCATGATTGCATGCTGGCTGGACGGGGTTCCATTATTGTTGAGCCCGTAGCCAGTTACATGGCCTGCACACACTACCACTCATGGGTTAGTGGTACATCAGGAGGGTGTGTGCAGTTGCTCTGTCAGGCTCCGCTGGTCCGCTCATGGGTAGCGATGAGGCAGCGTGGTAGCGGGCAGGGATCCCTCCTCTGGCCTATGACACCGGGAGATGAGAGCTTAGCTCCCCCACTATGTTTGGGGCAGGAGGATAGGTGTACTCCGACAGCATCCTGTCCACTCGGTCACTCAGGAGCAATGATGGCAGAGTGCACAGTTGTTATAGCCCTACCCACTCGGCTTCACCATTGCGTGTGAGGTGGCTGACTGGCGTCAAGGGTGACCATGTCATTGGCACGACATGCACTTTGCACGGATTGCATTTGTATTGTGTTTGCTGCATTTTTATTGATGCCTTGGATGTGCATATGATTGTCATGCATACAGGATACATGATTATATATGGTCAGGACTCTATTACTTCTAGTCAGGCACATGCTCCTATATCAGGGTAGGAGATTCAGGTAAGTACAGTCATTTTGTATTTCTTGCTTGCATACCCTATTTATGTGAGACTGTACTGGCATGATATTTTTATTGTTAGCTATACCTTACTTTGCATATCTACTATACCCGCAGAGTTCTTTGAACTCACCCCATTGATTTATATCTATTTCAGGATGAAGCTGTCAGGAGAGTGCAGCTGCCGGACCCCACTCGTCGTGAATGTTTTATTTTGGATATTTGCTTTATGGTTTGGATATTTTGGTTAGAGGGCATGTATAGGTTTGGAGATTGATTTTATATTTGGATTTTTGGTGTCCGTATGGACCTTATTCGGATTTTGGTTTGATTGGATTTTGGTGAGTATTCCTGCCCAAATGGCAGAAGGGGTAAGTTGATTTATGGTAGACTGTTTATCATTTATTTTGGTTGATGGCCTGAGGCCAAATTATATAACTGCGTGTGAGTTTGGATTTCGGTCGTGTTGACCGATGTATAGTGGTCGTGTAGGCCTTGTATGTAAATTGAGATTATCACCCGTACAGGGGAGATGCTGCCGGATTTTCGTCTGGCGGGGTCTCCTTCGGGGCGTGACAGCTTTTGTCACCAACCTTGCTTTGATGGGGTTTGATGACCTAGACACCTCCTCCTCCGAGCAAGAAGAAAGAAGTACTAGTGAGGAGAGCTCAAGTGATGGGGGAGCTTCATCCTCATCATCATCATCGGAATCGGAGGAAGTGGACATGGAAACTATGGTAACGAATCTCTCACCCAATAAAATGGTTTCCATGATTTCTAGCCTTACTAAGGATTTATTTAGGGCAAAGAAGAAAAATAAATGCATGCTTGATCAAATTAAGGATCTAGAAAATAAATTAGAACAAGCATGTTTACATGTTAATGATGATGATGCATGTTTACATGTTAATGATGATGATGATCAAATTAAGGATCTAGAAAATAAATTAAGGCTTTATATGCCTTTTAATGTTAGTGATGCATGTATGGATGAAAATAGGGCTTTAAGAGAAAAAGTAGATCACTTAACCAAGGCCCTAGAAAAATTCACCATAGGCCCCAACACCCTTAATATGATTATAGGGAGCCAAAGGGCAAGCTTCAACAAGAAAGGCCTAGGATATAAGGAAAATAAAAATGAAAAGGCCTATAAATGTTTAATTGCTAGGGGTCAAGATAAAAAGAAAATAATAGCTAGAAAATGGATCCCTAAGGAATTTTTAGTGAACCCCATAGGAAAGAATTTATTTTGGGTTCCTAAATCCATCCTTAAGGGTTAGGAAAACCCTAGGTTAGTCAACCATAGTGGACTTCACTTATATCATATTTTTGGTTGACTTAGGATGATGGGACAAATTTTTGAAATAGTGTTGGGTGATGATAATGCACCCACAAATAGTTTAAATCAAGCTCAACATTTAGTGTTACTTGATACTCATGACCTATAAATTTTTAGCATAGTGTTGGGTGATGATAATGTGCCTATAAATTGATAATAATTCTTAAATCATGATAGTTAATATAATTATTATATATGTTTGCAATCATGATTTATGATCGTGATATTTGACATATAATCATGGGCAATAAGGTTTAAATCATGCTTTAGGTGATATTTGCTTTATTATCATGATGTAATACCTAATGCATGATCACAAATTGATGAATACAATTGTTTCATGATCATAATATGAAATTTATACATATATGTCTTTATGATCATGAGGTATGTTAGGATGATACTTAATCTTGTGTAGACTTGCATGAAATTAATTGTTAAGTATATACAAATATCTTTAAGATACATCTCACACTCACCATAGGCTACCTTGATTGAAAACTTAGCATGAATGAGATGAAAGGATGATACTAATGGTCCACTAATGCCTATGGCATTTAGATGGTCATTTAAAGTATCAAAATAGCAATAATAGACCAATAATGGGAAAGACTTATGTTTAATTCATAGACATATTGCCCAAATATCATGGTTGGATATTTCATATGTTTTCAAAACAATTTCTTACTTTAAAATCTATGTGTTCATGTTTTGAAACAATCTAAAGCAAAACTAGGTATTAAAACTGATACTAACTTGATCAAAAACCTAGTTGTTTTTGAAACTTTTAGATTTTTGGCAAATCTTTAAAAATATAATGACTTTTCATGAAAAACTATTTTTCACTGATAGAGGATCTTAAAAGAAATGTGTTCCCCAAATTTCATGATTTTTCAAATTTTGTAGAATTTTTAATGATTTTCTGAAATTCACCCTGAAAATCAGAAAAATCCGAAATCAGAGTGTCAGTCGACTGATAGTCTGAACCAGTCGACTGATCGACTGATAACATGCCCAGTAAGCTCTTTTATCCAATTTTAAGGCATGTTTTGGCTTTTGTTTCCCTCTAAACTTGATGTCATGCTTATATAAACTTTGTTTAATATTTTTGATGGTGTCAAAGGGGGAGAAATATGCATGTTTAAGTAAGGGGAGAATTGCATTTAGGGGGAGTTTCATGTATTAAGGGGGAGAGATGCTAATCATGTTATTTACATGCTTTCTTACCTTAGTATTTTTATCAAATGTTTACCTAACTTAAACGGATTGCCACACATCATAAAGGGAGAGATTGTTAGTGCAATCAACCCGTGATATGGTTTTGATGTGTGTGGCAAAGGGTTTAAGTTAGGATGATTGGATTTTATTTATGCGTTGGAGTCTTGCAGGACTTAGTAATTCGCACATGGAGCATTGGCGAGTTTCACCTCTCATGACTCGGTCCTTGAGTCGGTGAAGGATAGCTTTGCGGAAGTCGTGCACTTGGAGCATCCGAGGGACCGCCGGACAAGGAGATTAGAGTGAAGCTGGAGGAAGTAGACTTCAGGACGAGACGCGAAGGATGGCGCTGCAGAGTCATGCGCTTGGCGCATCCGAGGGACGTGGCTGGACGAAGACAACTTCAAAGGCGAGGGACTCCAAGGGATGAGAGTGAGCGAATGTAACCCAGGAAGGGGTAGTGTGCTTAGGTAAAACTTGGCCAAATGGCTAAGTGTCGGATGGGATTTCTCGACATCAGTCGACTGCCATGTCATGGCAGTCGACTACTCCTCGACTAGTGTTGATCCGGTTCATGTAGCATCGCGCGCCATGGATTATGATCATGCGAGACCACGGTCGATGAAGACATCGATGGGCTCGGAAGGGTTTCGGGCACAGAAGCGAGTCGAGCTCGCGAGCACTCAACTGGAAGTTGATATCAGTCGACTGATGGTAAGATCATTCAACTGATGTAGGAGTCGTTGGGTGAAAGCCAACGTAGAAAATAGTCGTTATTGGGAAACGGCTACAGGATCAGTCGACTGATCATGGCATCAGTCGACTGGTCCTGTGTCAACGGGAAGAAACCCTCTTCTTCTATAAAAAGAAGAGGTGAGGGGCTTTGGGGGCCTAATGCTTCAACTCATAACATCTCCCAAAGTGCTCTAAAGTGTTTGGGGGAGAACATTTGGGATAATTGGTAAAGGATTTGAGTTAGTATTCTAACTCAATTATTTGTTTGGTTTTTGTCAAACATCAAAAAGGGGGAGATTGTTGGTGCAATCGGCCCAGGTCACGATTGACCAGGACTCGAGTTTGGCTCGAGTGATGTTTTGATGTGTTTTGATGTTTCGACAAAAACATAAGTCCAAGTCGGACACTTGGCAATGTAAAGTCCAACATGGGTTGGCAAGGAAAGTCCAAGCATGGTCTTGGCATGGAAAGTCCAACATGGGTTGGCAAGGGAAAGTCCAAGCTTGAGTCTTGGCATTTGAGAAGTCCAAGGGTTTGATATTGGCGGCGTAAAGTCCAAGCGGGAGTCTTGGCAGCATAAGTCCAATGGTTGGCGGCGTAAAGTCCAAGCGGAGTCTTGGCGGCGTAAGTCCAATGTGCCTTGGTGGTGTAGACACCGTTAGCATGACATAGCCGACGGAAGCACCTGAAGGCTAGCGCGATGGATGAACAAGTCATGGATGACTTGGAGGGATCCGAGAGGCGTGAGGCTGATGGAGGTGACTAGAAGGCTTAGGTCTAGGCTAAGGGTGGTCTAGCAAGTATGGGGGAACCATACTTGAGTTAAAACCTCATGTTTGAGGTGTGCCAGTCGACTGATGCCATGTGGCAGTCGACTGGACCGAGTCAACTAGGGTTTGATCGTGGGTTATGGTTTAGCAAATGCCGCCATAGGTTGGCGGTCGATCGATGGCTCAGTAGTCGATCGATCTTGTGATCACCGATCGTGCTCGAGAATTCGGCCACAGAATGGAGTCGAGACTCGACTGGTCGAGTGAGGACTTCATCAGTCGACTGATGGTCACAATCAGTCGACTGATAGTAGTTCCGTTGGACTTATCCAACGTGGAACTAGCCGTTGTCTCACGACAACAGTGGCATCAGTCGACTGATGGTCTCGATCAGTCGACTGATAGACTTTTTCCAGCACAGGTTGAAGCTATATATGGAGCTCGTGATGGAGGAAAAAGCAATCGGTTCTTGAGGGCTATTGGGGCGATTTGTTGGTGCAAATCAGGTCTCCAAGTGCAAGCAAGCAACCAAGCATTCAAGCAATCAAAACAAGTGTTGTAAAGTCTTTTCTTTACTTGTATTTCATATTCATTATTGTAATTGCTTGTATTTGTATCTTATTGTTGTAAGATTACTTGTAAGGGGTTTCTCCACCCTTGACTTGTGTCAAGAAGGAGTTTTATTGGTTAGTGGTGTTTGTTGCATCGCTAGGGTTCGTACGAACCCAATCCGTGGAGTAGGAACCGGTTCGGTTCCGAACCACGTTATATGCTCTTGTTTGTGATTTGTGTTGTGTCCATTTCGTTATTGCTTTTATCATTATATATATTCCGCTGCGCTAACGAAATTGTAGACACGAACGAGATTGAATTCCATCCACGATCGAGCGAAATGCTATTCACCCCCCCCCCCCTCTAGCCATTCCAATATTCCTAACAAGTGGTATCAGAGCCCGGGGCTCTTCTACGGATTAACAACCGGGAGATAAGGCAAAAGGTTAGAGGGTGAAGATGGAATTCCAAGACAAGCTTGGATGGGAAATCAACACTCCACCTCCATATGATCCAGAAGATTTTCCGGCATGGAGAGCAAGAATGGAAACATTCTTGATGATGAACATAGAGGATTGGTTCATCCTCATTGAAGGTCTTGAACCCCCTAGGGATAAGAAGGGGAATGTCCTAAAATTGAAAAAGTGGACCCAAGAGCAACGCCAAAAGCTCAAGACCGAAGTTAAGGTAACGAAACTTTTGGAAGATTTAATCCCTAATGATGTTTTGTGCAAGCTAGGGGATTACATGTATGCCAAGGAGCTATGGAGAAAATTGACAAGATTCCATGAGGAGAGTTCATCCTCAAGTGAAAGTGAGGAATCGGAAGTTGAGATGGAGTCAATTTCCGAATCGGAGAAAGAAGAAGTAGAAGAGGTGGAAGAAGCATCTACTCCTAGGATTGAGGAAGAGAGAGCATCCTCTATACCGGAACAACCTCAAGAAGAGCCTTCAACATCCGATCAAGATGAGGAAGCTCAAAATTCAACTCCGGCACCCACCACCACCCTAGGTAACTCAAACACTTTATTTTCAAATAAAAATCATATTATGTGCTTTGAGTGTAGGGAGTATGGGCATTACAAGAGCAAATGTCCAAAGAGGATCAAGAAAGCTCCTCCGGCGCCTAAAAGTCAACAAAAGTCAACGGACGCCGGTTCTGCAAGACAAAAGAGCAAGGAGCATGTCATTTGCTTCAAATGCCGACTACCGGGTCATTACCGAAGTCAATGCCCAAAGAAGAAGAAGAAGGGGCAAAGGGGAGTATCACAAGTAGGGGGAGCCACTAAGGCAAACCCTAAGGTATATTTAAATAATGCTCCGTCTAATTTAAATATTAAAAAGCATGCTAGAACTAATTTTAGCAATTCTGTTATGTATCATAAAGAGCATGCTAGAAATAACAAACATATTTGTTTAGGAGCTAAGAATGTTCACCTTAAGAATAAGGAGAAATTTGGGACTAATGTCCCTAGAAAAACAATACCTAGGGAATCTATTAAGAAAATACAAGAACATCTAGGTTATAATCCAAAATGGACTAGGCATTTGCCAAGAAAGTAAAATGCCCAAGATTTAAATAAAAATTCTAAAATTGGGCAATTAGAATTAGAGAACCAAGCCTTGAGGTCAAGGCTTGATAAATTGGAAAAGACCCTAAACAAAATACAAAATCAATTTCAAGGGTCAAATTGTCAAACTCTTAGGTCAAGAAGTCAAAATCAACATCTAGGACCTAAGAGTCAAAAGTCAACCAAGGGCAAGAATGGTTTGGGTCACAAACCTGAGTCCAAGGTGACTTATCATAGTGTTCCATTCGACTATGGGACACTAACTAGGTCTAGAAAGACCAAGGTCAATGGGAAAGTCATTCCTAGAGTTGACCAAGGTTTGTGCCTAATGGCCAAGGTTTCGAAGAAACCTAGGATGGCCACTAATAAGGTTGTTAGGGAGGCAATCCCTAAGGTTAACCTAGGCAAGACCAAAATGACCAAGGCTAATAAGCCTAGGAGGGTCATGAGGAAGGTATCTAGGGAGGTTATCCCTAAGGAATATCTAATTAACCCTAGGAGCTCAAATCGATTTTGGGTTCCTAAGAGCGTGATTGATTCACGCTAAGATGGGTTTAGGGTGTGCCAACCTTGATTGGATGGGTAGTTAACTCAACCATAATAAAGGTGGCACCTTAAGGTTACTCTCAAGGTTATGGTTACTTTGGAAATACCCTTGAGTCTTAATCTCAAAATTTTAGGTTGTGTCAATATATATATATTGAAAACATGAAAATCAATAAAATTGACACGATCTAGATTTAGAGGTCATAGTGTGTACCTTTGATTATTGGCACACTTGGGAAGGTCATGTATCAAGAAATGTGTGGTTAAGATGTAAAGGTAATATCTAGAGTGATACTCAAGTGTCACACAACTTGGTGTCTTGTATTCACCATGCTTCATATGTTTTACCATATGTTTGCATGGAATGAATGTCTAGGATAAATTACATCTCACAAAACAAGTCTTTTACCTTGATTGTGTATTTCAACACTTAGAAAGGGTGAGATGTTAGGTTTTGGAAATCATTGAATGTTAATGTTTGCAAAAATGAATTAAAACATTAAAATACATTAACAAATACATAAATAAAGGTATAACATCAATACATTCAAAATACAAGATCTAACGTGATAAAATGGAACAATTAAGATGATAAAATCAAGATTTCGATTATCGATCCGATAACACCGTAACGCGTTACGATACGGCCATCGAGTGCTAGCTCCATGACTCGATCGATCGAACATCCGTGATCGATGAGGTCCATCACCGATCGATGGTATCGCTCACCGAGTAGAAGGCCATCGATCGAAAGTGCTCGACGAGCGATCGAGTGATATGCACATCACCGATCGATGAGCAACATCGATCGTGATGCATCGTAACACGTCACGCAGAGAGTTGATAATCCTGAACCGAGCGATCGCTGCCGGTTCGAAACTCGATAACGAACCATGATCACCGATCGATGCTCACATCGATCGATCCGATCGCGATCGCGATTTATAACGCCGAACCGCTTAGGGTTGCGTCTTCACGTGACAGTTCTCCTTCTTCCTTCCCTCTCCGATCGTCGTCTTCCTCTCCGATCGACTCCTCCGGCCATCCCAATCGTCCAAGATATTAGGTTTGACAGATAAGCCCTTCCTCTTCCATTTTTCACTTGTTTCGAGCCTAGTTCACGCAGTTTAGGTTTTTGTTCCCTTGCTCCAGTTAGGGTTCGTGGTGACGGTCCTCCGACGATCCTCAAAGAACTTTGAGTTTTCCTCCTCAAGGCACACACATGGCACCTAAGTAACGATTTTTCTTTCCGAGCCTTAATTTTCATTTCCATTACAATGTAGGTTTATCTAATCGTGTATTGTTGCCATTGCATTGCATATCATCACATTACATTCATAATAGGAGAGCCCGTAGGAATGATTCATCCGAGAGTGACTCTCGGTTGTACCAACCTATGTTGGTTCGGTACATAGATAGAGATTTCTTCAATAGGCATTGTAGTGACGTCATGGAACTAATTGCATACTACAATTTGATGAAGATTGTCTTGTGCACACATCCAATCAATGATGACCTCATTAAGGAATTTTACCAAAACCTTAAAAAGGTAGATGATGGCCCTACATACACTACTCGCGTTGCAAAACGCGACTTAGAGTTCACTCCTGCGATACTGCAGGAGTTTCTCGAGTGTAGACCTTCAGATGACACCTTCATCTTTTACCCTACCATGGACTTTCCTCTACCTGAGCCTTTTACCCATATCTCTATGGAGTCCATGCATGAGCATATTTTTGGTTATCCTCGTCCACTGGCCCAGAATTTATTTCCTATCACCGAGTTATCTGCACCTAACAATGTCCTTTATAAGGTCATTGTTGGGTGTTTTCTGCCCATTGTCACTCGGGGTCTGGCCAAGATTCGGCCTCCCCATCTCTTTCTTCTATATGCCATACGTCATCAGTTAGACATAAACTTTGCATTGAACATCTTCCATTGCATTGTGCACTTCACTTCCCCTATACAAGGGAAAGTGCATATGCCTTTTGGACATATCATCACAGCATGGCTCGACTCCGTAGGCATTAACATCCATAGGGCTCATGACAGCCATCTAAGTATCATGTATATCAGTTCATAACTTCTCCTTAGCGAAGCTGCGGATGGGCGATGGACAGATGGAGTTGGCGCCTCGACCACCCAGGGCGCACAGACAGCCTCCTCCGCCACCCAGAGATGCAGCAGAGGATGACGAGGATGCGGACACCTTTGATGAGGATGACCAGATGCTGGCAGACACATCGCTGGTCGGTCCATCGACTGCCGTGGCCTACCGAGTCCAGATTGAGGATTATCGATCATTGACTCCAGTCGCCGAGTTATCGAGCCAGGCAGCTTTTGGCACACGTCTCGATAGGATGGAGGAGACCCAGGGCCGTATAGAGCAGCATCAGCGCGATATGCTAGAGATGATGCGGGCCTGGACTCTGAGTCAGCAGCCACCTCCACCGCCACCTCCTGCGGACGATTAGAGGATTTTTTTTTGTTGTCATTTTTGTAGTGAGATTGAGCATAGCCAATCTCCATTTTGATTGCAAAAGACAAATTTAAGTTAAATGAAATCCTTATTTTTGAAAAATCTTGTGTGTATGAATGAATATTTGTATAATTGTATTGCTATCATATGCCATGTCATGACATCATGTTTATTCTTAATCATCTTATATGTCATGATTATGCTTAGGGATTAAGGACCAATGTCATGTGTTTTTAGATTTTATCATATGCCGTGACATCATGATCATTGGCCATGCTTAATTATTGCTATCTTTATACCATGATCATTTCATGCATTTAATTGATTAAAATTGATTTAAGGACTATGGCATGACTTGGAGTCCCATTTATAAGGGAATCAAGTAGAGTTGAAAAATGCTTGAAATCCTAGATTAGGGAGAACAAAACCCACATCTCACATCTAATTGACATGTATGTGTATGTATACACCCTAGATACATGTGAGATGCTAGGATATGAGTTAAGTTCAAGGTGCATAGTTTTTGCATCTAGATGAACTAAAACTCATCTAATTTTAGTAGTGGATCATTAGGAGAGCTCGTGTACAAGTCACACACATAGAGCCCAAGGAATATGATCCAAGATAAGGTCTTGAAAACATTTTAAAATCATTTTAGAAAACCTTGGTGAAGTCTATCTTTGATAGCAATCACTATTGATGAAGTTGACAAAATAGGACCAAAACATTGAAAATTTCAATGGTTTTGAGTTTTGTATCACCATTTTATGGGTAAAATAATTTTCAAACATTTTTCACCCATTGTATTGGTCATAGGTATTATAATGTATCAAATTTCATGATTTTTCGATATAATGATAATTAGTTATGATTCTCGATTTTGATAAATGATTTATCGATCTAAGTGGCGATGATCGATGAGTGTGGCAATGATCGGGTAGCTGACAGAGTCGACTGCCAAGGCTGATTTCGGAAAACTAAGTTTGGTTAGTCCGTGTTCAGCCATGGCAAAGGTCCCTAACCACTCCTAACCATAGGATATGCTTTGGAAAGCATTATAAAGGGTGAAAAGCTCTTGGATATGGATTAGAGAGTTGTTTAGGTTTGTATCAATTTTAAGGTGTGGAAAGTTCAATGTTGAATTTCTAACCTTAATTTTGATGGTTTAGAGTTCCTATTGGCTTAGGGACTTCCCAAGGACATTGTTGGTGCAATGGTCAAGGGGGAGCAAGCCTTTAGGGGGAGATATCCATCTTGGGATGATGGATGTGTTTTTCTCCTTGAAGGGGAGAATGTTGTCAATTTGGGACCGTTATGGATGTTTAGAAACCCAATTTGGAAATTGGGAGAGTGAATAGGATTGCCTCTCTTGAGTGATATGGGACTTATCACTAGGAAGATGGTAGGCATCCTAGGTATTCTTGGATCAAGGGGGAGATTGTAAGATCTCATTGGGACATGAGACATTGACCTCCTTGGAGAGAAAACCTTTTTGATGTTAGTCAAAAAGGGGGAGAATGTTTGGGGGAGAACATTTGGGATAATTGGTAAAGGATTTGAGTTAGTATTCTAACTCAATTATTTGTTTGGTTTTTGTCAAACATCAAAAAGGGGGAGATTGTTGGTGCAATCGGCCCAGGTCACGATTGACCAGGACTCGAGTTTGGCTCGAGTAATGTTTTGATGTGTTTTGATGTTTCGACAAAAACATAAGTCCAAGTCGGACACTTGGCAATGTAAAGTCCAACATGGGTTGGCAAGGAAAGTCCAAGCATGGTCTTGGCATGGAAAGTCCAACATGGGTTGGCAAGGGAAAGTCCAAGCTTGAGTCTTGGCATTTGAGAAGTCCAAGGGTTTGATATTGGCGGCGTAAAGTCCAAGCGGGAGTCTTGGCAGCATAAGTCCAATGGTTGGCGGCGTAAAGTCCAAGCGGGAGTCTTGGCAGCATAAATCCAATGGTTGGCGGCGTAAAGTCCAAGCGGAGTCTTGGCGGCATAAGTCCAATGTGCCTTGGTGGTGTAGACACCGTTAGCATGACATAGCCGACGGAAGCACCTGAAGGCTAGCGCGATGGATGAACAAGTCATGGATGACTTGGAGGGATCCGAGAGGCATGAGGCTGATGGAGGTGACTAGAAGGCTTAGGTCTAGGCTAAGGGTGGTCTAGCAAGTATGGGGGAACCATACTTGAGTTAAAACCTCATGTTTGAGGTGTGCCAGTCGACTGATGCCATGTGGCAGTCGACTGGACCGAGTCAACTAGGGTTTGAGCGGGTTATTAGCGATCCGCCATAGGTTAGCGATCGATGGTTGGCTCAGCGATCGTGATCGTGTGATCAGTCGACTGGTGCTCGAGAATTCGACCACAGAATGGAGTCGAGAGTCGAGAGTCGAGTTTGGCAAACATCAAAAAGGGGGAGATTGTTGGTGCAATCGGCCCAGGTCACTGTTGACCAGGACTCGAGTTTGTCTCGAGTGATGTTTTGATGTGTTTTGATGTTTCGACAAAAACATAAGTCCAAGTCGGACACTTGGCAATGTAAAGTCCAACATGGGTTGGCAAGGAAAGTCCAAGCATGGTCTTGGCATGGAAAGTCCAACATGGGTTGGCAAGGGAAAGTCCAAGCTTGAGTCTTGGCATTTGAGAAGTCCAAGGGTTTGATATTGGCGGCGTAAAGTCCAAGCGGGAGTCTTGGCAGCATAAGTCCAATGGTTGGCGGCGTAAAGTCCAAGCGGGAGTCTTGGCAGCATAAGTCCAATGGTTGGCGGCGTAAAGTCCAAGCGGAGTCTTGGCGGCGTAAGTCCAATGTGCCTTGGTGGTGTAGACACCGTTAGCATGACATAGCCGACTAAGCACCAAGGCTAGCGCGATGGATGAACAAGTCATGGATGACTTGGAGGGATCCGAGAGGCGTGAGGCTGATGGAGGTGACTAGAAGGCTTAGGTCTAGGCTAAGGGTGGTCTAGCAAGTATGGGGGAACCATACTTGAGTTAAAACCTCATGTTTGAGGTGTGCCAGTCGACTGATGCCATGTGGCAGTCGACTGGACCGAGTCAACTAGGGTTTGATCGCGGTTATTTCAGCAATGACCGCCATAGGTTGGCGGCCGATCGATGAGCTCGAGCAATGACCGATCTTGTGATCCGATCGGGTGCTCGAGAATTCCCACGCATCGGAGTCGAGACTGATCGTCGAGTGAGGACTCCATCAGTCGACTGATGGTCACAATCAGTCGACTGATGGTAGTTCCGTTGGACTTATCCAACGTGGAACTAGCCGTTGTCTCACGACAACAGTGGCATCAGTCGCCGGCTGGTCCCGATCAGTCGACTGATAGACTTTTTCCAGCACAGGTTGAAGCTATATATGGAGCTCGTGATGGAGGAAAAAGCAATCGGTTCTTGAGGGCTATTGGGGCGATTTGTTGGTGCAAATCAGGTCTCCAAGTGCAAGCAAGCAATCAAAATAAGTGTTGTAAAGTCTTTTCTTTACTTGTATTTCATATTCATTATTGTAATTGCTTGTATTTGTATCTTATTGTTGTAAGATTACTTGTAAGGGGTTTCTCCACCCTTGACTTGTGTCAAGAAGGAGTTTTATTGGTTAGTGGTGTTTGTTGCATCGCTAGGGTTCGTACGAACCCAATCCGTGGAGTAGGAACCGGTTCGGTTCCGAACCACGTTATATGCTCTTGTTTGTGATTTGTGTTGTGTCCATTTCGTTATTGCTTTTATCATTATATATATTCCGCTGCGCTAACGAAATTGTAGACACGAACGAGATTGAATTCCATCCACGATCGAGCGAAACGCTATTCACCCCCCCTCTAGCCATTCCAATATTCCTAACACAAAGATCTTCCACTCTTCTACTTGTGCTAATTCTCATTCCATTGTAAGAAGAGTGAATTCTTGTAAGATAGGTTACCTCCACCTAGCTTGGTGCAAAGGAGAGATCTAGTGGATAGATTGAGGAGTGATTCACGTTGGACGAATCGGACCGTGGATTAGCGGCGAAGCCGTGAACCACGTTATATTCTCTTGTTAGCATTGTTTATCTTTTGTTTGTTTCTTAATTGTCTTTATTAGTATATTCCGCTTGTGATAATAGTTTTGTAGACGAGCAACGAACGAACGACTTCCACCGTCTACGACAAAGGCTATTCACCCCCCCCTCTAGCCGGCCAACATCGACCCTACAGCAATAACTCCTTCTTGACACAAGTCGGAGGCGAAGAAACCTCTTACAATAGTTTACAATAATAAACTAAATACAACAAGCAAATACAATATGAAATACAACAAGAGATGCAAAGAAAACTTTACACAAAACTCTTTTGAATGCTTGCTTGCTAGGTTGATCGAGTAGCACTTGGAGACCCTGAATTGTAGCAGTAACTCGCCCCAAAACACCTCAAAGAACCTTGGTCAAAATCTCCTCCATGAGCTCCATTTAAAGCTTCTGTCTGGGCTAGAAATCGTCGATCAATCGACTGCTCGGGACCTTCAGTCGACTGATGACACTGTTGCTATGAGACAACGGTGTGATTCACACTGGAAAAATCCAACGGATAGGAAATCAGTCAACTGATCATGTCCATCAGTCGATTGATCAAGCCTTCACTCGACTGCTAGCCCCAACAATCGAGTGAGACTCCATTCGCGCTCAAATACGAGCACGATCGATCACATGATCGCCGACCGCCACCTCAGCGATCGCTAGGACACTTCCCACAGTCAAACCATAGTTGACTCACACCAGTCGACTGTCATATGGCACCAGTCGACTGGCACACCTCAAACATGAGGTTTTAATTCAAGTATGGTGCTCCCATACTTGCTAGACTACTCTTAGCCTAGACCTAAGCCTTCTAGCCACCTCCGTCAGCCTCACGCCTCTCGGATCCCTCCAAGTCATCCATGACTTGTTCATCCATTGCACTAGCCTTCAGGTGCTTCCATCAGCTATGTCATGCTAACGGTGTCTACACCACCAAGGCACATTGGACTTATGCCGCCAAGACTCCGCTTGGACTTTACGCCGCCAACTATTGGACTTATGCTGCCAAGACTTCGCTTGGACTTTACGCCACCAATATCAAACCCCTTGGACTTCTCAAATGCCAAGACTCAATCTTGGACTTTCCCTTGCCAACCCATGTTGGACTTTCCATGCCAAGACCCATGCTTGGACTTTCCTTGCCAACCCATGTTGGACTTTCCATGCCAAGACCCAAGCTTGGACTTTCCCAAATGTCAAGTGTCCCACTTGGACTTTCCATGTCAAGTACCCAAGACTTGGACTTTTCCCATGACAAATACATTATCATATATTTTTGTCGAACATCAAAACATCTCTCAAGTCAAGCTCGAATCCTGGTCAATAATGACCTGGGTCGATTGCACCAACAATCTCCCCCTTTTTGATGTTTGACAAAAACCAAACAAACCATTGAGTTAGACCATCTAACTCAAACCAATCATCCCCATCAATTTTCCCAATTGATGTCATTCTCCCAATAAGTTCTCCCCCTTTTTGACTAACATCAAAAAGGTTCTCTCCAAGGAGGTCAATGTCTCATGTCCCAATTGTTGGTACAGGGGCACTAGATAATCAACATTTTTTTTTATTTATGGAAAAAGGGGAAGAAGAGCGAAAGTTAAGGGGGAGTAACGCAAAATTTGATTTTGAAAGAGATACTTTAGTTTTCAAAATCAAATTTTGTGTTACTCCCCCTTAAGTTTCGCTCTTCTCCCCCTTTTGCCATAAATAAAAAAAATGTTGGGGTTTTTGTATAAAATAGGGGTTTAAAAACAATATCGTATATGCATGCATCTAGATAAATCAAATATGAGTCCAAGCATGCGTCTAGCAGTAGTTAGATAGATTGGTTCGAGGTTTGTCCCTCTGCACCAATAATCTAAAGGTTTGTAATATAACCCTTAGGGTTAACTTGCTCTCCCCCTTAGTTAAATATATGAAGTATAAGAGATGTAGGGGGCGCTAAACTTTGGCCTAAAGGATTGTAAATAGTCGTTAAGTATAATAGTTGAGAAAATAAGTAGTATTTTGAAAAGGTTATTTTAAGTATATTTCAACTATCCTTAACATCTCACCAATTCTGTGTCTTAGAATTTGTTCACCTTATATGTTTTGTGAGATGATTTTAAATTGATTAAAGATAGTCAACCTTGGGTTAGATTCGGATTTAACCTTTAGATCGTTAAGTAACTTTTCGAGAAACTGGCTTCCAGGTTGTGGCGAGGCATAGGAGCCTTCTTTGATCGGAATAACGACCACTTCCTTAGATAAAGCCAAATTCAAAAAAATATCACTTAAGTCACTTAGAGTTACTTCCTGGTCTAACTAGTTTAGGATACGGCGAGGTAGCTTCAGCTAGTTCCACTCGGTCAAGTGCACCAAGCTAGATACGCCTTATCTAGATCGAATACACGAGACTTTGTTTTCCTAATGTACTATCATCTCGCCGCATCCTGATACTATGTTGTCAAGAGTTGACTAACTATTTTTCCTATCTAGTCATTCTAAAAATTAAAGTAAAATATGTAATGGTTTTGCTAAGTAAGCGGGTATACTATTTTAGTGTTAGCTCCACCTGAACCACTGAACCAAATTGGTCTATTCAAATAATGAACTTGATCCTGGGGAATCCAATACTTATTAGTCCTTATATGTGAGTTCAATAAAACCTTTGGGACCCATGCTTGGACTCTTTGATAACTATGATTTACGATAGACATATATGATCTATTCATAGTCTTTGGACTAAATCCGAGTCCGGCTTTGTTGTACACGGCTCTTTGGGTTCCAAGTAGTCGGTTAAGATTCTTAGATCCCAATGTGAACCTTTCCAACCTAGCCTCAATCTCTTGAACTCGATCTTTCAAGAGAGAATTCTCCTCCTCAAGTTTTTCAACTTGGGCTGAGTTTTCCTCTTAAACTTGACTAGTTGAAGAGGTTAGAGTAGCCTCTTGCTTGAGAGTTTCAACCTCCTTAAGTAACGACTCAACCCTAGACTCGGACTTAGTTAATTTCCTAGTAAGCATTTTAATTGTAAGGTAAAGTGTACTAATTAAAGAGTGGCTAATCTTGACTTTCCCTTTTGATCCGGCTTTGAGTTTCCTCTCGAAGTAGTCTTCGGGGTCAGAGTCAGAGTTATAGTTGGGCTCGGCTTCGGATTCTGACTCGGACTCCTCCGGTCTTGCCATGTAAGCTATGTCTTCTTTGTTGTCCCAAGTTGTATGGAAAGCCTTCTTTTGATTTGATTTGAATTGTGCCCTCTTTTGGTTCTTTAGTAGCCTCCTTTCCCTCTGAACGTTCTTCCGCACTACGTTCACTATTGCCTCCACCTCTTCGGATTCAGACTCTGATTTGTCTTCGGGTTCGAGTCCATCTTCTTGCCTGGTAGGTGGCTTGCTTCTTTGTCCTACAAGTAGAGCAATACCTCTCTCGGCCCGGACCACGTTAGTCTTCTCGTGAAGTTCAAACTCGGAAAATAATTGGTCTAACCTAAGCTTCGAAAGGTCCTTAGAGACCTTGTAGGCATCAACCATGGATGCCCACAAGGTAGTCCTAGGAAATGAATTAAGAACATACCTTAGAAGGTCGCGATTTTTGACCTTGTGTCCGATGGTGTGCAAGTCGTTGATAATGTCATGGACGCGGGCGTGTAGTTGTGTCACCGTCTCGTGTTCCTGCATCTTAAGGTCATACAACTTATTGAAAAGAAGGTCGCGTTTACATACCTTAGCATCAGGTGTTCCTTTGTGTAGCTCGATTAATTTGTTCCACAGGTCCTTTACGCTAATGAAGGGTCCGATGCGGTTGAGCTCCTCTTTTGACAAACCGCACTGCAACATTTGGGTCGCCTTTGCATCGGCTTCGATTTGCCTCTTGGTTGCATTGGTCCACTTGTTGAAGTCCAAGGGCTTGCCTTGATCATTGGTGGGTAGAGCAAAGCTGGTTTGGATGATTATCCAAGTCTCGACTTGTGTTTTTAGAAAACACTTCATCCAACCTTTCCAATAATGGAAATCATCTTCATTAAAGAACGGAGGTCGGGTGGTGTTGTACCGCTCAATGTGGGCCATAAAGAAAAACTTGCACACACAAAACAAAAAAAAACACAAAACAAACTTGCCAAGACTCGAGTCTTGGATTAGTGGTGCAGGAAATAAAAAAAACAAACGAGAAATAGAAAGTTAAACAAAGAGATAAGAAACTAAACAAAAAGTAAGTACTCACAACCTTCGATGTCCCCGAAAGAGTACTAAATGTCAATTTCTGGGGATGAAAAAATCTTGTTATGGGGGTAAACCCTGGTAAGAAGTGTAGATCTCTCAGAGAGCTTCAATTTGGTGGGTAGAACGTTTTGTGAGTCCACTTGTAGCAAAAGTTATGCTCGTTTGATCGTGAGGTACTCCGAAGGCGATTAGTACTTGCAAAAACACAACCAAAAACTATGTACCAAGACTTGGTCTTAGATTAGTAGTGTGGGAGAAATCTTAAAATGATAAATACGAAAATAAAAATGCTCAACCGGTGGTTGCACTGAATCTGAGCGCCCCCGGCTCTGATACCAATTGTTGGATCGAGAAGCATCGCTAGAGGGGGGTGAATAGTGAGCGTAAATCTTTCGTTTCATTCGTTCAATATACGAGTAAGCACAGCGGAAAGCTAAAGAGACAAGTTTATTTTTACTTGGTTCACAACCCAGTGGTTGTTACTCCAAGGCCCTAACGGTCCTAGACTGCGTACGGAGGGCAAAGCACTATAACATCTCCTCCTCGTTGGAGGTAGGAGACAACGATTACAAAAACCGAAAGTACGAGGATGAGGCAACAAGCCTACCTCACCTAGTTACAATTAAAACAAAGAATATAATAACAAAAGATATTACTTGCTGCTTCTACCGACGAAGAAGATGGAAGCTTGGCGTCGCGTTGGCTTTATGACCTCTTTCAAAACTCACCTAGGGTTAAAGGGGAGTTTTGGTTAAGGGGGAGTTTTGGTTGAGGGGAAGTTTTTGGAAATGCATTTATCATTTACTATACTTATTTTATGCTTTAATTTCCCATAACTTTGTGTTGGTTTATCATAGATCAAAAAGGGGGAGATTATTGGTGCAGGGGCACCAGATAATCGAACATGTGTTTTGTTTATGGCAAAGACACAAAGTTAAGTTTACATCGTTATCTCATGAGTTAAATCGAGTGTGCAGAAAAGTACTAAAGTTGGAGTTGAAGGCTAGCGACACCCAGAGGAAGCCGCGGTGGTCGGGCGACACTCGAGTGACTTCGGAGGGAGCCGAAGGAATCGAGTGGAAGGCCGGAAGCGAGAGCTACAAAGTAAGTATCGAGGTAAGCTCGTGTGAGTGAGAGACGGTAAGGTCGTGTCCTTTGTACGAGGACAACCGTAGGCGGCGATCCGACTAAGACTTCCTGTGGAAGGTCTAAGTCGAGATCAGACGGTTAGAAACCGTCGCATTTACCATTTTCCGTGCTAACCTCTTACTGTAGGGAAGTGGCCAGGCTGGCAGTCGACTACTAGACATTGGGCAGTCGACTGATGCTCATCAGTTGACTGATGGGAGGCATCAGTCGACTGATGGCGACGAATCAGCCTTTGTGCTAGGTCAAAATGGATAACGTTTGACATGGCCACTTCGCGATAAAATTTGTTACCACTTCGTGATCTGTTCTAAAAGATTAGGAGACATATTCTGAGGACAAACTCTATAAAAGGAGGGGAGGATTCCAACCCAAAGCATCATCAAGATTATTCTTAAGTGCTCATACAACGCCAAAGCTCCAACATCGTCATAACATCGACGCGACGCCAAGCTTCCATCTTCTTCATCGACAGAAGCAGCAAGTAATATCTTTTGTTATTATATTCTTTGTTTTAATCATAACGAGGTGAGGTAGGCTTGTTGCCTCATCCTCATACTTTCGGTTTTTGTAATCGTTGTCTCCTACCTCTAACGAGGAGGAGACGTTATAGTGCTTTGCCCTCCGTACGTGGTCTAGGATCGTTAGGGCCTTGGAGTAGCAACCGCTGGGTTGTTAACCAAGTAAAAATAAACTTGTCTCTTTAGCTTTCTACTATGCTTACTCGTATATTGAACGAACGAAATGAAAGATTTACGCTCGCTATTCACCCCCCCCCCTCTAGCAACGCTTCTCGATCCAACACCAATGAGATCTTACAATCTCCCTCTTGGTCCAAAAATACCTAAGATGCCTACCATCTTCCTAGTGATAAGTCTCATATCACTCAAGAGAGGCAATCCTATACACTCTCCTAATTTCCAAATTGGGTATCTCAAAATCCCATTTTCTCCCTCATGAGGAAAAAAATACCATCCATTATCCCATGATGGATACCTCCCCCTAAAGGCTTTCTCCACCTTGACCATTGCACCAACAATGTCCTTGGGAAGTCCCTAAGCCAATAGGAACTCTAAACCATCAAAAATAAGGTTGGAATTTCAACATTGAACTTTCCAACACCTTAAATTGATACATCACCCTAACACCTTTTCTCATCCATATCCAATGGATTTTCACCCTTCATAATGTTTCTCAAAGCATATCCTAGGGTTAGGAGTGGTTAGGGAACTCTAACATAGCTGAAAATGGGATAAACAAATCTTGTTTTACCGAAATCAGCCTGGCAGTCGACTCTATCAGAAATCAGTCGACTTCCTTACACATCAGTCGACTGACAACTGAAAATCTCGATTTTCAGTTATCAGAAATGAGATTTGAAAATTCATAAATAATTATACGTATATCAAAAAATCATGAAAATTAATACATATAATACTTATGACTAATACAATGGGTGAAAAATATTGGAAAAATAATTTGCCCATAAAATATCGAAAATGATACAAAATTCAAAACCATTGAAATTTTCAATGTTTTGGCCCTACTTTGTATCAACTTCATCAATGGTGATTGCTATCAAAAGATAGACTTCGCCAAGGTTTTCTAGAATGATTTTAAAATATTTTTGAAAACCTATATTGGATCATGTTCCTTGGGCTCAATGTATATGACTTGTACACAAGCTTTCCCAATGATCCACCATTAAGATAAGATGAGTTTAGGTTCATCTAGATGCAAAAACTATGCACCTTGAACTTACCTCATATCCTAGCATCTCACATGTATCTAGGGTGTATAAATACACATACATGTCAATTTTAATGTGAGATGTGGGTTTTGGTCATTCTAATCTAAGGCCTTATGCATTTTCTAAGACAACTCTACTTGATTCCCTTATAAATGGGACTCCAAGTCATGGCAAAGTCCTTAAATTAATTTTCATTAATTTAAATGCATGAAGTATGATCATGGCATAAATGATATCATAAGTAAATATGGTCAATGATCATGATGTCATGACATATGATACAATCTAAGCATACATGACATTTAACCTAATCCTAAGCATGATCATGACATTTTAAATGATTAAAAATAGATATGATGTCATGGCATGTTATATGGCAATCAAAGCATGGCATATAAAATGTATAGGTATAATAATACCTAAATTTTAATATTAATTTCCATTTGATATAATTAAATATATTTTACCATATTATCACTTTTCTCCCTAGTGTGCCAAAAACTCAAAATGGCACACTATGACCTCTAATCCTAAATTGTGCCAATTTAATTGATTTTTCATAGTCTCAAAAATATATTGGCACATCCTAAACTCTTTTAGGATCATAATATCAAATCTATTTCCAAGGTATCACATAACTTTGAAAATCACCTAAAGTATCATTTTTACCATGGTTAGGTTAACTACCCTTCCATTTAAAGTTGGCACACCCTAAACCCATCTAGCGTGAATCGATCACGCTCTTAGGAACCCAAAACTTATTTGAGCTCCTAGGATTTACTAGGTATTCCTTAGGGATGACCTCCCTAGATACCTTCCTAATGACCCTCCTAGGCTTAGAAGCCTTAGTCATTTGGGTCTTGCCTAGGTTAACTCTAGGGGTAACTCCCCTTGTAACCTTCTTAGTGGCCACCCTAGTTTTCTTAGACACCCTAGCCACTAGGCACACACCTTGGTTACCCTTAGGGATGACTTTCCTAGTAACCTTGGTCTTCCTAGACCTAGTTTGTGTTCCATAATCAAATGGAACATTGTGATAGGTCTTTTTGGGCTTAAGTTTGCCCTTAGATGGTTCTTGTTTCCTAGGTCTTGACTTTTGACCATTTGACCCTAGGTTTTGACTTCTAGACACTAAGTGTTGACCACTTGACCCTTGAAATTGATTTTGCATCTTCTAAAGGGTCTTTTCCAATTTTTCAAGCCTTGACCTCAAGGCTTGATTTTCTAACTCTAATTGCCCATTTTTTGAATTTTGATTTGGTCTTTGGGCAATACCATTTCCTCTAGGCATATGCGTACCCTTTTTAGGGTCAATGCCTAAATAGTTTTCTATTTTCCTAATGGTTTCCTTAGGTAGAATATTTTTAGGGACATTAATCCCAAATTTCTCTTTATGCCTAAGGTTTACATTCTTAGCTCCTAGACAACAATATCTATTATTTCTAGCATGTTCTTTATGATAAATAGCAAGATTGCTAACATTATTTCTAGCATGCTTTTTAACATAAATTGAAGGTGCATTATTAAAATATACCTTAGGGTTAGCCTTAGCTCCCCCTACATGTGATGCTCCTTCCTTATCCTTGATTTCCTTCTTCCTAGGGCATTGACTTCTATAGTGCCCCTTTTGAAGGCACTTGAAACATACTACAAGCTCCTTGCCCTTCCTAATTGAGGTACCGGTATCCTTTGAATTTGTGCTGACTTTTGGTGCCGGAGGAGTCTTCTTAACTCTTTTCGGGCACTTACTCTTGTAATGCCCACATTCCCTGCACTCAAAGTAAATTATATGATTTTTATTTAAAATTACATTGCTTGAGTTACCTAGGTCCATGGTGGAAGTCGGAATTGCTTCTTCACTTCTTCCTGAGGTTGAAGCGACTTCTTGCTCTTGCTCCGGCGTGGGAATTCTCTCCTCCCCCTCAAACCTAGAGGTGGAAGCTTCTTCCTCCTTTTCTACTTCTTCTCCCACCGATCCGGAAGTTGACTCCCTATCAACTTCTGAATCCTCACTCGCTTGTGAGGATGAGGATTCATCTTTGGCCTACTCTTCTTGAGTCGGTGATGGGTCTTCATGGAGCTTGGCCAATTCCCTCCAAAGCTCCTTGGCATCGATGCAATCACCTAGGCTACACAAGAAGTCATTAGGTATCAAATCAAAAATAAATTTGACTACCTTCTTGTTTTTCTCAAATTGTTGGAGTTGCTCCTCACTCCATCTCTTCTTTTTTAGGAAGCCTCCCTTTGGTCCTCTTGGGTATTGGAATCCTTCTATTAGGATGGACCACTCCTCTAAATCCCTCATCATCAAAAAATCTTCAATCCTTCTCTTCCAAGAATTGAAGCCTTCTCGTCCATATAGGGTGTAGGGCACCGGTGTGTTGATGTCCCAACCTAGTTGTTCTTCCAACTCCATCTTCACCCTCTAGTGTCTTTAGCTCGAGGGCTATTCACCGCTAGCCCGTAGAAGAGCCCCGGGCTCTGATACCAATTGTAGAGGAAATGTTGACCGCTAGAGGGGGTGAATAGCGTCGTGCTAGTACGTGATGGAAATTGTTCACGTTCGTCTACAAACTTCGTTAGCACGCAGCGGAATAATAATAATAAAATAATAACGAAATAGACAAATACGCAAACACAAGTATTTAACGTGGTACGGAACCGAACGGTTCCTACTCCACGGATCGAGCTCTAAAGAACTCTAGCGATGCCAATCACACACCACTATGCAATAACTCCTTCTTGACACAAGTCGGAGGCGGAGAAACCTCTTACAATAGTTTACAACAATAAACTAAATACAACAAGCAAATACAATATGAAATACAACAAGAGATACAAAGAAAACTTTACACAAAATATTTTTGAATGCTTGCTTGCTAGGTTGATCGAGTAGCACTTGGAGACCCTGAATTACAGCAGTAACTCGCACCAAAACACCTCAAAGAACCTTGGTCGAAATCTCCTCCACGAGCTCCATTTAAAGCTTCTGTCTGGGCTGGAAATTGCCAATCAGTCGACTGCTCGGGACCATCAGTCGACTGATGACACTGTTGCTATGAGATAACGGTGTGATCCACGCTGAAAAAATCTAACGGATAGGACATCAATCGACTGATCATGTCCATCAGTCGACTGATCGAGCCTTCACTCGACTGCTAGCCCCGTGAATGAGTGAGACTCCATTCGGCTCGAAATACGAGCACCGGGCCATCGATCATATGATCACGATCGCTCCGCCAATCACCGATCACCGCTGGGGATCGATTGGACGCTAGAGGGGGGGTGAATAACGTCGTGCTATACGTCGATGGAAATCGTTCGTGTGCTTTTCTACAATTTTCTTTAGCGCAGCGGAAACAAAGATAATAAAGCAATAATGAAAACACAAACACACAAACACAAAGATATAACGTGGTTCGGAACCGAACAGTTCCTACTCCACGGATCGAACTCTAAAGAGCTCTAGCGATGCCAATGCAATCACTAATCACAAATATTCCTTCTCGACACAAGTCGGAGGCAGAGAAACCTCATACAAATGTTCTTACAACAATAAGAAATGAATACCAGAAAAATACAAGAGAGAAATACAATGTAAGTAAAGAAAACTACTTTACAAGAGCTTTTGATTTGCTTGCTTTTGGTTGCCTTGAACTAGCCTTGAAGGATTGGAAAAGCACCAACTATTCCCCTTCAAATCGCCCAAGAAAAACCTTGTTTTGAGCCTTCCACGAACAGCTGCTTTTATCCTCCATCGGGCCGATTTCACCGGCGATCGCTATAAGGCCCTGGGCCGATCGCCAACATCAGGCTGTGAGACAACGGCTCAATCCACATTGGAAAAGTTCCAACGGGACTCTCACTAGTCGACTGCCAACCTCGTAGTCGACTGCCCAATCGGCTACGGAGCATTATGTGCACCAATCGCCAAGCCAATCGCGCCATCCGCATCGCTTCCAATTAGTAAGCGATCAGAAGGCCCATTGCTCTAATGAGCAGTTGACTGCCAAGGCAATTTCAGCCCTAAATGACAGTCGAGCTCTAGTCAACTCACGGCAGTCGAACCGGCCATAATGTCAGTCGACTGTCAACCTCAAAGATGAGGTTTTAACCCAAGTATGGTGCCCCAATACTTGCTAGACCACCCTTAGCCTAGACCTAAGCCTTCTAGTCACCTCCATCAGCCTCACGCCTCTCGGATCCCTCCAAGTCATCCATGACTTGTTCATCCATCGCGCTAGCCTTCAGGTGATTCCATCGGCTATGTCATGCTAATGGTGTCTACACCGCCAAGGTACATTAGACTTACGCCGCCAAGACTCCGCTTGGACTTTACGCCGCCAACCATTGGACTTATGCTGCCAAGACTCCACCCTTGGACTTTACGCCGCCAATATCAAACCCCTTGGACTTCTCAAATGCCAAGACTCAAGCTTGGACTTTCCCTTGCCAACCCATGTTGGACTTTCCATGCCAAGACCCATGCTTGGACTTCCCTTGTGCCAAGTACTCAAGACTTGGACTTTCTCAAATGCCAAGTGTCCCACTTGGACTTTCCATGCCAAGTACCCATGACTTGACTTTACCTTGCCAAGACCCATGCTTGGACTTTACTATAATCACATGGTCAACCCTAGTCAACCATCAAAGTCTCCCTCGAGTCAAACTCGAGTCTGGTTAATTATAACCTGAGTCGATTGTATAAACAATTTCCCCAAAACATTAACCGACATCAATGTCAACTCACTTTGTCAAACCACTTTGTCAAACCACTTTGTCAAACCATTTTGTCAAACCACTTTGTCAAACCACTTTGTCAAACCATTTTGTCAAACCACTTTGTCAAACATCAAAACATCACTCGAGTCAAACTCGAGTCTGATCAATCGTGACCTGGGCCGATTGCACCAACAATCTCCCCCTTTTTGATGTTTGACAAAACAAACCTTGAGTTAGTCCCCTAACTCAAACTCCCTTACCAATTTCCCAAATTGGTAATTTTACTCTCCCCCTTTTTGACATACATCAAAAAGGTTCTCTCCAAGGAGGTCAATGTCTCATATCCAATGAGATCTTACAATCTCCCCCTTGGTCCAAAAATACCTAGGAATCCATCAATCTTCCTAGTGATAATTCTCATAAGACTCAAGAGAGGCAATCCTATTCACTCTCCCAATTTCCAAATTGGGTATCAAAAACCCATCAATTTTCCCAATTGATGACACTCTCCCAATAAGTTCTCCCCCTTCAAGAAGAAAAAAACACATCCATCATCCCATGATATTGTTGGATCGAAGTGGATCGCTAGAGGCGGGGGGTGAATAGCGATAAAAACTTTTCTTTTAAATCGTTCGATAGACAATTAAACGCAGCGGAAATGTAAATAAAAACTAAATGAGACAAATAGTTTTTTTACTTGGTTCGTAGCCTTCGGCTACTACTCCAAGGCCCTAACAGTCCTAGACCGTGTACGGAGGGCAATTCACTAAAACACTCCTCCTCGTTGGAGGTAGGAGTTTTACGATTACAAAAGCCTTCGAAGCAAAAAGATAGAGAGACAAACCCTCTCTTCTATTAAAGTAAAATGCAACGAAAAGCCTCGATTAAAAAGAATTGCAATATTGAAAGCAATAACAAATTAAGATTATACCAACAACTAAACAAAAGAAACTTTAAGCTAGGTTGTTGCTGGCAAAGACTTGTTGTAGAGTCGTCGGAGAGTTGCAGCGTAACGGAGGCTTTTGAGCACTTAGAATTGAGGATGAAACCCTAGGTTTGGCCCTCCTTTTATAGCCTTTAAGCCTCTCAACGAATGGGTCTTCAACCAATCACAAATGGGCACAAAACTCCTTGAAAAATGGTGATAAAGCTTGACTCCTCGAGGCTGATTTTGACCACGGTTGAATCGCGATTGAATCGCCAGTTGAATCGGCGCGCTGAACTGGCCGGTTGAACTGATGGCCAGGATTTTTGACTACAATAAAGAGTTAGCTCAAAATATAAGTGGATTCGACGGCCACTTGCCGTCCGATCTCAACATAGACCTTCCATGGGAAGTCTTGGGTCGGATCGTCGCCTAAGATCATCCCCGTAAAGAGGATACGACCTCACTTACGCTCGCACACACGAGCTTACCTCGATACTTACGTGTCGCTTTTGCTTCCGGCCTTCCACTCGATTCCTTCGGCTCCCTCCAAAGTAACTCGAGTGTCGCCCGACCACCGCGGCTTCCTCCGGGTGTCGCTAGCCTTCAGCTCCAGCATTGAGACTTTTCTGCACACTTGATTTAGCTCGTGAGATAACAATATAAGCTTAACTTTATATCGTTTGCTATAATCAAAACTTAGGTTCGACTTAGGTGCCCACTGCACCAACAGATGGATACCTCCCCCTAAAGGCTTGCTCCCCCTTGACCATTGCACCAACAATATCCTCGGGAAGTCCCTAAGCCAATAGGAACTCTAAACCATCAAAAATAAGGTTCAAAGTTCAAACTTGAACTTTCCACACCTTAAATTTGATACATCGACCTAACACCTCTCCTAATCCATATCCAATGGATTTTCACCCTTTATAATGCTTCCCAAAGCATATCCTAGGGTTAGGAGTGATTAGGAACCTTTACCATAGCTGAACACGGGCTAAACAACCTTGTTTTTCCCAAAATCAGCTTGGCAGTCGACTACTTACAGTTATTAGTCGAACTGCCCTACATCGATCACCAATCGCCATCGTGCGATCGTGAATCAAATTCTCGAATTTCAGCTATCAGAATCGAATTTTGAAAAGTCATAAGTAATTCTACGTATTTTGAAAATTCGTGAAAATTCATACGTACATTACTTATAAGCAATACAATGGGTGAAAAATATTTGAAAATTATTTTACCCATAAAAGAGTGAGTTTGATACAAAACTCAAAACCATTGAAATTTTCAATGTTTTAGCCCTATTTTGTATCAACTCTATCAATGATGATTGCTATCAAAAGATAGACTTCACCAAGGTTTTTCAAAATGATTTTGAAATGTTTTTAAAACCTTATTTTGGATCATATTCCTTGGGCTCTATGTACATGACTTGTACACAATCTTTCCCAATGATCCATCATTGAAATAAAATGAGTTTTAGTTCATCTAGATGCAAAAACTATGCACCTTGAACTCAACTCATATCCTAGCATCTCACATGTATCTAGGGTGTATAAATATACACACAAGTCAATGTGATGTGAGATGTGGGTTTTGTTCTCCTAATCTAGGGTTTCATGCATTTTCTAAGGCAACTCTACTTGATTCCCTTATAAATGGGACTCCAAGTCATGCCAAAGTCCTTAACTCAATTTTAATCAATTTAGATGCATGAATGATTATGGCATTAAAGATGGTATAAATAAACACATGCTCATAATCATGATGTCATGGCATAAGATATAAATCTAAGCATACATGACATTAACCTTAAACCTAAGCATAATCATGACATATAAATGATAGAAGTAAGCATGATGTCATGACATAGCATATGGCAAGTCAAAGCATGGCAAATAAGATATAAAGGTATATAATACCTAAATTTCAATATTAGTTGCCATTTGATATAATTAAATATATTTTGTCATATTATCACTAATCTCCCAAGTGTGCCAAAAACCCAAAATGGCACACTATAGCCTCTAAACCTAAATTGTGTCAATTTGATTGATTTTTCAATCTTCTTAAATGATATTGGCACATCCTAAAATATTTTAGGATTTATCATCAAATCTATTTCCAAGATATCCATAATCTTGGAAATGACCTAAAATGCCACCTTTACCATGGTTAGGTTAACTACCCATCCATTTAAGGTTGGCACACCCTAACCCATCTAGCGTGAATCAATCGCGCTCTTAGGAACCCAAAATCTATTTGAGCTCCTAGGGTTAATTAGGTATTCCTTAGGGATAACCTCCCTAGATACCCTCCTAATGACCCTCCTAGGCTTGTTAGTCTTGGTCATTTGGGTCTTACCTAAGTAGGTTGACTCTAGGGGTAACTCCCCTTGCAACCTTCTTAGTGGCCACCCTAGGTTTCCTTGAAACCCTAGCCACTAGGCACAAACCTTGGTTACTCTTAGGGATAACTTCCCTAGTAACCTTGGTCTTTCTAGACCTAGTTTGTGTTCCATAGTCAAATGGAACACTATGATAAGCCACCTTAGGCTTAGGTTTGTGACCCAAACCTTGCTTGCCCTTGGTTGACTTTTGACTCTTAGGTCCTAGGTGTTGACTTTGACTTTTGGACCTAGACTTTTGATCACTTGACCCTTTAAATTGATTTTGCATAATTTTAAGGGTCTTCTCAAGTTTTTCAAGCCTTGATCTCAAGGCTTGATTCTCTAATTCTAATTGCCCAATTTTAGAATTTTGATTTAATCCTTGGGCATGGTTCTTCCTAGGCATACGCCTAGTCCATTTGGGGTTAAAACCTAGGTGCTCTTGTATTTTCCTAATAGATTCCCTAGGTATGACATTTTTAGGGACATTAGTCCCAAATTTTTCCTTCTTTGAAAAGTAGACATTCTTAGCTCCTAGACATAATTCCTTATTTATAGCATGCTCTTTATGATAGATAGCAAGATTGCTAAAATTATTTCTAGCATGCTTTTTGACATTATTTGAATAAGGAGCTTTATTTAAAAATACCTTAGGGTTAGCTTTGGAAGCTCCCCCTACTTGTGTAGCTCCTTCTTGCCCCTTCTTCTTTCCTCTTGGGCATTGACTCAGGTAATGTCCCGGTAGCCGGCATTTGAAGCAAATCACTTGCTCCTTGCTCTTTTGCATTGAGGGACCGACATCTTTGACCTTTGGCGCTGGTGGAGCTTTTCTTACTTTCTTTGGGCACTTGCTCTTATAGTGCCCGGCTTCCCTACACTCAAAGCATATAATATTCATTTTATTATTAATTGACATGCTTGAGTTACCTAGGGTGGTGATGAGGTTCTCTTGAGCTTGATCTTCCTCTCTACCGGATGTAGATGGCTCTTCTTGTTGCTCCGGTGTTGAGGATCCTCTAATCTCCTCCCCCTCAATCCTAGAGGTGGAGGTCTCCTCTTCTTCCACCAATCCGGAAGTTGATTCCTTCTCAACTTCCGAGTCCTCACTCGCTTGTGAAGATGATGATGATTCTTCCTCGACTTCTTCCTCTTCTTGAGCCGATGAAGATTCTTCTTCTTCTACTTGTGTCACGTTAGGCTTCTCATGGAACTTGGCCAATTTGTCCCATAGCTCCTTGGCATCAAGATATTCACCTAGCCTAGACAAAATATCATTAGGTATCAAATCTTCTAAAAGTTTTGTTACCTTGGCTTCGGTTTTGAATTTTTGTCGTTGCTCTTGGGTCCATTTCTTCAACTTAAGGACTTATCCCTTCTTATCCCTAGGAGGTTCAAAGCCTTCTACGAGGATGAACCAATCCTCTATGTTCATCATCAAGAATATTTCCATTCTTGCTCTCCACGCTAAAAAGTCTTCTCGATCATATGGTGGTAGAGTGTTGATATCCCATCCAAGCTTGTCTTGGAACTCCATCTTCACCCTCTAGCGTGCTCCCTTTGTTGTTAAACTTCAAGAGCGGCCTCGCTCTGATACCACTTGTTGGGGATCGATTGGACGCTAGAGGGGGTGAATAGCGTCGTATTATACGTCGATGAAAATTGTTCGTGTGCTTGTCTACAATTTTCGTTAGCACAGCGGAAACAAAGATAATAAAGCAATAACGAAAACACAAACACACAAACGCAAGGATATAACATGGTTCAGAACCGAACGGTTCCTACTCCACGGATCGAGCTCTAAAGAGCTCTAGCGATGCCAATGCAATCACTAATCACAAATACTCCTTCTCGACACAAGTCGGAGGCGGAGAAACCTCGTACAAACATTCTTACAACAATAAGAAATGAATACAAGAAAAATACAAGAGAGAAATACAATGTAAGTAAAGAAAACTACTTTACAAGAGCTTTTGATTTGCTTGCTTTTGGTTGGCTTGAACTAGCTTTGAAGGACTGGAAAAGAACCAACTATTCCCCTTCAAATCTCCCAAGAAAAACCTTGTTTTGAGCCTTCCACGAACAGCTGCTTTTATCCTCCATCGGGCAAGATTTCCGCCTGGAAGTCGACTGCCATAAGGCCCCAGTTGACTGCCAACACTGTAGCTGTGAGACAACGGCTCAATCCAAGTTGGAAAAGTTCCAACGGGACTCACCGATAACGTTGGCGGCGCGACCGTAGTCGAATGCTCATCGACTACGGGCATTCTCGTGCTCACAACTCAGCTGGCGATCATTGCCATCCATAGCGATCGCCGGCCATCTTGCTCGATGTGATCGCAAGCGATCGCTCCAATGAGCAGTTGACTGCCAAGGCAATTTCAGCCCTAAATGGCAGCCGAGCTCTAGTCAACTCACGGCAGTCGAACCGGCCATAATGTCAGTCGACTGCCAACCTCAAAGATGAGATTTTAACCCAAGTATGGTGCCCCCATACTTGCTAGACCACCCTTATCCTATACCTAAGCCTTCTAGCCACCTCCATCAGCCTCACGCCTCTTGGATCCCTCCAAGTCATCCATGACTTGTTCATCCATCGCGCTAGCCTTCAGGTGCTTCCATCGGCTATGTCATGCTAACGGTGTCTACACCGCCAAGGTACATTGGACTTACGCCGCCAAGACTCCACTTGGACTTTACGCCGCCAACCATTGGACTTATGCTGCCAAGACTCCACCTTTAGACTTTACGCCGCCAATATCAAACCCCTTGGACTTCTCAAATGTCAAGACTCAAGCTTGGACTTTCCCTTGCCAACCCATGTTGGACTTTCCATGCCAAGACCCATGCTTGGACTTCCCTTGTGCCAAGTACTCAAGACTTGGACTTTTCCAAATGCCAAGTGTCCCACTTGGACTTTCCATGCCAAGTACCCATGACTTGGACTTTACCTTGCCAAGACCCATGCTTGGACTTTCCCATAATCATATGGTCAACCCTAGTAAACCATCAAAGTCTCCCTCGAGTCAAACTCGAGTCTGGTTAATTATAACCTGAGTCGATTGTATAAATAATCTCCCCAAAATATTTAACCGACATCAATGTCAACTCACTTTGTCAAACCATTTTGTCAAACCATTTTGTCAAACCACTTTGTCAAACATCAAAACATCACTCGAGTCAAACTCGAGTCTGGTCAATTGTGACCTGGGCCGATTGCACCAACACTGCCCACCTCTGGAAGTCGACTGCTATGATACTTCCCGCAGTCAAACCCTAGTTGACTCACACCAGTCGACTGTCATATGGCAACAGTCGACTGGCACACCTCAAACATGAGGTTTTAACCCAAGTATGGTGCCCCCATACTTGCTAGACGACCCTTAGCCTAGACCTAAGCCTTCTAGCCATCTCCGTCAGCCTCACGCCTCTCGGATCCCTCTAAGTCATCCATGACTTGTTCATCCATTGTGCTAGCCTTCAGATGCTTCCATTGGCTATGTCATGCTAACGATGTCTACACCGCCAAAGCACATTGGACTTACGCCGCCAAGACTCCGCTTGAACTTTATGCCACCAACTATTAGACTTTTGCTACCAAGACTCCGCTTGGACTTCTCTAATGCTAAGACTCAAGCTTGGACTTTCCCTTTCCAACCCATGTTGGACTTTCCATTCCAAGACCCATGCTTGGACTTTCCTTGCCAACCCATGTTGGACTTTCCATGCCAAGACCCAAGCTTAGACTTTCCCAAATGGCAAGTGTCTCACTTGGACTTTCCATGCCAAGTACCCAAGACTTGGACTTTTCCCATGACAATCACATTGTCATATGTTACCTGGTCAATTGTGACCTGGGCCGATTGCACCAATAGAGATGAGATGATGTCAGCCAGCGGTGCTCCAAGTCCATCACAAACTCGGCTACCTGTTACCTGGGCGACAGAAAAACCCAGGATCCGTGGTGGTGAGTATAACTCAGCGGTAATATGAGAGAACATGTATATATATATAATATAACATGTAATTCAACAATATAACTTACAAGTACGACAGGTATACATCAGTATAGTATATGAATACATGCGTATGCTCCCTAAACAAAATGAACAGCGTAAAGTGCAGACATACCTGGAAGTCTGCTACGCTACATATATCCAACCTGAGCATATATCCACAATATACAACATGAAGAGTAATATTAACTCTCACTACAATCATGATACAGGTCAAAGGTATCTAATGGTCTGACCAACAAATATATAGTTATCTGACACAATCGTATAACAGATGCGAGAAGCATGTATGAAGATGATGTATAACCAAATGCAGCAAGCATAGTACAATCAAATGCAACATCACAATAAGCATATATATATAGACTGCATCTATATATATACTAATCACAACCATCCATATATATATATATATATATATATATATGCAAAGCGCCATAAGATACGGCAATACAGCATGCATGGTCATGCCTGTGCACCCCTACTCGCTACCACGACCCCAGTGTGGCCCAGGTGGCACGACATGATAACTGTTCCAACTCAACACCAACCACTGCTCTAGAGTGGCCGAGTGGGCAGTATGATCGAGTAGCATATGAGCGTAAAGAGCTCGTTACACAATGGGGGTCCCTGCTGTTGGCTACTCCGACTGACACTATCTATGAGTGGTCGAGTGTCACACACTCAGGACAACTGCATGCAACTCCAACTACCACTGACTATAGTGGTAGAGTGTAGCACAACAAATGCTCAGCCCTCACACCAGTTACTCCTCCATGAGTAACCTGGGAGGCAGGATTACTGACGACCCTCTCAACCACAAGAGAGACTATGTCATCAGTATGCATGCAAATGATATGAATGCATAGTCACGCATACAGACATCAACTACAAACTCTCTATTCTATAGAGAGTCATACCAATCTGATCAATGCACTCTCTATTCTGCAGAGAGTCGTACTCAACTGATCGACACACTCTCTATCTTGTAGAGAGTCGTATTCAACTGATCATAAAAGCTAGGACCACCGGTCCTAGCGACACACTAATCACAATTTACCTGACCATTTACACAACACATGATCGGCAGTAAACAAGCAACATAAGGGTATTGATATCAACCCTACGTTCAGGACCTTACTTACCCACGGATGCCCTTTTTACCCAATTTACAAATCATGTCATCATCCGTATTCCACTACTTACACATAACTAAACATTTATAGGTTTACTTACATCACATAACTCCTAATCATGATGAGGGAAAATGTGATAACAACAACAGAGCATATAAAGCCAACGGCAAAGTATCAAGCACAAGAAATAATAAGAGTGGAGTCAAGGTAATATGATCATATAATACGATAATACATCTAAATCTATATGCAGTAACAACTACCTGATCAGGGTAGGAAATTACCCACCTGCTATAATGCCCATAATAATAAAGCCCTCATGCCCACGGACCTATCTCGTATACACGTTCTGCATATATCAAATATTATGGTTAAGTGCACGCACACAATGAAGGATCAAATTGAATCCTATATCGACTTCGTATTCCAATCAACTATATTGATCTAGTTATCCAATTAACCTAATCAATCCTCCACATTAATCCCTATCAACCATTAGGCCACTTAACAACTTATTATCCATTTATAACCACCCATATCTGAACTTACCAACCATACACAACAATACATAATTCATCATCCAACTAAAAGCATACTTCTATTAGTTATTAATCAACAAACCAATAATGGCCTAACTATAGATCTAGCATCACATTTACAACCATTCAAATCAGAACTTACCAAGCTTATCTACGCTTGCATAGCTTCTCCATTCCCTTTGATGAGTCCGATTTGCTCAATCTAGATGAATCGAAGACAAACTCTAAATCCTAGAAGTTGTAACATATGATATACAGGTTTTCCATCCACTGATCAAATTCAAGAATCCTCAATCAATTAACAAGAATATTTCTTTAAGATCACACAAAACATCCACATCTTTACATCTCCTTCTTCCATTAGTTTGAATCACTACCAATGTGGTTGATGGTTCATCTGCTGCTCGACACAACATTTGCAGAAAACGGCACTGAGAATTCTTACTGTCCACAAGGACATACATAGTAGGATCGACTGTGGATGGTCGCCTACCTAGCCAGGACACCCGAAGATCCCTCCATCCTAGCTCAACCCCGTTCACAGCTCCAACACCAGCCAACCTTACCAAACACATGACCGACAGAACACTAAACAGACAAAAAGGAAAAGGAAACCAGGAAATATACTAGCGATTCCCACTTCACTGGCACCTCTCCTCCCCCAATTGCTCTGACTGCCACCATAGCTCCACCTCCGATTGGAACGACCAACCGCAGTGACGGCATCGTGCTGCTTGCATGAGAAATAGAAAGATGTGATGAAGGGATCGACTGAAACCTACAAAGAACTGTACCCTTACATTGCTCTGGCGACAATCGACAGAAAACCCCTAAATCGGTAGCTCATCGTCGGAATGTCGTCGATTCAAGCTCCCCCGCCACTCGCTCGCCCTCTTCTCCCGCTCGCTCTCTACTCTCGCTCATCCGCAGAGCCCGTCGTGGATGGTCCAGCCACCATCGCTCGCCGCGAGGAAGGGGAAGAGCTCTCGACCGTCGTGCGTTTCGAAGAGGAAGAGAGCTCGCGCAGAAGAAATGAGATCGCGACTGGGAAAAGGAGAAACGTCGAGATTTAAGGCGACGGTAGAGAGCGGATGTGCGTTACACGAATGAAGCGGTCGAGTCCAATTAAAATGGGTCGGGTCCAATAGATCGAGTTGGGTCCAACCCTATACGCCTATTAAATCTTTCTTCGCAAATTACCATAGAAATTTTCATTTAAGTCCAAGAAAATTTCTAAAAATTTCTGGAAAATTTCATAGGGTATTTTCCTAATTACCAAACATTATTATTTATTTATTTTTTTCCTGTGATATTTTATATTCTCCCCCACTTATTAAAATTTGGTCCCCTAATTTCATACTTAAATGCGAAAATTAATTCAAGCAAGTTTCCAAAAGGACCACATACATTCCTCAAGTGAACAGATGAGGCTATCGAGCTCGGATAGTATCTTTCAGCTCCCACGTAGCCTCCTCATCAGTATGATGCTGTCATCCAACCATTACGAGTCGGATGGTTTTGTTCCGCAACTGATGCTCCTTGCGACCAAGAATCCGTACTGGAATCTCCTCATAGGTCGCATTAGACTGAGGTGGTATTGGTACCTCCTTCAGAACATAATCAGAATGCGACACATATTTCCTCAGCATAGAAACATGAAATACGTTGTGAGCACCCACAAGCGTCGGAGGTAAAGCCAACTGGTAAGCTACACCCCCAATCCACTCCAATAACTCAAATGGACCAATGTAGCGTGGAGATAACTTTACTTTTAGCCCAAATCATTTAACCCCCTTTCGTAGGTGAAACACGCAAAAATACCTAATCCCTAATTGAGAATTTCAAAGGCCTTTGCCTCCAGTCTGCGTAACTCTTTTATCGATCCTGTGCCTCTAATAACCATTATCCGATGACACGCACCAACTCTGCATCATGTTGAATACTCTGTTGGCCCAATAGTTGTCGTTCCCCAACCTCCTCCCACAACACAGGAGATTTGCAGGGTCTGCCATATACGACCTCAAAAGGAGCCATCTGAATGGAGGAGTGATAACTGTTCTCATAGTCAAATTTCCATTAAAGGAATGTGATCCTTCCAACCACCTCCATAATCCACGACACAAGATCTTAACAGATCCTTCAGAGTCTGAATGGTACACTCAGACTGTCCATCTCTCTGCGGATGAAATGTTGTACTGAGTCGAAGCTCTATGCCCATGGTCTAATGCAGACTCTACCAGAATCGCGAGGTAAATTACGGATCCCTATCAAATATGGTACTCAAAAGTATCCCATACAATCTGATAATCTCTCGATAGTATAACTCTGTCAGACGATCCAACAAGTCCATTCCACGCATAGGCAGAAAGTGAGCTGATTTGGTTAGTCAATCCATGATCACCCAAATCGCATCATGTCCTTTATGGGTTCTAGGCAATCCCGTAACGAAATCAATAGTGATATGCTCCCACTTCCATTCCAGAATCAAAATTTCCTGGAGCAACCCAGTGGGTTTCTGATGTTTAGCCTTTAACCGTTGGCAAACTGAACATCGAGCAACCAAGTTTGCACTATCTCTTTTATACCGTTTCACCAGTATAAGCGTTTCAAATCTCGGTACATCCGAGTACCACCGGATGTATAGCAAATCTTAAATGATGTGCCTCCTGTAGCAACTCTTTCTTAAGTGGATACGTGTCCAGAACAAATATCCATATTAGAGATAGAAAATTATCTTCTCACAAGAGAAGTTCATCTACCATCCAAAATCCACTCCACCACACACTCTGTAAGTGCATGGGAGACTATAGCGGCCAATCTCGCAAGTTGCAACTGTTTGTGTTCCAGCAACTCTATAGTAGCTACCCAGTAGCTAGTCAAAATCCCATGAGCATTCCTGCTCCATACATCCACAAATCAGGATAACATCCACTAAGTCCACGTCATGTATATGACAGCTTGTCTCGTAGTTCCTCAACTGTCGTAAGCTCAAGATACGCCTCATTCAACTGCATCAGGATCGCTCCATTCTTTGGAACGATGCATCTGCATACAACATCCTTCCATCCCCCTCAGAAGGATTAACTAACACTAATACAAAAGTCAACCATCGACTGAGCCCTGAAAATTAGTTTCACAGGCTTCAGACCAAGTAAATTCCACACCTTCCTGATCAAACAAGTCAGTGATATACTAACGCTTAAAAGCATCCCATCCACATTCATAGGAATAACCAAATCAATACAAGGAAACAACAACTTCGGTGGTTGAGTACGCAACTCCAACTACCATAATCAACAGTGGCTAAGTTACGTAACTCCAACAACCACAACCTGATCCAATCGTGTCCCGAATACACGATTTCTCAAATCCACGGACCACTAAATCATTAATAGTCTAACAACAAAATCAAAACTCATAAAATTCATACCAAGTATGAAATTGTCGTCTTTACACACCTGCATCCTCTTTACTCTTCATTGATGATATATCAATCATCACAACGACAATGATAATTGTATGATATCATGTCACTACAATATCAATACTCCAGTCGTAAATCAACCCTAGAGTATACACGGTGTCCTTTGCTGATCTAAACAGATCATCTATCCACAACGAAGGATATTCACTTTTAACAACTATCGCATTCCATCATCGATAATCGATGCATAATCTCAAAGGTCCATCTCTCTTTCAACAAAGAGTTCCAAATCTTCTCAAGGAGAAATACTAGGATAGATATATATCCCCTCCAATATCTCCTATAATCGCAACTTAAGTTCTTCCAATATCTATAGTATTTAGCAACACTGATACCAACAAAATTATTACTCATATGAGGAATTCAATATCGACACTATATCCGCAATCACTTCGATTTCCTACTCCACTTGCGTATGTAACGGCAAGCCTAGGAGTTCATCCGAAACTACATCCGAATACTCTCAGATTATGCGCACATCCGAGAGACATATCATACCATACTTCCAACAATTTCACCATCCGTAAGGATATGTCTACAGTAAAGGTATGTCTATCGAAGTCTAAGGGCATCCCTTGACTTCTTAATTGTTAGTCGACATCTCACATGATAGTAGAGATACCACCAACCCACAAGTCGATGTAAAGGAACCATTCTAATCCGAACTAAAAATGTTCTAGACACGGATACCTATAAACTACAAGTATCTCTCAATATATTAACCCAGAGGGTAAACTAGAGTAATACCCTGAACGATCAATTATCTATTGATCCGATCCAAAGGCTCCCCACAGGTCTCGGCCTTTCTCCGAAGAGAACAAGATCAGATCCAACAGTCCACGACAAAGCGGTCGCATTTTTGCGATGAATAATCTAGGGATTTTCCTAGATCATCTGATCCCATCACTTAATCCTATGAGCTACAACCATAGAATAATGAATAGATACGACCATCGTCGTATACTCTCTCCTCTGTACAAAGTCAATCCACATCTGGAGGGTAACTGTTGTTGTTGTCTGCATGAGTCTTTTATGATGTCTTCTACTGATATTGCTGTGTAAATCACTTCCCTTGAAGGGAAGTATCATGAAACTCCAACCACGCCTGAGGTAGTAGGTCGCTGCTGATGAAACAACCCAATCTTCTATGCTGATCTCTGCTATTGAGAGGGTGCATCATCCTCCCAGAACACCATCGATAGTCTTCAACTGAGTCTTTAAAATACACCTCCTCAACTTTACTGGTTGCTTACAATAGCAACAGATGAACTGATATAATCTGACTTCGCATGTCTTCGTGATCCACACTGCACCCACATAATCCCTTCGAAGTCTTTGTTCTGATTTCGCTGATGTACACGAGAACATTCTGATGATCTACGGTTGGTCTTCTATAATCGGAAAGTAGCTCAAGGCCTATGACTCCGATCTTGCTCCTTTTATCCAATATTTGAAGGCTTCTGACTCTAATAAGTTGACCTGTAATATCTTCTTATCGTTCTCCAACTCTTAAACACTTGTACGGAGTCATTTCTAAACTCCTGACTCAATCCAACGTCTTCCGATAGGATCTGATAGAAGATCCAGTCATCTTAATTCAACAGTAAGTCAATAACCATGGGTGGCTTAAAACATCCATTCACATTCTTGAGCTATTAGGTGAGCGTAAACTCTGCAAGTCTAATGACTTTGCATGGTATTCTCGTTACCGACGATCATCCTACTTACCGATCAAGTGATGTTTTATTCCCCAAGGTTATTTTCTGCATTTACCACCAAGTACCGGCTTGATCCCGATAATGGTATGCAAATAACTCTACTTTCACTGTATAACACGAGTTAAGTACTCAAAAGTACCTTCAAAGTTATACAAACTAGCACGAACAACTTAGGGATCAAAATCCCTATAAAACACCTTATACTAACCCTCCGCTTGTTGTAACAATAATAGTATATACACCTAGTCCATTACCCCAGGGGGTAATGATCTGACTAGCACCGTTAGTGAAAATTCCTAAGACTGTAGTCTTTGATTTTCACAAGAAATGTGACAACTCGACCCCTGTTCTCCGATTCGGTATCAGTCGGCTCTCAAAGGTAAATCACCTTTTCGACACAGGTTCAAGACTCACAGACTCAATAGGTCGTTCCCGTGGTCAACTCATACCACGATTACGAATAATAACCAACATACTATAGGTTATTCCCTGTTATATATACTAAATGCATAGCCAACAAAACAGAGAGTATAAATCCTAATGGGTAACTCCGGTTGGTCGCCTCGGTGGACGACCCCTACTACGAGTCTGCACAGGTGTCTTAACTCTGACGGTATACACCTATTGATCAAGTTTAGATAAATATCTACTAAACTATAAGTTATCAGGAATTCTTACCTTATGCTGCTTGGAGCTCAGGCCGCTGTCAATCTCATCTCAGAAAACCAAAACTGAAACAAATCGACTCCCGAGAATCCAAGACTCGATAAAAAAACAATATTGTAAGGCATCGCATAACCTAGGGCTCTGATACCAATAAAGTTGTCACGCCCTGAGAGTATGCCGAGTCGAAAATCAAACGAACGACATCTCCCATGTACGTGGCAACATATCCTATTAATACAAGGCCCTTGGGCCCACAATAAACATAACATATAAATGTAAATACAACAAATACACAAAACACAACGAAACTAACACATATACAATACAAACCACACACCATGCATACCGGTATGACTAACACCAACCTAAGAAACACCATAACAAAACCAGAAAAGAAAGGTACAACATTAGCAGCGTCCAACACTACAAAACATCGCAAAAAACCAAGTACATATCGAGAAGTACGCGGAATACTCAAAAAGTCGGGACCCTCGGGGTTGGGATGAGATGATGTCAGCCAGCGGTGCTCCAAGTCCATCACGAAATCAGTTACCTATTACCTAGGCGACAGAAAAACCCAAGGTCCGTGGTGGTGAGTATAACTTAACAGTAATATGAGAGAACATGTATATATATCAAATATCATATGTAATTCAACAATATAACTTACAAGTAAGACAGGTATACATCAGCATAGTATATGAACACATGTGTATACTCCCTAAACAAAATGAACAGCGTAAAGTGCAGACATATCTGGAAGTCTGCTATGCTACATATATCCAACCTAAGCATATATCTACAATATACAACATGAAGAGTAATATTAACTCTCACTATAATCATGATACAGGTCAAAGGTATCTAATGGTCTAACCAATAAATATACAGGTATCCGACACAACCGTATAACAGATGCGAGTAGCATGTATGAAGATGATGTACAACCAAATGCAGCAAGCATAGTACAATCAAATGCAACATCACAATAAGCATATATATATAGACTGCATCTATATATATATATATATATATATATATATATATATATATATATATATATATATATATATATATATATATGGTAATATGCAAAGTGCCATAAGATACGGCAATGCAGCATGCATGGTCATGCCTGCGCACCCCTACTCGCTACCACGACCCCAGTGTGTCCTAGGTGGCACGACATGACAACTGCCCCAACTCAACACCAACCAATGCTTTAGAGTGGCTGAGTGGGCAGTATGATCGAGTAGCATATGAGCGTAAAGAGCACATAACACAACGGGAGTCTCTGCTGCTGGCCACTCCGAGTGACACTACCTATGAGTGATCGAGTGTCATGCACCCCCAGGACAACTGCACGTAACTCCAACTACCACCGTCTATAGTGGTAGAGTGGGACACAACAAATGCTCTGCCCTCACACCAGTTACTCTTCCATGAGTAACCTGGGAGGCAGGATGACTGACGACCCTCTCAACCACAAGGGAGACTATGTCGTCGGTATAAATGCAAATGATATGAATGCACAGTCACGCATACAAACATCCACCACAGACTCTCTATTCTACAGAGAGTCATATCAATCTGATCAACACACTCTCTATCCTGCAGAGAGTCGTACTTAACTGATCGACGCACTCTCTATCCTGTAGAGAATCATATTCAACTAATCATAAAAGCTAGGACCACCGGTCCGTAGCGACACACTAATCACAATTTACCTAACCATTTACACAACACATGATCGATAGTAAACAAGCAACATGAGGGTATTGATATCAACCCTACGTTCAGGACCTTACTTACCCATGGATGCCCTTTTTACGCAATTTATAAATCAGGTCATCATCCGTATTCCACTACTGACATATAACTAAACATTTATAGGTTTACTTACATCACATAACTCCTAATCATGATGAGGGAAAATGTGATAATAGCAACAGAGCATATAAATCCAACGACAAAGTTTCAAGCACAAGAAATAATAAGAGTGGAGTCAAGGTAATATGATCATATAATACGATCATACATCTAAATCTGTATGCAACAACAACTACCTGACCAGGGTAGGAAATTACCCACCTACTGTAATGCTCGTAATAATAAAGCCCTCACGCCCGCGGACCTATCTCGTATCCACGTCCTGCACATATTAAATATTATGGTTAAGTGCACGCACACAATGAAGGATCAAATCGAATCCTACATCGACTCCGTATTCCGATCAACTAGATTGATCTAGTTATCCAATTAACCTAATCAATCCTCCACATTAATCCCTATCAACCATTAGGCCACTTAACAACTTATTATGCATTTATAAACACCCATATCTGAAATTACCAACCATACACAACAATACATAATTCATCATCCAACTAAAAGCATACTTCCATTAGTTATTAATCAACAAACCAATAATGGCCTAACTATAGATCTATCATCACATTTACAACCATTCAAATCAGAACTTACCAAGCTTATCTACGCTTGCATAGCTTTTCCATTCCCTTCGATGAGTCTGATTTTCTCAATCCAGATGAATCGAAGACGAACTCTACATCCTAGCAGCTGTAACATATGATATACAGGTTTTCCATCCACTGATCAAATTCAAGAATCCTCAATCAATTAACAAGAATATTTCTAAAGATCACACAAAAACATCCACATCTTTACCTCTCCTTCTTCCATCAGTTTGAATCACTACCAATGTGGTTGATGGTTCATCTGCTGCTCAACACAGCATTTGCAAAAAATGGCACTGGGAATTCTTACTGTCCATAAGGACATACATAGTAGGATCGACTGTGGATGGCCGCCTGCCTAGCCGAGACACCCGAAGATCCCTCCATCCCAGCTTAACTCCGTTTATAGTTCCAACACTAGCCAACCTTACCGAACACATCACCGACAGAACACTAAACGGACAGAAAGGAAAAGGAAAATAGGAAATATACCAGCGATTCCCACTTCACTGGCACCTCTCCTCCCCTAATTGATCTGACTGCCACCACAGCTCCACCTCCGGCCGAAACAACCGACCACAGTGACGGCATCATCGTGTTGCTCGTATGAGAAACAACAAGCTATGATGAAGGGATCGACTGAAACCTACAAAGAATTGTGCCCTTACCTTGCTCCGGCGATAATCGACAGAAAACCCCCAAATCGGTAACTCATCGTCGGACATCACCGATTCAAGCTCCCCCGCCATTTGCTCGCCCTCTGCTCCCGCTTGCTCTCTACTCTCGCTCATCCGCAGAGCCCGTCGTGGATGGTCCAGCCGTCGCCGTCGCTCACCGCGAGGAAGGGGAAGAGCGCTCGACCGCCGTGTGTTTCAGAGAGGAAGAGAGCTCGTGCAGAAGAAATGAGATTGCGGCTGGGAAAAAGAGAAACGTCGGGATTTAAGGTGACGACAGAGAGCGACTGTGCATTACACGAATTAAACGGTCGGGTCCAATTAAAATGGGTCAGGTCCAATAGATCGGGTCGGGTCCAATCTTATATGCCTATTAAATCTTTCTCCGCAAATTGCCATAGAAATTTCCATTTAAGTCCAAGAAAATTTCTAAAAATTCCTGGAAAATTCCATAGGGTATTTTCCTAATTGTCAAACATTATTTTTTTTTTCTTGTGATATTTTACATTGTTAGTACAATCAACCTCAGGTCAAGGTTGACCAACCTCGACTGAGACTCGAGTTGGAGTTGAGTTTCGATGTATGGATGACAATATGACTATGGGATGGTAAGGACATCTATAGTCATATGGAATTTAGTGTGAAATCCAATTGGGACTTGGTGAGTGAAAAGTCCAAGTCGGTCAAGGTTGACCGATACTTAGTGATGAAAAGTCCAGCTAGAGAGTTGGCAAAAATGAAGTCCAGGTAGGTTAAGGTGGTCCGGATGCTTGACACGAGGAGAGAAAAGCCCAAGCAGGTCAAGGAGGACCAGATGCTTGGTGTCAGGAAAGCCCTAGCAAGTCTGAAGATTGGACGTAAGGCAAGGAAACTCCAAATACGTCAAGGAAGACGGGATGTTTGGTGAAGGGAAGTCTTGGCAGGTCAAGGTGATCGGATGACTAGGCAAGTGAAGTCCCGACAGGTCTGGGTGACCATGCTTGGCAAGTGAAGTTCCGACAGTCTAGGAGACCATGCTTGGCAAGTGAAGTGATGACAAGTCAAGAGTGATCGTGTCTAGCAGGTGAAGTCTCAGCAGGTCAAGGGTGACTGTGCTTGACAGATGAAGTCCCGACAAGTCTGGAAGACTGTGCTTGGAAAGGGAAGACCCGACCCATCAAGGAGATCGAGATTGGCAAGGAAGTCCTAGTAGGTCATGGCTGACCGGATGCTAGGAAAAATAGGTTCCGACGGATCAAGAGTGATCATATGTTGGATAAGAAAAGTCCTGGTAGATTAAGGTCAATCGTATACCAGGTGAAGTGAGAGTTGACTTGAAATTAGATTGAGACTGAGGTGTTAGTGGACTGGTAGGGTTTACTAGTCGACTGGTGTTACTGTTCAAGCACCATCGAGTTTAGAACTCGACTGTGAAAAGTAGCAGTTGGCTGCTATTGTTCACCAGTTGACTACTATAATAAACTGCTATAGTACATTCCACGGAACTCGACTGTGAACAATAGTAATCGACTGCTACAGTAATAGTCGACTGTGAACAGTGTTTTTAGCCTACAGAATATTTCCAACTCAACCAGTCAATTCGACTGGAGCTTACCAATCGACTGGTGACTTATACTAGTCGACTGGTGCACTGTAGCAAATCAAAATACAACATGGATTTAGCCGTTGAAGAGCAATGGTCGATTGACCAGTCAACTAGGAGTAAGATTAGTCAATTAGTAGGCGAATATCAGCCCGATGAAGACCTTATAAAAGAGGATTTCATGGATATTTCGAGACGTCAGTTCTTAGAGACTTTAAAGGGGATTTACTGGTACATTCTAGACCTTCCAAGACATTCCAAAGCAACCAAGCTACAAGCAAGCAAGATCGCAATTGTGTAAAGTGTTTTGATTCTTATTTTTTATTTCACTTGTATATTTTGTATTTGGTTGCATTCTTTGTACAAGCTCCAGATTATAAGAGGTTTCTCCACCTCCAAAAGGTTTCCGAGATGGAAGAAGTGATAGTGGGACTATCGATAGGAGCTAGGCTGTGGAGTAGGAACGGAGGAGTTCCGAACCATGTAAAATCGAATGTATTGTATTTGTGTTTTGTCTTGTCTTTTGTTTATACATTATTCCTGCAGCATTAACATTTTGTAGATGAGCACATAAACACAATCAACAATCGAGTTCGAATCAGTATTCACCTCTCCTCTAGCGATGCAAGGTCCTAACACTTTCTCTCTACTTTCCAACTTTTTTTCCACTTTCTGACTTGAATGTCAGAGGGGCTTCGCCGAGGTACTCCTCAACCTCCTTTTCACTCATTTGTGAATCCTTATAGATTCTAGGTATTGTCTATTTCGATGATCGATCTGACAAACTCGAGTAGATGAAGATCGATCTTCTTCTACTAGAGTTTGTCAGATCGATCTGACTAGCTTTGCATATCGAAGAAGATGCCATCTTAACTCAGTAGGTCAATGGAGTTCGTCTATGTGTACTTTGTTGAGTCTCCCCATCTTTTGATCTCGGACAGGATCAAGTGGCATTGACCTTCTTTTTTCCAATGTATTTGTGTAGTTTCACTCCAAATTCAGATGGAGTGTCTATAAGATTGCAATCTTTCATCTGAAATTTGTTCAAGATTTATAGCGCATACTACCTTTGAGAAATAAAAATTCTAGCAGAAGCTTATACTACTTCAATGCCAAGAAAATAGTACATCATACTAAGATAAGATATTTCAAATTTAGTCATCATAGATATTTTGAAATTTTTCAAGTAAAGATGTATAATTTCCAATGTAGATCAAATCATCACCATATAAAAAACTATCAACATATAATAGAAGGTGTTAGCCTTAATATTTGCACAAGGAATTTTTGTTATTCTAAGTCTCATCAATCAACTACTTAATCTAATTAAGAACATGCAAGGTCACATTAACCTAACTCTCAAAATGGCACCCTCGTGACACGACCGTGGTTGGCTCCACATCATAGTCGTGCTGAGCTCCATGACCATGGTTGGCTCCATGGCCAGGCGGCCTGGTATGGTTGTGCTTTCGGGGTTGTGCTTCACAGTCGAGTCATATAGCACATTGCCTATTTTGAGTTTCGCATGAAAACTATTCATAAAAACATGCGATAAGCTTATCTATCCTATAGAAAAATATCATGCAACATCGTACATGTTTTTAAAATACTCCTACAATCATGGGATCTATGCTAAAAAAACAAGGTGACTCTGATACCATTTGTTGGAACACGTGGTGCTCTCAAGCTCTGTCCAATAAAATTGTGATTCCACATGTTGGGAATTTTGGCAGAATGAATGTATAGTGAAAAGGAAATAAAACAATTTTGTTATCACCCCAGACATCCCCAGGGCCAGGATCCATTCTTTTGACATAATCATAATAAAATAGGAGAGTAGAGAATAGTGTTCATACCTTCGAGATTATATAGAACCCGTAGAAACCAATAGCAAGACTAACAAGACTTACCTCTATCGATATCCACACCAGAATCTCCTCGAGACAACTTCCTAAGCCACAAGAGTTCTTCTCCAATCGATGCTAGCAAAGCATGAAAAAGAACTTGAGAGAGGAGGATGATGTTGGAACATTGGTGGTCGGCTAGAGGGGGGTGAATAGCCCTCAATCTTCGTACGGTGGAAGTTGTTCGGTTAATTGTCTACAATTATCGTTAGCGCAAGCAGAAATATAAAGCTAAGACAATTAAGAACAAGACAAAATAAAGAACAATGCTAACAAAAATATGTAACGTAGTTCACGGCCTCGCCGCTAATCAACGGTCCGATTCGTCTCCGGTGAATCACTCCGAAACCAATCCAATATGGTCTCTCCCTTTAGCCAAAGCAAGGTGGAGGTAAACCTTCTTACAACCCAAACACTCCTTCTTACAATAAGATTGAAGTAAGAACAAGAAGGAGTTTAAATCTTGTGGGGGCACTTGGATGATAGTTTGGAGCATGAACATTAGCCATCCAAAAGCCAACACCTTCTCTATAAATAGAGAAGGTTGTTTTCTTCCCGTTAGCCACTAGCAGTCGACTAATGCCCCGATCAGTCAATTTCTCTTGTAGCCATTGCCCAATAACGGCTTCTTCCATGTTGTATTTCATCCAATGGCTCCCACATCAGTCGACTGATCATCCCATCAGTCGACTGATGGAGCTAACAGTCGAGTGCTGGATGTGAGCACTCGACTGATCACCATTCTGTGCCCGAAACCCTCGCGATCAGTCGACTGATGGTCTCGGGAGTCGACTATCAACCCGTGGCAGTCGACTGATGGCACAGAAACTAGACTCGAACACCAGTCGAGTCACAGTCGACTGATGTCGGGTAAACCTCAAACTTTACATCCGTTTGAGAATTCGGCGATCGGGTAAACCTCAACCCTTGCGGTCGAGCCTCCGACACTTATCCATTCGGCCAAGTTCGCCTAATGAGCTACTTACATTTCATTCATTCTCTCATCTCACTTGAAGTCCTTCACCGAAGCTCTCTTCATTCGCGACCACGTCTCTTGGCAACACCAAGCGCATGGCTTCGCAATGCTCTTTCGTGTCTCTTTCCCTCGAAGTCTTCTTCCTTGGCTTCGCTTCAAGTCATCTCGTCCGATGGTCCCTTGGATGCATCAAGCGCACGGCTTCGCAATGCTCCTTCTCCAACTCAAGCACGAGGTTGTGAGTTGGTGAAATTTGCCAAAGCTCCATGTGTGAATTACTAAGTCCTGCAAAACTCCAACGCACATATCAAATCCAATCAACCTAACTTAAACCCTTTGCCACACACATCAAAACCATATCACATGGGTTGATTGCCCTAACAATCTCCCCTTTTTTGATGTGTGGCAATCCGTTTAAGTTAGGTAAAACAAATAACAATAACAACATAAGCAAGGAAAGAATGTAAATAATATGAGCATCAAAACTCCCCCTTAAGCATGCAACTCCCCCTTAAGACATGCTAAATTTTCCCTTTAGCATGATTCACTTAAACCTATCAATTCTTCCCCTTTGACACCATCAAAAACATTATCTAAATGTCATAAACGCATGGCATCAAGTCTAGGGAATAAAAATCACCAAAAATTGAACAAAAATCAGTTAAAAACCTTACTATGCTCGTGCACTTTTTCGATTCGACTCATTTTCTAATTTTCGAATCGAAATTCAAAAATGCACCAGAAATTCCAAAAAATTCAAAAAATTGTGAAATTTTGAAAACACATTTCTTTTAAAGTCCTTTATCAGTGAAAAATGAGTTTTCATGAAAATTACTTATATTTTCAATGATTTGCTAAAAATCCAAAAGTTTCAAAAACAACTAGTATTTGATCAAGTTTGTATCAATTTTAACACCTAGTTTTGCTTTAGATTGTTTCAAAACATGAAAACACAGATTTTAAAGTAAGGAATGGTTTTGAAAACATATGAAATATACAATCATGATCTTTGGGCAATATGTCTATGAATTAAACATATGCTTTCCCCATGATTAGTCTATTATTGCTCTATTGATACACTTAATGATCCATCTACATGCCATAGGCATTAGTGGACCATTTGTATCATCCTATCATCTCACTCATGCTAAGTTTTCAATAAAGGTTATCCTTATGGTGAGTGTGAGATGTTCCTAAAGGTATTTATAAACTTAACCTTCAAATTCATGCAATTCTACACAAAGTTAAGTATCACCCTAACATACCACATGATCATAAAGACATATATGCATTGATTTCTCATTATGATCATGAAACAAATGTATCAATCAAATTGTAATCATGCATTAGGTATAAAATCATGATAATAAGTCAAGTATCACCCAAAGCATGATTTAAGCTATTTATGGGTGCATTATCATCACCCAACACTATTTCAAAAATTAAGTCCTGATCATCCTAAGTCAACCAAATAATATGATATAAGTAAAATCCTTATGGTTGACTATCCTAGGGTTTTTCTAACCCTTAAGGATGGATTTAGGAATCCAATACAAGTTCTTTCCTATAGGGTTCACTAAATGTTCTTTAGGGATCCATTTTCTAGCTAATGTCTTGTTCTTGGCTTGACCCCTAGCAATTAAACATTTATAGGCCTTTTCATTTTTATTTCCCTTATATCCTAGGCTTTTCCTATTGAAGCTTGCCCTTTGGCTCCCTATGATCATGTTCAATGTGTTGGAGCCAATAGTGAATTTTTCTAAGGCCTTAGTTAGGAAATCTACCTTTTCCCTTAATATCCTATTTTCCTCAATACATGCATCATTAACATTGAGGAATATAATCATGTGAGCATGCTTTTTATTTCATTTATCAATACTAGAAACATTATCATTAACATTTTAGCATGCTTTTTCTAATTTTTCTTCTAGGGCTTTAATTTCATTTGTCATGCATTTATTTTTATTTTTAGCCCTAAACAAGTCCTTAGTTAAGCTTAAAATCATAAAAACTATTTTCTTAGGAGAAAGATTCGTTACCATAGTTTTCATGTCTTCTTCCTCCGATTCCGATGAAGATGAGGATGAAGCTCCCCCTTCACTAGAGCTCTCTTCACTTGTGCTTGATTTTTCATTCTCGGAGGAGGTGGAGTCTAGATCATCTATTGCCATTAGGGAAAGATTTGAGTAGACATGTTCTTCTTCTTCGGATGAGGATGAAGATGGATCATCCCAGGTCCTTGCTTTGAGTGCTTTGGCCTTCCCCTTTTCTTTGGCCTTCTTCTCTTTTTCCTTTCTCTTACTCCCCTTCTTCTTCTTTTCTTCTTTCTTCCTCCTCTCTTCTTTGCTCTTGTTCAAGAGGGGACACTCATCTCTTATATGTCCCTCTTGTTGGCAATTATAGCAAATTATTTTCCTCTTGTACCTTCTCCTATCATAAGATTTGTTAAATTTTAAATTTCTTAAAGCACGCCTTACCTTCCTTACCACATAAGCATCTTCATTGCTATTCATGGAGGATGAGGAGGATGCTTCATCGGAGGAGGAGGGAGTCACAATCTTCTTCTTTCCCTTTTTGGCTACTAGTGTCACTCCCCTTGATGGCTTGATGCTTGATTCTTCAATTACTCCCTCAAGCCTTGTCTCATGCAACTCCATGGTGGAGAAGAATTCCTCTAGAGTGGTTATCTCTAGATTTTTGGAGATGTAGAAAGAGTCCACCATTGAGCTCCATCTTGATGACCAAGGGAAGGCATCTATTGCCTTCATGACCATGTCCCTATTGGAGAGCTTCTCCCCTACACTAGATAAACCGGTTATTATTTCTTTAAAACATGAATGCAATGATAATACCTTCTCTCCCTTTTCTAATTTGATGTTGCTTAATTGAAAGTGAAGGAGGTCTCTCCTTGTAAGCTTCGCCTCGGAAGTGCCTTCATCAAGCTTTATGAGTTTCTCACACATTTCCTTGGCACTTGCACATTCCCCTATCCGATTCGCTTCTTGTTGGGGGAGTACGTTGTAGAGGTGTTGCTTTGCCTTTGAGTTCGCCAAGTACTCTTCTCTTTGCCTCTTTGTCCATTTCAATTTTTCCAATGGATCCCCTTCCTCATCCCTAGGTATCTCAAAACCATTCTCCATTATTAGCATAATTTTAAAATCGGTTTCAAAGAATACCTCCATACGCTTCTTCCACCATGCAAATTCTCCCTCAAACTTTGGTGGGTGAATGTTGGAGCCGGCCATCGTTGTTTGTTGTGCTTGTTGTGGCGGTTAGTCTGGTGACAAGCGCCTTGGCTCTGATACCACTTGTTGGAATGTTGGTGGCCAGCTAGAGGAGGGTGAATAGCCCTCAATCTTCATACGGCGGAAGTTGTTCAGTTAATCATCTACAATTATCGCTAGCGCAAGCGGAAATATAAAGCTAAGACAATTAAGAACAACACAAAATAAAGAACAATGCTAACAAGAATATGTAACATGATTCACGGCCTCGCTGCTAATCCATGGTCTAATTCATCTCTGATGAATCACTCTAAAACCAATCCAATATGGTCTCTCCCTTTAGCCAAAGCAAGGTGGAGGTAAACCTTCTTACAACCCAAACACTCCTTCTTACAATAAGATTGAAGTAAGAACAAGAAGAAGGAGTTTAAGGCTTGTGGGGCACTTGGATGATAGTTTGGAGTATGAACATTAGCCATCCAAAAGCCCCACACCTTCTCTATAAATAGAGAAGGTTGTTTTCTTCCCGTTAGCCACTAGCAGTCGACTGATGCCCTGATCAGTCGACTACTCCTGTAGTCATTGCCCAATAACGGCTTCTTCCACGTTGGATTTCATCCAACGGCTCCCACATCGATCGATCATCCCATCGATCGATGGAGCTAACTGATCAGAAATCTTGAAGTGAGCACTCGATCGATCACCGATACTGCTCGAAACCCTCGCGACCCGGTCGTGATGCCATCATCGATCGTGATAATCTCGAAGTCGATTGCCAACCCATGGCAGTCGACTGATGGCACATAAACTTGACTCGAACACCAGTCGAGTCACGCGATCGACTGGAGCGATCATTGCCATGACATGGCGATCGGTGATGTCAGTAAATCTCAAACTTTATATCAGTTTGAGCGTCCGACGGTCAGGTAAACCTCAACCCTTGCGGTCGAGCCTCCGACATTTATCCATTCGGCCAAGTTCACCTAATGAGCTACTTACATTTCACTCATTCTCTCATCTCACTTGAAGTCCTTCGCTGAAGCTCTCTTCGTTCATGGCCACGTCCCTCGGCAGCACCAACCACACGACTTTGCAATGCTCCTCGCATCTCTTTTCCTCGAAGTCTGCTTCCTTGGCTTCGCTTCAAGTCATCTCGTATGGCAGTCCCTTGGATGCATCAAGCGCACGGCTTCGCAATACTCCTTCTCCGACTCAAGCACGAGGTTGTGAGTTAGTGAAACTTGCCAAAGCTCCATGTGTGAATTACTAAGTCCTGCAAGACTCCAACTCACATATCAAATGCAATCAACCTAACTTAAACCCTTTGCCACACATATCAAAACTATATCACATGGGTTGATTGCCCTAACAGATGATGACTTGCAAGAGAAACCCTAAAATTGCAATTTTGATTGATTGCTAAAACCTTGCATTAAGAGACCTATTTATAGATTTCTTGATTAGGAATCATAGGAGGGTTTTTTAGAATTTTTCTTAACTAAATTATCATATAATTTTATTAAGAAAAAGCCTAAAACCCTCCACCTTCATCCATCCATTCTCGCCTTCAGATTCGAGGGACAAGCAGCTTCATTGAGGATTCCAACATTATCCACCATTCCATTTGCATCCATTTTCTCCTGCAGATTTGAGGGGTAGTTTTGCTTTGATGACACTCATTTGAGCTCAACTGAATCCATGAGAGTTCGGATCTTCCACTAGGTTCTCAGATTGAGGAGCTTGAGTCATCCCGTAGCCACGACTAATCTTCGGAGGCTTGATCGAAACTCCATTGGATTTTCACCACAAAGACTTTGTTTATACTTGGACCACATTTTAGGGTTGAATCGATCATTTATCTTTATTGTTTTTTACCTGCACTTAACTTTGTATGTTTGTCTAATGTTTGTTGAATTACCCCCCTACACTAGTGTTAGTTTTGTATTTGTGTACATTATGTGTTTGACTTAATTCCTCTTACAGTTTTTGTCATTTCAATTACTGCATTTAAGGTGTTTGATTAAATTCCAGCATTGTTTACTTGTTGAATGGTTTAATTACCTTGTAATCGTAGATTAGAATTTCAATTCCAAAACTCCCTAATGATATTAGAAAAACCAAAGAATTTCAATTCCATCTGGTCAGTTACACTCGTTTGGGAGATAATCCGAGTCATCTCTCTATACCACATTAGTGTAGAGAGAGGGTTTGATTATATTAATTTTGTTTTGATATCGTAGTCTTGGTATATGACACACGACTTTGTGCTTATCAAAAATGGCATCGTTGTCGAGGAGTGTAGTGTTAGTGAAAGCCCTAGAGTCAATCATGTGATGATTATTGTATGGACTTTATTGTATTATATTCCTATTTATAAAGGCATGGTTATTATATTTACTTGTATTGGTGCCAAATAACTAAATATAATAATATCCTTGAGTAGTAGGTTCTTATCTATATCAGTCGATTGGTTGAATCGATAATGAGATGATATAGAGAACACTACTCTTAATCATTCCTAGTCGAGTATTAACATTCATGGACAACGTTAATGCGTAGAGACTAGCATGTAGGTTAACATAATGACTTGATCTCACAAGTCATGGATATGAGATATCAAGTTGATACATGGGTATGCATTGGAGAATGAATACTGAATGACCCGCCATGAGAAAGTATCATGGATCGTTATATGAGTGTCATATACTTTCTCATGTGGCTATTAGTATGACTATTAGTCCTTAGACCTGAAGTCACCATGGTTCCCTACATAAGGCGTTGCATACTTTGGCTTCGTCAAACGTCACCCGTAAATGGGTGGACTATAAAGGCGATTACTGGGTATGTAACAAATTATGCGGAGGGATGTGAGTAATGTAGATGGGATCTATCCCTTTTATATGACAGGAGTGACATCGATATTCTTGATAGAGTGAGACCACGAAGTGCATGGCCATGCCCAAATGAGTCAATATGAGATATTGAGCTCATTTGATATGAGTGAGTCTACTTGGAGTTTAAGATTTAGATTGTCCCGAGGATGACACGGTCTATGCCTCGATCGGTCAATCTAGATGTCAAAGATAGAGGGACATTGTCACATATTGTGAGAGTCACAATTAGTAGTCACAAAGGTGATGTTGGAGCTCAACATTCTTGTAACTTGGGTAGCAATGATGTGTTGCTAGATACCGCTCATTGCTTATGTTCCTAAATCGGTTTAGGGACATTGCCAACGTTACAAGAACCTATAGGGTCACACACTAAGGGCAATTAGATGGAGATTAGGTTCATATGATGAACCATGAGGATTAGGTTCATGGGATGAACCAAATTGGATTAAGAGTTATCCTAATTAGACTAATTGAGTTGGACTCAATTTGATTAAAGTGTTGAATGAGTCTAATTTAGATTTGATTCATCAAATCAATTTAAATTAATGAATAGAGATTCATTAAATTAAATTGACTTGAATCAAATGGTTGGATTTGATCAACCATGGGAGATAAGAGGTCAAGTTTGACTTGACTTGAGAGGGAAGATGAAAGGTCAAGTTTGACTTGACCAAATGTCATGTCATGATGATGACTTGGCATGGCCAACCAATAGTGGGTTATGAAAGTGTGAAGTTAAGTTGTGTAACTTCATCTTCTTCCTCTTCTCTTCCCTCAAGCTCTCTCTTCCTCATCTAGCCATGAAAGTCCAACAGTAGTATCAGAGCCACGTGCGAAGCATGTATGTGTTTCATTTTTGTGGTTTTTATATTAGATATAAAAATTACAGAATTTTATGTTTCTCTAAATTTCCTATTTTTATAAAATTTTTGGGTATTTTTCTCGAAGAGTCGAAGCAACGAGTGTTGGGACACTTGTCGGCTTCAACCATCGAGAAAAACTCTCCGAAACGGCGAGTTCTCCCTTTTGGTTTTTGGGACAGTGACTTAAGTTGTTGTAAGATCATAGTAGGGACACTCGCAAAGTTTATTTTGCGAGTAGGAGCACTTCCCCTATCCCCGAAAGGGGCCTTGTCCCGTGATCGCGCCCGGAAACCGCTTAGCGGGACCGTTACGGAGAGGTGACTCATAAAATTGAAAAAAAAAAATAGGAAAAATTATAGAAATTTTCTTTAAAAATACATAATTTAGAATTATGTATAATTCTGTGATTGTCATGGCCCAAGAACCCCAATATGATTGGATGATGATGTGTTGTAATTCATAATACAGCCTGCGTGCCGTTTTTGTGGTTGTGAATGTTGTATAGTGTATACGACCTGCACGTCGTACCTCTTCTTTTGAAATTCTAGTTGTAAATAGTTTTAGACTCGAATGTAACTCGAGTTTTATATTTGTAATGTACAAAATGGAGCGGTGGAAAGTCCACTTGTAGACGAAGTTACGAGAAGGGTGCCGACGACACATGGCGGTCAAAGGAAGCACTTGGAGAAGCCGCTAGCCCTAGGTTGACCGTCCGATCTTCTCATTGGCTTGAGAAGATCGTAGTAGGGCCATGACCACATCACAATTAATTTTATATATATATATATATTTGATTTTGCTTGTATGTATGTGATGCATGCTAGTAGAATAATGCTTGTATGTATATGATGCATGCTAGGATATTTTTCTTGTATGTATATGATGCATGCTAAATTAATGCTTGTATGTATGTGATGCATGCTAATATAGGATAATAAAGGCCTCAATGCGTATATGATACACATTACGATTAGATTAGATCTTAATCGAATCAACTCGTAAATGCCTACCAAGTCCTTGATACCCATCACTACCTCGATCATTTGTAGTTGTTGAATCTGCCAAAGCAGAGCAACGCATATTATCTTGGTAGGGTGCGGAGGGACAATCTTGGTCCCGCCTATCACGGCTTGGGTTAGAGTAAGCTCAATTAGATTGAGTAAAACTAGTTAACTCAATTGGATCGAGTAGAACTATAGGCATATTCCAACCGTTGGAAAGATACGATAAGATCGCATTTACACTAAATCTTGGGCGATTTAGCCAAAGCTAACTCAAGGTCTTTTGTAAATGTGGGTCTTGATCCTATAAACAAGAGTTGCATAGAGATGTAATCGGTAATGTGTTACCCACCGATCGTACTAAGTCTTGGGTGATTTAGCCAAAGCTAACTCAAGGCTTAGTATGATGTGGATCTTGTCCTGCAGGAATTATAGCTAGTTTATATGAATCTAGTAATGTGGTTTGACCACATCCATAACTCGATTCTACAAAATTCCTATAATTCAGTGGGAGCATCATTTGATTAAAGGCATAATTAAATGATAAAAGGAATATGATATTAATTCTCTGCATTGTATGTTGTAGATTACTATGTCGACAAACACGAACACTCTCTCTCTACGTTCTGTCCTTGAGAAAGACAAGCTCAATGGAGCAAATTTCCTGGACTGGTACAGGAACCTGAGAATTGTTCTCACCCAAGAAAGGAAGTTGTATGTCCTGGAGCAGCCCATTCCGGAGGCACCTCCTGCCACTGCCTCGCGAGCTGACAAAGATGCTTACAAGAAGCATCAAGATGATGCATTAGATGTGTCATGTCTAATGCTCGCGACCATGAACTCTAAGCTTCAGAAGCAACACGAGTTCATGAATGCTTATGATATGGTTGGACATCTTCGTCAACTATATCAAGGACAAGCAAGACATGAGAGATATGAAGTCTCTAAGGCATTGTTTGGGTCCAAAATGCAAGATGGGACTCCCGTAGGTCCATATGTACTCAAGATGATTGGGTACGTAGAAAACCTACAAAGGCTGGGATTCCGCCTTGGCCAAGAGCTGGCCACTGACCTAATCTTGCAATCTTTGCCACAAGCCTACAATCAATTTGTCATGAATTACAACATGAATGAAATTGATAAGCCATCACTCGAGATGCTCAAAGATGTTGAGAATCACGAGCTTAACCTTAAGAAGGGAAAATCTGACACCATTTTGATGGTGCACAAAAAGAAAGGCAAGGGCAAGCCTAAAGGTAAGGGAAAGTCCCAAGCCAAGGGCAAAGGCAAAGAACTTAAACCCAAAGGAGGGGTAGCCAAGGAAGGGGCTTGCTTCCACTGCAAGGAAGCTGGACACTGGAAGCGAATCGCAAAGCTTACCTGGAAGATCTTAAGAAGAAAAGAAGTGAGACTTCTACTTCAGGTATAAATGTTATAGAAGTCAATCTATCTATTTCTTCATCATGGGTATTAGATACCGGATGTGCATCTCACATTTGTACCAATGTGCAAGTGCTGAGAAATAGCAGGACATTGACAAAGGGCGAGGTGGACCTACGAGTAGGAAATGGAGCAAGAGTTGTTGTTGTTGCTGTAGGAACTTATGATCTATCTCTGCCCTCTGGGCTTGTACTAGAGTTAGATGAATGTTGTTATGTGTCTGCTTTGACTAAGAACATAATTTCGGTTTCTTGTTTGGACAAGAAAGGATTTACATTTATAATAAAGAACAAATGTTGTTCAGTTTATTTAAATGATATGTTCTATTGTAGTGCACCTCTAATGAACGGACTCTACTTTCTAGACTTAGAGAGCCCTATCTATAACATAAGTACCAAAAGGTTCAAACCAAATGAGTTGAACCAAACCTATCTCTGGCATTGTCGCTTAGGTCACATAAATGAGAGTCGCTTATCTCAGCTCCATAAGGATGAGCTGCTAGACTCATTTGATTTTGAATCATATGAGACATGCAAGTCTTGCCTTTTAGGCAAGATGACCAAGACTCCCTTTAGTGGACACAGCAAAAGAGCAACAGATTTGTTAGGACTTATACATAGTGATGTATGTGGTCCTTTCAATGTTGCTGCTAGAGGTGGTTACAGGTACTTCATTACATTTACTGATGACTTCAGTAGATATGGTTATGTGTATCTTATGACACATAAATCAGAATCCTTTGAAAAGTTCAAAGAATTCATGAATGAAGTAAACCAGCTTGGCAAGAGTATTAAGATAATTCGATCAAATCGAGGTGGTGAATACCTTAGCCATGAGTTTCGTGACTATCTAGTTGAGTGTGGGATTCTATCCCAACTCACTCCTCCTGGAACACCACAGTGGAATGGTGTATCCGAAAGGAGAAATCGTACCCTATTAGATATGGTACGATCTATGATGAGTCACACATATCTTCTTATATCCTTTTGGGGATATGCTCTAAACACAGCAGCCTTTACCCTTAACCGTGTACCATCCAAGGCTATGATAAAGACATCATATACGATATGGACAGGGAGAAATCCCAAGATGTCTTTCATGAGGATTTGGGGTTGTGAGGCTTACGTTCGATGTCAAGACTCAGACAAACTGGGACCCAAATCCGATAGGTGTTATTTTGTTGGATATCCCAAGGATACAAAGGGATATTACTTCTACATTTCCAGTCAGCACAAAGTGTTTGTAGCAAAGACTGAGATTTTTTTAGAAAGGGATTTTGTTTCTAGAAAAACTAGTGGGAGTACGTTCGATCTTGAAGAAATTCAAGATAAGGACCATAGCACTGAGGCATTGATGGAGGTTGAACAGGAACCACAAAGTATTGTGGGTGATGAGATTGTTGCACAAAGAGTTGTGGAACAACCACCTGTTCATGTAGACATACCTCTTCGCAGGTCTGATAGGGTACGTCGTCAGCCTGGGAGATATTCATTTCTCTTGTCTATCCATGATGACGTTATGCTCATTGAGAATGAGCCTACCTCCTATCAGGAAGCTGTGATGAGCCCAGATTCTGAGAAATGGCTAGAGGTCATGAGATCCGAGATGGAATCCATGTACACCAACCAAGTATGGACTTTGGTTGATCCACCTGAAGGGGTCAAAACCCATTGGGTATAAGTGGGTCTTTAGGAGAAAGACTGACATAGATGGACTTACACATACCTATAAGGGCCGATTGGTGGCTAAAGGTTTCAAGCAAATTCATGGTATTGACTATGGTGAAACCTTTTCTCCAGTGGCAATGTTTAAGTCCATTCGGATCTTGCTTGCTATTACAACATACCACGATTATGAGATCTGGCAGATGGATGTCAAAACCGCATTTTTGAATGGAAACTTACTCGAGGATGTGTACATGACACAACCTGAGGTTTTTGAAGATCCACAGCATACTGGGAAAGTATGCAAGCTGCAAAGGTCCATTTATGGGCTAAAGCAAGCCTCTCGGAGCTGGAATCTTCGATTCGATGATGCGATCAAACAGTTTGGTTTTATCAAGAATGAAGATGAACCCTGTGTCTACAAGAGGGTTAATGGGAACACAATTGTCTTCCTTGTATTGTATGTGGATGACATACTACTCATTAGGAATGACATCCCTTTGTTACAGTCTATGAAGACTTGGCTGGAGACGTGCTTCTCAATGAAGGACTTAGGTGAAGCAGCCTGTATTCTAGGCATCGAGATCTATAGAGATAGATCTAAGAGATTGCTTGGCCTAAATCAGAGTACATACAATGACACGGTATTACTACGGTTTGCCATGCAGAATTCCAAGAAGGGACTTCTGTCGATGTCACATGGTGTGAGTCTTTCGAAGACTCAAAGTCCCTCTTCTAGAGAGGAGAGAGACCACATGGATAAGATCCCTTACGCATCTACTATAGGATCTATCATGTACGTCATGCTGTGTACTCGTCCTGATGTCTTGTATGCTTTGAGCATGACGAGTAGGTACCAGTCAGATCCAGGTGAGCGTCACTGGATAGCAGTCAAGAATATTCTTAAGTACTTGAGAAGGACTAAAGAATATTTCTTGATATTTGGGGGCAATGAGGAGCTAGCTGTAAAGGGTTACAGCGATGTCAACTTCCAAACTGACCAGGAAGATTATAGATCACAGTCAGGGTTCGTGTTTTGCTTGAATGGTGGCGCTGTGAGCTGGAAGAGTTCCAAGCAGGACACAGTTGCTGATTCTACAATAGAGGACGAATATATATCGGTGCTTCCATCTCATTCGAGAGATTATCGATAGAGGAGATGTGAAGATTTGCAGAGTACCCATAGAGGATAACATCGCAGATCCCTTGACCAAGGCTTTGGCACAGAAAAAGCATGATAGTCACACTAGGTCATTGGGTATTAGATACTATGGTGATTGGCTCTAGTGCTAGTGGGAGATTGTTAGTGAAAGCCCTAGAGTCAATCATGTGATAATTGTTGTATGGACTTTATTGTATCATATTCCTATTTATAAAGGCATGGTTATTATATTTACTTGTATTGGTGTCAAATAACTAAATATAATAATGTCCTTGAGTAGTAGGTTCTTATCTATATCAGTCGATTGGTTGAATCGATAATGAGATGATATAGAGAACACTACTCTTAATCATTCCTAGTCGAGTATTAACATTCAGGGACAACGTTAATGCGTAGAGACTAGCATGTAGGTCAACATGATGACTTGATCTCACAAGTCATGGATATGAGATATCAAGTTGACACATGGGTATGCATTGGAGAATGAATACTGAATGACCCGCCATGAGAAAGTATCATGGATCGTTATATGAGTGTCATATACTTTCTCGTGTGGCTATTAGTATGACTATTAGTCCTTAGACCTGAAGTCACCATGGTTCCCTACATAAGGCGTTGCATACTTCAGCTTCGTCAAACGTCACCCGTAAATGGGTGGACTATAAAGGCGATTACTGGGTATGTAATAAATTATGCGGAGGGATGTGAGTGATGTAGATGGGATCTATCCCTCCTATATGACGGGGAGTGACATCGATATTCTTGATAGAGTAAGACCACGAAGTGCATGGTCATGCCCAAATGAGTCAATATGAGATATTGAGCTCATTTGATATGAGTGAGTCTACTTGGAGTTCAAGATTTAGATTGTCCCGAGGATGACACGGTCTATGCCTCGATTGGTTAATCTAGATGTCAAGGATAGAGGGACATTGTCACATATTGTGAGAGTCACAATTAGTAGTCACAAAGGTGATGTTGGAGCTCAACATTCTTGTAACTTGGGTAGCAATGATGTGTTGCTAGATACCGCTCATTGCTTATGTTCCTAAATCGGTTTAGGGACATTGCCAACGTTACAAGAACCTATAGGGTCACACACTAAGGGCAATTAGATGGAGATTAGGTTCATATGATGAACCATGAGGATCAGGTTCATGGGATGAACCAAATTGGATTAAGAGTAATCCTAATTAGACTAATTGAGTTGGACTCAATTTGATTCAAGTGTTGAATGAGTCTAATTTAGATTTGATTCATCAAATCAATTTAAATTAATGAATAGAGATTCATTAAATTAAATTGACTTGAATCAAATGGTTGGATTTGATCAACCATGGGAGATAAGAGGTCAAGTTTGACTTGACTTGAGAGGGAAGATGAAAGGTCAAGTTTGACTTGACCAAATGTCATGTCATGATGATGACTTGGCATGACCGACCAATGATGATGCTCCACATCATCATTGACTTATCATGTGATGTCACCTCATGAGGGAGACCAAGAGTCATTGATTCTTGGAGTTACATGCATGCATGTAACCCCCTTATAGTGGGTTATGAAAGTGTGAAGTTAAGTTGTGTAACTTCATCTTCTTCCTTGGTTCTTCCTCTCTTGCTCTCCCAATCCTTCTTGGATGAAATTTCCATGAGTGCTAGCACACTCTAGGTTGTGTTTCTCCACCATTTGTCCGTGTGGATTCCAATAGAGGAGTGTACACTTGACACTCTTGAGTTCCGGCAAGCCATTTGGACGAGCGGGATTTGCGAAGGGCGTCGCATCGAGGGTAACACTCTCAACTTGTAGATCTAAGGTAGATCTAAGTTTACTTAGCACATACATGTTTTTATTTTAATATATCTTCGCACGGATCCGTGATCGGGCTTCCGAGGTTTCCACAACGCAAAAAGCGGTTTTTGCGGCTCGGAAAATCCCAACATGTAGCAGTGTTTAGTGACCTTAGGATTGCCTGTCTATTTTTCTAAAGAATTTTTAAAAAAAATCTAAAAATTTTGTTTAGGGCTTTATTCTTTTGTTCACTTATATATCCGTGTATTTTATCATGCCTATTTCAAGTATCTTTTAATTTGTTTGTCAGTGTTTCAGAAAAGAATAGAAAATTTCTTCGAACGTGGATCTAATTATCAGTCGTTTGGAGATTTCAGTGATACTTATTATTCAAACACAAAATAATAGGGTATGAGGAGTTTAAATGCATATTTTCAGAATTACCAACCTAATCTCAGTGTTATCAGTATCAGCCTCAATATCATCGACTTGACCCTCAATTTTATCAACCTAATCAGCAAGACAGATATAATTCATTATCTAGTGCATAAGATTTTAATTTAAATTTCAGGTTTGAGCACACATAATAGAACATTCCTCAACCTCAATACAACATTTCTGAGTGGACTGATCATTAGAACTTTGGGTATGGGAATGAGCAACAACAAATTAATCAACAATTCCTAGCATATTAGAATCCAACATATCAAGGTTACTATGAACAAGCTTCTGCTCCTAGCCAACAAGATAATTCAGTACAAGGTCTTAGAAAGTTGATCCAATAGATAGCTACAAAGCGAATGCAAATGACCAATAGTCTCTATTCCTAACAAGAAATTGAAGCATCAAAACATGAAGTGCAAATTCAATTAGATCAACTTAGATTATCCATCTAGTAGATGCAAGCACAAGAATTTATTCAGCCTCCATTAGAGGCTATGTCTTGTTACTTTGTGCTGAGTCATATTAATGTACTTGAGGAGATAGATTAAAAAGTTAGGGATACACTTGCCTCTACTTCTATAGCTTTACAGGACTCCTCTGCTTTGCATTGTGATGATGTAATTTCTGATAATCCAAATATTGATGTAAATAATTATGTTGTGGATTTTGAAGACAATGTTGATACATGCAGAATACTAAATGAGAATACTATTATTGTTGATAATTTTACATGTGTAATTGTAGATAAAGTTGTTGTGCTAGATATTGAGGATGATGTTGTACTGCCAAAATTGTTAGGTATCAGTGCCCAGATTTGTCAACCATATCAAAAGATAAATGAGATAGTGGTGACAAACAATTGTATTGAGCTGATTTCCATAGGAGTGGTACATAGCTGGAAGTTCCTAGACTACACTCCCATTTGAGCTAGAGTCTCTAATGAGTATACTGATGATTACCCTGACAAAAAATACAATAATCTAGCCCCCAGATTGGAAATATTATTTATCCCTAGTGAGATTCGAATCCTCATCGTCTTATTTGTTTCCCTAATTGCATATTATCAATATTCTTGCTCCTATTTGTAAGTGTCGATTCATTTATTACCATTCTTTTTTTTATCAATATTTCCGCTATGGATGCAATGATGAAGCAGTTGTTTCCATGCGGAGAGTCAAACATTAGACATTTTTAGCTTGAGTACTTGCCTAAATGGAAATTGCTAAAGCAAGACGTGAAGTCTCCCATAGTCTTTCCAACTCATCTTTCCTACTCTACTCCCAACCCATTCATTTGAATTGAAACTCATAGCAATCGACTCGACCGAGCTACTAGTTCATTGATGAAAATAGTTACTTGACCTAAATCACTTCACCTCGACTGACCTAATTAAACGTACGCCTTGAGCCAGAACCTAGAACCTCAATTGGAAACTAAACTCAAGTTACAAAATTCAGAGGACAAATCAAACCCTGATTCTATAAAACATATTAAGTTACTTAACCTAACATTTTGCTGCCACAGTGGTATCCACCACTAATACTGAAACCAATTTTGTAGTTCTCTTGGTACCTTCCAACTCATGTTATATTAAGAGAGATAAAGGTGCCCGTGGTACGCAGAAATACATGGATGGCTCCTCTTGAGCACCAAATGCCATGGGCCTACGGTCTACTCTCTCTTCCACTCATGCCTTAAAATTAAATCGAGAAAGCCAAAGTGCTACCTCACAATGTTTGATATCTGATCATCTTCCCTGTAAACTAATACTGCCACAGGTAGAATACGCTTAGTGGAATAGGCTGAACCATCCACCCATACGCATCTCATCACTATGTACTATAATCATACGCCCTCACACTTGCAAATTCTATACTAATCTCTCTTTTGTATAGTGGAGCTTCCAAAAGCACTCTCGAACTAACTGGCGGTGTAATATTTAACATGAATACATAGCATCTTTGGCCTAGCTATCAGCCTTTGGTTCCAGCAGTATTAATGAAGGTTCAGGTAAGAGTAGAAATGTGAAATATTTTTACATTCGTGGAAGCAAAGTGTCAACTCGGCATGAAGTATGATCCTGCATGGGCTACGGACAAGCACGTCACATTTGAAGTGATAAGATGACACAAACCCGAACAAACTCTGTTCCTTTAGCAACCAATTATAGTGGGTGCAATTAGTGTATGCTTGCTCCAATACAGTACGTCAGTACCCAACAACGTCCGATTTATATAAGGGATCCTGCTCTGCATGCACAAGGCGTGAACATTGAGCGAGCAGAGAGGAAGAAGAGTAAGGGAAGATGGGAGAAGTGGCGAGCGAGGAGTCGTCTGGACTGAAACGAGTGGGCAGTAGGTTGACTTTGATCAGCAGACAATGTCAACTTGGATGGAGAGAATGCGGTGGAACAGATTGCTATGGTTTTATAATAAATCCAGATGGAAGGTAAATACAGACCTCTGCTCGCATCGATCTTCTCGGAGCAAGACACTCCGTTTCTGAAATCTTCACCTCGTGCACGTTGAAATAATAGATTTAATCTTAGAAACTAGCAACAAAGAAAAGACACACTGAGCAGTGATTGGAATGGCAGTTACTAACCAGGAACGAGTCCGTGCCAGGTGGTATCGGCTATGGGTGAATGTGGTATTTCTGTGGGCGATCTACTCGATCTTCTTCACTTCACTGGAGTTTGGTTTCTTCAGAGGCCTGCCAGAGCAGTTGGAAGGCCTGGACTGCGCGCAGATCATTTTCTTGGTCGACATAGTCATTCAATTCTTCGTGCCTTACAGGGACCTGGAGACCTACAAAATGATCGACCATAGGAGGATGATTGCTTTGCGGTGAGCCATGTCCATCGGCATTATACATTCTGATTTTTTCCTATGAAAAAACTCGAACAACTGTGTTCGCTATGATATGCAACAGTTCGACATTCACTTTCTTTTCGTAAAAATAAAAAAAATATTGTAATTAAGATGATTCCTGTGCTGCAGCTATCTCAAGGGAAGTTTTGCAGTTGATCTTCTCGGATGCTTTCCATGGGATTCCATCTACAAGGCAAATCACAACTAAATTCAGATAGCACAAACATCATAAAATCTTAACCATGCATGCGTTTCCTTATCTTAGGCAACAGGAAATGAAACACTCCGGTTCCTCACATGGGTCCGAGTATTTCGCGCGAGGAAGATCATTCAATTCTTCAAAATGATGGAGAAGGACATCAGGATCAACTATCTCGTCACGAGGCTAGTGAAGCTTCTTATGGCTGAACTGTATTGCGCGCACACAGCTGCATGTGTTTTCTATTACTTAGCATTAATGGTGCCACAAGAACAAGAAGGGAATACATGGATTGGAAGCCTGACACTAGGGGACTACCAATACAAGAACTTCAGGGATATTCACTTTTGGAGACGATACATCACCTCCTTATATTTCTCCTTCGTTACATTGGCAACAGTCGGTGAGTCATGAGAAAGTAAACTTTAAACTTTTCATGCACGCAGCAAATTGTTTTCACCAATACAAGTCAATTTCAGATAAGATGAACAAACACACTAACTTTCTTGATAGCACCAGAGTTCTCAAAAATAAAAATAGCTTGTCCTCTAGGTCCATTTCATGTTGCGTTGTTTTGATCCATTGCACCACTGATTTTTTTTTAGGATATGGAGATATACACGCTGTGAATACCAGCGAGATGATTTTTACCATGATCTACATATCTCTGACCATGATACTTGGAGCCTATGTGATTGGCAATATGACTGCATTGATCGTTAAGGAGTCGAAGACAGAGCAATTTCGAGACAAGATGTCAGATCTCATCGAGTACATGAAGAGAAACAAACTTGAGAAAGGTATAAGATCACAGATCAAAGACCATTTAAGATTGCAGTATGAAAATAGCTACAGGAAAGAATGTATTCTGGAGAACATCCCTGTGGCTGTGAGATCCAAGGTATGCATAATTATTTGTTTGTAATCAATGAAGAGCGGACGGGCAATATTTCCCAAACATTCAGGTGTTAGGTTAGATATTCCTCGAAAGAAAGGGATTTTTCGATACAAAAGAATTTTTGGCAAATATTTGATTGTTAGTCATGAAAAAGTAGAGTTCATCTTTGTTATTAAGCAATGCACAGGTAGATGGGGCATTCATTCTCCTATATCATATCACTTGGTTATTCCTTGAAGTAAACTAACCAATCTGAGTATAAACTTTTGCAGATATCTCAAACTCTATATCTCGATTTGATACGTAAAGTCCCCCTTTTCAAAGGATGTTCAGAGGAATTCCTTTATCAGATTGTATGATTGCAACTTTGCCATTTTAGAGATGCTTTAATTGCATTATTCATCATAACTATACTACAATTGTGATGCAATTAATGTCGCTTTAATAAAGCTTTACATACTAAATGGATGCAGGTGATGAGGCTGAATGAAGAATTGTTTCTCCCAGGAGAAATGATTGTGGAGCAAGGAAGTCCAGCAAATCGAGTCTACATAGTACTACAGGGATATCTGGTAAAAAATGTTCCCATTTTTTTTTTATTAGCAACTTATAATTGACCAAATCGAGTGGCACATGGAACTACACACAACTTGCAAAAGCTATATGGTTATATTATACATAGATTTTTTTATGATGCACAATGCCCTAGCACGCACAGTAGATGTCTGCCTCGAGCTTCTATCGCTCGGCATCATCAGATCGCAGTCGACATCAGAGTCCAATTGGATTGCAATTAGATTATGGCCGAATCGCTATTGGAATTGGTCGCGATTGCGATCGCGACATTGGCGGTCGTGATTCGACCGAAATCCGATCGCAATCCGGCTAGACTTTGATATCAATCGGACTGCGATTAGATTCTGACCGAAATTGATCGTGATTATCGCTAGTGGCTACGACATTAGTGGCCGTAATTCGATCAAATTTCAATTCAATTCGGTCAGAATCCGACTGCGATTTTGTGAGTCGGATGGCGACGACGACTCCAATGGATTAAGGGGTTGGGCTATAATACGAATGACAATCGACACCGAAGAATTTGATCGGAGATTGTATGAAGAGAAATACTATATATTTTTTATTTACTGTGTAACTCCGTATAATGGACAACTGAGATTGTATCGCACACGATGCACCACACGTCACACAACATAAATTTTCTCATATTATACATATGACAACTATTTTTTTGTGTTGCCATCCCATATTTTGCAAGTTTCTACTGCCTCGTGAGACCTATAATTTGTTCCGATAAAAGATTTATGCTTATGAATTGAAGCTATATTTCGTTGTAATCCTGCAAAAGGTTGGAACTGTCAATTTAGCGGCCCCCATCGATCTATCCCATGACCATGGTAAGGGAGGTTAATTACGAAAAGCCCTGGGCTTTGACATGGTAATCAAGACACGTGAGGGTCATCCGAATCCAAGAAAATTTTAAATCTCCTCCGAAATCGACTCATGTCACTTCTATAAACATCGTCGTACCTTAGCCACCATGTCATCCCCGTGAGAATATATTTCATTGTAATCCAAAAATATAGATGAAAAATGAAAAGGACACCCTTAATTATTTGTATCATCAAAAAAAAGTACTCTTCTTTGAAAAATTATCAAATTAGTGTCTCACTCTTTATTTGATATCCAAAATACTCTTTTGTGCTCCACCTTAGAGCATCTTACCAAAGCTACTCTACTTTAAAAATATATTATTCTAAGAGTTTGAGCAGCTTTGATGAAAGTTGCACTACTTTATAATAGTACTGTAAATTTTACGTCATCTTATTGTAACTTTGATCAAAACTGCTCTAAGATCAGGCATATAGGAATATTTAGGTTGAAATTGTCAATCTAATTATTTTCATCGATCTGTTTCATAGTCATTATGAGAGAGATAAATCATGGATAATATTATGGATCTTGACATGATAACTAAGACACGTAAAAGTCATATAAATCTAGAAAAGAACTTTAGATCTTCTTCAAAATCGATCCATGTCACTTCTGCAAGCACCGTCATATTTTAATCACCATATCATCTCCGTGGAGATATTTAAGGTATCATACAGGTGTGATATAATTATGATAAAATTTGAAAGAGGAGCACTCTTTTGACAATATGGATAAAAAGAGTTATTATTATTATTATTATTATTATTATTATTATTATTATTGCCAATTCACTTTACGAGAAGAAATTTACGATGTCCTACAACGTTAGCCAAATTTGACCAGTATCCATCATAGAACAAGAGATGTAGAATATCTCATCCAATATCGTCTTCTAATGTGGAAGCATTGAGGCCTTAAGATGGAAGAAGAAATACACCAAGAAAGAGAACTCTCCTTTTCTTTATTCTCTTTTCTTTTCTCCTCTCTTTTTTTTTTTTATTTCAATAGATAATTTCAATTCCATCGTGGATCACACTGCGTATATAATCACACAAATATTCATGCAATCCAACAAAGAATCTTGTCATAAATCTACAAATAACTGCACTAGTAAATTATGATATTTTTTTTAGAGTGTCAAAAAACCAAATACACATGTATGTACTTTAATATATACAATAACCAAAATATATATGTATTCAATAACATAGAGCATCAAAGATCAAATACAAACTCTTACTAAATGAGTATATCATCCGAAAGAAGAACTCTCTATTCATCGCGTGTTGATGAAACACCCTTGATAATAATTTCTTGGTGAGCGGATATGCTAACATGGAATCTATGCTTATATGCTCTATAGCGACCTACCCATTCTAAACTTTTTTTTAAACCAGTAGAAATTTGATGTCAATGTGGTTTGACTTTGACGAGCTATGATTTTTTTTAGAATAGAGCTTTGCAACTTTAATAATATTGATTGATCCTTATGATCAATCAATATTATCAATGATCTGCAATGCTATGATAAAGCTCCACAATCATATCTTGTAATTTGATGTTTCATAGTAGGCTATGAATTTTACCTCTATTATAGAAGTCGCTAAAAGCGTCTATTTGCCACTTTTCCAAGTGATAGCTCCTCTAGCAAGCATGAACACAAAAATGTAAGGTGGACATCTTGATGTCCAAGCATTCATCAAAGTTGAGTCTAAATATCCAATCAATTTTTGATGACTGAATCTTTGATATGTGAGCATGTATTCTTTGAAGATACCATATAACTCTCTTTATGACTTTTCAATGCACTGGTCTAGATTTATTCAGGTATTTGCTTAACATTTCAACTATATATGTAATATCCAGATGTGTACATACTTGAGTATATATGAGACTTCCTACTACCGATGTATAAAAGAGTTTCTTCATTCCCTTGACTTCAAGTTAACACTGTGGATATTGTTGCAAACTAAATCTAACACATCTAGACACATATGTGGCCTTAGGTGTACAGTTCTGCATGTCATATTATACGAGCACTTTTTCAATATAAACCTTTTACAAAAGTCTAATAATACTCTTTGAATGATCACGATTGATGCGGTGGTAGATAGATTTTTTAGCCTCCTTTCAATGCCAAGATACGTGTAGGAAGCTTGAGATTCTCTCCGGCCACAATAGTAATAAAATACGAACGGAAAACGCGAAAAACCAAAGCAGAGAATAGAGACACAGAATTTTACGTGGTTTAGAATGAGGATTCCTACTCCACGGGGGTGAGCTCTCCCACGAGCTACAGTGTCAAAGCACTTTCACTATGAACTCCCTCTTTCATGGAAAAAGCTTCCAGAGGTAGAGGGAAAGACCTCTTACAATTAGCTCAATATACAAATGTCGAAAGAATGGAGTTCCCTACACTCTTCGTCTCCTTCTTCCTGTCTTCTCCTTCCCCTTCTCCGGCGATGGGGTTTCTTTCCCCTTCAAGTGTGCCTTCGTCTCTTGCTTTTGGAAGTTGTGGATCCTCTTTCTTCTCGCCCCTCTTCTGTCTTTTATCCTCCTCCTCTTTCCTGGGCAGTTGTCACATAACTAACATCTTTCATTACCGTACACGTGGTCACCTTGCTTACCTAGAGAATCATTCTGTTACAGAAATGTGTTGGTGCAGGGGCACTAGATAATTGAACCTGTATTTTGATTATGGCAAAGACACAAAGTTAAGTTTACATCGTTATCTTACGACCTAAATCAAGTGTGCAGAAAGTGTTAAAGCTAGAGCTGAAGGTCAGCGACACCCGGAGGGAGCCGTGATGGTCAGGCGACACTGGGATGACTTCAGAGGGAGCCGAAGGAATCAGGTGGAAGACCGGAAGCAGAAGCTACAAGTTGAGGTGAACTTGTGTGAGTGAGCGCAAGTAAGGTCGTGTCATCTATACGGGGACAACCGTAGGCGGCGATCCGACTAAGACTTTCTGTGGAAGGTCTAGGTCGAGATCGGACGGTAAGAAACCGTCGCATTTACCATTTTTCGTGCTAACCTCTTATTGCAGGGAAGTGGCCAAGCTGGCAGTCAACTACTGACCATTGGACAGTCGACTGATGCTCATCAGTCGACTGATGGAAGGCATCAGTCGACTGATGGTGACGAATCAGCCTTTTGCGCTAGGTCAAAACGGATAATGTTTGACGTGGCCACTTCGCGATAAAATTTGTTATCACCTCGTGATCTGTTCCAAAAGATGAGGAGACTTATTCCAAGGCCAAATTCTATAAAAGGAGGGGAGGACTCCAACCCAAACATCAATCAAGATTATTCTCAAGTGCTCCTACAACGCCAAAGCTCCAACACCGTCATAACGCCGACGCGATGACAAGTTCTAATCTTCTTCGTCAGCAGCAGCAGCAAGTAATTATTTTTGTTATTGTATTCTTTGTTTTAATCGTAACGAGGTGAGGTAGGCTTGTTGCCTCATCCTCGTACTTTCGATTTTGTGATCGTTGTCTCCTACCTCCAACGAGGAGGAGATCTTATAGTGTTTTGCCCTCTGTACGTGGTCTAGGACCGTTAGGGCCTTGGAGTAGCAACCGCTGGGTTGTGAACTAAGTAAAAATAAACTTATCATTTTTACTTTTTCACTGTGCTTGCTCGTATATCGAATGAACGAAAAGATTTACGCTCGTTATTTACCCCTCCCCCCCTCTAGCAACGCTTCTCGATCCAACAAAATGGGGAGTGGAGACTCCTCCGAATATTATGTGGGGTCCTAATCCGTTATGTAACAAACTCTCATAAGCATTTCGGGAAAGATTATAACCTTTCCTTTTCACCCTCTTGCCCTTCGTGAAGCTAGCCTAAACCTACCACCTAGGCTTAGTATAGCTCTTAGACTCCCTACCTCAGACTTCCTATAATAGCCCGAGCCAACTCCTATACTCCCTGTACAGAGTCAATCTTCGGACCCATTCCGCCGAACTAGTTCTCCCAGACCTACTTCGTCGAACTGGTTCTCCTAGACCTACTTCGCCGAGCCATTTCTCCCAGACCTACTTCGCCGAGTCGGTTTTCCCAGACCTACTTTGTCGGACCGGTTCAGGCAATGTCTTCCACACGGATTCCTTCATTTCACTTGCAGGAAAAGATAGCAGTAGTATCATTAGTCACCCCCTAAAAATATTCAAACGAAGCACTGAGTTTAACTTTCTAAGTATAACGTCTCTCATCTATCCTTCCCTTATCAATTCGAATTTACCTTTTCCCGTTACCTTACTTCATATGCTTGAAGCGACTTATTGGGCCCATGGGCCTCACTTTTTTTTCTATTAGGTAGTTGAAAAGTCACAAAACCCTATAAAAATCCCTCTCTTCCCCTCTTTATGAACAACTTAGTGCTCTTAGAGATTTAGCCTTTTCTTCTCCCTCTCCCGACAATTTTCTTCGACGGTGGCCAAGTGTCCTAGCTTCCTCTTTCGCAAGCGTTCCATCTTCAGCCCTCAAGTAAGTGCTTCTCCTTCTTTCGCACCTATGGCCCCGAAGAACTCAACCTCACGCCCTTGGTATGAATATATTGTCACTCAGCTAAATAGCCAGCATTATTTCTTCAACCTTAGGCACCAACACATAGACCCTTCTGTATTTTGCCGTTTCAACACCACTTCTTATTAACCCCACCTTCCTCCGCCAGACTTACACTGCTTCTTCTCCGAACAACTACTGAATGGCTTATGTTTGCCTGTGCCCCCTAGCTACCTAGAAATTTTGGACTTTTACAAGTTGTTCGTCAACCAATTTACTCCTAATTCCTTCCGCATATTATCAGGGGCCATCATAGTGTTCCGACATTTAGGTCTCCCTTTGTCTCCGCAGCTATTTCATTGCTTCTTCTACCTAAAATCTTCCAAGGAGGGTCTTTTCTATCTATCTAGTCATCCCGATTTCCAATTTCTGATAAACATGCCCTCTTCCCATAAGGGATGGGAAGCTCTCTATTTCTTTGTTCAACTTTTGACACTCCTTCCCCATTCTGATACTTGGAAATTAGATCTCTCTGAGCTACCCTCCTTTCATAAGGTTAGGACTCAGTGTCCCTTTCCAGAGGTCTACCAAGTGTTAAAAGAGTACCACTATAACTCTGACCATATGATTAATCATCCCCTCTTTAGTCGCTACAAGCTATCCCCTTTTCCACTGACCGACCCGGACGCCATAGGTAAAATGTTGTTCATACTTTGACACAAATAACTTTTATGGCCAACATATTTTCTAACAGTTGATTCTACAGATAATCTAATACAGGATGCTATCATCAAAGGGGAGGAAATTGTAGTAGCCAAGAAGAAGAAACCTTCCAAGAAACACAACAAGGGTAAATCCCTAACTATTCCTTCTTCTCCTTGCAAAAAGCCTCGGCCCTGTAAGGGGGGCGCTGCCAATTCCTCTTCTATTCTGGTATCCTCTTCTTCACATTCTTCTCCTCCCCCTTCTCCCCTACAATTAAATAGGCACCGAAGCCTAATCATCCACGAACACCGCGAGGAAGAAACCGCCTTAGTCGCCCATATTTCTTCCCCATGAGAAAAACTTTCCCCTTCTCCTTCCATTGTTTCATCCCCCTTTCAACCTGACCCTAAGACTGATTCTCTAGTCAGTTCTTTCCCTGTAGATACCCCTATGGATATACCTTCTTCTCCCACTCCGATTCGGGCCATGGACTCTTCCATACCCTCCATGTCCGCAACGGAGCCTTTTTTGATGGGAGGGGATCCCCCCCCCTCCTAGACCCCCCTCTACTTCTTTAGGATTCTCCCTCAAAATTCGCAGCACCGAAGAAGTGCGACTCTTCAATCAGTCGCAAATGCAAAGCCCCTATGAACGCTTGTGCAGATCGCTAGCGGAAGTAAGTTCTCCCCTATTTCACCCTTAGGGCGTATAGGTTAGCATGTATTCCCCTAATGCCATGTTTCCGGTTCTAGGCAATTAAAGCTTGCAATGAAACAACATTAGGCATAGTAAATTATCAATCCACTATGTCTACTCGTCATACTACCTCCCTTACTCAATAGAAGAAACTAGCTCAACAATTAAAAGAGGGCAAGCAAAACTTGGTTGCCCAATGAGACGATTTAATGACCCAACTAGCAGTGGCCTGAAGTGAGCAAGAGGAACTCCAAAAAAAGATCAAGGACCTCTAGCAGTAGTTATTCCTACAATCTAGTCAGCTTCAGCAGATCCCCCTCCTCACGCAAGAACTAGAAGAATAGAAACTACAACTTGTAGAGGCCGAGCTCCGAGCTTCTGAGTCTTCTACAACTATACTCCAGCTTTGACAGGAACGCCAAATTTGGAAGGCCACTTTGGAGTCATGCCGGCACCACCAAAAAGACCTATCTTTGAAGGAATCCGTGCTTCCGGGGCTGCTATCTTCAATAACCGCTCAGTAACAAAAACTTCAAAAGGAGCATATGGAGGCTCTGGTTTCGCTGGGCAAACAAGCTATGATGTCCACGAAAGATAGAGATGCCCTAGCCATCAAGTTAACTGAGTGTCAGTCCCAACTGAAAGAGCAGGAGGCAGACCTAAAAATGAGATATGCTCACAAGGGAGTGCAGCTGTTCATGCTAGGCTTTGAAGGATCTTCTTCTTTGAGCGTTGCCGAGGGCTACCCTCCACCAGGTGTGGACATAAGCTATCTGGACCCTGAAGTAGCTCTAGCCAAATGTCCTCCTGAGCTCTTTGATTTGTAATTGTCGTGTCTTCCACATAGTACTAATCGACTTCTCATTAATAAAGATTTTTTGAAAATCGTAATGCCTTGTGTTGCCTTATACATATGAGTTGTTGTGGATCAGGAATTTTTTAAGGAAATTTCTAGGTTGTTCCTTTATTGGTTATTACAGATTCTTCATCCTTTAAAGTGCCAGTCGACTGCTAAGATCTTCCGCTCGGGAATCCGTTCAGACTATCCTGGGCTTTACCCTCTTCTTACCAGAACCGATTTTCACTCAGTAAGAATTAAATAGTCCTGCCACTTCGCCTTCTCAAATAAGAAGGTGATTGCCTGCTTTGGTATTGATATCTCAATTATTTCCCGTGATGATACCATCACTTCCCTCGCCCTTTCATCTTCTCTCCCTTCCCAAGGAAGCATGCGAACCTCCCTCTTACGATTATAAATTGCAACTACGAATGTTCTCGATTTTCCATCCCACCTCCATGGCTTCCACTGAACACCCCATTAACATATCTTCAAATTCTGACTCCTTTGAGCTATACGATCTTGATGCAGAACCCGCCGAGGAATCTGCCACCCAATCTACTGCAACCTCAGCATACCGGCCTCTTCCTCCTCCTGCGCCAGCTGATGCCTTGACCCCCAATGTGGAGAGGTCCTTCCGAGTCCCCTTTCCTTCCTTCTGCAACCGGGTTTGGAACCCCCCCCCCCCATGACCTAGGATTATATAGTGGGGGATCCTCGAGCCTCCGTTGAACTTCCTCCTCTTCCTTCGGCTCCAGCTTTTGTTCCAGTCCCTTCGACTGAGATTCCTCCCCTCCCCCTCATCGGAGCTCTACCCGCTGCACCTCGGGCTCAAGGCGACCTCTACAGGGTTGTTCTGGTGCCTCCCCCTTTAGAGGAATTTTCTGCTAGCTCCCCTAGTAATAATAACAATAAGAAACCTGTATGATCCGTAGTTTAATTATTGTAACTGTCGCTGGGCCTACTAGTGAAAAGGAATGAATACTGGTACTTGTTTTTGTCACTTTGTTGCAGACTCCAAGCTATTTTAATTTTAAAAACCTTCAATGACAGCGACCTTATCTGAGCAATATTCACTTTTATCGGTTTCATGAAACTCAAACAGTCTTTCTAGAATTACTGTATTCAACAACCCCAGCTATTGCCCTTACACCTCCCCTGCTTTATTTGCATTTATTGCCTCTACTTCTCAGGAAGGCCAATTAATATCCCTCCTCCTTATATATAAAAACCCCCATCATCGTCTTGTTAGTGTCCATTTCTCCTTCCTCCCCTTGGTACCATGGAACACTTATCCGAGCAAGATAGCCGCTCCCCTCCTTTGGAGAGACAGACTAAAGAGCAACGTCGTATTGAAGAATTGGAAGAACAAATTCAAGACCTGAGGCGACGCTTGCAGGTGACTTCTACTCGTAATTACTCTCTGTGTCAGGAACTGGCGGTATCCCAAAGAAATCTGTCCAAGCACATATTCCTACAACAGTCCTACCTTCGGTAACTGTAGCGCCGACCCCAACCATGCAAGGAAGCTCCTTCAGTACCTCCTCAGGGAGAGCCTTAGTCCCCCTTGAACAGGGGCCTCATCTGTTATTTTCTTTTTTAGGAAGGTTGTGCTATGTAACCCTTCTTTATCAATGAACTTTTCATTGCTATAAGTTGTATGTGCCCTTTCTTGCCACATGCACATTATAGGAATAACAAGTTAAAATGCAACAACTTTACCGGCCAAGGGAACTTACTAAGTTTCCGCTAGTATTCTTCACAACCCCTTCATCCTTCTAGCCTTCTTCCTTCTGCACAAGGCCTCAACTCCCCGTTACTGCACAAGCATCAAGTAGAAATACAACTCTTCTAATTCCTCATTACACACAGACAATATATATATAATCGGGTGAGGACCCAGCTCTCCTACTCCACCCTCATGCGGGGACAAAAATAATATGTATAGATGACGCAAAACTTAGTTCTTCCAATCCACCACCACACGGGGATAAAATAATGTATACAACTGAGGTAAAACTCAGCTCTTCCGATCCACCACTGCACGAGGATAAAAATAATATATATAGCTGAGGTAAAATTTAGCTCTTCCGATCCACCACCACACGGGGATAAAAATAATATATATAGTTGAGGCAAAACTCAGCTCTTCCGATCCACCGCCACACGAGGATAAAATAATGTATATAGCTGAGGCAAAACTCAGCTCTTCCGATCCACCACCACACGAGGATAAAATAATGTATATAGCTGAGGTAAAACTCAGCTCTTCCGATCCACCACCCCACGGGAATAAAAATAATGTATATAGCTGAGGTAAAACTCAGCTCTTCCGATCCACCACCACACGGGGATAAAATGATGTATATAGCTGAGGTAAAACTCAGCTCTTCCGATCCACCACTGTACGGGGATAAAAATAATGTATATAGCTGAGGTAAAACTCAACTCTTTCAATCCACCACCGCACGGGAATAAAATAATGTATATAGATGAGGTAAAACTCAGCTCTTCCGATCCACCACCGCACGGGGATAAAATGATGTATATAGCTGAGGTAAAACTCAGCTCTTCTGATCCACCACCACACGGGGATAAAATAATATATATAGCTGAGGTAAAACTCATCTCTTCCGATCCACCACCACACGGAGATAAAAAAAATGTATATAGCTAAGGTAAAACTCAACTCTTCCGATCTACCACCACACGGGGATAAAATAATATATACAGCTGAGGTAAAACTCGGCTCTTCCGATCCACCACCGTACAGGGATAAAAATAATGTATATAGCTGAGGTAAAATTCAGCTCTTCCGATCCACCACCGCACAGGGATAAAAATAATGTATATAGCTGAAATAAAACTCAGCTCTTCTGATCCACCACCGCAGGGGGATAAAAATAATGTATATAGCTGAGGTAAAACTCAACTCTTCTCATCCACCACCGCACGGGGATAAAATAATGTATATAGTTGAGGTAAAACTCAGCTCTTCTGATCCACCACCGCACGGGGATAAAATGATGTATATAGTTGAGGTAAAACTCAGGTCTTCTGATCTACCACTATACAGGGATAAAAATAATGTATATAGCTGAGGTAAAACTCAGCTCTTCCGATCCACCACCACACGGGGATAAAATAATGTATATAGCTGAGGTAAAACTCAGCTCTTCCGATCCACCACCGTACGGGGATAAAAATAATGTATATAGCTGAGGTAAAATTTAGCTCTTCCGATCCACTACCGTACGGGGATAAAAATAATGTATATAGCTGAGATAAAACTCAGCTCTTCCGATCTACCATCGCACGGGGATAAAAATAATATATATAACTGTGCACAGATTCAACTCTTCCCATCTGCCGCTATATCTTCTTTCTTGCCTCTACCTTGAACCCAACTCCTCCGATCCACCACTATACGGGGATATCTACTTGTCTTGCAGGCAAACAATAAGAATAGTGACGATCTGAACTAGGGCTTCACCAGGTCAGGTCGGAAGAATTTTTTACTTCGCCACTGTACTTCTTCGACAGTGCATATACCTTAAACCCAACTCTTCCGATCCACCACCATACGGGAATATCTGTTTGTCTCGTAAGAAAACAATAAGAATAGTGACGACCTGAACTAGGGCTTCACCTGGTCAGGTCAGAAGAATTTTTTACTCCGCCGTTGTATTTCTTCGAAAGTGCAATTAGACCCAACTCCTCCGTTCCACCACCACATGGGAATAACGGCTTCGGCTAATGCCGAGCCATAAAAAAGTATGATGGACTTTGCCCCATCAGGTCGGGAGAATTTTTCACTCTGTCATTCTTCATAGGTGTTCTTACCTTAAACCCTACTCCTCGGTTCCACCACGGCATGGGGATAATGGCTTCGGCTAGCGCCGAGCCATAAAAAAGTGTGATGACCTGATCTAGGGCTTTGCCCCCTCAGGTCGAAAAAATTTCTTCTCTCTGCCATTCTTCACAGGTGTTCTTACCTTAAATCCTACTCCTCTGTTCCACCACCGCACGGGGATAACGGCTTCGGATAACACCGAGCCACAAAAAGTAATAACAATCTGACCTAGGGCTTTGCCTCCTCAGGTCAGAGGAATTTTTTTCACACTGCCATTATTTCTTCGTTCATCTGTTAAACGGGGAAAACGGTTTTGGCTGAGGCCAATCTTTAAAGAAAAACAAGAAGTGTGCCTTCGGGGGCCATATCTTTGCTCTGAAGCTAGATGCTTTCGTTCTTCTGCCATGCAGAGATAACGGTTCTGGCGGATAACGGGCCGTAAAAAAGGATAAACTACAACTCCACACCTCCTAAGGGCCCACATCTTTTGCTTTGAAGCCCAATTAACACCATAAGCACATCCTACGCCCCATATAAGGCTTTTCGTCTTCCATCCTTTTCATTTCTGTCTTCTTCTAGCTTTTAATCCTCTTCCTCTTCACCAGCGACAACTTCCCAGTGCTCCATTGAACAGCTTCTGTGTTTCTCCTCTCCCTCAAGAAGCAAGATGCATTCTCTCTTTCAACTGTTGGATCGATATGAGCGCTAGAGGGGGGTGAATAGCGTTCGTAAAAACTTTTTTTTTTCGACGATTAAAACCAAGTACACAGCGGAAAACTAAAAGACAAACACAAGAAAGACACAAAGCTTTTTAACTTGGTTCACAGCCCACCGGCTGCTAATCCAAGGCCCTGCGATCCTTGATCGCTTCCGAAGGGAAATCACTAAAAGTCTCTTCCTCATTGGAGGTAAGAGACAAGACGATTGCAATGATTATAAGGCCAGTAACAACCTTACCGGTCCTTATACAAATTAAGTACAGAAAGATAATAATAATACCGACAATTAATTAGAAGATGGCGCACGGTCGGAGTAGCGTTGTAAAGAGAACGAGCACTTGGGAGATTCTTTTTTGGGTGTGAGTCCTCCCCTCCTTTTATAGATTTGCGCCTTGGAATTTGTCCCGATCCAGATCTAAAACTCGTGGATCTTATCTTGAGGTGGCGGCTTATCTTATCTTGAGGTGGCGGCTTATCTTATCCTGAGGTGGCGGCTTTTCTTATCCTAAGGTGGTGGCATCAATCTCTATCTCTTTGACCTTGTACCTTTGGGTTGATTAAATGACATCGATCGTGATCCTCTTAGCGATCATTGCCTTGATCGACTACCAACATCTCGATTATTCTTGCGCCGAAATTCTGCAATACAAGATTAGCACAATAGATGCATAATGCCATGCAGTATGACAGTACAGTCCTTTGACTGTCCGATCTCGACTTCAGCATTCCTCTGGAAGCCTTAGTCGGATCGACGCCTAGGATTGTCCTCTAACTGAGGGCGCGTCCTTACCACCGCTCCACACATGGAGCTTACCTTTGGTCCTCTTGACCTGTCGCTTAGCTTTCGGTCACCACTGAGGTTCCTCGACTCCCCGAGGTTCTCCTGGTGTCTCCCGACCACCACGGTTTCTCAACTTGAGATTCTCCGGATGTCGCTTGACCTTTGGCTTAGCTTAAACACTTCCTGCACACTTAGCATATCACATGAGATAACAAAATAACTTAACTTTGAATCTTTGACATCATCAAAACCAAGGTTCGATTATCTAGTGCCCCTGCACCAACAATCTCTCCCTTTTTGATCTATGGCAAATCAATTCAAAGTTAAGAGAAAATAAGCAGTAAGCATTGAACAATCATTTATTAAAACCTCCCCCTTAAGGGTACCACCCCCTTAACCCTAGGTGAGTTTTGAAAAATAATTACTTTTTGGGAAAGAAAAAGTAAGTAACCTCTTAACTTTATTCTCTCTCCCCCTTTGACATATATCAAAAATAACTTTATATTGGGTACATTGCCAAGAAATAGAATTTTTAAACATGTTAATCAAGTTGATTTAATATGTTCAACTCCCTTTAATACTTAAGAGTTTAGGAGTTTAGGTTTCTAGATCCTGCACCAATGATGTATATCCTAGGTTAGAATGTGACCCCCTAACCTTTAACATTGTTATAAAATTTTGAGAAAGAATTAAAAAAAAACATTTTAAAGTCTCATGTCTATTGGTTTTTATGCCAAACTGGAGGTAGCTAGATACTAAGTTTGTCCAACATAAGTCTTCTCTCCCCCTTGGCATATTATCAAAAGAAGGATTTAAATTTAGAAAGTATTGGTGAATTTTTTTAAAAAAATATTTTTTAACAACTTCTATGATGATTATCCAATTAGAACCTCCCCCTTAACCTAACATCCTTGTTAGCCACAAGGAAGGCATATCTAGAGGGTCTCCCTTTTTGTTTGACAAACTCTTAGGACATCCTTGTTGGCCATAAGGAAGGCTCACCTAAGTGTCCAGAGGGTCTAGGTATCTAAAGTTGATCTAAGGATTTATACATTCAGTATTGGTCAACTAACCATCATTTTAAGAAGCATAGTTATTTTGAAAACTACGTATAACTACACACAATAATCATGGCAACCAATAAAAATAGTTTTAAGAATCTATTTATGTGTATATAAATTTTGAATCGTTTTCAAAATCATTTTTAATTTGTTGTCCTTACCATCTCACCCATTCTACATGATCAACCAAGTTATTCTTATAGGTATTGTGAGATGAATTTAATTTAATGCCTTAGAAATTTATTAATCTTGGGTTAGATTCGGATTTCACCTTTAGTTAGTTAAGTGAACATTTCAAAAGAGGGCTTCCAGGTCGTGGCGAGGCACAAGGGCCTTCTTTGATCGGAACAACGATCACTTCCTTAGACAAAGCCAACTTAGGAAATTACACACTTAATTCACTTAGGATTACATCCTGGTCTAACTAGTTTAGGATGTGGTGAGGTAGCTTCAGTTAGTTCCACTTAGTTAAATGCACTAAGCTAGATACTCCTTATCCAACTCGGATACACTTGACTTCGTTTTCTTAATGTACTATCATCTCACCGTATCCTGATACTATGTTGTCAAGATTAATTAATTATTTCCTATCTAACCATTCTATGAGAGTGAATTTAAAACTAGTATGTATGGCATGACAAAATAAGCATGATAATGATATGTATGCATTAGCAAGCTACATTCAATCAATTTAAAGAAATGGTTGTTTTCTTAGGTAGACTTTTATTTGTTCTATAGTTATAAGATACTTTATTATAATTAGGTTTACAAATTTTAGTGTCTTGATTTTTGGTTAGCTTAGACTTGTAACCCAAGTCTACATATTTATTAGTTGAATTTTTAAAAGTTGAAGGTTTAATTACTAGATTATTAATTTGTGTATAATCAAATGGTACTCTATTATAATTAATTTTATTGGTTTGATTATCTAATTTTGAATTTTTAATTAAGTTAGATTGTGAATTATTTAAAATAGGATTATTAGAATTTTTTAAAATAATATTATTAGACTTTTTCAAGATAAGATTATTAGACTTTTTAAAAGTAGAATTATTAGAATTTTTTAAGATAAGATTATTAGACTTTTTAAAAATAGAATTATTAAAATTATTAGAATTTTTTAAGGTAGAATTATTAGAATTATTCAAGATAAGATTATTAGAATTTTTAAAGGTAGAATTATTATTAGAATTATTTAAGATAAGATTGTTAGAGTTTTTAAAGGTAAAATTATTTAAGATAAGATTGTTAGAGTTTTTAAATGAAGAATTACTATTAGAATTATTTAAGATAAAATTGTTAGAGTTTTTAAAGGTAGAATTATTATTAGAATTATTTAGATTATCTTTGGAATTTTTTAAAGTTAATTTCGATTTTTTTATGGTTGAATTTTTCAAAACAGAATTTTTTAATTCGAAATTATCTAGATTAATCAGATCTAGGATTTGATGATTCTGTCCTATAGTCTGATCAAAAGTTTGATTATTCTGATGAAGTCCTAGGTTGGTTTTATCTTTGACTTGATCTAGATCTATATTGATTAAACTAAATATTTGATTAATCTCTTTGTTAATTTTATCAAATTTTAGATTAATTTGATCATTTTCTTCCATGATATTATTATTATTATTATTTAAACTAATTAAATATGAATTAATTAATTTTTTATTAGTTGAATTATTAATTGTATTAATTAATTGACAACAATTACACAATTTATCTAAATTATCAACTATTCCAAAACTCAACTTTTCAAAATTATTGACTTTACTAACCTTTTTTTCCGGACACCGATTCTTGTAGTGACCGAATCTTCCGACTTACTGTGCTCCTTGTTCTTCCGGATTCCTAGCAATGGTGTCTCCTTTGCCATCGGTTGGGTCGTTCGAGTCTTACGAGTAGGACACTTATTTTTATAGTGTCCTCTCTCCCTGCACTTAAAGCAAATAATATGAAATTTAAAATTTAAATTGACATTGTTACCTTTATGCCTTGTGGGAGACTCTTCCATGGTTTGCTCGGTCAATGATTTTCTAAAACTCGCAAAAAAAACACAAACCAAAAAGTCCCAAGACTTGGTCTTGGATTAGTAGTGCGGGAGATATTTAAAAATAAAAATAAAAATAAAGAAAAGAAAATGCTCGACCGGTGGTTGCACCGAATGTGGCGCCCAGCTCACGATACCAATTGTTGGATCGATATGAGCGCTAGAGGGGGGGTGAATAGCGTTCGTAAAAACTTTTCTTTTTCGACGATTAAAACCAAGTACACAGAGGAAAACTAAAAGACAAACACAAGAAAGAAACAAAGCTTTTTAACTTGGTTCCGCAACCCGCGCTAATCCAAGGCCCTGCGATCCTTGATCGCTTCCGAAGGGCAATCACTAAAAGTCTCTTCCTCGTTGGAGGTAAGAGACAAGACGATTACAATGATTATAAGGCCAGTAACAACCTTACCGGTCCTTATACAAATTAAGTACAGAAAGATAATAATAATACCGACAATTAATTAGAAGATGGCGCACGGTCGGAGTAGCGTTGTAGAGAGAACGAGCACTTGGGAGATTCTTTTTTGGGTGTGAGTCCTCCCCTCCTTTTATAGATTTACGCCTTGGAATTTGTCCCGATCCAGATCTAAAACTCGTGGATCTTATCTTGAGGTGGCGGCTTATCTTATCTTGAGGTGGCGGCTTATCTTATCCTGAGGTGGCGGCTTTTCTTATCCTGAGGTGGTGGCATCAATCTCTATCTCTTTGACCTTGTGAATTGGGTTGATTCGTCGACATCAGTCAACTGATCCTCTTAGCAGTCGACTGCCTTCAGTCGACTACCAACATCTCCAGTTGACTGCTGCACTTGAGAATTCCTGCAATACAAGATTAGCACAATAGATGCATAATGCCATGCAGTGTAGATGCTGATTCTTTAGTCCGATCTAAAGATTCCTCCGGAAGCCTTAGTCGGATCGACGCCTAGGATTGTCCTCTAACCGAGGGCGCGTCCTTACCACCGCTCCACACATGGAGCTTACCTTTGGTCCTCTTGACCTGTCGCTTAGCTTTCGGTCACCACTGAGGTTCCTCGACTCCCCGAGGTTCTCCTGGTGTCTCCCGACCACCACGGTTTCTCAACTTGAGATTCTCCGGATGTCGCTTGACCTTTGACTTAGCTTAAACACTTCCTGCACACTTAGCATATCACATGAGATAACAAAATAACTTAACTTTGAATCTTTGGCATCATCAAAACCAAGGTTCGATTATCTAGTGCCCCTGCACCAACATCAACAACTGTTAGCAAAGCACCGCCAGGGGTCTGGCCGAGGCGAAGGCCAACAACCTACAACACCTCCACTTTTATCCCCTATCTCATCTTCATCTGCCCCCATCGTCCCTACTCCAGCGCCCCCTTCTCCTTCTCATTCCTCTGAAGCCTCCTCTTCCATGGTGCCAAATGCGCTTATTATAACCCTTCCATCACTACCCCTGTCCCCTTCTTCTTCTTCGATGTCACCTGCAAACCCTAGTTCACCGGCTTCTTCGCCTTCTGTCCTAGGAGTCTATAAGTCGCCCCCTCCTTTTTTACAACATCAAGTTGAATTGAGGGGTGCTGAATGCCTACGTCTGCAGGCGGAGGATATCCCCATTTCTGATCTTTCTTCTTCTTTGAAACCTCCATCAGCATTAACACCTACTTCGACTGCAACTCCTTCATCTTCTCCTCTACACTCTCTGCTCACCTCCCCATTACCTTCCCCCTCTATCCAAAGTTCGGGAAGCGTTGCCCCTTAACTGAGTACAGACCATAACTCTAGTATTCTTCTTCCTACTAGCGGAGAACCCTTCATCCCCGTTCTCCCCTCGGCCACCGACTTTCCACCCCTTTCATCACCTCTCTCTACCCCCTTCATTACCAGCCACCTCACCGGGCCAGGTATCCTCTGCAGATTCTTCTTCCCCTGTTAGGCAGTAGGCGACTTCTAACACTTTGCAACCAATGCCCATTTCCCCTCTTTCTCATCCAGCTTCCTCGAGTCATCTGGCTAGAGCTTTATTCGTAGCTTCCTCAACACATCCTCCCATCTCCATACCCTCTTCCATTCCTTTGAACATCACCCTTCCTCTTCCCAGACCAACGGTACAATCTATTGCCCCCACCTTTTTTCAACCCATCACGAGTGAACTCTCTCCCTTAGTGTCATCTATCCCCTCTTCTTCCTTTAATCGTGCTACTCAAATCCTGAACTAATTCCAAGGATGGAAAGTCTGCACCATGCTTTAGAATCGGTAAGCTCCCTAAACTGACTTTACTGGTTTCTTCAATATAATGGTTTCTTCTTTACTGATGACCCACAGGAATTAGTGAATTACCAAGAGCTGGAGCGTTCTTTCAAGCAATACCGAGCTCAGTTTCTGCAACAGGCTCAACAGCGGCTGGAGGATCAAACCACGGCCAAGGGTCGAGAGTGCCTTCTACTGTAAGAGCTGACGCACTGCCAAGACCAGTTAGCTGAGACCCATCGCTAACGACAGAAGGATGTTGAGACCATTGCGACATTACAAGCGCAACAACAAACACAGATGGAACTCTTATCTATTCTGCAAAGTGTCCAACAGGAAGATGCTGATAGAACATCTCCCGTGTCTCAAGAATTGGTTGATTATCAAGAGCAGCTATCTGAAATCCTCCGCGAAAGGCAGAAGGATGTTGAGATCATAGCAAGCCTTCGAGCCCAACACCAGAGAGCTGAGAATAAAATAACTGACCTCCGCACGCGCTTATACAAGGAGGTACAAGAAAACTTCTCTTTAATAACATCTAGGGCGCACGCTCACGCCCGAATACGCAAGAAGGAAGCCTCCCTCCAAGAACTAGGTAATGAAATTATCCGCACTAGATCTCATACAGAAACCGTTGAAGGGATCTCCGCATCCATGCGCCAAGACATGATGGAGATGACGAGAGTCCTACAGTAGGATAAAACTTCCCTGTAGAGGATTCAGTGACCGCTAGAGGGGGGTGAATAGCGCGTTTCAATGCTTGATGGAATTTGTTCACGTTTGATCGTCTACAATCTTGTTAGCACAATGAAATAGTAATAACAAAAAGAAATAACAGGAAACACAATCATGCAAACACGATAATATAACATGGTTCGGAACCGAACGATTCCTACTCCATGGATCGAGCTCAACGAGCTCTAGCGATGCAACCATATACCACTAATCAAGAATAACTCTTCTCAAAACAATTCGGAGGTGGAGAAACCTCGTACAATGTATACAACAGTAATACAATAAAAATATAAGCAAATACAATGGAATGCAAGTAAAGAAAACTTTACAAAGAGCTTTGGATTGCTTGATCTTTGATTGCCTTGGACTAGTCTTGAAGACTCTGATTTGCAACAGCAAATTGCTCCAATTCACCCAAGAAAATCACTGCCAAAAACACTCTTCCGAGCTGCTTTTATAACCTGCAATCGGGCTGGATGTTCGCTTATCAGTCGACTACTCAGGACCATCAGTCGACTGATGACACTGTTACTGTGAGACAACGGTGCAATCCACGTAGGAAAAATCCAACGGATAGTACATCAGTCGACTGATCATGTCCATCAGTCGACTGATTGAGCCTTCACTCGACTGCTAACCCCCAGTAGTCAAGTCGGGCTCTATTCTGTGCCCAAAATACCGAGCACTAGTCAACTGATCATAAGATCAGTCGACTGCTCGGTCTAGCAGTCGACTGCTAGGGCACTCCCCGCAGTCAAACCCTAGTTGACTCACACCAGTCGACTGCCACATGGTACCAGTCGACTAATACACCTCAAACATGAGGTTTTAACCTCAAATATGAGGTTTAACCCAAGTATGGTGCCCCCATACTTGCTAGACCACCTGTAGCCTAAACCTAAGCCTTCTAGACACCTCCATCAGCCTCGCACCTATCGGATCCCTCTAAGTCATCCATGACTTGTTCATCCATATGCTAGCCTTCAGGTGCTTTCATCGGCTATGTCATGCTAACAGTGTCTACACCGCCAAGGCACATTGGACTTACGTTGCCAAGACTCCGCTTGGATTTTATGCCATCAACCATTGGACTTATGCTGCCAAGACTTCACCCTTGGACTTTATGCCAGCAATATCAAACCTCTTGGACTTTCCAAATTCCAAGTACTCATGACTTGGACTTTCATCGCCAAGACTACACCCTTGGACTTACGTGACCAAGACAACACCCTTGGACTTTACTTGCCAACCCATATTGGACTTTCCATGCCAAGACCCATGCTTAGACTTTTCCTTGCCAAGACCCATGCTTGGACTTTACATGCCAAGTACTCAAGACTTGGACTTTCCATGACATGGTCAACTCCAGTCAACGATCAAAATCCCCCTCGAGTCAAACTCGAGTCCGATCAATCATGACCCAGATCGATTGCACTAACAATCTCCCCAAAATATTATCAGATATCAATGTCAAACCTTCATGTCAAACATCAAAACATCGCTCGATTCAAACTCAAGTCCGGTCAATCATGACCTGGGCCGATTGCACCAATAATCTTCCCCTTTTTGATGTTTGACAAAAACACATACCTTTGAGTTAGAAAACTAACTCAAATCTTCTTACAAATTATCCCAAATTGGTAATCCCATAAATTCTCCCAAACATTCCCCCCAAATATTCTCCCCCATTTTGACTAACATCAAAAAGGTATCTCCAAGGAGGTCAATGTTTCATGTCCCAATGAGATCTTATAATCTCTCCCTTTGTCCAAAAATACCTAGGATGCCTACAATCTTCCTAGTGATAAGTCTCATATCACTCAAGAGAGTCAATCCTACAAACTCTCTCAATTTCCAAATTGGGTATCTTAAAATTCCCATTTCCCCCTTATCAGAAAAAAATACCATCCATCATCCCATGATGGATACCTCCCCCTTGACCATTGTACCAACAATGTCCTTGGGAAGTTCCTAAGCCAATAGGAACTCTAAACCATCAAAAATAAGGTTCAAAGTTCAACATTGAACTTTCCCATACCTTAAATTTAATACATCATCCTAACAACTCTCCTAATCCATATCCAATGGATTTTCACCTTTTATAATGTTTCCCAGAGCATATCTTAAGGTTAGGAGTGGTTAGGAAACTTTACCATAACTGAAACGGGCTAAAAAACCTTGTTTTTCTCAAAATCAGCCTGGCAGTCGACTCTATCAGAGATCAGTCGACTGTCGTGTCAATCAGTCGACTGCCACCAAGGGTAGTCGACTGATAACTAAAATATCAGAATTTCAATTATCAGAAATGAAATTCGAAAAAGTGTAAGTAATTCTACGTATATTGAAAAATTATGAAAATTCATACGTATCTTACTTATGACCAATACAATGGGTGAAAAATGTTAGAAAAATATTTTACCCATAAAATATCGAAATTGATACAAAGTTCAAAAGTGAAGAAAAACTTCAATGTTTTAGCTCACTTTGTATCAACTTCATCAATGGTAATTGCTATCAAAAGATAGACTTCACTAAGGTTTTCTAAAAATATTTTAAAATGATTTTGAAAACCTATATTGGATCATATTCCTTGGGCTTAATGTACATGACTTATATACTAGCTTTCCCAATGATCCACAATTAAGATAAGATGAGTTTTAGTTCATCTAGATGCAAAAGCTATGCACCTTAAACTTAACTCATATCCTAGCATCTCACATGTATCTAAAGTATATCAATACACATACATGTCAATTTAGATGTGAGATGTGGGTTTTGGTTTATCTTAAACTAAAGCCTTATGCATTTTCTAAGGCAACGCTACTTGATTCCCTTATAGATGGGACTTCAAGTCATGTCATAGTCCTTAAATCAATTTTAATTATTTTAAATGTATGAATGATCATGACATACATGGTAGCATAAATAAAGCATGACCAATGATCATGATGTCATGACATATGATTAAATCTAAAAACTCATGACATTAAACCTTAATCTTAACATGATCATGACATATTAAATTATTAAAAATAAACATGATGTCATGACATGTTATATGGCAAACAAGACATGGCAGATAAAAGGTATAAGTATAATAATACCTAACTTTTAATATTTATTGTCATTTGATATAGTTAAATATATTTTGCCATATTGCTACTAATCCCTCAAGTGTGTCAAAAACCCAAAATGACACACTAAGACCTCTAAACCTAAATTGTGTCAATTTGATTGATTTTTCATAATTCCAAAAATATATTGGCACATCCTAAAATCTTTTAGGATTTAAATTCAAATCTATTTCCAAGGTATCCATAACCTTGAAAATATCCTGAAGTGTCAACTTTGCTATGGTTGGGTTAGCTACCCTTCCAATCAAGGTCAACACACCTAAACTCATCTAGCGTGAATCGATCACGCTCTTAGGAACCCAATATCTATGGGAGCTCCTAGATTTTACTAGGTATTCCTTAGGGATAACCTCCCTAGAAACCCTCCTAATGACCCTTCTAGGCTTGTTAGTCTTGGTCATTGTGGTCTTGCCATGGTTAACTCTAGGGGTGACTCCCCTTGTAACCTTCTTAGTGGCCACCCTGGGTTTCTTCGAAACCCTAGCCACTAGGCACCTACCTTGGTCAACCTTAGGGATGACTTCCCTATTGACCTTGGTTTTCCTAGACCTAGTTTGTGTTCCATAATCAAATGGAACACTATGATAAGTCACCTTAGGCTTAGGTTTGTGACCCAAACCTTTCTTGCCCTTGGTTGACTCTTGTCTTCTATGCCCTAGGTTTTGACTTTGACTTCTAGACCCTAGATTTTGACCATTTGATCTTTGCATTTGATTTGTTATTTTTACAAGGGTCTTTTCAATTTTCTCAAGCCTTGACCTCAAGGCTTGATTTTCAAACTCTAATTGCCCAATTTTTGAATTTTGATTTAATCCTTGGGCATGGTTCTTCCTAGGCATATGCCTAGTCCATTTGGGGTTAAAACCTAGGTGCTCTTTTACCTTTCTAATTGTCTCCCTAGGTAGAATTGGTCTAGAATTGTTTGACTTAGATTTGTCTTTAGGTAAATTTGTTTTAGGGACATTAGTCCCAAATTTCTCTTTATTCCTAAGGTCGACCTTCTTAGCTTCTAAACAATATTCATTGTTCCTAGCATGCTTTTCATGTATAATAGCAAGATTGTTAAAATTATGTCTAGCATGCTTTTGCCCATAATTTAAAGAAAGAGCATTATTTAGATATACCTTAGGGTTTGCCTTAGAGGATCCCCTTACTTGTGATTCCCTTTTTAGCCTTTTTCTCCCCCTTTGGGCATTGACTCTGGTAATGACCCGGTAGTCGGCATTTGAAGCAAATCACTTGCTCCTTACTTTTGATTGTTGGGGGACCGACATCTTTGACCTTTGGTGCCGGTTGAGGCTTCTTGACCTTCTTTGGGCACTTGCTCTTATAGTGCCCAAACTCCCTACACTCAAAACACATTATATGAATTTTATTTGAAATTGAGGTGTTCGAGTCACCTAGGGTTGTGGTGAGGGTCTCTTGAGCTTGCATTTCCTCTCGACCGGATGTAGATGGTTCTTCTTGTTGCTCCGATGTTAAGGATGCCCTAATCTCCTCCCCCTCAATCCTAGAGATGGAGGCTTCTTCCACCGATCTGGAAGTTGACTCCTCTTCAACTTCCGAATCCTCACTTGCATGTGAGGATGAGGATTCATCTTCAGCCTCCTCCTCTTCCAAGTCTTCTTGGACCGGTTCGGGATTTTCATGAAGCTTGGCCAATTTGCTCCAAAGCTCCTTGGCATCTTGATATTCACCTAGCCTAGACAAAATGTGATTAGGTATCAAATCTTCTAAAAGTTTTGTTACCTTGACTTCGGTTTTGAACTTTAGGCGTTGCTCTTGGGTCCACTTCTTCAACTTCAAGACATTTCCCTTCTTATCTCTAGGAGGTTCAAAGTCTTCCATGATGATGAACCAATCTTTTATGTCCATCATCAAGAATGTCTCCATTCTTGCCCTCCATGCCGAAAAATCCTCTTGGTCTTATGGTGGCGGTGTGTTGATGTCCCGTCCAAGTCTTTCTTCGAATTCCATCTTATTCCTCTAGCGGTTTTGCTCCCGGCGGTTAGTCCGTAGAAGAGCTCCGGGCTCTGATACCAATTGTAGAGGATTCGGTGACCGCTAGAGGGGGGTGAATAACACGTTTCGATGCTTGATGGAATTTGTTCGCGTTTGATCGTCTACAATCTTGTTAGAATAGTGGAATAATAATAACAAAAAGAAATAACAAGAAACACAATCACGCAAACACGATAATATAACGTGGTTCGGAACCGAACGGTTCCTACTCCACGGATCGAGCTCGAGCGATGCAACCACACACCACTAATCAAGAATAACTCCTTCTCGGAACAATCCGGAGGTGGAGAAATCTTGTACAATGTATACAACAGTAATACAATAAAAATACAAGCAAATACAATGGAATGCAAGTAAAGAAAACTTTACAAAGAGCTTTGGATTGATTGATCTTTGATTGCCTTGGACTAGCCTTGAAGACCCTGATTTGCAACAGCAAATCACTCAAATTCACCCAAGAAAATAGCTACCAAAAACCCTCTTCCGAGCTACTTTTATAACCTGCAATCGGGCTAGATTTTTGGCTATCAGTCGACTGCTCGGGACCATCAGTCGATTGATGACACTATTGTTGTGAGACAACAGTGCAATCCACACTGGAAAAATCCAACAGATAGGACATCAGTCGACTGATCATGTCCATCAGTCGACTGATCGAGCCTTCACTCGACTGCTAACCCCAGCAGTCGAGTCAGACTCTATTCTGTGCCCGAAATACCGAGCACCAGTCGACTGATCACAAGATCAGTCGACTTCTCGATCTAGCAGTCAACTGTCCACCTCTGGCAGTTGACTACTAGGGCACTCCCCACAGTCAAACCCTAGTTGACTCACACCAGTCGACTGCCACATGGTACCAGTCGACTGATACACCTCAAACATGAGGTTTTAACCTCAAACATGAGGTTTAACCCAAGTATGGTGCCCCCATACTTGCTAGACCACCCGTAGCCTAGACCTAAGCCTTCTAACCACCTCCATCAGCCTCGTGTCTATCGGATCCCTCCAAGTCATCCATGACTTGTTCATCCATACGCTAGCCTTCAGGTGCTTCCATCAGCTATGTCATCTAACAGTGTCTACACCGCCAAGGAACATTGGACTTACACTACTAAGACTCCGCTTGGACTTTACGTCGTCAACCATTGGACTTATGCTGCCAAGACTCCACCCTTGGACTTTACGCCGCCAATATCAAACCCCTTGGACTTTCCAAATGCCAAGTACTCATGATTTGGACTTTCACCGCCAAGACTACACCCTTGGACTTACATGGCCAAGACTACACCCTTGGACTTTACTTGCCAACCCATATTGGACTTTCTATGCCAAGACCCATGCTTGGACTTTACATGCCAAGTACTCAAGACTTGGACTTTCCATGACATGGTCAACTCCAGTCAACCATCAAAATCCTCCTCTAGTCAAACTCGAGTCCGGTCAATCATGACCCAGGTCGATTGCACCGACAATCTTCCCAAAATATTATCAGACATCAATGTCAAACCTTCATGTCAAACATCAAAACATCGCTCGAGTCAAACTCGAGTCCGGTCAATCGTGACATGGGCCGATTGCACCAACATTCCCGGGCCGATGACATATCCATTTTGGCTAATGCCATTATTCAGATATCTTATCGCTATTGTGAAATGCATCAATCCCTTAGAGAACATCAAGAAAACTGCCGCAGGTCCCATTAGGATCGTTGCTCCGATGACCCGAGCAAATGAGAGCATCTGATAGCTCTGATGCAGGTCACTTTCTAGGACGGATTTAATGAAGCAGTTCGGCAATACGCCGATCAAGGGTTGCCTCCAGCTAGCCAGCCCACGATCTTTCTGAATTGGGAGGTCGACTTCAGGAGTTATCCTTCAGACCATTTCAAATTGTAATTTATGGCATTACTCTGGGATGACTATTGTTAAGGGATGCCAGTCATTACATGTAATTCCTTCCTCATTTTTAATTTTCTCTATTCTGTAAGAGGGGAATTATTTTTGATGCAAGTGATTTGCCACTCATGTTCGTGTTTGTCATTAAATAACATGTTGCACGCCACGCATACTCCATGAGAAACCTACCAAACTCTTTCCTTTGACCATTTCTTCTTACACTGTATGAAAGTACTTCAAATGTACGGCGTTCCAAGGCCGAGGGAGTTCCCTGTCCTGATCATCTTTTAAATAATAAGCTGATCCCGCCACACGGTGCGTGACCACATAGGGTCCTTCCCAATTTGGGGCCAACTTCTCCGGGTCTCCCGTAGGGTTGACTTTAGTAGAACTAAATCCCCTTCTCGAAACCTTTAAGGTACTACCCTTTTATTAAAGGTTTGTTGTACCATTTTCTTGTAAAACTCTACTCACCTTCGCGCCTATTCTCGTTTCTCTTCTAGCAAATCCAGCTTAGTTCTTCGAATGATTTGGTTCTGTTCCGGCACATAAGCTTCCATGCGGGCACTGCTCAGAAGCGCCTCTACTTGAATAACAGCCTCTGTTCCGTATACCAAGCTGAAGGGAGTTTCTTCTGTCGCAATTTTAGGAGTAGTTCCATAGGCCCACAGGATCCCCGGTAATTCATCCACCCAATTTCCCCTCTGAGCACCTAATTTAGTCTTTAACCCCTGAATGAGGATTCTATTAGTCACTTCGGCCTGCCCATTGGCCTGAGGGTGGGCTACGGAAGTGAAAGCTTGTTGGATATTGAGACTTTGATAACATTCCCTAATTTTCTTTCCCTGAAATTGTCGCCCATTATCACTAACCAATTTTCTTGGGACTCCGTACCGACAGATGATGTTCCTCCATAGAAATTGGATTACTGCATTTTCGATGATTTTAGCGAGGGGTTCTGCTTCCACCCACTTGGAGAAATAATCCACTGCCACTAATAAAAATTTCTTCTATAAAGGTGTCATAGGAATGGGACCCACTATATCCATTCCCCATTGATCAAAGGGACAAGAGGACACAATAGCTTTCATCAGCTCATTGCTCGTTGCCATTTGCCATTGATAAATTTGAACAAATCACTATATTAGCTGCATCTTGCTGGAGAGTGGGCCAAAAGTACCCAGCTAACAACACTTTCCTCGCCAAAGCTCTTCCTCCTAAATGGTTACTGCAACAACCCTCATGTATTTCCCGGATTACCCATTCAACATATTCCTTTCCCAAACATTTCAACAGGGGACGCCCAAAAGACGTCTTATATAGGACCCCATCCATGATCATGAATCACTTTGCTCTAGTCATCAGAACAAATGCTGCTCCTTTTGCATCTGGAACCTTCCCTTGCTGTAAATATGGCATGATGTCAGTTCTCCAATCAGGGACCTGATCCACTCCTGGTAGGGTTTCCTCCACGTTATATACTACCAAGGAGCTGGGGACTTCCACACAAACTATGTCAGGTTGTTTTACCCCTTCCATGGCGCTAGCTATCCGAGCTAATTCATCCGCCCTCCGATTATTTTCTCTTGGAATATGCTGCAGAAGGACTTGCTAAAAATGAGTCTTCTCTTTTTCAAAGGCCATCAAATATTTCTGCAATCTTTCCTCTCGAACCGTAAAGGCACCCTGGAGTTGTGACACCACTAACTGGGAATCTGAATGGATCATGATAGAAGTTGCTCCCACGGCTCTGGCGGCTTGTAACCTAGTTAGGATGGCTTCGTATTTTGCTTCATTGTTGGATGCTCGATATCCCAGGCACACGACTATGTGAGTTTCTTCTTTTTCGGGGGATACTAATAGTACCCCCACTCAACTACCCGTAGATCTAGAAGATCCATCCACAAAGACATTCCATACCTCCAACCCTTCTTCTTTCTCAGCCAATTTATTTTCCGAACCCACATGTACCTCTGCTAGGAAATCAGCTAGAGCCTGAGCCTTAATGACGGTTCAGGGATGATAATAAATGTCATACTCTCTTAGCTCCACAACCCATTTAGCGATCCTGCCGGAGGAATTAGGCTTAGTCACCACCTTACCTAGTTCACTGTGAGTCAACACATTAATTGGGTGGGCCAAGAAATATGGTCTCAACTTGCGGGCTGTCAAAACTAAAATATATGCCAACTTCTCTAGCTCAGTGTATTGTGATTCAACTCCTTTCAAGATATGACCAGTGTAGTAAATGGGTTGTTGCTGGGAACCTTCTTGCTTCAATAATACAGAATTGATGACTCCTTCTAAAAATAGCTAAATACATCCACAAAAGCTCTCTGATGACTATTTTGGCTAGCAAAGGTAGTTCGACTAAATACTTCTTTAACTCCTGGAAGGCCTGCTCACACTGGTCATCCCACTGAAACTTAGCAGCTTTGCGTAGAATCTGAAAGAAAGGTAATCCCTTGTCCACGGATCTGGCTATAAATTGAGACAAGGAAACTATCCTTCCTACCAGCCTTTGAGTCTCTCACAGATTAGTAGGTGACTTCATGTTGCATAATGCTTGCACTTTCTCTGGATTAGCTTGCAGTCCTTTCTCAGTTACAACATACTCCAGAAACTTCTCACTCTTTACGCCAAACAAATATTTTTTGGGATTCAACTTCATGTTATATTGCCTCAGCATATCAAAAGTCTCGTCTATATCTGTAACTAGATCCCGAGTGGTTTTTGATTTGACAAGGATCTCGTTGACGTAAACCTCCACATTCTTGCTCTTTTGCTCTGCAAAGATTTTGTCCATGAGTCGTTGATAAGTGGCCCCGACATTTTTTAAGCCAAAAGGCATCACCACATAGGCATACAGTCCTCCTGCCATCACAAAACTGATGTGCTTCTGATCCTCTTTCACTAACGATATCTGGTGGGTAGGCATCCATAAGGGATACTACTTCATATCCCACGGTAGAATCTATCAACTGATCAATGCGAGGCAAGGGATAGCAGTCTTTAGGACATGCTTTATTTAAATCACGAAAGTCAATACACATCATCCACTGCCCAGAAGGCTTGAAGACCATAACTATATTAGACACCCACTTGAGGAATTGAATTTCTTTAACATGACCCGCTTGCAATAACTTATCTACTTCTTCAGCTATAACTTTATCTTTCTCAGGCCCAAAGTGTCGCCACTTCTGCTGAACAGGTCAGACTCCTCTGGTGATGTTGAGATGATGTTCAGCAATGAGAGGATCTATTCCCATCAGGTCGTGCACATCCTTAGCAAAGATATCTTCATTCTTTTTTAAGCAGGCCACTAACTCCTCCTTAATCTCGAGTTGTTGAGTTATTCGAGTGACTTTCCCAAGAGCTATCTCTATAGATTCCCCCTCTTCTATTTTTCCCGCTTTGAGAGGAGACTCCTTAAGCATGTATACATCAGAGATCAGGACGGCTTTTCCCTTGGGGTCTTCTGCTCTGGCTTTCTTCTGGTCATCCCTGACCATCTGTACATAGCAACTTTGAGCAGCCTTCTATTCACCTCTAGCTTCCCCGATCAACTGCCCGATGAAAACTTCACCTTCTGATGATAGGGAGAAGCCACCGCCTGGAAAATAGATAAGAAAAGACAACCCAAAATTGCATTATAAGTGGACGGAGCATCCACTATAAGGAAAGGAACGATATTGGTTTTTTGGCTGGGCTTTATGCCCAGAGTGAGGGGCAATGAGATCTGCCCTACGGGATGCACCATATGTCTTGCAAATCTGAATAGAGGGGTAGCTACGTCCTCTAACTGTGCATTCCCCAACTGCATCTGTCTAAAGGCCTCTTGAAAGAGGATGTTAACAGAGATTCCCGAGTCAACTAGGACCCTGGCTACCTCATAGTTAGCTAGAGAAATACGGATTACCAGAGCATCCGTATGAGGTAGCAGGACGCTTTGAAGATCTTCTGGCCTAAACGAAACTAGTGGTGTAGTCTGGATAGCCTGCTTTGTTATAATAGATAAGCTCTCCATGAGACAGGCATAGGACTTCCGAGCCCTATTGGAGTCCCCATCAGTAGGTCCTCCTACAATAACGTGAATAACTCCCTGTGTGGGGACATGGGGACATCATTCAGATCAGATGATGGGCCTTGACTTGATGGCCCTCCTTGTGAAATACCCTCTTGGATGGGAATTTGTTGGTCTGGAGGGAAGGTAACCTGAGGTCTCTGGTTGTAGGGCCCCGAGCGAGCCACATTAGGTCGCTGGCCTCGCCTTGTCGGTCCCGTCTGAGGCCGCAGATGCGGGCAAGTAGGCAGCTCGGATGCGCTCCAGCTCTTCTTGCATCTTGAAACATCGGCCATTGGCATGACCATATTCCATGTGGTATTGACAGAAGAAAGGAGTTGGAGGGTTATGAGGCACTCCCCTATACCCCATCAGTCATTGCAGAAGACTTTGTTGATCGTAAAACTCCATCTCCCGCTCTTTCCAGGTTCTTGGGGGAGGGACTGCATCGGCAGCCATGATCTGCAAAGGAGGACTGGAGCGAGCTCCCTGCATTAATAACCGAGGCCTGGGAGCTTTTGGTATGAAAGGTCGTGCATATTCTCTTCGAGGAGGAGCTCAGGGAGCTGCAGGGTGACTTCTTTCCGCAGGGGCCATTGCAGATGTCTGTTCGGCCCGCCGAACCTTTAGTCCTTCCTCCTCATTAATGTATTTCCCCGCGTGGCTTAGCAATTTCTCATAGCTAGCTGCCAGTTTTCTCAATAGGGAGCTGAGAAAATGCCCCTCTATTAGCCCATGTGGGATGGCCACCCTCAGTGCGTCTGATTTTGCCGAGGGAATATTCTTGGCAGTAGAAGTGAATCGATGAAGATACCCTCTAAGTGATTCTGAGGGCTCCTGCCTAATGTGTAGCAGGATTGAAGCATCATGCTTATACGTCTTGCAGCTGGCAACCTCCTGGCGGAACACCCCTTGAAAATCAGTGAAACAAGTAATTAACCCTGGGGGAAGGGTGTTAAACCATTTCTGTGCCGAGCCGGTAAAGGTGGTATAGAAGACCCGACATTTGAGAACGTCGGAATAATAGTGAAGCGAGGCGGCTCCTGCAAATTGCGACAAATGTTCTTCAGGATCGATTGTGCCATCATATTTATCCACCTGGGGATTTCTGAAATATGAAGGTGGCAGTTCAGAAAGAATGTCAATGGTGAAAGGACTGAGCTCATAAGTCTCTGGAGCCCTAGTTAACTAGCTCTCGCCCTGTTATTCTCGTCGGATATGTGTCACTAGTATAGTAGTCTGATGCATTCTCCCCCTAGCCCATCCCCGAGCAACACCTTGACGTTTATAGTTGTACGAAGTGGAGGAGGCATCTCCTGTTGATGTCCTCGAGGAGAAGGTTCATCGGAATGAGGATGGAGGTATCCAGTCCTTCTCCTCTCTTTGGCTAGGGTTTCAGCCACGGCTGTGTCCACCATGGCCCTCAGGTGCGATGGTAGCAATGTAATGGGGTTCTCCTCCACAGAGGAGGCTGCTGGATAGTGTATCTCTTAAGGATGCATCTCAACGTCTTGCTCAGTATTTTCCCACAGACGGTGCCAATTGATGCGGTCGTAGATAGATTTTCTAGCCTCCTTTCAATGCCAAGATACGTGTAGGAAGCTTGGGGTTCTCTCCGACCACAACAGTAATAAAATATAAACGGAAAGCATGAACAACCAAAGCAGAGAACAGAGACACAGAATTTTACGTGGTTCGGAATGAGAATTCCTACTCCACGGGGGGTGAGCTCTCCCATGAGCTACGGTGCCAAAGCACTTTAACTATGAACTCCCTCCTTCGTGGAAAAAGCTTCCAGAGGTGGAGGGAAATACCTCTTACAATTAGCTCAATATACAAATGTCGAAAGAATGGAGTTCCCTATGCTCTCCGTCTCCTTCTTCCTATCTTCTCCTTCCCTTTCTCCGGCGATGGGGTTGCTCTCCCCTTCAAGTGTGCCTTCGTCTCTTGCTTTTGTAAGTTACAGATCCTCTTTCTTCTCGCCCCTCCTCTGCCTTTTATCCTCCTCTTTCCTGGACAGCTGTCACGTAACCAACATCTTCCATCACCATACATGTGGCCACCTTGCTTACCTGGAGAATCATTCTGTTATAGAAATGGAGAGTGGAGACTTCTCTGAATATTATGTGGGGTCCTAATCCATTATGTAACAAACTCTCATAAGCATTTTGGGAAAGATTCTAACCTTTCCTTTTCACCCTCTTGCCCTTCGTGAAGCTAGACTAAACCTACTACCTAGGCTTAGTATAGCTCCCAGACCTACAATAACGTGAATAACTCCCTGTGTGGGGACGTGGGGACGTCATTCAGATCAGATGATGGGCCTTGACTTGATGGCCCTCCTTGTGAAATACCCTCTTGAATGGGAATTTGTTGGTCTGGAGGGAAGGTAACCTGAGGTCTCTGGTTGTAGGGCCCCGAGCGAGCCACATTAGGTCGCTGGCCTCGCCTTGTCGGTCCCGTCTGAGGCCGCAGATGCGGGCAAGTAGGCAGCTCGGATGCGCTCCAGCTCTTCTTGCATCTTGAAACATCGGCCATTGGCATGACCATATTCCATGTGGTATTGACAGAAGAAAGGAGTTGGAGGGTTATGAGGCACTCCCCTATACCCCATCAGTCATTGCAGAAGACTTTGTTGATCGTAAAACTCCATCCCCCGCTCTTTCCAGGTTCTTGGGGGAGGGACTGCATCGGCAGCCATGATCTGCAAAGGAGGACTAGAGCGAGCTCCCTGCATTAATAACCAAGGCCTGGGAGCTTCTGGTATGAAAGGTCGCGCATATTCTCTTCGAGGAGGAGCTCAGGGAGCTGCAGGGTGACTTCTTTCCGCAGGGGCCATTGCAGATGTCCTGCTCGCCCACCGAACCTTTAGTCCTTCCTCCTCATTAATGTATTTCCCCGCGTGGCTTAGCAATTTCTCATAGCTAGCTGCCAGTTTTCTCAATAGGGAGCTGAGAAAATGCCCCTCTATTAGCCCATGTGGGATGGCCACCCTCAGTGCGTCTGATTTTGCCGAGGGAATATTCTTGGCAGTAGAAGTGAATCGATGAAGATACCCTCTAAGTGATTCTGAGGGCTCCTGCCTAATGTGTAGCAGGATTGAAGCATCATGCTTATACGTCTTGCAGCTGGCAACCTCCTGGCGGAACACCCCTTGAAAATCAGTGAAACAAGTAATTAACCCTGGGGGAAGGGTGTTAAACCATTTCTGCGCCGAGCCGGTAAAGGTGGTATAGAAGACCCGACATTTGAGAACGTCGGAATAACAGTGAAGCGAGGCGGCTCCTGCAAATTGCGACAAATGTTCTTCAGGATCGATTGTGCCATCATATTTATCCACCTGGGGATTTCTGAAATATGAAGGTGGCAGTTCAGAAAGAATGTCAATGGTGAAAGGACTGAGCTCATAAGTCTCTGGAGCCCTAGTTAACTAGCTCTCGCCCTGTTATTCTCGTCGGATATGTGTCACTAGTATAGTAGTCTGATGCATTCTCCCCCTAGCCCATCCCCGAGCAACACCTTGACGTTTATAGTTGTACGAAGTGGAGGAGGCATCTCCTGTTGATGTCCTCGAGGAGAAGGTTCATCGGAATGAGGATGGAGGTATCCAGTCCTTCTCCTCTCTTTGGCTAGGGTTTCAGCCACGACTGTGTCCACCATGGCCCTCAGGTGCGATGGTAGCAATGTAATGGGGTTCTCCTCCACAGAGGAGGCTGCTGGATAGTGTATCTCTTAAGGATGCATCTCAACGTCTTGCTCAGTATTTTCCCACAGACAGTGCCAACTGATGCGGTTGTAGATAGATTTTCTAGCCTCCTTTCAATGCCAAGATACGTGTAGGAAGCTTGGGGTTCTCTCCGACCACAACAGTAATAAAATATAAACGGAAAGCATGAACAACCAAAGCAGAGAACAGAGACACAGAATTTTATGTGGTTCGGAATGAGAATTCCTACTCCACGGGGGGTGAGCTCTCCCATGAGCTACGGTGCCAAAGCACTTTAACTATGAACTCCCTCCTTCGTGGAAAAAGCTTCCAGAGGTGGAGGGAAATACCTCTTACAATTAGCTCAATATACAAATGTCGAAAGAATGGAGTTCCCTATGCTCTCCGTCTCCTTCTTCCTATCTTCTCCTTCCCTTTCTCTGGCGATGGGGTTGCTCTCCCCTTCAAGTGTGCCTTCGTCTCTTGCTTTTGTAAGTTACAGATCCTCTTTCTTCTCGCCCCTCCTCTGCCTTTTATCCTCCTCTTTCCTGGACAGCTGTCACGTAACCATCATCTTCCATCACCATACATGTGGCCACCTTGCTTACCTGGAGAATCATTCTGTTATAGAAATGGAGAGTGGAGACTTCTCTGAATATTATGTGGGGTCCTAATCCATTATGTAACAAACTCTCATAAGCATTTCGGGAAAGATTCTAACCTTTCCTTTTCACCCTCTTGCCCTTCGTGAAGCTAGCCTAAACCTACTGCCTAGGCTTAGTATAGCTCTTAGACTCCCTACCTCAGACTTCCTATAATAGCCCGAGCCAACTCCTATACTCCCTGTACAGAGCCAATCTTCAGACCCATTCCGCCGAACCGATTCTCCCAGACCTGCTTCGCCGAACCGGTTCTCCCAGACCTACTTCGCCGAGCCATTTCTCCCAGACCTACTTCGCCTAGTCGGTTTTCCCAGACCGATTCAGGCAATGTCTTCCACACGAATTCCTTCATTTCACTTGCAAGAAAAGGTAGCAGCAGTATCAACGATAAATCTATATGCCTAATACAAAGAATGTTTTGCTAAAATCTTTCATTTCAAATTTTTCTGATAGAAATGACTTAGTTTCATGTAATAAATCTTTATTATTACTTGCAAGTAAAATATCATTCACATATAGGACAAATATTATAAATTTGCTTCCATTGGACTTGATATATATGTATTGATCAATTGGCTTCTCCTTAAAACCAAATGAAATAGCCACTTTTATTAAAATTCTTGTACCATTGACGGAATGTCTATTTTATGCCATAAATGAATTTATTTAGCTTATATACTAAGAGCTTTGAATCCTCAAATTTAAAATTCTCTGGTTGCACCATGTATATAGTTTACTCAATGTTACCATTGAAAAATACAATCTTAGCATCCATTTGATGTAATTCCAAATCATAATGAGTCACAAAGAACTATGATTACCCTTAAGGAGGCTTGAATTGATATTGATGAAAAAGTCTTCTTATAATCAATGTCCTCTTTTTGAGTGAATCCTTTGACAACACGGTGAGTCTTATAGTTCTTGACATTTCCCCTTGAATCCCATTTAATTTTGAATATTCATTTACAACCAATATGTTTTGTTCCTTCAGGCAATTTGATAAGTTTCTAAATGCTATTATCTCCCATAGACTTCGTCTATTCCTTCATTGCTTCTATTTATCTTTTAGGGTTAGATAACTATTTGACTTCTTAGAAAGATCTAAGATTACTTTCCAATTCTATGTCAAACTCATGCTCTTGGAGATAAACATAGTCATGTAAAATAGTGAATCTCCTTTCCCTGATGGATCTCTTTAGTGATATTTGTACTTGAGGTGGTTGGTGCACCTACATTACCACAGGAGGGAATCCTTCAACTTGAGTAGCGGACTCATCCACTTGTATTGGGGGCACAGGGACATCGTTATGTACTACTCCAATTGAATATGCAATATCAATACAAAGGGTATTGATATCGTACCACTATTGGTTATACCAATAGTAACTGGAGGAGGATGCCCAATGTTATTCTTCTCAAAAGATATATCCTTGAGTGTTGTGATCCTATTACCCTCAATAAATTTGACATTATCCATCTCAAAAAAAGTTTTTTTTGAGGGTTTATAAAACTTAAAGCCCCTTAATTTTTCTAAATACCCTACAAAATGATAGCTAATGGTTCTTGAGTGTAGTTTCCTTTCATTAGACCCATAATTAAGGCTTGACCTCACCTAGACAACTTCAAATGTATACATGTCTAATACTAGGCTTTTTATTCGTCCACAACTCATATGAAATTTTACTTATTGCTATATTGGGTACTCTATTTAGTAAATATATTGTAGTCTTGAGTGTTTCACTCCACAAAGTCTTCAGTAAAGAAGTGAATGACATTATACTTTTCACTGTGTCTTATAGGATCCAATTCCTTTACTCAACTACATCATTAAGAAGTACTAGGCATGGTGTACGGAGCCATTATCCCACACTCAACAAAGTAATTTGTAAAAGGTCCAGGATACTATTTACCTAATTCATCATAACGACCATAATATTTACTATCACATTTGTCAAGCATCGAGAGTATATTTTTCCGTCAATCGGACGGTACCCTCTCGTGACAAAATAAGAAACAATACCGGTACAAGGCCCAAATAGTTGTTGATACACACAAATCATAAATCCCAGTGAAATAACACTGACAAATAATAGAATTACAAGGACACAAAGATTCACTCCGAAGTGACTTTGACACAACCAAAAAACATAATCGAAATCAATATCCAAACCAAAACCATAATAAAGGCCAAGTACATAACAACAACACCATATATCAAAATGCGGAACAAATACAGAATAAAATCCAAAACATACAATCATCATGAATTCAAACCCAAAATGCACCATGTGAGATGGAATCAGCAGATAGGACCTCCAAGCTCCTTACAACATCCTCTACCTGCTACCCGGGCGACAAGAAAACTCAGGTTCTATGGTGGTGAGTATAAGACTCAGTGGTATATGAAGGATAGTGCATGAACTATATAAACATATGGAGATCAACAGGTATACAATCTTAAAGGTAATAACAAATAACCATCAGTATAATTCTAATCAATGTATATACCAACCTGACCCACCAGATATAACATAATGTACTGACATACCTGAAGGTCTACAATGACACAACTCATAATAACCTGACAAGTATACAACAACATAGCACATACGAATAACATACATGAACAATATCACACCTGTGTTCAACACATAATCATATGAACAATGTATAATTAAATACATAAATAAATCTGGTCCATCCTATGTAATAACATAATGCTGATCAAATGTATATAGCAGTCTGGTCCATCAGGTACACTACACATACCTAAACAACGATTCACACTGATCCTACTCATAGCCAAATACACCACATACAACAGTATATACTATGAAAATGACATGTATAATGATGTTCAAACATATGCAACAATTATAGTTCAAACAAATGCAACATCTCACAAGCATATGTAATATCACACACACACACACACACACACACACACATATGTCATCACACATGACAATGCATATGCATGGTCATTGCCTGCACACCCCGCTTACTACCATGATCCCAATGTGGCCTAAGTGGCACGATAGGACAATTGTCCCAACCCCAGCTACCACTACTCTCGAGTGGTCGAATGAGCAGTATTAATAAGTAGCTAGCTACAAGCTACATAATGGGAGTCTCTACTGCTAGCCGAGTATCACTACCCATGAGTGGTCGAGTGTCGCACGACAAGACAAACTGCACGTAACTCTAACTACCACCATCAATAGTGTATGAGTGTGACACAACAGATGAACTGCACTCAACACCATCTACCACTACCTTGAGTAGCCGAGGAGGCAGTGATGACTGATGACCCTCTCAACTACAAGGGAGACCAAGTAGACAACATGCATGTAATGTGATGATGCACAACTCCAAACACATAAATCCACAACACACTCTCTATCTCACAAAGAGTTATTCACAACAGACAGACAACTATGCTAGGACCTTCAGTCTGTAAACAAAACTCTATCGACAACCCACTCAACCATACACAGAAGACATGATCCACAATAGATACACAATGCAAAGTAATATGAAACGACAATCAAATCCACATTTAGATCCATCACCTACCCCCTATAATACAACATGATAACCCAAACCAAGACTACAATTGTACTCAGCTACATACACTTATACAACATCTATAAATCAAACATATATAAAATTTATAATCAACAATAGTGATGAAACGAGACTGTATAGATATCAAATAGAGCATCTCGAAGTTCAACGGCTAAGTATCAAGCACAAGAATAAAAAGAGTAGAGTCAAGGTAATATTACTATCATCATAGCAAAACTCATGCACTAAGATCATCGATCTACTGAACCAAAGGAAGGAATTACCCACCTAGAATGTTGATCATGCTGATGATCTTTGCGTCCACAAATCTGCCTCAAATCCAAGTCCTGTACATAGAACATAGAAAACATACTAAATTCTACCATACATCCAATAGTATGACCAAATCACCTTGTTAACTTATCAATTAACCCCTTAATCCATTTCAATGGATCTATTAATAAATTACATGGGTTAATCCATCTACTCCCAACAGAACAACCTCATTAACCAATTATTAATCATTCAACCAACTGCAAAATCAACTATAAACAATAGTAAACATTCCTAAAATATCCCAATCTGAACTCACCTAGCTTAGCTTCTATTGCAGAGCATCTTGTTCCTAGTTTAGGGTATTAAATTTGCATCATCAGTCAAAGTGGAGATAAGAACCACTCAGTACATCTTTATCATCTAACGATCACAATATATCTCAATTATCACATCATCCTTACTAGATCTAAGTTTACCTCATGTCGTTTAAATTTTCTACAGTGAATCTGGAAGAACAATTTGCTATCGATCACCTACGATCAGAGATGTAGGCTATAGTAATTCTACTGATTGATTCATGGACCAAATCCCTCGAACCACCATGCTCCACAGTGTGCGATCTTCCTCATTATGGTGATAATGCAACAAGAATCATTGGAAATCACGAAGCTAAAAGATCATCGACTACTCATAATGGAAATCCAGAGAAAGACCAATGGTTGAGGATTGTCGCTCATGGCGGAGATAATGATCTCACTGGCTGCCATCGAGGTCATGGGTTGATGCTCACGACTGAGGCGACTAGTGAACGTATTGAAGATGATGACACGTGGTTGAGTTCGAGGAAAGAAGGGTCGATCAGTGCTGCAGAGAGGTCGACGTCGGCTCTGCTCACAATAGAGAAACTGTTGATGGATGAATGAAAGGGTGGCGGAGGCAGCCACGGAACGAGTGGTGGTTGATGTTGCTGCTCGTGGTGAAGATATATGGTGATGAAACGACGAAAGAGGAGGCCAACAGCGAGCTAGCTCAGTGACGATCATGGGGGTAGCTACTGACAGACGAAGGCAATCGGCAACATTTGGCTTGCATTGTGAGCTCGCAATGGAGATCAACGGAGACGAGCTTGCTTGGGGCGTCAACAATGGAAAGAGACACAGATCGGCCACAACGACGATCGAAAAGTAGGGAAAGAGAAGAAGAAATCGGTCGATCGGAATTGGGAGGAAAAGAGGGAATCGGGTGGATCGGGAGGAAATGAGAAAATCGGAAGAAATAGCGAAACTGAAAACATAAGCTTTCCATTTAAAACTTAGGTTAATTCGACCTATTAATCCCTTAATAATAGATAGTCTAAATAGGTTTTACAAAAGCTCATTCTCTTTATCCTCATGAAATGTTCATAAGACTTCCATTTAAATCCAGAAAAATTTCTAAAATTCTTGAAAAATTCTATAAGGTAAATTCCTTAATTATTCAGTTTTATTTATTATTATTTTATTTTCTAATATCTTACAACGTTCAAATCTGATAGCTTTATTCTTCTACCTAGTTGACTTTCAACTTTGACTTTGAAAATCTTGAACACTTCCAATGACTATGACTTCTTATATAGAAAGCACAAGTAACTGTATCGTGAGTAGTCATCAATAAAATTGATAAAATATGTTTGACCATTTTAAGATGCCTTAGAGAATGATTCATATATGTTAATATGAATCCATTCTAAAATACTACTGCATCTATTTGCACATTTGTTTCTTTTGTTAGTTGTCTTTCCTTTGATGCACTATATGCGGATGTCAAAGTCTAATATGTCAAGAAAATCAAAAAAATTTTGACATTAACTTTTCTAGACATTGCTTGAATATATGTCCTAAATGTCTATGCCACAAGAGGATGAATTCTAGTTGTTAAATTGTGTTTCATACCTATATTGTGCATTATTTCATTGTTATTGTGAGCTATAATATTTAACTTATATAGCTTATCAATTAAGGAACCATTACCAATTAGTATTAAAATTTCAAAATTATTGAATGTTCTATTTCCAAATGAACTAGATTATTCTAATTTATCCAAACAAGAAATGGAAGCCAAGTTTCATCAAAATAACAGTAAAATAAATGTATTTTTCAAATCTAAAAATACATTGGTTTCTAGATAAAGTCTAAAAATATCTATATTTGTCACTTAAGTCTTCTTATCATTATCCATATAGATGTATTTTGCACTATCACTTGGCAATCGATTTCTTACACAACATGCATAGTGACACTCATATGAGTGGCAACATTAGCATCTATTCACCAAGTGTTTGTAGATACAGTGGATAAAATTGACTTCTAAACTAACAAACTTGAAAAGTTCACTTCTAAAAATTATAGTTTTACTATCCTTATTCATGTCATCAATCTTTTTTACATTTAGTGAATTCTAAATCTAGAAGCATTGAAATATTTTTAATATTGGTAGGTACCAATTGTGATATAAAACAGAAAGTACAAAACAAATGCTCATATTATTAACCAAAAAATATACATATATATGTTTAAACAATCAATAAAAGGGCAATCTGATGTACGAAGCTCCTGCCAATGCAGGACCGCGAGGTCCAGAGGAATGGTCTATTATGCGCAGTCTTACCTTGCTTTATAAGAGACTATTTCCATGACTAGAACTAATGATCTCTAGGTCACATGACAATAAGCACAACATTACAATTAATTTTTGGATTAAATTATAACTTGTTAGTATTAGGACTTTGACATCACTAGAAGGGGAGAGGAATAGCATTTGTGATTTAATCGTTGATTGTCGTTTGCGTGATTGTCTACAAAATGTTGATGCATAGTGAAAATAAAACATAAAACAAATACAAGAATCATAAAAATAAATCATTTTACGTGGTTCAAAACCTTTGATTCATATTCCATGTCTTAAAGCCTAGCGATAGATCTCAATTTTTACATCAATTTTTATCCTTTCTCCTTATCGAATACCTTCTGAAGATGGAGAAACCTCTTACATCTATTCTTTACAAGTGCATGCAACCAAGAATACAATTATACAAATGAAATAAGAAGAAATTGAAACAATCAACTTTACAAATAAATCTCAATTTTGTTTGTTTTTTGTTGCTTTGGTTGCTTTGAATTTGTCTCTTGAAGATTTGGAATGCAACAATACTTCCCCTTCAAAGTCTACAAAAACTGACATCTTTGAACCTTCATGAAATTCTCTTTTATATGATTATTGTCGGGTCGATTTTCAATAATCAATCAACTACCTTTGCCATCAGTCAACTTCTCTACTATTATGGATTTGAACATCACTTTGACATGTCAACTTAACGACCCTATCCGTGTCATTACCAGTTAACTACCATTCATCACTAGTCAACTAGAACTTATCCAGTCGAGTCTCATAGTCGACTACAAAATCTTCTATACTCTACTATAGTAACACCAGTCGACTGATTAGCTCTATCAGTCAATTGGTCTCTATCAATCGATTGGTGAAATCCATTAGTCAACTAATCACATTTGAAACTCCCTTAAATCCTCTGAAACCCCTGAACGTATGGTTTAGGATTTATCAATTGAATGATGTACCATATCAGTCAATTGATACTTCAATTTCAATCCTCACTAAGACTAACTCTCACTCTACTTGATATCCGATTGATCTCGACCTATTAGGACTTCTCTCGCCTAATATCCGATTACTTTTAACTTACTAGGACTTTACCTGCCTAGTATTCAATCACCCTCGACCTTCCAATACTTCACCTACTTAGCACTCGATTGCCTCGAATTACTAGAACTTCACCGACACCAAACATTTAGTCCTCCTTGACCTATTTGAACTTTCTCTCTCATGACTAGCATCTGATCAATCTGGACCTACGAGACTTCTCTAATGCTAAACATTCAGTCTTCTTTGATCTAAATTAAACTTTCACACTCACCTAACATTCAAGTCATCCTAACCTATTAGGAATTTTTCACTTGCCTAACATACGGTCCTTCCTGATATGCTATTTTTTTTTCATTCACCTAACATCCGATCTCCCACAACATGTTAGGACTTTCACTCTTATGTCAAGTGTCTAGTCAACCCTGGCCCACTTAAACTTCTTGTTTGCCAATGCTCTATTGGACTTCCGATCACCAAGTGTTTAGTCTTCTCTTGGATTTTCTTCATCTTCTATCAAGTGTTCGATTTTCCTTGACCTACTTAAACTTTTCTTCATCTCACACCAAGTTTCCTCCATGACCCACTTGGGATTTTCTACTTATTAAGTATTCAGTCAAACTTAACCTACTTGACTTCTCACTCAACTACCTTCCATCAAATTCTATATCCATTATGGTTAACCTGACCTAATGATGATTACACCAATAATCTCCCTCACTGACACTCTCCAAACTGAGTCACATATTGTTTCAACATATTGTTCAAACATATTATTCAAATATCAAAACTCAACTCGAACTCAACTCGAACTTGGTCAACCTTGATGATAGGTTAATTACACCAACCGTTAATGGTACTCTCTAATTCTAGCTCAAGACCACTATAATTAGCCACATAATATGTCTTCCTTTGGACCGACATATCATGTGCATGATTCATAAAATGTTACCAAATATGAGCTAATTTGGTTATATGAATTATAAACACAACTCACTATCTTCTTAATAAACCACATAATATGTCTTCCTTTGGGATAATATATCATGCACATGTTTTACAAAAGATGTATTTATATGAGCCACTTTAAATATATATCTAGTTTAAGACTGATTTTCCTTTAAGTCAATCATCCTTAGTATAGATAGACATCCATTCACATAAAAATATACTAAGTCTAACTAATAGTCCTCACTTTGGTGATAGTATAAGTTCAATTTAGTAATATATGTGCAAATAGATACATAAGAAATTCTAGGAAACTCTATTGAATTATTGCAATCGACTGATCCTCAAGAACAATCGAGTGATAACTTCATCCACAATAGTCAAATGGTCCTAATAGAAGTTGACTTATCCCAATATTAGTCGGCTGATCATAATAGCAGTCGACTGATGTGCATCATTTGAATGCTTTAGTTGAATTGAAAACTTTTTGTGGATGACCTTATATACATCATGTTGGGGATCGAATCGGCCGGCTAGAGGGGGGTGAATAGCCCTCGTTCGTTGGATATCGTATTTTGCTCGTCTACAAAATGTTAGCGCAAGCGGAATATGCAAATATAAATAAATACAAAGCAAAAGATAAACAAAACAATACAAACACCGAGATGTAAGGTGGTTCACGGCTACGCCGCTAATCCACGGTCTGATTCGTCCACGGTGAATCACTCCGTCAAAGCCAATCACTATTGGTCTCTCCTTTGCACCAAGCTAGGTGGAGGTAACCTTTACAATCAAGATCACTCTTCTTACAATAAGATTGAAGTAAAAACAAGTAAGAAGAGTCGGGAATCATGTATGGCACTTTCGGAGAAGTTTAGAGCTCAAGCATTAGCCTCCCAAAGCCCCATCCTCTTCCTTTTTATAGAGGAAGAGGGTTTATTCCCGTTGACATAGGATCAGTCGACTGATCCCGTAGCCGTTGCCCAATAACGGTCGCTTTTCACGTTGGATTCCATCCAACGGTATTGGCATCAGTCAACTGATATTACCATCAGTTGACTGGTGCTCGATCAGTCGAGTCCTCAACGAGGTCGACTCCATTCTGTGCTCGTGCACAGTGCCATCAGTCGACTGATCAACTTGATCCAGCCATATTAGACCAGTCGATAGAACCATCGACTCAGAGCAGTCGACTGCCATTCCATGGCAGTCGACTGGTGTCGGGAAATCCCATCCGACACTTAGCCAAATGGCCAAGTTTCACCTAAGAGCTACCCCTTCCCGGGTTACATTCGCTCACTCTCATCTCTTGGAGTCCCTCGCCTTCGAAGTTCTCTTCGTTCGCGGCCACCTCCCTTGGCAGCATCAGGCGCACGACTCTGCAATGCTCCTTCACATCTCTTGCCTCGAAGTCTACTTCCTCCGGCTTCACTCCAAGCTCCTCGTCCGGTGGTCCCTCGGATGCTCCAAGCGCACGGCTTCCGCAAAGCTATCCTTCACCGACTCAAGGCCCAAGTCATGAGATGTGAAACTCACCACGGCTCCATGTGCGAATTACTAAGTCCTGCACGACTTCAACGCACATATCAAATCAACATAACAAACTAACTTAAACTCTTTGCCACACACATCAAAACCTAATCATGGCAAGAGATTTCCCTAACAATCTCCCCCTTTTTGATGTGTGGCAATCCGTTTAAGTTAGGTAAAAACATTTGATAAAAATTCTAAGGTAAGAAAGCATGTAAACATAAACATTGATATAGCAACATGCAACTCCCCCTTAATCCATGAAACTCTCTCTACAAATTCTCCCCCTATCATAATTAACTTAAACATAATATTTTCTCCCCTTTTGACACCATCAAAAAGATTAACACTAAGTTATAAACTCATGGCACCAAGTCTAATAGAAGGAAAATACCAAACATTAGTCTAAAACCTGAATTGGCCTTCTTACGTCTGGATTTTTCAGGCCATCGATTCGACTAGTTGGACTACGGTCGGCACGCGAATTTCAGAACTTTCTGATTTTCGTACCGAATTTCAGAAATGCATTAAAAATTCCAGAAAATTCGAAAAATCATGAAATTTGGGGAACATATTTCTTGTAAGTATATCTATCAATGAAAAATAGTTTTTCATGAAAAATCATTATATTTTCTGATATTTGCCAAAAATCCAAAAGCTTTAAAAACCACTAGGTTTTTGATCATTATAGTATCAAGTTTAACACCTAGTTTTGGTTCCAATTGTTTCAAAACATGAATACATAGATTTTAGATTAAGAAATTGTTTTGAAAACATATGAAATATCCAACCATGATCTTTGGGCAATATGTCTATGAATTAAACATAAGCCTTCCCCATGATTGGTCTATTATTATCAATTTATAGGCATGTTATCATCACCTAACACTATTTCAAAAATGTCTCCCAACATCCTAAGTCAACCAAGGATATGATATAGGTCAAGTCCATATGGTTGACTATCCTAGGGTTTTTCTAACCCTTAAGGATGGATTTTGGAACCCAATACAAATTCTTTCCTATAGGGTTCACAAGATACTCCTTGGGGATCCATTTCCTAGCAATTGTCTTTTTCTTATCTTGACCCCTAGCAATTAGACATTTGTAAGCCTTTTCATTTTTCTTTTCTTTATATCCAAGGCCTTTTTTATTAAAGCTAGCTCTTTGACTCTCAATTATCATGTTCAATGTATTTGAGCCAATTGTGAATTTCTCTAGGGCTTTGGTTAAATAATCTACCTTTTCCCTTAAAGCCCTATTTTCATCCATACATGCATCACTAACATTAAATGACACATATTCATGTGAGCATGCATCATCATGGCAAGAAGAACTATTTTCATTTTGATTTAAGCATGCTTTTTCTAGTTTATTTTTTAAGTCCTTAATTTGATCTAGCATGCTCTTATTTTTCTTCTTTGCTCTAAATAAATCCCTAGTTAAGCTAGAAACTATGGAAACTATTTTCTTAGGAGAGGCATTCGTTACCATAGTTTCTATGTCTTCTTCTTCTGATGAGGAGGATGAGGAAGCTCCCCCTTCACTTGAGCTCTCTCCACTTGAGCTTGATCCTTCATTTTCGGAGGAGGAGCAATCCAAGTCGTCGAAGGCCATCAATGCAAGGTTGGAATAGACTTGTTCCTCTTCTTCGGATGAGGATGAGGAAGAAAGATCATCCCATGTCTTGGCTTTGAATGTCTTGGCCTTCCCCTTTTCTTTGGTCTTCTTTTCTTCTTCCTTTTTCTTCTTGCTCCCCTTCTTTTCTTCCTTCTTTTTTCCTTTCTTCTTTGCTCTTGTTTAGGAGAGGACAATTGTCCCTTATATGTCCTTCTCCTTGACAATTGTAGCAAATGACCTTCCCCCTAGGTCTTCTTCTCCTATCATGAGATTTATTAAATTGAAAGCCTTTTAAATCACGCCTTACCCTCCTTACCATATATGCTTCTTCCGTGCTATCCATGGAGGAAGAGGAGGATGCTTCATCATCGGAGGAGGAGGGGATCTCTATCTTCTTCTTCCCCTTGTTTGCCATCAAAGCTACTCCTCTTGAAGGTTAGATTCTTGGCTCTTCTTGTATTCCTTCAAGCCTCGTTTCGTGGAGCTCCATTGTTGAGAAGAATTCCTCCAAGGTGCTTACTTCTAAGTTCTTGGAGATATAAAATGAGTCCACCATGGAGCTCCATCTTGAGGACCGGGGAAAGACATCTATGGCCTTCATTACCATATCCCAGTTGGAGAGCTTTTCTTCTACACTTGTTAGCCCAATTAATATTTCTTTAAACCTAGAATGTAATGATGTTACCTTTTCTCCCTTTTCCAATTTGATATTTGATAGTTGGGAGCGGAGGAGGTCTCTCTTTGCAAGTTTGGCTTCCGAAGTGCCTTCATGAAGTTCAACCAATCTCTTCCACATCTCCTTGGCACTTGAGCATTCTCCAATTCGGTTGATCTCTTGTTGGGGAGCACATTGAAGAGATGGTGCTTGACTTTTGAGTTTGCAAGGTGCTCTTCCCTTTGCTTTTTGGTCCACCTAGATTTCTCTATTGGCTTCCCTTCTTCATCCCTAGGCAAAACGAAACCGGATTCCATTGTAATCATGATATCAAAATCCGTTTCGAAAAATACCTCCATTCGCTTCTTCCACCAAGCGAATTCTCCTTCGAACTTCGGTGGATGAATGTTTGAGCCGACCATCTTTTTGTAGTGCTCTCGCGGCGGTTAGTCCTTGAAGAGCGACCTTAGCTCTAATACCACTTGTTGGGGATCGAATCGGCCGGCTAGAGGGGGGGTGAATAGCCCTCGTTCGTTGGATATCGTATTTTGCTCCTCTATAAAACGTTAGCGCAAGCGGAATATGCAAATATAAATAAAGACAAAGCAAAAGATAAACAAAACAATACAAACACCGAGATGTAACGTGGTTCACGGCTACGCCGCTAATCCACGGTCCGATTCGTCCACGGTGAATCACTCCGTCAAAGCCAATCACTATTGGTCTCTCCTTTGCACCAAGCTAGGTGGAGATAACCTTTACAATCAAGATCACTCTTCTTACAATAAGATTGAAGTAAAAACAAGTAAGAAGAGTAGGGAATCGTGTATGACACTTTGGGAGAAGTTTAGAGCTCAAGCATTAGCCTCCCAAAGCCCCATCCTCTTCCTTTTTATAGAGGAAGAGGGTTTCTTCCCGTTGACATAGGATCAGTCGACTGATGCCCTCGATCAGTCAACTGATCCTGTAGTCGTTGCCCAATAACGGCTGCTTTCCACGTTGGATTTCATCCAACGGTATTGGCATCAGTCGACTGATATTACCATCAGTCGACTGATGCTCGATCAGTCGAGTCCTCAACGAGGTCGACTCCATTCTGTGCTCGTGCACAGTGCCATCAGTCGACTGCTCCCCATGAGCAGTCGGTGATCGATCAATCATCGACCGATCGTTGTTTGCCGTGATCGGTGATCAACTTGATCCAGCCATATTAGACCAGTCGATCGAACCATCGACTCAGAGCAGTCGACTGTCATTCCATGGCAGTCGACTGGTGTCGGGAAATCCCATCCGACACTTAGCCAAATGGCCAAGTTTCACCTAAGAGCTACCCCTTCCCGGGTTACATTCGCTCACTCTCATCTCTCGGAGTCCCTCGCCTTCGAAGTTCTCTTCGTTCGCGGCCACGTCCCTCGGCAGCATCAGGCGCACGACTCTGCAATGCTCCTTCGCGTCTCTTGCCTCGAAGTCTACTTCCTCCGGCTTCACTCCAAGCTCCTCGTCCGGCGGTCCCTCGGATGCTCCAAGCGCACGGCTTCCGCAAAGCTATCCTTCACCGACTCAAGGCCCGAGTCATGAGATGTGAAACTCGCCACGGCTCCATGTGCGAATTACTAAGTCCTGCACGACTTCAACGCACATATCAAATCAACATAACAAACTAACTTAAACCCTTTGCCACACACATCAAAACCTAATCATGACAAGAGATTGCCCTAACACATCAGTCGACTAGGACCTAATGGTAATAGACTGATCAGGTTAGTCGAGTGTTTCAGTCAAATAAAAAACTTTCTATGCATGGATTATTACTTAATAGTAGTTAACTGATGGTTAATTAGTCGAGTGTCATAGTCAACTAGAAAATTTTCTGTGCACAATTTCATGCATAACAGTCATCTTTGGCCTAAAATGATAATCTATTGATTAGTTCAGTCAAGTCCCATAGTCAAACCACAAATATAAATATTCTATTCATAATTTCACATACAATAGTTGATTGGTCCTTATGACAGTCAAGTGCCCCAGTTGACTAGCTAGAAAATATTCTGTGTGCTATTTTAAGAACAACAATTGACTGATGATCCATAATAGTCGACTAATATTGATATAGTTCAATTGTGTGAATCAAACATGATGATTTTCATGAAAAAGACGATGGTTATGTTGTTGTTCTTTGAAGAGAAATACGAAAATCTCTAATCCAATGCAAATCATAGGATTTCTAACCTCTAGATTCAATGAATATACATGTTAATTTAAATGTGTTATATCAAAATCTAATGCAAACCACACGCATTCAAATTAAAATTGTCAAAAAGAATTCACATCCTAATATTGTAAAATTGGCGACAACCTAACTTGTATCTCTAAAACCCTGAATCCTAATAGCATAAGATTAGCAACAATCTAATCTGTAGCTCTGATACCAATTAATAGATTTCCAATTCTATCAACACAGGATCTTATCGGAGATCTACAACAAACATACGAAATCTAGATACAATAGAAACAAAATTATAAATTATAAATCACATTTGAATCTAGAGACACTCTTATTTTCCTTTGTTGCTCGAAGAATCTAAAAAATCTAAAAAAGAAATCAACCATAGGCCTGATTTTTCATAGTTGTGAGGGTGGTCCAATGGGGAAAGACAAAGCAACCATCGTATCACATCTTTTACGGGATCACACTTTTATATATATATATATATATATATATATATATATATATAAGTCTAAATCCATTAATAGTTTATCAATACTAACGATAACTGACGACTAATGAGTTCTAAACATATAATTTCATATCTATAATATAAATTCACGATTAAAATATCAAATTAGATTATTTTATCATATTCGTTCGCAATGACACAATGGAATGTGTTGCGAAAATATAGAAGCCCGCCATATTAAGAAATTAAATCCAACATCAATTTCTCTCTCTTTTCTTCTTCTCTTCTCGCTGTCTTTTCTCCTCTCAGTATTTCATTCTTCCTCTCTCTGTTGCTTCTAGTAGCAACAAGAGATCTTTCTTCTCTTCTGCTTAGCTATGCCAACAACCTCCAAACTTTCTCCCTGCCAAACAAGTTGGATGCCAACCATAAAACCACTTGAAAGAAATTACAATTAAAATTGATCTTCATTGGACTCAATTGGTTGATAATACCTAGCATGCCATTTAACTGATCAGTAATCAGAGTAACATCCCTATATTTCAAATCCATCAGCTTCTACATAAGATATAATTTGTGTCCTCTTATTTCTTTTTCCAAATAGTTCATCAAGCTTCTTTCAGAGAATATATGAATCGACTTCTTTCGTATTGTGATTATGAGCATGTTCTTCTACCCATTGCCTTATGATTTTCTTCAATAGTACCCTAAATATCTATCTTACAACTCAAGTAGAACTTTTAGATGGCAAAGAAAACCAAATCAAACAAAAAAGTTTTTTTTTTTGTAAATTTTTTTCCCTCTTTTCGTTTCTTAGTTCTTTTTCTCTTAATTATCTTTTCCAAACAGGAGGAACTCTTCCTTGGAGAAGATGGCGCAGAGGAACCAATTGTGGAACTCACGACCTCTGATACACTGGGTGATGTGGCTTTACTCTGCCATATCCCGCAGCCATTTGCAGTGCGTGTTTGTGAACTCTGTAAACTCCTACGGATAGAAAAGCAATCATGGGACAACATTTTGCATCTGTACATGAAGGATCATACTCAGATGCTCATCAACTTACTCGAGGTACCTCACCATATGATCCCCAAAGCACCTAAACCAGCATTTACAATATTCAATCGATCTCTTAATATTTGTGACTTTCGGCAGAAACGGAGAGAACCGAATATCTTGCAGCTGGAGCCTCACATCAGATATCTTATGGCAAAGCAAGAAGAAGAGCTAGCATTTGGCCTCAGCAGCACTGCTTATTATGGGGATATCAACCGTCTTAAACTACAAATCAATGGTGGAGCAGATCCAAATACTGCAAATTATGATGGCAGAACTGCACTCGTAAGCAATTGCTTTCGTCTGAACAACTTAAATCCACACTCACTTGCCTCTGTTTATTCTGTCGTAGCATATGGCTGCTGGTAGAGGACATGAGCAAGTGGTGAAGTTTCTTATAAGACGAGGAGTTGATGTTAATTGCATAGGTCAGTGATCTCTCATCAAACAGGAACTCAGATAAACACATATACTGCCTTGGTCTTGTTTTGACACAAACTGATTTGCTCAGATAAGTTTGGAAACTCTCCATTGTTGGAAGCTCTGAAGGCAGGACATGAAATGATTGCAGCAGTCCTGGTGGAAAATGGTGGCATCATGAATCTGGATGATGCTGGGAGCTTTATCTGTGAAGCTGTCACAAATAACAACATGAACTTACTGCGAGGGTTGCTGAAATATGGAGTTGAGCCAAACTCCAGAAACTATGATGAAAGGACACCACTTCATGTTGCTGCTTCACAAGGCTTGCACCTTGCTGCTACTGTCCTGATTGAGTTTGGAGCAGATGTTCTTTCTAAAGACAGGTACTTTTTTATATTGACTCCATGCATCACAGGGTTTGAGTCATGATGTAATGATAAAGTTGATATCGTATGATTTAGAGATAGAAACAATCTTTTACTTAGTAGAATAGTATAGATCTTTCTCCAAAATCCCATATTAACATGAGCTCCATGAACTGAATTATCCTTTTTGCGCTATGCATAACAGAGACATTCAATCACATACTGCATTTCTTGCTTTTTTTTTCACAATAAAATCTATTTTAACCATTGACATTACAGTTTGCCTATTAGTTTGTGAATATGCTATTAAGGTGAAGCTTAATCCATTTTATACTAAAGCAATACTTTCTTTGATGCTATTGAGTTGTGTCCCATTGATTGTTACTGAAACATTTGGTATTTCGAACCTAGTAATGCTGTTCTTCATTTGCTTCGACTATGGTCCCTGGTTTGATCTCTATCCATTTGGAGAAATGATTTACTCCAACCTAAAATATCAGTTTTTCATTGATAGATTGACTAACCACTCTTCAATTGGGTGTCAACTCCATGGTAAAATATGACATATTTCCTGTAGTAACACAAAAACCAAATGCATTACTATGTCGAAGTCTAATAAATTAGAGCTTTCTTCTATCCTAGAAAATAAATCCCAAATGATCTTAGTTTTCATACAATTAATGTTTTATACTTGAATAATGAACATTGGAAATAAGCTTATACTTCATCATATGATACTTTTTTGGAAGTTAACACGTTCTGACCTACCATTCAATGGATTATACAGATCAATTAACTAAGCAAAACAATTAATCTTATAGAAATAGAGCTTGAATATCAGTCAAACATATTCTTTTCCCATAAATTCACCACCCTAGAAAGTACACACTAATGGATTTCGATTCAATCATGGATCACACTACCACATATAAATTTACAACAAAAATAATTCAAACGATCTAGTATAGAATTTTGTCAGAGATCTACAGGGAATATGTGAAAAATAATCTACAGTACAAATGTAATAAAAGTAGTAAATCCACACTTGAATTCAGATACATCCTTCGCTTTTCTTTGTTGCTAGATGAACCTAAATATTGGAAAAGAAATCAATCATAGGATTTGATCTTTCATAGATGCGAGAATCTCAGTTTGATGGAGAAAAAATAAGGTAGTTGTCAGATCATATATATATTGATACCGCCGTTACCTCTTCTCTATGAGCTCACAGGCAAGGTGTTACCCAAACCAATTAATGGGTTTAGTGGAGAAAGAAGAGAGGAACGGTTCGGGCGCAAGCGCCTGAAATAATTGGCACGGGAAAGCTAGTGAAGGCAATCGACACGGTAAGACGAAGGCGGGAGGAGACACTTCGGAGGGAAATAAACCAGAATTGGTTCGGCCAGATAATCATAGAGGTAGATGGGACGGATAAGAATCGGTTCAGCCAGATAATCATAGAGGCAAACGGGACGGATAAGAATCGGTTCGGCCTAAGCAATCCAGAGGTCGTTCGGTGAGGGAAGAAGGAGAGTGGGTTCAGGCTAGCAGGGAGCCCAAAGGCTATACCATCCGTGAGCTATAGACCTAAGTTAGTTTCACCAAAAGTGGATGGTTGAGAGGGACAAGCTAACTTAGTTTCCTGAAATGTAGATGAAGAGGCATTATGTAACAGAAGGAGAGGTCCCCACATAATATTCCGAGGAGCCTTCGCCCCTCATATTTGTAACAGAATTATTCTCCAGGTGGACGTGGTGGCCACGTGTACAATGGCGATAATCTGCGAGGTATCGATAGATCAGAGAAGGAGGATAAATGGGAGAAGGAGGACAGAAGAAAGGAGATCCGCAATTATTCCAACAAGCAAGAGACGAAGATACAGGAGGAGGAGAGCTACCACTATCTCGTCGGAGAAGGAGAGTAGCGACCTTCGCTGCCACGTTGCGTGTACTCTTTCTTGTATTGAGGTTAAATTGTAAGAGGCTTTCTCCTCCGCCTCGGGAAGTTTCCTTTCCGGAAAGGAGGATGTTCATAGTGGAAAGTGCTTGGGCATTGTCCCCGGGGAGAGAGCTCACCTCCGTGGAGTAGGAATACTCATTCCGAACCACGTTACATCCTGTGTTCTAGTTTTCATTGTCGGTGTTGGTTTTGCGTTTCTTTGCTTCGTCTTCTCATTTTTACTATTGCGGCCTGTGAGAACCCCCAAAACCCCCTTCGTCGCATCGAAAGGAGGTAAACACATTTTTCCTCGCCGCATCAGTTGACGCCATCTGTGGGAACATTTGAGCTGGACGTTGAGATGCAGCTGGAAGAGATACAACAACCAGTTGCCTCCGCAGCGGAGGAAAACCCCATTACCATTTTACCATCACAGTTGAGGGCTCTGGTGGACGACGCTGTTACTGAGGCCCTCGCTAGAGAAAGAAGAAGGACTAGATATCTTCATCCTCACTCCGGTGAACCTTCTTCTCGCGGCCCACCCCCATAAATGCCTCCTCCATCTCGTGCAGCTATTAATGTTGAAGTAGTGCCTGGAGTAGGACTGGGAGGGAGAGCACCTCAGAATACTATACCCTTAACCCAGACTCAATGAGAAGAACAAGGTGAAACTCGATCGACCAGGCCTCCAGAGGTCTATGAGCCCAGTCCTTTTACCATGGACATCATCTCTGAAATCCCCCCATCCTACTTCCGGAATCCCCAGGTAGATAAGTACGATGGCTCGACGGATCCCGAAGAGCATCTCTCGCAGTTCGATGGAGCGGCCTCGCTCTACTACTATACCGATGCCCTCAAATGCCGAGTCTTCCGGACTACCTTAACCAGTTCGGCACAAAAATGGTTTAATACTCTGCCTCCGGGATCCATCACTTGTTTTGCTGATTCTCAGGGGATGTTCAGCCGGGAGTTCGCCAGCTACAAGGTGTATAAGCATGATGCCTCTATCTTGATGCACATCACGCAGGGGCCCTCAGAATCACTCAGAGGGTATCTTCACCGGTTCACCTCTACAGCTAGGGGTATTCCTTCTGCCAGATCAGAATCTTTCAGAGTTGCTATTCCGCACGGGCTGAATGAAGGCCCCTTCCTCAGTTCCCTTTTGAGACAGCCTGCTAACAGCTATGAGGAGCTGCTAAGTCGCGTGGAACAATTCATCCGCGAGGAGGAAGGACTGAAAGTGCGGAGAGCTGAACGTGCTGCCGCAGCAGCCCCAGCCGAAAGAACTCACCCTGTCGCCCCTCAAGTACCTCCTCGTCGAGGATAGCGACCCCTTCGACTGGAGGCTCCTAGGCCTCGGTTACTGTTACAGGGCGCTCGTCCTGCTCCGCCATTACAAATTATGGCCGCTAAGGCACCCCCTCCCGCGAGGATTTGGAGGGAGCGGGAAATGAAATTCTATGATCAGCAGGGTCTACTGCAGTGACCCTTAGGATACAGGGGGATACCACATAACCCCCCCCCCCCCCCCGCGCCCCATTTTTCTGCCAATATCATATGGAGTATGGCCACGCTAGTGCCCGATGTTTCAAGCTACAAGAGGAGCTAGATCACCTCCGAACCGCATACCCACAATTGCGGTTTCAGATAGGAGGGCTAGCATGGCGAGGGCAACGACCCAATATGGTCCGCCCAGGGTCGTATGATCAACAACCGCAAGTTACGTTCCCCCAAATGCCATCCCAGGAGGTTGTTTCTCAAGAGGACCCGTCAGGTGAGGGCCCCTCATCCAATCTAAATAACGCTCCCACACGGGGGGTTATCCATGTTATAGCTGGAGGACCCACTTACGGGGACTCCAACCGGGCACGGAAGTCATACGCCCGTCTCATGGAGAGTCTGGCCATCATCACCAACCAGACTGTTCAAACCGCATCGCCCGTGTCATTCGGGCCGAAAGATCTTCAAGGTGTCCTACTGCCCCACACGGACGCCTTAGTTATCCGAATATCCCTAGCCAATTACGAAGTGGCTAGGGTGTTGGTCGACTCGGGAAGCTTTGTCAATATCCTCTTTCAGGAGGCTTTCGGACAGATGCAGCTGGGGAATGCCCAGCTAGAAGATGTGGCTACACCCCTCTTTGGGTTCGCGGGGCATGTGGTCCACCCCACAGGGCATATTTCGTTGCCCCTGACTCTGGGCGTAAAGCCCAGCCAAAAAACCAGTATCATACCTTTCCTCATCGTGGATGCTCCGTCCACTTATAATGTCATTCTTGGTCATCCTTTCCTTACTATTTTTCAGGCGGTGGCTTCCCCGTACCACCAGAAGTTGAAATTCTCAGTTGGACCATTGGTGGGAGAAGTCCGAGGGGAACAGAAGGTTGCCCGAAGCTGTTATGTGCAAATAGTTCGGGATGACCAGAAGAAGGCCCGAACCGATGATCTCAAAGGGAAAGCTATCATCATTTTTGATGTCTGCGTCTTGGAGGAATCCCCCCCCCAAAGAAGACAAAATAGAGGAAGGAGAGTTGGTGGAAATAACTCCGGGAAAGGCCACACGGGTGGCGCAGTAGCTGGAGGCCAAGGAGGAGCTAGTGGCCTGCTTGAGGAAGAACGAAGACATCTTTGTGGGAGATGTGCATGATCTAACAGGGATTAACCCTTGTGTGGCGGAACACCATCTCAACATAACCAGAGGAGCCCGACCCGTCCAACAGAAGCGACGACACTTCGGACCTGAGAAGGACAAGGTCATAGCTGAAGAAGTGGACAAATTATTAAAGGCGGGTCATGTAAAGGAAATCCAATTTCCCGAGTGGGTTTCCAATGTAGTCTTGGTCCCCAAGCCTTCTGGGCAGTGGAGGATGTGTATCGATTTTTGTGATTTGAATAAAGCGTGCCCTAAAGACTGCTATCCCTTGCCTCGTATTGATCAGTTAGTAGATTCCACGGTAGGGTATGAAGTGGTGTCCTTGATGGATGCATACCAAGGATACCATCAAATACCCTTGGCTAAAGAAGATCAGAAGAGGGTTAGCTTTGTGATGGCAGGAGGGTTGTACGCTTATGTGGTAATGCCCTTCGGTTTAAAGAACGCAGGGGCCACCTATCAGCGCCTCATGGACAAGATTTTTGCGGAACAGAAAGGGAAAAATGTGGAAGTTTACATGGATGACATCTTGGTCAAATCGAAAACGACTCGGGATTTGGTCAAGGATTTAAATGAAACCTTCGCTACACTTAGACGGTATAATATGAAGCTGAACCCTAAAAAATGTCTGTTCGGGGTAAAAAGTGACAAATTCTTGGGGTATATAGTCACTGAGAAAGGGTTGCAGGCTAACCCCGAGAAGGTGCAAGCACTGTGCAATATGAAGTCACCCACTAACTTGCGAGAGACTCAAAAGTTGGTGGGCAGGATTGTTTCCTTATCCTGATTCATAGCCAGATCGGCAGACAAAGGGTTACCTTTCTTCAAGATTCTGCGTAAAGCTACCAAATTTCAATGGGACGATCAATGCGAGCAGGATTTCCAAGAGTTGAAGAAATATTTGGCTGGGCTCCCACTGTTATCCAAACCAGTGGCCAGAGAACCATTATGGATGTATTTGGTCGTCTCGGAGGGAGCTATTAGTTCAGTTTTGTTGAAACAAGAAGGCTCTCACCAATAACCTATTTATTATACCAGCCACATTCTGAAGGGGGCTGAATTTCGTTATACAGAGCTATAAAAGCTGACATATATTCTAGTTCTAACTGCCCGCAAATTGAGGCCGTACTTTCTGGCTCATCTCATCACTGTTCTAACTCACAGTGAACTGGGCAAGGTCATCACTAAGCCCAACTTCTCCGGAAGATTGGCCAAATGGGTGGTAGAGTTAAGTGAATATGATATTCACTACCAACCCCGAACCGTTATCAAGGCCCAGGCGCTCGCTGACTTTCTGGCGGAGGTACCTTGTGGCTCGGAAGATGGTTCATCAACAAAAGAGGAAGGATCATATGCATGAAACATATTCGTAGATGGTTCTTCAGGATCTATGGGTAGCGGTGTCGGTGTTTTGTTAATTTCCTCTGATAAAGAGGAGACCCGCATAGTCGTACGTCTGGGATATCGGGCATCCAATAATGAGGCGGAGTATGAAGTCATTCTAGCAGGATTGCAGGCTGCCAAGGCGGTAGGGTCTTCTTCAATTATAATCCATTCGGATTCACAGCTGGTGATATCGCAACTTCAAGGTTCTTTCGCGGTTCGGGAAGAAAGGTTGCACAAGTATTTGAAAGTTTTCGAGAAAGAAAAAGCTCAATTTCAGCAAGTCCTCTTGAAGCAAATTCCACGGGAGAATAACGGGAAGGCAGATGAATTGGCTCGGGTGGCTAGCGCTATGGAAGGAGTGAAATCATTGGGAACGGTCCATGTGGAACTCCCTACTTCCCTAGCGATATGCAATGTGGAGTAAGCGACGCCCGAACCAGACCCAATCCCTGATTGGAGGACCGACATTATAGCTTATTTACAGCATGGAAAGATTCCTGAAGAAAAAGGAGCAGCATCTGCTTTAATGTGCAGAGCCAAACGATTCACCATCTTAAACGGAGACTTATACAAGACATCTTTCGGACGACCCTTATTGAAATGTTTAGGAAGCGAGGATGCTGAATGGGTACTCCGGGAGATTCATGAAGGCTGTTGCAGTAACCATCTGGGGGGGAGAGCTTTAGCAAGGAAGGCCCTGTTAGCAGGGTATTTTTGGCCTACTCTCTAACAAGATGCCGCTCATATAGTGCAAACTTGCTCAGCTTGTCAAAAGCATAGCAATCGGTCCGAACGACCGGCTGAATTAATGAAAACGGTGGTCGCTTCACGTCCTTTTGATCAATGGGGAATGGATATAGTGGGTTTGATGCCAGTGACACCTTTACAGAAGAAATTTTTATTGGTGGTCGTAGACTACTTCTCCAAGTGGGTGGAAGTAGAGCCTCTTGCCAAAATTACCGAGAATGCTGTAATACAATTCTTATGGAAGAATATTATCTGTCGATATGGTATCCCTTAGAGGATAGTTAGTGATAATGGACGTCAATTCCAGGGTAAAAAGATTAAAGAATGGTGCCAAAGTCTCAATATTCAGTAAGCCTTCACTTCGGTAGCCCACCCTCAAGCTAACGGTCAAGTTGAAGTCACTAATAGGATTCTCATTCAAGGGTTGAAAACTAAACTGGGAACTCAGAAGGAGAATTGGGTCAAAGAATTGCCTGGAATCCTGTGGGCTTACCGAACCACGCCAAAAACTGCCACGGGAGAGACTCCTTTCGGTTTAGTATACGGGACGGAAGCTATTATTCCAGTCAAAGCTCTTTTAATTAGCGCCCGAGTAGAAATGTATGAGCTGGAGCAGAACCAAATTATTCGAAGCACTGAGTTGGACTCAGTGGAAGAAAAGCAGGAGACGACAAAGAAGCGAGCGGAGTTTTACAAGCGGAGAGTGTAACAAACCTTTAATAAGAAGGTGATGCCTCGAAGATTTCAGGAGGGGGATCTGGTTCTGCGTAAAGTTAATCCTGCTGGAGATCCTGAAAGTTAGTTCCAAACTGGGAAGGGCCCTATGAAGTGACGCATCGCGTAGCTGGGTCGGCATATTATTTAAAGGATGATCAGGGCAAGGAATTTCCCCGACCATGGAATGCTATTCATTTGAAACCTTTTCACACTGTATAAGAAATGACGGATAAGAGAAGAGGAGTTGGAGGGCCCTCGAGGGGATGTACTTGATAATTTGTTGTGTTCATTCAATATGTAGTACATTTGAGTTTGATTGATTCACAATGATACCGTAGTTTTTATAGCGAACTCTGAAGAAGAAGAAAAAAAAAGGGATAACAAAGGGACTACGTCCCCAAATAATACATCAGGTTATAACCTAAATCGTTCGGGGGGATAACGTCGGAAGTCGGCCTCCCAATTTAAGGAAAAGGTCGGATGGTTCATCGGAGGAAGCCCTTGGTTAGCATATTGGCGAACCACCTCGTTAAACCCATCTTGATAAGTGGCGCGTAGTAGGATGGTTAGCCGCCCCCGGCGGTTCGGACGGTCCGGGCTCCGATCCCAATGAAGCCTACGACATTTCTCTTGTTGCGTTTGGAGGGTTCGACGTATGTCAACATAGCGTCGGGATACCTCCATGATAGCATCGGTCAGGATGGAGATGTCGTCGGCTCGGGAGGATGGATCTTGCTGGATGAGGTTCGTCATGTCCATCATATTCTGGCGCATCGAGGTTGAAATTCCCTCTACCGCCTCGGAGTAAGATCTGATGCGGGTAAGCTCAGTGCCCAGCCTCTGAAGGGAGGTTTCCTACTGCGTATACGGGCGTGAGCATGCACCCTAAAATTTATGAGGGAGGAGTTTTCTTGTACCTCCTTGCACAGGCGAGTGCGGAGGTCCCCTATTTTATTCTCCACTTTCTGGTGCTGAACCCGAAGACGGGCGATGGTGTCCGAATCTCGTTGCTTCCCCTGAAGGAGCTCTGCCACCTGATCCCGAAGATTTATCAACTCTTGAGAAGGGGAAGACTCATGATCAGGACGTGCTGGCTGAATATCCTGTTGAAGTAAGGAGGGCTCCGTGCCAGCTCTCTGTTGCTCCTGTAATGCCGCTATAGTATCAGCATCTTTTTGAAGCTGGTGGCGAGCTTCTGCCAGTTGCTTCTGACATTGTTGTAGTTGTTGCGATAGAAGGTATTCTCGATGTTGGGCAGCCACCAAATCCTCCTATTGTTGTTGTTCCAACTTTAGAGATCGAGCCCGATATTGCTGGAGGGAGCGATCTAACTCTTGATAATTGGTCAGGGCCTCTACGCCAGTTGTTGAAAAGGAATTATACAGTAAGGAAAGTTAAAGAAACTGATTGAAGAAACATACCAATTCCAGAGCATGGTGCAAGCCTTCCATCCGGGGAGCCAGTTCTTCTAAATTCAATATTCGAAGACTCCGAGGGGAAAAGGAAGAAGAAGGGTCGGACAATGCTGAAGGTGGGGGTTCACTGATGAGAGGAGGAATAGGGGTGGTAGTCATAGTTTGAAGCGGGGGTTCGAAGGGGAGAGAAGGAGGAACACTGGCCAGAAGGTTCATAGGGGGCGAATTTGGGGGCAAAGAATCGGGAGCAGGAGGAGGAAAGTGCACCACGGCTGGCGGTGATGTGGGCACATCAGAAGTTGCGAAAGGGAAGTGATTTGATGAAGAATTTGGAGAGGATGATATGATGAGCATAGGGCTGGAGGAGCCTTCGTTGGGAAGGCGAGAAGTAGAAGGAGGTGGGCTAGAGCCCATAGGAGGTGAAGAGTTCTTCAGGTGAAGGGTGGAAGGGGAAATAGCCAGTGGGGAGATATCAATTACCATGGGGTCAAAGATGGAAGCGTGTTCCGGGGAAAATGAAGGCAAGGATGCACAAGTATCTGCGGTTGAATGGCAGGGGCGCACGATCTCCCCCGAATCATCTTCGGGTTGTGATGAGGGAGGAGGCGGCCTTTGCATGCGGCAGTGGAAGGAAAGGGGAGAGTTAGGGTTTGTCGGTTGCCTAGGGGAAGAGGATGGGCTGATTGTGGTAGTTTCGCGCAAGGTGCATGTAGCAGGGGTTTCAGACGAAGGTGGAGGAGAAAGTAGAGATGTGATAAGGGGGACGGTGGTAGGCAGGGGCGAAGGCGAAGATGAAGATGGTGTCTGACCGTCACCCCGTGGGACCCGTGGGTAACGACTTGCTATTTCACGGAAGAAGGAGGAATGCATCCTGTCTGTGGGAGAAGGAAGGAAAAGGCTACAGGGGATGATTGGGGACGCTGGAAGATGGCGGCGGAAAGAAGAACAGATGCAAAAAAGGAAGACGAGAAGGCGGAAGGGATGAAGATAACTAAAGAGAGGGAGATGAAGCATCCCCTATAAAAGGAGAAAGAAGTGGGCTGATAATGGCTATTGGGCTTCTAATTAGTAGAAAAGGAGGCCCTAAGTAGAAGAGTAACGGAGATTTATTTCTTTGATGGCCCGCTATATAATAAAACCCTTGTTTTCAATAGAGGGGATGGATGAGGGTGTGCTCTTCAGGACGAAAGGAGGAAGAGTAGCGGCGGAAAAGCAGCTCACTTTTTATGTTGAAGGCCTTTGGGCAAATATATATTATTTTATCCCCGTGTGGTGGCGGAACGAAAGAACTGAGATTTCCTCAGTTATATATCATTTTTATCCCCGCCAAGCGGAAGAAGTTGAATTTATTATTTCAACTATATATTATTTTATCCCCGTGTGGTGGTGAAACGGAAGAACTGAGATTTCCTCAGTTATATATCATTTTTATCCTCGCGAAGCGGAAGAAGTTGAATTTATTATTTCAACTATATATTATTTTATCCCCGTGTGGTGGCGGAACGGAAGAACTGAGATCTCCTCAGTTATATATCATTTTTATCCCCGCGAAGCGGAAGAAGTTGAATTTATTATTTCAACTATATATTATTTTATCCCCGTGTGGTGGCGAAACGGAAGAATTGAGATTTCCTCAGTTATATATCATTTTTATCCCCGCGAAGCGGAAGAAGTTGAATTTATTATTTCAACTATATATTATTTTATCCCCGTGTGGTGGTGGAACGGAAGAACTGAGATTTCCTTAGTTGTATATCATTTTTATCTCCGCGAAGTGGAAGAAGTTGAATTTATTATTTCAACTATATATTATTTTATCCCCGTGTGGTGGCGGAACAGAAGAACTGAGATTTCCTCAGTTATATATCATTTTTATCCCGTGAAGAAGTTGAATTTATTATTTCAACTATATATTATTTTATCCCCGTGTGGTGGTGGAACGGAAGAACTGAGATATCCTCAGTTATATATCATTTTTATCCCCGCGAAGCGGAAGAAGTTGAATTTATTATTTCAACTATATATTATTTTATCCCCGTGTGGTGGTGGAACGGAAGAACTGAGATATCCTCAGTTATATATCATTTTTATCCCCGCGAAGCGGAAGAAGTTGAATTTATTATTTCAACTATATATTATTTTATCCCCGTGTGATGGTGGAACGGAAGAACTGAGATCTCCTCAGTTATATATCCCCGCGAAGCGGAAGAAATTGAAGTCCTTATTCAGATATATATTATTTTATCCCCGTATAGCTGTAGAGCAGCAGTGTTGGGTCATTTAGCGACTCTATATTATTATATTCCTAGCAGAAGTGCCGAAGCAGGCCTCATCTATGTGTCATCTTATTTGGGTATGAGGAAGGTGAAATGGGGCATAACTCAAGAAATGTTGGAAGAAGAAGACAAGTGGGAAAAGTCCATTACTTTAGAAAGGATTACACATTCTGATTCTTTTTGCAAGAAGAAAATAAGAGACCCTTATATATATATATAAGGTATTACAATTCTTTGTTAGGAGGTGCTGACGGAGTTTCTTTGTGCGGCGGAGGTTGGCACATTAGTTGCCGAAAGTAAGATTGTTGCAGGAAGATATGCTTAGATAGTTCCTTCTGGGACCCTGCTAGATGTTGGCGCAAAGAGCAGTTGCTGGCGGAAACCTCCCTCAACCGCTGCTGCAAATACCTCACTTGTTCTTCCAGGTTGACAATATAACGTTGCTCGTCCACCTTTTCTTCAGAAGGAAAGGAACTGCTGCCCTGTTCAGACATTTTGTCCATGGCTAAGGGAAAAGAGGGGAAAAGATGGATGTTATACAGCCGGGGTTGGAGGTCCTTATAACGATGGAGGATGAGGGTGCATTTATTAGCAGAAAAAGTAAGGATAATGAATGCTGGTAAAGAAGGGGAAACGTAACGACAGTAGGTGAAAAGTCGCTGGTACAGTAATTGTAAGAAAAAAGGGTCCGAATCCCCGGGAGATGGTAAAAGAAAGTATGTTCAGGCCAGATTACAGTCTTTCTGATGACAGAAACCTTACTTCTACAGGAAAACGACAAAAACAAATACCAATTCCCTCCTTCATTTTTATTAGCATACTTAAAATGATTACATCATTTAAGCTATGAAGATTTTCTATGATTGCTCTTAACAGAAGAAGCGTTAGAGGGCTCCTCGGGGGGGAGGTGCCAAGATGACCCTGTAGAGCTCACCTTGAGCAGAAGGAATGGCCGGTGGATGTTTATCAAGAGGAGGCGAATGGATCCTCGCAGGGGAAACTGGTGGACCTTCATCAAAAGGAGGCGGACGGATCCCCGTCGGGGAAACTGGAATGAAGGCCAGAGCTGATGGAAGTGGGGGAAGTTCGATAGAGGCCCAGGGATCTCCCACTGTGTACTCCCATGTTAAGGGAGGGTTCCACACCCGATTGCGGAACGAAGGAAAGGGTGCTTGATAAGACCTCCCCATGGGAGGGGAGCTGTGGTGTGGGGCGGAAAAGGAAGGGGGCAGAAAGATGAGGTCGCTGTCGAGCGAGTTTCAGAATCTTCAGTGTCCCCGGAAAGCCAGTCCCACAGCTTGAAAGATTCGGAGTCTGAAGAAATCTCAATGGGGTGTCCTACTGAAGCCATGGGAGTAAGATGGAAGGACGAAGATATGAAGGGTGATAATTTATAGTTGGGGGAAAGGAACTGCAGTAGTTCTTGGGAAGGGGAAGAAGGTGAAGAGACTGATATCGTAATGGCAACCGCATAGGTACTCCTCAAGATATCGTTTCCGAAGCAGTGAGAGAGACAGTGAAGATCAACAGGCGAAAGTCATTTAATTTTTGACCGAGCCAAAATTGGGTCGGATATGAATAAGACCATCTGAGACCCTCTGAATAAGTTTCCGAACAAATAAGGTAATTGTGCTATGCAACACGAGAAAAGAAATGTCAGCGTAAAAAGAGAAAAGCGCGAAATTGGTTCGGAATTCCCGACTTGCGAGAAGGCATGAAAAGAGAACAACTCAAAAGCTATGTTAACATAATTACCTTTCAACACTAAGAAAAGAGTCATTACAAGGAATGGGATGTGGGAAGTTATAATTCAAATAGTTCGGGGGGACACTTGGATAAGGCAACTACAGGATTTAAATAACTGGTGTCCGTGCCTGGAGGCGGATACCTGCTCGCATTTAGAGCCGAGGACCCATCAAGCCAGGATGAACAAGTCCACCCTTCTTGACATATCGCCTTTTAGATAAGCTACATTCTGCATTGGATGTGTTAATTGAGCCTCGACATTAGCACCGGGTTTGGCTTTCATCAGGGCCGCAAGGCATCCTTCTCCGGTCAGCTGTATGGCTTGCCGTCCCAGAGTTGAAAGGGCTTCAGAGTATTCTTTATGGAGGCGGTATCTGTCGAGCTCACGACAGAGCTTGAGGGAGAGCAAACCACCATGGAGGAGAGTTCTTGGCACTTCTATGCAAGATTTCGTCTGGTGGCTTCCCAAGCTTGTCGTTCGATCAAGCGATTGGCGTTCTTCTTTGGAGTTTGTTCGATAGCAGTTGAAGAATCAGCGGCTTTAATGATGGCATCCCCGAGCTGCCCCTTATACTCTTTTAGTTCGTGGACGAGGATATCCACCTGCTGCAATTCACTAGACTGGAAGAAAACTTGTTGTTTGAGGTCTTCATTCCTTCGCTGAAGCTCCTCCTTTTCGCTTTGGACCAGGGCCAATTGTGTCATAGCATCTTCACATTGGCCCCTCAGGTCAGATTCCTTCGCCTCTCTCTCGCTCAACTGCCGAACGAGTTTTCTGCTAGCTAGAGGCGAAGTTGCGTCTCTCTGTGGAATTGAGCCAGTTGAACTACCATTTTGCTGTGTTGGGTTGAGGCCTAGAAGAAAGGAAGCACCATCAGTATATGATGACACATAGATATACGTATAGTAAAGATGAGAAGGGGACAGTAAGTACCTCAGTCAGCAATTTGCCTACTTGTTCGCAGGGACCTTGCACGCCTGATTGATTAAAAAATTTCACCTCCGAAGGGTTACGAATCTGCAGCAGAGATCCCAATGTAGCCCTTGAAGGGGTCGGAAGAGGAAAATCCTCTCCTTCGGAGGGAAGCGCGGGTCCGACGTGCCGAAGAGGGGCGGGAGAAGTAAGCGTGTCGGAGGGGATAGGAGCAGAGATGGACTCGGTTCGGGAGGGCAAAGGAGAATCATGTGCAGAGGGGGATGAATTGGGAGAATGGAAGGAGAGTCCCTTCTGTGGGGAGATGAAGATGGGACGGATAAGGTAATATCCTTTCTCCTCGGTTCGTAGATGGTTAAGGATCACGAACCAGGTTGACCGGAAGAGGAAGGGGGAAGAGCAGATGAACTCGGGGCTCCTTTCTTAACGAGCCATAGTTTCTTCCGAGGAGAAGAAGGAGCTGCCAGCGATTTACCCCTCTTGGTTGATGCCTTCTTCTTCTTGGCAGCCTCAATCTCCTCTCCTTCTACCAAAGCGTCCTGCATTAGATTATCTGCAAAATGTATTGGTGAGAAAGATGAATAATGCAGGAAGAAAGTTATATTAAAAGGAAAGTATCATCCTACCTACAACAACTGAGGTCGTCGAAGGGAGGGGGGATAGTCCGAAGTGGCTCAGAAGGGGAGTTTTTATCAAGTGATTCGAACAGTAATGTGACTCTCCCAATATTCTATACACTTCCGGGAAAGGACATTGGGCCCTCATTTCCCGGAAGGAAGGCAGTTCGGGAAGTTCCACCTTCTAAGTATCGGAGTAAGGTAAAGGTGCTGGAAGCTGTACAAAGAAGTACAATTCTTCTCATCCCTTATGGAAAGTAGGCATGTTCACTAGGAATTGGCAGTCTGGATGGCTGGACAGATAAAAAAGGCCTGCCTTGGAAGATTTCAATTGAAAGAAGCAATGAAATATTTCAGGGGTTAAAGGGAGGTTTAGATGTTGAAACACTATAGAGGCCCCCCGACAGAATCCGAAAGGAATTGGGGGTGAATTGGTTCAGGGGTAGTCCATAAAAGTCTAAAATGTCTAAATAGATGGAAGGTACTAGTAGGGACAGGCCGTTAAGAAACTGTTCGGAGAAGAAGCAAGTTAGACCAGGAGGAGGACAATTTGGTCGGTGCATCTTGGTCGTAAAGCAACATTTTAGGGAAGGGTCTATAAACCTGTCCTTAAGGTTAAATAAATAATGATCACGGTCTAGTTGGGTTATGGTATACTCATACCACGCAGGTGAGGGGATGGTCTTAGGGGCCATAGGTATAAAGCAGGACAGAGTACTTACTTGGGGGGTTAGAAGAAGAACGTATAAGAAGGAGAGGGGTGGGTCGCTGAAACGCTGTCGGTGAAAATCGCAGGAGAGAAGAAGTGGAAGGGACGGTATTGTTGGGCACACTAAGTAATATCTAAAAGAAAAAGGCGGAGGTTTATATAGGGTTTTTGTGACGGTTCGATTATAGGAGAGAAAAAGGAGAAGCTGGGCCCATGGGCCCATTAGGCCGCCTCAAGTATATGCGGTAAAGCTTTAAGAGAGGAGTAAATTTGAATTAATAAGCCAAGGATGGAGTAGGAACCTTATATAGTTGGAAAGTCAAGATTATAACTTCGCTTGACTATTTTTTGGAGTTGACTAATGATACCGCCGTTACCTCTTCTTTATGAGCTCACAGGCAAGGTGTTACCCGAACCAATTAACGGGTTAAGTGGAGAAAGAAGAGAGGAACGGTTCGGGCGCAAGCGCCTGAAATAATTGGCACGGGAAAGCTAGTGAAGGCAATCGACACAGTAAGGCGAAAGCGGGAGGAGACACTTCGGTGGGAAATAAACCAGAATCGGTTCGGCCAGATAATCATAGAGGTAGACGGGATGGATAAGAATCGGTTTGGCCAGATAATCATAGAGGCAAATGTAGGGATTTTTTTATGCAAAATAGCATATGCGCAACGGAAAAAATAGGATCCCTTCCAAGTGATCCTTGCGAAAGAAAACTTTGTACAAAAAAAATAAATTTCTCTAAAAGAAAAAACCTATCTTATAGGAGAATATTACCTTTGTTGCGTGTCCTTTTTAATCCCGTTTCTCCTTGGGTTTGTTGGATCTTTTAGCACGTTCAATTGTTCGTGCCTCTATATGTATCCACACGAGCAAGCTCTTGTCTCACAAAAGAAACTAGAAGAGCTCTCCTTTACTTCTTGCTAGAGAAGTCCCTAAAGGAGAGGAAGGTAGGGAAAAAGAGAAAGGAAGAAGAAGACCACTCTTCTTGCTAGCCTACACTCACAAAAGCCACACAACCAAAGCCTCTCACCACCAAGCTCTCTCCAAGCCTCAAGCTTCCCCCCCACCTTGGCCGGCCACCCCATGGAGTGTTTTATAGGATTGAAAAAACCTTTCACCTCTTATCACATTCAATGCAATCAATTGCATTGAAAAATAATCACATGTGGAGAAATTCCAAAGGTCAAAACCCTTTGTCTCCTTCCACCTCATCAAGCTTAGGTGGCATGCTTATGTGGCATGCTTAGGTGGCATGCTTATGTGGCATTCATGCATGTTGAATTAATCTTATTAATTCAATAAGCTTATGTTATCATATTGAATTAATCTCATTAAATCAATAAGGTAACATATTGAATTAATCTTATTAAATCAATTAAGCTTAGGCTATCATGATAACATATTTATTTAATCTTATTAAATTAATAAGCTTAGCATATTGAATTAATCTCATTAAATCAATAAGCTAAAATTCTCATTAAGCTTAAAGTCCAAAAACCATTTTGTACTTAAGCTTATTCCTAAATTATTCTAGTCAAACTAGAATGCACTAATTCTTCTAATCATCATGCTCTTTGTGTGTGACCCTATAGGCTCTCATAACGTTGGCAGTGGATCTAAACTCTTTTAGATACACAAGCAATGAGTGACATCTAGCAATACATCATTGCTACCCAAGTTACGAAATAAGTCAAGATCCGACTAACCTTTCCGTGACTACTATAATGTATGACCGTGTCCTTCTATCCTTGATATCAGATTGACCAATGAGGCATAGACTGTGTCATCCTCGATCAATCTATGTGTTTCTTGATCCCTGAGTAAACTAACTCAAACAAATGAGCTCAATATCTTATATTGACTCATTCGAGCATGACCATGCGTTTTAGTAGTTCTACTCAATCAAGGGGCCCACAGATATCACTCCCGTCATATGGGAGGGATAGATCCCATCTATATCACTCACATCCCTCCGCATAATTTATTATATACCCAGTAATCGCCTTTATGGTCCACCCTGTTACGGGTGACGTTTGACAATACCAAAGTACATAACTCCTTATGTAGGGAACCGTAGTGACTTCAGGTTTGAGGACTATTCATTCCAATAGTCATATGAGAAAGTTTATGACACTCATATGACGATCCATGAAACTTTCTCATGGCGGGTCAGTTCAGTATATATTCTCTAATATATATCCATGACTTGTGAGATCAAGTCATCAATTGACCTACATGCTAGTCTTTATGTATTAATATTGCCCTTGCATATTAATACTTGACTAGGAACATTTAGGAAAGTGTTCTCTACAGCCTCTCATAATCAATTCTGCCAATTGATGTGTTGTAGATAAGAACCTACTTTTCTAGGGCATTATTATATTTAATTTAGCTGGCACAAGCAAGACGTAAATATAATAACCAATCCTTTGCCTTTATAGAATATGATACAAAATGTTCCCTATTCAACCATCACATGATTGGTTCTAGGGCTATAACTAATAATCTCCCACTAGCACTAGTACCAATTACTATAATATCTAATACCTAGTGACCTAGTGTGACCATCATGCTTCCTCTGTGCCAAAGCCTTGGTCAATGGATCTGCGATGTTAGCTTCTGTTGGTACTCTGCATATCCTCACATCTCCTCTATCGATGATCTCTCGAATGAGATGGAAGCACCGCAGTATGTGTTTGGTCCGCTAATGTGATCGAGGTTCCTTAGCCTGTGCAATAGCCCCATTGTTGTCACAATATAGGTCTATTGGATCTGCAATGCTAGGAACTACCCCAAGTTCACTGATGAACTTGCGAGCCAAAGACCTCCTTTCTTTGCATCGCATGACAATATACTAAACTGTTGTAGAATCGTGCTCTGAACTCTTCCGACTCAGCTCCACCATTCAGGCAAAACACGTACCCCGATTGCGATCTATAGTCATCCTTGTCGGTTTGGAAGCTTGCATCACTGTAACCCTTTACAGTTAGCTCCTCATTGCCTCCAAATATCAGGAAATATTCTTTCGTTCTTCATAAGTATTTAAAAATATTTTTGACTGCTATCCAGTGACTTTCACCTGGATCCGACTGGTATCTACTCGTCATGCTCAAAGCATAAGAGACGTCAGGACGAGTACAAAGCATGGCGTACATGATAGACCCTATAGCAGATGCATAAGGGATCTTATCCATGCGATCTCTCTCCTCCTTAGAAGAGGGACATTGAGTCTTCGAAAGACTCACACCATGTGATAAAGGCATAAATCCTTTCTTGGAATTTTGCATAGCAAAATGATCTAGCACTTTATCAATGTATGTACTCTGACTTAGGCCAAGTAATCTTTTAGATCTATCTCTATAGATCTTGATGCCTAGAATATAGGCAGCTTCACCTAAGTCTTTCATCGAGAAACAATTCCCTAACCACATCTTCACAGACTGGAGTGAGGGAATATCATTTCCGATGAGAAGTATGTCATCTACATACAAGATAAGAAATACAACTGTGCTCCCACTATTTCTCTTGTAGACACAAGGTTCATCTTCATTCTTGATGAAACCAAACTCCTTGATTACATCATCGAATCGAAGATTCCAGCTTCGAGAGGCTTGCTTTAGTCCATAAATGGACCTTTGCAGTTTGCATACCTTTCCAGGATGCTTTGGATCTTCAAAACCCTCAGGTTGTGTCATGTACACATCCTCGAGTAGCTTTCCATTCAGAAAAGCGGTTTTGACATCCATCTGCCAGATCTCATAATCGTGGTAGGCTGCAATAGCAAGTATGATCCGAATGGATTTAAGCATCGCAACTGGTGAAAAGGTTTCATCATAGTCAATACCATGAATTTGTTTGAATCCTTTAGCCACCAATCTACCTTTATAGGTATGCTTATTACCATCCATGTCAGTCTTTACTTTAAAGATCCACTTACACCCAATGGGTTTTACCCCTTCAGGTGGATCAACCAAAGTCCATACTTGGTTAGTGTACATGGATTCCATTTCGGATCTCATGGCCTCTAGCCATTTCTCGGAATCTGGGCTCATCATAGCTTCTTGATAGGATGTAGGCTCGTCAAGATCGACAAACAATACATCACCGTTGTCAGTCAAGAGAAAAGAATATCTCTTGGGTTGACGACGGATCCTATCAGATCTACGAAGAGGTTGGTCTACTTGAACAGGTGTTTGCTCCACAACTCTTTGGGCAACAATTTCCTCATCCACAACACTTTGTGGTGCCTATTCATTTTCCATCGAAGCCTTAGTGTTATCTTCATCTTGAATTTCTTCAAGATGAATTTTACTCCACTAGTTTTTCTAGAAATAAATTCTCTTTCTAGAAAGACAGCATTTCTGGCAACAAACACCTTGCCAAGTGTGGGATTGTAAAAGTAATATCCCTTAGTTTCCTTGGGATATCCTACAAAATAACACTTATCTGATTTGGGTCCTAGTTTATCTGAGACTTGACGTCTAACATAAGCTTCACAACCCCAAATCTTTATAAAAGACATTTTGGGACTCTTCCCAGTCCATAACGTATATGGTGTCTTTTCTACGGCTTTTGATGGGACGCGATTAAGTGTGAAAGCGGCTGTCTCTAGAGCTAAACCCCAAAAGGAAGTAGGTAGATCAGTCTGGCTCATCATTGATCGTACCATATCTAATAGAGTACGATTTCTCCTCTCAGATACACCATTCCATTGTGGTGTTCCAGGTGGAGTGAGTTGGGATATTATCCCACACTCAGCCAGGTGATCACGAAACTCTTGACTAAGGTATTCACCACCTCGATCTGATCGAAGTAGCTTAATACGCTTACCAAGTTGGTTTTGTACTTCATTCTTGAATTCTTTGAACTTTTCAAAGGATTCTGACTTATGTCTCATCAAATATAAGTAGCCAAATCTACTCATATCATCAGTGAAAGTAATAAAGTACTTATAGCCTCCTTTGGCTTCGACATTGAAAGGGCCACATACATCAGTATGTATGAGTCCTAACAAGTCCGTCGCTCTCTCGCCATGTCCACTAAATGGAGTTTTAGTCATATTTCCTAAAAGACAAGATTCGCATACCTCATATGATTCAAAATCAAATGAGTCCAATAATCCATCTTTATGGAGTTGGGATATGCGTTTTTCATTTATGTGACCTAGGCAATAGTGCCAGAGATATGTTTGGTTCAAATTATTCGATTTTAACCGTTTGGTATTTACGTTATAAATTGGGTTTTCTAAATCTAGAACATAGAGACCATTCATAAGTGGTGCATTACAATAGAACATTTCATTCAAATAAATGGAACAACATTTGTCCTTTATTATAAAAGAAAAGTTTTTCTTATTTAAACAAGATACAAAAATTATGTTCTTCGTTAATGCAGGTACATAAAATCACTCCTCTAGTTCTAAGATAAGCCTAGTGGGCAAAGACAAAGAATATGTTCCTACAGCTACAGCAGCAACTTTTGCGTCATTGCCTACTCGTAGGTCCACTTCGCCCTTTGCATTTAGTCTACTATTTCTCAGTCCCTGCACATTAGTACAAATGTGAGATGCACATCCGGTATCTAATACCCATGTAGAAGAAATAGATAGATTAACTTCTATAACGTGTATACCTGAGGCAGAAGTCCCACTTCTTTTCTTCTTTACTTCCTCAAGGTAGACTTTGCAGTTCTGCTTCCAGTGTCTAGTCTCACCGCAATGGAAACAGTCCCCTTCCTTAGGTATTTTACCTTTACCCTTTGAAGTAGATGAATTGGCCTTGCCTTTGCGCTTACCTTTTCCCTTCTTGACCATTAGTACGTTACTAACTTTCTTCTTGAGATTCGGTTCAGCAGTTCTTAACATGCTGAGAATCTCAGGCAAAGACTTATCAATTTCATTCATGTTATAATTCATGACGAATTGATTATATGCTTCCGACAATGATTGCAGGATAACATTGGTTGCCAATTCTTGGCTTAGTGAAAAACCTAGTCTTTCAAGGTTCTCAACGTACCCTATCATTTTAAGTACGTGAGTTCCTACAGGTGTTCCTTCTTGCATCTTGCATGCAAAAAGAGCCTTAGACACTTTAAAATGCTCGTGCCTAGCTTGTCCTTAATATAGTTGTTTCAAATGCTCAACCATACCATAGGCAACCATGTTATCATGTTGCTTCTGAAGCTCAGAGTTCATGGTGGCAAGCATAAGACATGACACATCTAATGCGTCATCTTGATGCTTCTTATAAGCATCCTTTTCAGCACGAGTGGCCGCCGGGCGGGTGTTTCAGGGATAGACTGCTCTAGGACATACAGTTTATGTTCTTGCTTGAGGATAATCCTCAAGTTCCTATACAAGTCTAGAAAGTTAGCTCCATTGAGCTTGTCTTTCTCAAGGACAGATCGCAAGTTGAGGGGGTGTGTCGTGTTAGATGACATGGTAATCTACAACATTAAAATGCAAAATTAAGTATCATACCTAAGTCATTTAATTAGGCCTTTAATTAAATGAGGCTCCCACTAAATTCTCATAGCTTTGATATGAGCTAATCATTGATGTAGGCAAACACATTTTGCTTACATCATTAGCTTCTATTTAGCTATAAATTTATATGGGATAAAGATCCACATCATACTTTATCTTGAGTTAGCTTTGGCTAATCGCCCAAGACGTAGTATGATTAGGTAGGCAATCTTTTGCCAATTACATCTGATGTAACTCTTTAATAGCTTTGGTTAAGTTTAGATTAGTTTAGTGCTTATTCCTAAAGGCTTCGGTAGTGGCGAGGCACGAGGCCTTCTTTGATATCGAACAGCGACCACTTTCTAAGACAAAGGCGATGTTTGAATCACACAAAACTAATTTTTAAAACTTATGTTCAAAGCTAATATATGCCTCTACTTTCTTAATTAATTAAGAAAAACTTAATTAAGTCTTAACCAAGTGTGATAGCGGGACATCACGATTGTCCACTCGCACTCTTCCAAGATAAAATGCATTGCTTTGCTTTGGCAAACCCAACAACAAATGATCGAGGAAGTAGTGAGTACCAAACTTTGGTAGGCATATCGTTTTTGACTTATTAAGAAATAAACTTAAACATGCATCACATACATATTAGCATACATCATATATAAGCTAAATTAACATGCATCACATACATATTAAACTAAGCATGTCATGGTTATGGCCCTTATTCTACAATCTTCTCAAGCCAATGAAAAGATTGATTGGTCAACCTAGGGATAACATCTTCTCCCAAGTGCTTCCTTTTGGTTGTCTTGTGTTGTTGACTTCCTCCTTGTAACGTCATCTTCCAATGGACCCTCCATCTTTGTTGCGTATATTACAAAAGGAGAAATACTCGAGTTACATTCGAGTCTAAAACTAATTTTACAACAAGAATTTTAGGAGAAAGGCACGACACGCAGGCCGTATTAAGAATTACAACACACACATTCACAAACTTTTTGGGAATAGGCCATAACCATGCACCATGTCAATTTTAACTTTTAAAAGACATCGGATATTTTATTATGTTTGAAAAATTGCTAATGAAATTATCAACTCATAATAAAATTTATCCTACTTCTATATCATATATAAAATAGAGAAAACTTATTTTTTTTATACGATCTTTCGCAAGTGGCTCTGATACCACTGTAGAGATTTTTTTATGCAAAATAGCATATGCGCAACGGAAAAAATAGGATCCCTTCCAAGTGATCCTTGTGAAAGAAAACCTTGTACAAAAAAATAAATTTCTCTAAAAGAAAAAACCTATCTTATAGGAGAATATTACCTTTGTTGCGTGCCCTTTTTAATCCCGCTTCTCCTTGGGTTTGTTGGATCTTTTAGCACGTTCAATTGTCCGTGCCTCTATATGTATCCACACGAGCAAGCTCTTGTCTCACAAAAGAAACTAGAAGAGCTCTCCTTTACTTCTTGCTAGAGAAGTCCCTAAAGGAGAGGAAGGTAGGGAAAAAGAGAAAGGAAGAAGAAGACCACTCTTCTTGCTAGCCTACACTCACAAAAGCCACACAACCAAAGCCTCTCACCACCAAGCTCTCTCCAAGCCTCAAGCTTCCCCCCCACCTTGGCCGGCCACCCCATGGAGTGTTTTATAGGATTGAAAAAACCTTTCACCTCCTATCACATTCAATGCAATCAATTGCATTGAAAAATAATCACACTCCTTGTTTGGCCGGCCACATGTGGAGAAATTCCAAAGGTCAAAACCCTTTGTCTCCTTCCACCTCATCAAGCTTAGGTGGCATGCTTATGTGGCATTCATGCATGTTGAATTAATCTTATTAATTCAATAAGCTTATGCTATCATATTGAATTAATCTCATTAAATCAATAAGGTAACATATTGAATTAATCTTATTAAATCAATTAAGCTTAAGCTATCATGATAACATATTTATTTAATCTTATTAAATTAATAAGCTTAGCATATTGAATTAATCTCATTAAATCAATAAGCTAAAATTCTCATTAAGCTTAAAGTCCAAAAACCATTTTGTACTTAAGCTTATTCCCAAATTATTCTAGTCAAACTAGAATGCACTAATTCTTCTAATCATCATGCTCTTTGTGTGTGACCCTATAGGCTCTCATAACGTTGACAGTGGATCTAAACTCTTTTAGATACACAAGCAATGAGCGACATCTAGCAATACATCATTGCTACCCAAGTTACGAAATAAGTCAAGATCCGACTAACCTTTCCGTGACTACTATAATGTATGACCGTGTCCATCTATCCTTGATATCAGATTGACCAATGAGGCATAGACCGTATCATCCTCGATCAATCTATGTGTTTCTTGATTCCTGAGTAAACTAACTCAAACAAATGAGCTCAATATCTTATATTGACTCATTCGAGCATGGCCATGCGTTTTAGTAGTTCTACTCAATCAAGGGGCCCACAGATATCACTCCCGTCATATGGGAGGGATAGATCCCATCTACATCACTCACATCCCTCCTCATAATTTGTTATATACCCAGTAATCGCCTTTATGGTCCACTCTGTTACGGGTGACGTTTGACGATACCAAAGTACATAACTCCTTATGTAGGGAACCGTAGTGACTTCAGGTTTGAGGACTATTCATACCAATAGTCACATGAGAAAGTTTATGACACTCATATGACGATCCATGAAACTTTCTCATGGCGGGTCAGTTCAGTATATATTCTCTAATATATACCCATGTGTCAACTTGATATCATATATCCATGACTTGTGAGATCAAGTCATCAATTGACCTACATGCTAGTCTTTATGTATTAATATTGCCCTTGCATATTAATACTTGACTAGGAACATTTAGGAAAGTGTTCTCTACAGCCTCTCATAATCAATTCTGCCAATTGATGTGCTGTAGATAAGAACCTACTTTTCTAGGGTATTATTATATTTAATTTAGCTGGCACAAGCTAGACGTAAATATAGTAACCAATCCTTTGCCTTTATAGAATATGATACAAAATATTCCCTATTCAACCATCACATGATTGGTTCTAGGGCTATAACTAACAGCAAACGGGACGGATAAGAATCGGTTCGGCCTAAGCAATCCAGAGGTCGTTCGGTGAGGGAAGAAGGAGAGTGGGTTCAGGCTAGCAGGGAGGCCAAAGGCTATACCATCCGTGAGCTATAGACCTAAGTTAGTTTCACCAAAAGTGGATGGTTGAGGGGGACAGGCTAACCTAGTTTCCTGAAATGTAGATGAGGAGGCATTATGTAACAGAAGGAGAGGTCCCCACATAATATTCCGAGAAGTCTTCGCCTCTCGTATCTATAACAGAATTATTCTCCAGGTGGACGTGGTGGCCACGTGTACGATGGGGATAATCCGTGAGGTATCGATAGATCAGAGAAGGAGGATAAAAGAGAGAAGGAGGACAGAAGAAAGGAGATTCGCAATTATTCCAACAAGCAAGAGATGAAGATACAGGAGGAGGAGAGCTACCACTACCTCGCCAGAGAAGGAGAGTAGCGATCTTCGCTGCCACGTTGCGTGTACTCTTTCTTGTATTGAGGTTAAATTGTAAGAGACTTTCTCCTCTGCCTCGTGAAGTTTTCTTTCCGAAAAGGAGGACGTTCATAGTGAAAGTGCTTGGGCATTGTCCCCGGGGAGAGAGCTCACCTCCGTGGAGTAGGAATACTCATTCCGAACCACGTTACATCCTGTGTTCTAGTTTTCATTGCCGGTGTTGGTTTTGCGTTTCTTTGCTTCGTCTTCTCATTTTTACTGTTGCGACCTGTGAGAACCCCCAAAACCCCCTTCGTGCCTTTGTCGCATCGAAAGGAGGTAAATGCATTTTTCCTCGCCGCATCATATATATATATATATATATATAGAGAGAGAGAGAGAGAGAGAGAGAAATTTAATATGTTGCGCGCTTGTGCGCAACTACAATCTGTTGTCCATTCTACCATGCATGCATCGTTTAATCTTGCGGAATGTGAGAATACACAGTAACTCTTCTTCTATATGCACCTGAGCACCCATTGCCATTGAGAAAACTGTCCAGTTGCTCCGGTCGAATTGCGAAAACTGAGATTTCATCTCTGCTCCCAAGCACCACCCGAGCATCACAAGGAAGGTGCTCGACATCATCGGAATCCAATCGAATTCCAATCACGATCGGGTCGGAATCAGGCCGCGATCCGATCGAAGTCGGAGTCCGTTGGATCACGATCGGAATCCGATTCCGACCGAATCACGGGCGACTTTCAACCAGATTGTGATCGGATTCCGACTAAATCGCGACCAAATTCCGATGATGTCGAGCTCCAACGACTATGGTTTGGCGGATGCAATTGAGCCATATTTCAACTGTGATTCGGTCGGAATCTGACCATAATTTGACTGGAATTCGATCGTGGTCTGGCCGATTCCAATAATGTCGAGCACCATTGCCATAGAGAAGAAGCAGCGTGCATGGAGAAAATTTCAAGTTACTATACATTCCCATTCCACACAATTGGACAGCGGATCGATCATCACGTGTAGTACGGAACAGACGGTTGGATCTACATCACGACTCATCAACACTAAAATAATTAGCTAATGTGTTCTCCATATATAACTCTACATTTGATCATACAAATTTGCGATTAAAACAAAAAATTATATTACTTTATCGGGCAATCAAAATGACATAATCGGGAGTGTTACAAAAACATATTAGCTCACCGTATTGAAAAATTAAATTCAACACATACTTGTTTGTCTCAAATTAAGTTGTCCATGATAAGCAAACTATTAGATACTAAAATCCTCCAAACAATTGGAATATACAAGACGTCAATAAGAGTAAGAATCTAGAGTTTTAAAATTTAAGTAGTTTTGCCATGCCTTGTATATGAAATGAAGTAGTACCTAAAATTTTAGGTAATTTATCAAAGGGCATACCTCAAATTTGGAATTGTCTAAACACAGTTCCATGATTTCATATTTACCAAAACACACACTTCATTCCCTTTTTACCTCTCATGTCAAACAAACATACAATTAATACTGAGATTTTACATACATCCGAGCCACAATCGAAAAACCTGAGTCATCCAAATGTCACTTGATATTATACGTGGTGCTGAGAATTTAAATCCCAGCACCACTATGTTCCTGGTAATATAATTCCCAGCACTACCTTTTTTTCAACCAGTTTGATATTATATGTGGTGCTGAGAATTTAAATCTCAGCACCACTATGTTCCTGGTAATATAATTCCCAACACCACCTTTTGTTTCGGCCAACTTGAAATTGTATGTGGTGCTGGAAATTTAAATCCTATGACCATCGTGTTCCTGGAAATATCAGAAATTATGGATACCTAATAAAACCTTGAATATCAGAAATTTTGGGTATGGATACACAAAGGGGCACGTCCCAAACCCAATGGACTTGGATTGGATCGAAGAATAGGTGAATAAGGTCATCAATGGATTTTGACCAAAACCCATTGATGAACCTAGAAGAGTCCAAATTTTAAAATCTTGACATGGACTGAAAGATCTTACCGTATGAATTGTTAATGTGTCGAGGATACTTGATTCTGATCCTCCTACCTCCCAGTTTTGATTGCGTGTCACGTGGCACGGGGCTTAATTTCTGAAATATAGTTGTGGATACCTAATAAAATCTTGAATATCAGAAATTTTGCACACTTCCCTAATCCAATGTACTTGGATTGGAACGATGAAGAGGTGAATAGGGTCATCAATGGATTTTGACCGAAACCCATTGATGGACCTAGAGGAGTCCAAATTCTGAAATCTTGACATGGACTAAAATATCTTACAGCAAGAATTGTTGATTTGTCAAGGAAACTTGGTTATGATCCTCCTACCTCCCAGTTTTGGCTGCGTGCCATGTGACACGGGGCCTGATTTATGAAATATGATTGTGGATACCTAATAAAACCTTAAATATCAGAAATTTTGGGCACCGATACACAGAGGAGCACTTTCCAAACCCAATGGGCTTGGATTGGATCGAAGAAGAGGTGAATAGAGTCATCAATGAGTTTTGACCGAAACCCATTGATGGACTTAGAGAAGTCCAAATTCAGAAATCTTGAAATGGACTGAAAGATCTTATAGCATGAATTGTTGATTTGTCGAGGAAACTTGGTTCTAATCCTCGTACTTCTTAGTTTTGGATGCGTGTCACGTATAAATTCAAGCTGGGCGAAAAAAAGGTGATGCTAAGAATTATATTCCCAGAAACACAGTGGTCCTAGGGTTTAAATCCCAGGAACACAGTGGTATTGGGATATAAATTTCCATCAACACGTCCAATTTCAAACTGGTCGAGAAAAAAGGTGATGATGGGAATTACATTCCTAGAAACACAGTGGTCCTGAGATTTAAATTCTCAGCACCACGTACAATTTTAAGCTGACCGAGATAAAAGGTGGTGCCGAAAATTATATTATCAGAAACATAGTAGTGCTGGAATTTAAATTCCTAGCATCACGTACAATATCAAGCTTATCGAAAAAAAAAGATGGTACTGAGAATTATATTACTAGGAACATAGTGGTGTTGGGATTTAAATTTGCAGCACCACGTACAATATCAAGTGACATTTGGATGACTCGGGATTTTCGGTTGTGGCTCAGATGCATGCAAAATCTCACTATTAATTGCATGTTTATTTGACGGGAGGTGTAAAAAGGGAATGAAATGTGTGTTTTGATAAATATGAAATCATGGGACTGTGTTTGGGCAATTCCAAACTTGAGGTGCGCCCTTTGGTAAATTGCCGTAAAATTTTCAAGTAGAATACTCCATCTTTCATAGACTCTAGCTTTGTGAAGAAGTTCATGTTGGTCGATCCTCACTGTTGGGTGGAAATATCAGTCAAGGTGCCTCGTCTTCCACCACACTAGCTAATCGTGCTGCAGTTACAAACTATCTATGATTTACCTTCCTTTCATCGTTGTGGGACCGACGAGAGAGCCCTCAGCATATGGGTTAATATCTTTTTGCACCAGTGAAGAAGTTCATGTTGTTACATACATGCTTTATGGCAGGAGTCCCCACCAAAAGGATGTAGCTTTAAGAATGTTAGGCTAAAAAATTATCGTGGCAAGTTTCTTTAAAATTTTAAAGTTTTCTCTTTATTCTCCTTCTAATGATGACACTTTTTGAAGTGTTTTTCTTTTACACAAAAAGAGCAATCCTCCATTTTTTTTTATGTGAGATTTTTTGGTCCAATGATCTTTCCCCTTCTTGTTCATGGGTGGAGCCTTTGACATATTGTCTCCTTCCCTAAAAAGTACCTTAGACTTGTCTTGTTGAGAACCTTCCTCTTGATTCCTAACCAATTTCTATGGTTTTAACCTACTCCTTGAAGTACATATATAAGTTTTGTAGGATCAAATGGTAACCTGCTAGAGTTGGGAGGGGTTTTGATATTTAGGCAAATGGTTTGATTTAGGTCTTGCATTTGTATTTGATATATGTGTTTTGAGTGTGAAGAAACTTAAGTATACACACATGGAGACAACTTGGTATGACCAATGTCATGATTACCTAGTGATTCAAGGTTTATGCAGATCAGAGAAGGATGATATGAACACCTGAGGAACCACAAGATGAGGTACATTAAAGGTAGTTATTCTCAGAAAGAAGATTATGTAAGTGGAGCGAGAAAGATGACATGAATAGGGAGCTAAGGGCTTACTAGATTAAAGGGATGAGACATTTAATGTGAGATAGCTAATGTCACACACTTAAGCAAATGAGAAGGATGACATGAGGATGAAACTAAGAGCTAAGTGAATCTGAGAGATAAGAAGTTTGATGGGAGAATGTTTTATGGCAGAAGAAAGCTATTTGGTGAGTAGAGATTTGAGAGCAAATGTGCTCAAGTGAAGATGACTTTAAATCTAGGTGGACTTGATCATTAGATGAATCCTAGTCAACATGTCAGTCGGTTGAAAATGTATGAGTAGTTGACTAATGACTAAGTCGATTGGGCAATCAACTCTGAACTTATAGAATTGTATTTTCTATTGACCAATCAACTAATTGCTTATGATTATTTGATTGATGAATGTTGAATGAAATAGTCATGGATGGAAATGAAGAAAATAATCATGATATATTGGTTATGGTAGGCTAGTCAATTGGTGGTTATGACTAGTCAACACCATGTACGAAGTATTCATCAAAAGAAATGCAAAAAATCCATCATCATTCACTAGAATAAATCGAATTATTTGACTAATGGTGCAAAACTAGTTGATAGATGTGTGTCATATTAGCAAGAATGTGTCAACAAAGTGATTTGTGGAAGAAACTATATTAAGAGTTCTAAAGGACATAAATCACATACAATATATCATAGATCATATTTTCAGGGTAATATTCTATTTATTTTATGCCTTCTTCTTAAACCCTAAATTTCTATTGTAAGTCTATTGTTATTTCGATGATTTGTAAAGAGATTTCTTCAACTCTTGTACTTAATTAAAGAGAAAAAAAATAGTGGATTCCAGGAGTGACCACCAAAAGGATCATACACCATGGATTGAAGTCTAGATAAAGCCTCACAAGGATGAGATTTCAACTAAACCAATGGGATTTCCATGAGGATGAAAAGTCAACAAGGATGCGACCTCAACAATGTAAAGTGATTGAACCACCAAATAGGATTTCCTATTTATTCTCTAATTGATATAAAAATCAACCTGCAGAGAGAATCCTCGTAGTACAACTCACCAAATAGATATAAATCTAGTCCTAGGTGCAAAGAGAGTTTAATTAACAAGAGAGCTTTTGATGCAAGAATGAAACCTTTAATAAACCTTCTAAAGCCCCTAGATGATGATTTAATACCTCAACAATGATAAATTAATGTTTCAGATGTTTTCATGTGAGTTCTTATGCAAAAAGATTGACCAAAGCAGACTTTAAATAAGGCCTAATGGTTATAAGTTTTCACAATTGGTTGACTAGCAAAAGTTTTTGGTTGGCCAAAAACTAAAATGTTTACCATCATTCAAAGCCATAGTTCAAATTTTGGTTGACTAAGAAATGTATTAGACTTACTATGATAGTTTGGTCACCTAACCAAAGCTTTTAGTCATTTGAAACTTGGTTGTTGTTCAAAATTGTTAATCTTTCGTCGCCTATATATACCTTGGTTGTTGGTACCAAGATACCTAAAACCTTAGCAGGTGAGCTAAGAATGATCTCTCTAAGTACCACTCCTTATATTCAAGTAAATCCTCTTGTTATAAGGTCTACCTTAAACCACTACAAGAACTCAACAAAATAGCGACGAATTATTAACGATAAGTTAATATTTTGTCGCTAATAATAATCATTACCGATGAATTTTATAATCGTCGCAAATAAACGAATTTTTCTTGTAGTTAACAAACCCAGAACACATCACAATACTTAAGTGTTTGCACCAACTTTTTGCTCCTCAAGCTTGATCCATCACCAAGGTAGGCACTCCCATTGGATGCACACTCAACCTATTAAGTCAATCATCAAGTTTACTTCACTATATCCTTATTAAAATCCTTTAGATAAAGTGTAACAAAAACATTATGCACATTCTTGATAAACACGTTAATATCAAAACGTTTACAAACATATACATGTTGCCAGATGTTAAAACACCATGATCAAACTCAACTATAAGAGAGGATAAGACATATATATATGAGGTTTGGAACTCCAAGTAACAACATACCACGTACTTTGTTGCTTCTAATCTGACAAGTCAAAATTAAATCACTAAAATTTACCTTCCAAATGAGGCAATGTAGCAGCTGCAAACCTCTAGAAGTTATTTAAGAGGGCACAAGGATAAAATTTCAAGAGAATATGACCTCAACCCAAGCAATGAAATTTCCATGAGGATGAAACCTCAACAAGGATGATACCTCAATGACCCAAAGAGATCTTCCCAACAACTAAGGTTTTTGATTCATTATCTCTAATTAAATGATATAAAAATAACCCCTAGAGAGACATCGTCATAACTCACCTTATAGATTTAGACCAACCCTAAGTAAGAAGAGAATCACTAATAATTCTTTTAACGCAAGGCTGAAAATTTTGAATATGCATTCCAAAACCCCATAGTGATCTTTTGACACTTCAACAATGATAGAGGCATATATGAACTGTTTTGTGTGACTGCTTATATAATAAGAATAACAAAAATCAATCTTCAAATAATGTTTAATAATTATACTTTCTTTGGTTGGTTCATTAACAGAAGTCTTTGGTAGTTTTTCATGCAACGAGGGTTCAATTAAGTACAGTAATGAATGAGATGAATTCAACAATAAAACAAAAGCAAATGTTTTGTATTTTTCAGATTCAGCATAAGACATTAATGGTATTTACATGGTTTGTATTTGTAAATGTAGGTGGGGAAACACAGCTGTTGATGAGGGACGTAGGTGTGGGAGCCAACCTCTAGTTAATATTCTTGAAGTTGCACTAGTAAAAGGAAGAGAACAAGTAAATTGACACAGCTGATCATGGCCTTTTCCGCAAGAGAAATCATCAAAAATCACTCAGGAACTTAATCGACAAATTCTTCTTCTTCTTCTTCAATTGCATATATATTCATTTAGTTTTTGTTGGAGCCTGGCTTTCAATTCTCTATAAGCAGCTGTTATGATATTTACATGGAACCTAAAATAACTAGTGAACATGGAGACTTTCCTCGTATTTATTTCAGGTTGAAAAAATGAATTACTGTACACAATATCATATTAGTCTGCTTAATGTGTATCTCAGTTGACTGTCACTTCTCTATAACTTTGGTGTTATTTTTATATCCATTTCTTACACTAGGAGATGCATTTTTCAATTATTTAGCTAAAACCATGAGTTTCTATCAGCCCGAGTTTTTTAAAGAGTGCTTTTTGGTGATAATTAATTAGTTATAGTGTCATTGTAGGAAGATATATATCTTTGATGGCACACCATCACAATGGCTATTAGAAAAGCTATTGTCATAGAACGAATATCTGTACTTATTACGAATTTAAAATTTTCTAAGTAAGTTAAGTGTGAAGCATGTATTTATTGTAGCAAAAAATTGATATTCATTCCAAGTGTTCTTATCAGTCGACTTCACAATTATCGTAAGAGAAATAAATCATGCACGAAGAATCTTTTTATGATCCAAACGGATATTAACGGAGCGAAAAGATTAGCGCCTCCGAAAGACTTTACGGTCTCTAGAGAGGTGAAGCATGCATTTATGCTTCATCAAACATTTGCTTTTCCTTCGTTCTAATATAATTGAACATTTGTGACAGCAAGCAAGAACACTAGCTGTAACAATTTGCAACGATGAAAAGTTGAACGATCATGAATAAGTCAATTGTATGATGGATAGGTGCGATAAAATTGACAACAAATGACATTTGAATTGCAAGGAAATTGATCTTTTTTATTGTATAAATTGCTTTGATAAACATATTCTTAGGGTTATCCTTTGCCCCACTTTCTCTTGCACATGCAGTGCACAAAACTCTAGTAATTCCCCATGCGTGACTCTCCCTATGAGACCCTTGTTTCTTGCGACTCTGTCAATGATCCTCCACTCCTAAGCGTCGCTCCCTAGAAATCATTCTTACCGTGTGTGTGACTTACCTTCGCTAACAACATGACTTCCCTCTTTGGCCATCAACCTAGCGATCATAACCAAGTTAGCCCTTCTTTCCTAGTCCAACCTCCCCCCACAACCAACAACTCCAATTAGAACTTCTTCCGGCAATTGAGAACCCTCCACACTTGTAATTTGCTTCACCACGAGTCACCATCATCGATGACATTTTGATCAATAAAGATTTTTGTACGTACTCTTGCTAATCATTAAATAAGATATTTATGCTTGTTAATCTTACAATTCTACTTCTTATATGGTATGGCTTAACATGACACTTTTTTGTTGTATGTTGCATTTTATATGACACAACTTAAAATGTCACATGGAAGTTCAGTAGGGTATTAGTATTCCATGCATATAAAAGATGTTTACTCATTTTAGATGGAAGAGAAAATTTATCATGTTCTGATGATGTAACCCATAATTTTTTTTCTATTACTTGTAGTTAGACTAACCTAACTATTTTGTTATAAAGAAACTTTACACAAAAAAGGCTTTCTATCTAATTAGTGCGTTGTAAAATATATTTTTAGAAGTGTCATATCAATTTGACAATTTATGAGACAAATTCTTGGCAAACCCAACCTTTTGAAAAATTGCATAATAGCAATATGCGATCTTTGGCTTTTGGGGAAAAAAAAATACTATGATCGGACGGTAATTAATGTTAAATCAAAGTTAGTTTTGAATGAAAATGTTATCCTATACGACTCATTCGTGAGCATCCGTGAGCATTTCTATTATTCACCATCCGATTCTCTTAGGGTTCAAAGATTGAGCTATAGTGCACACTTGATCGGATGGTGGATAATAAAGATGCTCATGGGTATTCACGGATGAATTGTGCAGTGATACTGCTGATACCTTTTCCCATAAGTAAGATAAAAAGACCCGTGCGTAGGACATGACCCGAACCAAGTAGCTGGTTCGACGGAAGGAGTCTGAGAAGAATGGTTTAGGTGCGTAAGTTTGGGGAAATTGACTCGGGAGGATGGTTCGAGGAGGTTAGTACGGCCAGGCAAATTCGAAGATTGGTCCGATACGAGATAGATGAGAATCAGCTCGGTCCAGCGGGCCTGGAGGTGGTTCGGTACGGGAAAGATAGAAGTTGGTCCGAGCTATCGGAAAAAGCCTAAGAGCTACGCTACACGTGAGCGGTAGGTCTAGGCTAGCTTTACTGAAGGTAAGTGGTTGAAAGGGATGGGCTAGAATATTTCCTGAAATATAAATAAGAAGTTGTTACACAACAAAAGAGGACCCCACATAATATTCGGAGGAGCCTTTACTCCTCATGTCTGTAACAGAATGATTCTCCAGATAAGTAAGGTGGCCACGTGTACGATGAAGGAGGTTCGTGGTGCAACAGCTGGCTAGAGGAAGGGGGATAAAAGGGAGAAGAAGGGAAAGAGGAAGAGGATCCACATTTTTTCCAACAGGCAAGAGACAAAGGCACACTCAAAGGGAAGAGCCATCACATCACCGGAGAAGGAAGCTAGGAGAGTAGTGAGCTCCATCCTTTCAATACTTTTTGTGTATTGAGCTAATTGTAAGAGATCTTCTCCTCCACCTTTGGAAGTTTTTTCCACCAAGGAGGAAGTTCATAGTAAAAGTGTTTTGGCACTGTAACTCGTGGGAGAGCTCACCCCTATGGAGTAGGAATCCTCATTTGGGACCACGTTACATCATGCGTCTCTGTTCTTTGCTTGTGTTGCGTGCATTTTTCTTCTTCATACTTCATTACTGTTGCGGCCGGAGAGAACCCCCAAGCTTCCCGCACGCTTCCTGGCGTTGAAAGGAAGCTAGAAAATCCTTTCACGACCGCATCAGTTGGCACCGTCTATGGGAACATTCTGAGCAAGACGTGGAGATGCAACCAGAGGAGATACATTATCCAGTAGCCTTCTCTGCGGAGGAGAACCCCATCACAATACTACCGTCGCAGTTAAGAGCCATGGTGGACACACCCGTGGATGAGGCCCTCGCTAAAGAAAGGAGAAGGACTGGATACCTTCATCCTCATTCTGAGGAACCTTCCCCCTGTGGACCGCAACAAGAGATGCCCCCTCCACTTCGTACAACCACCAATGTTGAGGTGTTGCCTGGGGAGGGGCTGGGGGGACGAGCACATCAGACCACTATACCGACAACCCAGACTCGACGAGAAGAGCAGGGTGAAAGCCATTCAACTAGGGCTCCGGAGATTTACGAGCCCAGTCCTTTCACTATGGACATTCTTTCTGAAGTACCGCCTTCATACTTCAGAAACCCCCAGGTGGACAAGTATGATGGCACGACGGACCCTGAGGAGCATCTATTGCAGTTCGTAGGAGCTGCCTCGCTTCATTGCTACACTGATGCCCTCAAATGCCGAGTCTTCCATACCACTTTAACTAGCTCGGTGCAAAAATGGTTCAATACCCTTCCCTCGGGGTATATTACTTGTTTTTCTAATTTCCAAGGGATGTTCCGCCAAGAGTTCGCCAGTTGTAAGGTGTACAAGCATGGTGCTTCCGTCTTGCTGCACATTACGCAGGGGCCCTCAGAGTCACTCAGAGGGTATCTTCATCGATTCACTTTCACTGCCAGAAACATCCCCTCAGCAAGATTAGATGCCTTCAGAGTGGCCATTCCACACGGGCTAAGGGAGGGTCCTTTCCTTAGATCACTCTTGAGGAAGCCCGCGACAAGCTACGAAGAATTGCTAAGCCGCGCAGAAAAATACATTAATGACGAAGAAGGATTGAAGGTTCGAAGGGCCGAACGAGCCTCTACAATGGCCCCTACCGAAAGAAGTAGCCAGGTAGCCCCTCGAGTGCCTCCTTGGCGAGAATATGTACGACCTTTTCTGCCAGAGGCTCCCAGGCCTCGATTATTGATGCAAGGAGTTCACCCCACGCCTCCATTGCAAATCATGGCTGCCGATGCAGTCCCTCCCCTAAGAACCTGGAAAGAGCGGGAGATGAAGTTTTATGACCAATAGGGCCTTTTGCAACGACTAATGGGGTATAGGGGGTGCATCGCAACCCTCCCACCCCTTTTTTCTGTCAATATCATATGGAATATGGCCACACTAGTGGTCGATGTTTCAAGTTGCAGGAGGAACTGGAATGCATCCGAGCCGGTTATCCTCATGTGCGGCCTCAAACGGGAGGGCCGGCACGGTGAGGCCAACGACCCAACATGGCTCGTCTGGGGCCCTACAACCAACGACCTCAGGTTACTTTCCCTCCAGATCCACAGACTCCTGCCCAGGAGGGTATATCTCAAGGAGGCCCGTCAGGTGACGACCCTTCATCTGATCCGAATGACATCCCTACACAGGGAGTTATTCATGTTATCGTAGGAGGACCTACTGATGGGGACTCCAATCGGACGCGGAAGTCCTATGCTCGCCTCATGGAGAGCTTGGCCATTGTTACTGATCAGGCTGTCCAGACAGCGCCACCAGTTTCATTCGGGCCAGAAGACCTCCGAGGCATTCTGCTACCTCATACGGATGCTCTGGTAATCCGTGTTTCCCTAGCTAACTATGAAGTGACCCGAGTATTAATCGATTTAGGAAGCTCTATCAATATCCTCTTCCAAGAGGCCTTTGGACAGATGCAGCTGGGAAATGCACAGTTAGAGGACGTGGCCACTCCTCTCTTTGGATTTGTAGGACATGTGGTGCATCCCACAGGGCAGATCTCGTTGCCCCTCACTCTGGGCACAAAGCCCAGCCAGAAAACCAACATTGTTCCTTTTCTTATCATGGATGCTCCATCCACTTATAATGCGATTCTAGGTCGTCCCTTCCTGTCTATTTTTTAGGCGGTGACTTCTCCTTACCACCAGAAGGTAAAATTTTCAGTCGGGCAACTGATTTGAGAGTCCAGAGGCGAGTAGAAGGCTGCACGGAGCTGCTACATACAAATGGTTAGGGATGACCAAAAGAAAGCCAGAACAGACGACCCTAAAGGAAAAGCCGCCGTAATCTCTGACGTATGTGTGCTGGAAGAGTCTCCCCCTAAAGCGGGAGAAATAGAAGAAGGAGAACTAGTGGAGATAGCTCCAGGAAAAGTCACTCGAGTAGCTCAACAGCTCGAGGTTAAGGAGGAGTTGGTGGCCTGCTTAAAGAAAAACGAAGATATCTTTGTCGGGAATGTGCATGACCTTGCGGGGATCGACCCTCACGTTGTTGAACATCATCTCAACATTACTAGAGGAGTCCGACCCGTCCAACAGAAGCGGTGACATTTTAGACCTGAAAAAGACAAAGTGATAGATGAGGAAGTAGATAAATTATTGCAAGCGGGTCATGTTAGAGAGATTCAATTTCCTGAGTGGGTATCCAATGTAGTTCTGGTCCCCAAGACTTCGGGGCAATGGAGGATGTGTATTGACTTCTGTGATTTAAATAAAGCATGCCCTAAATACTGCTACCCCTTGCCTCGTATCGATCAATTGGTGGATTCTACTGTGGGATACGAAGTGGTGTCCCTAATGGACGCTTACCAAGGGTATCATCAAATACCGTTGGCCAAAGAGGATCAAAAGAGAGTCAATTTTGTGTCAGTGGGAGGGTTATATGCCTATGTGATGATGCTTTTCGGTCTAAAAAATGCAGGGGCCATATACCAGCGACTCATGGACAAAATCTTTGCAGAACAAAAAGGCAAGAATGTGGAGGTTTATGTTGACGACATTCTGGTTAAATTAAAAATCACTCGGGATCTGGTTACTGACCTGGACGAGACTTTTGCTACTCTGAGGCAATATAACATGAAATTGAACCCCAGAAAATATTTGTTCGGAGTGAAGAGAGGAAAGTTTTTGAGGTATATTGTAACTGAGAAGGAACTGCAGGCCAATCCGGAGAAAGTGCAGGCGTTATGCAATATGAAGTCGGCTACTAATCTGCGAGAAACTCAAAAGCTGATAGGAAGAATTGTTTCCTTGTCCCGATTTATAGCTAGATCAGCAGACAAAGGACTACCTTTCTTCCGAATTTTGCGCAAGGCTACTAAATTTCAATGGGATGATCAATGCGAACAGGCTTTCCGAGAGCTGAAGAAATATTTAGATGAACTGCCTCTGTTAGCCAAACTAGTAGCAGGAGAGCCCTTATGGATGTACTTAGCTGTTTCAGAAGGAGCCATCAGTTTAGTATTATTAAAGCAAAAAGGTTCTCAGCAACAACCTATTTATTATACCAGCCATATCTTGAAAGGAGCTGAATCACGATACACTGAGCTGGAGAAGTTGGTGTATATTTTAGTTTTGACAGCCCGTAAGTTGAGGCCATATTTCCTAGCTCACCCAATTAATGTTTTAACTCACAGTGAATTAGGCAGGGTGGTGACTAAGCCTAATTTTTACGGTAGATTGGCTAAGTGGGTAGTGGAGCTAAGTGAGTATGACATTCATTATCAGCCCCGAACCATCATCAAGGCTCAAGCTCTCGCTGATTTTCTAGCAGAGGTACCTATTGGTCTAAAGGATGGCTCGGCGGAAAAAGAAGAGGGATCGAAGGCGTGGAATGCCTTTGTAGACGGTTCTTCTGGGTCTCCAGGCAGTAGGGTGGGGGTACTGTTAATATCCTTTGAGAAAGAGGAAACTCGTATAGCCGTGCGTCTGGGATATCGAGTGTTCAACAATGAAGCAGAATATGAGGCTATTCTAGCAGGGTTACAAGCCACCAAAGCCGTAGGAGCAACTTTCGTCATGATCATTCGAATTCTCAGTTGGCAGTGTCACAACTTCAAAGCTCTTTCACGGTGCGGGAAGAAAGATTGCAAAAATATTTAAGGGCTTTTGAGAAAGAAAAGGCTCATTTTCGGCAAGTTCTCCTGAAACAGATTCCGAGAGAGAATAATTGGAAGGTAGATGAGTTGGCTCGGCTAGCTATCGCTATGGAAAAGGTAAAATAACTTGAAGCAGTCTGCATGGAAGTCCCCACCTCTCTGGTAATATATAATGTAGAGGAGGCCATCTCAGGAGTGGGTCAGATCCCTGATTGGAGGGATGACATCATGACATACTTGCAGCAAGGAAAATTTCCAAGAGAAAGAGGAGCGGCATCCGTTTTAATGAGCAGAGCAAAGCGGTTCACTATCATGAATGGAGTCCTATACAAGATGTCTTTCGGGCGGCCCCTGCTGAAATGTTTGGGAAAGGAAGATGCTGAATGGGTACTCTGGGAGATACACAAAGGTTGCTGCAGTAATCATTTGGGGGGAAGAGCCTTGGCGAGAAAAGTCTTGTTAATAGGGTACTTTTGGCCCACCCTCCAATAAGACACAGCTTGTATTGTACAAATCTGTTCGACCTATCAGAAGCATAACAACCGGTCCGAACGACCGGCTGAATTGATGAAAACTGTTGTTGCTTCATGCCCCTTCGATCAATAGGGAATGGATATAGTGGGCCCCATGCCTGTGGCACCTTTATAGAAAAATTTTTTATTGGTGGCTGTGGATTACTTCTCCAAGTGGGTGGAAGCAGAACCCCTTGCCAAAATCACTGAGATTGCAGTGATACAGTTCTTATGGAAGAATATTATCTATCGATATGGAGTTCCCAGGAGGTTAGTTAGTGACAATGGACGACAATTTCAGGGTAAAAGGATCAGGGAATGATGTCAGAGTCTTAATATCTAGCAAGCTTTTACTTCTGTAGATCACCCTCAGGCTAACGGGCAGGTGGAAGTAACTAATAGAATCCTCATTCAAGGATTGAAGACTAAACTGGGTGGATGAGCTGCCAGGGATCTTGTGGGCTTATCGAAGTACTCTAAAAATTGCAATAGGGGAGACTCCTTTCAGCCTGGTGTACAAAATGAAAGCTGTCATTCCGGTGGAGGCCCTTTTAAGTAGCGCTTGCATGGAAGTTTATGAGCCGGAGCAGAATCAAATCGTCTGTAGCACTAAGCTGGATTTGCTGGAAGAAAAGAGAGACCAGGCGTGGAGGTGAGCAGAGTTTTTTAAGCGAAGGGTACAACAAGACTTTAATAAAAAGGTAATGCTCCGGAGGTTTCAAGAAGGAGATTTAATTCTGCACAAGGTCAGTCCTGCCGGAGATCCGGGGAAATTAGCTCCAAATTGGGAAGGACCCTATGTGGTGACACGCCGTGTGGTAGGGTCGACTTATTATTTGAAGGATGATCAGGGCAAGGAACTCCCTCGACCCTGGAATGTTGTACACTTGAAGCATTTTCATACTGTGTAAGGGGTGATGGATAAAGAAAAGAATTGAGGGGTTTCTTGGTAAATGTATGCGACGATTCAATATGTCATTAGATGTATGGCAAATATGAATACACTTGGTGAATCATTTGCATTAACCTTAATTTCTCTCTTGTGGACTATGAAAAGAAAGAAGACGAAAAGGAAGCTATGTGTAATGACCTAAATCCCTTAATGATGACTATTCTAAAGCGATACATCAAGTTACAATATAAAATGATCTGGAGGGTAGCGCCGGAAGTCGATTTCCCAATGTAAGTAGAGAGCAGGTTGGTTCGCAGGAGGTAATCCTTGGTCAGCATACTGCTGAACCACTTCATTAAATTCATCCTGGAAGGTGGCCCACATCAGAGCTATTAACCGTTCTCGTCGGCTCGGGTCGTCAGGACTTTGATTTTGATGAAGCCTGCGGTAATTCTCTTGATGCTTCCGGAGGGATCATCGCATTTCACTGTAGCGTTGGGATATTTCCATGATAGCATCAGCCAGGACCAATATGTCATTCGCTTGGGAGGTTTGGTCCTATTGCAGGAGCCTCATCATATCCATCATATTTTGGCATATGGAGGCTGAAATCCCCTCTACAACCTCCGTATGGGATCTAGTGCGAACAAGCTCCCTACCCAGTCTCTGGAGGGACGCTTTCTGCCTGTGTATACGTGCATGAGCATGCACCCTAAAGGTTATTAAGGAGGAGTTTTCTTGTACCTCCTTGCATAAGCGGGTGCGGAGATCCCTTATCTTGTCTTCCGTTCTTTGTTGTTGAACCCGCAGGTTCACGATGATTTCCGAGTCCCTTTGTTTTTTGCGGAGGAGTTCAACTATTTGCTCTTGAAGGTCTGCCAACTCTTGAGAACGGGGAGTTTCTTTGTCAGTCTGTTCCTGCTGAATGCCCTGCAGGGTAGATAGCAGTTCTGTGTGGGCCCATTGTTGTGCTTGTAAGGCTGCTATAGACTCAACATCCTTTTGCTGTTGGCGATGAGCTTCTGTCAGCTGCTCCTAACATTGCTTCAGTTGTTGTAATAGAAGGTGCTCCCGACTCTGGGCAGCAGTTTGATCCCCTAGTCGTTGTTGCTCCCGCTGTAGAAACTGAGCTTGATATTGCGTGAAGGAGCAGTCCAGTTCTTGATAGTTTGTTAAGGCCTGGAGATCATTAATCAGAAATAGATCGTTAAACGAAGAAAATCAACAAAGTTAATTTGGGGATCATACCAATTCTAGAACGTGGCGCAAACTCTCCATCCATGGAGTCAATTCTTCCAAGTTTAAGATTCGAAGACCACGGGTGAAAGAAGAAGAAGGGATAGATGACGCTAGAGGCAAAGGTTCGCTCATGATGGAGTGATGAAAGGTGGGAGCAATGGGTTGTGCCGGGGGTTTGATGCGCACGGGCGCGACCTCAAATCTCGCGCCAGCTATCGTCGTGGACTCAAAGTGCGTGATCGCGCTCAACGCCCGCAAGTGCACGGATGTAGTCAAGTTATAAAGATTTATCGATCCCACAGGGACTGAGATTCAAATACCAATACACTAAGTGGTTGTGATTGTTCGGACGAAATCTCTGAGAGAGTCGGTTGGTGAGGACTATCGGTGGACCCTACTCTGTGCGGTGTCACACGGAGGAGGAAAAGAGTGTGCTGGGGTCTTAAAAAGAGATTCTAGGACTTTGGTTTCGCTTGTGTACCACAGAACAATGTTGTCAATTGGCGTCGTCTAAATGTCTACCTACGGTTTTGGGGAAGGGACATCATACACTCTCCCGTAGAGCCGCCGCATTCACCGGGAGCTATCCTCGCCCAAAAGGACGGGATAGAGAGTACGAGGATGCCAAATCAATCCTTGCGGTGGACCGTTTCTGATTCCACCGCTCCCTTCTCCCCACAGTTATGGGAGATCAGGTTTACCCCTAGGTTCCTTGATCAAACCTCCTAAATCTAGATTGTGAGGGCTGTCACCACCTTGTATCGCCTAAGCACAGTGGAAAGAAAGCCAAACTCACGAAGATATAATAGAGAGCAGCAACTACCAATTGTCAAATCAAACTTTTGGCCATAATTTAATATGAACCAACATTGTCTATGTACACAAGCTACTCCCTAATCCTAGAATCAAAATACTACTGCATAAATATGAAGGAAGAATCACAAAACATGTTTAAGTTCGAATACAATAGAGATAAAGCACAGAAATAGAGATATACAATGCTTTGTGATCTTCTATCCGGCGTTGTATTGCAAGTTGTGGACCTTCAGCGGCGTTCCTCCTCCCCGCTGCTAGTTACCGAAGCTTTTTAGGGCTTCGACGTGCCATCCTAGCCATCATACCTGCCCCCTAGGGTTTAGGCAGAGCCATCCTTATATAGATATCACCTCGGACCGCTGCAAAATCCGGAAAAAACCCTAGTCGCGCAAATCCATCAGACTGCCACACGACCGTGTGTTTCCACACGGCTAGGCCGTGTGCCCTGGTGTGTTGTTCTTCGCCCATCGGACACGGCCGTGTGAATCCACATGCCCTGGCCGTGTCCCACTCTGCGTCTAGCGTCAAATGTCTTTCTTTCACTCCGAAAATGCGTCTTTTCCCCCCGAAAAGCCAACCTGCACACAGAAGTACAACGAGCAGACCTCCGAACTAGAAATAGGAAATGCGTGTAAAAACAGAGTAACATATACATGAAACTATCACAAAATGTAATAAGATGTGAGCGAAAACTACGCCTAAAACCCTATATGTTTTGCTCACATCACTTCCCCCAGACTTAAATCTTTGCTTGTCCTCAAGCAAACCTCAGTGCCATGAAATTTTAAAATATTGTTCCATAATTAGCGTGTTAACTAAATTTATCAAGTGTTATTTGTAATCAAAGCAAAACAAATATGTTCTAAAAGTTCACTAAGTTAACTCCTTGTGCTCGTGCTAGGCGAATCATTCTTAGGGGATGCCCGTTCCATGGTGAGTTAAGTCGTCACCCCATAGCTTTCCTAAGATTTCCGGCTCTTAGGCACTTACTTGCCCAAAGCGAGGGTCGTTCCCTAGATCTAGCATAAAGTCTCAAAGGCATGCTCGGTATTGAGAGAAATTGGGAGGTGTTTCCTCAGTAACCTAACTCGGTCTCAAAGGGGCACATACCCATTTTCACCCACGACAACTATTTTTTATCCCTCTCAATCTCTTTTTTTTCTCTTTTTTTTTTTCTTTTTATTTTTCAGCTCGCTGGGATTTTGATTTTTCCAAATGGGCTTACACAATCCGAGCATCTCCAGCAACTAAAATGCTAAACCTAGAGTCACCTATAGATTCCAATGTACTAGACTATTGAGGTGAATCATAACTAGGTATATAATAGATTCTCCCTTTCAGAATGTTCGATATGTGTAAGTGCAAATCCAAAGCTAACTAGTGTAAGTCTAGAGCATTCTATAAAGCGAATAAAATAAAATACCATAGGATAAATGAAGTTAAGTTACCTATGGGAACAACTCATGCAAGCAACTTTTAAAAAAAATACTACTGAGGTAGCCTTAAACATAATAAAAATTAAGTACTGAAAGAAACTAAACAACTCATGCATGCATGAACAAATGAAAATACCAGAAAAGAAACTACTACTAGGAAAACAAAACAAAATATATTTTGGGGTCTCCCCCCAGACTTAAACAAAAATATACCTCTAATATGGTGGACAAGGTGGAAAGTCTGGGAGCCTCGACATCTCTGGATCCTGGGAGAACCTGCTGCTGAGCCGCTGATGCCACATATACATGTGGTCGATCTGGAAACTGGTGGATGCAGCGGTTGCTCAGTGCTCCTCCTCCCTAGCCCACTGTGCCTGCTGGGCGTGCATATGCTACCGCATCTCCCTGCGGTAGGCGGTCTCATCCTGGCGACGAGAAGCCTCCTCCTGGAAGTATATGTGGGCCTCATCGTAGAACTCCTCTGCCCGCTGGAAATGCTCTCGGAATCCCTGGAACTCCACCTGCTGGTAGGCGCTCTGCTCCTCCCATCGCTGCCTCTACGTCTGCTGCTCAGTGTAAATGTCGTCGAGGCGCGATCGGAACTCCGAGAAATCATATGCCGACATACCTGCATCCTACTCAAAAGTAGAAAAAGATGGTGGTGCAGGTGTAGGCTCATGTCAGCGTGGACTAGGTGGGCTCCTATGCATGTGTGGACTGGAGGGAGAGTGATACAAGGGTGGAGAGATGGGCGCTGATGTGGGTGGTCCCTCATGTGGAGGGGATTCCACTATCAGGTCCAAGCGCCAGTTGGCACGTATGGTGATGGTGGTACGATCCGGGTCGAGGAGCCTAAGGGCCGTAAGATTTTTCCTTACAAAGCATAAGGAGTCTCCTTCTCTTACAATCATCTTCATGGCCATGCATACTCCTAGGTCGATCCTAGGGCTCCCCTCTATACTCTCCAATGTTGTGTAATCGTACCCCATCCTATAGCAAATGTGGGTATGTAAGCCTCCCACATTGATCTCTCCACGTGCTGCTTTGCCCATCTTCACTAAGTGTCTGATGAAGTGGGACCCTACATCGATGCTACTCCTTTCTTGTAGCATATCCCATAGGCAAAGCAGCTCGCTGGCTCTAACTACACCATCACTCTCCCCATGACCAAATATAGTACTGGCCATGATGCGATGTAGGTATCGAAAGACGGGGTTTTGGAGGCGCGATGCTTTGACTCTAGATGGGTCATAAGCGTGATCCCCTATCAACTCAGTCCAAATCATACGAGAGTTGTACCCATTAGGGGTTCTTCTCTCTCCTCCACTGGGAAAGCCAAAACATGTGTTCCATTGGTGAAGGGTCCACTCATGCTCAATATTAAAAAGCCTAAAAGTTATCCTACCCTCCTCGCTCTCTCTACCCGTTAAAACTTCCGCCTCTAAAGAACTCAAAAATTCCAAAACTATCCTAGGGTAGGTTAGGTGCCTTATTCCCATAATCTCATCCCACCCCATTTTTGCAAATAGGGTTTGTATATCTCCTAACAACCCTAAGGATGCTAGCAAATCCTCATCTAAGTACCTAGTAGCAGTAAGTTTACGAGTAGAGAGCATATTGTAACTATCTCTATGTTCATTATTGCTAAAAAGTAGAGGGGGTAGGGCGTTACCCTCTTCCGGAGCTTGAGGAGCGTCGGCTCTTCTTGTTCGTCGCTCTGAGGTGCCAGATTGGGATGCTATGGTCTTGGTCCTCCTCATCCTTGCTTTTTTTGGCTTCTTAAGAGGTTGAAAATGCTTCTAGAGGAAGGGGAAGATGAAATCACACAGTTAGGGTAAGAACTTTTGAAGCACACAGCGCAAATGAGGTGAAAGCACACAACTCGGCCCTTTTAACCTCGCGCACCACGGCCATGTGAAAACACACAGCCAGGCCATGTGCGCCTCTGGTCAAGTGGGTACGACCATGGGAAAACACACGGCCAGGCCGTATGTCCCTTTTTTCCTCCCATTTTCGCACCATGGCCCGAATTTGTTCATACACTTCGCCGTGTAGACTAATATGGATTTCATTTTTGCCTAGCAAAGTTCTTTACTACTCCTAACTCTAAATGTGATGGAAATCAAAACTAAAATCAAACACATGTATGCAACGCAATAGAAAAGGGAAATCTACAACTAAACTTGGGTTGCCTCCCAAGAAGCGCTTTGTTTAAGGTCGTTTAGCTCGACCACACTTTTCTATCAACTCGGCTTCGGTGGTTCAGTGAACCTCCATTCATCCGTCTCGGGATATGCATATGGAAGTTTCGACTTCAATCTGCTAATCGTGAAGCCATCAAAGTAGGGAGCTTTGTGCTCCGAAAGACTGAAAAGGATGATCTCCCCGTCTACCTCTAAGGAGATCTGGTGTGCCTTCACATCTATGCACGCCCCTGCGGTTGCTAGAAAAGGCCTTCTCAGAATGATGGGATTTTGGGGATTCGGTCTTGTGTCTAGTATGATGAAGTCCGTGGGTATCATGAAATCCTCAATCATCACAGGAACATGTGGTAGTAGTCCAACGGGCTCCTTCACTGAATCATCCCCCATACGAATACCAAGATTCGCTGGTTGGAGCCCGCTTAGTCCCATCTTCAGAAAATATGCGTAGGGCATCACACTGACCGATGATCCCAAGTCGCATAGTGCTTCGTCGAAGCCCTCCCCATAAATCGAGCAGGGAATAACGAATTCACTAGGGTCCTCAAGCTGTACTGAAATCTTCTCTTCGAACTCAGCTTGGTCAGGTAGGGTGGTAATCATGGTTGCACACCCCTTGGCGAATTGGCTACTTGGCCCCACTCCTTCCTCTTTTCCTTGGCTCGCCGGAGAACTCTTCACAGGTTGTGACACGGATTGGGCTATTTGGACCACTTGCGTCTCCAACATCCGGGTGTGACTTGTAAGGCCGTCAATGATGGCCTTCAAGTCTCTCAGTGCTTCTTCAGACCTTTTATGCTGGTGACGGAATTCCTCATTGGCCTTAGTTTGGGTGGCGATGAAGTCCTCCATCATTTGTTCCAGTCTAGACTTCTGTGGTCGCTGCCCATATCCCTGCTGTTGTCCGTACCCTCCGGATGGTTGGGGGTTTCCCAAGTTATTTTTGTAGGAGAAATTCGGGTGACTCCTCCATCCGGGATTGTAGGTATTAGAGTACGGGTTGTGGGGCCTTTGATCATAGTCCCCAATCGCGTCACAATGCTCAATCTGCTCATCTGCGGTCCCCTGCCCTACATAGTGGTCCTCACGATACGCTGCCGCTCCTTCTCCAAAGTCGATGGCCGTGCATGCAGATGAAGGATTCAAAGATTCAAACTGTCTATTGAGCGCATCCATCCTCGCTGAAAGGTGGTCCATGGAGTTGACAGTGTATCGTCCTGCCGTAGGCATGGGTTGACCACGTTCGGAGGCCCATTGATGGTGGTTTTGGGCCACCTCTTCGATGAGTTCCTCCGCCTCCTCTATGGTCTTGTTCATTAGAGCTCCTCCTGCGGCAGAATCTAGGGACATCTTTGTGGCGTAAGCGATCCCATTATAGAAAATGTGGAACACCAACCACCTCTTCAGTCTGTGGTGTGGGAATTGATAAAGTAGCCCCTTGTAGCGATCCCATGCTTCGAACAAGGACTCCCCCTCCTTTTGTCGAAAGCTAGTGATAAGGTGGTGCATGTGAACAGTCTTACTTGGTGGGAAGTATTTATTCAGAAATTTCTGCTCACACTGCTCCCATGTGGTGATGCTGCCAGAGGGTAAGGAGTGAAGTCATGCCTTAGCCTTATCCCGCAGTGAAAACGGGAACAGGCTCAGGCGGATCATGTCAGAAGGGACTCCGTTCAGTTTCATGGTTGAGCAGATTTCGAGAAAGGCCTCAAGATGCCGGTTCGGGTCTTCAGTCGCAGCTCCCCCGAATTGGCTCTGCTGGACTATATGTATAAGTGTCGACTTCAGCTCAAAGTCATTTGCCGAAATTGATGGTCCAGCTATGCTCGGCCTGAATCCTCTAGTGCTAGGAGCTGCGTAGTCCCGTAGAGGTCGACTTCTTATGTTCACCTCGGATGCATCTTGATCTTCCATCTTTCACTGTACTGCTCTCCGACGGTGAAAGGTTCACTCAATCTCTAAATCGATCGGAATTAGATCTTCCGATCCTAGTCTTCTAAGCATATGACTAACCAAACCACAAAAGTAAGAGTGCTAACCTAATGCTAAAAGCAGAAAATAAATAAATCTAGCAAATAAAAACCTAAGATGCAATAAGTAAACAGAAAACTACTACTGAGAATAAAAACTAAATCTAAATATGGAAAATACAACTAAGAAGATAAGATAAACTAAAAAGAAAAATAAAGCAGGAAATTAATCTAATCCTAAGTCCGATCCAATCTACCACCGTTCGATTTGATATCGAATCGACAATCCCGGCAATGGCGCCAAAAACTTGATGCGCATGGGCGCGACCTCAAATCTCACGACAGCTATCGTCGTGGACTCAAAGTGCGTGCTCACGCTCAACGCCCACAAGTGCACGGATGTCATCAAGTAATAAAGATTTATCGATCCCACAGGGACTGGGATTCGAATACGAATACACTAAGGCTACGTTTGGTACGGAGTAATTAACCTTGTAATGTAATAGGATTACATTACAAGATGATTTACTTTGTTTGGTAACATTTCAAAAATGTAATGTAATGTAATCGCATTACAAAATAAGAGTCAAGATCCGTAATCTCGATTACGAAGGAAAAGCAATGTAATCCGATTACATTACGGACTCAATATTTATCATGACAAATATATCCTTCTTTTATTTTTCTCATTACTTGTCGATGCTCGTCGACGACGACCACCGGCGAAAGTTGTCGACCAACGACCGGGCGGTGGTCGCCCGACGGCCGGCGACCGACCGACGACCGGCCGACGATCGATGCCCGATCCGACGACCGACGGCCGGCGATCGCTGACGCCCGCCGGCCGGCGCCGGCTGACGTCCGGCCGGCTGACGGCCGGCCGACGTCCGGCCGGCGACGGCTGATCCGGCCTGGCGATCGACCGACCCGGCCGGCGATCGACGACGACCGGCCGCCCCGGCCGGCGACGGCCGACGGCGTCCGGCCGACGACCGACCGACGTCCGGCCGGATCGCCGATGTCCGGCGACCGGCCGGCGGCGGCGGCCGGCAACCGGCCGGTGAGGATCGACGACCGGCGATCGGTCGGCTCGGCCTGACCGGCCGGGCGATCGGGCGGCGATCGATCGCGGGCGGCGGGCGACGAGCGGGCGGCGGCGGCGGGCGGCGAAGCGCGGCGGCGGCCGACGATCGATCGGTCAGATCGGCCGGCGGCGGCGGCCGACGACGGGCCGGCTAAGGGCCGACGATCGATGGCCGGTGGCGGCCGATGACCGGGCGACGATCGATCGGTGCCCACCGGCGATCGACGACAACCTTATAAGGGTATTTTTGTCATTTTATAATAATATGAATTACATTCCTTATAAAAAATGTGGACACCAAACAAACAAATGTAATCACTTTTGTAATCAAACATTACACACCAAACACAGTAATGTATACACATTACATTACATTACATTACAAACTTGATTACATTACAAGGTTGATTACATTACCCCGTACCAAACGTAGCCTAAGTGGTTGTGATTGTTCGGACGAAATCTCTGAGAGAGTCGGTTGGTGAGGACTATCGGTGGACCCTACTCTGTGCGGTGTCACATGGAGGAGGAAAAGAGTGTGCCAGGGTCTTAAAAGGCGATTCTAGGACTTCGATTTCATTTGTGTACCACAGAACAATGTTGTCAATTGGCGTTGTCTAAACGTCTACCTACTGTTTTGGGGAAGGGACATCATACACTCTCCCACAGAGCCGCCGCATTCACCGGGAGCTATTCTCGCCCAAAAGGATGGGATAGAGGGTACGAGGATGCCAAATCAATCCTTACGATGGACCGTTTCCGATTCCACCGCTCCCTTCTCCCCGCAGTTACGGGAGGTCAGGTTTACCCCTAGGTTCCTTGATCAAACCTCTTAAATCTAGATTGCGAGGGCTGTCACCACCTCATATCGCCTAAGCACAGTGAAAAGAAAGCCAAACTCACTAAGATATAATAGAGAGCAACTACCAATTGCCAAATCAAACTTTTGGCCAGAATTTAATATGAACCAACATTATCTATGTACACAAGCTACTCCCTAATCCTAGAATCAAAAGTACTACTCCATAAATATGAAGGAAGAATCACAAAACATATTTAAGTTCGAATACAATAGAGATAAAGCACAGAAATAGAGATATACAATGCTTCGTGATCTTCTCTCCGGTGTTGTATTGCAAGTTGTGGACCTCCGGCGGCGTTCCTCCTCCCCGCTGCGAGTTACCGAAGCTTTTTAGGGCTTCGGCGTGCCATCCTAGCCATTGTGCCTCCCCCCTAGGATTTGGGCAGAGTGATGTGAGCAAAACATATAGGGTTTTAGTAGTAGTTTTCCCTCACATCCTGTTACATTTTGCATTAGTTTCATGCATATGTTACTCTGTTTTTGCATGAATTTCCTATTTTCTAGTTCGGAGGTATGCTCGTTGTTCTTTTGAATGTAGGTTGGCTTTTCGGGCAGAAAAGATGCATTTTCGGAGTGAAAGAAGGACATTTCATGCTAGACACAGAGTGGGACACGGCTAGGGCATGTGGATTCACACGGCCGTGTCCGATGGGCGAAGAATAGCACACCAGGGCCGCACACGGCCTGGCCATGTGGAAACACACGGTCGTGTGGTGGCCCGATGGAGTTGCGCGACTAGGGTTTTTTCCTGATTTCGCAGTGGTCCGAGGCGACGTCTATATAAGGATGGATCCGCCCAAACCCTAGGGGGGAGGCATGACGGCTAGGATGGTATGCCGAAGCCCTAAAAAGCTTCGGTAACTCGCAGCGGGGAGGAGGAACACCACCGGAGGTCCACCACTTGCAATACAATGCCGGAGAGAAGGTCTCAACACATTGTAATCTCTATTTATGCACTTTCTTTCTATTGTAATTGAACTTAAACATGTGTTGTGATTCTTCCTTCGTGTTTATGAAGTAGAACTTTTGATTATAGGATTAGAGAGTAGCTTGTGTTCATAGACAATGTTGGTTCATATTAAATTCTGGCCAAAAGTTTGATTTGACAATTGGATGTTGATCTTTATTATACCTACGTGTATTTGGCTTTCTTTCCGCTGTGCTTAGGCGATACGAGGTGGTGACAACCCTTGCAATCTATATTTAAGAGGTTTGATCAAGGAACCTAGGGGTAAACCTGACCTCCCATAACTGCGGGGATAAGGGAGCGGTGGAATCGGAAACGGTCCACCGCAAGGATTGATTTGGCATCCTCGTACCCTCTATCCTGTCCTTTTGGGCGAGGATAACTCTCGGTGAATGCGACGGCTCTGCGGGAGAGTGTATGATATCCCTTCCCCAAAATCGTAAGTAGAAGTTTAGACGACGCCAATTGACAACGTTATTCTGTGGTACACAAGTGAAACCGAAGTCCTAGAATTGTCTTTTTAAGACCTCGGCACCCTCTTTTCCTCCTCCGTGTGACACTGTACTGAGTAGGGTCCTCCGATAGTCCTCACCAACCGACTCTCTCTGAGATTTCGTCTGAACAATCACAACCACTTAGCATATTGCTACTCGAATCCCAGTCCCTGTGGAATCGATAATCTATTATTACTTGACGACATCCGTGCACTTGCGGGCATTGAGCGCAAGTGCGTACTTTGAGTGTTCGACGGTCTCCATCGAGAGATTTAAGGTCGCGACCATGCGCATCAAGTTTTTGGCGCCGTTGCCGGGGACTGTCGATTCGATATCAATTGAACGGTGGTAGATTGGATTGGACTCAGGATTAGATTATTTTCTTGCTTTATTTTCTTATTAGTTTACTTTATTTGCTTTAGTTTTATTTTCCATATTTAGATTCAGTTTTTATTTCCAGTAGTAGTTTCCTGTTTACTTATTGCATCATAGGTTTTTATTTACTAGATTTAGTTATTTCCTACTTTTAGCATCAGGTTGGCACTCTTACTTTTGAGTGTTGGTTCGTTGTATGCTTAGAAGACTAGGATCGGAAGGCCTAATTCCGATCGATTTAGAGATAGAGCGAACCTTTCACCGACGAAGAGCAACGCAACTAAAGATGGAAGATCAAGCTGCATCCGAGGTGAACATAGGCAGCCGACCTCTGCGGTACTATGCAGCTCCTAGTGCTAGAGGATTTAGGCCGATCATAGCTGGACCATCCATATCGGAGAATAACTTTGAGCTTAAGCCGACACTCATACATATGGTCGAACAGAGCCAATTCGGGGGAGCTGCGACTGAAGATCCGAATCGACATCTTGAGGCTTTTCTAGAAATCTGCTCAACCATGAAACTGAACGGAGTCCCTTCTGACGTGATCCGCCTAAGTCTGTTCCCATTTTCACTGCAAGATAAGACTAAGGCATGACTTCACTCCTTACCCTCTGGCAGTATTACCACGTGGGAGTAGTGTGAGCAGTAGTTTCTGAATAAATACTTTCCACCAAGTAAGACTGCTCACATGCGCCACCTTATCACTATCTTTCGCCAAAAGGAGGGGGAGTCCTTATTCGAAGCATGGGATCGCTACAAGGGGATACTTTATCAATGCCCACACCACTGACTAGAGAGGTGGCTAGTGATCCACATTTTCTATAATGGGATCGCCTACGCCACGAAGATATCCTTAGATTCTGCTGCAGGAGGAGCCTTAATGAACAAGACCATTGAGGAGGCAGAGGATCTTATTGAAGAAGTGGCACAAAACCACCATCAATGGGCCTCCGAACGTGGTCAACCCACACCTGCGGCAGGACGATACACTATCAACTCCATGGACCACCTTTCGGCGAGGATGGACGCGCTAAGCAGACGGTTTGAATCTTTGAATCCTTCATCTGCATGCTCGGCCATTGACTTTGGAGAGGGGGCGATAGCATATCGTGAGGACCACTTTGTAGGGAAGGGGACCTCAGATGAGCAGATCGAGCATTGTGACGCGATTGGGGACTATGATCAAAGGCCCCACAACCCGTACTCTAATACCTACAATTCCGGATGGAGGAGTCACCCAAATTTCTCCTACAAAAATAATTCAGGAAACCCCCAACCATCCGGAGGATATGGGCAGCAGCAGGGCAATGGGCAGTAACCACAGAAGTCTAGACTGGAACAGATGATGGAGGACTTTATCACTACCCAAACTAAGGCCAATGAAGAATTTCGTCACCAGCATCAAAAGTCTGAAGAAGCACTGAGAGACTTGAAGGCCACCGTTGATGACCTTGCGAGTCATACCAGGATGTTGGAGACATAAGTTGCCCAAATAACCCAATCTGTATCACAACCTGTGAAGAACTCTCTGCCAAGCTAAGGAAAAGAGGAAGGAGTAGGGCAAGGCAACCAATTCACCAAGGGGTGTGCAACCATGATTTCCACCCTACCTGACCAAGCTGAGTTTGAAGAGAAAATCCTAGTACAGCTTGAGGACCCTAGTGAATTTGTTATTCCCTGCTCGATTTATGGAGAGAGTTTCTACGAAGTGCTATGCGACTTGGGGTCATCAGTCAGTGTGATGTCCTACGCATATTTTCTGAAGATGGGACTGAGCGAGCTCCAACCCGCGAATCTTGGTATTTGTATGGGGGATGACTCAGTGAAGGAGCCCATTGGCCTGCTACCACATGTTCCTGTGATGATTGAAGATTTTGTGATACCCACGGACTTCATCATACTAGACACAGGACCGAATCCCCATAATCCTATTATTCTGGGAAGGCATTTTCTAGCAACCGCGGGGGCGTGCATTGATGTGAAGGCACACCGGATCTCCCTGGAGGTAGATGGGGAGATCATTCTTTTTAGTCTTTCAGAATAAAGAGCTTCCTACTTTGACGTCTTCACGATTAGCAGGTTAAAGCCAGAACCTCCAGATGGGGATCCCGAGATGGATGAATGGAGGTTCACTGAACCACCGGAGTCGAGTTGATAGAAGAGTGTGGTCGAGCTAAACGACCTTAAACAAAGCGCTTGTTGGGAGGCAACCCAAGTTTAGTTGTAGATTTCCCTTTTTCTATTGCATTGCATACATGTGTTAGATTTTAGTTTTAATTTCCATCACATTTAGAGTTAGGAGTAGAAAAGAACTTTACTAGGCAAAAAATGAAACCCATATTAGTCTACGCGACGAAGTGTATGAGCAAATTCGGGCCATGGTGTATGAAAGGGGTGAAAAATGGGGGCACACGGCCTGGCCGTGTGTTTTTCCACGGCTGTGCCCGCTTGACCAGAGGTGCACACGGCCTGACCATGTATTTTCACACGACCGTGTTGCGCGAGATTAAAAGGGGCGAGCCATGTGTTTTCACCTCATTTGCGCTGTGTGCTTCAAAAGTTCTTGCCCTAGCCATGTGATTTCATTTTCCCCTTCCTCTAGAAGCATTTCCAACCTTTTTAGAAGCTAAAAGGAGCAAGGATGAGGAGGACCAAGACCATAGCATCCCGATCCGGTGCCTCAGAGTGACAAACAAGAAGATCCGACGCTCCTCAAGCTCTGGAAGAGGGTAACACCCTACCCCCTCTACTTTTTCGCAATAATGAGCAAAGAGATTGGTTCAATATGCTCTCAACTTGTAGACTTACTGCTACTAGGTACTTAGATGAGGATTTGCTAGGATCTTTAGGTTTGTTGGGTGACATACAAACCCTATTTGCAAAAATGGGGTGGGATGAGATTATGGGAATAAGGCACCTAACCTACCCTAGGATTGTTTTGGAATTTTTGAGTTCTTTAGAGGCGAAAGTTTTAACGGGTAGAGAGAGTGAGGAGGGTAGAATAACTTTTAGACTTTTTAATATTGAGCATGAGTGGACCTTTCACCAATGGAACTCATGCTTTGGCTTACCGAGTGGGGGAGAGAGAAGAACCCCTAATGGGTACAACTCTCATTTGATTTGGACTGAGTTGATAGGGGAGCATGTTTATGACCCTTCTAGGGCCAAAGCGTCGTGCCTCTAAAACCCCGTCTTTTGGTACCTTCACTGTGTCATGACCAGTATTATATTTGGTCGTGGGGAGAGTGACGGTGTAGTGAGAGCCAGTGAGCTGCTTTGCCTATGGGACATGCTACAAGAGAGGAGTAGCATCGATGTAGGGTCCCACTTCATCAGACACTTAGTGAAGATGGGCAAAGCAGCACGCGGAGAGATCCATGTAGGAGACCTACTTACCCACATATGTTATAGGATGGGGTACGACTACACAACATTGGAGAGTATAGAGGGGAGCCCTAGGATCGACCTAGGAGTCTGCATGGCCATGAAGATGATTGTAAGAGAAGGAGACTCCTTATGCTTTGTAAGGAAAAATCTTACAACCCTCAGGCTCCCCGACCCGGATCGTACTACCATCACTATACGCACCAATTGACGCTTAGACCTGATAGTGGAGTCCCCTCCACATGAGGGACCATCCACATCAATGCCCGTCTCTCCACCTTTGTACCACTCTCCCTCCAGTTCACACATACATAGGAGCCCACCTAGTCCACGCCGACATGAGCCTACACCCGTGCCACCATCTTTTTCAACTTTTGAGCAGGATGCAGGTAGATCGGCATATGATTTCTCGGAGTTTCGATCGCGCCTTGATGACATCTACACTGAGCAGCATACGTAGAGGCAGCGATGGGAGGAGCAGAGCGCCTACCAGCAGGCAGAGTTCCAGGGATTCCGGGAGCATTTCCAGCGGGCATAGGAGTTCTACGATGAGGCTCGCATATACTTTCAGGAGGAGGCTACTCATCGCCAGGATGAGGCAGCTTACCACAGGGAGATGCGGCAGCATATGCATGCCCAGCAGGCACAGTGGGCTAGGGAGGAGGAGCACCGAGCAACCGCTGCATCCACCATCTCTTAGATTGACCACATGTATATGTGGCATCAGCGGCTTAGCACCAGGTTCTCCCAGGACCCAGAGATGCCCAGGCTCCCAGACTTTCCACCTTGTCCACCATATTAGAGGTATACTTTTGTTTAAGTCTGGGGGGGGGGACCCCGAGATCTATTTTGTTTCCCTTTCCTAGTGGTAGTTTCTTTTTTGGTATTTTCATTTGTTCATGCATGCATGAGTTGTTTAGTTCCTTTCAGTACTTAATTTTTGGTGTCTTAAAAGCTACCTCAGTAGTATTTTTGAAAGTTACTTGCATGAAGTGTTCCCATAGGTAGCTTGACTCTATTTATCTTGTGGTATTTTATTCTATATTCTCTATTGAATGTTCTAGATTTGCACTGATTAGCTCTGTTTTTGCACTCACACATGTCGAACATTTTGAAAGGGAGGATCTAGTACATACCTAGTTATGATTCACTTCAATGGACTAGTACATTGGAATCCATAGTTGACTCTAGGTTTAGCATTTTAGTTACTGGAGATGCTTAGATTATGTAAGCCCATTCGAAAAAATCAAAATCCCTGTGATTTGAAAAAAAAAAGATTATGAGGGATAAAAAAACAGTTGTCGTGGGTGGAAATGGCTAGGTGCCCCTTTGAGACCGAGTTAGGTTACTAGGGAAACACCTCCCAATTTCTCTCAATACCGAGCATGCCTTTGAGAATTTATGCTAGATCTAGGGTACGACCCTCGCTTTGGATAGGTAAGTGCCTAAGAGCCGGAAACCTTAGGAAAGCTATGGGGTGACGACTTAACTCACCATGGAATGGACATCCTCTAAGAATGATTCGCCTAACACGAGCACGAGGAGCTAACTTAGTGAATTTTTAGAACATATCTATTTTTCTTTGATTGCAAATACCACCTGATAAATTTAGTTAGCATGCTCATTATGGAACAATCTCTTTTCAAAAAACTTTTATGGCACTGAGGTTTGCTTGAGGACAAGCAAAGATTTAAGTATGGGGGAAGTGATGTGAGCAAAACATATAGGGTTTTAGGAGTAGTTTTCGCTCACATCCTGTTAAAATTTGCGTTAGTTTCATGCATATGTTACTCTATTTTTGCATGCATTTCTGCTTGTTGTTCTTTTGAATGCAGGTTGGCTTTTCGGGCGAAAAAGATGTGTTTTTGGAGCGAAAGAAGGACATTTCATGCTAGACGTAGAGTGAGACACGGCCAGGGCGTGTGGATTTACACGGCCGTGTCCGATGGACGAAGATTAGCACACCAGGGCTGCACACAGCCTGGCCATGTGGCAGCCCGATGGAGTTGCACGACTAGGGTTTTTTTCTGATTTTGCAGCGGTCCGAGGCGATCTCTATATAAGGATGGCTCCGCCCAAACCCTAGGGGGGAGGCACGATGGCTAGGATGACACGCCGAAGCCCTAAAAAGCTTCGGTAACTTGCAGCGGGGAGGAGGAATGCCGCCGAAGGTCCACCACTTGCAACACAATGCCGGAGAGAAGGTCTCAACACATTGTAATCTCTATTTCTGCGATTTCTTTCTATTGTAATTGAACTTAAACATGTGTTGTGATTCTTCCTTCGTGTTTATGGAGTAGAACTTTTTATTCTAGGATTAGAGAGTAGCTTGAATTCATAGACAATGTTGGTTCATATTGTTGGATCGAGAAGCGTCGCTAGAGGGGGGGGTGAATAGCGAGCGTAAACCTTTTCTTTTTCGTTCATTCGATACACGAGTAAGAGCAGCAGAAAATAAAGACACATTTATTTTTACTTGGTTCACAACCCAGCGGTTGCTACTCCAAGGCCCTAATAGTCCTAGACCGCGTACGGAGGGCAAAACACTATAACGTCTCCTCCTCGTTGGAGGTAGGAGACAACAATCAAAAAATCGGAAGTACGAGGATGAGGCAACAAGCCTACCTCACCTCATTACGATTAAAACAAAGAATACAATAAAAACAATTACTTGCTATTGCTGCCGACGAAGGAGATTTGAACTTGTCGTCGTGTCGGCATTATGACGGTGTTGGAGCGTTGGCGTTGTAGGAGCACTTGAGAATAAACTTGATGTGTTTTGGAGTTGGAATCCTCCCCTCCTTTTATAGATTTTGGCCTTTGAATATGTCTCCTCATTTTACGGAACAGATCACGAAGTTGTACAAATTTTATCGCGAAGTGGCCGTGTCAAACCTTATCTATTTTGACCTAGCGCAAAGGCTGATTCGTCGCCATCAGTCGACTGATGCCTCCCATCAGTCGACTGATGAGAATCAGTCGACTGCCCAGTGTCCAACAGTTGACTGCTAGCCTAGCCACTTCCCTGCAGTAAGAGGTTAACACAGAAAATGGTAAATACGACGGTTTCTAACCGTCCGGTCTCGACCTAGACCTTCCACAGGAAGTCTTAGTCAGATCGCCGCCTATGATCGTCCCCGTAAAGAGGACACGACCTTACCATCTCTCACTCACACGAGCTTACCTCGATATTTACTTTGTAGCTCTCGCTTCCGGCCTTCCACTCGATTCCTTCAGCTCCCTCGGAAGTCTCTCGAGTGTCGCCCGACCACCGCGGCTTCCTCCGGGTGTGCTAGTCTTCAGCTCTAGTTTTAGTACTTTTCTGCACACTCGATTTAGCTTGTGAGATAACGATGTAAACTTAACTTTGTGTCTTTGCCATAATAAAAATACAGGTTCGATTATCTAGTGCCCCTGCACCAACACATATTAAATTCTGGCCAAAAGTTTGATTTGACAATTGGATGTTGCTCTTTATTATACCTACGTGTATTTGGCTTTCTTTCCATTGTGCTTAGGCAAAACAAGGTGGTGACAGCCCTTGTAATCTAGATTTAGGATGTTTGATTAAGGAACCTAGGGGTAAACCTGACCTCTCGTAACTACGGGGAGAAGGGAGCGGTGGAATTGGAAACGGTCCACCGCAAGGATTGATTTGACATCCTCATACCCTCTATCCCATTCTTTTGGGAGAGGATAGCTCCCGGTGAATGCGGCGACTCTGCGGGAGAGTGTATGATGTCCCTTCCCCAAAACCGTAAGTAGAAGTTTAAACGACGCCAATTGACAATGTTGTTCTGTGGTACATAAGTGAAACCCAAGTCCTAGAATCGCCTTTTTAAGACCTCGGTACCCTCTTTTCCTCCTCCGTGTGACACTGCACTAAGTAGGGTCCTCCGATAGTCCTCACCAACTGACTCTCTGAGATTTCGTCCGGACAATCGCAACCACTTAGCATATTGGTACTCGAATCCCAGTCCCTGTGGGATCGATAATCTATTATTACTTGATGACATCCGTGCACTTACGGGCGTTGAGCGCGAGTGCGTACTTTAATTCTTCGACGATCTCCGTCGCGAGATTTAAGGTTGCGACCGTACACATCATGGAGCCATCCTTATATAGATATCTCCTCGAACCGTGACAAAATTGGGAAAAAACCTAGTCACGCAAATCCATTTGGCTGCCACACGACCGTGTGTTTCCATATGGCCAGACCGTGTGTGGCCCTGGTGTGCTGTTCTTCGCCCATCAGACACGACCGTGTGAATCCACACACCCTGGTCGTGTCCCACTCTGCGTCTAGCGTCAAATGTCCTTCTTTCACTCCGAAAATGCATCTTTTCCCCCCGAAAAGCCAACCTGCACACAGAAGTACAACGAGCAGACCTCCAAACCAGAAAATAGGAAATGCATGTAAAAATAGAGTAACATATGCATGAAACTATCACAAAATGTAATAAGATGTGAGCGAAAACTACGGCTAAAACCCTATATGTTTTGCTCACATCAGGGTTCAGAAGTAGGAAAGGTGGTGCCTAAAGGAATGGGAGGCGACATAGAGGTGTTAGTAATATATGAGAGATGTCCTAAGGCAATCGCCTTATGTATGAACCATTTATATGATAAATGAAGATTCACTATTTGAGTATACATGTTTCATGTATTTGATTGGATCTTAAACTCATTTACTGGATGTCCACGATACGATTCACAGCATGAGAGAATTTGTGATTGGATCACAACTAGTGAGTATCTCTACGTGTGTAATTGTGATGTATCGGAATTATCCCTAGTCAATGAATTGATGGATTTGGACACCATCAATTCTGTCGAGACTAGCACGAGGTATACTCCTTGGTGTATCCAAGCAGCTGATTCTCACTGGCTGGAGACATTGTGATGTCCGGAGTTAATCGTGGATGCTAGTTATGGTAACTAGTTCATTGGAGTGACCAGCCGTAAGACTTCATATGGTTCTCTGCATATATGGATATGTCAATGAAGTTCTTACTGTGGCTCAAGTGCGATGTTCCTTTGACTTGCGGTATTCAAGTCATCTTGATCATGGAGACTTATGCTTTGACATCTTAAGCAAACATCTCTAAGGAGATGTGGACCCGGGATGATTGGGTATAAGTCGAAGTGATCGAAGGTGTTTGAATAGCCTATAAAGGATTCACCACTCCTTGCGAGAGATGTATACCCATGGCCTCTCGTCGGATTATTTACTAAAGTCTTTGGCCAAAGCATTACATGTTTAGAGTAAGGTACTCTTGATACATGTGGAGTAACTAGAATCGTAGGGCGAGAAATGATACTTGGGCTAGGTGTGGCGTGAGTCGACCTAGTGAGGTGACACAATAGACCATGTCTGAACCAAGTGGGTATAAGATGAGTGAAGGAATGGGGCACGATTAATTCGAGCTCTTGAAGGGTTTGAGAAATAGTTACGGATCGGCCGTTGATCTTTTGGTTAATTGGGGATCATGATGTACTACTAGGTGCCACTCATGATCGTTCTATAATTAATGGTTAATTATAGGCGGCCAACATAAACCGAGAACCTATTTGGTCACACGCACAACGAGTGTAATCCAAAGGATTTAAAACGAGCTTGAGAATGGGATTCTCAGACCGAGAGAAACTATGTTTGGTTGGACCAAACATAAAGCGAGCATGAAATTGTTTCAGTCGCAATGGAAGCGTGGATGGGCCGTGTCTTATGAAGACATAATGGATGGACCAAAATGGTTTGGTTCTAATCCAATAGATGAGAATAAACCAAAGGGTTTGGTTTATATTAAACGAATGAACCAAAGGTTGGTTCGGTTCGTTTTAACTTAAAATAAACCATCATGGTTTGGTTTATTTTAACTTATCTTAATGGAGCGGGTTAACGGGCTTTATTGATATGATCCATTAACCATTAAGAGAATTAGTTCTCTATAAAATAGGGCTTAAACCCTAATCCAAGCACCCTAATTAGAGTTGTCGCCCAACCTAATTGTGCCGCCCCCTCCATCTTCTCTCCTAGTCGGTGCCAACCCTAGGTGTGCCGCCGCCCAGCTTTTGTGCCACCGTCCAAGTCATTGCCGGCGACCAAGCTTCAGCCGGTGAACACTCCGGCGACCCTCTGGTGATCTCTTGTGGGTTCGGTGATAAGGTGAGCTCCACATCTCCTTTGGCCGGCCTCTATTCCTCCACCAAAAGATGTCCAGTTTTTCTGGACAGCTTGTTTCTTTGTTGTCAGAGCGTCGTTTGGACGACGGTTAGTGCTCCGACAGCGGCTAACTTACCGGAGATTTGATCTCCGGTAATCCTCTGAGGTGGGGGACGAAGGATTCGTCAAACGGTTGACGAATACCTCTCCGGAGAAGCGAGTTTTGAGAACTCATTTTAGGATCCGAATTTGGATTCGGATCATGATCATCTCTCGATCACGTCGTCTTCAACACGAGGCTAGTAACCCGTACGAAGATGAAGCTCGTGACTTAGCGAAGTCATCCCGAGGAGCTCGGCGTGGATACGGATAGAGACGATTCTTACGAGGATCGTTCCGGTTGATGCCGTTCCCGCTACACGTCATACGAAAGGTATAACGTAGATAATTTTCTTTTATTGCAAATTTTAATTTACGGTTATGTCTACACTTGTTGTAATATGCATGCGTGTATTGTGTGTGTTGTAATAAATATAGATTTATTATTTTAATTGCTTCCGCTGTGCTCATGTTTACGAAACATGATCGAACACACACACGCCACGGTGTCGGAAACCAAACAAGAGGCAGCCAGATGGGTTGAGGAGGCTTCAAGAAAAGCTCTTGTTAAGAGGCTTGAAGAAACTGGAGAAGAAAGAGGGGAAGCAAAAGTGGGTGGTGGAAGACCAGAAATTGCTTGTTGTTTGACAGGAACGGAAGAATCCGTAGGAAGTGATGGGTCCGGTGAGGAGTTTGGTGAGGAAGATATGGAGAGCACTGGGATTGAAGGTTCTTCACTGGTGGGAGGAAGAGTAGAGGGATCCTGGTCTGTATCCAAATGAGGGGAAAGGCTTCCCAAATTTTGAGCATCGGGGGAAAGCGATGGGAAGGTGACTAGGAGAGGCGGGAGAGAAGATGGGGGAATCTCAACCATCATGGGTTATGATGTTGGAGAATGCTTCGGGGAAGGAGAAGGAGGGGAAGCAGAGATGTCTTCTGCCTGTAGATGTTGTCGCGCAGTGCCTCTTTGTTCAACCTCATGTCGTAAGAAAGGAGGGGGTGATTTACGGATTCCCAGGACAGAAGGTGAAGAGATGGGTGAGTTAGGGTTTTCAAGCGGCATCGAAGATGAAGATGTACAGGTTGCACCAAGCGTATTCGGCGTGGTTGAGATGGAGATTTCAGATGAACACGGAGGGGAGGGGGCGCTGGAATAGGAGTAGCAGAAATGGTTGAAGGCAAAAGAGGGGATGAAGATGGAGGCAATGTAGGCTGTTGGCCCTCGCTTAGCCTGGACCCTTGGCGGCGCTTTGCCACCGCTTGTTGAAAAAGTGAATGCATCTTGCCCTTTGAGGAAGAGAAGAAGCGTAGGAGCTAGTTGCGAGAACACCGGGGAGTAGTTGTGGAAGAAGAAGAAGATTGAAAGTCCGATAAAGAAGATGAAATTGGAGAAGAGAGAAGGCGAAAAGTCCTATATAAAGGGGGCACTAAATGGGCTTACAATGTCAATTGGGCTTCAAAGCAGAGAGGTGAGCCCCTAACAATGTGGGAGATAATAATTTATTCTTCCTACTCCCCGTTATCTACTAGAACCGTTGTCTTTGTACAACACAAGAACAAAAACATCCAACTTCAGGGCGAAGATATGACTCTCGGAGGTATCCTTCTCATTTTTCTTTTAAGTTTGGCCTTAGCCAAAATTTTTATCCCCGTGTTGTGGTGGATCGAAAGAGATGAGTTTTTCCTCAGCAATATATTATTTTATCCCCGTGCAGTGGTGGATCGGAAGAGCTGAGTTTCTCCCTCAGTTATATATATATATATATATATATATATATATATTATTTTATCCCCATGTGGTGGTGGATCAGAAGAGCTGAGTTTCTCCCTCAGCTATATATTATTTTATCCCTGTGCGGTGGCGGATTGGAAGAGCTGAGTTTTTTCCTCAGCTATATATTATTTTATCCCCGTGTGGTGGTGGATTGAAAGAGCTGAGTTTCACCCTCAGCTATATATTATTTTATCCCCGTGCGGTAGCGGATCGGAAGAGCTGAGTTTCTCCCTCAGCTATATATTATTTTATCCCCGTGTGGTGGTGGATCGGAAGAGCTGAGTTTCTCCCTCAGCTATATATTATTTTATCCCCATGCGGTGGCGGATCGGAAGAGTTGAGTTTTTCCCTCAGCTATATATTATTTTATCCCCGTGCGGTGACGGATCGGAAGAGCTAAGTTTTTCCCTCAGCTATATATTATTTTATCCCCATGCGGTGGTGGATCGGAAGAGCTAAGTTTCTCCCTCAACTATATATTATTTTTGTAGGAGATTTGAGGCCGTTAGAGGGGGGTGAATACCGTCGTGCACGTACGATGATGGAATTCTTTCGTGTTCGTCTCTACAAAACTCGTTATGCACAGCGGAATGATAATAATAAATGCAATAACGAAGTAAGACAAACACGAACACACCAATACACAAATATTTAACGTGGTTCGGAACCGCACGGTTCCTACTCCACGGAACGAGCTCTAAAGAGCTCTAGTGGTGCACACACACTCACTAATCACAAATAACTCCTTCTCGACACAAGTCAAAGGTGGAGAAACCTCTTACAATTGTTTACAACAATAAACAAATAGATACAAGCAAATACGATAATGACATACAAGTGCAAGTAAAGGAAAAACACTTTACAAGAGCTTTTGATTGTTTGATCTTTGATTGCCTTGAACTAGCTTTGAAGGATTGGAAAGCACCAACTTTCCCCTTCAATTTCGCCCAAGAAAATTGCTGCTGAAATCCTCCATCCGAGTTGCCTTTATATCCTGCGTCGGGCTGGATTTCCGCCTGGCAGTCGACTGCCATAAGTCACAAGTCGACTACTAACACTGTAGCTGTGAGACAATGGGTCGATCCACGTTGGACAAGTTCCAACGGATCTCTTGGCACTCGACTACCAACATTGGCAGTCGACTGCCAGCACCTGTAGCTGACTTTTCAGTCGGCTATGGAGCATTTTGTGCTCGCAACTCAACTGGCAGTCGACTCTCATCCATGGCAGTCGACTGCCAAGGCAATTTCAGCCCTAAGTGGTAGTCGAACTCAAGTCGACTCACGGCAGTCGAACCGGCCATAATGCCAGTCGACTACCAACCTCAAAGATGAGGTTTTAACCCAAGTATGATGTCTCCATACTTGCTAGACCACCCTTAGCCTAGACCTAAGCCTTCTAGCCACCTCCATCAGCCTCACGCCTCTCGGATCCCTCCAAGTCATCCATGACTTGTTCATCCATCGCGCTAGCCTTTAGGTGCTTCTATCGCCTATGTCATGCTAACAGTGTCTACACCGCCAAGGCACATTGGACTTACGCCCCAAGACTCCGCTTGGACTTTACGTCGCCAACCATTGGACTTATGCTGCCAAGACTCTACCCTTGGACTTCTCAAATGCCAAGACTCAAGCTTGGACTTTCCCTTGCCAACCCATGTTGGACTTTCCATGCCAAGACCCATGCTTGGACTTCCCTTGTGCCAAGTACTCAAGACTTGGGCTTTCCCAAATGCCAAGTGTCCCACTTGGACTTTCCATGCCAAGTACTCATGACTTGGACTTTACCATGACAATTACATTGTCATATGTGTTTGTCTAACATCAAAACATCTCTCGAGCCAAGCTCGAGTCCTGGTCAATCGTGACCTGGGCCGATTGCACCAACAATCTCCCCCTTTTTGATGTTTGACAAAAACCAAACAAAACAAACCATTTGAGTTAGACCATCTAACTCAAAAACTCCTTACCAATTATCCCAAATTGGTAATTTAACTTTCTCCAAAATATTCTTCCCCAAATATTCTCCCCCTTTTTGACTAACATCAAAAAGGTTATCTCTCTAAGGAGGTCAATGTCTCATGTCCCAATGAGATCTTACAATCTCCCCCTTGGTCCAAAAATACCTAGGATGCCTACCATCTTCCTAGTGATAAGTCCCATATCACTCAAGAGAGGCAATCCTATTCACTCTCCCAATTTCCAAATTGGGTATGCTCTCCCAATAACTTCTCCCCCTTCAAGAAGAGAAACACATCCATCATCCCAAGATAGATAACTCCCCCTAAAGGCTTGCTCCCCCTTGACCATTGCACCAACAATGTCCTTGTGAAGTCCCTAAGCCAATAGGAACTCTAAACCATCAAAATTAAGGTTCAAAGTTCAACATAGAACTTTCACTCACCTTAAGATTGATACAAACCCTAAAAACTCTCCTAATCCATATCCAATGGATTTTCACCCTTTATAATGCTTCCCAAAGCATATCCTAGGGTCAGGAGTGGTTAGGAAACCTTACCATAGCTGAAATCAGGCTAAACAAACCTTGTTAACCCGAAATTAGACCTAGCAGTCGACTCCTATCAGTAATCAGTCGACTACCATCTGGAGGCAGTTGACTGATAACTGAAATTCTTGAATTTCAGCTATCAGAATCGAGTTTTAAAAAGTTATAAGTAATTCTACGTATATCGAAAAATCACGAAATTTGATACGTATATTACTTATAGTCAATAAAATGGGTGAAAAATATTTGAAAATTATTTTACCCATAAAATATCGAAATTGATACAAAATCCAAAAGTGAAGAAAAAACTTCAATGTTTTAGCTCACTTTGTATCAATCTCATCAATGATGATTGCTATCAAAAGATAGGTTTCACCAAGGTTTTCTAAATTGATTTTAAAATGTTTTTGAAAACCTATATTGGATCATGTTCCTTGGGCTTAATGTACATGACTTGCACACAAGCTTTTCCAATGATCCATAATTGAAATTAGATGAGTTTTAGTTCATCTAGATGCAAAAACTATACACCTTGAACTCAACTCATATCCTAGCATCTCACATGTATCTAGGGTGTATAAATACACATACATGTCAATGTGATGTGAGATGTGGGTTTTGTTCTCCCTAAACTAGGGTTTCATGCATTTTTCTAAGGCAACTCTACTTGATTCCCTTATAAATGGGACTCCAAGTCATGCCAAAGTCCTTAAATCAATTTTCAATCAAATCAATGCATGAAATGATCATGGCATAATAATACCAAAAATAAAACATGGCCAATGATCATGATGTCATGACATATGATATAAAACTAAATCACATGACATTTAAATCCTTAATCCTAAACATGATCATGACATATAAATGATAAAAGTAAACATGATGTCATGACATGTTATATGACAAACAAAACATGGCAAATAAAATACATAGGTATAATAATGCCTAAATTTTAATATTAGTTGCCATTTCATATAATTAATTATATTTTGTCATATTTCTACTTTTCTCCCTAGTATGCCAAAAACCTAAAATGACACACTAACCTCTAAACCTAAATCGTGCCAATTTAATTGATTTTTCATAATTTCAAAAATACATTGGCACATCCTAAAATCTTTTAGGATTATAATCAAAATCTATTTCCAAGGTATCCATAACCTTGAAAATAATCCTAAAGTGTCACCTTTATCATGGTTGAGTAAACTACCCGCCCAATCAAGGTTGACACACCCTAAACTCATCTAGCATGAATCAATCACGCTCTTAGGAACCCAAAATCTATTTGAGCTCCTAGGGTTAATTAGGTATTCCTTAGGGATAACCTCCCTAGATACCTTCCTAATGACCCTCCTAGGCTTAGAAGCCTTGGTCATTGTGGTCTTGCCATGGTTAACCATAGGGATTGCCTCCCTAATAACCTTCTTAGTGGTCACCCTAGGTTTCCTAGAAACCCTAGCCACTAGGCACTTACCATGGTTACTCTTAGGGATAACTTCCCTAGTAACCTTGGTCTTCCTAGACCTAGTTAGTGTTCCATAATCTAATGGAACACTATGATAAGTCACCTTAGGCTTAGGTTTGTAACTTAAACCTTTCTTGCCCTTGGTTGACTTTTGTCTTTTAGGTCCTAAGTGTTGACTTTGAGATTTTGACCCTTGACTTTGTCCATTAGACCCTTGCATTTGATTTTGCATAATTTTGAGGGTATTTTCTAATTTCTCAAGCCTTGATCTCAAGGTTTGGTTCTCTAATTCTAATTGCCCAATTTTAGAATTTTGATTTGGTCTTTGGGCATGGGACTTCCTAGGCATGTGTCTAGTCCATTTAGGATTAAGGTCCAAGTGTTCTTCTATTTTCCTAATGGATTCCCTAGGAAGGACTTTTCTAGGATTGTTTGACCTAGGGTTGTCCTTAGGTAAAATATTTCTAGGGACATAGTCCCAAATTTCTCCTTCTTCCTAAAGTTGACTTTCTTGGCTCCTAAACAATATTCATTGTTTCTAGCATGCTTTTCATGATAGATAGCAAGTGAATTGAAATTCCTAGCATGCTTTTTAACATTTAAATTAGAAGAAGCATTATTTAGATATACCTTAGGGTTTGCCTTAGAGGCTCCCCCTACTTGTGATGCTCCCCTTTGCCCCTTCTTTTCCCCCTTTGGGCATTGACTTCGGTAATGTCTCGGTAGTCGACACTTGAAGCAAGTGATTTGTTCCTTGCTTTTCTTGGTGGGAACACCGGCTTCATTAACTTTTGGCACTGGTGGACTCTTCTTGATTCTTTAGGACATTTACTCTTGTAATGTCCTACCTCCCTACACTCAAAACAAGTTATGTGATTTTTATTTGAACCTACATTGCTTGAGTTACCTAGGGTATTTGTGGTGGTAGGTGCCGGAGTTGGAGCTTCTTCATCTTGACCGAATGTGGAAGGCTCTTCTTGGGGTTGCTCCAGTGTAGATGTTCTAATCCCCTCCCCCTCAATCCTAGAGGTTGAGGTTTCTTCTAATTCTACCTCTTCCACCACTTCTTCCTCCTCGGATGTCGAACACTTCTCGACCTCCGAATCTTCACTTTCTTGTGAGGATGAGCTCTCTTCCTCATCCTCCTCATCTTCTTGGATTGAGTGAGGTTCTTCATGGAATTTTTATAATTTGTTCCATACCTCCTTGGCGTCTTTACAATCCCCTATCTTGATTAAAATATCATTAGAGATTATATTAAGCAAAATACCCATTACCTTATTGTTGATGTTATAGTATCAGAGTTGTTCTTGACTCCAATTCTTCTTCTTGATTTTTCTTCCTTCTTCGTCTTTTGGAGTGTCAAAACCTACTAAGACACTAATCCAATTATCAAAGTCACACATTAGAAAATGCATCATTCTACCTTTCCAATACGCGAAATCTTTGCGGTCGAAGGAAGGCGGAACATTGATGTCGTTACCCAATCTCTCTTTGAATTCCATCTTGTTCCTCTAGCATCTTGACTCCGGGTTGTTAATCCGTAGAAGAGCCCTGAGCTCTGATACCAATTGTAGGAGATTTGAGGCCGCTAGAGGGGGGGTGAATAGCGTCGTGCACGTACGATGATGGAATTCTTTCGCGTTCGTCTCTACAAAACTCGTTATGCGCAGCGGAATGATAATAATAAATGCAATAACGAAGTAAGACAAACACGAACACACCAATACACAAATATTTAACGTAGTTCGGAACCACACGGTACCTACTCCATGGATCGAGCTCTAAAGAGATCTAGTGATGCACACACACTCACTAATCACAAATAACTCCTTCTCGACACAAGTCAGAGGTGGAGAAACCTCTTACAATTGTTTACAACAATAAACAAATAGATACAAGCAAATACGATAATGAAATACAAGTGCAAGTAAAGGAAAAACACTTTACAAGAGCTTTTGATTGCTTGATCTTTGATTGCCTTGAACTAGCTTTGAAGGACTGGAAAGCACCAACTTTCCCCTTCAATTTCGCCCAAGAAAATTGCTGCTGAAATCCTCCATCCGAGCTGCCTTTATATCCTGTGTTGGGCTGGATTTCTGCCTGGCAGTCGACTGCCATAAGTCACCAGTCGACTACCAACACTGTAGTTGTGAGACAACGGGTCGATCCACATTGGACAAGTTCCAACGGATCTCTTGGCAGTCGACTGCCAACATTGGCGATCATTGCCCGGCGCCCGGGCCTGCGATCGGCTTGAGAAAGCGTCAATGCTCGCAACTCAAGCGCGAAGCACTAAGTGGCAGTCGAACTCAAGTCGACTTACGACAGTCGAACCGGCCATAATGTCAGTCGACTGTCAACCTCAAAGATGAGGTTTTAACTCAAGTATGGTGTCTCCATACTTGCTAGACCACCCTTAGCCTAGACCTCACACCTCTCGGATCCCTCCAAGTCATCCATGACTTGTTCATCCATCGTGCTAGCCTTTAGGTGCTTCCATCGGCTATGTCATGCTAACGGTGTCTACACCGCCAAGGCACATTGGACTTACGCCGCCAAGACTCCGCTTGGACTTTACGCCGCCAACCATTGGACTTATGCTGCCAAGACTCTACCCTTGGACTTTACGCCACCAATATCAAACCCCTTGGACTTCTCAAATGCCAAGACTCAAGCTTGGACTTTCCCTTACCAACCCATGTTGGACTTTCCATGCCAAGACCCATGCTTGGACTTCCCTTGTGCCAAGTACTCAAGACTTGGACTTTCCCAAATGCCAAGTGTCCCACTTGGACTTTCCATGCCAAGTACTCATGACTTGGACTTTACCATGACAATTACATTGTCATATGTTTTTGTCTAACATCAAAACATCTCTCGAGCCAAGATAGAGTCCTGGTCAATCGTGACCTGGGCCGATTGCACCAACTATTTTATCCCCGTGCAATGGTGGAACAGAAGAGCTGAGTTTCTCCCTCGGCTATATATATTATTTTATCCCCGTGCGGTGGTGGATCGGAAGAGCTGAGTTTCTCCCTCAGCTATATATTATTTTATCCCCGTGCAATGGTGGAACGGAAGAGCTGAGTTTCTCCCTCAGCTATATATTATTTTATCCCCGTGTGGTGGTGGATTGGAAGAGCTGAGTTTTTTCTCAGCTTTATATTATTTTATCCCCGTGTGGTGGTTGATCAGAAGAGCCGAGTTTTTCCTCAACTATATCTTATTTTATCCCTGTGCGGTGGTGGAACGGAAGAGCCGAGTTTTTCCTCAGTCATATATTATTTTATCCCCAGTTGGAAAAAGATTAGCAGAACCGAGTTTTACATCAACTATGCATTCTTTCCGTATCCTCGCACAGAGTGAAGTAAAGGAGTTAGAAGAATCGAGGTCTCACACAGCAGGGAGAGGGATAGAAGGAAAGATAAGTGGGGAAAAATATTGGCGGAAGCTTGCAACGAAGAAGTTCTTTGATGAAGAAAAGCTACATAATACAACTTCCCTAAAAGAAGAAAATAACAAATAAAGCCCCTGTTCATAGGGGATTACAGTTCTTTCTGAGGAGGTATTGAAGAAGCCTCTTTGCGTGGATGGGGGTGACGTAGCAGCTGCCGGAGGTAAGACCTGTTGGACAAGTTTTTCTGGGACACTGCCAATTGTTGACGCAGAGCATAATTACTGGTGGAAGCCACCCTCAAGCGCCACTGTAGATCCTGAACTCGCTCTTCCAGATCTGCAATATAACGTTGCTCTTCAGTTTGCCCCTCCACCGGAGGAGAGCTGCTATCCTGTTCAAATACAGGCTCCATGGCGCAAGAGGAAAGAGGAAGAAATGTATGCCAAGCAAATGGTAGTTTAGGGTTTTTATAGAGGTGGAAGAAGGATATTCATTGGTTTGCGAAGAAGGTGAAAATAATAAATGCAAATAAAGAAGAGAAGGCGTAAAGATATAGTTGGGAGTTATTGAATGTCATAATTCTAGAGGGATGGTTCGAATTCCACGAAAGTGATAAGGACAGAGTATGTTCAGATGAGGCTGCTGTCCTTTCTAATTAGGATTATTTGACATTTACAAGAAAATGACAAAAATAAGAACCAGTATCCCTTTCTTTTTATTAACATGCCCAATAGTAGTTACACTGATTAAGTTACTTATTATACAAGCTTTTTTTATCGTTAATAGGTGAGCTAGAAGAGGACTCTTCTGGAGGGAGAGGCATCAAAATGACTGAAAAGGTCGCCTTGGGCCAGAGGTACGGCAGGTGGAGCTCCATCAAAAGGGGGCGAAGGAGTCCCAACTGCAGGGACTGGAACGAAAGCTAGGACCGGGAAGAGGAGGGAGTTCAGTGGAGGCCTGAGGATCTCCTATGGTATATTCCCATGTCATGGGGGGATTCCAAACCCGATTGCAGAAAGAAGGGAAAGGGGCTCGGAAGGATCTCCCCATGTTAGGGGTTGGAGTGTCAGTTGATGAAAGAGGAAGAAAGAGACGAAAGACCGAAGTCGCAGTTGATCATGTGGCGGATTCTTCGGTAGTGTCCGTGGCTAGGTCATATAACTCGAAGGAATCTGAGTCTGAAGATATCTCAATCGGATGTTCTGCGAAGACCATGAACCTAGGATAGAAGGTAGAAGACGTTCGTGGTGGCAATTTATAATCGGGAGAGGGGGAGCTGTGTTTGTCCTCGGGAAGGAAGAGAAGGTGGAAGGACAAATGGGGTAATGGCGTCAGCATGGGAAACCATTGAGACGTCATTTCCGAAGCGACCAATTATGTTGAAGAAGATCAAGGGGCAACGTAGGCTAATTTTTGCCGAACCAAAAATTGATTCTGGCCAGAGGAGGATAAAGCCTAGAATGTCCCGAGCGGATTCCCGGGCGGGAGATGTTGTTCTTTAATTAACGCTATGGAAGGCAGAGAATAGGCAGTAATTTCGAAGAGAAGAGACCAAGAACAGACTTAAAATTTCTGACCCATGTCAATACGTACATAAGAAGCAATACAAGGCCGTGCAAGTTCAAGCAGCCTTTAATAGCAGAAAATCAGTTAGTACAATAAAGGAAATATGATAAATTACAACTCGAAATTTTCAGGAGGACATCTGGCCAGAGCTATTTCAGGATCTAGATAGCTGGTATCCATGCCTGGAGGAGGATAGCCCTGTTCAACATTTAAGGAAGAAGACCCGTCGAAGCCTAGCATGAACAATTCTATGCCCTTTTGGACATACCGTGCCTTCAAATCCTCCTCCTGCTCCTTTGATTGGGATTGGCAAGCAGATAGTTGAGCTTGACATGCGGCTAATTGGGCGGCCAAGGCATCCCTCTCTTGTATTGCCAGCATTACCTGCTGACCCAGGGAAGATAGGGCGTTAGTATACTCCTTGCGGAGTTCTTGCTGCTGCTGGGTCACCGAGGACAGGATTTCAAGAAAAGTGGCCACCATAGAAGAGAGGTTCCTACACTTCTCCAGGCAAGATTGCCGAGCAACCTCCCATGTTTGACGCTCCTGTTGAAGTTGAAGGATAGTTGCCGAGGAGTCAGCGGCCTGAATATATGCCTCCACAAGCTGCCTTTTATACCCATCCAGTTCATGGGTAAGGAGGTCAACTTGCTCGAGTTGGCTGGATTGCATGGAATATCTGATGCCGAAGGTCCTCGTTCTTTCTTTGAAGCTCCTCTTTTTCACTCTATGCTAGGGCTAATTGAGTCATTGAATCTTTGCACCGGGTGATCAAATCGGTCTCCTTTTTCTCACCCTCCTTCAGCTGGTGCGTGAGCTTCTTTTGATGAGCCAAGGAAGTAAAGTGATGAGTCTCCACATTGGATTGGTATTTGACCAGATGGGACATCGTCTTATTATAGGTAGCCGATAACTGAGAAGAAGGGTAGACGTTACAAATAATAAACATTGATATGTGTGTACTGAAGATAAAGAAGGAAAAAATTACCTCGGCCAAAAGTTTGCCCATATGATCGTAAGGGCCTTGTACGCCAGACTGGTTGAAAAATTTTACTTCTCCCAGATGGCGAATCCTGAGGGAGGCTCCCAGAGTCGCTAATGAAGGATTCGGGAGGGGAAGATCCCTCCACTCCGGAAGGAGCGGGAGGGACCCATAATCTGAGAAGGAGTGGGAGAAAAAGGTATATCAGTGGAAATATTCACAGGGGAAGAGTAAGTCAGAGAATGAGTTTGAGGGTTGAGTTGAATAGGGGAGGAAACGGGAGAATGGGAAGGAGAAGCTTCCCATTGAGGGGAAGAGGGTGGGATATCTAAGGCAGTATCCCCCACCCTAGGTTCATATATGACCAAGCGCTGATGCTTCTTCAGTTTTGAGGGGGATGATAAAAAAGAAGAATGGGAAGAAGAAGATACAGGAATTGAAGAGGATCTAGGGGCACCTTCTCTGGCAGGGTACAATTTCTTCCGAGGCGAAGGAGTTGCTTCGGATTTTCCTTTACCTCACTTCTTAGAGGTCTTCTTCTTGGCGACAGCAATCTCTACTCCTTTTAAGATGGTGTTCTGAATTAGATTATCAGTAAAATCTATTGTTAGAAGATATGTCATCCCGGAAAATTGGTTCTTCCAAAATATGAACAATATCCTACCTATGGCATCCAGGTTAGTTAATGGAAAAGGGGATAACCCATGGCGACTGAAGAGGGGAGGTTTTATCAGATGATCTGAGCTGTAATGGGATTCTCTCTGTTGGGATGTATACTGAAAAGTCTATCTTTTGTATGAACATCTTTATTTTTGAAATAAGAATCACATGATCATTGTTTGAATATTTATGGTTATGCATATTGTCTAATACATTACATTGTAGATAACATGGTGTGTAGTGTCACACAGGAGATCATGTTATCAGTTCCTTGTAAAGTATAAGTAAAGGCTCACAACCTAGATGGTTATGGACAAACCATTGGAATGGTTGTAGTGTGATTTGGTATTGGTTTGTCTTGGCCATTGAATTACACTAGTACACTTTGTGTGTATCGAGCAGGACTAACTTAGAGGTGATTCAATTTATTGCTGACTATATAATTGAATCGGACCTCGGATATTATGTTGTGCATGCTCTTAATCCCGATATAATAACGGGCACATATACTTAGTATTCATTTCTTTGTTTTACCAATGGGCGAGATTTATAGAGTAAATCGATAGGCTCAGTAAGTTGGGAAATGATATTATTTATATGGTGTGCCATTGATTATAGGAGGAAACCGTGTCCTATATATTAGGATGATGATGTCCCCTTGAGGAGCTCATAAGGTTCATCATGTAAATCCTGCAGGTGGACTTGGTCCGACATGATGATAAGGTTGAGTGGTACTACTCATGGAGTTAGATGTTGATTAATTAATTATTAGTAAATTAATTAATCAACGGACATTCAAGATCTTAAACACGGGGAGATATATGTACAAATAATATATGGAGCTCATATTAACTTATGGGGGTTGGTGAGGTAGATCAATGATAATCCTCTAGTGTAATGGATCATCATTAATGGATCGAATTTTATGTGGGCTTGATCCATTGGGTGGCCAAGATCCAACTCCTCCTCATGGTCCCTATTGTAGCGTATTAAAACCCTCTTGAAGCCTAAATCCGATGGTGGATAATGGAACTCTAGATCCGATGATGGAAAATAAAACTCTAGATTCGACGGTGGAGATTAAATCTCTAGATCCGACAGTTGAGATTAAATCTCTAGATCCGACGGTTGAGATTAAATCCCTAGAACCGACGGTGGAGATTAAAGGGAGGCTCAAGCCTAACTCTATAAATAAGGGCTTAGGGCTTGGGCATGGATGACACAAGACTAGGGGTTAGGGTTTTTGGAGTTGGCTTTAGAGGAGAGGTGGGCGGCTAACCTAGGGTTTGCTTCTTCCTAGTGGGCGGCGGCAAGACAATCCTAGGGTTTGGCCATCTTTGGCCAGCGGCAACTCCACCATCTCTCTCTCTCTAGTTCGACGGTAGCTCCTCCCTCTCTCTTTCTCTCTCTAGGTTGGCCGGCGGCAACCTTCCTTCAAGGTTGGCCGACACTCCTCCACTTCTCTTTGGGCCGGTGGCAAGCTTCAAGTTTAGAGCTTGTTGGTTGGTCCTAGATAGAGTAGAGTTTTGTTTTGTAATCTTCCTTTGTTCGAGGTGAACAAAGAAAGGAAGATTGGTGATCTAGGAGGCTTCGACTTTTGGAAGATCGTTGCCCACACGACGTCTAAAAGGAGGAAGGACATACAATAGAAGATCGAGAGGTATAATGCGTGTTTATGATCTTTTCTTATTATATGCATGTTGTATGTTTTGTTATGTGGCTAATTTACGTGGACCCCGAATACAAACGCAAAAATCGGCGATCTGTACATCGTCTATTCCGCGGCTATTCAAATAATAGAAGTTGGTTGCTTGAACAATAAGTTTGTTTAAGTGACTACTCTAATCGAATAGCACGACGATGGAATGGTTGCTTGGGTAATCCCTCTATGTCAAGGATTAATTTTTTTAATCCGGGGATGTAGACGGGATCGCCATGAACAAGCGACCGAGTTGAAGTGGGAAGCGAAGTTTCCTCCCTTCAATTGGTATACGAGCCAAGGTTTCCAGTTTTGTGTGTTTAGGATTCGGTTAATTTTATGCACTTTTCATATATTGTATGTGTCGGATGATAGTAGGATGTGCGTAGGCTAACTCTTTGGTTGCAGGCATAGGATCCAACTATTATGGCCATATGTGTGTATGTGATTGTATGTGTGTAATTGTATATTATTTGAATCCTCGGGGTAGAAGAGACTAGTATTTAATTTTTGTAATTAAGTACGGTATTGTTTAACCACTCTTTTATTTTAGTTTACTTTCGATCTAGATTACATGTACACTCCTTCGTGGAGTATAGGATCGATGGATGTAAATTAAAATAATTTTTCTTGGCTCGGATCTTCGGATGACTTGTACATGGCGTAGGGAGGAGCGAACGAGATGGCAATACGACGGGAGGAATATTGGAGACAAAAGCCATAATAGTTGGAAAATATTTTTTTTCATATTTATTGCTTTTTGTTTGATATGCATGTCGTAAGCTAGGAAAATTCCTCAATTCTAAATTACTATGTCGGAGAGGGATATTTTTATAAATTCCCAAGGCCTCCATTACGATTTGACATGTGATGCAAACAAACTTGCGCGTCGACTCTGAATGCCTTCCTCCCCATCGAATGAGTTTGTTTGTGGATCACAGGGTCAAATATGGTTATAGAAAATTACTAAGGAGCGTGTGTACTTCCCCATCGGAAGGCACATAACCTGAGATAATTCCCTTGGCACCAAGTAATGGTGAACACTTAGATGCAAATAGGAGTATCCTCCCCATCGGAGTCACTGCTTTTATTTGTAGGGCCGAAGAGGAACCAACTATTAATTTTATTTGTCAAAAAGTTAGGTTGACAAGATAGTGAAATTAATGGGTAAAACCTCCTCTTACAAATGTAGAATTCATATACGTCCACACTATCGTAGCATACAATATTCTCGGTGTTTTAAGGTGTTGGTTGATTTTAAAATTTTATTGTTTGAGGAATCAATAATTTTTTGAAATCTAAAGTTTTGATCTATGTGATTTTTAGGTTTTTCAAAAATAACTTTCAATCCACTTGCTGTGATACTAAAAGAGAATAAACTTACTGGACCCAATTATGTTGATCGGAAAAGGAATCTTGATATTGTCCTGATTGCTGAGGAGTACAAGTATGTACTCTTTGAAGAGTGTCCTCCTAAGCCTGTGAATGATTCTGGGGAAAAGGAGAAGGAGAGTTATATGAAGTGGATTAAGGCTGATGAGATGGCGCGATGTTACATTTTGGCATCTATGTCAAATGTACTACAACATCAGCATCAAGCCATGCCCACTGCTTATGACATGATGCTCAATCATAAAGAGCTTTTCAGACAACAGAATCGGGCTGCTAGGTAGGAAGCCATGAGGAACTTGATGACGACCACCATGATCGAGGGAACACCCATGAGGGATCATGTTCTCAAGATGATGGCTCATTTGAATGAGCTGGAAGTCCTTGGAGCTAAGATCGATGGGGAAACCTAGGTCGATATCATTCTCCAGTCTCTACCTAGGAGTTTTGAGCAGTTCCGCTTGAACTACAACATGAATAAGAGGTTGTATTCGCTGGCGGAGCTTCTGACAGAACTCCAGGTGGCAGAGGGGCTTTTTCGTCAGAGTGCTCAAGCGCAGGCCATGGTTGCCCAAAAGGTTTCTACTTTTAAGACGAAAGGCAAGAAGAAGAAGAAATAAGCTGGGGCAAAGGTGGCGGGAGGAACTCAGGGAGGAGTGAAGAAGCCGAAAGGCAAGTGCTTCACTTGCAAGCAAACTGGACACTGAAAGAAGGACTGCCCCAACCGGAAGCAGAACAAAGGTATATCTTTTGGTCTAGTCGTTGAAACATGTTTAGCGGTGTTATCTACCGACACCTGGTGTGTAGATACGGGATCCACTGATCATGTCTGCAATACTTTGTAGGGGTTCCAGGAAACCAGACGACTGGCTGAGGGGGAGATTACCGTTTACTTGGGCGATGCCACGAAGGTGGCGGCTATTGTAGTGGGAGATGTCTATTTGTCTTTTGAGAGGAATAAAGTTTTGGTTCTTAAAAATTGCCTTTATATACCTTTATTTAGAAAGAATTTGATTTCGATTTCTAAATTGTTTATGAATGGATATTCTATTTCTTTTAATGACAGAGTTGTTATAAAAAGGAATAGGGAGATTATCTGTTCTGGTGCATTGATAGGAAATTTATATACACTTGAACCAAAAGCTCCCACGATGCAAATAGAAGTTAATAACTCATCTTCTAATTCCAATAAGAGAGAAGAACCTTCGAAGATGAACCAAACATATCTTTGGCATCTAAGGCTTGGTCATATTAACCTAAAAATAATTCAAAGGTTGATAGCTGATGGACCTCTGAATTCATTAGTGGTGGAAGACTTCCCAACCTGCGAGTCTTGCTTGGAAGGTAAAATGACCAAGAGGTCTTTCAAGGCCAAGGGGTATAGAGCCAAAGATGTGTTGGAATTGGTTCATTCTGATTTGTGTAGTCCTATGTCTATTCAGGCAAGAGGTGGTTTTGAGTATTTCGTCTCTTTCATAGACGATTATTCAAGATATAGATACATGTACCTGATGCGCCGCAAGTCTGAATGCTTTGACAAGTTTAAAGAATTCAAGGCTGATGCGGAGAAACGTCAAGGTAAAAGTATCAAGACACTACGATCTGATCGTGGTGGTGAGTACCTCTTGGGAGAGTTTAAGAATTACTTATCAGAGGCTGGGATTCAATCCCAATTGTTTGCACTTGGCACACCCCAGCAGAATGGTGTAGCAGAGCGAAGGAATAGGACTCTTATGGAGATGGTTAGATCGATGATGAGTTATTCTGAGTTGTCAGATTCGTTTTGGGGGTATGCTCTGGATACGACGGTGTATATTCTGAACTTGGTTCCATCTAAATCAGTGCCTTCTACTTCCACAGAATTATGGATTGGGCAAAAGCCTAGTCTGAAACATATTCAGATTTGGTGGAGTCCAGCACATGTGCTAAAGGCAGATGCTGGTAAGTTGAAACCTCGTACAGAAGTGCGCATGTTCATTGGCTATCCTAGAGGAACGAAAGGTGGTTTGTTTTATAGTCCTAGAGATCAGAGGGTGATCATTAGCACGAATGCCAGATTTCTAGAGGAAGACTATGTGATGAACCACAAGCCCATGAGTAAGACTGTTCTGGAGGAATTGAGAGGGGAAGTCACTACTTCAGTACCACCGGTACAAGAGAATATACCACAAGTCACTGCACCGCGTGTCACATAGGATACACATGTGATACCTCATCGTAGTGGGAAGGTTGTTAGACAGTCTGATAGATTCATGTTCTTGAGAGAATCTTCTGATTTGGTCCCTGACGAACATGAACCTGATCCCTAGACATATGACGAGGTAATCCAAGATAAAGATGCGATATTTTGGCAAAGTGCAATGAATGCTGAGATTGAATCTATGGATTCAAAACAGGTCTGGGAGCTAGTAGAACCACCCAATGGTGTAAAAACCATTGGATGCAAATGGATCTACAAAAGAAAGAGAGGAATAGACGGGAAGGTTGAAACCTTCAAAGCAAGGCTTATTACGAAGGGGTATACTCAGAAAGAGGGCATTGATTATGAGGAGACCTTTTCGTCGCTAGCCATGCTTATGTCTATCCGGATTCTCTTATGTATTACTGCTCATATGGATTATGAGGTATAGTAGATGGATGTCAAGACAGCTTTCCTTAATAGAAGTCTTGAGGAAAACATCTATATGAAGCAACCAGAGGGATTCATTGCAAAGGGAAAAGAGCATCTTGTGTGCAAGCTTAATCGATCCATTTATGGATTGAAGCAAGCTTCAAGATCTTGGAACATCCGCTTTGATGAAGTGATCCAGTCTTATGGATTTATTCAAAATCCGGATGAGTCTTGTGTATACAAGAGATGTGACGAAAACGTATGGTATTTCTTGTACTATATGTAGATGACATTTTTTTAATTGGCAATAGTGTCAAGGTGTTATCGGACGTAAGGGTATGGTTGTCCAAATAGTTTGATATGAAGGACTTGGAAGAAGTGGGACACATCCTTGGGATCAAGGTTATAAGGGATTGAAGGAAAAGGATGTTGTGCTTATCTCAAGCTTTATACATAGACACCATTATGGATCGTTTTAGCATGCAGAACTCCAAGAAAGGTTTTCTACCTTTCAGGCATGGAGTTCCTTTATCTAAGGAGATGTGTCCTAGAACATCTGAGGAGATAGAGGAGATGAAGGCGGTTCCTTATGCTTCGGCAGTAGGAAGCCTCATGTATGCTATGTTGTGTACGAGATCGGATCTCTACTTTTCCATTGGCATGGTTAGCAGATATCAGAGTAATCCAGGACAGGGACATTAGACTGCGGTAAAGCATATATTGAAGTACCTGAGAAGAACTAGGGACTATATGCTAGTTTACTAGGCAGATCAATTACTCCCTGTGGGTTACACGGATTCCGACTTCCAATCAGATAGGGATAACAGTAAGTCTACCTTAGGTTTTGTGTTTACTTTGGGAGGTGGAGTCATTGTATGGAGGAGTGTCAAGCAGAAATGCGTGGCGGACTCTACCATGGAAGCTGAGTATGTGGCAGTCTCTGAGGTAGCCAAAGAAGCTGTATGGCTCAAGAACTTCTTGATGGACTTGGATGTGATTCCTGGTTTACCCAGAACTATCACAATTTATTGTGATAACAGTGGTGCAGTTGCAAACTCGAAGGAAGCACGAGCTCATAAGGCAAGTAAACACATAGAGCACAAGTACCACCTGATACGAGAAATCGTAAAGTGGGTAGAAGTTGCTGTCGCCTAGATTGCATCAGAGGATGACCTGGTAAATACTTTCACTAAGGCCCTTCAAGCGAGAGTTTAGATAGGCATGTGGAGGGAATGGGAATCAGATGTATGACACTTTGATGGCAGCATAGTCTTTTAGTATAAGTGGGAGATTGTTGGGATGTATACTGAAAAGTCTATCTTTTGTATGAACATCTTTATTTTTGAAATAAGAATCACATGATCATTGTTTGCATATTTATAGTTATGCATATTGTCTAATATATTACATTGTAGATAACATGGTGTGTAGTGTCACACAAGAGATCATGTTATCAGTTCCTTGTAAAATATAAATAAATGCTCACTGTTGGGTTTTTCCGAGCCGCAAAAACCGCTTTTTGCGTTGCGGAAACCTCGGAAGCCCCGGCCACGGATCCGTGCGAAGTATAAAAATTATAATTACATGTATGTGCTTACAAAAATCCTAGATCTACCTTAGATCTAAGAGGTTAGAACGTTACCCTCGTAGCGACGCCCTTCGCTTATCCCGCTCGTCCAAAAGTCCGCCGGAACTCGAGAGTGTCAAGTGCACACTCCTCTATGGTATCCACACAAGCAATAGGTGGAGAAAAAGACACTTGAGTGTGCTAGCACTCCTCTATGGTGTCTCGGCAAGATGAGGTTGGAGAGGGAGAGCTTGAGAGGAAAAATTCCAAGGAAGAAGATGAAGTAATGGAGAGTTACTCACAAAATGAATTTCACCCATGAAACCCCTAAAGTGTTGGCCGGCCACATTATGGAGGGGGGGGGGGGTTACATGCATGCATGTAACTCCCATGACCCTTGGTCTCCCTCATGATGTGGCACCAATTGACCAAGTCAATGATGATGTGGAGCACCATCATTGGCCGGCCATGCCTAGTCATCATCATGACATGGCATTTGGTCAAGTCAAACTTGACTTTTCATCTTCCCTCTCAAGTCAAGTAAAACTTGACCTCTAATCTCCCATGGTTGATCAAATCTAACCACTTGACTCAAGTCAATTTAATTTAATGAATCTCTATTCATTAATTTAAATTGATTTGATGAATCAAATCTCAATTAGACTCATTCAACACTTGAATCAACTTGAGTCTAACTCAATTAGTCTAATTAGGATTACTCTTAATCCAATTTGGTTCATCCCATGAACCTAATCCTCATGGTTCATCATATGAACCTAATCTCCATCTAATTGCTCTTATGTGTGTGACCCTATAGGTTCTTGTAACGTTGGCAATGTCCCTAAACCGATTTAGGAACATAAGCAATGAGCGGTATCTAGCAACACATCATTGCTACCCAAGTTACAAGAATGTTGAGCTCCAACATCACCTTTGTGACTACTAATTGTGACTCTCACAATATGTGACAATGTCCCTCTATCCTTGACGTCTAGATTGACCAATCGAGGCATAGACCGTGTCATCCTCGGTACAATCTAAATCTTGAACTCAAGTAGACTCACTCTAATCAAATGAGCTCAATATCTCATATTGACTCATTTGGGCATAACCATACGCCGTGGTCTCACTCTATCAAGAATATCGATGTCACCCCGTCATATAGGAGGATAGATCCCATCTACATCACTCACATCCCTCCAGTATAATTCGTTACATACCCAAGAATCGCCTTTATAGTCCACCCATTTACGGGTGGCGTTTGTGAAACCAAAGTATGCAACTCCTTATGTAGGGAACCATGGTGACTTCAGGTCTAAGGACTAATAGTCATACTAATAGCCACATGAGAAAGTATATGACACTCATATAACGATCCATGATACTTTCTCATGGCGGGTCATTCAGTATACATTCTCCAATGCATACCCATGTGTCAACTTGATATCTCATATCCATGACTTGTGAGATCAAGTCATCTTGTTGACCTACATGCTAGTCTCTACGCATTAACATTGTCCCTGAATGTTAATACTCGACTAGGAATGATTAAGAGTAGTGTTCTCTATATCATCTCATTATCGATTCAACCAATCGATTGATATAGATAAGAACCTACTACTCAAGGACATTATTATATTTAGTTATTTGGCACAAATACAAGTAAATATAATAACCATGCCTTTATAAATAGGAATATGATACAATAAAGTCCATACAACAATCATCACATGATTGGCTCTAGGGCTTTCACTAACAATCTCCCACTAGCACTAGTGCCAATCATCGTAGTATCAAATACCCAATGACCTAGTGTGACCATCATGCTTTTTTCTGTGCCAAAGCCTTGGTCAAGGGATCTGCGATGTTAGCCTCTGTGGGTACTCTGCAAATCTTCACATCTCCTCGATCGACAATCTCACGAATGAGATGGAAGCACCGATATATTCGGCCTCTGTTGTAGAATCAATAACTGTGTCCTGCTTGGAACTCTTCCAGCTCACAGTGCTACCTATTCAAGCAAAACACGAACCCTGACTGCGATCTATAATCATCCTGGTCAGTTTGGAAGCTGGCATCATTTGTAACCTTTCTGACTAGCTCCTCTTCGCCTCAAATATCAAGAAATATTCTTTAGTCCTTCTCAAGTACTTAAGAATATTCTTGATCGCTATCGATGGCGCTCACCGATCTGATATCTACTCTCATGCTCAAAGCATACGAGACATCAGGACGAGTACACAGCATGGCGTACATGATAGATCCTATAGCGGATGCATAAGGGATCTTATCCATGCGGTCTCTCTCCTCTCTAGAAGAGGGACTTTGAGTCTTCGAAAGACTCACACCATGTGACATCGGCAGAAGTCCTTTCTTGGAATTCTGCATTGCAAACCGAAGTAATACCGTGTCAATGTATGTACTCTGACTTAGGCCAAGCAATCTCTTAGATCTATCTCTATAGATCTTGATGCCTAGAATACAGGCTGCTTCACCTAAGTCCTTCATTGAGAAGCACGTCCCCAGCCAAGTCTTCATAGACTTTAGCGAAGGGATGTCATTCCCAATGAGTAGTATGTCATCCACATACAGTACAAGGAACACAACTGTGTTCCCATTAACCCTCTTGTAGACACAGGGTTCATCTTCATTCTTGATGAAACCAAACTGTTTGATCGCATCATCGAATCGAAGATTCCAGCTCCGAGAAGCTTGCTTTAGCCCATAAATGGACCTTTGCAGCTTGCATACCTTCGCAGTATGCTGTGGATCTACAAAACCCTCAGGTTGTGTCATGTACACATCCTCGAGTAAGTTTCCATTCAGAAATACGGTTTTGACATCTATCTGCCAGATCTCATAATCGTGGTATGCTGCAATAGCAAGCAAGATCCGAATGGACTTAAACATCGCCACTGGAGAAAAGGTTTCATCATAGTCAATACCATGAATTTGCTTGAAACCTTTAGCCACCAATCGGCCCTTATAGGTATGCGTAAGTCCATCCATGTCAGTCTTTCTCCTAAAGACCCACTTACACCCAATGGGTTTGACCCCTTCAGGTGAATCAACCAAAGTCCATACTTGGTTAGTGTACATGGATTCCATCTCGGATCTCATGGCGTCTAGCCATTTCTCAGAATCTGGGCTCATCACAGCTTCCTGATAGGAGGTAGGCTCATTCTCAATGAGCATAACGTCATCATGGTCAGACAAGAGAAATGAGTATCTCTCGGTGGCGGCGTACCCTATCAGACCTGCGAAGAGGTAGGTCTACTTGAACAGGTGGTTGTTCCACAACTCTTTGTGCAACAACCTCATCACCCACAACACTTTGTGGTTCCTGTTCAACCTCCATCAAGGCCTCAGTGCTATGGTCCTTATCTTGAATTTCTTCAAGGTCGAAGGTACTCCCACTAGTTTTTCTAGAAACAAAATCCCTTTCTAGAAAAACCCCAGTCTTTGCCAAAAACACTTTGTGCTGACTGGGAATGTAGAAGTAATATCCCTTTGTTTCCTTGGGATATCCAACAAAATAGCACCTATCGGATTTGGGTCCCAGTTTGTCTGAGACTTGACGTCGAACGTAAGCCTCACAACCCCAAATCCTCATAAAAGACATCTTGGGATTTTTCCCTATCCATATCGTATATGGTATTTTTACCACAGCCTTGGATGGTACACGGTTAAGGGTAAAGGCTGCTGTGTCCAGAGCATATCCCCAAAAGGATATAGGAAGATCTGTGTGACTCATCATAGATCGTACCATATCCAATAGGGTACGATTCCTCCTTTCGGATACACCATTCCACTGTGGTGTTCCAGGAGGAGTGAGTTGGGATAGAATCTCACACTCAGCTAGATAGTCACGAAACTCATGGCTAAGGTATTCACCACCTCGATCTGATTGAAGTATCTTAATACTCTTGCCAAGCTAGTTTTGTACTTCATTCTTGAATTCTTTGAACTTTTCAAAGGATTCAGATTTATGTGTCATAAGATACACATAACCATATCTACTGAAGTCATCAATAAATGTAATGAAGTACCTGTAACCACCTCTAGCAGAAACATTGAAAGGACCACATACATCACTATGTATAAGTCCTAACAAATCTGTTGCTCTTTCGCTATGTCCACTAAAGGGAGTCTTGGTCATCTTGCCTAAAAGGCAAGACTCGCATGTCTCATATGATTCAAAATCAAATGAGTCTAGCAGCCCATCCTTATGGAGCTGAGATAAGCGACTCTCATTTATGTGACCTAAGCGACAATGCCAGAGATAGGTTTGGTTCAACTCATTTGACTTGAACCTCTTGGTACTTATGTTATAGATAGGGCTCTCTAAGTCTAGAAAGTAGAGTCCGTTCATTAGAGGTGCACTACAATAGAACATATCATTTAAATAAACTGAACAACATTTATTCTTTATTATAAATGAAAAACCTTTCTTGTCCAAACAAAGCGAAATGATTGATGTTCTTAGTTAAGGCGTGCACATAACAACATTCATCTAATTCTAGTACAAGCCTGCAGAGGGCGAGATAGATCATAAGTTCCTACAAAGAACAAGAACAACCCTTGCTCCATTGCCTACTCGTAGGTCCACCTCGCCCTTTGTCAATGCCTTGCTATTTCTCACATTGCACATTGGTACAAATGTGAGATGCACATCCCAGATCTAATACCCATGATGAAGAAATAGATAGATTGACTTCTATAACATTTATACCAAGTAGAAGTCTCACTTCTCTTCTTCTTAAGATCTTCCGGTATGCCTTGCGAGCTTACGCTTCCAGTGTCCGCTTCCTTGCGTAAAGCAAGCCCCTTCCTTGGCTACCCCTCCTTTGGGTTTAAGTTCTTTGCCTTTACCCTTGGCAGGACTTTCCCTTACCTTTAGGCTTGCCCTTGCCTTTCTTCTTTGCACCATCAAAATGGTGTCGATTTACCCTTCTTAAGGTTAAGCTCGTAGCTTCTCAACATCGAGCATTTCAGGCAATGGCTTTTCAATTTCATTCATGTTATAATTCATGACAAATTGATTGAAGGCTTGTGGCAAAGATTGCAAGATTAGGTCAGTGGCCAGCTCTTGGCCAAGTGGGAATCCCAGCCTTTGTAGGTTTTCTATGTACCCAATCATCTTGAGTACATATGTACCTACGGGAGTCCCTTCTTGCATTTTGGACCCAAATAATGCCTTAGAGACTTCATATCTCTCATGCCTAGCTTGTCCTTGATATAGTTGACGAAGATGTCCAACCATATCATAAGCATTCATGAACTCGTGTTGCTTCTGAAGCTCAGAGTTCATGGTCGCGAGCATTAGACATGACACATCTAATGCATCATCTTGATGCTTCTTGTAAGCATCTTTGTCAGCTCGCGAGGCATTGGCAGGAGGTGCCTCCGGAATGGGCTGCTCCAGGACGTACAGCTTCCTTTCTTGGGTGAGAACAATTCTCAGGTTCCTGTACCAGTCCAGGAAATTTGCTCCATTGAGCTTGTCCTTCTCAAGGACAGATCGCAGAGAGAGAGTGTTCGTGTTTGTCGACATAGTTATCTACAACATACAATGCAGAGAATTTAATATCATATTCCTTTTATCATTTAATTAGGCCTTTAATCAAATGATGCTCCCACTAAATTATAGGAATTTTGTAGAATCGAGTTATGGATGTGGTCAAACCACATTATTAGATTCAAACAAACTAGCTATAATTCTTGTGGGACAAGATCCACATCATACTAAGCCTTGAGTTAGCTTTGGCTAAATCGCCCAAGATTTAGTACGATCGGTGGGTAACACATTACCGATTACATCTCTATGCAACTCTTGTTTATAGGATTAAGACCCACATTTACAAAAGACCTTGAGTTAGCTTTGGCTAAATCGCCCAAGATTTAGTGTAAATGCGATCTTAACCTATCTTTCCAACGATTGGAATATGCCTATAGTTCTACTCGATCCAATTGAGTTAACTAGTTTTGCTCAATCTAATTGAGCTTACTCTAACCCGAGTCGTGATAGGCGGGACCAAGATTGTCCCTCCGCACCCTACCAAGATAATATGCGTTGCTCTACTTTGGCAGATTCAACAACAACAAATGATCGAGGTAGTGATGGGTATCAAGGCTCGGTAGGCATTTTTCGAGTTGATTCGATTATGATCTAATCTAATCGTTATGTGTATCTTATACGCATTTAGGCCTTTATTATCCTATATTAGCATGCATCATATACATACATTAATTATTCTAGCATGCATCATATACATATAAGAAAATTAACCTAGCATGCATCATATACATACATTAATTATTCTACTAGCATGCATCACATACATACAAGCAAAAATCAATTAAATATATATATATATATATCAACATATATATATATATATAATTAAATGTGATATAGTCATGGCCCTACTACGATCTTCTCAAGCCAATGAGAAGATCGGACGGTCTACCTAAGGCTAGCAGCTTCTCCAAGCGCTTCCTTTGACCGCCATGTGTCGTTGTCACCCTTCTCGTAAGCTCGTCTTCAAGTGGACTTTCCACCACTCCATTTTTGTACATTACAAATACGAAACTCGAGTTACATTCGAGTCTAAAACTATTTACAACTAGAATATTAAAAGAATAGGTGCGACGCGTAGGTCGCAAACACTTTACAACACGCACAACCACAAAACGACACGCAGGCCGTATTATGAATTACAACACACTTAATCCAATCCAATTGGGTTATTGGGCCATGACAATCACAGAATTATACATAATTCTAAATTATGTATTTTTACAGAAATTTCTATAATTTTTCCTAATTTATTTTGAATTTATGAGTCAACTCTCCGTAACGGTCCCGCTAAGCGGTTTCCGGGCGCGATCGCGGGACATGGCCCCTTTCGGGGATAGGGGCAGCGCCCCTACTCGCAAAATAAGCTTTGCGAGTGTCCCTACAATGATCTTACAGTGACTTAAGTCGCTGTCCCAAAAACCTAAAGCGAGAACTCGCCGATTTGGAGAGTTTTTCTCGATGGTTGAAGCCTACGAGTGTCCCAACACTCGTTGCTTCGACTCTACGAGAAAAATACCCAAAAATTCTATAAAATAAGAAAATTTACAGAAACATATAAATCTGTAATTTTTATATCTAATATAAAAACTACAAAAACGAAACACATACATGCTTCGCACGTGGCTCTGATACCACTGTTGGGTTTTTCCGAGCCGCAAAAACCGCTTTTTGCGTTGCGGAAACCTCGGAAGCCCCGGCCACGGATCCGTGCGAAGTATAAAATTATAATTACATGTATGTGCTTACAAAAATCCTAGATCTACCTTAGATCTAAGAGGTTAGAACGTTACCCTCGTAGCGACGCCCTTCGCTTATCCCGCTCGTCCAAAAGTCCGCCGGAACTCGAGAGTGTCAAGTGCACACTCCTCTATGGTATCCACACAAGCAATAGGTGGAGAAAAAGACACTTGAGTGTGCTAGCACTCCTCTATGGTGTCTCGGCAAGATGAGGTTGGAGAGGGAGAGCTTGAGAGGAAAAATTCCAAGGAAGAAGATGAAGTAATGGAGAGTTACTCACAAAATGAATTTCACCCATGAAACCCCTAAAGTGTTGGCCGGCCACATTATGGAGAGGGGGGGGTTACATGCATGCATGTAACTCCCATGACCCTTGGTCTCCCTCATGATGTGGCACCAATTGACCAAGTCAATGATGATGTGGAGCACCATCATTGGCCGGCCATGCCTAGTCATCATCATGACATGGCATTTGGTCAAGTCAAACTTGACTTTTCATCTTCCCTCTCAAGTCAAGTCAAACTTGACCTCTAATCTCCCATGGTTGATCAAATCTAACCACTTGACTCAAGTCAATTTAATTTAATGAATCTCTATTCATTAATTTAAATTGATTTGATGAATCAAATCTCAATTAGACTCATTCAACACTTGAATCAACTTGAGTCTAACTCAATTAGTCTAATTAGGATTACTCTTAATCCAATTTGGTTCATCCCATGAACCTAATCCTCATGGTTCATCATATGAACCTAATCTCCATCTAATTGCTCTTCTGTGTGTGACCCTATAGGTTCTTGTAACGTTGGCAATGTCCCTAAACCGATTTAGGAACATAAGCAATGAGCGGTATCTAGCAACACATCATTGCTACCCAAGTTACAAGAATGTTGAGCTCCAACATCACCTTTGTGACTACTAATTGTGACTCTCACAATATGTGACAATGTCCTCTATCCTTGACATCTAGATTGACCAATCGAGGCATAGACCGTGTCATCCTGCACAATCTAAATCTTGAACTCCAAGTAGACTCACTCTAATCAAATGAGCTCAATATCTCATATTGACTCATTTGGGCATGGCCATGCACTTCGTGGTCTCACTCTATCAAGAATATCGATGTCACCCCCGTCATATAGGAGGGATAGATCCCATCTACTTCACTCACATCCCTCCGCATAATTCGTTACATACCCAGTAATCGCCTTTATAGTCCACCCATTTACGGGTGACGTTTGACGAAGCCAAAGTATGCAACTCCTTATGTAGGGAACCATGGTGACTTCAGGTCTAAGGACTAATAGTCATACTAATAGCCACATGAGAAAGTATATGACACTCATATAACGATCCATGATACTTTCTCATGGTGGGTCATTCAGTATACATTCTCCAATGCATACCCATGTGTCAACTTGATATCTCATATCCATGACTTGTGAGATCAAGTCATCTTGTTGACCTACATGCTAGTCTCTATGCATTAACATTGTCCCTGAATATTAATACTCAACTAGGAATGATTAAGAGTAGTGTTCTCTATATCATCTCATTATCGATTCAACCAATCGATTGATATAGATAAGAACCTACTACTCAAGGACATTATTATATTTAGTTATTTTGCACCAATACAAGTAAATATAATAACCATGCCTTTATAAATAGGAATATGATACAATAAAGTCCATACAACAATCATCACATGATTGGCTCTAGGGCTTTCACTAACACTCACAACCTAGATGGTTATGGACAAACCATTGGAATGGTTGTAGTGTGATTTGGTATTGGTTTGTCTTGGCCATTGAATTACACTAGTACACTTTGTGTGTATTGAGCAGGACCGACTTAGAGGTGATTCGATTTATTGCTGACTACATAATCGAATAGGACCTCAGATATTATGTTGTACATGCTCTTAATCCCGATATAATAACGGACACATATACTTAGTATTCATTTCTTTGATTTACCAATGGGCGAGATTTATAGAGTAAATCAATAGGCTCGGTAAGTTGGGAAATGATATTATTTATATGGTGTGTCGTTGATTATAGGAGGAAACCGTGTCCTATATATTAGGATGATGATGTCCCCTTGAGGAGCTCATAAGGTTCATCATGTAAACCCTGCAGGTGGACTTGGTCCAGCATGATGATAAGGTTGAGTGGTACTACTCATGGAGTTAGATGTTGATTAATTAATTGTCAATAAATTAATTAATCGACGGACATTCGAGATCTTAAACACGGGGAGATATATGTACAAATAATATATGGAGCCCATATTAACTTATGGGGGTTGATGAGGTAGATCAATGATAATCCTCTAGTGGAATGGATTATCATTAATGGATCAGATTTTATGTGAGCTTGATCCATTAGGTGGCCAAGATCCAACTCCTCCTCATGGTCCCTATTGTAGCCTATTAAAACTCTCTTGAAGCCTAGATCCGATGGTGGATAATGGAACTCTAGATCCGATGATGGAAAATAAAACTCTAGATCCGATGATGGAAAATAAAACTCTAGATTCGACGGTGGAGATTAAATCTCTAGATCCGACGGTTGAGATTAAATCTCTAGATCTGACGGTTGAGATTAAATCCCTAGAACCGACGGTGGAGATTAAAGGGAGGCTCAAGCCTAACTCTATAAATAAGGGCTTAGGGCTTGGGCATGGATGACACAAGACTAGGGGTTAGGGTTTTTGGAGTTGGCTTTAGAGGAGAGGTGGGTGACTAACCTAGGGTTTGCTTCTTCCTAGTGGGCGGGGGCAATACAATCCTAGGGTTTAGCCATTTTTGGTCGACGACAACTCCACCATCTCTCTCTCTCTCTCTAGTTCGACGGCAGCTCCTCCCTCTCTCTTTCTCTCTCTAGGTTGGCCGGTGGTAACCTTCCTTTAAGGTTGGCTGACACTCCTCCACTTCTCTTTGGGCCGGCGACAAGCTTCAAGTTTGGAGCTTGTTGATTGGTCCTAGATAGAGTAGAGTTTTGTTTTGTAATCTTCCTTTGTTTGGGGTGAACAAAGAAAGGAAGATTGGTGATCTAGGAGGCTTCGATTTTTGGAAGATCGTCGCCCACACGACGTCCAAAAGGAGGAAGGATATACAATAGAAAATTGAGAGGTATAATGCTTGGTTATGATCTTTTCTTATTATATGCATGTTGTATGTTTTGTTATGTGGCTAATTTACTTGGACCCCGAATACAAACGCAAAAATCGGCGATTCGTACATCGTCTATTCTGCAGCTATTCGAATAATAGAAGTTGGTTTCTTGAACAACAAGTTTGTTCAAGTGACTACTCTAATCGAATAGCACGACGATGGAACGGTTGCTTGGGTAATCCCTCTATGTCAAGGATTATTTTTTTTTAATCCGGGGACATAGACGGGATCGTCATGAACAAGCGACCGAGTTGAAGTGGGGAGCGAAGTTTCCTCCCTTCACTCTCAACACTCTGTAAACCTCAGAAAAGTGACATTGAGTCCTAAGTTTACGGAAAGGGGGCAACTCCAGAAGATCTAGCTTCCAGGTATCCCAATAGGGGAGGGGTGTTGGAAGTTGAGCAAATAAATAGTGTGCTTCCCATCCTTTGTGAGAAGATGGCATGTTCACTAAAAATTGGCAATCCGAGCGGTTAGAAAGATAGAAAAGACCCTCCTTAGAAGATTTCAATTGGAAGAAGCAATGAAATAATTGGGGAGACAAAGGAAGACCTAAGTGTCGGAATACTATGATAGCGCCTGATAAAATGCGGAAGGAATTGGGGGTAAATTGGTGGATGGGCAGTTTATAAAAGTCCAAGATTTCTAGATAGGAAGAGGGCATGGGCAAATATAACCCGTTGAGCAGTTGTTTTGAAAAGAAGCAAGTTAGGCTTGGGGGAGGACAATGCGATCGATAAGAGGTGGTGTTGAAACGGCATGGCTCGGAAGGGTCTATAAATTGGTTCCTAAGGATGAAGAAATAATATTTGCTATCTAGCTGGATGATGGTGCGTTCATACAAGGGGGCTCGGGTCAGATTCTTTGGGGACATAGGTATGGAAGGAGGAAGAACACTTACTTGAAGGTTGAAGAATGAACACTTGCAAGAGAAGGGGCTAGGGCGCCGGAACACCATCGGAAAAAACTGCTGGAAGGGGGAAGGCAAAAAGACTGGATTGTTGAGCACGTTAAGTTATGCATAAAAGAAGACGGAGATTTATATAGGGTTTTGTGACTTTTCGACTGCCTAAGAGAAAAAGAAAAGCGGAGCCCATGGGCCCATTAAGCCGCTCCGAGCATATGAGGTAAGACAACGGGAAAAGGAAAATTTGAATTGGTAAGGAAAGGGTGAATCAAAAGCCTTATATACTTAGAAAGTCAAGCTTATGACTTCGCTTGACTATTTTTAGGGGTTGGCTAATGATACTGCTGATACCTTTTCCCATAAGTAAGATGAAAAGACCCGTGCATAGGACACGACCCGAACCAAGTAGCTGGTTCGACGGAAGGAGTCTGAGAAGAATGGTTCGGGCATGTAAGTTTGGGTAAATTGGCTCGTGAGGATGGTTCGAGGGGGTTAGCACGGCCGGGCGAATTAGAAGATTGGTCCGATACGAGATGGATGAGAATCAGCTCGGTCCAGCGGGCCTGGAGGTGGTTCGGTACGGGAAGGATAGAAGTTGGTCTGAGCTACCGAAAAAAGCCTAAGAGCTACGCTACACGTGAGCGGTAGGTCTAGGCTAGCTTTACTGAAGGTAAGTGGTTGAAAGGGATGGGCTAGAATATTTCCTGAAATATAAATAAGAAGTTGTTACACAACAAAAGAGGACCCCACATAATATTCGGAGGAGCCTTTACTCCTCATGTCTGTAACAGAATGATTCTCCAGATAAGTAAGGTGGCCACGTGTACGATGAAGGAGGTTCGTGGTGCAACAGCTAGCTAGAGGAAGGGGATAAAAGGGAGAAGAAGGGCAAGAGGAAGAGGATCCACATTTTTTCCAACAGGCAAGAGACAAAGGCACACTCGAAGGGAAGAGCCACCACATCACCGGAGAAGGAAGCTAGGAGAGTAGTGAGCCCCATCCTTTCAATACTTTTTGTGTATTGAGCTAATTGTAAGAGGTCTTCTCCTCCACCTCCGGAAGTTGAAACACTATAGAGGCCCCCCGACAGAATCCGAAAGGAATTGGGGGTGAATTGGTTCAGGGGTAGTCCATAAAAGTCTAAAATGTCTAAATAGATGGAAGGTGCTGGTAGGGACAGGCCGTTAAGAAACTGTTCGGAGAAGAAGCAAGTTAGACCAGGAGGAGGACAATTTGGTCGGTGCATCTTGGTCGTAAAGCAGCATTTTAGGGAAGGGTCTATAAACCTGTCCTTAAGGTTAAATAAATAATGATCGCGGTCTAGTTGGGTTATGGTATACTCATACCATGCAGGTGAGGGGATGGTCTTAGGGCCATAGGTATAAAGCAGGACAGAGTACTTACTTGGGGGGTTAGAAGAAGAACGTATAAGAAGGAGAGGGGTGGGTCGCTAAAATGCCGCCGGTGAAAATTGTAGGAGAGAAGAAGTGGAAGGGACGGTATTGTTGGGCACACTAAGTAATATCTAAAAGAAAAAGGCGGAGGTTTATATAGGGTTTTTGTGACGGTTCGATTATAGGAGAGAAAAAGGAGAAGCTGGGCCCATGGGCCCATTAGGCCGCCTCAAGTATATGCGGTAAAGCTTTAAGAGAGGAGTAAATTTGAATTAATAAGCCAAGGATGGAGTAGGAACCTTATATAGTTGGAAAGTCAAGCTTATAACTTCGCTTGACTATTTTTTGGGGTTGACTAATGATACCGCCATTACCTCTTCTTTATGAGCTCACAGGCAAGGTGTTACCCGAACCAATTAACGGGTTCAGTGGAGAAAGAAGAGAGGAACGGTTCGGGCGCAAGCGCCTGAAATAATTGGCACGGGAAAGCTAGTGAAGGCAATCGACACGGTAAGGCGAAAGCGGGAGGAGACACTTCGGTGGGAAATAAACCAGAATCGGTTCGGCCAGATAATCATAGAGGTAGACGGGATGGATAAGAATCGGTTTGGCCAGATAATCATAGAGGCAAATGTAGGGATTTTTTTTATGCAAAATAGCATATGTGCAACGAAAAAAATAGGATCCCTTCCAAGTGATCCTTGCGAAAGAAAACCTCGTACAAAAAAATAAATTTCTCTAAAAGAAAAAACCTATCTTATAGGAGAATATTACCTTTGTTGCGTGCCCTTTTTAATCCCGCTTCTCCTTGGGTTTGTTGGATCTTTTAGCACGTTCAATTGTCCGTGCCTCTATATGTATCCACACGAGCAAGTTCTTGTCTCACAAAAGAAACTAGAAGAGCTCTCCTTTACTTCTTGCTAGAGAAGTCCCTAAAGGAGAGGAAGGTAGGGAAAAAGAGAAAGGAAGAAGAAGACCACTCTTCTTGCTAGCCTACACTCACAAAAGCCACACAACCAAAGCCTCTCACCACCAAGCTCTCTCCAAGCCTCAAGCTTCCCCCCCACCTTGGCCGGCCACCCCATGGAGTGTTTTATAGGATTGAAAAAACCTTTCACCTCCTATCACATTCAATGCAATCAATTGCATTGAAAAATAATCACTCCTTGTTTGGCCGGCCACATGTGGAGAAATTCCAAAGGTCAAAACCCTTTGTCTCCATCCACCTCATCAAGCTTAGGTGGCATGCTTATGTGGCATGCTTAGGTGGCATGCTTATGTGGCATTCATGCATGTTGAATTAATCTTATTAATTCAATAAGCTTATGTTATCATATTGAATTAATCTCATTAAATCAATAAGGTAACATATTGAATTAATCTTATTAAATCAATTAAGCTTAGGCTATCATGATAACATATTTATTTAATCTTATTAAATGAATAAGCTTAGCATATTGAATTAATCTCATTAAATCAATAAGCTAAAATTCTCATTAAGCTTAAAGTCCAAAAACCATTTTGTACTTAAGCTTATTCCCAAATTATTCTAGTCAAACTAGAATGCACTAATTCTTCTAATCATCATGCTCTTTGTGTGTGACCCTATAGGCTCTCATAACGTTGACAGTGGATCTAAACTCTTTTAGATACACAAGCAATGAGCGGCATCTAGCAATACATCATTGCTACCCAAGTTACGAAATAAGTCAAGATCCGACTAACCTTTCCGTGACTACTATAATGTATGACCGTGTCCTTCTATCCTTGATATCAGATTGACCAATGAGGCATAGACCATGTCATCCTCGATCAATCTATGTGTTTCTTGATCCCTGAGTAAACTAACTCAAACAAATGAGCTCAATATCTCATATTGACTCATTCGAGCATGGCCATGCGTTTTAGTAGTTCTACTCAATCAAGGGGCCCACAGATATCACTCCCGTCATATGGGAGGAATAGATCCCATCTACATCACTCACATCCCTCCGCATAATTTGTTATATACCCAGTAATCGCCTTTATGGTCCACCCTGTTACGGGTGACGATACCAAAGTACATAACTCCTTATGTAGGGAACCGTAGTGACTTCAGGTTTGAGGACTATTCATACCAATAGTCACATGAGAAAGTTTATGACACTCATATGACGATCCATGAAACTTTCTCATGGCGGGTCAGTTCAGTATATATTCTCTAATATATACCCATGTGTCAACTTGATATCATATATCCATGACTTGTGAGATCAAGTCATCAATTGACCTACATGCTAGTCTTTATGTATTAATATTGCCCTTGCATATTAATACTTGACTAGGAATATTTAGGAAAGTGTTCTCTACAGCCTCTCATAATCAATTCTGCCAATTGATGTGCTGTAGATAAGAACCTACTTTTCTAGGGCATTATTATATTTGATTTAGCTGGCACAAGCAAGACATAAATATAATAACAAATCCTTTGCCTTTATAGAATATGATACAAAATGTTCCCTATTCAACCATCACATGATTGGTTCTAGGGCTATAACTAACAATCTCCCACTAGCACTAGTACCAATCACTATAATATCTAATACCTAGTGACCTAGTGTGACCATCATGCTTCCTCTGTGCCAAAGCCTTGGTCAATGGATCTGCGATGTTAGCTTCTGTCGGTACTCTGCATATCCTCACATCTCCTCTATCGATGATCTCTCGAATGAGATGGAAGCGCCGCAGTATGTGTTTGGTCCGCTGATGTGATTGAGGTTCCTTAGCCTGTGCAATAGCCCCATTGTTGTCACAATAGAGGTCTATTGGATCTGCAATGCTAGGAACTACCCTAAGTTCATCGATGAACTATGGAGCCAAACACCTCCTTTCACGCATCGACGCAGAATATACTCGGCTTCTATTGTAGAATCAAAGAATCGTGTCCTCGTCAACTCTTCCACCACACACCATTCGTGCAAAACACATACCCCGAGCGATCTATAGTCATCCTTGCCGCTTGGAAGCTTGCATCATGTAACCCTTTACGCTTAGCTCTCATTGCCTCCAAATATCAGGAAATATTCTTTCATTCTTCGTAAGTATTTAAGAATATTTTCGATCGCTATCCAAAGGACTTTCACCGATCCGATCGTATCTACTCATGCTCAAAGCGGAGACGAGTACAAAGCATGGCGTACATGATAGACCCTATAGCAGATGTATAAGGGATCTTATCCATGTGATCTCTCTCCTCCTTAGAAGAGGGACATTGAGTCTTCGAAAGACTCACACCATGTGATAAAGACAGAAATCCTTTCTTGGAATTTTGCATAGCAAAACGATCTAGCACTTTATCAATGTATGTACTCTGACTTAGGCCAAGTAATCTTTTAGATCTATCTCTATAGATCTTGATGCCTAGAATATAGGCAGCTTCACCTAAGTCTTTAATCGAGAAACAATTCCTTAACCACATCTTCACAGACTGGAGTGAGGGAATATCATTTCCGATGAGAAGTATGTCATCTACATACAAGATAAGAAATACAACTGTGCTCCCACTATTTCTCTTGTAGACACAAGGTTCATCTTCATTCTTGATGAAACCAAACTCCTTGATTGCATCATCGAATCGAAGATTCCAGAGGCTTGCTTTAGTCCATAAATGGACCTTTGCGGTTTGCATACCTTTGATGCTTTGGATCTTCAAAACCCTCGGTGTGTCATGTACACATCCTCGAGTAGCTTTCCATTAAAAGCGGTTTGACATCCATCTGTCGGATCTCATAATCGTGGTAGGGCGATAGCAAGTATGATCCGAATGGATTTAAGCATCGCAATCGTGAAAAGGTTTCATCATAGTCAATACCATGAATTTGTTTGAATCCTTTAGCCACCAATCTACCTTTATAGGTATGCTTATTACCATCCATGTCAGTCTTTACTTTAAAGATCCACTTACACCCAATGGGTTTTACCCCTTCAGGTGGATCAACCAAAGTCCATACTTGGTTAGTGTACATGGATTCCATTTTGGATCTCATGGCCTCTAGCCATTTCTCGGAATCTGGGCTCATCATAGCTTCTTGATAGGATGTAGGCTCGTCAAGATCGACAAGCAATACATCACCGTTGTCAGTCAAGAGAAAAGAATATCTCTCGGGTTGACGACGGATCCTATCAGATCTACGAAGAGGTTGGTCTACTTGAACAGGTGTTTGCTCCACAACTCTTTGGGCAACAATTTCCTCATCCATAACACTTTGTGGTGCCTGTTCATTTTCCATCGAAGCCTTAGTGTTATCTTCATCTTGAATTTCTTCAAGATGAATTTTACTCCCACTAGTTTTTCTAGAAATAAATTCTCTTTCTAGAAAGACAATATTTCTGGCAACAAACACCTTGCCAAGTGTGGGATTGTAAAAGTAATATCCCTTAGTTTCCTTGGGATATCCTACAAAATAACACTTATCTGATTTGGGTCCTAGTTTATCTGAGACTTGACGTCTAACATAAGCTTCACAACCCCAAATCTTTATAAAAGACATTTTGGGACTCTTCCCAGTCCATAACGTATATGGTGTCTTTTCTACGGCTTTGTATGGGACACGATTAAGTGTGAAAGCGGCTGTCTCTAGAGCTAAACCCCAAAAGGAAGTAGGTAGATTAGTCTGGCTCATCATTGATTGTACCATATCTAATAGAGTACGATTTCTCCTCTCAGATACACCATTCCATTGTGGTGTTCCAGGTGGAGTGAGTTGGGATATTATCCCACACTCAGCCAGGTGATCACGAAACTCTTGACTAAGGTATTCACCACCTCGATCTGATCGAAGTAGCTTAATACGCTTACCAAGTTGGTTTTGTACTTCATTCTTGAATTCTTTGAACTTTTCAAAGGATTCTGACTTATGTCTCATCAAATATAAGTAGCCAAATCTACTCATATCATCAGTGAAAGTAATAAAGTACTTATAGCCTCCTCTGGCTTCGACATTGAAAGGGCCATATACATCAGTATGTATGAGTCCTAACAAGTCCGTCGCTCTCTCGCCATATCCACTAAATGGAGTTTTAGTCATCTTTCCTAAAAGACAAGATTCGCATACCTCATATGATTCAAAATCAAATGAGTCCAATAATCCATCTTTATGGAGTTGGGATATGCGTTTTTCATTTATGTGACCTAGGTGACAGTGTCAGAGATATGTTTGGTTCAAATTATTCGATTTGAACCGTTTGGTATTTACGTTATAAATTGGGTTTTCTAAATCTAGAACATAGAGACCATTCATAAGTGGTGCATTACAATAGAACATTTCATTCAAATAAATGGAACAACATTTGTCCTTTATTATAAAAGAAAAGTTTTTCTTGTTTAAACAAGATACAAAAATTATGTTCTTTGTTAATGCAGGTACATAAAAGCACTCCTCTAGTTCTAAGATAAGCCCAGTGGGCAAAGACAAAGAATATGTTCCTACAGCTACAGCAGCAACTTTTGCGCCATTGCCTACTCGTAGGTCCACTTCGCCCTTTGCCATTAGTCTACTATTTCTCAGTCCCTGCACATTAGTACAAATGTGAGATGCACATCCGGTATCTAATACCCATGTAGAAGAAATAGATAGATTAACTTCTATAACGTGTATACCTGAGGCAGAAGTCCCACTTCTTTTCTTCTTTACTTCCTCAAGGTAGACTTTGTAGTTCCGCTTCCAGTGTCCAGTCTCACCGCAATGGAAACAGTCCCCTTCCTTAGGTACTTTACCTTTACCCTTTGAAGTGGATGAATTGGCCTTGCCTTTGGCTTGGGTCTTACCCTTGCCTTTGCGCTTACCTTTTCCCTTCTTGACCATTAGTACGTTACTAACTTTCTTCTTGAGATTCGGTTCAGCAGTTCTTAACATGCTGAGAATCTCAGGCAAAGGCTTATCAATTTCATTCATGTTATAATTCATGACGAATTGATTATATGCTTCCAGCAATGATTGCAGGATAACATCGGTTGCCAATTCTTGGCTCAGTGAAAAACCTAGTCTTTCAAGGTTCTCAACATACCCTATCATTTTAAGTACGTGAGTTCCTACAAGTGTTCCTTCTTGCATCTTGCATGCAAAAAGAGCCTTAGACACTTCAAAACGCTCGTGCCTAGCTTGTCCTTGATATAGTTGTTTCAAATGCTCAACCATACCATAGGCATCCATGTTCTCATGTTGCTTCTGAAGCTCAGAGTTCATGGTAGCAAGCTCATGTTCTCATGTTGCCTACATCAATGATTAGCTTTGATATGAGCTAATCATTGATGTAGGCAAACACATTTTGCTTACATCATTAGCTTATATTTAGCTATAAATTTATATGGGATAAAGATCCACATCATACTTCGTCTTGAGTTAGCTTTGGCTAATTGCCCAAGATGTAGTATGATTAGGTAGGCAATCTTTTGCCAATTACATCTGATGTAACTCTTTAATAGCTTTGGTTAAGTTTAGATTAGTTTAGTGCTTATTCCTAAACCAGCTTCCAGGCCGTGGCGAGGCACAGAGGCCTTCTTTGATATCGGAGCAACGACCACTTTCTAAGACAAAGCTGATGTTCGAAAATCACACAAAACTAATTTTTAAAACTTATGTTCAAAGCTAATATATGCCTCTACTTTCTTAATTAATTAAGAAAAACTTAATTAAGTCTTAACCAAGTTTGATAGCGGGACATCACAATTGTCCACTCGTACTCTTCCAAGATAAAATGCATTGCTTTGCTTTGGCAAACCCAACAACAAATGATCGAGGAAGTAGTGAGTACCAAACTTTGGTAGGCATATCGTTTTTGACTTATTAAGAAATAAACTTAAACATGCATCACATACATATTAGCATACATCACATATAAGCTAAATTAACATGCATCACATACATATTAAACTAAGCGTGTCATGGTTATGGCCCTTATTCTATAATCTTCTCAAGCCAATGAAAAGATTGATTGGTCAACCTAGGGATAGCATCTTCTCCCAAGTGCTTCCTTTTGGTTGTCTTGTATTGTTGACTGTTGGTGCAGTAGGCACCTAAGTCGAACCTGAGTTTTGATTATACCAAACGATACAAAGTTAAGCTCATGTCGTTATCTCACGAGCTGAATCGAGTATGCAGAAGATTGATATAGCTGGAGCTGAAGGCTAGCGACACCCGGAGGAAGCCGCGGTGGTCGGGCGACACTCGAGTGACTTCGGAGGGAGCCGAAGGAATCGAGTGGAAGGCCGGAAGCAAAAGCAACACGTAAGTATCGAGGTAAGCTCGTGTGTGATGGGTTTTGCCCGGAAGCTCTGATACCAATTTAAGGGATTTCCCTTGTCGAGTCCGTGAGGGGAAACTTCGCTTCCCCTTCGCCTCGGTTGCTTGACCATGGTGATCCCTTCAATGTCCCCAGATTAAAAATTTAATCCTAGACAAAAGGGATTCCCAAAGCAACCAAGTCATCGTCGTGCTATTCGTTTAGAGAGGTCACTTAAACAAACTAGTTGTTCAAGCGACCATCCTCTATTCTACGAGTAGCCGCGGAATAGACGATGTCCGGATCGTCGGTTTTTGTGTTTATACTCGGGATCCAAGTATTATTTAGCCTATTTACAGAAATATAACATGCTTATATTTTGAAAAACAAACACAAGCAATGAATAAAAGAGATAGAAGAATAGTTATACCTCTTGGTCTTCTAATGTATGACCCTCCTCCTTTTGGACGTCGTGTGGGCGACGATCCACCAAAAGTCGAAGCTCCTAGATCGCAAAACTTCCTTCCTTGCTTTTCCCAAGCAAGAGGAAGAAGAGAAACAATATTTTTCTCCTTCAAAAACTCAACCAACAAAGAACTATAGAAGTTCTTGCCACCGGCCAACTAGAAGGAGAAGAAGATGATGGAAAACTACCAAGACACCAAGGGAAATCCTATATCTTGTTTCCACCACCTAAGGAGAAGAGAGGGGAGTGTTTTGGGCGCCGTCCAAGGGCTGGGAAGGGCTGGAATAGCTGCTGGACGTTGGCCACAAGGCAAGGAAGAAGAAGGAAAACTTGCCTTATTTGGTGCCACCCTTGCTTCCAAACCCTAACCCTAATTCCAATCCTATCTCAACTAGGATTGCCCTATTCTTGCCGCCCAAGCCTTGCTCCCTCTCTATCATGTTATCCACGACCACTTCCCATGCCCTCCTTTTATAGAGTTAGGGATAAGTCATGAATTAATCTCCTCCATTGGTTCTAGAGATTTAATCTCAACCGTCGGATCTAGAGATTTAATCTCAACCGTCGGATCTTAGAGTTTTAATCTCTACCAATGGATCTTAGTGTTTTGTTTCTATCCATTGGATCTAAGCATCTTGAGGTCTTAATGGGCTACATTAGGGACCATGAGGAGGAGTTGGGTCTTGGCCACCCATGGATCAAGCCCACATAAAGTCCGATCCACTAATGATGGTCCAATCCACTAAAGGTCCATCATTGATCTACCTCACCAACCCCCATATGATAATATGGGCTCCATATATTATTTGTACATTTTCTCCCCGTGTTTAAGATCTCGAATGTCCGTCGATTAATTAATTTACTAACCATTAATTAATCAACATCTAACTCCTTGAGTAGTACCACTCAAACTTTTCATCATGCCGGACCTAGTCCACCTACAGGGTTTACATGATGAACCTTATGAGCTCCTCAAGGGGACATCATCATCCTAGGACACGGTTTCCTCCTATAATTAACGGCACACCATATAAATAATATCATCTCCCAACTTACCGAGTCTATCGATTTAATCTATAAATCTCGCCCATTGGTAAATCAAAGAGATGAGTACCAAGTATATGTGCCCGTTATTATATCGGGATTAAGAGCATGTACTAAATAATATCTGAGGTCCGATTCGATTATGTAGTCAGCAATAAATCGAATCACCTGCATGTCGGTCTGCTCAATACACACAAAGTGCACTAGTGTGATTCTATGGTCAAGACAAACCAATACCAAATCACACTACAACCATTCCGATGGTTTGTCCAAAGCCATCTCGGTTGTGAGCCTTTACTTATACTTTACAAGGAGCCGATAACATGATCTCCCGTGTGACACCACACACCATGTTATCTACAATGTAACGTATTAGACAATATGCATAAATATATGCAAACAATGATCATGTGATTCTTATTTCAAAATAAAGATGTTCATACAAAAGAGCTAGGCTTTCAGTATACATCCCAACAGTGTGTGCGAGCGTAAGTGAGGTCGTATCCTCCTTATGGGGATGATCTTAAGCGTAGATCTGACCAGAGACATCCCATCGATGGTCCAGGTCGAGATTGGACGGTCGAAGGCCGTCAAAATAATGTTTTCTTTGAGCTAACTTTGCCCTGCAGCTAGCATCAGTCGACTGCAAGCTTGGAGGACTCATTCAAACAACGATCATTGCCAAAGGTCGACACTCGGCGATCGCCATCTCACAATCGATGATGGCAATCATTCGACTGATGGTCAATGATCAGATTCGAGGAGTCAAGGCTTATCACCCCATTTCAAGGAGATTGGTGCTCAATTTTGATTGACTAGGGTTCCTCTCGAAAAGGGGCTCAAAGGCTATAAAAGGAGGTCTTGTCTTAGGGTTTTTCAATCAATTAAAAAGCTTCCAAGTGCTTCCGATACGCTCCGACTCTCCGACATCCCTACAACGAAGCGCTGCCGAGACGACGACTAGAGCTTCAACCTCCAACCTTTGAAGTCGCAAAGTTTGAATTATAATTCAGTTTATAAGTTGTTCTTCTTTTCAAGCTTTAAATCATATCAAGGAGAGGGGAAGTGTCCCTCTACCTTGAGCTTTTTTCATTTTGTGTATTCGTCTAACTCCTACCTCCAACGAGGAGGAGTTTTTTAGTAGATTGCCCTCCGTACATGGTCAAGGACCACTAGGGCCTTGGAGTAGTAGCCTTCGGCTACGAACCAAGTAAAACCTTTGTGTCTATTGTCTTTTATTTTTGTTTATTTTTCCGCTGCGTATATTTGTCTTGAAACGAATTCGACAGAAAAATTTCTATCGCTATTCACCCCCCCTCTAGCGATCCGATCGATCCAACAATTGGTATCAGAGACGGAGGTTGCTAAGATTTGGTGAAACCACCAATCTAGCCATTTTTACAGATTTATTTTTTTTCTTTTAATTCTATTTTTTTTATTTTATTCCGCTTTGTTAAGTTTTTCTCCCGCACTACTAATCCAAGACGCGAGTCTTGGTACGTGTTTTTGTCGTTGCTAGTTTCTTCGTCTTCGTCTCTTTGTGTCTTTTGTTCTAATGGCCCATCTCGAGGGTTTTAGCACCGTCCGACCTCTGTTTTACAACGGAGATGACTTCCGTTATTGGAAGGGTCGGATGGAATGCTTTCTCAAAACCCAAATCGATATGTGGATCATAATCCAAACGAGTTTCACACTTCCGACTAATGAAGTGGGTGACTCCTTGGATTATGATCAATGGACCATTGCGACAAAATGACAAGTCGAAGCCGACGCCAAGGCAACACAAATCCTCCAATGCGGCCTATCCAAGGAGGAACTAAATCGCGCCGGCCCCTTCATAAGCACAAAAGATCTTTGGACGAAACTAGTGGAGCTACACGAAGGGACCGATGAAGCCAAGGTATGTATGCGTGATCTTCTTTTCAATAAACTATATAACCTAAAAATGCAGGAACACGAGTCCGCGACACAACTCCACGCTCGTGTCCAAGACATAGTCAACAACCTACACGCAATCGGGCAAAAGTTCGAAAACCGCGACCTTATAAGGTATGTTCTAAACTCTTTTCCAAGGACTACCTTGTGGGCATCCATGGTCGACGCCTACAAAGTCTCCAAGGATCTTTCTAAAATTAGGTTAGATGAACTCTTTTCTGATTTCGAATTACATGAGCAGTCCAACTCGGAACCCGAGAGGGGTATAGCCTTGTTTGCAGGTTCAAAGAAGAAGAAAATCGCAAGCAAGCCACCACCAACCGAGGAGGAAGACGAGTCCGAAGAAGAAGTTGACCCGGAGTTGACTGCCGAACTAATGAACCTAGCTCGAAGGATAGCCAAGGGACGAAAGCGAACCACGACTCAACCCAACCAAGATAAGCCTAAAAGTTCTAATATTAGGTGTTATGAGTGTAACAGGTTTGGACATATCAAGTCCGAGCACCCCAAGCTCAACCACCAAGCACCTAAGCACAAGAAGGCCCTCAACGCGACCTGGGAAGAAGCGTCATCCGAAGAAGACGAAGACCACGTCTTCATGGTGAAATCGATTGAGTCAGACATGGAGACCGAACCTGAACTTGAGTCAGAACCTGAGGATGACTCAGACTATGAAGCTACCTTCAAGTCAAGCCACGGATACGCATCCGGTTCAAAAGATACCCTTAAAGTGAGTCGAACTTTATTTAATACTTTACATAATATGGTTAGGTTTTTGTCTAGGAAATTAGCTAAGTCCGAGTCTAAGGTTGAGACCCTTGTTGAGGAGGTTAAACTTCTCAAACACAAGGTCTCCCTAACCTCTTCGACTAGTCGAGTTCAAGAGAAGGACTCAACTCGAGTTGAAAAGCTCGAAGTTGAGAACTCTCTCTTGAAAAGTCAAGTTGAAGATCTTAGGAACATGTTGGAAAGGTTCACTTCGGGATCAAAAGGACTTGACCTCCTACTTGGATCTCAAAGGGCCGTGTACAACAAGGCTGGACTAGGGTTTAACTCAAACACGACTAATAGGTCGTATATGTCGATTGTAAGTCGACATAGGAAACATGTCCAAGCATGGGTCCCTAAGAACTTTTTGATTTCAACTCTAGGATCCAACCCGTACTGGGTTCCCAAGGACCAAATCCATTATGTGGATAGACCGAACCGATTCAATGGTCTAGGGGGAGCCAGTACAAAACATGTTTGTGCTTTAACTTAGAAATTGCATGCTTAGAATTTTTTTTTTGTTTTTTTTAACTTGTGAACTCACTTAAAACACATACATAACCAACTAAAATCCTTCGAAAAGATTGAGCCTCGGGGAGCCTCTTTTCAAAAATAACCCGATTAGACGAGAAATAGTCTTAGGTGAGTCAAGTCATCATTTTCTTGAAAATAGCTTTGTCTAAGGAAGTGGTCGATGATCCGATAAAAGAAGGCCCCTGTGCCTCGCCACGACCTGGAAGCCATGATCTTGAAAAGGTAAACTTGACAAGCCTAGGGTCAAATCCAAATCTAACATAAAATTACTTGAACCTAAATGCACTCAATCAACTTAATTGGAAGTCATCTCACAAAAACACATAAGTATAACATGCTTGATCATATAGACACAGGTGAGATGACCTAGGTTTAAAAACTTACAACCAAATTTTTTTAAAAAAATATATAAAAAATCTAACATCCAATCCAACCACCTTGTGTGTAGGATCAATGGATGTTGGACAGCGGTTGCTCCCGACACATGACCGGGGATCAACTCAAATTCATAAAGCTTCGATTCAAATGACAAGGATCGGTAGCCTTTGGGAATAACGGCAAGCTCAAAATCATCGGATCAGGTGATATCGAGCTTAACTCGAATTTTGTTATTAAAAATGTATTACTTGTAGAGAATTTTGAATATAACCTGCTTAGCGTAAGTCAATTATGTGACAATAACTATAAGGTCGTATTTTTAGAAAATGAATGTGTAATTAAAACAAATAAAATAGCTAAAACAATACTCAAAGGAACTAGGACAAATAACATTTATACAATTAACTTAATCAAATCCTCAGCCAAATGTCTTATGACACAGGAAGAGGAATCATTGTTATGGCACTGATGACTCGGTCACTCGCACCCAAGACTCGTCCACAAGATGAGTCAGAGTGGCTTAGTCAGAGGCTTACCCAACCTCAACAATTTGGTTAATAAAATTTGTAATGCTTGTCAACAAGGAAAATAACCTAGGACACAACACAAGTTAACTAACCAAGAACGAACCTCAAGTGTACTTGAGCTCCTGTATATGGATCTATTCGATTCACATGGAGCCAAGTCACTCAATAGAACTCAATATTGCTTAGTCATAATTGACGACTACTCCAGGTTTACCTGGGTTAGGTTCATCAAACATAAAAATGATACCCTAGATCAATTAATCAATCTATTCAAATTAATCGAGAATCAAAAAAACCTTAAGGTTAAAAGACTTAGAAGCGATCATGGTGGTGAATTCGAAAATCAAAGGTTCACCGACTTCTGTAACCTAAACGGATACCACCATGAATTCTCTTGCCCTAGGACCCCTCAACAAAATGGCCTAGTGGAGCGGAAAAACCGAACTCTACAAGAAGCCGCTAGGACCATGTTGAACGAATACGACCTACCTGATAGGTTTTGGGCAGAAGCCGTTAGCACGGCTTGCTATGTCCAGAATAAGATCCTTATGGTAAAGAGGCACCTTAAGACCTCGTACGAGATTTATCACAATAAAGTACCCAACATCAAGTACTTTAGGGTATTTGGATGTAAGGTACATATCTTAAACACTAAGAACCACCTAGGGAAATTCAAATCCAAAACCTCCACCGGAATCTTCTTAGGATACTCAACCACGAGTAGGGCCTATAGGGTATATAACCACGATACCCTTAAAGTCGAAGAGACTATTAATGTAGTGTTCGATGAAGTACCCGAACCTACAAAACCCTTAATGACCCCAAGTGTTGAGCCCACTGATACCAAACTCGTCTCTGACCCTGAGATCGAGTCTAATCCACATCAACCAACTTCTCTTGTCGACTAAGTGACAAGTGATTCGAGTCAAACTAGTGTTCAACCAAGTCACCCCATTGATCAAGCATTAGGTGACACAAACCCAACCCAATCTAGGATTCAGACTAACCACCCTATCGATCAAGTGATAGGAGATCCTAATCTAGGAGTTCGAACTAGAGCATCCTATAGGAACCTTAGTCAAATTTCCTTAATTTCAAAGATAGAACCCAAATCAATTGAACAAGCTCTTCTTGATCCCGATTGGATTATTGCAATGCAAGAAGAGCTAGCTCAATTTACTAGGAATGAAGTGTGGGAATTAGTACCACCACCTAAAGACCAAACGATAATTGGAACAAGGTGGGTGTTTCGAAATAAGCTTGATGATAAAGGTGAAGTAGTTAGAAACAAGGCTAGGTTAGTCGCCAAAGGGTTTAGTCAAGTCAAAGGCTTAGATTACGACGAAACCTATGCCCCAGTAGCTAGACTCGAATCCATTCGAATGTTGCTAGCTTATGCCGCACATCGAGGATTTAAGCTGTTTCAAATGGATGTTAAGTCGGCATTCCTAAATGGATACATTAAAGAAGAAGTTTATGTTAGCCAACCCCCCGGATTCGAAAATCTAGATAAACCCGACCATGTTCTAAAACTTAAGAAAGCTCTCTATGGACTTAAACAAGCTCCTCGAGCTTAGTACGAGAGACTTTCAATCCATCTTAAGTCAAAAGGGTTTAACCAAGGCTTAGTTGACCCAACTCTCTTCGTAAAAATCTTAGGTAAAGAAATATTCATAGCTCAAATTTACGTAGACGATATAATTTTTGGAACCTCTAACTCATCCTTACTAAACGAGTTCGTTTCACTCATGGAAAGTGAGTTCGAAATGAACTTGGTAGGCGAGTTAAGTTTCTTTTTAGGTCTACAAATTAAACAAACTAAAGATGGTATATACCTATATCAACAAAAATACACTAAGGAGTTAATTAAAAGATTTGGAATGCAAGACGCTAAGGTAATAAACACCCCAATGGCGATTAATGTTAACATAGGAGAAGACCTAGAAAGTAAGTCCATTGACTTAAAGTACTATAGGAGCGATAGAAGTCTCCTATACTTAACTGAGTCGACTGACATCCTATTCACAAGAAGTATGTGCGCCGTGTTTCAAACCTGTGCTAAGGAGTCTCACCTAACCCTAGTTAAGCGTATCCTTAGATATCTAAAGGGTACACTTAATGTCGATATTTGGTATCCTAGATCTACCGAGTTCGAACTAATCGGCTACTCCGATTCGGACTATGCCGGTAGTAAGCTCGATAGAAAGAGCACGAGTGGTTGTTGTCAACTTCTCTGCTCGAGTCTAGTGAGTTGGTGCAGTAGGAAGCAACACCGTGTTGCTTTATCTACCACCGAAGCCGAATACATCGCGATGGGTGAGTGTGTCACGCAACTTCTTTGGATGAAGCACACTCTCCGCGACTTTAAGTTAGACTTTACGAATACTAAACTTCACGTAGATAACATTAGTTCAATTAATCTTACAAAGAATCCGATATGTCACTCTAGGACCAAACATATAGAGGTCAAACACCATTTCATTCGAGAACATGTGGCCAACGGAGCCATACAACTCGAATATGTCGAATCGAAGTCTAACTTGGCAGACCTATTTACTAAACCCCTACCCGAAGCCGAATTTAGTCTATTAAGACGAAAATTGGGCATGTGCGTAATAGAATAGGTACTTGCAAATTATATGTTCTTACTACTATTTCTTTAATTTCATTATTATGGAACTAGCATAGGACATACCTTAGATATCATGCACCTATAGATTTAAGGAGCCAATACATCTCACAACACATAGGACTAATGTGTTTGTGTACTTAGCCACATAGATGGGCATGAGATGTTAGGACCATACTCCTGGTTCCAGATGTAGAGCTAGTGCATCGCTATGAACCACGGAGTATAATCATACATACTAACCGACTCTGACCAGGACCGGTTGATCTTTCATATGAATCAAGCCAAATATGAGTCGAACATTTTATAGATGAAATTATTTTCAGTATATTATTTTCGAAATAATGTGGAACATGCTTGGACTTTAAAATTAAAACTTATTTTTTTTCCACACACACCCTCACTCTTTTCGATATATGGCAAAAGAGGTAGAAAAAGGCCAAAGTTAAGGGATCATTTTTTTTATGGCCAAGGCTTACTTACTTAACTTTAAGTTAACAAAACAAGTTAAGGGAATTCTTAACTTAAACACATTTAGTTAACTTGTTTTCGTTAACAATACAAAAAGTAATTTACTTAACTCTTAGTTAATTTGTTAACAAAATGAAAGTAAAGGCCAAGGTTAAGAAATCATTTTTTTTTATTTCTTAACTTAAAATTTATTTTAAACCCTATGGCCAATATTAAGTGATTTCGGTTACTTAATTCTTTTTTAGTAGCAAATATCAAGGGGGAGAGTTAAAACCCTTTCTCAAGTACTCACCCTCGGTCAAGGGGGAGGATTCCTCAAGGGGGAGCACTTGAAAAAGAGTTTTTACTCCTACACATTCATGCATATCTCTTGCTCATTTTACTTAATGCACTTAATTTGTTTTTTTCTTAACTTTGTATGTGGGTTTGCCATAAATCAAAAAGGGGGAGATTGTTGGTGCAGTAGGCACCTAAGTCGAACCTGAGTTTTGATTATAGCAAACGATACAAAGTTAAGCTCATGTTGTTATCTCACGAGCTGAATCAAGTATGCAGAAGATTGATATAGCTGGAGCTGAAGGCTAGCGACACCCGGAGGAAGCCGCGGTGGTCGGGCGACACTCGAGTGACTTCGGAGGGAGCCGAAGGAATCGAGTGGAAGGCCGGAAGCAAAAGCAACACGTAAGTATAGAGGTAAGCTCGTGTGTGCGAGCGTAAGTGAGGTCGTATCCTCCTTACGGGGATGATCTTAAGCGTAGATCCGACCAGAGACATCTCATCGATGGTCCATGTCAAGATCGGATGGTCGAAGGCCGTCAAAATAATGTTTTCTTTGAGCTAACTTTTGCCTCGCAGCCTAGCATCACGATCCGCTACTTGAGGACTCGATCGCCACAAACAATGATCGCCAAAGTTCAAGACTCGATCGATAGCCATCACCGATCGATGATGGCAATCACCGATCGATGGTCAATGATCGATTCGAGGAGTCAAGGCTTATCACCCCATTTCAAGGAGATTGGTGCTCAATTTTGATTGGCTAGGGTTCCTAAAAGGGGCTCAAAGGCTATAAAAGGAGGGCTTGTCTTAGGGTTTTTCAATCAATTAAAAGCTTCTCCGACTCTCGACATCCATCCCTACAACGAAGCGCTGCCGAGACGATGACTAGAGCTTCAACCTCCAACCTTTGAAGTCGTCAGTAATGAAAAGTTTGAATTATAATTCAGTTTATAAGTTGTTCTTCTTTTCAAGCTTTAAATCATATCAAGGAGAGGGGAAGTGTCCCTCTACCTTGAGCTTTTTTCATTTTGTGTATCCGTCTAACTCCTACCTCCAACGAGGAGGAGTTTTTTAGTAGATTGCCCTCCGTACGTGGTCAAGGACCACTAGGGCCTTGGAGTAGTAGCCTTCGGCTACGAACCAAGTAAAACCTTTGTGTCTATTGTCTTTTATTTTTGTTTATTTTTCCGCTGCGTATATTTGTCTTGAAACGAATTCGAAAGAAAAATTTCTATCGCTATTCACCCCCCCTCTAGCGATCCGATCGATCCAACTTCCTCCTTGTAACGTCATCTTCCAATGGACCCTCCATCTTTGTTGCGTATATTACAAAAGGAGAAATAATCGAGTTACATTCGAGTCTAAAACTAATTTTACAGCAAGAATTTTAGGAGAAAGGCACGACACGCAGGCCGTATTAAGAATTACAACACACACATTCACAAACTTTTTGGGACTAGGCCATAACCATGCACCATGTCAATTTTAACTTTTAAAAGACATCGGATATTTTATTATGTTTGAAAAATTTCTAATGCAATTATCAACTCATAATAAAATTTATCCTACTTCTATATCATATATAAAATAGAGAAAACCTATATTTTTTTTATACGATCTTTCGCAAGTGGCTCTGATACCACTATAGGGATTTTTTTATGCAAAATAGCATATGCGCAACGGAAAAAATAGGATCCCTTCCAAGTGATCCTTGCGAAAAAAAACCTCGTACAAAAAAAATAAATTTCTCTAAAAGAAAAAACCTATCTTATAGGAGAATATTACCTTTGTTGCGTGCCCTTTTTAATCCCGCTTCTCCTTGGGTTTGTTGGATCTTTTAGCACGTTCAATTGTCCGTGCCTCTATATGTATCCACACGAGCAAGCTCTTGTCTTACAAAAGAAACTAGAAGAGCTCTCCTTTACTTCTTGCTAGAGAAGTCCCTAAAGGAGAGGAAGGTAGGGAAAAAGAGAAAGGAAGAAGAAGACCACTCTTCTTGCTAGCCTACACTCACAAAAGCCACACAACCAAAGCCTCTCACCACCAAGCTCTCTCCAAGCCTCAAGCTTCCCCCCGACCTTGGCCGGCCACCCCATGGAGTGTTTTATAGGATTGAAAAAACCTTTCACCTCCTATCACATTCAATGCAATCAATTGCATTGAAAAAAATACACTCCTTGTTTGGCCGACCACATGTGGAGAAATTTCAAAGGTCAAAACCCTTTGTCTCCTTCCACCTCATCAAGCTTAGATGGCATGCTTATGTGGCATGCTTAGGTGGCATGCTTATGTGGCATTCATGCATGTTGAATTAATCTTATTAATTCAATAAGCTTATGTTATCATATTGAATTAATCTCATTAAATCAATAAGGTAACATATTGAATTAATCTTATTAAATCAATTAAGCTTAGGCTATCATGATAACATATTTATTTAATCTTATTAAATGAATAAGCTTAGCATATTGAATTAATCTCATTAAATCAATAAGCTAAAATTCTCATTAAGCTTAAAGTCCAAAAACCATTTTGTACTTAAGCTTATTCCCAAATTATTCTAGTCAAACTAGAATGCACTAATTCTTCTAATCATCATGCTCTTTGTGTGTGACCCTATAGGCTCTCATAATGTTGGCAGTGGATCTAAACTCTTTTAGATACACAAGCAATGAGCGACATCTAGCAATACATCATTGCTACCCAAGTTACGAAATAAGTCAAGATCCGACTAACCTTTCCGTGACTACTATAATGTATGACTGTGTCCTTCTATCCTTGATATCAGATTGACCAATGAGGCATAGACCGTGTCATCCTCGATCAATCTATGTGTTTCTTGATCCCTGAGTAAACTAACTCAAACAAATGAGCTCAATATCTCATATTGACTCATTCGAGCATGACCATGCGTTTTAGTAGTTCTACTCAATCAAGGGGCCCACAGATATCACTCCCGTCATATGAGAGGGATAGATCTCATCTACATCACTCACATCCCTCCGCATAATTTGTTATATACCCAGTAATCGCCTTTATGGTCCACCCTGTTACGGGTGACGTTTGACGATACCAAAGTACATAACTCCTTATGTAGGGAACCGTAGTGACTTCAGGTTTGAGGACTATTCATACCAATAGTCACATGAGAAAGTTTATGACACTCATATGACGATCCATGAAACTTTCTCATGGCGGGTCAGTTCAGTATATATTCTCTAATATATACCCATGTGTTAACTTGATATCATATATCCATGACTTGTGAGATCAAGTCATCAATTGACCTACATGCTAGTCTTTATGTATTAATATTGCCCTTGCATATTAATACTTGACTAGGAACATTTAGGAAAGTGTTCTCTACAGTCTCTCATAATCAATTCTGCTAATTGATGTGTTGTAGATAAGAACCTATTTTTCTAGGGCATTATTATATTTAATTTAGCTGGCACAAGCAAGATGTAAATATAATAACCAATCCTTTGCCTTTATAGAATATGATACAAAATGTTCCCTATTCAACCATCACATGATTGGTTCTAGGGCTATAACTAACAACAAACGGGACGGATAAGAATCGGTTCGGCCTAAGCAATCCAGAGGTCGTTCGGTGAGGGAAGAAGGAGAGTGGGTTCAGGCTAGCAGGGAGCCCAAAGGCTATACCATCCGTGAGCTATAGACCTAAGTTAGTTTCACCAAAAGTGGATGGTTGAGGGGGACAGGCTAACCTAGTTTCCTGAAATGTAGATGAGGAGGCGTTATGTAATAGAAGGAGAGGTTCCCACATAATATTCCGAGAAGTCTTCGCCCCTCGTATCTGTAATAGAATTATTCTCGAGGTGGACGTGGTGGCCACGTGTACGATGGGGATAATCCGCGAGGTATTGATAGATCAGAGAAGGAGGATAAAAGGGAGAAGGAGGACAGAAGAAAGGAGATTCGCAATTATTCCAACAAGCAAGAGATGAAGATACAGGAGGAGGAGAGCTACCACTACCTCGCCAGAGAAGGAGAGTAGCGATCTTCGCTGCCATGTTGCGTGTACTCTTTCTTGTATTGAGGTTAAATTGTAAGAGACTTTCTCCTCTGCCTCGGGAAGTTTCCTTTCCGGAAAGGAGGACGTACATAGTGAAAGTGCTTGGGCATTGTCCCCGGGGAGAGAGCTCACCTCCGTGGAGTAGGAATACTCATTCCGAACCACGTTACATCCTGTGTTCTAGTTTTCATTTCCAGTGTTGGTTTTGCGTTTCTTTGCTTCGTCTTCTCATTTTTACTATTGCAGCCTGTGAGAACCCCCAAAATGTTAGGGCAATCTCTTACCGTAATATGGTTTTGATGGTGTGGCAAAGAGTTTAAGTTAGTGTGTTATGTTGATTTGATATGTTCGTTGAAGTCGTGCAGGACTTAGTAATTCGTACATGGAGCCGTGGCGAGTTTCACATCTCATGACTCGTGCCTTGAGTCGGTGAAGGATAGCTTTGCGGAAGCCGTGCGCTTGGAGCATCCGAGGGACCGCCAGACGAGAAGCTTGGAGTGAAGCTGGAGGAAGTAGACTTCGAGGCAAGAGATGCGAATGAGCATTGCAGAGCCGTGCGCCTGATGCTGCCGAGGGACATGGCCGAGAACGAAGAGAACTTCGAAGGCGAGGGACTCCGAGAGATGAGAGTGAGCGAATGTAACCCGGGAAGGGGTAGCTCTTAGGTGAAACTTGGCCATTTGGCCAAGTGTCGGATAGGTTTTCCCGACACTAGTCGACTGCCATGTCATGGCAGTCGACTGCTCTGAGTCGAATGTAGTTCGACTTGTATCCGACTGATGGGTTTATGCCCAGCAGTCGACTGCCATGGAATGACAGTCGACTGCCAGAGGATATCGCGGGCACAGAACCACTCGTAGCCGATCAAGGCCGATTAGAGGCGAATGATCGGCGGTGAGGTCCAGAATGATCGCTAAGAGTTCCGTTGGACTACAACGGTTGGGATCCGACATGTTCGAGGTCGTTAGAGGATGGCAATGATCGCCAAGGGCGCAATGACCGTGGCGCCAACGGGAAGAAATCAGCCCTCTCTATAAAAAGAGAGGGTGTGACCCTTTGAGAGGCTAATGCTTATGCTCCAAGTGATCTTCCTAGTGCCCCACAAGCTCTAAACTCTTCTTACTTGTTTTAACTCCATTCTATTTGTAAGAAGAGTGATCTTGATTGTAAAGGTTACCTCCACCTAGCTTGGTGCAAAGGAGAGACCAATAGTGATTGGCTTTGGAGGAGTGATTCACCTCGGATGAATCGGGATCGTGGATTAGCGGCGTAGCTGTGAACCACGTTACATTCTTTGTTAGCGTTTGTATTTTCATTCATTGCTTTGTCTTTATTGTTTATGCTTCCGCTTGCGCTAACGATTGTGTAGACGAGCAAACGAACGAGAGAATTCCGACATCCAACGAAAGAGGGCTATTCACCCCCTCTAGCCGGCCGTACTGATCCCCTACAAGTGGTATCAGAGCAAGGTTGCTTGTCACCGGACTAACCGCCGCAACAAGCTCTACATCAAAAATGGCCGGCTCAAACATCCACCCACCGAAGTTCGATGGCGAATTCTCTTGGTGGAAAAAGAGAGTGGAGGTATTCTTCGAGACCGACTTTGATATTATGCTTATAATGGAAAATGGTTTCGAGTTGCCTAGGGATGAAAGGGGTGAACCAATTAAAAAATCACGTTGGAATAAGAAGCAAAGAGAGGAGCACCTTGCAAACTCAAAGGCAAAACATCATCTTCTCAATGTGCTCCCTCAACAAGAGATCAACCGGATCGGAGAATGTGCTAGCGCCAAAGAGATGTGGGAAAAGCTTGTAGAACTCCATGAAGGCACATCCGAGGCCAAGCTAGCTAGGAGAGACCTCCTCCGCTCCCAACTCTCAAACATCAAATTAGAAAAGGGAGAAAAGGTAACTTCCCTACATTCTAGATTTAAAGAAATATTAATTGGGCTAACAAGTGTAGGAGAAAAGCTCTCCAACCGTGATATGGTAATGAAGGCCATAGATGCCTTTCCCCGATCCTCAAGATGGAGCTCCATGGTGGATTCGTTTTACATCTCCAAGAACTTGGAAGTAAGTACCTTGGAGGAATTTTTCTCAACAATGGAGCTCCACGAAACTAGGCTTGAAGGAATACAAGAAGAGCCTAGAATTCAACCCTCAAGAGGAGTAGCTTTGATAGCAAACAAGGGGAAGAAGAAGATGGAAATCCCCTCCTCCTCCGATGACGAAGCGTCTTCCTCCTCCTCCATGGATAGCACCGAAGAAGCCTATATGGTAAGGAGGGTAAGACGTGCATTTAAGAATTTTAGATTTGATAAATCTCATGATAGGAATAGAAGATCAAGGGGGAAGGTCATATGCTACAATTGCCAAGGAGAGGGGCACATAAGGGACAATTGTCCTCTCCTAAACAAGAGCAAGGAAGAGAGGAAAAAGAAAGAAGAAAAGAAGAAGAAAAAGGGGAGCAAGAAAAAGAAGGAAGAGGAGAAGAAGACAAAAGAGAAGGGGAAGACCAAAGCTCTAAAGGCAAGGACTTGGGATGACCCATCCTCATCCTCCTCATCATCATCGGATGAGGAAAATGCCTTTGTCACCAATTTGGCCTTGATGGCCTTTGATGACTTGGATTGTTCTTCATCCGAAAATGAATGATCAAGCTCAAGTGGGGAGAGCTCAAATGAAGGGGGAGCTTCTACATCCTCATCATCCGAAGAAGAAGAGGACATGGAAACTATGGTAACGAAAGCCTCTCCTAAGAAAATAGTTTCCATAATTTCTAGTTTAACTAAGGACTTATTTGGAATGAAAAAGAAAAATAAAAGCATGCTTAATCAAATTAAGGCATTGGAAAATAAGCTAGAAAATGCATGCTTAAATGATAATATTTCTTCTAGCCTAAATGATGCATGCTCACATGACCTTTATGTGCCATTAAATGTTAATGATGCATGCATAGAGGAAAATGGGGCTTTAAGGGAAAAGGTAGACTATTTAACAAAAGCCCTAGAGAAATTCACTATTGGCTCCAACACATTGAATATGATCTTAGGGAGCCAAAGAGCTAGTTTCAACAAAAAGGGCCTAGGCTATAAGGAAAAGAAAAATGAAAAGGCCTACAAATGCCTAATAGCTAGGGGACAAGATAAGAAGAAAGTAATAGCTAGGAAATGGATCCCCAAGGAATACTTAGTGAACCCAATAGGAAAGAACTTATTTTGGGTTCCAAAATCCATCCTTAAGGGTTAGGAAAACCCTAGGGTAGTCAACCATATGCAATTGACCTATATCATATTTTGGTTGACTTAGGATGGCGGGACAATATTTTTAGAATAGTGTTGGGTGATGATAACGTGCCCATAAATAGATAATAATTCTTAAATCATGATGATTAATGTAATTGCTATGTATGTTTGAAATCATGATTTATGATTTTAATATTTGGCACGTAATCATGAGAAATAGGATTGAATCATGCTTTAGGTGATACTTTGTTTATTATCATCTTATAATACCTAATGCATGACTATTATTTGATGAATACATGAGTTTCATGATCATAATGTAGAATTCATTCATATATGTCTTTATGATCATGAGGATTATTAGGTTGATACTTAACCTTGATAGAATTGCATGAATATATTAGTTAAGTATACACAAATACCCCCTAGGATGCATCTCACACTCACTATAGGCTAACTTGATTGCAAACTTAGCATGGGTGAGATGTTAGGATGATACAAATGTCCACTAATGCCTATGACATTTAGATGGTCATTTAAAGTATCAACATAGCAATAATAGACCAATCATGGGGAAGGCTTATGTTTAATTCATAGACATATTGCCCAAAGATCATGGTTGGATATTTCATATGTTTTCAAAACAATTTCTTACTTTAAAATACATGTATTCATGTTTTGAAACAATTGGATGCAAGACTAGGTGTTAAAATGGATACTCTTATGATCAAAAACCTAGTAGTTTTTAAAGCTTTTGGATTTTTGGAAAATATGTATAAATATAATGATTTTTCACAAAAACATAATTTTCACTGATAGATATACTTAAAAGAAATATGTTCCCCAAATTTCATGATTTTTTGAATTTTCTGGAATTAATAATGCATTTCTAAAATTCATCCAAAAATCGAATTGATTCTTTTAACGATCATTGCCATACGATAGCAATGATCGATGGATCATGATTTTATCAGGTTTTGACTGATTTTAATGTATGTTTCTCTTTATACTTGATGCCATGTGCCTTTAACTTAGTGTTAATCTTTTTGATGGTGTCAAAGGGGGAAAAATAATTATGTTTAAGTTAATTATTTTAGGGGGAGAAATATATGATAGGGGGAGAAAATTTGTAAGGGGGAGTTGCATGTTGCTATATCATGTTTATCTTTACATGCCTTCTTACCTTAAAACTTATATCAAATGTTTTTACCTAACTTAAACGGATTGCCACACATCAAAAAGGGGGAGATTGTTAGGGCAATCTCTTGCCGTAATATGGTTTTGATGGTGTGGCAAAGGGTTTAAGTTAGTGTGTTATGTTGATTTGATATGTGCGTTGAAGTCGTGCAGGACTTAGTAATTCGCACATGGAGCCGTGGCGAGTTTCACATCTCATGACTCGTGCCTTGAGTCGGTGAATGATAGCTTTGCGGAAGCCGTGCGCTTGGAGCATCCGAGGGACCGCCGGACGAGAAGCTTGGAGTGAAGCCGGAGGAAGTAGACTTCGAGGCAAGAGATGCGAAGGAGCATTGCAAAGTCGTGCACCTGATGCTGCCGAGGGACGTGGCCGAGAACGAAGAGAACTTCGAAGGCGAGGGACTCCGAGAGATGAGAGTGAGCGAATGTAACCCGGGAAGGGGTAGCTCTTAGGTGAAACTTGGCCATTTGGCCAAGTGTCGGATGAGTTTTCTGGACACCAGTCGACTACCATGTCATGGTAGTCGACTGCTCTGAGTCGAATGTAGTTCGACTGGTATCCGACTGATGGGTTTATGCCCACCGCCGATCGCTATGGAATGGCAAATCGGTCAGAGGATATCACGGCACGAACCGCTCGTATCCGGATCGGGCGGGCCGACTACGGAGGCAAATGATCGGTGAGATCCAGCAGTCGACTGCCAAGAGTTTCGTTGGACTACAACGGTCGGGATCCGACGTGTTTGGAGGCCGTTGTAGTGACGGCAGTCGACTGCCAAGGGCGGCAGTCGACTGGTGGCGGCCAATGGGAAGAAATCAGCCCTCTCTATAAAAAGAGAGGGTGTGAGCCTTTGAGAGGCTAATGCTTATGCTCCAAGTGATCTTCCTAGTGCCCCACAAGCTCTAAACTATTCTTACTTGTTTTTACTCCATTCTATTTGTAAGAAGAGTGATCTTGATTGTAAAGGTTACCTCCACCTAGCTTGGTGCAAAGGAGAGACCAATAGTGATTGGCTTTGGAGGAGTGATTCACCTCGGACGAATCGGGATTGTGGATTAGCGGCGTAGCCGTGAACCACGTTACATTCTTTGTTAGCGTTTGTATTTTCATTCATTGCTTTGTCTTTATTGTTTATGCTTCCGCTTGCGCTTACGATTGTGTAGACGAGCAAACGAATGAGAGAATTCCAACATCTAACGAAAGAGGGCTATTCACCCCCCTCTAGCCGGTCGTACCGATCCCCTACACAAAACCCCCTTCATGCCTTTGTCGCATCGAAAGGAGGTAAATGCATTTTTCCTCACCGCATCATATATATATATATATATATAGAGAGAGAGAGAGAGAGAGAGAGAGAGAGAAATTTAATATGTTGCACGCCTGTGCGCGACTACAATCTGTCGTCCATTCTACCATGCACGCATCGTTTAATCTTGCGGAATGTGAGAATACACAGTAACTCTTCTTCTATATGCACCTGAGCACCCATTGCCATTGAGAAAACTGTCCAGTTGCTCCGATCGAATTGCGAAAATTGGGATTTCATCTCTGCTCCCAAGCACCACCCGAGCATCGCAAGGAAGGTGCTCGACATCATCGGAATCCAATCGAATTCCAATCACGATCGGGTCAAAATCAGGCCGCGATCCGATCGAAGTCGGAGTCCGTCGGATCACGATCGAAATCCGATTCCGACCGAATCACGGACGGCTTTCAACCAGATTGCGATCGGATTCCGACTAAATCGCGGCAAATTCCGGTGATGTCGAACTCCAATGACTATGGTTTGGCGGATGCAATTGAGCCATATTTCAACTGTGATTCGGTCGGAATCTGACCATAATTCGACTAGAATTCGATCGTGGTCTGGCCGATTCCAATAATGTTGAGCACCATTGCCATAGAGAAGAAGCAGCGTGCACGGAGAAAATTTCAAGTTACTATACATTCCCATTCCACACAATTGGACAGCGGATCGATCATCACGTGTAGTACGGAACGGACGGTTGGATCTGCATCACGACTCATCAATACTAAAATAATTAGCTAATGTGTTATCCATATATAACTCTACATTTGATCATACAAATTTGCGATTAAAACAAAAAATTATATTACTTTATCGGGCAATCAAAATGACATAATCGAGAGTGTTACAAAAACATATTAGCTCACCGTATTGAAAAATTAAATTCAACACATACTTGTTTGTCTCAAATTAAGTTGTCCATGACAAGCAAACTATTAGATACTAAAATCCTCCAAACAATTGGAATATACAAGACGTCAATAAGAGTAAGAATCTAGAGTTTTAAAATTTAAGTAGTTTTGCCATTCCTTGTATATGAAATGGAGTAGTACCTAAAATTTTAGGTAATTTATCAAAGGGCATACCTCAAATTTGGAATTGTCTAAACACAGTTCCATGATTTCATATTTACCAAAACACACACTTCATTCCCTTTTTACCTCTCATGTCAAACAAACATATAATTAATACTGAGATTTTACATACATCCGAGCCACAATTGAAAATCCTGAGTCATCCAAACGTCACTTGATATTATACGTGGTGCTGAGAATTTAAATCCCAGCACCACTATGTTCCTGGTAATATAATTCCCAGCACCACCTTTTTTTCAACCAGTTTGATATTATATGTGGTGCTGAGAATTTAAATCTCAGCACCACTATGTTCCTGGTAATATAATTCCCAACACCACCTTTTGTTTCGGCCAACTTGAAATTGTATGTGGTGCTGGAAATTTAAATCCTATGACCACTGTGTTCTTGGAAATATCAGAAATTATGGATACCTAATAAAACCTTGAATATTAGAAATTTTGGGCATGGATACACAAAGGGGCACGTCCCAAACCCAATGGACTTGGATTGGATCGAAGAATAGGTGAATAAGGTCATCAATGGATTTTGACCAAAACCCATTGATGAACCTAGAAGAGTCCAAATTTTAAAATCTTGACATGGACTGAAAGATCTTACCATATGAATTGTTAATGTGTCGAGGATACTTGATTTTGATCCTCCTACCTCCCAGTTTTGATTGCGTGTCACGTGGCACGGGGCTTAATTTCTGAAATATAGTTGTGGATACCTAATAAAATCTTGAATATCAGAAATTTTGCGCACGGATATACAGAGGGGCACTTCCCTAATCCAATGTACTTGGATTGGAACGATGAAGAGGTGAATAGGGTCATCAATGGATTTTGACCGAAACCCATTGATGGACCTAGAGGAGTCCAAATTCTGAAATCTTGACATGGACTAAAATATCTTACAGCAAGAATTGTTGATTTGTCAAGGAAACTTGGTTATGATCCTCCTACCTCCCAGTTTTGGCTGCGTGCCATGTGACACGGGGCCTGATTTATGAAATATGATTGTGGATACCTAATAAAACCTTAAATATCAGAAATTTTGGGCACCGATACACAGAGGAGTACTTTCCAAACCCAATGGGCTTGGATTGGATCGAAGAAGAGGTGAATAGAGTCATCAATGAGTTTTTACCGAAACCCATTGATGGACTTAGAGAAGTCCAAATTCAGAAATCTTGAAATGGACTGAAAGATCTTATAGCATGAATTGTTGATTTGTCGAGGAAACTTGGTTCTAATCCTCGTACTTCTTAGTTTTGGATGCGTGCCACGTATAAATTCAAGCTGGGCGAAAAAAAGGTGATGCTGAGAATTATATTCCCAGAAACACAGTGGTCCTAGGGTTTAAATCCCAGGAACACAGTGGTATTGGGATATAAATTTCCAGCAACACGTCCAATTTCAAACTGGTCGAGAAAAAAAGGTGATGATGGGAATTACATTCCTAGAAACACAGTGGTCCTGAGATTTAAATTCTCAGCACCACGTACAATTTCAAGCTGACCGAGATAAAAGGTGGTGCTGAAAATTATATTATCAGGAACATAGTAGTGCTGGAATTTAAATTCCTAGCATCACGTACAATATCAAGCTGATCGAAAAAAAAAGATGGTACTGAGAATTATATTACTAGGAACATAGTGGTGTTGGGATTTAAATTCGCAGCACCACGTACAATATCAAGTGACATTTGGATGACTCGGGATTTTCGATTGTGGCTTAGATGCATGCAAAATCTCACTATTAATTGCATGTTTATTTGATGGGAGGTGTAAAAAGGGAATGAAATGTGTGTTTTGATAAATATGAAACCATGGGACTGTGTTTGGGCAATTCCAAACTTGAGATGCGCCCTTTGGTAAATTGCCGTAAAATTTTCAAGTAGAATACTCCATCTTTCATAGACTCTAGCTTTGTGAAGAAGTTCATGTTGGTCGATCCTCACTGTTGGGTGGAAATATCAGTCAAGGTGCCTCGTCTTCCACCACACTAGCCAATCTTGCTGCAGTTACAAACTATCTATGATTTACCTTCCTTTCATCGTTGTGGGACCGACGAGAGAGCCCTCAGCATATGGGTTAATATCTTTTTGCACCAGTGAAGAAGTTCATGTTGTTACATACATGCTTTATGGCAGGAGTCCCCACCAAAAGGATGTAGCTTTAAGAATGTTAGGCTAAAAAATTATCGTGGCAAGTTTCTTTAAAATTTTAAAGTTTTCTCTTTATTCTCCTTCTAAAGATGACACTTTTTGAAGTGTTTTTCTTTTACACAAAAAGAGCAATCCTCCATTTTTTTTTATGTGAGATTTTTTGGTCCAATGATCTTTCCCCTTCTTGTTCATGGGTGGAGCCTTTGACATATTGTCTCCTTCCCTAAAAAGTACCTTAGACTTGTCTTGTTGAGAACCTTCCTCTTGATTCCTAACCAATTTCTATGGTTTTAACCTACTCCTTGAAGTACATATATAAGTTTTGTAGGATCAAATGGTAACCTGCTAGAGTTGGGAGGGGTTTTGATATTTAGGCAAATGGTTTGATTTAGGTCTTGCATTTGTATTTGATATATGTGTTTTGAGTGTGAAGAAACTTAAGTATACACACATGGAGACAACTTGGTATGACCAATGTCATGATTACCTAGTGATTCAAGGTTTATGCATATCAGAGAAGGATGATATGAACACCTGAGGAACCACAAGATGAGGTACATTAAAGGTAGTTATTCTCAGAAAGAAGATTATGTAAGTGGAGCGAGAAAGATGACATGAATAGGGAGCTAAGGGCTTACTAGATTAAAGGGATGAGACATTTAATGTGAGATAGCTAATGTCACACACTTAAGCAAATGAGAAGGATGACATGAGGATGAAACTAAGAGCTAAGTGAATCTGAGAGATAAGAAGTTTGATGGGAGAATGTTTTATGGCAGAAGAAAGCTATTTGGTGAGTAGAGATTTGAGAGCAAATGTGCTCAAGTGAAGATGACTTTAAATCTAGGTGGACTTGATCATTAGATGAATCCTAGTCAACATGTCAGTCGGTTGAAAATGTATGAGTAGTTGACTAATAACTAAGTCGATTGGGCAATCAACTCTGAACTTATAGAATTGTATTTTCTATTGACCAATCAACTAATTGCTTATGATTATTTGATTGATGAATGTTGAATGAAATAGTCATGGATGGAAATGAAGAAAATAATCATGATATATTGGTTATGCTGCTAGTCAATTGGTGGTTATGACTAGTCAACACCATGTACGAAGTATTCATCAAAAGAAATGCAAAAAATCCATCATCATTCACTAGAATAAATCGAATTATTTGACTAATGGTGCAAAACTAGTTGATAAATGTGTGTCATATTAGCAAGAATGTGTCAACAAAGTGATTTGTGGAAGAAACTATATTAAGAGTTCTAAAGGACATAAATCACATACAATATATCATAGATCATATTTTCAGGGTAATATTCTATTTATTTTATGCCTTCTTCTTAAACCCTAAATTTCTATTGTAAGTCTATTGTTATTTCGATGATTTGTAAAGAGATTTCTTCAACTCTTGTACTTAATTAAAGAGAAAAAAAATAGTGGATTCCAGGAGTGACCACCAAAAGGATCATAGACCATGGATTGAAGTCTAGATAAAGCCTCACAAGGATGAGATTTCAACTAAACCAATGGGATTTCCATGAGGATGAAAAGTCAACAAGGATGCGACCTCAACAATGTAAAGTGATTGAACCACCAAATAGGATTTCCTATTTATTCTCTAATTGATATAAAAATCAACCTGCAGAGAGAATCCTCGTAGTACAACTCACCAAATAGATATAAATCTAGTCCTAGGTGCAAAGAGAGTTTAATTAACAAGAGAGCTTTTGATGCAAGGATGAAACCTTTAATAAACCTTCTAAATCCCCTAGATGATGATTTAATACCTCAACAATGATAAATTAATGTTTCAGATGTTTTCATGTGAGTTCTTATGCAAAAAGATTGACCAAAGCAGACTTTAAATAAGGCCTAATGGTTATAAGTTTTCACAATTGGTTGACTAGCAAAAGTTTTTGGTTGGCCAAAAACTAAAATGTTTACCATCATTCAAAGCCATAGTTCAAATTTTGGTTGACTAAGAAATGTATTAGACTTACTATGATAGTTTGGTCACCTAACCAAAGCTTTTAGTCATTTGAAACTTGGTTGTTGTTCAAAATTGTTAATCTTTCGTCGCCTATATATACCTTGGTTGTTGGTACCAAGCTACCTAAAACCTTAGCAGGTGAGCTAAGAATGATCTCTCTAAGTACCACTCCTTATATTCAAGTAAATCCTCTTGTTATAAGGTCTACCTTAAACCACTACAAGAACTCAACAAAATAGCGACGAATTATTAACGATAAGTTAATATTTTGTCGCTAATAATAATCATTACCGATGAATTTTATAATCGTCGCAAATAAACGAATTTTTCTTGTAGTTAACAAACCCAGAACACATCACAATACTTAAGTGTTTGCACCAACTTTTTGCTCCTCAAGCTTGATCCATCACCAAGGTAGGCACTCCCATTGGATGCACACTCAACCTATTAAGTCAATCATCAAGTTTACTTCACTATATCCTTATTAAAATCCTTTAGATAAAGTGTAACAAAAACATTATGCACATTCTTGATAAACACGTTAATATCAAAACGTTTACAAACATATACATGTTGCCAGATGTTAAAACACCATGATCAAACTCAACTATAAGAGAGGATAAGACATATATATATGAGGTTTGGAACTCCAAGTAACAACATACCACGTACTTTGTTGCTTCTAATCTGACAAGTCAAAATTAAATCACTAAAATTTACCTTCCAAATGAGGCAATGTAGCAGCTGCAAACCTCTAGAAGTTATTTAAGAGGGCACAAGGATAAAATTTCAAGAGAATATGACCTCAACCCAAGCAATGAAATTTCCATGAGGATGAAACCTCAACAAGGATGATACCTCAATGACCCAAAGAGATCTTCCCAACAACTAAGGTTTTTGATTCATTATCTCTAATTAAATGATATAAAAATAACCCCTAGAGAGACATCGTCATAACTCACCTTATAGATTTAGACCAACCCTAAGTAAGAAGAGAATCACTAATAATTCTTTTAACGCAAGGCTGAAAATTTTGAATATGCATTCCAAAACCCCATAGTGATCTTTTGACACTTCAACAATGATAGAGGCATATATGAACTGTTTTGTGTGACTGCTTATATAATAAGAATAACAAAAATCAATCTTCAAATAATGTTTAATAATTATACTTTCTTTGGTTGGTTCATTAACAGAAGTCTTTGGTAGTTTTTCATGCAACGAGGGTTCAATTAAGTACAGTAATGAATGAGATGAATTCAACAATAAAACAAAAGCAAATGTTTTGTATTTTTCAGATTCAGCATAAGACATTAATGGTATTTACATGGTTTGTATTTGTAAATGTAGGTGGGGAAACACAGCTGTTGATGAGGGACGTAGGTGTGGGAGCCAACCTCTAGTTAATATTCTTGAAGTTGCACTAGTAAAAGGAAGAGAACAAGTAAATTGACACAGCTGATCATGGCCTTTTCCGCAAGAGAAATCTTCAAAAATCACTCAGGAACTTAATCGACAAATTCTTCTTCTTCTTCTTCAATTGCATATATATTCATTTAGTTTTTGTTGGAGCCTGGCTTTCAATTCTCTATAAGCAGCTGTTATGATATTTACATGGAACCTAAAATAACTAGTGAACATGGAGACTTTCCTCGTATTTATTTCAGGTTGAAAAAATGAATTACTGTACACAATATCATATTAGTCTGCTTAATGTGTATCTCAGTTGACTGTCACTTCTCTATAACTTTGGTGTTATTTTTATATCCATTTCTTACACTAGGAGATGCATTTTTCAATTATTTAGCTAAAACCATGAGTTTCTATCAGCCCGAGTTTTTTAAAGAGTGCTTTTTGGTGATAATTAATTAGTTATAGTGTCATTGTAGGAAGATATATATCTTTGATGGCACACCATCACAATGGCTATTAGAAAAGCTATTGTCATAGAACGAATATCGGTACTTATTACGAATTTAAAATTTTCTAAGTAAGTTAAGTGTGAAGCATGTATTTATTGTAGCAAAAAATTGATATTCATTCCAAGTGTTCTTATCAGTCGACTTCACAATTATCGTAAGAGAAATAAATCATGCACGAAGAATCTTTTTATGATCCAAACGGACATTAACGGAGCGAAAAGATAAGCGGCTCCGAAAGACTTTACGGTCTCTAGAGAGGTGAAGCATGCATTTATGCTTCATCAAACATTTGCTTTTCCTTCGTTCTAATATAATTGAACATTTGTGACAGCAAGCAAGAACACTAGCTGTAACAATTTGCAACGATGAAAAGTTGAACGATCATGAATAAGTCAATTGTATGATGGATAGGTGCGATAAAATTGACAACAAATGACATTTGAATTGCAAGGAAATTGATCTTTTTTATTGTATAAATTGCTTTGATAAACATATTCTTAGGGTTATCCTTTGCCCCACTTTCTCTTGCACTTGCAGTGCACAAAACTCTTGTAATTCCCCATGCGTGACTCTCCCTATGAGACCCTTGTTTCTTGCGACTCTGTCAATGATCCTCCACTCCTAAGCGTCGCTCCCTAGAAATCATTCTTACCGTGTGTGTGACTTACCTTCGCTAACAACATGACTTCCCTCTTTGGCCATCAACCTAGCGATCATAACCAAGTTAGCCCTTCTTTCCTAGTCCAACCTCCCCCCACAACCAACAACTCCAATTAGAACTTCTTCCGGCAATTGAGAACCCTCCACACTTGTAATTTGCTTCACCACGAGTCACCATCATCGATGACATTTTGATCAATAAAGATTTTTGTACGTACTCTTGCTAATCATTAAATAAGATATTTATGCTTGTTAATCTTACAATTCTACTTCTTATATGGTATGGCTTAACATGACACTTTTTTGTTGTATGTTGCATTTTATATGACACAACTTAAAATGTCACATGGAAGTTCAGTAGGGTATTAGTATTCCATGCATATAAAAGATGTTTACTCATTTTAGATGGAAGAGAAAATTTATCATGTTCTGATGATGTAACCCATAATTTTTTTTCTATTACTTGTAGTTAGACTAACCTAACTATTTTGTTATAAAGAAACTTTACACAAAAAAGGCTTTCTATCTAATTAGTGCGTTGTAAAATATACTTTTAGAAGTGTCATATCAATTTGACAATTTATGAGACAAATTCTTGGCAAACCCAACCTTTTGAAAAATTGCATAATAGCAATATGCGATCTTTGGCATTTGGGAAAAAAAAAATACTATGATCGGATAGAAGATAAAAGGTATGCATTAAGTTCCATGGTATCTAGATGTTAAACTAGAGTAATTAATGTTAAATCAAAGTTAGTTTTGAATGAAAATGTTATCCTACACGACTCATTCGTGAGCATCCGTGAGCATTTCTGTTATTCACCATCCGATTCTCTTAGGGTTCAAAGATTGAGCTATAGTGCACACTTGATCGGACGGTGGATAATAAAGATGTTCATGGGTGTTCACGGATGAATTGTGCAGTGATACTGCTGATACCTTTTTCCATAAGTAAGATAAAAAGACCCGTGCGTAGGACACGACCCGAACCAAGTAGCTGGTTCGACGGAAGGAGTCTGAGAAGAATGGTTTAGGTGCGTAAGTTTGGGGAAATTGGCTCGGGAGGATGGTTCGAGGAGGTTAGTATGGCCGGGCAAATTCGAAGATTGGTCCGATATGAGATGGATGAGAATCAGCTCGGTCCAGCGGGCCTGGAGGTGGTTCGGTACGGGAAGGATAGAAGTTGGTCCGAGCTACCGGAAAAAGCCTAAGAGCTACGCTACACGTGAGCGGTAGGTCTAGGCTAGCTTTACTGAAGGTAAGTGGTTGAAAGAGATGGGCTAGAATATTTCCTGAAATATAAATAAGAAGTTGTTACACAACAAAAGAGGACCCCACATAATATTCGGAGGAGCCTTTACTCCTCATGTCTGTAACAGAATGATTCTCCAGATAAGTAAAGTGGGCACGTGTACGATGAAGGAGGTCCGTGGTGCAACAACTGGCTAGAGGAAGGGGGATAAAAGGGAGAAGAAGGGAGAGAGGAAGAGGATCCACATTTTTTCCAACAGGCAAGAGACAAAGGCACACTCGAAGGGGAGAGCCACCACATCACCGGAGAAGGAAGCTAAGAGAGTAGTGAGCTCCATCCTTTCGATACTTTTCGTGTATTAAGCTAATTGTAAGAGGTCTTCTCCTCCACCTCTGGAAGTTTTTTCCGCCAAGGAGGAAGTTCATAATAAAAGTGCTTTGGCACTGTAGCTCGTGGGTGAGCTCACCCCCGTGGAGTAGGAATCCTCATTCCGAACCACGTTACATCGTTCGTCTCTGTTCTTTGCTTATGTTGCGTGCATTTTTCTTCTTCATACTTCATTACTGTTGCGGCTGGAGAGAACCCCCAAGCTTTCCATACGCTTCTCGGTGTTGAAAGGAGGCAAGAAAATCCTTCCATGACTGCATCATGAAGTATTGCATTCCTCTAGTTTTAAAAAATCCCTTAATGTGTTGTTTTTATATCTCAAACTTTATGTTGAGAATCGGTACGTCACTAGAGGGGGGTGAATGGCGCATATGTTGCGTAGATGGAAATCGATCTTGTGCTTGCTACAAAACTTATTATGCGCAACGGATATACAAATAATAAAGCAATAACAAAATACAAGCACAACAAAACACACGATATAATGTGGTTCAGAACCTTAGGGTTCCTACTCCATGGATTGGGCTTGAATGAGCCCTAGCGATGCAAATATCACCACTAATCACAAACACTCCTTCTCGACAACAAGTTGGAGGCGGAGAAACCTCTTACAACGATTACAAAAGTAATACAAGAAATAAACAAGCAAATACAACTAAAATACACAAAAGAATGTAAAGAACACTTTACAAAAGATCTTTTGGAAGCTTGCTTGTTGATTGCTTGATCCGAGCTTGAAGGCCCTGATTTGTACCAACAAATCGCCTCAAAATTGCTGCCAAAAATCCTCCCTTCGTGCTCCTTTTAAACCTATAACTCGGGCTGATTTTTGCCTAGCTGTCAATTGCTCGAAACCATCAGTCGACTGCTCCTGTAGCCGTTGTGAGACAACGACTTAATCCATGTCGGACAAGTTCCAATGGATAGACCATCAGTCGACTGATCATGCCTCCACTCGACTACCAAACCCTAATAGTCGACTCGAAAATATTCTGTGTTCACGACATCGACCATCAGTCTATTGCTAGCCATAGCTGATCGCCGTGCCATCACCGAGTAACCATCGCCGGCAATGATCGACCAATGATGGCACCAACCGCACAAGGCTATTTGTCATAGCATCCAATGCCGCCGACTCCCATCACCGATCGTCATAATCCCAGTCGACTGATACAAGTCAACTCGGCTGTCAAGTGTCAAAACACTTAATTAGTTGGCTGATAAACCTTAAACATGAGGTTTAACCCCAAGTATGATGCCCTCATACTTGCTAGACCACCCTTAGCCTCGACCTAAGCCTTCTAGCCACCTCTGTCAGCCTCATGCCTATCGGATCTCTCCAAGTTATCCATGATTTGTTCATCCATACGCTAGCCTTCAGGTGCTTCCATCAGCTATTGTCATGCTAAGCTGGTCTATACCGCCAAGGCACATTTGGGCTTACGTTGCCAAGACACATGCTTGGACTTTACGCCGCCAAACCATTGGACTTATGCTGCCAAGACTCCCGCTTGGACTTTACGCAGCCAATATCAACCCTTGGACTTCCCAATTGCTAAGTACCCATGACTTGAACTTTCCTTGCCAACCCATGTTGGACTTTCCAATTGCCAAGACTCAAGCTTACACTTTACCTTGCCAAGATCCATGCTTCGAGTTTCCATGCCAAACCATGTTGGACTTTCCCATTGCCAAGTGTCCCACTTGGACTTTCCATGCCAAGTACCCATGACTTGGACTTTCCATTGCCAAGTACTCAAGACTTAGACTTTCTGCCATACTCATAAATTAATTCAACCCATTTATATATTCAGGACTAATCCGGTTCTGAATCGTTATCCAACTTTTATCCATATTTTTGAGCCCTGATTAAACATATATAAATAATTTATCAACTTAAATGTAGTTAACACATACAAAATAATTAAAAAACTTATAATTTAAACCTTACACAACATAACTTATAATTTGCATTATAACTCTTGTTTGTCATCGAACATTATAATCTAAGAATAAAAAAACCTAAACTTATCCTATAACCTGAGACTGTGTGTCTTGCGAAAAACAACACACAATAAGTAATTAATCTTATAAAAAACAACACACAATGAGCTCTTAACCAAGTTTAAGATACTATGTTGAGCACAAGGTGGATGAATTTAAAAGTTGGCTAGCTTTGGATCGGCAAGGTTACGTAGTGCACTAGTGTAGAAAGATGACTCCCATTCAATTGCACAAATTGAGCTTAATTTTACCATGAATAAGTCCAAATCTAAATGATAAAAAACCCTAAATTCTTAATTTAATCCCATTAAAAATTCTAATGATATATGATTAATCTACAATAAACTTATACCATAACAAAATCCTAAATTCATCATATAAATGCTAAATTTATCAAGAGAATTGACAGATGCAATTTCGTGTGCGACAAATAGATATCAAAATAAAGTTGTTACCGATCAACCCGGAAGGTCGATCTGTCACCGGCACTGGAGAAGGAGGGCGGAGGGCGGAGGCTAGAGGTCGGAGGGCCGAGCTAAAGCCAGAGCTGGAGAAAGAGGGCGGAGGCCAGAGCTATCGCCAGTAGCGGGAGAAAAGTGCCGAATAGAAGTCGATCACGTGCGAGAGGAAGCTAGGTGTAACACCCCCAGTCTTTCTCTCTACTAGGGGAGATGTCACTGCTTTACTGTCTTATTCTTAAATTCTTCCTTATCTTACTCTAACACTATACTTTAATCATCACCCCATATTACCATCATTCCAAAATTCATGCAATATACTAACGCAATATGCTAACAACTAAAATGATCATAAGGACCTTGACATCACTTAAACAATAACCAATTCAAGATCTTCACATAATGTGCGAGTATTAAGACTAACCCAACATGACTCTAGCATTCTTGAGTCTCAACCATAAGCAATCGTGTTGAACTCCAACAATATTAGAAAGAAAACAATTTAAAACTTAAAAAATCTGGTTTAGACATATGCACTTAGGATCTTTTACTTCCACTGTTCCGTCGCCACACACTCCAAGCACTTCGTTCGCCATGCCACCTTACTGAAGCTTTTCTTTACCTTTATCTGCAGAATAAGAAAATGCAAACTGTAAGCAATAAGGCTTAGTAAGTACTTGCTATGCTTACAAAAACATGCAACGTATGAAATCATACAACTAGTTCTCTTACCCTTGATACATTAATACACATGCAAGCATAACTGGAAATCATAACTCTGAATACACGTCTCTTGTATAAACCATTCTTTTAAGTATTTTAAAACTTATAAACAATGTATCTGAATTGGAATAATTAACTTTGAAAACTTTTACTTGTACTTATATTGATACTTCAAATTAATAATCATCCTGAATAAGGGCCCGACATAGTACCAATGCATGCTTTCCTAATAGGCCGGGGTGACCAACCACCGAACCTACTAGGGTAACTGAAACTGAGGGCCTTGGCACGTGGGCGAAACTGATGCCCGGTACATGCCCTTTCAAAAGTAAAATACTTCCTTTATACTTATATTCTTATACATACTGAAAGAATGCTCTTAATCCCTTAAATCACGAATGGAGAGCACCATAAAGATCATTGTGCTCTTGACCCCCAAAACTGAAATGGGGAGCATACTGAAGATCGTTGTGCTCTTAATCCCCAATTCGAATGGGGAGCATCTTAAAATTTTTCTTTATAAAAGAAATATTTTTACATCTTACTCTACATCATGCATATAATTGTAAGCTACAACTCATCTACAATAGGCATGATCATAAATCACATTCTCATCATGGATCTAAATATGATATGAATCAAACATGACATAACGGGTAAAATCAAGTACTAAAAACACCATGCATAACTGGCTCATATACATGCGTATTGCTGCTCAACCATGTAACTGAAAATAACATGCACATAAAAACATATCAATGACATACGATAACTACTTATACTGCAAGTGAGCAATACTTAGTTCCTACGCTTTTTCACCAATTTATACCGTTAGATTTCATATAGAGAAGACCTCCTATGTGTTCCTTTTCTTTAGTGTGATCCTCTACCAAGTCCTTGAGGAGATCCCTCTTGAAAATCCCCTCTTGAATTATCCAACGATGGAGAAAAGTAATTGGAGATGGAGGTGGATTGCACGGTGGTGAAAATAAAGAAAAGAGAAGGTTTTCCTTTATTTCCACGGTAGGAGAATAGAATGAGGGAAAACTTTGTTCAGTGGAAATTGAAAGGTTCCTTCCCTTTTTTTTTTTTGATTCGGCAGAGGAGAAAATGGAAGGGGAGAGGAAGGGGAAGGGTTGGTCGGTGCTTGGTGCTCACGGCTGGGAAGGTTTCAGCGTTTGGAGAGAAGGGGAGGAGAGGTGGCGTGGGTGGGTGGTGCAAGGAGTTTAGGGAAAGAGAAAAAAATATAACTAGGGTTTCCTTAACTTAATTACCCCTTTAAATGATTAGCTAAATTAACCAACTTCTCCCTTTTTCCTACATTTAGGTATATTTTGTTATATCCTACTCATTGGTAATCTTATGACTTAGTGGTAGGAAGCCTATTCCCTCAAACCAAAGGTTCATGGTTCGAGCCCCGACAAATGAACTATTTATTCAAATTTTTTTATTCTATTTCTATTTTTATTATTTCTATTCTTATTCTTATTTCTATTTTCCTCTAAATAAAAAGTATAAGAACAAAAATTTGGGCTATAACAATCTCTTATACCTTATAAAAGTTTTGTCTTCGAAACTTAGAATAACTCGGGGTACTTTTGCTTCATGTCATCCTCACGTTCCCAGGTTGCTTCTTCAAACTTTTGACTTTGCCATAAGACTTTTACTAACAATACTTCTTTATTTCTTAGTTTCTTGATTGCTCGATCTATCATCTGAATAGGTCGACTTTCATAACTTAGATCTGTTTGAATCTGTACCGTCTATGGTACAATTGTTGGGGATCGATACGGCCGGCTAGAGGGGGGTGAATAGACCTCAATCGATGGTTGTCGGATTTTGCTCGTCTACAAAACGTTAGCGCAAGCAGAATATGCAAATATAAATAAAGACAAAGCAAAATATAAACAAACAATACAAACACCGAGATGTAATGTGGTTCACGGCTACGCCGCTAATCCACGGTCCGATTCGTCCACGGTGAATCACTCCGTAATCTATCCACTAGATCTCTCCTTTGCACAAAGCTAGGTGGAGGTAACCTCTTTACACAAAAACACTCCTCTTACAAATATAATGGAAATAAGCTCAAGTAAGAGGATGGAAAGCTTTAGAAAACTTTGGGAGAGTATTAGAGCATAAGCATTAGCCTCCCAAAGCCCCATCCTCTTCCTTTTTATAGAGGAAGAGGGTTTCTTCCCGTTGACACAGGAGCAATCGACTGATGCCCTCAATCAGTCGACTGGTCCTGTAGCCGTTGCCCAATAACGTCCGCTTTCCACGTTGGATTCCATCCAACGACATCGCATCACCGATCGATCCTACCATCACCGATCGACCGATGCTCGATCGCTTGAGTCCTCAATGAGGTCGCCGCCCTTGGCGATCGATGTCAATAGTAGTCGATCGCCACCCATGGCACTTCTTGGGCTAAATTCCCATGAGTCAGACACCAGTCGAACCCAATCGACTCAGAGCAATCGACTGCCATTCCATGGCAGTCGACTGGTGTCGGGAAATCCCATCCGACACTTAGCCAAATGGCCAAGTTTCACCTACGAGCTACTACCCTTTCCCGGGTTACATTTGCTCACTCTCATCCCTCGGAGTCCCTCGCCTTCGAAGTTCTCTTCGTTCGTGGCCACGTCCCTCGGCAGCATCAGACACATGGCTCTGCAATGCTCCTTCGCGTCTCTTGCCTCGAAGTCTACTTCCTCCGGCTTCACTCCAAGCTCCTCGTCCGGCAGTCCCTCGGATGCTCCAAGCGCACGGCTTCCGCAAAGCTATCCTTCACCGACTCAAGGCCCGAGTCATGAGATGTGAAACTCGCCACGACTCCATGTGCGAATTACTAAGTCCTACATGACTTCAACGCACATATCAAATCAACATAACAAACTAACTTAAACCCTTTGCCACACACATCAAAACCTAATCATGGCAAGAGATTGCCCTAACAATCTCCCCCTTTTTGATGTGTGGCAATCCGTTTAAGTTAGGTAAAAACATTTGATAAAAATTCTAAGGTAAGAAAGCATGTAAACATAAACATTGATATAGCAACATGCAACTCCCCCTTAATCCATGAAACTCTCTCTACAAATTCTCCCCCTATCATAATTAACTTAAACATAATATTTTCTCCCCCTTTGACACCATCAAAAAGATTAACACTAAGTTATAAACTCATGGCATCAAGTCTAATAGAAGGAAAATACCAAAAATTAGTCTAAAACCTGAATTCGGGCTTTACTTTTCTGATTTTAGCTATCAATGATCGTTCGTGACTACCAATGACTGCACGCGATTTTCGTAACTTTCTGATTTTCTGGACCAATTTTAAATGCATTAAAAATTCTAAAAAATTCGAAAAATCATGAAATTTGGGGAACATATTTCTTGTAAGATTCTTTATCAGTGAAAAATAGTTTTTCATGAAAAGTCATTATATTTTCATAGATTTGACAAAAATCCAAAAGTTTTAAAACTACTAGGTTTTTTGATCATGTGAGTATCAAGTTTAACACCTAGTTTTGTATCCAATTGTTTCAAAACATGAATACATAGATTTTAGATTAAGAAATTATTTTGAAAACATATGAAATATCCAACCATGATCTTTGGGCAATATGTCTATAAATTAAACATAAGTCTTCCCCATGATTGGTCTATTATTGCTATTTTGATACTTTAAATGACCATCTAAATGCCATAGGCATTAGTGGACATTTGTATCATCCTAACATCTCACCCATGCTAAGTTTTCAATCAAAGTAGCCTATGGTGAGTGTGAGATGCATCCTAGAGAGTATTTGTATATACTTAACCATTATATTCATGCAATTCTATCAAGGTTAAGTATCACCCTAACAATCCACATGATCATAATGACATATATGAATGAATTACACATTATGATCATTAAATACATGTATTCATTGAATTGTTATCATGCATTAGGTATTCATGACAATAAGCAAAATATCACCTAAAGCATGATTTAAACCCTATTTCTCATGATGATGTGCCAAATTTCAAAATCATAAATCATAATTGCAAATATTCATAGCAATTACATCAACTATCATGATTTAAGCAATATTATCAATTTATAGGCACGTTATCATCACTTAACACTATTTCAAAAATATGTCCCAACATCCTAAGTCAACCACAAAATATGATATAGGTCAAATCCATATGGTTGACTATCCTAGGGTTTTTCTAACCCTTAAGGATGGATTTTGGAACCCAAAATAGGTTCTTTCCTATTGGGTTCACTAGATACTCCTTGGGGATCCATTTCCTAGCAATTGTCTTTTTCTTATCTTGACCCCTAGCAATTAGACATTTGTAGGCCTTTTCATTTTTCTTTTCTTTATATCCAAGGCCTTTTTTATTGAAGCTAGCTCTTTGGCTCCCTATGATCGTGTTCAAGGTGTTGGAGCCTATAGTGAATTTTTCTAGGGCTTTTGTAAAATAATCTACCTTTTCCCTTAAGGCCCTATTTTCATCCATACATGCATCACTAACATTGAATGGCATATATTCATGTGAGCATGCATCATCATGGCAAGAAGAAAATTTTCATTTAAGCATGCTTTTTCTAGTTTATTTTCTAAGTCCTTAATTTGATCTAGCATGCTTTTGTTCTTCTTCTTAGCTCTAAATAAATCCCTAGTTAAGCTAGAAACCATGGAAACTATTTTCTTAGGAGTTAGATTCGTTACCATAGTTTCCATGTCCTCTTCTTCTTCTTCAGATGAGGAGGATGTAGAGGCTCCCCCCTCACTTGAGCTCTCTCCACTTGAGCTTGATTCTTCATTTTCGATGGAGGAGCAATCCAAGTAATCGAAAGCCATCAATGCAAGGTTGGAGTAGACATGCTCTTCTTCATCGGATGAGAAAGAGGAAGCAAGGTCATCCCATGTCTTTTCTTTGAGAGCCATGGCCTTTCCTTTTTCCTTGACCTTCTTTTCTTCTTCCTTCTTTTTACTCCCCTTTTTCTTCTTCTTTTCTTCTTTCTTCTTCCTTTCTTCCTTGCTCTTGTTTAGGAGGGGACAATTATCCCTTATATGTCCCTCTCCTTGGCAGTTGTAACAAATCACCTTTCCTCTTGGTCTTCTCTTCCTATCATTAAATTTATTAAAATGAAAACCTTTTAAAGCACGTCTTACCCTCCTTACCATATATGCTTCTTCCGTGCTATCCATGGAGGAGGATGAGGAGGCTTCATCATCATCGGAGGAGGGGATCTCTATCTTCTTTTTCCCCTTGTTTGCCATCAAAGCTACTCCTCTTGAAGGTTGGATTCTTGGCTCTTCTTGTATTCCTTCAAGCCTCATTTCGTGGAGCTCCATTGTTGAGAAGAACTCCTCCAAGGTACTTACTTCCAAGTTCTTGGAGATGTAAAACGAATCCACCATGGAGCTCCATCTTGAGGACCAGGGAAAAGCATCTATGACCTTCATTACCATATCCCGGTTGGAGAGCTTTTCTCCTACACTTGTTATCCCAATTAAAATTTCTTTAAATCTAGAATGCAAAGAAGTTACCTTTTCTCCCTTTTCTAATTTTATGTTGGATAGTTGGGAGCGGAGAAGGTCTCTCCTTGCAAGTTTGGCTTCCGAGGTGCCTTCATGAAGCTCCACTAGCTTCTCCCACATCTCCTTTGTACTAGAACACTCCCCTATCCTATTTACTTCTTGTTGAGGGAGCACATTGTAGAGGTGGTGCTTGGCCTTTGAATTTGCCAAATACTCCTCTCTTTGTCTTTTTCTCCATCTTGATTTTTCCAATGGCTCCCCATCTTCGTTCCTAGGCAACTCGAAACCGTTTTCCATTATTAAAAGGATTTCAAAGTCGGTTTCGAAGAATACCTCCATTCGCTTCTTCCACCAAGCGAATTCCCCTTCGAACTTCGGCGGATGAATGTTCGAGCCGGCCATCTTTTGATGAAGAGCTTATTGCGGAGGTTAGTCCGGTGACAAGCAACCTGGCTCTGATACCACTTGTTGGGGATCGATACGGCTGGCTAGAGGGGGGTGAATAGCCCTCAATCGATGGTTGTCGGATTTTGCTCATCTACAAAACATTAGCGCAAGCGGAATATGCAAATATAAATAAAGACAGAGCAAAAGATAAACAAAAAATACAAACACCGAGATGTAACGTGGTTCACTGCTATGCCGCTAATCCACGGTCCGATTCGTCCACGGTGAATCACTCCGCAATCTATCCACTAGATCTCTCCTTTGCACAAAGCTAGGTGGAGGTAACCTCTTTACACAAAAACACTCCTCTTACAAATATAATGGAAATAAGCTCAAGTAAGAGGATGGAAAGCTTTAGGGAACTTTGGGAGAGTATTAGAGCATAAGCATTAGCCTCCCAAAGCCCCATCCTCTTCCTTTTTATAGAGGAAGAGGGTTTCTTCCCGTTGACACAGGACCAGTCAACTGATGCCCTCGATCAGTCGACTGGTCCTGTAGCCGTTGCCCAATAATGACTGCTTTCCACGTTGGATTCTATCCAACGACACTGGCATCAGTCGACTGATCCTACCATCAGTCGACTGATGCTCGATCAGTCGAGTCCTCAACGAGGTCGACTCCATTCTGTGCCCGTGCACAGTGCCATCAGTCGACTGTCGTCCCTTGGCAATCGACTAATGTCAATAGCAGTTGACTGCTAGTCCATGGCAGTCGACTGCCAGTCCATGGCAGTCGACTGCTTGGGCTAAATGCCCATGAGTCAGACACCAGTCGAACCCAATCGACTCAGAGCAGTCGACTGTCATTCCATGGCAGTCGACTGGTGTCGGGAAATCCCATTCGACACTTAGCCAAATGGCCAAGTTTCACCTACGAGCTACTACCCCTTCCCAGGTTACATTCGCTCACTCTCATCCCTCGAAGTCCCTCGCCTTCGAAGTTCTCTTCGTTCGCGGCCACGCCCCTCGGCAGCATCAGGCGCACGGCTCTGCAATGCTCCTTCGCATCTCTTGCCTCGAAGTCTACTTCCTCCGGCTTCACTCCAGGCTCCTCGTCCGGCAGTCCCTTGGATGCTCCAAGCGCACGGCTTTCGCAAAGCTATCCTTCACCGACTCAAGGCCCGAGTCATGAGATGTGAAACTCGCCACGACTCCATGTGCGAATTACTAAGTCCTGCACGACTTCAACGCACATATCAAATCAACATAACAAACTAACTTAAACCCTTTGCCACACACATCAAAACCTAATCATGGCAAGAGATTGCCCTAACAACAATCACTTGATTGATACCTGGGACGTGCTTCTTAAGCATTGAAACATGAAATATATTGTGGATAGCTGACATCTCCTATGGTAGTTCTAGCTCATAAGCTACTTTACCAACTCTCTTGGTGATCAGGTAAGGGCCTACGTATCTGGGACTTAACTTGCCTTTCTTCCCAAACCTCATTACCCCTTTCATAGGAGCTACCTTAATGAACACCGAATCCCCGACTTGGAACTCTAGGGGTCTACGTCGGACATTTGCATAACTCTTCTGCCGACTCTGGGCAGTCTCTATCCTTTGGCGTATGTTCTTTATAGCTTTGGTGGCATCATCTATAAAATTAGTCTTGAGTCCACCAACAAATAGGTGATCTGCATCTCCTTCCATATAAGGCTTCATAAGGTGACATTCTAATTGTGGTTTGATAACTATTATTATAGGCAAACTCTGCCAAATACAAATATTTGCACTAGCTTCCTTTAAAATCTAAGGCACAAGCTCTTAGCATATCCTCCAGAATCTGATTCACCTTTCTATTTGCCCATCTGTTTGAGGATGAAATGCAGTGTTGAATCATAGCTTAGTGCCGAGGGCTTTCTGAACACACTCCCAGAAGTGTGAAGTGAAATGACTGTCTCTATCCGAGATAATGGTCTTAGGTACTCCATGCAGTCTAATCACTTCCTTGATGTATAACTGGGCTAACTGCTCCATGGAGTATGATATTTTGATAGGTATGAAGTGAGCAGACTTTGTCAATCTATCGACAACTACCCAAATAGAATCGTAGCCATTGGTTGTTTTGGGTAGTCCTACTATGAAATCCATGGCTATTTATTCCCACTTCCATTCTAGAATCTGGATAGGCTGTAGAACTCCTCCTGGTCTCTGGTGTTCTGCTTTCACTCTCTGACATGTCAGACAAGTGCTAACATACTTATCCACGCCCCTCTTCATACCAAGCCACCAGAATTTCCCTTTCATATCTTGATACATCTTGGTGGATCCAGGATGCATCGAATATGGGGTCCCATGAGCTTCTTCTAGGATCTTCTTTCTTAAGTCTGGGTCCTTGGGGATACATAGGCGTTCACCCAAATATAATACCCCACTGTCAAAGACACGAAATCCTTCATCCTTTCCTTCTTGGATCTCTTGCTTGATCCTTTGGATGCTAGGATCTTTGTCCTGTCTTGCTAATATATCCCCAAACAGTGTAGGTACTATGGTCAAGGTGGAGAGCTGTCCAGAAATGATCTCAACCCCAAAATTCATTATCTCTTTCTCTAGTGGTTGGGATAGTGTTGCTAGAGACATCAAAGTGGCGCATGATTTTCTACTTAGCGCATCTGCTACTTTGTTTGCCTTTCCAGGATGGTAGTGGATTTCACAGTCATAGTCTTTTACTAGCTCAAGCCATCTGCACTGTCGCATATTCAGATCCTTCTGAGTGAAGAAATACTTCAGACTCTGATGATCTGTGTAAATCTTGCATTGGACTCCATATAGTTAATGTCTCCAAACATTCAGAGCAAAGACCACTGCTGCCAACTCAAGGTCATGAGTGGGATAATTCTTTTCGTAGTCCTTGAGTTGTCTAGATGCATAAGCAATGACTTTACCCTTCTGCATAAGTACTGCTCTGAGTCCCATCTTGGACGCATCACTATACATGTAAAATCCCTCATTACTTTCTGGAAGGGTAAGCATTGGAGCACTTGTGAGTCTCGTCTTTAATTCAAGGGAGTTCTTTTCACAATATTCGGTCCATTCGAACTTCTTTGTCTTTCTGGTAAGAACTGTCAATGGTGAAGCTATCCTTGAGAAGCTTTCCACAAACTTTCGGTAGTACCCCGCTAATCCGAGGAAACTTCTGACTTCACTGGCATTCTTTGGTTGACCCCAATTACTGACCGCTTCTATCTTTGTCGGGTCTACCATAACTCCATCTTTTGAAATAACATGACCCAGAAATGATATTCGATCGAGCCAAAACTCACACTTGGAGAACTTTGCATATAACTGTCTTTGCTGAAGGGTCTGCAAGACTGTCTTCAAGTGTTCGACATGTTCCTCCTGGGTTCTCGAGTAGATAAGGATGTCGTCAATGAAGACGACCACAAACCTGTCAAGGAACTCCTTAAATACCCGATTCATCAAGTCTATAAACATAGCGGGTGCATTTGTCACTCCGAAGGGCATGACCATGAACTCATAGTGTCCATATCTTATTCGGAAGACTGTTTTCGATATATCATCCTCTTTAACTCTTACTTGATGATAACCGGACAACAAGTCAATCTTGGAGAAGACTATGGCTCCCCTCAATTGATCAAATAAATCCTCTATCCTTGGCAGAGGATACCTTCTCTTGATCATCACTTGATTCAAGGCTCGGTAGTCTATGCACATCCTCATAGATGTTGGGTTTGCGGCACCGCGGCGTGTGTGTGTTCGATCACGTTTCGTAAACATGAGCACAACGGAAGCAATAAAAATAATAAATTTACATTTATTACAACACACACATCACACGCATGCATAGTACAATAAGTGTAGACATAACTGTAAATTTAAATTTGCAATAAAAGGAAATTTAACTACGTTATACCTTTCGTATTACGTGTAGCGGGAACGGCATCAATCGGAACGATCCTCGCTAGAATCGTCTCTATCCGTGTCCACGCTGAGTATCCTCGGGATGACTTCGCTAAGCCACGAGCTTCGTCTTCGTACGGGTTACTAGCCTCGTGTTGAAGACGATGTGATCGAGAGATGATCACGATCAGAATCCAAATTCGGATCCTAAGACGAGTCCTCAAAACTCGCTTCTCCGGAGAGGTATTTGTCAACCGATTGACGAATCCTTCATCCTCCACCTCAGAGGATTACCGGAGATCAAATCCCCAGTAAGTTAGCCGCTGTCGGAGCTCTAACCATCGTCCAAACGACGCTCCGACGAGAGGAGAACAAGCTGTCCAGAAAACTGGACAGCTTTGGTGGAGGAGATAGGCGCCGGCCAACAAAGGAAGCCAAGTGCTCACCTTTTCACCGAAGCCTAGGAAGATCACCGGAGGGTCGCCGGAGGATCACTGGCTGAAGCTTGGACGCCGACAAGGAGCTGGACGGCGGCACAAGGGCTGGGCGGCAATGAAGTTGGCGCCGAGAACTCCAAGGAGAGGAGGTGGGCGGCAACTAGGTTTAGGGCTTTTGGATTAGGGCTTAATTATCCCTTAAGCCCTCTTTTATAGAGAACTAATTCTCTTAATGGTTATTGGATCATAACCATTAGACCCGTTAACCCGCTTCATTAAGATAAGTTAAAATAAACCAAACCATGATGGTTTATTTTAAGTTAAAATGAACCGAACCAACTTTTGGTTCATTCGTTCAAAATAAACCAAACCCTTTGGTTTATTCTCCTCCATTGGATTAGAACCAAACCATTTTGGTTCATCCATTATGTCTTCATAAGACACGGCCCATCCACGCTTCCATTGCGACTGAAACGATTTCATGCTCGCTTCATGTTTGGTCCAACCAAACCTAGTTTCTCTCAGTCTGAGAATCCCATTCTCAAGCTCGTTTTAAATCCTTTGGATTACGCTCGTTGTGCATGTGACCAAATATGTTCTAGGTTTATGTTGGCCGTCTATAATTAACCATTAATTATAAAACGATCATGAGTGGCACCTAGTAGTACATCATGATCCCCAATTAACTGAAAAGATCAACGGTTGATCCAGAACTATTTCTGAAACCCTTCAGCAGCTCGAATGATTCGTGCCCCATTCCCTTCACTCATCTTATACCCACTTGGTTCAGGACATGGTCTATAGTGTCAGTCCCCACTAGTCTGACTATGTCACACCTAGCCCAAGTATCATTTCCTCGTCCTACGGATTCTAGTTACTCCACATGTATCGAAGAGTACCTTACTCTAAACATGTAATGCTTTGGCCAAAGACTTTAGTAACAATCCGACGAGAGGCCATGGGTATACATCTCCTCACAAGGAGTGGTGAATCCTTTATAGGCTATTCAAACACCTTCGATCATTTCGACTTATACCCAATCATCCCGGGTCCACATCTCCTTAGAGATGTTTGCTTAAGATGTCAAAGCATAAGTCTCCATGATCAAGATGACTTGAATACCGCAAGTCAAAGGAACATCGCACTTAAGCTACAGTAAGAACTTCATTGACATATCTATATAAGTAGAGAACCATATGAAGTCTTACGGCTGGTCACTCCAATGAACTAGTTACCATAACTAGCATCCATGATTAACTCCGGACATCACAATGTCTCCAGCCAGTGAGAATTAGCTGCTTGGATACACCAAGGAGTATACCTCGTGCTAGTCTCGACAGAATTGATGGTGTCCAAATCCATCAATTCATCGACTAGGGATAATTTCGATACATCACAATTACACATGTAGAGATACTCACTAGTTGTGATCCAATCACAAATTCTCTCATGCTGTGAATCGTATCGTGGACATTCAGTAAATGAGTTTAAGATCCAATCAAATACATGAAACATGTATACTCAAATAGTGAATCTTCATTTATCATATAAATGGTTCATACATAAGGCGATTGCCTTAGGACATCTCTCATATATTACTAACAATAGACCCATCTTTCTTTTTCACCAACAACACCGGAGCTCCCCACGGGGAATGACTAGGGAGGATGAATCCCTTGTATAGCAACTCCCGTAATTGTTCCTGAAGCTCTTTCAATTCAGCTGGAGCCATATGATAGGGTGATTTTGAGATTGGGTGGGTACCAGAAATAAGCTCGATCTCAAACTCAACTTCCCTTCTAGGTGCTAGTCCTGGTAGCTCGTCAGGAAATACTCCTGGGTAGTCACATACAATTGGGACGTCTTCCAGCTTTTGGCTTCTTTCTTGCTTAGTATCAACTATATATGCTAAATACCTAGTGCATCCATCAGCTAACATCTTCTGAGCTTCCATGGCAGACAAGAACTTCTTAGTATTCTTCCTTGGATCTCCCATAAACTCAAATTTGGCCTCGGTCTCGGGTTGGAATACTACTCTTCACTTACGACACTCAATGGAAGCAGCATACTTGCTCAGAAAGTCCATTCCAAAGATGACATCATAGTCATGCATGTCCAGCAAGACCAGATCACTATAAAGCTCTCTGTCTGAAATTCTGACCGGCACGACACACAATCAGTGTGTAGATGTCATTATTTCACCCGAAGGTAGGGTCGTTAAAAACTGATATCTAAGATATTCGGAGTTATATCTATCTTTTTAGCAAATGCCATAGACATAAAAGAATGGGTTGCCCCAGTATCAAACAGTACGGTAGCATGCTGACTAATGATAGGTATCTGACCTGTGACCACCGTAGAAGCATTTGCTACCTCTTCCTTAGTGAGGGAGAAGATCCGGGCATTAGGTGTAACTGATGGGGCCTCCAATCTTCCATGGTTGATGTAAGAACCCTCCAGTGCTCCCTGCATCTAATGTAGCTGGGCTGGTCTACCTCCATACTGAGTAGACTGTGGCAGAGGTAGATTAGTCTTGGTAGGGTACTATTTGGCGAAGTGTCCCTTGACACCACATATATAACACCCGCTCACGCCCTGGAGGCAAACTCCTGGATGCTTCCTCCCCCACTTAGAACATGTAGGATAATGAGGTCGCCATCGTCAACCTCCCTTTGCATTATTCCACTGTTTCCTCTTGCCATTGTTGTTTTGCTTCCAGTTCGAATTACTGCTCTGATGTTTCTGACCTCCTGAACTTCCCTGGCTTTTGCTTTCTGTCAAGGCTAGCTTCTCGTGCTTGATACTATTCATGTAATGCTCCATGATTAGCTCTTCATTGATCTGTGGTCTATTAATTCTACCAGCCACATTCAGAGCTATCTCCGGTCTCAACATCTTTAGCATCAACCTAACTCTTTCCTTCTCAGTACTGACCAATTTCGGACATAAGCGAGCCAACCTATTGAACTTCTTTACCGCTTCATCTACTGATAAATCCCCTTGTCGGAACTCCGTGAACTCATCATAATGCTTGTTGGTGACTCGCATATGGAAGAACTCCTCGAAGAACTCCGTCTCAAAGTTCGTCCATGACATTTGGTTCACCACCCTCTTAACCTTTACTCGCTCCCACCACATTCTGGCATCTCCGGTCAGATAGAACGAGGCACACTTAACTTTCTCATTCTCAGGCCAGTCCAGCAGTTCCACTATGCTCTCTGCTATCTTGAACCATGCATGAGCATCCCATGGTTCACTGGCACCGATAAAACTCTCTGGCTTCAGCTTTTGCCATTGAATCAGATAGGCCTCTTGTCTCACCCTTCCCACTAGAGCTATTGGTGGGTTCGATGGGGCAGAAGATGCAGTTGGAATGACATTCTGAGTCCCTGGCTGAGTAACAGGATTTTCTCACTGATTCATCATCAAGGTATTGATGACCTATTGTTGCTCTACCACTTGCTGTTGGAGCTGAGTGACTATTTGCATCCAGGCAGGTGGTGGTACTTCTTCATTCATTTCTTGTCCTCCACGGGGTCTTTCTCGAGGCATTTCCTGCTCTTCATAAGATGATAAAGTGAAACCACTATCAGGCTATTATCACTATTTTTTTCATCTTCACATACATATCTAGGTATGCTCTATTACTTACTGTCTATCATCTTCATATATATATATGCAAGCATGTATAACTCAAAGAGAACATTCAAGGTGAGCATGTTTAACTTAAAAGAAGCATTCATTACTAGTCATAAAGTAAATAAAGCAAATAAATACTTGCTTACTTGGATGTGGCAGGACTGATGCTCGATGTGTGTGTGATGGAATGGCGGAACCCGCTATGATACCATTTTGTAACACCCCCTAGTCTTTCTCTCTACTAGGGTAGATGTCACTCCTTTACTATCTTATTCTTAAATTCTTCCTTATCTTACTCTAACACTATACTTTAATTATCACCCCATATTACCATCATTCCAAAATTCATGCAATATACTAACGTAATATGCTAACAACTAAAATGATCATAAGGACTTTGACATCACTTAAACAATAACCAATTCAAGATCTTCACATAACGTGCGAGTATTAAGACTAACCCAACATGACTCTAGCATTCTTTGGTCTCAACCATAAGCAATCCAGTTGAACTCCAACAATATAAGAAAGAAAACAATTAAAAACTTAAAAATCTGGTTCAGACATCTGCACTTAGGATCTTTTACTTCCACTATTCCGTCGCCACACACTCCAAGCACTTCGTCCGTCATGCCACCTTACTGAAGCTTTTCTTTACCTTTATCTATAGTATAAGGAAATGAAAATTGTAAGCAATAAAGCTTAGTAAGTACTTGCTATGCTCACAAAAACATGCAACGTATGAAATCATGCAACTAGTTCACTTACCCTTGATACATTAACACACATGCAAGCATATCTGGAAATCATAACTCTGAATACATGTCTCTTGTATAAACCATGTTCTTAAGTATTTTAAAACTGATAAACAATGTATCTGAACTGGAATAATTAACTTTGAAAACTTTACTTGTACTTATACTAATACTTCAAATTAATAATCATCCTGAATATGGGCCCGACATAGTACCAATGCATGCTTTCCTAATAGGCCGGGGTGGCCAACCACTGAACCGACTAGGGTAACTGAAACTGATGACCTTGGTCCATGGGCGAAACTGATGCCCGGTACATGCCCTTTCAAAAGTAAAATACTTCCTTTATACTTATATTTTTATACATACTGAAAGAATGCTCTTAATCCCCTAAATTACGAATGGGGAGAACCATAAAGATCATTGTGCTCTTGACCCCCAAAACTGAAATGGGGAGCATACTGAAGATCGTTGTGCTCTTAATCCCCAATTCGAACGGGGAGCATCTTAAAATTTTTCTTTATAAAAGAAATATTTTTACATCTTACTCTACATCATGTATATAATTGTAAGCTACAACTCATCTACAATTGACATGATCATAAATCACATTCTCATCATGGATCTAAACATGATACTGAATCAAACATGACATAATGGGTAAAATCATGTAGTAAAAACACCATGCATAACTGACTCATATACATGCGTATCACTGCTCAACCATGTAACTGGAAATAACATGCACATAAAAATATATCAATGACATACGATAACTACTTATACTGTAGGTGAACAATACTTACTTCCTACGCTTATTCACCAATTTATACCGTTAGATTTCGTAAAGAGAAGACCTCCTACGTGTTCCTTTGCTTTAGCATGATTCTCTACCAAGTCCTTGAGAAGATCCCTCTTGAAAATCCCCTCTTGAATTATCCCACGGTGGAGAAAAGTAATTGGAGATGGAGGTGGCTTGCACGGTGGTGAAAATAAAGAAAAGAGAAGGCTTTCCTTTATTTCCACGGTAGGTGAGTAGAATGAGGGAAAACTTTGTTCGGTGGAAATTGAAAGGCTCCTTCCCTTTTTTTTTTTGATTCGGCGGAGGAGAAAATGGAAGGGGAGAGGAAGGGGAAGGGTTTGTCGGTGCTTGGTGCTCACGACTGGGAAGGTTTCGGCGTTTGGAGAGAAGGGGAGGAGAGGTGGTGTGGGTGGGCGGCGCAAGGAGTTTAGGGAAAGGGAAAAAAATATAACTAGGGTTTCCTTAACTTAATTACCCCTTTAAATGATTAGCCAAATTAACTAACTTCTCCCTTTTTTCTCCCTATAGGTACATTCTGTTATATCCTACTCATTGGTAATCTTATGACTTAGTAGTAGGAAATCTATTCCCCCAAACTAAAGGTTCATGGTTCGAGCCCCGGCTAACGAACCATTTATTTGATTTTTGTGTTCTATTTCTATTCTTATTCTTATTTGTATTTTCCTCTAAATAAAAAGTATAAGAACAAAAATTTGGGCCATTACACTAGGGGACGGGACCGGAGTTGTCGCCGGAGCTGGTCATCGGAGAGTCGCGCGGAGAATCGTCAGAGAGCAAAAAATCGATGGAAGAGAGGAAGTCGCGCGGAGGAAAAGGGAGAATCGGCACGGGGTAGTATTTTTAGCAGATATTAGCGACAAAATATGATTTATTCATCGCTAATATTTATTAGATTTGCGACGAAAATATAATAATTCGTCGCTAAAATTGATCATCAGTCGACTAGTGGGATTGACGACTCGATTGCCAATAATTTGGCCGCAGGTACAGAATCGAGTTAATTCGACTGGCGCCTTGACTGAATTGTTTGCGACGAAATTTAAATATATCGTTGCTAATATGCAGTTGACTGGCGGGATTGACGACTTGACTGTCTGACATTTGGCCGACCACATAATCCAGTTTGCTCGACTAGCGGCTTGACTGAATAATTTATGATGAATTTTAATCTTTCATCGCTAAGTAATTTGAGACGAATATCTATTTATTCATCGCTAAGTATAATTTTACGATGAATATTTTTATATCATCATAAATTTTACTATATTGGCGACGAAATCTTAGTTTTTAGTCGCAAATATAAGATTATTTGCGACGACTAATAAATTTGTCGTAAATATCTAGTATTAGCAGCGAATAACTAATTCGTCGCTAATATTTCATCGCTATTTTCCATTTTTCTTGTAGTGTTTCCATTGCCAAGATCCATGCTTGGAATTTCCATGTCAAGTACCCATGACTTGGACTTTCCCATGACAATCATATTGTCATATATTTTGTCGAACATCAAAATACCGCTCGAGTCAAACTCGAGTCTAGTCAATCGTGACCTGGGCCAATTGCACTAACACTTTCCTCTAAATTTGATGGTGTATAATAAAATCTGAATATCTAATTCATCAATGGTTAGGTTTCTAAAAGTCAACCTACTTTGATATCAATTGTTCATAGTATCAGGGTGCTACACTGTAGTCAATGAGTGATTTCAAGCAACTTTGTTTTGATACTAATTGTTAGTGTGATGAATGTGGATGAGTGGGATAGATAGGAGAGAGGGGAGTAGCTCTTGCCTGATTAATTTTTCTTCAATTGTGCTTAGATTTGCAAGTTAGACTACCAACAATATATAGAGTAATAAGAACAATATAAATACAAAAATATTTTCTAACTTAGACACTTAAATGTGGTTCGAATCTCATGTTTTACTCCATCACCTAATGACTCATTGAACGAAGCTTGAAATTCTCATTGTAATGAAATAGTTGTTGGATCATCTAGAAAGGATAGAGGGAGGGGTGAATAGACTCATTGGTAGATTGTTATCATTCCTGCAAGGCTTGTTAAGCAATGAAAAATAATACAAAGTAAAATAACAAAAACAAAGATGCAAACTGATTAATACTAAGGTGCTTAACATGGTTCAACAATGCCCTTGAACTATTACTCAATGGCCTATGATCTTTTAGATGGATTGCGCCTCAAATTTTTCACTATTTTCCTCTTTCTCGATCAATAACTAGGGGTGAAGAAACTTCTTGCAAAATCTCTTTACAAATATTGGAAAATTGAGCACAAGATGTTACAACAAAGAAGAGCTTTGTAGAGAACAATTGAGAAGAGCACTTAGAGCACACAAGATTGAGTTTTCAAGTCTCTCCCTTATCTTTTTGAGCTGCCATAATCCCATATGTAGCACTACAACTTCAAGTTGAATTCTACCTTTGGAATCAATCTTTCCGATTGAACAATTGACTATTTCTTCATCATCAGTCAACTAGTTAATTGATTTTAACAACTAAGGATCACTTCAATCAACTACTTAGCTCATAGGTACAAGTATCTTGATTGATGTCTTCTGAAATATCATCTTTAATAGTTTGTTGGCTTATTATAATTGCACATCAATTGATTGATTCTTTAGACCAATCAATCGATGGCTGTATAATCAACTAAAACTTACAATATGTGTTGATTGTTTCTAAATTGACTCCTCATTCACTGATTCATCAGTTAATTGAATTCCTTCACCAAACAATTGGTACTCTAACTTCAACTACTTTTAGGACTGAGTCTTTACCTAAGTCTAATTCCTTTCCTTCCCCATTCGTTCAAACTCTTTCTCATAGATTTTACTTTCATGTCAAGAGGCACTCTAAGCCTACGGGACTTCATCAAGCCAAGAAATCTGTTGCTTTTGAGACTTTATTTGTCTTGTATCCAATTTTTTTGACCCATTAGTGCTTTATTTTGCAAGTATTTAGCCATCTACCTACTTAGACTTTGCACATGCCAAGTAGCTAGTTTTCGTCGATCTATTTGGAATTTCATAGTTGCACCTATAAGACATGTCAAGTTTCTTACCTATGCACATGACACACACATATGAGATAGTATCTTTCTAACTTAAACTTTCAAATTTTATGTCAATCATATTCTTAGAGTAAGATTGCACCAATAATCTCAACAATGGTTTCCAACCATCTCATTGTAGCTCTAATACGATGTTGTGAAAATGATCTAGGCCTACCTAAGGCAAATTTAGCTCATTGACCATGATCTAGAAAAATATCATAGCAAAGTGCAACAAAAATCTAACTAAAATGCATAGTTTAAAAAGAAATTATATGCCACTTTGACTTTGACTTCAATTTGGCATTGTAGATTGATCGTTGATGTACTAGAGGGGGGGGGGGTGAATAGTGATTTCACTTCGTTCGATTGCGATCGCGTGCTTATCTACAAAACTTGTTAATGCGCAGCGGAATATACAAGAATAAAAAACAAGCATATACAATAGACAAGATTGATTTAACATGGTTCGAAACTAGGGTTAATACTCCACAGATTGAGCTCTAGTGATGCACACCACCACTAACAAACTTCTCCTTCTCGGTATGACACTGGAGGTGGAGAAACCTCATACAAAATGATTACAACATTAATACAAAAAGATACAATCAAATACAAGAAACAAATACAACAATGAGTAAAAAACACTTTATAAAAACTTGCTTGCTTATTGATTACTTTGAATTGCTCTTGAAGGTCTAGAATGCAATAACACTTCCCCTTCAAAATCACCCCAAAAATGCTGTGGAAAACCTCCCCATTGAGCTCCTTTTAAGTCCTCCGTAAGGCTGATTTTTCGCCTAGCAGTCGACTACTAAAAGGGCCCAGTCGACTACTCACCTATCCGTTATCTCACAATAGACTAATCCATGCTAGATTAGGTTGTTGGATCGTAAAAGAGCACTAGAGGGGGGGGGGGTGAATAGCGCATGAGAATTCTTTTCGTTCGTTCGATATAAAATAATTATAAGAGTAAAAGTGAAGCAGAAATCTAAAAGACACGGATTGGTTTTACTTGGTTCACAACCTATCGGCTGCTAATCCACGGCCCTTACGATCCAAGATCGCGTACGGAGGACAATGCACTAAAACTCTCCTCGTTGGAGGTAGGAGAAAGCGAATACAAGGAAACACAAATCTTGAGGATGAGGCAACAAGCCTACCTCACCTCGTTTATGAAAAAGCTCGGAAAGGAAATGAGTTACAAGAATTAGAAAGTGACAACTAAAGAAAACTTATACTGACGACTGATGGAATGGAGATTGAGCTCGTGTCATCGACGTTTCGGCAACGCTTCATCATCGTAGAGTCGTCATAGAAGTGTAGCATTGCGGAGGTGTTTGGAGAGCTTGAATGATGACCTAAAGGGGCGAACCCCCCTTCTTTTATAGCCTTCCAACCCCCTAAACATTTAGATCAAGTTCTATCCAAAAAGGCCACCTCACCCTAAGATGAGGGGATGAAGTTTGACTCTCATCGAAACTGGAATTTGAATGACAGTCGATTGATCAACCCTATCTATTGACTGATGCCACTAGAAGTCGACTGCCAACAGCTAGCAGTCGGCTATTGCTAGGGTTTCTAGCTGCAACAAAAAGTTAGCTCGTAAATGAAAGAAATATAAGTGAATTTGATGGCTACTTGCCATCTGATCTCGACCTAAACCTTCCACGGAAAGTCTTGGTCGGATCGTCGCCTAAGGACGTCCCTATACAGAGGACCTGACCTTGCATTCACTCACACACACGAGCTTACCTTAGGTCCTTGTGACTTGTAGCTTTTCTTCCGATCTCCACCTGAGTTCTTCGGCTCCCTCCGAAGTTCTCCCGGTGTCGCCCGACCACCATGGTTTCTCCATCCGAGATTCTTTGGGTGTCGCTGACCTTCAGCTTAGGTTAACCATTCCTGCACACTTGGTTCAACTCGTTAGACAACAATATGACCTTAGGTTCGATTATTTGGTGTCTACTGCACCAACAATCTCCCCCTTTTTGATCTATGGCAAACTGACACAAAGTTAAGGGTAACACTTAAAGCATTAAGTAAATGAAATGAATATGAAGCATAAATCAAATGAATATTGAATTTTCATAACTTAATAAGTTAGTGTGAGTAACTTAGTAAGTTAGCTTCAGTAGAAGTAAGAGTAAGATCCTTTTTCAAGTCCTCCCCCTTGACCTTAGGTGAGTACTTGAGAAAGGATCTTAGTTCTCCCCTTTAATGGTTGCTACTTAATAAGTTAAGTAATGAAGATTACTTAACATAGGCCAAAAAGTTTAAATTAAGTTTTAAGTTAAGTTGTCAAAAGTTAACTTTTGATCTCTTAATTTTTAGCCTTTTCTCCCGTTTTACCATTTAAAAAGATTGACCATAAAATGGTTAAGTTAAGTAACTTGGGTCATTCAAAGATTTAAATTATGTTTTTGTTAAGTTATAAAAAAGAATTTGATCCCTTAACTTTGGCCTTTTCTCCCCCTTTTGTCATAACTCGAAAAGAGCGGGGTTTTTTTTTGGGAAAACACATTTTTTAAAAAAAATTATAAGTCCAAGCATGTTCCAACTAAATTTTGAAAATAATAGTTTAAACATAAGCTCATCTATTTGTATGTTCAACTCTATTTGACTTGACTTGATATAGAATGATTAATAAGTCTTGATTAGAGTTGGTTAATGTAGATAATTATACTCCATGGTTCATGTCGATGCACTAGATCTACATCTTAAACCAGGAGTGAGGTCCTAACATCTCACTCCCATCTATGTGGCTAAGTACACAAACATATTAGTCCTATGTGTTGTGAGATGTATTGGCTCCTTAAATCTATAGGTGCATGCTTTCTAGGGTAAGCCCTAGGCTAGTTCCATTTGCATGAAAAAATAAAAAATAGAGTATAAAGAAAAGTATAAGTTTTTAAGTTCAAGTCTATTATGCACATACCTAATTTACGTCTAAGCAGACTAAACTCTGCTTCGGGTAAAGGTTTGGTAAACAAGTCTGCTAGGTTCGATTTGGACTCCACGTATTCGAGTTGTATGGTCCCGTTACCTACATGTTCTCGAATAAAGTGGTGTTTGACCTCTGTATGTTTGGTTCTAGAATGACAGATTGGGTTCTTGGTTAAATTAATTAAACTAATGTTATCGATGTAAATTTTAGTGTTGTTAAAATTTAGGTTAAAGTCTTGGAGAGTGTGCTTCATCCAAAGAAGCTGAGCCACACACTCACCCATCACGACGTATTCGACTTCGGTGGTAGATAAGACAACACATTGTTGCTTTCTACCGCACCAACTCACTAGACTCGAGCCGAGGAGTTGACAACAATCACTCATGCTCTTTCTATCGAGTTTACTACCGGCATAATCTGAGTCGGAGTATCTGATTAGTTTGAACTCGTTAGATCTAGGGTACCAAATTCCTACGTTTAGTGTACCCTTTAGGTATCTAAGGATATGTTTAACTAATGTTAGGTGTGACTCCTTGGCACAAGTTTGGAATCTTGCGCACATACTTACTGCGAATAATATATCGGGTCAACTCGTAGTTAAGTACAGGAGACAATCTATCGCACTCCTATAGTATTTTAGGTCTATTGGTTTGCCTTCTAAGTCTTCTCCTATGTTAACATTTGTAGCCATTGGTGTATTTATTACCTTAGCATTTGCATTCCGAATCGATTAATTAATTCCTTAGCGTGTTTATGTTGGTGTAAGTAAATTCTCTCTTTAATTTGTTTAATTTGTAATCCTAGGAAAAAAGTTAATTCTCCTACTAAGTTCATTTGAAACTCACTTTCCATTAGTGAAATGAACTCGTTTAGTAGGATTGAGTTGGTTGTTCCAAAAATTATGTCGTCTACGTAAATTTGGGCAATAAATATTTCTTTGACTACGGATTTTATGAAGATGGTTGGGTCGACTAGACCTTGGCTAAACCCTTTAGCCTTGAGGTAAATAGAAAGCTTTTCATACCAAGCTCTAGGAGCTTGTTTTAGTCCATATAGGGTTTTCTTAAGTTTAAAAACATAGTCGGGTTTGTCTAAGCTTTCGAATCCTGGGGGTTGACTAACATAGACTTCTTCCTTGATAATTCCATTTAAAAATGCTGATTGCACATCCATTTGAAATAGTTTAAATCCTCGATATGCAACGTAGGCTAATAAAATTATGATTGATTCTAGTCTAGCTACGAGGGCATAGGTTTCGTCATAATCTAAACCCTTTACTTGACTAAAACCTTTAGTAACTAGTCTTGCTTTATTTCTAACTACTTCACCTTTGTCATCGAGTTTGTTCCGGAATACCCACCTTGTTCCAATAATCGATTTATCTCTAGGTGGTTGTACTAATTTCCAAACATCGTTCCTAGTGAATTGAGCTAACTCTTCTTGCATAGAAATAATCCAATCGGGATCAAGAAGAGCTTGTTCAATTGATTTGAGTTCAATTTTCGAGATTAAAGAGATTTGACTAAGGTTTCTGTATGATGCTCTAGTTCAAACCCCTAGGTTGGGATCACCTATCACTTGATCAATAGGATGATTCGATTGTAACCTAGACTGACTTGGATTAGAATTTATACTAGACTCATTTTTATGGTCAGATTCGGGTCTAGTATTAATCAGTTCATCAATTGGTTCTACTATGGGTTTTATGGTTTTATCTCCATCGACTACTACATTAACGGTTTCTTCGATTTTTAGGGTTTCATTATTGTAGACTCTATAGGCTCTACTTGTGGTTGAGTATCCTAGGAATATTCCGATATTTATTTTAGAGGTGAATTTGCCTAAGTAGTCTTTAGTATTTAGGATATGTACCCTATTGGTGCAGGGGCACCAGATAATCAAACCTAGATTTTGATTATGGCAAAGATCCAAAGTTAAGGTCATATTGTTATCTCATGAGCTGAATTAAGTGTGCAAGAAATGGTTAAGCTAAGCCGAAGGTCAGCGACACCTGGAGAATCCTGAGTTGGGAAATCGTGGTGGTCGGGCGACACCGGAAGAACTTCGTGGGAGTCAAAGAACCCAGGTGAAGCCCGAAAGCAAAATGATAGGTCATAGAGGACCAGAGGTAAGCACGAGTATGAAGAGAGATGGTAAGGTCGTGTCCTCTGTACGGGGACGACCGTAGGGGACGATCCGACAAAGAATTCCAATGGAAGGTCTAGGTCGAGATCGGACGGTAATGAACCGTCATATTTACTATTTTCTGTGCTAACCTCTTACTGCAGGGAAGTGGCGATCGCAATCGATCACCGGCAATGATCGCTTGAACATCACCGATCGATGAAGGGCATCCTGAGATGAAGACGAATCAACCTTTTGCGCTAGGTCAAACGAATAATGTTTGATGCCGGCACTTCGTAATAAGATAAGGTGCCACCTCGTGAAAAGTTCCAAAAGTTGAGGATCTACATCTAGACTTATTCCAAGGCACAAGTCTATAAAAGGAGGGGAGGATTCCAACCCAAAGATCATTCATCTTACTCTCAAAGTGCTCCTGCAATGCCAAAGCTCTAACGACGTCATAACGCCGACGCAATGCCAAGTTTAGAATCTCTTCGTCAGCAGCAACAAGTATTAGTTTTTATTTATTATATTCGTGGTTTTAATCGTAACGAGGTGAGGTAGGCTTGTTGCCTCATCCTCGTGTTTTCGATTTTTGTAATCATTGTCTCCTACCTCTAACGAGGAGGAGACTCTATAGTGGATTGCCCCTTCATACGTGGTCAAGAATCGTGGGGCCTTGGATTAGCAACCGTTGGGTTGTGAACCAAGTAAAAGCAAACTTGTTTTATTTATTTTTTCGCTATGCATCTCTATGTTTTAATCGAATGAACGAAAGAATGAAAAGATTTTACGCTCGCTATTCACCTCCCTTTAGCAATGCTTTCGATCCAACATACCCTACATCCAAATACCCTAAAGTATTTAATGTTAGGTACTTTATGTTGGACTATCCGAGCCGTAAAAATTGCTTTTTGCATTGCGGAAACCCCAAAAGTCAGCCACGAATCCGTGCGAAGGTAAATAAAACTACATGTATGTGTTTAAAAACTTTAGATCTACTCTAGATCTACATGTTAAGAGTTTACCCTCGATGCGACGCCCTTCTCTTATCCCGCTTGTCCAAATGGCTTTCCAGAACTCGAGAGTGTCAAGTGTACACTCCTCTATCGGTATCCACACGAACAATAGGTGGAGAAGATCACTTAGAGTGTGCTAGCACACTAAGGAACCCACGACAAGAGGAGAGGGAGAGAGCTTGAGGGAAGATCCAAGGAAGAAGATGAAGTTCACACACAAATAACTTCACACACTAACTCCTCCTAAAGTGACTGGCCACTTCATGGAGGGGTTACATGCATGCATGTAATTCCAAGAGTCAATGGCTCTTGGTCTCCCTCATGAGGTGGCACCCCATGATGTGTCCATGATGATGTGGAACATCATCATTGGATGGCCCCCATGCCAAGTCACCATGACATGGCAATTGGTCAAGTCAAAATTGACCATTCATCTTCCCTCTCAAGTCAAGTCAAACTTGATCTATTATCTCCCATGGTTGATCAAATCTAACCACTTGATTCAAGTCAATTTGATTTAATGAATCTCTATTCATTATTTTAAATTGACTCAATGAATCAAATCTAAATTAGACTCATTCAACACTTGAATCAAATTGAGTCTAACTCAATTAGTCTAATTTGGATTACTCTTAATCCAATTTGGTTCATCCCATGAACCTAATCCTCATGGTTCATCATATGAACCTAATCTCCATCTAATTGCCCTTTGTGTGTGACCCTATAGGTTCTTGTAATGTTGGCAATGCTCCTAAACTGATTTAGGAACATAAGCAATGAGCGGTATCTAGCAACACATCATTGCTACCCAAGTTACAAGAATGTTGAGATCCAACATCACCTTTGTGACTACTAATTGTGACTCTCACAATATGTGACAATGTCCCTCTATCCTTGACATCTAGATTGACCAATTGAGGCATAGACCGTGTCATCCTCGGTACAATCTATATCTTGAACTCCAAGTAGACTCACTCTAATCAAATGAGCTCAATATCTCATATTGACTCATTTGGGCATGACCATGCACTTAGTGATCTCACTCTATCAAGAATAACGATGTCACTCCCATCATATAGGAGGGATAGATTCCATCTACATCACTCACATCTCTCCGCATAATTTGTTACATACCCAGTAATAGCCTTTATAGTCCACCTATTTACGGGTGACATTTGACGAAGCCAAAGTATGCAACTCCTTATGTAGGGAACCATGGTGACTTCAGGTCCAAGGACTAATAGTCGTACTAATAGTCACATGAGAAAGTATATGCCACTCATATAACGATCCATGATACTTTCTCATGGCGGGTTATTCAATATACATTCTCCAATGCATACCCATGTGTCAACTTGATATCTCATATCCATGACTTGTGAGATCAAGTCATCGAGTTGACCTACATACTAGTCTCTACACATTAACATTGTCCCTGAATGTTAATACTTGACTAGGAATGATTAAGAGTAGTGTTCTCTATATCATCTCATTATCGATTAAACCAATCGATTGATATAGATAAGAACCTTCTACTCAAGGATGTTATTATACTTAGTTATTTGGCACCAATACAAGTAAATATAATAACCATGCCTTTATAAATAGGAATATGATACAATAAAGTCCATACAACAATCATCACATGATTGACTCTAGGGCTTTCACTAACACTTTATCATGGTATATTTCGTATGAGGTCTTAATGTGTCTTTTGACTAGTAGGATTCTATTTTGAATATAACAAGCCGTACTAACGACTTCTGACTAAAACCTATCGGGTAGTCTATACTCATTTAACATGGTTCTAGCGACTTCTTGTAGGGTTCTATTCTTTCGCTCGACTAGACCATTTTGTTGTGGTGTTCTAGGACAACAAAACTCATGGTGGTATCCATTTAGGTTACAGAAGTCGGTGAACCTATGGTTTTCGAATTCACCACCATGATCGCTTCTAAGTCTTTTAATCTTAAGGTTCTTTTCATTTTCTATTAATTTATATAAGTTGGTAAGTTAGTCTAAGGTATCACTTTTGTGTTTAAGGAACCTAGCCCAGGCGAACCTAGAGTAGTCGTCAATTATGACTAAGCAAAATTGACTCCCATTTAGTGACTTGGCTCCATGAGAATTGAATAGGTCCAAGTGTAAGAGCTCAAGCACATTTTTGGTTCGATCTTGGTTAGTTAGTTGATGTTGTGCCCTAGTTTGTTTACCTTGTTGACAAACATTACAAATTTTGTTATCCAAGTTGTTAAGGTTGGGCAAGCCTCTGACTAAATCACTCTGACTCACCTTGTGAATGAGTCTTGGGTGCGAGTGGCCGAGTCGTCGGTGCCACAACCAAGATTCCTCTTGCTGTGTCATAAGACACTTAGTTGTGGAGTTGGGTAATATTCCTAGTTCCTTTAAGTATTGTTTTAAAGGTTTCATTACTTTTAATTAAGCATTCATTTTCTAAGAATATAATCTTATAGTTGTTGTCACACAATTGACTTACACTAAGTAAATTATACTCAAAATTTTCAACTAATAAAATATTTTGAATTGTAAAGTTAGAGTTTAGCTCAATATCACCTGATCCGATGATTTTGAGCTTACCGTTGTTTCCAAAAGCTACCGATCCTTGACTTTTGAATCTAAGCTTCGAAAATTTTGTTGGTGCAATCGGCCCAGGTCACGATTGACCAGACTCGAGTTTGACTCGAGTGATGTTTTGATGTTTGACAAAGTGGTTTGACAAAGTGAGTTGACATTGATGTTTGACATTAATGTCGGTTAATATTTTGGGGAGATTGTTTGTACAATCGACCCGGGTTATGATTAACCGGACTCGAGTTTGACTCGAGGGAGACTTTGATGGTTGACTAGGGTTGACCATGTGATTATGGGAAAGTCCAAGCATGAGTCTTGGCAAGGTAAAGTCCAAGTCATGGGTACTTGGCATGGAAAGTCCAAGTGGGACACTTGACATTTGGAAAAGTCCAAGCATGGGTCTTGGCAATGGAAAGTCCAAGCTTGAGTCTTGGTATTTGAGAAGTCCAAGGGGTTTAATATTGGCGGCGTAAAGTCCAAGGGTAAAGTCTTGGCAGCATAAGTCCAATGGTTGGCGGCGTAAAGTCCAAGCGGAGTCTTGGCGGCGTAAGTCCAATGTGCCTTGGCGGTGTAGAAACCGTTAGCATGACATAGCCGATGGAAGCACCTGAAGGCTAGCGCGATAGATGAACAAGTCATGGATGACTTGAAGGGATCCGAGAGGCGTGAGGCTGATGGAGGTGGCTAGAAGGCTTAGGTCTAGGCTAAGGGTGGTCTAGCAAGTATGGGGGAACCATACTTGGGCTAAACCCCATGTTTGAGGTGTGTCGGTCGACTGGTGTCATGTAGCAGTTGACTGGTGTAAGTTAACTAGGGCTTGACTATAGGAATTTCCTTAGCAGTCGATTGCCATAGGTGGGCAGTCGACTGATTGGTCGAGCAGTCGACTAATCTTGTGATCAGTCGACTGGTGCTCGAGAAATCGAGCACAGAATGGAGTCTCACTCGACCGATGCGGTCAGCAGTCGAGTGATCGCTTGATCAGTTGACTAATGGTCATAATCAGTCGACTGATGATGGATCCGTTGGACTTTTCCAGCGTGGATCTAGCCGTTGTCTCACGACAACAGTGGCATCAGTCGACTGATGGTCCCGAGCAATCGACTGATCGACTTTTTCCAGCACAGGTTGAAGCTATAAGAGGAGCTCATGATGGAGGAAAAAGCAGGGGTTTTTTGAGATCATTTGGGGCGATTTGCTGCTGCAAATCAGGGTCTCCAAGTTGATATCAAGCAACCAAGCGATCAAGCATTCAAAGAGCAATTGTAAAGTAGTTTTCTTTACTTACATTGTATTTCATTATTGTAATTGCATATATCCATTTAGATTATTGTTGTAATCTATTGTACGAGGTTTCTCCACCTCCGAATTGTGTCGAGAAGGAGTTATTTGTGATTAGTGAGTGCGTGTGCATCACTAGAGCTCTTTAGAGCTCGATCCGTGGAGTAGGAACTGTTCGATTTCGAACCATGTTATATCCTTGCATTTGTGTGTTTGTGTTTTCGTTATTGCTTTATTATCTTTGTTTCCACTGCGCTAACAAAAATTGTAGACAAGCACGCGAACGATTTCCATCGACATATAGCACGATGCTATTCACCCCCTCTCTAGCTTCCAATCGATCCCCTACAAGTGGTATCAGAGTGAGGCCGCTCTTCAAAGTTTAACAACTAAGGGAGCTCGCTAGAGGGTGAAGATAGAAGTCCAAGAACAATTAGGATGAGACATCAACACACCGGTGCCCTATACTCTATACGAACGAGAAGGCTTCGATTCTTGGAGGAGAAGAATTGAAGATTTTTTGATGATGAGAGACCTTGAGGAATGATTCTTATTAATGGAAGAATTTGAGTATCCAAGAGGACCAAAAGGTGGTTTCCTCAAGAAGAAGAGATGGAGTGAAGATCAATTCCAAAGATTCGAAAAAAATAAGAAGGTAATCAAATTCATTTTTGATTTAATTCCTAATAACTTTTTGTGTAGTCTAGGTGAGTGCATGGATGCTAAAGAGCTTTGGAGCAATTTGGCCAAGCTCCATGAAGGTCCATCGCCGGTCCAAGAGGAAGGAACCGAAGAGGCAAACACATCTTCCTCACAAGGAAGTGAGGACTTGGAGGTTGAGAGGCCATCAACATCCAAGGAGGAAGAGGGAGTAGAATTGGAGGAGATCTCCACCTCTAGGATTGAGGGGGAGGAGATTAGATCACCGGAGCAACACCAAGAAGAAGCTTCGACATCCGGTCAAGATGAAGAAGCTCAAAATCCGATTTCGGTCTCCATTGACTTAGGTAACTCAAGCATGTCAATTGTAAATAAAAATCATATAATATGCTTTGAGTGTAGGGAATCCGGACACTATAAGAGTAAGTGTCCGAAAAGAGTTAAGAAGTCTCCTCCAGCACTAAAACCTCGAGAAAAATCAAAAGATGCCGGTGTCCCCACTAAAAGAAGCAAATATCACATCATTTGCTTCAAGTGTCAACAACTGGGGCATTTTAGGAATCAATGCCCTAGGGGGAGCAAGAGAGTCAAAGAAGGAGCAACTCAAGTAGGGGGAGCTTCCAAAGCTAACCCTAAGGTATTTTTAAATAAAACTCCTTATTCAAATAATGTCAAAAAGCATGCTAGGAATTTTAATTCTCTTGCAATTTATGAAAAGCATGCTAATAGGAACAAGTACTTTTGTTTAGGAGCTAAGAATGTCAACCTTAGAAATAAGGAGAAATTTGGGACTAATGTCCCTAAAAATATTTTACCTAAGGAAACCATCAAGAAAATAGGAGAACACCTAGGTCTCAACCCTAAATGGACTAGGCATATGCCTAGGAAGTCCCATGCCCAAGGATTAAATCAAAATTCTAAAATTGGTCAATTAGAATTAGAGAACCAAGCCTTGAGATCAAGGCTTGAAAAATTAGAAAAGACCCTCAATAAGATGCAAAATCAATTTCAAGGATCTAATGGTCAAGGTCAAGGGTCAAAATCTCAAAGTCAACACCTAGGGCCAAAGAGAGAAAAGTCAACTAAAGGCAAGAAGGGTTTGGGTCACAAACCTAAGCCTAAGGTGGCTTATCATAGTGTTCCATTTGATTATGGAACACAAACTAGGTCTAGGAAGACCAAGGTCAATAGGGAAGTCATCCCTAAGGTTGACCGAGCTTTGTGCCTAGTGGCTAGGGTTTCTAGGAAACCTAGGGTGGCCACTAAGAAGGTTGCAAGGGGAGTTACCCCTAGAGTCAACCTAGGTAAGACCCAAATGACCAAGGCTAACAAGTCTAGGAGGGTCATTAGGAGGGTATCTAGGGAAGTCATCCCTAAAAAAATACCTAATTAACCCTAGGAGCTCAAATAGATTTTGGGTTCCTAAGAGCGTGATTGATTCACGCTAGATGGGTTTAGGATATGCTAACCTTGATTGGATGAGTAGTTAACTCAACCATGGCAAAGGTGACATTTTAGGTTATTTTTAAGGTTATGGATACCTTGGAAATAGGTTTGATTTTTAATCCTAAAAGATTTTATGATGTGCCAATACATTTTTGGAATTATGAAAAATCGATTAAATTGACACAATTTAGGTTTGGAGGTTAGTGTGTCATTTTGGGTTTTTGGCACACTTGAGAGATTAGTATTAATATGGAAAAATAAATCTAATTATAACAAATGACAACTAATATTAAAATTTAGGTATTATTATACCTATACTTGTTATATGTCATGCTTTGTTTGCCATATAATATGACATGACATCATGTTTATTTTCATCATTTATATGTCATGATCATGTTTAGGATTTAGGATAAATGTCATGTATTTTTAGATTATATCTTATGCCATGACATTATGATTATAAGCATGTGTTTATTTATATCATCTCTAATGCCATAATCACTCATGCATTTAAGATAATTTGATTGAAATTGATTTAAGGACAATGTCATGACTTGGAGTCCCATTTATAAGGGAATCAAGTAGAGTTGCCTTAGAAAATGCATGAAATCCTAGATTAGAGAGAAAAAACCTACATCTCACATCACATTGACATGTATGTGTATTTATACACCCTAGATATATGTGAGATGCTAGGATATGAGTTAAGTTCAAGGTGCATAGTTTTTGCATCTAGATGAACTCAAACTCATCTTATATGAGTGGTGGATCATTGGGAAAGCTTGTGTACAAGTCATGTACATTGAGCCCAAGGAATATGATCCAAAATAAGGTTTTGAAAATATTTTAAAATCATTTTTGAAAAACCTTGGTGAAGTCTATCTTTTGATAGCAATCACCATTGATGAGATTGATACAAAGTGAGCCAAAACGTAGAAGTTTTCTTCACTTTTGAATTTTATATCAATTTCAATATTTTATGGGTAAAATAATTTTCAAATATTTTTCACCCATTGTAATGGTCATAGGTATTATACGTATCAAATTTCATGATTTTTCAAATTACGTATATTTATTTATGATTTTCCAAAATCCATTTATGATAATCTAAATTTATTATCACCGACGCTCGGGTGGTAGTCGATCGATGTGATCGAAATGATCGTATTGACGGAGTCGACTGCCAATGCTAATTTCAGGAAAACAAGGTTTGTTTAGCCCGTGTTCAGCTGCGGTTAAGGTCCCTAACCACTTCTAACCCTAGGATATGCTTTGGGAAGCGGTGAAAATCCATTGGATATGGATTAGGAGAGGTGTTAGGATAATGTATCAAATTTAAGGTGTGGAAAGTTTATGTTTGAACTTTGAATCTTATTTTTGATGGTTTAGAGTTCCTATTGGCTTAGGGACTTTCCAAGGACATTATTGGTGCAATGGTCAAGGGGGAGCAAGCCTTTAGGGGGAGGTATCCCATCTTGGGATGATGGATGTGTTTTCTTCTTGAAGGGGAGAAGGACATCAATTGGGAAAATTGATGGGATTTTGAGAGACCCAATTTGGAAATTGGGAGAGTGAATAGGATTGCCTCTCTTGAGTGATATGAGACTTATCACTAGGAAGATGGTAGGCATCCTAGGTATGGTTGGACCAAGGGGGAGATTGTAAGATCTCATTGGGACATGAGACATTAACCTCCTTGGAGAGAAAACCTTTTTGATGTTAGTCAAAAAGGGGGAGAATGTTTAGGGGAGAATGTTTGGAATTACTAATTTGGGATAATTGGTAAGGAGTTTTTGAGTTAGATGGTCTAACTCAAATGGTTTGTTTGGTTTTTGTCAAACATCAAAAAGGGGAAGATTGTTGGTGCAATCGACCCAGGTCACGATTGACCAGACTCGAGTTTGACTCGAGTGATGTTTTGATGTTTGACAAAGTGGTTTGACAAAGTGAATTGACATTGATGTTTGACATTAATGTCGGTTAATGTTTTGGGGAGATTGTTTGTACAATCGACTCGGGTTATGATTAACCAAACTCGAGTTTGACTCGAGGGAGACTTTGATGGTTGACTAGGGTTGACCATGTGATTATGGGAAGGTCCAAGCATGGGTCTTGGCAAGGTAAAGTCCAAGTCAAGGGTATTTGGCATGGAAAGTCCAAGTGGGACACTTGGCATTTGGAAAAGTCCAAGCATGGGTCATGGCAATGGAAAGTCCAAGCTTGAGTCTAGGCATTTGAGAAGTCCAAGGGGTTTAATATTGACGGCGTAAAGTCCAAGGGTGAAGTCTTGGCAGCATAAGTCCAATGGTTGGCGGTGTAAAGTCCAAGCGGAGTCTTGGCGGCGTAAGTCCAATGTGCCTTAGTGGTGTAGGCACCGTTAGCATGACATGGCCGATGGAAGCACCTGAAGGCTAGCGCGATGGATGAACAAATCATGGATGACTTGGAGGGATCCGAGAGGCATGAGGCTGATGGAGGTGGCTATAAGGCTTAGGTCTAGGCTAAGGGTGGTCTAGCAAGTATAGGGGAACCATACTTGGGCTAAAACCTCATGTTTGAGGTGTGCTAGTCGACTGGTGTCATGTGGCAGTCGACTGGTGTAAGTCAACTAGGGCTTGACTGCGGGAATTGCCCTAGCAGTGGACTGCCATAGGTGGGCAGTCGACTGATTGGTCGAGCAGTCGACTGATCTTGTGATCAGTCTACTGGTGCTTTAGAAATCGACCACAGAATAGAGTCTCACTCGACCGCTGTGGTCAGCAGTCGAGTGATGGCTTGATCAGTCGACTGATGGTCATAATCAGTCGACTGATGATGGATCCGTTAGATTTTTTCAGCGTGGATCTAGCCATTGTCTCACGACAACAGTGGCATCAGTCGACTGATGGTCTCGAGCAGTCGACTGATCGACTTTTTCCAGCACAGGTTGATGCTATAAGAGGAGCTCGTGATGGAGGAAAAAGCAGGGGTTTCATGAGAGCATTTGGGGCGATTTGCTACTGCAAATCAGGGTCTCCAAGTTGATATCAAGCAACCAAGCGATCAAGAATTCAAAGAGCAATTGTAAAGTAGTTTTCTTTACTTAGATTGTATTTCATCATTGTAATTTCTTGTATACATTTAGATTATTGTTGTAATCTATTATACGAGGTTTCTCCACCTCCGACTTGTGTCGAAAAGGAGTTATTTGTGATTAGTGAGTGCGTGTGCATCACTAGAGCTCTTTAGAGCTCGATCTGTAGAGTAGGAACAGTTCGATTCCGAACCACGTTATATCCTTGCGTTTGTGTGTTTGTGTTTTCGTTATTGCTTTATTATCTTTGTTTCCACTACGCTAACAAAAATTGTAGACAAGCACGGAAACGATTTCCATCGATGTATAATACGACGCTATTCACCCCCCTCTAGCTTCCAGTCGATCCCCTACAAATTTCAGTCGGTCTCTAGCCATGTGTCAGGAGCACCCACTGTCCAACATCCATTGATCCTACACATATAGTAGTTGGATTCGATATTGGAATTTTAAAGGTTGGTTGAAGTTTTTTAAACCTAGAAATCATCTCACCCTTTCTACATGATCAAGCATGTTATCCTTATGTGTTTTGTGAGATGACTTCAATTTTACTTGTTTAGATTTAGTGAATTGAAACTAATCAACCTTAGGTTAGATTTGGATTTAACCCTAAGCTCATCAAGTAATTTTTTTGAGAAGTTGGTTTACAGGTCATGGCGAGACACAGAGGGCTTCTTTGATCGGAACAACGACCACTTCCTTAAACAAAGCCAAATTCAAGAAATCGATTACTTGAGTCACTTAAGATTACTTCCTAGTCTAACTAGTTAAGGATATGGCGAGGCAGCTTCAGCTAGTTCAACTTAGTCGAGTGTACCAAGCTATATATGCCTTATCTAGTTTGGACGCACAAGACTTCGTTTCTCTAACGTACTATCATCTCGCCGCGTCCTAGTACTATGTTGTCCAGATTGACGAGTTATTGACCCTATCTAGCCGTTCTAAAAATTAAAACAAAAACTAAGCATGCAAGTCTAATTTCATGTAATAGAGCAAACAAACATAGTACTTGCTCCCCTAGACCATTGAATCGATTCGGTTTATCCACGTAGTGGATTTGGTCCTTGGGAACCAGTACTTATTAGATCCTAGTTGTGAAATTAAGGCGGTCTTAGGGACCCATGCTTTGACTTATTTTCTATTACAATTTATAATTGACATATACGACTTGTTGGTCATATTTGATCTAAACCCTAGTCCGACCTTGTTGTACACGACCCTTTGTGATTCAAGTAGTAGGTCAAGTCCCTTGAATCCCAAAGTAAACCTTTCCAATGTTTGCCTAAGATCTTCGACTTATCCTTTCAAGAGTGAGTTCTCAACTTCGAGTTGGATAACTCGAGTTGAGTCCTCCTCTTGAACTTGACTAGTCGAAGAGGTTAGGGAGACCTCATGTTTAAGGAGTTTAACCTCCTCAACTAAGGTCTCAACCTTGGACTCGGACTTAGCTAACTTTCTAGTTAAAAACTTAATTATATTATATAATGTATCAATTAAAGACCGACTTACCTTGAGTGAACCTTTTGAACTGGATAAGGATCCGTGGCTTGTCTTGAATAGAGACTCGTCGTCGGATCCGGAGTCAAACTCTTCCTCGAGCTCGGACTCTTCCTCGAGCTCGGTCGGTTTGACCATGAAGACGAGGTTGTTGAGCTCATCTTCTTCCTCCGACGATTCCTCCCATGTAGCGTTGAGTACCTTCTTGGACTTTTATGCCTTGTTCTTGAGATTTGGACATTCCGACTTGATGTGGCACATCCTGTTGCACTCATAGCATCTATAGTTAGAATTTTGTTTCGACTTACCCTCCTTGGATTGATTGATTTGTCGTCTTCGGCTCTTGATCATTTTCTGAACTAGATTTACTAGTTTGGTCTCCATCTAGTTGTCCACCTCCGACTTGTACTCGTCTTCTTCCTCCAGAGGTGGTTTGCTCTTGGGCTTCTTCTTCGGACCTACAAATAAAGCGATACATTTCTCGGCGGGGGCCTAATTAGACTGCTTATGTAATTCGAATTCGGAAAACAATTCATCTAACCTAATTTTTGAAAGGTCCTTATAAACCTTGTAGGCATCAACCATGGATGCCCACAAGGTAGTCCTAGGGAATGCATTAAGTGCGTACCTGATCACATCCCAATTTTCGACCTTCTGTCTGATCGAATGCAACCCATTCATAATATCTTGAATTCGGGTATAGAGCTGGGTGGCCGACTCGTGTTCCTGCATTTTACGTTAAACAATTTATTTAAAAGTAAGTCATGCTTACATACCTTCGTATCGGTCGTTCCTTCGTGAAGCTCGATGAGTTTATTCCACAAGTCCTTCGCGCTTATGAAGGGGCCGACACAGTTGAGCTCTTCTTTGGACAAGCCGCACTGTAGGATTTGCATAGCCTTGGCATCGGCTTCCACTTGGCGTTTCATGGCATTTGTCCATTGACCGCAATCCAACAATTCACCATTTCCATTTGTAGGAAGTGTGAACCCGGTTTGGATTACGATCCACATCTCTACTTGGATTTTTAAATAGCACACCATCCGACCCTTCCAGTAATGGAAGTCGTCTCCGTTGTAAAACAGGGGTCGGGCGGTGTTAAACCCTTCGAGATGGGCCATTTTGAAGAAGAGGAAAACCTCGCAAACACAAAAACAAAAAGAAGGTACCAAGACTCTCGTCTTAGATTAGTATGAAGGGTTTTGCTTGTCGAGTCCGTGAGGGGAAACTTCGCTTCCCACTTCACCTCGGTAGCTTGTCCATGGCGATCCCTTCGATGTCCCCGGATTAAAAAATTTAATCCTAGACAAAAGGGATTGCCAAAGCAACCAAGTCATCATCGTGCTATTCGTTTAGAGAGGTCACTTGAACAAACTAGTTGTTCAAGCGACCATCCTCTATTCTACGATTAGCCACGGAATAGACGATGTCCGGATCGCTGGTTTTTGTGTTTATGCTTGGGATCCAAGTATTATTTAGCCATTTATAGATTTATAACATGCTTATAATTGAAAAACAAAAGCAAGCAACAAACAAAAGAAGAAAGTAGAATAGGTATACATCTCGATCTTCTAATGTATGACCTTCCTCCTTTTGGACGTCGTGTGGGAAACGATCCACCAAAAGTCAAAGCTCCTAGATCGCAAATCTTCCTTCCTTGCTCTTCCAAAGCAAGAGGAAGAATAGAAACAAAGTTATTCTCCTCCCTAAAACCAACCAACAAGGAGCTAAGAAGATCCTTGCCGCCGACCAACAAGGAGAAGGAGTTTGAGAGTGGCCGGCCAAAAGCTTCAAGGGAGGACCCTAAACCTTTGTTCCACTGGCCAAGGAGAAGGAGAAGACTTGTTTTGGACGCTGGCCAAGGGCTGGAAGGAACTCCAAGGGCACCGGCAGCTTGGGGAAGAAGAACAACTTAAGGAAAAAATTTCTTTAATAGGTGCCGCCCAAGGCCAAACCCTAATTCCAAACCTTGCCGCCAACTCCAAAAACCCTAGCTCTCTTTCAAAATGATCTCCATGCCAACTCTCATGCCCTCCTTTTATAGAGTTAGGGATAAGTCATGAATTAATCTCCTCCATTGGTTCTAGGGATTTAATCTCAACCGTCGGATCTAGAGATTTAATCTCAACCGTCGGATCTTAGAGATTTGTTTTTATCCATTGGATCTAAGCATCATGAGGTGTTAATAGGCTACATTAGGGACCATGAGGAGGAGTTGGGTCTTGGCCACCCATGGATCAAGCCCACATAAAGTCCGATCCACTAATGATGATCCAATCCACTAAAGGTTCATCATTGATCTACCTCACCAACTCCCATATGATAATATGGGCTCCATATATTATTTGTACATTTTCTCCCCGTGTTTAAGATCTCGAATGTCCATCGATTAATTAATTTACTGACTATTAATTAATCAACATCTAACTCCTTGAGTAGTACCACTCAACCTTTTCATCATGCCGGACCAAGTCCACCTGCAGGGTTTACATGATGAACCTTATTGAGCTCCTCAAGGGGAAATCATCATCCTAATATATAGGACACAGTTTCCTCCTATAATCAACGACACACCATATAAATAATATCATCTCCCAACTTACCAAGTCTATCGATTTAATCTATAAATCTCGCCCATTGGTAAATCAAAGAGATGAGTACTAAGTATATGTGCACGTTATTATATCGGGATTAAGAGCATGTACTAAATAATATCTGAGGTCCGATTCGATTATGTAGTCAGCAATAAATTGAATCGCCTCTAAGTCGGTCCTGCTCAATACACACAAAGTGCACTAGTGTGATTCTATGGTTAAGACAAACCAATACCAAATCACACTACAACCATTCCGATGGTTTGTCCAAAGTCATCTCGGTTGTGAGCCTTTACTTATACTTTTCAAGGGGCCGATAACATGATCTCCTGTGTGACACCACACACCATGTTATCTACAATGTAAAGTATTAGACAATATTGCATAACCATAAAAGTATGCAAACAATGATCATGTGATTCTTATTCCAAAATAAAGATGTTCATACAAAAGATAGACTTTTCAGTATACATCCCTACATAGTAGTGCGGGAGGAGGAAATTTAATCGAAACAAAAAATTTAACTTTCGAATTGAAAAACCAAAAACGAAAAGAAAACCTTAAAATCGAGTGCTAGATTGGTGGTTACACCAAATCATAGCGTCCCCGCTCTGATACTAATTGTTGGATCGTAAAAGAGCGATCCAAGGCCCTTACGATCCGAGAATTATTTTCGTTCGTTCGATATAAAACAATTATAAGAGTAAAAGTGCAGTATAAATATAAAAGACACAGATGGTTTTACTTAGTTCACAGCCTACCGGCTACTAATCCAAGGCCCTTACGATCCGAGATTGTGTACGGAGGGCAATGCACTAAAACTCTCCTCCTCGTTGGAGGTAGGAGAAAGCGAATACAAGGAAACACAAATCTTGAGGATGAGGCAACAAATCTACCTCACCTCGTTTACGAAAAAGCTCGGAAAGGAAATGAGTTACAAGAATTAGAAAGTGACAACTAAAGAAAACTGATACCGACGACTGATGGAATGAAGATTGAGCTCGTGTCATCGACATTTCGGCAGCGCTTCGTCGTCGTAGAAGAGTAGCGTTGCGGAGGCATTTGGAGAGCTTGAATGATGTCCTAAAGGGGTGAAACCCCCCTTCTTTTATAGCCTTCCAACCCCCTAAACGTTGAGATCAAGTTCTATCCAAAAAGGCCACCTCACCCTAAGATGAGGGGATGAAGTTTGACTCTCATCAAAGCTGGAATTTGAATGGCAGCTGACTGATCAACCCTATCAGTCGACTGATGTCACCAGCAGTCGACTGATGTCACCAGCAGTCGACTGCCAACAACCAACAGTCAACTGTTGCTAGGGTTTCTAACTGCAATAAAAAATTAGCTAAAAAATGAAAGCAATATAAGTGAATTTGACGGCTACTTGCCGTCCAATCTCGACCTAGACCTTCCACGGGAAGTCTTGGTCGAATCGTCGCCTAAGGACATCCCCGTATAGAGGACTCGACCTTGCATTCACTCACACACACGAGCTTACCTTAGGTCCTTGTGACTTGTAGCTTTGCTTGTGGTCTCCACCTGGGTTCTTCGGCTCCCTCCGAAGTTCTCCCGGTGTCGCCCGACCAACGCAGTTTTTCCATTCGAGATTCTCCGAGTGTCGCCGACCTTCAACTTAGCTTAACCATTCCTGTACACTTGGTTCAGCTAGTTAGACAACAATATGACCTTAGCTTTGAGTCTTTGCCATAATCAAAATTTAGGTTCGATTATCTGGTGCCTACTATACCAACATAGGGCACACTAGTCGACTGCTCTGATCCATCAGTCGACAGGCCATAGCCGTTAGTCGACTGCCCTTACTTAGCACTCGACTATGGACCTTTTTGTGCTCGTGTCCACAAATTTCAATCGACTGCCATCCATGGGAGCTGACTGCTTAACGCCAGTTGACTACCCATACATGACAGTCGACTGCCAGTGGCACATAATAGTAGTCGAGCCTCTAGTCGACTACTGACCAGTCAACTGGGCCATAATCCCAGTCGACTGCCGCAAGTCAACTAGGCTTCTGAGTGTCAAATACTCGGCCAGTCGACTAGCCAAAGCCATTAGTTGACTAGTAAACCTCAAACATGAGGTTTAACCCAAGTATGATCCTCTCATACTAGATACACACCCATAGTCTAGACCTAAGACTTCTAGCCACCTCCATCAGCCTCACGCCTTTCAGATCCCTCCGAGTCCTCCATGACTTGTTCATTCTTCGCGCTAGCCTTCAAGTGCTTCCATCGGCTATTGTAATGCTAACAGGGTCCTTTGCTAAGGTTTATTTGGATTTATGCCGCCAAGACCTATGCTTGAACTTTACGGTGCCAAAACCTCACCCTTGGACTTTCACATTGCCAAGATCCATTTGGACTTACGCGTGCCAAGACCCATTGTCATGCCTCGAGAGTATGCCGAGACCAAAAATCAGACAACATCTCCCCTGTATGCGATACAATTCCCTATTGATACATAGCCTTATGGCCACAACCACACAGCATACAGAAGTATATAACTAAAGTCACAGCGGAATACACCAAAAAAAATAAAAATACTAAGACTCAAATACATGCGTACCGGTATAACTTTGACACAACAAGAAAACATGATCGAAACCAAATACATAACAACATAACCGATTACCAAACAATGGAAACAATATAGGATAAAAATCCAAAACATACAATCCAAAATATACAACACCAATATGGATCACAATCCCAATACACGAGGTGAGACGGGATCAGCTAGCGGAGCTCCGAGCATCCAAGGAATCTTCTACTTGTTACCTGGGCGACAAGAAAACCCAGGGTCTGTGGTGGTGAGTATAAAACTCAGCGGTAATATGCAAGATAGTGCATGATCAACAACTAAGATATAAAGGGCAACAGATCTACAAATGGAGATGAACAGATATATATAGATGGAGATCAACGGTATACAGTTGTAGAGGTGATAACAAACAATTATCAGTGTAAATCTAAACATAGCATAAACCACCAACTGATCAACTATACATACTGTAATGTACTGGCATACTTGAATGGTCCGCAATGACACAACCTAAACAACCTGAACAAATATACAACAATATAGCACATACGACGGGATAGAGTAAAATTACCTCTGTATTTAATACACGATCTTGCGAACATACTACAACAAATACAACAACATACCTGATCCAACCTACTCTACATCAAGGTACTAGTAAAATGCATACAACCGTCCAGTCCAAGTCATACATTGGTATCCCACACACAACAGTATAGAGCATGCAAATAACATGCAAGATGATGTACAATCAAATGCAGTAAATATCGCACAAACAAATGCAACAATACAACAAACATATATATATATATACCGTATCTATATATACTGCTCACACTCACACACATATATATACATAAATATATGTATATGTATATATATACAAATGCCCTCACACATGGAAATGCAAATGCATGGTCATGCCTGCGCACCCCACTCGCTACCACGACCTCAGTGTGGCCTAGGTGGCACGATATTATAACTGTCCGAACTCAACAACAACCACTGCTCTCGAGTGGCCGAGTGGGCAGTATGAATAAGTAGCGATAAGCTAAAGAGATATAAGCTACACAACGGGGGTCCTTACTGCTGGCCACTCCGACTTATACTACCCATGAGTGGTTGAGTGCTACACACCCAAGACAACTGCATGTAACTCCAACTACCACTATCAAGAGTGGTCGAGTGCGACACAATAAATGAACTTCCCTCACACTAACACTAGTTACTACTACCACGAGTAACCATGGAGGCAGAATGACTGACGACCCTCTCAACCACAAGAGAGACCAAGTCGCTAGTATGCATGTAAATGACATGAATGCACAACCACACATACATCCACAAATACACTCTCTACCCAACAGAGAGTCATATACAACTAACCATCGACCATGCTAGGACTTCCAGTCCGTAGCGACACACCGTCGACAACCCACACTACCATGTACAAACATATGATCCATAATAGTTATACAACGAAAGGTAAGGTGATACAATCACAAACTCTATATTAAGGACATTATCCACCCCTGGATGATTATTCCTAATGACACAAGTCAAATCGACATCTATACTCAGCTATACCCCCCATGGTTAAACATCTAAAGATCTACATACCATAGCATCAGTAAGTTATAGCAATGATGAACGAAATATGACAACAATAACAATATATCTCAAAGTGCAAAGACTTAAGTATCAAGCACAGAATAACATGAGTGGAGTCAAGGTACAATATCAATCATATAGAAACTCATGCACTAAGAATAATCAACTACCTAACCAGGGTAGAATATTACCCACCTGATATGTAGAACACCGATTGTCTTCACGTCCAATAACTCAAATCAAAGTTCTGGTATATAACTTGGGCTAGCCGTCCACATGTACAAGCATCTATCACCAATCAAAGTCCTGCAAGAGAAAACATAGAGCATAACTAAGTTCTATCTTGCAGCAAATGACTGAATCGAATCCTACATCGATCTTTATATCTAACTAATTCAACATTCTCCAATCAGTATCTTATCTAGTAGATTGGTCCAATTTTACAATTGACCTAATCAATCCTCACACAATCCATATCCTCTAACCCTCAACAGAATAATTTCACACACCAACAATTAATCTCCTATTAACAACAAATCCATCACAAGATTAAATACAAATATAGTGGCATTCATCACACTTAGATCAACTAACATAACATCAAACGATATGCATTTATAAACATCCAGATCTGAACTTACTTTACACCGCATCAATTCCCATAGCTTATCTGGAAGAATAACCCTCTTCTACCCAGCTTCTTAATCCAACTCAGTGTAAAATCTGCACAAACAATTTAGATAGGAGATGACAACCTTATTCACATTATTTTCATCACCTGAAATCCACACAGTATTAATGTTCTCTTAACCTATAAATCTCCAAATCCACAACACTTACCACTTTTCAGCACAATCAAGGTGCTACACCCACTGGAAATTGAAATGACAACTGAGCAAGGAATCATTGTTGCAAATCGATCGAAGAATGGTCAAGAATCTTGTCGGAGACCTGAGCTATGGCAGAGACACAAGAGCTCACGATAGAGGAAGGCTTCGAAGCAGTGGAGACAGATCTTGGTTGTAGAAAAAGGGGGCACGACGACAATACCTCCTCTCAACAGCGATGGCAACTCGAGCTCGCGATGATGGCAGATCAAGCTTCCGAGATCCAAAGAAGAGGAAAAGAAGGAGGAGTCACAAAGCTCACCCGATCGAGAGAACGACTACCACGGACGAAGCTTGCAACGACTGGAGGGGAAGAACTCCAGCGTGGCCAGCGATGGTCAACTCCGATAGCGACGATAATGCGACGATGGTGAGGAGGGGTAATTGCACGGTGTTGAGGTTGTCAGAGAAGAGGTCGCGGATGAGAGGACAGAAGCCGCTCGCTGAGCAGAAAGGGCGAGCTAGGCGTGGCCGGCACACGGGGAGAAGGCGACAGTGCATTCAATTAGCGACGACATTGGTGTGGCGGCAATGGTCGGTGTGGCGGGCTGGCTTGGGGCACCGGCAATCGAAGAGGAAAGGAGAGCTCGCGGATGGGAAGCTGTGGATTGGGAGAAAATGAGGAACATTAACTTAGGTTTAGCTAATTAAACCCTAGGTTAATTAACCTATTAATCCCTTAATAGCAGATAGTCTAAACAGACTTTACAAAAGTCTATCCGCTTTATCCCCCTGAAATATCTATAAAACTTCCATTTAAATCCAGAAAAATTTCTAAAAATTCCTGAAAATTATATAAGATAATTTTTAATTAATAAGGAGTATTTTCCTAATTAACAAGTATCAATTATTATTATTTTATTTTCTGATATCTCACACCCATGCTTGGACTTTACGCTGTCAAACCTACCCTTGGACTTTCCCTTTGCCAAGTACCCATGACTTGGACTTTCCATGCTAAGATCATGCTTGGACTTCCCTTGCCAACTCCATATTGGACTTTCCAATTGCCAAAGTTTACTTGGACTTTAAGCCACCAAGACTACACACTTAGACTTAGCTGCCAAGACTATACCTTTGGACTTCTCTTGTCAAATATCTATATTTGGACTTTCCTTGCCAAGTATACAAACTTGGACTTCCGAAGTTGATTGATCCAACAATCTCCCTCAAATAACTCCCCCATATGACTTTGGATATCCCAATCATCCACTAGTCATATGGTCAGTATATGGTCAAACCATATTGTCAAACAATGGGCAAACCTATTGTTAAACATCAAAACACTACTCGAGTCCCACTCGAATTTGGTCAACATTGACTTGGGGTTTGTTGCACTAATAATCTTTCCATTTTTGATGTTTGACAATACCTTTAAGTTTGGATAATACTAACCCAACTTAATTCTTTCAATGCTAAAGCATAGTGAAGGTTTACCTAGCTTAAACCTCACTTCTCTCTCTTTGGCATACATCAAAAAGCTTACTAAAGTTTTCAATGCCTCATCTCTCAAAGAGATCCTACATTCTCCCCCTTGGTCCAAAAACATCTTGAATGCCTTCACTCTTCCTAATGATAAGTCACATATCACTAAATGAGAGGTAATCCTCACTTCTCCAATTTTCCCTCTTTAGTGAGCACAATGAGGGATTCAAACCCTTCATTTCTCACCCATTGAGGAATACTCATCCATCATCCCTTGATAGATAACCTCCCCCTAAAGGCTTACTCCCCCTTGACTATTGCACCAACAATGTCCTTGGAGAGTTCCTAAACCAATAGGAAACTTAAACCATTGAAAATAAAGGTAAAAGTTCAAACTTGAACTTTAACCTCCCTTAAAATTTGATACTCAATCCAAAACACCTCTCCTAATCATTTTCCATGATACTTCACCCTTCCCATGCTTGTCAAAGCATATCTTAGGGTTAAGAGATGTTAGGGTAACCTAGGGTAGCTAATACATCATTAAACAAATCTTGTTCAATCAAAATCAGCTTAACAGTCGACTAGATCACCAACCAGTCGACTGCTCTTTGATAACAGTCGACTGGACTCTGATTTTTCATAAATCAGAGTTTTCAATCAAATTTTAGAAATACATAAGTAATTATACATAATTTAAAAAATTATGAAACTTTATATGTACATTACTTACATGAAATATAATAGGTGAAAAATAATTTTAAATTAAAATACCCATGAAATTGTAAAATTGATACAAAGTTCAAAACCATTGAAAACTTTAATATTTTTGCCTAACTTTATGCCAATTTGTTAAATGGTGATTGCTATCAAAAGATAGACTTCACCAAGATTTTTCAAAATGTTTTTAAAATATTTTTCAAACCTTATTTTGAACCATGGTCTATAGGCTAAATGTACATGACTTGTATATTAGCTTTCTCATGATTCCTCTATGTTATATTATGAGTTTGAGTTCATCTAGATGCAACATCCATGCACCTTGAGATTACCTCATTTTCCTAACATCTCACATGTGTCTAGGGTGTATCAATACACACACACATGTCAATTTAATATTTTTGTGAGATGTGGATTTAGGTTCTTCCCTAATCTAAGGGCTCGTACATTTTATCTAGGCAACTCTATTTGATTCCCTTATCATGGGACTTCAAATCATGCCATTGTCCTTAATTCAATTTTAATAACCTAAATGCATGAAATATAATCATGGCGTATAAGGATTGCATAATTTAAAGCATAGCGAATGATGCATGATGTCATGTCTATAGGGATGTATACTAAAAAGTCTATCTTTTGTATGAACATCTTTATTTTTGAAATAAGAATCACATGATCATTGTTTGCATATTTTTATGGCTATGCATATTATCTAATACATTACATTGTAGATAACATGGTGTGTGGTGTCACATGGGAGATCATGTTATCAGCTCCTTGTTAAGTATAAGTAAAGGCTCACAACCGAGATGGCTTTGGACAAACCATCGGAATGGTTGTAGTGTGAATTGGTATTGGTTTGTCTTGACCATAGAATCACACTAGTGCACTTTGTGTGTATTGAGCAGGACCGACATAGAGGTGATTCAATTTATTGCTGACTACATAATAGAATCAGACCTCAGATATTATTTAGTACATGCTCTTAATCCTGATATAATAATGGGCACATATACTTAGTATTCATCTCTTTGATTTACCAATGGGCGAGATTTATAGATTAAATCGATAGGCTCGGTAAGTTGGGAGATGATATTATTTATATGGTGTACCGTTGATTATAGGAGGAAACCGTGTCCTATATATTAGGATGATGATGCCCCCTTGAGGAGCTCATAAGGTTCATCATGTAAACCCTGTAGGTGGACTTGGTCCGGCATGATGAAAAGGTTGAGTGGTACTACTCATGGAGTTAGATGTTGATTAATTAATGGTCAGTAAATTAATTAATCGACGGACATTCAAGATCTTAAACACGAGGAGAATATGTACAAATAATATATGGAGCCCATATTAATTTATGGGGGTTGGTGAGGTAGATCAATGATAATCCTCTAGTGGAATAGATAATCATTAATGGATTGGACTTTATGTGGACTTGATCCATGGGTAGCCAAGATCCAACTCCTCCTCATGGTCCCTATTGTAGCCTATTAACACCTCATGAAGGTTAGATCCAATGGATGAAAACAAAACTCTAGATCCAAAGGTAGAGATTAAATCTCTAGATCTGACGGTTGAGATTAAATCTCTAGATTCGACGGTTGAGATTAAATCCCTAGAACCAATGGTGGAGATTAAATCAAGCCTTAAGCCTAACTCTATAAATATGGGCTTGAGGGTGGGCGGCAAGAATTGAATTAGAGGAAAGGGGGCTAGGGTTTTGGGCGGCAAGAGCAAGGGAGGCATAGGGTTTTGGGTGGCCACAATTAAGGAAAGATGTTTTATTTCTTCTTCTTCTTCCTTAGGTGGTCGACACCCTTCTTCCTTCTTCTCTCCTTGGTTTGGCCGGCGCCCAACCTTCTCCCCTTCATCTATGGCTTATGATGGATTGCATTAGGGTTTCTTCCCTTGGGCGGCAAGATTTCCTAGTTGGGGTAGGATTAGGAGTGGGCGGCTAGGGTTAGGGTTTGGGTGTTGGTTGTGGGCGGCAACATGAGGAGAAAGGCTTTTCTTCTTCTTTCATGGTTTGGCTTGCAACCTTCCTTCTTCCCTCTACCTTGGTTGTAGCTCAACCTATTCTTCTTCCCTTCATCCTTGGCCGGAAATTAGGAGAACTAGGTTTAGGGTTTTGGCGGCAACAAGGAGAAGGATTGCTTTCCTTTCTCTTCCCCAAGTGTTGGCCGGCGCCCATGCCCTCATTGATTCTTCTTTGGCCAGTTCCCATACTCCATGTTCTCTTTCTTGGCCGGCGGAAACATCGAGTTTATTGACTTGGTGGCCGGTTCTAGATAGGAAGAAGAGTTTTATTTTATGATCTTCCTTTGTTCGGAGTGAACAAGGAATGAAGATTGGCGATCTAGGAGCTTCGACTTTTGGAAGATCGTTGCCCACACGATGTCCAAAAGGAGGATGGACATACAATAGAAGATCAAGAGGTATAATCTTGTTTATTTTGATTAGTGTTCTTTTGTATTATGTTTATAATTGCTTTTCAATTATATGCATGTTTTGTGTGGATGTTTACTTTATGTATGTGGCTAAATAATACTTGGATCCCGAACATAAATACAAAAGCCGGTGATCCGGACAACGTCTATTCCGTGGCTACTCGTAGAATAGAGGTTGGTCGCTTGTACAACGAGTTTGTTCAAGTGACCTCTCTAAACGAATAGCATGACGATGACTTGGTTGTTTGGGCAATCCCTTTGTCTAGGATTAATTTTTTTTTAATGCGGGGACATCGATGGGATCACCATGAACAAACAATCAAGGTGAAGTGGGAAGCGAAGTTTCCCCTCACGGGTCAAGGAAACCAAACCCTACAATTGGTATCAGAGCTTCTGGGCAAACCCATCAATTGGTATCAGAGACAAGGTTTCCGATTTTGTGTGTTTAGGATTCGGTTAATTTTTATGCACTTTTTATATATTATATGTGCCGGATAATAGTAAGATATGCGTAGTTGAACTCTTTGGTTGTGGGCATAAGATCCGACTATTATGGGCAAATGTGTGTATGTGATTGTATGTGTATATTTTGTTGAATCCTTGGGGTTGACGAGGCTAGTATTTAGTTTTTGTAAATTAGATATGACATTGTTTAGCCATTCCTTTTATTTTAGTTTACTTTTGATCTAGATTTCATGTACACTCCCTCATGGAGTATAGGATCGATGGATGTAAATTAAAATAGGTTTTAGTCTCGGCTCGGATCTCCGGATGGCTCGTACATGGCATAGGAGGAGCGGACGAGAAGGCGATGCGACAGGAGACATATTAAAGACAAAAGCCATAATAGTTGGAAAATAATTTATTTTTTATATTTATTGCTTATTGTTTGATATGTTAGGAATTTGATGCCCGCTAGAGGGGGGGGGTGAATAGCGTGATACCGTACGATGATGGAATTCTTTTGCGTTCGATCGTCTACAATCTTGTTAGCACAGCGGAATAGTAATAACAAATAAATATAACAAGACACACAATCACAACACGATCACAACACAAGCATATAACGTGGTTCGGAACCGTAACGGTTCCTACTCCACGGATCGAGCTCTAATGAGCTCTAGCGACGCCAATGAAATCACTAATCAATAAACTCCTTCTCGACAACAAGTCGGAGGCGGAGAAACCTCGTACACAAGATTACAACAATAATCTAAGAAAATACAAGCAAATACAAAGGAAATGTAAAGAACACTTTACAAAACTAGGGTTTGAACGCTTTGCTTGTTGGTTGCTTGGATGAGGTTGAAGGGCCCTGAAATGCACCTGCAAATCGCCTTCAAATCGCCTCAAGAAAGCTCCCAAGAATCGATGCCGCAATCTCCATGAGCCTTCCTTTTATCTCGCCGGGATTACCGGCCGATCGCCATAAATCACCAGATCGCAACATCAGTAGCTGTGAGACAACGGCTTAATCCACGTTGGAAAAATTCCAACGGGACTCTCACCAGTCGACTGCCAACATTGGCGCCGATCGCTAACGCTCGTAGTCGCCGATCGGCTACGGAGCGCTTCAGGCTCGCCATCGACCGGCAATGATCGCTGCCATCTAGCGATCGCTGCCGACACCACCGATCGCCTCCCATGAGCGATCGCTGAGCTTAAAGCTCTCAACCGGCAGTCGAACTCGAGTTGACTCCCGGCAGTCGAACCGGCCATAATGCCAGTCGACTGCCAACCTCAAGAATGAGGTTTTAACCCAAATATGGTGCCCCCATACTTGCTAGACCACCCTTAGCCTAGACCTAAACCTTCTAGCCACCTCCATCACCTCACGCCTCAGATCCTCCAAGTCATCCATGACTTGTTCATCCATCGCGCTAGCTTCCAGTGTGCTTCCATCGGCTATGTCATGCTAATCTGTGTCTACACCGCCAAGGCACATTGGACTTACGCCGCCAAGACTCCGCTGGACTTTACGCCGCCAATATCAATCCCTTGGACTTCTCAAATGCCAAGACTCAAGCTTGGACTTTCCCTTGCCAACCCATGTTGGACTTTCCATGCCAAGACCCATGCTTGGACTTTCCATTTGCCAAGACCCATGCTTGGACTTCTCATTTGCCAAGACCCATGCTTGGACTTCTCATGCCAAGTGCTCAAGACTTGGACTTTCCCAATTGCCAAGTGTCCCACTTGGACTTTCAATGCAAAGTAACCAAGACAGGACTTTCCCTTGCCAAGACCCATGCTTGGACTTTCCCATAATCACATGGTCAACCCTGGTCAACCATCAAGTCAATTATAACCTGGGTCAATTGTATAAACAATCTCCCCAACATATTAACCGACATTAATGTCAAACATCAATGTCAAACCTATGTCTAACATACTTTGTCAAACATACTTTGTCAAACATCAAAACATCACTCGAGTCAAACTCGAGTCTGGTCAATCGTGACCTGGGCCGATTGCACCAACAATCTCCCCCTTTTTGATGTTTGACAAAAACCAATTAAAACCATGAGTTAGAACACTAACTCAAATCCCTTACCAATTATCCCAAATTGGTAAATACTACCAAATGTTCTCCCCAAACATTCAAGTGAAAATGTAAATCAAATGTTCTCCCCAAACATTCTCCCCTTGACTAACATCAAAAAGATTATCTCTCCAAGGAGGTCAATGTCTCATATCCCAATGAGATCTTACAATCTCCCCCTTGATCAAAAATACCTAGGATGCCTACCATCTTCCTAGTGATAAGTCCCATATCACTCAAGAGAGGCAATCCTATCTCACTCTCCCAATTTCCAAATTGGGTATCAAACACCCATCAATTTTCCCAATTGATGACATTCTCCAAAAAAAAAACATCCATCATCCCAAGATTAATATCTCCCTAAAGGCTTGCTCCCTTGACCATTGCACCAACAATGTCCTTGGAAAGCCCCTAAGCCAATAGGAACTCTAAACCATCAAAATTAAGGTTCTAAGTTCAACATAGAACTTTTACTCACCCTAAATTTGATACTTTGACCTAACACAACTCCTAATCCATATCCAATGGATTTTCACCCTTCATAATGCTTCCCAAAGCATATCCTAGGGTTAGGAGTGGTTAGGAACCTTTACCATAGCTGAACACGGGCTAAACAAACCTTGTTAACCCGAAATCAGACCTGGCAGTCGACTGACAAGAATCACGATCACATTTCCATCACCGATCCGCCACCAATGATATCGATCGTAGCTGAATTTTCCAAATTCAACTATCGTAATCAATTTGAAAATCATAACTAATTATATATATGAAAATCACGAAATTTGATACGTATAATACTTATGACCAAAACAATGGGTGAAAAGTGTTTGAAAAATATTTTACCCATAAAATAGTGAGTTTGATACAAAACTCAAAACCATTGAAATTTTCAATGTTTTAGCCCTATTTTGTATCAACTTCATCAATGATGATTGCTATCAAAAGATAGACTTCACCAAGGTTTTTCAAAATGATTTTTAAATGTTTTCAAAACCTTATTTTGGATCATATTCCTTGGGCTCTATGTACATGACTTGTACACAAGCTTTCCCAATGATCCACCAATAAAATTAGATGAGTTTTGGTTCAACTAGATGCAAAAACTATGCACCTTGAACTCAACTCATATCCTAGCATCTCACATGTATCTAGGGTGTATAAATACACATATATGTCAATTGGATGTGAGATGTGGGTTTTGGTTCATTTAATCTAGGGTTTCATGCATTTTTCTAAGGCAACCCTACTTGATTCCCTTATAAATGGGACTTCAAGTCATGCCATTATCCTTAAATCAATTTCAATCAAAATATCTTAAATGCATGAATGATTATGGCATTAGAGATGATATAGATAAACGCATGCTCATAATCATGATGTCATGGCATAATATGAAATCTAAAAACACATGACATTTAATCCTTAATCCTAACCATGTACATGACATATAAATGATGAGAATGAACATGATGTCATGTCATGGCATATGGCAAATCAAAGCATGGCGAATAAGATATAAAGGTATGTAATACCTCAATTTTAATATTACTTGTCATTTGATATAATTAATCACATTTTGCCATATTTCTACTTTTCTCCCTAGTGTGCCAAAAACCCAAAATGGCACACTAACCACTAAACTTAAATTGTGCCAAAATGGTCATTTTATCAAACTTCATAATTAATATTGGCACATCCTAAAATCCTTTTAGGATTAATTCAAATCTATTTCCAAGGTAACCATAACCTTGAAAATATCCTAAAGTGCCACCTTACCATGGTTGAGTTAACTACTCATCCAATCAAGGTTGACACACCCTAAACCCACTTAGCGTGAATCAATCACGCTCTTAGGAACCCAAAATCTATTTGAGCTCCTAGGGTTGATTAGGTATTCCCTAGGGATAACCTCCCTAGATACCTTTCTAATGACCCTCCTAGGCTTGTTAGCCTTGGTCATTTGGGTCTTACCTAGGTTGACTCTAGGGGTGACTCCCCTTGCAACCTTCTTAGTGGCCACCCTAGATTTCCTAGAAACCCTAGCCACTAGGCACACCCTTTGGTCAACTCTAGGGATGACTTCCCTATTGACCTTGGTCTTCCTAGACCTAGTTTGTGTTCCATAATCAAATGGAACACTATGGTAAGCCACCTTGGGCTTAGGTTTGTGACCCAAACCTTTCTTGCCCTTGGTTGACTTTTGACTCTTAGGTCCTAAGTGTTGACTGTGACTATTGGACCCTTGATATTGACCACTAGACCCTTTAAATTGATTTTGTATATTCCTAAGGGTCTTTTCAAGTTTTTCAAGCCTTGACCTTAAGGCTTGGTTCTCTAATTCTAATTTCCCAATTTTAGAATCTTGATTTAAATCTTGGGCATTTGACTTTCTTGGCATATGCCTAGTCCATTTTGGATTAAAACCTAGATGTTCTTGTATTTTCTTAATAGATTCACTAGGTATGGTTTTTCTAGGGACATTAGTCTCAAATTTCTCCTTATTACTAAAATGGACACTTTTAGCTCCTAAGCAAAAATATTTATTCCTATTAGCATGCTTTTCATAAATTGCAAGAGAATTTAAATTCCTAGCATGCCTTTGCCTATTAACTAAAGAAGGTGCATTATTGAAATATACCTTAGGGTTTGCCCTAGAGGCTCCCCTACATATGTAGCTCCCTCTTTGGTCTTTTTGCTTCCCTAGGACATTGATTCCTATAATGTCCCCTTGAGTTGCACTTGAAGCATATGATATGCTCCTTGCTCTTGATATTTGGGAACCGTCATCCTTGACTTTTGGAGCAGTGGAGCTTTCCTAATCTTCTTTGGGCACTTGCTCTTGTAGTGCCCAAATTCCCTACACTCAAAGCACATGATATTATTTTTATTTGAGATTGATGTGTTTGAGTTACCTAGTTCTGTGGTAGGTGCCGGAGTTGTATTTTGAGATTCCTCATCTTGATTGGATGTTGAAGCTTCTTCTTGTTGCTCTATGGAAGTTCTCTCCTCCCCTCAATCCTTGAGGTGGATGCTTCTTCCACTTCCTCCACCAACCCGGAAATTGACTCCTATCAACTTCCGATTCTACTTCCTCTTCCTCTTTGGATGTTGATGATCTCTCAACCTCCAAGTCCTCACTTCCTTGTGAAGATGATGCATTAGCCTCTTCGGTCTCTTCCTCTTGGACCATTGATGGGCTTTCATGGAGCTTTGCCAAATCGCTCCATAGCTCCTTAGCATCCATGCATTCACCTAGGCTACACAAGAATTCATTTGGAATTAAATCAAAAATGAATTTGATTACCTTCTTGTTTTTCTCGAATCTTTGGAGTTGATCTTCACTCCATCTCTTTTTCTTGAGGAAACCACCTTTTGGTCCTCTAGGATACTCAAATCCTTCCATTAATAGAGACCATTCCTCAAGTCCTCATCATCAAAAATCTTCAATTCTTCTCTCCAAGAATCGCCTTCTTGTCCATATAATGAGTACGGGACCGGTGTGTTGATGTCCCAACCTAGCTTGTCTTGAAATTCCATCTTTACCCTCTAGCGTATTGCTCCCGGTTGTTAATCCGTTGAAGAGCCACCAGGCTCTGATACCACTTGTTAGGAATTTGATGCCCGCTAGAGAGGGGGGGGGGGTGAATAGCGTGATACCGTACGATGATGGAATTCTTTTGCGTTCGATCGTCTACAATCTTGTTAGCACAGCGGAATAGTAATAACAAATAAATATAACAAGACACACAATCACAACACGATCACAACACAAGCATATAACGTGGTTCGGAACCGTAACGGTTCCTACTCCACGGATCGAGCTCTAATGAGCTCTAGCGACGCCAATGCAATCACTAATCAATAAACTCCTTCTCGACAACAAGTCGGAGGCGGAGAAACCTCGTACACAAGATTACAACAATAATCTAAGAAAATACAAGCAAATACAAAGGAAATGTAAAGAACACTTTACAAAACTAGGGTTTGAACGCTTTGCTTGTTGGTTGCTTGGATGAGGTTGAAGGGCCCTGAAATGCACCTGCAAATCGCCTTCAAATCGCCTCAAGAAAGCTCCCCAAGAACTGATGCCGCAATCTCCATGAACAGCTTCCTTTTATCTCGCCGGCCGTGGATTTGCTGGCAATGATCGCCATAAATCACTCCGATCGCAACATCAGCCGTGAGACAACGGCTCAATCCACGTTGGACAAATTCAAACGGGACTCTCACCCCGATCGCCAACATTGGCGCCGATCGCTAACGCCGTAGTCGATCGCCTCCGGCTACGGAGCGTTCGGTTTCGCCACTCGACCGGCAATGATCGCCATCCCTTGGCGATCGGCCGACACTACCGATCGCTCCCATGAGCAGTCGACTGCCAGAGCCCTTAAAGCTCTCAACCGGCAGTCGAACTCGAGTCGACTCCCGGCAGTCGAACCGGCCATAATGCCAGTCGACTGCCAACCTCAAGAATGAGGTTTTAACCCAAATATGGTGCCCCCATACTTGCTAGACCACCCTTAGCCTAGACCTAAACCTTCTAGCCACCTCCATCAGCCTCACGCCTCTCAGATCCCTCCAAGTCATCCATGACTTGTTCATCCATCGCGCTAGCTTCCAGGTGCTTCCATCGGCTATGTCATGCTAACGGTGTCTACACCGCCAAGGCACATTGGACTTACGCCGCCAAGACTCCGCTTGGACTTTACGCCGCCAATATCAATCCCCTTGGACTTCTCAAATGCCAAGACTCAAGCTTGGACTTTCCCTTGCCAACCCATGTTGGACTTTCCATGCCAAGACCCATGCTTGGACTTTCCATTTGCCAAGACCCATGCTTGGACTTCTCATTTGCCAAGACCCATGCTTGGACTTCTCATGCCAAGTGCTCAAGACTTGGACTTTCCCAATTGCCAAGTGTCCCACTTGGACTTTCCATGCCAAGTACCCATGACTTGGACTTTCCCTTGCCAAGACCCATGCTTGGACTTTCCCATAATCACATGGTCAACCCTGGTCAACCATCAAGTCAATTATAACCTGGGTCAATTGTATAAACAATCTCCCCAACATATTAACCGACATTAATGTCAAACATCAATGTCAAACCTATGTCTAACATACTTTGTCAAACATACTTTGTCAAACATCAAAACATCACTCGAGTCAAACTCGAGTCTGGTCAATCGTGACCTGGGCCGATTGCACCAACATGATATGCATGTCGTAGGCTAAAAAATTCCTCATTTTCAAATTACTACGTGGAAGAGGGATATTTTTATAAATTCCCACGGCCTCCATTACGATTTGACAAGTGATGCAAACAAACTTGCGCGTCGGCTCTGAGTGCCTTCCTCCCCATCGGATGAATTTGTTTGTGGATCACAAGGTCGAATATGGTTATAGGAAATTATTAAGGAGCGTGTGTACTTCTCCATCGCAAGGTGTTGGGATCGATCGGCCGGCTAGAGGGGGGTGAATAGCCCTCGTTCGTTGGATGCCGTATTTTGCTCGTCTATGAAAACGTTAGCGCAAGCGGAAGCAATAAACTAAGACAAGCAAATAGAAATAAAACAAAGACAATACAAACACAGAGATGTAACGTGGTTCACGGCTACGTCGCTAATCCACGGTCCGATTCGTCCACGGTGAATCACTCCGCAATCTATCCACTAGATCTCTCCTTTGCACAAAGCTAGGTGGAGGTAACCTCTTTTACACAAAGATCACTCTTCTACAATGGAATGAAGATTAGAGCAAGTAGAAGAGTGGAAAATCGTTTAGGGCACTTTGGGAGTAGTTGGGCGTTCAAGCATTAGCATCCCAAAGCCTTACCCCCTTCCTTTTTATAGAGGAAGAGGGTTTCTTCCCGTTGACACAGGATCAGTCGACTGATGGCACCCATCAGTCGACTGGTGCTGTAGCCGTTGCCCAATAACGACCGCTTTCCACGTTGGATACTATCCAACCATCGCATCATCGACCGATGGCACCCATCACCGATCGATGTCAACTACCGAGTCCTCAACGAGGTCGGTAGCCGATCGATTGCATCACCGATCGCCCATGCGATCGGGCAAATGACCGATCAACTTGATTCACCACATTAGACCACCGATCAACCATCGATTAGAGCGCCGATCGCCATGACATGGCAATGATCGTGTTGGGAAAACTCATCCGACACTTGGCCAAATGGCCAAGTTTCACCTAAGAGCTACCCTTCCCGGTTACAATCGCCACTCTCATCCTCGGAGTCCTCGCCTTCGGTTCTCTTCGTGCGCCACGCCCCAAAGATCAGGCGCACGACTCTGCAATGCTCCTTCGCGTCTCTTGCCTCGAAGTCTACTTCCTCCGGCTTCACTCCAAGCTCCTCGTTCGGCGGTCCCTCGGATGCTCCAAGCGCACGGCTTCCGCAAAGCTATTCTTCACCGACTCAAGGCACGAGTCATGAGATGTGAAACTCGCCATGGCTCCATGTGTGAATTACTAAGTCCTGCACGACTTCAACGCACATATCAAATCAACATATCAAACTAACTTAAACCCTTTGCTACACCATCAAAACCATATTACGGCAATAGATTGCCCTAACAATCTCCCCCTTTTTGATGTGTGGCAATCCGTTTAAGTTAGGTAAAAACATTTGATATAAATTTTAAAGGAAAGAAAGCATGAAAACATAATCATGATATAGCAACATGCAACTCCCCCTAAAGCATGTAAACATAATCATGATATAGCAACATGCAACTCCCCCTTAATCCATGAAACTCTCTATGTAAATTTCTCCCTTAATTTTTCCCCCTATAATAATTAACTTAAACATAATCATTTCTCCCCCTTTGACACCATCAAAAAGATTATCACTAAGTTAAAAACACATGGCATCAAGTCTAATAGAAAGAAAATACCACAAGTTGATTAAAGCATCACGACTTCGGATACGATCAATGACGCACGTGAATTTCGGATTTTCGATTTTCAGCCAATTTCAAAATGCATTAAAAATTCCAAAATTCAAAAAATCATGAAATGTGGGGAACACATTTCTTTTAAGTATATCTATCAGTGAAAAATATGTTTTCATGAAAAATCATTATATTTCCACGTATTTGCCAAAAATCCAAAAGCTTTAAAAACTACTAGGTTTTTTATCATAAGAGTATCCATTTTAACACCTAGTCTTGCATCCAATTGTTTCAAAACATGAATACATATATTTTAAAGTAAGAAATTGTTTTGAAAACATATGAAATATCCAACCATGATCTTTGGGCAATATATCTATGAATTAAACATAAGCCTTCCCCATGATTTGTCTATTATTGCTATTTTGATACTTTAAATGACCATCTAAATGCCATAGGCATTAGTGAACATTTGTATCATCCTAACATCTCACTCATGCTAAGTTTTCAATCAAGGTAGCCTATGGTGAGTGTGAGATGCATCCTAGGGGGTATTTGTGTATACTTAACCAATATGTTCATGCAATTCTATCATGGTTAAGTATCAACCTAACATCCTACATGATCATAAAGACATATATGAATGAATTCTACATTATGATCATGAAACTCATGTATTCATCAAATAATAGTCATGCATTAGGTATTATATGATGATAATAAAGAAAGTATTACCTAAAGCATGATTCAAACCTATTTCTCATGATAACGTGCCAAATTTCAAAAACATGATTCATGATTGCAAATATACATAGGAATTACATCAATCATCATGATTTAAGCATTATTATCTATTTATGGGTACGTTATCATCACCCAACACTATCTAAAAAATGTTGTCCCGTCATCCTAAGTCAACCAAAATATGATATAGGTTAGGTCCATGTGGTTGACTACCCTAGGGTTATCCTAACCCTTAAGGATGGATTTTCGAACCCAAAATAAGTTCTTTCCTATTGGGTTCACTAAGTACTCATTGGGGATCCATTTCCTAGCAATTACTTTCTTTTTATCTTGTCCCCTAGCTATTAGGCATTTGTAGTCCTTTTCATTTTTCTTTTCTTTGTATCCTAGGCCCTTTTTATTGAAGCTAGCTCTTTGGCTCCCAATAATCATATTTAATGTGTTGGAGCCAATTGTGAATTTCTCTAGGGCTTTGGTTAAATAATCTACCTTTTCCCTTAATGCCCTATTTTCCTCTATGCATGTATCATTAACATCCAAAGGCATATAGTCACGTGAGCATGCATCATCATGGCAAGAAGAAACATTATCATTTAAGCATGCATTTTCTAGCTTATTTTCCAATGCCTTAATTTTATCTAGCATGCTCTTATTTTTCTTTTTCATGCCAAATAACTCCTTAGTTAAACTAGAAATTATGGAAACTATTTTCTTAGGAGAAGCATTCGTTACCATAGTTTCCATATCCTCTTCTTCTTCGGATGAGGAGGATGTAGAAGCTCCCCCTACATTTGAGCTCTCCCCACTTGAGCTTGATTCTTCATTTGAGGAGGAGGAGGAGCAATCCGAGTCATGAAGAGCCATTAGTGCTAGGTTGGAATAGATGTGCTCTTCTTCTTCGGATGAGGATGAAGAGGCAAGGTCATCCCATGTCTTGGCTTTGAGTGCCATGGCCTTCCCTTTTCCTTTTGCCTTCTTTTCTTCTTCCTTTCTCTTGCTCCCCTTCTTCTTCCTCTTTTCTTCCTTCTTTTTCTTCTCTTCCTTGCTTTTGTTTAGGAGGGGACAATTGTCCCTTATGTGCCCCTCTCCTTGGCAATTGTAGCATATGACCTTCCCCCTCGGTCTTCTATTCCTATCATGAGATTTATCAAATCTAAAATTCTTAAATGCACGTCTTACCTTCCTTACCATGTAGGCTTCTATCCATGGAGGAGGAGGAGGAGGCTTCATCATCGGAGGAGGAGGGGACTTCCATCTTCTTCTTCCCCTTGTTTGCCATCAAGGCTACTCCTCTTGAGGGTTGAATTCTAGGCTCCTCTTGTATTCCTTCAAGCCTAGTTTCATGAAGCTCCATTGTTGAGAAAAATTCCTCCAAGGTGCTTACTTCCAAGTTCTTGGAGATGTAAAATGAGTCCACCATGGAGCTCCATCTTGAGGACCGGGGAAAGGCATCTATGACCTTCATTACCATATCCCGGTTGGAAAGCTTTTCACCTACACTTGTTAAACCGGTTAGAATTTCCTTAAATCTAGAGTGTAGGGATTTTACCTTCTCTCCCTTTTCAAGTTTGATATTGGACAATTGGGAGCGAAGAACGTCTCTCCTTGCTAGCTTTGCCTCGGATGTGCCTTCATGGATTTCTATTAGTTTCTCCCACATTTCCTTGGCACTAGCACACTCTCCTATCCTATTGACTTCTTGTTGAGGGAGGACATTGTATAGGTGGTGCTTGGCCTTTGAATTTGCCAAGTATTCTTCTCTTTGCCTCTTGCTCCACCTAGATTTCTCCAATGGCTCCCCATTTTCGTTCCTGGGCAACTCGAAACCGTTTTCCATTATTAATAGAATTTCAAAGTCGGTTTCGAAGAATACCTCCATTCGCTTCTTCCACTGCCAATTCCGCCATCGAACCGTGGATGGATGTTTGAGCCGGCCATTTTGAAAATTTCTTGTTGTGGCGGTTAGTCCTCGACAAGCTTTCCTTGGCTCTGATACCACTTGTTGGGATCGATCGGCCGGCTAGAGGGGGGTGAATAGCCCTCGTTCATTGGATGCTGTATTTTGCTCGTCTATGAAAACGTTAGCGCAAGCGGAAGCAATAAACTAAGACAAGCAAATAGAAATAAAACAAAGACAATACAAACACGGAGATGTAACGTGGTTCACGGCTACGCCGCTAATCCACGGTCCGATTCATCCACGGTGAATCACTCCGCAATCTATCCACTAGATCTCTCCTTTGCACAAAGCTAGGTGGAGGTAACCACTTTTACACAAAGATCACTCTTCTACAATGGAATGAAGATTAGAGCAAGTAGAAGAGTGGAAAATCATTTAGGGCACTTTGGGAGTAGTTGGGCGTTCAAGCATTAGCATCCCAAAGCCTTACCCCCTTCCTTTTTATAGAGGAAGAGGGTTTCTTCCTGCTGACCGATGGCACCCATCAAGCCGCTGCCCAATAATCCATCGCTTCCACGCTGGATACTATCCAAATGCATCACCGACCGATGGCACCCATCATCGGCCGATGTCAACCAATGAGTCCTCAACGAGGTCGACTCCATTCTGCGTCTGCAGGACTGATCGCCGATCGCCGCCCCTTCGGCCGCCGATCGATTAGCCATCACGATCGCCATGTCCGGGCCCATCGATCAACTTGATTCAACCACATTAGACTAGTCGATCGAACCATCGATTAGAGCGACCGATCGCCATGACATGGCGGCCGACCGTGTCGAAAACTCATCCGACACTTGGCCAAATGGCCAAGTTTCACCTAAGAGCTACCCTTCCCGATTTACAATCGCTCACTCTCATCCCTCGGAGTCCCTCGCCTTCGAAGTTCTCTTCGTTCGCGGCCACGTCCCTCGGCAGCATCAGGCGCACGACTCTGCAATGCTCCTTCACGTCTCTTGCCTCGAAGTCTACTTCCTCCGGCTTCACTCCAAGCTCCTCGTCCGACGGTCCCTCGGATGCTCCAAGCGCACGGCTTCCGCAAATCTATCCTTCACCGACTCAAGGCACGAGTCATGAGATGTTAAACTCGCCATGACTCCATGTGCGAATTACTAAGTCCTGCACGACTTCAACGCACATATCAAATCAACATATCAAACTAACTTAAACCCTTTGCTACACCATCAAAACCATATTACGGCAAGAGATTGCCCTAACACAAGGCACATAACCCGAGATAATTACCTTGGTACCAAGTAATGGTGAACAATTAGATACAAATATAAGTATCCTCCCCATCGGAGTCATTGCTTTTATTTGTTGGGCCGAAGAGAAACCAACTATTAATTTTAGTTGTCAAAAAGTTAGGTTGACAAGATAGTAAAATTAATGGGTAAAACTTCCTCTTACAAATGTAGAACTCGTATACGTCCATACTATCGTGGCATACGATATTCTCGGTGTTTTGATGTGTTGGTTGATTTTAAAATTTTATTGTTTGAGGAATCAATAATTTTTTGAAATCTAAAGTAATGATCTATGTGATTCTTAGGATTTTCAAAAATGACTTTCAGTCCACTTGCTATGATACTAAAGGAAAATAAACTTACTGTACCCAAATAATGTTGATTGGAAAAGAATCTAGATATTGTCTTAACTGCTAAGGTGTACAAATATGTACTCTTCGAAGAGTGTCCTCCTAAGCCTGCAAATGAGCTGGAAGTCCTTGGAGCTGAGATCGATGGGGAAACCCAAGTCGATATCATTCTCCAGTCGACAGAAAGGCTTGCTCAGGCTAAGGCCATGGTTGCTCAGAAAGTTTCTACTTCTAAGCCGAAAGGCAAGAAGAAGAAGAAACAAGGTGGAGCAAAGGTGGTGGGAGGATCTCAGGGAGGAGTGAAGAAGCCGAAAGGCAAGTAGTTCACTTGTAAGCAGGATGGACATTGGAAGAAGGATTGTCCCAATCCGAAGCAGAATAAAGGTATATCCTTTGGTCTAGTCGTTGAAACATGGTTAGCTGTGTTATCTACCGGCACCTGGTGTGTAAATACGGGAGCCTCTGATCATGTCTGCAATACTTTGCAGGGGTTCCAGGAAACCCGACGATGAGCTGAGGGAGAGATTACCATTTACTTGGGCAATCCCATAATGGTGGTGGCTATTGCAGTGGGAGATGTTTTATTTATCTTTTGAGAAAAATAAAACTTTGGTTCTGAAAAATTCCCTTTATGTACCTTTATTTAGAAAGAATTTAATTTCAGTTTCTAAATTATTTATGGATGGATATTCTATTCCTTTTAATGACAGAGATGTTATAAAAAGGAATAGGGAGAATATCTGTTCAGGTACATTGATAGGAAATTTGTATACACTCGAACCAAAAGCTTCCACGATGCAAATAAAAGTTAATAACTCATCTTCTAATTCCAATAAGAGAAAATAACCTTCAAAGATGAACCAAACATATCTTTGGCATCTTAGGCTTGGTCATATTAACCTAAGAAAAATTCAAAGGTTGATAGCTGATGGACCTTTGGGTTCATTAGTGGTGGAAGATTTTCCAACCTGTGAATCTTGCTTGGAGGGTAAAATGACCAAGAGGCCTTTTAATGCCAAGGGGTATAGAGCCAAAGATGTGTTAGAATTAGTTCATTCTGATTTGTATGGTCCTATGACTATCCAGGCTAGAGGTGGTTTTGAATATTTCATCTTTTTCATAGACAATTATTCAAGATATGGATAACACTACGATTTGCTCGTGGTGGAGAATACCTCTTGGGAGAGTTTAGGAATTACTTATCAGAGGTTGGGATTCAATTCCAATTGTCTGCACCTGGCACACCCTAGCAGAACGGTGTAGCAGAGCGAAGGAATAGGACTCTTATGGAGATGGTTAGATCGATGATGAGTTATTCTGAGTTGTCAGATTCGTTCTGGGGATATGCTCTAGATACGACCATGTACATTCTGAACTTGGTTCCATATAAATCAGTGCCTTCTACTCTCACATAATTGTGGACTAGGCGAAAGCCTAGTCTAAGACATATTAGGATATGGGGGAGTCCAGCACATGTGCTGAAAGCAGATGCTGGTAAGATGAAACCTCGTACAGAAGTATGCATGTTCGTTGGGTATCCTAGAGGAACGAAGGGTGGTTTGTTTTATAGTTCTAGAGATTATAGGGTAATCGTTAGTACGAATGTCAGATTTCTAGAGGAAGACTATTTGATGAGCCACAAGCCCAAGAGTAAAATTGTTCTGGAGGAATTAAAAGGGGAAGTCACTTCTTCAGTACCACCGGTACAAGAGGATATACCACAAGTCACTGCACTGCGTGTCACAGAGGATACATAGGAGATACCTCGTCGTAGTGGGAGGGTTGTGAGACAACCTAATAGATTCATGTTTTTGGGAGAATCTTCTGATATGGTCCCTGGCGAACATAAACCTGATCCTTGGACATATGACGAGGCAATCCAAGATAAAGATACAGTATCTTAGCAAAGAGCATCTTGTATGTAAGCTTAGTCGGTCCATTTATAGATTGAAGTAAGCTTCGAGATCTTGGAACATCCGCTTTGATGAGGTAATCTAGTCTTATGGATTTATTCAAAGTCCGGATGAGTCTTGTGTATACAAGAGATGTGATGGAAACGTAGTGGTATTTCTTGTACTATATGTAGATGACATTTTGTTGATTGGCAACAATATCATGGTGTTATCGGACGTAAGGGTATGATTGTCCAAACAGTTTGATATGAAGGACTTGGGAGAGGTGGGACACATCCTTGGGATCAAGGTTATAAGGGATCGCAGGAAAAGGATGTTGTGCTTATCCTAAGATTCATACATAGACACGATTATGGATTGTTTTAGCATGCAGAACTCCAAGAAGAGTTTTCTACCTTTAAGGCATGGAGTTCCTTTATCTAATGAGATGTGTCCTAGAACATCTGAGGAGATAGAGGAGATGAAGGCGGTTCCTTATGCTTCGGCAGTAGGAAGCCTCATGTATGCGATGCTATGTATGAAACCAGATATCTGCTTTGCCGTGGGCATGGTCAGCAGATATCAGAGTAATCCTGGACAGAGACATTGGACTGCGCTAAAGTATATATTGAAGTACCTGAGAAGGACTAGGGATTATTTGCTAGTTTTCCAGGCAGACCAATTACTCCCTTTGGGTTACACGGATTCCGACTTCCAATCTGATAGGGATAACAGTAAGTCTACCTCAGGTTTTGTGTTTACTTTGGGAGGTGGAGTCATTGTATGGAGGAGTGTCAAGAAGAAATGCGTGGCGGACTCCACCATGAAAGCTGAGTATGTGGCAACCTCTGAGGCGGCCAAAAGAAGCTATCTGGCTCAGGAATTTCCTGATGGACTAGGATGTGATTCCTGGTTTGACCAGAACTGTCATAATTTATTGTGATAATAATGGTGCAGTTGCAAACTCGAAGGAACCACGAGCCCATAAGGTAAGTAAATACATAGAGTGCAAGTACCACCTGATATGAGAAATCGTAAAGGAGGTAGAAGTTGCTGTCGCCTAGATTGCATCAGAGGATGACCTGGTAGACCTTTTCACTAAGGCCTTTTTAGCGAGAGCTTTTGATAGGCATGTGGAGGGAATGCGAATCAGATGTATGGCAGTATGAGGACAACATAGTCTTTTAGTATAAGTGGGAGATTGTAGGGATGTATACTACAAAGTCTATCTTTTATATGAACATCTTTATTTTTGAAATAAGAATCACCTGATCATTATTTGCATATTTTTATGGCTATGCATATTGTCTAATACATTACATTGTAGATAACATGGTGTGTGGTGTCACACGGGAGATCATGTTATCAGCTCCTTGTTAAGTATAAGTAAAGGCTCACAACCGAGATGACTTTGGACAAACTATCGGAATGGTTGTAGTGTGATTTGGTATTGGTTTGTCTTGACCATAGAATCACCTAGTGCATTTTGTGTGTATTGAGCAGGACCGACATAGAGGTGATTCGATTTATTGCTGACTACATAATCGAATCAGACCTCAGATATTATTTAGTACATGCTCTTAATCCCGATATAATAACGGGCACATATACTTAGTATTCATCTCTTTGATTTACCAATGGGCGAGATTTATAGATTAAATCGATAGGCTCGGTATGTTGGGAGATGATATTATTTATATGGTGTGCCGTTGATTATAGGAGGAAATCATATCCTATATATTAGGATGATGATGTCCCCTTGAGGAGTTCATAAGGTTCATCATGTAAACTCTGCAGGTGGACTTGGTCCGGCATGATGAAAAGGTTGAGTGGTACTACTCATGGAGTTAGATGTTGATTAATTAATGGTCAGTAAATTAATTAATCGACGGACATTCGAGATCTTAAACACGGGGAGAAAATGTACAAATAATATATGGAGCCCATATTAATTTATGGGGGTTGGTGAGGTAAATCAATGATTATCCTCTAGTGGAATGGATAATCATTAATGGATCGGACTTTATGTGGGCTTGATCTATGGGTGGCCAAGATCCAACTCCTCCTCATGATCCCTATTGTAGCCTATTAACACCTCATGAAGCTTAGATCCAATGGATGAAAACAAAACTCTAGATCCAAAGGTAGAGATTAAATATCTAGATTCGATGGTTGAGATTAAATCTTTAGATCCGACGGTTGAGATTAAATTCCTAGAACCAATGGTGGAGATTAAATCAAGACTTAAGTCTAACTCTATAAATATGGGCTTGAGGGTGGGCAGCAAGAATTGAATTAGAGGAAAGGGGGCTAGGGTTTTGGGCGGCAAGAGCAAGGGAGGCTTAGGGTTTTTGGTGGCCACAATTAAGGAAAGATGTTTTTTTTTCTTCTTCTTCTTCCTTAGGTGGCCGGCATCCTTCTTCCTTCTTCTCTCCTTGGTTTGGCCGGCGCCCAACCTTCTCCCCTTCATCTATGGCTTATGATGGATGGCATTAGGGTTGCTTCCCTTGGGCGGCAAGATTTCCTAGTTGGGGTAGGATTAGGAGTGGGCGGCTAGGGTTAGGGTTTGGGTGTTGGTTGTGGGCGGCAACATGAGGAGAAAGACTTTTCTTCTTCTTTCATGGTTTGGCCGACAACCTTCCTTCTTCCCTCTACCTTGGTTGGAGCTCAACCTATTCTTCTTCCCTTCATCCTTGGCCAGAAATTAGGAGAACTAGGTTTAGGGTTTGGGCGGCAACAAGGAGAAGGATTGCTTTCCTTTCTCTTCTCCAAGTGTTGGCCGACACCCATGCCCTCATTGATTCTCCTTTGGCCGGTTCCCATACTCCATGTTCTCTTCCTTGGTAGGCGGCAACATCGAGTTTATTGACTTGGTGGCCGGTTCTAGATAGGAAGAAGAGTTTTGTTTTATGATCTTCTTTTGTTCGAAGTAAACAAGGATGGAAGATTGGCGATCTAGGAGCTTCGACTTTTGGAAGATCGTCTCCCACACGACGTCCAAAAGGAGGAAGGACATACAATAGAAGATCAAGAGTTATAACAAGAGGTATAATCTTGTTTATTTTGATTAGTGTTCTTTTGTATTATGTTTATAATTGCTTTTCAATTATATGCATGTTTTGTGTGGATGTTTACTTTATGTATGTGGCTAAATAATACTTGGATCCCGAACATAAATACAAAAGCCGGCGATCCGGACATCGTCAATTCCGGGGCTACTCGTAGAATAGAGGTTGGTTGCTTGTACAACGAGTTTGTTCAAGTGACCTCTCTAAACGAATAGCACGACGATGACTTGGTTGTTTGGGCAATCCCTTTGTCTAGGATTAATTTTTTTTTAATCCGGAGACATCGTTGGGATCGCCATGAACAAACAATCAAGGTGAAGTGGGAAGCGAAGTTTCTCCTCACGGGTCAAGGAAACGAAACCCTACAATTGGTATCAGAGCTTCTGGGCAAAACCATCAATGTCATTATAAAATTTTAACCTAAGGATAAAAATGCATATATTACCCTAAGCATGATCATGACATTTAAATAATTATTTAAAGTATGATGTCATGACATGCATTGATTTCATAATGTTGAAAGAAGGTTATTCTGCACTGCAAAAGATTGGAACCGCCAACCTAGTGGTCCCCACCAGCCTGTCCCATGGTCATTGTGAGAGAGATAAATCATAAAGGGTCATATGGGCCTTGATGTGGTGGCCAAGACATGTAAGGGTCATCTGAATCCAGGAAAGGGCTTTAGGCCTCCTTCAGAATCGACCCAAGCCATAAGATTAATGAGTGAGCAAAGTACACATCAATACATGTAAATAACATCACAACATGCAATTTGACAATCAACCAATAGAAGGTAAATAATAGAAAATTTTAAGTGACATAAAACGATTTCATTCAATTTTAAAGGCGTTCATACAATGTTTTCCCATGACAAAGTCAAGAAGGCACAAGGCACCACCATCCTATAATAAAGTGGATCCTATAATAAGTTAAAAAACACAAGACCCATCCTACAGTCGCAAGACTACCAGTCACCACTATCGTCGGGTGGAGGTGGTGGAGACGGTGGAGGCTGCTGACTCTGGAGCAATGTATGCAACATGTCTTACATCTCGATCTGACGGTGCCCGATCACAACATACTCGAGGCTAAGCTCCTCAAAACGTGTATCTATAGTCTCGTGGATCTCCTCCGTCTAAGACTCAAATGTGTGTGAGACGATTAGATGTACGCCGCCGAAACATAGCTAGTTCCTCTAGAAAGTCATCTCCCTCTAGATCCTATGTTGCCTCCTGTATAGCCTCCATAGGTGGTTGTTGCTCCTCTGACCACTGTATCCATCCATAACCTGTTCGCATGCTAGCCAATGCGAAAAGTCTCAGGGTGATGCATTCAGGCACCGTATTAAGCCATGTTTGAGAGGTTGCCAACACACTCTAGATCGCGGCCATAATGTCAATGCGCGAAGCAATACGCACCGAACGAAGTCTTCCCTTGAGTAGGGGACACAAAGTGGACTACGCAGTGGAAGATGATCGATGCAATATTTATGTTAAGCAAGTTATGCATGGCGTACATCAAGAATATATGGGGAGGATGGATCTTGGCCTAACCCCGTGTCACATAGGTAAAAGACAATCGATAATGACTTTGTAAAGTACATTGTTGGGAGCAGATAAAGCATTGATTGAGAAAAGATTTTGACCCAAAGGACGAGGTCGATGAAAGAAGAACTCGTGCATAGAATCTATGTGATATGGTCAAAAGGAGATGGAAGTGACTCATCCAATGTGGGATAAAAGACGAGAGTGTCATCAGACGGTCGATACTCCAGAAAATCCTATAGGATATCGGGAGTAAACTTCGTATCATGTTTTACAATGCGAGTCTAGGACATCAGACCATCTCCAACTTTTCGAAGGTTAGAGTAGAATTTAGTGAGGAGATCAACATTGATGGAATGGGTGCAAATTACTAACTTGGCTAATTGATAATGCATGATGAGCTGAATAACATCCCCACAATAAGCCCTAAAAAATGGCTCATCCAAATAACACATGGCAATGGGATAACATGTCCGAGAAGGATGAGAGGCACCACTTGGACCCCTAGATCCTTTATCGGGCTCTAACATGCATCTTTGTCTAATATGAATGCAGTGTAATGCATGAATGAGCATGAATGCACAAATAATTTGGTTAGATAATGAATATACATGAATAAACAATTAGAGTTTTAGGGTAGAAGCGTTACTTAGGTGCCATTTTAGATGGTAGAAGGTAATGGAAGAGACGTGCAGTCCGGTAACGCCGGATAAGATGTCCAAAGTTGAACCCTCTAGCCTGCAATCCTAAATTAGTGAAAACAAGAAGACAAAGGGGCTCCCATTAGCTCGATAAGAGGAAGAGTTAACCTAAATTACCTAGGTTTTGGGTTTCGGGGCTTACCGGAGGCAGAGATCGCCAGAGAAGTTCAAAGGATGAGATGGCGATGGTTTTCAGAAGAGTTTCATCGCGTGAAGAAGCCGAGCCGCTAGGGATCATCTTTATAAAATCGTGGCCATCATCCCATCAATCAACTGTTGAGATACAACAGTCGATTGCTTCCCTTTCTGTTGCCATGTACAATACTAGAAGTCGACTGCTAGGTTCAAGAAGTCGACTGCCAGACTTTCTGTGTATTGCTACAGTAACTTCAATCGACTGATCTACTGAAGCAGTCAACTGATAGCTGAATACTCGACTGAAATATTGGAAATCACTTTGTTTTACTTCGATCTTGTTGCGTTTTGTGTATTTATTGCATGTATACTAATTGTAATAGTATCATGCTTATATTTGTGTATATATTAATGTATTTTGACATTCTATTTGATTTGTACAACCATTAGTAGTCAAAAATTTTATTCCTAGCATCTCACCTTATCTAGATGTTGAAATACATAATCAAGGCAAGTCCAAAGTTTTTGTGAGATGTGATACAGCACAAACACACCTTTCAAGTAAACATACGATATGACATATGAACCATGACAAGTGTGTTAATGCAATCGAACCAGGTCACGATTGACTAGACTCGAGTGAGGCTTGAGTAGGGTTTTGATGTTCGATAATGGTTTACAATGTGGTTTGACCATATGACTAGTGGATGGTATGGGATATCTAAGGTCATATGAGGGAGACTATTGGAGAAATCCAAGTCGATCAAGGTTGACCGGACACTTGGTGTGGAGAAGTCCAAGTATGGTGACTTGGTAAGGAAAAGTCCAAGTATGGATACTTGGCAAGGGAAAATCCAAATCGGTCAAGGGAGATCAAACACTTGGTGTTGGAAAGACCAACGGGGATTTGGTGAGGGAAGTCCCGGCAGGTCTGGGAGACCGTGCTTGGCGAGTAAAGTCTCGGATGAGGAGTCTTGGCAATGAAGTCTCAGAGGCATTGCCTCTTGGCAGTGAAGTCCCGGAGGCATTGCCTTTTGGCAGTGAAGTCCCGGACGAGGAGTCTTTGCAATAAAGTCTTGGAGGCGTGGCCTCTTGGCAATGAAGTCTCGGATAAGGAGTCTTGGCAAGGGAAGACCCGACTGATCAGGGAGATCAAGCTTTGCAAAGGGGAAGTCTCGAAGGCAAGGCCTCTTGGCAAAGGTAGACCATAGAGCATGATGATAGATGATGGAAACACTTGAAGGCTAGCACAAGGATGAAGAGTCACGAACTCGAGGGATCCGGGAGGCATGAGACTGATGGAAGTGGATTGAAGGCTTAGGTCTAGGCCTAGAGTGAGTATCAAGTATGAAGGGATCATATTTAGGGTGTTAAACCTCAGTGTTGAGGTATAACAGTCGACTGCTAGTTCAATTCAATCGACTGGGCTTTGTTTATAGGGAAATAGAAGCAAGGTGACCCCGATTAGCACCTCGACTGGGCTGTAGTTGAGGCGACACCTCAACTGGTGAGGTGGAGTCGAGCGGTGAGACTTGGGAAGTCGAGATAGTTCTATGGAAGCACTCGACTAGCACCTCGACTGGACAACTCGATTGCACCTCGACTGGTCGTTCTAATAGGCTGCTCAGAAGCGAGGCAGACTTGACCAATGCCTCGACTAGGAGCTAGTCGATATACCGCCTCGATTGGATCACTCGACTGACACCTCGACTGGTTCCAACACATGTATGAAAACAATTGCTCAGAAGCAAGGATGACTCGACTAGTGCCTCGACTGGGGTATCAGTTGAGGCGACTCCTCGACTGGCGAGGCGACCGTTATGCTACAATGTTCAGAATCGTGAGCTTCGACAGGGGTTCTTTGAGGTTTCGAAGGGTCTTATAAGAAGGAGGCTTATGGACGTTTTTGGGCACTGGTTCTTGGACGAAAAGAGGGCAAAGTGCTGTTGCATTCCAACCTTCTATGGTTTCTCCAACACAACCAAAACAAGCAATCAAGCAAAGGCATTTGTGTAAAGTGTTCTTGTTTCTTCATTTCATTTACATTTTGTATTTGGTTGTTATTGTTGTAAGCTCTATTGTAAGAGGTTTCTCCACCTCCGTATTGCTTTCGAGAAGGGGAAGATTTACTGGTGGTGTGCATCACTAGAGCTCGCTAGGGCTCGACCGTGGAGTAGGAACTAGCGTTCTGAACCATGTAAAATGCGTGTGTCATGGTGTGTTGTATGCATTGTATTTGTACTTGTATTTTCACTGCGTACTAACAAATGTAGACAAGCACGATGAATTCCATTATCAAAATCGACGAATTGCTATTCACCCCTTTCTAACGATGCCATTAGTCCTACAAGTGGTATAAGAGCGAGGTCGCTCTTCAAGGCTTAACAACCATGAGAGCACACTAGAGGGAAGAAGGAAGATGGAGGAGCCAAATTTTGAATTGGGATGGGACATCTATGTGCCTCCTCCATATAAAATCTATGGAGCTAAAGAATTCGATCAATGAAAGGTAAGGATGGAACATTTTCTAATGTGTGAAATAGAAAATTGGTTTATTTTGATGCAAGGAGTTGAAGTTCCCATGGACAAGAAGGGTAGAATACCCAAGAAAAAGAAATGGACAAAGGAGCAACTAGAACAATTTGAAAGAAATGATAAGGTAATGCAATTGTTATTAAATTTGTTACCTAACGAGGTTTGTCTAGATTAGGTGAGTTTAGGGATGCTAAGCAATTATGGGGCAAGGTAACCAAGCTTCATGAAGATTCCTCATCCACACAAATGGAGGAGCCTCAAGAAGAAGAAAATCCATCTTTGTCCCAAGCTCATGTAGATTCAGAGGTTGATAGATGTTCAACTTCCGACGAAGAGGTGGAAGAAATTGTAGAAGCCTCCACTTCAAGAATTGAGGGAGAGCTTAGATCTTCAACCTCGGAACAAGAGCAAGAGGAGGAGCCATCTACCTCTGGACATGAAGAAGAAGTATAAAATTCACCTACTATTCAAGAAGTAACTCAAATGCAATTGTTAGAAATAAAAATCATATAACATGCTTTAAGTGTAGGTAAGTAGGGCATTATAAGAGTAAATGCCCAACAAGATTCAAAAAGGCTCAACTAGCACCAAGGGCCAAAGAAAAGTCAAAGGAAGACGGAACCCCAATTCGCAAGAGCACGGAGAATATAGTATGCTTCAAGTGCAATAAAAGAGGGCATTATCGGAGTCAATGTCCTAGGGGAAGTTGTAGGGGATCGATTGGACACTAGAGGGGGGGGGGGGTGAATAGCGCGTTACCGTTCGTTGATGGAAATCATTTGTGTTTGCTTGTTACAATTCTTGTTAGTACGCAGCGGAATAAACAATAATGAAAATACAACAAGAACACAAGCACTACAAACGCAAGGATATAACGTGGTTCGGAACCGAACGGTTCCTACTCCACGGATCGAGCTCTAAAGAGCTCTAGTGATGCCAATGCAATCACTAATCACAAATACTCCTCGACACAAGTCGGAGGCGGAGAAACCTCGTACAAACGTTCTTACAGCAATAAGGGAAAAAAATACAAGCAAATACAATGGAAATGTAAAGAACACTTTACAAAACTAGGGTTTGAGCGCTTTGCTTGTTGGTTGCTTGGATGAGGTAGAAGGGCCCTGAAATGCACCTGTAAATCGCCTTCAAATCACCCCAAGAAAGCTCCCAAAGAACCAATGCCAAAATCCTCCACAAGCTCCCCTTTTTAACCTGCATCGGGCTGGATTTCCGCCGATCAGTCGACTGCCATAAGTCACCAGTTGACTGATGCCACTATTGCTGTGAGACAACGGCTCAATCCATGCTGGAAAAGTTCCAACGAGACTCTCACTCACGATCATTGCCCAGAGCCGATCGCCTACCGACTACGGAGCATTCTGCTCGCAACTCAATCTGGCAATTCAACCCTAAATGGCAGTTGAGCTCTAGTCAACTCATGGCAGTCGAACCGGCCATAATGCCAGTCGACTGCCAACCTCAAAGATGAGGTTTTAACCCAAGTATAGTGCCCCCATACTTGCTAGACCACCCTTAGCCTAGACCTAAGCCTTCTAGCCACCTCCATCAGCCTCACGCCTCTCGGATCCCTCCAAGTCATCCATGACTTGTTCATCCATCACGCTAGCCTTCAGGTGCTTCCATCGGCTATGTCATGCTAACGGTGTCTACACCGCCAAGGCACATTGGACTTACGCCGCAAGACTCCGCTTGGACTTTACGTCGCCAACCATTGGACTTATGCTGCCAAGACTCCACCCTTGGACTTTACGCCGCCAATATCAAACCCCTTGGACTTCTCAAAGGCCAAGACTCAAGCTTGGACTTTCCCTTGCCAACCCATGTTGAACTTTCCATGCCAAGACCCATGCTTGGACTTCCCTTGTGCCAAGTACTCAAGACTTGGACTTTCCCAAATGCCAAGTGTCCCACTTGGACTTTCCATGCCAAGTACCCATGACTTGGACTTTACCTTGCCAAGACCCATGCTTGGACTTTCTCATAATCACATGTTCAACCCTAGTCAACCATCAAAGTCTCCCTCAAGTCAAACTCGAGTCTCATCAATTATAACCTGAGTCGATTATATAAACAATCTCCCCAAAACATTAACCGGCATCAATGTCAAACATCAATGTCAACTCACTTTGTCAAACCACTTTGTCAAACATCAAAACATCACTCGAGTCAAACTCGAGTCTGGTCAATCGTGACCTGGGCTGATTGCACCAACAATCTCCCCCTTTTTGATGTTTGACAAAACAAACCTTGAGTTAGGCCCCTAACTCAAACTCCCTTACCAATTTCCCAAATTGGTAATTTTACTCTCCCCCTTTTTGACATACATCAAAAAGGTTCTCTCCAAGGAGGTCAATGTCTCATATCCAATGAGATCTTACAATCTCCCCCATGGTCCAAAAATACCTAGGATTCCATCAATCTTCCTAGTGATAAGTCTCATATCACTCAAGAGAGACAATCCTATTCACTCTCCCAATTTCCAAATTGGGTATCAAAAACCCATCAATTTTCCCAATTGATGACACTCTCCAAATAAGTTCTCCCCCTTCAAGAAGAAAAATACATCCATCATCCCATGATGGATACCTCCCCCTAAAGGCTTGCTCCCCCTTGACCATTGCACCAACAATGTCCTTGGGAAAGTCTTTAAGCCTATAGGAACTCTAAACCATCAAAATTAAGGTTCAGAGTTCAACATAGAACTTTCAATCACCTTATGATTGATACAAACCCTAAAAACTCTCCTAATCCATATCCAATAGATTTTCACCCTTTATAATACTTCCCAAAGCATATCCTAGGGTTAGGAGTGGTTAGGAAACCATACCATAGCTGAAATCAAGCGAAACAAACCTTGTTAATCCAAAATCGACTGGCAATGACTCACGATAGTAATCGGCGAATCGCCTTCATCACCAATCATTATCGCGGATGACTCGATAATCAAATTTCAAATTTTAGCTATCAGAATCGAATTTTGAAAAGTCATAAGTAATTCTACGTATTTTGAAAATTCATGAAATTTCATACGTACATTACTTATAATCAATACAATGGGTGAAGAATATTTGAAAATTATTTTACACATAAAAGAGTGAGTTTGATACAAAACTCAAAACCATTGAAATTTTCAATATTTTGGCCCTATTTTGTATCAACTCTATCAATGGTGATTGCTATCAAAAGATAGACTTCACCAAGGTTTTTCAAAATGATTTTGAAGTGTTTTTAAAACCTTATTTTGGATCATATTCCTTGGGCTCTATATACATGAAACCACTTGTAGGGGATCGATTGGACGTTAGAGGGGAGGGGGTGAATAGCGTGTTACCGTTCGTTGATGGAAATTGTTCGTGTTTGCTTGCTACAATTCTTGTTAGTACGCAGCGGAATAAACAATAATGAAAATACAACAAGAACACAAGCACTACAAATGCAAGGAAATAACGTGGTTCGGAACCGAACGGTTCCTACTCCACGGATCGAGCTCTAAAGAGTTCTAGTGATGCCAATGCAATCACTAATCATAAATACTCCTTCTCGACACAAGTCGGAGGCGGAGAAACCTCGTACAAACATTCTTACAACAATAAGCGAAAGAAATACAAGCAAATACAATGGAAATGTAAAGAACACTTTACAAAACTAGGGTTTGAGCGCTTTGCTTGTTGGTTACTTGGATGAGGTTGAAGGGCCCTAAAATGCACCTGCAAATCGCCTTCAAATTGCCCCAAGAAAGCTCCCAAAGAACCAATGCCGAAATCCTCCATGAGCTCCTCTTTTTAACCTGCATCGGGCTGGATTTCCGCCGATCAGTCGACTGCCATAAGTCACCAGTCAACTGATACCACTGTTGCTGTGAGACAATGGCTCAATCCACGCTGGAAAAGTTTTAACGAGACTCTCATCAATCGACTACCAACATTGGCAGTCCACTGCCAACATTGGCAGTCGACTGCCAGCCCCGTAGCCGACTGCCCAGTCGGCTACGGAGCATTCTATGCTCGCAACTCAATCAGCGTGATATCAGAATAATCGCTTCCAATGAGCAGCTTGATCGCCAAGGAGCCCTAAATGGCAGTCGAGCTCTAGTCAACTCATGGCAGTTGAACCAGCCATAATGCCAGTCGACTGCCAACCTCAAAGATGAGGTTTTAACCCATGTATGGTGCCGCCATACTTGCTAGATCACCCTTAGCCTAGACCTAAGCCTTCTATCGACCTCCATTAGCCTCACGCCTCTCAGATCCCTCCAAGTCATCCATGACTTGTTCATCCATCGTGCTGGCCTTTATGTGCTTCCATCGGCTATGTCATGCTAATGGTGTCTACACCGCCAAGGCACATTGGACTTATGCCGCCAAGACTCTGCTTGGACTTTAAGTCGCCAACCATTGGACTTATGCTGCCAAGACTCCACCCTTGGACTTTACGCCGCAAATATCAAACCCCTTGGACTTCTCAAATGCCAAGACTCAAGCTTGGACTTTCCCTTGCCAACCCATGTTGGACTTTCCATGCCAAGACCCATGCTTGGACTTCCCTTGTGCTAAGTACTCAAGACTTGGACTTTCCCAAATGCCAAGTGTCCCACTTGGAATTTCCATGCCAAGTACCCATGACTTGGACTTTACCTTGCCAAGACCCATGCTTGGACTTTCCCATAATCACATGGTCAACCCTAGTCAACCATCAAAGTCTCCCTCGAGTCAAACTCGAGTCTCGTCAATTATAACCTGAGTCGATTGTATAAACAATCTCCCCAAAACATTAACCGACATCAATGTCAAACATCAATGTCAACTCACTTTGTCAAACCACTTTGTCAAACATCAAAACATCACTCGAGTCAAACTCGAGTCTGGTCAATCGTGACCTGGGCCGATTGCACCAACAGGAGTCACCCTCGGAAGGGAAAAGGAGAGAGCTCAAATGTAGGGGGAGATAAGGCAAACCCTAAGGTAAATTTTTATAATTCTCTTAATTTATGTAATGATAGAAAGAATGCTTGGAATGGTTTCAATTTACTTGCAATTGTTGATTATTATGAGAAGCATGCTAGTAGTAAGCCTAAGGATCAATCTAAAAATAAGTATTTTTGTTTTGGTGCCAAATATTGTAATCTGAGGGATAAGGTTGAGACCCCATCTAATAACCCTAAGAAATCTAGGCATATGCCTAGGAAGAAAAATGTCTCAAGAAACAATGGAAATTCAAAAATTGAGGTATTAGAAAAGGAAAATCAAGCTTTGAGGTCAAAGCTTGAGAAAATGGAGAAGACCCTAGGGAAGATGGAAAACATGATTATGGATTCAAATGAACAAAACTTAGGTGTTGGTAGGAAAGATTTAGTTAAGGGCAAGGAAGGTTTGGGTCACAAGCCTAAGCCCAAGAAGACCATTCAAAGCTACCACAATGTCCATTTAATTATGGAACTAGTTCTAGGTCTAATAAAGTCAAGGCTACTAGGGAAGTAATCCCTAAGGCTAATCTTGACATGTGTCTAGTGGATAAGGTTTCAATGAAACCTAGGAAAGCCACTAATAAGGTTACAAGGGAAGCAATCCCTAGGGTTAACCTTGACAAGACTAAAATGACCAAGGCTTCTAAGCCTAGGAGGGTCATTAGGAAGATACTAAGGGAAGTTATCCCTAGTGAGTACCTAGTAAACCCAAGGAGCTCCAATAGGTATTGAGTTCTTAGGAGCGTGAAACCCTCACGCTAGATGGGTTTAGGGCATGTCATCCTCAAATGGATAGGTAGTTAACCTAACCATGATAAAGGTGGCACTTTAGGATATTTTCAAGGTTTTGGTATTCCTTAAAAATGAGGTTGAATTACGTCCTAAAAGATTTTAGGACATGCCAATGGATTTTATGGAAGTTGAAAATTGATCAAAATTGGCACAATTAGGTTAAGGGTCAATAGTGTGCCATTTTTGGAGTTTTGGCACATTTGGAAAACTTAGTTTATTATGGAAAAATGGGGTTAAATCTAGAAAATGACAATTAGATTTAAAACTTAGGTATGTTTATACCTTTGTATTATTTATATGTCATATTTTGTTTGCCATATGTCATGACATCATATTTCATTTGATCATATAAAATGTCATGATCATGCTTAGTTTGAATATGTCATGTTTATATTTAGGACTATCTTTATGCCATGACATCATGATTATTGGCAAATACTTTTAAATTATGCACATTATTAGGCCATGATCATCATTCATGCATTTAGGATAATTAAAATTCAATTTAAGGACAAAGGCATGATTTGAAGTCCCAAGTATAAGGGAATCAAATAGTGTTGCCTAGAAAAATACATAAACCCCTAAGAACCTAAACCCACATCTCACAAGAACATTAGATTGACATTTGTGTGTAATGATACACCCTAGATACATGTGAGATGTTAGGAAAATGAGTTAAGTTCAAGGTGCATAGATGTTGCCTCTAGATAAACTCAAACTCATCTTAATCATAGGTATAAATCATGAGGAAAGCTAGTATACAAGTCATGCATACTTAGCCCATAGACCATGATTGAAATTAAGGTTTTGAAAGCATTTTAAAATTATTTTTAAAAACCTTGGTGAATCCTATCTTTTGATAGCAATCACCATTGAGAAGATCGAAACAAAGTTGGCTAAAAAACATTGAAGGTTTCAATGCTTTTGAACTTTGTATCATTCTTTGAATTTAAAAGTAATTTTCACAAAAAATTGTTTTTCCCCTATATTGTTTGGCATAAGTAATGTGTGGTTGAAATTTCACGATTTTTTGAATTTTCTAGAATTACTTATGCATTTCTGAAGTTCATCAGAAAATTCGATTTCAGAAAATTCTAAAATCAGTCGAGGCGCCACCTCAATTGGAGATGTTGACACTCGGTTGGAGCTTTCTCAGTCGACTGTTAGCACTAATTGTGGCTTACCAATATTGGTTTAAGCCATCTGACCATAACCTTAGGTTAGATAACTATTCCTACACCTCTAGTATGCTTAGACATGTTGGGATGTATACTGAAAAGTCTATCTTTGGTATGAATATCTTTATTTTTGAAATAAGAATCATATGATCATTGTTTGCATATTTATGATTATGCATATTGTCTAATACATTACATTGCAGATAACATGGTGTGTGGTGTCACACGGGAGATCATGTTATGGGCTCCTTGTAATGTATAAGTTAAGCTCACAACCGAGATGGCTTTGGACAAACCATTGGTATGGTTGTAGTGTGATTTGGAATTGGTTTGTCTTGACCATAGAATCACGCTAGTGCACTTTGTGTGTATTGAGCAGGACCGACCTAGAGGTGATTCGATTTATTGCTGACTACATAATCGAATCAGACCTCAGATATTATATTGTACATACTCTTAATCCCGATATAATAACGGGCACATATATTTAGTATTCATTTCTTTGATTTACCAATGGCCGAGATTTATAGATTAAATCGATAGGCTCGGTAAGTTGGGAAATGATATTATTTATATGGTGTATCGTTGATTATAGGAGGAAACCGTGTCCTATATATTAGGATGATGATGTCCCCTTGAGGAGCGCATAAGGTTCATCATATAAACCCTGCAGGTGGACTTGGTCCGGCATGATGAAAAGATTGAGTGGTACTACTCATGGAGTTAGATGTTGATTAATTAATGGTCAGTAAATTAATTAATCGACAGACATTCGAGATCTTAAACATGGGGAGAAAATGTACAAATAATATATGGAGCCCATATTAACTTATGGGGGTTGGTGAGGTAGATCAATGACAATCCTTTAGTGGAATGGATAATCATTAATGGATCGGACTTTATGTGGACGTGATCCATTGGGTGGCCAAGATCCAACTCCTCCTCATGGTCCCTATTGTAGCCTATTAATACCTCATGAAGCTTAGATCCAATAGATGAAAACAAAACTCTAGATCCAAAGTTAGAGATTATATCTCTAGATCTGACGGTTGAGATTAAATCTCTAGATCCAACGGTTGAGATTAAATCCCTAGAACCAATGGTGGAGATTAAAACAAGGCTTATCCCTAACTCTATAAAAGGGGAGGATAGGGGTGGGCAGCAACTTGATGGATGGGATTAGGGTTTGCTTCCCTTGGGCGGCAAGCAATCCCATTAGGGTTTGGATTGTGTTTTAGGCAGCTAGGGTTTTGGTGTTGGGGTGGGCAACAACAAGAAGAGAAGGAGCTTTCTTCTTCTTCCTAAGATGTGGCCGGCAACCTATCCTTCCTCCCTCTACTTTGGCCGGTGCTCAACCTATCCTTCTTCCCCTCTTCCTTGGCCGGGATTTAGGAGAGCTAGGGTTAGGGTTTTGGGCGGCAACAAGGAGAAGGGTTGGTTTCTTTTCTCTTCTCCAAGTGTTAGCCGGCGCCCATGCTCTCATTGATTCTCTTTTGGCCGGTTCCCATGCTCCATATTCTCTTCCTTGGCAGGCAGCAACATCGAGTCTATTGACTTGGTGGCCGGCTCTAGATAGGAAGAAGAGTTTTGTTTTATGATCTTCCTTTGTTTGGAGTGAACAAGGAAAGGAAGATTGGTGATCTAGAAGGCTTCGACTTTTGGAAGATCGTCTCCCACACGACATCCAAAAGGAGGAAGGACATACAATAGAAGATCAAGAGGTATAACAAGAGGTATAATCTTGTTTGTTTTGATTAGTATTCTTTTGTATTATGTCTATAATTGTTTTTCAATTATATGCATGTTGTATGTGGTTGTTTACTTTATGTATGTGGCTAAATATACTTGGACCCCGAACATAAACACAAAAGCCGACTATCCGTACATCGTCTATTCCACGGCTATTCATAGAATAGAGGTTGGTCGCTTGAACAACAAGTTTGTTCAAGTGACTACTCTAATCGAATAGCACGACGATGACAAGATTGCTTAGGCAATCCCTCTTGTCTAGGATTAAATTTTTTTTATCCGGGGACGTAGAAGGGATCGCCATGAACAAGCGACCGAGTTGAAGTGGGAAGCGAAGTTTCTCCACCTTCAATTGGAATAAGAGCTTCAGTTCCAAAGGAAAAACCTTCAATTGGTATCAGAGCCACGGTTTCCGGTTTTGTGTTTTTAGGATTCAGTTACTCTTATGCATTTTTCATATATTATATGTGCCAGATAATAGCAGGATATGCGTAGGTTAACTCTTTTGTTGTAGGCATAAGATCTGACTATTATGGCCATATGTGTGTATGTGATTGTATGTGTGTAATAGTATATTTTGTTGAATCCTCGGGGTTGACGAGGCTAGTATTTAATTTTTTGTAAATTAGATACGACATTGTTTAGCCACTCTTTTTATTTTAGTTTACTTTCAATCTAGATTTCATGTACACTCCCTCGTGGAGAATAGAATCGATGGATGTAAATTAAAATAGTTTTTAGTCTCGGCTCGGATCTCTGGATGGCTCGTACATGGCGTAGGAGGAGCGGACGAGAAGGCGATACGACGGGAGACATATTGAAGACAAAAGCCATAATAGTTGGAAAATTTTTATTTTTCATATTTATTTCTTATTGTTTGATATGCATGTCGTAGGCTAGAAAATTCCTCAATTTCAAATTACTAAGTGGGAGAGGGAAATTTTTATAAATTCCCACGACCTCCATTACGATTTGACAAGTGATGCAAACAAACTTGCGCGTCGGCTCTGAGTGCCTTCCTCCCCATCGAATGAGTTTGTTTGCGGATCACAAGGTCAAATATGGTTATAGGAAATTATTAAGGAGCATGTGTACTTCCCCATCGGAAGGCACATAACCCGAGATAATTACCTTGGTATCAAGTAATGGTGAACACTTAGATGCAAATAGGAGTATCCTCCCCATCGGAGTCACTGCTATTATTTCTAGGGATGAAGAGAAACCAACTATTAATTTTATTTGTCAAAAAGTTAGGTTGACAAGATAGTAAAATTAATGGGTAAAACCTCCTCTTACAAATGTAGAATTCGTATACGTCCGCACTATCGTGCCATACGATATTCTCGGTGTTTTGAGGTGTTGGTTGATTTTAAAATTTTATTGTTTGAGGAATCAATAATTTTTTGAAATCTAAAGTAGGGATCTATGTGATTCTTAGGTTTTCTTTCAAAATGACTTTCAGTCCACTTGCTATGATACTAAAGGAAAATAAACTTACTGTACATAATTATGATGATTGGAAAAAGGAATCTTGATATTGTCTCAACTGTTGAGGAGTACAAGTATGTATTCTTCGAAGAGTGTCCTCCTAAGCCTGCAAATGAGCTGGAAGTCCTTGGAGCTGAGATCGATGGGGAAACCCAGGTCGATATCATTCTCTAGTCGACAGAAAGGCTTGCTCAGGCTCAGGCCATGGTTGCTCAGAAGGTCTCTACTTCTAAGCCGAAAGGCAAGAAGAAGAATAAACAAGGTGTTGGCGGATCGTGCTAATCCTCGGAATGCTCATAGGCTCCCATGTCCCCGGATTAAAATTTTCACTAATGAAAACTAATCCGGATGGGATGAGTTTCCTAAGCACAACCAATTCATCGTCGTGCCAACGACTCGAGCGATCGCTTGAACAAACTAGTTGTTCAAGCAACTAAACTCTTCTAGTCGATTAGCCGCGGAAGAGACGACGGACGGATCGCCGGTTTTTGTGTTTCTTATTCGGGGTCCATGATTATACAAATACATGCAAATGTAAACTAGTATAATCAACATATACTAACATAAAGAACATAAGCTAGCATATCAATAAGAACATGCAAAGAACAATAATAAAAGTTATAAACTTTTATACCTCTTGATCTTCTATCGTATGTCCTAACCTCCTTGTAGACTTCGTGTGGGCGAAGATCCTCCACAAGTTGAAGCTTCCTAGATCTTCTTCAATCCAAAGAAAGAAGAACTCTCTTCCCCTTCTTGCTTGAGCCAACCACCAATCCACAAAAGGATTGATGCTGCCGGCCCCAAGAATAAAGAGAACATAATGGAAACAACCAAGGAACCGAACTAGGGACAAACCCTAGTTTTGGTGCCGCCGGCCAAGATGGAGTGAAGAGGAGAATAGGAAATCGGTTGAGCCCTGACCAAGGTGGAAGGAAGAGAAGGTAGGAGCCGGCCACACCTTAGGAAGAAGAAGAACCCTCCTCCTATATTTGCCACCCACCTTAACTTCCATAACCTAGCCGCCCAACCTCCTAACCTCCTAGGGTTTCTTGCCGCCCAACCAAAGATAGGCAAAACCCTAACTCCCTTAGGGTTTCTTGCCGCCCACTTTAGGTTTGGCAAAACCCAAATCTCCAAAACCAAATCATCAACCTAGATCAAAAGGAGAAGCATGGGCGCCGGCCAAACCATGGAGGAAGGAGGAAGAAGGATGCCGGCCACCATTAGGAAGAAGAAGAAGAAGCTCCCTCTCCTTTTGTGGCCACCCAAAAACCCTAGCTCCTCCACTTTCTTGCCGCCCAAGCCAAAGCCCCTCAATTAGGTTTTCCATGTTCCATCATTATCTTGCCGCCCACCCTAAGCCACCCTTTTATAGAGTTAGGGTTTAGGCCTTGGTTTAATCTCCACCGTCGGTTCTAGGGTTTTAATCTCAACCGTCGGATCTAGAGATTTAATCTCTACCGTCGGTTCTAGGAATTTAATCCCAACCGTCGGATCTAGAGATTTAATCTCCACCGTCGGTTCTAGGGATTTAATCCCAACCGTCGGATCTAGAGATTTGTTTTCCATCATTTGATCTAGACTTCATGAGGTTTATATTAGGCTACGATAGGGACCATGAGGAGGAGTTGGGTCTTGGCCACCCGATGGATCGGAACCACACAAACTTGATCTATCAATGATGTTCCATTCCACTAGAGGATCATCATCGAACTACCTCACCAACCCCCATAAATTAATATGGGCTCCATATATTATTTGTACATCCATCTCCCCGTGTTTAAGATATCGAATGTCCGTCAATTAATTGATTTACTGACCATCAATTAATTAACATCTAACTCCTCGAGTAGTACCACTCAACCTTATCATCATGTTGACTAAGTCAACCTACAGGGTTTACATGATGAACCTTATGAGCTCCTCAAGGGGACATCATCAACCTAATACATAGGACACGGATTCCTCCTATAATCAACGACACACCATGTAAATAATATCATTTCCCAACTTACCGGGCATATTGATTTAATCCATAGAAATCTCACCCTCTGGTAAATCAAAGAAATAAATACTAAGTACATGTACCCGTTATTATATCGGGATTAAGAGCATGTACAACATAATATCCGAGGTCCGATTCAATTATGCAGTCAGCAATAAATTGAATCACCTCTATGTCGGTCATGCTCAATACACCTTAGTGTACTAGTGTAACTCTATGTTCAAGACAAAACAATACCAAGCTACACTACAACCATACCAATGGTTTGTCCAAAACCATCTTGGTTGTGAGCCTTTACTTATATTCTACAAGGGACTGATAACATGATCTTCTGTGCCGCACCCAGGCACCATGTTATCTACAATGTAAAATATTAGACAATATGCACACATATAAATATAACGTGCAAACAATGATCATGTGATTCTTATTTCAAAATAAAGATGTCCATAAAAAAGAGCTAGACTTTCAGTATACATCCCAACACAAGGTGGAGCAAAGCTGGTGGGAGGATCTTAAGGAGGAGTGAAGAAGCCGAAAGGCATGTGCTTCACTTGGAAGCAGACTAAACATTGGAAGAAGGACTGTCCCAATCCGAAATAGAACAAAGGTATATCCTTTGGTCTAGTCGTTGAAACATGGTTAGCAGTATTATCTACCGGCACCTGGTGTGTAGATACGGGAGCCACTGATCTGTAATACTTTGCAGGGGTTCCAGGAAACCCGACAACTAGCTGAAGGGGAGATTACCGTTTACTTGGGCAATGCCACGAAGGTGGCGGCTATTGCAGTGGGAAATGTTTATTTATCTTTTAAGAAAAATAAAGTTTTGGTTCTTAAGAATTGCCTTTATGTACCTTTATTTAGAAACAATTTAATTTTGGTTTCTAAATTATTTGTGAATGGATACTCTATTTCTTTTAATGACAGAGTTGTTATAAAAAGGAATAGGGAGATTATCTGTTCTGGTGCATTGATAGAAAATATTTTTACACTTCAACCAAAAGCTCCCATGATGCAAATAGAATTTAATAACTCATCTTCTAATTATAATAAGAGAAAAGAACCTTCGAAGATGAACCAAACATATCTTTGGCATCTTAGGCTTGTTCATATTAACCTAAGCAGAATTCAAAGGTTGATAGCTGATGGACCTCTGGGTTCATTAGTGGTGGAGGATTTCCCAACCTACGAATCTTGCTTAGAGGGTAAAATGACCAAGAGGCCTTTTACGACCAAGGGGTATAAAGCCAAAGATGTGTTAGAATTGGTTCATTCTGATTTGTGTGGTCCTATGTCTATCCAGGCTAGAGGTGGTTTTGAGTATTTCGTCTCTTTTATAGACGATTATTCGAGATATGGATACATTTACTTGATGCGCCACAGGTCTGAATGCTTTGACAAGTTCAAAGAATTCAAGGCTGATGTGGAGAAATGTCAAGGTAAAAGTATCAAGACACTGCGATCTGATCGTGGTGGTGAGTACCTCTTGGGAGAGTTTAGGAACTACTTATCAGAGGCTGGGATTCAATCCCAATTGTCTGCACCTGACACACCCCAACAGAATGGTGTAGCAGAGCAAAGGAATATGACTCTTATGGAGATGGTTAGATCGATGATGAGTTATTCTGAGTTACCAGATTCGTTTTGGGGATATGCTTTAGATATGGTGGTGTACATTCTGAACTTGGTTCCATCTAAATCAGTGCCTTCTACTCCCACAGAATTGTGGATTGGGCGAAAGCCCAGTCTAAGACATATTCGGATTTGGGGGAGTCCACATATCTTTGGGCGGAATCTTTGGTAAGTTGGAACCTATATTGCTATAGAGGAATGAAGGGTGGTTTGTTTTATAGTCCTAGAGATCAGAGGGTGATCATTAGCACGAACGCCAGATTTCTAGAGGAAGACTATGTGATGAACCACAAGCCCTTGAGTAAAATTGTTCTGGAGGAATTAAAAGGGGAAGTCACTTCTTCAGTACCACCGGTACAAGAGGATATACCATAAGTCACTGCACCGCGTGTCACAGAGGATACACAGGTGATACCCCGTCGTAGTGGGAGGGTTGTGAGACAGCCTGATAGATTCATGTTCTTGGGAGAATCTTCTGATTTGATCCCTGGACATATGACGAGGCGATCCAAGATAAAGATGCAGTATCTTGGCAAAGTGCAATGAATACTCAGATTGAATCTATGGATTCAAATCAGGTCTGGGAGCTAGTGGAACCACCCGATGGTGTAAAAACCATTGGATGCAAGTGGATCTACAAAAGAAAGAGAGGAATAGATGGGAAGGTTGAGACCTTCAAATCGAGGCTTGTTGCGAAGGAGTATACTCAGAAAGAGGGTATCGATTATGAGGAGACCTTTTCGCCGGTGGCCATGCTTAAGTCTATCCAGATTCTCTTATGCATTGCAGCTCATATGGATTATGAGGTGTGGCAGATGAATGTCAAGACAGCTTTCCTTAGGGGAAGTCTTGAGGAAAACATCTAGCAACTAGAGGGATTCATTTTGAAGGGCAAAGAGCATCTTGTATATAAGCTTAATCGGTCCATTTATGGATTGAAGCAAGCTTCAAGGTCTTGGAACATCCGATTTGATGAGGTAATCCAGTCTTATGGATTTATTCAAAGTCCAGATGAGTCTTGTGTATACAAGAGATGTGACGGAAATGTAGTGGCATTTCTTGTACTATACGTAGATGACATTTTGTTAATTGGCAACAATGTTAAGGTGTTATTGGACGTAAGGGTATGGTTGTTCAAACAGTTTGATATGAAGGACTTGGGAGAAGTGGGACACATCCTTGGGATTAAGGTTATAAGAGATCGCAGGAAAAGGATGTTGTGCATATCCCAAGCTTCATACATAGACACGATTATGGATCGTTTTAGCATGTAAAACTCCAAGAAAGGTTTTCTACCTTTTAGACATGGAGTTCCTTTATCTAAGGAGATGTGTCCTAGAACATCTGAGGAGATAGAGAAGATGAAGGCGGTTCCTTATGCTTCGGCGGTAGGAAGCCTCATGTATGCAATGCTATGTACGAGACCAGATATCTGCTTTGCCATGGGCATGGTCAGCAGATATCAGAGTAATTCAGGACAGGGACATTGGACTGCGGTAAAACATATAATGAAGTACCTGAGAAGGACTAGGGATTATATGCTAGTTTATCAGGAAGATCAATTACTCCCTGTGGGTTATACAGATTTTGACTTCTAATCAGACAGGGATAACAGTAAGTCTACCTCAGGTTTTATGTTTACTTTGGGAGGTGGAGCCATTGTATGGAGGAGTGTCAAGCAGAAATGCATGGCAGACTCCACCATAGAAGCTGAGTATGTGGCAGCCTCTAAGGCGGCCAAAGAAGCTGTGTGGCTCAGGAACTTTCTGATGGACTTGGATGTGATTCCTGGTTTGCCCAGAACTATCACAATTTATTGTGATAATAATGGTGCAGTTGCAAACTCGAAGGAACCACGAGCCCATAAGGCAAGTAAACACATAGAGCACAAGTACCACCTGATACGAGAAATCATAAAGGAGGTAGAAGTTGCTGTCGCCTAGATTGCATCAGAGGATGACCTGGTAGACCCTTTCACTAAGGCCTTTCAGGCAAGAGCTTTTGATAGGCATGTGGAGGGAATGAGAATAAGATGTATGGCAGTATGAGGATAACATAGTCTTTTAGTATAAGTGGGAGATTGTTGGGATGTATACTGAAAAGTCTATCTTTTGTAAGAACATCTTTATTTTTGAAATAAGAATCACATGATCATTGTTTGCATATTTATGGTTATGCATATTGTCTAATACATTACATTGTAGATAACATGGTGTGTGGTGTCACACGGGAGATCATGTTATGGGCTACTTGTAATGTATAAGTATAGGCTCACAACCGAGATGACTTTGGACAGACCATTGGTATAGTTGTAGTGTGATTTGGAATTGGTTTCTCTTGACCATAGAATCACGCTAGTGCACATTGTGTGTATTGAGCAGGATCGACTTAGAGGTGATTCGATTTATTGCTGACTACATAATCGAATTGAACCTCAGATATTATATTGTACATACTCTTAATCCCGATATAATAACGGGCACATATACTAAGTATTCATTTCTTTGATTTACCAATGGGCGAGATTTATAGATTAAATCGATTGGCTCGGTAAGTTGGGAAATGATATTATTTATATGGTGTGTCGTTGATTATAGGAGGAAACCGTGTCCTATATATTAGGATGATGACGTCCCCTTGAGGAGCTCATAAGGTTCATCATGTAAACCCAGCAGGTGGACTTGGTCCGACATGATGAAAAGGTTGAGTGGTACTACTTATGGAGTTAGATGTTGATTAATTAATGGTCAGTAAATTAATTAATCGACTAATATTCGAGATCTTAAACACGGAGAGAAAATGTACAAATAATATATGGAGCCCATATTAACTTATGGGGGTTGGTGAGGTAGATCAATGATAATCCTCTAGTGGAATGAATAATCATTAATGGATCGGACTTTATGTGGGCTTGATCCATTGGGTGGCAAAGATCTAACTCCTCCTCATGGTCCCTATTGTAGCCTATTAATACCTCATGAAGCTTAGATCCAATGGATGAAAACAAAACTCTAGATCCAAAGCTAGAGATTAAATCTCTAGATCCGACGGTTGAGATTAAATCTCTAGATCCGACGGTTGAGATTAAATCCCTAGAACCAATGGTGGAGATTAAAACAAGGCTTATCCCTAACTCTATAAAAGGAGAGGATAGGGGTGGGCGGCAACTTGATGGATGGGATTAGGGTTTGCTTCCCTTGGGTGGCAAGTGATCCCATTAGGGTTAGGATTGTGTTTTGAGCGGCTAGGGTTTTGGTGTTGGGGTGGGTGGCAACAAGAGAAGAAGGAGCTTTCTTCTTCTTCCTAAGATGTGGCCGACAACCTATCCTTCCTCCCTCTACTTTGGCCGGTGCTCAACCTATCCTTCTTCCCCTCTTCCTTGGCCGGGATTTAGGAGAGCTAGGGTTAGGGTTTTGGGCGGCAACAAGGAGAAGGGTTGGTTTCTTTTCTTTTCTCCAAGTGTTGGCCGGCGCCCATGCTCTCATTGATTCTCTTTTGGCCGGTTCCCATGCTCCATATTCTCTTCCTTGGCCGGCGGCAACATCGAGTCTATTGACTTGGTGGCCGGTTCTAGATAAGAAGAAGAGTTTTGTTTTATGATCTTCCTTTGTTCGGAGTGAACAAGGAAAGGAAGATTGGTGATCTAGAAGGCTTCGACTTTTGGAAGATCGTCGCCCACATGACATCCAAAAGGAGGAAGGACATACAATAGAAGATCAAGAGGTATAACAAGAGGTATAATCTTGTTTGTTTTGATTAGTATTCTTTTGTATTATCTCTATAATGTTTTTCAATTATATGCATATTGTATGTGGTTGTTTACTTTATGTATGTGGCTAAATATACTTGGACCCCGAACATAAACACAAAAGTCGGCGATCCGTACATCGTCTATTCCGCGGCTATTCGTAGAATAGAGGTTGGTCGCTTGAACAACAAGTTTGTTCAAGTGACTACTCTAATCGAATAGCACGACGATGACAAAGTTGCTTGGGCAATTCCTCTTGTCTAGGATTAATTTTTTTTTATTCGGGAACGTAGAAGGGATCACCATGAATAAGCGACCGAGTTGAAGTGGGAAGCGAAGTTTCTCCACCTTCAAGTAGAATAAGAGCTTCGGTTCCAAAGGAAAAACCTTCAAGACAAGCATTGAAAGAGTGAGATTTTAATTTGAAATGAATTGGAGAGTTAATTAGGATAAAAATCAAATTTTAACGGAGTTTAAAGTTCAAGTTTGAAATTTTATCCTTATTTTTTTATTGTTTAAGGTTCCTATAGGCTTAGGAACTCTCCAAGGACATTGTTGGTGCAATGGTCAAGGGGGAGTAAGCCTTTAATGGGAGATTATCCATCTAGGTATGATATATGATGGCTTATAAAAGGGGGAAAAATAGAAGATTTCTTTTCATTTAGTGATAGATCACTAAGGAGAATGAAGACATTCAAGATGATTTTTGACCAAGGGGGAGAATGAAGAATCTCATTGAAAATGAGATATGGTAAACCTTGCTAGACTTTTTGATGTATGCCGATAAGGGGGAGAAATGGAAGGGGTTAAGTTAGGATCAACCTTAATATACACTAAACCCCAAAAATTTCAAAAATTTGAAATTCTGAATTGGGAACACTTCGTTATGCTTTGGCATATGAAGAGTCAAGTTGGGTTTATGGGATAACCTAACTTAACAGTATTGTCAAACATCAAAAAGGGAGAGATTGTTAGTGCATTCGACCTAGGTCATGATTAACCAGACTGAAGTGGGACTTGAGTAGGGTTTATATGTTCGACAATGATTTACAATGTGGTTTGACCATATGACTAGTGGATGGTATGGGACATCCAAGGTCATATGAGGGAGACTATTAGAGAAATCCAAGTCGGTCAAGGTTGACCGGACACTTGGTGTGGAGAAGTCTAAGTATGGTGACTTGGCAAGGAAAAGTCCAAGTATGGATACTTGGCAAGGGAAAATCCAAGTTGGTCAAAGGAGATCAGACACTTGGTGTTATAAAGACCAACGAGGAGTTGGCGAGGGAAGTCCCGGCAGGTCTGGGAGACCGTGCTTGGTGAGTGAAGTCTCGGACAAGGAGTCTTGGCAATGAAGTCCTGGAGGCGTTTCCTTTTGGCAGTGAAGTCTCGGAGGCATTGCCTTTTGGCAGTGAAGTCCTGGATGAGGAGTCTTTATAATGAAGTCCTGGAGGCGTGGCCTCTTGGCAGTGAAGTCCCGGATGAGGAGTCTTGATAAGGAAAGATTGGGCTGATCAGGGAGATCGAGCTTTACAAAGGGGAAGTCCCGGAGGCAAGGCCTCTTAGAAAAGGTAGACCATAGAGCATGATGATAGATGATCGAAAACACTTGAAGGCTAGCGCAAGGATGAAGAGTCACGAACTCGAGGGATCCGGGAGGCGTGAGGCTAATGGAATTGGGTTAAAGGGCTTAGGTCTAGGCCTAGGGTGAGCGTCAAGTATTAAGGGATCATACCTGGGGTGTTAAACCTCAGTGTTGAGATATAACAGTCGACTGCCAGTTCGGTTTAGTCGACTGGGCTTTGTTTATAGGCAAACAGAAGCACGGTGACCTCAACCAGCGCCTCGACTGGGTTGTAGTCGAGGTGACACCTCAACTGGTAAGGTGGAGTCAGGCGGTGAGACTTGGGAAGTTGAGATAGTGTTATGGAAGAACTCGACTAGCGCCTCGACTAGAGTCTAGTCGAGGTGGCGACTCGACTGGTGCCTCGACTGGTCATTCTGATAGGCTGCTCAGAAGTGAGACAAACTCGACCAGCGCCTCGACTAGGAGCTAGTTGAGGTGCCGCCTCGACTAGATCACTCGATTGGCCCCTCGATTGGTTTCATCACATGTATGAAAATAGTTGCTAAGAAGCAAGGCTGACTTGACTAGCGCCTCGACTGGCGAGGGGACCATTGTGCTGCAACATTCGGAATCACGAGCTTCGACATGGGTTATTTGAGGCTTCGAAGGGGCTTATAAGAAGAAGGCTTATGGACGTTTTTGGGCACTGATTCTTGGAGGAAAATAGGGCAAAGTGTTGTTGCATTCCAACCTTCTAGGATTTCTCCAACACAACCAAAACAAGCAATCAAGCAAAGGCATTTGTGTAGAGTGTTCTTGTTTCTTCATTTCATTTACATCTTGTATTTGGTTGTTATTGGTGTAGGCTCTATTGTAAGAGGTTTCTCCACCTCCAGATTATTTTCGAGAAGGAGAAGATTTTTTGGTGGTGTGCATCACTAGAGCTCGCTAGGGCTCAACCGTTGAGTAGGAACTAGGGTTCCGAACCATGTAAAATTTGTGTGTTGTGGTGTGTTGTGTGCCTTATATTTGTATTTGTACTTGTATTTCCACTGTGTACTAACGAATTTAGACAAACATAATGAATTCCAACAACGAAATCGACGAATTGCAATTCACCCCCCTCTCTAGCAACGCCATCGGTCCTACAAAGTGTATGAAGTACAATGAGATTGTCTAAGTCATAATTCTAATTTTCTAGGATTATGCCAAATACAAAATTTGACATAATTACAATTTAACCCCTTGAGTATGTCAACCCCCAAAATTTGACACACCATTGACCATTAACCTAGTTGTGCCAATTTTGATCAATTTTTCAACCTTCATAAATTCTATTGGTGCATCCTAAATTCCTTTAGGATATAATCCTAAATCCATTTTCAAAGTATTACAATACTCCAAAAATGTCTTAAAGGGTCACCTTTACGATGATTAGATTAACTACCTATCCATTCAAGGTTGGCACACCCTAAACCCATCTAGCATGATGGAATTACGCTCCTAGGAATCCAATACCTATTGGAGCTCCTTGGGTTAACTAGGCACTCACTAGGGATGACTTCCCTAGCTACCCTCCTAGGCTTTGAAACCTTGGTCATTTGGGTCTTGTCAAGGTCAACTCTGGGGTAACCTCCCTTGTAACCTTGCTAGTGACTTTCTTAGACTTCATCGAAGCCTTAGTCACTTGACACTTGTCAAGATTAGACTTAGCGATGACTTCCCTAGTAACCATGAAACTCCTAGACCTAGTGTTGATTCCATAGTCAAATGGAACGCTATGGTATGTAGGCATGACTACCTTGGACTTAGGCTTGTGACTCAAGTCTTTCTTGTCCTTAGGAAATGCTTGCCTCCTAGACCCTTTAATTGAATTTTTCATAATTTGAAGGGCATTTTCTATTTTTTCAAGCCTTGACCTCAAGGCTTGGTTTTCAACCTCTAATTTTCCCAATTTTGAATTTTCATTTGTTCTTTGGGCATTGTTCTTCCTTTTAAGAATATGTTTAACAATCTTAGGGTTAATGCCTAAATTGTTCTCTATCTTTCTAATGGTTTCCTTAGGTAGAATAGTTCTAGGATTATTGGTTCTAGATTTGTCCTTAGATTTAATATCATAATTCTTAGCACCTAAACAAATGTACTTATTGCTAGCATGCTTCTTTTGAACTATTGCAAGTAAATTACTAGCATGCTCTTTATTATGGCATTTGAAGGTGCATTAATAAAAGTTACCTTATCCTTAGGAGCTCCCTCTACATTTGATCTCTTCTCTTTGTCCTTCATAGGGTGACCCTCTCTAGGACATTGGCTTCGGTAGTGCCCTCTTTGGTTGCACCGAAAGCACACAATGTGCTCCTTGCCTTTTCTTGTCGGGGCTCCGGCCTCCTTTGCCTTCTTAACTCTTTTTGGGAACTTGAGTCGTCTTCTTAACTCTTTTTGGGCACTTTCCCTTGTAATTCTCTTGCTCCCTATACTCAAAACATGCTACGTGATTTTTATTTTTATTTAGCATGCTTGAGTTACCTTCTTGGATGGTGGTAGAATTTTGAATTTCTTCTTCATTTTCCTCGGAGGTAGATGGTTCATCTTAATTTTGCTTCGATATTGAAGACCTATGCTCTTCCCCCTCAATTATAGAGGTGGAAATTTCCTCAATTTCTTCTTCGGATGTTGAATACCTATCAACCTCTGAATCTTCATGAGCTTGAGAGGACACACATTCCTTCTCTACTTGAGCCACGAATGGTTCTTCATGAATCTTGGCTAGCTTTCTCCATAGATCCTTAGCATTCCTAAACTCTCTTATCTTGCACAAAATATCGTTAGGCAACAAATTTACTAACATTTTTGTTACCTTGTTGTTGGTCTCAAATTTTTAGACTTGCTCCTTCGTCCATTTCTTCTTCTTGAGAACTTTTCCTTTCTTGTTTATCGGAGCTTCAAATCCTACTTCAACACTAATCTAATTTTCGAATTCACACATAAGAAAATGCATCATTCTACCTTTCCAATATGCAAAATGATGCGGGCACAAATTTTTCACCTCATTGCGAGGAAGACGACGATGTCACGGAGGTTTAGGGTCCTCTCCGACCACAACAGTAAAAAGGTTGATAATGATGAAGCAAGTCACAAAGAACAATGACATAGGATTTAACGTGGTTTGGAATTCCAATTCCTACTCCACGGGATGAGCTCTAGAGCGAGCTACAGTGCTAAACACCTCTACTATATAAACCCTCCTTCTCGAAAGTACTTCTAGAGGTGGAGAAAAACCTCTTACAGTTACAAGGTGTACAAAATAAAGAGATGGATCCCTCTAAAACAACCTTCCGCTCGCTTTTTCCTCCTTTTGTCTCTTCTCCCCCTCTTTGGCTTGTCTTCTCCTCTTCTGTCTCCCGATCCCCCCAAAAGGTGTAGGTGGTTTGTGAATGGAGAAGAATGATCGATCCCCTCTCCTTCCTTCATTCTCCTCTTTTATACATGTTCCCCTGAAGCCTGCAGTGATGCAATAAACCATCCGCATCACCGTCCATGTGGAAGCCCCTCTTTACTTGAGGAATAATTTCGTTAGGAGGATAAGGAAGGGAGACTCGTGGGAATATTATGTGGCGTCCTAGTTTGTTACATCATGTAACAAACCCTTATAAGACAGAGTATCAAGGAACATCCCACCCGTCTCCTTTACCCTCTCTTTCTCCTCTGAAGGCCTTTAATTTCCCTAGTCATCTCCTCTAACTTCTACACTGACTCGGTTTCATTCCCGGCTCTACCCTTTTTATTTTGTTTAAACCAGGGCGTATATTATTCAACTCAGCTTTCTGGGTTAACATTTAGACACACTCCGGCCGTAGGGCCTATTTATACTTCCCCTAACTCCTCGAGTCACTTCCCGAGTTGCCTCCTGACTCACATCCCGGGTTACCCATTCGGTTTCCTTTTGGCTATCAGACGTTTTCGTCCTATTCTACGTCACCACCTTATCAACTAGGTCTACTTCCCTTGGCCAAGTCTAGCTGGTCCAGGCAATATATCACACACTACATCCTTCATCCCAACCATCGTTATTTCGATGTCCAACTTACTGTTGGATCGAAATGAGCGCTAGAGGGGGGGGGGTGAATAGCGATAGAAAATTTTTCTTTTTCGATGTTCGTGTTAAAAACTCAAGAGATAATTAATCGCAGCGGAATGTAAATGTAAAAACAAGAGAGACAAAGGTTTTACTTGGTTCGTAGCCGTAGGCGACTACTCCAAGGCCCTAGTGGTCCTTGACCACGCACGGAGGGCAAATTACTAAACAAACTCCTCCTCGTTGGAGGTAGGAGTTAATCGATACAAAAAAACTTGAGGTAGAGGGACACTCCCCCTCTCCTCGTTACGATAAAAAAAGCTTCGAAGAATGTAAATGAGCAACGACACTAAAATTAAAGCCGACGTACAAAAATAAAGGAAATGAAACCTAGACGTCGGAGAAGAAGAAGCACGTTGTTGTCGGTAGCTTTGCGGAGACTTTTTGGAAGCTTAGAATTGTTATTAAAACCCTAGGTTTGGCCCTCCTTTTATAGCCTTTGAGCCCCTTTTCGAGTGGGTCTTCAACCAATCACAAATGGATACCAAACCGCTTTGAGGTGGAGTGATAAGCCTTGACTCTTCGAATCTGATCATTGACCATCTGATCGATGGCCATCATCGATCGGTGATGGCGATCATCGGTCGATTGATGACCTTCAGCCTGATCGATACACGGCAATGAGTCCTCCAAGCCGGGCAATGATCGATGCTTGCTGCAAGTCAAAGTTAGCTCAATAAAAACATAATTTCGATGGTCGTCGACCATCCGATCTCGACCTAGACCATCTATAAGATGTCTTTGGTCGGATCTACGCTTAAGATCATCCCCGTAAAGAGGATACGACCTTACTTACTCTCGCACACACGAGCTTACCTCGATACTTACGTGTCACTTTTGCTTCCGGCCTTCCACTTGATTCCTTCGGCTCCCTCCGAAGTAACTCGAGTATCGCCCGACCACCGTGGCTTCCTCCGGGTGTCGCTAGCCTTCAGCTCCAGCTATATCAATCTTCTGCACACTCGATTCAGCTCGTGAGAAAACAAAATAGACTTAACTTTTGTGTCTTTGCTATAATCAAAACACAGGTTGGATTTCGGTGCCTCACTGCACCAACACTTACCAATCAAGTTACAGTGGTATCATTAGCCACACCCTAAAATAGTCAAACAAAACTTTGAGTTTGACTGTTTAAGTGAAAAATTCCACTACATCCTCCTCCTTATCGATCCTCTTTGTTGGGTTTCCTGCACTGCGGCGTGTGTGTGTTCGATCATGTTTCGTAAACATGAGCACAGCGGAAGCAATTAAAAATAATAAATCTATATTTATTACAACACACACAACACACGCATGCTATTACAACAAGTGTAGACATAACCGTAAATTAAAATTTGCAATAAAAGGAAATTAAACTACGTTATACCTTCCGTATGACGTGTAGCGGGAACGACATCAACCGGAACGATCCTCGTAAGAATCGTCTCTATCCGTATCCACGCTGAGCTCCTCAGGATGACTTCGCTAAGTCACGAGCTTCGTCTTCGTACGGGTTACTAGCCTCGTGTTGAAGACGACGTGATCGAGAGATGATCACGATCCGAATCTAAATTCGGATCCTAAAACGAGTTCTCAAAACTCGCTTCTCCGGAGAGGTATTCGTCAACCGTTTGACGAATCCTTCGTCCTCCACCTCAGAGGATTACCGGAGATCAAATCCCCGGTAAGTTAGCCGCTGTCGGAGCACTAACCGTCGTCCAAACGACGCTCCGACGAGAGGAGGAGAAGCTGTCCAGAAAACTGGACAGCTTGGTGGAGGAGTAGGCGCCGGCCAAAACAAGGAGAGAAAAAGCTCACCTTGATGCCGAACCTATAGGAGATCACCGGAGGGTCGCCGGAGGTTCACCGGCTGGAGCTTGGACGCCGGCAAGGGTCTTGGACGGCGGCACAAAGCTGGGCGGCGGCAGCTTGTAGTTGGGCACCGAAATCACCAAGGAGGTGGGCGGCAACTATGTTGGGCGGCCAAAATAGATTAGGGTTTTGGATTAGGGTTTAAGCCCTATTTTATAGAGAACTAATTCTCTTAATGGTTAATGGATCATATCCATAAAGCCCGTTAACCCGCTCCATTAAGATAAGTTAAAATAAACCAAACCATGATGGTTTATTTTAAGTTAAAACGAACCGAACCAACCTTTGGTTCATTCGTTTAATATAAACCAAACCCTTTGGTTTATTCTCATTCATTGGATTAGAACCAAACCATTTTGGTCCATCCATTATGTCTTCATAAGACACGGCCCATCCATGCTTCCATTGCGACTGAAACAATTTCATGCTCGCTTTATGTTTGGTCCAACCAAACATAGTTTCTCTCGGTCCGAGAATCCCATTCTCAAGCTCGTTTTAAATCCTTTGGATTACACTCGTTGTGCGTGTGACCAAATAGGTTCTCGGTTTATGTTGGCCGTCTATAATTAACCATTAATTATAGAATGATCATGAGTGGCACCTAGTAGTACATCATGATCCCCAATTAACCGAAAAGATCAACGGTTGATCCGTAACTATTTCAAACCCTTCAAGAGCTCGAATGAATCGTGCCCCATTCCCTTCACTCATCTTATACCCACTTGGTTCAGACATGGTCTATTGTGTCACCCTCACTAGGTCGACTACGCCACCTAGCCCAAGTATCATTTCCTCGTCCTACGGATTCTAGTTACTCCACATGTATCAAGAGTACTTTACTCTAAACATGTAATGCTTTGGCCAAAGACTTTAGTAACAATCCGACGAGAGGCCATGGGTATACATCTCCTCGCAAGGAGTGGTGAATCCTTTATAGGCTATTCAAACACCTTCGATCACTTCGACTTATACCCAATCATCCCGGGTCCACATCTCCTTAGAGATGTTTGCTTAAGATGTCAAAGAATAAGTCTCCATGATCAAGATGACTTGAATACCGCAAGTCAAAGGAACATCGCACTTAAGCCACAGTAAGAACTTCATTGACATATCTATATATGCAGAGAACCATATGAAGTCTTACGGCTGGTCACTCCAATGAACTAGTTATCATAACTAGCATCCACGATTAACTCCGGACATCACAATGTCTCCAAAGGAGAATCACCGCTTGGATACACCAAGGAGTATACCTCGTGCTAGTCTCGACAGAATTGATGGTGTCCAAATCCATCAATTCATCAACTAGGGATAATTCCGATACATCACAATTACACATGTAGAGATACTCACTAGTTGTGATCCAATCACAAATTTTCTCATGCTGTGAATCGTATCGTGGACATTCAGTAAATGAGTTTAAGATCCAATCAAATACATTAAACATGTATACTCAAATAGTGAATCTTCATTTATCATATAAATGGTTCATACATAAGGCGATTGCCTTAGGACATCTCTCATATATTACTAACAGACTCCACTTGCCTAATGCCAATCGCTACGGTATCCAATACCATAAGCTCTAACATAACACTCAAACTTACTTTGAGGTACTGCTTTAGTCAAAGGATCCGCTAAGTTCCTTTCAGTGGGAATTTTCTCGATTTGTATTTCGTTCCTACTGATGATCTCTCTCGATAAGATGATAGCGGCAAGCACATGTTTGGATCGTTGATGAGACCTTGGCTCTTTCGCTCAGGTAATTGCTCCATTGTTGTCGCAGTGACCGGTATTACTTCAACAATGGCCGGAATCACACCAAGTTCATGAACGAACTTCGATCCAAACCGCCTTTCACGCTGCCGCAATATATTCTCGCCTCGGTAGAATCCGCTACGCTCTTGTTTGGAACTTTTCCAACTCATCGCGCCTATTCAAGGTGAACACGATCCGCATCGAGACTCGAATCATCCTTGTCCGTCCGAAGCCGCATCCGTATACCCGCGTATCACCATGTCCCCTTCTCCATATATTAGGAACACATCCTTAGTTCTTCTCAAGTACTTAAGGATCGTCTTAACAGCCGCCCAATGATCCATTCCTGGATCGGATTGGTATCTACTCGTGACACTCAGAGCGTACGATACATCGGGCCTCGTACATAACATAGCATACATGATAGATCCTATTGCGGATGCATAGGGAATCTTACTCATGCAAATCCTCTCGTCTTCTGTGCGCGGACACATAGACTTCGAAAGGTGTTCCCCATGCCTGATGGGTAGATAACCTTTCTTGGATTCCGACATGCTAAACCTCTTTAGCACTCGGTCTATATATGTAGACTGCGAAAGACCAAGCAACCGTTTCGATCTATCACTATAGATCTTAATCCCAAGGATGTAGGTTGCTTCTCCCAGGTCTTTCATGGAGAATGTCTTGGACAGCCAAACCTTCACTGACTGTAAGATTGAGACATCGTTTCCTATAAGTAATATGTTATCGACATACAATACTAGGAACACGACTGCACTCCCACTAACCTTCTTGTACACACAAGGTTCGTCTGGATTTTGTGAGAAATCAAACTTTTTGATTGTCTCATCAAAACGGATATTCCAGCTCCTGGATGCTTGCTTCAATCCATAAATGGACCGTCGCAATTTGCATACCTTGGTTTTATCAACCGATGTGAAACCCTCAGACTGTATCATATACACGTCCTCGAGCAGGTTTCCATTAAGGAAAGATGTTTTCACATCCATCTGCCATATCTCATAATCATAATGAGCCGCTATGGCCAGGAGCATCCGAATGGATTTAAGCATAGCTACAGGCAAATAGGTTTCGTCATAATCAACACCTTACTTTTGACGATATCCTTTCGCCACTAATCTAGCATTATAGGTAATCACATTACCATCCATGTCGGTTTTCTTCTTGAAAACTCACTTGCACCCTATAGGATTTATGCCTTCAGGTGGATCAACCAAGTTCCAAACTTGGTTTTCATACATGGAATCCATTTCCGACTTCATGGCACCAAGCCACTTATCCCTTTCTGAACTTGTCAGCACTTCTTCATAACTGGTAGGCTCCTCATCATCAATGAGTAACACGTCGTTCGATTCACTTACGAGAAATCCATATCTCTCAGGAATATTGCGTGTTCTACCAGATCTACGAAGATGTGGTGTTACAATAGGTCCAGCCGATTGCTCATCACTATGAGTTGTCGGCTGTTGTGCTTCACTAGGTATCTCATTAATGTCTATTTTAGTCTCTCGAGCCTCCTCAAGCTCGACGACACTCCCACTGTTTTCTTGCAAGAGAAACTCTTTCTCTAGAAACACAGCATGCCTTGAAACAAACACCTTTTGTTCCACAGGATGATAGAATTGGTAACCCCTAGTTTCCTTAGGGTATCCAATAAATAGATATTTATCAGACTTAGCATCCAATTTGTCTGATACAGTCCGCTTCACATAAGCAGGACAACCCCATATCTTCAAGTAAGATACATGAGGTTTCTTACCATTCCATATCTCATATGGAGTAGTTGAGACTACCTTGGTAGGCATTTTGTTTAACAAGTAAACAGCTGTCTGAAGTGCATAGCCCCAAAAGGACTTGGGAAGAGTCGCATGATTCATCATTGACCTGACCATGTCCAAGAAGGTCCAGTTACGCCTCTCAGATACACCATTATGTTGTGGTGTATATGGTGGAGTCCATTGAGACAATATGCCATTGTCTCTTAGATAATCAAGAAACTCTTGACTTAAGTATTCACTACCTCGATCCAATCGAAGTATTTTAATACTCTTGTCATGTTGTTTCTCTACTTCATTTCTGAATTCTTTGAACCTTTCAAATGCTTCAGACTTGTGTTTCATCAAGAACACATACCCAAACCGTGAGTGATCATCGGTGAAGGTAATGAAGTAGCTATAGCCTCCTAATGCTTGAGTTGACATAGGTCCACATACATCAGTATGTATTAGACCTAGTAACTCTCCCACTGCTCACCTTTCCAAAGAAAGGTAACTTAGTCATCTTGCCTTTTAAGCATGATTCGCATGTATAGTATGAATCCAATTCAAACGATTCCAGAATTCCACATCGGTGTAATTCGGACATGCGTTTCTTGCTTATATGGCCAAGACGACAATGCCACATATAGGAGTCTATTTGATTATCCTTTCGAGCACGCGTGTTGCTCGCTTCGATATTGAAAATGTCACTGGATACGTCCAACGTATAAACACCATTGCTTAAAGTTCCAGTCCCATAAAGAACTCCATTCAAAGTTATGTAACAACAATTGTTACTAAAAGTCAAATGGTACCCATTTCTATTTAAACAAGAAATAGAAATGATGTTCTTTATCAACGAAGGAACATAAAAGCAATTGTCCAGCTTCTAAGACAAGTCTTGCAGGAGTTTCAACAAATACGCTTGATGGCGAGTGCAAAGAACCTTTGCTCCATTCCCAACACGTAAATTTGACTCTCCCTTGACGAGTCTTCTTCTATTCCTTAGCCCATGTATGTCATTACATATATGTGAGCCACACCCAGTATCAAATACCCAAGTGTCTGAGGAAATAGAATGACAATCAATAAAGAAGATTTCTGAAGAAGATGGGGCATCCGATGTCTTATCCTTCTTCATGGACTCAAGATAAATCTTGCACTTTCTTCGCAAATGGCCCTACTTGCCATAATGATGGCAAGTGCCATTTTGAGCTGGTTCTGCCTTTTTAGCCTTTTTCTTCTTCCCCTTCTGTTGTTCCTTTGACTCCCTCTTAGAATCTTTCTTCGAGGAATCAACTAACAACACCGTCCCCTGCTCATGCTTCTCAGAAGGCTCCACAGTCTTTAACATGTTGAGCAGTACCACAGATGAATCTTCTTGCATCTCAGAGGTGAAGTGGAGTTTGGAGACTTCGAACCTTTCGAATCTCACTTGCTTATCAAACAACTCATAAAGATGAAGGACTACGATATGAGCATCCATATGCTCATGCTGCTTTCGTAGCTTGGGTTCCATCGCGGCTAGCATGATGCAACTTGTCAGTTCAGAATCAGTCACATGTTTCTGATAGACCAACAATTGGTCCGGAGTTGCATCGTCACTAGGATGGGCGGGAAGAGGCGCTTCGAGGACATACGCAAGTTTTTCACCTTGAGAACAATTCTCAAGTTTCTAAGCCAGTCCAAGAAGTTCGGCCCAGTCAATTTATTCGAATCCAAAATGGAACGCAAATTAAAAGACAACATGATCAATTTATTGACCTAGAAATACAAAACGAGCATATATGAGAAAATGATTTTAAAATGCATCCACATACATTTACAAAATCCCATTCATTTTTCGAATTCAAAAACCCTTAAAATCACTTCGGGAGATCGTAGGTCCATCTCCGAATGGGCTGATATCCATCATAGATAAGAACAACCTTGGAGTGAGTCCAACAAGCCATTCTTAGCTATGATGGTGGGTATCAAGTATACCGATTACATATCATGTATATGTAACTATCACAATGTGCTATCAACTAATTGAATGTTTACACATACATTGGGTTGTTAACACATTAACAAGTATGCATCATATGCATAGCACCCAACTTCACCTCTCTTCACATCGACCTTGGAGTGAGTCCAACAAATCGATGCTCCAAGTTAAAGTCGACCCATTAATCGCGAAATAGTTTTAATATGGTTAGAGCGCATTCAACCAATTAGCCAGGCTTGGAGTGAGTCCAACAACCCAAACTAACGATTGACCTCTGACTCTTACCATATTAGAGTTAAACTATTCCAATGATTTGAACATGTTCAGGTTTGAGCCGGGCTTGGAGTGAGTCCAACAACCCAAACAAGAAATAGAACTCTGGTTCTAACCATATTAATGGAAGGTGTAGGCTTTAATATTGAGTTAGGGTTTTTATGTCTCATCCTCTTTGCATGCAAATAACTATTATCTACATGGCATGACATACATGGCATACATCTACATGTCACGACACGCATGGCATAATGTTATGCATCTAATGCAATTACATGACATACAATTATGTCATGTATATATTTCCTTATATGTCATAACTATTTATGGAAATAAAATATGTTTAAGATTTGATTCTCAAAATCAAATCATAATTAAATTAGGAAACAAATTTCCAAATCTAATCACATATTTTATTCATGGAATTATTTGATTACGGAAAATCTATTTAGGAAACCAATTTCCTAAATCATTAAAACTACTTATGGAAATAAAATATTTTAAGATTTGATTTCCCAAATCAAATCATGATTAAATTAGGAAACAAATTTCCAAAATCTAATCAAATATTTTATTTATGGAAAATATCAATTTCCATAAATACTTCCAACTTTCCAAAAGTGGAAGATTTCCATAAATACTTTTAGACTTTCCAAAATTGAAAAATTTCCATAAATACTTCTAAATTTCCAAAATTAGAAAATTTCCAGAAATACATTATGACTATCGCAAAACCATTTTACGATTATGTCGAAACACAACCTGGGCTCTGATACCACTGTTGGGTTTCCGGCACCGCGGCAGGTGTGTGTTCGATCATGTTTCGTAAACATGAGCACAGCGGAAGCAATTAAAAATAATAAATCTATATTTATTACAACACACACAACACACGCATGCTATTACAACAAGTGTAGACATAACCGTAAATTAAAATTTGCAATAAAAGGAAATTAAACTACGTTATACCTTCCGTATGACGTGTAGCGGGAACGGCATCAATCGGAACGATCCTCGTAAGAATCGTCTCTATCCGTATCCACGCCGAGCTCCTCGGGATGACTTCGCTAAGTCACGAGCTTCGTCTTCGTACGGGTTACTAGCCTCGTGTTGAAGACGACGTGATCGAGAGATGATCACGATCCGAATCCAAATTCGGATCCTAAAATGAGTTCTCAAAACTCGCTTCTCCGGAGAGGTATTCGTCAACCGTTTGACGAATCCTTCATCCTCCACCTCAGAGGATTACCGGAGATCAAATCCCCAGTAAGTTAGCCGCTGTCGGAGCACTAACCGTCGTCCAAACGACACTCCGACGAGAGGAGGAGAAGCTGTCCAGAAAATTGGACAGCTTGGTGGAGGAGTAGGCGCCGGCCAAAACAAGGAGAGAAAAAGCTCACCTTGATGCCGAACCTATAGGAGATCACCGGAGGGTCGCCGGAGGTTCACCGGCTGGAGCTTGGACGCCGGCAAGGGTCTTGGACGGCGGCACAAAGCTGGGCGGCGGCAGCTTGTAGTTGGGCGCCGAAATCACCAAGGAGGTGGGCGGCAACTATGTTGGGCGGCCAAAATAGATTAGGGTTTTGGATTAGGGTTTAAGCCCTATTTTATAGAGAACTAATTCTCTTAATGGTTAATGGATCATATCCATAAAGCCCGTTAACCCGCTCCATTAAGATAAGTTAAAATAAACCAAACCATGATGGTTTATTTTAAGTTAAAACGAACCGAACCAACCTTTGGTTCATTCGTTTAATATAAACCAAACCCTTTGGTTTATTCTCATCCATTGGATTAGAACCAAACCATTTTGGTCCATCCATTATGTCTTCATAAGACACTGCCCATCCACGCTTCCATTGCGACTGAAACAATTTCATGCTCGCTTTATGTTTAGTCCAACCAAACATAGTTTCTCTCGGTCTGAGAATCCCATTCTCAAGCTCGTTTTAAATCCTTTGGATTACACTCGTTGTGCGTGTGACCAAATAGGTTCTCGGTTTATGTTGGCCGTCTATAATTAACCATTAATTATAGAACGATCATGAGTGGCACCTAGTAGTACATCATGATCCCCAATTAACCGAAAAGATCAACGGTTGATCGAGAACTATTTCAAACCCTTGATGCTCGAATGAATCGTGCCCCATTCCTTCACTCATCTTATACCCACTTGGTTCAGTGACATGGTCTATTGTGTCGGGCCCTCACTAGGTCGACTACGCCACACCTAGCCCAAGTATCATTTCCTCGTCCTACGGATTCTAGTTACTCCACATGTATCGAAGAGTACTTTACTCTAAACATGTAATGCTTTGGCCAAAGACTTTAGTAACAATCCGACGAGAGGCCATGGGTATACATCTCCTCGCAAGGAGTGGTGAATCCTTTATAGGCTATTCAAACATCTTCGATCACTTCGACTTATACCCAATCATCCCGGGTCCACATCTCCTCGGAGATGTTTGCTTAAGATGTCAAAGCATAAGTCTCCATGATCAAGATGACTTGAATACCGCAAGTCAAAGGAACATCGCACTTAAGCCACAGTAAGAACTTCATTGACATATCTATATATGCAGAGAACCATATGAAGTCTTACGGCTGGTCACTCCAATGAACTAGTTACCATAACTAGCATCCACGATTAACTTCGGACATCACAATGTCTCCAGCCAGTGAGAATCAGCTGCTTGGATACACCAAGGAGTATACCTCGTGCTAGTCTCGACAGAATTGATGGTGTCCAAATCCATCAATTCATCAACTAGGGATAATTCCGATACATCACAATTACACATGTAGAGATACTCACTAGTTGTGATCCAATCACAAATTCTCTCATGCTGTGAATCGTATCGTGGACATTCAGTAAATGAGTTTAAGATCCAATCAAATACATTAAACATGTATACTCAAATAGTGAATCTTCATTTATCATATAAATGGTTCATACATAAGGCGATTGCCTTAGGACATCTCTCATATATTACTAACACTCTTCCCTCATTGAGCATAGATTTTTCCTCCCCCTAACTTAGCTTACGCGCATTAAACATCTTATTGGTCTTATGGGCCCGCCTCTCCTTTTTTAGAGGGAAGTTTAAAAGCCAAAAAACCCTTGATAAGTTAATCTTCACGCGTCGACTTCGACTTCTCCAGTTTCGACTCTTCCTCTCCCTTCCTAGCGACTTCTACCGGCGATTGTCCTTCACCCCAAACTCCTAGTACCCAGGAGTTACTTCCTTCTCACGAGTATCTCTCTTCAACCCCAAGTAAGTGCCCTTCTTTTCTTCACGTTTATGGCTTTGAAAAACCCTAGACCGACCCCCTAATATGAGGAGACTGTCACCCGCCTAAACAACCAACACCGTTTCTTCAATGAGAAGGACCGATACATAGCTCCTATTGTGAGCTGCCATTTTGCTTTTGCTTCCTTCCGGCCACACCGTCCCCCTCTTAGATATCACTGTATTTTCTCCGACCAACTACTAAATGGTCTACATTTTCCTGTGCCCCCTATATATTTTGACCTATTAGATTTCTATAAACTTCCCATCAACCAATTAGCCCCTAATGCTTTCCGCATATTAACAGGGGTTGTAATAATTTTTAGACACTCAGAGCTCACTTTGTCCCTGCTACTATTCCACTGACTTTTTCAATTAAAGTCTTCTAAAGAAGACATTTTCTATTTTGCTAGTTGACCAGACTGCCAATTCCTTGTAAATATACCTTCCTCTCATAAAGATTGGAATGACCTATACTTCTTCGCTCAACTTTCGACCCCTCTCCCTCACTCTGCAAATTGGAAGACCACCCTCCCGGATCTACCCTCTTTTCAGGAGTGTAGAACTCAATGTCCTTTTACAGAGGTCTACAAAGTGTTGAGAGAGTGGCACTACAACTCTGACCATTTATTAAAGCCTCCCCTTTTGAGTCGTTATGGGCCATCCCCTTTTCCCTTGGACGATCCGGGCGTCATAGGTAGGATACTGCTCTCAACTTGACACATTATGTGTAATACTTTTTACTGCTATTATCCATGGTTTCCAATAGCTTGTATTATAGACGACATGATGCAGAGGGCCATAGTCAGTGGGGAGAAAATTGTTGCTGCCAAAATGAAACCCTTGAATAAACGAGCTAGGAGAAAATCCCCTATCCTCTCCTCTTCGCCCTGGAAGAAGCTTCGCCCTTGCAAAGAAACGACTCCCAGCTCCTCCACTCTTCCAGCACCCTCTTCCTCTCCTTCTTCTACTCCCCCTCCTCCTCTAAAACTGAACAGATGTCGCCACCTCACCATTTCTGACCCAATAGAGGAGGATATTCATCCTCCAATCCTCCCTTCATCTCCTTGAGAAGAGCATTCTCCTTCTCTATCCACTCCATCTTCTTCCTTCTTGGACAGGGGAATTGACTCCCCTATATCTCCTCCCCCTTTACCTGCTCATATAGAGTTGTCTCCTTCTCCTCCCCTACCTCTAATTTTGATTCTTCTGCCCCCACCTTACCTATAGAAGAACCTTCTCTTATTAAGGGAGATATTCTCCCCTTAAACCCTCCAACCATTGCTTTAGGATCTACACTCAGGATCCGCAGTACATAAGAAATAAGAGTTTTTAACCAATCAGACGTGCAGATACCTTACGAGCGCCTGTGCAAGCACTTATCATAGGTATATTCCCACTCTCCTTATACTTAAGATATCCTGGTACTTGCCTTTCTAATACATTTTCTTCTTCCTCAGGTAGTTGCGGATTATAATGAGACGACACAACACCTAGTGGACTATCAATCTACAATGGTTGTGCACCACAATGCCTCCCAATCTCAGCAGAAGAAATTAGCTCAACAGTTGGATGAGAGCCAACAAAGGGAAGCTACCCTAGCTACTCGTTGTGAAGACTTGATGACCCAAGTGGCAGTGGCTAGGAGTGAAAAGGAAGAGCTCCTTAAAAAGAACAATGACCTTAACCACCAGCTATTCCTGTAGTCTGACAAGATCCAACATGTCAACGCATTAGCCTAGGAATTGGTAGAACACAAAGTTCAACTTAAAGAGGTAGAGGCTAGGGCTTCTCAATCTTCATCTACCCTCCTACAAGCTCAAAGAATGAACAAAGCTTTGGAGGCTTCTCTACTATCCTGTCGAACACAAGTAGAAAACCTCTCTTCTAAAATCTCTATTTTTCCTGAAGCGTTGAAAGAGATTACTGGACGGCTGTGAACATTACAAAAGGAGCAATCTGTAGCCATGACCTCCCTTGGCCAACACGCTATGACAATCGCCAGAGATAAAGATGCTCTTGCTGCTCAGGTGGCTAACCATAAAGCCCAGTGGAAGGAGTGAGAGGCAAACCTACGGCTAAAATGTGCCCGAAAAGGAGCACAAATATTTGTTTTAGGTTTTGAAGGGTCTACTGCATAGAATGCCACTCAGGGTCACCCTCCTCCGGGTACCGATATAAGTTATTTGGATGTAGAGGCTGCTATGACAAAGTGCCCGGAGGAACTATTTGAACTATAACTTTTACTTTCTTTAAGAAATGTACTGCAGGATTTATAAATAGAAAGTGTTGACATTTGATAACATAGCTTGCCTCTTTTCCTTCCTTCCAGAGTAGAATAGATACTCTTTCTTTATCACGGCCGATCACCCCAGACCAAAAACCTTCTTGGTGTGAGTCGACTGTTGCTTAGCTCCACCCGAGGGATCACTCGGACCAGTTTGGGGAATAACATATTTCAGGTTATCCCGAGTCACTTCTTGAGTAGGAGAGACTTACCATCGTTTAACTGTTCTTCCCTACAGTCAAATCGATTTCGAATAACTCTTATCCCCTTGATCAAAGAAAGATATGGCCAGTCACCCTATGGTTAATGTTCTTACCATTCCCAACACTAACCCTTCGATTACTCCGTTTAATCTTTCACCTTCCTCTCCTCTTCCAAAGGAGGGATATCGACATTCCTTCCCTTCTATAAATACCTACTATGAGTCCTTATGCTTTCAACTCACTTCCATGGCTTCTTCGTCGCTCCCTATTAACATAAGTTCTGACTCAGAATCCTTCAATTCAAGCCCCTTCGACTCAAACTCCTTTGACTCAAGCTTCTCTGATAACTCGGTAACTCATTCCATAACAACTTCAGCATACCGGCTGCCACCTCCTCCTGTTCTGACCGACACCACTACTCCCAACACCAGGAGGTCCTTTTGGCCTCCTTTCCCCTCCTTTGGCAACCGGGTGTGGAACCCTCCTCCGGTCCCAGTACAACTTGCAATGAATTTCAGAGCCCAAGTTGACGCTCCTCCTTCGCCGCCAACTGAATCTCTTCCTCCTCTTCTGCCTAAAGTCCCTCAACTGCGACCACAAGCTAGGGGGCCTCTTAGGGTGGTCCTACTTTATCACTCCGAAGAGGAGTCCTCCGTTAGCTCTTCCAGTAGTGTATGTTCATTGTAAATAAAGTCTTCATTAATGTAATCTTCAATCCTTGCATCTATAAAAAAGGAAAGAATATTGAGTTCATCATAACGACTACAGTTACTTTGAACATTCTCCGCAGAACAACATTATTAACAATTGACCCATTCTAAAGGGTTGACTATGCACCGCGAAATTGGGGAACATCATGGGAAAACACCTATACTGCGATTAGGCTGAGCCTGCCAAGTATTCACTTCTCTGGCAGGGTATGACTAGTCGTTTTGCTATTAATGCATTCAACTTCCCCTACTATCGCCCCTACGTCTTCCCCTCCTATCCGCCTTTACTCCCTTCGTTTTCCAAGAGGGTTATTTAATACTCCCCTTTTCCTCTATAAAAGCCTTCGGCGTCGTCTCTTGCCTGCACACTTCTCCATTCTTCTACCTTCTGCATGGAAGACTCGTCAGAGCAAGGCAGTAACCTTCCTTCTCCTGATCAATGCACTAAAGACCAGCGACGCATACAAGAACTAGAGGCCTTGGTCAAAGACCTGCAGAGACGTCTGCAGTCAGCCTCCACCTGCAACTATTCCCTCCGATAAGAACTGGCTGTGGCCCAATGGGCCTTATCAAAATACAAATTTTTGTATCAGTCTCATGTATGCTAACTCCATGCCTTGTCACGCCGTCGCAGGGCTCCGGTGTTAGCTTCGGAGAGAGTCATCTGCGAAGCACCCTAGTTCTTCTTAGGCTAGGATGCCTTCATTTTATTTTGCTCATGTAATACTTCTTTATAATAATAAAAAGCCTTTATTCTAGTAATTTTGCATGTGTCTTTTCTTGTTGAGCACTGTTTCTTTCGAAATGAATGAAATATCCAAGCATCGTACGCCAACTTGGAAACTCATTAATCTCTCCCCAACGCCCCTTTGATTTTTTAGCACAAGTTCGTTATTCCAACCCCTCCTGACTTTCGATGTAACCTTGTGTAGGGATAAAATTCAGTTATAGCAGATAGAAATGATATTACCTCTGGCTCCTTCAGTACAAGTTGAAGAGAGAATTATTACTTCCATTACCTTTCGGTAATGCTTCTTCCTTACACCCAACTCTCCTGGTTCATCAACCCGCGCAGATAGTAGCTTGACTTGGAGGCAAGTAGGAAAAATAACGACTTGATCCGGGATTTAACCGGGTCAGATTGAAATAATAATTTTTATTTTGCACTCTTCATCAGTGTCTCCATTGTTAACCCGACTCCTCTGTTCCGCCACCATATGGGAATAATAGCTTGACTTGAAGACAAGTTGTAAGAATAAAGACGACTTGACTCAGGGCTTCACCTGGTCAAGTCGGAATAATTTTTTACTCCGTCGCTCTTCATCAGTGCATCTACCTTGAACCCAACTCCTCTATTCCGCCACCACACGGGGATAGTAGCTTGGTTTGAAGGCAAGCTGAAAAAAAGTGATGACTTGACCCAGGGTTTTGCCTGGTCAAGTCGAAATAATAATTTTTTACTCCGTCGCTCTTCATCAGTGCATTTACCTAGAACCCAACTCCTCCGTTCCACCACCACACGGGGATAATAGCTTAGCTTGAAGACAAGGTGAAAAATAGTAACGACTTGACCGAGGGCTTCACTGGGTCAAGTCAGAATAATTTTTTACTCCACCGCTCATCATCAATGTATCTACCTTGAACCCAACTCCTCCGTTCCGCCACCACACGGGAATAGTAGCTTGGCTTGAAGGCGTGCTGAAAAGTAGTGACGACTTGACCTAGGGCTTCGCTTGGTCAAGTCGGAATAATTTTTTACTCTTCCGCTCTTCATCAGTGTATCTACCTTGAATCCAACTCCTTCATTCCACCACCACACGGGGATAGTAGCTTAGCTTGAAGGCAAGTTGAAAAGTAGTGACGACTTGACCCAGGGCTTCGCCTGGTCATGTCGGAATAATTTTTTACTTCGTCGCTTTTCATCAGTGCATCTACCTTGAACTCAACTCCTCTGTTCCGCCACCACACGGGAATAATAGTTTTGCTTGAAGGAAGCTGAAAAATAGTGACGACTTGACCTAGGGCTTCGCCTGGTCAAGTCGGAATAATATTTTACTTTGCCGCACATCATCAGTGTATCTACCTTGAACCCACTCCTCGGTTCCACCACCACATAGGGATAGTAGCTTGGCTTGAAGGCAACCTGAAAAGTAGTGACGACTTGACCCAGGGCTTCACCTAGTCATGTCAGAATACTTTTTTACTCCACCTCTCTTCATTAGTGCATCTACTTTGAACCCAACTCCTCAGTTCTGCCACGACATGGGGATAATAGCTTGGCTTTAAGATAAGCTGAAAAATAGTGACGACTTGACCCAGGGCTTTGCCTGGTCAGGTCTAAATAATTTTTTACTCCACTGCTCTTCATCAATGCATCTACCTTGAACCCAACTCCTCCGCTCCACCACCACATGGAGATAATAGCTTGACTTGAAGGCAAGTTGAAAAATAGTGATGACTTGACCCAGGGCTTCGCCTGGTCAAGTCGGAATAATTTTTTACTCCGTCACTCTTCATCAGTGTATCTACCTTGAACCCAACTCCTCCGTTCCACCACTACATGGGGATAGTAGCTTGGCTTGATGGCAAGCTGAAAAATAGTGACGACTTGATCCAGGGCTTCACCTGGTTAGGTCGGAATAATTTTTTACTCCGTCGCTCTTTATCAGTGCATCTACCTTGAACCCAACTCCTCTGTTCCGCCACCACACGAGGATAATAGCTTGGATTGAAGGCAAGCTAAAAGAATAGTGACGACTTTACCTAGGGCTTCGCCTGGTCTAGTCAGAATAATTTTGTACTCCATCGCTCTTCGTAGGTGTATTTATTTTAAACCCTACTCCTCCTTTCCGCAACCACACGGGGATAATGACTTCGGTTAACACTGAGCCGTAAAAAAGTGTGATGACCTGATCCAGAGTGTTGCCCCATCAGGTCGGAATGAATGTTTTACTCCGCCGTTCTTCACAGATGTATTTATCTTAAACCCTACTCCTCCGTTTCGCAATTGCACTGGGATAATGGATTCAGTTAACACCGAGCCATAAAAAGTGTGACGACCTGATCTAGAGAGTTGCCCCATCAGGTCGGAATAAATTTTTTACTCCGTCGTTCTTCACAGGTGTATTTACCTTAAACCCTACTTCATTCTACAACCGTATACGGATAATGGCTTTGGTTAACACTAAGCTGTAAGAAGTGTGACGACCTGATCTAGAGTGTTGGCCCATCAGGTCGGAATGAATTTTTTACTCCGTCAATCTTCACAGGTATATTTACCTTAAACCCTACTCCTCTGTTCTACAACCGCACGGGGATAATGGCTTCGGTTAACACTGAGGCGTAAAAAGTGTGATGACCTGATCTAGAGCATTTCCCCATCAGGTCGGAATGAATTTTTTACTCCGCCATTCTTCATAGGTGTATTTACCTTAAACCCCACTCCTCCGTTTCACAATCGCACGGGGATAATGGCTTCGGTTAACACCGAGTCATAAGAAGTGTGACGACCTGATCTAGAGCATTGCCCCATCAGGTCGGAATGAATTTTTTACTCTGCCATTCTTCACAGGTGTATTTACCTTAAACCCTACTTCTCTGTTCTGCAATTGCATGGGGATAATGGCTTCGGTTAACACCGAGTGATAAAAAGTGTGACGACCTAATCTATAGCGTTGCCCCATCAGGTTGGAATGAATTTTTTACTCCGTCGTTCTTCACAGGTGTAATTACCTTAAACTCTACTCCTCCGTTCCTAAATCGCACGGGAATAATGGCTTCGATTAACACCGAGCCATAAAAAGTGTGACGACCTGATCTAAAGCGTTGCTCCATCAGGTCGGAATGAATTTTTTACTCTGTCGTTCTTCACACGTGTATTTACCTTAAACCCAACTCCTCCGTTCTGCAACCGCACGGGGATAATGGCTTCGGTTAACACCAAGCCATAAAAAAGTGTGACAACCTAATATAGAGCATTGCCCCATCAAGTCGGAATGAATGTTTTACTCTTAACAGGTGTATTTACCTTAAACCTTACTCTTTCGTTCTGTAAACGCACTGGGATAATGACTTCGGTTAACACCGAGCCGTAAAAGTGTGATGACCTAATTTAGGGCCTTGCCTCATCAGGTCGGTATGAATTCGGGTTTAATATTCCTCTGAATCACGCTCCAATCTTCATTTAATGCCTACATTCCTGCCCCAAGGCCCAATTACTTCACCTGCCACCGATGCATTTCTTCCCTTTATATACAACTCCTCGCCTCCCCCCTTCTTCATCCCCTGCTTTTCTATCCTCAACACTTTTCCCCAGTTCTTCTTCGTTCATAAGTGCTCTTTCTTTTTTCTCGCATCCTCCTCCCTCCTCCCTCCTCCCTTCCTTTGAACAAGATGAACACTCTCTTTCAACAAGCACTTTCCCAACAACGATGCAAGGCTGCAAGGAGCAGAGGTCAACTACCTGCCGACCTTACATCGCCGCCCCTCGCTTCGGCCTCTGTCCCTTCCCTAACTACATCTCCTCCTGTTTCATCAGTGATTTCGTCCCCCATCATTCCATCATAATCCACCACCAACTCCCAGTCAGTATCACCATCTTCCATTTCCTCCCCCACCTTGTCACCAAACCCTAACCCTCCTTCCTCTTCGCCTTCACCTCTGCGTAGTCTGAGGTCGCCTCCCCCTTTCTTCAATACACAAACCAAATTGAGTGGAATGGCGCACCCATGGATGCAGGGCAAAGAGACTTCTGCCTTCGACTCCTCTTTCTCATCCATGCTTCCCACGGATATGGAGTTGACCTCGGTCACACTCCCCTTATCTTCGACTTCACCGACTCCACCAACACCCCTACACTCTTCTATACATACCCTACCTCTGAAGGTCTCTGTCCATGGCCTGGTGCTGAATTTGACTCTGACATCCTTCCTCCCGTCAGTGATGAGTCGCTGAGTGTCACGTCCCCCTCGGCTGACCGCACACCTTCAGCTTCATATCCCACTCCCATATCCCTATCCCCCCGGTTACCCAGTCCCCCTACTCATTCTCCCCTCCCTTCTCCAGAGGGATCCCCCTCTTCCATCATTCAACAGGTAGTTTCGGACATTCTTCGGTCATCCCTGGGCCTCCCCTCCTCATCTCTTACCTCCATAAGCCTCCTAACATTGGCTTTCTTCCTGCAACTTCCATATCCCCCCTTTCCATGGATATTCCTTCTTTCTCTTACGAAATCATTGTTCCTCCTCCTCCTCCTCAACCAATGGCACAGTCTTCTGTGCCATCCCCATTTCGACCCATTACGAATGAACCCACCCCCTTGATTGCTTCTACTCCATCTTCTCCCTCCACCAAAGATTCACGGATCCTCAATTTGGAGGAACTTATACTGCGAATGGAAAGTTTGCACCATGTCCTGGAGCTGGTAAGCTTCCTTGGTTATTTTTGCCTATCTTTTCAACAATAATTTCCTCCTTTTACTGCCCTCAGGTGATGGTAAATTATCAGGAGCTGGATCGCTCCTTCTCCCACTACCAGTCCCAATTTCAACAGCAGTATTTGCGGCAATCTATGGATGACACAACCTTCCAAGAAAGAGAAGAATCCATGCTGTAAGAACTATCAATATGCCATGCCCAAATACTGGAAGCTCAACGCCAAAGACGAGAAGATGTTGAGACCATATCAACCTTCCAACGTCAACAACAAAGGGACATGAAAACTATATCAACTCTTCAACACCAACAACAAAGGGATGCTGAGATCATATCCACCCTCCGGTGCCAAAAGCAACAAAATGAAGAAACCATAGTTACACTCTAGCACCAGAGGCAAAAGGATGAAGAAACTATAGCCACCCTCCAAACTCGATTAAGCAAGGAGGTCTGCCAAAATTCAGTTCTGATATCAGACAGAGCTCGAGCTCACTCTCAAATAGGCAGGCAAGAAGTCTCTTTGCAGCAACAGAGGAATGAGACTGCCCGCACCAGGGCTTATATTGAGGTAGTGGAGGGAATTTCAACTTCAATGCATCAAGATGTAGTGGACATGTCTAGGGTTATGCAACAAAGTCAAACTTCTTGATCTCACGATGTATCCACCCTGATTGATGCTATAGTTCAAGTATCATAGTGGTACTGTCAAGCCCGTCGAGCTTTACTAGAGCACAGGGAACACTGCGCCAAGTTCCACCAGGATACACACACGACTGATCAAACCTGACAGGAACGCTTGTAGTCCTTGATGCGAACTACCTACCAGGATGGATTCAATGAGGCGGTTCGACAGTATGCTAATCAAGGATTCCCTCCAGCTCAACAACCAACTCCTTTCTTGAACTGGGAGATTGGTTTTAGATGTTATTCCCAAGAACATTTTAGGTTGTAATTTTTTTGCATGTTTTCTTCCTATGATAATGATGTACAATTATTAACTTTATGCCATGATATTTGAATGACATTACTTTTTCTGAATGGACCATGTTAATTGGGCAACAGATTGATTATCCTCAGCACTTCTCCTTGATCTTTATTTCCTTGAAACGAGAAATTGGTTTACCTTGACACTTGCTTTTTGTAATTGTACATAACTACTGGTTGCAATGTCATGACCTAGTATTCATGTTATATTCTTCCTTTTCGAGATTTATAGAGAATATGTAAAACTTCTCCTCTTGACATCCTTCAATTACATGGTATGAAAATATTTTAAATGCACTGCATTTCAAGGTCTAGGTAACTCTTTTTCCTCACTATCTTTTAAATAATAAGCCAACCCAGCCACTTGGTGAGTAACAGTGTAAGGCCCTTCCTAATTAGGGGCTAGTTTTTCAGGGTTTCCAACAAGGTTGACCTTGCACAACACTAAGTCACCCTCTTGAAACCTCCTGAGCACTACTCTTTTGTTGAAGGCTTGTTGTATTCTTTGATTGTAGGCTTCAACCCGAACTCGAGCTTGCTCCCTCTTTTCTTCTAGCAGATCTAATTCAGTGCTTATCACAATCTGGTTTTGTTCTGGTTCATAAACTTCGACCCGAGCACTGCTTAAAATGGCTTCCACTTGGATGACCGCTTCAGTTCCATACACCAGACTGAACGGGGTTTCTCCTATGACTATTTTGGGGGTGGTTCGGTAAGCCGATAGTATCCTGGGCAACTCGTCCACCCAGTTTCCCCGTTTGGCCCCCAACTTGGTCTTTAACCCTTGAATGAGAATCCTATTAGTAACCTCAACTTGACCATTGGCCTGAGGATGAGCTATCGAGGTGAAGGTCTATTGAATGTTAAGACTTTGACACCATTCTCTAATCTTTTGACCCTGGAACTTGTGCCCATTATTGCTGACTAACCTTCAGGGAACTCCAAACTAACATACAATATTCTTCCACAGGAACTGTATCACTGCATTTTCTATGATTGTAGCTAGAGTTTCAGCTTCCACCCATTTGGAAAAGTAATCTACCACTACTAGCAAGAACTTTTTTTGTAAAGGGATGGTAGACATTGGGCCTACTATGTCCATTCCCCATTGATCAAAGGGGCAAGAGGCAACCACAACTTTCATCAACTCGGCAGGCCACTCTGATCTATTACTATGCTTCTAACAGGTTGAACAAGTCTGCACCAGATGGGTTGCATCTTGATGATGAGTTGGCCAAAAGTACCCAGCAATACTTTCCTTGCTAACGCCCTTCCTCCCAAGTGATTTCTATAACATCCTTCATGTATTTCTCGGAGCACCCACTCGACATCTTCCTTCCCCAAGCATTTCAACAAAGGTCAACCAAAAGACGTCTTGTACAGGGTCCCATCCATAATTATGAATCCCTTCGCCCTCTTTATTAAGACTGATGCTGCTCTACCTTCGGTGGGAACCTTCCCATGCTGCAAATATGCCATAATATCAGTTCTCCAGTCGGAAGCACAATCACCTCTTAGCACCACATCTTCCACATTACACACTGCCAAAGAACTAGGAACTTCCACACAAACAGAGTCCTACTGCCTCACCCCTTCTAGGGCACTAGCCAACCGAGCCAACTCATTTGCTTTTTGATTACCTTCCCTTAGAATCAGCTGCAGAATTACCTCTTGAAAATGAGCCTTCCCTTTTTCGAAAGCCACCAAATATTTTTGCAACCTTTCTTCCCGGACGGTGAAAACACCTGTGAGATGCAACACAGCCAACTAAGAATCTTAATGAATAGTGATGGAAGTGGCTCCTACTGCCCGAGTCGCTTGTAGCCATGCTAAGATGACTTCGTATTATGCCTTATTGTTGGATGCTCTATATCCGAGACGAATGACTATACGAGTTTCCTCCCCTTCTGGAGATATGAGCACCACTCCAAACCCGCTCCCTGCAGTTCCAGAAGATCCATCCACAAAAGCACCTCCGACTTTCTTTTCTTCTTCTTCTTTAGCCGAGCTGTTCTCCGAGCTTACTGGCACCTCAGCTAGGAAATCGACCAACGACTGAGCCTTGATAGTAGTTCGGTGATGGTAATGGATGTCATATTTATTGAGTTCCACAACCCATTTAGCAACCTTCCTAAAAAATTGGGGTTGGTAACCACCCGACCTAACTCACTGTTAGTTAACACACTTATCGGATGGGCTAGGAAATAAGGCCTCAACTTGCGAGCTATTAAGATTAAGATATACGCCAACTTTTCCAACTTGGTGTATCGCAACTCTACTCCCTTCAATATGTGACTAGTATAATAGATGAGTTGCTATTGAGAACCGTCCTGCTTCAATAATACTGAACCGACTGCTCCTTCTGAGACAACTAAATATATCCATAGTGGCTCCCCAGAAACAGGTTTGGCAAACAAAGGGAGTTTAGCTAAATACTTCTTTAATACTTGGAAAGCTTGCTCACACTGTTCACTCCACTGAAAACGAGTAGCCTTGCATAGAATCCGGAAGAAGTTCGCTGATCTAGCTATAAAGCAAGACAAAGAGACTATCCTTCCCACCAATTTTTGAGTCTTCCGTAGATTAGTGGGTGACTTCATGTTATATAATGCCTGCACTTTCTTCGGATTGGCCTGCAGTCCCTTCTCTGTCACAAGATATCCCAAAAATTTTCCACTCTTCACCCCGAACAAGCACTTTTTTGGATTCAACTTCATGTTGTAGTGTCTAAGGGTGGCAAAAGTCTCCTCCAGGTCAACAACTAAATCTTGAGTGGTTTTAGACTTGACTAGAATATCATCAACATATACTTCCATATTCTTGCCTTTTTGTTCAGCAAAAATCTTGTCCATGAGCCTCTGATAGGTAGCTCCGACATTCTTTAGCCCAAGGGCATCACTACATAGGCATATAGTCCTCCTGCTGTGATAAAAGTAACTCGTTTCTGATCATCATTTACTAAGGGAATTTGATGATACCCTTGGTAAGCGTCCATAAGTGATACCACATCATACCCCATAGTAGAGTCTGTTAGAACCTATTTGACCGCTAGAGGGGGGGGGGGTGAATAGCGATTCGACATTCTTGATGGAATTCGTTTGCGTGCTTGCTATAAAGGTTAGTGTACGCTGCGGAAATAATAATGATAAAATAAATACACAACACAAGCAACGTAACCACAAGGTTCCTACTCCATGGGTTGGGCTCGTAAGAGTCCTAGCGATGCAAACACACACCACTAATCCAATAAACTCCTTCTTGATAACAAGTCCGAGGCGGAGAAACCTCGTACAAAGATTACAATAGTAATACAACAAGAACACAAGCAAATACAATAGAAAGCAAGTAAAGAAAACTTTACGAAGAGCTTTTAGATGCTTGCTTGATGATCGCTTGAACCATGCTTGAAGACTCTAATTTACACTAGCAAATCACCTCAAAAAATGGCCAAGAAATCGCTGCTAAAACCTCCCCTTCGAGCTGCCTTTATATACTGCACTCGGGCTATTTTCGTGCCTGATAGTCGCCTGCCATAAGGCCCCAGTCGACTACCAACACTGTTGTTGTGAGAAAATAGCTCGATCCACGCTAAAAAAGTTTCAACGGATCACTTGGCAGTTGATTGCCAACATCGCCAGTCGATTGCCAACGGCCAAAGCCGACTACCCAGTCGACTACCGGGCATTCTGTGCTCGCGACCAAAAAACCATTAGTCGACTGCCAAGGCTTTTTCGGCCCTAAACTGCAGTTGAGCACTAGTCGACTCACAACAGTCGAACTAGTCATAATCCCAGTCGACTACTGAGTGTCGACTCAGTTGCCAAGTGTCAAACACGTGACCATCCAACCAGTATAAAGCCTCGGTCAATCGATAACCTCAAACATGAGGTTAAACCCCATGTATGGTGCCCCCATACTTGATAGACCACCCTTAGCCTAGACCTAAGCCTTCTAGCCACCTCCATCAGCCTCATGCCTATCGGATCCCTCCAAGTCATCCATGACTTGTTCATCCATACGCTAGCCTTCAGGTGCTTCCATCAGCTATTGTCATACTAATGTGGTCTACACCGCCAAGGTACATTGGACTTACACTGCCAAGACTCTTCTTGGCCTTTACGCCGCCAACCATTAGACTTATGCTGCCAAGACTCCACCCTTGGACTTTATGCCACCAATATTCCCCTTGGACTTATCAATTGCCAAGTACTCATGACTTGGACTTTCACCGCCAAGACTATGCCCTTGGACTTACGTGGTCAAGACTACACCCTTGGACTTTCTATGCCAACTCCATGTTGGACTTTCCAATTGCCAAGACTCAAGCTTGGACTTTCCCTTGCTAAGACCCATGCTTGGACTTTTCATACCAAGTACACAAGACTTGGACGTTCCCAAATGCCAAGTGTCCCACTTGGACTTTCCATGCCAAGCACCCATGACTTGGACTTTCTTCATCACATGGTCAACCCTAGTCATCCATCAAAATACCCCTCGAGTCAAACTCGAGTCTGGTCAATCATGACTCGGGTCGATTGCACCAACAATCTCCCCAAAATATTATCAAACATCAAAACACTACTCGAGTCCAACTTAAGTCTGGTCAATCGTGACCTGGGCCAATTGCACCAACAATCTCCCCCTTTTTGATGTTTGACAAAAACCAAATACATTTGAGTTAGGCCTAAACCCTAACTCAAATCTCCTTACCAATTGTCCCAAATTGGTAGTTTCACTTTATCCCCCTTTTTGACATACATCAAAAAGGTTCTCCCCAAGGAGATCAATGTCTTATATCCCAATGAGATCTTACAATCTCGCTCTTGGTCCAAAAACACCTAGGATGCCTTCACTCTTCCTAGTAATAAGTCCCATATCACTCAAGAGAGGCACTCCTATAAACTCTCCCAATTTCCAAATTGGGCGTCTCACATTCTCATTTCTCTTCCTCATGAGGAAGAATACATCCATCATCCCATGATGGATACCTCCCCCTAAAGGCTTGCTCCCCCTTGACTATTGTACCAACAATGTCCTTGCGAAGTCTCTAAGCCTATAGGTACTCTAAACTATCAAAATTAAGGTTAAAAGTTTAAGCTTGAACTTTCACTCACCTTAAATTAATACACACCCTAAACAATTCTCCTAATCTATATCCAATGGATTTTCACCCTTTTTAATGCTTTCCAAAGCATATCCTAGGGTTAGGAGTGGTTAGGGAACCTCACCGTAGTTGAAATTAGGTTAAACAAATCTTGTTTACCCAAAATCATACCTAACAGTCGACTCCTGACAGTTATCAATCGACTGACTACTTCATCAGTCGACTGATAACTGAAACTATCAAATTTCAATTTCAGAAATTGAGTTTGGAAAAAACATAAGTAATTCTACATATTTTAAAAAATTGTGAAAATTAATACGTATAATACTTATAACCAATACAATGGGTGAAAAATTTGTGAAAAATAATTTACCCATAAAATAGTGAAATTAATACAAAGTTCAAAAATGAAGAAAAGCTTCAATGTTTGAGATCACTTTGTATCAACATCATCAATGGTGACTTCTATCAAAAGATAGACTACACCAAGTTTTCTCAAAATGATTTTGAAATAGTTTTAAAACCTTATATTGAACCATGGTCTATGGGCTTAATGCACATGACTTGTACACAAGCTTTCCTTATGATTCATCCATGGCATAAGATGAGTTTGAGTTCATCTAGATGCAAAAACTATGCACCTTGAACTTAACTCATTTCCTAGCATCTCACATATGTCTATGTTGGGGATCGATTGGCCGGCTAGAGGGGGGGTGAATAGCTCTCTTCGTTGGATGTCGTATTTTGCTCGTCTACAAAACGTTAGCGCAAGCGGAATATGCAAATATAAGTAAAGACAAGCAAAATATAAACAAGCAATACAAACACCAAGATGTAACATGGTTCACGGCTACGCCGCTAATCCACGGTCCGATTCATCCACGGTGAATCACTCCGCAATCTATCCACTAGATCTCTCCTTTGCACAAAGCTAGGTGGAGGTAACCTCTTTACACAAAAACACTCCTCTTACAAATATAATGGAAATAAGCTTGAGTAAGAGGATGGAAAGCTTTAGGGAACTTTGGGAGAGTATTAGAGCATAAGCATTAGCCTCCCAAAGCCCCACCCCCTTCCTTTTTATAGAGGAAGAGGGTTTCTTCCCGTTGACACAGGATCAGTCGACTGATGCCCTCGATCAGTCGACTGATCCCGTAGCCGTTGCCCAATAACGGCCGCTTTCCATGTTGGATTCCATCCAACGGTATTGGCATCAGTCGACTGATCCTACCATCAGTCGACTGATGCTCGATCAGTCGAGTGCTCAATGGAGTCGACTCCATTCTGTGCCCGTGCACAGTGCCATCAGTCGACTGCCATTCCCTGGCAGTCGACTGCCAGTCCATGGCAGTCGACTGCCAAGCACTAAACTGGTCTTATACCAGTCGATCGAACCATCGACTTAGAGCAGTCGACTGCCATGACATGGCAGTCGACTGGTGTCGGGAAAACCCATCTGACACTTGGCCAAATGGCCAAGTTTCACCTAAGAGCTACCCTTCCCGGGTTACAATCGCTCACTCTCATCCCTCGGAGTCCCTCGCCTTCGAAGTTCTCTTCGTTCGTGACCACGTCCCTCGGTAGCATCAGGCGCACGACTCTGCAATGCTCCTTCGCGTCTCTTGCCTCGAAGTCTACTTCCTCCGGCTTCACTCCAAGCTTCTCGTCCGGCGGTCCCTCGGATGCTCCAAGCGCACGGCTTCCGCAAAGCAATCCTTCACCGACTCAAGGACCGAGTCATGAGATGTGAAACTCGCCACGGCTCCATGTGCGAATTACTAAGTCCTGCACGACTTCAACGCACATATCAAATCAACATAACACACTAACTTAAACCCTTTGCCACACACATCAAAACCTTATCATGGCAAGAGATTGCCCTAACAATCTCCCCCTTTTTGATGTGTGGCAATTCGTTTAAGTTAGGTAAAAACATTTGATATAAATTTCTAAGGTAAGAAAGCATGTAAACATAAAACATGATATAGCAACATGCAACTCCCCCTTAATCCATGAAACTCTCCATACAATTTAAATTTCTCCCCCTATCACTTTTTAACAATTTCTCCCTCCCCCTATCACAATTTACTTAAACATAATTATCTCTCCCCCTTTGACACCATCAAAAAAATTAACACTAAGTTAAAAACTCATGACATCAAGTATAATAGAAGGAAAAATACCAAAAATTGCTCTAAAACCTGAATTCGGTCTCAACTGATCTGTTCAGACTATCAATGATCGGCACGCGCTTGAAAATTCTGATTTTCAAACCGAATTTCAGAAATGCATTAAAAATTTCCAGAAAATTCGAAAAATCATGAAATTTTGGAAACATATTTCTTGTAAGGTTCTTTATCAGTGAAAAATAATTTTTCATGAAAAATCATCATATTTTCACGTTTTTGTCAAAAATCCAAAAGGTTTAAAAATCACTAGGTTTTTGACCATTCTAGTATCAAGTTTAACACCTAGTTTTGGTTCCAATTGTTTCAAAACATGAATACATAGATTTTAGATTAAGAAATTGTTTTGAAAACATATGAAATATCCAACCATGATCTTTGAGCAATATGTCTATGAATTAAACATAAACCATCCCCATGATTGGTCTATTATTGCTATTTTGATACCTTAAATGACCATCTAAATGCCATAGGCACTAGTGGACATTTGTATCATCCTAACATCTCACCCATGCTAAGTTTTCAATCAAAGTAGCCTATGGTGTGTGTGAGATGTATCCTAGGGGGTATTTGTACATACTTAACCATTATATTCATACAATTCTATCAAGGTTAAGTATCAACCTAACAATCCTCATGATCATAAAGGCATATATCAATTAATTCTACACTATGATCATGAAATAAATGTATTCATTGAATTGTTCTCATGCATTAGGTATTATATCATGATAATAAACAAAGTATCACCTAAAACATGATATAAACCTATTTCTTATGATGATGTGCCAAATATCAAAATCATAAATCATGATTGAACATATACATAGCAATTTCATTAATCATCATGATTTAAGCATTATTATCTATTTATGGGCACGTTATCATCACCCAACACTATTCTAAAAATGTTGTCCCGCCATCCTAAGTCAACCAAAATATGATATAGGTCAATTGCATATGGTTGACTACCCTAGGGTTTTTCTAACCCTTAAGGATGGATTTTGGAACCCAAAATAAGTTCTTTCCTATTGGGTTCACAAGATACTCCTTGGGGATCCATTTCCTAGCAATTACTTTCTTTTTATCTTGTCCCCTAGCTAGTAGGCATTTGTAGGCCCTTTTTGTTAAAGCTAGCTCTTTGGCTCCCTATAATCATGTTCAAGGTGTTTGAGCCGATGGTGAATTTTTCTAGGGCTTTGGTTAAATAGTCTACCTTTTCCCTTAGGGCCCTATTTTCTTCTATGCATGCATCACTAACATCTAATGGCACATAAAGATCATGTGAGCATACTTCATCATGGCAAGAAGAAATATTTTCATTTTCATTTAAGCATGCTTTTTCTAATTTTTGTTCTAATTCCTTAATTTGTTCAAGCATGCATTTGTTTTTCTTCTTTGCTCTAAATAAATCCTTAGTTAAACTAGAAATCATAGAAACTATTTTATTAGATGAGAGGTTGGTTACCATAGTTTCCATGTCCTCTTCTTCTTCGGATGATGAGGATGTAGAGGAGGCTCCCCCTTCATTTAAGCTCTCCCCACTTGTGCTTGATTCTTTACTTGAGGAGGAGGAGCAATCCAAGTCATCGAAGGCCATCAATGCAAGGTTGGAATAGACTTGTTCCTCTTCTTCGGATGAGGAGGAAGAAGCAAGGTCATCCCATGTCTTTGCTTTGAACACCATGGCCTTTCCCTTTTCCTTTGCCTTCTTCTCCTCTTCCTTCTTTCTACTCCCCTTTTTCTTCTTCTTTTCTTCTTTCTTCTTCTTTTCTTCTTTCTTCTTCCTTTCTTCCTTGCTCTTGTTTAGGAGGGGACAATTATCCCTTATATGTCCCTCTCCTTGGCAATTGTAACAAATCACTTTTCCTCTTGGTCTTTTCCTCCTATCATTAGATTTATTAAAATGAAAACCTTTTAAAGCACGCCTTACCCTCCTTACCATATAGGCTTCTTCGGTGCTATCCATGGAAGAGGAGGAGGATGCTTCGTCATCGGAGGAGGAAGGGACTTCTATCTTCTTCTTCCCCTTATTTGCCATCAATGCTACTCCTCTTGAAGGTTGGATTCTAGGCTCTTCTTGTATTCCTTCAAGCCTCGTTTCGTGGAGCTCCATGGTTGAGAAGAATTCCTCCAAGGTGCTCACTTCTAGGTTCTTGGAGATGTAAAATGAGTCCACCATGGAACTCCATCTTGAGGACCGGGGAAAGGCATCTATGGCCTTCATTACCATATCCCGGTTGGAGAGCCTTTCACCTACACTTGTTAGCCCAATCAAAATTTCTTTAAACCTAGAATGCAATGAAGTTACCTTTTCTCCCTTTTCTAATTTGATGTTTGATAGTTGGGAGCGGAGGAGGTCTCTTCTTGCTAGCTTAGCCTCCGAGGTACCTTCATGAAGCTCTACTAGCTTCTCCCACATCTCCTTAGCACTAAAACATTCCCCTATCCTATTGACTTCTTGTTGGGGGAGTACATTATAGAGGGGGTGCTTGGCCTTTGAATTTTCCAAATACTCCTCTCTTTGTCTTTTGCTCCATCTCGATTTCTCTAATGGCTCCCCATCTTCGTTCCTAGGCAACTCGAAACCGTTTTCCATAATTAACAATATTTCAAAATCGGTTTCGAAGAATACCTCCATTCTCTTTTTCCACCAAGAGAATTCGTCGTCGAACTTCGGTGGGTGGATGTTGGAGCCGGCCATTTTTGATGTAGAGCTTGTTGCAGCGGTTAGTCCGGTGACAAGCAACCTTGCTCTGATACCACTTGTTGGGGATCGATTGGCCAGCTAGAGGGGGGTGAATAGCCCTCTTCGTTGGATGTCGTATTTTGCTCGTCTACAAAATGTTAGCGCAAGCGGAATATGCAAATATAAGTAAAGACAAGCAAAATATAAACAAGCAATACAAACACCGAGATGTAACGTGGTTCACGGCTACGCCGCTAATCCACGGTCCGATTCGTCCACGGTGAATCACTCCGCAATCTATCCACTAGATCTCTCCTTTGCACAAAGCTAGGTGGAGGTAACCTCTTTACACAAAAACACTCCTCTTAAAAATATAATGGAAATAAGCTTGAGTAAGAGGATGGAAAGCTTTAGGGAACTTTGGGAGAGTATTAGAGCATAAGCATTAGCCTCCCAAAGCCCCACCCCCTTCCTTTTTATTGAGGAAGAGGGTTTCTTCCCATTGACACAGGATCAGTCGAGTGCTCAATGGAGTCGACTCCATTCTGTGCCCGTGCAGCCACAGATCACCGACCGATCCCATTCTCGGCACATCGGTCGCCGCCGACATCGCCGATCCGATCCATGGCGATCATCGCCAAGCACTAAATCGGTCTTATACGGTCGATCGAACCATCGACTTAGCGATGATCGCCATGACATGGCAATGACCGTGTCGGGAAAACCCATCTGACACTTGGCCAAATGGCCAAGTTTCACCTAAGAGCTACCCTTCCCGGGTTACAATCGCTCACTCTCATCCCTCGGAGTCCCTCGCCTTCGAAGTTCTCTTCGTTCGTGACCACGTCCCTCGGTAGCATCAGGCGCACGACTCTGCAATGCTCCTTCGCGTCTCTTGCCTCGAAGTCTACTTCCTCCGGCTTCACTCCAAGCTTCTCGTCCGGCGGTCCCTCGGATGCTCCAAGCGCACGGCTTTCGCAAAGCAATCCTTCACCGACTCAAGGACCGAGTCATGAGATGTGAAACTCGCCACGGCTCCATGTGCGAATTACTAAGTCCTGCACGACTTCAACGCACATATCAAATCAACATAACACACTAACTTAAACCCTTTGCCACACACATCAAAACCTTATCATGGCAAGAGATTGCCCTAACAATCTCCCCCTTTTTGATGTGTGGCAATTCGTTTAAGTTAGGTAAAAACATTTGATATAAATTTCTAAGGTAAGAAAGCATGTAAACATAAAACATGATATAGCAACATGCAACTCCCCCTTAATCCATGAAACTCTCCATACAATTTAAATTTCTCCCCCTATCACTTTTTAACAATTTCTCCCTCCCCCTATCACAATTTACTTAAACATAATTATCTCTCCCCCTTTGACACCATCAAAAAGATTAACACTAAGTTAAAAACTCATGACATCAAGTATAATAGAAGGAAAAATACCAAAAATTGCTCTAAAACCTGAATTCGGTCTCAAGATCGTTCAGACTACTACGATCATGATCGGCACGCTAGCTTTTTAAAATTCTGATTTTCAAACCGAATTTCAGAAATGCATTAAAAATTTCCAGAAAATTCGAAAAATCATGAAATTTTGGAAACATATTTCTTGTAAGGTTCTTTATCAGTGAAAAATAATTTTTCATGAAAAATCATCATATTTTCACGTTTTTGTCAAAAATCCAAAAGGTTTAAAAATCACTAGGTTTTTGACCATTCTAGTATCAAGTTTAACACCTAGTTTTGGTTCCAATTGTTTCAAAACATGAATACATAGATTTTAGATTAAGAAATTGTTTTGAAAACATATGAAATATCCAACCATGATCTTTGGGCAATATGTCTATAAATTAAACATAAACCATCCCCATGATTGGTCTATTATTGCTATTTTGATACCTTAAATGACCATCTAAATGCCATAGGCACTAGTGGACATTTGTATCATCCTAACATCTCACCCATGCTAAGTTTTCAATCAAAGTAGCCTATGGTGTGTGTGAGATGTATCCTAGGGGGTATTTGTACATACTTAACCATTATATTCATACAATTCTATCAAGGTTAAGTATCAACCTAACAATCCTCATGATCATAAAGGCATATATCAATTAATTCTACACTATGATCATGAAATACATGTATTCATTGAATTGTTCTCATGCATTAGGTATTATATCATGATAATAAACAAAGTATCACCTAAAACATGATATAAACCTATTTCTTATGATGATGTGCCAAATATCAAAATCATAAATCATGATTGAACATATACATAGCAATTTCATTAATCATCATGATTTAAGCATTATTATCTATTTATGGGCACGTTATCATCACCCAACACTATTCTAAAAATGTTGTCCCGCCATCCTAAGTCAACCAAAATATGATATAGGTCAATTGCATATGGTTGACTACCCTAGGGTTTTTCTAACCCTTAAGGATGAATTTTGGAACCCAAAATAAGTTCTTTCCTATTGGGTTCGCAAGATACTCCTTGGGGATCCATTTCCTAGCAATTACTTTCTTTTTATCTTGTCCCCTAGCTAGTAGGCATTTGTAGGCCCTTTTTGTTAAAGCTAGCTCTTTGGCTCCCTATAATCATGTTCAAGGTGTTTGAGCCGATGGTGAATTTTTCTAGGGCTTTGGTTAAATAGTCTTCCTTTTCCCTTAGGGCCCTATTTTCTTCTATGCATGCATCACTAAGATCTAATGGCACATAAAGATCATGTGAGCATACTTCATCATGGCAAGAAGAAATATTTTCATTTTCATTTAAGCATGCTTTTTCTAATTTTTGTTCTAATTCCTTAATTTGTTCAAGCATGCATTTGTTTTTCTTCTTTGCTCTAAATAAATCCTTAGTTAAACTAGAAATCATAGAAACTATTTTATTAGATGAGAGGTTGGTTACCATAGTTTCCATGTCCTCTTCTTCTTCGGATGATGAGGATGTAGAGGAGGCTCCCCCTTCATTTAAGCTCTCCCCACTTATGCTTGATTCTTTACTTGAGGAGGAGGAGCAATCCAAGTCATCGAAGGCCATCAATGCAAGGTTGGAATAGACTTGTTCCTCTTCTTCGGATGAGGAGGAAGAAGCAAGGTCATCCCATGTCTTTGCTTTGAACGCCATGGCCTTTCCCTTTTCCTTTGCCTTCTTCTCCTCTTCCTTCTTTCTACTCCCCTTTTTCTTCTTCTTTTCTTCTTTCTTCTTCTTTTCTTCTTTCTTCTTCCTTTCTTCCTTGCTCTTGTTTAGGAGGGGACAATTATCCCTTATATGTCCCTCTCCTTGGCAATTGTAACAAATCACTTTTCCTCTTGGTCTTTTCCTCCTATCATTAGATTTATTAAAATGAAAACCTTTTAAAGCACGCCTTACCCTCCTTACCATATAGGCTTCTTCGGTGCTATCCATGGAAGAGGAGGAGGATGCTTCGTCATCGGAGGAGGAAGGGACTTCTATCTTCTTCTTCCCCTTATTTGCCATCAATGCTACTCCTCTTGAAGGTTGGATTCTAGGCTCTTCTTGTATTCCTTCAAGCCTCGTTTCGTGGAGCTCCATGGTTGAGAAGAATTCCTCCAAGGTGCTCACTTCTAGGTTCTTGGAGATGTAAAATGAGTCCACCATGGAACTCCATCTTGAGGACCGGGGAAAGGCATCTATGGCCTTCATTACCATATCCCGATTGGAGAGCCTTTCACCTACACTTGTTAGCCCAATCAAAATTTCTTTAAACCTAGAATGCAATGAAGTTACCTTTTCTCCCTTTTCTAATTTGATGTTTGATAGTTGGGAGCGGAGGAGGTCTCTTCTTGCTAGCTTAGCCTCCGAGGTAACTTCATGAAGCTCTACTAGCTTCTCCCACATCTCCTTAGCACTAAAACATTCCCCTATCCTATTGACTTCTTGTTGGGGGAGTACATTATAGAGGGGGTGCTTGGCCTTTGAATTTTCTAAATACTCCTCTCTTTGTCTTTTGCTCCATCTCGATTTCTCTAATGGCTCCCCATCTTCGTTCCTAGGCAACTCGAAACCGTTTTCCATAATTAACAATATTTCAAAGTCGGTTTCGAAGAATACCTCCATTCTCTTTTTCCACCAAGAGAATTCGCCGTCGAACTTCGGTGGGTGGATGTTTGAGCCGGCCATTTTTGATGTAGAGCTTGTTGCGGCGGTTAGTCCGGTGACAAGCAACCTTGCTCTGATACCACTTGTTGGGGATCGATTGGCCGGCTAGAGGGGGGTGAATATCCCTCTTACGTTGTATGTCGTATTTTGCTCGTCTACAAAATGTTAGCGCAAGCGGAATATGCAAATACAAATAAAGACAAGCAAAATATAAACAAGCAATACAAACACCGAGATGTAACTTGGTTCACGGCTACGCCGCTAATCCACGGTCTGATTCGTCCACGGTGAATCACTCCGCAATCTATCCACTAGATCTCTCCTTTGCACAAAGCTAGGTGGAGGTAACCTCTTTACACAAAAACACTCCTCTTACAAATATAATGGAAATAAGCTTGAGTAAGAGGATGGAAAGCTTTAGGGAACTTTGGGAGAGTATTAGAGCATAAGCATTAGCCTCCCAAAGCCCCACCCCCTTCCTTTTTATTGAGGAAGAGGGTTTCTTTCCGTTGACACAGATCGGGCCGATCGATGCCCTCGATCACCGATCGATCCCGTGAGCCGCTGCCCAATAACGGCCGCTTCCACGCTGGATTCCATCCAATCCAGATTGCATCACCGATCGATCCTACCATCGGGCCGATCGCGATGCTCGATCAGTCGAGTGCTCAATGGAGTCGACTCCATTTTGTGCATCGCCATTCCTCGCGGCCGGCCGATCATTTATCGCCGATCGGCCGACCCATGGCGATCGCCAAGCACTAAACTGGTCTTATACCAGTCGATCGAACCATCGACTTAGAGCAGTCGACTGCCATGACATGGCAGTCGACTGGTGTCGGGAAAACCCATCCGACACTTGGCCAAATGACCAAGTTTCACCTAAGAGCTACCCTTCCCGGGTTACAATCGCTCACTCTCATCCCTCGGAGTCCCTCGCCTTCGAAATTCTCTTCGTTCGCGGCCACGTCCCTCGGCAGCATTAGGCGCACGGCTCTGCAATGCTCCTCCGCGTCTCTTGCCTCGAAGTCTACTTCCTTCGGCTTCACTCCAAGCTTCTCGTCCGGCGGTCCCTCGGATGCTCCAAGCGCACGACTTCCACAAAGCAATCCTTCACCGACTCAAGGACCGAGTCATGAGATGTGAAACTCGCCACGGCTCCATGTGCGAATTACTAAGTCCTGCACGACTTCAACACACATATCAAATCAACATAACACACTAACTTAAACCCTTTGCCACACACATCAAAACCTTATCATGGCAAGAGATTGCCCTAACAGTCTAAAGTGTATGAAAACACATACAAGTCAATTTGATGTGAGATGAGGGTTTTGGTTCATCTTAAACTAAGGCCTCATGCATTTTCTAAGGCAACACTACTTGATTCCCTTATACATGAGACTTCAAGTCATGTCATAGTCCTTAAATCAATTTTAATTAATGCATGAATGATCATGGAATAAATGATAGCATAAATAAACATGGCCAATGATCATGATGTCATGACATATGATATAAATCTAAACATACATGACATTTAACCTTAATCCTAAGTATGATCATGACATATTATATAATTAAAAGTAGATATGATGTCATGACATGATATATGACAATAAAAGCATGGCAAATAAAATGTAAAGGTATATAATACCTAAATTTTAATATTTGTTGTCATTTGTTAGAATTAAATTCATTTTGCCATATTACTTCTAATCCTTCAAATGTGCCAAACACCCAAAATGACATACTATGACTTTAAGACCTAAATTGTGCCAATTTGATCAATTTATCAAACTTAAATAATATTGGCACATCCTAAAATCTTTTAGGATTATGATCAAACTTATTTCCAAGATACCCATAACCTTGGGAATGACCTAAAGTATCACATTTACCATGGTTAGATTAACTACTCATCCATTTAAAGTTGACACACATTAACCCATTTAGCGTGAATCGATCACGCTCCTAGGAACCCAAAACCTATTTGAGCTCCTTGGGTTTACTAGGTATTCCTTAGGGATAACTTCCCTAGATACCCTCCTAATGACCCTTCTAGGCTTGGTAGCCTTGGTCATTTGAGTCTTGCCTAGGATAACTCTAGGGGTGACTCCCCTTGTAACCTTCTTAGTGGCTTCCCTAGGTTTCCTTGAAACCTAGCCACTAGGCACCTTGGTCAACCTTAGGGATGACTTCTATATTGACCTTGGTTTTCCTAGACCTAACTTGAGTTCCATAATCGAATGGAACTTTATGATAGGTCTCCTTGGGCTTAGGTTTGTGACCCAAATCTTTCTTGCCCTTGGTTGGACCTTGCTTTCTAAACCCTAGGTTTTGACTCCTTGACCTAGATTTTTGATCATTTGATCATTGCATTTGATTTTGCATAATCCTAAGGGTCTTCTCCAACTTCTCAAGCCTTGACCTCAAGGCTTGATTTCCAACTTCTAATTTTTTCAATTTTGGTGAGCCCATTGTTTCTTTGGTCATTTTTACCCTTCCTAAGCATATGTCTAGATTTCTTTTGATTACAACCTAGATGGCCTTCAAATTTCCTAATACTTTCCTTAGGTAGAATATTTTTAAGGACATTAGTCCCAAATTTCTCCTTCTTCCTAAAGTGGACATTCTTAGCTCCTAAACAATAAAATCTATTATTTCTAGCATACTTTTGTTTATGATTAATAGACAGATTATTAACATAACATCTAAAATGATTTTTAACATAGGTTGAAGGTGCATTATTAAAATATACCTTAGGGTTCGCTTTAGAAGCTTCCCCTACATGTGTGGTCCCCTTCTTTGACCTTCTTGCTCTCCCTAGGGCATTGGCTTCGGTAGTGTCCCTGTTGTTGGCACTAGAAGCACACAATTTGCTCTTTGCTTTTCTTAGTAGGGACTCGGGCTTCAGTGGTCTTTTCTTGAACTCTTGGCGTCGGTTGACTTTTCTTGACTCTTTTAGGACTCTTGTAATGTCCTACTTCCCTACACTCAAAGCATATGATATGATTTTTAATATTAATTAAAATGCTTGAGTTACCTAGGCCATCAGTGGATGTTTGGGCTTCTTCATCTCTTCTGGAAGTTGATGGTATTTCTTGATTTTGCTCTTGTTCCGGAGTAGATGGTCTCTCCTCCCCCTCAATCCTAAAGGTGGAGACTTCTCCTACTTCTTCTACCTCCTCTTCCTCCTCGGATGTTGAACATTCCTCGACCTCTAAATCCTCACTTTCTTGTGAGGATGAACTTGCTTCTTCTTTTTCTTGGACCGATTGCGGGTTCTCATGGAATCTTGCCACTTGGCTCCATACCTCCTTGGCATCCATGCAGTCCCCTAAACTAGACAAAATATTATTAGGTATTAAATCAATCAAAAATTTCATTACCTTCTTATTTTTCTCAAACCCTTGGAGTTGTTCCTTGGTCCATCTCTTCATCTTGAGGAAACCTCCCTTTGGTCCTCTAGGATATTCAAATCCTTCCATCAAAGTGGACCACTCTTCGATATCCCTCATCATCATGAAGTCTTCAATCCTTGCCTTCCATGAATTGAAGCCTTCTCGTCCATAGAGCGCATATGGGACTGGAGTGTTGATATCCCATCCTAATTGTTCTTCAAATTTCATATTCCCTCTAGCGATCTTGCTCCCAGGTGTTAATCCGTAGAATGTTAGAACCTATGCACCCGCTAGGGGGGGGGGTGAATAGCGATTCGACGTTCTTGATGGAATTCGTTCGCGTGCTTGCTATAAAGGTTAGTGTACGCAGTGGAAACAATAATGATAAAACAAATGCACAACACAAGCAATACACGAGATATAACGTGGTTCGGAACCTCAAGATTCCTACTCCACGAGTTGGGCTCGTAAGAGCCCTAGCGATGCAAACACACACCACTAATCCAATAAACTCCTTCTCGACAACAAGTCGGAGGTGGAGAAACCTCATACAAAGATTACAACAGTAATACAAAGAGAACACAAGCAAATACAATAGAATGCAAGTAAAGAAAACTTTACAAAGAGCTTTTCGATGCTTGCTTGATGATCGCTTGAACCGTGCTTGAAGACCCTGATTAGCATTAGCAAATCATCTCAAAAATGCCCAAGAAATCACTGCTAAAACCTCTCCTTCGAGCTGCCTCTATAACTTGCACTCGGGCTATTTTCGCATCTAACAGTCGACTGCCATAAGGCCCAAGTCGACTTCCAACACTGTTGTCGTGAGACAACGGCTCGATCTGTAGAGGATCCTTGGAAGCTAGAGGGGGTGGAGGTGAATAGCTTGTTTTCGTTTCGTGATGAAAATCGTTTGTGTTCGTCTACAATTTTCATTAGTGCACAGCGAAAATAAAACAAATAGCAATAATGAAATATGACAAACACAATTCACAACACAAGCATGTAACGTGGTTCGGAACCTCAAGGTTCCTATTCCATGGATCGAGCTCTAAAGAGCTCTAGTGATGCCAATGCAATCACTAATTGCAAATAACTCCTCGACACAAGTTGGAGGCAGAGAAACCTCTTACAACAGATTACAAAAGTAATACAAGGTAAAACAAGCAAATACAAAAAGAATACAATAATCTATGCAAAGAAAAACTTTACAAATGCTCTTTTGATTGCTTGCTTTGTGGTTGCTTGAATTGCACTTGGAGACCCTGATTAGCAGCAACAAATCACCCTAAAAGCCTTTAAAAACCAGTAGTGAAATCCTCCTCCATGAGCTCCATTTAAAAGCTTCAACCTGGGCTGGAAATCGCCGATTAGTCGACTGCTCGAGACCATCAGTCAACTGATGCCACTGTTATCGTGAGACAATGGCTAGATCCACGCTGAAAAAATCCAACAGATCCATCATCAGTCGACTGATCATGACCATCAGTCGACTGATTGAACCTTCACTCGACATCTAACCCCAGTAGTAGAGTTAGACTCCATTCTGTGCCTAAAAAACTGAGCACCAGTCGACTGATCACAAGATCAATCGACTGCTCAGCCAATCAGTTGACTGCCCACCTCTAGCAGTCGACTGCTAGGCCAATTCCCGTAGTCAAACCCTAGTTGACTCATGCCAATCGACTGTCACATGACACCAGTCGACTGGCACACCTCAAACATTTGGTTTTAACCCAAATATGGTTCTCCCATACTTGCTAGACCACTCTTAGCCTAGACCTAAAGCCTTCTAGCCACCTCCGTCAGCCTCACGCCTCTCGGATCCCTCCAAGTCATCCATGACTTGTTCATCCATTGCACTAGCTTTCTAGTGCTTCCATCGACTATGTCATGCTAACAGTGTCTACACCGCCAAGGCACATTGGACTTACGCTGCCAAGACTCCGCTTGGACTTTACGCCGCCAACCATTGGACTTATGCTGCCAAGACTCTCGCTTGGACTTTACGCTGCCAATATCAAACCCCTTGGACTTTCACAAATGCCAAGACTCAAGCTTGGACTTTCCCTTTCCAACCCATGTTGGACTTTCCATGCCAAGACCCATGCTTGGACTTTCCTTGCCAACCCATGTTGGACTTTCCATTGCCAAGACCCATGCTTGGACTTTCCCAAATGCCAAGTGTCCCACTTGGACTTTCCAGCCAAGTACCCAAGACTTGGACTTTCCCATGACAATCACATTGTCATATGTTTTTGTCGAACATCAAAACATCTCTCGAGTCAAGCTCGAGTCCTGGTCAATCGTGACCTGGGCCGATTGCACCAACAATCCGCCCTTTTTGATGTTTGACAAAAACCAAACAAACCATTGAGTTAGACCATCTAACTCAAACCACTCATCCCCATCAATTTTCCCAATTGATGTCATTCTCCTAATAAGTTCTCCCCCTTTTTGACTAACGTAAAAAAGGTTCTCTCCAAGGAGGTCAATGTCTCATGTCCCAATGAGATCTTACAATCTCCCCCTTGGTCCATAAATACCTAGGATGCCTACAATCTTCCTAGTCATAAGTCTCATATCACTCAAGAGAGACAATCCTATACACTCTCCCAATTTCCAAATTGGGTATCTCAAAAATCCATTTTCCTCCTCATGAGGAAAAATACCATCCATCATCCCATGATAGATGCCTCCCCCTAAAGGCTTGCTCCCCCTTGACCATTGCACCAACAATGTCCTTGGGAAGTCTCTAAGCCAATAGGAACTCTAAACCATCAAAAATAAGGTTCAAAGTTCAAACATGAACTCTCAACACCTTAAATTTGATACAAACCCTAAACAACACTCCTAATCCATATCGAATGGATTTTCACCCTTTATAATGCTTCCCAAAGCATACTCTTGGGTTAGGAGTGGTTAGGAAATTTTACCGTAGTCGAAAACGGGCTAAACAACCTTGTTTTTCCCGAAATCGACAGCGATCGACTTTATCGAGAGATCGATCATGCCATCTCAATAGTCATTGCCACCAGAGCGTCGTGATAGCACTGAAATTTTCGAATTTCAATTATCAGAAATGGATTTTGGAAATTCATAAATAATTATACGTATATTGAAAAATCATGAAAATTCATACGTATAATACTTATGATTAATACAATGGGTGAAAAGTGATAGAAAATTATTTTACCCATAAAATAATGAGTTTGATACAAAACTCAAAACCATTGAAATTTTCAATGTTTTGGTCCTATTTGTTGGATCGCTAGAGGGGGGGGGGGTGAATAGCGATAGAAACTTTTTAGTACGAATTCGTTTTAAAAAAAAACTTATATGCAGCAGAAAGATAAACAAAACAAAAAGTAAAGGAGACAATAGACACAAGAGATTTACTTGGTTCGTAGCCGAAGGCTACTACTCCAAGGCCCTAGTGGTCCTTGACCACGTACGGAGGGCAAACTACTAAAGAACTCCTCCTCGTTGGAGGTAGGAGTTAGACGGATACAAAAATCCCGAGGTAGAAGGACACTCCCCCTCTCCTCGTTATAATGAAAGCTTTACTAAAAGGAATAAACTGAAATACAATTTAGAACTTTCGTTACTGATGACTTTAAAGGTTGGAGGTTGAAGCTCTAGTCGTCGTCTCGGCAGCGCTTCGTCGTAGGGATGTCGGAGAGTCGGAGCGTATCGGAAGCACTTGGAAGCTTTTGAATTCATGAAAAACCCTAGGTTTGGCCCTCCTTTTATAGCCTTTGAGCCCCTCATCGAGTGGGTCTTTAGCTAATCACAAATGGGCACAAAACCCCTTGAAAAATGGTGATAACTCTTGACTACTCGAGGCTGATCCTTTGACGGAAATCGATGATAGCCTCATCATCGATCGATTCTTCGACCTTCAACGATCGTTTGGCGTCGAGTCCTCAAGGCAATGATCGTGATGCTAGCTGCAAGGCAAAGTTAGCTCAACAAAAACATAATTTCGATGGTCGTCGACCATCCGATCTCGACCTAGACCATCTATAAGAAGTCTTTGGTCGGATCTACGCTTAAGAACATCCCCGTAAAGAGGATACGACCTTACTTACGCTCGCACACACGAGCTTACCTCAGTACTTTACGTGTTGCTTTTGCTTCCGGCCTTCCACTCAATTCCTTCGGCTCCCTCCGAAGTCTCTTGAGTGTCGCCCAACCACCGCGGCTTCCTCCGGGTGTCGCTAGCCTTCAGCTCCAGCGTTGAGACTTTTCTGCACACTTGATTTAGCTCATGAGATAATAATATATGCTTAACTTTGTATCGTTTGCTATAATCAAAATTTAGGTTCGACTTAGGTGCCTACTGCACCAACAATCTCCCCCTTTTTGATTAATGGAAAACCCACATACAAAGTTAAGTAAATAGCAAGCATGAAGAGTAATAATGTGCATGAGAAACAAAAATATGAAGATTAAGTTGGAGTAGTAAGGATTTTCTTCAAGTACTCCCCCTTGAGGAAACGTCCCCCTTGACCGAGGGTGAGTCTTGAAGAAAGACCTTAATCCTCCCCCTTGAGGGTTGCTTTAAGTAATTAACATTACTTAAAGTTGGCCTTAGTAAAACGTTTTAGTTAAGCCCTTTCTCCCCCTTAAGTAAAACATTAACGACATAAAGTTTAAGTAAAATGTAGACGCCACAAATAAGTTTAAGTTAAGAATTCTTTGGCCTTTTGGTAAAAGTTAACTAAGTTTTAACTTTTGGTTTAAATATGAAGTAAGAGTTAAGTTATCAAAAAAAAATTTGACCCCTTAACTTTGGCCTTTTTCTCCCCCTTTTGCCATATATCGAAAAGAGTAAGGAGTGTGTGGAAAACAAAATAAGTGTTAAATTTAAAGTCCAAGCATGTTCCCCATTTTTTATAAAAAAAATAATATACTGAAAATAAGCTCATCTATAAAATGTTCGACTCATATTCGGCTTGATTGATATGTAAGATCAACCAGTCCTGGTCAGAGTCGGTTAGTATGTATGATTATACTCTGTGGTTCATAGCGATGCACTAGCTCTACATCTGGAACCAGGAGTAAGGTCCTAACATCTCACGCCCATATACGTGGCTAACTACACAAACACATTAGTCCTATGTGTTGTGAGATGTACTGGCTCCTTAAATCTATAGGTGCATGATATCTAAGGTATGTCCTATGCTAGTTCCATAAAAATGAAATTAAAGAAATAGTAGTAAGAACATATAATTTGCATGTACCTATTCTATTACGCACATGCCCAATTTTCGTCTTAATAGACTAAATTCGGCTTCGGGTAGGGGTTTAGTAAATAGGTCTGCTAAGTTAGACTTCGATTCGACGTATTCGAGTTGTATTGCTCCGTTGGCCACATGTTCTCGAATGAAATGGTGTTTGACCTCTATATGTTTGGTCCTAGAGTGACATATCGGATTCTTTGTAAGATTAATTGAACTAATATTATCTACATGAAGTTTAGTATTCGTAAAGTCTAACTTAAAGTCGCGGAGGGTGTGCTTCATCCAAAGAAGCTGCGTGACACACTCACCCATCGCGATGTATTCGGCTTCGGTGGTAGATAAAGCAACACAGTGTTGCTTCCTACTGCACCAACTCACTAGACTCGAGCCGAGAAGTTGACAACAATCACTCGTACTTTTTCTGTCGAGCTTACTACCGGCATAATCCGAATCGGAGTAGCCGATTAGTTCGAACTCCGTAGATCTAGGGTACCAAATACCAACGTTAAGTGTACCCTTAAGATATCTAAGGATACGCTTAACTAGGGTTAGGTGAGACTCCTTAACACAGGTTGAAACCTGGCGCACATACTTACTGCGAATAGGATGTCGGGTCGACTCGCAGTTAAGTATAGGAGACTCCCTATTACGCTCCTATAGTATTTTAAGTCAATGGACTTACTTTCTAGGTCTTCTCCTATGTTAACATTTATCGCCATTGGGGTGTTTATTACCTTTGTTAGTAATATATGAGAGATGTCCTAAGGCAATCGCCTTATGTATGAACCATTTATATGATAAATGAAGATTCACTATTTGAGTATATATGTTTTATGTATTTGATTGGATCTTAAACTCATTTACTGAATGTCCACGATACGATTCACAGCATGAGAGAATTTGTGATTGGATCACAACTAGTGAGTATCTCTACATGTGTAATTGTGATGTATCGGAATTATCCCTAGTCGATGAATTGATGGATTTGGATACCATCAATTCTGTCGAGACTAGCACGAGGTATACTCCTTGGTGTATCCAAGCAGCTGATTCTCACTGGCTGGAGACATAGTGATGTCCGGAGTTAATCGTGGATGCTAGTTATGGTAACTAGTTCATTGGAGTGACCAGCCGTAAGACTTCATATGGTTCTTTGCTAAATATAGATATGTCAATGAAGTTCTTACTGTGGCTTAAGTGCGATGTTCCTTTGACTTGCGGTATTCAAGTCATCTTGATCATGGAGACTTATGCTTTGACATCTTAAGCAAACATCTCTAAGGAGATGTGGACCCGGGATGATTGGGTATAAGTCGAAGTGATCGAAGGTGTTTGAATAGCCTATAAAGGATTCACCACTCCTTGCGAGGAGATGTATACCCATGGCCTCTCGTCGGATTGTTACTAAAGTCTTTGGCCAAAACATTACATGTTTAGAGTAAGGTACTCTTCGATACATGTGGAGTAACTAGAATCCGTAGGACGAGGAAATAATACTTGGGCTAGGTGTGACGTAGTCACTTAGTGGGATCGGCACAATAGACCATGTCTGAACCAAGTGGGTATAAGATGAGTGAAGGGAACGAATCATTCGAGTCAAGGGTTTCAGAAATAGTTCTGGATCAACCGTTGATCTTTTCGGTTAATTGGGGATCATGATGTACTACTAGGTGCCACTCATGATCGTTCTATAATTAATGGTTAATTATAGACAGCCAACATAAACCGAGAACCTATTTGGTCACACGCACAACGAGCGTAATCCAAAGGATTTAAAACGAGCTTGAGAATGAGATTCTCAGACCGAGAGAAACTAGGTTTGGTTGGACCAAACATAAAGCGAGCATGAAATCGTTTCAGTCGCAATGGAAGCGTGGATGGGCCGAGTCTTATGAAGACGTAATGGATGAACCAAAATGGTTTGGTTCTAATCCAATGGATGAGAATAAACCAAAGGGTTTGGTTTATTTTAAACGAATGAACCAAAAGTTGGTTCGGTTCGTTTTAACTTAAAATAAACCATCATGGTTTGGTTTATTTTAACTTATCTTAATGGAGCGGGTTAACGGGCCTAATGGTTATGATCCAATAACCATTAAGAGAATTAGTTCTCTATAAAAGAGGGCTTAATGGATAATTAAGCCCTAATAAAAAACCCTAGATTAAGTTGCCGCCCACCTCATCTTCTCTTTGAGTTGGCGCCAACCTCCATTGCCGCCCAGCCCATTGTGCCGCCGTTCAAGTTGTTGCCGGCGTCCAAGCTTCGGCCGGTGATCCTCCGGCGACCCTCCGGTGATCTTCCTAGGCTTCGGTGAAAAGGTGAGCACTTGGCTTCCTTGTTTTGGCCGGCGCCTACTCCTCCACCAAGCTGTCCAGTTTTCTGGACAGCTTCTTCTCCTCTCGTCGGAGCGTCGTTTGGACGACGGTTAGAGGTCCGACAGTGGATAACTTACCGGGGATTCGATCTCCGGTAATCCTCTGAGGTGGAGGATGAAGGATTCGTCAATCGGTTGACGAATACCTCTCCGGAGAAGAGAGTTTTGAGGACTCGTTTTGGATCCGAATTTGGATTCGGATCGTGATCATCTCTCGATCACGTCGTCTTCAACACGAGGCTAGTAACCCGTACGAAGACGAAGCTCGTGGCTTAGCGAAGTCATCCCGAGGAACTCGGCGTGGATACGGATAGAGACGATTCTAGCGAGGATCGTTCCGGTTGATGTCATTCCCGCTACACGTCATACGAAAGGTATAACGTAGATAAATTTCCTTTTATTGCAAATTTAAATTTACGGTTATGTCTACACTTGTTGTAATATGCATGCGTGTGTTGTGTGTGTTGTAATAAATAGAAGTATTTATTATTTTTATTGCTTCCGCTGTGTTCATGTTTACGAAACATGATCGAACACACATACGCCATGGCATCTTAAAACCCAACAAAGGGTATCGTGAGCTCAGTTGTGTTTCACATAATCGTAAAATGGTTTTGCGATAGTCATAATGTATTTCTGGAAATTTTCTAATTTTGGAAATTTAGAAGTATTTATGGAAATTTTTCAATTTTGGAAAGTCTAAAAGTATTTATGGAAATCTTCCACTTTTGGAAAGTTGGAAGTATTTATGGAAATTGATATTTTCCATAAATAAAATATTTGATTAGATTCTGGAAATTTGTTTCCTAATTTAATCATGATTTGATTTGGGAAATCAAATCTTAAAATATTTTATTTCCATAAGTAGTTTTAATGATTTAGGAAATTGGTTTCCTAAATAGATTTTCCTTAATCAAATAATTCCATGAATAAAATATGTGATTAGATTTGGAAATATGTTTCCTAATTTAATTATGATTTGATTTGGAGAATCAAATCTTAAACATATTTTATTTCCATAAATAGTTATGACATATAAGGAAGTATATACATGACATAATTGTATGCCATGTAATTGCATTAGATGCATAACATTATGCCATGCGTGTCGTGACATGTAGATGTATGCCATGCCATGTAGATAATAGTTATTTGCATGCAAAGAGGATGAGACATAAAAACCCTTAAACAATATTAAAGCCTACACCTTCCATTAATATGGTTAGAACCAGAGTTCCGTTTCTTGTTTGGGTTGTTGGACTCTCTCCAAGCCCGGCTCGAACTCGAATATGTTCAAACCATGGAATAGTTTAATACTAATATGGTAAGAGTCAGAGGTCAATCGTTAGCTTTGGTTGTTGGACTCTCTCCAAGCTGGGCTAATTGGTTGAATGCGCTCTAACCATATTAAAACTATGTCCCGATTAATGGGTTGACTTTAACCTGGAGCATCGGCTTGTTGGACTCTCTCCAAGGTCGATGTAAAGGGAGGTGAAGTTGGGTGCTATGCATATGATGCATACTTGTTAATGTGTTAACAACCCGATGTATGTGTGAACATTCAATTAGTTGATAGCACATTGTGATAGTTGCATATACGTGATATGCAATCGGTATAGTTGATACCTACCGTCGTAGTTATGAATGGCTTGTTGGACTCTCTCCAAAGTTGTTCATAACTATGATGGATATCAGCCCATTCGGAGATGGACCTACGATCTCCCGAAGTGATTTTGGGGTTTTTGAAATTCGAAAAATGAATGGGATTTATAAATGTATATTGATGCATTTTAAAATCATCTTTCTCATATATGCTCGTTTTGTATTTCTAGGTCAATAAATTGATCATGACGTCTTTGAATTTGCGCACTATTTTGGATTCGAACAAACTGACTGGGCCTAACTTCCTGGACTGGCTTAGAAACCTGAGAATTGTTCTCAAGGCGGAAAAGCTTGCATATGTCCTTGAAGAGCCTCTTCCTGACCGTCCTAAGGACGATGCAACTCCAGACCAAATGTTGGTCTATCAGAAGCATGTGGCAGATTCTGAGCTGGCGAGTTGCATCATGCTAGCGGCGATGGTACCTGAGCTGCAAAAGCAGCATGAGCATATGGATGCTAATACTATGGTCTTCCATCTTCATGAGTTGTTCGATGAGCAAGCGAGATCCGAAAGGTTCGAGGTCTCTAGGCTCCTCTTCACCACGAAGATGCAAGAAGGTTCATCTGTAGTGCAGTTTGTGCTAAAGATGAACGGGTACATCGAGTGGCTAGCTACCCTCGGTTTTGTGATGGATCATGAGTTAAGTATTGACTTAATTCTGCATTGTTTTCCCAAGAGTTTCTCGCAATTTGTGATGAACTATCGGATGAACAAATTGGAATCCACCATTCCCGAGCTCCTCAATATGCTGAAGACTGTGGAGCCTTCTGTGAAGCATGAGGAGAAGGCGGTTCTATTAGTTGATTCCTCAAAGAAAGGTTCTAAGAGGAAGGCAAAAGAACAGAAGAAAGGAAAGAACAAAAAGGCAAAGAAGGCGGAACCAGCGCAAAAGGGCACTTGCCATCACTGTGGCAAGGAAGGCCACTGGCGAAGAAACTGCAAGATTTATCTTGAGTCCATGAAGAAGAAGAAGGCATCCGATGCCCCATCCTCTTCAGGTATCTTCGTTATTGATTGTCATTCTATTTCCTTAGACACTTGGGTATTGGATACTGGGTGTAGCTCACATATATGTAATGACATACAGGGGCTAAGGAATAGAAGAAGACTTGTCAGAGGGGAGTAAAATTTGAGAGTTGGCAATGGAGCAAAGGTTGCTGCGGTCGCCATCGGAACTTATTTGCTGAAGCTCCCTAGTGGACTAGTCTTAGAACTGGACAATTGCTATTATGTTCCTTCTCTAATAAAGAACATTGTTTCTATTTCCTGTTTAAATAGAAATAGTTTCCATTTGACGTTTAGTAACAATTGTTGTTATATAACTTTAAATGGCGTACTTTATGGAACCGAACTTGAGTAATGGCATTTATACGCTGGACGATATCCAAAGGACATTTTCAATATCGGGCGAGCAACACGTGCTCGAAAGGATAATCAAATAGACTCCTATATGTGGCATTGTCGTCTTGGCCATATAAGCAAGAAATGCATGTCCGAATTACACCGATGTGGAATTCTGGAATCGTTTGAATTGGATTCATACGATACATGCGAATCATGCTTAAAAGGCAAGATGACTAAGTTACCTTTACCGAAAAGGTGAACGAGTGGAGAGTTACTAGGTCTAATACATACTGATGTATGTGGACCTATGTCAACTCAAGCATTAGGAGGCTATAGCTACTTCATTACCTTCACCGATGATCACTCACGGTTTGGGTATGTGTTCTTGATGAAACACAAGTCTGAAGCCTTTGAAAGGTTCAAAGAATTCAGAAATGAAGTAGAGAAACAACATGACAAGAGTATTAAAATACTTCGATCGGATCGAGGTGGTGAATACTTAAGTCAAGAGTTTCTTGATTATCTAAGAGACAAAGGCATATTGTCTCAATGGACTCCACCCTATACACCATAGCATAATGGCGTATCTGAGAGGCGTAACCGGACCTTGTTGGACATGGTCAGGTCAATGATGAATCATACAACTCTTCCCAAGTCCTTTTGGGGCTATGCACTTCAGACAGCTGTTTACTTGTTAAACAGAATGCCTACCAAGGTAGTCTCAACTACTCCATATGAGATATGGAATAGTAAGAAACCTCATGTATCTTACTTGAAGATATGGGGTTGTCCTGCTTATGTGAAGCGGACTGTATCAGACAAACTGGATGCTAAGTCTGATAAATGTCTATTTATTGGATACCCTAAGGAAACTAGGGGTTACCAATTCTATCATCCTGTGGAACAAAAGGTGTTTGTTTCAAGGCATGCTGTGTTTCTAGAGAAAGAGTTTCTCTTGCAAGAAAACAGTAGGAGTGTCGTCGAGCTTGAGGAGGCTCGAGAGACTCAAATAGACATTGATGAGATACCTGGTGAAGCACAACAGCCGACAACTCATAGTGATGGGCAATCGACTGGACCTATTGTAACACCACATCTTCGTAGATCTGGTAGAACACGCAATATTCCTGAGAGATATGGATTTCTCGTAAGTGAATCGAACGACGTGTTACTCATTGATTATGAGGAGCCTACCAGTTATGAAGAAGTGCTGACAAGTTCAGAAAGGGATAAGTGGCTTGGTGCCATGAAGTCGGAAATGGATTCCATGTATGAAAACCAAGTTTGGAACTTGGTTGACCCACCTGAAGGGATAAAGCCTATAGGGTGCAAGTGGGTTTTCAAGAAGAAAACTGACATGGATGGTAATGTGATTACCTATAAGGCTAGATTGGTGGCGAAAGGATATCATCAAAAACAAGGTGTTGATTATGACGAAACCTATTCGCCTGTAGCTATGCTTAAATCCATTCGGATGCTCCTGGCCATAGCGGCTCATTATGATTATGAGATATGGCGGATGGATGAAAAGCTTTCCTTAATGGAAACTCGCCGAGGACGTGTATATGATACTGACCGAGGGTTTCACATCGATTGATAAAACCAAGGTATGCAAATTGCGACGATCCATTTATGGATCAAGCAAGCATCCAGAGTCGAATATCCGCTTTTGATGAGACAATCAAAAGTTTGATCACAAAATCCGCATTTAACCTTGTGTGTACAAGAAGGTTAGTGGGAGTGCAGTCGTGTTCCTAGTATTGTATGTCGATGACATACTACTTATAGGAAACGATGTTTCAATCTTACAGTCAGGGAAGGTTTGGTTATCCAAGACATTCTCCATGAAAGACCTGGGAGAAGCAACCTACATCCTCGGGATTAAGATCTATAGAGATAGATCGAAACGGTTGCTTGGTCTTTCGCAGTCTACATATATAGACCGAAAAGCAAAGAGGTTTAGCATGTCGGAATTCAAGAAAGGTTTCTTACCCATCAGGCATGGGGTACACCTTTCGAAGTCTATGTGTCCGCGCACAGAAGATGAGAGGATTTGCATGAGTAATATTCTCTATGCATCCGCAATCAGATCTATCATGTATGCTATGTTATGTACAAGGCCCGATGTATCAGATGCTCGAGTGTCACGAGCAGATACCACCGATCCAGGAATGGATCATTGGGCGGCTGTTAAGACGATCCTTAAGTACTTGAGAAGAACTAAGGATGTGTTCCTAATATATGGAGAAGGGGACATGGTGATACGCGGGTATACGGATGCCAGCTTCCAGACAGACAAGGATGATTCCAGGTCTCAGTCTGGATACGTGTTCACCTTGAATGGGGGCGCAGTGAGTTGGAAAAGTTCCAAACAAGAGACTGTAGCGGATTCTACCACTGAGGCAGAATACATTGCAGCCTACCTAGCAAAGCAGCGAAGCTTAAAGTTCGTTCATGAACTTGGTGTGATTCCGACCATTGTTGAAGCAATACCGGTCTACTGCGACAACAATGGAGCAATTGCACAGGCGAAAGAGCCAAGGTCTCATCAACGATCCAAACATGTGCTTCGCCGCTATCATCTTATCAGAGAGATCATCAGTAGGAACGAAATACAAATCGAGAAAATTCCCACTGAAAGGAACTTAGCGGATCCCTTGACTAAGGCATTACCTCAAAATAAGTTTGAGGGTCATGTTAGAGCTTATGGTATTGGATACCGTAGCGATTGACATTAGGCCAAGTGGGAGTCTGTTAGTAATATATGAGAGATGTCCTAAGGCAATCGCCTTATGTATGAACCATTTATATGATAAATGAAGATTCACTATTTGAGTATACATGTTTTATGTATTTGATTGGATCTTAAACTCATTTACTGAATGTCCACGATACGATTCACAGCATGAGAGAATTTGTGATTGGATCACAACTAGTGAGTATCTCTACATGTGTAATTGTGATGTATTGCAATTATCCCTAGTCGATGAATTGATGGATTTGGATACCATCAATTCTGTCGAGACTAGCACGAGGTATACTCCTTGGTGTATCCAAGCAGCTGATTCTCACTGGCTGGAGACATAGTGATGTCCGGAGTTAATCGTGGATGCTAGTTTTGGTAACTAGTTCATTGGAGTGACCAGCCGTAAGACTTCATATGGTTCTCTGCATATATAGATATATCAATGAAGTTCTTACTATGGCTTAAGTGCGATGTTCCTTTGACTTGCGGTATTCAAGTCATCTTGATCATGGAGACTTATGCTTTGACATCTTAAGCAAACATCTCCGAGGAGATGTGGACCCGGGATGATTGGGTATAAGTCAAAGTGATCGAAGGTGTTTGAATAGCCTATAAAGGATTCACCACTCCTTGCGAGGAAATGTATACCCATGGCCTCTCGTCGGATTGTTACTAAAGTCTTTGGCCAAAGCATTACATGTTTAGAGTAAGGTACTCTTCGATACATGTGGAGTAACTAGAATCCGTAGGACGAGGAAATAATACTTGGGCTAGTTGTGACGTACTCAGCCTAGTGGGGACTGACACAATAGACCATGTCCTGAACCAAGTGGGTATAAGATGAGTGAAGGGAATGGGGCACGAATCATTCGAGCTGCTGAAGGGTTTCAGAAATAGTTCTGGATCAACCGTTGATCTTTTCGGTTAATTGGGGATCATGATGTACTACTAGGTGCCACTCATGATCGTTCTATAATTAATGGTTAATTATAGGCGGCCAACATAAACCGAGAACCTATTTGGTCACACGCGCAACGAGCGTAATCCAAAGGATTTAAAACGAGCTTGAGAATGAGATTCTCAGACCGAGAGAAACTAGGTTTGGTTGGACCAAACATAAAGCGAGCATGAAATCGTTTCAGTCGCAATGGAAGCGTGGATGGGCTGAGTCTTATGAAGACGTAATGGATGAACCAAAATGGTTTGGTTCTAATCCAATGGATGAGAATAAACCAAAGGGTTTGGTTTATTTTAAACGAATGAACCAAAAGTTGGTTCGGTTCGTTTTAACTTAAAATAAACCATCATGGTTTGGTTTATTTTAACTTATCTTAATGGAGCGGGTTAACGGGCCTAATGGTTATGATCCAATAACCATTAAGAGAATTAGTTCTCTATAAAAGAGGGCTTAATGGATAATTAAGCCCTAATAAAAAACCCTAGATTAAGTTGCCGCCCACCTCATCTTCTCTTTGAGTTGGCGCCAACCTCCATTGCCGCCCAGCCCATTGTGCCGCCGTTCAAGTTGTTGCCGGCGTCCAAGCTTCGGCCGGTGATCCTCCGGCAACCCTCCGGTGATCTTCCTAGGCTTCGGTGAAAAGGTGAGCACTTGGCTTCCTTGTTTTGGCCGGCGCCTACTCCTCCACCAAGCTGTCCAGTTTTCTGGACAGCTTCTTCTCCTCTCGTCGGAGTGTCGTTTGGACGACGGTTAGAGCTCCGACAGCGGATAACTTACCGGGGATTCGATCTCCGGTAATCCTCTGAGGTGGAGGACGAAGGATTCATCAATCGGTTGACGAATACCTCTCCGGAGAAGCGAGTTTTGAGGACTCGTTTTGGATCCGAATTTGGATTCGGATCGTGATCATCTCTCGATCACGTCGTCTTCAACACGAGGCTAGTAACCCGTACGAAGACGAAGCTCGTGGCTTAGCGAAGTCATCCCGAGGAACTCGGCGTGGATACGGATAGAGACGATTCTAGCGAGGATCGTTCGGTTGATGCCATTCCGCTACACGCCACGTCATACGAAAGGTATAACGTAGATAAATTTCCTTTTATTGCAAATTTAAATTTACGGTTATGTCTACACTTGTTGTAATATGCATGCGTGTGTTGTGTGTGTTGTAATAAATAGGAGTATTTATTTTTTTTATTGCTTCCACTGTGTTCATGTTTACGAAACATGATCGAACACACACACGCCGCGGTGCCGAAAACCCAACAACCTTTAGCGTCTTGCATTCCAAATCTTTTAATTAACTCCTTAGTGTATTTTTGTTGATATAGGTATATACCATCCTTAGTTTGTTTAATTTGTAGACCTAAAAAGAAACTTAACTCGCCTACCAAGTTCATTTCGAACTCACTTTCCATGAGTGAAACGAACTCGTTTAGTAAGGCTGAGTTAGAGGTTCCAAAAATTATATCGTCTACGTAAATTTGAGCTATGAATATTTCTTTACCTAAGGTTTTTACGAAGAGAGTTGGGTCAACTAAGCCTTGGTTAAACCCTTTTGACTTAAGATGGATTGAAAGTCTCTCGTACCAAGCTCGAGGAGCTTGTTTAAGTCCATAGAGAGTTTTCTTAAGTTTTAGAACATGGTCGGGTTTATCTAGATTTTCGAATCCGGGGGGTTAGCTAACATAAACTTCTTCTTTAATGTATCCATTTAGGAATGCCGACTTAACATCCATTTGAAACAGCTTAAATCCTTGATGTGCGGCATAAGCTAGCAACATTCGAATGGATTCGAGTCTAGCTACTGGGGCATAGGTTTCGTCGTAATCTAAGCCTTCGACTTGGCTAAACCCTTTGGCGACTAACCTAGCCTTGTTTCTAACTACTTCACCTTTATCATCAAGCTTATTTCGAAACACCCACCTTGTTCCAATTATCGTTTTGTCTTTAGGTGGTGGTACTAATTCCCACACTTTATTCCTAGTAAATTGAGCTAGCTCTTCTTGCATTGCAATAATCCAATCGGGATCAAGAAGAGCTTGTTCAATTGATTTGGGTTCTATCTTTGAAATTAAGGAAATTTGACTAAGGTTCCTATAGGATGCTCTAGTTCGAACTCCTAGATTAGGATCTCCTATCACTTGATCGATAGGGTGGTTAGTCTGAATCCTAGATTGGGTTGGGTTTGTATCACCTAATGCTTGATCAATGGGGTGACTTGGTTGAACACTAGTTTGACTCGGATCACTTGTCACTTGGTCGACAAGAGAAGTTGGTTGATGTGGATTAGACTTGATCTCGAGTCGAGATGAGTTTGTATCGATGGTGGGCTCAACACTTGGGGTCATTAAGGGTTTTGTAGGTTCGGGTACTTCATCAAATACTACATTGATAGTCTCCTCGACTCTAAGGGTGTCGTGGTTATATACTCTATAAGCTCGACTTGTAGTCGAGTATCCTAGAAAGATTCCGGTCGTGGTTTTGGATGTAAATTTCCCTAGGTAATCCTTAGTGTTTAGGATATGTACCTTACACCCAAATACTCTAAAGTACTTGATGTTAGGTATTTTATCATGATAAATCTCGTACGAGGTCTTAAGGTGCCTTTTTACCATAAGGATCCTATTTTGGACATAGCATGCCGTACTCACGGCTTCTGCCCAAAACCTATCGGGTAGGTCGTATTCGTTCAACATGGTCCTAGCGGCTTCTTGTAGAGTTCGGTTTTTCCGTTCCACTAGGCCATTTTGCTTAGGGGTCCTAGGGCAAGAGAATTCATGGTGGTATCCATTTAGGTTACAGAAGTCGGTGAACCTTTGATTTTCGAATTCACCACCATGATCGCTTCTAAGTCTTTTAACCTTAAGGTCTTTTTGATTCTCAATTAATTTGAATAGATTGATTAATTGATCTAGGGTATCATTTTTATGTTTGATCAACCTAACCCAGGTAAACCTGGAGTAGTCGTCAATTATGACTAAGCAATATTGACTTCTATTGAGTGACTTGGCTCCATGAGAATCGAATAGATCCATATGCAGGAGCTCAAGTACACTTGAGGTTCGTTCTTGGTTAGTTAACTTGTGTTGTGTCCTAGGTTGTTTTCCTTGTTGACAAGCATTACAAATTTTATTAACCAAGTTGTTGAGGTTGGGTAAGCCTCTGACTAAGCCACTCTGACTCATCTTGTGGACGAGTCTTGGGTGCGAGTGACCGAGTCGTCGGTGCCACAACCATGATTCCTCTTCCTGTGTCATAAGACATTTGGCTGAGGATTTGATTAAGTTAATTGTATAAATGTTATTTGTCCTAGTTCCTTTGAGTATTGTTTTAGCTGTTTTATTTGTTTTAATTACACATTCATTTTCTAAAAATATGACCTTATAGTTATTGTCACATAATTGGCTTACGCTAAGCAGGTTATATTCAAAATTCTCTACAAGTAATACATTTTTAATAACAAAATTCGAGTTAAGCTCGATATCACCTGATCCGATGATTTTGAGCTTGTCGTTATTCCCAAAGGCTACCGATCCTTGTCGTTTGAATCGAAGCTTTGTGAATTTGAGTTGATCCCCGGTCATGTGTCGAGTAACAGCCGCCCAACATCCATTGATCCTACACACAAGGTGGTTGGATTGGATGTTAGATTTTTTTTTTAAAAAAAAAATTGGTTGTAAGTTGTTAAACCTAGGTCATCTCACCTGTGTCTATATGATCAATCATGTTATACTTATGTGTTTTTTGTGAGATGACTTCCAATTAAGTTAATTAAGTGCATTTAGGTTCAAGTAATTTTATGTTAGATTTGGATTTAAACCTAGGCTTGTCAAGTTTACCTTTTCAAGATCATGGCTTCCAGGTCGTGGCGAGGCACAGGGGCCTTCTTTTATCGGATCATCGACCACTTCCTTAGACAAAGCCATTTTCAAGAAAATGATGACTTGACTCACCTAAGACTATCTCCTAGTCTAACTGGTTATTTTTGAAAAGAGGCTCCCCGAGGCTCAATCTTTTCGAAGAATTTTAGTTGGTTATGTTTTTGAAAAGAGGCTCCCCGAGGCTCAATCTTTTCGAAGAATTTTAGTTGGTTATGTTTTTGAAAAGAGGCTCCCCGAGGCTCAATCTTTTCGAAGAATTTTAGTTGGTTATGTTCGTGTTCTAAGTGAGTTCACAAGTTTTAAAGCACAAATTTTCTAAGTTAAAGCATGCAATTTCTAAGTTAAAGCACACACTTTCTAAGTTAAAACATGCAATTTCTAAGTTAAAGCACAAACTTTCTAAGTTAAAGCATGCAATTTCTAAGTTAAAGCACAAACATGTTTTGTACTGGCTCCCCCTAGACCGTTGAATCGGTTCGGTCTATCCACATAGTGGATTTGGTTCTTGGGAATCCAGTACGGGTTGGATCCTAGAGTTGAAATCAAAAGGTTCTTAGGGACCCATGCTTGGACATGTTTCCTATGTCGACTTACAATCGACATATATGACCTATTAGTCGTGTTTGAGTTAAACCCTAGTCCAGCCTTGTTGTACACGACCCTTTGAGATCCAAGTAGGAGGTCAAGTCCTTTGGATCCCGAAGTGAACCTTTCCAACGTGTTCCTAAGATCTTCGACTTGACTTTTCAAGAGAGAGTTCTCAACTTCGAGCTTTTCAACTCGAGTTGAGTCCTTCTCTTGAACTCGACTAGTCGAAGAGGTTAGGGAGACCTCGTGTTTGAGGAGTTTAACCTCCTCAACAAGGGTCTCGACCTTGGACTCGGACTTAGCTAACTTCCTAGACAAAAACCTAACCGTATTATGTAAAGTATTAAATAAAGTTTGACTTACTTTAAGGGTATCTTTTGAACCGGATGCGTATCCGTGGCTTGACTTGAAGGTAGCTTCGTAGTCCGAGTCATCCTCAGGTTCCGACTCAAGTTCAGGTTCGGTCTCTGTGTCTGACTCAATCGATTTCGCCATGAAGACGTGGTCTTCGTCTTCTTCGGATGACGCTTCTTCCTCGGTTGGTGGTGGCTTGCTTGCGATTTTCTTCTTCTTTGATTCTGCAAACAAGGCTATACCCCTCTCGGGTTCTGAGTTGGACTGCTCATGTAATTCAAAATCAGAAAAGAGTTCATCTAACCTAATTTTAGAAAGATCCTTGGAGACCTTGTATGCATCGACCATGGATGCCCACAAGGTAGTCCTCGGAAACGAGTTTAGAACATACCTTATAAGGTCGCGGTTTTCGACCTTTTGCCCGATTGCGTGTAGGTTGTTGACTATGTCCTGGACTCGGGCATGAAGTTGGGTCGTGGACTCGTGTTCCTGCATTTTTAGGTTATATAGTTTATTGAAAAGAAGATCATGCTTACATACCTTGGCTTCATCGGTCCCTTCGTGTAGCTCCACTAGTTTCGTCCAAAGATCTTTTGCGCTTATGAAGGGGCCGACGCGATTTAGCTCCTCCTTGGATAGGCAGCATTGGAGGATTTGTGTTGCCTTGGCGTCAGCTTCGACTTGTCGTTTTGTCGCAATGGTCCATTGATCATAATCCAAAGAGTCACCCACTTCATTAGTCGGAAGTGTGAAACCCGTTTGGATTATGATCCACATATCGATTTGGGTTTTGAGAAAGCCTTCCATACGACCCTTCCAATAACGGAAGTCATCTCCATTGTAAAACGGAGGTCGGACGGTGCTAAAACCCTCGAGATGGGCCATTAGAACAAAAGACACAAATAGACGAAGACGAAGAAACTAACAACGACAAAAACACGAAAACAAGTACCAAGACTCGCGTCTTGGATTAGTAGTGCGGGAGAAAAACTTAACAAAGCGAAATAAATAAAAAAAACAGAATTAAAAGAAAAATAAATCTGTAAAAAGGCTAGATTGGTGGTTTCACCAAATCTTAGCAACCCCCGGCTCTGATACCAATTGTTGGATCGATCGGATCACTAGAGGGGGGGGGGGTGAATAGCGATAGAAACTTTTTAGTACGAATTCGTTTTAAAAAAAAACTTATATGCAGCGGAAAGATAAACAAAACAAAAAGTAAAGGAGACAATAGACACAAGAGATTTACTTGGTTCGTAGCCGAAGGCTACTACTCCAAGGCCCTAGTGGTCCTTGACCACGTACGGAGGGCAAACTACTAAAGAACTCCTCCTTGTTGGAGGTAGGAGTTAGACGGATACAAAAAGCCCGAGGTAGAAGGACACTCCCCCTCTCCTCGTTATAATGAAAGCTTTACTAAAAGGAATAAACTGAAATACAATTTAGAACTTTCATTACCGACGACTTTAAAGGTTGGAGGTTGAAGCTCTAGTCGTCGTCTCGGCAGTGCTTCATCGTAGGGATGTCGGAGAGTCGGAGCGTATCGGAAGCACTTGGAAGCTTTTGAATTCATGAAAAACCCTAGGTTTGGCCCTCCTTTTATATCCTTTGAGCCCCTCATCGAGTGGGTCTTTATCCAATCACAAATGGGCACAAAACCCCTTGAAAAATGGTGATAACTCTTGACTACTCGAGGCTGATCCTTTGACGGCGATCGGTGATGGCCATCATGATCGTGATGGCGATCGATCGATCGATTGCTGACCTTTCGGCGATCATTGTTTGGCCGATCGAGTCCTCAAGTGGCGATCGGTGATGCTAGTTAGCTCAACAAAAACATAATTTCGATGGTCGTCGACCATCCGATCTTGACCTAGACCATCTATAAGAAGTCTTTGGTCGGATCTACGCTTAAGATCATCCCCGTAAAGAGGATACGACCTTACTTACGCTCGCACACACGAGCTTACCTCAGTACTTTACGTGTTGCTTTTGCTTCCGGCCTTCCACCCAATTCCTTCGGCTCCCTCCGAAGTCTCTTGAGTGTCGCCCGACCACCGCGGCTTCCTCCGGGTGTCGCTAGCCTTCAGCTCCAGCGTTGAGACTTTTCTGCACACTTGATTTAGCTCATGAGATAACCATATATGCTTAACTTTGTATTGTTTTCTATAATCAAAACTTAGGTTCGACTTAGGTGCCTACTGCACCAACACTATTTTGTATCAACTCTATCAATGGTGATTGCTATCAAAAGATAGACTTCACCAAGGTTTTCTAAAATGATTTTAAAATGCTTTTGAAAACCTATATTGGATCATGCTCCTTTGGCTCAATGTACATAACTTGTACACAAGCTTTCCCAAAGATTCACAAATGAAATAAGATGAGTTTTAGTTCATCTAGATGCAAAAACTATGCACCTTGAACTTAACTCATATCCTAGCATCTCACATGTATCTAGGGTGTATAAATGCATATACATGTCAATGTGATGTGAGATGTGGATTTTGTTCTCCTAATCTAGGATTTCATGTATTTTTCTAAGACAACACTACTTGATTCCCTTATAAATGGGACTCCATGTCATGCCAAAGTCCTTAGTTCAATTTTAATCAATTTAGATGCATGAATGATCATGGCATAAATGATAACATAAGTAAAGCATGACCAATGATCATGATGTCATGACATATGATATAATCTAAAAACACATGACATTAATCCTTAATCCTAAACATGATTATGACATATTAAATAATTTAAAAATAAATATGATGTCATGGCATGTTATATGACAATCAAGGCATGGAAAATAAAAGGTATAGGTATAAGAATACCTAAATTTTAATATTAGTTGTCATTTGATATAATTAAATATATTTTTCCATATTATCGCTTTTCTCCTTAGTGTGCCAAAAATCCAAAATGACACACTATGACCTCTAAACATAAATTGTGCCAATTTAATTGATTTTTCATAATTCCAAGAATGTATTGGCACATCCTAAAATCTTTTAGGATCAAAGATAAAACCTATTTCCAAGGTATCCATATCCTTGAAAATAACCTAAAGTGCCACCTTTACCATGGTTAGGTTAACTACCCTTCCATTTAAAGTTGGCACACCCTAAACCCATCTAGTGTGAATCGATCACGCTCTTAGGAATCCAAAACCTATTTGAGCTCCTAGGATTTACTAGGTATTCCTTAAGGATAACCTCCCTAGATACCTTCCTAATGACCCTCCTAGGCTTGTTAGCCTTGGTCATTATGGTCTTACCTAGGTTGACTCTAGGGGTAACTCCCCTTGCAACCTTCTTAGTAGCCACCCTAGGTTTCTTAGAAACCCTAGCCACTAGGCACATAACTTGGTCAACCATAGGGATGACTTCCCTATTGACCTTGGCTTTCCTAGACCTAATTTGACTTCCATAATCAAATAGAACATTGTGGTAGGTCCTTTTGAGATTAGGCTTGCCCTTGGATGGTTCTTGTTTCCTAGTGTAGGAGATTGATCGGCCGGCTAGAGGGGGTGAATAGCCCTCAATCGTTGGATGGTGGAATTTGCTCGTTCTCATTGCGTTGCTTGTCTACGATTGTTATTAGCACAGCGGAATAACAATGATAATAATAATACTAACAACACATAACAATCACAAGCAATACACACACATATACGTGGTTCGAAACCGAATGATTCCTACTCCACGGGCGAGCTCACCGAGCTCTAGTTATGCGCACGACACTAACTAAACTCCTTCTCGACTACACGTCGGAGGTGGAGAAACCTCTTACAAGCTATTACAACAAGAAATACAAAGACAATACAAAAGAGAACTTTTACACAATTATTTTGATCGCTTTCTTGTTGCTTGCTTTTGCTTGCTCTTGAAGGTATGGAATGCAACAACAATTCCCCTCCAAAGTCACCTCAAAAGCCTTGGGGAAATCCCTCCACTTGAGCTCCATTTATAACCTACATCAAGCTGATTTTGCACGCATCAGTCGACTGATCGTGACCATCAGTCGACTAGTCCTGTAGCCATTGTCTCACAACGGCCAGATCCACGTTGGTTAAGTTCCAAAGGATCACACATCAGTCGACTGATGGAACCCATCAGTCGACTGATCCCCATCAATCGAGTGCTGGCGAGCTCGACTCCATTCTGTGCCCATGCACAGTTCCATCAGTCGACTGATCTCCCTAATCAGTCGACTATTGACACCATCATTCGACTGCCATGTCTTGGCAGTCGACTGATCAGCCAGACTCCATTCAGTCGAATATTGGTCGAACCCATTTGACCTAGAGCAGTCGACTGGCACCTATGCCAGTCGACTGATGTCGGGCAAAACCTCAAACACCAAGTTGTTTGAGCCTCCGACACTCAGTCTTAGCCACTTGGACAAGTCCACCTTATCCCTCATGGAGTTTCCCACCGAAGCTCTCTTCCCTCGGCCTACGTCCCTCGGATGCGCCAAGCGCACGGCTTCGCAACGCCATCCTTCGTGTCTCATGCCCTTGAAGTATGCTTCCCTTTGGGCTCACTCCATTCGCTCCCCGTCCGACGGTCCCTCGGATGCACCAAGCGCACGGCTTCGCAATGCCATCCTTTACCGACTCAAAGACCCCGAGCCTAGTGAACTTACCAAGTCCTCAAGACTTCCCACATGCACCAAGCGTACGGCTTCGCAATGCATTTCTCACCAAGCACTAAGCGCACGGCTTCGCAATGCTTTGGATTTTCCTATACCAAGCTCGATGCTTGGATTTTCTATGCCAACACCATGTTGGACTTTCCCATGACAATCCCATGTCATGAGTTTTGTCTATCATCAAAATACCATCAAGGTACTGCTCGAGTCAAACTCGAGTCAACCTGGGCCGATTGCATCAACAATCTCCCCCTTTTTGATGATTGACAAAACTACCATCTCAAGTCTACCAATTCTCCCATATTGGCAATTCTCATTTCCCAATGAGAATTCCAACGAACCCTAATTGGTAACTTGGTAACTTCTCCTCCTTTTTGACATTACATCAAAAAGGTCCTCAAGGGTTTCAATGTCTCATATCCCAATGAGATCTTACAATCTTCCCCTTGGCACGCCCTCAATCTTTCTAGTGATCCCATATCACTTAAGAGAGGCAACCCAAATTTTCCTCCCATGAGGAAATACACATCCATCTTCCCATGATGGATTCCTCCCCCTAGAGGCTTGCTCCCCCTTGACCATTGCACCAACAATGTCCTTGGAGAGCCCCTAAGCCAATAGGAACATTAAACCAATCAAAATTAAGGCAAAGTTCAACAATGAACTTTCATCTACCTTAAAATTGATACTCTCCCTAAACCCTTCTCCTAATCCATATCCAATGGATTCCCACCCTCTCTAATGCTCTCCCAAGCATATCCTAGGGTTAGGAGTGGTTAGGGGACCTTAACCTAGCTGAACATGGGCCTAACCAACAAGATTTACCCGAAATAAGTCTGTGCGATCGACTCAAATCGGATACCAGATTGTGGACTTACCATCGATCAGGAATGAATTTCTGAAATCCATAAGTAAATATACGTAATTTTAAAAATCTTGAAAATGCATACACATAATACTTATCCTAAACACTATGGGTGAAAAATATTAGAAAATTATTTTACCCATTAAATTAGGAGATTGATACAAAGTCCAAAAGTTAAGAAAAGCTTCAATAAAGAGCCCTCTTTGTATCATCTCATTCAATGGTGATAGCTATCAAAAGATAGACTTCACCAAGGTTTTTCAAAATATTTTTAAAATGTTTTTGAAACCTTTAATTCCTTTTTCCTCAACATCTCACTTATATCTAGATGTGTAAAACACATACAAGTCACATATCTTAGTGAGATGTGAGTTTTTGTTCTTTTATTGGTCTCATGCATATTTCTAGGCAATATTATTTGATTCCCATCAAATCATGCCATAGTCCTTAATTTCATTTTATTTATATGCATGATGATGATTATGGCATAAATATGATATAGATAAAAGCATATGCCAAAATCATGATGTCATGACATGTAAATGAGATCTAGGCATACATGACATCTAAAAGTAAATCGAAATATGATCATGACATTTTTATAGATAAAAATGAGAATGATGTCATGACATGGCAAGGCAAAAAAATCATGGAAAGTAAATTATACTAAGGTATAAAATACCTAAGTGTTAAACCCAATTTGTCATTTCTAGGGATTAAATTCATTTTGCCTTAATGCCATTCATTTCTCTAGCGTGCCAAAAACCCAAAATGGCACACCATGATCTCTATGACCTAATTGTGTCAATTTAATCATTTTTCAACTTCTCAAAGCATATTGGCACATCCTAATGTGTCAACTCATCATGGCTAGGTTAACTACCCATCCACTTAGGGTTGACACACCCTAACCCATCTAGCATGAATCGATCACCCTCCTAGGAACCCAATACCTATTGGAGCTCCTTGGGTTAACAAGGTATTCACTAGGGATAACTTCCCTAGATACCTTCCTAATGACACTTTTTGGCTTTGAAGCCTTAGTCAAATGGGTCTTACTTGGGTCACTCTAGAGGTGACTCCTCCATTAACCTTCTTAGTGGCTTTCTTGGTTTTCCTTAGGTCCTTAGCCACTAAGCAAACACCATGGCTAGTCTTAGGGATAACTTCCCTATTAGCCTTGGTTTTTCTAGACCTAGATGTGGTTCCATAATTAAATGGAATATTATGGTAGGACAAAGGTTTGTGACACAAACCTTTCTTGCCCTTGGACATTTCTTGTTTCCTAGGTCTTGAATTTTGAACATTAGACCCCTTAACCGAAATTGAGATAATTGCTAGGGTCTTTTCCAATTTTTCTAGCCTTGACCTTAAGGCTTGGTTTTCTAGCTCTAATTTTCCCAATTTTGAATTTTCATTAGGTTTTTGGGAATTGTTTTTCCTTTTAGTCATATGCCTAGATTTCTTGGGGTTAATCCTCATGTTTTCTTCAATTCTCCTAATTGACTCCCTAAGTAAAATAGGTCTAGTGTTTTGAGTCCTAGGTTTGTCCTTAGTTACATGAACATGCTTAGCACCTAAACAATAAACCTTATTATTTCTACTAGCATGCTTTTCATTAATAATGGCAAGAGAACTAAAATAATTCTTAGCATGCTTTTTAATTCTAGGAATTGAAGGTGCATTAACTAAATGTACCTTAGGGCTAGCTTTTGAAGCTCCCCCTACTTGAGATACACCTTCTTGCCCTTTCTTCCTCCCCCTAGGGCATTGGCTTCGGTAGTGCCCCTTTTGATTGCATTTAAAGCACACAATGTGCTCTTTTCTCTTATTGAGGGGACTCCGGCATCCTTTGACTTTTGGTTGACTTTTGATGCCGATGCCTTTTCCTTAGCCAATTTAGGGCATTTACTCTTGTAATGCCCTTTCTCCCTACACTCAAAGCATATTATGTGATTTTTATTTAAAATAATAACACTTGAGTTACCTAGGGAGGTGGAGGATTCTTCTTGATCACATCTTCCAGAGGTGGATACTTCGTTTTGACTTTGCTCCGGAATAGACATCCTTTCCTCCCCCTCAATGCTAGAGGTAGAGGTCTCCACCAAATCATCAACATCTTCAAATGTGATGGGTGCTTCTTCCTCGTCATTCTCCTCTACTTGTTCCGGTTGGGAATTTTCTTTGAATTTCATTACTTTATCCCTTAATTCCTTTGCATCCCTAAAATTACCCAACCTAGACCAAATGTTGTTAGGAATCAAATCACTAAGTAATTCGATTACCTTGCGATTTGTCTCAAAGTCCTTGATTTGGTCTTCGGTCCACCTTGACTTCTCAATTTGCCTATTTCTTTCATTCCTAGGCAATTCGAAACCGTTTTCTAAGATTAGCATAAAATCAAAATCGGTTTCTAGGTATACCTCCATTTTTCTTCTCCACCAAAGAAAATATCCTTCGAACTTTGGTGGTTGAAGGTTGTAGCCGGCTATTTTGTAGTGCTCTTGCGGCGGTTAGTCCTTGAAGAGCGACCTTGGCTCTGATACCACTTGTAGGGGATCGATCGACCTGCTAGAGGGGGGTGAATAGCCCTCAATCGTTGGATGGTGGAATTTGCTCGTTCTCGTTGCATTGCTTGTCTATGATTGTTGTTAGCGCAGCGGAATAACAATGATAATAATAATACTAACAACACATAACAATCACAAGCAATACACAAGCATATACGTGGTTCGGAACCGAATGATTCCTACTCCACGGGCGAGCTCACCGAGCTCTAGTTATGCGCACGACACTAACTAAACTCCTTCTCGACTACACGTCGGAGGTGGAGAAACCTCTTACAAGCTATTACAACAAGTAATATGAAATACAACAAGAAATACAAAGACAATACAAAAGAGAACTTTTACACAATTGTTTTGATCGCTTTCTTGTTGCTTGCTTTTGCTTGCTCTTGAAGGTCTGGAATGCAACAACAATTCTCCTCCAAAGTCACCTCAAAAGCTTTGGCGAAATCCCTTCACTTGAGCTCCATTTATAACCTGCATTAAGATGATTTCGCGCGCAACAGTCGACTGATCGTGACCATCAGTCGACTGGTCCTGTAGCCATTGTCTCACAATGGGCAAATCCACGTTGGTTAAGTTCCAACGGATCACACATCAGTTGATTGATGGCACCCATCAGTTGACTGATCCCCATCAGTCGAGTGCTGGCGAGCTCGACTCCATTCTATGCCCGTGTAGAGTTCCATCAGTCGACTGATCTTCCTAATCAGTCAACTGTTGACACCATCAGTGGACTGCCATCCCTTGGAAGTCGACTGATCAGCCAGACTCCATTCAGTCGAACACTGGTCGAACCCATTCGACCTAGAGCAGTCGACTGGCACCTATGCCAGTCACCTGATGTCGGGCAAAACCTCAAACACCAAGTTGTTTGAGCCTCTGACACTCAGTCTTAGCCACTTGGCCAAGTTCACCTTATCCCTCATGGAGTTCCCCACCGAAGCTCTCTTCCCTCGTCCTACGTCCCTCGGATGCGCCAAACGCACGACTTCGCAACGCCATCCTTCGCGTCTCATGCCCTCAAAGTATGCTTCCCTTTGGGCTTACTCCATTCACTCCCGTCCGGCGGTCCCTCGGATGCACCAAGCACACGGCTTCGCAATGCCATCCTTCACCGACTCAAAGACCCCGAGCCTAGTGAACTTACCAAGTCCTCAAGACTTCCCACATGCACTAAGCGCACGACTTCGCAATGCATTTATCACCAAGCACCAAGCGCACGACTTCACAATGCTTTGGATTTTCCCATACCAAGCTCCATGCTTGGATTTTCTATGCCTACACCATGTTGGACTTTCCCATGACAATCCCATGCCATGAGTTTTGTCTATGATCAAAATACCATCAAGGTACTGCTCGAGTCAAACTCGAGTCAACCTGGGCCGATTACATCAACACCTAGGTCTTTGACTTTGACTTTTAGACCCTAGGCTTTGACCATTTGACCCTTTAATTGAATTTTACATCTTTGCAAGAGTCTTTTCAAGTTTCTCAAGCCTTGACCTCAAGGCTTGATTTTCAACCTATAATTCCCCAATTTTAGAATTTTGATTTAATCCTTGGGCATTTTTCTTCCTAGGCATATGCCTAGTCCATTTAGGTTTAAAACCTAGGTGGTCTTCTATTTTCTTAATAGACTCCTTATGAAGGGGTTTTCTAAGGACATTAGTCCCAAATTTCTCCTTATTTTCTAAGTGGACATTTTTAGCTCCTAAACAAAACTATTTGTTATTTCTAGCATGTTTTTCATGATGAATAGCAATATTACTCTTAATATGATTTTGCCTATTAATTAAGGAAGAAGCAAAGTTAGAAGTTACCTTAGGGTTTGCCTTATAGGCTCCCCCTATATGTGTAGCTCCTTTTTGGGTTTTCTTCTCCCCCTTTGGGCATTGATTCCGGTAGTGTCCCAGTTGTCGGCATTTGAAGCACACAATGTGCTCCTTGCTCTTCTTGGTGGGAACACCGGCATCCTTTGACTTTTCTTGACTTTTAGGTGCAGGAGGAGCTTTCCTTACTCTCTTTGGGCACTTGCTCTTGTAATGCCCACTTTCCCTACACTCAAAGAAAATTCTATATTTTTTATTTAAAACCAAATGGCTTGAGTTACCTAGTTTGGTGGTGAGGGTCTCTTGAGCTTTCTCTTCCTCTCGACCGAATGTGGATGGCTCCTCTTATTGCTCCGGTGTTGGGGATGCTCTAATCTCTTCCCCCTCAATCCTAGAGGTGGATGTCTCCTCTTCTTCCACCAATCCGGAAGTTGATTCCTTCTCAACTTCTGAACCTTCACTTGCTTGTGAGGATGAGGATTCATCTTCGGCCTCCTCTTCTTGAGCCGGTGATGGGTCTTCATGGAGCTTGGCCAATTCTCTCCAAAGCTCCTTGGCATCCATGCAATCACCTAGGATACACAAGAAGTCATTAGGTATCAAATCAAAAATGAATTTTACTACCTTCTTGTTTTTCTCAAATTGTTGGAGTTGTTCTTCACTCCATCTCTTCTTTTTGAAGAAGCCACCTTTTGGTCCTCTTGGATATTCAAATCCATCCATTAAGATGGACCACTCCTCAAAGTCTCTCATCATCAAAAAATCTTCAATTCTTCTCTTTCAAGAATTGAAGCCTTCTCGTCCATATAGGGTGTAGGGCACCAGTGTGTTGATGTCCCAACCTAGTTATTCTTCCAACTCCATCTTCACCCTCTAGAGTCTTTGTCTTAGCTCCCGGCGGTTAATCAGTAGAAGAGCCCCGGGCTCTGATACCACTTGTAGATGATCCTTGGAAGCTAGAGAGGGGAGGGGTGAATAGCTTGTTTTCGTTTCGTGATGAAAATCGTTCGTGTTCGTCTATAATTTTCGTTAGTGCACAGCGGAAATAAAATAAATAGCAATAACGGAATACGACAAACACAATTAACAATACAAGCATGTAACGTGGTTCGGAACCTCAAGGTTCCTACTCCACGGATCGAGCTCTAAAGAGCTCTAGCGACACCAATGCAATCACTAATTGCAAATAACTCCTTCTCGACACAAGTCGGAGGTGGAGAAACCTCTTACAACAGATTATAAAAGTAATACAAGGTAAAACAAGCAAATACAAAAAGAATAATATAATCTATGCAAAAAAAAACTTTACAAATGCTCTTTTGATATCTTGCTTTGTGGTTACTTGAATTGCACTTGGAGACCCTGATTTGCAGCAACAAATCACCCCAAAAGCCTTTAAAAACCAGTAGTGAAATCTGTTACTAATATATGAGAGATGTCCTAAGGCAATCGCCTTATGTTTGAACCATTTATATGATAAATGAAGATTCACTATTTGAGTATACATGTTTCATGTATTTGATTAGATCTTAAACTCATTTACTGATTGTCCACGATACGATTCACAGCATAAGAGAATTTGTGATTGGATCACAACTAGTGAGTATCTCTACATGTGTCATTGTGATGTATCGAAATTATCCCTAGTCGATGAATTGATGGATTTGGACACCATTGATTTTGTCGAGACTAGCACGAGGTATACTCCTTGGTGTATCCAAGCAGCTGATTCTCACTGGCTGGAGACATTATGATGTCCGGAGTTAATGGTGGATGCTAGTTATGGTAACTAGTTCATTGGAGTGACCAGTCGTAAGACTTCATATGGTTCTCTGCATATATAGATATGTCAATGAAGTTCTTACTGCAGCTTAAGTGCGATGTTCCTTTGACTTGCGGTATTCAAGTCATCTTGATCATAAAGACTTATGCTTTGACATCTTAAGCAAGCATCTCTGAGGAGATGTGGACCCGGGATGATTGGGTATAAGTCAAAGTGATCGAAGGTGTTTGAATAGCCTATAAAGGATTCACCACTCCTTGCGAGGAGATGTATACCCATGGCCTCTCGTCGGATTGTTACTAAAGTCTTTGGGCAAAGCATTACATGTTTAGAGTAAGGTACTCTTCGATACATGTGCAATAACTAGAATCCGTAGGATGAGGAAATGATACTTGGGCTAGGTGTGACGTAGTCGACCTAGTGGGGACTGACCCTATAGACCATGTCCTGAACCAAGTGGGTATAAGATGAGTGAAGGGAATGGGGCACGATTCATTCGAGCTGCTGAAGGGTTTCAGAAATAGTTCTGGATCAACCATTGATCTTTTCGGTTAATTGGGGATCATGATGTACTACTAGGTGCCACTCATGATCGTTCTATAATTAATGGTTAATTATAGACGAACAACATAAACCGAGAACCTATTTGGTCACACGCACAACGAGCGTAATCCGAAGGATTTAAAACGAGCTTGAGAATGAGATTCTCAGACTGAGAGAAACTAGGTTTGGTTGGACTAAACATGGAGCGAGCATGAAATCATTTCAGTCGCAATGGAAGCGTGGATGGGTCGTGTCTTATGAAGACATGATGGATGAACCAAATTAGTTTGGTTCTAATCTAATGGAGGAGAATAAACCAAAGAGTTTGGTTTGTTTTAAACGAATGAACCAAAGTTGCTTCGGTTCATTTTAACTTAAAATAAACCATCATGGTTTGGTTTATTTTAAATTAAATTAATGGAGCGGGTTAACGGGCTTTTGGTTATGATCCGATAACCATTAAGAGAATTTGTTCTCTATAAAATAGGGCTTAAGGGTTTTGTTAAGCCCTAATCTAGTAGTTGCCGCCCAACCTCCTCTCCTCTCCAAGTTTTGTCGGCGCCAACTCTCCTTGCCGCCGGGCCCACCACCACCCAATCTCCTTGCCGGCGTCCAGCAGCTGCCGTCCTCTCCCCTTGCCGGCGTCGAGCTGCTGCCGGAGGAGCTCCGGTGATCTCCTTTGGGTTCGGCAACAAGGTGAGCTTCAACCTTCCTTTTTGGCCGACCCCTATTCCTCCACCAAAAGCTGTCCAGTTTTATGGACAGCTTGTTTCCTTCTCGTTGGAGCATCGTTTGGACGACGTTTGGAGCTCCGACAGCAGTAGCCTTGCCGGGGATTCGATCTCCGGTAATCCTCATAGGTGGAGGACGAAGGATTCATCAAACGGTTGACGAATACCTCTCCGGAGAAGCGAGTTTTTGAGGACTCGTTTTGGATCCGAATTTTGATTCGGATCGTGATCTTCTCTCGATCACATCGTCATCAACACGAGGCTAGTAACCCGTACGAAGATGAGGCTCGTGACTTTGTGAAGTCATCCCGAAGATACTCGTCGTGGATACGGATAGAGACGATTCTAGCGAGAATCGTTCCGGTTGATGCCTTTCCCGCTACATGTGATACGTCAAGTATACGTAGTATAAATTTCCTTTTATTGCAAAATTTGAATTTACGATTATGTCTACACATGTTGTACTATGCATGCGTGTGATGTGTGTGTTGTAATAAATCAGATTTATTATTTTATTCCTTCCACTGTGCACATGTTTACGAAACATGTTCGAACACACACTCGCTGCGGTGCCGGAAACCCTACAAAATCCTCCTCCACGACCTCCATTTAAAAGCTTCAACCTGGGATGGAAATCGCCGATCAGTCGACTGCTCGGGACCATCAGTCGACTGATGCCACTGTTGTCATGAGACAATGGCTAGATCCACGCTGGAAAAATCCAACGGATCCATCATTAGTCGACTGATCATGACCATCAGTCGACTGATTGAGCCTTCACTCATTGCTAACCCGGTCGAGTCGGACTCCGATACTGCGGAAAAACCGAGCACCCGGTCGGTGATCACAAGATCGATCGGCGCTCGGCTGCAATCGATCATTGCTCACCTCTGGCAGTCGACTACTAGGCCCATTCCCGTAGTCAAACTCTAGTTGACTCACGACAGTCGACTGCCACATGACACCAGTCGACTGGCACATCTCAAACATGAGGTTTTAACCCAAATATGGTTCCCCCATACTTGCTAGACCACCCACAGCCTAGACCTAAAGCCTTCTAGCCACCTCCGTCAGCCTCACGCCTCTCGGATCCCTGTTCATCCATTGCGCTAGCCTTCAGGTGCTTCCATCGGCTACGTCATGCTAACAGTGTCTACACCACCAAGGCACATTGGACTTACGCTGCCAAGACTCCGCTAGGACTTTACGCTGCCAACCATTGGACTTAAGCTGCCAAGACTCCCGCTTGGACTTTACACCGCCAATATCAAACCCCTTGGACTTTCACAAATGCCAAGACTCAAGCTTGGACTTTCCCTTGTCAACCCATGTTGGACTTTCCATGCCAAAACCCATGCTTGGAGTTTCCTTGCCAACCCATGTTGGACTTTCCATTTCCAAGACCCATGCTTGGACTTTCCCAAATGCCAAGTGTCCCTCTTGGACTTTCCATGCCAAGTACCCAAGAATTGGACTTTCCCATGACAATCATATTGTCATATATTTTTGTCAAACATCAAAACATCTCTTGAGTCAAGCTCGAGTCCTCGTCAATCGTGACCTAGGCCGATTGCACCAACACGATCCATGCTGGAAAAGTTCCAACGAATCACTTGTCAGTCGACTGCCAACACCCGTAGCCGACTGCATAGTTGACTACTGAGCATTCTGTGCTCATGACCAAAAAACCATCATTCGACTGCCATACATGGTAGACAACTGCTACAATGACCAGTCGACTGCCAAGGCTTTTTTTGCCCTAAACCGCAGTCGAGAACTAGTCGACTCACAACAGTCGAACTAGTCATAATCCCAGTCAACTACTGAGTGTCGACTCGGTTGTCAAGTATCAAACACTTGACCATCTGACTAGTATAAAACCCCGGTCAACCGATAACCTCAAACATGAGGTTTAACCCTAAGTATGGTGCCCCCATACTTGCTAGACCACCGTTAGCCTAGACCTAAGCCTTCTAGCCACCTCCATCAGCCTCATGCTTATCGGATCCCTCCAAGTCATCCATGACTTATTAATCAATATGCTAGCCTTCAGGTGCTTCCATCAGCTATTGTCATGCAAATGTGGTCTACACTGCCAATGCACATTGGACTTACGCTGCCAAGACTCTTCTTGGACTTTACGCTGCCAACCGTGTGACTTATGTTGCCAAGACTCCACCCTTGGACTTTATGCCACCAATATTCCCCTTGGACTTCTCAATTGTCAAGTACTCATGACTTGGAATTTCACCTCCAAGACTATGCCCTTGGACTTACGTGGCCAAGACTACACCCTTGGACTTTCCATGCCAACTCCATGTTGGAATTTCTAATTGCCAAGACTCAAGCTTGGACTTTCTCTTGCCAAGACCCATGCTTGGACTTTTCATGCCAAGTACACAAAACTTGGGCTTTCCCAAATGCCAAGTCTCCCACTTGGACTTTCCATGCCAAGTACCCATGACTTGGACTTTCTTCATCACATGGTCAAACTCGAGTCAAACTCGAGTCTGGTCAATCATGACTCGGGTCGATTGCACCAACAATCTCTCCAAAATATTATCAAACATCAATGTTAACCATCAAAACACTACTCGAGTTCAACTCGAGTTCGGTCAATCGTGACCTGGGCTGATTGCACCAACAGAGTCAACTAACTAATCAATACGAGGCAAGGGGTAGCCATCTTTAGGGCATGCTTTATTTAAATTATGGAAATCGATACACATCCTCCACTGCCTAGAAGGCTTGGGGACCAAAACTACATTAGAAACCCACTCGGGAAATTGAATCTCTCGGATATGATCAGCTTATAGTAGTTTATCTACCTCTTCAATAATGACTTTATCCTTTTCCGGCCCGAAGTGATGCCTCTTCTATTAAACAGGTCAGATTCCACAGATGATGTTGAGATGGTGTTCAGCCTCTAGAGGATCAATCCCTGTGAGGTTGTGCACATCCTTGGCAAAGATGTCTTCATTCCTTCGCAAGCAAGCAACGAGCTCTTCCTTCACTTCCAGCTGCTAAGCCACCCGAGTGACTTTCCCGAGAGCGATCTCCATGGGCTCACCCTCCTCCATTTTCTCAGCTTTTAGAGGGGACTCTTCCAGCACATACACTCTTGAATCAACAACTTTCCCTCTGGGGTCGTCTACTGATAACGGCGAATTTGTGTCGTGGTATCATTTCAAATTAATTACCAAACCCCCTCTACACTAATATAGTATAGTGGATGACCCGGATCGTTTCCCAACAAGTGTAATAGATAGAATAGTAAACTTAGGGTTTCTAATTATTGCTAATGGGGGTTAATTAGGAATTTACAAGACTAATCCTACTGAATGAAAGACAATGCAAGTAATTAAAGCATTAATCTAACTAACTAAGATGACAATGAAATTAAAGAAGATCTAAGCTAAGCATGCAAAGGAAAGCATTCGAAAACATAAAGATAGTGCAGGAAATTGAACAACAAGTCAAATGCAAACTAACATGTGTGTAAAGGAAAACATGAAATAAATCTAACTTACTATTAAACACGTCTAACTAATGAAATTGACACTAAAATAGATAAGTAATCAAACTAACAATTAATTAAGCTAAGCATCATAATTAAACTACAACTAAACTACCAAATGAAACTACTAATTGCTCTAAGTCAAACTATGAAATAGCTACAATGTAAACTACAAGACAACTACAAACTAACTACAAATTAGACTACAGTTAAACTACAAACTAACTACAAGTCAACTACAACAATAATTTTGGGGGTTTTTGACAAGTTCAATTCGTGAATCCAAACATAACGTAAAGTAAACAAACAATACAATAAAACAAGATAAACATCCAAATCAATGGATCAAATCCAAATATAACCACCGATCACTCCACGACGGTGACGACAATCCAATCGAGCTCCTCCGGTGGATGATATGGTTGGATCCTTGTCGAAAATCTTCCAACAAGTGCTGAATTGATGGATAAAGTGAGCCCTTTTCTCTGGTGGATGGTGCAGAACTGTCAAATCCTAGTGCAGTTGTCGGGATCCGAACCCGGGTCTCTCGGTTGTAGCCGAGTATACTCACGACTATACTACAATGGCACCGGAACCTGACAGTCTATGGATGACTCTGTGAAGGTGGAGCATCCCGTAGTTCTGCCATCGGGGACCGAACCCGAGTCTCTCGGTTGTAACCGAGTATACTCATCACTATACTACAACGGAACTGCCGGCGCTACGTGGAGAGTATGGAACCGGAGTAGAAGATGAAACTCTTCGTCGACGATGAAATAAAATCTTCTTGTCGGAATTGGAGAAGGGATCAACCGCTAGTGAGTGAAAGCGGTCTGAGATCCCGACAAAGAGTAATCACCACAACCTTCCGAAATCTCGTCCAGCTGTGGCTCTCAGCTCCGGCAGTTGGCGGAGGAAGCAATCGCCGGTGAAAAGCCCAGAATCTCCTCTTATACGTGCTACCGTCGAGCTGTCTGAAATCCCAGCATCTCGTTGGCAATTGCTTGGATGGAGGTTGCCGTCGGAATGGATGGAAGGAAGGGCCACTGAAAGGAGATCGTCGAACTTGTCGCCGCCGCGTGGAGGAAGCTCTGCTCGACGCCTTTGCTGGCGAGGAGGAAGAACCGTCCACCGTCGCTCATGCGAGGAAGGGGACATCACCGTCATCGCTCGCGATAGATGGCTCAGAATCCACCACTTTTCCCGGATGGTCAGATCTGGTCCCTTGATTTAATTGCCTCTAATCTTGATGAAAAGTCCAGATTAATCCAGTTTGAAATGATCTTTCTCGTCCTAAAGCCATATTTGATCCAACTTGAGTCTAGTCCAGTGGCTCATCTCGATCTCCTACAAATAAAGACAGATTTTGCATATAAGTCCACAATATAGGAGAATTTACAATTAGGTCCAAAAGATGATCCAACTCATAAAACATGCAAATAATCAATAATAATGTTGGGAATGGCATCGGAGGCTCATTGGCTCCCATGTCCCCGGATTAAAATTTTTACTAATGAAAACTAATCCGGATGGGATGAGTTTCCTATGCTCAACCAATTCGTCGTCGTGCTAACGACTTAAGTGATCGCTTGAACAAACTAGTTGTCCAAGCAACAACACTCTTCTAGTCGGTTAGCCGCGGAAGAGACGACAGACGGATCGCTGGTTTTTGTGTTTATCTTCGGGGTCCATGATTATACAAAAACATACAAATGTAGACATGTATAATCAACACATACAAACATATAAATAAGAACATGCAAAGATCAATAATAAAACTTGTAAAAGTTTTATACCTCTCGATCTTCTATCGTATGTCCTAACCTCCTTGTAGACTTCGTGTGGGCGAAGATCCTCCACAAGTTGAAGCTTCCTAGATCTTCTTCAATCGAAAGAAAGAAGAACTCTCCTTCCCTTCTTGCTTGAGCCAACCACCAATCCACAAAGGATTGATGCTGCCGACCCCAAGAATGGAGAGAACAAGATGGCCAACCAAGGAACCGAACTAGGGAACAATCCCTAGCTCCTTTGTGCCGCCGGCCAAGAGGAAAAGAAGAGGAGAAGAGGAAATCTGTTGAGCCCCGACCAAGGTAGAAGGAAGAAGAGGTAGGAGCCGGCCACCCCTTAGGAAGAAGAAGAACACCTCTCCTATAGTTGCCGCCCACCTTAGCTTCCAAACCCTAGCCGCCCAACCTCCTAACCTTCTAGGGTTTCTTGCCGCCCAACAAAAGATAGGCAAAACCCTAATCCTCCTAGGGTTTCTTGCCGCCCAACCTTTTGATTGGCAAACCCTAATCTCCATCAAAAACCAACAACAACCTCTTTCCGCCCACCCTAAGTCACCCTTTTATAGAGTTAGGGATAAGCCTTGGTTTAATCTCCACCGTTGGTTCTAGGGATTTAATCTCAACCGTCGGATCTAGAGATTTAATCTCAACCGTCGGATCTAGAGATTTAATCTCAACCATCAGATCTAGAGATTTAATCTCAACTGTCGATTCTAGGGATTTAATCTCAACCATCGGTTCTAGAGATTTAATCTCAACCGTCGGATCTAGGGATTTAATCTCAACCGTCGGTTCTAGAGATTTAATCTCAACCGTCGGTTCTAGATATTTAATCTCAACCGTCGGATCTAGAGATTTAATCTCCACCGTTGGTTATAGAGATTTAATCTCAACCGTCGGTTCTAGAGATTTAATCTCAACCGCCAGATCTAGAGATTTAATCTCCACCGTCGGTTCTAGAGATTTAATCTCAACCGTTGGTTCTAGAGATTTGTTTTCCATCATTGGATCTAGACTTCATGAGGATTATATTAGGCTACGATAGAGACCATGAGGAGGAGTTGGATCTTGGCCACCCGATGGATCAGTACCACACAAACTTGATCCATCAATGATGTTCCATTCCACTAGAGGATCATCATTGAATTACCTCACCAACCCCCATAAATTAATATGGGCTCCATATATTATTTGTACATCCATCTCCCCGTGTTTAAGATATCGAATGTCCGTCAATTAATTGATTTACTGACCATCAATTAATTAACATCTAACTCCTCGAGTAGTACCACTCAACCTTATCATCATGTTGACTAAGTCAACCTGCAGGGTTTACATGATGATCCTTATGAGCTCCTCAAGGGGACATCATCAACCTAATATATAGGACACGGTTTCCTCCTATAACTAATGACACACCATGTAAATAATATCATTTCCCAACTTACCGGGCATATTGATTTAATCCATAGAAATCTCACCCTTTGGTAAATCAAAGAAATAAATACTAAGTACATGTGCCCGTTATTATATCGGGATTAAGAGCATGTACAACATAATATCCGAGGTCCGATTCAATTATGTAGTCAGCAATAAATTGAATCACCTCTATGTCGGTCCTGCTCAATACCCCTAAGTGTACTAGTGTAACTCTATGGTAAAGACAAACCAATACCAAGCTACACTACAACCATGCCAATGGTTTGTCCAAAACCATCTTGGTTGTGAGCCTCTTCTTATATTCTACAAGGGACTGATAACATGATCTTCCGTACCACACCAAGCACCATGTTATCTACAATGTAAAATATTAGACAATATGCACACATATAATAAATATAAAGTGCAAACAATGATCATGTGATTCTTATTTCATAATAAAAATGTTCATACAAAAAGAGCTAGGCTTTTAGTATACATCCCAACAAATAAATCACTAGAGAGGATAAAAACTGTGATATTAAAGACCAAAATAATACACTAAAATGGTAGTGATCATCTACCCTGGCTTTCTTCTGGTCATCCCTCACCATCTGGACGTAACAACTTTGAGCCACTTTTTGCTCCACTCGCGCTTCTCCAATAAGTTGGCCGATTGGGAATTTAACCTTTTGATTGTAGGGGGAGGCCACCGCCTGAAAAATTGACAGAAAAGGACGACCCAAAATAGCATTATAGCTGGAAGGAGCATCCACTACGAGGAAAGGAATAATATTAGTCTTCTGACTGGGTTTTGTGCCCAAAGTAAGAGGCAAGGAGATTTTCCCCATGGGATGCACCATGTGCCCAACAAAACCAAATAGAGGAGTCGCCACATTTCCCAATTGCATCTGTCCGAATGCCTCCTGGAAAAGGATGTTGACAGAACTCCCCGAGTCAACTAGGACTCGAGCTACCTCATAGTTTGCTGAAGAGATCCTGATTACCAAAGCGTCAGTGTGAGGTAGAAGGATGCCCTGCAGATCCTCAGGTCCAAAAGATATCAGTGGTGCATTCTAAATGGCCTGATATGCTCCAATAGTCAAACTCTCCATGAGATGGACGTATGATTTTCAGGCTATATTAGAATCCCTGTCAGTAGGTCCTCCAGCAATAACTTTTATTACTCCCCGAGTGGGGACATAACCTGGAGTGGCCAATGCGTCCTCGCCAGCTGACCCTTCTTGTGAAGTACCTTCCTGGTTAGGTGGTTACAGGCTTAGCAAGAGGGGAGCTTGGGGCCTTCTATTGTAGGGTCTCGGGCGAACAATATTTGGTCGACAACCTCTTCTCACTGGGTTCCCCATCTGTGGTTGCAGATGGGGATACTTTGCTCGGATGCACTCCAACTCACTCTGCAACTTGAAACAATGGTCACTAGTGTGACTATACTCCATGTGATATTGGCTGAAGAAAGGAGTTGGGGGGATTACGGGGTATTCCCCTGTATCCTGCTGGGCACCGGAGAATACCCTGTTAGTCGTATGCCTCAATTTCCCGCTATTTCCATGTCCGCGGAGGAGGTAAGGCTTCTGGAGCCATAATTCACAAAGGAGGGGCACGACGAATCCCCGATATCAATAATCACGGCTGAGATGCTTCAGGCAAAAAGGGCCTGACGTACTCCCTCCTGAGAGGTTCCCGAGGGATGGGAGGGGGGTTTCTTTCCGCAGGGGCAGATACAGGCTTTTTCTCTGCTCCTCTCACTCTCAACACCTCTTCTTTGTTGATATATTCTTCAGCACGACCTAGCACCTCTTCGTAGCTAGTGGATGCCTTTCTTAACATGGAGCTAAGAAAGGGTCCTTCCTTCAACCCATGTGGGATAGCAACTCTCAAAATATCGAACATCGCCGAGGGAATTTCCCTAGCGATAGCGGTGAAGCGATGGATATAACTCCTCAAAGACTCTAAGGACTCTTGCTTTAGGTGCAGAAAGATGGAAGTGTCATGCTTATAATCTTTGCAACTAGCGAATTGCTGAAGAAAAACTGCCTTAAAGTTTGCAAAACATGTAATAGAACCAGGGGGTAGAGACCCAAATCATCTTTGAGCAGAGGCTGTTAGGGTGATACGGAATGCTCTGCATTTGAGGGCATCTGAATAGTAATGAAGGGAGGCAGCTCTCTCGAATTGAGATAAGTTCTCCTCGAGATCTAAATTGCCGCTGTACATCCCCACCCGAGGAGATCGAAAGTGTGGGGGTGGTTGCTCCAACATAATATCTTTAGTGAATGGACATGACTCGTAAGCTTCAGGTGCCCTGGTAGACTGGATTTCTCCATGATCTTCACACCTTATCTGTGTCGCTGGGATGGTGTATTGGTATGCCCTCCCCACTAGCACCTCGCCTGGCAATAGTTCGATGTTTTGCAGAGTCGTTGGATGGACATGGGAAGGTCCTTTATGTGGCTGCTCTCTTTGAGATGGTTCGCCAGAATGGGGATGAAGATATCCCATCCTTCTCCTCTCTTTGGCTAGAGCCTCAGCTACTGCTATATCTACCATGGCCCTCAGCTGGGATGGTAATAGCGTAATTGGGTTATCTTCTACGGAAGAAGCCGCTGGAGTGAAGCAAGTCATAAAGAATAATGACATAGGATTCAACGTGGTTCGGAATTCCAATTCCTACTCCACGAGATGAGCTCTAGAGCAAACTATAGTGCTAAACACTTCAACTATATAAACCCTCATTCTCGGAAGTACTTCCGATGGTGGAGAAAAACCTCTTACAGGTTAAAAGGTGTAAAAAATAAAGAGATGGATCCCTCTAAAACAGCCTTCAGCTCGCTTTTTCCTACTTTTGTCTCTTCTCCCCCTCTCTGGCTTGTCTTCTCCTCTTCCGTCTCCCGATCCCCCCCCCCCTCCAAAAGGTGTAGGTGGTTTGTGAATGGAGAAGAATGATCGATCCCCTCTCCTTCCTTCATTCTCCTCTTTTATACCTGTTCCCCTGAAGCCCGCTGTGATGCAACAAACCATCCGCATCACCGTCCATGTGGAAGCCCCTCTTTACTTGAGGAATAATTCTTTTAGGAGGATCAGGAAGGGAGACTCGTGGGAATATTATGTGGGGTCCTAGTTTTTTATATCATGTAACAAACCCTTATAAGCCAACATATCAAGGAACCTCCCACCCCTCTCCTTTACCCTCTCTTTCTCCCCTGAAGGCCTTTATTTTCCCTAGTCATCTCTTCTGACTTCTACACTGACTCGGTCCCATTCCCGGCTCTACCCTTTTTAGTTCGTTTAAACTAGGGCATATATTATTCAACTCAGCTTGGTGGGTTAACATTTAGACCCACTCTGACTGTAGGGCCTATTTATACTTCGCCTAACTCCTCGAGTCACTTCTCGACTCACTTCCCGAGTCGCCTCCCGACTCACATCCCGGGTTACTCATCTGGTTTTCCTTTGGCCCTCAGACTTTTCCATTCTATTCTATGTCACCACCTTATCAACTCGGTGTACTTCCCTTGGCCAGGTCTAGCCAGTCTAGGCAATATATCACACACTACATCCTTCATCCCAACCGTCGTTATTTCGATGTCCAACTTACCAATCAGGTTACAGTGGTATCAAAAAATGTTCGCAATCAAAGGTAGGAGGAACCTTGATGTCATCGCCTACTTAGCTCCATCTTGCCCTCTAGCGATTCTCCCTCGGTTGTTAATCCTTGAAGAACATCCTTGATCTGATACCAATTGTAGAGTGATTGTTGATGCACTAGAGGGGGGGGGGGGGGGGGTGAATAGCGATGTCACTTCGTTCGATTGCGATCGTGCACTTGTCTACAAAACTTGTTAATGCGTAGCAGAATATACAAGAATAAATATGCACAAAAAGAATAAACAACAAGAACACACAATAGACAAGAGCAATTTGACGTGGTTCGGAACTAGGGTTCCTTCTCTACGGGTCGAGCTCTAGTGATGCACACCACCACTAACGAACTTCTCCTTCTCGGTATGACACCGGAGGTGGAGAAACCTCGTACAAAATGATTACAACAGTAATACAAGAAGGTACAATCAAATACAAGAAACAAATACAATAATGAGTAAATAATACTTTATAAAAACTTGATTTCTTGCTTGCTTGTTGATTGCTTTGGATTGCTCTTGAAGGTCTAGAATGCAACAACACTTCCCCTTCAAAATCATCCCAAAAATGCTATGGAAAACCTTCCCATCGAGCTCCTTTTAAGTCCTCCATCGGGCTAATTTTTTGCCTATCAATCGACTGCTCATCTATCCATTATCTCACAATGGACTAATCCATGTCAGATTAGGGAACACCAATCGGCTGCTCTGACCCATCAGTCGACTGTCCATAGCCGTCAGTCGACTGCCCTTATATAGCAGTCAACTACGGACCTTTCTATGCTCGTGTACAAAAATTTTAGTCAACTGTCATCCAGTAGTCTAGTTTCTAGTCAACTACTGATCAGTCGACTAGGCCATAACCCTAGTGAAGGTCTAAGCTTCGCTTCCCCCTTCAACTTGGTCGCTTGTGCGTGGCGATCCCATCTACGTCCCCGGATTAAAAAAAATTAATCCAAGACGAAGATGGATTACCCAAGCAACCGATCCATCATCGTACTATTTGATTAGAGTGGTCTCTTGAACAAACTAGTTGTTCAAGCAACCTAACTCTTTTCCTCGATTAGCCGCGGAATAGATGATATACGGATCGCCGATTTTTGTGTTTGTCTTCGAGGTCCAAGTAAATTAGCCACATGCAATTACATACATCATATAAAGAAACAAAAGGAAACCAAAACAAGAATTATACCTCTTGTTTACCTCTTGGTCTTCTATCGTATGTCCTATCATCCTCTTAAACTTTGTGTGGGCAACGATCCTCCAAGAGATGAAGCCTCCTAGATCACGTATCTTCCTTTCCTTTTTTGCTCCAAACAAAAGGAAGAAAATAAGCTCCCTTCTTCTCCTATCTAGTTCCGAACACAATCCCTTTTGAGAAAGAACAAACCTCCTTCTCCTCTTTGTTGTTGCCGCCGGCCACCAAGGAGAGGGTGAAGGAATATGAATGTCGGCCAACAAGAGGAGCTCTTGTTGCCACCGGCCAAAGGAGAGGAGGAGAGGGTGGCACTGCTAGCCCTAGGAAGAAGATGGTGGTGTGCCGGCCAAGAGGGAAAAACCAAGGAAAACAAACCTTAGACCCTCTTGTGCCGCCGGCTAAGGAGACAAAACCCTAACACCACTTCTCCTCCTTGTCGCCCAAGCCAAACCCTAACCCTAGCATCCAAAACCATTAGTTGCCACCCAAGCCCTAGCCCTCCTTTTATAGAGTTAGGCATAAGCCTCCTTTCAATCTCCACCATCGGATCTACAGATTCAATCTCCACCGTCGGATCTAGGGTTTGATTTTCCACCGTCGGATCTAGGCTTCATGAGGTTTTTAATAGGATACAATAGGGACCATGAGGAGGAGTTGGATCTTGGCCACCCAATAGATCTAGCCCAGATAAAGTCCGATCCATTAATGATAATCCATTCTGTTGGTGCAACAATGCTCCAAGCATTTATATGTTTTGATGTTTGGCTAATCATCTAAGTTAGGCAATATCTTGTGATCTAATTACGAATGTATTTAAGTGACAGGGAAATCCAAGGATGAAGACTTGGTAAAAGGAAGTCCAAGTATGATCTTGGCAAAGGAAGTCCAAGGGATGGACTTGACGGCATAAGACCAAGCTTGTAGTCTTGGCAGCATAAAGTCCAAAGTGAACCTTGGCAAAGGAAGTCCAAAGTAAAGTCTTGGCAGCATAAGTCCAAGCTTGTAGTCTTGGTGGCGTAAAGTCCAAGCATTTGGCAACCCAAGACATGACGAAACCGAAGGAAGCACTTGGAAGCAAAGCGCAAAGGATGAACAAGTCGCGGACTCGGAGGGATCCTGAAGGCGCAAGGCTTATTGAGGAGCTAGAAGGTTGAGTCTAGGTCTAGGGTATAAAATCAAGTATGAATTACTCATACTTGATGAGTATCAGTCGACTGATACGATGTATCGATCGGCCCGGTCGGCGTTCGGTGAGTCGGTGAAACCTTGACCATCCGATCATTGCCTTAGTCGAGCGATCGGCCGCGATCTTTGCGATCGCAAGCGCATCGCCAACATCGATCAAGGAAATATCACCACGAATGCGGTCTCACTCATTGTTTCCTTGATCACTCGGTGATCACCCCATCGATCGTGATGGAGGATCGATCGGTGATCACCGGCCGTTGGAAATTGCGACTCACGAATCTCCGCGGAGATCGCGTTTGGCCGTTGGCTTGGCGATCGAATGATGGTATGCATGCATCGATCGGTGGAAAAACAACCCCTCTTCTATAAAAAGGGGCCATGGGGAGCTTGGTGAAGCTAGTGCTCTTGCTCCTAACTATACTCTCATGCTCACCAAGCCTTCCAAGTGTTTTTAGTGATTTAAATCCTCCTCTTCTCTTGTTCTTGATCATCCATCATTGTAAAGAAGAGGAGAGCATTGTAAGAATGGTTTCTCCAACTTGGTTCATCCAAAGGAGGTTCTAGTGAAGGTTGATTAGGGCTAATCCACCTTACAGATTGCCGTGGAGTAGAAGCGTCATCTCCGAACCATGTACATCGGGTGTTAGCTTTGTTCTTGCTTTGATTTGTGTTTATATTTTGTATTGCTTCCTCTTACATTTTTTGTAGAAAAGAAGAAAGGCTAATCACCCCCCTCTAGCCATTCCAATGGTCCTAACAAGTGGTATCAGAGCCCGGATAGCTTGGAAGATCTCACCATCAACCAAGACATCAATGGCTCTTCAAGAGGGATATAGCATCGCCAAGCCACCGCTATTCGATGGGAGTCACTTTGCGTATTGGAAAGGTAGGATGAAGTACTATCTTATGAGTAATATTGAAATTTGGCATAGTGTTGTAGATGCCTTCGAGGAACCGGTGGATGAACATGGACATCCTATTCCAAGCAAGGATTGGACAAGAGAAATAAACAAGAAATTTGAATCAAATGCAAAGGCCGTCCTCACCATCCAATGCGGCATCACAATGGAGCAACTCAACAAGGTGGGGCCTTTTGAATCCGCCAAGGAGCTATGGGAAAAGCTCATTGAGCTAAATGAAGGTTCTAAGGAATCAAAGAGGGCCAAGAAGGACCTATTAATTGGACAACTTCAAGCCTTCCAAATGAAGATGCATGAAACCGTAAGTCAAATGCATGGAAGGTTCAAGGAAATTGTAAACGGACTCCATATCATAGGTGAGCGAGTTGATAATCAGGATTTGGTAAGGTATATTTTATAAACATTTCTTAGAAATTCTTTATGGACTTCAATAGTTGATTCCATTAAGGTAACTAGGGATTTATCTCAAATTAAAATTGATGAATTATTTTGTGAGTTTGAATTACATGAGCAAACTAACATGTCCTCTAAGGAAAAGGGTTTAGCTCTATTTGTTGAAAAGAAGGACAAGAAAGAAAAGAAGAAGAAGGAAAGAAAAGAAGCATCATCATGATCCGAGTCGGAGGATGAGTCAAGTAGCGATGGGGACTCATCTAGTGAAATGGCAAATTTCGTCAAGAAGCTTTATAGAAAGTCAAGAGAGTTCAAGAATAGAGAAGCAAGGAAGGGGTCTCATTCCTCAAAAGGTAAATTTAATGGTAATTCAAGTTTTAGTAATAATGTGATTTGCCATGCTTGCAATAAGAAGGGGCATATAAAGCCGAATTGCCCGGAGCTAAAGAAGAAGGAGGAAAAGAAAAAGAAAAAGAAGGACAAGAAGGAAAAGAAGAAGAAGGAGGCCATGGTGGCTCAAACCACATGGGACACACCAAGTGTTGAAGACTCTTCATCCGATGATGAGCTTTGCCACATCACACGCCATGTGGCACTCATGGCATTAGAAGATGATTCCGGCACATCAAGTCAAGAAGACTCTTCAAGTGACGAATCGTCATCTAGTGACGATGAGGTAATGAATTCTCCCAAGGTTATGCTTCTCTATAAATCAATTGCTTATCTTAAAGAAGCTCTAGATAAGTCAAAATCTAAGGTTAAGAGCATGAAGGTAGAACTAAAGGCCATTAGGAATGAAAAGCCTTCACATATTGACTCTTGCATGCTTAGGGAAGAAAATGACAAACTTAAGGATGAGGTTAGTGACTTGAAAGCATGTTTAGAAAAATTTTCAAATGGCTCAAAGTGTCTTGATATGATTCTTAGTAGACAAAGAGCGGTTTATAACAAGGCCGGGTTAGGATATAAGCCAAAAGAAAAAGAAGTTGCTTATATTTCATTAATTAATAGGAAAGCAACCATTAAGGGTAAGGTTAAGAAAGCTTGGGTACCTAAGAAGTTTTTACTTAATGTTACCGGTCCAAATGTTTGGGTACCAAAAGCTTGTGTTTTTCATGTGATTTAGGTAGGAGAGCAAGGTATGTGGATTGTGGATAGCGGTTGCTCAACACAAATGACCGGGGATGTGAGCAAGTTCTCCACAATTAAATATGTGAAGAAGGGAGCGGTGTCTTTTGGGAATAGTGGAAAACTCAAGATATTAGGTAGAGGTACAATTGAGGTATCCTCTAAAATTGTTATTCACAAAGTATTGCTAGTTGAAAATATGAAATTTAATTTATTAAGTGTTAGTCAACTTTGTGATGCAAACTATCATGTTGTTTTTGAATCCTCTAAATGCATGATTAGACACAAGGAATTAAATGATTGTATGTTAGTTGGATATAGGAAATCAAACATCTATTATGTTGATCTTTCATATGCTTCTAACATTTCTACTAAGTGTTTTGTTGTAAAAGAAGAGGAAAGTTGGCTATGGCATAGAAGATTGGGGCATATCAACATGAAAAACATAGCCAAGGTAGCCAAGATGGAGTTGGTCAAAGGGCTACCAAAGATCAAGTATGTCAAGAACAAATTGTGTGATGCATGCCAAGAAGGAAAACAAACAAAGGCATCACACAAAGGTAAAACCCTAACCAATACCTCTTTACCATTAGAATTATTGCATCTTGACTTATTTGATTGCCATAGTACTCCATCTTTAAATGGTAATAAATATTGTTTGGTTATAGTAGATGATTTTTCTAGGTATACTTGGGTCTATTTTATGAAACATAAGGATGATACCTTAGAAATAATCATAGGATTTAGTAAAAGGGTTGAAAATGAAAAGAGTCTCAAAATCAACCGGATCCGTAGTGATCATGGTGGTGAATTTGAAAATCTAAAATTTTCACAATTTTGTTTAGAGCAAGGGTACAAGCATGAGTTCTCTTGTCCTAGAACACCCCAACAAAATGGGGTGGTGGAAAGGAGAAATCGTGCCCTACAAGAGGCGGCTAGGACTATGCTTAATGCATATTCTCTACCTAGCTACTTGTGGGCGGAAGCGGTTAATACCGCTTGCTATATCCAAAATAGGGTTCAAATCCATAGGTTTTTAGGAAAAACACCATTTGAATTATGGAATGGGACTATACCCACAATTCATTATTTCAAAGTCTTTGGATGTAAAGTTTATATTCTAAACACCAAAGACAACTTAGGAAAATTTGAATCAAAAGCGGATGAGGGAATCCTAGTTGGATACTCATCCACAAGTAGAGGGTATAGAGTCTACAATAAGAGAACCAAAGGAATTGAGGAGTCTTCCAATGTTCAATTTGATGAAACTACTAGTACCTACCCTAGAAAGTCCTCCATTGATAAAGATATTAATGACAATAATCAAGAAATTACCCAAAAACTTCAAAATTTGACCATTAGGGGTAATGATCAAGGGGGAGGAAGAGGAGACTCCGATGATGAAAGAAGGGTGGAAGATAACAATGATCAAATTGAAACCCCTTCTAGAAACCTAAGAATTCATCAAGATCATCCACTTGACCAAGTAGTAGGAGATCTATCTCAAGGAGTAAGAACTAGGTCATTTCATAGACCTCCTACTAGTCAAGTTGCTCTTATCTCACAAATTGAGCCCAAATCGATCAATGATGCACTACATGATCCGGATTGGATTTTGGCAATGCAAGATGAATTGACTCAATTTGAGAGAAGTCAAGTGTGGGAATTAGTACCTAGACCCAATGATAGCACCATAATTACTACAAGATGGGTCTTTAGGAATAAGCTAGATGATCAAGGAAATATCACTAGAAATAAAGCTAGGTTGGTTGCTAGGGGATTCAATCAAGTTGAGGGGCTTGACTATGATGAGACTTATGCCCCGGTTGCAAGGTTAGAATCTATTAGGATTCTCTTAGGGTATGCTTCCTACATGGGATTTAAACTTTACCAAATGGATGTTAAATCGGCATTCTTAAATGGTTTTATTAAGGAGGAAGTATATGTAGAGCAACCACCCGGATTTAAGAACATAGATTATCCAAATCATGTATGTAAGCTTAGGAAAGCATTATATGGGTTAAAACAAGCTCCCCGGGCATGGTATGAAAGATTGTCATCCTTCTTGATTTCTAAGGATTTTAGAAGAGGTCAAGTAGATCAAACTTTGTTTATAAAGTCAACGTTAAAAGATATATTCATAGCCCAAGTATATGTTGATGATATCATCTTTGGGTCAACAAATGATGATCTTCTTCAAGACTTTATAAAAAATATGGAAAATGAATTTGAAATGAGTTTGGTTGGAGAGCTTACCTTTTTCCTAGGCTTACAAGTCAAACAAACCAATGAGGGTATTCATATTTATCAAACCAAATATGCAAATGAAATGATCAAGAAATTTGGTTTGGAAAATGCCAAAATTGTAACCACTCCTATGGCCACTAGCACTAGGATAGATAGTGATCATGAAGGTAAATCAATTGATCTTAAACACTATAGGAGTATGATTGGTAGCTTACTATACCTAACCGCTAGTAGACCCGACATTTTATTTGCGGTAGGTATGTGTGCAAGATACCAATCTTGTGCCAAAGAATCACATTTGGTAGCCGTCAAAAGAATATTAAGGTATATTAAAGGCACCCTAAATGTAGGACTTTGGTATCCTAGGACTAGGTCATTTGAATTACTTGGTTATACCGATTCCGATTATGCCGGGTGCAAATTGGATAGGAAAAGTACTAGTGGTGGATGTAAATTTCTTGGGTCCTCCCTAGTTAGTTGGAGTAGTAGGAAGCAACATTGTGTTGCTTTATCAACCACCGAAGCCGAATATGTGGCTATGGGTGGTTGTGTAGCTCAATTACTTTGGATGAGGCATACTCTTGTGGACTATGAGCTACACTACTCTAACATTAAAGTTTATTGTGATAATGTGAGTACCATCAACTTGACCAAAAATCTGGTACATCACTCTAGGACCAAGCACATTGAAGTGAAACATCACTTCATAAGAGATAATGTGGCAAGAGGGGACATTGAACTTAATTATGTAGAATCTAAGTCCAACCTTGCCGATATCTTCACCAAAGCTCTTCCCGAAAATGAATTTTCATCTTTAAGGAGAGAGCTTGGTATGTGCTTTGTAGAGTAAAATTCTAGGTTTGCATGATCCCATGTTTATATGTTATCTTTATACCTTGATACATCTCACAAAAAACTTTAAGAAACCTTGATTTTTGTATTGAGATACTTAGAACCATGTGAGATGATAGGGAAGGTGTACTTGGCTCATCATGCTTGTTATGATGCATTACTATGAGCCAATGACACACCTAGAGACATAAATACCTTATGGACCAACCATTGGGAAGGCTTGTATTCAAGTAATGAGTACATAGCTCTAAGAACATGGTTGGAAATTCCAAATCATATATATTTTAAACTATGTTCATTATATTTTGGAAAACAGTTTTCAAGTGAATCACAAAAGTGATACAAAGTTTGAAAATTCTTTAGAACTTTTGTAAGTTTCCAAATTTGTATCAATCTTGAAATCTGGAAAACATATATTTTTCAAATTATTTTTCCTTAATAAAGTATGATTTCAGAAATGTGTACGCAAAATTTCGTGATTTTTCGAGATTTCTGGAATTTCTACCGCATTTCTGAAAATGAAAATTTGAAAAAAATTTGAAATTTCGATTTGAGCATAGCGATCGTTGAATACCAGATCATAAGCTCCATTTTTCTGATATTTGGTGTATTTTTGATGTCCTAACACTCTAGTATGATAATATTGCGTATAAACGAGTTTTAGGACTGCTTAATACAGTTGTTTAGGGGGAGTTTCAATAAATTCTATCCTTTTATCCCCAAAACCATTGTTGGTACAAAGTTAGGAGTTAACTTTTGAATTTTAGATTATGCTTTGCTTCAAATGTAATTTACATCCTATCTTGGATTAAGGGGGAGCTTAATTTCAATCTAATACCTTAGTCCAAGATCCAACATTCTTAATTCTTTCATCCTTCTCTTTTTGATGTATGTCAAAGGGGGAGAAGGAATGCTTAAGTTAGATGATTATGTGTGTATCTTTAAAGACCTAACTTAAATGATTGTCAAACATCAAAAAGGGGGAGATTGTTGGTGCAACAATACTCCAAGCATTTATATGTTTTAATGTTTGGCTAATCATCTAAGTTAGGCAATATCTTGTGATCTAATTACGAATGTGTTTAAGTGACAGGGAAATCCAAGGATGAAGACTTGGTAAAAGGAAGTCCAAGTATGATCTTGGCAAAGGAAGTCCAAGGGATGGACTTGGCGGCATAAGACCAAGCTTGTAGTCTTGGCAGCATAAAGTCCAAAGTGAACCTTGGCAAAGGAAGTCCAAAGTAAAGTCTTGGCAGCATAAGTCCAAGCTTGTAGTCTTGGCGGCGTAAAGTCCAAGCATTTGGCAACCCAAGACATGACGAAACCGAAGGAAGCTCTTGGAAGCAAAGCGCAAAGGATAAACAAGTCGCGGACTCGGAGGGATCCTGAAGGCGCAAGGCTTATTGAGGAGCTAGAAGGTTGAGTCTAGGTCTAGGGTATAAAATAAAGTATGAATTACTCATACTTGATGAGTATCAGTCGACTGATACGATGTATCAGTCGACTAGTCAGGCGTTCGACTGAGTCAGGGTGAAACCTTGACCATCGATCATTGCCTTGGTCGAAGCGATCGGCGATCTTCGCGATCAATCGGCGCCAAGGGCATCACCGATCGGTGATCAAGGGAAATATCGCCCGCAGAATGCGTCTCACTCATTGCGCCTTGATCACTCGATCACCCCATCGATCGGTGATGGAGGACGATCGGGATCACTGGTTTGGAAATTGCGGCTACAAATCTCGCGGAGATCGCGTTTGGCCGTTGGCTTGGCCAGCGATCGGTGATGGTATGCATTAGTCGATCGGCACGCTAACGGAAAAACAGCCCCTCTTCTATAAAAAGGGGCCATGGAGAGCTTGGTGAAGCTAGTGCTCTTGCTCCTAACTATACTCTCGTGCTCACCAAGCCTTCCAAGTGTTTTTAGTGATTTAAATCCTCCTCTTCTCTTGTTCTTGATCATCCATCATTGTAAAGAAGAGGAGAGCATTGTAAGAAAGGTTTCTCCACCTTGGTTCATCCAAAGGAGGTTCTAGTGAAGGTTGATTAGGGCTAATCCACCTTACGGATTGCCATGGAGTAGGAGCGTCATCTCCGAACCACGTACATCGGGTGTTAGCTTTGTTCTTGCTTTGATTTGTGTTTATATTTTGTATTGCTTCCGCTAACATTTTTTGTAGAAAAGAAGAAAGGCTAATCACCCCCCTCTAGCCATTCCAAGGGTCCTAACACATTCCACTAGAGGATTATCATTAATCTACCTCACCAACCCCCATAAATAAATATGGGCTCTATATATTAATTGTACAAATATCTCCCCATGTTTAAGATCTCGAATACCCATCAATTAATTAATTTACTAACGATTAATTAATCAACATCTAACTCCATGAGTAGTACCACTCAACCTTATCATCATGCCGGACCAAGTCCACCTGTAGGGTTTGCATGATGATCCTTATGAGCTCCTTAAGGGGACATCATCATCCTAATATATATGACACAGTTTCCTCCTATAATCAACGACACCCCATGTAAATAATATCATTTCCCAACTTATCGAGCCTATCGATTTAATCTATAAATCTCGCCCATTGGTAAATCAAAGAAATAAATACTAAGTATATGTGCCCGTTATTATATCGGGATTAAGAGCATGTACTCCATAATATCCGAGGTCTGATTCAATTATGTAGTCAGCAATAAATTGAATCACCTCTAAGTCCGTCCTGCTCAATACACACAAAGTGTACTAGTGTAATTTTATAGTCAAGACAAACCAATACCAAATCACACTACAACCATGCCAATGGTTTGTCCAAAACCATCTCGATTGTGAACCTCTACTTATACTCTACAAGGAACTGATAACTTGATCTTCCGTGTAACACCACACACCATGTTATCTATAATGTAATGTATCCGACAATATGCATAACCATAAATATGCAAACAATGTTCATGTGATTCTTATTTCAAAAATAAAGATGTTCATACAAAAGATAGACTTTTCAGTATACATCCCAACAATCTCTCACTTATAAAAAAAGACTATGCTATCCTCATACTGGCATACATATGATTCACATTCCCTCCACATGCCTATCAAAAGCTCTCGCTTGAAGGGCCTTAGTGAAAGGATCTACCAGGTCATCCTCTGATGCAATCTAGGCAACAACAACTTCTACCCGCTTTAGGATTTCTCGTATCAGGTGATACTTGCGCTCTATGTGTTTACTTGCCTTATGGGCTCCTGGTTCTTTCGAGTTCCTTCGAGTTATCACAATAAATTATGATAGTTCTGGGCAAACCAGGAATCACATCCAAGTCCATCAAGAAGTTCCTGAGCCATACAACTTCTTTGGCTGCCTCAGAGGCTACTAAATACTCAGCTTCCATGGTAGAGTCCGCCATGCATTTCTGCTTGACACTCCTCCATACAATGGCTCCACCTCCCAAAGTAAACACAAAACCTGAGGTAGACTTACTGTTATCCCTATCTGATTGGAAGTAGGAATCTATGTAACCCACAGGGAGTAATTGATCTCCCTGATATACCATCATATAATCCCTAGTCCTTCTCAGATACTTCAATATATGCTTTACCGTAGTCCAATGTCCCTGTCCTGGATTACTCTGATATCTGCTAACCATGCCAACGACAAAACAGATATCCGGTCTCGTACATAGCATAGCATACATGAGGCTTCCTACCGCCGAAGCATAAGGAACCACCTTCATCTCCTCTATCTCCTTTAATGTTCTAGGAAACATCTCTTTAGATAAAGGTACTCCATGCCTAAAAGGTAGAAAACCTTTCTTGGAGTTCTGCATGCTAAAATGAGCCAAAATGGTGTCTATGTATGAAGCTTGAGATAAGCACAACATCCTTTTCCTGCGATCCCTTATAACCTTGATCCCAAGGATGTGTCCCACTTCTCCCAAGTCCTTCATATCAAACTGTTTAGACAACCATACCCTTACATCCGATAACACCTTGACATTGTTGCCAATTAACAAAATGTCATCTACGTATAGTACAAGAAATACCACTACGTTTCCGTCACATCTCTTGTATACACAAGACTCATCCAGACTTTGAATAAATCCATAAGACTAGATTACCTCATCAAAGCGGATATTCCAAGATCTCGAAGCTTGCTTTAATCCATAAATGGACCGATTAAGCTTGCACACAAGATGCTCTTTTCCCTTTGCAATGAATCCCTCTGGTTGCTCCATATAGATGTTTTTCTCATGACTTCTATTAAGGAAAGCTATCTTGACATCCATCTGCCACCCCTCATAATCCATATGAGCAGCAATATATAAGAGAATCTAGATAGACTTAAGCATGACTACGGGCAAAAAAGTCTCCTCATAATCGATACCCTCTTTCTGAGTATACCCTTTCGCAACAAGCCTTGCTTTGAAGGTCTCAACCTTCCTGTCTATTCCTCTCTTTCTTTTATAGATCCACTAACATCCAATGGTTTTTACACCATTGGGTGGTTCTACTAGCTCCCAGACCTGATTTGAATCCATATATTCTATCTCAGAATTCATCACACTTTGCCAAGATACTGCATCTTTATCTTGGATTACCTGGTCATATGTCTAGGGATCAGGTTCATGTTCGCCAGGGACCAAATTAGAAGATTCTCCCAAGAACATAAATCTATTAGGCTATCTAACAACCCTCCCACTACGATGAGATATCACCTGTGTATCCTCTGTGACACGCAGTGCAGTCACTTGTGGTATATCCTCTTGTACCGGTGGTACTGAAGTATTGACTTCCCCTCTCAATTCCTCCAGAACAATCTTACTCATGGGCTTGTGGTTCATCACATAGTCTTCCTCTAGAAATCTGGCGTTCATGCTAACGATCACCCTCTGATCTCTAGGACTATAGAACAAACCACCTTTCGTTCCTCTAGGATAGCCTATGAACATGCACACTTCTGTACGAGGTTCCAACTTACCAGCATCTGCCTTCCGCACATGTGCTGGACTCCCCCAAATTCGAATATGTCTCAGACTAGGCTTTCGCCCAGTCCACAATTCAATGGGAGTAGAAAGCATTGATTTAGATGGTACCAAGTTCAGAATATACACTGTCGTATCCAGAGCATACCCCCAGAACAAATCTGGCAACTCATAATAACTCATCATCGATCTAACCATCTCCATAAGAGTCCTATTCCTTCACTCCGCTACACTATTCTGCTGGGGTGTGCTAGGTGCAGACAATTGGGATTGAATCCCAGCCTCTGATAAGTAATTCCTAAACTCTCCCAAGAGGTACTCACCACCACGATCAGATCGTAGTATCTTGATACTTTTACCTTGACATTTCTCTACATCAGCCTTGAATTCTTTGAGCCTGTCAAAGCATTGAGACTTGTGGCGCATCAAGTAAATGTATCAATATCTTGAATAATCATCTATAAAAGAGATGAAATATTCAAAACCACCTCTAGTCTGGATAGACATAGGACCACACAAATTAGAATGAACCAATTCCAACACATCTTTGGCTCTATACCCCTTGACCTTAAAAGGCCTCTTGGTCATTTTACCTTCCAAGCAAGATTCACAGGTTGGGAAATCTTCCACCATTAATAAACCCAGAGGTCCATCAGCTATCAACCTTTAAATTCTACTTAGGTTAATATGACCTAACCTTAGATGTCAAAGGTATATTTGGTTCATTTTCCAAGGTTCTTTTCTCTTATCAGATTTAGAAGATGAGTTATTTACTTCTATTTGCATCGTGGGAGCTTTTGGTTCAAGGGTATATAAATTTCCTGTCAATCCACCAGAACAGATAATCTCCCTATTCCTTTTTATAACAACTCTGTCATTAAAAGAAATAGAATATCCATCCAAAAATAATTTAGAAATCGAAATCAAATTCTTTCTAAATAAAGGTACATAAAGGCAATTTCTCAGAACCAAAGTTTTATTTCTATCAAAAGACAAATAAACATCTCCCACTGCAACAACCGCCACTTTAGTAGCATCACCCAAGTAAATGGTAATCTCCCCCTCAGCCAGTCGTCTGGTTTTCTGGAACCCCTGTAAAGTATTGCAGACATGATCAGTGGCTCCCGTATCTACACACTAGGTGCTAGTAGATAACACCGCTAAATATGTTTCAATGACTAGACCAAAAGATATACCTTTGTTCTACTTCCGGTTGGGACAGTCCTTCTTCTAATGTCCGGTCTGCTTGCAAGTGAAGCACTTGCCTTTCGGCTTCTTCACTCCTCCTTGAGATCCTCCCGCCACCTTTGCTTCACCTTGTTTCTTCTTCTTCTTGCCTTTCGGCTTAGAAGTTGAAACCTTCTGAGCAACCATGGCTTGAGCCTGAGTACTCTAACGAAAAAGCTCCTCTATCGCCTGGAGTTTTATCAGAAGCTTCGCCAATGAATATAACCTTTTATTCATGTTGTAGTTCAGGAAAAACTTCTCAAAACTCCTAGGTAGAGACTGGAGAATGATATCGACCTGGGTTTCCCCATCAATCTCAGCTCTAAGGACTTCCAGTTCATTCAAATGAGCCATCAGATTGAGAACATGATCCCTCACGGGTGTTCCCTCGATCATGGTGGTTGCCATCAAGTTTCTCATGGCTTCCTACCTAGCAGCCCAATTTTGGTGTCCGAAAAGTTCCTTGAGATTGAGCATCATGTCATAAGCAGTGGGCATGGCTTGATGTTGATGTTGCAATACATTTGACATATAAGCCAAAATGTAACACCGCACCATCTCATCAGCCTTTATCCACTTTTTATAACTCTCTTTATCCTTTTCCCCAGAATCATCCGCAGGCTTAGGAGGACACTCTTCGAAGAGTACATACTTGTACTCCTTAGCAGTCAAGACAATATCAAGATTTCTTTTCCAATCAACATAATTGGGTCCAGTAAGTTCATTCTCTTTTAGTATCACAGCATGCGAGTTGAAAGTCATTTTTAAAAAACCTAAGAATCATATAGATCAAAACATTAGATTTCAAAAAATTATTGATTCCTCAAACAATAAAATTTTAAAATCAACCAACACCTCAAAACATCGAGAATATCGTATGCCACGATCGTGTGGACGTATATGAATTCTATATTTGTAAGAGGAGGTTTTACCCATTAATTTTACTATCTTGTCAACCTAACTTTTTGACAAATAAAATTAATAGTTGGTTCCTCTTCGGTCCTACAAATAAAAGCAGTGACTCCGATGGGGAGGATTCTCCTATTTGCATCTAAGTGTGCACCATTACTTGGTACCAAGGCAATTATCTCGGGTTATGTGCCTTCCGATGGGAAGTACACATGCTCCTAAATAATTTCCTATAACCATATTCGACCATGTGATCCACAAAATAAACTCATTCGATGGGGAGGAAGGCACTCAGAGCCGACGTGCAAGTTTGTTTGCATCACATGTCAAATCGTAATGGAGCCTGTGGAAATTTAAAAAAATATCCCTCTCCCACTTAGTAATTTAAAATTGAGAAATTTTCCTAGCACACGACATGAATATCAAAAAAGAAGCAATAAATATGAAAAAAAATATTTTCCAACTATTATGGCTTTTGTTCTCCAATATGCCTCCCGTCGTATCGCCATCTCGTCTGCTCCTCCCTACGCCATGTACAAGCCATCCGGAGATCCGAGCTGAGAATAATTATTTTAATTTACATCCATCGATCCTATACTCCACAAAGGAGTGTACATGAAATCTAGATCGAACGTAAACTAAAATAAAAGAGTGGCTAAACAATGTCGTACTTAATTATAAAAATTAAATACTAGCCTCGTCAACCCCGAGGATTCAAATAATAATACAATTACACACATCCAATCACATACACACACATATGACCATAATAGTTGGATCTTATGCCTGCAACCAAAAAGTTAGCCTACCCACATCCTACTATCATCTGGCACATACAATATATGATAAGTGCATAAAAGTAACCGAATCCTAAACACACAAAACTGGAAACGTGGCTCTGATACCACTTGAAGGTCGAAGCTTCGCTTCCCCCTTCAACTTGGTCGCTTGTGCATGGCGATCCCATCTACGTCCCCAGATTAAAAAAAATTAATCAAAGACAAAGATGGATTACCCAAGCAATCGATCCATCATCGTGCTATTCGATTAGAGTGGTCTCTTGAACAAACTAGTTATTCAAGCAACCTAACTCTTTTCCTCGATTAGCCACGGAATAGATGATGTATGGATCGTAGGTTTTTGTGTTTGTCTTCAGAGTCCAAGTAAATTAGCCACATGCAATTACATACATAATATAAAGAAACAAAAGGAAACCGAAACAAGAATTATACCTCTTGTTTACCTCTTGGTCTTCTATCGTATGTCCTATCCTCCTCTTGGACATTGTGTGGGCAATGATCCTCCAAGAGATGAAGCCTCCTAGATCACGTATCTTCCTTTCCTTGTTCGCTCCGAACAAAAAGAAGAAAATAGGCTCCCTTCTTCTCCTATCTAGTTCCAGACACAATCCCTTTGGAGAAAGAACAAACCTCCTTCTCCTCTTTGTTGTTGTCCCCGACCACCAAGGATAGGGTGATGGAATATGAATGTCGGCCAACAAGAGGAGCTCTTCTTGCCGCTGGTCAAAGGAGAGGAGGAGAGGGTGGCACCGCCGTCCCTAGGAAGAAGATGGTGGTGTGCCGGCCAAGAGGGAAAAACCAAGGAAAACAAACCTTAGACCCTCTTGTGCCGTCGGCCAAGGAGACAAAACCCTAACACCACTTCTCCTCCTTGCCGCCCAAGCCAAACCCTATCCCTAGCATCCAAAACCATTAGTTGCCGCCCAAGCCCTAGCTCTCCTTTTATAGAGTTAGACTTAAGCCTCCTTTCAATCTCCACCGTCGGATCTAGAGATTCAATCTCCACCGTCGGATCTAGGGTTTCATTTTCCACTGTCGGATCTAGGCTTCATGAGGTTTTTAATAGGCTACAATAGGGACCATGAGGAGGAGTTGGATCTTGGCCACCCAATGGATCTAGCCCACATAAAGTCCGATCCATTAATGATAATTCATTCCACTAGAGGATTATCATTGATCTACCTCACCAACCCCCATAAATAAATATGAGCTCCATATATTAATTGTACAAATATCTCTCCATGTTTAAGATCTCGAATGTCCATCAATTAATTAATTTACTGACGATTAATTAATCAATATCTAACTCCATGAGTAGTACCACTCAACCTTATCATCATGCCGGACCAAATCCACCTGCAGGATTTACATGATGATTCTTATGATCTTCTCAAGAGGACATCATCATCCTAATATAAAGGACACGGTTTCCTCCTATAATCAATGGCACACCATGTAAATAATATCATTTCCCAACTTATCGAGCCCATCGATTTAATCTATAAATCTCGCCCATTGGTAAATCAAAGAAATAAATACTAAGTACATGTACCCATTATTATATCGGGATTAAGAGCATGTACTCCATAATATCCGAGGTTCGATTCAATTATGTAGTCAGCAATAAATTGAATCACGTCTAAGTCGGTCCTGCTCAATACACACAAAGTGTACTAGTGTAATTCTATGGTCAAGACAAACAAATACCAAATCACACTACAACCATGCCAGTGGTTTGTCCAAAACTATCTCGGTTGTGAGCCTCTACTTATACTTTACAAGGAACTGATAACATGATCTTCCGTGTGACACCACACACCATATTATCTACAATGTAATGTATCAGACAATATGCATAACCATAAATATGCAAACAATGATCATGTGATTCTTATTTCAAAATTAAAGATGTTCATACAAAAGATAGACTTTTCAGTATACATCCCAACACCTAGTTGACTACCCGAGTTAACTTGGCTTCTGAGTGTCGAACACTCAGCCAGTCGACTGTATAAAGCCATCAGTCAACTGGTAATCTTCAAACATGAGGTTTAACCCAAGTATGATCCCCTCATACTTGATACACACCCATAGCCTAGACCTAAGCCTTCTAGCCACCTCCATCTGTCTCACGCCTCTCGGATCCCTCCGAGTCCTCCATGACTTGTTCATCCTTCATACTAGCCTTCAAGTGCTTCCATAGGCTATTTTCATGCTAATCGGATACTTTTCCAAGGTTCATTTGGACATATGTCGCCAAGACCCATGCTTTGACTTTATGCCGCCAAAATCTCACCCTTGGACTTTCACATTGCCAAGATCCGTTTGGACTTATGCCACCAAGATCTATGCTTGAAGTTTATGCTGCCAAATGTACCATTAGACTTTCCCTTTGCCAAGTATCCATGACTTGGACTTTCCATGACATGACCATGCTTGGACTTCCCTTTCCAACTCCATGTTTGACTTTCCAATTGCTAAAGTTCACTTGGACTTTATGCCGCCAAGACTACACACTTGGACTTATGCTGCCAAGACTATACCTTTGGACATCCCTTGCCAAATATCCATATTTGGACTTTCCTTGCGAACAAGTATATAAACTTGGACTTCCGAAGTTGATTGCTCCAATAATTTCTCTCAAATAACTCCCCCATATGACTTTGGATATCCCACTCATCTACTAGTCATATGGTCAACATATGGGCAAACCATATTGTCAAACAATGGTCAAATCCATTGTCAACCCATTGTCAAATATCAAAATATTACTCGAGTTTCACTCGAATTTGGTCAACATTGACCTAGGGCTTATTGCACCAACAAACACATGAAACTAGAGATCAAAGATAATTATATTCCAATTTAAATTTTAGTTAATCCATTATGATCATTTTGATTCTTTAAGACTTTATCAATATTTATACTTTGTTATAGTCAGTTGCTAATGATCAAATATGATTATGAGTCATATCCTTCCTTTCAATATCAGGTTTTTATTTAATGGAAGTTCAATATATAATCATTATACCCCTATTAGTGATCAATAATATTTTTTACATATTCATTTTCAATTAACACTATTTAAATATTGTAAATAATTTCATTATTAATTATCACCATCTATTTATCAAAAGTAAATTCTCTTAATTATAACCATTAACTATAAATTAATCCACATGGGTTTTAGTTTATATAATCATAAGTAAATTCACTTAATTTTTATTTGATTTATGTTTCACCAAGACATCTTTTTTAATTATCACTTTTTATATCGGCCAATAAAATTTACTAAAAAGTGAATTACTAAAGTTAGGGCCTTAGAGTATAAACCGTGACATTTGAAATAAGGGCAAGCCCTCACATGTTATACAACAATTGTTGGCGCAATTGATCCAGATAATGATTGATCAGACTCGAGTAGGATTTTGATATTTGATAATAGATTAGATAATGGATTGACAATATGGTTTGACCATATGTCGACCATATGACTAGTGGATGATTAATATATCCAAGGTAATATGGGAGAGATTGTGAGGAGGAGATTGTTGAAGCAATCGACCTCAGGTAAAGGTTGACCAAGCTCAAGTGAGACTCGAGTGGAAGTCCAAGATTGGATTCATGGCAATGGAGAAGTCTAAGTATGGATACTTAGCAAGGAAAAGTTTAAGGGTGGAGTCTTGGCAAGGAAAAGTCTAAATATGAATATTTGGCAAAAAGAAAAGTCTAAGGGTGTAATCTTGGACATGAAAGTCCAAGTGTGTAGTCTTGACGGTGAAAGTCCAAGCATTGAGGCTTGGCAAAGGAGATGTCTCGAAGGCATGACCTCTTGGCAAAGGTAGACCCGTTAGCATGACAAAGTCGACGAAAGTACTTGAAGGCTAGGGTCAAGGGTGAGGAGTCGTGGAATAGAACCAAGGGCTTAAGGCTAATGGAAGTGGCTTGAAGGTTAGTCTATGTTGGTGCAATCGACCCAGGTTACGATAGACCAGACTCGAGTGGGACTCAAGTAGGATTTTGATATTTGACAATGAGTTTGACCATTGTTTGATAATATGAGTTTGGCCATATGATGATTAAAATATCCAAAGTCATATGAGGGAGATTATTTGAAAGAGATTGTTGGAGAAATCAGACCTCAGGTCAAGGTTGACCCAGCTCGAGTGAGACTCGAGTGGAAGTCCAAGTATGAATACTTGGCAATGGAAAGTCGAAGATTGGATTCTTGGCAATGGAGAAATCTAAATTTGGAGACTTGGCAAAGGAAAGTCCAAGAATGGTCTTGGCATGGAGAAGTCCAAATATGGATACATGGCAAATGGAAAGTCCAAGGATGTAGTCTTGGCCACGTATGTCCAAGGGTGTAGTCTTGACAGTGAAAGTCCAAATATAGATATTTAGCAAAGGAAAAGACCAAGGGTGTAGTCTTGGTCATGTAAGTCCAAGTGTGTAGTCTTGGTGGCATATGTGTAAGTCAAAGGATGTAGTCTTAGCGACATAAGACCCGATGGCATGACATAGCCAATGGAAGTACCTGAAGCCTAACACAAAGGGTGAAGGAGTCTGATGGACCCTGAGGGAGTGAGGCTAATGGAGGTGGCTAGAAGGTTTAGGTCTAGGCTAAGGGTGGTCGATCAAGTATGAGGGGATCATACTTGGGTTAAACCTCATTGTTGAGGTTTATCAGTCGACTAGGGCTTTGGACTAGTCGACTGATCAAGTGGTCAACACTCAAGAGACCTAGTTGACTCGATCAATTGACTGGGGTTATGACCTAGTCGACTGATAGAGTAGTCGACTGTGGCTCGATTGCTTACTATGCCTTGGCAGTCGACTAGTGTGTTATACCAGTCGACTGCTAATGATAAGCAGTCAACTGGTTGTATTGGACACTGGCATAGAATGTCTCGTAGTCGACTAGACAGTTGACTACTAACTTGGTAGTCGACTGCTGGTAAGGGCAGTCGACTGCTAGGGTATTTGTTGGGTAGAATCCAATGTGGATTAATCCGTTGTGAGACAATGGATAGGTGAGCAGTCGACTACTAGGTGGAAATCCAGCCCAATATAGGTTATAAATGGAGCTCGATGAGGAGAAAGAAAGAAGTGGTTCTTGGGCGATCTTGAGGCAAAATGCTAGTGTATTTCAAGTCTTCAAAGGCATCCCAAAGCAACCAAAGAGCATTCAAGCAACTTGTAAAGGTATCTTTTGTATTTGCTTAGTGTATTTGATTATATTCCTTGATTATTATTGCAAGCTCTTATTGTACATGGTTTCTCCACCTCTACTGTCATACCGAGAAGGAGAGCTTTATAGTGAGGGTAGATCACTATAGCACCACCATGGAGTACGAACTCTAGTTTCGAACCATGTAAAAATCTTGTTGCTGTGATTGTGTGTTTGCTTTGTGTTTGTTTCTTTTGTATTTCTCTTGTTTTCCAATGTGCTAACATTTTTAGAGAGACAGACACGAGCGAAAGTGAACGACGCTATTCACCCCCCTCTAGCATGGTTATTGATCCCTAACAATTAGTATCAAAGTAGAACACTCTTCTATGGACTCATCACTAAGAGAGCACAAGCGCTAGAGGATGGAGTTGCCTAATGATGGATTGGGGTATGCCATCAACATTCCTCTTCCATTCGACCGAGAAGATTTCTCAACATGGATCGCGAGGATGGAGACCTTCCTTATGATGGACATCGAGCAATGGTTCATCGTAATGGAAATATTTGAATTTCCAAGGGGCAAGAAGGGAGGATTCCTCAAGATAAAGAAATGGACCGAGGAACAACTCCAAAAATTCAAGATAAATATTAAGGTAATAAAATTTCTAGTTAATTTAATACCTAAAGATATTTTGTCTAGATTAGAAGATTATAGGGATGCTAAAGAGTTGTGGAATATGTTGGTCGACTTTCACAAAAATCCCTCACCGGCCACAAGTGAAGAAAAACCCCCAAGAAGCCGAAGAATGCTCATCGGCTCAAGACTGTGAGGATTCGGAGGTTGAGAGGTGTTCGACATCTGAGGAAGAAGAGGAGGAAGTAGAAGAAGCCTCCACCTCTAGGATTGAGGGGGAGGAGACACCATCCTCCATGCAGGAGCAAGAAGAGGAACCTTCTACATCTGGGAGAGATGAAGAGCAAGCTCAAGAGTCTCCTACAATCCAATTAGATAACTCAAACACAATTCATAAAACTAAAGATCATATATTGTTCTTTGAGTGTAGGGAACTAAGGAATTACAAGAGTAAGTGTCCAACAAAAATCAAGAAGAACACTCAATGCCAAATGGGAAGGAGAAGGTCAAGGAGATCGGAGACCTGACACGTAAAGGCAAGGAGCATGTTGTGTGCTTCAAGTGCAATCAAAAAGGATATTATAGGAGTCAATGTCCTAGGACAAATCACCTCAAGAAGGACATAAGAGGAGCTTCATATGTAGGGGGAGCTAAGGCAAACCCTGAGGTATCATTTAATTATGCACCTACTAGGTTATATAACAAAAAGCATGCTAGTAATTTTTTTGCAATTTATCATAAGAAGCATGCTAGCAATAAGTATTTTTGCTTAGGAGACAAACATGATAATTTTCCTAAGAACAAGTCTAGAATTAATAACTCCAGAACTACCTTACCTAAGGATAGGAAGGTAGAAGAGAACAACCTAGGCATCAACCCTAAATGAACTAGATATATGCCTAGGAAGAAGAATTCCCAAAAAGTCAAAGAAAAATTAAAAATTAAAAAAATTAGAAATGGAAAATCAAGCCTTGACGTCAAGGCTTGAGAAATTGAAAAAGACCCTTAGAAGAATGACAAATTAAATTAATGGATTTAATGATAAAAAATTACTAGGAGGCAAGCATTGTCTAAGGACAAGAAAGACTTGGGTCACAAGCCTAAGTCCAAGGTAGACATACCCACCTACCACAATGTTCCATTTAATTATGGAACTACTCCTAGGTCTAGGAAAGTCAAGGTTACTAAGAAAGTCATCCCTAAGGCTAATCTTGACAAGTGTCTTGTGGCTAAGGTCAAAGAAACCTAGGAAAGTCACTAGCAAGGTTACAAGGGGAGTTACCCCTGGAGTTAACCTTGAGAAAACCCAAATGACCAAGGATTCAAAGCCTAAAAGGGTCATTAGGAGGGTAGCTAGGGAAGTTATCCCTAGTGAGTACATACAAAACCCAAGGAACTCCAATAGGTATTGGGTTCCTAGGAGCGTGATTCCATCATGCTAGATGGGTTTAGGATGTGTCAACCTTAAATGGATGGGTAGTTAACTTAACCATAGTAAAGTTGACACTTTAAGTAATTTTTAAGGTAATGGGGTACCTTGGAAATAAGATGAGAATTTTATATCCTAAAGGATTTTGAATGTGCCAACAAAATTTAAGAAGTTTGAAAAATCAATCATAATTGGCACAATTAGGTTTAGAGTCATAGTGTGTTATTTTGGGTTTTCGACACACTTGGGAATTTGGTTTATTATGGAAAAAATGGTATAATCCTAGAAAATGACAAATTGGACTTAAAACTTAGGTATTATTATACATTTACTATATAAAATTGTCATGCTTTGTTTTCCATATGTCATGTCATGACATCATGCTTCATATAATTATTTAAATGTCATGATCATGCTTAGGATAATATATGTCATGCTTGTGTTTAGGTTTAATTTTTAATGTCATGATATCGTGATTCATTGGCTATGCTTTAATTTATTCTATCATTTATGCTATGATCATATTTCATACATTTAGGATAATTAAAATGAAATTAAGGACAATGACATGATTTGAAGTCCCAAGATAAGGGAATCAAATAGAGTTGCCTAGATACAAATGCATTAACCCTTAGAATAGGGAAGAACGAAACCTACATCTTACAAAGACCATAAGGAAGATATGTGTGTGTATTGATATTGTTGGTGCAATCGACCCAGGTCAAGATTGATCGGACTCGAGTTTGACTTGAGCGATGTTTTGATGTTCGACTAAAACATATGATAATGTGATTGTCATGGTAAAGTCCAAGTCTTGAGTACTTGGCATGTAAAGTCCAAGCATAGGTCTTGGCAAGGAAAAGTCCAAGCATGGGTCTTGGCATGGAAAGTCCAACATGGGTTGGCAAGGGAATTTCCAAGCTTGAGTCTTGGAATTTGGAAAGTCCAAGGAGAAATTGGCAGTGTAAAGTCCAACGGTGGAGTCTTGGAAGCATAAGTCCAATATTTGGTGGCATAAAGTCCAAGTGGGAGTCTTGTCAGCGTAAGTCCAATGTGCCTTGGCGGTGTAGATACCGTTAGCATGACAATAGCCGATGGAAGCACCTGAAGGCTAGCGTAGGATGAACAAGTCATGGATGACTTGGAGGGATCCGATAGGCGCGAGGCTGACGGAGGTGGCTAGAAGGCTTAGGTCTAGGCTAAGGGTGGTCTAGCAAGTATGGGGGCACCATACTTGGGTTAAAACCTCATGTTTGAGGTGTATCAGTCGACTGGGACCATGGGTCAGTCGACTAGTAGGAGTCAACTAGGGTTTGACTACGGAAAGTGCTCTGGCAATCGACTGCCAGAGGTGGTCAGTCGATAGCTAGCCTGAGCTATCGACTGATCTGGTGATCAGTCGACTGATGCTCGGGATTTCGGGCACAGAAGGTTCTCCAGTCGAGTGATCGGCTCGAACACTCGACTGATTGAGCCATCAGTCGACTGATGGGTATGATCAGTCAATTGATGGTGTATCCGTTGGACTTATTCGACGTGGTTCATGCCGTTGTGAGACAACAGATACGGGGGCAGTCGACTGATGGTCTCGATCAGTCGACTGCTAGGTGAAATTCAGCCCAAGGAGCAGCTTTAAAGGGAGCTCGTGGAGGGAGGATTTGGCACCGGTTCTTGGACGTGTTTGGGGTGATATGTTGTTGCAAATCAGGGTCTCCAAGTGCAATTCAAGTAACCACAAAGCAAACATCCAAGTTCACAATTGTAAAGTGTTTCTTTACTTGTATTTGTGTAGTTTCATTATATTAGCTTATATTTGTGTTTATTACTGTTGTAATACATTATACAAGGTTTCTCCACCTCTGGATTGTTCTGAGAAGGAGTTTATTTGATTAGTGGTGTTGTACATATCGCTAGAGCTCGTTTGAGCTCGATCTGTGGAGTAGGAACTATTCGGTTCCGAACCATGTTATATTTGGTGTTGTGTGTGTGCTTGTATTCGTGTTATTATTTTTATTATTATTATTCCCTTGCGCACTAACACGATTTGTAGATGCGATCGCGATCGTAATCCATCAAGCACCGTTGACGCTATTCACCCCCTCTAGCGGTCACCGAATGACCCTACAATTGGTAATAGAGCCTGGGGCTCTTCTATGGACTAACCTCCAGTAGCAAAAGACACTAGAGGGTGAAGACGAAGAAGATGGAATTTTAAGAACAATTGGGTTGGGACATCAACACCCCAATTCCATACACCTTCTATGGACAAGAAGGTTTTGAGCAATGGAGGGAACGAATGGAGAACTTCTTCATGTTGGACTTCGAAGATTGGATTATCCTAGTGAAGGGATTTGAATTTCCAAGAGGTCCAAAAGGTGGATACCTCAAGAAGAAGAGATGGACCGAAAAGCAAGTCCAAGCCTTCGAGAGAAACAATAAGGTAATACAATTGATATTAAATTCATTACCTAACGATATTGTGTCTAGGTTAGGTGAATGTCTAGATGCCAAGGAGCTATGGAAAAAATTGGCCAAGCTCCATAAAGAACCATCCATGGCTCAAGTAGAGAGAGAGTCCGAAGAAGAAGCTTCATCATCCTCACAAGAAAGTGAGGATTCGGCGGTTGATAGAGAATCAACATCCGGATCGGTGGAAGAAGCCTCCACCTCTAGGACTGAGGGGGAGGAGATTAGATCTCCGTGTCAAGGGCAAGAGCAAGAAGAGCCATCTACTTCGGGGAGAAGTGATGTACAAGCTCAAGAGACCCTCACCACCACCCTAGGTAACTCAAACACTTCAATTCAAAATAAAATCCATATTATGTGTTTTGAGTGTAGGGAGTATGGGAATTACAAGAGTAAATGCACTAAGAAAATTAAGAAGACTCCTCCGACACCAAAACTCAACGAAAAAGTCAAGGATGCCGGTTTCCCCACCAAGAAGATCAAGGAGCAAGTGATTTGCTTCAAATGCTGACAACTGGGTCATTACCGGAGTCAATGCCCAAAGGGGGAGAAGAAGACTAAAAAGGGAGCTACACATGTAGGGGGAGCCTCTAAGGCAAACCCTAAGGTAACTTCTAATTTTGCTCCTTCTTTAAGTTATAGGCAAAAACATGCTAGAAATAATGTTAGCAATCTTGCTATTTTTCATAAAGAGCATGCTAGAAATAGATTTTATAGTCTAGGTGCAAAATCACATCATATTTCAAATAAAGATAAATTTGGGACTAATGTCTCTAGGAAAACCTTACCTAGGGAATCCATTAAGAAAATAGAAGATCAACTAGGTTTTAACCCTAAATGGACTAGGTATATGCCTAGGAAAAAACAATGTCCAAAGAATAGATGAAAAATAAAAAATTGTACAATTAAAGCTAGAAAACCAAGCCTTGAGGTCAAGGCTTGAAAAATTGGAGAGGACCCTTGCAAAGATGCAAAATTAAATTATAGGGTCAAAGGATCAAAAATCTATGTCTAAGAGTCAAAACCTAGGGTTTAGAAAGCAAGGTCCTATCAAGGGCAAGAAAGGTTTGGGTCACAAACTTAAGCCTAAGGAGACCTACCATAGTGTTCCATTTGATTATAGAACACAACCTAGGTCTAGGAATACCAAGGTTACTAGGGAAGTCATCCCTAAGGGTAACCAAGGAGTGTGCCTAGTGGCTATGGTTTCTCGGAAACCTAGGGAAGCCATTAAGAAGGTTACAAGGAGAGTCACCCCTAGAGTTAACCTAGGCAAGACCAAGATGACCAAGGCTTCTAAGCCTAGGAGGGTCATTAGGAGGGTATCTAGGGAAGTTATCCCTAGTGAATACCTAGTAAACCCAAGGAGCTCCAATAGGTATTGGGTTCCTAGGAGCATGATCGATTCACGCTAGATGGGTTTAGGTGTGCCAACCTTGAATGGATAGGTAGTTAACCTAACCATGGTAAAGGTGGCACTTTAGGTTATTTTCAAGGTTATGGATACCTTGGAAATAGGTTTGAATTATAATCCTAAAAGATTTTAGGATGTGTCAATATACTTTGAAGATTATGAAAAATAAATCAAATTGGCACAATTTAGGTTTAGAGGTTGAGGTGTGCCATTTGGGTTTTTGGCACACTTGGGGGCTTAGTAGTAATATGGAAAAATGCATTTAATAATAACAAATGAAAACAAATATTAAAATTTAGATATTATATACTTTTATATTTTATTTTCCATGCTTTGTTTGCCATATAACATGCCATGACATCATATCTATTTTTAATCATATAAAATGTCATGAGTATGTTTAGGGCTAGTTTTTAATGTCATATATATTTAGATTATATTATATACCATGTCATCATGATCGTTGGTCATGTTTACTTATGCTATCATTTATGCCATGATCATTTCATGCATTTAATAAGAATTGAATTAAGGACATATGACATGACTTGAAGTCCCATGTATAAGGGAATCAAATAGGGTTGTCTTAGAAAATGCATGAAACCCTAGATTAGGATGAACAAAACTCACATCTCACATTACATTGACATGTATGTTTATTTATACACCCTAGATACATGTGAGATGCTAGTATATGAGTTAAGTTCAAGGTGCATAGTTTTTGCATCTAGATAAACTTAAACTCATCTTATATTAGTTGTGGATCATTGGGAAATCATAAGTTCAAGCCATGCACATTAAGCCCAAAGAATATGATCCAATATAAGGTTTTGAAAACTTTTTAAAATCATTTTAGAAAACTTTGGTGAAGTCTATCTTTTGATAGCAATCACCATTAATGAAGTTGATACAAAGTGAGCTAAAATATTGAAGTTTTTCTTCACTTTTGAACTTAGTGTCAATTTCATTATTTTATGGGTAAAATATTTTTCAAACATTTTTCACCCATTGTATTAGTCATAAGTATTATATGTATGAAGTTTCATGATTTTTTGAATTATGTATAATTATTTATGAATTTCCTAAATTTGATTCTGATAAGTGAAAATCGAAAGTTTCAGTTATCAGTCGACTGTTGCCTGATAAAGTCTACTGCTAGGCTGATTTCGGGTAAACAAGGTATATTTAGCCCATTGTCAGCTATGGTAAGGTTCCTTAACCACTCCTAGCCCTAGGATATGCTTTGGGAAGCATTAAAAATGGTGAAAATCCATTGGATATGGATTAGGAGAGTTGTTAGGGTGATGTATCAATTTTAAGGTGTGAGAAAGTTCAATGATGAACTTTGGACCTTAATTTTGATGGTTTAGAGTTCCTATTGGCTTAGGGACTTCCCAAGGACATTGTTGGTGCAATGGTCAAGGGGGAGCAAGCCTTTAGGGGGAGTTATCCATCATGGGATGATGAATGGTATTTTTCCTCATAAGGGGGAGAAATGGGAATTTGAGATGCCCAATTTGGAAATTGGGAGAGTTTGTAGGATTGCCTCTCTTAAGTGACATGAGACTTATCACTAGGAAGATTGTAGGCATCCTAGAGGTTTCTGGACCAAGGGGGAGATTGTAAGATCTCATTGGGATATGAGACATTGACCTCCTTGGAGAGAACCTTTTTGATGTTAGTCAAAAAAGGGGGAGAAAGGTAAAATTACCAATTTGGGATAATTGGTAAGGGAATTTGAGTTAGGAGCCTAACTCAAGTGTGTTTTTGTCAAACATCAAAAAGGGGGAGATTGTTGGTGCAATCGGCCCATGTCACGATTGATCGGACTCGAGTTTGACTCGAGCGATGTTTTGATGATCGACAAAAACATATGACAATGTGATTGTCATGGTAAAGTCCAAGTCTTGAGTACTTGGCATGTAAAGTCCAAGCATGGGTCTTGGCAAAGAAAAGTCCAAGCATGGGTCTTGCCATGGAAAGTCGAACATGGGTTGGCAAGGGAAAGTCCAAGCTTGAGTCTTAGCATTTGGAAAGTCCAAGGGGAATATTGGCAGCGTAAAGTCCAAGGGTGGAGTCTTGGCAGCATAAGTCCAATATTTGGCGGCATAAAGTCTAAGTGGGAGTCTTGACAACATAAGTCCAATGTGCCTTGGCAGTGTAGACATCGTTAGTATGACAATAGCCGATGGAAGAACTTGAAGGCTAGCATATGGATGAACAAGTCATGGATGACTTGGAGGGACCCGATAGGTACGAGGCTGACGGAGGTGGCTAGAAGGCTTAGGTCTAGGCTAAGGGTGGTCTAGCAAGTATCGGGGCACCATACTTGGGTTAAAACCTCATGTTTGAGATGTATCAGTCGACTATGACCATGGGTCAGTCGACTGGTGGGAGTCAACTAGGGTTTGACTGATGGGTATGATCAGTCGACTGATGGTATATCCGTTGGACTTATCTGATGTGGTTCATGCCGTTGTGAGACAACAAATATATGGGCAGTCGACTGATGGTCCCGATCAGTCGATTGCTAGGCAAAATCCAACCCAAGGAGAAGCTTTAAAGGGAGCTCATGGAGGGAGGATTTGGCACTGGTTCTTAGTCGTGTTTGGGGTGATTTGTTGTTGTAAATTAGAGTCTCCAAGTGCAATTCAAGCAACCACAAAGCAAACATCCAAGTTCACATTTGTAAAGTGTTTTTTTACTTGTATTTGTGTAGTTTCATTGTATTAGCTTATATTTGTATTTATTACTATTGTAATACATTGTACAAGGTTTCTCCACCTCCAGATTGTTCTGATAAGGAGTTTATTTGATTAGTGGTGTTGTACGCATCGCTAGAGCTCGTTTGAGCTCGATTCGTGGAGTAGGAACTATTCGGTCCTGAACCATGTTATATTTGGTGTTGTGTGTGTGCTTGTATTCGTGTTATTGTTTTTATTGTTATTATTCCGCTGCGCACTAACATGATTTGTAGACGCGATTGCGATAGTAATCCATCAAGCACCGCCGACGCTATTCACCCCCCTCTAGTTGTCACCGAACGATCCTACAGATACACCTAGACACATGTGAGATATTAGGAAAATGAGTTAAGTTCAAGGTGTATAGATGTTGCATCATAATGAACTTAGAACTCATTACATAATACTAAAAAATCATGGGGAAAACTAATATACAAGTCATGTACATTTAGCCCATAGATCATGGTTCAATATAAGGTTTTAAAAATATTTTAAAATCATTTTTAAAAACTTTGGTGAAGCCTATCTTTTGATAACAATCACCATTGAAAAGATTGTCCCAAAGTTAGGCAAAAATATTAAAGTTAATGGGTATTTTCTTATAAAAATATTTTTCACCCATTGTATTTCATGTAAGTAATGAATGTATGAATTTTCAAGATTTTTAAAATTACATATAATTACTTATGAATTTTTGTAAATCGATTGAAAACTCTGATTTCTGAAAAATCTCCAATCGATTGCTATCAGAGAGCAGTTGACTGGTGGTGGTCTCAGTCGACTATTGGGTCTGATTTTGGCTGAACAATGTTTGTTTAACAATGTATCAGCTACCCTAGGTTACCCTAACTGCTCCTAACCCAATGACATGCTTGGACAAGTATTGAAAGGGTGGAATTATCATTGGAAATGATTAGGAGAGTTGTTTAGGGAGAAGATCGAATTTTAAGGGAGGTTAAAGTTCAAGTTTGAACTTTTACCCTTAATTTCGATTGGTGAGGTTTTCTATTGGCTTAGGAAGTCTCCAAGAATATTGTTGGTGCAATGGTTAAGGGGGAGCAAACCTTTAGGGGGAGGTTATCCATCAAGGGATGATGGATGTTTCTTTTTTGGTAAAGGGGGAGAAATAAAGGGTTGATAGACCCTCATTATGCTCATCCCAAGGAAGAGAATGGAGAAAATGCCTTGCATTTAGTGATAAGGGAGTATCACTTGGAAGAATGAAGGCATGTGAGATGATTTTGGACCAAGGGGGAGAGTGAAGGATCTCATTGGGATATGAGACAAGGAAACCCTTGGTAGGCTTTTTGATATGTGCCAAAGGGACAGAAGTGAGGGTTTAAGTTAAGTAAACCTTCATTATGCTTTGGCATAAGAATAATTAAGTTGGGTTATGGGCAACCTAACTTAAAAGTATTATAAAAAATAATAAAGGGGGAGATTGTTGGTGCAATTGACCCAGATCACGATTGACCAGACTCGAGTGGGACACGTGTAAGGTTTTGATGTTTGACATTGGATTGACAATGGGTTTGACCATATGTTGACCATATGACAAGTGGATGATTGGGATATCCAAAGTCATATGAGGGAGATTATTTGAGGGTGATTGTTAGAGCAATCATGCCTCAAGTCAAGGTTGACCCAACTCGAGTAAGACTCGAGTGGAAGTCCAAGTATGGATACTTGGTAATTGAAAGTCTAATATTTGATTCTTGGCAGTGGAGAAGTCTAAGTTTGGAGACTACAAGGGAAATTCCAAGAATGGTCTTGGCATGGAGAAGTCCAAGTATGGATATTTGGCAAATAGAAAGTCCAAGGGTAAAGTCTCGATCACATAAGTCCAAGGGTGTAGTCTTGGCAGTGAAATCCAAATATGGATGCTTGACAAAGGAAAAGACCAAGGGTGTAGACCGTGTAAATTCAATTGTGTAGTCTTGGTGGTGTACTTGTAAGTCCAAGGGTGTAGTCTTGGCGGCGTAAGACCCGATAGTATGACATAGCTGATGGAAGCACCTGAAAGCTAACGCGAATAGTGAAGGAGTCATGGAGGACTCGGATGGACCCTAAGGGCGTGAGGCTGGTGGAGGTGGATAGAAGGTTTAGATCTAGCCTAAGAGGGTTGATCAAGTATGAGGGGATCATACCTGGGTTAAATCTCATGGTTGAGGTTTATTAGTCGGCTGGGGCTTTGGACCAGTCGACTGGCCGAGTGTTTAGCACTCGGGAGGCCTAGTTGACTCGATTAGTCGACTGAGATTATGACCTAGTTGATTGGATGAGTAGTCGACTGAGGCTCGACTACTTGCAGTTCCTTGGCAGTCGACTGGTGTATTATACTAGTTTATTGGTCCACGACAGTCGATTTCCAATGATGGACCGTCGAATGGTGGTAGTGGACACGTACATAGAATGTCTCGTAGTCGACTGAGCAGTCGACTGTTAGTAAGGGCAGTCGACTAGTGTATTATACTAGTTGAGTGGTCAACGACAGTCGATTGCCAATGATGGGCGGTCGACTGGTGGTAGTGGACATGTACATAGAATGTCTCGTAGTCGACTGGGGAATCGACTATTAGTAAGGGCAGTCGATTGCTAGGGTATCCATTGGGTAGAACCCAACGTGGATTAATCCGTTGTGAGATAACAAATAAGCAAGTAGTCGATTGGTGCCTTTTGGTAGTTGACTTCTAGGAAGAAATCTAGCTCGATGTAGGTTATAAATGGAGCTCGATGGAGAGAAAGAAAGAAGTGGTTCTTGGGTGATCTTGAGGTGAAGTGCTAGTGCATTTCAGGTTTTCAAAGGCATCCCAAACTAACCAAAGAGCATTCAATCATTCAAACAACTTATAAAGGTTTCCTTTGTATTTTCTTAGTGTATTTGGTTGTATTTCCTTGCTTATTGTTGTAAGCTCTTATTGTACGAGGTTTCTTCACCTCCGGTGTCATACTGAGAAGGAGATATTCATATTGAGGGTAGATCGCTATCGCACCGCCATGGAGTAGGAACTCTAGTTCTGAACCACGTAAAAATCTTGTTGTTGTGATTGTGTGCTTGCTTTATGTTTGTTTCTTTTGTGTTTCTCTTGTATTCCACCGTGCTAATGTTTTGTAGAGAGACAAACACGAGCGAATGCGAATGATGCTATTCACCCCCCATCTAGCACTGTCATCGATCCCCAACAGTCTTGCTAAGGGTACCCAATGACATGATGAAGCTGATGGAAGAACCAAAATGCTAGCGCGAAGAGTGAAGGAGTCGTGGAGGACTCGGATGGACCCTGAGGGTGTGAGGCTGATGAAGGTGGCTTGAAGGCTTAGGTCTAGGCCTAGGGTAAGTATCAAGTATGAGGGAATTGTACTTGGATTAAATCTCACTTTTGAGATTTACCAGTGCCTAGTAGACTGGTTGAGTTCTCACACTCAAGAGGCTTAGTTGACTCGGGCAGTCTATTAGGGTTATAACCTAGTCGACTGGTCGGGTAGTCGACTGAGTCTTAACTGTTGATTGTAGCTCTAGCATTTGATTGGTGGGTTAGACTAGTCGACTGATCATTGGAAGTTGGCTTCCATGGATGGGCAGTCGACTGCCCTTAAGTGGGCAGGGCACATATGTTAGAACCTATGCACCCGCTAGAGGGGGGTGAATAGCGTTGTCGTCGTTTGATTGGAATTTGATCGTGTGCTTGCTACAAAACATGTTATACACAGCGGAATATACAGTAATAAAATAAATACAACAAGAGCACAAGCACAACACCAAAATATAACGTGGTTCGGAATCATGCGGTTCCTACTCCACGGATTGGGCTCGAACGAGCCCTAGCGATCTAAACACCACCACTAATCACAAATACTCCTCGACAACAAGTCGGAGGTGGAGAAACCTCGTACAAGTATTCTTACAACAATAAGAAACAAATACAAGCAAATACAAAGTGAAATGTAAAAAACACTTTACAAACTAGGATTTTGAGTGTTTGCTTATTGGTTGCTTGGATAAGCTTGAAGGACCCTAAAATGCACTTGCACTTCACCTTCAAATCACCTCAAGAAAGCTCCAAAAGAACCAATGTCGAAATCTCCCACGAGCTGCTCCTTTTAACTCAGAATGGGCCGATTTACTGACAGCCATCAAGACAACGGCTTGATCCATCTTTGGAAAAGCTCAGCGGAACACTTAGCGATCGCTAACATCATCGATTGACTAATGCCATAGCCGCGTATCGGCTACCGAGCATTCTGTGCTCTTGACATCAACTAGCAATCGACTGCTAACCATCATCAGTCGACTGCTAACCATCATCAGTCGAATGCCCAGTTTTGGTAGTCGACTGCTAGGCTATTTTACCACAGTCGAACCACAGTCGACTCATGGCAGTCAACTGGTCATAATCCCAATCAACTGCTGAGTGTCAACTTGGCTGCCAAGTGTCAAAACATTTGACCAGTCGACTGGTCCATAATCCCAATCGGCTGACAAACCTCAACCATGAGGTTTAACACCAAGTATGATGCCCTCATACTTGCTAGACCACCCTTAGCCTAAACCTAAGCCTTCTAGCCACCTCCATCAGCCTTACACCTATCAGATCCCTCCAAGTCATCCATGACTTGTTCATCCATACACTAGCCTTCAGGTACTTCCATCGGCTATTGTCATGCTAACGGTGTCTACACCGCCAAGGTACATTGAACTTATGCTGTCAAGATCACGCTTGGACTTTACGCTGCCAATCATTGGGCTTATGCTTCCAAGACTCCACCCTTGGACTTTATGCTTCCAAGACACTACCCTTGGACTTTATGTCGCCAATATCAACCCTTGGACTTTCACTGCCAAGACTACACCCTTGGACTTTCCATGCCAACCCAATGTTAGACTTTCCAAATGCCAAGTACTCAAGACTTGGACTTTCCCTTGCCAAGACCCATGCTTGGACTTCTCATGCCAAGTACTCAAGACTTGGACTTTCCCTTGCCAAGACTCATGCTTGGACTTCTCATGCCAAGTACTCAAGACTTGGACTTTCCCTTGACAATCACATTGTCATATGTTTTGTCGAACATCAAAATATCGCTCGATTCAAATCGAGTCTGGTCAATCGTGACCTGGGTCGATCGCACTAACAATCTTCCCCTTTTTGATGTTTGACAAAACCACATACCTTTGAGTTAGACCACTAACTCAATCCAATCATCCCAATTCTCCCCCTTTTTGACATACGTCAAAAAGGTTCTCTCTCCAAGGGTGTCAATGTCTCATATCCCAATGAGAGCTTACAATCTCCCCCTTAGTTCAGAAACACCTAGGATGCCTTCACTCTTCCTAGTGATAAGTCCCATATCACTTAAGAGAGACTTCCTATAAGCTCTCCCAATTTCCAAATTGGGCATCTCACATTCCCATTTCTCCCCTTCATGAGGAAGAACATCCATCATCCCATGATGGATACCTCCCCCTAAAGGCTTGCTCCTCCTTGACCATTGCACCAACAATGTCCTTGGAGAGTCCCTAAGCCTATATGAACACTAAACCATCAAAATTAAGGTCAAAAGGTCAAACTTGAACTTTCACACACCTTAAAATTGATACACACCCTAAACAACTCTCCTAATATATATACAATGGATTTTCACCCTTTCCAATGCTTTCCAAAGCATATCCTAGGGTTAGGAGTAGTTAGGGTAGCCTAACATAGCTGAAATCAGACTAAACAAACTTTGTTTACCCGAAATCAGCTCTGGTAGTCGACCCTAACAGACATTAGTCGACAACCATTTGACACCAGTCGACTGCCAACATAGGCAGTCGATTGATAACTGCAAAATGCAGTTTTCAACTTTCAAAAACAAAATTTAAAAATTCATAAGTACAAATATATATTTTGAAAAATCGTGAAAATTCATACGTATAATATTTATAAAAAATACAATGGGTGAAAAATATTTGAGAAATAATTTACCCACAAAATAGTGAAATTGATACAAAGTTCAAAAATGAGAAAAACATCATTGTTTGAGCTCACTTTGTATCAACATCATCAATGGTGATTGCTATCAAAAGATAGACTTTACCAAGGTTTTTCAAAATAATTTTAAAATTGTTTTAAAACCTTAAATTAAACCATGGTCTATGGGCTTAGCGCACATGACTTGTACATAAGCTTTCCTCATGATTTATCCTTGGTATGAGTTGAGTTTAAGTTCATCTAGATGCAAAAACTATGCACCTTGAACTTAACTCATTTCCTAGCATCTCACATGTGTCTAGTGTCACGCCCCGAGAGCATGCCGAGCCGAAAATCAAACAGACGACATCTCCCCTGTACATGGCAATATTTCGGGTTAATACAAGGCACGTAGGCCCACAATAACAACATAACATATAAATATGAAAACAACCACAACAACATAACAACTAATTACAACAACTACACAGCGGAAACATAAACCACAACAATATCAATCCCACACATGCATACCAGTATGACTAACACATCACAACAACACGGAACCTCGACAAAATCCGAATATACAACATGTACATCACGAAAACTCCAAAATACAATACACAACAGATGGAACACCCAAAACAAACACGGGAGCCTCGGAGGTGAGATGAGATGTCAGCCAGCGGTGCTCCAAGACGTCACGAAGTCTTCTACCTATTACCTGGGCGACAGAAAAACCCAGGGTCCATGGTGGTGGTGAGTAAAACTCAGCAGATAATAGAAAACAAGTATATATGTAATATCAAATGTATTTCAACAACATAATCTAAAGGTATATCAGCATAGTATATAAATACAAGCATATACCATCTAACCGAATGAACAACGTAAAATATAGACATACCTAAAATCTGCTACGCTACTCTGATCCAACCTGAACATATATCCAACATATATATAACAGGAAGAGTAATACCAACTCATAATCTACTCATGCTACAGGTCAAGGTATCTAATGGTCTGTCCAACACATACCAGTATCTAACACAACTGTATAACATATGCAAGAAGCATGAATGAATATGATGTACAATCAAATGCAACATCACAATAAGCATATATATATAGACTGCATCTATATATGTATACTAATCACAATCATCCATATATATATATATACATGCATATATGTATATATATGGCAATATGCAAAAATGTCATAAGTTGGCAATGCAACATGCATGGTCATGTCGGCTCACCCTAAAGCTACCACGACCCCAGTGTGGCCTCGGTGGCTCGAGCATGACAACTTTCCCAACTCAACACCAATCACTACTCTCGAGTGGCCGAGTGGGCAGTATGATCGAGTAGCATATAAGCGTAAAGAGCAAGCTACACGATGGGGGTCCCTGCTGTTGGCGTCTCCGACAGTCACTACCCATGAGTCGTCGAGTGCCACACATGCAGGACTACGACATGCAAATCCAACTACCACCGTCTATAGTGGTAGAGTGCGGCACCATAATGCTCTGCCCCTCACACCGGTTACTCCTCCTATGAGTAACCGTGGAGGCAGAATGACAGGCGACCCTCTCAACCACAAGGGAGACCTGGTCACCAGCGTGCATGCAAATGACATGAATACAATGTCTCACATACAGACATCCACCATAGACTCTCTATTCTACAGAAAGTCATACTAGTCAGCTTAACGCACTCTCTATCCTGCAGAGAGTCGTACTCAACTGATCATGACACTCTCTATCCTGTAGAGAGTCATTCCAATCTAATCGACGCACTCTCTATCCGGTAGAGAGTCGTACTCAACTGATCATGACGCACTCTCTATCCTGTAGAGAGTCGTACTCATCCGATTATAACAAGCTAGGACCACCGGTCCGTAGCGACACAATAAGTATCACTCCCCTGACCATTTACACAATACCTGGTCGGTGGTAACATGCAACCTAAGGGTATTAGAATTAACCCTATGTTCAAAACATTACCTACCCACAGATGACCTCTTTGCTCAATTTACTATCAGGTTGTCATCCAGACTTTACTATTCACACTTAACTAAACAAATTTTAGGTTACTTACATCACCTATATATATAACTCCTAATCATGATTAAATGTAACATGATAGCAACAATGGAGTTAATAGCCAAAGGTAAAGTATCAAGCATAAGATAATAAGAGCAGGGTCAAGGTAACATGATCATATAAGATGATCATGCATCTAAATCTGTATGCATTAAACTACCTGACCAGGGTAGGAATTACCCACCTGATTCGATGACTTATCGAGGAGTCTTCACATCCAAAGGACCGTCCTGAATTCAGGTCCTACAATTTAACATACAAACATAACTCAACACTAACATAATCAATCTATAGGAATATGAGTCTAACACAATCCTAATCCCTAATCGATCAACTAATTCCCATAGTTGTACAATCTCATACCATTCATTATTACTAAATCAACTCTCCAATTAACGCTATTGCATCAACTTATTACATAGCTATCATATACAAATCAAAACTTACCCAGCCTCGAATCCATGGCACTAGCTTCTTGATCCAAGTTCTTGAAATTTCACCACACTTAACTTTCCTTGCACAGTTTCTGCTCAAATCCACAAACAGAACAATCCTTATTCATTCCACTATTATACATTGAATCAATATCATATTTTCTACACAACCAGATCATTACCACTATTGCCTCAATCCAAGCTTACCTGGTGTCGCTTCACCTGGTCACAACATATTTAAAGCCAAATCCTATCGATGTTTTCCCCTCATCTTACTCAAGCGAAAGAGATGTCTTCACCTTAGATCAGAAACCATGCATTTCAAATTAGGAGCCATTGCGAACAAGGAATTTGGTCTAACATGTACTCAGAAAACAAAGGAAGATGATTGCAATCTGAATCCGAGATCACCCCAATAATTTGAGACCTAAATCCACAACAATACAACAAGGAATAGAACTGCATGGACAAAACCAAAGGAAATGGCTTGCTTACCGGCAATTAGATCCTCACCGACAGCAACTCCACAGAACCTGCAGCCAATCTCCAATAACCGACAGCCCCCTTTTTCACTATTCCCTATTTGCCGACACCAACACCTGCCCAATTCAACGGATCAAGCTCAAATAAGAAACAAAATCACAGCTTGACCTTATATCTCATCCAAAATCGAAGAAGGACAACATTGACTCACCTACTCCGACGGTGATCCACCCCAGCTTCTCTGTTCATCGACAGAAACACCTGCTGCCCTATCACCAGAGTTGCCGAGAAATTAGAAAGAAAGGACTACGATTGGAGAGGGATATATATCCGAGATCAGTGAAGAAGGCACTTCTCACCTTGCTCCGGCTTCGATCGGGAAGAAAACTCCCGATTTGCTATGTCACCGACGCAGACTCCAGCCCTAGCTCGGAACAAGGTGTCGCCGCCACCGCCGCCGACTAAACCTCCTAGCCACATGTGCTCACCGTCGGCTTGTCTGTGGCCACTGTCTAGGCCGATCGCCGTCACTGCGATGCGGAGGAGGAAACTCAAAAGTCGCGGTGGGGCATTGGTGAGAAGAAGAAGTCGCGGAAGTGAAAGGAAGAGAACGCTTGAAAACAATAAAGGCGATGGGGAGAAACGGGGCATTAAGAAATGAAACGGGTCGGGTTTAGCAGATAAACGGGTCGAATTTTAGACCCGTTAAGCCCTTTAACCCCTTCGAAGCAAAGAGGGTCTTAGAAATCTCCATTCAAGTCTAGAAAAATTCCTAAAAATTCTTGAAAAATTTCATAAGATAATTTCTTAATTAACAAGGGTATTTTATTTTTTTCCGGTATTTTACATTCTCCCCCACTTATAAAAATTTGATCCCCAAATTTCGTACTAACATGCAAAAATTACTTCAAGCAAGTTTCCGAAAGGACCACATACCTTCCTCAAGTGAACAGATGAGACTATCAAGCTCGAATAGTATCTTCCAGCTCCCACATAGCCTCCTCATCGGTATGATGCTGTCATCCAACCTTTATGAGTCGGATAGTTTTTGTCCCACTACTGTCGCTCCTTGCGACCCAGGCTTCACCTTGGAATCTCCTCGTAAGTCACATTAGACTGAGGTGGAATTGCTATCTCCTTCAGAACATTCTTTGAATGCGGAACGTATTTCCTCAGCATAGAAACATGCAATACGTTGTGAACACCCGCAAGTGTCAGAGGTAAAGTCAACCGATAAGCTACACCTCCATAATCCACGACACAAGATCTGAATAGATCCTCCCACATCTAAATGATACACTCAGACTGTTCATCTGTCTGCGGATGAAATGTTGCACTAAGCCGAAGCTCTGTGCCCATAGTCTGGTGCAGACTCTGCCAAAATCGCGAGGTAACTCGCGAATCTCTATCCGATATGGTACTTAAAAGTACCCCACGCAATTTGAAAATCTTTCGGTAATACAACGCTGCCGGATGGTCCAACGAGTACGACCCACGAATAGGAAGGAAATGAGCTGATTTGGTTAGTCTATCCACAATCACCCAAATCACATCACGTCCTTTACGGGTTCTAGGCAATCTCGTAATGCAATCAATCGTGATATACTCTCACTTCTATTTCGGAATCGAAATTTTCTAGAGCAATCCAGCGAGTTTCTAATGTTCAGCCTTCACCTACTGGCATACTAAACATCAAGTAGCAAAATCTACTATATCTCTCTTTATACCGTTCCACCAGTATAACCGTTTCAAATCTCGGTACATCCGAGTACCATCAGGAAGAATAACAAATCTCAAACAATGTGCTTCCTGCAGCAACTCTTTCTTAAACACTGCAACTCTGAAACCCACTATCCTTATCAGAGACGGAGAATTATTTTCTCAAAAGAGAAATCCATCAACCATCCAAGATACACTCCACACACGCTGTAAGTGCATGGAAGACTATAGCGATCAATCTCCCTTGTTGCAATTGTTCGCATTCCAACAACTCTATAGTAGCTACCGAGTAGCTTGTCAAAACTCCATGAGCGCTTCTGCTTCATATCACTACAAATCCAGATAAATAACTACTAAAGCCACGTCATGTACATGAAAACCTATCTCATAGTTTCTTAACTATCGTAAGCATAAGATATGCCTCATTCAACTACACGGAAGCGTTCCGATCCCTGAAACGATGCATCCACGTACAACATCCTTTTTGTCCACTCCGGAAGGATTAACTAATACTCATGTAAAATTTAATCATCATCTAGGTCCTGCAAACTGGTTTCACCAGCTTCCGACTAAATGATTTCCAACATCACCTTTGTTAAACAAGTCTGTGGTATAGTAATGCTAAGACATTCTATCCACACCTACAGTACTAACCAAACCATACAAGGCAAACCACCATCTACGGTGGTCGAGTGTGCAACTCCAACTACCACAATCAACAGTGGCTAGGTTACATAACTCCAACAACCATAAACTGATCCAATCGTGTCCAGGATACACGATTCTCAAATTCATGGACGACTAAATCGTTAAATACGTCTAATATCATTAACAACAGCTCGTAAATTCATACTAAGTATGAAATGTCATCCTTCATACACCTGCATCCTATTTACTCTAAGCTGATGATATATCAATCATCACAACGACAATGATAATTGTATGACATCATGTCACTACGATATCAAATACTCCAGTCGTAAACCAACCCTAGAGTATACACAGGTGTCCTTAGCTGATCTAAATAGATCATTATCCACAACGAAGGATATTCATTTACAACAACTACTGTATTCATCATCGATAATCGATGCATAATCTCAAATGTCCATCTCTCTTTCAACAAAGAGTTCTGGATCTTCACAAGGAGGAATACTGGGATAGATAGATATCCCCTCCTACATCTCCTATAGTCACAACTTACATTCTTACAATTTCTATAGTGTTTAGCAACACTTACACCAACAAAATTATCAGTCATATAAAGTGTTCAATATCGACGCTATCTCCAAAAATCACTCTAATAGCCTACTCCACTTGCCTATGCAACGACAAGGCTAGGAGTTCATCCGAAACTACATCTGACTACTCTCTGATTATACGCACATCTGAGAGACATAATCATACTATAATCTCAACTACTTGACCATCCGTAAGGATATGTCTACACTAAAGATATATCTATCCAAGTCTAAGGACCTCCCTTGACTTCTTAATCGTTGGTCCACTTCTCACCTGACGGTAGAGATACCACCGACCCATAAGTCGATGTATAGGAACCCTTCTAATCCAAACTGAGTATGTTCTAGACAAAGAAACCTGTAAACTACAAGTATCTCTCAATATATTAATTCAGAGGATAAAACTAGAGTAATACCCTGAACGATCAAATATCTGTTGATCCGATCCAAAAGGCTCCACACATGTCTCGGCCTTTCTCCGAAGAGAAAAGATCAGATTCAACAGTCCGCGACAAAGCGGTCGCATTTCTGCGACGAATGCCTCGGGGATTTTTTTCCTAGATCATTGATGTGTTGTTTTCCACAAGTGCACGGTTGTCGTCAAGTAATAAAAATATCGATCCCACAGGGATTGGGTCAATTACCGAGTGGTCGTGATACCAAGTTATCTAGTAAATCAATTTATGGTTAAAGCAAAGACACTAAGTAGTCAATAACAACGAATGAGAAGAACGAGCTAAAAGTCAAGAGTTTAGGAGAATCTAAGGATATGGGTTTCACTACGTCGATGATTTATAAGGTGATTTAATTCTTTCCTAACCTTATTAGAGTTGTTTTGATGGAACCTATCCTAAGGTAAATCAACGGCCCCTTTCGAGGTCTACGTTAACTGTACCTATCAAACTCAATTTACCTGTCACGGTGTTCGAGCATAGGGGATCATAATCAGCTAAAAGGACCTGTCACGAGACCCCCGCAAACCTCCCTATGTCTTACCTCCGTTACTTGGTAAAAACTGGATTTGATAGATCCATTAAGTTCATGAGAGTTCCTCTAGAGTCAAATTTCCTCTTCACGGTAGGTTTGCACACGGGACCATAATTAGCTAAGGGGACCTATCACGAGACCCCCGCAAGCCCTCATAGATACACTACCGCTACTAGTAGGAGTTATTCCCTAGTTGGTTCTGGCTTTCGGGAACTCGGGTTCACTGTTAAGTACTTCCCCTTTGCTCCTTAGGTTTATCAATAAGAATCCAAAAGAACCAGATCAAAATAAACAATAATTCAGGTAGTATAGATTATATCATCCGTCATAAATCGTCAAGGGCTACTCCCCCATCCTAAGATTACAGGATACTACTCCATAGTCTGACGAGAATTACTAGAGAAAGAAATTACGATACTGGGTGCCATCTCCTTCTTCTGCCGACTCCTTCTCTTTGTCTTCTTTTCGTCGATCTCTGACCACCCGCCGTCCTCTCTTAGGTTTAGAATATCTTCTCTTTTATAGCTTTGGCCTCCTCTTCAATTAAGGCAATAGATTTCCTACAGATTTCCGACGAAGATCCTGATTGCTCACAGAAAAGGAATCCTGGAATCAGGCCAACACGCCCGTGCCACATGAGGGCACTGGCGTGTCACGCATTTCCCACCGAGCGTGTTGCGCTTGAACCGGGGCGTGTCGAAGCTAAACTGGGGCGTGTCGGCTGCTGGAACCCTGACACAGGCGTGTCGATCTTTGAACTAGGGCGTGTCGGAGCTGAACTGGGGCGTGTCGGCTGCTGGCTCTCATGACACGGGCATGTCAATCGGTGAGCCAGGGCGTGTTGGCTGCTGGCTCTCATGGCACGGGCATGTTGATTTCTAACACGCCTGTGTTGTTTTGATACGCCTGTTTCTTCGCCCTGTTAACACAAAAACACCCAAAAGCAGTCTCTTCATCCAAAATATGCTAAACTTTAACTGAATCATGATAAAATACATGCTTAGGATATGAAATGTGATAGAATGCATGTATATGGAGTAGTGAAAACATAGCATGATTTACACACATCAAAATCCCCTAGTCCTAAACTTTTGCTTGTCCTCAAGCAAAGAAAACCCAAAAGACAACTTAATTATGGAAATGCTAGACACCATCCAGAGGTATACAATCTGATCTTAATCTTTTCAAATCATTCCTAGTTGCCAAGTTTGAAAGATCCCTATATAGTGCACGTGAAAAGGTGGACTAAAGTCATTGGACACCAATCTGGACTTGACATCCCTTCTATCGTAGAACATTCTTATTTAGGCATAGAGGCACTTACCGCCTTAATGCATGGATCATTCTTACCTATCATCAAAAGGTCTCAAAGGAGCACTTTCTAAGAAGAGAGAAGGAAAGGAATTATAGAGAGCATTTCCCCAGTAACTAGTTAGTCTCAAAGGGGCACCTTTTAGGTGTTTCCCCAGTAACTACTTGGTCTCAAAGGGGTGCTTGAAAACAATTCCAGTAAACCCTTTTTTTTTTTTTTACATACTTCTAGTGAAAGTGTTTCTCCAGTAACCAAGTTGCGCAGGTAAGTCTCCAATGGAAAATCGAGTACTCGTCCGATATGGGGGATTTAAATCTTTTCATTGGATACCTCAGACCTATAGACCGTGTTAGAAGTGAAATAGGGTTCTTATCAAATAGGCAAAAAGGAGTATCATGATCCGACCAATGTTCAGTTGTATTACGCTAGATGATATAAAAAATGCACTGTTATGATATATGAAAAGATGCAAACAAAATGGCAGTATCCAAACTAAAAATCTAAGTAGAGATAGAACAAACAATAAAGGATGTGCATCGAAACTCACAAAATAGTTCAAGGTGGTCAATGGTCATCGTCTTCACTACTAGCATCCTCCTCTGCCCACCTTCACCTCCGCTCTCCCGTAAAATTCCCGGACTCTGTCGAAATCTATCATCATCTTCCCTCGACTCAGTGAAAACTCATCGCCTCTCGTAAAAATCACCGCCTGTCCAAATGTTGTGTCACTATACGATGGTGCTTTTCCGTAGCTTGGGCATACCGATCCCACATACCTATGTGCGAGGTATGTTCGACCCTGAAAGCTTCGAATGATGATCGGAATCCTGAAAAATCAAAAGAAGAGTACCCTGCAGAAACATTGTCAGTAGGAAACCGTGGGGGGTCAGGAGTCGAATGTGATGGCTCAGGGGTTATGTGAGATGGCTCCCTAGGAGGGGGTGATGGAGCATGGGCAGTGGGGGTAGGAAAGGGTTCCTGGACATCTCTAAAAAGCCAATTGGATGAATTACGTACAGTGATCTGCTCAGGGTTCGGAAGAGGGATTTTAATTCCATTTCTTAACACCAAACGATATCCTCACACATGCCTCAATCATCTTCATATTTATACAAGCATCCAAATCCAATCTAGGGCTAGCAGGACAATATTCAAGGTCATCTAAATCACATCCTAAGGCTACAGCAATCCTAGTGATAATACCACCTATGACTATGACTCCGGATGGGCTATTACTAACCTTAACTAGATGTCTAACCATATGGGCTCCAGAATCAATATTAACTTCATTTAGCATGGCCCATAAAAATTGTAACTCACTTTGCCTAGCCACCCCTGCACTATCATATCTTCCCGAGATTGTATTAGCCATGAATCTAAGGAGATAACGAAAATTAGGATTAGGGATGTTAAATGATTTGGACCTAGATGCATCATAGGGGCAAGGGTCATCAGAAATTAATCTCCAAAATCGATGATCAATAAAATGTCTATGAATGTGCCTCTCCCCTCCGCTAGGAAAATCAAATATCGTATTAAAATCGCTTAAAGAAAGGGTAAACTCATGGTTCATTAGTCTAAATTTTATTTTTCCTTCCTCACAATCCTTTCCTTGCAGTGTTTCAGCAGACAGGGAGCTAAGGAATTCAAGAGTGATGCTCGGGTAAGTAAGATGATGGTGCGTGATAAACTCGGTCCATCCTATCCTATTGGTTAACCAAGTTATGTCATCTCTTAACCCTAGGGTGGTCAACGTGTAGAAGTCTATAGTTCTTGTAGATACTAACTTCCTTTTTTCAAGCTTACTGAATTTAGTCTTCATAACATCATCTCTAAAAACAATTCCATATGGATGGCTAGAGGTCGGAGGAGGTTCGTTACCCAAATCCTGAGCTTTTCTTTTCCCCTTGTCCCTTGCCGAAGAGGAAGAAGCTCCTCCTCTAGTCTTCACCCGCTTGCTCATGGCGTTGGTGATGGAGAGACAGCAGGTTAGCTCCTCGGCTGCTTGAGAGAGAGACCGACGGCGGCTGCTTCAACCTTGGATCGCGAGTGGAAAGTTAGGGCGTGCTCGGTTCGGCTTTAGAAGGCTATCCGCAGCATAGGCGTGTCGGAGCTCCTCATACGCAAATACCCGACCCGTTTAAGCGCTACATAGGCGTGCTCCGTTGCTCCCAGCGTCGATCCCAGCGTGTCGCACCGCCCAGCGTCTTGAGGTTGAGAAGTGCGACGACAGGCGTGCTAGTCGACGCTCACTGTGTTGTCTTGGGTTCCAACAACACGTGTCGCTTCGGCACAGCGTCATGTCAACTTGGTACGCTTGGCAGCGCGCATATCGTGAAAACCTGAAAAAATAAAAATAGAATAAAGAATAAAATAAAATAAAATAAAGTGACTAAAAAAAATGAAAATAGCATGGGTTGCCTCCCAAGAAGCGCTTGTTTAAGGTCGTCAGCTTGACCCCTCGGTTACTCCCTAGTTTTGGGGATATGGCTTGAGGAGTGCTCTCGCCTCCTCATCTCTAATTAGCTCAATTGTTTGCAAGTATCCCTTAAGTCTTTGACCATTTACTTTGAAAATTCCCGTAGACTCACTAGATATATCAATAGCTCCATGACGATAAACCTTTTCGACTCGATATGGCCCCGACCATCTGGATTTCAGCTTCCCAGGAAAGAGTTTCAATCTGGAGTTGAATAGTAATACCAAGTCTTCTTGATGGAATTCTCTGCTCATGATGTTCTTGTCATGCCACCTCTTCGTTTTCTCCTTGTAAGACCTTGCATGTTCATAAGCATCAAGATGTAGTTCTTCAAGTTCATTTAGCTGCAGTTTTCTTTTCTCTCCGGCTTTCTTCAGGTCAAAATTAAGCCATTTAATTGCCCAATATGCCCTATGCTCTATTTCAACTGGAAGATGACATGGTTTTCCATAAACTAATCGAAACGGAGTCATTCCAATGGGTGTCTTGTAGGCAGTTCGATAGGCCCATAAAGCATCATCAAGTCTTAAAGACCAATCCTTCCTTGATCTTGATACTGTTTTCTCCAAGATAGTCTTGATTTCCCTATTCGAAACTTCTACTTGCCCGCTCGTTTGTGGATGATATGGTGAGGCTAGTTTATGGGTTACTCCATACTTCTTGAGAAGACTTTCAAACTGTCTTTCGATAAAGTGTGAGCCTCCATCACTTATTACTGCTCTCGGTATTCCAAATCATGGAAATATTATACTCTTAAAGAGCTTAATGACTGTTTTTGCATCACAAGAGGGGGATGGTAGAGCCTCAACCCATTTAGACACATAGTCCACTGCTACCAGTATATAGGTATTTTTATAGGAAGTAGGGAAGGGTCCCATATAGTCAATTCCCCAGACGTCGAACAATTCGACTTCCAATATCGAATTTTGAGGCATCTCATGTCTCCTTGATATGTTCCCGGTCCTTTGATACGGTCACAAGTCGTCACATAATTCAGAGTCTCTAAAAATATGAGGCCAATAAAATCTCGCTTGCAAAACCTTTGACATGATCTTATCATGTGCTCGCGTGACCTCCATATGCAGAAGAATGACAGTGATACAATATATCCTCAATATCTTCTTCGGATACGCATCTTCGATATATAGCATCCGTCCCTTGCTTGAACAAGAATGGTTCGTCCCACACATAATGCTTCACATCCGAAAGGAACTTCTTCCTCTGATGATAACTCATGTGAGAAGGTATTATCCCGCAAGCTAGGTAGTTGGCAAAATCAGATACCACTGAGCTTTGATTGTTCTAGCCGCTAGTAGCCGCCATCCGGAAAGAAGTCATTTATAGCAAGATCATCGGCTCTTCCCGCATTTGGTTCTAGATGAAGCCTCGATAGATGGTCACGCTTCGTTCTCCGTTCCTTGCTTGTCTCGAATTTCTAAGTCAAACTCTTGTAGGAGAAGTATCCACCGGATAAGTCTTGGCTTAGATTCCTTTACTCAAAGAATATCTTATGGTGCATGATCATGTAAACTATCACCTTGGTCCCTATGATATAAGATCCGAACTTGTCAAAGCAAATACTATAGCCAAGAGTTCCTTCTCTGTGGTAGCATAATTCATTTGTGCTTCATCCAATGTTTTATCAAGCGTAGTAGATTGCATACACCTTGCGATCCTTCCTTTGTCCTAACACGCTCCACAAAGAAAATCACTGCATCACACATAATTTCAAAGGGAGACTCAACTGGAGGTTGCATTATTGGGGCGGTTGTTAATGCTTCCTTTAACTGGAAAATGCATCAAGACAAGGATTATCAAGTGAAACACAACATCTTTAGCAAGCAAATTAGTTAATGGTTTTGAAATTTTGAGAAGTCTTTGATGAACCGTCGGTAGAACCCTCGCATGTCCTAGAAACTACGCACTCCCTAACATCACTTGGAGGAGGCAACTTCTGATCACTTGATTTTAGCAATGTCCACCTCGATACCACGGTGTGAGACTAGGTGCCCAAGTACAATGCCTTCTCGCACCATGAAGTGGCACTTCTCCAATTAAGCATTAAATTCATTTCCTCGATCTCTGCAAGACCTTGACCAAATTAGATAAACACATATCAAAATCGCACCATATACAAAAATCATCCATGAATACCACTTCCATTATATTCTCGATCATGTCGAGAAAAATTGAAGTCATACACCTCTGAAATGTGGCGGTGCATTGCATAGTCCAAAAGGCATTCTTCCAAAGCAAAAGTACCATATGGGCGGGTGAAAGTTGTTTTCTCTTGGTCATTAGGATAAATAGGGATTTGATAGAAACGAGTATCCATCTAAATGTAATCATGCAGTGTTTTGCCAATCGGTCTAGCATTTGGTCAATAAATGGGATGGGAAGTGGTCCTTTCTAGTTTCCTTATTCAATTTCCTATAATCAATACACATTCTCCATCCCGTAGTTCTAGTGGGGATTAACTCATTCGTAGCATTCCTTATCACCGTTACCCCCTTTCTTTGTACGACATGGTGGACTTACCCATTCGCTATCGGATATTGGATAGATAATTCCTGCATCTAGCAATTTCATGACCTCTTTCTTGACTATCTCTTTCATAATTTGGGTTGACCTTCTTTGATGCTCTATAGAGGTTTTAAAATTGTCTTCCTAGTAGAATTCTATGCATGCAAACCGATGGACTAATTCCCCTAATATCATCAATCTTGTATCCAATGACATTCTTATGTGTTTCCAATACCTCAATCAGTTTTTCGGTTTCTGCATTGCTCAGATTAGCATTAATGATCACAGGATAAGTAGAGTTTTTGCCAAGGAATTCATACAGTGTGGATGGAAGAGGCTTAAGTTCTACCGTGGTGTGAGGTTGGGGTCATAAATCTCCGACTCTTTATCCTCAAAATCCCCTCAGCTTATTAAGATGAGTTTGTTCTGGTGCTCCTTCTAGTGCTAATGACTGGAGACTGTCAATCCTACAACAAACATCAAAAACAGAAGGTTGTTTAACAGCTTTTGAAAGGTCAAATTCAATTTTGTCGTTTCCAAATGCAAGTGAGAGTTTGTGGTTCTTGACATCTATCATTGCTCTGCATGATAGCCAAGAAAGGTCTCCCAAAATGAGTGGAATACGGGTCTTCATCCATGTCTAGTACTACAAAATCTGCGGGAATAATAAAATTTCCACCTGGTACATCTTCGTACATCTTCTAAGATTCCCAAAGGATATCTAATGGAGCGATCAAATAAGCTGTAAGGCCATAGTAGTTAGTTTCATTTCTCCCAAATCCAATTTCTTGCATATGGAAAGAGGTATCGATTTACCTTTGGCGCCCAAATCAAAAAGCCTTATCAAAATTTGAGTCATTAATTATGCAAGGTATAGAAAAGCTACCAGATCATTTAGTTTGGGAGGTACCATGTTCTTAATTAATGTGCACTCCTCGATAAGAGCCAACTTACATGCTCCTCGACTTTTCTTTTATTTGTTAAGATGTCCTTCAAGAACTTGGAGTATGTGGGCATTTGTTGAAGAGCTTCTGTAAAAGGTATATTGATATATAGCTTCCTAATTACCTCAAGGAACTTACCAAATTGTTCATCCAATTTTTCCTTAATCAGCCTTTGAGGAGCAGGACGGGGCTTATATGTTCTTGGTTCCTATTCGACATGCACGTGTGTCGTTCGGCCGCAGGCGTGTCACTTGGAATTACCCGACACGCTCGTGTGCGCTTTCCCTCGGGCGTGTTGAGCAACACACCTGAGTCGAGGGTGTTGTCGGCTTCCTTTGCTATTCACCAGTCTTTGTCTTCTTCCAACTCTGACACGCTCGTGTCAGAGGCTGCTTGTTTAGCTCTGTCTCCTTCTAAAATCCTTCCACTTCTCAAACTTATAGAATTACAATGCTCGGCTGGGTTTACTTCTGAATTTCCAGGAAATCTGCCGGGCGTCCTTGATGCTGAGCTGGCAATTTGGGAAATTTGATTTTCCAGCATTCTTGTGTGATTAGTCAAATTATCAACCTTGCTTCCCAATTGCTTGATTGCCTCGGTATTATTTTGATGTTGCCGATTTGATTCTACAATATGCTGTCGAAATTCATCATTTATCTTCCCCTGACACGTAATAAAATTTTCCATCATCTTTTCTAAGCTCGAGTGGGTCTGTTTGAAATCGAAGGTGCTCCAAATTGTTGATCGGAAGAATTTTGATTTGCTCTATCTGAAAAGTTGGGATGATTCCTCCAAGGATTGCGTGTTTGAGTAAGGGTTGCCACCATTAGGCTTCGATTAAAATTATTTAGCGCGTCCACTTGCTCAATCGGCTCCTTGGATGGTGCGTGTAGGATTTGGCAATTCATTGTTGCATGTCTGTTACACCACATATCTACTTAAGTGACATTAGATGAGTTTCTGGTGATACATTAAAATGTTCGAGCTTTTGAGTTAACGCATCAACTTTACGCCGAGTAGATCAATGGTACTTACCTCAAACTTACAGCATTTTAGTTTGATATCCTCGTTCAGTAGCCCATTGGTGAGAATTCATTGCCACATTCTCGATGATCTCAAAGCTTCATCCAATGTTTTGTTCATAAGAGCTCCTCTGTGAGAATCAAGAGAAACTTTAGTAGCATCGAGATTCCATTGTAGAAAGTATGAACAATGAGCCACTTCTCCGAGCCATGATGAGGCATTCTTTGTAGTAATCCCTTAAATCATCCCGAGCTTCAAATAATGTTTCTCCATCCTTTTGCGCAAAATTCGTGATTTGATAACGAAGACTTGCAGTTTTGCTGGGTGGAAAATACTTGTCTAAGAATCTTTGCTCCAGCTGATCCCAGGTAGTTATACAATCTGCTGGAAGAGAGTGTAGCCAAGCTCTAGCTTTGTCCCGCAATGAGAAAGGAAACAAGCGCAGTCTAATAGCATCAGCTGAGGCTCCATTCAGTTTTAAAGTTTATAAAATTCCAAAAATACTTCCAAGTGTAGATTTGGATCTTGATGAGTGCTCCTCGAATTGATCTTTGTTGGACCATGGATAGTAGAGCTGGTTTTAATTCAAAATTGTTCGCTTCAATAGGGGGTCTTCTAATACTCGATCTCAATCCCCTTGTACTAGGTGCTGCATAATCCCTTAGCAGTTTATTCTCATTCTGATCAGCCATGTTGGAGGTCAGATTGTTTTCCTGAGTTTGCTGAAATCGTCTTCTAGCAAGGAAAGTTCTCTCTATCTCAGGATCAATATCGAGAATTTCCCTATTAAGTCTGTGCATGCAACGACAAGAGAGGCTCCCAAAACAGGAATTCAGAATAGACAAAAAGAAAGAAAAAAAAACAAAAATAGAAATCTAGATTAACTAAATCACGCTCAATTCAATATTGAGTGCCAATTCCCGGCAACGGCGCCAAAAACTTGATGTGTTGTTTTCCCCAAGTGCACGGTTGTGGTCAAGTAATAAAAATATCGATCCCACAGGGATTGGGTCAATTACCGAGTGGTCGTGATACCAATTTATCTAGTAAATCAATTTATGGTTAAGCGAAGACAACAGTAGTCAATAACAACGAATGAGAAGAACGAGCTAAAAGTCAAGAGTTTAGGAGAATCTAAGGATATGGGTTTCACCACGTCGATGATTTATAAGGTGATTTAATTCTTTCCTAACCTTATTAGAGTTGTTTTGATGGAACCTATCCTAAGGTTAATCAACGGCCCCTTTAGAGTCTCGTTAAGCTGTACCTATCAAACTCAATTTACATCACGGTGTTGAGCATAGGGATCATAATCGGCTAAGAGGACTGTCACGAGACCCATGACCTCCTATGTCTTACCTCAGATTTACTGTAAAAGCTGGATTTGATAGATCCATTAAGTTCATGAGAGTTCCTCTAGAGTCAAATTTCCTCTTCACGGTAGGTTTGCACAGGACCATAATCACTAAGGGGACTGTCACGAGACCCATAAGCCCTCATAGATACACTAGTAGGAGTTATTCCCTAGTTGGTTCGCTTTGGAACTCGGGTTCCTTTCATTAAGTACTTCCCCTTTGCTCCTTAGGTTTATCAATAAGAATCCAAAAGAACCAGATCAAAATAAACAATAATTCAGGTAGTATAGATTATATCATCCGTTATAAATCGTCAAGGGCTACTCCCCCATCCTAAGATTACAGGATACTACTCCATAGTCTGACGAGAATTACTAGAGAAAGAAATTACGATACTGGGTACCATCTCCTTCTTCTGCCGACTCCTTCTCTTTGTCTTCTTTTCGTCGATCTCTAACCACCCGCCGTCCTCTCTTAGGTTTAGAATATCTTCTCTTTTATAGCTTTGGCCTCCTCTTCAATTAAGGCAATAGATTTCCTACAGATTTCCGATGAAGATCCTGATTGCTCACAGAAAAGGAATCCTGGAATCAGGCCAACACGCCCGTGCCACATGAGGGCACTGGCGTGTCGCGCATTTCCCACCGAGCGTGTTGCGCTTGAACCGGGGCGTGTCGAAGCTAAACTGGGGCGTGTCGGCTGCTGGAACCCTGACACAGGCATGTCGATCTTTGAACTAGGGCGTGTCAGAGCTGAACTGGGGCGTGTCGGCTGCTGGCTCTCATGACACGGGCATGTCAATCGGTGAGCCAGGGCGTGTTGGTTGCTGGCTCTCATGACACGGTCATGTTGATTTCTAACACGCCTGTGTTGTTTTGATACGCCTGTTTCTTCGCCCTGTTAACACAAAAACACCCAAAAGCAGTCTCTTTGTCCAAAATATGCTAAACTTTAACTAAATCATGATAAAATACATGCTTAGGATATGAAATGTGATAGAATGCATGTAATTGTAGTAGTGAAAACATAGCATGATTTACACACATCAATCATCTGATCCATCCCTAAATCCTACGAGCTACAACTGTAGAATACCGAATAGATACGACCATCGTCGTATACTCTCTCCTCTGTACTAATCAAATCATATCTGGGGGTAACTATTGTTGTCTGCATGAGTCTTCCACGATGTCTTCTACTGATACTGCTGCATAAGTCACTTCCCTTGAAGGGAAGTATCACGGAACTCCAACCACTTCTGAGGTAGTAGTAGGTTGCTGCTGATGAGATCACTCAATCTTCTGTGTTGATCTCTACTATCGAGACAATGCATCTTCCTCTCGGAATACCATCGATAGTCTTCAACTGAGTCTTCAAAGTACACCTCCTCCACTGTACTGGTTGCTCACAATAGCAACAGATGAACTGATCCAATGGACAATCTGACTTCACGTGTCTTCGTGATCTGCACTGCACGCACACAATCCCTTCAAAGTCTTTGTTCTAATTTTGCTGATATCCATGAGAACATCCTGATGATCTGCGGTTGGTCTTCTATAATCAGAAAATAGCTCAAAGCCTATGACTCTGATCTTGCTCCTTTATCTCACAGTCGGAGACTTATGACTCTATTAAGTTGACTTGTAATATCTGCTTACCGGTCTCCAATTCTTAAACCCTTGTACGGAGTCATTTCTAAACTCCTGTCTCAATCCAACGTCTTCTGGTAGGATCTGGTAGAAGATCCCGGAATCCTAATCCAACTATAAGCTAATAACTCTGGGTGACTTGAATCATCCATTCATCTTCTTGAGTTATTAGGTGGTCGTAACCTCCGCAGAGTCGCACTCTGCACAGTATACTATTAATAACCGATCACCCTTTCTTGAAGGTCAAGAATTCCTTACAATGTGTCACTAAAAGTGACACGAGGAAATATTCTTTCAACATCACTAACCATGATCAAGTGATGTTTTATTTCCCGAAGGTTATTTTCTGCATTTAACACCAAATACCGGCTTGATCCCGATAATGGTATGCCAACAACTCTTCTTTCTCGGTATAACATGAGTTAAGTACTCTCAAAGTTATACAACTCAGTACGAACAACTCAGGGATAAAATCCCTCTGAAACATCGTAACCTAGCCTTCCGCTAACTACATCAATAATAGTCTACTTGTCTTGTCCATTACCCAACAGGTAATGATCTGACTAGCATAATTAGTGAAAATCTCTAAGATTGTAGTCTCTGATTTCCACAAGAAATGTGATGACTTGACCCCTGTTTTCCGACTCAGTATCAGTCGGCTCTCAAAGGTAAATCACCTTTTCGACATGGGTTCAAGACTCACAGACTTAACAGGTCATTCCCGTGGTCAACTAATACCAAGATTACGAATAATAACCAGTATACTACAGGTTATTCCCTCTTATATACTCTAAAAGCATAGCCAACAAAATCGGGAGTATAAACCCTATCGGCAACTCCGGTTGGTCGCCTCGGTGGACGACCTCTACTATAAGTCTGCACAGGTGTCATAACTCTATTATATACACCTACTGATCAAGTTTAGATAAATATCTACTAAACCATAAGTTATCAGGAATTCTTACCTCGTGCTGCTTGGAGCTCAGGTCGCTGTCCATCTCATCTCGAAAAATCAAAACCGAATAAATCGACTCCCGAGAATCCAAGACTCGACTCAAAAATAACATTGTATGGAATCGCAGAACCTAGGGCTCTGATACCACTAAAGTTGTCACGCCCCGAGAGCATGCCGAGCCGAAAATCAAACGGACGACATCTACCCTGTACGTGGTAACATTTCGGGTTAATACAAGGCCCGTAGGCCCACAATAACAACATAACATAAATATGAAAACAACCACAACAACATAACAACTAATTATAACAACTACACAGCGGAAACATAAACCACAACAATATCAATCCCACACATGCATACCGGTATGACTAACACATCACAACAACACGAAACCTCGACAAAATCCGAATATACAACATGTACATCACGAAAACTCCAAAATACAATACACAACGGACGAAACACCCAAAACAAACACGAGAGCCTCAGAGGTGAGATGAGATGTCAACCAGCGGTGCTCCAAGCCATCACGAAGTCTTCTACCTGTTACCTGGGCGACAGAAAAACCCAGGGTCCGTGGTGGTGGTGAGTAAAACTCAGCAGGTAATAGAAAACATGTATATATGTAATATCACATGTATTTCAACAACATAATCTAAAGGTACAATAGGTATATCAGCATAGTATATAAATACAAGCATATACCGTCTAACCGAATGAACAACTTAAAATACAGACATACCTGAAGTCTGCTACGCTACTCTGATCCAACCTGAACATATATCCAACATATATATAACAGGAAGAGTAATACTAACTCATAATCTACTCATGCTACAGGTCAAGGTATCTAATGGTCTTTCCAACACATACCAGTATCCGACACTACTGTATAACATATGCAAGAAGCATGCATGAATATGATGTACAATCAAATGCAGCAAGCATAATACAATCAAATGCAACATCACAATAAACATATATATATAGACTGCATCTATATATGTATAGTAATCACAATCATCCATATATATATATATATATATATATATATATATATATATATATATGCATATATGTATATATATGGCAATACGCAAAAATGTCATAAGTCGGCAATGCAGCATGCATGGTCATGTCGTCTCACCCTAAAGCTACCACGACCCCAGTGTGGCATCGGTGGCTCGAGCATGACAACTGTCCCAACTCAACACCAACCACTACTCTCGAGTGGCTGAGTGGGCAGTATGATCGAGTAACATATAAGCGTAAAGAGCAAGCTACACAATGGGGGTCCCTGCTGTTGGCCACTCCGACAGTCACTACCCATGAGTGGTTGAGTGCCACACACGCAGGACTATGACACGCAAATCCAACTACCACCGTCTATAGTGGTAGAGTGCTACACCACAATGCTCTGCCCTCACACCGGTTACTCCTCCTATGAGTAACCGTGGAGGCAGGATGACTGGCGACCCTCTCAACCACAAGGGAGACCTGGTCACCAGCGGCATGCAAATGACATGAATGCAATGTCTCACATACAGACATCCACCATAGACTCTCTATTCTATAGAAAGTCATACTAGTCAGCTCACCGCACTCTCTATCCTGCAGAGAGTTGTACTCAACTGATCATGACACTCTCTATCTTGTAGAGAGTCGTACTCAACTGATCATGATGCACTCTCTACCCTATAGAGAGTCGTACCCATCCGATTATAACAAGCTAGGACCACCGGTCCATAGCGACACATTAAGTATCACTCCCCTGACCATTTATACAATACCTGGTCGGTGGTAACATGCAACCTAAGGGTATTAGAATTAACCCTACGTTCAAAACATTACCTACCCACAGATGACCTCTTTGCCCAATTTACTATCAGGTTGTCATCCAGACTTTACTATTCACACTTAACTAAACAAATTTTAGGTTACTTACATCACCTATATATATAACTCCTAATCATGATTAAATGTAACATGATAGCAGCAATGGAGTTAATAGCCAAAGGTAAAGTATCAAGCATAAGATAATAAGAGCAAGGTCAAGGTAACATGATCATATAAGATGATCATGCATCTAAATCTGTATGCATTAAACTACCTGACCAGGGTAGGAATTACCCACCTGATTCGATGACTTATCGAGGAGTCTTCACATCCAAAGGACCGTCCAGAATTCAGGTCCTACAATTTAACATACAAACATAACTCAACACTAACATAATCAATCTATAGGAATATGAGTCTAACACAATCCTAATCCCTGATCGATCAACTAATTCCCATAGTTGTACAATCTCATACCATTCATTATTACTAAATCAACTCTCCAATTAATGCTATTGCATCAACTTATTACATAGCTATCATATACAAATCAAAACTTACCCAGCTCCGAATCCATGGCACTAGCTTCTTGATCCAAGTTCTTGAAATTTCACCACACTTAACTTTCCTTGCACAGTTTCTGCTCAAATCCACAAACAGAACAATCCTTATTCATTCCACTATTATACATTGAATCAATATCAGATTATCTACACAACCATATCATATACCACTATTGCCTCAATCCAAGCTTACCTGGTGTCGCTTCACCTGGTCACAGCATATTTAAAGCCAAATCCTATCGATGTTTTCCTCTCAGCTTACTCAAGCGAAAGAGATGTCTTCACCTTAGATCAGAAACCATGCATTTCAAATTAGGAGCCATTACGAACAAGGAATTTGGTATAACACGTACTCAAAAAACAAAGGAAGATGATTGCAATATGAATCCAAGATCACCCCAATAATTTGAGACCTAAATCCACAACAATACAGCAAGGAATAGAACTGCACAGACAAAACCAAAGGAAATGGCTTGCTTACCGGCAATTAGATCCTCACCGACAGCAACTCCACAGAATCGGCATCCAATCTCCAACAACCGGCAGCCCCCTTTTTCCCTATTCCCTATTTGCCGACACCAACACCTGCCCAATTCAACGGATCAAGCTCAAATAAGAAACAAAATCACAGCTTGACCTTATATCTCATCCAAAATCGAAGAAGGACAACACTGACTCACCTATTCCGGCGGTGATCCTCCCCAGCTTCTCTGTTCACTGACAGAAACACCTGCTGCCCTATCACTAGAGTTGCCGAGAAATTCGAAAGAAAGGACTACGATTGGAGAGGGATATATATCCGAGATCAGGGAAGAAGGCACTGCTCACCTTGCTCCGGCTTCGATCGGGAAGAAAACTCCCGATTCGCTATGTCGCCAATGCAGACTCCATCCCTAGCTCGGAACAAGGTGTCGCTACCACCGCCGCCGACGCAACCTCCCAGCCACAAATGCTCGCCGTCGGCTTGTCTGTGGCCACCGTCTAGGCCGATCGCCATCGCTGCGGTGCGGAGGAGGAAGCTCAGAAGTCGCAGCATGGCATTGTTGAGAAGAAGAAGTCGCAGAAGTGAAAGGAAGAGAACGCTCAAAAACAATAAAGGCGATGGGGAGAAACGGGCAGCCGGGCATTAAGAAATGAAACGGGACGGGTTTAGCAGATAAACGGGTCAAATTTCAAACCCGTTAAGCCCTTTAACCCCTTTGAAGCAAAGAGGGACTTAGAAATCTCCATTCGAGTCCAGAAAATTTCCTAAAAATTCTTTTAAAATTTCATAAGATAATTTCTTAATTAACAAGTGTATTTTATTATTTTTTTTCCGATATTTTACATCTAGGGTGTATCAATACACACACATGTCAATGTGATGTTAGATGTGGGTTTTGTTCATCCTAAACTAGGGTTTCATGCATTTTCTAGGGCAATACTACTTGATTCCCTTATATATGGGACTTCAAGTCATGTCATAGTCCTTAAATCAATTTTGATTACTTTAAATGCATGAATGATCATGTCATAAATCAATAAATAAGCAAGACCAATGATCATGATGTCATGACATATGATATAACCTAAGCATTCATGACATTTTATATGATTAAAAGAAACATGATGTCATGACATGACAAGGCAAACAAAGCATGACAATTGTAAAATACTAAGGTATTAAATACCTAAGTGTTAAGTCCAAATTGTCATTTCTAGAGTTAAATCCAATTTTGCCTTAATGTCACTTATCCCCCAAGTGCGCCAAAACCCCAAAATGGCACACCATGACTTCTAAAACTAGTTTGTGCCAATTTGATTGATTTTTCATAATCTTCAAAATATATTGGCACATCCTAAAAACATTTAGGATCATAATCACACCACATTTCCAAAGTATCACATTACCTTGGAAATGACCTAAAGTGCAACTTTTACCATGGTTAGGTTAACTACCTATCCATTTAAAGTTGGCACATCCTAACCCATTTAGCATGAATCGATCACGCTCCTAGGAACCCAAAATCTATTGGAGCTCCTTGGGTTTACTAGGTATTCCTTAAGAATAACTTGTTAGAAATATATGAGAGATATCCTAAGGCAATCGCCTTATGTATGAACCATTTATATGATAAATGAAGATTCACTATTTGAGTATACATGTTTTATGTATTTGATTGGATCTTAAGCTCATTTACTGAATGCCCACGATACGATTCACAGCATGAGAGAATTTGTGATTGGATCACAACTAGTGAGTATCTCTACATGTGTAATTGTGATGTATCGGAATTATCCCTAGTCGATGAATTGATGGATTTGGACACCATCAATTCTGTCGAGACTAGCACGAGGTATACTCCTTGGTGTATCCAAGCAGCTGATTCTCACTGGCTGGAGACATAGTGATGTCCGGAGTTAATCGTGGATGCTAGTTATGGTAACTAGTTCATTGGAGTGACCAACCGTAAGACTTCATATGGTTCTCTGCATATATAGATATGTCAATGAAGTTCTTACTGTGGCTTAAGTGCGATGTTCCTTTGACTTGCGGTATTCAAGTCATCTTGATCATGGAGACTTATGCTTTGACATCTTAAGCAAACATCTCAGGAGATGTGGACTGAGATGATTGGGTATAAGTCAGTGATCGAAGGTGTTTGAATAGCCTATAAAGGATTCACCACTCCTTGCGAGGAGATGTATACCCATGGCCTCTCGGATTGTTACTAAAGTCTTTGGCCAAAGCATTACATGTTTAGAGTAAAGTACTCTTGATACATGTGAGTAACTAGAATCAGTAGGACGAGGAAATGATACTTGGGCTAGGTGTGGCGTAGTCGACCTAGTGAGGCCCGACACAATAGACCATGTCACAGACCAAGTGGGTATAAGATGAGTGAAGGGAATGGGGCACGATTCATTCGAGCTCTTGAAGGGTTTGAAATAGTTCGGATCAACCGTTGATCTTTTCGGTTAATTGGGGATCATGATGTACTACTAGGTGCCACTCATGATCGTTCTATAATTAATGGTTAATTATAGGCGGCCAACATAAACCGAGAACCTATTTGGTCACACGCACAACGAGTGTAATCCAAAGGATTTAAAACGAGCTTGAGAATGAGATTCTCAGACCGAGAGAAACTATGTTTGGTTGGACCAAACATAAAGCGAGCATGAAATTGTTTGATCGCAATGGAGCGTGGATGGGCTTATGAAGACGTAATGGATGGACCAAAATGGTTTGGTTCTAATCCAATGGATAAGAATAAACCAAAGGGTTTGGTTTATTTTAAACGAATGAACCAAAAGTTGGTTCGGTTCATTTTAACTTAAAATAAACCATCATGGTTTGGTTTATTTTAACTTATCTTAATGGAGCGGGTTAACGGGCTTTATGGATATGATCCATTAACCATTAAGAGAATTAGTTCTCTATAAAAGTGGACTTAAGGGATTGTTAAACCCTAATCATCCAAACCCTAGCCGTCCAACATGTTGTTGCCGCCCAACACATTGTTGCCGCCCAGCTTATGGTGGCGCCGTCCAGCTCCTTGCCGGCATCCAAGCTCCAGCCGGTGAACCTCCGGCGACCCTCCGGTGATCTCCTATAGGTTCGGCATCAAGTAATCCTCTGAGGTGGAGGACGAAGGATTCGTCAAACGGTTGACGAACACCTCTCCGGAGAAGCGAGTTTTGAGAACTCGTTTTGGATCCGAATTTGGATTCGGATCGTGATCATCTCTCGATCACGTCGTCTTCAACACGAGGCTAGTAACCCGTACGAAGACGAAGCTCGTGACTTAGCGAAGTCATCCCGAGGAGCTCGGCGTGGATACGGATAGAGACGATTCTTACGAGGATCGTTCCGGTTGATGCCGTTCCCGCTACACGTCATACGGAAGGTATAACGTAGTTTAATTTCCTTTTATTGCAAATTTTAATTTACGGTTATGTCTACACTTGTTGTAATAGCATGCGTGTGTTGTGTGTGTTGTAATAAATATAGATTTATTATTTTTAATTGCTTCCGCTGTGTTCATGTTTACGAAACATGATCGAACACACACACGCCGCGGTGCCGGAAACCCAACAGTGGTATCAGAGCCCAGGTTGTGTTTCGACATAATCGTAAAATTGGTTTTGCGATAGTCATAATGTATTTCTGGAAATTTTCTAAAATTTGGAAATTTAGAAGTATTTATGGAAATTTTTCAATTTTGGAAAGTCTAGAAGTATTTATGGAAATCTTCCACTTTTGGAAAGTTGGAAGTATTTATGGAAATTGATATTTTCCATAAATAAAATATTTGATTAGATTCTGGAAATTTGTTTCCTAATTTAATCATGATTTGATTTGGGAAATCAAATCTTAAAATATTTTATTTCCATAAGTAGTTTCAATGATTTAGGAAATTGGTTTCCTAAATAGATTTTCCTTAATCAAATAATTCCATGAATAAAATATGTGATTAGATTTGGAAATTTGTTTCCTAATTTAATTATGATTTGATTTGGAGAATCAAATCTTAAACATATTTTATTTCCATAAATAGTTATGACATATAAGAAAATTATATACATGACATAATTGTATGCCATGTAATTGCATTAGATGCATAACATTATGCCATGCGTGTCGTGACATGTAGATGTATGCCATGTATGCCATGCCATGTAGATAATAGTTATTTTCATGCAAAGAGGATGAGACATAACAACCCTTAATCAATATTAAAGCCTACACCTTCCATTAATATGGTTAGAACCAGAGTTCTGTTTCTTGTTTGGGTTGTTGGACTCTCTCCAAGCCCGGCTCGAACCTGAATATGTTCAAACCATGGAATAGTTTAATACTAATATGGTAAGAGTCAGAGGTCAATCGTTAGCTTTGGTTGTTGGACTCTCTCCAAGCTGGGCTAATTAGTTGAATGCGCTCTAACCATATTAAAACTATGTCCTGATTAATGGGTTGGCTTTAACCTGGAGCATCGGCTTGTTGGACTCTCTCCAAGGTCGATGTAAAGGGAGGTGAAGTTGGGTGCTATGCATATGATGCATACTTGTTAATGTGTTAACAACCCGATGTATGTGTGAACATTCAATTAGTTGATAGCACATTGTGATAGTTGCATATCACGGGATATGCAATCGGTATAGATGATACCTACCAGTCGTAGTTATGAATGGCTTGTTGGACTCTCTCCAAGGTTGTTCATAACTATGATGGATATCAACCATTCGGAGATGGACCTACAATCTCGAAGTGATTTTGGGGTTTTTGAAATTCGAAAAATGAATGGGATTTATAAATGTATATTGATGCATTTTAAAATCATCTTTCTCATATATGCTCGTTTTGTATTTCTAAGATTGATCATGATGTCTTTGAATTGCGTTCCATTTTGGATTCGAATAAATTATTGGTAGCCAGCTTCATGGGTGGCTTAGAAAGCTTGAGAATTGTTCTCAAGGTTGAAAAGCTTGCAAATGTCCTCGGCGCCTCTTCCCGTCCTAGTGACGATGCAACTCTGGACCAATTGTTGGCCTATCAGAAACATGTGAGTGATTCTGAACAAATGAGTTGCATCATGCTAGCCACGATGGAACCTAAGCTACGAAAGCAGCATGAGCATATGGATGCTCATATCGTAGTCCTTCATCTTTGTGAGTTGGTTGATGAGCAAGTGAGATTCGAAAGGTTCGAAGTCTCAAAGCTCCTCTTCACCTCTGAGATGCTAGGAGGTTCATCTGTGGTACTGCTCAATATGCTGAAGACTGTGGAGTCTTCTGAGAAGCATGAGCAGGGGACGGTGCTGTTAGTTGATTCCTCGAAGAAAGGTTCTAAGAGGAAGTCAAAGGAACAGCAGAAGGGAATGAAGAGAAGGGCTAAGAAGGTAGAACTAGCACAAAAGGAAACTTGCCATCATTATGGCAAGGAGAGCCATTTGCGAAGAAAGTTCAAGATTTATCTTGAGTCCGTGAAGAAGGATAAGGCATCGGATGCCCCATCTTCTTCAGAAATCTTCTTTATTGATTGTCATTCTATTTCCTCGGGCACTTGGATATTTGATCTTGGGTGTGGCTCACATATATGTAATGACATACATGGGCTAAGGAATAGAAGACTCGTCGAGGAGAGTCAAATTTACGTGTTGGGAATGGAGCAAGCGGTTCTTGCACTCGCCATCGGACGTATTTGTTGGAACTCCTGTAGGACTTGTCTTAGAAGGACAATTGCTTTTATGTTCCTTCATTGATAAAGAACATCATTTCTATTTCTTGTCTAAATAGAAATGGGTTCCATTTGACTTTAGTAACAATTGTTGTTACATAACTTTGAATGGAGTTCTTTATGGATTGGAACTTTAAGCAATGGTGTTTATCGTTGGGCGTATCCGGTGACATTTCAATATCGAAGCGAGCAACACGCGTGCTCGAAAGGATAATCAAATAGACTCCTATATGTGGCATTGTCGTCTTGGCCATATAAGCAAGAACCGCATGTCCGAATTACACCGATGTGGAATTCTCATACGATACATGCGAATCATGCTTAAAAGGCAAGATGACTAAGTTATCTTTTACTGGAAAAGGTGAACGAGTGGGAGAGTTACTAGGACTAATACATACTGATGTATGTGGACCTATGTCAACTCAAGCATTAGGAGGCTATAGCTACTTCATTACCTTCACCGATGATCACTCACGGTTTGGGTATGTGTTCTTGATGAAACACAAGTCTGAAGCCTTTGAAAGGTTCAAAGAATTCAGAAATGAAGTAGAGAAACAACATGACAAGAGTATTAAAATACTTCGATCGGATTGAGGTGGTGAATACTTAAGTCAAGAGTTTCTTGATTATCTAAGAGACAATGACATATTGTCTCAATGGACTCCGCCCTATACACCACAGCATAATGGTGTATCTGAGAGGCGTAACCGGACCTTGTTGGACATGGTCAGGTCAATGATGAATCATGCAACTCTTCCCAAGTCCTTTTGGGGCTATGCACTTCAGACAGTTGTTTACTTGTTAAACAGAATGCCTACCAAGGTAGTCTCAACTAATCCATATAAGATATGGAATAGTAAGAAACCTCAAGTATCTTACTTGAAGATATGGGGTTGTCCTGCTTATGTGAAGCAGACTGTATCAGACAAATTGGATGTTAAGTCTGATAAATGTCTATTTATTGGATACCCTAAGGAAACAAGGGGTTACCAATTCTATCATCCTGTGGAACAAAAGGTGTTTGTTTCAAGGCATGCTGTGTTTCTAGAGAAAGAGTTTCTCTTGCAAGAAAACAGTGGGAGTATCGTCGAGCTTGAGGAGGCTCGAGAGACTCAAATAGACATTGATGAGATACCTGGTGAAGCACAACAACCGACAACTCATAGTGATGAGCAATCAGCTGGACCTATTGTAACACTACATCTTCGTAGATCTGGTAGAACACGCAATATTCCTGAGAGATATGGAGTTCTCGTAAGTGAATCGAACGACGTGTTACTCATTGATGATGAGGAGCCTACCAGTTATGAAGAAGTGCTGACAAGTTCAGAAAGGGATAAGTGGCTTGGTGCCATGAAGTCGGAAATGGATTCCATGTATGAAAACCAAGTTTGGAACTTGGTTGACCCACTGAAGGCATAAAGCCTATAGGGTGCAAGTGGGTTTTCAAGAAAACCGACATGGATGTAATGTGATTACCTATAAGGCTAGATTGGTGGCGAAAGGATATATCAAAAAGCAAGGTGTTGATTATGGCCGAAACCTATTACTTTGTAGCTATCTTAAATCCATTCGGATGCTCGGCCATAGCGGCTCATTATGATTATGAGATATGGCGGATGGATGTGAAAACAGCTTTCCTTAATGGAAACCTGCTCGAGGACGTGTATATGATACAGCCTGAGGGTTTCACATCTGTTGATAAAACCAAGGTATGCAAATTTCGACGATCCATTTATGGATTGAAGCAAGCATCCAGGAGCTGGAATATCCATTTTGATGAGACGATCAAAAAGTTTGATTTCTCACAAAATCCAGACGAACCTTGTGTGTACAAGAAGGTGAGTGGGAGTCGATCGTGTTCCTAGTATTGTATGTCGATGACATATTACTTATAGGAAAGCGATGTTTCAATCTTCTGATCGATTAAGGTTTGGTTATCCAAGACATTCTCCATGAAAGACACAGGAGAAGCAACCTACATCCTCGGGATTAAGATCTATAGAGATAGATCGAAGCGGTTGCTTGGTCTTTCGCGATCTACATATATAGACCGAGTGCTAAAGAGGTTTAGCATGTCGGAATCCAAGAAAGGTTTCCTACCCATCAGGCATGGGGTACACCTTTCGAAGTCTATGTGTCCGCGCACAGAAGACGAGAGGATTTGCATGAGTAATATTCCTATGCATCGCAATAGGATCTATCATGTATGCTATGTTATGTACGAGGCCCGATGTATCGTATGCTCACGAGTGTCACGGCGGATACGATCCGATCCAGGAATGGATCATTGGGTATTTAAGGCGATCCTTAAGTACTTGATAAGAACTAAGGATGTGTTCCTAATATATGGAGAAGGGTACATGGTGATGCATGGGTATCACGGATGCGGATCGAGACGGAACAAGGATGATTCCATGTCTTTAGTGCAGGTATGTATTCACCTAGAATGGAAGCGCGATAAGTTGGAAAGGTTCCAAGCTTGACACTATAGCGGATTACGCCACTAAGGCGAGAATACATTGCGACTTTAGGCGGACAAAGGAAGCGGTTTGGATCGATGGTTCATCTATGAACTTGATGTGGTCTCATCGATGATCAAACATGTAGCCCGCTATCATCTTATCGGAGAGATCATCGGTAGGAGCGAAATACAAATCGAGAAAATTCCCCTTTGAAAGGAACTTAGCGGATCCTTTGACTAAGCATTACCTCGAAAATAAGTTTGAGGGTCATGTTAGAGCTTATGGTATTGGATATCATAGCGATTGGCATTAGGCCAAGTGGGAGTCTGTTAGTAATATATGAGAGATGTCCTAAGGCAATCGCCTTATGTATGAACCATTTATATGATAAATGAAGATTCACTATTTGAGTATACATGTTTTATGTATTTGATTGGATCTTAAACTCATTTCTTTGAATGTCACGATCGATTCACGGCATGAGAGAATTTGTGATTGGATCACAACTAGTGAGTATCTCTACATGTGTAATTGTGATGTATCGGAATTATCCTAGTCGATGAATTGATGGATTTGGACACCATCGATTACGAGACTACGAGGTATACTCCTTGGTGTATCAAGCGGTGATTCTCCTTTGGCTGGAGACATTGTGATGTCGGAGTTAATCGTGGATGCTAGTTATGGTAACTAGTTCATTGGAGTGACCAGGTAAGACTTCATATGGTTCTCTGCATATATAGATATGTCGATGAAGTTCTTCTTGTGGCTTAAGTGCGATGTTCCTTTGACTTGCGGTATTCAAGTCATCTTGATCATGGAGACTTATGCTTTGACATCTTAAGCGAGCATCTCAGGAGATGTGGACCGAGATGATTGGGTATAAGTAGAATGATCGAAGGTGTTTGAATAGCCTATAAAGGATTCACCACTCCTTGCGAGGAGATGTATACCCATGGCCTCTCGTCGGATTGTTACTAAAGTCTTTGGCCAAAGCATTACATGTTTAGAGTAAAGTACTCTTCGATACATGTGGAGTAACTAGAATCCGTAGGACGAGGAAATGATACTTGGGCTAGGTGTGACGTAGTCAGCCTAGTGGGGACTGACACAATAGACCATGTCCTGAACCAAGTGGGTATAAGATGAGTGAAGGGAATGGGGCACGATTCATTCGAGCTACTGAAGGGTTTCAGAAATAGTTCTGGATCAACCGTTGATCTTTTCGGTTAATTGGGGATCATGATGGTCTACTAGGTGCCACTCATGATCGTTCTATAATTAATGGTTAATTATAGACGGCCAACATAAACCGAGAACCTATTTGGTCACACGCACAACGAGTGTAATCCAAAGGATTTAAAACGAGCTTGAGAATTGGATTCTCAGACCGAGAGAAACTAGGTTTGGTTGGACCAAACATAAAGCGAGCATGAAATCGTTTCAGTCGCAATGGAAGCGTGGATGGGCTGCGTCTTATGAAGACGTAATGGATGGACCAAAATGGTTTGGTTCTAATCCAATGGATAAGAATAAACCAAAGGGTTTGGTTTATTTTAAACGAATGAACCAAAAGTTGGTTCGGTTCATTTTAACTTAAAATAAATCATCATGGTTTGGTTTATTTTAACTTATCTTAATGGAGCGGGTTAACGGGCTTTATGGATATGATCCATTAACCATTAAGAGAATTAGTTCTCTATAAAAGTGGGCTTAAGGGATTGTTAAACCCTAATCATCCAAACCCTAGCCGTCCAACATGTTGTTGCCGCCCAACACATTGTTGCCGCCCAGCTTATGGTGGCGCCGTCCAGCTCCTTGCCGGCATCCAAGCTCCAGCCGGTGAACCTCCGGCGACCCTCCGGTGATCTCCTATAGGTTCGGCATCAAGTAATCCTCTGAGGTGGAGGACGAAGGATTCGTCAAACGGTTGACGAACACCTCTCCCGAGAAGCGAGTTTTGAGAACTCGTTTTGGATCCGAATTTGGATTCGGATCGTGATCATCTCTCGATCACGTCGTCTTCAACACGAGGCTAGTAACCTGTACGAAGACGAAGCTCGTGACTTAGCGAAGTCATCCCGAGGAGCTCGGCGTGGATACGGATAGAGACGATTCTTACGAGGATCGTTCCGGTTGATGCCGTTCCCGCTACACGTCATACGGAAGGTATAACGTAGTTTAATTTCCTTTTATTGCAAATTTTAATTTACGGTTATGTCTACACTTGTTGTAATAGCATGCGTGTGTTGTGTGTGTTGTAATAAATATAGATTTATTATTTTTAATTGCTTCCGCTGTGTTCATGTTTACGAAACATGATCGAATACACACACGCCGCGGTGCCGGAAACCCAACATAACTTCCCTAGATACCCTCCTAATTGTTGGACCATTGGTGGCCGGCTAGAGGGGGGGTGAATAGCTGTCTTTCGCGTACAATGGAATTTGCTCATTGATTACTCGTCTACAAAGTCGTTAGCGCAGCGGAATAACAAAAACTAAAGGCAATTAAGAGTGACAAGAAAACAAATGCTAACACAAAGTCGTAACGTGGTTCACGACCCTCGCCGCTAGTCCACGACCCAATTCATTCCAAGGTGAATCACGCCTTAAGCTTTCCACTAATCTCTTCTTTGCACAAAGCTAGGTGGAGGTAACCTTTCTTACAATCTCTCTTCTTACAATAGGATTGAAATAAATGCAAGTAAGAAGAGTGGAACTTATTTGGGCACTTGTGAGGATGTTTAGAAATTAAGCATTAGGCTCCCCAAGTGTCCAAAGGCCCCTTCTTATAGGGAAGAGCTCATTCTTCCTGTTGGGCGCCTGACAGTCGACTGATGCCCCGATCAGTCGACTGCCCCTGTAGCCGTTGCCCTATAACGGCTTCTTCCACATTAGATTTCATACAACGACTCCCACATCAGTCGACTGATCTTCCCATCAGTCGACTGATGGAGCTAACAGTCAAGTGCGGGAAGCAAGCAGTCAACTATCAACCATTACGTACGAAATCCTCACGACCCGATCATTGCGCCATTAGCGGTGACCGATGAGTTCAGGCGATCTGACCGACCCTTGGCGAATCGAATCGGGACACAAACCAGACTCGAACACTAGTCAAGTCAACAGTCGACTTGGAGCAGTCGACTGCCATGATATGGCAGTCGACTGATGTCGGGAAAACCCATCCAACACTTAGCCAATTGGCTAAGTTTCACCTAAGCGCTACTCGTCCCGAGTTACATTCGCTCACTCTCATCTTTCCTTGGAGTCCCTCGCCTTTGAAGTTCTCTTCGTCCGGCCATATCCCTCGGATGCGCCAAGCGCACGACCTCGCAGTGTCATCCTTCGCGTCTCGCCCTGAAGTTTACTTCCTCAGGCTTCACTCCAATGCTCCTCGTCCGACGGTCCCTCGGATGCACCAAGCGCACGACTTCCGCAATGCATCTTTCACCGACTCAAGGACTGAGTCATGAGAGGTGAAACTTGCCAATGCTCCATGTGCGAATTACTAAGTCCTGCATGACTTCAACGCACATATCAAATCCATAATAATCCTAACTCAAACTCTTTGCCACACACATCAAAACCACATCACATGGGTTGATTGTTCTAACAATCTCCCCCTTTTTGATGTGTGGCAATCCGTTTAAGTTAGGTAAAACAATTACAATAAAAACATAAGGCAAGAAAGCATGTAAATAACATGAGTATAAAAACTCCCCCTTAAACATGCAACTCCCCCTTAAGACATGCTAACTCTCCCCTTAGCATGATTAACTTAAACTCACAATTTCTCCCCCTTTGACACCATCAAAAACATTATAAAAATGTTATACATGCATGACATCAAGTCTAAGGAAGAAAAAAAAATACCCAAAAACCACTCAAAACCTGATAAAATAGGTTACTGTGCTCGTGCACAGAACATCAGTCGACTGAATCAGTCAATCAGTCGACTGGCACTCAATTTTTAGGTTTTTTTTATTTTAGAACTCCAATTTCAGAAATGCATTAAAAATTCTAGGAAATTCGAAAAAATCATGAAATTTGAAGTACATATTTATAGTGAGTTGCTTTATCAGTGAAAAATAATTTTTCATGAAAATCCATTTTATTTTTGAAAATTTGGCAAAAACTCAAAAGTTGCAAAAATGTCTAAAGTTTGTATCCATTTTAAAGCCTAGTTTTGCCTTGAGATTTTTCAAAATAGGAACTCACTGTAAATAAGACATAAAATGTTTTTAAGCCTAGTCAGCCTAGTGGGGACTGACACTATAGACCATATCCTTAACCAAGTGGGTATAAGATGAGTGAAGGGAATGGGGAACGATTCATTCGAGCTACTGAAGGGTTTCAGAAATAGTTCTGGATCAACCATTGATCTTTTCGGTTAATTGGGGATCATGATGTACTACTAGGTGCCACTCATGATCATTCTATAATTAATGGTTAATTATAGACGACCAACATAAACCGAGAACCTATTTGGTCACACGCACAACGAGCATAATCCGAAGGATTTAAAACGAGCTTGAGAATGAGATTCTTAGACCGAGAGAAACTGGGTTTGGTTGGACCAAACATGGAGCGAGCATGAAATCGTTTCAGTCGCAATGGAAGCGTGGATGGGTCGTGTCTTATGAAGATATGATGGACGAACCAAATTGGTTTGGTTCTAATCCAATGGAGTAGAATAAACCAAAGGGTTTGGTTTGTTTTAAACGAATGAACCAAAGTTTGTTCGGTTCGTTTTAACTTAAAATAAACCATCATGGTTTGGTTTATTTTAACTTATATTAATGGAGCGGGTTAACGGGCCTTATGGTTATGATTCGATAACCATAAAGAGAATTAGTTCTCTATAAAAGAGGGCTTAAGGGTTTGTTAAGCCCTAATCCAAATCCCTTGACCTAAAAGCTGCCGCCCCTCCTCTCCTTGGTGAATTCGGCGCCAACACCTCCCCTTGCCGCCGCCCACAACCAAGCTCCCTTGCCGGTGTCCAGAAGGAGCTGTGCTTCCCTCTTGCCAGCATTGAGCTGCTGCCGGAGGAGCTCCGGTGATCTCCCTTGGGTTCGGTAATAAGGTGAGCTCCCACCTTTCCTTTGGCCGGCCCTTACTCCTCCACCAAAGCTGTCCAGTTTTCTGGACAGCTTGTTTCCTTCTTGTCAGAGCATCGTTTGGGCGACATTTGGAGCTCCGATAGTGCCTTACTTACCGGAGATTCGATCTCCTGTAATCCTCATAGGTGGAGGATGAGGGATTCATCAAACGGTTGACGAATACCTCTCCGGAGAAGCGAGTTTTTGAGGACTCATTTTTACATCCGAATTTGGATTCGGATCGTGATCTTCTCTCGATCACATCGTCTTCAACACGAGGCATGTAACCTGTACGAAGACGAGGCTCGTGACTTGGTGAAGTCATCCCAAAGATACTCAGCGTGAATACGGATAGAGACGATTCTAGCGAGGATCGTTCCGGTTGATGTCTTTCCCGCTACACGTGATACGTAAGGTATACGTAGTTAAATTTCCTTTTATTGAAAAATTTAAATTTACGGTTATATCTACACATGTTGTACTATGCATGCGTGTGATGTGTGTGTTGTAATAAATTAGATTTATTATTTTATTCCTTCCGCTGTGCACATGTTTGCGAAACATGTTCGAACACACACTCACCGCGGTGTCGGAAACCCAACAGGACCTTGCTAGGGTGCGGTACAAGCCATACAGAAAGTAAAATAGCATAACATATTCCTTATCATAACATATCATATTTCTTTTCATAACATATCATGTTACTTATCATAGCATATCATGTTCCTTTTTCATAACATATGATGTTCCTTTTTCATAACATATCATGTTCCTTCTCATATCATAAAGAGTGCTCTTAGTCCACATTCATAGGGAAGCATCTCTTAGGCATTTCATCATACATACTTGTTCATCATGATGCAATGAGCATAATCATACATTCATACAATCAACATGAACATAGGGTAGTGGCATAAACAAATCATGCTATCATAAAGTCTAACTAACATCATATTAACATCTTATATACATGTAGCATGGCATGGAGGATTATTAGAGGGCATGAACATGGGTTGGCCGAAACCCTAATGGAGGGTTCTTAAGATTCCAAATACTAAAACATCTTGTACAAAGTCTACCTAACATCATAATAACATCATATACATATAGAGTATGGCATGAAATGTCATGATCTAGCATAACATGGTGTGGCCGAAACTTCATGGAGGTTCTAACAAAACTTAAACCCTAAACAACTTGTACAAGCTCTAACCAACCATACGTTAACATCCATTACATATAGATCATGGCATGAAAGACCATTAGGAGCACAACTAGGACTTGGCCGAATGTTTCAAGGGAGCTTTGGGATCAAACACTCAAATCAAACCTATCTTTCAACATGTTATCTTCATCTACATACAAAACATGGCATAGAAACATATATATCATAGCATGGAAGACCATTAGGAGCATGAATAGGGCTTGGCCGAAAGTTTCAAGGAGAGCTTTGGAATCAAATTCTCAATCAAGCCTATCTATCCACATGTTATCTTCATATACATACAAAACAAGGCATGGAAACATATAGATCATAGCATGGTAAACCATTAAGAACATAAATAGGGCTTGGCTGAAAGTTTCAAGGATGCTTTGGAATCAAACACTCAAATCAAACCTATCTTTCAACATGTTATCTTCATCTTCATACAAAACATGGCATGGAAACATATAGATCATAGCATGGTAGACCATTATGAGCATGAATAGGGCTTGGCCGAAAGTTTCAAGGAGAGCTTTGGAATCAAACACTCAATCAAGCCTATCTATCCACATGTTATCTTCATATACATACAAAACATGGCATGGAAACATATAGATCATAGCATGGTAGACCATTAAGAGCATAAATAGGGCTTGGCCGAAAGTTTCAAGGATGCTTTGGAATCAAACACTCAAATCAAACCTATCATTCAACATGTTATCTTCATATACATACAAAACATGGCATGGAAACATATAGATCATAGCATGGAAGACCATTAGGAGCACAACTAGGACTTGGCCGAATGTTTCAAGGGGGCTTTGGGATCAAACACTCAAATCAAACCTATCTTTCAACATGCTATCTTCATCTACATATGACATGGAAACATATAGATCATAGCATGGTAGACCATTAATAGCATAAATAGGGCTTGTCCGAAAGTTTCAAGAAGAGCTTTGGAATCAAACCCTCAATCAAGCCTATCTATCTACATATTATCATCATATTCATACTAAATATGGCATGGAAAATCATTGGAAGCATGAAGGAGGTCTTGGCCGAAAGATTCAAAAAAGGTTTTTAAGCAACTAACAACTGAAACAACTTGTACTGCAGGTGAGGGGATACTTACATCCTTTTGCTTGTTTAGTAGTAGAATATACCCTGTATGATGCCAAGACTAGAGCTCCTTTCTTGCTTAGTTGGTTTTCGGAAATGGGAGAAGGGGGAGCTATGGTTTCTGTGGGGAAGAAGAAGAGGAGAGGAGAATGACAAGTTGTGATTCTCTTGTCTCCTCGTACTCCTATTTATTCACTTGAAGGTGTCCCTTAGCCTCCCTTACCCTTATCTATCATTTCCCATACCCTTCTAATAGCACAACCCTGCTGGGCTTCTGGTTATTGGATGCATCTTAAGGTTTAGTTATCTACTTGGAGGTTTAGGGTTCAAACCCAGGGCCTTGCATCCTTTTTGGCTCTATTTTCTTTTATTTTTGAAAGAGCCCACATAAAATCCCATATAATCATGAAAAAAATTCTTATAAAATTTCTAGAAATTTTACGGGCATTACAGTCCTTTATACCTTTTAAAATTTTCATCCTCGAAACTTAGAACAACTCTGGGTACTTCTGTTTCATGTCGTCCTCGCATTCCCAGGTGGCTTCTTCATACCGTTGATTTTGCCACAGGACCTTCACTAAGGGCACCTCTTTATTCCTTAGTCTTTTGACTTCTCAGTCTAGTATCTGGATAGGCCGACTTTCATAACTCAGGTCCTCTTGAACTTGCATTGTTTGTGGCTCAATCACTTGGTATGTACTGGAAATTCACTTCTTGAGCATCGAAATGTGGAACACGTTGTGAATAGTCGACATCTCTTGAGGAAGCTCTAGCTCGTAAGCTACCTTGCTGACTCTCCTCAGTATCGAATACGGTCTCACATAGCACGGACTCAGCTTACCCTTCCTTCCGAATCTCATCACTCCCTTCATAGGGGCCACTTTGAGGAATACCAGATCCCCGACTTCGAATTCCAATGGTCTGTTGCCGCAGCTCTTTTTAGCGGATGTTCTATATAGCTCGGGTGGTGTCGTCAATGATATCTGTTTGGAGTCCCATCCCCTTCTTTTCACCACCCTCGTACCAGTATATAGGAGATCTACATCTTCTCCCGTATAGAGCCTCATAGGGTGCCATTCCAATAGTAGCTTGGTAGCTATTATTGTAGGCAAATTCTGCCAAGCATAAGTATCGACACCAGCTCCCTTTGAAATCTAAGGCGTAAGCTCGTAACATATCCTCTAATACTTGGTTCACGCTTTCTGTCTGTCCGTCGGTCTGAGGATGAAAGGCAGTACTGAATAATAGCTTCGTGGCAAGGGCCTTCTGAACACATTCCCAGAAATGGGAAATAAAGCGACCATCCCTATCAGAAATGATGGTCTTAGGAATCCCATGTAATCTGATAATTTCCCTAGCATATAATTGAGCCAGTTGCTCAGTCGAGTAGGTCATCTTGATTGCTAAGAAGTGGGCAGACTTTGTTAATATGTCCACGATCACCCATATAACGTCATACCCGTTCGTCGTCTTGGGTAGTCCTGAGATGAAATCCATAGAAATATCTTCTCATTTCCATTCTGGAATTTGGATTGGCTGCAGCGTTCCTCCAGGTCTCTGGTGTTCTACTTTAACCCTCTAGCAGGTCAGGCAGGTACTAACATACTGAGCCACATCTCTTTTCATGCCGAACCACCAGAACTTCCCTTTCAGATCTTGGTACATCTTGGTGGATCCAGGATGCATCGCATAGGGGACTCCGTGAGCTTCCTCAAATATCTTCTTCCATAATTCTGGATCATCGGGAATACACAAGCGATCCCTGAGAAAGAGTACTCCACTGTCAGAGATACGAAATCCATCATCCTTTCCTTCTAGGACCTCTTGCTTGATACTTTGAATGCTCGGGTCACGAGCTTTCTTTTCTAATATATCGTCGAACAACGTCGATGCTATCATCATGGTAGAAAGTTGTCCGAAAATGATTTCAACTCCGTAACACATAATTTCCTTTTCTAGGGGCCGAGATAATACCGATAGAGACATCAAGGTGGAATAGGACTTCCTACTGAGTGCATCGGCCACTTTGTTCACTTCTCCTGGATGGTAGAAGATCTCGCAGTCATAATCCTTGACGATCTCGAGCAATCTGCATTTTCTCATGTTTAGGTCTTTCTGTGTGAAGAAATATTTCAGACTCTGGTGATCTGTATAAATCCTACACTGAGCTCCATATAGATAGTGTCTCCATGTTTTGAGAGCAAAGACCACGACTGCTAGCTCTAGATCGTGAGTGGGATAATTCTTTTCATGTTCCTTGAGTTGCCTAGAGGCGTAGGCAATGACCTTGCCATTCTGCATGAGTAAAAATCTGAGTCCCAACTTGGAAGCATCGCTGTACATGTCGAAGCCTTCGTTACTGTCCGAAAGAGTAAGGATTGGAGCACTGGTCAGTCTCCTTTTCAATTCTGTGAAACTCTTCTCGCAGGCGTCCGTACATTCATACTTTCTATTCTTTCTGGTGAGAACTATCATAGGGGCTGCAATTCTAGAGAAGTTCTCTACAAACTTCCTGTAGTAGCTTGCTAGTCTGAGAAAGCTTCTGATTTCGCTGGCATTCTTTGGCCTGTTCTAGTTACTCACAGCTTCAATCTTTATTGGGTCTACCATCACTCCGTGCTTGGATATAACGTGACCCAAAAATGATACTTGATCGAGCCAGAACTCGCACTTGGAGAACTTTGCATGCAGTTGCTTTTCCTGAAGAATCTGCAATACCATATTCTTGTTGGGAGTATGAGGAATACAATCAAAGTCCCACATTGGTAAGACATGGAAAAGATCATGTGCTTATAAGAAAAAAGATATCTCCATTGGTCTGAGGCCTTTTGGGTAAAGCCCAAAAATAAAACCATGAGGGCTTAGACCCAAAGTGGACAATATCATACCATTGTGGAGATATGTGGATCTTATATGCACTAACAATTGGTATCAGAGCCATGGTCCATGTCAAGCCATGAACCTCGAACGAAGGAAGTTGAGCTCCCACGTCCGGATCAAGAGAACCAGACATCAGGAAGGAAGTCTAGTTGGGTCGGGGGGACCGAACAACTGGCAGGAAGTCCTGGTGGGTTGAAGATCGGACATCAAGCAGAGAAAATCCTTCGAGGAGGGATAGGCTTGAGGGGGGGCCCAATGTGGTCCTTCGTTTGAGGGGGGGATTGTTGGGAGTATGAGGAATACAATCAAAGTCCCACATTGGTAAGACATGGAAAAGATCATGTGCTTATAAGAAAAAAGATATCTCCATTGGTCTGAGGCCTTTTGGGTAAAGCCCAAAAATAAAACCATGAGGGCTTAGACCCAAAGTGGACAATATCATACCATTGTGGAGATATGTGGATCTTATATGCACTAACAATTCTGGTGTTCGGCGTTCTCTTCTTGGGTTCTCGAATATATCAGTATATCGTCGATGAAAACTATCACAAATTTGTCGAGGAATGCCGAGAATTCCTGATTCATCAGATCCATGAACATAGCAGGTGCATTCGTCACTCCAAAAGGAATAACTACGAACTCATAATGTCCGTATCTTGTTCGGAAAGTCGTCTTCGGTATATCATCTAGTTTCACTTTCACTTGATGATAGCCAGACCTCAGATCAATCTTAGAAAAGATGATGGCACCCTTTAACTGGTCGAATAGTTCGTCAATCCGTGGTAAAGGGTACCTATTTTTGATCGTTACATTATTTAGCGCTCGGTAGTCTATGCACATTCGCATAGACCCATCTTTCTTCTTTACCAACAGTACTGGAGCTCCCAATGGAAAGAGAAATACTGTCTCATCGACTCTATTACTACGTCTTCCATATATTATTGTCTCATCGACTCTATTACTATGTCTCCCAGCCATGTTTATCTTCATATATTATAATGAGGCTAGCAAAGACTATCATACATATATTTATGCATATTTAAACTAAAGGCTAGCATAAGATTATCATACTTATATTCATGCATATTTAAGTTAAAAGCATTTCTTATCATATATGAAAGAAATAGAGTAGGCATAGAATTTCTTACTTGGAGCGGTAGGATAGGAGCTTGATGTGTGTGTAGTGGAAAGGCAGATCTACTCTGATACCAACCTGTCATGCCCGCCCTTTTTTTTTTAGGCGGTGCGACGCGATCATACATACATGCATCTACAGCGGAAGACTACATGCATTTACAGCGGAAGACTTTAGACTTTGTTTTTCTTTTTATAACATAAGGCATGAAACATGGAGCATGCATAATCATCTCATAAGTACTTAGTTCAAGTTCATGATAATCATCTTAAAGGACACCAAGTAGAAACCATTCATCATCAAGTAGAGTTCGACTCTTAACAACTAACATGCAAAACTTAAAGGGAAACATGCATAAGTCTTTGAATGTAAACATATCTCTTCCACCATGCCACTACCACACACACTTTGCCCCTCCTGTTGCTCCCATTAGTTTAGCCATTCTTTACCCTTATCTGCAGTACAAGGGAACATGAAACTATAAGCACATAGGCTTAGTAAGATCCTTTCCTACTCATAAAAGCCATACATAAAAAATTAGACATAGAGTAGTGACATGATCATTCAAGAACATATAAGCATAGCATACATATAAGAGTAATGACATAAACATTCAAGAACATATAAGCATAGCATGCATATAAACATTCAAGAACATATAAGCATACATATAAGAGTAATGACATGAACATTCAAGAACATATAAGCATAACATACATATAAATATCATAATCACATAGACATAAAAAGGGTATATGCAAGATGCTCTTTGAAATCATATATTATTATAGGTACTTAAACATAATCTCAACATATTAGGCCCGACATTATACCACATACATCATCATCATTGCGAGCATCCATAAATAGACCCGAGGTAGCTAATCTCGAACCTAATAGGGTACTAGGTCCGTACTATGTCCGTCGACCTAGGGGCAACATAACATAGAAGTCCATCCTAGGCCCATACTTATGACCGTCGGCCTAGGGCAACTTAGGAGCCCATCCCGTACTAGGTCCGTACTATGACCGTCGACCTAGGGGCACGTAGGAGCCCATCCCTTGGACCTTGCTAGGGTCCGGTACAAGCCATGCAGAAAGTAAAATAGCATATCATGTTCCTTATCATAACATATAATATTTCTTTTCATAACATATCATGTTCCTTATCATAACATATCATGTTCCTTTTTCATAACATATCATGTTCATTCTCATATCATAAAGAGTGCTCTTAGTCCACATTCATAGGGAAGCATCTCTTAGGCATTTAATCATACATACTTGTTCATCATGATGCAATGAGCATAATCATACATTCATACAATCAACATGAACATAGGGTAGTGGCATAAACAAATCATGCTATCATAAAGTCTAACTAACATCATATGAACATCTTATATACATGTAGCATGGCATGGAGGATTATTAGAGGGCATGAACATGGGTTGGCCGAAACCCTAAGGGAGGGTTCTTAAGATTCCAAACACTAAAACATCTTGTACAAGGTCTACCTAACACCATAATAAGATCATATACATATATAGTATGGCATGAAAATTCATGATCTAGCATATCATGGTGTGGCCGAAACTTCATGGAGGTTCTAACGAAACTTAAACCCTAAACAACTTGTACAAGCTCTAACTAACCACATGTTAACATCCATTACATATAGATCTTGGCATGAAAGACCATTAAGAGCACAACTAGGACTTGGCCGAATGTTTCAAGGGAGCTTTGGGATCAAACACTCAAATCAAACCTATCTTTCAACATGTTATCTTCATCTACATACAAAACATGGCATGGAAACATATAGATCATAGCATGGAAGACCATTAGGACCATGAATACGGCTTGGCCGAAAGTTTCAAGGAGAGCTTTGGAATCAAACACTCAATCAAGCCTATCTATCCACATGTTATCTTCATATACATACAAAACATGGCATGGAAACATATAGATCATAGCATGGTAGACCATTAAGAGCATAAATAGGGCTTGGCCGAATGTTTCAAGGATGCTTTGGAATCAAACACTCAAATCAAACCTATCTTTCAACATGTTATCTTCATCTACATACAAAACATGGAATGGAAACATATAGATCATAGAATGGTAGACCATTAGGAGCATGAATAGGGCTTGGCCGAAAGTTTCAAGGAGAGCTTTGGAATCAAACACTCAATCAAGCCTATCTATCCACATGTTATCTTCATATACATACAAAACATGGCATGGAAACATATAGATCATAGCATGGTAGACCATTAAGAGCATAAATAGGGCTTGGCCGAAAGTTTCAAGGATGCTTTGGAATCAAACACTCAAATCAAACCTATCATTCAACATGTTATCTTCATCTACATACAAAACATGACATGGAAACATATAGATCATAGCATGGAAGACCATTAGGAGCACAACTAGGACTTGGCCGAATGTTTCAAGGGGCTTTGGGATCAAACACTCAAATCAAACCTATCTTTCAACATGCTATCTTCATCTACATACAAAACATGGCATGGAAACATATAGATCATAGCATGGTAGACCATTAAGAGCATAAATAGGGCTTGGCCGAAAGTTTCAAGAAGAGCTTTGGAATCAAACCCTCAATCAAGCCTATCTATCTACATATTATCATCATATTCATACAAAACATGGCATGAAAAATCATTGGAAGCATGAAGGAGGTCTTGGCCGAAAGTTTCAAAAAAGGTTTTTAAACAACTAACAACCAAAACAACTTGTACTGCAGGTGAGGGGATACTTACATCCTTTCGCTTGTTTAGTATTAGAATATACCCTATGTTATGCCAAGACTAGAGCTCCCTTCTTGCTTAGTTGGTTTTCGGAAATGGGAGAAGGGGGAGCTACAGTTTCGGTGGGGAAGAAGAAGAGGAGAGGAGAATGACAAGTTGTAATTCTCTTGTCTCCTCATACTCCTATTTATTCACTTGAAGGTGTCCCTTAGCCTCCCTTACCCTTATCTATCATTTCGCGTACCCTTCTAATAGCATAACCCTGCAGGGATTCTGATTATTGTATGCATCCTAAGGTTTAGTTATATACTTGGAGGTTTAGGGTTCAAACCCTGGGCCTTGCATCCTTTTTGGCTCTATTTTCTTTTATTTTTGAAAGAGGCCACATAAAAGCCCATATGATCATGCAAAAATTCTAATAAAATTTCTTGAAATTTTACGGGCATTACAGGAGAGTGATGTAAAGGGGGAGAGATGAGTGCCACCGTGGATGGTCCCTCACATTGCGGGGACTCCACTATCAAGTCTAAGCACCAGTTGGCGCGTGTGGTGATGGTGGTACGATCAAGGTCGGGGAGCCTGAGGGTCGTCAGGTTTTTCCTTATAAAGCATATGGAGTGTTCCTCTCTTACAATCATCTTCATGGCCATACACACTCCTAGGTCGATCCTAGGGCTCCCCTCTATACTATCTAGCACGGTGTAGTCGTACCCCATCCGATGGCAAATGTGAGTAAGTATGCCTCCCACATTAATCTCTCCTCTCGCTACTTTGCCCATATTCACTAAGTGTCTAATAAAATAGGACCCTACATCGATGCTACTCCTTTATTGTATCATGTCCCAGAGGCAAAGCAGCTCGCTAGCTCTCACTACACCGTCACTCTCCCCACAACCAAATATAGTACTTGCCATGATTCGGTGGAGGTATCGAAAAATGGGGTTTTAGAGGCGTGATGCTTTGGCCCTAGAAGGGTCGTAAGCGTGCTCTCCTATCAATTCGGTCCAAAAGATCCGAGAGTTAAACCCAATAGGGGTTCTTCTCTCTCCTCCACTCGGCAAGCCAAAACATGAATTCCATTGGTGTAGTGTCCATTCATGCTCAATGTTAAATATTCTAAAGGTAATCCTACCCTCTTCACTCTCTCTACCCGTTAAAACTTCGGCTTCTAAAGAACTTAAAAACTCTAAAACTATCCTAGGGTAGGTTGGGTGTCTTATTCCCATTATCTCTCCCCATCCTATTTTTGCAAATAGGGCTTGAATGTCTCCCAACAACCTTAAGGACTCAAGTAAATCATCATCAAGATACCTAGTTGCATTGATTTTACGAGTATAAAGCATGTTATATCTATCCCTATGCTCATTGTTGCGAAAAAGAAGGGTTGGAAGAGTGTTACCTTCCTCCGAAGCTTGAGGGGCATAGGTTCTCCTTGCTCGCTGCTCCGAAACACCGGATCGAGATACCACTTACTTGGTCCTCCTTGTCCTTGCTTCTTTTGGCTTCTTTGAAGGTTGGAAAAACTTCTAGGTGGTGGGGACGAAGGATCCACACGGCTAGGTCAAGAAAAATCAAAACACACGGCGCAAATGGGGTGAAAATGCACGGCGTGCCCTTTTTAACCTCGCATGACACGATCGTGTGAAAACACACGGCCAGGCCATGTGCACCACAGGTTGGTTGGGCACGTCCGTGGGAAAATACACGGTCAGGCCGTGTGTCCCATTTTTCTCTCCTTTTATGCACAACGGTCAAAATTTTCTCACATGCTTCGCCGTGTAAGCTAAAATTGATTTATTTTTACCTAGCAAAGTTCTTTTCTGATCCTAATGCTAAATGAAATGGAAATCAAAGTTCAAATTAACCTAAATTCATGCAATACAATCAAAGGAAATGTTGGATCATTTAGAGTCGCTAGAGGAGGGGTGATTAGCGAAAGACAAAATTTCTCGTTCGTTCGATTATAAATGAGTACGCAATGGATAAAGAAAAGGAAACAAGATATTTTACTTGGTTCACAGTCTTTTGACTGCTAGTCCAAGGCCCTAGTGGTCCGAGACCACGTACGGAGGGCAAAACACTAAAGTACTCCTCGTTTGAGGTAGGAGTGAAACAATTACAAGAAAACTCGGGGTAGAGGGACACTCCCTCTCTCCTCGTTACGATTAAAGCTCCGAAAAATAAACAACAATATATGAGATGAACTTTAAAATAGAGCTTTTACTGACGACCTAATAGATGGAATTTGAAAGAAGATCTCGGGCTATCGTCGTCTCGGTAGCACTTCGCGTAGGCTTGTCGGAGAGTCGAGGCATTGTGATAGCACTTGGAGGCTTTTGGAATCACTTAGAATTGATGAAAGAAGGGTTAGAGAACCCCTACTTTTATAGCCTTGGAAACTCTAGACGTCCAGATCTTCAACCAATGAGAACACGCCTCCTAGCCCTTCAAAAATGAAGATAAGCTTTGACTCCCGTCGAAGCTGATCCTTGACCATCAGTCGACTGCTACCCTTACCAGTCGACTGATAGACGAATATGTCGACTGATGCAAGCCCTCAGTCGACAGATGGTAGTTTTTCTAGCTATAATGAAGAGTTAGCTCGAAAATACAGTTAATACGAGTAAGCTCGATGGCCATTTACCATCCGATCTCGACTCAGACCTTCCACGGGAAGTCTTGGTCGGATCAACGCCTAAGGATGTCCTCGTACGGAGGACACAACCTTACTTACACTCACCCACACGAGCTTACCTTTACCTTTAAAGCTTCACTTCCGGTCTTCATCTGAGTTCTTCGGCTCCCTTCGAAGTCCTCCCGGTGTTGCTCGACCACCACGACTATCCTCCGGGTGTCGCTGACCTTCAGCTTTAGCTTAGCAATTTTTCACACTTGATTCAGCTCGTGAGATAACAAAATGAGATTAACTTTGTATCTTTTGCTATAATCAAAACTCAGGTTTGACTTAGGCACCCACTGCACCAACAGGAAAACCTAAAAACTAAACTTGGGTTACCTCCTAAGAAGCACTTTGTTTAAGGTCGTTTAGCTCAACCAAACTCCATTATCAACTTGGCTCCGGAGGTTCAGTGAACCTCCATTCATCTGTCTCGGAATCGACTTCTGGTGGGCTCGACTTTATTCTGCTGAAAGTGAAGCCATCTAGGTAAGGATCTCTGCACTCTGATAGGTTGAAGAGGATGATCTCCCTATCTACCTCTAAGGAGATCTAGTGTGCCATTACGTCTATGCATGCCCCCACAGTTGCCAGAAAGGGCCTTCCCAAGATGATGGGATTATGGAGATTCGGTCTTGTGTCGAGTATAATGAAATTGGTATATATCACGAAGTTCTCGACGACCACAGGCACCTGTGCTAGCATGCCAATGGGTTGCTTGATTGTGTCGTCCACCATGCAAATCCCTATTCCCGTTGGTTGTATATTACCCAGTCCCATCTCCAGGTAAAATGCATAAGGCATCATGCTAACTGATGACCCCAAGTCACACAATGCTTCATCGAAGCCTTCCCCATAAATTGAGCAGGGGATAATAAATTCACCAGGGTCCTCAAGTTAGAGTGGAATTTTATCTTTGATTTTAGCTTGGTCTGGTAGAGTGGAAATCATGGAAGCACACCCCTTGGCGAATCTATTTCTTGGTGCTTCTCTCTCGCTGCACACTCCTTCTCCTTTAGCCTGACTTGGCTCAGGTACTGATGGAGAACTATCTATAGATTTCGACACGATTTGGGCTATCTGGGCCACTTATGTCTCCAACATACTTGTGTGACTTGTAAGACCATCAACAGTGGCCTTCAAGTCTCTGAGTGACTCCTCTATTTTCTGATGTTGGCGACGGAACTCTTCATTGGCCTTTGTTTGGGTAGCAATGAATGTTGGTGCGGGGCACTAGATAATCGAACCTAGGTTTTGATTATGGCAAAGATCCAAAGTTAATGTCATATTGTTATCTCATTAGCTGAATTAAGTGTGTAAGAAATGGTTAAGCTAAGCCAAAGGTCAGTGACACTCGGAGAATCCCGAGTCGGGAAACCGTGGTGGTCAGGCGACACCGAGGGAACTTCATGGGAGTCGAAGAACCTAGGTGGAAGACCGGAAGCAAAACAACAGGTCATAAAGGACCAGAGGTAAGCTCGTGTGAGTGAGAGACAGTAAGGTCGTGTCCTCTATACGGGGACGACCGTAGGCCGTGATCCGACTTAGACTTCCAGTGGAAGGTCTAGGTCGAGATCGGACAGTAAGAAACCGTCACATTTACCATTTTCCGTGCTAACCTTTTACTGTAAGGAAGTGACTAGGCTGGCAGTCGACTGCTGGTCATTGGACAGTCGACTGATGCACATAAGTCAACTGATGGCGACGAATCAGCCTTTTGTGCTAGGTCAAAATGGATAATGTTTGACGTGGCCACTTAGCGATAAAATTTGGTACTACCTCGTGATCAGTTCCAAAAGATGAGGAGACTTATTCCAAGGCAAAACTCTATAAAAGGAGGGGAGGACTCCAACCCAAAAATCAATTAAGATTATTCTTAAGTGCTCCTATAATGCCAAAGCTCCAACACCGTCATATCGTCGATGCGACATCAAGCTTTCATCTTCTTCGTTGGCAACAACAGCAAGTATTTTTGTTTACTGTATTCTTTGTTTTAATCGTAACGAGGTGAGGTAGACTTGTTGTCTCATCCTCGTGCTTTTGGTTTTGTGTTCGTTGTTTCCTACCTCCAACGAGAAGGAGGCCTTATAGTGGATTGCCCCTTCATACGCAGTCAAGGATCGCGGGGCCTTGGAGTAGCAACCGCTGGATTGTGAACCAAGTAAAAATAAATTTATCCTTTTTATTTTTCCCCTGTGCTTGCTCATATATCGGATGAATGAAAAGAAAAGTTTTACGCTCGCTATTTACCCCCCTCTAGCGACGCTTCTCGATCCAACAATGAAGTCTTCCATCATCAATTCTAAACTAAACTTTTGTTGTTGTTGCCCATTGCCCTGCTGCTGACCATACTCTCCTGATGGTTGGAAGTTCCCCGAGTTATTCTTATAGGAGAAATTTGGGTGATTCATCCATTTGGGATTGTAGGTACTAGAGTATGGGTTATTGGGCCTTTGATTATAGTCCCCAACTGCATCACAATGCTCGATCTGCTCTTCTAAGTCTACTCTACCCTCCACAGTAGTCCTCTCGATGCACTGCTGCTCCTCCAAAGTCAATGGCCGCATATTCAGATGTAGGATTTAAAGAGTCAAACCGTCTGCTAAGCGCATCCATCCTTACTGCTAGGTGGTCCATGGAATTGACAGTATATTGTCCCGCTGCAAGAGCTGGTTGACCACGTTCAGAAGTCCATTGATGGTGGTTCTGGGCCACCTCTTCTATTAACTCCTCTGCTTCCTCGATAGTCTTGTTCATAAGTGCTACTCTTGCAGCAGAATCAAGGGACATCTTCGTTGCGTACGTGATCCCATAGTAGAAGATGTGGATCACCAACCCTCTTTCCAATCCGTGGTGGGGGCATTGGTAGAGTAGCCCCTTGTAGCGATCCCAAGCTTTAAATAGGGACTCCCCTTTTTTCTAACGGAAGCTTGTAATTAGATGGCGCATGTGAGCATTCTTGCTTGGTGGGAAATATTTATTCAAAAATTGCTGCTCACATTGCTCCCATGTAGTAATACTTCCCGAAGGTAGGGAGTGAAGCCATTCCTTAGCCTCAATGAGAACAGGAATAGGCTCAGATGGATCGCGTCCGCAGGGTCTCTATTTATCTTCATCGTTGAATAGATTTCCAAGAATGTCTCTAGGTGCTGGTTCAGGTCTTCAGTCACAACTCCCCCGAATTGACTCTGCTGAACCATATGGATGAGTGTTGGTTTCAGTTCAAAGTTGTTTGCCAAAATGGATGGTCTAGCTATACTCGGCCTAAATCCTCTAGTGCTAGGAGCTGCATAATCCTGCAGAGGTACGCTACCTATATTTACTTTGGATGTAGCTTGGTCCTCCATCCTCTTTTGTTCAGCTCTCTGGCGATGATAGGTTCGTTCGATTTCTAAATTGATCGGAATCAGGCCTTCCGATCCTAAACGTCTAAGCCTACGAAGAATCGAGCCACAAAAATTAGGAGTACTACCTAATATTAAGAAACATGAAATAAACAAATCTAGCTAACAAAATCAAAGAGCCAATCAGGAAATAGAAAACTACTGCTAAAATAAAATAAAAACTAAATCTAGACATGGAAAATCTAAAACTGAAGTAAAATAAATAAAAGGAAAATAAAGCAAGTAAGTAAATCTAATCCTAAGTTCGATCCAATTATCCACTTCTCTATTCGATATCGAATCGATCAGTTCCTGGTAACGGTGCCAAAAACTTGATGCACGCGAACGCGACCTCAAATCTTGCGATAGAGACCGTCGAGGACTCGAAGTGTGTGCTCGCACTCAACGCTCACAAGTGCACGGATGTTGTCAAGTAATAAAAAGATTATCGATCCCACAGGGATTGAGATTCGAGTACCGATTTGTTTGGTGGATGTAATTGTTTGGGACTAGACTCTAAGGGTTGTGAATGTGAGGGTTATCAGTGATCCTACTCAATACGGTGTCACACGGAGGAAGAAGAGAGTTTGCTGCGAGTTCTTTTTAAAGGGATTCTAGGATTCCGGTTTCGCTTGTGTGTCGTAAAACATGCTATCAACTGGGCGTTGTCTAAACCTCTTGTTAGGAATATTGGAACGGCTAGAGGGGGGGGTGAATAGCGTTTCGCCCGATCGTGGATGGAATTCAATCTCGTTCGTGTCTACAATTTTGTTAGCGCAGCGGAATACAGATAAGGATAACAATAACGAAATAGACAACAAGCTAACACAATGATATAACGTGGTTCGGAACCGCACGGTTCCTACTCCACGGATCGAGCTTTAAAGAGCCATAGTGATGCACACGCACTCACTAATGATAAACACTTCTTCTCGACACAAGTCGGAGGCGGAGAAATCCCGTACAAACGTTTATAACAATAAACGAAAGGAATACAAGCAATATACAATGTAAATACGAAATACAAGTAAAGAAAAGACTTTACAACACTTGTTTTGATTGCTTGAATGCTTGGTTGCTTGCTTGCACTTGGAGACTTGATTTGCACCAACAAATCGCCCCAATAGCCCTCAAGAACCGATACCAAAATCCTCCATCACGAGCTCCTTATAAAGCTTCAACCTATGCTGGAAAAGGTCTATCAGTCGACTGATCGGGACCATCAGTCGACTGATGCCACTGTTGTCGTGAGACAACGGCTAGATCCATGCTGGATAAGTCCAACGGATCTACCATCAGTCGACTGATTGTGACCATCAGTCGACTGATGGAGTCCTCACTCGACCAGTCTCGACTCCGATACGTGGCGAATTTCGAGCACCGCCGATCGATCACGATCGATCGGGCCGATCGCCGCCATCAATCGACCGCCTCCGGGCACGGTCATGATCGCTAGGCCATAACCCATGAGGTTTTAGCCCAAGTATGGTTCCCCCATACTTGCTAGACCACCCTTAGCCTAGACCTAAGCCTTCTAGCCACCTCCATCAGCCTCACGCCTCTCGGATCCCTCCAAGTCATCCATGACTTGTTCATCCATTGCGCTAGCCTTCAGGTGCTTCCATCGGCTATGTCATGCTAACGGTGTCTACACCGCCAAGGCACATTGGACTTACGCCGCCAAGACTCCGCTTGGACTTTACGCCGCCAACCATTGGACTCATGCTGTCAAGACTACCGCTTGGACTTTACGCCGCCAATATCAATCCCCTTGGACTTCAAATGCCAACCCATGTTGGACTTTCCATGCCAAGACCATGCTTGGACTTTCCTTGCCAACCCATGTTGGACTTCTCAAATGCCAAGACCATGCTTGGACTTTCCCTTGCCAACCCATGTTGGACTTTTACATTGCCAAGACCATGCTTGGACTTTCCCTTGCCAACCCATGTTGGACTTTTCATGCCAAGTACCCATGACTTGGACTTTACCTTGACAATTACATTGTCATATGTTTTTGTCGAAACATCAAAACACATCAAAACATTACTCGAGCCAAACTCGAGTCCTAGTCAATCGTGACCTGGGCCGATTGCACCAACACCTCTAACTATGGTCTTGTAGAAGGGACATCATACACTCTCCCGATGAGCCACTGCATCTATCGGGAGCTATCTCTACCTTACAAGGACTGGATATGCAGTACGAGGATGCCAAATCAATCCCTACGATGAACCGTTTCTAGTTCTATCGCATCCTTCTACCCACAATTATAGGAGATGAGGCCAACCCCTAGGTTCTTCATATAAATCCCATAAATCTTAGATACTAGGGTTGTCACCCCTCGAATTGGCTAAGCACAGTAGATAGAAAACCAAATACACAGAGATATCAGTCTAAACTAATTCCAATTGCAAATTCAAACTCAATACAAGAATTCAATTTGAAGCAATATATCCTACGCACACAAACTACTCCCTAATCCTAGAATCGAAGTAACTACTCTATAGATAGGAGAAGAGAAACACAAGGCATGTTCATGTTTGAATAAATAAAAGATAAAGTGCAAGAACAGAAATTTACAATGCCAATGTGGCCTTCTCTCTGGCGTTGAAGTGCAGAATCTTGACCTCTGGCGGCGTTCTTCCTCCCCATTGCGAGTTCCCGAAGCTTTTTAGGGCTTCAGGGTGCCGTCCCAGCCGTCTTTGCCTCCTCCTAGGGTTTGGGTGGAGCTTTCCTTATATAGACATCATGTTGGATCGCTCTGAAACCTGGAAAATAATCAACTCACATCGGAACGCGCAATGCCACATGGCCAGGCCGTGTGTGGCACTAGGGTGGCCGATTTCGTCCCTTGGACACGACCGTTTGTAGCCACACGCCCTGGCCGTGTCCCCTTCTGCGTCTAGCTGCAAAATGCCCTTCTTTTGCTCTGAAAGTGCTCCTTTTTCCCCATGAAATGCTATCTTGCACACAAAAGTACAAAGAGCAGACCTCCGAACCAGAAAATAGGAAATGCATGCAAAACAAAGTGACATATGTATGAAACTAACATAAAATGTAATGAGATGTGAGCGAAAACTACTCCTAAAACCCTATATGTTTTGCTCACATCAGTTACCTAGGTCATTGGTGGTGGCCAGAGTGGGTTCTTCATCTCTCCCAGAGGTAGACATCACTTCTTGACTTTGCTCTTGTTTCGAAGTAGATGGTCTCTCCTCCCCCTCAATCCTAGAGGTTGAGGTTTCTTCCAATTCTACCTCTTCCTTGGATGTTGATGGCCTTTCAACCTCCAATTCTTCCACCTCTTCTTCCTCCTCGGCTGTCGAGCACTCTTTGACTTCCAAATCTTCACTTTCTTATAAGGATGAGCTTGTTTCTTCGGCCTCTTCCTCAAATTGAGACGATGAAGGTTCTTCATGGAGCTTGGCCAATTTCTCCCATAGCTCATTGGCATCTTGAAATTCACCTAACCTAGATTTAATATCGTTAGGCAATGAATTTAATATCAATTGCATTACCTTATCATTTCTATCGAAGGCTTGGACTTGTTCTTCGGTCCATCTTTTCTTCTTGAGGTATCCAAAGCTCGAACCCCTTCACTAGAATCATCTAATCTTCAAAGTCCATCATGAAGAAGTTCTCCATCCTTGCCCTCCATTGGTCAAACCCTTCTTGTCCATAGAAGGTGTATGGAATTGGCGTATTGATGTCCCAACCCAATTTTTGTTCGAATTCCATCTTCTTCCTCTAGCGGTGCTCTCTTGGTTGTTAATCCTTGAAGAGCAACCTCGCTCTGATACCACTTGTTAGAACCTATGCGTCCGCTAGAGGGGAGGTGAATAGCATTGTCGTCGTTTGATCGGAATTTGATCGCGTGCTTGCTACAAAACTTGTTATACACAGCAGAATATACAGTAATAAAATAAATAAAACAAGAGCACAAGAACAACACCAAAATATAATGCGGTTCAGAATCGTATAGTCCCTACTCCACGGATTTGGCTCGAACGAACCCTAGCGATGCAAACACAACCACTAATCACAAATATTCCTTCTCGACAACAAGTCAAAGGTGGAGAAACTTCGTACAAGTATTCTTACAATAATAAGAAACAAATACAAGAGAATACAAAGAGAAATGTAAACAACACTTTACAAACAAGGGTTTTGAGTGCTTGCTTGTTGGTTGCTTGGATGAGCTTGAAGGACCCTGAAATGCACTTGCACTTCGCCTTCAAATCTCCTCAAGAAAGCTCCCAAAGAACCAATGCCGAAATCTCCCATGAGCTGCTCCTTTTAACCTACAACAGGTTGATTTTGTGCCTGGCAGTCGACTTCCATAAGGCCCCATTCGACTGCCAACAGTGCCTCGCGAGACAACGGCTTGATCCACGCTAGAAAAGCTCCAAGGGATCACTTGGCAGTCGACTGCCAACATCATCAGTCGACTTCCAACACCATAGCCGACTACCCAATCGACTACCGAGCATTTTGTGCTCGTGACATCATCTAGCACTCGACTGCTATCCATCATCAGTCGACTGCTAGGCTATTTTGTCATAGTCAAACCACTGTCTACTGGTCATAATCCCAGTCGACTGCTGAGTGTCAACTTGACCGCCAAGTGTCAAAACACTTGACCAGTCGACTGGTCCATATTCCTAGTCGACTGACAAACCTCAACCATGAGGTTTAACACCAAGTATGATGCCCTCATACTTGCTAGACCACCCTTAGCCTAGACCTAAGCCCTCTAGCCACCTCCATCAGCCTCACACCTATCGGATCCCTCCAAGTCATCCATGACTTGTTCATCCATACACTAGCCTTCAGGTATTTCCATCGGCTATTGTCATGCTAACGGTGTCTACACCGCCAAGGCACATTGGACTTATGCTTCCAAGACCACGCTTGGACATTACGCCGCCAACCATTGGACTTATGCTGCCAAGGCTCCACCCTTGGACTTTACGCTGCCAATATCAACTCTTGGACTTCGCAAATGCCAAGTACTCATGACTTGGACTTTCACCGCCAAGACTACACCGTTGGACTTACGTGGCCAAGACTACACCCTTGGACTTACGTGGCCAAGACTACACCCTTGGACTTTCCAAATGCCAAGTACTAAAGACTTGGACTTTCCCTTGCCAAGACCCATGCTTGGACTTCTCATGCCAAGTACTAAAGACTTGGACTTTCCCTTGCCAAGACTCATTCTTGGACTTCTCATGCCAAGTACTCAAGACTTGGACTTTCCCTTGACAATCACATTGTCATACGTTTTGTCGAACATGAAAATATCGCTCGAGTCAAACTCAAGTCTGGTGAATCGTGACCTGGGCTGATTGCACCAACAACATAAGGGTTCATAATTGACTGCTGGCTCATGGTAGCCGACTAGTGGCTATGGCAGTCAATTGCTATGTAAGGGCAGTTGACTAGTAGGGTAGAATCTGACTTGGATTAGTCCATTGTGAGACAATGGATAACTGAGCAGTCGACTAGTGGGTAAGAGCAATCAACTGCCAGACGAAAATCCAACCCGACGGAAGCTTTAAAAGGAGGAGCTCTTGGAGGATTTTTTTTTAGCCAGTTCTTGGAGCTTTTGAAGAGGAAATATTGTTGCTTTCCAGACCTTCAAAGTATCTCAAAGCAACCAAAAGATCAAGCAATCAAATGCTCACTTCCAAAATGTTGTAATTTTGTTTCTTTCATTTGCTTGTATTTTGTTGTTAAGCTCATTGTAAGAGATTTCTCCACCTCCTGAGTGTTTCAAAGAAGGAGAAGAGTTAGTGGTGATATGCATCACTAGAGCTCAACTAGACTTGACCGTGGAGTAGGGACTAGGGTTTCGAACCATGTAAAAATACTTGTGTAGTGGTTGTTCTTGTTGTCTTGTATTTTGTTTGTGCTATTTTATATATTCTGTTGTGCACTGACGCTTGTAGATGAGCACTACCGAAACAATCAAATGAAAAAACAAAGATGTTATTTACCCCCTTTAGCGCACCAAACCGTCCCCAACAAGTGATATCAGAGCAAGACCGCTCTTCAAAGACTCATCGCTAAGAGAGCAAGCGCTAGTAGAGTAAAGGAAAAATGGAGCTGCCCAATGATGGATTGGGATACAACATCCTAGCTCCACACGTCTTCGACCGCGACGATTTTGGATATTGAAAAGGTAGGATGAAATATTTTCTTATGTGCAGTATAGAAAATTGGATTAGTATTGAAGTAGGTTTCAAAGTGCCCATGGATAAAAAAGGAAGAATCCTCAAGTAGAAGAGATTGACCGAGGAGAAAATCCAAAAATCTGAGTCCAATGTTAAGGTAACAGAAATATTGATTAATTAATATCTAACAATATTATTTCCAAGATAGGTGGCTATAATGATGCAAGGAATTTATGGAACAACTTGGTGAAGTTCCATGAAGAACCTTCACTGGCCCAAATTAAAGATGATGACAATCCTAAAGAAGAATCAAGTTCATCATCTCAAAAGCCTGAGAAGTCAAAAGTTGAGAGATGCTCAACATTCGAGGAAGAAGAGGTCTTGGAAGTCTCCAACTATAGGATTGAGAGGGAGGAGAGACAATCGACATCAGAGCAAGAGGAAGCCTCTACCTCCAGAAGAGATGACGAATCCGACCAAGCTTTCCCTACCACCAAGCTAGGTAACTCAAATGCAAGTGTTAAAAATAAAAATCACATAACAAGCTTTGAGTGTAGGGAAGAAAGGCATTACAAGAGTAAATGCCTAAAAAGGATAAAGGAGAAAATTCAAATAGTGCCAAAGGAGAAGGAGAATACCAAGGAGATTGGAGCCCAAATTCACATGAGCAAGAAACATATAGTGTGCTTCTGATGCCAACAAAAGGGTCATTATCGAAGCCAATGTCCGAGGAGGAGTCACCCTAAGAAGGACAAAGGAGGAGCTTCATATGTAGGGGGAGCTAAGGTAAGCCCTAAGGTATATTTCAATAATGTTCTTCCAATTTTTAATGATAAGAATAATGCTAGAAATGTATCATCTCATAATTTACTTGCAATTATTCATGATCAAAAGCATGCTAGAAATAAATATTTTTGTTTAGGTGCTAAACATTGTAATATTAGGCCTAAGGATAACTCTAGGGCTACCCTACCTAAGGATCAAAAGGATGGAAAGGTAGAGAACAACCTAGGCATTAATCCTAAGAAAACTAGACACATGCCTAGGAAGATAAAGAATGCCCAAAAATGTAATGGACAATCAAAAATTGAGAAGTTAGAGGTAGAAAATCAAACTTTAAGGTCTAATCTTGAAAAATTAGAGAAGACCCTAAAAATAATGGAAAAATATGATTCAGGGGTCAAATGGGCAAGGTCTAGGTGTTGGTAGGAAGGAACCAACTAAGGACAAGAAAGGTTTGGGTCACAAATCTAAGGCCAAGGTAGATAAGCCCTCTTACCATAATGTTCCATTTAACTATGGAACTAGACATATGTCTAGGAAAGCCAAGGTCACAAGAGAAGTCATCCCTAAAGTTGACCATGGAAATAGTCAAGTGACTAATATTTCTAAGAAGCCTAGGAAAGTCACTAGCAAGGTTACAAGGGAAGCTATCCCTAAGGTTAATCTTGATAAGACCACAATGACCAAGGCTTTCAAGCCTACAAGGTTCATTAGAAAGATACTAAGGGAGGTTATCCCTAGGGAGTACCTAGTAAATCCAAGGAGCTCAAATAGATTTTGAGTTCCAAGGAACGTGATCCCTTCACGCTAGATGGGTTTAGGGTGTATCAACCTTGAATGGATGAGTAGTTAACTTAACCATGGTATAGACGACACTTTAGGGCATTTTCAAGGTAATGTGATATCTTGGAAATGAGTTTAGAAATATATCCTAAAAGATTTTAGGATGTGCCAATTGGAATTATGAAGTTTGAAAAATTGATCATAATTTGTACAATTAGGTTAAAGTCAAGAATGTGCCAAGTTGGGATTTTGGCATACTCAAGGATTAAATTGTCATTATGGCAAAATGAGTATAATTCCAAAAAATGGTAAATTAGATTTTATGACTTAGGTATTTCTATACCTTTACTTTATAATAGTTGTCATGCTTTGTGTGCCATATGTCATGTCATGACATCATGTTCCATATGATTAGTTAAAATGTCATGATAGCATTTAAATTGATAAATTGAATGTTAATACTTAGGTTATGTGTATTATATCATGACATCATGAATCATGAGAAAATGTTTTAAATTATGCAAATCATATATGACATGATCATAATTCATGCATTAGGATAATCAATTTGAAACTAAGGACAAATGACATTATTTAATGTCCTAGATAAAGGAATCAAATGGATATGCCTAGATATAATGCATGAACCCTTAGATTTAGGGAAGAACCATATCCACATCTCACAAGACCCATAGAATGACATGTGTGTGTATTGATACACCCTAGACACATGTGAGATGTTAGGAATATGTGTTAAGTTCAATGTGCTTATATGGTGAATCAAAATGAACTTATAACTCATTAAATCATAAGGGTAAATCATGAGGAAAGCTAATGTACAAGTCATGTACATCTAGCCCAAATATCATGATTTAAAATAGGTTGTGAAAACAATTTTTAAATCATTTTAGAAAATCTTGGTGAAGTCTATCTTTTGATAGCAACCACCATTGATAAGATTGATACAAAGTTAGGCAAAACATTGAAGGTTTCAATGCTTATGAACTTTGTATCATTCTTTGAAATTAATGGGTATTTTAATATAAAACTATTTTTTACCCATTGTGTTTGACATAAGTATTGTACATATGTAATTTCAAGATTTTTTTAAAAAATATATAATTACTTATGATTTTTCAAAATTCGACCTGAAAGTTTGATTTATGGAAAATCAGACTCCAGACGACTAGTGCATGAAGGTAGTTGACTGGTGGTAGTGGCAGTCGACTGCTGAGGCTAATTTTGACTAAACAAGGGTTGTTTATCCATTTATCAGCACCCTATGTACCATAAGTACTCATAACCCTATGATATACTTAGAGAAATATTGGAAGGGTGAGATGTTCATTGAAATTTTACCCTTATTTTTGAGATAATTAGGGTGAGGATCAAAGTTTAAGGAAGGTTAAAGTTCAAGTTTGAACTTTTACCCTTATTTTTGATGATTTAGGTTTCCTATATGCTTAGGGACCCTCCAAGGACATTGTTGAAGAAATGGTCAAAGGAGAGTAAGCCTTTAGGGGAAGTTTATCCATCCAGGGAAGATGGATGATGTTTTCAAAGGAGTAGTATGAAGGATTGCCTCTCATTTAGTGATAAGGATTTTGCACTAAGAAGAATGAAGGCATCCAAGATAACTTTGGACTAAGGGGGAGAATGAAAGATCTTATTGGAAGATGAGACATTGAAAACTTTGGTAGGCTTTTTGACTTATGCCAAAGGGGGAGAAATGGGGGTTTAAGTTAGGTAAACCTTAATTATACTTTGACATAAGAAGAGTCGAGTTAGTCTTATGGGATAGCCGACCTCAAAGGTATTGTCACCTAACTTAAAGGTATTGACAAACATCAAAAAGGGGGAGATTGTTGGTGCAATCAGCCTAGGTCATGATTAACTAGACTCGAGTGGGACTCGAGTTGGGTTTTGATGTTTGATAATGGATTTGACAATGGATTGACAATATGGTTCGACCATATGACTAGTGGATAATTGGGATATCCAATGACATATGGGGGAGATTGTGAGGAGGAGATTATTAGAGCAATCGACCTCAGGTCAAGGTTGACCAAGCTTGAGTGAGACTTGAGTGGAAGTCCAAGATTGGATTCTTGGCGATGGAGAAGTCCAAATATCGATACTTGGTAAGGAAAAGTTCAAGGGTGGAGTCTTGATAAGTGAAAGTCCAAATATGGATATTTGACAAAAGGAAAAGTCCAAGAGTGTAGTCTTGGTCGTGTAAGTCCAAGTGTATAGTCTTTGTTGGATTGAGTGAATCACTAGAAGGGGGGGGTGAATAGCGATCGTAAAAACTTCTTTTCGTTCGTCGAAAACTCAAGTATTGCAGCAGAATTAAAGACAATAAAATAAATACAAAAACCTTTGTTTTTACTTGGTTCGCAACCGAAAGGTTGCTACTCCAAGGCCCCGCGATCGTTGACCCCATACGAAGGGGCAATCCACTATAAGTCTCCTCCTCATTGAAGGCAGGAGACAACGATTACAATGAAAACCAAATTGAGGATGAGGCAACAAGCCTACCTCACCTCGTTACGATGAAAACTTCGAGTATAATAAAATAGAAACAAATTGAAAGACTATTAAGCTATCGATGAAGATGAATTCGAATCTCGGCATGTCATCGGCATGTCAGCATCGTAGCATTATCGTCGAAGCGTAGCGTCGTTGGAGCACTTTGGTAGCAAGGAATGATGGTCCAAAGAGGTGAAATGACTCTTCTTTTATAGCCCTTCAAACCCTAGCTCGTTGAGATCCAGATCTAGGTCAAAGAGCCTCATCTCCCCAAGATAAGTGGAGTTTATCTTAACTTTCATTGAGCTGGCCAGTTTGAATAGAAGTCAACTAATTGCCCTCAGTAGTCAACTGATGCTAGTAGCAGTTAACTATTGGACTGGTCACTCTCCTAGAGTAAAGAGTTAGCACATAACTAACAAGTAATGGACAATACGATGGCTACTTATCGTCCGACCTCGACCTAGACCTTCCACTAGAAGTCTTTGTTGGATCGCTGCCTAAGTTCATCCCCGTACAGAGCACATGACCTCATCATTACTCTTCACTTAGTGCTTACCTCTGGTCCTTCTGACTTGTTGCTTAGCTTTCGGTCTCTATTGGTGCAGGGGCACCAGATAATCGAACCTAGGTTTTGATTATGGCAAAGACCCAAGGTTAAGGTCTTATCCTTATCTCATATGGTCTATTAAGTGTGCAGAAATGATTAAGCTGAGCTGAAGGTCGACGGTGCCCGGAGAATCTCGAGTCGAGAAACTGTGGTGGTCGGGCAACACCATGAGAACTTTGGATGGAGTCGAAGAACCCAGGTGAAGATCAAAAGCTAAGCTACAAGTCATAAAGGACCAGAGGTATGCTCGAGTGTGAGTAAAGGTGAGGTCGGGTCCTCTGTACGAGGATGACTTTAGGCGGTGATCCGACTAAGACTTCCAGTAGAAGGTCTTGTTGGTGCAATTGTCCCAGGTCACGATTGACCAATACTCAAGCTTGACTCGAGAGATGTTTTGATGTTCGACAAAAACATATGACAATGTGATTGTCATGGGAAAGTCCAAGTCTTAGGTACTTGGCAATGAAAAGTCCAAGTGGGACACTTGGCATTTGGGAAAGTCCAAGTCTTGGGTACTTGGCATGTAAAGTCCAAGCATGGGTCTTGGCAAGGTAAAGTCCAAGCATGGGTCTTGGCAATGGAAAGACCAACATAGGTTGGCAAGGGAAAGTCCAAGCTTAAGTCTTGGCATTTGAGAAGTCCAAGGGGTTTGATATTGGCGGCGTAAAATCCAAGCGGGAGTCTTGGCAGCATAAGTCCAATGGTTGGCGGCGTAAAGTCCAAGCAGAGTCTTGGCAGCATAAGTCCAATGTGCCTTGGCAGTGTAGACACCGTTAGTATGACATAGCCGATGGAAGCACCTGAAGGCTAGCGCGATGGATGAACAAGTCATGGATGACTTGGAGGGATCCGAGAGGCGTGAGGCTGATGGAGGTGGCTAGAAGGCTTAGGTCTAGGCTACGGGTGGTCTAGTAAGTATAGGGGAACCATACTTTGGTTAAACCTCATGTTTTAGGTTAAAACCTCATGTTTGAAGTGTGCCAGTCGATTGGTGCCATATGGCAGTCGATTGGTGTGAGTCAACTAGGGTTTGACTACGCCATAGGTTAGCGATGGGTGATTAATCAGCGATCGGTGATCGTGGGATCAGTCGATTGGTGCTCGGTTTTTTGGGCATAGAATGGAGTCCGACTTGACTGCTGGGGCTAGCAGTCGAGTGGAGGCTCTATCAGTCGACTGATGGTCATAATTAGTCGACTGATGATGGATCCGTTGAATCTTTCCAGTGTGGATCTAGCCGTTGTCTCATGACAACAGTGACATCAATCGATTGATGGTCCCGAGCAGTCGACTGATCAGCATTTTCCTGCACAGGTTGAAGCTTTAAATGCAGCTCATGAAGGAGGAAAAATCTAAGGTTCTTTGAGGTTTTTTGGGGCGAGTTGCTGCTGCAATTCAGGGTCTCCAAGTGCTACTCGATCAACCTACCAAGCAAGCATTCAAAAGCAAAGTGTTGTAAAGTTTTCTTTACTTGTCTTTTGTATTTCAAGTTGTATTTGCTTGTAGCATTTAGATTATTGTTGTAATCAATTGTAAGGGGTTTCTCCACCTCTGACTTGTGTCGAGAAGGAGTTATTTGTGATTAGTGATTGCGTGTGCATTACTAGAGCTCTTTAGAGCTCGATCCGTGGAGTAGGAGCGGTTCGGTTCCGAACCACGTTATATGCTTGTGTTCATGTGATTCTTTATTTCGTTATTGTTATTACTATCTATATTCCGCTGCGCTAACGAAAATTGTAGACGAACACGCGAACGAATTCCATCGACGTATAGCACGACGCTATTCACCCCTTTCTAGCGTTCCAATGATCCCCTACAAGTGGTATCAGAGTGAGGTTGCTCTTGAAGTTTAACAACTAAGGGAGCATGCTAGAGGGTGAAGATGGAATTCCAAGAAAAGCTTGGATGGGACATCAACACTCCACCACCATACGGCCTAGAAGATTTTTCAGCGTGGAGTGCAAGAATGGAGACATTCTGGATGATGGACATAGTGGATTGGTTCATCCTCGTAGAAGGCTTTGAACCTCCTAGGGATAAGAAGGGACAAGTTCTCATGTTGAAGAAATGGACCCAAGAACAACGACAAAAATTCAAGACCGAAGCCAAGGTAACAAAACTTTTAGAATATTTGATACCTAATGATGTGTTGTCTAGGCTAGGTGAATATTTTGACGGCAAGGAGCTATGGGACAAATTGGCCAAGTTTCATGAGAAGCCTCACTTGGCACAAGTAGAAGAAGAAGAATCTTCATCGGCTTAAGAAGAGCAAGAAGCTAAGGAAGAATCATCATCATCCTCACAAGGAAGTGAGGACTTGGAGGTTGAGAGACCATCAACATTCAAGGAGGAAGAGGAAGTAGAATTGGAGGAGACCTCCACCTCTAGGATTGAGGGGGAGGAGATTAGATCACCGGAGCAACACCAAGAAGAAGCTTCAACATCCGGTCAAGATGAAGAAGCTCAAAATCCGATTCAGGCCTCCATTGACTTAGGTAACTCAAACATATGTGTTAATAATAAAATGCTTATAATATGTTTTGAGTGTAGGGAATGTGGGCATTACAAGAGTAAGTGCCCAAAGAAAGTCAAGAAAGCTCCTCCGGCACCAAAGGTCAAGGATGTCAGTCCCTCAACAATCAAGAGCAAGGAGCAAGTAATTTGCTTCAAATGCCGACTACCGGGTCATTACTGGAGTCAATGCCCAAGGGGGAAGAAGAAGGAGCATCACAAGTAGGGGGAGCCTCTAAGGCAAACCCTAAGGTAAAATTTATTAATGCACCTTCAATTTCTAGGGATAAAAAGCATGCTAGGAATTTTAATTCTCTTGCAATTCATCATGAAAAGCATGCTAGAGATAAATATTTGTGTTTAGGTGCTAAAAATGTCCACTTAGGAAATAAGGATAAATTTGGGACTAATGTCCCTAAAAATAATTTATCTAAGGACAAACCTAGGTCAAACAACTCTAGACCAATTTTACCTAGGGAGACAATCAAAAAGGTACAAGAGCACCTAGGTCTCAATCTCAAATGGACTAGGCATATGCCTAGGAAGAATCATGCCCAAAGATTAACTCAAAATTCTAAAATTGGGCAATTAGAATTAGAAAATCAAGCCTTGAGGTCGAGCCTTGAGAAATTAGAAAAGACCCTCAAGAAGATGAAAAATCAATTTCAAGGGTCAAATGATCAAAAGTCTAGGTCCAAGAGTCAAAATCAACACCTAGGACCTAAGAGACAAAAGTCAACCAAGGGCAAGCAAGGTTTGGGTCACAAACCTAAGCCTAAGGTGGCTTATCATAGTGTTCCATTAGATTATGGAACACAAACTAGGTATAGGAAGACCAAGGTTACTAGGGAAGTTATCCCTAAGAGTAACCAAGGTTTGTGCCTAGTGGCTAGGGTTTCAAGGAAACCTAGGGTGACCACTAAGAAGGTTACTAGGGAGGCAATCCCTAAGATTAACCATGGCAAGATCACAATGAGCAAGGATAACAAGCCTAGAAGGGTCATTAGAAAGATATCTAGGGAGGTTATCCCTAAGGAATACCTAATTAACCCTAGGAGCTTAAATAGGTTTTGGGTTCCTAAGAGCATGATTGATTCACACTAGATGGGTTAGGGTGTGCCAACCTTGATTGGATGGGTAGTTAACTCAACCATGATAAAGGTGGCACTTTAGGTAATTTTCAAGGATATGGGTACCTTGAAAATAGATTTGATCTTTAATCCTAAATGATTTTAGGATGTGCCAATACATTTTTGGAATTATGAAAAATCAATTAAATTGACACAATTTAGGATTAGAGGTCATAGTGTGCCATTTTGGGTTTTTGGCACACTAGAGAGAAAAGTGATAATATGGCAAAATATATTTAATTATATCAAATGAAAATTAATATTAAAATTTGGGTATTATTATACCTATATTTTTTATATGTCATGCTTTATTTGTCATATAACATGCCATGACATCATGTTTATTTTTATCATTTATATGTCATGATCATGTTTAGGATTAAGGATTAAATGTCATGGTTTTTTAGATTTATATCATATTCCATGACATCATGATCATTGGCCATGCTTTATTATGCTATCATTATGCCATGATCATTTCATGCATTTAAATTGATTAAAATTGATTTAAGGACAATGACATGACTTGGAGCCCCATTTATAAGGGAATCAAGTAGAGTTGCCTTAGAAAAATGCATGAAATCCTAGATTAGGGAGAACAAAACCCACATCTCACATCACATTGACATGTATGTGTATTTATACACCCTAGATACATGTGAGATGCTAGGATATGAGTTGAGTTCAAGGTGCATAGTTTTTGAATCTAGATGAACTAAAACTCATCTTAATTCAAAGGTGGATCATTGTGAAAGCTTGTGTACAAGTCATGTACATTGAGCCCAAGGAATATGATCCAAAATAAAATTTTGAAAACATTTTAAAATCACTTTAGAAAACCTTGGTGAAGTCTATCTTTTGATAGCAATCACCATTGATGAGATTGATACAAAGTGAGCTAAAACTTAGAAGTTTTCTTCACTTTTGAATTTTGTATCAATTTTAGTATTTTATGGGTAAAATATTTTTCTATTATTTTTCACCCATTGTATTTACTATAAGTAATATGCATATGAATTTTCATGATTTTTCGATATGCGTATAATTATTTATGAATTTTCAAATTTTATTTCTGATAACTGAAATTCTGATATTTCAGTTATCAGTCGACGGCCCTGGGTGGCAGTCGACTGATGTGGGCGACAGTCGACTGGTAGCTGAGAGAGTCAACTGCCAATGTTGATTTCGGAAAAACAAGATATGTTTAACCCAGTTTCAGCTACGGTAAAGATTTCTAACCACTTTTAACCCTAGGATATGCTTTGGAAAGCATTATAAAGGGTGAAAATACATTGGATATGGATTAGGAGAGATGTTAGGATGACGTATCAATCTTAAGGTGTGGAGAGTTCATTTTTGAACTTTGAACCTTATTTTTGATGGTTTAGAGTTCCTATTGGCTTAGGGACTTCCCAAGGACATTGTTGGTGCAGTGGTCAAGGGGGAGCAAGCCTTTAGAGGGAGGTATCCATCATGGGATGATGGATGATATTTTTCCTCATGAGGGGGAAAAGGGATTTTGAGATACCTAATTTGGGAATTGGGAGAGTGTATAGGATTGCCTCTCTTGAGTGATATGGGACTTATCACTAGGAAGATGGTAGGCATCCTAGGTATTCTTAGACCAAGGGGGAGATTGTAAGATCTCATTGGGACATGAGACATTGACCTCCTTGGAGAGAACCTTTTTGATGTTAGTCAAAAAGGGGGAGAATGTTTTGGGAGAGAACTTATTGGGAGAATGACATCAATTGGGAAAATTGATGGGGATGATTGGTTTGAGTTATATGGTCTAACTCAATGGTTTGTTTAGTTTTTGTCAAACATCAAAAAGGGGGAGATTGTTGGTGCAATCGACCCATGTCACGATAGACCAAGACTCGAGCTTGACTCGAGTGATGTTTTGATATTCAACAAAAACATATGACAATGTGATTGTCATGGGAAAGTCCAAGTCTTTGGTACTTGGCAATGAAAAGTCCAAATGGGACACTTAGCATTTGGAAAAGTCCAAGTCTTGGGTACTTGGCATGTAAAGTCCAAGCATGGGTCTTGGCAAGGTAAAGTCCAAGCATGGGTCTTGGCAATGGAAAGTCCAACATAGGTTGGCAAGGAAAAGTCCAAGCATGAGTCTTGCCATTTGAGAAGTCCAAGGGATTTGATATTGGCGGCGTAAAGTCCAACCGGGAGTCTTGGCCGCATAAGTCCAATGGTTGGCGGCATAAAGTCCAAGCGAAGTCTTGGCAGCATAAGTCCAATGTGCCTTGGCAGTGTAGACACCGTTAGCATGACATAGTCGATGGAAGCACCTAAAGGCTAGTGCGATGGATGGACAAGTCATGGATGACTTGGAGGGATCTGAGGGGCATGAGGCTGATGGAGGTGGCTAGAAGGCTTTGGTCTAGGCTACGGGTGGTCTAGCAAGTATGGGGGAACCATACTTGGGTTAAACCTCATGTTTGAGGTGTGCCAGTCGACTGGTGTCATATGGCAGTCGACTGGTGCGAGTCAACTAGGGTTTAACTATGGGAATTGCCCTAGCGATGCCATAGGTTGGGATCGGCCGATTAAGTCAGCGATCGATTGATCGTGTGATCGGTCGGCCGGTGCTCGACCGAGCACGAATGGAGTCGACTTCATCGCCGGGGCTAGCATGAAGTGGAGGCTCTATCAGTCGACTGATGATCATAATCAGTCGACTGATGATGGATCCGTTGGATCTTTCCAGCATGGATCTTGCCTTTGTCTCACGACAACAGTGGCATCAGTCTACTGATGGTCTCGAGTAGTTGACTGATCGGAATTTTCCAGTAGAGGTTGAAGCTTTAAATGGAGCTCATGAAGGAGGAAAAAGCTAAGGTTCTTTGAGGTGTTTTGGGGCGAGTTTCTGCTGCAATTCAGGGTATCCAAGTGCTACTCGATCAACCTAGCAAGCAAGCATTCAAAAGCAAAGTGTTGTAAAGTTTTCTTTACTTGTCTTTTGTATTTCATGTTGTATTTCCTTGTAACATTTAGATTATTGTTGTAATCAATTGTAAGGGGTTTCTCCACCTTCGACTTGTGTTGAGAAGGAGTTATTTGTGAATAGTGATTGCGTGTGCATCACCAGAGCTCGATCCGTGGAGTATGAATGGTTCGGTTCCGAACCACGTTATATGCTTGTGTTCGTGTTATTGTTTATTTCGTTATTGTTATTACTATCTATATTCCACTGCGCTAACGAAAATTATAGACGAACACGCAAATGAATTCCATCGATGTATAGCACGACGCTATTCACCCCCCCTCTAGCGTTCCAACGATCCCCTACAGGTCTAGGTTGAGATCGGACCGTAAGGAGCCATCAAATTTATCTTTACTCGTATGTTTTTGAACTAACTCTATGTTGAAGTTGAATAACCATGATGGTAGTCGATTACTAGCTATTGGCAGTTGACTACTGCTGGCATCAGTTGACTGATGAAGGCCATTAATCGACTGCTATTCAAACTGTCCAACTCGATGAAGGTCAAGATAAGAACCCCTTTTCTTGGGGTGAGGTGTCCATTTGGATCAGATCTTGGACTCAACGTTTAGGGGCTTGGAAGGCTATAAAAGAAGGGGGGTTTTATTCCTTTAGGTCATCATTAAAAGCTTTCGAAGTGCTCCCGCAACGCCGCAACTCTATGACGCCGAAACACTACCGCAATGTTGATGACCCGCTTCCAAATTCAAGTCTTGATCGTCGTCGGTATACTTTAATTCTTTTGTACTCATTCTTTTGTTTTTGAGCTTTTGATCATAAGGAGAGGTGGGATTGTCCCTCTACCTCGAGCTTTCTTTTTGTAATCATTGTCTCCTACCTACAATGAGGAGGAGACCTTGCTTAGTGAATTATCCTCCGTACATGGTCTAGGATCATAGGGACTTGGAGTGGAAACCGTTAGGTTGTGAACCAAGTAAAAATAAATTATGTCATTTATTTTTCTGCTGCGTTACTTTGGTTTTAATCGAACAAATAGAAAGTTTTACGCTCGCTATTCACCCCCCTCTAGCGCTCTTTCGATCCAACAATTGGTATCAGAGTAGAGGCGCTAAGATTTGGTGAAACCACCAATCTAGCATTGTTTTTGGTTTTCTTTTTGTATTTATTTTAATTTTTCTTTTAGTAGTGTTTTTTGTTTCGTTAAATTCTCTTTATTAATTTTCCCACACTACTAATCCAAGACGAAAGTCTTGGCAGTTCATTTTTGTCGTTTGTTTTTTTTCAAGGTTTTTCTTAAATGACCCACATTGAGGGGTATAGCACCACCCGACCTTCGTTCTTTAATGGAGATGATTTTCATTATTGGAAAGGTCAGATGGAGTGTTTCTTGAAAACATAAGTTGAGACTTGGATAGTAATGCAAACCAGCTTTGCTCTACCCACCAATGATTAAGGGGAGCCTTTGGATTTCGACAAATGGACCAACACAACCAAGAGGCAAGTCGAAGCCGATGCAATGGCTACACAAATCTTGCAATACAGTTTGTCCAAGGAGGAGCTCAACCCCGTTGACCCGTTCATAAGCGCGAAAGACCTTTGGAAAAAGCTCATCGAGCTTCACGAAGCAACCGTTGACACGAAGGTATGTAAAAGAACCTTCTTTTAAATAATTTATTTAATTTGAAAATGTAGGAACACGAGACCACCACTCAATTACATGCAAGGATTTAGGAGATCATGAATGGACTCCACTCGATCAGACAAAAGGTGGAGAATCAGGACATAATAAGGTACGCGTTAAACGCATTTCCTAGGACTACCTTTGTGGGTATCCATGGTTGATGCCTACAAGGTATCTAGAGATCTATCAAAGATTAGGTTAGACAAAAAAAATTCAGAATTTGAATTACACGAACAGTCTATCGCAGTCCCGACCGAGAAAGGAATTGCTTTGGTTGCAAGTCGGAAGAAGAAGGTGAAGAGCAAACCACCTCCCGAAGAAGAAGAAGAAGAGTACAAATCGGAGTTGAACGACGAGATGGAGACCGAACTAGTGAATCTAGTTCGGAAGATGATCAAGGCCGAAAATTCCCGATCAAGCAATCCAAGGAAAAAAAAAGTTCCAACTATAGATGCTACGAATGCAACAAGATGGGCCACATCAAATCGGATTGCCCAAGACTAAAGAACAAACCATCTCAATTCAAGAAGAAGGCGCTCAACACAACAAGGGAGGACTCGTCGGAGGAGGAAGATGAGCTCAACAATCTCGCATTTATGGCCAAGCCGATTGAGCCCAAAGACGAGTCCGAACCTGAAGCAAGCGATGAGTCAGAGACCGAGTCCGACTCTAGATCCGAAGATGAACTTTAATTCAAGATAAGCCACAGATCCATATCTGGTTCAAGAGATTCGATCAAGGTAAGTCGGTCTTTAATTGATATGCTTTACAATGAAATTAAGTATTTAACTAAAAAGTTAGCTAAGTCCGAGTCCAAGGTCGAGACTTTAGTTGAGAAGGTGAAACTCCTTAAACATAAGGTCTCCCTAATCTCTTCGACTAGTCGAGTTCAAGAGGATAACTCAACTCGAGTTGAAAAACTTGAAGAAAAGAACTCTCTCTTGAAAGGACAAGTCCAAGATCTTAGGCAAATGTTGGAAAGGTTTACTTTGGGATGCAAGGGGCTTGACCTACTACTTGGATCACAAAGGACCATGTACAACAAGGCCGGACTAGGATTTAGATCAACAATGACCAATAAATCGTATATGTCAATTGTGAATTGAAATAGACAAATAGTCCAAGCATGGGTCCCTAAGACCACTTTAATTTCACAATTAGAATCCAATAAGTATTGGGTTCCCAAGGACCAAATTCACTATGTGGAAAGACCGAATCGATTCAATGGTCCAAGGGGAGCTAATACTAAACTTGTTTATTTTATTTCTTGAATTAGACTTGCATGCTTAGTTAATTTTTGTTTTAATTTTTAGAGCGGCTAGATAGGATTAATAACCAATCAATCTTGACAATATAGTATCAGGACACGATGAAATAATAATACGTTAGGGAAATGAAGTCCTTTGTGTCCAAGTTAGATAAGGCGTATCTAGCTTGGCACACTCAACTAAGTTGAACTAGTTGAAGCTACCTCGCTGTATCCTAAACTAGTTAGACCAGGAAGTAATCTTAAGTGACTCAAGTAATAAATTTCTTGAATTTGGATTTGTCTAAGGAAGTGGTCGTTATTCCGATCAAAGAAGGCCTCTGTGTCTCGCCACGACCTGGAAGCCAATTTCTCGAAAAGGTTACTTAACGAGCTAAGGGTTAAATCCGAATCTAACCCAAGGTTGACTATCTTCAATTCACTACACTTAATCAAGTAAAATTGAAGTCATCTGAAAAACATATAAGGTTAACATGTTTCATCATGTAGAAAGGGTGAGATGACTATTAGGCTAAAATATTCAACCAACTTTAAAATTCCAATGTCCGATCCAACTACTATATGTGTATGATCAATGGATGTTTAATAGTGGGTGCTCTTGACACATGACCGGAGACCGACTAAAATTTTCGAAGCTCAGATTCAAAAGTCAAGGATCGGTAGCCTTCGAAAACAACGGGAAGCTCAAAATCATCAGTTCAGGTGATATTGAGCTAAACTCTAACTTTATAATTCGTAATGTACTTTTAGTTGAGAATTTCGATTTTAATTTACTTAGCGTAAGCCAATTGTGTGATAACAACTATAAAATTACTTTCTTACAAAATGAATGCCTAATCAAAAATAATACTTAAAGGAACTAGGAATAGCAAAATTTACACAATTAACTTACCCAACTCCTCAACCAAGTGTCTAATGACACAGCAAGAGGAATCCTGGTTGTGGCACTGACGACTTGGCCACTCTCACCCAAGACTCATACATAAAATGAGTTAGAGTGGTTTAGTCAGAGGTCTGCCAAACCTTAATAACATGGAAAATAAAATTTATAATGCTTGTCAACAAGGTAAACAAACTAGGACCTCACATCAACTAACCAACTAAGAAAGAACCAAAAGTGTACTTGAGCTCCTACACTTAGATCTATTTGATTATCATAGAGCCAAGCCACTAAATGGAAGTCAATATTGTCTGGTTATAGTCGATGACTTCTCTAGGTTCACTTGGGTTAGGTTTCTAAAAAATAAAAGTGAAACCTTAGAGCAACTCACCAAATTATGTAAATTAATTGAAAATGAAAAGAATCTTAAGGTAAAAAGACTTAGAAGCGATTATGGTTGTGAATTTGAAAGCCATAGGTTTATCGATTTTTGTAACCAAAACGGATACCACTATGAGTTTTCCTGCACTAGGACTCCTCAACAAAATGGTCTAGTCAAATGTAAAAAATTGAATATTACAAGAAGCCGCTAGAACTATGTTGAGTCAGTATAACTTACCTAATAGGTTTTGGGCAGAAGCGGTCAATACAGCCTGCTATGTTAAAAATAGGATCCTCCTAGTTAGAAGACACCTTAAAACCTGTTATGAAATTTATTATGAAAAATTACCAAACATTAAGTATTTTGGGGTTTTTGGTTGTAGGGTGCACATATTTAACACTAAGGATTACTTAGGGAAATTCACCCCTAAAACAACTACAAGAATAATCCTAGGATACTCAACCACTAGTAAAGCTTATAGAGTGTATAACAATGGAATCCTAAAAATCAAAGAAACGATTAACATAGTATTTGATGAAGAAAACAAAACTACAAAACCCGGATTAGAGGTGTTTAAAGAATCTAACTCTAGACCTGAACCTAACTCTAGACCTGAACCTTGTTCTAGACCCGAATCTAACTCACAAAATGAGTCTATTATAAATCCTAGCCCAAACCAATCTAGGGTACAATCAAACCACCCTATTGATCAAGTAATAGGTAATACCAATTTAGGGGTTCGAACTAGAGCATCCTATAGGAACCTAAGCCAAATTTCACTCATCTCAAAAATCAAACCCAAAATAATTGAACAAGTTCTTCTTGATCCCGATTGGATTATAGTCATGCAAAAAGAGTTAGCTCAATTTACTAGGAGTCAAGTTTGGGAATTAGTACCCCCACCTAAAGGAAAAATGATAATTGGAACAAGGTGGGTATTTTGAAACAAACTTGATGATAAAGAAGTCGTTAGAAATAAGGCTAGGTTAGTCGCTAAGGGATTCAGTCAAGTAGAGGGGTTAGACTACGATGAAACATATGCCCCTGTAGCTAGCACTACAACAAATTTGACTTTTCGCAGCACATATCGCATGCTGCACAACGCTAAGCTATTGAAAGTCATAAGGCATTTGCAGCGCATGGTCGTGTGATGCGGTTAAGTGCATTTGCAGTGCGCGATCGCACGCTGCGATTAAGTGCATTCGCAGTACACGATCGCGGGCTGCGGTTAAGTGCATTCATAGTGCACGATTGCACATTGTGTTAAGTGCATTCGTAGCGTGCGATCACACACTGTGGTTAAGTGCATTTATAGAGCACAATCGTACACTGCGGTTAAGTTCATTCGCAGCGCACAATCGCACACTGCAGTTAAGTGCATTCGCAACACGCAATCGTGTGCTATCGTTAAGTGCATTCGCAGCGCACAATCACGTGTTGCAGTTAAGCACATTCGCAACACACAATTGCATGATGTGGTTAAGTGCATTTGCAGCGCACAATTATACGCTGCAGTCAAGTGCATTCACAATGCGCGAAAGCGAGCTGTGGTTAAGTGCATTCACTTTATTGTAATATCAAAACACAAATAATTATAATCCAACCCACAAATACCACACAATTATAATATCACATACAAATACTATACCCATTTGTAACATCACATACACACTATTATAAAATAAAAACTTAAATAATTATAATACCATAAATAATCATCACCACCACACTTAAATAGCTAGTGTACTAATTATTCACTTAGTCACAGAAAACAATTCAAACCAATAACATAAATTCACTTGCATGATTTCTTTCCTACAAAATAATTATTCACTTAGTCACAAACAATTCAACCAGTAACACAAAATCTATATCAGTCACACAAAATTATACACTTAGAGAACCAAGCGACTGTGCTTCCTATTGCATCCTCAAGAAAATACATTTCATCATTGGGTCGAATTAGATCCACCTTCTCTAGCAAAACTCTATCAATCCAAACTTTCCAACAAGATCCACCCAGAGGAACATGATGCACTTTTGCTTTTGGATCTGTGGATGCAATTCGACCTTCTGCAACAACTCTATCACAAGACCAATGAAGTAGCTTACATTTAGTATTAACACTGACATCTCCACAATTCACGTTCTTCAGTTTTCCCTGTATAACAATAAAAAATTATTAATGTTCCCAAGTATATTTTTATAACAAAACAGGTTATTAGTAATAAGAGAGAGACTCTATCATGTAAAAGAAACCACAATATTTCTCATATCAATATGGTTACATGAGTTACAATATTGTCATTCTTTTTTGCTCCATTGACATCACTACCGCCACTAACATAATTCCTAATATCGTCATCAATGCCACCACTAGCAACCTAATTTTTTAAATAAATTTTGTCAAATAATATTATCATAATTTCACATTCACTAACAAGAACACAAAAAAAATAAATAGGGACAAATAATAAAATGTTAAGTTTTCTATAAACAATTCACATTCTTTAAGATAAGGATGTTGATAAACGAAATGACAACTCAATCAATTCACTATGGAGCCTACAACCACATCAAGTATGCTGATAATACCAGTTTCTTCTTATCAATAGTGCCAATTGCCAAACATGACACGTGCTTGCCTATGTTAGCATGTATAAGTAGATAAGCAAAAGTGCATGCCTTTTTTATGACAAGCTCCTCAGACAATAAAACTAGCATTTTTTTATAAATAATTGTTTACGAAATAATTATAAAAATTAACAATCTATTGCACTGTTTAGATCATATTTTATGTAAAATATGTCTAAACCTGCACTCGAAGCACAGGATATAGGAAGATAAGTTTGTTTCCTTGCTCTTCCAAGCTAAGGGGTATTTTTGCTTCAACTGATTATCTACACCAAGATCACCAGGGAAAAGAGGAGTTTCTGCATCTTCTAATAAATCAATAAACTCATAGTCTATTGTCTCAGACATAGTGTGTTCATCCTCATTTCCAGACACAAATACATCTCTATATAAATAATATGCCTCTCTATTTTCATCCTCCTCTTTATGAACTCATCTTGAACTACTTTCACATTGAAATTGTGATGTATAAGTTTCACCATGGAAGACCCAAATAGTGTAAGAAGGATCGATCCCCTTCATAATTAAATGCTCGTACACCTGGTCAAATTTCATATAGTTCTTGTTTTTGACAACGCATGCAATGACATAAGATTACTTCACGTGTTTTGGCATAGTTCCTAGCTTGTGCAAGAAAATTTTGAACCCCTTCCTCATACTCCGGTACAATTCTTGAAGTCAAATGCATCCATTCCTTATCCATTTTGTAAATGAGGAAAATCCTAAAATATAATGATGACTCAATTTTTTCAAAGAGAACATTAATTCACATTGTGCATGTATATATATATATATATATATAATAATTAATTGCATGTAAAATGGAACAACTATCAAAATATGCAAAACAAAACCTTAGTTCACCTTCCACATAAATTTAGCACTACAGCCATCATGTTTAATGCAACTCGAATGTCTAAAAAAGCACGCTTTTATTGCACATACACCTTGAAGTAGAAGATTAATGTTTTTTTTCATTAGAATTATTATTAAATTTGCTGTTGACATGGGTTCCTATCAAAGATATCGGAATGAAGGAACTCGAATAGAAACACAAAAGAACTCATAGAATAAAAATCAAGAACGTAGCTTGCGCTGGTTGCTGGTCGGAGGGAAAGATGAGGGTGGTGCTCCTACGGGGGCTATAACAGATGTGAAAGGACAAGGCAGAGATGACAATTCGGTAGAAAAGGAAATGGCATGCGGTGGATCCTTAGGCTAGGGTTTGCATTGTGTCTCACTTGCCGAGCAGATCAACAAAGAGGACATATAGAGTATGGGTTATGAATCCCCTCATCAAAATCCGAATCCAAACAGTAAAGTTATGCCATTATAAGTTCCAAAATGTGGAATTTTAAATTTTAAATTTTTATGTTAGAAAATTTATCAAATATAGATTTTAGGGTCCCAAATGAGTTTTAAATTAAAAAAAAATAATTTAGAATATATTCACCTATCATAAATTTATTTTGACTTATATATATATATATATATATATATATATCGGTGATCCTCTATTTTTTAAAATGAATGATAAATATTATAGGATCAAAAGTTGTACATATTTAAATGCTTACAAAATCATAGTTTATTTGACTTTTTACAGTGCACAATTATATATATCCACAATGCACTTGATTGGCACACTGCGAATAGTTTATTTTTTGATAATGAAACTTTTAATGTCGTGTAAATTGTATGCTATTATTATTTCATATTAACAAGTTTAGTATTATCCGCAGGATGCTTGATTGGAACACTATAAAAAATTAAATTTTTTATAATGATACTTTTAACGGCGTGCAAATTGTACACCGTTATTATTTCATATTAACAAACATTGTAATATCCGCAGCGCACTTGATTGGTGCACTGCAAAAAATTTAATTTTTTATAGGGAGAATTTTAACAACATGCAAAATGCACGCTTTTAATATTATCTGCAACACACATGATTAGCGCACTGTGAAAAATTTATTTTTTTATAATAAAATTTTTAACAGTGCGCAAAATGCACACTGTTATTATTTCATATTAACAAACATTGTAATATCTGCAGTGCACTTGATTGGTGTGCTGTGAAAAATTTAATTTTTTATAGGTAGACTTTTAACAACGTGCAAAATGCACGCCGTTAATATTATCTGCAGCACACATGATTGGCGCACTGTGAAAATTTTAATTTTTTTTAATAAAATTTTTAACAATGCACAAAATGGACGCTGTTATTATTTAATATTAACAGTGTGTATTTTACACTGTTAAAATGAGTATTGACATCGTATTATTTTTGCATGTTGTTGTTTGCAAAAATATAATATTATCCGCAGCGTACAAAATTGGGTGCGCTGTAAAAACTATTATTAACAGCGTGCTACAATTGTGCGTTGTTGATAACGTGCTGTGGAAAGTCATATTTGTTGTAGTGTAGACTTGAATCGATTAGAATGTTATTAGCATACGCTGCACATCGAGGATTTAAACTTTTCCAAATGGATGTAAGTCAGTGTTTTTGAATGGATTCATTAAGTAAGAAGTTTACGTTAGCCAACCACCCGAATTTGAGATTCTAGGCAAACCCGGCCATGTTCTTAAACTTAGAAAAGCCTTATATGGACTAAAACAAGCTTTTAGAGCTTCGTATGAAAGGCTTTCTATTTATCTTAAGTCTAAGGGGTTTAGTCAAGGCTTAGTTGACCCAACCATATTTGTAAAATCCATACAAAAAGAGATCTTCATTGCCCAAATCTATGTAGATGATATAATCTTTGGAACAACTAATTCAATATTACTAAATGAGTTCATTTCACTAATGGAAAGTGAATTCGAAATGAACTTAGTAGGTGAATTGACCTTTTTCTTAGGCTTATAAATTAAACAAACTAAATAAGGTATCTACCTACACCAACCAAAATATGCTAAGGAACTAATTAATAGATTTGGAATGCAAAACGCTAAGGATATTAACACACCAATGGCAACTAATATGAATATAGGAGAAGACTTAGAAGGAAAACCAATTGATTTAAAATACTATAGGAGCGCAATAGGTAGCCTCCTTTACTTAACTGTGAGTTGACCCGATATACTCTTCGCGGTAAGTATGTGTGCGAGATTTCAATCTTGCACTAAGGAGTCGCACCTAATACTAGTCAAACGCATCTTTAGGTACCAAAAAGGAACATTAAATGTAGGGATTTAGTTCCCTCAGTCTTGTTGGTGCAATCGACCCAGGTTATAATTGACCAGACTCGCGAGTGATGTTTTGATGTTTGATAAAGTAAATTGACATTGATGTTTGACATTAATGTCTGTTGATATTTTGGGGAGATTGTTTATACAATCAACCCGGGTTATGTTTAACTGGACTCGAGTTTGACTCGAGGGAGACTTTGATGGTTGACTAGGGTTGACCATGTGATTATGGAAAGTCCAAGTCATGGGTACTTGGCATGGAAAGTCCAAGTGGGACACTTTGCATTTGGGAAAGTCCAAGCATGGGTCTTGGCATGGAAAGTCCAACATGGGTTGGCAAGGGAAAGTCCAAGCTTGAGTCTTGGCATTTGAGAAGTCCAAGGAGTTTGATATTGGCAGCATAAAGTCCAAGCGGGAGTCTTAGCAGCATAAGTCCAATGGTTGACAGCGTAAAATCCAAGCGGAGTCTTGGCGGCGTAAGTCCAATATGCCTTGGCGGTGTAGACACCGTTAGCATGACATAGTCGATGGAAGCACTTGAAGGCTAGCGCGATGGATGAACAAGTGATGGATGACTTGGAGGGATCTGAGAGGCGTGAGGCTGATGGAGGTGGCTAGATGGCTTAGGTCTAGACTAAGGGTGGTCTAGCAAGTATGGGAGCACCATACTTCGGTTAAAACCTCATGTTTGAGGTTTGCAGTCGACTGGCATTATGGCCGGTTCGACTGCCGTGAGTCGACTAGAGTTCGACTGCCGGTTTAGAGATAAAATGACATTGGTACATGCCGATCGCATTGAGCTGATCCCGATGTCGGCTGATGATGATCGCGCTAAGGGATGATAATGATCGCTAGTTGATCGCGAGCCTGAAATGCCCGTGAGCCGATCAAGGCGATTGACTATCGCCGGCAATGATCGCCAAAAGATCTGTTGGAGTTTTTTTAGCGTGGATCGACCCGTTTTCTCACGACAACAATGGCATCAGTCGACTGGTGTCTTATGGCTGTCGACTTGTTAAATACAAAATTTTAGAATACTAAATTAAATGGCCAAAATTTAGGGAAAATAATCCTAGGAATTATTTTTGAGATTTTTGGAGAATTTTAGAAATTTTCCCAGAATTTTTCTGGGATTAAATGGGGCTTGTACGAGATATTTACGGGGATAAAATAAATAGGCTTTTGGAGGGCCTATTTGAAATATCAATTTTGGGGGATTAATGGGTTTGATTTAACCCTATGGGTTTGATTTAACCCTATGCTTAAATACCAAAATCTTGGTTAGGGTTTAATTAAAACCTAAGTTAGAAAAAACTAGTTTTCTTTATTTTTTTTCCCTACTCCGGTTGCATTCCCTGCCGCATTCCCTTTCCCGAGCCTTCTCCTCATGCAGCCACTTCGACGGAGCCATCACACTCCCCGCGCCACCACGCCAGCTACCGCCACCGTTGCTCGACCTCCGTTATTGTTACGAGCTCTCGATCGAGCTCCTCCCTCACGAGATCTTGCGGGATCTTCGACCGTGCCGCCCTCTATTTTTTCCCTTTCATCGTCATCGTCGCAGCACACTTCACCCGGCCCGTCGGCCTGCGGCGATCGTCGTGCGGCTGCGCACTGATACGACTTCACTTCGTCTCGCGGCCACCGCCCGCGTGGCTCGTGGCGCCCGGCCGACCTTCGTTGCCCGCCTCGCCTTCCACTTCCTCGTGCTATTCCTTCGCACACCGACGCCTCCGCCACTACAGATCTCACCGCACGGCGACTATCGGGCCGAGCTTCATCAGGGATACCAGAGCATTCGCAGTATCGCGACTACCCTTCGCATTGACACAGCTGAATGCTCACGACACCATTTATGTCTCTCGCTCGGTAGCAGGCAAAGATCTCCCTCCCTTCCACGCCGCCGCCTCGGCCACACGCCGTCGTAATAGTTCGATCGACATCGCCTCGACCAGTCGACCTCCGCCACCGCGATCAGAATCCGAAGACTCATCGACCTCAATTTGTTCCGACAATGAAGGAGGTAAGGGCAGAATCGGTTGTTTGATTAATCAATGGTTGTTGCTGCATGTTAATTAGTCAGTTTAGCTAATTAACTAATTTGGTTAATCAAAGTAAGGGATTAATCGTTTAAAACAATGGAGTAATCTGATTAATCTGTTATTAGGAGTAATTGGATGAATTTGGATTTAATTAATAGCTTTAATCAAATAGTATGGTTTGGGTTTTTGGAGTAAACTAATATTAATCAAGTGGTAATTAAACTTGGGGTTAATAAAGTTGATTACCTAAGCTGGTTATGATGAATTATACTTTGATACGATAGTGAGGGATTGGTTAAGTGGATAGCTTAATCCATTAGGTTTTGGACTTGATATTGGGGTTGGCAATATAATCTGAGTATATTATATGTTATGCAGGTTTCGGTCACGAGACAGGTCCACGGGCGTAAAGATTTGCATTATTTCGAGCATTTTATCAGGCGAGTATTTTGACTTATCTTTTAGATATAGTCAAGTTGATATGCTAGTTAGGATAACTTGCAATAATTTTCATGTTTATATGCCTAGTATGTGTTTGTACCTACTTGATACATGCATTTGATCGATTATGATTATATCTTCCCTGTTTTACTTGGATCATAGTTACTTGGATCATAGATATGTATTTATTGATTGTGCATATTGTTCGGATAGGTATTTTTAGTTGGATTTACATGCTTTTGTATCATGCACCATCTTGCATGATTGCATGCTGGCTGGACGAGGTTCCTTTATAGTTTAGCCCACCCGCATGGCTCGCATAATCACGCCACTCATGGGTTAGTGGTACATCGCAGGTGTGTGCGATTGCTCTGTCTCGAGTTCACTGTCCGCTCATGGGTAACGATGACGCAGCGTGGTAGCGAGCAGGGATCCATCCTCTGGTATATGACACTGGGAGATGAGAGCTTAGCTCCCCCACTCTGTTTGGGGCAGGAGGATAGGTGTACTCCGACAGCATCCTGTCCACTCGGTCACTCAGGAGCAGTGATGGCAGAGTGCACAGTTGTCATAGCGCTACCCACTCGGCTTCACCATCGCATGTGAGGCGGCTGACTGGCGTCAGGGGTGACCATGTCATTTTCATGGCATGCATTTTGCATGGATAGCATTTGTATTGTGTTTGCTGCATTTTTATTGATGCCTTGGATGTTGCATATGATGGCCATGCATAAAGGATTCATATTTGTATATGGTGATGACTTTATCTCTTATAGTATGGCACATGCTCCTGTATCAGGGTAGGAGATTCAGGTAAGTACAGTCCTTTTGTATTTCTTGCTTGCATACCCTATATGTGAGACTGTACTTGCATGATTCTTATTGTTAGCTATATCTTACTTTGCATATCCACTATATCCGCTGAGTTCTTTGAACTTACCCTGTGGTTTTATATTTATTTCAGGATGAAGCTGTCAGGAGAGTCCAGTTGCCATACCCCCCCCCCCCCTCGTCGTGATAGTTTATTAGTTGTTTGAGTTATGGTTTTGGATGTTGTATAGAAGATATGTTTAGGTCCTAATGTTTTGGTTATGTACTTGTGGAAGTTTGGAGATATTTGTTGTGTCCTTATGGACTATTCGATTGATTTGGTTGTATGTTCCTGCTTAGATGGAAGAAGGGATAGGTCTCGATGTTTTAGATCTTTTGTTTATTTTTGTTGATGGCCTGAGGCCACATATTATGTATAGTGTATTGTGGTATGTTCCGGTCGTGTTGACCGATGTATAGTGGTCGTGTAGGCCTTGTATGCAAGATTGGTATTGTCACCCGTACAGGGGAGATGCTGTCGGATTTTCATCTGGCGGGGACTCCCCTGGGGCGTGACAATTTATTTTGTATCAGAGCGTAGGTTTCGAGTTCCTTAGGGTCTTTGGGTTTTCGGAGAGTTTGCCTCGTTTGGCAGGTTAACTGGGGTATTTTCGGAGTGATACGGATTTTCGACGATTTGTATGTTTCGGAAATTCGAGGTATTATTGACGAGGTAAATTTGGGGATTTGGCGGCGACAGGACATCTCCAGACGGCTAACTGGTGAATAAATTCTAGAAAATTTTCTAGATTTAGTGCATATTTGTATTGGTTATATTGGTTATGCGGTGGTATCATGTTTTGTCTAGTATTGTTTTAACCTTATATCTGTTAGACTGCATATGGTTATTAATTGCTATTACTTCTATACGTAGCTAGTTATCATGGTGATATAAATGATTAGATATTATTGGTAGATGTTTACCTATTACTATTTGAACTAGTATTAGGATTGGACTAGTATTAGGAGTGGACTAGTTGAATAATATGACTAAGATGGATAAATTTGTAGAAGGTATACATATAAGTTCTTGAACTCTCAGATCCTAGTGCACGAGGACATGATTACATTGCTTACGTAGTTTAGGGTATATATAGGAACCTGATGTTTTATTTAGTATTGCCTTGACTTTGTTCTGGCATGACCTTTTAGTTATACCCTAATTAATTTCAGCCATTGATTGCCATTAGTATGACTATGTTGTCGTTTATTGGATAGCGTGTTATATGTTTATAGGGTTATGTGTTTTTGCAGTGGATACCATGATTAAGACTAGTAGAGGTAGAATAACTTAGATGAGGTTATTCTTTAGGAGCGGATCTCAGGAATGAAACAACATTAGTAGAACCCTAGGTTTTGGAACCCTAGGCGTAATAATCCGGATGTGCATATTAGTACATGTTTATCCATTTACTATTTCTGTTGATATGGTGATTGGACTAGTAGAGGTCGTATGATTAGGATACGATTAATCCTAAGAGGGTATATAACATTGTTCATATCTCGGCTGCCGACTATATCTCCCACTCTTGGTTGAGAGAGAGTCTGCAGTAGAGTCTCTCTATGGTTGTTTTTGTATATTTGTGGTCGAATATGTCTCCCATGCATGGTTGAGATAATCTACTGTAAGGTTATATTCTTGCGTTATTCGTTCGGAGTTGGTGATAATCGGATTCGTATGATGCCTGTAGCTAGATAGCTACTTTACAGGTTAAGTACCAAAGAGATCTGTTCGTGGTAGCATGTTGTAGCATGCATGATTGAACTGGTATAATGGTATAATTTAGACTTAACTCTCTTGCCGTGCTTGTTAGTAGAGGGGTTGTCTTTATTGGCCTTGATAGGCATTTCCTGTTAGCTAGGACGAAACCTTATGAGCAATCATCTCGACGTGTTTGTTAGTGGACTTGTGATTTTTATCGACTATGATAACCGATCATGTTAGAAGGGTTGAAACCCTAGACTTAACCATCTCGACTTATTTATTAATAAGTCAATGATCTTTACCGTCTTTGGTAAACATTTCGTATTAGAGGTGTTGAAACCCTTGCTTGACCGCCTCAATGAGTTTAATTGTAGATCGATGATCTTTATCGATTTTGATAGATGTTCTATGCTAGATGTATTGGATAAACCTAGGCTTAACAACCTAGGATAATCGACTACTCACGTGACCTATTGGTGGTAGTACGCTAGTGTGTGCAGTCAATAATTAGATATCTATATACTGATTGTCTATCCACGAGTCTCATTCGTGGTAGCATATAGTTGCGCGTAGACTGTGCTATTGATTGTCGGCCCATGGGTTACGTTCGCGGTAGCTCATAGATAGTTCCCTTTTTGTGCGAGAGCCACGAGACTTTGTCATGGTATCCGGATGTGCACTGCTTGTTGCAGTGGTTGTGTATGTTGTGGGTATATTTGTTATACTGCTGATCAGGATAGTTGCAGACTGATATTGGTACTCTGAGGGTTGGGTTACTCTAGCTTGTTCCCTGTGACTTCCATATTGTGCATTATGATTATGCACTATTATCTATACATCCATAGAGTGGTAGTACTCACCCCCTCCTTACTTATCCTCTAGGTTAACTGAAGGAGGACGTGTCATGTTGACCTACTTTTGTGTCGCTCAGAGAGTTCCTTGCCGTGCTTATCTCCCTGCATCATTGAGATGCCGCTTTGTTTACTTTATCGGTGTTGCATTTTGATTATGCACTTTGGATTTTTGTCGCAGTTTGATTTGTGTCATAAAACTATTTTACTTTAATTGATATATGTTTAGTCGTGAATGCATGCAGTTAATTAAAATATCTATATATCTATTAATATTTCGAGGTTTTTACCAGATCTGGTCCATGTATTTCTAAATATTGTCACTAAGGGGCCCCTTCGTTATTTGGATGACGGATATGCTCCCAGGACATGACAATTTTATTGGTTAGCAGTTTTACTTTGTGGGTTTTGTATTTCGAGGATTTTATTTTCCTTGGATTTTTGAGAGTTCTCGTGTTTTGGGATCAGGCAATCTGAAGGATATCTCTGAGCTATAGGAAAAGTATTGTCTTTAGTGGTTACTGTACTTTAGTGGTTAGTAAAAGTATTGACTTAGTGAAATTGCCCCAACTCATGGTCGAGGACATAGTGACCTTGCGGAACCTAATGATGATTTCAGAAGTACGGACTCTTTAGAGATTTCGATTGATGTTGAATTAGGAATCTAGGGATTTGGCTATCTAGCCACCAATTGGAAGGACAAGGATAAAACTCTCATAGAATATCAGTCCCTGCTATTAGCGATTTGGTTTTGGATAAGGCGTGTATACCTACACTGGTCAAGACGATGAAAGATCATTTTACCTTATTATAGGAGGTGTTGGATGGGATATTTCACTATCCCAATATTTCTTTTAGAGAAGATCCGGAACTCTTTGTTAAAAAAGAGATGGACCTTTGAGATTAGGCATCGATTGTCGTTGATAGAATGCGGTAGTTGTGGAAGGAAATGAATATCTTTCATTGTGGATAGAGGATCTATTTAGATCAGCTATAGAACACCTGTGTATACTCTAGGATTGATTTATGACTGGTTGGTTGAAATTGTAGTGACATGGTGTCATACAATTATCATTGTCGTTGGGATGATTGTTATATCATCAGCCTAGAGTAAAGAGAATACAGTTGTATAGCGACGACAATTTCATACTTGGTATGAATTGTATGAGCTTGTGATTATCTTATTAGACTTATTGACGACTTAGTCGTCCAGGGATTTGGGAAGTCGTGTATTCTGGACACGATTGGCTCAGTTGTGGTCGTTGGATTGCGTAACTTGGCCACTGTTGAGGGTGATAGTTGGAGTTGCGCACTTGGTCACCATTGATGGTAGTTTTCTTGGTATTGATTTGATTATTACTATAGATATGGATAGGATGCTCAAGCGGTACTACATCGCTGACTGGATGGATCAGAAAGGTGATGGAATTTACTTGGTCTGAAGCTTGTGAAACTAGTTTCAGGGTTCAGACGATGGTTGACCTTTACGTCAGTGTTGATTAACCATTCTAGTTTGGATGGAAGGGTAGTGTACATGGATGTATCATTTCGGGGATCGTAGCGGTTCCAATGCTATTGAATAATACGTATCCTAAGCTTACGAAAATTAAAGGACTGCGAGATAAGCCGTCATATATATGACGTGGACTTCGCAGTTATTATGTTGTTTTGAAGCGGTGAGGAGCAGAAATGCTCATGGAGTTTTGGCTAGCTACTGGATAGCTACTATAGAGTAGCTGGAACACGAATGATAGTAACAAGGAAGTTTGGTCGCAATAGCCTCCCAAGCACTTACAGAGTGTGTAGTGGAGTGGATTTTGGATGGTAGATGAACTACCGTCTTGACTCCGAGGAGGATAATGGTTTCCGGAGTTGCTTTAGTTTAAGGAACAGATGTTTCAAAAAATTCCGATTCCGGAATGGAAGTGGAAGCATATTATTATGGACTTTGTGGTGGGTTTGCTTAGGACACATCAAGGCCATGACGCGATTTGGGTAGTCATTGATCGACTAACCAAATCCGCGCACTTCTTAGCGATTTGGAAGGCTGAGTCTTTGGATCGTTTGATAGAGTTATATTGTCGGGATATCATCAGATTTCATGGTGTTCCTTTGAGCATTATATCAGATATAGATCCCCGATTCACGTCCCGATTCTGGCAGAGTCTGCAATAGGCCTTAGGCACGCAACTTCGTTTTAGTACTGCATTCCATCCGCAGACAGATGGACAATCTGAGCGGACCATTCAGACACTAGAGGACTTGCTGAGGTCCTATGTTATGGATTTCGGGGACAACTGGAAAGACCATTTGCCGTTAGTGGAATTCACCTACAACAACATCCATAATTCGACTATCCAAATAGCACTGTTTGAAGTATGATATGGTAGACAGTGTCGGATACCCACCCTCTGGGAGGAGGTTGGGGAGGCTCAGTTGTTAGAACCCTAGAGAGCTCAGCATGAGGAAGAGTTGGTCTATACTATTAGACGTAGGATGACAAAGGCATAGGATCGTCAGAAGAGTTATGCCAATCGGAGACGGAGACCTCTGGAGTTCTCTGTATAGTGACCATGTATTCCTGCGAGTCTCACCCATGAAAGGGGTGAAGAGATTTGACCTCTGGGGTAAGCTAGCTCCTTGGTACATCGGTCCGTTTGAGATTTTAGAGAGGATTGGAGCAGTCGCTTATTGCTTAGCGCTACCACCATCTTTGACAGGCATTTATGATGTGTTCCATGTGTCCATGCTAAGGAAGTATGTGACAGACACTACACATATTCTGTCAGATGTGTCAGGTTCCATTCAACCTGATGCTACTTACGAAGAGGTTCCTATAGGGATGTATACTGAAAAGTCTATCTTTTGTATGAACATCTTTATTTTTGAAATAAGAATCACATGATCATTGTTTGAATATTTATATTGTTATGCAATATTGTCTAATACATTACATTGTAGATAACATGGTGTGTGATATCACATGGGAGATCATGTTATCGGCTCCTTGTAAAGTATAAGTAAATGCTCACAACCGAGATGGTTTTGGACAAAACATCGGAATGGTTGTAGTGTGATTTAGTATTGGTTTGTCTTGACCATAGAATCACACTAGTGCACTTTGTGTGTATTGAGCAGGACCGACTTAGAGGTGATTCGATTTATTGCTGACTACATAATCAAATCGGACCTCAGATATTATTTAGTACATGCTCTTAATCCCGATATAATAACGAGCACATATACATAGTAGTCATCTCTTTGATTTACCAATAGGCGGGATTTATAGATTAAATCGATAGGCTCGGTAAGTTGGGAGATGATATTATTTATATGGTGTGCCGTTGATTATAGGAGGAAACCGTGTTCTATATATTAGGATGATGTTGTCCCCTTGAGGAGGTCATAAGGTTCATCATGTAAACCATGCAGGTGGACTTGGTCCGGCATGATGAAAAGGTTGAGTGGTACTACTCAAGGAGTTAGATGTTGATTAATTAATGGTCAGTAAATTAATTAATCGACGGACATTCGAGATCTTAAACACGGGGAGAAAATGTACAAATAATATATGGAGCCCATATTATCATATGGGGGTTGGTGAGGTAGATCAATGATGAACCTTTAGTGGATTGGATCATCATTAGTGAATCGGACTTTATGTGGGCTTGATCCATGGGTGGCCAAGACCCAACTCCTCCTCATGGTCCCTAATGTAGCCTATTAACACCTCATGATGCTTAGATCCAATGGATAGAAACAAAACACTAAGATCCATTGGTAGAGATTAAATCTCTAAGATCCGACAGTTGAGATTAAATCTCTAGATCTGACTGTTGAGATTAAATCCCTAGAACCAATGGATGAGATTAATTCATGACTTATCCCTAACTCTATAAAAGGATGGCATGGGAGTTGGCGTGAACTACATTGAAGGAGAGCTAGGGTTTGGGCGGCAAGAAGGAATCCTCGTTGAGATAGGATTAGGATTAGGCTTTGGAGGCAAGGGTGGCACCAAATAAGGAAGGTATTCTTCTCTTCTTCTTCCTCTTTTTGCCAATGTCCAGCACCTCTCCAGCCTCTTTTCCAGCCTTGTCCGGTGCCCAAAAGCCCCCTTCTCCTTCCCCTTAGGTGGTGGAAACAAGATATAGGGCTTCCCTTGGTGTCTTGGTTGTTTCCCACCATCTTCTCCTTCACCTAGTTGGCCGGCGGCAAGGATAGTTTTAGTTCCTTGTTGGTTGTTTCTAGTGAGGAGAAAAACCTTGTTTCTATTCTTCCTCTTTCTTTGGAAGAGCAAGGAAGGAAGATTTGCGATCTAGGAGCTTCGACTTTTGGTGGATCGTCGCCCACACGACGTCCAAAAGGAGGAAGGTTATACATTAGAAGATCGAGAGGTATACCTATTCTACTTTCTTCTTTTGCTTGTTGTTTGTTTTTGTTTTTCAATTATAAGCATGTTATAAATCTGTAAATAGATAAATAATACTTGGATCCCGAGCATAAATACAAAAACCGGCGATCCGGATATTGTCTATTCCGCGGCTACTCGTAGAATAGAGGTTCGTCGCTTAAACAACTAGTTTGTTCAAGTGACCTCTCTAAACGAATAGCACGACGATGACTTAGTTGTTTGGGCAATCCCTTTTTGTCTAGGATTAAATTTTAATCCGGGGACATCGAAGGGATCGCCATGATCAAACGATCGAGGTGAGTGGGAAGCGAAGTTTCCCCTCACGGACTCGATAAGCAAAACCCTTTAGTTGGTATCAGAGCCAAGGTTTTCGGTTTTGTGTGTTTAGGATTCGGTTAATTTTTATGCACTTTTTCATATATTATATGTGTCGGATAATAGTAGGATATGCGTAGTTTATCTCTTTGGTTGCAGGCATAAGATCCGACTATTATGGCCATATGTGTGTATGTGATTGTATGTGTGTAAATATTTGTTTTGTTGAATCCTCGGGGTTGACGAGGCTAGTATTTAGTTTTTGGTAAATTAAATACGGCATTGTTTAGCCGCTCTTTATTTTATTTTACTTTCGATCTAGATTTCATGTACACTCCCTTGTGGAGTATAGGATCGATGAATGTAAATTAAAATAGGTTTTAGTCGAGGCTCGGATCTCCGGATTGTTGGAGGATCGAAACGGACAGGTAGAGGGGGGTGAATAGCCCTCGTTCGTTGGATGTCGTAATTCTCTCTTTCGTTTGCTCGTCTACAAAATCGTTAGCGCAAGTGGAAGCATAAACAATAAAGACAAAGCAATAAACGAAAATACAAATGCTAACACGGAAGATGTAACGTGGTTCACGGCTACGCCGCTAATCCACGGTCCGATTCGTCCACGGTGAATCACTCCGCAATCTATCCACTAGATCTCTCCTTTGCACAAAGCTAGGTGGAGGTAACCTCTTTACAATCTCTCTTCTTACAATAGAATGGAATTAAAACAAGTAAGAAGAGTAGGGAATCGTGTATGACACTTTGGGAGAAGTTTAGAGCTCAAGCATTAGCCTCCCAAAGCCCCACCCCCTTCCTTTTTATAGAGGAAGAGGGTTTCCTCCCGTTGACACAGGATCAGTCAACTGATGCCCTCGATCAGTCGACTGATCCCGTAGTCGTTGCCCAATAACGGCCATTTTCCACATTGGATTCCATCCAACAGTATTGGCATCAGTCGACTGATGGTACCATCAGTCGATTGGTGCTCGATCAGTCGAGTCCTCAACGAGGTCGACTTCACTGCGTGCTGTGCCGCGTGACATCGATCGATTGCGTCCCTTAGGCGCGATTGATGTCGGATGATCGCATTGCCACTCCATGGCAATCGACTGCTTGGGCCAAATGCCCATGAGTCAGACACCAGTCGAACCCAATCGACTCAGAGCAGTCGACTGCCATTCCATGGCAGTCGACTGGTGTCGGGAAATCCCATCCGACACTTAGCCAAATGGCCAAGTTTCACTTACGAGCTACTACCCCTTCCCGGGTTACATTCGCTCACTCTCATCCCTCGGAGTCCCTCGCCTTCGAAGTTCTCTTCGTTCGCGGCCACGTCCCTCGGCAGAATCAGGCGCACAACTCTGTAATGCTCCTTCGCGTCTCTTGCCTCGAAGTCTACTTTCTCCGGCTTCACTCCAAGCTCCTCGTCCGGCGGTCCCTCGGATGCTCCAAGCGCACGACTTCCGCAAAGCTATCCTTCACCGACTCAAGGACCGAGTCATGAGATGTGAAACTCGCCACGACTCCATGTGCGAATTACTAAGTCCTGCACGACTTCAACGCACATATCAAATCAACATAACAAACTAACTTAAACCCTTTACCACACACATCAAAACCTAATCATGGCAAGAGATTGCCCTAACAATCTCCCCCTTTTTGATGTGTGGCAATCCGTTTAAGTTAGGTAAAAATATTTGATAAAAATTTTAAGGTAAGAAAGCATGTAAACATAAACATGATATAGCAACATGCAACTCCCCCTTAATCCATGAAACTCATACAAATTTTCTCCCCCTATCACAATTTACTTAAACATAATTATTTCTCCCCCTTTGACACCATCAAAAAGATTAACAATAAGTTATAAATTCATGGCATCAAGTCTAATAGGAGAAAAATACCAAAAATTGTGTTAAAACCTGAAATCAGCCTTTACTGTTCGGAATATCAGGCCACCAGTCGACTGGTTCAGACTACCAGTCGACTGGCACAAGGTTTTCAGGAATTCCTGATTTTCGGACCTAAATTCAGAAATGCATTAAAAATTCCAAATAATTCTAAAAATCATGAAACTTGGGGAACATATTTCTTGTAAGTTTCTTTATCAGTGAAAAATAGGTCTTTATGAAAAATCATTATATTTTCACGTATTTTCCAAAAATCCAAAAGGTTTAAAAACTACTAGGTTTTTGATCATGATAGTATCAAGTTTAACACCTAGTTTTATATCCAATTGTTTCAAAACATGAATACATGTATTTTAAGGTAAGAAATTATTTTGAAAACATATGAAATATCCAACCATGATCTTTGGGCAATATGTCTATGAATTAAACATAAGCCTTCCCCATGATTGGTCTATTATTGCTATTTTGACACTTTAAATGACCATCTAAATGCCATAAGCATTAGTGGACATTTGTATCATCCTAACATCTCACCCATGCTAAGTTTTCAATCAAAGTAGCCTATGGTGAGTGTGAGATGCATCCTAGAGGGTATTTGTATATACTTAATCATTATATTCATACAATTCTATCAAGGTTAAGTATCAACCTAACAATCCTCATGATCATAAAGGCATATATCAATTAATTCTATATTATGATCATGAAACACATGTGTTTGCCAAACAATAATCATGCATTAGGTATAATATGATGATAATAAGCAAAGTATCACCTAAAGCATGATTTACACCTATTTCTCATGATTATGTGCCAAATATCAAAATCATAAATCATGATTACAAGCATACATAGCAATTAATCATCATGATTTAAGCATTATTAACTATTTATAGGCACGTTATCATCACCTAACACTATTTAAAAATGTTGTCCCGCCATCCTAAGTCAACCAAAATATGATATAGGTCAATTGCATATGGTTGACTACCCTAGGGGTTTTCTAACCCTTAAGGATGGATTTTGGAACACAAAATAGATTCTTGCCTATGGGGTTTACTAGATACTCCTTGGGGATCCATTTTCTAGCTATTACCTTCTTCTTATCTTGTCCCCTAGCAATTAGGCATTTGTAGGCCTTTTCATTTTTCTTTTCTTTATAACCTAGGCCCTTTTTGTTGAAGCTAGCTCTTTGGCTTCCTATCATCATGTTCAAGGTGTTGGAGCCTATAGTGAATTTTTCTAGTGTTTTTGTCAAGTAATCTACCTTTTCCCTTAGAGCCCTATTTTCATCCATGCATGCATCACTAACATTAAATGGCATATATTCATGTGAGCATACATCATCATCATTATCATTAAAACATGCTTTTTCTAATTTTTGCTCTAATTCCTTAATTTGGTCAAGAATGTTTTGTTCTTTTTCTTGGCTCTAAATAAGTCCTTAGTGAGGCTAGAAATCATAGACATAATTTGCTTAGGGGGTAGATTTGTTACCTCACTTACCAAATCCTCTTCTTCAGATGAGGATGATGTAGAGGCTCCCCCTTCACTTGAGCTCTCTCCACTTGAGCTTGATTCTTCATTTTCGGTGGAGGAGCAATCCAAGTCATCGAAAGCCATCAATGCAAGGTTGGAGTAGACATGCTCTTCTTCATCGGATGAGGAAGAGGAAGCAAGGTCATCCCATGTCTTTGCTTTGAATGCCATGGCCTTCCCTTTTTCTTTTGCCTTCTTTTCTTCTTCCTTTCTCTTGCTCCCCTTCTTCTTCCTCTATTCTTCTTTCTTTTTCTTCTCTTCCTTACTCTTGTTTAGGAGGGGGCAATTATCCCTTATATGTCCCTCTCCTTGGCAATTGTAGCATATGACTTTCCCCCTTGGTCTTCTACTCCTATCATTGGATTTATTAAATCGAAAACCTTTTAAAGGACGTCTTACCCTCCTTACCATATAGGCTTCTTCGGTGCTATCCATGGAGGAGGAGGAAGACTCTTCGTCATCGGAGGAGGAGGGGATCTCTATCTTCTTCTTCCCCTTGTTTGCTATCAAAGCTACTCCTCTTGAAGGTTGGATTCTTGGCTCTTCTTGTATTCCTTCAAGCCTTGTTTCATGAAGCTCAATGGTTGAGAAGAATTCCTCCAAGGTGCTTACTTCTAAATTCTTGGAGATGTAGAATGAGTCCACCATGGAGCTCCACTTTGAGGACCGGGGAAAGACATCTATGACCTTCATTACCATATCCCGGTTGGAGAGCCTTTCACCTACACTTGTTAGTCCAATCAAAATTTCCTTAAACCTAGAATGTAAGGAAGTTACCTTTTCTCCCTTTTCAAGCTTGATATTTGAAAGTTGGGAGCGGAGGAGGTCTCTTCTTGCTAGCTTTGCCTCCGAAGTGCCTTCATGAAGCTCTACTAGCTTCTCCCACATCTCCTTGGCACTTATACATTCTCCAATTCTATTTATTTCTTGTTGAGGAAGCACATTGTAAAGATGGTGCTTGGCTTTTGAGTTTGCAAGGTGCTCCTCTCTTTGCCTCTTGGTCCATCTTGACTTTTCTATTGGCTTCCCCTCTTCATCCCTAGGAAAAACGAAACCGGATTCCATTGTAATCATAATATCAAAATCCGTTTCGAAAAATACCTCCATTCACTTCTTCCACCAAGCGAATTCTCCTTCAAACTTCGGTGGATGAATGTTGGAGGCGGCCATTTTGAATGTTACTTGTTGTGGCGGTTATTCCTCGACAAGCTTAACTTGGCTTTGATACCACTTGTTGAGGGATCGAAACGGCCGGCTAGAGGGGGGTGAATAGCCCTCGTTCGTTGGATGTCATAATTCTCTCTTTCGTTTGCTCGTCTACACAATCGTTAGCGCAAGCGGAAGCATAAACAATAAAGACAAAGCAATAAACGAAAATACAAACGCTAACACGGAAGATGTAACGTGGTTCACGGCTACGTCGCTAATCCACAGCCTGATTCGTCCACAGTGAATCACTCCGCAATCTATCCACTAGATCTCTCCTTTGCACAAAGCTAGGTGAAGGTAACCTCTTTACAATCTCTCTTCTTACAATAGAATGGAATTAAAATAAGTAAGAAGAGTAGGGAATCGTGTATGGCACTTTGGGAGAAGTTTAGAGCTCAAGCATTAGCCTCCCAAAGCCCCACCCCCTTCCTTTTTATAGAGGAAGAGGGTTTCCTCCCGTTGACACAGGATCAGTCGACTGATGCCCTCGATCAGTCGACTGATCCGGTAGCCGTTGCCCAATAACGACCGCTTTCCACGTTGGATTCCATCCAACGGTATTGGCATCAGTCGACTGATGGTACCATCAGTCGACTGGTGCTCGATCAGTCGAGTCCTCAACGAGGTCGACTCCACTGCGTCTGCACCGGTGACATCGATCGATGTCGATGTGCGATCGCGCCACTCCATGACGATCGCTGGGCCAAATGCCCATGAGTCAGACACCAGTTGAACCCAATCGACTCAGAGCAGTCGACTGCCATTCCATGGCAGTCGAGTGGTGTCGGGAAATCCCATCCGACACTTAGCCAAATGGCCAAGTTTCACTTACGAGCTACTACCCCTTCCCGGGTTACATTCGCTCACTCTCATCCCTCAGAGTCCCTCGCCTTCGAAGTTTTCTTCGTTCGCGGCCACGTCCCTCGGCAGCATCAGGCGCACGGCTCTGCAATGCTCCTTCGCGTCTCTTGCCTCGAAGTCTACTTCCTCCGGCTTCACTCCGAGCTCCTCGTCCGGCGGTCCCTCGGATGCTCCAAGCGCACGGCTTCCGCAAAGCTATCCTTCACCGACTCAAGGACCGAGTCATGAGATGTGAAACTTGCCACGGCTCCATGTGCGAATTACTAAGTCCTGCACGACTTCAACGCACATATCAAATCAACATAACAAACTAACTTAAACCCTTTGCCACACACATCAAAACCTAATCATGACAAGAGATTGCCCTAACACGGATGTCTCGTACATGGCGTAGGAGGAGCGGACGAGATGGCGATGCGACGGGAGTCATGTCACGCTCGCCCTTTCCCTAGGGTCCGGAGGGGCGGTGCGATGCGATCGTACATACATACATCGTACTACTTACAGCGGAAGACTTTAGACACATTTTTTTCTTTTAAACATAAATATGCATCGTCATTTTATAGATACCTCTTCTTAACATAGAGCATGCATCATTATTTCATAAGTACTTAGTGCTTAGTTCAAGTCCATAAACATCATCATCATAGGGAAAACATACATAAAGAACATAACAGATCTCCTCCACCATGCCACTACCACACACACTATGCCCCTCCTGTTGCTCCCATTAGTTTATCCATCCCTTACCCTTATCTGCAGTACAAGGTAAAAATAAACTATAAGCACATAGGCTTAGTAAGATCCTATCCTACTCACAAAAACCTTACATCGACATTAAGCATGGCATGTAACATTCATAACATATAAGCAACATAACATCTAACATATACGACGTAAGCAAACATAACATGTAGCATAAGTAACATAAGCAAACATAACATGTAACATATATAACATAGCAACATATCATGTATATATATGACATAATCAAACATAACATGCAACCTATATATCATAGCAACATATCATGTACATATATGGCCTAATCAAACATAACATGCTACATATATATCATAGCAACATATCATGTACATATATGGCATAATCAAACCTAACATGCAACCTATATAACATAGCAACATAGCATGTAAACATAACAATCATAACATGTGAACATAACAATCATATCATGTAAACATATGAAGGATGCTCTTTGAAAACATATATTATAGGTACGTAAACATAAATCTCAACATATTGGGCCCGACATTGTACCACATCATCATCATCATAGCGCGCATACCTAAATAGACCTGAGGTAGCATGTCTCAAACCTACTAGGTTACTAGGCCCGATCGTAGTCCGTCGACCTAGGGGCCATCATCATAACATAGAAGCCCATCCTAGGCCCGATCTTAGTCCATCGGCCTAGGGAAACTTAGGAGCCCATCCCTTTGGACCATGTTAGGGTCCTGGTACAAGCCATGTAGAAAGTAAAATACATACATGGTTTTCATCATAACATATCATATTTCATTTCATAAACATATCATATTCTTTATCATGACATATCATGTTTTTCATCTTCATATCATAACATATCATATGACTTTCATAACATATTTCTTCTTCATAACATATCATTCACCATAACATATTTCTTCTTCATAACATATCATATTCTTTTCATGCATATCGTGTTCCTTCTTTATAAAACATCATACATTCATATAATTATGAGGTAATAAGCATAACATGATCACAACATCACACACATATAAGCATGGCATAAGGTATAAACATCATGAGCAAGTATACATGGAATGACCTAAACTTCATGGAGTTCTATCAAAGTTTTAAACACCAAACAACTTATATATGGTCTAACTAACCACATGTTTGTTCTTTAACACATAAAGCATGGCATGGGAGGGCACTTAGGGTTTTAATTAAACCTTGGCCGAATGGGTTTAAAGGACATGAGGCTCAACCACTTAACTCTAGGTTAACCAACAACATGTTACCTTCATCTAAAATCAAAAATCATCGTGAACTCAATCAAACATGGCATAGAAACATATTAGGGGTCTTGGCCGAATAGTTCAAAGGCTTAAGGTTCATCCACTTAAATCCAGGTTAACCAAACAACATGTTATCTTCATTTACCATCAAAACATAGCAGGAACATATCTATAGCATGGCATAGAACATGTTATCTTCTTTTAACATCAAACATGGCATAAGCTCATTTAAAACCTAGCATAGAGCATGTTATCTTCATCTAACACCAAAAGTCATTATGAACTCATGCAAAACATAGCATAGAAGACACCTTACGGGTCTAGATGGACTTGGCCGAATGGTTCAAAGGGCCTAAAGGTTCATCCACTTAAACCTAGGTTAAACAAACAACATGTTATCTTCATTTACCATCAAAACATAGCATGGACTTATCTATAACATAGCATAGAACATATTATCTTCTTCTAACATCAAACATGGCATGAACTCATTTAAAACCTAGCATAGAACATGTTATCTTCATCTAGCCTCAAAACTTATCCTAAGCTCATCTAAACATGGCATAAAAAAAACATATAGAGGTCTAAAGTGGCTTGGCCGAATGGTCCAAGGCTTAGAAGTTCATCCACTTAATCTAATCCATCTAGTATCCCTTCTTCATCATGTTCATACAAGATATGGCATGGATCTTCATGGATAACTCAACCAAGCTCTTGGCCGAATGGTTTCAAGAGGATTAACACAAATACATCAATCGAAAACTTCTTGTATGCAGGTGAGAGGGATACTTACCTATAAATCTAAACACACCTATATAATCTGATCAAAATATATTCTTTATCATTTATCAAACATTTAACATGGTCGTACTCCCAAAACTCATATAGGAAGCCTTTCAAGACATGCAATCACGCTCTTTGTCCCCAAAACTTATAGGGGAAGCATCTTTGCGATCTTATGTCTTGCTTCAACATGAAATACACTTAAAATACCTAAAAATATAAACAAACATAATCTGGACAGAACATATAAATTCGAATAAAATATGGTGATAGAAGTTAAATGGCCATATTAAAGAGTTACTTATGCTATAGGTGAAAGATAACATCTTTGTGATCTTAGATCTTGCTTAAAAAGACATATACCTTAATTGTAAATTTGATCACACACATATATCATCTGATCCAAACATATAATCTTCAAAACATAGAAAAATAAGCTATATAAAACAATCGAAGAACTACTTGTACTACAGGTGAGAGATACTTACATTCTCTCGCTATCGTACTAGTATACCGCTAGGGTTTTTAGGAGATGAAGACCTTCCCTTGTTCCTTAGCCTTAGGAGTGATCCTCTAGCATATACTAAGCCTTTGTATCCCCTTGAAACCCTCTCAAAAACACCAAATAAGGGCATTAGGGTCTCGGTGAAGGAGGAAGGAGGAGGGAACATTTCGGTGGAGTTGGATCTTCTAGCAATACTAAGACTTGTGGGAACTCCTCTTGGAAAACCCCTCTTGAGAATCCCTACACAAGAAACCCTAGAGCTTGGGATGAAAAAGGGAGGAAGGGGAATGAGAAATTCGGCTAAGGATGAGGAAGAAGGAGAATGAAGAAGGAAAGTGGGGTTTTACTTCCTCTCTTCTCTTAATTCTCCTCTTTAATACCTAGGGAATGAACACCCATCATCCTTTCATGGGGGGATGAACTAACTCCTCATCTTCCTTCTCTTAATTATCCTCTTTAATACCTAGGGAATGAACACCCATCATCCTTTCATGGGGGGATGAACTAACTCCTCATCTTCACATCTATATTCTTTGTATATCTTATCCATGAATCATCCTATGATCTTGTACATTATTTATATATCTTATCCATGAATCATCCTATGGTCTAGTGGTGTCAAGGCTACCTCCCTATTAGGAGGTTCATGGTTCAAATCCTACCTATAACCATCTTTTATTTTATTTTATTTTAAACTTGAATAGTTTAGAATTTTACGGGCGTTACAATCCTTCATACCTATAAAAGTTTCGTCCTCGAAACTTAAAACAACTCCAGATACTTTTGTTTCATGTCATCCTCGCGTTCCTAAGTTGCATCTTCAAACTTTTGATTTTGCCATATGACTTTCTCTAAGGGTACTTCTTTGGTTCTCTATTTCTTGATTTCTCGATCTATTATATGAATAGGTCGACTTTCATAACTTAAATCTTCTTGAACCTGTACCATTTGTGGCTCAATCACATGGTCTTAGGAACTCTATGCAATCTGATCACCTCCTCAACATACAACTGGGCTAGTTGTTCCATTGAGTACGATATTTGATTGCTAGAAATGGGCAGATTTTGTCAATCTTTCAACAATCACCTAAATAGCTTCATAACCATTAGTTGTTTTGGGTAGTCCTACTATGAAATCCATAGCTATATCTTCCCACTTCCATTCTGGGATTTGAATAGGCTACAAAACTCTTGTAGCTATCCCTGGAGTTCCGTAACCACATGCATAAGATCAGGTGGGGGTACTGTCTCATCGACTCTATTACTACGTCTTTCAGCCATGCTTATCTTCATATATTATAACAAGGCTAGCATAAGATTATCATATATATATTCATGCATATTTAAACTAAAAACATTTCTTATCATACACTTATCTTCATATATTATAATACAGCTAGCATAAGATTATCATACATATATTCATGCATATTTAGACTAAAAACATTCCTTATCATACACTTATCTTATACATATATTCATGCATATTTAAACTAAAAGCATGCCTTATCATACATAAGCATAAGATTATCATACCTATATTCATGCATATTTAAACTAAAAACATTCTTTATCATACACTTATCTTCATATATTATAATAAGGCTAGCATAAGATTATCATACATATATTCATGCATATTTAAACTAAAGGCTATCATAAGATTATCATACATAAATGCATGCATATTTAAACTAAAAGAATTTCTTATCATACATGAAAAAAATAGAGTAGGCATAGAATTTCTTACTTGGAGCGGCAGGATAGGAGCTTGATGTGTGTGTAGTGGAAAGGCAGATCTGCTCTGATACCAACCTATCACGCACACCCTTTTCCTAGGGTCCAGAGGGGCAGCGCGACGCGATCGTACATACATACATCGTACTACTTACAGCGGAAGACTTTAGACACATTTTTTTTTCTTTTAAACATAAACATGCATCGTCATTTTATAGATACCTCTTCTTAACAAAGAGCATGCATCATTATTTCATAAGTACTTAGTGCTTAGTTCAAGTCCATAAACATCATCATCATAGGGAAAACATACATAAAGAACATAACAGATCTCCTCCACCATGCCACTACCAAACACACTTTGCCCCTCCTGCTGGTCCCTTTAGTTTATCCATCCCTTACCCTTATCTGCAGTACAAAGGAAAAATAAACTATAAGCACATAGGCTTAGTAAGATCCTGTCCTACTCACAAAAATCTTACATCGACATTAAGCATGGCATGTAACATTCATAACATATAAGCAACATAACATCTAACATATATGACGTAAGCAAACATAACATGTAGCATAAGTAACATAAGCAAATATAACATGTAACATATATAACATAGCAACATATCATGTACATATATGACATAATCAAACATAACATGCAACCTATATATCATAGCAACATATCATGTACATATATGGCCTAATCAAACATAACATGCAACATATATATCATAGCAACATATCATGTACATATATGGCATAATCAAACATAACATGCAACCTATATAACATAGCAACATAGCATGTAAACATAACAATCATAACATGTGAACATAACAATCATATCATGTAAACATATGCAGGATGCTCTTTGAAAACATATATTATAGGTACGTAAACATAAATCTCAACATATTGGGCCCGACATTGTACCACATCATCATCATCATAGCGCGCATCCCTAAATAGGCCCGAGGTAGCAAGTCTCAAACCTACTAGGTTACTAGGCCCGATCTTAGTCCGTCGACATAGGGGCCATCATCATAACATAAAAGCCCATCCTAGGCCCGATCTTAGTCCGTCGGCCTAGGGAAACTTAGGAGCCCATCCCTTTGGACCTTGTTAGGGTCCTAGTACAAGCCATGTAGAATGTAAAATACATACATGCTTTTCATCATAACATATCATATTTCATTTCATAAACATATCATATTCCTTATCATGACATATCATGTTTTTCTTCTTCATATCATAACATATCATATGACTTTCATAACATATTTCTTCTTCATAACATATCATTCACCATAACATATTTCTTCTTCATAACATATCATATTCTTTTCATGCATATCGTGTTCCTTCTTTATAAAACATCATACATTCATACAATTACGAGGTAATAAGCATAACATGATCACAACATCACACACATATAAGCATGGCATAAGGTATAAACATCATGAGCAAGTATACATGGAATGACCTAAACTTCATGGAGTTCTATCAAAGTTTTAAACACCAAACAACTTATATATGGTCTAACTAACCACATGTTAGTTCTTTAACACATAAAGCATGGCATGGGAGGGCACTTAGGGTTTTAATTAAACCATGGCCGAATGGGTTTAAAGGACATGAGGCTCAACCACTTAACTCTAGGTTAACCAACAACATGTTACCTTCATCTAAAATCAAAAATCATCGTGAACTCAATCAAACATGGCATAGAAACATATTAGGGGTCTTGGCCGAATGGTTCAAAGGCTTAAGGTTCATCCACATAAATCTAGGTGAACCAAACAACATGTTATCTTCATTTACCATCAAAACATAGCAGGAACTTATCTATAGCATGACATAGAACATGTTATCTTCTTTTAACATCAAACATGACATAAACTCATTTAAAACCTAGCATAGAGCATGTTATCTTCATCTAACACCAAAAGTCATTATGAACTCATGCAAAACATAGCATAGAAGATACCTTAGGGGTCTAGATGGACTTGGCCGAATGGTTCAAAGGGCCTAAAGGTTCATCCACTTAAACCTAGGTTAAACAAACAACATGTTATCTTCGTTTACCATCAAAACATAGCATGGACTTGTCTATAACATAGCATAGAACATATTATCTTCTTCTAACATCAAACATGGCATGAACTCATTTAAAACCTAGCATAGAACATGTTATCTTCATCTAGCCTCAAAACTTAGCCTAAGCTCATCTAAACATGGCATAAAAAAAACATATAGAGGTCTAAAGTGGCTTGGCCGAATGGTCCAAGGCTTAGAAGTTCATCCACTTAATCTAATCCATCTAGTATCCCTTCTTCATCATGTTCATACAAGATATGGCATGGATCTTCATGGATAACTCAACCAATCTCTTGGCCGAATGGTTTCAAGAGGATTAACACAAATACATTAATCGAAAACTACTTGTACACAGGTGAGGGGGGATACTTACCTATAAATCTAAACACACCTATATAATCTGATCAAAATATATTCTTTATCATTTATCAAACAATTAACATGGTCGTACTCCCAAAACTCATATAGGAAGCCGTTCAAGACATGCAATCATGCTCTTTGTCCCCAAAACTTATAGGGGAAGCATCTTTGCGATCTTATGTCTTGCTTCAACATGAAATATACTTAAAATACCTAAAAATATAAACAAACATAATCTGGACAGAACATATAAATTCGAATAAAATATGGTGATAGAAGTTGAATGGGCATATTAAAGAGTTACTTATTCTATAGGTGAAAGATAGCATCTTTGTGATCTTAGATCTTGCTTAAAAAGACATATACCTTAATTGTAAATCTGATCACACACATATATCATCTGATCCAAACATATAATCTTCAAAAGATAGAAAAATAAGCTATTTAAAACAATCGAAGAACTACTTGTACTGCAGGTGAGAGATACTTACATCCTCTCGCTATCGTACTAGTATACCACTAGGGTTTTTAGGAGATGAAGACCTTCCCTTGTTCCTTAGCCTTAGGAGTGATCCTCTAGCATATACTAAGCCTTTGTATCCCCTTGAAACCCTCTCAAAAACACCAAATAAGGGCATTAGGGTCTCGGTGAAGGAGGAAGGAGGAGGGAACATTTCGGTGGAGTTGGATCTTCTAGCAATACTAAGACTTGTGGGAACTCCTCTTGGATAACCCCTCTTGAGAATCCATACACAAGAAACCCTAGAGCTTGGGATGAAAAAGGGAGGAAGGGGAATGAGAAATTCGGCTAAGGATGAGGAAGAAGGAGAATGAAGAAGGAAAGTGGGGTTTTACTTCCTCTCTTCTCTTAATTCTCCTCTTTAATACCTAGGGAATGAACACCCATCATCCTTTCATGGGGGGATGAACTAACTCCTCATCTTCCTTCTCTTAATTATCCTCTTTAATACCTAGGGAATGAACACCCATCATCCTTTCATGGGGGGATGAACCAACTCCTCATCTTCCCATCTATATTCTTTGTATATCTTATCCATGAATCATCCTATGGTCTTGTACATTCTTTATATATCTTATCCATGAATCATCCTATGGTCTAGTGGTGTCAAGGCTACCTCCCTATTAGGAGGTTCATGGTTCAAATCCTACCTATAACCATCTTTTATTTTATTTTATTTTAAACCTTTTATGGCATTAAAACCCATATAATTACTTTGAATAATTTAGAATTTTACGGGCATTACAAGTCATATTGAAGACAAAAGCCATAATAGTTGGAAACTAATTTATTTTTCATATTTATTGCTTTTTGTTTGATATTCATGTCGTAGGCTAGAAAAATTCCTCGTTTTTAAATTACTAAGTTGGAGAGGGATATTTTTATAAATTCCCACAGCCTCCATTACGATTTGACATGTGATGCAAGCAAACTTGCGCGTCGACTCTGAGTGCCTTCCTCTCCATCGGATGAGTCTTTTTGCGGATCACAAGGTCGAATATGGTTATAGGAAATTATTAAGGTGCGTGTGTACTTGCCCATCGTAAGGCACATAACCCGAGATAATTACCTTGGTACCGAGTAATGGTGAACACTTGATACAAATATAAGTATCCTCCCCATCGGAGTCACTGCTTTTATTTGTAGGGCCGAAGAGAAACCAACTATTAATTTTACTTGTCAAAAAGTTAGGTTGACAAGATAGTAAAATTAATGGGTAAAACCTCCTCTTACAAATGTAGAATTCATATACGTCCACACGATCGTGGCATGCGATATTCTCGGTGTTTAGAGGTGTTGGTTTATTTTAAAATTTTATTGTTTGAGGAATTATTAATTTTTTGAAATCTACAGTAATGATATATGTGATTCTTAGGATTTTCAAGAATGACTTTCAGTCCACTTACTATGATACTAAAGGAAATAAACTTACTGTACCCAAATAAAATTAATTGGAAAAGAATCTAGATATTGTCTTATCTGCTAAGGAGTACAAGTATGCACTCTTCGAAGAGTGTCCTCAAGCCATGGTTTCTCAAAAAGGTTTCTACTTCTAAGCCGAAAGGCAAGAAGAAGAAGAAACAAGGTGAAGCAAAGGTGGTGGGAGGATCTCAGGGAGGAGTGAAGAAGCCGAAAGGCAAGTACTTGTAAGCAGAATGGACATTGGAAGAAGGACTGTCCCAGTCCAAAATAGAACAAAGGTATCTCCTTTGGACTAGTCGTTGAAACATGATTAGCGGTGTTATCTACCGGCACCTAGTGAGTAGATACGAGAGCCACTAATCATGTCTGCAATACTTTGCAGGGGTTCCAGGAAACCCGACGACGAGCTAAGGGAGAGATTACCGTTTACTTGGGCAATGCCATAATGGTGGCGGCTATTGCAGTGGGAGAAGTTTTATTTATCTTTTGAGAAAAATAAAACTTTGGTTCTAGAAAATTCCCTTTATGTACCTTTATTTAGAAAGAATTTAGTTTCAGTTTCTAAATTGTTTATGGATGGATATTCTATTTCTTTTAATGATAGAGTTGTTATAAAAAGGAATAGAGAGAATATCTATTTAGGTACATTGAAAGGAAATTTGTATACAAAACCTCTCACGATGCAAATTGAAGTTAATAACTCATCTTCTAATTCTAATAAGAGAAAAGAACCTTCGAAGATGAACCAAACATATCTTTGGCATCTTAGGCTTGGTCACATTAACCTAAGCAGAATTCAAAGGTTGATAGCTGATGGACCTTTGTGTTCATTAGTGGTGGAGGATCTCCCAACCTGTGAATCTTGCTTGGAGGGTAAGATGACCAAGAGGCCTTTTAAGGCCAAGGGGTATAGAGCCAAAGATGTGTTAGAATTGGTTAATTCTGATTTGTGTCTATCCAGGCTAGAAGTGGTTTTGAGTATTTCGTCTCTTCTATAGACGATTACTCAAGATATGGATACATTTACCTGATGCGCCGCAAGTCTGAATGCTTTGACAAGTTCAAAGAATTCAAGGCTGATGTGGAGAAACGTCAAGGTAAAAGTATCAAGACACTACGATCTGATCGTGGTGGTGAGTACCTCTTGGGAGAGTTTAGGAAGTACTTATCAGAGGCTGGGATTCAATCCCAATTGACTGCACCAGGCACACCCCAGCAGAACGGTGTAGCAGAGCGAAGGAATAGGACTCTTATGGAAATGGTTAGATCGATGATGAATTATTCTGACTTGCCAGATTCGTTCTGGGGATATGCTCTAGATACGGAGGTGTACATTCTGAACTTGGTTCCATCTAAATTAGTGCCTTCTACTCCCACAGAATTGTGGACTGGGCGAAAGCCTAGTCTAAGACATATTCGGATATGGGGGAGTCCAGCACATGTGCTGAAGGCAGATGCTGGTAAGTTGGAACCTCATACAGAAATATGCTTGTTCGTTGGCTATCCTAGGGGAACGAAGGGTGGATTGTTTTATAGTCCTAGAGATCAGAGGGTGATCGTTAGCACGAATGCCAGATTTCTAGAGGAAGACTATGTGATGAGCCACAAGCCCAAGAGTAAAATTGTTCTGGAGGAATTAAAAGGGGAAGTCACTTCTTTAGTACCACCGGTACAAGAGGATATACCACATGTCACTGCACCGCGTGTCACAGAGGATACACAGGTGATACCTCATCATAGTGGGAGGGTTGTGAGACAGCCTGATAGATTCATGTTCTTGGGAGAATCTTTTGATTTGGTCCCTGGCGAATATGAACCTGATCCCTGGACATATGACGAGGCAATCCAAGATAAAGATGCAATATCTTGGCAAAGTGCAATGAATGCTGAGATTGAATCTGTGTATTCAAATCAAGTTTGGGAGCTAGTAGAACCACCCGATGGTATAAAAACCATTGGATACAAGTGGATCTACAAAGAGAAAGAGAGGAATAGATGGGAAGGTTGAGACCTTCAAAGCGAGGCTTGTTGCGAAGGGGTATACTCAGAAAGAGGGTATCGATTATGAGGAGACATTTTCGCTGGTAGCCATGCTTAAGTCTATCAGGATTCTCTTATGCATAGCAGCTCATATGGATTATGAGGTGTGGCAGATGGATGTCAAGATAGCTTTTCTTAATGGAAGTCTTGAGGAAAACATCTATATGAAGTAACCAGAGGGATTCATTGCTAAGGGAAAAGAGCATCTTGTATGTAAGCTTAATCGGTCCATTTATGGATTGAAACAAGCTTCGAGGTCTTGGAACATCCACTTTGATGAGGTGATCCAGTCTTATGGATTTATTCAATGTCCGGATGAGTCTTGTGTATACAAGAGATGTGACGGAAACGTAGTGGTATTTCTTATACTATACGTAGATGACATTTTGTTGATTGGCAACAATATCAAGGTGTTATCGGACGTAAGGGTATGGTTGTCCAAACAGTTTGATATGAAGGACTTGGGGGAGGTGAGACACATCCTTGGGATCAAGGTTATAAGGGATCGCAGGAAAAGGATGTTGTGCTTATCCCAAGCTTCATACATAGACACGATTATAGAGCGTTTTAGCATGCAGAACTCCAAGAAGGGTTTTCTACCTTTCAGCCATGGAGTTTCTTTATCTAAGGAGATTTGTCCTAGATCATCTGAGGAGATAGAGGAGATGAAGGCGGTTCCTTATGCTTCGGCAGTAGGAAGCCTCATGTATGTGATGCTTTGTACGAGACTAGATATCTGCTTTGCCGTGGGCATGGTCAGCGATATCAGAGTAATCTAGAACAGAGACATTGGACTACGGTAAAGCATATATTGAAGTACCTGAGAAGGACTAGAGATTATATGTTGGTTTACCGGGCACACCAATTACTCCCTGTGGGTTACACGGATTCCGACTTCCAATTTGATAGGGATAATAGTAAGACCTTAGGTTTTGTGTTTACTTTGGAAGGTGGAGCCATTGTATGGAGGAGTGTCAAGCAGAAGTGCGTGGCAGACTCCACCATTGAAGCTGAGTATGTGGCGGCCTCTGAGGCGGCCAAAGAATCTGTATGGCTCAGGAACTTCCTGATGGACTTGGATGTGATTCCTGGTTTGCCCAGAACTATCATATTTTATTGTGATAATAGTGGTGCAGTTGCAAACTCGAAGGAACCACGAGCCCATAAGGCTAGTAAACACATAGAGTGCAAGTACCACCTGATACAAGAAATCATAAAGAGAGGAGAAGTTGTTGTGGCCAAGATTGCATCAGAGGATAACCTGGCAGATCCTTTCACTAAGGCCCTTCCGGTGAGAGCTTTTGATAGGCATGTGGAGGGAATGGGGATCAGATGTATGGCAGTTTGAAGACAACATAGTCTTTTAGTATAAGTGGGAGATTGTAGGGATGTATACTGAAAAGTCTATCTTTTGTATGAACATCTTTATTTTTTAAATAAGAATCACATGATCATTGTTTGCATATTTATATGGTTATGCAATATTGTCTAATACATTACATTGTAGATAACATGGTGTGTGGTGTCACACGGGAGATCATGTTATCGACTCCTTGTAAAGTATAAGTAAAGGCTCACAACTGAAATGGTTTTGGACAAACCATCGGAATGGTTGTAGTGTGATTTGGTATTGGTTTGTCTTGACCATAGAATCACACTAGTGCACTTTGTGTGTATTGAGCAGGACCGACTTAGAGGTGATTCGATTTATTGCTGACTACATAATCGAATCGGACCTCAGATATTATTTAGTACATGCTCTTAATCCCGATATAATAACGAGCACATATACTTAGTATTCATCTCTTTGATTTACCAATGGGCGAGATTTATAGATTAAATCGATAGGCTCGGTAAGTTGGGAGATGATATTATTTATATGGTGTGCCGTTGATTATAGAAGTAAACCGTGTCCTATATATTAGGATGATGATGTCCCCTTGAGGAGCTCATAAGGTTCATCATGTAAACCCTGCAGGTGGACTTGGTCCGACATGATGAAAAGGTTGAGTGGTACTACTCAAGGAGTTAGATGTTGATTAATTAATGGTCAGTAAATTAATTAATCGACGGACATTCGAGATCTTAAACACGGGGAGAAAATGTACAAATAATATATGGAGCCCATATTATCATATGGGGGTTGGTGAGGTAGATCAATGATGAACCTTTAGTGGATTGGATCATCGTTAGTGGATTGGACTTTATGTGGGCTTGATCCATTGATGGCCAAGACCCAACTCCTCCTCATGGTCCCTAATGTAGCCTATTAACACCTCATGATGCTTAGATCCAATGGATAGAAACAAAACTCTAAGATCCATTGGTAGAGATTAAATCTCTAAGATCCGACGGTTGAGATTAAATCTCTAGATCCGACGGTTGAGATTAAATCCCTAGAATAAATGGATGAGATTAATTCATTACTTATCCCTAACTCTATAAAAGGATGGCATGGGAGTTGGCGTGAACTACATTGATGGCAAGAAGGAATCCTCGTTGAGATAGGATTAGGATTAGGGTTTGGAGGCAAGGGTGGCACCTAATAAGGAAGGTATTCTTCTCTTCTTCTTCCTCTTTTGGCCAACGTCCAGCACCTCTCCAGCCTCTTTTCCAGCCTTGGCCGGCACCCAAAAGCCCCCTTCTCCTTCCCCTTAGGTGGTGGAAACAAGATATAGGGCTTCCCTTGGTGTCTTGGTTGTTTTCCACCATCTTCTCCTTCACCTAGTTGGCCGGCGGCAAGGATAGTTTTAGTTCCTTATTGGTTGTTTCTAGTGAGGAGAAAAACCTTGTTTCTATTCTTCCTCTTTCTTTGGAAGAGCAAGGAAGGAAGATTTGCGATCTAGAAGCTTCCACTTTTGGTGGATCGTCGCCCACACGATGTCCAAAAGGAGGAAGGTTATACATTAGAAGATCGAGAGGTATACCTATTCTACTTTCTTCTTTTGCTTGTTGCTTGTTTTTGTTTTTCAATTATAAGCATGTTATAAATCTATAAATGGCTAAATAATACTTGGATCCCGAGCATAACCACAAAAACCGGCGATCCGGACATCGTCTATTCCACGGCTACTCATAGAATAGAGGTTGGTCGCTTGAACAACTAGTTTGTTCAAGGGACCTCTCTAAACGAATAGCACGATGATGACTTGGTTGTTTGGGCAATCCCTTTTGTCTAGGATTAAATTTTAATCCAGGGACATCGAAGGGATCGCCATGATCAAATGACCGAGGTGAAGTGGGAAGCGAAGTTTCCCCTCACGGACTCGATAAGCAAAACTCTTCCGTTCCGGTACGGATTTTGGATCACAAAGAACGACAATTGCGGAACAAGACTGTGTGACTTGTCAAGGTCGGGTGGAGTCACTACCCCGATGAGGAGGCTACTTGGGAGCTTGAAGAATAGATCAGTGCTCAATACCCCCACCTGTTTACTTAAGGTACGTGAGATATGTTTTTAATACTTATGGTATCTCTTACTCATTAAGCATTTGAGTAGGAAATTTGGAGACCAAATTTTTATTAGTAGGGGAGAATGTTAAATACGAAAATTTAGAATACTAAATTAAATGGCCAAAATTTAGGGAAAATAATCCTAGGAATTATTTTCAGGATTTTTAGAGAATTTTAGAAATTTTTCCAGAATTTTTCTGGGATTAAATGGGGCTTGTACGAGATATTTACGGGGATAAAATAAATATGCTTTTGGAGGGCCTATTTGAAATATCAATTTTGGGGGATTAATGGGTTTGATTTAACCCTATGCTTAAATACCAAAATCTAGGTTAGGGTTTAATTAAAACCTAAGATAGAAAAACTAGTTTTCTTTATTTTTTTTCCCTACTCCGGTTGCGTTCCCCGCCGCATTCCCTTTCTCGAGCCTTCTCCTCACAGAGCCACTTCGACGGAGCCATCGCACTCCCCGCACCACCAACGCGTCGCTGCTACCATCTTCAACCGTCGCTCAGACCTCCGTCGTCGCCGACGAGCTCTCAGCACTGACTGCCTCCTCCCTCACGAGATCTTGCGGGATCTCCGACCCCGCCACCCTCTGTTTTTTCCCTTTCACCGCCGTCGTCGCAACACACACTTCAGCCAGCATCGGCCTGCCGGCCAGTCGCGGTTGGCAGCCACTCGCATACAACTCCACTTCGTCGCGGTCAGCCTGCGCCCCGCACGCGGCTTCAGCAGCACCATAGCCATCGACCCTCTCGTCGCCCTGCCCTCTGTCTTCCACTTCCTCATGCTATGCCTTCGCACACCGACGCCTCTGCCACTATAGATCTCACCGCATCGCGACTACTGGGTCGAGCTTCGTCGGGGATACCAGAGTGTTCGCAGCATCACGACTGCCCTTCACATCGACGCCACTGAATGCTCACGGCACCATTGTTGTCTCCTGCTCGGTAGCAGGCAGAGATCTCCCTACCTTCTGCTGTCGTCGGCGCTCGGCCACACCATGCCGCAATAGTCCGATGCTGGCATCGCCTCGACCCGCTGTCAGCCTCTGGCCAGCTGCGATCAGAGTCCGATGACTCATCGACCCCAATTTGTTCCGACAATGAAGGAGGTAAGGGCAGAATCGGTTGTTTGATTAATCGATGGTTGTTACTGCATGTTAATTAGTCAGTTTAGCTAATTAACTAATTTGGTTAATCAAAGTAAGGGATTAATCATTTAAAACAATGGAGTAATCTGATTAATCTGTTATATGGAGTAATTGGATGAATTTGGATTTAATTAATAGGTTTAATCAAATAGTATGGTTTGGGTTTTTGGAGTAAACTAATATTAATCAAGTGGTAATTAAACATGGGGTTAATAAAGATGATTACCTAAGCTGGTTATGATGAATTATACTTTGATACGGCAGTGATGGATCGGTTAAGTGGATAGCTTAATCCATTAGGTTTTGGACTTGATATTGGGGTTGGCAATATAATTTGAGTATATTATATGTTATGCAGGTTTCGGTGACGAGATAGGTCCACGGGCGTAAAGATTTGCATTATTTCGAGCATTTTATCACGCGGGTATTTTGACTTATCTTTTAGATATAGTCAAGTTGATATGCTAGTTAGGATAGCTTGCAATAATTTTCATGTTTATATGCCTAGTATGTGTTTGTGCCTACTTGATACATGCATTTGATCGGTTATGATTATATCTTCCCTGTTTTACTTGGATCATAGATATGTACTTATTGATTGTGGATATTGTTTGGATAGGTATTTTTAGTTGGATTTACATGCTTTAGTTTCATGCACCATCTTGCATGATTGCATGCTGGCTGGACGGGGTTCCTTTATAGTTGAGCTCGCAGGCAGTTACATAGCCTGCACACACTGCTACTCATGGGTTAGTGGTATATCAGTAGTGTGTGTGCAGTTGCTCTGTCAGGCTCCGCTGGTCCGCTCATGGGTAACGATGAGGTAGCGTGGTAGCGAGCAGGGATCCCTCCTCTGGTCTATGACACCGGGAGATGAGAGCTTAGCTCCCCCACTCTGTTTGGGGCAGGAGGATAGGTGTACTCTGACAATATCCTGTCCACTCGGTTACTCAGGAGCAGTGATGGCAGAGTGCATAGTTGTCATAGCCCTACCCACTCGGCTTCACCATCGCGTGTGAGGCGGCTGACTGGCGTCAGGGGTGACCATGTCATTTGTATGACATGCATTTTGCATGGATAGCATTTGTATTGTGTTTGCTGCATTTTTATTGATGCCTTGGATGTTGCATATGATTGTCATGCATACAGGATTCATATTTGTATATGGTGATGACTTTATCTCTTATAGTATGGCACATGCTCCTGTATCAGCGTAGGAGATTCAAGTAAGTACAGTCCTTTTGTATTTCTTGCTTGCATACCCTATATGTGAGACTGTACTGGCATGATTCTTATTGTTAGCTATATCTTACTTTGCATATCGACTATATCCGCTGAGTTCTTTGAACTTACCCCGTGGTCCTCGTCGTGATAGTTTATTAGTTGTTTGAGTTAGGGTTTTGGATGTTGTATAGAAGATATGTTTAGGTCCTAATGTTTTGGTTATGTACTTGTGGAAGTTTGGAGATATTTGTTGTATCCTTATGGACTATTCGATTGGTTTGGTTGTATGTTCCTGCTCAGATGGCAGAAGGGGTAGGTCTCGATATTTTAGATCTTTTGTTTATTTTGGTTGATGGCTTGAGGCCACATATTATGTATAGTGTATTGTGGTATGTTCCGGTCGTGTTGACCAATGTATACTGGTCGTATAGGCCATGTATGCAAGATTGGTATTGTCACCCGTACAGGGGAGATGCTGTCAGATTTTCATCTGGCGGGGACTCCCCCGGGGCGTGACACAACTGATCGGCGAAAATCCAACCTGATGCTAGTTAAAAATAGGAGCTCGTGGAGGATTTCATTATTGGTTCTTTGGGAGCTTACTTGGGGCGATTTGAAGGCGAATTGCAGGTGCATTTCAGGGTCCTTCAACCTCATCCAAGCAACCAACAAGTAAAGTGCTCAAATCTTAGTTTTGTAAAGTGTTCTTTACATTTCTTTGTATTTTTCTTGTATTTTCGTGTATTGCTTTTGTAATTACTTGTGCGAGGTTTCTCCACCTCCGACTTGTTGTTGAGAAGGAGTTTATTGATTAGTGGTTGCGTGTGCATCACTAGAGCTCTTTAGAGCTCGATCCGTGGAGTAGGAACCATTCGGTTCCGAACCACGTTATATCCTTGTGTTTGTATGCTTGTTATTGTGATTGTTGTGTCATTTCTATATTCCGCTGTGTACTAACAATCATAGGCAAGCGAACGCGATCAAATTCCATCATCAATGCATAGCACGACGCTATTCACCCCCCTCTAGCGGGCGCATAGGTCCTAACAAATGGTATCAGAGCGAGGCCGCTCTTCAAAGGTTAACAACTGAGAGAGCACGCTAGAGGAAGAAGATGGATTTCCAAGAAAGATTGGGTGACGACGGTAACATTCCACCGTCCTTCGACCGTGAAGATTTCGCGTATTGGAAAGGTAGAATGATGCACTTTTTAATGTGTGACTTTGACAATTGGATTAGTGTCTTAGAAGGCTTTGACACTCCAAAAGATGACGAAGGAAGAAAAATCAAGAAGAAGAATTGGAGCCAAGACCAACTACGACATTATAATATTAATAATAAGGTAATGGGTATTTTGCTTAATGTAATCCCTAATGACAATTTGATCAAGATAGGGGATTGTAAAGACGCCAAGGAGCTATGGAGCAAATTGGCGAAACATTATGAAAACCCATCACCGGTCCAAGAAGAGGAGTGCTCATCCGCCCAAGAGGAGGAGACCGAAGATGAAGAGAGTTCATCATCCTCACGAGCAAGTGAGGAGTCGGAAGTTGAAGAGGAGTCAACTTCCGAATCGGTGGAAGAGGAGGTGGAAGAAGTAGAAGGAACCTCCACCTCTAGGATTGAGGGGGAGGAAAGAATTTCCACTCCGGAGAAACAAGAAGAAGCTTCCACATCCGGTCAAGATGGATAAGCTCCAACTCCGACACCTACCACCACAAATACCCTAGGTAACTCAAGCAATTTAAGTTTAAATAAAAATCGTATAATTTGTTTTGAGTGTAGGGAGGTAGAGCATTACAAGAGTAAGTGTCCAAAAAGGGTTAAGAAAGCTCCTCCGGCACCAAATGTCAATGAAAAAGTCAAGGATGTCGGGGTTCCCACCAAGAAAAGCAAGGAGCAAATCATTTGCTTCAAATGTCGGCAACCGGGACACTACCAAAATCAATTCCCAAAAGGGGAAAAGAAGGGGCAAAATGGAGCATCACATGTAGGGGGAGCTAAGGCTAACCCTAAGGTATATTTTAGTAATGCTCTTTCTAATTCTTATAGTCAAAAGCATGTTAGGAATAATTTTAATAGTCTTGCTATTTATCATAAAGAACATGCTAGAAATAAGGAATATTGTCTAGGTGCTAAGAGGGTCAAATTTTCAAATAAGGAGAAATTTGGGACTAATGTCCCTAGAAAAACTCTTCCTAAGGAAAGCATTAGGAAAATAGAAAACCACTTAGGCATTAACCCTAAGAGGGGTAGACATATGCCTAAAGAAAATGGTAATGCCTAAAAACTTAATCAAAAAGCAATTGGGCAATTAGAGTTAGAAAATCAAGCCTTGAGGTCAAGGCTTGAGAAATTGGAAAAGACCCTTAGGAATATACAAAATCAATTTCAAGGGTCTAATGGTCAAAGTCAAGGGTCCAAATATAAAAGTCAACACCTAGGACCTAAAAGAAAAAAGTCAACCAAGGGTAAGAAAGGTTAGGGTCACAAACCTAAGCCTAAGGTGGCTTATCATAGTGTTCCATTTGATTATGGAACACAATCTAGGTCTAGAAAGACAAAGGTTACTAGGGAAGTTATCCCTAAGAGTAACCAAGGTTTGTGCCTAGTGGCTAGGGTTTCTAGGAAACCTAGGGTGGCCACTAAGAAGGTTGCAAGGGGAGTTACCCCTAGAGTCAACCTAGGTAAGACCAAAATGACCAAGGCTACCAAGCCTAGGAGGGTCATTAGGAAGGTATCTAGGGAGGTTATCCCTAAGGAATACCTAATTAACCCTAGGAGCTCAAATAGGTTTTGGGTTCCTAAGAGCGTGATTGATTCATGCTAGATGGGTTTAGGGTGTGCCAACCTTGATTGGGTGGGTAGTTAACTTAACCATGATAAAGATGGCACTTTAGGAATTTTTCAAGGTTATGGGTATCTTGAAAATAGATTTGATATTATAATCCTAAAAGATTTTAGGATGTGCCAATGTATTTTTGGGATTATGAAAAGTCAATTGAATTGGCACAATTTAGGATTAGAGGTTATAGTGTGTCATTTTGGGTTTTTGGCACACTAGGGAGGAAAGTAATAATATGATAAAATATACTTAATTATATCAAATGGCAACTAATATTAAAATTTAGGTATGATTATACCTATACTTTTAATTTGCCATGCCTTGATTGCCATATGACATGCCATGACATCATATCTATTTTTATTATTTAATATGTCATGATCATGTTTTAGGATTAAGGATCAAATGTCATGTGTTTTTAGATTTCATCTTATGCCATGACATCATGATCATTGGCCATGCTTTAATTATTGATATCATTATGCCATGATCATTTCATGCATCTAATTTGACTAAAATTGATTTAAGGACAATGGCATGACTTGAAGTCCCATGTATAAGGGAATCAAGTAGGGTTGCCTTAGATAATACATGAAACCCTAGTTTAGGAAGAACAAAACTCACATCTCACATTACATTGACATGTATGTGTATTTATACACCCTAGATACATGTGAGATGCTACGATATGAGTTAAGTTTAAGGTGCATAGCTTTTGCATCTAGGTGAACTCAAACTCATCTTATATGAGTGGTGGATCATTGGGAAAGCGTGTGTACAAGTCATGTACATTGAGCCCAAGGAATGTGATCCAAAATAAGATTTTGAAAACATTTTAAAATCATTTTGAAAAAACTTGGTGAAATCTATCTTTTGATAGCAATCACCATTGATGAGATTGATACAAAGTGAGCCAAAACTTAGAAGTTTTCTTCACTTTTGAATTTTGTATCAATTTCAGTATTTTATGGGTAAAATATTTTTCTATTATTTTTCACCCGTTGTATTGGCTATAAGTAATATACGTATCAAATTTCGTGATTTTTCGATATACGTAGAATTACTTATGATTTTCTAAAATTCAACTCTGATAATCAAATTCAGTTTTACATCACCGACGCTCGGGTGGCGCGATCGATGTGAGTGGTAGTCGACTGGTATCTGACGGAGTCGACTGCCAATGCTGATTTCGGGAAAACTAGGTTTGTTTAGCCTGTGTTCTACTATGGTTAAGGTCCCTAACGCCTCCTAACCCTAGGATATGCTTTGGGAAGCATTATAAAAAGTGAAAATCCATTGTATATGGATTTGGAGAGGTGTTAGGTCAAAGTATCAAATTTAAGGGTGGAAGAGTTCATGTTTGAACTTAGAACCTTAATTTTGATGGTTTAGAGTTCCTATTGGCTTAGGGACTTCCCAAGGACATTGTTGGTGCAATGGTCAAGGGGGAGCAAGCCTTTAGGGAGAATTATCCATCTTGGGATGATGGATGTATTTTTCTTCTTGAAGGGGAGAAGTTATGGGAAGAATGTTATCAATTGGGAAAATTGATGGGATTTTGAGAAACCCAATTTGAAAATTGGGAGAGAGTATAGGATTGCCTCTCTTGAGTGATATGAGACTTATCACTAGGAAGATGGTAGACATCCTAGGTATTTTTGGATTAAGGGGGAGATTGTAAGATCTCATTGGGACATGAGAAATTGACCTCCTTGGAGAGATAACCTTTTTTATGTATGTCAAAAAGGGAGAGAAGGTTAAATTACCAATTTGGAAAATTGTTAAGGGAATTTGAGTTAGGGGCCTAACTCAAGGTTTATTTTGTCAAACATCAAAAAGGGGGAGATTGTTGGTGCAATCAACCCAGGTTATAATTGACCAGACTCAAGTGTTGTTTTGATGTTTGACAAAGTAAGTTGACATTGATGTTTGACATTAATGTCTATTGATGTTTTGGGGAGATTGTTTATACAATCAACCCGGGTTATGTTTAACTGAACTCGAGTTTGACTCGAGGGAGACTTTGATGGTTGACTAGGGTGTACCATGTGATTATGGAAAGTCCAAGTCATGGGTACTTGGAATGGAAAGTCCAAGTGGGACACTTGGCATTTGGGAAAGTCCAAGCATGGGTCTTGGCATGGAAAGTCTAACATGGGTTGGCAAGGGAAAGTCCAAGCTTGAGTCTTGGTATTTGAGAAGTCCAAGGGGTTTGATATTGGTGGCGTAAAGTCCAAGCGGGAGTCTTGGCAGCTTAAGTCCAATTGTTGGTGGCGTAAAGTCCAAGCGGAGTCTTGGCGGCGTAAGTCTAATGTGTCTTGGCGGTGTAGACACCATTAGCATGACATAGCCGATGGAAGCACCTGAAGGCTAGCGCGATGGATGAAAAAGTCATGGATGACTTGGAGGGATCCGAGAGACGTGAGGCTGATGGAGGTGGCTAGAAGGCTTAGGTCTAGGTTAAGGATAGTCTAGCAAGTATAGGGGCACCATACTTGGGTTAAAACCTCATGTTTGAGGTTGGTAGTCAACTGGCATTATGGCCGGTTCGACTGCCGTGAGTCGACTAGAGTTCGACTGTCGATTTAGAGCTAAAATGGCTCTGGCAGTCGACTGCTCATTGGAGCAGTCGACTACCAAGGGACGACAGTCGACTGCTAGTTCAGCCATGACAGTCGACTGCTAGTTCAGCCACGAGCAAAGAATGCTCTGTAGCCGACTGGGCAGTCGACTATGTGGTTGGCAGTCGACTACCAATGTTGGCAATCGACTGTCAAGAGATCCGTTGGAGTTTTTCCAGTGTGGATCAACCCGTTGTCTCACAACAACAGTGGCATTAGTCGACTGGTGACTTATGACAGTCGACTGATCGACAAAAATCCAACTCGATGCAGGTTAAAAAGAGGAGCTCGTGGAGGATTTCATTATTGGTTCTTTGGGAGCTTACTTGGGGCGATTTGAAGGCGAATTGCAGGTGCATTTTAGGGTCTTTCAACCTCATCCAAGCAACCAACAAGAAAAGCACTCAAACCCTAGTTTTGTAAAGTGTTGTTTACATTTCTTTGTATTTTTCTTGTATTTTCTTGTATTGCTTTTGTAATCACTTGTACGAGGTTTCTCCACCTCCGACTTATTGTCGAGAAGGAGTTTATTGATTAGTGGTTGCATGTGCATCACTAGAGCTCTTTAGAGCTCGATCCGTGGAGTAGGAACCGTTCGGTTCCGAACCACGTAATATTCTTGTGTTTGTATGCTTGTTATTGTGATTGTTGTGTCATTTCTATATTCCGATACATACTAACAATCATAGGCAAGCGAACGCGATCAAATTCCATCATCAACGCATAACACGATGCTATTCACCCCCTCTAGCGGGCGCACAGGTCCTAACAGGTCTAACAAGTTCGAGCTAATCAGCTACTCCGATTCGGATTACGCCGGTAGTAAACTCGATAGGAAGAGCACAAGTGGTTGTTGCCAACTCCTCTACTTAAGTCTAGTTAGCTGGTGTAGTAGAAAGCAACATTGTGTTGCCATATCTACCACCGAAGCCGAGTATGTTGCGATGGGTGAGTGTATAGCTCAACTCTTGTGGATGAAGCACACTCTCCCAGATTTTCAATTAAACTTTAATAACACTAAACTTTTCATCGACAACATTAATTCCATTAACCTGACTAAGAATCTAATTTGTCACTCTAGAACTAAACACATAGAGGTTAAACACCATTTCATTCGAGAACACGTAGCAAATGGAACAATACAACTCGAATATGTTGAGTCTAAATCAAACCTAGCAGATATCTTCACCAAACCCTTACCCGAATTAGAGGTTAGTCTACTTAGACGGAAATTAGGGATGTGCGTTATAGAGTAGGGCTCAACTCTTATATTTTCTTTTTATATACTCTATTTTTGTTTTTCATGCTATATGGAACTAGCTTAAGATTTACCTTAGAAAGCATGCACCTATAGATTTAAGGAGCCAACACATATTGCAACACATAGGTCTAAATGTGTTTGTGTACTTAGCCACGTAGATGGGCGTGAGATGTTTTGACCTTACTCTTGGTTCTAGATGTAGATCCAGTGCATCGATATGAACCATGGAGTATAATTATTTAAAATAATCAACCATATAAAGGACTTATTGATCATTTTATATCAATTAAGTTACAAAGAGTTGAACATACTATTAGTTGAGATTATTTTGAAATTATTTATTTTCAAAATATATACGGGACATGCTTGGACATACAAATTATAATCTCTTATTTTATAAAGTTTTTTGTACAAACCCCCATACCTTTCGATTTATGGCAAAAGGGGGAGAAAAGGCCAAAGTTATGGGATCAAAAATTATTTTTTGATAACTTAACTTAAAACATTCAGGCCAAAGTTAAGTAATCTTGATTATTTAACTTACTTAACCTTTTTAGTGGCAAATGTTAAGGGGGAGAGCTAAGCTTCCATTTCAAGTACTCACCTAAGGTCAAGGGGGAGGTTACCTCAAGGGGGAGGACATGAAAAAGAAGTTTTTCTCTTACTTATGCTAACTTACTAAGTTAGCTTCTTTTATACTCACATTCTTTCATATTCATGCTTCTTTTATACTGATGCTAATTGTGTTTCACATTTACTACTCATCTTGTTTTACACTTAATTTTCCCTTAACTTTGTGTCACTTTGATATAGATAAAAAAAGGGAAGATTGTTGGTGCAGGGGCACCAGATAATCGAACCTAAGTTTTGATTATGGCAAAGACCCAAGATTAAGGTCTTATCATTATCTCTATTGGTGCAGTAGGCACCAGATAATCGAACTTAAGTTTTGATTATAGCAAAGACTTAAAGCTAAGGTCATATTGTTGTCTAACGACCTGAACCAAGTGTGTAGGAATGGTTAAGCTAAGATGAAGGTCAGCGACACCCGGATAATCTCGGATGGAGAAACCGCGGTGTTCGGGCGACATCAGAAGAACTTCGGAGGGAGCCGAAGAACCCAAGTGGAGACCGAAAGAAAATATACAAGTCATAAGGACCTAAGGTAAGCTCGTGTGTGTGAGTGAATGCAAGGTCGAGTCCTCTATACGGGGATATCCTTAGGCGATGATCTGACCAAGACTTCCTGTGGAAGGTCTAGGTCGAGATCGGACGACAAGTGGCCGTCAAATTCACTTATATTGCTTTCATTTTTGGGCTAACTTTTTGTTGCAGCTAGAAACCCTAGCAAAAATCGACTGCTGGTTGTTGGCAGTCGACTGTTGGTGGCATCAGTGGATTGATAGGGTTGATCAGTCGACTGTCATTCAAATTCCAGCTTCGATGAGAGTCAAACTTCATCCCCTTATCTTAGGGTGAGGTGGCTTTTGTTGATAGAACTTGATCTCCATGTCTACGGGTTGAAAGGCTATAAAAGAAGGAGGGTTTCACCCCTTTAGGTCATCATTCAAGCTCTCCAAATGCCTCCACAATGCTACTCTTCTACGATGACTCTACAACGACGAAGCCAGGCCGAAATGCCGACGACACAAGTTCATCCTTCATCCTCTTAGTCGTCTGTATTAGTTTTTAGAGTTGTTGTTTTAATCATTGTACCTTACTTTGTTTTTGGAGCTTTTATCGTAATGAGGAGAGGGGGTTTGTCTCTCTACCTCGAGGTTTCTCGGAGTTTTTGTAATCATCATCTCCTACCTCCAACGAGGAGGAGAAGCTTTAGTGATTTGCCCTCCGTATGCAGTCTCGGACTGCTAGGGCCTTGGATTAGCATCCGGTAGGCTATGAACCAAGTAAAACTAACCCGTGTCATTTACATTTCCGCTGTTCTTTTACTCTTATACTTGTTTTATATTGAATGAACGAAAAGAATTCACGTGCGCTATCCACCCCCCTCTAGCGCTCTTTTAACGATCCAACAATTGGTATCAGAGCGGGGGCGCTACGATTTGGTGTAACCACCAATCTAGCATCTTGTTAAGTTTCTTTTCATATTAGTTTTTCAATTCATAGCATTTTTCATTTCATTTAATTTCTATTTCCTGCACTACTAATCCAAGACGAGAGTCTTTGTACCTTCTCTTTGTTTTTGTGTTTGCGAGGTTTTCCTCTTCTTCTAAATGGCCCATCTCGAAGGGTTTAGCACCGCCCAACCTCCATTTTACAACGGAGATGACTTTCGTTACTGGAAGGGTCAGTTGGAGTGCTATTTAAAAACCCAAGTAGAGATGTGGATAGTAATCCAAAATGGGTTCACACTTCCTACTAATGGAAATGGTGAATCATTGGATTGTGATCAATGGACAAATGCCATGAAACGCCAAGTGGAAGCCGATGCCAAGGCTACGCAAATCCTACAGTGTGGCTTGTCCAAAGAAGAGCTCAACTGTGTCGGCCCATTCATAAGCACGAAGGACTTGTGGAATAAGCTCATCGAACTTCACGAAGGAATGGTTGATACTAAGGTATGTAAGCGTGACTTACTTTTAAATAAATTGTTTAACTTAAAAATGCAGGAAAATGAGTCAGCCACCCAGCTACATATGCGGATCCAAGACATCATCAATGGTCTTCACTCAATCAGGCAAGCCATAGAGAATCGGGATCTAATAAGGTACACACTTAATTCATTCCCTAGGACCACCTTGTGGGCATCCATGGTTGATGTCTACAAGGTGTCTAAGGACCTTTCTAAAATTAGATTAGATGAGCACTTTTCCTAATTCGAACTTCACGAACAAATTAACGCGATCCTGGCCGAGAGAGGTGTTACGTTGCTTATAGGTCAAAGAAGAAAGGAGAAGAGCAAGCCACCTCCCGAGCAAGAAGAAGGATTTGAACCTAAGGATGAACCCGAGTCTGAATCTGAAGAAGAGACCGCGATAGTGAACATGGTACAGAGGATAATTTGAAAAGAAAGGGAGCAATTGAAGAACAATAAGAAGGGGGACTTCAAATCAAAGATGAAACCAAAGAAAAAAGGATCTAAGAAGGCTTTTCAAGCAACTTAGAGCGAAAAAGAAGAAGGCATCGGGTAGCATTCATGGCAAGACTGGAAGAGTCTGAGTCTGAGTCCGAAACCGAATACGAATCCAACTCCAACTCCGACTTCGACTCCGAGGATGACTTTGAGAAGAGACTCAAAGCCGGGTCGAAAGAAAAAATTAAGGTAAGACATTCGTTAATCACCAATCTTTAAAATGTTTAGTAGAAAACTAACTAAGTCCGAGTTTAGGGTCAAGTCCTTGCTTGAGGAGGTTGAAACCCTCAAGCAAGAGGCCACTCTAACCTCTTCTACTAGTCAAGTTCAAGAGGAGGACTCAACTCGAGTTGAAAAACTCGAAGAAGAGAACTCTCTCTTGAAAGGACAAGTCCAAGAGCTCGAGGCTCGGTTGGACAAGTTCTCGATGGAATCCAAGAATCTTAACCGACTTCTTGGAACTTAGAGAGTTGTGTACAACAGAGACGGACTCGGGTTTAGTTTAAAGACTATGAATAGATCTTATATATCTATCATAAATCGTAGTCATCAACGAGTCCAAGCATGGGTTCCAAAGGTTTTGTTAAACTCACATATAAGGACCAATAGGTATTGGATTCTCTAGGATCAAGTCCACTTTGTGGATAGACCATATTGGTTCAATGGTCCAAGGGGAGCTAATACCAAAATAGTATACCCACTACTCTAGCATCATCAATATTTTTGTTTTACTTTTTAGTACCGCTAGATAGGGTAAATAGTTAGTCAACTCTTGACAACATAGTATCAAGACGCGGCGAGATGATAGTATGTTAGGGAAACAAAGTCTAGTGTATTCGGGCTAGATAAAGCGAATCTAGCTTGGTGTACTTGGCTGAGTTGAACTAGCTGAAGCTACCTCACCGTATCCTTAACTAGTTAGACCAGGAAGTAATCTTAAGTGACTCAAGTAATCGATTTCTTGAATTTGGCTTTGTCTAAGGAAGTGGTCATTGTTCCTATCAAAGAAGGCCTCTTTGCCTCGCCATGACCTGGAAGCCAACTTCTCAAAAAAGTTACTTGACAAGCTTTGGGTTAAATCCGAATCTAACCCAAGGTTGATTTGTTTCAATTCACTAAATCTAAACATGTAAAATTGAAGTCATCTCACAAAACACATAAGGATAACATGCTTGATCATGTAGAAAGGGTGAGATGATTCCTAGGTTTAATAAACTTCAACTAACCTTTAAAATTCCAATATCCGATCCAACTACTATATGTGTAGGATCAATGGATGTTGGACAGTGGGTGCTCTTGACATATGACCGGAGACCGACTGAAATTTTTGAAGGTTAGATTCAAAAGTCAAGGATCGATAGCTTTCGGAAACAACGACAAGCTCAAAATCATCAGATCAGGTGATATTGAGCTAAACTCAAACTTTACAATTCGAAATGTTTATTAGTCGAAAATTTTGAGTATAGTGTATGCCAATTGTGTGACAACAACTATAAGGTTATATTCTTAGAAAATGAATGCTTAATTAAAACCAATGAAACCTCTAAAACAATACTTAAAGGAACTAGGAATAGTAATATCTACACAATTAATTTACCCAACTCCTCATCCAAGTGTCTAATGACACATCGAGAGGAATCTTGGTTGTGCCACCGATGACTCGGCCACTCGCACCCAAGACTCATTCACAAGGTGAGTCAGAGTGGTTTAGTCAGAGGTTTGCCCAACCTTAACAATTTGGATAATAAAATCTGTAATGCTTGTCAACAAGGTAAACAAACTAGGAGGGCACAACATCAACTAACTAACCAAGATCGAACCAAAAATGTGCTTAAGCTCCTACACTTGGACCTATTCGATTCTCATGGAGCCAAGTCACTAAATGGGAGTCAATTTTGCTTAGTCATAATTGACGACTACTCTAGGTTCACCTGAGTTTGGTTCCTTAAACACAAAAGTGATACCTTAGACCAACTTACCAACTTATGTAAATTAATAGAAAACGAAAAGAACCTTAAGATTAAAAGACTTAGAAGCGATCATGGTGGTGAATTCGAAAACCATAGGTTCACTGACTTCTGTAACCTAAATGGATACCACCATGAGTTATCTTGTCCAAAAACCCCACAACAAAATGGTCTAGTCGAGGAAAAGAATAGAAGCTTACAAGAAGCTGCTAGAACCATGTTAAACGAGTACAACCTACCCGATAGGTTTTGGGCAGAAGCCATTAGTACAGCTTGTTATGTCCAAAATAGAATCCTACTAGTCAAGAGGCACCTTAAGACCTCATACAAAATCTACCATGATAAAGTACCTAACATTAAATACTTTAGGGTATTTGGATGTAGGGTACATATCCTAAATACTAAAGACTACTTAGGCAAATTCACCTTTAAAACAAATACTAGAATATTCCTTGGATACTCAACCACAAGTAGAGCCTAAAGAGTCTACAATAATGAAACCCTAAAAATTGTAGAACCCATTAATGTAGTATTCGATGAAGGAGATAAAACCACAAAGCCCATAGTAGAACCAATTAATGAATCGATTAATACTAGACCCGAATATGACCATGAAAATGAGTCTGGTATAAATCCTAATCCAAGTTAGACTATGTTACAATCCAATCACCCTATTGATCAGGTGATAGGTGATCCCAACCTAGGGGTTCGAACTAGAGCATCATACAGAAACCTTAGTCAAATCTCTTTAATCTCGAAAATCAAACCCAAATCAATTGAATAAGCTCTTCTTGATCCCGATTGAATTATTGCTATGCAAGAAGAGCTAGCTCAATTCACTAGGAATGAAGTTTGGCAATTAGTACCACCACATAAAGATAAATTGATTATTGGAACAAGGTGGGTATTCCGGAACAAACTCGATGACAAAGGTGAAGTAGTTAGAAATAAAGCAAGACTAGTTGCTAAAGGTTTTAATCAAGTAGAGGGGTTAGATTATGACGAAATCTATGCCCCCGTAACTAGACTAGAATCGATCAGAATGTTATTAGCCTACACTGCACATCGAGGATTTAAACTATTTCAAATGGATGTGAAATCATCATTCTTAAATGGAATTATCAAGGAAGAAGTCTATGTTAGTCAACCCCCAGGATTCGAAAGCTTAGACAAACCTGACCATGTTTTTAAACTTAAGAAAGCTTTGTATGGACTAAAACAAGCTCCTAGAGCTTGGTATGAAAGACTTTCTATTTACCTCAAGTCTAAAGGGTTTAGCCAAGGTCTAGTCGACCCAACCCTCTTCGTAAAATCCGTAGGCAAAGAAAAATTTATTGCCCAAATTTACATAGATGATATAATTTTTGGAACAACCAACTCAATCCTACTAAATGAGTTCATTTCACTAATGGAAAGTGAGTTTGAAATGAACTTAGTAGGAGAATTAACTTTTTTCCAAGGATTACAAATTAAATAAACTAAAGAGGGAATTTACTTACACTGACATAAATATGCTAAGTAATTAATTAATCGATTCGGAATGCAAAATTTTAAAAATATGCTTTCCAAAACCCCCTGCTCTTTTCGATTTATGGCAAAAGGGGGATAAAAGCCAAAGTTAAGGAATAAAAAATTAATTTTAATTTTTGATAACTTAACTTTCATCTAACTTAAAAAAATCGACCCAAGTTAAGTAAGCTTGATTTACTTAACTTTTTTATGGTTAACCTTTTTAATGGCAAGGCCAAAGTTAAGAGATCAAAAGTTAACTTTTGATATCTTAACTTAAAACTTAATTTAAACTTATAGGCCTATACTTAACTTATTAAGTAGCAACCATTAAGGGGAAGAACCAAGATCCTTTCTCAAGTACTCACCTAAGTTCAAGGGGAGGACTTGAAAACGGATCTTACTCTTACTTCTACTGAAGCTAACTTACTAAGTTACTCACACTAACTTATTAAGTTATGCATATTAAATATTCATTTGATTTATGTTTCATATTCATTTCATTTATTTAATGCTTTAAGTGTTACCCTTAACTTTGTGTCGGTTTGCTATAGATCAAAAAGGGGGAGATTGTTGGTGCAATAGGCACCAGATAATCGAACCTAAGTTTTGATTATGGAAAAGACTCAAAGCTAAGGTTATATTGTTGTTTAATGAGATGAACCAAGTGTGTAGGAATGGTTAAACTAAGTTGAAGGTTGGAGACACCCAGAGAATCTTGGATGGAGAAACCGCGGTGGTCGGGCGACACCGCGAGAACATCGGAGCGAGCCAAAGAACCCAGGTAGAGACCGGAAGCAAAGCTACAAGTCACAAGGACCTAAGGTAAGCTCATGTGTGTGAGTGAATGCAAGGTCGGGTCCTCTGTACGGGGACGTCCTTTGGCAACGATCCGACCAAGAATTCTCGTGGAAGGTCTAGGTCGAGATCGGACGACAAGTGGCCATCAAATTCACTTATATTGCTTTCATTTTTTAGCTAACTTTTTGTTGCAGCTAGAAACCCTAGAAATCTCATTGATCACGTATTCGATACTAGTAGTGGCATCGGTCGATAGGGTTGATATTCAAATTACTTCATCCCTTTATCTTAGGGTGAGGTGGCCTTTGTTGATAGAACTTGATCTCAACGTCTAGGGGGTTGGAAGGCTATAAAAGAAGGGGGGTTTCACCCCTTTAGGTCATCATTCAATCTCTCCAAATGCCTCGACAATGCTACTCTTCTACGATGACTCTACGACGATGAAGCGCTGCCAAAATGTCGACGACACAAGCTCATCCTTCATCCTCTCAGTCATCGGTATTAGTTTTTAGAGTTGTTGTTTTAATCATTGTACCTTACTTTATTTTTGGAGATTTTATCGTAACGAGGAGAGGGGGTTTGTCTCTCTACCTCGAGGTTTCTCAGAGTTTTTGTAATCGTCGTCTCCTACCTCCAACGAGGAGGAGAAGCTTTAGTGATTTTCCCTTCGTATGTGGTCTCGAACTGTTAGGGCCTTGAATTAGCAGTCGGTAGGCTGTGAACCAAGTAAAACTAACCCATGTCATTTACATTTTTGCTATGCTTTTACTCTTATACTTTTTTTATATCGAACGAACAAAAAGACTTCACGTGCGCTATTCACCCCCCCTCTAGCGCTCTTTTTACGATCCAACAATCTCATATGCTCTATTAAGTGTGTAGAAATGATTAAGCTGATCTCAAAGTCGGTGACACTCGGAGAATCTCGAGTCGAGAAACTGTGGTGGTCAGGCGACATCGGGAGAACTTCGGATGGAGTCGAAGAATCCAGGTGAAGATTAGAAGCTAAGATACAAGTCATAAAGGACCAGAGGTAAGCTCGAGTGTGAGTAAAGGTGAGGTCGGGTCCTCCGTACGGGGATAACTTTAGGCGGCGATCCAACTAAGACTTCCAGTGGAAGGTCTAGGTCGAGATCGGATGGTAAGTAGCCATCAAATTTATCTTTACTTGTATGTTTTTGAACTAACTCTGTGTTGTAGTTGAATAACAAAGCTGGCAATCGACTGCTAGCTATTGGCAGTCTACTACTGCTGGCATCAGTCGACTGCTATTCAAACTATCCAACTCGATGAATGTCAAGATAAGAACCCCTTTTCTTAGGGTGAGGTGTCCATTTGGATCAGATCTTGGACTCAACGTTTAGGGGCTTGGAAGGCTATAAAAAAAGGGGGGTTTCTCCCCTTTAGGTCGTCATTAAAAGCTCTTAAAGTTCTCCTGCAAAGCCACAACTCTACGATGCCTGACACTGCCACAACGTCGATGACCCGGTTCCAAATTCAAGGCTTGATCATTGTCGGTATACTTTAATTCTTTTGTACTCATTCTTTTTTTTTTCGATCTTTTCATCATAACGAGGAGAGGTGGGATTGTCCCTCTACCTCAAGCTTTCTTTTTGTAATCGTTGTCTCCTACCTCCAATGAGAAAGAGACCTTACTCAATGAATTACCCTCCGTATGCAGTCTAGGATCGCAGGGCCTTGGAGTATCAACCGTTAGTTGTGAACCAAGTAAAAATAAATTGTGTCATTTATTTTTCCACTACATTACTTTGGTTTTAATCGAATGAAAAGAAAGTTTTACGATCGCTATTCATCCCCCTCTAGCGTACTTTTGATCCAACAGTCTCCACCGAGGTTCCTTGACTCCACGAGGTTCTCCTGGTGTCACCCGACCACCACGGTTTCTCGACTCGAGATTCTTCGGGTGTTGCTTGACCTTGGGCTTAGCTTAAACACTTGTTGCACACTCAACATAGCTCATGCGATAACAATAAGAGCTTAACTTTGAACTTTTGTCATAATCAAAACCTAGATTCGATTATCTGGTGCCCCTGCACCAATAGTCCTAACGATGAAAGTCCAAGTATTGAGGCTTAGCAATGGAGAAGTCCTGGAGGTGCGACCTCTTGCTAAAGGTAGATCCGTTAGCATGACAAAGCTGATGGAAGCATTTGATGGCTTGAGCCAAGGGTGAGGATGTTGAGGATCGTTGGGTGTGCTAGAGAGGGGGGGGGTGGATAGCATCGATCAATTTCTTCGTTCGATCATGTTGGTGCAGTAGGCACCTAAGTCGAACCTGAGTTTTGATTATAGCAAACAATACTAAGTTAAGCTCATATCATTATCTCACGAGCTGAATCGAGTGTGCAAAAAAGTGCTATAGCTAGAGCTGAAGGCTAGCGACACCCGGAGGAAGCCGCAGTGGTCATGCGACACTCGAGTGACATCGGAGGAAGCCGAAGGAATTGAGTGGAAGGTCGGAAGTGAAAGCAACATAGTAAGTATCGAGGTAAGCTCGTGTGTGTGAGAGTAAGTGAGGTTGTATCCTCTTTACGGGGATGATCTTAAGCGTAGATCCAACCAAAGACATCCTATAGATGGTCTAGGTTGAGATCAGACGGTCAGCGGCCGTCGAAATATTATTTTTGTTAAGCTAACTTTGCCCTGCAACTAGCATTAGTCGACTACTAGCTTAGAGGACTCAGCCGTCTATCGATCATTGCACAGTCGACATTCGATCGATCGCCATCTCCGATCGATGATGGCCATTAGTCGACTGATGGTCAAGGATCAGCTTCGAGGAGTCAAGGCTTATCACCTCATTTCAAGGGGAGTGGTGCTCAAATTTGATTGGCTGAAGTTCCTCTCGAAAAGGAGCTTAAAGGCTATAAAAGGAGGGACTATCCTAGGGTTTCATCATCAATTCTAAGCTTCCATAAGCCTCCGTAAAGCTACAACTCTCCGACAACGAAGTGCTTCCTCTCTGACGCACTAGGTTTAAATTGTTTGTATTTTGTTCCATCAGTATAAGCTTCATTTCAGTTTATTTCTTTAATTGTCTCAGAGTTTTTATCGTAATGAGGAGAGGGGGAGTGTCCCTCTACCCCAAGCTTTTTGGTGCTTTCTTGTATCGATTAACTCCTACCTCTAACGAGGAGGAGTTCTTTAGTGAATTGCCCTCTGTGCATAATCAAGGATCACTAGGGCCTTGGAGTAGTAGCCGACGGCTACGAACCAAGTAAAAAATCTATTTGTCTCTTTTTGTTTTCATTTATCTTTCCGCTGCATATAATTGTTTTGAAACGAATTCGAAAGAAAGAAAAGGTTTATCGCTATTCACCCCCCCCCCTCTAGCGATCCACTTCAATCCAACAATTGGTATCAGAGCTGGAGGTGCTAAGACTTGGTGAAACCACCGATCTAGCTTTTTACAGATTTTTTTTCCTTTTTTATTCTGCTTATTTCGAATTTATTTCACATGGTTAGTTTTTCTCCCGCACTACTAATCCAAGATGCGAGTCTTGGTACATTTCGTGTGTTTGTGTCGTTGTTAGGTTTCTCGTCTTCATCTCCTTGTTTCTTTTGTATCAATGGCCCATCTCGAGGGTTTTAGCATCGTCCGACCTCCGTTTTACAATGGAGATGATTTCCGTTATTGGAAGGGTCGGATGGAATGCTTTCTTAAAACTCAAATCGAGATGTGGATCATAATCCAAATGGGATTCACACTTCCGACTAACGAAGTGGGTGAATCCTTGGATTATGACCAATGGACCATTGCAACAAAAAGACAAGTCGAGGCCGATGCCAAGGCAACTCAAATCCTCCAATGTGGCTTGTCCAAGGAGGAGCTTAATCGCGTCGGCCCCTTCATCAGCGCAAAGGACCTTCGGACAAAGCTAGTGGAGCTACATGAAGGGATCGATAATGCCAAGGTATGTAAGCGCGATCTTTTGTTTAATAAATTATATAATCTGAACATGTAGAAACACGAAATGGTGACACAACTTCACGCTCGCGTTCAAGACATAGTCAATAACCTACACGCGATCGGGCAAAAGGTCAAAAATCGTGACCTTATAAGGTATGTTCTTAACTCCTTTCCGAGGACAACCTTGTGGGCATCCATGGTTGATGCCTACAAGGTCTCCAAGGATCTTTCAAAACTTAGGTTAGATGAGTTATTTTTCGATTTTGAACTTCATGAGCAGTCTAACTTAGAACCCGAGAAGGGTATAACACTTTTTGCAGGTTTGAGGAAGAAAACAGCAAGCAAGCCACCCCCAAAGGAAGAAGAGGATGAGTCCGATTCGGAGGTCGACCCAGAAATGGAGGCCGAACTAGTTAACCTAGTTCGGAGGATAGTCAAGGGCCAAAAATGAACCGTCACTCGACCCAACGAAGGTAAGCCTAAAAGTTCGAATATTAGATGTTACGAATGCAACAGGTTTGGACACATCAAGTCCGAATGCCCAAAACTCAAGAGGAAAGCATCAAAACACAAAAAGGCACTCAACGCTACATGGGAAGAAGTATCCGAGGAAGAAGATGATGATTGTGTCCTCATGGCTAAACCGGTGGAATCAGAGACGGAGTCGAAATTAGAACACGAATCAAAAACCGAAGATGAGTCGGACTGCGAAGCGCTATTCAAGACAAGCCACGGATACGCATCCGATTCAAAAGATACACTCAAGGTAAGTCGATCTCTTATTAGTACACTTTATAGTGCAATTAAGTTCTTAACTAGGAAATTAGCTAAGTCTGAGTCCAAGGTCGAGACCCTGGTTGAGGAAGTTAAACTCCTCAAACACGAGGTCTCCCTAACCTCTTCGACTAGTCGAGTTCGAGAGGAGGACTCAACTCGGGTTGAAAAGCTTAAAGTTGAAAACTCACTCTTGAAGAGTCAAGCCGAAGATCTAGGAACACGTTGGAATGGTTTACTTTGGGATCCAAAGGACTTGACCTCCTACTTGGATCGTAAAGGGTCGAGTACAACAAGGTCAGACTAGGGTTTAGCTTAAATACGACCAACAAGTCGTACATGTCAATTGTAAGTAGACATAAAAAAACGTGTTCAAGCATGGGTCCCTAAGACCGCCTTGATTTCAAACTTAGGATCGAACCAGTACTGGGTTCCTAAGGACCTAATCCATTATGTGGAGAGACCGAACCGATTCAACGGTCCAGGTGGAGCAAGTACAAAACTTGTTTGTATTTTAACTTAGAAATTGCATGCTTAGGTTCATTATTTAGTTTGATTTTTCTTTTTCGAATGGCTAGATAAGACTATAACTCGTCAATACTTGATAACATAGTACCAGGATGCGGCGAGATGATAGTATGCTAGGAAAGCGGAGTCTTGTGTATTCAGGCTAGTTAAGGCGTATCTAGTTCGATGCACTTGACCGAGGGAACTAGCGGAAGCTACCTCGCCGTATCCTAGACTAGTTAGACCAGGAAGTGGTCTTAGGTAAGTCAAGTTTCTATTTTCTTGAAAATGGCTATGTCTAAAGAAGTGGTCATTTTTCCGATCAAAGAAGGCCTCTGTGCCTCGCCACTATCTGGAAGCCATGATCTTGAAAAAGTGACTTGATGAGCCTAACGTCAAATCCGAATCTAATGCAAGGTTGACAAGTGTTCAATTCATTAAATTTAAATCAAGTAAAATTTGAAGTCATCTCACAAGAACATATAGGGTTAACATGTTTTGATCATGTAGACATGGGTGAGATGATTTGGGTTAATAAAACTTCAACCAATCTTTAATAAATCCAATATCCGATCCAACTACCTTGTTTGTAGGATCAATGGATGTTGGACAGTGGTTGAACCCGACACATGACCAGGGATCAACTCAAACGACAAGGATCAGTAGCCTTCAGAAACAACGGCAAGCTCAAAATCATCGGATCAGGTGATATTGAACTCAACTCTAACTTTATTATTCAAAATGTCTTATTGGTAGAAAATTTTTAATATAATTTACTTAGTGTAAGCCAATTGTGTGATAATAACTATAAGGTTATATTTCTAGAAAATGAATGCGTAATTAATACAAATGAAACCTCTAAAACAATCCTTAAGGGAACCAAAAATAACAATATTTACACTATTAACTTAACTAACTCCTCAACTAAGTGTCTTATGACACGGCAAGAGGAATCATGGTTGTGGTACCGACGACTCGGTCACTCACACCCAAGACTCATCCACAAGATGAGTCAGAGTGACTTAGTCAGAGGTTTGCCTAACCTCAATAACTTGAACAATAAAATATGTAATTCTTGTCAACAAGGTAAACAATCTAGGACACAACATCAACTAACTAATCAAGAACGAACCAAAAGTATTCTTGAGCTCCTGCACATGGATCTATTTGATTCACACGGAGCTAAGTCACTTAATGGGAGTAAATTCTGTTTAGTCATAATTGATGACTATTCTAGATTTACTTGGGTTAGGTTGATCAAACACAAAAGTGATATCCTAGATCAATTAATCAACCTATTTAAGTTAGTAGAAAATCAAAAAAACCTTAAAATCAAAAGACTTAGGACTGATCATGATGGTGAATTCGAGAACCACAGGTTTACAGAATTCTGTAACCTAAATGGATACCATCATGAGTTCTCTTGCCTTAGAACTCCACAACAAAATGGCCTAGTAGAACGTAAAAATAGAACCCTACAAGAAGCCGCTAGGACAATGTTAAACGAGTATAACCTACCCGATAGGTTTTGGGCGGAAGTTATGAGTACGACATGCTATGTCCAAAATAGGATCCTTATGGTAAAGAGGCACCTTAAGACCTCATACGAGATTTTTCATGATAAAATACCTAACATCAAGTACTTTAGGGTATTTGGGTGTAAGGTACATATCCTAAATACTAAGGATTACCTAGGGAAATTTACATCCAAAACCTCGACCGGAATCTTTCTAGGATACTCAACTACGAGTATAGCGTATAGAGTATACAATCATGACACCCTTAGAGTCGAGGAGACTATCAATGTAGTGTTTGATGAAGGACATGAACCTATAAAACCCCTGACAACCCCAATTAGCCAGCCGATTCATACCAGAATCAACTCCGATCCGGAGATCAAGTCTAGTGTTAATCCTAACCTAAGTCAACCAAGTCAGTCTATCGACCAAGTGGTAGATGACTCTAACCAAACTAGGACTCAAACGAGTCATTCTATTGACCAAGTGGTAGACTCAAACCCAAATCTAACTAGGACTCAAACGAATCATCCTATCGACCAAGTGATAGGTGATCCAAGTCTAGGAGTTCGAACTAGAGCCTCATACAGGAACCTTAGTCAAATTTCCTTGATTTTTAAAATTGAACCCAAAACTATTGACCAAGCTCTTATTGATCCCGATTGGATTATTGCAATGCAAGAAGAGTTGGCTCAATTCACTAGGAATGAAGTATGGGAATTAGTACCACCACCTAAAGATAAAACAATCGTTGGAACAAGGTGGGTGTTTAGAAATAAACTTGATGACAAAGGTGAAGTAGTTAGAAATAAAGTTAGACTAGTCGCAAAAGGGTTTAGTCAAGTTGAAGGTTTAGATTACGACGAGAACTATGCCCCAGTAGATAGATTAGAGTCCATTAGGATGCTATTAGCATATGCTGCACATCGAGGATTTAGATTGTTTCAAATGGATGTGAAGTCAGCATTCTTGAATGGATATATTAAAGAAGAGGTTTATGTTAGTCAACCCCCCGGTTTCGAAAGTTTAGATAAACCCGACCATGTCCTTAGGTTAAAGAAAGTTCTCTATGGACTTAAACAAGCTCCTCGAGCTTGGTACGAAAGACTTTCGGTTTATCTTAAATCAAAAGGATTAAACCAAGGTGTAGTTGACCCAACTCTTTTCGTAAAAACCTTAGGTAAAGACATATTCATAACCCAAATCTATGTAGATGATATTATTTTCGGAACCACCAACTCGATCCTACTGAATGAGTTCATTTCACTTATGAAAAGTGAATTTGAAATGAATTTAGTAGGTGAGTTAAGTTTTTTCTTAAGTCTACAAATTAAACAAACTAAAGATGGAATATACCTACATCAACGCAAATATACTAGGGAATTAATTAAACGCTTTGGAATGCAAGACGCTAAAATTATTAATACCCCAATGGCAACTAATGTGAATATAGAAGAAGATGTAATCGAAAATTCAATTGATTTAAAATACTATAGGAGCGTAATAGGGAGTCTCCTTTACTTAACTGTAAGCCGACCTGATATCTTATTTGCAGTAAGTATGTGCGCAAGGTTCCAAACCTGTGCCAAGGAGTCTCACCTAACTCTAGTCAAGCGTATCCTTAGATATCTAAAGGGTACACTTAATGTTGGTATTTGGTACCCTAGATCTACCGTGTTCGAACTAACTGGCTACTCCGATTCAGACTATGCCGGTAGTAAGCTCGATAGAAAGAGTACGAGTGGTTGTTGTCAACTTCTCAGCTCGAGTCTAGTAAGTTGGTGCAGTAGGAAGCAACACTTTGTTGCCTTATCTACTACCGAAGTCGAATACATCCGATGAGTGAGTGTGTCACTCAGCTTCTTTAGATGAAGCACACTCTGCATGACTTTAAGTTAGACATTACAAACACTAAACTTCACTAGATAACATTAGTTCAATTAACCTTACTAAGAATCCGATATGTCACTCTAGGACCAAACATATTGAGGTCAATCATCATTTCGTTCGAGAACATGTGGCCAACGGAGCCATACAACTCGAATACGTCGAATCGAAGTCTAACTTGGCAGACCTATTTACTAAACCCCTACCCAAAGCAGAATTTAGTCTATTAAGACGAAAATTGGGCATGTGTGTAGTAGAATAGGAATTTACAAATTATATTTTCTTACTACTATTTCTTACTTTTCATTTTCATGGAACTAGCATAGGACATACCTTAGATATCATGCACCTATAGATTTAAGGAGCTAATACATCTCACAACACATAGGACTAATGTGTTTGTGTACTTAGCCACGTAGATGGGCGTGAGATGTTAGGACCTTACTCCTGGTTCCAGATGTAGAGCTAGTGCATCGCCATGAACCACGGAGTATAATCATACATATTAACTGACTCTGACCAGGACTGGTTGATCTTTTATATCAATCAAGACAAATATGAGTCGAACATTTTATAGATGAGCTTATTTTCAGTATATTATTTTCAAAATAACATGGAACATGCTTGGACTTTAAATTTAATACTTATTTTTGTTTTTCACACACCCCAACTCTCTTCGATATATGACAAAAGGGGGAGAAAAAGGCCAAAGTTAAGGGATCAAAATTTTTTTTTTGATCTAACTCTCCCTTCATATACTTCATATTTAATTACATGGTCAAAAGTTAAGTAAATGTTTACTTAACTTTATATTTTGAAAATTTACTTAACTTGTTTTTTTTTGGAAGTAAAGGGTAAGTTAAGAGAATTCTTAACTTAAGAACTTATTCATAACAAAAAGGAAGTAAATGTTAATGTTTTACTTAAGAAAGGGGGAGAAAGGGCCAAGTTAAAAAGTCCTCTTAACTTAAACATATTACTAAGGCCAAATTTAAGTAATGTTAATTACTTAAACTCTTTCTAAATAGCAACCCTCAAGGGGGAGGATTAAGGTCTTCCTTCAAGACTCACCCTCGGTCAAGGGAGAGGTTTCCTCAAGGGGGAGCACTTGAAGAAAATCCTTACTACTCCAACTTAATCTTTATTTTTGTTTCTCGTGCACATTATTATTCTTCATGCATGCTATTTTCTTAAATTTGTATGTGGGTTTGCCATAAATCAAAAAGGGAGAGATTGTTGGTGCAGTAGGCACCTAAGTCGAACCTGAGTTTTGATTATAGAAAACGATACAAAGTTAATCTCATATCGTTATCTCATGAGCTGAATCGAGTGTGTAGAAAAGTGTTATAGCTGGAGCTGAAGGCTAGTGACACCCAGAGGAAGCAGCGATGGTCGGGCGACACTTGAGTGACTTCGGAGGAGCTGAAGGAATTGAGTGGAAGTTCGAAAGCGAAAGCAACATAGTAAGTATCGAGGTAAGCTCGTGTGTGTGAGAGTAAGTGAGGATGTATACTCTTTATGGGGATGATCTTAAGCATAGATCCGACCAAAGACATCCTATATATGGTCTAGGTCGAGATCGGACGATCGGTGATCATCGAAATATTGTTTTTTTTAAGCTAACTTTGCCTGCAGCTAGCATCAGTCGACTGCCATCTTGGAGGACTCGACTGTCGTCTATCAGTCGACTGCCTGTGGTCAGCATTCGACTGATGCTGCCATCAGTCGACTGATGATGGCCATCAATTGACTGATGGTCAAGGATCAGCTTCGAGGAGTCAAGGCTTATCACCTCATTTCAAGGGGAGTGGTGCTCAAATTTGATTGGCTGAAGTTTCTCTCGAAAAGGGACTTAAAGGCTATAAAAGGAAGGCCTATCCTAGGGTTTCATCATCAATTCTAAGCTTTCAAAAGCCTCTGCAAAGCTACAACTCTCCGACAACGAAGTGCTTCCTCTCCGACACTCTAGGTTTAAATTGTTTGTATTTTGTTCCGTCGGTATAAGCTTCATTTCAGTTTATTGCTTTAATTGTCTCGAAGTTTTTATCGTAACGAGGAGAGGGGGAGTGTCCCTCTACCTCAAGCTTTTTGGTGCTTTCTTGTATCGATTAACTCCTACCTCTAAAGAGGAGGAGTTCTTTAGTGATTTGCCCTCCGTGCGTGATCAAGGATCACTAGGGCCTTGGAGTAGTAGCCGAAGGCTACGAACCAAGTAAAAAATCTATTTGTCTCTTTTTGTTTTCATTTATCTTTCCGCTGCATATAATTGTTTTGAAACGAATTCGAAAGAAAGAAAAGGTTTATCGCTATTCACCCCCTCTAGCGATCCCTTCAATCCAACAGATTGTGCTTGTCGTGCTTGTCTATAATCGTTAGTACACAATGTCATACAAATACAAATACAAATACAAACACAAAGCATAACACAAACACAACATAAGAGATTTTATGTGGTTTGGAACCCTAGTTCCTACTCTATGGCAACGCTCTAGTGATCTACCCTCACTATGAACTTCTCATTCTCGGTATAACACCGAAGATGGAGAAACCTCTTACAATGAGTTTATACAAGGAGAATACAACCAAAAACAAAATACAAAAGCAAATACAAGTAAAGAACACTTTACAAAAGATTGATTTGATTGCTTGATGCTTTGGTTTCTTTGGATGGCTTTAGAAAACCTGAAATGCAGTAGCATTTTGCCTCAAAATCCCCAAGAACTGCTGGTGGAAGAGCTCCTCGCGTCCTCCATATAAAGCTCCACACGGGTTAATTTTTTGCCAGGTAGTCGACTGGAGTTACCTACTATTCGACTGCCCACCTATCTGTTGTCTTACAACGGACTAATCCACGTCGGATTCTTCCCGACCAATCGATTTCCCTTATCTAGCGATCAATTGTCATAGCCACTAGTCGACTAGCATGAGTCAACAGTCGACTACGAACCCTACGATGCCCTATCCTCTTAAGTCTAGTCGGCTTCCCATCCATGGAAGTCGACTGCCAGTGGCCAGTAGACTGGTCTAAGCCACTAGTCGACTGCCAAAGTCATAGGTCAGCAGTCAAGCCTCAGTGGACTACTCGACTAGTCAACTGTCCGAGTCAACTAAGCCTCTCGAGTGTCGTGCACTCGACCAGTTAATTGGTCAATACCATCAGTTGACTGGTGAACCTCAAAACTGAGGTTTAATCCAAGTATGATCCCCTCATAAATAACATTCACCCTTAGCGTAGACCTAAGCCTTCTAGCCACTTCCATCAGCTTCACATCCTCAGGGTCCATACGAGTCCTCCATGACTCCTTCACCCTTCGCGCTAGCTTTCAAGTGCTTCCATCGACTATGTCATGATATTGGGTACCCATAGCCTAGACCTAAGCCTTCAAGCCACTTCCATCAGCATCAAGCCCTTGGTTTGAGTTCATGACTCCTCTCACCCTTGGCCCTAGCCTTCAAGTACTTCCGTCGGCTTTGTCATGTTAACAGGTCCACCTTTGCCAAGAGGTCGCGCCTCCGGGGCTTCTCCATTGCCAAGCCTCAATGCTTGGACTTTCTTCGCCAAGACTACACCCTTGGACTTTTCCTTTTCCAAGTATCCATATTTTGACTTTCCCTTGCCAAGATTTCATTGATGGGATTTTCTTGCCAAGTATCCATTCTTGGACTTCCCCATTGCCAAGTATCCATATTGGATTTTCCTTGCCAAGTCTCATACTTGGACTTCTCCATTGCCAAAACTCCAATCTTGGACTTCCACTCGGGTCACACTCGAGCTTGGTTAACCTTGACCTGAGGTCGATCGCTCTAACGATCTCCTCACAACAATCTCCCCCATATGACCTTGGATATCCCATTCATCTACTAGTCATATGGTCAACATATGGTCAAACCCTATTATCAAATAATTATCAAAATCTATTGTCAAACATCAAAATTCTACTCGAGTCTTACTCGAGTTTGGTCAATTATGATCTGGGTCGATTGCACTAACAATCTCTCTCTTTTTGATGTTTGACAACACCTTTAAGTTAAGTTATCCCATAAGCCCAATTTGACTCTTCTTATGCCAAAGCATAATAAAGGTTTACCTAACCTAAACCCTCATTTCTCTTCCTTTGGCATAGATCAAAAAGCCTAGCAAGGTTTTCAATGTCTCATCTTTCAATGAGATACTTCATTGTCCCCTTTAGTCAAAAATCATCTTGGATGCCTTCACTCTTCTTAGTGACAAAACTCTTATCACTAAATGATAGGTAATTCTTTATTCTCCCCCATAAGAAAAGCATCTATCATCCCTTGATGGACAAACTCCCCCTTGACCATTACACTAACAATGTCCTTGGAGAGTTCCTAAGCCTATAGGAAATCTAAAGACTGGAAAATAAGGATAAAAGTTCAAACTTATACTTTAACCTCCCTTGAGATTTGATTGTTACCCTAATTAACTTTTCAATTCATTTGCAATGAACATCACCCTTCCAATGCTTCTCTAAGCATATCATAGGGTTAGGAGTGATTAGGGTCCTTAGTGGTGCAAATAAATGACTAAACAAAACCTTTATTTAGTCAAAAATCAGACTATTAGTCAATTAAAATCAGACATCAATCGACTGAACCACCACCAGTCGACTGCTCCATGCGACAATAGACTAATTTCTACAGTTTGCAAAAAAAAAAAATTAGAATGATTTTTGAAAAATCGTAAGTAATTATACATTTTTCTAAAAATCCTAAAATTTCATTAATATGTCAAACATTATAGGTAAAAAATAGTTTTATATTAAAATACCCATTAATTTGAAGGATTGATACAAAGTTCAAAATCATTGAAAAACTTCAATGTTTTGTCTAACTTGTATCAACATTCTCAATGATGATTGCTATCAAAAGATAGGTTTCACCAAGGTTTTCTAAAATAATTTTAAAATAGTTTTCAAGACCTAATTTCAATCATGATCAATGGACTAAGTATACATGACTTATACACTAGCTTTCCTCATGATTTGTTCCTATAATTGAAAGAGTTTAATCATTTTGATGCACCATATAAGCACATTAAACTTAACTCATTTTCTTAACATCTCACACTTGTCTAGGGTGTATTAATACACACACATGTGATCCTATGGGTCTTGTGAGATGTGAATTTTGTTCTTCTCTAAATCTAGGGGTTCATGTCTTATATCTAGGCATATCTATTTGATTCCATTATCTAGGACACCAAATAATGCCATTTGTCCTTAGTTTCAAATTGATTAACCTTAATGCATGAATTATGATCATGGCATATATGTTTGCATAATTAAAAACATTTTCTCATTGGTGCAAAAGGTGATTCACTCACCCTCAGCACCCTCGCTAGTCGGTCCCACAACCAACACGAAGGAGGTAAATCACAGAGAGCATATTGTCCAACCCAAGACAAGCACAGAAGGAGGGCAGACAATCCGAAAGGCTTGCAGCCTCCAGGGATTGACCCTTGCTCATTAGTGCAACTCTACTAATACTATCATGACATTTTAAATGATCATAGTAAGCATGATGTCATGACATGACATATGACAAATAAGGCATGACAACTATTATAATATCAAAGTATAAAAATACCTAAATGTTAAACCTAATTGTCATTATCTATCAATTACCACAAATTAGCATAATGAATCAATATCCCAAGTGTGCCAAAACCCAAAGTGACACACTTTTGACTCTAAACTTACTTGTGCCAATTATAATTAATTTTTTATCTTCATAATTCCAATTGTCACATCCTAAAATCTTTTAGAATCATTTTCTAAACTCATTTCCAAGGTATCATATCACCCTAAAAATATCCTAAAATGTCAACTCTACCATGGTTAGATTAACTATCCATCCATTAAAGGTTGACACACCCTAAACCCATCTAGTGTGAAGGGATCACGCTCCTAGGAACCCAAAACCTATTTGAGCTCCTTGGGTTTACTTGGTACTCACTAGGGATAACCTCCCTTAGTACCTTCCTAATGACCCTCCTAGGCTTAGAAGACTTAGTCATTTTGGCCTTGTCAAGGTTAACTCTAGGGATAACTTCCCTTGTAACCTTGATAATAACTTTCTTAGCTTTCTTTGAAACCTTAGTCACTAAACACATATCACGGTCAACTCTAGGGATGACTTCCCTTATGACCTTGACTTTCCTTGACCTAGAATTTGTTCCATAACTATAAGGAACACTATGGTAGGTAGACTTATCTACCTTGGACTTGGGCTTGTGACTCAAACCATTCTTATCCATAGTTGGTTCCTTCCTACCAACACCTAGACCTTGCCCATTTGACCCTTGAATCATATTTTCCATTCATTTTAGGGTCTTCTCTAATTTATCAAGCTTAGACCTTATAGCTTGATTTTTTTACTTCTAGTTTCTCAAATTTTGATCCTCCATTATATTCTTCCACATTCTTCTTCCTCCTAGGCATATGTCTACTTTTTTTGGAATTATTGCTTAGGTTGTTCTCATCCTTAGATGGGGTAGTTTTAGAAGTAATACCTAGAGTTGTCCTTTGGACTAAATTCATGAGATTTTGAGCCAAAAAAAAATATTTGTTTCTAAATTTGTCCTTAGGCTTATTTTCATGATATCTAGCTATTAGACAATAAAACTTATTACTAACATGGCTTTTATCATGAGGTAAAGGAAGAGCATTATTAAACTATACCTTAGTGTTTGCCTTAGCTCCCCCTACATGTGAAGCTCCTCTCATGTCCATCCTAGGGTTACTCTCTCTCGGACATTAGCTTCTATAGTGTCCTTTTTTTATTGCATTCGAATCACACAATGTGATCCTTACTTTTGCATATCCGGGCTCCGACTTGCTTTACTTTCTCCTTCCCCTTTGACACTATTTGAACTTTCTTCTTAATTCTTTTTGGACACTTGCTCTTGTAATGCCCTTGTTTCCTACACTCAAAACATATTATATGATTTTTATTTTTAGTAGTTGTGTTTGAGTTACCTAGCTCGGTGGTAGGAGACCCTTGAGCCTGTTCTTCATGGGTTCTGGAGGTAGATGTGTTCTCTTGCTCCAGTTCCGACATTGAAGGTCTAAGCTCTCCCTCAATCCTAGAGTTGGAGGCTTCTTCCATTTCTTCTACCAACTCGGATGTTGAACATCTTTCAACCTTCGAATCTTCACACTCTTGAGCCAATGAGCATTCTCCTTCAACTTTCTCCTTATCTTGTGCCGATGAGAGTTCTTCATGTAACTTGACCAAGTTGTTCCATAAATCTCTTGCATCCTTATAACCACCTATCTTGGATAAAATATCATTAGGTATTAATTTAACCAACATTTTTCCTACCTAATCATTGGTCTCAGATTTTCAAAGTTGCTCCTCGGTCCATCTTTTCTTCTTAAGAAATCCACCCTTCTTGCCCCATGGAGCTTCGAAACCTTCCATCGAAATAAATCAATCTTCTATATTACACATAAGAAAAATACTTCATCCAACTTTTACAACACCCGAAATCCTTGCGGTCGAAGATGGGTGGAACATTGATGTCGTAGCTCAATCCATCATGGGGCAACTCCATTTTCATCTAGCTATGCTCTCTTGGCGATCAATCTGTGAAGAATAGTCTCACTCTGATACCACTTGTTGGGAACCGTTTGGTTCGCTAGAGGGGGTGAATAGCATCGATCGATTTCTTCATTCAATCATGCTCGTCATGCTTGTCTATAATCATTAGTACACAGCGGAATACAAATACAAATATAAATACAAACACAAAGCACAATACAAATACGACTCAAGAGATTTTATGTGGTTCAGAACCTTAGTTCTTACTCCATGGCGGCGCTATAGTAATCTACCCTCACTATGAACTTCTCCTTCTTAGTATGACATCGGAGGTGGAGATGTTAGTGTAGAAGAGCATCACTCCTTAGTTTTGATGTATGAACCATAGTTAAATTAAGATCAGCTTGTGATCTAACATGCAGTTAAGTGTGCGGACTTAACAAAAAATCCTAGTAGGTTATGTTGATCGAATACTAGGCAAAATACTTGACATATCAGGAGGATCAGACACCAGGCATGAAGTCTAGATGGGTCTAGTGGACCAGACATTTGGCAGAAGACCTAGTGGGTCAGGAGACCAGATAATCGATAGGAAGCCCAACTGGGTCAGTGAGACCGGACAGTTGGCATAAAGACTTGCTGGGTCAGATTGGATGTCAAGCGAGGTAAGTCCGGCAGGAAAGCTGACAGGTAAGCCACGAGGGAAGAGGTGAGGTTGATTCCTCGATGGGGGACAAGATAGGCATCGATCTGACGGATAGTCCGTATTAGACTAAGAAGTCGAGATCGGACAGTATTACTACTACCATTTCATTTCATACTATGTATTTTGCTAATCTCATTTTGCAGGTCTCCATGTGACTGGAATGTTTCCAGGCACCTCAGACCCAGACGACTGGGTATGGTCCAGTCGATTGGGATGTCGAGTTGGCAAGGCAGGTTGGTGGTCGTCTGGAGATCGTGAGCTCGAGATGGCAAGTATTTCAATCGATTAGGGAGGTCCAGTCAGTTAGGATAGAAAATTTCCTAAATAACGGAGGAGCAGAGCCATCCATCTTGGAGTCGACTGGACCAGGTCTAGTCGATTGGAAAGCCTAAAATACTTAATCGACAAACCAATTTGGAGTCGACTTGAGGGTGTTCCAGTCGACTGGAGGGTGTTCCAGTCGACTGAAAAAGACTTATAAAAGAATTGGAGGACCATCTTCGAATAATGAATCTCTTATACACCGACGTGATGTCGCTTTCATTCGTCTCCGCAAAAGCTAACTCAAGTCTCCGCAACACCGACACTCCGAGCTCCATTTCAAAACTACAAGTGTTGGTATACTTAGTTAAAGTTGTATTTCTTTCACTTTACTTGTACTTAATTTTATAAGGATAGGTAGTGTGTTACCTCATCCTTCATTTTGTGTAAAAGCATATACCCTATGAGTTCGAGAGTTCTCGAATAGAAGGGCTTTTAGTGCATTGCCCACAGAAGTAGCCCTAGGAAAGTTTATGATCCTTGGAGTAGCAACCCAGCTCGAGTTGTGAACCAAGTAAAAGAACTTTTTATTTTATTCCATTGCAAATTAATTTTATTTTATTCAAAAAGAAAAAGAATAGTTTTCAAAGTTCAAAAAGAAAATTTTATAACCTCCGAGATTCACCCCCTCTTGGAAATCTCGATCCTACAATTGATGTTAGAGCGAGGATGCTCTGACTTTGGTGAAACCACCAAAGTGAGGCTTCAAAATTTTCTTTATATTGTATTTTGCTCCAATTTTAATTTTTGCATTAGATTCACTTTTTATATACTTGTCCATCTTGCTTTAGCATAACTTAAGTTCAATTTTTGTACTAGTGTATTTTTTATCTACTTTTGTAATTCTAGGATTTTTTTATATTCTATAATTTTTTTTAATAAATTCAAAAATGTCGCATTTCATCGTTCGCTCTTCTCTCTTTAGCGAAGAGGACTTTAGTTATTAGAAGAGGCGAATGGAGTGCTTCTTGAAAACCGACCTCCAGGTTTGGTTTTCAATTAAGAAAGATTTTATTTTTCTGGTAGGCAACACAGGAGAGTTGTTAGATCCATAGAAATGGACCATAAACATTATTGATGGTGCAGTGGGCACCTAAGTCGAACCTGAGTTTTGATTATAGCAAACTATACAAAGTTAAGCTCATATCATTATCTCACAAGCTGAATCGAGTGTGCAGAAAAGTGCTAAAGATAGAGATGAAGGCTAGCGACACCCAGAGGAAGCTGCGGCGGTCGGGCGACACTCGAGTGACTTTGGAGGGAGCCGAAGGATTCGAGTCGAAGGCCGGAAGCGAGAGCTACAAAGTAAGTATCGAGGTAAGCTCGTGTGTGTGTGAGCATAAGTGAGGTCGTATCCTCTTTATGGGGATGGTCTTAAGCGTAGATCCGACCAAAGACATCCCATGGGTGGTCTAGGTCGAGATCGGACTGTCGACGACTGTTGAAATTATGTTTTTTTTAAGCTAACTTGTGATTTTAGCAAGCATCAGTTGACTGCCCACAAGAGCCACTCGACTGCCTTCATCAGTCGACTGCTGAGGGTTGTGACTCAACTGGCACTGTCATCAGTCGACTAATGGTCAAGGATCAGCTTCAAGGAGTCAAGCCTTATCACCTCATTCCAAGGAGATTTGTGCCTAGTTTTGATTGGCTGAAGATCCCCTGGATGAGGGGCTCAAAAACTATAAAAGGAGGGCTTTTCTAAGGGATTTTTCATCAATTCTAAAGTGCCCTAAAGCTTCCGTAACGTGACGACACTCCAACGACTCCACGACGACGAAGTGCTACAAAAACGTCGACGACACAAGCCTAAGCCTCCATCTTTTTGGTTGTCGGTAAAAGTTTTTTTTGGTCGTCTATTAATTCTTGTATTTACTTTCTACTCTATGAGTTTTTATTGCAACAAGGAGAGGGGGAGTGTCCCTCTACCTCATTCTTTGGCTTTTGTATATTCGATTAACTCCTACCTCCAACGAGGAGGAGTTCGTTAGTGATTTGCCCTCCATGAGTGGTCAAGGACGACTAGGGCCTTGGAGTAGTAGTCGTAGGCTACGAACCAAGTAAAACCCTATTGTGTTTATTTTATCTTTCCGCTGCGTTTACTTGTGTTTTTGAAATGAATTTGACGAAAAAGCTTTTATCGCTATTCACCCCCCTCTAGCGATCCGCTCGATCCAACAATTGGTATCAGAGCCGCGGGTGCTAAGATTCGGTGAAACCACCAATCTAGATTTTCTACAAATTTTTTTTCTTTATTATTTCTGTTTATTTCGAATTTTTTATAAGCTCTTTAATTCATTTAGTTTTTCTCACGCACTACTAATCCAAGATGCGAGTCTTGGTACATTTCGCTCATTTTTGTCGTTGCTAGGTTATTTCTTCATTTTCTTGCTCTTTTTATATCAATGGCCCATCTCGAGAGTTTTAGCACAGTCCGACCTCCATTTTACAATGGAGATGACTTCCGTTATTGGAAGGGTCAGATGGAGTGCTTCCTTAAGACCCAAATCGAGATGTGGATCATAATCCAAACGGGATTCACACTTTCGACTAACGAAGTGGGTGAATCTTTGGATTATGACCAATGGACCAATGCTACAAAAGGACAAGTTGAAGTCGATGCTAAGCCGACTCAAATCGTCCAATGCGGCTTGTCCAAGGAGGAGCTTAATCGCGTCGACCCCTTCATCAGTGCAAAGGATCTCTGGACAAAGCTAGTGGAGCTACACGAAGGAACCGACAAAGCCAAGGTATGTAAGCGTGATCTCCTTTTCAATAGGTTGTATAATCTAAAAATGCAGGAACACGAGACGGCGATGCAACTACACGCTCGGGTTCAAGATATCGTCAACAACCTACACGTAATCGGACAAAAGGTCGAAAACCGCAGCCTTATTAGGTACGTACTAAACTCATTTTCTAGGACCACCTTGTGGGCATCCATGGTCGATGCCTACAAGGTCTCTAAGTATCTTTCAAAACTTAGATTAAATGAATTGTTTTCGGATTTTGAACTCCATGAACAGTCCAACTCGAAACCCGAGAAGGGTATAGCACTTTTTGCAGGTTCGAAGAAGAAAACTACGAGCAAGCCACTCCCGAAGGAGGAAGAAGATGAGTCTGATTCGAAGGTCAACCTGGAATTGGAGACCGAACTAGTCAACCTAGTTCGGAGGATGGTCAAGGGCCAAAAGTGAACCGTCACTCTACCCAACGAAGGTAAACCTAAAAGTTCTAATGTTAGGTGTTACGAATGCAATAGATTTGGACATATCAAGTCTGAATGTCCGAAGCTCAAGAGCAAAGCACCGAAACTCAAGAAGGCACACAATGCTACGTGGGAAGAAGCGTCAGAGGAAGAAGATGACAATCATGTCTTCATGGCTAATCCAGCTAAATCAGAGATGGAGTCTGAACCGGAGCACGAGTCTGAACCCAAAGACGAATCGGATTACGAAGCTCTATTCAAGACAAGCCACGGATCCGCATCCGATTCAAGAGATACACTTAAGGTAAGTCGATCTATTATTAGTACTCTTTATAGTGTGATTAAATTCTTAACTAGGAAATTAGCTAAGTCCGAGTCCAAGGTCGAGACCCTGGTTGAGGAGGTTAAACTCCTCAAACATGAGGTCTCCCTAACCTCTTCGACTATTCAAGTTCGAGAGGAGGACTCAACTCGGGTTGAAAAACTCAAAGTTGAGAATTCACTCTTGAAAAGTCAAGTCGAAGATCTTAGGAACACGTTGGAAAGGTTTACTTTGAGATCCAAGAGACTTGACCTCCTACTTCGATCGCAAAGGGTCGTGTACAACAAGGTCGGACTAGGGTTTAGCTCAAATACGACAAACAAATCGTATATGTCGATTGTAAGTCGACATAAAAAACATGTCCAAGCATGGGTCCCTAAGACCGCTTTGATTTCAAACTTAGGATCCAACCAGTACTGGGTTCCCAAGGACCAAATCCATTATGTGGAGAGACCGAACCGATTCAATGGTCCAGGGGAGCCAGTACAAAATTTGTTTGTGCTCTAACTTTGAAATTGCATGCTTAGGTCCTTTATTTATTTTTATTTTTCTTTTTAGAATGGTTAGATATGACTATAACTTGTTAATACTTCATAACATAGTACCAGGATGCGGTGAGATGATAGTACGCTAGGAAAATGGAGTCTTGTGTATTCGGGCTAGATAAGGCGTATCTAGTTCGGTGCACTTGACCGAGGGGAACTAGCTGAAGCTACCTCGCCGTATCCTAGACTAGTTAGACCAGGAAGTGGTCTTAGGTGAGTCAAGTCTCTATTTTCTTGAAAATGGCTTTGTCTAAGGAAGTGGTCATTTTTCCGATCAAAGAAGGCCCCTGTGCCTCGCCACGACCTAGAATCCATGATCTTGAAAAGGTGACTTGATGAGCTTAAGGTCAAATCCGAATCTAACGCAAGGTTGACAAGTGTTTAAATCATTAAATTCAAATCAAGTAAAATCGGAAGTCATCTCACAAGAAGATATAAGGATAACATGCTTGATCATGTAGACATGGGTGAGATGATTTAGGTTTAATAATTTACAACCAACCTTTAGCAATTCCAATATCCGATCCAACTACCTTGTGTGTAGGATCAATGGATGTTGGACAGTGGTTGCTCCCGACACATGACCGAGGATCAACTCAAGTTTTCAAAGCTTCGATTCAAACAACAAGGATCGATAGCCTTCAGAAACAACGACAAGCTCAAAATCATCAGATCAGGTGATATTGAGCTCAACGCAAACTTTATTATACAAAATGTCTTATTGGTAGAAAATTTCCAATATAATTTAGTTAGTGTAAGTCAATTGTGTGATAATAACTATAAGGTCATATTTCTAGAAAATGAATACGTAATTAATACAAATGAAAACTCTAAAACAATTCTTAAAGGAATCAGAAATAACAATATTTATACTATTAATTTAACTAACTCCTCAACCAAGTGTCTTATGACACGGCAAGAGGAATCTTGGTTGTGGCACCGACGACTCGGTCACTCGCACCCAAGACTCATCCACAAGATGAGTCAGAGTGATGTAGTCAGAGGTTTTCCTAACCTCAACAACTTGGATAATAAAATATGTAATGCTTGTCAACAAGGTAAACAATCTAGGACACAACATCAACTAACTAATCAAGAACGAACCAAAAGTGTTCTTGAGCTCCTACACATGGATCTATTTGATTCAAACTGAGCTAAGTCACTTAATGGGAGTCAATTCTTCTTAGTCATAATTGATGACTATTCTAGATTTATTTGGGTTAGGTTCATCAAACACAAAAGTGATACCCTAGATCAATTAATCAACCTATTTAAACTAATAGAAAATCAACAAAACCTTAAAATCAAAAGACTTAGGAGTGATCATGGTGGTGAATTCAAGAACCACAGGTTTTCAGAATTTTGTAATCTAAATGGATACCACCATGAGTTCTCATGCCTTAGGACTTAGAACAGAATGGCCTAGTAGAATGTAAAATTAGAGCCCTACATGAAGCCTCTAGGACAATGTTAAACGAGTATAACCTACTCGATAGGTTTTGGGCAGAAACCATTAGTACAACTTGCTATGTCCAAAATAGGATCCTTATGGTAAAGCGACACCTTAAGACCTCGTACGAGATTTATCACGATAAAATACCTAACATCAAGTATTTAGGGTATTTGGATGTAAGGTACATATCTTAATCACTAAGGATTACCTAGGAAAATTCACATCCAAAACCTCTACCGGAATCTTTCTAGGATACTCGACTACGAGTAGAGCCTAAAGGGTATATAACCATGACACCCTTAGAGTCAAAGAGACTATTAATGTAGTGTTTGATGAAGGACATGAACCTATAAAACCCCTATCAACCCCAATTAGCGAGCCGATTCATACCAGACTCGACTCCGATCTTGAGATCGAGTCTAGTATTAATGCTAACCTAAGTCAACCAAGTCATCCTATCGACCAAGCGATAGGTGACTCTAACCCAAGTCAAACTAGGACTCAAACGAATCATCCTATCGACCAAGTGATAGGTGATCCAAGCATAGGAGTTTGAACTAGAGCTTCATATCGAAACCTTAGTCAAATATCCTTGATTTCCAAAATTGAACCCAAAACCATTGACCAAGCTCTTCTTGATCCTGATTGGATTATTGCAATGCAAGAAGAGCTAGCTCAATTCACTAGGAACGAAGTATGGGAATTAGTACCACCACCTAAAGATAAAACAATCATTGGAACAAGGTGGGTGTTTTGAAATAAACTTGATGATAAGGGTGAAGTAGTTAGAAATAAAGCTAGATTAGTCGCTAAAGGGTTTAGTCAAGTCGAATGTTTAGATTACGACGAAACCTATGCCCCAGTAGCTAGATTAGAGTCCATCCGAATGCTGTTAGCCTACGTTGCACATCGAGAATTTAAGTTATTTAAAATGGATGTCAAGTCAGTGTTTTTGAATGGACATATTAAGGAAGAGGTATACGTTAGTCAACCCCCTGGATTCGAAAACCTAGATAAACCCGACCATGTTTTTAAACTAAAGAAAGCTCTCTATGGACTCAAACAAGCTCCTCGAGCTTGGTATGAGAGGCTTTCAATTTATCTTAAGTCAAAAGGGTTTAACCAAGGCCTAGTCGATCCAACCCTCTTTGTAAAAACCGTAGGTAAGGAAATATTTATAGACCAAATTTACGTAGACGATATCATTTTCGGAACAACCAATTCGATCCTACTAAACGAATTCATTTCACTTATGGAAAGTGAATTTGAAATGAATTTAGTAGGTGAGTTGAGTTTCTTCTTAGGTTTACAAATTAAACAAACTAAAGATGGAATATATTTACACCAACACAAATATACTAGGGAATTAATTAAACGTTTTGGAATGCAAGACGCTAAAATTATTAATACTCCAATGGCAAAAAATGTAAATATAGGAGAAGATGCAATCGGAAATTCAATCGACTTAAAATACTATAGGAGGATGATAGGGAACTTCCTTTACTTAACTTTTAGCCGACCTGATATCTTATTTGCAGTAAGTATGTGCGCAAGGTTCCAAACCTGTGTCAAGGAATCTCACCGAACTCTAGTTAAGCGTATCCTTAGATATCTAAAGGGTACACTTAATGTCGGTATTTGGTACCATATATCTATCGAGTTCTAACTAATCGGCTACTCCGACTCGGACTATGCCGGTAGTAAGCTCGATAGAAAGAGTACGAGTGATTGTTGTCAACTTCTCAACTCGAGTCTAGTGAGTTGGTGCAGTAGGAAGCAACACTGTGTTGCCTTATCTACTACCGAAGCCGAATACATCGCGATGGGTGAGTGTGTCACTCAGCTTCTTTGGATGAAGCACACTCTCCAAGATTTTAAGTTAGAATTTACGAACACTAAAATTCACGTAGATAACATTAGCTCAATTAACCTAACTAAAAATCCAATATGTCACTCTAGGACCAAACATATAGAGGTCAAACACCATTTCATTCGAGAACATGTGGCCAACGGAGCCATACAACTCGAATACGTCGAATCGAAGTCCAACTTGGCAGATCTATTTACTAAACCCCTATCCAAATCCGAATTCAGTCTATTAAGATGAAAATTGGGCATGTGCATAGTAGAGTAGGAATTTACAAATTATATTTTCTTATCACTACTTTTTTACTTTTCATATTCATGGAACTAGCTTACGACATACCTTAGATATCATGTACCTATAGATTTAAGAAGTCAACACATCTCACAACACATAGGACTAATGTGTTTGTGTACTTAGCCACGTAGATGGAAGTGAGATGTTAGGACCTTACTCCTGGTTCCAGATGTAGAGCTAGTGCATCGCCATGAACCACGGAGTATAATCATATATATTAACCGACTCTGACTAGGACTTGTTGATATTTTATATCAATCAAGTCAAATAAGAGTTGAACATTCAATAGATGAGCTTATTTTTAGTATATTATTTTCAAAATAATATGGAACATGCTTGTACTTGGAACTTAAACTTAGTACTTATATTTTTCTTTCAAAACCCCTCTTTCCGATTTATGGCAAAAGGGGGAGAAAATGGCCAAAGTTAAGGGATCATTTTTTTGATAACTTAACTTAGTACTTCATACTTATTCTCATGGCCAAAAGTTAAGTAATTGTTTACTTAACTTTAATTTTTGCATCTTAACTCTTGTTAGTTAACAAAAGGGAGAGAAAGGCCAAGTTAAGAAAATTCTTAACTTAAAATTATTTTTTAATACTATGGCCAAAACTTTAAGTAATTGTTAATTACTTAAAAAACTCATCTAGAGAAGCAAGTGTCAAGGGGGAGATTAAGATCTTCTTTCAACAACTCACCCTCGGTCAAGGGGGAGGTTTCCTCAAGCGGGAGTACCTGAGAGAAGAGTTAATCTTACTCCTAAGTATACACTTTCACTTAATCTTTTATTCTTCATGCATATTATTATTCTTCATGCATGTTATTTCCTTAACTTTGTATATGGGTTTGCCATAGATCAAAAAGGAGGAGATTGTTGGTGCAGTGGGCACCTAAGTCGAACCTGAGTTTTGATTATAGAAAATGATACAATGTTAAGCTCATATCGTTATCTCACGAGCTGAATCGAGTGTGCAGAAAAGTGCTAAAGCTGGAGCTGAAGGCTAGCGACACCCGGAGGAAGCCGCGGTGGTCGGGCGACACTCGAGTGACTTCGGAGGGAGCCGAAGGAATTCAGTTGAAGGCCGAAAGCGGGAGCTACAAAGTAAGTATCGAGGTAAGCTCGTGTGTGTGAGCATAAGTAAGGTCGTATCCTCTTTATGGGGATGGTCTTAAGCATAGATCCGACCAAAGACACATCCCATGGGTGGTCTAGGTTGAGATCGGATGGTCAGCGACAGTCGAAATTATGTTTTTATTAAGCTAACTTGTGATTTCAGCAAACATCAGTCGACTGCCCACAAGAGCCACTCGACTTCCTTCATCAGTCGACTGCTGAGGGTTGTGACTCGATTGGCGCTGCCATCAGTCGATTGATGATGGCCATCAGTCGACTGATTGTCAAGGATCAGCTTCAAGGAGTCAAGCCTTATCACCTCATTCCAAGGAGCTTTGTACCTAGTTTTGATTGGATGAAGATCCCCTCGATGAGGGGCTCAAAAACTATAAAAGGAGGGCTTGTCTAAGGGTTTTTTCATCAATTCTAAAGTGCCCTAAAGCCTCCATAATGTGACGACACTCCAACGACTCCATGATGACGAAGTGCTACAGAAACGCCGACGACACAAGCCTAAGCCTCCATCCTTTTGGTCGTCGGTAAAAGTTTTTTTTGGTCATCTATTAATTCTTGTATTTACTTTCTACTCTACGAGTTTTTATTGCAACAAGGAGAGGGGGAGTGTCCCTCTACCTCATTCTTTGGCTTTTGTGTATTCGATTAACTCCTACCTCCAACGAGGAGGAGTTCGTTAGTGATTTGCCCTCCGTGCGTGGTCAAGGACCACTAGGGCCTTGGAGTAGTAGCCATAGGCTACGAACCAAGTAAAACCCTATTGTGTTTATTTTATCTTTCCGCTACGTTTACTTGTGTTTTTGAAACGAATTCGATGAAAAAGCTTTTATCGCTATTCACCCCCCCCTCTAGCGATCCGCTCAATCCAACAATTAGGAAAATAGCTTAAGTCGATTACAAAGCTCTTAACACTTTACAATGTAGACTAACCAAAGAAGAGCTCTATAGAGTTGGATCCTTCGAAAACTCTAAAGAACTTTGGGATAAACTCATAGAATTACATGAAGGTACAAATGACACTAGGATAGTGAAAAGAGACATGTTACTCAATAAATGATTTAATTGTAAAATGTTAGAAAATGAAAATGCAAGTCAACTACACACTAGGATTAAAGATATATTAAATGGACTACACTTAATAGGTCATCAAATTTAAAATCGTGACATAATTAGGTATACCCTTAAGGCATTTCCTCGGAATGCCTTCTGGACATCCATAGTCGAAGCCTATAAGGTCTCCTGGGATATTTCCGTAATAAGATTAGATGAATTATTTTGTGAATTTGAACTACATGAACAAACTAAGTTGGGTCAAGCTGTGAATGGTACAACTCTAATGGAAAGTTTGAGTAGGAGTGAAAAAGGGAAGAAAACCAAGAGTGAGTCTGAAGATGAATTTGAGTCAGAACTAAATGGAGAAGAAGAAATCATGAACATGATCCATAAAATGTTTAACCAGAAGAAAAGGTCCACTAAAAAGAATGTTAAAAAAGTGGCCGAAAACAAACCAAGACCTAGATTGGAAGTCACATGTTACGAATGCAACGGGAAGGGTCACTACAAGTTGGAGTGTGCGAACATAAAAAAGGAAGAAAAGCCTAAAAATGAAAAGAAGAAGAAGTCACTCAAGGTGACTTGAGATTAGTCATCGTCGGAGGAGTCAGACGTGGAAGAACCCAAAAGAAGATTCGTAGTATTCATGGCCACAGACGAGTTCGAGACCGAATCAAGCTCTGAGTCCGAGTTCGAGTCCGAGAGAAGCCATGAATCCACATCCATTTCTGAAGGAATAGATGAGGTAAACTCTCCCTTAAAAGATAAATTGTACAACATCATAGCATGCCTAGGTAGAAAATTAGCTGAGTTCGAGAATCTAGTTGACTCACTTCTTAAGGAAGTCCAAATACTTAAGGAGCAAGTTAACTCGAAGACTTCAACTTGCCAAGTTGAGGATAGAGACTCAACTCAAGTTGCAAAGCTTGAGGAAGAGAACTCCGTCTTAAAAAGGCAAGTAGAAGATCTCACTGAAATGTTAGAAAGATTCACCTCGGGCACCAAGTATCTCAACATGATGCTTGGGTCTCAACGAGCCGTGTACAACAAGTTTTGACTTGGATACAAAGCCAAGTCATCATACAAATCATACATGTCTTTACTTAGCCAAAATGCTAAGAGTCAAGTCCAAGCATGGGTCCCTAAGTCTACCTTAGTCAACCAAGTTGGACCAAACTAATTTTGCATCCCCAAGAGTCAAATTCACTTAGTGAATAAAACTCAATTGAGCTATTACTTAGGGGGAGCTAAATCTTACTTGTTTCTGCACTTAGTTAAACTCTTGCATGCTTAGTTTTACTTGCTTAATTTAGAATGGACTAGATAGGAAATAAAGTAGTTTAAACTGGAACAACCTAGTACTAAGATGAAGTGAACTAATAGTAAGTTAGGGAAACTCTTCAAAGTGCATGTCTTAGGAAGTGGTCCACCTGATATCTAAGAAGACAATATGCCTCACCACTATCTGGTGAAGCTAACTCACTAAGTCTTTAACTAGTTAGACCAAAGCTTAGTCCAAAGCGAGTCAAGTACTTGATTCCGTGATCGACTTTGTCTTAAGAAGTGGTCCACCTAATATCCAAGAAGGTCATATGCCTCGCCACTACCTGTAAGTCAATTTTGGAAAAATTTACTTGATCAGCCCAAGCTAAACTTGAATCTAACACAAGTTTAAACAATTTTAATTTTCATTAAATTTAATCAAGATAAGAATGAACCCTCATCTCACAAAACATATAAGGCTAACATGTTTTGAAAACCTAGATTGGTGAGATGAATTAGGTTAAAAAAAAAACTAGTTAATCAACAACCTTAAGAATGTTTAATTTATGTAGGACTCTAGAATGGACTAATGGATTCTGGATAGTGGTTGCTCCAGACACTTGATTGAACATCGTCAAAAATTCACAGAGTTAAAATTCAAGAATCTAGGTTAAGTCACCTTTGGAAACAATGGCAAAATCAAGGTAATTAGATCAGGTAACATTGAATTAAAATCAAATTTTGTCATATAGAAAATTTCAAATTTAATTTACTTAATATAAGTCAATTATGTGATGCTGGATATGAAGTAAAATTTCTATCAAATGAATGCTTAATTAATAATATTGAAAATTAAAACATATTACTTAAAGGTGTTAGGGATAAAAAAATTTATTCAATAAACTTAGCAAGATCCTCACTCAAGTGTAATTTGACACAGTAAGAGGAAAGTTGGTTGTAGCATAGGAGACTTACCCCACATCCACTTTAGCCATATAACTAAACTAAGTAAAAAAAATTAGTTAAAGCCTTACCTAAACTAAAGAATTTAGAAAGAAAAATTTGTATTGCTTGCTAACAAGGAAAATAAACCAAGTCCCAACATAAACTAACTAATCAAGGTCAAATAAGCTCAATACTTGATCTACTTCACTTAGATTTGTTTGATTCACATGGAGTAAAATCACTAAATGGAAATTTGTATTGTTTAGTAATAATAGATGATTACTCTAGGTTCATATGGGTAAAATTTTTAAAACATAAAGATGAAACATTTGAAATGTTTAATAATTTTAGTAAACAAATAGAAAATGAAAAAAAAGATCTTAAGATAAAAAGAATAAGAAGTGTTAATGGAGGGGAATTTAAAAACAACAAATTTACAACAATGTGTCTAGAAAATGGGTACCATCATGAATATTCATGTTCTAGAACACCTCAACAAAATGGAATAGTAGAAAGAAAAAATAGAACTCTACAAGAAGCCACTAGATCAATATTAAATGAATACAACCTACCTAGCCATTTTTGGGTTGAGGCTATAAACATCACTTGCTATGTACAAAATAGTATAACAAGTAAAAAAATCTATAATAAAACATCGTATGAAATTTTTAATAATAAAATACCTACAATAAAATATTTAAGAGTATTTGGGTGTAAAGTATACATTCTAAATACCAAAGATCATCTAGGAAAATTCACTTAAAAATCGATGACAGAATCTTTCTTGGATATTCAACGACGATTAGGGCTTATAGAATATACAATAAGAAAACCTTAAAAATTGAAGAAATGACTAATGTAACATTTGATGAAGAAGAAATCAATAATGAACAAACAAATGCTGATAGAATAAATAATAACCAAGAAGGAATGAATGAAACCATACAAGAAGAAAAAGAACAAATCCAATATCAAAAAAACATAAGGACACCTAGAATAAATCCAAACCATTCAATTGAACAAGTGTTAGGAAATCCAATCCTAGGGGTTCAAACTAGATTGACTATATGAAACATAAGTCAAATAGCATTAATATCAAAATTAGAACCAAAATCAATAAATGAGGCTTTACCATATCTTGATTGGGTAATAGCCATGCAAGAACTAGCACAATTTGAAAGAAATGAAGTATGAGATTTAGTACCCTCACCATCAAATAAATCAATCATAGATACTAAATGGGTATTGAGAAATAAATTAGATGACCAAGGAGAAATTATAAGGAATAAAGCTTGGTTAGTGGCGAAAGGATTTAGTCATATAGAAGGGTTAGATTATGACGAGACTTATGCCCTAGTAGCTAGACTTTAATCAATTAGGATGCTGCTAACCTATCCAACACACAAAGGATTCAAGTTATACCAAATGGATGATAAGTCCGCATTCTTAAGTGGAGTAATCAAAGAAGAGGTATACATAAATAAACTCCCAAGTTTTGAAATATAGAATATCCTAATCATGTATACAAATTGAAAAGGCCTTGTATGGCCTAAAATAAGCTCCTAGAGCTTGGTATGAAAGATTATCATCATACTTAATTTCAAAAGGTTTTAGACAAGGTCAAATTGACTCAACTTTGTTTGTAAAAACATTGGAACTAGACACTTTATAGCCCAAGTGTATGTCGATGGCATAGTGTTTGGATCAACAAACTAAAAATTTTTAGAAGAATTCATAACCTTAATAGAACAAGAATTTGAAATGAGCCTAGTAGAAAAATTAAACTTCTTTTTAGGTTTACAAATAAAACAAACAAGAGATGGAAATTACATATATCAAAATAAATATGCAAAAGAATTAATTAAAAAATTCAGAATGGAAATTGCAAAAGAAATAAAAACACCCATGGCAACAAACATAATATTAGATAATGAAAAAGAAGGAAAGTTTGTAGATTTAAAGTATTACAGAAGTGTCATAGGAAGTCTCTTATATTTGACTGCAAGTCGACCTGACATACTATTTGCAATTAATATGTGCGCAAGGTATCAAACTTGTGCCAAAGAATCACATCTAACACATGTTAAAATAATCTTAAGATAAATTAAAGGAACAATTAAGTCTCTCCTTTAGCTTAAACAAGGTGGAGGAAACCCTTCTTACACAATCCTCTCCCTCTTACAATAAGATAGAAATAAGAACAAGGAAGAGGGAAGAAAATCATTCACATCACTTGGGAGTATGATTGGAAGTTAAGCATTAACCTCCTAAAGCCACCGAAGCCCTCTCTTTACAGAGAAGAGGCTTTCTTTCCGTTGGGCATGCAGCAGTCAACTACTGCATGCCATCAATAGACTGCCGCTCTAACGACCGACTCCCAATGACTTCTGACTTGCCATCATCACCGTCCAACGATAGGTTTGGCAGTCGACTATTGCTATCAGCAGTCGACTGCTGCCTGCATAGCCGACTACGAGCGGTTCTGTGCCCACGACCACCTTTAGCAATCAACTACCGTCCCTTGGGAGTTTGATTGATGGTTAGCAGTCTACTACCAAACCCTAGCAATCAACTGCTGGGCCAGAAACCCTTCAGTCGAACACCAGTCGACGTTCAGTCGACTACTATCTATAGCAATCGACTGGTGTCGGGTAAAACCTCAAACAAATACTTGTTTGAGCATCCGACGGTCGGGTAAATCTCAAACCACCTATTCGAGCATCCGACACTTCCATTCGTCAGGTAGAAATCTCAAACTCATGTTTGAGCATCCGACTTATCCAATTGTCGGGTAAAACCTCAAACACAAGTTTGAGCATCCGACTTGTCGGGTAAAACCTCAAACCTAAGTTTAAGCATCCAACACTTGACTTAGCAATTCGGCCAATTTCACCTAGCTGAGCTACCCTATCCCGGGTTACAATCGCTCACTCTCATCTCCCATGAAGTCCCTCGGATGCTCTAAGCCCTTGGCTCCTACAGTGCCATCCTTCGCATCTCGCCACGAAGTCTACTTTTTTCGGCTTCACTTCATTTGCTCCTCATCCGACGGTCCCTCGAATGCACCAAGTGCATGACTTCTACAATGCCATCCTTCACCGACTCAAGGACCCGAGCCATGAGATGGTGAACTCGCCAATGCTTTATCAAGATAACACATGTTTGATTCACTTAAGTCCTGCACAACTTAAACACACACATCAAATCACATAACAACCTTACTTAAACCCTTTGCCACACACATCAAAACCAAACCATACTTGGGTTGATTGCTCTAATAATCTCCTCCTTTTTGATGTGCGACAACATGTTTAAGTTAGGTAAAATATTAACAAAATACACCAAGGAAGGAAAGCATGTAAACATAACATGAGTATCAAAACACTCCCCCTTAACACATGCTATTTTCTCCCCTAGCATGATTAACTTAAACACTCATATTTCTCCCCCTTTGACACCATCAAAAACATCATACAAATGTTATACATCATGACATCAATATCTAAGGGAATAAAATCATCAAAAATCATATTTGAAAACATAAAAACCCAGTTTTTGCACGTAGTGGTCGACTGACATTCTTCATCAATTGACTGGTAACTGAAAGTTCGAAATTCTGATTTCTGAAGCCAACTTCAAAAATACAATAAAAAACCCCAAAAAATTCAAAAAATCATGAAATTTGAGGAACATATTTCTTATAAGTCCCTTTATCAATGAAAAATTGTTTTTTATGAAAATTCAATCAATTTTCGAAAATAAGGCAAAAACTTAAAAATTTGAAAAAGACTCAATTTTATATCTACTTGAAAGCTAGTTTTGCCTTAGAAACTTTTCAAAATATGAACTCAAAGTTTATAAAAAATAAAATGATTTTAAAATATTTGAAATATCCAACCATGATCTTTGGGCAATATGTCTATGAATTAAACATATGCTTTCCCCATAGTTGGTCTATGATTACTATGTTATGATACTTACAATGATTCATCAAAATGCCATAAGCATTATTGAATCACTTGTATCAACCTAACATCTCACCCATGCTATGTTTTCAATCAAGTTAGCCTTATGGTGAATGTGAGATGTGACTAAGGTATTTGTACTTAACCATAATTTTCATGCAATTTCTACCAAGGTTAAGTATTATCCTAAAACACCCATCATGATCATAAAACAAATATTATCCATAATTGCACATCATGATCATAAATCAAATATTATCCCAACATCATCATAAAGATCATAAGTCAACCATTTATCATGATATGAAATAAATTAAAGTATGGTTGACTATCCTAGATTTCTCTAACCTCTAAGGATGGACTTGGGAACCAAATATAGATTCTTTCCAATAGGGTTCATTAAGTACTCCTTAGGGATCCATTTCCTAGCTACCATGGTTGTTTTAGATTGTCCTCAAGCAATTAAACAATGGTAGGATTTCTCATTCTTTGATCCCTTGTATCCTAAGTCCTTTTTGTTAAAACTTTCCCTTTGGCTCCCAATGATCATATTTAGGGTATTTGATGTTGGTGCAATCGACCTAGGTTACGAATGACCAAACTCAAGTTTGACTCGAATAGCATTTTAATATTAGACAAAACGTATGACATGTGAGTGTCATGGGAAGTCCAAGCATGGGGCTTGTCATTGGAAGACCAACATGGAGTTGGCATGGGAAGACCAAGTGTGTAGCCTTGGCATGGAAAATCCAAGCATAGGGCTTAGTGTTGGTAAGTCCAAGTGTGTAGCCTTGCTAAGGAGAAGTCTTGAGGACTTGGCAAGGTCACTAGTCTCGTAGGCTCAGGGTTCTTGAGTTGGTGAAGGATGACATTGCGGAAGTCATGCGCTTGGTGCATTCGAGGGACCTTCGGACTGGGAGCGAATGGAGTGAGGCCAAAGGGAAGCAGACTTCGAGGGCAAGACATGAAGGATGACATTGTAAAGTCGTGCGCTTGCTGCATCTGAGGGAAGAGAACTTCGGTGGGGAACTCCATGAGAGGATGAGGTGGACTTGGCCAAGTGGCTAAGACAAAGTGTCGGAGGCTCAAACATGATGTTTGAGATTTTACTCGATGGTCGGATGCTCAAACAAAGTGTTTGTTTGAGGTTTTACCTTACAATAGTCGACTGGTATAGGTGTCGGTTCGACTGATCCATGTCGACAAGGTTCGACTGGTGTGCGGCTGAGACTGCCCGACCGATAGTTGATTACTTATTAGAGCAGTCGACTGATGGAGGTTGGCGTCAGAGCACAGAATGCTTGGTAGCCAATTTTCAGTCGGCTACGGGCGTTGGCAGTCGACTTCCAATGTTGGCAGTCGACTGATGAGCGATTTATTGGATTTTTCTAGTGTGGATCGAATTGTTGTGAGACAATGGCTACAATGGCAGTTCCACTGGGGCTTTTGGCAGTCGACTGACAGGCGCGGAATCAGCCCGAGACAAGCATAAAAGGAGGATCTTGGGGGAGGATTTCCACAACCATTTTTGGGGAGATTTTGGAGGGGAATTGCTACTGCATTCTATACCTTCAAGAGCAAACCAAAGCAGGCAACAAGTAAGTGATCAAAGCCAAGTGTTGTAAAGATGTTCTTTACTTGTATTTCATATTGTTTTTGTATTTTGCTTGTACTTTTGTATTACCTATTCTAATTGCTTGTACAAAGTTTCTCCACCTCCGACTTGTTGTCGAGAAGGAGTTTGGTGAGTTCCATGTGCATAACTCGAGCTCGGTGAGCTCACCCCGTGGAATAGGAATCCTAAGGTTCCGAACCACGTATATCGCTGTGTATTGTGTGTGCTTGTATATTTCCTTTGTGTTTGTATTCATATTTTCGCTATGCATACTAATGAATTGTAGACAAGCATGCAAGAGTGAACGATTTCCATCAAGTATACGAATTGGGCTATTCACCCTCCTCTAGCCGGCCATCGATCCTCCAACAAGTGGTATCAAAGCGAGGAGGTTGTCATCGGACTCACCGCCTCGATAATCAACCGAAATGGCCAACATCAACATCCAACCACCAAAATTCGAAGGAGAATTCTCATGGTGGAAGAAATGGATGAAGGTATACTTCGAAACCGATTTTGATATGATGCTAACAATTGAAGATGGTTTCGAAGTGCCTAGGGATGAAGAAGGGAAGCTCATCACAAAATCAAAATGGACCGAGGAGAAACAAAAACAATTCAAGACAACAGTTAAGGTAACAAAAATGTTAGTGAAATTAATACCTAACCATATTTTGTCTAGACAAGGTGAATATAGGGATGGAAGGAATTGTGGAATAAATTGGTCCGATTCCACGAAAATTCTGAACCGACACAAGTAGAGAAGGAAGCCGAGGAAGAGCATTCATCCTCCCATGCTCAAGAGGAAGAATCGCCATCAACATCGGAGAATGAGGATGAATTGGAGGAAACCTCCACCTCTAGCATTGAGGGGGAGGAGAGATCTTCTATCCCGGAGCAAGAATGAGAAGAAGCATCTACATCCGGGAGAAGGGAAGATCAAGAGGCTTCCACCACCCTAGGTAACTCAAATGCATTTCATAATAATAAAGATCACATAATTTGCTTTGAGTGTAGGGAGAAAGGGCACTACAAGAGTAAATGTCCAAAATTAGCCAAGGAGAAAGCATCGGCACCAAAAGTTAACCAAAAGTAAAAGGATGTCGGAGTCCTCACTAAGAAAAGCAAAGAGCACATTGTGTGCTTCAAATGCAACCAAAGGGGACAGTACCGAAGCCAATGCCCTAGGGGGAAGAAGAAAACCCAAGAAGGAGCTACACAAGTAGGGGGAGCTTCCAAAGCAAATCCTAAGGTATACTTTAATGCACCTTCTAGTTCTAGGATTAAAAAACATGCTAGAAGTTATTTTAGTACTCTTGCAATTGTTAATGAAAAGCATGCTAGTAGGAATAAATACTATTATTTAGGTGCCAAGCATGTAGATTTAACTAAAGACAAACCTAGAACCAATAACACTAGACCTATTTTACCTAGGGAGAGTATTAGGAGAATAGAAGAAAATCTAGGCATGAACCCTAAGAAGGGTAGATACATGCCTAAGAAGAAGAGTTTTCCCAAAAGATTAATGAAAAATCAAATTTGGGAAAATTAGAATTAGAGAACCAAGTATTGAGGTCAAGGCTTGAAAAATTGGAAAAGACCCTAACAAAAATGACAAACTCATTTAAAGGGTCTAATGATCAAAATCCAAGACCTAGGAGACAAGAACTGTCCAAGGGCAAGAAAGGTTTGGGTCACAAACCTAAGTCCTACCATAATGTTCCATTTGAATATGGAACTAAATCTAGGACTAGAAAAACCAAGGTTAATAGGGAAGTTATCCCTAAGATCAACTATGGTGTGTGTCTAGTGGCTAAAAACTCAAGGAAATCTAAGGTAGCCACTAAGAAGGTTACTAGGGAAGCAATCCCTAAGGTTAACCTTGAAAAGACCCAAATGACTAAGGCTTCAAATCAAAAAGGGTCATTAGGAAGGTATCTAGGAAAGTTATTCCTAATGAATACCTTGTTAACCCGAGGAGCTCCAATAGGTATTGGGTTCCTAGGAACGTGATCGATTCACGCTAGATGGGTTAGGGTGTGTCAACCCTAAGTGGATGAGTATTTAACCTAGCCATGGTAGAGTTGACACTTTAGGATGTGCCAATGTGCTTTGAGAAGTTTAAAATTAATTAAATTGACACAATTAGGTCTTAGAAGTCATGGTATGTCATTTTTGGTTTTTGGCACACTAGGGGGATAGTTGGTATTAAGGAAAAATGGATTTAATTCAAATAAGGACAATTTGGGCTTACCACTTAGGTATTTTATACCTTAGTATTTTGTACTTTCCATGATTTATTTGTCTTGCCATGTCATGACATCATATTTATTTTTTAATCATAGAAAATGTCATGATTTATTCCTAGGAATGTCATGTTATGCTTAAGTTTGTATCACATGCCATGACATCATGATTATTGGCACATGCCTTTATTCTTGTTATCATTTATGTCATAATCATTATTCATGCATTAAATAAAATTGAGTTAAGGACTATGACATGATTTGAAGTCCCATGTATAAGGGAATCAAATAGAGTTGCCTAGCATATGCATGAGACCCTAATTAACCAAAACCCACATCTCACTAAAATACTTGACTTGTATGTGTTTCATACACTTAGATATAAGTGAAATATTTAGGAAAATGAATTTAAAGGTTTTAAAATCATTTTAAAATCATTTTGAAAAACCTTGGTGAAGTCTATCTTTTGATAGCAATCACCATTGAATGAGGTGATACAAAGTAGGGCCAAACATTGAAATTTTCAATGATTTTGATCTTTGTGTCAATCTCACTAGTTTATGAGTATTTTATTTTTCTAATAATTTTCACCCATAATGTTTATTATAAGTAATGTACGTATGAATTTTCAATATTTTTCAAATTACATAATTTTACTTATGAATTTTGGAATTTCATTTCTGAAAGCTAATTTTTGCACATTGCAGAAATCAGTCGACTGCCATGTATGGCAGTCGATTGGCACCAATGGCAGTCGACTAGTAGCTGAGAGAGTCGACTGTCAATGCTGATTTCAGGTAAACAAGGTTTGTTAGACCCATGTTCATCTATGTTTTGGTTCCCTAACTACTCCTAACCCTAGGACATGCTTTGGAGAGCATTAGAAAGGGTGAAAATCCATTGGACATGGATTAGGAGAAATGTTTAGGGTGTGTATCGAATTTTAAGGGAGGTAAAATTTCAATGTTGAATCTTTTCCCTTAATTTCGATAGTTTAGTGTTCCTATTGGCTTAGGGATCTCCAAGGACATTGTTGGTGCAATGGTCAAGAGGGAGCAAGCTTTTAGGGGGAGGTATCCATCATGGGAAGATGGATGTATATTTTTCCTCATGGGAAGAAAATTGGGGGATCACCTCTCTTAAGTGATATGAGACTTATCACTAGGAAGATTGAAGGCATCCTAGATGTTTTTGTACCAAGGGGAAGATTGTAAGATCTCATTAGGATATGAGACATTGACACCCTTGAGGAGGACCTTTTTGATGTATGTCAAAAAGGGGGAGAAGTTACCAATTGGGGTTAGTTGGAATTCTCATTGGGATGTGAGAATTGTCAATTGGGGATAATTTGTAGACTTGAGTTTAAGGTTTTGTCAAACATCAAAAAGGTAGAGATTGTTGGTGCAATCGACCCAGGTCACGATTGACCGGACTCGAGTTTGACTCGAATAGTATTTTGATGTTAGACAAAACATATGACATGTGAGTGTCATGGGAAGTCCAAGCATGGGGCTTGGCATTGGATGACCAACATGGAGTTGTCATGGGAAGACCAAGTGTGTAGCCATGGAATGGAAAATCCAAGCATAGGGCTTGGTGTTGGTAAGTCCAAGTGTGTTGCCTTGCCAATGAGAAGTCTTGAGGACTTGGCAAGGTCACTAGTCTCATAGGCTCAGGGTCCTTGAGTCAGTGAAGGATGACATTATGGAAGTCGTGCGCTTGGTGCATCTGAGGGACCGCCGGATGGGGAGCGAATGGATTGAGGTCAAAGGGAAGCAAACTTTGAGAGCAAGACATGAAGGATTATATTGCGAAGGCGTGCGCTTGGTGCATCCGAGGGTTGTAGGCTGAGGGAAGAGAGCTTCGGTGGGGAACTCCATCAGAGGATGAGGTGGATTTGGCCAAGTGGCTAAGACGAAGTGTCGGTTGTTGGGTTTCCGGCATCGCGGCGTGTGTGTGTTCGATCATGTTTCGTAAACATGAGCACAGCGGAAGCAATTAAAAATAATAAATCTATATTTATTACAACACACACAACACACGCATGCTATTACAACAAGTGTAGACATAACCGTAAATTAAAATTTGCAATAAAAGGAAATTAAACTACGTTATACCTTTCGTATGACGTGTAGCGGGAACGGCATCAACCGGAACGATCCTCGTAAGAATCGTCTCTATCCGTATCCACGCCGAGCTCCTCGGGATGACTTCGCTAAGTCACGAGCCGTCTTCGTGCGGGTTACTAGCCTCGTGTTGAAGACGACGTGATCGAGAGATGATCACGATCCGAATCCAAATTCGGATCCTAAAACGAGTTCTCAAAACTCGCTTCTCCGGAGAGGTATTCGTCAACCGTTTGACGAATCCTTCGTCCCCCACCTTAGAGGATTACCGGAGATCAAATCCCCGGTAAGTTAGCCGCTGTCGGAGCACTAACCGTCGTCCAAACGACGCTCCGACGAGAGGAGGAGAAGCTGTCCAGAAAACTGGACAGCTTGGTGGAGGAGTAGGCGCCGGCCAAAACAAGGAGAGATAAAGCTCACCTTGATGCCGAACCTATAGGAGATCACCGGAGGGTCACCGGAGGTTCACCGGCTGGAGCTTGGACGCCAGCAAGGGTCTTGGACGGCGGCACAAAGCTGGGCGGCGGCAGCTTGTAGTTGGGCGCCGAAATCACCAACAAGGGGTGGGCGGCAACTAGGTTGGGCGGCCAAAATAGATTAGGGTTTAAGCCCTATTTTATAGAGAACTAATTCTCTTAATGGTTAATGGATCATATCCATAAAGCCCGTTAACCCGCTCCATTAAGATAAGTTAAAATAAACCAAACCATGATGGTTTATTTTAAGTTAAAACGAACGAACCAACCTTTGGTTCATTCGTTTAATATAAACCAAACCCTTTGGTTTATTCTCATCCATTGGATTAGAACCAAACCATTTTGGTCCATCCATTATGTCTTCATAAGACACGGCCCATCCACGCTTCCATTGTGGTGAAACAATTTCATGCTCGCTTTATGTTTGGTCCAACCAAACATAGTTTCTCTGGCCGAGAATCCCATTCTCAAGCTCGCTTTAAATCCTTTGGATTACACTCAGCGTGTGACCAAATAGGTTCTCGGTTTATGTTGGCCGTCTATAATTAACCATTAATTATAGAACGATCATGAGTGGCACCTAGTAGTACATCATGATCCCCAATTAACCAAAAGATCAACGGTTGATCCGAACTATTTCGAAACCCTTGAGCTCGAATGAATCGTGCCCCATTCCCTTCACTCATCTTATACCCACTTGGTTCAGGACATGGTCTATTGTGTCAATCCCCACTAGGCTGACTACGTCACACCTAGCCCAAGTATCATTTCCTCGTCCTACGGATTCTAGTTACTCCACATGTATCGAAGAGTACTTTACTCTAAACATGTAATGCTTTGGCCAAAGACTTTAGTAACAATCCGACGAGAGGCCATGGGTATACATCTCCTCACAAGGAGTGGTGAATCCTTTATAGGCTATTCAAACACCTTCGATCACTTCGACTTATACCCAATCATCCCGGGTCCACATCTCCTCGGAGATGTTTGCTTAAGATGTCAAAGCATAAGTCTCCATGATCAAGATGACTTGAATACCACAAGTTAAAGGAACATCGCACTTAAGCCACAGTAAGAACTTCATTGACATATCTATATATGCAGAGAACCATATGAAGTCTTACGGCTGGTCACTCCAATGAACTAGTTACCATAACTAGCATTCATGATTAACTCCGGACATCACTATGTCTCCAGCCAGTGAGAATCAGTTGCTTGGATACACCAAGGAGTATACCTCGTGCTAGTCTCGACAGAATTGATGGTGTCCAAATCCATCAATTCATCGACTAGGGATAATTCCGATACATCACAATTACACATGTAGAGATACTCACTAGTTGTGATCCAATCACAAATTCTCTCATGCTGTGAATCGTATCGTGGACATTCAGTAAATGAGTTTAAGATCCAATCAAATACATAAAACATATATACTCAAATAGTGAATCTTCATTTATCATATAAATGATTCATACATAAGGCGATTGCCTTAGGACATCTCTCATATATTACTAACAGACTCCCACTTGGCCTAATGCCAATCGCTACGGTATCCAATACCATAAGCTCTAACATGACCCTCAAACTTATTTTGAGGTAATGCCTTAGTCAAGGGATCCGCTAAGTTCCTTTCAGTGGGAATTTTCTCGATTTGTATTTCGTTCCTACTGATGATCTCTCTGATAAGATGATAGCGGCGAAGCACATGTTTGGATCATTGATGAGACCACATCAAGTTCATGGATGAACTTATTGATCCAAACCGCTTCCTTTGCTGCTTCCAAAGCTGCAATGTATTCTGCCTTAGTGGCAGAATCCGCTATAGTGTCAAGCTTGGAACCTTTCCAACTTATTGCGCCTCCATTTTAGGTGAATACATACCCAGACTGAGACATGGAATCATCCTTGTCTGTCTGGAGCTGGCATCCGTATACCCACGTATCACCATGTACCCTTCTCCATATATTAGGAACGCATCCTTAGTTCTTCTCAAGCACTTAAGGATCGTCTTAATACCACCCAATGATCCATTCTGGATCGATCGTATCCGCCGTGACACTCGTGAGCGTACAATACATCGGGCCTTGTACATAACATAGCATACATGATAGATCCTATTGCGGATGCATAGGGAATCTTACTCATGCAAATCCTCTCGTCTTCTGTGCGCGGACACATAGACTTCGAAAGGTGTACCCCATGCCTGATGGGCAGATAACCTTTCTTGGATTCCGACATGCTAAACCTCTTTAGCACTCGGTCTATATATGTAGACTGCGAAAGACCAAGCAACCGTTTCGATCTATCTCTATAGATCTTAATCCCAAGGATGTAGGTTGCTTCTCCCAGGTCTTTCATGGAGAATGTCTTGGATAACCAAACCTTAACTGACTGTAAGATTGACACATCGTTTCCTATAAGTAATATGTCATCGACATATAATACTAGGAACACGACTGCACTCCCACTAACCTTCTTGTACACACAAGGTTCGTCTGGATTTTGTGAGAAATCAAACTTTTTGATTGTCTCATCAAAACGGATATTCCAGCTCCTAGATGCTTGCTTCAATCCATAAATGGATCGTCGCAATTTGCATACCTTGGTTTTATCAACCGATGTGAAACCCTCAGGCTGTATCATATACACGTCCTCGAGCAGGTTTCCATTAAGGAAAGCTGTTTTCACATCCATCTTCCATATCTCATAATCATAATGAGCCGCTATGGCCAGGAGCATCCGAATGGATTTAAGCATAGCTACAGGCGAATAGGTTTCGTCATAATCAACACCTTGTTTTTGACGATATCCTTTCGCCACCAATCTAGCCTTATAGGTAATCACATTACCATCCATGTCGGTTTTCTTCTTGAAAACCCACTTGCACCCTATAGGCTTTATGCCTTCAGGTGGGTCAACCAAGTTCCAAACTTGGTTTTCGTACATGGAATCCATTTCCGACTTCATGGCACTAAGCCACTTATCCCTTTCTGATCTTGTCAGCACTTCTTCATAACTGGTAGGCTCCTCATCATCAATGAGTAACACATCGTTCGATTCACTTTCGAGAAATCCATATCTCTCAGGAATATTGCGTGTTCTACCAGATCTACGAAGATGTGGTGTTACAATAGGTTCAGTCGATTGCTCATCACTATGAGTTGTCGGCTGTTGTGCTTCACCAGGTATCTCATCAATGTCTATTTGAGTCTCTCGAGCCTCCTCAAGCTCGACGACACTCCCACTGTTTTCTTGCAAGAGAAACTCTTTCTCTAGAAACACAGCATGCCTTGAAACAAACACCTTTTGTTCCACAGGATGATAGAATTAGTAACCCCTTGTTTCCTTAGGGTATCCAATAAATAGACATTTATCAGACTTAGCATCCAATTTGTCTGATACAGTCCGCTTCACATAAGCAGGACAACCCCATATCTTCAAGTAAGATACATGAGGTTTCTTACCATTCCATATCTCATATGGAGTAGTTGAGACTACCTTGGTAGGCATTCTGTTTAACAAGTAAACAGCTGTCTGAAGTGCATAGCCCCAAAAGGACTTGGGAAGATTCGCATTATTCATCATCGACCTGACCATGTCCAACAAGGTCCGGTTACGCCTCTCAGATACACCATTATGCTGTGGTGTATATGGCGGAGTCCATTGAGACAATATGTCATTGTCTCTTAGATAATCAAGAAACTCTTGACTTAAGTATTCACCACCTCGATCCGATCGAAGTATTTTAATACTCTTGTCATGTTGTTTCTCTTCTTCATTTCTGAATTCTTTGAACCTTTCAAAGGCTTCAAACTTGTGTTTCATCAAGAACACATACCCAAACCGTGAGTGCTCATCGGTGAAGGTAATGAAGTAGCTATAGCCTCCTAATGCTTGAGTTGACATAGGTCCACATACATCAGTATGTATTAGACCTAGTAACTCTCCCACTCGTTTACCTTTTCCAGTAAAAGGTAACTTAGTCATCTTGCCTTTTAAGCATGATACACATGTATCGTATGAATCCAATTCAAACGATTCCAGAATTCCACATCTGTGTAATTCGGACATGCGTTTCTTGCTTACATGGCCAAGACGACAATGCCACATATAGGAGTCTATTTGATTATCCTTTCGAGCACACGTGTTACTCGCTTCGATATTGAAATCGTCACTGGATACGTCCAACGTATAAACACCATTGCTTAAAGTTCCAATCCCATAAAGAACTCCATTCAAAGTTATGTAACAACAATTGTTACTAAAAGTCAAATGGAACCCATTTCTATTTAGACAAGAAATAGAAATGATGTTCTTTATCTACGAAGGAACATAAAAGCAATTGTCCAGTTCTAAGACAAGTCCTACAGGGAGTTCCAACAAATACGTTCCGATGGCGAGTGCAGCAACCGTTGCTCCATTCCCAACACATAAATTTGACTCTCCCCTTGACGAGTCTTCTTCTATTCCTTAGCCCATGTATGTCATTACATATATGTGAGCCACACCTAGTATCAAATACCCAAGTGTCTGAGGAAATAGAATGACAATCAATAAAGAAGATTTCTGAAGAAGATGGGGCATCCGATGCCTTATCCTTCTTCACAGACTCAAGATAAATCTTGCACTTTCTCCGCAAATGGCTCTCCTTGCCATAATGATGGCAAGTTTCCTTTTGTGCTATTTCTACCTTCTTAGCCCTTCTCTTCTTTCCCTTCTGCTGATCCTTTGACTTCCTCTTAGAACCTTTCTTCGAGCTCAAGACTCACAGCCCGACTCATGCTTGAGAAGATATTGAGCATATTGACACAGATGAACCTCCTAGCATCTCAGAGGTGAAGAGGAGCTTTGAGACTTCGAACCTTTCGAATCTCACTTGCTCATCAACCAACTCACAAAGATGAAGGACTACGATATGAGCATCCATATGCTCATGCTGCTTTCGTAGCTTGGGTTCCATCGTGGCTAGCATGATGCAACTCATTTGTTCAGAATCACTCACATGTTTCTGATAGGCCAACAATTGGTCCAGAGTTGCATTGTCACTAGGATGGGCGGGAAGAGGCGCTTCGAGGACATACGCAAGCTTTTCCACCTTAAGAACAATTCTCTTAATGGTTACTGTTGAGAACAGTAAGAACTTCATTGACATATCTATATATGCAGAGAACCATATGTCGAAACACAACCTGGGCTCTGATACCACTGTTGGGTTTCCGGCACCGCGGCGTGTGTGTGTTCGATCATGTTTCGTAAACATGAGCACAGCGGAAGCAATTAAAAATAATAAATCTATATTTATTACAACACACACAACACACGCATGCTATTACAACAAGTGTAGACATAACCGTAAATTAAAATTTGCAATAAAAGGAAATTAAACTACGTTATACCTTTCGTATGACGTGTAGCGGGAACGGCATCAACCGGAACGATCCTCGTAAGAATCGTCTCTATCCGTATCCACGCCGAGCTCCTCGGGATGACTTCGCTAAGTCACGAGCTTCGTCTTCGTACGGGTTACTAGCCTCGTGTTGAAGACGACGTGATCGAGAGATGATCACGATCCGAATCCAAATTCGGATCCTAAAACGAGTTCTAAAAACTCGCTTCTCCGGAGAGGTATTCGTCAACCGTTTGACGAATCCTTCGTCCCCCACCTCAGAGGATTACCGGAGATCAAATCCCCGGTAAGTTAGCCGCTGTCGGAGCACTAACCGTCGTCCAAACGACGCTCCGACGAGAGGAGGAGAAGCTGTCCAGAAAACTGGACAGCTTGGTGGAGGAGTAGGCGCCGGCCAAAACAAGGAGAGAAAAAGCTCACCTTCATGCCGAACCTATAGGAGATCACCGGAGGGTCGCTGGAGGTTCACCGGCTGGAGCTTGGACGCCGGCAAGGGTCTTGGACGGCGGCACAAAGCTGGGCGGTGGCAGCTTGTAGTTGGGCGCCGAAATCACCAACAAGGGGTGGGCAGCAACTAGGTTGGGCGGCCAAAATAGATTAGGGTTTTGGATGATTAGGGTTTAACAATCCCTTAAGCCCTCTTTTATAGAGAACTAATTCTCTTAATGGTTAATGGATCATATCCATAAAGCCCGTTAACCCGCTCCATTAGGATAAGTTAAAATAAACCAAACCATGATGGTTTATTTTAAGTTAAAATGAACCGAACCAACCTTTGGTTCATTCGTTTAATATAAACCAAACCCTTTGGTTTATTCTCATCCATTGGATTAGAACCAAACCATTTTGGTCCATCCATTATGTCTTCATAAGACACTGCCCATCCACGCTTCCATTGCGACTGAAACAATTTCATGCTCGCTTTATGTTTGGTCCATCCAAACATAGTTTCTCTCAGTCTGAGAATCCCATTCTCAAGCTCGTTTTAAATCCTTTGGATTACACTCGTTGTGCGTGTGACCAAATAGGTTCTCGGTTTATGTTGGCCGTCTATAATTTACCATTAATTATAGAACCATTTATAATGAGAGATGTCCTAAGGCAATCGCCTTATGTATGAACCATTTATATGATAAATGAAGATTCACTATTTGAGTATACATGTTTAATGTATTTGATTGGATCTTAAACTCATTTACTGAATGTCCACGATACGATTCACAGCATGAGAGAATTTGTGATTGGATCACAACTAGTGAGTATCTCTACATGTGTAATTGTGATGTATCGGAATTATCCTAGTCGATGAATTGATGGATTTGGACACCATCAATTCGCCGAGACTAGCACGAGGTATACTCCTTGGTGTATCCAAGCTGATTCTCACCGGCCGAGACATTGTGATGTCCGAGTTAATCGTGGATGCTAGTTATGGTAACTAGTTCATTGGAGTGACCACCGTAAGACTTCATATGGTTCTCTGCATATATAGATATGTCAATGAAGTTCTTACTGTAGCTTAAGTGCGATGTTCCTTTGACTTGCGGTATTCAAGTCATCTTGATCATGGAGACTTATGCTTTGACATCTTAAGCAAGCATCTCTCAGGAGATGTGGACCCGGGATGATTGGGTATAAGTCGAAGTGATCGAAGGTGTTTGAATAGCCTATAAAGGATTCACCACTCCTTGCGAGGAGATGTATACCCATGGCCTCTCGTCGGATTGTTACTAAAGTCTTTGGCCAAAGCATTACATGTTTAGAGTAAAGTACTCTTCGATACATGTGGAGTAACTAGAATCCGTAGGATGAGGAAATGATACTTGGGCTAGGTGTGACGTAGTCAGCCTAGTGGGGACTGACACAATAGACCATGTCCTGAACCAAGTGGGTATAAGATGAGTGAAGGGAATGGGGCACGATTCATTCGAGCTACTGAAGGGTTTCAGAAATAGTTCTAGATCAACCGTTGATCTTTTCGGTTAATTGGGGATCATGATGTACTACTAGGTGCCACTCATGATCGTTCTATAATTAATGGTTAATTATAGACGGCCAACATAAACCGAGAACCTATTTGGTCACACGCACAACGAGTATAATCCAAAGGATTTAAAACGAGCTTGAGAATGGGATTCTCAGACCGAGAGAAACTATGTTTGGTTGGACCAAACATAAAGTGAGCATGAAATTGTTTCAGTCGCAATGGAAGCGTGGATGGGCCGTGTCTTATGAAGACATAATGGATGGACCAAAATGGTTTGGTTCTAATCCAATGGATGAGAATAAACCAAAGGGTTTGGTTTATATTAAACAAATGAACCAAAGGTTGGTTCGGTTCGTTTTAACTTAAAATAAACCATCATGGTTTGGTTTATTTTAACTTATCTTAATGGAGCGGGTTAACGGGCTTTATGGATATGATCCATTAACCATTAAGAGAATTAGTTCTCTATAAAATAGGGCTTAAACCCTAATCAAAACCCTAATCTATTTTGGCCGCCCAACCTAGTTGCCGCCCACCCCTTGTTGGTGATTTCGGCGCCCAACTACAAGCTGCCTCCGCCCAGCTTTGTGCCGCCGTCCAAGACCCTTGCCGGCGTCCAAGCTCCACCCGGTGAACCTCCGGCGACCCTCCGGTGATCTCCTATAGGTTCGGCATCAAGGTGAGTTTTTTTCTCTCCTTGTTTTGGCCGGCGCCTACTCCTCCACCAAGCTGTCCAGTTTTCTGGACAGCTTCTCCTCCTCTCGTCGGAGCGTCGTTTGGATGACGGTTAGTGCTCTGACAGCGGCTAACTTACCGGGGATTTGATCTCCGGTAATCCTCTGAGGTGGGGGACGAAGGATTCGTCAAACGGTTGACGAATACCTCTCCGGAGAAGCGAGTTTTGAGAACTCGTTTTAGGATCCGAATTTGGATTCGGATCATGATCATCTCTCGATCACGTCGTCTTCAACACGAGGCTAGTAACCCGTACGAAGACAAAGCTCGTGACTTAGCGAAGTCATCCCGAGGAGCTCGGCGTGGATACGGATAGAGACGATTCTTACGAGGATCGTTCCGGTTGATGCCGTTCCCGCTACACGTCATACGAAAGGTATAACGTAGATAATTTTATTTATTGCAAATTTTAATTTACGGTTATGTCTACACTTGTTGTAATAGCATGCGTGTGTTGTGTGTGTTGTAATAAATATAGATTTATTATTTTTAATTGCTTCCGCTGTGCTCATGTTTACGAAACATGATCGAACACACACACGCCGCGATGCCGGAAACCCAACAGTGGTATCAGAGCCCAGGTTGTGTTTTGACATAATCGTAAAATGGTTTTACGATAGTCATAATGTATTTCTGGAAATTTTCTGAATTTTGGAAATTTAGAAGTATTTATTGAAATTTTTCAATTTTGGAAAGTCTAGAAGTATTTATGGAAATCTTCCACTTTTGGAAAGTTGGAAGTATTTATGGAAATTAATATTTTCCATATATAAAATATTTGATTAGATTCTAGAAATTTGTTTCCTAATTTAATCATGATTTGATTTGGGAAATTAAATCTTAAAATATTTTATTTCCATATGTAGTTTTAATGATTTAGGAAATTGGTTTCCTAAATAGATTTTCGTTAATCAAATAATTCCATGAATAAAATAAGTGATTAGATTTGGAAATTTGTTTCCTAATTTAATTATGATTTGATTTGGAGAATCAAATCTTAAACATATTTTATTTCCATAAATAGTTATGACATATAAGGAAATTATATACATGACATAATTGTATGTCATGTAATTGCATTAGATGCATAACATTATGCCATGCGTGTCGTGACATGTAGATGTATGCCATGTATGCCATGCCATGTAGATAATAGTTATTTGCATGCAAAGAGGATGAGACATAAAACCCTAACTCAATATTAAAGCCTACACCTTCCATTAATATGGTTAGAACCAGAGTTCAGTTTCTTGTTTGGGTTGTTGGACTCACTCCAAGCCCGGCTCGAACCTGAACATGTTCAAATCATTGGAATAGTTTAACTCTAATATGGTAAGAGTCAGAGGTCAATCGTTAGTTTGGGTTGTTGGACTCACTCCAAGCCTGGCTAATTGGTTGAATGCGCTCTAACCATATTAAAACTATTTCGCGATTAATGGGTCGGCTTTAACTTGGAGCATCGATTTGTTGGACTCACTCCAAGGTCGATGTGAAGAGAGGTGAAGTTGGGTGCTATGCATATGATGCATACTTGTTAATGTGTTAACAACCCAATGTATGTGTAAACATTCAATTAGTTGATAGCACATTGTGATAGTTACATATACATGATATGTAATCGGTATACTTGATACCCACCATCATAGCTAAGAATGGCTTGTTGGACTCACTCCAAGGTTGTTCTTATCTATGATGGATATCAGCCCATTCGGAGATGGACCTACGATCTCCCGAAGTGATTTTGGGGTTTTTGAAATTCGAAAAATGAATGGGATTTATAAATGTATATTGATGCATTTTAAAATCATCTTTCTCATATATGCTCGTTTTGTATTTCTAAGTTAATATATTGATCATGATGTGTTTGAATTTGCGTTCCATTTTTGATTCAAATAAATTGACTGGGCCGAACTTCTTGGACTGGCTTAGAAACCTGAGAATTGTTCTCAAGGCGGAAAAGCTTGCATATGTCCTTGAAGAGCCTCTTCCTGACTGTCCTAAGGACGATGCAACTCCAGACCAAATGTTGGTCTATCAGAAACATGTGGCAGATTCTGAGCTGGCGAGTTGCATCATGCTAGCGGCGATGGTACCTGAGCTGCAAAAGAAGCATGAGCATATGGATGCTAATACTATGGTCTTCCATCTTCATGAGTTGTTCGATGAGCAAGTGAGATCCGAAAGGTTCGAGGTCTCTAGGCTCCTCTTCACTACGAAGATGCAAGAAGGTTCGTTTGTAGTGCAGTTTGTGCTAAAGATGAACGGGTACATCGAGCGGCTAGCTACCCTCGGTTTTGTGATGGATCATGAGTTAAGTATTGACTTAATTCTGCATTGTTTGCCCAAGAGCTTCTCGCAATTTGTGATGAACTATCGGATGAACAAATTGGAATCCACCATTCCCGAGCTCCTTAATATGCTGAAGACTGTGGAGCCTTCTGTAAAGCATGAGGAGAAGGCGGTTCTGTTAGTTGATTCCTCAAAGAAAGGTTCTAAGAGGAAGGCAAAAGAACAGAAGAAAGGAAAGAAAAAGGCAAAGAAGGCGGAACCAGCACAAAAGGGCACTTGCCATCACTGTGGCAAGGAAGGCCACTGGTGAAGAAACTGCAAGATTTATCTTGAGTCCATGAAGAAGAAGAAGGCATCCGATGCCCCATCCTCTTCAGGTATCTTCGTTATTGATTGTCATTCTATTTCCTTAGACACTTGGGTATTGGATACTGGGTGTAGCTCTCATATATGTAATGACATACAGGGGCTAAGGAATAGAAGAAGACTTGTCAGAGGGGAGTCAAATTTGCGAGTTGGCAATGGAGGAAAGGTTGCTGCGGTCGCCATCGGAACTTATTTGCTGAAGCTCCCTAGTGGACTAGTCTTGGAACTGGACAATTGCTATTATGTTCCTTCTCTAATAAAGAACATTGTTTCTATTTCCTGCTTAAATAGAAATGGTTTCCATTTAACGTTTAGTAACAATTGGTGTTATATAACTTTGAATGGCGTACTTTATGGAACTGGAACTTTGAGTAATGGCATTTATACGCTTGGACGATCCAAAGGACATTTTCAATATCGAAGCGAGCAACACGCGTGCTCGAAAGGATAATCACATAGACTTATATGTGGCATTGTCGTCTTGGCCATATAAGCAAGAAACGCATGTCCAATTACACCGATGTGGAATTCGAATCGCTTGAATTGGATTCATACGATACATGCAATCATGCTTAAAAGGCAAGATGACTAAGTTACCTTTTACTGGAAAAGGTGAACGAGTGGGAGAGTTACTAGGTCTAGTACATACTGATGTATGTGGACCTATGTCAACTCAAGCTTTAGGAGGCTATAGCTACTTCATTAGCTTCACCGATGATCACTCACGGTTTGGGTATGTGTTCTTGATGAAACACAAGTCTGAAGCCTTTGAAAGATTCAAAGAATTCAGAAATGAAGTAGAGAAACAACATGATAAAAGTATTAAAATACTTCGATCAGATCGAGGTGGTGAATACTTAAGTCAAGAGTTTCTTGATTATCTAAGAGACAATGGCATATTGTCTCAATGGACTCCGCCCTATACACCACAGCATAATGGTGTATCTGAGAGGCGTAACCGGACCTTGTTGGACATGGTCAGGTCAATGATAAATCATGCGACTCTTCCCAAGTCCTTTTGGGGTTATGCACTTCAGACAGTTGTTTACTTGTTAAACAGAATGCCTACAAAGGTAGTCTCTACTACTCCATATGAGATATGGGCTAGTAAGAAACCTCATGTATCTTACTTGAAGATATGGGGTTGTCCTGCTTATGTGAAGCGGACTGTATCAGACAAACTGGATGCTAAGTCTGATAAATGTCTATTTATTGGATACCCTAAGGAAACAAGGGGTTACCAATTCTATCATCCTGTGGAACAAAAGGTGTTTGTTTCAAGGCATGCTGTGTTTCTAGAGAAAGAGTTTCTCTTGCAAGAAAACAGTGGGAGTGTCGTCGAGCTTGAGGAGGCTCGAGAGACTCAAATAGACATTGATGAGATAGGTGAGCACAACAAATGATGACAACTCATAGTGATGAGCAATCGGTCGACCTATTGTAACACCACATCTTCAGATCCGTAGAACACGTAATATTCCCGAGAGATATGGATTTCGTAAGTGAATCGAACGACGTTACTCATTGATGATGAGGAGCCTACCAGCTTATGAAGAAGTGGCCGACAAGTTCGTAAAGGGATAAGTGGCTTGGTGCCATGAAGTCGAAAATGGATTCCATGTACGAAAACCAAGTTTGGAACTTGGTTGACCCACCTGAAGGCATAAAGCCTATAGGGTGCAAGTGGGTTTTCAAGAAGAAAACCGACATGGATGATAATGTGATTACCTATAAGGCTAGATTGGTGGCGAAAGGATATCGTCTAAAGCAAGGTGTTGATTATGACGAAACCTATTCGCCTGTAGCTATGCTTAAATCCATTCGGATGCTCCCGCCATAGCTCATTATGATTATGAGATATAGCAGATGGATGTGAAAACAGCTTTCCTTAATGGAAACCTGCTCGAGGACGTGTATATGATACAAACTGAGGGTTTCACATCGGTTGATAAAACCAAGGTATGCAAATTACGACGATCCATTTATGGATTGAAGCAAGCATCCAGGAGCTGGAATATCCGTTTTGATGAGACGATCAAAAAGTTTTATTTCTCACAAAATCCGCATTTAACCTTGTGTACAAGAAGGTTAGTGGGAGTGCAGTCGTGTTCCTAGTATTGTATGTCGATGACATATTACTTATAGGAAACGATGTGTCAATCTTACAGTCAGTTAAGGTTTGGTTATCCAAGACATTCTCGATGAAAGACCTGGGAGAAGCAACCTACATCCTTGGGATTAAGATCTATAGAGATAGATCGAAACGGTTGCTTGGTCTTTCGCAGTCTACATATATAGACCGAGTGCTAAAGAGGTTTAGCATGTTGGAATCAAAGAAAGGTTATCTGCCCATCGTGCATGGGGTACACCTTTCAAGTCTATGTGTCCGCGCACGTAAGACGAGAGGATTTGCATGAGTAAGATTCCCTATGCATCCGCAATAGGATCTATCATGTATGCTATGTTATGTACGAGGCCCGATGTATCGTATGCCTCGAGTGTCACGAGCAGATACTCAACCGATCCAGAATGGATCATTGGGTGTTAAGACGATCCTAAGTACTTGAGAAGAACTAAGGATGTGTTCCTAATATATGGAGAAGGGGACATGGTGATACGCGGGTATACGGATGCCGACTTCTGCACAGACAAGGATGATTCCGTGTCTCACCGATAATGTTCACCTTGAATGGGGCGCAGTGAGTTGGAAAAGTTCCAAACAAGAGATCAGAGCGGATTCTACCACCGAGGCAGTAATATATTGCGCCTTCAAGAAAGGAAGCGGTTTGATCAAGAAGTTCGCTCATGAACTTGGTGTGATTCCGCCATTGTCAAGCACACCGGCCCATCGCGATAAACAATGGAGCAATTGCACAGCGAAAGAGCCAAGGTCTCATCAACGATCCAAACATGTGCTTCGGGCCGCTATCATCTTATCGAGAGATCATAAGTGAGGAACGAAATACAAATCGAGAAAATTCTATAAAAGGAACTTAGCGGATCCTTTGACTAAAGCATTACCTCAAAGTAAGTTTGAGGGTCATGTTAGAGCTTATGGTATTGGATACCGTAGCGATTGGCATTAGGCCAAGTGGGAGTCTGTTAGTAATATATGAGAGATGTCCTAAGGCAATCGCTTTATGTATGAACCATTTATATGATAAATGAAGATTCACTATTTGAGTATACATGTTTTATGTATTTGATTGATCTTAAACTCATTTATCAATGTCCACGATACGATTCACAAGATGAGAGAATTTTGTGATTGATCACAAATTTAGTGAGTATCTCTACATGTGTAATTGTGATGTATCGAATTATCCTAGTCGATGAATTGATGGATTTGGACACCATCAATTACCGCCGAGACTAGCACGAGGTATACTCCTTGGTGTATCCAAGCGGTTGATTCTCACCGGCCGGAGACATTGTGATGTCCGGAGTTAATCGTGGATGCTAGTTATGGTAACTAGTTCATTGGAGTGACCTAGTAAGACTTCATATGGTTCTCTGCATATATAGATATGTCAATGAAGTTCTTACTGTGGCTTAAGTGCGATGTTCCTTTGACTTGCGGTATTCAAGTCATCTTGATCATGGAGACTTATGCTTTGACATCTTAAGCAAACATCTCCAAGGAGATGTGGACCCGGGATGATTGGGTATAAGTCGAAGTGATCGAAGGTGTTTGAATAGCCTATAAAGGATTCACCACTCCTTGCGAGGAGATGTATACCCATGGCCTCTCGTCGGATTGTTACTAAAGTCTTTGGCCAAATCATTACATGTTTAGAGTAAGGTACTCTTCGATACATGTGGAGTAACTAGAATCCGTAGGACGAGGAAATGATACTTGGGCTAGGTGTGACGTAGTCGACCTAGTGGGGGACACAATAGACCATGTCACTGAACCAAGTGGGTATAAGATGAGTGAAGGGAATGGGGCACGATTCATTCGAAGCTCTTGAAGGGTTTGAAATAGTTCGATCAACGTTGATCTTTTGGTTAATTGGGGATCATGATGTACTACTAGGTGCCACTCATGATCGTTCTATAATTAATGGTTAATTATAGACGGCCAACATAAACCGAGAACCTATTTGGTCACACGCACAACGAGTGTAATCCAAAGGATTTAAAACGAGCTTGAGAATGAGATTCTCAGACCGAGAGAAACTATGTTTGGTTGGACCAAACATAAAGCGAGCATGAAATTGTTTCAGTCGCAATGGAAGCGTGGATGGGCCGTGTCTTATGAAGACATAATGGATGGACCAAAATGGTTTGGTTCTAATCCAATGGATGAGAATAAACCAAAGGGTTTGGTTTATATTAAACGAATGAACCAAAGGTTGGTTCGGTTCGTTTTAACTTAAAATAAACCATCATGGTTTGGTTTATTTTAACTTATCCTAATGGAGCGGGTTAACGGGCTTTATGGATATGATCCATTAACCATTAAGAGAATTAGTTCTCTATAAAATAGGGCTTAAACCCTAATCCAAAACCCTAATCTATTTTGGCCGCCCAACCTAGTTGCCGCCCACCCTTGGTGATTTCGGCGCCCAACTACAAGCTGCCGCCGCCCAGCTTTGTGCCGCCGTCCAAGACCCTTGCCGGCGTCCAAGCTCCAGCCGGTGAACCTCCGGCGACCCTCCGGTGATCTCCTATAGGTTCGGCATCAAGGTGAGTTTTTTTCTCTCCTTGTTTTGGCCAGCGCCTACTCCTCCACCAAGCTGTCCAGTTTTCTGGACAGCTTCTCCTCCTCTCGTCGGAGCGTCGTTTGGACGACGGTTAGTGCTCCGACAGCGGCTAACTTACCGGTGATTTGATCTCCGGTAATCCTCTGAGGTGGGGGACGAAGGATTCGTCAAACGGTTGACGAATACCTCTCCGGAGAAGCGAGTTTTGAGAACTCGTTTTAGGATCCGAATTTGGATTCGGATCGTGATCATCTCTCGATCACGTCGTCTTCAACACGAGGCTAGTAACCCGTACGAAGACGAAGCTCGTGACTTAGCGAAGTCATCCCGAGGAGCTCGGCGTGGATACGGATAGAGACGATTCTTACGAGGATCGTTCCGGTTGATGCCGTTCCCGCTACACGTCATACGAAAGGTATAACGTAGATAATTTTCTTTATTGCAAATTTTAATTTACGGTTATGTCTACACTTGTTGTAATAGCATGCGTGTGTTGTGTGTGTTGTAATAAATATAGATTTATTATTTTTAATTGCTTCCGCTGTGCTCATGTTTACGAAACATGATCGAACACACACACGCCGCGGTGCCGGAAACCCAACAGTCTTCAGCATATTGAGCAGTACCACAGATGAACCTCCTAGCATCTCAGAGGTGAAGAGGAGCTTTGAGACTTCGAACCTTTCGAATCTGACTTGCTCATCAACCAACTCACAAAGATGAAGGACTACGATATGAGCATCCATATGCTCATGCTGCTTTCGTAGCTTGGGTTCCATCGTGGCTAGCATGATGCAACTCATTTGTTCAGAATCACTCACATGTTTCTGATAGGCCAACAATTGGTCCAGAGTTGCATTGTCACTAGGATGGGCGGGAAGAGGCGCTTCGAGGACATACGCAAGCTTTTCCACCTTAAGAACAATTCTCTTAATGGTTACTGTTGAGAACAGTAAGAACTTCATTGACATATCTATATATGCAGAGAACCATATGAAGTCTTACGGCTGGTCACTCCAATGAACTAGTTATCATAACTAGCATCCACGATTAACTCCGGACATCACTATGTCTCCAGCCAGTGAGAATCAGCTGCTTGGATACACCAAGGAGTATACCTCGTGCTAGTCTCGACAGAATTGATGGTGTCCAAATCCATCAATTCATCGACTAGGGATAATTCAGATACATCACAATTACACATGTAGAGATACTCACTAGTTGTGATCCAATCACAAATTCTCTCATGCTGTGAATCGTATCGTGGACATTCAGTAAATGAGTTTAAGATCCAATCAAATACATAAAACATGTATACTCAAATAGTGAATCTTCATTTATCATATAAATGGTTCATACATAAGGCGATTGCCTTAGGACATCTCTCATATATTACTTACATCGGTTGCTCAAACATGATGTTTGAGGTTTTACTCGACGGTCGGATGCTCAAACAAAGTGTTTATTTGAGATTTTACCCGATAGTAGTCGACTGGTATAGGTACCGGTTCGACTGATCCAAGTCGACAGGGTTCGACTGGTGTGCAGCTGAGACTACTCGATCGATAGTCGACTGCTCATTGGAGCAGTCGACTAATGGTGGTTGGCGTTGGAGTACAGAACACTCAGTAGCCGATTGGGCAGTCGGCTGCGGGCGTTGGCAATCAACTGTCAATGTTGGCAGTCGATTGATAAGCGGTCCGTTGGGTTTTTCCAGCGTGGATCAAACCGTAGTGAGACAACGACTTCAGGGGCAGTTCGATTGGGGCTTTTAGCAGTCGACTAACAGGCACGGAATCAGCCCGAGACAAGCATAAAAGGAGGATCTTGGGGAGGATTTCCACAACCATTTTGAGGAGATTTTGGAGGGGAATTACTACTGCATTCCAGATCTTCAAGAGGAAACCAAAGCAAGCAACAAGCAAGTGATCAAAGCCAAGTGTTGTAAAGTTATTCTATACTTGTATTTTATATTGTCTTTGTATTTTGCTTGTACGAGGTTTCTCAACCTCCGACTTATTGTCAAGAAGGAGTTTGGTTAGTGGCGTGCGCATAACTCGAGCTCGGTGAGCTCGCCCTGTAGAGTAGGAATCCTAAGGTTCCAAATCACGTATATCGCCGTGTAATTTGTGTGCTTGTATATTTCCTTTGTGTTTGTATTCGTATTTCTGCTGCGCATACTAACGAATTGTAGATGAGCATGCAAGAGCGAACGATTTCCATCAAGTACGCGAATTGGGCTATTCACCCCCTCTAGCCGGCCACCGATCCTCCAACATTTGAGCCAATGGTAAATTTCTCAAGGGCTTTAGTAAGGTAATCTACCTTTTCCCATAAATCCTTATTCTCTTCTAAATATGCATCATTAACACTAGAAGAAGAATCATTAACTTGTGAGCATGCATTTTTCAATTTTTCTTCTAGAGTTCTAATTTCATTAAGCATGCATTTGTTTTTTCTTTTTCATTTTAAACAAGTCCTTAGTAAAGCTAGTAATTATTGAAATTACATCATGGGAGGGTAGTTTATTTACCTTACTTACCCAATCCCCTTCTTTCGATTCCGATGTGGATGAAGCTCCCCTACACTTGAGCCCTCCTCCTCACTTGTGCTTCCTTCTTCTTGCTTGGAGGAGGTGGAAGCTATGTCATCTATTTCCATTAATGCAAAATGGGAGACGATCTCTTTTTCTTCCAATGATGATGATGGATCGTCCCATGTAGCTTTTAAGCTCCAGGGCTTTGACTTCTTCTCCTTCTCCTTTGACTTCTTTTCTTCTTTCTGCTTCCCTTCTTTCTTCTTGTCATTTTTCTTTCTTTCTTCCTTGCTCTTGTTCAATAAGGGACATTCATCCATCATATGTCCCTCTCCTTGGCAATTATATCAAATCACCTTCCTAGTCCTCCTCCTATCATGAGACTTGTTAAATTTAAAATTCTTTAAAGAACGTCTCACCTTCCTTACCATATACACTTCTTCATTGCTATTCATTGATGAGGAAGATTCGTCATCGGATGAGTAGGGTGGAGTCTCCTTCTTCTTCTTTCCTTTGTCGACCACTAATGCCACTCCCCTTGTTTGCTAGATTGGATCTTCTACTATACTTTTAAGCCTAGTTTCATGTAATTCCATGGTAGAAAAGAATTCTTCTAGAGTACTTACCTCTAGATTCTTTGAGATGTAGAATGAATCTACCATGGAGCTCTACTTCGATGATCGGGGGAAGGCATCAATGACTTTCATGATCATGTCTCTATTAGAGAGCTTCTCCCCTACACTTGACAACCCATTAATAATTTATTTGAATCGAGAGTGTAGAGATAATACCTTCTCCCCTTTATCTAGCTTGATATTGTTCAATTGATATTGGAAGAGGTCCCTTCTTGCGAGTTTTGCTTCGGAGGTGCCTTCATGAAGCACCACATTATTCTCCCACATGTCTTTGGCACTTGAGCACTCGCCAATCCTATAAATCTCTTGTTGAGGAAGCACATTGTAGAGATGGTGCTTGGCTTTCGAGTTTGCAAGGTGCTCCTCTCTTTGCTTCTTTGACCATCTTGATTTCTCCAATGGCTCCCCTTCGAAACCATTTTCCATGATTAACATTATTTCAAAATTTGTTTCGAAGAATACCTCCATCCGTTTCTTCCACCAAGAGAAGTCGCCTTCAAATTTGGGTGGATGGATGTTGGAGTTGGCCATTTCATTGATTGTTGTGGCAGTGATTCCGGCGACAATCTCCTCGCTCTGATACCACTTGTTGGAGGATCATGTAACGCCCGCCCTTATCTGCTCTCAGGGCGGCGCTACTTGACCCTTTTTTTTTTTTACATAACATATATGGATCATTTCACCATTTACTTAAGCATATTATCATGGCATAAACCTTCTTTTCTACATGCATCACCTATCATATTCATAGTTAGCATGTTACCATATCTTATCTCATTTCATAACATGCCCATCATAAGGATCCATTCGTGAGTTCTATCATATCAACTTTCTTAAGTAATTGAACAATAACATAACTAAGCAACATCCAGCATGGTACTAATAATTCACAAGTCTTATAAGCGGAAGCAATGTCTTAAGTTGTTAATTGAGCATATAAATATAAGCAGATAGTAATAGGGTCTTTCTCCACCATGCCACTATCACACACACTGGGCCCTTCCTGCTACTTCCTCTAGTTCAAGTTTCCTTGATCTGCAGTATATGGACAACATAAACTATAAGCATAAAGCTTAGTAAGATTCTTGCCTACTCACAAAAAAAAAAACCACGAACTTCATCAAGCAATTAGAAACATAAGCATGCTAGCATAAATGGCCTAAGTATTCCATAGTAACACTAATCAAAAACATACCATGTAATGAAACCTAAACATGGCATAGAGTTTACATCAGCATGCTAAGCATAATTAAAACCAAGCAGGGCATACTCTAAACATCAGCATTCATGATATAAATCTTAGACATGCAGGAAGTACATAAACCCAAATGTTCTTACTAAAAGCATCATAACTTAGTAAAATCTATCATGCTTAAAGAACATAATCATAAGCATTTTTAACTTGAGCATAAACATTTATAATGACATAAATCCTAAACATGCATAAGGCACATAATCACAAGTATTCTTAAACTACTGCAAGCATCATAACTTCATAGAGTCTAACATGCATAAAGGACATAATCATAAGCATTTTTAACTTGAGCATAAACATTTATAATAACATAAATCCTAAACATGCATAAGGTACATAATCACAAGTATTCTTAAACTACTGTAAGCATCATAACTTCATAGCATCTAAAATGCATAAAGGACATAATCATAAGCATTTTTAACTTGAGCATAAACATTTATAATGACATAAATCCTACACATGCATAAGGCACATAATCACAAGTATTCTTAAACTACTGCAAGCATCATAACTTCATAGAGTCTAACATGCATAAAGGACATAATCATAAGCATTTTTAACTTGAGCATAAATATTTATAATGACATAAATCCTAAACATGCATAAGGCACATAATCACAAGTATTCTTAAACTACTGCAAGCATCATAACTTCATAGAGTCTAACATGCATAAAGGACATAATCATAAGCATTTTTAACTTGAGCATAAACATTTATAATGACATAAATCGTAAACATGCATAAGGTACATAATCACAAGTATTCTTAAACTACTTTAAGCATCATAACTTCATAGCATCTAAAATGCATAAAGGACATAATCATAAGCATTTTTAACTTGAGCATAAACATTTATAATGACATAAATCCTACACATGCATAAGGCACATAATCACAAGTATTCTTAAACTACTGCAAGCATCATAACTTCATAGAGTCTAACATGCATAAAGGACAAGTTCGTACGCATTCATAATCTTTAACATAAGCATACATAATTTCATAAAAGTCTTTTCTTTTCAAAACATATACATATAGATACTTCAACATCATCATAACTTGTTTGGGGGGCCCCAGGTTAAGGACCACATAATGCGCGTTCCCTAATAGGCTGGGGTAGCGAGCCACCAGACCTACCAGAGCAAGACCTCTTACGTCTTACCAGGGCAAGACCTCTTACGTCTTCTTATGTCCCTATGGATTTGATTAACGACCACCTGATGGGTCGGGTACTTAACCTCTTACAAAGTAAAATACTTAATTCCTTTCTTTTCTTGTCATAGTATAAAGAATGCTCTTGATCCCCAACATAAAAAGGGAAGCATCTTAATCTTATCTTATCATAAGGAGAGCTCTTGATCCCTACTTGAAAGGGAAGCATCTCCATTTTATCTTATCTTAAGGAGAGCTCTTGATCCCTACTTGAAAGGGAAGCATCTCCATCTTATCATAAGGAGAGCTCTTGATCCCTACTTGAAAGGGAAGCATCTCCATCTTATCATAAGGACACATGCATTCATAACATAAGAGTACCCTAAAGGGGTATTAAAGTATAAACATGTTCATCACATAAGCATATTTCGTGGCACATTACATCATAAACATGAAGCATATTTCCTTGGCATATTCATGGCATATTAAATCACAAAAATATGTTCATCACCTAAGCATATTTCATGGCACATTACATCATAACATGAAGCCTATTTCCTTGGCATATTCATGGCATATTAAATCACAAAGCATGTTCATCACCTAAGCATATTTCATGGCACATTACATCATAAACATGTAGCATGTTTCCTTGGCATATTCATGGAATATTAAATCATAAAAATATGTTCATCACCTAAGCATATTTCATGGCACATTACATCATAACATGAAGCCTATTTCTTTGGCATATTCATGGCATATTAATCACAAAGCATGTTCATCACCTAAAACTCCTACATGAGGCATACAACATCCCCTAGTTCCCTTAGAAGCCTTTTTCTTGCAACCCTAACCCTAGTTTCCTTGGTTGGCCGAAACTTGTGAAGGGCTCAAGCTTGGGTTTGTCCCCTAAAACTCATTCATGAAGCCTCATAACCTATCATAGCATCATTAGAAATATTTTTCATGCAACCCTAACCCTAATTTCATGGGTTGGCCGAAACTTGTGAAGGGCTCAAGCTTGGGTTTGTCCCCTAAAACTCATTAATGAAGCCTTATAACCTATCATAGCATCATTAGAAATATTTTTCATGCAATCCTAACCCTAATTTCATGGGTTGGCCAAAACTTGTAGGGTTAAGATCTTTGGATTTTTATCACCTAAATCTATTCATGTAGGCATATATCATAACCTAACTTCATAAGGGGGAGCTCTTCATGAAACCCTAACCCTAAACCCTTGGTGGCCGAAACATATAGGGTTAAAACCCTTGGACTTTTGTTACCTAAGGATCCCTACTTGGAGCATACAACATATAAAAGGTTTCCCTAATAGCATATTTCATGAATCCTAGCCCAAGACTTAGTTGGACGAAACATATGAAGCTCCAAACTCATATTTCTTTCATGTAATTCATCCTACAAAACTAATATACTGCAGGTGAGGAAATCTTACATCATTCGCTTTGCTTTTTAGTTGGAACTGTTGGGATCTCTTTATGCAAAATAGCATATGCGCAACGGAAAAATTAGGATCCCTTCCAAGTGATCCTTGCGAAAGAAAAACTCGTACAAAAATAAATTTCTCAAAAGAAAACCTATCTTATAGGAGAGTTCTACCTTTGATGCGTGCCCTTTGCAATCCCGCTTTTCCTTGGATGTGTTGGATCTTTTAGCACGTTCAAATGTCCGTGCCTCTAAATGTATCCACATGAGCAAGCTCTTGTCTCACAAAAGAAAACTAGAAGATCTCTCCTTTACTTCTTGCTAGAGAAGTCCCTAAAGGAGAGGAAGGTAGGGAAGAAGAGAAAGGAAGAAGAAGACTACTCTTCTTGATAGCTTACACTCACAAAACCACACAACAAAAGCCTCTCCCACCAAGCTCTCACCAAGCCTTAAGCACCAACTCAACTCCTTTGGCCGGCCACCCCATGGGGTGTTTTATAGGATTTGAAAAACCTTTCATCTCCTATCACATTCAATGCAATCAATGGCATTGAAAGATAATTAAACAAGGAGTTATCCTCCTTGTTTTGGCCGGCCACATGTGGAGGAAATCCATGGGTCAAAACCCTTTGTCTCCTTCCAACTCATCAAGCTTAGGTGGCATGCTTATGTGGCATGCTTAGGTGGCATGCTTATGTGGCATTCATGGATGTTGAATTAATCTTATTAATTCAATAAGCTTATGTTATCATATTGAATTAATCTCATTAAATCAATAAGGTAACATATTGAATTAATCTTATTAAATCAATTAAGCTTAGCATATTGAATTAATCTCATTAAATCAATAAGCTAAAATTCTCATTAAGCTTAAAGTCCAAAAACCATTTTGTACTTAAGCTTATTCCCAAATTATTCTAGTCAAACTAGAATGCACTAATTCTTCTAATCATCATGCTCTTTGTGTGTGACCCTATAGGCTCTCATAGCGTTGGCGGTGGATCTAAACTCTTTTAGATACACAAGCAATGGCGACATCTAGCAATACATCATTGCTACCCAAGTTCTGAGATAAGTCAAGATCAGACTAACCTTTCGTGACTACTATAATGTATGGCCGTGTCCTTCTATCCTTGATATCAGTTGACCAATGAGGCATAGGCCGTGTCATCCTCGATCAATCTATGTGTTTCTTGATCCACTGAGTAAACTAACTCAAACAAATGAGCTCAATATCTCATATTGACTCATTCGAGCATGGCCATGCGTTTTAGTAGTTCTACTCAATCAAGAGCCACAGATATCACTCCGTCATATGGGAGAGGATAGATCCCATCTACATCACTCACATCCCTCCGCATAATTTGTTATATACCCGATGTCGCCTTTATGGTCCACCTATTGCGGGTGGCGTTTGGCGATACCAAAGTACATAACTCCTATGTAGGGAACCGTAGTGACTTCGTTTGAGGACTATTCATACCAATAGTCACATGAGAAAGTTTATGACACTCATATGACGATCCATGAAACTTTCTCATGGCGTCGGGCTTCAAGATATATTCTCTAATATATACCCATGTGTCAACTTGATATCATATATCCATGACTTGTGAGATCAAGTCATCAATTGACCTACATGCTAGTCTTTATGTATTAATATTGCCCTTGCATATTAATACTTGACTAGGAACATTTAGGAAAGTATTCTCTACAGCCTCTCATAATCAATTCTGCTAATTGATGTGCTGTAGATAAGAACCTACTTTTCTAGGGAATTATTATATATTTAATTTAGCTGGCACAAGCAAGACGTAAATATATAATAACAAATCCTTTGCCTTTATAGAATATGATACAAAATGTTCCATATTCAACCATCACATGTTTGGTTCTAGGGCTATAACTAACAATCTCCCACTAGCACTAGTACCAATCACTATGATATCTAATACCTAGTGACCTAGTGTGACCATCATGCTTCCTCTGTGCCAAAGCCTTGGTCAATGGATCTGCGATGTTAGCTTCTGTCGGTACTCTGTATATCCTCACATCTCCTCTATCGATGATCTCTCGAATGAGATGGAAGCGCTGCAGTATGTGTTTGGTCCGCTAATGTGATCGAGGTTCCTTAGCCTGTGCAATAGCCCCATTGTTGTCACAATAGAGTTCTATTGGATCTGCAATGCTAGGAACTACTCCAAGTTCACTGATGAACTTGCGGAGCCAAACAACCTCCTTTGCTGCATCAGACGCAGCAATATACTCGGCTTCTATTGTAGAATCAGCAACTGTGTCCTGCTTCGAACTTTTCCAGCTCACAGCTCCACCATTCAGGCAAAACACGTACCCCGATTGCGATCTATAGTCATCCTTGTTTGGAAGCTTGCATCACTGTAACCCTTTACAGTTAGCTCCTCATTGCCTCCAAATATCAGGAAATATTCTTTCGTTCTTCGTAAGTATTTAAGAATATTTTTGACTGCTATCCAGTGACTTTCACCTGGATCCGACTGGTATCTACTCGTCATGCTCAAAGCATACGAGACGTCAGGACGAGTACAAAGCATGGCGTACATGATAGACCCTATAGCAGATGCATAAGGGATCTTATCCATGCGATCTCTCTCCTCCTTAGAAGAGGGATATTGAGTCTTCGAAAGACTCACACCATGTGATAAAGGCAGAAATCCTTTCTTGGAATTTTGCATAGCAAAACGATCTAGCACTTTATCAATGTATGTACTCTGACATAGGCCAAGTAATCTTTTAGATCTATCTCTATAGATCTTGATGCCTAAAATATAGGCAGCTTCACCTAAGTCTTTCATCGAGAAACAATTCCTTAACCACATCTTCACAGACTGGAGTGAGGGAATATCATTTCCGATGAGAAGTATGTCATCTACATACAGGACAAGAAATACAACTGTGCTCCCACTATTTCTCTTGTAGACACAAGGTTCATCTTCATTCTTGATGAAACCAAACTCCTTGATTGCATCATCAAATCGAAGATTCCAGCTTCGAGAGGCTTGCTTTAGTCCATAAATGGACCTTTGCAGTTTGCATACCTTTCCAGGATGCTTTGGATCTTCAAAACCCTCAGGTTGTGTCATGTACACATCCTCGAGTAGCTTTCCATTCAGAAAAGCGGTTTTGACATCCATCTGCCAAATCTCATAATCGTGGTAGGCTGCAATAGCAAGTATGATCTGAATGGATTTAAGCATCGCAACTGGTGAAAAGGTTTCATCATAGTCAATACCATGAATTTGTTTGAATCCTTTAGCCACCAATCTACCTTTATAGGTATGCTTATTACCATCCATGTCAGTCTTTACTTTAAAGACCCACTTACACCCAATAGGTTTTACCCCTTCAGGTGGATCAACCAAAGTCCATACTTGGTTAGTGTACATGGATTCCATTTCGGATCTCATGGCCTCTAGCCATTTCTCAGAATCTGGGCTCATCATAGCTTCTTGATAGGATGTAGGCTCGCAAAGATCGACAAGCAATACTTCACCGTACCAAGAGAAAAGAATATCTCTCGGGTTGACGACGATCCTATCAGATCTACGAAGAGGTTGGTCTACTTGAATGTGTTTGCTCCACAACTCTTTGGGCAACAATTTCATCCACAACACTTTGTGGTGCCTGCTCATTTTCCATCGAAGCCTTAGTGTTATCTTCATCCTGAATTTCTTCAAGATGAATTTTACTCCCACTAGTTTTTCTAGAAATAAATTCTCTTTCTAGAAAGACAGCATTTCTGGCAACAAACACCTTGCCATGTGTGGGATTGTAAAAGTAATATCCCTTAGTTTCCTTGGGATATCCTACAAAATAACACTTATCTGATTTGGGTCCTAGTTTATCTGAGACTTGACGTCTAACATAAACTTCACAACCCCAAATCTTTATAAAAGACATTTTGGGACTCTTCCCAGTCCATAACGTGTATGGTGTCTTTTCTACGGCTTTTGATGGGACGCGATTAAGTGTGAAAGCGGCTGTTTCTAGAGCTAAACCTCAAAAGGAAGTAGGTAGATCAGTCTGGCTCATCATTGATCGTACCATATCTAATAGAGTACGATTTCTCCTTTCAGATACACCATTCCATTGTGGTGTTCCAGGTGGAGTGAGTTGGGATATTATCCCACACTCAGCCAGGTGATCGCGAAATTCTTGACTAAGGTATTCACCACCTCGATCTGATCGAAGTAGCTTAATATGCTTACCAAGTTGGTTTTGTACTTCATTCTTGAATTCTTTGAACTTTTCAAAGGATTCTGACTTATGTCTCATCAAATATAAGTAGCCAAATCTACTCATATCATCAGTGAAAGTAATAAAGTACTTATAGCCTCCTCTGGCTTCGACATTGAAAGGGCCACATACATCAGTATGTATGAGTCCTAACAAGTCCGTCACTCTCTCGCCATGTCCACTAAATGGAGTTTTAGTCATCTTTCCTAAAAGACAAGATTCGCATATATCATATGATTCAAAATCAAATGAGTCCAATAATCCATCTTTATGGAGTTGGGATATGCATTTTTCATTTATGTGACCTAGGCGACAGTGCCAGAGATATGTTTGGTTTAAATTATTCGATTTGAACCATTTTGTATTTACGTTATAAATTGGGTTTTCTAAATCTAGAACATAGAGATCATTCATAAGTGGTGCATTACAATAGAACATTTCATTCAAATAAATGGAACAACATTTGTCCTTTATTATAAAAGAGAAGTTTTTCTTGTCTAAACAAGATACAGAGATTATGTTCTTTGTTAATGCAGGTACATAAAAGCACTCCTCTAGTTCTAAGATAAGCCCAGTGGGCAAAGACAAAAAATATGTTCCTACAGCTACAGCAGCAACTTTTGCGCCATTGCCTACTCGTAGGTCCACTTCGCCTTTTGCCATTAGTCTACTATTTCTCAGTCCCTGCACATTAGTACAAATGTGAGATGCACATCCGGTATCTAATACCCATGTAGAAGAAATAGATAGATTAACTTCTATAACGTGTATACCTGAGGCAGAAGTCCCACTTCTTTTATTCTTTACTTCCTCAAGGTAGACTTTGCAGTTCCGCTTCCAGTGTCCAGTCTCACCGCAATGGAAACAGTCCCCTTCCTTAGGTACTTTACCTTTACCCTTTGAAGTGGATGAATTGGCCTTGCCTTTGGCTTGGGTCTTACCCTTGCCTTTGCGCTTACCTTTGCCCTTCTTGACCATTAGTACATTACTAACTTTCCTTTTGAGATTCGGTTCAGCAGTTCTTAACATGCTGAGAATCTCAGGCAAAGGTTTATCAATTTCATTCATGTTATAATTCATGACGAATTGATTATATGCTTCCGGCAACGATTGCAGGATAACATCGGTTGCCAATTCTTGGCTCAATGGAAAACCTAGTCTTTTAAGGTTCTCAACGTACCCAATCATTTTAAGTACGTGAGTTCCTACAGGTGTTCCTTCTTGCATCTTGCATGCAAAAAGAGCCTTAGACACTTCAAAACGCTCGTGCCTAGCTTGTCCTTGATATAGTTGTTTTAAATGCTCAACCATATCATAGGCATCCATGTTCTCATGTTGCTTCTGAAGCTCAGAGTTCATGGTGGCAAGCATAAGACATGACACATCTAATGCGTCATCTTGATGCTTCTTATAAGCATCTTTTCAAGACGAAGTACCGCATGGGCGGGTGTTTCAGGGATAGACTACTCTAGGACATATAGTTTACGTTCTTGCTTGAGGATAATCCTCAAGTTCCTATACCAGTCTAGAAAGTTAGCTCCATTGAGCTTGTCTTTCTCAAGGACAGATCGCAAGTTGAGGGGGTGTGTCGTGTTAGATGACATGGTGATCTACAACATTAAAATGCAAAATTAAGTATCATACCTAAGTCATTTAATTAGGCCTTTAATTAAATGAGGCTCCCACTAAATTCTCATAGCTTTGATATGAGCTAATTATTGATGTAGGCAAACACATTTTGCTTACATCATTAGCTTTTACTTAGCTATAAATTTATATGGGATAAAGATCCACATCATAATTCGTCTTGAGTTAGCTTTGGCTAATCGCCCAAGACGTAGTATGATTAGGTAGGCAATCTTTTGCCAATTACATCTGATGTAACTCTTTAATAGCTTTGGTTAAGTTTAGATTAGTTTAGTGCTTATTCCTAAATCAGCTTCCAGGTCGTGGCGAGGCACAGAGGCCTTCTTTGATATCGGAGCAACGACCACTTCTAAGACAAAGCTGATGTTCGGAAATCACACAAAACTAATTTTTAAAACTTATGTTCAAAGCTAATATATGCCTCTACTTTCTTAATTAAGTCTTAACCAAGTTTGATAGCGGGACATCACGATTGTCCACTCGCACTCTTCCAAGATAAAATGCATTGCTTTGCTTTGGCAAACCCAATAACAAATGATCGAGGAAGTAGTGAGTACCAAACTTTGGTAGGCATATCGTTTAGACTTATTAAGAAATAAACTTAAACATGCATCACATACATATTAGCATACATCACATATAAGCTAAATTAACATGCATCACATACATATTAGCATACTAAGCGTGTCATGGTTATGGCCCTTATTCTACAATCTTCTCAAGCCAATGAGAAGATTGATTGGTCAACCTAGGGATAGCATCTTCTCCCAAGTGCTTCCTTTTGGTTGTCGTGTGTTGTTGACTTCCTCCTTGTAACATCATCTTCCAATGGACCCTCCATCTTTATTTTGTATATTACAAAAGGAGAAATACTCGAGTTACATTCGAGTCTAAAACTAATTTTACAACAAGATTTTTAGGAGAAAGGCACGACTCGCAGGCCGTATTAAGAATTACAACACACATTCACAAACTTTTGGGACTAGGCCATAACCATGCACCATGTCATTTTTAACTTTTAAAAGACATCGAATATTTTATTATGTTTGAAAAATTGCTAATGCAATTATCAACTCATAATAAAATTTATCCTACTTCTATATCATATATAAAATAGAGAAAAACTATTTTTATACGATCTTTCGCAAGTGGCTCTGATACCACTGTTGGGATCTCTTTATGCAAAATAGCATATGCGCAACGAAAAAATTAGGATCCCTTCCAAGTGATCCTTGAGAAAGAAAAACTCGTACAAAAATATATTTCTCAAAAGAAAACCTATCTTATAGGAGAGTTCTACCTTTGTTGCGTGCCCTTTGCAATCCCGCTTTTCCTTGGATGTGTTGGATCTTTTAGCACGTTCAAATGTCCGTGCCTCTATATGTATCCACACGAGCAAGCTCTTGTCTCACAAAAGAAAACTAGAAGATCTCTCCTTTACTTCTTGCTAGAGAAGTCCCTAAAGGAGAGGAAGGTAGGGAAGAAGAGAAAGGAAGAAGAAGACTACTCTTCTTGCTAGCTTACACTCACAAAACCACACAACAAAAGCCTCTCCCACCAAGCTCTCACCAAGCCTTAAGCACCAACTCAACTCCTTTGGCCGGCCACCCCATGGGGTGTTTTATAGGATTTGAAAAACCTTTCATCTCCTATTACATTCAATGCAATCAATGGCATTGAAAGATAATTAAACAAGGAGTTATCCTCCTTGTTTTGGCCGGCCACATGTGGAGGAAATCCAAGGGTCAAAACCCTTTGTCTCCTTCCAACTCATCAAGCTTAGGTGGCATGCTTATGTGGCATGCTTAGGTGGCATGCTTATGTGGCATTCATGGATGTTGAATTAATCTTATTAATTCAATAAGCTTATGTTATCATATTGAATTAATATCATTAAATCAATAAGGTAACATATTGAATTAATCTTATTAAATCAATTAAGCTTAGCATATTGAATTAATCTCATTAAATCAATAAGCTCTCATTAAGCTTAAAGTCCAAAACCATTTTGTACTTAAGCTTATTCCCAAATTATTCTAGTCAAACTAGAATGCACTAATTCTTCTAATCATCATGCTCTTTGTGTGTGACCCTATAGGCTCTCATAACGCTGGCAAAGTGATCTAAACTCTTTTAGATACACAAGCAATGAGCGGCATCTAGCAATACATCATTGCTACCCAAGTTACGAGATAAGTCAAGATCCGACTAACCTTTCCGTGACTACTATAATGTATGACGGTGTCCTTCTATCCTTGATATCAGATTGACCAATGAGGCATATATCGTGTCATCCTCGATCAATCTATGTGTTTCTTGATCCCTGAGTAAACTAACTCAAACAAATGAGCTCAATATCTCATATTGACTCATTCGAGCATGGCCATGCGTTTTAGTAGTTCTACTCAATCAAGGGGCCCACAGATATCACTCCCGTCATATGGGAGGGATAGATCCCATCTACATCACTCACATCCCTCCGCATAATTTGTTATATACCCAGTAATCGCCTTTATGGTCCACCCTGTTACGGGTGACGTTTGACGATACCAAAGTACATAACTCCTTATGTAGGGAACCGTAGTGACTTCAGGTTTGAGGACTATTCATACCAATAGTCACATGAGAAAGTTTATGACACTCATATGACGATCCATTAAACTTTCTCATGGCGGGTCAATTCAGTATATATTCTCTAATATATACCCATGTGTCAACTTGATATCATATATCCATGACTTGTGAGATCAAGTCATCAATTGACCTACATGCTAGTCTTTATGTATTAATATTGCCCTTGCATATTAATACTTGACTAGGAACATTTAGGAAAGTATTCTCTACAGCCTCTCATAATCAATTCTGCCAATTGATGTGCTATAGATAAGAACCTACTTTTCTAGGGCATTATTATATATTTAATTTAGCTGGCACAAGCAAGACGTAAATATATAATAACCAATCCTTTGCCTTTATAGAATATGATACAAAATATTCCCTATTCAACCATCACATGTTTGGTTCTAGGGCTATAACTAACAGGAAGATGACCTAATGGAAGCCAACCCTAGCCTTCTTCTTGCTTGGAGGAATTTCGGCCAAAGGTGCAAATGGAGAGGGGGAGCAAGGTGGTTTCGGTGAGGATGAAGAGGAGAGGAAGAAGTGGCCAAATGGGAACTTCCTTCTTCTTTATATAGGGAGGAAGGGAAGTTCCTCTTTTCTTTTCCATGCCCCTTCATTTACCCTCATCACCCTTATCTATAATTCCCCTCTTCTCTTAATGATATAATCCTATTGGGCTTATGGTTAGTGGGTGCATCTATAGGGCTTGGCTATCTCTAGAGGTTTGGGGTTCAATTCTTAGGCCTTGCATCTCTTTTTGGCTATTTCCTTTTATTTTCGGAAAACCCCCATAAAGCCCATTATCGTAAAGCCAAAAATCCTCGTAAAATTGCTGGAGACTTTTTACGGGCGTTACAGATCATGGCCCGGCTAGAAAGGGGTTGAATAGCCTTGAATGTCGTATATGGAATTCAATCGTCTTAATCGTCTACAAGAATCGTTAGCGCAGTGGAAAACCAACAATAAAGCTAAAACAAAGACAATTAAGCTAAGCAAGAACAAAACAAGAGAGCAATCGCAAACTCAAGGATGTAATGTGTTTCACGACCCTTGCCGCTAATCCACGGACGATTCATATGGCGAATCACTCCTCAACTCAATCCACTAATCTCTCCTTTAGCTTAAACATGGTGGAGGTAACCCTTCTTACACAACCCTCTCCCTCTTACAATAAGATAGAAATAAGAATAAGGAAGAGGGAAGAAAATCGTTCACAACACTTGGGAGTATAATTGGTGTTGGTGCAATCGACCCAGGTCACGATTGACCGGACTCGAGTTTAACTCGAACAGTATTTTGATGTTAGATAAAATGTATGACATGTGACTGTCATGGGAAGTCCAAGCATGGGGCTTGGTGTTGGGAAAATCCAAGCATAGGGCTTGGTGTTGGTAAAGTCCAAGTGTGTAGCCTTGGCATGGAAAATCCAAGCATGGGGCTTGGTGTTGGTAAGTCCAAGTGTGTAGCCTTGGCAATGAGAAGTCTTGTGGACTTGGCAAGGTCACTAGTCTCGTAGGCTCAGGGTCCTTTAGTCGGTGAAGGATGACATTGCGGAATCCGTGCGTTGGTGCATCCAAGGGACCACCGGACGGGGAGCGAATGGAGTGAGGCCCAAGGGAAGCAGACTTCAAGGGAAAGAGACGTGAAGGATGACATAATGAAGTCGTGTGCTTGGTGCATCCAAGGGACGTAGGCCGAAGGAAGAGAGCTTCGGTGGGGAACTCCATGAGAGGATGAGGTGGACTTGGCCAATTGGCTAAGATGAAGTGTCGGATGCTCAAACATGATGTTTGAGGTTTTACCCGATGGTCATATGCTCAAACAAAGTGTTTGTTTGAGTTTTTACTCGACAGCAGTCGACTAGTATAGGTGTCGGTTTGATTGATCCAAGTCGATGTCAATCGACTAGTGTGCAACTAGTGGTTTCTAGGTCAGCAGTCGACTGCCAGGGGATGTCAGTCGACTGCTAGTCCATCAGTCGACTGCCAAAGTGTTGGGTTTTCGGTACCGCGGTGAGTGTGTGTTCGAACATGTTTTGCAAACATGTGCACAGCGAAAGAAATATAAAGCAATAAATCTAATTTATTACTGTTGGTGCAATCGGCCCAGGTCACGATTGACCAGGACTCAAGTTTGACTTGAGTGATGTTTTGATGTTTCGACAAAAACATATGACAATGTAATTATCATGGGAAAGTCCAAGTCATGGGTACTTGGCATGGAAAGTCCAAGCATGGGTCTTGGCATGAAAAGTCCAATATGGGTTGGCAAGGGAAAGTCCAAGCTTGAGTCTTGGCATTTGAGAAGTGCAAGGGGTTGATATTGGCGGCGTAAAGTCCAAGCGGGAGTCTTTGCAGCATAAGTCCAATGATTGGCGGCGTAAAGTCCAAGCGGAGTCTTGGCGGCGTAAGACCAATGTGCCTTGGCGGTGTAGACACCGTTAGCATGACATAGCCGATGGAAGCACTTGAAGGCTAGCGCGATGGGTGAACAAGTCATGGATGACTTGGAGGGATCCGAGAGACGTGAGACTGATGGAGGTGGCTAGAAGGCTTAGGTCTAGGCTAAGGGTGGTCTAGCAAGTATGGGGGAACCATACTTGGGTTAAAACCTCATAATCCGATGCCATGTGGCCGACCAAGTCAACTAGGGTTTCGATCGGGAAGTAGCCTAGCAATGATCCATCTAGGCAAGTCCGATTGATGGACGAGCAGTCGACTGATTATGTGATCAGTCGACTGATGCTCGGATTTTTGGCCACAGAATGGAGTCTCACTCGACTGCTGAGACGAGCAGTCGAGTGATGGCTCATCAGTCGACTGATGGTCATGATCAGTCGACTGATGTCCTAGCCGTTGGATTTTTCCAGCGTGGATTACACCGTTGTCTCATAGCAACAGTGTGATCAGTCGACTGATGGTCCCGATCAGTCGACTGATCGACCTTTTCCAGCATAGGTTGAATCTATATAAGGAGCTCGTGATGGAGGAAAAGATAGCAATTTTCTTGGGCGAAGTTGAAGGGGGAAGTTGGTGCTTTCTAGTCCTTAAAAGCTAGTTCAAGGCAATCAAAGATCAAGCAATCCAAAGCTCTTGTAAAGTGTTTTTCCTTTACTTGCATTTGTATTTCATATTGTATTTGCTTGTATCTAATTGATTATTGTTGTAATCATTATTGTACGAGGTTTCTCCGCCTCCGGATTGTTCCGAGAAGGAGTGTTTATTAGTGGTTGTATGTGCATCACTAGAGCTCGTAGAGCTCGATCCATGGAGTAGGAACCGTGCGGTTCCGAACCACATTATATCGTTGTGTTAGCGTGTTGTACATTTCGTTATCGTTATTACTTTTCTATTTCCGCTGCGCTAACGAAATTGTAGAAACAAACGCGAAAGAATTCCATTGACGCTATTCACCCCCCTCTAGCCGTTACAATATTCCTAACAAGTGGTATCAGAGCTCGGGGCTCTTCTACGGACTAACCGCCGGGAGCTAAGACAAAAGGCTAGAGGGTGAAGATGGAAGTCCAAGATCAATTAGGTTGGGACATCAACACACCGGTGCCCTATACCCTATACGGACGAGAAGGATTCAATTCTTGGAAGGGAAGAATTGAGGATTTTATTATGATGAGAGACTTTGAGGAATGGTCCATTTTGATGGATGGATTTGAATATCCAAGAGGACCAAGAGGTGGATTCCTCAAAAAGAAGAGATGGACCGAAGAGCAAGTTCAAGCATCCGAGAAAAATGATAAGGTGATAAAATTTTTAATTGATTTAATGCCTAACAATATCTTGTGTATGTTAGGTAATTATGTAGATGCTAAAGAGTATGGAGCCAAGTGGCAAAGCTCCATGAAAACTCATCATCGGTCCAAGAAGAAGAAGAAGAAGAAGAGTGCTCACCCTCTCAAGCTCAAGCAAGCACATCATTATCTAAAGAGCTTGAGGATTCAGAGGTTGATAGGGAGTCAACTTCCGGATCGGTGGAGGAAGTGGAAGAAGCATCCACTTCAAGGACTGAGGGGGAGGAGAGAACTTCCACACCGAAACATCAAGAAGAAGATTCGACATCCGGTCAAAATGAAGAAGCCCAAAGTCCAATTCCGGTCTCCATTGACCTAGGTAACTCAAACATATGTGTTAATAATAAAATGCATATAATATGTTTTGAGTGTAGGGAAATCGGACACTATAAGAGCAAGTGCCCAAAGAAGATTAGGAAAGCTCCACCGGCACCAAAAGTCAAGGATGCCGGTTCCCCAACACCTAAAGGCAAGGAGCACATCATATGCTTCAAGTGCAATTCAAAGGGGCATTATCGGAGTCAATGCCCTAGGGGGAAGAAGAAGGGGCAAGAAGAAGCATCACAAGTGGGGGGAGCTAAGGCTAACCCTAAGGTACATTTTAGTAATGCATCTTCTAATTTAAATGCTAAAAAGCATGCTAGAAATTTTAATTCTCTTGCAATTCACCATGAAAAGCATGCTAGAGATAAATATATTTGTTTAGGAGCTAAAAACGTTAACTTCAAAAGTAGGGAGAAATTTGGGACTAATGTCTCTAAAAACAACTTATTTAAGGACAAACCTAGGTCAAATAACTCAAGATCAATTTTACCTAGGGAGACAATTAGAAAGGTGCAAGAGCACCTAGGTCTAAACCCTAAATAGACTAGGCATATGCCTAGGAAGTCCAATGCCCAAGATTTAAATCAAAATTCTAAAATTGGGCAATTAGAAAAGGAAAATCAAGTCTTGAGGTCAAGGCTTGAAAAACTTGAAAAGACCCTAAATAAGATACAAAATCAATTTAAAGGGTCTAATGGTCAAAATCAAAGGTCCAAAAGTCAAAGTCAACACCAAGGACCTAAGAGTCAAAAGTCAACCAAAGGCAAGCAAGGTTTGGGACACAAACCTAAGCCTAAGGTAGCTTACCATAGTGTTCCATTTGATTATGGGACACAAACTAGGTTTAGGAAGACCAAGGTCAATAGGGAAGTGATCCCTAGAGTTGACCAAAGGGTGTGCCTAATCTAGGGTGGCCACTAAGAAGGTTGCAAGGGGAGTCACCCCTAGAGTCAACCTAGGTAAGACCCAAATGACCAAGGCCAACAAGCCTAGGAGGGTCATTAGTAAGGTATCTAGGGAGGTTATCCCTAAGGAATACCTAATTAACCCTAGGAGCTCAAATCGGTTTTGGGTTCCTAAGAGCGTGATTGATTCACGCTAGGTGGGTTTAGGATGTGCCAACCTTGAGTGGATGGGTAGTTAACTCAACCATGATAAATGTGGCATTTTAGGTTATTTTCAAGGTTATAGATACCTTGGAAATAGGGTTGAATTATAATCCTAAAGATTTTAGGATGTGCCAATATTAGTTATGAAGTTTGATAAAATGATCAAATTGGCACAATTAGGGTTTAGAGTGTTAGTGTGCCATTTTGGGTTTTTGGCACACTAGGGAGATTAGGGTTAATATGGCAAAATATATCTAACTATATCAAATGACAATTAATATTAAAATTTAGGTATTACTATACCTATATATTTTATATGTCATGCTTTGATTGTCATATGCCATGTCATGACATCATGTCTAGTTCTATGATTTTATATGTCATGTTCATGTTTAGGATTAAGGTTTCAAATGTCATGTGTTTTTAGATTTCATCTTATGCCATGACATCATGATTATGAGCTTATGCTTATTCATAACATTTCTAATGCCATAATCATTCATGCATTTAAGACAATTTGGTTGAAATTGAATTAAGGACTATGACATGACTTGAAGTCCCATTTATAAGGGAATCAAGTAGGGTTGCCTTAGAGAATGCATGAAACCCTAGATTAGGATGAACAAAACCCACATCTCACATCCAATTGACATGTATGTGTATTTATACACGATAGATACATGTGAGATACTAGGATATGAGTTGAGTTCAAGGTGCATAGTTTTTCCATCTAGATGAACTAAAACTCATCCTGTTTCATTTGGGGATCATTGGGAGAGCATGTGTACAAGTCATGTACATAGAGCCCAAGGAATATGATCCAAAATAAGGTTTTGAAAACATTTTAAAATCATTTTGAAAAACCTTGGTGAAGTCTATCTTTTGATAGCAATCACCATTGATAGAGTTGATACAAAAAAGGGCCAAAATATTAAAAATTTCAATGGTTTTGATTTTTGTATCAAACTCACTATTTTATGGGTAAAATAATTTTCAAATATTTTTCACCCATTGTGTGTGTCATAAGTTTTATACGTATGAATTTTCATGATTTTTCGAATTACGTATAATTATTTATGAATTTCCAAAATTCATTTATAATTGATAATGTGAACGATCGCCTGATTCTTGATCGAGGAGTTGACCCGAGTGCAGTTCTGGGTTAACAAGGTTTTCTTAGCCCGTGTTCAGCTATGGAAAAGGTTCCTAATCACTCCTAACCCTAGGATATGCTTTAGGAAGCATTATAAAGGGTGAAAATTCATTGGATATGGATTAGGAGAAGTGTTTAGGGTTTGTATCAATTTTAAGGTGTTAGAAAGTTCAATATTGAATTTCTAACCTTAATTTTGATGGATTAGAGTTACTATTGGCTTAGGGACTTCCCAAGGACATTGTTGGTGCAATGGTCATGGGGGAGCAAGCCTTTAGGGCGAGGTATCCATCTTGGGATGATGGATGTGTTTTTTATTCTCCTTGAAGAGGAGAAGTTATTGGGAGAATATGACATCAATTGGGAAATTGATGGGACTTTTGAGAGACCCAATTTGGAAATTGGGAGAGTAAATGGGATTGCCACTCTTGAGTGATATGTGAATTATCACTAGGAAGATGGTAGGCATCAGAGGTATTTTTGGATCAAGGGGGAGATTGTAAGATCTCATTGGGACAATGAGGCATTGACCTCCTTGGAGAGATAACCTTTTTGATGTTAGTCAAAAAGGGGGAGAATATTTGGGGAGAACATTTGGAGAGTATTTACCAATTTGGGATAATTTGTAAGGGATTTGAGTTAGTGTTCTAACTCAATAATTTGTTTGGTTTTTGTCAAACATCAAAAAGGGGGAGATTGTTGGTGCAATCGGCCCAGGTCACGATTGACCAGGACTCGAGTTTGACTTGAGTGATGTTTTGATGTTTCGACAAAAACATTTGACAATGTAATTGTCATGGGAAAGTCCAAGTCATGGGTACTTGGCATGGAAAGTCCAAGCATGGGTCTTGGCATGAAAAGTCCAACATGGGTTGGCAAGGGAAAGTCCAAGCTTGAGTCTTGGCATTTGAGAAGTCCAAGGGGTTGATATTGGCGGCGTAAAGTCCAAGCGGGAGTCTTGGCAGCATAAGTCCAATGATTGGCGGCGTAAAGTCCAAGCGGAGTCTTGGCGGCATAAGACCAATGTGCCTTGGCGGTGTAGACACTGTTAGCATGACTTAGCCGATGGAAGCACCTGAAGCCTAGCGCGATGGATGAACAAGTCATGGATGACTTGGAGGGATCCGAGAGACGTGAGGCTGATGGAGGTGGATAGAAGGCTTAGGTCTAGGCTAAGGGTGGTCTAGCAAGTATGGGGGAACCATACTTGGGTTAAAACCTCATATCGGACCAATTCAACTAGGGTTTTGCGAAGTAGCCTAGCGATGAGCCCATTAGGCGATCGGTGATGAACAACACGATCGGCCCGATTATGTGATCAATCAACTGATGCTCGGATTTTCAGCCACAGAATGGAGTCTCACTCGACTGCTGAGACGAGCAGTCGAGTGATGGCTCATCAGTCGACTGATGGTCATGATCAGTCAACTGATGTCCTAGTCGTTGGATTTTTCCAGCGTGGATTACACCGTTGTCTCACAGCAACAGTGTGATCAGTCGACTGATGGTCCCGATCAGTCGACTGATCGACCTTTTCCAGCACAAGTTGAAGCTATATAAGGAGCTCGTGATGGCGGAAAAGATAGCGATTTTCTTGGGAGAAATTGAAGGGGGAAGTTGGTGCTTTCCAGTCCTTCAAAGCTAGTTCAAGGCAATTAAAGATCAAGCAATCCAAAGCTCTTGTAAAGTGTTTTTCCTTTACTTGAATTTGTATTTCATATTGTATTTGCTTGTATCTAATTGATTATTGTTGTAATCATTATTGTATGAGGTGTCTCCACCTCCGGATTGTTCCGAGAAGGAGTGTTTATTAGTGGTTGCATGTGCATCACTAGAGCTTGTAGAGCTCGATCCGTGGAGTAGGAACCATGCGGTTCCGAACCACGTTATATCGTTGTGTTAGCGTGTTGTGCATTTCGTTATCATTATTACTTTTCTATTTCCGCTGCGCTAACGAAATTGTAGAAACAAACGCGAAAGAATTCCATTGACGCTATTCACCCCCTCTAGCCATTACAATATTCCTAACAATTACCACACACCACACGCATGTATAGTACAACATGTGTAGACATAATCGTAAATTCAAATATTGCAATAAAGGAAATTCTGCTACGTATACCTGACGTATCACGTGTAGCGGGAAAGGCATCAACCGGAGCGACTCTTGCTAGAATCGCTTCTATCCGTATCCACACCAAGTATCGTTGGGATGACTTCACAAAGCCATGAGCCTCATATTGAAGACAATGTGATAAAGAGAAGATCACAATCCGAATCAAAAATCGATTTCAAAAATCAATCCCCAAAACTCGCTTCTCCTGAGAGGGATTCATCAACCGTTTGATGAATCCTTCATCCTCCACCTATGAGGATTACCAGAGATCGAATCCTCGGCAAGTAAGCCGCTGTCAGAGCTCCAAATGTCATCCAAATGATTCTCCGACATGAAGGAAACAAGCTGTCCAGAAAACTGGACAGCTTGGTGGAGGATGTTGTGCCGGCCAAAGAGGATGGTCGGCCATACCTTGGTCGTCGGAACCATGGTGAGTCGCCGGAGGGTCGCGGGAGGAGTGGACGGCAGCAGTTAGACGCCGGCAGCAAGGGTGGATGGCGGCAAAAAGTTGGGCGGCGTGGAACCCTTGGGCGGCGACAAGGAGAAGAGAGGGAGAGGGTGGCTAGGTTTTCCAACTCCAAAAGTTATCCACGAAAAAACCCTTAAGCCATGTTTTTATAGAGAACACATTCTCCTAACGGTTATTGGTTCATAACCAAAATCCATTAACCCACTCCAATAACTTAAGTTAAAATAAACCAAACCGCGTTGGTCTATTTTAAGTTTAAACCAACCGAACCAACTTTGGTTCATTCGTTTAAAACAAACCAAACCCGTTTGGTTTATTCTCCACCATTGGATTAGAACCAAACCAATTTGGTTCATCCATCATGTCTTCAAAAGACAATACCCATCCACGCTTCTATTGCGACTGAAATGATTTCATGCTCGATCCTTGTTTGGTCCAACCAAACCTAGTTTCTCTCGGTCTGAGAATCTCATTCTCAAGCTCATTTTAAATCCTTCTGATTACGCTCGTTGTGCATGTGACCAAATAGGTTCTCGGTTTATGTTGGTCGTCTATAATTAACCATTAATTATAGAACGATCATGAGTGGCACCTAGTAGTACATCATGATCCCCAATTAACTGAAAAATCAATGGTTGATCCAGAACTATTTCTGAAATCCTTCAGCAGCTACAATGAATCGTGCCCCATTCCCTTCACGCATCTTATACCCACTTGGTTCAGGACATGGTCTATAGTGTCAGTCCCCACTACACCTAGCCTAAATATCATTTCCTCGTCCTACGGATTCTAGTTACTGCACATGTATCCAAGAGTACCTTACTATAAACATGTAATGCTTTGGCCAAAGACTTTAGTAACAATCCAAAGAGAGGCCATGGGTATACATCTCCTCGCAAGGAGTGGTGAATCCTTTATAGGCTATTCAAAAACCTTCAGTCACTTTGACTTATACCCAATCATCCCGGGTCCACATCTCCTTGGAGATGCTTGCTTAAGATGTCAAAGCATATGTCATCATGACCAAGATGAGTTGAATACCACAAGTCAAAGGAACATCGCACTTAAGCTGCAGTAAGAACTTCATTGACATATCCATATATGCAAAGAACCATATGAAGTCTTACAGCTGGTCACTCCAATGAACTAGTTACCATAATTAGTATCCACGATTAACTCCAGACATCACAATGTCTCCAGCCAGTGAGAATCAGCTGCTTGGATACACCAAGGAGTATACCTCGTGCTAGTCTCGACAGAATTGATGGTGTCCAAATCCATCAATTCATCGACTAGGGATAATTCTAATACATCACAATTACACATGTAGAGATACTCACTAGTTGTGATCCAATCAAAAATTCTCTCATGCTGTGAATCGTATTGAGGACATTCAGTAAATGAGTTTAAGATCCAATCAAATACATAGAAACATGTATACTCAAATAATGAATCTTCATTTATCAAATAAATGGTACAACCATAAGGTGATTGCCTTAGGACACCTCTCATATATATTACTAACAAACTCCCACTTGGCCTAATGTCAATCGCTACGGTATCCAATACCATAAGCTCTAACATGACCCTCAAACTTACTTTGAGGTAATGCCTTAGTTAAAGGATCTGCTACGTTCCTTTCAGTGGGAATCTACTCGATTTGTATTTCCTTCCTACTAATGATCTCTCTGATTAGATGATAGCGGCAAAGCACATGTTTGGATCATTGATTAGACCACATCAAGTTCAGAGATGAACTTCTTGATCCAAACCGCTTCCTTTGCTGCTTCCGAAGCTACAATGTATTCTGCCTTAGTGGTAGAATCCACTATAGTGTCAAGCTTGGAATCTTTCCAACTTATTGCGCCTCCATTCCAGGTGAATACATACCCAGACTGAGACTTGGAATCATCCTTGTCTGTTTGGAAGCTAGCATCCGTATACCCACGTATCACCATGTACACTTCTCCATAAATTAAGAACGCATCCTTAGTTCTTCTCAAGTACTTAAGGATCGTCTTAACAACCGCCCAATGATCCATTCCTGGATCAGACTGGTATCTGCTCGTGACTCTTAGAGCATACGATACATCGGGCCTCATACATAACATAACATACATGATAGATCCTATTGCAGATGCATAGGGAATCTTACTCATGTAAATCCTCTCATCTTCTGTGCGTGGACACATAGACTTTGAAAGGTGTATCCCATGCCTGATGGGAAGGTAACCTTTCTTGGATTTCGACATGCTAAACCTCTTTAGCACTCGGTCTATATATGTAGACGTCGAAAGACCAAGCAATCGTTTCGATCTATCCCTATAGACCTTAATCCCGAGGATGTAGGTTGCTTATCCCAGGTCTTTCATGGAGAATGTCTTGAACAATCAAATTTTAACTGATTGTAAGACAGAAACATCATTTCCTATAAGTAATATGTCATCGACATACAATACTGGGAACACGACTGCACTCCCACTAACCTTCTTGTACACACAAGGTTCGTCCGTATTTTGTGAGAAATCAAACTCTTTGATTGTCTCATCAAAACGGATATTCCAGCTCCTGGATGCTTGCTTCAATCCATATATGGACCGTCGCAATTTGCATACTTTGGTTTTATCATCCGATGTGAAACCCTCAGGCTATATCATATACATGTCCTTGAGTAGGTTTTCATTAAGAAAAGTTATTTTTACATCCATCTGCCATATCTCATAATCATAATGAGTCGCTATGGCCAAGAGCATCCAAATGGATTTAAGCATAGCAACAGGTGAATAGGTCTCGTCATAATCAACACCTTGCTTTTGACGATACCCTTTCGCCACTAATCTAGCTTTATAGGTAATCACATTACCATCAATGTCGATTTTCTTCTTGAAAACCCACTTGCACCCTATAGGCTTTATGCCTTCAGGTGGGTCACCTAAGTTCCAAACTTGATTTTCATACATGGAATCCATTTCCGACTTCATGGCGTTAAGCCATTTATCCCTTTCTAAACTTTTCAGAACTTCTTCATAACTGGTAGGCTCCTCATCATCAATGAGTAACACGTCATTCGATTCACTTATGAGAAATCCATATCTCTCAGGAATGTTGCGTGTTCTACCAGATCTACAAAGATGTGGTGTCTCAATAGATCCAGCTGATGGCTCATCACTATGAGTTATCGGTTGTGGAGCTTCACCAAGTATCTCATCAATGTCTATTGGAGTCTCTCGAGCCTCCTCAAGCTCAACGATACTCCCACTATTTTCTTGCAAGAGAAACTCTTTCTCTAGAAACACAACATGCCTTGAAACAAACACTTTTTGTTTCATAGGATGATAGAATTGGTAACCCCTCATTTCCTTAGGGTATCCAATAAATAGACATCTATCAGACTTAGCATCCAATTTGTCTGATACAGTCCGCTTCACATAAGCAGGACAACCCCATATCTTCAAGTAAGATAAGTGACATTTCTTACTATTCCATATCACATATGGAGTGGTTGAGACTACCTTGGTTGGCATTCTGTTTAGCAAGTAAACAGCTGTCTAAAGTGCATAGCACCAAAAGGACTTAGGAAGATTCGCAGGATTCATCATTGACTTGACCATGTCCAACAAGGTCCGATTACGCCTCTCAGATACACCATTATACTGTAGTGTATATGGCGGAGTCCATTGAGACAATATATGATTGTCTCTTAGATAATCTAGAAACTCTTGACTTAAGTATTCACCACCTCGATCCGATCGAAGTATTTTAACACTCTTGTCATGTTGTTTCTCTACTTCATTTCTGAATTCTTTGAACCTTTCAAAGGCTTCAGACTTGTGTTTCATCAAGAACACATACCCAAATTGTGAGTAATCATCGGTGAAGGTAATGAAGTAGCTATAGCCTCCTAGAGCTTGAGTTGACATAAGTCCACATACATCAGTATGTATTAGACCTAGTAACTCTCCCACCCATTCACCTTTCCTGTAAAAGGTAACTTAGTCATCTTGCCTTTTAAGCATGATTCGCATGTATTGTATGAATCCAATTCAAACGATTCCAGAATTCCACATCGGTGTAATTCGAACATACGTTTCTTGCTTACATGGCCAAGACGACAATGCCACATGTAGGAGTCTAATTGATTATCTTTTCGATCACGCTTGTTGCTCGCTTTGATATTGAGAATGTCACTGGATACGTCCAATGTATAAATATCATTGCTTAAAGTTCCAGTCCGATAAAGAATGTCATTCAAAGTTATGTAACAATAATTGTTACTAAAAATTAAATAGTACCCATTTCTATTCAAACAAGAAATAGAAATGATGTTCTTTATCAATGAAGGAACATAAAAGTAATTGTCCAGTTCTAAGACAAGTCCTGTAGGGAGTTTCAACAAATACGTTCCGATGGCGAGTGCAGCAACCTTTGCTCCATTCCCAACATGTAAATTTGACTCTCCCTTGATGAGTCTTCTTCTATTTCTTAGCCCATGTATGTCATTACATATATGTGAGCCACACCCAGTATCTAATACCCAAGTGTTTGAGGAAATAGAATGACAATCAATAACGAAGATATTTGAAGAAGATGGGGCATCCGATGCCTTATTCTTCTTCACAGACTCAAGATAAATCTTATAATTTCTTCGGCAATGGACCTCCTTGCCACAATGACGGCAAGTGCCCTTTTGTGTTGGTTCTACCTTAGCCTTTTTCTTCCCCTTCTGTTGTTCCTTTGACTTCCTCTTAGAACCTTTCTTCGAGAAATCAACTAACAGCACCGTCCCCTACTCATGCTTCACAGAAAGCTCCATAGTCTTTAGCATGTTGAGCAGTACCACAGATGAACCTTCTTACATCTCAGAGGTGAAGAGGGTCTTAGAGACTTCGAACCTTTCGAATCTCACTTTCTCATCAAATAACTCATAAAGATGAAATACTATGGTATGAGTATCCATATGCTCATGCTACTTCTACAGCTCAGGTACCATTGTGGCTAGCATGATGTAACTCGTCATTTCAGAATCAGTCACATGTTTTTGATAGGCCAACAATTGGTCTGGAGTTGCATTGTCACTAGGACGGGCGGGAAGAGGCGCTTCGAGGACAATCACAAGCTTTTCAACCTTGAGAACAATTCTTAGGTTGAATCTAAAAGCTAGTCCAAGAAGTTCGACCCAGTCAATTTATTTGAATCCAAAATAGAGTGCAAATTCAAAGACATCATGATCAATCGATTAACCTAGAAATACAAATCAAGCATATATGAGAAAGATGGTTTAAAATGTATCAACATACATTTATAAATCCCATTCATTTTTCGAATTTCAAAAACCCTAAAATCACTTCGGGAGATTGTAGGTCCATCTCCGAATGGGCTAATACCCAATATAGATATGAACAACCTTGGAGAGAGTCCAATAAGCCATTCATAGCTATGATGGTAGGTATCAAATATACCAATTGCATATCACATATATGCAACTATCACAATGTGCTATCAACTAATTGAATGTTCACAAATACATCGGGTTGTTAACTCATTAACAAGTATGCATCATATGCATAGCACCCAACTTCACCTCCCTTCACATCGACCTTAGAGAGAGTCCAACAAGCCGATGCTCCAGGTTAAAGCCAACCCATTGTTGGAGATCGTTTGGAAGCTAGAGGGGGGGTGAATAGCGTGTTCCGTACGATGATGGAATTCTTTCGCGTTTGATCGTCTACAATCGTGTTAGCACAGCGGAATAGTAATAACAAATAAATATAACAATACACACAATCACAACACGATCATATAATGTGGTTCGGAACCCAAACGGTTCCTACTCCACGAATCGAGCTCTAACGAGCTCTAGCGACGCCAATGCAATCACTAATCAATAAACTCCTTCGCGACAACAAGTCGGAGGCGGAGAAACCTCGCACAAACGTTTACAACAATAAACGAAAGAAATACAAGCAAATACAAAGGAAATGTAAAGGACACTTTACAAAACTAGGGTTTGAGTGCTTTGCTTGTTGGTTGCTTGGATGAGGTTGAAGGGCCCTGAAATGCACCTGCAAATCGCCTTCAAATTGTCTAAAGAAAGCTCCCCAAGAACAGATGATGAAATCCTCCACGAGCTCCTCTTTTAAACCTGCATCGGGCTGGATTTCCGCCTATCAGTCGACTGCCATAAGTCATCAGTCGACTGATGCCACTATTGTCGTGAGACAATGGCTCAATCCATGTCGGACAAGTTCCAACGGGACTCTTGGCAGTCAACTGCTAACATTGGAAGTAGACTGCCATCTCCCGTAGTCGACTGGATAGTCAGCTACGGAGCGTTCTGTGCTCGACACAGAACTAGCAGTCGACTGCCGACTTGGCGATCCGATCGTCCGACATCACCGATCGCTCAACGAGCAATGATCGTGCCAGAGCAATTTCAGCTCTAAGCTGGCAGTCGAACTCAAGTCGACTCACGGCAGTCGAACCGGCCATATTGCCAGTCGACTGCCAACCTCAAACATGAGGTTTTAACCTAAGTATGATGCCCCCCATACTTGCTAGACCACCCTTAGCCTAGACCTTAGCCTTCTAGCCACCTCCATCAGCCTCACGCCTCTCGGATCCCTCCAAGTCATCCATGACTTGTTCATCCATCGTGCTAGCCTCCAGGTGCTTCCCTCGGCTATGTCATGCTAACGGTGTCTACACCGCCAAGGCACATTGGACTTACGCCGCCAAGACTCCGCTTGGACTTTACGTCGCCAACCATTGGACTTTTGCTGCCAAGACTCCCGCTTGGACTTTACGCAGCCAATATCAGACTCCTTGGACTTCTCATGCCAAGACTCAAGCTTGGACTTTCCCTTGCCAACCCATGTTGGACTTTCCATGCCAAGTACTCAAGACTTGGACTTTACCTTGCCAAGACCCATGCTTGGACATTCCCTTGCCAACCCATGTTGGACTTTCCATGCCAAGTACTCAAGACTTGGACTTTCCATTGCCAAGAACCATGCTTGGACTTTACCAAATGCCAAGTGTCCCACTTGGACTTCCCATGCCAAGTACTCAAGACTTGGACTTTCCCATGAAAATTACATTGTCATATATTTTTGTCGAACATCAAAACATCACTCGAGTCAAACTCGAGTCCTGGTCAATCGTGACCTGGGCTGATTGCACCAACAATCTCCCCCTTTTTGATGTTTGACAAAAACCAAACAAATCATTGAGTTAGAACACTAACTCAAATCTCTTACCAATTATCCCAAATTGGTAAACACTCTCCAAATGTTCTCCCCCAAACATTCTCCCCCTTTTCGACTAACATCAAAAAGGTTTTCTCTCCAAGGAGGTCAATGTCTCATGTTCCAATGAGATCTTACAATCTCCCCCTTGGTCTAAAAATATCTAGGATGCCTACCATCTTCCTAGTGATAAGTCCCATATCACTCAAAAGAGGCAATCCTATTCACTCTCCCAATTTCCTAATTGGGTATTAAAAAAACCATCAATTTTCTCAAATTGATGCTACTCTTCCAATAACTTCTCCTCTTCAAGGAGAAAAACACATCCATCATCCCAAGATGGATACCTCCCCCTAAAGGCTTGCTCCCCCTTGACCATTGCACCAACAATGTCCTTGGGAAGTCCCTAAGCCAATAGAAACTCTAAACCATCAAAATTAAGGTTCTAAGTTCAAACTTGAACTTTCCATACCCTAAATTTGATACTTTGACCTAACACCTCTCCTAATCCATATCCAATAGATTTTCACCCTTCATCATGCTTCCCAAAGCATATCCTAGGGTTAGGAGTGGTTAGGGACTTTTACAATGGCTGAAATTAGGCTAAACAAACCTTGTTAACCTGAATCAGTCGACGATGACTCTAACAAGAATCGATCATGCCACTCATCGATCGACTACCAAGAGGCGGTGATCGATAGTAAATTTCCAAATTTCAGCTATTAGAATCGAATTTTGAAAAGTCATAAGTAATTCTACGTATTTTGAAAATTCGTGAAATTCATACGTACATTACTTATAGTCAATACAATGGGTGAAAAATATTTGAAAATTATTTTACCCATAAAATAAAGAGTTTGATACAAAACTTAAAACCATTGAAATTTTCAATGTTTTCTCCCTATCTTGTATCAACTCTATCAATGATGATTGCTATCAAAAGATAGACTTCATCAAGGTTTTTTTTTCAAAATGATTTTAAAACGTTTTCAAAACCTTATTTTGGATCATATTCCTTGGGCTATATGTACATGACTTGTACACAAGCTTTCCCAATGATCCATATGTTGGGTTAATATGAATTTGAGTTCAACTAGATGCAAAAACTATGCATCTTGAACTTAACTCATATCCTAGCATCTCACATGTATCTAGGGTGTATAAATACACATACATGTCCATTGGATGTGAGATGTGGGTTTTGGTTCATTTAATCTAGGGTTTCATGCATTTTCTAAGGCAACTCTACTTGATTCCCTTATAAATGGGACTCCAAGTCATGCCATTGTCCTTAACTCAATTTTCAATCAATTTAATGCATGAAATGATCATGGCATAAGAAATGATATAAATAAGCATATGCTCATAATCATGATGTCATGGCATAAGATGAAATCTAAAAACACATGACATTTGAAACCTTAATCCTAAACATGAACATGACATATAAAATGATTAAAATAAACATGATGTCATGGCATGTTATATGGCAAACAAAGCATGGCATATAAAATATATAGGTATAGTAATACCTAAATTTTAATATTAATTGCCATTTGATATAATTAGATATATTTTGCCATATTATCATTAATCTCCCTAGTGTGCCAAAAACCCAAAATGGCACATTAACCTCTAAATCTAAATTGTGCCAATTTAATTGATTCTTCTTAATTTCAAAAAGTGCATTGGCACATCCTAAAATCTTTTAGGATATTGATTCAAATCTATTTCCAAGGTAACCATAACCTTGAAAATATCCTAAAGTGTCACCTTTACCATGGTTGAGTTAACTACCCATCCAATCAATGTTGGCACACCCTAAACCCATCTAGCGTAAATCAATAATGCTCTTAGGAACCCAAAACCGATTTGAGCTCCTAGGGTTAATCAGGTATTCCTTAGGGATAACTTCCCTAGATACCTTCCTAATGACCCTCCTAGGCTTGTTAGCCTTGGTCATTGTGGTCTTACCTAGGTTGACTCTAGGGGTAACTCCCCTTGCAACCTTCTTAGTGGCCACCCTAGGTTTCCTAGAAACCCTAGCCACTAGGCACAACCTTTGGTCAACCCTAGGGATGACTTCCCTATTGACCTTGGTTTTCTTAGGTTTAGTTCCATAATCAAATGCAACATTGTGATGGGTTTCCTTGTGCTTAGGTTTGCCCTTGGATGACTTTTGATTCTTAGGTCTTAAGTGTTGACTTTGAGTTTTTGACTTAGGAGTTTGATCATTTGACCCTTTAACTTGATTTTGCATAATATTTAGGGTCTTTTCAAGTTTTTCAAGCCTTGACCTCAAGGCTTGGTTTTCAATCTCTAATTGCCCAATTTTAGAGTCTTGATTTAAATTATGGGCATAGGACTTCCTAGGCATATGCCTAGTCCATTTTGGATTAAAACCTAGGTGCTCTTGCACCTTTCTAATGGTCTCCCTTGGTAACATTTTTCTAGAATTATTTGACCTAGGTTTGTTCTTAGATAAATTGTTTTTAGGGACATTAGTCCCAAATTTCTTCTTATTATCTAAGTGGATATTCTTAGCTCCTAAGCAAAATTCCCTATGTCTAGCATGCTCTTTGTGATAAATAGCAAGATTGCCAAAATTATTTCTAGCATGCTTTTTACTATAATTTAAGGAACGAGCATTGTTTAAATATACCTTAGGCTTTGCCCTAGAGGCTCCCCCTACTTGTGATGCTCCATCTTGTCCCTTCTTCTTCCCCCTAGGGTATCGACTCCGATAATGCCCCTTTGAGTTGCACTTGAAGCATATGATATGCTCCTTGCTCTTTTGTCTTGGGGAACCGACATCCTTCGACTTTTGTTGACTTTTAGACGCCGAAGAAGCTTTCTTAATCCTTTTAGGACACTTACTCTTGTAGTGTCCTTGCTCCCTACACTCAAAACATATTATATGCATTTTATTATTACTTGATATATTTGAGTTACCTAGTTCAGTGGTAAGTGCCGGAGTGGATTCTTCATTCCTCCCGGAGGTTGAGACTTCTTCTTGAATTGTTTCCGGCTCTGGTGTGGATGGTCTCTCCCCCTCAATCCTAGAGGTGGATGCCTCCTCCACTTCTTCCACCGCTTCTACCTCTTCAGATTCGGATGTTGATTCCCTATCAGCCTCCGAATCCTCTAGCTCTTTGGATGTTTCTTCTTGAGCTTGAGAGGATGATGGTCCTTCTTCTTGGACCGATGATAGACTTTCATGGAGCTTGGCCAAATCGCTCCATAGCTCCTTGGCATCCACATAGTCACCTAGGCTACACAAGAGGTCATTAGGAATTAAATCAAAAATGAATTTGATTACCTTCTTGTTTTTGTCGAATTGTTGAAGTTGCTCCTCACTCCACTTCTTCTTCTTGAGAAACCCTCCCTTTGGTCCCTTAGGATATTCGAATCCTTCCATCAATGCGGACCACTCCTCAAGGTCTCTCATCATCGAAAAATCTTCAATTCTCGCCTTCCAAGAATTGAAACCTTCTCATCCATAGAAGGCATACGGAATTGGGGTGTTGATATCCCATCCCAATTGATCTTGGACTTCCATCTTTTACCCTCTAGCTTGCTCCCTTCGTTGTTAGACTTAGAAGAGCGGCCTCGCTCTGATACCACTTGTTGGAGATCGTTTGGAAGCTAGAGGGGGGGTGAATAGCGTGTTCCGTATGATGATGGAATTCTTTCGTGTTTGATCGTCTACAATCTTGTTAGCACAGCGGAATGGTAATAAAAAATAAATATAACAAGACACACAATCACAACACGATCATATAACGTGGTTCGGAACCGAAATGGTTCCTACTCCACGGATCGAGCTCTAACGAGCTCTAGCGATGCCAATGCAATCACTAATCAATAAACTCCTTCTCAACAACAAGTCGGAGGTGGAGAAACCTCGTACAAACATTTACAACAATAAAAGAAAGAAATACAAGCAAATACAAAGGAAATGTAAAGGACACTTTACAAAACTAGGGTTTGAGCGCTTTGCTTGTTGGTTGCTTGGATGAGGTTGAAGGGCCCTGAAATGCACCTGCAAATCGCCTTCAAATCGCCTCAAGAAAGCTCCCCAAGAACTGATGATGAAATCCACCATGAGCTCCTGCATCAGGATGGATTTCCGCCCATCAGTCGACTGCCATAAGTCACCAGTCGACTGATGCCACTGTTGTCGTGAGACAACGGCTCAATCCATGTCGGACAAGTTCCAACGGGACTCTTGGCAGTCGACTGCCAACATTGGCAATGATCGCTGCCATCTCGTAGTCGCAGTCGATCGGCTCACGGAGCGTTTGCTCGACCACGAGAACTAGCGATCGGCTATGACCCTTGCCAATCGGCTATCGTCGACATCAGCGCTTCCTCAGCGGCGGTCGCTGCATCTAACATGAGGTTTTAACCCAAGTATGGTGCCCCCCCATACTTGCTAGACCACCCTTAGCCTAGACCTAAGCCTTCTAGCCACCTCCATCAGCCTCACGCCTCTCGGATCCCTCCAAGTCATCCATGACTTGTTCATCCATCGCGCTAGCCTCCAGGTGCTTCCCTTGGCTATGTCATGCTAACGGTGTCTACACCGCCAAGGCACATTGGACTTACGCCGCCAAGACTCCGCTTGGACTTTACACCGCCAACCATTGGACTTATGCTGCCAAGACTCCCGCTTGGACTTTACGCAGCCAATATCAGACCCCTTGGACTTCTCATGCCAAGACTCAAGCTTGGACTTTCCCTTGCCAACCCATGTTGGACTTTCCATGCCAAGTACTCAAGACTTGGACTTTACCTTGCCAAGACCCATGCTTGGACTTTCCCTTGCCAACCCATGTTGGACTTTCCATGCCAAGTACTCAAGACTTGGACTTTCCATTGCCAAGAACCATGCTTGGACTTTACCAAATGCCAAGTGTCCCACTTGGACTTCCCATGCCAAGTACTCAAGACTTGGATTTTCTCATGACAATTACATTGTCATATGTTTTTGTCGAACATCAAAACATCACTCGAGTCAAACTCGAGTCCTGGTTAATCATGACCTGGGCTGATTGCACCAACACCCATTAATCGAGAAATAGTTTTAATATGGTTAGAGCACATTCAACCAATTAGCCCGCCTGTGAGAGAGTCCAACAACCAAAGCTAACGATTGACCTTTGACTCTTACCATATTAGTATTAAACTATTCCATGGTTTGAACATGTTCAGGTTCGAGCCGGGCTTGGAGAGAGTCCAACAACCCAAACAGGAAATAGAACTCTGGTTCTAACCATTTTAATGGAAGATGTAGGCTTTAATATTGAGTAAGGGTTTTATGTCTCATCCTCTTTGCATGCAAATAACTATTATCTACATGGCATGACATACATGACATACATCTACATGTCATGACACGCATGACATAATGATATGCATCTAATGCAATTACATGACATACAATTATGGCATGTACAAAAATTTCCTTATATGTCATAACTATTTATGGAAATAAAATATGTTTGAGATTTGATTCTCCAAATCAAATCATGATTAAATTAGAAAATAAATTTCCAAATCTAATCACATATTTTATTTATGGAAAGTGTTGATTAAGGAAAGTCAAATTTAATTTAGGAAACAAATTTCCTAAATTGTCAAAACTATTTATAGAAATAAAATATATTTAAGATTTGATTCCCAAATCAAATCATGATTAAATTAGGAAACAAATTTCCAAATCTAATCAAATATTTTATTTATGGAAAATGTTAATTTCCATAAATACTTCTAACTTTCCAAAAGTAAAAAATTTCCATAAATACAATTACAACTATCGCAAAATAATTTTATGATTATGTCGAAACACAACCTGGTCTCTGATACCACTGTTGGGTTTCCGGCACCGCAGAGAGTGTGTGTTCGAACATGTTTCGCAAACATATGCACAGCGGAAGAAATAAAAAGCAATAAATCTAATTTATTACAACACACACACCACACGTATGCATAGTACAACATGTGTAGACATAATCTTAAATTCAAATTTTGCAATAAAGGAAATTACTCTACGCATACCTGACATATCACGTGTAGCGCGAAATGCATCAATCGGAGTGACTCTCGCTAGAATCACCTCTATCCGTATCCATGCCGAGTATCATCGGCATGACTTCACAAAGCCACGATCCTCATCTTCGTACGAGTCACTAGCCTCGTGTCGAAGACGATGTGATCGAGAGAAGATCACAATCCTAATCAAAATTCAGATTCAAAAATGAGTCCCCAAAACTCTCTTCTTCGGAGAGGTATTCATCAACCGTTTGACGAATACTTCATCCTCCACCTATGAGGATTATCGGAGATCGAATCCCTGGCAAGATAGCCACTGTCGGAGCTCCAAACATCATCCAAACAACGCTACAACACGAAGGAAACAAGCTGTCCAAAAAACTGGACAGCTTGCTGGAGGATGTTGTGCCGACCAAAGAGGATGGTCGGCCAACCCTTGGTCGCCGGAACCAAGGTGAGTCACCGGAGGGTCACCAGAGGAGTGGCCGACAGCAGCTGGCAGCAAGGGTGGACGGCGGCAAAAAGCTGGGAGGCGTGGAACCCTTGGGCGGCGGCAAAGAGATGAGAGGGAGAGGGTGGCTAGGTTTTCCAACTCCAAAAGTTATCCACGAAAAACCCTTAAGCCATGTTTTTATAGAGAACACATTCTCCTAACGGTTATTGATTCATAACAAAAACCCATTAACCCGCTCCAATAACTTAAGTTAAAATAAACCAAACTGCGTTGGTCTATTTTAAGTTAAAATGAACCAAACCAACTTTGGTTCATTCGTTTAAAACAAACCAAACCCCTTTGGTTTATTCTCCACCATTGGATTAGAACCAAACCAATTTGGTTCATCCATCATGTCTTCATAAGACACGGCCCATCCATGCTTCCATTGCGACTGAAACGATTTCATGCTCGATCCTTGTTTGGTCCAACTAAACCTAGTTTATCTCGGTCTGAGAATCTCATTCTCAAGCTTGTTTTAAATCCTTCGGATTATGCTCGTTGTATGTGTGACTGATAACTGCCATTTTGTTGTATTATTATGGTCCTTAATATCACCATTTTAATCCTCTCATGTGTTTAATTGTTGATTATTTACATATATTATGAGTTGGATCATCTTTTGGACCTAATTGTAAATTCTCTTATATTTTGGACTTATATGCAAAATTTATCTTTATTTGTAAAAGATCGAGATGAGCCACTAGACTAGACTCAAGTTGGATCAAATATGGCTTCATCTAGGACTAGAAGGATCATTCCAAACTGGATTAATTTGGGTCTTTCATCGTGATCGAAGGCAAATCGATCAAGGAATTAGATCTGAGCATTATGGACCATTCGATGAAAGCAGTTGATTCTGAGCTATCTATCCAGATTTGGAGAGATCCAGTCTATAGATTTCGATCTGGACATCTGAGCCCTTCCTCCAGATTCGACCGATCGTAATTATCCCTTCAGATGGATCAGATCCATCCATTCAAAATCAGAGGAATCACAGCCGTTGGATCACAACCTTCTTAATGGATTAATCAACTTAATCAAGCCCTAGTTTCAAATGGACGGCTGAGATCAATGGGCGAAATGATCAGAAGGCTCAGAAAAAGCCTTTAATCATCTTCTTCACATGCAGAAATAGTGAGTCGCAGCAGTTTTCTTCTTCCCTAATCCGCGCAGCTTCCTCCCCAAATCGCACTTCGCCGGCGATTTTCTTCCACAACATCCGCCCGGAGAACTGCCGGTCATTCCCTTCCTCTACCAAGGCCGGCGGTGGTATTCCCTATTTCCTCATCTTCTCCATGCAACACAGCCCCTTCTTCATCCCAAATCGCGTGATGTTCTTCTTCCATTCACGCGCGGCGACAACGATTCCACAGCAGCACTCCGGCGACGGATTCCGGCAATCCATGGTCCTCCCCAATTCCATTCCACTCGGCGTACTCTTCTTCCTTTAGTCCAGCGGAGCTCACAGCTGCAATTGGGTGGCGGCAGACTGTTGACAGAGCAGGGAGTTCGTCTGTCTTCACCAGCGATCCTCAGATCCCTCACTGGCGGAGCTGAGCTACCCTAGTGGGTCGTGGTCACGCAAAGCTAGGGGTGACTTGCTACTGTCGGGATCCCACAGAATTTGTTTCCAGCTTCGGTGGCAGCACTTCTTCCAATCCAGGGCGATCTTCAACAGAAGCTGGTGGCGATGATCCTCTGTTCTCAGATCTGATTCCATCCACATTGACTGCTCGTTGTCACGGTAGTCCCGCATCCATCATCGGAGCTGTGAACTACTGCATTGATCCAACTCTCATCGGAATCCGACAAGAGATCAGTACCCTGAGACCCTTAGAGCGGTTCGGTATTGTCATAGGTCACCGGAGAGGGTGGTACCTTTTCGTTGTTTATGGATGACTGTGTTTACTTTATTGATTTACTGTTGATTCAGTATTGTGTTTCTTATTATTTTACTGCAGTGTTCACTTTGGGTATTTTAGTATTTTTACATTGTTGGCTCATTACTGTGCACTATATTTTTTCAATATTGTTCCAGTATTGATTTCTTAGTGTTCAGTGTGTTTCAATGATGTTTCAGTAGTATTTTGTTTATGTGGGGTAAATTGTGCACGTAGTAATTAGTTTGATAGTTTAGTGAGTCTTGTTATTCGTTTACAGTGTTTACCTACTGGTTAGATTTATTTCCTTTAGTGTAATTGTTCTTTCCCATTTTAGTTAATCTTCACCGAGGTAGTATAGTATGACACGGTGCTTTTATCATTAGTTTAGGTTTTATTTACATTTGGCCAGTGCACCGTATAGTGATAGTGTGGTGCTTGGTTGAATTGCTTTTGTTTATTGCATTTTGTTTATTGCAGTTTTTAGTGACTTTTTGACTACTGTGTCGTATAGTGACAGTGTGGTGCATGGTTGAATTGTTCACATTTGTTTAATCAGTGTATCATATAGTGACAGTGCGGTGCTTGGTCGATTTCTTTTCTGTCTGTTAGTTTAGTTTTTCAGTGACTGTTTGATCACTGTGTTGTATAGTGACAGTGCGGTGCTTAGTTGAATTGTTCACATTTGTTTGATCATTGTACCGTATAGTGACAGTGCGGTGCGTGATCACTTACTTTTGCGCATTAGGATAGTTGCTTGTTACTTTTTATTTGGTAGTTAGATTTACTTTTTGCATGTTTAATTCTAATGTTTGCTTTTGATTTTGCACTTTAATTGTTTTGATAATTGTAAAAACCCCCAACAATTATTTCTGTTTAAAAACAAACGTCCAGCAATTAGGTTCGTTGGGAGACGATTCGAGTCAGTCCTATACTGCATTAGTGTAGTTAGGGGGTTCAGTAAATAATTTGGTAAACGGTATCACGCGCGACACATAATTTATTGTCTATCAGTGACCAAATAGGTTCTCGATTTATGTTGGTCGTCTATAATTAACCATTAATTATAGAATGATCATGACTGGCACCTAGTAGTACATCATGATCCCTAATTAATCGAAAGATCAACGGTTGATCCAGAACTATTTCTGAAACCCTTCAGCATCTACAATGAATCGTGCCTCATTCTCTTCACGCATCTTATACCCACTTGGTTCAGGACATGGTCTATAGTGTCAGTCCCCACTAGGCCGACTATGTCACACCTAGCCCAAGTATCATTTCCTCATCCTACGGATTCTAGTTACTGCACATGTATCCAATAGTACCTTAGTCTAAACATGTAATGCTTTGGTCAAAGACTTTAGTAACAATTCGACGAGAGGCGATAGGTATACATCTCCTCACAAGAAGTGGTGAATCCTTTATAGGCTATTCAAACACCTTCGGTCACTTCGAATTATACCCAATCATCCCGAGTCCACATCTCCTTGGAGATGTTTGCTTAAGATGTCAAAGCATAAGTCTTCATGACCAAGATGACTTGAATACCGCAAGTCAAAGGAACATCGCACTTAAGCTACAGTAAGAACTTCATTGACATATCCATATATGCAGAGAACCATATGAAGTCTTACAGCTAGTCACTCCAATGAACTAGTTACCATAACTAGCATCCACGATTAACATCGGACATCACAATGTCTCTAGCCAGTGAGAATCAACTGCTTGGATATACCAAGGAGTATACCTCGTTCTAGTATCGACAGAATTGATGGTGTCCAAATCCATCAATTCATCGACTAGGGATAATTCTAATACATCACAATTACACATGTAGAGATACTCACTAGTTGTGATCCAATCATAAATTCTCTCATGTTGTGAATCATATTGCAGATATTCAGTAAATGAGTTTAAGATCCAATCAAATACATGAAAACATGTATACTCAAATAGTGAATCTTCATTTATCAAATAAATGGTACAACCATAAGGCGATTGCCTTTGGACACCTCTCATATATATTACTAACATAAGGGACGATAGTCGACTGATGAAGGTGGTCGCGGGCACAGAATGCTCGATAGCCGACTAATCCGTTGGCTACGAGGTCAGCAGTCCACTGATGGTATTGGGCAGTCGACTACTAGTGTATTCGTTGGTTGGATGCCAATGTGGACTAGGCCGTTGTCTCACAACGACTGCAGGATCAGTCGACTGGGGCCTTATGGCAGTCGACTGATGGATGCGAAATCAGCTCGATGCAGGTTATTTAAGGAGCTTGAGATGGAGGATTTTGCAACCGTTTTTTGGGTGATTTGGAGGGAAATTGTTGCTACATTCTAGACCTTCAAGAGCAATCCCAAGCAACAAGCAAGTGATCAAAGCAAAGTATTGTAAAGTGTTCTTTACTTGTATTTCATCTTGTCTTTGTATTTTTCTTGTACTTTTGTATTACTTAGTGTAATTACTTGTACGAGGTTTCTCCACTTCCAACTTGTTGTCGAGAAGGAGTTTGAGTAGTGGTGTGTGCATTACTCGAGCTCATTGTGCTCACCCTGTGGAGTAGGAACCCTAAGGTTCCGAACCACGTATATCATTGTGTATTTGTGTCTGCTTGTATTGTTGTTTAGTATTTTTATTGTTTCCACTACACTAACGATAATTGTAGACAAGCGACACACACTAACGATCGAACGCCACCATCGTCTACGAATTGGGCTATTCATCCCCCCTCTAGCTGGCCACCGATCCTCCAACAAGTGGTATCAAAGCGAGGAGATTGTCATTGGACTGACCGCTGTGACAATCAACTGAAATGGCCGACATCAACCTTCAATCACCAAAATTTGAAGGGGATTTTCAATGGTGGAAAAGAAAAATGGAGGTATATCTCGAAACCGATTTTGATATAATGTTATTTTTGGTAAATGGTTTTGAAATGCCTAGGGATAAAGAAAATAAGCCGATAGAGAAAGCAAGATGGACCAATGATTAAATCAAGGACTTCAAGACCAATATCAAGGTAATCAAGATGCTTAGTGATTTGATTCCTAATAATATTTGGTCTAGACTAGGAAATTACAGGGAGACAAAGGAATTGTGGAATAAGGTGATAAAAATCCATGAAAATTCTGAACCGGCACAAGTAGAGGAGGAGGCCGAGGAAGAACGTCCATCAACATCCGAGGATGTAGAGGAATTGGAGGAAACCTCCACCTCTAGCATTGAGGGGGAGGAGAGGTCTTCCATCCCGGAGCAAGAACAAGTAGAAGTGTCTACATCCGGGAAAAGTGACGAACAAGAAGAAAATTCCCTAGGTAACTCAAGCATTGTAATTAAGAATAAAAAACACATTATACGCTTTGAGTGTAGGGTAGCCGGGCACTACAAGAGTAAATGCCCAAAATTGGCCAAGGAAAAGCACCGGCACCAAAAGTCAAAGGATGTCGGAGTCCTTGCTAAGAAGAGCAAAGAGCACATTGTGTGCTTCAAATGCAGCCAAAGGGTACACTACCGAAGCCAATACCCTAGGGGGAAAAAGAAGGGGGTAAGAAGGAACTACACAAGTATGGGGAGCTTCCAAACCAAACCCTAAGGTATATTTTAAGGCACCCTCTAGTTCTAAGGTTAAAAACCATGCTAGGAATTATTTTAGTACTCTTGCAATTGTTAATGAAAAGCATGATAATAGGAATAAATACTATTGTTTAGATGCCAAGCATGTAGATTTAACTAAGGACAAACCTAGAACCAATAACACTAGACCTATTTTACCTAGGGAGAGCATAAGAAGGATAGAAGAGAATTTGGACATTAATCCCAAAAAGTCTAGGCATATGCCTAGGAAGTGTCATTCCCAAAAGATTAATGAAAAATCAAAATTGGGAAGACTAGAATTAGAAAACCAAACCTTGAGGTCAAGGCTTGAGAAACTTGAAAAGACCCTAGCAATTATAACAAATTCATTTAAGGGGTCAAACAGTCAAAATCTAGGTCCTAGAAGACAAGAACTGTCTAGGGGTAAGAAAGGTTTGGGTCACAAACCTAACCCCAAGAAGACTTATCATAATGCTCCATTCAATTTTGGAACTATTTCTAGGTCTAGGAAAACCAAGGTTAATAGGGAAGTTATCCCTAAGATTAGCCATGGTGTGTGTCTAGTGGCTAAAAATTCAAGAAAATCTAAGGTAGCCACTAAGAAGGTCAAAGGGGGAGTTACCTCTAGAGTTAACCTAGGAAAGACCCAATTGACTAAGGCTTTAAAGCCAAAAAGGATCATTAAGAAGGTATCTAGGGAAGTTATCCCTAGTGAATACCTTATTAACCCAAGGAGCTCCAATAGGTATTGGGTTTCTAGGAGCGTGATCGATTCACGCTAGATGGGTTAGGGTGTGTCAACCCTAAGTGGATAGGTAGTTAACCTAACCATAGTAGAGTTGACACATTAGGATATGCCAATGTGCTTTGAGAAGTTGAAAATTAATCAAATTGGCACAATTAGGTCTTAGAAGTCATGGTGTGCCACTTTGGATTTTTGGCACACTAGGGGGATAGATGGTATTAAGGCAAAATGGATTTAATTTTAGAAATAACAATTTCGGCTTAACACTTAGGTATTTTATACCTTAGTATTTTGTACTTGCCATGATTTATTTGTCTTACCATGACATGATATCATATTTATTTTTATCATATAAAATGTTATGATAATACTTAGGGTTAGCTAAATGTCATGTTATGCTTTAGCTTAAATCACATGCCATGAAATCATGATTATTGGCACATGCTTTTATTCTTGTTATCATTTATGTCATAATCATTATTCATGCATTAAATAAAATTGAGTTAAGGACTATGACATGATTTGAAGTCCCATGTACAAGGGAATCAAAAAGAGTTGTCTTGCATATGCATGAGACCTAATTAACCAAAACCCCCATCTCACTAAAATAATTGACTTGTATGTGTTTCATGTTGGATCTTTATAATGGCTAGAGGGGGGAGGGGTGATTAGCCTTTCTTTGTTTCTACAAAAACATTAGCGGAAGCAATACAAATACAAATACGAATACGAATAAGAAACAAGAAAACAATGCTAACACCCGATGTACGTGGTTCGAAGATGACGCTCCTACTCCACGGTAATCCGTAAGGTGGATTAGCCCTAGCCAAGCTTCACTAAATCCTCCTTTGGATGAACCAAGGTGGAGAAACCTTGTCTTACAATGCTCTCCTCTTCTTTACAATGATGGAAGATTAAAAGCTAGAGAAGAGGAGGTTTAGAATCACAAAAGCACATGGGAAAGCTTGGTGAGCACGAGGGTGTAGCTAGGAATGAGAGCACTAGCTTTTCCAAGCTCCCCAAGGCCCCTTCTTATAGAAGAGGAGATGTTTTTCCCGTTGGCCTTTGATCAGTCGACTGATGATTACCATCAGTCGACTGCCATCGAAGATAATGGCTTCTGACAAAGCGGATCCGCGGGGATTCAAAGCCGCCATTTCCAACGGGAGGCCTATCAGTCGACTGATCCCTCCATCAGTCGACTAATGGAGTGATCAGTTGAGTGATCAGAGCCGCAGTCGAGTGAGACTCATTCTGTGGTGAATTTTCCCTTGATCAGTCGACTGTAGCCTTTGACAGTCGATTGACAGCAACATCAGTCGACTGCCATGACTAAGGCAGTCGACTTATCGTCAGGGTTTCACCCTGACTCAGTCGAACACCTGACTAATCGACTGATACATAGTATCAGTCGACTGATACTCATCAAGTATGAATATTTCATACTTGATTCCACCCCCTAGACCTAGACTTGACCTTCTAACTCTTCCTTCAGCCTTGCGCCTGCCTTCAAGAGTTTCCTTCGGCCTCGTCATGTCTTGGGTTGCCAAATGCTTGGACTTTACGCCGCCAAGACTACAAGCTTGGACTTATGCTGCCAAGACTTTACTTTGGACTTCCTTTGCCAAGGTTCACTTGGACTTTACGCTGCCAAGACTACAAGCTTGGTCTTACGCTGCCAAGTCCATCCCTTGGACTTCTCTTTGCCAAGGTTCACTTGGACTTTACGCTGCCAAGACTACAAGCTTGGTCTTACGCTGCCAAGTCCATCCCTTGGACTTCCCTTGCAAAGATCATACTTGGACTTTTCTTTTACCAAGTCTTCATACTTGGATTTCCCTGTCACTCAAACATATTCACAATTAGATCACAAAGCATTGCCTAACTTATATGTTTATCCAAACATCAAAACATATAAATGCTTGGGGCATAGTTGCACCAACAATCTCCCCATTTTTGATGTTTGGCAATCATATAAGTTAGGTCTTCTCAATATGCACATAATATGAATTCTAACTTAACCATTCCTTCTCCCCCTTTGACATACATCGAAAAGAGAGGAATTCATAGATTTCTTGAAAGAATTAAGGATGTTGGAACTTGGACTAAGGTATAGGATTGATATTAAGCTCCCTCTTAATCCAAGATATGCTTCATGATGTGTAAATAATATTTGAAGCAAAGAATAACAAAAATTCAAAAATTAAGTCCTAGCTTTGCACCAACAATGGAAGTTTGGGGATGAAAAGATACATTTTATAAAACTCCCCCTAAAACACTGCATAAAACAATCCTAAAAATTTGTTTATACTCAATATTATCATGCTATAGTTTTAGGACATCAAAGATATACTAAATATCATAGAATGGAGCTATTTATCAGAAAACACAATGTATCAGTCGACTGGTTTCTGAACCAGTCGACTGCTACGCCTGAAATTGAAATTTCAGCCTTTTCATCCCAATTTCAGAAATGCGTTAGAAATTCTAGAAACCTCGAAAAATCACGAAATTTTGTGAACACATTTCTGAGATCATACTTTATTAAGGAAAAATAGTTTGAAAAATATATGTTTCCCAGATTTCAATATTGATACAAACTTGGAAACTAACAAAAAGTTCTAAAAATTTACAAACTTTGTATCACTTTTGTGTTCCACTTGAAAACTATTTTTTAAAATATGATGAACATAGTTTAAAATATATATGATTTGGAATTTCCAACCATGTTCTTGGAGCTATGTATTCATTACTCGAATACAAGCCTTCCCAATGATTGGTCCATGAGGTATTCATGTCTCTAGGTGTGTCATTGGCTTATAGTAATGCATCATAACAAGCATGATGAGCCAAGTACACCTTCCCTATCATCTCACATGTTCCTAAATATCTCAATACAAAAATCAAGGTTGCTTAAGGCTTTTGTGAGATGCATCAAGGTATAAGGCTAACATATGACTATGGGATCATGCAAACCTAGACTTTTACTCTACAAAGCACATACCAAGCTCTCTCCTTAATGATGAAAATTCAGTTTCGGGAAGAGCTTTGGTGAAGATATCGGCAAGGTTAGACTTAGATTCTACATAATTAAGTTCAATATCCCCTCTTGCCACATGATCTCTTATGAAGTGATGTTTCACTTCAATGTGCTTGGTCCTAGAGTGATGTACCGGATTTTTGGTCAAGTTGATGGTACTCACATTGTCACAATAAACATTAATGTTAGAGTAGTGTAGCTCATAGTCCTCAAGAGTATGTCTCATCCAAAGTAATTGAGCTACACAACCACCCATAGCCAAAAATTAGGCTTCGGTGGTTGATAAATCAACACAATGATGCTTCCTACTCAACTAACTAGGGAGGACCCAAGAAATTGGCATCCACCACTAGTACTCTTCCTATCCAATTTGCAACCGGCATAATCGGAATCGGTATAACCAAGCAACTCAAAGGACCTAGTCCTAGGATACCAAAGTCCTACATTTAGGGTGCCTTTAATATATCTTAAAATTCTCTTAACGACTACTAAATGTGATTCTTTGGCACAAGATTGGTATCTTGCACACATACCTACCGCAAATAAGATATCGGGTCTACTAGCGGTTAGGTATAGTAGGCTACCAATCATACTCCTATAAAGTTTAAGATCAATTGATTTTCCATCATGATCACTATCTATTCTAGTGCTAGTGGCCATAGGAGTGGTTACAATTTTGGCATTTTTCAAACCAAATTTCTTGATCATTTCATTTGCATATTTGGTTTGATAAATATGAATACCTTCATTGGTTTGTTTAACTTGTAACCCTAGGAAAAAGTTGAGCTCTCCAACTAAACTCATTTCAAATTCATTTTCCATGTTTTTTATAAAGTCTTGAAGAAGATCATCATTTGTTGACCCAAAAATAATGTCATCAACATATATTTGGGCTATAAAGATATCCTTTAATGTTGACTTTATAAACAAGGTTTGATCTACTTGGCCTCTCCTAAAATCCTTAGAAATTAAGAAAGATGACAATCTTTCATACCATGCCCGGGGAGCTTGTTTTAACCCATATAATGCTTTCCTAAGCTTATATACATGGTTTGGATAATCTATGTTCTCAAACCCGGGTGGTTACTCTACATTTACTTCTCCCTTAATATAACCATTTAAGAATGCCGATTTAACATACATTTGGTAAAGTTTAAATCCCATATAGGAAGCATACCCTAAGAGAATTCTAATCGATTCTAACCTAGAAACCGGGGCATAAGTCTCATCATAGTCAAGCCCCTCAACTTGATTGAATCCCCTAGCAACCAACCTAGCTTTATTTCTAATGATATTTCCTTGGTCATCTAGCTTATTCCTAAAGACCCATCTTGTAGTAATTATGGTGCTATCATTGGGTCTAAGTACTAACTCTCATACTTGACTCCTTTCAAATTGAGCCAATTCATCTTGCATTGCCAAGATCCAATCCGGATCATGTAATGCATCATTGATCGATTTGGGCTCAATTTATGAATTAAGAGCAACTTGACTAGTAGGAGTTCTATGAAATGACCTAGTTCTTACTCCTTGAGATATATCTCCTACTACTTGGTCAAGTGGATGATCTTGATGAATTCTTAGGGTTCTAGAAGGGGTTTCAAATTGATCATTGTTATCTTCCACCCTTCTTTCATCATCGGAATCTCCTCTTCCTCCCCCTTGATCATTACCCCTTTATAGTCAAATTTTGAAGTTTTTGGGTAATGTCTTGATTATTGTCATTAATATCCTTATCAATGGAGGACTTTCTAGGGTAGGTACTAGTGGTTTCATCAAATTGAACATTGGAGGACTCCTCAATCCCTTGGGTTCTCTTATTGTAGACTCTATATCCTCTACTTGTGGATGAGTATCCAACTAGGATTCCCTCATCCGCTTTGGATTCAAATTTGCCTAAGTTATCTTTGGTGTTTAAAATATAAACTTTACATCCAAAGACTTTGAAATAATGAATTGTGGGAATAGTCCCATTCCATAATTCAAATGGTGTCTTTCCTAAAAACCTATGGATTTGAACCCTATTTTGGATATAACAAGCAGTATTAACCGCTTCCGCCCACAAGTAGCTAGGTAGAGAATATGCATTAAGCATAGTCCTAGCCGCCTCTTGTAGGGCATGATTTCTCCTTTCCACCACCCCATTTTGTTGGGGTGTTCTAGGACAAGAGAACTCATGCTTGTACCCTTGCTCTAAACAAAATTGTGAAAATTTAGAATTCTCAAATTCACCACCATGATCACTACGAATCTGGTTGATTTAGAGACTCTTTTCATTTTCAACCCTTTTACTAAATCCTATGATTATTTCTAATGTATCATCCTTATGTTTCATAAAGTAGACCCTAGTATACCTAGAAAAATTATCTACTATAACTAAACAATATTTGCTACCATTTAAAGAAGGAGTACTATGGCAATCAAATAAGTCAAGATGCAATAGTTCTAATGGTAAGGAAGTATTAGTTAAGGTTTTACCTTTGTGTGATGCTTTTGTTTGTTTTCCTTCTTGGTATGCATCACACATTTTGTTCTTGACTTACTTGATCTTTGGAAGCCCTTTGACCAACTCCATCTTGGCTACCTTGGCTATGTTTTTCATGTTGATGTGCCCCAATCTCCTATGCCATAGCCAACTTTCTTCTTCTTTCGCAACAAGACACTTAGTGGAAATGTTAGAAGCATATGAAAGATCAACATAATAGATATTTGATTTCCTATATCCAACTAACATACAATCATTTAATTCCTTGTGTTTAATCATGCATTTAAAGGATTCAAAAGAAACATGATAGTTTGCATCACAAAGTTGACTAACACTTAATAAATTAAATTTCATATTTTCAAATAGTAAAACTTTGTGAATGACAATTTTGGGGGATACCTCAATTGTACCTCTACCTAATATCTTGAGTTTTCCACTATTTCCAAAAGACACTGCTCCCTTCTTCACATACTTAATTGTTGAGAACTTGCTCACATCCCCGATCATGTGCGTTGAACAACCGCTATCCATGATCCACATACCTTGCTCTCCTACCCAAATCACATGATAAACACAAGCTTTTGGTACCCAAACATTTGGACCGGTAACATTAAGTAAAAACTTCTTAGGTACCCATGCTTTCTTAACCTTACCCTTAATGGTTGCTTTTCTATTTATTAATGAGATATAAGCAACTTCTTTTTCTTTTGGCTTGTATCCTACACTGGCCTTGTTGTAAACGGCTCTTTGTCGGCTAAGGATCATGTCAAGGTATTTTGAGCCATTTGTAAATTTCTCTAAGCATGCCTTTAACTCACTAACCTCATCCTTAAGTTTGTCATTCTCTTCCTTAAGCATGCAAGAATCAACATGTGAAGGTTTTTCATTCCTAATGGCCTTTAGTTCTACCTTCATGCTTCTAACCTTAGATTTAGACTTATCTAGAGCCTCTTTAAGATAAACAATTGATTTATAATGAAGCTTAACTTTAGGAGAGTTCATTACCTCATCGTCACTAGATGACGATTCATCACTTGAAGAGCCTTCTTCTTGGCTTGATGTACCGGAGTCATCCTCTTGGGCCATGAGTGCCACATGGCGTGTGACGTGGCAAAGATCATCATCGGAGGAGGAATCTTCAACACTTGGTGTGTCTCATGTGGTTTGAGCCACCATGGCCTCCTTCTTCTTTTTCTCCTTCCTTTCCTTCTTTTTCTTTTCTTTTTCTTCCTTCTTCTTTAGCTCCGGGCAATTTGGCTTTATGTGCCCCTTCTTATTGCAAGCATGGCAAATCACATTGTTATTAAAACTTGAATTACCACTAAACTTACCTTTTGAAGAATGAGACCCCTTCCTTGCTTCTCTATTCTTGAACTCCTTTGATTTTCTATAGAGCTTCTTGACAAAGTTGGCCATCTCACTAGATGAGTCTCCATCACTACTTGAATCATGCTCCGACTCGGATGATGATGACACTTCTTTTCTTTCTTTCTTCTTCTTTTCCTTCTTTTCAACAAATAGAGCTAAACCCTTTTCCTTAGAGGACATGTTAGTTTGCTCATGCAATTCAAACTCACAAAATAATTCATCAATTTTAATTTGAGAAAGATCCCTAGATACCTTAATAGCATCAACTATAGAAGTCCATAGAGAATTTCTAGGAAATGCTTGAAGAATATACCTTACCAAATCCCGGTTGTCAACTCGCTCACCTATGATGTGGAGTTCATTCACAATCTCCTTAAACCTTCCATGCATTTGGCTTACGGTTTCATGGGTCTTTATTTGGAAGGCTTGAAGTTGTCCAATTAGCAAGTCCTTCTTGGCCCTCTTTGACTCCTTGCATCCTTCATTTAGCTCAATGAGCTTTTCCCATAACTCCTTGGCAGATTCGAAAGGCCCCACCTTGTTGAGTTGCTCCATTGTAATACCACATTGGATGGTGAGTACCGCCTTTGCATTTGACTCGAACCGCCTATTCATTTCCCTTGTCCAATCCTTGCTTGGAATAGGGTCTCCATGTTCATCCACCGGTTCCTCAAAGCCATCTACAATGCTATGCCAAATTTCAATATTACTCATTAGATAATATTTCATCCTACCTTTCCAATACGCAAAATGACTCCCATCGAAGAGCGGTGGCTTGGCGGTGCTATATCCCTCTTGAAGAGCCATTGATGCCTTGGTTGATGGTGAAATCTTCCAAGCTATCTGGACTCTGATACCACTTGTTGGATCTTTATAATGGCTAGAGGGGGGTGATTAGCCTTTCTTTGTTTCTACAAAAATGTTAGCGGAAGCAATACAAATATAAATATGAATACGAATAAGAAACAAGAAAACAATGCTAACACCCGATGTACGTGGTTCGGAGATGATGCTCCTACTCCACGGTAATCCGTAAGGTGGATCAGCCCTAGCCAAGCTTCACTAAATCCTCCTTTGGATGAACCAAGGTGGAGAAACCTTGTCTTACAATGCTCTCCTCTTCTTTACAATGATGGAAGATTAAAAGCTAGAGAAGAGGAGGTTTAGAATCACAAAAGCACTTGGAAAAGCTTGGTGAGCACGAGGGTGTAGCTAGGAATGAGAGCACTAGCTTTTCCAAGCTCCCCAAGGCCCCTTCTTATAGAAGAGGGGTTGTTTTTCCCGTTGATCGATCGATGGTGATGATTACCATCGATCATTGCCGTCGAAGATAACGACTTCTGACAAAGCGGATCCGTGGGGATTCGAAGCCGTCATTTCCAACTAGAGGCCTATCAGTCGACTGATCCCTCCATCAGTCGACTGATGGAGTGATCAGTCGAGTGATCAAAGCCGTAGTCGAGTGAGACTGCATTCTGTGGCGAATTTTCCCTTGATCAGTCGATTACAGCCTTTGGCAGTCGACTGATCACAACATCAGTTGACTGCCATGACTAAGACAGTCGACTGATCGTTAGGGTTTCACCCTGACTCAGTCGAACGCCGGACTAGTCGACTGATACATAGTATCAGTCGACTGATACTCATCAAGTATGAATATTTCATACTTGATTCCACCCCCTAGACCTAGACTTGACCTTCTAACTCTTCCTTCAGCCTTGCGTCTGCCTTCAAGAGTTTCCTTCGGCCTCGTCATGTCTTGGGTTGCCAAATGCTTGGACTTTACACCGCCAAGACTACAAGCTTGGACTTATGCTGCCAAGACTTTACTTTGGACTTCCTTTGCCAAGGTTCACTTGGACTTTACGCTGCCAAGACTACAAGCTTGGTCTTACGCTGCCAAGTCCATCCCTTGGACTTCTCTTTGCCAAGGTTCACTTGGACTTTACGCTGCCAAGACTACAAGCTTGGTCTTACGCTGCCAAGTCCATCCCTTGGACTTCCCTTGCCAAGATCATACCTGAACTTTTCTTTTACCAAGTCTTCATACTTGGATTTCCCTGTCACTCAAACATATTCACAATTAGATCACAAAGCATTGCCTAACTTATATGATTATCCAAACATCAAAACATATAAATGCTTGGGGCATTGTTGCACCAACATTTCATACACTTAGATACAAGTGAGATGTTTAGGAAAATGAATTTAAAGGTTTTAAAAACATTTCAAAATCATTTTGAAAACCCTTGGTGAAGTCTATCTTTTGATAGCAATCACCATTGAATGAGGTAATACAAAGTTGGGTCAAACATTGAAAATTTCAAGAATTTTGAACATTGTATCAATCTCACTAGTTTATGGGTATTTTATTTTTCTAATAATTTTCACCCATAATGTTTGTAATAAGTAATGTACGTATGAATTTTCAAGAATTTTCAAATCATGTATTTTTACTTATGAATTTCGGAATTTCATTTCTGAAATCTGATTTCTGCACTATGTAGAAATCAGTGGACTGCCATGGATGGCAGTCGACTGATATCAATGTTAGTCAACTGATAGCTGAGAGAGTCGATTAACAATGCTTATTTCGGGTAAACAATATTTGTTAGGCCCATGTTCAGCTATTTCTTGGTTCCCTAACTGCTCCTAACCCTAGGACATACTTTGGAGAGCATTAGAAAGGGTGAAAATCTATTGGATATAGATTAAGAGAAGTGTTTAGGATGTGTATCGAAATTTAAGGGAGGTAAAAGTTCAATGTTGAATCTTTGCCCTTAATTTCGATTGTTTAGTGTTCCTATTGGCTTAGGGACTCTCCAAGGACATTGTTAGTGCAATAGTCAAGGGGGAGCAAGCCTTTAGGGGGAGGTATCCTTCATGGGAAGATGGATGTGTATTTTTTCTTATGGGAGGAAAATTGGGGGATTGCCTTTCTTACGTGATATGGGACTTATCACTAGGATGATTGAAGGCATCCTAGATGTTTTTGTACCAAGGGGAAGATTGTAAGATCTCATTGGGATATGAGATATTGACACCCTTGAAGAGGACCATTTTGATGTATGTTAAAAAGGGGGAGAAGTTACCAATTGGGGTTAGTTGAAATTCTCATTGGAATGTGAGAATTGTCAATTGGGGATAATTGGTAGACTTGAGTTTGAGGTTTTGTCAAACATCAAAAAGGGGGAGATTGTTGGTACAATTGGCCTAGGGCATGATTGACCGGACTCGAGTTTAACACGAACAGTATTTTGATGTTAGACAAAACGTATGACATGTGAGTGTCATGGGAAGTCCAAGCTTGGGGCTTGGTGTTGGGAAAATCCAAGCATAGGACTTGGTGTTGGTAAAGTCCAAGTGTGTAGCCTTGGCATGGAAAATCCAAGCATGGGGCTTGGTGTTGGTAAGTCCAAGTGTGTAGCCTTGGCAATGAGAAGTCTTGAGGACTTGGCAAGGTCACTAGTCTCATAGGCTTTGGGTCCTTGAGTCGGTGAAGGATGGCATTGCGAAAGCCGTGCGTTTGGTGCATCCGAGGGACCGCCGGACGGGGAGAAAATGGAGAGAGGCCCAAGGGAAGCAGACTTCGAGGGAAAGAGATGTGAAGGATGACATTGTGATGTCGTGCACTTGGTGCATCCAAGGGTTGTAGGCCAAGGGAAGAGAGCTTCGGTGGGGAACTCCATGAGAGTATGAGGTGGACTTGGCCAAGTGGTTAAGGCAAAGTGTCGGATGCTCAAACATGATGTTTGAGGTTTTACCCGATGGTCGGATGCTCAAATAAAGTGTTTGTTTGAGGTTTTACCCGACAACAGTCGATTGGTATAGGTGCTAATTCGATTGATCCATGTCGATGGCAATTGACTAGTGTGCGACTGGTGGTTTCTGGGCCAACAGTCGACTACCAAGGGATGACAATCGAGTGCTAGACCATCAGTCGACTGCCAAGGGTCGGGAGTCGACTGATGAAGGTGGTCGCGAGCACAGAACGCTTGATAGCCATCTAATCCGTCATCTACGAGGTCAGCAGTCGACTGCCAGTGTATCCGTTGGCTGAATGGCAACGTGGATTAGGCCGTTTTCTCACAATGGCTACAGGATCAGTCGACTGGGGCCTTATGATAGTCAACTGATGGGCACGAAATCAGCTCGATGTAGGTTACCTAAGAAGCTTGAGATGGAGGATTTTGCAACCGTTTTTGGGGCTATTTTGGAGGGGAATTGTTGCTGCATTCCAGACCTTCAAGAGCTATCCAAAGAAAGCAATAAGCAAGTTATCAAAGCAAAGTTTTGTAAAGTGTTCTTTACTTGTATTTCATCTTGTCTTTATATTTTGCTTGTACTTTTGTATTACTTAGTGTAATTGCTTGTACGAGGTTTCTCCACCTCCGACTTATTATCGAGAAAGAGTTTGAGTAGTGGTGTGTGCATTACTCGAGCTCGTTGAGCTCACCCCGTGGAGTAGGAACCCTATGGTTTTGAATCACATATATCATTGTGTATTTGTGTGTGCTTGTATTGTTGTTTAGTATTTCTATTGTTTCCGCTGTGCTAACGACAATTGTAGACAAGCAACTGTTAGGGCAATCTCTTGCCGTGATATGGTTTTGATGGTGTGGCAAAGGGTTTAAGTTAGTTTGATATGTTGATGTGATATGTGCGTTGAAGTCGTGCAAGACTTAGTAATTCGCACATGGAGCCGTGGCAAGTTTCACATCTCATGACTCGTGCCTTGAGTCGGTGAAGGATAGCTTTGCGGAAGCCGTGCGCTTGGAGCATCCGAGGGACCGCCGGACGAGAAGCTTGGAGTGAAGCCGGAGGAAGTAGACTTGAGGCAAGAGACGCGAAGGAGCATTGCGAGCCGTCGCTGATCTGCCGAGGGGCGTGGCGAGAACGAAGAGAACCGGCGAGGACTCAGAAATGAGAGTGGCGATTGTAACCCGGGAAGGTAGCTCTTAGGTGAAACTTGGCCATTTGGCCAAGTGTCGGATGGGTTTCCGACACCGTCATTGCCATGTCATGGCGCGATCGCTCAGTCGAGTGAGCTCGTGGTATCTATCGATCGGTTTTGGCGGCGTGATCGGCCGATCGTTAGCGCCGATCGCGGATTAGCCAATGATCAACGCTGCGCGATCGGAGTCAATAGGGTTTTGGCCAGGCCGCCGTAGCCGTAGCCGCAGGCGGTCGACTACGAAGTGATCGGCCCGGTGAGGTCCAGGATCGCGCCAAGAGTTCCATTGGACAACAACGGTCGGCATCCGACGTGTTCGGAGGCCGTTAGAGTGCAATCGATCGCCATGGGCGATCGGTGATGGCGCCAACGGAAGAAGTTAGCCCTCTCTATAAAAAGAGAGGGTATGAGCCTTTGAGAGGCTAATGCTTAAGTTCCAAACAATCTTCCTAGTGCCCCACAAGCTCTAAACTCTTCTTACTCGCTTTTACTCCATTCTATTTGTAAGAAGAGTGATCTTGATTGTAAAGGTTACCTCCACCTAGCTTGGTGCAAAGGAGAGACCATTTAGTGGATTGGTTGAGCGGAGTGATTCACCGAGGACGAATCGGGGACCGTGGATTAGCGGCGTAGCCGTGAACCACGTTACATCTTGTGTTAGCATTGTCTATTTCCTTTGCTTTGTTTTTATTTGTTTAATTTGCTTGTATTGTTGTTTCCGCTTGCGCTAATCTAATTGTAGACGAGCAAATTCCGATAACCAACGAACGAGGGCTATTCACCCCCCTCTAGCCGGCCATCCGATCTCCTACAAGTGGTATCAGAGCAGAGGTTGCTTGTCACCGGACTAACCGCCGCAACAAGCCCTACATCAAAAATGGCCGGCTCCAACATCCATCCTCCGAAGTTTGAAGGAGAATTCGCTTGGTGGAAGAAGCGAATGGAGGTATTTTTCGAAACGGATTTTGATATAATGATTACAATGGAATCCGGTTTCGTTTTGCCTAGGGATGAAGAGGGGAAACCAATCGAAAAATCAAGGTGGACCAAAAGGCAAAGGGAAGAGCACCTTGCAAAATTCAAAAGCCAAACATCATCTCTTCAATGTGCTCCCCCAACAAGAAATCAACCGAATAGGAGAATGCCTAAGTGCCAAGGAGATGTGGGAGAAGCTAATTGAGCTTCATGAAGGCACATCCGAGGCAAAGCTAGCAAGGAGAGATCTCCTCCGCTCTCAACTATCCAACATCAAATTAGAAAAGGGAGAAAAGGTAATTTCTTTGCATTCTAGATTCAAAGAAATTTTAAATGGACTAACAAGTGTAGGTGAGAAGCTATCAAACCGGGATATGGTAATGAAGGCCATAGATGCCTTTCCCCGGTCCTCAAAGTGGAGCTCCATGGTGGACTCATTCTATATCTCAAAGAATTTAGAAGTGAGCACCTTGGAGGAGTTCTTCTCAACAATGGAACTCCACGAAACTAGGCTTGAGGGAATACAAGAGGAGCCTAAAATTCAACCCTCAAGAGGAGTAGCATTATTGGCAAGTAAGGGGAAGAAGAAGATGGAAATCCCCTCCTCCTCCGATGACGAAGCATCTTCCTCCTCCTCCATGGATAGCACCGAAGAAGCCTATATGGTAAGGAGGGTAAGACGTGCATTTAAGAATTTTAGATTTGATAAATCTAATGATAGGATGAGAAGACCAAGGGGGAAGGTTATATGCTACAATTGCCAAGGAGAAGGGCACATAAGGGACAATTGTCCCCTCCTAAACAAAAGCAAAGAAGAGAAGAAAAAGAAAGAAGAGAAGAGGAAGAAGAAGAAGGGGAGCAAGAGAAAGGAAGAAGAAGAAGACAAAGGAGAAGGGAAAGGCCAAAGCATTCAAGGCCAAGACATGGGATGATCCTTCCTCATCCTCCTCCTCATCATCGGATGAGGAGAATGCCTTTGTCGCCAATTTGGCCTTGATGGCCTTTGACGATTTGGATTGCTCCTCCTCAAAATGAAGGATCAAGCACAAGAGGAGAGAGCTCAAGTGAAGGGGAGCCTCCTCCACATCATCATCCTCCTCATCATCCGAAGAAGAAGAGGACATGGAAACTATGGTAAAGCCTCTCCTAGTAAAATAGTTTCTATGATTTCTAGTTTAACTAGGGATTTGTTTAGAGCAAAGAAGAAAAATAAATGCATGCTAGATCAAATTAAGGCATTAGAAAATAAGCTAGAAAATGCATGCTTAAATAATAATGATACTTCTTCTTGCCATGATGATGCATGCTCACATGATAATTATGTGCCTTTAGATGTTAGTGATGCATGCATAGAAGAAAATAGGGCATTAAGGGAAAAGGTAGATTATTTAACCAAAGCCCTAGGAAAATTCACAATTGGCTCCAACACCCTGAATATGATCATAGGGAGCCAAAGGGCAAGTTTTAACAAGAAAGGCCTAGGATATAAAGAGAAGAAAAATGAGAAGGCCTATAGATGCCTAATAGCTAGGGGACAAGACAAAAACAAAGTAATAGCTAAGAAATGGATCCCCAAGGAATTTCTAGTGAACCCCATAGGTAAAAATCTATTTTGGGTTCCAAAATCCATCCTTAAGGGTTAGAAAACCCCTAGGGTAGTCAACCATATGAACTTGACCTATATCATATTTTGGTTGACTTAGGATGACGGGACAACATTTTTAGATAGTGTTGGGTGATGATAACGTGCCCATAAAAAGGTAATAATGCTTAAATCATGATGATTAATGTAATTTCTATGTCTATGTGTAATCATGGTTTATGATTTTGATATTGGGCACATCATCATGAGAAATAGGTTTAAATCATGCTTTAGGTGATACTTTATTTATTATCATCATATAATGCCTAATGCATGGTTATAATTTGATGAAAACATGTATTTCATGATCATAATGTGAAATTAATTGATATATGTCATTATGATCATGTAGGTTGTTAGGTTGATACTTAACCATGATAGAATTGCTTGAATATATTGGTTAAGTATATATATACAAATACCCCCCTAGGATGCATCTCACACTCACTATAGGCTAACTTGATTGCAAACTTAGCATGGGTGAGATGTTAGGATGATACAAATGTCCACTAATGCCTATGGCATTTAGATGGTCATTTAAAGTATCAAAATATCAATAATAGACCAATCATGGGGAAGGCTTATGTTTAATTAATAGACATATTGCCCAAAGATCATGGTTGGATATTTCTAATGTTTTCAAAACAATTTCTTACCTTAAAATACATGTATTCATGTTTTGAAACAATTGGATGCAAAACTAGGTAGCTAACTTGATACTAACATGCTCAAAAACTAGTGGTTTTTCAAGTGTTTGGATTTTCGGCAATCTTGTAAAATATAATGATTTTTCATGAAAAACTATTTTTCCTTGATAGATATACTTAAGAGAAATATGTTCCTCGAATTTCATGATTTTTCGAATTTTCTAAAATTTTTAATGCATTTCTGAATTTCATCCAGAAAATCAGAAATATGGATTCATTTGTGCTACGATCATTGCCATCTTGATAGCTTGATCGTGGTGGCTATAAATCAGAATATTGAAGGCCGAATTCAGTTTGTAAACCTCCTACAAGTGGTAGAAATATACTTGATGCCACCAACAAATGGTACCCAATTTTTAAATCAACTTGACATATTTTTCCTCCATTATACTTGATGCCATGAGCTTATAACTTAGTGTTAATCTTTTTGATGGTGTCAAAGGGGGAGAAATAAGTATGTTTAAGTTAATCACATTAGGGGGAGAAATATATGTAGGGGGAGAAATATATTGTAGGGGGAGAAATATATGATAGGGGGAGAAAATTTGCATAGAGAATTTCATGGATTAAGGGGAATTGCATGTTGTTATATCATGTTTATCTTTACATGCTTTCTTACCCTTAGAATTTATATCAAATGCTTTCTTACCTAACTTAAACGGATTGCCACACATCAAAAAGGGGGAGATTGTTAGGGCAATCTCTTGCCGTGATATGGTTTTGATGGTGTGGCAAAGGGTTTAAGTTAGTTTGATATGTTGATGTGATATGTGCGTTGAAGTCGTGCAGGACTTAGTAATTCGCACATGGAGCCGTGGCAAGTTTCACATCTCATGACTCGTGCCTTGAGTCGGTGAAGGATAGCTTTGCGGAAGCCGTGCGCTTGGAGCATCCGAGGGACCGCCGGACGAGAAGCTTGGAGTGAAGCCGGAGGAAGTAGACTTCGAGGCAAGAGACGCGAAGGAGCATTGCGAGCCGTGCGCTGATCGAGGGGCGTGGCCGAGAAGCGAAGAGAACCGAGGCGAGGACTCAGAAATGAGTGGCGATTGTAACCGGGAAGGGTAGCTCTTAGGTGAAACTTGGCCCATTTGGCCAAGTGTCGGATGGGTTTCGACACGCGGTCATTGCCATGTCATGGCGGATCGGCCGCTCAATCAGTGAGCTCGGCCCGGTATCTGAGGGCCGGTTTGTGGCGTGATCGCGCCATCGTTAGCGATCGATGCCAAGACGATCGGCTGCGCAGCGATCGGTAGTCAATAGGGTTTTGGCCACAGAACCACTCGTAGCCGGCCAGGCGATCGACTGTCCGATCGGCGGTGAGGTCGGCCGATCGGCCCGCCAAGAGTTCCGTTGGACAACAACGGTCGGCATCCGACGTGTTCGAGGCCGTTGTAGTAAGCGATCAGGCCATGGGCGGCAGTCGACTGATGGCGGCCAACGGGAAGAAGTTAGCCCTCTCTATAAAAAGAGAGGGTATGAGCCTTTGAGAGGCTAATGCTTAAGTTCCAAACAATCTTCCTAGTGCCCCACAAGCTCTAAACTCTTCTTACTCGCTTTTACTCCATTCTATTTGTAAGAAGAGTGATCTTGATTGTAAAGGTTACCTCCACCTAGCTTGGTGCAAAGGAGAGACCATTTAGTGGATTGGTTGAGCGGAGTGATTCACCGAGGACGAATCGGGGACCGTGGATTAGCGGCGTAGCCGTGAACCACGTTACATCTTGTGTTAGCATTGTCTATTTCCTTTGCTTTGTTTTTATTTGTTTAATTTGCTTGTATTGTTGTTTCCGCTTGCGCTAATCTAATTGTAGACGAGCAAATTCCGATAACCAACAAACGAGGGCTATTCACCCCCCTCTAGCCGGCCATCCGATCTCTTACAGCAACACACACTAACGATCGAACGCCACCATCGTCTGCGAATTGGCTATTCACCCCCCTCTCTAGCCGTCCACTGATCGTCCAATAATTTGAAGTTAAGCATTAACCTCCCAAAGCCATCCAAGCCCTCTCTTTATAGAGAAGAGTGCTTTCTTCCCGTTGGGCATGTTGGGGATGGATTGGATGCTAGAGGGGGGGGGGGGGTGAATAGCGCGTGCTAGTACCGATGGAAATCGTTCGCGTGCTTATCTATAATTTTCGTTAGCGCAGCAGAAACAAAGATAATAAAGCAATAACGAAAACACAAACACACAAATGCAAGGATATAACATGGTTCGGAACCGAACGGTTCCTTCTCCACGGATCGAGCTCTAAAGAGCTCTAGTGATGCACACACACTCACTAATCAAAACTAACTCCTTCTCGACACAAGTCGGAGGTGGAGAAAACCTCTTACAATTGTTTACAATAATAAATAAATAGATACAAGCAACTACGATAATGAAATACAAATGTAAGTAAAGGAAAAACACTTTACAAGAGCTTTTGATTACTTGATCTTTGATTACCTTGAACTAGCTTTGAAGGACTGGAAAGCACCAACTCTCCCCTTCAATTTCGCCCAAGAAAATCGATGCAAAAACCCTCCATCCGAGCTGCCTATATATCCTGCGTCGGGCTGGATTTTCGCCTGACAGTTGACTGTCATAAGGCCCCAGTTGACTGCCAACACTGTAGCTGTGAGACAACGGCTCAATCCACGCTGGAAAAGTTCCAATGGGACTCTCACCAGATTGCCAAACGTGTAGTCGATCGTCGCTGGCTACGGCATTTTGTGCTCGTGACTCAATCGCAATCGATCGCCATCCATGGCGATCATCGCCGGCGCAATCGCTCCAATTAGCGATCGACTTCATCGCTTCGGTACTTCTAAATGACAGTCGAGCTCTAGTCAACTCACGACAGTCAAACCGGTCATAATGTCAATCAACTGCCAACCTTAAACATGAGGTTTTAACCCAAGTATAGTGCCCCAATACTTGCTAAACCACCCTTAGCCTAGACCTAAGCCTCCTAGCCACCTCCATCAGCCTTAAGCCTCTCGGATCCCTCCAAGTCATCCATGACTTGTTCATCCATCGCGCTAGCCTTCAGGTGCTTCCATTGGCTATGTCATGCTAACGGTGTCTACACCGCTAAGGCACATTGGACTTACACCGCTAAGACTCCGCTTGGACTTTACGCCGCCAATCCATTGGACTTATGCTGCCAAGACTCCCGCTTGGACTTTACGTCGCCAATATCAAACCCCTTGGACTTCTCAAATGCCAAAACTCAAACTTGGACTTTCCCTTGCCAACCCATGTTGGAATTTCCATGCCAAGACCCAAGCTTGGACCTCCCTTGTACCAAGTACTCAAGACTTGGACTTTCCCAAATGCCAAGTGTCCCACTTGGACTTTCCATGCCAAGTACCCATGACTTGGACTTTACCTTGCCAAGACCCATGCTTAGACTTTCCCATAATCACATGATCAACCCTAGTCAACCATCAAAGTCTCCCTCGAGTCAAACTCGAGTCTGGTCAATTATAACCTAAGTCGATTGTATAAACAATCTCCCCAAAATATTAACCGACATCAATGTCAAACATCAATGACAACTCACTTTGTCAAATCACTTTGTCAAACCACTTTGTCAAACATCAAAACATCACTCGAGTCAAACTCAAGTCTGGTCAATCGTGACCTGGGCCGATTGCACCAACAATCTCCCTCTTTTTAATGTTTGACAAAACCAACCTTGAGTTAGACCCCTAACTCAAATTATCTTACCAATTTCCCAAATTGGTAATCTTAAGTTCTCTCCCTTTTTGACATACATCAAAAAGGTTCTCTCCAAGGAGGTCAATGTCTCATGTCCCAATGAGATCTTACAATCTCCCCCTTGGTCCTAAAATACCTAGGATGTCTACCATCTTCCTAGTGATAAGTCTCATATCACTCAAGAGAGGCAATCTTATTCACTCTCCCTATTTCCAAATTGGGTATAAAAAACCCATCAATTTTCCCAATTGATGACAATCTCCCAATAAGTTCTCCCCTTCAAGAAGAAAAACACATGCATCATCCCAAGATGGATAACTCCCCCTAAAGGCTTGCTCCCCCTTGACCATTGCACCAACAATGTCCTTGGGAAGTCCCTAAGCCAATAGAAACTCTAAACCATCAAAATTATGGTTCAAAGTTCAACATAGAACTTTCAATCACCTTAAGATTGATACAAACCCTAAAAACTCTCCTAATTGTTGGGATGTATACTGAAAGTCTAGCTCTTTTATATGAACATCTTTATTTTGAAATAAGAATCACATGATCATTGTTTGCATATTTTTATAGTTATGCAAAATTGTCTAATATTTTACATTGTAGATAACATGGTGCTTGGTGTGGCACAGAAGATCATGTTATCAGTCCCTTATAGAATATAAGTAGAGGCTCACAACCAAGATGTTTTTGGAAAAACCATTGGCATGGTTGTAGTGTAGCTTGGTATTGTTTTATCTTGAACATAGAGTTACACTAGTACACCTCGGTGTATTGAGCAGGACTGATATAGAGGTGATTCAATTTATTGCTGACTACATAATTGAATCGGACCTCGGATATTATGTTGTACACGATCATAATCCCGATATAATAACGAGCACATGTACTTAGTATTTATTTCTTTGATTTACCAAAGGGTGAGATTTAGATGGATTAAATCAATATGCTCGGTAAGTTGGGAAATGATATTATTTACATGGTGTGCCATTGATTATAGGAGGAAACCATGTCCTATATATTAGGTTGATGATGTCCCCTTGAGGAACTCATAAGGTTCATCATGTAAACCCTGCAGGTTGACTTAATCAACATGATGATAAGGTTGAGTGGTACTACTCGAGGAGTTAGATGTTAATTGATTGATGGTCAGTAAATCAATCAATTGACGGACATTCGATATCTTAAACACGGGGAGATGGATGTACAAATAATATATGGAGCCCATATTAATTTATGGGGGTTGGTGAGGTAATTCAATGATGATCCTCTAGTGGAATGGAATATCATTGATGGAACAAGTTTGTGTGGTTCCGATCCATCGGGTAGCCAAGATCCAACTCCTCCTCATGGTCCCTATTGTAGCCTATTTACACCTCATGAAGTCTAGATCAAATGATGAAAAACAAATCTCTAGATCCGACGGTTGGGATTAAAACCCTAGAATCGACGGTGGAGATTAAATCTCTAGATCCGACGGTTGGGATTAAAACCCTAGAACCGACGGTGGAGATTAAATCTCTAGATCCGATGGTTGGGATTAAAACCCTAGAACCGACGGTTGAGATTAAATCTCTAGAACCAATGGAGGAGATTAAACCAAGGCCTAAACCTAACTCTATATATATGGGCTTAGGCTTGGGAGGCAAAAAGGATGAATAAAAACCTAATTGAGACAAGGTGGCTTGGGCGGCAAGAAATAGGAGGAGGTTAGGGTTAGGGTTTGGTTCATTATGTTGGGCGGCAACAAGAAGAACAAGCTTCTTCTTCTTCTTCCCAATGATGGCCGGCAACCCTTTTCTCCTCTTTCCTCCTTGGTTTGGTCGGCGCCCAAGCTTCTCCCTTCCTTCTATGGCTTAGGTTGGATGGCATTAGGATAGCTTCCCTTGGGCGGCAATCAAGTCCTAGTTGGGATAGGATTGGGGTTGGGCGGCTAGGGTTAGGGTTTTGGGATTAGGGTGGGTGGCAACAAGAAGATGAAGATCCTTTTCTTCTTCCTTCTAAGTGTTGGCCGGCCACTATCCTTGTTCCCTCTACCTTAGCCGGAGCTCAACCTATTCTCCTTCCCTTCATCCTTGGCCGGCAACAAGGAGGAGGATTGTTTTCCTTTCCTTTCTCCAAGTGTTGGCCGGTCCCCATACCCTTGGTGTTTCTCTTTTGATTGGTTTCCATACTCCATTATATCTTCCTTGGCCGGAGGCAACATCGAGTTTATTGACTTGGTGGTTGGTTCTAGAAAGGAAGATGAGTTTTGTTTTAGGATCTTCCTTTGTTCCTAGTGAACAAGGAAAGGAAGATTGGTGATCTAGGAGGCTTCAACTTTTGGTAGATCGTCGCCCACACGACGTCCAAAAGGAGGGAGGACATACAATAGAAGATCAAGAGGTATAACAAGAGGTATAATTTTGTTTATTTTGATTAATGTTCTTTTGTATTGTGTTTATAATTGCTTTACAATTATATGCATGTTTTGTGTGGATGCTTACTTTATGTATGTATTGATTATACTAGTTTACATTTCTATGTATTTGTATAATCATGGACCCCGAAGATAAACACAAAAACCAGCGATCCGTCCGTCGTCTCTTCCGCGGCTAACCGACTAGAAGAGTTGTGTTGCTTGAACTACTAGTTTGTTCAAGCGATCGCTCAAGTCGTTAGCACGACGACGAATTGGTTGTGCTTAGGAAACTCATCTCATCCGGATTAATTTTCATTTGTTGAAAATTTTAATCCGGGGACATGGGTGCCGATGAGCATTCCGAGGAATGGCACGATTCCAACAATTGGTATCAGAGCCACGGTTTCCGGTTTTGTGTGTTTAGGATTCTGTTAATTTTTATGCACTTTTTCATATATTATATGTGCCAGATAATTGTAGGATATGCGTAGTTTAACTCTTTGGTTGCAGGCGTAAGATCCGACTATTATGGCCATATGTGTGTATGTGATTGTATGTGTGTAAATATATATTATTTGAATCCTCGGGGTTGACGAGGCTAGATTAGTATTTAATTTTTGTAATTAAATATGGCATTGTTTAGCCACTCATTTTAGTTTACTTTCGATCTAGATTATTTGTACACTCCTTCGTGGAGTATAGGATCGATGGATGTAAATTAAAATAGTTTATCTCTGCTCGAATCTCTTTGGGACTTGCGCACGGGAAAAGATGGAGCGGACGAGGTGGCGATACGGCGGGATGCATATTGGAGAACAAAGCCATAATACTTGGAAAAATTCTATTTTTTCCATATTTATTGCTGATTTGTTTCATATGCATGTTGTGTGTGCTTGAAAATTCCTCATTTTCAATTTACTAAGTGGGAGAGGGATATTTTAATTAATTCCCGCGGCCTCCATTACAATTTGACATGTAATGCAACAAACTTGCGCGTCGGCTCTGAGTGTCTTCCTCCCCATCGGATGAGTTTGTTTGCGGATCACTAGGTCAAATAATGGTTATAGGAAATTGTTTAGGAGCGTGTGTACTTTCACATCGGTAAGGCACATAATCCGAGATAATTCCCTTAGTATCGTGTAATGGTGCACATTTAGATGCAAATAAAAAGTATCCTCCCCATCGGAGTCACTGCTTTTATTTGTAGAGCCAAAGAGGAACCAACTATTAATTTTATTTGTCAAAAAGTAAGGTTGACAAGATAATAAAATTAATGGGTAAAACCTCCTCTTACAAATGTAGAATTCGTATACGTCCACACTATCGTGGCATGCGATATTCTCGGTGTTTTGAGGTGTTGGTTGATTTCAAAATTTTATTGTTTTGAGGAATCAATAATATTTGAAATCTAATATTTTGATCATTGTGATTCTTAGGATTTTCAAAAATGACTTTCAGTCCACTTACTATGATACTAAAGGAAATAAGCTTACTGTACCTAAATAATGTTGATTGGAAAGAATCTAGATATTATCTTATCTGCTAAGAAGTACAAGTATGCACTCTTCAAAGAGTGTCCTCAAGCCATGGTTGCTCAAAAAGATTTCTACTTCTAAGCCGAAAGGCAAGAGGAAGGAGAAACAAGGTGGAGCAAAGGTGGTGGGAGGATCTCAAGGAGGAGTGAAGAAGCCGAAAGGAAAGTACTTCACTTGCAAGCAGACTGGACATAAGAAGAAGGATTATCCCAATCCGAAGCAAGAACAAATGTATATCTTTTGGTCCAGTCGTTGAAACATGGTTAGAGGCATTATCTACCGACACCTGGTGTGTAGATACGAGAGCCACTAATCATGTCTGCAACACTTAGTAGGGGTTCCAGGAAACCCGACGACTAGGTAAAGGGGAGATTACCATTTACTTGGACAATGCCATGAAGGTGGCGGCTATTGCAGTGGGAGAAGTTTTATTTATCTCTTAAGAAAATAAAATTTTGGTTCTTAAGAATTTTCTTTATGTACCTTTATTTAGAAAGAATTTCTTTCGGTTTCTAAATTATGGATGGATAATCTATTCCTTTTAATGACAGATTTGTTATAAAAGGAATAGGGACATTATCTATTCAGGTACATAGATAGGAAATTTATAACTTGAACCACAAGCTCCCACGATGCAAATAGAAGTTAATAACTCATCTTCTAATTCTAATAAGAGAAAAGAACCTTCGAAGATGAACCAAACATATCTTTGGCATCTAAGGCTTGGTCATATTAACCTGAGTAGAATTCAAAGGTTGATAGCTGATGGACCTTTGGGTTCATTAGTGGAGGAGGATCTCCCAACCTGCGAATCTTGCTTGGAAGGTAAAATGACCAAGAGGCCTTTCAAGGCCAAGGGGTATAGATCCAAAGATGTGTTAGAATTGATTCATTCTGATTCGTATGGTCCTATGTCTATCCAGGCAAGAGGTAGTTTTGAATATTTCATCTTTTTCATAGACAATTATTCAAGATGACACTACGATCTGATCGTAGTGGTGACTACCTCTTGGGAGAGTTTAGGAATTACTTATCAGAGGCTGGGATTCAATCCCAATTGTCTGCACCTGGCACACCCCAGCAGAATGGTGTAGCGGAACGAAGAAATAGGACTCTTATAGAGATGGTTAGATCGATGATGAGTTATTCTGACTTGCCATATTCATTCTGGGGATATGCTCTAGATACGGCGGTGTACATTCTGAACTTGGTTCCATCTAAATCAGTGCCTTCTACTCCCACAGAGTTGTGGACTGGGCAGAAGCCTAGTCTAAGACATATTCGGATATGGGGGAGTCCAGCACATCTGCTGAAGGCTGATGCTGGTAAGTTGGAATCTCGTACAAAAGTGCACTTGTTTGTTGGCTATCCTAGGGGAACGAAGGGTGGTTTGTTTTATAGTCCTAGAGATCAGAGGATGATCGTTAGTACGAATGCCAGATTTCTAGAGGAGGACTATGTGATGAACCACAAGCCCACGAGTAGGATTGTTCTTGAGGAGTTGACAGGGGAAGTCCCGACTTCAGTACCACCGGTACAAGAGGATATACCACATGTCACTACACCACATGTCACAGAGGATACACAGGTGATACCTTGTCGTAGTGGGAGGGTTGTGAGACAGCCTGATAGATTCATGTTCTTGGGAGAATCTTCCGATTTGGTCCCTGGCGAACATGAACCTGATCCCTGAACATATAAAGATAAAGATGCAGCATTTTTGCAAAGTGCAATGAATACTGAGATTGAATCTATGGATTCAAATCAGGACTGGGAGCTCTTATGCATAGCAGCTCATATGGATTATGAGGTGTGGCAGATGGATGTCAAGACAACTTTCCTTAATGTAAGTCTTGAGGAGAACATCTATATGAAGCAACCAGAGATTCATTGCTAAGGGCAAAGAGCATCTTGTATGTAAGCTTAATCGGTCCATTTATGGATTGAAACAAGCTTCGAGGTCTTGGAACATCCACTTTGATGAGGTAAATCCAGACTTATGGATTTATTCAAAGTCCGGATGAGTCTTGTGTATACAAGAGATGTGACGGAAACGTAGTGGTATTTCTTGTACTATACGTAGATGACATTTTGGTAGTTGGCAACAATATCAGAGTGTTATCAGACGTAAGGGTATGGTTGTCTAAACAGTTTTGAAGGACTTGGGAGAAGTGGGACACATCCTTGGGATCAAGGTTAGTGTGCTAATCCCAAGCTTCATACATAGACACAATCTTGATCATTTTAGCATGCAGAACTCCAAGAAAGGTTTTCTACCTTTTTGGCATGGAGTACCTTTATCTAAAGAGATGTGTCCCAACATCAAAGAAGATAGAGGAGATGAAGGCGGTTCCTTATGCTTCGGCAGTAGGAAGCCTCATGTATGCGATGCTCTGTACTAGACTAGATATCTGCTTTGTCGTGGGCATGGTCAGCAGATATCAGAGTAATCCAGGACAGGGACATTAGACTGCGGTAAAGCATATATTGTAGTGCCTAAGAAGGACTAGGAATTATATGCTAGTTTACTGGGCAGACCAATTACTCCCTGTGGGTTGCATGGATTGCGATTTTCAATCAGATAGGAATAACAGTAAGTCTATCTCAGGTTTTGTGTTTTCTTTAGGAGGTGGAGCCATTGTGTGGAGGAGTGCCCAGCAGAAATGCGTGGTGGACTCCACCATGGAAGCTGAGTATATGGCAGCCTATGAGGCGGCCAAAGAAGCTGAGTGGCTCAGGAACTTCCTGATGAACTTGGATGTGATTCCTGGTTTGCCCAGAACTATCACAATTTATTGTGATAATAATGGTGCAGTTGCAAACTCGAAGGAACCATGAGCCCATAAGGCTAGTAAACACATAGAGCGCGAGTACCACCTGATACGAGAAATCGTAAAGGAGGTAGAAGTTGTTGTCGCCTAGATTGCATCAGAGACCCTTTTCACTAAGGCCCTTCTAGCGAGAGCTTTGATAGGCATGTGGAGGGAAGGGGAATCATATGTATGGCAGTATGATGACAACATAGTCTTTTAGTATAAGTGGGAGATTGTTGGGATGAATACTGAAAGCCTAGCTCTTTTGTATGAACATCTTTATTTTGAAATAAGAATCACATGATCATTGTTTGCATATTTTTATAGTTATGCAAAATTGTCTAATATTTTACATTGTAGATAACATGGTGCTTGGTGTGGCACATAAGATCATGTTATCAGTCCCTTGTAGAATATAAGTAGAGGCTCACAACCAAGATGGTTTTGGACAAACCATTGGCATGGTTGTAGTGTAGCTTGGTATTGTTTTATCTTAAACATAGAGTTACACTAGTACACCTTGGTGTATTGAGCAGGACCGATATAGAGGTGATTCAATTTATTGCTGACTACATAATTGAATCGGACCTCGGATATTATGTTGTACATGCTCTTAATCCCGATATAATAACGGGCACATGTACTTAGTATTTATTTCTTTGATTTATCAAAGGGTGAGATTTAGATGGATTAAATCAATATGCCCAGTAAGTTGGGAAATGATATTATTTACATGGTGTACCATTGATTATAGGAGGAAATCGTGTCCTATATATTAGGTTGATGATGTCCCCTTGAGGAACTCATAAGGTTCATCATGTAAACCCTGCAGGTTGACTTAGTCAACATGATGATAAGGTTGAGTGGTACTACTCGAGGAGTTAAATGTTAATTGATTGATGATCAGTAAATCAATCAATTGATGGACATTCAATATCTTAAAAACGGGGAGATGGATGTACAAATAATATATGGAGCCCATATTAATTTATGGGGGTTGGTGAGGTAATTCAATGATGATCCTCTAGTGGAATAGAACATCATTGATGGATCAAGTTTGTGTGGTTCCGATCCATCGGGTGGCCAAGATCCAACTCCTCCTCATGGTCCCTATTGTAGCCTATTTACATCTCATGAAGTCTAGATCAAATGATGGAAAACAAATCTCTAGATCCGACGGTTGGGATTAAAACCCTAGAACCGACGATGGAGATTAAATCTCTAGATCCGACGGTTGGGATTAAAACCATAGAACCGACGGTGGAGATTAAATCTCTAGATCCGATGGTTGGGATTAAAACCCTGGAACCGACGGTTGAGATTAAATCTCTAGATCTGACGGTTGAGATTAAATCTCTAGATCCGACGGTTGAGATTAAATCTCTAGAACCAATGTAGGAGATTAAACCTAGGCCTAAACCTAACTCTATATATATGGGCTTAGGCTTGGGCGGCAAAAAGGATGAAAAAAAACCTAATTGAGACAAGGTGGCTTGGGCGGCAAGAAATAGGAGGAGGTTATGGTTAGGGTTTGGTTCATTGTGTTGGGCGGCAACAAGAAGAATAAGCTTCATCTTCTTCTTCCCAATGATGGCCGGCAACCCTTTTCTCCTCTTTCCTCCTTGGTTTGGCCGATGCCCAAGCTTCTCCCTTCCTTCTATGGCTTAGGTTGGATGGCATTAGGATAGCTTCCCTTGGGCGGCAATCAAGTCCTAGTTGGGATAGGATTGGGGTTGGGCAGCTAGGGTTAGGGTTTTGGGATTAGGGTGGGTGGCAACAAGAAGATGAAGATCCTTTTCTTCTTCCTTCTAAGTGTTGGCCGACCACTATCCTTGTTCCCTCTACCTTGGATGGAGCTCAACCTATTCTCCTTCCCCTCATCCTTGGCTAGAAATTAGGAGAGCTTTGTCTAGGGTTTGGGCGGCAACAAGGAGGAGGATTGTTTTCCTTTCCTTTCTCTAAGTGTTGGCCGGCGCCCATACCCTTGGTGTTTCTCTTTTGGTTGGTTTCCATACTCCATTATATCTTCCTTGGCCGGAGGAAACATCGAGTTTATTGACTTGGTGGCCGGTTCTAGAAAGCAAGATGAGTTTTGTTTTAGGATCTTCCTTTGTTCCTAGTGAACAAGGAAAGGAAGATTGGTGATCTAGGAGGCTTCAACTTTTGGTAGATCGTCGCCCACACGACGTCCAAAAGGAGGGAGGACATACAATAGAAGATCAAGAGGTATAACAAGAGGTATAATTTTGTTTATTTTGATTAATGTTCTTTTGTATTATGTTTATAATTGCTTTACAATTATATGCATGTTTTGTGTGGATGCTTACTTTATGTATGTATTGATTATACTAGTTTACATTTCTATGTATTTGTATAATCATGGACCCCGAAGATAAACACAAAAACCGGCAATCCGTCCGTCGTTTCTTCCGCGGCTAACCGACTAGAAGAGTTGTGTTGCTTGAACAACTAGTTTGTTCAAGCGATCGCTCAAGTCGTTAGCACGACGACGAATTGGTTGTGCTTAGGAAACTCATCCCATCCGGATTAGTTTTCATTTGTTGAAAATTTTAATCTGGGGACATGGGAGCCGATGAGCATTCCGAGGAATGGCACGATTCCAACACTAATCCATATCCAATGGATTTTCACCCTTTATAATACTTTCCAAAGCATATCTTTGGGTTAGGAGTGGCTAGGAAACCTTACCATAGATGAAATCAGGCTAAACAAACCTTGTTAACCCAAAATTAGACCTGACAGTCGACTCCTGATAGTAATCAGTCGAACTGCCTTTCATCGGTCGACTGCCATCAGGCGGCAGTCGACTGATAACTGAAATTCTCGAATTTCAACTATCAGAATCGAATTTTAAAAAATCATAAGTAATTCTACGTATTTTGAAAATTTTTGAAACTTTATACGTATATTACTTATAGTCAATAAAATTGGTGAAAAATGTTTGAAAAATATTTTACCCATAAAATATCGAAATTGATACAAAATTCAAAAGTGAAGAAAAGCTTCAATGTTTTAGCTCACTTTGTATCAATCTCATCAATGGTGATTGCTATCATAAGATAGACTTCACCAAGGTTTTTCAAAATGATTTTAAAATATTTTCACAACCTTATTTTGGATCATATTCCTTGGGCTCAATGTACATGACTTGTACATAAGCTTTTCCAATGATCCACCAATGAAATTAGATGAGTTATAGTCCATCTAGATGCAAAAACTATGCACCTTGAACTCAACTCATATCCTAGCATCTCACATATTATAGGGTGTATAAATACACATACATGTCAATGTAATGTGAGATGTGGGTTTTTTTCTCCCTAATCTAGGGTTTCATACATTTTTCTAAGGAAACTCTACTTGATTCCCTTATAAATAGGACTCCAAGTCATTCCAAAGTCCTTAACTATATTTTTATCAAATGCATGAATGATTATGGAATTAATGATGATATAAATAAGCATATGCTCATAATAATGATGTCATGGCATAAAATGAAATCTAAAAACACATGACATTTAAAAATTCTAATCCTAAACAAGAATATGACATATAAAATGATTAAAAATAAGCATGATGTCATGACATGTTATATGGCAAACAAAACATGGCAAATAAAATATATAGGTATAATAATACCTAAATTTTAATATTAATTTCCATTTGATATAATTAAATATATTTTGCCATATTATCACTAATCTCCCAAGTGTGCCAAAAACCCAAAATGACACACTATAGCCTCTAAACCTAAATTGTGCCAATTTGATTGATTTTTCAATCTTCTTAAATGATATTGGCACATCTTAAAATCTTTTAGGATTTATCATCAAATCTATTTCCAAGATATCTATAACCTTGGAAATGACCTAAAATGTCACCTTTACCATGGTTAGGTTAACTACCCATCCATTTAAGGTTGGCACACCCTAACCCATCTAGCGTGAATCAATCACGCTCTTAGGAACCCAAAACCTATTTGAGCTCCTAGGGTTAATTAGGTATTCCTTAGGGATAACCTCCCTAGATACCCTCCTAATGACCCTCCTAGGCTTGTTAGCCTTGGTCATTTGGGTCTTACCTCGGTTGACTCTAGGGGTAACACTCCTTGCAACCTTCTTAGTGGCCACCCTAGGTTTCCTTGAAACCCTAGCCACTAGGCACAAACCTTGGTTACTCTTAGGGATAACTTCCCTAGTAACCTTGGTCTTCCTAGACCTAGTTTGTGTTCCATAGTCAAATGGAACACTATGATAAGCCACCTTAGGCTTAGGTTTGTGACCCAAACCTTGCTTGCCCTTGGTTGACTTTTGACTCTTAGGTCCTAGGTGTTGACTTTGACTTTTGGACCTAGACTTTTGATCACTTGACCCTTTAAATTGATTTTGCATAATTTTAAGGGTATTCTCAAGTTTTTCAAGCCTTGATCTCAAGGCTTGGTTCTCTAATTCTAATTGCCCAATTTTAGAATTTTGATTTAATCCTTAGGCATGGTTCTTCCTAGGCATACGCCTAGTCCATTTGGGGTTAAAACCTTGGTGCTATTGTATTTTCCTAATAGATTCCCTAGGTATGACAATTTTAGGGACATTAGTCCCAAATTTTTCCTTCTTTGAAAAATAGACATTCTTAGCTCCTAGACACAATTCCTTATTTCTAGCATGCTCTTTATGATAGATAGCAAGATTGCTAAAATTATTTCTAGCATGCTTTTTGACATTATTTGAATAAGGAGCTTTATTTAAAAATACCTTAGGGTTAGCTTTGGAAGCTCCCCCTACTTGTGTAGCTCCTTCTTTCCCCTTCTTCCTCCCTCTTGGGCATTGACTCCGGTAATGTCCCGGTAGCCGACATTTGAAGCAAATCACTTGCTCCTTGCTCTTTTGCGTTGAGGGACCGACATCTTTGACCTTTGGCATCGGTGGAGCTTTTCTTACTTTCTTTGGGCACTTGCTCTTATAGTGTCTGGCTTCCCTACACTCAAAGCATATAATATTCATTTTATTATTAATTGACATGCTTGAGTTACCAAGGGTGGTGATGAGGTTCTCTTGAGCTTGATCTTCCTCTCTACCGGATGTAGATGGCTTTTCTTGTTGCTCCGGTGTTGAGGATGCTCTAATCTCCTCCCCCTCAATCCTAGAGGTGGAGGTCTCCTCTTCTTCCACCAATCCGGAAGTTGATTCCTTCTCAACTTCCGAGTCCTTACTCCCTTGTGAAGATGATGATGATTCTTCCTCGACTTCTTCCTCTTCTTGAGCCGATGAAGATTCTTCTTCTTCTACTTGTGCCAAGTTAGGCTTCTCATGGAACTTGACCAATTTGTCTCATAGCTCCTTGGCATCAAGATATTCACCTAGCCTAGACAAAACATCATTAGGTATCAAATCTTCTAAAAGTTTTGTTAGCTTGGCTTCGGTTTTGAATTTTTTCCGTTGCTCTTGGGTCCATTTCTTCAACTTGAGGACTTGTCCCTTCTTATCCCTAGGAGGTTCAAAGCCTTCTACGAGGATGAACCAATCCTCTATGTTCATCATCAAGAATGTTTTCATTCTTGGTCTCCACACCAAAAAGTCTTCTCGATCATATGGTGGTGGAGTGTTAATATCCCATCCAAGCTTGTCTTGGAACTCCATCTTCACCCTCTAGCGTGCTCCCTTTGTTGTTAAACTTCAAGAGCGGCCTCACTCTGATACCACTTGTTGGGGATCGATTGGATGCTAGAGGGGGGTGAATAGCGCGTGCTATTACCGATGGAAATCATTCGCGTGCTTGTCTACAATTTTCATTAGCATAGCGGAAACAAAGATAATAAAGCAATAACGAAAACACAAACACACAAATGCAAAGATATAACATGGTTCGGAACCGAACGGTTCCTACTCCATGGATCGAGCTCTAAAGAGCTCTAGTGATGCACACACACTCACTAATCAAAACTAACTCCTTCTCGACACAAGTCGGAGGTGGAGAAAACCTCTTACAATTGTTTACAACAATAAACAAATAGATACAAGCAAATACGATAATGAAATACAAATGCAAGTAAAGGAAAAACACTTTACAAGAGCTTTTGATTGCTTGATCTTTGATTGCCATGAACTAGCTTTGAAGGACTAGAAAGCACCAACTCTCCCCTTCAATTTCTCCCAAGAAAATCGCTGCTAAAACCCTCCATCCGAGCTGCCTTTATATCCTGCGTCGGGATGGATTTTCGCGCAATGACCATAAGGGCCCGATCATTCGCTAACACTGCGGCTCAATCCACACTGGAAAAGTTCCAATGGGACTCTCATCGATCGCCAACATTGGCGATCGCCCGGCCGTAATCGGCCGCGATCGGCTACGAGCATTGCTCGCGACTCAACCGCGATCGACTTCCATCCATGGCGATCATCGCCGCGATCAATCGCTCCAATTAGTATCATTCGCCGTCAATCGCTCCAATAAGCAGTTGACTGCCAAGGCAATTTCAACCCAAAATGGCAGTCGAGCTCTAGTCAACTCACGATAGTCGAGCTCTAGTCAACTCACGGCAGTCGAATCGACCATAATGTCAGTCAACTGTCAACGTCAAACATGAGGTTTTTGTTGGGTTTTCCGAGCCGCAAAAACCGCTTTTTGCGTTGCGGAAACCTCGGAAGCCCCAGCCACGGATCCGTACGAAGATGTATTAAAACAAAAACATGTATGTGTTTATATAAAACCCTAGATCTACCTTAGATCTACATGATAAGGATGTTACCCTCGTAGCGATGCCCTTCGCAAATCCTGCTCGTCCAAAAGGTTCACCGGAACTCGAGAGTATCAAGTGCACACCCCTCTATTGGTATCCATACAAGCAATAGGTGGAGAAAACACACCCTTGAGTGTGCTAGCACACTATGGATGGTTCGGCCAAGGAGGTTGGGAGAGGGAGAGAGCTTGAGGGAAGTTTATCCAAGGTTGAAGATGAAGTTGTGTAACCCACACAAAATGAATTACCACATGAATAACCATCAAGTGGTCGACCACTTCATGGAGAGGGGGTTACATGAATGCATGTAACTCCCATGACCCTTGGTCTCCCTCATGAGGTGGCACCACATGACAAAGTCAATGATGATGTGGAGCATCATCATTGGTCGGCCATGCCAAGTCATCATCATGACATGGTATTTGGTCAAGTCAAACTTGACCTTTCATCTTCCCTCTTAAGTCAAGTCAAACTTGACCTCTTATCTCCTATGGTTGATCAAATCCAACCATTTGATTCAAGTCAATTTTAATTTAATGAATCTCTATTCATTAATTTAAATTGATTTGATGAATCAAATCTAAATTAGACTCATTCAACACTTGAATCAACTTGAGTCTAACTCAATTAGTCTAATTTGGATTACTCTTAATCCAATTTGGTTCATCCCAAGAACATAATCCTCATGGTCCATCATATGAACCTAATCTAGATCTAATTGCCTTTATGTGTGTGACCCTATAGGTTCTTGTAACGTTGGCAATGTCCCTAAACCGATTTAGGAACATAAGCAATGAGCGGTATCTACCAACACATCATTGCTACCCAAGTTACAAGAATGTTGAGCTCCAACATCACCTTTGTGACTACTAATTGTGACTCTCACAATATGTGACAATGTCCCTCTATCCTTGACATCTAGATTGACCAATCGAGGCATAGACCGTGTCATCCTCGGTACAATCTAAATCTTGAACTCCAAGTAGACTCACTCTAATCAAATGAGCTTAATATCTCATATTGATTCATTTGGGCATGGCCATGCACTTCGTGGTCTCACTCTATCAAGAAAATCGATGTCTCTCCCGTCATATAGGAGGGATAGATCCCATCTACATCACTCACATCCCTCAGCATAATTTGTTACATACCCAGTAATCGCCTTTGTAGTCCACCCATTTATGGGTGACGTTTGACGAAGCCAAAGTATGCAATGCCTTATGTAGGGAACCATGGTGACTTCAGGTCTAAGGACTAATAGTCATACTAATAGCCACATGAGAAAGTATATGACACTCATATAACGATCCACGATACTTTCTCATGGCAGGTCATTCAGTATACATTCTCTAATGTATACCCATGTGTCAACTCGATATCTCATATACATGACTTGTGAGATCAAGTCATCATGTTGACCTACATGCTAGTCTCTACGCATTAACATTGTCCTTGAATGTTAATACTTGACTAGGAATGATTAAGAGTAGTGTTCTCTATATCATCTCATTATCGATTCAACCAATCGATTGATATAGATAAGAACCTACTACTCAAGGACATTATTATATTTAGTTATTTGGCACCAATACAAGTAAATATAATAACCATGCCTTTATAAATAGGAATATGATACAATAAAGTCCATACAACAATCATCACATGATTGGCTCTAGGGCTTTCACTAACAATCTCCCACTAGCACTAGTGTCAATCACCATAGTATCTAATACCCAATGACCTAGTATGACCATCATGCTTTTTCTGTGCCAAAGCCTTGGTCAAGGGATCTGTGATGTTAGCCTCTGTGGGTAATCTGCAAATCTTCACATCTCCTCTATCGATGATTTCTCGAATGAGATGGAAGCATCGTAGTATGTGTTTGGTTCGCTGGTGAGAGCGAGGTTCCTTAGGCTGTGCAATCGCTCTATTGTTGTCACAATAGAGCTCTGTGGGATCTGCTATGCCAGGAACCACTCCAAGCTCAGTAATGAACTTGCGGATCCAAACTGCCTCCTTTGCTGCCTCAGATGCAGCGATATACTCGGCTATAATCTGTTGGTGCAATCGGCCCAGGTCACGATTGACCAGACTCGAGTTTGACTCGAGTGATGTTTTGATGTTTGACAAAGGGATTTGACAAAGTGGTTTTGCATTGATGTTTGACATTAATGTCGGTTAATATGTTGGGGAGATTGTTGGAGCAATCGACCTGGGTCATGTTTGACCGGACTCGAGTTTGACTCGAGGAAGACCTTAATGGTTGACTGGGGTTGACCATGTGATTTTGAAAAGTCCAATCATGGGTCTTGGCAAATGGAAAGTCCAAGCATGGGTCTTGGCAAGGTAAAGTCCAAGTCATGGGTACTTGGCATGGAAAGTCCAAGTGGGACACTTGGCAATTGGGAAGGTCCAAGTCTTGTGTACTTGGCATGAGAAGTCCAAGCATGGGTCTTGGCAAATGAGAAGTCCAAGCACGGGTCTTGGCAAATGGAAAGTCCAAGCATGGGTCTTGGCATGGAAAGTCCAACATGGGTTGGCAAGGGAAAGTCCAAGCTTGAGTCTTGGCATTTGGGAAGTCCAAGGGGATTGATATTGGCAGTGTAAAGTCCAAGCGGAGTCTTGGCGGTGTATGTCCAATGTGCCTTGGCGGTGTAGACACCGTTAGCATGACATAGCTGAGGAAAGCACCTGGAGGCTAGTGCGATGGATGAACAAGTCATGGATGACTTGGAGGGATCCGAGAGGCGTGAGGCTGATGGAGGTGGCTAGAAGGCTTAGGTCTAGGCTATGGGTGGTCTAGCAAGTATGAGGGCACCATACTAGGGTTAAAACCTCATGTTTGAGGTTGGCAGTCGACTGGCAATATGGCCGGTTCGACTGCCGTGAGTCGATTTGAGTTCGACTCCCAACTTAGAGTTGGAATTGCTCTGGCAATGATCGCTCATTGGAGCGATCGGCCGATGTATCTGACGATCGGCGCAGTCGGCGATCAACTTCTAGTTACGTGTTGAGCAAAGAACGCCGTGGTATTGGGCCCGATCAACTACGGGCGTTAGCGATCGACTCCCAATGTTGGCGATCATTGCCAAGAGTCCGTTGGAACTTGTCCAATGTGGATTAGTCGTTGTCTCACATCTCGATCTTGGCGATCGATGGGACTTATTGATCGCTAGGCGGAAATCCCCGATGGAGGATAAGCATGTTCGTGGAAGGCTCAAGCATCGATTCTTTGGGAGCTTACTTGAAGGCGATTTGAAAGCGATTTGCGGAGTGCATTCGAGGCCCTTCAACCTCATCCAAGCAACCAACAAGCAAAGCGCTCAAACCCTAGTTTGTAAAGTGTTCTTTACATTTTTTTGTATTTTGCTTTATATCCTTGTGTTCGTGATTGTATCTTTTCGTTATTGCTTTTATTATTTCTATTCCGCTGCACATAACGAGTTTTGTAGAGACGATCGCGAACGAATTCCATCGACGTATGGTCAACGGTATTCACCCCCCCCCTCTAGCGTCCTCAAATCTCCAACAAGTGGTATCAGAGCAAGGTTGCTCTTCAACGGATTAACAACCGGGAGCAAGACGCTAGAGGGTAAAAGATGGAAGTCCAAGATCAATTAGGTTGGGACATCAACACACCGGTGCCCTACACCCTATACGAACGAGAAGGATTCAATTCTTGGAAGGGAAGAATTGAGTATTTTATTATGATGAGAGATTTTGAGGAATGATCCATTTTGATGGATGGATTTGAATATCCAAGAGGACCAAGAGGTGGATTCCTCAAAAAGAAGAGATGGACCGAAGAGCAAGTTCAAGCATTCGGGAAAAATGATAAGGTGATAAAATTTTTAATTGATTTAATGCCTAACAATATCTTGTGTATGTTAGGTAATTATGTAGATGCTAAAGAGTTATGGAGCCAAGTGGCAAAGCTCCATGAAAACTCATCATCGGTCCAAGAAGAAGAAGAAGAAGAGGAGGAGTGCTCACCCTCTCAAGCTCAAGAAAGTTCACCATCAATTCAAGAAGATAAAAAGGGTGAAGAAGAGAGATCATCCTCACAAGGAAGTGAGGATTCGGAGGTTGATAGGGAATCAACATCCGGATCGGAAGAGGTGGAGGAAGTGGAAGAAGCATCCACCTCAAGGATTGAGGGGGAGGAGAGAACCTCCACACCGGAACATCAAGAAGAAGCTTTGACATCCGGTCAAGATGAAGAAGCCCAAAGTCCAATTCCGGTCCTCATTAACCTAGGTAACTCAAGAAATTTAAGTTTAAATAAAAATCATATAATTTGCTTTGAGTGTAGGGAAACCGGGCACTATAAGAGCAAGTGCCCAAAGAAGATCAGAAAAGCTCCTCCGGCACCAAAACCTCAAGAAAGATCAAAAGATGCCGGTGCCACCACTAGAAGAAGCAAAGAGCACGTCATTTGCTTCAAGTGTCAACAACCGGGGCATTTTAGGAATTCATGCCCTAGGGGGAGCAAGAAAGTCAAAGAGGGAGCTATACATGTAGGGGGAGCCTCCAAGGCAAACCCTAATGTATATTTCAATAATGCACCTTCTAGATTTAATAGTCAAAAGCATGCTAGGAATTTTAATTCCCTTGCAATTCATAAAGAGCATGCTAGAAGTAAGGAATTTTGCTTAGGTGCTAAAAATGTTTACCTTAGGAGTAAGGAGAAATTTGGGACTAATGTCCCTAAAAATATTTTACCTAAGGAATCAATTAGGAAAATAGGAGAACATCTAGATCTAAATCCTAAATGGACTAGGCATATGCCTAGAAAGTCTCATGCCCATGGTTTAAATCAAAATTCTAAAATTGGGCAATTAGAATTAGAGAATCAAGTCTTGAGGTCAAGGCTTGAAAAACTTGAGAAGACCCTTAAAATTATACAAAATCAATTTAAAGGGTCAAATAATCAAAAGTCAAGGTCCAAAAGTCAAAGTCAACACCAAGGACCTAAGAGTCAAAAGTCAACCAAGGGCAAGCAAGGTTTGGGTCACAAACCTAAGCCTAAGGTAGCTTACCATAGTGTTCCATTTGATTATAGGACACAAACTAGGTCTAGGAAGACCAAGGTCAATGGGGAGGTTATCCCTAGAGTTGACCAAAGGGTGTGCCTAGTGGCTAGGGTTTCTAGGAATCCTAGGGTGGCCACTAAGAAGGTTGCAAGGGGAGTTACCCCTAGAGTCAACCTAGGTAAGACCCAAATGACCAAGGCTAACAAGCCTAGGAGGGTCATTAGGAAGGTATCTAGAGAGGTTATCCCTAAGGAATACCTAATTAACCCTAGGAGCTCAAATCGGTTTTGGGTTCCTAAGAGCGTGATTGATTCATGCTAGGTGGGTTTAGGATGTGCCAACCTTGACTGGATGGGTAGTTAACTCAACTATGATAAAGGTGGCATTTTAGGTTATTTTCAAGGTTATGGATACCTTGGAAATAGGGTTGAATTATAATCCTAAAAGATTTTAGGATGTGCCAATATTAGTTATGAAGTTTGATAAAATGATCAAATTGGCACAATTAGGGTTTAGAGTGTTAGTGTGCCATTTTGGGCTTTTGGCACACTAGGGAGATTAATGATAATATGGCAAAATATATCTAACTATATCAAATGGCAATTAATATTAAAATTTAGGTATTACTATACCTATATATTTTATATGCCATGCTTTGATTGCCATATGCCATGTCATGACATCATGCCTAGTTCTATGATTTTATATGTCATGTTCATGTTTAGGATTAAGGTTTCAAATGTCATGTGTTTTTTTTATTTCATCTTATGCCATGACATCATGATTATGAGCATATGCTTATTTATAACATTTCTAATGTCATAATCATTCATGCATTTAAGACAATTTGGTTGAAATTGAATTAAGGATTATGGCATGACTTGAAGTCCCATTTATAAGGGAATCAAGTAGGGTTGCCTTAGAGAATGCATGAAACCCTATATTAGGATGAACAAAACCCACATCTCACATCCAATTGACATGTATGTGTATTTATACACCTTAGATACATGTGAGATGCTAGGATATGAGTTGAGTTCAAGGTGCATATTTTTTGCATCTAGATGAACTAAAACTCATCTTGTTTCATTCGTGGATCATTGGGAGAGCATGTGTACAAGTCATGTACATAGAGCCCAAGGAATATGATCCAAAATAAGGTTTTGAAAACATTTTAAAATCATTTTGAAAAACCTTGGTGAAGTCTATCTTTTGATAGCAATCACCATTGATAGAGTTGATACAAAATAGGGCCAAAACATTGAAAATTTCAATGGTTTTGAGTTTTGTATCAAACTCACTATTTTATGGGTAAAATAATTTTCAAATATTTTTCACCCATTGTGTGTGTCATAAGTATTATACGTATGAATTTTCACGATTTTTTGAAGTAAGTATAATTATTTATGAATTTCCAAAATTCATTTCTGATAGTTGAAAATCAAGATTTTGATTATCGATCGATCGCCTTCGTGTCGATCGGTGAGTGGTGATTGATGATTCTTGTCAGAGTCATTGCCAGGTCTGATTTCGGGTTAACAAGGTTTGTTTAGCCCGTGTTCAGCTATGGAAAAGGTTTCTAATCACTCCTAACCCTAGGATATGCTTTAGGAAGCATTATAAAGGGTGAAAATTCATTGGATATGGATTAGGAGCTGTGTTAGGTCAAAGTATCAAATTTAGGGTGAGTGAAAGTTCTATGTTGAACTTAGAACCTTAATTTTGATGGTTTAGAGTTCCTATTGGTTTAGGGGCTTCCCAAGGACATTGTTGGTGCAATGATCAAGGGGGAGCAAGCCTTTAGGGGGAGGTATCCATCTTGGGATGATGGATGTGTTTTTCTCCTTGAAGAGGAGAAGTTATTGGGAGAGAATCATCAATTGGGAAAATTGATGGGTTTTTGATACCCAATTTGGAAATTGGGAGAGAGTATAGGATTGTCTCTCTTGAGTGATATGTGAATTATCACTAGGAAGATGGTAGGCATCCTAGGTATTTATTTTTGGATCAAGGGGGAGATTGTAAGATCCCATTGGGACATGAGACATTGACCTCCTTGGAGAGAAAACCTTTTTGATGTTAGTCAAAAAGGGGGAGAAAGTTTGGGGGAGAACATTTGGAGAGTGTTTACCAATTTGGGATAATTGGTAAGGGATTTGAGTTAGTGGTCTAACTCAGATGATTTGTTTGGTTTTTGTCAAACATCAAAAAGGGGGAGATTGTTGGTGTAATCGGCCCAGGTCACGATTGACCAGACTCGAGTTTGACTCGAGTGATATTTTGATGTTTGACAAAGGGATTTGACAAAGTGGTTTGGCATTGATGTTTGACATTAATGTCGGTTAATATGTTGGGGAGATTGTTGAAGCAATCGACCCGGGTCATGTTTGACCGGACTCGAGTTTGACTCGAGGAAGACCTTAATGGTTGACTAGGGTTGACCATGTGATTTTGGAAAGTCCAAGCATGGGTCTTGGCAAATGGAAAGTCCAAGCATGGGTCTTGGCAAGGTAAAGTCCAAGTCATGGGTACTTGGCATGGAAAGTCCAAGTGGGACACTTGGCAATTGGGAAGGTCCAAGTCTTGTGTACTTGGCATGAGAAGTCCAAGCATGGGTCTTGGCAAATGAGAAGTCCAAGCATGGGTCTTGGCAAATGGAAAGTCCAAGCATGGGTCTTGGCATGGAAAGTCCAACATGGGTTGGCAAGGGAAAGTCCAAGCTTGAGTCTTGGCATTTGGGAAGTCCAAGGGGATTGATATTGGCAGTGTAAAGTCCAAGCGGAGTCTTGGCGGCGTAAGTCCAATGTGCCTTGGCAGTGTAGACACCGTTAGCATGACATAGCTTAGGGAAGAACCTAGAGGCTAGCGGGATGGATGAACAAGTCATGGATGACTTGGAGGGATCCGAGAGGCGTGAGGCTGATGGAGGTAGCTAGAAGGCTTAGGTCTAGGCTATGGGTGGTCTAGCAAGTATGGGGGCACCATACTTTGGTTAAAACCTCATGTTTGAGGTTGGCAGTCGACTGGCAATATGGCCGGTTCGACTGCCGTGAGTCGATTTGAGTTCGACTCCCAACTTAGAGCTGGAATTGCTCTGGCATTCGACTGCTCATTGGGCGATCGGTGATGTCTGATGAGTCGCGCCAGTCGTGATCTTCGCTAGTTACTGTCGTCGAGCCGAGCGGCCGTAGCCGTAGGCGGTCGACTACGGGCGTTAGCGATCGCCAATGTTAGCGATCATTGCCAAGAGTCCGTTGGAACTTGTCAGCGTGGATTGAGCCATTGTCTCACATTTCTGATCTTGTGATCGTGAGGACTTATGGTAGTCGACTGCTAGGTGAAAATCCAGCCCGATGGAGGATAAAAGTAGCTGTTCGTGGAAGGCTCAAGCATCAGTTCTTTGGGAGCTTACTTGAGGCGATTTGAAGGCGATTTGCAGGTGCATTTCAGGGCCCTTCAACCTCATCCAAGCAACCAACAAGCAAAGTGCTCAAACCCTAGTTTGTAAAGTGTTCTTTACATTTCCTTGTATTTTGCTTGTATTTTTGTGTATTACTTGTTGTAATCCATTGTACGAGGTTTCTCCACCTCCGACTTATTGTCGAGAAGGAGTTTATTTCTTAGTGGTGTGTGATTGGCATCACTAGGGTTCATTTGAGCCCGTTCCGTGGAGTAGGAACCGTGCGGTTCCGAACCACATTATATCCTTCTGTTTATGATTGTATCTTTTCGTTATTTCTTTTATTATTTCTATTCCGCTATGCATAACGAGTTTTGTAGAGACGATCGCGAACGAATTCCATCGACGTACGGTCAACGCTATTCACCCCCCTCTAGCGGCCTCAAATCTCCAACATAATCATCCTGGTCAGTTTGGAAGCTGACATCACTGTAACCCTTTACAGCTAGCTCCTCATCGCCTCCAAATATCAAGAAATATTCTTTAGTTCTTCTCAAGTACTTAAGAATATTCTTGACTGCTATCTAGTGATGCTCATCTGGATCTGACTGGTACCTACTCGTCATGCTCAAAGCATACGAGACATCAGGATGAGTACACAACATGGCGTACATGATAGATCCTATAGCTGATGTGTAAGGGATCTTATCCATGCGGTCTCTCTCCTCTCTAGAAGAGGGACTTTGAGTCTTCGAAAGACTCACACCATGTGACAATGGCAGAAGTCCCTTCTTGGAATTCTGCATGGAAAACCGTAGTAATACCGTGTCAATGTATGTACTCTGACATAGGCCAAGCAATCTCTTAGATCTATCTCTATAGATCTTGATGCCTAGAATACAGGCTGCTTCACCTAAGTCTTTCATTGAGAAGCACGTCCCTAGCCAAGTCTTCACAGACTGTAGCAAAGGGATGTCATTCCCAATGAGTAGTATGTCATCCACATACAATATAAGGAAGACAACTGTATTCCCATTAACCCTCTTGTAGACACAGGGTTCATCTTCATTCTTGATGAAACCAAACTGTTTGATCGCATCATCAAATCGAAGATTCTAGCTCCGAGAGGCTTGCTTTAGGCCATAAATGGACCTTTGCAGCTTGCATACTTTCTTAGTATGCTGTGGATCTTCAAAACCCTCAGGTTGTGTCATGTACACATCCTCGAGTAAGTTTCCATTCAGAAATGCGATTTTGACATACATCTGCCAGATCTCATAATTGTGGTATGCTGCAATAGCAAGCAAGATCCTAATGGACTTAAACATCGCCACCGGAGAAAAGGTTTCGTCATAGTCAATACCATGAATTTGCTTGAAACCTTTAGCTACCAATCGGCCCTTATAGCTATGTGTAAGTCCATCCATGTCAGTCTTTATCCTAAAGACCCACTTACACCCAATGGGTTTGACCCCTTCAGGTGGATCAACCAAAGTCCATACTTGGTTGGTGTACATGGATTCCATCTCAGATCTCATGACCTCTATCCATTTCTCAGAATTTGGGCTCATCATAGCTTCCTGATAGGAGGTAGGCTCATTCTCAATGAGCATAACATCATCATGGTCAGACAAGAGAAATGAGTATCTCTCAGGCTGACGACGTATCCTATCAGATCTACAAAGAGGTAGGTCTACCTAAACAGGTGGTTGTTCCACAACTCTTTGTGCAACAACCTCATCACCCACAACACTTTGTGGTTCCTGTTCATCCTCCATCAAGGCCTCAATGCTATGGTCCTTATCTTGAATTTCTTCAAGATCGAAGGTACTCCCACTAGTTTTTCTAGAAACAAAATCCCTTTCTAGAAAAACCCCAGTCTTTGCCTCAAACACTTTGTGCTGACTGGGAATGTAGAAGTAGTATCCCTTTGTATCCTTGGGATATCCAACAAAATAGCACCTATCAGATTTGGGTCCTAGTTTGTCTGAGACTTGACGTCGAACGTAAGCCTCACAACCCCAAATCGTCATAAAAGACATCTTGGGATTTCTCCCTGTCCATATCGTATATGGTGTCTTTATCACAGCCTTGGATGGTACACGGTTAAGGGTAAAGGCTGCTGTATCTAGAGCATATCCCCAAAAGGATATAGGAAGATCTGTGTGACTCATCATAGATCGTACCATATCCAATAGGGTACGATTCCTCCTTTCGGATACACCATTCCACTGTGGTGTTCTAGGAGGAGTGAGTTGGGATAGAATCCCACATTCAGCTAGATAGTCACGAAACTCATGGCTAAGGTATTCTCCACCTCGATCTGATCAAAGTATCTTAATACTCTTGCCAAGTTGGTTTTGTACTTCATTCTTAAATTCTTTGAACTTTTCAAAGGATTCTGATTTATGTGTCATGAGATATACAACCATATCTACTGAAGTTATCAGTAAATGTAATGAAGTACTTGTAACCACCTCTAGCTGCAACATTGAAAACGCCACATACATCACTATGTATAAGTCCTAACAAATCTGTTGCTCTTTCGCTGTGTCCACTAAAGGGAGTCTTGGTCATCTTGCCTAAAAGGCAAGACTCGCATGTCTTATATGATTCAAAATCAAATGAGTCTAGCAGCCCATCCTTATGGAGCTGAGATAAGTGACTCTCATTTATGTGACCTAAGCGATAGTGCCAGAGATAGGTTTGGTTCAATTCATTTGACTTGAACCTTTTGGTACTTATGTTATAGATAGGGTTCTCTAAGTCTAGAAAATAGAGTCTGTTCATTAGAGGTGCACTACAATAGAACATATCATTTAAATAAACTGAACAATATTTGTTCTTTATTATAAATGAAAATCCTTTCTTGTCCAAACAAGAAACTGAAATGATGTTCTTAGTTAAGGCAGACACATAACAACATTTATCTAATTCTAGTACAAGCCCAGAGGGCAAAGATAGATAATAAGTTCCTACAGCAACAACAGCAACTCTTGCTCCATTGCCTACTCATAGGTCCACCTCGCCCTTTGTCAATGCCCTGCTATTTCTCAGCGCTTGAACATTGGTACAAATGTGAGATGCACAACCGGTATCTAATACCCATGATGAAGAAATAGATAGATTGACTTCTATAACATTTATACCTGAAGTAGAAGTCTCACTTCTCTTCTTCTTAAGATCTTCCAGGTATGCCTTGCAGTTACGCTTCCAGTGTCCTGCTTCCTTGCAGTAGAAGCAAGCCACTTCCTTGGCTACCCCTCCTTTGGGTTTAAGTTCTTTGCCTTTTCCCTTGGCTTGGGACTTTCCATTACCTTTAGGCTTGCCCTTGCCTTTCTTCTTCTGCACCATCAAAATGGTGTCAGATTTTCCTTTCTTAAGGTTAAGCTCAGCAGTTCTCAACATGCTGAGCATTTCAGGCAATGGCTTATCAATTTCATTCATGTTATAATTCATGACAAATTGATTTAAGGCTTGTGGCAAAGATTGCAAGATCAGGTCAGTGGCCAGCTCTTGGCCAAGTGGGAATCCCAACCTTTGTAGGTTTTCTACGTACCCAATCATCTTGAGTACATATTGACCTACGGGAGTCCCTTCTTACATTTTAGACCCAAACAATGCCTTAGAGACTTCATCTCTCTCATGCCTTGCTTGTCCTTGATATAGTTGACGAAGATGTCCAACCATATCATAAACATTCATGAACTCATGTTGTTTCTGAAGCTCAGAGTTCATCGTCGCGAGCATTAGACATGACACATCTAATGCATCATCTTGATGCTTCTTGTAAGCATCTTTGTCAACTCGCGAGGCAGTGGCAGGAGGTGCCTCCAGAATGGGCTGCTCCAGGACATACAACTTCCTTTCTTGGGTGAGAACAATTCTCAGGTTCCTGTACCAGTCCAGGAAATTTGCTCCATTGAGCTTGTCCTTCTCAAGGACAGAACATAGAGAGAGAGTGTTCGTGTTTGTCGACATAGTTATCTACAACATACAATGCAGAGAATTAATATCATATTCCTTTTATCATTTAATTAGGCCTTTAATCAAATGATGCTCCCACTGAATTATAGGAATTTTGTAGAATCGAGTTATGGATGGGTCAAACCACATTACTAGATTCGTACAAACTAGCTATAATTCTTGCGGGACAAGAACCACATCATACTAAGCCTTTGAGTAAGCTTTGGCTAAATCGCCCAAGACTTAGTACGATCGGTGGGTAACACTTTACCGATTACATCTCTATGCAACTCTTGTTTATAGGATCAAGACCCACATTTACAAAAGACCTTGAGTTAGCTTTAGCTAAATCGCCCAAGATTTAGTGTAAATGCGATCTTACCCTATCTTTCCAATGATTGGAATATGCCTATAGTTCTACTCGATCCAATTGAGTTAACTAGTTTTGCTCAATCTAATTGAGCTTACTCTAACCCAAGCGTGATATACCAAGATAATATGCGTTGTTCTGCTTTGGCAGATTCAATAACAACAAATGATTGAGGTAGTGATGGGTATTAAAGCTCGGTAGGCATTTTCAAGTTGATTCGATTATGATCTAATCTAATCGTAATGTGTATCTTATACGCATTTAGGCCTTTATTATCCTATATTAGCATGCATCACATACATACAATCATTATTCTAGCATAAATCATATAGAAACAAGAAAATTATCCTAGCATGCATCATATACATACAAGCATTATTCTACTAGCATGCATCACATACATACAAGCAAAATCAAATAAATATATATATATATATCAACATATATATATATATATATAATTAAATGTGATATAGTCGTGGCCCTACTACGATCTTCTCTAGCCAACGAGAAGATCGGACGGTCAACTTAAGGCTAGCGGCTTCTCCAAGCGCTTCCTTTGACTGCCATGTGTTGTCGTCACCCTTCTCGTAATCTCATCTTCAAGTGGACTTTTCACCGCTCCATTTTGTACATTACAAATATGAAACTCGAGTTACATTCGAGTCTAAAACTATTTACAACTAGAATATCAAAAGAAGAGGTACGACGCGCAGGTCGCATACACTATACAACACACACAGCCACAAAACGGCACGCAGGCCGTATTATGAATTACAACACATCACATCCAATCATATTGAGGTTATTGGGCCATGACAATCACAGAATTATACATAATTCTAAATTATGTATTTTTACAGAAAATTTCTAAAATATTTCCTTTTTTTTTCAATTTTATGAGTCACCTCCCCGTAATGGTCGCGCTAAGCGGTTTCCGGGCGCGATCGCGGGACAAGGCCCCTTTCGGGGATAGGGGCAGCGCCCCTACTTGCAAAATAAACTTTGCGAGTGTCCCTACAATGATCTTACAGTGACTTAAGTCGCTGTACCAAAAACCTAAAGTGAGAACTCGCTGTTACGGAGAGTTTTTCTCGACGGTTGAAGCCTACAAGTGTCCCAACACTCGTTGCTTCGATTCTTCGAGAAAAATACCCAAAAATTCTATAAAAATAGGAAATTTACATAAACATATAAATCTGTAATTTTTATATCTAATACAAAAATTACAAAAAATAAAACACATACATGCTTCTACACGCGGGCTCGACACCATCGCTGGGTTTTTCCAGCCGCAAACCGCCATCGCAAGTCGAGGAACCTCTATATCGCCAGCTAAAATCCTATTCTAATAATCTACTGGTAAATAAATGAAGATATAGAAGAAGATGTAACTGAAAATCATGGCTGTATCTTAAAAATGGTACTATGATGCTTGATGTATGTCTCTTTACTAATCGCAGCAATACGTAACTGGAACGAAGCATACCCTCTATTGGTATCCACACAAGCAATAGGTGGAGAAAACACACCCTTGAGTGTGCTAGCACTCTATGGATGGTTCGGTCAAGGAGGTTGGGAGAGGGAGAGAGCTTGAGGGAAGTTGATCCAAGGTTGAAGATGAAGTTGTGTAACCCACACAAAATGAATTACCACATGAATAACCATCAAGTGGCCAGCCACTTCATGGAGAGGGGGTTACATGCATGCATGTAACTCCCATGACCCTTGGTCTCCCTCATGAGGTGGCACCACATGACAAAGTCAATGATGATGTGGAGCATCATCATTGGCCGGCCATGCCAAGTCATCATCATGACATGGCATTTGGTCAAGTCAAACTTGACCTTTCATCTTCCCTCTCAAGTCAAGTCAAACTTGACCTCTTATCTCCCATGGTTGATCAAATCCAACCATTTGATTCAAGTCAATTTTAATTTAATGAATCTCTATTCATTAATTTAAATTGATTTGATGAATCAAATCTAAATTAGACTCATTCAACACTTGAATCAACTTGAGTCTAACTCAATTAGTCTAATTTGGATTACTCTTAATCCAATTTGGTTCATCCCATGAACCTAATCCTCATGGTTCATCATATAAACCTAATCTCCATCTAATTACCCTTTTGTGTGTGACCCTATAGGTTATTGTAATGTTGGCAATGTCCCTAAACCGATTTAGGAACATAAGCAATGAGTGGTATCTAGCAATACATCATTGCTACCCAAGTTACAAGAATGTTGAGCTCCAACATCACCTTTGTGACTACTAATTGTGACTCTCACAATATGTGACAATGTCCCTCTATCCTTGACATCTAGATTGACCAATCGAGGCATAGACCGTGTCATCCTCGGTACAATCTAAATCTTGAACTCCAAGTAGACTCACTCTAATCAAATGAGCTCAATATCTCATATTGATTCATTTGGGCAGGCCATGCACTTCGTGGTCTCACTCTATCAAGAATATCGATGTCTCTCCCGTCATATAGGAGGGATAGATCCCATCTACATCACTCACATCCCTCCGCATAATTTGTTACATACCCAGTAATCGCCTTTATAGTCCACCCATTTACGGGTGACGTTTGACGAAGCCAAAGTATGCAACGCCTTATGTAGGGAACCATGGTGACTTCAGGTCTAAGGACTAATAGTCATACTAATAGCCACATGAGAAAGTATATGACACTCATATAACGATCCACGATACTTTCTCATGGCGGGTCATTCAGTATACATTCTCTAATGTATACCCATGTGTCAACTCGATATCTCATATCCATGACTTGTGAGATCAAGTCATCATGTTGACCTACATGCTAGTCTCTACGCATTAACATTGTCCCTGAATGTTAATACTTGACTAGGAATGATTAAGAGTAGTGTTCTCTATATCATCTCATTATCGATTCAACAAATCGACTGATATAGATAAGAACCTACTACTCAAGGACATTATTATATTTAGTTATTTGGCACCAATACAAGTAAATATAATAACCATGCCTTTATAAATAGGAATATGATACAATAAAGTCCATACAACAATCATCACATGATTGACTCTAGGGCTTTCACTAACAGTTTTAACCCAAGTATGGTGCCCCCATACTTGCTTAACCACCCTTAGCCTAGATCTAAGCCTTCTAGCCATCTCCATCAGCCTCACGCCTCTCGGATCCCTCCAAGTCATCCATGACTTGTTCATCCATCACGCTAGCCTTCAGGTGCTTCCATCTGCTATGTCATGCTAACGGTGTCTACACCGCCAAGGCACATTTGACTTACGCCGCCAAGACTCCTCTTGGACTTTACGTCGCCAATCCATTGGACTTATGCTGCCAAGACTCCCGCTTGGACTTTACGCGCCAATATCAAACCCCTTGGACTTCTCAAATGCCAAGACTCAAACTTGGACTTTCCATGTCAAGACCCATGCTTGGACTTCCCTTGTGCCAAGTACTCAAGACTTGGACTTTCCCAAATGCCAAGTGTCCCACTTGGACTTTCCATGCCAAGTACCCATGACTTAGACATTACCTTGTCAAGACCCATGCTTGGACTTTCCCATAATCACATGATCAACCCTAGTCGACCATCAAAGTCTCCCTCGAGTCAAACTTGAGTCTGGTCAATTATAACCTGAGTCAATTGTATAAACAATCTCCCCAAAACATTAACCGACATCAATGTCAAACATCAATGTCAACTCACTTTGTCAAACCACTTTGTCAAACATCAAAACATCACTCGATTCAAACTCGAGTCTGGTCAATCGTGACCTGGGTCGATTTCACCAACAGGGCATGCAACAGTCGACTACTACATGCCATCAGTTGACTACCGCTCTAACGACCGAGTCCCAATGGCTTTTGACGTGTCATTTTCACCATCCAACGGTAGGCTTGGCAGTCGACTGCTGCCTGCATAGCCAACTGATCAGTCGGCTACCAGCAGTTCTATGCCCGCGACCACTTTCAGCAGTCGACTACCATCCCTTGACACTTTGATTGATGGTCAGCAGTCAACTGCTAAACCCTAACAATCGACTTCTGGGCCAGAAACCCTTGAGTCGAACACCAGTCGACGTTTAGTCGACTCACAGCCTTCGACTACTATCTATAGCAGTCGACTGGTGTCGGGTAAAACATCAAACAAATACTTGTTTGAGCATCTGACGGTTGGGTAAACCTCAAACCACCTGTTTGAGCATCCCAAACTTCTATTCATGGGGTAGAAATCTCAAACTCATGTTTGAGCATCTGACTTATCCAATTGTTGGGTAAAACCTCAAACACAAGTTTGAGCATCCGACTTATTGGATAAAACCTCAAACCTAAGTTTGAGCGTCCGACACTTGACTTAGCCATTCGACCAAGTTCACCTAGCTGAGCTACCCCGTCCCGGGTTACAATCTCTCACTCTCATCTCCCATGAAGTCCCTCGCCTCAAAGCTCTCTTCAGTTTGCGTCCCTCTGATGCACTAAGACCTCGTCTTTTCCAGTGCCATCCTTCGTGTCTCGCCATGAAGTCTGCTTCCTCTGGCTTCACTTCATTTTCTCCTCGTCTGGCGGTCCCTCGGATGCACCAAGCGTACGGCTTCCGCAATGCCATCCTTCACTGACTCAAGGACTCGAGCTATGAGATGTTGAACTCGCCAATGCTTTATCAAGCTAACACATGTGTGATTCACTTAAGTCCTGCACAACTTAAACACACACATCAAATCACATAACAACCTTACTTAAACCCTTTGCCACACACATCAAAACTAAACAATACTTGGGTTGATTGCCCTAACAATAACTACTGACATTCATTTGTAGAATACTCATACACTTGATGAAATGCGTAAAAGCGCATAGGTATCAGCTGGGGTCTCTGAACAATGGATGGTTTTGGCACTTCCTATACTGTATGAACCACCCTTTCCTCTATCCATCCTAGGGCATAGTCGATAATCTGGTGAGGCTTGTAGACCTGAGGAGGAAACAAGGCCTTCTTGTCTGGATGAGCAGAAGTTGTCCTCGTTGAGCTACCTTCCAAGCTTGCTAGGCTTCTTCTAGGTTAATGTACTTCTCAACTCATCCCAACAAGCTATCGTAATCATGAGGGGGTTTTTTCATCAAGAATTGAAAGAAATCTCCCTCTAATAGTCCTTGTGAGAAGGTGTTGACAAAGATCTCCGAGGTGGTCGAGGGTACGCCCAATGCTACTCGATTGAAGCATTGAATATTGTCCCGCAAGGATTCTTGGTTCTTTTACTTCATAGAGAAAGGGTTGAGAGTAGTTTTGTGATACCTTTTGCTATTGGAGAAATGATGTAGGAAGGCAACACTCAAACTTTCAAAAGACTGGATGGAATAAGGAAGAAGTCTAATAAACCATCTCTAGGTTAATCTAGATAGAGAAAACTCAACACTTAACCCTGTAAGTATATTGGTGCAGTAAGGAAACATTCTCAAACCGACCGAGGTGATCCTCCGGGTCTAAAGATCCATTATACACTCTGAGTTATAGGGGTCTAAAGTACTTTGATAGCTCTTCTACTAAGATGTCCTAAGAAAAAGGAGTGTGTCGGCTATGCTTCTCAATACTGACTAGGGCTTTCCCTTTCTTGGGGTCTCTCAGAGGTGATTTCCTGAACACAGACCCCTCGTGACTGTTCCTCTTGCAGGACAACTCGAGGCAATGACTCTACAGGACCGGAGGTGATTGAATAGGATTTTTGTTCTACAATATGTGTCTTCACAGAATTTCTTCAACAGTAGCAATAACGATCCTAGTTAGGTTCTCCCTTGTCAAAACTTCTCTACCAGTGGAACCTTGATTCTCTAAATTCCATGTATTATCCTCCATCTCAACATCTCAACTCAGTTCCCACAAATGATGTTAATTGATCCCATTTGAGATCAAAGGATGGGGACACTCAGTAAGGTACTCATAGTTGAATGCCTTGATTGACTGAGTTAAGACATCTTCTTTGATGCATAGAGTTAGTTGGATTGGTCTTCTTCTACTCAAGTTCATCAAATTTATTGTCGAAATGGACAATACCTAGAACCTATAAGGGCTCACAAAGAGATGAAAATGGCATCGAGAAGTACCTCAGCGAAGCCCCTCTGACGCTCAAGTCAAAAAGTGGGGGAAAAAGTGGAAAGTAGAGAGAAAGAGTAGAAGATTAGATATTACTTGATCCCCTATTTATGTTCACCTCCTCCTAGCTTTATATAGGAAAAGAAGAATGTGCTTTTTGGGGGGGAAAGATGCGACATGAAGACAGCTTCCTGGAGAAGATCGTGGAGTCATGGTTTCCTATAGAAAATCATGGAGTCGTGGCATCTTGGAGAAGATCATGGAGTCGTCGCTTCTTGGAGAAGATTGTGGAGACGTGACTTCTTAGAGGAGATAGTGAAGATGTGTTGATCTAACTATCAAACCAAGCTAGAGTGGTCATCTAAGCTCGAGAGATCAAAATGTTGAACTGAGCTCGAGTGATTACTGAGCTTAGAAGATCAAGATGATCTAATTGCCGAACTGAGCTCAGGTGAACTTCAAATGGACTTGAATTGGCTCACGCTTTATTTGTCCAGGTTCAAAGTTGGATTCCTCAGCTTGATTATTGACATGATCTTGCCATTTATCGAGGAGTATTTCCACCTCATCATAGGCATCTCTCACCAAGTCTAGTCGAAGGAGGTGTAAATATGATTGACTAGACTGGTATTAAATCCTCATCTCAGAAACATGCGAGATCGTGTTGATTCATAGCGAGATCTGAGGCAACATTCCCCATGCCCAAGAAACCATTGCTTCGTTCTTAAACACCTGTCAAACTATACCGTCGAGCCACATGTATCAAAATTATCCTGTTGAGACCTACGATGGTCTGACTACGTGACCACATGTGCTAAAGAAATCATAGAGATCTAGGAGATCTTCTTTTATGGGATGGTGGAGATTTGGAAATATAGTGTTGTGGCTGAGACTTCCAAAATAATAATGGCTAATTTGATGGTGGAGACTTTTGATCAGATAGTTGCAGTTGCTCCCTTCCCCTTTATTAGGGTGCGTCGAGTGAGGGATCCTCCTCATATCCTTGTCATCTTCCTCTTTAATCATCTTCTACCTTTGTCCGTGCTTTCGGCTTCCTTCATCTAAGTATAAGTTCCATTCTTTTCCTCCTTTTTGCTTTACTTCATGGCTGAGAGTTCACCGTTGTGGTATGAAACCACCTTCACTGCTTTTGACCAAGATGAAAGAGTAGCCATTAGGAAAGCCTTCGAAATCTACAACTCTTACCGAATGTGTATCTCGCTGCCGATGCAACACCCACATGATGTAATAGAGCGATGTCCTAAGGAAATCACCTTAGTTATTAATAAAATTCACTATTTGAGTGCACATTTTATGTGTATTTGATTGGATCTTAAACTCATTTACTGAATTCTATAATACGATACATAACATGAGAGTAATTATGATTGGATAATAATTAGTGGATATCTCATCATATGTAATTATGTAAGTATCGAAATTATCCCTAGTCGATGAACTGATGAGATTGGACATCATCAATTCTATGAGAATAGCACATGTTATGCTCCTTGGTTTATCCAAGCATTCGATACTCGTTGAACGGAAGCATAGGGATGCTGAGAGTGAACATGTGAATGCTAGTTAGGTTAACTATTTCATTGGAGTGACCTGCTATAAGACTTCATATGGTTATTTATGTCGATGAAGATCTCATTGTAGCTCGAGTGCGACATTCCTTGGACTTGAGGTATTCAAGTCACCTTGGTCATGATGCCTCATACTTTGACTTCTTCTTAGCCATCTCCATAGGAGAAGTCACTCTGGGTTGATTGGGTATAAATCAAAGTGATTGAAGGCGTTTGAATAGCTCACAGAGGATTCACCACTCTTGTTAAAAGAGATATATACCTTAGGCATCTTGTCAAGATTGTTACTCAGAAGTCATTGACCAAAGCAAGCATGTTAAGAAGATGGTCTTCTTGGGAATATGCATTGAGTAACTTGAATCCATAGGATAAGAAACTAACTTGGACTATGTCACGCCACGAGAGTATATCTGACCATCGATCGAACGGTACCCTCTTATGACAATATAAATATAAAATCGATACATGACCCCAAATAGTTGCTACTACACACAAGCTATAAAACACAGCGGAATACACCATCAGATAATAAAGATACATGACTCAAATATGCACTTCGGAGTGACTTTGACACAACAAGAATCATAATAGAAACCAACAACCAAACCGAAATCATAATAAAGGCCAAATACATACAATACATCTGTATACCACAAATGCAGAAACAATATAGGATAAAATCCCAAAACAAACAAAACAAGAGCATACAACAATATGGAATAAATATCAAACCACTCGGTGAGAGATGGGATCAGCTAGCGGAGCTTCGAGCACCCAAGGAATCTTCTACATGTGTCCTAGGCGACAAGAAAACTCAGGGTTTATGGTGGTGAGTACAAGACTCAGTGGTAATATGAAAGATAGTGCATGAACAACATATAACACATGGAGATCAACATATATACATAAGGAGATCAACGAATATACAATCTTAAAGGTAATAACAAATAACTACAGTATAAATCTAATCAGTGCATATACCAAACTGACCAACTGAACATAACGTAATGTACTGACATACCTGAAAAGTCTGCAACGACAAAACTTATACAACCTGAACAAGTATACAACAATATAATATGTACAACATGTATGAACAATACTACATCTGTAATCAACACACAGTCATATGGTCAACATGTAAACAAATACATAACGAACCTGGTCCATCCTATACAACAAGATGACACTAATTAAATGAGTACAACAACCCGATCCAACTCGTAAACTGTACTCCACCCACAATAGTACAGAATATGCAAATAGCATGCAAGATGAAGTACAAAGATATGCAACAAGAATAGCCCAATCAAATGCAACATCTCATAAGCATATATAGAATATATATATATATATATATATATATATATATATATATATATATGCAGATGCATGGTCATGCCTGCACACCCCACTCGCTACCACGACTCCAGTGTGGCCTAGGTGGCATGACATGACAACTGTCCTAACTCAACAACTACCACTACTCTCGAGTGGTCGAGTGGGCAGTATGAATAAGTAGAGATAAACTAAAGAGCTATAAGCTACACAATGTGGGTCTCTGTTGTTGGTCACTCCGACTATCACTACCCATGAGTGGTCGAGTGCCACACACGCAGGAGAAACTGCACGCAACTCTAATTACCACCATTAATAGTGGCCGAGTGCGACACAACAGATGATCTGCCCACACACCAGCTACTACTACCATGAGTAACCGTGGAGACAGGATGACTGACGACCCTCTCACCCACAAGGGAGACCAAGTCACCAACATGCATGTAAATGTGATGAATGCATAACTACACACACATATATCCACAACACACTCTCTATCCAATAGAGAGTCATACACAACTGACAGTAAACCATGCTAGGACCTCCAATCCGTAGCAACCCACTATCGACAATCAAACATGCTAGGACCTCCAGTCTGTAGCAACCCACTATCGACAATCATCTATGCTAGGACCTCCAATCAATAACAACCCACTATCGACAATCCATACAACTATACACAGATCCATGATCCATAATAGACACACAATGTAAAGGGATATAACACGATAATCCACTCTACATTTTAAAACATCACCCACTCCCAGATGATTTATCATGATGACACAAATCAAGTCTACAATCGTACTCAGCTATAAACATATAATTAAGCATCTATGGGTTCACTGTAATGCCCGCCCTTATCTGCTCTCAGGGCGGCGCTACTTTTTTTTTTTTTTATATAACATGACATATAGGGATCATTTCACAATCTACATACTTAGACATGTTATCATGACCTAAACCTTCTTTTATGCATGCATCACACATCATATTCATAATTAGCATGTTAACATATCATAGCTTCTTTTATAACATGCATCACATTTCATATTCATAATTTGGCATGTTCCATATCCTATCTCATTTTACCACATGCATAACATGAAGATCTATTCATGAGTTCTATCATATCAAACTTTTATAAGTAATTGAACAGTAACATAACTAAGCAACATTCAACATGGTACTAATAAATCTCAAGTCTTATAAGCGGAAGCAAATGTCTTAAGGTGTTCACGGAGCATATAAATATAGGCAGATAGTAATAGGGTCATTTTCCACCATGCCACCATCACACACACTTGGCCCCTCCTGCTACTTCCTCTTAGTTCATGTTTCCTTTATCTGCAGTATATGGACAACATAAACTATAAGCATATAGCTTAGTAAGATTCTTGCCTACTCACAAAAGCCACAAACTTCATCAAAAAAATAGAAAGCAGGAGCATACTAGCATAAATAGCATAAGTATTTCATAACAACACTATGCATCAACTTACCAACGTAATGAGAACATAAGCATGACATACAATTTACATAGCATGCTAAACATAATTAAATCTAAGCAGGGCATAAATTAAACCATAAGCATTCATGGCATCATCAACCGTAAACATGCATAAAGGACATAATCATAAGCATTCTTAAACTTGACATAAGCATTCATAATTTCCTCAATTCTAACATGCATAAAGGTCATAATCATAAGCATTCTTAAACTTAACATAAGCATTCATAATTTCATAAATCATAGAAAAGCATCAGGGACATAATCATAAGCATTCTTAAACTTAACATAAGCATTCATAATTTCATAAATCATAGACAAGCATCAGGGAAATAATCATAAGCATTCTTAAACTTAACATAAGCATTCATAATTTCATAAATCATAGACAAGCATCAGGGACAAAATCATAAGCATTCTTAAACTTAACATAAGCATTCATAAAAGTCCTTTCTTTTCAAAACATATACATATAGGTACTTTAACATAATCATAACTTGAATGGGGGGCCCCAGGTTAAGTACCACATAATGCGCGTTCCCTAATAGGCTGGGGTAGCGAGCCACCAGACCTACTAGAGCAAGACCTCTTACGTCTTACCAGGGCAAGACCTCTTACGTCTTCTTATGTCCCTATGGATTTGATTAACGACCACCTGACGGGTCGGGTACTTAACCTCTTACAAAGTAAAATACTTAATTCCTTTCTTTCTTGTCATATCATAAAGAATGCTCTTAATCCCCAACATAAACAGGGAAGCATCTCAATCTTGTCTTATCATAAGGAGAGCTCTTAATCCCTACTTGAAAGGGAAGCATCTCCATCTTATCTTATCATAAGGAGAGCTCTTAATCCCTACTTGAAAGGGAAGCATCTCCATCTTAGACATTTCATAACATACATGCATTCATAACATAAGAGTACCCTAAAGGGGTCCTAAAGCATAAACATGTTTATCACATAAGCATATTTCAGAGGCATATTCATGGCATATTAAATCATAAAACATGTTCATCTCAAAGGCATATTTCATGGCATATTACATCATAAACATGTTCATCACATAGGCATAATTCATGGCATATTATAATCATCCACATAACATATTTCATGGCATATAAAAATCATAATCATGTTCATCACATAAACTTATTTCATGGCACATAAAAATCATAATCATGTTCATCACATAAACATATTTCATGGCATATAAAAATCATAATCATGTTCCTCACATAAACTTATTTCATGGCACATAAAAATCATAATCATGTTCATCACATAAACATATTTCTTGAAGGCATACAACCTAATACAACTTCATAAGGGGTATTTTCATGAAACCCTAACCCTAAACCTAATGTTGGCCGAAACATGTAGGGCACCATTTTCTTTATTTTTGTTACATAAACTCCTACTTGAAGACATACAACCTAATACAACTTCATAAGGGGTATTTTCATGAAACCCTAACCCTAAACCAATGTTGGCCGAAATATGTAGGGTACCAAAATTTGATTCTTGTTACATAAATTCATACATGAAGCCATATGACATAACATAACTTCATAAGGGGTATTTTCATGAAGCCCTAACCCTAAAACCATTGGTGGCCGAAACATAAATGTAACGCCCGTAAAATTCCTAGCAATTTTACAGGAATTTTTGGCTTGATGATCATGGGCCTTGGGTGGGCCTTTTTCCAAAACAAAAGAAAATAAGCCAAAAATGGATGCAAGACCTAGGAATTGAACTCCAAACCTCTAGAGATAGCCAAACCCTATAGATGCACCCACTAACCAGAAGCCCAATAGGATATTATCATTAGAGGAAGGGGGGGGATTATAGATAAGTGTGATAAAGGCAAATGAAGAGGCATGGAAGAAGAGAAGAGAAACTTCTCTTCCTCCCTTTATAAAGAAGAGAGAAAGTTCTAATTTGCCACTTCCTCTCTTCTTCTCCTTCTCACCGAAACCTAGAGCCTCTCCCTCTCCATTTCCTCTTGGCCAACCTCATCCAAGCAAGAAAGCAAAGGCTAGGTTGGTTCTTTAGGTTATCTTCCCACGCAGCAAAGCGAAGGATGTAAGTATCCCCACCTGCATACGAGTAGCTTCGATTGATGTTTGTAAAAGAAATCTATATGTTATATCTAACCAAGCTATGTTTTAGTTTATCAATGAAGTTGTATGCTATGTTTAGGAGGTAGATGATGATGTTAACATGGAAAAAGGAATTAGGTTAAAAGCTAACCCTAATAGCCCCTAAAGCCTATTCGGCCATGCCATGATTTTAGGGTTTTGATGAAGCTCTATGTCATGTTTTTGTAACTATATGATGATGTTAGGATTAAGATGGATTAGGGCAAAGGTTAACCCTAAAAACCCTACTTGGACCATTCGGCCAACCTAGGTTTTTGGGTGAACAAATGAAGTTTTAATCCATATGTTATATGCAAATGAAGTTGTTGTTATATGAAATGAATTAGGTTGTTGTTATATGAAATGAATTAGGTTAAAGGTTAACCCTAAAAACCCTACTTGGACCATTCGGCCAACCTAGGTTTTTGGGTGAACAAATGAAGTTTTAATCCATATGTTATATGCAAATGAAGTTGTTGTTATATGAAATGAATTAGGTTGTTGTTATATGAAATAAATTAGGTTAAAGGTTAACCCTAAAAACCCTACATGGACCATTCGGCCAACCTAGGTTTTTGGGTGAACAAATGAAGTTTTAATCCATATGTTATATGCAAATGAAGTTGTTGTTGTATGAAATGAATTAGGTTAAAAGATAACCCTGGAAGACCCTATGGACCATTCGGCCATCATGCATTTTGGGGATTAGATGAAGTTTTAATATAAGTCTTATGTGCATATGAATTTGTTGTTAAGTTAAATGAATAGGTTAACATGTGTTTTATGTTGGGTGAATTCATGTTGACTTGTGATATTAAATAATGCTAGATGAAGATAACATGCCTTAGGTTAGTGTTTACTTACTTTTGATGCCATGCCCTTTTGCCATGTCTATGTGTATGCGATGTTTAAAATATGTTATGAAATGGAAGAAGATAAGTTTATGAAATGAAACAAAATGATATGTTCACGACATGAATATGACATGATGATGAAATGAAGAATGATATATTATGAAGTGAAGAATGGCATGTTTACGAAATGAAAGATGATATGTCCATGAAGGGAAGCATGATGTGTTATGAAATGAAGTATGCTGTGTTTGCAAAATGAAATAAGCTATGTTATAAAATAAGCATATAAGTATTTTACCTTCTGCATGGCTTGTACCAAGACCCTAACAGGGTCCAAGAAGGGATGGGCTCCTAAGATGCCCTAGGTCGATGGAATAAGACTCGGGCCTAGGAAGGGCTTCTATGTATAATTGCCCCTAGGTCGATGGAATAAGACTCGGGCCTAGTACGGGATGGGCTCCAAGATGCCTTAGGTCGATGGAGTAAGACTCGGGCCTAGGATGGGCTTCTACACTATGACGATTGCCCTAGGTCGACGGACTAAGATCGGGCCTAGTAACCTATTAGGTTCGAGACTTGCTACCTCGGGCCTATTTAGGGATGCGCGCTATGATAATGAAGAAGTGGTACAATGCCAGCCCCAAATATGTTGAGAATTATATTTACGTACCTATAATATATGTTTTCAAAAGCATCCTGCATATGTTACCTGATTAGATTGTTATGTTACATGTTATGTTTGATATGCCATGTTTATGTCACTAGGCTACATATGATGCATGTTATGTTTGATATGCCATGTTATGTCACTATGCTACATATGATGCATGTTATGTTTGATATGCCATGTTTAGGTCACTATGCTACACTATGCTACATATGATGCATGTTATGTTTGATATGCCATGTTTATGTCACTATGCTACATATGATGCATGTTATGTTTGATATGCCATGTTATGTCACTATGCTACATATGATGTATGTTATGTTTGATAGGTCATACCTATATGTTTTATGTTATGTTGATTGCTACGTTACATATGTTATATGTTATGTTTAAATAAGTCCTAGACGTACATGACATGATGCTATGTTATAGATGATACATGTTATGCTGCCATGCTATGGATGAGATATGTTATGTTTACTCATGTTATTTATGATACATGTTAAGTTGATTACGCCATGTATGTTACATGTTATGTGGCTTATATGTTATGAATGTTACATGCTTATATGTTATGAATGGTACATGCTATGATTAATGTCGATATATGGTTTTTGTGAGTAGGACTGGATCTTACTAAGCCTATGTGCTTATAGTTTATCTTTCCCTCAGATCGCAGATAAGGGTAAGGGATGGATAAACTAAAGGGAGCAGCAGGAGGGGCCAAATGTGTGTGGCAGTGGCATGGTGGAGAAGATCCGTTAGGTTTATATATATATGTTTGCCTATGATGATGATGTTTATGGATGTCCTTACTTATGTCTCCATATGACAACGATGGTTATGAACCTGAACTAAGCACTAAGTATCTATCTAAGTTATAATGCATGCTCTATGTTAATAAGAAGAAGTAAAGAAGAAGTAAGAAGAAGTATCTATATATGTTATGATGCATGCTCTATGTGAAGAAGAAGTATATATATATATATATGTCAATGCATGTTTATGTTATATAAAAAAAAAATAATGTCTAAAGTCTTCATTTGTAAATAGAAATATGTATAAAGTCTTCCGCTGTATGTATGTATGTATGTATGTACGGTCGCGTCACGCGCCGCCCCTTCCGGATTCTGGGTCCCCAAAAGGGCGGGCGTGACAAGTTGGTATCAGAGCGGATCTGCCTTTCCACTACACACACATCAAGCTCCAAATCCTGCCGCTCCAAGTAAGAATTCTATGTCTTCTCTAATTTTGTGAATTTGTTTTCCATGTATGATAGGAAATGCTTCTAGCTTAAATATGCATGAAAATAGGTATGATACCCTTATGCTTGTTCTTGTACGATATAAAATACCTTAAGGTTAAACTATGCATGAGAACATGAATGATGCCTTAAGCTTAAAATGACTTTATGTTAGCTTTAGTTTAAGTATGCGTAGGACAACGAACGAAAACTTATACTAGTTTTACCTTAATATATGAAGATAAACATGTCTGGAAGACGCAGTAGTAGAGCTGATGAGCTAGCACCCCCGCATGACCTTACACACGTAGTCACAGAACTCCAACGACAAGTTACAAAACAACAACAAGTAATAACTACCCTAATGAATCAGCGAGGAAACCCTACTGCCCCACCAACGGGCCCCGGCCCGATGGTTCAACAGGAAGCTTACCTGATCCAGTGGCAGAGACTAAAGCCGGAAAATTTCTCTGGTACTGGTGAACCATGGGATGCCCAAGCCTGGTTCAAGACGGTGGAAAGCATTGTGGAGCTACTGGACTGGCCCGAATACGAGAAGATTAAGTGTGTATCATTCTGCCTTTCGGGAGATGCTCGGATGTGGTGGGAACGGGTTAAAACCAAGAGACAAGTAAATCAGATGAAATGAACAGATTTTGAGTACGAGTTCTTCGAAGAATTCTTCCACATGAGTGTGACCAACAAGCATTACGACGAGTTCACTGGGTTCCGACAAGGTGACCTATCGGTCAGCGAAGCCGTGAAGAGATTCAACCGACTCGCACGTCTGTGCCCAGAGTTGGTCAGCACGGAAAGAGAAAGGGTCAGACTCATGCTGAAGATGCTTCGACCAGAAATAGCTCTGAATGTGGTCGGCGGAGTTCATAGACCGCAGACCGCAGAGGAGTTGTTCAGTAGTGCCTTAATTACCGAGCATTACCTGAACAACATTAGTCAGCAAAAGAAAGCACTGAGTGAAGGCAGGGGTCAGGCCCAGTCAGGAGGTCAGAGGAACCAGAGTGCTTGGAAAGGGAACCCCACTGGCAAGAGAAGACAATGGGAGAATCCTAAAGGAGGTCCAGCGAGCAAGCAGCCAGATCCTCTGTGCTACTCGGAAGATACATCCTGGAGTATGCTACCAAGGCACAAATCGATGTTACAACTGTGGACGGACAGGGCATAGAATCAAGGACTGTCCTATCCAGGTTCAGGCACCTCCTCAGCCGTATGCCCAGCCCAGGAGTGCTCCTCCACAGTTACATCAGATGCAGGCCGCAATCGAAGGAACCCCAATCCACCAAGGGAGACTAGAAGCCCCACCACCATGATGACAGATGCTAGGTATTCTCTCTCACCCAAGAAGATGTGGCAAATGCCTCTACAGCTTGTCACAGTCGATATTTATTTTCCACAAAGATGCTATCGCATTATTCGACACTCGGCAACACATTCGTTTGTTTCTACGCACTTTACTGGAAAGATAGACATACCACCACAAGCTCTAGATCACAAGTTCTTAACCACACTACCCTCGGGAGAGGTAATGCCCTCCACTCATATGCTGCGAGCCGCACCCATCAGAATTGCAGACAGAGAACTCTACTGCGATCTGATAGTGCTCGACATGCAGGATTATGACATTATATTGGGCATGGATTTCGATCGAGTGCCGAAAAAGGAAAGTGGTATTCCAGCCGGAGGCGGAGCCTAAGTTCGAATTTATCGGAGAACCAAGGAGAAGAGTCAATAAGATTTTATCAGCCCTACAGGCACGTAAGATATTAGATAGTGGGTGCACTGGGTTTCTGGCACACGTAGTTGATACAAGTCAAGATGAGGACCAGAAGCTAGAGAATGTCAGAGTTGTATGCAACTACCCAGAGGTATTCCCAGATGAACTACCAGGGTTAGCCCCAGATAGAGAGGTAGAATTTGAGATCGAGTTGATTCCTGGTACTAACCCGATCTCTAAAGCACCTTACCGTATGGCGCCGGCTGAATTAAAGGAACTTCAGGGACAGCTACAGGAGTTACTCGACACGGGACTTATTCGCCAAGTCGCCTCCATGGGGAGCTCCAGCTGTTGGTGAAGAAGAAAGATGGGTCTATGCGAATGTGCATAGACTACCGAGCCGAACAATGTGACGATCAAGAACCAGATCCTCATCGTGGATTGATGACCTGTTCGACCAACTAAAAGGTGCCGCCATCTTCTCTAAGATTGACCTGAGGTCCGGCTATCATCAAGTAAAAGTAAAACCAGATGATATACCAAAGACGGCCTTCCGGACAAGGTATGGGCATTACGAGTTCGTAGTTATGCCCTTCGGAGTGACGAATGCACCTGCCCTGTTCATGGATTTGATGAATCGGGTATTCTCGGCATTCCTCGACAAGTTTGTGATCGTCTTCATAGACGACATACTAATATATTTGAGAACCCCCGAGGAGCATGCAGAACACCTGAATGTGGTATTGCAGATTCTTCGGGAAAAACAGCTATTCGCAAAGTTCTCCAAATGCGAGTTCTGGCTTGAACAAGTATCATTTTTGGGTCACGTGATATCCAAGCACGGAGTGATGGTAGACCCAATAAAGATTGAAGCCGTGAGTAACTGGAACCGACCAAAGAATGCCAGCGAAATCAGAAGCTTTCTTGGGCTAGCAAGCTACTACCGGAAGTTTGTAGAGAACTTCTCCAGGATTGCCGCCCCTATGACAGTCCTCACCAGAAAGAACAAGAAATATGAGTGGACGGATGCCTGCGAGAGGAGTTTCACAGAATTAAAAAGGAGACTGACCAACGCTCCAATCCTTGCTCTTCCGGATAGTAATGAAGGCTTCGACATGTACAGTGACGCTTCCAAGTTGGGACTCGGAGCTGTACTTATGCAGAATGGCAAGGTCATTGCCTACGCCTCTAGGCAACTCAAGGAACACGAAAGGAATTATACCACCCACGATTTAGAGCTAGCGGCCGTGGTCTTTGCTCTCAAAACATGGAGGCATTATCTCTATGGAGCTCAGTGTAGGATCTATACGCACTCACCAGAGTCCAAATATTTCTTCACACGTATGACCGAACATGACACAGATGGTTTGAACTCGTCAAGGATTTTGACTGCGAGATTATTTACCATCCGGGGAAAGCTAACAAGGTGGCGGATGTACTCAGCAGGAAGTCCTGCGCCACCTTGATGCCTCTATCAGTGTTATCTCGACCCTTAGAAAAAGAGATTATGCGTTACGGGGTTGAAATCATCTCCGGACAGCTCTCAACCATGACGATAACACCGACGCTGTTCGATGATATACTGGAAAAGCAAGCCCGTGACCCAAGCCTTCAGAGGATCAAGCAAGAGGTCTTAGAAGGAAAGGACGACGGGTTTCGGATCTCTGATAGTGGAGTACTCTACCTCCGGGATCGCTTGTGTATTCCCGACGATCCAGAATTGCGGAAGGAGATATTTGAGGAAGCTCACAGAACTCCTTATGCGATGCATCCTGGAACCACCAAGATGTACCAAGACCTAAAATGAAAGTTCTGTTGGTTCGGAATGAAAAGAGATGTGGCTCAAGATGTCAAGATTACCGACCGCCAGAGGGTTAAGGCGTAACACCGAGACCGGAGGAACACTGCGAATGATCCAGATTCCAGAATGGAAATGGGAGGACATTTCTATGGATTTCATCTCAGGATTGCCCAAGACGACAAACGGTTATGATGCTATATGGGTAATTGTGGACAGATTGGCGAAGTCCGCCCATTTTTAGCAATCAAGATGACCTATTCGACGGAGCAACTGGCTTAGTTATATGCTAGGGAAATTATCAGACTACATAGAATTCCTAAGACCATCATTTCTGACAGAGATGGTCGCTTTATTTCCCATTTCTGGGAATGTGTTCAGAAGGCCCTAGGCACGGTTATTGTTCAAGATCGCTTCCATCCTCGCACGAACGGACTGATGACCAAAGAGTAAATCTGGCATCGAGGATATGTTACGAGCTCGCGCTCGATTTCAAAGGTAGTCGTGCCGATACTTATGTTTGCGACGCCTACAATAATAGCTACCAGGCTACTATTGGAATGGCACCCTACGAGGCTCTATACGAGAGGAAATGTAGATCTCCCATATGCTGGTATGAGGGTGGTGAAAAGAAGAGGATGGGACTCCAGACGGATTTCATCGACGACACCACCCGAGCTATACGGAACATCCATCAGAGAATTGAAACTGCTCAGAGCCGACAAAAGAGCTATGCGGATATGCGACGTAGACCGTTAGAATTCGAAGTTGGGGACCTAGTATTACTCAAAGTGGCTCCTATGAAGGGAGTGATGAGATTCGGAAGGAAGGGTAAACTTAGTCCACGGTACGTGGGACCGTATCCGATATTGCAGAGGATTGGCAAGGTAGCTTACAAGCTAGAGCTGCCTCAAGAGATGTCGGTTATTCACAACGTGTTCCATGTCTCTGTGCTCAAGAAATGCATTTCTAGTACGGACCAAGTGATCGAGCCACAAAAACTACAAGTTCAAGAGGACCTGAGTATTGAAAGTCGGCCTATCCAAATACTAGACCGAGAAATCAAGAGGCTAAGGAACAAAGAGGTGCCCTTAGTAAAGGTCCTGCGGGCGTAATCAATCTGTGACGAGGAAGCTACCTGGGAACGCGAGGAGGACATGAAGCAGAAGTACCCACAATTGTTCTATGTTTCAAGGATGAAACTTTTAAAAGGTATGAAGGATTGTAACGCCCGTAAAATTCCTAGCAATTTTACAGGAATTTTTGGCTTGATGATCATGGGCCTTGGGTGGGCCTTTTTCCAAAACAAAAGAAAATAAGCCAAAAATGGATGCAAGACCTAGGAATTGAACTCCAAACCTCTAGAGATAGCCAAACCCTATAGATGCACCCACTAACCAGAAGCCCAATAGGATATTATCATTAGAGGAAGGGGGGGGGATTATAGATAAGTGTGATAAAGGCAAATGAAGAGGCATGGAAGAAGAGAAGAGAAACTTCTCTTCCTCCCTTTATAAAGAAGAGGGAAAGTTCTAATTTGCCACTTCCTCTCTTCTTCTCCTTCTCACCGAAACCTAGAGCCTCTCCCTCTCCATTTCCCTCTTTTGGCCAAACCTCATCCAAGCAAGAAAGCAAAGGCTAGGTTGGTTCTTTAGGTTATCTTCCCCACGCAGCAAAGCTTAAGGATGTAAGTATCCCTCACCTGCATACGAGTAGCTTCGATTGATGTTTGTAAAAGAAATCTATATGTTATATCTAACCAAGCTATGTTTTAGTTTATCAATGAAGTTGTATGCTATGTTTAGGAGGTAGATGATGATGTTAACATGGAAAAAGGAATTAGGTTAAAAGCTAACCCTAATAGCCCCTAAAGCCTATTCGGCCATGCCATGATTTTAGGGTTTTGATGAAGCTCTATGTCATGTTTTTGTAACTATATGATGATGTTAGGATTAAGATGGATTAGGGAAAAGGTTAACCCTAAAAACCCTACTTGGACCATTCGGCCAACCTAGGTTTTTGGGTGAACAAATGAAGTTTTAATCCATATGTTATATGCAAATGAAGTTGTTGTTATATGAAATGAATTAGGTTGTTGTTATATGAAATGAATTAGGTTAAAGGTTAACCCTAAAAACCCTACTTGGACCATTCGGCCAACCTAGGTTTTTGTGTGAACAAATGAAGTTTTAATCCATATGTTATATGCAAATGAAGTTGTTGTTATATGAAATGAATTAGGTTGTTGTTATATGAAATAAATTAGGTTAAAGGTTAACCCTAAAAACCCTACTTGGACCATTCGGCCAACCTAGGTTTTTGGGCGAACAAATGAAGTTTTAATCCATATGTTATATGCAAATGAAGTTGTTGTTGTATGAAATGAATTAGGTTAAAAGATAACCCTAGAAGACCCTATGGACCATTCGGCCATCATGCATTTTGGGGATTAGATGAAGTTTTAATATAAGTCTTATGTGCATATGAATTTGTTGTTAAGTTAAATGAATAGGTTAACATGTGTTTTATGTTGGGTGAATTCATGTTGACTTGTGATATTAAATAATGCTAGATGAAGATAACATGCCTTAGGTTAGTGTTTACTTACTTTTGATGCCATGCCCTTTTGCCATGTCTATGTGTATGCGATGTTTAAAATATGTTATGAAATGGAAGAAAATAAGATTATGAAATGAAACAAAATGATATGTTCACGACATGAATATGACATGATGATGAAATGAAGAATGATATATTATGAAGTGAAGAATGGCATGTTTACGAAATGAAAGATGATATGTCCATGAAGGGAAGCATGATGTGTTATGAAATGAAGTATCTATGTGTTTGCAAAATGAAATAAGCTATGTTATAAAATAAGCATATAAGTATTTTACCTTCTGCATGGCTTGTACCAAGACCCTAACAGGGTCCAAGAAGGGATGGGCTCCTAAGATGCCCTAGGTCGATGGAATAAGACTCGGGCCTAGGAAGGGCTTCTATGTATAATTGCCCCTAGGTCGATGGAATAAGACTCGGGCCTAGTACGGGATGGGCTCCAAGATGCCTTAGGTCGATGGAGTAAGACTCGGGCCTAGGATGGGCTTCTACGCTATGACGATTGCCCTAGGTCGACGGACTAAGATCGGGCCTAGTAACCTATTAGGTTCGAGACTTGCTACCTCGCCTATTTAGGATGCGCTATGATAATGAAGAAGTGGTACAATGCCGCCCAAATATGTTGAGAATTATATTTACGCATCTATAATATATGTTTTCCACATGCCATGTTGATATGTTACATATGATATTGTTATGTTATTATGTTTGATATGCCATGTTTATGTCACTAGGCTACATATGATGCATGTTATGTTTGATATGCCATGTTATGTCACTATGCTACATATGATGCATGTTATGTTTGATATGCCATGTTATGTCACTATGCTACATATGATGTATGTTATGTTTGATAGGTTATACCTATATGTTTTATGTTATGTTGATTGCTACGTTACATATGTTATATGTTATGTTGAAATAAGTCCTAGACGTACATGACATGATGCTATGTTTTAGATGATACATGTTATGCTGCCATGCTATGGATGAGATATGTTATGTTTACTCACGTTATTTATGCTACATGTTAAGTTGATTACGCCATGTATGTTACATGTTATGTGGCTTATATGTTATGAAGGTTACATGCTTATATGTTATGAATGGTACATGCTATGATTAATGTCGATATATGGTTTTTGTGAGTAGGACTGGATCTTACTAAGCCTATGTGCTTATAGTTTATCTTTCCCTCGTACTGCAGATAAGGGTAAGGGATGGATAAACTAAAGGGAGCAGCAGGAGGGGCCAAATGTGTGTGGCAGTGGCATGGTGGAGAAGATTCGTTAGGTTTATATATATATGTTTGCCTATGATGATGATGTTTATGGATGTCCTTACTTATGTCTCCGTATGACAACGATGGTTATGAACCTGAACTAAGCACTAAGTATCTATCTATGTTATAATGCATGCTCTATGTTAATAAGAAGAAGTAAAGAAGAAGTAAGAAGAAGTATCTATATATGTTATGATGCATGCTCTATGTGAAGAAGAAGAAGTATATATATATATGTCAATGCATGTTTATGTTATAAAAGAAAAAAAAAATAATGTCTAAAGTCTTCCGCTGTAAGAAGTACGAAATATGTATAAAGTCTTCCGCTGTATGTATGTATGTATGTATGTATGTATGTACGGTCGCGTCACGCGCCGCCCCTTCCGGATTCTTGGTCCCCAAAAGGGCAGGCGTGACAATATAGGGGCACAAAGCTTGGATTTTTGTCACCTAAAAATTTCTTCATGAAGCATACAAGATATCAAAATTTCCTTAGAAGCATTTTCATGCAACCCTAGCCCCAAAAACCTTGGTTGGTCGAAACTTGTAAGGGCACCAAGACTTGTATTTTGTCCCTAAAATTCATACATGAAGCATACAACATATCAAAGTTTTTCTTAGAAGCATTTTCATGCAACCCTAGCCCAAAAATACTTGGTTGGCCGAAACATGTAGGGTATCAAGCATCCTATTCCTTTCATGTATCATGTTCTACAAGAACTAATATACTGCAGGTGAGGGAATGTTACATCCTTCGCTTGCTTTTAGTTGGTAGATGACCTAATGGAAGCCAAGAACTAGCCTTCCCTTTCTTGGATGAGGTTCGGCCAAAGGGTGAAAATGGAGAGGGGAGAGATGGTTTTCGGTGAGGAAGAAGAAGAGAAGAAGAAGTGGCCAAGTGGAAACTTCCCTCTTCTATATAAAGGGAGGAAGAGAAGTTTCTCTTCTCTTTTCCATGCCTCTTCATTTACCCCCATCACACTTATCTACAATTTCCCCCCTTCCTCTAATGATCTAATCCTATTGGGCTTCTGGTTAGTGGGTGCATCTATAGGGCTTGGCTATCTCTAGAGGTTTGGGGTTCAATTCCTAGGCCTTGCATCTCTTTTTTGGCTTATTTTCCTTTTATTTTCGAAAAGGCCCACATAAAGCCCATCATCGTAAAGCCAAAAATTCTCGTAAAATTGCTAAAAATTTTACGTGCGTTACAATCCTCCATACCTTGTAAAATTTTCGTCCTCGAAACTTAAAATAGTCCTGGGTACTTCTGCTTCATGTCCTCCTCGCGCTCCCAGGTAGCTTCCTCGTATCGTTGATTTTGCCACAGGACCTTCACTAAGGGCACCTCTTTGTTCCTTAGCCTCTTGACTTCTCGGTCTAATATCTGGATAGGCCAACTTTCCATACTCAGGTCCTCTTGAACTTGTACTGTTTGTGGCTCGATCACTTGGTCCGCACTGGATATGCATTTCTTGAGCACAGAGACATGGAACACGTTGTGTATAGCCGACATCTCTTGAGGCAGCTCCAGCTTGTAAGCTACCTTGCCAACCCTCTGCAATATCGGATACGATCCCACGTAGCGTGGACTCAATTTACCCTTTCTTCCGAATCTCATCACTCCCTTCATAGGGGCCACCTTGAGGAATACCAGGTCCCCGACTTCGAATTCTAACGGTCTACGCCACATATCCGCATAGCTCTTTTGTCGGCTCTGAGCAGTTTAGATTCTCTGACGAATATTCTGTATAGCTCGGGGGTATCGTCAATAATATCGGCCTGAAGACCCATTTCCCTCCTTTCACCACCCTCATACCAACAGATAGGAGACCTGCATTTTCTCCCGTATAGAGCTTCATATGGTGCCATTCCAATAGTAGCCTGGTAACTGTTGTTGTAAGCAAACTCTGCCAAGTACAAATATCGACACCAACTCCCCTTAAAGTCTAAGGCACAAGCCCGCAACATATCTTCCAGCACCTGGTTCACTCTTTCTGTCTGACCATCGGTCTGAGGATGGAACACAGTGCTGAATCTCAACTTAGTGCCAAGAGCCTTCTGAACACATTCCCAGAAATGGGAGGTAAAACAGCCATCACGATCAAAAATAATAGCCTTAGGCACTCCATGTAATCTGATAATTTCCTTGGCATATAATTGAGCTAGCTGCTCAACCGGATAGGTCATCTTAATTGCCAGGAAATGGGCAGACTTTGTCAACCGGTCTATGATTACCCATATAGCATCATAACCATTTGTTATTTTGGGTAATCCCGAGATGAAATCCATAGAAATTTCTTCCCATTTCCACTGAATCAGATTTACCGCAGTAATCCCCTGTGTTTCGTGTTACGCTTAACCCTCCGGGCAGTCGAGTGCTAACGTACTGAGCCACATCCCTTTTCATGCCGGACCACCAAAATTTATGGTATAAGGTGTTCCGTGGGATTCCTTGAGTATCTTCTTCCAAAGTTCCGGATTGTCCGAAATACATAGTCAGTCCCGGAGGTATAATAGTCCGCTGTCGAAAATGCGGAATCCATTATCCCTTCCTTCCAGGACTTCCTGTTTGATCTTCTGGATGTCTGAATCACCATCTTGCTTTCCCAATATATCGTTGAACAAGGTCGGCGCTATCGTCATGGTGGAAAGTTGTCCAGAAATAATCTCTATTCCGTAATTCATTATTTCACTTTTCAGGGGCTGAGATAGCATTAATAAGGACATCAAAGCGGCACAGGACTTTCTGCTAAGTGCATCTGCCACTTTGTTGGCCTTTCTGGGATGATAGAATATCTCACAATCATAATCCTTGACTAGCTCGAGCCATCTGCGTTGCCTCATATTTAGGTCTTTCTGAGTGAAGAAATATCTCAGACTCTGGTGGTCTGTATAAATCCTGCATCGAGCTCCGTATAAGTAGTGCCTCCATATTTTCAGAGCGAATACCACGACTGCTAGTTCTAAGTCATGGGTAGGATAATTTCTTTCGTGCTCCTTGAGCTGTCTAGAGGCATAAGCGATAACCTTGCCATTTTGCATAAGTACAGCTCCGAGCCCCAGTTTAGAAGCGTCACTATACACATCGAAGCTTTCATTATCTTCAGGGAGAGTCAGAATGGGAGCGTTGGTTAGTCTCCTCTTCAGTTCCGTAAAACTCCTCTCACAGCCTCACCCATTTGTATTCTTTGGTCCTTTCGGGTGAGGGTTGTCATAAGTGCTGCAATTCTAGAGAAGTCCTCTACAAACTTTCTATAATAGCCTGCTAGCCCGAGAAAACTTCTGATTTCACTCGCATTCCTTGGCCTATTCCAGTTCCTCACAACTTCAATCTTTATTGGGTCTACCATGATTCCTTCTTTAGAGATGACATGACCCAAGAATGCCACTTGATCGAGCCAGAACTCACATTTGGAGAATTTCGCATATAGTTGCTCTTTCTGAAGAATCTGTAGTACTATCTTCAGATGTTCAACATGCTCTTCTCGGTCTCTTGAGTAGATAAGAATATCGTCGATGAAAACGATTACAAATTTGTCAAGGAAGGCCGAGAATACTCGATTCATCAGGTCCATGAACATCGCAGGAACATTGGTTACTCCGAAGGGCATAACTACGAACTCATAATGTCCGTATCTCGTCCGGAAGGCCGTCTTCGGAATATCGCCTGGCTTTACTTTTACTTGATGATAGCCAGACCTGAGATCGATCTTTGAAAAGACAGTAGCTCCCTTCAGTTGGTCGAACAGGTCGTCGATCTTGGGAAGGGGGTACCTATTCTTGATGGTCACGTTGTTCAGTGCCCGGTAGTCTATACACATTCGCATAGACCCATCCTTTTTCTTTATGAACAACACTGGAGCTCCCCATGGTGAGTGACTAGGGCGGATAAATCCCTGGTCAAGTAACTCCTGTAGCTATTTCTGAAGTTCTTTCAACTCAGTCGGTGCCATACGGTAAGGTGCCTTGGAGATCGGATTAGTTCCGGGAATCAATTCGATCTTGAACTCAATTTCTCTATCAGGTGGTAATCCAGGTAGGTCATCAGGGAATACCTCCGGATGGTCACATACCACTCTGACATCTTCTATCTTTTGGTTCTTTGATGATATGGTATCAACCACATGTGCTAGAAATCCGGTGCATCCATTTTCTAACATTTTTCGGGCTTTTAGCGCCGATAAAAATTTCATGGTTCCTTTCTTTGACTCCCCGATAAACTCAAATGAAACCTCTGGTTCAGGTCGGAAGGTCACCCTCCGTTTACGGCACTCAATTGAAGCACCGTACTTGTGCAGAAAATCCATGCCCAATATAACATCATAGTCCCACATATCTAGGACTATCAGGTCACAATGGAGCTCCCTATATGCGAGTCTAATTGGTGCGGCACGCTTAATATGGGTGGATGGCATCACTTCTCCCGAAGGTAACATTGTTAAGAATTTATAGTCCAAAACTTGGGGATGCCTATCTATCTTTCTTGTGAAAGGCGTAGAGATGAACGAATGGGTTGCCCCAGTGTCAAATAATCTGAGCATCTTGGTGAAAATAAATATCTGACCTGTGACAACCGTCGAGGCACTCGCCACATCTTCTCTAGTGAGGGAGAACACCCTGGCATTTGTCCCAATGGGTGGGGCTTCCAATCTCCCTTGGCTTATCTGAAGACCCTCTATCGTAGCCTGCATCTGGTGAAGTTGTGGAGGGGCTCCCGGGTACTGGACGTACTGCTGAGGAGGTGCCTGAACTCGGGTAGGGAAGTTCAAGGCTATGTGCCCCTCCAGTCCACAGTTGTAACCCTTCCTCGTGCCCTGACGACATTCCCCCGGATGCTTCTTCCCACATGTAGGACAGTCAGGATACCCAGTTTGGCTGTTTCCTGGGCCCCCTTTTGGGTCATTCCACTATTTCTTCTTGCCACTGCGGTCCCTCTTCCAGCTAGTATTCTGAGATTTCGGATCTCCGGCCCGTGCCTTACTCAGCTGACTGATGTTGTTCAGGTAGTGCTCGGTGACTAGGGCACTACTGAATAGCTCTTTGGCGGTCTGGGGTCAATTGACTCCGCCAGCCACATTCAGGGCTATCTCCGTTCGCAACATTTTTAGTAGGAGTCTGATCCTCTCCCTTTCAGTACCGACTAACTCTGGGCAGAGACGTGCCAGTCGGTTGAACCTTTTCATAGCTTCACTAACTGATAGATCGCCTTGTCGGAACTCGAGGAACTCATCATAGAGCTTATTTGTGATCTGTCTCTGAAAGAACTCCTCGAAGAACTCCGATTCAAAGTCTGTCCACCTCATTTGATTTACTTGTCTCTTTGCTTTGACTCTCTCCCACCACATCCTCGCATCTCCGGAAAGACAGAATGAGGCACATTTTATCTTTTCGTACTCGGGCCAATCCAGCAGCTCCACGATGCTCTCAACTGTTTTGAACCAGGCTTAGGCATCCCATGGTTCGCCGGCACCAGAGAAATTTTCTGGTTTCAGCCTCTGCCACTGAATCAGATAAGCTTCGGCTCGGACCCCGGCGGCAGCATTGATTAGTGGGGCTTGCACCATAGTGGTCATGTTATGAGTCACGTTCTGCGTCTCTGGTGTGGTACTAGGGTTCCCTCGTTGATTCATGAGAGTATTGATAACCGACTGACGAGCTCCAGAACCACATGCATCAAATCTAGTGGGGGTGTCGATTCATTCCCTCTATTACTACGTCTCCCGTTCATGTTATCTAGAGATAAATAAATAATTAAGGTATTATTAAAATTTCTACTCATACACATGCATCTAAACATTCCTTATCATAAACGAGGTAAGGTATCCTTCTTAGTTGAAATTCTAGGTGAGAGACCTGTTTCCATCATATAAGGCTTGGTAAGGTATCATTACTATCTAAGTCACAAGTATGGTTCTATTTTACTAAAACATGACGAAGTATTATTTCCATCTAGATAGAAGACACTCTTCATTATAAAAGAAACTTAGGTATGCATAAAGTTACTTACTTGGAAATAGCAGGAAGGAGGCTTGATATGTGATAGTGGAAAGGTGAACCCGCTCTGATACCAACCTGTAACACCCGCCCTTATCTGCTCTCAGGGCGGCGCTACTTTTTTTTTTTTTTTTATAACATGACATATAGGGATCATTTCACAATCTACATACTTAGACATGTTATCATGACCTAAACCTTCTTTTATGCATGCATCACACATCATATTCATAATTAGCATGTTAACATATCATAGCTTCTTTTATAACATGCATCACATTTCATATTCATAATTTGGCATGTTCCATATCCTATCTCATTTTACCACATGCATAACATGAAGATCTATTCATGAGTTATATCATATCAAAATTTTATAAGTAATTGAACAGTAACATAACTAAGCAACATTCAACATGGTACTAATAAATCTCAAGTCTTATAAGCGGAAGCAAATGTCTTAAGGTGTTCACGGAGCATATAAATATAGGCAGATAGTAATAGGGTCATTTTCCACCATGCCACTATCACACACACTTGGCCCCTCCTGCTACTTCCTCTTAGTTCATGTTTCCTTTATCTGCAGTATATGGACAACATAAACTATAAGCATATAGCTTAGAGATTCTTGCCTACTCACAAAAGCCACAAACTTCATCAAACAAATAGAAAGTAGGAGCATACTAGCATAAATAGCATAAGTATTTCATAACAACACTATGCATCAACTTACCAACGTAATGAGAACATAAGCATGGCATACAATTTACATAGCATGCTAAACATAATTAAATCTAAGCAGGGCATAAATTAAACCATAAGCATTCATGGCATCATCAACCCTAAACATGCATAAAGGACATAATCATAAGAATTCTTAAACTTGACATAAGCATTCATAATTTCCTCAATTCTAACATGCATAAAGGTCATAATCATAAGCATTCTTAAACTTAACATAAGCATTCATAATTTCATAAATCATAGACAAGCATCAAGGACATAATCATAAGCATTCTTAAACATAACATAAGCATTCATAATTTCATAAATCATAGACAAGCATCAGGGACATAATCATAAGCATTCTTAAACTTAACATAAGCATTCATAATTTCATAAATCATAGACAAGCATCAGGGACATAATCATAAGCATTCTTAAACTTAACATAAGCATTCATAAAAGTCCTTTCTTTTCAAAACATATACATATAGGTACTTTAACATAATCATAACTTGAATGGGGGGCCCCAGGTTAAGTACCACATAATGCGCATTCCCTAATAGGCTGGGGTAGCGAGCCACCAGACCTACTAGAGCAAGACCTCTTATGTCTTACCAGGGCAAGACCTCTTACGTCTTCTTATGTCCCTATGGATTTGATTAACGGCCACCTGACGGGTCGGGTACTTAACCTCTTACAAAGTAAAATACTTAATTCCTTTCTTTCTTGTCATATCATAAAGAATGCTCTTAATTCCCAACATAAACAGGGAAGCATCTCAATCTTGTCTTATCATAAGGAGAGCTCTTAATCCCTACTTGAAAGGGAAGCATCTCCATCTTATCTTATCATAAGGAGAGCTCTTAATCCCTACTTGAAAGGGAAGCATCTCCATCTAAGACATTTCATAACATACATGCATTCATAACATAAGAGTGCCTTAAAGAGGTCCTAAAGCATAAACATGTTTATCACATAAGCATATTTCAGAGGCATATTCATGGCATATTAAATCATAAAACATGTTCATCTCAAAGGCATATTTCATGGCATATTACATCATAAACATGTTCATCACATAGGCATAATTCATGGCATATTATAATCATCCACATAACATATTTCATGGCATATAAAAATCATAATCATGTTCATCACATAAACTTATTTCATGGCACATAAAAACCATAATCATGTTCATCACATAAACATATTTCATGGCATATAAAAATCATAATCATGTTCCTCACATAAACTTATTTCATGGCACATAAAAATCATAATCATGTTCATCACATAAACATATTTCTTGAAGGCATACAACCTAATACAACTTCATAAGGGGTATTTTCATTAAACCATAACCCTAAACCTAATGTTGGCCGAAACATGTAGGGCACCATTTTCTTTATTTTTGTTACATAAACTCCTACTTGAAGACATACCACCTAATACAACTTCATAAGGGGTATTTTCATGAAACCCTAACCCTAAACCAATGTTGGCCGAAATATGTAGGGTACCAAAATTTGATTCTTGTTACATAAATTCATACATGAAGGCATATGACATAACATAACTTCATAAGGGGTATTTTCATGAAACCCTAACCCTTAAACCATTGGTGGCCGAAACATATAGGGGCACAAATCTTGGATTTTTGTCACCTAAAAATTTCTACATGAAGCATACAACATATCAAAATTTCCTTAGAAGCATTTTCATGCAACCCTAGCCCCAAAAACCTTGGTTGGCCGAAACTTGTAAGGGCACCAAGACTTGTATTTTGTCCCTAAAATTCTTACATGAAGCATACAACATATCAAAGTTTTTCTTAGAAGCATTTTCATGCAACCCTAGCCCAAAAATACTTGGTTGGCCGAAACATGTAGGGTATCAAGCATCCTATTCCTTTCATGTATCATGTCCTACAAGAACTAATATACTGCAGGTGAGGGAAGCTTACTTCCTTTGCTTGCTTTTAGTTGGTAGATGACCTAATGGAAGCCAAGAACTAGCCTTCCCTTGCTTGGATAAGGTTCGGCCAAAGGGTGAAAATGGAGAGGGGGAGAGATGGTTTTCGGTGAGGAAGAAGAAGAGAAAAAGAAGTGGCCAAGTGGAAACTTCCCTCTTCTTTATAAAGGGAGGAAGAGAAGTTTCTCTTCTCTTTTCCATGCCTCTTCATTTACCCCCATCACACTTATCTACAATTTCCCCCCTTCCTCTAATGATCTAATCCTATTGGGCTTCTGGTTAGTGGGTGCATCTATAGGGCTTGGCTATCTCTAGAGGTTTGGGGTTCAATTCCTAGGCCTTGCATCTCTTTTTTGGCTTATTTTCCTTTTATTTTCGAAAAGGCCCACATAAAGCCCATCATCGTAAAGTCAAAAATTCTCGTAAAATTGCTAGAAATTTTACGGTCGTTACATTTGTTGGGTTTTTCCGAGCCGCAAAAACCGCTTTTTGCGTTGCGGAAACCTCGGAAGCCCCGCCCACGGATCCGTGCGAAGTATAAAAATATAAAAAACATGTATGTGCTTACAAAAAACCCTAGATCTACCTTAGATCTAATATGTTAGAACATTACCCTCGTAGCGATGCCCTTCGCTTATCCCGCTCGTCCAAAAGTTCGTCGGAACTCGAGAGTGTCAAGTGCACACTCCTCTATGGTATCCACACAAGCAATAGGTGGAGAAAGAGACAAACTTGAGTGTTCTAGCACTCCTAGAAGATCTCGGCAAGATGAGGTTGGGAGAGGTAGAGAGCTTGAGAGAAAAATTCCAAGGAAGAAGATGAAGTTGGAATTACTCACACAATTGAATTTTACCATCATAACCCCTAATGGTGTTGGTCGGCCACATTATTGCTTGGGAGGTTACATGCATGCATGTAACTCCCATGCCTCTTGGTCTTCCTCATGATGTGGCACCAATTTACAAAGTCAATGATGATGTGGACGGCCATGCCAAGTCATCATCATGACATGACATTTGGTCAAGTCAAACTTGACCTTTCATCTTCCCTCTCAAGTCAAGTCAAACTTGACCTCTAATCTCCCATGGTTGATCAAATCTAACCACTTGACTCAAGTCAATTTAATTTAATGAATCTCTATTCATTTAATTTAAATTGATTTGATGAATCAAATCTAAATTAGACTCATTCAACACTTGAATCAACTTGAGTCTAACTCAATTAGTCTAATTTTGGATTACTCTTAATCCAATTTGGTTCATCCCATGAACCTAATCCTCATGGTTCATCATATGAACCTAATCTCCATCTAATTGCTCTTATGTGTGAGACCCTATAGGTTCTTGTAACGTTGGCAATGTCCCTAAACCGATTTAGGAACATAAGCAATGAGCGGTATCTAGCAACACATCATTGCAACCCAAGTTACAAGAATGTTGAGCTCCAACATCACCTTTGTGACTACTAATTGTGACTCTCACAATATGTGATAATGTCCCTCTATCCTTGACATCTAGATTGACCAATCGAGGCATAGATCGTGTCATCCTCGGTACAATCTAAATCTTGAACCCCAAGTAGACTCACTCTAATCAAATGAGCTCAATATCTCATATTGACTCATTTGGGCATGGCCATGCACTTCGTGGTCTCACTCTATCAAGAATATTGATGTCACCCCTGTCATATAAGAGGGATAGATCTCATCTACATCACTCACATCCCTCCGCATAATTTGTTACATACCCAGTAATCGCCTTTATAGTCCACCCATTTACGGGTGACATTTGACGAAGCCAAAGTATGCAACTCCTTATGTAGGGAACCATGGTGACTTCAGGTCTAAGGACTAATAGTCATACTAATAGCCACATGAGAAAGTATATAACACTCATATAACGATCCATGATACTTTCTTATGGCGGGTCATTCAGTATACATTCTCCAATGCATACCCATGTGTCAACTTGATATCTCATATCCATGACTTGTGAGATCAAGTCATCTTGTTGACCTACATGCTAGCCTCTACGCATTAACATTGTCCCTGAATGTTAATACTCGACTAGGAATGATTAAGAGTAGAGTTCTCTATATCATCTCATTATCGATTCAACCAATCGATTGATATAGATAAGAACCTACTACTCAAGGACATTATTATATTTAGTTATTTGGCACCAATACAAGTAAATATAATAACCATGCCTTTATAAATAGGAATATGATACAATAAAGTTCATACAATAATCATCACATGATTGGCTCTAGGGCTTTCACTAACAATCTCCCACTAGCACTAGTGCCAATCACCGTAGTATCTAATACCTAATGACCTAGTGTGACCATCATGCTTTTTCTGTACCAAAGCCTTAGTCAAGGGATCTGCGATGTTAGCCTCTGTGGGTACTCTGCAAATCTTCACATCTCCTCTATCGATAATCTCTCGAATGAGATGGAAGCCCCGTAGTATGTGTTTGGTCCGCTGGTCTGAGTGAGGTTCCTTAGCCTGTGCAATCGCTCCATTGTTGTCACAATAGAGCTCTATGGGATCTGCAATGCTAGGAACCACCCCAAGCTCAGTAATGAACTTGCGGATCCAAACTGCCTCCTTCACGCCTCGGATGCGATATACTCGCTTTGTTGTAGAATCAAGAATCGTGTCCTGCTTCGAACTCTTCCAGCTCACAGCGCCACCATTCAAGCAAAACACGAACCCTGACTGCGATCTATAATCATCCTGGTCAGTTTGGAAGCTGGCATCGCTGTAACCCTTTACAGCTAGCTCCTCATCGCCTCCTAATATCAAGAAATATTCTTTAGTCCATCTCAAGTACTTAAGAATATTCTTGACTGCTATCCAGTGACGCTCACCTGGATCTGACTGGTATCTACTCGTCATGCTCAAAGCATACGAGATATCAGGATGAGTACATAGCATGGCGTACATGATAGATCCTATAGCAGATGCGTAAGGGATCTTATTCATGCGGTCTCTCTCCTGTCTAGAAGAGGGACTTTGAGTCTTCGAAAGACTCACACCATGTGACATCGGCAGAAGTCCTTTCTTGGAATTCTGCATGGAAAACCAAAGTAATACCGTGTCAATGTATGTACTCTGACTTAGGCCAAGCAATCTATTAGATCTATCTCTATAGATCTTGATGCCTAGAATACAGGATGCTTCACCTATGTCTTTCATTGAGAAGCACGTCCCGAGCCAAGTCTTCACAGACTGTAGCGAAGGGATGTCATTCCCAATGAGCAGTATGTCATCCACATACAATACAAGGAAGACAACTGTGTTCCCATTAACCCTCTTGTAGACACAGGGTTCATCTTCATTCTTAATGAAACCAAACTGTTTGATCGCATCATCGAATCGAAGATTCCAGCTCCGAGAAGCTTGCTTTAGCCCATAAATGGACCTTTGAGCTTGCATACCTTCCCAGTATGATGTGGATCTACAAAACCCTCAGGTTGTGTCATGTACACATCCTCGAGCAAGTTTCCATTCAGAAACGCGGTTTTGACATCCATCTGCCAGATCTCATAATCGTGGTATGCTTCAATAGCAAGCAAGATCCGAATGGACTTAAACATCGCCACTGGAGAAAAGGTTTCATCATAGTCAATACCATGAATTTGCTTGAAACCTTTAGCCACCAATCGACCCTTATAGGTATGCGTAAGTCCATCCATGTCAGTCTTTCTCCTAAAGACCCACTTACACCCAATGGGTTTGACCCCTTCAGGTGGATCAACCAAAGTCCATACTTGGTTGGTGTACATGGATTCCATCTCGGATCTCATGGTCTCTAGCCATTTCTCAGAATCTGGGCTCATCACAGCTTCCTGATAGGAGGTAGGCTCATTCTCAATAAGCATTACGTCATCATGGTCAGACAAGAGAAATGAATATCTCTCAGGCTGACGACGTACCCTATCAGATCTGCGAAGAGGTAGGTCTACATGAACAGGTGGTTGTTCCACAACTCTTTGTGCAATAACCTCATCACCCACAACACTTTGTGGTTCCTGTTCAACCTCCATCAAGGCCTCAGTGCTATGGTCCTTATCTTGAATTCCTTCAAGATCGAAGGTACTCCCACTAGTTTTTCTAGAAACAAAATCCCTTTCTAGAAAAACTCCAGTCTTTGCCACAAACACTTTGTGCTGACTGGGAATGTAGAAGTAATATCCCTTTGTATCCTTGGGATATCCAACAAAATAGCACCTATCGGATTTGGGTCCCAGTTTGTCTGAGACTTGACGTCGAACGTAAGCCTCACAACCCCAAATCCTCATAAAAGACATCATGGGATTTCTCCCTGTCCATATCATATATGGTGTCTTTATCACAGCCTTGGATGGTACACGGTTAAGGGTAAAGGCTGCTGTGTCTAGAGCATATCCCCAAAAGGATATAGGAAGATCTGTGTGACTCATCATAGATCGTACCATATCCAATAGGGTACGATTCCTCCTTTCGGATACACCATTCCACTGTGGTGTTCCAGGAGGAGTGAGTTGGGATAGAATCCCACACTCAGCTAGATAGTCATGAAACTCATGGCTAGGTATTCACCACCTCGATCTGATCGAAGTATCTTAATACTCTTGCCATGCTGGTTTTGTACTTCATTCTTGAATTCTTTGAACTTTTCAAAGGATTCTGATTTGTGTGTCATGAGATACACATAACCATATCTACCGAAGTCATCAGTAAATGTAATGAAGTACCAGTAACCACCTCTAGCAGCAACATTGAAAGGACCACATACATCACTATGTGTAAGTCCTAACAAATCTGTTGCTCTTTCGCTGTGTCCACTAAAGGGAGTCTTGGTCATCTTGCCTAAAAGGCAAGATTCGCATGTCTCATATGATTCAAAATCAAATGAGTCTAGCAGCCCATCCTTGTGGAGCTGAGATAAGCGACTCACATTTATGTGACCTAAGTGACAGTGCCAAAGATAAGTTTGGTTCAACTCATTTGACTTGAACCTCTTGATACTTATGTTATAGATAGGGCTCTCGAAGTCTAGAAAGTAGAGTCCGTTCATTAGAGGTGCACTACAATAGAACATATCATTTAAATAAAGTGAACAACATTTGTTCTTTATTATAAATGAAAATCCTTTCTTGTCCAAACAAGAAACTGAAATGATGTTCTTGGTTAAGGCAGGCACATAACAACATTCATCTAATTCTAATACAAGCCCAGAGGGAAAAGATAGATCATAAGTTCCTACAGCAACAGCAGCAACTCTTGCTCCATTGCCTACTCGTAGGTCCACCTCGCCCTTTGTCAATGCCCTGCTATTTCTCAGCGCCTGCACATTGGTACAAATGTGAGATGCACATCCGGTATCTAATACCCATGATGAAGAAATAGATAGATTGACTTCAATAACATTTATACCTGAAGTAGAAGTCTCACTTCTTTTCTTCTTAAGATCTTCCAGGTAAGCTTTGCAGTTACGCTTCCAGTGTCCAGCTTCCTTGCAGTGGAAGCAAGCCCCTTCCTTGGCTATGCCTCCTTTGGGTTTAAGTTCTTTGCCTTTGCCCTTGGCTTGGGACTTTCCCTTACCTTTAGGCTTGCCCTTGCCTTTCTTCTTCTGCACCATCAAAATGGTGTCAGATTTTCCCTTCTTAAGGTTAAGCTCAGCAGTTCTCAACATGCTGAGCATTTCAGGCAATGGCTTATCAATTTCATTCATGTTATAATTCATGACAAATTGATTGAAGGCTTGTGGCAAAGATTGCAAGATCAGGTCAGTGGCCAGCTCTTGGCCAAGTGGGAATCCCAGTCTTAGTAGGTTTTCTACATACCCAATCATCTTGAGTACATATGTACCTACGGGAGTCCCTTCTTGCATCTTGGACCCAAATAATGCCTTAGAGACTTCATATCTCTCATGCCTAGCTTGTCCTTGATATAGTTGACAAAGATGTCCAACCATATCATAAGCATTCATGAACTCGTGTTGCTTCTGAAGCTCAGAGTTCATGGTTGCGAGCATAAGACATGACACATCTAATGCATCATCTTGATGCTTCTTGTAAGCATCTTTGTCAGCTCGCGAGGCAGTGGCAGGAGGTGCCTCCGGAATGGGCTGCTCCAGGACGTACAACTTCCTTTCTTGGGTGAGAACAATTCTCAAGTTTCTGTACCATTCCAAGAAATTTGATCCATTTAGCTTGTCCTTCTCAAGGACAGATCGCAGAGAGAGAGTGTTCGTGGTTTTCGACATAGTTATCTACAACATACAATGCAGAGAATTAATATCATATTCCTTTTATCATTTAATTAAGCCTTTAATCAAATGATGCTCCCACTGAATTATAGGAATTTTGTAGAATCAAGTTATGGATGTGGTCAAACCACATTTACTAGATTCATACGAAATAGCTATAATTCTTGCGGGACAAGATCCACATCATACTAAGCCTTGAGTTAGCTTTGGCTAAATCGCCCAAGACTTAGTACGATCGGTGGGTAAAACATTACCGATTACATCTCTATGCAACTCTTGTTTATAGGATCAAGACCCACATTTACAAAAGACCTTGAGTTAGCTTTGGCTAAATCGCCCAAGATTTAGTGTAAATGCGATCTTGACCTATCGTTCCAACGATTGGAATATGCCTATAGTTCTACTCGATCCAATTGAGTTTAACTAGTTTTGCTCAATCTAATTGAGCTTACTCTAACCCAAGCGTGATAGGCGGGACCAAGATTGTCCCTACGCACCCTACCAAGATAATATGCGTTGCTCTGCTTTGGCAGATTCAACAACAACAAATAATCGAGGTAGTGATGGGTATCAAGGCTCGGTAGGCATTTTCGAGTTGATTCGATTATGATCTAATCTAATCGTAATGTGTATCTTATACGCATTTAGGCCTTTATTATCCTATATTACCATGCATCATATACATACATTCATTATTCTAGCATGCATCATATACATACAAGAAAATTATCCTAGCATGCATCATATACATACAAGCATTATTCTACTAGCATGCATCACATACATACAAGCAAAATCAATTAAATATATATATATATATATATATATATATATATATCAACATATATATATATAAATAAATGTGATATAGTCATGGCCCTACTACGATCTTCTTAAGCCAATGAGAAGATCGGACGGTCAACCTAAGGCTAGTGGCTTCTCCAAGCGCTTCCTTTCACCGACATGTGTCGTCGTCACCCTTCTCGTAATCTCGTCTTCGAGTGGACTTTCCACTGCTACATTTTGTACATTACAAATATGAAACTCGAGTTACATTCGAGTCTAAAAACTAATTACAACTAGAATATAAAAAGAAGAGGTATGACGCGCAGGTCGCATACACTATACAACACGCACAACCACAAAACGGCACGCAGGCCGTATTATGAATTACAACACACATAATCCAATCAAATTGGGGTCATTGGGCCATGACAATCACAGAATTATACATAATTCTAAATTATGTATTTTTACAGAAATTTCTATAATTTTTCCTAATTTTGTTTTTCAAATTAATGAGTCACCTCTCCGTAACGGTCCCGCTAAGCGGTTTCCGGGCGCGATCGCGGGACAAAGCCCCTTTCGGGGATAGGGCAGCGCCCATACTCGCAAAATTAACTTTGTGAGTGTCCCTACTACGATCCTACAATGACTTAAGTCGCTGTCCCAAAAACCTAAAGCGAGAACTCGCCGTTTCGGAGAGTTTTTCTCGACGGTTGAAGCCTACAAGTGTCCCAACACTTGTTGCTTCGACTCTTTGAGAAAAATACCCAAAAATTCTATAAAATTAGGAAATTTACAGAAACATATAAATCTATAATTTTTATATCTAATACAAAAATTACAAAGATGAAACACATACATGCTTCGCACGTGGCTCGATACCATCAAGGTTTTTCCGAGCCGCAAAACCGCTATGCTACATGGAAACTCTAAGCCTCCGCCACGGATCCGCGCAAGTATAAAAAATATAAAAACATGTATGTGTTACAAAACCCTAGATCTACCTTTAGATCTAATAGGTTAAATATTACCTCGTACGTAGCGATGCCCTTCGCTTATCCCGCTCGTCCAAAAGTTCGCCGGAACTCGAGAGTGTCAAGTGCACACTCCTCTATGGTATCCACACAAGCAATAGGTGGAGAAAGAGACAAACTTGAGTGTGCTAGCACTCCTAGAAGATCTCGGCAAGATGAGGTTGGGAGAGGTAGAGAGCTTGAGAGAAAAATTCCAAGGAAGAAGATGAAGTTGGAATTACTCACACAATTGAATTTCACCATCATAACCCCTAATGGTGTTGGCCGGCCACATTATGGCTTGGGAGGTTACATGCATGCATGTAACTCCCATGCCTCTTGGTCTTCCTCAGGATGTGGCACCAATTGACAAAGTCAATGATGAGGTGGAGCATCATCATTGGCCGGCCATGCCAAGTCATCATCATGACATGACATTTGGTCAAGTCAAACTTGACCTTTCATCTTCCCTCTCAAGTCAAGTCAAACTTGACCTCTAATCTCCCATGGTTGATCAAATCTAACCACTTGACTCAAGTCAATTTAATTTAATGAATCTCTATTCATTTAATTTAAATTGATTTGATGAATCAAATCTAAATTAGACTCATTCAACACTTGAATCAACTTGAGTCTAACTCAATTAGTCTAATTTTGGATTACTCTTAATCCAATTTGGTTCATCCCATGAACCTAATCCTCATGGTTCATCATATGAACCTAATCTCCATCTAATTGCTCTTATGTGTGTGACCCTATATGTTCTTGTAACGTTGGCAATGTTCCTAAAACGATTTAGGAACATAAGCAATGAGCGGTATCTAGCAACACATCATTGCTACCCAAGTTAAAAGAATGTTGAGCACCAACATCACCTTTGTGACTACTAATTGTGACTCTCACAATATGTGACAATGTCCCTCTATCCTTGACATCTAGATTGACCAATCGAGGCATAGACCGTGTCATCCTCGGTACAATATAAATCTTGAACTCCAAGTAGACTCACTCTAATCAAATGAGCTCAATATCTCATATATGACTCATTTGGGCATGGCCATGCACTTCGTGGTCTCACTCTATCAAGAATATCGATGTCACCCCCGTCATATAGGAGGGATAGATCTCATCTACATCACTCACATCCCTCCGCATAATTTGTTACATACCCAGTAATCGCCTTTATAGTCCACCCATTTACGGGTGACGTTTGACGAAGCCAAAGTATGCAACTCCTTATGTAGGGAACCATGGTGACTTCAGGTCTAAGGACTAATAGTCATACTAATAGCCACATGAGAAAGTATATGACACTCATATAATGATCCATGATACTTTCTCATGGCGGGTCATTCAGTATACATTCTCCAATGCATACCCATGTGTCAACTTGATATCTCATATCCATGACTTGTGAGATCAAGTCATCTTGTTGACCTACATGCTAATCTCTACGCATTAACATTGTCCCTGAATGTTAATACTCGACTAGGAATGATTAAGAGTAGTGTTCTCTATATCATCTCATTATCGATTCAACCAATCGATTGATATAGATAAGAACCTACTACTCAAGGACATTATTATATTTAGTTATTTGGCACCAATACAAGTAAATATAATAGCCATGCCTTTATAAATAGGAATATGATACAATAAAGTCCATACAACAATCATCACATGATTGGCTCTAGGGCTTTCACTAATAATCTCCCACTAGCACTAGTGCCAATCACCGTAGTATCTAATACCCAATGACCTAGTGCGACCATCATGCTTTTTCTCTGCCAAAGCCTTGGTCAAGGGATCTGCGATGTTAGCCTCTGTGGGTACTCTGCAAATCTTCACATCTCCTCTATCGATAATCTCTCGAATGAGATGGAAGCGCCGTAGTATGTGTTTGGTCCGCTGGTGTGAGCGAGGTTCCTTAGCCTGTGCAATCGCTCCATTGTTGTCACAATAGAGCTCTATGGGATCTGCAATGCTAGGAACCACCCCAAGCTCAATAATGAACTTGCAGATCCAAACTGTCTCTTTTGCTGCCTCAGATGCAGCGATATACTCGGCTTCTGTTGTAGAATCAAGAATCGTATCCGCTTGAACTCTTCCACTCACGCCACCATTCAAGCAAAACACGAACCCGACGTGATCTATAATCATCACAGTGGGGTTTGGAAGGGCATCATCATTGTAACCCTTTACAGCTAGCTCCTCATCGCCTCCAAATATCAAGAAATATTCTTTAGTCCTTCTCAAGTACTTAAGAATATTCTTGACTGCTATCCAGTGACGCTCACCTGGATCTGACTGGTATCTACTCGTCATGCTCAAAGCATACGAGACATCAGGACGAGTACATAGCATGGCATACATGATAGATCCTATAGCAGATGCATAAGGGATCTTATCCATGCGGTCTCTCTCCTCTCTAGAAGAGGAACTTTGAGTCTTCGAAAGACTCACACCATGTGACATCGGCAAAAGTCCTTTCTTGGAATTCTGCATGGCAAACCGAAGTAATACCGTGTCAATGTATGTACTCTGACTTAGGCCAAGCAATCTCTTAGATCTATCTCTATAGATCTTGATACCTAGAATACAGGCTGCTTCACCTAAGTCTTTCATTGAGGAGCACGTCCCGAGCCAAGTCTTCACAGAATGTAGCGAAGGGATGTCATTCCCAATGAGCAGTATGTCATCCACATACAATACAAGAAAGACAACTGTGTTCCCATTAACCCTCTTGTAGACACAGGGTTCATCTTCATTCTTGATGAAACCAAACTATTTGATCGCATCATCGAATCGAAGATTCCAGCTCCGAGAAGCTTGCTTTAGCCCATAAATGGGCCTTTGCAGCTTGCATACCTTCCCAGTATGCTGTGGATCTACAAAACCCTCAGGTTGTGTCATGTACACATCCTCGTGCAAGTTTCCATTCAGAAACGCGGTTTTGACATCCATCTGCCAGATCTCATAATCGTGGTATGCTGCAATAGCAAGCAAGATCCGAATGGACTTAAACATCGCCACTGGAGAAAAGGTTTCATCATAGTCAATACCATGAATTTGCTTGAAACCTTTAGCCACCAATCGACCCATATAGGTATGCGTAAGTCCATCCATGTCAGTCTTTCTCCTAAAGACCCACTTACACCCAATGGGTTTGACCCCTTCAGGTGGATCAACCAAAGTCCATACTTGGTTGGTGTACATGGATTCCATCTCGGATCTCATGGCCTCTAGCCATTTCTCAGAATCTGTGCTCATCACAGCTTTCTGATAGGAGGTAGGCTCATTCTCAATGAGCATTACGTCATCATGGTCAGACAAGAGAAATGAATATCTCTGGTGACGACGCGTACCTATATCGATCTGTGAAGAGGTAGGTCTACATGAACAGGTGGTTGTTTCACAACTCTTTGTGCAATAACCTCATCACCCACAACACTTTGTGGTTCCTGTTCAACCTCCATCAAGGCCTCAGTGCTATGTTCCTTATCTTGAATTTCTTCAAGATCGAAGGTACTCCCACTAGTTTTTCTAGAAACAAAATCCCTTTCTAGAAAAACTCCAGTCTTTGCCACAAACACTTTGTGCTGACTGGGAATGTAGAAGTAATATCCCTTTGTATCCTTGGGATATCCAACAAAATAGCACCTATCGGATTTGGGTCCCAGTTTGTCTGAGACTTGACGTCAAATGTAAGCCTCACAACCCCAAATCCTCATAAAAGACATCATGGGATTTCTCCCTGTCCATATCATATATGGTGTCTTTATCACAGCCTTGGATGGTACACGATTAAGGGTAAAGGCTGCTGTGTCTAGAGCATATCCCCAAAAGGATATAGGAAGATCTGTGTGACTTATCATAGATCGTACCATATCCAATAGGGTACGATTCCTCCTTTCGGATACACCATTCCACTGTGGTGTTCCAGGAGGAGTGAGTTGGGATAGAATCTTACACTCAGCTAGATAGTCACGAAACTCATGGCTAAGGTATTCACCACCTCGATCTGATCGAAGTATCTTAATACTCTTGCCAAGCTGGTTTTGTACTTCATTCTTGAATTCTTTGAACTTTTCAAAGGATTCTGATTTGTGTGTCATGAGATACACATAACCATATCTACTGAAGTCATTAGTAAATGTAATGAAGTACCTGTAACCACCTCTAGCAGCAACATTGAAAGGACCACAAACATCGCTATGTATAAGTCCTAACTAATCTATTGCTCTTTCGCTGTGTCCACTAAAGGGAGTCTTGGTCATCTTGCCTAAAAGGCAAGATTCACATGTCTCATATGATTCAAAATCAAATGAGTCTAGCAGCCCATCCTTATGGAGCTGAGATAAGCAACTCTCATTTATGTGACCTAAGCGACAGTGCCAGAGATAAGTTTGGTTCAACTCATTTAACTTGAACCTCTAATTCTAATACAAGCCCAGAGGGCAAAGATAGATCATAAGTTCCTACAGCAACAACAACAACTCTTGCTCCATTGCCTACTCGTAGGTCCACCTCGCCCTTTGTCATTGCCCTGCTATTTCTCAGCGCCTACACATTGGTACAAATGTGAGATGCACATCCGGTATCTAATTCCCATGATGAAGAAATAGATAGATTGACTTCTATAACATTTATACCTGAAGTAGAAGTCTCACTTCTTTTCTTCTTAAGATCTTCCAGGTAAGCTTTGCAGTTACGCTTCCAGTGTCCAGCTTTCTTGCAGTGGAAGCAAGCCCCTTCCTTGGCTACCCCTCCTTTGGGTTTAAGTTCTTTGCCTTTGCCCTTGGCTTGGGACTTTCCCTTACCTTTAGGCTTGCCCTTGCCTTTCTTCTTCTGCACCATCAAAATGGTGTCAGATTTTCCCTTCTTAAGGTTAAGCTTAGTAGTTCTCAACATGCTGAGCATTTCAGGCAGTGGCTTATCAATTTCATTCATGTTATAATTCATGACAAATTGATTGAAGGCTTGTGGCAAAGATTGCAAGATCAGGTCAGTGGCCAGCTCTTGGCCAAGTGGGAATCCCAGCCTTTGTAGGTTTTCTACATACCCAATCATCTTGAGTACATATGTACCTTCGGGAGTCCCTTCTTGCATCTTGGACCCAAATAATGCCTTAGAGACTTCATATCTCTCATGCCTAGCTTGTCCTTGATATAGTTGACGAAGATGTCCAACCATATCATAAGCATTCATGAACTCGTGTTGCTTCTGAAGCTCAGAGTTCATGGTCGCGAGCATAAGACATGACACATCTAATGCATCATCTTGATACTTCTTGTAAGCATCTTTGTCAGCTCGCGAGGCAGTGGTAGGAGGTGCCTCCGGAATGAGCTGCCCTAGGACGTACAACTTCCTTTCTTGGGTGAGAACAATTCTCAAGTTCCTGTACCAGTCCAGGAAATTTGCTCCATTGAGCTTGTCCTTCTCAAGGACAAATCGCAGAGAGAGAGTGTTCGTGGTTGTCGACATAGTTATCTACAACATACAATGCAGAGAATTAATATCATATTCCTTTTATCATTTAATTAGGCCTTTAATCAAATGATGCTCCCACTGAATTATAGGAATTTTGTAGAATCGAGTTATGGATGTAGTCAAACCACATTTACTAGATTCATACAAAATAACTATAATTCTTGCTGGACAAGATCCACATCATACTAAGCCTTGAGTTAGCTTTGGCTAAATCGCCCAAGACTTAGTACGATCGGTGGGTAACACATTACCGATTACATCTCTATGCAACTCTTGTTTATAGGATCAAGACCCACATTTACAAAAGACCTTGAGTTAGCTTTGGCTAAATCGCCCAAGATTTAGTGTAAATGCGATCTTGACCTATCGTTCCAACGATTGGAATATGCCTATAGTTCTACTCGATCCAATTGAGTTTAACTAGTTGTGCTCAATCTAATTGAGCTTACTCTAACCCAAGCGTGATAGGCAGGACCAAGATTATCCCTCCGCACCCTACCAAGATAATATGCGTTGCTCTGCTTTGGCAGATTCAACAACAACAAATGATCGAGGTAGTGATGGGTATGAAGGCTCGGTAGGCATTTTCGAGTTGATTCGATTATGATCTAATCTAATCGTAATGTGTATCTTATACGCATTTAGGCCTTTATTATCCTATATTAGCATGCATCATATACATACATTCATTATTCTAGCATGCATCATATACATACAAGAAAATTATCCTAGCATGCATCATATACATACAAGCATTATTCTATTAGCATGCATCACATACATACAAGCAAAATCAATTTTATATATATATATATATATATATATATATATATATATATATATATATATATATATATATATATATATATATATATATATATATGTATATATATATATATATATCAACATATATATATATAAATAAATGTGATATAGTCATGGCCCTACTACGATCTTCTCAAGCCAATGAGAATATCGGACGGTCAACCTAAGGCTAGCGGCTTCTCCAAGCGCTTCCTTTGATCGCCATGTGTCGTCGTCACCCTTCTCGTAATCTCGTCTTCGAGTGGACTTTCCACCGCTCCATTTTGTACATTACAAATATGAAACTCGAGTTACATTCGAGTCTAAAAACTAATTACAACTAGAATATCAAAAGAAGAGGTATGACGCGCAGGTCGCATACACTATACAACATGCACAACCACAAAACGGCACGCAGGCCGTATTATGAATTACAACACACATAATCCAATCAAATTGGGGTCATTGGGCCATGAAAATCACAGAATTATACATAATTCTAAATTATGTATTTTTACTAAAATTTCTATAATTTTTCCTAATTTATTTTTTCAAATTAATGAGTCACCTCTCCGTAACGGTCCCGCTAAGCGGTTTCCGGGCGCGATCGTGGGACAAAGCCCCTTTCGGGGATAGGGCAGCGTCCATACTCGCAAAATTAACTTTGCGAGTGTCCCTACTATGATCCTACAGCAACTTAAGTCGCTGTCCCAAAAACCTAAAGCAAGAACTCGCCGTTTCGGAGAGTTTTTCTCGATGGTTGAAGCCTACAAGTGTCCCAACACTTGTTGCTTCGACTCTTTGAGAAAAATACCCAAAAATTCTATAAAATTAGGAAATTTACAGAAACATATAAATCTGTAATTTTTATATCTAATACAAAAATTACAAATATGAAACACATACATGCTTCGCACGTGGCTCTGATACCACTGTTGGGTTTTTCCAAGCCGCAAAAACCGCTTTTTGCGTTGCGGAAACCTCGGAAGCCCCCGCCACAGATCCGTGCGAATTATAAAAATATAAAAAACATGTATGTGCTTACAAAAAACCCTAAATCTACCTTATATCTAATAGGTTAGAACATTACCCTCGTAGCTATGCCCTTCGCTTATCCCGCTCATCCAAAAGTTCGCCGGAACTCGAGAGTGTCAAGTGCACACTCCTCTATGGTATCCACACAAGCAATAGGTGGAGAAAGAGACAAACTTGAGTGTGCTAGCACTCCTAGAAGATCTCGGCAAGATGAGGTTGGGAGAGGTAGAGAGCTTGAGAGAAAAATTCCAAGGAAGAAGATGAAGTTGGAATTACTCACACAATTGAATTTCACCATCATAACCCCTAATGGTGTTGGCCGGCCACATTATGGCTTGGGAGGTTACATGCATGCATGTAACTCCCATGTCTCTTGGTCTTCCTCATGATGTGGCACCAATTGACAAAGTCAATGATGATGTGGAGCATCATCATTTGCCGGCCATGCCAAGTCATCATCATGACATGACATTTGGTCAAGTCAAACTTGACCTTTCATCTTCCCTCTCATGTCAAGTCAAACTTCACCTCTAATCTCCCATGGTTGATCAAATCTAACCACTTGACTCAAGTCAATTTAATTTAATGAATCTCTATTCATTTAATTTAAATTGATTTGATGAATCAAATCTAAATTAGACTCATTCAACACTTGAATCAACTTGAGTCTAACTCAATTAGTCTAATTTTGGATTACTCTTAATCCAATTTGGTTCATCCCATGAACCTAATCCTCATGGTTCATCATATGAATCTAATCTCCATCTAATTGCTCTTATGTGGGTGATTCTATAGGTTCTTGTAACGTTGGCAATGTCCCTAAACCGATTTAGGAACATAAGCAATGAGCGGTATCTAGCAACACATCATTGCTACCCAAGTTACAAGAATGTTGAGCTCCAACATCACCTTTGTGACTACTAATTGTGACTCTCACAATATGTGACAATGTCCCTCTATCCTTGACATCTAGATTGACCAATCGAGGCATAGACCGTGTCATCCTCGGTACAATCTAAATCTTGAACCCCAAGTAGACTCACTCTAATCAAATGAGCTCAATATCTCATATTGACTCATTTGGGCATGGCCATGCACTTCGTGGTCTCACTCTATCAAGAATATCGATGTCACCCCCGTCATATAGGAGGGATAGATCCCATCTACATCACTCACATCCCTCCACATAATTTATTACATACCCAGTAATCGCCTTTATAGTCCACCCATTTACGGGTGACGTTTGACGAAGCCAAAGTATGCAACTCCTTATGTAGGGAACCATGGTGACTTCAGGTCTAAGGACTAATAGTCATACTAATAGCCACATGAGAAAGTATATGACACTCATATAACGATCCATGATACTTTCTCATGGCGGGTCATTCAGTATACATTCTCCAATGCATTCCCATGTGTCAACTTGATATCTCATATCCATGACTTGTGAGATCAAGTCATCTTGTTGACCTACATGCTAGTCTCTACGCATTAACATTGTCCCTGAATGTTAATACTCGACTAGGAATGATTAAGAGTAGTGTTCTCTATATCATCTCATTATCGATTCAACCAATCGATTGATATAGATAAGAACCTACTACTCAAGGACATTATTATATTTAGTTATTTGGCACCAATACAAGTAAATATAATAGCCATGCCTTTATAAATAGGAATATGATACAATAAAGTCCATACAACAATCATCACATGATTGACTCTAGGGCTTTCACTAACAACATTCACATACCATAGCATCTGTAATCCATAACAATGATGAACAAAATGTAACGATAATAATAGAGCACCTCAAAGTTCAAAGACTATGTATCAAGAAACAGAATAACAGGAGTGGAGTCAAGATAATGGTGTCATCAATATAAAATCTCATGCACCAAAATTAATTGTCTACCTAATCAAGGTAGAAATTACCCACTTGATATGAAGACTGTGTTGATTGTATTCACATCCGTAAACCTACCCCGTATCAAAGTCCTAAAACTATAGAATACCAATATAACCAAAATGAACTAATCTCCACTAATAACCGATATAATCCAACAATTCAACTACAACATCAACTATAATTATCATGCCACAGTTGTAATTCAATGAACACCCAAATCTATACTTACCTCGCGTCATTCCACTTTCCTCACAATGAATCCAGAAGTAAACCCATTGTCAAAACCTGTAATCACTATAAACCAACTATGGGTTATTAATCCACAAATAAATTTGCTCATACTATAACAATCTGTTCACCTAATCGACAACAAGAGCTCAGCTAACTTACCCAAAATTCAATCCTCAACCTTACTGCCCTTTCATTACAATCAACGTGAAACACCCACTGAAGATGGTAGCAGCAACTGTGCAGATCAAGGAATGGTCACCAATCAGGTTGGAAATCTGAGCTGAGACTAAAGATAACTAGCAAACAATCATTGCAACGATAAAGCTAGGCTAATAGGAAAAGAATCAGCAGCAACAACACAAGAATGAGAGCTCGTCCACTCTCATTGTTGTCTGTATCGATAGATCGAGACAAGAAAACAGTAAGGAGGTAGCGACATATGACGACTCACAACAAAGGAAATGGCCTGATGGTAGATCTGAATGTGGCGATCGACACTACTGCTGCTCGTGGTGAAGAGCCAACCGGAGAAAAGGCACCCCCCACAGTGGCTAAGATCGGAATGAAGAGGCACAGCGGTGAGATCAACGACTTGAACAGAGGGCCAACCAATTGCTTCTCGCAGTGGAGATCAACGGCGACGAGCTAGCTTGGGATGCTGATGATGAAACGATGGAAGAGGAGGTCGACAGTGATGATCGAAGGGGTCGGTGACATTGCGTGCATAGCTGTGATGGTGCATGAGTGGAAGACAGTGCTGCCAGCGTGGTGAGCAGAGCGATCGAAAAAGCTGGAGGCACCGTCGTTGCTCGTCGGGCACCGGAGAAGAAGAGAAGAATGGAATCGGGGGAAGAGGAGATCGGGATCGGGGAAGAGATGCCATGGCATGAGAAAATCGAAAATAGGAAAATGAGGGAAAGAAAATCATAGGTTTCCTATTTAAACCCTAGGTTAATTAACCTATTACTCCCTTAATAACAGATAGTCTAAATAGACTTTACAAAAGCCTATTCGCTTTATCCCCATGAAATGTCCATAAAACTTTCGTTCAAATCCAGAAAAATTTCATAAGACAATTTATTAACTAATTCGGGGTATTAATTATTATTTTATTTTTCGATATCTCACATTCTCTCCCACTAATAAAAATTTGGTCCCCAAATTTCCTACTCAAGTACGATGAGTAAGCAATATCACACTGCTCAACTTAAGTACTTGGAGAAAAATCACACACCTCAAGTAACTAAGTGGGGGTGCCAACCTCGAATATTATTTTCTAGCTCTCATATAGCCTCTAAAATCTTTCACGCATGCTTTCAACAACCCTTCTAAAGTATGAACAATACCTTCATATTAACTATCTATCAAAAGGTAAATATCGTACCAGAGTGAAACTCTAAATTCATCGCTTGTTGGAGACTTTTCCAAAATCGTAAGGTGAACCATGTATCACTATCGGAAATGATACTCAAAGATACTCCAAAAAACTGAAAGTCTCCTTGTTGTATAATTTCGTTGAGCGACCCAACTAAATCCATCTTACAGCTCAGTAGAAAATGAGCAGACTTGGTTAATCAACCATCGATTATCCAAATCGCATCAAGTCCTTTTCGAATTCTAGATAATCTCCCAACGCTGTCCATCGTACTAAGCTACCACTTCCATCTCGGTACATAACCCAACTGGTCACTAATATTCCACCTTTACTTGTTAGCACAACAAACATCAGACTACAAAATCAACCATGTCCTACTTGTCGTTCCACCACTAAAAAATGTTTCAAAACTCGCTATTTTTCGGATACAATACGAATAAATCACCAATCTCGAATGTCGAGTCTCCAGAATCAACTCTTCCTAAATCTAATGCAACTCTGGAACCCACTATCCTCCTCAGAGACAGAGAATTATTTTCTCACAAGAGAAATCAATCTACTGTCCAAAATCCACTCTACTGATGTGAGCAAAATATATAGGGTTTTAGGAGTAGTTTTCGCTCACATCTCATTTAATTTTATGTTTAGTTCATGCATATTTTACTTTGTTTTGCATGCATTTCCTATTTTCTAGTTCGGAGATCTACTTTTGTTAATTTATGTGTAGGGTGGCATTTTTGGAGCAAAAATGGAGCAATTTGTGGAGCACGAACTTTAGGGAACATGAATTGGCCATGTCCCAAGACTTGGGTATTTTTCCGAAGCAAAATGGATCAAAATGGAGGCTCCAAGAAAAGACACGGCCAGGTCGTGTGAAAACACACGGCCGTACCTTTTTTCCAGCTCAATTTCCAGCAGATATTTCATCTATTTTCCAGCCTTGCACACGGTTAGGCCGTGTGAAATTCACACAGCAATGTGGCAGCGGCGCGAATTCAAAGAAATAGGGTTTTTAAGCATTTATGGAAAGCTGAAGCCGCCTCTATATATATGAAACTTATTTAAGTGGTGAGGGATCACGAGGGAGCCACCCTAGGGCTCCCAACCCCTAGGGAGGAGGCACGACGGCTGCGACGACACTCTGAAGCCCTGAAAAGCTTCGGGAACTCGCAACGGGGAGGAAGAACATCACCGGAGGTCAAGAATATGCACTTTAATGTCGAGGAGAACACCTACATTGCATTGTAAATCCTATTCTTTGCGTAAATTCTATTGTTTATACGGATATGATCATGCCTTATGTTTCTTCTCTCGTATCTGTTAGACTTTCCGAGCCGCAAAAACCACTTTTTGTGTTGCGGAAACCCCGGAAGTCCGGCCACGGATCCGTGCGAAGATGTATTAAAACTAAAACATGTATGTGTTTACTAAAAACCCTAGATCTACCTTAGATATAGAAGGTGAGATCATTACCCTCGATGCGACACCCTTCGCAAATCCCGCTCGTCCAAAAGCTTCGCCGGAACTCAAGAGCGTCAAGTGCACACTCCTCTATTGATATCCACACAAGAAATAGGTGGAGAAAACACACCCTTGAGTGTGCTAGCACCCTATGGATGGTTCGGCCAAAGAGAGGGATGGGAGAGCAAGCTTGAGAGGAAGATAATCCAAGGAAGATAATGAAGTTGTGGTAACTCAGACAAAATGAATTTTTCATCTAATGCCAATCAAGTGGTCGGCCACTTTATGGAGAGGGGGTTACATGCATGTATGTAACTCCAAGAGCCAATGTCTCTTGGTCTCCCTTATGAGGTGGCACCACTTGATAAGTCAATGATGATGTGGAGCATCATCATTGGTCGACCATGCCAAGTCTTCATCATGACATGGCATTTGGTCAAGTCAAACTTGACCTTTCATCCTCCCTCTCAAGTCAAGTAAAACTTGACCTCTTATCTCCCATGGTTGATCAAATCCAACCATTTGATTCAAGTCAATTTAATTTAATAAATCTCTATTCACTAATTTAAATTGATTTGATGAATCAAATCTAAATTAGACTCATTCAACACTTGAATCAAATTGAGTCCAACTCAATTAGTCTAATTAGGATTCCTCTTAATCCAATTTGGTTCATCCCATGTACCTAATCCTCATGGTTCATCCCATGAACCTAATCCTCATGGTTCATCATATGAACCCAATCTCCATCTAATTACCCTTATGTGTGTGACCCTATAGGTTCTTGTAACGTTGGCAATATCCCTAAACCGATTTAGGAACATAAGCAATGAGCGGTATCTAGCAACACATCATTGCAACCCAAGTTACAAGAATGTTGAGCTCCAACATCACCTTTGTGACTACTAATTGTGACTCTCACAATATGTGACAATGTCCCTCTATCCTTGACATCTAGATTGAACAATCAAGGCATAGACCATGTCATCCTTAGTACAATCTATATCTTGAACTCCAAGTAGACTCACTCTAATCAAATGAGCTCGATATCTCATATTGACTCATTTGGGCATGGCCATGCACTTCGTGGTCTCACTCTATCAAGAATATCGATATCACCCCCGTCATATAGGAGGGATAGATCCCATCTACATCACTCACATCCCTCCTCATAATTTGCTACATACCCAGTAATCGCCTTTATAGTCGACCCATTTACGCGTGACGTTTGACGAAGCCAAAGTATGCAACTCCTTTTGTAGGGAACCATGGTGACTTCAGGTCTAAGGACTAATAGTCATACTAATAGACACATGAGAAAGTATATGACACTCATATAATGATCCATGATACTTTCTCATGGCGGGTCATTCAGTATACATTCTCCAATGCATACCCATGTGTCAACTTGATATCTCATATCCATGACTTGTGAGATCAAGTCATTGTATTGACCTACATGCTAGTCTCTATGCATTAACATAGTCCCTGAATGTTAATACTTGACTAGGAATGATTAAGAGTAGTGTTCTCTATATCATCTCATTATCGATTCAACCAATCGATTGATATAGATAAGAACCTACTACTCAAGGACATTATTATATTTAGTTATTTTGCACCAATATAAGTATATATAATAACCATGCCTTTATAAATAGGAATATGATACAATAAAGTCCATACAACAATCATCACATGATTGGCTCTAGGGCTTTCACTAACAATCTCCCACTAGCCGTAGTGTCAATCACCGTAGTATCTAATACCCAATGACCTAGTGTGACCATCATGCTTTTTCTGTGCCAAAGCCTTGGACAAGGGATCTGCGATGTTAGCCTCTGTGGGTACTCTGCAAATCTTCACATCTCCTCTATCGATAATCTCTCGAATGAGATGGAAGAGTCATAGTATGTGTTTGGTCCGGTGGTGTGAGCGAGGTTCCTTAGCCTGTGTAATCGCTCCATTGTTGTCACAATAGAGCTCTATGGGATCTGCTATGCTAGGAACCACCCCAAGCTCAATAATGAACTTGCGGATCCAAAGCTTCCTTCACGCCTCAGATGCGAATATACTCCTACATTGTAGAATCAAGAATCGTGTCTGCCGACTCTTCCAGCTCATAGCGTCACCATTCAAGCAAAACACGAACCCTGACTGTGATCTATAATCATCCTGGTCAGTTTGGAAGCTGGCATCGCTGTAACCCTTTACAGCTAGCTCCTCATCGCCTCCAAATATCAAGAAATATTCTTTAGTCCTTCTCAAGTACTTAAGAATATTCTTGACTGCTATCCAGTGACGCTCACCTGTATCTGACTGGTATCTACTCGTCATACTCAAAGCATACGAGACATCAGGACGCGTACACAACATGGCGTACATGATAGATCCTATAGCAGATGCATAAGGGATCTTATCCATGCAGTCTCTCTCCTCTCTAGAAGAGGGACTTTGAGTCTTCAAAAGACTCATACCATGTGATATTGGCAGAAGTCCCTTCTTAGAATTCTGCATGGAAAACCGTAGTAATACCGTGTCAATGTATGTACTCTGACTTAGGCTAAGCAATCTCTTAGATCTATCTCTCTAGATCTTGATGCCTAGAATACAGGCTGCTTCACCTAAGTCCTTCATTGAGAAGCACGTCCCCAGCCAAGTCTTCACAGACTGTAGCGAAGGGATGTCATTCTCAATGAGTAGTATGCCATCCACATACAATACAAGGAAGACAACTGTATTCCCATTAACCCTTTTGTAGACACAGGTTCATCTTCATTCTTGATGAAACCAAACTGTTTGATCGCATCATCGAATCGAAGATTCCAGCTCCAAGAGGCTTGCTTTAGCCTATAAATGGACCTTTGCAGCTTGCATACTTTCCCAGTATGTTGTGGATCTTCGAAACCATCAGGTTGTGTCATGTACACATCCTCGAGTAATTTTCCATTCAGAAACATGGTTTTGACATCCATCTTCCAGATCTCATAATCGTGGTATGCTGCAATAGCAAGCAAGATCCGAATGGACTTAAACATCGCCACTGGAGAAAAGGTTTCATCATAGTCAATACCATGAATTTGCTTGAAACCTTTTGCCACCAATCGGCCCTTATAGGTATGCGTAAGTCCATCCATGTCAATCTTTCTCCTAAAGACCCACTTACACCCAATGGGTTTGACCCCTTCAGATGGATCAACCAAAGTCCATACTTGGTTCGTGTATATGGATTCCATCTCGGATCTCATGGCCTCTAGCCATTTCTCAGAATCTGGGCTCATCACAGCTTCCTGATAGGAGGTAAGCTCATTCTCAATGAGTATTATGTCATCTTGGTCAGACAAGAGAAATGAGTATCTCTCAGGCTGACGACGTACCCTATCAGATCTGCAAAGAGGTAGGTCAACCTTAACAAGTGGTTGTTCCACAACTCTTTGTGCAACAACTTAATCACCCACAACACTTTGTGGTTCCTGTTCAACCTCCATCAAGGCCTCAGTGCTATGGTTCTTATCTTAAATTTCTTCAAGATCGAACGTAGTCCCACTAGTTTTTCTAGAAACAAAATCCCTTTCTAGAAAAACCCCAGTCTTTGCCACAAACACTTTGTGCTGACTGGGAATGTTGAAGTAATATCCCTTTGTATCCTTGGGATATCCAACAAAATAGCACCTATCGGATTTGGGTCCCAGTTTGTCTGAGACTTGACATCGAACGTAAGCCTCACAACCCCAAATCATCATGAAAGATATCTTAGGATTTCTCCCTGTCCATATCGTATATGGTGTCTTTATCACAGCCTTGGATGGTACACGGTTAAGGGTAAAGGCTGCTGTGTCTAGAGCATATCCACAAAAGGATATAGGAAGATCTGTGTAACTCATCATAGATCGTACCATATCTAATAGGGTACGATTCCTCCTTTAGGATACACCATTCCACTGTGGTGTTCCAGGAGGAGTGAGTTGAGATAGAATCTCACACTCAGCTAGATAGTCACGAAACTTATGGCTAAGGTATTCACCACCTCGATCTGATCGAAGTATCTTAATACTCTTGCCAAGCTGGTTTTGTACTTCATTCTTGAATTCTTTGAACTTTTTAAAGGATTCTGATTTATGTGTCATAAGATAGACATAACTATATCTACTGAAGTCATCAGTAAATGTAATGAAGTACCTGTAACCACCTCTAGCAGCAACATTGAAAGGGCCACATACATCACTATGTATAAGTCCGAACAAATTAGTTGCTCTTTCGTTGTGTCCGCTAAAGGAAGTCTTGGTCATCTTGCCTAAAAGGCAAGACTCGCATATCTCATATGATTCAAAATCAAATGAGTCTAGTAGCCCATCCTTATAGAGCTGAGATAAGCGACTCTCATTTATGTGACCTAAGCGACAATGTCAGAGATAGGTTTGGTTCAACTCATTTGACTTGAACCTTTTGGTACTTATGTTATAGATAGGGCTCTCTAAGTCTAGAAAGTAGAGTATATTCATTAGAGGTGCACTACAATAGAACATATCATTTAAATAAACTGAACAACATTTATTCTTTATTATAAATGTAAATCCTTTCTTGTCTAAACAAGAAACCGAAATTATGTTCTTAGTCAAAGCAGACACATAACAACATTCATCTAATTCTAGTACAAGCCCAGAGGGAAGAGATAGATCATAAGTTCCTACAGCAACAACATCAACCCTTTCTCCATTGCCTACTCGTAGGTCCACCTCGCCCTTTGTCAATGCCCTGCTATTTCTCAGCGCCTGCACATTGGTACAAATGTGAGATGCACATCCGATATTTAATACCCATGATGAAGAGATAGATAGATTGACTTCTATAACATTTATACCTGAAGTAGAAGTCTCCCTTCTCTTCTTCTTAAGATCTTCCAGGTCTGCCTTGCAGTTACACTTCCAGTGTCCAGCTTCCTTGCAGTGGAAGCAAGCCCCTTCCTTGGCCACCCCTCCTTTGGGTTTAAGTTCTTTGCCTTTGCCCTTGGCTTGGGACTATCCCTTACCTTTAGGCTTGCCCTTGCCTTTCTTCTTTTGCACCTTCAAAATGGTGTTAGATTTTCCCTTCTTAAGGCTAAGCTTAGCAGTTCTCAACATACTGAGCATCTCAGGCAGTGGCTTATCAATTTTATTCATGTTATAATTCATGACAAATTGATTGTAGGCTTGTGGCAAAGATTGCAAGATAAGGTTAGTGGCCAGCTCTTGGACAAGTTGGAATCCCAGCCTTTGTAGGTTTTCTACGTACCCAATCATCTTGAGTACATATGGACCTACGGGAGTCCCATCTTGCATTTTGGACACAAACAATGCCTTAGAGACTTCATATCTCTCGTGCCTTGCTTGTCCTTGATATAGTTGACGAAGATGTTCAACCATATCATAAGCATTCATGAACTCGTGTTGCTTCTGAAGCTCAAAGTTCATGGTCGTGAGCATTAGACATGACACATCTAATGCATCATCTTGATGCTTCTTGTAAGTATCTTTGTCAGCTCGCGAGGCAGTGGCAGGTGGTGCCTCCGGAATGGGTTGTTCTAGGACGTACAACTTCCTTTCTTGGGTGAGAACAATTCTCAGGTTCCTATACTAGTCCAGGAAATTTGCTCCATTGAGCTTGTCCTTCTCAAGGACAGAACGCAGAGAGAGAGTATTTGTGTTTGTCTACATAGTAATCTACAACATACAATGCAGAGAATTAATATCATATTCCTTTTATCATTTAATTAGACATTTAATCAAATGATGCTCCCACTGAATTATAGGAATTTTGTAAAATCGATTTATGGATGTGGTCAAACCACATTACTAGATTCATACAAACTAGCTATAATTCTTGCGGGACAAGATCCACATCATGCTAAGCCTTGAGTTAGCTTTGCCTAAATTGCCGATCTTATCCTATCTTTCCAACGATTGGAATATGCCTATAGTTCTACTCGATCCAATTGAGTTTACTAGTTTTACTCAATGTAATTGAGCTTACTCTAACCCAAGTCATGATAAGCGGGACTAAGATTGTCCCTCCCCACCCTGCCAAGATAATATGCATTGCTCTGCTTTGGCAGATTCAACAACTATAAATGATCGAGGTAGTGATGGGTATCAAGGACCTGGTACGCATTTACGAGTTGATTCGATTAAGATCTAATCTAATCGTAATGTGTATCATATATGCATTAAGGCCTTTATTATCCTATATTAGCATGCATCACATACATAGATACATTATTCTAGCATGTATCATATGCATACAAGAAAATTATCCTAGCATGCATCATATACATACAAGCATTATTCTACTAGCATGCATCTCATACATACAAGCAAAATCAAATATATATATATATATATATATATATATATATATAATCAATTGTGATGTGGTCATGTACCTACTACGATCTTCTTAAGCCAATAAGAAGATCGGACTGTCAACCTAGGGCTAGCGGCTTCTCCAAGCGCTTCCTTTGACCGCCATGTGTCGTCAGCACCCTTCTCGTAACTTCGTCTACAAGTTGACTTTCCACCGCTCCATTTTGTACATTACAAATATGAAATTTGAGTTACATTCGAGTCTAAAACTATTTACAACTAGAATTTCAAAAGAAGAGGTACGACGCGCAGGTCACATACACTATACAACACGCACAACCATAAAAATGGCACGCAGGCCGTATTATGAATTACATCACATTGAGTCCAATCACATTAGGGTTCTTGGGACATGACCATCACAGAATTATACATAATTCTAAATTATGTATTTTACAGAAAATTTCTATAATTTTTCTTATTTTTTTTTCAATTTTATGAGTCACCTCTCCGTAACGATCCCGCTAAGCGGTTTCCGGGCGCGATTGCGGGACAAGGCCGCTTTCGGGGATAGGGGCAGCACCCATACTCGCAAAATAAATATTGCGAGTGTCCCTACTACGATCCTACAGCGACTTAAGTCACTGTCCTAAAAACCTAACGCGAGAACTCGCTGTTTCGGAGAGTTTTTCTCAATGGTTGAAGTCTACAAGTGTCCCAACACTCGTTACTTCGACTCTTTGAGAAAAATACCCAAAAATTATATAAAAATAGGAAATTTACAGAAATATAAAAATCTATAATTTTTATATCTAATATAAAAACTACAAAACCAAAACACATACATGCTTCGCACGTGGCTCTGATACCACTGTTAGACTTTTCGAGCCGCAAAAATCACTTTTTGCGTTGCGGAAACCCCGGAAGTCTGGCCACGGATCCGTGCGAAGATGTATTAAAACTAAAACATGTATGTGTTTACTAAAAACCCTAGATATACCTTAGACATAGAAGGTGAGATCATTACCCTCGATGCGACGCCCTTCGCAAATCCCGCTCATCCAAAAGCTTCGCCGGAACTCGAGCGTCAAGTGCACACTCCTCTATTGATATCCACACAAGAAATAGGTGTAGAAAACACACCCTTGAGTGTGCTAGCACCCTATGGATGGTTCGGCCAAAGAGAGGGATGGGAGAGCAAGCTTGAGAGGAAGATGATCCAAGGAAGAAGATGAAGTTGTGGTAACTCAGACAAAATGAATTTTTCATCTAATGCCAATCAAGTGGTCGGCAACTTCATGGAGAGGGGGTTACATGCATGCATGTAACTCCAAGAGCCAATGTCTCTTGGTCTCCCTTATGAGGTGGCACCACTTGATAAGTCAATGATGATGCGCCATGCCAAGTCATCATCATGACATGGCATTTGGTCAAGTCAAACTTGACCTTTCATCCTCCATCTCAAGTCAAGTCAAACTTGACCTCTTATCTCCCATGGTTGATCAAATCCAACCATTTGATTCAAGTCAATTTAATTTAATAAATCTCTATTCATTAATTTAAATTGATTTGATGAATCAAATCTAAATTAGACTCATTCAACACTTGAATCAAATTGAGTCCATTCAATTAGTCTAATTAGGATTACTCTTAATCCAATTTGGTTCATCCCATGAACCTAATCCTCATGGTTCATCATATGAACCTAATCTCCATCTAATTGCCCTTATGTGTGTGACCCTATAGGTTCTTGTAACGTTGGCAATGTCCCTAAACCGATTTAGGAACATAAGCAATGAGCGGTATCTAGCAACACATCATTGCTACCCAAGTTACAAGAATGTTGAGCTCCAACATCACCTTTGTGACTACTAATTGTGACTCTCACAATATGTGACAATGTCCCTCTATCCTTGACATCTTGATTGACCAATCAAGGCATAGACCATGTCATCCTTGGTACAATATATATCTTGAACTCCAAGTAGACTCACTCTAATCAAATGAGCTCAATATCTCATATTGACTCATTTGGGCATGGCCATGCACTTCGTGGTCTCACTCTATCAAGAATATTGATATCACCCCCGTCATATAGGAGGGATAGATCCCATCTACATCACTCACATCCCTCCGAATAATTTGTTACATACCCAGTAATCGCCTTTATAGTCCACCCATTTACGGGTGACGTTTGACGAAGCCAAAGTATGCAACTCCTTATGTAGGGAACCATGGTGACTTCAGGTCTAAGGACTAATAGTCATACTAATAGCCACATGAGAAAGTATATGACACTCATATAATGATCCATGATACTTTCTCATGGCGGGTCATTTAGTATACATTCTCCAATGCATACCCATGTGTCAACTTGATATCTCATATCCATGACTTGTGAGATCAAGTCATCGTGTTGACCTACATGCTAGTCTTTATGCATTAACATTGTCCCTGAATGTTAATACTCGACTAGGAATGATTAAAAGTAGTGTTCTCTATATCATCTCATTATCGATTCAACCAATCGATTGATATAGATAAGAACCTACTGCTCAAGGACATTATTATATTTAGTTATTTGGCACCAGTACAAGTAAATATTATAACCATGCCTTTATAAATAGGAATATGATACAATAAAGTCCATACAACAATCATCACATGATTGGCTCTAGAGCTTTCACTAACAGTATCTATGGAGTAGACTCTCTGATTCTAGGATTAGGGAGTAGTTTGTGTTGAGTTGGAACATGTTAATTCAAATATCTTTTCGTTCTTGAATTTATATTTGCAATTGGTGTTTTGGTTTAGATCTATAGTTATTGTTTTTGTTTTCTAGTCACTGTGCTTAGCCGATACAAGGGGCGACAGCCCTCGTATTAAAGATTTAGGGGAATTAAAGAGGGACCTAAGGGTTGGCCTCATCGTCGGTAATTGTGGGTAGAAGGATGCGATAGAGTAGGAAACACACCTCGTTTTCAACTCATCGCAGGGATCGATTCGGCATCCTCGTACCGACTATCCCATCATAAAGCTAGGGGTTGACCTAGTATGGCAAAGGTAGCTTTCGATAGATGCGAAGGCTCATCGGGGGAGTGTATGATGTCCTTTCCACAAAACCATAACTAGAAACCTAAGCAAAACCCAATTGAAAACGTGTTCCGCGATACACAAATGAAACCGAAATCCTAGAATCCATCTAAAGACCTGTAGAGACCCTTCTTTTTCTCTGTGTGACATCGTATTAGAGTTAGGACCGCCGATAGCCCTCCTAATTGCAACCTTTAGAGTCTAGTCCCGAACAATAACATCCACTGAACAAATCGGTACTCGAATCTCAGTCCCTGTGGGATTAATAACCTTTTTATGACTTGACGACATCCGTGCACTTGCGGGCATTAAACGCGAGCATGCGCTTTGAGTCCTCAACAGTCTCCGTCCCGAGATTTGAGGTCACATTCTTGTGCATCAAGTTTTTGGCGTCGTTGCGGGGGACTGATTGATTCGATATAGAATCGAGAAGTTGATAATTGGATCGGACTTAGGCTAGATTTATTTTCTTGTTTTATTTTATATTATTTCAGTTTTATTTCATTTTAGATTTGTGCTATTCAATTTGCAGTTTAGATTAATTACATCTTTCTTTCTTTCAGTTTTTAGTAGTGATCTAGTTTTAAAAAAAAAAGGGAGACTCTTGCCAACCCACTGCTATTCCTTTCCTTACCTATAATTTCCTGTGTATAACGATGCATGCTTTTACTCATGATTATGGTCAATTTAATATTGTAAGTTTTGGTAACATTTATTGTGAGCATTATGGTGAAACATGGCATACCATTAACGATTGTCCGGATATATTCGAACCTTCACAATTTGAACAAGAAGATGTCACCTACAATTACAACCAGTGGCCACAAGATGATTCCTATTCATATAGTTATGACCCTGTGTACTTAAACCCTCAATATTGTCCGCCTAAATCCCGACTTGAGCAAACGATGGAAGATTTCATTCGAATAGAATAAGCGGCGAACACTGAATACCAACGGCGACATTTACAGACAAAGACTCAATATTGTTTCCCAAGTGAGAACAAGAGCTATGAATCACCACACAAATTTTATCCAGAATCAAGTCCCCACTTAGAAGTCTTGCTAGACAATTCTACTAGGGAAAGCAAGGAGCATAGTCTATAATTCGTGGAGATTATGCAACGGAAAGAAGAAACCAAACGACTAGAAGGTTCCTTCGATGACTAGATTACACCTAATATGGAGGAGACTCACTTTGAGCGAATGGATGAGGAAGATGTAGATGACATAGGAAGTAAAGAAGGGCAATCCATTCAATCACCACTTGAAGAAGAACTTGAGGATTATTTAATTGATACTTTAATCGAGGAGTCCATTGCTTCAATCAAAACACCTTCTAACCTCAAGGATCTAGAAGAGCCTACCTTAACCCTCACTGAAACTTTAGTTACTAGTAACAAAACCCTTTTGGTGATTGATAATGATAAAAATTCATTCGACATAATAGAATCTACTAATCAATCTTTTGGTGAGGATGTCTATGGTGAGTTAAATTATTTACAACATTTAGAATATAATGATCAAACTATTGATGATTCGTTGAGACTAAGCATGTTCAACCTCGAGTCAAGGAAAGTAGTGCCCAAGTATCTTGCCCCTCCATGAGGAAGATTTAAAAGATATAGTAATGGAGGACCAAAAGGTAGGAAGCAAAAGGTGAGAAATTATCTGGCCCCTCCTTGAGCAAGATTTAAGGGATATAGCGATGGAGGACCACCAGGCAAGAGGCATAAAGTGAGCGAGTATCTTGCTCCCCCACGAACAAGATTCAAACACATTAGGGGAGGGAGAAAGATCTCCTTTGGCCATCAAAGCCAAGCTGAAGCATAACAGTACGGCCGAGCTAAAGACCTTAAATAAGCGCTTCTTGGGAGGCAATCCAAGTTATTTTGTGTTCATTTCTTATTAGTTTGTTGCATTCGTTTGTTTTAAACTTTGATTTATATTCATTTAGTGTGTTGCATTTGAATTAGGACTAGAAAGAACTTGCTAGGTAGAAACAAAAAACATTTTGAACTTACACGACTGAGCGTGTAAGGAGAATTCATACCATTGTGCACCATGAAAGAGAAACGGGGGGCACACGGCCTGGCCATGTGTTTTCACTATGTTGTGCCCCACATTCCAGCAGTGTACATGGCCTGGCTGTGTGTTTTCGCACGACCATGTTGTGCAAGGGATAAAGGGCACTGCACCGTGCGTTTCACCCCTATATATCACTCTCCCTCCATTCCACGCATATATAGGAGCCCACCTAGTCCACATCGACATGAGCCTGCACCTTCACCACCATCTTTTTCATAGGCACGATTATTTGGAGTTTCGATCACGCCTTGACGACATATATGCCGAGCAGTAGATGCAGAGGCAGCGATGGGAGGAGCAGAGCGCTTTACACGCAGGCAAAGTTTTCGAGCTTTCGGGAGCACTTCCAGCGGGCTAAGGAGTTCTACGACGAGGCCCGCATCTACTTCCAAGAGGAGGTTGTCCATTGCCAGGATGAGGCCACCTACCGCCAGGAGATGCGACATCACATGCATGCCCAGCAGGCATAGTGGGCCCAGGAGGAGGAGCACAGAGCGACTACTGCATCCACCAGCTCTCAGATCAACCACATGTACATATGGCATCAGCAGCTGAGCACCAGGTTTTCCCAAGAGCCTGACATGTAGAGACTGCCGGACTTCCCACCTCAGCCACCATATTAGCGGTACAGTCTCATATAAGTCTTGGGGGGACGCCAAGTTTTGATTTATTTTGTTTCTAGCAATAGTTTCTTTCCTGATATTTCTATTTTAGTTTTAGTTAGCATTCATTTATTCATGCATAGTGTGTTTAGTTTCTTTCTACACTTAGTCTTTGCTATCTTTAAGCTGCCTCAATAGTATTTTTAAAGTTATTTTCATGAGTTGTTCCCATAGGTAGCTTAACTTTATTTATCTCATGGTATTTTATTTTAGTTTCTCTAATGAATGTTCTAGACTTACACTGGTTAGCTTTTATTTTTACACTTACACATGATGAACATTTTGAAAGGGAAAATCTAGTACGTACCTAGTTATGATTCATCTCAGTAGTCTAGTACTTTGGAATTCATAGGTGACTCTAGATTTTGCATTTTAGTTACTAGAGATGCTCGAATTGTGGAATCCCATTCGGAAAAATCAAAATCCCAAGAGAGAGAGAAGAAAAAAAATGGAATAAGAAAAGAGAAAAAAAATTGGAAAAAAAGAGAGTAAGAAAAAAAATTGAAAAAAAAATTGAGGGATAAAAAATAGTTATCGTGGGTGGAAATATTTAGGTGCCCCTTTGAGACCGAGTTAAGTTACTGGGGAAACACCTACCAATTTCTCTCAATATCGAGCATGCCTTTGAGACTTTGTGGTAGATCTAGGGAACGATGATGCGCACGATCGTGACCTTAAATCTCACGATGGAAACCATCGAAGACTCAAAGTACGCACTCGCGCTCAACGCCCGCAAGTACAAGGATGTCGTCAAGTAATAATAGATTATCGATCCCATAGGGACAGGGATTCGAATACCAATATGCTAAGTGGTTGCGATTGTTCGGACAAAATCTCAGAGAGAGTCGGTTGGTGAGGACTATCGGAGGACCCTACTCAGTGCAGTGTCACATGGAGGAGGAAAAGAGGGTGTCGAAGTCTTAAAAAGGTGATTCTAGGACTTCGATTTCACTTGTGTACCACAGAACAATGTTATCAATTGGTGTTGTCTAAACTTCTACTTACGGTTTTGGAGAAGGGACATCATACACTCTCCCGCAGAGCCGCCGCATTCTCCGGGAGCTATCCTCACCCAAAAGAACGGGATAGAGGGTACGAGGATGTCAAATCAATCCTTGCGATGAACCGTTTCCAATTCCACCGCTCCCTTCTCTCCACAGTTACGGGAGGTCAGGTTTACCCCTAGGTTCCATGATCAAACCTTCTAAATCTAGATTGCAAGGGTTGTCACCACCTTGTATCGCCTAAGCACAACGGAAAGAAAGCCAAATACACGTAGGTATAATAAAGAGCAACATCCAATTGTCAAATCAAACTTTTGGCTAGAATTTAATATGAAACGAACATTGTATATGAACACAAACTACTCCTTAATCCTAGAATCAAAAGTTCTACTCCATAAACAGGAAGGAAGAATCACAACACATGTTTAAGTTCAATTGCAATAGAAAGAAAGTGCAGAAATAGAGATTACAATGCGTTGAGACCTTTTCTCTGGCGTTGTGTTGCAAGTGGTGGACCTCCGGCGGCGTTCCTCCTCCCCGCTGTGAGTTACCGAAGCTTTTTAAGGCTTCGGCGTGCCATCCTAGCCATCGTGCCTCCCCACTAGGATTTGGGCAGAGCCATCCTTATATAGACGTCGCCTCGGACCGCTGCGAAATCAAGAAAAAACCCTAGTCGCGCAACTCCATCGGGCCGCCACATGGTCGTGTGTGACCCTGGTGTACTAATCTTCACCCATCGGACACGGCCGTGTGAATCCACACTCCCTAGTCGTGTCCCACTCTGCGTCTAGCATGAAATGTCCTTCTTTCCCTCCGAAAACGCATCTTTTTCGCTCGAAAAGCCAACCTGCATTAAAAAGAACAACGAGCAGACCTCCAAACTAGAAAATAGGAAATGCATGCAAAAACAAAGTAATATATGCATGAAACTAATGCAAAATGTAATAGGATGTGAGCGAAAACTACTCCTAAAATTCTATATGTTTTGCTCACATCACTTCCCCACGACTTAAATCTTTGCTTGTCCTCAAGCAAACCTCAGTTCCATAAAACTTTTTAAAAAGAGATTGTTCCATAATGAGCATGCTAACTAAATTTATCAGGTGGTATTTGCAATCAAAGCAAAACAGATATGTTCTAAAAATTCACTAAGTTAGCTCCTCATGCTCGTGCTAGGCGAATCATTCTTAGGGGATGTCCGTTACATGGTGAGTTAAGTCATCACTCCATAGCTTTCCTAAGGTTTCCGGCTCTTAGGCACTTACCTGCCCAAAGCGAGGGTCATTCTCTAGATCTAGCATAAAGTCTCAAAGGCATGCTCGGTATTGAGAGAAATTGGGAGGTGTTTCCCCAGTAACCTAACTCGATCTCAAAGGGGCACATAGTCATTTCCACCCACGACAACTATTTTTTTATCCCTCATAATCTCTCCTTTTTTTTCAAATCATAGGGATTTTGATTTTTCCGAATGGGCTTACACAATCCAAGCATCTCCAGTAACTAAAATGCTAAACCTAGAGTCACCTATGGATTCCAAAGTACTAGTCTATTGAAGTGAATCATAACTACGTATGTACTAGATCCTCCCTTTCAAAATGTTCGACATGTGTGAGTGCAAAAATAGAGCTAATGAGTGCAAGTCTAGAACATTCAATAGAGCATATAGACTAAAATACCACAAGATAAATAGAGTCAAGCTACCTATGGGAACACTTCATGCAAGTAACTTTCAAAAATACTACTAAGGTAGCTTTTAAGACACCAAAAATTAAGTACTGAAAGGAACTAAACAACTCATGCATGCATGAACAAATGAAAATACCAGAAAAGAAACTACCACTAGGAAAAACAAAACAAAATAGATTTCGGGGTCCCCCCTAGACTTAAACAAAAGTATACCTCTAATATGGTGGACGAGGTGGAAAGTCTGGGAGCCTTGGCATGTCAGGCTCCTAGGAAAGCCTAGTGCTAAGCCGCTAATGCCACATGTACATGTGGTCGATCTGAGAGCTGGTGGATGCAACGACCGCTCTGTGCTCCTCCTCCCAGGCCCACTATGCTAGCTAGGCACGCATATGTTGTTTCATCTCTTGGCGGTAGGTGGCATCCTCCTGTCATCGGGCATTCTCCTCTAGAAAGTAAATACGAGCCTCGTCGAAGAAGTTCTTGGCCCACTAGAAGTGCTCCCGTAAGTTTGTAAACTCCGCCTGCATATAGAAGCTATGATCATCCCATCGCTGCCCTTGCATCTGCTACTCAACGTATATGTCATTGGGGCGCGATCGGAACTCCGAGAAATCGTAGGCAGAAGTACCTGCATCCTGCTAAAAAGTAAGAAAAGAAAACGGTGCAGGAATCACATGATCATTGTTTGCATTTTATATTTATGCATGTTGTCTGATACTTTATGTAAAATACCAGAAAAATAAAATAAAATAAAATATTTCTCGTTAATTGATAAAATATCTTGTTGAATTTTTCAGGAATTTTTAGAAATTATTTTGGATTTAAATGGAAGATTTATGGATATTTCATGGGGATAAAGCGAATAGACTTTTGTAAAGTCTGTTTAGACTATCTTCTACTGAGGTATTAATGGTAATTAAACCGAATCCTTCCGCTCCCCGTCGGTTCCTATTTCGCAATGTCTCTTTTATTCTTCTCACGACTTTCCTTCTCCCGCACCGCTGCTCCCCTTTTTCCTTCTCTACACCGTTGTCGCCGAGCCCAAGCTCGATCTGCCACCGGTGTTGCAACCTTACCGATGCCTCCTCATCTTCTCTGTAGGAGGTTCGACCGGAAGCGAGGTCACCGAGCAGCCTCCATCGTCGCCTTTAGTTGCGCTTACCGACCTCTTCCTTCTGCTCCAATTCCTCCGTCATTCAGCGACTGCCGATGATCTCTCGGTGGGAGACCTAGCCGGAGGGAAGAGTACCGATTGAAGCTCTACCCAACTTGATCCAGCCGAGTGCTCATCTGGAGCAGGGAGATCGGCAGCGGCTTTGCTGCGGTTGGATTGAGAGTCGCCTCTGCCCGATGGATGAGGGAGCTAGGTAAGTTGAATATCTCCTTGTTTTGGACGAGATATGAGATTTTGATTTCGATCTCGTGGTTTCATCAGGTCGCAGCAGGTGTTTGGAAGTTGCTTGGAGATCTCTATCGAAGCTAGGGTAACGCCTTGAGCCAGTGAACAAGGGATAAGTGGGAAGGGTCGTCGGTGAAGCTACAACCTTAGGTATACCTCTCGGTTGCTTCCTTTCCTTGCTGTTCAGTTGGTTGTTATTAAGTTTAAGCATGGATGTTAGGGGAATTTCTGGTGATGTGCTGTTCATGCTCGTGATAGAGCTGTGAGCAGAGTGGATTAGTTAATTTTGGGGTGGTTTTCCCTAATTTGGTGTAGGGGTGATATGATTTAGTTGTAGCTAATATGCTTTTGGTTGAATGGATTGTTCTTGATCAGTACAAGGTTTAGGGGATTATGGAAGTGGATGGATCTAAGATCCTAGTTGAGGTCAAGAAGTTATGAAGCAATGTAAGGTGAGCCAGTTAAGCAATGGTGTTACGGATTGGTTAGGTTGAAGTGTGGAGACTATGTTTAGATGATTGGATAGTTATTTGAGTGTTGTTTAGATCTAATTACTTTAATTGATCTTGCGGTCTGTTGTGGATTGAGTTTGGTGTGAATCGACCCAGGGTGGATGTAGATTTGGGGTTACGAGAGGTGTGCTCGTAGTACTGACTCGCGTTCGATAAAAGGACGGGAGTATAGAAACGATGTAGTAGTTATGTATTTGTCGGATACTTATACTTAATCATAGTTGTTATTATGTGAAGGTTTGGGATATGAAGAAGATCCATGACTGTGAGGATTATTTCGAGCTTCGTATCAGGTGGTTAATTTCCTACCTTAGTCAGGTAGATGTAATTGCATTCAGATTTAGTCATATATATGAGCATGTTAGATGTTCATATTATCTTGACCCTGCTCTTATTTATCTTATGCTTCGTACTTGTCATTGGCTATATTTACTCAAAGGTTGATATCACATTTCCTTTATTATAGTTTAGGGTTATATAGGTGATGTAAATAGGCCTAGATGTTTAGTAGGGTGTCGATGTTAAAGTATGGGAGATGACCCAATTTGTAAATTGGCAAAAGGGGTCATCCGTGGGTAGGTAATTCCCTAAAGGTAGGATTTATTCTAATACCCGTATGTTGCATACTTATTACCAACCATGTAGTGTGTAATGGTTAAGTGAAGGGTGATTAGTGTGTCGCTACAGACCAATGGTCCCAACTTGATATGATTAGTCGAGTACGACTCTCTACAGGATAGAGAGTGCGTCGATCAGTTGAGTACAACTCTCTATTGGATAGAGAGTTATGATCAGTTGAGTAAGGCTCTCTACAGGATAGAGAGTCCGTCGATCAGTTGAGTATGACTCTCTATAGGATAGAGAGTGTATTGATCTGATGGGTACTACTCTTTATTGAACAGAGAGTCTGTGGTAGATGGTTGTACGTGTGACTGCTCATTCATGTCATTTGCATGCATTCTGATGACATAGTCTCCCTTGGGGTTGAGAGAGTCGTCAGTCATCTTGCCTCCTACGTTACTCCTCAAGGAGTAACTGGTGTGAGGGCAGAGCATTTGTTGTGTCGTACTCTACCACTATAGACGGTGGTAGTTGGAGTTGCGTGCAGTTGTCCTGGATGCGTGGCACCCGACCACTCATTAGTAGTGTTAGTTGGAGTGGCCAATAGTAGGGACCCCCATTGTGTAGCGAGCCCTTTACGCTCATATGCTACTTGATCATACTACCCACTCGGCCACTCTAGAGAGGTGGATGGTCTTGAGTTGGGACAGTTGTCATGTCGTGCCACCTAGGCCACACTGGGGTCGTGGTTGCGAGTAGGGGTGCGCGGGCATGACCATGCATGCTGCATTGTCGTATCTTATGACGCTTTGCATATTACCATATATATATACATATATGCATTTATATATATATATGGATTGTTGTGATTTATATATATATAGATGCAGTCTATATATATATGCTTATTGTGATGTTGAATTTGATTGTACTATGCTTGCTGCATTTGGTTGTGTTTCATATTCATGCATGCTTCTTGCATCTGTTATTCGGTTGTGTCGGATACTTGTATATGTGTTGGACAGACCATTAGATACCTTGACCTATTGCATGAGTATATTGTGAGTTGGTATTACTCTTCCTACTATATATATGTTGGATATATGCTCAGGTTGGATCAGAGTAGCGTAGCAGACTTTCAGGTATGTCTGCATTTTACGTTGTTCATTTGGTTAGACGATATATGCTTGTATTTATATACTATGCTGATATACCTATTGTACCTCTAGATTATGTTGTTGAATTACATGTGATATTTGATATATACATGTTTTTTTGTTACCTGCTGAGTTTTACTCGCCACCACGGACCCTGAGTTTTTCTGTCACCCAGGTAACAGGTAGTCGACTTCGTGATGGACTTGGAGCACCGTTGGCTGGCATCGTCTCATCTCAACTCTAAGAGTCTGGGTTTTTGGGTTTTTCATATGTCTTGTTATGTATTCTGAGTTTTCATGGTATTATGTGTTATGTGATGTACGCACATGTTGGTGCGGATTTTGACGAGGTTTTCTTTATATTCTGGTGTTAGTCATATAGGTATGCATGGTGTGTGGTTGTATTGTATATGTGTGGTTATGGGTATGTCGTTGTATTAGTTTCCGCTGTGGTTTGTTTTCATATATATATATATGTTGTTGTTGTTGTGGCCTATGGGCCTTGTATTAATCTGAAATGTTGCCAGGTATAGGGGAGATGTCGTCCGTTTGCTTTTCGGCACGACATACTCTCGGGGCGTGACAACTTTAGTGGTATCAGAGCCCTAGGTTCTGCGATGCCATACAATGTTGTTTTTGTGTCGAGTCTTGAATTCTCGGGAGTCGATTTATTCGGTTTTGGTTTTCTGAGATGAGATTGACAGCGGCCTGAGCTCCAAGAAGCACGAAGTATGTATTCCTGATGACTTATTTTCTAGTTGGATACTTATCTAGACTTGATTAACAAGTGTATACAGTTAGATATATTATACCTGTGCTAACTTGTAGTAGAGGTCATCCACCGAGGCGACCAACCGGAGTTGCCGATAGGGTTTATACTCCCGGTTTTGTTGGCTATCCTTTTAGTGTATATAACAGGGAATAACCTATAGTTTGTTGGTTATTGTTCGTAACCGTGGTATGAGTTGACCCCGGAAATGACCTGTTAAGTCTTTGAGTCTTGAACTTGTGTCGAAAAGGTGATTTACCTTTAAGAGCCGATTGATACCGAGTCGAAAAACAGGGGTCAAGTCGTCACATTTCTTGTAAAAAAATCAAAGACTATAGTCTTAGGGATTTTCATTAATGGTACTAGTCAGATCATTACCTGATGGGTAATGGATAAGACAAGTAGGCTATTGTTGATGCATATAGTGGAAGACTAGTTTATGGTGTTGCAAAGGGATTTTTATCCCTGAGTTGTGCGTACTGGGTTGTATAACTTTGAAGGTACTTTTGATTACTTAATTCGGGTTATATAGAGAAGGTAGAGTTATTTGCATACCATTATCGGGATCAAGCCGGTATTTGGTGGTAAATACAGAAAATAATCTTTGGGAAATAATATATCACTTGATCATGGTCTAGTGATGTAGAAAGAGAGTATTTTCCCATGTCACTTTCAGTGACACATTTTAGGGAATTCTTGAGCTTCAAGTAGGGTGATCGTCGATAACGGGAATAGCACGTAGAGTTATTAGACTTGCAGAGTTACGCTCACCTAATAGCTCAGGAATGTGAATGGATGTTTTAAGCCACTCACGATTGTTGGCTTACTGTTGGATTAAGATGATAGGATCTTCTATCAGATCCTGCCGGAAGATATTGGATTGAGTCGGGAGTTTAGAAATGATTTCGTACAAGTGTTAAAGAGTGGGAGACCGATAAGCATATATTGCAGGTCAACTGACTAGAGTCAGAAGTCTCTGACTATTGGATAAAAGAAGCAAGATCGAAGTCATAGGCTTTGAGCTACTTTTCGATTATAGAAGACCAATCGCAGATCATCAGGATGTCCTCGTGCACATCAGCGAAATCAGAACAAAGACTCTGAAGAGATTATGTGCGTACAGTGCAGATCACGAAGAGATGTGAAGTCAGATTATCCATTGGATCAATTCATCCGTTGCTATTGTGAGCAACCAGTACAGTTGAGGAGGTATACTTTAAAGACTCGGTTGAAGACTATCAATGGTGTTCCGGGAGGATGATGCACCGTCTCGACAGTAGAGATCAGCACAGAAGATTGAATTATCTCATCGGCAATAACCTACTGCCTCAGGTGTGGTTGGAGTTCCGTGATACTTCCCTTCAAGGGAAGTGATTTACGCAGCAATATCAGCAGAAGACATCGTAGAAGACTCATGCAGATAGCAACAACAGTTACCCCAGATGTGATTTGCTTTGTACAGAGGAGAGAGAATACGACGATGGTCGTATCTATATGGTATTCTACAGTCGTAGCTCGCAGGATTAAGGGATGAGATCTAATGATCTAGGAAAATCCCCGAGCCATTCGTCGCAGAAATGCGACCGCTTTATCACAGACTGTTGGATCTGATTTTGTTCTCTTTGGAGAAAGGCCGAGACCTATGGGGAGCCTTTGGATCAGATTGGAAGATAATTGATCGTTAAGGGTATTACTTTAGTTTACCCCTGGGTTAATATATTGGGAGATACTTGTAGTTTACAGGTATCTTTGTCTAGAACATTCTTAGTTTGGATTAGAAGGGTCCTTTACATCGACTTGTGGGTCGATGGTACCTCTACCGTCAGGTGAGATGGGGATCAACAATTAAGAAGTCAAGGGATGCCCTTAGACTCTGATAGACATATCTTTACTGTAGACATATCCTTATGGATGGTCAAATTGTTGAGATTATAGTATGATATGTCTCTCGGATGTGCGTATAATCCGAGAGCCTTCGGATGTAGTTTCGGATGAACTCCTAGCCTTGCGGTTGCATAGGCAAATGGAGTAGGCGATCGAAATGATTGCGGAAATAGTTCCGATATCGAAGATCCTATACCGGGTGATAATTTGACTAGTATAAGTGTTACTAAACATTATGAGAATTGGAAGAATGTAAGTTGTGATTATAGGAGAAGTTGGAGGGGATAATTATCTGTCCCAGTATTCCTCCTAGAGAGGATCCAGAACTCTTTGTTGAAAGAGAGATGGACCTTTGAGATTATGCATCGATTATCGATGATGGAATGTGATAGTTATTGAAAAGGAATGCCCTTTATTGTGGATAGATGATCTGTTTAGATCAGCTAAGGACACCTGTGTATAATCTAGGGATGGTTTACAACTGGAGTGTCGATATTGTAGTGACTACATGGGGTCATACAATTATCGTTGTCATGGTGATGATTGATATATCATCAGTTTTGAGTAAAAAGGATGCAGGTGTGTAGAGACGATAATTTCATACTTAGTATGAATTTTATGAGTTTTGACTAAGTTGTTAGACTAATTAACGATTTAGTCGCCACTAGATTTGAGAATCGTGTATCCTGGACACGATTGGATCAGTTTGTAGTTGTTGGAGTTGCGTAATCTGGCCACTGTTGATTGTGGTAGTTGGAGTTGCGCACTCGACCACCGTAGATGGTCGTTTGCCTTGTATGATTTGGTTATTACTGTAGATGTGGATAAAATGTTTTTAGCATTACTATACCACGGACTTGTTTGACAAAGGTGATGATGGAAATCATTTAGTCGGAAGCTGATGAAACCAGTTTACAGGACCTAGATGGCGGTTAACTTTTACACAAGTATTAGTTAATCCTTCCAGGGTGGATAAAAGGATGTTGTATGCAAATGCATCATTTCAGGGATCAGAGCGATTCCGATGTAGTTGAATGAGGCGTATCTTATGCTTACAACAGTTAAGAAACTACGAGATAGACTGTCATATACATGACGAGACTTTAGTAGTTATTATCTGGATTAATTGATGTATGGAGCAGGAATGCTCATGAGATTTTAATTAGCTACTGGGTAGCTACTATAGAGTTGCTGGAACGTGAACAGTTGCAACTTGCGAGATTAGGCGCTATAGTCTCCCATGCACTTACAGAGTGTGTGGTGGAGTGGATTTTGGACAATAGATGGACTTCTCTTGTGCGAAGATAATTTGCCGTCTCTAATATGGATATGTGTTCTGGACACGCATCCACTTAAGAAAGAGTTGGTACAGAAGGCACATCATTTGGGATTTGCTATGCATCCTGGTGGTACTCAGATCTACCGGGATTTGAGATGCTTATACTGGTGGTAATGGTATGAAGAGAGATACTGCAAACTTTGTTGCTGGATATTTACTATACCGGCAGGTGATGGTTGAATATTAGAAACCCGATAGATTGCTCTAGGAAAATTCCGATTTCGGAATGGAAGTGGGAGCATATCACTATTGACTTCATTACGGCATTGTGTATAACCCGTAAAGGATATGATTCGATTTGGGTGATCATGGATCGACTAACCAAATAAGCTCACTTTCTACCTATTCGTGGGACGGACTCGTTGGATCATCTGGCAGAGTTGTACTGCCGAAGATTATCAAATTGCATGGCATACCTTTGGGTATTATATCTGATAGAGATCCGCGATTTACCTCGCAATTTTGGTAGAGTCTGCATCAGACCATGGGCACAGAGCTTCGATTCAGTACTGTATTTCATCCGCGGCCAGAAGGACAATCTGAGCGTATCATTCAGACGTTGGAGGATCTATTCAGATCCTGTGTCATGGATTTCATAGGAAGTTAGGAGGATCACGTTCATTTAGTGGGATCTGCCTATAACAATAGCTACCACTCTTCTATTCTGATGGCTCCATTCGAGGCCTTATACGGTAGACCCTGCAGATCTCCTGTGTTGTGGGATGAAGTCGGGGAATGACAGCTATTGGGGCCACCGAGTATCCAACATGATGAAGAGTTGGTGCGCGTCATTAGATGATGATTATTGGAGGTACATGATCGACAGAAGAGTTATGCAAACCGGATGTAGCTTATTGGTTGGCTTTACCTCTGACACTTGCAGGTGTTCATAACGTATTTCATATTTATATGCTGAGGAAATACGTTCTGTGCTCAGATCATGTTCTGAAAGAGGTTCCCACTCCACTTCAGCCTAATGCAACATATGAGGAGATTCCAGTGTGAATTCTTGGTCGCAAGGAGCAACAGTTGCGAAACAAAACCATCCGACTTATAAGGGTTGGATGACAGCATCATGCTGATGAGAAGACTACGTGAGAGCTGGAAGATACTATCCGAGCTCGATATCCTCATTTTTTCACTTGAGGCATGTAGTAGTTCAAGAAATCTCTTGAATTGGTTCTTGCATGTTAGTATGAAATTTAGGAACCAAATTTTTATTAGTGGGGGAGAATGTAAAATATCAGAAAAAAAATAAAATATTCCTCATTAATTGATAAAATATCTTGTGGAATTTTTCAGGAATTTTTAGAAATTTTTCTGGATTTAAACGGAAGTTTTATGGATATTTCATGGGGATAAAGTGAACATGCTTTTGTAAAGCCTGTTTGGACTATCTTCTACTGAGGTATTAATGGTAATTAAACCGAATCCATTCGTTCCCCATCGGTTCCTATTTCGCGATGTCTCTTTTATTCTTCTCGCGACTTTCCTTCTCTCGCACCGCCGCTCCCCTTTCTCCTTCTCTTCACCATCGCCACCGAGCCCAAGCTTGATCTGCCACCGGTGTTGCAACCTTGCCGATGCCTCCTCATCTTCTCTGCAGGAGGTTCGGCTAGAAGCGAGGTCACCGAGCAGCCTCCATCGTCGCCTTTAGTTACGCCTACCAACCTCTTCCTCCTGCTCCAATTCCTCCGCGATTCAGCGACTGCCGACGATCTCTCGGTGGGAGACCCAGCCAGAGGGAAGAGCACCGACTGAAGCTCTACCTGACGTGATCCGACCGAGTGCTCATCTGGAGGAGGGAGATCGACAACGGCTTTGTTGCGGTTGGATTGGGAGTCACCTCTGCCCGATGGATGAGGGAGCTAGGTAAGTTGAATCTCTCCTTGTTTTGGACGAGATATGATATTTTGATTTCGATCTCGTGGTTTCTGTTGGTGCAGTAGGTACCTAAGTCGAACCTAAGTTTTGATTATAGCAAATGATACAAAGTTATGCTCATGTCAATATCTCACGAGCTGAATCTAGTATGCAAAAAATTGCTATAGCTGGAGTTGAAGGCTAGCGACACCCGGAGGAAGCCGCGGTGGTCGGGCAACACTCGAGTGACTTCGGAGGGAGCCGAAGGAATCGAGTGGAAGGCTATAAGAAAAAGCGACACAGTAAGTATCGAGTTAAGCTCGTGTGTGCGAGCGTAAGTGAGGTCGTATCCTTTTTATGGGGATGATCTTAAGCGTAGATCCGACCAAAGACATCCTATAGGTGGTCTAGGTCGAGATCGGACGGTCGAAGACCGTCAAAATAATGTTTTTGTTAAGCTAACTTTGCCTTGCAGCTAGCATCGATCATCGCTAGCCTAGGAGGACTCGATCGCCATCCATCGATCGTCACTGCGGATTGATTCGGCCCGATCTTCGCCATCGATCGTGATGATAGCCATCAGTCGACTGATGGTCAAGGATCAGCCTCGAGAAGTCAAGCTCTATCACCAATTTTCAAGGAGGTTTTATGCCCAATTCCTATTGGTTAAAGACCCATATGATGAGGGGCTTAAAGGCTATAAAAGGAGGGTTTGTCCTAGGGTTTTTCATTCATTCAAAAGCTCCCAAGTGCTTCCGATACACTACGAGTCTCCGACATTCCTACGATGAAGCTCTGCAGACACGACGACTAGGGTTTCATCTTTTCATCTACGAGTCGTCGGTATAATCTTAGTTTAATTCCATTTTGTACTTCTTTTTATTTTGGTTATATTGTAACGAGAAGAGGGGGAGTGTCCCTCTATCTCGAGTCTCTTTCGTGGTTTTTGTATCCAATTAACTCCTACCTCCAACGAGGAGGAGTTCATTAGTGATTTGCCCTCCGTGCGTGATCAAGGATCACTAGGGCCTTGGAGTAGTAGCCGAAGGCTACGAACCTTGGTATCAGAGCCGGGGCGCTAAGATTTGGTGAAACCACCAATCTAGCAGATTTGTTTTTGAATTTTACAGATCTTTTTTCATTCGTTTAAATTTTCTCCCGCACTACTAATCCAAGACGAAGTCTTGGTACTCTTCTTTTGATTTTGTTTTGCAAGTATTCGCTTTTGGAGTAGCCGACGGTAAAACAGGCATAACTTTTCGTACAAGTTGACCCACGAAACGGGCTACCTACCAAAACGAAGCTCTCGGAGAGATCTACACTTCTTATGAGGGTTTACCCTAGTAACAAGCTGTCTTCATCTCCAAAAACCATCGTTTAGTACCATTTCGGAGACATCAAAGGTTGTAAGTGTTCATCTTTTATTTTAGTTGGTTATTTCTCGTTTATTCCTTTTGTTTCTTTTCATTTCCTACATTACTAATCAAGGTGAAGTCTTGGAACCTTTCTCGTGTTTTTTTTATTTTGTGTGCAAGGTTTCCCTTCCAAATGGCCCATCTTGAGGGTTTTAGCACCGTCCGACCTCCATTTTACAACGGAGATGATTTTCATTACTGGAAAGGTCGGATGGAGTGCTTTCTTAAAACCCAAATCGAGATGTGGATCATAATCCAAATGGGATTCACACTTCCGACTAACAAAGTGAGTGAATCCTTGGATTATGACCAATGGACCATTGCGACAAAACGACAAGTCGAAGCCGACGCCAAGGCAACTCGAATCCTTCAATGCGGCTTGTCCAAGGAGGAATTAAATCGCGTCGGCCCCTTCATCAGTGCAAAGGACCTTTGGACAAAGCTAGTGGAGCTACATGAAGGGACCGATGAAGCCAAGGTATGTAAGCGATATCTTTTATTTAATAAACTATAAAATCTAAAAATGCAGGAACATGAGTCCGCGACGCAACTTCACGCCCGAGTTCAAGACATAGTCAACAATCTACATGCAATCGGGCAAAAGGTCAAAAACCGCGACCTTATAAGGTATGTTCTTAATTTCTTTTCGAGGACTACCTTGTGGGCATCCATGGTCGATGCCTACAAGGTCTCCAAGGATCTTTCAAAACTTAGGTTAGATGAATTATTTTCCAATTTTGAACTTCATGAGCAGTCTAATTTGGAACCCGAGAAGGGTATAGCACTTTTTGTAGGTTCGAGGAAGAAAACCGCAAGCAAGCCACCCCCAAAGGAAGAAGAAGATGAGTCTGATTCAGAGGTCGACCCGGAAATGGAGGCTGAACTAGTCAACCTAGTTCGAAGGATAGTCAAGGGCCGAAAGGGAACCATCACTCGACCCAACGAAGGTAAGCCTAAAAGTTCTAATATTAGGTGTTACGAATGCAACAGGTTTGGACACATCAAGTCCGAATGCCCAAAGCTCAAAAGCAAAGCACCAAAATATAAAAAGGCACTCAACGCTACATGGGAAGAAGCGTCAGAGGAAGAAGACGATGATCTAGTCCTCATGGCTAAACCGGTTGAATCGGAGACGGAGTCAGAACCGGAACACGAATCAGAAATTGAAGACGAGTCGGACTGCGAAGTGCTATTCAAGACAAGCCACGGATACACATCCGGTTCAAAAGATACACTCAAGGTAAGTCGAGATCTAATTAGTATGCTTTATAGTGCAATTAAATTCTTAACTAGGAAATTAGCTAAGTCCGAGTCCAAGGTCGAGACACTGGTTGAGGAAGTTAAACTCCTCAAACACGAGGTCTCCCTAATCTCTTCGACTAGTCAAGTTCGAGAGGACTCAACTCGGGTTGAAAAGCTTGAAGTTGAGAACTCACTCTTGAAGAGTCAAGTCGAAGATCTTAGGAATACGTTGGAAAGGTATACTTTGGGATCCAAAGGACTTGACCTCCTACTTGGATCACAAAGGGCTGTGTACAACAAGGTCGGACTAGGGTTTAGCTCAAATACGACCAACAAGTCGTATATGTCGATTGTAAGTCGACATAAAAAACATGTCCAAGCATGGGTCCCTAAGGCCACCTTGATTTCAAACTTAGGTTCGAACCAGTACTGGATTCCCAAGGACCAAATCCACTATGTGGAGAGACCGAATCGATTCAACGGTCCAGGGGGAGCTAGTACGAAACTTGTTTGTGTTTTAACTTAGAAATTGCATGCTTAGGTTTTTATTTAGCTTGATTTTCCTTTTTAGAATGGTTAGATAGGACTATAACTCGTCAATACTTGATAACATAGTACCAGGACGTAGCGAGATGATAGTACGCTAGGAAAGAGGATTCTTGTGTATTCGGGCTAGATAAGGCGTATCTAGTTCGGTGCACTTGACCGAGCGGAACTAGTTGAAGCTACCTTGCCGTATCCTAGACTAGTTAGACTAGGAAGTGGTCTTGGGTAAGTCAAGTCTCTATTTTCTTGAAAATGGCTTTGTTTAAGGAAATGGTCGTTGTTCCGATCAAAGAAGGCCTCTGTGCCTCGTCACGACCTGGAAGCCATGATCTTGAAAAGGTGACTTGATGAGCCTAAGGTCAAATTCGAATCTAACGCAAGGTTGACAAGTGTTCAAGTCATTAAATTTAAATCAAGTAAAATTGGAAGTCATCTCACAAGAACATATAAGGTTAACATGTTTGATCATGTAGACATGGGTGAGATGATTTAGGTTAATAATCTTCAACCAATCATTAATAAATCCAATATACGATCCAACTACCTTGCGTGTAGGATCAATGGATGTTGGACAGTGGTTGCTCCCGACACATGACCGGGGATCAACTCAAGTTTTTGAAGCTTCAATTCAAACGAAAAGGATCGGTAGCTGATCAGAGCGGTGTGATTGTCGCAATACCGTTCCCAAATTATTTACCGAACCCCCTAACTACACTAATGCAGTATAGGACTGACTCGGGTCATCTCCCAACGAACCTAATGGCTGGACGTTTGTTTTTAAACAGAAGTAAACATTGGGGGTTTTATGAATTTATTAAAATGCAAAATCAAAAGCGAACATGGGAATTGAATATACAAAGAGTAAATCTAACTACCAAATAATGAGTAACAAACAACTATTCTAATGAACAAAAGAAAGCGACCAAGCACCGCACTGTCACTATACGGTACACTGATCAAACAAAGGTGAACAACCGAACCATGCACCGCACTGTCACTATACCGATGATCAAGCAGATCACTAAAATTGCAATAAGCGAAATGCAATAAGCGAAAGCGATTCAACCGAGCACCGCTTGTCACTATCTGACAAGCTGGTGAATGTAAATGAAATCTTAACCTAATAATGAAAGCACTCCAACCAAAACACCGTACTGTCCTATACAATACCTTGATTAGACAATTTTAATGGATGGGGTTAGTACATTAGCAACAAGAAATTAAACTAACCTACAACTAAATAACAAATGCCAATATTAAATCTACTTAAACTGCACGATGAACAGAATTAACAACTAAGCATAACAAAATGATAGAAATAGCATTGCATGTAAATAAATCAACAATTAACCAAAACAAACCTAATCAACTACTAACAATTGCATAATTGCCTTTGGAATAAAATCACGAATGTAATTGACATGAAATCCCGAATGTTTAACACAAACACACTCGGTAGCAAAATCCAAATAAAATCGACCCGGTAACCACCGCGGCGGTCACAACAAACCGAACAACCACTCCGGCGGTGAATGCGGCTGCCCCAATCGTCTGGCGAGGAGGAAGGAGCGGATGGATGATTGCAGTCCGCTCAGAAGCGAATCTGGATTCAGGACGGTGGAATGGGATTCTTCTCCGTGGTGAAAATGGGATTGTCAATCGGCACAACACATGGGTGACTCGGCAAGATGGAGCGGCCTATCGGCCCATGAATGAAGGAGAAATCTTGGGTGAAGGATGAACTACGTAGGGAATCGCCTCGCCTCGCTTTGGATCATTTGCCGAACCGACATCTGGATCCGCCACCAAGGATTGGTACAGGATAAATGCATGTTGTCAACTCGCGGAATCGTTGGCTGCCGTCCGATCGCTGGAGTCGCCGCCGCCAAGGCCGCGAGGGGAAGAAGACGCCGCCAAGATCGTTTCTATCGCGTGTTCGAGCCGGGAAGAAGTTGGTTTATTAAGTGATTTTCTGAACCGTCCGACAGCAAATCGATCTCATTAGCCCAAATATAGCTAGGTTAAATGAATCCAATTAATCTCCTAAGCATGATGTGATCCATACCGTGATCCGATGATGACGGATCTGATCCGTCTGAAGGTATAATCACGATCCAACGGTCCAGATGAACGGCCAAGACGTGTAGATCTTAATGTACGGGCCGGATCGCTCCAGATCCAGATGGATGGCTCAAAATCAATCACTTTCCTCGGACGGTCCATAATGCTCAGATTTGATCTGGATCGACGGCTGTGATTGCTCCAATTAGATCCTCATTAGATGTTCCTACAAAATCACATGAAATTCATGAAAAATACTGAAATTATAGGAATTAATGTAATTAATCGCAAATAGGCTCAATATGTAAAAACATCCCAAATAACAATAATTATCCCATCAAAGAGCCTAAAAGATCTAATCAACAAGTAAAAATAGCGCGATAAAAAATGCAGTTATCAGTAGCCTTCGGAAATAATGGCAAGCTCAAAATCATCGGATCAGGTGATATTGAGCTTAACTCAAATTTTGTTATTCAAAATGTTTTATTAGTAGAAAATTTTCAATATAATTTACTTAGTGTAAGCCAATTGTGTGATAATAACTATAAGATCATATTTCTAGAAAATGAATGTGTAATTAATACAAATAAAACTTCTAAAACAATTCTTAAGGGAAATAGAAATAACAACATTTACACTATTAACTTAACTAACTCCTCAACTAAGTGTCTTATGACACGGCAAGAGAAATCATGGTTGTGGCACCGACGAATCGATCACTCACATCCAAGACACATCCATAAGATGAGTCAAAGTGACTTAGTCAGAGGTTTGCCTAACCTCAATAACTTGGATAATAAAATATGTAATGCTTGTCAACAAGGTAAACAATCTAGGACACAACATCAACTAACTAATCAAGAACGAACCAAAAGTGTGCTTGAGCTCCTACACATGGATCTATTTGATTCACACGGAGCTAAGTCACTTAATGGAAGTAAATTTTGCTTAGTGATAATTGATGACTATTCTAGATTTACTTGGGTTAGGTTCATCAAACACAAAAGTGATACCCTAGATCAATTAATCAACCTATTTAAATTAATAGAAAATCAACAAAGCATTAAAATCAAAAGACTTAGGACTGATCATGGTGGTGAATTCGAGAACTATAGGTTTACAGAATTCGGTAACCTAAATGGATACCACCATGAGTTCTCTTGCCCTATAACTCCACAACAAAATGTCCTAGTAGAACGCAAAAATAGAACCCTACAAGAAGCCGCTAGGACAATGTTAAACGAGTATAACCTACCCGATAGGTTTTGGGCGGAAGTCGTGAGTACGACATGCTATGTCCAAAATAGGATCCTTATGGTAAAGAGTCACCTTAAGACCTCATACGAGATTTATCACGATAAAATACCTAACATCAAGTACTTTAGGGTATTTGGGTGTAAGGTACATATCCTAAATACTAAGGATTACCTAGGGTAATTTACATCCAAAACCATGATCGGAATCTTTCTAGGATACTCGACTACAAGTAGAGCTTATAGAGTATATAACCATGACACCCTTAGAGTCGAGGAGACTATCGATGTAGTATTTGATGAAGGACACGAACCTACAAAACCCCCGGCAACCCCAATTAGCGAGCCGATTCGTACTAGACCTAACTCTGATCCGGAGATCAGGTCTAGTGTTAATCCTAATCTAAGTCAATCAAGTCACTCTATCGACCAAGTGATAGATGACTCTAACCAAACTAGAACTCAAATGAGTCATCCTATTGATCAAGTTGTAGACTCAGACCCAAATCCAACTAGGACTCAAACGAATCATCCCATCGACCAAGTGATAGGTGATCCAAGTATAGGAGTTCGAACTAGAGCCTTATACAAAAACCTTAGTCAAATCTCCTTGATTTCTAAAATTCAACCCAAAACTATTGACCAAGCTCTTCTTGATCCCGATTGGATTATTGCAATGCAAGAAGAGTTGGCTCAATTGACTAGGAACAAAGTATGGGAATTAGTACCACCACCTAAAGATAAAACAATCGTTGGAACAAGGTGGGTGTTTAGAAATAAACTTGATGACAAAGGTGAAGTCGTTAGAAATAAAGCTAGACTAGTCGCTAAAGGGTTTAGTCAAGTCGAAGGTTTAGATTACGACGAGACCTATGCCCCAGTAGCTAGATTAGAGTCTATTCGAATGCTATTAGCGTATGCTGCACATCGCGGATTTAAGTTGTTTCAAATGGATGTGAAATCAGCATTCTTAAATGGATACATTAAAGAAGAGGTTTATGTTAGTCAACCTCCCGGTTTCAAAAGTGTAGATAAACCCGACCATGTCCTTAGGTTAAAGAAAGCCCTCTATGGACTTAAACAAGCTCCTCGAGCTTGGTATGAGAGACTTTCGATGTATCTTACGTCTAAAGGATTTAACCAAGGAGTAGTTGACCCAATCCTTTTCGTAAAAACCTTAGATAAAGACATATTCATAGCCTAAATCTACGTAGATGATATTATTTTCGGAACCACCAACTCGATCCTACTGAATGAGTTCATTTCACTTATGGAAAGTGAATTTGAAATGAATTTAGTAGGAGAGTTGAGTTTGTTCTTAGGTCTACAAATTAAACAAACTAAAGATGGAATATACCTACATCAACGCAAATATACTAGGGAATTAATTAAATGTTTTGGAATGCAAGATGCTAAAATTATTAATACCCCAATGGCAACGAATGTAAATATAGAAGAAGATGTAATCGGAAACTCAATTGATTTAAAATACTATAGGAGCGTAATAGGGAGTCTCCTTTACTTAACTGTAAGCCGACCTGATATCTTATTTGCAGTAAGTATGTGCGCAAGGTTCCAAACCTTTGCCAAAGAGTCTCACCTAACTCTAGTCAAGCGTATCCATAGATATCTAAAGGGTACACTTAATGTCGGTATTTGGTACCCTAGATCTACCGAGTTCGAACTAATTGGCTACTCCGATTCGGACTATGCCGATAGTAAGCTCGATAGAAAGAGTACGAGTGGTTGTTGTCAACTTCTCGGCTCAAGTCTAGTGAGTTGGTGCAGTAGAAAGCAACATTGTGTTGCCTTATCTACCACAGAAGTCGAATACATCGCAATGGGTGAGTGTGTCACTCAGCTTCTTTGGATGAAGCACACTCTCCGTGACTTTAAGTTAGACTTTACAAATACTAAACTTCACATAGATAACATTAGTTCAATTAATCTTACTAAGAATATGATATGTCACTCTAGGACCAAACATATAGAGTTCAAACATGTTGGAGATCGGTTTGAAGCTAGAGGGGGGGGGAGGGAATAGCTTTTTTTTCTTCTCTACAAAAATATTAGCGGAAGCACAACAAAAATAACAATAACACAAATGAAAATCACGCTAACATGATTCTTTTACGTGGTTCGGAGATGGCGCTCCTACTCCATGGTGATCCTTGAGGTGGATCAACCCTAATCAAATCACTATGAAGCTTCCCTTTACAACAATCCTCCTCTTCTTACAAAGAATGAAACATGAGCTTAGAGAGAGGAGGAGGAGATTTAAAAACACTAGAAAGCTTGAAAACTCATGGAGGCTTGAGAGAATAATCAGAGAATGAGCATTAACCCCAAAACCCTCCACCATCCCTCTTTTTATAGAGAGAAGGTTAATTATCTACTCAATTTTAACGAACGTAACAAAAAAAAAAGGTTTTATCACACCACCCTCTAGCGTATCCGGCTTAGCAATACGCACCGAAACGAAGCATTCCTCCAATGACATTCTCATCGACCATCGATCCATCCATCGGTCGTGATGGGTGATCGATCGAGTGATCACAGCCGCGATCGAGTGTGACTCCACTGCGTGCTCGATTTAACTTCATCGATCCGATTGCCATGACCAGCGGCCGATCGATGGTCGGTTTCATCATCGACTCGGTCGAGCACTGACCGGGCCGATCGATACATCGATCGCCGATCGATACTCATCAACTATGAGTAATTCATACTTGATTTTACTCCTTAGACCTAGAATCAACCTTCTAGCTCTTCCTTAAGCCTTGCGCCTCCAGGATCCCTCCGAGTCCGCGACTTGTTCATCCTTTGAGCTTTGCTTCCAAGAGCTTCCTTTGGTTTTATCAAGTCTTGGGTTTCCTTTGCCAAGGCGTGCTTGGACTTTACGCCGCCAAATCTACATGCTTGGACTTACGCTGCCAAGACTTGCCTTTGGACTTCCTTTGCCAAGGTCCGTTTGGACTTAATGTTGTCAAGACAACATGCTTGGTTTTATGCCGCCAAACCTTTACCTTGGACTTCTCTTGCCAAGATCATACTTGGACTTTGCCTTTACCTGTCACTTAATCATGTTCACCATTAGATCACAATTTGTTTCCTAACTTAGATGATTATCCAAACATCAAAACATATAAATGCTTGAGGCATTATTGCACCAACAATCTCCCCCTTTTTGATGTTTGACAATCATTTAAGTTAGGTCTTTTTAAAGATACACATAATCATATCACATAATCATATATCCAATTCTAACTTAAACCTTTCTTCTCCCCCTTTGACATACATCAAAAAGAGAAGAAATCATACATTTCATAGAAGAATTGAATGCATTATAATCTTGAACTAAGGTATAGAGTTGAAATTTATCTCCCCCTTAATCCAAGATATAGTTCATGATGAGTAAAATACATGTGGAGCAAAAGTCTATCAAACAATTTGAAGATTTAAATACTAACATTGCACCAACAATGTAAATTTGGAAATGAAAAAGATACATCTTATGAAACTCCCCCTAAAACACCGCGTTAAATAGTTCTAAGAGTTGATTTATACTCAGTATTATCATGCTAAAGTTTTAGGAGATCAAAGATACACTCAATATCAAAAAATGGAGCTATTTATCAGAAAACATCACGACCGATTACTGAACCAATGATCATACTACGCCTGAAGTTCGAATTTCAGCCTTTTCAGCCCAAATTCAGAAATGCGTCAGAAATTCCATAAACCGCGAAAAATCACAAAATTTTGTGTACACATTTCTGAAATCATACTTTATCAAGGAAAAATATTTTGAAAAATATATGTTTTCCAGATTTCAAGATTGATACAAACTTGGAAACCAACAAAAGTTCTAATGTTTTTGCAAATTTTGTATCACTTTTGTGTTTCACTTAAAAACTGTTTTTCAAAATACGATAAACATAGTTTAAAATATGTTTTATTTGAAATTTCCAATCATGTTCTTGAAGCTATATGCACATCAATTGTATATAAGCCTTCCCAATGATTGGTCCAATGAAGGATTAATGTCTCTAGATGACATTTTGGTCCATAGTAATGCATCATAACAAGCATGATAAACTAAGTGCATCTTCCTAACATCTCACATGTTGTCTAAGTAGCTCAATACAAAAATCATGGTTTCTTAGGTATTTTGTGAGATGCTTAAAGGTATAAATCCTAGTATTTCTATAGGATCATGCAAACCTATACCTTTACTCAACCAAGCACATTCCAAGTTCTCTCCTAAGTGATGAAAAATCTACCTCGGGGAGAGCCTTGGTAAATATGTTGGCTAGGTTGGACTTAGATTCAATGTAATTAAGCTCAATGTCCCCCTTAGCCACATGATCTCTAATGAAGTGATGTTTCACTTTAATGTGCTTGGTCATAGAGTGATGCACCGGATTTTTGGTCAAGTTTATGGTGCTCACATTGTCACAAAATACTTTCATGTTGGAGTAGGATAGCTCATAATCTTCTATGGTATATTTCATCCATAGTAGTTGAGCTACACAACCACCCATAGCCACATACTCGGCTTCGGTGGTGGATAGGGCAACACAAGGTTGCTTCCTACTACTCCAACTAACTAGGGAGGACCCAAGGAATTGGCATCCACCACTAGTGCTCTTCCGATCCAATTTGCAACCGACATAATCGGAATCGGTGTACCCAACCAAATCAAAAGACCTAGTCCTAGGGTACCATAGTCCTACATTTAGTGTGCCTTTAATATATCTTAAGATTCTCTTAACAGTAACTAAATGAGATTCTTTTGCACATGATTGGTACCTAGCACACATACCAACCACAAATAATATGTCGGGTCTACTAGCGGTTTAAGTACAAGAGGCTACCAATCATGCTCCTATATAGTGTAAGATCAATTTGTTTGCCTTCACTATCACTATCTATTTTTGTATTTGTTGCCATTGGAGTTGAAACTACTTTAGCATTTTCCAAACCAAATTTCTTAATCATTTCCTTAGCATATTTGGTTTGATAAATATAAATTCCTTCACTTGTTTGTTTAACTTGTAATTCTAGGAAGAAATTTAATTCCCCAACTAGACTCATTTCAAACTCTTTTTCTATATTTTTAATAAAGTCTTGGAGAAGTTCATCATTTGTTGACCCAAAGATGATGTCATCAACATATACTTGGGCTACAAAGATGTCCGTTGATGTTGACTTTATAAATAGGGTTTGATCTACACTACCTCTTTTAAAGTCCTTAGAAATTAAGAAAGATGATAATCTTTCATACCAAGCCCGGGGAGCTTGTTTCAAATCATACAAAACTTTCCTAAGCTTGTATACATGGTTTGGATAGTCCATATTCTCAAACTCGGGAAGTTGTTCTACATATACTTCTTCCTTAATAAACCCATTTAGGAATGTCGATTTAACATCCATTTGATGGAGTTTGAAACCCATATAGGAGGCATATCCTAATAGTATTCTAATAGACTCTAATATAGCAATCGAGGCATATGTTTCATCATAGTTAAGTCCTTCAACTTGACTAAAACCCCTTGCAACTAATCTTGCTTTATTTCTAGTGATATTTCCTTGGTCATCTAGTTTGTTCCTAAAAACCCATCTTGTAGTAATAATGGTGTTTTCATTTGGTCTAGGAACTAACTCCCATACTTGACTCCTTTCAAATTGAGTCAATTCATCTTGCATTGCTAAGATCCAATCCGGATCAAGGAATGCATCTTTGATTGTTTTGGGCTCAATTTGAGAAATTAGAGCTATATGACTAGTGGGATCCCTATGAAATGACCTAGTCCTAACACCTTGAGATAATTCACCCACAATTTGATCTAAGGGGTGATTTTGATGAACTTTTATGGTTCTAGGAGGTGTATTAATTTGAGTTTGATCATGATTAACCTCAATCCTTTGCTCATCATCGGAATCACCTCTTACTCCCCCTTGATTTAATCCTCCCCCTTGATCATTACCCCGTAAGGTTAAATCTTGAAATTGTTGGGTAATTTCTTGATTTTCATTATTAATATCATCATCAATAGGGGATTTCCTAGGATATGTATTAGAAGTTTCATCAAATTTGACATTTGAAGATTCTTCAATCTTTTGAGTCCTTTTATTGTAAACTCTATACCCTACACTAGTGGATGAGTATCCAACTAGGATTCCCTCATCTGCTTTGGACTCAAACTTACCTAGGTTGTCTTTGGTATTTAAAATATAGACTTTACATCCAAAGACCTTAAAATAATGAATTGTCGGAATTGTACCATTCCACAATTCAAATGGAGTTTTTCCTAAAAACCTATGAATTAATACCCTATTTTGGATATAGCAAGCGGTATTAACCGCTTCCGCCCACAAGTAGCTAGGTAAGGAGTATGCATTAAGCATTGTCCTAGCCGCTTCTTGTAGGGCACGATTTTTCCTTTCCACAACCCCATTTTGTTGGGGTGTTCTAGGACAAGAAAACTCATGCTTGTACTCTTGTTCTAAGCAAAAAGTTTAAAAATTAGAATTCTCAAATTCTCCACCATGATCACTATGGATCCGGTTGATTTTGAGTTTTCTTTCATTTTCTACTCTTTTGCTAAATCCTATGATTATTCCTAAGGTTTCATCTTTATTTTTCAAGAAAAATACCCAAGTAAACCTAGAGAAATCATCTACTATTACTAAGCAATATTTACTACCAATCATAGAAGAGGTACTATGACAATCAAATAAATCCATATGTAAGAGTTCTAAAGGTAAAGCGGTACTAAGTAAATTTTTACCTTTGTGTTATGTTTTTGATTGTTTCCCTTCTTGGCATGCATCACACATCTTGTCCTTGAGAAATTTGACTTTAGGCAACCCTTTGACTAATTTCATTTTTGCTATTTTGGCTATGTTCTTCATGTTTTTATGTCCTAGCCTCCTATGCCAAAGCCAACTTTCTTCCTCTTTTGCAATAAGACACTTAGTAGAAGCATTAGTAGCATAGGATAAATCAACATAATATATATTTGATTTCCTAAAACCTACTAACATGCAATCATTTAGAGTTTTGTGTCTTATAAAACATTTTGAGGAATCAAATTTAACATCAAAGTTTGCATCACATAGTTGGCTTACACTAAGTAAATTAAATTTCATATTTTTAACTAATAATACTTTATGAATGACAAGGTTTGGGGATACCTCAATTGTACCCTTTCCTAGAATCTTAAGTTTGCCGCTATTACCAAAAGATACTTTTCCTTTGCTAGTGCGATTGATAGTGGAGAATTTTCTCTCATCACCGGTCATGTGCTTTGAGCACCCACTATCAACTATCCACAAGCTTAGTTCTTCTACCTATATCACATGAAAAATACAATCCTTAGGTACCCAAATCTTAGGACCACTAGCATTAATTAGAAATTTTTTAGGTGCCCAAGCCTTTCTACCCTTGCTTTTAATCATGGATTTTCTACTAACAAGAGATGTAAATGCTACCTCTTTTTCTTTAGGCCTATATCCCAATTTGGCCTTGTTGTAAATAGCCCTTTGATCCTTAATAATCATGTCTAGGTATTTAGAGTCATTAGTAAATTTTTCTAGGCATGCTCTTAAGTTACCTATTTCTTTTCTTAATTCATCATTTTCATCCCTAAGGGTACATTCATCACTAGATAACTTACCACAAGATGATTCTATACTCTTAAGTGATTTAATCTCTATTTTTAAATCCTTAATCCTAGTTTTCGATCTATTCAAAGCATTTTGTAGGCATGCAATAGTCTTGTAAAGTAAATCTACTTTAGGTGAGTTGTTTACCTCATCATCATCACTTGATGATGATTCGTCGCTTGAAGAAGAAGAGGACTCCTCACTTGAGCTCCCGGCTTCTTCCTCCAATGCCATAAGGGCTAGATTCCGGGTGGCATGGCATACTTCTTCATCGTCGGAAGACTCCTTTATGCTTAGAGTGTCCCATGTTTGTGCCACCATTGCCTCCTTCTTCTTCTTCTCCTTCTTTTCCTTCTTTTTCTTTTCCTTCTCCTCCTTCTTCTTTAGTTCCGGGCAATTTGGCTTTATATGCCCATTCTTGTTGCAACCAAAACAAGTCACATTAGAGGTAGAATTTGAACTATTTGAAGACTTACCTCTTGAGGATTGGAACATCCTCTTCACATATTTCTTGGTGAGTTTCCTTGAATTCCCACCAAACTTCTTAACGTAATGTGCCACCTCGCTTGCCGATAACTCATCTTCACTACTTGATGAGTCTTCCTCGGATTCGGATGAAGAGGACACTTCTTTCTTCTCCTTCTTCTTTTTGTCCTTCTTTCCTACAAAAAGAGCTATACCCTTCTCTTTGGATGAAGTGTTAGCTTGTTCATGTAATTGAAATTCACAAAATAGCTCATCTAACATAACCAATGAAAGATCCCTAGAGACCTTATAGGCATCTACCATTGAGGCCCATAATGTTGTTCTAGGGAAAGCTTGTAGCACATACCTTACAAGGTCTCGGTTGTCGACCTTCTCACCTATAACATGTAGTCCGTCGACTACTTCTTTGAAGCGACCATGCATTTGGCTCACGGTCTCATTGGTCTTCATTGAGAAGCTTTAAAGTTGGCCAATTAGAAGATCTCTCTTGGCCCTTCTTGTTTCTTTGGATCCTTCGTTTAGCTCGATCAACTTCTCCCAAAGCTCCTTTGCAGATTCAAAAGGCCCCACCTTTCTTAATTGCTCTTTTGACAAACCACATTGAAGTGTGGTTGTTGCCTTGGCATTGGCTTGAGCCTTCTTAGCCATGTCTCTCGTCCAATCCTTTGTCGGTATGGGCGCTCCGTGTTCGTCCACCGGCTTCTCGAAACCATCTATAACACTAAACCAATTCTCAATATCATTCATTAAGTAATACTCCATCCTACCTTTCCAATAGCCAAAGTCGTTGTCGTCGAAGAACGGCGGCCTTGCCGTGCTATACCCCTCTTGAAAAGTCATTCTTGCTCCGGTTGATTGTTAGATCTTCCGATGCGATCCGGGCTCTGATACCACTTGTTGGAGATCAGTTTGAAGCTAGAGGGGGGGTGAATAGCTTGTTTTTCTTCTCTACAAAAATATTAGCAGAAGCACAACAAAAATAACAATAACACAAATGAAAAACACACTAACATGATTCTTTTACGTGGTTCGGAGATGGCACTCCTACTCCACGGTGATCCTTGAGGTGGATCAACCCTAATCAAATCACTATGAAGCTTCCCTTTACAACAATCCTCCTCTTCTTACAAAGAATGAAACATGAGCTTAGAGAGAGGAGGAGGAGATTTAAAAACACTAGAAAGCTTGAAAACTCGTGGAGGCTTGAGAGAATAATCAGAGAATGAGCATTAACCCCAAAACCCTCCACCAGCCCTCTTTTTATAGAGAGAAGAATAATTTTCCCATTGGAGCACGATCAGTCGACTGATGCACAACATCAGTCGATTGCCGACGTGATTAACGACTTCTGAACAGTCAGATTCGTGGGTTTCAGAGTTGTTTCCTCTAATGGCATTCTCATCAGTCGACTGATCCATCCATCAGTTGACTGATGGAGTGATCAGTCGAGTGATCACAGGCCGCAGTCGAGTGTGACTCCATTCTGTGCTCGGATTTAACTTGATCAGTCGACTGCCACTATTGGCAGTCGACTGATCACAACATCAGTCGACTGCCACGACCAAAGCAGTCAACTGATGGTCAGGGTTTCATCCTGACTCAGTCGAGCACCTGACCAGTCGACTGATACATCGTATCAGTCGACTGATACTCATCAAGTATGAGTAATTCATACTTGATTTTACCCCTTAGACCTAGACTCAACCTTCTAGCTCTTCCTTAAGCCTTGCACCTCCAGGATCCCTCCGAGTCCGCGACTTGTTCATCCTTTGCGCTTTGCTTCCAAGAGCTTCCTTTGGTTTTGTCAAGTCTTGGGTTTCCTTTGCCAAGGTGTGCTTGGACTTTACGCCACCAAGTCTACATGCTTGGACTTACGCTGCCAAGACTTGCCTTTGGACTTCCTTTTCCAAGGTCCGTTTGGACTTAATGCCGCCAAGACAACATGTTTGGTCTTATGCTGCCAAACCTTTACCTTGGACTTCTCTTTCCAAGATCATACTTGGACTTTGCCTTTACCTGTCACTTAATCATGTTCACCATTAGATCACAATTTGTTGCCTAACTTAGATGATTATCCAAACATCAAAACATATAAATGCTTGAGGCATTGTTGCACCAACAAAACACCATTTCATTCGAGAACATGTGGCCAACGGAGCCATACAACTCGAATACGTCGAATCGAAGTCTAACTTGGCAGACCTATTTACTAAACCCCTACCCGAAGCCGAATTTAGTCTATTAAGACGAAAATTGGGTATGTGTGTAGTAGAATAGGAACTTGCAAATTATAGTTTCTTACTACTATTTCTTACTTTTCATTTTTCATGGAACTAGCATAGGACATACCTTAGATGTCATGCACCTATAGATTTAAGGAGCCAATACATCTCACAACACATAGGACTAATGTGTTTGTGTGCTTAGCCACGTAGATGGTCATGAGATGTTAGGACCTTACTCCTGGTTCCAAATGTAGAGCTAGTGCATCGCCATGAACCACGGAGTATAATCATACATACTAACCGACTCTGAACAGGACTGGTTGATCTTTCATATCAATCAAGTCAATATGAGTCGAACATTTTATGGATGAACTTATTTTCAGTATATTATTTTCAAAATAATATGGAACATGCTTGGACTTTAAAATTAATATCTATATTTTTTTTTCACACACCCCACTCTTTTCGATATATGGCAAAAGGGGGAGAAAAAGGCCAAAGTTAAGGGATAAAAAATTTTGATAACTTAACTTGTTTTTCATGGCTAAAAGTTAAGTAAATTTTTACTTAACTTTAAGTTTTGAAAATTTACTTAAAAGGAAGTATAGGCCAAGTTAAGAGAATTCTTAACTTAAACATATTTTTTAAACACTATGGATTTACTTAAGAAAGGGGGAGAAAGGGCCAAGTTAAGAAATCCTCTTAACTTAAATGTTTTACTAAGGCCAACTTTAAGTAATGTTAATTACTTAAACTCTTCCTAAATAGCAATCCTCAAGGGGGAGGACTAAGGTCTTCTTTCAAGACTCACCCTCGATCAAGGGGGAGGTTTCCTCAAGGGGGAGTACTTGAAGAAAATCCTTACTACTCTAACTTAATCTTTATTTTAGTTTTTTATGCACATTATTATTCTTCTTGAATGCTATTTTATGCACATTATTATTCTTCAAGCATGCTATTTTTATTCTTCATGCCTGCTATGTTATTAACTTTGTATGTGGGTTTGCCATAAATCAAAAAGGGGGAGATTGTTGGTGCAGTAGGCACCTAAGTCGAACCTAAGTTTTGATTATAGAAAATGATACAAAGTTAAGCTCATGTCATTATCTCATGAGCTGAATCGAGTATGCAGAAAATTGCTATAGCTGGAGCTGAAGGCTAGCGACACCTGGAGGAAACCACGGTGGTCGGGCAACACTCGAGTGACTTCGGAGGGAGCCGAAGGAATCGAGTGGAAGGCCGGAAGAAAAAGTGACACAGTAAGTATCGAGGTAAGCTCGTGTGTGCGAGCGTAAGTGAGGTCGTATCCTCTTTATGGGGATGATCTTAAGCGTAGATCCGACCAAAGACATCCTATAGGTGGTCTAGGTAGAGATCGGACGGTCGGAGACCATCAAAATAATATTTTTGTTAAGCTAACTTTGCCTTGCAGCTAGCATCAGTTTACTGCCTGCAGTCAACATTCGACTGATACTGCCATCAGTCGACTGATGATGGCCATTAGTCGACTGATTGTCAAGGATCAGCCTCGAGAAGTCAAGCTCTATCACCAATTTTCAAGGAGGTTTTGTGCCCAATTCCTATTGGTTGAAGACCCATTTGATGAGGGGCTTAAAGGCTATAAAAGGAGGACTTGTCCTAGGGTTTTTCATTCATTCAAAAGCTCCCAAGTGCTTCCGATACACTACGAGTCTCCGACATTCCTACGACGAAGCTCTGCAGACACGACGACAAGGGTTTCATGTTTTCATCTATGAGTCGTCGGTATAATCTTAGTTTAATTCCATTCTGTACTTCTTTTTATTTTGGTTTTATCGTAACGAGAAGAGGGGGAGTGTCCCTCTATCTCGAGTCTCTTTCGTGGTTTTTGTATCTGATTAACTCCTACCTCCAATGAGGAGGAGTTCATTAGTGATTTTCCCTCCGTGCGTGATCAAGGATCACTAGGGCCTTGGAGTAGTAGCCGAAGGCTACAAACCAAGTAAAAATCTACTTGTCTCTTTTATTTTTTTATTTATCTTTCCGCTGCATATAAGTCTTTTGAAACGAATTCGTACGAAAAAGTTTTATCACTATTCACACCCCCCGCTCTAGCGATCCGCTTTGATCCAATAGTTTCTTCAGGTCACAGCAGGTGTTTGGAAGCTCCTTGGCGATCTCTGTCGAAGTTAGGGCAGCGCCTTGAGCCAGTGAACAAGGGATAAAGGGGAAGGGTCATCGATGAAGCTACAACCTTAGGTATACCTCTCAGTTGCTTCATTTCCTTGCTGTTCAGTTGGTTGTTATTAAGTTTAAGTGTGGATGTTAGGGGAATTTCTGGTGATGTGCTGTTCATGCTCGTGATAGAGCTGTGAGCAGAGTGGATTGGTTAATTTGGGGTGGTTTTCCCTAATTTTGTGTAGGGGTGATATGATTTAGTTGTAGCTAATATGCTTTTTGCTGAATGGATTATTCTTGATCAGTACAAGGTTTAGGGGATTATGGAAGTGGATGGATCTGAGATCCTAGTTGAGGTCAAGAAGTTATGAAGCAATGTAAGGTGAGCCAGTTAAGCAATGGTGTTACGGTTTGGTTAGGTTGAAGTGTGGAGACTATATTTAGATGATTGGAAAGTTATTTGAGTGTTGTTTAGATCTAATTACTTTAATTGATCTTGTGGATGTTGGTGATCTGTTGTGGATTGAGTTTGGTGTGAATCGACCCAGGGTGGATGTAGATTTGGGGTTGTGAGAGGTGTGCTCGTAGTGCTGACTCGCATTCAATAAAAGGACGGGAGTATAGAAATGACGTAGTAGTTATGTATTTGTCGGATACTTGTACTTAATCATAGTTGTTATTATGTGCAGGTTTGGGATACGAAGCAGATCCATGACTATGAGGATTATTTCGAGCTTCATATCAGGTGGGTAATTTTCTACCTTGGTCAGGTAGATTTAATTGCATTCAGATTTAGTCATAGATATGCGCATGTTAGGTGTTCATATTATCGTGACCCTACTCTTATTTATCTTATGCTTGATACTTGTCATTGGCTATATTTACTCAAAGGTTGATATCACATTTCCTTTATTATGATTTAGGGTTATAGATGTGAAGTAAATAGGCCTAGATGTTTAGTAGGGTGTAGATGTTAAAGTACGGGAGATGACCCAATTTGTAAATTGGCAAAAAGGGTCATCCGTGGGTAGGTAATGCCCTAAAGGTAGGATTTATTCCAATACTCGTATGTTGCATACTTAATACCAACCATGTGTTGTGTATTGGTTAAGTGAAGGATGATTAATGTGTCGCTACGGACCGGTGGTCCCAACTTGATATGATTAGTCGAGTACAACTCTCTACAGGATAGAGAGTGCATCGATCAGTTGAGTACTATTCTCTATTGGATAGAGAGTTATGATAAGTTGAGTACGACTCTCTACAGGATAGAGAGTTCGTCGATCAGTTGAGTATAATTCTCTACAGGATAGAGAGTGTATTGATCAGATGGTATGACTCTTTGTTGAACAGAGAGTCTGTGGTAGATGGTTGTACGTGTGACAACACATTCATGTCATTTGCATGCATTTTGACGACATAGTCTCCCTTGGGGTTGAGAGAGTCATCAGTCATCTTGCCTCCTAGGTTACTACCAGAGGAGTAACTGATGTGAGGGCAGAGCATTTGTTGTGCTGCACTCTACCACTATAGATGGTGGTAGTTGAACTTGCGTGCAGTTGTCCTGGGTGCGTGGCACCCGACCACTCATTGGTAGTGTCAGTTGGAGTGGCCAGCAGTAGGGACCCCTATTGTGTAGCGAGCTCTTTACGCTCATATGCTACTTGATCATACTGCCCACTTGGCCACTCTAGAGCGGTGGTTTGTGTTAAGTTGGGACAGTTGTCATGTCGTGCCACCTAGGCCACACTGGGGTCTTGGTAGCGAGTAGGGGTGCGCAGGCATGACCATGCATGCTGCATTGCCGTATCTTATGGCGCTTTGCATATTACCATATATATATACATATATGCATGTATATATATGGATGGTTCTGATTAATATATATATAGATGCAGTCTATATATATATATATATATGCTTATTGTGATGTTGCATTTGATTGTACTATGCTTGATGCATTTGGTTGTACATCATATTCATCCATGCTTCTTGCATCTGTTATACGGTTGTGTCAGATACTTGTATATGTGTTGGAAAGACCATTAGATACCTTGATTTGTAGCATAAGTATATTGTGAGTTGGTTTTACTCTTCCTATTATATATATGTTGGATATATGCTCAGGTTGGATCAGAGTAGCATTGCAGACTTTCAGGTATGTCTGCATTTTACGTTGTTCATTTGGTTAAACGGTATATGCTTGTATTTATATACTATGTTGATATACCTGTTGTACCTCTAGATTATGTTGTTAAATTACATGTGATATTTGATATATATATATATATATATATATATATATATATATATGTTTTTCTGTTATCTGTTGAGTTTTACTCACCACCACGGACCCTGGGTTTTTGTGTCACCCAGGTAACAGGTAGTCGACTTCGTGATGGACTTGGAGGACCGCTGGCTGACATCGTCTCATCTCAACTCTGAGAGTCTGGGTTTTTGGGTTTTTCGTATGTCTTGTTATGTATTCTGAGTTTTCATGGTGTTATGTGATGTACGCACATGTTGGTGCGGGTTTTGACGAGGTTTTCTTTATGTTCTGGTGTTAGTCATACCGGTATGCATGGTGTGTGGTTGTATTGTATATATGTGGTTATGGGTATGTCATTGTATTAGTTTCCACTGTGGTTTGTTTTCATATATATATATATATATATATATATATATATATATATATATATATATGTTGTTGTTGTTGTTGTGGCCTACGGGCCTTGTATTAACCCGAAATGTTGCCACGTATAGAGGAGATGTCGTCCGTTTGCTTTTCGGCATGGCATACTCTCGGGGCGTGACAACTTTAGTGGTATCGGAGCCCTAGGTTCTGCGATGCCATACAATGTTGTTTTTGTGTCGAGTCTTGGATTCTCGTGAGTCAATTTATTTGGTTTTGGTTTTCTGAGATGAGATTGATAGCGGCCTGAGCTCCAAGCAACACGAAGTAAGTATTCGTGATGACTTATTTTCTAGTTGGATACTTATATAGACTTGATTAACAAGTGTATACAGTTAGATATATTATACTTGTGCAGACTTATAGTAGAGGTCATCCACCGAGGCGACCAACCGGAGTTGCCGATAGGGTTTATACTCCTGATTTTGTTGGCTATCCTTTTAGTGTATATAACTGGGAATAACATATAGTTTGTTGGTTATTGTTCGTAACCGTGGTATGAGTTGACCCCGAAAATGACCTGTTAAGTCTATGAGTCTTGAACCTGTGTCGAAAAGGTGATTTACCTTTGAGAGCCGATTGATATCGAGTCGGAAAACAGGGGTCAAGTCGTCACATTTCTTGTAAAAAAATCAAAGGTTATAGTCTTAGGGATTTTTACTAACGGTACTAGTCAGATCATTACCTGATGGGTAATAGATAAGACAAGTAGGCTATTGTTGATGCAGATAGCGGAAGACTAGTTTATGGTGTTGCATAGGGATTTTTATCCCTGAGTTGTGCGTACTGGGTTGTATAACTTTGAAGGTACTTTTGAGTACTTAACTCGGGTTATACAGAGAAGGTAGAGTTATTTGCATACCATTATCGGGATCAAGCCGATATTTGGTGGTAAATGCAGAAAATAATCTTCAAGAAATAATATATCACTTGATCATGGTCTAGTGATGTAGAAAGAGAGTATTTTCCCATGTCACTTTCAGTGACACATTTTAGGGAATTCTTGAGCTTCAAGTAGGGTGATCATCGATAACGGGAATACCACGTAGAGTCATTAGACTTGCAGAGTTACGCTTACCTAATAGCTCAGGAATGTGAATGTATGTTTTAAGCCACTCACGATTGTTGGCATACTGTTGAATTAAGATGATAGGATCTTCTATCAGATCCTGCCAGAAGACGTTGGATTGAGTCGGAAGTTTAGAAATGACTCCGTACAAGTGTTTGAGTGGGAGACCGATAAGCAGATATTGCAGGTCAACTAACTAGAGTCAGAAGTCTCTGACTGTTGGATAAAAGAAGCAAGATCGAAGTCATAGGCTTTGAGCTACTTTCCGATTTTAGAAGACCAACCACAGATCATCAGGATGTCCTCATGCACATCAGCGAAATCAGAACAAAGACTCCGATGAGATTATATGCGTGCAGTGCAGATCACGAAGACACGTGAAGTCAGATTATCCGTTGGATCAGTTCATCCATTGATATTGTGAGCAACCAGTACAGTTGAGGAGGTATACTTTGAAGACTCAATTGAAGACTACCAATGGTGTTCTGGGAGGATGATGCACCATCTCGACAGCAGAGATCAGCACAGAAGATTGGGTTATCTCATCACCAGCAACCTACTGCCTCAGGTGTGGTTGGAGTTTCGTGATACTTCCCTTCAAGGGAAGTGATTTACACAGCAATATCAGCAGAAGACATCGTAGAAGACTCATGCAGACAACAACAACAGTTACCCCAGATGTGATATGCTTTGTACAAAGGAGAGAGAATACGATGATGGTCGTATCTATACGGTATTCTACAGTTATAGCTCGCAGGATTAAGAGATGTGATCTAATGATCTAGGAAAATCCCCGAGCCATTCGTCGGAGAAATGTGACCGCTTTATCGTGGACTGTTAGATCTGATTTTTTTCTCTTTGGAGAAATACCGAGACCTACGGGGAGCCTTTGGATTGGATCGGAAGATAATTGATCATTAAGGGTATTACTTTAGTTTACCCTCTGGGTTAATATATTGGGAGATACTTGTAGTTTACAGGTATCTTTGTCTAGAACATTCTTAGTTTGGATTAGAAGGGTCCTTTACATCGACTTGTGGGTCGGTGGTACCTCTACCGTCAGGTGAGATGGGGATCAACAATTAAGAAGTCAAGGGATGCCTTTAGACTCTGATAGACATATCTTCACTATAGACATATCCTTACATTTAGTCAAATTGTTGAGATTATGATATGATATGTCTCTCGGATGTGCGTATAATCCGAGAGCCTTCCGATGTAGTTTCGGATGAACTCCTAGCCTTGCCGTTGCATAGGCAAGTGGAGTAGGTGATCGAAATGATTGTGGAAATAGTTCCGGTATCGAAGATCCTATGTCGGGTGATAATTTGACTAGTATAAGTGTTACTAAACATTATGAGAATTGGAAGAATATAAGTTGTGATTATAGGAGAAGTTGGACGGGATAATTATCTGTCCTAGTATTCCTCCTAGAGAGGATCCAGAACCCTTTGTTGAAAGAGAGATGAACCTTTAAGATTATGCATCGATTATCGATGATGGAATGTGGTAGTTATTGAAAAGGAATACCCTTTATTGCGGATAGATGATCCGTTTAGATCAGCTAAGGACACCTATATAATCTAGGGATGGTTTACAACTGGAGTGTCGATATTGTAGTGACATGGTGTCATAAAATTATTGTTATCATGGTGATGATTGATATATCATCAGTTTTGAGTAAAAAAGATGCAGGTGTGTAGAGACGACAATTTCATACTTAGTATGAATTTTATGAGTTTTGACTAAGTTGTTAGACTAATTAACGATTTAGTCGCCACTAGATTTGAGAATCATGTATCCTGGACACGATTGGATCAGTTTGTGGTTGTTGGAGTTGCCTAACCTGGCCACTGTTGATTGTGGTAGTTGGAGTTGCGTACTCGACCACCATAGATGGTGGTTTGCCTTGTATGATTTGGTTATTACTGTAGATGTGGATAGAATGTTTTTAGCATTACTATACCACGGACTTGTTTGACAAAGGTGATGATGGAAATCATTTAGTCGAAAGCTGATGAAACCAGTTTAGAGGACCTAGATGGCGATTAACTTTTACACAATTATTAGTTTATCCTTTCGGGGTGGATAAAAGGATGTTGTACGCAAATGCATCGTTTCAGGGATCGGAGCGATTCCGATGCAGCTGAATGAGGTGTATCTTATGCTTACGACAGTTAAGAAACTACGAGATAGACTGTCATATACATGACGAGACTTTAGTAGTTATTATCTGTATTTATAGATGTATGGAGCATGAATGCTCATGGGATTTTAACTAGCTACTGGGTAGCTACTATAGAGTTGCTGGAACACAAACAGTTGCAACTTGCGAGATTGGCCGCTATAGTCTCCCATGCACTTACAGAGTGTGTGGTGGAGTGGATTTTCGACAGTAGATGGACTTCTCTTGTGCGAAGATAATTTGCCTTCTCTAATATGGATATGTGTTCTGGACACACATCCACTTAAGAAAGAGTTGCTACATGAGGCACATCATTTGGGATTTGCTATGTATCCTGGTGGTACTCGGATGTATCTGGATTTGAGGTACTTATACTGGTGGGAACATATGAAGAGAGATACAGCAAACTTTGTTGTTGGATATTTACTATACCAGCAAGTGATGGTTGAACATCAGAAACATGATAGATTGCTCCAGAAAAATTCTGATTTCGGAATGGAAGTGGGAGCATATCACTATTGACTTCGTTATGGGATTGAGTATAATCCGTAAAGGACATGATTCGATTTGGGTGATCATGGATCGACTAACCAAATCAGCTCACTTTCTGCCTATTCATGGGACGGACTCATTGGATTATCTGGCAGAGTTGTACTGTCGGAGATTATCATATTGCATGGTGTGCCTTTGGGTATTATATCTGAAAGAGATCCGCGATTTACCTCGCGATTTTGGTAGATTCTGTATCAGACCATGGGTGCAGAGCTTCGATTAGGTACTGCATTTCATCCGCTGTCAGAAGGACAGTCTGAGCCTATCATTCAGACGTTGGAGGATCTATTCAAATCCTATGTCATGGATTTCAGAGGCAGTTAGGAGGACAACGTTCATTTAGTGGGATCTGTCTATAACAATAGCTACCACTCTTCTATTCTGATGGCTCCATTCGAGGCCTTATATGGTAGACCCTGTAGATCTCCTGTGTTGTGGGAGGAAGTCAGGGAACGACAGCTATTGGACCCACCGAGTATCCAACATGATGCAAAGTTAGTGTGCATCATCAGATGATGATTATTGGAGGTATATAATCGACAGAAGAGTTACGCAGACCAAAGGCGAAGGCCTTTGAAATTTTCAATTGGGGATTTGATATTTCTGCGTGTTTCACCTACGAAAGGGGTGAAGTGATTTAGGCTAAAAGGAAAGTTATCTCCACACTACATTGGTTCATTTGAGATATTGGAGCGGATTGGGGGTGTAGCTTATCGGTTGGCTTTATCTCTGACACTTGCGGGTGTTCATAACATATTTCCTATTTATATGCTGAGGAAATATGTTCCGCACTCAGATCATGTTCTAAAAGAGTTTTCCACTCCACTTCAGCCTAATGAAACATATGAGGAGATTACAGTGCAAATTCTTGGTCGCAAGGAGCAATAGTTGCGAAACAAAACCATCCGACTTGTAAGGGTTGGATGACAACATCATACTCATGGGAAGGCTACGTGAGAGCTGGAAGATACTATCCGAGCTCGATATCCTCATTTGTTCACTTGAGGCATGTAGTAGTTCAAGAAATCTCTTGAATTGGTTCTTGCATGTTAGTATGAAATTTGGGGACCAAATTTTTATTAGTGGGGGAGAATGTAAAATACCAGAAAAAAAATAAAATATTCCTTGTTAATTGATAAAATATCTTATGGAATTTTTTAGAAATTTTTAGAAATTTTTCTGGATTTAAACAAAAGTTTTATGGATATTTCATGGGGATAAACCGAACAGACTTTTGTAAAGTCTGTTTAGACTATCTTCTACTGAGGTATTAATGGTAATTAAACTGAATCCATCTGTTCCCCGTCGGTTCCTATTTCGCAATGTCTCTTTTATTCTTCTCGCGACTTTGCTTCTCTCGCACCGCTGCTCCCCTTTCTCCTTCTCTTCACCGTCGCCGCCGAGCCCAAGCTCGATCTACCATCGGTGTTGCAACCTTGTCGATGCCTCCTCATCTTCTCTGTAGGAGGTTCAGCCGGAAGTAAGGTGACCGAGCAGCCTCCATCGTTGCCTTTAGTTACGCCTACCGACCTCTTCCTCCTGCTCCAATTCCTTCGCGATTCAGCGACTACTGACAATCTCTCTGTGGGAGACCAAGCCAGAGGGAAGAGCATCGATTGAAGCTCTACCCGATGTGATCCTGCCGAGTGCTCATCTGGAGCAGGAAGATCGGCAGCGGCTTTGTTGCGGGTGGATTGGGAGTCGCCTCTTCCCGATGGATGAGGGAGCTAGGTAAGTTGAATCTCTCCTTGTTTTGGATGAGATATGAGATTTTGATTTTGATATCGTGGTTTCTTCAGGTCGCAGCAGGTGTTTGAAAGCTACTTGGCGATCTCTGTCAAAGATAGGACAGTGCCTTGAGCCAGTGAACAAGGGATAAGGGGGAAGGGTCGTCGGTGAAGCTACAACCTCAAGTATACCTCTCGGTTGTTTCCTTTCCTTGCTGTTCAGTTGGTTGTTATTAAGTTTAAGCATGGATGTTAGGGGAATTTTTGGTGATGTGCTGTTCATGCTCGTGATAGCTGTGAGCAGAGTGAATTGGTTAATTTTGGGGTGGTTTTCCCTAATTTGGTGTAGGGGTGATATGATTTAGTTGTAGCTAATATGCTTTTTGTAGAATGGATTGTTCTTGATCAGTACAAGGTTTAGGGGATTATAGAAGTGGATGGATCTGAGATCCTAGTTGAGGTCAAGAAGTTATGAAGCAATGTAAGGTGAGCCAGTTAAGCAATGGTGTTACGGATTGGTTAGGTTGAAGTGTAGAGACTATGTTTAGATGATTGGATAGTTATTTGAGTGTTGTTTAGATCTAATTACTTTAATTGATCTTGTGGTCTGTTGTGGATTGAGTTTGGTGTGAATCGACCCAGGGTGGATGTAGATTTGGGGTTGCGAGAGGTGTGCTCGTAGTGCTGACTCGCGTTCGATAAAAGGACGGGAGTATAGAAACGACGTAGTAGTTATGTATTTGTTGGATACTTGTACTTAATCATAGTTGTTATTATGTGCAGGTTTGGGATACCAAGCAGATCCACGACTGTAAGGATTATTTCGAGTTTCGTATCAGGTGGGTAATTTCCTACCTTGGTTAGGTAGATGTAATTGCATTCAGATTTAATCATAGATATGAGCATGTTAGGTGTTCATATTATCTTGACCCTGCTCTTATTTATCTTATGCTTGATACTTATCGTTGGCTATATTTACTCAAAGGTTGATATCACATTTCCTTTATTATGATTTAGGGTTATAGATGTGATGTAAATAGGACTAGATGTTTAGTAGGATGTAGATGTTAAAGTATGGGAGATGACCCAATTTGTAAATTGGCAAAAAGGGTCATCCGTGGGTAGGTAATGCCCTAAAGGTAGGATTTATTACAATACTCGTATGTTGCATACTTATTACCAACTATGTGTTGTGTAATGGTTAAGTGAAGGGTGATTAGTGTGTCGCTACGGACCGGTGGTCCCAGCTTGATATGATTAGTCGAGTACGACTCTCTACATGATAGAGAGTGCGTCGATCAGTTGAGTATAACTCTCTATTGGATAGAGAGTTATGATCAGTTGAGTATGACTCTCTACAGGATAGAGAGTCCATCAATCAGTTGAGTATGACTCTCTAGAGGATAGAGAGTGTATTGATCAGATGGGTACGAATCTTTGTTGAACAGAGAGTCTGTGGTAGATGGTTGTACGTGTGACAGCACATTCATATCATTAGCATGCATTCTGACGACATAGTCTCCCTTGGGGTTGAGAGGGTCGTCAGTCATCTTGCCTCCCAGGTTACTCCCCAAGGAGTAACTGGTGTGATGGCAGAGTATTTGTTGTGTCGCACTCTACCACTATAGACGGTGGTAGTTGGAGTTGTGTGCAGTTGTCCTGGGTGCATGACACCCGACCACTCATTGGTAGTGTCAGTCGGAGTGGGCAGCAGCAGTGACCCCCATTGTGTAGCGAGCTCTTTACGCTCATATGCTACTTGATCATACTGCCCACTTGGCCACTCTAGAGCGGTGGTTGGTGTTGAGTTGGGACAGTTATCATGTCATGCCACCTAGGCCACACTGGGGTCATGGTAGCGAGTAGGGGTGCACAGGCATGACTATGCATGCTGCATTGACATATCTTATGATGTTTTGCATATTACCATATATATATACATATATGCATGTATATATATATATGTGGATGGTTGTGATTAATATATATATATATATATATATGCAGTCTATATATATATGCTTATTGTGATGTTGCATTTGATTGTACTATGCTTGGTGCATTTGGTTGTACATCATATTCATGCATGCTTCTTGCATCTGTTATACGGTTGTGTTAGATACTTATATATGTGTTGGACATGCGGCGTGTGTGTGTTCGATCATGTTTCATAAACATGAGCACAGCGGAAGCAAAAAATAATAAATCTATATTTATTACAACACACACAACACACACATGCATATTACAACAAGTGTAGATATAACCGTAAATTAAAATTTGCAATAAAAGAAATTTATCTACGTTATACCTTTCGTATGACGTGTAGCGGGAACGACATCAAACGGAACGATCCTCGTAAGAATCGTCTCTATCCGTATCCACGCCGAGCTCCTCGGGATGACTTCGCTAAGTCACGAGCTTCGTCATCGTACGGGTTACTAGCATCGTGTTGAAGACGACGTGATCGAGAGATGATCACGATCCGAATCCAAATTCGGATCCTAAAACGAGTTCTCAAAACTCGCTTCTCCGGAGAGGTATTCGTCAACCGTTTGACGAATCCTTCGTCCCCCACCTCAGAGGATTATCGGAGATCAAATCCCCGGTAAGTTAGCCGCTGTCGGAGCACTAACCGTCGTCCAAACGACGCTCCGACAACAAAGAAACAAGCTGTCCAGAAAAACTAGACAGCTTTTGGTGGAGGAATAGAGGCCGGCTAAGGAAAGATGGAAGCTCACCTTATCACCGAACCCAAAGGAGATCGCCGGAGGGTTGCCGGAGGTTCTCCGGTTGAAGCTTGGACGCCGGCAAAGACTTGGACGGCTGCACACAAGCTGGGCGGCGGCAGCTTTAGGGTTGGCGCCAATTAACTCCAAGGTGGAGGTGGGCGGCAACTCAAGGGGGCTAGGGTTTGGATTAGTTAGGGTTTAACAATCCCTTAAGCCCTCTTTTATAGAGAACTAATTCTCTTAATGGTTAATGGATCATATCCATAAAGCCCGTTAACCCGCTCCATTAGGATAAGTTAAAATAAACCAAACCACGATGGTTTATTTTAAGTTAAAACCAACCGAACCAACTTTTGGTTCATTCGTTTAAAATAAACCAAACCCTTTGGTTTATTCTCCTCCATTGGATTAGAACCAAACCATTTTGGTTCATCCATTATGTCTTCATAAGACACGGCCCATCCACGCTTCCATTGCGACTGAAACGATTTCATGCTCACTTTATGTTTGGTCCAACCAAACCTAGTTTCTCTCGGTCTAAGAATCCCATTCTCAAGCTCGTTTTAAATCCTTTGGATTACGCTTGTTGTGCGTGTGACCAAATAGGTTCTCGGTTTATGTTGGCCGTCTATAATTAACCATTAATTATAGAACGATCATGAGTGGCACCTAGTAGTACATCATGATCCCCAATTAATCGAAAAGATCAACGGTTGATCCAGAACTATTTCTGAAACCCTTCAGCAGCTCGAATGATTCGTGCCCCATTCCCTTCACTCATCTTATACCCACTTGGTTCAGGACATGGTCTCATTGTGTCCGGCCCCTCACTAGGCCGACTCACGCCACACCTAGCCCAAGTATCATTTCCTCGCCCTACTGATTCTAGTTACTCCACATGTATCAAGAGTACCTTACTCTAAACATGTAATGCTTTGGCCAAAGACTTTAGTAACAATCCGACGAGAGGCCATGGGTATACATCTCCTCGCAAGGAGTGGTGAATCTTGTATAGGCTATTCAAACACCTTCGATCACTTCGACTTATACCCAATCATCCCGGGTCCACATCTCCTTAGAGATGTTTGCTTAAGATGTCAAAGCATAAGTCTCCATGATCAAGATGACTTGAATACTGTAAGTCAAAGGAACATCGCACTTAAGCCACAGTAAGAACTTCATTGACATATCTATATATGCAGAGAACCATATGAAGTCTTACGGCTGGTCACTCCAATGAACTAGCTACCATAACTAGCATCCACGATTAACTCCGGACATCACAATGTCTCCAGCCAGTGAGAATCAGCTGCTTGGATACACCAAGGAGTATACCTCGTGCTAGTCTCGACAAAACTGATGGTGTCCAAATCCATCAATTCATCGACTAGGGATAATTTTGATACATCACAATTACACATGTAGAGATACTCACTAGTTGTGATCCAATCACAAATTCTCTCATGCTGTGAATCGCATCGTGGACATTCAGTAAATGAGTTTAAGATCCAATCAAATACATGAAACATGTATACTCAAATAGTGAATCTTCATTTATCATATAAATGGTTCATACATAAGGCGATTGCCTTAGGACATCTCTCATATATTACTAACAGACTCCCACTTGGTCTAATGCCAATCGCTACGGTATCCAATACCATAAGCTCGAACATGACCCTCAAACTTATTTTGAGGTAATGCCTTAGTCAAGGGATCCGCTAAGTTCCTTTCAGTGGGAATTTTCTCGATTTGTATTTCATTCCTACTGATGATCTCTCTGATAAGATGATAGCGGCGAAGCACATGTTTGGATCATTGATGAGACCACATCAAGTTCAGAGATGAACTTCTTGATCCAAACCGCTTCCTTTGCTGCTTCCAAAGCTGCAATGTATTCTGCCTTAGTGGCAGAATCCGCTATAGTGTCAAGCTTGGAACCTTTCCAACTTATTGCGCCTCCATTCCAGGTGAATACATACCCAGACAAAGACATGGAATCATCCTTGTCTGTCTGGAGCTGGCATCCGTATACCCACGTATCACCATGTACCCTTCTCTATATATTAGGAACACATCCTTAGTTCTTCTCAAGTACTTAAGGATCGTCTTAACAGCCGCCCAATGATCCATTCCTGGATCGGACTGGTATCTGCTCGTGATACTCAGAGCATACGATACATCGGGCCTCGTACACAACATAGCATACATGATAAATCCTATTGCGGATGCATAGGGAATCCTACTCATGCAAATCCTCTCGTCTTCTGTGCGCGGACACATAGACTTCAAAAGGTGTACCCCATGCCTGATGGGTAGGAAACCTTTCTTGGATTCCGACATGCTAAACCTCTTTAGCACTCGGTCTATATATGCAGACTGTGAAAGACCAAGCAACCGTTTCGATCTATCTCTATAGATCTTAATCCCGAGGATGTAGGTTGCTTCTCCCAGGTCTTTCATGGAGAATGTCTTGGATAACCAAACCTTCACTGACTGTAAGATTGAAACATCGTTTCCTATAAGTAGTATGTCATCGACATACAATACTAGGAATACGACTGCACTCCCACTAACCTTCTTATACACACAAGGTTCGTCTGGATTTTGTGAGAAATCAAACTTTTTGATTGTCTCATCAAAACGGATATTCCAGCTCCTGGATGCTTGCTTCAATCCATAAATGGATCGTCGCAATTTGCATACCTTGGTTTTATCAACCGATGTGAAACCCTCAGGCTGTATCATATACACGTCCTCGAGCAGGTTTCCATTAAGGAAATCTGTTTTCACATCCATCTGCCATATCTCATTATCATAATGAGCCGCTATGGCCAGGAGCATCCGAATGGATTTAAGCATAGCTACAGGCGAATAGGTTTCGTCATAATCAACACCTTGTTTTTGACGATATCCTTTCGCCACCAATCTAGCCTTATAGGTAATCACATTACCATCCATGTCGGTTTTCTTCTTGAAAACCCACTTGCACCCTATAGGCTTTATCCCTTCAGGTGGGTCAACCAAGTTCCAAACTTGATTTTCATACATGGAATCCATTTTCGACTTCATGGCACCAAGCCACTTATCCCTTTCTGAACTTGTCAGCACTTCTTCATAACTGGTAGGCTCCTCATCATCAATGAGTAACACGTCGTTCGATTCGCTTACGAGAAATCCATATCTTCGTGAATATCAAGGTTCTACCAGATCTACGAAGATGTGGTGTTACAATAGGTCCAAATTATTGCTCATCACTATGAGTTGTCGACCGTGTGCTTCACCGTATCTCATCAATGTCTATTTGAGTCTCTCGAGCCTCCTCAAGCTCGACGACAATCCCACTATTTTCTTGCAAGAGAAACTCTTTCTCTAGAAACACAGCATGCCTTGAAACAAACACCTTTTGTTCCACAGGATGATAGAATTGGTAACCCCTTGTTTCCTTAGGGTATCCAATAAATAGACATTTATCGACTTAGCATCCAATTTGTCCGATACATCCACTTCACATAAGCAGGACAACCCCATATCTTCAAGTAAGATACATGAGGTTTCTTACTATTCCATATCTCATATGGAGTAGTTGAGACTACCTTGGTAGGCATTCTGTTTAACAAGTAAACAACTGTCTGAAGTGCATAGCCCCAAAAGGACTTGGGAAGAGTTGCATGATTCATCATTGACCTGACCATGTCCAACAAGGTCCGGTTACGCCTCTCAGATACACCATTATGCTGTGGTGTATAGGGCGGAGTCCATTGAGCCAATATACCATTGTCTCTTAGATAATCAAGAAACTCTTGACTTAAGTATTTACCACCTCGATCCGATCGTAGTATTTTAATACTCTTGTAATGTTGTTTCTCTACTTCATTTCTGAATTCTTTGAACCTTTCAAAGGCTTCAGACTTGTGTTTCATCAAGAACACATACCCAAACCGTGAGTGATCATCGGTGAAGGTAATGAAGTAGTTATAGCCTCCTAATGCTTGAGTTGACATAGGTCCACATACATCAGTATGTATTAGACCTAGTAACTCTCCCACTCGTTCACCTTTTCTAGTAAAAGGTAACTTAGTCATCTTGCCTTTTAAGCATGATTCGCATGTATCGTATGAATCCAATTCAAACGATTCCAGAATTCCACATCGGTGTAATTCGGACATGCATTTCTTGCTTATATGGCCAAGACGGCAATGCCACATGTAGGAGTCTATTTGATTATCCTTTCGAGCACGCGTGTTGCTCGCTTCGATATTGAAGATGTCACTGGATACGTCCAACGTATAAACACCATTGCTTAAAGTTCTAGTCCCATAAAGAACTCCATTCAAAGTTATGTAACAACAATTGTTACTAAAAGTCAAATGGTACCCATTTCTATTTAAACAAGAAATAGAAATGATGTTCTTTATCAACGAAGGAACATAAAAGCAATTGTCCAGTTCTAAGACAAGTCCTGTAGGGAGTTTCAACAAATGCGTTCCAATGGCGACTGCAGCAACCTTTGCTCCATTCCCAACATGCAAATTTGACTCTCCCTTGACGAGTCTTCTTCTATTCCTTAGCTCATGTATGTCATTTCATATATGTGAGCCACACCCAGTATCCAATACCCAAGTGTTTGAGGAAATAGAATGACAATCAATAAAGAAGATTTCTGAAGAAGATGGGGCATCCGATGCCTTATCCTTCTTCACGGACTCAAGATAAATCTTGCACTTTCTTCGCAAATGGCCCTACTTGCCATAATGATGGCAAGTTTCCTTTTGTGCTAGTTCTACCTTCTTAGCCCTTCTGCTGTTCATTTGACTTCCTCTTATAACCTTTCTTCGAGGAATCAACTAACAACACCGTCCCCTGCTCATGCTTCTCAGAAGACTCCACAGTCTTCAGCATATTGAGCAGTACCACAGATGAACCTTCTAGCATCTCAGAGGTGAAGAGGAGCTTTGAGACTTCGAACCTTTCGAATCTCACTTGCTCATCAACCAACTCTCAAAGATGAAGGACTACGATATGAGCATCCATATGCTCATGCTGCTTTCGTAGCTTGGGTTCCATCGTGGCTAGCATGATGCAACTCATTTGTTCAGAATCACTCACATGTTTCTGATAGGCCAACAATTGGTCCAGAGTTGCATCGTCACTAGGACGGGCGGGAAGAGGCGCTTCGAGGACATTTGCAAGCTTTTCAACCTTGAGAACAATTCTCAAGCTTCTAAGCCACCCATGAAGCTTCGCCTACCTAATTTATTCAATCCAAAATGGAACGCAAATTCAAACACATCATGATCAATATATTAACTTAGAAATACAAAACGAGCATATATGAGAAAATGATTTTAAAATGCATCAATATACATTTATAAATCCCATTCATTTTTCGAATTTCAAAAACCCCAAAATCACTTCGGGAGATTGTAGGTCCATCTCCGAATGGGCTGATATCCATCATAGTTATGAACAACCTTGGAGAGAGTCCAACAAGCCATTCATAACTACGACGGTAGGTATCATCTATACCGATTGCATATCACGTATATGCAACTATCACAATGTGCTATCAACTAATTGAATGTTCACACATACATCGGGTTGTTAACACATTAACAAGTATGCATCATATGCATAGCACCCAACTTCACCTCCCTTTACATCGACTCGAGAGAGTCCAACAAGCCGATGCTCCGTTAAAGCCAACCCATTAATCACATAGTTTTAATATGGTTAGAGCGATTCAACCAATTAGCCCAGCTTGAGAGAGTCCAACAACCAAAGCTAACGATTGACCTCCACTCTTACCATATTAGTATTAAACTATTCCATGGTTTGAACATATTCAGGTTCGAGTGGCTCGAGAGAGTCCAACAACCCAAACAAGAAATGTAACTCGTTCTAACCATATTAATGGAAGGTGTAGGCTTTAATATTGATTAAGGGTTTTATGTCTCATCCTCTTTGCATGCAAATAACTATTATCTACATGGCATGGCATACATGGCATACATCTACATGTCACGACACGCATGGCATAATGTTATGCATCTAATGCAATTACATGGCATACAATTATGTCATGTATATAATTTCCTTATATGTCATAACTATTTATGGAAATAAAATATGTTTAAGATTTGATTCTCCAAATCAAATCATAATTAAATTAGGAAACAAATTTCCAAATCTAATCACATATTTTATTCATGGAATTATTTGATTGAGGAAAATCTATTTAGGAAACCAATTTCCTAAATCATTAAAACTACTTATGGAAATAAAATATTTTAAGATTTGATTTCCCAAATCAAATCATGATTAAATTAGGAAACAAATTTCCAGAATCTAATCAAATATTTTATTTATGGAAAATATCAATTTCCATAAATACTTCCAACTTTCCAAAAGTGGAAGATTTCCATAAATACTTCTAGACTTTCAAAATTGAAAAATTTCCAGAAATACATTATGACTATCGCAAAACCATTTTACGATTATGTGAAACACAACTGGGCTCTGATACCCTTTGTTGGGTTTGACCTTGCATGGCGTGTGTGTGTTCGATCATGTTTAAGTAAACATGAGCCACAGTGAAGCAATTAAAAATAATAAATCTATATTTATTACAACACACACAACACGCATGCATACAACAAGTGTAGACATAGCAGTAAATTAAAATTTGCAATAAAGAAATTTATCTCGTTATACCTTTCGTATGGCGTGTAGCGAAACGGCATCAGCGGAGCGATCCTCGTAAGAATCGTCTCTATCCGTATCCACGCCCGAGCTCCTCGGGATGACCCGCTAAGTCACGAGCCGTCTTCGTGCGGGTTACTAGCCTGCGTGTTGAAGGCGTGATCGAAGATGATCACGATCGAATCAAATTCGGATCCTAAAGCGAGTTCTCAAAACTTCGCTTCTCCGGAGAGGTATTCGTCAACCGTTTGGCCAGATCGCCGTCCTCCACCTCGGAGGATTGTTGACGAATCCTTCGTCCCCCACCTCAGAGGATTACCGGAGATCAAATCCCCGGTAAGTTAGCCGCTGTCGGAGCACTAACCGTCGTCCAAACGATGCTCCGACAACAAAGAAACAAGCTGTCCAGAAAACTGGACAGCTTTTGGTGGAGGAATAGAGGCCGGCTAAGGAAAGATGGAAGCTCACCTTATCACCGAACCCAAAGGAGATCGCCGGAGGGTCGCCGGAGGTTCTCCGGCTGAAGCTTGGACGCCAGAAAAGACTTGGACGGCTGCACACAAGCTGGGCGGCGGCAGCTTTAGGGTTGGCGCCAATTAACTCCAAGGTGGAGGTGGGCGGAAACTCAAGGGGGCTAGGGTTTGGATTAGTTAGGGTTTAACAATCCCTTAAGCCCTCTTTTATAGAGAACTAATTCTCTTAATGGTTAATGGATCATATCCATAAAGCCCGTTAACCCGCTCCATTAGGATAAGTTAAAATAAACCAAACCATGATGGTTTATTTTAAGTTAAAACGAATCGAACCAACTTTTGGTTCATTCGTTTAAAATAAACCAAACCCTTTGGTTTATTCTCCTCCATTGGATTAGAACCAAACCATTTTGGTTCATCCATTATGTCTTCATAAGACACGGCCCATCCACGCTTCCATTGCGACTGAAATGATTTCATGCTCGCTTTATGTTTGGTCCAACCAAACCTAGTTTCTCTCGGTCTGAGAATCCCATTCTCAAGCTCGTTTTAAATCCTTTGGATTACGCTCGTTGTGTGTGTGACCAAATAGGTTCTCGGTTTATGTTGGCCGTCTATAATTAACCATTAATTATAGAACGATCATGAGTGGCACCTAGTAGTACATCATGATCCCCAATTAACCGAAAAGATCAACGGTTGATCCAGAACTATTTTCAAACCCTTCAAGTGAATGATTCGTGTCCCATTCCCTTCACTCATCTTATACCCACTTGGTTCTCGACATGGTCTATCGTGTCCCCACTAGGTCGACTCGCCACACCTAGCCCAAGTATCATTTCCTCGTCCCTACGGATTCTAGTTACTCCACATGTATCGAAGAGTACCTTACTCTAAACATGTAATGCTTTGGCCAAAGACTTTAGTAACAATCCGACGAGAGGCCATGGGTATACATCTCCTCGCAAGGAGTGGTGAATCCTTTATAGGCTATTCAAACACCTTCGATCACTTGACTTATACCCAATCATCCGGGTCCACATCTCCTTAGAGATGTTTGCTTAAGATGTCAAAGCATAAGTCTCCATGATCAAGATGACTTGAATACCGCAAGTCAAAGGAACATCGCACTTAAGCCACAGTAAGAACTTCATTGACATATCTATATATGCAGAGAACCATATGAAGTCTTACGGCTGGTCACTCCAATGAACTAGTTACCATAACTAGCATCCATGATTAACTCCGGACATCACAATGTCTCCAGCCAGTGAGAATCAGCTGCTTGGATACACCAAGGAGTATACCTCGTGCTAGTCTCGACAGAACTGATGGTGTCCAAATCCATCAATTCATCGACTAGGGATAATTCTGATACATCACAATTACACATGTAGAGATACTCACTAGTTGTGATTCAATCACAAATTCTCTCATGCTGTGAATTGCATCGTGGACATTCAGTAAATGAGTTTAAGATCCAATCAAATACATGAAACATGTATACTCAAATAGTGAATCTTCATTTATCATATAAATGGTTCATACATAAGGCGATTGCCTTAGGACATCTCTCATATATTACTAACAACTCTTCCTATTATATATATGTTGGATTTATGCTCGGGTTGGATCAGAGTACCGTAGCAGACTTTCAAGTATGTCTGCATTTTACGTTGTTCATTTGGTTAGACGGTATATGCTTGTATTTATATACTATATTGATATACCTGTTGTACCTCTAGATTATGTTGTTGAATTACATGTGATATTTGATATATACATGTTTTTCTATTACCTGCTGAGTTTTACTCACCACCACGAACCCTGGGTTTTTCTGTCGCCCAGGTAACAGGTAGTCGACTTCGTGATGGACTTGGAGCACCGCTGGCTGGCATCGTCTCATTTCAACTCCGAGAGTTCGGGTTTTTGGGTTTTCCGTATGTCTTGTTATGTATTCTGAGTTTTCATGGTGTTATGTGTTATGTGTAGGTGATTTGAGGCCGCTAGAGGGGGGGTGAATAGTGAAGTGTTCGTTCGATGATGGAATTCATTTCGTTTGTCTCTTCAATTTCGTTAGCGCAGTGGAAATAGAAATAATACAATAACGAAACAAAACAAACACAACTCACAACACGAGATATAACGTGGTTCGGAATCGAATGGTTCCTACTCCACGGATCGAGCTCTAAAGAGCTCTAGTGATGCACACACACTCACTAATCACAAATAACTCCTTCTCGACACAAGTCGGAGGTGGAGAAACCTCGTGTAGGGGATCGATATGGCCGGCTAGAGGGGGGTGAATAGCCCTCGTACGTTGGACGTCGTAAATTGTTCATCTACAAAAGATTAGCGCAAGCGGAATATACAAATACAAAGCAAAAGACAAACAATAAAAGAAACGCTAACACGATGGTATAACGTGGTTCACGGCTACGCCGCTAATCCACGGTCCGATTCGTCCACGGTGAATCACTCCGCCAAAACCAATCACTATCGGTCTCTCCTTTGCACAAAGCTAGGTGGAGGTAACCTTTACAACCAAGATCACTCTTCTTACAATAGGATTGAAGTAAAGACAAGTAAGAAGAGTTTAGAGCTTGTGGGGCACTAGGAAGATCGTTTGGAGTATGAGCATTAGCCTCTCAAAGGCTTACACCCTCTCTTTTTATAGAGAGGGCTAACTTCTTCCCGTTTGCCGCCATCGATCATTGCCGCCCTTGGCGATCATTGCCGTCCTATGGCCTCGAACACGTCGGATCCCGACCATTGTAGTCAGCGGAACTCTTGGCGGTCGGTGATGGACCTCGTGATCATTCTGCCTCTCGTAATCATTGATCGGCTCTGGCGAGCGTCGTGGCGAACCCTTATTGACGGTCATTGCGCCGGCGGCGATCGATAATCTTAGCGATCGGCCCCCGTATGGCGATCGGCTAGCCCTAATCGATCGATCGTATACGGTCGAACTCACTCGACTCGGGCCATGACATGGCGATCGGCGGTGTCGGAAAACCCATCCGACACTTGGCCAAATGGCCAAGTTTCACCTAAAACTACCCTTCCCGGGTTACAATCGCTCCTCTCATTTCTCGGAGTCCCTCGCCTTGAAGTTCTCTTCGTTCTCGGCCACGTCCTCGGCGGCCATCGGCGCCGCGGCTGCAATGCTCGCCAGCGTCTCTTGCCTCGAAGTCTACTTCCTCCGGCTTCACTCCAAGCTTCTCGTCCGGCGGTCCCTCGGATGCTCCAAGCGCACGGCTTCCGCAAAGCTATCCTTCACCGACTCAAGGCACGAGTCATGAGATGTGAAACTCTCCACGGCTCCATGTGCGAATTACTAAGTCCTGCACGACTTCAACGCACATATCACATCAACATATCAAACTAACTTAAACCCTTTGCCACACCATCAAAACCATATTACGGCAAGAGATTGCCCTAACAATCTCCCCCTTTTTGATGTGTGACAATCCGTTTAAGTTAGGTAAAAACATTTGATATAAATTCTAAGGTAAGAAAGCATGTAAAGATAAATATGATATAGCAACATGCAACTCCCCCTTAATCCATGAAACTCTCTATGCAAAATTTTCTCCCCCTATCATATATTTCTCCCCCTACAATATATTTCTCCCCCTAAAGTGATTAACTTAAACATACTTATTTCTCCCCCTTTGACACCATCAAAAAGATTAACACTAAGTTATAAGCTCATGGCATCAAGTATAATGGAGGGAAAAAATATGACAAGTTGATTTAAAATTAGGTACCACTTGTTGATGGCATCAAGTATATTTCTACAACTTGTTGTAGGTTTACAAACTGAATTCGGCCTTCAATGTTCTGATTTACAGGCCACCAATGATCGCTATCAAGATGGCGGTCGATTGGCAATAAAGGAATCAAATTTACGATTTTCCGAAATTTCAGAAATGCATTATAAATTCCAGAAAATTTGAAAAATCATGAAATTTGGGGAAAATATTTCTTTTAAGTATATCTATCAATGAAAAATAGTTTTTCATGAAAACTCATTATATTTTCTTGTTTTTGCCAAAAATCCAAAAGCTCTAAAAACCACTAGGTTTTTGATCATTCTAGTATCAAGTTAGCTACCTAGTTTTGCATCCAATTGTTTCAAAACATGAATACATGTATTTTAGGGTAAGAAATTGTTTTGAAAACATATGAAATATCCAACCATGATCTTTGGGCAATATGTCTATGAATTAAACATAAGCCTTCCCCATGATTGGTCTATTATTGCTATTTTGATACTTTAAATGACCATCTAAATGCCATAGGCATTAGTGGACATTTGTATCATCCTAATATCTCACCCATGCTAAGTTTGCAATCAAGTTAGCCTATAGTGAGTGTGAGATGTATCCTAGGGGGTATTTGTATATACTTAACCCATATATTCATGCAATTCTATCATGGTTAAGTATCAACCTAACATCCTACATGATCATAATGACATATATCAATTAATTCTACATTATGATCATGAAATACATGTTTTCATCAATTAATAGTCATGCATTAGGTATTATACGATGATAATAAACAAGTTATCACCTAAAGCATGATTTAACCCTATTTCTCATGATAACATGCCAAATATCAAAATCATAAATCATGATTTAAGACATACATAGGAATTACATCAATCATCATGATTTAAGCATTATTACCTATTTATGGGCACGTTATCATCACCCAACACTATCTAAAAAATGTTGTCCCGTCATCCTAAGTCAACCAAAATATGATATAGGTCAAGTTCATATGGTTGACTACCCTAGGGGTTTTCTAACCCTTAAGAATGGATTTTGGAACCCAAAATAAATTCTTTCCTATTGGGTTCACTAAATACTCCTTGGGGATCCATTTTCTAGCTATTGCTTTCTTTTTATCTTGTCCCCTAGCTATTAGGCATTTATAGGCCTTCTCATTTTTCTTCTCTTTATATCCTAGGCCCTTCTTGTTAAAGCTTGCCCTTTGGCTCCCAATTATCATGTTAAGGGTATTGGAGCCAATAGTGAATTTCTCTAGGGCTTTTGTCAAATAGTCTACCTTTTCCCTTAAAGCCCTATTTTCATTCATGCATGCATCACTAACATCCAAAGGCATATAAAGGTCATGTGAGCATGCATCATCTAAGCTAGAAGAAATATTATCATTTAAGCATGCCTTTTCTAATTTTTGTTCTAATTCCTTAATTTGTTCAAGCATGCATTTATTTTTCTTCTTTGCCCTAAATAAATCCTTAGTTAAACTAGAAATCATAGAAACTATTTTACTAGGTGAGAGATTGGTTACCATAGTTTCCATGTCCTCTTCTTCTTCGGATGAGGAGGATGTGGAAGCTCCCCCTTCATTTGAGCTCTCCCCATTTGAGCTTGATCCTTCATTTTCGGATGAAGAGCAATCCAAGTCATCAAAGGCCATCAAGGCCAAATTGGTGACAAAGGCATTCTCCTCATCCGATGATGAGGAGGAGGATGAGGATGGATCATCCCAAGTCCTTGCCTTTAGAGCTTTGGTCTTCCCCTTTTCTTTTGCCTTCTTCTCCTCTTCCTTCTTTTTCTTGCTCCCCTTTTTCTTCTTCTTTTCTTCTTTCTTTTTCCTTTCTTCCTTGCTCTTGTTTAGGAGAGGACAATTGTCCCTTATGTGCCCTTCTCTTTGGCAATTGTAGCATATGACCTTCCCCCTTGGTCTTCTCATCCTATCATTAGATTTATCAAATCTAAAATTCTTAAATGCACGTCTTACCCTCCTTACCATGTAGGCTTCTTCGGTGCTATCCATGGAGGAGGAGGAAGATGCTTCGTCATCGGAGGAGGAGGTGATTTCCATCTTCTTCTTCCCCTTATTTGCCAACAATGCTACTCCTCTTGAGGGTTGAATTTTAGGCTCCTCTTGTATTCCCTCAAGCCTTGTTTCGTGGAGTTCCATTGTTGAGAAGAACTCCTCCAAGGTGCTCACTTCTAAATTCTTTGAGATATAGAATGAGTCCACCATGGAGCTCCACTTTGAGGACTGGGGAAAGGCATCTATGGCCTTCATTACCATATCCCGGTTTGATAGCTTCTCCCCTACACTTGTTAGTCCTTAAAATTTCTTTGAATCTAGAATGCAAAGAAATTACCTTTTCTCCCTTTTCTAATTTGATGTTGGATAGTTGGGAGCGGAAGAGATCTCTCCTTGCTAGCTTTGCCTCGGATGTGCCTTCATGAAGCTCAATTAGCTTCTCCCACATCTCCTTGGCGCTTAGGCATTCTCCTATTCGGTTGATCTCTTGTTGAGGGAGCACATTGTAGAGATGGTGCTTGGCTTTGGAGTTTGCAAGGTGCTCCTCTCTTTGCCTCTTGGTCCACCTAGATTTCTCTATTGGCTTCCCTTCTTCATCCCTAGGCAAAACGAAACCGGATTCCATTGTAATCATTATATAAAAATCCGTTTCGAAAAATACCTCCATTCGCTTCTTCCACCAAGCGAATTCTCCTTCAAACTTCGGAGGATGGATGTTGGAGCTGGCCATTTTTGATGTAGGGCTTGTTGCGGCGGTTAGTCCGGTGACAAGCAACCTCGGCTCTGATACCACTTGTAGGGGATCGATATGGCCGGCTAGAGGGGGGTGAATAGCCCTCGTACGTTGGACGTCGTAAATTGTTCGTCTACAAAAGATTAGCGCAAGCGGAATATACAAATACAAAGAAAAATACAAACAATAAAAGAAACGCTAACACGATGGTATAACGTGGTTCACGGCTACGCCGCTAATCCACGGTCCGATTCGTCCACGGTGAATCACTCCGCCAAAACCAATCACTATCGGTCTCTCCTTTGCACAAAGCTAGGTGGAGGTAACCTTTACAACCAAGATCACTCTTCTTACAATAGGATTGAAGTAAAGACAAGTAAGAAGAGTTTAGAGCTCAGGGGCACTAGGAAGATCGCTTTGAGTATGAGCATTAGCCTCTCAAAGGCTTACACCCTCTCTTTTATAGAGAGGGCTAACTTCTTCCCGCTTGCGCCATCACGACCGGCCGTCCTTGGCGGGCCGATCGCTGTCGCTATAACGGCCTCCGAACACGCCGGATCCCGACCGCTGTAGTCCAACGGAACTCTTGGCGGCCGATCGATGGACCTCATCACGATCGCCGCTCGTAGTCGACGCCTCCGGCTACGATCGCTACGCGGTGGGCGAACCCTTATTGACTGATCGGCCGCTCGCTAGCCGATCGATGGGTCTTGGCAATGACCGCCCATATGGCGCCGATCACGCCACAATCCGGGCCATCGTATACCCCGAACTCACTCGATTGAGCGATGCCGCCATGACATGGCAATGATCGGCCTGAAAACCCATCCGACACTTGGCCAAATGGCCAAGTTTCACCTAAGAGCTACCCTTCCCGGTTACAATCGCCACTCATTTCTGAGTCCTCGCCTCGTTCTCTTCGCTTCGGCCACGCCCCTCTCGATCGCGCGACGGCTCGCAATGCTCCTTCGCCTCTTACCTCAAGTCTACTTCCTCCGGCCACTCCAAGCTTCGTCCGCGGTCCCTCGGATGCTCCAAGCGCACGGCTTCCGCAAAGCTATCCTTCACCGACTCAAGGCACGAGTCATGAGATGTGAAACTCGCCACGGCTCCATGTGCGAATTACTAAGTCCTGCACGACTTCAACGCACATATCACATCAACATATCAAACTAACTTAAACCCTTTGCCACACCATCAAAATCATATTACGGCAAGAGATTGCCCTAAGTAATACAAAAGATACAAGCTAATACAAGTAAGAAATACAATGCAAGTAAAGAAAAACACTTTACAATAGCACTTTGGTTGCTTGATCTTTGGTTGCCTTGGACTAGCCGTGAAGGACTGGAAGAGCACCAACTATTCCCCTTCAAATCGCCCAAGAAAACCCTTGCTTTGAGCCTTCCACGAATAGCTGCTTTTATCCTCCATCGGGCTAGATTTTCGCCTGGCAGTCGACTACCATAAGGCCCCAGTCGTCTGCCAACACTGTAGCTGTGAGACAACGACTCAATCCACATTGGACAAGTTCCAACGGATCTCTTGGCAGTCGACTGCCAGCGCCCATAGCCGACTACCTAGTTGGCTATGGAGCGTTCTGTGCTCGTGGCCGAACCATCAGTCAACTGCCGTCCATGGCAGTCGACTGATCGACTAGCAATGATCGCTACGAATGAGCAATGATCGATAGTACATTTTCAAATTTATGCCGGCGATCGAACTCGGTCGACTCACTGAACCGCCATAATGTCGATCATTGCCAACCTCAAAGATGAGGTTTTAACCCAAGTATGGTGTCCCCATACTTGCTAGACCACCCTTAGCCTAGACCTAAGCCTTCTAGCCACCTCCATCAGCCTCACGCCTCTTGGATCCCTCCAAGTCATCCATGACTTGTTCATCCATCGTGCTAGCTTTCAGGTGCTTCCATCAGCTATGTCATGCTAACGGTGTCTACACCGCCAAGGCACATTGGACTTACACCGCCAAAACTCTGCATGTACTTTACGCCGCCAACTATTGGACTTATGCTGCCAAGACTCCACCCTTGGACTTTACGCTGCCAATATCAAACCCCTTGAACTCCTCAAATGCCAAGACTCAAGCTTGAACTTTCCCTTGCCAACACATGTTGGACTTTCCATGCCAAGACCTATGCTTGGACTTCCCTTGTGCCAAGTTCTCAAGACTTGGACTTTCCCAAATGCCAAGTGTCCCACTTGGACTTTCCATGCCAAGTACCCATGACTTGGACTTTACCTTGGCAAGACCTATGCTTGGACTTTCCCATAATCACATGGTCAACCATAGTCAACCATCAAAGTCTTCCTCGAGTCAAACTCGAGTCTGGTCAATTATAACCTGAATCGATTGTATAAATAATCTCCCCAAAACATTAACTGACATCAATGTCAAACATCAATGTCAAACATACTATGTCAAACAACTATGTCAAACATCAAAACATCACTCGAGTCAAACTCGAGTCTGGTCAATCGTGACCTGGGCCAATTACACCAACAATCTCCCCCTTTTTGATGTTTGACAAAACAAACCTTGAGTTAGGCCACTAACTCAAATTACCTTACCAATTATTGCAAATTGGTAATCTCAAACACTCTCCCAAAACTTCTCCCCCTTTTTGACTAACATCAAAAAGGTTATCTCTCCAAGGAGGTCAATGTCTCATGTCCTAATGAGATATTATAATCTCCCCCTTGATCCAAAAATACCTAGGATGTCTACCATCTTCCTAGTGATAAGTCTCATATCACTCAAGAGAGGCAATCCTATACTCTCTCCCAGTTTCCAAATTGGGTTTCTCAAAATCCCATCAATTTTCTCAATTGATGATACTCTCTCAATAACTTCTCCCCCTTTAAGAAGAGAAACACATCCATCATCCCAAGATGGATAACTCCCCCTAAAGGCTTGCTCCCCCTTGACCATTGCACCAACAATGTCCTTGGGAAGTCCCAAAGCCAATAGGAACTCTAAACCATCAAAATTAAGGTTCTAAGTTCAAACATGAACTCTTCCACCCTTAAATTTGATACTTTGACCCAACACCTCTCCAAATCCATATCTAATGGATTTTCACCTTTTCTAATGCTTCCCAAAGTATATCCTAGGGTTAGGAGTGATTAGGAACCTTTATCATAGCTGAACACGGGCTAAACAACCTTGTTTTTCTCGAAATCAGCTTGACAGTCGACTACTTACGAATCATCGATCGCGCCACTACATCGATCGACTACCATCAAGTAGCTGGATCGAGCAATCAAATTCTCTAATTTCAACTATCAGAATCAAATTTTGAAAAGTCATAAGTAATTCTACGTATATCGAAAAATCATGAAATTTGATACGTATATTACTTATAGTCAATACAATGGGTGAAAAATATTTGAAAATTATTTTACCCATAAAATATTGAAATTGATACAAAATCCAAAAGTGAAGAAAAATTTCAATATTTTAGCTCACTTTGTATCAATCTCATCAATGGTGATTGCTATCAAAAGATAGACTTCACCAAGGTTTTCTAAAATAATTTTAAAATATTTTCAAAACCTTATTTTGGATCATATTCCTTGGTCTCTATGTACATGACTTGTACACAAACTTTCTCAATGATCCACCAATGAAATTAGATGAGTTATACTCCATCTAGATGCAAAAACTATGCACCTTGAACTCAACTCATGTTCTAGCATCTCACATATATCTAGAGTGTATAAATACACATACATGTCAATGTAATGTGAGATGAGGGTTTTGTTCTCCCTAAACTAGAGTTTTATGCATTTTTCTAAGGCAACTCTACTTGATTCTCTTATAAATGGGACTCCAAGTCATGCCATTGTCCTTAAATCAATTTTAATCAATTAAATGCATGAAATGATCATGGCATAATAATAGAAAAAATAAATCATGGCCAATGATCATGATGTCATGGCATATGATATAAAACTAAAGCACATGACATTTAAATCCTTAATCCTAAACATGATCATGACATTTTAAACGATTAAAAAAAACATGATGTCATGTCATACCATATGGCAAATCAAAGCATTGCAAATAAGATATCAAGGTATATAATACCTAAATTTTAATATTAGTTGTCATTTGATATGATTAAGTATATTTTGTCATATTACTACTAATCTCCTTAGTGTGCCAAAAACCCAAAATGGCACACTAACCTCTAAACCTAAATTGTGCCAATTTGATCATTTTATCAAAACTTCTCAAATAATATTGGCACATCCTAAAATCTTTTAGGATTAAAGCTCAAATGTATTTCCAAAGTAACCATAACCTTGAAAATAACCTAAAATGCCACCTCTATCATGGTTGAGTTAACTACCCATCCAATCAAGGTTGGCACACCCTAAACCCACCTAGCGTGAATCAATCACGCTCTTAGGAACCCAAAATCTATTTGAGCTCCTAGGGTTAATTAGGTATTCCTTAGGGATAACCTCCTTAGATACCTTTCTAATGACCCTCTTAGGCTTAGAAGCCTTGGTCATTGTGATCTTGCCATGGTTAACCTTAGGGATTGCCTTCCTAATAACCTTCTTAGTGGTCACCCTAGGTTTCCTAGACACCCTAACCGCTAGGCACTTACCATGGTTACTCTTAGGAATAACTTTCCTAGTAACCTTGGTCTTCCTAGACCTAGATTGTGTTCCATAATCTAATGGAACACTATGATAAGCCACCTTAGGCTTAGGTTTGTGACCCAAACCTTGCTTGCCCTTGGTTGACTTTTGACTCTTAGGTCCTAGGTGTTGACTTTGACTTTTGGACCTAGACTTTTGATCACTTGACCCTTTAAATTGATTTTGCATAATTTTAAGGGTCTTCTCAAGTTTTTCAAGCCTTGATCTCAAGGCTTGGTTCTCTAATTCTAATTGCCCAATTTTAGAATTTTGATTTAATCGTTGGGCATGGTTCTTCCTAGGCATATGTCTAGTCTATTTGGAATTAAAACCTAGGTGGTCTTGCACCTTTCTAATTGTCTCTCTAGGTAAAATTGGTCTAGTGTTATTTGACCTAGGTTTGTCCTTAGATGAATTGTTTTTAGGGACATTAGTCCCAAATTTCTCCTTATTTTCAAAATAAAAGTTCTTAGCTCCTAAACAAATGTACTTGTTCCTATTAGCATGCTTTTCATAAATTGCAAGAGAATTAAAATTCCTAGCATGCTTTTTAACATTTAAATTAGAAGGAGCATTATTTAGATATACCTTAGGGTTTGCCTTAGAGGCTCCCCCTACTTGTGATGCTCCATTTTGCCTCTTCCTTTCCCCCTTCGGGCATTGATTCTGGTAATGTCCCGATTCTTGGCACTTGAAGCAAATGACATGCTCTTTGCTTCTTCTAGTGGGGGAACCGGCATCTTTTGATCTTTCTTGAGGTTTTGGTGCCGGAGGAGTCTTCTTGACTTTCTTTGGGCATTTGCTCTTATAGTGCCCAAATTCCCTATACTCAAAACACATAATGTTATTTTTATTTTGAATTACGGTGTTTGAGTTAGCTATGGTGGTGGTAGGTGTCGGAATTGAAGCTTCTTCATCTTGACCGGATGTGGAAGCTTCTTCTTGTTGCTCTGGAGTGGAAATTCTTTCCTCCCCCTCAATCCTAGAGGTGGAGGTTTCTTCTACTTATTCCACCTCCTCTTCCACCGATCCGGAAGTTGACTCCTCTTCAACTTCCGACTCCTCAAGCTCTTTAGATGATGATGTATTTGCTTGAGCTTGAGAGGGTGAGCACTCTTCTTCTTCTTCTTCTTCTTGGATTGATGATGGACTCTCAACCTCCAAGTCCTCACTTCCTTGTGAGAATGATGTGTTTGCCTCTTTGGTCCCTTCCTCTTAGACCGGTGATGGACTTTCATGGAGCTTTGCCACTTGGCTTCATAGCTCCTTGGCATCTACATAATTTCCTAACATGCACAAGATATTGTTAGGTATTAAATCGATTAAAAACTTCAATACCTTATCATTTTTCTCGAAGGCTTGGACTTGCTCTTCGGTCCATCTCTTTTTCTTGAGGAACCCTCCCTTTGGTCCTATTGGATAGCTATATTCCTCCATTAAAATTGACCATTCTTCGAAGTCCCTCATCATTAGGAAGTCTTCGATCCTTGCCTTCCATCTAAACCCTTCTTGTCCATAGAAGGTATAAGGGATAGGTGTGTTGATATCCCATCCTAGTTGCTCTTGAACTTCCATCCCTCTAGCTTCTTTAGCTCTCGGCAGTTAGTCCGTAGAAGAGCCTCGGGCTCTGATACCAATTGTAGGTGATTTGAGGCTGCTAGAGGGGGTGAATAGTGATGTGCTCGTTCGATGATGGAATTCGTTGTGTTTGTCTCTACAATTTCGTTAGCGCAGCGGAAATAGAAATAATATAATAATGAAACAAAACAAACACAACTCACAACACGAGATATAACGTGGTTCGGAACCGAATGGTTCCTACTCCATGGATCGAGCTCTAAAGAGCTCTAGTGATGCACACACACTCACTAATTATAACTAACTCCTTCTCGACACAAGTCAGAGGTGGAGAAACCTCGTACAAGGATTACACTAAGTAATACAAAAGATACAAGCTAATACAAGTAAGAAATACAATGCAAGTAAAGAAAAACACTTTACAAGAGCACTTTGGTTGCTTGATCTTTGGTTGTCTTGGACTAGCCTTGAAGGACTGGAAGAGCACCAACTATTCCCCTTCAAATCGCCCAAGAAAACCCTTGCTTTGAGCCTTTCACGAACAGCTTCTTTTATCCTCCATCGGGCTAGATTTCCGTCTGGTAGTCGATTGCCATAAGGTCCCAGTCGACTGCCAACACTGTAGCTGTGAGACAACGGCTCAATCCACGTTGGACAATTTCCAACGGATCTCTTGGCAGTAGACTGCCAACATTGGCAGTCGACTGCCAGCACTCGTAGCCGACTGCCTAGTCAGCTACGGAGCGTTCTATGCTCGTGGCCGAACCATCACCGATCGACGCCTATGGCGATCGATCGCCCAACAATGATCGCTAATAATGATCACCGACCGACAAAGACATTTTCATGCCCAAGCCGCCAATGAACTCGTCGACTCACGATGCGAACCGGCCATAATGTCAGTCGACTGCCAACCTCAACGATGAGGTTTTAACCCAAGTATGGTGTCCCCATACTTGCTAGACCACCCTTATCCTAGACCTAAGCCTTCTAGCCACCTCCATCATCCTCACGCCTCTCGGATCCCTCCAAGTCATCCATGACTTGTTCATCCATCGCGCTAGCCTTCAGGTGCTTCCATCGGCTATGTCATGCTAATGGTGTCTACACCGCCAAGGCACATTGGACTTACACCGCCAAGACTCCGCTTGGACTTTACGCCGTCAACCATTGGACTTATGTTGCCAAGACTCCACCCTTGGACTTTACGCTGCCAATATCAAACCCCTTGAACTCCTCAAATGCCAAGAATCATGCTTGGACTTTCCCTTGCCAACACATGTTGGACTTTCCATGCCAAGACCATTGCTTGGACTTCCCTTGTGCCATGTCCTCAAGACTTGGACTTTCCCAAATGCCAAGTGTCCCACTTGGACTTTCCATGCCAAGTACCCATGACTTGGACTTTACCTTGCCATGACCCATGCTTGGACTTTCCTATAATCACATGGTCAATTCTAGTCAACCATCAAAGTCTCCCTTGAGTCAAACTCGAGTCTGGTCAATTATAACTTGGATCGATTGTATAAACAATCTCCCCAAAACATTAACTGACATCAATGTCAAACATACTATGTCAAACCACTTTGTCAAACATCAAAACATCACTCGAGTCAAACTCGAGTCTGGTCAATCGTGACTTGGGCTGATTGCACCAACATTATGTGATGTACGCACATGTTGGTGTGGGTTTTGACGAGGTTTTCTTTATGTTCTGGTGTTAGTCATACCGGTATGCATGGTGTGTGGTTGTATTGTATATATGTGGTTACGGGTATGTCATTGTATTAGTTTCCGCTGTGGTTTGTTTTCATAAATATATATACATTGTTGTTGTTGTGGCCTACGGGCCTTGTATTAACCTGAAATGTTGCCACGTACAGGGGAGATGTCGTCCGTTTGTTTTTCGGCATGACATACTCTCGAGGCGTGACACTTTACGTTGTAGATAACATGGTGTGTAGTGTCATACAGAAGATCATGTTATCAGTTCCTTGTAGAGTATAAGTAGAGGTTCACAACCAAGATGGTTTTAGGCAAACCATTGGCATGGTTATAGTGTAATTTGGTATTTGTTTATCTTGACCATAGAATTACACTAGTACACCTTGTATGTATTGAGCAGGACCGATTCAGAGGTGATTCAATTTATACTGACTATATAATTGAATCAGACCTCATATATTATGGTGTACATGCTCTTAATCCCGATATAATAATGGGCAAATGTACTTAATATTTATTTCTTTGATTTACCAATGAGCGAGAAATATGTGTTAAATCGATAGGCTTGGTGTTAGTAATATATGAGAGATGTCCTAAGGCAATCGCCTTATGTATGAACCATTTATATGATAAATGAAGATTCACTATTTGAGTATACATGTTTCATGTATTTGATTGGATCTTAAACTCATTTACTGAATGTCCACGATGCGATTCAAAGCATGAGAGAATTTGTGATTGGATCACAACTAGTGAGTATCTCTACATGTGTAATTGTGATGTATCGGAATTATCCCTAGTCGATGAATTGATGGATTTGGACACCATCAATTCTGTCGAGACTAGCACGAGGTATAATCCTTGGTGTATCCAAGCAGCTGATTCTCACTGGCTGGAGACATAGTGATGTCCGGAGTTAATCGTGGATGCTAGTTATGGTAACTAGTTCATTGGAGTGATCAGCCGTAAGACTTCATATGGTTCTCTGCATATATAGATATGTCAATGAAGTTCTTACTGTGGCTTAAGTGCGATGTTCCTTTGACTTGCGGTATTCAAGTCATCTTGATCATGGAGACTTATGCTTTGACATCTTAAGCAAACATCTCTAAGGAGATGTGGACCCGGATGATTGGGTATAAGTCAGTGATCGAAGGTGTTTGAATAGCCTATAAAGGATTCACCACTCCTTGCGAGGAGATGTATACCCATGGCCTCTCGTCGGATTGTTACTAAAGTCTTTGGCCAAAGCATTACATGTTTAGAGTAAGGTACTCTTCGATACATGTGGAGTAACTAGAATCCGTGAGGACGAGGAAATGATACTTGGGCTAGGTGTGGCGTGAGTCGACTAGTGAGGGATGACACAATAGACCATGTCCTGAACCAAGTGGGTATAAGATGAGTGAAGGGAATGGGGCACGAATCATTCGAGCTACTGAAGGGTTTCAGAAATAGTTCTGGATCAACCGTTGATCTTTTCGGTTAATTGGGGATCATGATGTACTACTAGGTGCCAGTCATGATCGTTCTATAATTAATGGTTAATTATAGACGGCCAACATAAACTGAGAACCTACTTGGTCACACGCACAACGAGTGTAATCCAAAGGATTTAAAACGAGCTTGAGAATGAGATTCTCAGACCGAGAGAAACTAAGTTTGGTTGGACCAAACTTGAAGCGAGCATGAAATCGTTTCAGTCGCAATGGAAGCGTGGATGAGCCGTGTCCTATGAAGACATAATGGATGGACCAAAATGGTTTGGTTCTAATCCAATGGAGGAGAATAAACCAAAGGGTTTGGTTTATTTTAAACGAATGAACCAAAAGTTGGTTCGGTTCGTTTTAACTTAAAATAAACCATCATGGTTTGGTTTATTTTAACTTATCTTAATGGAGCGGGTTAACGGGCCTAATGGTTATGATCCAATAACCATTAAGAGAATTAGTTCTCTATAAAAAAGGGTTTTAGGGTTTGTTAAGAACTAATGAAGAGGCAACCCTAGTTTGGCCGCCCACCTCACCTCCCCTTTTGAGTTGGCGCCAACTTCTCTTGCCGCCCAGCCCATAGCTCCTCCAACCGGCGTCCAGAAGGCTGCTTCCTTCCTCCTCGCCGGCGTCGAGCTGCTGCCGGAAGAGTTTCGGTGATCCTCCTTAGGTTTGGCATCAAGGTGAGCACTTGGCTTCCTTGTTTTGGCCGGCGCCTACTCCTCCACCAAGCGGTCCAGTTTTCTGGACAGCTTCTTCTCCTCTTGTCGGAGCGTCGTTTGGACGATGGTTAGAGCTCCGACAGCGGATAACTTACCGGGGATTCGATCTCCGGTAATCCTCTGAGGTGGAGGATGAAGGATTCGTCAATCGGTTGACGAATACCTCTCCGGAGAAGCGAGTTTTGAGGACTCGTTTTGGATCCGAATTTGGATTCGGATCGTGATCATCTCTCGATCACGTCGTCTTCAACACGAGGCTAGTAACCCGTACGAAGACGAAGCTCGTGGCTTAGCGAATTCATCCCGAGGAACTCGGCGTGGATACGAATAGAGACGATTCTAGCGAGGATCGTTCCGGTTGATGTCGTTCCCGCTACACGTCATACGAAAGGTATAACGTAGATAAATTTCCTTTTATTGCAAATTTAAATTTACGGTTATGTCTACACTTGTTGTAATATGCATGCGTGTGTTGTGTGTGTTGTAATAAATAGGAGTATTTATTATTTTTATTGCTTCCGCTGTGTTCATGTTTACGAAACATGATCGAACACACACACGTCGCGGTGCCGAAAACCCAACAGTGGTATCAGAGCCCAGGTTGTGTTTCGACATAATCGTAAAAATGGTTTTGCGATAGTCATAATGTATTTCTGCAAATTTTCTAATTTTGGAAATTTAGAAGTATTTATGGAAATTTTTCAATTTTGGAAAGTCTAGAAGTATTTATGGAAATCTTCCACTTTTGGAAAGTTGGAAGTATTTATGGAAATTGATATTTTCCATAAATAAAATATTTGATTAGATTCTAGAAATTTGTTTCCTAATTTAATCATGATTTGATTTGGGAAATCAAATCTTAAAATATTTTATTTCCATAAGTAGTTTTAATGATTTAGGAAATTGGTTTCCTAAATAGATTTTCCTTAATCAAATAATTCCATGAATAAAATATGTGATTAGATTTGGAAATTTGTTTCCTAATTTAATTATGATTTGATTTGGAGAATCAAATCTTAAACATATTTTATTTCCATAAATAGTTATGACACATAAGGAAATATATACATGACATAATTGTATGACATGTAATTGCATTAGATGCATAACATTATGCCATGCGTGTCGTGACATGTAGATGTATGTCATGTATGCCATGCCATGTAGATAATAGTTATTTGCATGCAAAGAGGATGAGACATAAAAACCCTTAAACAATATTAAAGCCTACACCTTCCATTAATATGGTTAGAACCAGAGTTCCGTTTCTTGTTTGGGTTGTTGGACTCTCTCCAAGCCCGGCTCGAACCCGAATATGTTCAAACCATGGAATAGTTTAATACTAATATGGTAAGAGTCAGAGGTAAATCGTTAGCTTTGGTTGTTGGACTCTCTCCAAGCTGGGCTAATTGGTTGAATGCGCTCTAACCATATTAAAACTATGTCCCGATTAATGGGTTGGCTTTAACCTGGAGCATCGGCTTGTTGGACTCTCTCCAAGGTCGATGTAAAGGGAGGTGAAGTTGGGTGCTATGCATATGATGCATACTTGTTAATGTGTTAACAACCCGATGTATGTGTGAACATTCAATTAGTTGATAGCACATTGTGATAGTTGCATATACGTGATATGCAATCGGTATAGAAGATACCTACCGTCGTAGTTATGAATGGCTTGTTGGACTCTCTCCAAGGTTGTTCATAACTATGATGGATATCAGCCCATTCGGAGATGGACCTACGATCTCCCGAAGTGATTTTGGGGTTTTTGAAATTCGAAAAATGAATGGGATTTATAAATGTATATTGATGCATTTTAAAATCATCTTTCTCATATATGCTCGTTTTGTATTTCTAAGTTAATATATTGATCAAGATGTGTTTGAATTTGCGTTCCATTTTGGATTCGAATAAATTGACTGGGCCGAGCTTCATGGACTGGCTTAGAAGCTTGAGAATTGTTCTAAAGGTTGAAAAGCTTGCAAATGTCCTCGAAGCGCCTCTTCCCGCCCGTCCTAGTGACGATGCAACTCTGGACCAATTGTTGGCCTATCAGAAACATGTGAGTGATTCTGAACAAATGAGTTGCATCATGCTAGCCACGATGGAACCCAAGCTACGAAAGAAGCATGAGCATATGGATGCTCATATCGTAGTCCTTCATCTTTGTGAGTTGGTTGATGAGCAAGTGAGATTTGAAAGGTTCGAAGTCTCAAAGCTCCTCTTCACCTCTGAGATGCTAGGAGGTTCATCTGTGGTACTGCTCAATATGCTGAAGACTGTGGAGTCTTCTGAGAAGCATGGCGAGGGGGCGGTCTTTATTAGTTGATTCCTCGAAGAAAGGTTCTAAGAGGAAGTCAAAGGAACAGCAGAAGGGAAAGAAGAGAAGGGCTAAGAAGGTAGAACTAGCACAAAAGGAAACTTGCCATCATTATGGCAAGGAGAGCCATTTGCGAAGAAAGTACAAGATTTATCTTGAGTCCGTGAAGAAGGATAAGGCATCGGATGCCCCATCTTCTTCAGAAATTTTCTTTATTGATTGTCATTCTATTTCCTCAGACACTTGGGTATTCGATACTGGGTGTGGCTTACATATATGTAATGACATACATGGGCTAAGGAATAGAAGAAGACTCGTCAAGGGGAGAGTCAAATTACGTGTTGGGAATGGAGCAACGGTTGCTGCACTCGCCATCGGAACGTATTTGTTGGAACTCCCTGTAGGACTTGTCTTAGAACTGAACAATTGCTTTTATGTTCCTTCGTTAATAAAGAACATCATTTCTATTTCATGTTTAAATAGAAATGGGTACCATTTGACTTTTAGTAACAATTGTTGTTACATAACTTTGAATGGAGTTCTTTATGGGACTGGAACTTTAAGCAATGGTGTTTATACGTTGGACGTATCCAGTGACATTTTCAATATCGAAGCGAGCAACACGCGTGCTCGAAAGGATAATCAAATAGACTCCTATATGTGGCATTGTCGTCTTGGCCATATAAGCAAGAAATGCATGTCCGAATTACACCGATGTGGAATTCTGGAATCGTTTGAATTGGATTCATACGTACATGCGAATCATGCTTAAAAGGCAATATGACTAAGTTACCTTTTACAGGAAAAGGTGAACGAGTGGGAGAGTTACTAGGTCTAGTACATACTGATGTATGTGGACCTATGTCAACTCAAGCATTAGGAGGCTATAGCTACTTCATTACCTTCACCGATGATCACTCACGGTTTGGGTATGTGTTCTTGATGAAACACAAGTCTGAAGCCTTTGAAAAATTCAAAGAATTCAGAAATGAAGTAGAGAAACAACATGATAAGAGTATTAAAATACTTCGATCGGATCGAGGTGGTGAATACTTAAGTCAAGAGTTTCTTGATTATCTAAGAGACAATGGTATATTGTCTCAATGGACTCCGCCCTATACACCACAAAGATAATGGTGTATCCGAGAGGCGAATCGACCTTGTTGGACATGGTCAGTCAATGATGAATCATGCAACTCTTCCCAAGTCCTTTTGGGGCTATGCACTTCAAACTGCTTACTTGTTAAACAGAATGCCTACCAAGGTAGTCTCAACTACTCCATATGAGATATGGAATGGTAAGAAACCTCATGTATCTTACTTGAAGATATGGGGTTGTCCTGCTTATGTGAAGCGGACTGTATCAGGCAAATTGGATGCTAAGTCTGATAAATGTCTATTTGTTGGATACCCTAAGGAAACAAGGGGTTACCAATTCTATCATCCTGTGGAACAAAAGGTGTTTGTTTCAAAGCATGCTGTGTTTCTAGAGAAAGAGTTTCTCTTGCAAGAAAACAGTGAGAGTGTCGTCGAGCTTGAGGAGGCTCGAGAGACTCAAATAGACATTAATGAGATACCTGGTGAAGCACAACAGCCGACAACTCATAGTGATGAGCAATCACTGATCAGTAACACCACATCTTCAGAGATCCGTAGAACACGCAATATTCCCGAGATATATGGATTTCTAAGTTTAATCGAACGACGTGTTACTCATTGATGATGAGGAGCCTACCAGTTATGAAGAAGTGCTGACAAGTTCAGAAAGGGATAAGTGGCTTGGTGCCATGAAGTCGGAAATGGATTCCATGTATGAAAACCAAGTTTGGAACTTGGTTGACCCATTTGAAGGGATAAAGCCTATAGGGTGCAAGTTGGTTTTCAAGAAGAAAACCGACATGGATGGTAATGTGATTACCTATAAGGCTAGATTAGTGGCGAAAGGATATCGTCAAAAACAAGGTGTTGATTATGACGAAACCTATTCGCCTGTAGCTATGCTTAAATCCATTCGGATGCTCCTGGCCATAGCGGCTCATTATGATTATGAGATATGGCAGATGGATGCGAAAACAACTTTCCTTAATGGAAACCTGCTCGAGGACGTGTATATGATACAGCCTGAGGGTTTCACATCGGTTGATAAAACCAAGGTATGAAAATTGCGACGGTCCATTTATGGATTGAAGCAAGCATCCAGGAGCTGGAATATCCGTTTTGATGAGACAATCAAAAAGTTTGATTTCTCACAAAATCCAGACGAACCTTGTGTGTACAAGAAGGTTAGTGGGAGTGCAGTCGTATTCCTAGTATTGTATGTCAATGACATACTACTTATAGGAAACGATGTTTCAATCTTACAGTCAGTGAAGGTTTGGTTATCCAAGACATTCTCCATGAAAGACCTGGGAGAAGCAACCTACATCCTCAGGATTAAGATCTATAGAGATAGATCGAAACGGTTGCTTGGTCTTTCGCAGCCTACATATATAGACCGAGTGCTAAAGAGGTTTAGCATGTCGGAATCCAAGAAAGGTTTCCTACCCATCAGGCATGGGGTACACCTTTCGAAGTCTATGTGTCCGCACACAGAAGACGAGAGGATTTGCATGAGTAAGATTCCCTATGCATCCGCAATAGGATCTATCATGTATGCTATGTTATGTACGAGGCCCGATGTATCATATGCTCTGAGTGTCACGAGCAGATACCAGTCTGATCCAGGAATGGATCATTGGGTGACTGTTAAGATGATCCTTAAGTACTTAAGAAGAACTAAGGATGTGTTCCTAATATATGGAGAAGGGTACATGGTGATACGTGGGTATACGGATGCCAGCTCCAGACAGACAAGGATGATTCCATGTCTCAGTCTGAGTATGTATTCACCGGGAATGGAGGCACAATAAGTTGGAAAGGTTCCAAGCTTGACACTATAGCGGATTCTGCCACTAAGGCAGAATACATTGCAGCTTTGGAAGCAGCAAAGGAAGCGATTTGGATCAAGAAGTTCATCTTTGAACTTGATGTGGTCTCATCAATGATCCAAACATGTGCTTCGCCGCTTTCATCTTATCAGAGAGATCATCAGTAGGAACGAAATACAAATCGAGAAAATTCCCACTGAAAGGAACTTAGCGGATCCCTTGACTAAGGTATTCCCTCAAAATAAGTTTGAGGGTCATGTTCAAGCTTATGGTATTGGATACCGTAGCGATTGGCATTAGGCCAAGTGGGAGTCTGTTAGTAATATATGAGAGATATCCTAAGGCAATCGCCTTATGTATGAACCATTTATATGATAAATGAAGATTCACTATTTGAGTATACATGTTTCATGTATTTGATTGGATCTTAAACTCATTTACTGAATGTCCACGATGTGATTCACAGCATGAGAGAATTTGTGAATGGATCACAACTAGTGAGTATCTCTACATGTGTAATTTTGATGTATCGGAATTATCCCTAGTCGATGAATTGATGGATTTGGACACCATCAATTCTGTCGAGACTAGCACGAGGTATACTCCTTGGTGTATCCAAGCAGCTTATTCTCACTGGCTGGAGACATAGTCCGGAGTTAATCGTGGATGCTAGTTATGGTAACTAGTTCATTAGAGTGACCAGCCGTAAGACTTCATATGGTTCTCTGCATATATAGATATGTCAATGAAGTTCTTACTGTGGCTTAAGTGCGATGTTCCTTTGACTTGCGGTATTCAAGTCATCTTGATCATGGAGACTTATGCTTTGACATCTTAAGCAAACATCTCTAAGGAGATGTGGACCCGGATGATTGGGTATAAGTCAAGTGATCAAGGTGTTATGAATAGCCTATAAAGGATTCACCACTCCTTGCGAGGAGATGTATACCCATGGCCTCTCGTCGGATTGTTACTAAAGTCTTTGGCCAAAGCATTACATGTTTAGAGTAAGGTACTCTTCGATACATGTGGAGTAACTAGAATCAGAGACGAGGAAATGATACTTGGGCTAGGTGTGACGAGTCGCATAGTGGGACCGACACATAGACCATGTCCTGAACCAAGTGGGTATAAGATGAGTGAAGGGAATGGGGCACGAATCATTCGAGCATCAAGGGTTTCGTAAATAGTTCGATCAACCGCTGATCTTTTCGTTAATTGGGGATCATGATGTACTACTAGGTGCCACTCATGATCGCTCTATAATTAATGGTTAATTATAGACGGCCAACATAAACCGAGAACCTATTTGGTCACACGACAACGAGTGTAATCCAAAGGATTTAAACGAGCTTGAGAATGGGATTCTCGCATCGAGAGAACTATGTTTGGTTGACCAAACATAAAGCGAGCATGAAATTGTTTCAATGCAATGGAAGCGTGGATGGGCCGTGGTCTTATGAAGACATAATGGATGGACCAAAATGGTTTGGTTCTAATCCAATGGAGGAGAATAAACCAAAGGGTTTGGTTTATTTTAAACGAATGAACCAAAAGTTGGTTCGGTTCGTTTTAACTTAAAATAAACCATCATGGTTTGGTTTATTTTAACTTATCTTAATGGAGCAGGTTAACGGGCCTAATGGTTATGATCCAATAACCATTAAGAGAATTAGTTCTCTATAAAAAAGGGTTTTAGGGTTTGTTAAGAACTAATGAAGAGGCAACCCTAGTCTGGCCGCCCACCTCATCTCTACTTTTGAGTTGGCGCCAACTTCTCTTGCCGCCCAGCCCATAGCTCCTCCAACCGGCGTCCAGAAGGCTGCTTCCTTCCTCCTCGCCGGCGTCGAGCTGCTGCCGGAAGAGTTCCGGCGATCCTCCTTAGGTTTGGCATCAAGGTGAGCACTTGGCTTCCTTGTTTTGGCCGGCGCCTACTCCTCCACCAAGCTGTCCAGTTTTCTGGACAGCTTCTTCTCCTCTCGTCGGAGCATCGTTTGGACGACAGTTAGAGCTCCGACAGCGGATAACTTACCGAGGATTCGATCTCCGGTAATCCTCTGAGGTGGAGGACGAAGGATTCGTCTATCGGTTGACGAATACCTCTCCGGAGAAGCGAGTTTTGAGGACTCGTTTTGGATCCGAATTTGGATTCGGATCGTGATCATCTCTCGATCACGTCGTCTTCAACACGAGGATAGTAACCCGTACGAAGACGAAGCTCGTGGCTTAGCGAAGTCATCCCGAGGAACTCGGCGTGGATACGGATAGAGACGATTCTAGCGAGGATCGTTCCGGTTGATGCCGTTCCCGCTACACGTCATACGAAAGGTATAATGTAGATAAATTTCCTTTTATTTCAAATTTAAATTTACGGTTATGTCTACACTTGTTGTAATATGCATGTGTGTGTTGTGTGTGTTGTAATAAATAGGAGTATTTATTATTTTTATTGCTTCCGCTGTGTTCATGTTTACGAAACATGATCGAACACACACACGCCGCGGTGCCGTAAACCCAACAGTGGTATCAGAGCCCAGGTTGTGTTTCGACATAATCGTAAAAATGGTTTTCCGATAGTCATAATGTATTTCTGGAAATTTTCTAATTTTGGAAATTTAGAAGTATTTATGGAAATTTTTCAATTTTGGAAAGTCTAGAAGTATTTATGGAAATCTTCCACTTTTGGAAAGTTGGAAGTATTTATGGAAATTGATATTTTCCATCAATAAAATATTTGATTAGATTCTAGAAATTTGTTTCCTAATTTAATCATGATTTGATTTGGGAAATCAAATCTTAAAATATTTTATTTCCATAAGTAGTTTTAATGATTTAGGAAATTGGTTTCCTAAATAGATTTTCCTTAATCAAATAATTCCATGAATAAAATATGTGATTAGATTTGGAAATTTGTTTCCTAATTTAATTATGATTTGATTTGGAGAATCAAATCTTAAACATATTTTATTTCCATAAATAGTTATGACACATAAGGAAATATATACATGACATAATTGTATGACATGTAATTGCATTAGATGCATAACATTATACCATGCGTGTCGTGACATGTAGATGTATGTCATGTATGCCATGCCATGTAGATAATAGTTATTTGCATGCAAAGAGGATGAGACATAAAAACCCTTAAACAATATTAAAGCCTACACCTTCCATTAATATGGTTAGAACCAGAGTTCCGTTTCTTGTTTGGGTTGTTGGACTCTCTCCAAGCCCGGCTTGAACCCGAATATGTTCAAACCATGGAATAGTTTAATACTAATATGGTAAGAGTCAGAGGTCAATCGTTAGCTTTGGTTGTTGGACTCTCTCCAAGCTGGGCTAATTGGTTGAATGCGCTCTAACCATATTAAAACTATGTCCCGATTAATGAGTTGGCTTTAACCTGGAGCATCGGCTTGTTGGACTCTCTCCAAGGTCGATGTAAAGGGAGGTGAAGTTGGGTGCTATGCATATGATGCATACTTGTTAATGTGTTAACAACCCGATGTATGTGTGAACATTCAATTAGTTGATAGCACATTGTGATAGTTGCATATACGTGATATGCAATCGGTATAGAAGATACCTACCGTCATAGTTATGAATGGCTTGTTGGACTCTCTCCAAGGTTGTTCATAACTATGATGGATATCAGCCCATTCGGAGATGGACCTATGATCTCCCGAAGTGATTTTGGGGTTTTTGAAATTCGAAAAATGAATGGGATTTATAAATGTATATTGATGCATTTTAAAATCATCTTTCTCATATATGCTCGTTTTGTATTTCTAAGTTAATATATTGATCATGATGTGTTTGAATTTGCGTTCCATTTTGGATTCGAATAAATTGACTAGGCCGAGCTTCATGGACTGGCTTAGAAGCTTGAGAATTGTTCTCAAGGTTGAAAAGCTTGCAAATGTCCTCGAAGCGCCTCTTCCCGGGTTACATTCGCTCACTCTCATCCCTTGGAGTCCCTCGCCTTCGAAGTTGTCTTCGTCTGGCCATGTCCCTCGGATCCGTCAAGCGCATAGCTCTGCAATGTCATCCTTCGTGTCTCGCCCTGAAGTCTACTTCCTCTGGCTTCACTCCAAGCGCCTCGTCCGGCGGTCCCTCGGATGCTCCAAGCGCACGGCTTCCACAAAGCCATCCTTCACCGACTCAAAGACCGAGTCATGAGATGTGAAACTCGCCAAGGCTCAATGTGCGATTTACTAAGTCCTGCAAGACTCCAACGCATATATCAAATCATAATAACAACCTAACTTAAACCCTTTGCCACACACATCAAAACCATATCACGGGTTGATTGCCCTAACAATCTCCCCCTTTTTGATATGTGACAATCCTTTTAAGTTAGGTAAAAACATTTGATAAAATATTAAGGAAAGAAAGCATGTAAATAACATGATTAGAAACTCTCCCCCTTAATACATGAAACTCCCCCTAAATACATTCCCCCTTACTTAAACATATATCTTGCTCCCCCTTTGACACCATCAAAAAGATTAAACAAAGTTTATATGGCATGACATCAAGTCTAGAGGGAAACAAAAACCAAAAACAATCAAAAACCTGATAAAATCAGGTTACTATACTCGTGCATAGTTCATCATCGACTGCTATCAGCATGGCAGTCGACTGACACAAGGAAATTAGGTTTTCTGATTTTCTGGACGAAATTCAGAAATGCACTATAAATTCCAAAAAATTTGAAAAATCATGAAATTCGGGGATCATATTTCTTTTAAGTATATTTATCAATGAAAAATAGTTTCTCATGAAAAATCATTATATTTTCAAAGATTTTCCAAAAATTTAAAAGCTTCAAAAACAACTAGATTTTTGATCAAGTTAGAATCACTTTTAACACCTAGTTTTTGTTTAAATTGTTTCAAAACATGAACACACAGATTTTAGAGTAAGAAATTATTTTGAAAACATATGAAATATCCAACCATGATCTTTGGGCAATATGTCTATGAATTAAACATAAGTCTTCCCCATGATTGGTCTATTATTGCTATTTTGACACTTTACATGACCATCTAAATGTCATAGGCATTAGTGGACCATGAGTATCATCCTAACATCTCACCCATGCTATGTTTTCAATCAAGGTAGCCTATAGTGAGTGTGAGATGTTCCTAAGGTATTTATATATACTTAACCAATAATTCATGCAATTCTACACAAGGTTAAGTATCATCCTAACATACCACATGATCATAAATATACATATGCATTGATTTCATATTATGATCATGAAACAAATGTATTCATCAAATTATGATCATGCATTAGGTATTACATCATGATAATAAGACAAATATCACCTAAAGCATGATTTATCTATTTATGGGTGCATTATCATCACCCAACACTATTTCAAAAATATTGTCCCGCCATTCTAAGTCAACCAAAAATATGATATAGGTGAAATCCTTATGGTTGACTATCCTAGGGTTTTCCCAACCCTTTACGATGGATTTAGGAACCCAAAATAAGTTCTTTCCTATGGGGTTCACTAAATACTCCTTAGGGTAACATTTTCTAGCAATTTTCTTCTTTTTATCTTGACCCCTAGCAATTAAGCATTTATAGGCCTTTTCATTTTTATTTTCCTTATATCCTAGGCTTTTCTTGTTGAAGCTAGCCCTTTGGCTCCCTATAATCATGTTAAGAGTGTTGGAGCCAATTGTGAATTTTTCTAGGGCTTTGGTCAAGTGATCTACCTTTTCCCTTAAATCCCTATTTTCATCCATACATGCATCACTAACATTAAAAGGCATATAATCATGTGAGCATGCATCATTTAGGCTAGAAGAAATATTATCATTTACATTTAAGCATACTTTTTCTAATTTTTCTTCTAAGTCCTTAATTTGATTAACATGCATTTATTTTTCTTCTTTGCCCTAAACAAGTCCTTAGTGAGGCTAGAAATCATGGAAACTATTTTACGAGGTGAGAGATTTGTTACCATAATCTCCATGTCTTCCTCTTCTTCGGAGGAGGATGGTGAAGAAGCTCCCCCTTCACTAAAGCTCTCCTCACTTGTGCTTGATTCTTCATTTTCGGTGGAGGAGGAGTCTAGATCGTCAAAGGCCATCAAAGCTAGGTTGGTGACAAAAACATTCTCCTCTTCCGATGATGATGAAGATGATGAAGAGGGGTCATCCCATGTCCTTGCCTTTAGTGCCTTGGCCTTCCCTTTTTCTTTGGCCTTCTTCTCCTCTTCCTTTTTCTTCTTGCTCCCCTTCTTCTTCTTTTCTTCTTTCTTTCTCCTCTCCTCTTTACTCTTGTTTAGGAGGGGACAATTATCCCTTATGTGTCCCTCTCCTTGGCAATTATAGCAAATCACCTTCCCCCTTGGTCTTCTTCTCCTATCATTAGATTTATTAAATTTAAAACCTTTTAATGCACGCCTTACCCTCCTTACCATATAATCTTCTTCTGTGCTATCCATGGAGGAGGAGGAGGAAGCTTCATCGGAGGAGGAGGGGGTCTCCATCTTCTTCTTCCCTTTGTTAGCCATCAAGGCTACTCCTCTTGAAGGTTGAAATCTTGGCTCTTCTACTATTCCTTCGAGCCTTGTTTCGTAGAGCTCCATAGTTGAGAAGAACTCCTCTAAGGTGCTCACTTCTAAGTTCTTTGACATGTAGAAGGAATCCACCATTGAGCTCCATTTTGATGACTGGGGAAAGGCATCAATTGCTTTCATGAGCATGTCCCAGTTCGAAAGTCTTTCACCTACACTCGTTAGCCCAATTAAAATTTATTTGAATCTAGAATGTAAGGAGGTTATCTTTTCTCTTTTTTCAAGCTTGATATTTGTTAGTTGGGAGCGGAGGAGGTCTCTTCTTGCAAGTTTGGCCTCCGAAGTACCTTCATGAAGCTCTACTAGCTTCTACCACATCTCCTTGGCACTTGCACACTCCCCTATCCTATTCACTTCTTGTTGGGGGAGTACATTGTAGAGGTGGTGCTTGGCCTTTGAATTCGCCAAGTACTCCTCTCTTTGTCTTTTATTCCACCTTAATTTCTCCAATGGATCTCTTTCTTCATTCCTAGGCATCTTAAAACCGTTTTCCATAATTAATAAAATTTCGAAGTCGGTTTCGAAGAATACCTCCATTCTCTTTTTCCACCAAGAGAATTCTCCTTCAAACTTCGGTGGGTGAATGTTGGAGCCGGCCATTCTTGAATGTGCTTGGTGTGGCGGTTAGTCCTCGACAAGCTTTCCTAGCTCTGATACTACTTGTAGGGGATCGATGTGGTTGGCCGGCTAGAGGGGGGTGAATAGCCCTCTTCGTACGATGATGGAATTTTCTCGTCTACAAATAATATTTGCGCAATGGAAACAAAACAAGACAAGCAAATAGAAATAAGAATTCAAACGCTAACACAAAGTCTTAACATGGTTCACGGCCTCGCCGCTAATCCACGACCCGATTCGTCCCCGGTGAATCACTCCGCAACCAATCTACTATTGGTCTCTCCCTTTAGCCAATGCAAGGTGGAGGTAAACCCTTACAACTCAAGAATACTCCTTCTCTTACAATAGATGTGAAAGAAACTAGAAGAAGGAGTTTAACTCGTGGAGAACTTGGATGATAGTTTGGAACTCAAGCATTAGCCATCCAAAAGCCCACACCCTCTCTTTTTATAGAGAGGGCTGATTTCTTCCCATTGGCCGCCATCAGTCGACTGTTGCACTTGGCAGTTGACTGCCGCGACTACAACGGCCTCCGAACACGTCAGATCCCGACCGTTGTAGTCCAACGGGCTTGGCCGATCGATGTATCCATCGATCGATGCCTCCGTAGTCGACCGCCAATCGGCCACGGCGATTCTCGCGGCTCGCGACGCCTTTCATCGGGCCGATCGCCATTCCATGGAAGTCAACTGCTGGGCCAAAACCCCATCAGTCGAACCCCATTCGAATCAGAGCAGTAGACTGTCATTTCATGGCAGTCGACTGATGTCAGGAAATCTCATCCAACACTTAGCCAAATGGCCAAGTTTCACCTAAGAGCACTACCCCTTCCCGGGTTAGATTCGCTCACTCTCATCCCTTGGAGTCTCTCGCCTTCGAAGTTGTCTTCGTCCAGCCATGTCCCTCGGATGTGCCAAGTGCACGGCTCTGCAGCGCCATCCTTCGTGTCTCTCCCTGAAGTCTACTTCCTCCAACTTCACTCCAAGCTCCTCGTCCGGCGGTCCCTCGGATGCTCCAAGCGCATGGCTTCCACAAATGCATCCTTCACCGACTCAAAGACTGAGTCATGAGATGTGAAACTCGCCAAGGCTCCATGTGCGAATTACTAAGTCCTGCAAGACTCCAACACACATATCAAATCACAATAACAACCTAACTTAAACCCTTTTCCACACACATCAAAACCATATCACGGGTTGATTGTCCTAACAGTGTTATCTACCAGTACCTGGTGTGTAGATATGGGAGTCACTGATCATGTCTGCAATTCTTTGTAGGAGTTCCAGGAAACCAGACGACTAGCTGAGGGAGAGATTACCATCTACATGGGAAATGCTACGAAGGTGGCGGCTATTACAGTGGGAGATGTTTATTTATCTTTTGATAGGAATAAAACTTTGGTTCTGAGAAATTGCCTTTATGTACCTTCATTTAGAAAGAATTTGATTTCAGTTTCTAAATTGTTTATGAATGGGTATTCTATTTCTTTTAATGACAGAGTTGTTATAAAAAGGAATAGGGAGATTATCTATTCTGGTGCGTTGGTAGGAAATTTATACACTCTTGAACCAAAAACTCCCACGATGCAAATAGAAATAAATAACTCATCTTCTAAGTCTAATAAGAGAAAAGAACCTTCGAAAGTGAACCGAACATATATTTGGCATCTAAGGTTAGGTCATATTAATCTGAGTAGAATTCAAAGATTGATAGCTGATGGACCTTTGGGTTCATTGGTGGTAGAAGATTTCCCAACCTGCGAATCTTGCTTAGAAGGTAAAATGACCAAGAGGCCTTTTAAGACCAAGGGGTATAGAGCCAAAGATTTGTTGGAATTGGTTCATTCTGATTTGTGTGGTCCTATGTCTATCCAGGCTAGAGGTGGTTTTGAATATTTTGTCTCTTTTATAGACGATTATTCAAGATATGGATACATTTATTTGATGCACCACAAGTCTGAATGCTTTGACAGGTTTAAAGATTTCAAGGCTAATGTGGAGAAACATTAAGGTAAAAGTATCAAGACACTACGATCTGATCGTGGAGGTGAGTACCTCTTGGGAGAGTTTAGGAGTTACTTATCAGAGGTTGGGATTCAATCCCAACTGTCTGCACCTGGTACACCCTAACAGAATGATGTGGTGGAGCGAAGGAATAGGACTCTTTTGAAGATGGTTAGATCGATGATGAGTTATTCTGAGTTACCAAATTCGTTCTGGGGGTATGCTCTAGAAACGACAGTGTATATTATGAACTTGGTACCATCTAAATCAGTACCTTCTACTCCCACAGAATTGTAGACTGGGCGAAACCTAGTCTGAGACATATTCGGATTTGGGGTAGTCCAACACATGTGCTAAAGGGAGATGCTAGTAAGTTGAAATCTCGTATAAAAGTGCGCCTGTTTGTAGGCTATCCTAGAGGAACGAAAGGTGGTTTGTTCTATAGTCCTATAGATCGAGGGTGATCGTTAGCACGAATGCCCGATTTTTAGAGGAAAACTATGTGATGAACCGCAAGCCCATGAGCAAGATTGTTCTAGAGGAATTAAGAGGGGAAGTCACTACTTCAGTACCAATGGTATAAGAGGACATACCATAAGTGACTGTACTACATGTCATAGAGGATACACAGGTGATACCTCATCGTAGTGGGAGGGTTATTAGACAACCTGATAGATTTATGTTCTTGGGAGAATCTTCTGATTTGGTCTCTGGTGAACATAAACCTGATCCTTGGACATATGACGAGGCACTCCAAGATAAAGATGCGGTATCTTGGCAAAGGGCGATGAATTCTGAGATAGAATATATGGATTCAAATCAGGTCTGGGAGCTAGTAGAACCACCCAATGGTGTAAAAGCCATTGGATGCAAGTGGAGAGGATCAGACGGGAAGGTATAGATCTTCAAAGCAAGGCTTGTTGCGTAAGGGTATACTCAGAAATAGGGCATCGATTATGAGGAAACTTTTTCACCGGTAGCCATGCTTAAGTCTATCTAGATTCTCTTGTCTATTACTGCTCATATGGATTATGAGGTTTGGCAGATGGATGTCAAGAAAGCTTTCCTTAATGGAAGTCTTGAAGAAAACATCTATATGGAGCAACTAGAGGGATTCATTGCAAAAGGCAAAGAACATCTTATGTGCAAGCTTAATCGATCCATTTATAGATTAAAGCAAGCTTTGAGATCTTGGAACATCCGCTTTGATGAGGTAATCCAGACATATGGATTTATTCAAAGTCTGGATGAGTATTGTGTATACAAGAGATGTGATGGAAAAGTAGTGGTATTTTTTTATACTATACGTAGATGACATTTTGCTCATTGGCAATAATGTCAAAGTGTTATTAGATGTAAGGGTATGGTTGTCCAAACAATTTGATATGAAGGACTTGGGAGAAGTGGGACACATCCTTGGGATCAAGGTTATAAGGAATCGCAAGAAAAGGATGTTGTGCTTATCTCAAGCTTCATATATAGACACTATTTTAGCTCGTTTTAGCATGCAGAACTCCAAGAAAGGTTTTCTACCTTTTCGGCATAGAATATCTTTACCTAAAGAGATGTGTCCTAGAACGTCAAAGGAGATAGAGGAGATGAAGGCGGTTCCTTATGCTTCGGCGGTAGGAAGCCTCATGTATGCTATGTTATGTACGAGGCCGGATATCTACTTTGCCATGGGCGTGGTTAGCAGATATCAGAGTAATCCAGGACAGGGACATTGGACTACGGTAAAACATATATTGAAGTACCTGAGAAGGACTAGGGATTATATGTTGGTATACCAGGCAGATCAATTACTCCCTATGGGTTACACAGATTCTTACTTCCAATCAGATAGGGATAACAATAATTCTACCTTGGGTTATGCGTTTACTTTAGGAGGTGGAGCCATTGTATGGAGGAGTGTCAAGCAGAAATGTGTGGCAGACTCCACCATGGAAGCTGAGTATGTGGCAGCTTTTGAGGCAGCCAAAGAAGCTGTATAGCTCAGGAACTTCTTGATGGACTTGGATGTGATTCCTGGTTTGCCCAAAACTATCACAATTTATTGTGATAATAGTGGTGCAGTTGCAAACTCGAAAGAACCACGAGCTCATAAGGCAAGTAAACACATAGAGCACAAGTACCACCGGATATGAGAGATCGTAAAGCGAGGAGAAGTTGTTGTCACCAAGATTGCATCAGAAGATAACCTGACAGATCCTTCCACTAAGGCCCTTCCAGTGAGAGATTTTGATAGGCATGTGGAGGGAATGGGAATCAAATATATGACAGTTTGATGGCAGCATAGTCTTTTAGTATAAGTGGGAGATTGTTAGGATGTATACTAAAAGTCTAGCTTCTGTATGAACATCTTCATTTTGAAATAAGAATCACATGATCATTGTTTGTATTTTATATTTATGCATGTTGTCTGATACTTACATTGTAGATAACATGGTGTGTGGTGTCACACAGAAGATCATGTTATCAGTTCCTTGTAGAGTATAAGTAGAGACCCATAACCAAGATGGTTTTGTACAAACCATCGGTATGGTTGTAGTATAATTTGGTATTGATTTATCTTGATCATAGAATTACACTAGTACACTTTGTGTGTATTGAGCAGGACCGATTTAGAGGTGATTCAATTTATACTGACTATATGATTGAATCAGACCTCAGATATTATGGTGTACATGCTCTTAATCCCGATATAATAACGGCCACATGTACTTAGTATTTATTTCTTTGATTAACCAATGGGCGAGATTTATGTGTTAAATCGATAGGCCTGGTAAGTTGGGAAATAATATTATTTACATGGTGTGTCGTTGATTATAGGAGGAAACCGTGTCCTATACACTAGGATGATGATGTCCCCTTGAGGAGCTCATAAAGTTCATCATGTAAATCCTACAAGTGGACTTGCTCCAACATGATGATAAGGATGAGTGGTACTACTAATGGAGTTAAATATTGATTAATTCAATTGTCAGTAGTTTAATTAATTAATGGACATTCGATATCTTAAATACGGGGATATATTTTGTACAAATAATATGTGGAGCCCATATTTATTTATGGGGGTTGGTGAGGTAGATCAACGATGATCCTCTAGTGGAATGGATCATCATTAATGGATCGGGTTATATGTGGTTCGGATCCATTGGGTGGCCAAGATCCAACTCCTACTCATGGTCCCTATTGTAGCCTATTATAAATACCTCATGAAGCCTAGACCTAAGAGATAAGTGGTGGACGTGGAGAGGCTTGGGAGGCAAGGGTTAGGGTTTTCCTTCTAGGGTCGGCGACAACAAAAGGAGAGCTAGGGTTTTCCCTCTCTTTTCTTTCCCTTTGGCCAGCACCACCCTCTCCTTCTCCTAGGGTCGGCGGCAAGAGGAGATAGGGTTTAGTTCCTTCTTCCTTTCTTTGGCCGGCACCTCCCTCTCCTTGTCCTAGGGTCGGCGGCAAGAGGAGCTAGGGTTTAGCCCTTTATTCCTTTCATTGGCCTGCGCATCCTTTCCTCTCCTTAGGGCCGGCGGACACCAAACTTGGAGTTTGGTGGTCGGCACAAGCAAGGAGAAGAAGGGAGGATTTTCTTCCCTTGTTCGGAGCGAGTAAGGAAGGGAAGATACGTGGTCTTAGAGGCTTCAATTCTTGGAAGATCGTCGCCCACACGATGTCCAAGAAGAGGATAGGAATACAATAGAAGATCAAGAGGTAAAATAAGAGGTATAATCTTGTTTAATTTTGATTCTTGTTCTTTTGTATTCTGTATGTTGTTGATTGACATGGACCCGACCATAAACACAAAAATGGGCAATCCGTACATCATCTATTCCACGGCTAATCGAGGAAATGGGTTAGGTCGTTTGAACAACATGTTTGTTCAAGCGACCGCACAAATCGAATAGCACGATGATGAATCGGTTGCTTGGGCAACCCATCTCCATCTTGATTAGTTTTAATTAATAAAATTTTAATCCAAGGACATGAGACAGGATCACCATGCACAAGTGACCGAAGCGAAGTGAAGAAACAACCTCTTCCCTTCAAAGGCTAGCGTATGGATGAACAAGTCATGGATGACTTGGAGGGATCTGATAAGCGTGAGGCTGACGGAGGTGGCTAGAAGGTTTAGGTCTAGGCTAAGGGTGATCTAGCAAGTATGAGAGCATCATACTTGGAGTTAAACCTCATGTTTGAGGTTATCAGTCAACTGGGGTTTTGGACCAGTCGATTGGTCAAGTATTTTGACACTTGACATCTGTGTTAACTCTTGGTAGTCAATTGGGTTATGGCCAGTCGAATTGATCATAGTCGACTGGTGTTCGACTATAGGAAATAGCTTGGCAGTCGACTATTGGTTGGATTATGGGAGCAGAATGCTCGGTAGCTGACTAGTTAGTCGGCTACGACCTTGGTAGTCGACTTCTGGGTAATGGCAGTCGATTGCCAGTGTAATCGTTGGCTTGAATGCCAATGTGGATTAAGTCGTTGTCTCACAACGGTACTATTGGTAGTCGACCGGGGACTTATGGCAGTCGTCTGCCAGGCATAGAATCAACTCGAGATCAGCTATTAAAGGAGCTCGAGGAGGATATTCTTGGCATGGTTCTTTGAGGTGATTTGGTGGGGATTTGCTATTGCAACCCAGACCTTCAAGGCTACTCTCAAGCAACCAAAAGCAAGCACTCAAGTTCACATTGTGTAAAGTTTTCTTTGCTTGTATTTGTGTAGTTTACTTGTATTAGCTTGTATTCATTTCTTATTGTTGTAAGAGGTTTCCTCCACCTCCGGATTGTTCTGAGAAGGAGTGTTTATTGTTTAGTGGTGTTTGGCATTGCTAGGGCTCGTTCGAGCCCAACCCATGGGGTAGGAACCTTGAGGTTTCGACCCATGTTATATCTTGGTGTTGTGTGCTTATACATTTTGTTATTGCTTTATTATCTTTATTTCCACTGTGCATAATGAGTTTTGTAGCAAGCACGAACAATTTCCATCAAGACGCAACATACGCGCTATTCACCCCCCTCTAGTGGTCACCAATGGTCCCTACATAGACGGCCAACATAAACCAGGAACCTATTTGGTCACACGCATTATGAGTGTTATCCAAAGGATTTAAAACGAGTTTGAGAATGGGATTGTCAGATTGAGAGAGACTTGGTTTGGTTGGACCAAACATGGAATGAGCATGAAATTATTTTAATCACATCGGAAGCATGGATGGGCCGAGACTTATGAAGATATGATGGATGAACTAAATCGGTTTGGTTCTAATACAATAGTGGAGAATAAACTAAAGTGGTTTGTTTTATTTTAAAATGAATGAACCAAAGTTGGTTTGCGTTAGTGAAAGCCCTAGAGACAATCATGTGATGATTGTTGTATGGACTTTATTGTATCATATTCCTATTTATAAAGGCATGGTTATTATATTTACTTGTATTGGTGCCAAATAACTAAGTATAATAACGTCCTTGAGTAGTAGGTTCTTATCTATATCAATCGATTGGTTGAATCGATAATGAGATGATATAGAGAACACTACTCTTAATCATTTCTAGTCAAGTATTAACATTCAGGGACAATGTTAATGCGTAGAGACTAGCATGTAGGTCAACACGATGACTTGATCTCACAAGTCATGGATATGAGATATCAAGTTGACACATAGGTATGCATTGGAGAATGTATACTGAATGACCCGCCATGAGAAAGTATCATGGATCGTTATATGAGTGTCATATACTTTCTCATGTGACTATTAATATGACTATTAGTTCTTGGACCTGAAGTCACCATGGTTCCCTACATAAGGAGTTGCATACTTTGGTTTCGTCAAACGTCACCCGTAAATGGGTGGACTATAAAGGCGATTACTGGGTATGTAACAAATTATGCGGAGGGATGTGAGTGATGTAGATGGGATCTATCCCTCCTTTATGACGGGAGTGACATCGTTATTCTTGATAGAGTGAGACCACGAAGTGCATGACCATGCACAAATGAGTCAATATGAGATATTGAGCTCATTTGATTAGAGTGAGTCTACTTGGAGTTCAAGATATAGATTGTATTGAGGATGACACGGTCTATACCTCAATTGGTCAATCTAGATGTCAAGGATAGAGGGACATTGTCACATATTATGAGAGTCACAATTATTAGTCACAAAGGTGATGTTGGATCTCAATATTCTTGTAACTTGGGTAGCAATGATGTGTTGCTAGATACCGCTCATTGCTTATGTTCCTAAATCGGTTTAGGAGCATTGCCAATGTTACAAGAACCTATAGGGTCACACACAAAGGGAAATTAGATAGAGATTAGGTTCATATGATGAACCATGAGGATTAAGTTCATGGGATGAACCAAATTGGATTAAGAGTAATCCAAATTAGACTAATTGAGTTAGACTCAATTTAATTCAAGTGTTGAATGAGTTTAATTTAGATTTGATTCATTGAGTCAATTTAAATTAATGAATAGAGATTCATTAAATCAAATTGACTTGAATCAAGTGGTTAGATTTGATCAACCATGGGAGATAAGAGGTCAAGTTTGACTTGACTTGATGAGGGAAGATGAATGGTCAATTTTGACTTGACCAATTGCCATGTCATGGTGACTTGGCATGGGGGCCGGCCAATGATGATGTTCCACATCATCATGGACTTATCATGTGGTGCCACCTCATGAGGGAGACCAAGAGTCATTGGCTCTTGGAGTTACATGCATGCATGTAACCCCCCATCCAAGAGTGGTCGGCCACTTTAGTGTTATTCATGGGATGAATTCATTTTGTGGTAACTCCATCTTCTTCTTCCTTGGATCTTCTTTCTCTCAAGCTCTCTCTTCCAATCCTCTCTTTGGCCGAAACTCTCATGGGTGCTAGCACAATCTAAGGTTTCTTCTCCACCATTTGTTTGTGTGGATACTTGTAGAGGAGTGTGCACTTGACACTCTTCGAGATCGAACAAAGCATTTGGACGAGCGGGATAAGCGAAGGGCGTCGCTACGAGGGTAATGCTCTCACCATTTAGATCTATGGTAGAGCTAGGTTTTACATAACACATACATATAGTTTTATTTTTTATACCTTCGCACGGATCCGTGGTCGGGCTTCCGAGGTTTCTGCAACGCAAAATGCGGTTTTTGCGGCTCAGAAAGTCCAACAGTTTGACCAACGCGGCTTGGTTTATTTTAACTTAAGTTATTAGAGCGGGTTAATGGATTTTGGTCGTGAACCAATGACCATTAAGGTTTCTTGATGGTCAAGGAACACGTGTTCTATAAATAAGGGGGTGGAGAAATATTTCGTGGACGAGTTAAGGTTTTGCAAAACCCTAGCCACCTCCTCTCCTCTTCCTCTCTTGTTGCCGTCGCCCACCTTAGGGTTGGCACCACCCAACCCTTGGTGCCGCCCACCCCTTGGACATCGCCTCCTCCAACTGTCGGCCATCCACCATCCACCGACCACCCTTCAGCCTGCAGCCTAGCCGTCGGCCATCCTTGCAGCCGCCGGCCACCAAGGTGCAGCCGACCAAATTGATTGGCCTTCTCTTCTAAGGAGACAAGTTCATGGAACTTGTTTTGTGATCGTATCTCGGATCATATTATCTTCGACGCGAGACTAGTATCTCTCGTTAAGATGAGGCTCGTAGCTTGTGAAGCTATCCCGACGATACTCGGCATGGATACGGATAGATGTGATACTAGCGAGGGTCGCTACGGTTGATGTCATTCTCGCTACATGTGATTCATCATGTATACCTAGATATAAAGTTTCCTTTATTGCAAAAATTTTAAATATGCAATTATGTCTACACTTGTTGTATCCTGCATGCGTGTGGTGTGTGTGATGTAATAAAATTAGTTTATTACTGTATTGTTTTGCTTCCGTTGTGTGCATGTTTACGAAACATTCTCGAACACACACCCACGTCGGTGCTAGCAAAACCCAACAGACAATGTCACATATAGGAGGCTAATTGATTATCTTTTTGAGCACGCTTGTTGCTCGCTTCGATATTGAAAATGTCATTGGATACGTCTAACATATATATACCATTGCATAATGTTCCAGTCCCATAAAGAACGTCATTCAAAGTTATGTGACAATAATTGTTACTAAAAGTCAAATGGTACCGATTTCTATTTAAGTAGGAAATAAAAACAATGTTCTTTATTAACGAAGGAATATAATAGCAATTGTTTAGTTCTAAGACAAGTCCTGTGGGAGCTTCAACAAATATGTTCCGATGGTGACTGCAGCAACCTTTGCTCCATTGTCAACTCGCAAATTTGATTCTCCCTTGACGAGTCTTCTTCTATTCCTTAGCCCTTGTATGTCCTTACATATATGTGAGCCACACTCAGTATCCAATACCCAAGTGCTTAAGGAAATAGAATGACAATCAATAATGAAGATACCTGAAGAGGATGGGGCATCAGATGCCTTCTTCTTATTCACGGACTCAAGATAAATCTTGTAGTTTCTTCGCCAACGGCCCTCCTTGCCACAATGATGGCAAGTGCCCTTTAGAGCTGGTTCTGCCTTCTTAGGCTTCTTCTTCTTCCCCTTATGTTGTTCCTTTGATTTCCTCTTAGAACCTTTCTTTGAGGAATCAACTAACAACACTGTCTTTTCCTCATGCTTCACAGAAGACTCCACAGTCTTCAACATGTTGAGGAGTTCAGGAATGGTGGTTTCAATTTTATTCATCTAGTAGTTCATCATAAACAGTGAGAAACTCTTAGGCAAACAATATAGAATTAAGTCAATACTTAATTCATGATCCATCACAAAACCGAGTGTCACTAATCGCTCGATGTATCCATTCATCTTTAGCACAAATTGCACTACAGATGAACCTTCTTGCATCTTAGAGGTGAAGAGGAGCTTGGAGACATCGAACCTTTCGTATCTCACTTGCTCATCAAGCAACTCTTGAAGATGAAAGACTATAGTATTCGCATCCATATGCTCATGCTACTTCTGAAGCTCGGGTACCATCGCAGCTAGCATGATGCAACTCATCAGTTCAGAATCATTCACATGTTTTTGATAGGCCAACAATTAGTCCAGAGTTGCATCATCATTAGGACAGTTGGGAAGAGGCTCTTCGAGGACATATGCAAGCTTTTCCTCCTTGAGAACAATTATTAGGTTTTGAAGCTAGTCCAAGAAGTTCAACCTAGTCAATTTATTCGAATCCAAAATATATCACAAATTCAAAGACGTCATGGTTAAGCGACTAACCTAGAAATACAAATCGAGCATATATGAGAAAGATGATTTAAATGCATCGACATACATTTATAAATCCCATTCATTTTTTGAAAACAAAAACCCTCAAAATCAATTCGGGAGATCGTAGGTCCATCTCTGAATGGGTTGATATCCAACATAGATAAGAACAATCTTGGAGAGAGTCCAATAAGCCATTCTTAGCTATGATGGTAGGTATCAAGTATACCAATTGCATATCACATATATGCAACTATCATAATGTGTTATCAACTAATTGAATGTTCACACATAAATTGGGTTGTTAACACATTACCAAGTATGCATCATATGCATAACACCCAACTTCACCTCCCTTCACATTGACCTTGGAGAGAGTCCAACAAACCGATGCTCTAAGTTAAAGTTGACCCATTAATCGCGAAATAGTTTTAATATGGTTAGGGTGCATTCAACCAATTAGCCAGGCTTGGAGAGAGTCCAACAACCCAAACTAACGAATGACCTCTGACTCTTACCATATCAGTAATAAACTATTTCAATGGTTTGAACATGTTCAGGTATGAGCCGGGCTTAGAGAGAGTCCAATAACCCAAACAAGAAATGAAGCTTTGGTTCTAACCATATTAATGGAAATTGTAGGCTTTAATTGTCACGCCCTGAGAGCATACAGAGCCAAAAATCAAACGGACGACACCTCAATTGTACGTGGCAACATTTCGGGTTAATACAAGGCCCGTAGGCCCACAATAACAATAACATAACAAATAAAACACAACAACATAACGAAACACAGCGAAAACTAATACAACGACATACCCATAACCCCACATATACAATACATCCACATCATGCATACCGGTATGACTAACACACCACAACCACATATAGTACATCGACAAAATCCGAATCTAAAAGTCCACAACACAGTACACTACGAAAACTCCAAATACAATACACGACGGACGCAAAGCCCAAAACCAATACGGGAGCCTCGGAGGTGAGATGAGATGTCAGCCAGTGGTTCTCCAAGCTGTCACGAAGTCTTCTACCTGTTACCTGGGTGGCAGAAAACCCAGGGTCCATGGTGGGTGGTGAGTAAAACTCAGCAGATAATAGAAAAACATGTATATATGTCATATCACATGTATTTTCAACAACATACTCTAGAGGTACAATAGGTATATCAGCATAGTATATAAATACTAGGTATATACCGTCTAACCAAATAAACAACATAAAAATGCAGACATACCTGAAGTCTACTACGCTACTCTGATCCAACCTGAACATATATCCAACATATATATATATAACAGGAAGAGTAGATCAACTCACAATATACTCTAGCTACAGGTTAAAGTATCTAATGGTCTGTCCAACACATATACCAGTACCCGACACAACCGTATAACATATGCAGGAAGCATGCATGAATATGATGTACAATCAAATGCAGCAAACATAATACAATCAAGTGCAACATCACAATAAGCATATATATATAGACTGTATCTATATATATATTAATCTCAACCATTCATATATATATACATACATATATGTATCTATATATGGTAATATGCAAAGTGACATCAGATACGACAATGCAGCATGCATGGTCATGTCTGCACACCCCTACTCGCTACCACGACCCCAGTGTGGCCTAGGTGGCACGACATGACAACTATTCCAACTCACACCAACCACTGCTATAGAGTGGTCGAGTGGGCAGTATGATCAAGTAGCATATGAGTGTAAAGAGCTCGCTATACAACGGGGGTCCCTGCTACTGGCCACTCCGACTAACACTATCAATGAGTGGTCGAGTACCACGAACCCAGGACAACTGCACGCAACTACAACTACCACCGTCTATAGTGGTAGAGTGTGGCACAACAGATGCTCTGCCCTCACACCAGTTACTCCTCGGGGAGTGCTCTGGGAGGCAAGATGACTGACGACTCTCTCAACCCCAAGGGAGACTATGTCATCAGAATGCATGCAAATGACTTGTGTATGCTATCACACGTACAACAATCTACCACAGACTCTCTGTTCAGTAAAGAGTCATACCCATCTAATCAATACTCTATATCTTGTAGAGAGTTGTACTCAATAGATCGACGAACTCTCTATACTGTAGAGAGTCGTACTCGACTAATCATAACTCTCTCTCCAATAAAGAGTAGTACTCGACTGATCATAACTCTCTCTCCAATAGAGAGTCGTACTCAACTGATCGACGCACTCTCTATCTGATAGAGAGTCGTACTTGACTAATCATATCAAGCTGGGACCACCGGTCTGCAACGACACTCTAATCACCCTTCACTTAACCATTACACAACTCATGGTTGCTAACAGTATGCAACATACAAGTATTGGAAATAAGTCCTACATTTAGGGCATTACCTACCCATAGACGACCTTTTTCCAATTTATAAATTGGGTCATCCCCCGTACTAACATTTACACCCTACTAAACATCTAGGCCAATTTACATCACATCTATAACTCCTAAATCATGATAGGGTATATGTGATATCAACAATTGAGCATAAGTATATCCAACGATAAGTTCAAGCATACGATAATAAGAGCAGGGTCAAGGTAATATGAACACCTAACATGCTCATATCTATGACTAAATCTGAATGCAATACATCTATCCGGACCAGGTAGTAAATTACCCACCTGCTATGTAGACTATGTCGATAGTCTTCACTTCCATGAACCTATCTTGAATCAAGGTCCTGAAATCAACATCCTATAAACGAAACATATAAACATAACTACATGCTAGCATAACCCTAATGCTAGAATAATTCCCTAAATCACATCTTAACCCTTAGATTAGTCAATTTAATCAGGTAGTAGTGTAACCCTCTACACTTCATTTACTAATCATATTTGATCTATGATTACTTCACAAATAATACCACTGTGACATACCACATCGAATCAATGACCTTATCTAAATCTGGCTTACCTTACAATTTCTTCAATCACCCAGCTCATCAATCCTTCTTGATCCACATTTGAAGTATTAAATCTGTAACGATCATAGCAACTTAGAAACCATCCCCAATTCATCAATTACTGATCAATTCTACCATCAATCCCAAAAATTAATTTACTGTATCTTTACCTTCATTGTCTTCCCAATCGAATAAATGCAAGTGCCAATACAGAACAATTCATGTATGCCCTACAAGAACATAAGCGCATGTCATGGAAGTAACTTCCTATACACATACCTGCACCAACTTATTGGCAACAACAAGGTACTGTTCATCATCCCTCTGCTCACCGGCTCCGGATCCCTAACTCCGGCGACCATCGGCAGCGCAATCACCAGAACCGGTAACGAAAACCGCCCCTCACCGGCGACTCTGCTCGCTATACAAAGAAACCTCCACCCGACTGCCCAGTCCCAAACACGCAGATCTGGACTTGTGTCGACAGAACTAGTGTAGACATCGCCGGCGTAAGTCTTCAAGTTGTTGTCTGCTCCGGTAGTGATCTCAGCCCCTAAATCTCCGGTTCACCGGCGAAATCGACGACCACAAACCTACTGCCTTAGTTCCAACGACGATCAACCAAGCCAACTCATGATGCCGACGATGGTGGCGAGTTGCTACTGTCGGGATCACAGGAGAAGGGAAAATTGCACAGGGGAAGTGCCTTTGAGCGAAGGAGAAGAAACGGCGACGGCGATGAGAATCTGCGAGATCGAGCGAAGAAAGGAATTAGGGGGAAACAAAGCATCGTGACGGTGGGCGAGGAGAAGAGGCGCGGAGAAGATTTGGGACCGGAAGAAGAAAGGGGATCGCTGAAAGAAAAAGAAATTGATCGGGCTCGAGAAGAGAAATGACACAGAGGAAATGGAACGGAGTCGCCGATTGGAAAGAAACAGTCGGACGTTAAGAAGGGGAAAAATGGGTCGGGTTTAAGAGAGTGGGTCGGGTCCATTAACGGGTTAAGTTTTAGAGCCTAGAAGCAGTTAACCCTTGGTTTAAATAAACCCTATTAAACCCTCATAAGCAAATAATCCAAATAGGCTTTCCCAACGCCTATTGAATCTTTCCCCGCAATTGCTATAGAAATTTCCTTTTAAGTCTAGAAAAAAATTTCTAATAATTCTTGAAAATTCCATAGGGTATTCTCCCAATTATCCAACATTTTATTTTATTTTGTTTTATAATAAAAAAATTTTTCTGCGATATTTTACATTCTCCCCCACTTATAAAATTTGGTCCCCAAATTTCGTACTAACATACGAGAACCAACTCACGAGATTTCTTGAACTACTACATGTTTCAAGTGAACAAATGAGGATATCGAGCTCGGATAGTATCTTACAGCTCTCCTGTAGCCCCCTCATCAGTAGGATACTGTCATCCCACCTTTACGAGTCGGATGATTTTCGTCCCACTACTGTCGCTCGTTGCGACTCAGGCTCCACCCTAGAATCACCTCGTAAGTTGCATTAGACTGAGGTAGAATCGGAACCTCTTACAAAACATGGTCAGATTGCGGCACGTATTTCCTCAGCATATAAACATGAAATACGTTATGAACACCCGCAAGTATCGGAGGTAAAGCCAACCAATAAGCTACACCTCCATAATCCACGACACAAGATCTGAATAGATCCTCCAACGTCTAAATGATACACTCAGACTGTTCATCTGGCTGCGGATGAAACGTTGCACTAAGCCGAAGCTCTGTGCCCATAGTATGGTGCAGACTTTGCCAAAAAAATCGCGAGGTAAATCGCGGGTCTCTATCAGATATAATACCCAAAGGCACGCCATGAAATCTAATAATCCCTCGACAGTACAACTTTGCCAAACGATCCAATGGGTACGACCCACGAATAGGCAGAAAGTAAGCTGATTTGATTAGTCGATCTATGATCACCAAATCACACCACATCCTTTACGGGTTCTACGTAACCCCGCATCGAAATCCATAGTGATACGCTCCCACTTCCATTCTGGAATCGGAATTTTCTAGAGCAATCCAGCGGATTTATGATGTTCAGCTTTGACCTGCTGGCATACTAAACATCGAGCAGCAAAATCTGCTATAACTCTCTTTATACCATTTCACCAGTATAAACGTCTCCAATCTCGGTACATCTGAGTACCGCCAAGGTATATAACCCATCTCGAATGATGTACTTTCTGTAGCAACTCTTCCTTAAACACTGCAACTTCGGAACCCACTATCCTCATCAGAGACGGGGAATTATCTTCTCTAAAGAGAAGTCCATCAACCATCCAACATTCACTCCACCACACACTCTGTAAGTGCATGGAAGACTATAGCGATCAATCTCTCAAGTTGCAACTGTTCGCGTATCAGCAACTCTATAGTAGTTACCGAGTAGCTAGTTAAATTCAATAAGCACTTCTGCTCCATACATCTACAAATCCAAATAATAACTATTAAAGTCACGTCATGTATATGAAAACCTATCTCGTAGTGTCTTAAATGTCTTAAGCATAAGGTACGCCTCATTCAACTGCATCGGAATCGCTCCGATCCCTGAAACGATGCATCCGCGTACAACCTCCTTTTGATCCACTCCGGAAGGATTAACCAATACTTGCGTAAAAGTTAACTACCATCTAGGTCCTGTAAACTAGTTTCACTAGCTTCTGACTAAATGATTTACAACATCATCTTTGTCAAACAAGTCTATGGTATAATAATGCTAAGACATTCTATCCACATCTACAGTACTAACCAAAACATACAAGGAAAACCACCATCTACGGTGGTCGAGTGCGCAACTCCAACTACCACAATCAACAGTGGCCAAGTTACGCAACTCCAACAACTACAAAAAGGATCCTATCGTGTTCAGGATACACGATTCTCAAATCCAGTGGTGACTAAATCATTAATTAGTCTAGCAACTTAATCAAAATTCAAAAATTCATACCAAGTATGAAATTGTTGTCTTTACACACCTGCATCCCCTTTACTCTACGCTGATAATATATATTAATCATCATAACGACAATGATAATTGTATGACACCATGTCATTACAATGTCAACGCTCCAGTCGCAAATCAACCTTAGAGTATACACAGGTGTCCTTTGCTGATCTAAACAGATCATCTATCCACAACGAAGGATATTTACTTTCAACAACTATCGCATTCCATCATCGATAATCGATGCATAGTTTCAAAGGTTCATCTCTCTTTCAACAAAGAGTTTCGGATCTTTTCAAGGAGGAATACTGGGATAGATAATTATCCCTTCCAACATCTCCTATAATCGCAACTTAAATTCTTCCAATTTCTATAGTGTTTAACAACACTGATACCAACAAAACTATCACTCGGTCTGTGATCTTCGATATCAGAACTATTTCCACAATCATTTCGATCGCCTACGCCACTTTCCTAAGCAACGGCAATGCTAGGAGTTCATCCTCAACTACATCCGAATACTCTCAGATTATACGCACCTCCGAGAGCATATCGTACCATACTTCCAACAATTTGACCATCCGTAAGGATATGTCCATAGTAAAACTATGTCTATCAGATTCTAAGGACCTCCCTTGACTTCTTAATTGTTGGTCCACTTCTCACCTGACGGTAGAGATACCACCGACCCACAAGTCGATGTAAAGGACCCCTTTTAATCCAAACTAAGAATGTTCTAGATACAGATACCTGTAACCACAAGCATCTCTCAACATATTAACCTAGAGGGTAAACTAAAGTAATACCCTGAACGATCAATTATCTGTCGATCTGATCCAAAGGCTCCCCGCAGGTCTCCTCCTTTCTCTGAAGAGAACTAGATCAGACCCAACCGTCCGGGACAAAGCGGTCGCATTTATGCGATGAATGATCCGAGGATCATGCTAGATCGTCTGATCACATTACTTAATCCTACGAGCTGCAACTAAAGATTACCGAATAGATACGACCATCGTCGTATACTCTATCCTCTGTACAAAGTCAATCCCCATCTGGAGGTAACTGTTTGTTGTTGTCTGCTGAGTCTTCTACAATGTCTTCTGCTGATACATCTGCATAAGTCACTTCCCTTGAAGGGAAGTATCACGGAACTCCAACCACGCCTGAGATAGTAGGTTGCTGCTGATGAGATAACTCAATCTTCTGTGTTGATCTCTGCTGTCAAGACAATGCATCTTCCTCCCGGAACACCATTGGTAGTCTTCAACTGAGTCTTCAAAGTACACCTCCTCCACTGTACTGGTTGCTCACAATAGCAACAGCTAAACTGATCTAATGGATAATCTGACTTCGCGTGTCTTTGTGCTCCGCACTGCACGCACACAATCCCTTCGGAATCTTTGTTCTGATTTTGCTGATATCCACAAGAACATTCTAATGATCTACGATTGGTCTTCTATAATCGAAAAGTAGTTCAAGGCCTGTGACCCTGATCTTACTCCTTTTTCCAACAGTCGGAGACTTCTGACACTATTAAGTTGACCTACATTATTAGTTTATCGGTCTCCAACTCTTAAACCCTTGTACGGAGTCATTTCTAAACTCCTGTCTCAATCCAACGTCTTCCGGCAGGATCTGGTAGAAGATTCTGGCATCCTAATCCAACTATAAGCCAATAACTCTGGGTGGCTTAAATCATCCACTCATCTTCTTGAGCTATTAGGTGGTAGTAACCTCTGCAAGTCTCACGACTCTGCACAGTACACTATCACTAACCGATCACCCTTTTTCTTGAAGCTCAAGAATTTCTTACAATGTGTCACTAAAAGTGACACGGGGAAATACACTCTTTCAACATCACTAATCCATGATCAAGTGATATATTATTTCCCAAAAATTATTTTTTGCATTTATCACCAAATACCGGCTTGATCCCGATAATGGTATGAAAACAACTCTTCTTTCTCGGTATAATATGAGTTAAGTACTCAAAAGTACTCTCAAAGTTATACATCTCAATATGAACAACTCAAGGATAAAATCCCTATGAAACACCGTAACCTAGCCTTCCGCTATCTGCATCAACAATAGCCAATTTGTCTTGTCCATTACCCAACAGGTAATGATCTGACTAGCACCGTTAGTGAAAGTCTCTAAGGCTGAAATCTCTGATTTCAACCAGAAATGTGACGACTTGACCCATGTTTTTCCGACTCGGTATCAGTCGGCTCTCAAAAGTAAATCACCTTTTCGACACGGTTCAAGACTCACAGACTCAACAGGTCGTTCCCGTGGTCAACTCATACCACGGTTACGAATAATAACCAACACACTATAGGTTATTCCCTGGTATAAGCATCTAAATGCATAGCCAACATAACCGGAAGTATAAACTCTAAAGGTCACTCCGGTTGGTCGCCTCGGTTGATGACCCATACTATAAGTCTGCACAGGTGTCATAACTATACTGTATACACCTACTGATCAAGTTTAGATAAATATCTACTAATCCATAAGTTATCAGGAATTTTTACCTTCTGCTGCTTAGAGCTCAGGTCGTTGTCCATCTCATCTCAGAAAACCAAAACCGAATAAATCGACTCTCGAGAATCCAAGACTCGACTCAAAAACAACATTGTATGGCATCGTAGAACCTTGGGCTCTGATACCACTAAAGTTGTCACGCCCTGAGAGCATACTGAGCCGAAAATCAAACGGACGACACCTCCCCTATACGTGGCAACATTTCGGGTTAATATAAGGCCCGTAGGCCCACAATAACAATATCATAACAAATAAAACACAACAACATAACGAAACACAGCGGAAACTAATACAACGACATACCCATAACCCCACATATACAATACATCCACATCATTCATACCGGTATGACTAACACACCACAACCACATACAGTACATCGACAAAATCCGAATCTACAAGTCCAAAACACAGTACACTACGAAAACTCCAAATACAATACACAGCGGACGCAAAGCCCAAAACCAATATGGGAGCCTCGGAGGTGAGATGAGATGTCAGCCAACGGTGCTCCAAGCTGTCACGAAGTCTTCTACTTGTTACCTGGGCGACAGAAAACCCAGAGTCCGTGGGGGGTGGTGAGTAAAACTCAGCAGGTAAGAGAAAAACATGTATATATGTCATATCACATGTATTTTCAACAACATACTCTAGAGGTACAACAAGTATATCAGCGTAGTATATAAATACAAGCATATACCGTCTAACAAATAAACAACATAAAAATGCAGACATACCTGAAGTCTACTATGCTACTCTGATCCAACCTGAACATATATCCAACATATATATATATAATAGGAAGAGTAGATCAACTCACAATATACTCTAGCTATAGGTTAAGATATCTAATGGTCTGTCCAACACATATACCAGTACCCGACACAACCGTATAACATATGCATGAAGCATGCATGAATATGATGTACAATCAAATGCAGCAAACATAATACAATCAAGTGCAACATCACAATAAGCATATATATATAGATTGTATCTATATATATATTAATCTCAACCATCCATAAATATATACATACATATATGTATCTATATATGGTAATATGCAAAGTGCCATCAGATACGGCAATGCAGCATGCATGGTCATGTCTGCTCACCCCTACTCACTACCACGACCCTAGTGTGGATTAGGTAGCACGACATGACAACTGTCCCAACTCACACCAACCACTGCTATAGATTGGCTGAGTGGGCAGTATGATCAAGTAGCATATGAGCGTAAAGAGCTCGCTACACAACGGGGGTCCCTGCTGCTGGCCACTCCGACTAACACTATCAATGAGTGGTCGAGTACCACGCACCCAGGACAACTGCATGCAACTCCAACTACCACCATCTATAGTGGTAGAGTTCGGCACAACAGATGCTCTGCCCTCACACTAGTTACTCCTCGGGGAGTGCTCTTGGAGGCAAGATGACTGACGACTCTCTCAACCCCAAGGGAGACTATGTCGTCAGAATGCATGCAAATGACATGTGTATGTTGTCACACGTACAGCCATCTACCACAGACTCTCTGTTCAGCAATGAGTCATACCCATCTAATCAATACTCTCTATCCTGTAGAGAGTTGTACTCAACAGATCGATGGACTCTCTATCCTGTAGAGATTCGTACTCGATTGATCATAACTCTCTATCCAATAGAGAGTCATACTCGACTGATCATAACTCTCTCTCCAATAGAGAGTCATACTCAACTGATCGATGCACTCTCTATCCGATAGAGAGTCGTACTTGACTAATCATATCAAGCTGGGACCACCGGTCCGCAGTGACACTCTAATCACCCTTCACTTAACCATTACACAACTCATGGTTGGTAACAGTATGCAATATACCGGTATTGTAAATAAGTCCTACATTTAGGGTATTACCTACCCATAGATGACCTTTTTCCAATTTATAAATTGGGGCATCCCCCGTACTAACATTTACACCCTACTAAACATCTAGGCCAATTTACATCACATCTATAACTCCTAAATCATGATAGGGTATATGTGATATCAACAATTGAGCATAAGTATATCCAACGATAAGTTCAAGCATACGATAATAAGAGTAGAGTCAAGGTAATATGAACACCTAACATGCTCATATCTATGACTAAATCTGAATGCAATACATTTACCCGGACCAGGTAGGAAATTACCCACCTGCTATGTAGACTATGTCGATAGTCTTCACTTCCATGAACCTATCTTGAATCAAGGTCCTGAAATCAACATCCTGCACACGAAACATATAAACATAACTACATGCTAGCATAACCCTAATGCTAGAATAATTCCCTAAATCACATCTTAACCCTTAGATTAGTCAATTCAATCAGGTAGTAGTGTAACCCTCTACACTTCATTTACTAATCATATTTGATCTATGATTACTTCACAAATAATACCACTGTGACATACCACATCGAATCAATAACCTTATCTAAATCTGTCTTACCTTACAATTTCTTCAATCACCCAGCTCATCAATCCTTCTTGATTCACATTTGAAGTATTAAATCTGTAACGATCATAGCAACTTAGAAACCATCCCCAATTCATCAATTACTAATCAATTCTACCATCAATCCCAAAAATCAATTTACTGTATCTTTACCTTCATTGTCTTCCCAATCGAAGAAATGCAAGTGCCAATACAGAATAATTCCTGTATGCCCTGCAAGAACATAAGTGCATGTCATGGAAGTAACTTCCTATACACGCACCTGCACCAACTTATTGGCAACAGCAAGGTACTGTTCATCATCTCCTCTGCTCACCGGCTCCAGATCTCTAACTCCGGTGACCATCGGCAACACAATCACCAGAACCGGTAACGAAAACCCCCCCTCACCGGCGACTCTGCTCGCTATCCAAAGAAACCTTCACTCGACTGCCCGGTCCCAAACACGTAGATCTGGACTTGTACCGGTAGAACTCGCCGCTCTCGAACAAAACTAGTGTAGAAATCGCCGGCATAAGTCTCCAAGTCGCTGTCTCCTCCGGTAGTGATCTCAGCCCCTAAATCTCTGGTTCACCGACAAAATCGACGGCCACAAACCTACTGCCTTAGCTCCAACGATGATCAGCCAAGCCAACTCATGATGCCGATGATGGTGGCGAGTTGCTGCTATTGGGATCACAGGAGAAGGGAAAATCGCACAGGGGAAGTGCATTTGAGCGAAGGAGAAGAAACGGCGATGGCGACGAGAATCTGCAGGATCGAGCGGAGAAAGGAATTAGGGGGAAACAAAGCATCGCGACGGTGGGCGAGGAGAAGAGGCGTGGAGAAGATTTGGGATCGGAAGAAGAAAGGGGATCGCGGAAAGAAAAAGAAATTGATCGGGCTCGAGAAGAGAAACGACGCAGAGGAAATGGAACGGAGACGCCGATTGGAAAGAAACAGTCGGGCGTTAAGAAGGGGAAAAATGGGTTGGGTTTAAGAGAGTGGGTCGGGTCCATTAACGGGTTAAGTTTTAGAGCCTAAAAGTAGTTAACCCTTGGTTTAAATAAACCCTATTAAACCCTCATAAGCAAATAATCCAAATAGGCTTTCCCAATGCCTATTGAATCTTTCCCCGCAATTGCTATAGAAATTTCCTTTTAAGTCCAGAAAAAAATTTCTAAAAATTCTTGAAAATTACATAGGGTATTCTCCCAATTATCCAACATTTTATTTTATTTTGTTTTATAATAAATTTTGTTTTCTGCGGTATTTTACATTAATATTTTGTGAGGGTTTTAAGGTCTCATTCTCTTTTCATGCAAATCACTATTATCTACATGGCATGACACACATGGCATACATATGTGCAACTAATGTATCTACATGTCACGGCACGCATGACATAATGATATGCAGATAATGCAATTACATGATATACAATTATGACATGTACAAATTAGTTTCCTTATTTGTCATAACTAATTTTGGAAATAAAATATGTTTGAGATTTGATTTCTCAAATCAAATATCGATTAAATTAGGAAATAAATTTCTAAATCTAATCACATATTTTATTTATGATAAATATTAATTAAGTAAAATCAAATTAAATTTAGAAAACAAATTTCCTAAATTGTAATTTCCTAATCACATTAGAAAATTTCCAATTTTAATTTCTTTACTAATTAAAATTTTCATAATTATTTCTAAACTTTACAAAAGTAGAAAATTTCCAAAAAAATAATTATGACAATCATAAAATAATTTTACGATTATGTTGGAACACAGTCGGGCTCTAATACCACTGTTGGGCTTCCCCGGCACCGACATGGGTGTGTGTTTGAACACGTTTCGTAATCATGTACACAGCAGAAGAAAAAATAAATAATAAACTAATTTATTACAACACACACACCACACACATGCAAGGATACAACAAGTGTAGGCATAATCGCCATTTTAAATTTTGCAAAAAAAGAAAACTTATACTAGGTATACCTAATGAATTATGTGAAGTGAAAATGACATCAACCGAAGTGACCCTCGCTATTATCACCTCTATCCGTATTCACACCGAGTATCATCAGGATAACTTCACCAAGCTACTAGCCCCATCTTCGTGAGAGTTACTAGCCTCGCGTCGAAGACGTTGTGATCCGAGAGACGATCACAATTCGAATCCAAAAATGAGTTTCATAAACTCACTTCTCAAAAGCGGTTTTTGTCAACCAATTGACGATACCTCAACCCTCCACCTATGAGGATTTTTGGAGATCCAATCCCCGACAAATAGGTCATTGTCGGATCGTAAAACGTCGACCAAATGACCTCTCGACGAAGAGGACAGCAAGCTATCCAATACCGGACAACTTGTTTTGGTGGAGGAGATGGCCGACCAAACAAGTTGGTCGACTGCTCCTTGGTCACTGGCGGCCAAGGGTGGTTGGCCAGCGACTGAGGATAGCTAGAGGACAGACGGCGGCTAGTCTTTGGCCGACAGCAAGGAGGAGGTGGCGGCACAACAAGCTTGGGTGACACCAAGGGGTTGGGTAGCAAGGAGCAAGGAGGATAGGTTGGGCGGCTAGGGTTTCCAACTCTCAAAGTTATCCATGAAAAACCCTTAACCCTCAAACTTATAGAGAGTGTCTTTCTTGACCATCTAAAAACCTTCTCCTAGCGGTTATTGGTTCATAACCAAAAACTTGTTAACCCGCTCCAATAACTTAAGTTAAAATAAACCAAACCACATTGGTCTATTTTAAGTTAAAATAAACCGAACCAATTTGGGTTCATTCATTTAAAACAAACCAAACCATTTTGGTTTATTTTACACCATTGGATTAGACCCAAACCAATTTGGTTCATCCATCATGTCTTCATAAGACTCGACCCATCCATGCTTCCGATGCGACTGAAACAAATTTCATGCTTGCTCCATATTTGGTCCAACCAAACCAAGTATCTCTCGATCTGAGAATCTCATTCTCAAACTCATTTTAAATCCTTCGGATAACACTCATAGTGTGTGTGACTAAATACGTTCCCAATTTATGTTGGCCATCTATAATTAACCATTAATTATAGAATGATCATGAATGTCACCTGTTGGTACAATCGGCCAAGGTCACGATTGACCGGACTCGAGTTGAACTTGAGATATATTTTGATGTTAGACAAAACATACAACATGGAGTTAGCAAGGGAAGACGAAGTGTGTAGCCTTGACCACGTAAGTCCAAGTGTGTAGCCTTGGCGGTGAAAGTCCAACATGGGTTGGCATTGGCAATGTGAAGTCCAAGTGTGTAGCCTTGGCCACGTAAGTCCAAGTGTGTAGCCTTAGCGGTGAAAGTCCAAGGGGTGATTTGGTAGCATAAGTCCAAGCAGTAGTCTTGGGAGCATAAGTCCATATGTACCTTGGCGGTGTAGACACCGAGAGCATGACAATAGCCGAAAGAAGCACCTGGAGACTAGCGTATAGATGAACAAGTCATGGATGACTTGGAGGGATCCGATAGGCACGAAACTAGTAGAGGTGGATAGAAGACTTGGTCTAGGCTAAGGGTGTGTCGGATGCTCAAACATGTTTTTTGAGGTTTTACCCGATGGTCGATGCTCAAACAAATTGTGTTTAAGGTTTTACCCGACAACAGTCGACTGGTGATATGTCTCAATTGACTAGTGGTAGTCAACTGGCATTTGACTGCATTGTGATGCTTGGCAGCCGACTGCCAGACTTGGGCAATCAACTAATGGCAGTCGACTGACATGAAGGAGCAATCGACTGCCAGTGTTAGTCGTGAGCACATAACACTTGGTAGCCGACTGATCAGTCGGCTACGGACTGGTAGTCGACTGCCAGTGTCCGTTGGCTGGAATGCCAATGTGGATTAGGCCATTGTCTCACAACGACTATAGGAGCAGTCGACTGGGGACTTATGGCAATCGACTGCCAGGCGCAAAATCAAACCGAGACAAGCATAAAAGGAGGAGCTTGGGGAGGATTTCCACAGTGATTTTTGGGGAGATTTTGAAGGGAAATTGCTACTGCATTCCAGACCTTCAAGAGCAAACCAAAGCAAGCAACAAGAAAGCATTCAAAGCAAAGTGTTGTAAAGTGTTTCTTTACATGTATTTCTTATTGTCTTTGTATTCGCTTGTATCTTGTATATTACTGTTGTAATTGCTTGTATGAGATTTCTCCACCTCCGATATGTTGTCGAGAAGGAGTTTGAGTAGTGGTGTGGTCATCACTCGAGCTTGTTGAGCTCACCCCGTGGAGTAAGAACCCTAAGATTCCGAACCACGTATATGCTTGCATATTTTGTGTGATTGTGTTTTCGTATTCATATTTATATTGTATTTCATATTTCCACTACGGTACCAAGAATCGTAGAGACGAACGTGATCAAAGTCCATCGAGCACAATTTGGGCTATTCAACTCCCCTTCTAGTCGGACTCATCGCCATGATAAGCAACCGAAATGTCCGGCATCAACATCCATCCATCGAAATTCTAAGAAGACTTGTCTTGGTGGAAGAAAAGGATGGAGGTATACTTCGAAACTAATTTCGATATAATGCTAACAATTGAAGATGGTTTTGAAGTACCTAGGGGTGAAGACAAGAAGATAATCGAAAAATCAAAATAGATCGAGGAGCAACGACAACAATTAAAGGCAATGGTTAAGGTAACGAAAATGTTAATTAAATTAATACCTAACCATATCTTGTGCAAGCTAGGTGAATACTGGGATGCCAAGGACCTATGGAATAAATTTGTAAAATTCCATGAAAATCCCGAATCGGTCCATGGTGAGGAAGAAGAGGAATGCTCATCCTCTCATGCTCAAGAAGAAGCAAGTCCATCCTCTCAAGTCAATGAGGATTCGGAGATTGAGAGGGAATCCACATCCGATCGGTAGAAGAAGTGGAAGAAATAGAAGAAGCATTTACCTTCGGAAGAAGTGATGAAGAAGATCAAGAGACTTCCACCATCCTAGGTAACTCAAATACAATTCATAATAGTAAAGATCACATAATTTTTTTTGAGTGTAGGGAAGTCGTGTTAGGGCAATCGGTTTTGATGTGTGTGGCAAAGGGTTTAAGTTAGGTTGTTATGGGTTTAATATGTGTGTTGAAGTCGTGTAGGACATAGTAATTCGCACATGGATGGCTTGACAATAGCATTAGCAAGATTCACCATCTCATGACTCGGTCCTTGAGTCGGTGAAGGATAGCATTGCGGAAGTCGTGCGCTTGGTGCATCCGAGGGACTGTCGGACGAGGAGCATTGGAGTGAAGCCAAAGGAAGTAGACTTCAGGGCAAGGCCCAAAGGATGGATTGTGAAGTCGTGCGCTTGATGCATCCGAGGGACATGGTCGGACGAAGAGAACTTCAAGGCGAGGGACTCCAAGCGAAGATGAGAGTGAGTGATTGTAACTCAGGACGGGGTAGCTCTTAGGTGAACTTAGCCAAATGACTAAGTGTCGAATGGGTTTTCTCGACATCAGTCGACCGCCATGATATGGCAATCGACTGTTGGTGCAATCGGCCCAGGTCACGATTGACCAGGACTCGAGTTTGACTCGAGTGATGTTTTGATGTTTGACAAAGTATGTTTGACAAAGTATGTTAGACATAGGATTGACATTGATGTTTGACATTAATGTCGGTGAATATGTTGGGGAGATTGTTTATACAATCGACCCAGTTTATAATTGACTTGATGGTTGACCAGGGTTGACCATGTGAGTATGGGAAGTCCAAGCATGGGTCTTGGCAAGGTAAAGTCCAAGTCATGGGTACTTGGCAATGGAAAGTCCAAGTGGGACACTTGGCAAATTGGAAAGTCCAAGTCTTGAGCACTTGGCATGAGAAGTCCAAGCATGGGTCTTGGCAAATGGAAAGTCCAACATGGGTTGGCAAGGGAAAGTCCAAGCTTGAGTCTTGGCATTTGGGAAGTCCAAGGGGATTGATATTGGCGGCGTAAAGTCCAAGCGGAGTCTTGGCGGCGTAAGTCCAATGTGCCTTGGCGGTGTAGACACCGTTAGCATGACATAGCCGATGGAAGCACCTGGAAGCTAGCGCGATGGATGAACAAGTCATGGATGACTTGGAGGGATCCGAGAGGCGTGAGGCTGATGGAGGTGGCTAGAAGGCTTAGGTCTAGGCTAAGGGTGGTCTAGCAAGTATGGGGGCACCATACTTGGGTTAAAACCTCATTCTTGAGGTTGGCAGTCGACTGGCATTATGGCCGGTTCGACTACCGTGAGTCGACTTGAGTTCGACTGCCAGGTTAGAGCTGGGATTGCTCTGGCGATCATTGCTCATGGGAGCCGATCGTGATGGCTCGCGATCATTGCCGGTCGAGTGTCAAGCAGCGCTCCGTGAGCCGTAGGCGATCGACTACGGGCGTTAGCGATCGGACGCCAATGTTGGCAGTCGACTGCCAAGAGATCCGTTGGAGTTTTTCCAGCGTGGATCGAGCCGTTGTCTCACGACAACAGTGGCATCAGTCGACTGGTGACTTATGACAGTCGACTGATAGGCGGAAATCCAGGTCGCGCGCAAGGATAAAAGGAGCTCGACGGGAAGGATTTTGGCATCGGTTTCTTGAGGCTTTTGGGGCGATTTGCTGCTGCAAATCAGGGTCTCCAAGTTGACATCAAGCAACCAAGTGATCAAGCACCCAAGAGCATTTGTAAAGTGTTTTCTTTACTTGTATTGCTTTGTATTTCATTGTCTTAGCTTGTAGCTTTTGATTATTGTTGTAATCACTATTGTACGAGGTTTCTCCACCTCCGGATTGTTCCGAGAAGGAGTTATTTGATAGTGGTGTGTGATTGGCATCGCTAGGGCTCATTTGAGCCCGATCCGTGGAGTAGGAACCGGTTCGGTTCCGAACCACGTTAATATCGTGCGTGTTGTTATTGTATCTTGTTATATTTAGTTGTTATTACTATTCCGTTGTGCTAACAAGATTGTAGACGATCAAACGGGAAAGAACTCCATCATCGTACGGTATCCCGCTATTCACCCCCCCCCCCTCTAGCGGCGTCAAATCTCCAACAAGTGGTATCAGAGCCTGGTGGCTCTTCAACGGATTAACAACCGGGAGCAATACGCTAGAGGGTAAAGATGGAATTCCAAGACAAGCTTGGATGGGACATCAACACACCGGTCCCGTACTCATTATATGGACAAGAAGGCTTCGATTCTTGGAAGAGAAGAATTGAAGATTTTTTGATGATGAAGGACTTCGAGGAATGGTCTCTATTAATGGAAGGATTTGAGTATCCTAGAGGACCAAAAGGTGGCTTCCTCAAGAAGAAGAGATGGAGTGAAGATCAACTCCAAAGATTCGAGAAAAACAAGAAGGTAATCAAATTCATCTTTGATTTAATTCCAAATGAATTCTTGTGTAGCCTAGGTGAATGCATGGATGCTAAGGAGCTATGGAGCGATTTGGCAAAGCTCCATGAAAGCCCATCAATGGTCCAAGAAGAAGAAGAAGAAGAGGAGTTCTCACCCTCTCAAGCTCAAGAAAGTTCACCATCAATTCAAGAAGATAAGGAGGGTGAAGAAGAGAGATCATCCTCACAAGGAAGTGAGGATTCGGAGGTTGATAGGGAATCAACATCCGGATCGGAAGATGTGAAGGAAGTGGAAGAAGCATCCACTTCAAGGATTGAGGAGGAGAGAACTTCCATACCGGAACATCAAAAGAAGCTTCCGACATCCGGTCAAGATGAAGAAGCCCAAAGTCCAATTCCGGTCTCCATTAACCTAGGTAACTCAAACATATGTGTTAATAATAAAATGCATATAATATGTTTTGAGTGTAGGGAAACCGGGCACTATAAGAGCAAGTGCCCAAAGAAGATTAGGAAAGCTCCACCGGCTCCAAAAGTCAAGGATGTCGGTTCCCCAAATATCAAGAGCAAGGAGCATATCATATGCTTCAAGTGCAACTCAAGGGGACATTATAGGAATCAATGTCCTAGGGGAAGCAAAAAGACCAAGAGGAGCTACACATGTAGGGGGAGCCTCTAGGGCAAACCCTAAGGTATATTTCAATAATGCACCTTCTTTAGTTAATAGGCAAAGGCATGCTAGGAATTTAAATTCTCTTGCAATTTATGAAAAGCATGCTAATAGGAATAAATATTTTTGCTTAGGAGCTAAAAGTGTCCATTTTAGTAATAAGGAGAAATTTGGGACTAATGTCCCTAGAAAAACCATACCTAGTGAATCTATTAAGAAAATACAAGAACATCTAGGTTTTAATCCAAAATGGACTAGGTATATGCCAAGAAAGTCAAATGCCCAAGATTTAAATCAAGATTCTAAAATTGGGAAATTAGAATTAGAGAACCAAGCCTTAAGATCAAGGCTTGAAAAACTTGAAAAGACCCTTAGGAATATACAAAATCAATTTAAAGGGTCTAGTGGTCAAAATCAAGGGTCCAATAGTCACAGTCAACACTTAGGACCTAAGAGTCAAAAGTCAACCAAGGGCAAGAAAGGTTTGGGTCACAAGCCTAAGCCTAAGGTGGCTTATCATTGTGTTCCATTTGACTATGGAACACAAACTAGGTCTAGGAAGACCAAGGTCAATAGGGAAGTCATCCCTAGATTTGACCAAAGGGTATGCCTAGTGGCTAGGGTTTCTAGGAAACCTAAGGTGGCCACTAAGAAGGTTGTTAGGGAGGAAATCCCTAGAGTCAACCTAGGTAAGACCCAAATGACCAAGGCTAACAAGCCTAGGAGGGTCATTAGAAAGGTATCTAGGGAGGTTATCCCTAGGGAATACCTAATCAACCCTAGGAGCTCAAATAGATTTTGGGTTCCTAAGAGCGTGATTGATTCACGCTAAGTGGGTTTAGGGTGTGCCAACCTTGATTGGATGGGTAGCTAACTCAACCATAATAAAGGTGGCATTTTAGGTTATTTTCAAGGTTATGGTTGCCTTGGAAATACATTTAAGTGTTAATCCTAAAAGTTTTTAGGATGTGCCAATATTACTTGAGAAGTTTGATAAAATGATCAAAATTGGCACAATTTAGGTTTAGAGGTTAGTGTGCCATTTTGGGTTTTTGGCACACTTGGGAGAAAACTAGAAATATGGCAAAATATAATTAATCATATGAAATGACAATTAATATTAAAATTTAGGTATTACTATACCTATATATTTTATATGTCATGCTTTGTTTGCCATATAACATGTCATGACATCATGCTTATTTTTAATCATTCTATATGTCATGTTCATGTTTAGGATAGAGGTAAATGTCATGTGGTTTTAGATCTTATTTTATGCCATGACATCATGATTATGAGCATATGCTTATTTATATCATCGTTAATGCCATAATCATTCATGCATTTAAGAAAATTTGATTAAAATTGATTTAAGGATAATGGCATGACTTGAAGTCCCATTTATAAGGGAATCAAGTAGGGTTGCCTTAGAAAAATGCATGAAACCCTAGATTAAATGAACCAAAACTCACATCTCACATCCAATTGACATGTATGTGTATTTATACACCCTAGATACATGTGAGATGCTAGGATATGAGTTAAGTTCAAGGTGCATAGTGTTTGCATCTAGATGAACTAAAACTCATCTTATATGACTGATGGATCATTGGGAAAGCTTGTGTACAAGTCATGTACTTAGAGCCCAAGGAATATGATCCAAAATAAGGTTTTGAAATCATTTTAAAATCAATTTAGAAAACCTTGGTGAAGTCTATTTTTTGATAGCAATCACCATTGATGAAGTTGATACAAAATAGGGCCAAAACATTGAAAATTTCAATGGTTTTGAGTTTTGTATCAAACTCACTATTTTATGGGTAAATTATTTTTCAAACATTTTTCACCCATTGTTTTGGTCATAAGTATTATACGTATCAAATTTCATGATTTTTCGATATACGATAATTAGTATTGATCGCCACTTGGTGGCAATGATCGATGTGATCGTGGCAATGTTATCGACATTATTGCGAGTCTGATTTCGGATTAACAAGGTTTGTTTAGCCCGTGTTCATCCATGGTAAAGGTCCCTAACCACTCCTAACCCTAGGATATGCTTTGGGAAGCATTATGAAGGGTGAAAATCCATTGGATATGGATTAGGAGTTATGTTAGGTCAAAGTATCAAATTTAGGGTGAGTAAAAGTTCTATGTTGAACTTAGAACCTTAATTTTGATGGTTTAGAGTTCCTATTGGCTTAGGGACTTCCCAAGGACATTGTTGGTGCAATGGTCAAGGGGGAGCAAGCCTTTAGGGGGAGGTATCCATCTTGGGATGATGGATGTTTTTTTTTATGGGGAGAATGTTATCAATTGAAAATTGATGAGTGTTTGATACCCAATTTGGAAATTGGGAGAGTGAGATAGGATTGCCTCTCTTGAGTGATATGAGACTTATCACTAGGAAGATGGTAGGCATCCTAGGTATTTTTGATCAAGGGGGAGATTGTAAGATCTCATTGGGATATGAGACATTGACCTCCTTGGAGAAATAATCTTTTTGATGTTAGTCAAAAAGGGGGAGAATGTTTGGGAGAGAACATTTGATTTACATTTTCACTTGAATGTTTGGGGGAGAACATTTAGTGAGTGTTTACCAATTTGGGATAATTGGTAAGAGATTTGAGTTAGTGTTCTAACTCATGATTTGATTGGTTTTTGTCAAACATCAAAAAGGGGGAGATTGTTGGTGCAATCGGCCCAGGTCACGATTGACCAGGACTCGAGTTTGACTCGAGTGATGTTTTGATGTTTGACAAAGTATGTTTGACAAAGTATGTTAGACATAGGATTGACATTGATGTTTGACATTAATGTCGGTGAATATGTTGGGGAGATTGTTTATACAATCGACCCAGTTTATAATTGACTTGATGGTTGACCAGGGTTGACCATGTGAGTATGGGAAGTCCAAGCATGGGTCTTGGCAAGGTAAAGTCCAAGTCATGGGTACTTGGCAATGGAAAGTCCAAGTGGGACACTTGGCAAATTGGAAAGTCCAAGTCTTGAGCACTTGGCATGAGAAGTCCAAGCATGGGTCTTGGCAAATGGAAAGTCCAACATGGGTTGGCAAGGGAAAGTCCAAGCTTGAGTCTTGGCATTTGGGAAGTCCAAGGGGATTGATATTGGCGGCGTAAAGTCCAAGCGGAGTCTTGGCGGCGTAAGTCCAATGTGCCTTGGCGGTGTAGACACCGTTAGCATGACATAGCCGATGGAAGCACCTGGAAGCTAGCGCGATGGATGAACAAGTCATGGATGACTTGGAGGGATCTGAGAGGCGTGAGGCTGATGGAGGTGGCTAGAAGGCTTAGGTCTAGGCTAAGGGTGGTCTAGCAAGTATGGGGGCACCATACTTGGGTTAAAACCTCATTCTTGAGGTTGGCAGTCGACTGGCATTATGGCCGGTTCGACTACCGTGAGTCGACTTGAGTTATTGCCGGGTTAGAGTTGGGATTGCTCTCGCGATCGCTCATGGGAGCGATCGTGATAGCTCTGCGATCGCTAAGGGATGGCAATCATTGCCCGGAGTGTCAAGCACGAGCGCTCGTGAGCCGATCGGGCGATTCGACTACGGGCATTAGCGATCGCGCCAATGTTGGCAGTCGACTGCCAAGAGATCCGTTGGAGTTTTTCCAGCGTGGATCGAGCCGTTGTCTCACGACAACAGTGGCATCAGTCGACTGGTGACTTATGACAGTCGACTGATAGGCGGAAATCCAGGTCGCGCGCAAGGATAAAAGGAGCTCGACGGGAAGGATTTTGGCATCGGTTTCTTGAGGCTTTTGGGGCGATTTGCAAATCAGGGTCTCCAAGTTGACATCAAGCAACCAAGTGATCAAGCACCCAAGAGCATTTGTAAAGTGTTTTCTTTACTTGTATTGCTTTGTATTTCATTGTCTTAGCTTGTAGCTTTTGATTATTGTTGTAATCACTATTGTACGAGGTTTCTCCACCTCCGGATTGTTCCGAGAAGGAGTTATTTGATAGTGATGTGTGATTGGCATCGCTAGGGCTCATTTGAGCCCAATCCGTGGAGTAGGAACCGGTTCGGTTCCGAACCACGTTAATATCGTGCGTGTTGTGATTGTATCTTGTTATATTTAGTTGTTATTACTATTCCGCTGTGCTAACAAGATTGTAGACGATCAAACGGGAAAGAACTCCATCATCGTACGGTATCCCGCTATTCACCCCCCCCTCTAGCGGCGTCAAATCTCCAACAAGTGGTATCAGAGCCTGGTGGCTCTTCAACGGATTAACAACCGGGAGCAATACGCTAGAGGGTAAAGATGGAATTCCAAGACAAGCTTGGATGGGACATCAACACACCGGTCCCGTACTCATTATATGGACAAGAAGGCTTCGATTCTTGGAAGAGAAGAATTGAAGATTTTTTGATGATGAAGGACTTCGAGGAATGGTCTCTATTAATGGAAGGATTTGAGTATCCTAGAGGACCAAAAGGTGGCTTCCTCAAGAAGAAGAGATGGAGTGAAGATCAACTCCAAAGATTCGAGAAAAACAAGAAGGTAATCAAATTCATCTTTGATTTAATTCCAAATGAATTCTTGTGTAGCCTAGGTGAATGCATGGATGCTAAGGAGCTATGGAGCGATTTGGCAAAGCTCCATGAAAGCCCATCAATGGTCCAAGAAGAAGAAGAAGAAGAAGAGTTCTCACCCTCTCAAGCTCAAGAAAGTTCACCATCAATTCAAGAAGATAAGGAGGGTGAAGAAGAGAGATCATCCTCACAAGGAAGTGAGGATTCGGAGGTTGATAGGGAATCAACATCCGGATCGGAAGATGTGAAGGAAGTGGAAGAAGCATCCACTTCAAGGATTGAGGGGGAGGAGAGAACTTCCATACCGGAACATCAAAAAGAAGCTTCGACATCTGGTCAAGATGAAGAAGCCCAAAGTCCAATTCCGGTCTCCATTAACCTAGGTAACTCAAACATATGTGTTAATAATAAAATGCATATAATATGTTTTGAGTGTAGGGAAACCGGGCACTATAAGAGCAAGTGCCCAAAGAAGATTAGGAAAGCTCCACCGGCTCCAAAAGTCAAGGATGTCGGTTCCCCAAATATCAAGAGCAAGGAGCATATCATATGTTTCAAGTGCAACTCAAGGGGACATTATAGGAATCAATGTCCTAGGGGAAGCAAAAAGACCGAAGAGGGAGCTACACATGTAGGGGGAGCCTCTAGGGCAAACCCTAAGGTATATTTCAATAATGCACCTTCTTTAGTTAATAGGCAAAGGCATGCTAGGAATTTAAATTCTCTTGCAATTTATGAAAAGCATGCTAATATGAATAAATATTTTTGCTTAGGAGCTAAAAGTGTCCATTTTAGTAATAAGGAGAAATTTGGGACTAATGTCCCTAGAAAAACCATACCTAGTGAATCTATTAAGAAAATACAAGAACATCTAGGTTTTAATCCAAAATGGACTAGGTATATGCCAAGAAAGTCAAATGCCCAAGATTTAAATCAAGATTCTAAAATTGGGAAATTAGAATTAGAGAACCAAGCCTTAAGATCAAGGCTTGAAAAACTTGAAAAGACCCTTAGGAATATACAAAATCAATTTAAAGGGTCTAGTGGTCAAAATCAAGGGTCCAATAGTCACAGTCAACACTTAGGACCTAAGAGTCAAAAGTCAACCAAGGGCAAGAAAGGTTTGGGTCACAAGCCTAAGCCTAAGGTGGCTTATCATTGTGTTCCATTTGACTATGGAACACAAACTAGGTCTAGGAAGACCAAGGTCAATAGGGAAGTCATCCCTAGATTTGACCAAAGGGTATGCCTAGTGGCTAGGGTTTCTAGGAAACCTAAGGTGGCCACTAAGAAGGTTGTTAGGGAGGAAATCCCTAGAGTCAACCTAGGTAAGACCCAAATGACCAAGGCTAACAAGCCTAGGAGGGTCATTAGAAAGGTATCTAGGGTGGTTATCCCTAGGGAATACCTAATCAACCCTAGGAGCTCAAATAGATTTTGGGTTCCTAAGAGCGTGATTGATTCACGCTAAGTGGGTTTAGGGTGTGCCAACCTTGATTGGATGGGTAGCTAACTCAACCATAATAAAGGTGACATTTTAGGTTATTTTCAAGGTTATGGTTGCCTTGGAAATACATTTAAGTGTTAATCCTAAAAGTTTTTAGGATGTGCCAATATTACTTGAGAAGTTTGATAAAATGATCAAAATTGGCACAATTTAGGTTAGTGTGCCATTTTGGGTTTTTGGCACACTTGGGAGAAAACTAGAAATATGGCAAAATATAATTAATCATATGAAATGGCAATTAATATTAAAATTTAGGTATTACTATACCTATATATTTTATATGTCATGCTTTGTTTGCCATATAACATGCCATGACATCATGCTTATTTTTAATCATTCTATATGTCATGTTCATGTTTAGGATAGAGGTAAATGTCATGTGGTTTTAGATCTTATTTTATGCCATGACATCATGATTATGAGCATATGCTTATTTATATCATCGTTAATGTCATAATCATTCATGCATTTAAGAAAATTTGATTAAAATTGATTTAAGGATAATGGCATGACTTGAAGTCCCATTTATAAGGGAATCAAGTAGGGTTGCCTTAGAAAAATGCATGAAACCCTAGATTAAATGAACCAAAACCCACATCTCACATCCAATTGACATGTATGTGTATTTATACACCCTAGATACATGTGAGATGCTAGGATATGAGTTAAGTTCAAGGTGCATAGTGTTTGCATCTAGATGAACTAAAACTCATCTTATATGACTGATGGATCATTGGGAAAGCTTGTGTACAAGTCATGTACTTAGAGCCCAAGGAATATGATCCAAAATAAGGTTTTGAAATCATTTTAAAATCAATTTAGAAAACCTTGGTGAAGTCTATTTTTTGATAGCAATCACCATTGATGAAGTTGATACAAAATAGGGCCAAAACATTGAAAATTTCAATGGTTTTGAGTTTTGTATCAAACTCACTATTTTATGGGTAAATTATTTTTCAAACATTTTTCACCCATTGTTTTGGTCATAAGTATTATACGTATCAAATTTCATGATTTTTCGATATACGTATAATTAGTTATGATTTTCTGAAATTGGATTCTGATAGCTGAATTTCGGAAAATTAGAGAATGATCGCCACTTGGTGGCGGTCGATGAGATGTGATCGTGATTCTGTTAGGATTCGATTGCCGAGTCTGATTCGGGTTAACTTGGTTTGTTTAGCCCGTGTTCATACATGGTAAAGGTCCCTAACCACTCCTAACCCTAGGATATGCTTTGGGAAGCATTATGAAGGGTGAAAATCCATTGGATATGGATTAGGAGTTATGTTAGGTCAAAGTATCAAATTTAGGGTGAGTAAAAGTTCTATGTTGAACTTAGAACCTTAATTTTGATGGTTTAGAGTTCCTATTGGCTTAGGGACTTCCCAAGGACATTGTTGGTGCAATGGTCAAGGGGGAGCAAGCCTTTAGGGGGAGGTATCCATCTTGGGATGATGGATGTTTTTTTTATGGGGAGAATGTTATCAATTGAAAATTGATGAGTGTTTGATACCCAATTTGGAAATTGGGAGAGTGAGATAGGATTGCCTCTCTTGAGTGATATGAGACTTATCACTAGGAAGATGGTAGGCATCCTAGGTATTTTTGATCAAGGGGGAGATTGTAAGATCTCATTGGGATATGAGACATTGACCTCCTTGGAGAAATAATCTTTTTGATGTTAGTCAAAAAGGGGGAGAATGTTTGGGAGAGAACATTTGATTTACATTTTCACTTGAATGTTTGGGGGAGAACATTTAGTGAGTGTTTACCAATTTGGGATAATTGGTAAGGGATTTGAGTTAGTGTTCTAACTCATGATTTGATTGGTTTTTGTCAAACATCAAAAAGGGGGAGATTGTTGGTGCAATCGGCCCAGGTCACGATTGACCAGGACTCGAGTTTGACTCGAGTGATGTTTTGATGTTTGACAAAGTATGTTTGACAAAGTATGTTAGACATAGGATTGACATTGATGTTTGACATTAATGTCGGTGAATATGTTGGGGAGATTGTTTATACAATCGACCCAGTTTATAATTGACTTGATGGTTGACCAGGGTTGACCATGTGAGTATGGGAAGTCCAAGCATGGGTCTTGGCAAGGTAAAGTCCAAGTCATGGGTACTTGGCAATGGAAAGTCCAAGTGGGACACTTGGCAAATTGGAAAGTCCAAGTCTTGAGCACTTGGCATGAGAAGTCCAAGCATGGGTCTTGGCAAATGGAAAGTCCAACATGGGTTGGCAAGGGAAAGTCCAAGTTTGAGTCTTGGCATTTGGGAAGTCCAAGGGGATTGATATTAGCGGCGTAAAGTCCAAGCGGAGTCTTGGCGGTGTAAGTCCAATGTGCCTTGGCGGTGTAGACACCGTTAGCATGACATAGCCGATGGAAGCACCTGGAAGCTAGCGCGATGGATGAACAAGTCATGGATGACTTGGAGGGATCCGAGAGGCGTGAGGCTGATGGAGGTGGCTAGAAGGCTTAGGTCTAGGCTAAGGGTGGTCTAGCAAGTATGGGGGCACCATACTTGGGTTAAAACCTCATTCTTGAGGTTGGCAGTCGACTGGCATTATGGCCGGTTCGACTACCGTGAGTCGACTTGAGTTCGACTGCCAGGTTAGAGTTGGGATTGCTCTGGCGATCAGCTCATGGGAAGCGATCGGTGATAGCTCTGCGATGCCAAGGGATGTGATCGCCGGTCGAGTGTCAAGCGCGAGCGCTCCGTGGCCGTAGGCGGTCGACTACGGGCGTTAGCGATCGGCCGCCAATGTTGGCGATCGGCCAAGAGATCCGTTGGAGTTTTTCGGCGTGGATCGAGCCGTTGTCTCACGCGACAGATGGCATCGATCGAGTGACTTATGACGATCGTGATAGGCGGAAATCCAGGTCGCGCGCAAGGATAAAAGGAGCTCGACGGGAAGGATTTTGGCATCGGTTTCTTGAGGCTTTTGGGGCGATTTGCTGCTGCAAATCAGGGTCTCCAAGTTGACATCAAGCAACCAAGTGATCAAGCACCCAAGAGCATTTGTAAAGTGTTTTCTTTACTTGTATTGCTTTGTATTTCATTGTCTTAGCTTGTAGCTTTTGATTATTATTGTAATCACTATTGTACGAGGTTTCTCCACCTCCGGATTGTTCCGAGAAGGAGTTATTTGATAGTGGTGTGTGATTGGCATCGCTAGGGCTCATTTGAGCCCGATCCGTGGAGTAGGAACCGGTTCGGTTCCGAACCACGTTAATATCGTGTGTGTTGTGATTGTATCTTGTTATATTTAGTTGTTATTACTATTCCGCTGTGCTAACAAGATTGTAGACGATCAAACGGGAAAGAACTCCATCATCGTACGGTATCCCGCTATTCACCCCCCCTCTAGCGGCGTCAAATCTCCAACATCGACTGCTCCAAGTTGACTGAAGACTTGAGTGGTGTTCAAGTCTAGTTTCTGTCCCAGCAGTCGACTGCCAAAGATTGGTAGTCGATTGGCGAAACCATCAGTCGACTGGTCATGAGGGTTTCAGGCACAGAACATTGGATAGTTGACTGCTCACTTCGGGCACTCGACTGTTAGCTCCAATAGTCAACTGATGGGAAGATCAGTCGACTGATGTGGGAGTCGTTGGTTGGAATCCAACATGGAAGAAGTCGTTACGAGGCAATGACTACAGCAGAAGTCGACTGATGGCTCGATCAGTCGACTGCTAGCTGCCCAACGAGAAGAATGACCTCTTCTCTATAAGAAGGGGCCTTGGGTCATCTTGGGGGGAAATGCTTCAACTTAAAATCACACCCAAGTGCCCTAAACGTTTTTTACTCTTCTTACTTGATCTTATTTCAATTCTATTGTAATAATAGAGATCTTGTGTAAGAAAGGTTACCTCCACCTAACTTTGTGCAAAGAAGAGATTAGTGAATTGGTTAAGGCATGATTCACCTAGAACGAATCGGGTCGTGGACTAGCGGCAAGGGCCATGAACCACATTACATCGGTTTGTTAGCATTGTCTTTTTAATTGTCTTTATTATTTATATTTCCGTTACGCTAATCATAAGTGTAGATGATTAAGAAGCGATTGAACTCCACCATCTACGAAAGAAGGCTATTCACCCCCTCTAGTCGTCCATCGATATTCCAATAAGTGGTATCAGAGCGAGGAGCTTATCGAGGACTAACCGTCAACACAAGCACGACAAGATGGTCAACTCCAACTTCCATCCGCCAAAGTTTGAGGGGGAATTCGCTTTGTGGAAAAAGCGAATGGAGGTATTTTTCGAAACCGACTTTGAAATTATTTTAATTATGGAAAATGGTTTCGAGTTGCCTAGGGATGAGGAAGGGGAGTCACTAGAGAAATCGAGATGGACAAAGAAGCAAAGAGAGGAGTACTTGGCGAATTCAAAGGCCAAGCACTATTTGTACAATGTGCTCCCTCAACAAGAAGTAAAACGAATAAGAGAATGCGCTAGCGCCAAAGAGATGTGGGAGAAGCTTGTAGAACTTCATGAAGGCACATCCGAGGCCAAGCTAGCAAGAAGAGATGTCCTCCGCTCCCAACTCAATAATATCAAACTCGATAATGGAGAAAAGGTAACATCTTTACATTCTCGTTTTAAATAAATTCTTAACGGTTTATCTAGTGTAGGGGAGAAGCTCTCCAATAGGGACATGATCATGAAGGCAATTGATACATTCCCTTGATCATCAAGGTGGAGTTCCATGGTGGACTCATTTTATATCTCAAAGAATCTAGAGGTAAGTACTCTAGATGAATTTTTCTCCACTATGGAATTACATGAGTCTAGGCTTGAAGAAATAGTAGAAGAGAAAATCAAGCCATCAAGGGGAGTGGACTATTAGCCAGGAAAGGAAAGAAGAAGAAGAAGGAGACTCCACTACCTTCCTCATCCGATGAATCCTCTTCCTCCATGGATAGCAATGAGGAGGCCTACATGGTAAGGAAGGTAAGGCGTGCATTGAAAAATTTTAAATTTAATAAATCTCATGATAGGGGAAGAAGGCTAAGGAGGAAGATCATTTGTTACAATTGTCAAGGAGAGGGACACATAAGGGATGATTGTCCCCTCTTAAACAAAAGCAAAGAAGAAAGGAGAAAGAAAGAAGAAAAGAAGAAGGGGAGCAAGAAGAAGGAAGATGAAAAGAAAACAAAAGAAAAAGGGAAGCCTAAGGCACATAAGGCCACATGGGATGATCCATCATCCTCATCGGAAGAAGAAGAAGCCTTCACAAGACTTGCCCTAATGGAAATAGAAGACTTGGACTCCACCTCATCCTCCGAACAAGAAGCAAGCACAAGTGAGGAGGAGAGCTCAAGTGAAGGGGGAGCTTCATCTTCATCCTTATCGAAATCGGAGGAAGAAGATATGGAAACTATGCTAACAAATCTTTTACTGAGAAAATTGTTTCCATGATTTCAAGTTTAACGAGGGACTTATTTAAAATGAAAAATAGAAATAAATGCATGCAAAATGAAATTAAGGCCCTAGAAGAAAAACTAGCAAAAGCATGCTCACATGTTGATTATGTTCCTTTTGATGTTAATTGTTAGACTCTCCGAGCCGCAAAAACCTTTTTTTGTGTTGTGGAAACCTCGGAAGCCGACCATGAATCAGTGCAAAGATAAATAAAATTCATGTACATGTTTCTCTACACTAGATCTAACTTAGATCTACATGGGAAGAACGTTACCCTTGTAGTGATGCCCTTCACTTATCCCGCTTGTCCAAAAGGTTGTCGGATCTCGTAGAGTGTCAAGTGTACACTCCTCTACACGTATCCACACGGACAAAAGGTGGAGAGAACCACTTAGAGTGTGCTAGCACTCTTGGGAGGTCTCGACAATGGAGGAGAGGGAGAGAAGAAGAAAGGAGAAGGAAAAAGAATAATTCAATTAGCCTCACTAGTGTTTTGGCCGACCACTTAAGGAGGGTTAAAAACATCCATGTAATACCAAGATCCATGGCTCTTGGTCTTCCTAATGAGGTGGCACACCATGATGTGTCCATGATGATGTGGAACATCATCATTGGCCGGCTCTATGCCAAGTCACCATGAAGTGACATTTTGTCAAGTCAAACTTGACCCTTCATCTTCCCTCTCAAGTCAAGTCAAACTTGACTTCTTATCTCCCATGGTTGATCAAATCTAACCTTTGATTCAAGTTAATTTAATTTAATGAATCTCTATTCATTAGTTTAAATTGACTCAATGAATCAAATCTAAATTAGACACATTCAACACTTGAATCAAATTGAGTCCAACTCAATTAGTCTAATTTGGATTACTCTTAGGCTACGTTTGGTATGCCGTAATCTGCCTTGTAATGTAATCCAGATTACATTACAAGGCAGATTCCTTTGTTTGTTATTGTCTTAGAGCTGTAATGTAATGTAATCTGGATTACAAAAGGCACTAAAGTTTTGTAATCTGGATTACAAACCAAAACCTATGTAATCCAGATTACATTACAAGCTTCCAATTTGCATGCAATAAATTACATTTGCATGCATGCAAATGTAATTTATTGCATGCATGCAAATGTGATTTATTGCATGCAAATGGGATTTAGGCTGTGTTTGGCGATCGACGGCGGTCGGTCGGTCGACAATCGACGGCGGGCCGACCGCGATGACGGCCGGCGATCGGCCGACGGCGATCGCGGCCGGCGGTGATCGGCGGCGATCGGCGGCGGCCGGCCAGCGGCCGATCGACCGATGATCGCGGCGGCCGCCGGCGGCGGCGATCGCGGCCGGCGGCGACGGCGGTGGCCGATCGGCGGATCGGCAACCGCCGGGGAGTGGCGACGACCGGCGATGGCCATCCCGTCGGTGATCCTATCGTCTTTGTAATGGACACCAAACAAAAGAATGTAATTACCTTTGTAATCCAAGATTACATACAATTTGTATCCAAACATAGTATTGTAATCAAGATTACATTGCATTCCATTACAACTTAGATTACATTACAACTTGGATTACATTACGCCCTACCAAATGCAGCCTTAATCTAATTTGGTTCATCACATGAACCTAATCCTTTTGGTCCATCATATGAACCTAATCTCCATCTAATTTCCCTTTGTGTGTGACCCTATAGGTTCTTGTAGCATTGGCAATGTTCTTAAACTGATTTAGAAACATAAGCAATGAGCGGTATCGAGCAACACACACTACTAGAAAAGCTACCTTTAACGACGAAATTTAATGACGGTATTAAAATACCGTCGTTATTAGTAGTTCAATAACGACCAAATTTAATACCCGTCGTTAATGTATATGCATTAATGACGGTATTTTATCCTGTCGTTGATACTTTATCATCAACTACGATTTTTTTTATTTCCATCGTTAATGGCAAGCCTTTAACGACGGTATTTCCTCTCGTCGTTATTGCAAGACCTTCAACGATGGTTTTTTTCTCCCATCGTTATTACTTTTTTGATTTTTTTTTTATAAAGTTGAGACTCTAAATCGTTTTGTTTATTAATCGAAAACTATTTTTTTTTTAATTATAATCATTTTCATTATGTTTTTTTTAATTATGAAAATATAATTTTATTCATATCCATTTTCACATTTTTTTCCATTTCTATTTCCTTACAAACTATCTTTATTTTATTCATTTTATTTCTTTTCTTATATTTTTTTCCCTTTTACTTTTTCTCCTAAATGCTACGCTAGGTTATTTCTCACGACTTCCTTCCTCTCCTCTCCAGTTTCCATCGGCGGCGATTACCATCGGCGAACCCTTCCATCGGCGATTCCCATCGGCGATCCCCATCAAGTTTCCATCGGCGATTCCCATCGGCGATTCTCCATCGACTACTCACCTTCGTAGCTTCGCCTCTATGGCATCCTAGATTTTTGCATCTCTCGAGTGATCGACAGTCTGGTGCGGTAGAGATTCCTTGATCTCCAAGCGAATCCCATCAATCCAACAATCCTTGATCACCAAGCTCCTATTTGTGGTGAGATTTTTTGCTTCCTTTTGCTAAAAGATTCGGTTATTTATTTATTTTTTATTTTGGCTGATTTTTCCGAGTTAATCTGGTTCCACTCTGAAATTCTAGTATTTTTCTGCACATTCAGTTGATAAATTTTGACACTTTAAGATTTATCTCTTTTTATATTCAAACATTGTGCAATGTTGAGATCTCAAAAATTATAATTTAGGGTTTTATAGATTCTTGTTGCTGCCCATGATATCATTTTCATCTAATTGAGGAAATTGCATCTAGTTACCAGATAATGGATCTTAAATGCAGTTTGAATCATAAAAATTGACCTTTCTTTCATGGATTTAGGAAGCCTCTAGATGACAAAAAGAGTCTTAAACACTTTTGGTGGTTAATGGTTTGATTTTGTTTCATTAAATTAGGTGAAACGCCAAGATCTAGTTGCCACATTTTTTGCTTGTTCCTAACAAACTTTGCTTGCATCTCAAAGAATGAAACCTAGATATAGTGCTACCGAAATCTACACTAATTATATAAATATATATACATTTCTCCATTGCCAGAACTATCTGAAAATGTTATGCAGAAAACTCTAAGAAATTCTGCTAGGAAAGATATTATACTCACTAGGCTTTGATCAAGTTGATTAGGACTCACTATTTGTAAAAATATTCTTGAGTTTGCCTACCTAATATTTCAAAGTGTAGAGTAGCCTTATTTGAACATTCTTAAACCAAATTAAATTTATGTAGTTGTCTTTGATTTACAAAGCATCTTGCCATGTTTACTGCAGATTAATCTAGAAGCATTGGAAAAGGTTTTTTCTTCAACTAAGTTTCTTTAGTATTGGTGATTTTTTTCCTTTAGAAATAGGGTATCCAAGTGTGTCATATTTTTGCCCATATGTGAGTAATAAAATGAACTAGCACATCAACTCATCATGCTTGAAAAAAAATTCATCTAATCTTTTCTTAGACTAGTATAGTAAACCTACCTTGTGTTAGACTGATAATGTCCCATCCAACCTATATATATATATTTGAATAAATTTATATCTCCATCAAGAATAGACTAATGATCCATTGAAAAGTAAATTCATCTTAATATTTATAATATGCTAGTATATTTATTTTGACACAAGTGAGTCCTCTAATATTTCAATGTGTCTTTTCATTTATGGCAAAGTTGCAGGTCCAACATTATTTGTGGTTAATTTTGTCCACCGTTTTGCCATTTAGAGAATGACACCCGATAAGAAATGGATGGATCTTATTAATGATCGACTTGGTGAAGCATATGGGCAGGGGATTGAAAATTTTTTGAACTATGCTTTTGAGAGAACAGGTGCAACAAATGAAATTAGATGTCCATGTGTTAAATGTGTTAATGCACGTTTTGGGTCTAGGGAATCAGTTAAAATGCACTTGATTGTTTATGGAATACTTCAAAATTATAGATTTTGGTATCATCATGGAGAAAAGCCAAGGGATGAGTTGGAGCCACACAATTCAGAAAATGAATTAGATGATAATGATGACTTCATGGAAGATTTTCTAAGGGATCTACATCCACATTATGATGATTCAAACCGTGCCAATATTAATGAGGAACCAAATGATGAAGCTAAAAACTTTTATAGATTATTAAATGATTCAAAAGAACCTTTGTACCACGGATCAAGGGTTTCAAAATTGTCAGCATTAATAAAGTTACTTCATCTCAAAAATGTTGGACAATGGACAAATAAATCATTTAGCATGTTGTTGAAATTGTTGAAGCAAGAAATATTGCCAGAAAATTCTGATATTCCAGATTCATATTATGATGCTAAAAAGTTTATTAGAGATATCATCCTTTCTTATGAAAAGATTGATGCATGTAAAAATAATTGTATGTTATTCTGGAAAGACCGTAAGAACTTGGATTTCTGTGAAGTGTGTGGAATATCTAGATAGAAGGAGGAAAGACATAGTGGGGAAACTCGATTTAAAGCCAATGGAAAGAAGATTTCGAAGAAGATATTACGTTATTTCCCACTAAAACCAAGGTTGCAAAGGTTATTCATGTGTTCAAAAATAGCTCCTTACATGAGATGGCACAGTGATGTAAGGGTTGATGATGAAGTTCTAAGGCATCCAGCTGATTCTATGACATGGAAATCATTTGATGAAAAATATAAAGATTTCTCCACAGATTCTCGCAATGTGAGACTTGGCCTCGCAAGTGATGGGTTTCAACCATTCGCAAATTCAAAAACAACATATAGTATTTGGCCTGTGATTCTTATTCCTTATAATTTACCACCATCGATGTGTATGAACATATCTAACTTCATTTTATCCATGTTAATTCATGGTCCAGAAAGTCCTGGTGATGTAATTGATATCTATCTGCAACCACTGATCGATGAATTGAGTGAGTTGTGGCACACTGGAGTAGAAGCATTTGATATATCAACTTCGCAAAATTTTACTTTACGTGCTGCTTTATTGTGGACAATTAATGATTTTCCGGCATATGCAAATTTATCTGGATGGAGTACAAAAGGGAAGTTAGCATGTCCTTGTTGTAATAAGGATACTTGCTCAATGAGATTGACACATGGTGGTAAAGAGTCCTATATGGGGCATCGACGTTATCTCCCATTGAACCACAAATGGCGCAAAGATAAGGATTCCTTTGATGGTACAGTTGAAATGAGATTGCCGCCTAAATCATTTTCGGGAAAAGATATTTTATGTCAAGTTCAAGATTTGGAAGGCATAATCTTAAGTAAAGACACTTCTAGAAAGACAAAAATATCGCATGACAAACGGGGTGATAATTGGAATAAGAAGAGTATATTCTTTAAACTACCATATTGGGAAACATTGTTATTGAGACATAATTTGGATGTGATGCATATTGAGAAAAATATATGTGACAGTGTTCTTGGAACAATTATGGATATTAAAGGCAAGACTAAAGATAACCATAAAACACGTCTTGATTTGCAACTCTTGAATATAAGGCCTGAATTACATCCTGTTGCAATAGGAGATGATCTTGAGTTTCCTGCCGCACTTTACACATTGTCCTTTAGTGAGAAACGCCAGCTTTGTTTATTTCTTAAAGAATTAAAAGTGCCCGAAGGCTTTTGTTCAAACATCGCAGATTGTATAAATGTTAACGAGAACAAGATTTCAGGCTTAAAGAGTCATGATTGTCACATCTTCCTAGAATATCTTATTCCTATTTCAACACGTGGATTACTTTCAGAATCAGTGTATGAAGCTCTTGTTGAGCTATCAATGTTCTTTTCTAGTTTGTGTTCCAAATCACTAAAGATGGAAGACTTGAAACAGCTTGAAAGACAAATTCCTATCACACTTTGCAAGTTGGAAAAGATTTTTCCACCCTCATTTTTTGACATCATGATACATTTGCCAATTCATCTGGCGATGGAAGCTATGCTTGGGGGACCTGTTCAATATCGGTGGATGTATCCAATAGAACAAAAGTTACGTACTTTCAAATCATATGTTCGAAATAAAACTCATCCAGAGGCTTCAATTGCTGAGGGTTATATTGCAAATGAGTGTATTAGTTTATGCTCAAAATATTTCGACACATCTAGTTGTGGATGTATGGAAAGTCATGATGGTTTATCTATATTTTCATCCATCGAAGATTTATCAGTGGGGATAGCATGCAATTTGGATCGTGTTGACCAAGAGCAAGCTCACATCTACATATTAAAGAATTGTGAAGAAGTTCAATCATTTTACAAGTATGAAACTATAAACTTATTCTTTTATATAGTTGTTTCAATTAGGATTAAACTCTAAATTTCCTTTGTAGTGACTACTTGCAAATTCGTGCTTCTAGCGATTTGGTTTTGTCCGATGAGGAATGGGATAGACAATTTGTTAAGTGGTTCAGAGTCAGAGTAAGTGACATTTTTTAATGTACATACATGTCTTTATTTTCACTAATAAATTATATCGTGAGTATGAATTTTTTTTTGTTCAAATTATATAGGTCGAGAGGTTATATAAACATGACAAAAACAAAAAACTGGAAGATCTACTTTCTTTGTCACGTGGGCCTACACAATATGGAAAGTCATTTGTATGTTGTAAAGTAAATGGATATAAATTCCACACTGAAGAGCACAACAAAGGCCTAAGGACACAAAATAGTGGTATTCTCGTTGTTGGAAACTATGGCACAGAAAATATTGACTATTATGGAGTGTTGTCACAGATTATTGAATTGCAATTTCTTGGTGAAAGGCGAATTGTGGTCTTTAAGTGCAAGTGGTTTGATGTACATTCTAGAGAAAGAGGGATCAAAGTGGATAAATATGGTCTTGTTAGTGTAAATTGTCAACGATTGTTGAAATCAAATGAGCCTTTTGTATTGGCCACTCAAGCATCACAAGTATTTTATGTGAAAGATAATACCTCAAAAGGTTGGCACATAGTAACAAAGACATATCCTCGATACTCATATCATATGTTAATGGAGAGAGATTCAATGTCCACCGATACAGATGATATCCTCGAAGCTTATCAAAGATGAGGAGATATGTTTATAAATATTTATTTGCTTGGTGTAAGTGTTTTAAACTTCTAAATATATTGTTTATATTTTTTTTTATTTAATTAATATAATAATGTATTTTTTATAGGATCATGGATTCTCAAAATTCATCTTTGGATGCTAATGGACTGGTATTCTCTAAAACTCTATTCTTACTTTGTTGTAATATTATTTAATATGTTGTTATAATGTTAGACAACTATTAATGCAATGTTCTTGTTTTTTTTTGTCAATTATTGTGAATATTGGTTATGTTTAGAGGAGATAAAGTTGGTTTATGCAAAAAATGCTGCAATCCTGTAACAAAAATATGGACAGGATAGAAGGAACACTCAAGTACAATAAACTCCCGCAATAAACTCGAGCCCGAAAATAATAGCTCATGATTGTATTTGTGGATGTATAATATAGATAAATTTGCTCTATAGATAAAGGTCATCACTAGCCCACGTAAATAATATAATATAGAATTATTACAAGTTTTCATGCTAAAAAGATAGGAACTAAAGGATAGGGATAAATCTATGTGGATTTATGGTGATTTGTTTAAAATCAAGTCTACATAGATTAGTTATGGCCTTATTTGGTTTTAGAATTGGTTATGCAAGTGCATTTTCTATTTTTTTTTTTGTTCATTGTTATTTTTCGATAAACTGTTTCTGCAGTGATGTATAGCATGAATGTTCTCTCAATAAGACTGTTTGTTGATACGATTGCAATTGCCAACCAATTTCTGGTTCAGACCCGTTGTAGTCATCATGTCTCATAATCGTACTTTTTATTCTCTCTGTTTGGTTTTTGGTCAGTGATAAGGGACATTAGATCAGTTCTCTCCAATGATTGTTTCGCTCTTTTAAAGATATTTCTACAATCTGTCTACGTAAACATTAGAATCGATAGCTGGACTTTTAAATGCTAACCATTATCAAATCTTTAAGGATCTGCTCACTGACTTTGCAATCGTTCAATGTTCAACTAAGTGCCAGACATGGGCATGACATTCTCCTTCCCTATTGCTTGCTATGCTGCCAACAATGGCGGTTTGGAAGCTATCCTCAGTTTAGGCGACAATGCCAGCTTCAACGGCTGAGACTTCGAGTCTTCTATTCGTGGCAAGTTATTGCTCCAAGGATCAATGAACTTCAATGGAAGAGAGTGTAGGGATGTATACTTAAAAGTCTATTTTTTGTATGAACATCTTTATTTTGAAATAAGAATCACATGATCATTGTTTGTATATTTTTATGGTTATGCAATATTGTCTAATGCCTTACATTGTAGATAACATGGTGTGTGGTGTCACACGGGAGATCATGTTATCGGCTCCTTGTAAAGTATAAGTAAAGGCTCACAACCGAGATGACTTTGGACAAACCATCGGAATGGTTGTAGTGTGATTTGGTATTGGTTTGTCTTGACCATAGAATCACACTAGTGCACTTTGTGTGTATTGAGCAGGACCGACACAGAGGTGATTCGATTTATTGCTGACTACATAATCGAATCGGACCTCAGATATTATTTAGTACATGCTCTTAATCCCGATATAATAACGGGCACATATACTTGGTACTCATCTCTTTGATTTACCAATGGGCGAGATTTATAGATTAAATCGATAGACTCGGTAAGTTGGGAGATGATATTATTTATATGGTGTGCCGTTGATTATAGGAGGAAACCGTGTCCTATATATTAGGATGATGATGTCCCCTTGAGGAGCTCATAAGGTTCATCATGTAAACCCTGCAGGTGGACTTAGTCCGGCATGATGAAAAGGTTGAGTGGTACTACTCATGGAATTAGATGTCGATTAATTAATGGTCAGTAAATTAATTAATTGACGGACATTCGAGATCTTAAACACGGGGAGAAAATGTATAAATAATATATGGAGCCCATATTATCATATGGGGGTTGGTGAGGTAGATCAATGATGGACCTTTAGTGGATTGGACCATCATTAGTGGATCGGACTTTATGTGGGCTTGATCCATGGGTGACCAAGACCTAACTCCTCCTCATGGTCCCTAATGTAGCCCATTAACACCTCAAGATGCTTAGATCCAATGGATAGAAACAAAACACTAAGATCCATTGGTAGAGATTAAATCTCTAAGATCCGACGGTTGAGATTAAATCTCTAGATCCGACGGTTGAGATTAAATCCCTAGAACCAATGGAGGAGATTAATTCATGGCTTATCCCCAAACTCTATAAAAGGTGGCATGGGGTTGGCGTGAAGATCATCATAGAGAGGGAGCAAGGCTTGGGCGGCAAGAATAGGGCAATCCTAGTTGAGATAGGATTGGAATTAGGGTTAGGGTTTTGAGGCTAGGGTGGCACCAAATAAGGAAGGTTCTTTCTCTCTTCTTCTTCCTCTTTGTGCCAACGTCCAGCAGCTTCTCCCAGCTTTTTTCCAGCCTTGGTCGACGCCCAAAGCCTCCTTCTTCTTCTCCTTAGGTGGTGGAAACAAGATATAGGATTTCCCTAGGTATCTTGGTTGCTTCCCACCACCATCTCCTTCATTTACTTGGCCGGCGGCAAGGAAGGGATTGATTCCTTGTTGGTTGAGTTTTGGAAGGAGAAAAACATTGTTTCTCTTCTTCCTCTTGCTTGGGAAAGCAAGGAAGGAAGTTTTGCGATCTAGGAGCTTCGACTTTTGGTGGATCGTCGCCCACACGACGTCCAAAAGGAGGAGGGTCATACATTAGAAGACCAAGAGGTATAACTATTCTTCTATCTCTTTTATTCATTGCTTGTGTTTGTTTTTCAAAATATAAGCATGTTATATTTCTGTAAATAGGCTAAATAATACTTGGATCCCGAGTACAAACACAAAAACCGGCGATCCGGACATCGTCTATTCCGCGGCTACTCGTAGGATAGAGGATGGTCGCTTGAACAACTAGTTTGTTCAAGTGACCTCTCTAAATGAATAGCACGACGATGACTTGGTTGCTTTGGGAATCCCTTTTGTCTAAGATTAAATTTTTAATCCGGGGACATCAAAGGGATCACCATGGTCAAGCAACCGAGGTGAAGGGGAAGCGAAGTTTCCCCTCACGGATCAACCCCAACAATTGGTATCAGAGCCAAGGATTCCGGTTTTGTGTGTTTAGGATTCGGTTAATTTTATGTACTTTTTCATATATTATATGTGCCGGATAATAGTAGGATATGCGTAGTTTAACTCTTTGGTTGTAGGCATAAGATCCGACTATTATGGCCGTGTGTGTGTTTGTGATTGTATGTGTGTAAATATTTATTTTGTTGAATCCTCGGGGTTGACGTGGCTAGTATTTAGTTTTTTTGTAAATTAAATACGGCATTGTTTAGCCGCTCTTTATTTTATTTTACTTTCGATCTAGATTCATGTACACTCCCTCGTGGAGTATAGGATCGATGGATGTAAATTAAAATAGGTTTTAGTCTCGGCTCGGATCTCCGGAGGGCTTGTACATGGCGTAGGAGGAGCGGACGAGATGGCGATGCGACGGGAGCCATATTGAAGACAAAGGCCATAATAGTTGGAAAATAATTTATTTTTCATATTTATTGCTTTTTGTTTGATATGCATGTCGTAGGAAAATTCCTCATTTTTAATTTACTAAGTGGGAGAGGGATATTTTAATTAATTCCCGTGGCCTCCATTACAATTTGACGTGTGATGCAACAAACTTGCGTGTTGGCTCTGAGTGCCTTCCTCCCTGCGGATGAGTTTGTTTGCGGATCACTAGGTCAAATAATGGTTATAGGAAATTATCTAGGAGCATGTGTACTTCCACAGCGGTAAGGCACATAATCCGAAATAATTCCCTTAGTATCGTGTAATGGTGCACACTTAGATGCAAATTAAAAGTATCCTCCCCATCGGAGTCACTGCTTTTATTTGTAGGGCTAAAGAGGAACCAACTATTAATTTTATTTGTCGAAAAGTAAGGTTGACAAGATAATAAAATTAATGGGTAAAACCTCCTCTTACAAATGTGGAATTCGTATACGTCCACACTGTGTGGCATGCGATATTCTCGGTGGATTGAGGTGTTGGTTGATATCAAAATTTTATTGTTTGAGGAATCAATAATTTTTTGAAATCTAATGTTTTGATTTATGTGATTCTTAGGTTTTCTTTCAAAATGACTTTCAACCCACTTGCTGTGATACTGAAAGAGAACAAACTTACTGGACCCAACTATGTAGATTGGAAGAGGAATCTAGATATTGTCTTATTCAGGAATACAAATATGTACTCCTCGAAGAGTGCCATCCCAAGCCTACAGATAATTCTGGGGGAAAGGAGAGAGAGAGCTATAGGAAGTGGAACAAGGCCGATGAGATGGCACGGTGTTACATTTTGGCATCTATGTCAAATGTACTCCAACATCAGCATCAAGCCATGCCCACTGCCTATGATATGATGCTCAATCTCAAGGAGCTTTTCGGACACCAGAATCGGGCTGCGAGGCAAGAGGCCATGAGAAACTTGATGACGACCACCATGATCGAGGAACACCGTGAGGATCATGTTCTCAAGATGATGGCTCATTTGAATGAGCGTGAGGTCCTAGGAGCTGAGATCGATGGGAAACCCAGGTCGATATCATACTCCAGTCTCTGCCTAGGAGTTTTGAGCAGTTTCGCCTCAACTACAACATGAACAAGAGGTTGTATTCATTGGCGGAACTTCGGCGAACTCCAGCAGAGGACTATTTCGTCAGTGCTCAGTGCATGCCGTGATGACCCGAAGGTTTACGCTTCTAAGCGAAGGCAAGAAGAAGAAGAAACAAACCGGGCAAAGGCGGTGGGAGGTACTCAGGAGGAGTGAAGAAGCCGAAGGCAAGTGCTTCACTTGTAAGCGGATCGACATCGAAGAAGGATCGCCAACCGCAAGAACAAAGGTATATCTTTTGGACTAGTCGTTGAAACATGTTAGCGGTGTTATCTACCACGGTGTGTAGATACGAGCCAGATCATGTCTGCAATACTTTGCAGGGTTCCAGAAACAGACGGGGTGAAGGAGATTACCTGTACTTGGGCGATGCCACAAAGGTGGCGGCATTGCGATGGGGAGACGTTCATTTATCTTTTGAGAAAAATAAACTTTTGGTTCTTAAGAATTGCCTTTATGTACCCTTATTTAGAAAGAATTTAATTTCAGTTTCTAAATTGTTTATGGATGGATATTCTATTTCTTTTAATGACAGAGTTGTTATAAGAAGGAATAAGGACATTATCTGTTCGGGTACATTGATAGGAAATTTGTACACACTTGAACCAAAACCTCCCACGATGCAAATTGAAGTTAATAACTCATCTTCTAAATCCAATAAGAGAAAAGAACCTTCGAAGATGAACCAAACATATCTTTGGCATCTTAGGCTTGGTCACATTAACCTAAGCAGATTGATAGCTGATGGACCTTTGGGCTCATTAGTGGTGGAGGATCTCCCAACCGGAGAATCTTCCTTGGAGGTTAAGATGAACAAGAGGCATTTCAAGGCCAAGGGTATAGAGCCAAAGATGTGTTAGAATTGGTTCATTCTGATTTGTGTGGTCCTATGTCTATCCAGCTAGAGGTGGTTTTGAATATTTCGTCTCTTTTATAGACGATTATTCAAGATATGGATGCATTTACTTGATGCGCCGCAAGTCTGAATGCTTTGACAGGTTCAAAGAATTCAAGGCTGATGTGGAGAACCGTCAAGGTAAAAGTATCAAGACCCTACGATCTGATCGTGGTGGTGAATACCTCTTGGGAGAGTTTAGGAATTACTTATCAGAGGCTGGGATTCAATCCCAATTGTCTGCACCTGGCACACCCCAGCAGAATGGTGTAGCAGAGCGAAGGAATAAGACTCTTATGGAGATGGTTAGATCAATGATGAGTTATTACGACTTGCAGTTCGTTACGGGGATATGCTCTAGATCTGGTATACATTACGAACTTGGTTCCATCTAAATCGTGCCTTCTACTCGTAGAATTGTGGGATCTGGCAAGCCTAGTCTGAGACATATTCGGATATGGGAGTCTAGCACATGTCTTTGGCGAGATCTTTGGTAAGTTGGAACCTCGTACAGAAGTGTGCATGTTTGTTGGCTACCCTAAGGGAACGAAGGGTGGTTTGTTCTATAGTCCTAGAGATCAGAAGGTGATCGTGAGTACGAATGCCAGATTTCTAGAGGAGGACTATGTGATGAACCACAAGCCCACGAGTAAAATTGTTCTGGAGGAGTTAAAAGGGGAAGTCACTTCTTTAGTACCACCGGTACAAGAGGATATACCACATGTCACTGCACCACGTGTCACAGAGGATACACAGGTGATACCTCGTCGTAGTGGGAGGGTTGTGAGACAGCCTGATAGATTCATGTTCTTGGGAGAATCTTCTGATTTGGTCCCTGACGAACATGAACCTGATCCCTGGACATATGATGAGGCAATCCAAGATAAAGATGCAGTATCTTGGCAGAGTGCAATGAATGCTGAGATTGAATCTATGGATTCAAATCAGGTCTGGGAGCTAGTAGAACCACCCGATGGTGTAAAAACCATTGGATGCAAGTGGATATACAAAAGAAAGAGAGGAATAGATGGGAAGGTTGAGACCTTCAAAGCGAGGCTTGTTGCGAAGGGGTATACTCAGAAAGAGGGTATCGATTATGAGGAGACCTTTTCACCGGTAGCCATGCTTAAATCTATCCGGATTCTCTTATGCATAGCAGCTCATATGGATTATGAGGTGTGACAGATGGATGTCAAGACAACTTTCCTTAATGGAAGTCTTGAGGAAAACATCTACATGAAGCAACCAGAGGGATTCATTGCTAAGGGAAAAGAGCATCTTGTATGTAAGCTTAATCGGTCCATTTATGGATTGAAACAAGCTTCGAGGTCTTGGAACATTCGGTTTGATGAGGTGATCCAGTCTTATGGATTTATTCAAAGTCCGGATGAGTCTTGTGTATACAAGAGATGTGACAGAAACGTAGTGGTATTTCTTGTACTATACGTAGATGACATTTTGTTGATTGGCAACAATATCAAGGTGTTATCGGACGTAAGGGTATGGTTGTCCAAACAGTTTGATATGAAGGACTTGGGAGAAGTGGGACACATCCTTGGGATCAAGGTTATAAGGGATCGCAAGAAAAGGATGTTGTGTTTATCCCAAGCTTCATACATAGACACGATTATGGAGCGTTTTAGCATGCAGAACTCCAAGAAGGGTTTTCTACCTTTCAGGCATGGAGTACCTCTATCTAAGGAGATGTGTCCTAGATCATCTGAGGAGATAGAGGAGATGAAGGCGGTTCCTTATGCTTCGGCAGTAGGAAGCCTCATGTATGCGATGCTCTGTACGAGACCAGATATCTGCTTTGCCGTGGGCATGGTCAGCAGATATCAGAGTAATCCAGGACAGGGACATTGGACTGCGGTAAAGCATATATTGAAGTACCTGAGAAGGACTAGGGATTATATACTGGTTTCAAGGCGGACCAATTACTCCTCAGGTTACACGGATTCCGACTTCCAATCTGATAGGGATAACAGTAAGTCTACCTCAGGTTTTGTGTTTACTTTGGGAGGTGGAGCCATTGTATGGAGGAGTGTCAAGCAAAAGTGCGTGGCAGACTCCACCATGGAAGCTGAGTATGTGGCGGCCTCTGAGGCGGCCAAAGAAGCTGTATGGCTCAGGAACTTTCTGATGGACTTGGATGTGATTCCTGGTTTGCCCAGAACTATCACGATTTATTGTGATAATAGTGGTGCAGTTGCAAACTCGAAGGAACCACGAGCCCATAAGGCTAGTAAACACATAGAGCGCAAGTACCACCTGATACGAGAAATCGTAAAGCGAGGAGAAGTTGCTGTGGCCAAGATTGCATCGGAGGATAACCTGGCAGATCCTTTCACTAAGGGCCTTCCGGCGAGAGCTTTTGATAGGCAGGTGGAGGGAATGGGGATCAGATGTATGACACTTTGAGGACAGCATAGTCTTTTAGTATAAGTGGGAGATTGTAGGGATGTATACTTAAAAGTCTATTTTTTATATGAACATCTTTATTTTGAAATAAGAATCACATGATCATTGTTTGCATATTTTTATGGTTATGCAATATTGTCTAATACCTTACATTGTAGATAACATGGTGTGGTGTCACACGGGAGATCATGTTATCGGCTCCATGTAAAGTATAAGTAAAGGCTCACAACCGAGATGACTTTGGACAAACCATCGGAATGGTTGTAGTGTGATTTGGTATTGGTTTGTCTTGACCATAGAATCACACTAGTGCACTTTGTGTGTATTGAGCGGGGCCGACCGAGGTGATTCGATTTATTGACTACATAATCGAATCGGACCTCGGATATTATTTAGTACATGCTCTTAATCCCGATATAATAACTGCACATATACTTGGTACTCATCTCTTTGATTTACCAATAGATTTATAGATTAAATCGATAGACTCGGTAAGTTGGGAGATGATATTATTTATATGGTGTGCCGTTGATTATAGGAGGAAACCGTGTCCTATATATTAGGATGATGATGTCCCCTTGAGGAGCTCATAAGGTTCATCATGTAAACCCTGCAGGTGGACTTGGTCCGGCATGATGAAAAGGTTGAGTGGTACTACTCATGGAGTTAGATGTCGATTAATTAATGGTCAGTAAATTAATTAATTGACGGACATTCGAGATCTTAAACACAGGGAGAAAATGTACAAATAATATATGGAGCCCATATTATCATATGGGGGTTGGTGAGGTAGATCAATGATGGACCTTTAGTGGATTGGACCATCATTAGTGGATCGGACTTTATGTGGGCTTGATCCATGGGTGACCAAGACCCAACTCCTCCTCATGGTCCCTAATGTAGCCCATTAACACCTCAAGATGCTTAGATCCAATGGATAGAAACAAAACACTAAGATCCATTGGTAGAGATTAAATCTCTAAGATCCGACGGTTGAGATTAAATCTCTAGATCCGACGGTTGAGATTAAATCCCTAGAACCAATGGAGGAGATTAATTCATGGCTTATCCCCAAACTCTATAAAAGGTGGCATGGGGTTGGCGTGAAGATCATCATAGAGAGGGAGCAAGGCTTGGGCGGCAAGAATAGGGCAATCCTAGTTGAGATATGATTGGAATTAAGGTTAGGGTTTTGAGGCTAGGGTGACACCAAATAAGGAAGGTTCTTTCTCTCTTCTTCTTCCTCTTTGTGCCAACGTCCAGCAGCTTCTCCCAGCTTTTTTCCAGCCTTGGCCGACGCCCAAAGCCTCCTTCTTCTTCTCCTTAGGTGGTGGAAACAAGATATAGGGTTTCCCTAGGTATCTTGGTTGCTTCCCACCACCATCTCCTTCATTTACTTGGCCGGCGGCAAGGAAGGGATTGATTCCTTGTTGGTTGAGTTTTGGAAGGAGAAAAACATTGTTTCTCTTCTTCCTCTTGCTTGGGAAAGCAAGGAAGGAAGTTTTGCGATCTAGGAGCTTCGACTTTTGGTGGATCGTCGCCCACACGACGTCCAAAAGGAGGAGGGTCATACATTAGAAGACCAAGAGGTATAACTATTCTTCTATCTCTTTTATTCATTGCTTGTGTTTGTTTTTCAAAATATAAGCATGTTATATTTCTGTAAATAGGCTAAATAATACTTGGATCCCGAGTACAAACACAAAAATCGGCGATCCGGATATCGTCTATTCCGCGGCTACTCGTAGGATAGAGGATGGTCGCATGAACAACTAGTTTGTTCAAGTGACCTCTCTAAATGAATAGCACGACGATGACTTGGTTGCTTTGGAAATCCCTTTTGTCTAAGATTAAATTTTTAATCCGGGGACATCAAAGGGATCACCATGGTCAAGCAACCGAGGTGAAGGGGAAGCGAAGTTTCCCCTCACGGATCAACCCCAACAGAGAGATGGATCCTCCCCCTGAGCCAGGCAAATCCATAAAGTAGGCCCCGACTGGACTGCCTATTTGCAAAGATAGTGTTACTCTATTTTTTTTTGTTCAATTTTATTTTATACTTTTGGTCTATTTGTTAGTGTTATGTTTTACCCTTTTACAATTGCATCTTTTAGCATCATTAATGCTATTTTTTGCTGGCTTAGGTTTGTGTTGCAAAGGCAAGGTCAAGGATGGGTCTTGATGCTGGTGTTGTGTTGGAAGCAATCATTGAGTCAAGCATACAAGAATGCGATGGGTTGCAGTGCTTCATTTTTTGCATAGTCAATATTTTGCACACAAATGTTCTCTTTTGATGTAGATGGATGTTAATTTTACAATTTTAATGATGTAAAACTACTGGATGATATTTTAATATATATGATATTTTGATTTTAATATATTGTGTTTTGATTTTAGTAATATTTATTAATATGTATTGTGAATTGTTTATAGATAATAATGATAAAATAATAACTATATAACGACCATCATTGTTATCATTAACGACGGTATGTTCAACCGTCGTTAAATAATTAAATAATATTAAATTATTAACGACGGTACATATATCCTTCGTCGTTGTTATTAACGACAGTATATATAACCGTCGTTGTTGCTAATAACGACGGTATATAAATCCGTCGGTATTATCAATAACGACGGTAGTGAATACCGTCGTTAAATGCTATTAACGACGGTACTTTTATTCCCGTCGTTAATTTTTTCCCGACAAGGCCTTTTAGCGACAACTTCCTACGGTATTTAATACCGTCGTTAAAACTCATTAACGACGGGAATTGACTCTTTAACAACGGGATTTCCCATCGTTAAAAGGTCCATTTTTAGTAGTGACATCATTGCTACCCAAGTTACAAGAATGTTGAGATTCAACATCACCATTGTGACTACTAATTGTGACTCTCACAATATGTGACAATGTCCCTATATCCTTGACATCTAGATTGATCAATTGAGGCAAAGACTGTGTCATCCTCGGTACAATCTATATCTTGAACTCCAAGTAGACTCACTCTAATCAAATGAGCTCAATATCTCGTATTGACTCATTTGAGCATGGTCATGCACTTATTGGTCTCACTCTATCAAGAATCATGATATCACTCCCGTCATATAGGAGGGATAGATCCCATCTACATCACTCACATCCCTCGGCATAATTTGTTACATACCCAGTAATCGCCTTTATAGTCCACCCATTTACGGGTGACATTTGACGAAGCCAAAGTATGCAACTCCTTATGTAGGGAACCATGGTGACTTCAGGTCCAAGGACTAATAGTCATACTAATAGTCACATGAGAAAGTATATGACACTCATAAAACGATCCATGATACTTTCTCATGGCGGGTCATTCAGTAAACATTCTCCAATGCATACTCATGTGTCAACTTAATATCTCATATCCATGACTTGTGAGATCAAGTCATCGAGTTGACCTACATGCTAGTCTCTTCATATTAACATTGTCCCTGAATTTTAATACTTGACTAGGAATGATTAAGAGTAGTATTCTCTATATCATCTCATTATTGATTCAACCAATCGATTGATATAGATAAGAACCTTCTACTCAAAGACGCTATTATACTTAGTTATTTGGCACCAATACAAGTTAGTATAATAACCATAAAGAAATGCCTTTATAAATATATATAGGAATATGATATAACAAGTCCATACAACAATCATCACATGATCGGCTCTAGGGCTTTCATTAATAATCTCCCACTAGCACTAGTGTCAATCACTGTAGTATCTATTACCCAATGACCTAGTGTGACCATCATGCTTTTTCTGTGCCAAAGCCTTGGTCAAGGGATCTGCGACGTTAGCCTCTGTGGGTACTCTGCAAATCTTCACATCTCCTCTATCGATAATCTCTCGAATGAGATGGAAGGGTCGTAGTATGTGTTTGGTTCGCTGGTGTGAGCGAGGTTCCTTAGCCTGCGCAATCGCTCCATTATTGTTACAATAGAGCTCTATAGGATCTGCTATGCTAGGAACCACCCCAAGCTCAGTAATGAACATGCAGATCCAAACTGCCTCCTTTGTTGCCTCTGATGCAGCAATATACTCGGCCTTTGTTGTAGAATCAGCAACTGTGTCCTGCTTCGAACTATTCCTGCTCATAGTGCCACCATTCAAGCAAAACACAAACCCTGACTGCGATCTATAATCATCCTGGTCAGTTTGAAAGCTAGCATCACTGTAACCCTTTACAGCTAATTTCCTATCGGCTCCAAATATCAAGAAATATTTTTTAGTCCTTCTTAAGTACTTAAGAATATTCTTGACCGCTATCTAGTGATGCTCACCTAGATCTGACTGGTATCTGCTCGTCATGCTCAAAGCATACGAGACATCAGGACAAGTACATAGCATGACATACATGATAGATCCTATGGTAGATGCATAAGGGATCTTATCTATGCGGTCTCTCTCCTCTCTAGAAGAGGGACTTTGAGTCTTCGAAAGACTCACACCATGTGACATCGACAAAAATCCCTTCTTGGAATTCTGCATGACAAACCGTAGTAATATCGTGTCAATATATGTACTATGACTTAGGCCAAGCAATATCTTAGATCTATCTCTATAGATCTTGATGCCTAGAATATAGGCTGCTTCACCTAAGTCCTTTATTGAGAAACAATTCCCCAGTCAAGTCTTTACAGACTGTAGTAAAGGAATGTCATTTTCAATGAGTAGTACGTCATCCACATACAATACAAGGAAGACAACTGTGTTCCCATCATCCCTCTTGTAGACACAGGGTTCATCTTCATTCTTGATGAAACCAAACTATTTGATCGCATCTTCGAATCGAAGATTCCAGCTCCGAGAAGCTTGTTTTAGCCCATAAATGGACCTTTACAGCTTGTATACTTTGCCAGTATGCTATGGATCTACAAAACCCTCAGGTTGTGTCATGTACACATCCTTGAGCAAGTTTCCATTCAGAAATACGGTTTTAACATCCATCTGTCATATCTCATAATCGTGGTACGCTGCAATAGCAAGCAAGATCCGAATGGACTTAAACATCGCAACTGGAGAAAAGGTTTCATCATAGTCAATACCATGAATTTGCTTGAAACCTTTAGCTATCAATCGACCCTTATAGGTATGCGTAAGTCCATCCATGTCAGTCTTTCTCTTAAAGACCCACTTACATCTAATGGGTTTGACGCCTTCAGGTGGATCAACCAAAGTCCATACTTGGTTGGTGTACATGGATTCCATCTCGGATCTCATGGCCTCTAGCCATTTCTCAGAATATGGGCTCATCACAGCTTCCTGATAGGAGGTAGGCTCATTCTCAATGAGCATAACATCATTATAGTCAGACAAGAGAAATGAGTATCTCTCAGGTTGATGACGTACCCTATCAGACCTGCGAAGAGGTAGGTCTACCTGAACAGGTTGTTGTTCCATAACTCTTTATGCAACAATCTCATCATCCACAACACTTTGTGGTTCCTATTCAATCTCCATCAAGGCCTCAGTGCTATGGTCCATATCTTGAATTTCTTCAAGATCGAACGTACTCCCACTAGTATTTCTAGAAACAAAGTCTCTTTCTAGAAATACCCCAATTTTTGCCACAAACACTTTGTGCTGACTGGAATGTAGAAGTAATATCCCTTCGTTTCCTTGGGATATCCAACAAAATAGCACTTATCGGATTTAGGTCCCAGTTTGTCTGAGACTTGACATCGAACGTAAGCCTCACAATCCCAAATCCTCATGAAAGACATCTTGGGATTTTTACCTGTCCATATCGTATAGTTATCACAGCTTTGGATGGAACACGGTTAAGTGTGAAGGTTGCTGTGTCTAGAGCATATCCCCAAAAGAATATAGGATGATCTATGTGACTCATCATAGATCGTATCATAACTAATAAGATACGATTCCTCCTTTCGAATATATTATTCCACTATGGTGTTCCAAGAGGAGTGAGTTGGGATAGAATCTCACACTCAGCTAGATAGTCACGAAACTCATAGCTAAGGTATTCACCTCCTCGATCTGATCGAAGTATCTTAATACTCTTGCCAAGATGGTTTTGTACTTCATTCTTGAATTCTTTGAACTTTTCAAAGGATTCTGACTTATATGTCATCAGATACACATAACCATATCTACTAAAGTCATCAGTAAATGTAATAAAGTACCTATAACCACCTCTAGCAGCGACATTGAAAGGGCCACACACATCACTATGTATAAGTCCTAACAAGTCTGTTGCTCTTTCGCTGTGTCCACTAAAGGGAGTCTTGGTCATCTTGCCTAGAAGGCAAGAGTCGCATGTCTCATATGATTCAAAATCAAATGAGTTTAGCAACCCATCCTTATGGAGCTAGGATAAGCGACTCTCATTTATGTGACCTAAGCGACAATGCCAAAGATAGGTTTGGTTCAATTCATTTGACTTGAACCTTTTGGTACTTATGTTATAGATGAGGTTCTCTAAGTCTAGAATGTAGAGTCCATTCATCAGAGGTGCACTACAATAGAACATATAATTTAAATAAACGAAACAACATTTGTTCTTTATTATAAATGAAAAACCTTTCTTGTCTAAACAAGAAATTGAAATGATGTTCTTTGTGAGAGCAAGCACATAACGACATTCATCTAATTTTAATACAAGCCAGAGGGCAGAGATCGAAAATAAGTTCCCACAGCAACAGCAGCAACCCTTGCTCCATTGCCTACTCGTAAGTCTAACTCACCCTTCGTCAATGCCCTGCTATTTGTCAGTGGATGTACATTAGTACAAATGTAAGAAGCACATCCGGTATCAAATACCCACGATGATGAAATAGATAGATTGACTTCTATAACATAGATGCCCTGCTATTTGTCACTTCTCTTCTTCTTAAGATCTTCCAGGTATCCTTTACAGTTCCACTTCCAGTGACCGGTCTGACCACAGTGGTAGCATTCAGCATCCTTGGCAACCCCTCCTTTAGGTTTCATTACCTTGCCTTTTCCCTTGGCTTGGGACTTTCCTTTAATTTTAGGCTTGCCCTAGTCTTTATTCTTTTGCACCATCAAAATGGAGTTGGGCTTTGCCTTCTTAAGGTTGAGCTCGACAGTTCTCAACATGTTAAGCATCTCAGGCAGTGGCTTATCAATTTCATTCATGTTGTAATTCATAACAAATTGATTGTAACTTTCTGGTAAGGATTGCAAGATCAAGTCAGTGGCCAGTTCTTGGCCAAGTGGGAATCTCAACCTCTGTAGGTTCTCTATGTACCCAATCATCTTGAATACATATGGACCTACGGGAGTCCCATCTTGCATCTTGCACTGAAACAGTGTCTTATAGATCTCGAATCTCGAATCTCTCATGCCTTGCTTGTCCTTGATACAGTTGACAAAGATGTTCGACCATATCAAAAGAATCCATCAACTCGTGTTGCTTCTGAAGCTCAGAGTTCATGGTCGTGAGTATGAGGCATGACATATCTAATGCATCATCATGATGCTTCTTGTAAGCATCTCGGTCAGCTCGTGTGGCAGTGGCAGGTGTTGGTGCAATCGGCCCAGGTCACGATTGACCAGGACTCGAGCTTGTCTCGAGAGATGTTTTGATGTTAGACAGAAACATATGACAATGTAATTGTCATGGTAAAGTCCAAGTCATGTGTACTTGGCATGGAAAGTCCAAGTGGGACACTTGACATTTTGGGAAGTCCAAGCATGGGTCTTGGCAAGGTAAAGTCCAAGTCATGGGTACTTGGCATGGAAAGTCCAAGTGGGACACTTGGCATTTGGGAAAGTCCAAGCATGAGTCTTGGCATGAGAAGTCCAAGGGGTTTGATATTGGCGGCGTAAAGTCCAAGCGGAGTCTTGGCGACGTAAGTCCAATGTGCCTTGGCGGTGTAGACACCGTTAGCATGACATAGCCGATGGAAGCACCTGAAGGCTAGCGTGATGGATGAACAAGTCATGGATGACTTGGAGGGATCCGAGAGGCATGAGGCTGATGGAGGTGGCTAGAAGGCTTAGGTCTAGGCTAAGGGTGGTCTAGCAAGTATGGGGACACCATACTTGGGTTAAAACCTCATGTTTGAGGTGTGCCAGTCGACTGATGCCATGTGGTAGTCGACTGGCGTAGTCAACTAGGGTTTATCGGGGAATTGCCCCTAGCGATATTGCCATAGGTGGGTAGTCGGTGATTGGTCGGCGATCGTGATAGTGTGATCGGTCGGTGATGCTCGATTGAAGTGACGAATGGAGTCTCACTCGACCACTGGGACGAGCAGTCGAGTGATGCTTCATCAGTCGACTGATGTGTATGATCAGTCGACTGATGTCCTAGACGTTGGATTTTTCCAGCATGGATTACTCCGTTGTCTCACATCAACAGTGTGATCAGTCGACTAATGGTCCCGAGCAGTCGAGTGATCGACCTTTTCCAGCACAAGTTGAAGCTATAAAAGGAGCTTGTGATGGAGGAAAAGGCATCGGTTTTCTTGGACGTTTTGAAGTGATTTGCTACTGCAAATCAGGGCCTTAAAGTGCTAGTCCAAGGCAATCAACAAGCAAGCTTCCAAAGAGTTTTTGTAAAGTGTTCTTTACTTCTCTTGTTGTATTTCATATTGTATTTGCTTGTTTTATTTAGATTATTGTTGTAATCACATTGTAAGGGGTTTCTCCGCCTCCGACTTGTGTCGAGAAGGAGTGATTATCATAGTGGTGTGTGATTGGCATCGCTAGGGTTTGTACGAACCCAATCCGTGGAGTATGAACCGTTCGGTTCCGAACTACGTTAAATATTTGTGTTTGCGTGTTGTTTATTTGGTTATTGCTTTCATTACTATTCCGCTGCGTGCTAACGAAATTGTAGAGACAACCACGATCGAATTCCATCTATGAACGAAAACTACGCTATTCACCCCCCTCTTGCGGCTTCAAATATCCTACATTTGGTATCAGAGACCGAGGCTCTTCTACGGATTAACAGCCCGGAGTCAAGACGCTATAGAAAGAAGATGGAATCCCAAGACAAGCTTGGATGGGACATCAACACTCCACCACCGTATGATCGAGAAGACTTTTCGGCGTGGAGAACAAGAATGGAGACATTCTTGATGATTAATATAGAGGATTGGTTCATCCTCGTAGAAGGTTTTGAACCTCCTCGGGATAGGAATGGACAAGTCCTCAACTTGAAGAAATGAACTCAAGAGCAACGGCAAAAATTCAAAACCGAAGCCAAGGTAACAAAACTTTTAAAAGATTTGATACCTAATGATGTTTTGTCTAGGCTAGGTGAATATCTCTATGCCAAGGAGCTATGGGACAAATTAGCCAAGTTCAATGAGAAGCCCCACTTGGCACAAGTAGAAGAAGATAAGGAAGAGGATGAAGAGAGTTCATCATCCTCAAGAGCAAGTGAGGAATCGGAAGTTGAAGAGGAGTCAACTTCCGGATTGGTGGAAGAGACACCTCCACCTCTAGGATTGAGGGGGAGGAAAGAATTTCCACTCCGGAGCAACAAGAGGAAGCTTCGACATCTAGTCAAGATGAAGAAGCTCCAATTCCGGCACCTACCACCACCATAGGTAACTCAAGCATGTCAATTGTAAATAAAAATCATATAATATGCTTTGAGTGTAGGGAATCCGGACACTACAAAAGTAAGTGTCCAAAAAGGGTTAAGAAAGCTCCTCCGACACCAAAAGTCAAGGATGTCGGTGTCCCAACCAAGAAGAGCAAGGAGCACGTGGTGTGCTTCAAATGCCGACAACCGGGACACTATAGGAGCCAATGTCCTAGAAGAAAGGAGGGAGCTTCACAAGTAGGGGGAGTCTCTAAGACTAACCCTAAGGTATGTTTTCATAATGCTCATTCTTTAAATTCTAAGCAAAAGCATGCTAGAATTAATTCAAATAATTTTGCTATTACTCATGAATCAAAGCATGCTAGGAATGATAACTCTAAGTCTATTTCAAAGAAGAAGAAATTTGGGACTAATGTCCCTAGAAATGTCATTTCTAAGAAAACAATTAAGAAAATCGAAAACCATTTAGGTATCAATCCCAATAAGGGTAGACATATGTCTAAAGTGAATGGTAATGCCCAAAAACCTAATCAAAAATCATTTGGGCAATTAGAGTTAGAAAATCAAGCCTTGAGGTCAAGGCTTGAGAAATTGGAAAAGACTCTTGCAAATATGCAAAATCAATTTGAAGGGTCAAAGTATCAAACTCTAGGATCTAGAAGTCAACAAAAAGTGTGTAAGAGCCAAGAATCATCTAGGAGACAGGGTTTGAGTCACAAACCTATGTCTAAGAAAGTAATGTCTACTTATCACAATGTTCCATTTGATTATGGAACTAAACCTAGGTCTAGGAAGACCAAGGTCAATAGGGAAGTCATCCCTAAGGTTGACCAAAGATTGTGCCTAGTGGCTAAGGTTTCAAGGAAACCTAAGGAAGCCACTAAGAAGGTTGCAAGGGGAGTTACCCCTAGAGTCAACCATGGCAAGACCAAAATGACCAAGGCTAATAAGCCTAGAAGGGTCATTAGGAAGGTATCTAGGGTGGTTATCCCTAAGGAATACCTAATTAACCCTAGGAGCTCAAATATATTTTGGATTCCAAAGAGCGTGATTGATTCACGTTAAATGGGTTAGGATGTGCCAACCTTGATTGGATGGGTAGTTAACTCAACCATGGTAAAGGTGGCACTTTAGGTTATTTTCAAGGTTATGGTTACCTTGGAAATACATTTAAGCTTTAATCCTAAAAGATCTTAGGATGTGCCAATATATTTTTGAAATCATGAAAATCAATAAAATTGGTACAATCTAGATTTAGAGGTCATAGTGTGTCACTTTGATCTTTGGCACATTTTAGGAATCAATGTATCAAGAGAAGTGTGTTTAAGGTGTAGAAGTTGCATCAAGAGTGATACTCAAGTGCCACACACCTTGATGTCTTGCACTTACCATGCTTCATGTGTTTCACCATGTGTTTGCATGGAAGGAATGTCTAGAGTGGATTGCATCTCACAAAACAAGTCTTTAACCTTGATTGTGTATTTCAACACTTAGAAAGGGTGAGATGTTAGGATTTTGAAACCATTGGATGTTAATGTTTGCTAAAATGAAATAAAATATCAAAATACATTAACGAATACATGAACATAAGCATAACATCAATATATTCGATATACAAGATTAAACATGAGAAAATGAAATAAGTTGGATAAAGAAATCAAGATTTTCTAAATTTCAGAACTGGAAATCAGAGATCACCGATCGATACGAGCTTATCGACCGATAATATCAGAAGCGCGATACGATCGTCCAAAGAATGAAAGTGCTATTTCCGTGACTCGATCGCTTTCACATCACGATCGATGGTAATGCTCATTGAGGCAAAGGATCATCACCGAGTGCTCGCCGAGGAGTCGAGTGGTGATCGTGATCAATCACGATGAGCAACATCACGATCGATGTTATCAGAGCACCACGTAAGACTCGAGCCGATTGCCGAGTCGGCGATCGTGATCGGTTCGATAAAACCGCTAATAAGTCACGATCAGTCGACTGATGCTGCACATCAGTCGACTGGCATCGCGATTTTATAACGTCGAACCGCTAGGGTTCGGCGTCTTCACGCGTTGATCTTTCGCTTCTTCCTCCTCTCCGGTCGTCGCTGCCTTCTCCAACCGCGTCGGTCACCCAAGCCTTAGGTTTGGTAGCTAAGCTCTTCCACTCCCGTTTTCACTCATCTCACAACCCTAATCCACTCATTTCAAGCGATTTTTCCCTTTTCGATTAGGGTTCTGACGATCCAGTGCTCCGGTGAACTCTCCAGCGGCCTTTTTAGCGATATCCAAGTATTCTCTCATCATCCCTCTAAATGGCGCCAAAGTAAAATTTTCTTACTCTAAAACCCTAATTTTTCTTTCCATTATAATCTATTATAATCTAATCGTGCATTGGTGCCCTTGCATTTTATGTCGTTGCATTACATTCATATAGGCGATTTCGTAGAAATGACCCACCCGAGGTTGAATCACGACTGTACCAAACCATGTTGGTTAGGTACATCGATAGGGACTTCTTTACACGTTACTGTAGTGACGTCATGGACATATTTGCATATTTTCATCTCATGAAAATCGTATTATGCACACATGCCATTAATGATGATCTCCTTAAGGAATTCTATCAGAACTTAAAGAAGGTAGACGATGGCCCTACCTACACTACTCGCGTTGCAAAATGCGATTTAGAGTTCACTCCTGCGATATTGCAGGAGTTTCTTGAGTGTAAGCCATCGGATGACACCTTCATTTTCTACCCTACCTTCGATGCCTCTGTACCCGAGCCCTTTGACCATATCTCTTTGGACTCAATGCATGAGCATGTTTTTGGCCATCCTCGTCCACCAGCTCAGAACTTATTTCCTATTACTGAGCTATCTGCACCTGACAATGTACTCTACAAGGTCATTGTTGGGTGTTTTCTTCCGATTGTGACTCGGGGTCTGGTCAAGATTCGGCCTCCCCATCTCTTTCTCCTATACGCCATGCGTCATAGACTAGACATAAATATTGCATTGTACATTTCATATCCCCTGTACAAGGGAAAGTGCATATGCCTTATGACCATATCATCACAGCATGGTTAGAGTCAGTAGGCATCAACATTAACTGGGGATCACTGAGGGCGTTATCTGAGGTGTACGACTGCATATCGTCAGAATTTCTGCGGTTGGCCGATGGGACAGGCGCAGATGGAGCCGCACTGACTTCCGCCAGGCACGCGTGGGGAGCCACCTCTAGTGCCTGGAGAGGTTGTAGAGGACTATGAGGATCCTGATGCTGCTGATGAGGACAATCAGATACCTGTAGATGCATCAACAGCAAGTTCATCAGATAGGCTTGGATAGCTGGAGGCCAGATTTCAGGAGTACCAGCAGACAAATGGACTCAGACCGATGAGATTCTCGGCGTAGGCAGGTCAGGCGAGATGATGCGAGCCTGGACCTTGAGCCAACAGCCTCCTCCACCTCCACCTTCTGCAGATGATTAGAGCTGGAGGATATTAGGATTTTTGTTTTCAGTTTTTATAGTGAGATTGAGCTTCTCAAATCTCCATTTTGGATGTAAAAACTGAAATTTTATTAATTGAATGAAATATTCTATTTATGGAAATCACTTGTGTCTGATTGTGTGCTTGTATTAATTTATTGGTTTATGGAAAATTGCCATATCATGACATGAAATTTCATCTTATCATATAACATGTCATGCTTGTTGGGGGATCGAAACGGCCGACTAGAGGGGGGTGAAGAGCCTTCGTTTATAGGATGTCGTATTTTGCTCATCTACAAAACGTTAGCGCAAGCGGAATATGCAAATATAAATAAAGACAAAGCAAAAGATAAACAAACAATACAAACACCGAGATGTAACGTGGTTCACGGCTACGCCGCTAATCCACGGTTCAATTCGTCCACGGTGAATCATTCCGCCAAAGCCAATCACTATTGGTCTCTCCTTTGCACCAAGCTAGGTGGAGGTAACCTTTACAATCAAGATCACTCTTCTTACAATAAGATTGAAGTAAAAACAAGTAAGAAGAGTAGGCAATCGTGTATGACACTTTGGGAGAAGCTTAGAGCTCAAGCATTAACCTCCCAAAGCCCCATCCCCTTCCTTTTAATAGAGGAAGAGGGTTTCTTCCCGTTGACATAGGATCAGTTGACTGATGCCCTCGATCAGTCGACTGATCCCGTAGTCGTTGACCAATAACGGCCGCTTTCCACGTTGGATTCCATCCAACGGTATTGGCATCAGTCGACTAATATTACCATCAGTCGACTGGTGCTCGATCAATCGAGTCCTCAACGAGGTCGACTCCATTCGCGTGCGCGGTGCCATCGATCGATTCGTCCCTTGGCGGTCGGTCGATCGCTCATCAGTCAACTTCCTATGCCGTCAGTCGACTGATCAACTTGATTCAGCTGACTTAAACCAGTCGATCGAACCATCGACTCAGAGCAGTCGACTGCCATGACATGGCAGTCGACTGGTGTCGGGAAATCCCATCCGACACTTAGCCAAATGGCCAAGTTTCACCTAAGAGCTACCCCTTCCCAGGTTACATTCGCTCACTCTCATCTCTCGGAGTCCCTTGCCTTCGAAGTTCTCTTCATTCGTGGCCACGTCCCTCGGCAGCATCAGGTGCATGGCTCTACAATGCTCCTTCGCGTCTCTTGCCTCAAAGTCTACTTCCTCCGGCTTCACTCCAAGCTCCTCGTCCGGCAGTCCCTCGGATGCTCCAAGCGCACGGCTTCCGCAAAGCTATCCTTCACCGACTCAAGGCCTGAGTCATGAGATGTGAAACTCGCCATGACTCCATGTGCGAATTACTAAGTCCTGCACGACTTCAACGCACATATCAAATCAACATAACAAACTAACTTAAACCCTTTACCACACACATCAAAACCTAATCATGGCAAGAGATTGCCCTAACAATCTCCCCCTTTTTGATGTGTGGCAATCCGTTTAAGTTAGGTAAAAACATTTGATAAAAATTCTAAGGTAAGAAAGCATGTAAACATAAACATGATATAGCAACATGCAACTCCCCCTTAATCCATGAAACTCTCTCTCCAAATTCTCCCCCTATCATAATTAACTTAAACATAATATTTTCTCCCTCTTTGACACCATAAAAAAGATTAACACTAAGTTATAAACTCATGGCATCAAGTCTAATAGAAGGAAAATACCAAACATTAGTCTAAAACCTGAATTCGGCCTTTACTGTTCTGATTTTCAGGCTATCGATCATTAGTTGGACTACGGTCGGATAGCGAATTCCAGAACTTTCTGATTTTCGGACCGAATTTCAGCAATGCATTAAAAATTCCAGAAAATTCGAAAAATCATGAAATTTGGGGAACATATTTCTTGTAAGATTCTTTATCAGAAAAATAGTTCTTCATGAAAAATCATTATATTTTCATAGATTTGACAAAAATCCAAAAGTTTTAAAAACCACTAGGTTTTTGATCATTCTATTATCAAGTTTAACACCTAGTTTTGGTTCCAATTGTTTCAAAACATGAATACATGTATTTTAAGGTAAGAAATTGTTTTGAAAACATATGAAATATCCAACCATGATCTTTGGGCAATATGTCTATGAATTAAACATAAGCCTTCCCCATGATTGGTCTATTATTGCTATTTTGACACTTTAAATGACCATCTAAATGCCATAGGCATTAGTGGACATTTGTATTATCCTAACATCTCACCCATGCTAAGTTTTCAATCAAAGTAGCCTATGGTGAGTGTGAGATGCATCCTAGAGGGTATTTGTATATACTTAACCATTATATTCATACAATTCTATCAAGGTTAAGTATCATCCTAACACTCAACATGATCATAAAGACATATATGACTTAAATTCATATTATGATCATGAAACACATGTATTCATCAAATTATAATCATACATTAGGTATTATATCATGATAATAAGTAAAATATCACCTAAGGCATGATTTAAATCCTATTTCTCATGATGATGTGTCAAATTTCAAAATCATAAATCATGATTGCAAACATACATAGCAATTACATTAATCATCATGATTTAAGCATTATTAACTATTTATAGGTATGTTATCATCACCTAACACTATTTAAAAATGTTGTCCCGCCATCCTAAGTTAACCAAAATATGATATAGGTCAATTGCATATGGTTGACTACTCTAGGAGTTTTCTAACCCTTAAGGATGGATTTTGGAACCCAATACAAATTCTTTCCTATGGGGTTCACTAGATACTCCTTGGGGATCCATTTCCTAGCAATTACCTTCTTCTTATCTTGTCCCCTAGCAATTAGGCATTTGTAGGCCTTTTCATTTTTCTTTTCTTTATAACCTAGGCCCTTTTTGTTGAAGCTAGCTCTTTGGCTCCCTATGATCATGTTCAAGGTGTTGGAGCCTATAGTGAATTTTTCTAGGGATTTTGTCAAATAATCTACCTTTTCCCTTAAAGCCCTATTTTCTTCTATGCATGCATCATTAACATCAAATGACATATATTTATCATGTGAACATGCATCATCATCATTATCATCAAAACATGCTTTTTCTAATTTTTGCTCTAATTCCTTAATTTGGTCAAGCATGCTTTTGTTCTTTTTCTTGGCTCTAAATAAGTCCTTAGTGAGGCTAGAAATCATAGACATGATTTGCTTAGGGGGTAGATTTGTTACCTCACTTACCAAATCCTCTTCTTCGGATGAGGATGTAGAGGAGGCTCCCCCTTCATTTGAGCTATCCCCACTTGAGCTTGATTCTTCATTTTCGGAGGAGGAGCAATCCAAGTCGTCGAAGGCCATCAATGCAAGGTTGGAATAGACTTGTTCCTCTTCTTCGGATGAGGATGAGGAGGAAAGATCATCCCATGTCTTGGCTTTGAATGCTTTGGCCTTCCCCTTTTCCTTTGCCTTCTTCTCCTCTTTCTTCTTGCTCCCCTTCTTCTTCTTCTTTTCTTCTTTCTTCTTCCTTTCTTCTTTGCTCTTGTTTAGAAGAGGACAATTGTCCCTTATGTGCCCCTCTCCTTGGTAATTGTAGCATATGACTTTCCCCCTTGGTCTTCTATTCCTATCATTAGGCTTATTAAATCTAAAACCTTTTAATGCACGCCTTACCCTCCTTACCATATACGCTTCTTCCGTGCTATCCATGGAGGAGGAGGAAGAGGCTTCATCATCGGAGGAGGAGGGGATCTCTATCTTCTTCTTCCCCTTGTTTGCCATCAAAGCTACTCCTCTTGAAGGTTGGATTCTTGGCTCTTCTTGTATTCCTTCAAGCCTAGATTCATGTAATTCCATAGTGGAGAAAAATTCATCTAGAGTACTTACCTCTAGATTCTTTGAAATATAAAATGAGTCCACCATTGAACTCCACTTAGATGATCGGGGAAAAGCATCTATGGCTTTCATTATCATATCCCGGTTGGAGAGATTTTCACCTACACTTGTTAGCCCAATTAAAATCTCTTTAAACCTAGAATGCAATGAAGTTACCTTTTTTCCCTTTTCTAATTTTATGTTGGATAATTGGGAGTGGAGGAGATCTCTCCTTGCATGTTTAGCCTCCGAAGTGCCTTCATGAAGCTCTACTAGCTTCTCTCACATCTCCTTGGCACTTAGGCAATCTCCAATTCTATTTATTTCTTGTTGAGGAAGCACATTGTATAGATGGTGCTTGGCTTTTGAGTTTGCAAGGTGCTCCTCTCTTTGCCTCTTGGTTCACCTTGACTTCTCTATTGGCTTCCCCTCTTCATTCCTAGGCAAAACAAAACCAGATTCCATTGTAATCATAATATCAAAATCCGTTTCAAAAAATACCTCCATTTGCTTCTTCCACCAAGCGAATTCTCCTTCGAATTTCGGTGGATGAATGTTTAAGCCGGCCATCTTTTTGTAGTGCTCTCGCGGTGGTTAGTCCTTGAAGAGCGACCTTAGCTCTGACACCACTTATTGGGGGATCGAAACGGCCGGCTAGAGGGGGGTGAATAGCCCTTGTTCGTAAGATGTCGTATTTTGCTCGTCTACAAAACGTTAGCGCAAGAGGAATATGTAAATATAAATAAAGACAAAGCAAAAGATAAACAAACAATACAAACACCGAGATGTAACGTGGTTCACGGCTACGCCGCTAATCCACGGTCTGATTCATCCACAGTGAATCACTCCGCCAAAGTCAATCACTATTGGTCTCTCCTTTGCACCAAGCAAGGTGGAGGTAACCTTTACAATCAAGATCACTCTTCTTACAATAAGATTGAAGTAAAAACAATTAAGAAGAGTAGGGAATCGTGTATGGCACTTTGAGAGAAGTTTAGAGCTCAAGCATTAACCTCCCAAAGCCCCATCCCCTTCCTTTTTATAGAGGAAGAGGGTTTCTTTCCGTTGACACAGGATCAGTCGACTGATGCCCTCGATCAGTCGACTAATCCCGTAGTCGTTGCCCAATAACGGTCGCTTTCCACGTTGTATTCCATCCAACGGTATTGGCATCAGTCGACTGATATTAGCATCAGTCGACTGGTGCTCGATCAGTCAAGTCCTCAACGAGGTCGACTCCGATATCCGTGCTCGCGCAGCAGGCCGATCATTCGCCGTCCTTGGCGGTCGGTGATCAACTCATCGATCGACTTCCCATGCCGTGATCAACTATCGATCGAACCATCGACTCAGAGCAGTCGACTGCCATGACATGGCAGTCGACTGGTGTCGGGAAATCCCATCCGACACTTAGCCAAATGACCAAGTTTCACCTAAGAGCTACCCCTTCCCGGGTTACATTCGCTCACTCTCATCTCTCAGAGTCCCTCGCCTTCGAAGTTCTCTTCGTTCGCGGCCACATCCCTCGGCAACATCAGGCGCACGGCTCTGAAATGCTCCTTCGCGTCTCTTGCCTCGAAGTCTACTTCCTCCGACTTCACTCCAAGTTCCTCGTCCGGCGGTCCCTCGGATGCTCCAAGCGCACGGCTTCCGCAAAGCTATCCTTCACCGACTCAAGGCCCGAGTCATTAGATGTGAAACTCGCCACGGCTCTATGTGCGAATTACTAAGTCCTGCACGACTTCAACGCACATATCAAATCAACATAACAAACTAACTTAAACCCTTTGCCACACACATCAAAACCTAATCATGGCAAGAGATTGCCCTAACAATGCTATTATTTAGGATTATTTTAGATGTCATGATTGTTTTTAGATTATATCATATGCCATGACATCATGATCATTGGTCATGCGTTATTATTGATATCACTTATGCCATGATCATTTCATGCATTTAATTGTTTAAAATTGATTCAAGGATAATGGCATGACTTGGACTCCCATTTATAAGGGAATCAAGTAGGGTTGCCTAGAAAATGCATGAGGTCATAATAATCCTAACTCCACATGTCACATCACTTTGACATGTATGTGTATTTATACACCCTAGATACATGTGAGATGCTAGGATGATAAGTTAGGTTCAAGGTGCATAGGTAGTGCATCTAGATGAACTCAAACTTATTTTAATCATCACCAAGAATCATGAGGAAAGCTAATATACATGTTATGTATATTTAGCTAATAAACCATGATTCAAAATAGGTTTTCAAAAACATTTTAAAATCAATTTAGAAAACCTTGGTGAAGTCTATCTTTTGATAGCCATCATCATTGTAGAAGTTGATACAAAGTAGATCAAAAACTTTAAAGTTTTAATAGTTTTTGAACTTTGTACCAATTTCCTATTTCAATAGTCAAAATATTTTTCCAAAATTTTTCACCGATTGTATATGTGATAAGTAATATACGTATCAAATTTCGTGATTTTTTTATTTACGTAGAATTACTTATGAATTTCCAAAAGTCGAGTCTGATATTTGAAAATCAGGTTTTGATCGCTATCGGCATTTGCCCCTCTGAAGCGATCGGTGATGGTGATCTTGGCGCTCGTGAGCCTTGATATCCTTTCATTGTTGCTTGGTTGTTTAGCCCGATTTCAGCTACGGTTAAGGTCCCTAATCAATCCTAACCCTAGGATATGCTTTGGGAAGCATTATAAAGGGTAAAAATCTATTGGATATGGATTTGGAGAGGTGTTTAGGTTTTGTATCAAATTTAAGGTGTTGGAAAGTTCATGTTGAATTTCTAACCTTATCTTTGATGGTTTAGAGTTCCTATCGGCTTAGGGACTTCCCAAAGACATTCTTGGTGCAATGGTTAAGGGAGAGCAAGCCTTTAGGGGGAGGTATCCATCATGGGATGATGGATGATATTTTTCCTCATGAGGAGGAAAATGAAATTTTGAGAAACCCAATTTGGAAATTGGGAGAGCATATAGGATTGCCTCTCTTGAGTGATATGGGACTTATCACTAGGAAGATGGTAGGCATCCTAGGTATTTTTGGACCAAGGGGGAGATTGTAAGATCTCATTGGGACATGAGACATTGACCTCCTTGGAGGGATAACCTTTTTAATATATGTCAAAAAGGGGGAGAACATTAAATTGGTAAGGAGTCTTTGAGTTAGATAGTCTAACTAAAATGGTTTGTTTTGTTTGGTTTTTGTCAAACATCAAAAAGGGGGAGATTGTTGGTGCAATCGGCCCAAGTCACGATTGACCAGGACTCGAGCTTGGCTCGAGAGATGTTTTGATGTTAGACAAAAACATATGACAATGTAATTGTCATGGTAAAGTCCAAGTCATGGGTACTTGGCATGGAAAGTCCAAGTGGGACACTTGGCATTTTGGGAAGTCCAAGCATGGGTCTTGGCAAGGTAAAGTCCAAGTCATGGGTACTTGGCATGGAAAGTCCAAGTGGGACACTTGACATTTGGGAAAGTCCAAGCATGGGTCTTGGCAGCGTAAAGTCCAAGCGGAGTCTTGGCGGAGCAAGTCCAATGTGCCTTGGCGGTGTAGACACCGTTAGCATGACATAGCCGATGGAAGCACCTGAAGGCTAGCGCGATGGATGAACAAGTCATGGATGACTTGGAGGGATCCGAGAGGCGTGAGGCTGATGGAGGTGGCTAGAAGGCTTATGTCTAGGCTAAGGGTGGTCTAGCAAGTATGGGGACACCATACTTGGGTTAAAACCTCATGTTTGAGGTGTGCCAGTCGACTGATGCCATGTGGTAGTCGACTGGCGTAGTCAACTAGGGTTTGACTGCGGGAATTGCCCTAGCGATCGGTGCCATAGGTGGGTGTGATTAGCGCGATCATGTGATCATGTGATCGATCGGTGATGCTCGATAGAATGGAGTCTCACTCGACCACCTTTGGGATGGCGATCGAGTGATGCTTCATCGATCGGCCGATATATGATCGGTCGTGATGTCCTAAGCCGTTGAATTTTTTGGTCACGGATTACACCGTTGTCTCATGCAACAGCGTGTGATCGATCGGTGATAGTCTGGCTTGATCAAGCGGCGACCTTTTCGGCCGAGTTGAAGCTATAAAAGGAGCTCGTGATTGAGGAAAAGGCATCGGTTTTCTTGGACATTTTGAAGCGATTTGCTGCTGCAAATCAGGGCCTTCAAGTGCTAGTCCAAGGCAATCAACAAGCAAGCTTCCAAAGAGTTTTTATAAAGTGTTCTTTACTTCTCTTGTTGTATTTCATATTGTATTTGCTTGTTGTATTTAGATTATTGTTGTAATCACATTGTAAGGGGTTTCTCCGCCTCCGACTTGTGTCGAGAAGGAGTGATTATCATAGTGGTGTGTGATTGGCATCGCTAGGGTTCGTACGAACCTAATCTGTGGAGTAGGAACCGCTGCGTTCTAATGAAATTGTAGAGACAACCACAATCGAATTCCATCTACGAACGAAAACTACGCTATTCACCCCCCCCCTCTAGTGGCTTCAAATATGCTACAGAAGGAGGTGCTTCAGGAATGGGCTGCTCTAGGACGTATAATTTTCTTTATTGTTTGAGAATAATTCTCAGATTCCTGTACCAGTCTAGGAAATTAGCTCCATTGAGCTTGTCCTTCTCAAGGACAGAACACATGGAGAGAGTGTTCGTGTTTGACGACATGACAATCTACAACATAAATAATGTAGAAAGTAAATATCATATTTCATTTATCATTTAATTAGGCCTTTAATTAAATGATGCTCCCACTGAATTATAGGATTTTTGTAGAATCAAGTCATGGATGTGGTCAAACCACACTACTAGATTCATACCAACTAGCTATAATTCTCGCGGGACAAGATCCACATCATACTACGCCTTGAGTTAGCTTTGGCTAAATCGCCCAAGATTTAGTATGATCGATAGGTAACAAATTACCAATTACATCTCTATGCAACTCTTGTTTATAGGATCAAGATCTACATTTACAAAAAACTTGAGTTAGCTTTGGCTAAATCGCCCAAGATTTAGTGTAAATGTGATCTTATCCTATCTTTCCAACCGTTGGAATATGCCTATAGTTTTACCCGATCCAATTGAGTTAACTAGTTTCACTCAATCTAATTGAGCTTATTCTCACCCAAGCTTTGATAGGTGGGACCAAGATTGTCCCTCCGCACCCTACCAAGATAATATGCGTTGCTCTGCTTTGGCAGATTCAACAACAACAAATGATCGAGGTAGTGATGGGTATCAAAACATGGTAGACATTTCGAGTTGACTTGATTAAGATCTAATCTAATCGTGAATGTCTATCATATACGCATTAAGGCATTAATTACCCTATACTTGCATGCATCACATATATACAAGCAAAAATAAATAAATAAATATATATATATATACTAATTAATTAATTTATGATGAGGTCATGGCCCTACTATGATCTTCTCAAGCCAATGATAAGATCGGACGGTCAACCTAGAGTTAGCGGCTTCTCCAAGCGGCTCCTTTGACCGCCATGTATCGTCGGCACCCTCCTGGTAACTCCGTTTACGAGTTGACCTTCCACCACTTCATTTTGTACATTACAAACATGAAACTAGAGTTACATTCGAGTCTAAAATCTATTTAATATAGGAATATGATAAGGGAGGCACAACGTGCAGGTCGCATATCATACAACATGCACAATACTAAAAACGGCGCACAAGTCGTATTACGAATTACAACACAATTTTATCCAATCACATTGGGGTTTTTGGGCCATAACCATCACAATATCATACATAATTCTAAATTATGTATTTTACATAAATTTCTATAATTTTTCTACTTTTTTCTTTCAATTTTATGCGTTGCAACTTCGCAGCGGTCTCGCTAAGCGATTTTCGGGCGCGATCGCGGGACAATGCCCCTAGCGGGGTTAGGGGCAGCGTCCCTTCTCGCAAAATGAATCTCGCGAGTGTCCCATACTGATCTTACAGTACCTTAAGTCACTGTCCAAAAAAAACAAAAATGAGACCTTGCCGTTTCGGAGAGTTTTTCTCGTTGGTTGAAGCCTACAAGTGTCCAAACACTTGTTGCTTCGACTCTACGAGAAAAATACTCACAAAATCTATAAAATTAAGAAAATTACAGAAACTTACAGATCTGTAACTTTTCGTGTCTAATACAAAAATTACAAATACAAACATGTACATGCTTCGCACGTAGCTCTGATACCATTGTTAGACTCTCCGAGCTACAAAAACTTCTTTTTGCGTTGTGAAAACCTCGGAAGCCGACCACGGATCCATGCGAAGATAAATAAAATTCAAGTACATGTTTATCTACACTAGATCTACCTTAGATCTACATGGGAAGAACGTTACCCTTGTAGCGATACCCTTCTCTTATCCCGCTCGTCCAAAAGGTTATCAGTTCTCGTAGAGTGTCAAATGTACACTCCTTTACATGTATCCACATGAACAAAAGGTGGAGAGAACTACTTAGAGTGTGCTAGCACTCTTGGGAGGTCACAACAATGGAGGAGAGGGAGAGAAGAAGAAAGGAGAAGGAAAAAGAAGAATTCAATTAGCCTCACTAATGTTTTGGCTGACCACTTAAGGAGGTTTAAAAACATCCATGTAATACCAAGAGCCATGGCTCTTGGTCTTCCTCATGAGGTGGCACACCATGAGGTGTCTATGATGATGTGGAACATCATCATTGGTCGGCCCTATGCCAAGTCACCATGAAGTGGCATTTGGTCAAGTCAAACTTGACCCTTCATCTTCCCTCTCAAGTTAAGTCAAACTTGACCTCTTATCTCCCATGGTTGATCAAATCTAACCTTTGATTCAAGTCAATTTAATTTAATGAATCTCTATTAATTAGTTTAAATTGACTCAATGAATCAAATCTAAATTAGACACATTCAACACTTGAATCAAATTGAGTCCAACTCAATTAGTCTAATTTGGATTACTCTTAATCCAATTTGGTTCATCATATGAACCTAATCCTCTTGGTCCATCATATGAACCTAATCTCCATCTAATTTCCCTTTGTGTGTGACCCTATAGGTTCTTGTAACGTTGGCAATGCTCCTAAACTGATTTAGAAACATAAGCAATGAGTGGTATCTAGCAACACATCATTGCTACCCAAGTTACAAGAATGTTGAGATTCAACATCACCATTGTGACTACTAATTGTGACTCTCACAATATGTGGCAATGTCCCTCTATCCTTGACATCTAGATTGATCAATTGAGGTATAGACCGTGTCATCCTCTGTACAATCTATATCTTGAACTCCAAGTAGACTCACTCTAATCAAATGAGCTCAATATCTCATATTGGCTCATTTGGGCATGACCATACACTTAGTGGTCTCACTCTATCAAGAATCATGATATCACTCCCATCATATAGGAGGAATAGATCCCATCTACATCACTCATGTCTCTCCATATAATTTGTTACATACCCAGTAATTGCCTTTATAGTCCACCTATTTACGGGTGACGTTTGACGAAGCCAAAGTATGCAACTCCTTATGTAGGGAACCATGGTGACTTCAGGTCCAAGGACTAATAGTCATACTAATAGTCACATGAGAAAGTATATGACACTCATATAACGATCCATGATACTTTCTCATGACGGGTCATTCAGTATACATTCTCCAATGCATACCCATATGTCAACTTGATATCTCATATCCATGAATTGTGAGATCAAGTCATCGAGTTGACCTAGATGCTAGTCTCTTTGCATTAACATTATCCCTGAATATTAATACTTGACTAGGAATGATTAAGAATAATATTCTCTATATCATTTCATTATCGATTCAACCAATCGATTGATATAGATAAGAACCTTCTACTCAAGGACGCTATTATACTTAGTTATTTGGCACCAATACAAGTAAGTATAATAACCATAAAGAAATGCCTTTATAAATATATATAGGAATATGATACAACAAGTCCATACAACAATCATCACATGATCGGCTCTAGGGCTTTCACTAACATTAATGATGCATGTATTGAGGAAAATAAGGCCTTAAGGGAAAAGGTAGATCATTTAACTAAGGCCTTAGAAAAATTCACAATTGGCTCTAACACCCTAAACATGATTATTGGGAGCCAAAGGGTAAGTTTTAATAAGAAAGGCCTAGGTTATAAGGGAATCAAAAATGAAAAGGCCTATCATTGCCTAATTGCTAGGGGTAAAGGAAAAAATACAATGGTAGCTAGAAAATGTATCCCTAAGGAGTTTTTGGTGAATCCTATAGGAAAGAACTTATATTGGGTTCCTAAATCCATCCTCAAGGGTTAGAAAAATCCTAGAATAGTCAACCATAGTGGACTTTATTCATATCATATTATATGGTTGACTTAGGATGATGTGGGTTATAACTTTTTGATTTATAGTGTTGGGTGATGATAATGTGATGATAATATGAAATTATGTATAATCCTTGTGTTATGATCATGATATGTAATTAGTGATGTATAATCATGATATGCAATAATTGATGATTTATGATCATGATTGATAATTCATGATGCATGTTCATGATTGGGCTTTCAGGATGATACTTAACCTTGATAGAATTGCATGAAAATTGTGGTTAAGTATAAATAACTTAGTCACATCTCACACTCACTATAAGGCTAACTTGATTGAGAACATAGCAATGGGTGAGATGATAGGATGATACAAATGGTCCAGTAATATATATGGCATTTAGATGGGTCATTAAGTGTATCAATAGAGCAATCATAGATCAACTATGGGGAAAGCAAATGTTTAATCAATAGACATATTGCCCATAGATCATAGTTGGATATTTTAATTGATTTAAAACCATTTTATACTTTGTAAAAAGTGAATTGATGTTTTGAAAAATGTCTAAAGCAAAATTAGCTTTCAAATTGATACAAAATTTAGTGATTTTCAGCATCTTTGAGTTTTTGCCAAATTTTTGGAAATTAAATGAATTTTCATAAAAGAAAACTATTTTTCACTGTTAAAGTGACTTATAATAAATGTGTTCCCCAAATTTCATGATTTTTGAATTTCCTAGAATTTAATGCATTTCTGAAATCTGGTTTCAAAATCAGAAAATCCTGAATATTTGGTATTTTTAATGCATGATATGGCGATCATTGCTCCAAGTTGGTGAAGGCTCGGCAGTGTTCGAGTCTAATTTTCCCCAACGATCATTGTTGAAACCATCGATCATTCGATGCGGCGATCGATTGGTCGCGAGGGTTTCGGGCATAGAATGTTGGATAGTCGACTGCTCGCTTCGAGCACTCGACTGTTAGCTCCATCAATCGACTGATGGAATATCAGTCGAATGATGTGGGAGCCATTGGTTGGAATCCAATGTTGAAGAAGCTGTTGTGAGGCAACGGCTACAGCAGCAGTCAACTGATGGCTCGATCAGTCGACTGCTAGCCGCCCAACGGGAAGAATGACCTCTTCCCTAGAAGAAGGTGCCTTGGGTCATCTTGGGGGGAAAATGCTTCAACTCAAAATCACACCTAAGTGCCCTAAATGTTTTTTAATCTTTTTACTTGCTCTTATTTCAATTCTATTGTAAGAAGAGAGATCTTGTGTAAGAAAGGTTACCTCCACCTAGCTTTGTGCAAAGGAGAGATTAGTGAATTGGTTAAGGCGTGATTCACCTTGAACGAATCGGGTCGTGGACTAGCAACAAGGGCCATGAACCATGTTACATCGATTTGTTAGCATTGTCTTTTTAATTGTATTTATTATTTGTATTTTCGTTGCGCTAATCTTAAGTGTAGACGATTAAGAAGCGATTGAACACCACCATCTACGAAAGAAGGCTATTCACCCCCTCTAGTCGGCCACTGATCCTCCAACAAGTCGGGCATTACAAGAGCAAATGCCCAAAATTGGCTAAAGTGAAAGCACCGACACCAAAAGTCAAGGATAAGTCAAAGGATGAAGGAGTCCTCACTAGGAAAAGAAAAGAGCACATTGTGTGCTTCAAGTGTAATCAACGAGGACACTATCGAAGCCAATACCCTAAGGGGAAGAAGAAAATGCAAGAAGGAGCTATACAAGTAGGGGGAGCTTCCAAAGCAAACCCTAAGGTATATCTTAATGCACCTTTTAGTTCTAGGGTTAAAAAGCATATTTTTAGTACTCTTGCAATTGTTAATGAAAAGAATGCTAATAGAAATAATATTTTTTTTTGTTTAGGTGCTAAGCATATTACTTTACCTAAGGACAGATCTTGGACCAATAACACTAGACCTATTCTACCTAGGGAGAGCATAAGGAGGATAGAAGAAAATTTGGTCTTTAACTCCAAGAAGTCTAGGCATATGCCTAAGAAGAGTCATTCCCAAAAGATTAATGAAAAATCAAAATTGAGAAAATTAGAATTAGAGAAATAAGCCTTGAGGTCAAAGCTTGAAAATTTGGAGAAGACCCTAGCAAGAATTACAAATTCAATTAAGGGGTCTAATGGTCAAAAATTAGGACCTAGGAGACAAGAATCATCCAAGGGCAAGAAAGGTTTGGGTCACAAACCTAAGTCCTACCAAAATGTTCAATTTGATTATGGAACTAAATCATGGTCTAGGAAAACCAAGATTAATAGGGAAGTCATCCCTAAGATTAACCATGGTGTGTGCCTAGTGGCCAAGGGTACTATAAACCCTAGGAAGACCACTAAAAAGGTTACTAGGGAGGCAATCCCTAAGGTTAACCTAGGAAAGACTCAAATGACTAAGGCTTCAGAGCCAAAAAGGGTCATTAGAAAGGTATCTAGGGAAGTTATCCCTAGTGAATGTTGGTGCAATCGGCCCAGGTCACGATTGACCAGACTCGAGTTTAACTCGAGTGATGTTTTGATGTTTGACATAGTATGTTTGACATTGATGTTTGACATTGATGTCAGTTAATATTTTGGGGAGATTGTTTATACAATCAACCCAGGTTATAATTGACCAGACTCGAGTTTGACTCGAGGGAGTCTTTGATGGTTGACTAGGGATTGACCATGTGATTATGGGAAAGTCCAAGCATGGGTCTTGGCAAGGTAAAGTCCAAGTCATGAGTACTTGGCATTGAAAGTCCAAGTGGGACACTTGGAATTTGGGAAAGTCCAAGTCTTGAGTACTTGGCAAAAGGAAAGTCCAAGCATGGGGCTTGGCACGGAAAGTCCAACATGGGTTGGCAAGGGAAATTCCAAGCATCGGTCTTGGCATGGAAAGTCCAACATGGGTTGGCAAGGGAAAGTCCAAGCTTGAGTCTTGACATTTGAGAAGTCCAAGGGGTTTGATATTGGCGGCGTAAAATCCAAGCGGAGTCTTAGCGGCGTAAGTCCAATGTGCCTTGGCGGTGTAGACACCGTTGTTAGGGCAATCTCTTGCCGTAATATAGTTTTGATGGTGTGGAAAAGGGTTTAAGTTAGGTTGTTATTATGATTTGATATGTGCGTTGGAGTCTTACAGGACTTAGTAATTCGCACATGGAGCCTAGGCGAGTTTCACAACTCATGACTCGGTCCTTGAGTCGGTGAAGGATTGCTTTGCGGAAGTCGTGCGCTTGGAGCATCCGAGGGACCGCCGGACGAAGAGCTTGGAGTGAAGCCAGAGGAAGTAGACTTCAGGGCGAGACGCGAAGGATGGCGCTGCAGAGCCGTGCGCTTGGCGCATCCGAGGGACGTGGCCGGACGAAGATAACTTCGAAGGCGAGGGACTCCGAGGGATGAGTGTGAGCGAATGTAACCCAGGAAGGGGTAGTAGCTCTTAGGTGAAACTTGGTCATTTAGCTAATTGTCGGTTGAGATTTCCCGACATCAGTCGACTGCCATGCAATAGCAGTCGACTGCTCTGAGTCGAATGGAGTTCGACTGGTATAAGACTAGAGTTTTGACCAAGCGGTCCAGCCATGCCATGGCTGATCGATATCCATCGATCGGCTAGGGATGACGATCGTGACAACCTTGCACGCGGCACGAATGGAGTCGAGCTCGTGGAGCACTCGACTGATCGAGCATCAGTCGACTGATGGCAATATCAGTCGACTGATGCCAGTGTCGTTGGAAGGAATCCAACGTGGAAAGTAGCCGTTATTCGGCAACGGCTACAAGACCAATCGACTGATAGGGACATCAGTCGACTGCTCCTGTGTCAACGGGAAGAAACCCTCTTCCTCTATAAAGAGGAAGGGTATGGGGCTTTGGGGGGCTAATGCTTCAACTCTAATCTTCTCCCAAAGTGCTCTAAAGTATTTTCACTCTTCTTACTTGCTATTATTCTCATTCTATTGTAAGAAGAGAGATTATAAAGAGGTTACCTCCACCTAGCTTGGTGCAAAGGAGAGACTTAGTGGATTTGGCAAAGGAGTGATTCACCTTGGACGAATCGGACCGTGGATTAGCGGCGTAGCCGTGAACCACGTTACATCTCCGTGTTTGCGTTGTTTGTATTCTTGCTTATCTTTTGCTTTGTCTTTATCTATTTGTATTTGCATATTCTTCTTGCGCTAATCTTGTTTATAGACGAGCAAATACCGTTATCCAACGAAAGAGGGCTATTCACCCCCTCTAGCCGGCCGATCGATCCCCTACAAGTGGTATCAGAGCCAAGGAAAGCTTATCGAGGACTAACCGCCACAACAAGCATATTCAAGGATGGCCGGCTCAAATATTCACCCACCAAAATTCGAAGGCGAATTCTCTTGGTGGAAAAAGAGAATGGAGGTATTCTTTGAAATCGACTTTGAAATTTTATTATTTATGGAAAACGGTTTCGAGTTGCCTAGGAATGAAGATGGGGAGCCATTGGAGAAAGCAAGGTGGAGCAAGAGGCAAAGAGAAGAATACTTGGCAAATTTAAAGGCCAAGCACCACCTCTATAATGTGCTTCCCCAACAAGAGGTGAATAGGATAGGGGAATGTTTTAGTGCAAAGGAGATGTGGGAGAAACTAGTAGAGCTTCATGAAGGTACCTCGGAGGCTAAACTTACAAGGAGAGACCTCCTCCGCTCCCAACTATCCAACATAAAATTAGAAAAGGGAGAAAAGGTAACCTCCTTACATTCTAGATTTAAAGAGATTTTAATTGGGCTAACAAGTGTAGGAGAAAAACTTTCAAACCGGGACATGCTTATGAAAGCAATTGACGCTTTTCCCCGGTCATCAAAATGGAGCTCAATGGTGGACTCCTTCTATATGTCCAAGAACTTAGAAGTAAGTACTTTGGAGGAGTTCTTCTCAACCATGGAGCTTCATGAAACAAGACTTGAAGGAATAATAGAAGAGCCAAGAATCCAACCTTCAAGAGGAGTAGCATTTTTGGCAAACAAAGGGAAGAAGAAGATAGAGATCCCCTCCTCCTCCGATGATGAAGCATCCTCCTTCTCCATGGATAGCACGGAAGAAGCATATATGGTAAGGAGGGTAAGGCGTACTTTAAAAGGTTATCAATTTAATAAATCTAATGATAGGAGGAGAAGACCAAGGGGAAAGGTCATTTGTTACAATTGCCAAGGAGAGGGACACATAAGGGACAATTGTCCTCTCCTAAACAAGAGCAAAGAAGAAAGGAAGAAGAAAGATGAAAAGAAGAAGAAAAAGGAAGAAGAAAAGAAGGCCAAAGAAAAAGGGAAGGTCAAGGCATTCAAAGCAAAGACATGGGATGATCCTTCCTCCTCCTCATCATCATCATCCGAGGAAGAAAATGCATTTGTCACCAACTTAGCATTGATGGCATTTGACGACTTGGATTGTTCCTCCTCCGAAAATGAAGGATCAAGTTCAAATGAAGGGAGCTCAAGTGAAGGGGGAGCCTCCTCTACCTCCTCATCATCGGAAGAGGACTTGGTAAGTGAGGTAACAAATCTACCCCCTAATCAAATTATGTCTCTGATTTCTAGCCTCACTAAGGACTTATTTAGAGCAAAGAAGAAAAATAAAACCATGCTTGATCAAATTAAGGAATTAGAAGAAAAATTAGAAAAAGCATGTCTTAATGATAATAATGATAATGCATGCTCACATGATCTTTATGTGCCATTAGATGTTAATGATGCATGCATAGAAGAAAATAGGGCTTTAAGGGAAAAGGTAGACTATTTGACAAAAGCCCTAGAAAAATTCACTATTGGCTCAAACACTTTGAACATGATCATAGGGAGGCAAAGAGCAAGTTTCAACAAGAAAGGCCTAGGTTATAAGGAAAAGAAAAATGAAAAGGCCTATAAATGCCCAATAGTTAGGGGTCAAGACAAGGAGAAAGTAATTGCTAGAAAATGGATCCCTAAGGAATTTCTAGTGAACCCCATAGGCAAGAATTTATATTGGGTTCCAAAATCCATCCTTAAGGGTTAGAAAAACCCTAGGATAGTCAACCATATGGACTTTACCTATATCATATTTTTGGTTGACTTAGGATGGCGGGACAACATTTTTGAAATAGTGTTAGGTGATGATAATACACCTATAAATAGATAAATCATGTTTTAGGTGATATTTGCTTTATTATCATGATATAATACCTAATGCATGTTCACAATTTGATGAATACATTTGTTTCATGATCATAATGTGAAATTAATTCATATACATCTTTATGATCATGTGGAATGATAGGATGATACTTAACCTTGATAAAATTGCATGAAAATAATGGTTTGTTGGGGGATCGATACGGCCGGCTAGAGGGGGGTGAATAGCCCTCGTTCGTTGGATGTCGTATTTTGCTCGTTCTCGTTGCGTTGCTTGTCTACGATTGTCGTTAGCGCAGTGGAAATAATAAAACAATAATAATACTAACAAATAAGCACGCCAAACACACACGATATACGTGGTTCGGAACCGAATGGTTCCTACTCCACGGGCGAGCTCCTCGAGCTCTAGAGATGCACACGACAATACTCAAACTCCTTCTCGACTACACGTCAGAGGTGGAGAAACCTCTCACAAGCAATTACAACAGTAATATACAAATACAAACAAGAATACAAATACAATACAAAAGAACACTTTTCGCCGATTACTTTTGATCACTTGTTTTTGCTTGCTTTGATTGGCTTTTAAAGGACTAGAATGCAGCAGCAATTCCCCTCCAATAGCTCCACAAAAACCATTGCAAAAACCTCCATCTCGAGCTCCTTTTATAACCTGCATCGAGCTATTTTCGTGCCTAGCAGTCGACTGCCCCTGTAGCCGTTGTCTCACAACGGCCAGATCCACGTCAGACAAGTTCCAACGGATCACCTACCGTCGACTGATGATGTCCATCAGTCGACTGGTGACCTAGTAGTCGACTGCCCAGTCGGCTACGGAGCGTTCTGTGCTCGCGACACTCCCATCAGTCGACTGCCATCCCTCGACAGTCGACTGTGTTGGATCGAAAGTGTCGCTAGAGGGGGGGTGAATAGCGATACGGTGTCGTTAAAAAAAACTTTTGCAATAAGTAAAAAGCAAGTAGAGAGTGCACAGCGGAAATATAAAGTAGACAAGATATTTTTACGTGGTTCACAATCTTTCGATTGCTAATCCACGGCCCTAGTGATCCTTGATCACGTACGGAGGGCAATTCACTAAAACCACTCCTCCTCGTTGGAAGTAGGAGCAACGATCACAAAAAGAAATCAAGGCAAAGGGACACTCCCCCTTTCCTTGTTACGATTAAAGCACAAAGACAATTTAAAGAAGTAGAACTTAAATAAATATACCGACAACTCTTATAAGTAGAAGATGTAGCTTTCGTTGTCGGCGGCACTTCGTCGTAGCAAATGTGAGTAGTAGTAGCGGCGTTACGACGGCGTGTTGAGAGCTCTTGATTTCTTATCTTTTTTGCTTGGCGTGAACATGTCTATTTATGGATATTGATCTATGAATTTAGACATAGGTAGTGTCCAAGGTGAGGTTCTTATCCCCCAAGTCTTGCTCATCCACATCCTTTGCGCCAACTCAAGGATGAGGTGCTTCATCCAACCACCTTGTGCCACAACTCAAGGATGAGGTGCTCATCCAACCACCTTGTGCCACCTCAAGGAGGCCTTCACGCCAACTTGTTGGAGCCATCCAACTTGTGCCACATCATGGGAGCCAACCATCTTGTGCCAACTCTCCTCATTTTGGGCGTCCAAGCTTGATGGTGGTTTGCCAACCATCTTGTGCCAACTCACCTCATTTTGGGCGTCCAACTTGATGATGGTTTGGATGTCCACCTTGATGCCACATCACCTAATTTTGGGGGTCCAAGCTTGGTGATGGTTTGGATGTCCACCTTGATGCCACATCTCCCTTTGTACCAAAACACGAGTCAAGTCCAAATTCACCCCCTTGAAATTCGAGCTATTCTCGAGGCTGGAACTAGACCAGCAGTTGACTGTAGTAGACGACTGGTCAAAGGGTTTTGGACTGCAGTACAAGTTAGCTTAAAATATAAAGTACGATGGTTCTAACCATCTGATCTCGACCTAGACCTTCCATTGGAGGTCTTGGGTCGGATCTACGCTTAACGTCCTTGCTTCGCTTTCACACGAGCTTACCTTGTAGCCTCGCTTCCGGTCTTCACCCGAGTACCTCGGCTTCCTCCGAAATCCCTCTGGCGTTGCCCGACCACCTCGGTTCCCACCGGGTGTCGCAGACCTTCCGCTCAACTTTAGCATTTCTGCACACTTAATTGAGCTCGTAAGATAACAAATATACTCTTAACTATTGAGCCTTTTGCCATAATCAAAATATCGGTTCGACTTTGGTGCCCACTGCACCAACAATCTCCCCCTTTTTGATTCATGGCAAACCGACACAAAAGTTAAGGAAAAATTAAGCTAGCATAATGATTAAGCATGAATGAGCTAGCATAAAGATTAAATATGAATGAGCTAGCATAATGATTAAATATGAATGAGAAATATTATTGTTTCAAGTTCTCCCCTTTGAGGTAACCTCCCCCTTGACCGAAGGTGAGTTCTTGAAAAATAATTTTTACTCCCCCTTAATAGTTGCTTAAGTAATCGGAATTACTTAATATAAAAGGTAATAATTTTGTTTACTTTCTTCCCCTTTAATTTTGGTTAATTTTGGTTACTTTTGTGACTTTCTCCCCCTTTTGCCTTAACTCAAAAAAGTTTGTAAATATATTTTAGGGTTTGTAAGTCCAAGCAAGTTCCCAATATATATATATATATATATATATATATATATATATATATATATATATATATATATATATATTTTTTTTTTTTTTAAATAATAATAAGCTTGAAAATATGTTCATCTAAAATGTACAACTTCGGTTGGACTTGATTGATATAGAATGATCAATAAGTCTTGAAGGAGTTGATTAATTTTAAATAATTATACTCCATGGTTCATATCGATGCACTGAATCTACATCTGGAACCAGGAGTAAGGTCCTAACATCTCACGCCCGTCTACGTGGCTAAGTACACAAACACATTAGTCCTATGTGTTGTGAGATGTGTTGGCTCCTTAAATCTATAGGTATATGATTTCTAAGGTAAGACTTAGGCTAATTTCATAAAAAGAAGCAAAAATAGAGTGCATATATAGAAAAATTTAAATCCTACTCTATTACGCACATACCTAACTTTCATCTTAATAAACTAAATTCGGCTTCGGGTAGTGGTTTGGTGAAGATGTCCGCTAGGTTTGATTTGGACTCAACATACTCTAGTTGTATAGTTCCATTAGTTACATGTTCCCTAATGAAGTGGTGTTTAACTTCTATATGTTTTGTCCTAGAATGACATATTGGATTTTTAGTTAAGTTAATTGAACTAATGTTATCTATGTAGGTTTTAATGTTGTTAAAGATTAAGCTAAAGTCTTGGAGAGTGTGCTTCATCCACGAGTGAGAGACACACTCACCCATCGCAAGCGTATTAGGCCCGGTGGTAGATAAGGCAACGCAATCGCTTCCTCTGCACCAACTCACTGACTCGAGCGAGATTTGACAACAACCACTCGTGCTCTTTCTATCGAGTTTACTACCGGCATAGTCGGGTCAGAGTAGCGATTAGATTAAACTCGGTAGATCTAGGGTACCAAATACCTCGTTTAGCGTGCCCTTTAGATATCTAAGGATACGCTTGACTAGGGTTAGGTGAGACTCCTTGGCACAGGTTTGTAACCTTGCGCACATACTTACATGAATAAAATGTCGAATTCTCGCGGTTAAGTATAGGAGACTTCCTATTGCGCTCCTATAGTATTTTAGGTCAACGGGTTTTCCTTCTACATCTTCGTTTATATTAACATTAGTTGCTATAGGTGTATTAATTATTTTAGCATCTTGCATTCCAAATCGATTTATTAAGTCCTTAGTATATTTTTGTTGATGTAAATATATTCCATCTTTAGTTTGTTTAATTTGTAAACCTAAGAAGAAACTTAACTCTCCTACTAAATTCATTTCAAATTCACTTTCCATAAGTGAGATGAATTCGTTTAGCGAGGATCGAGTTGGTAGTTCCAAAATTATATCATCTACATAGATTTGGGCTATAAAGATTTCTTTTCCTACGGTTTTTACGAATAAGGTTGGGTCGACTAAACCTTGGTTGAATCCTTTGGACTTAAGATAGATCGAAAGCCTTTCGTACCAAGCTCTTGGGGCTTGTTTGAGTCCATATAGGGCTTTCTTAAGTCTAAGGACATGGTCAGGTTTATCTAGAGTTTGAATCCGGAGGTTGGTAGCGTAAACTTCTTCCTTAATGTATCCATTCAAAAATGCTGACTTGACATCCATTTGAAACAATTTAAAACCTCGATGTGCAGCATATGCTAACAACATTCGGATGGAATCTAGTCTTGCTACGTGTGCGTAGGTCTCATCGTAATCTAAACCTTCGACTTGACTAAACCCTTTTGCGACTAACCTAGCTTTATTTCTAACTACTTCACCTTTATCATCAAGTTTATTTCGAAATACCCACCTTGTTCCAATAATTGATTTTTCTTTAGGTGGTGGTACTAATTCCCAGACTTCATTTCTAGTGAATTGAGCTAGCTCTTCTTGCATAGCAATAATCCAGTCGGGATCAAGAAGTGCTTGTTCAATAGTTTTGGGTTCGATTTTGGAAATTAACGAGATTTGACTAATGTTTCGTATGAAGCTCTAGTTCGAACCCCTAAATTTGGATCACCTATAACTTGATTGATAGGATGACTTGGGTTAGGGTCATCTATCACTTGGTCGATAGGATGACTTGGGTTAGGACGAGATTCAAGTTCAAGATCAGAGTCGGGTTTGCTATAAGTTGATTTGCTAGTTGGTTTTGTTAAGGATTGAACGGGTTCGTGTCCTTCGAAAACTATATTAATGGTTTCTTCGACTCTAAGAGTGTCGTGATTGTATACCCTATAAGCTCTCTTGGTGGTTGAGTATCCTAGAAAGGTTCGATAGAGGTTTTGGATTTGAATTTCCCTAGGTAATCCTTAGTGTTTAAGATATGTACCTTGCATCCAAATACCTAAAGTATTTGATGTTGTATTTTATCGTGATAAATCTCGTACGAGGACTTTTGGTGCCTCTTTACCATAAGGATCCTATTTTGGACATAGCAAGCCGTACTAACGGCCTCTGCCCAAAATCTATCGGGTAGGTTATACTCGTTTAACATTGTCCTAGCGGCTTCTTGTAGGGTTCTATTTTTCCGTTCGACTAACCCATTTTGTTGTGGGGTTCTAGGACATGAAAACTCATGGTGGTATCCGTTTAGGTTACTGTAAATCAGAACCTGTGGTTTTCGAATTCACCACCATGATCGCTTCTAAGTCTTTTAATCTTAAGGTTCTTTTGATTTTGATTAACCTACAAAGATTGATTAGTTGGTCTAGTGTATCATTTTTATGTTTGATAAACCTAACCCAAGTAAATCTAGAATAGTCGTAAATTATGACTAAGCAAAATTGACTACCATTGAGTGACTTAGCTCCATGTGAATCAAATAGATCCATGTGTAGGAGCTCAAGAACACTTTTGGTTCGTTCTTGATTAGTTAATTGATGTTGTGTCCTAGATTGTTTACCTTGTTGACAAGCATTACATATTTTATTATCCAAGTTGTTTAGTTTAGGCAAACCTATAAGCAAGCCACTCGACTCATCTTGTGGGCCGAGTCTTGGGTGCAGTGTCAGAGTCTTGATTGCCATAACCAAGATTCCTCTTCTTTGTGTCATAAGACACTTGGTTGAGGAGTTGGGTAAATTTATTGTGTAGATGTTGCTATTACTAGTTCCTTTAAGTATTATTTTAGATGTTGCATTTATCTTGATTACGCATTCATTTTCTAGAAATATGACCTTATAATTGTTATCACACAATTGGCTTACACTAAGTAAATTATATTGAAAGTTTTCTACTAATAAGACATTTTGAATTGTAAAGTTAGAGTTGAGCTCAATATCAACTGATCCGATGATTTTGAGCTTGCCGTTATTTCCGAAGGCTACCGATCCTTGTCGTTTGAATCGTAACTTCGAAAATTTGAGTTGATCCCCGGTCATGTGTCGGGAGCAACCACTGTCCAACATCCATTGATCCTACACATAAGGTAGTTGGATCGGATATTGGAATTACTAAAGGGTTGTTTGTAAGTTTTTAAACCTAAATCATCTCACCAATATCTACATGATCAAAACATGTTATTCCTATGTGTTATTGTGAGATGACTTTCAATTTTACTTGATTAATTTTAATGAATTTAAATTAACCAACATTAGGTTAGATTGGATTTAGTCTAAGCTCATCAAGTAATCTTTTCAAGAGATTAGCTTCAGTCGTGGCGAGAGCCTGAGGCCTTCTTTGATCGGAACAACGACCACTTCCTTAGACAAAGCTAATTTCAAGAAATTGATAACTCGACTTACTTGAGACTACATCTTGGTCTAACTAGTTATTTTTGAAAAGAGGCTCCCGAGGCTCAATCTTTTAAATAGGATTTTAGTTGATTATGAGTCCTATCTAACCATTCTAAAAATAAAGGAAAAACTAAGCATGCAATTTCTAAGACTTAACAAAAATACATTTTGTATTGGCTCCCCCTGGACCATTGAATCGAGTGGGTCTATTCACATAGTGAATTTGGTCCTTGGGAACCCAATACATGTTAGATCCTAAAGTTGAAATCAAAGTGATCTTAGGGACCCATGCTTGGACATTTTTCTTATGTTGGTTTACTATAGACATATATGACTTATTGGTTGTATTTGAGTTAAACCCGAGTCCGGCCTTGTTGTACACGGCCCTTTGTGATCCAAGTAAGAGGTCAAGTCCCTTGGATCCCAAAGTGAACCTTTCCAACGTGTTCCTAAGGTCTTGACTTGTGTTTTCAAAAGCGAGTTCTCAACTTTAAGCTTTTCAGCAGTTGAGTCCTCCTTGAATCTGAGTAGTCGAAGAGGTTAGGGAGACCTCATGTTTGAGGAGGTTAACCTCCTCAATTAGGTCTCGACCTTGGACTCGGACTTAGCTAGTTTCTTATTTAAAAATTTAATTGCACCATACAAAGTATTAAGTAACGACCGACTTACCCTTAATGATTCTTTTGAACCGGATCGGATCCGTGGCTTGTCTTGAATGGAAGCTCATCGCCGGATTCGGACTCGGACTCTTCTTGGTTTGAGTCGTGCTCGATCGGCTTAGCCATTAGAGCTTGGATATCGTCTTCTTCCTCCAACTCCTCCCAAGTAGCGTTTAGCGCTTTCTTGGTCTTTGATGCGTTATTCTTTAGCTTTGGGCACTCGGACTTGATGTGGCCGAACACTCATAGCATCTAAAATTAGAAGTATTTGAATTAGGTTTAGGCTTACCTTGAGTTGTTGGTCGTTTCGTCTCTTGATCATCTTAGAACTAGATTGACTAGTTCGGATTCTATTCGAGTCTACTTCCGATTCGGACTCGTCTTCTTCCTTGGGGTGGCTTGCTTGCGGGCTTCTTCTTCTTGGAACACGCAACTAACGCAATACTCTTCTCGGCTTTGGACCACGTTAGTTTGCTCATGTAATTCAAGTTCGAAAACAATTCGTCTAACCTAATTTTAGAAAGGTCCTTGGAGACCTTGTAGGCATCGACCATGGATGCCCACAAGGTGGTCTAGGAAGCGAGTTAAGAGAATACGATAAGGTCGCGATTCTCGACCTTTTGTCCGATGGCATGGAGTTGGTTGGCGATGTCTTGGATATGAGCATGTAGTTGAGTTGCGGTCTCGTTTTCCTGCATTTTCAAGTTATACAATTTATTTAAAGTAAATCTCTTTTACATACCTTCGTGTCGTCGGTGCCTTCGTGTAGTTCCACTAGCTTGGTCCATAAGTCCTTTGCACTAATGAAGGGGCCGACGCGGTTGAGCTCTTCCTTGGACAACCCACATTGCAAGATTTGAGTTGCCTTGGCATCGGCTTCTACTTGTTTTTCATGGAATTTGACCATTGATCGTAACCCAAAGATTCACCATCTTCATTAATAGGAAGTGTGAAACCGGTTTTGGATTCTGATCCACATCTCGATTTGGGTTTTAAGAAAGCATTCCATCCGACCCTTCCAATAACGAAAGTCATTACCGTTGTAAAGCTGCTAAACCCTTCGAGATGGGCCATTTAAAAACAAGAAGAAGAGCGACGAAAAGAATCTTGCAAAACACACGAAAGAATATTCCAAGACTTTCGTCTTGGATTAGTAGTCTTGAGAAGTAAAAAAATATATATAAAATGTAACTTGCAAAAGAAATAAACAATCAAATCACGAATGTCGTTGAAGTTCCGGAGGACAACCTTACTCGGGATCTAACGAAGGACAACCTTATCCGGATCCTAAAGCCTCTAATGCAATTCTATATGTAGGAGAAGATAAGCAAGTGAAATAATTATACGAAAACAGAAATAAATAAATAAAAAATCTGTGGAAAAAAAAAAACACAGCTAGATTGGTGGTTTCACCGAATCTTAGCGCCCCCGGCTCTGATACCAATTGTTGGATCGAAAGTGTCGCTAGAGGGGGGGGGGGGTGAATAGCGATACGGTGTCGTTAAAAACTTTTGCAATAAGTAAAAAGCAAGTAGAGAATGCACAGCGGAAATATAAAGTAGACAAGATATTTTTACGTGGTTCACAATCTTTAGATTGCTAATCCACGGCCCTAGTGATCCTTGATCACGTACGGAGGGCAATTCACTAAAACCACTCCTCCTCGTTGGAAGTAGGAGCAACGATCACAAAGAAATCAAGGCAAAGGGACACTCCCCCTTTCCTTGTTACGATTAAAGCACAAAGACAATTTAAAGAAGTAGAACTTAAATAAATATACCGACAACTCTTATAAGTAGAAGATGTAGCTTTCGTTGTCGGTGGCACTTCGTCGTAGCAAATGTGAGTAGTAGTAGCGGCGTTACGACGGCGTGTTGAGAGCTCTTGATTTCTTATCTTTTTTGCTTGGCGTGAACATGTCTATTTATGGATATTGATCTATGAATTTAGACATAGGTAGTGTCCAAGGTGAGGTTCTTATCCCCCAAGTCTTGCTCATCCACATCCTTTGCGCCAACTCAAGGATGAGGTGCTTCATCCAACCACCTTGTGCCACAACTCAAGGATGAGGTGCTCATCCAACCACCTTGTGCCACCTCAAGGAGGCCTTCACGCCAACTTGTTGGAGCCATCCAACTTGTGCCACATCATGGGAGCCAACCATCTTGTGCCAACTCTCCTCATTTTGGGCGTCCAAGCTTGATGGTGGTTTGCCAACCATCTTGTGCCAACTCACCTCATTTTGGGCGTCCAACTTGATGATGGTTTGGATGTCCACCTTGATGCCACATCACCTAATTTTGGGGGTCCAAGCTTGGTGATGGTTTGGATGTCCACCTTGATGCCACATCACCCTTTGTACCAAAACACGAGTCAAGTCCAAATTCACCCCCTTGAAATTCGAGCTCTTCTCGAGTGGAACTAGACCAGCGATTGGTAGTAGACGACCGTCAAAGGGTTTTGGACCGCAGATGCTAGCTTAAAATATAAAGTACGATGGTTCTAACCAACTGATCTCGACCTAGACCTTCCATTGGAGGTATTGGGTCGGATCTACGCTTAACGTCCTTGCTTCGCTTTCACACGAGCTTACCTTGTAGCCTCGCTTCCGGTCTTCACCCGAGTACCTCGGCTTCCTCCGAAATCCCTCTGGCGTTGCCCGACCACCTCGGTTCCCACCGGGTGTCGCAGACCTTCCGCTCAACTTTAGCATTTCTGCACACTTAATTGAGCTCGTAAGATAACAAATATACTCTTAACTATTGAGCCTTTTGCCATAATCAAAATATCGGTTCGACTTTGGTGCCCACTGCACCAACAGACTGCTGTCGACATCAGTCGACTGCCAGTCCATGGCAGTCGACTGCCCAACATAAAACCCTAGCCTTACACCAGTCGAACCCTAGTCGACTTGGACCAGTCGAACCGACACCTATGCCAGTCGACTGACGTCGGGCAAAACCTCAAACACCAAGTTGTTTGAGCATCCGACCGTCGGGTAAACCCTCAAACATCAAGTTTGAGCCTCCGACACTCAGTCTTAGACAACTTGGCCAAGTCCACCTTATCCCTCACGGAGTTCCCCACCGAAGCTCTTCCCTCGGCCTACGTCCCTCGGATGCGCCAAGCGCACGGCTTCGCAATGCAATCCTTCGCGTCTCATACCCTAGAAGTATGCTTCCCTTTGGGCTCACTCCATTCGCTCCCCGTCCGGCGGTCCCTCGGATGCACCAAGCGCACGGCTTTGCAATGTCATCCTTCACCGACTCAAGGACCCGAGCCTAGTGAACTTGCCAAGTTCTCAAGACTTCACAAATGCACCAAGCGCACGGCTTCGCAATGCATTTCTCACCAAGCACCAAGCGCACGGCTTCGCAATGCTTTGGATTTCCCATGCCAAGCACCAAGCGCACGGCTTCGCAATGCTTTGGATTTCCCATACCAAGCACCAAGCGCACGGCTTCGCAATGCTTTGGACTTTCTCATGCCAAGGCTTCCCCCTTGGACTTCCACACCAAGCTCCATGCTTGGATTTTCCATGCCAACCCCATGTTGGACTTTCCCATGACAATTCCATATCATGAGTTTTTTCTATCATCAAAATACTATCAAGGTACTGCTCGAGTCAAACTCGAGTCAACCTGGGCCGATTGCACCAAAATGGTTAAGTATCTACAAATACTTTTAGGATACATCTCACACTCACCATAGGCTACCATGATTGAAAACTTAGCATGGGTGAGATGATAGGATGAAACAAATGTCCACTAATGTCTATGGCATTTAGATGGTCATTTAAGGTATCAAAATAGCAATAATAGACCAATCACGGGGAAGGCTTATATTTAATTCATAGACATATTGCCCAAAGATCATGGTTGGATATTTCATATGTTTTCAAAACAATTTCTTACTTTAAAATCTATGTGTTTATGTTTTGAAACAATTGGATGCAAAACTAGGTGGTAAACTTGATACTAGAATGATCAAAAACCTAGTGTTTTTAAAAGATTTTGGATTTTTGGAAAAAACAAGAAAATCTAATGATTTTTCATAGAAAACTATTTTTCATTGATAGATATACTTAAAAGAAATGTGTTCCCCAAATTTCATGATTTTTCAAATTTTATATATTTTCTAATGCATTTCTGAATTTCATTCTGAAAACTTGAAAATTCTGAATTGCTTGTGCCAGTCGACTGGTAGTCTGAACCAGTTGACTGGTAGTCTGATAACATGCCCAATAACCTTGTGTATCCAATTTTAAGGCATGTTTTGGGTTTTTTTTCTCTCTAAACTTGATGTCATGCTTGTATAAACCTTGTTTATTATTTTTGATGGTGTCAAAGGGGGAGAAATATTATGTTTAAGTAAAGGGGGAATATATCTAGGGGGAGTTTCATGTATTAAGGGGGAGAGTTGCTAATCATGTTTACTTACATGCTTTCCTTTCTTAATAGTTTTATCAAATGTTTTATCTAACTTAAACGGATTGCCACACATCAAAAAGGGGGAGATTGTTAGGGCAATCTCTTGTCGTAATATGGTTTTGATGGTGTGGAAAAGGGTTTAAGTTAGGTTGTTATTATGATTTGATATGTGCGTTGGAGTCTTGCAGAACTTAGTAATTCGGACATGGAGCCTAGGCGAGTTTCACAACTCATGACTCGGTCCTTGAGTCGGTGAAGGATAGCTTTGCGGAAGTCGTGCGCTTGGAGCATCCGAGGGACCGTCGGACGAGGAGCTTGGAGTGAAGCCGGAGGAAGTAGACTTCAGGGCAAGACGTGAAGGATGGCGCTGCAGAGCCGTGCGCTTGGCGCATCCGAGGGACGTGGCCGGACGAAGATAACTTCGAAGGCGAGGGACTCCGAGGGATGAGTGTGAGCGAATGTAACCCAGGAAGGGGTAGTAGCTCTTAGGTGAAACTTGGTCATTTGGCTAAGTGTCGGTTGAGATTTCCCGACATCATTCGACTGCCATACAATAGCAGTCGACTGCTCTGAGTCGAACGGAGTTCGACTGGTATAAGACTAGGGTTTTGACCGCATCATTGCCATGGACCGGCAATGATCGATAGTCGACATCACGATCACGAGGGATGACAATGATCGACAAAGACTATGTACGGAATGTATGGAGTCGAGCTCGCGGAGCACTCGACTGATTGAGCATCAGTCGACTGATGGGAATATCAGTCGACTAATGCCAGTGTCGTTGGATGGAATCCAACGTGGAAAGCAGTCATTATTGGGCAACGACTACAGGACCAATCGACTGATAGGGACATCAGTCGACTGCTCATGTGTCAATGGGAAGAAACTCTCTTCCTCTATAAAGAGGAAGGGTATGGGGCTTTGGGGGGCTAATGCTTCAACTCTAATCTTCTCTCAAAGTGCTCTAAAGTATTTTCACTCTTCTTACTTGCTATTATTCTCATTCTATTGTAAGAAGAGAGATTGTAAAGAGGTTACCTCCACCTAGCTTGGTGCAAAGGAGAGACTTAGTGGATTTGGCAAAGGAGTGATTCACCTTGGACGAATCGAACCGTGGATTAGCGGCGTAGCCGTGAACTACGTTACATCTCCGTGTTTGTGTTGTTTGTATTCTTGCTTATCTTTTGCTTTGTCTTTATCTATTTGTATTTGCATATTCCGCTTGCGCTAATCTTGTTTATAGACGAGCAAATATCGTTATCTAATGAAAGAGGGCTATTCACCCCCATCTAGCCGGTCGATCGATCCCCTACAACCGTTAGCATGACATAGCTGATGGAAGCACCTGAAGGCTAGCGCGATGGATGAACAAGTCATGGATGACTTGGAGGGATCCGAGAGGCGTAAGGTTGATGGAGGTGGCTAGAAGGCTTAGGTCTAGGCTAAGGGTGGTCTAGCAAGTATGGGGACACCATACTTGGGTTAAAACCTCATCTTTGAGGTTGCCAGTCGACTGGCATTATGGCCGGTTCGACTGCCGTGAGTCGACTTGAGTTCGACTACCGTTTAAGAGCTAAAATTGCTCTGGCGATTGGATCGCTCATTGGGCGATCGATGATGTCGGCATGATCGATTGCCGGGATGTCGATCGACTTCCGGTTGAGTTGTGAGCCAGAATGCTCCGTGAGCCGTGGCTGACTACGAATCGCAATCGCGCCAATGTTGGTAATCGTGCAATGTGGATTGAGCCGTTGTCTCACAGCTACAGTGTTGGCAGTCGACTGGTGACTTATGGCAATCGATTGCCAGGAGAAAATCTAGCCCGATGGAGGATAAAACAGCTGTTCGTGGAAGGCTCAAGCAGTGGTTTTCTTGGGCGATTTGAAAGGGAATTGTTGGTGCTCTTCCAGTCCTTCAAGGCTAGTCCAAGGCAACCAAAGTGCTTTTGTAAAGTGTTTTTCTTTACTTGCATTGTATTTCTTACTTGTATTAGCTTCATAATGTGAGTGCATGTGCATCACTAGAGCTCTTTGGAGCTCGATTCGTGGAGTAGGAACCATTCGGTTCCGAATCACATTATATGACCATGTTGTGATTGTGTATCTTGTTGTATTTATTTGTTATTACTATTCCGCTGTGCTAACAAGATTGTAGACGATCAAACGCGAAAGAATTCCATCATCGAACCATCACGCGACGCTATTCACCCTCTCTAGCGGCCTCAAATCTCCTATAGTGAATACCTTGTTAACCCAAGGAGCTCCAATAGGTATTGGGTTCCTAGGAGCATGATCGATTCACGCTAAATGGGTTAGGGTGTGTCAACCCTAAGTGGATGGGTAGTTAATCTAGCCATGGTAGAGTTGACACTTTAGGATGTGCCAAAGTGCTTTGAGAAGTTGAAAATTGATTAAATTGTCACAATTAGGTCTTAGAAGTCATGGTGTGTCATTTTGGGTTTTTGGCACACTAGGGGGATAGTTGGAATTAAGGCAAAATGGATTTAATTCAAACAATGGAAATTTGGGCTTAACACTTAGGTATCTTATACCTTAGTATTTTATACTTGCCATATCATGACATCATATTTATCTTTATCATATAAAATGTCATGATAATACTTAGGGTTAGTTCTAATGTCATGTTTTGCTTAAGTTTATATCACATGCCATAACATCAAGATTATTGGCACATGCTTTTATTCTTATTATCATTTATGCCATAATCATTATTCATGTATTAAATAAAATTGAGTTAAGGACTTGGCATGATTTGAAGTCTCATGCATAAGGGAATCAAATAGAGTTGCCTAGCATATGCATAAGACCCTAAATAACCAAAATCCACATCTCACTAGAACACTTGACTTGTATGTGTTAATACACTTAGATACAAGTGAGATGTTAGGAATGAAATTAAGGTTTTAAAATCATTTCAAAACCATTTTGAAAAACTGTGGTGAAGTCTATCTTTTGATAGCGATCACCATTGAATGAGGTGGTACAAAGTAGGGCTAAACATTGAAAATTTCAATGGTTTTGAACTTTGTATCAATCTCACTAGTTTATGGGTATTTTATTTTTCTAATATTTTTCACCCATAATGTTTGTTATAAGTAATTTTCAAGATTTTTCAAAATACATATTTTTACTTATGAATTTTCAAATTTGGATTCTGAAGTTTGATTTTTGCACTATGTAGAAATCAGTCGACTGCCATGTATGGCAGTCGATTGGCATCAATGGCAGTCGATTGGCGTCAAAGACAGTCGATTGGTGATTGTAAGAGTCGACTGCTAGACTGATTTTGGGTAAACAAGGTTTGTTAGGCCCATGTTCAGCTACCTTTAGGTTCCCTAACTGCTCCTAACCCTAGGATATGCTTTGGAGAGCATTGGAAGGGTGGAAATCCATTGAAAATGGATTAGGAGAATTGTTTAGGGTGTGTAACGAATTAAGGGAGGTGAAAGTTCAATGTTGAATCTTTTCCCTTAATTTTGATGGTTTAGTGTTCCTATTGGCTTAGGGACTCTCCGAGGACATTGTTGGTGCAATGGTAAAGGGGGAGCAAGCCTTTAGAGGGAGGTTATCCATCTTGGGATGATGGATGTGTTTTTGGACCAAGGGGTAGATTGTAAGATCTCATTGGGATGTGAGACATTGACACCCTTGGGGAGGACCTTTTTGATGTATGTCAAAAAGGGGGAGAAGAGACCAATTGGGGTTAGTTGGAATTCTCAAAGGTGAGAATTGCCAATTGGGGATAATTAGTAGACTTGAGTTAGGGCACCTAACTCAAAGGTGTTTGGGGTTTTGTCAAACATCAAAAAGGGGGAGATTGTTGGTGCAATCGGCCCAGGTCACAATTGACCGGACTCGAGTTTGACTCGAGCTATATTTTGATGTTAGACAAAACATACAACATGGAGTTGGCAAAGGAAGACCAAGTGTGTAGCCTTGGCCACGTAAGTCCAAATGTGTAGCCTTGGTGGTGAAAGTTCAACATAGGTTGGCATTAGCAATGGGAAGTCCAAGTGTGTAGCCTTGGCCACATAAGTCCAAGTGTGTAACCTTGGTGGTGAAAGTCCAAGGGGTGATTTGGCAGCGTAAGGTCAAGCGGTAGTCTTGGGAGCATAAGTCTATATGTACCTTGGCGGTGTAGACACCGAGAGCATGACAATAGTTGAAGGAAGCACCTGGAGGTTAGCGTATGGATGAACAAGTCATGGATGACTTGGAGGGATCCGCACATGGATGAACAAGTCATGGACAACTTGGAGGGATCCGATAGGCGTGAAGCTAGTAGAGGTGGCTAAATGGCTTAGGTCTAGGCTAAGGGTATGTCGGATGCTAAAACATGTTGTTTGAGGTTTTACCCAACGGCCGGATTCTCAAATAACTTGTGTTTTAGGTTTTACCTAACAATAGTCGACTGGTGTTATGTCTCAGTTGACTTATGGAAGCCGACTGGCATTCGACTGTGTTGCAATGCTTAGCAGTCGACTGCCAGACTTGGGCAATCGACTAATGGCAGTCGACTGTCGTGAAGGAGCAGTTGATTGCCAGTATTGGTCACGCACACAGAACACTCGATAGTCGACTGATCAGTCGGCTACGGACTGGTAGTCGACTGATGGTAACTGGTAGTCAACTGCCAGTGTATCCGTTGGCTGGAATGCCAATGTGGATTAGGTCGTTGTCTCACAACGGCTACAGGAGCAGCCGACTGGGGACTTATGGTAGTCGACTGCCAGGCGTAGAATCTGTTAGTGAAAGCCCTAGAGCCAATCATGTGATGATTGTTGTATGGACTTTATTGTATCATATTCCTATTTATAAAGGCATGGTTATTATATTTACTTGTATTGGTGCCAAATAACTAAATATAATAACGTCCTTGAGTAGTAGGTTCTTATCTATATCAATTGATTGGTTGAATCGATAATGAGATGATATAGAGAACACTATTCTTAATCATTCCTAGTCAAGTATTAACATTCAGGGACAATGTTAATGCGTAGAGACTAGCATGTAGGTCAACTCGATGACTTGATCTCACAAGTCATGGATATGAGATATCAAGTTGACCATGGGTATACATTAGAGAATGTATACTGAATGACCCGCCATGAGAAAGTATCATAGATCGTTATATGAGTGTCATATACTTTCTCATGTGGCTATTAGTATGACTATTAGTCCTTAGACCTGAAGTCACCATGGTTCCTTACATAAGGAGTTGCATACTTTGGCTTCGTCAAACGTCACCCGTAAATGGGTGGACTATAAAGGCGATTACTGGGTATGTTGTTAGTAATATATGAGAGATGTCCTAAGACAATCGCCTTATGTATGAACCATTTATATGATAAATGAAGATTCACTATTTGAGTATACATGTTTTATGTATTTGATTGGATCTTAAACTCATTTACTGAATGTCCACGATACGATTCACAGCATGAGAGAATTTGTGATTGGATCACAACTAGTGAGTATCTCTACATGTGTAATTGTGATGTATCGGAATTATCCCTAGTCGATGAATTGATGGATTTGGACACCATCAATTCTGTCAAGACTAGCACGAGGTATACTCCTTGGTGTATCCAAGCAGCTGATTCTCACTGGCTGGAGACATAGTGATGTCCGGAGTTAATCGTGGATGCTAGTTATGGTAACTAGTTCATTGGAGTGACCAGCTGTAAGACTTCATATGGTTCTCTGCATATATAGATATGTCAATGAAGTTCTTACTGTGGGTTAAGTGCGATGTTCCTTTGACTTGCGGTATTCAAGTCATCTTGATCATGGAGACTTATGCTTTGACATCTTAAGCAAACATCTCTAAGGAGATGTGGACCCGGGATGATTGGGTATAAGTCGAAGTGATCGAAGGTGTTTGAATAACCTATAAAGGATTCACCACTCCTTGCGAAGAGATGTATACCCATGGCCTCTCGTCGGATTGTTACTAAAGTCTTTGGCCAAAGCATTACATGTTTAGAGTAAGGTACTCTTCGATACATGTGGAGTAACTAAAATCCGTAGGACGAGGAAATGATACTTGGGCTAGGTGTGACGTCGTCAGCCTAGTGGGGACTGACACTATAGACCATGTCCTGAACCAAGTGGGTATAAGATGAGTGAAGGGAATGGGGCACGATTCATTTGAGCTGCTGAAGGGTTTCAGAAATAGTTCTAGATCAACCGTTGATCTTTTCGGTTAATTGGGGATCATGATGTACTACTAGGTGCCACTCATGATCGTTCTATAATTAATGGTTAATTATAGACGACCAACATAAACCGAGAACCTATTTGGTCACACGCACAACGAGCGTAATCCAAAGGATTTAAAACGAGCTTGAGAATGGGATTCTCAGACCGAGAGAAACAAGGTTTGGTTGGACCAAACATAAAGCGAGCATGAAATCGTTCACCGCATAATGGAAGCGTGGATGGGCGAGTCTTATGAAGGCGTAATGGATGAACCAAAATGGTTTGGTTCTAATCCAATGGAGGAGAATAAACCAAAGGGTTTGGTTTATTTTAAACGAATGAACCAAAAGTTGGTTCGGTTCGTTTTAACTTAAAATAAACCATCATGGTTTGGTTTATTTTAACTTATCTTAATGGAGCGGGTTAACGGGCCTAATGGTTATGATCCAATAACCATTAAGAGACTTAGTTCTCTATAAAAGAGGGCTTAAGGGATAATTAAGCCCTAATCCAAAAACCTCTTGCCCTAAGGTTGCCGCCCACCCCATTGAGGGAGCTCTCGGCGCCAACCCTAAACCGCCGCCCATTGCTCCTCCAACCGGCATCCAGAAGGCTGCTTCCTTCCCCCTCGCCGGCATCGAGCTGCTGCCGGTTAGTGCTCTGGAGATCTCCTTCAGGTTTGGCATCAAGGTGAGTTCTATCTTCCTTGGTTGGCCGGCGCCTATCACCTCCACCAAAGCTGTCCAATTTTCTGGACAACTTGTTCTCCTCTCGTCGGAGCGTCATTTGGACGACGGTTAGAGCTCCGACAGCAGCTAACTTACCGGGGATTCGATCTCCGGTAATCCTCTGAGGTGGAGGACGAAGGATTCGTCAATTGGTTGACGAATACCTCTCCGGAGAAGCGAGTTTTGAGAACTCGTATTAGGATCCGAATTTGGATTCGGATCGTGATCATCTCTCGATCACGTCGTCTTCAACACAAGGCTAGTAACCCGTACGAAGACGAAGCTCGTGGCTTAGCGAAGTCATCCCGAGGAACTCGACGTGGATACGGATAGAGACGATTCTAGCGAGGATCGTTCTGGTTGATGTCGTTCCCGCTACACGTCATACGAAAGGTATAATGTAGATAAATTTCCTTTTATTGCAAATTTAAATTTATGGTTATGTCTACACTTGTTGTAATATGCATACGTGTGTTGTAATAAATGTAGATTTATTATTTTATTGCTTCCGCTGTGTTCATGTTTACGAAACGTGATCGAACACACACACGCCATGGTTTTAAACCCAACAAAGGGTATCGTGAGCCCTGTGTTGTGTTTCACATAATCGTAAAATGGTTTTGCGATAGTCATAATGTATTTCTGAAATTTTCTAATTTTGGAAATTTAGAAGTATTTATGGAAATTTTTCAATTTTGGAAAGTCTAGAAGATTTATGGGAAATCTTCCACTTTTGGAAAGTTGGAAGTATTTATGGAAATTGATATTTTCCATAAATAAAATATTTGATTAGATTCTGGAAATTTGTTTCCTAATTTAATCATGATTTGATTTGGGAAATCAAATCTTAAAATATTTCATTTCCATAAGTAGTTTTAATGATTTAGGAAATTGGTTTCCTAAATAGATTTTCCTTAATCAAATTATTCCATGAATAAAATATGTGATTAGATTTGGAAATTTGTTTCCTAATTTAATTATGATTTGATTTGGAGAATCAAATCTTAAACATATTTTATTTCCATAAATAGTTATGACATATAAGGAAATTATATACATGACATAATTGTATGTCATGTAATTGCATTAGATGCATAACATTATGCCATGCGTGTCGTGACATGTAGATGTATGCCATGTATGTCATGCCATGTAGATAATAGTTATTTGCATGCAAAGAGGATGAGACATAAAAACCCTTAAACAATATTAAAGCCTACACCTTCCATTAATATGGTTAGAACCAGAGTTCCGTTTCTTGTTTGGGTTGTTGGACTCTCTCCAAGCCCAGCTCAAACCCAAACATGTTCAAACCATGAAATAGTTTAATACTAATATGGTAAGAGTCAGAGGTCAATCGTTAGCTTTAGTTGTTGGACTCTCTCCAAGCTGGGCTAATTGGTTGAATGCGCTCTAACCATATTAAAACTATTTCTCGATTAATGGGTTGGCTTTAACCTGGAGCATCGGCTTGTTGGACTCTCTCCAAGGTCGATGTAAAGGTAGGTGAAGTTGGGTGCTATGCATATGATGCATACTTGTTAATGTGTTAACAACCCGATGTATGTGTGAACATTCAATTAGTTGATAGCACATTGTGATAGTTGCATATACGTGATATGCAATCGGTATAGTTGATACCTACCGTCGTAGTTATGAATGGCTTGTTGGACTCTCTCCAAGGTTGTTCATAACTATGATGGATATCAGCCCATTCGGAGATGGACCTACGATCTCTCGAAGTGATTTTGGGGTTTTTGAAATTCGAAAAAATGAATGGGATTTATAAATGTATATTGATGCATTTTAAAATCATCTTTCTCATATATGCTCGCTTTGTATTTCAAAAATTGATCATGATGTCTATGAATTTGCATTCCATTTTGGATTCGAATAAATTGACTGGGCCGAGCTTCATGGACTGGCTTAGAAGCTTGAGAATTGTTCTCAAGGTTGAAAAGCTTGCATATGTCCTCGAAGCGCATCTTCCCGCCCATCCTAGTGACGATGCAACTCCGGACCAATTGTTTGTCTATCAGAAATATGTGACTGATTCTGAACTGACAAGTTGCATCATGCTAGCCGCGATGGAACCCAAGCTACGAAAGCAACATGAGCATATGGATGCTCATATCGTAGTTCTTCATCTTTATGAGTTGGTTGATGATCAAGTGAGATTCGAAAGGTTCGAAGTCTCCAAGCTCCTCTTCACCTCTGAGATGCAAGAAGGTTCATCTGTGGTATTGCTCAACATGCTGAAGACTGTGGAGTCTTCTGGGAAGCATGAGTAGGGGACAGTGCTGTTAGTTGATTCCTCGAAGAAAGGTTCTAAGAGGAAGTCAAAGGAACAGCAGAAGGGAAAAAAGGGAAGGGCTAAGAAGGTAGAACTAACACAAAAGGAAACTTGCCATCATTATGGCAAGGAGAGCCATTTGCGAAGAAAGTGCAAGATTTATCTTGAGTCCGTGAAGAAGGATAAGGAATCGGATGCCCCATCTTCTTCAAAAATCTTCTTTATTGATTGTCATTCTATTTCCTCAGACACTTGGGTATTTGATACTGGGTGTGGCTCACATATATGTAATGACATACATGGGCTAAGGAATAGAAGAAGACTCGTCAAGGGAGAGTCAAATTTACGTGTTGGGAATGGAGCAACAGTTGCTGCACTCGCCATCGGAACGTATTTGTTGGAACTCCCTGTAGGACTTGTCTTAGAACTGGACAATTGCTTTTATGTTCCTTCGTTGATAAAGAACATCATTTTTATTTCTTGTTTAAATAGAAATGGGTACCATTTGACTTTTAGTAACAATTGTTGTTACATAACTTTGAATGGAGTTCTTTAAGGGACTGGAACTTTAAGCAATGGTGTTTATACGTTGGACGTATCCAGTGATATTTTCAATATCGAAGTGAGCAACAAGTGTGCTTGAAAAGATAATCAATTAGACTCCTACATGTGGTATTGTCGTCTTGGCCATGTAAGCAAGAAACGCATGTCCAAATTACACCGATGTGGAATTCTGGAATCGTTTGAATAGGATTCATACGATACATGCGAATTATGCTTAAAAGGCAAGATGACTAAGTTACCTTTTACTGGAAAAGGTGAACGAGTGGGAGAGTTACTAGGTCTAATACATACTGATGTATGTGGACCTATGTCAACTCAAGCTTTAGGAGGCTATAGCTACTTCATTACCTTCACCGATGATCACTCACGGTTTGGGTATGTGTTCTTGATGAAACACAAGTCTGAAGCCTTTGAAAGGTTCAAAGAATTCAGAAATGAAGTAGAGAAACAACATGACAAGAGTATTAAAATACTTCGATCGGATCGAGGTAGTGAATACTTAAGTCAAGAGTTTCTTGATTATCTAAGAGACAATGGCATATTGTCTCAATGGACTCCGCCATATACACCACAGCATAATGGTGTATCTGAGAGGCGTAACCGGACCTTGTTGGACATGGTCAGGTCAATGATGAATCATGCGACTCTTCCCAAGTCCTTTTGGGGCTATGCACTTCAGACAGCTGTTTACTTGTTAAACAGAATGCCTACCAAGGTAGTCTCAACTACTCCATATGAGATATGGAATAGTAAGAAACCTCATGTATCTTACTTGAAGATATGGGATTGTCCTGCTTATGTGAAGCGGACAGTATCAGACAAATTGGATGCTAAGTCTGATAAATGTCTATTTATTGGATACCCTAAGGAAACAAGGGGTTACCAATTCTATCATCCTGTGGAACAAAAGTTATTTGTTTCAAGGCATGCTGTGTTTCTAGAGAAAGAGTTTCTCTTGCAAGAAAACAGTGGGAGTGTCATCGAGCTTGAGGAGGCTCGGGAGACTCAAATAGACATTGATGAGATACCTGGTGATGCATAACAGTCGACAACTCATAGTGATGAGCAATCGACTGGACCTATTGTAACACCACATCTTCGTAGATATGGTAGAACACGCAATATTTCTGAGAGATATGGATTTCTCGTAAGTGAATCGAACGACGTGTTACTCATTGATGATGAGGAGCCTACCAGTTATGAAGAAGTGCTGACAAGTTCAGAAAGGGATAAGTGGCTTGGTGCCATGAAGTCGGAAATGGATTCCATATGAAAACCAAGTTTGGAACTTGGTTGACCCACTGAAGGATAAAGCCTATAGGGTGCAAGTGGGTTTTCAAGAAGAAAACCGACATGGATGGTAATGTGATTACCTATAAGGCTAGATTGGTGGCGAAAGGATATCAAAAACAAGGTGTTGATTATGGCCGAAACCTATTACTGTAGCTATCTTAAATCCATTCGGATGCTCCCGCCATAGCGGCTCATTATGATTATGAGATATGGCGGATGGATGTGAAAATACTTTCCTTAATGGAAACTGCTCGAGGACGTGTATATGATACAACCTGAGGGTTTCACATCGGTTGATAAAACCAAGGTATGCAAATTGCGACGGTCCATTTATGGATTGAAGCAAGCATCCAGGAGCTGGAATATCCGTTTTGATGAGACCATCAAAAAGTTTGATTTCTCACAAAATCCAGACGAACCTTGTGTGTACAAGAAGGTTAGTGGGAGTGCAGTCGTGTTCTTAGTATTGTATGTCGATGACATACTACTTATAGGAAACGATGTTTCAATCTTACAGTCAGTGAAGGTTTGGTTATCCAAGACATTCTCCATGAAAGACCTGGGAGAAGCAACCTACATCCTCGGGATTAAGATCTATAGAGATAGATCGAAACGGTTGCTTGGTCTTTCGCAGTCTACATATATAGACCGAGTGCTAAAGAGGTTTAGCATGTCGGAATCCAAGAAAGGTTTCTTACCCATCAGGCATGGGGTACACCTTTCGAAGTCTATGTGTCCACGCACAAAAGACGAGAGGATTTGCATGAGTAAGATTCCCTATGCATCCGCAATAGGATCTATCATGTATGCTATGTTATGTACAAGGCCCGACGTATCGTACGCTCACGAGTGTCACGGCGGATACCGATCCGATCCAGGAATGGATCATTAGGCGGTGTTAAGGCGATCCTTAAGTACTTGAGAAGAACTAAGGATGTGTTCCTAATATATGGAGAAGGGACATGGTGATACTGGGTATCACGGATGCGGCTTCGGACGAGACAAGGATGATTCGGTCTCGATGCGGATACGTGTTCACCTTGAATGGGGGCACAGTGAGTTGGAAAAGTTCCAAACAAGAGACTGTAGCGGATTCTACCACTAAGGCAGAATACATTGCAGCTTCGGAAGCAGCAAAGGAAGCGGTTTGGATCAAGAAGTTCATTAATGAACTTGGTGTGATTCCGGCCATTGTTGAAGCAATACCGGTCTACTGCGACAACAATGGAGCAATTGCATAGGCGAAAGAGCCAAGATCTCATCAACGATCCAAACATGTGCTTAGCCGCTATCATCTTATCAGAGAGATCATCAGTAGGAACGAAATACAAATCGAGAAAATTCCCACTGAAAGGAACTTAGCGGATCCCTTGACTAAGGCATTACCTCAAAATAAGTTTGAGGGTCATGTTCGAGCTTATGGTATTGGATACCGTAGCGATTGACAATAGGCCAAGTGGGAGTCTGTTAGTAATATATGAGAGATATCCTAAGGCAATCGCCTTATGTATGGACCATTTATATGATAAATGAAGATTCACTATTTGAGTATACATGTTTTATGTATTTGATTGGATCTTAAACTCATTTACTGAATGTCCACGATACGATTCACAGCATGAGAGAATTTGTGATTGGATCACAACTAGTGAGTATCTCTACATGTGTAATTGTGATGTATCGGAATTATCCCTAGTCGATAAATTGATGGATTTGGACACCATCAATTACAGAGACTAACACGCGAGTATACTCCTTGGTGTATCAAGCGGTGATTCTCCTTGTTTGGAGACATAGTGATGTCGGAGTTAATCGTGGATGCTAGTTATGGTAACTAGTTCATTGGAGTGACGGTAGTAAGACTTCATATGGTTCTCTGCATATATAGATATGTCAATGAAGTTCTTACTGTGGCTTAAGTGCGATGTTCCTTTGACTTGCGGTATTCAAGTCATCTTGATCATGGAGACTTATGCTTTGACATCTTAAGCAAACATCTCTAAGGAGATGTAGACCCGGGATGATTGGGTATAAGTCGAAGTGATCGAAGGTGTTTGAATAGCCTATAAAGGATTCACCACTCCTTGCGAGGAGATGTATACCCATGGCCTCTCATCGGATTGTTACTAAAGTCTTTGGCCAAAGAATTACATGTTTAGAGTAAGGTACTCTTCGATACATGTGGAGTAACTAGAATCCGTAGGACGAGGAAATGATACTTGGGTTAGGTCTGACGTAGTCAGCCTAGTAGGGACTGACACTATAGACCATGTCCTGAACCAAGTGGGTATAAGATGAGTGAAGGGAATGGGGCACGATTCATTTGCGATTCTTTGAAGAGTTTGAAATAGTTACGGATCAGGTTGATCTTTTGGTTAATTGGGGATCATGATGTACTACTAGGTGCCACTCATGATCGTTCTATAATTAATGGTTAATTATAGGCGGCCAACATAAAGCGAGAACCTATTTGGTCACCAGCGGCGTAATCCAAAGGATTTAAAGCGAGCTTGAGAATGGGATTCTCGGCCAGAGAAACAAGGTTTGGTTGGACCAAACATAAGCGAGCATGAAATCGTTTGATCGCAATGGAGGCGTGGATGGGCGAGTCTTATGAAGGCGTAATGGATGAACCAAAATGGTTTGGTTCTAATCCAATGGAGGAGAATAAACCAAAGGGTTTGGTTTATTTTAAGCGAATGAACCAAAAGTTGGTTGGTTCGTTTTAACTTAAAATAAACCATCATGGTTTGGTTTATTTTAACTTATCTTAATGGAGCGGGTTAACGGGCCTAATGGTTATGATCCAATAACCATTAAGAGAATTAGTTCTCTATAAAAGAGGGCTTAAGGGATAATTAAGCCCTAATCCAAAAACCCCTCGCCTTAAGGTTGCCACCCACCCCATTGAGGGAGCTCTCGGCGCCAACCCTAAACCGCCGCCCATTGCTCCTCCAACCGGCGTCCAGAAGGCTGCTTCCTTCCCCCTCGCCAGCGTCGAGCTGCTGCCGGTTAGTGCTCCGTGTTAGGGCAATCTCTTGCCGTGATATGGTTTTGATGGTGTGGCAAAGGGTTTAAGTTAGTTTGATATGTTGATATGATATGTGCGTTGAAGTCGTGCAAGACTTAGTAATTCGCACATGGAGCTGTGGCGAGTTTCACATCTCATGACTCGTGCCTTGAGTCGGTGAAGGATAGCTTTGCGGAAGCCGTGCGCTTGGAGCATCCGAGGGATCGCCGGACGAGAAGCTTGGAGTGAAGCCGGAGGAAGTAGACTTCGAGGCAAGAGACGCGAAGGAGCATTGCAGAGCTGTGCGCTGATCTTTGCCGAGGGCGTGGTGGCGAAGCGAAGAACTTGAAGGCGGGGACTCAGAAATGAGTGGCGATTGTAACCCGGGGAAGGGTAGCTCTTAGGTGAAACTTGGCCATTTGGCCGAGTGTCGGATAGGTTTCAGGACACGGTCATTGCCATGTCATGGCGCGATCATTGCTCGAATCAGTAAGTTCGGCGGTATCATTGGCCCGGATTGTGGCGGTCGGCGCCATCGTGGGCGATCATTTGCCAAGACCATCGATCGGCTGGCGGCGTGATCGGTAGTCAATAGGGTTTTGACCACAGAACCGTTCGTAGCCGGTAGGCGTCGACTACGGAGCGTGATCGGGATGAGTCCATCGATCATTGCCAGATCGTTGGACTACAGCGGTCGGGATCCGGCGTGTTCGGAGGCCGTTATAGTAACGATCGGCGCCAAGGCGTGCGGTCGTGATGGCGCAAGGAAGAAGTTAGCCCTCTATAAAAGAGAGGGTGTAAGCCTTTGAGAGGCTAATGCTTAAGCTCCAAAGCGATCTTCCTAGTGCCCCTGAGCTCTAAACTCTTCTTGCTTGTCTTACTTCAATCCTATTGTAAGAAGAGTGATCTTGGTTGTAAAGGTTACCTCCACCTAGCTTTGTGCAAAGGAGAGACCGATAGTGATTGGTTTTGGCGGAGTGATTCACCGTGGACGAATCGGACCGTGGATTAGCGGCGTAGCCATGAACCACGTTATACCATCGTGTTAGCGTTTGTTTTATTGTTTGTCTTTTGCTTTGTATTTGTATATTCCGCTTGCGCTAATCTTTTGTAGACGAGCAATTTACGACGTCCAACGTACGAGGGCTATTCACCCCCCTCTAGCCGGCCATATCGATCCCCTACAAGTGGTATCAGAGCCGAGGTTGCTTGTCACCGGACTAACCACCGCAACAAGCCCTACATCAAAAATGGCCGGCTCCAACATCCATCCTCCGAAGTTTGAAGGAGAATTCGCTTGGTGGAAGAAGCGAATGGAGGTATTTTTCGAAACGGATTTTGATATAATGATTACAATGGAATCCGGTTTCGTTTTGCCTAGGGATGAAGAGGGGAAGCCAATAGAGAAGTCTAGGTGGACCAAGAGGCAAAGAGAGGAGCACCTTGCAAACTCCAAAGCCAAGCACCATCTCTACAATGTGCTCCCTCAACAAGAGATCAACCGGATCGGAGAATGTGCTAGCGCCAAAGAGATGTGGGAGAAGCTTATAGAACTCCATGAAGGCACATCCGAGGCCAAGCTAGCAAGGAGAGACCTCCTCCGCTCCCAACTATCCAATATAAAACTAGAAAAGGGAGAAAAGGTAACCTCACTACACTCTAGGTTTAAAGAAATTTTAATTGGGCTAACAAGTGTAGGTGAGAAGCTATCAAACCGGGACATGCTCATGAAGGCTATAGATGCCTTTCCCCGGTCCTCAAAGTGGAGCTCCATGGTGGACTCATTCTATATCTCAAAGAATTTAGAAGTGAGCACCTTGGAGGAGTTCTTCTCAACAATGGAACTCCACGAAACTAGGCTTGAAGGAATACAAGAGGAGCCTAGAATTCAACCTTCAAGAGGAGTAGCATTGTTGGCAAATAAGGGGAAGAAGAAGATGGAAATCCCCTCCTCCTCCGATGACGAAGCGTCTTCCTCCTCCTCCATGGATAGCACCGAAGAAGCCTATATGGTAAGGAGGGTAAGACGTGCATTTAAGAATTTTAGATTTGATAAATCTAATGATAGGAATAGAAGACCAAGGGGGAAGGTCATATGCTACAATTGCCAAGGAGAGGGGCACATAAGGGACAATTGTCCTCTCCTAAACAAGAGCAAGGAAGAGAAGAAAAAGAAAGAAGAGAAGAGGAAGAAGAAGAAGGGGAGCAAGAGAAAGGAAGAAGAAAAGAAGGCAAAAGAAAAGGGGAAGGCCAAAGCATTCAAGGCCAAGACATGGGATGATCCATCCTCATCCTCCTCCTCATCATCGGATGAGGAGAATGCCTTTGTCACCAATTTGGCCTTGATGGCCTTTGATGACTTGGATTGCTCTTCATCCGAAAATGAAGGATCAAGCTCAAATGGGGAGAGCTCAAATGAAGGGGGAGCTTCCACATCCTCATCATCCGAAGAAGAAGAGGACATGGAAACTATGGTAACCAACCTCTCACCTAATAAAATAGTTTCTATGATTTCTAGTTTAACTAAGGATTTATTTAGGGCAAAGAAGAAAAATAAATGCATGCTTGAACAAATTAAGGACCTAGAACAAAAATTAGAAAAAGCATGCTTAAATCAAAATGAAAATAATTTTTCTTGCCATGATGATGCATGCTCACATGAATACATGCCATTGGATGTTAATGATGCATGCATAAATGAAAATAGGGCATTAAGGGAAAAGGTAGATTATTTAACCAAAGCCCTAGAGAAATTCACAATTGGCTCCAACACCTTAAATATGATCTTAGGGAGCCAAAGAGCTAGTTTCAACAAGAAAGGCCTAGGATACAAAGAAAAGAAAAATGAAAAGGCCTACAAATGCCTTATAGTTAGGGGACAAGATAAGAAGAAGGTAATTGCTAGGAAATGGATCCCCAAGGAGTATTTAGTGAACCCAATAGGAAAGAATTTATTTTGGGTTCCAAAATCCATCCTTAAGGGTTAGAATAACCCTAGGGTAGTCAACCATATGAACTTGACCTATATCATATTTTGGTTGACTTAGGATGACGGGACAACATTTTTTAGATAGTGTTGGGTGATGATAACGTGCCCATAAATAGGTAATAATGCTTAAATCATGATGATTGATGTAATTCCTATGTATGTCTTAAATCATGATTTATGATTTTGATATTTGGCATGTTATCATGAGAAATAGGGTTAAATCATGCTTTAGGTGATAACTTGTTTATTATCATCACATATTACCTAATGCATGGTTATAAAATTGATGAAAACATGTATTTCATGATCATAATGTAGAATTAATTCATATATGTCATTATGATCATGTTAATTGTTAGGTTGATACTTAACCATGATAGAATTGCATGAATATATGGGTTAAGTATATACAAATACCCCCTAGGATACATCTCACACTCACTATAGGCTACCTTGATTGCAAACTTAGCATGGGTGAGATGTTAGGATGATACAAATGTCCACTAATGCCTATGGCATTTAGATGGTCATTTAAAGTATCAACATAGCAATAATAGACCAATCATGGGGAAGGCTTATGTTTAATAAATAGACATATTGCCCAAAGATCATGGTTGGATATTTCATATGTTTTCAAAACAATTTCTTAATCTAAAATTTATGTATTCATGTTTTGGAACAATTCAAAGCAAGACTAGGTGCTAAAATGGATACTAACATGCTCAAAAACTAGTGGTTTTTCAAGTGTTTGGATTTTTGGCAAAAACAAGAAAATATAATGAGTTTTCATGAAAAACTATTTTTCATTGATAGATATACTTAAAAGAAATATGTTCCCCAAATGTCATGATTTTTCAAATTTTCTGGAATTTATAATGTATTTCTGAAATTCGTAAAATCGTAAATTTGATTCTTTGATCGACCGCCATAGCCATGATAGCAATGATCGGTGGCTATAAATCAGAACATTGAAGGCCGAATTCAGTTTGTAAACCTACAACAAGTTGTAGAAATATACTTGATGCCATCAACAAGTGGTACCCAATTTTAAATCAACTTGTCATATTTTTCCCTCCATTATACTTGATGCCATGAGCTTATAACTTCGTGTTAATCTTTTTGATGGTGTCAAAGTGGGAGAAATAAGTATGTTTAAGTTAATCACTTTAGGGGAGAAATATATTGTAGGGGAGAAATATAGGATAGGGGGAGAAAATTTGCATAGAGAGTTTCATGGATTAAGGGGGAGTTGCATGTTGCTATATCATGTTTATCTTTACATGCTTTCTTACCTTAGAATTTATATCAAATGTTTTTACCTAACTTAAACGGATTGCCACACATCAAAAAGGGGGAGATTGTTAGGGCAATCTCTTGCCGTGATATGGTTTTGATGGTGTGGCAAAGGGTTTAAGTTAGTTTGATATGTTGATATGATATGTGCGTTGAAGTGCGAGACTTAGTAATTCGCACATGGAGCCGTGGCGAGTTTCACATCTCATGACTCGTGCCTTGAGTCGGTGAAGGATAGCGGAAGCCGCGGCGCTTGGAGCATCCGAGGGACCACGGACGAGAAGCTTGGAGTGAAGCCGGAGGAAGTAGACTTCGAGGCAAGAGACGCGAAGGAGCATTGCGAGCCGTCGCTGATCGCCAGGACGCGTGGCCGAGAACGAAGAGAACTTCGGCGAGGACTCCGAGAAATGAGAGTGGCGATTGTAACCTGTGAAGGGTAGCTCTTAGGTGAAAATTGGTAATTTGGCAAAGAGTCGGATTGGTTTTCCGACACCGCGGCCGCCATGTCATGGCGATGATCGCTCCGAGTCGAGTAAGTTCGACCGTATACGATCGACTTGATTGTGGCGCAATGATCGCCATACGTGGGCGGCCGATCCAAGATATCATCACCGATCAAGGCGAATGATCGATCGGCCGAAATGATCGGCCAAGGCGCAAAGCCGATCGGGTCAATAAGGGTTCGACCATGATCGACCGGCGGCCAGGCGATCGGGCTCGACTACGAGGCGTGGCGATCGATGAGGTCCATCGATCGCCAAGAGTTCCGTTGGACTACAGCGGTCGGATCCGGCGTGTTCGGAGGCCGTAACGGCAATGATCGCCAAGGGCGGCAAATGATCGATGGCGGCAAACGGGAAGAAGTTAGCCCTCTCTATAAAAAGAGAGGGTGTAAGCCTTTGAGAGGCTAATGCTTAAGTTCCAAACAATCTTCCTAGTGCCCCACAAGCTCTAAACTCTTCTTACTTGTCTTTACTTCAATCCTATTGTAAGAAGAGTGATCTTGGTTGTAAAGGTTACCTCCACCTAGCTTTGTGCAAAGGAGAGACCGATAGTGATTGGTTTTGGCGGAGTGATTCACCGTGGACGAATCGGACCGTGGATTAGCGGCGTAGCCGTGAACCACGTTATACCATCGTGTTAGCGTTTGTTTTATTGTTTGTCTTTTGCTTTGTATTTGTATATTCCGCTTGCGCTAATCTTTTGTAGACGAGCAATTTACGACGTCCAACGTACGAGGGCTATTCACCCCCCTCTAGCCGGCCATATCGATCCCCTACACTCCGGAGATCTCCTTCAGGTTTGGCATCAAGGTGAGCTCTATCTTCCTTGGTTGGCCGACGCCTATCACCTCCACCAAAGCTGTCCAGTTTTCTGGACAGCTTGTTCTCCTCTCGTCGGAGCGTCATTTGGACGACGGTTAGAGCTTCGACAGCGGCTAACTTACCGGGGATTCGATCTCCGGTAATCCTCTGAGGTGGAGGATGAAGGATTCGTCAATTGGTTGACGAATACCTCTCCGGAGAAGCGAGTTTTGAGAACTCGTATTAGGATCTGAATTTGGATTCGGATCGTGATCATCTCTCGATCACGTCGTCTTCAACACGAGGCTAGTAACCCGTACGAAGACGAAGCTCGTGGCTTAGCGAAGTCATCCCGAGGAACTCGGCGTGGATACGGATAGAGACGATTCTAGCGAAGATCGTTCCGGTTGATGTCGTTCCCGCTACACGTCATACGAAAGGTATAATGTAGATAAATTTCCTTTTATTTCAAATTTAAATTTACGGTTATGTCTACACTTGTTGTAATATGCATGCGTGTGTTGTGTGTGTTGTAATAAATGTAGATTTATTATTTTATTTCTTCCGCTGTGTTCATGTTTACGAAACGTGATCGAACACACACACGCCGCGGTTCCGGAAACCCAACATATGTAACAAATTATGCGGAGGGATGTGAGTGATGTAGATGGGATCTATCCCTCTTATATGACAGGAGCGACATCGTTATTCTTGATAGAGTGAGACCACGAAGTGCATGGTCATGCCCAAATGAGTCAATATGAGATATTGAGCTCATTTGATTAGAGTGAGTCTACTTGAAGTTCAAGATATAGATTTTACCGAGGATGATACGGTCTATGCCTCAATTGGTCAATCTAGATGTCATGGATAGAGGGACATTGTCACATATTGTGAGAGTCACAATTAGTAGTCACAAAGGTGATGTTGGAGCTCAACATTCTTGTAACTTGGGTAGCAATGATGTGTTACTAGATACCGCTCATTGCTTATGTTCCTAAATCGGTTTAGGGACATTGCCAACGTTACAAGAACCTATAGGGTCACACACAAAGGGCAATTAGATGGAGATTAGGTTCATATGATGAACCATGAGGATTAGGTTCATGTGATGAACCAAATTGGATTAAGATTAATCCTAATTAGACTAATTGAGTTGAACTCAATTTGATTCAAGTGTTGAATGAGTCTAATTTATATTTGATTCATCAAATCAATTTAAATTAATGAATAGAGATTCATTAAATTAAATTGACTTGAATCAAATGGTTGGATTTGATCAACCATGGGAGATAAGAGGTCAAGTTTGACTTGACTTGAGAGGGAAGATGAAAGGTCAAGTTTGACTTGACTAAATGTCATGTCATGATGATGACTTGGCATGGCCGACCACCACATCATCATTGACTTATCATGTAGTGCCACCTCATGAGGGAGACCAAGAGCCATTAGCTCTTGAAGTTACATGCATGCATGTAACCCCCCAAGTCGTGAAGTGGCCAACCACTCCATTTGATGGGCGTAATTGATATTGGTGAGTTACTCCAACTTCATCTTCTTCCTTGGATAATCTTCCTCTCAAGCAAGCTCTCCCATCCCTCATCTTGGCCGAACCATCGAAAGGGTGCTAGCACACTCAAGGTTGTGTTTTCTCCAGCTATTGCTTGTGTGGATACCAATAGAGGAGTGTGCACTTGACACTCTCGAATTCCGGCGAAGCTTTTGGACGAGCGGGATAAGCGAAGGGCGTCGCTACCAGGGTAATGCTCTCACCTTCTAGATCTAAGATAGATCTAGGGTTTTATAAGCACATACATGTTTTTATTTTAATATATCTTCGCATGGATCCATGGCCAGACTTCCGGAGTTTCCGCAATGCAAAAAGCGATTTTTACGGCTAGGAAAGTCCAACAGAATCAGCCCGAGACAAACAAAAAAGGAGGATCTTTGGGAGGATTTCCACAGCGATTTTTGGGGAAATTTTGGAGGAGAATTGTTGTTGCATTCCAGACCTTCAAGAGCAAACCAAAGCAAGTAATAAGAAAGAATTCAAAGCAAAGTGTTGTAAAGTATTTCTTTACTTGTATTTCTTATTGTCTTTGTATTCGCTTGTATCTTGTATATTACTATTGTAATAGCTAGTACGAGGTTTCTCCACCTTTGACGTGTTGTCGAGAAGGAGTTTGAGTAGTGGTGTGGTCATCACTCGAGCTTGTTGAGCTCACCCCGTGGAATAGGAACCCTAAGGTTCTGAACCACGTATATGCTTGTGTATTTTGTGTGATTGTGTTTTCGTCTTTATATTTGTATTGTATTTCATATTTTCACTGCGCTAACAAGAATCGTAGAGACGAACGCGATCAAAGTCCATCGAGCATGATTTGGGCTATTCAACCTCCCTTCTAGCCGGGCCACGATCCTCCAACAACACTTAGTAGTACTACATGATCTCCAATTAATCGAAAAATCAACGGTTGACCCCAGAACAACTTCTGAAATCTTTCAGCATCTATAGTGAGTTGTGCCCCGTTCCCTTCACTCATCTTATACCCACTTGGTTCAGGACATGGTCTATTGTGTCAGTCCCCACTAGGCTGACTACGTCACACCTAGCCCAAGTATTACTTCATCGTCTTACGGATTCTAGTTACTACACATGTATCTAAGAATATCATAGGCAGAGAGAAAACAGAAGCGAGGCGAGGCGTACTCGACCGGCGACTCGACTGATATAACAGTCAGTCAAGGCGTGCAACTTCCTACCTCGACTGACACAAGGGCGGTGTTTGGCAGGGCGGTTCTCGAATCTCCAGGGCGGCTTCCATGGGCGGTTTTGGAAGGGTGGTTTTGAGCATGGTGGTTTGTTGAAGCTCTAGTTTTGTCTTTCGCAAAGTAAAAAAAAAAACGGCTGGTGCCTTGACTGATATAACAGTCGGTCGAGGTGTGCAACTTACTGCCTCGACTAACACAAGGCAAGACAGGGACAACCAGAAGTGAGGCGTACTCGACTGGTGCCTCGACTGATATAACAGTCGAGGCGTGCAAATTACTACCTTGACTATCGGCTCGACTGGTGCAAGGTCTCCGATCTTACCAATAACAAGAAGGTTCAGCATCTGGATGGATTAGAGCCATGACTGCATAACTCAGGTGAATAGGCCCACCAGAATGGCTTATCTAGTCCGTAGCAAACGGCTACGGTAAAGACACGTTAAATCCGTTTATGGTTGAGGCTTGACCAATAAGCCTAGTTAAGGTGTATAGGCCCACCCGAATGGCCTATCTAGTCCATAGCAAACGGCTATGGTAAAGACACGTTAAATCCGTTTATGGTTGAGGCTTGACTAATAAGCCTAGTTAAGGTGAATAGGCCCACCCGAATGGCCTATCTAGTCCGTAGCAAACGGCTACGGTAAAGACACGTTAAATCTGCTGACGGTTGAGGCTTGACCAATAAGCCTAGTAGAGGTGAATAGGCCCACCCGAATGGCCTATCTAGTCCGTAGCAAACGGATATGGTAAAGACAAGACAAATCCGTTGATGGTTGACCACTTACCAAAAGTGGCAGACGTCTCGAGGAACGGCGCATGAGGCTAATGGAAAGAGAGACATAGAAGGACGGTGTGAGGAGGTACACATGGAATGAGGGATGCAGAGGGACTATTTGCATGAACAGTTACAGAGGAGCTGTATGAGTGTGGACATGCAATGGTTATGTAAACATGAAAGGTTTTGTAGGCATGAGAGTTAAAGTACTCATGAGAGCACATGTACACCCCCCCCTTGGAGACACCTCAGATCTGACACATCGTCAGACATGACATGAGTGTGCACTCCAGGATTATGTATGATCGTGCCTTTTCTTGATGATATATATTTACATTTCATCAAAAAAAAGAATATCATACTCCAAACATATAATGCTTTGTCCAATGACTTTAGTAACAATCCGGTGAGAGGCCATAGGGTATACATCTCCTCGCAAGGAGTGGTGAATCCTCTGTAGGTTATTCAAACACCTTCGGTCACTTCGACTTATACCCAATCATCCTGGGTCCACATCTCTTCAGAGATGCTTGCTTAATATGTCAAAGCATAAGTCTTCATGACTAAGATGACTTGAATACCGCAAGTCAAAGAAACATCGCACTTAAGCTACAGTAAGAACTTCATTGACATATCCATATATGCAGCGAACCATATGAAGCCTTACAGCTAGTCACTTTAATGAACTAGTTACCGTAACTAGCATCCACTGTTAACTCCGGACATCCCAATGTCTCCAGCTAGTAAGAAACAGCTGCTTGGATAAACCAAAGAGTATAACTCGTGCTAGTCTCAACAGAATTGATGGTGTCCGAATACATCAATTCATCGACTAGGGATAATTCCAATACATCACAATTACACATGTAGAGATACTCACTAGTTGTGATCCAATCACAAATTCTCTCATGCTGTGAATCGTATTACGGACATTCAGTAAATGTGTTTAAGATCTAATCAAATACATGAAAACATGAATACTCAAATAATGAATCTTTATTTAATAAATAAATGGTACAACCATAAGGTGATTGCTTTAGGACACCTCTCATATATAACTAACATAAGTCATGGATGACTTGGAGGGATACAATAGGCGTGAGACTGATGAAGGTGGATATAAGGCTTAGGTCTAGGCTAAGGGTGGTCTAACAAGTATGAGGGCATCATACTTGGGTTAAACCTTATGGTTGATGTATATCAGTCGACTGGGTTCATGGACCAGTTGACTGGTCAAGTATTTTGACACTTGGTAGCCAGTCGAGTTGACACTAAGCAGTCAACTGAGATTATGACCAGTCGACTGATGGGAGTCGACTGGCCTCGACTGTGATCGAGTTGTGGCCACAGACGTAAGGCACCTCACCTAGTGCCTCGACTGCCCTTGAGTAGTCGACTGCTGGGTTTAGTCGCGAGCGTAGAAAGCTCGGTAGCCAATTGAGCAGTCAGCTATGGGCTTGGCAATCGACTGATGATAATAGCAGTCGACTGCCAGTGTATCCGTTGGCTGGAATACTGTCGTGGATTAAGTTGTTGTGAGACAACGACTATAGGAGCAGTCGACTAATGGGTATGAGTAGTCGACTGCTAGGTGGAAATCAGCTCGAGTTGTATCTTTAAAAGGAGCACGAAGGGGAGGATTTTTATAGCGATTTCTTGGGGTATTTGAGGCGATTTGTTGGTGCAAGTCAGGGTCTTCAAGTGCGGCTCAAGCAAGCATTCAAAAGAGTTTTTGTAAAGTTTTCTTTACATCTTTTTGTTGTATTTCATTTGTAATTGCTTGTATTATTTTGTATTACTGTTGTAATTACTTGTACGAGATTTCTTCACCTTCGATGTGTCACCGAGAAGGAGTGTTATTGATTAGTGGTGGTATATGCATCACTAGAGCTCACTTGAGCTCAATCCATGGAGTAGGAACGCTAAGGTTCCGAACCACGTTATATCGCTTGTCGTATGTGTGTACTTGTATTTTTGTATTTGTGTTAGTATTATTATTATTCCACTGCGCTAACAAGTGTTGTAAATGATCAAGCAGGATCGAATTCCATCTACATCAACGAGACACCATTTTACCCCCCTCTAGCAGTCATACGATCCCCTACAAGTAGTATCAGAGCGAGGCCGCTCTTCAAGGTTTAACAACTAAGGGAGCATCGCTAGAGGGTAGAAGGAAGATGGAGTTGCCCAACGATGGATTGGGATGAGACATCAACATGCCAATTCCATACACCTTCTATGGATGAGAAGGCTTCAATCAATGGAAGACAAGGATTAAAAAATTCATAATGATGAGGGACTTCGAAGATTGGGCCATCTTGATGGAAGGATTCAAATATCCAAAATGGCCAAAGGAAGGATTCCTCAAGATGAAGAAGTGGACCGAGGAACAACTCCAAGAATTCGAGAAAAATAAGAAGGTAAAAAAATTCTTGGTTGATTTAATTCCTAATGATTTTTTGTGTAGTTTAGGTCAATATAAGGATGCCAAGGAGCTTTGGAATGAATTGACAAAATTTCATTAGAAGCCCCAATCAGTCCAAGGGGATAAGGAAGAATTAAAGGAGGAAGAAAGCTCATCCTAAAAAAAAAGTGAGGATTTGGAGGTTGAGAGGTTTCTGACATCCGAGGAGGAAGAAGAAGAGAAAGAATCGGAGGAAGCCTCCATCTCTATAATTGAGGGGGAGGAGATTAGACCATCTTCAATACCAGATCAACAAGAAGAAGCATCTACCTCCGGGAGCCAAGAAGAATTGGACCAAATTCTTCCTACCACCACCCTAAGTAACTCAAGCACTTTAATTAATAATAAAAATCATATTATGTGTTTTGAGTGTAGGGAATATGGGCACTATAAGAGCAAGTGCCCTAAGAAGGTCAAGAAGGCTCAATCGGCGCCAAAAGTCAAGGATGTCAGTGCCTCTACAATTAAAAGCAAGGAGCACATCATTTGCTTCAAATGCCAACAAAAGGGGCATTATAGGAGTCAATGCCCTAGGGGGAGGAAGAAAAACCAAGAAAGAGCATCACATGTAGGGGGAACTTCTAAAGCAAACCCTAAGGTATCTTTTATTAATTCACCTTCAAGTTTTAGTATCAAAAAGCATGCTAGAAATAATTTTAATGCCTTTGCTATTGTTAGTAATGATCATAAAAAGCATGCTAGTAGAAATAAATTTTATTGCCTAGGTGGTAAGAGTGATAATTTTAGAACTAAGGAGAAATTTGGAACTAATATCTCTAAAACAATTCTACCTAAGGAAGCAATTAGAGAGGTAGAAAATCATTTAGGCATTAACCCTAAGAAGGGTAGGCGTATGCCTAAAATGAAGAACCATTCCCAAAGAAAGAATGAAAATTCAAAATTGAAAAAATTAGAGTTAGAGAACCAAGCCTTGAGGTCAAGGCTTGAGAAATTGAAAAAGACCCTTAGAAAGATGCAAAATCAAATGCAAGGGTCAAATGGTCAAATTTTAGGATCAAGGAGTCAAAACCTAGGGTCTAGGAAGCAAGGTCCACCTAAGAGCAAGAAAGATTTGGGTCACAAACCTAAGCCCAAAGATACCTACCATAGTGTTCCATTCGATTATGGAACCATTCATAGGTCTAGAAAAACCAAGGTTACTAGGGAAGCTATCCCTAAGGCTAACCATGGTGTGTGTCTAGTGGCTAAGGTTTCAAGGAAACCTAGGGAAGCCACTAAGAAGGTTACAAGGGGAGTTACTCCTAGAGTTAACCTAGGTAAGACCAAAATGACCAAGGCTTCAAAGCCTAGAAGGATCATTAGGAATGTATCAAGGGAACTCATCCCTAGTGAATACCTTGTAAACCCAAGGAGCTCCAATAGGTATTGGATTCCTAGGAGCATGATCGATTCACACTAAATGAGTTAGGTTGTGTCAACTTGAATTAGTGGGGTAGTTAACCTAACCATAGCAAAGTTGACACTTTAGGTCATTTCCAAGGTAATGGGATACCTTGGAAATAAGTTTGAATTTTATCCTAAAGGAGTTTAGGATGTGCCAATAAAATTCAAGAAGTTTGAAAAGACAAATCAAATTGGCACAATTAGGTCATAGAGGTCATGGTGTGTCATTTTGGATTTTTGGCACACTTGGGAGATAAGTGTTGGAGATTTGAGGCCGCTAGAGGGGGGGGGGTGAATAGCGTTGACCGTACGTAGATGGAATTCGTTCGCGATCATCTCTACAAAACTCGTTATGCGCAGCGGAATAGAAATAATCAAAGCAATAACGAAAAGATACAATCACGAACACAAGCACAACACGAGATATAACGTGGTTCGGAACCGAAACGGTTCCTACTCCATGGATTGGGTTCGTACGAACCCTAGCGATGCCAATCACACACCACTATGATAAATACTCCTTCTCGACACAAGTCGGAGGTGGAGAAACCTCTTACAATAAGATTACAACAATAATCTAAATACAACAAGCAAATATAAGAAGAAATACAACAAGAGAAGTAAAGAACACTTTACAAAAACTCTTTAGAAGCTTGCTTGTTGATTGCCTTGGACTAGCACTTGAAAGCCCTGATTTGCAGCAGCAAATCGCTTCAAAACGTCCAAGAAAATCGGTGCCAAAAACCCTCCCGTCGAGCTCCTTTTATCCTTGCGCGCGACCTGGATTTCCGCCCATCAGTCGACTACCATAAGTCACCAGTCGACTGATGCCACTGTTGTCGTGAGACAACGGCTCGATCCACGCTGAAAAAACTCCAACGGATCTCTTGGCGATCGCTAAGCGCGTAGTCAACTGGTCGATCGGCTACGGCGTTACGTGCTCGACCCACAGAACTAGCGATCGGCTAGCCCTTGGCGATCGATCATTGCCGTAGACATCGATCGCGCTCTAATGGCGATTGCCGAGCAATTCGGCTCTAAATTGGCGGTCGAACAGTCGACGGCGCCATATTGCGAATGAGGTTTTAACCCAAGTATGGTGCCCCCATACTTGCTAGACCACCCTTAGCCTAGACCTAAGCCTTCTAGCCACCTCCATCAACCTCACGCCTCTCGGATCCCTCCAAGTCATCCATGACTTGTTCATCCATCGCGCTAGCCTCCAGGTGCTTCCCTCGGCTATGTCATGCTAACGGTGTCTACACCGTCAAGGCACATTGGACTTACGCCGCCAAGACTCCGCTTGGACTTTACGCTGCCAATATCAATCCCCTTGGACTTCCAAATGCCAAGACTCAAGCTTGGACTTTCCCTTGCCAACCCATGTTGAACTTTCCATGCCAATACCCATGCTTGGACTTTCCATTTGCCAAGACCCATGCTTGGACTTCTCATTTGCCAAGACCCATGCTTGGACTTCTCATGCCAAGTACACAAGACTTGGACCTTCCCAATTGCCAAGTGTCCCACTTGGACTTTCCATGCCAAGTACCCATGACTTGGACTTTACCTTGCCAAGACCCATGCTTGGACTTTCCAAAATCACATGGTCAACCCTAGTCAACCATTAAGGTCTTCCTCGAGTCAAACTCGAGTCCGGTCAAACATGACCCGGATCGATTGCTCCAACAATCTCCCCAACATATTAACCGACATTAATGTCAAACATCAATGCCAAACCACTTTGTCAAATCCCTTTGTCAAACATCAAAACATCACTCGAGTCTGGTCAATCGTGACCTGGGCCGATTGCACCAACAATCTCCCCCTTTTTGATGTTTGACAAAAACCAAACAAATCATCTGAGTTAGACCACTAACTCAAATCCCTTACCAATTATCCCAAATTGGTAAACACTCTCCAAATGTTCTCCCCCAAACATTCTCCCCCTTTTTGACTAACATCAAAAAGGTTTTCTCTCCAAGGAGGTCAATGTCTCATGTCCCAATGAGATCTTACAATCTCCCCCTTGATCCAAAAATAAATACCTAGGATGCCTACCATCTTCCTAGTGATAATTCACATATCACTCAAGAGAGACAATCCTATACTCTCTCCCAATTTCCAAATTGGGTATCAAAAACCCATCAATTTTCCCAATTGATGATACTCTCCCAATAACTTCTCCTCTTCAAGGAGAAAAACACATCCATCATCCCAAGATGGATACCTCCCCCTAAAGGCTTGCTCCCCCTTGATCATTGCACCAGCAATGTCCTTGGGAAGCCCCTAAGCCAATAGGAACTCTAAACCATCAAAATTAAGGTTCTAAGTTCAACATAGAACTTTCACTCACCCTAAATTTGATACTTTGACCTAACACAGCTCCTAATCCATATCCAATGAATTTTCACCCTTTATAATGCTTCCTAAAGCATATCCTAGAGTTAGGAGTGATTAGGAACATTTTCCATAATGAACACACTAAACAAACCTTGTTAACCCGAAATCGGACTGACGATGACTCTCGACGATGTCGATTACTACCACTCACGATCGCCACATTGAGGCCGATCGATAACTGAAAATCTCGATTTTCAGCTATCAGAAATGAATTTTGGAAATTCATAAATAATTATACGTACTTCGAAAAATTGTGAAAATTCATACGTATAATACTTATGACACACACAATGGGTGAAAAATATTTGAAAATTATTTTACCCATAAAATAGTGAGTTTGATACAAAACTCAAAACCATTGAAATTTTCAATGTTTTGGCCCTATTTTGTATCAACTCTATCAATGGTGATTGCTATCAAAAGATAGACTTCACCAAGGTTTTTCAAAATGATTTTAAAATGTTTTCAAAACCTTATTTTGGATCATATTCCTTGGGCTCTATGTACATGACTTGTACACATGCTCTCCTAATGATCCACGAATGAAACAAGATGAGTTTTAGTTCATCTAGATGCAGAAAATATACACCTTGAACTCAACTCATATCCTAGTATCTCACATGTATCTAAGGTGTATAAATACACATACATGTCAATTGTATGTGAGATGTGGGTTTTGTTCATCCTAATCTAGGGTTTCATGCATTCTCTAAGGCAACCCTACTTGATTCCCTTATAAATGGGACTTCAAGTCATGCCATAGTCCTTAATTCAATTTCAACCAAATTGTCTTAAATGCATGAATGATTATGGCATTAGAAATGTTATAAATAAGCATATGCTCATAATCATGATGTCATGGCATAAGATGAAATAAAAAAAAACACATGACATTTGAAACCTTAATCCTAAACATGATCATGACATATAAAATCATAGAACTAGGCATGATGTCATGACATGACATATGGCAATCAAAGCATGACATATAAAATATATAGGTATAGTAATACCTAAATTTTAATATTAATTGCCATTTGATATAGTTAGATATATTTTTCCATATTATCATTAATCTCCCTAGTGTGCCAAAAGCCCAAAATGGCACACTAACACTCTAAACCCTAATTGTGCCAATTTGATCATTTTATCAAACTTCATAACTAATATTGACACATCCTAAAATCTTTTAGGATTATAATTCAACCCTATTTCCAAGGTATCCATAACCTTGAAAATAACCTAAAATGCCACCTTTATCATGGTTGAGTTAACTACCCATCCACTTAAGGTTGGCACATCCTAAACCCACCTAGCATGAATCAATCACGCTCTTAGGAACCCAAAACCGATTTGAGCTCCTAGGGTTAATTAGGTATTCCTTAGGGATAACCTCCCTAAATACCTTCCTAATGACCCTCCTAGGCTTGTTAGCCTTGGTCATTTGGGTCTTACCTAGGTTGACTTTAGGGGTAACTCCCCTTGCAACCTTCTTAGTGGCCACCCTAGGTTTCCTAGAAACCCTAGCCACTAGGCACACCCTTTGGTCAACTCTAAGGATGACTTCCCTATTGACCTTGGTCTTCCTAGACCTAGTTTGTGTTCCATAGTCAAATGGAACACTATGATAAGCTACCTTAGGCTTAGGTTTGTGACCCAAACCTTGCTTGCCTTTGGTTGACTTTTGACTCTTAGGTCCTTGGTGTTGACTTTGACTTTTGGACCTTTGACTTTGACCATTAGACCCTTTAAATTGGTTTTGTATATTCCTAAGGGTCTTCTCAAGTTTTTCAAGCCTTGACCTCAAGGCTTGGTTTTCAATCTCTAATTGCCCAATTTTAGAGTTTTGATTTAAACCATAGGCATGGGACTTCCTAGGCATATGCCTAGTCCACTTGGGATTAAAACCTAGATGATCCCCTATTTTCTTAATTGATTCCCTAGGTAGAATTGGTCTTGAGTTATTTGACCTAGGTTTGTCCTTAAATAAGTTGTTTTTAGGGACATTAGTCCCAAATTTCTCCCTATTTCCTACATGGACTCTCTTAGCTCCTAAGCAAAAATATTTATTCCTATTAGCATGCTTTTCATAAATTACAAGAGAATTAAAGTTCCTAGCATGCTTTTTAGCATTTAAATTAGAAGATGCATTACTAAAATGTACCTTAGGGTTAGCCTTAGCTCCCCCTACTTGTGATGCTTCTTCTTGGGTCTTTTTGCTCCCCCTAGGACATTGATTCATATAATGTCCTTTTGAATTGCACTTGAAGCATATGATGTGCTCCTTGCCTTTAGATGTTGGGGAATCGACATCCTTGACTTTTGGTGTCGGTGGAGCTTTCCTAATCTTCTTTGGGCACTTGCTCTTATAGTGCCCAAATTCCCTACACTCAAAACACATAATATTATTTTTATTTGAAATTAGAGTGTTTGAGTTACCTAGGTTAATGGAGACCAGAATTGGATTTTGGGCTTCTTCATCTTGACCAGATGTCGAAGCTTCTTCTTGATGCTCTGGTGTTGAGGAAACTCTACTCTCCTCCTCAATCCTAGAAGTGGATGCTTCTTCCACTTCCTCCACCAACTCGGAAATTGACTCCCTATCAACTTCCGATTCTACTTCCTCTTCCTCCTTGGATGTTGATGATCTCTCAACCTCCAAGTCCTCACTTCCTTGTGAGGATGATGCATTAGCCTCTTCGGTCTCTTCCTCTTGGACCGTTGATGGGCTTTCATGGAGCTTGGCCACTTGGCTCCATAGCTCGTTTGCATCTACATAATTACCTAACATACACAAGATATTGTTAGGTATTAAATCAATTAACAACTTCATTACCTTCTCATTCTTTTCGAAGGCTTGGACTTGCTCTTCGGTCCATCTCTTTTTCTTGAGGAATCCACCTTTTGGTCCTCTTGGATAGCTATATCCTTCCATTAAGATGGACCATTCTTCGAAATCCCTCATCATTAGGAAGTCCTCAATTCTCGCCTTCCATTGTCTAAATCCTTCTTGTCCATAGAAGGAGTAAGGGATCGGTGTGTTAATATTCCATCCCAATTGTTCTTCCATCTTCACCCTCTAGCTTCTTTGTCCTAGCTCCCGGCGGTTAGTCCGTAGAAGAGCCCCGGGCTCTGATACCACTTGTTGGAGATTTGAGGCCGCTAGAGGGGGGGGTGAATAGCGTTGACCGTACGTAGATGGAATTCGTTCGTGATCGTCTCTACAAAACTCGTTATGCGCAGCGGAATAGAAATAATCAAAGCAATAACGAAAAGATACAATCACGAACACAAGCACAACACGAGATATAACGTGGTTCGGAACCGAAACGGTTCCTACTCCATGGATTGGGTTCGTATGAACCCTAGCGATGCCAATCACACACCACTATGATAAATACTCCTTCTCGACACAAGTCGGAGGTGGAGAAACCTCTTACAATAAGATTACAACAATAATCTAAATACAACAAGAAAATATAAGAAGAAATACAACAAGAGAAGTAAAGAACACTTTACAAAAACTCTTTAGAAGCTTGCTTGTTGATTGCCTTGGACTAGCACTTGAAAGCCCTGATTTGCAGCAGCAAATCGCTTCAAAACGTCCAAGAAAATCGGTGCCAAAAACCCTCCCGTCGAGCTCCTTTTATCCTTGCACGCGACCTGGATTTCCGCCCATCAGTCGACTGCCATAAGTCACCAGTCGACTGATGCCACTATTGTCGTGAGACAACGGCTCGATCCACGCTGGAAAAACTTCAACGGATCTCTTGGCAGTCGACTGCCAACATTGGCAGTCGACTGCCAATGCCCATCGGCCGCGGTCGGCTCACGGCGTTCGCCTCGCGCTACCGAACTAGCGATCGTATCGACCCTTATGGCGATCGGCTATCGACTGATACCGATCTGCCAGTAGACATCATCGATCGCTCCAATGAGCAATGCGCCGAGCAATTCCAGCTCTAAATTGGCAGTCGAACTTAAGTCGACTCACGGCAGTCGAACCGGCCATATTTTCAGTCAACTGCCAACCTCAAACATGAGGTTTTAACCCAAGTATGGTGCCCCCATACTTGCTAGACCACCCTTAGCCTAGACCTAAGCCTTCTAGCCACCTCCATCAGCCTCATGCCTCTCGGATTCCTCCAAGTCATCCATGACTTGTTCATCCATCGCGCTAGCCTCCAGGTGCTTCCCTCGGCTATGTCATGCTAACGGTGTCTACACCGCCAAGGCACATTGGACTTACGCTGCCAATATCAATCCCCTTGGACTTCCAAATGCCAAGACTCAAACTTGGACTTTCCCTTGCCAACCCATGTTGAACTTTCCATGCCAAGACCCATGCTTGGACTTTCCATTTGCCAAGACCCATGCTTGGACTTCTCATGCCAAGTACACAAGACTTGGACCTTCCCAATTGCCAAGTGTCCCACTTGGACTTTCCATGCCAAGTACCCATGACTTGGACTTTACCTTGCCAAGACCCATGCTTGGACTTTCCATTTGCCAAGACCCATGCTTGGACTTTCCAAAATCACATGGTCAACCCTAGTCAACCATTAAGGTTTTCCTCGAGTCAAACTCGAGTCCGGTCAAACATGACCCGGGTCGATTGCTCCAATAATCTCCCCAACATATTAACCGACATTAATGTCAAACATCAATGCCAAACCACTTTGTCACATCCCTTTGTCAAACATCAAAACATCACTCGAGTCAAACTCGAGTCTGATCAATCGTGACCTTGGCCGATTGCACCAACAATAAGTAGTAATGTGGCTAAATGAACCTAACTCTAAGAAATGGCAATTAACACCAAAATCTAGGTATCATTATACCTTCACATTTTATTTGCCATGATTTGTTTGACATATGCCATGTCATGACATCATATTTCATTTTATCATTTTATATGTCATGATAATGCTTAGGTTTAAGTTTTTATGTCATGTATATTTAGGTTTATATTTAATGACATGACATCATGATTTTGGCACATGCTTATTTATGCTATCATGTATGCCATAATCATCACTCATGCATTAATTAAAACTGATTTAAGGACTATGACATGATTTGAAGTCCCATGTATAAAGGAATTTAATAGAGTTGCCTAGAAAATGCATGAGACCTTAGTTTAGGATGAACAAAACTCACATCTCACATCACATTGACATGTGTGTGTATTGATACACCCTAGACACATGTGAGGTGTTAGGAAATGAGTTAAGTTCAAGGTGCATAGTTCTTGCATCTAGATGAACTCAAACTCATCTTATACCATGGATGAATCATGAGGAAAGCTTATGTAGAAGTCATGTGCATTAAGCCCATAGATCATGGTTCAATATAAGGTTTTAAAATCATTTCAAAACTATTTTGAAAAACCTTGGTGAAGTCTATCATTTGATAGCAATCACCATTGATGAAGTTGATACAAAATAGGCTCAAAACAATGAAGTTTTTCTTGTTTTTGAACTTTGTATCAATCTCAATATTTTATGGGTATTTTATTTTTAAAATATTTTTCTCCCATAATGACTATTATAAGTATTATATGTATGAAGTTTCGTTATTTTTAATATTACGTATAATTACTTATGTATTTCACAATCTCGTCTCTGATATCTGATTTCTACACTTGCAGAAATCAGTCGACTACCATGGATGACAGTCAACTGACGTCAAGGGCAGTCGACTGTTGACTGATCGAGTTGACTACCAATGCTAATTTCTAGTAAACAAGGATGTTTAGCCCATGTTTCAGCTATGTTAGGTTCCCTAACTGCTCCTAACCCTAGGATATGCTTTGGAAAACATTATAAAGGGTAAAAATCCATTGAATATGGATTAGAAAAATTGTTTATGGTGTGTATCAATTTTAAGGTGTGTGAAAGTTCAAGGTTTAACTTTTGCCCTTAATTTTGATGGTTTAGTATTCCTATAGGCTTAGGGACTCTCCAAATACATTGTTGTTGCAATGGTCAAGGGGGAGCAAGCCTTTAGAGGGAGATTATCCATCATAGGATGATGGATGTATTCTTCCTCATAAGGGGGAGAATTTAGAAAATTTGGAAAGTTTGAAGGATTGCATCTCATTTCGTGATATGGGACTTATCACTAGGAAGAGTGAAGGCATCCTAGATGTTTTTAGACCAAAGAGGAGATTGTAATATCTCATTGAGATATGAGACATTGATACTCTTGGAGAGAACCTTTTTTATGTATGTCAAAAAAGGGGAGAATTGATGAGAAAATTGATGGGAGAATTTGAGAATTACCTAATTGGGAGAATTAGGAGATTTGAGTTAGGTGTTCTAACTCAAAGGTATTTAGTTTTCGTCAAACATCAAAAAGGGAGAGATTGTTGGTGCAATCAGCTTAGGTCACGATTGACCAGGCTCGAGTTTGACTCGAGTAGTATTTTGATGTTTGATAAAACATATGACAATGTGATTGTCATGGGAAGTCCAAGTCTTGAGTCTTGGAAATGGTAAAGTCCAAGTCTTGGGTACTTAGCAATGGAAAGTCCAAGCATGAGACTTGGCATTTGAAAAGTTCAACATAGTGTTGGCATGGGAAGTCCAAGGGTGTAGTCTTGGCCATGTAAGTCCAAGTGTGTAGTCTTACCCGAGAAAGTCCAAATCATGGGTACTTGACGATTAGGAAGTCTAAGGGTTGATGTTGGCAGCGTAAAGTCCAAGCGGTAGTGTTGGCAGCATAAATCCAATGGTTGACGACGTAAAGTTCAAGCATGGGTCTTGGAAGCATAAGATCAATGTGCCTTGACGGTTTAGACCCGGTTAGCATGACAATAGCCGATGGAAACACTTGAAGGCTAGCGTATGGATGAACAAGTCATGGATGACTTGGAGGGATCCAATAGGCATGAGGCTGATGGAGGTGACTAGAAGGCTTAGGTCTAGGCTAAGGGTGGTCTAGCAAGTATGAGAGCATCATACTTGGGTTAAACCTTATGGTTGAGGTGTATCAGTCGACTGGTCAAGTGTTTTGACACTTGGCAGTCGAGTCGACACTGAGCAGTCGATTGGAAATATGACCAATCGATTGATGGGAGTCGACTGGCCTCGACTACAGTCGAGCTGCGGCCACAGATGCTAGGTGCCTCGATTGGCGCCTCGGTCACAGATCGAGACACCTCGGCCCTTGAGTAGTCGATCAGGTTTAGTTTGAGCACAAAAAGCTCGATGGTCGACGAGCGATCACTATGGGCTTAGCGTCGATGATGATAATTGTCATTGTCAGTGTATCCATTGGTTGGAATGTCGACGTGGATTAAGTCATTATGAGAAAATGGCTATAGGAGCAATCGACTGATGGGTATGAGCAGTCGACTGCTAGACAGAAATCAACCCGAGTTACAACTTTAAATGGAGCACGAAGAGGAAGATTTTTACAGCGATTTCTTGGGATATTTGAGGTGATTTTCTGGTGCAAGTTAGGGTCTTCAAGTGAGTCTCAAGCAATCAAACAAGCAAGCATTCAAAAGAGTTTTTGTAAAGTTTTCTTTACATTTTTTGTTGTATTTCATTTGTAATTTCTTGTATTATTTTGTATTACTGTTGTAATTGCTTGTAGGAGGTTTCTCCACCTTCGGTATGTTACCGAGAAGGAGTGTTATTGATTAGTGGTGGTGTGTGTATCACTAGAGCTCACTTGAGCTCAATCCGTGGAGTAGGAACCCTAAGGCTTCGAACCATGTTATATCACTTATCGTATGTGTGTGCTTGTATTTTTGTATTTGTGTTAGTATTATTATTATTCCGTTGTGCTAACAAGTTTTATAGATGATCAAGCACGATCAAATTCCATCTACATCAACGAAATGCTATTCACCCCCCTCTAGCGTGTTGATGTAGTAAGCATCACTCCTTAGTTTTGATGTATGAACTACAGTTAATAGTTAGGACTCACGTGTGATCTAATATAAGTGTTAAGTGTGCAGGCTTAAAAGGAAGTCCTAGTAGGTCATGTTGACCGGATACTAGGCATGAATCTTGATAGATCAGGAGGACTGGACACCAGACATGAAGTCCAGATGGGTCGTGTGGATCGAACATTTAGCATAAAGATCGGTTGGGTCAGGAGATCGGACAATCAACAAAAAGTCCAACTGGGTTAGGCAGATCGGACAACTGGTAGAAGCCCTGGTGGGTCATATCAGATATCAAGAATGGTAAGTCCGGCAGGTAGCCGACAGGTAAGCCTCGAGTGAAGAGGCGAGGCCGAGTCCTCTGTAGGGGGACAAAGCTAGGCGTCGATCCGACGAAAAGTCCACGTGGGACTTAGTAGTCAAGATCGAGCATGTTAGTATGAGCCCTTAGTGCCAATTATGAGATGATTGGTGAGGGAAACTTTTGTATTATATTCTTGCATTAATAAAGGCAAAGATTGATTATTATATTTCTTTATGCGTGTGCCAGCTAAATAAATATAATAATGCCCATGAATAGTAGGTTGTTATCTATAGTATATCAATTGGTAGAATTGATTATGAGATGTTGTAGAGAACACTATTCTTAAATATTCCTAGTCGAGTATTGTATTAATAGACAAGGGCTATATTAATACATTGAGACTAGCATGTAGGTCAATGGATGACTTGATCTCACATGTCATGGATATGTGATATCACATTGATACATGGGTATATATATTGGAGACTATATATACTGAATTGACCCACCATGAGAAAGTATCATGGATCGTTATATGAGTGTCATATACCTTCTCATGTGACTATTGGTATGAATAGTCCTTAGACCTGAAGTCACTACAGTTCCCTACATAAGGAGTTATGTACTTTGGTATCGTCTAACGTCACACCGTAATTAGGTGACTATAACGGCAATCACTGAGTATGTAACGAATTATGCGGAGGGATGTGAGTGATGTAGATGGGATCTATGTAACGACCCGGCCCCTATTGGCGGAATTCGGCGACCCCTATTGGTCGACGACCGTCGCCCCTGTTGGCCCATCGTTACTCACCTAGTCTTCCCACCCCTGGAAGATATACAAGAGTTACATTAGATGTAATTGGTACGAGTTACCTACCTAATTTATATGAGTCTTGGGCGATTAGCCAAAGCTAACTCAAGATGCGGTATAATATGGATCTTGTACCACTTTGTGACCAGTGGGAGAATAATTTAGTTAAAGTCCAAATTAAATGATTGAAATATGATACATGTTTGTATTTCTATTGTAGATCACTATGTCTTCAAATACGTTAAATACCTTATCTCTGTGATCGGTCCTTGAGAAGGACAAGCTCAATGGAGCAAACTTCATTGACTGGTATAGGAATTTGAGAATAGTTCTCAAACAGGAGCGGAAACTCTATGTCCTAGAGCAACCCATTCCTGAACCACCCACCAACAATGCCACTCGTGCTGATAAGGATTCTTACAAGAAGCATCAAGATGATGCATTAGATGCATCATGCCTTATGCTTGCAACCATGAACTCTGAGCTTCAGAAGAAACATGAGAACATGGATGCCTTTGCTATGGTTGCACACCTGAAGCAACTATATCAAGGGCAAGCGAGGCACGAGAGATCTGAGGTATCTAAGGCATTGTTTCAATGCAAGATGCAAGAAGGAACACCCGTAGGAACTCACGTACTCAAGATGATTGGGTACGTGGAGAACCTTGAGAGATTGGGATTTTTTTTAGGCCAAGAGTTAGCTACTAACCTTATTCTGCACTCCTTGCCTAGAGACTTTAGTCAATTTGTAATGAATTATTACATGAGTGAAATTGACAAACCGTTGCCTGAGCTCTTAAGCATGTTGAGAACTGCTTAGAGCAATCTTAAGAAGATACAACCTAGTACTAGTAGTGTACTTATGGTTAAAAAGGGCAAAGGTAAGAAGAAGTCTAAAAGCAAGACCCAAGAAAAGGGCAAGAAAGCATTGAAGCCCAAAGGTGGGGTGGCTAAGGAAGGGACTTGCTTCCACTGTAAGGAAGCTGGACATTGGAAGAGGAACTGTAAAAAGTATCTTGAGGAAGTCAAGAAGAAGCAAAGCGAGACTTCTACTTCAGGTGTACATGTTATAGAAGTCAATCTATCTATTTCTTCTTCATGGGTATTGGATATCGGTTGTGCTTCTCACATTTGCACTAATGTGCAGGGCCTGAGAAGAAGTAGATCATTGATGCAAGGGGAAGTGGACCTACGTGTGGGCAATGGCGCAAGAGTTGCTGCTATAGCTGTAGGAACATATTCCTTATTGTTTCCGAGTGGTTTGATATTAGAACTTGATGAGTGTTATTTTGTACCTGCAATAACTAAGAACATTATGTCTGTTTCTTGTTTGGACAAGAAAGGTTTTTTATTTACTATAAAGAACAAATGTTGTTCTATTTATTTAAATGAAATTTTCTATTGCAGTGCACATTTGATGAATGGACTCTATGTTCTAGATTTAGAAAACCCAGTCTATAAGATAAATACCAAACGCTTCAAATCTAATTATTTGAATCATACATATCTTTGGCATTGTCGCTTGGGTCACATAAATGAGAGTCGCATATTCCAGCTCCATAGAGATGGATTACTGGACTCATTTGATTTTGAATCATATGAGACATGCGAATCTTGTCTTTTAGGCAAGATGACCAAGACTCCATTTAGTGGACAAGGTGAATGAGCGACAGATTTGTTAGGCCTCATACATAGTGATGTTTGTGGTCCTTTCAAAGTAGCAGCCAGAGGTAGTTATCAGTACTTCATTACATTTACTGATGATTTCAGTAAATATGGATATGTGTACCTTATGAGGCACAAATCAAAATCCTTTGAAAAGTTCAAAGAATTCAAGAATGAAGTACAGAACTAACTTGGAAAGAGTATTAAGATGCTTCGATCAGATCGAGGTAGGGAATACCTTAGCCAAGAGTTTCATGACTATCTAGTTGAGTGTGGGATACGATCTCAACTCACTCCACCCGGAACACCACAGTTGAATGGTGTATCCGAGAGGAGAAATCATACTCTATTAGACATGGTACGATCAATGATGAGTCATACGGATCTTCCTCCTTTCTTTTGGGGATATGCTCTAGAGACAGCTGCTTTCACACTTAACCGTGTTCCATCTAAGGTAGTCATAAAGACACCATATGTGATATGGACTGGGAAGAGTCCCAAGATGTATTTTATGAGGATTTGGGGATGTGAAGCTTACGGGAGACGTGAAGTTTCAGATAAATTAGGCCCCAAATCAGACAAGTGTTATTTTGTAGGATATCCTAAGGAAACGAAAGGATATTACTTTTACAACCCCACGCTAGCCAAAGTGTTTGTCGCCAGAAATAGTGTCTTTCTAAAAAGGGAATTTATTTCTAGAAAGACTAGTGGGAGTAAAATTGATCTTGAAGAAGTTAAAGATACACAAAATAGCGTTGATGTCTTAATGCAACAAGAACATGCATCACAAGGAGTTGTGGTACAACCTGTTCAGGTAGACCAAGCTCTGCGTAGGTCTGATAGGATACGTCGTCAACCTGAGAGATATTCTTTTCTCTTGGATGACAACGATGGTGTTATGCTAGATGAGCTAACATCCTATCAGGAAGCTATAATGAGCCCAGATTCTAAGAAATGGCTTGAGGTCATGAGATCCGAAATGGAATCCATGTACACTAACCAAGTATGGAATTTGGTTGATCCACCTGAACGGGTCAAACCCATTGGGTGTAAGTGGGTCTTTAGGAGAAAGACTGACATGGATGGTAAAGTGCATACCTATAAGGGGCGATTGGTAGCAAAAGGATTCAAGCAGATTCATGGTATTGACTATGATGAAACCTTTTCTCCAGTTGCGATGCTCAAATCCATTCGGATAATGCTTGCTATTTCTGCTTACTATGACTATGAAATCTGGCAGATGGATGTCAAAACTGCATTTCTTAATGGAAATCTACTCGAGGATGTGTATATGACACAACCTGAGGTTTTGTCAATCCAAAGGATGCTGGAAAAGTATGTAAGTTGCATAGGTCCATTTATAGTTTAAAGCAAGCTTCTAGAAGCTGGAATCGTCGATTCGATGATGTGATCAAAACATTTGATTTCATTAAGAACGAAGATGAACCTTGTGTCTACAAGAAGGCTAGTGGGAGCACAATTGTTTTCCTCATTTTGTATGTAGATGACATACTACTCATTGGAAATGATATCCCTATGCTGGAGTCTGTGAAGACTTGGCTTGGGAATTGTTTCTCAATGAAGGACTTAGGTGAAGCAGCCTATATTCTTGGCATCAAGATCTATAGGGATAGATCTAGGAGGTTGCTTGGCCTGAGTCAGAGTACATATATTGACAAGGTGCTTGCTTAAGCGTTTTTCCATGCAGAATTCCAAGAAGCGATTTCTGCCAATGTCACATGGTGTAAGTCTTTCGAAGACTCAATGTCCCTCTTCGACGGAAGAGAAACAACGCATGGATCAGATCCCTTATGCATCTACTATAGGATCTATCATGTACGCCATGATTTGTACTCGCCCCGATGTCTCGTAGGCTTTGAGCATGATGAGTAGGTACCAGTCAGATCCCGGTGAGTGTCACTGGATAGCAGTCAAGAATATTCTTAAGTACTTGAGAAGGATTAAAGAATATTTCTTGATCTTTGGAGGTGATGAGGAGCTAGTTGTAAAGGGTTACAGCGATGCAAGCTTCCAAACCGACAGAGATTATTTGCAATCGCAATCAAGGTATGTATTTTGTCTGAATGGTGGTGTTGTGAGCTGGAAGAGTTTGAAGCAGGACACAGTCGCAGATTCTATAACAGATGTCGAGTACATTGCAGTATCTGATGCACCAAAAGAGGCAGTTTGGATCAGAAAGTTTGTTTCTGAGCTTGGTGTAGTTCCTAGCATTGTGAGCCCTATAGAGCTTTATTGTGACAACAACGGGGCTATAGCACAGGCTAAGGAATCTCGTTCTCACCAGTGTTCCAAACATATACTGCGGCGGTATCACCTCATTCGAGAGATTATCGATAGAGGAGATGTGCTGATATGCAGAGTAGATACTGATGCTAACATTGCGGATCCCCTGATCAAGGCTTTGGTACAAAGAAAGCATGATGGTCATACTAGGTCATTGGGTCTTAGAGATTACAGTGATTGACACTAGTGCTAGTAGGAGATTGTTAGTGTCAGCCCTTCGTGCCAATCATGAGATGATTGATTAGGGATCATGTGTATAATATTTCATTAATAAAGGGCAAAGATTGTTTATTATATTTATTTTGTGCATGTGCCAGCTAAAATAAATATAATAATGTCCTTGAATAGTAGGTTCTAATCTACAGTATATCAATTGGTAGAATTGATTATGAGAAGCTGTAGAGAACACTATTCTTAATATTCCTAATCAAGTATTAATATACAAGGGCAATATTAATACATTGAGACTAGCATGTAGGTCAATGGATGACTTGATCTCACAAGTCATAGATATGTGATATCACATTGACACATGGGTATATATATTGGAGAATATATATATTGAATTGACCCGCCATGAGAAAGTATCATGGATCGTTATATGAGTGTCATATACCTTCTCATATGACTATTGGTATGAATAGTCCTTAGACCTGAAGTCACTACGGTTCCCTACATAAGGAGTTATGTACTTTGGTATCATCTAACGTCACTGAATATGTTATGCTCCTTGGTTTATCCAAGCATTCGGTACTCACTGAATGGAAGCATGGGAATGCTGAGAGTGAACATGTGAATGCTAGTTAGGGTAACTAGTTCATCGGAGTGACCTACTATGAGACTTCATATGGTTCTTTATGTTGTTGAAGATCTCATTGCAGCTCGAGTGTGAGCTTCCTTAGACTTGAGGTATTCAAGTCATCTTGATCAGGACACCTTATACTTTGACTTCTTCGCAGTCATCTCCATAGGAGGTGTAACTCCGGATTGATTGGGTATAAGCTAAAGTGATCGAAGATGTTTGAATATCTCATAGAGGATTCACCACTCCTTATAAAGGAGATGTATATCCTAGGCCTCTTATCAAGATTATTACTCAGGAGCCTCTGGCAAGAGAAAGCAAGTTAAGAAGATAGTCTTCTTGAAAATATATATGGTGTAACTTGAATCTATAGGAAAAGAAAACTAACTTGGGCTAGGTGTGACGTAGTTAGTCTTGTAGGGATGAGCACATAGACCATGTCCTGTACCAAGTGGGTATAGGATGAGTGAAAGGAACAAGACACAAAATATCTATAGTTACTAAAGGGTTCAGAAATGTTCTGAAGTTGACTTGGACTTTTTGATCAATTGGGGATCATGATGAACTGATAAGTGTGACTCATGATCTATTCATAATTAATGGGTAAATTGTGAATGATCAACATAACTGGGAACCTATTCGGTCACATGCAATATGGGTGATTTAGAGATGTAAAATAATTCTGAGGATGAGATTCTCAAAGTGAGAGATTATACCTGGTTGGACTAGGCCATAAGGGTGCAAAACGGGGGCTATAGAACCTCCCATGGCCATGACAGAGCTTAGGATGGTCATATCACACTTAAATGAATCGAAATGGACCATATAGAGCCACACACGATTGTGCCTAACTAGGCACAGGTCATGCCTAGCCCTGGCCTAAGACGACCAAGGTTGAGGTTGTGCCCAGAGTGACACACAACCTAGTTGTGTGTCTAGGCACGGTCGTGCCCAGGACATTATCGGGTCGTGTGTCGCAGACACGGTCACGTCACGGATTGCCAATTTTGGTGCGTTCAAGTTTTGAAATTTCGTGGGTTTTCTTACCTTAATTATGTGATAGTTATAGTAAGATAGGTTCTATTTAAGCTTCCTAAGATGGCTAATCAAGAGATTTATAAATAGATTTCTTGATAATCTTTGGAAGAGAATTAATTCTTGGTGGTCATCTTCTTCCTCTCTCCCTCTCTCGTCTCCACTGATTGGGTAGCACCAATCGAAAATGAAGACTTGTTGCTTGTGGAGTTATCTCAAGTGATCCTTGCATGGATACTGATAGAGGCAAGGCACGTTGGTCTTGCTTGCGGTTTCTAAAGATTTGAAAAGAATCCCGAAGGTATAAGCTCTAAACTTGGTTTTAGGAAAAGCTTTACATATTGTTTATGTCAATGTATGAAATCCTGGCTCTCGAGGATGTCTGAGAAGGAATAAAAATTATTTTATTTTTATCTTCCACTACTTTTATTTCCTAGAATTCCCAATATTGCCAACATAACCGAGAACCTATTGGGTCACATGCACACCAGTGTCATCTCAAGAGAAGTAAAGCAAGTGAGAATATGATTCTCAAAGTGATAGAGGATAAATCTAGTTGGACTAGATGATAAATGACACAAAGTGGAGGTTTTGGGAGTTAGCATAGGCGTGCCAAAGGTTGACATGACCATGCCATAAATTGTCATCGAAACAAAAGCCACAGTGTTTAGCACGACCAAGTCGTGTTACACGGCAAGGGCATGCTAGAAGGGGAAGAGCTTTGCACGCCTAGGGCATGCTGAGTAGCACAACCGTGTCATCTATTGTGCTAGACATCTGACATGACCGTGTCAGGTCCCAGATCACATGACACGAGCGTGCCACTCGAAATAATCTGAGAGGGGGGGGTGAATCTCGGAGGTTACAATTTTCTTTTGAATTTAAAGCTTATTTTTATATTTTGAAAATGTTAAAGAGTTCATAGTGGAAACAAAATGAAATAGAGACAAGTTTCTTTTACTTGATTCATAACCCTAACTAGGTTGCTACTCCAAGGCCTATAGCTCTTCCGAGAGCTACCTCGATAGGTAATCACTATATACCCTCCGATTCAAGAACTCTCGACTTCAGAGGGGTTCGCTTTTTACAAAAATGTGAGATGGGTAACACTCTACCATCTCTTTGAAGTTAAGTACATACAAGAAAAAATGAGTACAAAAGAAAATTAAGAGCTAAGTTATACCAACACTAATGGAAGTTTCGAAGTAGGCACGAAGTGTCAGAAATGTGTCTTTGTGAGAAACGAAGCTCTTGTGGACGAGTATGAATAGAGGCAGCACTTCGACGTAGTAGCAGTCTTGTCCTCAGAGCTAGTTGAGCATTTGTTTTATAAACCTTTTTCAATCGATTGGAATGCCTTACAGTCAACTCCACATCAGTCCGTCAATATAGAACTTCTGGTCTCCCAGTCGACTGAACACACTCTAGTCGACTCCAGGTCACTCCGCTCCACATTGGGAAGTTTGTCTCTTCGGTTGATTGAAATTCTTTCTATTCGCATTGCCAGATCTTCGATCAATCACCAGCTAATCCTGCCAACTAGGTATCCAGTCGACTGATCCATACCTAGTTGACTGGAATACATTCAGTCGACTGATCCTTGCAAAACGAGATTAACACAAATAGATAATATCAAATATGATAGCAGTAGTAATACTTCTCGATCTCGACTTCTAAGTCTCACACGGACTCTCCGTCAGATCGACGCCTAGCTTTTTCCTCCTACAGATGACTCGGTCTCACCTCTCCACTCGAGGCTTACCTACCGGCTACATGTCAGACTTACCGTTCTTGACATCCGATCTGACCCACCAGGGCTTCCACCAGCTATCCGATTTACCTGACCCAGCTGAACTTTTTGTCGATTGCCAAGTCTCCTAACCCAACTGGTCTTCATGCCAAATGTCTGGTCCACTCGACCCATCTGGACTTCATACCGAGTGTTCGATCCTCTATTGGTGCAATAATGCCCCAAGCATTTATGTGTTTTGATGTTTGGATAATCATTTATAGTTAGGAAATATGTGTGATCTAACCGTAAATCCGTTAAGTGACAGGAAAAACCAAGTGAGAAGACTTGGTAGAAGAAAGTCCAAGTATGATCTTAGCAAGGGAAGGTCTTGACAGTGTAAGTCCAAGCATGTAGTCTTGGCGGCGTAAGGTCCAAGCGGACCCTTGGCAAAGGAATTCCAATTCAAAGTCTTGGCAACGTAAATCCAAGCATGTAGTCTTGGCGACATAAAGTCCAAGTGGACTTTGTCAAAAAGAGAAACCCAAGACATGATGAAACTGAAGGAGCTCTTTGAAGCAAGCGCAAAGATGAAGGAGTCGCGGACTCGGAGGGATCCTTGAGGTGCAAGGCTGAATGAAGAGCTAGAAGGTTGAGTCTAGGTATAGAGAGTTGATTTCAAGTATGATTTGATCATACTTGAAGTGTATCAGTCGACTAGTAATTTGTCCCAGTCGATTGATCAGTCAGTCAACTGAAGATGGCTGAGGTCTATGGTCCAACAATCGACTGCTAGGGTTTGGCAGTCGACTGGTCCACCATTAGTCAACAGTTATACCCTAGAAGTCGACTGTTATAAGTGGACACAGGCATAGAAAGGTTTTGAGTCGATTGATTGTGCGGAGCAGTCGATTGATGACTCAATCAGTCGACTGATGGTATGATCATTTGACTGATCGGATTCCCATTGGGCTGTGATGACCACATATCAGGCTTCGTCATAAGCCATTGGATGAGGTCAGCTATAACAGCAGTCAATTGATGGCTCGATTAGTCGACTGCTTTAGGCCCAACAGAAAAATCAGCCTCTTCTCTATAAAAAGAGGCCTTGGGGTGCTCGAGAGGGCTAGTGCTCTCATTCCTAACAATACTCTCAACCTCCCCACATCTTCTTAAGCTTTCTATTGTTTTCAAACCTCCTCTTCTCTAATCTTCATCTCTATCATTTGTAAGAAGAGGAGTGCTTTGTAAAAGAAGACTTTTAGTGGAATATTTGCTTGGATTGATCCACCTTACGGATCACCGTGGAGTAGGAGCATAATCTTCGAACCAAGTTAAATCTTTCTTGTTAGCACTTGCATTTTTATCTCTTATTTTCTTTAGTATTTGTTTTTCTTCCGCTAATCATAATTGTATAATTCAAGAGAGGCTATTCACCCCTTCCCTCTAGCCTTCCAAGAATCCCTAACAAGTGGTATCAGAGCCTAGATCACATCGAAAGATCTAAGAATCAACCGGAGCACAATGGTGTTTCAAGAGGGATATAGCACGATGCGGCCTCCTTTCTTCGACGGCAACGACTTCGACTATTAGAAAGGTAGGATAGAATACTATCTTATGAACGATATTGAAAATTAGTTTAGTATTGTAGATGGGTTCAAGAAGTCGGCCGACGAATTCGAAGTGCCAATACCAATGAAGGGTTGGACAAGGGAAATGGAGAAGAAGGCTCAAGCAAATGCAAAAGCAACGACTACACTTCAATGTGGTCTATCCAAGGAGCAACTATCCAAGTTCGGCCCCTTCAACTCCGCAAAAGAGCTTTAGGAGAAGCTCATCGAACTAAATGAAAGGTCAAAGGAGACAAGAAGAGCCAAGAGGGACCTATTGATAGGTCAACTCCAAAGCTTCAACATGAAGACCAACGAGACCGTGAGCCAAATGCATGGTCGATTCAAGGAGGTAGTCAACGGACTACACGTAATAGGTGAGAAGGTTGAAAACCGAGACCTCATAAGGTATGTACTTTAAGCCTTCCCTAAAATAACTCTATGGGCATCAATGGTAGATGCTTATAAGGTTTCTAGGGACCTTTCTTTAGTTAAGTTAGATGAATTATTTTGTGAGTTTGAACTACATGAACAAGCTAACACTTCATCGAAGGTGAAAGGTTTAGCTCTTGTTGTAGGTAAAAGGAGAAGAAGAAGAAAGAAAAGAATGAGGTCTCCTCATCATCCGAGTCGGAGGACAAATCATCTAGTAGCAACGAAGAACTATCAGCTAGCGAGGTGGCCCACTATGTGAAGAAGTTTGGTGGGATATCAAGGAAGCTCACCAAGAAGGACGTGAGGAGGATGTTTCAATCCTCAAAAGGTAAATCCACTAGTAGTTCGGTTTCTAACACTAACGTTACTTGCAATTATTGTAATAAGAAAAGGCATATCAAGCCGAATTTCCTAGACCTAAAGAAGAAGGAGGAGAAGGAAAAGAAGAAGAAGGATAAGAAAGAAAAGAAGAAGAAGAAGGCCATGGTAGCACAAACATGGGATACACAAAGTCTAGAAAATTCATCCGATGACGAGGAGTTGTGCCACGTTACAAGACATGTAGCACTTATGGCTTCAGAAGATGAAGCCGGAAGCTCAAGTGAGGAGTCATCATCATCATCAAGTGACGAATCGTCCTCTAGCGACGATGAGGTAAGTGACTCCCCTAGGGTAGAATTACTTTACAAGACTATTGCTTATCTTAAGAATGCCTTAGATAATTCTAAATCTAGGATTAAGGATTTGAAAGTAGAAATTAAGGCAATTAGGAATGTAGAATATTCTTGTAATGATGCATGTTTACTTAAGGATGAAAATGATGAACTTAAAAAGGAAATAGGTGAATTAAGAGCATGTCTAGATTCACAAATGGATCTGAATATCTAGACATGATACTTAGGGACCAAAGGGCTATTTACAATAAGGTCAGGATAGGATATAGGCCTAAGGAGAAGGAAGTAACCTTTACCTCCCTCATTAGTAGAAAATCAACACTTAGGAGCAAGGGTAAAAAGGCATGGGTTCCCAAGAGTTTTGTAGTTGATGCTATCGGTCCAAAAATTTGGGTGCCTAAGATTTGTGTTTTTCATGTTGTTTAGGTAGAAGAATCAAGCATGTGGATTGTTGATAGTGGTTGCTCAAGACATATGACCAGAGATGTGAGCAAATTTTCCATAATCAACCACATTAGCAAGGGAACTGTGTCATTTGGTAATAGTGGTAAACTCAAAAATCTAGGAAAATGCACAATTGAGGTATCCCCAAAACTTGCTATTCATAAAGTCTTCTTAGTCAAAAATATGAAATTCAACTTGCTTAGTGTTAGTCAACTATGTGATGCCGATTTTAATGTTGAATTTAATTCTACTAAATGCTTTATAAGACACAAGAAATTGAATGATTGCATGTTAGTAGGATATACGAAATCAAATATTTACTATCTTGATTTATCCTATGCTTCTAACACTTCCCCTAAGTGTCTTATGGAAAAAGAAAAAGAAAGTTGGTTATGACATAGGAGGCTTGGTCACACTAACATGAAGAATATTGCCAAGATAGCCAAGATGGATCTAGTCAAAGGGTTGCCAAAAGTGAAGTACATCAAGGATAAGATGTGTGATGCATGCCAAAAAGGAAAACAATCAAAGTCATCACACAAGGGTAAAACTTTAATTAATACTTCTTTACCGTTAGAGCTTTTACACTTAGATTTATTTGATTGTCATTGCATTGTCTATTTTATGAAATATAAGGATGATATCCTAGGAATATTCATAGGTTTTAGCAAAAGAGTGAAAAATAAAAGAAATATCAAAATCAACCAGATCTGTAGTGATCATGGTGGAGAATTTGATAATTCTAATTTCTCAAAATTTTGCTTAGAACAAGGGTACAAGCATGAATTTTCTTGTCCTAGAACACCCCAACAAAATGGGGTGGTGGAAAGGAGAAATCATGCCCTACAAGAGGTGGCTAGGACTATGCTTAATGCATATTCACTTCCTAGCTACTTGTGGGCAGAAGCAGTTAATACCGCTTTCTATATCCAAAATAGGGTCTTAATCCATAGGTTTTTAGGAAAAACATCATTTGAATTATGGAATGAAACAATTCCTACAATTCATTACTTCAAAGTCTTTCGATGCAAAATTTATATCTTAAACACCAATGACAATTTAGGAAAATTTGAGTCCAAAGCGGATGAGAGAATCCTAGTTGGATACTCATCCACTAGTAGAGGATATAGAGTCTATAACAAAAGGACTCAAAAGGTTGAGGAATCCTCAAATGTTCAATTTGATGAAACTTCTAATACTTACCCTAGGAAATACCCCATTTGATTATGATATCGATAATAAAAACCAAGATATTACCCAAAAATTTCAAAACTTGACCTTAGGGGGGTAATGATCAAGGGGGTGGGGGGGGATTAGATCAAGGGGGAGGAAGAAGAGATTCCGATGATGAGAGGAGAAAAGAGGATAACAATGATCTAAATCAACTTGAAACACCTCCTAGAACATTAAGAATTCCTCAAAATCATTCTCTAGACCAAGTTGTAGGAGAACTCTCTCAAGGTATTAGAACTAGGTCTTTTCATAGAACCCCCACTAGTCAAATAACTCTCATCTCACAATTTGAGCTCAAATCAATCAACGATGCTTTACTTGATCCGGATTGGATTCTAGCAATGCAAGAAGGATTGGCTCAATTTGAGAGGAGTCAAGTATAGGAGCTAGTCCCTAGACCCAATGATAATACCATTGTTACTACAAGATAGGTCTTTAGGAACAAACTAGATGATCAAGGAAACATAACAAGAAACAAAGCTAGGTTAGTTGCAAGGGGTTTTAATCAAGTTGAAGGACTTGACTATGATGAAACTTATGCCCCGGTTGCTAGGTTAGAGTCAATTAGAATCCTTTTAGGATATGCCTCTTACATGGGATTTAAACTTTATCAAATGGATGTAAAATCGGCATTCCTAAATGGATTCATTAAGGAAGAAGTGTATGTAGAACAACCTCTTGGGTTTGAGAGTGTAGACTATCCAAACCACGTATACAAGCTTAGAAAAGCTTTATATGGGTTAAAATAAGCTCCCCCGGGCTTGGCATGAAAGATTATCTTCTTTCTTAATCTCTAAGGACTTTAGAAGGGGCCAAGTAGATCAAACTCTCTTCATAAAGTCAAAATCAAAGGATATCTTTGTAGCCCAAATATATGTTGATGACATCATTTTTGGGTCAACAAATGATCAACTCCTTCAAGACTTTATAAAAATAATGGAGAATGAGTTTGGAATGAGTCTAGTTGGAGAATTAAATTTCTTCTTAGGTTTGCAAGTTAAACAAACAAATGAAGGAATTTACATATACCAAACCAAATATGCCAAATAAATGATTAAGAAATTTGGTTTGGAAAATGCTAAGGTAGTATCAACCCCAATGGCAACTAACATCAAAATAGATAATGATAATGAAGGCAAATCAATTGATTTAAAACTTTATAGGAGTATGATTGGTAGCCTACTCCACCTAACTGCTAGTAGACTCGATATCTTATTTGTGGTTGGTATGTGTGCTAGATACCAATCATGTGCCAAAGAGTCTCATTTAGTGGTCATTAAGAGAATTTTAAGATATATTAAAAGCACACTAAATGTAGGACTTTGGTACCCTAGGACTAGGTCTTTTGACTTGATTAGGTACACCGATTCTGATTATGCCAGTTGCAAATTGGATAGGAAGAGTACAAGTGGTGGATGCCAATTTCTTGGATCCTCCCTAGTTAGTTGGAGTAGTAGGAAGCAACCATGTGTTTCTCTTTCCACCACCGAGGCTGAGTATGTAGCCATGGGTGGTTGTGTAGCTCAATTACTTTGGATGAGACACACTCTAGAGGATTATGAGCTACAATACTCCAACATTAAAGTCTATTGTGATAATGTGAGTACTATAAATTTGACCAAAAATCCAGTACATTACTCTAGGACAAAGTACATTGAAGTGAAGCATCACTTCATTAGAGACCATGTGGAAAAGGGGGACATTGAACTCAACTACATAGAATCCAAGTCCAACCTAGCCGACATTTTCACCAAGGCTCTCCCCGAACCGGATTTTTCATCACTTAGGAGAGAACTTGGAATGTGCTTAGTAGAATAGAGGTTTAGTTTTGCATGATCCTATAGAAACCCTAGGATTATACCTCTATAGCATCTCACAAAACATCTAAGAAACCATGATTTTTGTATTGAGCCACTTAGACATCATGTGAGATGTTAGGAAGATGCACTTGGTTCATCATGCTTGTTTTGATGCATTACTATGAACCAAGGTGTCATCTAGAGACATTGATCCTTAATTGGACCAATCATTGGGAAGGCTTGTGTACAATTGATGTGCATATAGATCTAAGAACATGATTGAAAATGTCAACTAAAATATATTTTAAACTATGTTTATCATATTTTGAAAAACAATTTTCACTTGATAAGCAAAAGTGATACAAAGTTTGCAAAAACCTTAAAGCTTTTGCTAGCTTTCAAACTTGTATCAATTTCAGAATCTGAAAAATATATATTTTTCAAATTATTTTTCCTTGATAAAGAATGATTTCATAAATGTGTCCACAAAATTTTGTGATTTTTCAATGTTTCTTGAATTTTTGGTGCATTTTTGAAGTTTGGCTGAAATCCTGAAATTGGCTTTCAGGCTTGTCAGTCGACTGCTTCAGTATTCAGTCGGCTGCAATGCTGATTTTTCTACAAATCAGCCTTATATCTTTGTCTTATGTTCAATCTTAAGTGTTCTAACCCTATGGTATGATAATCCCAGCAAGTAAGGGGGTGTAGGACTGTTTGATACATTATTTTAGGGGGGGTTTCATTGTGCAATTTTTTCATCCCCTAAAATCTATATTGTTGGTGCAAAGTTAGGGCATATTTTCATATTATTCTTTGCTTAACATGTTGTTTATACATCATGAACCATGTCTTGGATTAAGAGGGAGCCCCATATCTATCTTACATCCTAATTCAAGGCTTAATCAATTATATTCATTCTTGAATTTATTTTGTCATAAGTACTTCTCTTTTTTATGTGTGTCAAAGGGGGAGAAGGAGAATTTAAGTTAGAATTCATATTGATATATGATGTTTATTTATGATTATTTCTGAGTACATTTCAAGACCTAACTTAAATGATTGCCAAACATCAAAAAGGGGGAGATTGTTGGTGCAACGATGTCCCAAACATTTATGTGTTTTGATGTTTAGATAATCATTTATAGTTAGGCAATATGTGTGATCTAATCGCGAATGTGTTAAGTGATAGGAAAAACCAAGTGAGAAGACTTGGTAGAAGAAAGTCCAAGTATGATCTTGGCAAGGGAAGTCTAAGGGAAGGTCTGTTGGAATGTATACTAAAAGCCTAGCTCTTTTTGTATGAACATTTTTATTTTGAAATAAGAATCACATGATCATTGTTTGCACTTTATATTTATTATATGTGTGTATATTGTCTAATATTTTACATTGTAGATAACATGGTGCTTGGTGTGGCACAGAAGATCATGTTATCAGTCCCTTGTAGAATATAAGTAGAGGCTCACAACCAAGATGGTTTTGGATAAACCATTGGCATGGTTGTAGTGTAGCTTGGTATTGTTTTGTCTTGAACATAGAGTTACACTAGTACACTTAGGTGTATTGAGTAGGACCGACATAGAGGCAATTCAATTTATTGCTGACTACATAATTGAATCGGACCTCGGATATTATGTTGTACATGCTCTTAATTCCGATATAATAACGGGCACATGTACTTAGTATTTATTTCTTTGATTTACCAAAGGGTGAGATTTAGATGGATTAAATCAATATGCCCGGTAAGTTGGGAAATAATATTATTTACATGATGTGTCGTTGATTATAGGAGGAAATCGTGTCCTATATATAGGTTGATGATGTCCCCTTGAGGAGCTCATAAGGTTCATCATGTAAACCCTGCAAGTTGACTTAGTCAACATGATGATAAGGTTGAGTGGTACTACTCGAGGAGTTAGATGTTAATTAATTGATGGTCAGTAAATCAATTAATTGACGGACATTCGATATCTTAAACACGGGGAGATGGATGTACAAATAATATATGGAGCCCATATTATCATATGGGGGTTGGTGAGGTAATTCAATGATGATCCTCTTGTGGAATAGAACATCATTGATGGATCAAGTTTGTGTGGTTCTGATCCATCGGGTGGCCAAGATCCAACTCCTCCTCATGGTCCCTATTGTAGCCTATTAACACCTCATGAAGTCTAGATCCAATGATGGAAAACAAAACTCTAGATCCGATGGTGGAGATTAAATCCCTAGATCCGACGGTGGAGATTAAATCCCTAGATCCGACGGTTGGGATGAAACCCTAGATCCGATGGTTGGGATGAAACCCTAGATCCGTTGGTTGGAATGAAACCCTAGATCTGACGGTTGGGATGAAACCCTAGATCCGACGGTTGGGATGAAACCCTAGATCTGACGGTTGAGATTAAATCCCTAGAACCAATGGAGGAGATTAAACCAAGGCCTAAACCTAACTCTATATATATGGGCTTAGGTTTGGGCGGCAAGAGAGGATGAAAAAGAGAAAAACCTAATTGAGATAAGGTGGCTTGGGCGGCAAGAAAGAGGAGGAGGCTAGGGTTAGGGTTTGGTTCATGGTGTTGGGCGGCAACAAGGAGAAGGGAGCTTCTTCTCCTTGTTCCCAATGGTGGCCGGCACCCTTCTTCCTCCTTCCTCTTTGGTTTGGCCGGCACCCAAGCTCCTCCTCTTGATCTATGGCTTGTGGTGGATGAGATGAGGGTTGCTTCCCATGGGCGGCAAGAAATAGGAGGAGGCTAGGGTTAGGGTTTGGTTGTTGGTGTTGGGCGGCAACAAGGAGAGGGAGATTCTTCTTCATTTTCCTTTGATGGTCGGCCCCTCTACCTTCTTCCCTCTACCTTGGCCAAAGCTCAATCTATTCTACTTCCCTTCATTCTTAGCCGGAAATTAAGGGGAGCCTTAGTTTAGGGTTTGGGCGGCAACAAGGAGAAGGGGTGTTTTCTTTCTTCTTCTCCAAGTGTTGGCCGACGCCCATGCCCTTGTTGTTTCTCTTTTGGTTGGTTTCCATACTCCATTTTATCTTCCTTGGCCGGCGGCAACATCGAGTTTATTGACTTGGTGGCCAGTTCTAGAAAGGAAGATGAGTTTTGTTTTAGGATCTTCCTTTATTCCTAGTGAACAAGGAAAGGGAGATCGGTGATCTAGAAGGCTTCAACTTTTGGTAGATCGTCGCCCACACGACGTCCAAAAGGAGGGAGGACATACAATAGAAGATCAAGAGGTATAACAAGAGGTATAATCTTGTTTATTTTGATTAATGTTCTTTTGTATTATGTTTATAATTGCTTTTCAATTATATGCATGTTTTGTGTGGATTGTTACTTGCTTGTATTTGTTATGAGCATGTTTACTTTATGTATGTGTTGATTATACATGTCTACATTCATATGTATTTGTATAATCATGGACCCCGAAGATAAACACAAGAACCGGCGATCCGTCCGTCGCCTCTTCCGTGGCTAATCGACTAGAAGAGTTTGGTTGCTTGAACAACTAGTTTGTTCAAGCGATCGCTCAAGTCGATAGCACGATGACGAATTGGTTGAGCTTAGGAAACTCATCCCATCCGGATTAGTTTTCATTTGTTGAAAATTTTAATCCGGGGACATGGGAGCCGATGAGCCTTCGAGCCGATTCCTACAATACATGGGAGCCAATGAGCCTCTGAGCCGATTCCTACAAGGTCTTGGCAGCGTAAGTCCAAGCATGTAGTCTTGGCGGCATAAAGTCTAAGCGGACCCTTGGCAAAGGAAGTCCAAAGGCAAAGTTTTGGCAGTGTAAGTCCAAGCATGTAGTCTTGGCGGCGTAAAGTCCAAGCAGACTTTGGCAAAAAGAGAAACCCAAGACATGACGAAACCGAGGGAAGCTCTTGGAAGAAAGCGCAAGGATGAAGGAGTCACGGACTCGGAGGGATCCTGGAGGCGCAAGGCTGAAGGAAGAGCTAGAAGGTTGAGTGTAGGTCTAGGGAGTTGATTTCAAGTATGATTTGATCATACTTGAAGTGTATCAGTCGACTGGTGATTTGCCCCAATCGACTGATCAGTCAGTCAACTGAAGACGACTGAGGTCTATGGTCCAACAGTCGACTGGTCCACTATCAGTCTACTGCTATACCCTAGCAATCGACTATTATAAGTGGACATGGATACAGAAAGGTTTTGAGTCGATTGATTACGCGGAGCAGTCGATTGATGACTCAAACAATCGACTGATGGTATGATCACCGATCGATCGGAGTCTCGCTGGATCGTGACGATTTATCAGATCAAGCCACGTGGCCGTTGGATGAGGTCAACTCAGCAAAGAATGATCGATGGTTTCGATCAACGCTTTAGCCCCAATGGAAAAATCAGTCTCTTCGTAATAAAAAGAAACCTTGGGGTACTTGAGAGGGCTAGTGCTCTCATTCCTAACAATACTTTCAAGCTCCCCACGTCTTCTTAAGCTTTCTATTGTTTTCAAACCTCCTCTTCTCTAATCTTCATCTCGATCATTTGTAAAAAGAGGAGTGCTTTGTAAAATAAGACTTTTAGTGGAATATTTTCTTGGATTGATCCACCTTATGGATCGTTGTGGAGTCGGAGCATAATCTCTGAACCACGTTAAATCTTTCTTGTTAGTGCTTGCATTTTTATCTCTTATTTTCTTTAGTATTTGTTTTGCTTCCGCTAATTATAATTGTAGAATTCAAGAGAGGTTATTCACCCCCCCCCCCCTAGCCTTCCAAGGATCCCTAACATCCTCATGATCTGTCAAGACATTTGTCTAGTATTCGGTCAACACGACCTACTAAGACTTCCTGTCACGCCCTGAGAGTATGCCGAGCCGAAAAGTAAACAGACAACATCTCCCTTGTATGTGGCAACATATCCTGTTGATACAAGGTCTTTCGGCCACATCCACACAAACATAAATAAATATATCTATATCAAAACACAGCAGAAATCATCACAACATAATAACAAACTCACAACAATGCATACCGACATAAAAATCTGGAACAAACACAGGTGTACACCAACCAACAAGTCCACAACACGAAACATCACATAAACTCCAAATACATACTAAAGTATACAAAAAACCCAAGATATCCATGGGAGTCTCGGAAGTGAGATGGGATGGATCAGCTAGCGATGCTCTAAGCTATCACCAAGACTTCTACCTTTTACCTGGGCGATAAGAAAACCCAGGGTCTGTGGTGGTGAGTATAAACTCAGCGGTAATATGAAAGAACATGTATATATCAAAATATCACATGTATTTCAACAATATAACCTATATGTACATCAGGTATACACTAGTATAGTATATATATACATGCATATACCAACTAAACACCTGAACCATGTAAGAATGCAGACATACCTGAAAGTATGCTACGCTACATTCATCCAACCTGAGCATATATCCACAATATACAATAATAAATCTGGTATAACTCATACTACATCATGATATTGGTCAACGATATGCAATAGTCCAACCAACTCATACACAGGTATCCCACACACCACCATATAACAAATGCAAGTATCATTTATGATGATGTACAAAACAATGCAGCAAGCATAGCACAAACAAATGCAACATCACAATATGCATACATATAGACTGCATCTATATATATACTAATCACAACCATCCATATTATATATATATATATATATTGTTGTTGCAATCGGCCCAGGTCACGATTGACCAGGACTCGAGCTTGACTCGAGTGATGTTTTGATGTTCGACAAAAACATATGACAATGTGATTGTCATGGAAAAGTCCAAGTCTTGGATACTTGGCATGGAAAGTCCAAGTGGGACACTTGGCATTTGGGAAAGTCCAAGCATGGGTCTTGGCAATGGAAAGTCCAACATGGGTCAAGGGAAAGTCCAAGCATGGGTCTTGGCATGGAAAGTCCAACATGGGTTGGCAAGGGAAAGTCCAAGCTTTAGTCTTGGCATTTGAGAAGTCCAAGGGGTTTGATATTGGCGGCGTAAAGTCCAAGTAGGAGCCTTGGCAGCATAAGTCCAATGGTTGGCAGCGTAAAGTCCAAGCGGAGTCTTGGCGGCGTAAGTCCAATGTGCCTTGGCGGTGTAGACACCGTTAGCATGACATAGCCGATGGAAGCACCTAAAGGCTAGCACAATGGATGAACAAGTCATGGATGACTTGGAGAGATCCGAGAGGTGTGAGGCTGCTGGAGGTGGCTAGAAGGCTTAAGTCTAGGCTAAGGGTGATCTAGCAAGTATGGGGGAACCATACTTGGGCTAAAACCTCATGTTTGAGGTGTGCCAGTCGACTGGTGTCATGTGGCAGTCGACTAGCCTAAGTCAACTAGGGTTTGACTGCGGGATTTGGCCTAGCAATCGACTGCCATAGGTGGGCAGTCGACTGATTGGCCGAGCAGTCGACTGATCTTGTTATCAGTTGACTAGTGCTCGGGTTTTAGAGCACAGAATGGAGTCTCACTGGACCGCTGCGGCCAGCAGTCTAGTGATGGCTTGATCAGTCGACTGATGGTCATAATCAGTCGACTGATGGTGGATCCGTTAGGTTTTTCCAGCGTGGATCTAGCCGTTGTCTCATGACAATAGTGGCAATAGTCGACTTATGGTCCCAAGCAGTCGACTGATCGACATTTTTCAACACATGTAGAAGCTTTAAAAGGAGCTTGTGGTAGAGGAAAATGGCACTGGTTTCTTGAGGACTTTTGAGGTGATTTGCTGCTGCAAATCAGGGTCTCCAAGTTGATTTCAAGCAACCAAGCGATCAAACATTCAAAGAGCAATTGTAAAGTAGTTTTCTTTACTTGCATTGTATTTCCTTATTGAAATTGCTTGTATCCATTTCTTATTGTTGTAAGAATAGTTTGTAAGAGGTTTCTCTGCCTCCGACTTGTGTCGAGAAAGAGTATTTGTGATTAGTGATTGCGAGTGCATCACTAGAGCTCTTTAGAGCTCGATCCGTGGAGTAGAAACCGTTCGGTTCCGAACCACATTATATGATTGTGTTCTTGTTGTGTTTTGTCTTATTTCGTTATTGTTATTATCTATATTCCGCTGCGCTAATGAAATTTATAGATAAACACGCAAACGTATTCCATCGATGCATAGCATGACGCTATTCAACCCCCCCCCTCTAGCGTTACAATGATCCCCTACAAGTGGTATCAGAACGAGGCCGCTCTTCAAGTTTAACAAGAAAGGGAGCATGCTAGAGGGTGAAGATGGAAGTCCAAGAACAATTGGGATGGGATATCAACACCCCAATTCCTTATGCCTTCTATGGACGAGAATGTTTCAATTCTTGGAAGGAGAGAAGTGAAAAAAATTTTATGATGAGGGACTTCGAAGAATGGTCCACCTTGATGGAGGGTTTTAGCTATCCAATAGGACCAAAGGGAGGATTCCTTAAGAAGAAGAGATGGACCGAAGAGCAAGTCCGAGCCTCCGAGAAAAATGATAAGGTGATAAAATTTTTAATTGATTTAATGTCTAAGAATATCTTGTGTATGTTAGGTAATTATGTAGATGCCAAGGAGCTATGGAGCCAAGTAGCAAAGCTCCATGAAAATTTATCATCGGTTCAAGAAGAAGAAGAAGAAAAGGAGTGCTCACCCTCTCAAGCTCAAAAAGAAGCAAGTATATCGTCATCCAAAGAGCTTGAGGATTCGGAGGTTGATAAGGAATCAACATCCTGATAGGAAGAGGTGGAAGAAGTGGAAGAAGCATCCACCTCTAGGATTGTGGGGGAAGAGAGAACTTCCACACTGGAGCAACTTCAAGAGAAGCCATCTATTTCCGGGAGAGATGAAGAAGCTCAAAATTCCACTCCGACCACCACAACCACCCTAGGTAACTCAAACATATGTGTTAATAATAAAATGCATATAATATGTTTTGAGTGTAGGGAAACCGGGCACTACAAATGAAGGTAGGAAACTTCGCTTCACACTTCAACTCAGTCGCTTGTTCAAGGCAATCCCTTCTACGTCCCCGGATAAAAAAAATTTATCCTTGACAAGAGGGATTACCCAAGCAACTGTTTTATCGTCGTGCTATTTGATTAGAGTAGTCACTTGAACAAACTTGTTGTTCAAGCAACCAACCTCTATTCTACGAATAGTCGTGGAATAGACGATGTACAGATCGCCGGATTTTGTGTTTATGTTCGGGGTCCAAGTTATATTAGCCACAAAACAGAATATATCATGCATATATAATTGAAAACAATCATAAACATGTTACATAAGAAAATATACAAGTAGTATACCTCTCGATCTTCTATCATATGTCCTCCCTCCTTTTGGACATCGTGTGTGCGACGATCTACCAAAAGTTGAAGCTCATAGATCACCAATCTTCCTTCCTTGCTCACTCCGAACAAGAGGAAGAATAGAAACAAAACTCTCCTTCTTTCAACCAACCACCAAGCTCCAAGGTTGGTGCTTGCCGCTGGCCAAGAAGGATTGGGTGAAGAAGATGGATGCCGGCCAAGAGCTCCAAGGGAAGACCCTAAGCCTTGTTTCCACCGGCCAAGGAGAAGGGAAGGAGGAGGTTTCGACGCCAACAAGGGGAGAGGAGAAAGAGATGGGCATCATCCACCTAATGGAAGAAGAAGAAGAAGGAAATAAATTCCTTATTTGTGGCCGCCCAAAGCAAACTCCAAAACCCTAGCCTTCAAGCTCCTTGCCGCCCCAACCCTAATCCCTCTTCAATTGTGTTTGTCGCCCACCCCTTTGCCTCCTTTTATAGAGTTAGGGATAAGCCTTGTTTTAATCTCAACCATTGGTTCTAGGGATTTAATCTCAACCGTCGGATCTCGAGAATTAATCTCAACCATCGGATCTAGAGATTCAATCTCTACCATTGGTTCAAGAGTTTTGTTTTCATCCATTGGATCTAGGCTTCATGAGGTTTTAATAGGCTACAATAGGGACCATGAGGAGGAGTTGGATCTTGGCCACCCAATGGATCAAGCCCACATAAAGTCTGATCCATTAATGATAATCCAATCCACTAAAGGATTATCATTTATCTACCTCACCAACCCCCATAAGTTAATATGGGCTCCATATATTATATGTACATTTTCTTCCCGTGTTTAAGATCTCGAATGTCCATTGATTAATTAATTTACTGACCATTAATTAATCAACATCTAATTCCATGAGTAGTACCACTCAACCTTTTCATCATGTCGGACCAAGTCCGCCTGCAGGGTTTACATGATGAACCTTATGAGCTCCTCAATGGGACATCATCATCCTAATATATAGGACACGATTTCCTCTTATAATCAACAGCACACCATATAAATAATATCATTTCCCAACTTACCGAGTCTATCGATTTAATCTATAAATCTCGCCCATTGGTAAATCAAAGAAATGAATACTAAGTATATGTTTTCGTTATTATATCGGGATTAAGAGCATGTACAATATAATATCTGAGGTCCGATTCGATTATATAGTCAACAATAAATCGAATCACCTCTAAGTCAGTCCTGCTCAATACACACAAAGTGTACTAGTGTGATTCTATGGTCAAGACAAACTAATACCAAATCATATTACAACAATGCCTATGGTTTGTCCAAAGTCATCTCGGTTGTGAGCCTTTACTTATACTTTATAAGGAGCCGATAACATGATCTTCCGTGTGACACCACACACCATGTTATCTACAATATAATGTATTAGACAATATGCATAACCATAAATATGCAAACAAGGATCATGTGATTCTTATTTCAAAATAAAGATGTTCATACAAAAGATAGACTTTTCAGTATACATCCAAACAATCTCCCACTTATACTAAAAGACTATGCGGTCCTCAAACTGTCATACATCTGATTCTCATTCCCTCTACATGCCTATCAAAGGCTCTCGCCGGAAGGGCCTTAGTGAAAGGATCTGCCAGGTTATCCTCCGATGCAATCTTGGCCACAGCAACTTCTCCTCTCTTTACGATTTCTCGTATCAGGTGGTACTTGCACTCTATGTGTTTACATGCCTTATGGGCTCGTGGTTCCTTCGAGTTTGAAACTGCACCACTATTATCACAATAAATTGTGATAGTTTTGGGCAAACTAGGAATCACATCCAAGTCCATCAGGAAGTTTCTGAGCCACATAGCTTCTTGGCCACCTTAGAGGCCGCCACATACTCAGCTTCCATGGTAGAGTCCGCCACGCATTTCTGCTTGACACTCCTCCATACAATGGCTCCACCTCCCAAAGTAAACACAAAACCTGAGGTAGACTTACTGTTATCCCTATCTGATTGGAAGTCGAAATCTGTATAACCCACAGGGAGTAATTGGTCTGCCTGGTAAACTAGCATATAATCCCTAGTCCTTCTTAGGTACTTCAATATATGCTTTACCGCAGTCCAATATCCCTGTCCGAATTACTCTGATATCTGTTGACCATGCCCACGGCAAAGCAGATATCTGGTCTCGTACATAGCATCGCATACATGAGGCTTCCTACCATCGAAGCATAAGGAACTGCCCTCATCTCCTCTATCTCCTCAGATGTTCTAGGACACATCTCCTTAGATAAAGGAACTCCATGCCTGAAAGGTAGAAAACCTTTCTTGGAGTTTTGCATGCTAAAACGATCCATAATAGTGTCTATGTATGAAGCTTGAGATAAGCACAACATCCTTTTCCTGCGATCTCTTATAACCTTGATCCCAAGGATGTGTTCCACTTCTCCCAAGTCCTTTATATCAAACTGTTTGGACAACCATACCCTTACGTCCGATAACACCTTGACATTGTTGCCAATTAATAAAATGTCATCTACGTATAGTACAAGAAATACCACTACGTTTTCATCACATCTCTTGTATACACAAGACTCATCGAAACTTTGAATAAATCCATAAGACTGGATTACCTTATCAAAGTGGATGTTCCAAGACCTCGAAGCTTGCTTCAATCCATAAATGGACCAATTAAGGTTACATACAAGATGCTCTTTGCCCTTCGCAATGAGTCCCTCTGGTTGCTTCATATAGATGTTTTTCTCAAGACTTCCATTAAGGAAAGCTGTCTTGACCTCCATATGCCACACCTCATAATCTATATGAGCTACAATGCATAAGAGAATTCGGACGGATAGACTTAAGCATGACTACCGGCGAAAAGGTCTCCTCATAATTGATACCCTCTTTCTGAGTATACCCCTTCACAACAAGCCTCGCTTTGAAGGTCTCAACTTTCCCATCTATTCCTCTCTTTCTTTTATAGATCCACTTGCAACCAATGATTTTCACCATCGGGTGGTTCTACTAGCTCCCAGACCTGATTTGAATCCATAGATTCAATCTCAGCATTTATTGCACTTTGCCAAGATACCGCATCTTTATCTTAGATTGCCTCGTCATATGTCCAAGGATCAGGTTCATGTTCGCCAGGGACCAAATCAGAAGATTCTCTCAAGAACATGAATCTATCAGGCTGTCTAACAACCCTCCCACTACGACGAGGTATCACCTGTGTATCCTCTGTGACACGCGGTGCAGTGACTCTTGGTATATCCTCTTGTACCGGTGGTACTGAAAAAGCGACTTCCCCTTTTAATTCCTCCAGAACAATCTTACTCATGGGCTTGTGGTTCATCACATAGTCTTCCTCTAGAAATCTAGTGTTCGTGCTAACGATCACCTTCTGATCTCTAGGACTATAAAATAAACTACCTTTCGTTCCCCTAGGATAGCCAACAAACATGCGTACTTCTGTACGAGGTTCCAACTTACCAGCATCCACCTTCAGCATATGTGCTGGACTCCCCCAAATCCGAATATGTCTTAGACTAGGCTTTCGCCCAGTCTACAATTCTGTGGGAGTAGAAGGCACTGATTTAGATGGGACCAAGTCAGAATATACACTGTCGTATCTAGAGCATATCCCCAGAATGAATCTGATAACTCAGAATAACTCAGCATCGATCTAACCATCTCCATAAGAGTCCTATTCCTTCGCTCTGCTACACCATTCTGCTGGGGTGTGCCAGGTGCAGACAATTGGGATTGAATCTCAGCATCTGATAAGTAATTCCTAAACTCTCCCAAGAGGTACTCACCACCATGATCAGATCGTAGTATCTTGATACTTTTACCTTGATGTTTCTCCACATCAGTCTTGAATTCTTTGAACTTGTCAAAGCATTTAGACTTGCAGTGCATCAAGTAAATGTATCCATATCTCGAATAATCGTCTATAAAAGAGATGAAATAATCAAAACCACCTTTAGCCTCGATAGACATAGGACCACATAAATCAGAATGAACAAGTTCTAACACATCTTTGGCTCTATACCCCTTGGCATTAAAAGGCCTCTTGGTCATTTTACCCTCCAAGCAAGATTCGCAGGTTGGAAAATCTTCCACCACTAATGAACCCAGAGGTTCATCAGCTATCAACCTTTGAATTCTACTTAGGTTAATATGACCAAGCCTAAGATGCCAAAGATATGTTTGGTTCATCTTCGAAGGTTCTTTTCTCTTATTGGAATTAGAAGATGAGTTATTGACTTCTATTTGCATTGTGGGAGATTTTGGTTCAAGTGTGTATAAATTTCATATCAATGCACCCGAACAGATAATCTCCCTATTCCTTTTTATAACAACTCTGTCATTAAAAGAAATAGAATATCCATCCATAAACAATTTAGAAACTGAAATTAAATTCTTTCTAAATAAAGGTACATAAAGGCAATTCTTAAGAACCAAAACTTTATTTTTCTCAAAAGATAAATAAACGTCTCCCACTGCAACAGCCGCCACCTTCGTGGCATCGCCCAAGTATACGGTAATCTCTCCCTCAGCCAGTCGTCTGGTTTCCTGGAACCCCTACAAAGTATTGCAGACATGATCAGTAGCTCCCGTATCTACACACCAGGTGCCGATAGATAACACCGCTAAATATGTTTCGACGACTAGACCAAAAGATATACCTTTGTTCTGCTTGCGGTTGGGGCAGTCCTTCTTCTAGTGTCCAGTCTGCTTACAAGTGAAGCACTTGCCTTTCGGCTTCTTCACACCTCCCTGAGTTCCTCCCACCGCCTTTGCCCCAGCTTGTTTCTTCTTCTTCTTTCCTTTCGGCTTAGAAGTAGAAACCTTTTGGGTAACCATGGCATGCACCTAAGCACTCTGACGAAATAGCCCCTCTGTCACTTGGAGTTCTGTCAGAAGCTCCGCCAATGAATACAACCTCTTGTTCATGTTGTAGTTCAGGCGAAACTGCTCAAAACTCCTAGGTAGAGACAGGAGAATGATATCGACCTGGGTTTCCCCATCGATCTTAGCTCCAAGGACTTCCAACTCATTTAAATGAGCCATCATCTTGAGAACATGATCCCTCACGGGTGTTCCCTCGATCATGGTGGTCGTCATCAAGTTCCTCATGGCTTCCTGCCTTGCAGCCCGACTCTGGTGTCCGAAAAGCTCTTTGAGATTGAGCATCATGTCATAAGCAGTGGGCATGACTTGATACTGATGTCGTAGTACATTTGACATAGATGCCAAAATGTAACAATGCGCCATCTCATCGGCCTTGATCCACTTCTTATAACTCTCCTTCTCCTTTTCCCCAGAATCATCCATAGGCTTAGGAGGGCACTCTTCGAGGAGTACATATTTGTATTCCTCAGCAGTCAAGACAATGTCAAGATTCCTCTTCTAATCAACATAGTTGGGTCCAGTAAGTTTATTCTCTTTCAGTATCACAGCAAGTGGGTTGAAAGTCATTTTGAAAGAAAACCTAAGAATCACATAGATCAAAACATTATATTTCAAAAAATTATTGATTCCTCAAACAATAAAAATTTAAAATCAACCAACACCTCAAAACATCGAGAATATCGTATGCCACGATAGTGTGGACGTATACGAATTCTACATTTGTAAGAGGAGGTTTTACCCATTAATTTTACTATCTTATCAACCTAACTTTTTGATAAGTAAAATTAATAGTTGGTTCCTCTTTGGCCCTACAAATAAAAGCAGTGACTCCGATGGGGAGGATACTTATATTTGTATCTAAGTATTCACCACTACTCGGTACCAAGGTAATTATCTCAGGTTATGTGCCTTCCGATGGGGAAGTACACACGCTCCTTAATAATTTCCTATAACCATATTTGACCTTGTGATCCGCAAACAAACTCATCTCATGGAGAGGAAGGCACTCAGAGCCGACGCGCAAGTTTGTTTGTATCACATGTCAAATCGTAATGGAGGCTGTGAGAATTTATAAAAATATCCCTCTCCCACTTAGTAATTTGAAATTGAGGAATTTTCTAGCCTACGACATGCATATCAAACAATAAGCAATAAATATGAAAAATAAAAATTTTCCAACTATTATGGCTTTTGTCTTCAATATGTCTCCTGTCGTATCGCCATCTCGTCCGCTCCTCCTACGCCATGTATGAGCCATCCGGAGATCCGAGCCGAGGAAAAATATTTTAATTTACATCAATCGATCCTATACTCCACGAGGGAGTGTACATGAAAACTAGATTGAAAGTAAACTAAAATAAAAGGAGTGGCTAAACAATGTCATATCTAATTACAAAAATTAAATACTAGCCTCGTCAACCCCGAGGATTCAACAAAATATACAATTACACACATACAATCACATACACACATATGGCCATAATAGTTGGATCCTATGCCTGCAACCAAAGAGTTAACCTACGCATATCCTACTATTATCCAACACATATAATATATGAAAAGTGCATAAAAGTAACCAAATCCTGAACACACAAAACCGAAAACCGTTGCTCTGATACAACTTGAAGGTAGGAAACTTCGCTTCCCACTTCAACTCGGTCGCTTGTTCAAGGCGATCCCTTCTACGTCCCCGGATAAAAAAAAATTATCCTTGACAAGAGGGATTACCCAAGAAACCGTTTCATCATCGTATTATTCGATTAGAGTAGTCACTTGAACAAACTTGTTGTTCAAGCAACCAACCTCTATTCTACGAATAGCCACGGAATAGACGATGTACGGATTGCCGGCTTTTGTGTTTATGTTCGGGGTCCAAGTTATATTATCCACAAAACAGAATATATCATGCATATATAATTGAAAATAATCGTAAACATGTTACATAAGAAAATAGACAAGTATTATACCTCTCAATCTTCTATCGTATGTCCTTCCTCCTTTTGGACGTCGTGTGGGCGACGATCTACCAAAAGTTGAAGCTCCTAGATCACCAATCTTCCTTCCTTGCTCACTCCGAACAAGAGGAAGAATAGAAACAAAACTCTCCTTCTTTCAACCAACCACCAAGCTCCAAGGTTGGTGCTTGCCGCCAGCCAAGAACGATTGGGTGAAGAAGATGGATGCCGGCCAAGAGCTCCAAGGGAAGACCCTAAGCCTTGTTTCCACCGTCCAAGGAGAAGGGAAGGAGGAGGTTTGGACACCGGCAAGGGGAGAGGAGAAAGAGATGGGCGCCGGCCACCTAATGGAAGAAGAAGAAGAAGGAAATAAATTCCTTATTTGTGGTCACCCAAAGCAAACTCCAAAACCCTAGCCTTCAAGCTCCTTGCTGCCCCAGCCCTAATCCCTCTTCAATTGTGTTTGTCGGCCACCCCTTTGCCTCCTTTTATAGAGTTAGGGATAAGCCTTGTTTTAATCTCCACCATTGGTTCTAGGGATTTAATCTTAACCGTCGGATCTCGAGAATTAATCTCAACTGTCGGATCTAGAGATTCAATCTCTACCATTGGTTCTAGAGTTTTGTTTTCAACCATTGGATCTAGGCTTCATGAGGTTTTAATAGGCTACAATAGGGACCAGGAGGAGGAGTTGGATCTTGGCCACCCAATGGATTAAGCCCACATAAAGTCCGATCCATTAATGATAATCCAATCCACTAAAGGATTATCATTGATCTACCTCACCAACCCCCATAAGTTAATATGGGCTCCATATATTATATGTACATTTTCTCCCCGTGTTTAAGATCTCGAATGTCTGTCGATTAATTAATTTACTGACCATTAATTAATCAACATCCAATTCCATGAGTAGTACCACTCAACCTTTTCATCATGCCGAACCAAGTCCACCTGCAGGGTTTACATGATGAACCTTATGATCTCCTCAAGGGGACATCATCATCCTAATATATATGACACGGTTTCCAGCTATAATCAACGACACACCATATAAATAATATCATTTTCCAACTTACCGAGCCTATCGATTTAATCTATAAATCTCGCCCATTGGTAAATTAAAGAAATGAATATTATGTATATGTGCTCATTATTATATCGAGTTTAAGAGCATGTACAATATAATATCTGAGGTCCGATTCGATTATGTAGTCAGCAATAAATCTAATCACCTCTAAGTCGGTCCTGCTCAATACACACAAAGTGTACTAGTGTGATTCTATGATCAAGACAAACCAATACCAAATCACACTACAACCATACCAATGGTTTGTCCAAAGTCATCTTGGTTGTGAGCCTTTACTTATACTTTACAAGGAGCCGATAACATGATCTCCCGTGTGACACTACACACCATGTTATCTACAATGTAATATATTAGACAATATGCATAACCATAAATATGCAATCAAGGATCATGTGATTCTTATTTCAAAATAAAGATGTTCATACAAAAAATAGACTTTTCAGTATACATCCCCACAATAAAAGCAAGTGTCCGAAACAGATTAGGAAAACTCCTCCGAAACCAAAAGTCAACACAAAGGTCAAAGATACCGGTGCCCAAAGTCAAAAGAGCAAGGAGCATGTCATATGCTTCAAGTGCAATTCAAAAGGGCATTACCGGAGTCAATGCCCAAAGGGGGAGAAGAAGACTCAAAGGGGAGCTTCAATTGTAATGCTCTTTCTTTAGTTAATAGACAAAAGCATGCTAGGAATTTCAATTCCCTTGCAATTTGCCATGAAAAGCATACTAGAAATAACAAATATTTTTGTTTAGGAGCCAAAAATGTCTACCTTTCAAAGAAAGAGAAATTTGGGACTAATGTCCCTAAAAATGTCTCATCTAAGGATAACCCTAGGTCAAACAATACTAGACCTATTTCAAAGAAGGAGAAATTTGGGACTAATGTCCCTAGAAATGTCCTTCCTAGGGAATCCATTAGGAAAATAGGAGATCACCTAGGTCTTAATCCCAAATGGACTAGGCATATGCCTAGGAAGTCTCATGCCCAAAAATCTAATCAAAAATCAATTGGGCAATTAGAGTTTGAAAATCAAGTTTTGAGGTCAAGGCTTGAAAAATTAGAAAAGCCCCTAAATAAGCTACAAAATCAATTTAAGGGTCTAATAGTCAAAGTCAAGGGTCCAAATCTCAAAGTCAACACCTAGGACCTAAAAGACAAAAGTCATCCAAGGGAAAGAAGGGTTTGGGTCACAAACCTAAGCCTAAGGTGGCTTATCATAGTGTTCCTTTTGATTATGGAACACAAACTAGGTCTAGGAAGACCAAGGTCACAAGGGAAGTCAGCCCTAGAGTTGACCATGGTGTATACCTAGTGGCTAGGGTTTCAAGGAAACCTAGGATGGCCACTAAGAAGGTTGCAAGGGGAGTTACCCCTAGAGTCAACCTAGGTAAGACCCAAATGACCAAGGCTACCAAGCCTTGGAGGGTCATTAGGAAGGTATCTAGGGAGGTTATCCCTAAGGAATACCTAATTAACCCTAGGAGCTCAAATAGATTTTGAGTTCCTAAGAGTGTGATTGATTCACGCTAGATGATTTTAGGGTGTGTCAACCTTGATTGGATGGGTAGTTAACTCAACCATGATAAAGGTGACACTTTAGGTAATTTTCAAGGTTATAGGTACCTTGGAAATAGATTTGATTTTCGATCCTAAAAGATTTTAGGATGTGCCAATATATTTTTGGAATTATGAAAAATTAATTAAATCGGCACAATTTAGGTTTAGAGGTCATAGTGTGCCATTTTGGGTTTTTGGCACACTAGGGAGAAAAGTGATAATATGGCAAAATATATCTAATTATAACAAATGGCAACTAATATTAAAATTTAGGTATTATTATACCTATACATTTTATTTGTCATGCTTTGATTGTCATATAACATGTCATAACATCATGTTTATTTGTATCATTTATATGTCATGATCATGTTTAGGATTAAGGATTAATGTTATGTATGCTTAGATTCAATCATATGTCATGACATCATGATCATTGGCCATGCTTTATTTTGCTATCATTATGCCATGATCATTTCATGCATTTAAATTTATGAAAATTGACTTAAGGACAATGGCATGACTTGAAGTCCTATTTATAAAGGAATCAAGTAGGGTTACCTTAGAAAAATGCATGAAACCCTAGATTAGGGAGAACAAAACTCACATCTCATATTACATTGACAAGTATGTGTATTTATACACCCTAGATACATGTGAGATGCTAGGATATGAGTTAAGTTCAAGGTGCATAGTTTTTTTTTGCATCTAGATGAACCAAAACTCATCTTATATGAGTGGTGGATCATTGGAAAAGCTTGTGTACAAGTCATGTACATTGTGCCCAAGGAATATGATCCAAAATAAAGTTTTGAAAATATTTTAAAATCATTTTAGAAAACCTTGGTGAAGTCTATCTTTTGATAGCAATCACCATTGATGAAATTGATACAAAGTGAGCCAAAACATAGAAGTTTTCTTCACTTTTGATTTTTGTATCAATTTCAGTATTTTATGGGTAAGATAATTTTCAAATATTTTTCACCCATTGTATTGGTCATAGGTATTATACGTATCAAATTTCATGATTTTTCGAATTACGTATAATTATTTATGATTTTTTTAAATCCATTTCTGATAACTGAAATTCTGAAATTTCAGTTATCAGTCGACTGCCTTGGGTGGCAGTCGACTGATGTGACCGGCAGTCGACTGGTAACTGACGAAGTCGACTGGCAATGCTGATTTCGAGAAAATAAGGTATGTTTAGCCCGTGTTCAGCTACGGTTAAGGTCCCTAACCACTCCTAACCCTAGGATATGCTTTGGGAAGCATTATAAAGGGTGAAAATCTATTGGATATGGATTAGGAGAGTTGTTTAGGGTTTGTATTAATTTTAAGGCGAAGGAAAGTTCTATGTTGAACTTTGAACCTTATTTTTGATGGTTTAGAGTTCCTATTGGCTTAGGGACTTCCCAAGGACATTGTTGGTGCAATGGTCAAGGGGGAGCAAGCCTTTAGGGGGAGGTACCCATCTTGGGATGATGGATGTGTTTTTCTTCTTGAAGGGGAGAAGTTATGGGGAGAATGTCATCAATTGGGAAAATTGATGGGATTTTGAGAGACCCAATTTGGAAATTGGGAGAGTGTATAGGATTGCCTTTCTTGAGTGATATGGGACTTATCACTAGGAAGATGGTAGGCATCCTAGGTATTTTTGGACCAAGGAGGAGATTGTAAGATCTCATTGGGACATGAGACATTAACCTCCTTGGAGAAGACCTTTTTGATGTTAGTCAAAAAGGGGGAGAAGTATTGGGAGAGTGTTTGGGATTACCAATTTGGGATAATTGGTAAGGAGATGTGAGTCAGTGGCCTAACTCAAGGTTTGTTTTGTCAAACATCAAAAAGGGAGAGATTGTTGGTGCAATCAGCCCAGGTACGATTGACCAGGACTCGAGTTTGACTCGAGTGATGTTTTGATGTTCGACAAAAACATATGACAATGTGATTGTCATGGGAAAGTCCAAGTCTTGGGTACTTGGCATAGAAAGTCCAAGTGGGACACTTGGCATTTGGGAAAGTCCAAGCATGGGTCTTGTCACGCCCGCCCTTTCCAAGGGTCCGGAGGGGCGGCGCGACGTGATCGTACATACATACATTATAGCGGAAGACTACATATACTTCTTACAGCGGAAAACTTTAGACTTTTTTTTTCCTTTTAAACATGAACATGCATCGTTATTTCATAGGTACTTCTTCTTAAACATAGAGCATGCATCATTATTTCATAAGTACTTAGTGCTTAGTTCAAGTCCATAAAGAGAATCGTCTTAAGGCAAAAACATGCATAAGGAAACATAACAGATCTCCTCCACCATGCCACTACCACACACACTTTGCCTCTCCTGTTGCTCCCTTTAGTTTAGCCACCCTTTACCCTTATTTGCAGTACAAGGGAACATAAACTATAAGCACATAGGCTTAGTAAGATCCTGTCCTACTCACAAAACCATATGTCAAGCATTAAACATAGAGTAGTGTCATGATCATATAACACATATAAGCATAACCTTCACATAAACATACAAAGACATATAATCAAACATAACATGCATATAACATACTGGAACATAAGCATAGCATTCGTATAAGCATAAAAGATCATAAGCAAGCATAACCTGAAAACGTACAAGAACATAAGCAGGCATATCATGTACAGGAACATAAGCAGGAATAACATGTACAAGAACATAAGTAGGCACAACATGAATATAAAAGAACATAAGCAGGCACAACATGAATATAAAAGAACATAAGCAGGCATAACATGAATATAACAAGAACATAAGTCGGCATAACATAAATATAAAAAGAACATAAGCAGGCATAACATGAATATAAAAGAACATAAGCAGGCACAACATGAATATAAAAGAACATAAGCAGGCATAACATAAAGATATATGCAGGATGCTCTTTGAAAACATATCTTATAGATATTTAAACATAAATCTCAACATATTAGGCCCAGCATTGTACCACATCATCATCATCATAGTGCGCATCCCTAATAGACCCGAGGTAGCTAATCCCGAACCCAATAGAGTACTAGGCCCGTATTAAGTCCGTCGGCCTAGGGGCAGCATAACAGAAGCCCATCCTAACAGAATACCTTTGGGTAGTTGCATACAACTCTGACATCTTCTAGCTTATGGTCCTCAGCTTGACTTGTATCAAGCACATGTGCTAGAAACCCAGTGCATCCATTGTCTAACATCTTGCACGCTTGTAGAGCTGATAGAAATTTATCGATTCTTCTCCTTGGCTCTCCAATAAATTCAAACATAGGTTCTGGCTCGGGCTGGAAGACCACTTTTCTTTTACGACACTCGATCGAAGCACTGTACTTGCTTAAGAAATCCATGCCTAGTATGACATCATAATCCAACATGTCGAGCACTATCAGATAACAGGAGAGTTCTTAGTCTGCGATTCTGATGGGTGCAGCTCGCAGCATATGAGTGGAGGGCATTACTTCTCCCGAGGGCAGGGTGGTTAAGAACTTGCGATCCAAAGCTTGTGGTGGCATGTCTATCTTTTCCGTGAAGGGTGTAGAAACAAACGAATGTGTTGCCCCAGTATTAAATAATGCAGTAGCATGCTGACAGAAAATAAATATCTGACCTGTGACAATCGTAGAAGCATTCGCCACATCTTCTTGGGTGAGAGAGAATACCCTGACATCTGTCATAACTGGCGGGGCTTCCAATCTCCCTTGACTGATCGGGGTACCCTCGATTGCAGCCTGCATCTGGTGTAGTTGTGGAGGAGCAACTCTGGACTGGCCATACTGCTGAGGAGGTGCCTGAACCTGAATAGGGCAGTCCTTGACTCTATGCCCTTCCCGTCCATAGTTGTAGCATCTATTTGTGCCTCGGTAGCATACTCCAGGATGTATCTTCCCGCATGTAGCACACAGAGGGATCTTGGGTTGCTTGTTCGCTGCACCACCTTTAGAGTCATCCCATTGCTTTCTCTTACCAGTGTGGTTCCCTTTCCAAATACTCTGGTTTCTCTGACCTCCTGACTGGGCATGACTCCTGCCTTCACTCAGTACCTTCTTTTGCTTGTTAATATTGTTCAAATAATGTTCGGTAATCAAGGCACTACTAACAGCTCCTCTGCGGTCTGCGATCTATGTACTCCGCTGGCCACATTCAGAGTTATTTCAGGTCGGAGCATCTTCAGCATGAGTTTGACCCTTTCTCTTTCCGTGCTGACCAACTCTGGGCATAGGCGTGCGAGTCGGTTGAATCTCTTCACGGCTTCGCTGACTGATAGGTCATCTTGTCGGAACCCAGTGAACTCGTCGTAATGCTTGTTTGGCACCCTCATATGGAAGAATTCTTCGAAAAATTCATACTCGAAATCCGTCCATCTCATCTGATTTACTTGCCTCTTTGCTTTAATCTGTTCCCACCACATCTGAGAATCTCCCGAAAGGCAAAATGACGCGCACTTAATCTTCTTGCATTCGGGCCAGTCCAGTAGCTCCACGATGCTTTCCACCATTTTGAACCAGGCCTGGGTGTCCCATGGTTCACCAGTACCAGAGAAATTTTCTGGCTTTAGCCTCTGCCACTCGATCAGGTAAGCTTCCTGTCGAACCATCGGGCCAGGGCCCGCTGGTGGGGTGGTAGGGTTTCCTTGCTGATTCATTAAGGTATTTATTACTTGTTGCTGCTCTGTAACTTGACGCTGGAGTTCAGTAACCACATGCGTAAGGTCATGTTGGGGTACTATCTCGTCGACTCTACTACTGCGTCTCCCAGCCATGTTTATCTTCACATATTAAAGTAAGGCTAGTATAAGGTTATCGTCCATTTATCTATGCATAGTTAAACTAAAAGCTAGCATAAGGTTATCATACATATTTTCAGGCATACTTAAGCTAAAAGCATTTCTTATCGTACATGAACAAAATAGAGCATGCATAGAAATTCTTACTTGGAGCGGCAGGATTTGGAGCTTGATGTGTGTGTAGTGGAAAGGCAGATCTACTCTGATACCAACCTGTCACGCCCGCCCTTTCCAAGGGTCCGAGGGGCGGCGCGACGCGATCGTACATACATACATTACAGCGGAAGACTACATATACTTCTTACAATGGAAGACTTTAGACTTTTTTTTTCCTTTTAAACATGAACATGCATCGTTATTTCATAGATACTTCTTCTTAAACATAAAGCATGCATCATTATTTCATAAGTACTTAGTGCTTAGTTCAAGTCCATAAAGAGAATCGTCTTAAGGCAAAAACATGCATAAGGAAACATAACAGATCTCCTCCACCATGCCACTACCACACACACTTTGCCCGTCCTGCTGATCCCTTTAGTTTAGCCACCCTTTAGCCTTATCTGCAGTACAAGGGAACATAAACTAGAAACACATAGGCTTAGTAAGATCCTGTCCTACTCACAAAATCATACGTCAAGCATTAAACATAGAGTAGTGACATGATCATATAACACATATAAGCATAACTTTCACATAAACATACAAAGACATATAATCAAATATAACATGCATATAACATACTGAAACATAAGCATAGCATTCGTATAAGCATAAAAGATCATAAGCAAGCATAACCTAAAAATGTACAAGAACATAAGTAGACATATCATGTACAGGAACATAAGTAGGAATAACATGTACAAGAACATAAGCAGGCACAACATGAATATAAAAGAACATAAGCAGGCATAACATGAATATAAAAGAACAAAAGCAGGCATAACATGAATATAACAAGAACATAAGTAGGCATAACATAAATATAAAAAGAACATAAGCAGGCATAACATGAATATAAAAGAACATAAGCTGACACAACATGAATATAAAAAAACATAAGCAGGCATAACATAAAGATATATGCAGGATGCTCTTTGAAAACATATCTTATAGGTATTTAAACATAAATCTCAACATATTGTGCCCGACATTGTACCACATCATCATCATCATAGCGCGCATCCCTAATAGACTCGAGGTAGCTAATCCCGAACCCACTAGAGTACTAGGCCCGTACTAAGTCGGTCGGCCTAGGGGCAGCATAACAGAAGCCCATCCTAAGCCCGTACTTATGACCGTCGGCCTAGGGCATCTGGGAGCCCATTCCGTACTGAGTCCGTACTACAACCGTCGACCCAGGGGTACGTAGGAGCCCATCCCTTGGACCTTGTTAGGGTCCTGGTACAAGCCATGCAGAAAGTAAAATACATATCATGCTTCTTATCATAACATTTCATATTTCATTTCATAAACATATCATGTTCCTTATCATGACATATCGTGTTTCTTCTTCATATCATAACATATTTCTTCTTCATAACATATCGTATTGCTTTTCATAACATATTTCTTCTTCATAACTTATCATACATCATAACATATTTCTTCTTCGTAACATATCATATTGCTTTCATAACATATTTCTTCTTCAAAACATATCATATTTCTTTTCATGCATATCATGTTCCTTCTTTATAAAACATCATACATTCATACAATCACAAGGTAATGAGCATAACATGATCATACATTTAACATGGTAATGAGCAGAAATTTATCATGCATCCCTACTATTGACATAGACATATGGTAGTGACATAACCAATCATGCTAAACCACTTGAGCAAGGACCCCTTAACATCATGTTAACATCACACACATATAGGGCATGGCATAAGGCATAAACATCATGAACAAGTATACATGGAGTGACCTAAACTTCATGGAGCTCTATCAAAGTTTTAAACACCAAACAACTTATATATGGTCTAACTAACCACATGTTAATTATTTAGCATATAAAGCATGGCATGGGAGGGCACTTAGGATTTTAGATAAGCCTTGGCCGAGAGTTCCAAGACAACCTAAGATCCATTTCTTAAATATAGCTTAGCTTTCACATGTTACCTATATCTACATTCAAAACATAACATGGTAATTTATAGATCATAGCATGATAGGCCTAAATGGGTCTTGGCCGAATGGTTTAAAAGGACTTAAGGCTCAACCACTTAACTCTAGGTTAGCCAACAACATGTTATCTTCATCTAACATCAAAAGTCATCATGAACTTATCTAAACATGGCATAGAAAACACATTAGGGGTCTTGGCCAAATGGTTCAATGGGCTTAAAGGCTCAACCCCTTACTCTAGGTTATGTTATCTTCACCTAACATCAAAAGTTATCATGAACTCATCTAAACATGGCATATAAAACACATTAGGGGTCTTGGCCGAATGGTTCAAAGGGCTTAAAGGCTCAACCACTTAACTCTAGGTTAGCCAACAACATGTTATCTTCATCTGCCATCAAAACATAGCATGAACCCATCTATAGCATGGCATAGAACATGTCATCTTCTTCTACCATCAATATGGCATGAACTCATTTAAAACCTAGCATAGAACATGTTATCTTCATCTAACATCAAAACATAGCATAAACTTATCTAAACCATAACATAAAAGAACACATTAGGGTTTCAAAGGGACTTGGCCGAGAGTCTTAGAAGGGTTTGAGGGTCAACCACTCAACCAAACCCATCTAAAAACCTATCATCTTCATATTAATACAAGGTAAAGTATGGATCATCATGGAGAGCACAAGTAATGGTCTTGGCTGAAAGTTCCTTGGGGTTTTTGAGGTCAAACACTTAACTTAGCCTATTTACAACCCATCATCATCATAATCATACAAGGTATGGCATGGATCCTCAATAAAAAACTCAAGTAAAGGTCTTGGCCGAATGGTGCATGAAGAGTTTGACATAACAACATCAATCGAAAAACTACTTGTATGCAGGTGAGGGGATACTTACATCCTTCGTCTTGCTATTAGTTGGAAGATACCCTAAGGGATGCCAAACCTAAAGCCTTCTTCTTGCTTGGATAGATCTCGAAAAAATGGAAAGGGAGAGGGGTAGGTTCCGGTGAGGAAGAAGAAGAGAAAGAGAGGAGAAGTGGAGAAGTGGCTTGTCTCTTGTCTCCTCATTCCCTATTTATTCTCTTGAAGTGTCCCTTAGTCTCCCTTACCCCTAACTATAATTTCCCATATTCCTCTAATAGCACAACCCTGCTGGGCTTTTGGTTATTGGATGCATCTTTAGGGCTTAGGTATCTACTAGAGGTTTGGGGTTCAATTCCTAGGCCTTGCATCCTTTTTGGCTCTATTTCTTTTATTTTTGAAAGAGCCCATATAAAGCCCATTATATTCATGCTAAAAATTCTTATAAAATTGCTAGAAATTTTACGGGCATTATAGGTTTTGGCAATGGAAAGTCCAACATGAGTTGGCAAGGGAAAGTATAAGCATGGGTCTTGGGATGGAAAGTCCAACATGGGTTGGCAAGGGAAAGTCCAAGCTTGAGTCTTGGCATTTGAGAAGTCCAACGGGTTTGATATTGGCGGCGTAAAGTCCAAGCAGGAGTCTTGGCAGCATAAGTCCAATGGTTGGCAGCGTAAAGTCCAAGCGGAGTCTTGGCAGTGTAAGTCCAATGTGCCTTGGCGGTGTAGACAACGTTAGCATGACATAGCTGATGGAAGCACCTGAAGGCTACCGCGATGGATGAACAAGTCATGGATGACTTGGAGGGATCCGAGAGGCGTGAGGCTGATGGAGGTGGCTAGAAGGCTTAGGTCTAGGCTAAGGGTGGTCTAGCAAGTATGTGGGAACCATACTTGGGCTAAAATCTCATGTTTGAGGTGTGTAAGTCGACTGGTGTCATGTGGCAGTCGACTGGCCTGAGTCAACTAGGTTTTGACTGCGGGATTTGGCCTAGCAGTCGACTTCCATAGGTGGGCAGTCGACTGATTGGCCGAGCAGTCGACTGATCTTTTGATCAGTCGACTGGTGCTTGGGTTTTGGAGTATAGAATGGAGGCTCACTTGACTACTGCAGCCAGCAGTCGAGTGATGGCTTGATCAGTCGACTGATGGTCATGATCAGTCGACTGATGGTGGATCCGTTAGATTTTTCCAGTGTGGATCTAGCCGTTGTCTCATAACAACAGTGGCAACAGTCGACTGATGGTCCCGAGCAGTCGATTGATCGGCGTTTTACAGCACAGGTAGAAGCTTTAAAAGGAGCTCGTGGTGGAGGAAAATGGCAATGGTTTTTTGAGGGCTTTTGGGGCGATTTGCTGCTGCAAATCAGGGTCTCCAAGTTGATTTCAAGCAACCCAGCGATCAAGCATTCAAAGAGCAATTATAAAGTAGTTTTCTTTACTTACATTGTATTTTTTTATTGAAATTGCTTGTATCCATTTCTTATTGTTGTAAGAATAGTTTGTAAGAGGTTTCTTCGCCTCCGACTTGTGTCGAGAAGGAGTATTTGTGATTAGTGATTGCGTGTGCATCACTAGAGCTCTTTAGAGCTCGATCCGTGGAGTAGGAACCGTTCGGTTCCGAACCACGTTATATGATTGTGTTCTTGTTGTGTTTTGTCTTATTTCATTATTATTATTATCTATATTCCGATGCGCTAACGAAATTTATAGACAAACACGTGAACGTATTCCATCGACGCATAGCACGACGATATTCACCCCCCCCCCCCCACCCTCTAGCGTTCTAACGATCCCCTATATATATATATATATATATATATATATGAAAAACACCATAAGAACACAGCAATGCAGAATGCATGGTCATGCCTACTCACCCTAATCACTACCACGACCCCAGTGTGGCCTAGGTGGCTCGACATGACAACTGTCCCAACTCAACATCAACCACTACTCTCAAGTGGCCAAGTGGGCAGTATGAATAAGTAGTATATAAGTGTAAAGAGCTAGCTATACAACGAGGGTGCCTACTGTTGGCCACTCCGACAGTCACTACCCATGAGTGGCCGAGTGCCACACACACAGGACAACTGCATGCAACTCCAACTACCACCGTCTTAGTGGCAGAGTGCGGCACAACAAATGCTCTGCCCTCACACCAGCTACTACTACCACGAGTAACCGTGGAGGCAGGATGACTGACGACTCTCTCGACCACAAGGGAGACCAAGTCGCCAGCATGCATGTAAATTACATGAATGCATAGTCACACATACAGACATCCATCACAAACTCTCTATTCTACAGAGAGTCATACTAATCTGATCAACATACTCTCTATCCTACAGAGAGTCATACTCAATTGATCACAACCAAACTAGGACCACCGGTCCGTAGCAACGCACTATCCACAATCATATGACCATAAATAAACACATGATAAAGGTTGACTTGTGGAAAGCTTTTGACACGGTGGATTGGAGCATTCTTGAAGCAGCGCTTGTTGGTTATGGATTTCCCTGACACTTTCGCTCTTGGATAGTCGAGTGCATATCTACAGTTACATACTCGGTGAGTGTCAATGGTAGTATGCATGGTTTTTTTACAGGGCGGAGGGGACTGCGACAGGGAGACCCCTTATCCCCACTGCTATTTGGGCTATGTCTTGAGGTGTTTTCACAGCGTATGAAGGATGTGGGACAACAGCCCACTTTTCACTATCATCCGATGTGTCGAGAAGTGGGGCTGATGCACCTAGCCTATGCCGATGATCTCTTGATGTTTGCCAGGGAGGATTCCTCTTCGCTTCAGGTGATTGCAAATTGTTTGCGAAACTTTGGTGATATGGCTAGACTAAGGGCCAACCCCTTGAAGTCTAGTATGTACATGGCGGGGGTGGATGCACGTACACGTGTGAACCTCCTATAGATCACGAGCTTCCACCAGGGAGCCTTCCCATTTCGGTATCTTGGCATTCCACTAGCTGCGGAGAAATTGCGGATTGCGGACTATGGGCCATTATTGGAGACAGTTAGCCGACGGGTCCGCTCTTGGCCGAAGCACACATTATCCTACGTCGGGCGGTTGGAGCTAGTACGATCAGTGCTACAGGGCATAGAGTGTTACTGGTTATCAATCCTCCTGGTCCCTAGCGGTGTGGTTGATAAGATATATGGCATATGCCGGAGCTTTACGTGGAGCACCAAGCATCCGGTGACATCTTGGTGATCTCTTTGTTTATCGAAGGAAGAGGGTGGATATGGCCTTAGAGACTTACATGTGTGGAACTCGGCCCTATTGTGCAGAACTTTGTGGAACATACACGCAAAGACGGACTCTCTCTGGGTCAAATGGGTGCACCACAAGTACTTGCAGCAAGTTGATATATGGAGCTGGACGCCAAGGGCTAGAGACTCACCTTTGATGAAAAAGCTTGGGCAGATCGCTCAACAGCTAGTGCAAGCTATAGGGGGGCAGTGGAGGCAACCTCTATGATTGATAGGTGGTTTGTGGAGCGGAGGGGGCAGCGAACAACTGCCCTAGCGGCTTACAACCACTTCAGGCTGCACGGATAGAATGCAGCGTGGTCGGCAGCAGTTTGGAGGCCTGGAATACTCCCAAAGCATTGCTTCACATATTGGCTTATGGCCCAGGGGAAACTAAGGACGGCGGACACCATTTCATACGAGGCGGAGAAGATATGCTGCTTATGCAAGGAGGAAGAGGAGTCCAATGAGCACCTCTTCTTCCGGTGTACGTGGACAAGGTGCCTATGGGACCTTGTTCGAGAGTGGCTCCACATACGAGTGCAGATTTTGACAGCTGGTCAGTTATTCAAGGCATTTAGGAAGGAGCTACAAGGTAAAGGGAGTGTGACGAAGAGGAGAGACTTAGTTATATCATGTATGGTGTTTTTGGTGCGGCAAGCACGCAATAGATGTCATTTTAAGGGTTGTGAGCCATCGATCGAGAGGTTATTCCTCAAGTTCCAAGTCCATGTCTACCGTTTTGTAGACATCTAGATTGTACACAGGTACATCTATATATACACATTTTTACCATTCCCAAAAAAAACACATGATCAGAAATGGGTACGCAACATAAGGATTTATCATAAGATTCAATTCTATGTTCAGGACATTACCCACTCCCCCGGATGACCTTTTATCTCATTTACAATTTAAGTCTTCATCCATACTCTACTAAATACACCTAATTGAACAACTATAGGCTTACATGCATCACATCTATAACCCATAATCATGATGAAGGAAAATGTGATAACAGCAATAGATTATTTAAAAGGGCAAAGACTAAGTATCAAGCATTAGAAAAACTAGAGTGGAGTCAAGGTCAAAGTGACAATAATATGAAGTTATATACTTCAGGGTTTAGCTACTACCTGACCAGGGTAGGAAATTACCCACCTTTTAAGAAGCTCGCGACAATAAAATCTTCACGGTCATAGTCCTGTCTCATATCCACGTCCTACACATATCAAACATTATGGTTAAATGCAAGCACATGACATTATACAAATTAACTACTATGTCGTTCTTATATTCATATCCTTTAACGAATACGAATTAGAAACCCCCAATCATCATGGCCAATTCACTGCAACCAGACTCCCTATTGAACCCTCAGCTTCTACATTCAATACCATAATAAAACCCCTCGTTTCAATTTTGCAAATATGCTAACCTACAACATTCAACTCCATCCATAATTACAGGACAGATCATCATCACACACACATCTATCCACACCGAATTCAATAGCACAACCAACTATAGATCAATATACTCCTTTCTTCATAATCAATCCACCACAGCCCTCACAACTCACAATTTCACCAATTTAGGGATCTAACCACCCTAATTGACATTCTCATAGCAACCGAACTCCATTCACAGCCATTCAATCAACCACAATTGGCAAATCACCAACACCAACCCCTTCCTAGCCAAGAGCAGCCTTCACAGCTCTTATTCATAGCCACACTCACCGCCATCACAGCCTTCATAGCCCTTTCATAGCTCAGAACAGAGCATCACCCATTTCCATCCACTCCATCGTAGCCCATTCACAACCAGCAAATCCATTACAACATCCCAATCAACTATCTCCATAATCAACTAGATCAATCAAGGGAAAAAGAATTGAACGACACCTAAATCAGGGTTGCCCCATCATGATAATCGGAAATCAGCAAGAATATGGAATCAAGTAATACCCAAAATTTAGTCTAACACCGACACATACCTTCTAAATCAATCGCAACCATTGATCCGAGTCAAACAGAACGTCGCAGCGATTTCAACATCACCGGTGCCTCTCCTCCCCCAATTGCTCTGTCTGCCGCAACAGCTCCACCTCTGGCCGGAACAACCAACCGCAGTGATGCCATCGTTGTGCTGCTCGCATGAGAAACAAGGAGCTGTGATGGACAAGTCGACGAAAAAATAGAGAAGGAAACAGTGCCTTACCTTGCTCCGGTGGTGATCGAGAAGGATAGCTCCTGATCAACCTGTCGTTGACCTGAACTCCCGACCACGTGCGCTCGCCGTCGTCTCGCCCATGGGCTTCGTCAAGGACGATCACTGCCGCTTGCCACGAGGAGAAGAACGAGAGGTGCTCAGCATCTGTTCGCTCAAAGAAGAAGAGAAAGCGAGAGGAGAACTGCTCTAGCGCTGGGAAGGAATCGGCGAAGGATGGGAGAAGTCACTCGGTGGGGAAGTTCGGCGCATGAGAAAGAGGATAAGAAGAAATGCATGATCTGAGAAGGAAATCAAGGGAAAAGTCATGATGGTGAAGAAGAAATGAAAATGGCAAAATACTAAATCGAATGACAATAAATGGGTCAGAAGAAACGGTCCACTTTAAGAGGATTAAACCTAGGTTAAGTTTATTTAACTCCATAAGCTTTAACCTATGTTAGCTTTAGATAAATTCCTAACCATGCAAATTTTTTTTTTTTGCCATATCTTACACTTCCTGTTAAGCCTGCACACTTAACACTGATATTAGAACACAGGTAAGTCCTAACTTTAATTATGGTTCATACATCAAACCCAATGAGTGATGCTCTCTGCATCAACAATCTCACCCTTTTTGATGTATGACAACACTGTTGGGAAAACTCCGAATTTGATGTTCACAACATCGCAGACGAATACTTCACACAACCGCAGCAGAAACAATAATTATAAACCGGATCCCACCAGAGATCCATGCAAAACTATATAAGTCGTTTTGTACCTTACTTTTCTAGATTCTATCTAGAAAGAGAAGTATACCTTTGGTGTGTGCCTTTCGCAATCCCGCTTTTTCAAATGGTGTCGGATCTCAATACGGTAAGGATAACCGTATCCTATGGTATCAACACTGACACCCACCCGCTTTGGAGTTATGTTGTGCTAGCAACCACTAGCAAAACGCCAAGAACTCTTTTGGAAGAAGAAGAAGAGGAAGGAGGAGATGAGAGAACACTACTCTTCTATTTCTTTTTGGTTTGCACACCCAAAAACAAAAGCCTTAGCCTCCTTATTGCTTTTCACGTTCAAAGCACTTTAATCCCATAGCAACCATTACCATTAATTCCCATTATCTCCTCATTAAGAAAACTCTTAATACCAAGACCCTTGGTATTCTTCTTCATGAATTCTCATCATGAATACCAAGGCCCTTGGTATTCCTATTCATGATTAATAAAATTAATCATGCATGATGATGAATCATCTTCCATAGTTCAACTTGAGTCTAACTCAAGTTTAACCAGTTTGAGTCTAACTCAAGTCTTAGCCATATGCTCAATTTTCCTTTTAGTCCAACTAAAAAGAAACTATCTTCAAAACAGAATGTCATTTGTGTGTGACCCTATAGGCTCTTCTAACATTGACAATGTATCTAAAACCATTTTATATACATAAGCAATGAGCGACATCTAGCAATACATCATTGCTACCCAAGTTACAAGATCGTCGAGATATGACAAACTTTCTGTGACTATTATCATATATGACAATGTCCTTCTATCTCTGATATCTTAGATCGATCAATGAGGCATAGACCGTGTCATCCCCTTATCGATCTTTATGTTTTTTGATCCCCAAGTAGACTCACTCAAACAAATGAGCTCAATATCTCATATTGACTCATTTGAGCATGACCATGTATTTCGTGGTCCTACTCTATCAAGAGGCCAAAGATATCACTCTTGTCATATGGAGGGATAGATCTCATCTACATGACTTACATCCCTTCGTATAATTCGTTACATACCCAGTGATTGCCATTATAGTGCACCCTGTTACGGTGTGAAGTTAGACGATACCAAAGTGTTGGAGATCGTTTGGAAGCTAGAGGGGGGTGAATAGTGTTTTTCTTTTCTACAAGAATGATTAGCGGAAGCAAATAGAAATAATATAAGTAAAAACAAAATAACAATGCTAACAAAGCCTTTAGTGGTTCGGAGATAACCCTCCTACTCCACGGCGATCCTTAAGGTGGATCAACCCAAACAATTCCACTAAGATGCTTTCCTTTACAACAAACCTCCTCTTCTTTACAAAGAATGAAACTTAAGCTTAGAGAGAGAAGGAGGGGATTTAAGATCACTTAGAAAGCTTGAAAACTCGTGGAGGCTTTGAGGAAGAATTAGAGAATGAGCATTAACCCCAAAACCTCCACCAGCCCTCTTTTTATAAAGAGAGGGCTGATTTTCCCGTTGGAGCACGATCAGTCGACTGATGCACAACATCAGTCGACTGCCGGCGCGATTAACGGCTTCTGAATAGCTGGATTCGTGGGATTCCGAGTCGTTTCGTCCAACGACATTCTCATCAGTCGACTGATGTAGTGATCAGTCGAGTGATCACAGGCCACAGTCGAGTGTGACTCCATTCTGTGCCCGTTTTACCTTGATCAGTCGATTGCCACTATTGGCAGTCGACTGACATCAACATCAGTCGACTGCAATGATCAAAGCAGTCGACTGATGGTCAGGATTTCATCCTGACTCAGTTGAGTACCTGACCAGTTGACTGATACTTATCAAGTATGAGTAATTCATACTTGATTTTACCCCTTAGACCTAGACTCAACCTCCTAGCTCTTCCTTAAGTCTTGCGCCTCTAGGATCCCTCCGAGTCCGTGACTTGTTCATCCTTTGCGCTTTGCTTCCAAGAGCTTTCCTTGGTTTTGTCATCATGTCTTGGGTTTCCTTTGCCAAGGCGTGCCTGGACTTTACGCCGCCAAGTCTACATGCTTGGACTTACGCTGCAAAGGCTTGCCTTTGGACTTCCTTTGCCAAGGTCCGTTTAGACTTAATGCCGCCAAGACAACATGCTTGGTCTTACACCGCCAAACCTTTACCTGATCATACTTGGACTTTGCCTTTACCTGTCACTTAATCATGTTCACCATTAGATCACAATTTGTTGCCTAACTTAGATGATTATCCAAACATCAAAACATATAAATGCTTGGGGCATTATTGCACCAATACAAAGTACATAACTCCTTATGTAAGAAACCGTAGTGACTTCAGGTCTAAGGACTATTCATACCAATAGTCACATGAGAAAGTATATGTCACTCATATAATGATCCATGATACTTTCTCATGGCGGATCAATTCAGTATATATATTCTTCAATATATATACCCATGTACTAATGTGATATCACATATCCATGACTTGTGAGATCAAGTCATCCATTGACCTACATGCTAGTCTCAATATATTAATATTGCCCTTGTCTATTAATACTTGACTAGGAATATTAAAAATAGTGTTCTCTACAGCTTCTCATAATCAATTCTACCAATTGATATACTGTAGATTAGAACCTACTATCCAAGGGCATTATTATATTTATTTTAGTTGGCACATGCATAAAGTAAATATAATAAACAATCTTTGCCTTTTATTAATGAAATATGATACACATGATCCCTAATCAATCATCTCATGATTGACACTAAGGGGTGACACTAACAAACACATCAATTAAAGTTAGGAGAATCAAACTGCAATATTCAATTATAGCATATATCAGAAATGCATTGGGTTAAAAATATATATGGATGAAATGCTTATATGCATAAAAAACTTAAAAATTTTAAATCTCCCTCTCTTTAAGTCTCTTCTCTCTAACTTTAAATCTCCTCTCTCCCCCTTTGGCATACATCAAAATACAAATTAAGTCCAAAATGTCACAACTTTAAAGCTGAGAATTAAACTTTTAAATAATTTTTTATCAAAAATGCTTAGGTTTATCAATACTCCCCCTAAATAATATTTTCTTTAAAAGATGGGATCTCCCCCTTTCGGTTTCCAAATTTTCAAAAGATTAATTTTCTAAAATTTTCAAAACTCAATTTTCAAAATTTATCAATGCTCCTCTTAAAATGTTTTTTAAATTCTCAAACTATCTTAATTATCAAAATCTTTGAAACTCCCCCTTAATAAAAACATTTTTCAAATTTTCAACTTTCAAAATTTCTCAAAAATTTTTAACTCCCCTTTAAAAACATTTTTCAACTTTTCTCAAAATTTTCTAACATCCCATTAAAAACATTTTTTGAAATTTTTAATTTTCAAAATTCTAACTCCCATGTAATAAAAACATTTTTCAAAATTTTTAATTTTCAAAATTTTCAAGATGATGCAAATGTGATAGGAAATATGTCCAAACATGAATTACAAAATATTATTTTTATACTTAAAAATACACATCTCAAATTGTCTTTAAAGCAAATGTCCAACTCTTTACTAGCTCAAATGATATAGAATTATCATCAAGCTTTGAATTAGAGTTAGTCATCGAAGTGATTGATTTTCTCTTGTAAACCCCGTTGGTTCATGTCGATGTACTGAATCTACATCTGAAACCAGGGGTGCAGTCCTAACATCTCACGCCCATCTTTGTGGCTCAATACACAAATAGATAATCCTAGGTGTTTGTGAGACGCAAAGGCTTACCTAGGTCTATAGGATCATGAATTCTAAATTGACCTAAGTTAAATTGATTTTTAAATTTCCTTTAAAAACAATAAAATATAATATTACTTTTTAAAATAAATTTTGAGTAATGAAAGCATCCTAGTCTACCAAGCATAATCCAAATCACAACCAAGATTTAAAAGTTATCAAATTTGTTAATTAAGTTCAAATAGTAACAACTAGCATAACAGTCCTAGTTAGAAGAGGAAGGTGGAGGAGGAGAATGTGGATGACCCATGCTCCAAGACCTAAGAAACTCCATCATCTCTCGATGATCCTCTCTATGCGCCTGAAACATCTACATCATTTCAAGATGATGAGCCTGATGTTGCTGCTCCTGGCACTGTATCGCATCCTCCAATCTGGATAATCTCTCTGCAATAGTAGGAGGTGCTGGAATCCCAAGAAACGGTGATAGACTGTCGGATCCTGGGGATTCCTGATGCTGAGAATCAGAGTGATGCTCGGGGTCAATCTCAGGCTTAGGCTCCTGCTCCAGCTGGGGTTGGGGCTGAGGGTCATCTCTCTTCCATTCTAGGATATTATTCTCATCTAAACCTATTTTAGATGAACCAAATTTCCTAGAACCTATCATATCATACTCAGTAAGTTGTTTGATGTTACCTGTGGTAACATCAAATCCTAATGTGGCTAGTAAGGATGTGATGACATGGTAGTAAGGCAAATGTGCCTTCCTGCTAGTAACTGACCTAGAATGATAAATGATGGAATGAAACATCTGCAAATTAATGTCTAAATCTAATCTATGACTAAGTGCATAAAGTAGAAATGAATGATAGGGACGGGATGCATCATAACGATGTCCCTAGTGGTGAGTGGCAAAATGCAATTCAATATAACTTGATATAGGGCATAGTTATGTACTCTGAGTCTAGTGAAACTAAAGATACTCACAGATGGAGTCCTCTCCTCACCAAATAGATGCAAGTGTATCATATCTAATGTAATGTGCGAGTAGGGGTCACCGTACAGTAACTCCATAGATGGAAAACATGCCACCAGACATGATGAATGCATGAGTCTTAGATGCTCTCTCAACATAGAGGGGGTAAAAATAAAATCCTTACCCTATACTCTAGTCGAATATGCAAGATCATCAATTTTACTAAAGTTATTGAAAAACTCTGCACATAGATCTATGTTAATAGAGATTTTACAATAAACTAATTTCTCTAATCCGTAATGCATTATGACCTCCATACTAGGCATGCATGATTTACTAAAAATGATCTACTAATATATCTAGTAGGCATGGGAGTATAAAGCAAGTTTTCAAACCTAATCATATGCCTCTCAGTAGGGAACCTAATGTTCATACACGAAGTAGATGACTCAACCTCAACAACTCTTCTTTTACCCCTAATTAAATTGCAACTATTTAATATTTATTAAAAAAATAAATTTAGAGTTTAGAATTATTACCTCAGCATTATAGTTGACGTTATTAAAGAGATATGACAACCTAGATGCTTCAGAGGGCTGAAAATAGTGTTTTCGCAATGGATTTAGGTGGCTATGAGTTGATTTGGTGTTGTCCTAGCGTTGTTCTTATAGACGGAATCCAGTCGACTGTAATTAGAGTTACCATTTACTGCGATGCCTAACTTTTATCTACCATTTCATTTCAGTCGACTGAAGTCGCATTTTTACCTTCCCGAGGCTTGGAGGCAACTGAAGTTGATTCAATCAACTCTTTTCGAGTCGACTGGAAATGGTCCAGTCGACTAAAATCGATTAATTTTTATGTTTAATTTGGTTTAGATGATTTTATTAGGTTAATTTTATTTATTGATTTAATTTGATTAAATTGAATTGATTAAGTTGAGTTGATTAAATTGGTTGGGTTGAGTTAAGTTTAATTAAGTTAATTTGTTTGTTCAGTTAATTTAGTAAATTTGTTAAATAAATTTTTTAAGTTAAATTTTTTTGTTAAGTTAATTTGTTAAATAAATTTGTTAAGTTTAGTTTAGTTAAATTTGTTAAGTTACGTAAATTGTATTAAGCTAATTAAGCTTGATTAAATTCTAAATCATCTCACCTAAGCTAGGTTTTCAATACATGTTACTCCTATGGGTTTTATGAGATGAGAATTTCTTTTTATCTTAATTAAATTTAATGAATAATTTCAAAGTTTTTAAACTTGTGTTAGGTTCAAGCTTAGCTTGAGCTAGTCAAGTAGGTTTTTCCAGCATTGCCTTTTTGGTCGTGGCGAGACACATGACCTTCTTGGTATTAGAACAACGATCACTTCCTAGACAAAGTCAATAAAAGAATCAAGTACTTGATTCACTTTGGACTAAACCTTGGTCTAACTAGTCAAAGACTTAGTGAGTTACCTTCGGTCAGTTCCACTTGACTTAGTGCACCAGGTCGTGGCGAGGCACATGACCTTCTTGGATATCTGAACAACGACCACTTCCTAGACATGCACTTCGAAGAGATTCCCTAACTTACTATCAGTTCACTTCGTCTTAGTACTAGGTTGTTCAAGTTTAAACTACTTTGTTTCCTATCTAGTCCATTCTAAATTAAGCAAGTAAAGTAAACTAAAGCATGCAGGAGTTTAACTAAATAAGGAAACAAGCAAAGTGTTAACTCCCCCTAAGTAATAGCTAGGTTGAGTTTTGTTCACTAAGTGAATTTGACTCTTGGGAACCTAACCAAAATTGATTTGGTCCAACTTGGTTGACTAAGCTAGACTTAGAAACTCATGCTGGACTCGATTCTTAGCATTTCTGCTAAGTAATGACATGTATGATTTATAGGAGGAGTTAGCTTTGTGTCCGAGTCCAGACTTGTTGTACACATCTCGCTGAGATCCAAGCATCATATTCAGATACTTGGAGCCCGAAGTGAACATTTCCAATGATCCGGTTAGATCTTCTACTTGCATTTTTAGGACCAAGTTCTCTTCCTCAAGTTTTGCAACTTGAGTTGAGTCTCTATCTTTAGTTTGGCAAGTCGAAGTCTTCGAGTTGACTTGCTCCTTAAGTACTTCGACTTCCTTAAGTAGCGAGTCGACTCGATTCTCGGACTTAGCTAACTTCCTATCTAAGCATGCAATTATATTATATAACTTATCTTCTAAGGGAGAAGTTACCTTGTCTAGTCCTTCGAAAATAAATGAGGATCTGTGGCTTCTCTCGGACTCGTACTCGGAACTTGACTTGGCTTCAGAGCTTGATTTGACCATAAATGTCACGAAGCTTCTCTTCGTCTCTTCAGCATCCAACTCTTCTGAGGATGATTCGTCCCAAGTTGCCTTAAGCGCTTTCTTCTTCTTTTCCTTTTTTGGTTTTTCTTCTTTTTTTAGATTTGCACCCTCCGATTTGTAGCGTCCCTTTCCATTGCACTCATAGCAAGTCACTTTCGATCGGGGTCTCGGCTTATTGTCGACGTCTTTCTTAGCATCCTTCTTCGTAAACATTTTTCTCCTGTTGAACATCTTCTGAACCATATTTATGATTTCCTCTTCTCCGTTTGATTCCGATTCCGACTCCGACTCGTCTTCGGACTCACTTTTCGCTTTCCTTTCCTTTTTGGTCGAACCTGCCACTAAAGCAATATCATTCTCAGTTTGACCCAAGTTAGCTTGTTTGTGTAGTTCAAGTTCACAAAATAATTCGTCTAGTCTAATTGTGGAAAGATCCCTAGAAATCTTATAGGCATCGACAATGGATGTCCATAAGGCATTCCTCGGGAATGCCTTAAGTATATACTTAATTACGTCTCCATTTTCTATTTGGTGTTCGATTAACTGTAATCCATTTAAAATGTATTTTATTCTCGTGTGAAGTTAACTAGAATTTTCATTTTCATTCATTTTATAATTAAATAATTTATTAAGTAACATGTCCCGTTTAGCTATCCTAGTGTCATTTGTATCTTCATATAATTCAATTAATTTGTCTCATAATTCCTTATAGTTTTTGAATGGACACACCCTATTGAGATCTTCTTTGATAAGTCTACATTGCAAGGTGTTAAGTGCCTTGTAATCGACTTGAGTTCATTTCCTAACATCCGCGGTCCATTTCTCCATAACTAACAACTTGCCTGAGTCGTTTACCGGAGAGACGAAACCTTTCCTAATCGAAAACCAGACCTCTAGGTCTATTTTCATGTAACACTTCATTCGCCTTTTCCAATAGGAAAAGTCCTCTCTATTAAAGAGAGGAGGGTGAACGGTGTTATACTCTTCTATGTGTGACATTTTTAAATAAATCTTTTATTAATAGTTTTTTATTTGAATTAATAAAAATTGAGAAATATTCCTAGAGTTATTTAAATTAAATAATATTGTCCAAGAATTAAATTTATACTGTGTGCAAAAATTAATAAAAAATTATACTAATTGCAAAAATTAATAGAAAATTAATCTAAGTACAAATATTAATAGAAAATTACTCTAAGTGCAAAAATTAATAGAAAATTACTCTAAGTACAAAAAAATATTAAAAATTATTCTAAATGCAGAAAAATTATTACAATTTATTCTAAGTATAAAAAATTATTTTAAGTGTAGAAAATTATTAAAAATTATTCTAAGTGCAAAAAAATTATTCTAAATGCAGAAAAATTATTACAAATTATTTTAAAAATAAAAAAATTATTACAAATTATTCTAAGTGCAGAAAATTATTTTAAATATAAAAAATTATTAAAAATTATTCTAAGTGTGAAAAATTATTCTAAGTGCAGAAAATTATTCTAAGTGTGAAAAATTATCCTAGTGTAGAAAAATTATTAAAAATTATTATAAGTGTGAAAAATTATTAAAAATTATTCTAAGTAGAGAAAAATTATTATAAATTATTCTAAGTGCAGAAAATTTATTACAAATTATTTTAAGTGTAGAAAATTATTAAAAATTGTATAGAGAATTTATTCTAATACAAGAAATTTAAAGAAAATTATTCTAATGCTCTCGATGGTGGGTGTACCAAATTTGGAGCACCCCCATTCTGATACCAAATGTAGGATCGAAATAATCTGAGAGGGGTGAATCTAGGAGGTTACAATTTTCTTTTGAATTTAAAGCTTATTTTTATATTTTGAAAACGTTAAAGAGTTTACAGCGGAAACAAAATGAAAAAGAGATAAGTTTCTTTTACTTCGTTCACAACCCTAACCGAGTTGCTACTCCAAGGGTCGTAGCTGTTCTGAGAGCTACCTCAATGAGCAATCACAAGCGAACCCCTCCGATTCGGAGGGGTTTGCTTTTTACAAAAAAGTGAGATGGGTAACACTCTACCCTCTCTTTGAAGTTAAGTACATACAAGCAAAAATGAGTACAAAAGAAAATTAAGAGCTAAGTTATACCGACACTAATGGAAATTTCGAAGTAAGCACGGAGTGTCGGAAATGTGTCTTTGTGAGGAACTGAAGCTCTTGTGGACAAGTATGAATAGAGGCAGCACTTCGACGTAGTAGCAGTCTTGTCCTCGGAGCAGGTCGAGTATTTGTTTTATAAACCTTTTCTAGTCGATTGTAGTGCCTTCCTGTTGACTTCACATCAGCCTGTCGATATGAAACTTCTAGTCTTCAAGTCGTCTGAACACACTCCAGTCGACTCCAGGTCACCCGTTGATAACTACCATTTTGTCGAATTATTTTGATCCTTAATATCACTGTTTTAATCGTCTCATGTGTTTAATTATTGATTATTTACATGTTTTATGAATTGGATATATTTTTGGACTTTATTGTAAATTCTCCTAAATTTTAGACTTATATACAAATTTTATCTTTGTTTGTAGGAGATCGAGATGAGCCAATGGATTAGACTCGAGTTGGATCAAATATGGCTTCATCTAGGGCTAGAAGGATATTTTAAGCTGGATCAATCTGGACCTTTTATCGTGATCGAGGGCAATTTAATCAAGAGATCATATTTGAGCAATATGGATCGTTCGATGAAAGCGGCTTGATTCTGAGCCATTTACCTAGATATGGAGAGATCCGGTCCATACATATTGATTTGTACATCTGAGCCCTTCATCCAGATTCAACCGATCGTGATTATCCCTTCGGATGGATCAGATCCATCAATTCAAAGTCAGAGAATTCTCAGTCGTTGGATGCACAGCCCATTAATGGATTAATCAAGGCAATCAAAACCTAGGTTCAATTGGACGGCTGGGATTTGATGGCATTCGATCGGATGGCTACAAAAATCCATTTAATGTTTCACCATCTCTTCCGCAAGCTTCAGCCGGCATTTCACCTCATCTTCGCACGCACCCGACGCCAAGCCCACCTCCGCGCTCTCCCCTTCCTCGCCGGTCGCCGGAGTTGGAAGGGGATCCCCTCCAATCTCCGGTTACCGGTGGTTTCATCCATCGCCTCCTCTACCGCCGGCAGCCACATCCTCCTTCATCTTCCTCCATCGCGCGACGCCGGCCACTCCATCTTCTTCACGTGCGCGCGAGCAGCCGACGCCATCTCCACCTTTCTCCGACTGAAGCTCGGCCAGTCACCCTCGTTCCACCACAGACGACGCCGCAGCTTCATCTTCACCGCCGACAGCAGCTCCACTTCCACCTTCGTCCGGCAGCTTCCAATTTCAGCCCTGTTTTAGCTTCCGGCAGCACTTCCAGCTCATATTTCAGCTTCAATTGATGTGTTTTAATTGCTCTAGTTTGTTGAATGTTTGTAATTAATTTTACCTTCTATGTCTAATTTGTACTTAGTTTAATTTGATTCATGTATTGTTGGTGTTCGATTAAATGCTTCTTAAGTAATTAGATTGTAGTTTATTAGGTTAGATTTAGTTTCATGTTTTACTTAAGTTGCTTTCTTTTAATCATATTTTTAATTGATTGTTAGTTAAATTTTTTCTTCCCTTCAACCTTAGCAGCCGCGTTCACCTTGCTTCCATCCATTATCCTCCACGGATTCGAGGAGGAATCGCTTCATCGAGTGATTTCGGCGACGTCCTCCATCTCTACAGTATCCACCTTCTCTTTCGGATTTGAGGAGAAGTCCATCCCGACGACACTTCTTCGAGCTCAATCGGATCCGCGAGAGTTCGGAGTATCCATCAAACTGCTGGATTTAGGAGTTTGCACCATCTCACATCCACTACCGTTTGCGGAGTCTCGATTGAGCTTCGTCAGACTTAGCCGAAGGAATTTGTTCATTTATCGGGCCTATCTTGGGTTGATCAGATTAGTTCCTCTTACAGTTTTTGTTGATTTACTTCCTGCATTATTTGATTTAGTTGTTGCATATTAGTTAGGGATCTTAATTACCTTGCAACTGTAGGTTATAACGCAAAATTCAAACCCCCCATCTTCAGTAGAAAATCCAAAGCAATAATTAGTGATCCTAAGTTTACTATTTTGTCAATTACACTCGTTGGGAAACGATCCGGGCCATCCACTATGCTATATTAGTGTAGTTAGGGGGTTCGGTAATTAATTTGAAACGGTACCACGACACAAATACCGTGCACATCACCCGCCTTCGCATCGGGAAGTTTGTCTCTTCAGTCGACTGAAACTCTCCAGTCGACTGAAACTCTTTCTTTCTGTGTTGCCAGATCTTTGATCGATCACCATCTAATCCTGCCAACTAGGTATCCAGTCGACTGATCCATACCCAGTCAACTGGACTTCAGTCGATTAGATTACATTTAGTTGACTGATCCCAACAAAACGAGATTAGCACAAATAGATAATATCAAATATGATAGCAGTAGTAATACTGCTCAATCTCGACTTCTAAGTCCCATGCGGACTCTCCGTCGGATCGACGCCTAGCTTTATCCCCCTACAGAGGACTCTTGACATCCGATCTGACCCACTAGGGCTTCCACCAGCTGTCTGGTCTACCTGACCCAGCCAAACTTTTTGTCGATTGTCCAATCTCCTGACCCAATTGGTCTTCATGCCAAATGTCCGATCCATTTGACCTATCTGGACTTCATGTCTGGTGTCCGATCCTCCTGATCTGTCAAGATATTTTTCTAGTATCCGATCAACACGACCTACTAGGACTTCCTGTTAAGCTTGCATACTTAACACTGATATTAGAACACAAGTAAGTTCTAACTTTAACTATGATTCATACATCAAAATTAAGGAGTGATGCTCTCTTCATCAAGCATGGCAAGGGCGTGCCAGAAGGGGCAGAGCTCTGCACGCCTAGGGCATGCTGAGTAGCATGACCATGTCATCTATTGTGCTAGGCATCCAACATGATTGTGTTAGGCCCCAGGTCACACAACACGAGCGTGTCACCTGGCACGGCCAGGCCGTGTAGCATCTTGGCACTTTGCGTGTCTCCATTTTTGGCAAGTCAATCCATGTCCTAATCACGAAACTATATATAGGGTTTGAGAGGAAACCCTAAAAGAGCTTTTTGAATATTTTGGAACTCCAAAAACCTTATGGTGTCACTTCCTATTCTCGATCTTCTTCTCCATGCACAGCTAGCACTGTTCGGAGAGGAAGTCTTGTTAGCCTTCAAAAGGTTATTTTTCGAAGATTCGACATGGATACTAATAGAGGCAAGAATTGTGAGTCTTGCTCGTGGTTTCTACATATCTAAGCATAGATCATGAAGGTATGATCTTTCTCTTTAACCCTTGCTTTCATATAACGATCTATGGTAGAAAAACAAGATGGTATTGGCAAGAGATCTATGGGAGCACCCAAATTTTTTATTTTCCATTGTGTGTGTGTCCCGTAGGATCTTGCCTCATGGCGTCAGGCTTTGTCGGACCGATCCTAGAGAGACCATGAGGTCCAACACCACATACTCTTCCCGTAGATAGCTTCATCACCTTCTTCCACAACCTGCTAGTAGGAGGTCTCCAGTTCCCTCTTCCTCCTCTCTTTGGAGAAATATATAATTATTTTTGCATACCCCTACAACAGTTAGCCCCTAATTCCTTTAGTCGGATCTACGGGGTCATTATTATTTTCCATTTTGACCACCTCCCATTAAGTGTCAAAACCTTCCACTTCTTCTTCACCCCAAAAGGAAAAGAAAGTGGGGTTTTCTATTTTGCTGCTAGGCCATCCACCAAATTTTGGTAAACTTTTCTACTTCTCATAAGTATTGGAAATCCCGATACTTCTATGTCCAACCTGTCCCCTTTTTTGAATGGAGCTACCACCAACACCCAAGCTAGGCCAATATAAGGAGCTCCCTTCTTATCAAGAAATAGAATAGGCCTTAACTGATCTTTATTTTGATATCAACCTACTACTTGAGGAGGGGTTACTCTACTATTTTGGACTGAGCCCCATAGAGACCGAGCTTAGGGGATCGTTAGGTAAGGAAAGTTTTGTTTCTTCTTTTTAGTTGAAAATATGAACTAACCCTTTTGTTTTATTCTCACAACTGAAATCATGTTTAGGGCCTCTTACAACAAGCACTTGAAATGGGACAGAGCTAAGGTTGTGCCTCCGACCATAGCTTAGCCAAAGGCTCCTGCTTCTGAGGAGGCAGGGTCAAATCAGATGCTTCCTCTTTAGCCTTCCTTGGTACCCAAGGTTGTGAGCTTTGGGGAATCAAAAGGTCAACAATACTGAGCTCTTCGTGCCAATCTCCTAGCCTAGCTCCTGAGATTCCCCCTTGAGAAATGACAAGCCCTCCTCTTGAAACAATGGTCCCTGCTTCAGGACCCCCAGAGAGGTCGTCGTCTATTCCCCAAGAACCAAGTTTCAATTCATCCTCCCTCCCAGGGATGACCTTGGTTGGGACAAGAGATACCTGGGACACCACGAGCAACCCCTTCTCTCAAGGTTTCTTATGTAAGATCATGGAGACAGAGGAAGTCGATGTGAAGAATTAGTCCATATCTACCTTATGTGATTCGATGAACCTTCTCACCACCAAGGTAACCGACATATCTCTTTTTTATAACCACTCTGAAGTACTACTGTTCTACTATGTCTTAGGTCTGGGTCTATCTACGAGAAATGACAAGTCGAAACCCTATCTGAGTCATACCAAGTAATGCGAGCTCGGGTGATCAAAAGTTCAAAGTAGCTTGTAGAAATGATAACTCACCTTCTGCCTACTCCACAAAATGGTTAAGAGAAAACTATGAAAAATCATAGGTTTAGGATTACACTCATCCTATATATATATGTGTATATATATATATGTGTGTGTGTATATACACACACACACATATGTGTGTGTGTGTGTATATATATATATATATAGACACACACACACACACACACAGATATATATATATGTGTGTGTGTATATATATACACACACATATCTACACACACACACACACACACACACACACACACACACACATATATACACACACACACACATATCTATATATATATATATATACACACACATTTACACACACACACACACACACACACACACACACATATATACACACACACACACACACACACACACACACACACACACACACACACAAACAGATATATATATATATATATAGGATGAGTGTAATCCTAAACCTATGGTTTTTCATAGTTTCTCTTAGTCATTTTGTGGAGTAGCCAATCTTTGTCAAACCACGTTAAATTCCTATTGTTCTTCTCTCTCATTTAGTTTTTCTTCGACGTTCTTCGCTCTTGTTGCTTGTCAATTCCAACAAGTGGTATCGGAGCACAGGTTTGCTATGGAAGGAATCACTTCTACAAAATTTGACCTGATGAAATTGATGGAACTAGAAACATCGATTTGTGGTAGAGGAGATTAAGGATCTGCTGGTGCACCAAGGCATGGTGAAGATGCTTGGAGAAAAGAAATCGGAGAGCATGGAAAAGGTTTACTGGGAGAAATTACAAGCAAAGGTAGTGGCAACGATCAGGCTTTATCTAATGGATGACATGATAAATTATGCCATGGACGAGGAATCACCAGTGACAATTTGATAGAAACTGGAAAGCCGATATATGTCCAAGTCATTGACAAATAAGCTCTAGCTCAAGCAAAAATTATTTGGGATTAAGATGACAGAGAGCATCGATCTAACACAATACAACAATGTATTCAATCAGATTGCCAGTGATTTGAAGTGGATTGATACGAAGATCGATAATGAAGAAAAGACACTGATATTATTGAACTCTCTACCTTTATTTTCGACATATGATAATTTGGTTACATCTCTGAAGTGGAGAAACGAATCTCTAAATCTGAAAAAGGTCACAAGTGCTCTACTGGGTTTTCATCAGCGGAAGAAAGCCAGCGATGAGACTTCACAAGTGAAGGACTTGTGATGAAAAGTAACCAAGAACGTGGAAGGAGCCGTACTCGACATGGGTCGGAAAATAGTAAGGCCTGATCTAAGAAAGAAGGAGATTGTTAGTGCAATCAATCTCAGGTCAAGGTTGATCGAGATCAAGTGGGACTCGAGTAGAGTTTTGACGTTTGATAGTATGTTTGACAATACATTTGACAATACGTATGACTAGATGGTATGGGACATCCGTAGGCATATGAAATTGTTGACCAAGAAGTCAAGTAGGTCAAGGTTGACCAAAGACATGGCAAGACAAAGTCTAAGTATGGAGACTTGGCAAGGAAAAGTCAAGGGAAAGTCCAAATATGGAGACTTAGCAGGGAAAAGTCCAAGTATGGAGACTTGGCAATGGAAGTCTCGGAGGCGCGTCTTGGCAAAGGAAAGTCCAAGTATCGAGACTTAGCAATGAAAGTTTTGGAGGCATGGCCTCTTAGCAAAGGAAGGTCTATTAGCATGAAAAAGCTAAAGGAAACACTTGAAGGCTAGCGCAAAGGGTGAAAAGTCATGGAGGACTCGGTGCATCCGAAAGGCGTGAGGCTAATGGAAGAAGCTTGAAGGATTATGTCAAGGCTATAGATAAGTATCAAGTATGAGAGGATCATACTTGATGGGTTAAACCTCAGTTTTGAGATGTACCAGTCGACTGGTCGAGTACTTGGGTGAGTGAGGAACTCGTGACACTCGAGAAAGTGCTCGGGTAGTCGATTGGTGGTTTAGATTAGTCGACTGGTTAAGTGGTTGACACTCGGGCACTAGGGAAAGAGTGCTCCGGACTCGGGCAACGATCGACTCAGGAAATCGAGTGGTGCTCGGAAAGCCTGAGTAGTACTTGGTACTCGGAGCTCGGGCGCCATAGGAGATCGAGCAATAGCTGATTGAGAAAGTGGTTCTCGAGAGCACTACGACTCAGCACTCGACTGTTGTGGGAAGCAGTCAACTGGGCGAATAGAGGAGTTATGGAGAAAGGTGCTCGGGAGATTGAGAAATGAGGTGCTCGGGCAAGTTTTAACGAAGCAGTCGATTGCCATGGATGGGTAGTTGACTAGCTTTAGTGGTCAGGGAAATAGAGAGACATGGAATTGGCTGGCTAGTCGATTGGTGGCTCAAGCAGTCGACTGCTTGACTATTTTCGATGTGGATCGCTGTTATGAGACAATGGTCGAGTTATCAGTCGACTGGAGGTAAGTTTAGTCGATTGGTGGGAAGAAATCAGTCGTCGCAGAGCTTATAAAAGGAGGACATCGTCGATGTCTTCGAAGTCAGTCCTTGGTGGCTTAGAAGAGGAATTGTTGCAGCATTCCAGATCTTCTAAAGCCTTCTAAAGCAACCAAACTCAAAGATCATGCAAAGCTCACTTGTAAAGAGTTGTTATTGTTTCATTCCTTTTCATTCACATATTATATTTGGTTGTTGCTCTTCTTGTAAGCTCCAAGTATTTGTAAGAGGTTTCTTCACCTTCGGTATGATTCTGAGAAGGAGAAGTTTTAGTTGTGGTGCATCGCTAGAGCTCGGTCATGGAGTAGGAACTAGGGTTCTGAACCATGTAAAATCTCAGTGTTTTGAGTTGTCTTGTCTTATTCATTTATTTATGTTGTATTTTGTTTTCTGCTACGTATTAACGACTTATAGACAAGCATGATGCGATTGAGATTGAACGAGATCGAAGAAATACTATTCACCCCTCTAGTGAACATCAAGGTCCCAACAATTGGTATCAAAGCAAGGTTGCTCTTCACCGAACTAATAGGTGAGGGAGCACATGTTAGAGAATCCATCAAGAGCTATGGAGTTCAATGATGGATTGGGATACAACATCCTAGTTCCACCTTCCTTTGACCGCGATGACTTTGTGTATTGGAAAGGTAGAATGGAATACTTTTTAATGAACGATATAGGAAATTGGTTTGTCTTGATTGAAGGTTTTGAAGCTCCTATGGACAAGGAGGGAAGAATCCTTAAGAAAAAGAAATGGACGGAGGAGAAACTTCAAAAATCCGAGACAAATGATAAGGTATCCAAAATACTAGTTAATTTGATACCTAATGATATCTTTTCCAAGTTAGGAGAGTTTAAGGATGTAAAGGAGCTATGGAGCAAGTTGGTTAAGCTTCATGAAGAACCCTCACCAACACAAGTTGAGGAGAAATTCGAGGAAGCAAGCTCATCATCTCAAGGGCTTGAAGATTCGAAAGTTGAGAGGTGCTCAACATCCGAGTCAGAAGAGGTTAGATCTTCGATGCCCGAACAAGAGGAGGAGTCTTCTATGTCCGGAGCCGAAGAACAAGCTCAAGGTTTCCTCTCCACATCCAGGAATGATGACATCATCGAAGGTAACTCAAGAAAAATTATATAATTTACTTTGAGGGCAGTGAAAAAGGGCACTACAAGAGTAAGTGTCCTAAATTAATCAAGAGGAAGATTCAAGTGGCACCAAAGGCTAAGGAGAAGCTCAAGGAGGTCGGAACTTCAAAACGCAAGGGAAAGGAGCACATAGTGTGCTTCTCTAGCAACCAAAAGGGGTACTACCAGAGCCATTGTCCAAGGGGGAGGCACCCTAGGAAGGACAAGGTAGAGAGCTCAAGTGTAGGGGGAGCTTCTAAGCCAAGGCCCAAGGTATCATTTCATAATGTACCTTTAATTTTTCATGATAAGAAGCATGCTAAAAATAAGTTTTATTGTTTAAATGCTCAACATCATATTAATATTCCTAAAAACAATCCTAGGTCAACCATTAACTCCAAAACTACCCTACCTAAGGATAAAAAGGATAGAAATGTAGAAAACAACCTAGGCAATAACCTCAAGAAAAATAAACACATGCCTAGAAAAAAGAAAAATGTCCAAAGAAAGAATGGACAAACAAAAATTGAGGTATTAATGGAAGAAAATCAAGTTTTGAGGTCAAAGCTTGATAAATTAGAAAAGACCCTCAAAAGAATCAAAAATATGATTAAAGGTGTTGGAACTTCGGTGAGCGCTAGAGGGGGGAGGGGTGAATAGCGTGTTCGTCACTTGAAAGAATTCGTTCTTGTGTGTAGGATCGAAATGAGCGCTAGAGGGGGGGGGGTGAATAGCGCAAAATGGTTTTTATTTTCTTTTGTTGTAAAAACGATAAGTGAGAGATAAACGCAGTGAAAAAGAGATGGACACAAGGAGTTTTACTTGGTTCACAGCCAACCGGCTGCTAATCCCAAGCCCTAATGGTCCTAGACCACGTACAGAGGGCAATCACTAAAACACTCCTCCTCGTTGGAGGTAGGAGTTACGATTACAAAACTTTCGACAAAAACACAAGGATGATAGACAAGCCCCTCTCTCCTTTTTGATATAAAAGCTCGAAAAACACAACTTAAATTAATCGACTAAAACGATTACCAACACTTTAATCTGAAGCTTCAGGTTGGGCAAAGATTCGCCAGTAGTGGCGCCTACAGAAGAGCGGCGCCAGGAGGCGTTTGAGAGCTTTGTAATAATTGTTGTATCTAAGATGTGAAGCACCCCCCTCTATTTGAAGCCTTGTCCGCCCACTTGAGATCCGGCCACCTCACCACCAATTGAGGGATAAGTTTCCACCTTGCTTTTGACCGGCCACCTCACCAAGATTTGGGGGATAAGTTTCCACCTTGCTTTTAGTTCCTTTTGCCCATTTTCAGGATACTTTAGTTATTTAATTTTATTTCAATTCGAGTTCTAATTTTAATTCGAATTAGAGTAACTTCGAATTCAAACAAGGGTTAGCTCAAAGCAATATGTAGAAATATTAAATGTGATGGATTTAGATGGTTTCTAACCATCCGATCTCGACTTAGACTTTCATGGAAAGTTTTGGGTCGGATTGTCGCCTAAGATCAACTCCTAAACGGAGGATCCGACCTCACTTATGCTCGTCGGACATGAGTCTTACCTTGCACTTACTGTGTCGCAGATCTCCAACTCAAGCTTAACCTGTTTCTGCACACTCAAGTAGACTCATGAGATAACAAAATAGACTTAACCTTGTGTCTTTGCTATAATCAAAACACAGGTTCGATTTCGGTGCCTCACTGCACCAACAGTGTGGCTTGTCTACAATGTCGTTAGTGCAGCAGAATACAAATAAAAAATAACACGATAACAACAATACAAGCACACAAACATAAAACCGTGATATAATGTGGTTCGGAATCTTAGGGTTCCTACTCCACGGGGCGAGCTCAATGACCTCTAGTGATGCACACACCACTACTAAAACTCCTTCTCGACAACACGTCGGAGGTGGAGAAACCTCGTACAAGCAATTACAATAGTAATAAACAAATATACAAGCAAATAAAAAGACGATAACGAAATACAAGTAAAGAATACTTTACAACTATTTCTTTGAACTCTTGCTTTTTGCTTGCTTTGGTTTGCTCTTGAAGGTTTGGAATGCAACAACAATTCCCCTTCAAAATCTCCCCAAAAATCACTACTAAATCCTCCAATTCGAGCTCCTTTTATAACCTGTATCGAGCTGATTGCGCACCCAACAGTCAACTACCATAAGGCCCCAGTCGACTGCCTACAGTGTCGTTGTCTCACAACGACTTAATCCACATCGGCATTCCAGCCAACGGATACACTGAAAGTTGACTACGATTACGGCATTGGCTATTCATACCCATACCGATCGCCAATGGCCACCGATCTCGTCTCGCGATAAAACCTTGCAACAGTCGACTTCTCTCTATGGTAGTCGACTGCTTAAGGCCAATCGACTGCCCAATGCTAGCAATCGACTGCCAAGGTCATTTTCCTGCAGTCGAACGCCAGTCGATTCACGGCAGTCGACTGGTCATAATCCCAGTCGACTGCTCAGTGTTGACTCAACTGCCAAGTGTCAAACACTTGACCAATCGACTGGTCCATAACTCCAGTTGACTGCTACACCTCAACCATGAGGTTTACCCCAAGTATGATGCCCTCATACTTGTTAGATCACCCTTAGCCTAGACCTAAACCTTCTAGCCACCTCTATCAGCCTCATGCCTATTGGATCCCTCCAATTCATCTATGACTTGTTCGTCCATACGCTAGCCTTCAGGTGCTTCTATAAGCTATTGTCATGCTAAGCTGGTCTACACCGCAAAGGCACATTGGGCTTATGCTGCCAAGACACACGGTTGGACTTTACACCACCAACCATTGGACTTATGTTGCAAAGACTCTACCCTTGGACTTTACGCTGCCAATATCAACCCTTAGACTTTCCATGCCAACTCCATGTTGGACTTTTCAATTGCCAAGACTCAAGCTTGGACTTTCCCTTGCCAACCCATGTTGGACTTTCCATGCCAAGTATGTTGGTGCAGGGGTACCAGATAATCGAACCTGTGTTTTGATTATGGCAAAGACACAAAGTTAAGTTTACATCATTGTCTTACGAGCTAAATCAAGTGTGCAGAAAGGCTAAGCTAAGCCGAAGGTCAACGACACCCAGAGGGAGTTGTGGTGGTCGGGCAACATCGAGGGAACTTCGTGGGAGTCGAAGAACCTAGGTGGAAGATCGGAAGCAAAGCGACAGATCTTAAAGGACCAGAGGTAAGCTCGTGTGAGTGAGAGATGGTAAGGTCGTGTCCTCTGTATGGGGATGACCATAGACGGCGATCCAACTAAGACTTCCTGTGGAAGGTCTAGGTCGAGATCGGACGGCCAGAAACCGTCGCATTTATCATTTTCCATGCTAACCTCTTATTGCAGGGAAGTGGCTAGGCTGGCAGTCGACTGTTGGTCATTGGGCACTCGACTGATGCTCATCAGTCGACTGATGGCGACGAATCAGCCTTTTGCGCTAGGTTAAAACGGATAAGGTTTGACACGGCCACTTCGTGATAAAATTTGGTACCACTTCGTGATCTGTTCCAAAAGATGAGGAGACTTATTCTGAGACCAAACTCTATAAAAGGAGGGGAGGATTCCAACCCATTTATTCATTAAGATTATTCTCAAGTGCTCCTACAACGCCAAAGCTCCAACACCATCATAACGCTGACGCGATGACATGTTCTAATCTTCTTCATCGGCAACAGCAACAAGTAATTGTTTTGTTATTATATTCTTTGTTTTAATCATAACGAGGTGAGGTAGGATTGTTTCCTCATCCTCGTACTTTCAATTTTGTGATCGTTATCTCCTACCTTAAACGAGGAGGAGATCTTATAGTGCTTTGCCCTCCATACGCGGTCTAGGACCATTAGGGCCTTGGAGTAGCAACCGCTGGGTTGTGAATGAAGTAAAAATAAATTTGTCTTTTTACTTTTCCGTTATGCTTGCTCGTATATCGAACGATCGAAATGAAAAGATTTACGCTCGCTATTCACCCCCCTCTAGCGACACTTCTCGATCCAACAAAGTACTCATGACTTGGACTTTCCCATTGCCAACTCCATGTTGGACTTTCCAATTGCCAAGACTCAAGCTTGGACTTTCCCTTGCCAACCCATGTTGGACTTTCCAAATGCCAAGACTCAATCTTGGATTTTCCCTTGCCAAGTGTCCCACTTGGACTTCTCCATCATATGGTGAACCCCATGTCAACCATATAATAAACTCATTGTCAAACAATGGTCAACTCATTGTCAAACATCAAAACACCAACATCAAAACACTACTCGAGTTAAACTCAAGTCTGGTCAATCGTGACCTGGGCTGATTGCACCAATAATCTCTCCTTTTTTGATGTTTGAGAAAAACCAACACTTTTGAGTTAGAACACTAACTCAAACCAATCATCCCAATTATTCAAATTGGGAATTCCAACTTCTCACTCAATTTTCCCACATAAATTCTCCCCCTTTTTGATATACATAAAAAAGGTTCTCTCCCCAAGGGTATCAATGTCTCATATCCCAATGAGATCTTACAATCTCTCCCTTAGTACAAAAACATCTTGGATGCTTTCACTCTTCCTAGTGATAAGTCTCATATCACTAAAGAGAGGCAATCCTCACTTCTCCAAATTCTCCCCCTCATGAGGAAGAACACACCTATCATCCCATTGATGGATAACCTCCCCTTAAATGCTTTCTCCCCCTTGACCATTGCACCAACAATATCCTTGGAGAGTCCCTAAGCCTATAGGAATATTAAACCATCAAAATTAAGGTCAAAAGTTCAAACTTGAACTTTCACACACCTTAAGATTGATACACACCTTAAACAACTCTCCTAATCCATATCCAATGGATTTTCACCCTTTATAATGCTTTCTAAAGCATATCCTAGGGTTATGAGCAATTAGGGTAGCCTAACATAGATGAAACATGTGCTAAACATCCTTGTTTACCCGAAATCAGCCATTGACAGTTGACTCTATCAGTCAACAGTCGACTGCTTTTGACGTCAATCGACTATCATCCATGGCAGCTGACTGATTTATGCAAGTGCAGAAATCAAGGTTCAGAAATGAAATTACGAAAATCATAAGTAATTATACATAATTCGAAAAATCATGAAAATTCATATGTATAATACTTATATTAATCATTATGGGTGAAAAATATTTGAAAAATAAAATACCCATAAAATAGTGAGATTGATACAAAACTCAAAACCATTAATAACTTCAATGTTTTTGATATATTTTGTATCAACTTCTTCAATGGTGACTTCTATTAAAAGATAGACTACACCAAGGTTTTTCAAAAATGATTTTAAAACCTTATATTGAACCATGATCTATGGGCTTAATGAACATGACTTGTACATAAGCTTTCCTCATGATTCATCCATAGTATAAGAAGAGTTTGAGTTCATCTAGATGTAAGAACTATGCACCTTGAACTTAACTCATTTCCTAGTATCTCACATGTGTCTAGGGTGTATGAATACACACACATATCAATGTGATGTGAGATGTGAGTTTTGTTCATCCTAAACTAAGGTCTCATGCATTTTTCTAAGACAACACTATTTGATTCCCTTATACATGGGACTTCAAATCATGTCATTTGTCCTTAAATCAATTTTAATTAATGCATGAATGATCATGACATAAATGATAACATAAATAAGCATGTGCCAATAATCATGATGTGATGTTATTAAATATGCTCCTAAATATACATGACATACAACCTTAACCCTAAGCATTATCATGACATATTATATAATTTAAAAGAGATATGATGTCATGACATGACAATGAAAAATAAGATATGGCAAATAAAACGTAAAGGCATAAGAATACATAAGTTTTAGTATTAATTGCCATTTGTTAAGATTAAATTTATTTTGCCATATTACTACTTATCTCCCAAGTATGCTAAAAACCCAAAATGTCACACTATGACCTCTAAACCAAGTTTGTGCCAATTTGATCAATTTTTCATAATTCTCAAAATATATTAGCACATCCTAAAATCCTTTAGGATATAAAATTAAACTTCAATTCCAAGGTATCACATAACATTGAAAATGTCCTAAAGTGCTAATTTTGCTATGGTTGAGTTAACTATCCATCCATTCAAGGTTGACACATCCTAACCCATTTAGCGTGAATCAATTATGCTCCTAGGAACCCAATACCTATTGGAGCTCCTTGGGTTTACTAGGTATTACTTAGGGATAACTTCCCTAGATACCCTCCTAATGACCCTTCTAGGCTTAGAAGCCTTGGTCATTGTGGTTTGTTGGGATGTATACTGAAAGCCTACCCTTTGTATGTATATCTTCATTTTAAAATAAGAATCACATGATCATTGTTTTCATTTTATATTTATGCATATTGTCTGATACTTTACATTGTAGATAACATGGTGTGTGGTGTCACATAGAAGATCATGTTTTCAGTTCCTTATAGAGTATAAGTAGAGGCTCACAACCAAGATTGTTTTGGACAAACCATTGGCATGGTTGCAGCATAATTTGGTATTGGTTTATCCTGACCATAGAATTACACTAGTACACTTTGTGTGTATTGAACAGGACCGATTCAGAGGTGATTCAATTTATACTAACTATATAATTGAATCATACCTCAGATATTATGGTGTACATGCTCTTAATCCCAATATAATAATGGGCACATGTACTTAGTATTTATTTCTTTGATTTACCAATGGACGAGATTTATGTATTAAATCGATAGGCCTGGTATGTTGGGACATAATATTATTTATATGGTGTGTCGTTGATTATAGGAGAAAACCGTGTCCTATATGCTAGGATAATGATGTCCCCTTGAGGAGCTCATAAAGTTTATCATGTAAATCCTGTAGGTGGACTTGGTCCAACATGATGATAAGGATGAGTGGTACTACTCATGGAGTTATATATTAATTAATTAAATTATCAGTAATTTAATTAATAATGGGCCTTCGATATCTTAAATGCGGGGAGATAATTTGTACAAATAATATATGGAGCCCATATTTAATTATGGGGTTGGTGAGGTAGATTAATGATGATCCTCTAGTGGAATGGATCATCATTAATGGATCGGGTTTTATGTTGTTCGGATCCATTGGGTGGCCAAGATCCAACTCCTCCTCACACTACAACAAAAATTTGAATAGACAACGGTAAAAAACTGTTGTCTATGATAAAAAAAATCCATGGTAAATCGATCCGTTGTGAAAAGTGGGGCACTCAAAGACAACGGTGAAAAACCGTTGTCAATTTAAGGAAAAGACAACAGTTTTTAACCGTTGTCTTTGAGGGCCCCACTTTTCACAACGAGTCGATTTACCACGGATTTTTTGGGTCATAGACAACGGTTTTTCACTGTTATGTGTCAACTAAAATTACAACGAATTATAACCATTGTCTTTGAATGTCCTATTTATAGTGTTGTATTTTTAATATAAATCATACAACAACATCAAAAAGAATTATAAAAAACACATATACACTCATACTTATAGCAATGTAAAGTACAAACTCACATCATCCCATTTTAAATGATTACTCTTAAAAACATATATAAAAAAATACTGTAGCAAAACAACTACACATCATATGTTTAGTACTGCACCAAAAGTATTATGCATAATAATCAAAACACTTATAGATTACTACATCTAACCAAAAGAGGTATGTACACATAAATCTGTTAGTGATATATGAGAGATGTCCTAAGGCAATCGCTTTATGTCTGAACCATTTATATGATAAATGAAGATTCACTATTTGAGTATACATGTTTTCATGTATTTGATTAGATCTTAAACTCATTTACTGAATGTCCACGATATGATTCACAGCATGAGAGAATTTGTGATTGGATCACAACTAGTGAGTATCTCTATCATGTGTAATTGTGATGTATCGGAATTATCCCTAGTCGATGAATTGATGGATTTGGACACCATTGATTCTATCGAGACTAGCACGAGGTATACTCCTTGGTGTATCCAAGCAGCTGATTCTCTCTGGCTGGAGACATTGTGATGTCTGGAGTTAATCGTGGATGCTAGTTATGGTAACTAGTTCATTGGAGTGACCAGCTGTAAGACTTCATATGGTTCTCTGCATATATAGATATGTCAATGAAGTTCTTACTGTAGCTTAACTGCGATGTTCCTTTGACTTGCGGTATTCAAGTCATCTTGATAATGAAGACTTATGCTTTGACATCTTAAGCAAGCATCTCTGAGGAAATGTTGACCCGGTGTTGGGTTTCCGGCACCGCGGCGTGTGTGTGTTCGATCATGTTTCGTAAACATGAACACAGCGGAAGCAATAAAAATAATAAATACTCCTATTTATTACAACACACACAACACACGCATGCATATTACAACAAGTGTAGACATAACCGTAAATTTAAATTTGCAATAAAAGGAAATTTATCTACGTTATACCTTTCGTATGACGTGTAGCGGGAACGGCAACAACCGGAACGATCCTCGCTAGAATCGTCTCTATCCGTATCCACGCCGAGTTCCTCGGGATGACTTCGCTAAGCCACGAGCTTCGTCTTCGTACGGGTTACTAGCCTCGTGTTGAAGACGACGTGATCGAGAGATGATCACGATCCGAATCCAAATTCGGATCCAAAATGAGTCCTCAAAACTCGCTTCTCCGGAGAGGTATTCGTCAACCGATTGACGAATCCTTCGTCCTCCACCTCAGAGGATTACCGAAGATCGAATCCCCGGTAAGTTATCCGCTGTCGGAGCTCTAACCGTTGTCCAAACGACGCTCCGACGAGAGGAGAAGAAGCTGTCCAGAAAACTGGACAGCTTGGTGGAGGAGTAGGCGCCGGCCAAGAACAAGGAAGCCAAGTGCTCACCTTTTCACCGAGGCCTAGGGAGATCACCGGAGGGTCGCCGGAGGATCACCGGCTGAAGCTTGGTCGCCGGCAAGGAGCTGGACGCCGGCACAAGGGGGTTGGGCGGCCAAGGAGCTTGGGCGGCAACACTAGGTTGGGCGGCAACTCCAACTAGGGTTTTGGATTAGGACTTAATTATCCATTAAGCCCTCTTTTATAGAGAACTAATTCTCTTAATGGTTAATGGATCATATCCATAAAGCCCGTTAACCCGCTCCATTAAGATAAGTTAAAATAAACCAAACCATGATGGTTTATTTTAAGTTAAAACGAACCGAACCAACTTTCGGTTCATTCGTTTAAAATAAACCAAACCCCTTTGGTTTATTCTCATCCATTGGATTAGAACCAAACCATTTTGGTTCATCCATTACGTCTTCATAGGATGCGGCCCATCCACGCTTCCATTGCGACTGAAACGATTTCATGCTCGCTTTATGTTTGGTCCAACCAAACCTAATTTCTCTCGGTCTGAGAATCCCATTCTCAAGCTCGTTTTAAATCCTTTGGATTACGCTCGTTGTGCGTGTGACCAAATAGGTTCTCGGTTTATGTTGGCCGTCTATAATTAACCATTAATTATAGAACGATCATGAGTGGCACCTAGTAGTACATCATGATCCCCCATTAACCGAAAAGATCAACGGTTGATCCAGAACTATTTCTGAAACCCTTCAGTAGCTCGAATGATTCGTGCCCCATTCTCTTCACTCATCTTATACCCACTTGGTTCAGGACATGGTCTATTGTGTCCGTCCCCACTAGGCTGACTACGTCACACCTAGCCCAAGTATTATTTCCTCGTCCTACGGATTCTAGTTACTCCACATGTATCGAAGAGTACCTTACTCTAAACATGTAATGCTTTGGCCAAAGACTTTAGTAACAATCCGACGAGAGGCCATGGGTATACATCTCCTCGCAAGGAGTGGTGAATCCTTTATAGGCTATTCAAACACCTTCGATCACTTCGACTTATACCCAATCATCCCGGGTCCACATCTCCTTAGAGATGTTTGCTTAAGATGTCAAAGCATAAGTCTCCATGATCAAGATGACTTGAATACCGCAAGTCAAAGGAACATCGCACTTAAGCCACAATAAGAACTTCATTGACATATCTATATATGCAGAGAACCATATGAAGTCTTACGGCTGGTCACTCCAATGAACTAGTTACCATAACTAGCATCCACGATTAACTCCGGACATCACTATGTCTCCAGCCAGTGAGAATCAGCTGCTTGGATACACCAAGGAGTATACCTCGTGCTAGTCTCGACAGAATTGATGGTGTCCAAATCCATCAATTCATCGACTAGGGATAATTCCGATACATCACAATTACACATGTAGAGATACTCACTAGTTGTGATCCAATCACAAATTCTCTCATGCTGTGAATCGTATCGTGGACATTCAGTAAATGAGTTTAAGATCCAATCAAATACATAAAACATGTATACTCAAATAGTGAATCTTCATTTATCATATAAATGGTTCATACATAAGGCGATTGCCTTAGGACATCTCTCATATATTACTAACAGACTCCCACTTGGCCTAATGCCAATCGCTACGGTATCCAATACCATAAGCTCGAACATGACCCTCAAACTTATTTTGAGGTAATGTCTTAGTCAAGGGATCCGCTAAGTTCCTTTCAGTGGGAATTTTCTCGATTTGTATTTCGTTCCTACTGATGATCTCTCTGATAAGATGATAGCGGCGAAGCACATGTTTGGATCGCTGATGAGACCTTGGCTCTTTCGCCTGTGCAATTGCTCCATTGTTGTCGCAGTAGACCGGTATTGCTTCAACAATGGCCGGAATCACACCAAGTTCATGAACGAACTTTTTGATCCAAACCGCTTCCTTTGCTGCTTCCGAAGCTGCAATGTATTCTGCCTCAGTGGTAGAATCCGCTACAGTCTCTTGTTTGGAACTTTTCCAACTCACTGCGCCCCCATTCAAGGTGAACACGTATCCCATCGAGACACGAATCATCCTTGTCTAGAAGCCGCATCCGTATACCCGCGTATCACCATGTCCCCTTCTCCATATATTAGGAACACATCCTTAGTTCTTCTCAAGTACTTAAGGATCGTCTTAACAGCCGCCCAATGATCCATTCCTGGATCGGACTGGTATCTGCTCGTGACACTCAGAGCATACGATACATCGGGCCTCGTACATAACATAGCATACATGATAGATCCTATTGCGGATGCATAGGGAATCTTACTCATGCAAATCCTCTCGTCTTCTGTGCGTGGACACATAGACTTCGAAAGGTGTACCCCATGCCTGATGGGTAGGAAACCTTTCTTGGATTCCGACATGCTAAACCTCTTTAGCACTCGGTCTATATATGTAGACTGCGAAAGACCAAGCAACCATTTCGATCTATCTCTATAGATCTTAATCCCGAGGATGTAGGTTGCTTCTCCCAGGTCTTTCATGGAGAATGTCTTGGATAACCAAACCTTCACTGACTGTAAGATTGAAACATCGTTTCCTATAAGTAGTATGTCATCGACATACAATACTAGGAATACGACTGCACTCCCACTAACCTTCTTGTACACACAAGGTTCGTCTGGATTTTGTGAGAAATCAAACCTTTTGATTGTCTCATCAAAACGGATATTCCAGCTCCTGGATGCTTGCTTCAATCCATAAATGGACCGTCGCAATTTGCATACCTTGGTTTTATCATCCGATGTGAAACCCTCAGGCTGTATCATATACACGTCCTCGAGTAGGTTTACATTAAGGAAAGCTGTTTTCACATCCATCTGCCATATCTCATAATCATAATGAGCCGCTATGGCCAGGAGCATCCGAATGGATTTAAGCATAGCTACAGGTGAATAGGTTTCGTCATAATCAACACCTTGTTTTTGACGATATCCTTTCGCCACCAATCTAGCCTTATAGGTAATCACATTACCATCCATGTCGGTTTTCTTCTTGAAAACCCACTTGCACCCTATAGGCTTTATCCCTTCAGGTGGGTCAACCAAGTTCCAAACTTGGTTTTCATACATGGAATCCATTTCCGACTTCATGGCACCAAGCCACTTATCCCTTTCTGAACTTGTCAGCACTTCTTCATAACTGGTAGGCTCCTCATCATCAATGAGTAACACGTCGTTCGATTCGCTTACGAGAAATCCATATCTCTCAGGAATATTGCGTGTTCTACCAGATCTACGAAGATGTGGTGTTACAATAGGTCCAGCCGATTGCTCATCACTATGAGTTGTCGGCTATTGTGCTTCACCAGGTATCTCATTAATGTCTATTTGAGTCTCTCGAGCCTCCTCAAGCTCGACGACACTCCCACTGTTTTCTTGCAAGAGAAACTCTTTCTCTAGAAACATAACATGCCTTGAAACAAACACCTTTTGTTCCACAGGATGATAGAATTGGTAACCCCTTGTTTCCTTAGGGTATCCAATAAATAGACATTTATCAGACTTAGCATCCAATTTGTCTGATACAGTCCGCTTCACATAAGCAGGACAACCCCATATCTTCAAGTAAGATACATGAGGTTTCTTACTATTCCATATCTCATATGGAGTAGTTGAGACTACCTTGGTAGGCATTCTGTTTAACAAGTAAATAGCTGTCTGAAGTGCATAACCCCAAAAGGACTTGGGAAGAGTCGCATAATTCATCATTGACCTGACCATGTCTAACAAGGTCCGGTTACGCCTCTTAGATACACCATTATACTGTGGTGTATAGGGCGGAGTCCATTGAGATAATATACCATTGTCTCTTAGGTAATCAAGAAACTCCTGACTCAAGTATTCACCACCTCGATCTGATCAAAGTATTTTAATACTCTTGTCATGTTGTTTCTCTACTTCATTTCTGAACTCTTTGAACCTTTCAAAGGCTTCAGACTTGTGTTTCATCAAGAACACATACCCAAACTGTGAGTGATCATCAGTGAAGGTAATGAAGTAGCTATAGCCTCCTAATGCTTGAGTTGACATAGGTCCACATACATCAGTATGTATTAGACCTAGTAACTCTCCCACTCGTTCACCTTTTCCAGTAAAAGGTAACTTAGTCATCTTGCCTTTTAAGCATGATTCGCATGTATCGTATGAATCCAATTCAAACGATTCCAGAATTCCACATCGGTGTAATTCGGACATGCGTTTCTTGCTTATATGGCCAAGACGACAATGCCACATATAGGAGTCTATTTGATTATCCTTTCGAGCACGCGTGTTGCTCGCTTCGATATTGAAATCGTCACTGGATACGTCCAACGTATAAACACCATTGCTTAAAGTTCCAATCCCATAAAGAACTCCATTCAAAGTTATGTAACAACAATTGTTACTAAAAGTCAAATGGAACCCATTTCTATTTAGACAAGAAATAGAAATGATGTTCTTTATCAACGAAGGAACTTAAAAGCAATTGTCCAGTTCTAAGACAAGTCCTACAGGGAGTTCCAACAAATACGTTCCGATGGCGAGTGCAGCAACCGTTGCTCCATTCCCAACACGTAAATTTGACTCTCCCCTTGACGAGTCTTCTTCTATTCCTTAGCCCATGTATGTCATTACATATATGTGAGCCACACCCAGTATCAAATACCCAAGTGTCCGAGGAAATAGAATGACAATCAATAAAGAAGATTTCTGAAGAAGATGGGGCATCCGATGCCTTATCCTTCTTCACAGACTCAAGATAAATCTTGCACTTTCTTCGCAAATGGCTCTCCTTGCCATAATGATGGCAAGTTTCCTTTTGTGCTAGTTCTACCTTCTTAGCCCTTCTCTTCTTTCCCTTTTGCTGTTCCTTTGACTTCCTCTTAGAACCTTTCTTCGAGGAATCAACTAACAGCACCGTCCCCTGCTCATGCTTCTCAGAAGACTCCACAGTCTTCAGCATATTGAGCAGTACCACAGATGAACCTCCTAGCATCTCAGAGGTGAAGAGGAGCTTTGAGACTTCGAACCTTTCGAATCTCACTTGTGTTAGTAATATATGAGAGATGTCCTAAGGCAATCGCCTTATGTATGAACCATTTATATGATAAATGAAGATTCACTATTTGAGTATACATGTTTTATGTATTTGATTGGATCTTAAACTCATTTACTGAATGTCCACGATACGATTCACAGCATGAGAGAATTTGTGATTGGATCACAACTAGTGAGTATCTCTACATGTGTAATTGTGATGTATCGGAATTATCCCTAGTCGATGAATTGATGGATTTGGACACCATAAATTCGCCGAGACTAGCACGAGGTATACCTTGGTGTATCCAAGCGGTGATTCTCACCGGGCCGGAGACATAGTGATGTCCGGAGTTAATCGTGGATGCTAGTTATGGTAACTAGTTCATTGGAGTGACCAGTAAGACTTCATATGGTTCTCTGCATATATAGATATGTCAATGAAGTTCTTACGTAGCTTAAGTGCGATGTTCCTTTGACTTGCGGTATTCAAGTCATCTTGATCATGGAGACTTATGCTTTGACATCTTAAGCAAACATCTCCGAGGAGATGTGGACCCGGATGATTGGGTATAAGTCGAGTGATCGAAGGTGTTTGAATAGCCTATAAAGGATTCACCACTCCTTGCGAGGAGATGTATACCCATGGCCTCTCGTCGGATTGTTACTAAAGTCTTTGGCCAAAGCATTACATGTTTAGAGTAAGGTACTCTTCGATACATGTGGAGTAACTAGAATCCGTGAGACGAGGAAATGATACTTGGGCTAGGTGTGACGTAGTCGACCTAGTGGGAGGTGACACAATAGACCATGTCCTGAACCAAGTGGGTATAAGATGAGTGAAGGGAATGGGGCACGATTCATTCGAGCTCTTGAAGGGTTTGAGAAATAGTTCGGATCAACTGCTGATCTTTTCGGTTAATTGGGGATCATGATGTACTACTAGGTGCCACTCATGATCGTTCTATAATTAATGGTTAATTATAGACGACCAACATAAACCGAGAACCTATTTGGTCACACGCACAACGAGTGTAATCCAAAGGATTTAAAACGAGCTTGAGAATGAGATTCTCAGACCGAGAGAAACTATGTTTGGTTGGACCAAAGATAAAGCGAGCATGAAATTGTTTCAGTCGCAATGGAAGCGTGGATGGGCCGTGTCTTATGAAGACATAATGGATGGACCAAAATGGTTTGGTTCTAATCCAATGGATGAGAATAAACCAAAGGGTTTGGTTTATTTTAAACGAATGAACCAAAAGTTGGTTCAGTTCGTTTTAACTTAAAATAAACCATCATGGTTTGGTTTATTTTAACTTATCTTAATGGAGCGGGTTAACGGGCTTTATGGATATAATCCATTAACCATTAAGAGAATTAGTTCTCTATAAAATAGGGCTTAAACCCTAACCCTAAAGCTAATGAAGTTTTGGCCGCCCAACCCTAGCCTCTTTTTGTTGTTGCCGCCCAACATGGTGTTGCCGCCAACTTCATGGAGCTGCTGCCACCACCTTGCCGCCGGCATCCAAGCTTCAGCCGGCGATGCTCCGGCGACCCTCCGGTGATCTCTTGTGGGTTCGGTGATAAGGTGAGCTCCACATCTCCTTTGGCCGGCCTCTATTCCTCCACCAAAAGCTGTCCAGTTTTTCTGGACAGCTTGTTTCTTTGTTGTCGGAGCGTCATTTGGACGACGGTTAGTGCTCCGACAGTGGCTAACTTACCGGGGATTTGATCTCCGGTAATCCTCTGAGGTGGAGGACGAAGGATTCGTCAAACGGTTGACGAATACCTCTCCGGAGAATCGAGTTTTGAGGACTCGGTTTTGGATCCGAATATGGATTCGGATTGTGATCATCTCTCGATCACGTCGTCTTCAACACGAGGCTAGTAACCCGTACAAAGACGAAGCTCGTGGCTTAGCGAAGTCATCCCGAGGAGCTCGGCGTGGATACGGATAGAGACGATTCTTACGAGGATCGTTCCGGTTGATGCCGTTCCCGCTATACGTCATACGAATGGTATAACTAGATAAATTTCCTTTTATTGCAAATTTTAATTTACGGTTATGTCTACACTTGTTGTAATATGCATGTGTGTGTTGTGTGTGTTGTAATAAATATAGATTTATTATTTTTAATTGCTTCCGCTGTGCTCATGTTTACGAAACATGATCGAACACATGATGGGAGTGTCGCTTCGGAGGCTCATTGGCTCCCATGTCCCCGGATTAAAATTTTCACTAATGAAAGGATTAATCCGGATGGGATGAGCTTCCTTAACGACACCATTTCGTCGTCGTGCTAACAACTCAAGTGGTCGCTTGAACAAACTAGTTGTTCAAGCAACACAACTCTTCTTGTTGGTTAGCCGCGGAATAGACGACGGACGGATCGCCGGTTTTTGTGTTTGTCTTCGGGGTCCATGATTATACAATATATATTCATACACACATGCATAATCATCATATATAAGAACATGCTCAGATCTGAAATTAAAGTTATAAAACTTTATACCTTACGATCTTCTACCGTATGTCCTATCATTCTCGTGGACGACGTGTGGACGAAGATCCTCCACGAGTAGAAGCCTTCTAGGTCACGTTCTTCTCTTCCTTGTCTGCTACGAACAAAGAGAAGAACCAACAAAACCTTTCCTTTCTAGAACCGGCCACCAAACAAGAGAGTTTGATGCAACTGCCGGCCAAGGAACGATTGGATGAGTGCCGGCCAACTTGTTGTATTGTTGCCGCCGGCCACCTAGATGTTGGAGAAGCACCGGCCACCAATTGTTGGAGAGCCGCCGGCCACCAAGGAGCAAGGGAGGAGGAAGAGGAGAACCGGCCAAGAGAGGAGGAGAGGAAGAGGGGCGCCGGCCAAAACTTAGGGAGAACAATAACCTTGCCGCCCACTTCTTAGCCGCCCAAAACCCTAGCTCCTCTAGGGTTTGTTGCCGCCCAACACTTGGATGAGCCAAACCCTAATTCTCTAATCCCAAAAATCATATTTCCGCCCAATGCCTAAGCCCTTATTTATAGAATTTAGGAGAAAGTTGGTTAGCCTAAAATATAGGAACTAATCCCTATTTTCTTGCCGCCCAAATAACCCTATCTCCTCTAGGATTTGTTGCCGCCCAACACATGGATGAGCCAAACCCTAACTATAGAATTAGGCTTAGGCCTCCTTTAATCTTTACCGTCGGATCTAGGGATTTAATCTCCACTGTCGGATCTAGGGATTTAATCTCCATCGTCGGATCTAGGGATTTAATCTCCACCGTCGGATCTAGGATTTCATCTCCACCGTCGGATCTAGGATTTCATTCCCACCGTAGGATCTAGGATTTCATCCCAACCATCGGATCAAGGATTTCATCCCAACCGTCGGATCAAGGATTTCATCCTAACCATCGGATCTATGGATTTAATCCAACAGTTGGTTCTAGGGTTTCATCCTAACCATCGGATCTATGGATTTCATCCCAACCGTCGGATCTAGGGATTTAATCCCAACCATCGGATCTAGGGTTTTATCCCAACCGTCGGATCTAGGGATTTAATCCCAACCGTCGATTCTAGGGTTTCATCCTAACCATCGGATCTATGGATTTAATCCAACCATTGGTTCTAGGGTTTTGTTTTACATTCTTGGATCTAGACTTCACAAGGATTATGTTAGGCTACGATAGGGACCATAAGGAGGAGTTGGGTCTTGGCCACCCGATGGATCGGAACCACACAAACTTGATCCATCAATGATGTTCTATTCCACTAGAGGATCATCATTGAACTACCTCACCAACCCCCATAAATTAATATGGGCTCCATATATTATTTGTACATTTATCTCCCCGTGTTTAAGATATCGAATGTCCGTCAATTAATTGATTTACTGACCATCAATTAATTAACATCTAACTCCTCGAGTAGTACCACTCAACCTTATCATCATGTTGACTAAGTCAACCAGCTGGGTTTACATGATGAACCTTATGAGCTCCTCAAGGGGATATCATCAACCTAATATATAGGACACGGTTTCCTCCTATAATCAACGGCACACCATGTAAATAATATTATTTCCCAACTTACCGGGCATATTGATTTAATCCATCTAAATCTCACCCATTGGTAAATCAAAGAAATAAATACTAAGTACATGTGCCCGTTATTATATCGGGATTAAAAGCATGTACAACATAATATCCGAGGTCCGATTCAATTATGTAGTCAGCACTAAATTGAATCACCTCAATGTCGGTCCTGCTCAATACACCTAAGTGTACTAGTGTAACTCTATGTTCAAGATAAAACAATACCAAGCTACACTACAACCATGCCAATGGTTTGTCCAAAACCATCTTGGTTGTGAGCCTCTACTTATATTTTATAAGGTACTGATAACATGATCTTCTGTGCCACACCAAGCACCATGTTATCTACAATGTAAAATATTAGACAATATGCACACATATATAATGAATATATAAAATGCAAACAATGATCATGTGATTCTTATTTTAGAATAAAATGTTCATACAAAAAGAGTTAGGCTTTCAGTATACATTCCAACAACACACACACGCCGCGGTGCCGGAAACCCAACAGTGGTATCAGAGCCCAGGTTGTGTTTCGACATAATCGTAAAAATGGTTTTGCGATAATCATAATGTATTTCTGGAAATTTTCTAATTTTGGAAATTTAGAAGTATTTATGGAAATATTTCAATTTTGGAAAGTCTAGAAGTATTTATGGAAATCTTCCACTTTTGGAAAGTTGGAAGTATTTATGGAAATTGATATTTTCATAAATAAAATATTTGATTAGATTCTGGAAATTTGTTTCCTAATTTAATCATGATTTGATTTGGGAAATCAAATCTTAAAATATTTTATTTCCATAAGTAGTTTTAATGATTTAGGAAATTGGTTTCCTAAATAGATTTTCCTTAATCAAATAATTCCATGAATAAAATATGTGATTAGATTTGGAAATTTGTTTCCTAATTTAATTATGATTTGATTTGGAGAATCAAATCTTAAACATATTTTATTTCCATAAATAGTTATGACATATAAGGAAATATATACATGACATAATTGTATGCCATGTAATTGCATTAGATGCATAACATTATGCCATGCGTGTCGTGACATGTAGATGTATGTCATGTTGTTGGATTTCCGGCACCGCGGCGTGTGTGTGTTCGATCATGTTTCATAAACATGAGCACAGCGGAAGCAATAAAAAATAATAAATACTCCTATTTATTACAACACACACAACACACGCATGCTATTACAACAAGTGTAGACATAACCGTAAATTAAAATTGCAATAAAAGGAAATTAAACTACGTTATACCTTTCGTATGACGTGTAGCGGGAACGACATCAACCGGAACGATTCTTGTAAGAATCGTCTCTATCCGTATCCACGCCGAGCTCCTCGGGATGACTTCGCCAAGCCACGAGCTTCGTCTTCGTACGGGTTACTAGCCTCGTGTTGAAGACGACGTGATCGAGAGATGATCACGGTCCGAATCCAAATTCGGACCTAAAACAAGTCCTCAAGACTTGCTTCTCCGGAGAGGTATTCGTCAACCGATTGACGAATCCTTCGTCCTCCACCTCAGAGGATTACGAGATCAAATCCCGGTATGTTAGCCGCTGTCGGAGCACTAACCGTCGTCAAACGGCGCTCCGGCGAGAGGAGAAGAAGCTGTCCAGAAAACTGGACAGCTTGGTGGAGATAGCGCCCGGCCAAAACAAGGAGAGAAAACTCACCTTGATGCCAAACCTATAGGGGATCACCGGAGGGTCGCCGAGGTTCACCGGCTGGAGCTTGGCGCCGACAACGACTTGACGGCACACAAGGGCGGTGGGCACAAGGGTGGCGGCAACACAAGGGGCTAGGGTTTTGATTAATTAGGGTTTAACAATCCCTTAAGCCCACTTTTATAGAGAACTAATTCTCTTAATGGTTAATGGATCATATCCATAAAGCCCGTTAACCCGCTCCATTAAGATAAGTTAAAATAAACCAAACCATAATGGTTTATTTTAAGTTAAAACAGCGAACCAACTTTTGGTTCATTCGTTTAAAATAAACCAAACCCTTTGGTTTATTCTCCTCCATTGGATTAGAACCAAACCATTTTGGTTCATCCATTATGTCTTCATAAGACACGGCCATCCACGCTTCCATTGCGACTGAAACGATTTCATGCTCGCTTTATGTTTGATCAACCAAACATAGTTTCTCTCGATCATCCCATTCTCAAGCTCGTTTTAAATCCTTTGGATTACACTCGTTGTCGTGTGACCAAATAGGTTCTCGGTTTATGTTGGCCGTCTATAATTAACCATTAATTATAGAGCGATCATAGTGGCACCTAGTAGTACATCATGATCCCCAATTAGCAGAAAAGATCAGCGGTTGATCGAGAACTATTTACGAAACCCTTGATGGCTTCGAATGAATCGTGCCCCATTCCCTTCACTCATCTTATACCCACTTGGTTGAGGACATGGTCTATTGTGATCCCACTAAGTGACTCGTCACACCTAGCCCAAGTATCATTTCCTCGTCCTCACAGTTCTAGTTACTCCACATGTATCGAAGAGTACCTTACTCTAAACATGTAATGCTTTGGCCAAAGACTTTAGTAACAATCCGACGAGAGGCCATGGGTATACATCTCCTCGCAAGGAGTGGTGAATCCTTTATAGGCTATTCAAACACCTTCGATCACTTCGACTTATACCCAATCATCCCGGGTCCACATCTCCTTAGAGATGTTTGCTTAAGATGTCAAAGCATAAGTCTCCATGATCAAGATGACTTGAATACCGCAAGTCAAAGGACCATCGCACTTAAGCCACAGTAAGAACTTCATTGACATATCTATATATGCAGAGAACCATATGAAGTCTTACGGCTGGTCACTCCAATGAACTAGTTACCATAACTAGCATCCACGATTAACTCCGGACATCACTATGTCTCCAGCCAGTGAGAATCAGCTGCTTGGATACACCAAGGAGTATACCTCGTGCTAGTCTCAACAGAATTGATGGTGTCCAGATTCATCAATTCATCGACTAGGGATAATTCCGATACATCACAATTACACATGTAGAGATACTCACTAGTTGTGATCCAATCACAAATTCTCTCATGCTGTGAATCGTATCGTGGACATTCAGTAAATGAGTTTAAGATCCAATCAAATACATAAAACATGTATACTCAAATAGTGAATCTTCATTTATCATATAAATGGTTCATACATAAGGCGATTGCCTTAGGACATCTCTCATATATTACTAACACATGTATGCCATGCCATGTAGATAATAGTTATTTGCATGCAAAGAGGATGAGACATAAAAACCCTTAAACAATATTAAAGCCTACACCTTCCATTAATATGGTTAGAACCAGAGTTCCGTTTCTTGTTTGGGTTGTTGGACTCTCTCCAAGCCCTACAACTCAATATGTTCAAACCATGGAATAGTTTAATACTAATATGGTAAGAGTCAGAGGTCAATCGTTAGCTTTGGTTGTTGGACTCTCTCCAAGCTGGGCTAATTGGTTGAATGCGCTCTAACCATATTAAAACTATTTCCCGATTAATGGGTTGGTTTAACGTGGAGCATCGGCTTGTTGGACTCTCTCCATGGTCGATGTAAAGGGAGGTGAAGTTGGGTGCTATGCATATGATGCATACTTGTTAATGTGTTAACAACCCGATGTATGTGTGAACATTCAATTAGTTGATATCACATTGTGATAGTTGCATATACGTGATATGCAATCGATATAGAAGATACCTACCGTCGTAGTTATGAATGGCTTGTTGGACTCTCTCCAAGGTTGTTCATAACTATGATGGATATTAGCCCATTCGGAGATGGACCTACGATCTCCCGAAGTGATTTTGGGGTTTTTGAAATTCGAAAAATGAATGGGATTTATGAATGTATATTGATGCATTTTAAAATCATTTTCTCATATATGCTCGTTTTGTATTTCTAAGATTGATCATGATGTCTTTGAATTGTGTTCCATTTTGGATTCAAATAAATTGACTGGGCCGAGCTTCTTGGACTGGCTTAGAAGCTTGAGAATTGTTCTCAAGGTTGAAAAGCTTGCAAATGTCCTCGAAGCGCCTCTTCCCGCCCGTCCTAGTGACAATGCAACTCTGGACCAATTGTTGGCCTATCAGAAACATGTGAGTGATTCTGAACAAATGAGTTGCATCATGCTAGCCGCGATGGAACCCAAGCTACGAAAGCAGCATGAGCATATGGATGCTCATATCGTAGTCCTTCATCTTTGTGAGTTGGTTGATGAGCAAGTGAGATTCGAAAGGTTCGAAGTCTCAAAGCTCCTCTTCACCTCTGAGATGCTAGGATGTTCATCTGTGGTACTGCTCAATATGCTAAAGACTGTGGAGTCTTCTGAGAAGCATGAGCAGGGGACGATGCTATTAGTTGATTCCTCAAAGAAAGGTTCTAAGAGGAAGTCAAAGGAGCAGCAGAAGGGAAAAGAAGAGAAAGGCTAAGAAAGTAGAACTAGCACAAAAGGAAACTTGCCATCATTATGGCAAGGAGAGCCATTTGCGAAGAAAGTGCAAGATTTATCTTGAGTCCGTGAAGAAGGATAAGGCATCGGATGCCCCATCTTCTTCAGAAATCTTCTTTATTGATTGTCATTCTATTTCCTCAGACACTTGGGTATTTGATACTGGGTGTGGCTCACATATATGTAATGACATACATGGGCTAAGGAATAGAAGAAGACTCGTCAAGGGAGAGTCAAATTTACGTGTTGGGAATGGAGCAACGGTTGCGTGACTCGCCATCGAACGTATTTGTTGGAACTCCTCAGTGGACTTGTCTTAGAACTGGACAATTGCTTTTATGTTCCTTCGTTGATAAAGAACATCATTTCTATTTCTTGTTTAAATAGAAATGGGTACCATTTGACTTTTAGTAACAATTGTTGTTACATAACATTGAATGGAGTTCTTTATGGGACTGGAACTTTAAGCAATGGTGTTTATACGTTGGACGTATACAGTGACATCTTCAATATCGAAGCGAGCAACACGCGTCCTCGAAAGGATAATCATATATAGACTCCTATATGTGGCATTGTCGTCTTGGCCATATAAGGAAGAAACGCATGTCCGAATTACACTGATGTGGAATTCTGGAATCGTTTGAATTGGATTCATACGATACATGCAAATCATGCTTAAAAGGCAAGATGACTAAGTTACCTTTTACTGGAAAAGGTGAACGAGTGGGAGAGTTACTAGGTCTAGTACATACTGATGTATGTGGACCTATGTCAACTCAAGCTTTAGGAGGCTATAGCTACTTCATTACCTTCACCGATGATCACTCACGGTTTGGGTATGTGTTCCTGATGAAACACAAGTCTGAAGCCTTTGAAAGGTTCAAAGAATTCAGAAATGAAGTAGAGAAACAACATGACAAAAGTATTAAAATACTTCGATCGGATCGAGGTGGTGAATACTTAAGTCAAGAGTTTCTTGATTATCTAAGAGACAATGGCATATTGTCTCAATGGACTCCGCCCTATACACCACAACATAATGGTGTATCTGAGAGGCGTAACCGGACCTTGTTGGACATGGTCAGGTCAATGATGAATCATGCGACTCTTCCCAAGTCCTTTTGGGGTTATGCACTTCGCATGTACCGCTTTGTTAAATGTAATGCCTACCAAGGTAGTCTCAACTACTCCATATGAGATATGGAATGGTAAGAAACCTCATGTATCTTACTTGAAGATATGGGGTTGTCCTGCTTATGTGAAGCGGACTGTATCAGACAAATTGGATGCTAAGTCTGATAAATGTCTATTTATTGGATACCCTAAGGAAACAAGGGGTTACTAATTCTATCATCCTGTGGAACAAAAGGTGTTTGTTTCAAGGCATGCTGTGTTTCTAGAGAAAGAGTTTCTCTTGCAAGAAAACAGTGGGAGTGTCGTCGAGCTTGAGGAGGCTCGAGAGACTCAAATAGACATTAATGAGATACCTGGTTAAGCACAACAGCCGACAACTCATAATGATGAGCAATCGGCTGGACCTATTGTAACACCACATCTTTGTAGATCTGGTAGAACATGCAATATTCCTGAGAGATATGGATTTCTCGTAAGCGAATCGAACGACGTGTTACTCATTGATGATGAGGAGCCTACCAGTTATGAAGAAGTACTGACAAGTTCAGAAAGGGATAAGTGGCTTGGTGCCATGAAGTCGGAAATGGATTCCATGTATGAAAACCAAGTTTGGAACTTGGTTGACCCACCTGAAGGGATAAAGCCTATAGGGTGCAAGTGGGTTTTCAAGAAGAAAACCGACATGTATGGTAATGTGATTACCTATAAGGCTAGATTGGTAGCGAAAGGATATCTTCAAAAATAAGGTGTTGATTATGACGAAACCTATTCGCCTGTAGCTATGCTTAAATCCATTCGGATGCTCCTGGCCATAGCGGCTCATTATGATTATGAGATATGGCAGATGGATGTGAAAACAGCTTTCCTTAATGGAAACCGGCTCGAGGATGTGTATATGATACAGCCTGAGGGTTTCACATCGGTTGATAAAACCAAGGTATGCAAATTGCGACGGTCCATTTATGGATTGAAGCAAGCATCCAGGAGCTGGAATATCCGTTTTGATGAGACAATCAAAAAGTTTGATTTCTCATAAAATCCAGACGAACCTTGTGTGTACAAGAAGGTTAGTGGGAGGCAACAGATTCTAGTATTGTATGTCGATGACATACTACTTATAGGAAACGATGTTTCAATCTTACAAAGAAGTTTGGTTATCCAAGACATTCTCCATGAAAGACTCGGGAGAAGCAACCTACATCCTCGGATTAAGATCTATAGAGATAGATCAAACGGTTGCTTGGTCTTTCGCAGCTACATATATAGACCAAGTGCTAAAGAGGTTTAGCATGTCGAATCCAAGAAAGGTTTCCTACCCATCGCATGGGGTACACCTTCAAGTCTATGTGTCCGCGCAGAAGATTTAGAGGATTTGCATGAGTAAGATTCTATGCATCCGCAATAGGATCTATCATGTATGCTATGTTATGTACGAGGCCCGATGTATCGTATGCTCGAGTGTCACGAGCAGATACCATTCGATCCAGAATGGATCATTGGGTCATAAGACGATCCTTAAGTACTTGAGAAGAACTAAGGATGTGTTCCTAATATATGGAGAAGGGTACATGGTGATACGGGTATACGGATGATCCGCATGCATAAGGATGATTCCATGTCTTAGTCCGTATGTATTCACCTAGAATGGAGGCGCAATAAGTTGGAAAGGTTCCAAGCTTGACACTATAGCGGATTCTCGCCACTAAGGCGTAATACATTGCCTTTGGAAGAAGGAAGCGGTTTGGATCAAGTAGTTCATCTATGAACTTGATGTGGTCTCATCAATGATCCAAACATGTGCTTCGCTATCATCTTATCAGAGAGATCATCGTAGGGAACGAAATACAAATCGAGAAAATTCCCACCGAAAGGAACTTAGCGATCCTTGACTAAAGGCATTACCTCAAAGTAAATCGAGGGTCATGTTAGAGCTTATGGTATTGGATACCGTAGCGATTGGCATTAGGCCAAGTGGGAGTCTGTTAGTAATATATGAGAGATGTCCTAAGGCAATCGCTTTATGTATGAACCATTTATATGATAAATGAAGATTCACTATTTGAGTATACATGTTTTATGTATTTGATTGATCTTAAACTCATTTATCAATGTCCACGATACGATTCACAAAGATGAGAGAATTTGTGATTGGATCACAACTAGTGAGTATCTCTACATGTGTAATTGTGATGTATCTAATTATCCCTAGTCGATGAATTGATGGATTCGACACCATCAATTCACGAGACTAGCACGAGGTATACTCTTGGTGTATCCAAGCAAACCGATTCTCACCGGGCCGAGACATTGTGATGTCCGAGTTAATCGTGGATGCTAGTTATGGTAACTAGTTCATCGAGTGACCAGAAGACTTCATATGGTTCTCTGTGATATATAGATATGTCAATGAAGTTCTTATCGGGCTTAAGTGCGATGTTCTTCGACTTGCGTATTCAAGTCATCTTGATCATGGAGACTTATGCTTTGACATCTTAAGCAAACATCTAAGGAGATGTGGACCCGGATGATTGGGTATAAGTCGGCGTGATCAAGGTGTTTGAATAGCCTATAAAGGATTCACCACTCCTTGCAGGAGATGTATACCCATGGCCTCTCGTCGGATTGTTACTAAAGTCTTTGCCAAAGCATTACATGTTTAGAGTAAGGTACTCTTCGATACATGTGGAGTAACTAGAACTGTGAGGACGAGGAAATGATACTTGGGCTAGGTGTGACGAGAGTCACTTAGTGGGACCACACAATAGACCATGTCCTCAACCAAGTGGGTATAAGATGAGTGAAGGGAATGGGGCACGATTCATTCGAGCATCAAGGGTTTCGTAAATAGTTCGATCAACCGCTGATCTTTTCTGCTAATTGGGGATCATGATGTACTACTAGGTGCCACTCATGATCGCTCTATAATTAATGGTTAATTATAGACGCCAACATAAACCGAGAACCTATTTGGTCACACGACAACGAGTGTAATCCAAAGGATTTAAAACGAGCTTGAGAATGGGATTCTCAGACCGAGAGAAACTATGTTTGGTTGGACCAAACATAAAGCGAGCATGAAATTGTTTCAGTCGCAATGGAAGCGTGGATGGGCCGTATCTTATGAAGACATAATGGATGAACCAAAATGGTTTGGTTCTAATCCAATGGATGAGAATAAACCAAAGGGTTTGGTTTATTTTAAACGAATGAACCAAAAGTTGGTTCGGTTCGTTTTAACTTAAAATAAACCATCATGGTTTGGTTTATTTTAACTTATCTTAATGGAGCAGGTTAACGGGCTTTATGGATATGATCCATTAACCATTAAGAGAATTAGTTCTCTATAAAATAGGGCTTAAACCCTAACCCTAAAGCTAATGAAGTTTTGGCCGCCCAACCCTAGCCTCCTTTTGTTGTTGCCGCCCAACATGGTGTTGCCGCCAACTTCATGGATCTGCTGCCACCTCCTTGCCGCCGGCATCCAAGCTTCAGCCGGCGATGCTCCGGCGACCCTCCGGTGATCTCTTGTGGGTTCGGTGATAAGGTGAGCTCCACATCTCCTTTGGCCGGCCTCTATTCCTCCACCAAAAGCTGTCCAGTTTTTCTGGACAGCTTGTTTCTTTGTTGTCGGAGCATCGTTTGGACGACGGTTAGTGCTCCGACAGCGGCTAACTTACCGGGGATTTGATCTCCGATAATCCTCTGAGGTGGAGGACGAAGGATTCGTCAAACGGTTGATGAATACCTCTCCGGAGAATCGAGTTTTGAGGACTCGGTTTTGGATCCGAATATGGATTCAGATTGTGATCATCTCTCGATCACGTCGTCTTCAACACGAGGCTAGTAACCCGTACGAAGACGAAGCTCGTGGCTTAGCGAAGTCATCCCGAGGAGCTCGGCGTGGATACAGATAGAGACGATTCTTACGAGGATCGTTCCGGTTGATGCCGTTCCCGCTATACGTCATACGAAAGGTATAACGTAGATAAATTTCCTTTTATTGCAAATTTTAATTTACGGTTATGTCTACACTTGTTGTAATATGCATGTGTGTGTTGTGTGTGTTGTAATAAATATAGATTTATTATTTTTAATTTCTTCCGCTGTGCTCATGTTTACGAAACATGATCGAACACACACATGTCGCGGTGCCGGAAACCCAACAACTTGCTCATCAACCAACTCACAAAGATGAAGGACTACGATATGAGCATCCATATGCTCATGCTGCTTTTGTAGCTTGGGTTCCATCGTGGCTAGCATGATGCAACTCATTTGTTTAGAATCACTCACATGTTTCTGATAGGCCAACAATTGGTCCAGAGTTGCATCGTCACTAGGACGGGCGGGAAGAGGCGCTTCGAGGACATTTGCAAGCTTTTCAACCTTGAGAACAATTCTCAAGCTTCTAAGCCAGTCCATGAAGCTTGGCCCAGTCAATTTATTTGAATCCAAAATGGAATACAAATTCAAACACATCATGATCAATATATTAACTTAGAAATACAAAACGAGCATATATGAGAAAGATGATTTTAAAAATGCATCAATATACATTTATAAATCCCATTCATTTTTCGAATTTCAAAAACCCCAAAATCACTTTGGGAGATTGTAGGTCCATCTCCGAATGGGCTGATATCCATCATAGTTATGAACAACCTTGGAGAGAGTCCAACAAGCCATTCATAACTACGACGGTAGGTATCTTCTATACCGATTGCATATCACGTATATGCAACTATCACAATGTGCTATCAACTAATTGAATGTTCACACATACATCGGGTTGTTAACACATTAACAAGTATGCATCATATGCATAGCACCCAACTTCACCTCCCTTTACATCGACCTTGGAGAGAGTCCAACAAGCCGATGCTCCAGGTTAAAGCCAACCCATTAATCGGGACATAATTTTAATATGGTTAGAGCGCATTCAACCAATTAGCCCAGCTTGGAGAGAGTCCAACAACCAAAGCTAACGATTGACCTCTGACTCTTACCATATTAGTATTAAACTATTCCATGGTTTGAACATATTCGGGTTCGAGCCGGGCTTGGAGAGAGTCCAACAACCCAAACAAGAAACGGAACTCTGGTTCTAACTATATTAATGGAAGGTGTAGGCTTTAATATTGTTAAAGGGTTTTTATGTCTCATCCTCTTTGCATGCAAATAACTATTATCTACATGGCATGGCATACATGACATACATCTACATGTCACGACACGCATGACATAATGTTATGCATCTAATGCAATTACATGGCATACAATTATGTCATGTATATATTTCCTTATATGTCATAACTATTTATGGAAATAAAATATGTTTAAGATTTGGTTCTCCAAATCAAATCATAATTAAATTAGGAAACAAATTTCCAAATCTAATCACATATTTTATTCATGGAATTATTTGATTAAGGAAAATCTATTTAGGAAACCAATTTCCTAAATCATTAAAACTACTTATGGAAATAAAATATTTTAAGATTTGATTTCCCAAATCAAATCATGATTAAATTAGGAAACAAATTTCCAGAATCTATCAAATATTTTATTTATGGAAAATATCAATTTCCATAAATACTTCCAACTTTCCAAAAGTGGAAGATTTCCATAAATACTTCTAGACTTTCCAAAATTGAAAAATTTCCATAAATACTTCTAAATTTCCAAAATTAGAAAATTTCTAGAAATAAATTATGACTATCGCAAAACCATTTTACGATTATGTCGAAACACAACCTGGGCTCTGATACCACTGTTGGGTTTCCGGCACCGCGGCGTGTGTGTGTTCGATCATGTTTCGTAAACATGAACACAGCGGAAGCAATAAAAATAATAAATACTCCTATTTATTACAGCACACACAACACACGCATGCATATTACAACAAGTGTAGACATAACCGTAAATTTAAATTTGCAATAAAAGGAAATTTATCTACGTTATACCTTTCGTATGACGTGTAGCGGGAACGACATCAACCGGAACGATCCTCGCTAGAATCGTCACTATCCGTATCCACGCCGAGTTCCTCGGGATGACTTCGCTAAGCCACGAGCTTCGTCTTCGTACGGGTTACTAGCCTCGTGTTGAAGACGACGTGATCGAGAGATGATCACGATCCGAATCCAAATTCGGATCCAAAACGAGTCCTCAAAACTTGCTTCTCCGGAGAGGTATTCGTCAATCGATTGACGAATCCTTTGTCCTCCACCTCAGAGGATTACCGGAGATCGAATCCCCGGTAAGTTATCCGCTGTCGGAGCTCTAACCGTCGTCCAAACGAAGCTCCAACGAGAGGAGAAGAAGCTGTCAAGAAAACTGGACAGCTTGGTGGAGGAGTAGGCGCCGGCCAAGAACAAGGAAGCCAAGTGCTCACCTTTTCACCGAGGCCTAGGGAGATCACCGGAGGGTCGCCGGAGGATCACCGGCTGAAGCTTGGTCGCCGGCAAGGAGCTGGACGCCGGCACAAGGGGGTTGGGCGGCCAAGGAGCTTGGGCGGCAACACTAGGTTGGGCGGCAACTCCAACTAGGGTTTTGGATTAGGGCTTAATTATCCATTAAGCCCTCTTTTATAGAGAACTAATTCTCTTAATGGTTAATGGATCATATCCATAAAGCCCGTTAACCCGCTCCATTAAGATAAGTTAAAATAAACCAAACCATGATGGTTTATTTTAAGTTAAAACGAACCGAACCAACTTTTGGTTCATTCGTTTAAAATAAACCAAACCCCTTTGGTTTATTCTCATCCATTGAATTAGAACCAAACCATTTTGGTTCATCCATTACGTCTTCATAGGACGCGGCCCATCCACGCTTCCATTGCGACTGAAACGATTTCATGCTCGCTTTATGTTTGGTCCAACCAAACCTAGTTTCTCTCGGTCTGAGAATCCCATTCTCAAGCTCGTTTTAAATCCTTTGGATTACGCTCATTGTGCGTGTGACCAAATAGGTTCTCGGTTTATGTTGGCCGTCTATAATTAACCATTAATTATAGAACGATAATGAGTGGCACCTAGTAGTACATCATGATCCCCAATTAACCGAAAAGATCAACGGTTGATCCAGAACTATTTCTGAAACCCTTCAGTAGCTCGAATGATTCGTGCCCCATTCTCTTCACTCATCTTATACCCACTTGGTTCAGGACATGGTCTATTGTGTCAGTCCCCACTAGGCTGACTACGTCACACCTAGCCCAAGTATTATTTCCTCGTCCTACGAATTCTAGTTACTCCACATGTATCGAAGAGTACCTTACTCTAAACATGTAATGCTTTGGCCAAAGACTTTAGTAACAATCCGACGAGAGGCCATGGGTATACTTCTCCTCGCAAGGAGTGGTGAATCCTTTATAGGCTATTCAAACACCTTCGATCACTTCGACTTATACCCAATCATCCCGGGTCCACATCTCCTTAGAGATGTTTGCTTAAGATGTCAAAGCATAAGTCTCCATGATCAAGATGACTTGAATACCGCAAGTCAAAGGAACATCGCACTTAAGCCACAATAAGAACTTCATTGACATATCTATATATGCAGAGAACCATATGAAGTCTTACGGCTGATCACTCCAATGAACTAGTTACCATAACTAGCATCCACGATTAACTCCGGACATCACAATGTCTCCAGCCAGTGAGAATCAGCTGCTTGGATACACCAAGGAGTATACCTCGTGCTAGTCTCGACAGAATTGATGGTGTCCAAATCCATCAATTCATCGACTAGGGATAATTCCGATACATCACAATTACACATGTAGAGATACTCACTAGTTGTGATCCAATCACAAATTCTCTCATGCTGTGAATCGTATCGTGGGCATTCAGTAAATGAGTTTAAGATCCAATCAAATACATAAAACATGTATACTCAAATAGTGAATCTTCATTTATCATATAAATGGTTCATACATAAGGCTATTGCATTAGGACATCTCTCATATATTACTAACACCCGGGATGATTGGGTATAAGTCGAAGTGATCGAAGGTGTTTGAATAGCCTATAAAGGATTCACCACTCCTTGCGAGGAGATGTATACCCATGGCCTCTCGTCGGATTGTTACTAAAGTCTTTGGCCAAAGCATTACATGTTTAGAGTAAGGTACTCTTCGATACATGTGCAGTAACTAGAATCCGTAGGACGAGGAAATGATACTTGGGCTAGGTGTGACGTAGTCAGCCTAGTGGGAACTGACACTATAGACCATGTCCTGAACCAAGTGGGTATAAGATGAGTGAAGGGAATGAGGCACGATTCATTCGAGCTGCTGAAGGGTTTCAGAAATAGTTCTGGATCAACCGTTGATCTTCTCGGTTAATTGGGGATCATGATGTACTACTAGGTGCCACTCATGATCGTTCTATAATTAATGGTTAATTATAGACGGCCAACATAAACCGAGAACCTATTTGGTCACACGCACAACGAGCATAATTCGAAGGATTTAAAACGAGCTTGAGAATGAGATTCTTAGACCGAGAGAAACTAGGTTTGGTTGGACCAAACAAGAAGCGAGCATGAAATCATTTCAGTCGCAATGGAAGAGTGGATGGGCCGTGTCTTATGAAGACATGATGGACGAACCAAAATGGTTTGGTTCTAATCCAACGGAGGAGAATAAACCAAAGGGGTTTGGTTTGTTTTAAACGAATGAACCAAAGTTGGTTCGGTTCGTTTTAACTTAAAATAAATCATCATGGTTTGGTTTATTTTAACTTAAATTAATGGAGCGGGTCAATGGGCCTTTGGTTATGATCCAATAACCATTAAGAGAACTTATTATCTATAAAATAGGGCTTAAGGGTTTTTGTTAAACTCTAATCAAAAGCCCTAACCTAATTGTGGCCGCCCAACCTCTCCCTCCTCTCCATCTAGTCGGCACCAACTCCTTGCCGCCGCCCAACTCCTCCATCCGGCGACCAGCTGCTGCCATCTTCTCCACTTGCCGGTGTCGAGCTGCTGCCGGATGAGCTCCAGTGATCATCCTTGGCTCCGGCGACAAGGTGAGCACATTGCTTTCCTTATTTGGCCGGCGCAAGGTCTCCACCAAAGCTGTCCAGTTTTATGGACAGCTTGTTTCCTTCTTGTCGGAGCGTCATTTGGACGACGTGTGGTGATCCGACAGTGCCTCCCTTGCCGGGGATTCGATCTCCGGCAATACTCATAGGTGGAGGACGAAGGATTCGTCAAACAGTTGACGAATTCCTCTCCGGAGAAGCGAGTTTTTGAGGACTCATTTTGGATCCGAATTTTGATTCGGATCGTGATCTTCTCTCGATCACATCGTCTTCAACACGAGGCTAGTAACCCATACAAAGACGAGACTCGTGACTTAGTGAAGTTATCCCGAAGATACTCGGCGTGGATACGGATAGAGACGATTCTAGCGAGAATCATTCCGGTTGATGCATTTCCCGCTACACGTGATACGTCAGGTATACGTAGTTTAAGTTTCCTTTTATTACAAAATTTGAAATTGCGGTTATGTCTACACATGTTGTACTATGTATGCGTGTGATGTGTGTGTTGTAATAAATTAGATTTATTATTTTATTCCTTCCGCTGTGCACATGTTTACGAAACATGTTCCAACACACACTCGCCGCGGTGCCAGAAACCCAACAGTGGTATCAGAGCCCAGATTGTGTTTCGACATAATCGTAAAATTGTTTTGCGATAGTCATAATGATTTTTTTGGAAATTTTCTACTTTTGGAAAGTTAGAAGTTTTTATGGAAATTTTTCAATTTTGGAAAGTCTAGAAGTATTTATAGAAATCTTCCACTTTTGGAAAGTTGGAAGTATTTATGGAAATTGATATTTTCCATAAATAAAATATTTGATTAGATTTTGGAAATTTGTTTCCTAATTTAATCATGATTTGATTTGGGAAATCAAATCTTAAAATATTTTTATTTCCATAAGTAGTTTTGATGATTTAGGAAATTGGTTTCCTAAATTGACTTTCCTTAATCTAATATTTCCACAAATAAAATATGTGATTAGATTTGGAATTTTATTTCCTAATTTAATCATGATTTGATTTGGAGAATCAAATCTTAAACATATTTTATTTCCATAAATAGTTATGACATATAAGGAAATATTGTACATGACATAATTATATGCCATGTAATTGCATTAGATGCATATCATTATGCCATGCGTGTCGTGACATGCAGATATATGCCATGTATGCCATGCCATGTAGATAATAGTTATTTGCATGCAAAGAGGATGAGACATAAAAGCCCTAACTCAATATTAAAGCCTACACCTTCCATTAATATGGTTAGAACTAGAGTTCCGTTTCTTGTTCGGGTTGTTGGACTCTCTCCAAGCCCGACTCGAACCCGAACATGTTCAAACCATGGAATAGTTTAATACTAATATGGTAAGAGTCAGAGGTCAATCGTTAGCTTTGGTTGTTGGACTCTCTCCAAGCCGGGCTAATTGGTAGAATGCACTCTAATCATATTAAAACTATTTCTCGATTAATGGGTTGGCTTTAACCTGGAGCATCGACTTATTGGACTCTCTCCAAGGTCGATGTAAAGGGAGGTGAAGTTGGGTGCTATGCATATGATGCATACTTGTTAATGTGTTAACAACCCGATGTATGTGTGAACATTCAATTAGTTGATAGCACATTGTGATAGTTGCATATACGTGATATGCAATCGGTATATTTGATACCTACCATCATAGTTATGAATGGCTTGTTGGACTCTCTCCAAGGTTGTTCATATCTATGATGGATATCAACCCATTCGGAGATGGACCTACGATCTCCCGAAGTGATTTTGGGGTTTTTGAAATTCGAAAAATGAATGGGATTTATAAATGTATATGGATGCATTTTAAAATCATTTTCTCATATATGCTCATTTTGTATTTCTAGGTTAATCGATTGATCATGACGTCTTTGAATTTGTGCACTATTTTGGATTCAAACAAATTGACTGGGCCTAACTTCCTGGACTGGCTTAGAAACCTGAGAATTGTTCTCAAGGTGAAAAAGCTAGCATATGTCCTTGAAGAGCCTCTTCCCAACCGTCCTAAGGACGATGCAACCTGCATCAAATGTTGCTCTATCGTGGCATGTGGCGATTCGAGTGGGCGAGGCATCATGCTAGCGCGATGGTACCGAGCCGCAAAGCAAAGATGAGCATATGGATGCTAATACTATGGTCTTCCATCTTCATGAGTTGTTTGATGAGCAAGCGAGATCCGAAAGGTTCGAAGTCTCCAGGCTCCTCTTCACCACGAAGATGCAAGAAGGTTCGTCTTTAGTGCAGTTTGTGCTAAAGATGAACGAGTACATCGAGCGGCTAGCCACCCTCGGGTTTGTGATGGATCATGAATTAAGTATTGACTTAATTCTACATTGTTTGCCCAAGAGATTCTCACAATTTGTGATGAACTATCGGATGAACAAATTAGAATCCACTATTCCTGAGCTCCTCAATATGCTGAAGACTGTGGAGCCTTCTGTGAAGCATGAGGAGAAGGTGGTTCTGTTAGTTGATTCCTCAAAGAAAGGTTCTAAGAGGAAGGCAAAGGAACAGAAGAAAGGGAAGAACAAGAAGGCAAAGAAGGCAGAACCAACATAAAAGGGCACTTGCCATCATTGTGGCAAGGAAGGCCACTGGCAAAGAAACTGCTAGATTTATCTTGAGTCCATGAAGAAGAAAAAGGCATTCGATGCCCCATCCTCTTCAGGTATCTTCGTTATTGATTGTCATTCTATTTCCTTAGACACTTGGGTATTGGATATTGGGTGTGGCTCACATATATGTAATGACATACAGGGGCTAAGGAATAGAAGAAGACTCGTCAGAGGGGAGTCAAATTTGCGAGTTGGCAATGGAGCAAAGGTTGCTGCGGTCGCCATCGGAACTTATTTGCTGAAGCTCCCTAGTGGACTAGTCTTGGAACTGGACAATTGCTATTGTGTTCCTTCTCTAATAAAGAACATTGTTTCTATTTCCTGCTTAAATAGAAATGGTTTCCATTTGACATTTAGTAACAATTGTTGTTATATAACTTTGAATGGCGTACTTTATGGAACTGGAACATTGAGCAATGACATTTATACGTTGGATGTATCCAGTGACATTTTTAATATCGAAGCGAGCAACAAGCGTGCTTGAAAGAATAATCACTTAGACTCCTACATGTGGCATTGTCGTCTTGGCCATGTAAGCAAGAAACGCATGTTCGAATTACACCGATGTGGAATTCTAGAATCGTTTGAATTGGATTCATACGATACATGTGAATCATGCTTAAAAGGAAAGATGACTAAGTTACCTTTTACAGGAAAAGGTGAACGAGTGGGAGAGTTACTAGGTCTAATACATACTGATGTATGTGGACCTATGTCAACTCAAGCTTTAGGAGGCTATAGTTACTTCATTACCTTCATCGATGATCACTCACGATTTGGGTATGTGTTCTTGATGAAACACAAGTCTGAAGCCTTTGAAAGGTTCAAAGAATTCAAAAATGAAGTAGAGAAACAACATGACAAGAGTATTAAAATACTTCGATCGGATCGAGGTGGTGAATACTTAAGTCAAGAGTTTCTTGATTATCTAAGAGACAATGGTATATTGTCTCAATGAACTCCGCCATATACACCACAGCATAATGGTGTATCTGAGAGGCGTAACTGGACCTTGTTGGACATGGTCAGGCCAATGATGAATCATGCGAATCTTCCCAAGTCCTTTTAGGGCTATGCACTTCAGACAACGGTTTACTTGTTAAACAGAATGCCAACCAAGGTAGTCTCTACTACTCCATATGAGATATGGAATAGTAAGAAACCTCATGTATCTTACTTGAAGATATGGGGTTGTCCTACTAAAGATAGACAAACCGATGCTAAGTCTGATAAATGTCTATTTATTGGATACCCTAAGGAAACAAGGGGTTACCAATTCTATCATCCTGTGGAACAAAAGATGTTTGTTTCAAGGCATGCTGTGTTTCTAGAGAAAGAGTTTCTCTTGCAAGAAAATAGTGGGAGTGACATCGAGCTTAAGGAGGCTCGAGAGACTCAAATAGACATTGATAAGATACCTGGTGAAGCACAACAGCCGATAACTCATGAGAAATCGGTTGGACCTACTGTAACACCACATCTTCGTAGATCTGGTAGAACACGTAATATTCTTGAGAGATATGGATTTCTCGTAAGGGAATCGAACGACGTGTTACTCATTGATGATGAGGAGCCTACCAGTTATGAAGAAATGCTGACAAGTTCAGAAAGGGATAAGTGACTTGAAGCCATGAAGTCAAAAATGGATTCCATGTATGAAAACCAAGTTTGGAACTTGGTTGACCCACCTGAAGGCATCAAGCCTATAGGGTGTAAGTGGGTTTTCAAGAAGAAAACCGACATGGATGGTAATGTGATTACCAATAAGGCTAGATTAGTGGCGAAAGGATATCATCAAAAGCAAGGTGTTGATTATGACGAAACCTATTCGCCTGTAGCTATGCTTAAATCCATTCGGATGCTCCTGGCCATAGCGACTCATTATGATTATGAGATATGACAGATGGATGTGAAAATAGCTTTCCTTAATGGAAACCTGCTCGAGGACGTGTATATGATACAAACAGAGTGTCACGCCCCGAGGGAGTCTCCGCCAGACGAAAATCCGGCAGCACCTCTCCTGTACGGGTGACAATACCAATTTTTATACAAGGCCTACACGGCCACTATACATCGGTCAACACAACCGGAATCATACCACATCACACGCAGATAATAATAAGGCCTCAGGCCAACAAATCTAGGTAAACAAAAGTCTACTCTAACTAGACTTACCCCTTCTGCCATCTGGGCAGGAATACTCAACCGAAATCCAATCGAAACAAAAATCCGATCAAAGGTCCCTAAGGACATACCAAAACATCCACAGGTACAAATATCCAACTCCAGTCCTAAACATATATTCTAATCCAAATACCCAAAAACCGTAAACACAAATAACAAAATACACTTCCAAGATCTGCATGTGTCTGCACCATCGTAGAGAGCAAAACTAAAGCAACATGTAACTGGAACGTAAGTTCAAAGAACTTAGCGGATACTAGTCGATATGAATAGTAAGAAATAGCTAACAATACTAATCATGCGATCATCTCATATATATGGTAAGCAAGAAATAAATGCAAAAGGATCAGACTCACGAGTCTCCTACCCTGATATAGGAGCATGTGCCCTACTATAAGAGATAAAGTCATCACCATATAAGAATATGAATCCTGTATGCATGACAATCATATGCAACATCCAAGGCATCAATACAATAATGCAGCAAACACAATACAAATGCAATCCGTGCAAAAATGCATGCCGTGCCAATGACATGGTCACCCCTGACGCCAGTCAGCCGCCTCACACGCAATGGTGAAGCCGAGTGGGTAGGGCTATGACAACTGTGCACTCTGCCATCACTACTCCTGAGTGACCGAGTGGACAGGATGCTGTCGGAGTACACCTATCCTCCTGCCCCAAACATAGTGGGGGAGCTAAGCTCTCATCTCCCGGTGTCATAGACGGAGGAGGGATCCTCGCCCACTACCACGCTGCCGCGCTACTCATGAGCGGTCGGCGAACTGGTGAGCAAGCGCACACACCCTCCTGATGTACCACTAACCCATGAGTGGCCGTGTGTGCAGGCCATGTAACTAGCTGCGGGCTCAACAATAATGGAACCCCGTCCAGTCAGCATGCAATCATGCAAGATGGTGCATGATACTAAAGCATGTAAATCCTACTCAAAATACCTATCCGAATAATATGTACAATCAATATGTACATATCCATAATCCAAATACTATGATCCAAGTAAAACAGGAAGATATAAACATACTGATCAAATGCATGTATCTAATAGGCACAAAAACATACTAGGCATATAAACATGAATATTATTGCATGCTATCCTAACTAACATATCAACTTGACTATATCTAAAAGATAAGTCAAAGTACCCGCCTGATAAAATGTCCGCAAAAGAACCAAATCGTCACGACCGTGAACACCGCCTCGGATCAAACCTGATACTTAAGCACTAAGATACGATCCATCGTCAAATCAAATCCTAAGCCGATTTCGGACATAAACCAATTAACCCAAATGCTTAATAAAATCCCGGTCACATCCCACCTAATATAACTATCGTTTCATCCAATTAAGCAAATATGATTTTTCAACCCCTAAAATCATGTTTATCATATCCAAACAAAATCGCATAGCCTGTTCTATTCACCAAAACAGCCCAAACGAGTCCTCTCCTCTCATTCACAGCAACTTAAATGACCAAACCAACTCAAACTCGTAGTCAACTCCATAGATCAAGAATCCAACTGCATATAACCAAAATTAACCACCATATGCACAAAGAAAAGGAGCAGATCATGCTTACCAGCGATTGAAACCTCGCCGGCAGTAACCCCAGGTTCTTGAGCTCTAGCGAAGATGGCGACCTCCGTTCAGATCTCGCTGCAGCAAAAACCCACCACACCAACAGCCCAACCTACTTCCAATCCCAAGCTCCACACATGCGATCTTGCCCCAGCTTCGATCGGGAAGAACAACTCCCACTTCGAACCGTCGCCTAGCCGCTGCCAGCCTCCGTTTGTTCCAGCAGAGACCTCCGCCGCAGATCAACACGCAGCGGTGACTCCTCTGACCTAACTTCCGGCCACGTGCTCGCTCGCCGCCGGCGTAATCCCGCCGCCCTTGGCCAGGGAAGATCGCCGGGAGAAAGGCGTCGAAAATCGGCGGCCGAGTGCGTCGGAATCGCTTGCGTCGAAGCGCGGTGGCGGCCGCGAGCTTCGAGCGGACGTCGGAGAGATCGCGTCGAAATGGGTAGGTCACGACGGAGAGGCTGTAGCCCATGGCGACGGCGATGGGGCGAGCTCGAGCAGCAACGTCGGTGTGGCTGTGGACAGCGCCGACGCAGGGAAGGAGGAGGAGCTGAGGAATGGCGACGCATGGGTGGCGTCGTGAGAAAAGGCGGTGCGGCGGGGAAGAAAAGGCGGCGCTGGGAGAATGAGGGTTGCGCGTCGAGGAGAAACTTCGCCTAAGAAACCGTCACGAAGAGTGGTTCGGGCGCAACGGGGAATAAGAAAAGAAACCTAGGTTTTCGGTTAATAAAATTTATTAACCCCTTAATACAGATAATCCAAACAGACCTTTTAAAAGCCTGTTTTTCTTATCCCTGTAAATATCTCGTACAAGCCCCGTTTAAATCCAGAAAAATTCCTAAAAATCCCAAAAAATTTCCAGGATTATTTCCTCAATTATTTGGCCATTTAATTTACTATTTAAATTTTTCCGTATTTAACATTCTCCCCCACTAATAAAAATTTGGTCCCCAAATTTCCTACTCAGATGTATAACGAGTAAGAAATACCACAAGTACTGATAATATACTTCACGTACCTTAAGTAAACAAGTGGGGGTATTGAGCTCTGATCTTTTCCTCGAGCTCCCAAGTAGCCTCTTCGTCGGTGTGGTGACTCCACTCGACCTTGACAAGTCGCACAACCTTGATTCGCAACTGTCGTTCCTTGTGATCCAAAATTCGTACCGGAACCTCTACGTAAGTAGCATCAGGTTGAATGGAACCTGATACATCTGATAGAATGTGTAGAGTCTGACATATACTTCCTCAGCATGAACACTTGAAACACATCCTGGATGCCAGCCAAAAACGGTGGTAGCCCTAGACGGTAAGCGACTGCTCCGATCCTCTCAAAAATCTCGAAAGGCCCAATGTACCTTGGAGCTAACTTACCACGGAGGTCAAATCTCTTTACCCCTTTCATGGGTGAACTCGCAGGAATACCTGATTACCAATAGAGAACTCACGAGGTCTCCGTCTCTGATCTGCATAACTCTTCTGACGATCCTGCGTCTCGGTCATCCTTTGTCTGATAGTACAGACCAACCCTGCCTCATCGAGCTTTATGTGTCCTAGCAACTGGTCCTCCCGATTGCCCCCAAAATCCATAACACAGACCCCAACAAATCCTCTAGTATCTAAATGGTCCGCTCGGTGTCCATCTACTGCATACAAAATCCACTCCACCACACACTCTACAAGTGCGTGGAAGGCTATCGCGACCAAACTTCCTTGTTACAACCATTCGTGTTCCAGCTACTCTATAGTAGCTATCCAGTAGCTAGCCAAAACTCCATGAGCATTTCTGCTCCTCACCTCTTCTAAACCATATAATAACTGCGAAGTCCACGTCATAAATATACGACAACCCATCTCGTAGTTCCTCATTTGACGTAAACACGGGATACGTCTCGATCAACTAAATCAGAAACGCTCCATTCTCTGAAACATTGCATCCGCATGCAATACCCTTCCTTCCACCCGAGAATGATCAAACAACACGGGTGTAAAAGTCAATCATTGTCTGAGCTGTGAAACTAATTTCACAAGCTTTAGACCAAATAAATTCCATCACCAGTCAACGGTATAGTACCACTAGAACATCCTATCCATATCTATGGTAATAATCAAATCAATACCAAAAAAAAAAATCATCATCTACGGTGGTCGAGTGCTCAACTCCAACTACCACCATCACAAATGATCCAATCGTGTCCAGAATACACGATTTCCCAAATCCCTGGACGACTAAGTCGTCAATAAGTCTAATAAGATAATCAAAAGCTCAAACAATTCATACCAAGTATGAAATTGTCATTGCTACACACATGTATTCTCTTTACTCTAAGCTGATGATATAAAAATCATCACAACGACAATGATAATTGTAGGACACCATGTCACTACAATATCATCACACCAATCACCAATCAATCCTAGAGTATATATAGGTATCCTATAGCTGATCTAAATAGATCATATATATCCACAATGAAGGATATTCATTTCCTTCTACAGCTACCGCATTCTATCATCGATAATCGATGCATAACCTCAAAGGTTCATCTCTCTTTTAACAAAGAGTTCCGGATCTTCTCTAGAAGAAAATACTGGGACAGATAAATATCCCATCCAACACCTCCTATAATAAGGTAAAACGATCTTTCATCGTCTTGACCAGTGTAAGTATACACGTCTTATCCATAACCAAATCACTATTAGTAGGGACTGATACTCTCTGAGGGTTTACTCCTTGACCTTCAAATGGGTGACTAGCAGGCCAAATCCCTAGCTTCCTAATTCGACATCAGTCGGCACCTCTAAAGAATCCGTACCTCTGAAATCATCATTAGATTCCTCAAGATCAATACGTTATCGACATCGTCCCCGACCATGAGTAGGGACAATTCCACTAAGTCAATAGTTTTCCTAGCCACAAAAGTACCGTAACTACTAAAGACAATACTTTTCCTATAGCTCAGAGATATCCTTCAGCTTGCTTGGTCTCAAAACACGAGAACTCCCAAAATCTACGGAAAATAAAATCCTCGAAACACAAAACCCGCAAACCAAAACCGCAAACCAATAAATTGTCACGTCCTGGGGGCATATCCGTCATCCAAATGACAAGGGAGCCCCTTAGTGACAATATCCAGAATCCATGGACCAAATCCGGTAAAAACCTCGAAATAATTATAGAAATATAAGTATTTCAATAACTGCATGCATGCACGACTAAACATATATCAATCAAAGTAAAATAGTTTTATGACCCCAAATCCAATTGCGACCAAAAATCCAAAGTGCATAAATAAAATGCAATACCAATAAAGTAAACAAAGCGGCATCTCGACGATGCAGTGGGACAAGCACGGCAAGGAACTCTCTGAGCGACTCGAAGGTAGGTCAACATGACACGTCCTCCATCAATTAACCTAGAGTATAAGTGAGGAGGGGGGTGAGTACAACCACTCTGTGGATGTATAGACAATAGTGCATAATCATAATGCACATAATGGAAGTCACAGGGAACAAGTTAGAGTAACCCAACCCTCAGAGTACCAATATCAGTCTGCAACTAACCTAATCAGCAGTATAATAAATATACCTGCAACATACACAACCACTGCAACAAGCAGTGCACATCCAGATACCACGACAAAGTCTCGTGGCTCTCGCACAAAAAGGGAACTATCTATGAGCTACTGCGAACGTAACCCATGGGCCGACAAGCAATAGCACGGTCTACGCGCAACTATATGCTACCACGAATGAGACTCGTGGATAGATAGGCAGTATATAGATATCTAATTATTGACTGCAGGCATTAGCATACTATCACCAATAGGTCGCGTGAGCAGTCGATTATCCTAGGTTGTTAAACCTAGGGTTATCCAATATATCTAGCATAGAACATCTATCAAAATTGATAAGGATCATCGATCTACAATTAAGCCCATTGAGGCGATCAAGCGAGGGTTTCAACACCTCTAATACGAAATGTTTATCAAATTTGGTAAAGATCATCAACTTATAAATAAGTAAGTCGAGATGATTAAATCTAGCTTTCCAACCCTTCTAACATAATCGGTTATCAAGGTCGATCAAAATCATAAGTCCACTAATAATCACGTCGAGACGATTAATCATAGGGTTCGCCCCAACTAACAGGAAATGCCTATCAAGGCCAATAAGGACCACAAGTCTACTATCAAGCCCTTCAAGAGGGTTAATCCCAAATTATATCGTCCTACCAGCTCAATCATGCATGCTACAATATGCTACCACGAACAGATCTCGTGGGTACTTAAGATGTAAAGTAGCTATCTAGCTACATGCGTCATACGAATCCGATTATCACCAACTCCGAACGAATAACACAAAAATATAACCTTACAATAGGTCATCTCAACCATGATTGGGAGATATAGTAAGGATTAATTGCATCCTAATCATACGAACTCTACTAGTCCGATCACCATATCACTGAAACAGTAAATGGGTAATCACATACCAATATGCACATCCGGTTATTACGCCTAGGGTTCCAACACCTAGGGTTCCACTAATGTTGTTTCATTCCTGAGATCCGCTCCTACAGAATAACCTCATCTAAGTTATTCTACCTCTACCAGTCTTAATTATGGTATCCACCACAAAACACATAACCATATAAACATATAACAAGCTGTCTAATAAACGACAGCATAGTCCTACTAATGGGAATCAATGGCTGAAATTAATTAGGGTATTACTAAAGGGTCATGCCAGAACAAAGTCAAGGCAATATATAAATAAAGCATCAGATGCTTATATATACTCTAAACTATATAAGCTATGTAATCATGTCCTCATGCCTTCTACGAATTTATCCATCTTAGTCATATTATTCAACTAGTCTAATAATCCTAATACTAGTCAAATCCTAAGTGGTAAACATCTACCAATAATATCTAATCATTTTTATCACAATGATAACAAGCTACGTATAGCAGTAATAGCAATTTATAACCAAATGCTATCTATAAACCAGCAACCTAAAAATCTAACAGTCCAATAGATATCAGGTTAAAACAATACTAGATAAAACATGATATCACCGCATAACCAAATATAACCAATATAAATATGTACCAAATCTAGAAAATTTTCTAGAATTTATTTACCTGTTAGCCGTCTGGAGATGTCCTGTTGCCGCCAAATCCCCCATATTGACCTCGTCAATAATACCTCGAATTTCCGAAACATAAAAATCGTCGGAAATCCGTACAACTCCGAAAATACCCAGTTAACCTACCAAACTTGGCGAACTCCATAAACCCAAAGACCCTAAGGAACTCGGAAACCTACGCTCTGATACCAAATAAATTGTCACGCCCCGAGGGAGTCTCCGCCAGACGAAAATCCGGCAGCACCTCCCCTGTACGGGTGACAATACCAATTTTTATACAAGGCCTACACGGCCACTATACATCGGTCAACACGACCGGAATCATACCACATCACACGCAGATAATAATAAGGCCTCAGGCCAACAAATCTAGGTAAACAAAAGTCTACTCTAACTAGACTTACCCCTTCTGCCATCTGGGCAGGAATACTCAACCGAAATCCAATCGAAATAAAAATCCGATCAAAGGTCCCTAAGGACATACCAAAACATCCACAGGTACAAATATCCAACTCCAGTCCTAAACATATATTCTAATCCAAATACCCAAAAACCGTAAACACAAATAACAAAATACACTTCCACGACGAGGGGGTTTGGCAGCTGGACTCTCTCGACTCCATCCTGAAATAGATATAAAACCACGGGGTAAGTTCAAAGAACTTAGCGGATACTAGTCGATATGAATAGTAAGAAATAGCTAACAATACTAATCATGCCAGTACAGTCTCATATATATGGTAAGCAAGAAATAAATGCAAAGGACTGTACTCGCCTGAGTCTCCTACCCTGATATAGGAGCATGTGCCCTACTATAAGAGATAAAGTCATCACCATATAAGAATATGAATCCTGTATGCATGACAATCATATGCAACATCCAAGGCATCAATACAATAATGCAGCAAACACAATACAAATGAAATCCGTGCAAAAATGCATGCCGTGCCAATGACATGGTCACCCCTGACGCCAGTCAGCCGCCTCACACGCAATGGTGAAGCCGAGTGGGTAGGGCTATGACAACTGTGCACTCTGCCATCACTGTTCCTGAGTGACCGAGTGGACAGGATGCTGTCGGAGTACACCTATCCTCCTGCCCCAAACATAGTGGGGGAGCTAAGCTCTCATCTCCCGGTGTCATAGACCAGAGGAGGGATCCCTGCCCGCTACCACGCGCGCTCGCTACCCATGGCGGTCGGCGAACTGACAGAGCAAATGCACACACCCTCGATGTACCACTAACCCATGAGTGGCAGTGTGTGCAGGCCATGTAACTAGCTGCGGGCTCAACAATAATGGAACCCCGTCCAGCCAGCATGCAATCATGCAAGATGGTGCATGATACTAAAGCATGTAAATCCTACTCAAAATACCTATCCGAATAATATGTACAATCAATATGTACATATCCATAATCCAAATACTATGATCCAAGTAAAACAGGAAGATATAAACATACTGATCAAATGCATGTATCTAGTAGGCACAAAAACATACTAGGCATATAAACATGAATATTATTGCATGCTATCCTAACTAACATATCAACTTGACTATATCTAAAAGATAAGTCAAAGTACCCGCCTGATAAAATGTCCGCAAAAGAACCAAATCGTCACGGCCAGTAGACACGCACTCGTGGACAAACACATCTGACATAACTATTGTTAAGCACTAAGATACGATCCATCGTCAAATCAAATCCTAAGCCGATTTCGGACATAAACCAATTAACCCAAATGCTTAATAAAATCCCGGTCACATCCCACCTAATATAACTATCGTTTCATCCAATTAAGCAAATATGATTTTTCAACCCCTAAAATCATGTTTATCATATCCAAACAAAATCGCACAGCCTGTTCTATTCACCAAAACAGCCCAAACGAGTCCTCTCCTCTCATTCACAACAACTTAAATGACCAAACCAACTCAAACTCGTAGTCAACTCCATAGATCAAGAATCCAACTGCATATAACCAAAATTAACCACCATATGCACAAAGAAAAGGAGCAGATCATGCTTACCAGCGATTGAAACCTCGCCGGCAGTAACCCCAGGTTCTTGAGCTCTAGCGAAGATGGCGACCTCCGTTCAGATCTCGCTGCAGCAAAAACCCACCACACCAACAGCCCAACCTACTTCCAATCCCAAGCTCCACACATGCGATCTTGCCCCAGCTTCGATCGGGAAGAACAACTCCCACTTTGAACCGTCGCCTAGCCGCTGCCAGCCTCCGTTTGTTCCAGCAGAGACCTCCGCCGCAGATCAACACGCAGCGGTGACTCCTCTGACCTAACTTGTAACGACCGGGCCCCTGTTGGCGGAATTCGACGACCCCTATTGGTCGACGACCGTCGCCCCTGTTGGCGGAATTCGGCGACCCCTATTGGTCGACGACCGTCGCCCCTGTTGGCCCGTCGTTACTCACCTGGACTTCCCACCCCTGGAAGTGGGTTTTTGCCTTCCCCAGGATTCGAACTCTAGACCTCCAGGCTAAGTACTAAAGTTTATGAATCCTGGTAACCAAGTGATACAGGATCACTTGGTTACCAGGATTCATAAACTTTAGTACTTAGCCTGGAGGTCTAGAGTTCGAATCTTGGGGAAGGCAAAAATCCACTTCGGTGAAGTCGGTGAGTAACGACGGGCCAATAGGCGACGATCGTCGACAATAGGGCGTCATCCGCCAAGCGACGTGTCGCCGACGATACGTCGAACCAACAGGCCCGACCACAATAAAAAGCGCCTTTTTATTGTAACGATCGGGCCCCTGTTGGCGGAATTCGGTGACCCCTATTGGTCGACGACACGGCCCCTATTGGCCGTCGTTACTCACATGGACTTCCACCACCGAAGTGGGTTTTGCCTTCCCGAGTTGAACTCTAGACCTCCAGGCTAAGTACTAAAGTTTATGAATCCTGGTAACCAAGTGATCACTTGATCACTTGGTTACCAGCATTCATAAAATTTAGTACTTAGCCCGAGGTCTAGAGATCTGAGGAAGGCAAAAACCCACTTCGGTGAAGTCCATGTGAGTAACGACGGGCCAATAGAAACGTCGTCGACCAATAAGTCGACGAACCAACGAGGCGATGCGCCGACCAATAGGGGTCGCCGAATTCCGCCAATAGGGGCCCGGTCGTTACATAACTTCCGGCCACGTGCTCGCTCGCCGCCGGCGTAATCCCGCCGCCCTTGCTTGACCGAGGGGAAGATCGCCAGGAGAAAGGGCGTCGAAAGGGTCGGCAGCCAGAGGTACTGTCGGAATCGCTTGCGTGCGGGGCAGGGCTGGCGACCGCGAGAGCTCGGGCGGACGTCGGAGAGATCGCATCGAAATGGGTAGGTCGCGACGGAGAGGCTGTAGCCCATGGCGACGGCGATGGGGCGAGCTCGAGCAGCAACGTCGGTGTGGCTGTGGACAGCGCCGACGCAGGGAAGGAGGAGGAGCTGAGGAATGGCGACGCATGGGTGGCGTCGTGAGAAAAGGAGTCTTGAGGAAGAAAAAGCGTGGGGAGAATGAGGGTTGCGCGTCGAGAGAAACTTACTAAGCGGAAATCACGAAGAAGTGGTTGGTATAGCAGAATAAGAAAAGAAACCTAGGTTTTCGGTTAATAAAATTTATTAACCCCTTAATACAGATAATCCAAACAGACCTTTTAAAAGCCTGTTTTTCTTATCCCTGTAAATATCTCGTACAAGCCCCGTTTAAATCCAGAAAAATTCCTAAAATTTCCCAAAAAAATCCCGAAAAATTTCCAGGATTATTTCCTCAATTATTTGGCCATTTAATTTACTATTTAAATTTTTCCGTATTTAACACAGAGGGTTTCACATCGGTTGATAAAACAAAGGTATGCAAATTGCGACGGTCCATATATGGATTGAAGCAAGCATCCAAGAGCTGGAATATCCGTTTTGATGAGGCAATCAAAAAGTTTGATTTCTCACAAAATCCAGACGAACCTTGTGTGTACAAGAAGGTTAGTGGGAGTGCAGTCGTGTTCCTAGTATTGTATGTCGATGATATATTACTTATAGGAGACGATGTTTCAGTCTTACAGTCAGTTAAGATTTGGTTATCCAAGACATTCTCCATGAAAGACCTGGGAAAAGCAACCTACATCCTCGGGATTAAGATCTATAGAGATAGATCGAAACAGTTGCTTGGTCTTTCGCAGTCTACATATATAGACCGAGTGCTAAAGAGGTTTAGCATGTCGGAATCCAAGAAAGGTTTCCTACCCATCAGGCATGGGGTAAACCTTTCGAAGTCTATGTGTCCGCACACAGAAGACGAGAGGATTTGCATGAGTAAGATTCCCTATGCATCCTCAATAGGATCTATCATGTATGCTATGTTATGTACGAGGCCCGGTGTATCGTATGCTCTGAGTGTCACGAGCAGATACCAGTCTAATCCAGGAATGGATCATTGGGTGGCTGTTAAGACAATCCTTAAGTACTTAAGAAGAACTAAGGATGTGTTCCTAATATATGGAGAAGGGGACATGGTGATACACGGGTATACGGATGCCAGCTTCCAGACAGACAAGGATGATTCCAGGTCTCAGTCTGATACGTGTTCACCTTGAATGGGGGCACAGTGAGTTGGAAAAGTTCCAAACAAGACACTATAGCGGATTCTACCACTGAGGCAAAATACATTGCAGCTTCGGAAGCAGCAAAGGAAGCGATTTGGATCAAGAAGTTCATTTATGAACTTGGTGTGATTCCAGCCATTGTTGAAGCAATACCGGTCTACTGCGACAACAATGGAGTAATTGCACAGGTGAAAGAGCCAAGGTCTCATCAACGATCCAAACATGTGCTTCGCCGCTATCATCTTATCAGAGAGATCATCAGTAGGAAGGAAATACAAATCGTGAAAATCCCCACTGAAAGGAACTTAGCGGATCCTTTAACTAAGGCATTACCTCAAAGTAAGTTTGAGGATCATGTTAGAGCTTATGGTATTGGATACCGTAGCGATTGGTATTAGGCCAAGTGAGAGTTTGTTAGTGATATATAGGAGATGTCCTAAGGCAATTGCCTTATGTCTGAACCATTTATATGATAAATGAAGATTCACTATTTGAGTATACATGTTTTCATGTATTTGATTAGATCTTAAACTCATTTACTGAATGTCCATGATACGATTCACAGCATGAGAGAATTTGTGATTGGATCACAACTAGTGAGTATCTCTATCATGTGTAATTGTGATGTATCAGAATTATCCCTAGTCGATGAATTGATGGATTTGGACACCATTGATTCTGTCGAGACTAGCACAAGGTATACTCCTTGGTGTATCCAAGCAGCTGATTCTCACTGGCTGGAGACATTGTGATGTCCGGAGTTAATCGTGGATGCTAGTTATGGTAACTAGTTCATTGGAGTGACCAGCCGTAAGACTTCATATGGTTCTCTGCATATATAGATATGTCAATGAAGTTCTTACTGTAGCTTAAGTGCGATGTTCCTTTGACTTGCGGTATTCAAGTCATCTTGATAATGAAGACTTATGCTTTGACATCTTAAGCAAGCATCTCTGAGGAGATGTGGACCCGAGATGATTGGGTATAAGTCGAAGTGATCGAAGGTGTTTGAATAGCCTATAAAGGATTCACCACTCCTTGCGAGGAGATGTATACCCATGGCCTCTCGTCGTATTGTTACTAAAGTCTTTGGCCAAAGCATTACATGTTTAGAGTAAAGTACTCTTCGATACATGTGCAGTAACTAGAATCCGTAGGACAAGGAAATGATACTTGGGCTAGGTGTGACGTAGTCAGCCTAGTGGGGACTGACACTATAGACCATGTCCTGAACCAAGTGGGTATAAGATGAGTGAAGGGAATGGGGCACGATTCATCCGAGCTGCTGAAGGGTTTCAGAAATAGTTATGGATCAACCGTTGATCTTCTCGGTTAATTGGGGATCATGATGTACTACTAGGTGCCACTCATGATCGTTCTATAATTAATGGTTAATTATAGACGGCCAACATAAATCGAGAACCTATTTGGTCACACGCACAACGAGTGTAATCTGAAGGATTTAAAACGAGCTTGAGAATGAGATTCTCAGACCGAGAGAAACTAGGTTTGGTTAGACCAAACAAGAAGCGAGCATGAAATCATTTTAGTCGCAATGGAAGCGTGGATGGGCCGTGTCTTATGAAGACATGATGGACGAACCAAAATGGTTTGGTTCTAATCCAACGGAGGAGAATAAACCAAAGGGGTTTGGTTTGTTTTAAACGAATGAACCAAAGTTGGTTCGGTTCATTTTAACTTAAAATAAACCATCATGGTTTGGTTTATTTTAACTTAAATTAATGGAGCGGGTTAACGGGCCTTTGGTTATGATCCAATAACCATTAAGAGAATTTGTTCTCTATAAAATAGGGCTTAAGGATTTTTGTTAAACTCTAATCAAAAGCCCTAACCTAATTGTGGCCGCCCAACCTCTCCCTCCTCTCCATCTAGTCGGCGCCAACTCCTTGCCGCCGCCCAACTCCTCCAACCGGCGACCAGCTGCTGCCGTCTTCTCCACTTGCCGACGTCAAGCTGCTGCTGGAAGAGCTCCGGTGATCATCCTTGGCTCCGGCGACAAGGTGAGCACATTGCTTTCCTTATTTGGCCGGCGCAAGGTCTCCACTAAAGCTGTCCAGTTTTATGGACAGCGTGTTTCCTTCTTGTCGGAGCGTCATTTGGACGACATGTGGAGCTCCGACAGCACCTCCCTTGCCGGGGATTCGATCTCCGGCAATCCTCATAGGTGGAGGACGAAGGATTCGTCAAACAGTTGACGAATTCCTCTCCGGAGAAGCGAGTTTTTGAGGACTCGTTTTGGATCCGAATTTTGATTCGGATCGTGATCTTCTCTCGATCACATCGTCTTCAACACGAGGCTAGTAACCCGTACAAAGACGAGACTTGTGACTTAGTGAAGTCATCCCGAAGATACTCAGCGTGGATACGGATAGAGACGATTCTAGCGAGAATCGTTCCGGTTGATGCCTTTCCCGCTATACGTGATACGTCAGGTATACGTAGTTTAAGTTTCCTTTTATTGCAAAATTTGAAATTGCGGTTATGTCTACACATGTTGTACTATGCATATGTGTGATGTGTGTATTGTAATAAATTAGATTTATTATTTTATTCCTTCCGCTGTGCACATGTTTACAAAACATGTTCAAACACACACTCGCCGCGGTGCCGGAAACCCAACAAAATCTAATAGGAGATCTCCTAATCATCGGATATGTGATCTTGTATGCATTCAGTCTACTCCAAACGTACTTCATCAATTTCCTTTGTAGCTATCACAGATTTTTACGAACTACATGTGAATAAATGAATTAAAATATAATTAAATACTTTAAGTACTATGTACTATGTGATAATTAATTGCACAAATCATTTTACAAATATATATCAATAAGAAAATATTTCTAATAAGGGTGGATAGACGTCCTTTCTCCAAGAGTCCTGCATACCGACATGAAGAAAGAACGCAAAGATAAGAAATAGCATCAGGTGTTGCATTCTGTGCATACATCTGAGCGCGGGTTGGGACAATCCTGAAAGCATAGAGTTCCATGAGATTTGATCTCTGAATTCCATATGATCAAAAACAAAATGATATTCATTGATACTGCCACATTTAGCATACCTCGAGATCTATGCATTAGAAACATGAGTATAAGAACCAAAACCCATTTTAAGTTCTAAAGAGTGAACACTCCTTCCAAACCCAAGACATGCAATAGTGGTGCATGAACTCAAGATGCATACCAATGTGATGTCATTTGGTTCTATCATTGCTTGTCTCATGGAAGAAAATAGCTGTAAACATGTTTCGACCTCCTAGTACTGTGCATATATAACCTGCAATTATAGCAGTCCAAGTTACAATATTTCTCTAAACATCCATTTAAAATGTATATACATCATTAAACTTGTAAAATGAACATCCATTTACATCAAAAGAGAATATTTCTCTAAAGCTAGTCTTCATATGCAAAATATTGACTAGTAAAATGATTAATAACTAGTAACTGTTATATGACTGAATATATGTTGCAAATTTGAATTAAGTGGTTACTATATATATATATATATATATATATATATATATATGTGATTTATCATTTCAAAAGCAAATCAACAAAAGTCAGGATTATGGTTTTACTATAATCAACAAAATATAAGTGATTTACTATATATGCAGGTTATACGTTGGCTAAACTCATACAATATATAACATTATGCAAAAGTAAATTATGAATGCAATGCACAGATAATTTAAATAGAGATGGGTATTAACCATGGACGTTTATAAAAATAGGATTTTGTTGAATGGATTATAATATGTTTTCAGACCAGGATTCTATAACCCCTAAGCCTAATGCTATAATAGTAATAACAATGTAGGATGGTATCATTTCTAAAACTCCTCTTCAAGTATGCCATATCTATCAAATCCAACATGTCACAATAAACATACAAGTATTCATCCGATTTAATGGATTATTTTGTACGTAGGGATGATGTGTGTGTGTCTATAGCTTAAAAGTTAGTTGGCAAATCCACAACATTAGCATTGTCTCACCATTAGAAGAATATATACTAAGATGAATTGGAACAAAGGAGATTGCCTTTGTACGCCCAGTTTCTCTCTCTCTTTCATCTTCAATTTCCTTCCGAACTTGAGCTGCATAAGAGTTTTCAATTTGCAACTAAAAAATGAGATGCACAACAAAAATAAAGATAATACAGGTTATGTTTGAAAAGTCATCAACTAAACATATAACCAAAATTCATTAAAACTTAGCAGGATACATCAAGGAAAAAATAAACTGGTTCGTTTTCTCAGAAATTACCAAAGTCCGTGAACCTTTTCTTTGGAAGATGCATAAACTCTGCATACTCTCTTCCTTCGTCAATTTTATGAAGTTGCAAAACAAGAGGGCGACGAGTGACAATTCCTATAATGGCAGATGGGTTAAGTTGACAAATAAAAGTATTAAAGAAGTGTTTAATAGACTGCAGTAGCCCTGAAAATCACCTGAACCCCTTGGCAAAAAGTCCTTTCCAACTACGCTTTCCAATACTAAAGACCTGAGCACTTTAAAAGTAAACAGACAATGAGAGTATGTGTATACTATCAAAGATATAGTTGCAAAAATAAAAGAAACGTAGACCTTAATTCACAATTCTACCGAAACTTTTTTTATGCAAGTAAAAAAAGGGTAAACGATCAATCTATATTTACACTGCAGTGTACTTACTTCCCATTCATATGTAGAGACTAATAGTAGCTCAGAAGTTCCTTCTTTGGTAATTATAACAAACTCACAAACCTATCAAGGTACAAACAATAAAATTTCTTAATCCAGCTTCTCCAATCTCCAATAACAAATTTATGAGAAATGGACGCTGAATATTATCATATTTTCGAACGACCATAAAGATGCATTGTAAGTTAGGCAAAATGTGAGGCCGACCAATTAGGAAGGTATGGCAGTGTCAATGCCTCAATGACAGAAAGCACAATTGATCCAGTAGTGTGGTAATATTCTCATCGCTATCTTCATTATGATCAAGCAACATTTGTCCCAATATATTAGATTGAGATGGTATGGGCGGTGCTCAAAGATACTAATAAATTTTATAGCTAGAAGAGTTAAATATATTAGACTGGAGAGATAGAGGTAGAACAAAGAAAAACAATGGTCAATGAAATAAAAAACAATGGTGTAAGGGATAGTGGTATAGTTTTTTTTTGTGCATAGCTCACTAGTATATGAGCTAACTCATGCTTATGAAAAAAAAAACTATGAATGATAAGATGAGGCATCCACAGATTAGTCTACTACCATGACATAAGGTGCTCTTCCAAGCCTAGTTGTACAATGAACATAAGTTACTCCATGGTTGTGCTTAATAGCCTCGTATAATTTGCTAGCAATTGCAGCAAGTCTGATCCTTAGGTCAAATGCATCAAAATCCCTACAACATCGCTAACAATAGGATAGTATAAGGGAATAATTTATACAATTGCCAACTATGAATACTTCTTGGTTATTTCTTATTTTTAGTACTGATCAAAATCCAAGAATGAAAAGTAGGAACCTGTTGTGCGACAACAATAGTCCTTATAAATCTAAATCATTGTGATGATAATGCAAGTGATAAACAACAGATGTACAATATGGTTGTTGTTTTAAGCAATCTATTGTTCATGATATACATCATATAAGTTTGATCTATGAATTCATCAATAACCATTTCCTAACTCACCTAATTTAAGCCCGAATATGCTCAATATCACCACATTTGAAGGCATATTCAAGGATGGCACCAATATCCACCCCAAAATATCTGCACATATGAATGAAAGAAACAAGCCATATAGGCAAATCTTTCTGACAACATTAAAGGAAAGTATAATGAATGGTCTTGATAAAATTTTTTCAATCACTATTACTGGGTTCAAGAAATGAAACTGCAATGATAAATGAGGTATTTATCATAGGATGTATATTCAGTTTTACCTTCTTAACGTGACAGGTACCTTCTTGGGAGGGTAGCGATGGCCGATGGGGAGCTGTTCCTTGTAGTGGAGATTGGAAGGGTTGCTCGCTGTGGCCGACGCTGCTACCCACAATGCACATTAGACCGACGACTGGTGTTGCGGTGCGCAGTGCATGGTAAGCCAACGGTCATAGAGGTGGGCAGTGCTGGGATCGCGGGGTTGACGGTGAAACAAACGGCAATGGAGTTGCTCGTGGGCAGAGAGGGGTTGACCGCGACGATCGATACTCGCAGGGGAGGCGTAGGCAATGGCGCGAGGAAGAGACTGCAGGGGCGATTGGAGAAGGCAAAGCCACTCGATCAAAGGCTGGTCGGCGGTGGGAGAAGCTGCTTGCCATGGAGGAAGAAGAAAAGGCAACTATTGAGGGAGAGGGCCAAGCCTTGGCGACAATTGGCGAGCGGCGCAAAGTCGCACGGGATAAAACTTAGGTTTTAGGGATTTAAATATCAAGTTAATTAAATCACTCAATAATTTGTTTATCTAAATAGAGTCTATCAAAATCTTTAACGACGAAAAAAAATACTGTCGTTATAGGCATATCTTTACCGACCAAAAAAAAAAATCATTGTTAATGACAAAGTATCAACGGTGAGATAAAATACCATCGTTAATACATATACATTAATGACGGGTATTAAATCCCGTCGTTGTTGAACCATTAATAACATCGATAAATTTTGTCGTTAAAAATAGCTTTTCTAGTAGTGTTTTTTTGTGATTACTAACGAAAGTCACACATGTGTCTCAATTCTTGGCACGAGTTTTAAGCCGGGGAAAAGACAACCGTTATAATTTCATTGACAACGGTTTAAAACGATTGTATTATTATCACAACAACAATAATTTTTGATCATTGTGCCAAACGTTACAAAAATATTCTCATTGACAACGGTTGATTGCACCGTTGTCCCAACTGTTGTTAAGATAAAAAAAAATCTTAAAGATAACAGTTCTGAAAAACCATTATAAAATACATTGTTGATTAAAAAAAAATATGTTCAACGACAACGGATAGTGTAAAACTGTTGTCTTTTGTGTTATATGGACGCTCAAAGACAACGATTTTGTCAAAAGCTGTTGTCTTTTACTAAAATCACAATGATTTTTCTTAAAACCGTTGTCTTTGTGGTGTTGTCTTTTAGCATTTTTGTTGTAGTGTCATGGTCCCTATTGTAGCCTATTATAAATATCTCATGAAGCCTAGATCGATAAAAGGGAGGAAGAGGGTCATGTTGGTGCTTATGATATTGGATACCGTAGCGATTGGCATTAGGCCAAGTGGGAGTCTGTTAGTAATATATGAGAGATGTCCTAAGGCAATCGCCTTATGTATGAACCATTTATATGATAAATGAAGATTCACTATTTGAGTATACATGTTTTATGTATTTGATTAGATCTTAAACTCATTTACTGAATGTCCACGATACGATTCACAGCATGAGAGAATTTGTGATTGGATCACAACTAGTGAGTATCTCTACATGTGTAATTGTGATGTATCGGAATTATCCCTAGTCGATGAATTGATGGATCTGGACACCATCAATTCTGTTGAGACTAGCACGAGGTATACTCCTTGGTGTATCCAAGCAGCTGATTCTCACTGGCTGGAGACATAGTGATGTCCGGAGTTAATCGTGGATGCTAGTTATGGTAACTAGTTCATTGGAGTGACCAGCCGTAAGACTTCATATGGTTCTCTGCATATATAGATATGTCAATGAAGTTCTTACTGTGGCTTAAGTGCGATGTTCCTTTGACTTGCGGTATTCAAGCCATCTTGATCATGGAGACTTATGCTTTGACATCTTAAGCAAACATCTCTAAGGAGATGTGGACCCGGGATGATTGGGTATAAGTCGAAGTGATCGAAGGTGTTTGAATAGCCTATAAAGGATTCACCACTCCTTGCGAGGAGATGTATACCCATGGCCTCTCGTCGTATTGTTACTAAAGTCTTTGGCCAAAGCATTACATGTTTAGAGTAAGGTACTCTTCGATACATGTGGAGTAACTAGAATCCGTAGGACGAGGAAATGATACTTGGGCTAGGTGTGACGTAGTCAGCCTAGTGGGGATGACACAATAGACCATGTCTGAACCAAGTGGGTATAAGATGAGTGAAGGGAATGGGGCACGATTCATTCGAGCTATCAAGGGTTTCGTAAATAGTTTTGGATCAACTGTTGATCTTTTGGTTAATTGGGGATCATGATGTACTACTAGGTGCCACTCATGATCGTTCTATAATTAATGGTTAATTATAGACGGCCAACATAAACCGAGAACCTATTTGGTCACACGCACAACGAGTGTAATCCAAAGGATTTAAAACGAGCTTGAGAATGGGATTCTCAGACCGAGAGAAACTATGTTTGGTTGGACCAAACATAAAGCGAGCATGAAATTGTTTCAGTTGCAGAGGAAGCGTGGATGGGCCGTGTCTTATGAAGACATAATGGATGGACCAAAATGGTTTGGTTCTAATCCAATGGATGAGAATAAACCAAAGGGTTTGGTTTATATTAAATGAATGAACCAAAGGTTGGTTCGGTTCGTTTTAACTTAAAATAAACCATCATGGTTTGGTTTATTTTAACTTATCTTAATGGAGCGGGTTAACGGGCTTTATGGATATGATCCATTAACCATTAAGAGAATTAGTTCTCTATAAAATAGGGCTTAAACCCTAATCCAAAACCCTAATCTATTTTGGCCGCCCAACCTAGTTGCCGCCCACCCCTTGTTGGTGATTTCGGCGCCCAACTACAAGCTGCCACCGCCCAGCTTTGTGCCGCCATCCAAGACCCTTGCCGGCGTCCAAGCTCCAGCCGGTGAACCTCCGGCGACCCTCCGGTGATCTCCTATAGGTTCGGCATCAAGGTGGGTTTTTCCTCTCCTTGTTTTGGCCGGCGCCTACTCCTCCACCAAGCTGTCCAGTTTTCTGGACAGCTTCTCCCGGAGCGCCGTTTGACGACGGCGGTTAGTGCTCCGACAGCGCTAACTTACGGGATTTGATCTCCGGTAATCCTCTGAGGTGGAGGACGGCGATTCGTCAAACGGTTGACGAATACCTCTCCGGAGAAGCGAGTTTTGAGAACTCGTTTTAGGATCCGAATTTGGATTCGGATCGTGATCATCTCTCGATCACGTCGTCTTCAACACGAGGCTAGTAACCCGTACGAAGACGAAGCTCGTGACTTAGCGAAGTCATCCCGAGGAGCTCGGCGTGGATACGGATAGAGACGATTCTTACGAGGATCGTTCCGGTTGATGCCGTTCCCGCTACACGTCATACGGAAGGTATAACGTAGTTTAATTTCCTTTTATTGCAAATTTTAATTTACGGTTATGTCTACACTTGTTGTAATAGCATGCGTGTGTTGTGTGTGTTGTAATAAATATAGATTTATTAATTTTAATTGCTTCCGCTGTGCTCATGTTTACGAAACATGATCGAACACACACACGCCGCGGTGCCGGAAACCCAACAGTGGTATCAGAGCCCAGGTTGTGTTTCGACATAATCGTTAAAATGGTTTTGCGATAGTCATAATGTATTTCTGGAAGTTTTCTAAATTTTGGAAATTTAGAAGTATTTATGGAAATTTTTCAATTTTGGAAAGTCTAGAAGTATTTATGGAAATCTTCCACTTTTGGAAAGTTGGAAGTATTTATGGAAATTTATATTTTCCATAAATAAAATATTTGATTAGATTCTGGAAATTTGTTTCCTAATTTAATCATGATTTGATTTGGGAAATCAAATCTTAAAATATTTAATTTCCATAAGTAGTTTTAAAGATTTAGGAAATTGGTTTCCTAAATAGATTTTCCTTAATCAAATAATTCCATGAATAAAATATGTGATTAGATTTGGAAATTTGTTTCCTAATTTAATTATGATTTGATTTGGAGAATCAAATCTTAAACATATTTTATTTCCATAAATAGTTATGACATATAAGGAAATTATATACATGACATAATTGTATGTCATGTAATTGCATTAGATGCATAACATTATGCCATGCGTGTCGTGACATGTAGATGTATGCCATGTATGCCATGCCATGTAGATAATAGTTATTTGCATGCAAAGAGGATGAGACATAAAAACCCTTAATCAATATTAAAGCCTACACCTTCTATTAATATGGTTAGAACCAGAGTTCTGTTTCTTGTTTGGGTTGTTGGACTCTCTCCAAGCCCGGCTCGAACCTGAATATGTTCAAACCATGGAATAGTTTAATACTAATATGGTAAGAGTCAGAGGCCAATCGTTAGCTTTGGTTGTTGGACTCTCTCCAAGCTGGGCTAATTGGTTGAATGCGCTCTAACCATATTAAAACTATGTCCTGATTAATGGGCTGGCTTTAACCTGGAGCATCGGTTTGTTGGACTCTCTCCAAGGTCGATGTAAAGGGAGGTGAAGTTGGGTGCTATGCATATGATGCATACTTGTTAATGTGTTAACAACCCGATGTATGTGTGAACATTCAATTAGTTGATAGCACATTGTGATAGTTGCATATACGGGATATGCAATCGGTATAGATGATACCTACCGTCGTAGTTATGAATGACTTGTTGGACTCTCTCCAAGGTTGTTCATAACTATGATGGATATCAGCCCATTCGGAGATGGACCTACAATCTCCCGAAGTGATTTTGGGGTTTTTGAAATTCGAAAAATGAATGGGATTTATAAATGTATATTGATGCATTTTTAAAATCATTTTCTCATATATGCTCGTTTTGTATTTCTAGGTCAATAAATTGATCATGATGTCTTTGAATTTGCGTTCCATTTTGGATTCAAATAAATTGACTGGGCCGAACTTCTTGGACTGGCTTAGAAACTTGAGAATTGTTCTCAAGGTGAAAAGCTTGTGTATGTCCTCGAAGCGCCTCTTCCCGCCCGTCCTAGTGACGATGCAACTTTGGACCAATTGTTGGCCTATCAGAAACATGTGAGTGATTCTGAACAAATGAGTTGCATCATGCTAGCCACGATGGAACCCAAGCTACGAAAGAAGCATGAGCATATGGATGCTCATATCGTAGTCCTTCATCTTTGTGAGTTGGTTGATGAGCAAGTGAGATTCGAAAGGTTCGAAGTCTCAAAGCTCCTCTTCACCTCTGAGATGCTAGGAGGTTCATCTGTGGTACTGCTCAATATGCTGAAGACTGTGGAGTCTTCTGAGAAGCATGAGCAGGGGACGGTGCTGTTAGTTGATTCCTCGAAGAAAGGTTCTAAGAGGAAGTCAAAGGAATAGTAGAAGGGAAAGAAGAGAAGGGCTAAGAAGGTAGAACTAGCACAAAAGGAAACTTGCCATCATTATGGCAAGGAGAGCCATTTGCGAAGAAAGTACAAGATTTATCTTGAGTCCGTGAAGAAGGATAAGGCATCGGATGCCCCATCTTCTTCAGAAATCTTCTTTATTGATTGTCATTCTATTTCCTCAGACACTTGGGTATTCGATACTGGGTGTGGCTCACATATATGTAATGACATACATGGGCTAAGGAATAGAAGAAGACTCGTCAAGGGGAGAGTCAAATTTACGTGTTGGGAATGGAGCAACGGTTGCTGCACTCGCCATCGGAACGTATTTGTTGGAACTCCCTGTAGGACTTGTCTTAGAACTGGACAATTGCTTTTATGTTCCTTCGTTGATAAAGAACATCATTTCTATTTCTTGTTTAAATAGAAATGGGTACCATTTGACTTTTAGTAACAATTGTTGTTACATAACTTTGAATGGAGTTCTTTATGGGACTGGAACTTTAAGCAATGGTGTTTATATGTTGGACGTATCCAGTGACATTTTCAATATCGAAGCGAGCAACACGCGTGCTTGAAAGGATAATCACATAGACTCCTATATGTGGCATTGTCGTCTTGGCCATATAAGCAAGAAACGCATGTCCGAATTACACCGATGTGGAATTCTGGAATCGTTTGAATTGGATTCATACGATACATACGAATCATGCTTAAAAGGCAAGATGACTAAGTTACCTTTTACTGGAAAAGGTGAACGAGTGGGAGAGTTACTAGGTTTAGTACATACTGATGTATGTGGACCTATGTCAACTCAAGCATTAGGAGGCTATAGCTACTTCATTACCTTCACCAATGATCACTCACGGTTTGGGTATGTGTTCTTGATGAAACACAAGTCTGAAGCCTTTGAAAGGTTCAAAGAATTCAGAAATGAAGTAGAGAAACAACATGACAAGAGTATTAAAATACTTCGATCGGATCGAGGTGGTGAATACTTAAGTCAAGAGTTTCTTGATTATCTAAGAGACAATGGCATATTGTCTCAATGGACTCCTATACACCACAAAGATAATGGTGTATCCGAGAGGCGAATCGGACCTTGTTGGACATGGTCAGGTCAATGATGAATCATGCAACTCTTCCCAAGTCCTTTTGGGGTTATGCACTGAGTAATTTGTTTACTTGTTAAGCAGAATACCTACCAGGTAGTCTCAACTACTCCATATGAGATATGGAATGGTAAGAAACCTCATGTATCTTACTTGAAGATATGGGGTTGTCACGCTTATGTGAAGCGAATTGTATCGGACAAAGCTGGATGCTAAGTCGATAAATGTCTATTTATTGGATACCCTAAGGAAACAAGGGGTTACCAATTCTATCATCTGTGGAACAAAAGGTGTTTGTTTCAAGGCATCTTTTCTAGAGAAAGAGTTTCTCTAAGAAAACAGGGAGTGTCGCAAGCTTGAGGAGGCTCGAGAGACTCAAATAGACATTAATGAGATTCTGGTGAAGCACAACTGACAACTCATAGTGATGAGCAATCAATTTGGACCTATTGTAACACCACATCTTCGTAGATCCGTAGAACACGCAATATTCCCGAGAGATATGGATTTCGTAGTTTAATCGAATGACGTGTTACTCATTGATGATGAGGAGCCTACCAGTTATGAAGAAGTGCTGACAAGTTCAGAAAGGGATAAGTGGCTTGGTGCCATGAAGTCGGAAATGGATTCCATGTACGAAAAACCAAGTTTGGAACTTGGTTGACCCACCTGAAGGCATAAAGCCTATAGGGTGCAAGTGGGTTTTCAAGAAGAAAACCGACATGGATGGTAATGTGATTACCTACAAGGCTAGATTGGTGGCGAAAGGATATCGTCAAAAGCAAGGTGTTGATTATGACGAAACCTATTCGCCTGTAGCTATGCTTAAATCCATTCGGATGCTCCTGGCCATAGCAGCTCATTATGATTATGAGATATGAGATGGATGTGAAAGCGACTTTCCTTAATGGAAACTTGCTCGAGGACGTGTATATGATACTGAGGGTTTCACATCGGTTGATAAAACCAAGGTATGCAAGTTGCGGCGATCCATTTATGGATTGAAGCAAGCATCCAGGAGCTGGAATATCCGTTTGATGAGACGATCAAAAGTTTGATTTCTCGCAAAATCCAGACGAACCTTGTGTGTACAAGAAGGTTAGTGGGAGTGCAGTCGTGTTCCTAGTATTGTATGTCGATGACATATTACTTATAGGAAACGATGTGTCAATCTTACAGTCAGTTAAGGTTTGGTTATCCAAGACATTCTCCATGAAAGACCTGGGAGAAGCAACCTACATCCTTGGGATTAAGATCTATAGAGATAGATCGAAATGGTTGCTTGGTCTTTCGCAGTCTACATATATAGACCGAGTGCTAAAGAGGTTTAGCATGTCGAAATCCAAGAAAGGTTATCTGCCCATCAGGCATGGGGTACACCTTTCGAAGTCTATGTGTCCGCGCACAGAAGACGAGAGGATTTGCATGAGTAAGATTCCCTATGCATCCGCAATAGGATCTATCATGTATGCTATGTTATGTACGAGGCTCGATGTATCGTATGCTCTGAGTGTCACGAGCAGATACCCGATCGATCAGAATGGATCATTGGGCTATTAAGACGATCCTTAAGTACTTGAGAAGAACTAAGGATGTGTTCCTAATATATGGAGAAGGGACATGGCGGGTATACGGTGCGGCTTCGAGACAGACAAGGATGATTCGGTCTCGATGCGGATACGTGTTCACCTTGAATGAAGCGCGAGTGAGATGGAAAAGTTCCAAATAAGAGATCATGCGATTCTACCAACGAGGCGAGAATATATTGCACCGGGCAGGCGAAAGGAAGCGGTTTGGATCAAGAAGTTCGTTCATGAACTTGGTGTGATTCCGACCATTGTTGAAGCAATACCGATCTACTGCGACAATAATGGAGCAATTGCACAGGCGAAAGAGCCAAGGTCTCATCAACGATCCAAACATGTGTTTCGCCGCTATCATCTTATCAGAGAGATCATCAGTAGGAACGAAATACAAATCGAGAAAATTCCCACTGAAAGGAACTTAGCGGATCCTTTGACTAAAGCATTACCTCAAAGTAAGTTTGAGGGTCATGTTGGTGCTTATGGTATTGGATACCGTAGCGATTGGCATTAGGCCAAGTGGGAGTCTGTTAGTAATATATGAGAGATGTCCTAAGGCAATCGCCTTATGTATGAACCATTTATATGATAAATGAAGATTCACTATTTGAGTATACATGTTTTATGTATTTGATTGGATCTTAAACTCATTTCTTGAATGTCCACGATACGATTCACAGCATGAGAGAATTTGTGATTGGATCACAACTAGTGAGTATCTCTACATGTGTAATTGTGATGTATCGGAATTATCCCTAGTCGATGAATTGATGGATCTGGACACCATCAATTCTGTTGAGACTAGCACGAGGTATACTCCTTGGTGTATCCAAGCAGCTGATTCTCACTGGCTGGAGACATAGTGATGTCCGGAGTTAATCGTGGATGCTAGTTATGGTAACTAGTTCATTGGAGTGACCAGCCGTAAGACTTCATATGGTTCTCTGCATATATAGATATGTCAATGAAGTTCTTACTGTGGCTTAAGTGCGATGTTCCTTTGACTTGCGGTATTCAAGCCATCTTGATCATGGAGACTTATGCTTTGACATCTTAAGCAAACATCTCTAAGGAGATGTGGACCCGGGATGATTGGGTATAAGTCGAAGTGATCGAAGGTGTTTGAATAGCCTATAAAGGATTCACCACTCCTTGCGAGGAGATGTATACCCATGACCTCTCGTCGGATTGTTACTAAAGTCTTTGGCCAAAGCATTACATGTTTAGAGTAAGGTACTCTTCGATACATGTGGAGTAACTAGAATCCGTAGGACGAGGAAATGATACTTGGGCTAGGTGTGACGTAGTCAGCCTAGTGGGGACTGACACAATAGACCATGTCCTGAACCAAGTGGGTATAAGATGAGTGAAGGGAATGGGGCACGATTCATTCGAGCTACTGAAGGGTTTCAGAAATAGTTTTGGATCAACCGTTGATCTTTTCGGTTAATTGGGGATCATGATGTACTACTAGGTGCCACTCATGATCGTTCTATAATTAATGGTTAATTATAGACGGCCAACATAAACCGAGAACCTATTTGGTCACACGCACAACGAGTGTAATCCAAAGGATTTAAAACGAGCTTGAGAATGGGATTCTCAGACCGAGAGAAACTATGTTTGGTTGGACCAAACATAAAGCGAGCATGAAATTGTTTCAGTCGCAGAGGAAGCGTGGATGGGCCGTGTCTTATGAAGACATAATAGATGGACCAAAATGGTTTGGTTCTAATCCAATGGATGAGAATAAACCAAAGGGTTTGGTTTATATTAAACGAATGAACCAAAGGTTGGTTCGGTTCGTTTTAACTTAAAATAAACCATCATGGTTTGGTTTATTTTAACTTATCTTAATGGAGCGGGTTAACGGGCTTTATGGATATGATCCATTAACCATTAAGAGAATTAGTTCTCTATAAAATAGGGCTTAAACCCTAATCCAAAACCCTAATCTATTTTGGCCGCCCAACCTAGTTGCCGCCCACCCCTTGTTGGTGATTTCGGCGCCCAACTACAAGCTGCCACCGCCCAGCTTTGTGCCGCCGTCCAAGACCCTTGCCGGCGTCCAAGCTCCAGCCGGTGAACCTCCGGTGACCCTCCGGTGATCTCCTATAGGTTCGGCATCAAGGTGGGTTTTTCCTCTCCTTGTTTTGGCCGGCGCCTACTCCTCCACCAAGCTGTCCAGTTTTCTGGACAGCTTCTCCTCCTCTCGTCGGAGCGTCGTTTGGACGACGGTTAGTGCTCCGACAGCGGCTAACTTACCGGGGATTTGATCTCCGGTAATCCTCTGAGGTGGAGGACGAAGGATTCGTCAAACGGTTGACGAATACCTCTCCGGAGAAGCGAGTTTTGAGAACTCATTTTAGGATCCGAATTTGGATTCGGATCGTGATCATCTCTCGATCACGTCGTCTTCAACACGAGGCTAGTAACCCGTACGAAGACGAAGCTCGTGACTTAGCGAAGTCATCCCGAGGAGCTCGGCGTGGATACGGATAGAGACGATTCTTACGAGGATCGTTCCAGTTGATGCCGTTCCCGCTACACGTCATACGGAAGGTATAACGTAGTTTAATTTCCTTTTATTGCAAATTTTAATTTACGGTTATGTCTACACTTGTTGTAATAGCATGCGTGTGTTGTGTGTGTTGTAATAAATATAGATTTATTAATTTTAATTGCTTCCGTTGTGCTCATGTTTACGAAACATGATCGAACACACACACGCCGCAGTGCCGGAAACCCAACAGAGGCTTGGGCGGCAACAAGAGTTGTGCTAGGGTTTGTTGGTTAGGAGTTGGAGGCTTGGGCGGCAACCTAGGGTTTGGCTTCTCTATTGGGCAGCAGCAACCTAGGGTTTGGCTCTCTTTTGCCCGGCGGCAACAAAGGGTTTCCTTCTCTTCTTTCTCCTTTGGCTAGCGCCACCATCTCCATCTCCTTAGGGTCGGCGGCAACACAACAAAGGAGAGGGTTTTCCTTCTTCCTTGGTATAAGGCCGACGCTCTCTCCTCCTCTCCCTCTCCTATGGCCGGTGGCAACCAAAGTTGGTGTTTGGTGGTCGGCACAAGTAAGGAGAAGAAGGGAGGGTTATCTTCCCTTGTTCGGAGCGAGTAAGGAAGGGAAGATATGTGGTCTAGGAGGCTTCGATTCTTGGAAGATCGTCGCCCACACGACGTCCAAGAAGAGGATAGGAATACAATAGAAGATCAAGAGGTAAAACAAGAGTTATAATCTTGTTTAATATTGATTCTAGTTCTTTTGTATTTGTATGTGGTTAGTTGAAATTGACCCCGATGATAAATAAAAAAACCTACAATCCGTACATCATCTATTCCGTGGCAAATCGAGGAAAAGAGTTAAGTTGCTTGAACAACAAGTTTGTTCAAGCGATCACTCAAGTCGAATAGCACGATGATGAATCGGTTGCTTGGGTAATCCATCTCCGTCCAAATTAGTTTTAATTAATAAAATTTGAATCCGGGGATGTGAGATATGATTGTCATGCACAAGCGACCGAAGCAAAGAAGAGAAACACATTGTTTTCCCTTCAAGTGGTATCAGAGTCACAATTTTCGATTTTGTGTGTTTTGGATTTAGTTACATTCATGCATTTATCATATATTATTTATGTCGGATAATAGTAGGATGTGCGTAGGCTAATTTTTTTGCTTGCAAGCATAAGATCCAACTATTATGGCTATGTGATTGTATGCGAGTGTGTATGTGTGATTGTATTTAAATATTTGAATCCTCGGGGTTGATGAGGCTAATTAGTATTTAATTTTTGTAATTAAATATGACATTGTTTAGACACTCATTTTAATTTCCTTTCGATCTAGATATGTTGTACACTCCTTCATGGAGTATAGGATCGATGGATGTAAATTAAAATAGTTTATCTCGGCTCAAATCCTTTTGTGGCTGGCACATGGTAAAGGGAGGAGCGGACGAGGTGGAGACACGACGGGAAGCATATTGGAAAACAAAAGCCATAATAGTTGTAAAGTTTTTTTTCATATTTATTGCTTATTGTTTGATATGCATGTTGTGTGTGTAGGTAGGAAGGGGAAACTTCGCTTCCCACTTCAACTCGGTCGCTTGTTCATGGCGATCCCTTCTACGTCCCCGGATAAAAAAATTTATCCTTGACAAGAGGGATTGCCCAAGCAACCTTGTCATCGTCGTGCTATTCGATTAGAGTGGTCACTTGAACAAACTTGTTGTTCAAGCGACCAACCTCTATTTTATGAATAGCCGCGGAATAGACGATGTACGGATCGCCGACTTTTGTGTTTATGTTCGGGGTCCAAGTTATATTAGCCACAAAACTGAATATAACATTCATATAATTGAAAAACAAATATAAACATGTTACACATGAAGATAGATAAGTGATATACCTCTCGATCTTCTATTGTATGACCTTCCACCTTTCGAACGTCATGTGGGCGATGATCTACCAAAAGTTGAAGCTCCTAGATCACCAATCTTCCTTCCTTGCTTGTCCAGAGCAAGAGGAAGAATAGAAACAAGACTCTTTTCCTTCTTTCAACCAACCACCAAACTACAAGGTTGGTGCTTGCCACCGGCCAAGAAGGAAGAGGAGAATAGGATGGAAACCGGCCAAGACTCAAAGGGAAGGCCCTAAATCTTGTTTCCACTGGCCAAGGAGAAGGAGAAGGAGAAGGGATAGATTGGATGCCGGCCAAAAGCTGGAAAGGGCTGTTGGGCGCTGACCACCTTGAGGAAGAAGAAGATAAGGAATAAGTTTCCTTATTTGGTGCCGCCAACTCCAAACCCTAGCTCCAAGCCTCTTGCCGGCCAAAACCCTAATCCTATCTCTAATTGGATTCTCCTTGCCACCCACCCCTTGCTCTCCTTTTATAGAGTTTAGGGTTAAGCCTTGTTTTAATCTCCACCATTGGTTCCAGGGATTTAATCTCAACCGTCGAATCTAGAGATTTTACCTCAACCATCGGATCTATAGATTTAATCTCTACCTTTGGATCTAGAGTTTTGTTTCTATCCATTTGATCTAGGCTTCATGAGGTATTAATAGGCTACAATAGGGACCATGAGGAGGAGTTGGATCTTGGCCACCCAATGGATCAAGCCCACATAAAGTCCGATCCATTAATAATAATACAATGCACTAAAGGATTATCATTGATCTACCTCACCAACCCCCATAAGTTAATATGGGCTCCATATATTATATGTACATTTTCTCCCCGTGTTTAAGATATCGAATGTCCGTCGATTAATTAATTTACTAACCATTAAATAATCAACATCTAACTCCATGAGTAGTACCACTCAACCTTTTCATCATGCCAGACCAAGTCCACCTGTAGGGTTTACATGATGAATCTTATGAGCTCCTCAAGGGGACATCATCATCCTAATATATAGGATACAGTTTCCTCTTATAATCAACGGTACACCATATAAATAATATCATTTCCCAACTTACCGAGCCTATCGATTTAGTCTATAAATCTCGCCCATTGGTAAATCAAAGAAATGAATACTAAGTATATGTTCCCGTTATTATATCGGGATTAAGAGTATGTACAATATAATATCTGAGGTCTGATTCGATTATGTAGTCAGCAATAAATCGAATCACCTCTAAGTTGGTCCTGCTCAATACACACAAAGTGTACTAGTGTGATTTTATGGTAAAGACAAACCAATACCAAATCACACTACAACCATACCAATGGTTTGTCCAAAGCCATCTCGGTTGTGAGCCTATACTTATACTTTACAAGGAGCCGATAACATGATCTCCCGTGTGACACCACACACCATGTTATCTACAATGTAATGTATTAAACAATATGCATAACCATAAAATATGCAAACAATGATCATGTGATTCTTATTTCAAAATAAAGATGTTTATACAAAAGATAGACTTTTCAATATACATCCCAACAATCTCCCACTTATACTAAAAGACTATGCTGTCCTCAAACTGTCATACATTTGATCCTCATTCCCTCCACATGTCTATCAAAAGCTCTCGCCAGAAGGGCCTTAGTGAAAGGATCTGCCAGGTTATCCTCTGATGCAATCTTGGCCACAACAACTTCTCCTCTCTTTACGATTTCTCGTATCAGTTGGTACTTGCGCTCTATGTGTTTACTAGCCTTATTGGCTCGTGGTTCCTTCGAGTTTGCAACTGCACCACTATTATCACAATAAATTGTGATAGTTCTGGGCAAACCAGGAATCACATCCAAGTCCATCAGGAGATTCCTAAGCCACAGCTTCTTTGGCCGCCTCAGAGGCTGCCACATACTCAGCTTCCATGGTGGAGTCCGCCACGCATTTCTGCTTGACACTCCTCCATATAATGGCTCCACCTCCCAAAGTAAACACAAAACCTGAGATAGACTTACTGTTATCCCTGTCTGATTGGAAGTCGGAATCTGTGTAACCCACAGGGAGTAATTGGTCTGTCTGGTAAACTAGCATATAATCCCTAGTCCTTCATAGGTACTTTAATATATGCTTTACCGCAGTCCAATGTCCCTGTCCTGGATTACTCTGATATCTGCTGACCATGCCCACGACAAAGCAGATATCTGGTCTCGTACATAGCATCACATACATGAGGCTTCCTACCGCCCAAGCATAAGGAACCACCTTCATCTCCTCTATCTCCTTAGATGTTTTAGGACACATCTCCTTAGATAAAGGAACTCCATGCCTGAAAGGTAGAAAACCCTTCTTAGAGTTCTGCATGCTAAAACGATCCATAATCGTGTCTATGTATGAAACTTGGGATAAACACAACATCCTTTTCCTGCGATCCCTCATAACCTTGATCCCAAGGATGTGTCCCACTTCTTCCAAGTCCTTCATATCAAACTGTTTGGACAACCATACCCTTACGTCCGATAACACCTTGATATTGTTGCCAATCAACAAAATGTCATCTACGTATAGTACAAGAAATACCACTACGTTTCCGTCACATCTTTTGTATACACAAGACTCATCCGGACTTTAAATAAATCCATAAGACTGGATTACTTCATCAAATCGGATGTTACAAGATCTCGAAGCTTGCTTCAATCCATAAATGGACCGATTAAGCTTACATACAAGATGCTCTTTGCCCTTCGCAATGAATCCCACTGGTTGCTTCATATAGATGTTTTCCTTAAGACTTCCATTAAGGAAAGCTGTCTTGACATCCATCTGCCACACCTCATAATCCATATGAGTTGCAATGCATAAGAGAATCCAAATAGACTTAAGCATGACTACCGACGAAAAGGTCTCCTCATAATCGATACCCTCTTTCTGAGTATACCCCTTCGCAACAAGCCTTGCTTTGAATGTCTCAACCATCCCATCTATTCCTCTCTTTCTTTTGTAGATCCACTTTCATCCAATGGTTTTTGCACCATTGGGTGGTTCTACTAGCTCCCAGACCTGATTTGAATCCATAGATTCATTCTCAGTATTCATTACACTTTGCCAAGATACTGCATCTTTATCTTGGATTGCCTCGTCATATGTCAAGGGATCAGGTTCATGTTCATCAGGGACCAAATCAGAAGATTCTCTCAAGAACATGAATCTATCAGGCTGTCTCACAACCCTCCCACTACGACGAGGTATCACCTGTGTATCCTCTATGACACGCGGTGCAGTGACTTGTGGTATATCCTCTTGTACCAGTAGTACTGAAGAAGTGACTTCCCCTTTTAATTTCTCCAGAACAATCTTTCTCATGGGCTTGTGGTTCATCACATAGTCTTCCTCTAGAAATTTGACATTCGCGCTAACGATCACCCTCTGATCTCTAGGACTATAAAACAAACCACCTTTCGTTCCTCTAGGATAGCCAACGAACATGCGTACTTCTGTACGAGGTTCCAACTTACCAGCATCCGCCTTCAGCACATGTGCTGGACTCCCCCAAATCCGAATATATCTTAGACTAGGCTTTTGCCCAGTTCACAATTCTGTGGGAATAGAAGGCACTGATTTAGATGGAACCAAGTTCAGAATGTACACCGCCGTATCTAGAGCATATCTCCAGAACGAATCTGGCAACTCAAAATAACTCATCATCAATCTAACCATCTCCATAAAAGTCCTATTCCTTCACTCTGCTACACCATTCTACTAGGGTATGCCATGTGCAAACAATTGGGATTGAATCCCAGCCTCTGATAAGTAATTCCTAAACTCTCCCAAGAGGTACTCACCACCACGATCAGATCGTAGTATCTTGATACTTTTACCTTGATGTTTCTCCACATCAGCCTTGAATTCTTTGAACTTGTCAAAGCATTCAGACTTGCGGTGCATCAAGTAAATATATCCATATCTCGAATAATCATCTATAAATGAGACGAAATACTCAAAACCACCTCTAGCCTGGATAGACATAGGGTCACACAAATCAGAATGAACCAATTCTAACACATCTTTGGCTCTATACCCCTTGGCCTTAAAAGGTCTCTTGGTCATTTTACCCTTCAAGCAAGATTCACAGGTTGGGAATTCTTCCACCACTAATGAACCCAAAGGTCCATCAACTATCAACCTTTGAATTCTGCTTAGGTTAATATGACCAAGCTGAAGATGCCAAAGATATGTTTGGTTCATCTTCGAAGGTTCTTTTCTCTTATTGGAATTAGAAGATGAGTTATTAACTTCTATTTGCATCATGGGAGCTTTTGGTTCAAGTGTGTATAAATTTTCTATCAATGCACCCGAACAGATAATCTCCCTATTCCTTTTTATAACAATTTCGTCATTAAAAGAAATAGAATATCCATCCATAAACAATTTAGAAACCGAAATTAAATTCTTTCTAAATAAAGGTACATAAAGGCAATTCTTAAGAACCAAAACTTTATTTTTCTCAAAAGATAAATAAACGTCTCCCACTGCAACAGTCGGCACCTTCGTGGCATCGCCCAAGTATACGGTAATCTCCCCCTCAGCCAGTCGTCTGGTTTCCTGGAACTCCTGCAAAGTATTGCAGACATGATCAGTGGCTCCCGTATCTACGCACCAGGTGCCGATAGATAACACCACTAAACATGTTTCAACAACTAGACCAAAAGATATACCTTTGTTCTGCTTGCGGTTGGGGCAGTCCTTCTTCCAGTGTCCAGTCTTCTTACAAGTGAAGCACTTGCCTTTCGGCTTCTTCACTCCTCCCTGAGTTCCTCCCACCGCCTTTGTCCCAGTTTGTTTCTTCTTCTTCTTGCCTTTCGGCTTAGAAGTAGAAACCTTTTGGGTCACCATGACATGCACCTGAGCACTCTGACAAAATAGCCCCTTTGCTGCCTGGAGTTCTGTCAGAAGCTCTACCAACGAATACAACCTCTTGTTCATGTTGTAGTTCAGGCAAAACTGCTCAAAACTCCTAGGTAGAGACTGGAGAATGATATTGATATGGGTTCCCCCATCGATCTCAGCTCCAAGGACTTCCAACTCATTCAAATGACCCATCATCTTGAGAACATGATCCCTCATGGGTGTTCCCTCGATCATGGTGGTCGTCATCAAGTTTCTCATGGCTTCCTGCCTAGCAGCCCGATTCTGGTATCTGAAAAGCTCTTTGAGATTGAGCATCATGTCATAAGCAGTGGGCATGGCTTGATGCTAATGTTGCAATACATTTGACATAGATGCCAAAATGTAACACTGCGCCATCTCATCGGCCTTTATCCACTTCTTATAACTCTCTTTCTCCTTTTCCCTAGAATCATCCGCAGGCCTAGGAGGGCACTCTTGGAGGAGTGCATATTTGTATTCCTCAGTAGTCAAGACAATGTCTAGATTCCTCTTCCAATCAACATAGTTGGGTCCAGTAAGTTTATTCTCTTTCAGTATCACAGCAAGCGGGTTGAAAGTCATTTTGAAAGAAAACCTAAGAATCACATAGATCAAAACATTAGATTTCAAAAAATTATTGATTCCTCAAACAATAAAATTTTAAAATCAACCAACACCTCAAAACACCGAGAATATCATATGCCACGATAGTGTGGACGTATACGAATTCTACATTTGTAAGAGGAGGTTTTACCCATTAATTTTACTATCTTGTCAACCTAACTTTTTGAAAAGTAAAATTAATAGTTGGTTCCTCTTTGGCCCTACAAATAAAAGCAGTGACTCTGATGGGGAGGATACTTATATTTGTATCTAAGTGTTCACCATTACTCGGTACCAAGGTAATTATCTCGGGTTATGTGCCTTCTGATGGGGAAGTACACACGCTCCTTAATAATTTCCTATAACCATATTTGACCTTGTGATACGCAAACAAACTCATCCGATGGGGAGGAAGGCACTCAGAGCTGACGTGCAAGTTTGTTTGCATCACATGTCAAATCGAAATGGAGGCCGTGGGAATTTATAAAAATATCCCTCACCCACTTAGTAATTTTAAATTGAGGAATTTTCTAGCCTACAACATGCATATCAAACAATAAGCAATAAATATGAAAAATACAAATTTTCCAACTATTATGGCTTTTGCCTTCAATATGTCTCCCGTCGTATCGCCATCTCGTCCGCTCCTCCTATGCCATGTACGAGACATCCGGAGATCCAAGCCGAGACTAAAATCTATTTTAATTTACATCCATCGATCCTATACTCCATGAGGGAGTGTACATGAAATCTAGATCGAAAGTAAACTAAAATAAAAAGAGTGGCTAAACAATGCAGTATCTAATTTATAAAAAATTAAACACTAGCCTCGTCAATCACGAGGATTCAATAAAATAAATATTTACGCACATACAATCACATACACACATATGACCATAATAGTTGGATCTTATGCATGCAACCAAAAAGTTAACCTACGCATATCCTAGTATTATCCGGCACATATAATATATGAAAAGTGCATAAAAGTAACCGAATCCTAAACACACAAAACCGGAAACCGTGGCTATGATACCACTTGTAGGTAGGAAGGGGAAACTTCGCTTCCCACTTCAACTCAGTCGCTTGTTCATGGCGATCCCTTCTACGTCCCCAGATAAAAAAAATTATCCTTGACAAGAGGGATTGCCCAAGCAACCTTGTAATTGTCGTGCTATTCGATTAGAGTGGTCACTTGAAAAAACTTGTTGTTCAAGCGACCAAACTCTATTTTACGAATAGCCGCGGAATAGACGATGTACGGATCGCCGACTTTTGTGTTTATGTTCGGGGTCCAAGTTATATTAGACACAAAACAGAATATAACATTCATATAATTGAAAAACAAATATAAACATGTTACACATGAAGATAGATAAGTGATATACCTCTCGATCTTCTATTGTATGACCTTCCTCCTTTCGGACGTCATGTGGGTGACGATCTACCAAAAGTTGAAGCTCCTAGATCACCAATCTTCCTTCCTTGCTTGTCCCGAGTAAGAGGAAGAATAGAAACAAGACTCTTTTCCTTCTTTCAACCAACCACCAAACTACAAGTTTGGTGCTTGCCACCTGCCAAGAAGGAAGAGGAGAATAGGATGGAAACCGGCCAAGACTCCAAGGGAAGGCCCTAAATCTTGTTTCCACTGGCCAAGGAGAAGGAGAAGGAGAAGGGATGGATTGGACGCCGGCCAAAAGCTGGAAAGGGCTATTGGGTGCCGGCCACCTTGAGGAAGAAGAAGATAAGGAATAAGTTTCCTTATTTGGTTCCACCAACTCCAAACCCTAGCTCCAAGCCTCTTGCCACCCAAAACCCTAATCCTATCTATAATTGGATTCTCCTTGCCACCCACCCCTTGCTCTCCTTTAATAGAGTTTAGGGATAAGCCTTGTTTTAATCTCCACCATTGGTTCTAGGGATTTAATCTCAACCATCGGATCTATAGATTTAACCTCAACCGTCAGATCTAGAGATTTAATCTCTACCTTTGGATCTAGAGTTTTGTTTCTATCCATTGGATCTAAGCTTTATGAGGTATTAATAGGCTACAATAGGGACCATGAGGAGGAGTTGGATCTTGGCCACCCAATGGATCAAGCCCACATAAAGTCTGATCCATTAATGATAATCCAATCCACTAAAGGATTATCATTGATCTACCTCACCAACCCCCATAAGTTAATATGGGCTCGATATATTATATGTACATTTTCTCCCCGTGTTTAAGATCTCGAATGTCCATCGATTAATTAATTTCATGACCATTAATTAATCAACATCTAACTCCATGAGTAGTACCACTCAACCTTTTCATCATGCCGGACCAAGTCCACCTGCAGGGTTTACATGATGAACCTTATGAGCTCCTCAAGGGGACATCATCATCCTAATATATAGGACACGATTTCCTCCTATAACCAATGACACACCATATAAATAATATCATTTCTCAACTTACCAAGCCTATCGATTTAGTCTATAAATCTCGCTCATTAGTAAATCAAAGAAATGAATACTAAGTATATGTGCCCGTTATTATATTGGGATTAAGAGTATGTACAATATAATATATGAGGTCTGATTCGATTATGTAGTCAGCAATAAATCGAATCGCCTCTAAGTCGGTCCTGCTCAATACACACAAAGTGTACTAGTGTGATTTTATGGTCAAGACAAACCAATACCAAATCACACTACAACCATACCAATGGTTTATCCAAAGCCATCTCGGTTGTGAGCCTATACTTATACTTTACAAGGAGCCGATAACATGATCTCCCGTGTGACACCACACACCATGTTATCTACAATGTAATGTATTAGACAATATGCATAACCATAAAATATGCAAACAATGATCATGTGATTCTTATCTCAAAATAAAGATGTTCATACAAAAGATAGACTTTTTAGTATACATCCCAACAGTGTGAAAATTCCTCAATTTTAAATTACTAAGTGGGAGAGGGATATTTTTTAATTCCCATGTCCTCCATTACAATTTGACATGTGATGCGAACAAACTTGTGCGTTGGCTCTGAGTGCCTTCCTCTATATCGGATGAGTTTGTTTTCTGGATCACTAGGTTAAATATGGTTATAGGAAGTTATTTAGGAGCATGTATACTTCCCCATCAGAAGGCACATAATCCGAGATAATTGCCTTAGTATTAGGTAATGATAAACACTTAGATGCAAATAAAAGTATCATCCCCATCGTAGTCACTGCTTTTATTTGTATGGCCGAAGAGGAACCAGCTATTAATTTTATTTGTCAAAAAGTAAGGTTGACAGGATAATAAAATTAATGGGTAAAATCTCCTCTTACAAATGTAGAATTCATATACGTCCACACTATCTGACATACGATATTCTCGTTATTTTGAGGTGTTGGTTGATTTTAAAATTTTATTATTTGAGGAATCAATAAATTTTTTAAATCTAATATTTTGATCACTGTGATTCTTAGGTTTTTTTTCAAAATGACTTTCAATCCACTTGCTGTGATTTTGAAAGAAAATAAACTTACTGGACCTAACTATGTTGATTGGAAAAGGAATCTGGACATTATCTTGACTGCTGAGGAGTACAAATATGTACTCTTCAAAGAGTGTCCTCCTAAGCCTATGGATGATTCTGGTGAAAAGGAGAAAGAGAGTTATAGGAAGTGGATCAAGGTAGATGAGATGACGCGGTGTTACATTTTGGCTTATATTGCAAATGTATTGCAACATCAGCATCAGTCCATGACTACTGCCTGACATGATGCTCAATCTCAAGATCCAACTATTATGGCTATATGATTGTATGCGAGTGTGTATGTGTGATTGTATTTAAATATTTGAATCCTCGGGGTTGACGAGGCTAATTAGTATTTAATTTTTGTAATTAAATACGACATTGTTTAGCCGCTCATTTTAATTTTCTTTCGATCTAGATATGTTGTACACTCCTTCGTAGAGTATAGGATCGATGGATGTAAATTAAAATAGTTTATCTCGGCTCAGATCCTTTTATGGCTGGCACATGGTAAAGGGAGGACCGGACGAGGTGGAGACACGATGGGAAGCATATTGGAAAACAAAATCCATAATAGTTGGAAAGTTTTTTTTCTTCATATTTATTGCTTATTGTTTGATATGCATGTTGTGTGTGTAGGTAGGAAGGAGAAACTTCGCTTCCCACTTCAACTCGGTCGCTTGTTCATGGCGATCCCTTCTACGTCCCCGGATAAAAAAATTTATCCTTGACAAGAGGGATTGTCCAAGCAACCTTGTCATCGTGCTATTCGATTAGAGTGGTCACTGGAACAAACTTGTTGTTCAAGCGACCAACCTCTATTTTATGAATAGCTGCGGAATAGACGATGTACGGATCGCCGACTTTTGTGTTTATGTTCCGGGTCCAAGTTATATTAGCCACAAAACAGAATATAACATTCATATAATTGGAAAACAAATATAAACATGTTACACATGAAGATAGATAAGTGATATACCTCTCGATCTTCTATTGTATGACCTTCCTCCTTTTGGACGTCGTGTGGGCGACGATCTACCAAAAGTTGAAGCTCCTAGATCACCAATCTTCCTTTCTTGCTCGTCCCAAGCAAGAGGAAGAATAGAAACAAGACTCTTTTCCTTCTTTCAACCAACCACCAAACTACAAGGTTGGTGCTTGCCGCCGGCCAAGAAGGAAGAGGAGAATAGGATGGAAACCGGCCAAGACTCCAAGACAAGGCCTTAAATCTTGTTTCCACCGACCAAGGAGAAGGAGAAGGAGAAGGGATGGATTGGACGCCAGCCAAAAGCTGGAAAGGGTTGTTGGGCGGCGGCCACCTTGAGGAAGAAGAAGATAAGGAATAAGTTTCCTTATTTGGTGCCACCAACTCCAAACCCTAGCTCCAAGCCTCTTGCCGCCCAAAACCCTAATCCTATCTCTAATTGGATTCTCCTTGCCACCCACCCCTTGCTCTCCTTTTATAGAGTTTAGGGATAAGCCTTGTTTTAATCTCCACCATTGGTTCTAGGGATTTAATCTCAACCGTCGAATCTAGAGATTTAACCTCAACCGTCGGATCTAGAGATTTAATCTCTACCTTTGGATCTATAGTTTTGTTTCTATCCATTGGATCTAGGCTTTATGAGGTATTAATAGGCTACAATAGGGACCATGAGGAGGAGTTGGATCTTGGCCACCCAATGGATCAAGCCCACATAAAGTCCGATCCATTAATGATAATCCAATCCACTAAAGGATTATCATTGATCTACCTCACCAACCCCCATAAGTTAATATGGGCTCGATATATTATATGTACATTTTCTCCCCGTGTTTAAGATCTCGAATGTCCGTCGATTAATTAATTTACTGACCATTAATTAATCAACATCTAACTCCATGAGTAGTACCACTCAACCTTTTCATCATGCCGGACCAAGTCCACCTGCAGGGTTTACATGATGAACCTTATGAGCTCCTCAAGGGGACATCATCATCCTAATATATAGGACACTATTTCCTCCTATAATCAACGACACACCATATAAATAATATCATTTCCCAACTTACCAAGCCTATTGATTTAGTCTATAAATCTCGCCCATTGGTAAATCAAAGAAATGAATACTAAGTATATATGCCCATTATTATATCGGGATTAAGAGTATGTACAATATAATATATGACGTCTGATTCAATTATGTAGTTAGCAATAAATCGAATCACTTCTAAGTCGGTCCTGCTCAATACACACAAAGTGTACTAGTGTGATTTTATGGTCAAGACAAACCAATACCAAATCACACTACAACCATACCAATGGTTTGTCCAAAGCCATCTCGGTTGTGAGCCTATACTTATACTTTACAAGGAGCCAATAACATGATCTCCCGTGTGACACCATACACCATGTTATCTATAATGTAATGTATTAGACAATATACATAACCATATAATATGCAAACAATGATCATGTGATTCTTATTTCAAAATAAAGTTGTTCATACAAAAGATAGACTTTTTAGTATACATCCCAACAGTGTGATAATTCCTCAATTTTAAATTACTAAGTGGGAGAGGGATATTTTTTAATTCCCGCGTCCTCTATTACAATTTGACATGTGATGCAAACAAACTTGTGCGTTGGCTCTGAGTGCCTTCCTCCATATCAGATGAGTTTGTTTTGTGGATCACTAGGTTAAATATGGTTATAGGATGTTATTTAGGAGCGTGTGTACTTCCCCATCAGAAGACACATAATCCGAGATAATTGCCTTAGTATTAGGTAATGATAAACACTTAGATGCAAATAAAAGTATCCTCTCCATCGAAGTCACTGCTTTTATTTGTAGGGCCGAAAAGGAACCAGCTATTAATTTTATTTGTCGAAAAGTAAGGTTGACAGGATAATAAAATTAATGGGTAAAAGCTCCCCTTACAAATGTAGAATTCGTATACGTTCACACTATCTGACACACGATATTCTCGGTATTTTGAGGTGTTGGTTGATTTTAAAATTTTATTATTTGAGGAATCAATAAATTTTTGAAATCTAATTTTTTGATCACTGTGATTCTTAGGTTTTTTTCAAAATGACTTTCAACCCACTTGTTGTGATTCTGAAAGAAAAAAAACTTACTGGACCTAACTATGTTGATTGGAAAAGGAATCTGGACATTGTCTTGACTGCTAAGGAGTACAAATATGTACTCTTCAAAGAGTGTCCTCCTAAGCCTATGGATGATTCTGGTGAAAAGGAGAAAGAGAGTTATAGGAAGTGGATCAAGGTAGATGAGATGGCGCGGTGTTACATTTTGACTTCTATGTCAAATGTATTGCAACATCAGCATCATTCCATGACTACTGCCTGACATGATGCTCAATCTCAAGGAACTTTTCAGACACCAGAATCGGGCTGCTAGGAAGGAAGCTATGAGGAACTTGATGACGACCACCATGATTGAGGGAGCACCCATGAGGGATCATGTTCTCAAGATGATGACTCATTTGAATGAGCTAGAAGTCCTTGGAGCAGAGATCGATGGGGAAACCCAGGTCGATATCATTCTCCAATCTCTATCTAGATGTTTTGAGTAGTTTCACCTGAACTACAACATGAATAAGAGGTTGTATTCGATGGCGGAGCTTCTGACAGAACTCAAGGCGGTAGAGGGGCTTTTTCGTCAGAGTGCTTAGGCTATGGTTGCTTAGAAGGTTTCTACTTCTATGCCGAAAGACAAGAAGAAGAAGAAACAAGGTGTAGCAAAGATGGGGGCAGGATCTCAAGCAGGAGTGAAGAAGCCGAAAGGCAAGTGTTTCACTTGCAAGCAAACTAGACATTGGAAGGTAGACTATCCCAATCGCAAACATAACAAAGGTATATCTTTTAGTTTAGTAATTGAAACATGTTTAGCGGTGTTATCTACCAGTACATGTGTGTAGATACAGGAGCCACTGATCATGTCTGTAATTCTTTGCGGGGGTTCCAGGAAACCAAACGACTTGTTGAAGGGGAGATTACCGTCTACATGGGCAGTGCTACAAAGGTGGCGGCTATTACAGTGGGAGATGTTTATTTATCTTTTGATAGAAATAAAACTTTGGTTCTGAGAAATTGCCTTTATATACCTTCATTTAGAAAGAATTTGATTTCAGTTTCTAAATTGTTTATAGATGGGTATTCTATTTCTTTTAATGACAGAGTTGTTACACTAAAAAAATAATGGTTTTTGGCGACGAAATTTGCAACGAATTTTGCAAAAAAATTCGTTGCAAAATTTTTTTGAAACGAAAAATTTTTCGTTGCAAATAATTCGCCGCTAAATTCTACAACGAAAAATAAAAATTCGTCGACAAATTTCAATGAATAATTTTTTCGTTGCAAAATTTGGCGACGAATAAATGTTTCATCGCCAATTTGGTGACGAAAAGAAGATTCGTCGCAAATTTTTGCGGCCAATAATACTTTTCGTCGCCGAATTCGGCGACGAATTAAACTTTCGATGCCAAATTAGTGACGAATAAATTTTTTTGTCGCCGAATTTGCGACGAAATATTTATTCGTCGCAAAACTTTCTCATGTATACTCCACCAAATATAATGAAATTTGTCGATGAATATTTTTTTCGTCGCAGAATTTGCGACGAAAAAAATATTCGTTGCAAATTTGGCGATGAAATATTTTTTTCGTCGCATAATTTATGATGAAAAAATATATTCATCGCCAAAATCTGATGAACATTATTAACGAATAAAATTAAATTTGGTGACGAATTTATTTTTCGTTGCAAATTTGGCGATGAAAAGAAAAATTCATCGCAAAAATTTTCACTATCAATCGATTGATGAATACATCGATCGGTGATTGTCGCGACCAATCGGTGATTAATTGCACTACGACGTTCGCGTGAATTGCTCGATATGGCGATTGCTTGCTCATATCCATCGATCATTGCCGGTGAGTAGTCAATACAATCGGCTCAGGCGTTCTATAAATTGCTATAGTACATCAATTTGGATTGCGCAGTTTCTCACGTATCAGTCGACTGAATCATTACATCAGTCGACTGATACATATATTTTTGCAACGAAAATTGTATTTTCGTTGCAAATCTGGAGAAAATTGAAAAAAAAATATTTTAAATTTTTCTTTTTTTCCTATTTTACAACAAACACACAACAATATTGACAAAATTATACAACAAATATTAATATGGACATCAAACAAATTTATACATATAACAAATACATCCAAATAAGGTTTAAACTAACTACCATTATCATCAGGTAACATTTAAATACAACAAACTTATAAAAACATAAATATTGTTTATGTAATAAGTCAAATAGCTAATAATTAAACTTTCACAAATACAGTCAAAGATAACCACCATCATCACCATCGTCATCAAAAAATATATCATCATTGTCTCCATGACAGGGATCAGGCGGAGGAGGAGCAGAGCTAGAAGAAGGAAGTTGATTTGAGCTAGACGTTAACTGAAGATGTTGCATAATAAACATTTGTTGCATTTGAAATTCGTTCATCTTTTCATTTAAGTCTTGAACTTTCTGAGCGTTCTCTCTCGATTCAATTTCCTTCTGCGCTAGTAACTCTCTCAAATGATTAACCTCTTCAGTTAATTGAATTACTTAGGCTTTTGATGCTGGAGAGGATGAAGAAGAAGCACCAGGGACTTTATAGGATCGGCTCAAAGAGTCGAGTCCAAATATTCTTCCACTTTTCGGTCCTCCAGATGCTTCGAGCCATAAATTTATATTGCTAACAGATGCCTCCGATTCGACTCCATCATCGCTTGCATTCGAAGTTCTTTGTGAAAGTTCATCGTATTTCTCCTATTGTGAAAGAAAAAAAATAAAATAGTAACATAGGAAATTAAAATTTTACAATTACACACCTTTATTGTTCAAGCTCTTTCCCCACTCCATGTTTTATCCTTCTTTTGGAATGTATGGGTGAAAGTGTCAATAAATAATGGCTCAGTTCCCGTCTCCTTGGCCTAAACAAATTAAACAGTTAATATTTATAAATTAGTGAGTATTAGATTACAAAATTATAAATTGAAAACACTCACCAATCGAGCTATATGCTCATCGATATTTATGGATCCTCCCGCATACGTGGCAGACATAACGCCGAAGTTACAATTCTGATTTTGCTTATTCTATTCACTCCTCCGTTTACTTTCCTCATATCCCCAATGCGCATCAATTTTATTCAAATTTTCCTCGGTTATACAGTGTGTTTTTTTATTTCTAGTTTTGGCATGATTTAGTATATTTCTAATATAATCACCACACTTTTTCTTAAAAATCCTCCTAATCTCTAGTGTTTGACTCTCCTCCCAAATAAATCCCCTTTGCAATAGAGAAAAATAAAAATTGATTATATTCACTGCAATTTCATATACTAAATGATTGAAATAAGCTACCTTGAACTCATTCCACCACAAAACTTTAATTTCTTCCGGCGTGCTTGTATAAGTCATAGAAGCACCACCCCAATGGTTATTCACTATTTTATTCACCTCGTGAATAACATGTACAAAATTTGTAAATCTAACATAAACCAAAAACAAACCCTATTATATACTTATAAAAATTCATATTGTATTAAAATTTAAATATAGATATTGTAAAACTTGAATACTTACGAATCTCCGCGCGGAGATATAAACTCTCTCGTATCTTCCCTCTCCACGAGCGATTGTTGTACCGGAAAAGAGACATTAGCAGGTATATGCTGAGAATCAGAGGATCCTGCAACTGGGGAAGAGGTGGAGGGCACATTTCCTGCAAGAGCATCAGAATGTGAGGGGGTTGAAGCAGAGGAAGACTGTGAACTTCCATCACTACTACGTCTATGACTGCTACGTCGAAACTAACAATCATGATTATTAGAAGAATATTACAAGAAAAAAAAATACAATTGCATATCGAATTATTAATAGGAAAAATATGAAAATATTACCATATTCATATCAACTGGATGGCCCTAAAAAAAAAGTTCATTAGTATATCAAATATATGGAATTTCAAATAACATAGTGAATTAAAACATAATTGGCACTGAATAAAAGGTAAATTACCAATAATTAGAAATCGAAGTCTGCAATAAATTTTCGACCTGGTAATGCGTCTAATCATCATCGTCATCGTCATCGTGATCGTGATCGTGATCGTTATCGTCATCATCATCCTCATCCTCATCATTGAAATCTTCATCTTCATACTCATTCAGTTCACTTGCATCAACGTCTATTACTACGCCGCTGGGATCTCGTAACGTTGAAATATTATACTCTTCGATATGAAATGTATTGACAACATCATCTTGTTGATATGCTATGTCTTCCCAATGTTCCTCAATTTTATTATGTGCTTTTGTTTTACAAACTGCCCACCAATCACTTTTGTCTCGTCTCAGACTAGGATATGAAGCATAAAATACTTGAATCGCTTGCTGTGCTAATACAAATGGTTCGTACCTCTTGTATATTTTTTTGTAGTTAATTTCAACCAAATTAAACTGTGGATGCACCCTCATGCCTTTGATAGGGTCAAACCAACGACACAAATAAAATAACTCGCAAATATGAGCTTGGATACGCTACCTCTAAAATTTCATCTAGTAAGCCGTAAAATTCATTCCTTGCACCCCCATCAATAGATGACTGAACACAAACTCCGCTATTCATTGTAGTTTTCCTAGTTCCATAAGCTTGAGTATGAAAATTATATCCGTTTATGAAATATGCAGGCCAAGTTTTAACCATTGAATTTGGACCCCATGATAGATGTTTTATTAGGTCTTGCTCAATGTGACCATGATTATCAAGAACCTAAAGTAAAATAAATATGTGTCATAAAAGAAGATTTATCAAATTTACTATCATATACTACTTACATAATTTTTGAACCATTGTGCAAATTCTTCATCACAGAAATTATTAAACTCATGCTCCGGAAGCTCCGAATATAGAGTTTGAAAAATCCTACAATAAAATTAAATAAAACATGAACAATATTTTATGATATACGAAATGTTTAATATAACTTTTATATACTTACTTGAAATACGACATTACTTCTTGACAGTTCAATAAAATATATGCATGGGTTGCTCGCCACTCCGGACCAGTTAAGTATCTACTTGTACAAGATCTACTTGGTCGACCAAGGTAATTAAAAATTGAGAATGCCCTCAAATTTGGATCAACGAGACCCTCATCGTTTCTTCCTGCTTTCCGACTCTTGCATTGAACGTGAGGTTCAAAGTAATATGATGCAAAAGTTGTAACTTCCTCCACAATATATGCATTAACAATAGAAGCTTCAACATGAGCCTTATGTTTCACTTTTTTTTCAAGTGATAGAGGAATCTAAGAGTAATACAATAAAATTTATTAGCAAATAAATTTGACTAAATTTGACCAAATGAAATAACAATGAGAAAAAAGTCAAAAAAATCCACCTTTCAAATGGATACATCCATCGAAATTGAACAGGACCTCCAACTTTAGCCTCATATGGCAAGTGAACCAAAAGATGTTCCATTGAATCATAAAATGCCGGTGGAAATATCCTTTCTAAGTTACACATAATTATCGAAATGTCTCTCTCTAATGTCTCCATGTGTGAATGACTCAGTACTGTCGAGCATATATCATGAAAGAAAATGCTTAATTCCGTAATTGCACCCTAGACAAAATTTGGTAACAGTTCCTTCAAAGCAATAGGAATTAATCTTTCCATGAATATGTGATAGTCATGACTTTTAAAACCCATAAATTTGCATTCCTCCAAATCAACGCATCTACCAAGATTTGAGACAACCATAAAAAAATCTCAATGATTTCAACCATTCACAAACAATCCGTTTCTGATCCTTATTCAATGTATAAACTGCTTTCGGTTTTGGTCCCCTACTATTTGCATCAACATCAAGGGTGGGACGTTAACATATGAGACGCAAATCTTTTCTTGCATTCAGATTGTCTTTTATTTTTCCAGTTATATCCATCACCGTATTTATCAAATTTTCAAAAACATTCTTCTCAATATGCATTAAATCAAGATTGTGATGAATCAAATTACTCTGCCAATACGGTAAATTCCAAAAGATATTGTGTTTTGTCCATTTATGCGTAATTCCATAGTCATATGTTGTAACATTTGGGTCTTCAATAACAGATGGAAAGTTAAGCACTCTTTGCCATAAAATTTGACCGGTGAATCTCAATGGTGGAGGTTTTCTTTTAATTCTATTCTTAGTAAATTCTTCTTTATTTCTTCTGAATTTATGATTTGACGGTAAAAATTATCTATGACAATCAAAATAACTCGGTTTCTTTTCGTGTTTCAATCTGAATGACTTTGATCTCTCTATACATATTGGACATCCTAAAATCCTCGCAGTACTCAAGCTCGATAACATCCCATAAGTAGGAAAATCATTTATGGTCCAAAGAAGTGCAACTCTCATTGTGAACAGCTGATTAGTATGGACATCATATGTGGAAACACCCACGTCCCATAGTTGGATCAATTCGGCAATCAACGGTTGCATGTAAACATCTATTAATTTTTTCGGATTATGAGGGCCAGGCACAATCAATGTTAAAAACATATAAGGTGTTTTCATATACATACCAGGAGGAAGATTGTATGGAGTTACGATAATTGGCCAACAAGAATATGTTCTTCCTGATTTGCCAAATGGAGCAAATCCATCAACACATAGCCCTAACCTGATGTTTCGGGTCTCATTTGCAAACTCAGGATATGTTTGATCAAAACTTTTCCACGCCTCTGCATCAGATGGATGACACATTAGCCCATTCTCTGTTTCATGATTTGCATGCCAAGTCATGTGTTCAGCAGTCACCTTCGAAGCATAAAGCCTTTGCAATCTAGGAGTTAAAGGCAAATAGAACATTTGTCTGAATGATTTTAATCACTTATTATGATTTGATCTCGTGGTACTCTTGTACCTGCATTGACTACAGAATTTGCAAGTCTCTAAATCTGCATTATCTCTCCAATATAGCATGCAACCATTTCTGCAAACATCAATTCTATGCACCGGAAGACCCAAATCTTTCACAAGTTTTTTCATACTGTAAAAATCACTCGGCATTATGTGATCACGCGGCAATACTTCTCCAATAACTTGAACAAAATCATTAAAACATTCTTCGGACACATTATGCTCAGCTTTAACATTCAACAATCTTGTGGCGAGAGATAATTTTGTGTGACTGTCACAACCGGACCACACGGGTTCATCTGCAGCTCTCAATACTTCTTGAAATTTTATATATGGCTCATTGTACACATTTTCATTACCACCAGTAATTTCTACCTCCTCCAACGGTGTTGAATAATTATTATACATGTGTTCAAATGCATGAGGATAACTAGAACTTGCCGCATTTGGTTCACTATTCAAATTATGACCAACTGCATCAACTATCATCCTCTGGTACAGATTGAATTGATCATAATATACTTGCTCTCTGTTGGTGCAGGGAATCTAGATAATCGAACCTGTGTTTTGATTATGGCAAAGACACAAAGTTAAGTCTACATTGTTGGTGATCGCTTGAAGCTAGAGGGGTGAATAGCTGCTTCTACAAGAGTAATTAGCGAAGCAAACACAAATATACGAGAGATGTCCAATAAGGCAATCGCCTTTACGTGTATGAACCATTTATGATGATAAATGAAGATACTCATCATTCGAGTATATGTTTCTATGTATTTGAGGTTGGATCTTTAAACTCATTTACCGGATTCGTTCAATGATACGATTTCTAGCAATACGTAACCGCGGTTAGAAACCGTCGTATTTATCATTTTCCGAGCTAACCTCTTATTGCAGGGAAGTGGCCAAGGTGGCGATCGACCTCTTGGAAAATGGAGCGGTCGTGATGCCCATCGATCGGTGATGGGAGGCATCAGTCGACTGATGGCGACGATTCAGCTTTTGCGCTAGGTCAAAACAGATAACATTTGACGCGACCACTTCGCGATAAAATTTGGACAACTTCATGATCCGTTCCGAAATAAGAGGAGACAAATTCAGAGGCCAAAGTCTATAAAAGGAGGGGAGGATTCCATCTCCAAATCACATCAAGTTTATTCATCAAGTGCTCCTACAACGCCAACGCTCCAACATCGTCATAACGCCGACGCGACGTCAAGTTTCGATCTTCTTCATTGGCAGCAGAATCAAGTAATATTTTTGATATTGTATTCTTTGTTTTTCTTCATAACGAGGTGAGGTAGGCTTGTTGCCTCATCCTCGTATATTCGGTTTTGTGATCATTGTCTCCTACCTCCAACGAGGAGGAGACGTTATAGTGCTTTGCCCTCCGTACGCGGTCTAGGACCGATAGGGCCTTGGAGTGGCAACCGCTGGGTTGTGAACCAAGTAAAATAAACGTGTTCATTTATTTTCCGCTGTGCTTACTTTACGTATCGAACGAACGAAAAAGAAAAGATTTACGATCGCTATTCACCCCCCCCTCTAGCGACGCTTCTCGATCCAACACTCTCCACTACCTGTCCTTTGTATCTTTCGTCCAACCTCTTCATCGGATATAAACGGTTCACCATGACAAGTCCAATTATAATAATTTGGCGTAAAACCAAATCTACAAAGATGTTCTCGAGCTTTATCACATTGGAAAAATTTACCATTATGACATTTTTTGCACGGACACCTTAATTTATTCCCATCCATAAACTCAACATTATTATTAGCATATCTCAAAAATTGTTCCAACCCAAATATAAATTCATCGGTTAAACCACGACGTTCTGGTAAATTCTTTTTATAGATCCAACTTCGATCTTTCTCCATCGATCTTGTTTTCGAAATTATATCAACGATTAATTTTAATTTCTTCAAAACTTCATCCATATATATATCAATCTAACCATAAATTTATACTCAACATTAATTTAATTTTTCTAATACTAAATATGATTTTGTGTGATAATTAATTGCAAATTATAATATCATTTCGAATAATTATGATCTATTAACAGTAATTAAATTACTTAAAATCAAACATTAAGAATAAAAATTATAACAGAATTAATAATACTGTAATTAATGTTATAAACAATATTTTTACGCGTACCGGTCCAAATGGAAACAACGTGCGGCTAAATGAACACTTGACGAACTCCTTCAAAGTAGGATAACCTATGGAAAAAAATATTGTATTTAGATTACGATACACTATTATATATATATATATATATACACACACACACACACTAATTTATATAATTAATTTAAATAACATTTGAATTCATGATCGAAATCACGCGACAACTGCCAAGCATGCGCAAGGTGGAGCAAGTATGTACGTCGCGATGTAACCTTACGCGAACGAGTCCTCGTGCATGATGACCGTGAGCGCGAGGACGCGCGCGGGCACGCATGCGGCGGCTGCGAGGGCACGAGCACAGTGCCCGTGAAGGCAGGCGTATGGTTGCTACTTATACACTGTCACCAAGCTAGGGCACACGCGCGGGTGCCGTAAGCATGCGCGTCGGCGTCACCGCGAGCACGCGTGATGGCGCCGCCGCGACCACATGCGTCGGTGCCGCCGTGAGCACGTGCGTTGGCATTGCCACGACCACACGCGTCGGCACCGCCGTGAGCATGCGCGCCGGTACCGCCATGAGCACGTGCATCGGTACCGCCACGAGCACGCACGACGGTTAGCGCCGGCACGACCTTGCGGCGGCGCCTGCTGCTGGGCGCGATCTTGCGGCAGCAACCTACCGCGTGTATGTGTGGTAGCACCTAGCTGCCGCCAGCACGCGACAGGTGCTGCCGCGAGCTCATGGTAGCGGGGGCCGCAAGTTCACGATGACCGGTATCCGCCGCGTGCTCACGACACGATCTACCGCGAGCTCGCAGCAGGATCGCCGTGAGCTCGCGGCAGGATCACCGCGCGAGCTCGCGGTAGGATCACTGCGAGCTTGTGGTAGGATCGACGTGCGAGCTTGTGGCATGATCAACGTGCGAGCTCGCGGCAGAACCTACCGTGAGCCCGCGGCAGGATCTGCGGCGGCACCACCGTCGCTGCTCCGGCAACAGCATCAGAAGGGAGAAAGAGAAGGAAGAGACGTACGGACGACAGCGGGAGGAGGATGAGCGCGATCGAGCGGACGAAATGGAGAGATTGGGTGCGTTGGGGCAGGATAATTAGGGGAAATTTAGCGATGAATATTTTTTCGTCGCTAATTTGGTGACGAATCATATATTCCTTGTAGAATCTGCAACGAATTAAAAATTTATTGCAGATTCTACAACGAAAAAAATTCATTGCAAAATCTGCAATGAATTTTCAACGAATTCAAAATCTACAGATATATGCAACGAAAATATTTTCAACGAAAAAAATTCATTGCAAAATCTGCAGATATATGCAACGAAAATATTTTTTTGTCACAAATTAGCGACGAAAAAAGATTTTCATCGCAAATTAGCGACAAAAAAAGATTTTCATCGCCAATTTACGACTAATTTTGTAACGAAAATTAAATGTTGGAAATTTTAAAATTTTTGTAATAATTTTTTTTTGTTGGAAATTTCATTAAAAATTTGCGACGAAACATAAAATTCATCGCAAATTTCGTTGCAGATTTACAACGAACTATTTTCGTTGCCAAAGTTCGTCGCCAATTTCATGTTTTTTTGTAGTGTTATAAAAAGAAATAGGGAGATTATCTGTTCTAGTGTGTTGGTAGGAAATTTATACACTCTTGAACTAAGAACTCCCACGATGCAAATATAAATAAATAACTCATCTTCTAAATCTAATAAGATAACGGAACCTTCGAAAATGAACCAAACATATCTTTGGTATCTAAGGTTAGGTCATATTAGCCTGAGTAGAATTCAAAGGTTGATAGCTGATGGACCTTTGGGTTCATTGGTGGTGGATGATTTCCCAACCTGCGAATCTTGCTTGGAAGGTAAAATGACCAAGAGGCCTTTTAAGGCCAAGGGGTATAGAACCAAAGATGTGTTGAAATTGGTTCATTTTGATTTGTGTGGTCCTATGTCTAGAGGTGGTTTTGAATATTTCGTCTCTTTTATAGACGATTATTTAAGATATGGATACATTTACTTGATGCGCCGCAAGTCTAATGCTTTGATAGGTTCAAAGAATTCAAGGCTGATGTGGAGAAACATCAAGGTCAAAGTATCAAGACACTATGATCTGATCGTGGTGGTGAGTACCTCTTGGGAGAGTTTAGGAGTTACTTATCAGAGCCTGGGATTCAATCCCAACTGTCTGCTCCTGGTACGCCCTAGTAGAATGGTGTGGCAGAGCGAAGGAATAGGACTCTTATGGAGATGGTTAGATTGATGATGAGTTATTCTGAGTTACCAGATTTGTTTTGGGGTATGCTCTGGAAACGGCAGTGTATATTTTGAACTTGGTACCATCTAAATCAGTACCTTCTACTTCCACAGAATTGTGGACTGGGCGAAAGCCTAGTCTGAGACATTCGAATTTGGGATAGTCCAGCACATATGCTGAAGGGAGATGCTGGTATGTTTGTACCTCGTACAAAAGTGCACTTGTTCATAGGCTATCCCAGAGGAACGAAAGGTGGTTTGTTCTATAGTCCTAGAGATCAGAGGGTGATCGTTATCACAAACGCTCGATTTTTAGAGGAAGACTATGTGATGAACCACAAGCCCATGAGCAAGATTGTTTTGGAGGAATTAAGAGGGGAAGTCACTACTTCAGTACCAATGGTACAAGAGGACATACCACAAGTGATTGCACCGCGTGTCACAGAGGATACACAGGTAATATACCTCGTCGTAGTGGGAGAGTTAGACAACCTGATAGATTTATGTTCTTGGGAGAATCTTCTGATTTGGTCCCTGGTGAACATGAAACTGATCCTGGACATATGACGAGGCAATCCAAGATAAAGATGCGGTATCTTGGCAAAGGGCGATGAATTCTGAGATAGAATCTATGGATTCAAATCAGGTCTGGGAGCTAGTAGAACTACCCAATGGTGTAAAATCCATTGGATGCAAGTGGATCTACAAAAGAAAGAGAGGATTAGACGGCAAGGTAGAGACCTTCAAAGCAAGACTTGTTGCAAAAGGGTATACTCAGAAAGAGGGTATTGATTATGAAGAGACTTTTTCACCGGTAGCCATGCTTAAGTCTATCAGGATTCTCTTGTCTATTGCTGCTCATATGGATTATGAGGTTTGGCAGATGGATGTCAAGACAACTTTCATTAATTGAAGTCTTGAAGAAAACATCTATATGGAGCAACCAGAGGGATTCATTGCAAAGGGAAAAGAGAATCTTGTGTGCAAGCTTTATCGGTCCATTTATGGATTGAAGCAAGCTTCGAGATCTTGGAACATCCGCTTTGATGAGGTAATCCAGTCATATGGATTTATTCAAAGTCCAGATGGATTTATTCAAAGTCCGGATGAGTCTTGTGTATACAAGAGATGTGACAGAAATATAGTGGTATTTCTTGTACTATACGTAGATGACATGTTGCTCATTGGCAATAATGTTAAAGTGTTATCAGACGTAAGAGTATGATTGTCTAAACAATTTGATATGAAGGACTTGGGAGAAGTAGGACACATCCTTGGGATCAAGGTTATAAGGGATCGCAAGAAAATGATGTTGTGCTTATCTTAAGGTTCATACATAGACACTATTCTAGCTCGTTTTAGAATGCAGAACTCCAAGAAAAGTTTTCTAAATTTTCGGCATGGAGTACCTTTATCTAAAGAGATGTGTCTTAGAACATCAAAGGAGATAGAAGAGATGAAGGCGGTTCCTTATGCTTTGGCGGTAGGAAGCCTCATGTATGCTCTGTTATGTACGAGACTGGATATTTGCTTTGTCGTGGGTATGGTTAACAGATATCAGAGTAATCCAGGACAGAGACATTGGACTGCGGTAAAGCATATATTCAAGTACCTGAGAAGGACTAGGGATATATACTGGTATACTAGGCAGATCAATTACTCCCTATGGGTTACACAGATTCTGACTTCCAATCAAATAGGGATAACAGTAAGTCTACCTCGGATTTTATGTTTACTTTGGGAGGTGGAGCCATTATATGGAGGATATCAAGTAGAAATGTGTGGAGGACTCTACTATGGAACCTGAGTATGTGGCAGCCTTTGAGGCAGCCAAAGAAGCTGTATGGCTCAGGAACTTCTTGATGGACTTTGATGTGATTCCTGGTTTTCCCAGAACTATCACAATTTATTGTGATAACATTGGTGCAGTTGCAAACTCGAAGGAACCACGAGCCCATAAGGCAAGTAAACACATAGAGTGCAAGTACCAACTGATATGAGAGATCGTAAAGCGAGGAGAAGTTGTTGTCGCCAAAATTACATTGGAGGATAACCTGGTAGATCCTTTCACTAAGGCCCTTCCAGCGAGAGCTTTTGATAAGCATGTGGAAGAAATGGGAATCAGATGTATGGCAGTTTGATGGGAGCATAGACTTTTAGTATAAGTGGGAGATTGTTGGAATGTATACTAAAAGCATAGCCTTTGTATGAACATCTTCATTTTGAAATAAGAATCACATGATCATTGTTTGCATTTTATATTTATGCATATTGTCTGATACTTTACATTGTAGATAACATGGTGTGTGGTATCACACAGAAGATCATGTTTTTAGTTCCTTGTAGAGTATAAGTAGAGGCTCACAACCAAGATAGTTTTGGACAAACCATTGGCATGGTTGTAGTGTAATTTGGTATTGGTTTATCTTCACCATAGAATTACACTATTACACTTTGTGTGTATTGAGCAGGACCAATTAGAGGTAATTCAATTTATAATGACTATATAATTGAATCAGACCTCAGATATTATGGTGTACATGCTCTTAATCCCGATATAATAACGGGTACATATACTTAGTATTTATTTCTTTGATTTACCAATGGGCTAGATTTATGTATTAAATCGATAGGCCTGGTAAGTTGGGAAATAATATTATTTACATGGTGTGTCGTTGATTATAGGAGGAAATCGTGTCCTATATACTAGGATGATGATGTCCCCTTGATGAGCTCATAAAGTTCATCATGTAAATCCTACAGGTGGACTTGGTCCAACATGATGATAAGGATGAGTGGTACTACTCATGGAGTTAGATATTAATTAATTAAATTGTCAGTAATTTAATTAATTAATGGACATTCGATATCTTAAACACGGAGAGATATTTTGTACAAATAATATGTGGAGCACATATTTAATTATGGGGTTGGTGAGGTAGATCAATGATGATCCCCAAGTGAATGGATCATCATTAATGGATCGAGTTTTATATGGTTCGGATCCATTGGGTGGCCAAGATCCAACTCCTCCTCATGGTTCCTATTGTAGCCTATTATAAATACTCATGAAGCCTAGATCTATAAAAGGGGGAAGAGGCTTGGGCAACAACAAGAGTTGTGCTAGGGTTTGTTGGTTAGGCGTTGGAGGCTTGGGCGGCAACCTAGGGTTTGGCTTCTCTATTGGGTGGCGGCAACCTAGGGTTTGGCTCTCTTTTGGTCGGCGACAACAAAGGGTTTCCTTTTCTTCTTTCTCCTTTAGCCGGCGCCACCATCTCCATCTCCTTAGGGCCGACGACATCACAACAAAGGAGAGGGTTTTCCTTCTTCCTTGGTATAAGGCCGGCGCTCTCTCCTCCTCTCCCTCTCCTAGGGCCGGCGACAACCAAAGTTTGTGTTTGGTGGTCGACATAAGCAAGGAGAAGAAAGGAGGGTTATCTTCCCTTGTTCGGAGCGAGCAAGGAAGGGAAGATACATGGTCTAGGAGGCTTCGATTCTTGGAAGATCGTCGCCCACACGACGTCCAAGAATAGGATAGGAATACAATAGAAGATCAAGAGGTAAAACAAGAGGTAAATCTTGTTTAATATTGATTCTAGTTCTTTTGTATTTTCATATGGTTAGTTGACATGGACCCCAATGATAAACACAAAAATCGGCGATCTGTACATCATCTATTCCGCAGCTAATCGAGAAAAAGAGTTAGGTTGCTTGAACAACATGTTTGTTCAAGCGATCACTCAAGTCGAATAGCACGATGATGAATCGGTTGCTTGGGTAATCCATCTCTGTCTGGATTAGTTTTAATTAATAAAATTTGAATCTGGGGATGTGAGATAGGATTACCATGCGCAAGCGACCGGATCGATAATCTTTTATTACTTGACGACACCCGTGCACTTGCGGGTGTTGAGCGCGAGCATGCGCTACGAGTCCCTGACGATTCCCGTCGAAGATTTGAGAGTCATGCTCGCGTGCATCAAGTTTTTAGAGCCATTGACGGGGACTATAGATTTGATATTGGATCAAAAGTGGATAGTTTGGATCAAACATAGTTTAGGATTATTTTCCTAGTCTTTATTACTTTCCAGTTTAATTTAGTACTAATTTAGATTTTAGTTCTCTTCTAGCTTTGATTATTTTCTAGCATCTTTTCTTTTTAGTTATTTTCTTAGCACTTATTTCCCTTTTAGTCTCTTGTTGAGGCACTACTTTTCGTTTCCTTATCTATATTTTTCTGTATATAACGATGCATGCTTTCACTCATGATTATTATCAATTTAATGCTATGAGTTTTGGTAACATTTATTTTTAGCATTGTGGGGAACAATGGCATAACATTAACCATTGCCCGGATATATTTGGACCTTCACAATTTGAGCAAGAAAATGTCACCTACGATTACAACCAGAGGCTACAAGATGATTCTTATTCATATAGTTATGACCCTGGCTACTTAAACCCTTAATATTGTCCGCCTAAATCCCGACTTGAGCAGATGAAGAAAATTCCATTCAAACACAACAAGCGGTGAACACTAAATTCCAGCGACAACATTCGCAGACAGAGACGATACAGAGACAATATTGTTTCCCAAGTGAGAATGAGAGCTATGAATCACCATATGAATTCTATCCAGAACCAAGTCCCTACTTAGAAGCCTAGGTAGACAATTTTACTAGGCAATGTGAGGATCATAGTCGACAATTCGCGGAGTTTATGCAATGACAACGAACAGAAGAAGAATCCAAATGACTAAAAGGCGACTTTGATGACTGAATTACACTTAATATGGCGGAGACTCACTTCGAACGATTGGATGAGGAAGACGCAGATGACATAGGAAGTGAAAAAGGACAATCCATTCAATCACCACTAGAGGGAGAACTTGATGATTATATTGTTGATACTTTAATCGAGGAGAGCATTGCTTCAATTAAAATACCTCCTAACCTCAAGGACCCATAGGAACATACCTTAACCCTCACCAAAACTTTAGTTGCCAATAACGAAGCCCTTTTAGTGATTGGTAATGATAAAATTTCATTCGACATAATAGAATCTACTAATCAATCTTTTGGTGAGGATATTTGTGGCGAGTTACATTATTTATAGAATATGGAAGAAATGGAATATTATGATCAAACTCTTGATGATTCTTTGAAGATAAGCATGGTCAATCTCAAACCAAGGAAGGAAGCAAATAAAATTCTTGCCCCTTCCCTAGCAAGATTTAAGAGATATGTGTTGGATTGAAAGCGTCGCTAGAGGGGGGGGGGGGGTGAATAACGAACGCGAAACTTTCTTCTCGACGTTAAAATAAGAGCAATCATAGTGGAAATAAAGATAATAAAATAAGTAGATAATTTGTTTTTACTTGGTTCACAACCCAACGGTTGCTAATCCAAGGCCCCGCGATCCTTGACTGTGTACAAAGGGACAATCCACTATAGAGTCTCCTTCTCGTTAGAGGTAGGAGACAATGATCACAAAATCGAAAGCTCGAGGATGAGGCAACAAACCTACCTCACCTCGTTACGATTAAAATCATGAATACAATAAATAAAAACAATACTTGCTATCGACAAAGAGATTCTGAACTTGGCGTTGCATCAACGTTATGATGGCGTTAGAGCTTTGGCGTTGTGGGAGCACTTTGAGAGCAAGATGGATGATCTTTGGGTAGGAGTCCTCCTCTCCTTTTATTTTGTGCCTTGGAATAAGTCTTGATGTAGATCCTCAACTTTTGAAACTTATCACGAGGTGACATCTTATCTTATCACGAAGTGGCCGCGTTAAATATTATCCGTTTTGACCTAGCGCAAAAGATTGATTCGTCACCATCAGTCGACTGATGCCTTCCATCAGTCGACTGATGTGCATCAATCGACTATGTAGGGATGTATACTGAAAAGTCTATCTTTTCTGTGGACATCTTTATTTTTGAAATTAGAATCACATGATCATTGTTTTCATATTTTTATGCATATTGTCTAATACGTTACATTGTAGATAACATAGTGTGTGGTGTCACACGGGAGATCATGTTATCGGCTCCTTGTAAAGTATAAGTAAAGGCTCACAACCGAGATGACTTTGGACAAACCATCGGAATGGTTGTAGTGTGTTTGGTGTTGGTTTGTCTTGACCATAGAATCACACTAGTGCACTTTGTGTGTATTGAGCAGGACCGACATAGAGGTGATTCGATTTATTGCTGACTACATAATTGAATTGGACCTCAGATATTATTTAGTACATGCTGTAGGGAGTTGCTTCGGAGGCTCATTGGCTCCCATGTCCCCGGATTAAAATTTTCACTAATGAAAGAATTTATCCGGATGGGATGAGTTTCCTTAGCACAACCAATTCGTCGTCGTGCTAACAACTTGAGTGGTCGCTTGAACAAACTAGCTGTTCAAGCAACACAACTCTTCTAGTTGGTTAGCCGTGGAAGAGACGACGGACGGATCGCCGGTTTTTGTGTTTGTCTTCGGGGTCCAAGATTATACAAAATATATACATATGCATAATTGTATAATCAACAATTAAAATAACATGCTCAGATCTGAAAATAAAGTTGTGCCACTTTATACCTTACGATCTTCTACCATATGTCCTATCCTCCTCGTGGACGACGTGTGGGCGAAGATCCTCCACGAGTAGAAGCCTTCTAGATCGCGTTCTTCCCTTCCTTGTCCACTGTGAACAAAGAGAAGAACCAATAAAACCTTTCCTTTCTAGAACCGGCCACCAAGCTAGGGAGTTTGATGCAACCGCCGGCCAAGGAACAATTGGATGTGCACCGGCCAACTTTGTTGCAAGGTTGCCGCCGGCCACCTAGAGGTTGGAGAAGCACCGGCCACCAATTGTTGGAGAACCGCCGGCCACCAAGGAGCAAGGGAGGAGGAAGAAAGCCGGCCAAAACCAAGGAGGAGAAGAGAATGAGCGCCGGCCACCAAGGAGCAAAGGAGGAAACCCTAAACTCCCTTCTAGTTGCCGCCCAAACCTAATCCAAAACCCTAGCCGCCTATAGCACTTGAGAGGCAAAACCCTAATCCAAGTGAACCTCCCTTGCCGCCCAACCTAAGCCCTCTATTTATAGAATTGGCCTTAAGCCTCCTTTAATCTCCACTGTCGGATCTAGGGATTTAATCTCCACCGTCGGATCTAGGGTTTTATCCCAACCGTCGGATCTAGGGTTTCATCCCAACCGTCGGATCTAGGATTTCATCCCAACCTTCGGATCTAGGGTTTCATCCCAACCATCGGATCTAGGATTTTATCCCAACCGTCGGATCTAGGGATTTAATCCCAACCGTCGATTCTAGGGTTTCATCCTAACCATCGGATCTAGGGATTTAATCCCAACCGTTGGTCCTAGGGTTTCATCCCAACCATCGGATCTAGAAATTTAATCCCAACCGTTGGTTCTAGAGTTTTGTTTTACATTCTTAGATCTAGACTTCACAAGGATTATATTAGGCTACGATAGGGACCATAAGGAGGAGTTGGATCTTGGCCACCCGATGGATCGGAACCAAATAAAATTGATCCATCAATGATGTTCCATTCCACTAGAGGATCATCATTGAACTACCTCACCAACCCCCATAAATTAATATGGACTCCATATATTATTTGTACATTAATCTCCCCGTGTTTAAGATATCGAATGTCCGTCAATTAATTGATTTACTGACCATCAATTAATTAACATCTAATTCCTCGAGTAGTACCACTCAACCTTATCATCATGTTGACTAAGTCAACCAGCTAGGTTTACATGATGAACCTTATGAGCTCCTCAAGGGGACATCATCAACCTAATATATAGGACACGGTTTCCTCCTATAATCAATGGCACACCATGTAAATAATATCATTTCCCAACTTACCGGGCATATTGATTTAATCCATCTAAATCTCACCATCTGGTAAATCAAAGAAATAAATACTAAGTACATGTGCCCGTTATTATATCGGGATTAAGAGCATGCACAACATAATATCCGAGGTCCGATTCAATTATGTAGTCAGTACTAAATTGAATCACCTCTATGTCGGTCCTACTCAATACACCTAAGTGTACTACTGTAACTTTATGTTCAAGACAAAACGATACCAAGCTACACTACAACCATGCCAATGGTTTGTCCAAAACCATCTTGGTCGTGAGCCTCTACTTATATTTTACAAGGGACTGATAACATGATCTTCTGTGCCACACCAAGCACCATGTTATCTACAATGTAAAATATTAGACAATATGCACACATATATAATAAATATATAAAGTGCAAACAATGATCATGTGATTCTTATTTCAAAATAAAATGTTCATACAAAAAGAGCTAGGCTTTCAATATACATTCCAACACATGCTCTTAATCCCGATATAATAACGGGCACATATACTTAGTAGTCATCTCTTTGATTTACCAATGGGAGAGATTTATAGATTAAATCGATAGGCTCGGTAAGTTGGGAGATGATATTATTTATATGGTGTGCCATTGATTATAGGAGGAAACTGTATCCTATATATTAGGATGATGATGTCCCCTTGAGGAGCTCATAAGGTTCATCATGTAAACCCTGCAGGTGGACTTGGTCCGGCATGATGAAAAGGTTGAGTGGTACTACTCAAGGAGTTAGATGTTGATTAATTAATGGTCAGTAAATTAATTAATTGACGGACATTCGAGATCTTAAACACGGGGAGAAAATGTACAAATAATATATGGAGCCCATATTATCATATGGGGGTTGGTGAGGTAGATCAATGATGAACCTTTAGTGGATTGGATCATCATTAGTGGATCGGACTTTATGTGGGCTTGATCCATGGGTGGCCAAGACCCAACTCCTCATGGTCCCTAATGTAGCCTATTAACACCTCATGAAGCTTAGATCCAATGGATAGAAACAAAACTCTAAGATCCATAGGTAGAGATTAAATCTCTAAGATCCGACGGTTGAGATTAAATCTCTAGATCCGACGGTTGAGATTAAATCCCTAGAACCAATGGATGAGATTAATTCATAACATATCCCTAACTCTATAAAAGGATGTCAAGGGAGTTGGCATGGAATAATTGATGAGAGTTAGGGTTTTTGGGCGGTAAGGAAGAGGAATCCTAGTTGAGATAGGATTAGGATTAGGGTTTGGAGGCAAGGGTGGCACCAAATAAGGAAGGTATTCTTCTCTTCTTCTTCCTCTTTTGGCCAGCGTCCAGCACCTCTCCAGCCTCTTTTCCAGCCTTGGCTGGTCCCCAAAAGCTCCCTTCTCCTTCTCCTTAGGTGGTGGAAACAAGATATAGGGCTTCCCTTGGTGTCTTGGTTATTTTCCACCATCTTCTCCTTCACCTAGTTGGTCGATGGCAAGGATAGTTTTAGTTCCTTGTTGGTTGTTTCTAGAGAGGAAAAAAACCTTGTTTATATTCTTCCTCTTGCTTTGGAAGAGATAGGAAGGAAGATTTGCTATCTAGGAGCTTCGACTTTTGGTAGATCGTCGCCCACATGACGTCCAAAAGGAGGAAGGTCATACATTAGAAGATCGAGAGGTATACCTATTCTACTTTCTTCTTTTATTTATTGCTTGTATTTGTTTTTCAATTATAAGCATGTTATAAATCTGTAAATGGCTAAATAATACTTGGATCCTGAGTATAAACACGAAAACTGGAAATCCAGACATCGTCTATTCCGCGGCTACTTGTAGAATAGAGGATGGTCACTTGAACAACTAGTTTGTTCAAGTGACCTCTCTAAACGAATAGCACGACGATGACTTGGTGGTTTGGGCAATCCCTTTTGTCCATGATTAAAATTTTTTAATCTGGGGACATCGAAGGGATCGCCATGGACAAGCTACCGAGGTGAAGTGGGAAGTGAAGTTTCCTCTCACGGACTCGATAAGCAAAACCCTTCAATTGGTATTAGAGCCAAGGTTTCCAATTTTGTGTGTTTAGGATTCAGTTAATTTTTATGCACTTTTTCATATATTATATGTGTCAGATAATAGTAGGATATGCGTAGTTTAACTCTTTGGTTGCAGGCATAAGATCCGACTATTATGGCCATAGGTGTGTATGTGATTGTATGTGTGTAAATATTTATTTTGTTGAATCCTCGGGGTTGACGAGGCTAGTATTTGATTTTTTATAAATTAGATATGACATTGTTTAGCCACTCTTTATTTTATTTTACTTTTGATCTAGATTTCATGTACACTCCCTCGTGGAGTATAGGATCTATGGATGTAAATTAAAATAGGTTTTAGTCTCGGCTCGGATCTCCGGATGGCTTGTACATGGCGTAGGAGGAGCGGACGAGATGGCGATGCGACGGGAGACATATTGAAGACAAAAGCCATAATAGTTGGAAAATAATTTTATTTTTCATATTTATTGCTTTTTGTTTGATATGCATGTCGTAGGCCAGAAAATTTCTCATTTTCAAATTACTAAGTGGGAGAGGGATATTTTTATAAATTCCCACGGCCTCCATTACGATTTGACATGTGATGCAAGCAAACTTGCGCGTGACTCTGAGTGCCTTCCTCCCCATCGGATGAGTTTGTTTGTGGATCACAGGGTCGAATATGGTTATATGAAATTATTAAGGAGTGTGTGTACTTGCCCATCGTAAGGCACATAACCCGAGATAATTAGCTTAGTACCGAGTAATGGTGAACACTTAGATACAAATATAAGTATCCTCCCCATTGGAGTCACTACTTTTATTTGTAGGGCCAAAGAGGAACCAACTATTAATTTTACTTGTCAAAAAGTTAGGTTGACAAGATAGTAAAATTAATGGGTAAGACCTCCTCTTACAAATGTAGAATTCGTATACGTCCACACAATCGTGGCATGCGATATTCTCGGTGTTTAGAGGTGTTGGTTGATTTTAAAATTTTATTGTTTGAGGAATCAATAATTTTTTGAAATCTTAAGTAATGATCTATGTGATTCTTAGGATTTTTAAAAATTAATTTCAGTCCACTTGTTATGATACTAAAGGAAATAAACTTACTGTACCCAAATAATATTGATTGGAAAAGAATCTAGATATTGTCTTATCTGCTAAGGAGTACAAGTATGCACTCTTCGAAGAGTATCCTCAAGCCATGGTTGCTCAAAAAGGTTTCTACTTCTAAACCGAAAGGCAAGAAGAAGGTGAAACAAGGAGAAGCAAAGGTGGTGGGAGGATCTCAGGGAGGAGTGAAGAAGCCGAAAAGTACTTCACTTGCAAGCAGGATGGACATTGGAAGAAGGACTGTCCCAATCTAAAATAGAACAAAGGTATACCCTTGGGTCTAGTCATTGAAATATGGTTAGCGATGTTATCTACCGACACCTGGTGTGTAGATACGGAAGTCTCTGATCATGTCTGCAATACTTTGCAGGGGTTCCAGGAAACCCGACGACGAGCTAAGGGAGAGATTACTGTTTACTTGGGCAATGCCATAATGGTGGCGGCTATTGCAGTGGAAGAAGTTTTATTTATCTCTTGAGAAAAATAAAACTTAGGTTCTGGAAAATTCCCTTTATGTACCTTTATTTAGAAAGAACTTAGTTTAAGTTTCTAAATTGTTTATGGATGGATATTCTATTTCTTTTAATGACAGAGCTGTTATAAAAAGGAATAGGGAGAATATCTGTTCAGGTACATTGATAGGAAATTTATATACACTTGAACCAAAACCTCCCACGATACAAATTGAAGTTAATAACTCATCTTCTAATTCTAATAAGAGAAAAGAACCTTCGAAGATGAACCAAACATATCTTTGGCATCTTAGGCTTGGTCACATTAACCTAAGCAGAATTCAAAGGTTGATAGCTGATGGACCTTTGGGTTCATTAGTGGTGGAGGATCTCCCAACCTGTGAATCTTGCTTATAGGGTAAGATGACCAAGAGGCCTTTTAAGGCCAAGGGGTATAGAGCCAAAGATGTGTTAGAATTGGTTCATTCTGATTTGTGTGGTCCTATGTCTATCCAGGCTAGAGGTGATTTTGAGTATTTTGTCTCTTTTATAGATGATTACTCAAGATATGGATACATTTACCTGATGCGCCGCAAGTCTGAATGCTTTGACAAGTTCAAAGAATTCAAGGCTAATGTGGAGAAATGTCAAGGTAAAAGTATCAAGACACTACGATCTGATCGTGGTGGTGAGTACCTCTTGGGAGAGTTTAGGAACTACTTATCAGAGGCTGGGATTCAATCCCAATTGTACTTTGGCACACCCAGTGAGCGGTGTAGTAGAGCGAAGGAATAGGACTCTTATGGAGATGGTTAGATCGATGATGAGTTATTCTGACTTGCCAGATTCGTTTTGGGGATATGCTCTAGATACAACGGTGTACATTCTGAACTTGGTTCCATCTAAATCAGTGCCTTCTACTCCCACAGAATTGTGGACTGGGCGAAAGCTTAGTCTAAGACATATTCGGATATGGGGGAGTCTAGCACATGTGCTCAAGGCAGATGCTGGTAAGTTGGAACCTCGTACAGAAGTACGCATGTTCGTTAGCTATCCCAGGGGAATATGGGTGGATTGTTTTATAGTCCTAGAGATCAGAGGGTGATCGTTAGCATGAATGCCAGATTTCTAGAGGTAGATATGTGATGAGTCACAAGCCCAAGAGTAAAATTGTTCTGGAGAAGTTAAAAAAGGGAAGTCACTTATTTAGTACCGCCGGTACAAGAGGATATACCACATGTCACTGCACCGCGTGTTACAGAGGATACACAGGTGATACCTCATCGCAGTAGGAGGGTTGTGAGACAGCCTGATAGATTCATGTTCTTGGGAGACTCTTCTGATTTGGTCCCTGACAAACATGAACCTTATCCCTGGACATATGACGAGACAATCCAAGATTCAGTATCTTGGCAGAGTGCAATGAATACTGAGATTGAATCTATGGATTCAAATCAGGTCTGGGAGCTAGTAGAACCACCCGATGGTGTAAAAACCATTGGATGCAAGTGGATCTACAAGAGAAAGAGAGGAATAGATGGGAAGGTTGAGACCTTCAAAGCGAGGCTTGTTGCGAAGGGGTATACTCAGAAAAGAGGGTATTGATTATGAGGAGACCTTTTCACCGGTAGCTATGCTTAAGTCTATTCGGATTCTCTTATGCATAGCAGCTCATATGGATTATGAGGTGTGGCAGATGGATGTCAAGACAACTTTCCTTAATGGAAGTCTTGAGGAAAACATCTACATGAAGCAACCAGAGGGATTCATTGCTAAGGGCAAAGAGCATCTTGTATGTAAGCTTAATCGGTCCATTTATGGATTGAAACAAGCTTCGAGGTCTTGGAACATCCGCTTTGATGAGGTGATCCAGTCTTATGGATTTATTCAAAGTCCGAATGTGTCTTGTCTATACAAGAGATGTGACGGAAATGTAGTGGTATTTCTTGTACTATACATATATGATATTTTGTTGATTGGCAACAATATCAAGGTGTTATCGGACGTAAGGGTATGGTTGTCCAAACAGTTTGATATGAATGACTTGGGAGAGGTGGGACACATTATTGGGATCAAGGTTATAAGGGATCACAGGAAAAGGATGTTGTGCTTATCCCAAGCTTCATACATAGACACGATTATGGAGCGTTTTAGCATGCAGAACTCAAAGAAGGGTTTTCTACCTTTCAGGCATGGAGTTCCTTTATCTAAGGAGATGTGTCCTAGATCATCTGAGGAGATAGAGGAGATGAAGGCGGTTCCTTATGCTTCGGCAGTAGGAAGCCTCATGTATGCGATGCTCTGTACGAGACCAGATATCTGCTTTGCCGTGGGCATGGTCAACAGATATTAGAGTAATCCAGGACAGGGACATTGGATTGCGGTAAAGCATATATTGAAGTACCTGAGAAGGACTAGGGATTATATGCTAGTTTACCGGGCATACCAATTATTCCCTATGGGTTACACGGATTCCGACTTCCAATCTGATAGGGATAACAGTAAGTCTACCTCAGGTTTTGTGTTTACTTTGGGAGGTGGAGCCATGTATGGAGGAGTGTCCAGTAGAAATGCATGGCAGACTCCACCATGGAAGCTGAGTATGTGGCAGCCTCTTAAGCGGCCAAAGAAGCTGTGTGGCTCAGGAACTTCTTGATGGACTTGGATGTGATTCCTGGTTTGCCCAGAACTATCACAATTTATTGTGATAAAAATGGTGCAGTTGCAAACTCGAAGGAACCACAAGCCCATAAGTTAAGTAAATGCATAGAGCACAAGTACCACCTGATACGAGAAATCGTAAAGGAGGTAGATGTTGCTGTCGCCTAGATTGCATCAGAGGATGACTTGGTAGACCCTTTCACTAAGGCCCTTCTAGCGAGAACTTTGATAGGCATGTAGAGGGAAGGGGAATCAGATGTATGACAGTATGAGGGTAGCATAGTCTTTTAGTATAAGTGGGAGATTGTAGGGATGTATACTGAAAAGTCTATCTTTTATGTGGACATCTTTATTTTTAAAATAAGAATCACATGATCATTGTTTGCATATTTTTATGCATATTGTCTAATACGTTACATTGTAGATAACATAGTGTGTGGTGTAACACGGGAGATCATGTTATCGGCTCCTTGTAAAGTATAAGTAAAGGCTCACAACCGAGATGACTTTGGACAAACCATCGGAATGGTTGTAGTGTGATTTGGTGTTGGTTTGTCTTGACCATAGAATCACACTAGTGCATTTTGTGTGTATTGAGCAGGACCAACATAGAGGTGATTCGATTTATTGCTGACTACATAATCAAATAGGACCACAGATATTATTTGGTACATGCTCTTAATCCCGATATAATAACGGGCACATATACTTAGTAGTCATCTCTTTGATTTACCAATGGGCGAGATTTATAGATTAAATCGATAGGCTCGGTAAGTTGGGAGATGATATTATTTATATGGTGTGTCATTGATTATAGGAGGAAATCGTGTCCTATATATTAGGATGATGATGTCCCCTTGAGGAGCTCATAAGGTTCATCATGTAAACCCTGCAGGCGGACTTGGTCCGGCATGATGAAAAGGTTGAGTGGTACTACTCAAGGAGTTAGATGTTGATTAATTAATGGCCAGTAAATTAATTAATCGACGGACATTCGAGATCTTAAACATGGGGAGAAAATGTACAAATAATATACGGAGCCCATATTATCATATGGGGGTTGGTGAGGTAGATCAATGATGAACCTTTAGTGGATTGGATCATCATTTGTGGATCGGACTTTATGTGGGCTTGATCCATGGGTGGCCAAGACCCAACTCCTCCTCATGGTCCCTAATGTAGCCTATTAACACCTCATGAAGCTTAGATCCAATGGATAGAAACAAAACTCTAAGATCCATAGGTAGAGATTAAATCTCTTAAATCCGACGGTTGAGATTAAATCTCTAGATCTGACGGTTGAGATTAAATCCCTAGAACCAATGGATGAGATTAATTCATGACTTATCCCTAACTCTATAAAAGGATGTCAAGGGAGTTGGCGTGGGATAATTGATGAGAGCTAGGGTTTTTGGGAGGCAAGGAAGAGGAATCCTAGTTGAGATAGGATTAGGGTTTGGAGGCAAGGGTGGCACCAAATAAGGAAGGTATTCTTCTCTTCTTCTTCCTCTTTTGGCCAGCGTCCAACACCTCTCTAGCCTCTTTTCCAGTCTTGGCGGTGCTCAAAAGCTCCCTTCTCCTTCACCTTAGGTGGTGGAAACAAGATATAGGGCTTCCCTTGGTGTCTTGGTTATTTTCCACCATCTTCTCCTTCACCTAGTTGGCCGACGGCAAGGATAGTTTTAGTTCCTTGTTGGTTGTTTCTAGAGAGGAGAAAAACCTTGTTTCTATTCTTCCTCAAGCTTTGGAAGAGCAAGGAAGGAAGATTTGTGATCTAGGAGATTCGACTTTTGGTAGATCGTCGCCCACACGACGTCCAAAAGGAGGAAGGTCATACATTAGAAGATCGAGAGGTATACCTATTCTACTTTCTTCTTTTGTTTATTTCTTGTATTTGTTTTTCAATTATAAGCATGTTATAAATCTGTAAATGGCTAAATAATACTTGGATCCCGAGTATAAACACGAAAACTTGCGATCCAGACATCGTCTATTCCGCGGCTACTCGTAGAATAGAGGATGGTCGCTTGAACAACTAGTTTGTTCAAGTGACCTCTCTAAACGAATAGCACGATGATGACTTTGTGGTTTGGGCAATCCCTTTTGTCCATGATTAAATTTTTTTAATCTGGGGACATCAAAGGGATCGCCATGGACAATCTACCGAGGTGAAGTGGGAAGTGAAGTTTCCTCTCACGGACTCGATAAGCAAAACCCTTTAGACTACCCAATGACCAACAGTCGATTGCTAGCCTGGCCACTTCCCTGCAGTAAGAGGTTAGCATGGAAAATGGTAAATATAATAGTTCCTTATCATCCAATCTCTAGCTAGACCTTCCACTGGAAGTCTTAGTCGGATCGCTGCTTATGGTGGTCCCCGTACAAAGGACACGACCTTACCATCTCTCTTCACACTCGAGCTTACCTCTGGTTCTTTATGACATGTCGCTTTACTTTCGGTCTTCGCCTGGGTTCTTCGACTCCCATGAAGTTCTCCCAGTGTCGCCCGACCACCACAGTTTCCTAACTCAGGATTATCCGGGTGTCACTGACCTTCGGCTTAGCTTAACCATTTCCTACACACTTAATTAAGCTCATGAGATAACAATATAACCTTAACTTTGGATTTTTGCCATAATCAAAACTTAGGTTCGATTATCTGGTACCCCTGCACCAACAATATGGTGATGGTGGGCCACAAGGTAAGAGGCATAAAGTGAGCAAATATCTTGCTCCTCCATGAGCCAGATTTAAGGGATATGGTGATGAAGGACCATAAGGAAAGAGGCGTAAAGTGAGTAAATATCTTGCTCCCCACGAGAAAGATTCAAACACATTAAGATAGGGAGGAAAAATCTCCTTGGGCCACTAGAGCCAAGATGAAACGTAGGGGTACTATCGAGCTAGAAATCTTAAACAAGCGCTTCTTGAGAGGCAACACAAGTTTAAATCTACATATTTTTAGTCTTTTTGCATTCATGCATGTTAGTTTCGACTTTAATTTTTGTCCATCAGAATTTTCACAAGTGTTTTAGGGTCAGATAGAAATTGCTAGGTAGAAAGGAGAGCCCTTGTTAGAACCCCAGAAGGAAGCATGGGTGGCCGTGTGGATTTCACACGGTCGTGCCCAACCGTCAGAAGAGCACACGGTTGGGCTTGTGGAAAGTCTCAGACTGTGTTGCACTCTAGGAGAAATCCAGAGTTGCACACGGCCGATCGTGTGAATTTCACATGGTTGTGCCAAATCCAGAATTTTTTCCAAGTGCCCAATAGGAGCACCCCTAGTCCACACTGCAAGCCTAGACCTGCACCTCCTTCTTTTTCCACTTTTGAGAAGGATATAGGTACGTCGGCTTATGACTTCTCTGAGTCCCGATCACGCCTCGACGATATTTATGCCAACCAGCAGACATAGGGGCAGCGATGGGAGGAGCACAGGACCTATACTCGGACAGAGTTCCAGGATATACGGAAGCATTTTTAGCGGACCGAGGAGTTCTACGGCGAGGCCCAAGCTTATTTTCAGGAGGAGGCTGCCTATCGCCAGGAGATTCGGCAGCACATGCATGCTACACAGGAACAGTGAGCCAGGGAGGAGGACCACAGAGCAGCCGCTGCATCCACCAATTCCCAGATCGACCACATGTACATGTGGCATCAACGGCTGAGCAACAGATTCTTCCAGGAGCTCGACATGTCGAGACTACTGGATTTCCCACCTCGACCACCATACTAGAGGTTCAGTTTCATTTAAGTCTGGGGGGAGGACCCCAAATTTTTATATGCCCTTCTTCTAGAAGTAGTTTCTTTCTTGACATTTAGGTTTAGTTTTAGATCATTTGCATTTATGTGTCCATGCATACAGTATTTAGTTTGTTGGGTTTTCCCGGCACCGACGTGGGTGTGCGTTCGAACATGTTTTGTAAACATGCACAGCGGAAGCAAATAAAATGAGTAATAACTAACTTATTACAACACGCACACCACACGCATGCAAGGATACATCAAGTGTATACATAATTGCTATTTCAAATTTTGAAATAAAGAAACTAATCTAGGTATACCTGATTAATTACGTGAAGCGGAAATGACATCAACTTTAGCGACCCTCGTAAGTTTCTCCTCTATTCGTATCCACTCCGAGTATCATTAGGATAGCTTCACCAAGCTACGAGCCCCATCTTCTCACAAGATGCTAGTCTTGAATCGAAGACGTGATCGAGAGACGATCACAATCCGAATCAAATTCGGATCTGAAAACCGAGTTCCACGAACTCGCTTCTCGGAAGTGGTTTTCGTCAACCGATTGACAAAATTTCAACCCTCCACCTATGAGGATTGATGGAGATCCAATCTCCGGCATGTAGGTCACTGTCGGAGCACAAAACATCGACCAAACAACCTCTCCAACAAGAGGAGAACAAGCTGTCCATGTTGTGGAGGAAGGGATGGATGGCCAATGCTCGGCCGGCTGCTCCTTGGTCGTCGACGACCAAGGGTGGTTGGATGATGGCTAAGGGTGGCCTGAGGACTGCCGACGGCTGGTGGTTGGTCAGCGACAAGGAGGCGGTAGCAGCAAGGTTGGGTGGCAACCAACTTGGGTGGCTCCTTGTCTTGGGTGGCATGAGCAGGGAGGAGAAGAGGGAAAAATGTCTAGGGTTTCCAAAACCTTGAACTGATTCATTACGGGATATCTCTCAACCCCGTTATTTAAAGAGAACGTATCTCTTATCCATTAAGAGACTTTTTCTTAAGACCTCTTCTCTAAAACCATTTCTCAAGAAACCTTTTCTTAAAGGGTTATTAGGTCACAACCAACCCGTTAACCCGCTCCTTAACTTAAGTTAAAATAAACCAAACTGCGTTGGTCTATTTTAAGTTAAAATGAACCGAACCAATTTTGGTTCATTCGTTTAAAACAAACCAAACCTCTTTGGTTTATTTTCCACCATAGGATTAGAACCAAATCGATTTGGTTCATCCATCATGTCTTCATAAGACTCGGCCCATCATGCTTCCATTGTGACTGAAATAATTTCATGCTCGCTCTTCGTTTGGTCCAACCAAACCAAGTCTCTCTCGATCTGAAAATCCTATTCTCAAACTCGTTTTAAATCCTTCGGATAACACTCGTAGTGCGTGTGATCAAATAGGATCCCTAATTATGTTGGCTGTCTATAATTAACCATTAATTATAGAACAATCATGAGTGGCACCTAGTAGTACATCATGAACCCCAATTAATTAAAAAATCAACGGTTGATCCCAGAATGCTTCTGAACCCCTTCAGCAGCTACACTGAAACGTGCCCCGTTCGCTTTACTCATCTTATACCCACTTGGTTTAGGACATGGTCTATCGAGTCAGTTCCCACTAGGCTGACTACGTCACACCTAGCCCAAGTATTACTTCCTCGTCCTACGGATTCTAATTACTGCACATGTATCAAAGAGTACCATACTCTAAACATGTAATGTTTTGGCCAAAGACTTTAGTAACAATCCGACGAGAGGCCATAGGGTATACATCTCCTCGCAAGGAGTGGTGAATCCTCTGTAGGCTATTCAAACACCTTCGACCACTTCAAATTATACCCAATCATCCCGGGTCCACATCTCCTCGGAGATGTTTGCTTAAGATGTCAAAGCATAAGTCTACATGACCAAGATGACTTGAATACCGCAAGTCGAAGGAACATCACACTTAAGATGTAGTAAAAACTTCATTGACATATCTAGCCAGTGAGGAACAGCTGCTTGGATAAACCAAAGAGTATAACTCGTGCTAGTCTCAACAGAATTGATAGTGTCCGAATACATCAATTCATCGACTAGGGATAATTCCAATACATCACAATTACACATGTAGAGACACTCACTAGTTGTGATCCAATCACAAATTCTCTCATGTTGTTAATCATATTGCAGACATTCAGTAAATGAGTTTAAGATCCAATCAAATACATGAAAATATGTATACTCAAATAGTGAATCTTCATTTATCAAATAAATGGTACAACTATAAGGCGATTGCCTTAGGACATCTCTCATATATCACTAACATAGTTTCCTTTCAGCACTTAGTTGTTTGTCATTTTAAGCTACCTCAGTGATACTTTCAAAATTTTCTTTTTCACGATTTGCTTCCATGCCATAGATAGCTTAACTTCATTTATCCTGTGGTATTTTATTTTTAGTTGCTTTGATGGATGTTCTAGATTTACACTTGTTAGCTTTTATCTTTCACTTACACTCGATGAATATTCTGAAAGGGAGAATCTATTACATACTTAGTTATGATTCATCCCAGTAGTTTAGTACTTTGGAATCCATAGGTGACTCTAGATTTAGAATTTTAGTTACTGGAGATGCTCGGATTGTGTAAGTCCATTTGGAAAAATCAAAATACTAGTGAGCAAGAGAGGAACAAAGTTCCTTGAAAAATAAAAAAATAATAAAAAAAAGAGAGAGAGAAAAAAGGGAAAAAAAAGGAAAAGAAAAAAAAGAGAGAGTTAAAATAGTTGTCGTGGGTAAAAATGGTTAGGTGCCCCTTTGAGACCGAGTTAGGTTACTGGGGAAACACCTACCAATTTCTCTCAATACCAAGCACGCCTTTGAGATTTTATGCTAATTCTAAGGAACGACCCTCGCTTAGGGCAAGTAAGTGCCTAAAAGTCGGAGGCCTTAGGAAAGCTATAGGATGACGACTTAACTCACTGTGGAATGAGTATCCCTTAGGAAAATTCTCTCAACACATGCACGAAAAGCTAACTTATTGAACTTTTATAACATATCTATTTGGTTTGATTGAAAATAAAACTTGATAACTTTAGTTAGCATGCTAAGTATGGAACAATCTTTTAAAATTTCATGACACTGAGGTTTGCTTGAGGACAAGCAAAGATCTAAGTCTGGGGGAATTGATGTGAGCAAAATATATAGGATTTTAGGAGTAGTTTTAGTATACATCTCATTGCATTTTATACTTGTTTCATGCATATTCTTCCTTGTTTTGCATTCATTTCCTATTTTCTAGTTCGGAGATCTACTTTTGTTAATTTATGTGTAGGATGACATTTTTGGAGCAAAATGGAGCAATTTGTGGAGCACATACCTTAGGGAACATGCACTGGCCATGTCCCAAGACATGGGCATGTTTCTGAAGCGAAACAGATCAAAACGGAGGCTCCAAAAATTCACACGGTCGGCCGTATCTACACAAGCATGTTAAAATTCCAGCTTAATTTTCAGCCTAGATTTCAACCGTTTCCAGCCTTGCACATGGCCCAACCATGTGAAATTCACAGCACCACAAATTAGACAAAATAGGGTTTTCCAAGCATTTATGAAAAGTCATAGCCGCCTCTATATATAGGAAACTTGTCTAAGAAGATGGGGGAGGGGGGAGCCACCCTAGGGCTCCCAAACCCTGGAGGAGACCCCGACGGCTAGAATAACAAATGGTGCCCTAAAAAGCACCGGAGACTCACAATAGGGAGGAAGGAAGCAGCTAGGAGATCCATCTCGACGCTCTGGCATTGTGGAGAACAACCAAGACACGCATATTGGTTAGGACAGAGAGTATCTTCTTTATCTCCTTGTTCTACTTTCATTGTAATGATGTTTTCTATGTTGTCTTGTGTTTATTCTTCCTTGTTTATGGAGTAGATACTTCGATTCTAGGATTATGGAGTAACTTGTGTTTGAGGACATGTTAGTTCAAATAGTCATTTATCTCCTTTGATTCTTTTGTAGTTTGTGTTATTGAGATTTATGAAGATTATGTTTTGATTCTGATTCTACTTTGCATAGCTGATACAAAAGGTGATAGCCTTCATATAAACAACCTAGGAGAATCAAGGATGAGCCTTGCGGTCATCCTACCTCCTGTAATCATAGAAGATAGAATATGATAGGACAGGATATAAAACAAGATCTACCTCTACATAGGGATTGTTAGGACGTCTTAGTACCCAATAACCTATCTTAACAGAAGGGCTAAAGTAGGAGAGATTAACTCTAGAAGGGTTGAGGGACCTTAGTGACAGAGGGCTCCCAACGGTATCAACCCCCTGAGCTCTGATGATCTGAAAGGTAAACTTGGTTAGGAATAGGTAGCTCCTGGTAGAAGCAAAAGTTCATCAAGAAATTACATATCGATCCTCCCTCAAGATCATAATTGGAGATCTCAACTCACCTAATTGATGGCATGTTCCACGATACACAAGTGAAATTGAAGTCCTCGAATCCTTTTTGAGAACTTCGAACCAACCTCTCCTTCCTCCGAGTGACACCGTACTAGAGTTAGGACTAGCGACAACCTCACAACCTATACTCTTAGGATATAAATTCTGAACAACAATATCCACTTGATAGACGGTAATCGAATCTTAGTCTCTGTGGGATTGATAATCTTTTATTACTTGACAATGTTAGTGTCAGCCCTTAGTGTCAATCATGAGATGATTGATTAGGGATCATATGTATCATGTTTCATTAATAACAGGCAAGATTTGCTTATTATATTATTTCTTATTTGTGTTATATGAATAATATAATAGTGTCCTTAAATAGTAGGTTCAGGTTTACAGCATATCAATTAGTTGAATTGATAGCGAGTATATATATATATATATATAACACTACTTTTAACTATTCCTAGTCGAGTATTAATATGCAAGGACAATATTAATGCATAGAGACTAGCATGTAGGTCAATTGATGACTTAATCTTACAAGTCATGGATATGTGATATCAAGTTGACACATGGGTACATATTAGAGACTATGTACTGAATTGACCCGTCATGAGAATGTTTCATAGATTGTTATATGATTGTCATAAACATTCTCATGTGACTATTGGTATGAATAATCCCTAGACCTGAAGTCACTACGGTTCCCTACATAATGAGTTGTATACTTTGGCTTCGTCAAACGTTACCCATAACAGAGTGACTATAAAGGCGATCACTGGGTATGCAATAAGTTATGCGGAGGGATGTGAGTGATGTAGATGGGATATATCCCTTCCAAATAACGGAAGTGATATCTATGGGCCCTTGATAGAGTAGGACTGCTAAAATGCATGGTAATGCTCAAACAAGTCAATATGAGATATTGAGCTTATTTGGTTGAGTAGTCTACTTGGAGATCAAGAAACTCATGATTGATAAGAGGATGACACAATTTGTGCCTCATTGATCAATCTAGATATCAAGGATAGAAGGACTGAGTCATACAAGATAGTAGTCACGGAAAGGTTAAGTCGGATCTCAACATTCTCGTCACTTGGATAGCAATGATGTATTGCTAGATGTCGCTCATTGCTTATGTCTCTAAAAGGGTTTTAGAAACATTGCCAACGTTACAAGAACCTATTGGGTCACACACTTAGGACATGTGAGTTGGAGATGACTCATATGATGAGCCATTGACCCATCTGGTTGAGTCTAATGTAGATTAGACTCATTGAGTGGAACTCAAGGTATACCCAATGAATTTGACTCGAGTTAGACTCAAGTCAAATTCGGATTGAGTAGGACTCAAGGTATACTCAATGAATCTGACTCGAGTTAGACTCAAGTCAAATTCGGAAGAAGGGTTGCATGATCATTAAGATGGAATTAATGAGATGTTAATTCTATGGAAACCAAGAGTCACAAACCCTTCATATTCAATGGTTGAATATAAAAGAGGATTTGATGAGACTTTTTGGTTTCGTGGGTATTGGTTTTTCGTGTGATCTTCTTCTCCTTCTTCTTCTACCTTCTTGGCCGAACCAACCTTGTGGTTAGCACCACAGTTTGGTTCCTCTTCGTCTCATGATTCATGTGGATATAGTGGAGGTGCGAACATCCTGACTGCGCTGAGATCCGGACACTTTGCACGCAAGTGTTGCTGACGGGATTGCGAAGGGCTCGCATCGAAGGTAACTACGAATCTCATAGGATAGAATCGATCAAACAAGTATGGTTTTTGCATGGATATCTAGAGAGATCCTTTTTTTTCGCTGCTATGTGCTTGTAAAATATTTCTGAGCACACCTGGATTCCCTATAGATGACACCCATGCACTTGCGGGCGTTGAACGCAAGCGCGCGCTCCGAGTCCCTGACGATTCCCATTGGAGATTTGAGAGTTGTTCTCGCGTGCATCATGAGATCGGTTGGCCGGAGCGCTGAGGGCGAACGAATCACCTTTTGTACCAATGTTTGAAAATAAATTTTAAATCATTTTGGAAAAACTTAGTCAAGTCTATCTTTTGATAGCAATCATCATTGATAAGATTGATACAAGTTATGAAAAAATATTGAAAGTTTCAATAGTTTTAAATTTTGTATCATTATTTCAAAACAATGGGTATTTTAATATAAAATTAGTTTTCTCCCATAGTTTTTGACATTAGTAATGTCTATATGAAGTTTCAAGATTTTTTGAAAATCATAGAATTACTTATGAATTTCAAATCTCGACTGAAAAATCCTAATTTTTGAAATAGAAACCAGTCAACTGCCTCATGGACCAGCCGACTAGTGGTGGTATCAATCAACTGGTTGCTGAACCAGTTGACTGATTTCGACTAAATAATGTTCGTTTAGCTATTTAACAACAACCCTAAGTACTATAACCACTCATAACTATTGGTGCAGGGGCACTAGATAATCTAACCTAGGTTTTGATAATGGAAAAGATTCAAAATTAAGTTTGTGCTATGTTGAGTGTGCAAGTAATGCATTAAACTTTGCTAAGGTCAAAGATACTAGGAGAATCTCGGGACGAGAAACCTCGGTGGTCGGTTAATGCTAGGAGAATCTCGGGAAGGAGAAACCTCAGTAGTTGAGTGATCGAAAGCTAAGTGACAGGTCAGAAGGACCAAAGGTGAGCAAGGTAAGAAGCTTGTGTGGAGAGGATAGGTTGCGTCCTCAATACAGGGACAACCGTAGGTGATGATACAATTAGAGCTTCTGAATGAAGGACGAAGTCGAGATCGGACGGTCAAAGGATTGTCAAACTGCATGTCATTATGCATTTCTTATGCTAACCTTGTGTTGTAGGTGTCAGATTAGAACCTCAAGTATAGCAGTCGACTAGAAGATTTGGCAGTCGACTAGTGTGCGCGTGAATAGGCAAGTGCCACCTCAAGGATAAGATTTGTGGATAAACTTTTATCTAGATCTTGATCCAGATCTAGATCTCAACGTGCTAGGGTTTGGAAGACTTTAAAAGAAGGGGTGAGGCGCCCCCTATTCATTAATTAGAAAGCTCCAAAAGTGCTCCATCAATTCAAACCTCACGTCTTCACGCAACAACATCGTAACGCCAGCAAAAGCTCTCTTCTTTCAATTCTTAAAGTTGATACTTTATTTTTGTTTCTTACTTACTACTTTCTAAGAGGAGTGGTAGGCTTGTTACCTCGTTCCTCTACATCTCTTGTAATCCATTTGTCTCTTACCTCTAACAAGGAAGAGACTCATTTAGTTATTGCCCCTCGGAAGCGATCAAGGATCGCAAGGGCCTTGGACTAGCAGCCAATTGGATGTAAAACAATTAAAAACAAATCTGTCTTGTTGTTTTTATCTTTGTGTTGTTTTCCGCTATGAAGTTTTTGTTTTCAAAAGAAAAGAAATATTTGAAATACGCTATTCACCCCCCCTAGCATCTTTCTCGATCCTACAATAACCTTATGATATACTTAGACAAGCATTGGAAGGGTGAGATTTTTAGTGAAAATGATTAGGAGAGTTGATTAGTATAAGAATCGAATTTTAAGAGAGGTTAAAGTTAAAGTTTGAACTTTTGCTCTTATTTTTAATTGTTTAGATTTTCTATAGTCTTAAGAACTCTCCAAGGACATTATTGTGCAATGGTCAAGGGGGAGCAAGCCTTTAGGGGGAGATTCTCCATCAAGGTATGATGGATGAATTTTGAAAAGGGGGAGAATGAAGAATTTCCTTCCATTGAGTGATAAAGGTTTTGTCACTATAGAGAATGAAGACATTCAACATGAAGTATCTCATTGGAAGATGAGAGACATTTTTATGTGTGCCAATGGGGGAGAATTAAGGGTTTAAGTTAGGAAACCTTAATTATGCTTTGACATAAGAAGAGACAAGTTGTTCTTATGGGATAGCCTAACTTAAAGGTATTGTTAAACATAAAAAAGGAGGAGATTGTTGGTGCAATCAATCTCAGGTCAACATTGACCAAGTTCGAGTGGGACTCAAGTAGAGTTTTGATGTTTGACAATGCGTATGACTAGATGGCATGGGACATCCGTAGTCATATGGAGTTGTTGAACGAGAAGTCAAGTAGGCCAAGGTTGACTAGAGACTTGGCAAGGAAAAGTCCAAGTATGGAGACTTGGTAAGAAAAAGTCCAAGTATGAATACTTGGCAAGGAAAAAATCCAAGTATAGAGACTTGGTAAGGGAAAGTCCAAGTATGGAGACTCGGCAAAGGGAAAGCCCAAGTATGGAGACTTGGCAGGGAAAAGTCGAAGTATGGAGACTTGGCAATGGAAGTCCTGGAGGCCTCTTGGTAAAGGAAAGTCTAAGTATGGAGACTTGGCAATTGAAGTCCTAGAGGCATGGTCTCTTAGCAAAGAAAGACCCGTTAGCATGACAAAGCTGAATGAAGAACTTGAAGGCTAGTGCAAAGGGTGAAGAGTCATGAAGGACTTGGTGCATCCTAAAGGCATGAGACTGATGGAAGAAAGCTTGAAAGCTTAGGTCTAGTATATGGATAAGTATCAAGTATGAGAGGTTTTGAGGTGTACCAATCAACTAGTGGACTTGACCAGTCGACTGGTCAAGTGCTTGGGTGAGTGAGGAACTTGCTACACTCGGTAAAGTGCTCTGGAATAAGTCGACTGGTCGAGTGGTTGGCACTCGGGTGCTCGAGAAAGAGTGCTCGAGACTCGGGCGATGACCAACTCGGGAAATCGAGCGGTGCTCAGAAAGCCCGAGTAGCACTCGGCACTCGGATCTCGAGCGTTGTAGGAGAATGAGCAACAATCAAATGAGAAAGTGGTGCTTGGAAGCACTACGACTTGGTAGTCAACTGCTGTGGGAAGTAGTTGATTGACCATCATGGAGAAAGGTTCTCGAGCGACTCTGGTGCTCGAGCGATTGAGAAATGAGGTGCTCAGCAAGTTTCGACAGAGCAGTTTACTGCTATGGAGGGGCAGTCAACTGACTTCAGTGGTCAGGCACACAGAGAGTCATGGAATCAACAGGCCAGTCAATTCGTGAGTCAAGCAGCGATTGGTGCAATCAAGCAGTCGATTGATGGCTATGAGCAGTCGATTGCTCGACTGTTTCCAATGTGGATCAAGACATTGTGAGACAACGGTCAAGTGATCAATCGACTGGTGAGAAGAAATCAGCTGACGCAAAGCTTATAAAAGGAGGACTTCGCCGACGTCTTCAAAGTCGATTCTTGGTGACTTAGAAGAGGAATTGCTACTGCATTTTAGATCTTCCAAAGCCTTCCAAAACAACCAAACTCAAAGATCAAGCAAAGCTCACTTATAAAGTGTTGTTGTTGTTTCATTCCTTTTCATTCACATATTGTATTTGGTTGTTGCTTTTCTTGTAAGCTCCAGGTATTTGTAAGAGTTTTCTCTACCTCCGATGTGATTTCGAGAGGGAGAAGTTTTAATGGTGGTGAATTGCTAGAGCTCAATCGTGGAGTAGGAACTAGGGTTTTGAACCACATAAAATCTCGGTGTAGTGAGTTGTATTTGTCCTGTTCATTTGTTTATGTTGTATTTTGTTTTCTGTTGCGTATTAAATATTTGTAGACAATCATGACACGATTGAGATCGAATGAGATCAAAGAAATGCTATTCATCGCCCCCTCTAGTGAACATCAAGGTCCCAATAGAGATTGTGTGCTACAAGCGCAGAGTAAAGGGTCATATCAAGAGAGATTGTCTAGTGAGAAAGATGAATAACGTAGAGAAAGATGTCTCATCGAAATCTATGAACATAGGAGAAAGAGACAATTCAGAGAGGGGCAATGGCAGCATGCTTTCTGTTTTATCGAGCTCAGAACTATTGACAACTTCTAGGATTCTAGATTCAGCATGTTCATATCATATGACACCTAACAAAGATTGATTCGACACCTATAGACAGGTTAATTTTGGTTCTTTTCTAATGGGTAATGATGCATCTTGCAGAGTCATTGGAATAGGGAATGTCATAATCAAGATGTTTGATGGTGTGGTTAGAACATTATGTGATGTCAGATATATACGGGATCTGAGAAATAATTTGATCTCTTTGGGCACTTTGGATGGTAACGGCTGTAGTTATAAGTCTGTGAGTGGAACCATGAAAGTTAGCAAGGGTGCTTTGACGGTAATGAATGGACATAAACTAGCAGGGAACATTTATAAGTTGCTAAGGATGACGGTTGTATGTAGAGCTGCCCTATAGAATCTGAATCTGATGATACGATATTGTGGCACATGAGGCTGGGCCATATGTGTGAGTGTGGGATGCTGGAGCTTCATAAAATAAATTTATTGAAGAGCATCAAGCTAGACATGCAAACTCAGCTTCTGCAAATTTTATGTTCTTAGGAAACAAAGCAAAGTGCAATTTAAGACATCCACACAAAAGATAGAAGGAATTCTAGATTATATTCATACAGATCTCTAGGGGTGAGCTAGTGTAGCATCACGTGGTGGACATATGTATTTTGTGAGTTTCATCGATGATTACTTAAGAAAGGTATGAGTGTATTTTATGTGACACAAGTTAGAAACTTTCTCCAAGTTTAAATTGTGGAAAGCTAAAGTAGAAAATTAGTTCGGAAGAAAATTGAAGTGACTTAGATAAAATAATGGTACTGACTACACGGATTCTCAATTCCAAAAATTTTGTGAACATCATGGCATCAAGAGACATTATATAGTATGTAGGTCACCACAGCAAAATGGTGTGGCAAAAAGAATGTATAGGTCTCTAATCGAGAGAGCTCGATGCCTCAGATTGAATGTTGGACTTGCAAAGAACTTTTGGGTAGAGGCAATAAACATAGCATGTTTTTTGATAAATAGATCACCAAGAGCAACACTAGATGGGAAAGTATCAGAGGAGGTATAGATAGGCAACCTAGTTGATTATTCTAGTGTGAGAGTTTTTGGATGTCTAGCTTATGCTCATGTTTGTAGTGAAGATAGGTCTAAGCTTGATGCAAAGTCTATTCAGTATACTTTTCTGGGATATTAGAAAGGAGTGAAAGGCTTCAAGATTTGGGATCCTAAGGCAAACAAGGTGGTGATTAGTCGAGATGTAGTATTTGATGAGAATGCTAAGTTACAGTGTACTCAGGTAAATGAGAAACAAATGCCAATGGATAACGACATAAGCAAAGATATTGTGTAGATGGAGCTAGAGACCATGGGGTTGATGATGATAGCTTGGAGCACATTGAACATCAAACTATGGCCATAAATAGGCTCAGACACACCATAAAACTTCCTGATAGATATAGTTTTAAGGATTTGGTTTCTTATGCACTTATTACTACTAGTGAAGATCTTACTAATTTTCAAGAGGTGGTTCATAGTGCTGAAAAGGACAGATGGATGGGTGCTATAGTGGAAGAGATAGTATCATTGCATAAGAATCAAACATGGGATATGGTGGAACTTCCTAAAGGAAAGAAGGCTATAGGATGCAAATGGATATACATGAAGAAAGAAAAAATTTTAAAAGGTGTAGAAGGAACGTTCATGGCTCGACTAGTAGTAAAGGGTTACTCACAGAGAAAGAGGATTGACTATGATGAGATATTTTCTTCGATGGTCAAACATATATCTATCAGAATGGTGTTAACTTTGGTGGCTCATCATCACCTGTAGTTGGAGAATATGGATGTGAAGACTATCTTTCTTCTTGGTAATTTGGAAGAATATATTTATATATCACAACCAGAAGATTTTAGCCAATCCAGACAGGAACATTTAGTCTGTAAGTTGAAGAAGTCACTTTACGGATTAATGCAATCTCCAAGACAGTGGTATAAGCATTTTGATTCATACATGATTCAAAATGGGTACATGAGATGTGAGTATGACTACTGCATATATGTGAGCCTTGATGATGATTCGCTTATCTTCTTATTACTTTATGTGGATGATATGGTAATTGCAGCGAGAAGTGTGATTGAGGTCAATAAGTTGAAGAAAGTTCTTAGTAGGGAGTTTGACATGAAAGATTTTTATGCGACTAAGAAGATTCTTTGGATAGAGATACATAGAGACAGAGGCTCTAGGAGATTGTGGTTATCTCAATACAGTTATATTGAGAAGGTGTTGGATAGATTTGAGCAAGTTTTTCTCAAATCCAGGTAGACAACATTGGGATTAGTCAAATGGATTTTTTGATACTTGAGAGGTACTGCAGATTATGACATCATGTTCAATAGACAACAAAATGATCCTTCAGTTGTAGGATATGTAGATGCAGACTATGCAGAAGATTTGGATGACAAAAGGTCTACTACATGATATTTCTTTATTGTGGTAGGGGGACCTATTTGTTGGAAATCCATGATACAATCTATAGTTGCATTATCCACTACTGAGTCAGAGTACATAACAGTTGCTAAGGTAACCAAGAAAGCATCATGAGTTACAGGATTAGTCAAGAAATTGGGTGTTTAACAAGATGGAGGCAAGTTGTATTGTAATAGTCAGAGTGCTATCTATTAAGCGAAGAATTAGGTTTATCATGCGAGAACCAAGCACATGGATGTGAGGTTTCACAAGATCAAAGAGTTGTTTCTTCCGATGAAATTCAACTTAAAAAGGTTCACACTAGGGAAAACATTGCAAATATGTTGACAAAGCCAATTTCCATATAGAAGTTCAAGCATTGCTTGACCTTGATCAATTTCTCTTATTGCTAGAGGGGTTAAAGTCTGAACTCAGCCATTCCATGAGGTGTTATCTTTAAGTGTTTATTTTCTCCTAAGGGGTGGATATTCACCAAGGTGGAGATTGTTGAATATGCGTCATATAGAGGGAAGAATGACACGACCATGACACTGTCGTGTCAGGCAGCATGGCTAGGCCGTGAAACACTTTGGAAGAATGGCACGACCACGATATGACTGTGATAGGCAATATGACCAGGTCGTGTTATACTCTGGAAGAATGGCACCACCACGACATGGCAGTGCCAAGTAGCACGACCATACCATGCTACATTCTAGAAGAACGATACAACTATAACATGGTCATGCTAGGCAGCACTACTAGGTCATGCTATACCTTTGAAGAATGACACGACCTAGATAGGTCGTGCCAGGTAGCATAACCAAGCTGTGTCGCATCTTGGAGGTAGCAAGGAGTTCAAAAAATTAAGGTATTTGTGGTATTTTAGGTCTAAAATACTATATTTGGCTAGAGTATATATATATATATATATATATATATATATATATATATATATATATATATATATATATATATATAAGATGATTGTAACCTTAAACATATGGTTTTTAATAGTTTTCTCTTAGATGTTTTGCAGAGTAGGCAATCTCTGCTAAACCACGTTAAATTCTTGTTGTTTGTCTCTCTCATTTAGTTTTTCTTTGATGTTCTTCGCTCTTGTTGCTTGTCAATCCCAATAGGAATAAATGTAGTCGATGGGCGCCTTAGTCTGACACGAAGAGAATAAACATCGCTGAACTTGCTATCTATCGATGAACGCCTCAGTTTGAGACCAAAGAGAATAAACATTGTCAACCTAGTGATCTGTCGATGGATGCTTCGATCCGAGACTAGAGGGAATAAATGTCACGCAGCTTAGCGATCTACCAATGGATGTCTCGGTCTGAGACTAGAGGGGACAATGTTACTGACCTGGCAATTTGCCAATGGACGCCTCGGTAGAGACCAGAGGTAATAAACGTTGATAAAGAAAAAGGCAATTTTATTTCTTTAAATTAAAAATATATTATTACCGACCTATGAATCAATTCATACATGATAAGGTCATAGATGAAAAGCATTCCATGACCTAACTAGCTCTTTCCCATCCTTGTCTTGCAAGTAATAAGCTCTTGAACTCGACCTCTTAAGGATTCAATAAGGTCCATCCCACTTAGGCTCAAGTTTCTCTACCTCCTCTACAGGCTATGTTTTCTTCCATAAAATGTCACCTACTTGAAATGAGCGAGAGATGGCCTTCTTGTTGTAAGCTTGAGACATTCACTGTCGATAAGTTGTGAGCCGAGTTGCTTCTTTATCTCTTGTTTCATTCACTAGGTCTAGCTCAGTCAACCTCTTCTCAACATTTTCTTCATTATAAGAAGTAATCTGAGGTGATTATAAGCATGTCTCCACTGGGACTACCACTTCCGAGCCATATACTAGATGGAAAGGCATCAACCCTGTACTTTCTATAGGAGTTGTTCGGTAAGCCTAAAGGATACTCGGCAGTTCCTTAAACCAACTTCCTCCAACATGATCGAGCTTAATCTTGAGTCCTTGGACTAGCTCTTGATTAATAACCCCAACTTGCCCATTTCTTTAAGGATAAGCAACCAAGGTAAAGGCTTGTTGAATTCCCAACTATTGGCACCATTCTCGGATTCTTCAACTTTAGAACTATCATCCATTATCAGAGATAATCTTTCAGTAAATACCATACTGAATATAAAATTCTTCCAAAGGAACTTAAGCATGACATCTTCCATAATTCTAGCCAAGAGCTCGACTTCCACCCACTTAGAGAAATAATCAATGACTACCAAGAGGAACTTCTTCTAACTAGGTTCCAAAGGAAAAGGCCTGACCAAGTCCATACCACATTGGTTAAATGCACATGATATCTCCGAAGCCATCAAGAGCTCTATCAGATATTGAGAGAAATTTTAGTTCTTCTGACAAGTGAGACAAGTGTTGATGAAGTGATCAACATCCTTTTGTAGAGTTGGCCAAAAATAACTGGTCAACAAGAGTTTTCAAGCTAAAATTCTTGACTCGACATGATTGCCACAACATCCTTTGTGTATCTCTCGCATTGCATAGTCCACCTCTTCAGGGATAAGGCACTTGAGTAAGGGATATGAAAATGCATGCTTATACAAACTATCTCCAATTAAAGTAAACTGCATAACTCTTTTCTTAAGAAGCTTGCCTTCCTCCGAGTTATCTGGCTGAACTCTACTTTTTAAATATGATATTAAAGGACCTCATTAATCATCCAAATGCTCTCGAGTGCTTTGATCTATTTGAATGATAAGTTGCACATCGGTGATCGACCATCTATTGTACAAGCCTTCAAGGTATTGGTCATCCGAGCTAACTCATCAGCCTTCTAATTCTCTGCTTGGGGGATTTTTTGAAAGGGAACCTCCTAAAATTTGACCTTTATTTTCTCATAATTCTTAGCACATTTCCTGAACTGATCATTATTTATTTCCAAGGAACCCTTCAATTGTTCCATAGCAAACTGAGAATCTGAATAGAGGATCATTTTTGAAGCGTCGACCCATTTAGCCGCCCGAAGACCAACCAACAATGTTTCATACTTGGCTTCATTATTCGAGGCATGGAAGTTGAGCTACAGACCTATCTGAATTACATCTTCTTTGGGAGAGACAAGAAGAATCGACATATTGCTTCCTTGTTTAATTGTTTAGCCATCAACATAAAACCTCCATACCTCATTAGTCTCGGGTACAGAAGTTTCTACTAAGAAGTCAACCAATGCTTGTCTCTTGATAGTTGTCCGAGGATGATATTGAATATCATATTTCGCAAGCTCGATCATCCACTTAATTAACCATTCCGAAGCCTTCGGATTTACCAATACCCTTTCAAGGCCGCTATTGGTCAACATTGTGATGGGGTGAGATAAAGAAGTATGGGTGCAATCTCTGATCCGTCAAGACAAGAGCTAAAGCTAGCTTCTCAAGGGTACTATACTGACTTTTAGCATCTTTCAAGAGATGACTGATGAAATATATAGGGTGTTTCTTGTTTTCTTCTTGTCGAACCATGACAACACCAACTGCTTCCTCGGTGGCTACTAAATACAACCATAACTTTTCCCCTACCACCGACTTGGAGAGAGTAGGTAACTCTATTAGATACTTTTTGAGATTGCAAAAAGTTTGTCCACAACTCATCCCATGAAAATCGAGCTGATTTTCGAAGCATTTAGAAAAAGGGAAGACCCTGATTGACTTACCTAGAGATGGAGCGAGATAAGGTAGTAACTCTTCCAACTAACCTCTGGACTTCCCACAAATTCTGAGGTGAAGACATATTTTGGAGAGCTTGAATTTCCTCTGGGCTAGCTTCAATTCCATGCTCAGTCACAGAATAGCTGAGAAAATGCCCACTCCTAACACCAAATACACACTTGTTTGGATTAAGTTTTACCTCGAATTGTCTTAGTGTCCCAAAGGTCTCCATATCCTCTATAATATTCTTAGGTCCGTTGGATTTGATGAGTATATCATCCACATAGACTTCGATATTTCGCCTGATCTGATACTGGAAGACTAGGTTCATCAATCTATGGTATGTTGCTCCCGCATTCTTGAATCTAAAGGGCACAATCGTATAATATAAAATACCATCCGAAGTGATAAATCTGACCTTTTCTTGATCTTCCTTAGCTAGAGGAATCTAATGATACCCTTGATAGGCATTAAGCATGCAGATTAGTTAGTATCCTAAGGTCATGTTGATTAATTGATCTATTTGAGGTAGTGAGTAGAAATCTTTACGATAAGCTTTATTAAGATCTCAAAAGCCTATACACACCCTCCACTTTCCCTCAGGTTTAGGTACTAGGACTACATTAGCTAACCAAGTAGAAAATTGGACCTCCTTAATGTGTCCTTGTATTAGTTTATTGACCTCAACTCGGATCACCTTGTCTTTTTCAAGGCCGAAGTGCCTCTTCTTTTGTTTGACCAGTCGAGCTCTTAGTAGATGGTTAAATTTATGCTCCATTATTGTCGGGGAGATTTTGTAAACTTCTTTTTTGGACCAAGTGAAGACATCACTATTATGAGAGACAACTGACCACTTTCTGCTTCAACTAGGGAGAAAGATCGACAACCACCTTAACAACTTTCTTTGGATGATCTAGCCATATCTGCACCTCTTCATCTTCCTTTGAGGGCACCTCATGGAGAGTGTATACTTCCATCTATTCAACTCTTCGATTCTTCCTTGAGCTAGTTCGTACTACCTCCATGTAGCATTTTCTTGCAGCTTTCTGATCTCCCGCCACCTCTTCGATCTAGTTGTCGACATGGAACTTAATCTTATAATGATATGTGGAGACCATCGCTTGGAAAGAGTTCAAGGAAGGCCTACCTATTTTGACATTATATGAAAAGGCATCATCCACTACCATAAAAGTAGTGATCTTAGTTCGGTGGAGTGGCTCCTCTCCTAGGGATAAAGGTCGTTAATTTGACCCAGAGGTTGTACTTCATGTCCGGAGAAGCCAAATAAAATCATGTTCATTGGTTGGAGCTCAGCACGGTCAATTTGCATTTGATCAAAAACTTCCTTAAATAGAACATTGACTAAACTACCTGTATCGATGAATATTCGAGCTACGCCATAGTTAGCTCTGGTAGCTCGAATCACCAGCGCATCATCGTAGGGGGTCACTACCCCATGTAGATCTTGTGGGTTGAAGTCAATCATAGGCCCTTCTTCCCCCCTATGCTGGATCCTACTTCCATATTTTCTAAGTTTTGGTTGTTGGTGCAATCAGCCCAGGTCACGATTGACCGGACTCGAGTTTGACTCGAGTGATGTTTTGATGTTTGACATGGAGATTTGACATTGATATTTGACATTGAAGTCTGATAATTTTTTGGGGAGATTGTTGGTGCAATTGACCCGGGTCATGATTGACCGAACTCGAGTTTGACTCAAGGGGGATTTTGATGGTTGAATGGAATTGACCATGTCATGGAAAGTCTAAGTATTGAGTACTTGGCATGTAAAGTCCAAGCATGGGTCTTGGCAAGGAAAAGTCCAAACATGGGTCTTGGCATGGAAAGTCCAACATGGGTTGGCAAGGGAAAGTCCAAGCTTGAGTCTTGACATTTGAGAAGTCCAAGGGGTTTGATATTGGCGGCATAAAGTACAAGTGGGAGTCTTAGCAGTATAAGTCCAATGGTTGGCGGCGTAAAGTCCAAACGGAGTCTTGGCAGTGTAAGTTCAATGTGCCTTGACGGTATAGACACCGTTGGCATGACATAGCCAATGGAAGCACCTAAAGGCTAGGGTATGGATGAACAAGTCATGGATGACTTGAAGGGATTTGATAGGCACGAGGCTGACGGAGGTGGCTAGAAGGCTTAGGTCTAGGCTTCGGGTGGTCTAGCAAGTATGGGGGCACCATAATTGGGTTAAACCTCATGTTTGTGGTTAAAACCTCATGTTTGAGGTGTATCAGTCGACTGTTACCATGTGGCAGTTGGCTAGTATGATTCATCTAGGGTTTGACTACGAGGAGTACCCTAGTAGTCGATTGCCAGAGGTGGGCAGTCAACTGCTGTACCGATTAGTCGACTGATCTTGTGATCAGTCGACTAGTGCTCGGTATTTCGGGCACAGAATGGAGTCTGACTCGACTGTTAGGGTTAACAGTCGAGTGAAGGCTCGATGACTGATGGACATGATCAGTCGACTGATGTCCTATCCGTTGGATTTTTCTAGTGTGTATTGCACCATTGTCTCACAACAATAGTGTCATCAGTCGACTGATGGTCCCGATCAGTCGACTGATCGGCGATTTCCAGCCCAGGCAGTAGCTTTAAATGGAGCTCATGGAGGAGATTTTGAGCACCGGTTCTTGGAAGCTTTTGGGGTGAATTGCTGTTGTAATTCAGGGTCTCCAAGTTCATTTCAAGCAACCAAAGAATCAAGCATCCAAAAGCGAATTTGTAAAGTGTTCTTTACGTGTTCTTGTGTATTTCATTTATATCTTGCTTGTATTCTTATTGTATTACGTGTGTAATCATTGTACGAGGTTTCTCCACCTCCGAATTGTTCCGAAAAAGAGTTTTATTGTTTAGTGGTGTTTGTGGCATCGCTAGAGATCGTGTGAGCTCGATCCGTGGAGTAGGAACCATTCGGTTCCGAACCACATTACATAGTTGTGTTTGTGTGTTTGTATATTGTTATTGCTTTATTTCCGCTGTACACTGATCATTTATAGCAAGCATCGCGAATAAATTCCATCGAATATCGAAACGAGCTATTCACCCACCCTCTAGCGGTCAACGAATCCTCTACAATTGGTATCAGAGCCAGACCGCTCTTCAAGTTTAACAACTAAGGGAGCACGCTAGAGGGAAGAAGATGGAATTTCAAGAAAAGCTTGGATGGGACATCAACACACCGCCACCATACGACCAAGAAGATTTTTCGGTGTGGAGAGCAAGAATGGAGACCTTATTGATGATGGACATAGAGAATTGGTTCATTGTCATGGAAGGCTTTGAACCTCCTAGGGATAAGAAGGGAGAAGTCCTCAAGTTAAAAAGGTGGACCCAAGAGCAACGCCTAAAATTCAAGACCAAAGTCAAGGTAACAAAGCTTTTAGAAGATTTGATACCTAATGATATTTTATCTAGCTTAGGTTAATTTCAAGATGCCAAGGAGCTATGGGACAAATTGGCCAAGTTCCATGAGAAGCCTCACTTGGCACAAGTAGTAGAAGAAGAATGTTCATCGGCTCAAGAAGAGGAGGAAGCCGAGGAAGAACCATCATCATCCTCAGAAGCAAGTGAGGATTCGGAAGTTGAGATGGAGTCAACTTATGGATCGGTGGAAGAAGAAGAAGTGGAAGAAGCCTTCACCTCTAGGATTGAGGGGGAGGAGAGAATTCCCACACCGGAGCAACCTCAAGAGGAGCCATTTACCTCTGGGAGAGATGAAGAATCCACTTCGACTACCACAAGCACCCTAAGTAACTCAAACATATGTGTTAATAATAAAATACATATAATATGTTTTGAGTTAGGGAATGTGGGCATTACAAGAGTAAGTGCCCAAAGAAGGTCAAGAAACTTCCTCCGACACCAAAAGTTCATGAAAAAGTCAAGGATACCGGTGTCCCAACCAAGAAGACCAAGGAGCCCATAGTATGCTTCAAATGCCGGCTACCGGGGCATTATAGGAGTCAATGCCCTAGGGGGAGCAAAAAGACCCAAGAAGGAGCATCACAAGTAGGGGGAGCTAAGGCTAACCCTAAGGTATATGATAATTCCCCTTCTTGTTCTAGTTTAAATGTCAAAAAGCATGCTAGGAATAATTTTAACAATCTTGCTATTGTACATGAAAAGCATGCTAGGAACAATGAATATTGTTTAGGAGCTAAGAGGGTCAACCTTAGGAATAAAGAGAAATTTGGGACTAATATCTCTAAAACAAATTTATCTAAAGACAAATCTAGGTCAAATAATTCTAGACCAATTCTACCTAGGGAGACAATTAGAAAGGTACAAGAGCACCTAGGTTTTAACCCCAAATGGACTAGGCATATGCCTAGGAAGAGCCATGCCCAAGGATTAAATCAAAGTTCTAAAATTGGGCAATTAGAGGTTGAAAATCAAGCCTTGAGGTCAAGGCTTGAGAAACTTGAGAAGACCCTTAAGATTATACAACACCAAATAAAAGGGTCAAATGGTCAAAGTCAAGGGTCTAGGTCCAAGAGTCAAGGCCTAGGGCATAGGATACAAGAGTCAACCAAGGGCAAGAAAGGTTTGGGTCACAAACCTAAGCCTAAGGTGACTTATCATAGTGTTCCATTTGATTATGAAACTAAACCTAGGTCTAGAAACACCAAGGTTACTAGGGAAGTCATCCCTAAGGGTAACCATGGAATGTGCGTAGTGGCTAGGGTTTCAAGGAAACCTAGGGAAGCCACTAAGAAGGTTACAAGGGGAGTCACCCCTAGAGTTAACAATGCTAAGACCCAAATGACCAAGGCTAACAAGCCTAGAAGGGTCATTAGCAAGGTATCTAGGGAGGTTATCCCTAAGGAATACCTAATTAACCCTAGGAGCTCAAATATGTTCTGGGTTCCTAAGAGCATGATTGATTCACGCTAGAGGGGTTTAGGGTGTGTCAACTTTAAATGGAAGGGTAGTTAACCTAACCATGGTAAAGGTGGCACTTTAGGTAATTTTCAAAGTTATGGATACCTTGGAAATAGATTTGATATTATGATCCTAAAAGATTTTAGGATGTGCCAATACATTTTTGGAATTATGAAAAATCAATTGGCACAATTTAGGATTAGAGGTCATAGTGTACCATTTTGGGTTTTTGGCACACTTGGGAGAAAAGTGATAATATGATAAAATATATTTAATTATATCAAATGGCAATTAATACTATGTTTTAGGTATTATTATACCTATACATTTTATGTGTCATGCTTTGTTTGCCATATAACATATCATGACATCATGTTTATCTTTGTCATTTAATATGTCATGATCATGTTTAGGATTAAGGTTAAAAATGTCATGTGTTTTTAGATTATATCATATGCCATGACATCATGATCATTGGCCATGCTTTATTATGTTATTATTTATGTCATGATCATTCATGCATCTAATTAGATAAAAATTGATTAAAGGACAATGGCATGATTTGGAGTCCCATTTATAAGGGAATCAAGTAGTGTTGCTTTAGAAAATGCATGAGGCCTTAGATTAAGAAAACAAAACCCACATCTCACATCTAAATTGACATGTATGTGTATTTGTATACCCTAGATACATGTGAGATGCTAGGATATGAGTTAAGATCAAGGTGCATAGTTTTTGCATCTAGATGAACTAAAACTCATCTTTTACTAAAGGTGGATCATTGGGAAAGCTTGTGTACAAGTCATGTACATTAATCCCAAGGAATATGATCCAATATAGGTTTTCAAAAACATTTTACAATCACTTTAGAAAACCTTGGTGAAGTCTATCTTTTGATAGCAATCACCATTGATGAAGTTGATACAAAGTGAGCTAAAACATTGAAGTTTTTCTTCACTTTTGAACTTTGTATCAATTTCAATATTTTGTGGATAAAATATTTTTCCAAAATTTTTCACCAATTGTATGTGTCATAAGTATTATACGTATGAATTTTCACGATTTTTCGATATACGTATAATTATTTATGAATTTATGAATTTTATTTCTAATAACTGAAATTCTGATATTTCAGTTATCAGTAGACTGCCCTTGGTGGCAGTCGACTGATCTCTGATAGAGTTGACTGCTAGGCTGATTTCGGGAAAACAAGGTTGTTTAGCCCATTTTCAGCTATGGTAAAGTTCCCTAACCACTCCTTGTTGGGTTTCCGGCACCGCGGCGTGTGTGTGTTCGATCATGTTTCGTAAACATGAGCACAGCGGAAGCAATTAAAAATAATAAATCTATATTTATTACAACACACACAACACACGCATGCATATTACAACAAGTGTAGACATAACCGTAAATTAAAATTTGCAATAAAAGAAAATTATCTACGTTATACCTTTCGTATGACGTGTAGCGGGAACGGCATCAACCGGAACGATCCTCGTAAGAATCGTCTCTATCCGTATCCACGCCGAGCTCCTCGGGATGACTTCGCTAAGCCACGAGCTTCGTCTTCGTACGGGTTACTAGCCTCGTGTTGAAGACAACGTGATCGAGAGATGATCACGATCCGAATCCAAATTCGGATCCAAAACCGAGTCCTCAAAACTCGATTCTCCGGAGAGGTATTCGTCAACCGTTTGACGAATCCTTCGTCCCCCACCTCAGAGGATTACCGGAGATCAAATCCCCGGTAAGTTAGCGCCTGTCGGAGCACTAACCGTCGTCCAAACGATGCTCCGACGAGAGGAGGAGAAGCTGTCCAGAAAACTGGACAGCTTGGTGGAGGATATAGGCGCCGGCCAACCAAGGAAAGAAAAGGCTCACCTTGATGCCAAACCTATAGGAGATCACCGGAGGGTCGCCGGAGTGTTCACCGGCTAAAGCTTGGTCGCCGGCAATGACTTGGACGGCGGCACAAAAGCTGGGCGGCGGCACTTTAGGGTTGGGCGCCGAAAACTCCAAGGAGGTGGGCGGCAACTATGTTGGGCGGCCAAAACTTGATTAGCGCTTTGGATTAGGGTTTAAGCCCTATTTTATAGAGAACTAATTCTCTTAATGGTTAATGGATCATATCCATAAAGCCCGTTAACCCTCTCCATTTAGATAAGTTAAAATAAACCAAACCATGATGGTTTATTTTAAGTTAAAACGAACCGAACCAACTTTTGGTTCATTCGTTTAAAATAAACCAAACCCTTTGGTTTATTCTCCTCCATTGGATTAGAACCAAACCATTTTGGTCCATCCATTATGTCTTCATAAGACACGGCCCATCCACGCTTCCATTGCGACTGAAACAATTTCATGCTCGCTTTATGTTTGGTCCAACCAAACATAGTTTCTCTCGGTCTGAGAATCCCATTCTCAAGCTTGTTTTAAATCCTTTGGATTACACTCGTTGTGCGTGTGACCAAATAGGTTCTCGGTTTATGTTGGCCATCTATAATTAACCATTAATTATAGAACGATCATGAGTGGCACCTAGTAGTACATCATGATCCCCAATTAACCGAAAAGATCAACGGTTGATCCAGAACTATTTCTGAAACCCTTGATGCTTCGAATGAATCGTGCCCCATTCCCTTCACTCATCTTATACCCACTTGGTTCAGGACATGGTCTATAGTGTCGGTCCCCACTAGGCTGACTACGTCACACCTAGCCCAAGTATCATTTTCTCGTCCTACGGATTCTAGTTACTCCACATGTATCGAAGAGTACCTTACTCTAAACATGTAATGCTTTGGCCAAAGACTTTAGTAACAATCCGACGAGAGGCCATGGGTATACATCTCCTCGCAAGGAGTGGTGAATCCTTTATAGGCTATTCAAACACCTTCGATCACCGACTTATACCCAATCATCCGGTCCACATCTCCTTAGAGATGTTTGCTTAAGATGTCAAAGCATAAGTCTCCATGATCAAGATGACTTGAATACCGCAAGTCAAAGGAACATCGCACTTAAGCCACAAGAAGAACTTCATTGACATATCTATATATGCAGAGAACCATATGAAGTCTTACTGGTCACTCCAATGAACTAGTTACCATAACTAGCATCCACGATTAACTCCGGACATCACAATGTCTCCAGCCAGTGAGAATCAGCTGCTTGGATACACCAAGGAGTATACCTCGTGCTAGTCTCAACAGAATTGATGGTGTCCAAATCCATCAATTCATCGACTAGGGATAATTCTGATACATCACAATTACACACGTAGAGATACTCACTAGTTGTGATCCAATCACAAATTCTCTCATGCTGTGAATCGTATCGTGGACATCCAGAAAATGAGTTTAAGATCCAATCAAATACATGAAACATGTATACTCAAATAGTGAATCTTCATTTATCATATAAATGGTTCATACATAAGGCGATTGCCTTAGGACATCTCTCATATATTACTAACAGACTCCCACTTGGCCTAATGCCAATCGCTACGGAATCCAATACCATAAGCTCTAACATGACCCTCAAACTTACTTTGAGGTAATGCTTTAGTCAAAGGATCCTCTAAGTTCCTTTCAGTGGGAATTTTCTCGATTTGTATTTCGTTCATACTGATGATCTCTTTGATAAGATGATAGCGGCGAAGCACATGTTTGGATCATTGATGAGACCACATCAAGTTCATAGATGAACTACTTGATCCAAACCGCTTCATTTGCTGCTTCCGAAGCTGCAATATATTCTGCCTCAGTGGTAGAATCCGCTACAGTCTCTTGTTTGGAACTTTTCCAACTCACTGCGCCCCCATTCAAGGTGAACACGTATCCAGACTGAGACCTGGAATTATCCTTGTCTGTCTGGAAGCTGGCATCCGTATACCCACGTATCACCATGTCCCCTTCTCCATATATTAGGAACACATCCTTAGTTCTTCTCAAGTACTTAAGGATCTTCTTAACAGCCGCCCAATGATCCATTCCTGGATCGGATTGGTATCTGCTCGTGACACTCAGAGCGTACGATACATCGGGCCTCGTACATAACATAGCATACATGATAGATCCTATTGCGGATGCATAGGGAATCTTACTCATGCAAATCCTCTCGTCTTCTGTGCGCGGACACATAGACTTCGAAAGGTGTACCCCATGCCTGATGGGCAGATAACCTTTCTTGGATTCCGACATGCTAAACCTCTTTAGCACTCGGTCTATATATGTAGACTGTGAAAACCAAGCAACCGTTTCGATCTATCTCTATAGATCTTAATCCCAAGGATGTAGGTTGCTTCTCCCAGGTCTTTCATGGAGAATGTCTTGGATAACCAAACCTTAACTGACTGTAAGATTGACACATCGTTTCCTATAAGTAATATGTCATCGACATACAATACTAGGAACACGACTGCACTCCCACTAACCTTCTTGTACACACAAGGTTCGTCTGGATTTTGTGAGAAATCAAACTTTTTGATCGTCTCATCAAAACGGATATTCCAGCTCCTGGATGCTTGCTTCAATCCATAAATGGATCGTCGCAATTTGCATACCTTGGTTTTATCAACCGATGTGAAACCCTCAGGCTGTATCATATACACGTCCTCGAGCAGGTTTCCATTAAGGAAAGTTATTTTCACATCCATCTGTCATATCTCATAATCATAATGAGCCGCTATGGCCAGGAGCATCCGAATGGATTTAAGCATAGCTACAGGCGAATAAGTTTCGTCATAATCAACACCTTATTTTTGACGATATCCTTTCGCCACCAATCTAGCCTTATAGGTAATCACATTACCATCCATGTCGGTTTTCTTCTTGAAAACCCACTTGCACCCTATAGGCTTTATGCCTTCAGGTGGGTCAACCAAGTTCCAAACTTGGTTTTCATACATGGAATCCATTTCCGACTTCATGGCACCAAGTCACTTATCCCTTTCTGAACTTGTCAGCACTTCTTCATAACTGGTAGGCTCCTCATCATCAATGAGTAACACGTCGTTCGATTCGCTTACGAGAAATCCATATCTCTCAGGAATATTGCGTGTTCTACCAGATCTACGAAGATGTGGTGTTACAATAGGTCCAGCCGATTGCTCATCACTATGAGTTGTCGGCTGTTGTGCTTCACCAGGTATCTCATCAATGTCTATTTGAGTCTCTCGAGCCTCCTCAAGCTTGACGACACTCCCACTGTTTTCTTGCAAGAGAAACTCTTTCTCTAGAAACACAGCATGCCTTGAAACAAACACCTTTTGTTCCACAGGATGATAGAATTGGTAACCCCTTGTTTCCTTAGGGTATCCAATAAATAGATATTTATCAGACTTAGCATCCAATTTGTCTGATACAGTCCGCTTCACATAAGCAGGACAACCCCATATCTTCAAGTAAGATACATGAGGTTTCTTACTATTCCATATCTCATATGGAGTAGTTGAGACTACCTTGGTAGGCATTCTGTTTAACAAGTAAACAGCTGTCTGAAGTGCATAGCCCCAAAAGGACTTGGGAAGAGTTGCATGATTCATCATTGACCTGACCATGTCCAACAAGGTCCGGTTACGCCTCTCAGATACACGATTATGCTGTGGTGTATAGGGCGGAGTCCATTGAGACAATATATCATTGTCTCTTAGATAATCAAGAAACTCTTGACTTAAGTATTCACCACCTCGATCCGATCGAAGTATTTTAATACTCTTGTTATATTATTTCTCTACTTCATTTCTGAATTCTTTGAACCTTTCAAAGGCTTCAGACTTGTGTTTCATCAAGAACACATTCCCAAACCGTGAGTGATCATCGGTGAAGGTAATGAAGTAGCTATAGCCTCCTAATGCTTGAGTTGACATAGGTCCACATACATCAGTATGTATTAGACCTAGTAACTCTCCCACTTGTTCACCTTTTCCTGTAAAAGGTAACTTAGTCATCTTGCCTTTTAAGCATGATTCGCATGTATCGTATGAATCTAATTCAAACGATTCCAGAATTCCACATCGGTGTAATTCGGACATGCATTTCTTGCTTATATGGCCAAGACGATAATGCCACATATAGGAGTCTATTTGATTATCCTTTCGAGCACGCATGTTGCTCGCATCGATATTGAAAATGTCACTGGATACGTCCAATGTATAAACACCATTGCTTAAAGTTCCAGTCCTATAAAGAACTCCATTCAAAGTTATGTAACAACAATTGTTACTAAAAGTCAAATGGTATCCATTTCTATTTAAACAAGAAATAGAAATGATGTTCTTTATCAACGAAGGAACATAAAAGCAATTGTCCAGTTCTAAGACAAGTCCTATAGGGAGTTTCAACAAATGCGTTCCAATGGCGACTGCAGCAACCTTTGCTCCATTCCCAACACGCAAATTTGACTCTCCCTTGACGAGTCTTCTTCTATTCCTTAGCCCATGTATGTCATTACATATATGTGAGCCACACCCAGTATCCAATACCCAAGTGTTTGAGGAAATAGAATGACAATCAATAACGAAGATTTCTGAAGAAGATAGGGCATCCGATGCCTTATCCTTCTTCACGGACTCAAGATAAATCTTGAACTTTCTTCGCAAATGGCTCTCCTTGCCATAATAATGGCAAGTTTCCTTTTGTGCTAGTTCTACCTTCTTAGCCCTTCTCTTCTTTCCCTTCTGCTGTTCCTTTGACTTCCTCTTAGAACCTTTCTTCGAGGAATCAACTAACAGCACCGTCCCCTGCTCATGCTTCTCAGAAGACTCCACAGTCTTCAGCATATTGAGCAGTACCACAGATGAACCTCCTAGCATCTCAGAGGTGAAGAGGAGCTTTGAGACTTCGAACCTTTCGAATCTCACTTGCTCATCAACCAACTCACAAAGATGAAGGACTACGATATGAGCATCCATATGCTCATGCTGCTTTCGTAGCTTGGGTTCCATCGTGGCTAGCATGATGCAACTCATTTGTTCATAATCACTCACATGTTTCTGATAGGCCAACAATTGGTCCAGAGTTGCATCGTCACTAGGACGGGCGGGAAGAGGCGCTTCGAGGACATTTGCAAGCTTTTCAACCTTGAGAACAATTCTCAAGCTTCTAAGCCAGTCCATGAAGCTCGGCCCAGTCAATTTATTCGAATCCAAAATGGAACGCAATTCAAAGACATCATGATCAATCTTAGAAATACAAAATGAGCATATATGAGAAAGATGATTTTAAAATGCATCAATATACATTTATAAATCCAATTCATTTTTCGATTTTCAAAAACCCCAAAATCACTTCGGGAGATTGTAGGTCTATCTCCGAATGGGCTGATATCCATCATAGTTATGAACAACCTTGGAGAGAGTCCAACAAGCCATTCATAACTACGACGGTAGGTATCTTCTATACCGATTGCATATCCCGTATATGCAACTATCACAATGTGCTATCAACTAATTGAATGTTCACACATACATCGGGTTGTTAACACATTAACAAGTATGCATCATATGCATAACACCCAACTTCACCTCCCTTTACATCGACCTTGGAGAGAGTCCAACAAGCCGATGCTCCAGGTTAAAGCCAACCCATTAATCAGGACATAGTTTTAATATGGTTAGAGCACATTCAACCAATTAGCCCAGCTTGGAGAGAGTCCAACAACCAAAGCTAACGATTGACCTCTGACTCTTACCATATTAGTATTAAACTATTCCATGGTTTGAACATATTCAGGTTCGAGCTAGGCTTGGAGAGAGTCTAACAACCCAAACAAGAAACAGAACTCTGGTTCTAACCATATTAATGGAAGGTGTAGGCTTTAATATTGATTAAGGGTTTTTATGTCTCATCCTCTTTGCATGCAAATAACTATTATCTACATGGCATGGCATACATGGCATACATCTACATGTCACGACACGCATGGCATAATGTTATGCATCTAATGCAATTACATGACATACAATTATGTCATGTATATAATTTCCTTATATGTCATAACTATTTATGGAAATAAAATATGTTTAAGATTTGATTCTCCAAATCAAATCATAATTAAATTAGGAAACAAATTTCCAAATCTAATCACATATTTTATTCATGGAATTATTTGATTAAGGAAAATCTATTTAGGAAACCAATTTCCTAAATCATTAAAACTACTTATGGAAATAAAATATTTTAAGATTTGATTTCCAAAATCAAATCATGATTAAATTAGGAAACAAATTTCCAGAATCTAATCAAATATTTTATTTATGGAAAATATCAATTTCCATAAATACTTCCAACTTTCCAAAAGTGGAAGATTTCCATAAATACTTCTAGACTTTCCAAATTGAAAATTTCCATAAATACTTCTAAATTTCCAAAATTTAGAAAATTTCCAGAAATACATTATGACTATCGCAAAACCATTTTTACGATTATGTCGAAACACAACCTGGGCTCTGATACCACTGTGGGTTTCCGGCACCGCGGCGTGTGTGTGTTCGATCATGTTTCGTAAACATGAGCACAGCGGAAGCAATTAAAAATAATAAATCTATATTTATTACAACACACACAACACACGCATGCATATTATAACAAGTGTAGACATAACCGTAAATTAAAATTTGCAATAAAAGAAAATTATCTACGTTATACCTTTCGTATGACGTGTAGCGGGAACGGCATCAACCGGAACGATCCTCGTAAGAATCGTCTCTATCCGTATCCACGCCGAGCTCCTCGGGATGACTTCGCTAAGCCACGAGCTTCGTCTTCGTACGGGTTACTAGCCTCATGTTGAAGACAACGTGATCGAGAGATGATCACGATCCGAATCCAAATTCGGATCCAAAACCGAGTCCTCAAAACTCGATTCTCCGGAGAGGTATTCGTCAACCGTTTGACGAATCCTTCGTCCCCCACCTCAGAGGATTACCGGAGATCAAATCCCCGGTAAGTTAGCCGCTGTCGGAGCACTAACCGTCGTCCAAACGACGCTCCGACGAGAGGAGGAGAAGCTGTCCAGAAAACTGGACAGCTTGGTGGAGGATATAGGCGCCGGCCAACCAAGGAAAGAAAAGGCTCACCTTGATGCCAAACCTATAGGAGATCACCGGAGGGTCGCCGGAGTGTTCACCAGCTGAAGCTTGGTCGCCGGCAATGACTTGGACGGCGGCACAAAAGCTTGGCGGTGACACTTTAGGGTTGGGCGCCGAAAACTCCAAGGAGGTGGGCGGCAACTATGTTGGGCGGCCAAAACTTGATTAGCACTTTGGATTAGGGTTTAAGCCCTATTTTATAGAGAACTAATTCTCTTAATGGTTAATGGATCATATCCATAAAGCCCGTTAACCCGCTCCATTAAGATAAGTTAAAATAAACCAAACCATGATGGTTTATTTTAAGTTAAAACGAACCGAACCAACTTTTGGTTCATTCGTTTAAAATAAAACAAACCCTTTGGTTTATTCTCCTCCATTGGATTAGAACCAAACCATTTTGGTCAATCCATTATGTCTTCATAAGACACGGCCCATCCACGCTTCCATTGCGACTGAAACAATTTCATGCTCGCTTTATGTTTGGTCCAACCAAACATAGTTTCTCTCGGTCTGAGAATCCCATTCTCAAGCTCGTTTTAAATCCTTTGGATTACACTCGTTGTGCGTGTGACCAAATAGGTTCTCGGTTTATGTTGGTCGTCTATAATTAACCATTAATTATAGAACGATCATGAGTGGCACCTAGTAGTATATCATGATCCCCAATTAACCGAAAAGATCAACGGTTGATCCAGAACTATTTCTGAAACCCTTCAGTAGCTCGAATGAATCGTGCCCCATTCCCTTCACTCATCTTATACCCACTTGGTTCAGGACATGGTCTATAGTGTCAGTCCCCACTAGGCTGACTACGTCACACCTAGCCCAAGTATCATTTCCTCGTCCTACGGATTCTAGTTACTCCACATGTATCGAAGAGTACCTTACTCTAAACATGTAATGCTTTGGCCAAAGACTTTAGTAACAATCCGACGAGAGGCCATGGGTATACATCTCCTCGCAAGGAGTGGTGAATCCTTTATAGGCTATTCAAACACCTTGATCACTTACTTATACCCAATCATCCGGGTCCACATCTCCTTAGAGATGTTTGCTTAAGATGTCAAAGCATAAGTCTCCATGATCAAGATGACTTGAATACCGCAAGTCAAAGGAACATCGCACTTAAGCCACAGTAAGAACTTCATTGACATATCTATATATGCAGAGAACCATATGAAGTCTACGGCTGGTCACTCCAATGAACTAGTTACCATAACTAGCATCCACGATTAACTCCGGACATCACAATGTCTCCAGCCAGTGAGAATCAGCTGCTTGGATACACCAAGGAGTATACCTCATGCTAGTCTCGACAGAATTGATGGTGTCCAAATCCATCAATTCATCAACTAGGGATAATTCTGATACATCACAATTACACACGTAGAGATACTCACTAGTTGTGATCCAATCACAAATTCTCTCATGCTGTGAATCGTATCGTGGACATCCAGTAAATGAGTTTAAGATCCAATCAAATACATGAAACATGTATACTCAAATAGTGAATCTTCATTTATCATATAAATGGTTCATACATAAGGCGATTGCCTTAGGACATCTCTCATATATTACTAACACTCCTAACCCTAGGATATGCTTTGGGAAGCATTATAAAGGGTGAAAATTCATTGTATATGGATTAGGAGAGTTGTTAGGGTGATGTATCAAATTTAAGGATGGGAAAGTTCTATGTTGAACTTTGAACCTTATTTTTGATGGTTTAGAGTTCCTATTGGCTTAGGGACTTCTCAAGGATATTTTTGGTGTAATGGTCAAGGGAGAGCAAGACTTTAGGGGGAGGTATCCATCAAGGATGATGGATGATATTTTTCCTCTTGAGAGGGAAAAATGGGAATTTTGAGATACGCAATTTGGAAATTGGGAGAGTTTGTAGGATTGCCTCTCTTGAGTGATATGAGGCTTATCACTATGAAGATTGTAGGAATCCTAGGTATTTTTGGACCAAGGGGGAGATTATAAGATCTCATTGGGACATGAGACATTGACCTCCTTGGAGAAAACCTTTTTGATGTTAGTCAAAAAGGGGGAGAATGTTTGGGAAAATTTATGGGATTACCAATTTGGGATAATTGGTAAGAAGATTTGAGTTAGTGTTCTAACTCAAAGGTATGAGATTTTGTCAAACATCAAAAAGAGGGAGATTGTTGGTGCAATCGACCCAGGTCACGATTGACCGGACTTGAGTTTGACTCGAGCGATGTTTTGATGTTTGACATGGAGATTTGACATTGATGTCTGATAATATTTTGGGGAGATTGTTGGTGCAATCGACTCGGGTCATGATTGACCGGACACGAGTTTGACTCGAGGGGGATTTTGATGGTTGACTGGAGTTGACCATGTCATGGAAAGTCCAAGTCTTGAGTACTTGACATGTAAATTCCAAGCATGGGTATTGGCAAGGAAAAGTCCAAGCATGGGTCTTGGTATGGAAAGTCCAACATGGGTTGGCAAGGGAAAGTCCAAGCTTGAGTCTTGGCATTTGAGAAGTCCAAGGGGTTTGATATTAGTGGCGTAAAGTCCAAGAAGGAGTCTTGGCAGCATAAGTCTAATGGTTGACTGCATAAAGTCCAAGTGGAGTCTTGGCAGCGTAAGTCCAATGTGCCTTGGCAGTGTAGACACCGTTAGCATGACATAGCCGATGGAAGTTCCTGAAGGATAGTGTATGGATGAATAAGTCATAGATGACTTGGAGGGATCCGATAGGCACGAGGCTGACGGAGGTGGCTAGAAGGCTTAGGTCTAGGCTACGGGTGATCTAGCAAGTATGGGGGCACCATACTTGGGTTGAACCTCATGTTTGAGGTGTATCAGTCGACCGGTACCATGTGGTAGTTGACTGGTGTGAGTCAACTAGGGTTTGACTGCGAGGAGTGCCCTAGCAGTCAACTTCCAGAAGTGGGCAGTCGACTGTTGGACCGATCAGTCGACTGATCTTGTGATTAGTCGACTGGTGCTTGGTATTTCGGGCACAGAATGGAGTCTGACTCGACTGCTGGGGTTAGCAGTCGAGTGAAGGCTCGATCAGTCGACTGATGGACATGATCAATTGATTGATGTCCTATCCGTTGGATTTTTCCAGCGTGGATTGCACCGTTGTCTCACAGCAACAGTGTCGTCAGTCGACTAATGGTCCCGATTAGTCGATTGTTGGGGATCAATTGGACGCTAGAGGGGGGGGTGAATAGCGCATTACCGTTCGTTGATGGAATTCGATCGTAATTGAGTCTACAAATCGTGTTAGCGCAGCAGAATAGTAATAATAAAAGCAATAATGAATTGAAACAACAACGAACACAAAGATGTAACATGGTTCAGAACCGAACAGTTCATACTCCACGGATTGTGTTCGTATGAACCCTAGCGATGCCACAAACACCACTAAGCACAATAAACTCCTTCTCGACAACACGTCGGAGGTGGAGAAACCTCATACAAAGATTACACTATGTAATACAAAGTAAGACAAGCAAATACAACAATAATACAACAATCTATGCAAAGAAAACTTTACAACTGCTCTTTGGATTGCTTGCTTTTGGTTGCCTTGGACTAGGCTTGAAGGATTGGAAAAGCATCAACTATTCCCCTTCAAATTGCCCAAGAAAACGCTTTCTTGAAACCCTCCACGAACAACTACTTTTAACCTGCATCGGGCTAGATTTCCGCCGATCAGTCGACTGCCATAAGTCACCAGTCGACTGATGCAACTGTTGTCGTGAGACAATGGGTTGATCCACGCTGGAAAAACTCCAATGGATCTCTTGGTAGTCGACTGTCAGTTGCGTAGTCGACTACCCAGTTGGCTACAGAGCATTCTGTGCTCGTGACTTACCTAGCGCGATCATTGTCGTCCCTTGGCGATCGGCTGCGCATTATCGATGGATCGCTCAATGAGCGGTCATTGCAGCCATTTTAGCTCTAAACTGATAGTCGAACTCTAGTTGACTCACAGCAGTCGAACCGGCCATAATGTCAATCGACTGCCAACCTCAAACATGAGATTTTAACCTAAGTATGGTTCCCCCATACTTGCTAGACCACCCTTAGCCTAGACCTAAGCTTTCTAGCCACCTCCATCAGCCTCACGCCTCTCGGATCCCTCCAAGTCATCCATGACTTGTTCATCCATCGCGCTAGCCTTCACGTGCTTCCATCGACTATGTCATGCTAACGGTGTCTACACCACCAAGGCATATTGGACTTACGCCGCCAACCATTGAACTTTTGCTGCCAAGACTTCACCCTTGGACTTTACGCTGCCAATATTCCCCTTGGACTTCTCAAATGCCAAGACTCAAGCTTGGACTTTCCCTTGCCAACCCATGTTGGAATTTCCATGCCAAGATCCATGCTTGGACTTTCCTTTGTGCCAAGTACTCAAGACTTGGACTTTCCCAAATGCCAAGTGTCCCACTTTGACTTTCCATGCCAAGTACCCATGACTTGGACTTTACCTTGCCAAGACCCATGCTTGGAGTTTACATTGCCAAGACCCATGCTTGGACTTTCCCAAATGCCAAGTGTCCCACTTGGACTTTTCCATACTCGCATGGCCAACCCTAGTCAACCATCAAAGTCTTCGATTGTATAAAAAATCTCCCCAAAATATTAACCGACATTAATGTCAACTCACTTTGTCAAACATCAAAACATCACTCAAGTCAAACTCGAGTCTGGTCAATCGTGACCTGGGCCGATTGCACCAACATCGACTAATAGGCAATTTCTAGCCCAGGCAACAACTTTAAATGGAGCTCGTGGAGGAGATTTCGAACACCGGTTCTTGGGAGCTTTTGGGGCGAATTGCTAGCTTAATTCAGGGTCTCCAAGTGCATTTCAAGCAACCAAAGAATCAAGCATCCAAAAGCGAATTTGTAAAGTGTTTTTTATGTGTTCTTGTGTATTTCATTTATATCTTGCTTGTATTCTTATTGTATTATGTGTGTAATCATTGTACAAGGTTTCTCCACCTCTGGATTGTTCCAAAAAGGAGTTTTATTGTTTAGTGGTGTTTGTGGCATCGCTAGAGCTCGTGTGAGCTCGATCCGTGGAGTAGGAACCATTCGGTTCCGAACCACATTACATAGTTATATTTGAGTGTTTGTATATTGTTATTGCTTTATTTCCACTGTGCAATAATCATTTGTAGCAAGTATTGCGAACAAATTCCATCGAGTATCGAAACAAGCTATTCACCCCCCTCTAGTGGTCAACGAATCCTCTACATTGGTCATGAGCCTTCCTCACCTGATTAGAATCTCCATCTATAATCTCTCCTATAATCATGTTTATCGTACCTCGGTGAGGGGCATTTTGTTTCTCCCGCCGAGGACTATAGTGATGAAGATGTCGCCCGAAAGATCTCCTGGGCATCTTTACTACTTAGCGTCCGGACTCCTCGGGCTAAGGTCTTCGACCAAATGGTTCAGGTCTTGATATTAGATTCCTCTATTAGTCTTGTACAACTTGATGTATCTCCTTTGCCAACCATTGACATTCATTGATAAAATGGCCATACACTTGATGAAATGCGCAAAAGAACATAGATCTATGTGGTGGCCTCTGAACATTGGATGGCTTCGACACTACATGTACTATGTGAACCACCATTTCCTTTATCCGGCCTAGGGTATAGCTAGTAATCAAGTGAGGCTCGCGGACCTGAGGAGGAAATGGAGCCTTCTTGTCCGACCGAGCAAAAGTTGTCTTCATCAAGCTACCTTCCTCCTTCTGAGCTTGCTAGGCTTCTTTCTGGTTGATGCACTTTAATTCTTAGCTCATCCCAACAAGCTATCATAGTCAGGAGAGGGTTTTTTCCATCAGGAATCGAAAGAAATCTCCCTCCAATAGTCCTTGTGAGAAGGTGCTGATAAGGATCTCCAAGGTGGTTGTGGGTATATCCAATGCTACTCGATTGAAGAACTGAATATAGTCCCACAGGGATTCCTGATTCTTTTGCTTCATTGTAACACCCCCCTAGTCTTTCCACTCTCTACCAGGGGAGGTGTCACTACTTTACTATCTCTATCCTTAATTCAATGCAATATACTAACGCAATATGCTAACAACTAAAATAATCATAAGGACCTTGACATCACTTAAACATTAATCATTTCAAGATCTTCACCTAACATGCAAGTATTAAGACTAACCCAATATGACTCTAGCATTCTTTGGTCTCAACCATAAGTAATCCAGTTGAACTTCAACAATATCAAAAGAAAACAATTAGAAACTAAAAATCTAGTTTAGACATCTGCACTTAGGATCTTTTAATTCCACTGTTCCGTCGCCACACACACCCAGCACTTCATCCACCATGCCACCTTACTGAAACTTTTCTTTACCTTTATCTGCAATATAAGGAAATGCAAACTGTAAGCAATAATGCTTAGTAAGTACTTTCTATGCTCACAAAAACATACACTGTATGAAATCATGCAACTAGTTCTCTTGCCTTGGATACATTGATACACATTCAAACATAACTGGAAATCATAACTCTGATTACTTGTCTCTTGTATAAATCATACTCTTTAGTATTTTAAAACTTGTAAACAGTGTATCTGATCTGGAATTATTAACTTTGAAAACTTTTACTTATACTTATACTGATACTTCAAAATAATAATCATCCAGGATATGGGCCCGGCATAGTACCAATGCGCGCTTTCCTAATAGGCCAGGGTGGCCAACCACCGAACCAACTAGGGTAACTGAGACTGAGGGCCTTGGCTTGTGGGCGAACTGATGCCCGATACATGCCCTTTCAAAAGTAAAATACTTCCTTTATACATATATTCTTATACATACTGACAGAATGCTCTTAATCTCCTAAATCACGAATGGGGAGCACCATAAAGATCATTATGCTCTTGACCCCCAAAATTGAAATGGGGAGCATACTAAAGATCGTTGTGCTCTTAATCCCCAATTCGAACGGGGAGAATCTTTAAATTTTCTTTATAAAGGAAATATTTTTACATCTTACTCTACATCATGCATATAATTGTAAGCTACAACTCATCTACAACATGCATGATCGTAAATCACATTCTTATCATGGATCTAAACATGATGCTGAATTACCCATAACATAACAATAAAATCATGTAACTAAAAACACCATACATAACTGGAAATAACATGCACATAAAAATATATCAATGACATACGATAACTACTTATACTGCAGGTGAGCATTACTTACTTCCTACGCTTTTTCACAAATTTATATCATTAGATTTCGTAAAGAGAAGACCCCCTACGTGTTCTTTTGCTTTAGCATGATACTCTACCAAGTCCTTATGGAGATCCCTCTTGAAAATTCCCTCTTGAATTATCCCACGGTAGAGAAATTATAGAAGCTCTTTTGTTTTCCTCGGTGGCTGGAGAAAACGGAAGGGAAGCTTCTTCTCCTTTTTTTTTTTTGATTGCCTGGTTTTTTTCTTTTTTTTATTGATTGGGTGGCTGGAGAAAATAGGAGGGAAGGAGGTGTGGTTGGTTGGCGATTGGAGAGAAGAGGAGGAGAGTGGGCTGTTCGGTGGCTGGAGAAAATGGGAGAGAGAGAGGGATGGCTGGAAAAAACAACTAGAGAGAGATGAGAGGTGGTGGGAGAGAAGAGGTGTAGATGTTGGTCGGCGTTGGGAGAGAAGAGGAGGAGAGAGAGAGCATGGGTGGGCGGCTGGAAAAAAAAATGAGAGAGAGAAAAAATAAAAGAAATATATATATATAAATTAGGATTTTTCTTAACCTAATTACCCCTTTAAATAATTAGTCAAATTAACCAATCTCTTTTTTTTACCTATAGATATATTTTATTATATCCTACTCATTGGTAATCTTATGACTTAGTGGTAGGGAGCCTATTCCCCTAAATCGACGGTTCATGGTTCGAGCCTCGGCTAACGAATCATTTATTCGAACTTTTTTTAAAATTCCTATTCTTAATTATTTATATTCTTTTTTCTAATTATTATTCTATTCTTATTTTTATTTTTTCTATTCTTATTCTTATTTCTATTTTCTTCTAATAAAAATATAGGAACTAAAATTTGGGTTGTTATAATCCCTTACACCTTATAAAAGTTTCGTCCTCGAAAATTAGAACAACTCGGGGTACTTTTGCTTCATGTCATCCTCACGTTCCCAGGTTGCTTATTCAAAACTTTGACTTTGCCATAAGACTTTTACTAATGGTATTTCTTTATTTCTTAGTTTCCTGACTGCTCGATCTATTATCTGAATAGGTCGACTTTCATAACATAGATCTGTCTGAATCTGTACCGTCTGTGGCTCAATCACTTGGTTAGTGTCTGGGACGTGCTTCTTAAGCATTGAAACATGAAATACATTATGGATAGCTGACATTTCTTGTGGTAGCTCTAGCTCATAAACTACCTTCCCAACTCTCTTGGTGATCAGGTAGGGGCCTACATATCTGGGACTTAACTTGCCTTTCTTCCCAAACCTCATTACCCCTTTCATAGGAGCTACCTTAATGAACACTGAATCTCCGACTTGGAACTCTAGGGGTCTGCGTTGGACATCGACGTAACTCTTCTGCCGACTCTGGGCAGTCTATCCTTTGGCGTATGTTCTTTATAGCTTTGGTGATGTCATCTATAAAATCAGTCTTGAGTCTCATTTCTTTCTTCTCGCCACCCTCATACCAACAGATAGGTGATCTGCATCTCCTTCCATACAAGGCTTCGTAAGGTGCCATTCTAATTATGGTTTGATAACTATTATTATAGGCAAACTTTGCCAAACACAAATATTTACACTAGCTTCCTTTAAAATCTAAGGCACAAGCTCTTAGCATATCCTCCAGAATCTGATTCACTCTTTCTGTTTGCCCATCTGTCTAAGGATGAAATGCAGTGCTGAATCGTAGCTTAGTGTCGAGGGCTATCTGAACACACTCCCAGAAGTGTGAAGTGAAGCGTCTGTCTCTATCAGAGATAATAGTCTTAGGTACTCCATGCAGTCTAATCACTTCCTTGACGTATAACTGGGCTAACTACTCCATGGAGTATGATATTCTGATAGGCATGAAGTGAGCAGACTTTGTCAATCTATCGACACCTACCCAAATAGAATCGTAGCCATTGGTTATTTTGGGCAGTTCTACTATGAAATCCATGGCTAGTTCCTCCCAATTCCATTCTAAAATCTCGATAGGCTGTAGAACTCCTCCTGGTCTCTGGTGTTCGACTTTCACTCTCTGACATGTCAGACAAGTGCTAACATACTTAGCCACATCCCTCTCCATACCAAGCCACCAGAATTTCCCTTTCATATCTTGATACATCTTGGTGGATCCAGGATGCATCGAATATGAGGTCCCATGAGCTTCTTTTAGGATCTTCTTTCTTAAGTCTGGGTCGTTGGGGATACATAAGCGTTCGCCCAAATATAATACCCCACTATCAGAGACACGGAATCCTTCATCCTTCCCTTCTTGGATCTCTTGCTTGATCTTTTGGATGCTAGGATCTTTGTCCTGTCTTGTTAATATATCCTCGAACAGTGTAGGTACTATGGTCAAGGCGGAGAGCTGTCCAGAAATGATCTCAACCCCAAAATTCATTATCTCTTTCTCCAGTGGTTGGGATAGTGTTGCTAGGGAAATCAAAGTGACGCATGATTTTCTACTCAGCACATCTACTACTTTGTTTGCCTTTCCATGATGGTAGTGAATTTCATAGTCATAGTCCTTTACTAGCTCAAGCCATCTGTGATGTTGCATATTCAAAATCTTCTGAGTGAAGAAATACTTCAGACTCTAGTGATCTGTGTAAATCTTGCATTGGACTCCGTATAGGTAATGTCTCCAAACTTTCAGAGCAAAGACCACTGCTGCCAACTTAAGGTCATGAGTGGGGTAATTCTTTTCGTAGTCCTTGAGTTGTCTAGATGCATAAGCAATGACTTTACCCTTCTGCATAAGTACTGCTCTGAGTCCCATCTTGGATGCATCGCTATACTGGTCAAATCCCTCATTACTTTCTGAAAGGGTAAGCACTGGAGCACTTGTGAGTCTCCTCTTTAATTCAAGGAAGCTCTTCTCATCATCTTCGATCCATTCGAACTTCTTGTTCTTTCTGGTAAGAACCGTCAATGGTGAAGCTATCCTTGAGAAGTTTTCCACAAACTTCCGATAGTACCCTGCTAATCCGAGGAAACTTCTGACTTCACTGGCATTCTTTGGTTGACCCCAATTACTGACTGCTTCTATCTTTGTCGGGTCTACCATAACTCTATCTTTTGAAATAACGTGACCCAAAAATGATATTCGATCAAGCCAAAACTCACACTTGGAGAACCTTGCATATAACTGTCTTTGCTGAAGGGTCTATAAGACTGTCTTCAAGTGTTCGACATGTTCCTCCTGGGTTCTCTAGTAGATAAGGATGTCGTCAATGAAAATGACCACAAACTTGTCAAGAAACTCCTTAAATACTTGATTCATCAAGCCTATAAACATAGCGGGTGCATTTGTCACTCCGAAGGGCATGACCACGAACTCATAGTGTCCATACCTCGTTCGGAAGGTTGTTTTTGATATATCATCCTCTTTAACTCTTACTTGATGATAACCGGACCGCAAATCAATCTTGGAGAAGACTGTGGCTCTCCTCAATTGATCAAATAAATCCTCCATCCTTGGCAGAGGATATCTGTTCTTGATCGTCACTTGATTCAAGGCTCGGTAGTCTATGCACATCCTCATAGATCCATCTTTCTTTTTCACGAACAACACTGGAGCTCCCCACGGGGAATAACTAGGGTGGATGAATCCCTTGTCTAGTAACTCCCGTAATTGTTCCTGAAGCTCTTTCAATTCAGTTGAAGCCATACGATAGGGTGCTTTTGAGATTGGGTTGGTACCATGAATAAGCTCAATCTCAAACTCAACTTCCCTTCTAGGTGCTAGTCCTGGTAGCTCGTCAGGAAATACTTCCGGGTAGTCACATACAATTGGGACTTCTTCCAGCTTTTGGCTTCTTTCATGCTTAGTATCAACTATATGTGCTAAATACCTAGTGCATCCACTAGCTAACATCTTATGAGCTTCCATGGCAGACAAGAACTTCTTAGTCTTCTTTCTTGGTTCTCCAATAAACTCAAATTTGGCCTCAGTCTCGGATTGGAATACTACTCTTCGCTTACGACACTCAATGGAAGCACCGTACTTGCTAAGAAAGTCCATTCCAAAGATGACATCATAATCATGCATGTCCAGCAAGATCAGATCACTATAAAGCTCTCTGTCTGAAATTCTGATCGGCACGTCACGCAACCAGTGTGTAGATGTCATTATTTCACCCGAAGGTAGGGTCGTTAAAAACTGAATATATAAGATATTCGGAATTATATCTATCTTTTTAGCAAATGCCATAGACATGAAAGAATGGGTTTCCCCAGTATCAAACAGTACGGTAGCAAGCTGACTATGGATAGGTATCTAACCTATGACCACCGTAGAAGCATTTGCTACCTCTACCTTGGTGAGGGAGAAGATCCGGCATTAGGTGTAACTGATGGGGCCTCTAATTTTCCTTGGTTGATGTAAGGACCCTCCAGTGCTCCCTGCATCTGATGTAGCTAAGATGGTCTACCTTCATATTGAGTAGACTATGGAAGAGGTAGATTGGTCTTGGTGGGGCACTATTTGGCGAAGTGTCCCTCGACACCACATATATAACACCCGCTCACGCCCTGACAGCAAAGTCCTATATGCTTCCTCCCACACTTAGAACATGTAGGATATGTAGGCTGCTTACTGGCTAAACCTCCCTTTGCATTATTCTATTGTTTTCTCTTGCCATTGTTGTTTCGCTTCCAGTTTGAATTACCGCTCTGAGGTTTTTGACCTCCTGAACTTCCCTGGCTTTTGCCTTCTGTCGAGGCTAGCTTTTGGTGCTTGATACTATTCATGTAATACTCTGTGATTAGGGCACTGCTGATTAGCTCTTCAGTAGTCTGTGGTCTATTAATTCTACCAGCCACATTCAGAGCTATCTCCGGTCTCAACATCTTTAGCATCAACCTAACTCTTTCCTTCTCAGTACTTACCAGTTCCGAGCATAGGCGAGCCAACCTATTGAACTTCTTTACCGCTTTATCTACTGATAAATCCCCTTATTGGAACTCCGTGAACTCATTATAAGATGATCAAGTGAAACCACTATCAGCTATTATCACTATATTTTTTTTTCATCTTCATATACATATCTAGGTATGCTCTATTACGTACTATCTATCATCTTTATATATATATATATATATATGCAAGCATGTTTAACTCAAAGAGAACATTCTAGCTGAGCATGTTTAAATTAAAAGAAGCATTCCTTACTACTCATAAAATAAATAAAGCAGATAAATATTTGCTTACTTGGAGGCGACAGGACTGATGCTCGATGTGTGTGTGATGGAAGGGTGGAACCCGCTCTGATACCATCTTGTAACACCCCCCTAGTTTTTCCACTCTCTACCAGGGGAGGTGTCACTACTTTACTGTCTATCATTAATTCAATGCAATATACTAACGCAATATGCTAACAACTAAAATAATCATAAGGACCTTGACATCACTTAAACAATAATCATTTCAAGATCTTCACCTAACATGCAAGTTTTAAGACTAACCCAATATGACTCTAGCATTCTTTGGTCTCAACCATAAGTAATCCAGTTGAACTTCAACAATATCAAAAGAAAACAATTAGAAACTAAAAATCTGGTTTAGACATATGCACTTAGGATCTTTTACTTCCACTGTTCCGTCGCCACACACACCCAGCACTTCATCTGCCATGCCACCTTACTGAAGCTTTTTTTTACCTTTATCTGCAGTATAAGGAAATGCAAACTGTAAGCAATAATGCTTAGTAAGTACTTTCTATGCTCACAAAAATATGCACTGTATGAAATCATGCAACTAGTTCTCTTGCCCGGGATACATTGATACACATACAAACATAACTGAAAATCATAACTCTGATTACTTGTCTCTTGTATAAATCATGCTCTTAAGTATTTTAAAACATGTAAACAGTGTATCTGATCTGGAATGATTAACTTTAAAAACTTTTACTTTTACTTATACTGATACTTCAAAATAATAATCATCCTGGATATGGGCCCGACATAGTACCAATGCGCGCTTTCCTAATAGGGCGGTGTGCCCAACCACCGAACCTACTAGGGTAACTGAGACTGAGAGCCTTGGCCCATGGGCAAACTGATGCCCGGTACATTCCCTTTCAAAAGTAAAATACTTCCTTTATACTTATATTCTTATACATACTGACAGAATGCTCTTAATCTCCTAAATCACGAATGGGGAGCACCATAGAGATCATTATGCTCTTGACCCCCAAAACTGAAATGGGGAGCATATGAAGATCGTTGTGCTCTTAACCCCCAATTCGAACGGGGAGCATCTTTAAATTTTCTTTATAATGGAAATATTTTTACATCTTACTCTACATCATGCATATAATTGTAAGCTACAACTCATCTACAACATGCATGATCATAAATCACATTCTTATCATGGATCTAAACATGATGCTGAATTACCCATAACATAATGGTAAAATCACGTAACTGAAAACACCATGCATAACTGGAAATAACATGCACATAAAAACATATCAATGACATACGATAACTACTTACACTGCAGGTGAGCAATACTTACTTCTTACGCTTTTTCACCAATTTATATCGTTAGATTTCGTAAAGAGAAGACCTCCTACGTGTTCTTTTGCTTTAGCATGATACTCTACCAAGTCCTTGTGGAGATCCCTCTTGAATTATCCCACGGTGGAGAAATTATAGAAGCTCTTTTGTTTTCCTCGGTGGCTGGAGAAAACAGAAGGGAAGCTTCTTCTCCTTTTTTTTTTTGATTGGCTGGTTTTTTTCTTTTTTTTTATTGATTGGGCGGCTGGAGAAAATAGGAGGGAAGGAGGCGTGGTTGGTCGGCGATTGAAGAGAAGAGTGTAGGGATGTATACTGAAAAGTCTACCTTTTGTATGAACATCTTTATTTTGAAATAAGAATCACATGATCATTGTTTGCATATTTTTATGGTTATGCAATATTGTCTAATACTTTACATTGTAGATAACATTGTGTGTGATGTCACATGGGAGATCATGTTATCGACTCCTTGAAAAGTATAAGTAAAGGCTCACAACCGAGATGACTTTGGACAAACCATCAGAATGGTTGTAGTGTGATTTGGTATTGGTTTGTCTTGACCATAGAATCACACTAGTGCACTTTGTGTGTATTGAGCAGGACCGACTTAGAGGTGACTCGATTTATTGTTGACTACATAATCGAATCGAACCTCAGATATTATATTGTACATACTCTTAATCCCGATATAATAATAGGCACATATACTTAGTACTCATCTCTTTGATTTACCAATGGGCGAGATTTATAGATTAAATCGATAGGCTCAATAAGTTGGGAGATGATATTATTTATATGGTGTGCCATTGATTATAGGAGGAAACCGTGTCCTATATATTAGGATGATGATGTCCCCTTGAGGAGCTCGTAAGGTTCATCATGTAAACCCTGCAGGTGGACTTGGTCCGGCATGATGAAAAGGTTGAGTGGTACTACTCAAGGAGTTAGATGTTGATTAATTAATGGTTAGTAAATTAATTAATCGACGGACATTCGAGATCTTAAAAACTGGGAGAAAATGTACAAATAATATATGGAGCCCATATTATCATATGGGGGTTGGTGAGGTAGATCAATGATGATCCTTTAGTGGATTGGATCATCATTAGTGGATCGCACTTTATGTGGGCTTGATCCATGGGTGGCCAAGATCCAACTCCTCCTCATGGTCCCTAATGTAGCCTATTAACACCTCATGAAGCTTAGATCCAATGGATAGAAACAAAATTCTAAGATCCATAGGTAGAGATTAAATCTCTAAGATCCGACGGTTGAGATTAAATCTCTAGATCCGACAGTTGAGATTAAATCCCTAGAACCAATGGAAAAGATTAAATCATGACTTATCCCTAACTCTATAAAAGGAGGGCAAGGGAGTTGGCATGAACATCATCCAAGATAGCTAGGGTTTTGGGCGGCAAGAGAGCAATCCTAGTTGAGATAGGATTAGGGTTAGGGTTTGGAGTCTTGGGCGGCACCAAATAAGGAATGTGATTGTTTTCTTCATCCTTCTCCATTGGTCGGCGTCCAGCAGTTCATCCAGCCCCTTTCCAACCTTGGTCGGTGGACAAAGCTTCTCTTCTCCCTCTCCTTAGGTGGTGGAAACAAGATATAGGGCTTCCCTTGGTGTCTTGGCCGGATTCCACCACAAACTCCTCCTCCTAGTTGGCCGGTGGCAAGGATCTATTTGTTCCTTGTTGGTTGGTTTTAGGGAGGAGAAGAACCTTGTTTTTATTCTTTCTTTTGCTTTAGAAGATCAAGGAAGGAAGATTTGCGATCTAGGAGCTTCGACTTACGGTAGATCATCGCCCACACGACGTCTGAAAGGAGGAAGGTCATACATTAGAAGATCGAGAGGTATATCGATTCTCTAATTTTTATATGTTACATGTTTGTATTTGTTTTTCAATTATGAGCATGATATAAATCTGTATATGGCTAAATAATACTTGGATCCCGAGCATAAATACAAAAACCGATGATCCAGACATCGTCTATTCCGCGGCTACTCGTTGAATAGAGGTTGGTCGCTTGAACAACTTGTTTGTTCAAGTGACCTCTCTAAACGAATAGCACGATGATGACTTGGTTGGTTGGGCAATCCCTTATGTCTAGGATTAAATTTTTTTTAATCCGGGGACATCGATGGGATCGCCATGAACAAGCGACCGAGGTGAAGTGGGAAGTGAAGTTTACCCTCACAGACTCGATAGGCAAAACCCTTCAAAGAGGAGGAGAGTGGGCTATTCGGCGGCTGGAGAAAACGGGAGAGAGAGAGGTGTAGGGATCTATACTGAAAAGTCTTTCTTTTCTATGAACATCTTTATTTTTGAAATAAGAATCACATGATCATTGTTTGCATATTTTTATGCATATTGTCTAATACATTACATTGTAGATAACATGGTGTGTGGTGTCACACGAAAGATTATGTTATCGGCTCCCTGTAAAGCATAAGTAAAGGCTCACAACTGAGATGACTTTGGACAAACCATCGGAATGGTTGTAGTGTGTTTTGGTATTGGTTTGTCTTGACCATAGAATCACACTAGTGCACTTTGAGTGTATTGAGCAGGACCGACTTAGAGGTGATTCGATTTATTGCTAACTACATAATCGAATAGGACCACAGATATTATTATGTACATGCTCTTAATCCCGATATAATAACGGACACATATACTTAGTATTCATCTCTTTGATTTACCAATGGGTGAGATTTATAGATTAAATCGATAGGCTCGGTAAGTTGGGAGATGATATTATTTATATGGTGTGTCATTGATTATAGGAGGAAACCGTGTCCTATATATTAGGATGATAATGTCCCCTTGAGGAGCTCATAAGGTTCATCATGTAAACCCTGCAGGTGGACTTGGTCCGGCATGATGAAAAGGTTGAGTGGTACTACTCAAGGAGTTAGATGTTGATTAATTAATGGTCAGTAAATTAATTAATCGATGGACATTTGCGATCTTAAACACGGGGATAAAATATACAAATAATATATGGAGCCCATATTATCATATGGGGGTTGGTGAGGTAGATCAATGATGAACCTTTAGTGGATTGGATCATCATTAGTGGATCGAACTTTATGTGGGCTTGATCCATGGGTGGCCAAGATCCAACTCCTCCTCATGGTCCCTAATGTAGCCTATTAACACCTCATGATGCTTAGATCCAATGGATAGAAACAAAACTCTAAGATCCATTGGTAGAGATTAAATCTCTAAGATCCGACGATTGATATTAAATCTCTAGATCCGACGGTTGAGATTAAATCCCTAGAACCAATGGAGGAGATTAATTCATGACTTATCCCTAACTCTATAAAAGGGTGTCAAGGGGTTGGCGTGAACTACAATTGAAGGAGAGCAAGGTTTGGGCGGCAAGAGAAGGGAATCCTAGTTGAGATAGGATTAGGATTAGGGTTAGGGTTTGGAGGCTAGGGCGGCACCAAATAAGGCAAGGTTTCCTTTCTTCTTCCTTGTCTTATGGCCAACATCTAGCAGGTTTCCAGGCCCTTCCCAGCTTTTGGCCGGTGCCCAAAAGCTCCCTTCTCCCTCTCCTTAGGTGGTGGAAACAAGATATAGGGCTTCCCTTGGTGTCTTGGTTGTTTTCTACCATCTTCTCCTTCACCTAGTTGGCCGGCGGCAAGGATAGTTTTAGTTCCTTGTTGGTTGTTTCTAGTGAGGAGAAAAACCTTGTTTCTATTCTTCCTCTTGCTTTGGAAGAGCAAGGAAGGAAGATTTGTGATCTCGGAGCTTCAACTTTTGGTGGATCGTCCCCCACACGACGTCCAAAATGAGGAAGGTCATACATTAGAAGATCAAGAGGTATACCTATTCTACTTTCTTCTTTTGTTTGTTGCTTGTTTTTGTTTTTCAATTATAAGCATGTTATAAATCTGTAAATGGCTAAATAATACTTGGACCCTGAGCATAAACACGAAAACCAGCGATCCGGACATCGTCTATTCCACGGCTACTCGTAGAATAGAGGATGGTCGCTTGAACAACTAGTTTGTTCAAGTGACCTCTCTAAACGAATAGCACGATGATGACTTAGTGGTTTGGGCAATCCCTTTTGTCTAGGATTAAATTTTTTTAATCCGGGGACATCGAAGAGATCACCATGGACAAGCTATGGAGGTGAAGTGGGAAGCGAAGTTTCCCCTCACAGACTCGATAAGTAAAACCCTTCAATTGGTATCAGAGCTTTCGGGCAAAACCTTACAAGAGGGATGGCTGGAAAAAACAACTAGAGAGAGATGAGAGGCGGTGGGAGAGAAGAGGAGGTGTGGATGTTGGTCAGCGTTGGGAGAGAAGAGGAGAGAGAGAGCATGGGTGGGCGGCTGAAAAAAAAAAATGAGAGAGAGAAAAAATAAAAGAAATATATATATATATAAATTAGGATTTTTCTTAACCTAATTACCCCTTTAAATAATTAGTCAAATTAACTAATCTCTTTTTTTTCTGCCTATAGATATATTTTGTTATATCATACTCATTGGTAATCTTATGACTTAGTGGTAGGGAGCCTATTCCCCTAAATCGATGGTTCATGGTTCGAACCTCGGCTAACGAATCATTTATTCGAACTTTTTTTTTAAATTCCTATTCTTAATTATTTCTATTCTTTTTTTTTATTATTATTCTATTCTTTTTTTTTATTATTTCTATTCTTATTCTTATTTCTATTTTCCTCTAATAAAAATATAGGAACTAAAATTTGGGTTGTTATATTCATAGAGAAAATCTTGAGAGTAGTTTTGCGATACTTTTTCTACTAGCGAAGTGATGTAGGAAGGCAACACTAAGACTTTCAAAAGACCAGATGGAACTAGGCGGAAGTCTATTGAACCATCTTTAGGTTAATCCAGATAGGGTTGTTAAGAAAACCCAACACTTAACCCTGTAAGTATGTTGGTGCAGTAATGAAGAGTTCTCAAATCGATCGAGGTGATCCTCCGGGTATGAAGATCCATTATACTCTCCGAGCTGCAAGGGTCTGAAGTGATTTAGTAGCTCTTCTGCTAAGATGTTTTGATAAAATGGAGTTCCTCAGCTATGCTTCTCAGTATTGACTGGGGATTTCCCTTTTCTAGGGTCTCTTGGAGGTGATTTCTAGAACACAGACCCTCGCAATTGTTCCTCTTGCGGGACAACTCGAGGCAATGACTCTGCAGGAGTCGGAGGTGCTTGAATAGGATTTTTATTCTATGGCACATGTCTTTGTAGAATTTCTTCAACAGAGGCAGTAATGATCCTAGTCAGGTTCTCTCTCATCAAAACTTCTCTACCAATGGAACCTTAATTCTCTGAATTATCTAAATTATCCCCCATATCAACATCTCAGCTCAGTTCCCACAGATAGCGCCAATTGATCTCGTCAGAGATCAAAGATGGTGTGACTTAGCAAATTACTCATGGTCAAACTCCTTCGACTAACTAAGTTAAGATGACATCTCCTTTGATGTGCAGAGCTAGTCGGATCGGTCTTCTTCTACTCGAGTTCATTGATGCATGCGAACGCAACCTCAAATCTCGCGATGGAGGCTATCGAGGACTCAAAGCGTGTGCTCGCGCTCAATGCCCGCAAGAGCACGGATGTCGTCAAGTAATAAAAGATTATCGATCCCACAGGGACTGAGATTTGAGTACCGATTTGTTTAGTGGGTGAAATTGTTCGGAAGTAAAATCTAAAGGTTTCGATTGTGAGGGTTGTCAGTGGACTAAAACTCTAGTATGGTGTCACATGGAGGAAGAAAGGAGCGTGCTGAGATCTTTAAAAGGAATTCTAGTACTTCGGTTTTGCTTGTGTGTCGCAAAACATGCTATCAACTGGCGTTGTCTAAACGTCTAGCTATGGTTTTGTGGAAGAGACATCATACACTCTCCCGATGAGCCACCACATCTATCAGGAGCTATCTCTGCCTTACAAGGATGGGATAGGCGGTACGAGGATGCCAAATCAATCCCTGCGATGAACCGTTTCCAGTTCCATCGCATCCTTCTACCCATGGTTATAGGAGACCAAGTTTACCCCTAGGTTCCTTGTATAAATCCCCTAAATCTTAGATACGAGGGCTATCACCCCTCATATCAACTAAGCACAGCAGGTAGAAAACCAAATACGCATAGATATTGGTATAAACAATTTCCAATTGCAAATTCAAACTCAAAAACAGAATTCAATTTGAAAAAACATGTCATGCGTACATAAGCTACTCCATAATCCTAGAATCGAAGGAACTACTCCATATATAGAAGAGAAGAATCACAAGGCATGTTCATGTTCGAATATATTAGAAATAAAATGCAAGAACAAGAGGTTACAATGTCGATGTGGCCTTCTCTCCGACGCTAAAGTGCATAATTTGGATCTCCGACGGCGTTCTTCCTCCCCGTTGTGAGTTCCTGAAGCTTTTTAAGGCTTCGATGTGCCATCCCAGCCGTCATGCCTCCCCTCTGGGGTTTGGGCGGAGCTCTCCTTATATAGACATCACATTGGATCACTGTAAAATCTGGAAAAAACTCTAATCACATCAATCTGTTGGGCCTCCACACGGTCGTGTGTTTCCACATGACCAGGCCGTGTGTGGCCTTGGGGTGACTGATCTCGCCTATTGGACACGGTTGTGTGTAGCCACACACCCTAGCCATGTCCCATTCTGCGTCTAGCTGCAAAATGCCTTTCTTTTGCTCTGAAAGTGCACTTTTCCCCAAGAATGTTATCCTGCACACAAAAGTACAAAGAGCAGATCTCCAAACCCATAAATAGGAAATGCATGCAAAACAAAGTAACATACACATGAAACTAACATGAAATGTAATGAGATGTGAGCGAAAACTACTCCTAAAACCCTATATGTTTTGCTCACATCACTTCCCCCAGACTTAAATCTTTGCTTGTCTTCAAGCAAACCTCAATGCCATGAAATTTTAAAAGGATATTGTTCCATATTAGTATGTTAACTAAATTTATCAAGTGGTATTTACAATCAAAGCAAAATAAATATATTCTAGAAATTCACTAAATTAGCTCCTCGTGCTCGTGCCAAGTGAATCATTCTTAGGGGATACTCATTCCATGGTGAGTTAAGTCGTCATCCTATAGCTTTTCTAAGGTATCTAGCTCTTAGGAACTTACCTGCCCAAAGAGAGGGTCGTTCCCTAGATCTAGCACAAAGTCTCAAAGGAGTGCTCGGTATTGGGAGAAATTGGCAGGTGTTTCCCCAGTAACCTAACTCGGTCTCAAAGGGGCACCTAGCCATTTCCACCCACAACAACTATTTTTTTTATCCCTCATAATCTCTCTCTCTCCTTTTTTTCTTTCTTTTATTTTTTTTTTCATTTTTCTCTCTCTCTTTTATTTCTCTTTTCTTTTCCTTTCTCTCTTTTCTTTTTCGACTCACTGGGATTTTGATCTTTTCGAATGGGCTTACACAATCTGAGCATCTCCAGTAACTAAAATGCTAGTCTTAGGGTCACCTGTGGATTCCAAAGTGCTAGACTACTGAGATGAATCATAACTAGATATGTACTAGACTCTCCCGTTCAGAATGTTCGACAAGTGTAGGTGTAAAAATAGAAGTTAACCAGTGTAAGTCTAGAATATTCATTCAAAGCCAATAAAATAAAATACCATGAGGTAAATGAAGTTACACTACTCATGGAAACAACTCACAAAGAAAACTCTAAAAAATACTACTGAGGCAGCTTTACAGATAACAAAAATTAAGTGCTGAAAGAAACTCAACCACCTATGCACGAACAAATGAATGACAACAATGATGCAAATATCAGGAAAGAAACTACTGCTAGAAAAAAAAAATTTAGGGTCCCTCCCAGACTTAAATGAAAGTATACCTCTTATATGGTGGACGAGGTGGAAAGTCTGGAAGCCTTGGCATCTCGGGATCCTGGGAGAACCTGTTGCTGAGCCACTGATGCTAGATGTACTTGTGGTCGATCTGAGAGCTGGTGGATGCAGTGGCTGCTTGGTGCTCCTCCTCCCTAGCCCACTGTACAGACAGCCTCCTCCTGGAAGTAGATGTGGGCCTCGTCGTAGAACTCCTCAGCCCGCTGGAAGTGCTCCCGGAAGCCCTGGAACTCTGCCTGTGTGTAGGCGCTCTGCTCCTCTCATAGCTTCCTCTGTGTCTGCTTCTCGGCGTATATATCATCGAGGCGCGATCGGAACTCTGAGAAATCATAGGTCGACGTACTTGCTTCCTGCTCAAAAGTAGAAAAAGGTGGTGGTGTAGGTGCAGGCTCATGTCAACATAGACTAGGTAGGCTCTTATGCATGTGTGGACTAGAGGGAGAGTGATGTAAAGCGGGGAGAGATGGGCGCCGATGTGGATGGTCCCTCGTGTGGCAGGGACTCCACTATCAGGTCCAAGCGCTAGTTGGCACGTGTGGTGATGGTGGTACGATCAGGGTTGGGGAGCCTAAGGGCTGTCAGGTTTTTCCTTACAAAGCATAAGGAGTGTCCCTCTCTTATAATCATTTTCATCGCCATGCACACTCCTGGGTCGATCCTAGGGCTCCCCTCTATACTCTCTAACGCAGTGTAATCGTACCCCATCCTAAGGAAAATGTGGGTAAGTAGCACTACAACAAAAATGCTAAAAGACAACACCACAAAGACAACGATTTTAAGAGAAACCATTGTGATTTTTGTAAAAGACAACGGTTTTTGACAAAACCGTTGTCTTTGAGCGTCAATATAACACAAAAGACAACGGTTTTACACTATCCATTGTCGTTGAACATTTTTTTTATCAACAACGCATTTTATAACGGTTTTCCAAAACCGTTGTCTTTAAATTTTTTTTGTAATATAACAAAAATAAATAAATAAATAATTTAATAATGTAATAATATAATTTAAAACGAGATAAATAAAATAAATTTATTTATTAAAATTCGAATTTAGTTATTAAATATTTATAAAAAAAATTTTGAATAAATTTTAGGACTTGATTGGGTGAATTAATCCTAGGTTATAAATAAGCTAGGTTTAGGTTTTCCCTTCGCATCCAATTTTTTTTTCTTTCTCCCGATTCCTCTTTTTTTTTTTTGCTGCGTCGTCGTTCCTCCCCACACCGTCGCCCATTCTGTCGTGCCCTTTTCCTATGAGCCTCCGCGCTCCGTCGATCCAGACGGCAGCGAGCACCGATGGTCATCCTTTTCCTGTGTTGTTGCCACCAACCAACCACAGCTCCGTCTCCCTTTCGTGATCGCCACCACGACCGATCGCCACGAGCTCGATCTCGTCGCAACCTTGTATATGCCGCATCCTTCCTCCCTTTTGTCAAAGCACCACGTCCTATGACCCTAATCCATCGCCGATCATACTCCTCGAGTCGGCTTCGGCATTGCCTCTCTAACAGGTTTGGCTTTAACTCAAAACTTTAACTTATCTTCCTCTCGAACCCTAGCGCTACCTCCGACTTTCTTACACCTCACCTGCGAAAGTCCGACGACCGAACTTCCCTTGTCTTGTTGGTTCTCACAACCAGGGAAACTGCGCCTCATTGTTTCTGGACCATCTCTTCTAGACACTTTGGCACCGATGAGGACTGCTGCCAGCTCTGTGGATTTCTATTTCTTCTTAATTCAGGCTTGTAACCTCGTCTAGTTGCATATTGAATGAATAACATTAGTGAAGAGGACAGTTGGAGAAAATGAAAGAATAACATTTAGGCATGTTATGTTAGTGTTAGAGTGCCTTTATTAATTGGCTTAGCTTCTTAGATGTGTTTACAATTATCTATTGTATAATGCTGGTAAGATATTGTCTCACACAGATTTTTTTTTGCAGGTTGCTTGTAGAGGTTGATCTCCGTAAACATTGTTGAGCTTCTTTTTGAAGACATCTTTACTTTGACAAGAATAGACCCAGATGGCAAAAAGTTTGATAGGTATGCTACATGATCTATGTTTGTAATAGATGTTGTGCATCTTATCACTTGTGAGATTCATGTTTTGATGAAACTAGCGGCGGAATTGATTTGTTATTTGTACTTTAAACTGTGAGACAAGTGATACGTTATGGTGTCATTCCAATGCTTGAAACTTTGTACATTTCTATTCTCAATGTAGAACTCTATATAATATAATTCCTTCAACTATTTTCAGATTAGGGTACAAACTTCGGCTAATCATGAAAACTAACTAGCTACCAGACATCACTGTTTGTTTTGTATTTTGTAGGTTGAAATTGTTCAGACCATATCAAAGATGTGCCTTGAATTCTCAGATATTTACATAGGTAAGAACTAGAAATTTTCCACAAGGTCTATGACATCAGGTGTCCAAGAAGGAACTTATGAACCAATCTGACTTAAAAGATCTTGTTCCCAAGTAGGATCAGAAATAGGCTAGAAGGTCATGACCCTACGATTTACCTGCTTATTGTGTCTATGTAGGATCTCGATCACAACAAGCTTAACTAGATTGAATATACATAAGTTAAATAAGACATTGTAAGTATTGACACTAACTGTAGCAAGTATTTTTCTTCATGTCATAGTGTTTAAGAAAATTCTGAATTATAAAACATTTTTTAATTCATATGTAGAAGATTCCTTTCAAATTATTCTTATCTTGCCCATCTTATAATTATTTTATCACATAGAAGTTGTTATCTCATATATGAATATGGTACACTAAGAATTATATAATAAATTTCATATATATTGTATGATTAATTTTAATAATGTTTTGTGAGATGGCAATGATAAAGTCTTAATAATAAATTATAAATGTTAATATAGGTTTAAAATATTTAAGTTAAATTATAAGATCTTACAATTTATGTTTAGGTCTTATGATCTATACCTATGGACCCCTTCTCCTAACAACCTTGTTTTTTAAAGTACATATTATAATCATAATTAAATCCAAACCTTGCATGTGATATTATGTTTTAACAATTGAAATTAAGTAATTAAGCGTTGAGACATCATCGGTAATCTTATTTAAGGACTTAAATCTTAATATTTTAGTTCTTATCCTTTTCTTCCATCCTTGCATTTCAAGCCCAACTTTCTTTCTGAAATGAGTATTTATGTTAAAGGATGCCGATTATTGATAAATACAAGGACATGGGAGTAGTGGTCATGGGGAAAGTAGAATCTGGAAGCATCTGTGAAGGTGATAGTTTGTTGGTCATGCATAACAAGGTATTTTGTTTCTTCAATATTTCTGCCTTCAGGTTGCAATCGCTGAACTTGCATTGTGTCCCTTTGCTTTTCTCTAGGCTAATGTCAAATTTCTTGCAATATTTTGTGACGAAAATAAAGTCAAGCGCGCAGGCCCTGGTGAGAATATTAGAGTAAGATTATCTGGAGTTGAAGAAGAATATATACTTTCTAGTTTTGTACTCTCAAGTGTTGGTAAGTATTACTATCTGTAAACATAAACTTTATTTACTATCTTAATAAACTTTATCTGATAAAGAATTTGACTAACGGTCAACATAAACTTCTTTTTGGTAAATTGAGGTATATAGTTCTTGTTATTTTTTGTTGAGAACCATGTGCAATAGGGTAAGGCTTCTAAAGACCTTAATTAGCTTTTCATATTTTTATAGCTCCTGCAATTTTTAATTTAGAAGCAAGAACCATTCACATTAGAATTAGATATGTTTAGGGGCATTAGAAGGATTCTCATATCCAAAGTTTGATTTATTTTTTTTCTGACCTGCCTGATGTATTTTAGAACAGATATGGCTGGGATCTTAAGTGATAGCTATTAGGTCGGTAATAACAGCTCTTGACCATATAAAATACATCTTAGTCTTGGGCATTCTTTATCTAAAATATTATTTGCCCAAATCTCAACAGTTTCTTTCAGGGCTTCCAGAAGATCACATGTCGTGTCTAAATAACAGACTTGTATAATTTGATGTGATTTGATCTAATTACTCCGTCACCTGAGTAATTATTTTGTTTTGCGATATATGAGAGATATAATTGAAGGTGCCACATCCATTGACAAGTCTTCCCTATGAACAATAGTAATATTAGATATATTTTCAAATTTTCTTATTGATACCATAGTGTTTAATTACATTTTCATTCATTTATTCACATGCAGTTTGTAAAATCTGTGATAGCAGCAAAGGAAATTGATGAAGTACGTTCGGAGTGGGCTGAATGCATACAAGATCACATATCTGATGATTAGGAGAGATTTAAGTGTACATACCTCTTTTGGTTATATGTGGTAATCTATAAGTGTTTTGCTTATTATGTATAATACTTTTGGTACATATGATGTGTAGTTGTTTTGCCACAGTACTTTTTAATATATATCGGTAAGAGTGATCATTTTAAATGTAATGTGACCTTGTACTTTACATTGCTACAAGTGCGAGTGTATATATGTGTTTTCTATAATTCTGTTTGATGTTGTATGATTTATATTAAAAACACAACACTATAAATCTACAATGGTTTATTGTGTTATAGAGTAACCGTTGAGAAATGACAACGGTGAAAAACCATTGTCTATGAGCAAAAAAAATCCATGGTAAATCGGGGGTCGGTCAAAGACAACGGTGAAAGACCGTTGTAGATTTAAGGAAAAGACAACGGTGAAAAACCGTTGTCTATGAGCAAAAAAATCCGTGGTAAATCGACCCGTTGTGAAAAGTGGTTCGGGCAAAGACAACGGTTAAAAACCGTTGTCTTATCCTTGAAACGACAACGGTTTTTCACCGTTGTCTTTGCCCGAACCACTTTTCACAACGGGTCGATTTACCACAGATTTTTTTGCTCATAGACAACGGTTTTTCACCGTTGTCTATTCGATTTTTTGTTGTAGTGTAGGCCTCCCACATTAATCTCTCCTCTTGCTGCTTTGCCCATCTTCACTAATGTCTGATGAAGTGGGACCCTACAAAGATGCTACTCCTTTCTTGTAGCATGTCCCAGAGGCAAAGCAGCTCACTAGCTCTTACTACACCATCACTCTCTCCACGACCAAATATAGTACTGACCATGATTCGGTGGAGGTATCAGAAAACGGGATTTTGGAGATGCGATGCTTTGGCCCTAGAAGGGTCATAAGCGTGCTCCCCCATCAACTCGGTCCAAAATATCCGAGAGTTAAACCCAATAGGGATTCTTCTCTCTCCCCCACTCGGCAAGCCGAAGTATGAATTCCATTGGTGGAGGGTCCATTCATGCTCAATGTTAAATATCCTAAAAATTATCCTACCCTCTTCGCTCTCTTTACCCGTTAAAATTTCCGCCTCTAAGGAACTCAAAAATTGTAGAACTATCCTAGGGTAGGTTGGGTGTCTTATTCCCATTATCTCTTCCCACCCCATTTTTGTAAATAGGGCTTGAATGTCACCCAACAACCCTAAGACTCTAGCAAATCTTCATCAAGGTACCTAGTAGTAGTGAGTTTATGAGTAGAAAGCATATTATATCTATCTCTATGTTCATTGTTGCGAAAAAGAAGGGTTGGTAGAGCGTTACCCTCCTCCGAAGCTTGAGGGGTGTCGGTTCTCCTTGCTCGTCGCTCCGAAGCACCGAATCAAGATGCCACTTGCTTAGTCCTCCTCATCCTTGCTTCTTTTGGCTTCCTTGAAGGTTGGAAAAGCTTCTAGGTGGTGGGGAAGAAGAATCCACATGGCTAAGCCAAGAAAAATCGAAGCACACGGTGCAAATGGGGCGAAAACACATGGCTCACCCTACTTAACCTGGCGCGACACGACCGTGTGAAAACACACGGTCAAGCCATGTGCGCCTCAGGTTGATGGGGCACGGCCGTGGGAAAACACACGACTAGGTCGTGTGTCCCTTTTCTTCTTCCCTTGTTGCACCACGGTTCGAATGTCCTCATATGCCTCTCCACGTAAGCTAATATTGATCTTATTTTTACCTAGCAAAGTTCTCTTCTAATCCTAATCCTAAATGAAATGGAAATCAAAGTTCAAATTAACTAAATGCATGCAATACAATCAAAGGGAAATCTAAAAACTAAACTTGGGTTGCCTCCCAAGAAGCGCTTTGTTTAAGGTCGTTTAGCTCAACCTTATTTCTACGTTTCATTTGAGGTGTTTGAATCTTGCTCATGGGGGAGCAAGATATTTGCTCACCTTATACCTCCTCCCTTGTGGTCTCTTATCACCATATCTCTTAAATCTTGCTCGTGGAGGGGCAAGATATTTATTAACTGCCTTCCTTGGTTGAAGATTGAACATGCTTAGCCTTAAGTAATCATTAGGAGTTTGATCATAATATTCTATTTTGTCCAAATGCTATAAATAACATAACTCACCACGGACATCCTCAACAAAAGATTGATTAGACGATTCTATCATGTCGAATGAAGTTTTATCATTACAAATCACTAAATGGGCTTCGTTATTGGTAGCTAAATTTTCGGTGAGGGTTAAGGTAGGCTCTTCTAGATTATTGAGGTTAGGAGGTGTTTTGATTGAAGCAATGCACTCCTCGATTAAAGTATCAATTAAATAATCCTTAAGTTCTTCTTCAAGTGGTGATTGAATAGATTGCCCTTCTTTACTTCCTATTTCATCTACGTCTTCCTCATCTATTCACTCAAAGTGAGTCTCCGCCATATTAGGTGTAATCCAGTCATCAAAGGGACCTTCTAGTCATTTGGTTTCTTCTTTCCGTTGCATAATCTCCGTGAATTATAGACTATGCTCCTTGCATTCCCTAGTAGAATTGTCTAGCAAGGATTCTAAGTGGGGACTTGATTCTAGATAAAATTCGCGTGGTGATTCATAGCTCTTGTTCTCACTTGGGAAACAATATTGAGTCTTTGTCTGCGAATGCCGCCGTTGGAATTCAGTGTTCGCCGCTTGTTCTGTTCGAATGAAATCTTCCATCATCTGCTCAAGTCGGGATTTAGGCAGACAATATTGAGGGTTTAAGTACCCAGGGTCATAACTATATGAATAGGAATCATCTTGTGGCCACTGGTTGTAATTGTAGGTGACATCTTCTTGTTCAAATTGTGAAGGTTCGAATATATCCGAACAATCGTTAATGGTATGCCATGTTTCACAACAATGTTCACAATAAATATTACCAAAATTTACAACATTAAATTGACCATAATCATGAGTAAAAGCATGCATCATTATATGCAAGAAATTATAAATAAGGAAAGAGCAACTCAATAAACAAAACTGAAATAAAATAAAATAAAACAAAACAAGAAAATTAAATCTATCCTAAGTCCGATCCAATTATCTACTTCTCGATTCGATATCGAATCGATCAGTCCCCCGCAATGGCGCCAAAAACTTGATATGTCACGCCCCGAGAGCATGCCGAGCCGAAAATCAAACGGACGACATCTCCCCTGTACGTGACAACATTTCGGGTTAATACAAGGCCCGTAGGCCCACAACAACAACAATATATATAACAAATAATAGCAGCGGAAATAAAGAGAGCATACCCACAACATACATAACAAAAATATAATATACAGGTGTACTCCACCTGACAAGACCACAACACTAAAACCGTACAAAACATCAACACCAAAATAATGTCCACAACATAAAGACGAAGTCCAAATATAACTAAGGTCCATGACATAGGACCAAAATCCAAAACACAATAAACAAGTCCAATCCATAAGAAAACGAACTCCTCGGGAGACTCGGAAAACGGAGATGGGATGGATCGGTCGGCGCAGCTCCAAGTCATCACGAAGTCGTCTACCTATTACCTGGGCGACAGAAAAACCCAGGGTCGGAGGTGGTGAGTAAAACTCAGCAGGTAATCAGAGAAAACATGTAAATATATGTATCAATATTACATGTCATTCAACAGTTTAATCTACTCATACAACAAGTATACATCAGCATAACTATAGATATGCATGCATATACTAAATAAACTGAACATCAATGATCTTTGACATACACAGCGGCACTACTCTATCCTGATCCAACCTGGGCATATAATCACATCATAGGGTATAACAGTATAGTACTAACACAATATCCTAACCTGAGTCAAGGGTATCACTGTGAATATCCGATAGGTATACAAATATCAACCTACCTACCATATAGAAATATGCAATAGCATGTATGAATATGTACAAACAAATGCAACAGACATAGTACATACAAATGCATCATCATAGTGAGTATACATATAGACTGTATCCGTATGTATACTAATCACCATCATCCATATATATATATATACAAGCATTTATGTATATATATATAACCATATGCAAAACACCGTATGATATGGCAATGCAGGATGCATGGTCATGCCTGCTCACCCCTACTCGCTACCACGACCCCAGTGTGGCCTAGGTGGCACGACATGACAACTATCCCGACTCCAGCCGCCACCACTCTCGAGTGACCGAGTTGGGTAGTATGATCAAGTAGCATATGAGCGTAAAGAGCTCGCTCATAACGGGGTCCCCTCTGGCCACTCCGACTGACACTGCTAATGAGCGGTCGAGTGCCACGCACCCAGGACAACTGCACACAACTCCAACAATCATCGTCAATAATGGTAGAGTGCGGCACAACAAATGCTATGCCCTCACACCAGTTACTCCTCTGAAAGTAACCTGGGAGGCAGGATGACTGACGACTCTCTCTCAACCCCAAGGGGAGATGATGTCGTCAGTATGCATGCAATGACATGAGGGTACTGTCTCACATACAGAACATCTACCCTAGACTCTCTGTTCAACAAAGAGTCGTACCCAATTGATCAGTACACTCTCTACCCTGTAGAGAGTCACTCATCTGATCATGACAAGCTAGGACCATCGGTCCGTAGCGACACACTGTCCACGACTCACATGACCATTCACACGACCCGTGATTGGTGAATAAATGTGCAACATACAGGTATGGAATAAGTCCTACATCTAGGGCCATACTTATCCACAGAGGATCTTTTTGCCAAATTTACAACTTAGGTCTTCCTCCGTACTCTAACATCTACACCCTACTAAACAGTTAGACCAACTTACATCACATCTGTAACTTCTAGATTATGCTAGGGAATATGTGTTATCAATAATCGAGCACACATATATATCAACGGTAAGTTCAAGCATACGATAAACAGAGCATGATCAAGGTAATATGAACATCTAACATGTTCATATCTATGTCTAAATCTGGAAATCATTACATCTACCCGACCGGTAGGAAATTACCTACCTGATATGTAATCCGTGCTATCCATCTTCACGTCCATGTATCTATCGCAAATCAAGGTCCTGTGACAATAGGATACAGTTAAGTACCATCACATATCCAATGATCAATTCAAATCCTACATCAACCTTGTATCTCGATCAACTAACTGAATATCTTCTACCATTAGCTCTTAAATCACAACTTACCTAGCTTAGCTTCCATTTCAAAGCATCATGATCCATCATTGTAGTAGCAATCTATATCCACCAAATAGATTCGACCACAACAGCCACCTACCATCACAACCACAACACATAAACGAGCTGCATCAACATATATCTATTTTTATATATCGATAAAGTTTCCAAACCTGAACATACTTACTCCAATTTCATCAACACACCCTCTGGATAAACTGAATCTTTACTTACTACCCAATTTATAGTAATTTCCATTGAAAACAATAAGGGTAAACAGATCTTACTGACCAGATCTTCACCGCTAGGCATTTTCCCCAATTGTCCTGTTCATCGGAACAAACCGAGCTCCACCATTGCCCAAACACCGATCCAAGCTAAACAACTAAATAATCAAGCCATTACAAACCTTAATCAACATCCACCAAAATCAATAGATTTGAACAATCGAATAACTCCTTAAATCCAAGCTATAACAGTAGCTTACCCTATTTCCAGCGACGATCGACCGGTTGTTCTAACGATGCACGCAATCGACAACTGAGGCAGAGGGCTCACTGTACAGAGTCGGCCGGAGGCAAAATGGGCAGGAAACAACCGCCCAAAAGAATCGATCCGATCTGTGGCATCTTCCAATGGAGAAATAGGCTGTAGTAGATCATCTGCTTCAAAGATCAGTGCGGCGATGAAGCTACAGAAGAGGCCAACGACAAGCTGAGATCGTGCTCCGACAGTGACCAAAAGGCGGTTGTGCATCGTCTGGAGGGATTTCATCGTCTGGAGGTCGTCTGGCAGCGGCTGGTCAGAGCCGGCGGCAAGTGGGAAGAGCAAGGAAAGGGGTTCGCCTGGATCAGGCGGCACTGTTGCTCACGAAATCCCCAACTGCTCGATTGGAGATCTCCGACAAAGCGATGGTGGGGCGGTTCGGCGGCCGCGCAGCGTGCAGCTTGTGGAGGCAGATCAGTCGAAGGAAGAGCGACGACGGCGTGGGCGCTACCCTCTGCATGACCGGCTGGCTTAGGGCACCGACGATCGAAGAGCCGAGGAGAACGCGCGGCGGCAGCGACAGTGGCGTGGCAACTGGCTTGGGGTGTCGGCGATCAAAGAGCCGAGGAGATCGCGGCGGCATCGGCAGTGGCAGCGGCGTGGTGGCGCACGAGGGTGAAGGCGGCGCTGGTGTTCGATCGGGAGAAAAGAGGGGCGCGACAGAGAAAAGGTCACGGTTGGAAGAGAAAGGGATCGACGAGAATGAGAAGTCGTGATGAGTAAAGAGCGATGACGAATTTCAGAAACAGAGTGAAACGCTCGGTCAAACGGGTCTGATTTTAGACCCTATAAACCATTAATTCTAACAGGCTTTCCCCGCAACTGCATAGAAATTTCCATTTAAATCCCAAAAAAATTTCTAAAAATTTCTGAAAATTTCATAGGGTATTCTCCCAATTATCCAACGTTTTATTTTATTATTAATATTTTTTTTTCCTCCGGTATTTTACATGATGCACATGAACGCAACCTCAAATCTCGTGACGGAGACCATTGAGGACTCGAAGCACGCGCTCGCGCTCAACGCCCTAAAGTGCACGGATGTTGTCAAGTAATAAAAGATTATCGATCCCACAGAGACTAAGATTCGAGTACCGATTTGTTCGGTGGGTGAAATTGTTCTAAAGTGAAATCTAAAGGTTTCGATTGCGAGGGTTATCGGTGGACTAAACTCTAGTACAGTGTCACACGGAGGAAGAAAGGAGCATGCCGAGATCTTTAAAATGGATTCTAGGACTTCAATTTCGCTTGTGTGTCGCAAAATATGCTATCAACTGGGCATTGTCTAAACGTCTAGCTATGATTTTGTAGAAGGGACATCATACACTCTCTCGATGAGCCACCGCATCTATCGAGAGCTAACTCTGCCTTACAAGGATGGGATAGGCGGTATGAGGATGTCAAATCAATTCCTATAATGAACTGTTTCCAGTTCCATCGCATCCTTCTACCCACGGTTATAGGAGATCAGGTTTACCCCTAGGTTCCTTGTATAAATAACCTAAATATTAGATACGAGGGTTGTCACCCCTCGTATCGCCTAAGCACAACAGATAGAAAATCACATACATATGGATATTGGTATAAACAATTTCCAATTGCAAATTCAAACTCAAGAATAGAATTCAATTTGAAGCAACATGTCATGTGTACACAAGCAACTCGCTAATCCAAGAATCGAAGGAACTACACCATATATAAAAGAGGAGAATCACCAGGCATGTTCATGTTCGAATATATCAGAAATATAATGCAAGAACAAGAGGTTACAATGTCGATGAGGCCTTCTCTCCGGCATTGAAGTGTAGAACTTGGATCTCCGATGGCGTTCTTCCTCCCCGTTGCGAGTTTCTGAAGTTATTTAGGGCTTTGGTGTGCCATCCCAACCGTCATGCCTCCCCCCTAGGGTTTGGGCGGAGCTCCTTATATAGACATCACATCAGATCGGTGCAAAATTCGAAAAAAACTCTAATTGCGTCAATCTGCTGGGCCACCACACGACCGTGTGTTTCCACATGGCCAGGCCGTGTGCGACCCTGGGGTGGCTGATCTCGCCCATTGGATATGGCCGTGTGTAGCCACACTCCCTGACCATTTCCCATTCTGTGTCTAGCTGCAAAATGCCCTTCTTTTGCTCCGAAAGTGCGCCTTTTCCCTCGGAATGCTATCTTGCATGCAAAAGTACAAAGAGCAGATCTCCAAACCAGAAAATAGGAAATGCATGCAAAACAAAGTAACATACGCATGAAACTAACATGAAATGTAATGAGATGTGAGCGAAAACTACTCCTAAAACCCTATATGTTTTGCTCACATCATTCGTCAAATTGATTGTCGAAACAGATAATGCCTAGAACATGTAAGGACTCACAAATGGGTGAAAAGGCAGGCAATGAGTACCTTGACAAATTCTCTCCAACGCTCAAGTAAGAAAGTGGAGCAAAAAGTGGAAAGGAGAGAGAAAGTGTAGAAGATTAGAGATTACTTGATCCCCTGCATTTCCCTCTTCCTAGCTTTATATAGGAAGAGAAGGATGTCCCTTTTTTAGGGGAAAGACGCAACGTGGAGACATGGCTTCCTAGAGAAGATCGTGGAGTTGTGGCTTCTTGGAGTAAATCATAGAGTCATGGTATCCTGGAGAAGATCGTGGAGTGATAGTCGCATTTTTATCGTGTGATTTTTATTTACATTTGGATATTTTAGGCTCTTTGATTTGTGTAATTATGGTTATTCGGGATGTTTTTGCATATTGGATCTATTTGCAATTAATTGTTTAACCCCTATAATTTCAGGATTATTTTTCACGGGTTGAATGTGATTTTATAGGGAACATGAAAAAAGCCTAATCGGAGCAATCACAGTCGTTGATCCAGATCAAATCGATCGCAGCCATTGGATTGATTGATTAGCCACTTAGGAATATTAATTGAAGCTATTTAACACTATATCTAAATGGGTGGCTGAGATCTAAACCAACACGATCAAGCGGCTCAGGAAAATCACGTGAAAAGCAAACATTTTCTATCGCACGAGGCAGAACGCAGAAAAGAGAACATTCAAGCAGCAACTTCTTCTTCCACGAGAGCACAGCGACATAATCCACTCCAGCACTCTGACAACGATTTCGACGATTCCAGAGGTCCTCTCCAATCCCATTCCATCTGACGTACTCTCCTTCCTTTGGTTCGGCGGAGCTCATGACTGAAGTTGGGTAGCGATAGTCCATCGACCGAGCAGGGAGAGTCGTCCATCTTCACCGGAGATTCTCAGATCCCTCACCACCAGAGATGAGCTACCCTAGCGGGACATGGTCGCGCGAAGCTAGGGGTGACCTGCTACTGCCGTGGTCGCGGTAGCATCAATTTCCAGTTCCAGCGGCAGTACTTCTTCCGATTCAGGCAGCGTTTTCCAATTCCAGCTGGTGGTGATGATAAATCCTTGTTCACAGATCCGATTCCTTCCACAGTAGCGACCATGATTCTCGCTGCTTCATCTCCGCAGATCCATCCATTGACTGTCATGGTCGCGGTAGTCTCGCATCCATCATCGGAGCTATGAACTATCGCCATCAATCCGACTCTCGTCGGATTCTGATGGGAGATCCGTACCCTGAGACCATTGGAGCAGTTCGGTACCATCGTGGGTCAACGGAGAGGGTGGTACCTTTCCGGTGTTTGTGGATGACTGTGGTTAATTTTTACTTTATTATTCTACTATTGTCACACCCGCCCTTTTTTCCAAGGGTCCGGAGGGGCGGCGCGTGACGCAACCGTACATACATACACTTCTTACTACTTACAGCGGAAGACTTTAGACACACATTTTTTTTCTTTAAAACATAACGTGCATCGTTATATATAGATACTTCTTCTTCTTAACATAAAGCATGCATCGTTATATATAGATACTTCTTCTTCCTAACATAGAGCATGCATCATAACATATATAGATACTTCTTCTTCTTAACATAGAACATGCATCATAACATATATAGATACATAGCGCTTAGTGCTTAGTTCAAGTCCATAAACATCATCATCATAAGGAGACATAAATAAGGACATCATAAACATAATCATCATAGGGAAACATATATATAAGGACATAACGAATCTTCTCCACCATGCCACTACCACACACATTTGTCCCCTCCTGCTGCCCCCTTTAGTTTATCCATCCCTTACCCTTATCTGCAGTACGAGGGAAAGATAAACTATAAGCACATAGGCTTAGTAAGATCCTGTCCTACTCACAAAAACCATACATAGACATTATTCATGGCATGTAAAATTCATAAGATATAAGCAACATAACATGTGACACACATGGCGTAAGCAACTTAACATGTAGCATAAGTAACATAAGTAAACATAACATGTATCATCCATAACATAGCAGCATAACATGTATCATCTATAACATAGCATCATATCATGTAAATATATGACTTAATCAAACATAACATACAACACATGTAACATAGCAACATAAACATGACATATCAAACATAACATGCAACACATATATGACATATCAACATAGCATGTGAACATGGCAATCAAATCGTGTAACCTATGCAGGATGCTTTTGAAAACATATATTATAGGTACGTAAACATAAATCTCAACATATTTGGGCCCGGCATTGTACCACTTCTTCTTCATAATAGCGCGCATCCCTAAATAGACCCGAGGTAGCAAGTCTCGAGCCTACTAGGTTACTAGGGCCGATCTTAGTCCGTCGACCTAGGGCAATCGTCATAGCGTAGAAGCTCATCCTAGGCCCGAGTCTTACTCCATCGACCTAGGGCATCTTGGAGACCATCCCGTACTAGGCCCGATCTTAGTCCATCGACCTAGGGGCAATCATACATAGGAGCCTATCCTAGGCCCGATCTTAGTCCGTCGACCTAGGGCATCTTAGGAGCCCATCCCTTTGGACCTTGTTAGGGTCCTGGTACAAGCCATGCAGAAGGTAAAATACTTATATGCTTTTATTATAACATAGCTTATTTCATTTTGCAAACATAGCATACTTCATTTCGTAACATATCATACTACACTTCATGAACATATCATTTTTCATTTCATAAACATATCATACTTCATTTCATAATCATATCATATTCATTTCATGAACATATCATTTTTCATTTCATAAACATATCGTATTTCATTTCATAACATATCTTAAATATCACATACATATAGGGCATGGCATAAGGCATAAACATCAAGAGTAAGTAAACTCTAACCTAAAGCATGTTATCTTCATCTAGCATCATTTAATATCACAAGTCAACATGAATTCACCTAAACATAAAACACATGTTAACCCAACCTAGAGCATGTTAAGGTACAATGGTTGGCCGAATGGTTCATAGGACTTTTAGGGTTAAACCTTTACCCTAATCCATTTAACATACTAACATCATCATATGCATACAAAACATGGAATAAAACTGCATTGAAACATCAATACAAGGGGGTGGCCGAATGGTCCATGTAGGCTTTTAGGGCTAACTTTTAACCTAATTTATTATACATCTTAACTTCATCATGTGCATGTAAAACAAGGTATAGAACTTCAATAAAACACCAAGAACACATGTTGGCCGAACCTATCATAGGGGTTTCTAGGGTTAACTTTTAACCTAATTCATTCTACATCTTAACTGTTGGTATTGCCCAGAAGCTCTGATACCAAATGTTGGCAATGTGTTATTCCTCGGAGGCTCATTGGCTCCCATGTCCCCGGATTAAAATTTTCATTAATGAAAACTAATCCGGATGGGATGAGTTTCCTAAGCACAACCAATTTCGTCGTCGTGCTAATGACTTGAGCGATCGCTTGAACAAACTAGTTGTTCAAGCAACCAACTCTTCTAGTCATATAGCCGCGGAAGAGACGACGGATGGATCGCCGGTTTTTGTGTTTATCTTCGGGGTCCATGATTACACAAATACATGCAAATGTAAACTAGTATAATCAACATACACTAACATTAAGAACATAAGCTAGCATATCAAATAAGAACATGCAAAGAACAATAATAAAAGTTGTAAAACTTTTATACCTCTTGGTCTTCTACCGTATGTCCTAACCTCCTTGTAGACTTCGTGTGGGCGAAGATCCTCCACAAGTTGAAGCTTCCTAGATCTTCTTCAATCCAAAGAATGAAGAACTCTCTTTCCCTTCTTGCTTGAGCCAACCACCAATCCACAAAGGATTAATGCCACCGGCCCCAAGAATAGAGAGAACATAATGGAAACAAAACTCATCTCTTATCTAGGACCAACCATCAAGCTCCAAGCATGATGTTTGCCGCCGGTCCAAAGAGAACAAAATGGAAACCAACCAAAAGAGAAACACCAAGGGTATGGGCACCGGCCAACACTTGGAGAAAGGAAAGGAAAACAATCCTCCTCCTTGTTGTCGCCCAAACCCTAGGAAAGGTCCTCCTAATTTCCGGCCAAGGATGAAGTGAAGGAGAATGGGTTGAGCTCCGGCCAAGGTAGAGGGTACAAGGATAGTGGCCGGCCAACACTTAGAAGGAAGAAGAAATGAATCTTCATCTCCTTGTTGCCGCCCAACCTAATCCCAAAACCCTAACCCTAGCCGCCCAACCCCAATCCTATCCTCTATAGGATTTGGTTGCCGCCCAAGGGAGACTCTCCTAATGCCATCCAACCTAAGCCATAGAAAGGATGGAGAAGCTTGGGCGCCGGCCAAACTAAGGAGAAAAAGGGGGAAAGAATTGCCGGCCATCATTGGGAAGAAGAAGAAGAGAAGTCTTCTTCATGTTGCCGCCCAAGACCATGAACCAAACCCTAACCCTAGCCTCCTCCTATTTTCTTGCCGCCCAAGCCATCCAACTCCATCATTCCAAAACTTCTTCTTGCCGCCTAACCCAAGCCACCCTTTTATAGAGTTAGGTTTAGGCCTTGGTTTAATCTCAACCATCGGTTCTAGGGTTTTAATCCCAACCATCGGATCTAGAGATTTAATCTCAACCGTCGGTTCTAGGATTTTAATCCAAACCGTCGGATCTAGAGATTTAATCTCAACCATCGGTTCTAGGGTTTTAATCCTAACCGTCGGATCTAGAGATTTAATCTCCACCGTCGGTTCTAGGGATTTAATCCTAACCGTCGGATCTAGAGATTTGTTTTCCATCATTTGATCTAGACTTCAAGAGGTTTATATTAGGCTACGATAGGGACCATGAGTAGGAGTTGGGTCTTGGCCACCCGATGGATCGGAACCACACAAACTTGATCCATCAATGATGTTCCATTCCACTAGAGGATCATCATCGAACTACCTCACCAACCCCCATAAATTAATATGGGCTCCTTATATTATTTGTACATCCATCTCCCCGTGTTTAAGATATCGAATGTCCGTCAATTGATTGATTTACTGACCATCAATCAATTAACATCTAAATCCTCGAGTAGTACCACTCAACCTTATCATCATGTTGACTAAGTCAACCTGCAGGGTTTACATGATGAACCTTATGAGCTCCTCAAGGGGACATCATCAACCTAATACATAGGATACGGTTTCCTCCTATAATCAACGGCACACCATGTAAATAATATCATTTCCCAACTTACCGAGCATATTGATTTAATCCATAGAAATCTCACCCTCTGGTAAATCAAAGAAATAAATACTAAGTACATGTGCCCGTTATTATATCGGGATTAAGAGCATGTACAACATAATATCCGAGGTCCGATTCAATTATGCAGTCAATAATAAATTGAATCACCTCTATGTCGGTCCTGCTCAATACACCTAAGTGTACTAGTGTAACTCTATGTTCAAGACAAAACAATACCAAGCTACACTACAACCATGCCAATGGTTTGTCCAAAACCATCTTGGTTGTGAGCCTCTACTTATACTCTACAAGGGACTGATAACATGATCTTCTGTGCCACACCCAGGCACCATGTTATCTACAATGTAAAGTATTAGACAAAATGCACATATATAAATATAAAGTGCAAACAATGATCATGTGATTCTTATTTCAAAATAAAGATGTTCATACAAAAGAGCTAGGCTTTCAGTATACATCCCAACAATCTCCCACTTATACTAAAAGACTATGCTGTCCTCATACTGCCATACATCTGATTCCCCTTCCCTTCACTTGCCTATCAAAGCTCTCGCTAGAAGGGCCTTAGTGAAAGGTCTACCAGGTCATCCTCTGATGCAATCTAGGCGACAACAACTTCTACCTCCTTTACGATTTCTCGTATCAGGTGGTACTCGCACTCTATGTGTTTACTAGCCTTATGGGCTCGTGGTTCCTTCGAGTTTGCAATTGCACCATTATTATCACAATAAATTGTGATAGTTCTGGGCAAACCAGGAATCACATCCAAGTCCATCAAAAAGTTCCTGAGCCACACAGCTTCTTTGGCCGCCACAGGGGCTGCCACATACCCAGCCTCCATGGTAGAGTCCGCCACGCATTTCTGCTTGATACTCTTCCATACTATGGCTCTACCTCCAAAAGTAAACACAAAACCTGAGGTAGACTTACTGTTGTCCCTATATGATTGGAAATCAGAATCCGTGTAACCCACAGGGAGTAATTGGTCTGCCCGATAAACTAGCATATAATCCCTAGTCCTTCTCAGGCACTACAATATATGCTTTACCTCAGTTCAATGTCCCTGTCCTGGATTACTCTGATATCTGCTGACCATGCCTACGGCAAAGCAGATATCTGGTCTCGTACATAACATACATTAGGCTTCCTACCGCCGAAGCATAAGGAACTGCCCATCTCTCCTCTATCTCCTCAGATGATCTAGGACACATCTACTTAGATAAAGGAACTCCATGCCTGAAGGGTAGAAAACCCTTCTTGGAGTTTTGCATGCTAAAATGATCCAAAATCATGTCTATGTATGAAGCTTGGGATAAGCACAACAACCTTGATCCCAAGGTTGTGACCCACTTCTCCCAAGTCCTTCATATCAAACTGTTTGGACAACCATACCCTTACGTCTGATAACACTTCGATGTTGTCGCCAACCACCAAAATGTCATCTACGTATAGTACAAAAATACCACTACGTTTCCATCACATCTCTGATATACACAAGACTCATCCGAACTTTGAATAAATCCATAAGACTGGATTTACCTCCTCAAAACGGATGTCCCAAGACTTCAAAGCTTGCTTCAGTCCATTAACGGACCGATTAAGCTTATATACAATACGCTCTTTGCCCTTAACAATGAATCCCTCTGGTCGCTTCATGTAGATGGATTCCTCAAGACTTCCACTAAGGAATGCTGTCTTGACATCCATATGTCACACCTCATAATCCATATGAGTTGCTATGCATAAGAGCTCCCAGACCTGTCTTGAATCCATAGATTCAATCTCAGTATTCATTGCACTTTGCAAAGATGCTGTATTTATATCTTGGATTGCCTCGTCGTATGTCTAGGGATCAGGTTCACGTTTGCTAGGGACAAAATCAGAAGATTTACCCAAAAACATGAATCTTAGAGGTTGTCTAACAACCCTCCCACTACGACGAGGTATCACTTGTGTATCCTCTGTGACACGCGGTGCAGTGACATATGGTAAGTCCTCTTGTACTGGTGGTACTAAAGAAGTGACTTTCCCTTTTTAACTCCTCCAGAACAATTTTACTCTTGGGCTTGTGGCTCATCACATAGTCTTCATCTAGAAATCTGGCATTCGTGTTAACGATCACCCTCTGATCTCTAGGACTACAAAACAAGTCAGAATAACTCATTATCGATCTAACTATCTCCATAAGAGTCTTATCCCTTCGCTCTGCTACACCGTTCTGCTGGGGTGTGCCAGATGCAGTCAATTGGGATTGAATCCCAACCTCTGATAAGTAGTTCCTAAATTTTCCCAAGAGGTTGTCACCACCACGATGAGATCGTAGTGACATCCATATCTTGAATAATTGTCTATAAAAGAGACAAAATATTCAAAACTACCTCTTGCCTGGATAGACATAGGACCATACGAATCAGAATGAACCAATTCCAACACATCTTTGGATCTATACCCCTTGGCCTTGAAAAGGCCTCTTGGTCATCTTACCCTCCAAGCAAGATTCGTAGGTTGGGAGATCTTCCACCACTAATGAACCCAAAGGTCCATCAGCTATCAACCTATTGAATTCTGCTTAGGTTAATGTGACCAAGCCTAAGATGCCAAAAGATATGTTTGGTTCATTTTCGAAGGTTCTTTTCTCTTATCGGAATTAGAAGATGAGTTAAAAACTTCTATTTGCACCGTGGGAGCTTGTGGTTCAAGTTATAAATTTCCTATCTATGTACCTGAATAGATAATGTCCCTATTCCTTTTATAACAAATCTGTCATTAAAAGAAATAGATTATCCATCCAAGAACAATTTAGAAACCGAAATCAATTCTTTCTAAATAAGGGTACATAAAGGAAATTCTTAAGAACCAAAAACTTTATTTTTCTCAAAAGATAAATAAAACATCTCCCACTGCAATAGCCGCCATCTTCATGGCATTGCCCAAGTAAATGGTAATATCCCCTTTAGCTAGTTGTAGGGTTTCTGGAACCTGCAAGTATTGCAGACATGATTAGTGGCTCTCTTATCTACACACCAGGTGATGGTAGATAACACCGCTAACCATGTTACAACGACTAGACCAAAGGATATACATTTGTTCTTGCTTCGGATTGGGATAATCCTTCTTCTTATGTCCAGTCTGCTTGCAAGTGAAGTACTTGCCTTTCGGCTTCTTCACTCCTCCCTGAGATCCTCCCACCACCTTTGCTCCACCTTGTTTCTCCTTCTTCTAGCCTTTCGGCTTAGAAGTAGAAACCTATTTGAGCAACCATGGCTTGAGGACACTCTTTGAAGAGTGTATACTTGTACTTCTTAGCAAATAAGACAATATCTAGATTCTTTCCAATCAACATTATTTGGGAACAGTAAGTTTATTTCCTTTAGTATCATAACAAGTGGACTGAAAGTCATTTTTAAAATCCTAAGAATCACAATGATCAAAACTTTAGATTTCAAATATTATTGATTCCTCAAAACAATAAAATTCCGAAATCAACCAACACCTCAAAACACCGAGAATATCGCATGCCACGATAGTGTGGACGTATACGAATTCTACATTTGTAAGAGGAGGTTTTACCCATTAATTTTATTATCTTGTCAACCTTACTTTTTGACAAATAAAATTAATAGTTAGTTCCTCTTTGGCCCTACAAATAAAAGCAGTGACTCTGATGGGGAGGATACTTTTTATTTGCATCTAAGTGTGCACCATTACACGATACTAAGGGAATTATCTCGGATTATGTGCCTTACCGATGGGGAAGTACACACGCTCCTAAATAATTTCCTATAACCATTATTTGACCTAGTGATCCACAAACAAACTCATTCGATGGGGAGGAAGGCACTCAGAGCCGACGCGCAAGTTTGTTGCATCACATGTCAAATTGTAATGGAGGCCGCGGGAATTAATTAAAATATCCCTCTCCCACTTAGTAAATTGAAAATGAGGAATTTTAAGCACACACAAAATGCATATAAAACAAATCAGCAATAAATATGGAAAAATCAGAATTTTTCCAACTATTATGGCATTGTTCTCCAATATGCATCCCGTCGTGTCACCACCTCGTCCGCTACTCCTACGCCATGTACGAGCCATCCGGAGATCCGAGCCGAGAATAAAACCTATTTTATTTTACATCCATCGATCCTATACTCCACGAGGGAGTGTACATGAAATCTAGATCGAAAGAAAATAAAATAAAGAGTGGCTAAACAATGCCATATTTAATTACAAAAATTAAATACTAATCTAGCCTCGTCAACCCCGAGGATTCAAATAATATACATACAATCACACACATACAACCACATACATACATATAGCCATAATAGTCGGATCTTATGCCTGCAACCAAAAAGTTAGCCTACGCACATCCTACTATTATCCGACATACAAAATATATGATATGTGCATGAAAGTAACCGAATCCAAAACACACAAAACCGAAAACCGTGGCTCTGATACCAAATGTTGGTATTGCCCAGAAGCTCTGATACCAAATGTTGGCAATGTGCTATTCCTCGGAGGCTCATTGGCTCCCATGTCCCCGGATTAAAATTTTCATTAATGAAAACTAATCCGGATGGGATGAGTTTCCTAAGCACAACCAATTTCATCGTCGTGCTAATGACTTGAGCGATCGCTTGAACAAACTAGTTGTTCAAGCAACCAACTCTTCTAGTCATATAGCCGCGGAAGAGACGACGGATGGATCGCCGGTTTTTGTGTTTATCTTCGGGGTCCATGATTACACAAATACATGCAAATGTAAACTAGTATAATCAACATACACTAACATTAAGAACATAAGCTAGCATATCAAATAAGAACATGCAAAGAACAATAATAAAAGTTGTAAAACTTTTATACCTCTTGGTCTTCTACCGTATGTCCTAACCTCCTTGTAGACTTCGTGTGGCCGAAGATCCTCCACAAGTTGAAGCTTCCTAGATCTTCTTCAATCCAAAGAATGAAGAACTCTCTTTCCCTTCTTGCTTGAGCCAACCACCAATCCACAAAGGATTAATGCCACCGGCCCCAAGAATAGAGAGAACATAATGGAAACAAAACTCATCTCTTATCTAGGACCAACCATCAAGCTCCAAGCATGATGTTTGCCGCCGGTCAAAAGAGAACAAAATGGAAACCAACCAAAAGAGAAACACCAAGGGTATGGGCACCGGCCAACACTTGGAGAAAGGAAAGGAAAACAATCCTCCTCCTTGTTGCCGCCCAAATCCTAGGAAAGGCCCTCCTAATTTCCGGCCAAGGATGAAGTGAAGGAGAATGGGTTGAGCTCCGGCCAAGGTAGAGGGTACAAGGATAGTGGCCGGCCAACACTTAGAAGGAAGAAGAAATGAATCTTCATCTCCTTGTTGCCGCCCAACCTAATCCTAAAACCCTAACCCTTGCCGCCCAACCCCAATCCTATCCTCTATAGGATTTGGTTGCCACCCAAGGGAGACTCTCCTAATGCCATCCAACCTAAGCCATAGAAAGGATGGAGAAGCTTGGGCACCGGCCAAACTAAGGAGAAAAAGGGGGAAAGAATTGCCGGCCATCATTGGGAAGAAGAAGAAGAGAAGTCTTCTTCATGTTGCCGCCCAAGACCATGAACCAAACCCTAACCCTAGCCTCCTCCTATTTTCTTGCCGCCCAAGCCATCCAACTCCATCATTCCAAAACTTCTTCTTGCCGCCCAACCCAAGCCACCCTTTTATAGAGTTAGGTTTAGGCCTTGGTTTAATCTCAACCGTCGGTTCTAGGGTTTTAATCCCAACCGTCGGATTTAGAGATTTAATCTCAACCGTCGGTTCTAGGATTTTAATCAAAACCGTCGGATCTAGAGATTTAATCTCAACCATCGGTTCTAGGGTTTTAATCCTAACCGTCGGATCTAGAGATTTAATCTCCACCGTCGGTTCTAGGGATTTAATCATAACCGTCGGATCTAGAGATTTGTTTTCCATCATTTGATCTAGACTTCAAGAGGTTTATATTAGGCTACGATAGGGACCATGAGGAGGAGTTGGGTCTTGGCCACCCGATGGATCGGAACCACACAAACTTGATCCATCAATGATGTTCCATTCCACTAGAGGATCATCATCGAACTACCTCACCAACCCCCATAAATTAATATGGGCTCCTTATATTATTTGTACATCCATCTCCCCGTGTTTAAGATATCGAATGTCCGTCAATTGATTGATTTACTGACCATCAATCAATTAACATCTAAATCCTCGAGTAGTACCACTCAACCTTATCATCATGTTGACTAAGTCAACCTGCAGGGTTTACATGATGAACCTTATGAGCTCCTCAAGGAGACATCATCAACCTAATACATAGGACATGGTTTCCTCCTATAATCAACGGCACACCATGTAAATAATATCATTTCCCAACTTACCGGGCATATTGATTTAATCTATAGAAATCTCACCCTCTGGTAAATCAAAGAAATAAATACTAAGTACATGTGGCCGTTATTATATCGGGATTAAGAGCATGTACAACATAATATCCGAGGTCCGATTCAATTATGCAGTCAGCAATAAATTGAATCACCTCTATGTCGGTCCTGCTCAATACACCTAAGTGTACTAGTGTAACTCTATGTTCAAGACAAAACAATACCAAGCTACACTACAACCATGCCAATGGTTTGTCCAAAACCATCTTGGTTGTGAGCCTCTACTTATACTCTACAAGGGACTGATAACATGATCTTCTGTGCCACACCCAGGCACCATGTTATCTACAATGTAAAGTATTAGACAATATGCACATATATAAATATAAAGTGCAAACAATGATCATGTGATTCTTATTTCAAAATAAAGATGTTCATACAAAAGAGCTAGGCTTTCAGTATACATCCCAACATTAACTTCATCATGTGCATGTAAAACAAGGTATATAACTTCAATAAAAGACCAAGAACACATGTTGGCCGAACCTATCATAGGGGTTTCTAGGGTTAACTTTTAACCTAATTCATTCTACATCTTAACTTCATCATGTGCATGTAAAACAAGGTATAGAACTTCAAGAAAACACTAAGAACACATGTTGGCCGAACATATCATAGGGGTTTCTAGGGTTAACTTTTAACCTAATTCATTCTACATCTTAACTTCATCATGTGCATGTCAAACAAGGTATAGAACTTCAAGAAAACACCAAGAACACATGTTGGCCGAACATATCATAGGGGTTTCTGGGGTATACTTTTAACCTAATTCATTCTACATCTTAACTTCATCATGTGCATGTAAAAAAAGGTATAGAACTTCAAGAAAACACCAAGAACACATGTTGGCCGAACATATCATAGGGATTTCTGCACAAAATATCAACCGAAAGCTACTCGTATGCAGGTGAGGGATACTTACATCCTTCGCTTTGCTTTTGGTGGAAAGATGACCTAAGGAAACAAAAACCTAGCCTTCTCCTTGCTTGGATGGGGTTCGGCCAAAGAATGAAAATGGAGAGGGAGAGGAATAGATTTCGGTGAGGAAGAAGAGGAGAAGAGGAGAAAATAAATTTTGTAACTCATGCCCCCTCATTTCCCCTATTTATTCACTTGAAGAGTCCCTTGATCTCCCTTACACTTAACCATAATTTCCCCTATTCCTCTAATGATAAAATCTTATTGGGCTTCTGGTTATTGGATGCATCTTTAGGGCTTAGGATTCTTCTAGAGGTTTGTGGTTCAATTCCTAGGCCATGCATCCTTTTTGGCTCTATTTCTTTTATTTTTTTGAAAGAGCCCACATAAAGCCCATTATAATCATACAAAAATTCTTATAAAATTTCTAGAGCTTGGGATGAAAAGGGAGGAAAGGGAAATGGGGAATTCGGCCAAGGATGAGGAAGAAGGAGAATGAAGAAGGAAAGTGGGGTTTTATTTCCTCTCTTTTCTTAATTCTCCTCTTTAATACCTAGGGAATGAACACTCTTCATCCTTTCATGGGAGGGGATGAACCAACTCCTCATCTTCCCATCTATATTCTTTGTATATTCTTTATATATCTTATCCATGAATCATCCTATGGTCTTGTACATTCTTTATATATCTTATCCATAAATTATCCTAGGGTCTAGTGGTGTCAATGCTCCCTCCCTATTAGGAGGTTCATGGTTAAAATCCTACCTATAACCATCTTTTATTTTATTTTATTTTAAACCTTTTTATGGCCTTAAAACCTATATAATTACTTGGCATAGTTTAGAATTTTACGGGCGTTACAATCCTTCATACCTATAAAATTTTCGTCCTCGAAACTTAGAACAACTCTGGATACTTTTATTTCATGTCATCCTCACGTTCCTAAGTTTCTTCTTCAAACTTTTGATTTTTCCATATGACTTTCACTAAGGGTACTTCTTTGGTTCTCTATTTCTTGATTTCTCGATCTATTATCTGAATAGGCCGACTTTCATAACTTAAATCTTCTTGAACTTGTACCGTTTGTGGCTCAATCACATGGTCTTAGGAACTCTATGCAATCTGATCACCTCCTCAACATACAACTGGGCTAGTTGTTCCATTGAGTACGATATTTGATTGCTAGAAATGGGCAGATTTTGTCAATCTTTCAACAATCACCTAAATAGCTTCATAACCATTAGTTGTTTTGGGTAGTCCTACTATGAAATCCATAGCTATATCTTCCCACTTCCATTCTGGGATTTGAATAGGCTACAAAACTCCTGTAGCTATCCCTGGAGTTCTGTAACCACATGCATAAGATCAGGTGGGGGTACTGTCTCATCGACTCTATTACTACGTCTTCCACCCATGCTTATCTTCATATATTATAATAAGGCTAGCATAAGATTATCATATATATATTCATGCATATTTAAACTAAAAACATTTCTTATCATACACTTATCTTCATATATTATAATACGGCTAGCATAAGATTATCATACATATATTCATGCATATTTAGACTAAAAACATTCCTTATCATACACTTATCTTATACATATATTCGTGCATATTTAAACTAAAAGCATGCCTTATCATACATAAGCATAAGATTATCATACCTATATTCATGCATATTTAAACTAAAAACATTCTTTGTCATACAACTATCTTCATATATTATAATAAGGCTAGCATAAGATTATAATACATATATTCATGCATATTTAAACTAAAGGCTTTTCATATCATACATGAACAAAATAAGCTAAAGGCATCTCATATCATACATGAACAAAATAAGCTCAGGGCATCTCATATCATACACGAACAAAATAAGTTAAGGGCATCTCATATCATACATGAATAAAATAAGCTAAAGGCATTTTATATCATACATGAACAAAATTAACAAAATTAGAGTTGACATAGAATTCTTACTTGGAGCGGCAGGATTTGGAGCTTGATGTGTGTGTAGTGGAAAGGCAGATCCGCTCTGATACCAACCTGTCACGTCCACCCTTTTTTCCAAGGGTCCGAAGGGGCGGCGCGTGACGCGACCGTACATACATACAGTTCTTACTACTTACAGCGGAAGACTTTAGACAGACATTTTTTTTCTTTAAAGCATAACGTGCATCGTTATATATAGATACTTCTTCTTCTTAACATAAAGCATGCATCGTTATATATAGATACTTCTTCTTCTTAACATAGAGAATGCATCATAACATATATAGATACTTCTTCTTCTTAACATAGAGCATGCATCATAACATATATAGATACTTAGTGCTTAGTTCAAGTCCATAAACATCATCATCATAAGGAGACATAAATAAGGACATCATAAACATCATCATCATAGGGAAACATATATATAAGGACATAACGGATCTTCTCCACCATGCCACTACCACAAACATTTGGCCCCTCCTGCTGCCCCCTTTAGTTTATCCATCCCTTACACTTATCTGCAGTACGAGGGAAAGATAAACTATAAGCACATAGGCTTAGTAAGATCCTGTCCTACTCACAAAAACCATACATCCACATTAATCATGGCATGTAACATTCATAACATATAAGCAACATAACATGTGACACACATGGCGTAAGCAACTTAACATGTAGCATAAGTAACATAAGTAAACATAACATGTATCATCCATAACATAGCAGCATAACATGTATCATCTATAACATAGCAGCATATCATGTAAATATATGACTTAATCAAACATAACATACAACACATGTAACATAGCAACATAAACATGACATATCAAACATAACATGCAACACATATATGACATATCAACATAGCATGTGAACATGGCAATCAAATCGTGTAACCTATGCAGGATGCTTTTGAAAACATATATTATAGGTACGTAAACATAAATCTCAACATATTTGGGCACGGCATTGTACCACTTCTTCTTCATAATAGCGCGCATCCCTAAATAGACCCGAGGTAGCAAGTCTCGAGCCTACTAGGTTACTAGGCCCGATCTTAGTCCGTCTACCTAGGGCAATCGTCATAGCGTAGAAGCCCATCCTAGGCCCGAGTCTTACTCCATCGACCTAGGGCATCTTGGAGCCCATCCCGTACTAGGCCCGATCTTAGTCCGTCGACCTAGGGGCAATCATACATAGGAGCCCATCCTAGGTCCGATCTTAGTCTGTCGACCTAGGGCATCTTAGGAGCCCATCCCTTTTGACCTTGTTAGGGTCCTGGTACAAGCCATGCAGAAGGTAAAATACTTATATGCTTTTATTATAACATAGCTTATTTCATTTTGCAAACATAGCATACTTCATTTCCTAACATATCATACTACACTTCATGAACATATCATTTTTCATTTCATAAACATATCATACTTCATTTCATAATCATATCATATTCATTTCATGAACATATCATTTTTCATTTCATAATCATATCGTATTTCATTTCATAACATATCTTAAATACCACATACATATAGGGCATGACATAAGGCATAAACATCAAGAGTAAGTAAACTCTAACCTAAAGCATGTTATCTTCATCTAGCATCATTTAATATCACAAGTCAACATGAATTCACCTAAACATAAAACACATGTTAACCCAACCTAGAGCATGTTAAGGTACAATGGTTGGCCGAATGGTTCATAGGACTTTTAGGGTTAAACCTTTACCCTAATCCATCTAACATACTAACATCATCATATGCATACAAAACATGGAATAAAACTTCATTGAAACATCAATACAAGGGGGTGGCCGAATGGTCCATGTAGGCTTTTAGGGCTAACTTTTAACCTAATTTATTATACATCTTAACTTCATCATGTGCATGTAAAACAAGGTATAGAACTTCAATAAAACACCAAGAACACATGTTGGCCGAACCTATCATAGGGGTTTCTAGGGTTAACTTTTAACCTAATTCATTCTACATCTTAACTTCATCATGTGCATGTAAAACAAGGTATAGAACTTCAATAAAACACCAAGAACACATGTTGACCGAACCTATCATAGGGGTTTCTAGGGTTAACTTTTAACCTAATTCATTCTACATCTTAACTTCATCATGTGCATGTAAAACAAGGTATAGAACTTCAAGAAAACACCAAGAAGACATGTTGGCCGAACATATCATAGGGGTTTCAAGGGTTAACTTTTAACCTAATTCATTCTACATCTTAACTTCATCATGTGCATGTCAAACAAGGTATAGAACTTCAAGAAAACACCAAGAACACATGTTGGCCGAACATATCATAGGGGTTTCTAGGGTTAACTTTTAACCTAATTCATTCTACATCTTAACTTCATCATGTGCATGTAAAACAAGGTATAGAACTTCAAGAAAACACCAAGAACACATGTTGGCCGAACATATCATAGGGGTTTCTGCACAAAATATCAACCGAAAGCTACTCGTATGCAGGTGAGGGATACTTACATCCTTCGCTTTGCTTTTGGTGGAAAGATGACCTAAGGAAACAAAAACCTAGCCTTCTCCTTGCTTGGATGGGGTTCGGGCAAAGGATGAAAATGGAGAGGGAGAGGAATAGATTTCGGTGAGAAAGAAGAAGAGAAGAGGAGAAAATAAATTTTTTAACTCATGCCCCCTCATTCCCCCTATTTATTCACTTGAAGAGTCCCTTGATCTCCCTTACACTTAACCATAATTTCCCCTATTCCTCTAATGATAAAATCTTATTGGGCTTCTGGTTATTGGATGCATCTTTAGGGCTTAGGTTTCTTCTAGAGGTTTGGGGTTCAATTCCTAGGCCATGCATCCTTTTTGGCTCTATTTCTTTTATTTTTTTGAAAGAGCCCACATAAAGCCCATTATAATCATACAAAAATTATTATAAAATTTCTAGAACTTGGGATGAAAAGGGAGGAAAGGGAAATGGGGAATTTGGCCAAGGATGAGGAAGAAGGAGAATGAAGAAGGAAAGTGGGGTTTTATTTCCTCTCTTTTCTTAATTCTCCTCTTTAATACCTTGGGAATGAACACTCTTCATCCTTTCATGGGAGGGGATGAATCAACTCCTCATCTTCCCATCTATATTCTTTGTATATTCTTTATATATCTTATCCATGAATCATCCTATGGTCTTCTACATTTTTTATATATCTTATCTATAAATTATCCTAGGGTCTAGTGGTGTCAAGGCTACCTCCCTAATAGGAGGTTCATGGTTCAAATCCTACCTATAACCATCTTTTATTTTATTTTATTTTAAACCTTTTTATGGCCTTAAAACCTATATAATTACTTGGCATAGTTTAGAATTTTACGGGCGTTACAACTATTGTGTCTGTTATTGTTTTACTGTTGTTACGTTGTTTACTTTGGTTGTTTCAATATTTTTACATTTTTGGCTCACTACTGTGCACTATATTTTATCAGTATTGATTTCTTAGTGTTCAGTAGTGTTTCACTGATGTTTCAGTCGTATTTTGTTTGAGTGGTATATTGTGCATGTGGTAATTTGGTTTGCTAGTTTAGTGAGTCTTGTTAGTCATTTATAGTGTTTACCTAGTGGTTAGATTTATTTCCTTTAGTGTAATTGTTCTTCCCAATTTTTATTTACATTTGGCCTGTGTACCGTATAGTGACAGTGCGGTGCTTGGTTAAATTACTTTTATTATTAGTTTAGATTTCATTTACATTTGGCCAGTGTACCGTATAATGATAGTGCGGTGCCTCGTTCAATTTCTTACTTTTCCTGCATTTAGTTTTTAGTGAATGTTTACCACTGTGTCGTATAGTGACAGTGCGGTGCTTAGTTGAATTGTTCACATTTGTTTCTTGACCACTGTGCCGTATAGTGACAGTGCGATGCTTGGTTGAATTGTTTTATGTTTGTTAGTTTAGTTTTTAGTGACTGTTTGACCACTGTTCCGTATAGTGATAGTGCGGTGCTTGGTTGAATTGTTCACATTTGTTTTTTGATCATTCTACCGTATAGTGACAGTGCGGTGCGTGATTACTTACTTTTGCACATTAGGATAGTTACTTGGTAATTATTATTTGGTAGTTAGATTTACTTCCTGCAGATTTAATTTCCATGTATGTTTACCATAATTGTTTGTCCATTGCATCGTATAGTGACAGTGCGGTACAAGGTTGAATTGTTCTTGCATTAGAGTAGTTTCGAATAATTGTTTTAATAAGTTGTAAGGACCCCTAGTGTTTACTTCTATTTAAAAACAAACGTCTAGCCATTAGGTTCGTTGGGAGATGATCCGAGTCTGCCCTATACTGCATTAGTGTAGTTAGGGGATTTGGTAAATAATTTGGGAAACGGTATCACACGCAACACATAATTTATCGGTTCATCAAAATTTTGGTGCTGTTGCCGGGGAACCTTTTATAATGTCGTTCGTTTGTCTTTAAACTGTAGTTTGTTTTCTTTTTCTTTTGTTATTAGTGTCTTTCTTATCATTTCTATTTGATATTCATTGTGTTTGTTGTGGTGATGACTAGGTCTTCAGGTGATAATCTATTTGAATCTTATGCAACCCTTTTCTAGAGGCCAGTGCAGCCTAGGAAGAGGGTTGTTGAAGAAAAGGCTAGGGAATTCCAAGAGCTAGCAGATTCCCAAGTATGCTAAGTTTCTTAAAGATCTGTGTGTTCATGAGAAGTTGTACTCTTTCTATGGAGGTAGAAGATACTGTAGTTTGGATCAGTATTTTGGACGCTATGAGGCACCCAATGGAGGATCATTCTATTCTTAGCGTGTTATAGATGATGAGCGGGACTGCATGAACTTTATTTCTTAGTCTATTTTTCATTTGGATATCTCTGCACCTTCTAGATTTTGTTGTGATTTTATTGATTCTGATGATTCTGATGTCGATGATGATTTGTCATTAGGACCTATCTATGGGCCTTTTATGTAGACAGGGATATGGAATGTGTAGGGACTTGCACTCTTCGGGTGATGCCCCAAGAATCACTTCCATCAGATGTTTTTGAGAAATGTCATTTCATGGTCGAGCATGAGATATCTTAAGTTATATTATCTCTGTGTATTGTATTGAAGTAGATCCTGCTAAAATTCATGTTATATTTTCTTTATCTTACCCCACTTCTGTGTGGGAAGTTTGTGCTTTTCTGGGTCATGCAGGTTTCTACAGACATTTTATCAGAGACTTCAGTAAGATTTCTCTACCCTTGACTAACTTGTTGCAGAAGGAGGTGATATTTCAGCTTGACCAGGATTGTGATGGAGATCGAGTCCACCCCCATAGCAGATTCTTTTTCAGATGAGCAGTTTTTCACCTGTAGGGTAAGACACCATGGTATGCAGATCTTGCTAATTATTTACTTGCCGTGTTGTACCTTCACATTTTACCCATGCACAAGTCTAGATATTGAAAAGTGATGCTAAGTATTATGTATGGGATGATCTTTATCTTTGAAAATTTTGTAGTGATTAGATCATTAGATGATGTGTATCTGATTATGAGTTTCATTCCGTACTTACTTTTTGTTATTCTTTGGCTTGTGGGGGGCATTTTGAACCCCAAAGGACTGTTAGGAAAGTTTTAGAGTATGGTTTGTATTGGCCCACCCTATTTCATAATGCCTCTAAATTTTACAAGTCTTGTGAGCGATGTCAATGAACATAGAGCATAGGACATAGAAATGAAATGCCTCAACAACCTTTATTATTTTGTGAGATTTTCGATGTTTGGGGTATTGATTTTATGGGTTCGTTTCCTGTATCTTTTGGATTTTCATATATTCTTTTGGCAGTAGATTATGTTTCTAAATGGGTGGAGGCCATCCCCACCAGGACTGATGATTCTCCAGTTGTTGTGGATTTGTTTAGGTCTCACATATTTTGCAGATTTGGGGTATCCAAGGCAATCATTAGCGATCAAGGGTCTCACTTTTGCAACAAACTCATGAAATGTCGAACAGAGAGATCAAGTCTATACTGGAGAATACAGTGGGGCCAGACATGATGATACTTATTCTCCGACTTGGAAGGGGAGTGTGTTCTTTTATTTACTGCATTTATTTTCTTCCTTTCATGTTCGGAATAATTTGTATGAGTTGATTGCTTGTTTGCCTGTTTACCTAGGTTTAGAGTTGTTGTTGAGTCAAATAATATTCTCTATGCATGTCTTAGTATCATTTCAGAGGTGATAAAAATTAGTTAAGTTTGATCATTAAGTTGTGGATTTTTGGTGTATGATAAGAGACTTCACTTGCATACAGTCACTTGTTAGGATGATGAATTTTTGTCAATAGACTAAGCTTGATTTTTATTCACCTAGTGAGGTTGTAAGCCATTTTCATCATTTACCTACTATGGTGTGATAACACATGTGATACTTGTTGCTCTAGAACTTGCTTTGAGTCTTTTCAAAACTGCAATAACATTTACTTGCATGAATATGATGAAGGATTTCACTCTTGATTCTTTTCCTTACTTGAATTGCTTGTTTAATCCACTTGATACTTCCATGTTATCTTACTTGTCATATCTCTTAATTTATTTTCCATTGTCTTTGTATCTTTGTGGATTACTTTTACCCATATCTTTTGTTCCCATATTGGAGGATTAACATGATAAGTTGCTTTGTCCGAGACGAACAAAATTCTTAAGTGTGGGGGAGGAGATATTGTTTTGTTGGAAATTGACAAAGAGTCTAAGCCTTGAATTGATTTTCTACACATATCTTTAGTGTTAGAGAAATGGACTTTGGATAAGGCTGTCAATTTGTTCAGCAAGCTACAGTTTTAGCTCCTAACATGTTTAGATTTTGTACATTGATTGATAGATAGATTCTGCATAGTTGGAAATCTAATCGAACCATTCAAATTGATATGGAAGGTGGTAAAAAGGATAATGAATTTTCTGGGTGTAGAAAAAGGGGAAAAGAAAAAAACTGAATAGGGAAGAAGATACTTGGAGCAAACTTGCAAAATCTCCTAGTTCTCGAAGTTGTGCCAAGCATTTTGAAGCTGGTAGGATGTTGGCTTGTGAAGATGACATGTGCAGTAGAAGAATCTGTTGAAGCAAGTTTTGAGGGTGGAAAGCACATGTTTGAAATTTAGAAAAAAATATAGGAGTATCAATTGATTCATTAGAAGATGAGCTGGATCTGATTTTCTTTTGGTGATTTTCTGCTGATTTTGGACAGAATCAGATAAGAATTTACAAGGGAAAAGGGAGTTTTTTTTTATCTCTGAAAATGAAAATCCAGTAGTTTTGATTTTGAAAAGGGAGCAATGACCAATTATAGAATCAATTAACTGAACCTGAGCGGCCAACTTGTGGGGAGTTATCTATTGTTTCCCTTATTTTCCAATTGTGCATGGAAAATTTGCATTTTTAAAGAACTGATCCACTCTTTTGATCAGTTCTGGAAACTGAGACTGATAAAATAGGAAATGTGCTGAAATCCACTAGACAAGGCAGTCTTGGGTGTTTAGTGCTCTATGTTCAAGTTGAGAAGGAGTCTACTGATGAGAAACTTGCTTCTCATGCAAACACCATAGAAGAATTGATAACCCTCCTAGTTCTCGAAAATCATTGCTGCCAGTTCCAACACAAAACCCAATTCAATCCAACACATGCTGGATCATACTTCTTACTCAAAAAGGGTATCAAATTATAAGGCAGGAATTGCTATTTTTAGCAAGAAGTTGGAGTCTAATAATTCTAATGTAGGGCTACTTCACAAAGCCTGTGCCAGTTACAATGTTTAAAAGGTCTTCAATGATGGATTTTAAATTTTCTAATAGTGTCAGTCAGTTAAGAATGGTTGTTGAAATCAGATTCAGCTGCTAATTGAGCAAGTGACAGAGATGCAGTATGAACGAGAGGTTAAAACAGGAGTTTTTGCTATTGTGTTACTTATTGGGCTCTTGCATCAACCTTTGTACATGAGGAGTGTTTCTCATCTGGAACAATTGTTAAATCTCATTGAGGTTGTTATTGACTATGGCCTTTTAAACAAACCTATTTGCTTCTGATATTGTGCAAGACACGCTAGGCCTTTGTTGGGATGTATACTGAAAGTCTATCTTTTGTATGAACTGTTGGGATGGATACTAAAAAGTCTATCTTTTGTATGAACATATTTATTTTGAAATAAGAATTACATGGTCATTGTTTGCATATTTATGGTTATGCATATTGTCTAAAACATTACATTGTAGATAACATGGAGTGTAGTGTCACACGGGAGATCATGCTATCAGTTCTTTGTAAAGTATAAGTAAAGGCTCACAACCGAGATGGTTATGGACAAACCATTGGTATGGTTGTAGTGTAATTTAGTATTGGTTTGTCTTGACCATAGAATTACACTAGTACACTTTGTGTGTATTGAGCAGGACCGACTTAGAGGTGATTCGATTTATTGCTGACTACATAATTGAATCAGACCTCAGATATTATGTTGTACATGCTCTTAATCCCGATATAATAATGGGCATATATACTTAGTATTCATTTCTTTGATTTACCAATGGGCGAGATTTATAGAGTAAATCAATAGGCTCGGTAAGTTGGAAAATGATATTATTTATATGGTGTGCCGTTGATTATAGGAGGAAACCGTGTCCTATATATTAGGATGATGATGTCCCCTTGAGGAGCTCATAAGGTTCATCATGTAAACCCTGCAGGTGGACTTGGTCCGGCATGATGATAAGGTTGAGTGGTACTACTCATGGAGTTAGATGTTGATTAATTAATTGTTAGTAAATTAATTAATCGACGGACATTCGAGATCTTAAACACGAAGAGATATATGTACAAATAATATATGGAGCCCATATTAACTTATGCGGGTTGGTGAGGTAGATCAATGATAATCCTCTAGTGGAATGGATTATCATTAATGGATCGGACTTTATGTGGGCTTGATCCATTGGGTGGCTAAGATCCAACTCCTTCTCATGGTCCCTATCGTAGTCTATTAAAACCCTCATGAAGCCTAGATCCGATGGTGGACAATAGAACTCTAGATCCAATAGAGGAGAATAGAACTCTAGATCCGATGGTGGAGATTAAATCTTTAGATCCGACGGTGGAGATTAAATCTTTAAGTCCGACGGTTGAGATTAAATCTCTAGATCCGACGGTTGAGATTAAATCCCTAGATCCGACGGTAGAGATTAAAAGAAGGCTTAGGCCTAGCTCTATAAAATGAGGCATAAGGGTGGGCGGCAAGAGCATTGAAAGGGGATTAGGGTTTTGGGCGGCTAGGGTTTTGGAGAAGCATTGGGCGGCTAGAAGTCTTGGGCGGTAAGGCTTCCTTTTTCCTAGGGTTTTGGCCGGCACCCCTCTTCCTCCTCTCAACCTTGGTAGGCGCTCTTCCCCTCTTCCTCTTCTCCTTGGCCGGTGGAAACAAGGGCTAGGGTTTATCCTTGGAGCTCTTGGTCGGCGCCCTCTCCCTCCTTTATTCCTTGGTCGGCGGCATCATCAAGTCCCTTGACTTGGTGACCGGTCTTAGATAGGGAGGAGTTTCGTTTCTATACTTCTTCTTGTTCGGAGCGAGCAAGGAAAGAAGATTGTGATCTAGGAGGCTTCATCTCTTGGAGGACCATTGCCCACACAACGTCTAAGAGGAGGATAGGACATACGATAGAAGATCTTGAGGTATACAAGAGGTATAAATCTTATTTTGATTTCCTTGTTTGTTTCTTTGTATATTGTATGTATGACATGCGGTTAAATTTACTTAGACCCTGAATACAAATGCAAAAACCAGCGATCCGTACATCGACTATTCCGTGGCTATTCGAATAATAGAAGTTGGTTGCTTGAACAACAAGTTTATTCAAGTGACTACTCTAATCGAATAGCATGACGATGGAACGATTGCTTGGGTAATCCCTCTATGTCAAGGATTAATTTTTTTAATCCGGGGACATAGACGGGATCGCAATGAACAAGCGACTGAGTTGAAGTGGGAAGCAAAGTTTCCTACCTTCAAGTGGTATCAGAGCCACGGTTTCCGGTTTTGAGTGTTTAGGATTCGATTACTTTTATGCACTTTTCACATATTATATGTGTCGGATAATAGTAGGATGTGCATAGGTTAACTTTTTGGTTGTAGGCATAGGATCCAACTATTATGACCATATGTGTGTATGTGATTGTATGTGTGTAATTGTATATTTTTTGAATCCTCGGGGTTGACGAGACTAGTATTTAATTTTTTAATTAAGTATGACATTGTTTAGCCACTCATTGATTTTAGTTTACTTTCGATCTAGATTTCATGTACCCTCCTTCGAGGAGTATAGGATCGATGGATGTAAATTAAAATAGTTATTCTCGGCTCGGATCTCCGGATGGCTTGTATATGGCGTAAGGAGGAGCGGACGAGATGACGATATGACAGGAGGCATATTGGAGACAAAAGCCATAATAGTTGGAAAATATTTAATTTTCATATTTATTGCTTATTGTTTGATATGCATGTTGTAGGCTAGAAAATTCCTCAATTTTAAATTACTAAGTGGGAGAGGGATATTTTTATAAATTCTCACAGCCTCCATTACGATTTGACATGTGATGCAAACAAACTTGCGCGTCGGCTTAGAGTGCCTTCCTCTACATCGGATGAGTTTGTTTGCAGATCACAAGGTCGAATATGGTTATAGGAAATTATTAAGGAGCGTGTGTACTTCCCTATCGGAAGGCACATAACCCGAGATAATTACCTTGGTACCGAGTAATGGTGAACACTTAGATACAAATAGAAGTATCCTCCCCATCGGAGTCACTACTTTTATTTGTAGGGCCGAAGAGGAACCAACTATTAATTTTATTTGTCAAAAAGTTAGGTTGACAAGATAGTAAAATTAATGGGTAAAACCTCCTCTTACAAATGTAGAATTCGTATACATCCACACTATTGTGACATATGATATTCTCGGTGTTTTGAGGTGTTGGTTGATTTTAAAATTTTATTGTTTGAGGAATCAATAATTTTTTGAAATCTTGATCTATGTGATTCTTAGGTTTTTTCAAAATGACTTTCAACCCACTTGTCGTGATACTGAAAGAAAATAAACTTACTGGACCCAATATGTTGATTGGAAGAGGAATCTTGATATTGTCTTGACTGCTGAGGAATACAAATATGTACTCCTCGAAGAGTGCCCTCCTAAGCCTACGGATGATTCTGGGGAAAAGGAGAAGGAGAGTTATAAGAAGTGGATTAAGGCTGATGAGATGTCGCGATGTTATATTTTGGCATCTATGTCAAATGTACTGCAACATCAACATCAAGCCATGCCAACTGCTTATGACATGATGTTCAATCTCAAAGAGCTTTTCGGACACCAGAATCAGGCTGGTAGGCAGGAAGCCATGATGATAAGGTTGAGTGGTACAAATAATATATGTACAAATAATATATGGAGCCCATATTAACTTATGGGGGTTGGTGAGGTAGATCAATGATAATCCTCTAGTGGAATGGATTATCATTAATGGATCGGACTTTATGTGGGCTTGATCCATTGGGTGGCTAAGATCCAACTCCTTCTCATGGTCCCTATCGTAGCCTATTAAAACCCTCATTAAGCCTAGATCCGATGGTAGAGAATAGAACTCTAGATCCAATAGTGGAGAATAGAACTCTAGATCCGATGGTGGAGATTAAATCTTTAGATCCGATGGTGGAGATTAAATCTTCAAGTCCGACGGTTGAGATTAAATCTCTAGATCCGACGGTTGAGATTAAATCCCTAGATCCGACGGTAGAGATTAATAGAAGGCTATGGCCTAGCTCTATAAAATGAGGCATAAGGGTGGGCGGCAAGAGCATTGAAAGGGGATTAGGGTTTTGGGCGGCTAGGGTTTTGGAGAAGCATTGGGCGGCTAGAAGTCTTGGGCGGTAAGGCTTCCTTCTTCCTAGGGTTTTGGCCGGCACCCCTCTTCCTCCTCTCAACCTTGGTAGGCGCTCTTCCCCTCTTCCTCTTCTTCTTGGCCGGTGGAAACAAGGGTTAGGGTTTATCCTTGGAGCTCTTGGCCGGTGCCCTCTCCCTCCTTTATTCCTTGGTCGGCGGCATCATCAAGTCCCTTGACTTGGTGACCGGTCTTAGATAGGGAGGAGTTTCGTTTCTATACTTCTTCTTGTTCAGAGCGAGCAAGGAAAGAAGATTGTGATCTAGGAGGCTTCATCTCTTGGAGGACCATTGCCCACACAACGTCTAAGAGGAGGATAGGACATACGATAGTTGATCTTGAGGTATACAAGAGGTATAAATCTTATTTTGATTTCCTTGTTTGTTTCTTTGTATATTGTATGTATGACATGCGGCTAAATTTACTTAGACCCCGAATACAAATGCAAAAACCGGCGATCCGTACATCGTCTATTCCGTGGCTATTCTAATAATAGAAGTTGGTTGCTTGAACAACAAGTTTGTTCAAGTGACTACTCTAATCGAATAGCACGACGATGGAACGGTTGCTTGGGTAATCCCTCTATGTCAAGAATTAATTTTTTTAATCCGGGGACATAGACGGGATCACAATGAACAAGCGACTGAGTTGAAGTGGGAAGCGAAGTTTCCTACCTTCAAGTGGTATCAGAGCCATGGTTTCCGGTTTTGAGTGTTTAGGATTCGATTACTTTTATGCACTTTTCATATATTATATGTGTCGGATAATAGTAGGATGTGCATAGGTTAACTTTTTGGTGGTAGGCATAGGATCCAACTATTATGACTATATGTGTGTATGTGATTGTATGTATGTAATTGTATATTTTTTGAATCCTCGGGGTTGACGAGACTAGTATTTAATTTTTTAATTAAGTATGACATTGTTTAGCCACTCATTGATTTTAGTTTACTTTCGATCTAGATTTCATGTACCCTCCTTCGAGGAGTATAGGATCGATGGATGTAAATTAAAATAGTTATTCTCGGCTCGGATCTCCGGATGGCTTGTACATGGCGTAAGGAGGAGCGGACGAGATGACGATATGACAGGAGGCATATTGGAGACAAAAGCCATAATAGTTGGAAAATATTTAATTTTCATATTTATTGCTTATTGTTTGATATGCATGTCGTAGGCTAGAAAATTCCTCAATTTTAAATTACTAAGTGGGAGAGGGTTATTTTTATAAATTCTCACAGCCTCCATTACGATTTGACATGTGATGCAAACAAACTTGCGCGTCGGCTCAGAGTGCCTTCCTCTACATCGGATGAGTTTGTTTGCAGATCACAAGGTCGAATATGGTAATAGGAAATTATTAAGGAGCGTCTGTACTTCCCCATCGGAAGGCACATAACCCGAGATAATTACCTTGGTACCGAGTAATGGTGAACACTTAGATACAAATAGAAGTATCCTCCCCATCGGAGTCACTGCTTTTATTTGTAGGGCCGAAGAGGAACCAACTATTAATTTTATTTGTCAAAAAGTTAGGTTGACAAGATAGTAAAATTAATGGGTAAAACCTCCTCTTACAAATGTAGAATTCGTATACATCCACACTATCGTGACATATGATATTCTCGGTGTTTTGAGGTGTTGGTTGATTTTAAAATTTTTTTGTTTGAGGAATCAATAATTTTTTGAAATCTTGATCTATGTGATTCTTAGGTTTTTTCAAAATGACTTTCAACCCGCTTGCTGTGATACTGAAAGAAAATAAACTTACTGGACCCAATATGTTGATTGGAAGAGGAATCTTGATATTGTTTTGACTGCTGAGGAATACAACTATGTACTCCTCAAAGAGTGCCCTCCTAAGCCTACGGATGATTCTGGGGAAAAGGAGAAGGAGAGTTATAAGAAGTGGATTAAGGCTGATGAGATGTCGCGATGTTATATTTTGGCATCTATGTCAAATGTACTGCAACATCAACATCAAGCCATGCCAACTGCTTATGACATGATGTTCAATCTCAAAGAGCTTTTCGGACACCAGAATCGGGATGGTAGGCAGGAAGCCATGAGGAACATGATGACGACCACCATGATCGAGGGAACACCTGTGAGGGATCATGTTCTCAAGATGATGGCTCATTTGAATGAGTTGGAAGTCCTCGGAGCTGAGATCGATAGGGAAACCCAGGTCGATATCATTCTCTAGTCTCTACCTAGGAGTTTTGAGCAATTTTGCCTAAACTACAACATGAACAAGATGTTGTATTCGTTGGCGGAGCTTTTGACAAAACTCCAGCCGGCAGAGGGGCTTTTTCGTAAGAGTGCTCAGACACAGGCCATGGTTGCCCAAAAGGTTTCTGCTTCTAAGTCGAAAGGCAAGAAGAAGAAGAAACAAGCTGTGGCAAAGGTGGCGGGAGGAACTCAGGGAGGAGTGAAGAAGTCGAAAGGCAAGTGCTTCACTTACAAGCACACTGGACACTGGAAGAAGGACTGCCCCAACCGGAAGTAGAACAAAGGTATATCTTTTGGTCTAGTCGTTGAAACATGTTTAGCAGTATTATCTACCGGCACATGGTGTGTAGATACGGGAGCCATTGATCATGTCTGGAATACTTTGCAGGGGTTCCAGAAAACCAGACAACTAGCTGAGGGGGAGATTACCGTATACTTGGGCGATGCCACGAAGGTGTCAGTTGTTGCAGTGGGAGATGTTTATTTGTCTTTTGAGAGGAATAATGTTTTGGTTCTTAAAAATTGCCTTTATGTACCTTTATTTAGAAAGAATTTGATTTCGGTTTCTAAATTGTTTATGGATGGATATTCTATTTCTTTTAATGACAGAGTTGTTATAAAAAGGAATAGGGAGATTATCTTTTCTGGTGCATTGATAGGAAATTTATATACGCTTGAACCAAAAGCTCCCACGATGAAAATAGAGGTGAATAACTCATCCTCTAATTCCAATAAGAGAAAAGAACCTTCGAAGATGAACCAAACATATCTTTGGCATATAAGGCTAGGTCATATTAACCTAAGCAGAGTTTAAAGGTTGATAGCTGATGGACCTCTGGGTTCATTAGTGGGGGAAGATTTCCCAACCTGCGAATCTTGCTTGGAGGGTAAAATGACCAAGAGGCCTTTTAAGGCCATGGGGTATAGAGCCAAAGATGTGTTGGAGTTTGTTCATTCTGATTTGTGTGGTCCTATGTCTATCCAGGCAAGAGGTGGTTTTGAGTATTTCGTCTCTTTCATAGAAGATTATTCAAGATATGGATACATTTACTTGATGCGCCGCAAGTCTGAATGCTTTGACAAGTTCAAAGAATTCAAGACTGATGTGGAGAAACATCAAGGTAAAAGTATCAAGACACTATGATCTGATCATGGTGGTGAGTACCTCTTGGGAGTGTTTAGGAATTATTTATCAGAGGCTGGGATTCAATCCCAATTGTCTGCATCTGACACACCCCAGCAGAATGGTGTAGCAGAGCGAAGGAATAGGACTCTTATGGAGATGGTTAGATCGATGATGAGTTATTTTGAGTTGCCAGATTCATTCTGGGATATGCTCTAGATAAGACAGTGTATATTCTGAACTTGGTACCATCTAAATCAGTGCCTTCTACTCCCACAGAATTGTGGACTGGGCGAAACCTAGTCTAAGACATATTCGGATTTGGAGGAGTCCAGCACATGTGCTAAAGGCAGATATTGGTAAGTTGGATCCTCGTACAGAAGTATGCATGTTAGTTGGCTATCCTAGAGGAACGAAAGGAGGTTTGTTTTATAGTCTTAGAGATTAGAGGGTGATCGTTAGCACGAACGCCAGATTTCTAGAGGAAGACTATGTGATGAACCACAAGCCCATATGTAAGATTGTTCTGGAGGAAATGAAAGGAGAAGTCACTACTTCAGTACCACCGGTACAAAAGGATATACCACAAGTGACTGCACCACGTGTCATAGAGGATACACAAGTGATACCTCGTCGTATTGGGAGGGTTGTGAGATAGCCTGATAGATTCATGTTCTTCGGAGAATCTTCTAATTTGGTCCCGTGCGAACATGAACCTGATCCCTGGACATATGACGAGGCAATCGAAGATAAAGATGCGGTATCTTGGCAAAGTGTAATGAATGCTGAGATTGAATCTATGGATTCAAATCAAGTATGGGAGCTAGTAGAACCACCCAATGGTGTAAAAGCCATTGGATGCAAGTGGATCTACAAAAGAAAGAGAGGAATAGACGGGAAGGTTGAGACCTTCAAAAAGAGGCTTATTGCGAAGGGGTATACTGAGAAAAAGGGTATCGATTATGAGAAGACCTTTTCGCCGGTAGCCATGCTTAAGTCTATCCAGATTCTCTTATGTATTGCTGCTCATATGGATTATGAGGTATGGCAGATGGATGTCAAGACAACTTTCTTTAATGGAAGTCATAAGGAAAACATCTATATGAAACAACCAGAGGGATTCATTGCAAAGGGCAGAGAGCATCTTGTGTGCGAGCTTAATCGATCCATTTATGGATTGAAGCAAGATTCGAGATCTTGGAACATCCGCTTTGATAAGGTAATTCAGTCTTATGGATTTATTCAAAGTCCGGATGAGTCTTGTGTATACAAGAGATGTGACGGAACCGTAGTGATATTTCTTGTACTATACATAGATGACATTTTGTTAATTGGCAACAATGTCAAGGTGTTATCGGACGTAAGGGTATGGTTGTCCAAACAGTTTGATATGAAGGACTTGGGAGAAGTGGGACACATCCTTGGGATCAAGGTTATAAGGGATCGCAGGAAAAGGATGTTGTGCTTATCTCAAGTTTCATACATATACACCATTATGGATCGTTTTAGCATGCAGAACTCTAAGAAAGGTTTTCTACCTTTCAAGCATGGAGTTCCTTTATCTAAGGAGATGTGTCCTAGAACATCTGAGGAGATAGAGGAGATGAAGGCGGTTCCTTATTCTTCGGCAGTAGGAAGCCTCATGTACGCTATGCTATGTACGAGACTGGATATTTGCTTTGTCATCGGCATGGTTAGCAGATATTAGAGTAATCCAGGACAAGGACATTGGACTGAGGTAAAGCATATATTGAAGTACCTGAGAAGGACTAGAGATTATATGCTAGTTTACCAGGTAGACCAATTACTCCCTGTGGGTTACACAGATTCCGACTTCCAATTAGATAGGGATAACAGTAAGTCTACCTCAGGTTTTGTGTTTACTTTGGGAGGTGGAGCCATTGTATGGAGTAGTGTCAAGTAGAAATGCGTGGTGGACTCTACCATGGAAGCTGAGTATGTGACGACCTTTGAGGCGGCCAAAGAAGTTGTGTGGCTCAGGAACTTCTTGATGGACTTGGATGTGATTCCTGGTTTGCCCAGAACTATCACAATTTATTGCGATAACAGTGGTACAGTTGCAAACTTGAAGGAACCACGAGCCCATAAGGCAAGCAAACACATAGAGCGCAAGTACCACCTGATACGAGAAATCGTAAAGAGAGGAGAAGTTGTTGTGTCCAAGATTGCATCGGAGGATAACCTGGCAGATCCTTTCACTAAGGCCCTTCCAGCGAGAGCTTTTGATAGGCATGTGAAGGGAATGGGAATCAGATGTATGGCAGTTTGAGGACAGCATAGTCTTTTAGTATAAGTGAGAGATTGTTGGGATGTATACTGAAAAGTCTATCATTTGTATGAACATCTTTATTTTGAAATAAAAATCACATGATCATTGTTTGCATATTTATGGTTATGCATATTGTCTAAAACATTACATTGTAGATAACATAGTGTGTAGTGTCACAGGGGAGATCATGTTATCAGTTCCTTGTAAAGTATAAGTAAAGGCTCACAACCGAGATGGTTATGGACAAACCATTGGTATGGTTGTAGTGTAATTTGGTATTGGTTTGTCTTGACCATAGAATTACACTAGTACACTTTGTGTGTATTGAGCAAGACCAACTTAGAGGTGATTCGATTTATTGCTGACTACATAATCGAATCGGACCTCAGATATTATATTGTACATGCTCTTAATCCCGATATAATAACGGACACATATACTTAGTATTCATTTCTTTTATTTACCAATGGGCGAGATTTACAGAGTAATTCAATAGGTTCGGTAAGTTGGGAAATGATATTATTTATATAGTGTGTCGTTCATTATAGGAGGAAACCGTGTCCTATATATTAGGATGATGATGTCCCCTTGAGGAGCTCATAAGGTTCATCGTTTAAACCCTGCAAGTAGACTTGGTCCGGCATGATGATAAGGTTGAGTGATACTACTCATGGAGTTAGATGTTGATTAATTAATTGTCAGTAAATTAATTAATCGACGGACATTCGAGATCTTAAACATGGGGAGATATATGTGCAAATAATATATGGAGCCCATATTAACTTATGGGGGTTGGTGAGGTAGATCAATGATAATCCTCTAGTGGAATGGATTATCATTAATGGATCAGACTTTATGTGGGCTTGATCCATTGGGTGGCCATGATCCAACTCCACCTCATGGTCCTTATCGTAGCCTATTAAAACCTCATGATGCCGAGATCTAATGGTGGAGAAAATAACTCTAGATCCGATGGTGGAGAATAGAACTCTATATCCGACGGTGGAGATTAAATCACTAGATTCGACGGTGGAGATTAAATTTTTAGATCCGACGGTGGAGATTAAATCTCCAAGTCTGATGGTTGAGATTAAATCTCTAGATCCGACGGTTGAGATTAAATCTCTAGATCCGACGGTTGAGGATAAAAGAAGGCTTATGCCTAGCTCTATAAAAGGAGGCATAAGGTTGGGCGGCAAGAGCATTGAAAGGGGATTAGGGTTTTGGGCGGCTAGGGTTTTGGAGAAGCATTGGGTGGCTAGAAGTCTTGGGCGGCAAGGCTTCCTTCTTCCTAGGGTTTTGGCCGGCACCCCTCTTCCTCCTCTCAACCTTGGCCGGCGCTCTTCCCCTCTTCCTCTTCTCCTTGGCCAGTGGAAACAAGGGTTAGGGTTTATCCTTGGAGCTCTTGGCCGGCGCCCTCTCCCTCCTCTATTCCTTGGTCGGTGGCATCATCAAGTCCCTTGACTTGGTGGCCGGTCTTAGATAGGGAGGAGTTTCGTTTCTATAATTTTTCTTGTTCGGAGCGAGCAAGGAATGAATATCGTGATCTAGGAGGCTTCATCTCTTGGAGGACCATTGCCCACACAACGTCTAAGAGGAGGATAGGACATACGATAGAAGATCTTGTGGTAAACAAGAGGTATAAATCTTGTTTTGATTTCCTTGTTTGTTTCTTTGTATATTGTATGTATGGCATGTGGCTAAATTTTCTTGGACCCCGAATACAAATGCAAAAACCGGCGATCCGTACATCGTCTATTCCGCGGCTATTCAAATAATAGAAGTTGGTTTCTTGAACAACAACTTTGTTCAAGTGACTACTCTAATCGAATAGCATGACGATGGAACGGTTGCTTGGGTAATCCCTCTGTGTCATGGATTAATTTTTTTTAATCCGGGGACATAGACAGGATCGCCATGAACAAGCGACTGAGTTGAAGTGGGAAGCGAAGTTTCCTACCTTCATGAACATCTTTATTTATTAAATAAGAATCACATGATCATTGTTTGCATATTTATGGTTATGCATATTGTCTGATACATTACATTGTAGATAATATGGTATGTAGTGTCACACGGGAGGTCATGTTATCAATTTCTTGTAGAGTATAAGTAGAGGCTCACAACCGGGATGGTTTTGGATAAACCATTGGTATGGTTGTAGTGTAATTTGGTATTGATTTGTCTTGACCATAGAATTATACTAGTACACTTTGTGTGTATTGAGCAGGACCGACTTAGAGGTGATTCGATTTATTGCTGACTACATAATTGAATTGGACCTCGGATATTATGGTGTACATGCTCTTAATCCCGATATAATAACGGGCACATGTACGTAGTATTTTTTTCTTTGATTTACCAATGGGAGAGATTTATAGAGTAAATCGATAGGCTCTGTAAGTTGGGAAATGATATTATTTACATGGTGTGTCATTGATTATAGGAGGAAACCGAGTCCTATATATTAGGATGATGATGTCCCCTTGAGGAGCTCATAAGGATCATCATGTAAACCCTGCAGGTGGACTTGGTTAAGCATGATGATAAGGTTGAGTGGTATTACTCATGGAGTTAGATGTTGATTAATTAATTGTCAGTAAATTAATTAATTGATGGACATTCGAGATCTTAAACACGGGGAGATATTTGTACAATTAATATATTGAGCCCATATTTATTTATGGGGGTTGGTGAGGTAGATCAATGATAATCCTCTAGTGGAATGGATTATCATTAATGGATCATATTTTATGTGGACAGGATCCATTGGATGGCCAAGATCCAACTCCTCCTCATGGTCCCTATTGTAGCCTATTAAAAACCTCATGAAGCCTAGATCCGACGGTGGAGATTAAATCTCTAGATCCGATGGTGGAGATTGAATCCCTAGATCCGACGGTAGAGATTAAATCTCTAGATCCGACGGTGGAGATTGAAAGGAGGCTTAATCCTAACTATATAAAAAGGCGGCCAAGGCTTGGGCGCAAAGAGAATTGAGAATTCTAGGGTTTTGCTTCCTTGGTTTTTGGGCGGCAAGGTATTGGAGGCTAGGGTTTTGTATCCTTTGTCGATGGCTAGGGTTTGGTTCATTCTCTTCCCTTGGTCGGCACCCTCCATTGAAGCTTGGTCGACACTCATCCCTTGAAGCAAGGTCGGCGCTCATCCATTGAAGCTTGGCCGACGCTCATCCCTTGAATCAAGGCCGATGCTCATCCCTTGAAGCAAGGCCTACGCTCAACCCTCTCCCTCTCCTTAGGGCCGGCGGACACCAAGGAATTGGTCTTTGGTGGTTGGCGCAAGTAAGGAGAAGAAATGTGCTTTTCTTCTTCTTTTTTTTAGAGCGAATAAGGAAAGGAAGATACGCGATGTATGAGGCTTCATCTCTTGGAGGATCATTGCCCACACAACGTCCAAGAGGAGGATAGGACATACAATAGACCTTGAGGTAAACAAGAGGTATAATTCTTGTTTTGGTTTCCATTTGTTTCTTTGTATGATGTATGTAATTGAATATGGCTAATTTACTTGGACCCTGAAGACAAACACAAAAACCGGCGATCCGTACATCATCTATTCCGTGGCTAGTCGAGGAAAAGAGTTAGGTTGCTTGAACAACTAGTTTGTTTAAGAGACCACTCTAATCGAATAGCACGATGATGGATCGGTAGCTTGGGTAATCCCTCTTCGTCTTGGATTATTTTTTTTTTAATCCGGGGATGTAGACGGGATCGCCATGCACAAGCAACTGAAGGAGAAGCATTTCTCCCCAACAAGTGGTATCAGAGCCACGGTTTTCAATTTTGTGTGTTTAGGATTCGGTTACTTTTATGCACTTATCATATATTGTATGTGCCGGATGATAGTAGGATGTGCATAGGCTAACTTTTTGGTTGCAGGCATAAGAACCAACTATTATGGCCATATGTGTGTGTATATGATTGGATGTGTGTAATTGTATTATTATTTGAATCTTCAGGGTTGACGAGGCTAGTATTTAATTTTTGTAATTAAGTACGACATTGTTTATCCACTCTTTTATTTTAGTTTACTTTCGATCTAGATTTCATGTACACTCCTTCGTGGAGTATAGGATCAATGGATGTAAATTAAAATAATTATTCTTGACTTGGATCTCCGGATGACTTGTGCTTGGCATAGGCAGGAGCGGACGAGATGGCAATACGACGGGAGGCATATTGGAGAATAAAAGCCATAATAGTTGGAAAATATTTTTTTCATATTTATTGCTTCCTGTTTGATATGCATGTCGTGTGCTAGGAAAATTCCTCAATTTTAAATTACTAAGTGGGAGAGGGATATTTTAAAATTCCCACGACCTCCATTATGATTTGACATGTGATGCAAACAAACTTGCGCGTCGGCTCTGAGTGTCTTCTTCCCCATCGGATGAGTTTATTTTGTAGATCATAGGGTCGAATATAGTTATAGGAAATTATTTAGGAGCGTGTTTACTTCCCCATCGGAAGGAACATAATCCGAGATAATTGCTTTGGTATCGAGTAATGGTGAACACTTAGATGCAAATAGGAGTATCCTCCCCATCGGAGTCACTGCTTTTATTTGTAAGGCCAAAGAGAAACCAACTATTAATTTTATTTGTCAAAAAGTTAGGTTGACAAGATAATAAAATTAATGGGTAAAAACTCCTCTTACAAATGTATAATTCGTATACGTCCACACGATCGTGGCATACGATATTTTCGGTGTTTTGAGGTGTTGGTTGATTTTAAAATTTTATTGTTTGAGGAATCAATAATTTTTTAAAATCTAATGTTTTGATCTATGTTATTCTTAGGTTTTTCCAAAATGACTTTCAACCCGCTTGCTGTGATATTAAAAGAGAATAAACTTACTGGACCCAATTATGTTGATTGGAAAAGGAATCTTGATATTGCCTTGACTGCTGAGGAGTACATGTATGTACTCTTCGAAGAGTGTCCTCCTAAGCTTGTGGATGATTCTGGGGAAAAGGATAAAGAGAGTTATAAAAAGTGGATTAAAGCTGATGAGATGGTACGGTGTTACATTTTGGCTTCTATGTCAAATGTATTGAAACATCAGCATCAAGCCATGCCCACTGCTTATGACATGATGCTCAATCTCAAGGTTTTTTTTAGATGCCAGAATCGGGCTGCTAGGCAGGAAGCCATGAGGAACTTGATGATGACCACCATGATCGAGGAAACACCCGTGAGGGATCATGTTCTCAAGATGATGGCTCATTTGAATGAGCTGGAAGTCCTTAGAGCTGAGATCGATAGGGAAACCCAGGTCAATATAATTCTCAGTCTCTACCTAGGAGTTTTAAGTAGTTTCGCCTGAATTACAACATGAATAAAAGGTTATACTCGTTGGCAGAGCTTCTAACAGAACTCTAGGCGGCAGAGGGGCTTTTTTGTTAGAGTTCTCAGGCTCAGGCCATGGTTGCCCAAAAGGTTTCTACTTCTAAGCTGAAAGGCAAGAAGAAGAAGAAACAAGGTAGGGCAAAGGTGGCGGGAGGATCTTAGGGAGGAGTGAAGAAGTCGAAAGGCAAGTGTTTCACTTGCAAGCAGACCGGACATTGGAAGAAGGACTGCCCCAATCGGAAGCAGAACAAAGGTATGTCTTTTGGTCTAGTCATTGAAACATGTTTAACGGTGTTATCTATCGGCACTTGGTGTGTAGATATGGGAGCCACTGATCATGTCTGCAATACTTTACAGAGGTTCCAGGAAACCAGACGACTGGCTGAGGGGGAGATTACCATTTACTTGGGCGATGCTACTAAAGTGGCGGCTATTACAGTAGGAGATGTTTATTTGTCTTTTGATAGAAATAAAACTTTGGTTCTGAGAAATTGCCTTTATGTACCTTTATTTAGAAAGAATTTGATTTCGATTTCTAAATTGTTTTTGGATGGATATTCTATTTCTTTTAATGACAGAGTTGTTATAAAAAGGAATAGGGAGATTATCTGTTCTGGTGCATTTATAGGAAATTTATATACCCTTGAACCAAAAGCTCCCACGATGCAAATAGAGGTAAACAACTCATCTTCTAATTCTAATAAGAGAAAAGAACCTTCGAAAATGAACCAAACATATCTTTGGCATCTAAGGTTAGGTCATATTAACCAAAGTAGAATTCAAAGGTTAATAGTTGATGGACCTCTGGGTTCATTAGTGGTGGAAGATTTCCCAACATGCGAATCTTGCTTGGAAGGTAAAATGACCAAGAGGTCTTTTAAGGCCAAGGGGTATATAGCCAAAGATGTGTTGGAATTGGTTCATTCTGATTTGTGTGATCCTATGTCTATCCAGGCTAGAGGTGGTTTTGAATATTTCGTCTCTTTTATAGACGATTATTCAAGATATGGATACATTTACTTGATGCACTGCAAGTCTGAATGCTTTGACAGGTTCAAAGAATTCAAGGCTGACTTGGAGAAACATCAAGGTAAAAGTATCATGATCTGATTGTGGTGGTGAGTACCTCTTGGGAGAGTTTAGGAATTACTTATCAGAGGCTGGGATTCAATCCCAATTGTCTGCACTTGGCACACCCCAACATAATGGTGTAGCGGAGAGAAGGAATAGGACTCTTATGGAGATGGTTAGATCGATGATGAGTTATTCTGAGTTGCCAGATTCATTCTGAAGGTATTCTCTGGATACAGCAGTGTATATTCTAAACTTGGTACCATCGAAATCAGTGTCTTCTACTACCACAGAATTGTGGACTGGGCGCAAGCCTAGTCTGAGACATATTCAGATTTGGGGCAGTCCAGCACATGTGCTGAAGGCAGATGCTGGCAAGTTGGAACCTCGTACAGAAGTGCGCATGTTCATAGGCTATCCTAAAGAAATGAAAGGTGGTTTGTTCTATAGTCCTAGAGATCAGAGGGTGATCATTAGCACGAACGCCAGATTTTTAGAGGAAGACTATGTGATGAACCACAAGCCCATGAGTAAGATTGTTCTGGAGGAATTGAGAGGGGAAGTCACTACTTCAATACCACCGGTACAAGAGGATATACCACAAGTGACTGTACAGTGTATCATAGAGGATACACAGGTGATACCTCGTCGTAGTGGGAGGGTTGTTAGACAGCCTGATAGATTTATGTTATTGGGAGAATCTTCTGATTTGGTCTCTGGCGAACATGAACATGATCCCTGGACATATGACGAGACAATCCAAGATAAAGATGCAGTATCTTGACAAAGTACGATGAATTCTGAGATAGAATCTATGGATTCAAATCAGGTCTGGGAGCTAGTAGAACCACCCAATGGTGTAAAAACCATTGGATGCAAGTGGATCTACAAAAGAAAGAGAGGAATAGACGGGAAGGTTGAGACCTTCAAAGCAAGGCTTGTTGCAAAAGGGTATACTCAGAAAGAAGGTATCGATTATGAGAAGACCTTTTTGTCGGTAGCCATGCTTAAGTCTATCCAGATTCTCTTATGTATTGCTACTCATATGGATTATGAGGTGTGACAGATGGATGTCAAGACAACTTTCCTTAATGGAAGTCTTGAGGAAAACATCTATATGAAGCAACCAGAGGGATTCATTGCAAAGGGCAAAGAGCATCTTGTGTGCAAGCTTAATCGATCCATTTATGGATTCAAGCAAGCTTCGAGATCTTGGAACATTCACTTTGATGAGGTAATCCAGTCTTATGGATTTATTCAAAGTCCGGATGAGTCTTGTGTATACAAGAGATGTGAAGGAAACGTAGTGGTATTTCTTGTACTATACGTAGATGATATTTTGTTAATTGGCAACAATATCAAGGTGTTATCGGACGTAAGGGTATGGTTTTCCAAACAGTTTGATATGAAGGACTTGGGAGAAGTGGGACACATCCTTGGGATCAAGGTTATAAGGGATCGCAGGAAAAGGATGTTGTGCTTGTCTCAAGCTTCATACATTGACACCATTTTGGCTCATTTTAGCATGTAGAACTCCAAGAAAGGTTTTCTACCTTTTAGGCATGGAGTACTTTTATTTAAAGAGATGTGGCCTAGAACATCAAAGGAGATAGAGGAGATGAAGGTTGTTCCTTATGCTTCGGCAATAGGAAGCGGAAGGTTTTGGAACCGAAGCTCTGATACCACTTGAAGGTAGGAAACTTCGCTTCCCACTTCAACTCGATCGCTTGTTCATCGCGATCCCTTCTACGTCCCCGGATAAAAAAATTTAATCCTAGATGAAAGGGATTACCCAAGCAACCATTTCATCGTTGTGCTATTTTATTAGAGTAGTCACTTGAATAAACTTGTTGTTCAAGCAACCAACCTCTATTCTACGAATAGCCACGGAATAGACGATGCACGGATCACCGACTTTTGTGTTTATGTTCGGGGTCAAAGTTATATTAGCCACAAAACAGAATATATCTTGAATATATAATTGAAAACAATTATAAACATGTTACATAAGAAAATAGACAAGTATTATACCTCTCGATCTTTTATCGTATGTCCTTCCTCCTTTTGGACATCGTGTGGGCGACGATCTACCAAAAGTCAAAGCTCCTAGATAACCAATCTTCCTTCCTTGCTCGCCCCGAACAAGAGGAAGACTAAGAAACAAAACCCTTCTCCTTCCTTTAGCCAACTAACAAACACCAACCTAGGTGCTTGCCGCCGGCCAACAAGGAGAAGATGATGGAGATAGTTGTCGGCCAAGAGCACCAATGGAAGACCCTAAGCCTTGTTTCCACCGGCCAAGGAGAGGAGAAGTAGGTTTGGACGTCGGCCAAGGGAGGGAAGGGCTTGTATGGGCGCCGACCACCAAGGAAGAAGAAGAAGAAAAGGAAAACCTTTCCTTATTTGGTGCCGCCAACACCCAAACCCTAATCCCCAATGCTTGCCGCCCACTAACCCTAATCCTATCTCTATTGGAATTGCTCTTGCCGTCCACCCCATGCTCTCCTTTTATAGAGTTAGGGATATGCCTTGTTTTAATCTCCACCATTGGTTCTAGGGATTTAATCTCAACCGTCAGATATAGAGATTTAATCTCAACCGTCGGATCTAGAGATTTAATCTCTACCTTTGGATCTAGAGTTTTGATTTCAACCTTTGGATCTAAGCTTCATGAGGTTTTTATAGGCTACAATAGGGACCATGAGGAGGAGTTGGATCTTGGCCACCCAATGGATCAAGCCCACATAAAGTCCGATCCATTAATGATAATCCAATCCACTAAAGGTTTATCATTGATCTACCTCACCAACCCCCATAAGTTAATATGGGCTCCATATATTATATGTACATTTTTCTCCTCGTGTTTAAGATCTCGAATGTTCGTCGATTTATTAATTTACTGACCATTAATTAATCAACATCTAACTCCACGAGTAGTACCACTCATCCTTATCATCATGTCGGACAAAGTCCACCTGCAGGATTTACATGATGAACCTTATGAGCTCCTCAAGGGGACATCATCATCCTAATATATAGGACACGGTTTCCTCCTATAATCAATGGCACACCATATAAATAATATCATTTCCCAACTTACCGAGCCTATCGATTTAATCTATAAATCTCGCCCATTGGTAAATCAAAGAAATGAATACTAAGTATATGTGTCCGTTATTATATCGGGATTAAGAGTTTGTACAATATAATATCTGAGGTCCGATTCGATTATGTAGTCAGCAATAAATCGAATCACCTCTAAGTCGGTCCTGCTCAATACACACAAAGTGTACTAGTGTGATTCTATGGTCAAGACAAACCAATACTAAATCACACTACAACCATACCAATGTTTTGTCCAAAGCCATATCGGTTGTGAGCCTATACTTATACTTTACAAGGAGACGATAACATGATCTCCCATGTGACACCACACATCATGTTATCTACAATGTAATGTATTAGACAATATGCATCACCATAAATATGCAAACAATGATCATGTGATTCTTATTTCAAAACAAAGACGTTCATACAAAAGATAGACTTTTTAGTATACATCCCAACAGAAGCCTCATGTATGTGATGTTATGTACGAGGCCGGATATCAGCTTTGTCATGGGCATGGTTAGTAGATATCAGAGTAATCCAGGACAGGGACATTGGACTACGGTAAAGCATATATTGAAGTACCTGAGAAGGACTAGGAATTATATGCTGGTATACCAGGTAGATCAATTACTTCCTGTGGGTTACACAGATTTTGACTTCCAATCAGATAGGGATAAAGTAAGTCTACCTCAGGTTTTGTGTTTACTTTGAGAGGTGGAGCCATTGTATGGAGGAGTGTCAAACAGAAATGCGTGGCAGACTCTACCATGGAAGCTGAGTATGTGACAGCCTCTGAGGTGGCCAAAGAAGTTGTATGGCTCAGGACTTCTTGATGGACTTGAATGTGATTCCTGGTTTGCCCAGAACTATCACAATTTATTGCGATAACAGTGGTGCAGTTGCAAACTCGAAGGAACCACGAGCCCATAAGGCAAGTAAACACATAGAGCGCAAGTACCACCTGATACGAGAGATCATAAAAAGAGGGTAGAAGTTGTTGTCACCAAGATTACATCAGAGGATAACCTGGTAGATCCTTTCACTAAGGCCCTTCTAGCGAGAGCTTTTGATAGGCATGTGGAGGGAATGTGAATCAGATGTATGGTTGTATGAGGACAACATAGTCTTTTAGTAAAAATGGGAGATTGTTGGGATGTATACAGAAAAATCTATCTTTTGTATAAACATCTTTATTTTTGAAATAAGAATCACATGATCTTTATTTGCATATTTATGGTTATGCATATTGTCTGATACATTACATTGTAGATAACATGGTGGGTAGTGTCACATAGGAGATTATGTTATCAGTTCCTTGTAGAGTATAAGTAGAGGCTCACAGCCGAGATGGTTTTCGACAAACCATTGGTATGGTTGTAGTGTAATTTTGTATTGGTTTGTCTTGACCATAGAATTACACTAGTACACTTTGTGTTTATTGAGCAAGACCGACTTAGAGGTGATTCGATTTATTGCTGACTATATAATTGAATAGGACCTCAGATATTATGGTGTACAAGCTCTTAATCCCGATATAATAACGGGCACATGTACTTAGTATTTATTTCTTTGATTTACCAATGGGCGAGATTTATAGAGTAAATCTATAGGCTCGGTAAGTTGGGAAATGATATTATTTACATGATGTACCATTGATTATAGGAGGAAACCGTGTCCTATATATTAGGATGATGATGTCCCCTTGAGGAGCTCATAAGAATCAACATATAAATCATGCAGGTGGACTTGGTCCGGCATGATGATAAGGTTGAGTGGTACTACTCATGGAGTTATATGTTGATTAATTAATTGTCAATAAATTAATTAATTGACGGACATTCGAGATCTTAAACATGGGGAGATATTTGTACAATTAATATATGGAGCCCATATTTATTTATGGGGGTTGGTGAGGTAGATCAATGATAATCCTCTAGTGGAATGGACTATTATTAATGGATCGGATTTTATGTGGACAGGATCCATTGGGTGGCCAAGATCCAACTCCTCCTCATGGTCCCTATTATAGCCTATTAAAAACCTCATGAAGCCTAGATCCGACAGTGGAGATTAAATCTCTAAATCCGACGTTGGAGATTGAATCCCTAGATCTGACGGTGGAGATTAAATCTCTAGATATGACGGTGGAGATTAAATCTCTAGATCCGACGGTGGAGATTGAAAGGAGGCTTAAGCCTAACTCTATAAAAAGGGGGCAAGGCTTGGGCGCAAAGATAATTGAGAATTCTATGGCTTTGCTTCCTTGGTTTTTGGGCGGCAAGGGATTGGAGGCTAGGGTTTTGTATCCTTTGCCGATGGCTAGGGTTTGGTTCATTCTCCTCCCTTGGTCGACACCCTCCATTGAAGCATGGCCGGCGCTCATCCCTTGAAGCATGGCTGGCGCTCATCCATTGAAGCTTGGCCAGCGCTCATCCCTTGAAGCAAGGCCGGTGCTCATCCCTTGAAGCAAGGCCTACGCTCAACCCTCTCCCTCTCCTTAGGGTCGGCGGACACCAAGGAATTGGTCTTTGGTGGTTGGCTCAAGTAAGGAGAAGAAGGGTGCTTTTCTTATTCCTTTTGTTCGGAGTGAATAAGGAAAGGAAGATACGCGATCTAGGAGGCTTCATCTCTTGGAGGATCGTTGCCCACACAACGTCCAAGAGGAGGATAGGACATACAATAGAAGACCTTGAGGTAAACAAGAGGTATAATTCTTGTTTTGGTTTCCTTTTGTTTCTTTGTATGATGTATGTAATTGAATATGGCTAATTTACTTGGACCTTGAAGATAAATACAAAAACCGGCGATCCGTACATCATTTATTCCGTGGCTAGTCGAGGAAAAGAGTTTGGTTGCTTGAACAACTAGTTTGTTCAAGAGACCACTCTAATCGAATAGCATGATGATGGATCGGTAGCTTGGGTAATCCCTCTTCATCTTCAATTAATTTTTTTTAATCCGGGGACGTAGACAGGATCGCCATGCACAAGCAACCGAAGGAGAAACAATTCTCCCCAACAACCTTGAGTTCTCTTATTGCACTACACCATTCTTGCATTACACTCTTATTGCTGGAGTTCTCTTATTGCATTACACGAAAAGAACAACCCAGTTTCATTACCTGACAAAGACCATATTAATGCTCTTTCTTACGTATGGGATATAAATTTTGCACTACACCATTGTTGAATGTTTCTCACGTATGATTGATCCAGATTGCTATAAGAACCTGAAGTGGATGTTTGAGAATGATATACGTGAGGTTTTGGACTTTATTTTTAGTATGGATGTTGTTGAGCTTATGTTTTTGGATTGTTATTGGAATATATCCCTCCACACCCCTACATGCAATTTATCAGGTTTATTCTTCCAATTCTTCTGTTGTTGCTTGTTCAGTCCATTTTGATCTTCTTTGTATATTTTGTTGCAATCCATTCCTAATCTTGTTTGATTTTCGATAAATCCTTTTGATTCATGTATGGAATGTATTGATAGCAGTAGAGAAGTATATGATAAGCAAGCATATGGTAGGATAAGATTACATGTTGTTTTGAGGGTACCCCACTCCTACAATCATTATGTGAGCATTAGTGCAATTATCCATTTTGGGAGGTTTTATATCAGGCTTGGTTTTTTTGATCGGATTGGAACTCATCATACATGTTGATTGTTGTAGGAGTCAGATCTTTTGAATACCTTAGATCCGGATCAATTTGGTGATCCCAAGTAACTTATTTTTTCTGTCTCTGAATTATTGATCTAGGTATTGTTTGGGGAACTAGCTAGGGAGTCATTATTTCTTTGTTTTCAGTATTGCTTGGGATGCATAAAAATAAGTGTGGGGAAATTTGATAGTCGCATTTTTATCGTGTGATTTTTATTTACATTTGGATATTTTAGGCTCTTTGATTTGGGTAATTATGGTTATTCAGGATGTTTTTGCATATTGGATCTATTTGCAATTAATTTATTAATCCCTATAATTTCAGTATTATTTTTCACGGGTTGAATGTGATTTTATAGGAAACATGAAAAGAGCCTAATCAGAGCAATCACAGTTGTCGATCCGGATCAAATCGATTGCAGCCGTTGGATTGATTGATCAGCCACTTAGGGATATTAATTGAAGCTATTTAACCCTAGATCTAAATCGGTGGCTGAGATCTAAACCGGCATGATCAAGCGGCTGAGGAAAATCACATGAAAGGCAAACATTTTCTATCGCGCGAGGTAGAACGCAGAAAACAGAACATTCAAGCGGCGTCTTCTTCTTCCACGAGAGCGCAGCGACAGAATCCACTCCAGCACTCCGGCGACGATTTTGACGATTCCAGAGGTCCTCCCCAATCCCATTCTACCCGGTGTACTCTCCTTCTTTTGGTCCGGCGGAGCTCGCGGCTGAAGTTGGGTAGCAGTAGTCCGTCGACCGAGCAGGGTGAGTCATCCATCATCACCGACGATTCTCAGATCCCTCACCACTGGGGTTGAGCTACCCTAGCGAGACGTGGTCGCACGAAGCTAGGGGTGACCTACTACTACAATGGTCATGGCAGCATCAATTTCTAGTTCCGGTGGTAGTACTTCTTCCGATTCAAGCAGCGTTCTCCAATTACAGCTGGTGGTGATGATAAATCCTTGTTCACAGATCCAATTCCTTCTATAGTAGTAGCTATGATTCGCGCCGCTTCATCTCCGCAGAGCCATCCATTGATTGTCGTGGTTGTGGCAGACCCGCATCCATCATCAGAGTTGTGAACTACCGCCATCGATCCAACTCTCGTCGGATTCTGACGGGAGATCCGTACCCGGAGACCATTAGAGCTGTTCGGTACCATCGTGGGTCACCGGAGAGGGTGGTACCTTTCTGGTGTTTGTGGATGACTGTGGTTAATTTTTACTTTATTGTTCTACTATTGTGTCTGTTATTGTTTTACTGTTGTTACATTATTTACTTTGGTTGTTTCAGTATTTTTACATTGTTGGCTCACTACTGTGCACTATATTTTATCAATATTGATTTTTTAGTGTTCAGTAGTGTTTCACTGATGTTTCAGTTGTATTTTGTTTGAGTGGTATATTGTGCATGTGGTAATTTGGTTTGCTAGTTTAGTGAGTCTTGTTAGTCATTTACAGTGTTTACCTAGTGGTTAGATTTATTTCCTTAAGTGTAATTATTCTTCCCAGTTTTTATTTACATTTGGCCAGTGTACCATATAGTGACAGTGCAGTGCTTGGTTGAATTGATTTCATTATTAGTTTAGATTTCATTTACATTTGGCCAGTGTATCGTATAGTGACAGTGCAGTGCCTCATTGAATTTCTTACTTTCCTTGCATTTAGTTTTTAGTGACTGTTTGACCACTGTGTCGTATAGTGACAATGCGGTGCTTGGTTGAATTATTCACATTTGTTTCTTGACCACTGTGCCGTATAATGACAGTGCGGTGCTTGGTTGAATTGTTTTATGTTTGTTAGTTTAGTTTTTAGTGACTGTTTGACCACTGTGTCGTATAGTGATAGTGCGGTGCTTGGTTGAATTGTTCACATTTATTTCTTGATCATTGTACTGTATAGTGATAGTGTGGTGCGTGATTACTTACTTTTGCACATTAGAATAGTTACTTGGTAATTGTTATTTGGTAGTTAGATTTACTTCCTGCAGATTTAATTTTCATGTTTGTTTACCAGAATTGTTTGGTCATTGCATCGTATAGTGAAAGTACGGTGCAAGGTTGAATCGTTCTTGCATTAGAGTAATTTCGAATAATTGTTTTAAGAAGTTGTAAGGACCCCTAGTGTTTACTTCTATTTAAAAACAAACGTCCAGCCATTAGGTTCGTTGGGAGACGATTCGAGTCAGTCCTATACTGCATTAGTGTAGTTAAGGGGTTCGGTAAATAATTTGGGAAACGGTATCATGCGCGACACATAATTTACCGGTTCATCATGGAGTCATGGCTTTCTGGAGAAAACCGTAGAGACGTTGTTGGGGACCGTTTGGTGCACTAAAGGGGGGTGAATAGCATTGATCGATTTCTTCGTCGATTGCATTCACATCATGTTCTTGTCTACAAAACGTTAGCACAACATAATACAAAATACAAATAACACATATACAAGAAAGTACAACACATGCACAACACAAGAGTTTTATGTGGTTCAAAACCCTAGTTCCTACCCCACGGCGAAGCCTTAGTGTCCACACTACTAAAACTTGTCTCCTTCTCGGAATAACACCAGAGGTGGAGAAAACCTCTTACAATAGAGTTTACACAACAATACAACCAAATACAAGAAGAAAATGAAAAAAAAAAATGCAAAGAACACTTTACAAAAGAATGCTTTTGATTGCTTGATCTTTTGGTTGCCTTGAGATGCTTTGAAGGTCTGGAAAGAAACAACGTTTCGCCTACAAGAACTGGCTTGTTCAACCCTCCATCGTAGCTTCCTTTATATATCTTGCATCAGATTGATTTTTCGCCTGGCAGTCAACTGTCCTTACCCCCAGTCAATTGCCAACCTATTCGTTGTCTCACAGCGAACTAATCCATGTAGGATTCTACTAATGGAGACTTAAGCAGTCGACTACCATTACCCATCAGTTGACTGCCAAGCCATGAGTCGACTCCTCAGTCGACTACGAGACTTTCTATGCCCTGACAATTTAAGGCCAATCGACTGCTCTACTCAACAATTGACTACTAGTGGCTAGTCAATTGGTCTAACCCACCAATTGACTGCTAGAGCCATAGTGAACAGTCGAACCATAGTCAACTACTCACCAATCGACTGCCCGAGTCAACTAGGCCTCCCTGAGTGTCGTGCACTCGACCAATCGACTGGTCAATACCACCAATTGACTGGTAAATCTCAAACATGAGATTTAACCCAAGTATGATCCCCTCATACTTGATAATTACCATTAGCCTGGACCTAAACCTTCTAGTCACTTCCATCAGTCTCACACCCTCAGGGTCCATCCGAGTCCTTCATGACTCCTTCACCCTTCGCGCTAGCCTTCAAGTACTTTCATTGGCTAAGTCATGCTATCGGCTACCCTTAGCTAATGTTGGTGCAAGGGCACCAGATAATCGAACCTAGGTTTTGATTATGGTAAAGACCCAAAGTTAAGGTCATATCGTTATCTCATGAGCTAAACTAAGTGTGCAGGAATGATTAAGCTGAGCTGAAGGTCAGTGATACCTGGAAAATCTCGAGTCGAGAAACCGTGGTGGTCGAGTGACACCGGGAGAACTTAGTGGGAGTCGAAGAACCCAGGTGAAGACCGGAAGCAAAGCGACATGTCATAAAGGACCAGAGGTAAGACAAGTGCGAAGAGAGATGGTAAGATCGTGTCCTCTGTAGGGGGACGACCGTAGGCGGCGATCTGACTAAGACTTCTAGTTAAAGGTCTAGGTCGAGATCGGACGGTAAGGAACCATCATATTTACCATATTCCGTGCTAACCACTTTTTTTTTATGAAGGGTAAATAGATATCATCAAGAAAAGAACAGACATACAGTAGCCTAGGGTTCATGCTCATGTCATGTCTGACGAAATGTCAGATCTGAGATGTACCCCGGCGCAGCGTACAAGTGCTCTCATGGGTACCACCTCTCACGTGGGCTCTCGCCCTGTCACGTAATACATCATCATCTACATGTCTCTCCCTTGTGTACCTTCCTTGCCTCTTTACCCGAACGTGACATCTAGCTGCGGCTTGCTCTCCTTGTGAATCCCTTCACATCTTCTTGCCTCCTTTGTCCGTCTGTCCATCTAGGTCACGATCCTCCGGTGTTGTCTCTTTTGCCTTCTACACATGCTGGACCCACCTTCACCTAGGCTTGCGCCAGCTCAGCTAGCCAACCCAGATGTTGCTTGCCAGCTCAGCTAGCCAGCTCACCTAGGCAGCTGGGGCATGCAACAGGTTGCTGCCCACGATGTTGCCTTGGCTCACGGCTTTAGGTTGCTTGCCCGTTCCTTCCTGCTACACACTCAACCAATGCTAGCATTTTCTGCACGAAAAAGACATTATGGCCGGCGAACGTCAATCCTGCAGCAGTCCTCGAATCCCATTTTTATCTTCCCGCGCGTTGCCTTCGTCCTCCCTAAGCTTTCGCCGGAGAAACGCCTGCATCAGCGCCTCAAATCCCATTTCTGACCTCCTGCGCATTGCCTTTGTCCTCCCCAAGCGGTTGGAAGCTTCAGATGCCATGGACAACAGCTGCGAGGCACCGAAAATCCATCGGAGCCACCTCCATCCCATCTCACGACAGAGAACCTCTGTCCTCTCCAGGCCTTCCTCCACGATACCTCACCACGCGGGAGTGCTTCCTCCCCAAGATGTCCACGCACCACCAACATGAAGCTCTGGCAAAGCACAAACCTCCATAGTGATCTGTCTCTGCTGCAACATCTCAATCGAACTAGCTGGCACCACCAGAAACTTCCCAAGACCACCCGCCAAGTAGCGCTTGTCCATCGTGCTCCGCCTTCGTCCCCGACCTCCATCAAACCAGCGTCGTTGAGTTTCTCACTTGTACAACCATCAACTTGGGAAGAAGGAGCACGGGAATGACTCGGGGGTAGGCTAGAGCCCCTCCCGCACAGCTCCTGCCACTCGTGGCCCTGTGAGGGTTCCGCTGACGACATCTCTCATGCCATCAGCATGACCCTGACGAGCTTCTCCTTTCGCCTCAGCCAACAACTCAAGAGGCAGCGTGAGAGACTCCCCCAGATTTCCCCACACCACCTCCTTTCTCCTTAGCCAATGACTTGAGAGGCAGCGTGAGAGACTCCCCCCAGGTTTCCCCACACCGCCTCCTGCCGCTTTGGTCCTAGGGTAGCTCACCGTTGGTTTCATCCCTCGCAACCCCTACCCCCTCCAGTGACTCCTCACTGTTGGTTCCTTCCCTCGCGACCCCCTCCATCCCTCGCAACCCCTGCCTGTAACGCCCGTAAAAAGTCTCCAGCAATTTTACGAGGATTTTTGGCTTTACGATAATGGGCTTTATGGGGGTTTTCTGAAAATAAAAGGAAATAGTCAAAAAGAGATGCAAGGCCTAGGAATTGAACCCCAAACCTCTAGAGATAGCCAAGCCCTATAGATGCACCCACTAACCATAAGCCCAATAGGATCATATCATTAAGAGAAGAGGGGAATTATAGATAAGGGTGATGAGGGTAAATGAAGGGGCATGGAAAAGAAAAGAGGAACTTCCCTTCCTCCCTTTATAAAGAAGAAGGAAGTTCCCATTTGACCACTTCTTCCTCTCCTCTTCATCCTCACCGAAACCACCTTGCTCCCCCTCTCCATTTGCACCTTTGGCCGAAATTCCTCCAAGCAAGAAGAAGGCTAGGGTTGGCTTCCATTAGGTCATCTTCCAACTAAAAAGCAAAGCGAAGGATGTAAGATTTCCTCACCTGCAGTATATTAGTTTTGTAGGATGAATTACATGAAAGAAATATGAGTTTGGAGCTTCATATGTTTCGGCCAACTAAGTCTTGGGCTAGGATTCATGAAATATGCTATTAGGGAAACCTTTTATATGTTGTATGCTCCAAGTAGGGATCCTTAGGTAACAAAAGTCCAAGGGTTTTAACCCTATATGTTTCGGCCACCAAGGGTTTAGGGTTAGGGTTTCATGAAGAGCTCCCCCTTATGAAGTTAGGTTATGATATATGCCTACATGAATAGATTTAGGTGATAAAAATCCAAAGATCTTAACCCTACAAGTTTCGGCCAACCCATGAAATTAGGGTTAGGGTTGCATGAAAATATTTCTAAGGATGCTATGATAGGTTATAAGGCTTCATGAATGAGTTTTAGGGGACAAACCCAAGCTTGAACCCTTCACAAGTTTCGGCCAACCAAGGAAACTAGGGTTAGGGTTGCAAGAAAAAGGCTTCTAAGGGAACTAGGGGATGTTGTATGCCTCATGTAGGAGTTTTAGGTGATGAACATGCTTTGTGATTAATATGCCATGAATATGCCAAAGAAATAGGCTTCATGTTATGATGTAATGTGCCATGAAATATGCTTAGGTGATGAACATGTTTTTATGATGTAATATACCTTGAATATGCCTAGGAAACATGCTACATGTTATGATGTAATGTGCCATGAAATATGCTTAGGTGATGAACATGTTTTTATGATTTAATATGCCTTGAATATGCCTAGGAAACATGCTACATGTTTATGATGTAATGTGCCATGAAATATGCTTAGGTGATGAACATGCTTTGTGATTTAATATGCCATGAATATGCCAAAGAAATAGGCTTCATGTTATGATGTAATGTGCCATGAAATATGCTTAGGTGATGAACATGTTTTTGTGATTTAATATGACATGAATATGCCAAGGAAATATACTTCATGTTTATGATGTAATGTGCCACGAAATATGCTTGTGTGATGAACATGTTTATACTTTAGAACCCCTTTAGGGTACTCTTATGTTATGAATGCATGTGTCCTTATGATAAGATGGAGATGCTTCCCTTTCAAGTAGGGATCAAGAGCTCTCCTTATGATAAGATGGAGATGCTTCCCTTTCAAGTAAAGATCAAGAGCTCTCCTTAAGATAAGATAAAATGGAGATGCTTCCCTTTCAAGTAGGGATCAAGAGCTCTCCTTATGATAAGATAAGATTAAGATGCTTCCCTTTTTATGTTGGGGATCAAGAGCATTCTTTATACTATGACAAGAAAAGAAAGGAATTAAGTATATTACTTTGTAAGAGGTTAAGTACCCGACCCGTCAGGTGGTCGTTAATCAAATCCATAGGGACATAAGAAGACGTAAGAGGTCTTGCACAGTAAGGCGTAAGAGGTCTTGCTCTGGTAGGTCCGGTGGCTCGCTACTGACCTATTAGGGAACGCGCATTATGTGGTACTTAACCTGGGGCCCCCCAAACAAGTTATGATGATGTTGAAGTATCTATATGTATATGTTTTGAAAAGAAAAGACCTTTATGAAATTGTGTATGCTTATGTTAAAGATTTTGAATGCTTACGAACTCATCCTTTATGCATTTTAGATGCTATGAAGTTAGGATGCTTACAGTAGTGTAAGAATACTTGTGACTATGTACCTTATGCATGTCTAGGATTTATGTCATTATAAATGTTTATGCTCAAGTTAAAAATGCTTATGATTATGTCCTTTATGCATGTTAGACTCTATGAAGTTATGATGCTTGCAGTAGTTTAAGAATACTTGTGATTATGTGCCGTATGCATGTTTAGGATTTATGTCATTATAAATGTTTATGCTCAAGTTAAAAATGCTTATGATTATGTCCTTTATGCATTTTAGATGCTATGAAGTTAGGATGCTTACAGTAGTTTAAGAATACTTGTGATTATGTACCTTATGCATGTCTAGGATTGATGTCATTATAAATATTTATGCTCAAGTTAAAAATGCTTATGATCATGTCCTTTATGCATGTTAGACTCTATGAAGTTATGATGCTTGCAGTAGTTTAAGAATACTTGTGATTATGTGCCTTATGCCTGTTTAGGATTTATGTCATTATAAATGTTTATGCTCAAGTTAAAAATGCTTATGATTATGTTCTTTAAGCATGTTAGATTTTACTAAGTTATGATGCTTATAGTAAGAACATTTGGGTTTATGTACTTCCTGCATGTCTAAGATTTATATCATGAATGCTTATGTTTAGATTATGCCCTGCTTAGTTTTAATTATGCTTAGCATGCTGATGTAAACTCTATGCCATGCTTAGGTTTCATTACATGGTATGTTGTTGATTAGTGTTACTATGGAATACTTAGGCCATTTATGCTAGCATGCTTATGTTTCTAATTGCTTGATGAAGTTCGTGTTTTTTTGTGAGTAGGCAAGAATCTTACTAAGCTTTATGCTTATAGTTTATGTTGTCCATATACTGCAGATCAAGGAAACCTGAACTAGAGGAAGTAGCAAGAAGGGCCCAGTGTGTGTGATAGTGGCATGGTGGAGAAAGACCCTATTACTATCTGCTTATATTTATATGCTCAATTAACAACTTAAGACATTGCTTCCGCTTATAAGACTTGTGAATTATTAGTACCATGTTGGATATTGCTTAGTTATGTTATTGTTCAATTACTTAAGAAAGTTGATATGATAGAACTCACAAATGGATCCTTATGATGGGCATGTTATGAAATGAGATAAGATATGGTAACATGCTAACTATGAATAAGATAGGTGATGCATGTAGAAAAGAAGGTTTATGCCATGATAACATGCTTAAGTAAATGGTGAAATGATCCATGTGTATTATGTTTTAAAAGAAAAAAAAAGAAAGGGGTAAAAGTAGCGCCGCCCTGAGAGCAGATAAGGGCGGGCGTTACACTGCCCCCCTCCGGCGACCCCTCATGGGATGCCGCCGAAGGGGAGGAGAGACTCGCTGGTTTGGAGCACTAGAGAGAGAAGCTCTGACTTCTCTCTAACATGACTACTGACTCCGTGCTTACCTCTTATTGCAAGGGAGTGACCAAGCTGACAGTCGGCTGTCAGCTATTGGTCGTCGACTGATTAAGGGCATCAGTCAACTAATGGCGATGAATTAGCCAAATACACAAGGTCAAAAAAGATAACGATTGATGTCGTCACTTCGCGATAAGATAAGGTGTCACCTTGTGATAATATCTACAAGTTGAGGATCTAGATCTGGACTTATTCCAAGGTACAAGTCTTTAAAAGGAGGGGAGGACTCGAACCCTAGATCATCAATCTTGCTCTCAAAGTGCTCCCACAATGTTTAATCACTAACGTCGTAACGCCGTCATAATGCCGACGCAATGCCAAGCTCACAACCTCTTCATCGGTAGCAACAAGTTTGTTTTATTTATTGTATTCATAGTTTTAATCGTAACGAGGTGAGGTAGGTTTGTTACCTCATCCTCGAGCTTTCAAATTTTGTGATCGTTGTCTCCTACCTCCAATGAGGAGGTGACTCTATAGTGGATTTCCCCTTTGTACGCGGTTAAGGATAGCGGGGCCTTGGAGTAGCAACCGTTGGGTTGTGAACCAAGTAAAAATAAATTGTCTTATTTATTTTTCCACTACACAACTTTGCCTTAATCAAACGAACGAAAAGAAACGATGATTTTACAAGCGCTATTCACCCCCCTCTAGCAACGCTTTTCGATCCAACAATTGGTATCAGAGCGGGGGCACTAAGATTTGGTGTAACCACCAATCTAGCACTTTTTGACTTTCTTTTCGTATTTTTTGATTCATGAATTATTTTAATCTTTCTTCTTATAATTTCTCCCATACTACTAATCCAACACGAAGTCTTGGTACTTTTTTTTGGTTGTGTGTTTGGAAGTATCAATCGAACTATTTGCTTTTGGAGTGGCCGACGGTAAAATGGACATAACTTTTCATACAAGTGGAACAAAGTATGCTACCCACCAAATCGAAGCTCTCTTAGAGATCTACACTTCTTATAGGCATTTACCCTCATAACAATCTATTTTCGTCCACAAAAAATAACATTTAGTAACCTTTCGAGGATATTGAAGGTCATAAGTGTTGGTGCAGGAGCACCAGATGATCAAACCTGTGTTTTGATTATGGAAAAAGACGCAAAGTTAAGATTGCATTGTTATCTCATGAGCTTAATCGAGTGTGAAGAAAAGTGAAAAAGCTGAAGCTGAAGGCTAGCGACACCCGAAGGAAGCGGCGGTGGTCGGGCGACACTCGAGTGACTTCGGAGGGAGCTGAAGGAATCGAGTGGAAGGCCGACAGCGAAAGCTACAAAGTAAGTATCGAGGTAAGCTTGTGTGGGTGAGCATAAGTGAGGTCGTATCCTCCTTACGGGGATGGTCTTAAGCGTAGATCTGACCAAACACATCCCATGGATGGTCTAGGTCGAGATCAGATGGTCGGTGGCCATCGAAATTATGTTTTTGTTAAGCTAACTTATGATTTCAGCTAGCATCAGTCGACTGCCCACAAGAGCCACTTGAATTCTTGAAATCAGTCGACTGCTGAGTTTTGCAACTCGACTGGCACTGCCATCAGTCGACTGATGATGGCCATCAGTCGACTGATGGTCATGGATCAACTTCGAGGAGTCAAGCCTTATCACCTCATTCCAATGAGCTTGGTGCCTAAATTTAATTGGTTGAAGACCCATTCGATGAGGGGCTCAAAAGCTATAAAAGGAGGGCTTCTCTAAGGGTTTTTCATTAATTCTAAAAGCCTCCAAGTGCTTCCGATATGCTACAACTCTCTGACATCCCTACGACAAAGCGCTGCAGACACGACGACTAGGGCTCAATCTTCTTCATCTATGAGTCATCGGTAAAAGTGTTTTTATAGTTTCAATCTGTACTTAAGTTCTTTATCATGCTTTTATCATAACAAGAAGAGGGGGAGTGTCCCTCTATCTCGATGTTTTTCATGGTTTTTGTATTCGATTAACTCCTACCTCCAACGAGGAGGAGTTCGTTAGTGATTTGCCCTCCGTGCGTGGTCAAAGACCACTAGGGCCTTGGTGTAGTAGCTGAAGGCTACGAAACAAGTAAAAAACTCTCTTATCATTTTTATATTGTTTTATTCTTTCCGCTGCATAACTCAAGTATCGAAACAAACGAAAGTTTTAATCGCTATTCACCCCCCCCCCCTCCTCTAGCGATCCGCTCGATCCAACAATTGGTATCAGAGCCAAGGGTGCTAAGATTTGGTGAAACCACCAATCTAGCCTTTTTACAGATTTATTTTTGAATTTTAAGAATCTTTTTTCGTTCGTTTAAATTTTCTCCCGCACTACTAATCCAAGATGAAGCCTTGGTACTCTTCTTTTGGTTTTGTTTTGCATGTATTCTCTTTTGGAGTAGCCGACGGTAAAACAACCATACGTACAAGTTGACCCACGGAATGGGATACCTACCAAAACGAAGCTCTCTGAGAGATCTACACTTCTTATGAGGGTTTACCCTCGTAACAAGGTGTCTTCATCCCGAAAATCCAACATTTAGTACCCTTTCGAGGACATCGAAGGTTGTAAGTGCTCATCTTTTATTTTAGTTGGTTATTTATCGTTTATTCCTTTTGTTTCTTTTCATTTCCTACATTTCTAATCGAAGGCGAAGTCTTGGAGCCTTTTTCGTATTCCTTTTTATTATTTGTGTGCAAGGTTTTCCTTCCAAATGGCCCACATTGAGGGGTACAACACCACCCGACCTCTGTTCTTTAACGAAGATGATTTCCTTTATTGGAAAGGTCGGATGGAGTGTTTTCTAAAAACACAAGTCGAGACTGGATAATCATCCAAACCGACTTTTCTCTATCCACCAATGATCAAGGCAAGCCCTTAGACTTCGACAAGTGGACCTATGCAACCAAGAGGCAAATGGAAGCCGATGCAAAGGCTACCCAAATGTTGCAGTGCAGTCTGTCCAAAGAGGAGCTCAACCGCATCGGACCCTTCATCATCGCAAAGGACCTGTGGAACAAATTAATCGAGCTACACGAAGGAACGTTCGATGCTAAGGTATGTAAATGTGACCTTCTTTTCAATAAGTTGTATAACCTTAAGATGCAAGAACACGAGACGAAGACCCAACTACACGCCCGTGTCCAGGACATTGTCAACGGCTTGCACACCATCGGACACAAGGTCAAAAACCGCAACCTCTTAAGGTACGTTCTTAATTCATTTCCTACGATGACCATGTGGGCATCCATGGTCGATGCCTACAAGGTCTCTAAGGACGTTTTGAAGCTTAGGTTAGAAAAATTATTTTTCGAGTTTGAACTTCACGAGCAGAATAATGTGGTCCGGGCCGAGAGAGGTATTTCTCTACTTGCAGGATAAAGAAGCAAGCCATCAACTAGGCAAGAAGATGGACTCGAACCCAAAGACGAATCAGAGTCCGAACCCGAAGAGGTGGAAGCAATAGTGAACGTAGTGCGGAAGATTGTTTGGAGGGAAAGGAGGCTACTAAAGAACCAAAAGAGGGCACAATTCAAATCAAATCAAAAGAAGGCTTTTCATGCAACATCGGACAACGAAGAAGGCATCGGCATAGCTTGTATAGCAAGACCTGAAGAGACCGAGTCAGAGTCTGAATCCAAATCCAACTACAACACCGACTCCGAACTTGAGGACTACTTCGAGAAGCAACTCATAGCTGGACCAGAAGGGAAAATTAAGGTTAGCCGCTCGCTAATTCATATGCTTTACAATACAATTAAATTGCTAACTAGGAAATTAGCTAAATCTGAGTCTATGGTCAAGTCTTTGGTTGAGGAGGTTGAAACCCTCAAACAAGAGATACCCCTAAACTCTTCGACTAGTCGAATTCAAGAGGAGGACTCAACTCGAGTTGAAAAACTCGAAGAAGAGAACTCTCTCTTGAAAGGATGAGTCCAAGAGCTCTGAGCTCGGTTGAACAAGTTCTCGACGGGGTCCAAGAATCTTAACCGACTTCTTGGAACTCAGAGAGCCGTGTACAACAGAGCTGAACTCGGATATAGCTCAAAGACTACGAATAGATCTTACATGTCTATCGTAAACCGTAGTCATCGAGTCCAAGCGTGGGTCCCGAAAACTTTATTAAACTCACATATAAGGACCAATAGGTTTTGGATTCCCCAGGATCAAGTTCATTACTTGACTATACCATATTGGTTCAATGATCTAGGGGGAGCTAATACCAAAATAGTATATCCGGTAACCTAATTGTTTTTTGTTAGAAAGGACTATAACTTGTCAATGCTTGATAACATAGTACCAGGACGTGGCGAGATGATAGTACGCTAGGAAAACAGAGTCTCGTGTATTCGGGCTAGATAAGACATATCTAGTTCGGTTCACTTGACCGAGTGGAACTAGCTAAAGCTACCTCACAGTATCCTAGACTAGTTAGACGAGAAAGTGGTCTTAGGTGAGTCAAGTTACTATTTTCTCGAAATTGGCTTTGTCTATGGAAGTGGTCGTTGTTCCGATCAAAGAAGGCCCCTGTGCCACGCCACGACCTGGAAGCCAAGATCTTGAAAAGGTGACTTGATGAGCTTAGGGACAAATCTGAATCTAACGCAAGGTTGACCAGTTTCAAATCATTAAATTTAATCAAGATAAAACTGGAATCATCTCACACAACATATAAGGTGAACCAATTCTAAGACACTTAGAATGGGTGAGATGAATAAGGAAGTCGATGTAAGAGCAACCTAAATATTGCAATGCGACTTGTCGAAAGAGGAGCTCAACCGCATCGAACCCTTCATCAGTGCAAAGGACCTGTGGAACAAATTAATCAAGCTACACGAAGGAACGTCCGATGCTAAGGTATGTAAACGTGACCTTCTTTTCAATAAGTTGCATAACCTTAAGATGCAGGAACATGAGACAGCGACGCAACTACACGCCTGCGTCCAGGACATTGTCAACGGCTTGCACACCATCAGACACAAGGTCGAAAACCGCAACCTCCTAAGGTGCTTTCTTAATTCATTTCCTAGGACTATCTTGTGGGCATCCATGGTCGATGTCTACAAGGTCTCTAAGGATCTTTCGAAGCTTAGGTTAGACGAATTATTTTCCGAGTTTGAACTTCATGAGCAGACTAACGTGGTCCGGGCGGAGAGAGGTATTGCTCTACTTGCAGGACTAAGAAGCAAGCCACCTACCAGGCAAGAAGATGGACTCGAACCCGAAGATGAATCAAAGTCCAAATCCGAAGAGCTGGAGGCAATAGTGAACGTAGTGCGGAAGATCGTTCGGAGGGAAAGGAGGCTACTAAAGAACCAAAAAAGGGCACAATTCAAATCAAATCAAAAGAAGGCTTTCCATGCAACTTGGGACAACAAAAAAGACATAGCTTACATGGCAAGACCGGAGGAGTCCGAACAGAATCCGATGACGAGTCCAACTACAACTCCGACTCTGACCCGGAAGACTACTTCAAGAGGAAACTCAAAGCCGGACCAAAAGGGAAAGTCAAGGTTAGCCAATCTTTAATTAGTACACTTTACCTTACAATTAAAATGCTTACTAAGAAATTAACTAAGTCCGAGTCTAGGGCTGAGTCGTTACTTGAGGAGGTTGAAACCCTCAAGTAAGAGGCTACCCTAACCTCTTCAACTAGTCAAGTTCAAGAGGGAAACTCAACCCAAGTTGAAAAACTTGAGGAGGAGAATTCTCTCTTAAAAGACCGAGTTAAGATTACATCGTTATCTCACGAGCTTAATCGAGTGTGCAGAAAAGTGCAAAAGTTGAAGCTGAAGGTTAGCGACTCCCGGAGGAAGCCACGGTGGTCGGGCAACACTTGAGTGACTTCGGAGGGAGCTGAAGGAATCGAGTGGAAGGCCGAAAGCGAAAGCTACAAAGTAAGTATCGAGGTAAGCTCGTGTGGGTGATCGTAAGTGAGGTCGTATCCTCCATACGGGGATGGTCTTAAGCGTAGATCCGAAGACATCCCATGGATGGTCTAGGTCGAGATCAGAAGGTCGGTGGCCTTCGAAATTATGTTTTTGTTATGCTAACTTGTGATTTCAGCTAGCATCAGTCGACTGCACACATGAGCCACTCGACTACTTGAAATCAGTCGACTACTGAGAGTTGTGACTCGACTGGCACTGCCATCAGTCGACTGATGGTCAAGGATCAGCTTCGAGGAGTCAAGCCTTATCACCTCATTCCAATGAGCTTGGTGTCTAAATTTGATTGGTTGAAGACCCATTCGATGAGGGGCTCAAAAGCTATAAAAGGAGGGATTCTCTAAGTGTCACGCCCTAGAGTATGCCGTGCCGAAAAGCAAACAAATGACATCTCCCCTGTACATGGACACATCTCGTGTTAATACAAGCCTTGTAGGCCACAACAACAACAATAACATATATATATGTAAACAAACCACAGCAGAAATATAAAACAACCACATCACAACTACATATAGTGTATACCGGTATGACTGACACATCACAACATAACGGAACATCGACAAAATCCAAATCCATAAGTGAGTACATCACATGAAAAGTCCACAACACAGTACACACGAAAACTCCAAATACATTACACACATACGGAAAGCCCAAAATGACCACAAGAGTCTAGGAGGTGAGATGTGATGTCAGCCAGCGGTGCTCCAAGTCGTCACGAAGACTTCTACCTGTTACCTGGGTGACAGAAAAACCCAGGGTCCGTGGTGGTGAGTATAACTCAGCAGGTAATAGGAAAAGCATGTATATATATCAAATATCACATGTAATTCAATAGTATAACCTAAAGGTACAATAGGTATAACAGTACAGTATATAAATGTAGGGTCGTTATGTTGGCCGGCTAGAGAGGGGTGAATAGCCTAATACGCGTATGGTGGAATTTTCTCATCGATTGCTCGTCTACAAATTCGTTAGCGCAAGCGGAAAGTATAAATAATAAAGACAAAGAAATAAAAAGAATACAAATGCTAACACAAAGTCGTAATGTGGTTCACGGTTGCACCGCTAATCCATGGTCCGATTCGTCCATGGTGAATCACTCCGCAAGCTTCCACTATTCTCTCCTTTGCACCAAGCTACGTGGAGGTAACCTCTTTACAAGAATTCACTCCTCTTACAAATATGATGTAAATAAAACCAAGTAAGAAGATGGAAACACTTTAGGGCACTTTGGGAGACTTTAGAGCATGAACATTAACCTCCCAAAGCCCCACACCCTTCCTCTTTATAGAGGAAGAGGGTTTCTTCCCGTTGACACAGGAGCAGTCGACTGATGTCCCTATCAGTCGATTGGTCCTGTAGCCGTTGCCCAATAACGACTACTTTTCACGTTGGATTCCATCCAACGACACCATCATCAGTCGACTGATCTTACCATCAGTCAACTGATGGACGTATCAGTCGAGTGCTCACGAGCTCGACTCGCTTCTGTGCCCGAAACCCTTGCGACCAGTCGACTGATGCATTCATCAGTCGACTAGTGGTCTCACAGTCGACTGCCAATCCATGGCACTTGAACCGGACTCGAACACTAGTCGAGTCACAGTCAACTTAGAGTAGTCAACTACCATAACATGGTAGTCGACTGATGTCGGGAAATCCCATCCGACACTTAGCCAAATGGCCAAGTTTCACCTAAGAGCACTACCCCTTCCCGGGTTACATTCGTTCACTCTCATCCCTTGGAGTCCCTCGCCTTCGAAGTTATCTTCGTCTAGCCACGTCCCTCGGATGACCCAAGCGCACGGCTCTGCAATGCCATCCTTCGTGTCTCGCCCTGAAGTCTACTTCCTCCGGCTTCACTCCAAGCTCCTCGTCTGGCGGTCCCTCGGATGCTCCAAGCGCACGGCTTCCGCAAAGCCATCCTTCACCGACTCAAGGACCGAGTCATGAGATGTGAAACTCGCCAAGGCTCCATGTGCGAATTACTAAGTCTTGCAAGACTCCAACGCACATATCAAATCCAAACATCCTAACTTAAACCCTTTGCCACACACATCAAAACCATATCAAGGGTTGATTGCACTAACAATCTCCCCCTTTTTGATGTGTGGCGATCCGTTTAAGTTAGGTAAAACATTTGATAAAAATACTAAGGTAAGAAAGCATATAAATAACATGATTAGCAACTCTCCCCCTAAATACATGAAACTCCCCCTAAATATAATTCCCCCTTACTTAAACAAATATATTTCTCCCCTTTTGACACCATCAAAAATATTAAACAAAGTTTAGAGGGAAACAAAATCCAAAACATGCCTTAAAATCGGATAAATGAGGTTATTGGGCATGTTATCAGACGATCAGTCGACTGGTTCAGACTACCAGTCGACTGGCACATGCATTTCAGGTTTTTCTAATTTTCGAACTGAATTTCAGAAATGCATTAGAAAATCTATAAAATTCAAAAAATCATGAAATTTGGGGAACACATTTCTTGTAAGTATCTTTATCAATGAAAAATAGTTTTCCATGAAAAATTATTATATTTTCAAATATTTTCTAAAAATCCAAAAGTTTCAAAATCAACTAGGTTTTTGATCATGTTTGTATCACTTTTAACACCTAGTTTTGCTTTAAATTGTTTCAAAACATGAACACACAGATTTTAAGGTAAGAAATTGTTTTGAAAACATATGAAATATCCAACCATGATCTTTGGGCAATATGTCTATGAATTAAGCATAAGCCTTCTACATGATTGGTCTATTATTGCTAATTTGACACTTTAAATGACCATCAAAATGCCATAGGCATTAGTGGACCATTAGTATCATCCTATCATCTCACCCATGCTAAGTTTTCAATCAAGGTAGCCTATGGTGAGTGTGAGATGTATCCTAAAGGTATTTGTATATACTTAACCATTATTTTCATGCAATTCTATACAAGGTTAAGTATCATCTTAACATATCACATGATCATAAAGTTACATATGAATGAATTTCACATTATGATCATGAAGAAAATGTATTTATCAAATTGTGATCATACATTAGGTATTACACCATGATAATAAAGCAAATATCACCTAAAGCATGATTTATCTAGTTATGGGTGCATTATCATCACCCAACACTATCTCAAAAATTTAGTCCCATCATCCTAAGTCAACCAAAAATATGATATAGGTAAATTCCATATGGTTGACTATCCTAGGGTTTTTCTAACCCTTAAGGATGGATTTAGGAACCCAAAATAAATTCTTTCCTATGGGGTTCACTAAAAATTCCTTAGGGATCCATTTTCTAGCTATTACCTTCTTTTTGTCTTGACCCCTAGCAATTAAGCATTTATAGGCCTTTTCATTTTTCTTTTCCTTATATCCTAGGCCTTTCTTGTTGAAGCTTGCCCTTTGGCTCCCTATAACCATGTTAAGGGTGTTGGAGCCAATGGTGAATTTTTCTAGGGCCTTGGTCAAGTGGTCTACCTTTTCCCTTAGGACCCTATTTTCTTCAATGCATGCATCATTAACATCAAATGACATATAGTCATGTGAGCATACAATATCAATGCTAGAAACATTATCATTAACATTTAAGCATGCTTTTTCTAATTTTTCTTCTAAGTCCTTAATTTGATCTAGCATGCATTTGTTCTTTTTCTTTTCCCTAACCAAGTCCTTAGCGAGGCTAGAAATAATTGACATAACTTTCTTGGGGGAAAGATCGGTTACCTCACTTACCAAATCATCTTTCGATGATGAGGATGTAGAAGAAGCTCCCCCTTCACTCAAGCTCTCCTCACTTGAGCTTGCTTCTTCATTTTCGGAGGAGGAGGAGTCTAGGTCGTCAAATGCCATTAGGGACAAATTTGTGACAAAGGCATTTTCTTCCTTGGATGATGATGATGATGAGAAAGAAGGGTCATCCCAAGTCCTTGCTTTTAGTGCCTTCTGTAAGGTTTTGCCCGGAAGCTCTGATACCAATTGAAGGGATTTCCCTTGTCGAGTCCGTGAGGGGAAACTTCGCTTCCCCTTTGCCTCGGTTGCTTGACCATGGTGATCCCTTCGATGTCCCCGGATTAAAAATTTAATCCTAGACAAAAGGGATTCCCAAAGCAACCAAGTCATCGTCGTGCTATTCGTTTAGAGAGGTCACTTGAACAAACTAGTTGTTCAAGCGTGTTAGTAATATATGAGAGATTTCCTAAGGCAATCGCCTTATGTATGAACCATTTATATGATAAATGAAGATTCACTATTTGAGTATACATGTTTAATGTATTTGATTGGATCTTAAACTCATTTACTGAATGTCCACGATACGATTCACAGCATGAGAGAATTTGTGATTGGATCACAACTAGTGAGTATCTCTACATGTGTAATTGTGATGTATCGGAATTATCCTAGTCGATGAATTGATGGATTTGGACACCATCAATTACGCCGAGACTAGCACGCAGTATACTCCTTGGTGTATCCAAGCAGCTGATTCTCACTGGCTGGAGACATAGTGATGTCCGGAGTTAATCGTGGATGCTAGTTATGGTAACTAGTTCATTGGAGTGACCAGCCGTAAGACTTCATATGGTTCTCTGCATATATAAATATGTCAATGAAGTTCTTACTGTGGCTTAAGTGCGATGTTCCTTTGACTTGCGGTATTCAAGTCATCTTGATCATGGAGACTCATGCTTTGACATCTTAAGCAAACATCTCCGAGGAGATGTGGACCCGGGATGATTGGGTATAAGTCGAAGTGATCGAAGGTGTTTGAATAGCCTATAAAGGATTCACCACTCCTTGCGAGGAGATGTATACCCATGGCCTCTCGTCGGATTGTTACTAAAGTCTTTGGCCAAAGCATTACATGTTTAGAGTAAAGTACTCTTCGATACATGTGGAGTAACTAGAATCCGTAGGACGAGGAAATAATACTTGGGCTAGGTGTGACGTAGTCAGCCTAGTGGGGACTGACACAATAGACCATGTCCTGAACCAAGTGGGTATAAGATGAGTGAAGGGAATGGGGCACGATTAATTCGAGCTACTGAAGGGTTTCAGAAATAGTTCTTGATCAACCGTTGATCTTTTCGATTAATTGGGGATCATGATGTACTACTAGGTGCCACTCATGATCGTTCTATAATTAATGGTTAATTATAGACGGCCAACATAAACCGAGAACCTATTTGGTCACACGCACAACGAGTGTAATCCAAAGGATTTAAAGCGAGCTTGAGAATGGGATTCTCAGACCGAGAGAAACTATGTTTGGTTGGACCAAACATAAAGCGAGCATGAAATTGTTTCAGTCGCAATGGAAGCGTGGATGGGCCGTGTCTTATGAAGACATAATGGATGGACCAAAATAGTTTGGTTCTAACCAAATGGATGAGAATAAACCAAAGGGTTTGGTTTATTTTAAACGAATGAACCAAAAGTTGGTTCGGTTCGTTTTAACTTAAAATAAACCATCATGGTTTGGTTTATTTTGACTTATCCTAATGGAGCGGGTTAACGGGCTTTATGGATATGATCCATTAACCATTAAGAGAATTAGTTCTCTATAAAATAGGGCTAAAACCCTAACCCTAACCCTAATCTAGTTTTGGCCGCCCAACCTAGTTGCCGCCCACCCCTTGAAGGAGTATTCGGCGCCAACACCTTCATTGCCGCCGCCCAGCTTTTGTGCCGCCGTCCAAGTCCTTGCCGGCGACCAAGCTATAGCCGGTGAACCCTCCGGCGATCCTCCGGTGATCCCCTATAGGTTTGGCATCAAGGTGAGCCTTTTCTTTCCTTGGTTGGCCGGCGCCTATATCCTCCACCAAGCTGTCCAGTTTTCTGGACAGCTTCTCCTCCTCTCGTCAGAGCGTCGTTTGGACGACGGTTAGTGCTCCGACAGCGGCTAACTTACCGGGGATTTGATCTCCAGTAATCCTCTGAGGTGGGGGATGAAGGATTCGTCAAACGGTTGACGAATACCTCTCCGGAGAATCGAGTTTTGAGGACTCAGTTTTGGATCCGAATTTGGATTCGGATCGTGATCATCTCTCGATCACGTTGTCTTCAACACGAGGCTAGTAACCCGTACGAAGACAAAGCTCGTGTCTTAGCGAAGTCATCCCGAGGAGCTCGGCGTGGATACGGATAGAGACGATTCTTACGAGGATCGTTCCGGTTGATGTCGTTCCCGCTACACGTCATACGAAAGGTATAACGTAGATAATTTCTTTTATTGCAAATTTTAATTTACGGTTATGTCTACACTTGTTGTAATAGCATGCGTGTGTTGTGTGTGTTGTAATAAATATAGATTTATTATTTTTAATTGCTTCCGCTGTGCTCATGTTTACGAAACATGATCGAACACACACACGCCGCAGTGCCGGAAACCCAACAGTGGTATCAGAGCCCAGGTTGTGTTTCGACATAATCGTAAAAATGGTTTTGCGATAGTCATAATGTATTTCTGGAAGGTTTCTAAATTTTGGAAATTTAGAAGTATTTATGGAAATTTTTCAATTTTGGAAAGTCTAGAAGTATTTATGGAAATCTTCCACTTTTGGAAAGTTGGAAGTATTTATGGAAATTTATATTTTCCATAAATAAAATATTTGATTAGATTCTGGAAATTTGTTTCCTAATTTAATCATGATTTGATTTGGGAAATCAAATCTTAAAATATTTTATTTCCATAAGTAGTTTTAAAGATTTAGGAAATTGGTTTCCTAAATAGATTTTCCTTAATCAAATAATTCCATGAATAAAATATGTGATTAGATTTGGAAATTTGTTTCCTAATTTAATTATGATTTGATTTGGAGAATCAAATCTTAAACATATTTTATTTCCATAAATAGTTATGACAAATAAGGAAATTATGTACATGACATAATTGTATGCCATGTAATTGCATTAGATGCATAACATTATGTCATGCGTGTCGTGACATGTAGATGTATGCCATGTATGCCATGCCATGTAGATAATAGTTATTTGCATGCAAAGAGGATGTGACATAAAACCCTAACTCAATATTAAAGTCTACACCTTCCATTAATATGGTTAGAACCAGAGTTCTGTTTCTTGTTTGGGTTGTTGGACTCACTCCAAGCCCGGCTCGAACCTGAACATGTTCAAATCATTGGAATAGTTTAACTCTAATATGGTAAGAGTCAGAGGTCAATCGTTAGTTTGGGTTGTTGGACTCACTCCAAGCCTGGCTAATTGGTTGAATGCGCTCTAACCATATTAAAACTATTTTGCGATTAATGGGTCGGCTTTAACTTGGAGCATCGATTTGTTGGACTCACTCCAAGGTCGATGTGAAGAGAGGTGAAGTTGGGTGCTATGCATATGATGCATACTTGTTAATGTGTTAACAACCCAATGTATGTGTAAACATTCAATTAGTTGATAGCACATTGTGATAGTTACATATACATGATATGTAATCGGTATACTTGATACCCACCATCATAGCTAAGAATGGCTTGTTGGACTCACTCCAAGGTTGTTCTTATCTATGATGGATATCAGCCCATTCGGAGATGGACCTACGATCTCCCGAAGTGATTTTGGGGTTTTTGAATTCGAAAAATGAATGGGATTTATAAATGTATATTGATGCATTTTAAAATCATCTTTCTCATATATGCTCGTTTTGTATTTCTAAGTTAATATATTGATCATGATGTGTTTGAATTTGCGTTCCATTTTGGATTCAAATAAATTGACTGGGCCGAACTTCTTGGACTGACTTAGAAACTTGAGAATTGTTCTCAAGGTGAAAAGCTTGTGTATGTCCTCGAAGCGCCTCTTCCCGCCCGTCCTAGTGACGATGCAACTTTGGACCAATTGTTGGCCTATCAGAAACATGTGAGTGATTCTGAACAAATGAGTTGCATCATGCTAGCCGCGATGGAACCCAAGCTACGAAAGCAGCATGAGCATATGGATGCTCATATCGTAGTCCTTCATCTCTGTGAGTTGGTTGATGAGCAAGTGAGATTCGAAAGGTTCGAAGTCTCCAAGCTCCTCTTCACCTCTGAGATGCAAGGAGGTTCATCTGTGGTACTGCTCAACATGCTGAAGACTGTGGAGCCTTCTGAGAAGCATGAGTAGGGGACAGTGTTGTTAGTTGATTCCTCGAAGAAAGGTTCTAAGAGGGAGTCAAAGGAACAACAGAAGGGGAAGAAGAAAAAGGCTAAAAGGCAGAACCAGCTCAAAAGGGCACTTGCCATCATTATGGCAAGGAGGGTCATTGGCGAAGAAATTGCAAGGTTTATCAAGAGTCCGTGAAGAAGGATAAGGCATCGGATGCCCCATCTTCTTCAGAAATCTTCTTTATTGATTGTCATTCTATTTCCTTAGACACTTGGGTATTGGATACTGGGTGTGGCTCACATATATGTAATGACATACATGGGCTAAGGAATAGAAGAAGACTCGTCAAGGGAGAGTCAAATTTACGTGTTGGGAATGAAGCAAAGGTTCCGACTCGCCATCGAACGTATTTGTTGAAACTCCTGCGGCAGACTTGTCTTAGAATCGGACAATTGCTTTATATTCCTTTGTTAATAAAGAAATGGTTTCCATTTGACGTTTAGTAACAATTGTTGTTACATAACTTTGAATGGGGTTCTTTATGGGACTGGAACTTTAAGCAATGGTGTTTATACGTTGGACGTATCCAGTGACATTTGCAATATCGAAGCGAGCAACAACAGTGCTCGAAAGGATAATCAAATAGACTCCTACATGTGGCATTGTCGTCTTGGCCATGTAAGCAAGAAATGCATGTCCGAATTACACCGATGTGGAATTCTGGAATCGTTTGAATTGGATTCATACGATACATGCGAATCATGCTTAAAAGGCAAGATGACTAAGTTACCTTTTATGGGAAAAGGTGAACGAGTGGGAGAGTTACTAGGTCTAGTACATACTGATGTATGTGGACCTATGTCAACTCAAGCTTTAGGAGGCTATAGCTACTTCATTACCTTCACCGATGATCACTCACGGTTTGGGTATGTGTTCTTGATGAAACACAAGTCTGAAGCCTTTGAAAGGTTCAAAGAATTCAGAAATGAAGTAGAGAAACAACATGACAAAAGTATTAAAATACTTCGATCGGATCGAGGTGGTGAATACTTAAGTCAAGAGTTTCTTGATTATCTAAGAGACAATGACATATTGTCTCAATGGACTCCGCCCTATACACCACAGTATAATGGTGTATCTGAGAGGCGTAACCGGACCTTGTTGGACATGGTCAGGTCAATGATGAATCATGCGACTCTTCCCAAGTCCTTTTGGGGTTATGCACTTCAGACAGCTGTTTACTTGTTAAACATAATGCCTACCAAGGTAGTCTCTACTACTCCATATGAGATATGGGCTAGTAAGAAACCTCATGTATCTTACTTGAAGATATGGGGTTGTCCTGCTTATGTGAAGCTTGGATCGGATCGCATAAAACTGGATGCTAAGTCTGATAAATGTCTATTTGTTGGATACCCTAAGGAAACAAGGGGTTACCAATTCTATCATCCTGTGGAACAAAAGGTGTTTGTTTCAAGGCATGCTGTGTTTCTAGAGAAAGAGTTTCTCTTGCAAGAAAACAGTGGGAGTGTCGTCGAGCTTGAGGAGGCTCGAGAGACTCAAATAGACATTGATGAGATACGGTGAAGCACAACGGTGACAACTCATAGTGATGAGCAATTTGGACCTATTGTAACACCACATCTTCGTAGATCTGGTAGAACACGCAATATTCCTGAGAGATATGGATTTCTCGTAAGTGAATCGAACGACGTGTTACTCATTGATGATGAGGAGCCTACCAGTTATGAAGAAGTGCTGACAAGTTCAGAAAGGGAAAAGTGGCTTGGTGCCATGAAGTCAAAAATGGATTCCATGTACGAAAACCAAGTTTGGAACTTGGTTGACCCACCTGAAGGCATAAAGCCTATAGGGTGCAAGTGGGTTTTCAAGAAGAAAACCGACATGGATGGTAATGTGATTACCTATAAGGCTAGATTGGTGGCGAAAGGATATCGTCAAAAATAAGGTGTTGATTATGATGAAACCTATTCGCCTGTAGCTATGCTTAAATCCATTCGGATGCTCCTGGCCATAGCGGCTCATTATGATTATGAGATATGGCAGATGGATGTGAAAACAGCTTTCCTTAATGGAAACCTGCTCGAGGACGTGTATATGATACAGCCTGAGGGTTTCACATCGGTTGATAAAACCAAGGTATGCAAATTGCGACGATCCATTTATGGATTGAAGCAAGCATCCAGGAGCTGGAATATCCGTTTTGATGAGACGATCAAAAAGTTTGATTTCTCACAAAATCCCGACGAACCTTGTGTGTACAAGAAGGTTAGTGGGAGTGCAGTCGTGTACCTAGTATTGTATGTCGATGACATATTACTTATAGGAAACGATGTGTCAATCTTACAGTCAGTTAAGGTTTGGTTATCCAAGACATTCTCCATGAAAGACCTGGGAGAAGCAACCTACATCCTTGGGATTAAGATCTATAGAGATAGATCGAAACGGTTGCTTGGTCTTTCGCAGTCTACATATATAGACCGAGTGCTAAAGAGGTTTAGCATGTCGGAATCCAAGAAAGGTTATCTGCCCATCGGGCATGGGGTACACCTTTCAAGTCTATGTCCGCCGCAGAAAGACGAGAGGATTTGCATGAGTAAGATTCCCTATGCATCCGCAATAGGATCTATCATGTATGTTATGTTATGTACGAGGCCCGATGTATCGTACGCTCTGAGTGTCACGAGCAGATACCAATCCGATCCAGGAATGGATCATTGGGCGGCTGTTAAGACGATCCTTAAGTACTTGAGAAGAACTAAGGATGTGTTCCTAATATATGGAGAAGGGGACATGGTGATACGCGGGTATACGGATGCGGCTTCGACGGACAAGGATGATTCGGTCTCGATGCGGATCGTGTTCACCTTGAATGAAGCGCGATGAGTTGGAAAAGTTCCAAACAAGAGATCGAGCGGATTCTACCACCGAGGCGTAATATATTGCGTTAAAAGAAAGGCGGTTTGGATCAAGAAGTTCGTTCATGAACTTGGTGTGATTCCCGCCATTGTTGAAGCAATACCGGTCTACTGCGACAACAATGGAGCAATTGCACAGGCGAAAGAGCCAAGGTCTCATCAACGATCCAAACATGTGCTTCACCGCTATCATATTATCAGAGAGATCATCAGTAGGAACGAAATACAAATCGAGAAAATTCCCACTGAAAGGAACTTAGTGGATCCTTTGACTAAAGCATTACCTCAAAGTAAGTTTGAGGGTCATGTTAGAGCTTATGGTATTGGATACCGTAGCGATTGGCATTAGGCCAAGTGGGAGTCTGTTAGTAATATATGAGAGATGTCCTAAGGCAATCGCCTTATGTATGAACCATTTATATGATAAATGAAGATTCGCTATTTGAGTATACATGTCTTCATGTATTTGATTGGATCTTAAACTCATTTACTGAATGTCCACGATATGATTCACAACATGAGAGAATTTGTGATTGGATCACAACTAGTGAGTATCTCTACATGTGTAATTGTGATGTATCGGAATTATCCCTAGTCGATGAATTGATGGATTTGGACACCATCAATTTCGCCGAGACTAGCACGAGGTATACTCCTTGGTGTATCCAAGCGGTGATTCTCACCGGCCGAGACATAGTGATGTCCGAGTTAATCGTGGATGCTAGTTATGGTAACTAGTTCATTGGAGTGACCAGTAAGACTTCATATGGTTCTCTGCATATATAGATATGTCAATGAAGTTCTTACTGTGGCTTAAGTGCGATGTTCCTTTGACTTGCGGTATTCAAGTCATCTTGATCATGGAGACTCATGCTTTGACATCTTAAGCAAACATCTCCGAGGAGATGTGGACCCGGGATGATTGGGTATAAGTCGAAGTGATCGAAGGTGTTTGAATAGCCTATAAAGGATTCACCACTCCTTGCGAGGAGATGTATACCCATGGCCTCTCGTCGGATTGTTACTAAAGTCTTTGGCCAAAGCATTACATGTTTAGAGTAAAGTACTCTTCGATACATGTGGAGTAACTAGAATCCGTAGGACGAGGAAATGATACTTGGGCTAGGTGTGACGTAGTCAGCCTAGTGGGGACTGACACAATAGACCATGTCCTGAACCAAGTGGGTATAAGATGAGTGAAGGGAATGGGGCACGATTAATTCGAGCTACTGAAGGGTTTCAGAAATAGTTCTGGATCAACCGTTGATCTTTTCGGTTAATTGGGGATCATGATGTACTACTAGGTGCCACTCATGATCGTTCTATAATTAATGGTTAATTATAGACGGCCAACATAAACCGAGAACCTATTTGGTCACACGCACAACGAGTGTAATCCAAAGGATATAAACGAGCTTGAGAATGGGATTCTCAGACCGAGAGAAACTATGTTTGGTTGGACCAAACATAAAGCGAGCATGAAATTGTTTCAGTCGCAATGGAAGCGTGGATGGGCCGTGTCTTATGAAGACATAATGGATGGACCAAAATGGTTTGGTTCTAATCAAATGGATGAGAATAAACCAAAGGGTTTGGTTTATTTTAAACGAATGAACCAAAAGTTGGTTCGGTTCGTTTTAACTTAAAATAAACCATCATGGTTTGGTTTATTTTGACTTATCCTAATGGAGCGGGTTAACGGGCTTTATGGATATGATCCATTAACCATTAAGAGAATTAGTTCTCTATAAAATAGGGCTAAAACCCTAACCCTAACCCTAATCTAGTTTTGGCCGCCCAACCTAGTTGCCGCCCACCCCTTGAAGGAGTATTCGGCGCCAACACCTTCATTGCCGCCGCCCAGCTTTTGTGCCGCCGTCCAATTCCTTGCCGGCGACCAAGCTACAGCCGGTGAACCCTCCGGCGATCCTCCGGTGATCCCCTATAGGTTTGGCATCAAGGTGAGCCTTTTCTTTCCTTGGTTGGCCGGCGCCTATATCCTCCACCAAGCTGTCCAGTTTTCTGGACAGCTTCTCCTCCTCTCGTCAGAGCGTCATTTGGACAACGGTTAGTGCTCCGACAGCGGCTAACTTACCGGGGATTTGATCTCTAGTAATCCTCTGAGGTGGGGGACGAAGGATTCGTCAAACGGTTGACAAATACCTCTCCGGAGAATCGAGTTTTGAGGACTCGGTTTTGGATCCGAATTTGGATTCGGATCGTGATCATCTCTCGATCACGTTGTCTTCAACATGAGGCTAGTAACCCGTACGAAGACAAAGCTCGTGGCTTAGCGAAGTAATCCCGAGGAGCTCGGCATGGATACGGATAGAGACGATTCTTACGAGGATCGTTCCGGTTGATGCCGTTCCCGCTACACGTCATACGAAAGGTATAACGTAGATAATTTCTTTTATTGCAAATTTTAATTTACGGTTATGTCTACACTTGTTGTAATAGCATGCGTGTGTTGTGTGTGTTGTAATAAATATAGATTTATTATTTTTAATTGCTTCCGCTGTGCTCATGTTTACGAAACATGATCGAACACACACACGCCGCGGTGCCGGAAACCCAACAAAGCGACCATCCTCTATTCTACGAGTAGCCGCGGAATAGACGATGTCCGGATCGCCGGTTTTTGTGTTTATACTCGGGATCCAAGGTATTATTTAGCCATTTACAGAAATATAACATGCTTATATTTTGAAAAACAAACACAAGCAATGAATAAAAGAGATAGAAGAATAGTTATACCTCTTGGTCTTCTAATGTATGACCCTCCTCCTTTTGGACGTCGTGTGGGCGACGATCCACCAAAAGTCGAAGCTTCTAGATCGCAAAACTTCCTTCCTTGCTTTTCCCAAGCAAGAGGAAGAAAAGAAACAATGTCTTTCTCCTTCCAAAACTCAACCAACAAGGAATCAATCCCTTCCTTGCCGCCGGCCAAGTAAATGAAGGAGATGGTGGTGGGAGACAACCAAGATACCTAGGGAAACCCTATATCTTGTTTCCACCACCTAAGGAGAGGGAGAAGAGAGGTTTTGCCGCCGGCCAAGAGCTGGAACAGGTCTGGAAAAGGAGCTGGACGCCGGCCACCTTTTGAGGAAGAAGAAGAAAAGGAATTTCTTTCCTTAATTGGTGCCGCCACCCTCCTAAAACCCTAACCCTAGTCTTGCCGCCAACTAGAAAACCTAAGCCTCTCTTCAATTTCATCATGTCATCCACGACCACTCCCCATGCCCTCCTTTTATAGAGTTAGGGATAAGTCATGAATTAATCTCCTCCATTGGTTCTAGGGATTTAATCTCAACCGTCGGATCTTAGAGATTTAATCTCTACCAATGGATCTTAGTGTTTTGTTTCTATCCATTGGATCTAAGCATCTTGAGGTGTTAATGGGCTACATTAGGGACCATGAGGAGGAGTTGGGTCTTGGCCACCCATGGATCAAGCCCACATAAAGTCCGATCCACTAATGATGGTCCAATCCACTAAAGGTCCATCATTGATCTACCTCACCAACCCCCATATGATAATATGGGCTCCATATATTATTTGTACATTTTCTCCCCGTGTTTAAGATCTCGAATGTCCTTCGATTAATTAATTTACTAACCATTAATTAATAAACATCTAACTCCTTGAGTAGTACCACTCAACCTTTTCATCATGCCGGACCAAGTCCACCTGCAGGGTTTACATGATGAACCTTATGAGCTCCTCAAGGGGACATCATCATCCTAATATATAGGACACGGTTTCCTCCTATAATCAACGGCACACCATATAAATAATATCATCTCCCAACTTACCGAGTCTATCGATTTAATCTATAAATCTCGCCCATTGGTGAATCAAAGAGATGAGTACCAAGTATATGTGCCCGTTATTATATCGGGATTAAGAGCATGTACTAAATAATATCTGAGGTCCGATTCGATTATGTAGTCAGCAATAAATCCAATCACCTCTGTGTTGGTCCTGCTCAATACACACAAAGTGCACTAGTGTGATTCTATGGTCAAGACAAACCAATACCAAATCACACTACAACCATTCCGATGGTTTGTCCAAAGCCATCTCGGTTGTGAGCCTTTACTTATACTTTACAAGGAGCCGATAACATGATCTCCCGTGTGACATCACACACCATGTTATCTACAATGTAACGTATTAGACAATATTGCATAACCATAAAAATATGCAAACAATGATCATGTGATTCTTAATTCAAAATAAAGATGTTCATACAAAAGAGCTAGGCTTTCAGTATACATCCCAACAATCTCCCACTTATACTAAAAGACTATGCTGTCCTTATAGTGCCATACATCTGATTCCCCTTCCCTTCACATGCCTATTAAAGCTCTCGCTAGAAGGGCCTTAGTGAAAGGGTCTACCAGGTCATCCTCTGATGCAATCTAGGCGACAGCAACTTCTACCTCCTTTACGATTTCTCGTATCAGGTGGTACTTGGACTCTATGTGTTTACTAGCCTTATGGGCTCGTGGTTCCTTCTAGTTTGCAACTGCACCATTATTATCACAATTAATTGTGATAGTTCTGGGCAAACCAGGAATCACATCCAAGTCCATCAGGAAGTTCCTGAGCCACACAGCTTCTTTGGCTGCCTCATAGGCTGCCACATACTCAGCTTCCATGGTGGAGTCCGCCACGCATTTCTGCTGGGCACTCCTCCATACAATGGCTCCACCTCCCAAAGTAAACACAAACCCTGAGGTAGATTTACTATTATCCCTATCAGATTGGAAATCAGAATCCGTGTAACCCACAGGGAGTAATTGGTCTGCCCGGTAAACTAGCATATAATCCCTAGTCCTTCTTAGGCACTACAATAAATGCTTTACCGCAGTTCAATGTCCCTGTCCTGGATTACTCTGATATCTACTGACCATGCCTACGGCAAAGCAGATATCTGTTCTCGTACATAGCATACATTAGGCTTCCTACTGCCGAAGCATAAGGAACTGCCTATATCTCCTCTATCTCTTTAGATGATCTAGGACACATCTGCTTAGATAAAGGAACTCCATGCCTGAAGGGTAGAAAACCCTTCTTGGAGTTTTGTATGCTAAAACGATCCAAAACCATGTCTATGTATGAAGCTTGGGATAAGCACAACATCCTTTTATCCCAAGGTTGTGACCCACTTCTCCCAAGTCCTTCATATCATACTGTTTGGACGACCATACCCTTACGTCTGATAACATTTTGATGTTGTCGCCAACCACCAAAATGTCATCTACGTATAGTACAAAAATACCACTACGTTTCTGTCACATCTCTGATATACACAAGACCCATCCGAACTTTGAATAAATCCATAAGACTGGATTTACTTCCTCAAAGCGGATGTCCCAAGTCTTCAAAGCTTGCTTCAGTCCATTAACGGACTGATTAAGCTTATACGCTCTTTGCCCTTAGCAATGAATTCCTCTGGTTGCTTCATATAGATGTTTTCCTCAAGACTTCCATTAAGGAAAGCTGTCTTGACATCCATCTGCCACAACTCATAATCCATATGAGCTCCCCGACCTGACTTGAATCCATAGATTCAATCTCAGTATTCATTGCACTTTGCCAAGATGTTGTATTTATATCTTGGATTGCCTCGTCGTATGTCTAGGGATCAGGTTCATGTTTGCTAGGGACCAAATCCGAAGATTCGTCTAAAAACATGAATCTAAGAGGCTGTCTAACAACCCTCCCACTACGACGAGGTATCATCTGTGTATCCTTTGTGACACGCGGTGCAGTGACATGTGGTATGTCCTCTTGTACCGGTGGTACTAAAGAAGTGACTTCCCTTTTTAACTCCTCCAGAACAATTTTACCCTTGGGCTTGTGGCTTATCACATAGTCTTCCTCTAGAAATCTGGCATTCGTGTTAACGATCACCCTCTGATCTCTAGGACTATAAAACAAGTCAGAATAACTCATCATTGATCTAACCATCTTCATAAGAGTCCTATTCCTTCGTACTGCTACACCATTCTGCTGGGGTGTGCCAGGTGTAGTCAATTGGGATTGAATCCCAACCTCTGATAAGTAGTTCCTAAACTCTCCCAAGAGGTTGTCACCACCACGATCAGATCGTAGTGTCGTCCATATCTTGAATAATCGTCTATAAAAGAGATGAAATATTCAAGATTACCTCTTGCCTAGATAGTCATAGGACCTCACAAATCAGAATGAACCATTTCTAACACATCTTTGGCTCTATACCCCTTGGCCTTGAAAGGCCTCTTGGTCATCTTACCCTCCAAGCAAGATTCGTAGGTTAGGAGATCCTCCACCACTAATGAACCCAAAGGTCCATCAGCTATCAACCTTTGAATTCTGCTTAGGTTAATGTGACCAAGCCTAAGAAGCCAAAGATATGTTTGGTTCATCTTCGAAGGTTCTTTTCTCTTATTGGAATTAGAAGATGAGTTATTAACATCTATTTGCATCGTGGGAGCTTGTGGTTCAAGTTATAAATTTCCTATCTATCATGAAAAGAAATAGATTATCCATCCAAAAACTATTTAGAAACCGAAATCAATTCTTTCTAAATAAGGGTACATAAAGGAAATTCTTAAGAACCAAAAACCTTTATTTTTCTCAAAAGATAAATAAAACATCTCCCACTGCAATAGCCGCCATCTTCATGGCATTGCCCAAGTAAATAGTAATCTCCCCTTCAACTAGTCATCGGGTTTCCTGGAACCCCTGCAAATTGTTGCAGACATGATTAGTGGCTCCCGTATCTACTCACCAGGTGTCGGTAGATATCACCGCTAATCATGTTTCAATGACTAGTCCAAAAGATATACCTATGTTCTATTTTGGATTGGGACAGTCCTTCTTCCAATGTCCATCCTGCTTGCAAGTGAAGTACTTGCCTTTTGGCTTCTTCACTCTTCCCTGAGATCCTCGCACCATCTTTGCTTCACCTTGTTTCTTCTTCTTCTTGCCTTTCGGCCTAGAAGTAGAAACTCTTTTGAGCAATGATGGCTTGAGGACACTCTTCGAAGATTGCATACTAGCAGATAAGACAATATTTGGATTCATTTCCAATCAATATAATTTGGGTACAATAAGTTATTTCCTTTAGTATCAAAATAAGTGGACTGAAAGTCAATTTTGAAAATCCTAAGAATCACATAGATCATTACTGTAGATTTCAAAAAATTATTGATTCCTCAAACAATAAAATTTTAAAATCAACCAACACCTCTAACCACTGAGAATATCGCATGCCACGATAGTGTGGACGTATACGAATTCTTCATTTGTAAGAGGAGGTTTTACCCATTAATTTTACTATCTTGTCAACCTAACTTTTTGACAAGTAAAATTAATAGCTGGTTTCTCTTCGGCCCTACAAATAAAAGCAGTGACTCCGATGGGGAGGATACTTATATTTGCATCTAAGTGTTCACCATTACTTAGTACTAAGGTAATTATCTCGGGTTATGTGCCTTACGATGGGCAAGTACACACGCTCCTTAATAATTACCTATAACCATATTCGACCCTGTGATCCACAAACAAACTCATCCGATGGGGAGGAAGGCACTCAGAGCCGACGCGCAAGTTTGCTTGCATCACATGTCAAATCGTAATGGAGGCCATGGGAATTTATAAAAATATCCCTCTCCCACTTAGTGATTTGAAAATGAGGAATTTTCTAGGCTACGACATGCATATCAAACAATAAGCAATAAATATGAAAAATAAATTATTTTCCAACTATTATGGCTTTTGTCTTCAATATGTCTCCCGTCGCGCCGCCTTCTCGTCCGCTCCTCCTACGCCATGTACAAGCCATCCGGAGATCCGAGCCGAGACCAAATCCTATTTTAATTTACATCCATCGATCCTATACTCCACGAGGGAGTGTACATGAAATCTAGATCGAAAGTAAAATAAAATAAAGAGCGGCTAAACAATGCCGTATTTAATTTACAAAAACTAAATACTAGCCTCGTCAACCCCGAGGATTCAACAAATAAACATTTACACACATACAATCACATACACACACATGCCATAATAGTCGGATCTTATGCCTGCAACCAAAGAGTTAAACTACACATATCCTACTATTATCCGGCACATATAATATATGAAAAGTGCATAAAAATTAACCGAATCCTAAACACACAAAATCGGAAACCTTGGCTCTGATACCAAATGTTGGGGTTGATCCGTGAGCTCTGATACCAATTGAAGGGATTTCCCTTGTCGAGTCCGTGAGGGGAAACTTCGCTTCCCCCTTGCCTCGGTTGCTTGACCATGGTGATCCCTTCGATGTCCCCAGATTAAAAATTTAATCCTAGACAAAAGGGATTCCCAAAGCAACCAAGTCATCGTCGTGATATTCATTTAGAGAGGTCACTTGAACAAACTAGTTATTCAAGCGACCATCCTCTATTCTACGAGTAGCCGCGGAATAGACGATGTCCGGATCGCCGGTTTTTGTGTTTATACTCGGGATCCAAGGTATTATTTAGCCATTTACAGAAATATAACATGCTTATATTTTGAAAAACAAACACAAGCAATGAATAAAAGAGATAGAAGAATAGTTATACCTCTTGGTCTTCTAATGTATGACCCTCCTCCTTTTGGACGTCGTGTGGGCGACGATCCACCAAAAGTCGAAGCTTCTAGATCGCAAAACTTCCTTCCTTGCATTTCCCAAGCAAGAGGAAGAAAATAAACAATGTCTTTCTCCTTCCAAAACTCAACCAACAAGGAATCAATCCCTTCCTTGCCGCCGGCCAAGTAAATGAAGGAGATGGTGGTGGGAGACAACCAAGATACCTAGGGAAACCCTATATCTTGTTTCCACCACCTAAGGAGAGGGAGAAGAGAGGTTTTGCCGCCGGCCAAGAGCTGGAACAGGTCTGGAAAAGGAGCTGGACGCTGGCCACCTTTTGAGGAAGAAGAAGAAAAGGAATTTCTTTCCTTAATTGGTGCCGCCACCCTCCTAAAACCCTAACCCTAGTCTTGCCGCCAACTAGAAAACCTAAGCCTCTCTTCAATTTCATCATGTCATCCACGACCACTCCCCATGCCCTCCTTTTATAGAGTTAGGGATAAGTCATGAATTAATCTCCTCCATTGGTTCTAGGGATTTAATATCAACCGTCGGATCTTAGAGATTTAATCTCTACCAATGGATCTTAGTGTTTTGTTTCTATCCATTGGATCTAAGCATCTTGAGGTGTTAATGGGATACATTAGGGACCATGAGGAGGAGTTGGGTCTTGGCCACCCATGGATCAAGCCCACATAAAGTCCGATCCACTAATGATGGTCCAATCCACTAAAGGTCCATCATTGATCTACCTCACCAACCCCCATATGATAATATGGGCTCCATATATTATTTGTACATTTTCTCTCCGTGTTTAAGATCTCGAATGTCCGTCGATTAATTAATTTACTAACCATTAATTAATCAACATCTAACTCCTTGAGTAGTACCACTCAACCTTTTCATCATGCCGGACCAAGTCCACCTGCAGGGTTTACATGATGAACCTTATGAGCTCCTCAAGGGGACATCATCATCCTAATATATAGGACACGGTTTCCTCCTATAATCAACGGCACACCATATAAATAATATCATCTCCCAACTTACTGAGTCTATCGATTTAATCTATAAATCTCGCCCATTGGTGAATCAAAGAGATGAGTACCAAGTATATGTGCCCGTTATTATATCGGGATTAAGAGCATGTACTAAATAATATCTGAGGTCCGATTCGATTATGTAGTCAGCAATAAATCGAATCACCTCTGTGTTGGTCCTGCTCAATACACACAAAGTGCACTAGTGTGATTCTATGGTCAAGACAAACCAATACCAAATCACACTACAACCATTACGATGGTTTGTCCAAAGTCATCTCGGTTGTGAGCCTTTACTTATACTTTACAAGGAGCCGATAACATGATCTCCCGTGTGACACCACACACCATGTTATCTACAATGTAACGTATTAGACAATATTGCGTAACCATAAAAATATGCAAACAATGATCATGTGATTCTTAATTCAAAATAAAGATGTTCATACAAAAGAGCTAGGCTTTCAGTATACATCCCAACACCTTCGCCTTTCCTTTTTCTTTGGCCTTCTTCTCTTCTTCTTCTTCTTTTGTTCTTTCTTTTTCCTCTCCTCTTTGCTCTTGTTCAAGAGGGGACAATTATCCCTTATGTGTCCCTCTCCTTGACAATTGTATCAAATAACCTTCTCCCTTGGTCTTCTCCTCCTATCATTAGATTTATTAAATTTAAAATTTTTCAATGCACGCCTTACCTTCCTTACCATGTATGCTTCTTCTGTGCTATCCATGGAGGAAGAGGAGGATGCTTCATCGGAGGAGGAAGGAGTCACCATCTTCTTCTTCCCTTTGTTGGCCAATAGTGCCACTCCCCTTGATGGTTGAGACTTTGGCTCTTCTACTACTCCTTCGAGCCTTGTTTCGTGGAGCTCCATAGTTGAAAAGAATTCCTCCAAGGTGCTATTCTAGGTTCTTGGAGATGTAGAAAGAATCCACCATAGAGCTCTACTCCTTCCCGGGTTACATTCACTCACTCTCATCCCTTGGAGTCCCTCTGCAGCGCCATCCTTCATGTCTCGCCCTGAAGTCTACTTCCTCCGGCTTCACTCCAAGCTCCTCGTCCGGCGGTCCCTCGGATGCTCCAAGAGCACGGCTTTCGCAAAGCCATCCTTCACCGACTCATGGACCGAGTCATGAGATGTGAAACTCACTAAGGCTCCATGTGTGAATTACTAAGTCCTGCAAGACTCCAACGCACATATCAAATCCAAACATCCTAACTTAAACCCTTTGCCACACACATCAAAACCATATCAAGGGTTGATTGCACTAACAATAAATACATGCATATACCATCTAACCAGATAAACAACGTATAATGCAGACGTACTTGGAAGTCTGCTACGCTACTCTGATCCAACCTGAGCATATATCCAACATATATAAAAGGAAGAGTAATACTAACTCACAATATACTCATGATACAGGTCAAGGTATCTAATGGTCTGTCCAACAAATATACAAGTATCCGACACAACCGTATAACAAATGCAAGAAGCATGCATGAGTATGATGTACAACCAAATGCAGCAAGCATAGTACAATCAAATGCAACATCACAATAAGCATATATATATATATATATATATATATATATATATATATATATATATATATATATATATATATATATATATATATATATATATATAGACACATGCATATATGTATATATCTAGCAATATGCAAAGTGCCATAAGATACGGCAATGCAGCATGCATGGTCATGCCTGCGCACCCCTACTCGCTACCACAACCCTAGTGTGGCCTAGGTGACACGACATGACAACTGTCCCAACTCAACACCAACCACCGCTCTAGAGTGGCCAAGTGGGTAGTATGATCAAGTAGCATATAAGCGTAAAGAGCTCACTACACAATGAGGGTCCCTGTTGCTGGCCACTCCGACTGACACTATTAATGAGTGGTCGAGTGCCACGCACCCAGGACAACTGCACGCAACTCCAACTACCACCGCCTATAGTGGCAGAGTGCGGCACAACAAATGCTTTGTCCTCACACCAGTTATTCCTCGGGGAGTAATCTGGGAGGCAAGATGATTGATGACTCTCTCAACCCCAAGGGAGACTATGTCGTCAGAATGCATGCAAATGACATGAATGTACTGTCACACGTACAAACATCTACCATAGACTCTCCGTTCAATAGAGAGTCATACCAATCTAAACAAAACACTCTCTATCCTGTAGAGAGTCGTACTCAACTGATCGACGAACTCTATTTTCTAGAGAGTCGTACTCAACTGATCATAACTCTCTATCCAATAGAGAGTTGTACTCAACTGATCATAACTCTCTATCTAATAGAGAGTCATACTCAACTGATCGACGCACTCTCTATCTTGTAGAGAGTCGTACTCGACTAATCATATCAAGCTGGGACCACCGGTCCATAGCGACACACTAATCACCCTTCACTTAACCATTACACAACACATGGTTGGTAATAAGTATGCAACATACGGGTATTGGAATAAATCCTACCTTTAGGGAATTACCTACCCACGGATGAACCTTTACCCAATTTACAAATCAGGTTATCATCCGTACTCCAACATCTACACCCTGCTAAACATTTATAGATCTACCTACATCACATCTATAACTCCTTAATCATGAAAAAGGAAAATGTGATATCAACATTTGAGCATATATAACCAACAACAAGTATTAAGCATATGGATAATAAGAGCAGGGTCAAGATAATATGAACACCTAACATGCTCATATCTATGACTAAATCTGAATGCAATTACATCTACCTGACCAGGGCAGGAAATTACCCACCTGATTTGAAGACTCCTCTGAGATGCTCCACATCCAAAAGACTATTTGGAAGTATCATTTGCCTCCATGTCCAAGAATGTATCTCGATTCAACATCCTGCACACAACATGGAATATAATTAAGTTCTATCGTACATCAAATAATCGAATCAAACGCCACATCGACTTCGTGTCTCAATCTATAAGATTGAGTTAGTTATCCAATTAACCAAATCAATCCTTCACATCCATCCCTATATTGCATCATCAACCAACACCAGATCAGATAACGAAATAACCAATAGTATACATCCATAACAACCTAGCTCCTGCCTCACCTAGGTTAGCTTCAATTGCTAAATAGCTCCATCCAAATCAACTAGTTGAACTGCAACAACTCAGTTAAATTGGAGGCAGATTCCAATTCCAATAATCCTAAACTTGAAATTACATAGCATTCAAATTTCTCTCAAACCTACTTTACCATCCACAACCAAATCACAACCAACCAAAATTAACAACAATAAAGAAATGAAAGATAAATTAGCTTACCAGCCCTTATCCAATTCATAGATTTGCCTTAGTCCACCGTAAGCTATGATGATACGAGAATCAATTCACTTGTAGAATCTGCCCCCCCCCTTGACCCCAGCTTGACTCATGAAACACCAAAGTTCTAGATCGGCATACTCAGCATAGGTCAACAGTGAAGCTAAATAGAAATTGAAAAGAATCGATCAATTACTAGGAATTGAGTAAGAACAGAACCACCTAAGCTTTGATCACCTAGCTCGAATCCCTCCTCCCGCAGTGAGCTCTAGAAATGACATCCTCCTCCTTGCAACAACCCCACAACCAATGCCTCAGAAGAAGACAGCTTGGTGCGACTAGTGATCGACCAAGCAAAGATTGGGCCTCACTCGCAGCGAGAAGAAAGGCCATCGACGAAGCAAGGCAATGATGTTGGGCTCGCGTCGATCGATAGCGACGAGCGAGCAGGAAGGTTGAGACCAATGTGATGGATTAGCAAGAGGAGCAGCGACGCCGGCGAGATCAAGCTTCCGTGATCAGAAGGACGGTTGCACAGAAGAGAGGAGCCGACGATGACAAGGAAATCGAGGATGAGGAAGGTTGCTCGCTGTGTTCGGCATTGCTTGCGATCGGCGATGCCGCTTGCGGTGTTAAGGGGCGACAAAAAGGAAGCTAGGGAACGGTAGATGGACCGAGAGAAATGGGCGTACAGCGAGCGAAGAGCAGCGACCATCAGATTGCTCTGGCAGGGCTCGATGTAGAGGCAGCTGCTGCTGATGGATCGGAAGAGGAGAAGATGCGACGGCGAAGAACTGAAATAGGGAAAAGGAGATCGAGATCTGGGAAAAACTGAAAAATAGGAATCAGGTGGGGAAGAAAAAGGTCGCGGAAGAGAAGAAAAATCGAAGAAACGCCCGAGCAGAGAGGAACGGAAGAAACGCTTGGGTTTAGCCAAACGGGTCGGGCCCATTCACGGGTTGGGCTTTAATACCCTATAAGCCATTAACCTAAGATCCATTCAATTAATCCATACGATTTATACTTAGGTTAGGTTTAAATAAATTCCTAACCATCCATCTTGAATTTAGTTTACCCCAAACAAGCTTTCCCAAGGCCTATTAAATCTTTCCCCACAACTGTCATAAAAATTTCCATTTAAGTCTAGGAAAATTTCTAAAAATTCATGGAAAATTCCATAGGGTATTTTCCTAATTAACAAGCATTATTTTCTTATTATTTTTTATTCATTATTTTTTCCCCCAGTATTTTACACTAAGGGTTTTTCATCAATTCTAAAAGCCTCCAAGTGCTTCCGATATGCTACGACTCTCCGACATCCCTACGACGAAGCGCTACAGACACAACGACTTGGGTTCAATCTTCTTCATCTACGAGTCATCGGTAAAAGTGTTTTTATAGTTTCAATTTGTACTTAAGTTCTTTATCGTTCTTTTATCATAATGAGAAGAGGGGGAGTGTCCCTCTATCTCGATCCTTTTCGTGGTTTTTGTATTCGATTAACTCCTACCTCTAACGAGGAGGAGTTCGTTAGTGATTTGCCCTCCGTGCATGGTCAAGGACCACTAGGGCCTTGGAGTAGAAGCAGAAGGCTACGAACCAAGTAAAAAAATCTCATCTTTTATATATTATTTTATTCTTTCCGCTGCGTAACTCAAGTATCGAAATGAACGAAAGTTTTTATCGCTATTCACCCCCCCTCTAGCTATCCGCTCAATCCAACAATTGGTATCAGAGCCGAGGGCGCTAAGATTTGGTTAAACCACCAATCTAGCCTTTTTACAGATTTGTTTTTAAATTTTACGAATCTTTTTTTATTCATTTAAATTTTCTCCCGCACTATTAATCCAAGACGAAGTCTTGGTACTCTTATTTTGTTTTTTTTTTTTTGCATGTATTCACTTTTGGAGTAGCCGACGATAAAACGAGCATAACTTTTCGTACAAGTTGACCTACGAAACGGGCTACCTATCAAAATGAAGCTCTCTGAGAGATCTACATTCTTACAAGGGTCTACCCTCATAACAAGCTGGCTTCATCCCCAAAAACCAACATTTAGTACCCTTTCGGGGACATCGAAGGTGGAAAGTGCTCATCTTTTATTTTAGTTGGTTATTTATCATTTATTCCTTTCGTTTATTTTCATTTCCTACATTGCTAATCTAAGGCGAAGTCTTGGAACCTTTTTCATGTTTCTTTTTATTATTTTGTGTGCAAGGTTTTCCTTCCAAATGGCCTACATTGAGGGGTACAACACCACTCGATCTCCGTTCTTTAACGGAGATGATTTCCGTTATTGGAAAAGTAGGATGGAGTGTTTTATAAAAACACAAGTCGAGACTTGGATAATCATCCAAACCGGCTTTGCTCTAACCACCAATGATCAAGGCGAGCCCTTGGACTTCGACAAGTGGACCAATGCAACCAAGAGGCAAATCGAAGATGATGCAAATGTTACCCAAATGTTGCAGTGCAGTCTGTCCGAAGAGGAGCTCAACCTCATCGGACCCTTCATCAGCGCAAAAGACCTATGGAACAAATTAATCAAGCTACATGAAGGAGCGTTCGATGCTAAGGCATGTAAACATGACCTTTTTTTCAATAAGTTGTATAACCTTAAGATGTAGGAACACGAGACGGCGACACAACTACACGCCCATGTCGAGGACATTGTCAATGACTTGCACACCATCGGACACAAGGTCGAAAACCACAACCTCCTAAGGTACGTTCTTAATTCATTTCCTAGGACTACCTTGTGGGCATCCATGGTTGATGCCTACAAGGTCTCTAAGGACCTTTCGAAGCTTAGTTTAGACGAATAATTTTCCGAGTTTGAACTTCACGAGCAGACTAACGTGGTCCGGGACGAGAGAGGTATTGCTCTACTTGCAGGACAAAGAAGTAAGCCATCTACTAGGCAAGAAGATGGACTCGAACCCGAAGACGAATTAGAGTCCGAATCTGAAGAGGTGGAAGCAATAGTGAATGTAGTGCGGAAGATCGTTCGGAGGGAAAGGAGGCTACTAAAGAACCAAAAGAGGGCACAATTCAAATCAAATCAAAAGAAGGCTTTTCATGCAACATGGGACAATGAAGAAAGCGTCAGCATAGCATGTATGGCAAGACCCGAAGAGTCCGAGTCAGAGTCCGAATCCAAATCCACCTACAACACCGACTCCGAACTTGAGGACTACTTCGAGAAGCAATTCAAAGCCGGACCAGAAGGGAAAATTAAGGTTAGCCGCTCACTAATTCATACGCTTTACAATACAATTAAATTGCTAACTAAGAAATTAGCTAATTCCGAGTATAGGGTCGATCCTTGGTTGAGGAGGTTGAAACCCTCAAACAAGAGACACCCCTAAACTCTTCGACTAGTCAAATTCAAGAGGAGGACTCAACTCAAGTTGAAAAACTCGAAGAAGAGAACTCTCTCTTGAAAGGACGAGTCCAAGAGCTCGGAGCTTGGTTGAACAAGTTCTCGACGGGGTCCAAGAATCTTAATCGACTTCTTGGAACTCAGAGAGCCATGTACAACAGAGCCGGACTCGAATATAGCTCAAAGACTACGAATAGATCTTACATGTCTATCGTAAACCGTAGTCATCATCAAGTCCAAGCGTGGGTCCCGAAAACTTTATTAAACTCACATATAAGGACCAATAGGTTTTGGATACCCCAGGATCAAGTTCATTACTTGACCAGACCATATTGGTTCAATGATCTAGGGAGAGCTAATACCAAAATAGTATATCCGGTAACCTAATATTTTTTTGGTTAGATAGGACTATAACTCGTCAATACTTGATAACATAGTACCAGGACACGGCGAGATGATAGTACGCTGGGAAAATGGAGTCTCGTGTATTCAGGCTTGATAAGACGTATCTAGTTCGGTTCACTTGACTGAGTGGAACTAGCTGTAGCTTCTTCAACATATCCTAGACTAGTTAGACCAGGAAGTGATCTTAGATGAGTAAAGTTACTATTTTCTCGAAATTGGCTTTGTCTAAGGAAGTGGTCATTGTTCCGATCAAAGAAGGCCCCTGTGCCTCGCCATGACCTGGAAGCCAAGATGTTGAAAAGGTGACTTGATGAGCTTAGGGTCAAATCTGAATCTAACGCATGGTTGACAAGTTTCAAATCATTAAATTTAATCAAGGTAAAACTGGAATCATCTCACACAATATATAAGGTGAACCAATTCTAAGACACTTAGAATGGGTGAGATGAATAAGGAACAATTTCAATTTACATAATCCTTTCAAAAATGTTTTCTATTTTTCAAACTATCGAGCTTAAACATAGACATATACTCAGACAAAACTCTAAATATACAACCTTCTAGGTCAATGTTTAGCGCCCCCTAACTCTTCTATACCTTATATACTTGATTAAGGGGGAGAGCAAACTATCCCTAAGGGTTACATATTTTCAAAAGTTATTAGCGTATAAGTATTTTGAAAGTCAAAGCTAATTTTATAAGTATTTTTTAAAATCAAATTAGTCTCAAGACTTATATTGTTGGTGCAGAGGGTTATACCTCGAACCAAAGTAAATCGAGACACATGCTTGGACTCATGTTAGATAATCTTTATGCATGCTACATTTTTTGTTAAAACCCCCTACTTTTATATACAACCCCAAATCTTTTTTGATTTATGGCAAAAGGGGGAGAAGAGCACAAGTTAAGGGGGATGGGGAGAACAAAATTTTTGAGATTAACTTCTTTTTAAGATTAACCTCACCTAAGGTTAAGGGGGAATTGATTATAATGAGTGCATCGTTTACATTTACTCATTTTCCACATTATATTTTTCCTTAACTTTGCGTAAGTTTGCCATAGATCAAAAAGGGGGAGATTGTTGGTGCAGGGGCACCAAATGATTGAACCTGTGTTTTGATTATGGCAAAAGACGCAAAGTTAAGATTACATCGTTATCTCACGAGCTTAATCAAGTGTGCAAAAAAGTGCAAAAGCTGAAGCTAAAGGCTAGCGACACCCGGAGGAAGCCGCGGTGGTCGGGCGACACTCGAGTGACTTCGAAGGGAGCTGAAGGAATCGAGTGGAAGGCCAGAAGCGAAAGCTACAAAGTAAGTATCGAGGTAAGCTCATGTGGGTGAGCATAAGTGAGGTCGTATCCTCCTTATGGGGATGTTATTAAGCGTAGATCTGACCAAAGACATCCCATGGATGGTCTCGGTCAAGATCAGACGGGCGGTGGTCGTCGAAATTATGTTTTTGTTAAGCCAAGTTGTGATTTCAGCTAGCATCAATTTACTACCCATAAGAGCCACTCGACTGCTTGAAATCAATCGCTTGCTGAGTGTTGCAACTTGACTGGCGCTGCCATCAATCAACTGATGGTCAAGGATCAGCTTCGAGGAGTCAAGCCTTATCACTCCATTCCAATGAGCTTGATGCCTAAATTTGATTGGTTGAAGACCCATTCGATGAGGGGCTCAAAAGCTATAAAGGAGGGATTTTCTAAGGGTTTTTCATCAATTCTAAAATTCTCCAAGTGCTTCCGATAAGCTACGACTCTCCGACATCCCTACGACGAAGCGTTGTAGACACGACGACTAGGGCTCAATCTTCTTCATCTACGAGTCGTCGATAAAAGTGTTTTTATAGTTTCAATCTGTACTTAAGTTCTTTATCGTGCTTTTATCATAATGAGAAGAGGGGGAGTGTCCGTCTATCTCGATCCTTTTCGTGGTTTTTGAATTCGATTAATTTGTACCTCCAACGAGGAGGAGTTTGTTAGTGATTTGCCCTTCGTGCACGGTCAAGGACCACTAGGGCCTTGGAGTAGTAGCCGAAGGCTACTAACCAAGTAAAAAACTCTCTTGTCTTTTTTATATTGTTTTATTCTTTCCGCTGCATAACTCAAGTATGGAAACAAACAAAAGTTTTTATCGCTATTCACCCCCCCCCCCTCTAGTGATCTGCTAGATCCAACAGTAAGTGAGTAGTTTTTTTGTTTAGCCTTTTATCTCTCATTTATTCCTTATTATTTCCTTCATTACTAATCCAAGACCAAGTATTGGAATTCCTTTTGGTTTCTATTCGTGTTTTGCAAGATAATTAAATGGCCCACATTGAGGGGTACAACACCACCCGACCTCCGTCCTTTAATGGAGATGATTTCTGTTACTAGAAAGGTCGGATGGAGTGTTTTATAAAAACACAAATTGAGACTTGGATAGTCATCCAAACTGTCTTTACTCTACCCACCAATGATCAAGGCGAGCCCCTGGACTTCGATAAGTGGACCAACGCAACTAAAAGACAAATCGAAGCCGATGCAAAAGCAATTCATGTTAGTAATATATGAGAGATGTCCTAAGGCAATCGCCTTATGTATGAACCATTTATATGATAAATGAAGATTCACTATTTGAGTATACATGTTTTATGTATTTGATTGGATCTTAAACTCATTTACTGAATGCCCACGATACGATTCACAGCATGAGAGAATTTGTGATTGGATCACAACTAGTGAGTATCTCTACATGTGTAATTGTGATGTATCGGAATTATCCCTAGTCGATGAATTGATGGATTTGGACACCATCAATTCTGTCGAGACTAGCACGAGGTATACTCCTTGGTGTATCCAAGCAGCTGATTCTCACTGGCTGGAGACATTGTGATGTCCGGAGTTAATCGTGGATGCTTGTTATGGTAACTAGTTCATTGGAGTGACCAGCCGTAAGACTTCATATGGTTCTCTGCATATATATAGATATGTCAATGAAGTTCTTACTGTGGATTAAGTGCGATGTTCCTTTGACTTACGGTATTCAAGTCATCTTGATCATGGAGACTTATGCTTTGACATCTTAAGCAAACATCTCTAAGGAGATGTGGACCCGGGATGATTGGGTATAAGTCGAAGTGATCGAAGGTGTTTGAATAGCCTATAAAGGATTCACCACTCCTTGCGAGGAGATGTATACCCATGGCCTCTCGTCGGATTGTTACTAAAGTCTTTGGCCAAAGCATTACATGTTTAGAGTAAGGTACTCTTCGATACATGTGGAGTAACTAGAATCCGTAGGACGAGAAATGATACTTGGGCTAGGTGTGACGTAGTCAGCCTAGTGGGGACTGACACTATAGACCATGTCCTGAACCAAGTTGGTATAAGATGAGTGAAGGGAATGGGGCACGATTCATTCGAGCTACTGAAGGGTTTCAGAAATAGTTCTGGATCAACCGTTGATCTTTTCGGTTAATTGGGGATCATGATGTACTACTAGGTGCCACTCATGATCGTTCTATAATTAATGGTTAATTATAGACGGCCAACATAAACCGAGAACCTATTTGGTCACACGCACAACGAGTGTAATCCAAAGGATTTAAAACGAGCTTGAGAATGGGATTCTCGGAGAGAAACTATGTTTGGTTGGACCAAACATAAAGCGAGCATGAAATTGTTTCAGTCGCAATGGAAGCGTGGATGGGCCGTGTCTTATGAAGACATAATGGATGGACCAAAATGGTTTGGTTCTAATCCAATGGATGAGAATAAACCAAAGGGTTTGGTTTATATTAAACGAATGAACCAAAGGTTGGTTCGGTTCGATTTAACTTAAAATAAACCATCATGGTTTGGTTTATTTTCACTTATCTTAATGGAGCGGGTTAACGGGCTTTATGGATATGATCCATTAACCATTAAGAGAATTAGTTCTCTATAAAATAGGGCTTAAACCCTAATCCAAAAACTCTAATTAAGTTGTTGCCGCCCAACATAGAGTTGCCGCCCACCCCTTGTTGGTGAATTCGGCGCCCAACCCTAAGTGCTGCCGCCCAGCCTTTGTGCCGCCGTCCAAGTCATTGCCGACGACCAAGCTTCAGCCGGTGAACACTCCGGCGACCCTCCGGTGATCCCCTATAGGTTTGGCATCAAGGTGAGGCTTTTCTTTCCTTGGTTGGCCGGCGCCTATATCCTCCACCAAGCTGTCCAGTTTTCTGGACAGCTTCTCCTCCTCTCATCGGAGTGTCTTTTGGACGACGGTTAGTGCTCCGACAGCGGCTAACTTACCGGGGATTTGATCTCCGGTAATCCTCTGAGGTGGGGGACGAAGGATTCGTCAAACGGTTGACGAATACCTCTCCGGAGAAGCGAGTTTTGAGAACTCGTTTTAGGATCCGAATTTGGATTCGGATCGTGATCATCTCTCGATCACGTCGTCTTCAACACGAGGCTAGTAACCCGTATGAAGACGAAGCTCGTGACTTAGCGAAGTCATCCCGAGGAGCTCGGCGTGGATACGGATAGAGACGATTCTTACGAGGATCGTTCCGGTTGATGCCGTTCCTGCTACACGTCATACGAAAGGTATAACGTAGATAATTTCTTTTATTGCAAAATTTAATTTACGGTTATGTCTACACTTGTTGTAATAGCATGCGTGTGTTGTGTGTGTTGTAATAAATATAGATTTATTAATTTTAATTGCTTCTGCTGTGCTCATGTTTACGAAACATGATCGAACACACACGCCGCGGTGCCGGAAACCCAACAATTCACAGTGTGGCTTGTGCAAGGAGGAGCTCAACCGCATTGGCCCCTCTATCAGCGCAAAGGATCTTTGGAACAAGCTTATTGAGCTTCACGAAGGAACTGACGATGCTAAGGTATGTAAAAGGGACTTATTGTTAAATAAATTATATAATCTAAAGATTCAGGATCACGAGACCGCTTCGCAACTCCATGCGCGGATCTAAGACAACCTGAATGGCCTACACGCCATCGGACAAAAGGTAGACAATCGAGATATAATAAGGTATGCACTCAACGCCTTCCCTAGGGCCACCTTGTGGGCATCCATGGTCGTTGCCTACAAGGTTTCTAAGGATCTATCAAAAATTAGGTTAGATGAGTTTTTCTTTGAATTTGAACTTCACGAACAAACTAATGCGGTCCGGGCCGAGAGAGGTATTGCTTTGTTTGCAGGTCAGAGATAAAAGGAGAAGAGCAAGCCACCTCTGGAACAAGAAAAAGGATCCTAACCCGAGGACGAATCTGAGTCCAAATCGGAAGAAGAGGCCGAGATAGTAAACATGGTGCAAAAGATAATCCGAAAAGAAAGGGAGTTGTCGAAGAACAAGAAGGGGCACTTCAAATCAAAAATGAAGCCAAAGCAAAAGGGATCAAAGAAGGCCTTTCAGGCAACTTGGGATGACAAAGAAGAAGGCATCGACGTAGCATTCATGGCAAGACTGGTAGAGTCCGAGTCAGAGTTCGAAGACAAATACGAATCCAACTCCAACTCTGACTCCGAGGATGACTTCGAGAAAAGACTCAAAGTCAGGTCAAAAGAAAAAATCAAGGTAAGTCATTCATTAATATCCAACTTATATCATGCAATTAAGTTTTTAATTAGTAAATTAACTAAGTCCGAATCTAGAGTCGAGTTGTTGCTCGAGGAGGTTGAAATCCTCAAGCAAGAGGCTAATCCAACCTCTTTAACTAGTCAAGTTTAAGAGGGAAACTCAACTCAAGTTGAAAAGCTTGAGGAGGAGAATTCTCTCTTGAAAGGACGAGTTCAAGAGCTCGAGGCTAGGATGGAAAGATTCACATTGGGATCTAAGAATGTTAACCGACTTCTTGGAACCCAAAGAGTCGTGTACAACAAAGCCGAACTTGGGTTTAGTTCAAGGACTACGAATAGATCTTATATGTCTATCGTAAATCATAGTCATCAACGAGTCCAAGCATGGGTCCCAAAGGATTTGTTAAACTCATGCATAAGGACCAATAAGTATTGGATTCCCCATGATCAAGTCCACTTTATGGATAGACCATATTGGTTCAATGGTCCAAGGGGAGCAAACACTAAAATAGTATACCTGCTTCCTTAGCAAAATCATTACATGATTAGTTATTTTATTTTACTTTTTAGAACGGCTAGATAGGACAAATAGTTAGTCAACTTTGACAACAGAGTATCAGGACGCGGCGAGATGATAGTACGTTAGGGAAATAAGGTTTCGTGTATTCGAGCTAGATAAGGCGTATCTAGCTTGGTGCACTTGGCTGAGTTGAACTAGCTGAAGCTACCTCACTGTATCCTAAACTAGTTAAACCAGGAAGTAATCTTGAGTGGCTCAAGTAATCAATTTCTTGAATTTTGCTTTGTCTAAGGAAGTGGTCATTGTTCCGATCAAAGAAGGCCCCTGTGCCTCGCTGCGACCTGGAAGAAAATTTCTTGAAAAGTTTACTTGATGAACTAAGGGTTAAATTCGAATATAACTCAAGGCTGACTAACTTTAATCAAGTTAAAATCATCTCACAAAATATATAAGGCGAACGCATTTTTGAGACATATAGAATGAGTGAGATGTTAAGGAATAATTATAATATACACAAAACATAACCTTTTCAAAATGCTACCAATTTTCTCAAATATTGCACTTAACGAATAAATATAACTTCGATTGGCCAATACTAAGTATACAACTCTCTAGGCCAAAGTTTAGCGCTCCCTAAATCTCTTATACTTCATATATTTGACTAAGGGGGAGAGTAAACTAACCCTAAGGGTTATATTACAAACCTTGGAAGTTCTTTTTGAAAGTAAATGTATAAGTATTTTGAAAATCAAAATTATGTTTCAAAAACTTATTAAATTATTGGTGCAGAGGGATATACCTCGAACTAATCTATCTAACTAATGCTAGACGCATGCTTGGACTCATAGTTGATTTATCCTTATTAATTCTAGACTCATGCTTATACAATGTTGTTTTTAAACCCTTATTTTACCCCGACACTTTTTTGATTTATGGAAAAAAGGGGAGAAGAGCAAAAGTTAAGGGGGAGTAACACAAAATTTATTTTTATAAATTAAAGTATCTCTTTCAAAATTCACCTAGGGTTAAGGGGGAGTTTTAGAAAAGGAAATTATCATTTACTCTACTTGTTTTATGCGTTAAATTTCCCTTAACTTTGTGTCGGTTTACCATAGATCAAAAAGGGGGAGATTGTTGGTGCAGGGGCTTCAAATAATCGAACCTAGGTTTTGATTATGGAAAAAACCTAAAGTTAAGGTCATATCATTATCTCATGAACTGAACTAAGTGTCCAGGAATGATTAAGCTGAGATGAAGGTCAGCGATACCCGGAGAATCTCAAGTCGAGAAACCGTGGTGGTCGAGCGACACCGGGAGAACTTTATGAGAGTCAAAGAACCCAGGTGAAGACCGGAAGCAAAACGATAGGTCATAAAGGATCAGAGGTAAGCACGAGTGCAAAAAGAACTGGTAAGGTCATGTCCTATGTACGGGGATGACCGTAGGCGTTGATCTGACTAAGACTTCCAGTGGAAGGTCTAGGTTGAGATCGGACGGTAAGAAACCGTCATATTTACCATATTCTGTGCTAACCTCTTATTGCAGGGGAGTGACGGTCATTGCCGGCTAATGATCGATCGTGATGCTCCAATGATCGATTAAGAACATCGATGGCGATGGCGATGAATCAGCCAAATACACATGGTCAAAAAAGATAACGATTGACGCCGCCACTTCACGATAAGATAAGGTGTCACCTCATGATAAGATCCACAAGTTGAGGATCTGGATCTTGACTTATTTCAAGGCAAAAGTCTATAAAAGGAGGGGAGGACTTGAACCCTAGATCATCAATCTTGCTCTCAAAGTGCTCCTACAACGCTAAAGCTCTAACGTCGTAATGTCGTAACATCGTCATAACGCCGATGCAATGCCAAGCTCACAACCTCTTCGTTGACAGTAGAAAGTTTGTTTTATTTATTGTATTCGTGGTGTAAAATATGAAAAAAAAATAAATTATTATGAATTAACACTTTAATTAATTGAGTTAATGAGTAGATTAATTGGGCTTAATTAGTGGGCTAATGGGTTAATTTTATAGTTGGGCTAAATTGGATTGGATTGGATTTGGGTTAAGGAGCTGAACCAGCTGAGCTGAACCCAATCAGATTGGGCTTAGAGTTAGCTGGGTTAACCGGATCACGTGAACAACATTAAAAGCCGCCGAACGAACCCAGCGCATTCGCGATCCCCATTTCTTCTCCGCGACATTTCTCTGCTCCGCACGGTTTTCGTCACCGACTTCCACTTGTCGGCATCCGGGCTAGCAGTTCGACGATGCCTCACTGGATTGATCTCCGACCGGGGATCAGTGGGGTTCTCGCCTGGGAAAAATCGCATCGATACTCCCAGCGGACAGCGGCGTCATTATCGCGGCAGCGAGCTGCCATCGGAGGTAAGGATCGAGTGTCGTCTTCCTTTTCGAGTAGAGATCATGTTTTTGGGATTGTGTTTGCTGAGATCTATGGGTTGGCAGTGATCAGGAGTTGGTTTGATTCGGCGAGCAACTGGGATTGGGGGAAATATCGCCTCCGGTGAAGGTTGGACTCGGTAAGTTGGACCTAACCCAGTATATCCATCAGTGGTATCCATTGATTGAGGTGTTGTTATACTGTGATTGTTGGATTTGGTTTGTCTTGGGAATTTGATTGCCGATGAGTATTTGGGTGTGATTCCGGTATTGGTGCTCGGGTAATTCCAGTGATGGTTGATTTGTTTAGATTGTTAGGGATTGTTAGCTGTGATTACGGTAATCGATCGATTGGGTGTAGTTGGTATCCTATGATTGCAAATGTTGTCGATGGGTTGATTTGGAGTTCCTTCGGTTCTGTAGATTTGGATTGTTTGATAAGGGTTGTTGATTGGGTATAGGTGTAGGTTCGGTGGATGGCCTAGTTGGGTCTATGGATAGATTGTGGACTGTGATCAGGAATGGAATTTGTGCTTGCCGATTGTTCTTTGGATGTCTATGGTGTTTCGGTTATTTTAGTAGATGACTGATATGCTTTGATTTGGAGATTTTAGTGTTTGGATCATATGGGTTGTGCTCAGTGAGGGAGATGATGATTAGGTTAAGTAATTGTGGTGTGGTTAGATTTGTTCACCGTAATTAATTTTGAGGATGTCAGTGAGTTATTAGGAGCTGGGTTATGATATATAAGCTCAGGAAGTTGTTAATTAGGTTTTCTTGTAGTTGACCTATGTTGTGTATCGGAGTGGTTAAAATGTTTTCAGGAGAGAATACGAATATAAAATGAATTAGTAATTTTTTCGTATAAGTACCGATGATTTGTACTTAATCGTAATTTGCTACTATTGTGCAGGTTTGGGATACGAAGCAGGTCCACGACCGTGAGGATTATTCGAGCCTCGTATCAGGTGGGTAATATCTACCTGGTCCGGTAGTTTGATCAATTCCCATGCATGATCTTGGATTTATGTTTATACCTGTTTACCTTAAATCCACTCTTATTTAATCATATGCTTGTACTGCCTTGACCTTTGAGATATATACTCTGTTACGTCATTGATTATCTAGCACGGATAGGAACTATAAACCCTATTATGTGTTAGTCGATGAATATTCAGTAAGTACAGGTGGTTAGGGTTATCCTTGTGACCTCAGATTGGATTATTGTGTTACATCACTAGGGTTAGGTGATGGATTGGATTATGGAGTCGATTGTTATATCATACCCGTATTAGCGGTGCATCTATTGTGGATCTAGTTGTTTGTGCATAGATAAGTATGTGGTTGTCAGTATGTGACTATGGACTAGAGGTCCTAGCGTGATGGTATATCCATTATGGATTGTGTGCCTGTGTATGGTTATATGGATGGTCGATAGTATCTCGCTACTGACTAGAGGTCTTAGCGTGGTTGTTTGTCAGAGGTGTATGACTCTTTGCGCGATAGAGAGAGTCTTGTGGATTGTAGTCCTTGCATAGTTGACTTTTGGTTGACCAGGACTCCCCGTGGGATAGGGAGTGTGGCGAGGATACATGTATGGAGCTATGCATCATTACATTGCATGCATGCTGTTGACTGGGTCTCCTTTGTGGTTAAGATGGGTCGTCAGTCATCCTGCCTCCCCGGCCACTCAGGGTAGTGGATGCAGGGTTGAGGGTAGAGCATTGTTGTGCGTGCCATTCTTGGCCACTATGGATGGTGGTAGCTGGAGATGCGCACTTGGCCACTGTGCAGAGTGGTAGTTAGCACACTCACCCACTATAGACGGTGGTCGTGTGATGTGCAGTTGTCCTGGGTGCAGTGCTCGTCTACTCATGGGTAGGGACAGAGCAACTAGCAGCAGGGACCCCCGTGTGAGTAGCATATAGCTCTATGGTGGCTAGCTACTGTTTATACTACCCAACTCGGTCACTCGAGAGTGGTGGCGGCTGGAGTCGGGATAGTTGTCATGTCGTGCCACCTAGGCCACACTGGGGTCGTGGTAGCGAGTTGGGTACGCAGGCATGACCATGCATATGCATTGTTGATATATATATATGTATGCATGTATTTGATATATGTTTTACATATGCCTGTGAGATGCTTCATTTGATTGAGCTATGATTGCTGCATATGGTTGTTCATCATGATACATGCCATCTGCATTTTATATACTGCTATGTGTTGAGCATGATACATGCGTTGATTCAAACTGTTATATGCATTTGATTAGCATCATGTTATTGTGTGGTACGGACTGGGTTGTTATTACAGGTGATCATATATTGTTCATATGTTGGAGTATTGGTCAGGTATGGGATTGACTTAGTACGTTATATGAGTTATGTTATTGTAAATCTTTTCAGGATGATCTAGCATATGGTGTTACAGACTGTCAGGTACGTTAGTAGATTACTTCATGTTCAGTTGATCAGTTAGTATATACACTGAGTATGACTTTACTGTAGTTACTTGTTATTAAAGTTGGATAGGACTGTATGTCTATTGGACTCATGCTGTATACCTGTAGATCTTCACATGTATACTTATAGATCTATCCTTATATGTTGTTCATGCACTTTATACATATTACCCCTGAGTTTATACTCACCACCCCGGGACCCTGGGCTTCCTGTCACCCAGATAACAGGTAGAAGATTGCTTGGACGTTCGGAGCTCTGCCAGCTGATCCCATCTCACACCGAACGGATGAAGGTTTATTTTACGATTTATTGTATCCTTGTGGATTGAGGTATTTCGTATTGTTGTTTTGGGTTTCTAGCCTGTATTGTTTCCGTATTTGTGATATACGGACGTATTGTATGTATTTGGTCATTGTTGTGGTTTCTGTTATGATTCTTGGCGTGTCAAGTCACTCCGGAGTGCACAGTTTGTCTTTATGTCTTGTTTATCTGTTTGTATTATTTCCGCTGTGTTTAGTATAATTGATATGTTGATATCTTTGTATTATATTGTTGTTGTGGGCCTACACGCCTTGTATTTGATGGATGTCGCTTCGGAGGCTCATTGGCTCCCATGTCCCCGGATTAAAATTTTCACCAGTGAAAGGATTAATCCAGATGGGATGAGCTTCCTTAACGACACCATTTCGTCGTCGTGCTAACAACTCGAGTGGTCGCTCGAACAAACTAGTTGTTCAAGCAACTCTACTCTTCCAGTTGATTAGCCGCGGAAGAGACGACGGATGGATCGCCTATTTTTGTGTTTATCTTCGGGGTCCATGATTATACAACATATATTCATATACGAACATGCATAATCAAAACAAATAAGAACATGCTCAGATCTGTACATAAAGTTAAAATAACTTTATACCTTACGATCTTCTACCGTATGTCCTATCCTTCTCGTGGACGACGTGTGGACGAAGATCCTCCACGAGTAGAAGCCTTCTAGATCGAGTTTTCCTCTACCTTGTCCGCTGCGAACAAAGAGAAAAACCACAAATACCTTTCCTATCTAGAACCGGCCACCAAGCTAGGAAGTTTGATGCAACCGCCGGCCAAGGAATGGATGAAGATGCGCCGGCCACCAATGGAATGATGCCGCCGGCCCACCTAGAGGAATTGGATGAAGATGATCTTGCCGGCCACCAATGAGAGGAGAACCGTCAAAGGAAGAAGAGAATGGCTAAGGTGAAGGGCGCCGGCCAAGGAAAGCTTGAGTGAATTGGGCGCCGGCAACAATGATGGAAGAAGATGGTTGCCGCCCAACCTAGCTCCAAACCCTAGCCGCCCAACTCTTTCCCAAACCCTAATCCCTATTCGAAAATCTCTATTTCTTGCCGCCCAACCCTAAGCCATATATTTATAGAATTTAGGAGAAAGTTGGTTAGCCTAAAATATAGGAACTAACTCCTATATTCTTGCCGCCCAACCAACCTTATCCCCTTTAAGATTTGTTGCCGCCTAACCAAAGATGAACCAAACCCTAATTCTATAATTTAGGCTTAAGCTTCCTCTAATCTCCACCGTCGGATCTAGGATTTAATCTCCACCGTCGGTTCTAGGGATTTAATCTCCACCGTCGGATCTAAGATTTCATCCCAACCGTCGGATCTAGGATTTCATCCCAACCATCGGATCTATGGATTTAATCCAACCGTTGGTTCTAGGGTTTCATCCTAACCATCGGATCTATGGATTTAATCCAACCGTTGGTTCTAGGTTTTGTTTTACATTCTTGGATCTAGACTTCACAAGGATTATATTAGGCTACGATAGGGACCATAAGGAGGAGTTGGGTCTCGGCCACCCGATGGATCGGAACCACACAAACTTGATCCATCAATGATGTTCCATTCCACTAGAGGATCATCATTGAACTACCTCACCAACCCCCATAAATCAATATGGGCTCCATATATTATTTGTACATTTATCTCCCCGTGTTTAAGATATCGAATGTCCGTCAATTAATTGATTTACTGACCATCAATTAATTAACATCTAACTCCTCGAGTAGTACCACTCAACCTTATCATCATGTTGACTAAGTCAACCAGCTGGGTTTACATGATGAACCTTATGAGCTCCTCAAGGGGACATCATCATTCTAATATATAGGACACGGTTTCCTCCTATAATCAACGGCACACCATGTAAATAATATTATTTCCCAACTTACCGGGCATATTGATTTAATCCATCTAAATCTCACCCACTGGTAAATCAAAGAAATAAATACTAAGTACATGTGCCCGTTATTATATCGGGATTAAGAGCATGTACAACATAATATCCGAGGTCCGATTCAATTATGTAGTCAGCACTAAATTGAATCACCTCTATGTCGGTCCTGCTCAATACACCTAAGTGTACTAGTGTAACTCTATGTTCAAGATAAAACAATACCAAGCTACACTACAACCATGCCAATGGTTTGTCCAAAACCATCTTGGTTGTGAGCCTCTACTTATATTTTATAAGGGACTGATAACATGATCTTCTGTGCCACACCAAGCACCATGTTATCTACAATGTAAAATATCAGACAATATGCACACACATATAATAAATATATAAAGTGCAAACAATGATCATGTGATTCTTATTTCAAAATAAAATGTTCATACAAGAAGAGCTAGGCTTTCAGTATACATTCTAACAGTATTAACCCGTTATGTTGCCACGTACAGGGGAGATGTCGTCCGTTTGCTTTTCGACATGGTATACTCTTGGGGCGTGACAATTTTATTGGTATAAGAGCCCTAGGTTGCGAAGTCCATTTTCGGATTTGATTTCGTTCGGACATCGAGTTTTGCTTTACTCGGTTTTGGTTTTGAGTTCTGGGATCTGGCTGTTGCAGACATCTCCGAGCTACAAGGATTAAGGTATGTTGACTGTTATTACATATCCTTCTATTGCCTATGCATTTAGTTGCTTATAACATGGATGACTTGTAGGATATTGGTTAGTATTCATAACCGTGGTTTGAGCTTGACCACGGGAACGATATGTTGAGGTTATTAGATATGTATCTGCTATCAAAAAGGTAATTACCTTTGAGAGCCGACTGATACCGAGTCGGATAGCAGGGGTTAGTAGTCACATCTCTTGTGGAGGTCAAGGATTTCGGTCCTAAGATTTTCACTAATTATGTTAGTTAGATCATTACCTATTGGGTGGGTAATGGACAAGTGAGTATACTATTTCTGATGCAGATAGTAAAAAATTAGTGGATGATATTCATGGGGATTTTGACCCCCAGACTGGTCATTCTAGGTTGTATAACATTGGAAGTACTTTTGGAGTACTTGACTCGGGTTATACGAAGATAGCAGTGTTAGTTGAATACCATTATCCGGATTTAGCCGGTACTTGGTGGAAGAGATAAGAAATAACCTACGGGTAATAACGTATCACTTAGTCATAGTTCAATGATGTTGTGAGATAGTATTTCCCCACGTCATTTTTGACTCATTGTCAGGAAATTCTTAGGCATCGAGTAGGGTGATCGTTTGGTAATGGAAGTACCATGCAGAGTCATTAGACTTGCGAGGGTTACGACCACCTAATAGCTCGAGAATGTGATTGACATGTCTTAAGCCACCCACAGTTTATTGGCTGACATTTTGATCAGGATGTTTGGATCTTACCAGAAGGCATTAGATGGAGTCATGTGTATAGAATGGCACCGTAGTAAGTGTTTTAAGAGTTGAAGATTTGATAAGCAGATATTGCAAGTCAAATTATTGGAATTAGAAGTCTCCAAATGTTGGATAAAAAAAAGAGCAAGATTAAAGTCATGAGTCATGAGCGACTATTGGAGAGTTTTTCGATCATAGAAGACCGATTGCAGATTGTCAGTAGCTTCTCATGTTTATCAGTGAACTCAGAGGAAAGACTCCGAAAGGAGATTATGTATGTGCAGTGCGGGTTACGACGAGACACAGAGCCAGATTATCCGATGGACCATTGTATCTGTTTCTACTATAAGAAGCCGGTATCTACGAGGAGAGTATGTATTTTTAAGACTCAGTGGAAGACTATGGATGACGCTTTCGAGCGGACGATCCACAACCTCGGAAGCCGAGATCATGACAGAAGAATGGAATATCACATCAGCAATGATCTACTACCCCAGATATAGTTGGAGCTCTTTGATACTTTCATCCGGAAGAAGTAAATTACTCAGCAGTATCAGCCGAAGACATCTCAAAAGACTCAGACCTTCAGACAACAACTATTACCTTTCCAGACGATGACAACTGTTACTTTCCCAGACGTGGTTATGCTTTATACAGAGGAGAGATTTTACGATGATGGTCGTATCTACGCAGTATTCTCCAGTTGCAGCTATACCTTTTACAGAGATGGAACATGCTATGATGTTGACAGTTCTTCAGTATTTTACAGCCGGATGTGTACCCTTGCCAGTACAACAGTGTTTACCATCTCCATTGCAGTTGTTTTGATTGTACCTCGATTCGTGATTGATTTCAGTTCCTCCATGATAGTCTTTGCATCAACATGAGCTCAGCCGTCCATAACAGATGTTTGACAAGTTTACATGATTACTCGAGAAGAAGTATAGAAGACCGAAGGATCGGTCCTTCGGGGTATTACTTTAGGTTATCCTATTTGCGGATATATCGAGAGATACTGGTAGTTTACAGGTATCTTTGTCCAGAACATTCTTGGATAGGGTTCGAAGGGTTCCTATCGACTTGTGGGTTGGTGATTTTCTCTATCGTCAGGTGAGATGTTGATCAACAACCAAGAAGTCAAGGGATACCCTTAGCCTTTGCTAGACATACCTCCACTATAGACATATCTTTACGGATAGTTAAATGACTGAGAATGAGGGTATAATTGGTAAGAGTATTGGATATAGATTTGGATGAACTCCCGGGCTTGTCATTGCATGGGCAAGTGGAGTAAGCGATTGAGGTAATTTCGGGAATAGTCCTGATATTGGGGACCTCATACAGGGAGATGATTTTATGGGTATCAGTGTTGCTAAACACTATGGGAGATTTATCTGCCTCAGTGTTTCTTCTCGAGAAGATCCAGCACTTCTTGTTAGAAGAGAGACGAACCTTTGGGGTTATACATTGATTATCGATGATTGGAATGCAGTAGTTGTTGTGAATGAATATCCTTCATTGTGGATAGATGATTTGTTTGGATCAGCTAAATGACACCTGTGTATATCCTAGGGTTGGTCTACGACTGGAGGTTTGATATTGTAGTGACTTAGTGTCATACAATTATCATTGTCGGTGTGATGATTGAGCTATCGGTAGCTTAGAGTAAAAGGATGCAGGTGTGTAGAAGTCGACATTTCATACTTGGTATGAATTTTACGAGTTGTTGATAAGGTTGTGAGACTTATCGACGATTTAGTCATTCATGAACTTGAGGAATCAACTCTTGGAGTATTTGAGATCGATTGTCATCATATGTGGAGGATATATTTATGGATATATTCCCAATCTTGAGGGAAGTTGTGGTTTTCCTAGATTGATTTGGTAATTACCATAGATGAGGATAGGATGTTTTAGCGATACTATATTGTCGACTTGTTGGACCAAGAAGGTGATGGGAATCACCTGGTCGGAAGTTTGTGAAGCTAGGTTTCAAGGCCTAGACAGTGGTTGACTTTTGTATCAGTGTTAGTTAATCTGTCCGATATTGATGGAAGGGTATTGCACATAGATGTAATATTTCAGGGATTAGGAGCGATCTCGATGCAGTTGAATGAGACATATATTATGTGTATGCTAGTTGAGAAACTAGCGAGATTAGTCATTATAGTCTTCCAGTTACTTTCAGTTCTATATGACAGAGTGAATTTTGGACATTAGATTAATTTCTCTTGTGAGAATAAATCTCCGTCTCTGAGAAGGATAGTGGTTTCCAGAGTTGCATTCGTTTTAGGAAGAGTTGTTTCAGGAGACTCTTCATTCGAGAGTGAAGATTATTCGGAGTGTATCCGAAAATAGTGAGTATTGAGACGTTCATGTTGGTGGAACGACATATGGGACACGATTGATTTCGTAGTTTGATGTTGGGTATGCCAACAAGCAAAGGTGGAATATGGTGATCGGTAGGGTTATGTACCGTGATGAAGTGAGAGCCTAGTACGTTAGACTGTGTTGGGGGATTATCTAGAATTCGGAAAGGACTTGATCGGATTTGGGTAATCGATGATCGATTAGCTAGGTCCGCTCATTATCTTCCGAGCCGTAAGATGAATTTCGTTGGAACACTTGATGGAATTATATCCATAGAGTAACCTTGAGTATCATTTCTGATAGTGATTCATGATTTACCTTACGATTCTAGCAAGTCTCCAACAGGACAGGGATATAGAGCTCCACTTTGGTACAGTTATTGACCTATTAATAGGTTGATTGAGAGCGTATATAAAAGCTGAAATGTAATATTCGAGCTCAGTACCCCACTTAGTATTTGATGTGTGTGACTTTTCTCCAAATATCTGAGATGGTTGTTGTGACATCTCATACTCGTACATGAGTCGAAAATTTAGGGACCAAATTTTTATTAGTGGGGGAGAATGTAAAATACGAAAAAAAAAATTATTATGAATTAACCCTTTAATTAATTGAGTTAATGAGTAGATTAATTGGGCTTAATTAGTGGGCTAATGGGTTAATTTTCTAGTTGGGCTAAATCGGATTGGATTGGATTTGGGTTAAGGGGCTGAACCAGCTGAGCTGAACCCAATCAGATTGGGATTAGAGTTGGCTGGGTTAATCGGATCACGTGAACAACATTAAAAGCCGTCGAACGAACCCAGCGCATTCGCGATCCCCATTTCTTCTCCGCGACATTTCTCTACTCCACGCGGCTTTCGTCACCGACTTCCACTCGTCGGCATCTGGGCTAGCAGTTCGACGATGCCTCACTGGATTGATCTCCGGCCGGGGATCAGTGGGGTTCTCGCCTGAGAAAAATCGCATCGATACTCCCAACGGACAGCGGCGTCGTCGTCACAGCAGCAGTGTCTTCCTTTTTGAGTAGAGATCTTGTTTTTGGGATTGTGTTTGCTGAGATCTATGGGTTGGTAGTGATCGGGAGTTGGTTTGATTCGGCGAGCAACTGGGATTGGGGGAAATATCATCGCCGGTAAAGGTTAAACTCGGTAAGTTGGACCTAACCCAGTATATCCATCTGTGGTATCCATTGATTGAGGTGTTGTTATACTGTGATTATTGGATTTGGTTTGTCTTGGGAATTTGATTGCCGATGAGTATTTGGGTGTGATTTGGGTATTGGTGCTCGGGTAATTCCAGTGATGGTTGATTTGTTTAGATTGTTAGGGATTGTTAGCTGTGATTATGGTAATCGATTGATAGGGTGTAGTTGGTATCCTGTGATTGCAAATGTTGTCGATGGGTTGATTTGGAGTTCCTTCGGTTATGTAGATTTAGATTGTTTGATAAGGGTTGTTGATTGGGTATAGGTGTAGGTTAGGTGGATGGCCTGGTTGGGTGTATGGATAGATTGTGGACTGTGATCAGGAATGGAATTTGTTCTTGCCGATTTTTCTTTGGATGTCTATGGTATTTTGGTTATTTTAGTAGATGACTGATATGCTTTGATTTGGAGATTTCAGTGTTTGGATCATATGGGTTGTGCTCAGTGAGGGAGATGATGATTAGGTTAAGTAAGTGTGGTGTGGTTAGATCTGTTCACCGTAATTAATTTTGAGGATGTCGGTGAGTTATTAGGAGCTGGGTTATGATATATAAGCTCAGGAAGTTGTTAATTAGGTTTTCTTGTAGTTGACCTATGTTGTGTATCGGAGTGGTTAAAATGTTTTCAGGAGAGAATACGAATATAAAATGAATTAGTAATTTGTTCGTATAAGTACCGGTGATTTGTACTTAATCGTAATTTGCTACTATTGTGCAGGTTTGGGATACGAAGCAGGTCCACGACCATGAGGATTATTCGAGCCTCGTATCAGGTGGGTAATATCTACCTGGTCCGGTAGTTTGATCAATTCCAGTGCATGATCTTGGATTTATGTTTATACTTGTTTACCTTAAATCCACTCTTATTTAATCATATGCTTGTACTGCCTTGACCTTTGAGATATATACTCTGTTACGTCATTGATTATCTCGCACGGATAGGAACTATAAACCCTATTATGTGTTAGCCGATGAATATTCAGTAAGTACAGGTGGTTAGGGTTATCCTTGTGACCTCAGATTGGATTATTGTGTTACATCACTAGAGTTAGGTGATGGATTGGATTATGGAGTCGATTGTTATATCATACCCGTATTAGCGGTGCATCTATTGTGGATCTAGTTGTTTGTGCATAGATAAGTATGTGGTTGTCATTATGTGACCATGGACTAGAGGTCCTAGCGTGATGGTATATCCATTATGGATTGTGTGCCTGTGTATGGTTATATGGATGGTTGATAGTATCTCGCTACTGACTAGAGGTCTTAGTGTGGTTGTTTGTCAGAGGTGTATGACTCTTTGGGCGATAGAGAGAGTCTTGTGGATTGTAGTCCTTGCATAGTTGACTTTTGGTTGACCAGGACTCCCCGTGGGATAGGGAGTGTGGCGAGGATACATGTATGGAGCTATGCATCATTACATTGTATGCATGCTGTTGACTGGGTCTCCCTTGTGGTTGAGATGGGTCGTCAGTCATCCTGCCTCCCCGGCCACTCGGGGTAGTGGTTGCAAGGTTGAGGGTAGAGCATTGTTGTGCGTGCCGTTCTCGGCCACTATGGATGGTGGTAGCTGGAGATGCGCACTTGGCCACTGTGCGGAGTGGTAGTTAGCGCACTCACCCACTATAGACGGTGGTCGTGTGATGTGCAGTTGTCCTGGGTGCGGTGCTCGTCTACTCATGGGTAGGGACGGAGCAACTAGCAGCAGGGACCCCCGTGTGAGTAGCATATAGCTCTATAGCGGCTAGCTACTGTTTCATACTACCCAACTCGGTCACTCGAGAGTGGTGGCGGCTGGAGTCGGGATAGTTGTCATGTCGTGCCACCTAGGCCACACTGGGGTCGTGGTAGCGAGTTGGGTACGCAGGCATGACCATGCATATGCATTGCTGATATATATATGTATGCATGTATTTGATATATGTTTTACATATGCCTGTGAGATGCTGCATTTGATTGAGCTATGATTGCTACATATGGTTGTTCATCATGATACATGCCATCTGCATTTTGTATACTGCTATGTGTTGAGCATGATACATGCGTTGATTCAAACTGTTATATGCATTTGATTAGCATCATGTCATTGTGTGGTACGGACCGGGTTGTTATTACAGGTGATCATATATTGTTCATATGTTGGAGTATTGGTCAGGTATGGGATTGACTTAGTACCTTATATGAGTTATGTTATTGTAAATCTGTTCAGGATGATCTAGCATATGGTGTTACAGACCGTCAGGTACGTTAGTAGATTACTTCATGTTCAGTTGATCAGTTAGTATATACACTGAGTATGACTTTACTGTAGTTACTTGTTATTAAAGTTGGATAGGACTGTATGTCTATTGGACTCATGCTGTATACCTGTAGATCTTCACATGTATACTTGTAGATCTATCCTTATATGTTGTTCATACACTTTCTACATATTACTCCTGAGTTTATACTCACCACCCCGGGACCCTGGGCTTCCTGTCGCCCAGATAACAGGTAGAAGATTCCTTGGACGTTCGGAGCTCTGCCAGCTGATCTCATCTCACACTGAACGGCTGAAGGTTTATTTTACGATTTATTGTATCCTTGTGGATTGAGGTATTTCGTATTGTTGTTTTGGGTTTCTAGCCTGTATTGTTTCTGTATTTGTGATATACGGACGTATTGTATGTATTTGGCCGTTGTTGTGGTTTCTGTTATGATTCGTGTCGTGTCAAGTCACTCCGGAGTGCACAGTTGGTCTTTGTATCTTGTTTATCTGTTTGTATTGTTTCCGCTGTGTTTAGTATAATTGGTATGTTGATATCTTTGTATTATATTGTTGTTGTGGGCCTACGGGCCTTGTATTAACCCGATATGTTGCCACGTACAGGGGAGATGCTGTCCGTTTGCTTTTCAGCACGGTATACTCTCGGGGCGTGACACGTGGTTTTAATCATAACGAGGTGAGGTAGGTTTGTTTCCTCATCCTCGAGCTTTCGATTTTTGTGATCGTTGTCTCCTACCTCCAACGAGGAGGAGACTCTATAGTGGATTGCCCCTTCGTACGCGGTCAAGGATCACGGGGCCTTGAAGTGGCAACCGTTGGGTTGTGAACCAAGTAAAAATAAATTGTCTTATTTATTTTTCCACTGCACAACTTTGTCTTAATCGAACGAACGAAAAGAAACGAAGATTTTACACGCACTATTCACTCCCCTCTAGCGATGCTTTTCGATCCAATAGCTAAGACATAAGCCTTCAAGCTACTTCCATCAGCCTCACGCCCCCAGGTTCGAGTCCATGACTCCTCACCCTTTGCACTAGCCTCTTCTATCGACTATGTCATGTTATCGAGTCTACCTTTGTTAAGAGGCCACACCTCCAGGACTTCCAATTCCAAGCCTCCATACTTTGACTTTCGTCGCCAAGACTATGTACTTGGACTTACATGGCCAAGACTACACCTTTGGACTTTTCCTTTGCCAAGTATCCATATTTGGACTTTCCCTTGCCAAGACTCCACCCTTGGACTTTTCCTTGCCAAGTATCCATATTTGGACTTCTCCATTGCCAAGACTCCACCCATGGACTTTTCTTTGCCAAGTCTCCAAACTTAGACATTTCGATTGCCAAGTATTCATACTTGGACTTTCACTCGAGTCTCACTCGAGTTTGGTCAACCTTTGACCTGAGGTCGATTGCTCCAACAATCTCCTCATAATAATCTTCCCTATATGACCTTGAATATTCCAATCATCCACTAGTCATATGGTCAACATATGGTCAAACCTTATTGTAAAACCTTTGACAAACCCATTGTCAAACCATTGTCAAAGCCTATTGTCAAACATCAAAACCCTACTCGAGCCCCACTCGAGTCTAGTAAATCGTGACTTGGGCCGATCGCACCAACAATCTCTCCCTTTTTGATGTTTGGCAATACTTTTAAATTCTGTGACAATACCTCTGAGTTCGGCTATTCCATAAGCCCAACTTGTCTCTTCTTATGTCAAAGCATAATGAAAGTTTACCTAACTTAAACCTTCATTTCTCCCCCTTTGGCATATATCAAAAAGCCTACCAAAGTTTTCAAAGGCTCATCTTCCAATGAGATACTTCATTCTCTCCCTTGGTCCAAAATCATCTTAGATGTCTTCACTCTTCTTAGTGATAAAACCCTTATCACTAAATAAGAGGCAATCTTCCATTCTTCCCCTTTTTAACATCCATCATCCCTTGATGGAAAACCTCCCCCTAAAGACTTTCTCCCCCTTGACCATTGCACCAACAATGTCCTTAGAGAGTTCCTAAGCTAATAGGAAATCTAAACAATCAAAAATAAGTATAAGAGTTCAAACTTGAACTTTAACCTCCCTTAAAATTTGATTCTTCACCCTAATTAGCTCTCCGAAACATTTTCAATGATAATTTCACCTTCCAATGCTTCTCTATATAGGGTTAGGAGTGATTAGGGTACCTAGGGGTGCTGATAATGAGCTAACCAAAGACATCGATCAAGATCGCATCGACATATGCGTTATACGATTATTATCATCCCTAGTAGTTGACTAGTTTCTGAAGTCGTCGAAAATAGTTTTCAGAAATGAATTTTGAAAATACATAAGTAATTATACGACTTTTGAAAATTCTTGAAATTTCATACGTACAATACTTATGTCCATTAATATGGGAGAAATATAATTTTCTATAAAAAAAATACCATTATTTTAAAAGCATGATACAAAGTTCAAAAGCATTGAAACCTTCAATGTTTTGCTTAACTTTGTGTCAATCTTATCAATGGTGGTTTCTATTAAAAGATAGACTTCACCAAGGTTTTTCAAAATATTTTTGAAATTGTTTTCAAACCTTAATTTCAATCATGGTCTATAGGCTAAGTGTACATGACTTGTATATTAGATTTTCTCATGATATCTTCATGTTATATTATGAGTTTGAGTTCATATAAATGTACTATATAAGCACATGAACCTAACCCATTTTCCTAACATGTCACATGTGTCTAGGGTGTATCAATACACACACATGTCATCCTGTGGGTTTTGTGATATGTGAATTTTGTTCTTCCCTAAATCTAAGGGTTCATGCATTATATCTAGGCATATCCATTTGATTCTTTTATCTAGGACATCAAATAATATCATTTGTCCTTAATTTCAAATTTATTAACCTTAATGCATGAATTATGATCATGACATAAATAATTTGCATAATTTAAGACATTGCCAATGATGCATGATATCATAGCATAATAATAAAAACCTAAATAATATCATGACATTTTAGATAATCATATGAAGCATGATGTCATGACATGACATATGACAAACAAAGCATGACAAATATATAAAATATAAAGGTATAAAATACTTACGTATTAAATCGAATTGTCATTTTCTAGAATTATATCCAATTTGTCATAATGACTCAATCTCCTAAGTGTGCCAAAACTCAAAATGACACACTCTTGACTCTAAACTTACTCGTGCCAATTATAATCAATTTTTCATCTTTTATGAATTCCATTGGCACATCCTAAAATATTTTAGGATCTATTTCTAAACTCATTGCCAAGGTATCATATTACCTTGAAAATGCCCTAAACTGACAACTCTACCATGGTTAGGTTTACTACCCATCCATTTAAGGTTGCCACACCATAAATCCATCTAGCGTGAAGGGATCACGCTCCTAGGAACCCAAACCTATTGGAACTCCTTGGGTTTACTAGGTACTCACTAGGGATAACCTCCCTTAGTACGTTCCTAATGATCCTCCTAGGCTTGGAAGCCTTGGTCATTTTGGTCTCACTAAAGTTAACCCTAGGGATTGTTAGTTATATATGAGAGGTGTCCTAAGACAATCGCCTTATGTTTAAACCATTTATATGATAAATGAAGATTCACTATTTGAGTATACATGTTTTCATTTATTTGATTAGATCTTAAACTCATTTACTGAATGTCCACAATACAATTCACAGCATGAGAGAATTTGTGATTGGATCACAACTAGTAAGTATCTCTACATGTGTAATTGTGATGTATTGGAATTATCCTTAGTCAATGAATTGATGGATTTGGACACCATTAATTCTGTCGAGACTAGCATGAGGTATACTCATTGGTGTATCCAAGCAGCTGATTCTCACTGGCTAGAGATATTGTGATGTCCGGAGTTAATCGTGGATGCTAGTTTTGGTAACTAGTTCATTGGAGTGACTAGCTGTAAGACTTCATATGGTTCTCTGCATATATGGATATGTCAATGACGTTCTTACTACAGCTTAAGTGCGTTGTTCCTTTGACTTGCGGTATTCAAGTCATCTTGGTCATGGAGACTTATGCTTTGACATCTTAAGCAAGCATCTCCAAGGAGATGTGGACCAGGGATGATTGGGTATAAGTCGAAATACCCGAAGGTGTTTGAATAGCCTATAAAGGATTCACCACACCTTGTGAGGAGATGTATACCCTTGGCCTCTCATCGAATTGTTACTAAAGTCTTTGGCCAAAGCATTACATGTTTAGAGTAAGGTACTCTAAGATACATGTGCAGTAACAAGAATCTGTAGGACGAGGAAATGATACTTGGGCTAGGTGTGACGCAGTCAGCCTAGTGGGGACTGACACTATAGACCATGTCCTGACCCAAATGTGTATAAGATGAGTGAAAGGAATGGGGAATGATTCATTATAGCTGCTGAAGGATTTCAGAAATGGTTTTGGGATCAACCGTTGATTTTTCGGTTAATTGGGGATCATGATGTACTACTAGGTGCCACTCATGATCATTCTATAATCAATGGTTAATTATAGACGGTCAACAAAAATCGGGAACCTATTTGGTCACACGCACAACGAGCATAATCCAAAGGATTTAAAACGAACTTGAGAATGAGATTCTCAGATCGAGAGAAACTAGATTTTGTTGGACCAAACAAGGAGCGAGCATGAAATCGTTTCAGTTGCAACGGAAGCATGGATGGGCTGAGTCTTATGAAGACATGATGGATGAACCAAATTGGTTTGGTTCTAATCCAATGGTGGAAAATAAACCAAAGTGGTTTGGTTTGTTTTAAACGAATGAACCAAAGTTGGTTCGGTTCGTTTTAACTTAAAATAGACCAACTCGGTTCGATTTATTTTAACTTAAGTTATTGGAGCGGGTTAATGAGTTTTGGTTAGGAACCAATAACTCTAAGGAGAAGGTTTCTTAATGGTTAAGAAACACGCGCTCTATAAAAGCGCGGCTAGAGGTTTGGAGAGCCCTAAGTTTTATTTTTGGAAACTTCTCATCCTCTCCTCTCCCTCTCTTCTCCTTGCCACCACCCAAGGAAGCCACGCCCAAGCTTGTGCCGCTATCCAACCTTGTGTCGCCGGCCACCCTCCACCAATCCTCCGGCAACCCTCCTTGGCTCCGGTGACCAAGGACCAGTCAGCCCTCTTCCTTTGGCCGGTGCCAAGTCCTCCACCAAGCTGTCCAGTTTTTGGACAGCTTGTTTCCATCTTGTCGGAGCATCATTTGGATGGCGTTTGGAGCTCTGATAATGACTTCCTTGCTGGGGATTAGATCTCCAGTAATCCTCATAGGTGGGGGACCAAGGATTCGTCAATCGGTTGATGAATACCTCTTCGGAGAAGCGAGTTTTGGGGACTCATTTTTGCATCCGAATTTTGTTTCAGATTGTTATCTTCTCTCGATCACAACATCTTCGACACGAGGCTAGTGACTCCTACGAAGACGAGGCTCATATCTTGGCGAAGCTATTCCGATGGTACTCGGCGTGGATACAGATAGAGGCACCCTCTAGCATGAGTTGCTCCAGTTAATTTCATTCTCGTTGCACGTGATACATTAGGTATAACTAGCGTAATTTCCTTTTATTGTAAAATTTGAAACTGTGATTATATCTTCACATATTGTATCTTGCATGCGTGTGGTGTGTGTTGTAATAAATTATATTTATTACTTTTAATTCTTCCGTTGTGCACATGTTTATGAAACATGTTCGAACACACACTCGCAGTGGTACCGAGGAAATTTAACAGTGGTATCAGAGCCCAGGTTGTATTTCAACTTAATCGTAATATTATTTTGTGATAGTCATAATTGTATTTATGGAAATTTTCTACTTTTGAAAAGTTTAGAATTATTTATGGAAATTTTCTAATTTTGGAAAGTTTAGAAGTATTTATGGAAATCTTCTACTTTTAGAAAGTTTAGAAGTATTTATGGAAATTAATATTTTCCATAAATAAAATATGTGATTAGATTTGGAAATTTGTTTCCTAATTTAATCATGATTTGATTTGGGGAATCAAATCTAAAACATATTTTATTTCCATAAATAGTTTTTGACAATTTAGAAAATTTATTTCCTAAATTAAATTTGACTTTCCTTAATTAATACTTTCCATAAATAAAATATGTGATTAGATTTGGAAATTTGTTTCCTAATTTAATCATGGTTTGATTTGGGGAATCAAATTTCAAACATATTTTATTTTCATAAATAGTTATGACATATAAGGAAATTTTTGTACATGCCATAATTATATGTCATGTAATTGCATTAGATGCATATCATTATGTCATGTGTGTCATGACATGTAGATGTATATCATGTATGTCATGTCATGTAGATAATAGTTATTTGCATGCAAAGAGGATGAGACATTAAAACCCTTATACAATATTAAAGCCTACACCTTCCATTAATATGGTTAGAACCGGAGTTCTGTTTCTTGTTTGGGTTGTTGGACTCACTCCAAGCCCGGCTCGAACATGAACATGTTCAAATCATTGGAATAGTTTAACACTAATATGTAAGAGTCAGAGGTCAATTGTTAGTTTGTGTTGTTGGACTCACTCTAAGCCAGGCTAATTGGTTGAATGTGCACTAACCATATTAAAACTATTTCGTGATTAATGGGTCGGCTCTAACTTGGAGCATCAATTTGTTGGACTCACTCCAAGGTCGATGTGAAGAGAGGTGAAGTTGGGTGCTATGCATATGATGCATACTTGTTAATGTGCTAACAACCCAATGTATGTGTGAACATTCAATTAGTTGATAGTACATTGTGATAGTTACATATACGTGATATGTAATCAGTATACTTGATACCTACCATCATAGCTAAGAATGGCTTGTTGGACTCACTCCAAGGTTGTTCTTATCTATGTTGGATATCAACCCATTCGGAGATGGAGCTACGATCTCCCGAATTAATTGAGCATTTTTTATTTCGAAAAATGAATGGGATTTTATAAATGTATGTTGATGCATTTTAAAATTATTTTCTCATATATGCTTGATTTGTATTTCTAGGTTAATCGCTTGATCTGATGTCTTTGAATTTGTGCTCTATTTTGAATTCGAATAAATTGACTGGGTTGAACTTCTTGGACTGGCTTAGAAACTTGAGAATTGTTCTCAAGGCGAAAAAGCTTGCGTATGTCCTCGAAGAGCATCTTCCCGCCCGTCCTAGTGATGACGCAACTCTGGACCAATTGTTAGCCTATCATAAACATGTGAGTGATTCTGAACTAGTGAGTTGCATCATGCTAGTTGCGATGGTACCCGAGCTGCGGAAGCAGCATGAGCATATGGATGCTCATACCATAGTCTTTCATCTTTATGAGTTATTTGATGAGCAAGTGAGATCCGAAAGGTTCTAAGTCTCTAAGCTCCTCTTCACCTCTGAGATGCAAGGAGGTTCATCTGTGGTACTGCTCAACATGCTGAAGATTGTGGAGCCTTCTGTGAAGCATGAGCAGGGGACGGTGTTGTTAGTTGATTCCTCGAAGAAAGGTTCTAAGAGGAAGTCAAAGGAACATCAGAAGGGGAAGAAGAAAAAGGCTAAAAATGCAGAACCAGCTCAAAAGGGCACTTGTCATCCTTGTGGCAAGGAGGGTCATTAGTGAAGAAACTGCAAGATTTATCTTGAGTCCATGAAGAAGAATAAGGCATCTGATGCCCCATCTTCTTCAGATATCTTCATTATTGATTGTCATTCTATTTCCTTAGACACTTGGGTATTGGATACTGGGTGTGGCTCACATATATGTAATTACATACATGGGATAAGAAATAGAAGAAGACTCGTCAAGAGAGAGTCAAATTTACGTGTTGGAAATGGAACAAAGGTTACTGCACTCGCCATCGGAACATATTTGTTGAAACTCCCTATAGGACTTGTCTTAGAACTGGACAATTGCTTTTATGTTCCTCCGTTGATAAAGAACATCATTTCTATTTCTAGTTTGAATAGAAATGGGTATCATTTAACTTTTAGTAACAATAGTTGTTACATAACTTTGAATGACATTCTATATAGGACTGGAACTTTAAGCAATGATATTTATACGTTGGACGTATCCAGTGACATTTTCAATATTGAAGCGAGCAACAAGCATGCTCAAAAAGATAATCAATTAGCCTTTTACATGTGGCATTGTCATCTTGGCCATGCAAGCAAGAAACGCATGTCCGAATTACACCGATGTGGAATTCTGGAATCGCCTGAATCTAATTCATTCGATACATGTGAATCATGCTTAAAAGGTAAGATGACTAAGTTACCTTTTACGGGAAAAGGTGAACCGGTGGGAGAGTTGCTTTGTCTAATACATACTGATATATGTGGACCTATGTCAACTCATGCTCTAGGAGGCTATATCTACTTCATTACCTTTACCGATGATCACTCACGGTTTGGGTATGTGTTCTTGATGAAACACAAGTCTGAAGCCTTTGAAAGGTTCAAAGAATTCAGAAGTGAAGTAGAGAAACAACTTGGTAAGAGTATTAAAATACTTCGATCGGATCGAGGTGGTGAATACTTGAGTCAATAGTTTCTAGATTATCTAAGGGACAATGGTATATTGTCTAAATGGATGCCGCCGTATACACCACAGCTTAATAGTGTATTTGAGAGGCGAAATTGGACCTTGTTGGACATGGTCAGGTCAATGAAGAATCACGTGAATCTTTCTATGTCCTTTTGGGGCTATCCACTTCAGACAGTTGTTTACTTGTTAAATAGGGTCCCAACCAAGGTAGTCTCTACTACTCCATATGAGATATGGGCTAGTAAGAAACCTCATTTATCTTATTTGAAGATATAGGGTTGTCCTGCTTATGTGAAGCGGACTTTGTCAGACAAATTGGATGCTAAGTCTAATAAATGACTATTTATTGGATACCCTAAGGAAACGAGAGGTTACCAATTCTATCATCCCTTGGAACAAAAGGTGTTTGTTTCAAGGAATGTTGTGTTTCTAGAGAAAGAGTTTCTCTTGCAAGAAAATAGTGGGAGTGTCATTGAGCTTGAGGAGGCTCAAGAGACTCCAATAGACATTGATGAGATACCTAGTGAAGCACCACAATCGATAACTCATAGTGATGAGCTATCGGCTGAACCTATTTGTTGGGAATTGGCTTCGAGGCTCGTCGGCTCCCATGTCCCCGGATTAAAATTTTCACTAATGAAAACTAATCCGGATGGGATGAGTTTCCTAAGCTCAACCAATTCGTCGTCGTGCTAACGACTCGAGCGATCGCTTGAACAAACTAGTTGTTCAAGCAACCAAGCTCTTCTAGTCGGTTAGCCGCGGAAGAGATGACAGACGGATCGCCGATTTTTGTGTTTATCTTCGGGGTCCATGATTATACAAATACATATGAATATAGACATGTATAATCAACACATACATAAAGTAAACATCCACATAATACATGCATATAATTGAAAAGAAATTATAAACATAATACATAAGAACATTAATCAAAATAAACAAGATTATACCTCTTGTTATACCTCTTGATCTTCTATTGTATGTCCTCCCTCCTTTTGGACGTCGTGTGGGCGACGATCTACCAAAAGTTGAAGCCTCCTAGATCACCGATCTTCCTTTCCTTGTTCACTAGGAACAAAGGAAGATCCTAAAACAAAACTCATCTTCCTTTCTAGAACCGACCATCAAGTCAATAAACTCGATGTTGCCACTGGCCAAGGAAGATAAAATGGAGTATGGAAACCAACCAAAAGAGAAACAACAAGGGCATGGGCGCCAGCCAACACTTGGAGAAGAAGAAAGAAAACACCCCTTCTCCTTGTTGCCGGCTAAACCCTAAACTAGGCTCTCCTTAATTTCCGGCTAAGGATGAAGGGAAGTAGAATAGATTGAGCTTTGGCCAAGGTAGAGGGAAGAAGGTAGAGGGGCCGGCCATCAAAGGAAAATGAAGAAGAATCTCCCTCTCCTTGTTGCCGCCCAACACCAACAACCAAACCCTAACCCTAGCCTCCTCCTATTTCTTGCCGCCCATGGGAAGCAACCCTCATCTCATCCACCACAAGCCATATATCAAGGGGAGAAGCTTGGGCGCCGGCCAAACCAAAGAGGAAGGAGGAAGAAGGGTGCCGGCCACCATTGGGAACAAGAAGAAGAAGCTCCCTTCTCCTTGTTGCCGCCCAACACCATGAACCAAACCCTAACCCTAGCCTCCTCCTCTTTCTTGCTGCCCAAGCCACCTTATCTCAATTAGGTTTTTCTCTTCTTTTTTTCTATCCTTTTTGCCACCCAAACCTAAGCCCATATATATAGAGTTAGGTTTAGGCCTTGGTTTAATCTCCTCCATTGGTTCTAGGGATTTAATCTCAATCGTCGGATCTAGGGTTTCATCCCAACCGTCGGATCTAGGGTTTCATCCCAACCGTCGGATCTAGGGTTTCATCCCAACCGTCGGATCTAGGATTTCATCCCAACCGTCGGATCTAGTGTTTCATCCCAACCGTCAAATCTAGGGATTTAATCTCCACCGTCGGATCTAGGGATTTAATCTCCACCGTCGGATCTAGAGTTTTGTTTTCCATCATTGGATCTAGGCTTCATGAGGTGTTAATAGGATACAATAGGGACCATGAGGAGAAGTTGGATCTTGGCCACCTGATGGATCGGAACCACACAAACTTGATCCATCAATGATGTTCCATTCCACTAGAGGATCATCATTGAATTACCTCACCAACCCCCATATGATAATATGGGCTCCATATATTATTTGTACATCCATCTCCCCGTGTTTAAGATATCGAATGTCCGTCAATTAATTGATTTACTGACCATCAATTAATTAACATCTAACTCCTCGAGTAGTACCACTCAACCTTATCATCATGTTGACTAAGTCAACCTACAGGGTTTATATGATGAACCTTATGAGCTCCTCAAGGGGACATCATCAACCTATATATAGGACACGGTTTCCTCCTATAATCAACGGCACACCATATAAATAATATCATTTCCCAACTTACCGGGCATATTGATTTAATCCATCTAAATCTCACCCTTTGGTAAATCAAAGAAATAAATACTAAATACATGTGCCCGTTATTATATCGGGATTAAGAGCATGTACAACATAATATCTGAGGTCCGATTCAATTATGTAGTCAGCAATAAATTGAATCACCTCTATGTCGGTCCTGCTCAATACACCTAAGTGTACTAGTGTAACTCTATGTTCAAGACAAAACAATACCAAGCTACTCTACAACCATGCCAATGGTTTGTCCAAAATCATCTTGGTTGTGAGCCTCTACTTATATTCTACAAGGGACTGATAACATGATCTTCTGTACCACACCAAGCTCCATGTTATCTACAATATAAAATATTAGACAATATGCACACATATAATAAATATAAAGTGCAAACAATGATCATGTGATTCTTATTTCAAAATAAAAATGTTCATACAAAAAGAGCTAGGCTTTCAGTATACATCCCAACACTATTGTGACACCACATCTTCGTAGATCTGGTAGAACATGCAACATTCCTGAGAGATATGGATTTCTCGTAAGTGAATCGAATGACGTGTTAATCATTGATGATGAGGAGCCTACCAGTTATGAAGAAGTTTTGAAAAGTTTAGAAAGTGATAAATGCCTTAATGCCATGAAGTCAGAAATGAATTCCATGTATGAAAATCAAGTTTGGAACATGGTTGACCCAGCTGAAGGCATAAAGCCTATAGGGTGCATGTGGGTTTTCAAGAAGAAAAACGACATGGATGGTCATGTGATTACCTATAAGGCTAGATTGGTGGCGAAAGGGTATCGTCAAAAGCAAGGTGTTGATTAAGATTAGACCTATTCACCTGTAGTTATGCTTAAATTCATTCAGATGCTCCTGGCCATAGTAGCTAATTATGATTATGAGATATGACAGATGAATGTGAAAATAACTTTCCTTAATGGAAACCTACTCGAGGACGTGTATATGATACATCCTGAGGGTTTCACATCGGTTGATAAAACTAAGGTATGCAAACTACGATGGTCCATATATGGACTGAAGAAAGCATCCAGGAGTTGGAATATCCGTTTTGATGAGACAATCAAAAGGTTTGATTTCTCACAAAATTCGGATGAACCTTATGTGTACAAGAAGGTTAGTGGGAGTGTAGTCGTGTTCCTAGTATTATATGTCGATGACATATTACTTATAGGAAATGATGTTTATATCTTTCAGTCAGTTAAAATTTGGTTATCCAAGACGTTCTCTATGAAAGACCTGGGAGAAGTAGCCTACATCCTCAGGATTAAGATCTATAGGGATAGATCAAATCGGTTGCTTGGTCTTTCGCAGTCCACATATATAGACTGAGTGCTAAAGAGGTTTATCATGTCGGAATCCAAGAAAGATTTCCTACCCATCAAGCATGGGATACACCTTTCGAAGTCTATGTGTCCACGCACAGAAGACGAGAGGATTTGCATGAATAAGATTCCCTATGCATCCGCAATAGGATCTATCATGTATGCTATGTTCTGTACGAGGCCCGATGTATCATATGCTCTGAGTATCACGAGCAGATATCAGTCTGATCTAGGAATGGATCATTGGGTGGCTGTTAAAATGATCCTTAAGTACTTGAGAAGAACTAAGGATGTGTTTATAATATATGGAGAAGGGGGCATGGTGATATGCGAGTATATGGATGTCAGCTTCCAGACATACAAGGATGATTCCAGGTCTCAGTCTGGGTACGTGTTCACCATGAATGGAGGTGCAGTGAATTGGAAAAGTTCCAAACAAGACACTATAGAAGATTCTACCACAGAGGCAGAATACATTGCAACTATGGAAGCAGGAAAGGAAGCGATTTGGATCAAGAAGTTCATCTCTTAACTTGATGGGGTCTCATCAATGATCCAAACATGTGCTTCGCCGCTATCATTTGATCAGAGAGATCATAAGTAGGAAGGAAATACAAACCGAGAAGATTACCACTTAAAGGAACTTAGCGGACCCTTTAACTAAGGACTTACCTCAAAGTAAGTTTGAGGGTCATGTTAGAGCTTATGGTATTGAATACCGCGGCGATAGTCATTAGGCCAAGTGGGAGTTTGTTAGTTATATATGAGAGGTGTCCTAAGGCAATCACCTTATGTTTAAACTATTTATATGATAAATGAAGATTCACTATTTGAGTATACATGTTTTCATGTATTTGATTAGATCTTAAACTCATTTATTGAATGTCCATAATACGATTCACAGCATGAGAGAATTTGTGATTGGATCACAACTAGTGAGTATCTCTACATGTATAATTATGATGTATTGGAATGATCCCTAGTCGGTGAATTGATGGATTTGGACACCATCAATTCTGTCGAGACTAGCACGAGGAATACTCATTGGTGTATCCAAGCAGCTGATTCTCACTAGCTGGAGACATTGTGATGTCTGGATTTAATCGTGGATGCTAGTTATGGTAACTAGTTCATTGGAGTGACCAGCTGTAAAACTTCATATGGTTCTCTGCATATATGGATATGTCAATGAAGTTCTTACCGCAGCTTAAGTGTGATGTTCCTTTGACTTGACATCTTAAGCAAGCATCTCTAAGGAGATGTGGACCCGGGATGATTGGGTATAAGTCGAAATGCCCGAAGGAGTTTGAATAGCCTATAAAAGATTCACCACTCCTTGCGAGGAGATGTATACCCTTGGCCTCTTGTCGGATTGTTACTAAATTCTTTGGCCAAAGCATTACATGTTTAGAGTAAGATACTATAGGATACATGTGCAGTAACTAGAATCCGTAGGATGAGAAAATGATACTTGGGCTAGGTGTGACATAGTCAGCCTAGTGGGGACTGACACTATAGACCATGTCCTGAACCAAGTGGGTATAAGATGAGTGAAAAGAATGGGGCATGACTCATTGTAGCTGCTGAAGGGTTTCAGAAATGGTTCTGGGACCAACCGTTGATTTTCCGACTAATTGGGGATCATGATGTACTACTAGGTGTCACTCATGATCGTTCTATAATTAATGGTTAATTATAGACGACCAACATAAATCGGGAACCTATTTGGTCACACGCACAACGAGCGTAATCCGAAGGATTTAAAACGAGCTTGAGAATGAGATTCTCTGATTGAAAGAAACTAGGTTTGGTTGGACCAAAAAAGGAGCGAGCATGAAATCGTTTCAATCGCAACCGAAGCATGGATGGGGCAAGTCTTATAAAGAAATGATGGATGAACCAAATTGGTTTGGTTTTAATCTAATGGTGGAAAATAAACCAAACTGGTTTGGTTTGTTTTAAACGAATGAACCAAAGTTGGTTCGTGTTCGTTTTAACTTAAAATAGACCAACTCGGTTCGGTTTATTTTAACTTAAGTTATTGGAGCGGGTTAATGGGTTTTGGTTAGCAACCAATAACTCTAAGGAGAAGGTTTCTTAATGGTTAAGAAACACGCGCTCTATAAAAGCGCGGCTAGAGGTTTGGAGAGCCCAAAGTTTTATTTTTGGAAACTTCTCATCCTCTCCTCTCCATCTCTTCTCCTTGCCGCCGCCCAAGGAAGCCACGCCCAAACTTGTGCCGCCATCCAACCTTGTGCTGCCGGCGTCCAGCTGCTGCTGGCCACCCTCCGACAATCCTCCGGCGACCCTCCTTGGCTCCGGTGACCAAGGACCAGCCGCCCCTCTTCCTTTGGCCGGCGTCAAGTCCTCCACCAAGCTGTCTAGTTTTTGGACAGCTTGTTTCTTTTTTTGTCGGAGTGTCGTTTGGACGGCTTTTAGAGCTCTAACAGTGACTTCCTTGTCAGGGATTGGATCTCCGGTAATCCTCATAGGTGGAGGACCAAGGATTCGTCAATCGATTGACGAATGGCTCTTTGGAGAAGCAAGTTTTGGGGACTCATTTTTGCATCCGAATTTTCATTCGGATTGTGATCTTCTCTCGATTACATCGTCTTCGACACGAGGCTAGTGACTCCTACGAAGGCGAGGCTCGTAGCTTGGCGAAGCTATCCCGACTATACTCAACGTGGATACGGATAGAGGCAACTCTAGCGTGAGTTGCTCCGGTTGATGGCATTCCCGCTGCATGTGATACGTCAGGTATAACTAGCATAATTTCCTTTTATTGTAAAATTTGAAACTGCGATTATGTCTACACATATTATATCTTGCATGCGTGTGGTGTGTGTTGTAATAAATTAGATTTATTATTTTAATTCTTCAACTGTGCACATGTTTACGAAATATATTCGAACACACACTCGCCGTAGTGCCGGGGAAACCCAAAAGGGATATCTTCCATTGTAACCTTTTTAGTGACTTTCTAGACTTCTTCGAAGCCTTAGTCACTTGAGTCATATCATGGTCAACTCTAGGAATAACTTCCCTTATGACCTTGACACTCCTAGACCTAGGGGTGGTTGCATAATCAAATGGAACACTATGTAGTTAGGCTTATCTACCTTGGACTTAGGCTTATAACCCAAGCCTTTCTTGTCCTCAGAACTCTCTTGCCTTCTAACTCCTAAATTTTGACTATTTGACCCTTTAATTATATTTTTCATTCTTCTAAGGGTCTTTTTCAATTTCTCAAGCTTTGACCTCAAAGCATGATTTTCTATTTCTAATTTCCTAATTTTTGATTTTTCATTAACCTCTTGGACATATTACTTTCTTCTAGGCATATGCCTACCCTTTTAAGATTAATGCCTAGGTTGTTATCCTTAGGTGGGGTAGTCTTATAGCTAGTTTGCCTAGATTTGTCCTTAGTTCTAATCTCAAGAGATTTACAACCTAAATAAAAATATTTGTTTCTAAATTGGTCCTTAGGCTTACTTTCATGATATCTAACATTTAGACAATAAATCTTATTACAAACATGCCTTCTATCATGACATAAAGGAAAAGCATTATTAAAATATACCTTAGGCTTTGACTTAGGTGCTTCCTCTATAACCTGTTGGTGCAATAGTCCCTGGGTCAATGTTGACCGAACTTGAGTGGAACTTGAGTAGTATTTTGATATTTGATAATGGGTTGACAATGGATTTGGCCATTGTTTAACAATATAGTTTGACCATATGTTGACCATATGACTAGTGGATGATTAGGATATCCAAAGTCATATGAGAGAGATAATTTGGGGGAGATTGTTGGAGCAATCAACCTCGGAAGTCTAAGTTTGGATACTTGGCATGGAAAGTCCAAGCATGGTCTTGGCATGGAAAGTCCAAGAATGGTCATGGCATGGAAAAGTCCAAGCATGGTCTTGGCAATTGGAAAGTCCAAGAATAGTCTTGGCAAGGAAGGTCCAAGTCATGGGTACTTGGAAATGGTAAAGTCCAAAGTATAGTGTTGGCAGCATAAGTGCAAGCATGTGGTCTTGACGATGTAAAGTTCAAGTGAACTTTGGCAATTGGGAAGTCCAAGGGTAGGTTTGGTGACATAAAGTTCAAGCATGGGTATTGATGGTGTATGTCCAAATAGATCATGGCAAGGAAGTCCAAGGGTAGGTTTGACAGTGTAAAATACAAGCATGTAGTCTTGGCAGCATAAATCCAAATGGATCTTGGCAAGAAAGTCCAAGGGTGAGATTTTGGCAGCATGGAGTCTTGGCAGCATAAGTCCAAATAAACCATGGCAAAGGACCCTATTAGCATGACATAGCCAATGAAAGCACCTAAAGGCTAATGTAAAGGATGAAGAGTCACGGGCTCGAGGGATCCAAGAGGCGTGAGCCTGATGGAGGTAGCAAGGCTTAAGTCTAGGCTAAGGGTGGTCAGTCAAGTATGAGGGGATCATACTTGTGTTAAATCTCATGGTTGAGGTTTATCAGTTGACTGGGACTTTAGGTCAGTCGACTGGCCTAGTGCTTGACACTCAGGAACCTAGTTAACTCGAAGAAGTCAACGGGGATTATGACCAATCGATTGAGATTATGATAATTCAATAGGTCGAGGTGTCAACTGAGCCTCGACTGCTCGGCTGAGGTTGTGGCAGTTGACTGCCATGCATGGGCAATCGACTGATGGCACTGTAGCAGTGAACAGATTATTACGTAGTCAACTGGCCAAACGATTATGGGATAGCAGTCGACTACTGGTAAGGGAAATCAACTGTTGATGTATCCGTTGGGCAGATTCCAACATGGATGGAGTCGTTTTGAGACAACGGATAGGCTAGCAGTAGACTGGTGCTTTTTGGCAATCGACTGCTTAGCGCAAAATCATCCAACTGCAAGTTATAAAAGGAGTAACTCATGGAGGATTTTGGCCAAGGTTCTTAGGTGATTTTGAAACGAAGGGATGGTGCATTTCAGGGCCTTCAAAGGTTTCTAAAGCAACCAAAAGAGCTCTCAAGCAAAGATTGATTGTAAAGTGTTCTTTACTTGTATTTTCTTGTTTATTTGAATACTTGTTGTATTTTATTGTAAGCTTTTTTGTACAAGGTTTCTCCACCTTTTATATGTTACCAAGAAAGAGAAGGCATAGTGAGGATAGATTGTTGAGGAAACGGTGACCGCTAGAGGGGGGTGAATAACGTCGATTCGTTGCGTGATGGATTTCATTGCGTGCTTGCTACAAATGATTAGTACGCAGCAGAAATAAAACAATAACAAAACACAAACACGCAAACACAACTATGTAACATGGTTCAGAACCGAATGGTTCCTACTCCATGGATCGAGCTCTAAAGAGCTCTAGTAATGCACACACAACCACTAATCACAAATAACTCCTCAGAATAATCCGGAGGTGGAGAAACCTCTTACAATGATTACACTAAGTAATACTAAAGATACAAGCTAATAAAAGTATGAAAAACAATGCAAGTAAAGAAAAACACTTTATAAGAGAACTTTGGTTGCTTGATCTTTGATTGCCTTGGACTAGCCTTGAAGACCCTAATTTGCAATAGTAAATCGCTCCAATTCACCCAAGAAAATCGCTGCAAAAACCCTCCTTCCGAGATGCTTTTATAACCTACAATCGGGCTGGATTTTCGCCTATCAGTCGACTGGTCGGGACTATCAGTCGACTGATGACACTGTTGTTGTGAGACAATGGTGTAATCCATGCTGAAAAAATATAACAGATAGGACATCAGTCGACTGATCATGTCCATCAGTCGATTGGTCGAGCCTTCACTCGACTGCTAACTCGAGCAGTTGAGTTCAACTGCATTCTGTACCCGAAATATCGAGCACCAGTCGACTGCATCTTGTGATCAGTCGACTGATCGGTCCAGTAGTCGACTGCCCACCTCTGACAATCGACTGCTAGGGCACTCCCCGCAGTCAAACCCTAGTGGACTCATACCAGTCGATTGTCATATGGTACCAGTCGACTGATACACCTTAAACATGAGGTTTAACCCAAGTATGGTGCCCCCATACTTGTTAGACTACCTGTAGCCTAGACCTAAGCCTTCTAGCCACCTCCGTCAGCCTCGCGCCTATCAGATCCCTCAAAGTCATCCATGACTTGTTCATCCATACGCTAGCCTTCAAGTGCTTCCATCATCTATGTCATGCTAATGGTGTCTACACCACCAAGGCACATTGGACTTACACTGCCAAGACTCCGCTTGGACTTTACGCTGCCAACCATTGAACTTATGCTGCCAAGACTCCCGCTTGGACTTTACGCCGCCAATATCAAACCCCTTGGACTTCTCAAATGCCAAGACTCAAGCTTGGACTTTACCTTACCAACCCATGTTGGACTTTCCATGCCAAGACCCATGCTTGGACTTTTCCTTGCCAAGACCCATGCTTGGACTTTACATGCCAAGTACTCAAGACTTGGACTTTTCATGACTTGGTCAACCCTAGTCAACCATCAAAATCCTCTCGAGTCAAACTCAAGTTCGTTCAATCATGATCCGGGTCGATTGTGCCAACAATCTCCCCAAAACAATATCAGACATCAATGTCAAACATCAATGTCAACCTTGCATGTCAAACATCAAAACATCGCTCGAGTAAAACTCGAGTCCGGTCAATCGTGACCTGGGTCGATTGCACCAACAATCTCTCCCTTTTTGATGTTTGACAAAAACACATACTTTTGAGTTAGATATCCCAAATTGATAATCCCAAACATTTTCCCCCAAACATTCTCCCCCTTTTTGACTAACATCAAAATGGTTTTTACTCCAAGGAGGTCAATGTCTCATGTACCAATGAAATCTTACAATCTCTCCCTTGGTCCAAGAATACCTTGGATGGCTACAATCTTCCTAGTGATAAGTTCCATATCACTCAAGAGAGGCAATCTTATACACTCTCCCAATTCCCAAATTGGGTATCTTCAAAATCCATTTTCCCCTTCAAGAGGAAAAATACCATCCATCATCCCATGATGGATACCTCCCCCTAAAGGTTTTCTCCCCCTTGACCATTGCACCAACAATGTCCTTGGGAAGTCCCTAAACCAATAGGAACTCTAAACCATCAAAAATAAAGTCTAAAGTTCAACATTGAACTTTCCAACCCCTTAAATTTGATACATCACCCTAACAACTCTTTTAATCCATGTCCAATGGACTTTCACCCTTTATAATGCTTTCCAAAGCATATCCTAGGGTTAGGAGTGGTTAGGGAATTTTACCGTAGCTAAAAATGGGCTAAACAACCTTGTTTTTCCTGAAATTAGCTTGGCAGTCAACTCTATCATAGATCAGTCGACTGCCATCTCCATCAGTCGACTGCCACCAAGGGGCAGTCGACTGATAATTGAAATATCAAAATTTCAGTTATCAGAAATGAAATTCAGTTCATAAATAATTATACGTATATCGAAAAAATATGAAAATTCATACGTATAATACTTATGACACATACAATTGGTGAAAAATGTTAGAAAAATATTTTACCCACAAAATATCAAAATTGATACAAAGTCCAAAAGTGAAGAAAAACTTCAATGTTTTAGTTTGCTTTCTATCAATTTCATCAATGGTGATTGCTATCAAAAGATAGACTTCACCAAGGTTTTCTAAAAGTTTTTTACAATGATTTTGAAAACCTATATTGGATCATATTCCTTGGGCTTAATGTACATGACTTGTACACTAGCTTTCCCAATGATCCACAAATACAATAAGATGAGTTTAAGTTCATCTAGATGCAAAAACTATGTACCTTGAACTTAATTCATATCCTATCATCTCACATATATCTAGGGTGTGTAAAACACACAAAAATCAATGTAATGTGAGATGTGGGTTTTATTCATCCTAATCTAGGGTTTCATGCATTCTCTAAGGCAACACTACTTGATTCCCTTATAAATGAGACTCCAAGTTATGTCATTGCCCTTAAATCAATTTTAATCAAATGCATGAATGATCATGGCATAAATAATAACATAATTAAACATGACCAATGATCATGATGTTATGGCATATGATATAATCTAAAAATATATGACATTAAACCTTAATCCGAAACATGATCATGACATATTAAATGATTAAAAATAAACATGATGTCATGGCATGTTATATGACAAACAAAGCATGGCAAATAAAATGTATTGGTATAATAATACCTAAAATTTAATATTAATTACCATTTGATATAATCAAGTATATTTTGCCATATTATCACTTTTCTCCTAAGTGTGCAAGAAACCCAAAATGGCACACTATGACCTCTAAACCTAAATTGTGCCAATTTAATTGATTTTTTATAATCCCAAAAGTGTATTGGCACATCCTAAAATCTTTTAAGATCATAAGATCAAATCTATTCTCAAGGTACCCATAGCCTTGAAAATTATATAAAGTGCCACCTTTACCATGGTTAGGTTAGCTACCCTTCCATTTAAAGTTGGCACACCCTAAACCCATCTAGTGTGAATCAATTATACTCTTAGGAACCCAAAACCTATTTGAGCTCCTAGGGTTAATTAGGTATTCCTTAGGGATAACCTCCCTAGATACCTTCCTAATGACCCTTCTAGGCTTGTTAGTCTTGGTCATTTGGGTGTTACCAAGGTTGACTCTTGGGGTAACTCCCCTTGTAACCTTCTTAGTGGCTTCCCTGGGTTTCTTCGAAACCCTAGCCACTAGACACACACCATGGTCAACTCTAGGGATGACTTCCCTAAATACCTTGGTCTTCCTAGACCTAGTTTGAGTTCCATAATCAAATGGAACATTGTGGTAGGTCTTTTTGGGCCTAGGCTTGCCCTTGGATGGTTCTTGTTTTCTAAGTTTTTGACTTTGACCATTAGACCCTAGGTTTTGACTATTTGACCCTTTAAATTGGTTTTGCATAATTTTAAGGGTCCTTTCTAATTTCTCAAGCCTTGACCTTAAGGCTTGATTCTTCAATTCTAATTGCCCAATTTTAGAATTTTGATTTAATCTTTGGGCATTGTTCTTTCTAGGCATATGCCTAGTCCATTTAGGATTAAAACCTAGATGATCCTCAATTTTTCTAATAGATGCCTTAGGTAAAATATTTTTAGGGACATTATGTTGGTGCAGGGGCACTAGATAATCGAACCTGTGTTTTGATTATGGCAAAGACACAAAGTTAAGTTTACATCGTTATCTCACAAGCTATCGAGTGTGCAGAAAAGTATTAAAGCTGAAGCTGAAGGCTAGCGACACTCGAGTGACTTCGGAGGGAGCCGAAGGAATCGAGTGGAAGCCCAGAAGCGAGAGCTACTATCGAGGTAAGCTCGTGTGAGTGAGAGATTGTAAGGTCATGTCCTCTTTACGGGGACGATCGTAGGCGGCGATTCAACTAAGACTTCCTGTGGAAGGTCTAGGTCGAGATCGGACGGTTAGAAACTGTCGTATTTATCATTTTCCGAGCTAACCTCTTATTGCAGGGAAGTGGCCAATGGCGATCATTCGGACATGGAGCGATCGTGATGCCCATCGATCCATCGATGGGAGGCATCACGATCGTGATGGCGGCGATTCGAGTTTTGCGGTCAAAAGCGGATAACGTTTGGCGTAGCCGCCAGCGATAAAATTTGGACAACTTCATGATCCGTTCCGAAAAAAGAGGAGACAAATTCAGAGGCTAAAATCTATAAAAGGAGGGGAGGATTCCATCTCCAAATCACATCAAGTTTATTCATCAAGTGCTCCTACAACGCCAAAGCTCCAACATCGTCATAACGCCGACGTAAAGTCAAGTTTCGATCTTCTTCGTCGGTAGCAGAATCAAGTAATATTTTTGATATTGTATTCTTTGTTTTTCTTCATAACAAGGTGAGGTAGGCTTGTTGCCTCATCCTTGTATATTCGATTTTGTGATCGTTGTCTCCTACCTCCAACGAGGAGGAGATGTTATAGTGTTTTGCCCTCCGTACGCGGTCTAGGACCGATAGGGCCTTGGAGTAGCAACCGCTGGGTTGTGAACCAAGTAAAATAAACGTGTTCATTTATTTTCCGCTGTGCTTACTCGTTTACTTGTGTATCAACGAATGAATTCGAACGAAAGATTTACGATCGCTATTCACCCCCCCCCTCTAGCAACGCTTCTCGATCCAACAATTGGTATCAGAGCGGGGGCGCTAAGATTTGGTGAAACCACCGATCTAGCACGTTTTGGTTTTCTGTTCATATTTTTCGATTCGTATTTTTTTTGGTCTTTTTCCTCCCGCACTACTAATCCAAGACGAAGTCTTGGTACGTTTCTTTTGGTTGTGTGCTTGCAAGTTTTCTCTCTTTGAGTAGCTGACGGTAAAAGGGCCATAACTTTTCGCACAAGTGGACTCACATAACGATCTACCTACCAAATCGAAGCTCTTAGAAAGATCTACATTTCTTACTAGGGTTTATCCTCATAACAAGCTGTTTCCAGCCCCAAAATCCAACGTTTAGTACCCTTTCGGGGACATCGAAGGTCGTAAGTTTCGAGTTTTTGTTAGTTTCTTATTCTCCTTATTTATTTCTGTTTATTTCCTATTATTTCCCACACTAATAATCTAAGACCAAGTCTTGGAATTCTTTTTGGTTTTTATTCATATTTTTCAAGATATTTAATGGCTCACATTGAGGGGTATAGCACCACCCGACCTCCGTTCTTTAATGGAAATGATTTCCGTTATTGGAAAGGTCGGATGGAGTGTTTTCTAAAAACACAAGTCGAGACTTGGATAATAATCCAAACCGGCTTTGCTCTACCCACCAATGATCAAGGAGAGGCCTTGGATTTCAACAAGTGGACAAATGCAACCAAGAGGCAAATCGAAGCCGATGCAAGAGCTGTTAGTAATATATGAGAGATGTCCTAAGGCAATCGCCTTATGTATGAACCATTTATATGATAAATGAAGATTCACTATTTGAGTATACATGTTTCATGTATTTGATTGGATCTTAAACTCATTTACTGGATGTCCACGATACGATTCACAGCATGAGAGAATTTGTGATTGGATCACAACTAGTGAGTATCTCTACATGTGTAATTGTGATGTATCAGAATTATCCCTAGTCGATGAATTGGTGGATTTGGACACCATCAATTCTGTCGAGACTAGCACGAGGTATACTCCTTGGTGTATCCAAGCAGCTGATTCTCACTGCTGGAGACATAGTGATGTCCGGAGTTAATCGTGGATGCTAGTTATGGTAACTAGTTCATTGGAGTGACCAGCCGTAAGACTTCATATGGTTCTCTGCATATATAGATATGTCAATAAAGTTCTTACTGTGGCTTAAGTGCGAGGTTCCTTTGACTTGCGGTATTCAAGTCATCTTGATCATGGAGACTTATGCTTTGACATCTTAAGCAAACATCTCCGAGTAAATGTGGACCCGGGATGATTGGGTATAAGTCGAAGTGATCGAAGGTGTTTGAATAGCCTATAAAGGATTCACCACTTCTTGCGAGGAGATGTATACCCATGGCCTCTCGTCGGATTGTTACTAAAGTCTTTGGCCAAAGCATTACATGTTTAGAGTAAGGTACTCTTCGATACATGTGGAGTAACTAGAATCCGTAGGACGAGGAAATGATACTTGGGCTAGGTGTGACGTAGTCAGCCTAGTGGGGACTGACACAATAGACCATGTCCTGAACCAAGTGGGTATAAGATGAGTGAAGGGAATGGGGCATGATTCATTCGAGCTACTGAAGGGTTTCAGAAATAGTTCTGGATCAACCGTTGATCTTTTCGGTTAATTGGGGATCATGATGTACTACTAGGTGCCACTCATGATCGTTCTATAATTAATGGTTAATTATAGACGGCCAACATAAACCGAGAACCTATTTGGTCACACGCACAACGAGCGTAATCCAAAGGATTTAAAACGAGATTGAGAATGGGATTCTCAGACCGAAAGAAACTAGGTTTGGTTGGACCAAACATAAAGCGAGCATGAAATCGTTTCAGTCGCAATGGAAGCGTGGATGGGTCGAGTCTTATGAAGACGTAATGGATGAACCAAAATGGTTTGGTTCTAATCCAATGGAGGAGAATAAACCAAAGGGTTTGGTTTATTTCAAACGAATAAACCAAAAGTTGGTTCGGTTCGTTTTAACTTAAAATAAACCATCATGGTTTGGTTTATTTTAACTTATCCTAATGGAGCGGGTTAACGGGCTTTATGGATATGATCCATTAACCATTAAGAGAATTAGTTCTCTATAAAAGAGGGCTTAAGGGATTGTTAAACCCTAACTAATCCAAACCCTAGCCCCCTTGAGTTGCCGCCCACCTCCACCTTGGAGTTAATTGGCGCCAACCTAAAGCCGCCCAGCTTGTGTGCAGCCGTCCAAGTCTTTGCCGGCGTCCAAGCTTCAGCCGGAGAACCTCCGGCGACCCTCCGGCGATCTCCTTTGGGTTCGGTGATAAGGTGAGCTTCCATCTTTCCTTAGCCGGCCTCTATTCCTCCACCAAAAGCTGTCCAGTTTTTCTGGACAGCTTGTTTCTTTGTTGTCGGAGCGTCGTTTGGACGACGGTTAGTGCTCCGACAGTGGCTAACTTACCGGGGATTTGATCTCCGGTAATCCTCTGAGGTGGGGGACGAAGGATTCGTCAAACGGTTGACGAATACCTCTCCGAAGAAGCGAGTTTTGAGAACTCGTTTTAGGATCCGAATTTGGATTCGGATCATGATCATCTCTCGATCACGTCGTCTTCAACACGAGGCTAGTAACCCATACGAAGACGAAGCTCGTGACTTAACGAAGTCATCCCGAGGAGCTCGGCGTCGATACGGATAGAGACGATTCTTAAGAGGATCGTTCCGGTTGATGCCGTTCCCGCTACACGTCATACGAAAGGTATAACGTAGATAAATTTCTTTTATTGCAAATTTTAATTTACGGTTATGTCTACACTTGTTGTAATATGCATGCGTGTGTTGTGTGTGTTGTAATAAATATAGATTTATTATTTTTAATTGCTTCCGCTGTGTTCATGTTTACGAAACATGATCGAACACACACACGCCGCGGTGCCGGAAACCCAACAGTGGTATCAGAGCCCAGGTTGTGTTTCGACATAATCGTAAAATTGGTTTTGCGATAGTCATAATGTATTTCTTGAAATTTTCTAATTTTGGAAATTTAGAAGTATTTATGGAAATTTTTCAATTTTGGAAAGCTTAGAAGTATTTATGGAAATCTTCCACTTTTGGAAAGTTGGAAGTATTTATGGAAATTGATATTTTCCATAAATAAAATATTTGATTAGATTCTGGAAATTTGTTTCCTAATTTAATCATGATTTGATTTGGGAAATCAAATCTTAAAATATTTTATTTCCATAAGTAGTTTTAATGATTTAGGAAATTGGTTTCCTAAATAGATTTTCCTTAATCAAATAATTCCATGAATAAAATATGTGATTAGATTTGGAAATTTGTTTCCTAATTTAATTATGATTTGATTTTGAGAATCAAATCTTAAACATATTTTATTTCCATAAATAGTTATGACATATAAGGAAATTATATACATGACATAATTGTATGCCATGTAATTGCATTAGATGCATAACATTATGCCATGCGTGTCATGACATGTAGATGTATGCCATGTATGCCATGCCATGTAGATAATAGTTATTTGCATGCAAAGAGGATGAGACATAAAAACCCTTAATCAATATTAAAGCCTACACCTTCCATTAATATGGTTAGAACCAGAGTTCTGTTTCTTGTTTGGGTTGTTGGACTCTCTCCAAGCCCGGCTCGAACCTGAATATGTTCAAACCATGGAATAGTTTAATACTAATATGGTAAGAGTCAGAGGTCAATCGTTAACTTTGGTTGTTGGACTCTCTCCAAGCTGGGCTAATTGGTTGAATGTGCTCTAACCATATTAAAACTATGTCCCGATTAATGGGTTGGCTTTAACCTGGAGCATCGGCTTGTTGGACTCTCTCCAAGGTCGATGTAAAGGGAGGTGAAGTTGGGTGCTATGCATATGATGCATACTTGTTAATGTGTTAACAACCCGATGTATGTGTGAACATTCAATTAGTTGATAGCACATTGTGATAGTTGCATATACGTGATATGCAATCGGTATAGTTGATACCTATCGTCGTAGTTATGAATGGCTTGTTGGACTCTCTCCAAGGTTGTTCATAACTATGATGGATATCAACCCATTCGGAGATGGACCTATGATCTCCCGAAGTGATTTTGGGGTTTTTGAAATTCGAAAAATGAATGGGATTTATAAATGTATATTGATGCATTTTTAAAATCATCTTTCTCATATATGCTCGTTTTGTATTTCTAAGTTAATATATTGATCATGATGTGTTTGAATTTGCGTTCCATTTTGGATTCAAATAAATTGACTGGGCCGAACTTCTTGGACTGGCTTAGAAACTTGAGAATTGTTCTCAAGTTGAAAAGCTTGCAAATGTCCTCGAAGCGCCTCTTCCCGCCCGTCCTAGTGACGATGCAACTCTAGACCAATTGTTGGCCTATCAGAAATATGTGAGTGATTCTGAACAAATGAGTTGCATCATGCTAGCCACGATGGAACCAAAGCTACAAAAGAAGCATGAGCATATGGATGCTCATATCGTAGTCCTTCATCTTTGTGAGTTGGTTGATGAGCAAGTGAGATTTGAAAGGTTCGAAGTCTCAAAGCTCCTCTTCACCTCTGAGATGCTAGGAGGATCATCTATGGTACTGCTCAATATGCTGAAGACTGTGGAGTCTTCTGAGAAGCATGAGCAGGGGACTGTGCTGTTAGTTGATTCCTCGAAGAAAGGTTCTAAGAGGAAGTCAAAGGAATAGCAGAAGGGAAAGAAGAGAAGGGCTAAGAAGGTAGAACTAGCACAAAAGGAAACTTGCCATCATTATGGCAAGTAGGGCCATTTGAGAAGAAAGTGCAAGATTTATCTTCAGTTCGTGAAGAAGGATAAGGCATCGGATGCCCCATCTTCTTCAGAAATCTTCTTTATTGATTGTCATTCTATTTCCTCAGACACTTGGGTATTTGATACTGGGTGTGGCTCAGATATATGTAATGACATACATGGGCTAAGGAATAGAAGAAGACTCGTCAAGGGGAGAGTCAAATTTACGTGTTGGGAATGGAGCAACGGTTGCTACACTCGCCATCAGAACGTATTTGTTGGAACTCCTTGTAGGACTTGTCTTAGAACTGAACAATTGCTTTTATGTTCCTTCGTTGATAAAGAACATCATTTCTATTTCTTGTCTAAATAGAAATGGGTTCCATTTGACTTTTAGTAACAATTGTTGTTACATAACTTTGAATGGAGTTCTTTATGGGATTGGAACTTTAAGCAATGGTGTTTATACGTTGGACGTATCCAGTGATGATTTCAATATCGAAGCGAGCAACACGCATGCTCAAAAGGATAATCAAATAGACTCCTATATGTGGCATTGTCGTCTTGGCCATATAAGCAAGAAACGCATGTCCGAATTACACCGATGTGGAATTCTGGAATCGTTTGAATTTGATTCATACGATACATGCGAATCATGCTTAAAAGGCAAGATGACTAAGTTACCTTTTACTGGAAAAGGTGAATGAGTGGGAGAGTTACTAGGTCTAGTACATACTGATGTATGTGGACCTATGTCAACTAAGGCTTTAGGAGGCTATAGCTACTTCATTACCTTCACCGATGATCACCCACGGTTTGGGTATGTGTTCTTGATGAAACACAAGTCTGAAGCCTTTGAAAGGATCAAAGAATTCAGAAATGAAGTAGAGAAACAACATGACAAGAGTATTAAAATACTTCGAACGGATCGTGGTGGTGAATACATAAGTCAAGAGTTTCTTGATTATCTAAGAGACAATGGTATATTGTCTCAATGGACTCCGCCCTATACACCACAGCATAATGGTGTATCTGAGAGGCGTAACCGGACCTTGTTGGACATGGTCAGGTCAATGATGAATCATGCGACTCTTCCCAAGTCCTTTGGGGTTATGCACTTCGCATACCGCATTTGTTAAATGTAATGCCTACCAAGGTAGTCTCAACTACTCCATATGAGATATGGAATGGTAAGAAACCTCATGTATCTTACTTGAAGATATGGGGTTGTCCTGCTTATGTGAAGCGGACTGTATCAGACAAATTGGATGCTAAGTCTGATAAATGTCTATTTATTGGATACCCTAAGGAAATAAGGGGTTACCAATTCTATCATCCTGTGGAACAAAAGGTGTTTGTTTCAAGGCATGCTGTGTTTCTAGAGAAAGAGTTTCTCTTGCAAGAAAACAGTGGGAGTGTCGTCGAGATTGAGGAGGCTCGAGAGACTCAAATAGACATTAATGAGATACCTGATGAAGCAAAACAGCCGACAACTCATAGTGATGAGCAATCGGCTGGACCTATTGTAACACCACATCTTCGTAGATCTGGTAGAACACGCAATATTACTGAGAGATATAGATTTCTCGTAAGTGAATCGAACGACGTGTTACTCATTGATGATGAGGAGCCTACCAGTTATGAAGAAGTGCTGACAAGTTCAGAAAGGGATAAGTGGCTTGGTGCCATGAAGTCGGAAATGGATTCCATGTATGAAAACCAAGTTTGGAACTTGGTTGACCCACCTGAAGGGATAAAGCCTAGAGGGTGCAAGTGGGTTTTCAAGAAGAAAACCGACATGGATGGTAATGTGATTACCTATAAGGCTAGAATGGTGGCGAAAAGATATCGTCAAAACAAGGTGTTGATTATGACGAAACCTATTCGCCTGTAGCTATGCTTAAATCCATTCGGATGCTCCTGGCCATAGCGGCTCATTATGATTATGAGATATGGCAGATGGATGTGAAAACAGCTTTCCTTAATGGAAACACGCCGAGGACATGTATGTATGATACGACTGAGGGTTTCACATCGGTTGATAAAACCAAGGTATGCAAATTGCGACGGTCCATTTATGGATTGAAGCAAGCATCCAGGAGCTGGAATATCCGTTTTGATGAGACCATCAAAAAGTTTGATTTCTCACAAAATCCAGACGAACCTTGTGTGTACAAGAAGGTTAGTGGGAGTGCAGTCGTATTCCTAGTATTGTATGTCGATGACATACTACTTATAGGAAATGATGTTTCAATCTTACAGTCAGTGAAGGTTTGGTTATCCAAGACATTCTCCATGAAAGACCTGGGAGAAGCAACCTACATCCTCGGGATTAAGATCTATAGAGATAGATCGAAACGGTTGCTTGGTCTTTCGCAGTCTACATATATAGACCGAGTGCTAAAGAGGTTTAGCATGTCGGAATCCAAGAAAGGTTTCCTACCCATCAGGCATGGGGTACACCTTTCAAGTCTACGTCGCCCGAAGTGAGTAAGATTCCCTATGCATCCGCAATAGGATCTATCATGTATGCTATGTTATGTACGAGGCCCAATGTATCGTATGCTCACGAGTGTCACGGCAGATACTCACCGATCCGAGAATGGATCATTGGGTGGTTGTCAAGACGATCCTTAAGTACTTAAGAAGAACTAAGGATGTGTTCCTAATATATGGAGAAGGGTACATGGTGATACGTGGGTATACGGATGCCAGCTCCAGACAGACAAGGATGATTCCATGTTTTTGTCTGGGTATGTATTCACCTGGAATGGAGGCGCAATAAGTTGGAAAGGTTCCAAGCTTGACACTATAGCGGATTCTGCCACTAAGGCAGAATACATTGCAGCTTTGGAAGCAGCAAAGGAAGCGGTTTGGATCAAGAAGTTCATCTCTGAACTTGATGTGGTCTCATCAATGATCCAAACGTGTGCTTCGCCACTATCATCTTATCAGAGAGATCATCAGTAGAAACGAAATACAAATCGAGAAAATTCCCACTGAAAGGAACTTAGCGGATCCTTTGACTAAGGCATTACCTCAAAGTACGTTTGAGGGTCATGTTCGAGCTTATGGTATTGGATATCATAGCGATTAGCATTAGGCCAAGTGGGAGTCTGTTAGTAATATATGAGAGATGTCCTAAGGCAATCGCCTTATGTATGAACCATTTATATGATAAATGAAGATTCACTATTTGAGTATACATGTTTCATGTATTTGATTGGATCTTAAACTCATTTACTGGATGTCCACGATACGATTCACAGCATGAGAGAATTTGTGATTGGATCACAACTAGTGAGTATCTCTACATGTGTAATTGTGATGTATCGGAATTATCCCTAGTCGATGAATTGGTGGATTTGGACACCATCAATTCTGTCGAGACTAGCACGAGGTATACTCCTTGGTGTATCCAAGCAGCTGATTCTCACTGGCTGGAGACATAGTGATGTCCGGAGTTAATCGTGGATGCTAGTTATGGTAACTAGTTCATTGGAGTGACCAGCCGTAAGACTTCATATGGTTCTCTGCATATATAGATATGTCAATGAAGTTCTTACTGTGGCTTAAATGCGAGGTTCCTTTGACTTGCGGTATTCAAGTCATCTTGATCATGGAGACTTATGCTTTGACATCTTAAGCAAACATCTCCGAGGAGATGTGGACCCGGGATGATTGGGTATAAGTCGAAGTGATCGAAGGTGTTTGAATAGCCTATAAAGGATTCACCACTCCTTGCGAGGAGATGTATACCCATGGCCTCTCGTCGGATTGTTACTAAAGTCTTTGGCCAAAGCATTACATGTTTAGAGTAAGGTACTCTTCGATACATGTGGAGTAACTAGAATCCGTAGGACGAGGAAATGATACTTGGGCTAGGTGTGACGTAGTCAGCCTAGTGGGGACTGACACAATAGACCATGTCCTGAACCAAGTGGGTATAAGATGAGTGAAGGGAATGGGGCATGATTCATTCGAGCTACTGAAGGGTTTCAGAAATAGTTCTGGATCAACCGTTGATCTTTTCGGTTAATTGGGGATCATGATGTACTACTAGGTGCCACTCATGATCGTTCTATAATTAATGGTTAATTATAGACGGCCAACATAAACCGAGAACCTATTTGGTCACACGCAACGAGCGTAATCCAAAGGATTTAAAACGAGCTTGAGAATGGGATTCTCAGACCGAGAGAAACTAGGTTTGGTTGGACCAAACATAAAGCGAGCATGAAATCGTTTCAGTCGCAATGGAAGCGTGGATGGGCCGAGTTTTATGAAGACGTAATGGATGAACCAAAATGGTTTGGTTCTAATCCAATGGAGGAGAATAAACCAAAGGGTTTGGTTTATTTCAAACGAATAAACCAAAAGTTGGTTCGGTTCATTTTAACTTAAAATAAACCATCATGGTTTGGTTTATTTTAACTTATCCTAATGGAGCGGGTTAACGGGCTTTATGGATATGATCCATTAACCATTAAGAGAATTAGTTCTCTATAAAAGAGGGCTTAAGAGATTGTTAAACCCTAACTAATCCAAACCCTAGCCCCCTTGAGTTGCCGCCCACCTCCACCTTGGAGTTAATTGGCGCCAACCCTAAAGCTGCCGCCGCCCAGCTTGTGTGCATCCGTCCAAGTCTTTGCCGGCGTCCAAGCTTCAGCCGGAGAACCTCCGGCGACCCTCCGGCGATCTCCTTTGGGTTCGGTGATAAGGTGAGCTTCCATCTTTCCTTAGCCGGACTCTATTCCTCCACCAAAAGCTGTCCAGTTTTTCTGGACAGCTTGTTTCTTTGTTGTCGGAGCGTCGTTTGGACGACGGTTAGTGCTCCGACAGCGGCTAACTTACCGGGGATTTGATCTCCGGTAATCCTCTGAGGTGGGGGATGAAGGATTCGTCAAACGGTTGACGAATACCTCTCCGGAGAAGCGAGTTTTGAGAACTCGTTTTAGGATCCGAATTTGGATTCGGATCGTGATCATCTCTCGATCACGTCGTCTTCAACACGAGGCTAGTAACCCGTACGAAGACGAAGCTCGTGACTTAGCGAAGTCATCCCGAGGAGCTCGGCGTGGATACGGATAGAGACGATTCTTATGAGGATCGTTCCGGTTGATGCTGTTCCCGCTACACGTCATACGAAAGGTATAACGTAGATAAATTTCTTTTATTGCAAATTTTAATTTACGGTTATGTCTACACTTGTTGTAATATGCATGCGTGTGTTGTGTGTGTTGTAATAAATATAGATTTATTATTTTTAATTGCTTCCGCTGTGTTCATGTTTACGAAACATGATCGAACACACACACGCCGCGGTGCCGGAAACCCAACAAGAGCAACCCAAATATTGCAATGCGGCTTGTCCAAGGAGGAACTCAATCGCATCGGACCATTCATTAGCGCCAAAGACCTCTGGAAAAAATTGATTGATTTACATGAAGGGACGGCCGATGCTAAGGTATCTAAAAGAGATTTACTTTTAAATAAACTGTACAATCTAAAGATGCAGGATCATGAGACCGCCACCCAACTACATGCGCGGATCCAAGATATCATCAACGGTCTTCATTCGATCGGGCAAGCCGTAGAGAACCGGGACCTTATAAGGTACGCTTTAAATGCTTTCCCTAGGACTACCTTGTGGGCATCCATGGTCGATGTCTACAAGGTCTCTAAGGACCTTTCGAAGCTTAGGTTAGATGAATTATTTTCCGAGTTTGAACTTCATGAGCAAACTAACGTGGTCCGAGCTGAGAGAGGTATTGCTCTACTTGCAGGACAAAGAAGGAAGCCACCTACTAGGCAAGTAGGTGAACTCGAAGACGAATCCGAATCCGAAGAGGAGGCCATAATAGTCAACATTGTGCGGAGAATAGTTCGACAAGAAAGAAGGCAATTGAAGAATGAGAACCAAAAGAAAAAGGGAGCAAGGAAAGCCTTCCATGCAACTTGGGACAACAGAGAAGACATAGCTTACATGGCAAGACCGGAGGAGTCCGAGTCAGAATCCGAAGCCGAGTCCAACTACAACTCTGACTTCGACCCCGAAGATTACTTCGAGAGGAAACTCAAAGCCGGACCAAAAGGGAAAGTCAAGGTTAATCGCTCTTTAATTAGTACACTTTACAGTACTAGAAAATTGACTAAGTCCGAGTCTAGGGTTGAGTCATTACTTGAGGAGGTTGAAACCCTCAAGCAAAAGGCTACTCTAACCTCTTCAACTAGTCAAGTTCAAGAGGGAAACTCAACCCAAATTGAAAAACTTGAGGAGGAGAATTCTCTCTTGAAAGACCGAGTTCAAGAGGTTGAGGCTAGGTTGGAAAGGTTCACGTTGGGATCTAAGAACCTTAATAGACTACTTGGAACCCAAAGAGTCGTGTACAACAAAGCCAGACTCGGATTTAAGTCAAAGACTATGAATAGGTCTTATATGTCTATCGTAAATCGTAGTCATCAAAGAGTCCAAGCATGGGTCCCAAAGGTTTTATTGAACTCACATATAAGGACTAATAAGTATTGGATTCCTCAGGATCAAGTTCATTATTTGAATAGACCATATTAGTTCAATGGTCCAGGGGGAGCTAACACTAAAATAGTATACCCGCTTACTTAGCAAAATCATTGAATATTTTACTTTAATTTTTAGAATGGCTAGATAGGAAAAATAATTAGTCAACTCTTGACAACATACTATCAGGACGCGGCGAGATGATAGTACGTTAGAGAAACAAAATCTCATGTATTCAGGCTAGATAAGGCGTATCTAGCTTGGTGCACTTGACCGAGTGGAACTAGCTGAAGCTACCTCGTCGTATCCTAAACTAGTTAGACCAGGAAGTAACCCTAAGTGACTTAAGTGATATTTTCTTGAATTTGGCTTTGTCTAAGGAAGTGGTCGTTGTTCCGATCAAAGAAGGCCCCTATGCCTCGCCACGACCTGGAAGCCAGTTTCTCGAAAAGTTACTTAACGATCTAAAGGTTAAATCCAAATCTAACCCAAGGTTGACTATCTTTAATCAATTTAAAATCATCTCACAAAACATATAAGGTAAACAAATTCCGAGACACATAGAATGGGTGAGATGTTAAGGATAATTGAAATATACTTAAAACAATCTTCAAAATACTACTTATTTTCTCAACTATTGTACTTAATGACTCTTTAGGCCAAAGTTTAGCGCCCCCTACATCTCTTATACTTCATATATTTGACTAAGTGGGAAAGCAAACTAACCCTAAGTGTTATATTATAAACCTTTAGATTATTGGTGCAGAGGGACACACCTCGAACCAATCTATCTTACTATTGCTAGACGCATGTTTGGACTCAAAGTTGATTTATCTTGATGCATGCATATACCATATTGTCTTTAAACCCCTATTTTATAACAAACTTCATTTTTACATAACAAACCCCAACATTTGTTTTGATTTATGGCAAAAGGGAGAAAAGAGCGAAAGTTAAGGGGGAGTAACACAAAATTTATTTAATTTTGAACTAAAGTATCTCTTTCAAAACTCACCTAGGGTTAAGGGGGAGTTTTGGTTAAGGGGGAGTTTTTGAAAATGACATTCATCATTTACTATACTTGTTTTATGCTTTAATTTCCCTTAACTTTGTGTTGGTTTGCCATAGATAAAAAGGGGGAGATTGTTGGTGCAGGGGCACTAGATAATTGAACCTGTGTTTTGATTATGGCAAAGACACAAAGTTAAGTTTACATCATTATCTCACGAGCTATCGAGTGTGCAGAAAAGTATTAAAGCTGGAGCTGAAGGCTAGCGACACTCGAGTGACTTCGGAGGGAGCCGAAGGAATCGAGTGGAAGCCCGGAAGCGAGAGCTACTATCGAGGTAAGCTCGTGTGAGTGAGAGATTGTAAGGTCGTGTCCTCTTTACGGGGACGATCGTAGGCGGCGATTCGACTAAGACTTCCTGTGGAAGGTCTAGGTCGAGATCGGACGGTTAGAAACTGTCGTATTTATCATTTTTCGAGCTAACCTCTTATTGCAGGGAAGTGGAAGGCTGTCGGGCCATCGCTAGACATAGAGCGATCGATGGGAGGCATCGATCGATGGCGAACGATTCAGCTGCGCTAGGTCAAAATGGATAACGCGATAAAATTTGGACAACTTCATGATCCGTTCCGAAAAAAGAGGAGACAAATTCAGAGGCTAAAATCTATAAAAGGAGGGGAGGATTCCATCTCCAAATCACATCAAGTTTATTCATCAAGTGCTCCTACAACGCCAACGCTCCAACATCGTCATAACGCCGACGCAACGCCAAGTTTCGATCTTCTTCATCGGCAGCAGAATCAAGTAATATTTTTGATATTGTATTCTTTGTTTTTCTTCATAACAAGGTGAGGTAGGCTTATTGCCTCATCCTTGTATATTCGGTTTTGTGATCGTTGTCTCCTACCTCCAACGAGGAGGAGACGTTATAGTGTTTTGCCCTCCGTACGCAGTCTAGGACCGATAGGGCCTTAGAGTAGCAACCGCTGGGTTGTGAACCAAGTAAAATAAACGTGTTCATTTATTTTCCACTGTGGTTACTCGTTTACTTGTGTATCAACGAACGAATTCGAACGAAAGATTTACGATCGCTATTCACCCCCCCCCCTCTAGCGACGCTTCTCGATCCAACACATTAGATCCAAATTTCTCTTTATTCCTAAGGTTGACCTTCTTAGCTCCTGAACAATATTCCCTATTTCTAGCATGCTCTTTATGATAAATTGCAAGAGAATTAAAATTCCTAGCATGCTTTTGCATATAAATTAAAGTAGAAGCATTATCGAATATTACCTTAGGGTTTACCTTAGAGGCTCCCCCTACATGGGTAGTTTCTCCTTTTCTCCTTGGGCATTGGCTCCTATAGTGTCCCGGTTGTTGGCATTTGAAACATACCACATGCTCCTTGCCCTTCTTGGTGGGGACACCAGCATCCTTTGACTTTTAGGTGCTGGAAGAGCTTTCCTTACTCTCTTTGGGCACTTGCTCTTATAGTGCCCGGATTCCCTACACTCAAAGCAAATTATATGATTTTTGTTTAAACCTAAATTGCTTGAGTTACCTAGGGTATTTGTGGTGGTCGGAGTGGATTCTTCATCTCTCCCAGAGGTGGATGGCTCCTCTTGAGGTTGCTCCGGTGTGGATGGTCTCTCCTCCCCCTCAATCCTTAAAGTGGAGGCTTCTTCCACTTTTTCCTCTTCTTCCACCGATTCAGAGGTTGACTCCCTATCAACTTCCGAATCTTCACTCTCTTGTGAGGATGAGGATTCATCTTCGCCCTCCTCTTCTTGAGTTGGTGATGGGTCTTCATGGAGCTTGGCAAATTCCCTCCAAAGCTCCTTGGCATCCATGCAATCACCTAGGCTACACAAGAAGTCATTAGGAATTAAATTAAAAAAAATTGATTACCATCTTATTTTTCTCGAATTGTTGGAGTTGCTCCTCACTCCATCTCTTCATTTTGAGGAAGCCACCTTTTGGTCCTCTTGGATATTCAAATCCTTCCATTAAGATGGACCACTCCTCAAAGTCTCTCATCATGATAAAATCTTCAATTCTTCTCTTCCAAGAATTGAAGCTTTCTCGTCCATATAATGCGTACAGGATCAGTGTATTGATGTCCCATCCTAATTGTTCTTGAGCTTCCATCTTCTTCCTCTAGCGGTTTGCTCCCGACGGTTAGTCCGTAGAAGAGCTCCTAGCTCTGATACCAATTGTTGAGGAAACAGTGACCGCTAGAGGGGGGTGAATAGCGTCGATTCATTGCATGATGGATTTCATTGCGTTCTTGCTACAAATGATTAGTGCGCAGCGGAAATAAAACAATAACAAAACGCAAACACGCAAACACAACTATGTAATTTGGTTCAGAACCAAATGGTTCCTACTCCACAGATCGAGCTCTAAAGAGCTCTAGTGATGCACACGTAACCACTAATCACAAATAACTCCTTCTTGAAACAATCCGGAGGTGGAGAAACCTCTTACAATGATTACACTAAGTAATACTAAAGATACAAGCTAATACAAGTATGAAAAACAATGCAAGTAAAGAAAAACATTTTACAAGAGCACTTTGGTTGATTGATCTTTGATTACCTTGGACTATCCTTGAAGACCTTGATTTGCAACAACAAATCGCTCCAATTCACCCAAGAAAATAGCTGCAAAAACCCTCCTTCCGAGCTACTTTTATAACCTACAATCGGGCTGGATTTTTGCCTATCAGTCGACTGGTCAGGACCATCAATCGACTGATGACACTGTTGATATTTGACAACGGTGCAATCCATGCTAGAAAAATCCAATGGATAGGACTTCAGTCGACTGATCGAGCCTTCACTCGACTGCTAGGCCCAGTAGTCAAGTTCGACTACATTCTGTGCCCGAATTACCGAGCACCAGTCGATTGATCACAAGATCAGTCGATTGATCGGTCCAGTAGTCGACTGCCCACCTTTGGTAGTCGACTGCTAGGGCACTCCCCATAGTCAAACCCTAGTTGACTCACACCAGTCGACTGGTACATGGTACCAGTCGACTGATACACCTCAAACATGATGTTTAACCCAAGTATGGTGCCACCATACTTGCTAGACCAGCCGTAGCCTAGACTTAAGCCTTCTAGCCACCTCCGTCAGCCTCACGCCTATCGGATCCCTCCAATTCATCCATACGCTAGCCTTCAGATGCTTCCGTCGACTATGTCATGCTAACGGTGTCTACACCACCAAGGCACATTGGACTTACATTGCCAAAACTACGCTTGGACTTTACACCGCCAACCATTGGACTTATGCTGCCAAGACTCCTGCTTGGACTTTACGCCGCAGATATCAAACCCCTTGGACTTCTCAAATGTCAAGACTCAAGCTTAGACTTCCCTTGCCAACCCATGTTGGACTTTCCATGCCAAGACCCATGCTTGGACTTTTCCTTGCCAAGACCCATGCTTGGACTTTACATGTCAAGTACTCAAGACTTGGACTTTCCATGACATGGTCAACCCTAGTCAACCATCAAAATCCTCTCGAGTCAAACTCGAGTCCGGTCAATCATGACCCGGGTCGATTATGCCAACAATCTTCCCAAAACAATATCAGACATTAATGTCAAACATCAATGTCAACCTTCCATGTCAAACATCAAAATATCGCTCGAGTCAAACTCAAGTCCGGTCAATCGTGACCTAGGTCGATTGCACCAACATAGATCACTAGCTCGCCCATGGAGTAGGAATCTTAGTTTCGAATCACGCAAATCTTGTCTTGTGGTTGTGTTGTTTTTGTTATTATTGTGTATGCTTGTATTTTGGCTGTGTACTGACTATTTGTAAATGAGAATACGAACGAACGGATCAAAACGAAGCAAAAAAGGCTATTCACCCCCCTCTAGTATGACATTGATTCCTCTACGATTTGTATCAGTGTTAGGTAGCTCTTCTACTGACTCATTGCCATGAGAGCACAAGCACTAAAGGATTGAATTACCAAATGATGGATGAGAAGGTTTTGATTAATGGAAGGCGAGGATAGAGACCTGCCTCATGATGGACATTAAAAATTGGAGTGCCTTGATGGACAGCTTTGAAATTCCAAGAAGCAAGAAGGGTGGAATCCTCAAGGTTGAGAAATGGACCAAGGAACAATTCAAGGAATTTAAGAAAAATATTAAGGTAATCCAAATGTTAAGTAATTTAATTCCTAATGATGTCTTGTCCAAATTAGGTGACTATAAGGATGCCAAGGAGTTTTGTAATGAATTGGCAAAGTTCCACGAAAAACCCTTACCGACCCAAGAAGTAGAGGAGAAAGTCGAAGAAAAATCAAATTTCTCATCGGCTCAAGAATGTCAAGATTCGAAAGTTAAGAGGTGCTCAATATCCAAGTCGGAAGAGGTAGAAGAATTGGAGGAAGCCTCCACCTCTAGGATTGAGGGGGAGGAGAGGCTACCAACTCCGGAGCAAGAGCAAGAGCAAGAGCAAGAGCAAGAGGAGCCATCTACCTCCGAGAGCCATGAAGGACTAGACCAAAATTCCCCTACCAAGCTAGGTAACTCAAGTGCATGTATTAAAAATAAAAATCATATAACATGCTTTAAGTGTAGGGAAATAGGGCACTATAAGAACAAGTGTCCAAAAAGAGATAAGAAGACAACTCAAGTGCCCAAGGGGAAGGAGAAGGTCAAGGAGGTCGGGGTCCCAACACGCAAAGGCAAGGAGCATATTGTATGCTTCAAGTGCCAACAACGAGGGCACTATAGAAGTCAATGTCCTAGGATGATCCATTCAACCAAGGTCAAAGGAGGAGCTTCACATGTAGGGGGAGCTAAGGCAAACCCTAAGGTAACATTTAATAATGTTCCTACTTTATGTAAGGCCAAAAATCATGCTAAGAATTTTCTTGTTATTGTTAATCATGAAAAGCATGTTAGAAATAAATATTTTTTCTTATGAGCTAAATCTTGTGAATTTAAATCGAAGGGCAATTCTAGGATTGTTAGCTCTAAAACTATCCCACCTAAGGATAACAAGAAATCTAGACATATGCCTAGGAAGAAATATGTCCAAGGACTTAATGGAAAATCAAAATTGGACAAATTAGAGGTAGAAAATCAAGCCTTAGGGTCGAGGCTTAAAAAATTAGAAAAAAACCCTTCAAATTATGACAAATTCAATTAAAGGGTCTAGGAGTCAAAACTTAGGCGTTATGAGGCAAGAATTACCTAAGGACAAGAAAGGTTTGGTTCACAAGCCTATGTCCAAGAAGGTAATGCCAACCTACCATAGAGTTTCATTTAATTATGGAACAAACCCTAGGTCTAGGAAGGTCAAGGTCACAAGGGAGGAAACCACTAGAGTTGACCTTAGGAAGACCGAAGTGACTAAGGCCTCTAAAAGGCCTAAGAAAGTCACTAGCAAGATTACAAGGGGAGTTACCCCTAAGGTTAACCTTGAGAAGACTCAAATGACCAAGACTTCAAAGCCTAAGAGGGTCGTTAGGAAGGTAGCTAGGGAAGTCATCCCTAGTGAGTACCTAGTTAACCCAAGGAGTTCCAATAGGTATTGGGTTCCTAGGAGTGTGATTCCATCATGCTAGATGGGTTTAGGGTGTGCTAACCTTGAATGGATAGATAGTTAACCTAATCATAGTAAAGGTGACACCTTAGAGTATTTTTGAAGTATTGTAATACTTTGAAAATGAAATGAGATTTACATCCTAAAGGATTTTAGGATGTGCCAATAGAATTTACGAAGTTTGAAAAATAAATCATAATTTGCACAATTAGGTTTAGAGTCAATGGTATGCCATTATGAGTTTTTGGCACACTTGAGAAATTGATCTATTATGACAAAATTGATATAATCCTAGTAAATAGCAATTAGGCTTGAAATATAGGTATTCTTATACCTTTATATTTTATTTGTCATGCTTTGTTTTGTAGGGGATCGATGGGTCGGCCGACTAGAGGGGGGTGAATAGCCCTTTTACGTTGGATAACACAATTTGCTCGTCTATAAACAAGATTAGCGCAAGTGGAAAAACAAAACAAGACAAGCAAATAGAAATGACAAGAATACAAATGCTAACACAATATGTAACATGGTTCACGGCTACGCCGCTAATCCACGGTCCGATTCGTCCACGGTGAATCACTCCGCAAGCTTCCACTAGATCTCTCCTTTGCACAAAGCTAGGTGGAGGTAACCTCTTTTACACAAGGATCACTCTTCTACAATTGAATGAAGATTAGAACAAGTAGAAGAGTGGAAAACTGTTTAGGGCACTTTGGAAGTAGTTAGGAGTTCAAGTATTAGCCCCCCAAAGCCCCACACCCTTCCTCTTTATAGAGGAAGAGGGTTTCTTCCCGTTGACACAGGAGCAGTCGACTGATGTCCTTATCAGTCGACTGGTCCTGTAGTCGTTGCCCAATAAAGGCTGCTTTCCACATTGAATTTCATCCAACGGTACTGATATCAGTCGACTGATGCTCGATCAGTCGAGTGATTCGTGAGCTCGACTCCATTCTGTGCCTGAAACACTTGCGACCAGTCGACTGATGCCTTCATCGATCGGTGGTTCTCGCGATCGCCATTCCATGGCGGTTGGTATTAACTGAACCGGACTCGAACACTAGTCGAGTCACCCGTCGACCTAGAGTAGTCGACTACCATAACATGGCAGTCGACTGATGTCGGGAAATCCCATCTGACACTTAGCCAAATGGCCAAGTTTCACCTAAAGAGCGCTACCCCTTTCCCTGGTTACATTCGTTCACTCTCATCCCTCGGAGTCCCTCGCCTTTGAAGTTATCTTCGTCCGGCCATGTCCCTCGGATACGCCAAGCGCACGACTTTGCAGCGCCATCCTTCGCGTTTCACCTTGAAGTCTACTTCCTCCGGGTTCACTCCAAGCTCCTCGTCCGACGGTCCCTCGGATGCTCCAAGCGCACGACTTCTGCAAAGCCATCCTTCACCGACACAAGGACCGAGTCATGAGAGGTGAAACTCGCCAAGTCTCCATGTGCAAATTACTAAGCCCTGCAAGACTCCCACGCACATATCAAATCATAATAACACTCTAACTTAAACCCTTTGCCACACACATCAAAACCTTATCATGGAAAGAAATTGCCCTAACAATCTCCCCCTTTTTGATGTGTGGCAATCCGTTTAAGTTAGGTAAAAACATTTGATAAACTATTAAGGAAAGAAAGCATGTGATAACATGATTAGCAACTCTCCCCCTTAATACATGAAACTCCCCCTAAATATATTCCCCCTTACTTAAACATATACATTTCTCCCCCTTTGACACCATCAAAAATAATTAACAAAGTTTATATATAGCATGGCATCAAATCTAGATAGAAATAAAAACCAAAACATGCCTTAAAATTCGATAAAAGAAATTACTGGGCATGTTATCAGGCTACCAATCGACTGGTTCAAACTACTAGTCGACTGGCACGTGCATTTCGGGTTTTTCAGTTTTTCAAGGTGGATTTCAGAGATGCACTAGAAAATATATAAAATTAAAAAAATCATGAAATTTGGGGAACATATTTCTTGTAAGTATATTTATCCATGAAAAATAGTTTTTCATGAAAAAATCATTATATTTTCAAGTTTTTGCCAAAAATCCAAAAGCTTTAAAAACCACTAGGTTTTTGATCATGTTTGTATCCATTTTAACACCTAGTTTTGCTTTGAGTTGTTTCAAAACATGAATACACAGATTTTTAAAGTAAGAAATTGTTTTGAAACACATGAAATATCCAACCATGATCTTTGGGCAAAATGTCTACGAATTAAACATAAGTCTTCCCCATGATTGGTCTATTATTGTTATTTTGATACTTTAAATGACCATCTAAATGTCATAGGCATTAGTGGACATTTGTATCATCCTATCATCTCACCCATGCTAAGTTTTCAATCATGGTAGCCTATGGTGAGTGTGAGATGTATCCTAAAGGTATTTGTATGTACTTAACCATTATTTTTATGCAATTCTATCAAGGTTAAGTATCATCCTATCATTCCACATGATCATAAAGATGTATATGAATTAATTTCATATTATGATCATGAAACAAATGTATTCATCAAATTGTGATAATGCATTAGGTATTACTTCATGATAATAAGATAAACGTCACCTAAAGCATGATTTATCTATTTATAGGTGCATTATCATCACCTAACACTATTTCAAAAATGTTGTCCCGCCATCCTAAGTCAATCAACAATATGATATAGGTGAATTCCATATGGTTGACTATCCTAGGGTTTTTCTAACCCTTAAGGATGGATTTTGGAACCCAATATAAATTCTTGCCTATGGGGTTCACTAAAAATTCTTTAGGGATCCATTTCCTAGCAATTACTTTCTTTTTGTCTTGACCCCTAGCTATTAGACATTTATAGGTCTTTTCATTTTTATTTTCCTTATAACCTAGGCCTTTCTTGTTGAAGCTTGCCCTTTGGCTCCCAATGATCATGTTAAGGGTATTGGAGCCTATTGTAAATTTTTCTAAGGCCTTAGTCAAATAATCTACCTTTTCCCTTAAATCCCTATTTTCTTCTATGCATGCATCATTAACATCCAAAGGCATATAGTTATCATGTGAGCATGCATCATCATTATTATCATTAAAACATGCTTTTTCTAATTTTTGTTCTAGATCCTTAATTTTCTCAAGCATGCATTTATTCCTTTTCTTTGCCCTAAATAAATCCTTAGTGAGGCTAGAAATCATGGACATTATTTGCTTAGGGGGTAGATTCGTTACCTCACTTACCAAATCCTCTTCCGATGATGAGGATGTAGAGGAGGCTCCCCCTTCACTTGAGCTCTCTCCACTTGAGCTTGCTTCTTCACCATCGGAGGAGGAGGTGGAGAGATCATCAAACGCCCATCAATGCCAAATTTGTGACAAAGGCATTTTCTTCCTCGGATGAGGATGATGATGAGGAAGAGGAGGGATCATCCCAAGTCCTTGCTTTTAATGCCTTTGCCTTCCCTTTTTCCTTTGCCTTCTTTTCTTCTTCCTTCTTCTTTTTGCTCCCCTTTTTATTCTTCTTTTCTTCTTTGCTCTTGTTTAGTAGAGGACAATTGTCCCTTATGTGTCCCTCTCCTTGGCAATTGTAGCAAATAATTTTCCCCCTTGGTCTTCCACTCCTATCATTAGATTTATTAAATCTAAAACCTTTTAATGCACGCCTTACCCTCCTTACCATATAGGCTTCTTCCGTGCTATCCATGGAGGAGGAGGAAGATGCTTCATCGGAGGAGGAGGGGATCTCTATCTTCTTCTTCCCTTTGTGTGCCATCAAGGCTACTCTTCTTGAAGGTTGAAACTTTAGCTCTTCTTCTATTCCTTCAAGCCTCGTTTCTTGGAGCTCCATTGTTGAGAAGAACTCCTCCAAGGTGCTCACTTTTAAGTTCTTGGAGATGTAAAATGAGCCCACCATAGAGCTCCATATTGAGGACCGGGGAAAGGCATCTATGGCCTTCATTACCATATCCCGGTTGGAGAGCATTTCACCTACACTTGTCAAGCCGGTTAGAATTTCTTTAAATCTAGAGTGTAGGGATTTTACCTTCTCTCCCTTTTCGAGTTTGATGTTGGATAATTGGGAGCGAAGGACATCTCTCCTTGCTAGTTTTGCCTCAGATGTGCCTTCATGAATTTCTATTAGTTTCTCCCACATTTCCTTGGCGCTAGCACACTCCCCTATCCTATTTACTTCTTGTTGGGGGAGTACATTTGTAGAGGTGGTGCTTGGCCTTTGAATTTTCCAAGTACTCCTCTCTTTGTCTTTTACTCAATCTTGATTTCTCCAATAGCACCCCTTCTTCATTCCTAGGCAATTCGAAACCGTTTTCCATAATCAAAAGAATTTCAAAGTCGGTTTTAAAGAATACCTCCATCCTCTTTTTCCACCAAGAGAATTCTCCTTCGAATTTTGGTGGGTGAATATTTGAGCCGACCATTCTTGAATGTGCTTGTTGTGGCGGTTAGTCCTCGACAAGCTTTCCTTGGCTCTGATACCACTTGTAGGGGATCGATCGGCCAGCTAGAGGGGGGTGAATAGCCCTCTTATGTTGGATAACGGAATTTGCTCGTCTATAAACAAGATTAGCACAAGCGGAAAAACAAAACAAGACAAGCAAATAGAAATGACAAGAATACAAATGCTAACACAATATGTAATGTGGTTCACGGCTACGCCGCTAATCCACGGTCCAATTCGTCCACGGTGAATCACTCCGCAAGCTTCCACTAGATCTCTCCTTTGCACAAAGCTAGGTGGAGGTAACCTCTTTTACACAAGGATCACTCTTCTACAATAGAATGAAGATTAGAACAAGTAGAAGAGTGGAAAATTGTTTAGGGCACTTTGGAAGTAGTTAGGAGTTCAAGTATTAGCCCCCCAAAGCCCCACACCCTTCCGCTTTATAGAGGATGAGGGTTTCTTCTCGTTGACACAGGAGTAGTCGATTGATGTCCCTATTAGTCGACTGGTTCTGTAGTCGTTGCCCAATAACGGCTGCTTTCCATGTTGGATTTCATCCAATGATACCGACATCAGTCGACTGATATTGCCATCAGTCGACTGATCTCGATTAGTCGAGTGCTCCGCAAACTCGACTCCATTCTGTGCCCAAAACACTTGCGACAAGTCGACTGATGCCTTCATCCGTCATGGTGATCTCATGATCATTGCCATTCCATGGCGGTCATGATAACACTGAACCGGACTCGAACACTAGTCGAGTCACCCGTCGACTTAGAGTAGTCGACTACCATAACATGGCACTCGACTGATGTCGAGAAATCCCATCCGACACTTAGTCAAATGTACCCCTTTCCCGGGTTACATTCGTTCACTCTCATCCCTTGGAGTCCCTCGCCTTTGAAGTTATTTTTGTTCGGCCACGTCCCTCGGATGCGCCAAGTGCACAGCTCTGCAGTGTCATCCTTCGCATCTCGCCCTGAAGTCTACTTCCTTTGGCTTCACTCCAAGATCCTCGTCCGACGGTCCCTCGGATGCTCCAAGCGCACGGCTTCCGCAAAGCCATCCTTCACCGACTCAAGGACTGAGTCATGAGAGGTGAAACTCGCCAAGGCTCCATGTGAGAATTACTAAGCCCTGCAAGACTCCCACGCACATATCAAATTATAATAACACTCTAACTTAAACCCTTTGCCACACACATCAAAACCTTATCATGGCAAGAGATTGCCCTAACATGTTTTCCATATGTCATGTATGCTTCATATAATTATTTAAATGTCATGATCATGCTTACGATAATATATGTCATGCTTGTGTTTAGGTTTATATTTATGCCATGACATCATGATTATTGGTAAATATTTTAAATTATGCACATTTTTATGCCATGATCATATTCATGCATTAAGACTAATTAAAATGAAATTAAGGACAATGACATGATTTGAAGTACCATAATAAGGGAATCAAATAGCGTTGCCTAGATAAAATGTATGAACCCCTTAGATTAGGGAAAAACAAAAACCCACATCTCACAAAAAATATTAAATTAACATGTGTGTGTATTAATATACCCTAGACATATGTGAGATATTAGGAAAATGAGTTAAGTTCAAGGTGCATAGTTCTTGCATCTAGATAAACTCAAACTCATAATATAACATGGAGGAATCATGAGGAAAGCTAATGTACAAGTCATGTAAATTTAGCCCATAGATCATGGTTCAAAATAAAGTTTTAAAAATATTTTTAAATTATTTTAGAAAATCTTGGTGAAGCCTATCTTTTGATAGCAATCACCTTTCAACAAGTTGATACAAGTTAGGCCAAAAACATTGAAGTTATCAATGCTTTTGAACTTTGTATCAATACTTCAATTTAATGGGTATTTTATTTTAAAATATTTTTTTACCTATTGTATTTCATGTAAGTAATGTACGTATGAAATTTCAAGTTTTTTAAAAATATGTATAACTACTTATATTTTTCGAAAACTCAAAATCTGAAAGCTAATTTCTGCATTTTGCAAAAACTAGTCGATTGTTGCTTAGAGCAGTCGACTGGTGGTGAGACAGTCAACTGGTTTCTGATTTCAATCGACTGTTAAAGCTGATTTCGACTAAACAAGATTTGTTTAGCCATGTATCAACTATTTTATGGTACCCTAACATCTCCTAACCCTAGGATATGCTTTGGAAAGCATTGGAAGGGTAAAATAATCATTAAAAATGATTAGAAGAGTTATTTAGGATGAAATATCAAATTTTAAGGGAAGTTCAAGTTCAAGTTTGAACTTTCACCCTTAATTTTGATGGTTTAAGTTTTCTATAGGCTTAGGAATTCTCCAAGGGCATTGTTGGTGCAATGGTCAAGGAGGAGCAAGCCTTTCGGGGGAGTTTTTGTTCATCTTGGTATAATGGATAACCTTTGATTCCAAAGTGGGAGAAGTGAGGATTATGTAAACCTTCATTATGGATTGCCTCTCATTTACTGATATGAGATTTATCACTAGGAATAGTGAAGGAATTCAAGATGTGTTTGTACCAAGGGGGAGAATATAAGATCTCATTGGGAGATGGGACATTAAAAACCTTGGTAGTCTTTTTGATGTATGCCAAAGGGGGAGAAGTGAGGTTTAAGTTAGGTAAACTATCACTATGCTTTGACATTGGAAGAGTTAAGTTGAGTTATTTTTAACCTAACTTAAAGGTATTGTCAAACATAAAAAATGGGAAGATTTTTGGTGCAATAGGCTCCAGGTCAATGTTGATCAAACTCAAGTGGGACTCAAGTAGTGTTTTGATATTTGACAATAAGTTGACAATGGGTTTGACCATTATTTGACAATATAGTTTGACCATATGACTAGTGAATGATTGGGACATCCAAAGTCATATGGGGGAGATTATTTAGGGGATATTGTTGGAGCAATCAACCTCGAAAGTCCAAGTTTGGATACTTGGCATGAAAAGTCTATTAGGGATCCTTGGAAGGCTAGAAGGGGGGTGAATAGCTTCTTTTCGAAATCTACAAGAAATGCTAGCGGAAGCAAATACTAAAACAAAAATAAGAAGCTAAACACAATGCTAACACAAAGCCTTTTACGTGGTTCGGAGATAACACTCCTACTCCACGACAATCCTTAAGGTGGATTAACCCAAAACAATTCCACTAAGAAGCTTTCCTTTACAAGACACTCTCCTCTTCTTACAATGATGAAAATGAGATTTAGGAGAAGAGGAGGAATTAACACAAAGAAAGCCTTTAAAAATTCGTGGGAGCTGTTAGAGATTTGAGGCCGCTAGAGGGGGGTGAATAGCGTTGAATTCGTACGAAGATGGAAATCGTTCGCGATCGTCTCTACAAAACTCATTATGCGCAGCAGAATAGAAATAATAAAAGCAATAATGAAAAGATACAATCACGAACACAAGGATATAACGTGGTTCGGAACCGAACGGTTCCTACTCCACGGATCGAGCACTAAAGAGCCCTAGTGATGCACACGCACTCACTAATCACAAATACTCCTTCTCGACACAAGTCGGAGGTGGAGAAACCTCTTACAATAGATTACAACAATAATCTAAAAGCAACAAGCAAATACAATGAAGAATAATGCAATACAAGTAAAGAAAACACTTTACAAATGCTTTGGATTGCTTGCTTTTGGTTGCTTGAAGAGTGGCCTTGGAGACTCTGATTTGCAACAACAAATCGCCCCAAAGATGCTCAAGAAACCATGTTTTAAAAATCTTCCCGTCGAGCTCCTTTTATCCTTCCACGCGACCTGGATTTCCGCATATCAGTCGACTGCCATAAGTCACCAGTTGACTGATGCCACTGTTGTCGTGAGACAACGGCTCGATCCACGCTAGAAAAACTCCAACGGATCTCTTGGCGATCGGCCAACATTGGCGATCATTGCCGGCCACCCATAGTCGGCGATCGGCTATGGGGCGTCTGTGCTCGACCAGAACTAGCGATCGGATCATCCCTTGGCGATCGGCCGTCGACATCGATCATTGTCGACTCACGGCAGTCGAACCAGCCATAATGTCAGTCGACTGCCAACCTCAAAGATGAGGTTTTAACCCAAGTATGGTGCCCCCATACTTGCTAGACCACCCTTAGCCTAGACCTAAGCCTTCTAGCCACCTCCATCAGCCTCACGCCTCTCGGATCCCTCCAAGTCATCCATGACTTGTTCATCCATCGCGCTAGCCTCCAGGTGCTTCCCTCGGCTATGTCATGCTAACGGTGTCTACACCGCCAAGGCACATTGGACTTACGCCGCCAAGACTCCGCTTGGACTTTTTCTGTTGCCAATATCAATCCCCTTGGACTTCCAAATGCCAAGACTCAAGCTTGGACTTTCCCTTGCCAACCCATGTTGGACTTTCCATGCCAAGACTCATGCTTGGACTTTCCATTTGCCAAGACCCATGCTTGGACTTCTCATTTGCCAAGTACACAAGACTTGGACCTTCCCAATTGCCAAGTGTCCCACTTGGACTTTCCATGCCAAGTACCCATGACTTGGACTTTCCAAAATCACATGGTCAACCCTAGTCAACCATTAAGGTCTTCCTCGAGTCAAACTCGAGTTCGGTCAAACATGACCCGGGTCGATTGCTCCAACAATCTCCCCAACATATTAACCGACATTAATGTCAAACATCAATGCCAAACCACTTTGTCAAATCCCTTTGTCAAACATCAAAACATCACTCAAGTCAAACTCGAGTCTGGTCAATTGTGACCTGGGCCGATTGCACCAATAATCTCCCCCTTTTTGATGTTTGACAAAAACCAAACAAATCATCTGAGTTAGACCACTAACTCAAATCCCTTACCAATTATCCCAAATTGGTAAACACTCTCCAAATGTTCTCCCCAAACATTCTCCCCCTTTTTGACTAACATCAAAAAGGTTTTCTCTCCAAGGAGGTCAATGTCTCATGTCCCAATGAGATCTTACAATCTCCCCCTTGGTCCAAAAATAAATACCTAGGATGTCTACCATCTTCCTAGTGATAATTCACATATCACTCAAGAGAGACAATCCTATACTCTCTCCCAATTTCCAAATTGGGTATCAAAAACCCATCAATTTTCCCAATTGATGGTACTCTCCCAATAACTTCTCCTCTTCAAGGAGAAAAACACATCCATCATCCCAAGATGGATACCTCCCCCTAAAGGCTTGCTCCCCCTTGATCATTGCACCAACAATGTCCTTGGGAAGCCCCTAAGCCAATAGGAACTCTAAACCATCAAAATTAAGGTTCTAAGTTGAACTTTCCATACCCTAAATTTGATACTTTGACCTAACACTTCTCCTAATCCATATCCAATGGATTTTCACCCTTTATAATGCTTCCCAAAGCATATCCTAGGGTTAGAAGTGGTTAGGGACCTTTTCCATAGCTGAACACGGGCTAAACAAACCTTGTTAACCTGAAATCAGACCTGGCAGCGTGGACTCTGACGATGTCGTCACCGATCACATCATATCATCGCCACACAAGCGATCGATAACTGAAAATCTCGATTTTCAACTATCAGAAATGAATTTTGAAAATTCATAAATAATTATACGTAATTCGAAAAATCATGAAAATTCATACGTATAATACTTATGACACACACAATGGGTGAAAAATATTTGAAAATTATTTTACCCATAAAATAGTGAGTTTGATACAAAACTCAAAACCATTGAAATTTTCAATGTTTTGGCCATATTTTGTATCAACTCTATCAATGGTGATTGCTATCAAAAGATAGACTTCACCAAGGTTTTTCAAAATGATTTTAAAATGTTTTCAAAACCTTATTTTGGATCATATTCCTTGGGCTCTATGTACATGACTTGTACACATGCTCTCCCAATGATCCACAAATGAAACAAGATGAGTTTTAGTTCATCTAGATGCAAAAACTATGCACCTTGAACTCAACTCATATCCTAGCATCTCACATGTATCTAGGGTGTATAAATACACATACATGTCAATTTAATGTGAGATGTGGGTTTTGTTCATCCTAATCTAGGGTTTCATGCATTCTCTAAGGCAACCCTACTTGATTCCCTTATAAATGGGACTTCAAGTCATGCCATAGTCCTTAATTCAATTTCAACCAAATTGTCTTAAATGCATGAATGATTATGGCATTAGAAATGTTATAAATAAACATATGCTCATAATCATGATGTCATGGCATAAGATGAAATCTAAAAACACATGACATTTGAAACCTTAATCCTAAACATGAACATGACATATAAAATCATAGAACTAGGCATGATGTCATGACATGGCATATGGAAATCAAAGCATGGCATATAAAATATATAGGTATAGTAATACCTAAATTTTAATATTAATTGCCATTTGATATAGTTAGATATATTTTGTCATATTATCATTAATCTCCCTAGTGTGCCAAAAACCCAAAATGACACACTAACACTCTAAACCCTAATTGTGCCAATTTGATCATTTTATCAAACTTCATAACTAATATTGGTACATCCTAAAATCTTTTAGGATTATAATTCAACCTTATTTCCAAGGTATCCATAACCTTGAAAATAACCTAAAATGCCACCTTTATCATGGTTGAGTTAACTACCCATCCACTCAAGGTTGGCACATCCTAAACCCACCTAGCATGAATCAATCACGCTCTTAGGAACCCAAAACCGATTTGAGCTCCTAGGGTTAATTAGGTATTCCTTAGGGATATCCTCCCTAGATACCTTCCTAATGACCCTCCTAGGCTTGTTAGCCTTGGTCATTTGGGTCTTACCTAGGTTGACTCTAGGGGTAACTCCCCTTGCAACCTTCTTAGTGGTCACTCTAGGTTTCCTTGAAACCCTAGCCACTAGGCACACCCTTTGGTCAACTCTAGGGATGACTTCCCTATTGACCTTGGTCTTCCTAGACCTAGTTAGTGTTCCATAATCTAATGGAACACTATGCTAAGTCACCTTGGGCTTAGGTTTGTGACCCAAACCTTGCTTGCCTTTGGTTGACTTTTGACTCTTAGGTCCTTGGTGTTGACTTTGACTTTTGGACCTTTGACTTTGACCATTAGATCCTTTAAATTGATTTTGTATCTTATTTAGGGTCTTTTCGAGTTTTTCAAGCCTTGACCTCAAGACTTGATTTTCCTTTTCTAATTGCCCAATTTTAGAATTTTGATTTGAATCTTGGGCATTGGACTTCCTAGGCATATGCCTAGTCCATTTAGGGTTTAGACCTAGGTGCTCTTGCACCTTTCTAATTGTCTCCCTAGGTAAAATTTATCTTGAGTTATTTGACCTAGGTTTGTCCTTAAATAAGTTGTTTTTAGGGACATTAGTCCCAAATTTCTCCTTACTTTTGAAGTTAACGCTTTTAGCTCCTAAACAAATATATTTATCTCTAGCATGCTTTTCATGGTGAATTGCAAGAGAATTAAAATTTCTAGCATGCTTTTGACTTTTAAATTTGGAAGGTGCATTATTAAAATATACCTTAGGGTTAGCTATAGAAGCTCCCCCTACTTGTGATGCTCCGCCTTGCCCCTTCTTCTTCCCCCTAGGGCATTGACTCCGATAATGCCCCTTTGAATTGCACTTGAAGCATATGATGTGCTCCTTGCCTTTAGGTGTTGGGGAACCGGCATCCTTGACTTTTTGTGCCGGTGGAGCTTTCCTAATCTTCTTTGGGCACTTGCTCTTATAGTGCCCAAATTCCCTACACTCAAAACACATAATATTATTTTTATTTGAAATTAGAGTGTTTGAGTTACCTAGGTTAGTGGTGGAGTTCGGAATTGACACTTCTTCATCTTGACTGGATGTAGAAGCTTCTTCTTGATGCTCCAGTGTTGAGGAAACTCTAATCTCCTCCTCAATCCTAGAAGTGGATGCTTCTTCCACTTCCTCCACCAACCCAGAAATTGACTCCCTATCAACTTCCGATTCTACTTCCTCTTCCTCTTTGGATGTTGATGATCTCTCAACCTCCAAGTCCTCACTTCCTTATGAGGGTGATGCATTAGCCTCTTCGGTCTCTTCCTCTTAGACCATTGATGGGCTTTCATGGAGCTTGGCCACTTGGCTCCATAGCTCGTTTGCATCTACATAATTACCTAACATACACAAGATATTGTTAGGTATTAAATCAATTAACAACTTCATTACCTTCTCATTCTTTTCGAAGGCTTGGACTTGCTCTTCGGTCCATCTCTTTTTCTTGAGGAATCCACCTTTTGGTCCTCTTGGATAGCTATATCCTTCCATTAAGATAGACCATTCTTCGAAGTTTCTCATCATTAGGAAGTCTTCAATTCTTGACTTCCATTGCTTAAACCCTTCTTGTCCATAGAAGGAGTAAGGGATCAGTGTGTTAATATTCCATCCCAATTGTTCTTCGACTTCCATCTTTTACCCTCTAGCATCTTGCTCCTGGTTGTTAATCCGTTGAAGAGCAACCTGGCTCTGATACCAATTGTTAGAGATTTGAGGCCGCTAGAGGGGGGTGAATAGCGTTGAATTCGTACGAAGATGGAAATCGTTCGCGATCGTCTCTACAAAACTCGTTATTCGCAGTGGAATAGAAATAATAAAAGAAATAACGAAAAGATACAATCACGAACACAAGGATATAACGTGGTTCGGAACCGAACGGTTCCTACTCTATGGATCGAGCTCTAAAGAGCCCTAGTGATGCACACACACTCACTAATCACAAATACTCCTTCTCGATACAAGTCGGAGGTGGAGAAACCTCTTACAATAGATTACAACAATAATCTAAAAGCAACAAGCAAATACAATGAAGAATAATGCAATATAAGTAAAGAAAACACTTTACAAATGATTTGGATTTCTTGCTTGTTGGTTTGCTTGGAAGTCGAGCCCTTGCAGGACTACTGATTTGCGATAACAAAATGTAGCCCTCAAAAAATGCTCAGAAACCATTGCCGATGCGAAAATCTCCTCGTCGGGCTCGGCCTTTTATCGCTTGCGCGTGTTTGGATTGCTTTATCGGTCATTGCGCCCTTTCTAAGTCACCGGTCGGTGATGATACCCGCGTTGTCGTGAGATGCGGCTCGATCCGTTGGAAAAACTCAAAGCGGATCTCTTGTGATCATTGCCAAACATTAGCCCAGATCATTGCGGTGGTAGCGTAGTCGGACTACCCGATCGGCTGAGCGATACATGCTATGATCGCCATCCCTTGCCGATCGGCTGTCGACATCGGTCGATCAGTCGACTCATGGCAATGAACCGCCATAATACCGGCCTCAAAGATGAGGTTTTAACCCAAGTATGGTGCCCCCATACTTGCTAGACCACCCTTAGCCTAGACCTAAGCCTTCTAGCCACCTCCATCAGCCTCATGCCTCTCGGATCCCTCCAAGTCATCCATGACTTGTTCATCCATCGCGCTAGCCTCCAGGTGCTTCCCTCGTCTATGTCATGCTAACAGTGTCTACACCGCCAAGGCACATTGGACTTACGCCGCCAAGACTCCGCTTGGACTTTACGCTGCCAATATCAATCCCCTTGGACTTCCAAATGCCAAGACTCAAGCTTGGACTTTCCCTTGCCAACCCATGTTGGACTTTCCATGCCAAGACTCATGCTTGGACTTTCCATTTGCCAAGACCCATGCTTGGACTTCTCATTTGCCAAGTACACAAGACTTGGACCTTCCCAATTGCCAAGTGTCCCACTTGGACTTTCCATGCCAAGTACCCATGACTTAGACTTTCCAAAATCACATGGTCAACCCTAGTCAACCATTAAGGTCTTCCTCGAGTCAAACTCGAGTCCGATCAAACATGACCCGGGTCGATTGCTCCAACAATCTCCCTAACATATTAACCGACATTAATGTCAAACATCAATGCCAAACCACTTTGTCAAATCCCTTTGTCAAACATCAAAACATCACTCGAGTCAAACTCGACTCTGGTCAATCGTGACCTGGGCCGATTGCACCAACAGGAGGTTGAGAACAAGGTTGGAAGATAAGCACTAGCCTTCTCAAGCATCCCAAGCCGTCTTTTTATAGAGAGAGGGTTGTTTTTCCCGTTGGGCAACGATCAGTCGACTAATGTACAACATCAATCGAGTGTCGTCGATGCTAGTGACTCCTGACGAGGCGAATCCGCGGAGATACGCAGCCGCCATTTCCAATAGCAGCCTGATCAGTCGACTGATCACTTTATCAATCAACTGATGAAGTGATTAGTCGAGTGATCCCCGCACGGAGTCGAGTGAGGCTCCATTCTGTGCCCGTCGTCGACTTGATCAGTCGACTGTCAGTATTAGCAGGCGATTGATTATGACATCAGTAAACTGCCAGCTCTTGGCAGTCGACAGATCATCAGGGTTTTAGCCTGATTCAATCGAGCACCTTATCAGTCGACTGCTACATCGTATCAGTCGACTGATACTCATCAAGTATGAGTAATTCATACTTGAATTGACTCCCTAGATCTAGACTTCACCTTCTAGCTCTTCCTTAAGCCTTGTGCCTCCAGGATTCCTTCGAGTCCGCGACTTGTTCATCCTTTGTGCTTGCTTCCAAGAGCTTCCTTCGGTTTTGTCATGTCTTGGGTTTCCCTTTGCTAAAGTACGCTTGGACTTTACGCCGCCAAGACTACATGATTGGACTTACGCTGCTAAGACTTGCCTTTGGACTTCCTTTGCCAAGATCGCACTTGGACTTTGCCTTTACCAAGTCTTCATACTTGGATTTTCCTGTCACTTGAACACATTCACAATTAGATCACAACGCATTGCCTAACTTAGATGATTATCCAAACATCAAAACATATAAATGCTTTGGGCATTGTTGCTCCAACAATCTCCCCCTTTTTGATGTTTGACAATCATTTAAGTTAGGTCTTTAGCACATGTACATAATCATATTTCCAATATGAATTCTAACTTAAACATTCCTTCTCCCCCTTTGACATACATCAAAAAGAGAGGAATTCAATAATAAGTTCATGAAAGAATTAAATTTGTTATATCTTGAACTAAGGCACAAGATCAATATGAGGCTCCCCCTTAATCCAAGACATGGTTCATGATGTGTGAATAACACGTGGAGCAAAGCATAACAAAAGATAGATGGTTAAGTCCTAACTTTGCACCAACAATATAAATTTAGGGAATGAAAGGATTTATATTATAAAACTCCCCCTAGAACATTGCATAAAACAGTCTCATACCCTTTTAATTACTTAAGTCAACATACCATAGGGTTAGGATACTTAATAGCACACTCAAGATCAAGAAATAAGGCTGAAATGCAGAAAAACCATGGTATCAGTCGACTGAATTCTGATTCAGTCGACTGCTAAGCTCGAAGTCCATTTTTCAGATTTTTCAGCCTAACTTCAAAAATGCGCCAAAAATTCTAGAAACATCAAAAAATCATTAAATTTTGTGTAGATATTTCTGAAATCATTTTCTATCAAGGAAAAATAATTTAAAAAATATATGTTTTGCATATTTCGAAAATGATACAATTTTGAAACCTAGCAAAAGCTCTAAGTATTTTACAAACTTTGTATCACTTTTGCTTAGCAGTTGAAAACTATTTTTCAAAGTATGATAAACATAGTTTAAATTATATTTTATTTGACATTTCCAATCATATTCTTGGAGCTATATACACATCAATTGTGCATAAGCCTTCCCAATGATTGGTCCAATGAAGGATTAATGTCTCTATATGGCACTTGGTTCATAGTAATGCATCATAACAAGTATGATGACCTAAGTGCATCTTCCTAACATCTCACATGTTGTCTAAGTGGCTCAATACAAAAATCATGGTTTCTTAGGTGTTTTGTGAGATGCTTAAAGGTATAAATCGTAGAATTTTTATAGGATCATGCAAAGCTAGACCTCTATTCTACTAAGCACATCCCAAGTTCTCTCCTTAGTGATGAATATTCCACTTCGGGGAGAGCCTTGGTGAATATGTCGGCCAAGTTGGACTTAGATTCTATGTAATTAAGTTCAATGTCCCCCTTAGTCACATGATCTCTAATGAAGTGATGCTTCACTTCAATGTGCTTAGTTCTAGAGTGATGTACCAAATTTTTGGTCGAGTTTATGGTACTCACATTATCACAATAAACTTTTACATTGGAGTAGTGTAGCTCATAATCCTCTAATGTGTGTCTCATCCAAAGTAATTGAGCCACACAACCACCCATAGCCACATATTCGGCCTCAGTGGTTGACAAAGCAACACAAGGTTGCTTTCTACTACTCCAACTCACTAGGGAGGATCCAAGAAATTGGCATCCACACTACTACTCTTCCGATCCAACTTGCAACCCGCATAGTCGAAATCTGTGTACCTAATTAAATCAAAAGATTTTGTCCTAGGGTCCAAAGTCCTACATTTAGTGTGCCCTTGATATACCTTAAGATTCTTTTTACGACCACTAAATGGGACTCTTTGGCACATGATTGGTACCTTGCACACATACCTACCGCAAATAATATATCAGGTCTACTAGCAGTTAGGTACAAAAGGCTACCAATCATACTCCTATAGAGTTTAAGGTCAATTTATTTTCCTTCAAGATCATTATCTATTTTTGTATTAGTTGCCATTGGGGTAGACACTATTTTAGTATTTCCCAAACCAAATTTCTTAATCATTTCCTTAGCATATTTGGTTTGGTATACATAAATTCCTTCATTTGTTTGTTTGACTTGTAGACCTAGGAAGAAATTTAGTTCCCCAACTAGACTCATCTCAAACTCATTCTCCATATTTTTGATGAAGTCTTGAAGGAGCTCATCATTTGTTGACCCAAAGATAATATCATCTACATATACTTGGGCTACAAAGATGTCGTTAGACTTTGATTTAATGAAGAGAGTTTGGTCAACTTGACCCCTTCTAAACCCCTTAGAGACCAAGAAATATGACAATCTTTCATACCAAGCCCAGGGAGCTTGTTTCAAACTGTATAAAGCCTTTTTAAGCTTGAATACATGGTTTGGATAGTCTATGTTTTCAAACTCAGGAGGTTGTTCTACATATACTTCCTCCTTAATGAAACCATTTAGGAATGCCGACTTTACATCTATTTGATGAAGTTTAAAGCCCATGTAAAAGGCATATCCTAATAGGATTCTAATGGACTCTAACCTAGCAATAGGGGCATATGTTTCATCATAATCAAGTCCTTCAACTTGATTAAAACCCCTTGCAACTAACCTTGCCTTATTCCTAGTTATATTTCCTTGATCATCTAGTTTGTTCCTAAAAACTCATCTTGTAGTAATGATAGTATTATCATTAGGTCTAGGAACTAACTCCCATATTTGACTCCTTTCAAATTGAGCCAATTCTTGCATTGCTAAGATCCAATCCGGATCAAGTAATGCATCATTGATTATTTTGGGCTAAATTTGGGAGATGAGGGTTATATGACTAGAGGGAGCTTTATGAAATGACCTAGTCCTAACACCTTGAGATAATTCACCTACAACTTGATCTAAGGGGTGATTTTGATGAACTCTTATTGTTCTAGGAGGTGTATTAACTTGATTTTGATCATAATTATCCTCAAACCTTCTTTCATCATCGGAATCACCTCTTACTCCCCCTTGATTTAACTCTCCCCCTTGATCATTACCCCCTAAAGTCAAATCTTGAAATTTTTGGGTAATTTCTTGATTTTTGTCATTGATATCATTATAAATGGGGGATTTCCTAGGGTAAGTATTTGAAGTTTCATCAAATTGGACATTTGAGGACTCCTCAACCTTTTAAGTTCTTTTATTATAAACTCTATACCCTACACTAGTGGATGAGTATCCAACTAGGATTCCATCATCCTCTTTGGATTCAAATTTACCGAGGTTGTCTTTGGTGTTTAAAATGTAAACCTTGCATCCAAAGACTTTAAAGTAGTGAATTGTTGGAATTGTACCATTCCACAATTCAAATGGGGTTTTCCCTAAAAACCTATGAACTAAAACCCTATTTTGGATATAGCAAGCGGTATTGATCAATTCCGCCCATGAGTAGCTAGGTAAAGAATATGCATTAAGCATAGTCCTAGCCGCTTCTTGTAGGGCACGATTTTTTCTTTCCACCACCCCATTTTGTTGGGGTGTTCTAGGACATGAAAATTCGTGCTTGTACCCTTGTTCTAGGCAAAATTTTGAGAAGCTCGAATTCTCAAATTCTCCACCATGATCACTACGGATCCGGTTGATTTTGAGATTCCTTTCATTCTCTACTCTTTTGCTAAAGCCTATGATTATTCCTAAAGTTTCATCCTTATGTTTCATGAAGAATACCCAAGTAAATCTAGAAAAATCATCTACTATAACTAAGCAATATTTACTACCAATTAAAGAGGGGGTACTATGACAATCAAATAAATCAACATGCAAGAGTTCTAGAGGTAAAGCGGTACTAAGTAAAGTTTTACCTTTGTGTGATGATCTTGATTGGTTTCCTTCTTGGCATGCATCACACATTTTGTCCTTAAGATACTTGACTTTTGGCAACCCCTTGACTAGCTTCATCTTGGTTATTTTGGCAATGTTTTTCATGTTGATGTGCCCTAGCCTCCAATGCCATAGCCAACTCTCTTCTTCTTTTGCAATAAGACACTTAGTAGAAGCGTTAGTAGCTTCTACTAAGTGTCTTATTTGATTTCCTAAAACCTACTAACATGCAATCATTTTGATTTTTGTGTCTTATGAAGCATTTAGAAGAATTAAATTTAACATCAAAATTGGTATCGCATAGTTGACTTACACTAAGCAAATTAAATTTCATATTTTTAACTAATAATACTTTGTGAATTACAAGGTTTGGAGATGCCTCAATTGTCCCTTTTCCTAGGATCTTAAGTTTACAACTATTTCCAAAAGACACCTTCCCTTTGCTAATGTGGTTGATTGTTGAGAATTTATTCTCATCACCGGTCATGTGTTTTGAACAACCACTATCAACAATCCATAAGCTTGGTCCTTCTACCTATACAACATGAAAAATGCAAGTCTTAGGCACCCAAATTTTAGGTCCGGTAGCATCAATTAAAAATTCCTTAGGGACCCAAGCCTTTCTAATCTTGCTCCTAACAGTTGATTTTCTACTCACAAGGGATGTAAAGGCTACCTCCTTCTCCTTAGGCCTATATCCTATGCCGACCTTGTTATAAATGACCCTTTGGTCCCTAAGAATCATATCAAGATATTTGGACCCATTCGTAAATTTTTCTAAGCATGCTCTTAGGTTACCTATTTCTTTTCTAAGTTCATCATTCTCATCCCTAAACGAACATGCATCATTACAAGAAATTTCTACATTCTTAATGGATCTAATTTCTACTTCTAAATCCTTAATCCTAGACTTTGATCTATTTAGTGCATTTTGAAGGCATGCAATAGTTTTATATAGTAAGTCTATTCTAGGGGAATCCTTTTATCTCATCGTCACTAGATGACGATTCGTCGCTTGAGGAGGAGGAGGATGACTCTTCACTTGAGCTATCTTCCAAAGCCATGAGTGTCATGTTTCTTGTGACATGGCAAATTTCTTCATCATCGGAGGAATCTTCAAGGCTTAGGGTATCCCATGTTTGAGCCACCATTGCCTTCTTCTTCTTCTTCTTCTCCTTCTTTTCCTTCTTCTTTTCTTTCTCCTCCTTTTTTAGGTCCGAGCAATTTGGCTTGATATGCCCTTTCTTGTTGCAACCATAACAAACAACATTAGGAGTATAAATTGAACTACTAGAATTTATACCTTTGGAGGATTGGAACATCCTCCTCATATCCTTCTTGGTGAGTTTCCTTGACCTCCCACCAAACTTCTTAACATAATGAGCTACCTCACTAGCTGATAGCTCGTCGTCACTACTAGATGACTCCTCCTCTGATTCGGATGAAGAAGAGACTTCTTTCTTCTCTTTCTTCTTCTTGTCCTTCTTTCCTACAAAAAGAGCTACACCTTTCTCCTTGGATGAAGTGTTAGCTTGCTCGTGCAACTCAAATTCAACAAAGAGTTCATCTAATTTAACCAAAGAAAGATCCCTAGACACCTTATAAGCAACTACCATTGATGCCCATAATGTTGTTCTAGGGAAAGCTTGAAGAATATACCTCACAAGGTCTCGGTTGTCGACCTTCTCACCTATTACATGTAGTCCGTTGACTACCTCCTTGAAGCGACCGTGCATTTGGCTTACGGTCTCGTTGGTCTTCATGGTAAAGCTTTGGAGTTTTCCTATCAAGATATCTCTCTTGGCTCTTCTTGTTTTCTTCGATCCCTCGTTGAGCTAAATTAGCTTCTCCCAAAGCTCCTTTGTCGATTCGAAAAGCCCCACTTTGCTTAATTGCTCTTTGGACAAACCACATTGAAGTGTGGTCGTTGCTTTGGCATTAGCTTGAGCCTTCTTGGCCATGTCCCTCGTCCAATCCTTGGTCGGTATGGGTGCTCCGTGTTCATCGACCGGCTTCTCGAATCCATCTACAATACTAAACCAATTTTCAATATCGTTCAAAAGGTAGTATTCCATCCTACCTTTCCAGTAGCCGAAGTCATTGTCGTCGAAGAATGGAGGCCTCGCCGTGCTATACCCCTCTTGGAATGCCATTATGCTCTTGTTGATGGTTAAATCTTCCGACGTGATCCTGACTTTGATACCACTTGTTAGGGATCCTTGGAAGGCTAGAAGGGGGGTGAATAGCCTCTTTTCGAAATCTACAAGAAATGTTAGTAGAAGCAAATACTAAAACAAAAACAAGAAGCTAAACACAATGCTAACACAAAGCCTTTTACGTGGTTCGAATATAATGCTCCTACTCCACGGTAATCCTTAAGGTAGATCAACCCAAAGCAATTCCACTAAGAAGCTTTCCTTTACAAGACACTCTCCTCTTCTTACAATGATGAAAATGAGATTTAGGAGAAGAGGAGGAATTAACACAAAGAAAGCCTTTGAAAATTTGTAGGAGCTTGAGAATAAGGTTGGAAGATAAGCACAAGCTTTCTCAAGCATCCCAAGCCCTCTTTTTATAGAGAGAGGGCTATTTTTCCCATTGGGCCATGATCAGTCGACTGATGTACAACATTAGTCGACTACCGTCGAAGCCAACGGATTCTGACGAGGCTAATCCGCGGAGATACGCAGTCGCCATTTCCAACAGCAGACTGATCAGTTGACTAATCACTTCATCAATCGACTGATGAAGCAATCAGTCGAGTGAGACTCCATTCTATGCTCGTCGTCGACTTGATTAGTCGACTGTCGGTATTGGCCGATCGACATCGATCATCAGCCTGGCCGATCGATCATCAAGGTTTCAGCCTGATTCAGTCGAGCACCTTATCAGTCGACTGCTACATTGTATCAGTCGACTGATACTCATCAATTATGAGTAATTCATACTTGAATTGACTCCCTAGACCTAGACTTAACCTTCTAGCTCTTCCTTAAGCCTTGTGCCTCCAGGATCCCTCCGAGTTCGTAACTTGTTCATCCTTTGCGCTTGCTTCCAAGAGCTTCATTCGGTTTTGTCATGTCTTGGATTTCCCTTTGCCAAAGTATGCTTGGACTTTAAGCTGCCAAGACTACATGCATGGACATACGCTGCCAAGACTTGCCTTTGGACTTCCTTTGCCAAGATTACACTTGGACTTTGCCTTTACCAAGTCTTCATACTTGGATTTTCCTGTCACTTGAACACATTCACAATTAGATCACAAAGCATTGTCTAACTTAGATGATTATCCAAACATCAAAACATATAAATGCTTGGGGCATTGTTGTACCAACAAAGTCCAAGCATGGTCTTGGCATGGAAAGTCCAAGAATGGTCTTGGCATGGAAAAGTCCAAGCATGGTCTTGGCAGTTAGAAAGTCTAAGAATGGTCTTGGCAAGGAAAGTTCAAGTCATGGGTACTTAGCAATGGTAACGTCCAAAGATATAGTCTTGGCGGCATAAGTCCAAGCATGTGATCTTGGCGGCGTAAAGTCCAAGTGAACTTTGGCAATTGGGAAGTCCAAGGGTAGGTTTGGCGGCGTAAAGTCTAAGCATGGGTCTTGGCGGCGTAAGTTCAAATAGATCTTGGAAAGGAACTCCAAGGGTAGGTTTGGCAGTGAAAATTCCAAGCATGTAGTCTTGACAACGTAAGTCCAAATAGATCTTGGCAAGGAAGTCCAAGGGTGAGGTTTTGGCAGCGTAAAGTCCAAGCATGGAATCTTGGCGGCATAAGTCCAAATGAACCTTGGCAAAGGACCCGGTTAGTGATGTGAACAAAACATATAGGGTTTTAGGAGTAGTTTTCGCTCACATCTCATTACGTTTTATGTTTGTTTCATACATATTTTACTTTATTTTGCATGCATTTCCTGTTTTCTGGTTTGGAGATCTGTTCATTGTACTTTTGTGTTCAGGACAACATTATACGAGGAAAATGGTGCACTTTTGAAGCGAAAAGAAGACATTTGGCAGCTAGAGCAGAATGACACACACCCTGGCCCTGTGAAAACACACGGCCTGCGCAGCAGTGCCACACACGACTTGATCGTGTGGATCCACACGGTCATGTGGTGCTGCGTGATTTCAACGTGAGTCAGTTATTTTCCAGGTTTCGGGGAGATCTAGGCTAATGTCTATATAAAGGAGGCTATGCCCAAACCCTAGGGGGGAGGCACGACGACTGGGATGGCACTCTGAGGCCCTAGGAAGCTTTGGAAACACTCAACAGGAAGGAAGAAAGCCGTCGAAGATCCAAGTTCTGCACTTCAATGTCAGAGAGAAGAGCCACATTGCATTGTAATTTCTGTTCTTTGTAAAATTTTCATTGTTTATATGAACATGATCGTGCTTTGTGTTTCTCCTCTCTTATTTATGGAGTAGACTCTTCAATTCTAGGATTATGGAGTAGTTTATGTGCGTGAATCATGTTAGTCCAAATTAAATTCTGTTCTTGAATTTGTATTTGCAATTGGTATTAGTTTAGACTGATATCTACGTGTTTTGGTTTTCTATCTACTGTGCTAGCTGATACGAGGGGTGACAACCCTTGTATCTAAGATTTAGGAGAATTAAGGAGGAACCTAGGGGTTGGCCTCATCTCTCGTAACCGTGGGTAGAAGGATGTGATAGAGTAGGAAACATGCCCCGTTTTTGACTCGTCATAGGGATCAATTCGGCATCCTCATACCGACTATCCCGTCCTAAGGCCAGAGGTCGACCTGGTATGGCAGAGGTAGCTTCTGATAGATGCGAAGGCTCATCAAGGGAGTGTATGATGTCCTTTCCACAAAACCGTAGCTAGAAACCTAGACAAAACTCAATTGATAACGTATTCTGCATCACACAAACGAAATCGAAATCCTAGAATGCCTTCCAAGAACTTGTAACTAGCTTTTTCTTCTTCCGTGTGACACCGTATTGAGTTAGGACCGCCGTCAACCCTCGCAATCACAACTCTTAGAATTGAATTCTGAACAATAACGTCCACTTAGCAAATCGATACTTGAATCTCAGTCCCTATGGGATTGATAATCTTTTTATTACTTGACGACATCTGTGCACTTGCGGGCATTGAGCGCGAGTGCGCGCTTCGAGTCCTCGACGGTCTCCATCGCGAGATTTGAGGTCGCATTCACATGCATCAAGTTTTTGGTGCCGTTGTCGGGGACTGATTGATTCGATATCGAATCAAGAAGTGGATAATTGGATCAGACTTAGGATTAGATTTATTTACTTGCTTTACTTTTATTTTTATTTTATTTTATTTAATTCAGTTTTTGAACTATCGATATTAAAATCCAGTTTGATAGCCATGATTGATCAAGTTTTGGTTCGACCCTCAGAATTATTCATTGTATATGATTTATTTATCCCCTATCGGTAAGGGACGCTGAGATGTTTACACAGTCCGCTCGACCCTTGAGAGATTACATAGCACCTAGACGGAAAGCATGGAACTCCTGCATAACTATTCCACAAATTCAGGCAGCGAGCTGGGAAATAAATCCTGCATTAATTACTTTTATTCAAGAGAAGTAGTTTGGAGGAACTCAGGTTGAGGAGCCCTATCTACGCCTCGAAGAATTTTTGGCGTACTGTGTCACAGTCCAATATGAAGGAGTCCCAACCGATGCCATTTAGCTTATCATGTTCCCATTCTCCCTGAAGGGGGAGGCTAAGCAATGGATACACACTCTACTAGAAGGGAGTATAATGACATGGGAATAGATGGAAGACACCTTTCTAACTAAATTCTCCCCTCCCCTCATAAAACAACCTACCTTAAGGATAAAATCCTTTCATTTGAGCAAAGGCATGAAGAGTCTGTGGCCGCAACATGGAAGAGACTACAAGAACTGGTTATTCGTTGTCCACACCATGGATTATAGGATTGGTTACTCCTCTATGGTTTACACGGTTATTCATTGTCTTCATTACCTCCTGCAAGTGTGGGTTAAGTCGCCTTTGACATTCCTAAGTTCTCTAAGATCCTCCCACAAAACAAATCTTAGAGAACCTAGGAACATAAGTAGACAACATGTTCAATATCATATAGGTGAAACTGAAATCTTAGAATCATCCCGTCAATCATAATAGGGACCCAGTGACAGTGGTGTCCCTGTAAAAGTGATCTCCCAACCCTCTCGCTCTCCGTCTTTCTCGTTTTCAACACTCTATTCACCCAAACAATTGATTCAGTCTAAACAATCTATATTTACTTAGTAAACAAGTACTCTATTACCAGTCCCTGTGGGATGGATATTTTATTACTTGACAAACAACCGTGCACTTGCGGTAATTGAGCGCAAGCGCGTGCATCAAGTTTTTGGCATCTTCACTAGGGATGTGAGGTCACATTTGCACGCATCAAGTTTTTGGTACCATTGTCGGGGACTGGTTCAAATTGATATTGGTTGAAAAGTGGATTGATTGGATTAGACCACTTTTTTTCTATTTTTATTGTTTTCCTTTTTATAGGATTGCCTTTTATATTCTTGCTTATTTTATTTAGTACTATATTTTCCTTTTTCTATTTTATGGCTTTCTTTTATTTACTTTTTTAGATGACCAATGGTGCACGCAAATACTTGACTAGTTTAACTACCTTATTTTCCTCCACGATTTCCTTAATTGCTTCACCTGTAGAAGTATGCTTCAATGTAAGTCTTGGGGGGAGGGGAGAAGTTTCATTTTGATTTAATTGAATGTGTGCTCATTAGTCTTCTTACCAGAGTAGTTAGGTTGATTGCTTTCATAATTTTAGAGTTAGTTTTATTGTTTCTTCAACATGCATTAAGGTTACTTGTTTTCATATCATATCAATGCATTATCACCTTCACTCTTTGTTCAGGAATCTACTTATTCTTTTTAGTAAGTTTCAATGCATACTATTTTGATGGTATCTTGTTGATACGCTTCATTATTTTTAGTAATTCATATTCTTCTACTTATGGTGCAAATTTTATAAAATTTATATGAGTGTTTACCAAGTTCTACTAGTTAGTTTTTATTTTTCACATACACTTAACTTAAATTTTGAAGAGCTGATTTATTACATAATTAATCATGATTCATCTCGTTGAACAAGTACTTTGGAAACCATAGGTAATTTTTAAATTAGCATTTTAGTAACTATAGATGCTCAGATTATGTAAATCCATTTGAAAAAATCAAAATTCCAGTGAGCCATAGAGGAACAAAGTTCCTTGAAATATATATATATATATATATATATATATATATATATATATATATATATATATATATATATATATATATATATATATATATATATATATATATATATATATATATAAAGAGAGAGAAAGGGAAAAAAAGAGTTTAAAAATAGTTATCGTGGGTGGAAATGTTTTAGTGCTCCTTTGACACTGAGTAAGGTTACTAGGGAAACACCTATCAATTTCTCTCAATACTGAGTACACTGATGTGAGCACAACATATAGGATTTTAGGAGTAGTTTTCGCACACGTATTATTATATTTTATTCTTATTTCAAGCATATTCTACTATGTTATGCATGCCTATTTGTTGGTTCGGAAATATCCTCTTGTTGCTTTTGTGTGCAGGATGACACTTTATAGGTGAAACAACACATTTTTGGAGAAAAAGGAAGGCATTCACCGAGTAGAACGAAGGCGGGCATGGCCGACCGTGTGGATTTCACACGGCCGTGTCCAAACCCCCAAGCACCCCACATGGCCGACCTTGTGGAATCCACACGGTTGTGTGGTGCTGGGCTATTTTGATGCGACTAGGGTTTTTTGTGGGATTTCTGAGGAGCCGACTTCACATCTATAAATAGGAAGGCACACCCAAACCCTAGGGGGGAGACCTAATGGCTGCAACAGTAGGAAGGTGCCCTAAAAAGCACCGGAGACTCACACTGGGAAGGAAGAAGGCAGCTCGAGGACCGAAAATTGTGCTCCAACGCCAAGGAGAATGACCAATAGTATTGTAATTTCATTCTTAGATATCTTTACGTTGTAATGATTCATTCTATGATGCCTTGTGTCCATTCTCTTACATCTATGGAGTAGATACTTCGATTCTAGGATTAGGGAGTAGCTTGTGTATGTTGGACATTCTAGTTCGAATATATTTTCTGTTCCTAAATTTATGTTTGCAATTTGTGTTGTTTGCATCAATGAAAATTACATTTTGATTCTATATCTGGTGCGCATAGCCAATACAAAGAGTGATAGCCTTTATATCAAAGATCTAGGAGAACCAAGGAGGAACTTTGCGATCGACCTCCCTCTGATAACCATAGATAGTAGAATATGATAGATTAGGAGATGAAATACGTTCCAACTCTTTATAGGCATTATTATGACATCCTCATACCCAATAGCCTATCTTAACAGAAGGGTCAAAGTAGGAGAAATTAACTCTAGAAGGGTTGAGGGACCTTAGTGACAGAGGGCTCCCAACGGTACCAACCCCCTAAGCTCTGATGATCTGAAAGATCAGCTTGGTTAGGAATAGATAGTTCCTAGTAGAAGCAAAAGTTCATCGGGAAAATGCATGATGATCCTCCCCCGTAAGATCATAAATAGAGATTTAGAAAGCATTTAGTTGATAGCATGTTCCAATAACACACAAGTGAAACCGAAGTCCTAGAATCCTCCTAGGAAACTTTGAACCTTCCTTCGCTTCCTCCGAGTAACACCATACTAGAGTTAGGACTGTCGTCAACCTCGCAAACCTCATCTTTAGGATATTCACTCCAAACAACAAGATCCACTGGAGATACGATACTCAAATCTCAGTCTCTGTGGGATCAATAATCTTTTATTACTTGACGACATCCATGCACTTGCGAGCGTTGAGCGCGAGCGTGCGCTTCGAGCCCTCAACGATTTCCTTCGAAGATTTGAGGTCGTACTCACGTGCATCAAGTTTTTGTCACCGTTGTTTGGGACTGTTGATTCGATATCAAGTCGAAAGTGGACAGTTTGGATCGGACCTAGGCTGGATTTATTTTCTTATTTTATTTTATTTCAGTTTTAGACTTTTGCTATTTAAATTCAGTTTAAATTAATTTTGGTAGTTATATTACATCTTCCTTTAGTTTAGTTTTTCTTCATTTGGTTAGTACTTTAGATTACTTGATTTCCTTTTTAATAAGTAATAGATACACTCCCAATCATGCAACTTAGCTTGTTGAATGCATAGATGATCCAGATCGAAAAATCTATTTTCGATAGACTCAGAAATCGAAAGAACCTACCATCGCAAGAGAGTTGAACAGAAAAGCATGGAAGACCAAAATGCCTCTTTAGTGAACCTAGGTAGCCGGACTCTGTAGGACTATGCAACCCCGAGTGCTAGAGGGTATAAGCTGAGTATAGCTGGACCATCTATCACAGTTAATAACTTCGAATTAAAACCTGCACTCCACATAGTCCAGCAGAACCAATTTGAAGGAGCTGCAACTGAAGACCCAAACCGACACTTAGAGACATTTTTAGATATATGCTCAACATTTAAGTTTAATGGAGTGCCTACTGATGCGATCCGTTTGAGCCTATTCCCGTTCTCACTTCAGGATAAGGCGAAGACATGGCTACACTCCCTTCCCTCAGGAAGCATCACCACATGGGACACTACAATAAATTTGACTTTTCGTAGCGCGCAAATATGCTATCCGCAGCGCGCATCGCGCGCTGCACAATTCCAAGCTGTTAAAAGTTATAAGACATTGACAATGCGCTAACATGCGTCAGAGTTAAATGTATTCACAATACAAGCAACTGCTAAGTAGCTTAAATGTATTGGCAGCGAGCAACTACGCGCTGCGGTTAAACCTATTCACAACATACAATTAGTCTATCCACAGTGTGCATCGCGTGCTACGAATGCACATCGACAATACAGATTTAGCGCCGAGCTTAATATATTCGCAAAGACGCAGCTTGCATGCTCGTTAATTGTATTAATAGCGCATAAAATACAATGCAATTAAATGCATCCATAGTGTACAATCCGCGACATTATGTATTCGCGCGCCTCCACACAATTATAATACTAAATAAAAATAATTATACAACCAAAACTCAAATAATTATAATACAACACAGTTATCATACCACATACAAATACTACACAATTTTAATATCATATACACATTATTATAAAATCAAAACTAAAAAAATTATAGTACCATAGATATTCATCAACACCATACTTAAACAAAACAATAATTCACTTAGTCAGATATAGCAATCCAAACTAGTAACATAAATTCACTTACATGATTTCTTTTCTACAAAAAGTATATGATAAAATCTATATCAGTCATACAAAATTATAAACTTAGATAACCAAGCGACTGTGCTCCCTATTGCATCCTCGAGACAAACCATTTCATCATTTGGTCGAATTAGATCCACCTTCTCCATGAAAACTCTATCAATCCATACTTTCCAACAAGATCTACCAAGAGGAACATGATGCACTTTTACTTTTGGATCTGTGGATGCAATCCGACCTTCTGCAACAACACCATCAATAGACCAATGAAGCAACTTACATTTAGTATTAGCAGAGATATCTCCACAACTCACATTCTTCAGTTTTGCCTGTATAACAATAAAAAATTGTTAATATTACCAAGAACATTTTTATAACAAAACATGATATTAGTAAAAAAGAAAGTAAAACAGAGACAAAAAAAACTCATTTACCAAATGTACTAAATTCACTAAAGATAAACAATAAAACATTAACAGAAAAAAATGGCATAATCAGAAGACAAAAAATCATCCTTAACCCAAGTACATTTTTTTTTAAACGAAGGATAAACCTATTATTTTTTATCATTGTAATATCATCGTAACATGGTTAAGGATGATCTTTGTAACATAAGCATTAAAGGTATTAAACATATTTTGCTTTAGAAGAGATAAAGAAATTTGAAAATAGAAACAACATCATGTTCAAAACATTGTAAAATTCTAAGAAAGTTCCTTGATGGTGAGCCAACCTTTAAAGCATCCTAGAACTTGCACATGCTAGTTGATTATGCAATTATTGAAACCTCTCCTCTTCTTGCATTAGATAGGATATCTTGAATATTGTAAGAAACGTGGTTTCACTAGTTGCTATATTTGGGCTTGTCCTCCTCTTAAGGGGGAAGACTATATCCTTTATTGCCACCCTGAGATTCAGAAGACTCCAAAATCTGACAAACTACATGAATGGTACGGTTCAAAGCTTTGTAATAAAAATTTATGTTTTCAATATTGTATTGTTTGACATAATCTTAATGCATCATTCGCTATGTCTTATTAGGTATCTAGCAATGCTTCGGAAAGCTAAAAAAGAGAATGTGGTTGTTGATGTCACTAATTTATATGATCATTTCTTTGTAAATACTGGGTAGTGCAAGGCTAAGGTTACAGCAGCTCGTCTCCCTTATTTTGATGGAGACTACTAGCCTGGTGCAGCAGAGGATATGATCAATCAACTTTGTCTAGAAGATGATAGTAGGAAGCAACAAAAGGTCCAGTAAAGTAGATAAGTTACCAATCTTGTCCTGACTGCTCAATCTCATTGAATCTCTTAATGGTGGCTTGTCAATATAGCCAAAAATGTGCAAAGATAAAAGCACTCACTTGCCAATAACAATGCTAACCTACATGTATTATTCAAATACATTATTCAATATGAGAATATTTATTTTTTTAGGTATATTGATGTAAAAAGTTATATGAATTTTATCATTTATATTAGTTGGTTCATCTGAGAGTCACATTGACTTTAAGTTTTCCAATATACTTTTAAAGCACTTAATAACTTTTATATTTGTTAATTTGGCTAGAGAGGTCTACATGTATGTCAAATGCTTCAATTAGAATTTTAGAAGAGTATGTCTGGAAAAAGCTATAACGTCTCTGTTTCCTTGTCAAATATGAAGTTCTTATTTAATTCTTCCTTGCATGTTCACCTTTTGTTTCATTGCTTTCTTCGGCTGCTCCAGATTTTTTGCTTGTGTTTAGTCTTAATGTCTCCATAATTCTTATTGAATTCTGATGTTTATACTGATGTTTTATGATGGTGATTTGCATTAGATCAATGTCGGGTACAATTAGGTGGCAAAAATTTTACTACAACAAATTTACTTCCATGTCACTCAATTTGATATTTATTTATCAGATACATGCCATATACCCATGTCAATTTTTTATACTTCTTCATACCCTAGATTAATTATTAGAATGTGGCGGGACTTTGTTTTTTAAACTTTCCATCTCTGTCCCAGATAACCCTATATTAGGATTTTTGAAGAGCACTTCTCAACTAAGGTCCAGAGACATGCCTTATTGCAGACAGTTTTCAATTGAGGCATTCAACTTTGGACAAACTTAAGCACCTAGGTGAGGGTCTGGAGACAACACTACCCAAACTAATTAGACAGCAGAACTAAACCTAGCACAAAACAAACTGAAGATGAAAATATAAAAGAAAAAAAATAGACTCTTGGCCTCAGTCACATAACATTCAGTGTTCACAAGAATATAAAGCATTAGAAACAAAGATTCTATCTTATAAGAGAAACCACAACATTCATTATGTCAATATAGTTACCTGAGTTGTACCATTGTCACTCTTTGTTGCACCATTGACATCACTACTGCCACTAATATAATTCCTAATATTGTTATCAATGCCACCGCTAGCAACCTAATTTTACAAACAAATTGGGTCAAATAATGTCATCATAATATAATTTCACTAATAAGAACATAAAAAAAATGGAATTAATTAAACCAAAATATAATTACTAACCTGTTCATGTTCATTTTGTTGGCTCATATTTTGAAAAATCATGAGCCTCATTTCTTGCATTTCTTGTTGAAGATTATGCACTATATTTTCAAGTTGTTTAACAGTTCTATTTTGTTGCACAGAAGCTCCAACCTTTGATGGTACCACTCCAAAGCCCATTCCTCACACTCTACCTCGAGTTTCTTTGCCAAATACAAGACTAATTGCATCATCAGCAATGTTAGTTGTGTTTAAAGATTCAGATGGACATTCTTCTATTTTTTTTCTGCAAATATCAAGATAAAAATTTTGTAGAATAAGAAATTTAGGTAGTGGTGCCATTGATATGAACACTTTTAGAAATAATAACAAGAGATAGTCTTATTACTATTTTCTCTTCAACCACTTGACTAATAGACTGTCCATTTGTCTTCGTGTGACCTTCAATCCAAACTTTTGATCTTGTAATTGGTGTATCTACAGGACTTGCTTTTTCCTTAATTATGAGACATATATAAATATATTTAAAAAAACCGATAGGGACAAATAATATAGTTAATAAGTGTATCTACAACAATAATAATGCATACCATCAAGCTAGCCAAACGAGCATAACCTCTTCGACTCATAGTGTGAATATGGTCTTGATTTTCCCTCATAGTTCTGAATTTTGCACTCTTTTGCTAAGAATAAAACACAGGAAATTTAGTTAAAGAAAATCACTATCAATAGCCTCTTATCAATAGTTTCCAACCTGAGAATGCATGTCCCCTATACAAACTCTTAAAAAAAAACAAAGAAAGCCAAGAAATAATGAAACTGAATTAATGTCAGATTTTTTTTAATATAACAAAATTCATTACAAATAAGAATTTGTAATTAATACTTACTTGAAATTCAGGTGATAATGTCCTCTTTACAAACAATTCCCATTGTTGTTGATCCATAAATTCAGGCTTCAAAAGATTAAGATTTCGCGAAGCAACTTGACCAAGATAGCTTCTCGCTATTTGCAATTTGGACTTTCTATCATGCCATAACTTAGCTAACTTTTGAAATATTATTTTCTTTTCACACTCTTCAACATTATAATTCATCTATACATAAAAAAAGCACAAAATTATGTCTACTTTTTTTTACTTAGAATCATACTTGATAAATTCAGTGAATCAAAACATTACCTGAAGACAATTCCACATTCTATTCTTCACTTCTTCGTCTACATCATTCCATCCATCTAATGTATATGGCACGAATTCCTTTACCATGCAACCTAAAAAAGAAGCGTACTTCACAGAATTATCCCCAATCGGTTGTCCAAACTCATTACGCTCTAGAACTTTGGCCTTTAGTTGACCACTAGCTAACTTCCACTTTGATGGACCCCGTCCCTTTTTCTTATGAATTTTGTCGCCATCAATTGTCTCTTTACCATGCAAATCTTGTGATGAATTAGGTGAATTATTAGAGTCCACTCTCGATAGTCTCTTATCAATAGTTTCCTACAAAATAGCATAAACAGATTGAAATGTATAAGTATGCTTGATTAAAGTAAAACAAGATTTTAGAACAGGATACAATATCACCTGAATTTCATCTACAAATGCTTTACTGTGTTTTTTCCCCATTTTCTCTCCTTTTGAATGTTATATAATTACCTTCTTATAAACAATATGACATGATACATCTAGCATACAACTCAATCATAATTTTCAATACCACTACCAATGTCACCACTAGCAACCTAATTTTACAAACAAATTAATTACTAATTAAGATATGTATACAACTCAATCATTCAACAGATTAATACAATAGAACATAATATTAAGAAAGATTTTCAAAGTATGCTGCAAAGAAGGATATAAGATTACTCCAAATATGATAGAAGATCACTCCAAGTGCTGAAACAACATTGTCATATACCATTATGCATCAGATATTCAAGTGGTGCTGAAAAAATATGATGCTGGAATTTTTCTAGCACCACCACATGCTGGAAAAAACTCCAGCACCACAAAATGTGATGCTGGAAAAATTCTAGCACCACAAAATGTGATGCTGGAATTAGGCATGGAGTTGAGAGGGCAAAAGAGCATGGAATCAGGGTATGTCCACTCCCTAATAACCTAAACGAAGGAATTAATAGACTTAAAATCATCAAATTTCACGAGACAGAGGAGGATGCTAAAATTACACGAAACTGAGGCGAAGAGCGTAAGAAGTCAAGAATCAAAGAAGAAGAGATGCACTCGCCGATGAGGAGATGCACTCACCGACGAGAAGCGACGGTGACGCTTGGAGAGGGTGGCCGATGAGATGTTCGTCGGGCGTGAGAAGAAGTGGAAGCGATGGCGATGCGAGCGAGAAGAAGCGCAGAATAGGGATTTGGGGGGGAAAAATTCATTGACTTAACTTTATTAAACCTAATATAACCACAGTTCATATTATATATAAATATATTAATTAAGTATATTTATTATGAAATTAATTAAATGATATTACGAAATTAATTAAACAACGTATAAACCTAATACAAGCACCATTGATAAAATATATTATTAATTATATATATATATATATATATATATATATATATATATATATATATATATATATATATATATATATTATATTACGAAATTATATTTTTAACGACGTACATTATTATACGCCACGAATAAATATATATTTAACAGCATACATTAATGCGCGCTATGATTAGTAGACTTTTAACAGCATACATTCATGTGCGCTGCGAATAGTTGTCTTTTAACAGCATATATTAATGCGCACTACGATTAGTAGGCTTTTAACGGCATACCTTTTAATGTGCGATGTTATTTGAAAAAATATACTACTATCCGTAGTGCACTTTATTAGGCGCACTGTCAAAACTATTATTAACAGCACGCTGTATATATGCGATGTTAATGACGTGCTGCGAAAAGTAATATTTGTTGTAGTGGGAGTAGTGTGAGCAACAATTTATGAATAAATTCTTTCCACCAAGTCAGACTACCCACATGCGCCATTTGATTACTAGTTTCCGTCAGAGGGAAGGGGAGTCCTTGTTTGAATCCTAGGATCGCTATAAAGGGCTACTCTATCAATGCCCCCATCATGGTCTAGAGGGGTGGCTGGTGATCCATATATTATATAATGGGATCACATATGCTACGAAAGTCTCACTCAATTCTGCTGCAGGAGGAGCATTAATGAATAAGACCATCGAGGAAGTGGAAGAGTTGATCGAGGAAGTGGCCCATAACCACTACCAATGCCCTTCCGAGTGCAGTCACCCAACACCTGCAAACCGGTAGATATGTTGTCAATTCCATTGATCACCTAGCGGCAAGAATGGATGCGATGAGCGGACGGTTTGACTCTCTAACCCCTATTTTTGCATATGCGGCCATTACCTTTGGAGAAGGAGTAGCGGCATATCAGGGGGACTACTATGAAAGGCAGACCAGCTCTGAGGAGAATATTGAGCATGTCGATGCGGTTGGCAATCACAATCAGAGGCCCAACAACCCATATTCCAGCACCTACAACCCCGGATGGAGGAATCACCCGAACTTTTCCTATAGGAATAATTCAAGGAATTTCCAACAATCAGAAGGCTATGTGCAACAACAAGGCAATGGGCAGCTGCAGCCACCTGACACCCGTCTGGAGAATATGATAGAAAACTTCATTCAAACGCAATGAGAGGTGAACGCTGAATTCCAGCGGCAATATTCACAGATAGATACAATGATTAAAGAATTAAAATCGTCTGTGAAGGATCTCGCCAACAAGAAAAAGATGCTAGAAATTCAGGTGACTCAGATTTCCAGCCAGATTGCCAGAGCACCGGGGCAACTATCAGGAAAGTCAAAGGCCAACCCAATGGAGCAGTGCAAGGTAGTGACGTTGCGGAGTGGGAGGATTCTAAAGGAAACACAGAGTAGGTTTGTTGCCAAACCTGAACAAAGACTCTAAGTAAGGGAATCTTCGGGGAAGACCGGGAAGGAAGAAGTCGAAAACATAGATCGGGAGTCTACCACAAAAACTCAACCACCCTTGACAGTACCATTCCCTCAGCGGCTGACCCATGCAAGGAGAGATGCTGAGTTCGGAAAATTCCTGAACATGTTAAAATTGATCTCAGTGGAAGTCCCGATACTTGAAGCTTTGCACCAAATGCCTCAATTTGCAAGATTCATGAAGGATATTCTAGCACACCACAGGGAGGTCGAGCAATCAGAGACAATGGCCCTCACGGAGGAATCAAGTACTTACCTCCGAAATGAGACCACTTAGAAATTAAAAGATCCGGAGAGTTTCTATATTCCGTTCCATATAGGAACAACCCTAATTAACAAAGCCTTCTATGACTTGGGAGCAAGTGCGAGCTTGAAGCCTTATACCTTATGCAAAAATCTAGGGTTGGTGGATTTGAAGTTCACCACCAAGACGTTACAACTTGCCGACCACTCATACCGATACCCACTAGGGATTCTGGAAGATGTGCTAGTTAGAGTGGGGAATTTTACACTTTTGACAGATTTTGTGGTCATAGAAATGGAAGAGGACCCGAAGATCCCCATCATTCTTGGACGACCATTTTTAGCCAGGCTGGAATAGTCATAGATGTCAAGAATCACAAGCTGACCTTGATAGTGGGAGATGATAAACTAGAATTTGAGCTTGCTAGCACTACAAGTCAGGGGCCCGCATTAGGTAAGTATGTTATTCTAGCTAGAGCTAAAGTAGAAGGCGAAGGGGAAAAAACCAAGACAGATGAATGGAGGTTCATGGAGCTGTTGGGGATCTTTGGAAGGCTAGATGGGGGTAAATAGCCTCTCTTGAATTCTACAAACAAAGTTAGCGGAAGCAAAAATGAATACTAAAGAAAACAAGAGATAAAAATACAAGCGCTAACAAAAATGATTTAACATGGTTCGGAGATTATGCTCCTACTCCATGGCGATCCGTAAGGTGGATCAACCCAAGCAAATCATCACTAAGAGCTCCTTTTAGGTGGAGAAGCCTTCTTTACAAATGAACTCCTCTTCTTTCAAATGATATAGATGAAAACAAGAGAAGAAAAGATTAGAAATCACTAGAAGGCTATTGAAGACGTGGGGAGCTTGAGAGTATGAGTATGAATATAAGCACTAACCTCCTTAAGCACCCCATGGCATCTTTTTATTGAGAAGAGACTGATTTTCTTGTTGTGACTGGAGCAGTCGACTAATTGTCTCCATCAGTCGATTACTGCTGTAGCTGACGCAATCCAATGACTTCTGATGAGCCTGATCGTGATTCGTCACTACCCAACGGGAAGATGATCAGTCGACTGATCATACCATCAGTCGACTAATTTAGCCATCAGTCGAGTGCTTTGAATGATTATTCGACTAGAAAACATTCTGTGCCGATGTGCACTATTAACAGTCGACTGCTAGGGTATAGCAGTCGACTGATAGTGGATCAGTCGACTGCCAAACCCTAGCAGTCGACTGATGCCACCAGAATATTGCCCTCATCAGTCGAGTGACTGATTATTCGATTGGGACAGAGCATCAGTCGACTGATACACTTCAAGTATAATCAAATCATACTTGAAGTCAACTCCCTAGACCTAGACTCAACCTTCTAGCTCTTCCTTCAGCCTTGCGCCTCCAGGATCCCTCCGAGTCCGCTACTCCTTCATCCTTGCGCTTACTTCCAAGAGCTTCTCTAGGTTTTGTCATGTCTCAAGTTTCTCTTTTGCGAAAGTCTGCTTGGACTTTACGCCGCCAAGACTACATGCTTCGACTTACGCTGCCAAAACTTTGCCTTTGGACTTCCATTGCCAAGGGTCCGCTTGGACTTTACGTCGCCAAGACTACATGCTTGGACTTACGCCGCCAAGACTTTCCCTTGGACTTCCTTTGCCAAGATTACACTTGGATTTTCCTTTACCAAGTCTTCATACTTTGATTTTTCTTATCACTTAACATGTTCATGGTTAGATCACAAAACATTGCCTAACTATAAATAATTATCCAAACATCAAAACACTTAAATGTTTGGGGCATTGTTACACCAACAATCTCCCCCTTTTTGATGTTTGACAATCATTTAAGTTAGGTCTTGAAATATTCTCAGAAATAAACAACATATATAAATATTAATTCTAACTTAAATTCTCCTTCTCCCCCTTTAACATACATCAAAAAGAGGAAGACTAATAGAAATTAAGTTAATCATGAATAGAATTTGTCATGCCTTGAACTAAGGTATAAGATAGAAAATAGAGCTCTCCCTTAATCCAAGACATGGAACATATTGAGAAAAGCATGAAACAATAGACAAGAAATATATCTTAACTTTGCACCAACAATAAATAATATAGATATAGGGAATAAAAGATTGCATAATAATAACTCCCCCTAAATCAATGCATCAATCAGTCCTATACCTTCTTAATTACTTGTATTATCATACCATAAGGTTAGGACACTTAAGATTGCACTTAAGACAAAGAAATATGGCTGAATTGTAGAAATATCAGCGTGTCAGTCGACTGAATACTAAATCAGTCGACTGATGGGCCTGAAACGACAGTTTCAAGATTTCAGCCAAACTACAGAAATGCGCCAAAAATTCAAGAAACATCAAAAAATCACGAACTTTTGTGAACACATTTCTAAAATCATATTCTATCAAAGAAAAATAATTTGAAAAATATATCTTTCCTAGATTCCAAAATTGATACAAGTTTTAAAACTAGCAAAAGCTTTAAGGTTTTTGCAAACTTTGTATCACTATTGTTTATCAAGTGAAAACTGTTTTTTAAAATATGATAAACATAGTTGAAAATATATTTTATTTGAAATTTCCAATCATTTTCTTAGAGCTATATGCACATCAATTGTACACAAGCCTTTCCAATGATTGGTCCAATTAAGGATCAATGTCTCTTGATGGCACCTTGGTTCATAGTAATGCATCATAACAAGCATGATGAACCAAGTGCATCTTCCTAAAATCTCACATGATATCTAAGTGGCTCAATATAAAAATCATGGTTTCTTAGGTATTTTGTGAGATGCTATAGAGGTATAGTCCTAGAGTTTTTATAGGATCATACAAATCTAGACCTCTATTCTACTAAGCACATTTCAAGTTCTCTCTTAAGTGATGAATAATCCGCTTCGGGGAAAGACTTGGTGAAAATGTCGGCAAGGTTGGACTTAGCTTCTATATAATTTAGTTCAATGTCCCCCTTTGTCACATGATCTCTAATGAAGTGATGCTTCACTTCAATGGACTTTGTCCTAGAGTGATGTACTGGATTTTTGATCAAATTTATGGTACTCACATTATCACAATAAACCTTAACATTGGAGTATTGTAGCTCATAATCCTGTAGAGTGTATCTCATCTAAAGTAATTGAGCTACACAACTACCCATGGCTACATACTCGGCCTCAGTGGCAAATAGAGCAACACAAGGTTGCTTTCTACTACTCCAACTAACTAGAGAGGATCCAAGAAATTGGTATCCACCACTAGTACTCTTCCGATCCAACTTGCAACCCGCATAGGCAGAATCGGTGTACCCAACCAAATCAAAAGATTTTATCCTAGGGTACCAAAGTCCTACATTTAGTGTGCCTTTGATATATCTTAAAATTCTTTTAACGGCCACTAGATGAGATTCTTTGGCACATGATTGGTATCTAGCACACATACCTATCGCAAACAAAATATCGGATCTACTAGCGGTTAGGTATAGAAGGCTAGAAATCATGCTTCTATAAACTTTTGGGTCAATTATTTTACCTTCTTGATCATTATCTATTTTTGTGTTGGTTTCCATAGGAGTTGATACAACCTTAGCATTTTCCAAACCAAATTTCTTAATCATTTCTTTGGCATATTTGGTTTGGTACACATAAATTCCTTCATTAGTTTGTTTGACTTGTAAACCTAAGAAGAAATTTAATTCTCCAACTAGACTCATTTCAAACTCATTCTCCATATTTTTGATAAAATATTGAAGGAGTTCATCATTTGTTAACCCAAAAATGATGCCATCTTTATATACTTGGGCCACAAAGATATCCTTCGACTTTGATTTAATGAAGAGAGTTTGATCTACTTGACCCCTTCTAAACCCATTAGAAACTAAGAAAGATGATAATCTTTCATACCAAACTTGGGGAGCTTGTTTTAACACATATAAAGCTTTTCTAAGCTTGTATACATGGTTTGGATAGTCTATATTCTCAAACCTAGGAAGTTGTTCTACTTATACCTCTTCCTTAATGAACCCGTTTAGGAATACCGATTTTACATCCATTGGATGGAGTTTAAAACCCATGTAAGAGGAATATCCTAATAGGATTCTAATCGACTCTAACCTAGCAACCGGGGCATAAGTTTCATCATAGTCAAGCCCCTCAACTTGATTAAAACCCCTTGCAACTAACCTAGCTTTGTTTCTTATTATATTTCCTTGATCATCTAATTTATTTCTAAAGACTCATCTTGTAGTAACAATGGTGCTATCTTTGGGTCTAGGGACTGTTAGTGTTATCCATTAGTGTCAATCATGAGATGATTGTGTTGGATCGAGAAGCGTTGCTAGAGGGCGGGAGTGAATAGCGATCTTAAATCTTTTCGACGTTTCATTTGAGTAGATAATTAAATGAGTAAGAGCAGCGAAAAATAAAGAGACACGTTTATTTTTACTTGGTTCACAACCCAGCGGTTGCTACTCCAAGGCCCTATCGGTCCTAGACCGCGTACGGAGGGCAAAGCACTATAACGTCTCCTCCTCGTTAGAGGTAGGAGACAACGATCACAAAATCGAAGGTACGAGGATGAGGCAACAAGCCTACCTCACCTCGTTACGATTAAAACAAAGAATACAATAAAAACAATTACTTGCTACTGCTGCTGACGAAGGAGATTTGAACTTGTCATTGCGTCGGCGTTATGACGGCGTTGGAGCATTGGCGTTGTAGGAGCACTTGAGAATAAACTTGATGTAATTTGGAGTTGGAATCCTCCCCTCCTTTTATAGATTTTGGACTCTGAATATGTCTCCTCTATTTTTGGAACAGATCACGAAGTTGTATAATTTTTATCGTGAAGTGGCCACGTCAAACCTTATCCGTTTTGACCTAGCGCAAAGGCTGATTGGTCGCCATCAGTCGACTGAACCGTCCGATCTCGACCTAGACCTTCCACAGGAAGTCTTAGTCGGATCACCGTCTATGGTCATCCCAGTAAAGAGGACATGACCTTACAATCTCTCACTCACATGAGCTTTCCTCGATACTTACCTTGTAGCTCTCGCTTTCGGCCTTCCACTCGATTCCTTCGGCTCCCTCCGAAGTCACTCGAGTGTCGTCCGACCACCGCGGCTTACTCCGGGTGTCGCTAGCCTACAGCTCCAGCTTTAGTACTTTTCTGCACACTCGATTTAGCTCGTGAGATAATGATGTAAACTTAACTTTGTGTCTTTGCCATAATCAAAACATAGGTTTGATTATCTAGTGCCCCTGCACCAACAGATTGATTAGGGATAATACTCGAGGATGGGTCTAAGTCAACCATGGAGTGTCAAAGGCGACTTAACCCACACTTGCAGGAGGTAATGAAGAAGGAAGTGCTTAATCTTTTGGATGTCGAAATAATTTACCCAATTTTAGATAGTGAGTGGGTAAGTCTAGTGCATGTATTTCCAAAGAAAGGCGGCACTATAGTAGTCAAAATGAAGAGAATGAGCTGATCCCTGTGCGAACAGTAACGGGGTGGAGGATGTGTATAGATTATCGTAAATTAAACAAAGCAACAAGGAAGGATCATTTTTCACTCCCATTTATCGATCAGATGTTGGAACGCCTCACTAAACATTCCTATTTTTGCTACCTCGATGGGTACTCAGGGTTTTTTTAAATCCCAATTCTCCCTAATGACCAAGAGAAGACCACCTTCACCTGCCCGTATGGAACCTTCACCTATAGAAGAATACCCTTTGGCCTATGTAATGCCCCAGCCACCTTCCAGCGTTGTATGACAACTATTTTTTCAGATATGATTGAACAGATTATGGCATGGATGATTTTTCAGTCTACGAAATAAGTTTCGATGCATGTCTGAAAAATCTAGAAAGGGTTCTGCAAAGATGTGAGGAAAATAGCTTGATTCTGAATTGGGAAAAATGTCACTTCATGGTAATTGAAGGGATAGTTCTGGGACATAAGATATCAGGGAATGGTATCCAAGTAGACAAGGCGAAGGTAGAAGTAATTGAAAAGTTATCGCCGCCCAGGGATGTGAAGGGGGTCCAGAGCTTTCTTGGGCATGCAAGATTTTATAGAAGGTTCATAAATAATTTCTCTCAGATAACTAGACCTATGACAATCTACTAGCTAAGGACACATCATTTATTTTCGACCGGCAATGTTTAGCAGCGTTCGAAGAAATAAGAAAGGCCTTAGTAACATCCCCGATAATACAACCCCCTGACTAGAGCCTAACATTCGAGGTCATGAATGATGCTAGTGATTAAGCAGTAGGGGCAGTGTTGGGCCAATGGAAGGAGAAGAAGCTACACTCCATACACTACGCCAGTAAGATGCTGAACGGAGCACAGATTAATTATGCCACGACCGAGAAGGAATTACTAGCGGTCGTATTTGCATTCGACAAGTTCATACAGTACTTAGTAGGTTCGAAGGTGGTTGTTTTCACTAACCATACTGCAGTTCACTACTTGCTAAGTAAGAAGGATGCTAAACCCCGCCTTATTCACTGGATCTTATTACTTCAAGAATTTGATATAGAAATCATAGATAAAAAGGGCTTGGACAATGTCGTTGCAGACCACTTATCGCACATGCCCATTGAGGGCAGGGTAGAAGAGGAGGAGAGTGCTCAAATAGATGATGCTCCACGGGATGATACCCTCATGGCTATTACTAAGGTTATCACCCCCTGGTATGTAGATTTGGTGAATTTTCTGGCAGGGAGAGTGATACCGTTAGAATTCACAACCCAACAAAGTAAAAAATTCTTTGTAGAGGTTCGGCAATATATATGGGATGATCCCTTCCTATTTAGGAAATGTGCATATAACGTATATTGAAGGTGTGCACCAGAAGAAGAAGTGGAGAGCATCCTCTTTCACTGTCATTCCTCAGCATACGGGGGCATGCCGAAATTGCAAAAACAACTGCGAAGGTACTTCAGGCAGGATTCTACTGGCCTAATCTATTTAGGGACACACGCAACTATGTAGTCTCCTGCGATCGGTGCTAGTGAACAGGAAATATAGGTAGGAGACATGAGATGCCGGCAAGCACCATATTAGAAGTGGAGCTCTTTGATGTATGGGGGATAGATTTCATGGGACCCTTTCCCGCTTCTGATGCAAACATATATATCCTGGTCACCGTAGACTACGTCTCCAAATGGGGGGAGGCTGTAACATCACCCCACTGCGACGCTAGAATCGTAATAAAAATGTCCAAAAGAAACATATTCCCTAGATTCGGAGTTCCTCGAGTCGTAATCAGTGATGGAGGATCCCACTTCATCGAAAAATAATTTGAAAAATTGCTACATAAGTACAGGGTGATCCACAAAGTCTCGACAGCGTACCACCCGCAAACAAGCGGACAAGTGAAAATTTTGAATCGGGAGATCAAAAGTATTCTAGAAAAGACAGTAGTGGCATCAAGGAAAGATTGGTCACAAAAACTGGACGATGCTCTTTGGCCTTACCACACAGCTTATAAGACCCCGATAGGCATGACCCCGTTTTGCCTAGTTTATGGAAAGCCTTGCCACCTTCCTGTTGAATTGGAGCACAAGGCTTTCTGGGCCATCAAGAAGCTTAACTTGGACTACTGCGTGGCATGAGAGAAAAGGAAACTGCAGTTAAGCAAGCTAGAAAAAATTCGAAGAGATGCATATGAGCATGCTAAGGCATATAAGGAAAGAACTAGGAAATGGCATGACCAACATATCTTGAAAATGGAGTTTAAGGAAGGTGACATAGTTTTCCTATATAATTCTAGGTTAAAACTTTTCCAGGGAAGTTAAATCAAGGTGGTCAGGATCGTTTCGGGTGAAGAGGGTATACCCATATGGTATAGTGCATATATGGAGTAAGGAATCAGGGGAGATCAAAGTAAATGAAGAACGATTAAAGAAGTATCTAGGGGAGTCTCCAGAATTCGAGACAGATGAATGGAGGTATACAAAACCTCCGGAGCCAAGTTGAGACAATGGAGTAGGGTTGAGCTAAAAGACCTTAAACAAAGCGCTTCTTGGGAGGCAACCCAAGTTTAGATTTTGTGTTTCTTTCTTATTAGTTTGGTGCATTTGTTTTTTTTTTTTGAACTTTGATTTATATTTGCTTAGCGTGTTGCATTTGAATTAGGACTAGAAAGGACTTGCTAGGTAAAAATAAAAATCACTTTGAACCTACACGACTGAGCGAGTAAGGAGAAGTCGACTGTTGTGCACCATGAGAGAGAAATGGAGGGCACACGATCGTGCCCCACGTTCCAACAGTGCACACGGTCTGGCCATGTGTTTTCACATGGTCGTGTTGTGCAAGGGATAAAGGGGTGCCACACCGTGCATTTCTCCCCCTTTACATCACTCTCCCTCCAGTCCACGCATGCATAGGAGCCCACCTAGTCCACGTCGACATGAGCCTGCACCTGCACCACCACCTTTTTCTACTTTTGAGCAGGATACAGGTACATCTTCCAATGATTTTTTGGAGTTTTGATAGTGCCTCGATGACATATATACCGAGCAGCAGACGCAGAGGCAGCATGGGAGGAGCAAGTGCCTACACGTAGGCAGAGTTTCAAGGCTTCCGGGAGCACTTCCAGCGGGTTGAGGAGTTCTATGACGAGGCCCGTGTCTACTTCCAAGAGGAGGCTGCCCAACGCTAGGAGGAGGCCACCTATCGCCAGGAGATGCGGCAGCAAATGCATGCCCAGCAGGCACAGTGGGCTAGGGAGGAGGAGCACCGAGTAGCCGCTGCATCCTCCAGTTCTCAAATCGACCACATGTCAATGTGGCATCAGCAGCTCAACACCAGATTCTCCTAGGACCCCGAGATGCCGAGGCTACTAGACTTTCCACCTCGTCCACCATACTAGAGGTATGCTTCACTTAAGTCTGGGGGGAGGCCCCGAGTCTTGAATTATTTTGTTTCTAGTAGTAGTTTCTTTCTTGCCATTTGTATTTTTTGTTAGCATTCATTTGTTCATACATAGAGTTTTTAGTTTCCTCAGTACTTAATTTTTGCTATCTTTAAGCTACCTCAGTAGTATTGCTAAAGTTTTCTTCATGAGTTGTTTCCATGGGTAGCTTAACTTCATTTACCTAGTGGTATTTTATTTTATTTGCTCTAATGAATGTTCTAGACTTACACTGGTTAGCTTTTATTTTTACACCTACACATGACGAATATTCTGAAAGGGAAAATCTAGTATGTACCTAGTTATGATTCATCTCAGTAGTCTAGTACTTCGGAATCCATAGATGACCCTAAGTTTAGCATTTTAGTTAATAGAGATTCTCGGATTGTGTAAGCCCATTCGGGAAAATCAAAATCCCAGTGAGCAGAAAAATAATAGAGAAAAGAAAAGAGAAAAAAAAGGTGAAAGAAAAAAAAATTATGAGGGATAAAAAAAATAGTTGTCATGGGTGGAAATGGATAGGTGCCCCTTTGAGACCGAGTTAGGTTACTAGGGAAAGACCTACAAATTTCTCTCAATACCGAGCACGCCTTTGAGACTTTATGTTAGATCTAGGGAACGACCCTCGCTTTAGACAGGTAAGTGCCTAAGAGTCAGAGACCTTAGGAAAGCTATAGGATGACAACTTAACTTACCATGGAACGAGTATCCCCTAAGAAGATTCGCTTGGCACATGCAAGAGGAGCTAACTTAGTGAATTTTTAGAACACATCTATTTTTCTTTGATTGAAAATACCACTTGATAAATCTAGTTAACATTCTAAGTATGGAACAATACTTTCTAAAATTTATTGGCACTGAGGTTTGCTTGAGGACAAGCAAAGATTTAAGTCTGGGGGAATTGATGTGAGCAAAACATATAGAGTTTTAGGAGCAGTTTTCACTCACATCTCATTACGTTTTATGTTTGTTTTATGCATATTTTACTTTATTTTGCATGCATTTCCTATTTTATGGTTCGGAGATCTGCTTGTTGTACTTTTGTGTGCAGGATAGCATTATACAAGGAAAATGGCATAATTTTGGAGCGAAAAGAAGACATTTGGCAGCTAGAGCAGAATGACACACACCCTGGCCTTGTTAAAACACACGGCCTGCGCCGCAGCGCCACACACGGCCTGGCCGTGTGGATCCACACAACTATGTGGCGCTGTGCAATTTTGACCCGAGTCGATTATTTTCCAGGTTTCGGGAAGATCTAGGATGATGTCTATATAAAGGAGGCTACGCCCAAACCCTAGGGGGGAGGCATGATGGTTGGGACGACACTCCGAGGCCCTAGGAAGCTTCGAGAACTCGTAATGGGGAGGAAGAAAGTCGTCGAAGATCCAAGTTATGCACTTCAACGTCGGAGAGAAGAGCCACATTGCATTGTAATTTCTATTCTTTGCATAATTTCCATTGTTTATACGAACATGATCGTGCTTTGTATTTCTCCTCTCTTATTTATGGAGTAGACTCTTCAATTCTAGGATTAGGGAGTAGTTTGTGTGCGTGAATCATATTAGTCCAAATTAAATTTTGATCTTGAATTTGTATTTGCAATTGTATTAGTTTAAACTGATATCTACATGTTTTGATTTTCTATCTACTGTGCTAATTGATACGAGGGGTGATAGCTCTCGTATATAAGATTTAGGAGAATTAAGAAGGAACCTAGGAGTTTCCCTCATCTCCCATAACTGTGGGTAGAAGGATGTGATAGAGTAGGAAACGCGCCCCGTTTTTGACTCGTCATAGGGATCGATTCGGCACCTCGTACCAACTATCCCGTCCTATGGCCAGGGGTTGACCTGGTATGGCAGAGGTAGCTTCCGATAGATGCAAGGCTCATCGGGGGAGTGTATGATGTCCTTTCCACAAAACCATAGCTAGAAACCGAGATAAAACCCAATTGATAACGTGTTCTGCATCACACAAACGAAACCGAAATCCTAGAATCCCTTCTAAGAACTCGCAACTAGTTTTTTCTTCTTCCATGTGACGCTGTATTGAGTTAGGATAGTCGTCAACCCTCGCAATCATAACCCTTAGCACTGAATTTCAAACAATAACGTCCACTTAACAAATCGGTACTCAAATCTCAGTTACTGTGGGATCGATAATTTTTTTATTACTTGACGACATTCGTGCACTTGTGGGCGTTGAGCGTGAGCACGCACTTTGAGTCCTCGACGGTCTCAGTAGCGAGATTTGAGGTTGAGTTCGCGTACATAAGTTAGCATGACATATTTGATGGAAGCACTTGAAGGATAACGTGAAGGATGAAGAGTCATGGACTTGAGGGATCCGAGAGGCTTGAGATTGATGGAGGTGGCTAGAAGGCTTAGGTCTAGGCTAAGGGTGGTCAATCAAATATGAGGGGATCATACTTGGGTTAAATCTCATGGTTGAGGTTTATCAATTGACTAGAACTTTGGATTAGTCGATTGGCTGAGTGTTTGACACTCAAAAGCCTAGAGAACTTGAAGTATTCGACTGAGATTATGACCAGTCGACTAGTCGAGGAGTCAATTGAGGCTCGATTGCTCAACTGAGGCTGCCATGTATGGACAGTCGACTAGCCTTGTGCAGTCGATTGACATGTATGGGCAATTGACTAATGACACTGTAGCAATGCATAGATTGTTACGCAGTCGACTGGCCAGTTGACTACAGGGTAGCAGTCGACTGCTAGTAAGGGTAATCGACTGTTGATTTATCCGTTGGGTAGATTCCATCATTGATGGAGTCGTTATAAGACAACGGATAGGCTAGCAGTCGACTGATGCCTTTTGGCAATCGACTGCTAGTCGCAAAATCAGTAAACTGTAGGTTATAAAAGGAGCAGCTCATGGAGGATTTTGGCCAAGGTTCTTGGGGATTTTGAAGCGAAGTGTTGGTGCATTTCAGTGTCTTCAAAGGCTTCCAAAGCAACCAAAAGAGCTCTCAAGTAAAGATTGATTGTAAAATGTTCTTTACTTGTATTTTCTTTTTTCTTTGCATACTTGTTGTATTTTATTGCAAGCTCTTTTGTATGAGGTTTCTCCACCTCTGGCGTGTTGCCGAAAAGGAGAAGGCATAGTGAGGATAGATCACTAGCTCAGCCATAGAGTAGAAACCTTAGTTTTGAACCACGTGAATCTTGTCTTGTGGTTGTGTTGTTTTTATTTTTATTGTGTATGCTTGTATTTCCACTGCATACTAACTATTTCTAGATGAGCATACAAATGAATGGATCAAAGTGAAGCAACAAATGTTGTTCAACCCCCCCCCCCTCTAGCGCGACACCGATTCCTCTACACAATCGAGCTCTCAACCTTGTCCTTCCAAGGATGCCTTCCCCTTGGACATTGGCTCAAGTAGTGGCTCTTTTCATGGCATTGGAAGCATACTATATGCTTCTTGCTCTTACGTATTGAGACTCCGACCTCCATGGGCTTCTCATTCCCATTTGGCATTACTTGAGCCTTCTTCTTGATTCTTCTAGGGCACTTACTCTTGTAACGCTCTTTTTCCCTACACTCAAAATATATTATGTGATCTTTATTTTTAATTACTATGCTTGAGTTACCTTCTTTGGTTGTATGGGGTTCTTGAGCTATCAATCTCCGAATCCCCAATCTCTTGAGATGATGATGAAGAACATTCCTCCTTGGATTCCTCCTCACGTTGTGCTAATGTTGGTTCTTCATGAAGCATGATCAATTTACTCCATAGCTCCTTAGTATCTTGAGATTCACCAATCTTGCATAATAAGTCATTAGGAATTACATTGACCAACATTTCTGTTACCTTAACATTGGTCTCAAATTTTTGGCATTGCTCCTAGGTCCATTTCTTCATCTTGAGGATTCCTCCCTTCTTGTCCCTTGGAGCTTCGAAACCATCCATTAAGATGAACCATTGCTCGATGTCCATCATAAGGAACGTTTTCATCCTCCCCTTCCATTGATCAAATCCTTCTTCTCCATAGAATTCATACATAATAGAAGTGTTGATGTCGTATCCCAATCCATTGTTAGGCAACTTCATCACTCTTGTTGCTTCCAATGGATCTTTGTTGGGGACCTTTGGAAGTGTTAGAGGGGGTGAATAGCGCTGATCAATTTACGCTTTGATTCATGTCGTGCTTTTCTATAATTCATTAGTACACGCCGAAATAATAAAGGCAAAACAACAAATGAAAGCACAGACCACAACACAAATAATTTTCGTAGTTCGGAACCTACAGTTCTTACTCCACGGTCAGAATTTAGTGTCAACTCCACTAAACCTCTTTCTCCTTCTCGGCAACAAACTAGAGGTAGAGAAACCTCTTACAATAAGCTTAAAATAGTAATACACAACTAAATACAAATATAACAAAAAGCACGAAAATTTTTTTTACAAAAATTCTTTTGATCACTTGTTTGCTTTTGGTTTCTTAAGATGAGCTTGGAGGCTATGGAATGTACCAGCAAATCCCCTCGCAAATCACCAAGAATCGGCTTCGTAATCCTCCATGGTGAGCTCCTTTTATAACATGCATCTGGCTAGATTTTTGCCTAGTAGTCGATTGCCAAAAGGCCCCAGTCGACTACCCTAGTCGACTGCCCACCTATCCATTGTCTAAAAACAGACTAATCCATGTCAGCTTTCTGCTAACGGACACTTGAGCAGTCGACTTCCATTACCATCAATCGACTTCCAAGCCTTCAGTCGACTACCCAGTCGACTATAAGACCTTCTATGCTCGTGTCCACTAATGTCAGTCAATGGCCAATCCATGGAAGTCAACTGCTAGTGACCAGTGGACTGGTCTAACCCACCAGTCCACTGCTTGAGCCACATTCAGTAGTTGAGCCACAGTCGACTACTCATCAATCGATTGGGTCATAACCCCAGTTGACTGCCAGACTCAATTATGTCTCCCAAGTGTCGTGCACTCAACCAGCCGACTGGTTAATACCACCAATCGACTGGTAACCTCAAACATGAGGTTTAACCCAAGTATGATCCCTTCATACTTGATACTCACCCTAGGTCTAGACCTAAACCTTCTAGCCACCTCCATCAGCCTCATACCCTCAGGGTCCATCCGAGTCCTCCACAACTCCTTCACCTTTCGTGCTAGCCTTCAAGTGCTTCCATCGGCTTCATCATGCCATCGGGTACCTTTAAGAGGTTGCACCTTCGGGACTTCTCCATTGCCAAGCCTCAATGCTTGGACTTTCACCACCAAGACTATACACTTGAACTTACGTGCCCAAGACTATACCCTTGGACTTTTCTTTTTCCAAATATCTATATTTAGACTTTCGCCACCAAAATTACACACTTGGACTTACATGGCCAAGACTACACCCTTGGACTTTTCTTTTGCCAAGTATCCATACTTGGTTTTTCCCTTGTCAAGACTCGACCCTTGGAATTTTCCTTGCCAAGTATCCATACTTGGACTTCTCCATTGCCAAGAATCCAATCTTGGAGTTCCACTCAAGTCTCACCTGAACTTAGTAAACCTTGACCTAAGGCCGATTTCTCCAAAAATCTACTCATAACAATCTCCCCCATATGACCTTAGATATCCCAATCATCCACTAGTCATATGGTTAACATATGATCAAACTATACTGATAAACACATTGACAATCTCATTGTCAAACCCATTATCAAACATCAAAACTCTACTCGAGTCCCACTCGAGTTTGGTCAATTGTCACCCAAGCCGATTGTACCAACAATCTCTCTCCTTTTGATGTTTGACAACACCTTTAAGTTAGGCTATCTCATAAACCCAACTCAACTCTTCTTATGCCAAAGCATAATGAAGGTTTACTAAACTTAAACCCTCATCCCCCCCCCCTTTGGCATACATCAAAAAGTCTACCAAGGTTTTTAATGTCTTATCTTTCAATGAGTGTTGGGATGTATATTGAAAAGTCTGTCTTTTGTATGAACATCTTTATTTTGAAATAAGAATCACATGATCATTGTTTGTATATTTTTATGGTTATGCATATTGTCTAATACATTACATTGTAGATAACATGGTGTATGGTGTCACACGGGAGATCATATTATCGCCTCCTTATAAAGTATAAGTAAAGGCTCACAACCGAGATGGCTTTGGACAAACCATTGGAATGGTTGTAGTGTGATTTGGGATTAGTTTGTCTTGATCATAGAATCATACTAGTGCACTTTGTGTGTATTGAGCAGGACCGACTTAGGGGTGATTCGATTTATTGCTGACTACATAATCGAATCGGACCTCAGATATTATATTGTACATGCTCTTAATCCCGATATAATAACGAGCACATATACTTAGTATTCATTTCTTTGATTTACCAATGGGCGAGGTTTATAGATTAAATTGATAGGCTCGGTAAGTTGGGAAATTGTATTATTTATATGGTGTGCCATTGATTATAGGAGGAAACCGTGTCCTATATATTAGGATGATGATGTCCCCTTGAGGAGCTCATAAGGTTCATCATATAAACCCTGCAGGTGGACTTGGTCCGACAAGATGAAAAGGTTGAGTGGTACTACTCATGGAGTTAGATGTTGATTAATTAATGGTCAGTAAATTAATTAATTGACGGATATTCGAGATCTTAAACACGGGGAGAAAAATGTACAAATAATATATGGAGCCCATATTAACTTATGGGGGTTGGTGAGGTAGATCAATGATAATCCTCTAGTGGAATGGATAATCATTAATGGATCGGACTTTATGTAGACTTGATCCATTGGGTGGCCAAGATCCAACTCCTCCTCATGGTCCCTATTGTAGCCTATTAATACCTCATGAAGCTTAGATCCAATGGATGAAAACAAAACTCTAGATCCAACGGTAGAGATTAAATCTCTAGATCCGACGGTTGAGATTAAATCTCTAGATCCGACGGTTGAGATTAAATCCCTAAAACCAATGGTGGAGATTAAAAGGAGGCTTATCCCTAACTCTATAAAAGGAGAACAAGGGGTTGGCATGGAGAACAATTGAGAGAAGCTAGGGTTTTTGGAGGTTTGCGGCAAGAGCTTGGAGCTAGGGTTTGGGCTGGCAGCACCTAATAAGGAAAGTTTTTCCTTGTCTTCTCCTTCTCCATTGGTGGCGGGCGCCCATTGAAGTCTTTCCAGCTCATGGTCAACGTCCAAAGTAGCTCCTCTCCTTCTCCTTGGCCGGTGGAAACAAGATTTAGGGCTTTCCCTTGGTGTCTTGGCTGGTTTCCATCATAATCTCCTCCTCCTTGTTGGTCGGCGGCAAGGATTCTCCTTGTTGCTTGTTGGTTGGCTATAGGAAGGAGAAGAGCCTTGTTTCTATTCTTCCTCTTGCTTTGAAAGAGCAAGGAAGGAAGATTGGCGATCTAGGAGCTTCAACTTTTGGTAGATCGTCGCCCACACGACGTCCGAAACGAGGAAGGTCATACATTAGAAGATCGAGAGGTATATCGATTCTCTATTCTCTTTTGTAACATGTTTGTTTTTGTTTTTCAATTATGAGCATGATATATTCTATTTGTGGCTAAATAATACTTGGATCCCGAACATAAACACGAAAGTCGGCGATCTGGACATCGTCTATTCCGTGGCTACTCGTAGAATATAAGTTAGTCGCTTGAACAATAAGTTTGTTCAAGTGACCTCTCTAAACGAATAGCACGACGATGACTTGGTTGTTTGGGCAAGCCCTTTTGTCTAGGATTAAATTTTTTTAATCCAGGGACATCGATGGGATCGCCATGAACAAATGACCAAGGTGAAGTGGGAAGCAAAGTTTTCCCTCATGGATCAATGAAACCAAACCTTCAATTGGTATCAGAGCCAAGGTTTCCGGTTTTGTGTGTTTAAGGATTCGGTTACTCTTATGCATTTTTCATATATTATATGTGTCGGATAATAGTAGGATATGCGTAGTTTAACTCTTTGGTTATAGGCATAAGATCTGACTATTATAGCCATATGTGTGTATATGATTGTATGTGTGTAATAGTATATTTTGTTGAATCCTCGGGGTTGATGAGGCTAATATTTAATTTTTTGTAAATTAGATACGGCATTGTTTAGCTACTCTTTTTATTTTAGTTTACTTTCGATCTAGATTTCATGTACACTCCCTCGTGGAGTATAGGATCGATGAATGTAAATTAAAATAGATTTTAGTCTTGCCACGGATCTTCGGAAGGCTCGTACATGGCGTAGGAGGAGCGGACGAGAAGCCGATGCGACGGGAGACATATTGAAGACAAAAGTCATAATAGTTGGAAAATAATTTATTTTTCATATTTATTGCTTTTTGTTTGATATGCATGTCGTAGGCTAGGAAAATTCCTCAATTTCAAATTACTAAGTGGGAGAGGGAAATTTTTATAAATTCCCACGGCCTCCATTATAATTTGACAAGTGATGCAAACAAACTTGTGCGTCGGCTCTGAGTGCCTTCCTCCCCATCGGATGAGTTTGTTTGCGGATCACAAGTTCAAATATGGTTATAGGGAATTATTAAGGAGCATGTGCACTTCCCCATTGGAAGGCACATAACCCGAGATAATTACTTTGGTACCGAGTAATGGTGAACACTTAGAAACAAATATAAGTATCCTCCCCATCGGAGTCACTACTTTTATTTGTAGGGCCAAAGAGGAACCAACTATTAATTTTACTTGTCAAAAAGTTAGGTTGACAAGATAGTAAAATTAATGGGTAAAACCTCTTCTTACAAATGTAGAATTCATATACGTCCACACTATCGTGGCATACGATATTCTCGGTGTTTTGAGGTGTTGGTTGATTTTAAAATTTTATTGTTTGAGGAATCAATAAATTTTTGAAATCTAATGTTTTGATTTATGTGATTCTTAGATTTTCTTTCAAAATGACTTTCAACCCACTTGCTGTGATACTGAAAGAGAATAAACTTACTGGACCCAACTATGTTGATTGGAAGAGGAATCTAGACATTGTCTTAACTGCTGAGGAATACAAATATGTACTCCTCGAAGAGTGCCCTCCTAAGCCTGCAGATAATTCTAGGGAAATGCAGAGAGAGAGTTATAAGAAGTGGGTAAAGACCGATGAGATGGCACGGTGTTATATTTTGGCATCTATGTCAAATGTACTGCAACATTAGCATCAAGCCATGCCCACAACTTATGACATGATTCTCAATCTCAAAGAACTTTTCGGACACCAGAATCAGGCTACGAGGCAAGAAGCCATGAGAAACTTGATGACGACCACCATGATCGAGGGAACACCCGTAAGGGATCATGTTCTCAAGATGATGGCTCATTTGAATGAGCTGGAGGTCCTTGGAGCTGAGATCGATGGGGAAACCAAGGTCGATATCATACTCCAGTCTCTACCTAGGAGTTTTGAGCAGTTTCGCCTGAACTACAACATGAACAAGAGGTTGTATTCGTTGGCGGAACTTCTGACAGAACTCTAGGTGGCAGAGGGGTTATTTCGTCATAGTGCTCAGGCACATGCCATGGTGACCCAAAAGGTTTCTACTTCTAAGAGGAAAGGCAAGAAGAAGAAGAAACAAACTAGGGCAAAGGCGGTGGGAGGTACTCAGGGAGGAGTGAAGAAGTCAAAAGGAAAGTGCTTCGCTTGTAAGCAGACTGGACACTAGAAGAAGAACTGCCCCAACCGCAAGCAGAACAAAGGTATATCTTTTGGTCTAGTCGTTGAAACATGTTTAGCGGTGTTATCTACCGGCACCTAGTGTGTAGATACGGGAGCCACTGATCATATCTGCAATACTTTACAGGGGTTCCAGGAAACCAGACGACTGTCTGAGGGGGAGATTACCATGTACTTGGGCGATGCCGCGAAGGTGGCGGCTATTGCAGTGGGAGATGTTCATTTATCTTTTGAGAAAAATAAACTTTTGGTTCTTAAGAATTTCCTTTATGTACCTTTATTTAGAAAGAATTTAATTTCGATTTCTAAATTATTTATGGATGGATATTCTATTTCTTTTAATGGCAGAGTTGTTATAAAAAGGAATAGGGACATTATCTGTTCAGGTGCATTGATAGGAAATTTATACACACTTGAACCAAAACCTCCCACGATACAAATTGAAGTTAATAACTCATCTTCTAATTCCAATAAGAGAAAAGAACCTTCGAAGATGAACCAAACATATCTTTGGCATCTTAGGCTTGGTCATATTAACCTAAGTAGAATTCAAAGGTTGATAGCTGATGGACCTTTGGGTTTATTAGTGGTGGAAGATTTCCCAACCTGCGAATCGTTCTTGGAGGGTAAAATGACCAAGAGGCCTTTTAAGACCAAGGGGTATAGAGCCAAAGATGTGTTAGAATTGGTTCATTCTGATTTGTGTGGTCCTATGTCTATCCAGGATAGAGGTGGTTTTGAGTATTTCGTCTCTTTTATAGACGATTACTCAAGATATGGATACATTTACCTGATGCGCCGCAAGTCTGAGTTCTTTGACAAGTTCAAAGAATTCAAGGCTGATGTGGAGAAATATCAAGGTAAAAGTATCAAGACACTACGATCTGATCGTGGTGGTGAGTACCTCTTGGGAGAGTTTAGGAACTACTTATCAGAGGCTGGGATTCAATCCCAATTGTCTGCACCTGGCACACCCCAGCAGAACGGTGTAGTAGAGCGAAGGAATAGGACTCTTATGGAGATGGTTAGATCGATGATGAGTTATTCTGAGTTGCCAGATTCGTTCTAGGGATATGCTCTAGATACGGCGGTGTATATTCTAACTTGGTTCCATCTAAATCAGTGCCTTCTACTCCCACAAAGTTGTAGACTGAGCGAAAGCCTAGTCTAAGACATATTCGGATATGGGGGAGTCCAGCACATGTGCTGAAGGCAGATGCTGGTAAGTTGGAACCTCGTACAGAAGTACGCATGTTCATTGGCTATCCTAGAGGAACGAAGGGTGGTTTATTTTATAGTCCTAGATATCAGAGGGTGATCGTTAGCACGAATGCCAGATTTCTAGAGGAAGACTATGTGATGATCCACAAGCCCAAGAGTAAAATTGTTCTAGAGGAATTAAAAGGGGAAGTCACTTGTTCAATACCACCGGTACAAGAGAATATACCACAAGTCACTGCACCGCGTCTCACAGAGGATACACAGGAGATACCTCATCGTAGTGGGAGGGTTGTTAGACAGCCTGATAGATTCATGTTCTTGGGAGAATCTTCTGATTTGGTCCCTGGCAAACATGAACCTGATCCCTGGATATATGATGAGGTAATCCAAGATATAGATGCAGCATCTTGGCAAAGTGCAATAAATACTGAGATTGAATCTATGGATTCAAATCAGGTCTGGGAGCTAGTGGAACCACCCGATGGTGTAAAAACCATTGGATGCAAGTGGTTCTACAAAAGAAAGAGAGGAATAGATGGGAAGGTTGAGACCTTCAAAGCGAGGCTTGTTACGAAGGGGTATACTCAGAAAGAGGGTATCGATTATGAGGAGACCTTTTCGTCGGTAGCCATGCTTAAGTCTATCCAGATTCTCTTATGCATAGCAGCTCATATGGATTATGAGGTGTGGCAGATGGATGTCAAGACAGCTTTTCTTAATGGAAGTCTTGAGGAAAACATCTATATGAAGCAACCAGAGGGATTCATTGTGAAGGGCAAAGAGCATCTTGTATATAAGCTTAATCGGTCCATTTATGGACTGAAGCAAGCTTCGAGGTCTTAGAACATCCGCTTTGATGAGGTAATCCAGTCTTATGGATTTATTCAAAGTCCGGATGAGTCTTGTGTATATAAGAGATGTGACGGAAACGTAGTGGTATTTCTTATACTATACGTAGATGATATTTTGTTGATTGGTAACAATATCAAGGTGTTATCGGACGTAAGGGTATGGTTTTCCAAATAGTTTGATATGAAGGACTTGGGAGAAGTTGGATACATCCTTGGGATCAAGGTCATATGGGATCGCAGGAAAAGGATGTTGTGCTTATCCCAAGCTTCATACATAAACACGATTATGGATCGTTTTAACATGTAGAACTCCAAGAAGGGTTTTCTACCTTTCAGGCATGGAGTTCCTATATCTAAGGAGATGTGTCCTAAAACATCTGAGGAGATAGAGGAGATGAAGGCGGTTCCTTATGCTTCGGTGGTACGAAGCCTCATGTATGCGAAGCTATGACGAGACCAAATATCTACTTTGCCGTAGGCATGGTCAGTAGATATCAGAGTAATCCAGGACAAGGACATTGGACTGTGGTAAAGCATATATTGAAGTACCTGAGAAGGACTAGGGATTATATGCTAGTTTACCAGGCAGACCAATTACTCCCTATGGGTTACACAGATTCCAACTTCCAATCTGAAAGGGATAATAGTAAGTCTATCTCAGGTTTTGTGTTTACTTTGGGAGCTGGAGCCATTATATGGAGGAGTGTCAAGCAGAAATGCATGACGGACTCTACCATGGAAGCAGAGTATGTGGCAGCCTCTGAAGCGGCCAAAGAAGCTGTGTGGCTCAGGAACTTCCTGATGGACTTGGATGTGATTCCTGGTTTGCCCAGAACTATCACAATTTATTATGATAATAGTGGTGCAGTTGCAAACTCGAAGGAACCACAAGCCCATAAGGCTAGTAAACACATAGAGTGCAAGTACCACCTTATACGAGAAATCATAAAGAGAGGAGAAGTTGTTGTGGCCAAGATTGCATCAGAGAATAACCTGGCAGATCGTTTCACTAAGGCCCTTCCGACGAGAGCTTTTGATAGGCATGTGGAGGGAATGAGGATTAGATGTATGGCAGTTTGAGGACAGCATAGTCTTTTAGTATAAGTGGAAGATTGTTGGGATGTATACTGAAAAGTCTACCTTTTGTATGAACATCTTTATTTTAAAATAAGAATCACATGATCATTGTTTGCATATTTTTATGGTTATGCATATTGTCTAATACATTACATTGTAGATAACATGGTGTGTGGTGTCACACGGGAGATCATGTTATCGGCTCCTTGTAAAGTATAAGTAAAGGCTCACAACCGAGATGGCTTTTGACAAACCATTGGAATGGTTGTAATGTGATTTGGGATTGGTTTGTCTTTATCATAGAATCACACTAGTGCACTTTGTGTGTATTGAGCAGGACCGACTTAGAGGTGATTTGATTTATTGCTGACTACATAATCGAATCGGACCTCAGATATTATATTGTATATGCTCTTAATCCCGATATAATAACGGGCATATATACTTAGTATTCATTTCTTTGATTTACCAATGGGTGAGATTTATAGATTAAATCGATAGGCTCGGTAAGTTGGGAAATGGTATTATTTATATGGTGTGCCGTTGATTATAGGAAGAAACCGTGTCCTATATATTAGGATGATGATGTCTCCTTGAGGAGCTCATAAGGTTCATCATGTAAACCCTGCAGGTGGACTTGGTCCGGCATGATGAAAAGGTTGAGTGGTAATACTCATGGAGTTAGATGTTGATTAATCAATGGTCAGTAAATTAATTAATCGACGGACATTCGAGATCTTAAACACGGGGGGGGGGGGGGTCATGTACAAATAATATATGGAGCTCATATTAACTTATGGGGGTTGGTGAGGTAGATCAATGATAATCCTCTAGTGGAATGGATAATCATTAATGGATCGGACTTTATGTGGGCTTGATCCATTGGGTGGCCAAGATCCAACTCCTCCTCATGGTCCATATTGTAGCCTATTAATACCTCATGAAGCTTAGATCCAATTGATGAAAACAAAACTCTAGATCCAACGATAGAGATTAAATCTCTAGATCCGACGGTTGAGATTAAATCTCTAGATTCGACAGTTGAGATTTAATCCCTAGAACCAATGGTGGAGATTAAAAGGAGGCTTATCCCTAACTCTATAAAAGGAGAACAAGGGGTTGGCGTGGAGAACAATTGAGAGAAGCTAGGGTTTTTGGAGGTTGGCGGCAAGAGCTTGGAGCTAGGGTTTGGGCTTGGCGGCACCTAATAAAGAAAGTTTTTCCTTGTCTTCTCCTTCTCCATTGGTGGTCGGCGCCCATTGAAGTCTTTCCAACTCTTGGATGGCATCCAAAGTAGCTCCTCTCCTTCTCCTTGGCCGGTGGAAACAAGATTTAGGGCTTTCTCTTTGTGTCTTGGCCGGTTTCCATCATAATCTCCTCCTCCTTGTTGGCCGGCGGCAAGGATTCTCCTTGTTGCTTGTTGGTTGGCTATAGGAAGGAGAAGTGCCTTGTTTCTATTCTTCCTCTTGCTTTGAAAGAGCAAGGAAGGAAGATTGGCGATCTAGGAGCTTCAACTTTTGGTAGATCGTCGCCCACACGACGTCCGAAAGGAGGAAGGTCATACATTAGAAGATCGAGAGGTATATCGATTCTCTATTCTCTTTTGTAACATATTTGTTTTAGTTTTTCAATTATGAGCATGATATATTCTGTTTGTAGCTAAATAATACTTGGATCCTGAACATAAATACGAATGTCAGCGATCCGGACATCGTCTATTCCCCGGCTACTCGTAGAATAGAGGTTGGTCGCTTGAACAACAAGTTTGTTCAAGTGACCTCTCTAAACGAATAGCACGACAATGACTTGGTTTTTTGGGAAATCCCTTTTGTCTAGGATTAAATTTTTTTAATCCTAGGACATCGATGGGATCGCCATGAACAAACGACCAAGGTGAAGTGGGAAGCAAAGTTTCCCCTCACGGATCAATGAAACCAACCCTTCAATGAGATCATTCATTCTCCCCCTTGGTTCAAAATCATCCTGGATGCCTTCACTCATTTTAGTGATACATCCCTTATCACTAAATGAGAGAAAATCCTCAATCTCCTCCTTTTAAACATCCATCATCCCTTGATGGACAAACTCTCTTTAAAGGTTTACTCCCCCTTGACCATTGCATCAACAATGTCCTTGGAGAGTTCCTTAGCCAATAAGAAATCTAAACCATAAAAAATAAGAGTAAAATTTCAAACTTGAACTTTAACCTCCCTTAAAATTTGATTCTCCACCCTAATCAACTCTCCTAATTATTTTTAATTAATATTTCACCCTTCCAATGCTTGTCTAAGCATATCATATGGTTAGGAGCAGTTAGGTACTTAGAGGGGATGATAAATAGCTAAGCAATCTTTGTTTAGCCAAAATCAGTATTAGTAGTCGATTGAAATCAGTAATCAGTCGACTGCCACCTGCGATAGTCGACTGGTTTTTATAATTGCAGAAATCAGACTTCAGAAATGAAAATTGAAAAAACATAAGTAATTATATGTTTTTCAAAAAAATCTTGAAATTGCATACGAACAATACTTATGTCAAATAGTATGGGTGAAAAATAATTTTATATGAAAATACCCATTAATTTAAAGAACTAATGCAAAGTTCAAAACCATTGAAACCTTCAATATTTTTGGCTAACTTTGTGTCAATATTCTCAATGGTGGTTCCTATCAAAAGATAGACTTCACTAAGGTTTTTAAAAATATTTTTGAAATTATTTTCAAACCTTAATTTCAATAATGGTCTATGAGTTATATGTACATGACTTCTACATTAGCTTTCCTCATGATTTATCCTTATGATTGAAAGAGTTTAAGTTCATTTTGATGTACCATATAAGCACATTGAACTCAATTCAATTTCCTAACATCTCACATGTGTCTAGGGTGTATCAAAACACAAACATGTCATCCTATAGATCTTGTGAGATGTGGATGTGTTATTCCCTAAATCTAAGGGTGCATGCATTATATCTAGGCATATCCATTTGATTCCTTTATCTAGGGCATCAAATAAAGTCATTTGTCCTTAAATTCAATTTGATTAACCTTAATGCATGAATTATGATCGTGGCATAAGTGGCTAGTGGCTAGTGCATGCAGAAAGTTGTACAAATGGGCAACGGCTCAATCCCTCGCAAAAGCAAGGTTCCATCCCTCCATGAACTAGTTACTAGTCTCAAAGGGCCAAAGACCCACTGTGATTTACCTCCCTTACGATGGCCCGGGGGCAGGTCGGTAGAGGTCGCTAGGTTGGTGGTTCCAACATTTGTACAAATGATCATGGCATAAGTGATTGCATAAATTAAAATATTTTCTCATGATTCATAATGTCATGGCATGATATAAAATTAACATAAGTATTAGTCATGACATTTGTCAATCTAAGTACTATCATGACATTTTAAATAGTCATATTAAGCATGATGTCATGACATGGCATATGACAAATAAAATATGACAAATAATAATATAAGATATAGAAATACCTAAGTTTAAATCTTAAATGTCATTTTCTAAAACTTATACCAATTTGTCATAACCAACTAAATCCCTCAAGTGTGCCAAAACCTCCAAAATGACACACTTTTGACTCTAAACCTACTTGTGTCAATTATAATCAATTTTTCATCTTCTATGTAATATGTTGGCACATCCTAAAATCTTTTAGGATAAAATCTCAATCTCATTTCCAAGGTATCACATTACCTTGAAAATATCCTAAAGTGTCAACTATACTATGGTTATGTTAACTATCCATCCATTCAAGGTTGACACACCCTAAACCTATCTAGTGTGAAGGGATCACACTCCTAGGAACCCAAAACCTATTTGATCTCTTTAGGTTTACTATGTACTCACTAGGGATAACCTTTCTTAGTACCTTCCTAATGACCCTCCTAGGCTTGATAGCCTTGGTCATTTTGGTCTTATGTAGGTCAACTCTAGGGATGACGTCCCTTGTGACCTTCTTAGTGACTTTTCTAGGCTTCTTTGAAACTTTAGCCACTAAACACCTATCATGGTCAACTCTAGGGATGGTCTTTGATGTGCGCATTTTATATAGGGTTTTAGTAATCATTTTGGCACACATCTTACATCATTTTTAGGATATTCATTGCATATTATCTTTGTTTACTCCACTTTTCTATTATCTTCATTCAGATATATGCTCTTGTTGTTTTCTTATTGAAAGGGCAAAGATTTGAGGCAAAATAAAGCATTTGTATGGAGCATGGATTTTAGGGAACACGCGATGGTTGTGTCCCAAGACACGGGCATGTTCCTCAAGTGAAACAAATCAAAACGGAGGCTCTAGAGTGACACATGGTTGGTCATATGAATTTTACACGATCGTGTGTTTTTTCCAGATCGATTTTCAGTCCAAATTTTAGTAGTTTCTAGCCTTGCACACTGGCGGTCATGTGTACCACACACGACCATGTGGTGGCACCGTGATTTCAATGAATTAGGTATTTTTAAGCATTTATGGAAAGTTAGAGTCGCCTCGATATATAGGAAACTCATTCAAAAGGCTAGGGATCTCGAGGGGAGCCACCTTAAAGCTCCCAACCTCTGAAGGGGGGTCGTCCAAGGGCCCCTAAACTGTCAAAGGCTGCCATTTTAGAGATCATCTACTCATCGAGATCAGCTCTATGCAGATTTCTTCGCCTCAACTCCAGTTTTGAACGCAAGCTGCATTCCAAGATCTTCCTAAATCAAGACTAAACCTTCTTTTTCCATTTATGCAATTCATTATGGTTTAATCTTGTTTTGATGATGTCTTGCGGTTGTGACTCCATCTTTATGGAGTGGAATCTAGGATTAGGAAGTAACCTATGTATGTTGAACTTTGTCTTGCAATGAATTATGAGTTCATCTTATATTTATTTGCAACTTATGATTTCTAGTTTGATGAAGAAGTTTATGTTTGTTCTTATTCTACAATGCTTAGTCGATGTGAGTGCCCTAAGCATTTACATCGAAACCTAGGAGAATTAAGGAGGAACTGAATGGTCATCCTCCCTCCCAAAACCATAGACCCTAAGACGTGAATGAGTAGGGCATGAAATATGGTCCACCTATTCAAGGGGATACAAAGAACATCCTAGAACTCCATGAACTTATTCCAGCAGAAGGCCTGAAGTAGGAGAAATTAACTCAGTTGTTGTGGGACCTATATAGGGGCATCCCAATGACAACAACATCCTGAGCACTATTAATCCGAAAGAGAAACTTTGCAAGGAATAGGTAATTCCCGTGTAGAACCAAAAATTCACCAGGATTAAACTTGATGATCCTCCCGCAAGATAAATCTTAGAGAAATTAGGAACATAAGTAGACATCATGTTCAATATCATATAGGTGAAATTGAAATCTTAGAATCATCCCGTCAATCATAATAGGGACCAAGTGACAGTGATGTCCCTGTAAAAGTGATCTCCCAACCCTCTCGCTCTCCGTCTTTCTAGCTTTCAACACCCTATTCTCCCAAACAATTGATTCGGTCTAAACAATCTATATTCACTTAGTAAACAAGTACTCTATTACCAATCCCTGTGGGATCGATATTTTATTACTTGACAGACAATCGTGCACTTGCGGTAATTGAGCGCAAGCGCGTGCATCAAGTTTTTGGCATCTTCACTAGGGATGTGAGGTCACATTTGCACGCATCAAGTTTTTGGTACCATTGTCGGGGACTGGTTCAAATTGATATTGGTTGAAAAGTGGATTGATTAGATTAGACCACTTTATTTTCTATTTTTGTTGTTTTCCTTTTTCTAGGATTGCCTTTTATATTCTTGCTTATTTTATTTAGTACGGCATTTTCCTTTTTCTATTTTATGGATTTCTTTTATTTACTTTTTTAGATGACCAATGGTGCATGCGAATACATGACTAGTTTAACTACCTTATTTTCCTCCACGATTTCCTTGATTGCTTCACCTGTAGAAGTATGCTTCAATGTAAGTCTTGGGGGAGGGGAGAAGTTTCATTTTGATTTAATTGAATGTGTTCTCATTAGTCTTCTTACCTGAGTAGTTAGGTTGATTGCTTTCATAATTTAGAGTTAGTTTAATTGTTTCTTCAACATGCATTAAGGTTACTTGTTTTCTTATCATATCAATGCATTATCACCTTCACTCTTTGTTCAGGCACCTACTTGTCCTTTTTAGTAAGTTTCAATGCATACTATTTTCATGGTATCTTGTTGATATGCTTCATTATTTTTAGTAATTCATATTCTTCTATCTTATGGTGCAAATTTTATAAAATTTATATGAGTGTTTACCAAGTTCTACTAGTTAGTTTTTATTTTTCACATACACTTAACTTAAATTTCAAAGAGCTGATTTAGTACATAATTAGTCATGATTCATCTCGTTGAACAAGTACTTTGGAAACCATAGGTAATTTTTAAATTAGCATTTTAGTTACTATAGATGCTCAGGTTATGTAAATCCATTTGAAAAAATCAAAATTCCAGTGAGCCAGAGAGGAACAAAGTTCCTTGAAAAAAAAAAATATATATATATATATATATATATATATATAATTAAACAAAAAAGAGAGAGAAAGGGAAAAAAAAGTTTAAAAATAGTTATCGTGGGTGGAAATGGTTTAGTGCTCCTTTGACACTGAGTTAGGTTACTAGGGAAACACCTATCAATTTCTCTCAATAGCGAGTACACTGATGTGAGCACAATATATAAGATTTTAGGAGTAGTTTTTGCACATATATTATTATATTTTATTCTTGTTTCATGCATATTCTACTTTGTTTTGCATGTATTTCCTATTTGCTGGTTCAGAAATATGCTCTTGTTGCTTTTGTGTGCAGGATGACACTTTATAGGTGAAATAACACATTTTTGGAGAAAAAGGAAGGCATTCACCGAGTGGAACAAAGGCGGACACGGTCGGCCGTGTGGACTTCACACGGTCGTGTCCAAACCCCCCAGGGCCCCACATGGGTGACCGTGTGTAATCCACACAGTCGTGTGGTGTCGGGCTATTTTGACACGACTAGGGTTTTTCGTGGGATTTCTAAGGAGCCGACTTCACATTTATAAATAGGAAGGCATGCCCAAACGCTAGGGGGGAGACCTGATGGCTACAATGGTAGGAAGGTGCCCTAAAAAGCACCGGAGACTCACACTAGGGAGGAAGAAGGCGGCTCGAGGACCAAAATTTGTGCTCCAACGCAAAGGAGAACGACCAAGAGTATTGTAATTTCATTCTTAGATATCTTTACGTTGTAATGATTCATTCTATGATGCCTTATGTCTATTCTTTTACATCTATGAAGTAGATACTTCGATTCTAGGATTAGGGAGTAGCTTGTGTATGTTGGACATGCTAGTTCGAATATATTTTCTGTTCCTAAATTTATGTTTGCAATTTGTTTGTTTGGATCAATGAAAATTACGTTTTGATTCTATATCTAGTGTGTATAGACGATACAAAGGGTGACAGCCTTTGTATCAATGATCTAGGAGAAACAAGGAGGAACTTTGCAATCGTCCTCCCTCTGATAACCGTAGATAGTAGAATATGATAGATTAGGAGATGAAATATGTTCCAACTCTTCATAGGGATTATTAGGACATCCTCATACCCAATAGCCTATCTTAACAGAAGGGTCAAAGTAGGAGAAATTAACTCTAGAAGGGTTGAGGGACCTTAGTGACAGAGGGCTCCCAAGGGTACCAACCCCCTGAGCTCTGATGATCTGAAAGGTCAGCTTGGTTAGGAATAGATAGTTCCTGGTAGAAGCAAAAGTTCATCAGGCAAATGTATGATGATCCTCCCGCAAGATCGTAATTAGAGATTTAGAAAGCATTTAGTTGATAGCATGTTCCAATAACACACAAGTGAAACCGAAGTCCTAGAATCCTCCTAGGAAACTTTGAACCTTCCTTCGCTTCCTCCGAGTGACACCGTACTAGAGTTAGAACTGTCGTCAACCTCGCAACCCTCATCTTTAGGATATTCACTCCGAACAACAAAATCCACTGGACATATGGTACTCAAATCTCAGTCTCTGTGGGATCGATAATCTTTTATTACTTGATGACATTCATACACTTGCGGGCATTGAGCGCGAGCGCACGCTTCAAGTCCTCGACGATTTCCTTCGAAGATTTGAGGTCGTACTCACGTGCATCAAGTTTTTGGCATCGTTGTCGAGGACTGTTGATTCGATATAGAATCGAAAGTGGATAGTTTGGATTGGACCTAGGCTAGATTTATTTTCTTATTTTATTTTATTTCAGTTTTAGACGTTTGCTATTTAAATTCAGTTTAGATTAATTTTGGTAGTTATATTACATCTTCCTTTAGTTTAGTTTTTCTTCATTTGGTTAGTACTTTAGATTACTTGATTTCCTTTTTAATAAGTAATAGATACACTCCCAATCGTGCAGCTTAGCTTGTTGAATGCATAGATGATCCGGATCGAAAAATCTATTTTCGATAGACCTGAAAATCGAAAGAACCTACCATTGCAAGAGAGATGAACAGAAAAGCATGGAAGACCAAGACGTCTCTTTAGTGAACCTAGGTAGCCGACCTCTGTGGGACTATGCAACCCCGAGTGCTAGAGGGTATAGGCTGAGTATAGCTGGACCATCTATCACAGTTAATAACTTTGAATTAAAACCTGCACTCATACACTTGGTCCAGCAGAACCAATTTGAAGGAGATGCAACCACTACTAAAAATGGACCTTTTAATGACGGGAAATCTCGTCGTTAAAGAGTCAATTCCCGTCATTGATGAGTTTTAACAACGATATTAAATACCGTAGAAAGTTGTCGCTAAAAGGTCCCGTCGGGAAAAAATTAACGATGGGAATAAAAGTATTGTCGTTAATAACCTTTAACGACGGTATTCACTACTGTCGTTGTTGTTATTAACGATGGATTTATATACCATCGTTATTGGCAACAACGACGGTCAAATGTACCGTCGTTAATAACAACAACGACGGTTATACCGTCGTTGAGAACAACAACGATGGGTATATATACCGTTGTTAGTAATTTAATATTATTTAATTATTTAACGATGGTTGAACATACTGTCGTTAATGATAACAATGATGGTCATTATATAGTCATTATTTTGTCATTATTACCTGTAAACAATTTACAATACATATTAATAAATGTTACTAAAAATCAAAACACAATATCATATATATTAAAATATCATCCAGTAGTTTTACATCATTAAAATTGTAAAATTAACATCCATCTACATCAAAAGAGAACATTTGTGTGCAAAATATTGACTTTGCAAAAAATGAAGCATTGCAACCCATCACATTCTTGTATGCTTAACTCAATGATTGCTTCCAACGCAACACCAGCATCAAGACCCATCCTTGACCTCGCCTTTGCAACACAAACCTAAGCCAGCAGAAAATAGCATTAATGATGCTAAAAGATGCAATTGTAAAAGGGTAAATCATAACACCAACAAATAGACCAAAAGTATAAAATAAAATTGAACAAAAAGAAAAATAGAATAACACTATCTTTGCAAATAGGCAGTCCAGTCGGGGCCTACTTATCTCGCCCTGATCTCTATCCGACTACCCTTTCAAATCTCATTTGCACTACGGAAGCTAAGCTACTACCTCTCCTAATCTAAGGGGATTGCAAAGAAGGAGTTGCTTGCTTGTTTGTCCGATTACTGGGAGTCCTACATCCTAGCACCTGGGAACGATTGCAGCAAAGGGACAAAAATGTTCCCTCTAACCTATAACAAAAATTGTATGAAATGATTCCAGCAAAGTAGTAGGCAAAAATGTCACCATAATTGTGCAAAATTTTGGAAGAAGATAGATAATGGTTAGCATTTAAAAGTCCAGCTATCGATTCTAATGTTTCTGTAGACAGGATTGTAGAAATATCTTTAAAAAGAATAAAAATAATCTGTTGGAGAGAACTTATCTAATGTCCCTTATCACTGACCAAAAACCAAACAGAGAGAATAAAAAGTACGATTATGAGACATGATGACTACAACAGGTCTGAACCAGGAATTGGTTGGCAATGGCCATTCTTCTTATTTTATTCAGTGCATATGATTAGTGAACATGGTGTTTGGATATAGGCATTGAATGTTCTATACCTGTACATTGTCTACTGTGTATGTATACCAAAACCAAAAAACATCTGAAAATAAGTTGTACATTCTGCTACAGGAGAATAATACTGCAGTAAGCAGTCAAGTGATTGCTCATGGTGGGCAAGATGCATCTGGTTTGATTCAAGGTCACTCACAAGTTACAGTTGCAAAAGATCTTGTTTCACAAGCTGAAGAAGAGGACATGGAGGCTCTCCTTGGCACGTATGTTACTCGATTATGTTTGAATTATAATGTAAAAATCATGCCTAGAATGCCAGGTTTTCATTTTTTACATTTCTATGATGCTTTTTGTTGCTCAGTAAAACAGAGCATTTAATTACCCTGATGAGTTTTATTTTTCTTGTCAAATTACCCTTCAAGTGTTTATTTTCTAATATATGATTCTGTGCCCCCCTTTATCTTTTGATAATTTTTTACTTGCATTATGTCCATATTGTTCCATCGAATATTCATACTTATATATACTTATATATATATACTTATATATATCTATATATATATATATATAGAGAGAGAGAGAGAGAGAGAGAGCAAATTTATCTATATTATACATCCACAAAGACCTTTATCTATAGCTGATAAACTTTTTAGCATCATAATATGAATCTGGAATATCAGAATTTTTTGGTAATATTTCTTCCTTCAACAATTTCAATAACATGCTAAATGATTTATTTGTCCATTGTCCAACATTTTTGAGATGAAGTAACTTTATTAATACTGACAATTTTGAAACCCTTGATCCTTGGTACAAAGGTTCTTTTGAATCATTTAATAATCTATAAAAGTTTTTAGCTTCATCATTTGGTTCCTCATTAATATTGGCACAGTTTGAATCATCATAATGTGGATGTAGATCCCTTAGAAGATCTTCCATGAAGTCATCATTATCATCTAATTCATTTTCTGAATTGTGTGGCTCTAGTTCATCCCCTAGCTTTTCTCCATGATGATACCAAAATCTATAATTTTGAAGTATTCAATAAACAATCAAGTGCATTTTAACTGATTCCCTAGACCCAAAACTTGCATTAACACATTTAACACATGGACATTTAATTTCATTTGTTGCACCTGTTCTCTCAAAAGCATAGTTCAAAAAATTTTCAATCCCCTGCCCATATGCTTCACCAAGTCGATCATTAATAAGATCCATCCATTTCTTATCGGGTGTCATTCTCTAAATGGAAAAATGATGGACAAAATTAACCACAAATAATGTTGGACCTGCAACTTTACCATAAATGAAAAGATACATTGAAATATTAGAGGACTCACTCGTGTCAAAATAAATATACTAGTAGATTATAAATATTAAGATGAATTTACTTTTCAATCGATCATTAGTCTATTCTTGATGGAGCTATAAATTTATTCAAAAATATATATATATGTTGGATGGGACATTATTAGTCTAACACAAGGTAGGTTTACTATACTAGTCTAAGAAAAGATTAGATGAATTTTTTTCAAGCATGATGAGTGGATGTGCTAGTTCATTTTATTACTCACATATGGGCAAAAATATGACACACCTCGATACCCTATTTCTAAAGGAAAAAGTCACCAATACTAAAGAAACTTAGTTGAAGAAAAAACCTTTTCTAATGCTTCTAGATTAATCTGCAGTAAGCATGCCAAGATGCTTTGTAAATCAAAGACAACTACATAAATTTAATTTGGTTTAAGAATGTTCAAATAAGGCTACTCTACACTTTGAAATATTAGGTAGGCAAACTCAAGAATATTTTTACAAACAGTGAGTCTTGATCAAAGCCTAGTGAGTATAATATCTTTCCTGAGCAGAATTTCTTAGAGTTTTCTGCATAACTTTTTCAGATAGTTCTGGCAATGAAGAAATGTATATATATTTGTATAATTAGTGTAGATTTTGGTAGCACTATATCTAGGTTTCATTCTTTGAGATGCAAACAAAGTTTGTTAGGAACAAGCAAAAAATTTGGCAACTAGATCTTGGCGTTTCACCTAATTTAATGAAACAAAATCAAACCATTAACCACCAAAAGTGTTTAAGACTCTTTTTGTCATCTAGAGGCTTCCTAAATCCATGAAAGAAAGGTCAATTTTTATAATTCAAGCTGCATTTAAGATCCATTATTTGGTATATAGATGCAATTTCCTCAATTAGATGAAAATGATATCATGGGCAGCAACAAGAATCTATAAAATCCTAAATTATAATTTTTGAGATTTTAACATTGCACAATGTTTGAATATAAAAAGAGATAAATCTTAAAGTGTCAAAATTTATCAACTGAATGTGCAGAAAAATACAAGAAATTCAGAGTGGAACCAGATTAACTCGAAAAAACCAGCCAAAATAATAAAAAAAATAAAAAACCGAATCTTTTAGCAAAAGGAAGCAAAAAAAACTCACCGCAAATAGGAGCTTGGTGATAAAGGATTGTTGGACTGATAGGATTCGCTTGGAGATCAAGGAATCTCTACCGCACTAGACTGTTGATCACTCGAGAGAGGCAGAAATCTAGGTTGTCATAGAGGTGAAACTATGAAGGTGAGTAGTCGTAGAGGTGGATGGGGATCGCCGATGGGAATCGCCAATGGAAACTGGATGGGGTTCGCCGATGGTAATCACCGATGCGAACTGGAAAGGGATTGCCGATGGAAACCAGAGATGGAGAGGAAAAAGTCGCATTGAGAAATAACCTAGCGTAGCATTTAGGAGAAAAAGTAAAAGGAAAAAAATATAAGAAAAGAAATAAAATAAATAAAATAAAGATAGTTTTTAAGGAAATAGAAATGGAAAAAAAAACGTGAAAATGGATATAAATAAAATTATATTTTCATAATTAAAAAAGAATAATGAAAATGGTTATAATTTTAAAAAAATAGTTTTCGATTAGTAAACAAAGCGATTTAGAGTCTCGACATTATAAAAAAAAAATCAAAAAAGTAATAACAACGGGAGAAAAAAAAATCCATCGTCGAAGGTCTTGCAATAACGATGGGAGGAAATACCATCGTTAAAGGCATACCATTAACGACGGAAATAAAAAAAAAACCATAGTTGATGATAAAGCATCAACGATGGGACAAAATACCATCGTTAATGCATATACATTAACGATGGGCATTAAATTTGGTCGCTATTGAACCACCAATAACGACGGTATTTTGATACCGTCGTTAAATTTCATCGTTAAAGGTAGCTTTTTTAGTAGTGAACTGAAGATCCAAACCGACACTTAGAGACATTTTTAGATATATGCTCAACAATGAAGTTTAATGGAGTTCCTACTGATGCGATCCGTCTGAGCCTATTCCCGTTCTCACTTCAGGATAAGGCAAAGACATGGCTACACTCCCTTCCCTCAGGAAGCATCACCACATGGGAGTAGTGTGAGCAACAATTTATGAATAAATTCTTTCCACCAAGTTAGACTACCCACATGCACCATTTGATTACTAGTTTCCGTCAGAGGGAAGGGAGTCCTTGTTTGAATCCTGGGATCGCTATAAAGGGCTATTCTATCAATGCCCCCATCATGGTCTAGAGGGGTGGCTGGTGATCCATATATTATATAATGGGATCACATATGCTACGAAAGTCTCACTCAATTCTGCTGCAGGAGGAGCATTAATGAATAAGACCATCGAGGAAGTGGAAGAGTTGATCGAGGAGGTGGCCCAAAACCACTACCAATGCCCTTCCGAGTGCAGTCACCCAACACCTGCAACCGGTAGATATGTTGTCAATTCCATTGATCACCTAGCGGCAAGAATGGATGCGATGAGCAGATAGTTTGACTCTCTAACCCCTGCTTCTGCATGTGCGGTCATTACCTTTGGAGAAGGAGTAGCAGCATATCAGGGGGACTACTATGAAAGGCAGGCCAGCTCTGAGGAGAATATTGAGCATGTCGATGCGGTTGGCGATCACAATCAGAGGCCCAACAACCCATATTCCAGCACCTACAACCCCAGATTGAGGAATCACCCGAACTTTTCCTTTAGGAATAATTCAAGGAATTTCCAACAATCGGGAGGCTATGTGCAACAACAAGGCAATGGGCAGCTGCAGCCACCTGACACCCATCTGGAGAATATGATAGAAAACTTCATTCAAACGCAATGAGAGGCGAACGCTGAATTCCAGCGACAACATTCACACATAGATACAATGATTAAAGAATTAAAATCGTCTGTGAAGGATCTCGCCAACAAGAAAAAGATGCTAGAAATTCAGGTGATTCAAATTTCCAGCCAGATTGCCAAAGCACCGGGGCAACTACCAGGAAAGTCAGAGGCCAACCTAATAGAGCAGTGCAAGGCAGTGACGTTGCGGAGTGGGAGGATTCTGAAGGAAATGCAGAGCAGGTTGGTTGTCGAACTTGAACAAACACCCGAAGTAAGGGAACCTTCGGGGAAGACCGGGAAGGATGAAGTCGAAAACATAGATCGGAAGCCTACCACAAAAACTCAACCACCCTTGACAGTACCCTTCCCTTAGCGGTTGACCCATGCATGGAGAGATGCTGAGTTCGGAAAATTCCTGAACATGTTAAAATTGATCTCAATGGAAGTCCCGATACTTTAAGCTTTGCACCAAATGCCTCAATTTGCAAGATTCATGAAGGATATTCTAGCACACCACAGGGAGGTCGAGCAGTCAGAGACAATGACCCTCACAGAGGAATTGAGTACTTACCTCCGGAATGAGACCACTCAGAAATTAAAAGATCCGGAGAGTTTCTATATTCCGTGCCATATAGGAACAACCCTAATTAACAAAGCCTTCTATGACTTGGGAGCAAATGTGAACTTGATGCCTTATACCTTATGCAAAAAGCTAGGGTTGGGGGATTTGAAGTTCACCACCAAGACGTTACAGCTTGCCGACCACTCATACCAATACCCACTGGGGATTCTGGAAGATATGCCAGTTAGAGTGGGGAATTTTACAGTTCTGACAGATTTTGTGGTCATAGAAATTGAAGAGGACCCGAAGATTCCTATCATTCTAGGATGACCATTTTTAGCCATGGCTGGAATAGTCATAGATGTCAAGAATCACAAGCTGACCTTGATAGTGGGAGATGATAAACTAGAATTTGAGCTTGCTAGCGCTACAGGTCAGGTGCCCACATTAGGTAAGTATGTTATTCCAGATAGAGCTAAAGTAGAAGGTGAAGGTGAAAAAACCAAGACAGATGAATAGAGGTTCATGGAGCTGTTGGGGATCTTTGGAAGGCTAGAGGGGGGTGAATAGCCTCTCTTGAATTTTATAAACAAAGTTAGCGGAAGCAAAAATGAATACTAAAGAAAACAAGAAATAAAAATACAAGCGCTAACAAAAATGATTTAATGTGGTTCAAAGATTATGCTCTTACTCCACGGCGATCCGTAAGGTGGATCAACCCAAGAAAATCTTCACTAAGAGCTCCTTTTAGGTGGAGAAGCCTTCTTTACAAATGAACTCCTCTTCTTACAAATGATATAGATGAAAATAAGAGAAGAGGAGATTAGAAATCACTAGAAGGCTATTGAAGACGTGGGGAGCTTGAGAGTATGAGTATGAATATAAGCACTAGCCTCCTCAAGAACCCCATGGCCTCTTTTTATAGAGAATAGACTGATTTTCCCATTGGGGCTAGAGCAGTCGACTGATTGTCTCCATCAGTCGACTACTATTGTAGCTGATGCAATCTAATGGCTTTTGACGAGCCTGATCGTGATTCGTCACTACCCAATAGGAAGATGATTAGTCGACTGATCATACCATCAGTCGACTGATTTAGCCATTAGTCGAGTGCTCCTAATGATTACTCGACTAGAAAACATTCTGTGTCGATGTCCGCTATTAACAGTCGACTGATGGTGGATCAGTCGACTGCCAAACCCTAGCAGTTGATTGATGGCACTAGAATGTTGCCCTCATCAGTCGAGTGACTGATCAGTCGATTGGGACAAAGCATCAGTCGACTGATACACTTCAAGTATAATCAAATCATACTTGAAGTCAACTCCCTAGACCTAGACTCAACCTTCTAGCTCTTCCTTTAGCCTTGCGCCTCCAGGATCCCTACGAGCCTGCTACTCCTTCATCATTGCACTTACTTCCAAGAGCTTCCCTAGGTTTTGTTATGTCTCGAGTTTCTCTTTTGTCAAAGTCCGCTTGGACTTTACGCTTCCAAGACTACATGCTTGGACTTACGCTGCCAAGACTTTGCCTTTGGACTTCCTTTGCCAAGGGTCCGCTTGGACTTTACGCCACCAAGACTACATGCTTGGACTTACACCGCCAAGACTTTCCCTTGGACTTCCTTTGCCAAGATTACACTTGGACTTTCCTTTACCAAGTCTTCATATTTGGATTTTTCCTATCACTTAACACCTTCATGGTTAGATCACAAAACATTGCCTAACTATAAATGATTATCCAAACATCAAAATACATAAATGTTTGGGGCATTGTTGCACCAACAATCCATCCCTTTTTGATGTTTGACAATCATTTAAGTTAGGTCTTGAAATATACTCAGAATTAAACAACATATATCAATATTAATTATAACTTAAATTCTCCTTCTCCCCCTTTGACATACATCAAAAAGAGGAGGACTAATAGAAATTAAGTTAATCATGAATATAATTTGTCATGCCTTGAACTAAGGTATAAGATAAAAAATAGAGCTCCCCCTTAATCCAAGACATGGAACATGTTGAGCAAAGCATGAAACAATAGACAAGAAATATATCTTAACTTTGCACCAACAATAGACATAATATAGATTTAGGGAATAAATGATTTCATAATAATAACTCCCCCTAAATCAATGCATCAATCAGTCCTATACCATCTTAATTACTTGAATTATCATATCATAAGGTTAGGACACTTAAGATTGCACTTAAGACAAAGAAATATGGCTGATTTGTAGAAATATCAGCGTGTAAGTCGACTGAATACTAAATCTGTCGACTAATGGGCCTGAAACGACAATTTCAGGATTTCAGTCAAACTTCAGAAATGTGCCAAAAATTCAAGAAACATCAAAAAAATCATGAACTTTTGTGGACACATTTCTAAAATCATATTCTATCAAGAAAAAATAATTTGAAAAATATATCTTTCCTAAATTCCAAAATTGATACAAGTTTAAAAAATAGCAAAAGCTTTAAGGTTTTTGCAAACTTTGTATCACAATTGTTTATCAAGTGAAAACTATTTTTCAAAATATGATAAACATAGTTGAAAATATATTTTATTTGATATTTCCAATCATGTTCTTAGAGCTATATGCACATCAATTGTGCACAAGTCTTCCCAATGATTGGTCCAATTAAGGATCAATGTCTCTAGATGACACCTTGGTTCATAGTAATGCATCATAACAAGCATGATGAACCAAGTGCATCTTCCTAACATCTCACATGATGTCTAAGTGGCTCAATACAAAAATCATGGTTTCTTAGATATTTTGTGAGATGCTATAGAGGTATAGTCCTAGAGTTTCTATAGGATCATGCAAATCTAGACCTCTATTCTACTAAGCACATTTCAAGTTCTCTCCTAAGTGATGAATAATCTGCTTCGGGGAGAGCCTTGGTGAAAATGTCGGCAAGGTTGAACTTAGATTCTATATAATTTAGTTCAATGTCCCCCTTTGCCACATAATCTCTAATGAAGTGATGCTTCACTTCAATGTGCTTTGTCCTAGAGTGATGTAGTGGATTTTTGGTCAAATTTATGGTACTCACATTATCACAATAAACCTTAACGTTGGAGTATTGTAGCTCATAATCCTATAGAGTGTATCTCATCCAAAGTAATTGAGCTACACAACCACCCATGACTACATACTCGGCCTCGGTGGCAGATTGAGCAACACAAGGTTGCTTTCTACTACTCCAACTAACAAGAGAGGATCCAAGAAATTGGCATCCACCACTAGTACTCTTCCGATCTAACTTGCAACTCGCATAGGTAGAATCGGTGTACCTAACCAAATCAAAATATTTTATCCAAGGGTATCAAAATCCTACATTTAGTGTGCCTTTGATATATCTTAAAATTCTTTTAATGACCACTAGATGAGATTCTTTGGCACATGATTGGTATCTAGCACATATACCTATCGCAAACAAAATATCGGGTCTACTAGCGGTTAGGTATAGAAGGCTACCAATCATGCTTCTATAAAGTTTTGGGTCAATTATTTTACCTTCTTGATCATTATCTATTTTTGTGTTGGTTGCCATAGGAGTTGATACTACCTTGGCATTTTCCAAACCAAATTTCTTAATCATTTCTTTGGCATATTTGGTTTGGTACTCATAAATTCCTTCATTAGTTTGTTTGACTTGTAAACCTAAGAAGAAATTTAATTCTCCAACTAGACTCATTTCAAACTCATTCTCCTTATTTTTGATAAAATCTTGAAGGAGTTCATCATTTGTTGACCCAAAAATGATGTCATCTATATATATTTGGGCCACAAAGATATCCTTCGACTTTGATTTAATGAAGATAGGTTGATCTACTTGACCCCTTCTAAACCCCTTAAAACTAAGAAAAATGATAACTCGGGGAGCTTGTTTTAACCCGTATAAAGCTTTTCTAAGCTTGTATACATGGTTTGGATAGTATATATTCTCAAACCCAGGAAGTTATTCTACATATACCTCTTCCTTAATGAACCCGTTTAGGAATACCAATTTTACATCCATTGGATGGAGTTTAAAACCCTTGTAAGAGGCATATCCTAATAGGATTCTAATCGACTCTAACATAGCAACCGGGGCATAAGTTTCATCATAGTCAAGCCCCTCAACTTGATTAAAACCCCTTGCAACTAACCAAGCTTTATTTCTTGTTATATTTCCTTGATCATCTAATTTGTTTCTAAAAACTCATCTTGTAGTAACAATGGTGCTATCATTGGGTCTAGGGACTGTTAGTGTCATCCATTAGTGTCAATCATGAGATGATTGATTAGGGATCATATGTATCATATTTCATTAATAACAGGCAAGGTTTGCTTATTATATTATTTCTTATATGTGCTATATGAATAATATGATAGTGTCCTTGAATAGTAGGTTCAGGTTTATAGCATATCAATTGGTTGAATTGATAGTGAGAGTTTGTAGACATATATTAATGCATAGAGACTAGTATGTAGGTCAATTGATGACTTAATCTCACAAGTCATGGATATGTGATATCAAGTTGACACATGGGTACATATTAGAGACTATGTACTGAATTAACTCGCCATGAGAATGTTTCATGGATCGTTATATGAGTGTCATAAACATTCTCATGTGACTATTGGTATGAATAATCCTTAGACCTGAAGTCACTACGATTCCTTACATAATGAGTTGTATACTTTGACTTCGTCAATCATCACCCATAACAGGGTGACTATAAAGGCGATCACTGGGTATGCAATAAGTTATGCAGAGGGATGTGAGTGATGTAGATGGGATCTATCCCTTCCATATATCGGAAGTGATATCTATGGGCCCTTGATAGAGTAGAACTGCTAAAATACATGGCCATGCTCGAATAAGTCAATATGAGATATTGAGCTTATTTGGTTGAGTAGTCTACTTGAAGATCAAGAAACTCTTGATTGATAAGAGGATGGCACAGTCTATGTCTCATTGATCAATCTAGATATCAAGGATAGAAGGACTGAGTCATACACGATAGTAGTCACGGAAAGGTTATGTCGGATCTTGACATTCTCGTCACTTGGGTAGCAATGATGTATTGCTAGATGCCGCTCATTGCTTATGTCCTAAAAGGGTTTTAGAATCATTGCCAACATTACGAGAACCTATTGGGTCATACACTTAGGACATGTGAGCTGGAGATGGCTCATGTGATGAGCCATTGGGCCATCGGGTTGAGTCTAATGTAGATTAGACTCAATCGAGTTGAGTCTAATGTCTAATGTAGATTAGACTCAATGAGTGGGACTCAAGATATACCCAACGAATCTGACTCGAGTTAGACTCAAGTCAAATTCGGATTGAGTAGGAGTTAAGGTATACTCAATGAATCTGACTCAAGTCTGAATTGGATTGAGTGAGACTCACCATTAAGAAGGGGTTGTATGATCATTAAGATGGAATTAATGAATTATTAATTCCATGGAAACCAAGAGTCAAAACCTTTCATATTCAATGGTTGAATATAAAAGATTTTCGTGGGTTTTTTTGAATGGTGTGGCTTGATTGTGATCTTCCTCTTCTTCTTCCTCTACCTTCTTGGTCGAACCAACCCTGTGGCTAACACCACAGTTTGGTTCCACTCCATCTCACGGTTCGTATGGGTACCGTGGAGGCTCGGACATACTAACTACATTGAGATCCGAACACAAAGTGTTGCTGACGGGATTGCAAAGGGCATGCATCAAAGGTAACTACGATTCTCATAGGATATAATCGATCAAACGAGTATGGTGTTTTCGCATGGATCTCTGGAGGGATCCTGTTTTTTGCTGCTTAGTGCTTGTAAAATTGTTTCCGAGCGCGCATGGATTCCCTACACGGACTAACTCCCATACTTGACTCCTTTCAAATTGAGTCAATTCATCTTGCATTGCTAAGATCCAATCCGGATCAAGTAATGCATCATTTTATTGATTTGAGCTCAATTTATGAGATAAGAGCTATTTGACTAGAGAGAGCTCTATGAAAAGACCTAGTTCTAACAACTTGAGATAATTCTCCTACAACTTGGTCTAGAGGATGATTTTGATGAACCCTTATGTTCTAGGAGGTGTATCAAATTGGTTTTGATCATGATTATCCTCATTCCTCCTCTCATCATCGGAATCTCCTCTTACTCCCCCTTGATCATTACCTCCTAGGTCAAGTTTTGAAGTTTATGGGTAATGTCTTGATTTTTGTCATTGATATCATTATCAATGGGGGATTTCCTAGGGAAAGTAGTAGAGGTTTCATCAAATTGAACATTTAAGGATTTCTCAACCTTTTGAGTTCTCTTGTTATAAACTCTATACCCTCTACTAGTGAATGAGTATCCAACTAGAATTTCCGTATCCGCTTTGGACTCAAATTTTCCTAAATTGGCCTTGGTGTTTAAGATGTAAGCTTTTCATACAAAGACTTTAAAGTAATGAATTGTTGAAATTGTGTCATTCCATAATTCAAATGGAGTTTTACCTAGAAACCTATGGATTTGGACTCTATTTTGGATATAACAAGCGGTATTAATCGCTTCTGCCCACAAGTAGCTAGGTAGTGAATATGCATTAAGCATAGTCCTAGCCGCCTCTTGTAGGGCATGATTTCTCCTTTCCACCACCCCACTTTGTTGGAGTGTTCTAGGACAAGAGAATTCATGCTTGTACCCTTGTTCTAAGCAAAATTTGGAGAAATTAGATGTAGGGATGTATACTGAAAAGTCTATCTTTTGTATGAACATCTTTATTTTGGAATAAGAATCACATGATCATTGTTTGCATATTTTTATGGTTATGCAATATTGTCTAATACTACACATTGTAGATAACATGGTGTGTGGTGTCACACAAGAGACCATGTTATCGACCCCTTGAAAAGTATAAGCAAAGGCTCACAACCAAGATGACTTTGGATAAACCATCGGAATGGTTGTAGTGTGATTTGGTATTGGTTTGTCTTGATGATAGAATCACACTAGTGCACTTTGTGTGTATTGAGCAGGACCGACTTAGAGGTGATTTGATTTATTGCTGACTACATAATCGAATCGGACCTCAGATATTATTTAGTACATGCTCTTAATCCCGATATAATAACGGGCACATATACTTAGTACTCATCTCTTTGATTTACCAATGGGCGAGATTTATAGATTAAATCGATAGGCTCGGTAAGTTGGGAGATGATATTATTTATATGGTGTGTCGTAGATTATAGGAGAAAACCGTGTTTTATATATTAGGATGATGATGTCCCCTTGAGGAGCTCATAAGGTTCATCATGTAAACCCTGCAGGTGGACTTGGTCCGGCATGATGAAAAGGTTGAGTGGTACTACTCAAGGAGTTAGATGTTGATTAATTAATGGTCAGTAAATTAATTAATCGATGGATATTCGAGATCTTAAACACGGGGAGAAAATGTACAAATAATATATGGAGCCCATATTATCATATGGGGGTTGGTGAGGTAGATCAATGATGAACCTTTAGTGGATTGGATCATCATTAGTGGATCGGACTTTATGTGTAACGCCCGAAAAATCTTAAGAGTTTTATAGATAATGAGACATAATAATAAATGGGCCCTTATGTGGGTTAAAGAAAATAAAGATAATTATGCATGATGATAATAGGCTTACGTTGGATTTAAAGGAAATAAAAGAAAAGATAAAAGAAAAGAAAACTGGACAAGAAGGGGTGAGTCACCAAAAATCCAATAAAAATTTTATATGATTAGGGAGAAGTCACGAATTTAATTGAAGAAGGAATTAATTCTGTTAAAGAGAGAAATTTAAGGAAATTTATAAGGGAATAGGTTAAGCCTTGATGGTTATAAATTTAACCTCCCTAATACCCTAGAGGACACCTCTCTACTCTCTCTTGATCCCTCCACCGCCGAACCACACATCAAGGAGAATTCTCTCCTACAGTTGTCTTCTCCGCCGAATCCAAGGAAAGGTGGGATTCAAGAGACCTTAGAGGGCTGCTGCTAGGGCGGGATAGAAGGTTGCATCTCATTAGGTTTTACAAATATAAGTTAAAGCAATCAAAGGTAAGAATTCCCTCACCTGCAGTACATGGGTTTCTCTCGAATGGCTTTCATGTTTCCAATGTTGTGCTATGCAATAAAGAGTTTTTTCATGTTCTTCTTTTCCCTGTATTGCATATGATTAACCTTAGACGAGGTTCCATGTTTGATATTGCTTAAGACCCTAGGACGAGGTTCGTATAAATTTTGTTAAGAAGATAGGCGTCGGACCAAATGTACCGGCAAGAAAGCGTGTCGCCCGAGCGCAGCATGCCGCCGGGCGCCAGCGTGGCTCGATCACCGAGGTGCCGCCTTAGCAGGCGATTTCTGGCTAGGCGTGCCGCTCGGCCATGACACGGGTGTGTCGTCCAACGCAGGCCGGCTGTGCTGGGCTCGGGAAGATTAAAAAGGACAAGAAAATAAAAAAAAAATTCCGAACATGATTCTGAATGATTTTCCATGTTATGCTAGGTATATATATATATGGTATTTGTTGGAATGTATACTGAAAGCCTAGCTCTTTTTGTATGAACATTTTATTTTGAAATAAGAATCACATGATCATTATTTGCATTTTATATATTCATTATATATGTGTGCATATTGTCTAATATTTTACGTTGTAGATAACATGGTGCTTGGTGTGGCACAGAAGATCATGTTATCAGTACCTTGTAAAATATAAGTAAAGGCTCACAACCAAGATGGTTTTGGACAAACCATTGGCATGGTTGTAGTGTAGCTTGGTATTGTTTTATCTTGAACATAGAGTTACACTAGTACACTTAGGTGTATTGAGTAGGACCGACATAGAGGTGATTCAATTTAGTACTGACTACATAATTGAATCGGACCTCGGATATTATGTTGTACATGCTCTTAATCCCGTTATAATAACAGGCACATGTACTTAGTATTTATTTCTTTGATTTACCAGTGGGTGAGATTTAGATGGATTAAATCAATATGCCCGGTAAGTTGGGAAATAATATTATTTACATGGTGTGTCGTTGATTATAGGAGGAAACCGTGTCCTATATATTAGGTTGATGATGTCCCCTTGAGGAGCTCATAAGGTTCATCATGTAAACCCAGCTGGTTGACTTAGTCAACATGATGATAAGGTTGAGTGGTACTACTCGAGGAAATAGATGTTAATTAATTGATGGTCAGTAAATCAATTAATTGACGGACATTCGATATCTTAAACACGGGGAGATTAATGTACAAATAATATATGGAGCCCATATTGATTTATGGGGGTTGGTGAGGTAGTTCAATGATGATCCTCTAGAGGAATGGAACATCATTGATGGATCAAGTTTGTATGGTTCCGATCCATCGGGTGGCCAAGACCCAACTCCTCCTTATGGTCCCTATCGTAGCCTAATATAATCCTTAAGAAGTCTAGATCCAAGAATGTAAAACAAAACCTAGAACCAACGGTTGGGATTAAATCCCTAGATCCGATGGTTGGATGAAACCCTAGAACCAACGGTTGGGATTAAATCCCTAGATCCGATGGTTAGGATGAAATCCTAGAATTGACGGTTGGGATTAAATCCTTAGATCCGACGGTTGGGATAAAACCCTAGATCCGACGGTTGGGATGAAACCTTAGATCCGACGGTTGGGATGAAATCCTAGATCCGATGGTTGGGATTAAACCCTAGATCCGACGGTTGGGATAAAACCCTAGATCTCACGGTGGAGATTAAATCCCTAGATCCGACGGTGGAGATTAAAGGAGGCTTAAGCCCTATTCTATAAATAGATGGCTAGGGTTGGGCGGCAACAAGAATCAAGGAATTGGAGTTAGGGTTTGGTTAATCCACAAGTGGGTGGCTAGGGTTCATTGGGCGGCTAGGGTTTTGGAGCAAAGTTTGGGCGGCAAGCTTCTTCCTTCAAGTTGATTGCCGGCGCCCATCCTCTACCTTCTTCCTTGGCCGGCGCCCATCTTAGAGCCCTCTACCTTCTTCCTTGGCCGGCGGTTCTCCTTCCATTGGTGGCCGGTGGTCTTCCTCCTTCCTTTCTCCTTGGTGGCCGGCGGCAACTCCTCTTCAAGTTGGCCGGTGCTTCATCCAATTGTTTCCTTGGCCGGCGGTTGCACCAAGTTCCATAATTTGGTGGCCGGTTCTAGATAGGAAGGTATTTGTGGTTTCTTCTCTTTGTTCACAGTAGACAAGGTAGAGAAGAAAGTGATCTAGAAGGCTTCTACTCGTGGAGGATCTTCGTCCACACGTCGTCCACGAGAAGGATAGGACATACGGTAGAAGATCGTGAGGTATAAAGTTATTTTAACTTTATGTACAGATCTGAGCATGTTCTTATTTGTTTTGATTATGCATGTGTGTGTATGAATATATATTGTATAATCATGGACCCCGAAGACAAACACAAAAACCGGCGATCCATCCGTCGTCTCTTCCGCGGCTAACCAACTAGAAGAGTTGTGTTGCTTGAACAACTAGTTTGTTCAAGCGACCACTCGAGTTGTTAGCACGACGACGAAATGGTGTTGTTAAGGAAGCTCATCCCATCCGGATTAATCCTTTCATTAGTGAAAATTTTAATCCGGGGACATGGGAGCCAATGAGCCTCCGAAGCATTCACCCAACAATTGGTATCAGAGCCATCGGATTCCGGTTTTGTGTGTTTAGGATTCGGTTAATTTTTTATGCATTTTTCATATATTATATGTGCCGGATAATAGTAAGATATGCGTATTTTAACTCTTTGGTTGCAGGCATAAGATCCGACTATTATGGCCATGTGTGTGTATGTGAATGGATGTGTGCAAAAATTTATTATTTGAATCCTCGGGGTTGACGAGGCTAGATTAGTATTTAATTTTTGTAATTAAATACGACATTGTTTAGCCGATCATTTTAGTTTACTTTCGATCTAGACTATTTGTACACTCCTTCGTGGAGTATAGGATCGATGGATGTAAATAAAATGATTTATCTCGGCTCGGATATCTTTGGTGACTTGCGCACGGGAAAAGGTGGAGCGGACGAGGTGGCAACACGACGGGATGCATATTGGAGGACAATGCCATAATAGTTGGAAAAAATTCTATTTTTCCTTATTTATTGCTTATTTGTTTTATATGCATGTTGTGTATGTTTAAAAATTCCTCGATTGCAATTTACTAAGTGGGAGAGGGATATTTTAATTAATTCCCGCGGCCTCCATTACAATTTGACGTGTGATGCAAACAAACTTGTGTGTTGGCTCTGAGTGCCTTCCTCCCTGCGGACGGGTTTGTTTGCGGATCACTAGGTCAAATAATGGTTATAGGAAATTATCTAGGAGCATGTGTACTTCCACAGCGGTAGGCACATAATCCGAAATAATTCCCTTAGTATCGTGTAATGGTGCACACTTAGATACAAATAAAGGTATCCTCCCCATCGGAGTCACTGCTTTTATTTGTAGGGCCAAAGAGGAACCAACTATTAATTTTATTTGTCAAAAAGTAAGGTTAAAAAGATAATAAAATTAATGGGTAAAACCTCCTCTTACAAATGTAGAATTCGTATACGTCCACACTGCGTGGCATGCGACATTCTCGGTGATTTGAGGTGTTGGTTGATTTCGGGATTTTATTGTTTTGAGGAATCAATAATATTTGAAATCTAATATTTTGATCATTGTGATTTTTAGGATTTTCAAATGGCTTTCAACCCACTTGCTGTGATTTTAAAAGAAAACAAACTTACTGGTCCAAACTACATTGATTGGAAAAGAAACCTGGATATTGTCTTAACTGCGGAAGAGTACAAATTTGTACTCTTCGAGGTCTGTCCTCCTAAGCCCTCAGATGACTCTGATGAAAAGGAGATAGAACGTTATAAGAAATGGGTTAAGGCATATGAGATGGCGCAGTGTTACATTTTGGCATCTATGTCAAATGTGCCATCGTTGGCTTATGACATGATGTTCAATCTCAAGGAACTTTTCGGACATCAGAGTAGGGCGGCTAGGCAGGAGGCTATGAGAAACTTGATGACGACCTCCATGATCGAGGGAACACCCGTTAGGGATCATGTTCTCAAGATGATGGCTCATCTTAATGAGATGGAAGTCCTAGGAGCTGAGATCGATGGGGAAACCCAGGTCGATATCATTCTCCAGTCTCTGCCTAGGAGTTTTGAGCAGTTCCGCCTCAACTACAACATGAACAAAAGGTTGTATTCGTTGGCGGAGCTTCTGACAGAACTCCAGGCGGCAGAGGGGCTTTTTTGTCAGAGTGCTCAAGCCATGGTCGCTCAGAAGGTTTCTTCCTCTAAACCGAAAGGTAAGAAGAAGAAGAAGCAAGGTGGAGCGAAGAAGGTGGCAACAGGACCTCAGGCAGGAGTGAAGAAGCCGAAAGGCAAGTGCTTCACTTGCAAGCAGACTGGACATTGGAAGGCGGACTGTCCTCGCCGAAAGAACAAAGGTATATCTTCTTGTTTAGTTGTTGAAACATGTTTAGCGGTGTTATCTACCAGTGCCTGGTGTGTAGATACAGGAGCCACTGATCATGTCTGCAATACTTTGCAGGGGTTCCAGGAAACCCGACGACTAGCTGAGGGAGAGATTACCGTCTTCATGGGCAATGCTTCAAAGGTGGCGGCTATTGCAGTGGGAGACGTTTATTTATCTTTTGATAGGAATAAATTTTGGTTTTGAGAAATTGTCTTTATGTACCTACTTTTAGAAAGAATTTAATTTCAGTTTCTAAATTGTTTTTGGATGGATATTCTATTTCTTTTAATGACAAGGTGGTTATAAAAAGGAATAGGGAGATTATCTGTTCTGGTACATTGGTTGGCAATTTATATACTCTTGAACCAAAAACTCCCACGATGCAAATAGAAGTAAATAACTCATCTTCTAAATCTAATAAGAGAAAAGAACCTTCGCAAATGAACCAAACATATCTTTGGCATCTAAGGCTTGGTCATATTAACCTAAGTAGAATTCAAAGGTTGATAGCTGATGGACCTTTGGGTTCATTAGTGGTGGAGGATCTCCCAACCTGCGAATCTTGCTTGGAAGGTAAAATGACCAAGAGGCCTTTTAAGGCCAAGGGGTATAGAGCCAAAGATGTGTTAGAATTGGTTCATTCTGATTTGTGTGGTCCTATGTCTATCCAGGCAAGAGGTGGCTTTGAATACTTCGTCTCATTTATAGACGATTATTCAAGGTATGGATACATTTACTTGATGCGCCGCAAGTCTGAATGCTTTGACAAGTTCAGAGAATTCAAGGCTGATGTGGAGAACCGTCAAGGTAAAAGTATCAAGACATTACGATCTGATCATGGTGGCGAGTACCTCTTGGGAGAGTTTAGGAGTTACTTATTAGAGGCTGGGATTCAATCCCAATTGTCTGCACCTGGCACACCCCAGCAGAATGGTGTAGCGGAGCGAAGGAATAGGACTCTTATGGAGATGGCCAGATCGATGATGAGTTATTCTAAGTTACCTGTTTCATTCTGGGGGTATGCACTGGATACAGCAATGTACACTTTGAACTTGGTTCCATCTAAATCAGTACCTTCTACCCTTGTAGAATTGTGGACTGGGCGAAAACCTAGTCTAAAACATATTCGGATATGGGGGAGTCCAGCACATGTGCTGAAGGCTGATGCTGGTAAGTTGGAACCTCGTACAGAAGTATGCATGTTTGTTGGCTACCCTAAGGGAACGAAAGGTGGTTTATTTTATAATCCTAGAGATCAGAGGGTGATCGTTAGCACGAACGCCAGATTTCTAGAGGAGGATTATGTAATGAACCACAAGCCCAAGAGTAGGATTGTTCTTGAGGAGTTGACAGGGGAAGTCCCGACTTCAGTACCACCGGTACAAGAGGAGACACCACAAGTCACTGCACCGTGTGTCACAGAGCATACACAGGAGGCACCTCGTCGTAGTGGGAGGGTTGTTAGACAACCTGACAGATTCATGTTTTTGGGAGAGTCTTCGGACTTAGTCCCTGGTGAACATGAACCTGATCCCTGGACATATGATGAGGCAATCCAGGATAGAGATGCGGTATCTTGGCAAAGTGCGATAAATTCAGAGATAGAATCTATGGATTCTAATCAAGTCTGGGAGCTAGTAGAACCACCCGATGGTGTAAAAACCATTGGATGCAAGTGGATCTACAAGAGAAAGAGAGGAGTGGACGGGAAGGTCGAGACCTTCAAAGCTAGGCTTGTTGCGAAAGGGTATACTCAGAAAGAGGGCATCGATTATGAGGAGTCCTTTTCGCCGGTAGCTATGCTTAAGTCTATCCGGATTCTCTTATCTATAGCTGCTCATATGGATTATGAGATTTGGCAGATGGATGTCAAGACAGCTTTCCTTAACGGAAGTCTTGAGGAGAACATCTATATGCGGCAACCAGAGGGATTCATTGCTAAAGGAAAAGAGCATCTTGTATGTAAGCTTAATCGGTTCATTTATGGATTGAAGCAAGCTTCTAGATCTTGGAACATCCGCTTTGATGAGGTAATCCAGTCATATGGATTTATTCAAAGTCCAGATGAGCCTTGTGTATACAAGAGATGTGACGGAAACGTAGTGGTGCTTCTTGTACTATACGTAGATGACATTTTGTTAGTTGGCAACAATATCAAAGTGTTATCAAACGTAAGGGTATGGTTGTCCAAACTGTTTGATATGAAGGACTTGGGAGAAGTGGGACACATCCTTGGGATCAAAGTTATAAGGGATCGCAAGAAAAGGATGTTGTGCTTATCCCAAGCTTCATACATTGACACTATCCTTGCTCGTTTTAGCATGCAGAACTCCAAGAAAGGTTTTCTACCTTTTAGGCATGGAGTTCCTTTATCTAAAGAGATGTGTCCCAAAACATCAAAGGAGATAGAGGACATGAAGGCGGTTCCTTATGCTTCGACAGTAGGAAGCCTTATGTATGCTATGATATGTACGAGACTGGATATCTGCTTTGCCGTGGGCATGGTTAGCAGATATCAGAGTAATCCTGGACAGGGACATTGGACTGCGGTAAAGCATATATTGAAGTACCTGAGAAGGACTAGGGATTATATGCTGGTTTACCGGGCAGATCAATTAGTCCCTGTGGGTTACACGGATTCGGATTTCAAATCAGATAGGGACAAGAGTAAGTCTACCTCGGGGTTTGTGTTTACTTTTGGAGGTGGAGCCATAGTATGGAGGAGTGTCAAGCAGAAATGCGTGGCGGACTCTACCATGGAAGCTGAGTATGTGGCAGCCTCTGAGGCAGCCAAGGAAGCTGTATAGCTTAGGAACTTTTTGATGGACTTGGATGTGATTCCTGGTTTGCCCAGAACTATCACAATTTATTGTGATAATAGTGGTGCAGTTGCAAACTCGAAGGAACCACGAGCCCATAAGGCGAGTAAACACATAGAGCGCAAGTACCACCTCATACGAGAGATCGTAAAGCGAGGAGAAGTTGCTGTCGCCAAGATTGCATCAGAGGATAACCTGGCAGATCCATTCACTAAGGCCCTTCCAGCGAAAGCGTTTGATAGGCATGTGGAGGACATGGGGATCAGATGTATGGCAGAGTGATGACAACATAGTCTTTTAGTATAAGTGGGAGATTGTTGGAATGTATACTGAAAGCCTAGCTCTTTTTGTATGAACATTTTATTTTGAAATAAGAATCACATGATCATTATTTGCATTTTATATATTCATTATATATGTGTGCATATTGTCTAATATTTTACGTTGTAGATAACATGGTGCTTGGTGTGGCACAGAAGATCATGTTATCAGTACCTTGTAAAATATAAGTAAAGGCTCACAACCAAGATGGTTTTGGACAAACCATTGGCATGGTTGTAGTGTAGCTTGGTATTGTTTTATCTTGAACATAGAGTTACACTAGTACACTTAGGTGTATTGAGTAGGACCGACATAGAGGTGATTCAATTTAGTACTGACTACATAATTGAATCGGACCTCGGATATTATGTTGTACATGCTCTTAATCCTGATATAATAACGAGCACATGTACTTAGTATTTATTTCTTTGATTTACCAGTGGGTGAGATTTAGATGGATTAAATCAATATGCCCGGTAAGTTGGGAAATAATATTATTTACATGATGTGCCGTTGATTATAGGAGGAAACCGTGTCCTATATATTAGGTTGATGATGTCCCCTTGAGGAGCTCATAAGGTCCATCATGTAAACCCAGCTGGTTGACTTAGTCAACATGATGATAAGGTTGAGTGGTACTACTCGAGGAAATAGATGTTAATTAATTGATGGTCAGTAAATCAATTAATTGACGGACATTCGATATCTTAAACAAGGGGAGATTAATGTACAAATAATATTTGGAGCCCATATTGATTTATGGGGGTTGGTGAGGTAGTTCAATGATGATCCTCTAGTGGAATGGAACATCATTGATGGATTAAGTTTGTGTGGTTCCGATCCATCGGGTGGCCAAGACCCAACTCCTCCTTATGGTCCCTATCGTAGCCTAATATAATCCTTAAGAAGTCTAGATCCAAGAATGTAAAACAAAACCTAGAACCAACGGTTGGGATTAAATCCCTAGATCCGATGGTTGGATGAAACCCTAGAACCAACAGTTGGGATTAAATCCCTAGATCCGATGGTTAGGATGAAATCCTAGAATCGACAGTTGAGATTAAATCCTTAGATCCGACGGTTGGGATAAAACCCTAGATCCGACGGTTGGGATGAAACCTTAGATCCGACGGTTGGGATGAAATCCTAGATCCGATGATTGGGATTAAACCCTAGATCCGACGGTTGGGATAAAACCCTAGATCCGACGGTGGAGATTAAATCCCTAGATCCGACGGTGGAGATTAAAGGAGGCTTAAGCCCTATTCTATAAATAGATGGCTAGGGTTGGGCGGCAACAAGAATCAAGGAATTGGAGTTAGGGTTTGGTTAATCCACAAGTGGGCGGCTAGGGTTCATTGGGCGGCTAGGGTTTTGGAGCAAAGTTTGGGCGGCAAGCTTCTTCCTTCAAGTTGATTGCCGGCGCCCATCCTCTACCTTCTTCCTTGGCCGACGCCCATCTTAGAGCCCTCTACCTTCTTCCTTGGCCGGCGGTTCTCCTTCCATTGGTGGCCGGTGGTCTTCCTCCTTCCTTTCTCCTTGGTGGCCGGCGGCAACTCCTCTTCAAGTTGGCCGGTGCTTCATCCAATTGTTTCCTTGGCCGGCGGTTGCACCAAGTTCCATAATTTGGTGGCCGGTTCTAGATAGGAAGGTATTTGTGGTTTCTTCTCTTTGTTCGCAGCGGACAAGGTAGAGAAGAAAGTGATCTAGAAGGCTTCTACTCGTGGAGGATCTTCGTCCACACGTCGTCCACGAGAAGGATAAGACATACGGTAGAAGATCGTGAGGTATAAAGTTATTTTAACTTTATGTACAGATATGAGCATGTTCTTATTTGTTTTGATTATACATGTGTGTGTATGAATATATATTATATAATCATGGACCCCAAAGACAAACACAAAAACCGACGATCCATCCGTCGTCTCTTCCGCGGCTAACCAACTAGAAGAGTTGTGTTGCTTGAACAACTAGTTTGTTCAAGCGACCACTCGAGTTGTTAGCACGACGACGAAATGGTGTTGTTAAGGAAGCTCATCCCATCCGGATTAATCCTTTCATTAGTGAAAATTTTAATCCGGGGACATGGGAGCCAATGAGCCTCCGAAGCATTCACCCAACAGTATTGATATGATGCTAGTTAGACGATATATTTGCATGATTCCATACCTTATGTCCATGTTAACGACTGATGTAGGACCATTGTATCATAATGTATATGTTATGTTTTGCTCATTTTATCATGATGTACCTATTTATGTTCATGAACGATAGGCACCCCTATGCCATGGTTACGTAAGGCTTATGAATGTGAATTGGTTAAGAAATGTTTCCCTAAGAGTGGGGACAAGAACACTCTTTATGTTATGTCAAAGAACATGTATGCTATTTTACTTTACGCATGGCTTGTATCCAAAGTTGCCCCTAGGTCGAAGTACGGGCCTAGTGGTAATGACACGGTCGACGTCGGCCGTCGACGGCCGATGGCCGACGGATCGGCGACCACAAGGGTCGCCAAATGGGCATGAATGGATGAAATGGGCTGGGCCGAGTCATGGATACAATGTCGGGCCCTAATGTTGAGATTATGTTTAAGTACTTATGAAAGTATATGTTTTCAAAGAGTATTCTGCATATAACTATTCCATGTCTATGTTATTACGAGATATTATGTTATTGTGACAAAAATGCCATGGGGATACATGTCCTAGATGATCATGTCACGGATTGCTTTACTCATGAATTTTGAATGCTAAGTCTATATACCTCTTGATGATCATGTTAATAGTTACATCCATGCTATGACTATATGTTAGTTAAATGAACGTGTCACTATCTTATGTGTAATTTATGTCGTATGGCTTTTATGAGTAGGAAAGAATCTTACTCAGCATATGTGCTGATAGTGTCATTTTTCCCTTGTACTGCAGAGCAAGGCAAGCAATGGAATAATTGAAGGGAGCAGCAGGAGGCAAAGATGTAGGGATCTTTTATGCAAAATAGCATATGCGCAACGGAAAAAATAGGATCCCTTCCAAGTGATCCTTGCGAAAGAAAACCTCGTACAAAAAATAAATTTCTCAAAAACCTATCTTATAGGAGAATATTACCTTTGTTGCGTGCCCTTTTTAATCCCACTTCTCCTTGGGTTTGTTGGATCTTTTAGCACGTTCAAATGTCCGTGCCTCTATATGTATCCACACGAGCAAGCTCTTGTCTCACAAAAGAAACTAGAAGAACTCTCCTTTACTTCTTGCTAGAGAAGTCCCTAAAGGAGAGGAAGGTAGGGAAAAAGAGAAAGGAAGAAGAAGACCACTCTTCTTGCTAGCCTACACTCACAAAAGCCACACAACCAAAGCTTCTCACCACCAAGCTCTCTCCAAGCCTCAAGCTTCAACCAAGCCTCAAGTTTTTCACCTAGTTGGCCGGCCACCCCATGGAGTGTTTTATAGGATTGAAAAATCCTTTCACCTCCTATCACATTCAATGCAATCAATTGCATTGAAATATAACACACTCCTTGTTTGGCCGGCCACATGTGGAGAAATTCCAAAGGTCAAAACCCTTTGTCTCCTTCCACCTCATCAAGCTTAGGTGGCATGCTTATGTGGCATGCTTAGGTGGCATGCTTATGTGGCATTCATGCATGTTGAATTAATCTTATTAATCCAATAAGCTTATGTTATCATATTGAATTAATCTCATTAAATCAATAAGGTAACATATTGAATTAATCTTATTAAATCAATAAGCTTAGCATATTGAATTAATCTCATTAAATCAATAAGCTAAAATTCTCATTAAGCTTAAAGTCCAAAAACCATTTTGTACTTAAGCTTATTCCCAAATTATTCTAGTCAAACAAGAATGCACTAATTCTTCTAATCATCATGCTCTTTGTGTGTGACCCTATAGGCTCTCATAACGTTGGCAGTGGATCTAAACTCTTTTAGATACACAAGCAATGAGCGGCATCTAGCAATACATCATTGCTACCCAAGTTACGAAATAAGTCAAGATCCGACTAACCTTTTCGTGACTACTATAATGTATGACCGTGTCCTTCTATCCTTGATATCAGATTGACCAATGAGGCATAGACCGTGTCATCCTCGATCAATCTATGTGTTTCTTGATCCCTGAGTAAACTAACTCAAACAAATGAGCTCAATATCTCATATTGACTCATTTGAGCATGGCCATGCGTTTTAGTAGTTCTGCTCAATCAAGGGACCCACAGATATCACTCCCGTCATATGGGAGGGATAGATCCCATCTACATCACTCACATCCCTCCACATAATTTGTTATATACCCAGTAATCGCCTTTATGGTCCACCCTGTTACGGGTGACGTTTGACGATACCAAAGTACATAACTCCTTATTTAGGGAACCATAGTGACTTCAGGTTTGAGGACTATTCATACCAATAGTCACATGAGAAAGTTTATGACACTCATATGACGATCCATGAAACTTTCTCATGGCGGGTCAGTTCAGTATATATTCTCTAATATATACCCATGTGTCAACTTGATATCATATATCCATGACTTGTGAGATCAAGTCATCAATTGACCTACATGCTAGTCTTTATGTATTAATATTGTCCTTGCATATTAATACTTAACTAGGAACATTTAGAAAAGTGTTCTCTACAACCTCTCATAATCAATTCTGCCAATTGATGTATTGTAGATAAGAACCTACTTTTCTAGGGTATTATTATATTTAATTTAGCTAGCACAAGCAAGACGAAAATATAATAACCAATCCTTTGCCTTTATAGAATATGATACAAAATGTTCCCTATTCAACCATCACATGATTGGTTCTAGGGCTATAACTAACAATCTCCCACTAGCACTAGTACCAATCACTATAATATCTGATACCTAGTGACCTAGTGTGACCATCATGCTTCCTCTGTGCCAAAGCCTTGGTCAATGGATCTGCGATGTTAGCTTCTGTCGGTACTCTGCATTTCCTCACATCTCCTCTATTGATGATCTCTCGAATGAGATAGAAGCGCCGCAGTATGTGTTTGGTCCGCTGATGTGATCGAGGTTCCTTAGCCTGTGCAATAGCCCCATTGTTGTCACAATAGAGGTCTATTGGATCTGCAATGCTAGGAACTACCCCAAGTTCACTGATGAACTTGTGGAGCCAAACATCCTCCTTTCTTTGCATCGACGACAATATACTACCATTGTAGAATCGAATCGTGTCTGCTTGAACTCTTCGACTCACGGCTCCACCATTCGAGCAAAACACGCATCTATCATGCGATCTATAGTCATCCTTGTTTGTTTGGAAGCTTGCATCACTGTAACCCTTTACAGTTAGCTCCTCATTGCCTCCAAATATCAGGAAATATTCTTTCGTTCTTTGCAAGTATTTAAGAATATTTTTGACTGCTATCCAGTGACTTTCACCTGGATCCGACTGGTATCTACTCGTCATGCTCAAAACATACGAGACGTCAGGACGAGTACAAAGCATGGCGTACATGATAGACCCTATAGCAAATGCATAAGGGATCTTGTCCATGCGATCTCTTTCCTCCTTAGAAGAGGGACATTGAGTCTTCGAAAGACTCACACCATGTGATAAAGGCAGAAATCCTTTCTTGGAATTTTGCATAGCAAAACGATCTAGCATTTTATCAATGTATGTACTCTGACTTAGGCCAAGTAATCTTTTAGATCTATCTCTATAGATCTTGATGCCTAGAATATAGGCAGCTTCACCTAAGACTTTCATCGAGAAACAATTCCCTAACCACATCTTCACAGACTGGAGTGAGGGAATATCATTTCCGATGAGAAGTATGTCATCTACATACAAGACAAGAAATACAACTGTGCTCCCACTATTTCTCTTGTAGACACAAGGTTCATCTTCATTCTTGATGAAACCAAACTCCTTGATTGCATCATCGAATCGAAGATTCCAGCTTCAAGAGGCTTGCTTTAGTCCATAAATGGACCTTTGCAGTTTGTATACCTTTCCAGGATGCTTTGGATCTTCAAAACCCTCAGGCTGTGTCATGTACACATCCTTGAGTAGCTTTCCATTCAGAAAAGTGGTTTTGACATCCATCTACCAGATCTCATAATCGTGGTAGGCTGCAATAGCAAGTATGATCCGAATGGATTTAAGCATCGCAACTGGTGAAAAGGTTTCATCATAGTCAATACCATGAATTTGTTTGAATCCTTTAGCCACCAATCTACCTTTATAGGTATGCTTATTACCATCCATGTCAGTCTTTACTTTAAAGACCCACTTACACCCAATGGGGTTTACCCCTTCAGGTGGATCAACCAAAGTCCATACTTGGTTAGTGTACATGGATTCCATTTCGGATCTCATGGCCTCTAGCCATTTCTCGGAATCTGGGCTCATCATAGCTTCTTGATAGGATGTAGGCTCGTCAAGATCGACAAGCAATACTTCACCGTTGTCAGTCAAGAGAAAAGAATATCTCTCGGGTTGACGATGGATCCTATTAGATCTACGAAGAGGTTGGTCTACTTAAACAGGTGTTTGCTCCACAACTCTTTGGGCAACAATTTCCTCATCCACAACACTTTGTGGTGCCTGTTCATTTTCCATCGAAGTCTTAGTGTTATCTTCATCTTGAATTTCTTCAAGATTAATTTTACTCCCACTAGTTTTTCTAGAAATAAATTCTCTTTCTAGAAAGACAGCATTTCTGGCAACAAACACCTTGCCAAGTGTGGGATTGTAAAAGTAATATCCCTTAGTTTCCTTGGGATATCCTACAAAATAACACTTATCTGATTTGGGTCCTAGTTTATCTGAGACTTGACGTCTAACATAAGCTTCACAACCCCAAATCTTTATAAAAGATATTTTGGGACTCTTCCCAGTCCATAATGTATATAGTGTCTTTTCTATGGCTTTTGATGGGACACGATTAAGTGTGAAAGCGGCTGTCTCTAGAGCTAAACCCCAAAAGGAAGTAGGTAGATCAGTCTGGCTCATCATTGATCGTACCATATCTAATAGAGTACGATTTCTCCTCTCAGATACACCATTTCATTGTGGTGTTCCAGGTGGAGTGAGTTGGGATATTATCCCACACTCAGCCAGGTGATCACGAAACTCTTGACTAAAATATTCACCACCTCGATCTGATCCAAGTAGCTTAATACGATTACCAAGTTGGTTTTGTACTTCATTCTTGAATTCATTGAACTTTTCAAAGGACTCTGACTTATGTCTCATCAAATATAAGTAGCCAAATCTACTCATATCATCAGTGAAAGTAATAAAGTACTTATAGCCTCCTCTGGCTTCGATATTGAAAGGGCCACATACATCAGTATGTATGAGTCCTAACAAGTCTGTCGCTCTCTCGCCATGTCCACTAAATGGAGTTTTAGTCATCTTTCCTAAAAGACAAGATTCGCATACCGCATATGATTCAAAATCAAATGAGTCCAATAATCCATCTTTATGGAGTTGGGATATGCGTTTTTCATTTATGTGACCTAGGCGACAGTGCCAGAGATATGTTTGGTTCAAATTATTCGATTTGAACCATTTGGTATTTACGTTATAAATTGGGTTTTCTAAATCTAGAACATAGAGACCATTCATAAGTGGTGCATTACAATAGAACATTTCATTCAAATAAATGGAACAACATTTGTCCTTTATTATAAAAAAAAAGTTTTTCTTGTCTAAACAAGATACAGAAATTATGTTCTTCGTTAATGCAGGTACATAAAAGCACTCCTCTAGTTCTAAGATAAGCCCAGTGGGCAAAGACAAAGAATATGTTCCTACAGCTACAGCAGCAACTTTTGCGCCATTGCCTACTCGTAGGTCCACTTCGCCCTTTGCCATTAGTCTACTATTTCTCAGTCCCTGCACATTAGTACAAATGTGAGATGCACATCCGGTATCTAATACCCATGTAGAAGAAATAGATAGATTAACTTCTATAATGTGTATACCTGAGGCAGAAGTCCCACTTCTTTTCTTCTTTACTTCCTCAAGGTAGACTTTGCGATTCGCTTCGCCTGTCGTCCACTCACCAAGAATGGAAACAGTCCCTTCCTTAGGTACCTTTACCCTTTGAAGTGGTTGAATTGGCCTTGCCTTTGGCTTGGGTCTTACCCTTGCCTTTGCGCTTACCTTTGCCTTTCTTGACCATTAGTACGTTACTAACTTTCTTCTTGAGATTCGGTTCAGCAGTTCTTAACATGCTGAGAATCTCAGGCAAAGGCTTATCAATTTCATTCATGTTATAATTCATGACGAATTGATTATATGCTTCCGGCAATGATTGCAGGATAACATCGGTTGCCAATTCTTGGCTCAGTGGAAAACCTAGTCTTTCAAGGTTCTCAATGTACCCTATCATTTTAAGTACGTGAGTTCCTACAGATGTTCCTTCTTGCATCTTGCATGCAAAAAGAGCCTTAGACACTTCAAAACGCTTGTGTCTAGCTTGTCCTTGATATAGTTGTTTCAAATGCTCAACAATATCATAGGCATCCATGTTCTCATGTTGCTTCTGAAGCTCAGAGTTCATGGTGGCAAGCATAAGACATGACACATCTAATGCATCATCTTGATGCTTCTTATAAGCATCTTTTTCAGCACGAGTGGCCGCGGCGTGTTTCAGTGATGATCGCTCTAGGACATACAGTTTACGTTCTTGCTTGAGGATAATCCTCAAGTTCCTATACCAGTCTAGAAAGTTAGCTCCATTGAGCTTGTCTTTTTGAAGGACAGATCGCAAGTTGAGGGGGTGTGTCGTGTTAGATGACATGGTGATCTACAACATTAAAATGCAAAATTAAGTATCATACCTAAGTCATTTAATTAGGCCTTTAATTAAATGAGGCTCCCACTAAATTCTCATAGCTTTGATATGAGCTAATCATTGATGTAGGCAAACACATTTTGCTTACATCATTAGCTTCTATTTAGCTATAAATTTATATGGGATAAAGATCCACATCATACTTCATCTTGAGTTAGCTTTGGCTAATCTCCCAAGACGTAGTATGATTAGGTAGGCAATCTTTTTCCAATTACATCTGATGTAACTCTTTAATAGCTTTGGTTAAGTTTAGATTAGTTTAGTGCTTATTCCTAAACCAGCTTCCAGGCCTTGGCGAGGCACAGAGGCCTTCTTTGATATCGGAGCAACGACCACTTTCTAAGACAAAGCTGATGTTCGGAAATCACACAAAACTAATTTTTAAAACTTATGTTCAAAGCTAATATATGCCTCTACTTTCTTAATTAATTAAGAAAAACTTAATTAAGTCTTAACCAAGTTTGATAGCGGGACATCACGATTGTCCACTCGCACTCTTCCAAGATAAAATGTGTTGCTTTGCTTTGGCAAACCCAACAACAAATGATCGAGGAAGTAGTGAGTACCAAACTTTGGTAGGCATATCGTTTTTGACTTATTAAGAAATAAACTTAAACATGCATCACATACATATTAGCATACATCACATATAAGCTAAATTAATCATGCATCACATACATATTAACCTAAGCGTGTCATGGTTATGACCCTTATTCTACAATCTTCTCATGCCAATGAAAAGATTGATTGGTCAACCTAGGGATAGCATCTTCTCCCAAGTGCTTCCTTTTGGTTGTCTTGTGTTGTTGACTTCCTCCTTGTAACGTCATCTTCCAATGGACCCTCCATCTTTATTTTGTATATTACAAAAGGAGAAATACTCGAGTTACATTCGAGTCTAAAACTAATTTTACAACAAGAATTTTAGGAGAAAGGCACGACACGCAGGCCGTATTAAGAATTACAACACACACATTCACAAACTTTTTGGGACTAGGCCATAACCATGCACCATGTCAATTTTAACTTTTAAAAGACATCGGATATTTTATTATGTTTGAAAAATTGCTAATGCAATTATCAACTCATAATAAAATTTATCCTACTTCTATATCATATATAAAATAGAGAAAACCTATTTTTATACGATCTTTCGCAAGTTGCTCTGATACCACTGTAGAGATCTTTTATGCAAAATAGCATATGCACAACGGAAAAAATAGGATCCCTTCCAAGTGATCCTTGTGAAAGAAAACCTCGTACAAAAAATAAATATCTCAAAAACCTATATTATAGGAGAATATTACCTTTGTTGCGTGCCCTTTTTAATCCCACTTCTCCTTGGGTTTGTTGGATCTTTTAGCACGTTCAAATGTCCGTGCCTCTATATGTATCCACACGAGCAAGCTCTTGTCTCACAAAAGAAACTAGAAGAGCTCTCCTTTACTTCTTGCTAGAGAAGTCCCTAAAGGAGAGGAAGGTAGGGAAAAAGAGAAAGGAAGAAGAAGACCACTCTTCTTGCTTGCCTACACTCACAAAAGCCACACAACCAAAGTTTCTCACCACCAAGCTCTCTCCAAGCCTCAAGCTTTAACCAAGCCTCAAGTTTTTCACCTAGTTGGCCGGCCACCCCATAGAGTGTTTTATAGGATTGAAAAAACCTTTCACCTCCTATCACATTCAATGCAATCAATTGCATTGAAATATAATCATTTGGCCTGCCACATGTGGAGAAATTCCAAAGGTCAAAACCCTTTGTCTCCTTCCACCTCATCAAGCTTAGGTGGCATGCTTATGTGGCATGCTTAGGTGGCATGCTTATGTGGCATTCATGCATGTTGAATTAATCTTATTAATCCAATAAGCTTATGTTATCATACTGAATAAGGTAACATATTGAATTAATCTTATTAAATCAATAAGCTTAGCATATTGAATTAATCTCATTAAATCAATAAGCTAAAATTCTCATTAAGCTTAAAGTCCAAAAACCATTTTGTACTTAAGCTTATTCCCAAATTATTCTAGTCAAACTAGAATGCACTAATTCTTCAAATCATCATGCTCTTTGTGTGTGACCCTATAGGCTCTCATAACGTTGGCAGTGGATCTAAACTCTTTTAGATACACAAGCAATGAGAGGCATCTAGCAATACATCATTGCTACCCAAGTTACAAAATAAGTCAAGATCCGACTAACCTTTCCATGACTACTATAATGTATGACCGTGTCCTTCTATCCTTGATATCAGATTGACCAATGAGGCATAGACCGTGTCATTATCGATCAATATATGTGTTTCTTGATCCCTGAGTAAACTAACTCAAACAAATGAGCTCAATATCTTATATTGACTCATTCGAGCATGGCCATGCGTTTTAGTAGTTCTACTCAATCAAGGGGTCCACAAATATTACTCCCATCATATGGGAGGGATAGATCCCATCTACATCACTCACATCCCTCCACATAATTTGTTATATACCCAGTAATCGCCTTTATGGTCCACCCTGTTACGGGTGATGTTTGACGATACCAAAGTACATAACTCCTTATTTAGGGAACCGTAGTGACTTCAGGTTTGAGGACTATTCATACCAATAGTCACATGAGAAAGTTTATGACACTCATATGACGATCCATGAAACTTTCTCATGGCGGGTCAGTTCAGTATATATTCTCTAATATATACCCATGTGTAAACTTGATATCATATATCCATGACTTGTGAGATCAAGTCATCAATTGACCTACATGCTAGTCTTTATGTATTAATATTGCCCTTGCATATTAATACTTGACTAGGAACATTTAGGAAAGTGTTCTCTACAGCCTCTCATAATCAATTCTGCCAATTGATGTGTTGTAGATAAGAACCTACTTTTCTAGGGCATTATTATATTAAATTTAGCTGGCACAAGCAAGACGAAAATATAATAACCAATCCTTTGCCTTTATAGAATATGATACAAAATGTTCCCTATTCAACCATCACATGATTGGTTCTAGGGCTATAATTAACAAAAGATGTGTGTGGCAGTGGCATGGTGGATAAGATTTAGTTTATGGTTTGGGGAGATTATGCATGTTTTACCATTCAGTGTTAAGACTTAGATGATGTTTTTGTTTTGGTTGTCACTCCCGTTTATTATATAAATCTCAAATTTCTTTAGTACATGGTTAGTTAAGAAAATTGCTAAGACCGTTACATCATAATTAATCTGTTAGGTGGATTAGGTTAAAATAGTTAGCTTAAGAAGGGATTTTATTGTTTTAATTGCTTCCGCTGTATGTATATGCATGTATGTATGATCGTGCAGCGCCGCCCTTCGCTCCCCTCTGAAGTACAGGAAGGGCGGGCGTTACATTATGTGGGCTTGATCCATGGGTGGCCAAGACCCAACTCCTCCTCATGGTCCCTAATGTAGCCTATTAACACCTCATGAAGCTTAGATCCAATGGATAGAAACAAAACTCTAAGATCCATAGGTAGAGATTAAATCTCTAAGATCCGACGGTTGAGATTAAATCTCTAGATCCGACGGTTGAGATTAAATCTCTAGAACCAATGGATGAGATTAATTCATGACTTATCCCTAACTCTATAAAAGGATGTCAAGGGAGTTGGCGTGGGATAATTGATGAGAGCTAGGGTTTTTGGGTGGCAAGGAAGAGGAATCCTAGTTGAGATAAGGAAGGTATTCTTCTCTTCTTCTTCCTCTTTTGGCCAGTGTCCAGTACCTCTCTAGCCTCTTTTCCAGCCTTGGGCGGTGCCCAAAAGCTCCCTTATCCTTCTCCTTAGGTGGTGGAAACAAGATATAGGGCTTCCCTTGGTGTCTTGGTTGTTTCCCACCATCTTCTCCTTCACCTAGTTGGCCGGCGGCAAGGATAGTTTTAGTTCCTTGTTGGTTGTTTCTATAGAGGAGAAAAACCTTGTTTGTATTCTTCCTCTTGCTTTGGAAGAGCAAGGAAGGAAGATTTGCAATCTAGGAGCTTTGAATTTTGGTAGATCGTTGCCCACACGATGTCCAAAAGGAGGAAGGTCATACATTAGAAGATCAAGAGGTATACCTATTCTACTTTCTTATTTTGTTTATTGCTTGTATTTGTTTTCCAATTATAAGCATGTTATAAATCTGTAAATGGATAAATAATACTTGGATCCCGAGTATAAACATGAAAACCAGCGATTCGGACATCGTCTATTCCGCGGCTACTCGTATAATAGAGGATGGTCGCTTGAACAACTAGTTTGTTCAAGTGACCTCTATAAACGAATTGTACGACGATGACTTGGTGGTTTGGGAAATCCCTTTTGTCCATGATTAAATTTTTTTAATCTGGGGACATCGAAGGGATCGCCATGGACAAGCTACCGAGGTGAAGTGGGAAGCGAAGTTTCCCCTCACGGACTGGTTAAGCAAAACCCTTCAATTGGTATCAGAGCCAAGGATTCCGGTTTTATGTGTTTAGAATTCGGTTAATTTTTATGCACTTTTTCATATATTATATGTGTCGGATAATAGTAGGATATGCGTAGTTTAACTCTTTGGTTGCAGGCATAAGATCCGACTATTATGGCCATATGTGTGTGTGAGATTGTATGTGTGTAAATATTTATTTTGTTGAATCCTCGTGGTTGACCAGGCTAGTATTTAGTTTTTGTAAATTAAATATGACATTGTTTAGCCACTCTTTATTTTATTTTACTTTCGATCTAGATTTCATGTACACTCCCTCGTGGATTATAGGATCGATGGATGTAAATTAAAATAGGTTTTAGTCTCGGCTAGGATCTCCGGATGGCTCGTACATGGCGTAGGAGGAGCGGACGAGATGGCGATGCGACAGGAGTCATATTGAAGACAAAAGCCATAATAGTTGGAAAATAATTTATTTTTCATATTTATTGCTTTTTGTTTGATATGCATGTCGTAGGCTAGGAAAATTCCTCAATTTCAAATTACTAAGTGGGAGAGGGATATTTTTATAAATTCCCGCGGCCTCCATTACGATTTGACAAGTGATGCAAACAAACTTGCGCGTCGGCTCCGAGTGCCTTCCTCCATATCGGATGTGTTTGTTTGCGGATCACAAGGTCGAATATGGTTATAGGAAATTATTAAGGAGCGTGTGTACTTTCCCATCGTAAGGCACATAACCCGAGATAATTACCTTAGTATCGAGTAATGGTGAACACTTAGATACAAATATAAGTATCCTCCCCATCGGAGTCACTGCTTTTATTTGTAGGGCCAAAGAGGAACCAACTATTAATTTTACTTGTCAAAAAATTAGGTTGACAAGATAGTAAAATTAATGGGTAAAATCTCCTCTTACAAATGTAGAATTCATATATGTCCACACTATCGTGGCATATAATATTCTCGGTGTTTTGAGGTGTTGGTTGATTTTAAAATTTTATTGTTTGAGGAATCAATAATTTTTTGAAATCTAATGTTTTGATTTATGTGATTCTTAGGTTTTCTTTCAAAATGACTTTCAACCCACTTGCTGTGATACTGAAAGAGAACAAACTTACTGGACCCAACTATGTAGATTGGAAGAGGAATCTAGACATTGTCTTGACTGCTGAGGAATACAAATATGTACTCCTCGAAGAGTGCCCTCCCAAGCCTGCAGATAATTCTAGGGAAAAGGAGAGAGAGAGCTATAAGAAGTGGATCAAGGCCGATGAGATGATGCGATGTTACATTTTGGCATCTATGTCAAATGTACTGCAACATCAACATCAAGCCATGTCCACTGCTTATGATATGATGCTCAATCTCAAGGAGCTTTTCGGACACCAGAATCGGGCTGCGAGGCAAGAGGCCATGAGAAACTTGATGACGACCACCATGGTCGAGGGAAGACCCGTGAGGGATCATGTTCTCAAGATGATGGCTCATTTGAATGAGCTGGAGGTCCTAGGAGCTGAGATCGATGGGGAAACCCAGGTCAATATCATACTCTAGTCTCTACCTAGGAGTTTTGAGCAGTTTTGCCTCAACTACAACATGAACAAGAGGTTGTATTCGTTGGCGGAACTTTTGACAAAACTCTAGGCGACAGAGGGACTATTTCGTCAGAGTGCTCAGGCGCATGCCGTGGTGACCCAGAAGGTTTATACTTCTAAGCCGAAAGGCAAGAAGAAGAAGAAACAAACCGGGGCGAAGGCGGTGGGAGGTACTCAGGGAGGAGTGAAGAAGCCGAAAGGTAAGTGCTTCACTTGTAAGCAGATTGGACACTGGAAGAAGGACTGCCCTAACTACAAGAACAATGGTATATCTTTTGGTCTAGTCGTTGAAACATGTTTAGTGGTGTTATCTACCGGCACCTGGTGTGTAGATACAGGAGCCACTGATTATGTCTGCAATATTTTGCAGGGGTTCCAGGAAACCAGATGACTGGCTGAGGGGGAGATTACCGTGTACTTGGGCGATGCCACGAAGGTGGCAGCTGTTCCAGTGGGAGATGTTCATTTATCTTTTGAGAAAAATAAACTTTTGGTTCTTAAGAATTGCCTTTATGTACCCTTATTTAGAAAGAATTTAATTTCGGTTTCTAAATTATTTATGGATGGATATTCTATTTCTTTTAATGATAGAGTTGTTATAAGAAGGAATAGGGACATTATCTGTTCGGGTGCATTGATAGGAAATTTGTACACACTTGAACCAAAACCTCCCACGATGCAAATTGAAGTTAATAACTCATCTTCTAATTCCAATAAGAGAAAAGCACCTTCGAAGATGAACCAAACATATCTTTGGTATCTTTGGCATCTTAGGCTTGGTCACATTAACCTAAGCAGAATTCAAAGGTTGATAGCTGATGGACCTTTGGGTTCATTAGTGGTGGAGGATCTCCCAACCTGTGAATCATGTTTGGAGGGTAAGATGACCAAGAGGCCTTTTAAGGCCAAGGGGTATAGAGCCAAAGATGTGTTAGAATTGGTTCATTCTGATTTGTATGGTCCTATGTCTATCCAAGCTAGAGGTGGTTTTGAGTATTTCGTCTCTTTTATAGATGATTACTCAAGATATGGATACATTTACCTGATGCGCCACAAGTCTGAATGCTTTGACAAGTTCAAAGAATTTAAGGTTGATGTGGAGAAACGTCAAGGTAAAAGTATCAAGACACTACGATCTGATCGTGGTGGTGAGTACCTCTTAGGAGAGTTTAGGAACTACTTATCAGAGGCTGGGATTCAATCCCAATTGACTGCACCTGGCACACCCCAGCAAAACGGTGTAGCAGAGCGAAGGAATAGGACTCTTATGAAGATGGTTAGATCGATGATGAGTTATTCTGACTTCCCAAATTCATTCTGGGGATATGCTCTAGATACGACGGTGTACATTCTGAACTTGGTACCATCTAAATCAGTGCCTTCTACTCTCACAGAGTTGTGGACTGGGTGAAAGCCTAGTCTAAGACATATTCAGATATGGGGGAGTCCAGCACATGAGCTGAAGGCAAATGCTGGTAAGTTTGAACCTCGTACAGAAGTATGCATGTTCGTTGGCTATCCCTGGGGAACGAAGGGTGAATTGTTTTATAGTCCTAGAGATCAGAGGGTGATCGTTAGCACGAACGCCATATTTCTAGAGGAAGACTATGTGATGAGACACAAGCCCAAGAGTAAAATTGTTCTGGAGGAGTTAAAAGGGGAAGTCACTTCTTTAGTACCATCGGTACAAGAGGATATACCACATGTCACTGCACTGCGTGTCACAGAGGATACACAGGTGATACCTCATCGTAGTGGGAGGGTTGTGAGACAGCCTGATAGATTCATGTTCTTGGGAGAATCTTCTGATTTGGTCCTTGGCGAACATGAACCTGATCCCTGGACATATGATGAGGCAATCCAAGATAAAGATGCAGTATCTTGGCAAAGTGCAATGAATGCTGAGATTGAATCTATGGATTCAAATCAGGTCTGGGAGCTAGTAGAACCACCCGATGGTGTAAAAACCATTGGATGCAAGTGGATCTACAAGAGAAAGAGAGGAATAGATGAGAAGGTTGAGACCTTCAAAGCGAGGCTTGTTGCGAAGGGGTATACTCAGAAAGAGGGTATCGATTATGAGGAGACCTTTTCGCCGGTAGCCATGCTTAAGTCTATCCGAATTCTCTTATGCATAGCAGCTCATATGGATTATGAGGTGTGGCAGATGGATGTCAAGACAACTTTCCTTAATGGAAGTCTTGAGGAAAACATCTAAATGAAGCAACCAGAGGGATTCATTGCTAAGGACAAAGAGCATCTTATATGTAAGCTTAATCGGTCCATTTATGGATTGAAACAAGCTTCAAGGTCTTGGAACATCCCCTTTGATGAGGTGATCCAGTCTTATGGATTTATTCAAAGTCCGAATGAGTCTTGTGTATACAAGAGATGTGACGGAAACGTAGTGGTATTTCTTGTACTATACGTAGATGATATTTTGTTGATTGGAAACAATATCAAGCTGTTATCGGACGTAAGGGTATGGTTGTCCAAACAGTTTGATATGAAGGACTTGGGAGAGGTGGGACACATCCTTGGGATCAAGGTTATAAAGGATCGCAGGAAAAGGATGTTGTGCTTATCCCAAGCTTCATACATAGACACGATTATGGAGCGTTTTAGCATGCAGAACTCCAAGAAGGGTTTTCTACCTTTCAGGCATAGAGTTCCTTTATCTAAGGAGATGTGTCCTAGATCATCTGAGGAGATAGAGGAGATGAAGGCGGTTCTTTATGATTCGGTAGTAGTAAGCCTCATGTATGCGATGCTCTGTAGGAGACCAGATATCTGCTTTGCCGTAGGCATGGTCAGTAGATATCAGAGTAATCCAAGACAGGGATATTGGATTGCGGTAAAGCATATATTGAAGTACCTGAGAAGGACTAGGGATTATATGCTGGTTTACCGGGCAGACCAATTACTCCCTGTGGGTTACACGGATTCCAACTTCCAATCTGATAGGGATAACAGTAAGTCTACCTCAGGTTTTGTGTTTACTTTGGGAGGTGGAGCCATTGTATGGAGGAGTGTCAAGCAAAAGTGCGTGGCGGAATCCACCATGAAAGCTGAGTATGTGGCAGCCTCTGAGGCGGCCAAAGAAGTTGTATGGCTCAGGAACTTCCTGATGGACTTGGATGTGATTCCTGGTTTGCCCAGAACTATCACAATTTATTGTGATAAAAGTGGTGCAGTTGCAAACTCGAAGGAACTACGAGCCCATAAGGCTAGTAAACACATAGAGCGCAAGTACCACCTGATACGAGAAATCGTAAAGAGAGGAGAAGTTGCTGTGGCCAAGATTGCATCAGAGGATAACCTGGTAGATCCTTTCACTAAGGCCCTTCCGGTGAGACCTTTTGATAGGCACGAGGAGGGAATGGGGATCAGATGTATGACACTTTGAGGATAGCATAGTCTTTTAGTATAAGTGGGAGATTGTAGGAATGTATACTAAAAAGTCTATCTTTTGTATGAACATCTTTATTTTGGAATAAGAATCACATGATCATTGTTTGCATATTTTTATGGTTATGCAATATTGTCTAATACTTTACATTGTAGATAACATGGTGTGTGGTGTCACACAGGAGACCATGTTATCGGCCCCTTGAAAAGTATAAGCAAAGACTCACAACCGAGATGGCTTTGGACAGACCATCGGAATGGTTGTAGTGTGATTTGGTATTGGTTTGTCTTGACCATAGAATCACACTAGTGCACTTTGTGTGTATTGAGCAGGACCGACTTAGAGGTGATTTGATTTATTCCTGACTACATAATCGAATCGGATCTCAGATATTATTTAGTACATGCTCTTAATCCCGATATAATAACGGGCACATATACTTAATACTCATCTCTTTGATTTACCAATGGGCGAGATTTATAGATTAAATCGATAGGCTCGGTAAGTTGGGAGATGATATTATTTATATGGTGTGTCGTTGATTATAGGAGGAAACCATGTCCTATATATTAGGATGATGATGTCCCCTTGAGGAGCTCATAAGGTTCATCATGTAAACCCTACAGGTGGACTTGGTCCGGCATGATGAAAAGGTTGAGTGGTACTACTCAAGGAGATAGATGTTGATAAATTAATGGTCAGTAAATTAATTAATTGATGGACATTCGAGATCTTAAACACGGGGAGAAAATGTACAAATAATATATGGAGCCCATATTATCATATGGGGTTTGGTGAGGTAGATCAATGATGAACCTTTAGTGGATTGGATCATCATTAGTGGATCGGACTTTATGTGGGCTTGATCCATGGGTGGACAAGACCCAACTCCTCCTCATGGTCCCTAATGTAGCCTATTAACACCTCATGAAGCTTAGATCCAATGGATAGAAACAAAACTCTAAGATCCATAGGTAGAGATTAAATCTCTAAGATCCGACGGTTGAGATTAAATCTCTAGATCCGACGGTTGAGATTAAATCCCTATAACCAATGTATGAGATTAATTCATGACTTATCCCTAACTCTATAAAAGGATGACAAGGGAGTTGGCATGGGATAATTGATGAGAGCTAGGGTTTTTGGGCGGCAAGGAAGAGGAATCCTAGTTGAGATAGGATTAGGATTAGGGTTTGGAGGCAAGGGTGGCACCAAATAAAGAAGGTATTATTCTCTTCTTCTTCCTCTTTTGGCCAGCGTCCAACACCTCTCCAGCCTCTTTTCCAGCCTTGGTCGGCACCCAAAAGCTCCCTTCTCCTTCTCCTTAGGTGGTGGAAACAAGATATAGGGCTTCCCTTGGTGTCTTGGTTGTTTTCCACCATCTTCTCCTTCACCTAGTTGGCCGGCGGCAAGGATAGTTTTCAGTTCCTTGTTGGTTGTTTCTAGAGAGGAGAAAAACCTTGTTTCTATTCTTCTTCTTGCTTTGGAAGAGCAAGGAAGGAAGATTTTCGATCTAGGAGCTTCGACTTTTGGTAGATCGTCGCCTACACGACATCCAAAAGAAGGAAGGTCATACATTAGAAGATCGAGAGGTATACCTATTCTACTTTCTTCTTTTGTTTATTGCTTGTATTTGTTTTTCAATTATAAGCATGTTATAAATCTGTAAATGGATAAATAATACTTGGATCCCGAGTATAAACACGAAAACCGGCGATCCGGAAATCGTCTATTCCGCGGCTACTCGTAGAATAGAGGATGGTCACTTGAACAACTAGTTTGTTCAAGTGACCTCTCTAAACGAATAGCACGACGATGACTTGGTGGTTTGGGCAATCCCTTTTGTCCATGATTAAATTTTTTTAATCGAGGGACATCGAAGGGATCGCCATGGACAAGCTACCGAGGTGAAGTGAGAAGCAAAGTTTCCCCTCACGGACTCGATAAGCAAAACCCTTCATTAGAATTCTCAAATTCTCCACCATGATCACTACGGATCCGGTTGATTTTGAGATTTCTTTCATTCTCTACTCTTTTGCTAAAACCTATAATTATTTCTAGGGTATTGTCCTTATATTTCATAAAATACACCCAAGTATATCTAGAAAAATCATCAACTATAACTAAGCAATATTTACTACCATTCAAAGAAGGAGTACTATGACAGTCAAATAAATCTAAATGAATAAGCTCTAAAGGTAAAGAAGTACTAGTTAAAGTTTTACCCTTTTGTGATGACTTTGATTGTTTTCCTTCTTGGCATGCCTCACACATCTTGTCTTTGATGTACTTCACTTTTGGCAATCCCTTCACTAGCTCCAATTTAGCTATCTTAGCTATGTTCTTCATGTTGATATGCCCTAATCTCCTATGTCATAGCCAATTTTCTTCTTCTTTTGTCATAAGACACTTAGGGGAAATGTTAAAAGTATAGGATAAATCAACATAGTAAATATTGGATTACCTATATCCTACTAACATGCAATCATTTAATTTCTTGTGTCTTATAAAGCATTTAGTAGAATTAAATTTAACATCAAAATCAGCATCACATAATTGGCTAACACTAAGCAAGTTGAATTCATATTTTTAACTAAAAATACTTTATGAATGGCAAGTTTTGGGGATACCTCAATTGTGCTTTTTTCTAGAATTTTAAGTTTATCACTATTACCAAATGACACAGTTCTCTTGCTAAGATGGTTGATTGTGGAGAATTTGCTCACATCTCCGGTCATATGTCTTGAGCAACCACTATCAACAATCCACATGCTTGTCCTTCTACCTAAACAACATGAAAAACACAAGCCTTAGGCACCCAAATTTTTTGACCGGTAGCATTAACTATAAAACTCTTGCCTTTTTACCATTGCTCCTAAGTGTTGATTTCCTACTAATGAGTGAGGTAAAGGCTACTTCCTTCTCCTTGGGCCTATATCTTATACCGACCTTGTTGTAAATAGCCCTTTGGTCTCTAAGTATCATGTCTGGATATTTAGATCCATTTGTGAATTTCTCTAAACATGGTCTTAATTCACCTATTTTCTTTTTAAGTTCATCATTTTCATCCTTAAATGAGCATGCATCATTACATGAAATTTCTACATTCCTAATTTCCTTAATTTATACTTTCAAATCCTTAATCCTAGATTTAGATTTATTTAATGCATTTTGAAGACATGCAATGGTTTTGTACAATAATTCTACTCTAGGGGAGTCTCTCACCTCATCATCGCTAGAGGATGATTCGTCGCTTAATGATAATTATGACTCCACTTGAGCTTCCGGCTTCATTTTCTAAAGCCATGAGTGCTATATGCCTTGTAATGTGGCACAACTCCTCATCATCGGAAGAATCTTCTAGACTTTGTGTATCCCAAGTTTGGGCTACCATGGCCTCCTTCTTCTTCTTTTCCTTCTTATCATTCTTCTTTTCCTTCTCCTTCTCCTTCCTCTTTAGGTGCGAGCAATTTGGATTGATGTGCCCTTTTTTATTACAACCATAGCAAGTCACATTAGTGTTAGAAATAGAACTACTAGAGGATTTACCTTTTGAGGATTGGAACATCCTCCTCACATCTTTTTGGTGAGCTTCCTTGATCTCCCACCAAACTTCTTTATATAATGAGTCACCTCGCTTGCAGACAACTCATCACCGCTACTAGAGGACTCCTCCTCCGATTCGGATGAAGAAGAAATCTCCTTCTTTTCTTTCTTCTTTTTCTCCTTTTTACCTACAAAAAGAGCTACACCTTTTTCCTTCGACGAAGTGTTAGCTTGCTCATGTAGTTCAAACTCACAAAATAGTTCATCTAATTTGACTGAAGAAAGGTCCCTAGAAACTTTATAAGCATCTACCATTGATGCCCATAAAGTTGTTCTAGGGAAGGCTTGAAGCACATACCTTACGAGGTCTCAGTTTTCAACCTTCTCACCTATTACGTGTAGTCTATGTTGGTGCAGGGGCACCAGATGATCGAACCTGTGTTTTGATTATGGAAAAGACACAAAGTTAAGATTACATCGTTATCTCACGAGCTAAATCGAGTGTGCAGAAAAATGCTAAAGCTGGAGCTGAAGGCTAGTGACACCCGGAGGAAGCCGCGGTAGTCGGGCGACACTCGAGTGACTTCAGAGGGAGCCGAAGGAATCGAGTGGAAGGCCAGAAGCGAGAGCTACAAAGTAAGTGTCGAGGTAAGCTCGTGTGTGTGAGCTTAAGTGAGGTCGTATCCTCCTTACGGGGATGGTCTTAAGCATAGATCCGACCAAAGATATCCCATGGATGGTCTAGGTCGAGATCGGATGGTCGACGATTGTCGAAATTATGTTTTTGTTGAGCTAACTTTGACTTGCAGCAAGCATTAGTCGATTGCCAGCTTGGAGCACTCGACTGCCATGCATCAGTCGACTTCCCACGATCAGAACTCGACTGATGCTTCCATCAGTCGACTGATGGTCAAGGATCAGCTTCGAGGAGTCAAGCCTTATCACCTCATTCGAAGGAGTTTTTTTGCCCATTTGTGATTGGTTGAGGACCCATTCGATGAGGGGCTCAAAGGCTATAAAAGGAGGGCTTCTCCTAAGGTTTTTCATCAATTAAAAAGCTCTCCAAAGCCTCCACAAAGCGCCGCTCTTCTACGACACTCCTACGACGAAGCGCTGCAAGACGACGACTCTGTTAGACCTTTGTAATGGCTAGAGGGGGTGATTAGCCTTTCTTTGTTTCTACAAAGTATGTTAGCGGAATAAATACAAATACAAATAAGAATGAGAAACAAGAATACAATACTAACACCCTATGTACGTAGTTCGGAGATGACGCTCCTACTCCACGGTAATCCGTAAGGTGGATTAGCCCTAGCCAAGCTTCACTAAATCCTCCTTTGGATGAACCAAGGTGGAGAAACCTTGTCTTACAATTCACTCCTCTTCTTTACAATGATGGAAGATGAAGACTAGAGAAGAGGAGGTTTAGAATCACAAAAACACTTGGAGAAAACTTGGTGAGCACGAGGGTGTAGCTAGGAATGAGAGCACTAGTTTCACCAAGCTCCCCAAGGCCTCTTCTTATAGAAGAAGGGATGTTTTTTCCGTTGAGCTTTGATCAGTCGACTGATGCTCACCATCAGTCGATTACCGTCGAAGCTAACGACTTCTGATAAAGTGGATCTGTGGGGATTCGCAGTCGCTATTTTCAACGGGAGGCCTATCAGTCGACTGATCACTTCATCAGTCGACTGATGAAGTGATCAGTCGAGTGATCGCCGCGAGGAGTTGAATGAGATTAGTCATTCGACGGCTGATCGATGCTATCGATCGACTACGATTCTGTCGTCACGACCGATAGTTCGGTTTTGACCGACTCGACGAGCACCTTATCAGTCGACTGATACTAGTCAAGTATGAATAATTCATACTTGAATTGACTCCCTAGACCTAGACTTGACCTTCTAACTCTTCCTTCAGCCTTGCGCCTACCTTAAAGAGTTTCCTTCGGCCTCGTCATGTCTTGGGTTGCCAAAAGCTTGGACTTTACGCCGCCAAGACTACAAGCTTGGACTTATGTTGCCAAGACTTTACTTTGGACTTCTTTTGCCAAGGTTTACTTGGACTTTATGCTGCCAAGACTACAAGCTTGGTTTTACGCTGCCAAGTCCATCCCTTGGACTTCCTTTGCCAAGGTTCACTTGGACTTTACGCTGCCAAGACTACAAGCTTGGTCTTACGCTGCCAAGTCCATCCCTTGGACTTCCTTTACCAAGGTTCACTTGAATTTTACGCTACCAAGACTACAAGCTTGGTCTTACGCTGCCAAGTCCATCCCTTGGACTTCCTTTGCCAAGATCATACTTGGACTTCCTTTTACCAAGTCTTCATCCTTGGATTTCCCTATCACTTAAACATGTTCACAATTAGATCACAAATCATTGCCTAACTTAGATGATTATCCAAACATCAAAACACATGAATGCTTGGGGCATTGTTGCACCAACAGACTCAAGCTCCAAGATTCAAGTCTTCAAAAGTCGTCGGTATAAGATTTAATTTGTTTAAGTTATTCTTTTTATTTTGAGCTTTAAATCGTATCAAGGAGTGGGAGAGTGTCCTTCTACCTTGAGTCGTTCTTGAGTTTTGTATTCGTTTAACTCATACCTCCAACGAGGAGTAGTTCGTTTAGTGTTTTGTCCTCCGTGGGTGGTCAAGGACCACTAGGGCCTTGGAGTACTAGCCGTAGGCTACAAACCAAGTAAAAAACCCATTGCCTCTTCTGTGTTAGATTTACTTTCCGCTGTGTTTACTCGTGCCTCAACGAACGATTTCGAAAAAGGATTCTATCGCTATTCACCCCCCTCTAGCAATCCACTCGATCCAATAATTGGTATCAAAGCCGGGGGCGCTCAAATTCGGTGCAACCACCGGTCGAGCATTTTTCTTTTCGTATTTATCATTTTAAGATTTTTCCCACACTACTAATCCAAGACCAAGTCTTGGTACATTATTTTTTGTTGTGTTTTTGCAAGTACTAATTGCTTTTGGAGTAGCCAACGGCAAAATGGCCATAACTTTTCGTACAAGTGGACCCACAAAATGTTCTACCCACCAAATCGAAGCTCTCTGAGAGATCTACAATTCTTACAAGTGTTTACTCTCATAACAAGTTGTCTTCATCCCCAAAAATCGACGTTTAGTACCCTTTTGGGGACATCGAAGGTTGTGAGTACTTACTTTTTGTTTAGTTTCTTATCTCTTTGTTTAACTTTCTATTTCTCATTTGTTTCTTTTTATTTCCCACACCACTAATCCAAGACTCGAATCTTGGCAAGTTTTTTTTTTTGTGTTTTTTTTGTGTGTGCAAGTTTTTCTTTATGGCCTACATTGAGGGGTACAACACCACCCAACCTCCGTTCTTTAGCGGAGATGATTTCTGTTACTGGAAAGGTCGGATGGAGTGTTTTCTAAAAACACAAGTCGAGTCTTGGATAATCATCCAAACTGACTTTGCTCTACCCACCAATGATCAAGGCGAACCCATGAACTTTGACAAGTGGACCACTGCAACCAAGAGACAAATCGAAACTGATACAAAAGCGACTAAAATGTTGCAGTGTGGTTTGTCAAAGGAAGAGCTCAACCACATCAGACCCTTCATCAACGCAAAAGATCTGTGGACAAAACTCATAGAACTAAACGAAGGGACTAACGACGTAAAGGTAAGTAAGAGTGACTTACTACTTAATAAATTGTATAACCTAAAAATGCAGGAATGTGAGAGGGCAATGCAACTACATGCCCGCATTCAAGACATTGTCAACGGTCTGCACACCATCGGACACAAGGTCGAAAATCGCGACCTCCTAAGGTACGTTCTTAATTCATTTCCTAGGACAACCTTGTGGGCATCCATGGTCGATGCCTACAAGGTATCTAAGGACCTTTCGAAGCTTAGGTTAGATGAATTATTTTCCGAGTTTGAACTTCATGAGCTGCCTAACGTGGTCCGGGATGAGAGAGGTATTGCTCTACTTGTAGGACAAAGAAGAAAGCCACCTACCAAGCAAGAAGATGGACTCGAACCCGAAGACGAATCAGAGTCTGAATCTGAAGAGGTGGAAGCAATAGTGAACGTGGTGTGAAAGATCGTTCGGAGGGAAAGGAGGCTACTAAGGAACCAAAAGAGGGCACAATTCAAATCAAATCAAAAGAAGGCTTTTCATGCTACATGGGACAACGAAGAAGGCATTGGCATAATGTACATGGCAAGACCCGAAGAGTCCGAGTCAGAGTCTGAATTCGAATCCAATTACAACACCGACTCCAAACTCGAGGACTACTTCGAGAAGCAACTCAAAGATGGACCAAAAGAGAAAATTAAGGTTAGTCGCTAACTAATTCATACGCTTTAAATACAATTAAATTTCTAACTAGGAAATTAGCTAAATCCGAGTCTAGGGTCGAGTCCTTGGTTGAGGAGGTTGAAACCCTCAAACAAGAGACACCCCTAAACTCTTCGACTAGTTGAGTTCAAGAGCTCGAAGAAGAAGAGAACTCTCTCTTGAAAGGGTGAGTCCAAGAGCTCGAAGCTCGGTTGAACAAGTTCTCGATGGGGTCCAAGCATCTTAACCTACTTCTTGGAACTCAGAGAGTCGTGTACAATAGAGCCGGACTCGGATATAGCTCAAAGACTACGAATATATCTTACATGTCTATCGTAAACCGTAGTCATTATCAAGTCCAAGCATGGGTCCCGAAAACTTTATTAAACTCACATATAAGGACCAATAGGTTTTGGATTCCCTAGGGTCAAGTTCATTACTTGGCCAGACCATATTGGTTCAATGATCCAGCGGGAGCTATTACCAAAATGGTATATCCAATAAACTAAACCTTTTTGTTAGAATGGTTAGATAGGACTATAACTCGTCAATGCTTGATAACATAGTACCAGGATGCAGCGAGATGATAGTACGCTAGGAAAATGGAGTCTTGTGTATTCGGGCTAGATAAGGCATATCTAGTTTGGTTCACTTGACCGAGTGGAACTAGCTGAAGCTACCTCGTCGTATCCTAGACTAGTTAGACCAGGAAGTGGTCTTAGGTGAGTCAAGTTACTATTTTCTCGAAATTGGTTTTGTTTAAGGAAGTGGTAGTTTTTTCGATCAAAGAAGGCCCCTGTGCCTCGCCACGACCTGGAAGCCAAGATCTTGAAAAGGTGACTTGATGAGCTTAGGATAGAATCCGAATCTAACACAAGGTTGACCAGTTTCAAATCATTAAATTTAATCAAGTTAAAATTGGAATCATCTCACACAACATATAAAGTGAACCAATTCTAAGACACTTAGAATGGGTGAGATAAATAAGGAACAATTTCAATTTACATAATCTTTTCAAAAATGATATCTATTTTTCAAACTATCGAGCTTAAACGTTTACTTATACTCGGACAAAACTCTAAATATACAACCTTCTAGGTCAATGTTTAGCGCCCCCTAACTCTTCTATACCTTATATACTTGATTAAGGGGGAGAGCAAACTAACCCTAAGGGTTATATATTTTCAAAAGTTATTAGCGTATATGTATCTTGAAACTCAAAGATAATTTTATAAGTATTTTGAAAATCAAATTAGTCTCAAGACTTATATTGTTGGTGCAGAGGGTTATACCTCGAACCAAAGTAAATCGAGACACATGCTTGGACTAATGTTAGATAATCTTTATGCATGCTACTTTTTTGTTAAAAACCCCTACTTTTTATATACAACCCCAAATCTTTTTTGATTTATGGCAAAAAGGGGAGAAGAGCACAAGTTAAGGGGGAGAACAAAAATTTAAAATTTTTAAGATTAACTTTTTGTTCTAAAACTCACCTAAGGTTAAGGGGGAATTGATTATAATGAGTGCATCATGTACATTTACTCATTTTCCACATTACATTTTTCCTTAACTTTGCGTAAATTTGCCATAGATCAAAAAGAGGGAGATTGTTGGTGCAGGGGCACCATATGATCGAACCTGTGTTTTGATTATGGCAAAGACGCAAAGTTAAGATTACATTGTTATCTCACGAGCTGAATTGAGTGTGAAAAAAAATGCTAAAGCTGAAGCTGAAGGCTAGCGACACCTAGAGGAAGCTGCGGTGGTTGAGCGACACTTGAGTGACTTCGGAGGGAGCCGAAGGAATCGAGTGGAAGGCCGAAAGCGAGAGCTACAAAGTAAGTATCGAGGTAAGCTCGTGTGTGTGAGCGTAAGTGAGGTTGTATCCTCCTTACGGGGATGGTCTTAAGCGTAGATCCGACCAAAGATATCCCATGGATGGTCTAGGTCGAGATCGGACAGTCGGCGACCGTCGAAATTATGTTTTTGTTGAGCTAACTTTGACTTGCAGCAAGCATCAGTCGACTGCCAGCTTGGAGCACTCGACTGTCATCCATCAGTCGACTGCCCGCGATCAGCACTCGACTGATGCTTCCATCAGTCGACTGATGATGGGCATCTGTCGACTGATGGTCAAGGATCATCTTCGAGGAGTTAAGCCTTATCACCTCATTCCAAGGAGCTTTTGTGCCCATTTGTGATTGGTTGAGGACCCATTCGATGAGGGGCTCAAAGGCTATAAAAGGAGGGCTTCTCCTAGGGTTGTTCATCAATTAAAAAGCTATCCAAAGCCTCCATAAAGCGCCACTCTTCTACGACAATCCTACGATGAAGCACTGCCAAGACGATGACTCAAGCTCCAAGATTCAAGTCTTCAAAAGTCGTCGGTATAAGCTTTAATTTGTTTAAGTTATTCTTTTTATTTCGAGCTTTAAATCGTATCAAGGAGAGGGGGAGTGTCCCTCTACCTTGAGTCGTTCTCGAGTTTTGTATTCGTTTAACTCCTACCTCCAATGAGGAGGAGTTCGTTTAGTGTTTTGCCCTTCGTGCTAGTCAAGGAACACTAGGGCCTTGGAGTAGTAGCCGTAGGCTACGAACCAAGTAAAAAACTCATTGTCTCTTCTGTTTTAGATTTATTTTCCGATGTGTTTACTCGTGCCTCAACGAACGATTTTGAAAAAGGATTCTATCGCTATTCACCCCCCCTCTAGCGATCCGCTCGATCCAACAGTCTGTTGACTACCTCCTTGAATCGACCATGCATTTGGCTCACAGTCTCGTTAGTCTTCATGTTGAAGCTTTGGAGTTGACATATCAATAAGTCCCTCTTGGTTCTCCTCATCTCCTTTGACCCTTCATTTAGTTCAATGAGCTTCTCCCAAAGCTCCTTTGCGGATTCGAAGGGTCCTACTTTGCTTAGTTGCTCTTTAGACAAACCATATTGAAGTGTGGTTGTTGCTTTGGTATTGACTTGGGCCTTCTTCGCCATCTCCCTAGTCCAATCCTTCGTTGGTATTGGCGCTCCAAATTCATCGACCGACTTCTCGAAACCATCTATAATACTAAGCCAATTATCAATATCATTCATAAGATAGTACTCCGTCTTACATTTCCAATAGCCGAAGTTGTTGCCGTCGAAGAACAGAGGCCGCGTCATGCTATATCCCTCTTGAAATGCCATTGTGCTCCAATTGATGGTTAAATCTTTCGACGTGATCCGGGCTCTGATACCACTTGTTGGGGATCTTTGGAAGGCTAGAGGGGGTGAATAGCCTCTCTTGAATTCTACAAACAAAGTTAGCGGAAGCAAAAACGAATACTAAAGAAAACAAGAGATAAAAATGCAACCACTAACAAAAACGATTTAACGTGGTTCAGAGATTATGCTCTTACTCTACGGTGATCCGTAAGGTGGATCAACCCAAACAAATCTTCACTAAGAGCTCCTTTTAGGTGGAGAAGCCTTCTTTACAAATGAACTCCTCTTCTTACAAATGATGTAGATGAAAATAAGAGAAGAGGATATTAGAAATCACTAGAAGGCTATTGAAGACGTGGGGAGCTTGAGAGTATGAGTATGAATATAAGCACTAGCCTCCTCAAGCACCCCATGGCCTCTTTTTTTAGAGAAGAGGTTGATTTTCCTATTGGGGCTGGAGCAGTCGACTGATGGTCTCCATCAATCGACTGCTGCTGTAGCTGACGCAATCCAATGGATTTTAACGAGCCCGATCGTGATTTGTCACTATTGGAGGATCGGTGGCCGGCCAAAGGGGGTGAATAGCCTTCCTCGTAGATGGTGGAGTTCGATCGCATCTTAATTATCTACGATTAGGTTAGCACAATGGAAAAATAAAACCAAAGACAATTAAGCAAATGCAAGAAGTAAAGGAGACAAATGCTAACACAAATGTGTAACGTGGTTCACGACCGTTGCCGCTAGTCCACGACTCGATTTGTTCCAAGGTGAATTACTCCTTAACCAATCCACTAATCTCTCTTTTGCACTAAGCAAGGTGGAGGTAAACCTTTCCTTTACAATCTCTCCTTTTACAATAAGATTGAAATAAAAGCTAGTAAGAGGAGTAGAAAACATATTGGCACTTGGGAGTATGTTTACAGGTGAAACATTTTCCATCCCAAGTGACCCAAGGCCCCTTCATATAGGGAAGAGTCCATTCTTCCTGTTGGACACCGAGCAGTCGACTGATGCAACCATCAGTCGACTATTGCTGTAGGCGTTGCCTCGTAATGGCTTCATCCACATTGGATTCCAACAAACAACTCCCATATTAGTCGACTATTCTTCCCATCAGTCGACTGATGGAGCCATCAGTCGAGTGACTGAAGCGATCACTCGACTAATCAACCTTCTGTGCCCAAACTTGCCTTGATCAGACGACTGTTGTCCCTTGGCAGTCGACTGATGGTCGAGCAGTCGACTCTCAAACCCTAGCAGTAGTCTGTTGGGCTAGAAATGGTTCGGTCCAACATCGATCAAGTCCATTCGACCTAGAGCAGTCGACTGCTACCTATAGCAGTCGACTGGTGTCGGGTAAAATCTCAAACCAACCTTTGGTTGAGCCTCCGACACTCGACTTAGCCATTCGGCCAAGTTCACCTATGAGCTACCCCGTCCCGGGTTACAATCGCTCACTCTCATCTCTCTTGGAGTCCTTCGCCTTGAAGCCCTCTTCGTCCGCCCACGTCCCTCAGATGCACCGAGCGCACGTCTTCGTAATGTCATCCTTCGCGTCTCACCCTGAAGTCTTCTTCCTTGGCTTCACTCCAATTCTCCTCGTCTGGCGGTCCCTCGGATGCATCAAGCGCACAGCTTCGCAATGCCATCCTTCACCAACTCAAGGACTGAGTCATGAAATGGTGATCTTGCCAATGCTTTGTCAAGCTAACCATGTGTGAATTACTAAGTCCTACATGACTTCAACACACATGTTAAATCCATAAACAACCTAACTTAAACCTTTGCCACACACATCAAAACACATCATCCATGGGTTGATTGCCCTAACAATCTCCCTCTTTTTGATGTGTGGAAACCATGTTTAAGTTAGGTGAAACATTAATCAAAATGCATAAGGAAGGAAAGCATGTAAAGCATGGATATCAAACATGAATATCAACTCCCCCTTAATACATGCTACTCCCCCTTAACACATGCTAATTCCCTCTAGCATGATTAACTTAAACCCTCAAATTTCTCCCCCTTTGACACCATCAATGTCACGCCCGCCCTTCCGGGACCCTAAATGTCCGGAGAGGCGGCGCGTGACGCGACCGTACATACCTTTCATACAGCGGAAGACTTTATATATATATACTTCTTATTTCTTACAGCGGAAGACTTAAGACCTAAATACTTTTTTTTTTCCTTTAAACATAGATATGCATTAACACTTCTTCTTAACATAGAGTATGTTTCATAGCATAGCATGCATAGATACTCCTTCTTACTTCTTCTTTACTTCTTCTTATCAACATAAAGCATTCTTCTTTACTTCTTCTTATCAACATAAAGCATGCATCATATATATATATATAGATACTTAGGGCTTAGTAGGTTCATAACATCATCGTCATAGGGAGACATAAGTAAAGACATCCATAGACATCATCATCATAGGTAATACATGTATAAGTAGACTTAACGGATCTTCTCCACCATGCCACTACCACACACATTGACCCCTCCTGCTGCTCCCTTTAGTTTATCCATCCCTTACCCTTATCTGCAGTACGAGGGAAAGATAAACTATAAGCACATAGGCTTAGTAAGATCCTGTCCTACTCACAAAAAACCATACATCATCATTAATCATGACTTGTAGCATTTATAACATATAATCAATATATCATGTAACATTCATGGCATCATCAACTTAACTTGTAGCTTAAGTAACATGAGATAATATAGCATGGATCATCCCTAACTTAGCAGCATAACATGAAATATATATATATACTTAATCACCATAATATGCATCATATGTAACTTAGTAACCTAACATCATAGCGTACCATCGAACATAACATGTAACTTATACATCATGACGTATCATCTAACATAACAGGTAACTTAAACATTTTGACATATCATCTAACATAACACGTAACTTAAACATTATGGCATATCATCTAACATAACATGTAACTTAAACATTATGGCATATCATCTAACATAACACGTAACTTAAACATTAAGGCATATCATCTAACATAACATGTAACTTAAACATTATGGCATATCATCTAACATAACATGTAACTTAAACATTATGGCATATCATCTAACATAACACGTAACTTAAACATTATGGCATATCATCTAACATAACATGTAACTTAAACATTATGGCATATCATCTAACATAACATGTAACTTAAACATTATGGCATATCATCTAACATAACACGTAACTTAAACATTATGGCATATCATCTAGCATAACATGTAACTTAAACATTATGGCATATCATCTAGCATAACAGGTAACTTAAACATTAAGGCATATCATCTAACATAACATGTAACTTAAACATTATGGCATATCATCTAACATAACATGTAACTTAAACATTATGGCATATCATCTAACATAACACGTAACTTAAACATTATCAGGCAAACATATGCAAGATGCTTTTGAAAACATATATGTTAGGTACGTAAATATAGATCTCAACATATTTGGGCCCGGCATTGTACCACTTCTTCATTATCATAGCGCGCATCCCTAAATAGGCCCGAGGTAGCAAGTCTCGAACCTAATAGGTTTCTAGGCCCGAGTCTTATTCCATCGACCTAGGGGCAATCGTCATAGCGTAGAAGCCCATCCTAGGCCCGAGTCTTACTCCATCGACCTAAGGCATCTTGGAGCCCATCCCGTACTAGGCCCGAATCTTATTCCATCGACCTAGGGGCAATCATACATAGAAGCCCATCCTAGGCCCGAGTCTTATTCCATCGACCTAGGGCATCTTAGGAGCCCATCCCTTCTTGGACCTTGTTAAGGTCTTGGTACAAGCCATGCAGAAAGTAAAATACTTATATGCTTATTTTACAACATAGCTTATTTCTTTAACATAGCATAGCATACTTCATTTCATACACATCATGCTTCATTTCATTAACATAGCATAGCATACTTCATTTCATAACACATCATGCTTCATTTCATTAACATAGCATAGCATACTTCATTTCATAACAACATAGCTTATTTCATTAACATAGCATAGCATACTTCATTTCATACACATCATGCTTCATTTCATTAACATAGCATAGCATACTTCCTTTCATAACACATCATGCTTCATTTCATTAACATAGCGTAGCATACTTCATTTCATAACACATCATGCTTCATTTCATTAACATAGCATAGCATACTTCATTTCATAACAACATAGCTTATTTCATTAACATAGCATAGCATACTTCATGGTATGAACTTCATTGTAACCTAAAGAGATCAAAGGTGGCCGAATGACCCTTATAGGCTTTTTTTAGGGTTTAGACTTTTAACCTAATTCAAGTAACATACATAGGCATACAAATTCCATAAATTTCATGGTATGAACTTCATTGTGACCTAAAGGACCAAAGGTGGCCGAATGGCCCTTAAAGGCTTTTTAGGGTTTAGACTTTTAACCTAATTCAAGTAACATACATAGGCATACAAATTCCATAAATTTCATGGTATGAACTTCATTGTGACCTAAAGGACCAAAGGTGGCCGAATGGCCCTTAAAGGCTTTTTAGGGTTTAGACTTTTAACCTAATTCAAGTAACATACATATGCATACAAGTTCCATAAAATTCATGGTATGAACTTCATTGTAACCTAAAAGACCAAAGGTGGCCGAATGGCCCTTAAAGGCTCTTTAGGGTTTAGACTTTTAACCTAATTCATTAAACATGACTACAACATCATAACCCTACAAAACATGGATTGAAACCTCATTGGGTCTTAGATATCTAGGGGTGGCCGAATGGGTCTTTAGTGGCTATTAGGGTTAGCTTTTGTCCTAATCCACTTTAACCCCTAACATCATCATCTAGTTATAAACAACATAGCATAGAGCTTCATTGAATCCTAAATCATGGCTTGGCCGAATAGGCCTTAGTGGTTATTAGGGTTAGCTTTTGTCCTAATCCCCTTTAACCCCTAACATCATCATCTAGTTATAAACAACATAGCATAGAGCTTCATTGAATCCTAAATCATGGCTTGGCCGAATAGGCCTTAGTGGTTATTAGGGTTAGCTTTTGTCCTAATCCCCTTTAACCTCTAACATCATCATCTAGTTATAAACAACATAGCATAGAGCTTCATTGAACCCTAAATCATGGCTTGGCCGAATATATCATGTAGGTTTCTTTTACAAAAAAAATAGCAAATCGAGCTACTCGTATGCGGTGAGGATACTTACTTCCTTGGCGTTGCTTTTGGTGGAAGGAAAACCTAAGGAAGAACCAACCCTAGCCTTCTCTTGCTTGGATGAGATTCGGCCAAAGGTGGAGAAGAAGCTAGAATTCGGTGAGGAGAAGAAGAAGAAGGGTGGAAGTGACCAAATCCAATCTTCCCTCTTCTTTATAAAGGGGGGAGGAAGAGAAGTTCCTCTTTTCTTGTCCATGCCTCTTCATTTACTCCTAGTCCCACTTATCTATAGTTTCCCCCTCTTCCTTAATCATATAATCCTATTGGGCTTCTGGTTAGTGGGTGCATCTATAAGGCTTGGCTATCTCTAGAGGTTTGGGGTTCAATTCTTAGGCCTTGCACCCCCTTTTTGGCTTATTTTCTTTTATTTTGAAAAATAAAGCCCATGATCATCAAGCCAAAATTTTTGTAAAATTGCTAGGAATTTTATGGGCGTTACAATCCTTCATACCTTTAAAAGTTTAGTCCTCGAAACTTAGAACAATTAATAGTATACCTTCATGTCCTCCTCGCGTTCCCGGGTAGCTTCCTAAATGCAGTTGATTACGCCCAGGACCTTTACTAAGGGCACCTCTTTGTTCCTTAGCCTCTTGATTTCTCGGTCTAGTATTTGGATAGGGACTTTCAATACCAGGTCCTCTTGAACTTGTCTTGTTTGTGGCTCGATCACTTGAGTACATCTTGGAAATGCATTTCTTGAGCCAGAGACATGGAACACGTTGTGAATAGCCGCATCTCTTGAGGCGACTCTAGCTTGTAAGCTACATTGCCAATCCTCTGCGATATCGGATCGGTCCCACGTATGCGTGGACTCAGTTTACCCTTCCTTCCGAACCTCATTACTCCCTCCATGGGAGCCACTTTGAGAATACTAGGTCCCCAACCTCGAATTCTAATGGTCTACGCCTCTTATCCGCATAGCTCTTTTGTCGGCTTTGGGCAGTTTCAATTCTCTGGCGGATGTTCCGTATAGCTCTGGTGGTGTCGTCGATGAAATCCGTCTGGAGTCCCATCCTCTTCTTTTCACCACCCTCATACGGCATATGGAGATCTACATTTCCTCCGTATAGAGCCTCGTAGGTGCCATTCCAATAGTAGCTTGGTAGCTATTATTGTAGGCGATCTGCCAAATATAAGTATCGACACGGCTACCCTTGAAATCCGAGCGCGGGCTCTTAACATATCTTCGATTGCCAGATTTACTCTTTGGTCTGTCCGTCGCAGGGATGGTAGGCGATCTTGAACAATAGCTTTTGTGCTGGGCCTTACGAGCGCATTCCCGAAATGGGAGATAAGCGACCATCTCATCGAAATGATGGTCTTAGGAATTCCATGTAGTCGATAATTTCCCTAGCATATAACTGAGCCAGTTGCTCCGTCGAATAGGTCATCTTGATTGCTAAGAAATGGGCGGACTTAGTCAATCTGTCTACAATCACCCATATAGCATCGTAACCGTTTGTCGTCTTGGGCAATCCTGAGATGAAATCCATAGAAATGTCCTCCCATTTCCATTCTGGAATCTGGATCATTTGCGGTGTTCCTCCGAGTCTTTGGTGCTCTCTGCCTTAACCCTTTGGCATGTCGGTCAATCTTGACATCTTGAGCCACATCTCTTTTTCATTCGAACCACGAACTTTCGTTTAAGGTCTTGGTACATCTTGGTGGTTCGGGATGCATCGCATAGGGAGTTTTGTGAGCGTCCCCAAATATCTCCTCCCACAATTCTGGATTGTCGGAAATACACAAGCGATCCCTGAGGTAGAGTACTCCACTATCAGAGATCCGGAACCCATCGTCCTTTCCCTCTAGGACCTCTTGCTTGATCCTCTGAAGGCTTGGGTCACGGCTTGCTTTTCCAGTATATCATCGAACAGCGTCGGTGTTATCGTCAGGGTCGAGAGCTGTCGGAGATGATTTCCACCCGTAACGCATAATCTCTTTTCTAAGGGTCGAGATAGCATCGAGAGGACATCAAGGTGGCGCGGGACTTCTGCTGAGTGCATCGACCACCTTGTTAGCTTTCCCGGATGGTAAAGAATCTCGCGATCATAATCCTTGGCGAGCTCGAGCCATCTGCTTGTCTCATGTTGAGTCATACGTGTGAAGAAATATTTGGACTACGGTGAGTACAGTATAGATCCTCTGAGCTCCATAGAGATAATGCCTCCATGTTTTGAGGCAAAGACCATGGCGCTAGCTCTAAATCGTGGGTGGGATAATTCCTTTGTGTTCCTTGAGTTGCCTAGGCGTAGGCAATGACCTTGCCATTCTGCATAAGTGCGGCTCGAGTCCCAACTTGGAAGCGTCCTTTGTACATGTCGAAGCCTTCGTTCTTGGAGAATTGGTGGTCAATCTCCTTTTTAACTCTGTGAAACTCCTCTCGCGGTGTCGTCCACTCATATTTCTTGTCCTTTGGTGAGATCGTCATAGGGCGGCAATCTGGAGAAGTTCTCTACAAACTTCCGGTAGTAGCTTGCTAGCCCAAGAAAACCGATTTATTGGCATTCTTTGGTCAGGTTCGATTACTCACGGCTTCAATCTTCATTGGGTCTACCATCACTCCGTGCTTGGATATTACGTGACCCAAAAATGATACTTGTTCGCCAACTCGTGATTTGGAGAACTTTGCGAATAGTGTTTTTCCCAAGAATCGCAATACCACATTCAGTGTTCGCATGCTCCTGGGGTTCTCGAATATATTAGTATGTCGTCTATGAAGACGATCACAAACTTGTCGAGGTATGCCGATTATACCCGATTAATCAAATCCATGAACATGGCTGGTGCTTTCTTTACTCCGAAGGGCATAACTACGAACTCGTAATGTCCATACCTTGTCCGGAAGGCCGTCTTTGGTATATCATCTGGTTTTACTTTTACTTGATGATAGCCGGACCTTAGGTCAATCTTTGAGAAGACGGCGACACCTTTTAGTTGGTCGAACAGGTCGTCAATCCGTGGTAAAGGGTACCTATTCTTGATCGTCGTTGTTCGGCGGTAGTCTATGCACATGCACATAGACCCATCTTTCTTCTTCACTAATAGATCGAGCTCCCATGGAGAGCGACTTGGCTAATAAGTCCCTTGTCGAGTAACTCCCGTAGCCGCCCTCAAGTTCCTTTAATTCGTTACGCCATACGGTAAGGTGCTTTAGAGATCGGGTTAGTACCGGAATCAACTCGATCTCAAATTCTACTTCTATCCGGGCTAACCTCGTAGTTCATCCGAAATACCTCCGGGTAGTCGCATACCACTGACATTCTCTAGCTTCGGTCCTCATCTTGACTTGTATCAACTACGTGTGCCAAAAACCCGGCACCCACCGCCTAACATCTTACGTGCACCAGTAGGGTCGATAAAATCTTATTGACTCTTCTTCTGCTTCTCCGATAAATTCGAACTTAGGCTCCGCCTCTACTGAATACCACTTTCCTTTTCGCACTCGATCGAAGCCGTACTTGCTTAGAAATCCATGCCCAAGATAATGTCATAATCCTCGCATGTCGAGCACTATCGGATCGCAGAGAGTTCTCTATGCGCACTCGATGGGTGCGGCTCGCAGCATATGAGTGGAGGGCATTACTTCCCCCGAGGGTAGAGTGGTTAAGAACTTGTGATCTAGAGCTTACGGTGGTATGTTTATCATTCCAGTAAAGTGCGTAGAAATAAATGAATGTGTTGCCCCAGTGTCAAATAATGCAGTAGCATGCTGACAGAAAATAATTATCTGACCTGTGACAACTGTAGTGGCATTTGCCACATCTTCTTGGGTGAGAGAGAATACCCTAGCATCTGTCATAGCTGGTGGGGCTTCTAGTCTCCCTTGGTGGATTGGGGTTCCTTCGATTGCGGCCTGCATCTAATGTAGCCGTGGAGGAGCACTCCTGGGCTGGGTATACGGCCGAGGAGGTGCCTGAACCTGGATAGGACAGTCCTTGATTCTATGCTCTGTCCGCCTACGGTTGTAACATCGATTTGTGCCTTGGTAGCATACTCCAGATGTATCTTCCGCAGTAGCGCCTGCAGAGGATCTGGGTTGCTTGCTCAGGACCTCCTTTAGAATTCTCCCATTGTCTCCTCTTGCAGTGGGGTTCCCTTTCCAAGCACGACCTCCCCGACCGGGCCTGTCCTCGCCTTCACTCAGCGCTTTCACGACTAATGTTGTTCGTGTAATGCTCTAATTAAGGCACTATCAACACCTCCTCTCATGCGGTCTATGAACCCCGCCGGCCACATTCAGAGCTATTTCGGGTCGAAGCATCTTCAGCATGAGTCTGACCCTTTCTCTTTCCGTGCTGACCAACTCTGGGCACAGGCGTGCAAGTCGGTTTAATCTCTTCACGGCTTCGCTGACCGATAGGTCACCTTGTCGGAAACCAGTGAACTCGTCGTAATGCTTGTTGGTCACCCTCATGTGGAAGAATTCTTCGAAGAATTCGTGACTCAAATCTGTCCATCTCATCCGATTTACTTGTCTCTTGGTTTTAACCCGCTCCCACCACATCCGAGCATCTCCCGTGCAGGTAATGATACACACTTAATCTTCTCGCATTCGGGCGATCCAAAGAGCTCCACGATGCTTTCCACCGCCTTGAACCGCTTGGGCATCCCATGGTTCACCAGTACCAGAGAAATTTTTCGGCTTTAGTCTCTGCCACTGGATCTGGTAAGCTTCCTGTCGAACCATCGGGCCGGGCCCGTTGGGGGCGAAGAGGTTTCCTCACGATTCATTAGGGTAGTTATTACTTGTTGTTGTTGTAACTTGTCGCTGGAGTTCGTGACTATGTGTAAGGTCATGCGGGGGTGCTAGCTCATCATTTCTACTACTGCGTCTTCCAGACATGTTTATCTTCATACATTAAGGTAAAACTAGTATAAGTTCCCGTTCGTTGTCCTACACATACTTAGACCTAAGCTAACATAAAGTCATTTTAAGCTTAAGGCATCATTCATGTTCTCATGCATAGTTTGCTTAAGGTATTTTATATCATACATGAACAATCATAAGGGTATCATACATATTTTCGCATGTTTAAGCTAGAAGCATTTCCTATCATACATGAATCAAGCATAAGGGAAAAGGTATTTATATATTATACATGAACTAAATAATCTAAAGACATTTCATATCATGCATGATCAAAAAAAAAAAATTAACAAAATTAAAGCATAGACATAGAATTCTTACTTGGAGCAGCAGAATTTGGAGCTTGATGTGTGTGTAGTGGAAAGGCAGATCCGCTCTGATACCAACTCATCACGCCCGCCCTTGGGACCCTAAATGTCGGAGGCGCGCGTGACGCCGACTGACATACCTTTCATACGGAAGACTTTATATATATATACTTCTTATTTCTTACAGCGGAAGACTTAAGACCTAAATACTTTTTTTTTTCCTTTAAACATAGATATGCATTAACACTTCTTCTTAACATAGAGTATGTTTCATAGCATAGCATGCATAGATACTCCTTCTTACTTCTTCTTTACTTCTTCTTATCAACATAAAGCATTCTTCTTCTTCTTATCAACATAAAGCATGCATCATATATATATATATAGATACTTAGGGCTTAGTAGGTTCATAACATCATCGTCATAGGGAGACATAAGTAAAGACATCCATAGACATCATCATCATAGGTAATACATGTATAAGTAGACTTAACGGATCTTCTCCACCATGCCACTACCACACACATTGACCCCTCCTGCTGCTCCCTTTAGTTTATCCATCCCTTACCCTTATCTGCAGTACGAGGGAAAGATAAACTATAAGCACATAGGCTTAGTAAGATCCTGTCCTACTCACAAAAAACCATACATCATCATTAATCATGACTTGTAGCATTTATAACATATAATCAATATATCATGTAACATTCATGGCATCATCAACTTAACTTGTAGCTTAAGTAACATGAGATAATATAGCATGGATCATCCCTAACTTAGCAGCATAACATGAAATATATATATATACTTAATCAGCATAATATGCATCATATGTAACTTAGTAACCTAACATCATAGCATACCATCGAACATAACATGTAACTTATACATCATGACGTATCATCTAACATAACAGGTAACTTAAACATTTTGGCATATCATCTAACATAACACGTAACTTAAACATTATGGCATATCATCTAACATAACATGTAACTTAAACATTATGGCATATCATCTAACATAACACGTAACTTAAACATTAAGGCATATCATCTAACATAACATGTAACTTAAACATTATGGCATATCATCTAACATAACATGTAACTTAAACATTATGGCATATCATCTAACATAACACGTAACTTAAACATTATGGCATATCATCTAACATAACATGTAACTTAAACATTATGGCATATCATCTAACATAACATGTAACTTAAACATTATGGCATATCATCTAGCATAACATGTAACTTAAACATTATGGCATATCATCTAGCATAACAGGTAACTTAAACATTAAGGCATATCATCTAACATAACATGTAACTTAAACATTATGGCATATCATCTAACATAACATGTAACTTAAACATTATGGCATATCATCTAACATAACACGAATTTAAACATTATCAGTGCAAACATATGCAAGATGCTTTTGAAAACATATATGTTAGGTAATGTAAATATAGATCTCAACATATTTGGGCCCGGCATTGTACCACTTCTTCATTATCATAGCGCGCATCCCTAAATAGGCCCGAGGTAGCAAGTCTCGAACCTAATAGGTTCCTAGGCCCGAGTCTTATTCCATCGACCTAGGGGCAATCGTCATAGCGTAGAAGCCCATCCTAGGCCCGAGTCTTACTCCATCGACCTAAGGCATCTTGGAGCCCATCCCGTACTAGGCCCGAATCTTATTCCATCGACCTAGGGGCAATCATACATAGAAGCCCATCCTAGGCCCGAGTCTTATTCCATCGACCTAGGGCATCTTAGGAGCCCATCCCTTCTTGGACCTTGTTAAGGTCTTGGTACAAGCCATGCAGAAAGTAAAATACTTATATGCTTATTTTACAACATAGCTTATTTCTTTAACATAGCATAGCATACTTCATTTCATACACATCATGCTTCATTTCATTAACATAGCATAGCATACTTCATTTCATAACACATCATGCTTCATTTCATTAACATAGCATAGCATACTTCATTTCATAACAACATAGCTTATTTCATTAACATAGCATAGCATACTTCATTTCATACACATCATGCTTCATTTCATTAACATAGCATAGCATACTTCCTTTCATAACACATCATGCTTCATTTCATTAACATAGCGTAGCATACTTCATTTCATAACACATCATGCTTCATTTCATTAACATAGCATAGCATACTTCATTTCATAACAACATAGCTTATTTCATTAACATAGCATAGCATACTTCATGGTATGAACTTCATTGTAACCTAAAGAGATCAAAGGTGGCCGAATGGCCCTTATAGGCTTTTTTTAGGGTTTAGACTTTTAACCTAATTCAAGTAACATACATAGGCATACAAATTCCATAAATTTCATGGTATGAACTTCATTGTGACCTAAAGGACCAAAGGTGGCCGAATGGCCCTTAAAGGCTTTTTAGGGTTTAGACTTTTAACCTAATTCAAGTAACATACATAGGCATACAAATTCCATAAATTTCATGGTATGAACTTCATTGTGACCTAAAGGACCAAAGGTGGCCGAATGTCCCTTAAAGGCTTTTTAGGGTTTAGACTTTTAACCTAATTCAAGTAACATACATATGCATACAAGTTCCATAAAATTCATGGTATGAACTTCATTGTAACCTAAAAGACCAAAGGTGGCCGAATGGCCCTTAAAGGCTCTTTAGGGTTTAGACTTTTAACCTAATTCATTAAACATGACTACAACATCATAACCCTACAAAACATGGATTGAAACCTCATTGGGTCTTAGATATCTAGGGGTGGCCGAATGGGTCTTTAGTGGCTATTAGGGTTAGCTTTTGTCCTAATCCACTTTAACCCCTAACATCATCATCTAGTTATAAACAACATAGCATAGAGCTTCATTGAATCCTAAATCATGGCTTGGCCGAATAGGCCTTAGTGGTTATTAGGGTTAGCTTTTGTCCTAATCCCCTTTAACCCCTAACATCATCATCTAGTTATAAACAACATAGCATAGAGCTTCATTGAATCCTAAATCATGGCTTGGCCGAATAGGCCTTAGTGGTTATTAGGGTTAGCTTTTGTCCTAATCCCCTTTAACCCCTAACATCATCATCTAGTTATAAACAACATAGCATAGAGCTTCATTGAACCCTAAATCATGGCTTGGCCGAATATATCATGTAGGTTTCTTTTACAAAAAAATAGCAATCTGAGCTACTCGTATGCAGTGAGGGATACTTACTTCCTTCTCGTTGCTTTTTGGTGGAAGGAAAACCTAAGGAAGAACCAACCCTAGCCTTCTCTTGCTTGGATGAGATTCGGCCAAAGGTGGAGAAGAAGCTAGAATTCGGTGAGGAGAAGAAGAAGAAGGGTGGAAGTGACCAAATCCAATCTTCCCTCTTCTTTATAAAGGGGGGGGGGGGGGGAGGAAGAGAAGTTCCTCTTTTCTTTTCCATGCCTCTTCATTTACTCCTAGTCCCACTTATCTATAGTTTCCCCCCTTTTCCTTAATCATATAATCCTATTGGGCTTCTGGTTAGTGGGTGCATCTATAAGGCTTGGCTATCTCTAGAGGTTTGGGGTTCAATTCTTAGGCCTTGCACCCCTTTTTGGCTTATTTTCTTTTATTTTTGAAAAGGCCCACATAAAGCCCATGATCATCAAGCCAAAAATTTCTGTAAAATTGCTAGGAATAGGTGATGTTTGGCTTTCGAATTCGCCAAGTACTCCTCTCTTTGCTTCTTGGTCCATCTCGATTTCTCTAGTGGCTCCCCTTCTTCATCCCTAGGCAACTCGAAACCATTTTTCATAATTAACATTATATCGAAGTCGGTCTCGAAGAATACCTTCATTCTCTTTTTCCATCAAGCGAATTCGCCCTCGAACTTGGGTGGATGGATGTTTGAGCCGACCATCCTTGTTGTCGTGCTTGTTGCGGCGGTGAGTCCGATGACAAGCAACCTTGCTCTGATACCACTTGTTGGAGGATCGATGTGTTGGATCGAGCTGATCGCTAGAGGGGGGTGAATAGCGATATAACTTTTTCATATGAATTCGTTCGAGTGGACAATTATACGCAGCGAAAAGATAAATGAAAACTAAAAGAGACAAGTAGATTTTTTACTTGGTTCGTAGCCTTCGGCTACTACTCTAAGGCCCTAGTGATCCTTGATCACGCATGGAGGGCAAATCACTAAAGAACTCCTCCTCGTTGGAGGTAGGAGTTAATCGAATACAAGAAAATACCAAAAGCTTGAGGCAGAGGAACACTCCCCCTCTCCTCGTTACGATAAAAACTCTGAGACAATAAAGAAATAAACTGAATTGAGGCTTATATCGACGGGACAAAATATAAACAATTAAACCTAGAGCGTCGGAGCGGTAGCACTTCGTTTTCGGAGAGTTGTAGCTTTGCGGAGGCTCTTGGAAGCTTAGAATTGATGAGAAAACCCTAGGATAGGCTCTCCTTTTATAGCCTTTGAGCCCCTTTTTGAGAGGAACTTCAACCAATAGAAATTGGGCACAAGACTCCTTGAAAAATGGTGATAAAGCTTGACTCCTCGAGGCTGATCCTTGAGCATCAGTCGACTGATGACCATCATCAGTCGATTGATGGCGACATCGATCGAATCTTGGCCGTAAGCGATCGGACGATGGGCATGAGAGTCCTCCAAGTGCAAATCGACTAATGCTAGCTGAAATCAAAAGTTAGCTAAACAGAAATATTATTTCGACGGCCTCCGACCATCCGATCTCGACCTAGACTATCGATAGGATGTCTTTGGTCGGATCTATGCTTAAAATTATCCCTGTAAGGATGATATGACCTCACTTACACTCACACACACACGAGCTTACCTCGATACTTACTGTGTCACTTTCGCTTCCGACCTTCCACTCGATTCCTTCGGCTCCCTCCGAAGTCACTCGAGTGTCGCCCGACCACCGCGGCTTCCTCCAGGTGTCGCTAGCCTTCAGCTCTAGCGTTGGCACTTTTCTGCACACTCGATTTAGCTCGTGAGATAACAATATGAGCTTAACTTTGTATCATTTGCTATAATCAAAACTCAGGCTCGACTTAGGTGCCTACTGCACCAACAATCTCCCCCTTTTTGATCTATGGAAAACCCATATACAAAGTTAAGAAAATAGCATGCATGAAGAATAATAATGTGCATGAGAAACAATAATAAAAGGATTAAGTAGGAGTAGTAAGAATTTTCTTCAAGTACTCCCCCTTGGGGAAACCTCCCCCTTGACCGAGGGTGAGTCTTGAAAGAAACCCTTAATAAGTTTAAGTTAAGAATTCACTTAACTTGGCCTTTACTTCCTTTTTGTTAACAAAAGCAAGTTAAGTAAATTTTTAAAACCAAAAGTTAAGTAAACATTTACTTAACTTTTGGCCATGTGAATAAATATGAAGTGTGTTAAGTTATCAAAATTTAACTTTGGCCTTTTTCTCCCCCTTTTTCCATATATCAAGAAGAGTGGGGGTGTGTGAAAAACAAAAATAAGTATTAAATTTAACGTCCAAGCATGTTCCATATTATTTCGAAAATAATATACTGAAAATAAGCTCATCTATAAAATATTCGACTCATATTTGGCTTGATTGATATGAAAGATCAACCAGTCCTAGTTAGAGTCGATTAATATGTATGATTATACTCCGTAGTTCATGGCGATGCACTAGCTCTACATCTGGAACTAGGAGTAAGGTCCTAACATCTCATGTCCATCTACGTGGCTAAGTACACAAACACATTAGTCCTATGTGTTGTGAGATGTATTGGCTCCTTAAATCTATAGGTGCATGATATCTAAGGTATGTCCTATGCTAGTTCCATGAAAAAGTAAGAAATAGTAGTAAGAAAATATAATTTGTAAGTTCCTATTCTACTACGCACATGCCCAATTTTCGTCTTAATAGACTGAATTCGGCTTCGAGTAGGGGTTTAGTAAATAGGTCTGTCAAGTTAGACTTCGATTCGACGTATTCGAGTTGTATGACTCCGTTGGCCACATGTTCTCGAATGAAATGGTGTTTGACCTCTATATGTTTGGTCCTAGAGTGACATATCGGATTCTTAGTTAGGTTAATTGAGCTAATATTATCTACGTGGAGTTTAGTGTTCGTAAAATCTAACTTAAAGTCTCGGAGAGTGTGCTTCATCCAAAGAAGTTGAGTAACACACTCACCCATTGCGATGTATTCGGCTTCGGTGGTAGATAGGGCAACACAGTGTTGGTTTCTACTGCACCAACTCACTAGACTCGAGCTGAGAAGTTGACAACAATCACTCGTACTCTTTCTATCGAGCTTACTACCAGCATAGTCTGAATCGGAGTAGTCGGTTAGTTCAAACTCGGTAGATCTAGGGTACCAAATACCGACATTAAGTGTACCCTTTAGATATCTAAGGATACGCTTGACTAGAGTTAGGCATATACTTACTCGCAAATAGGATATCGTGAGGAAGAAGTGTTAGTGAAAGCCCTAGAGCCAATCATGTGATGATTGTTGTATGGATTTATTGTATCATATTCCTATTTATAAAGGCATGGTTATTATATTTACTTGTATTGGTGCCAAATAACTAAATATAATAATGTCCTTGAGTAGTAGGTTCTTATCTATATCAATCGATTGGTTGAATCGATAATGAGATGATATAGAGAACACTACTCTTAATCATTCCTAGTCGAGTATTAACATTCAGGGACAATGTTAATGCGTAGAGACTAGCATGTAGGTCAACATGATGACTTGATCTCACAAGTCATGGATATGAGATATCAAGTTGACACATGGGTATGCATTGGAGAATGTATACTGAATGACCCGCCATGAGAAAGTATCATGGATCGTTATATGAGTGTCATATACTTTCTCATGTGGCTATTAGTATGACTATTAGTCCTTAGACCTGAAGTCACCATGGTTTCCTACATAAGGAGTTGCATACTTTGGCTTCGTCAAACGTCACCCGTAAATGGGTGGACTATAAAGGCGATTACTGGGTATGTAACGAATTATGCTGAGGGATGTGAGTGATGTAGATGGGATCTATCCCTCCTATATGACGGGTGACATCGATATTCTTGATAGAGTGAGACCACAAAGTGCATGGATGCCCAAATGAGTCAATATGAGATATTGAGCTCATTTGATTAGAGTGAGTCTACTTGGAGTTCAAGATTTAGATTGTACCGAGGATGACACGGTCTATGCCTCGATTGGTCAATCTAGATGTCAAGGATAGAGGGACAATGTCACATATTGTGAGAGTCACAATTAGTAGTCACAAAGGTGATGTTGGAGCTCAACATTCTTGTAACTTGGGTAGCAATGATGTGTTGCTAGATACCGCTCATTGCTTATGTTCCTAAATCGGTTTAGGGACAGTGCCAACGTTACAAGAACCTATAGGGTCACACACATAAGAGCAATTAGATGGAGATTAGGTTCATATGATGAACCATGAGGATTAGGTTCATGGGATGAACCAAATTGATTAAGAGTAATCCAAATTAGACTAATTGAGTTAGACTCAAGTTGATTCAAGTGTTGAATGAGTCTAATTGAGATTTGATTCATCAAATCAATTTAAATTAATGAATAGAGATTCATTAAATTAAATTGACTTGAGTCAAGTGGTTAGATTTGATCAACCATGGGAGATTAGAGGTCAAGTTTGACTTGACTTGAGAGGGAAGATGAAAGGTCAAGTTTGACTTGACCAAATGCCATGTCATGATGATGACTAGGCATGGCCGGCCAATGATGATGCTCCACATCATCATTGACTTGGTCAATTGGTGCCACATCATGAGGGAGACCAAGGGTCATGGGAGTTACATGCATGCATGTAACCCCCCTTCCATGAAGTGGCCGGCCACTTTAGGGGTTTCATTAGATGAAATTCATTTGTGTGAGTGAATTCAAACTTCATCTTCAACCTTGGTGCTCTTCTCTCTCAAGCTCTACCTCTCCCAACCTCTCCTTGGCCGAAATTCCTAAGGGAGTGCTAGCACACTCTAAGGCATTTTTCTCCACCTATTACTTGTGTGGATACCATAGAGGAGTGTGCACTTGACACTCTCGAGTTCCGGCGAACTTTTGGACGAGCGGGATAAGCGAAGGGCATCGCTACGAGGGTAACGTTCTAACCTCTTAGATCTAAGGTAGATCTAGGATTTCTGTAAGCACATACATGTAATTATAATTTTTATACTTCGCACGGATCCGTGGCCGGGGCTTCCGAGGTTTCCGCAACGCAAAAAGCGGTTTTTGCGGCTCGGAAAAACCCAACAGTGGTATCAGAGCCACGTGCGAAGCATGTATGTGTTTCATTTTTGTAGTTTTTATATTAGATATAAAAATTATAGATTTATTTGTTTCTGTAAATTTTCTTATTTTATAGAATTTTTGGGTATTTTTCTCGTAGAGTCGAAGCAACGAGTGTTGGGACACTCGTAGGCTTCAACCGTCGAGAAAAACTCTCCGAATCGGCGAGTTCTCGCTTTAGGTTTTTGGGACAGCGACTTAAGTCTCTGTAAGATCATTGTAGGGACACTCGCGAAGGTTATTTTGCGAGTAGGGGCGCTGCTCCTATCCCCGAAAGGGGCCATGTCCCACGATCGCGCCCGAAAACCGCTTAGTGGGACCGTCTCGGAGAGGTGACTCATAAATTCAAAATAAATTAGGAAAAATTATAGAAATTTTCTGTAAAAATAAATAATTTAGAATTATGTATAATTCTGTGATTGTCATGGCCCAATAACCCAATTGGATTGGATTATGTGTGTTGTAATTCATAATACTGCATGGCTGCTTTGTGGTCAGCGTGTTGTAAAGTGTTTGCGACCGCACGCACCTCTTCTTTTAATATTCTAGTTGTAAATAGTTTTAGACTCGAATGTAACTCGAGTTTCGTATTTGTAATGTACAAAATGGAGCGGTGGAAAGTCCACTTGAAGACGAGCTTACGAGAAGGGTGACGACGACACATGGCGGTCAAAGGAAGCGCTTGGAGAAGCCGCTAGCCTTAGGTAGACTGTCCGATCTTCTCATTGGATTGAGAAGATCGTAGTAGGGTCATGACTATATCACATTTAATTATATATATATATATATGTTGATATATATATATATATATATATATATATATTTAATTGATTTTTGCTTGTATGTATGTGATGCATGCTAGTAGAATAATTAATGTATGTATATGATGCATGCTAGGTTAATTTTCTTGTATGTATATGATGCATGCTAGAATAATTAATGTATGTATATGATGCATGCTAATATAGGATAATAAAGGCCTAAATGCGTATAAGATACACATTACGATTAGATTAGATCATAATCGAATCAACTCGAAAATGCCTACCGAGCCTTGATACCCATCACTACCTCGATCATTTGTCGTTGTTGAATCTGCCAAAGAAGAGCAACACATATTATCTTGGTAGGGTGCGGAGGGACAATCTTGGTCCCGCCTATCACGACTCGGGTTAGAGTAAGCTCAATTAGATTGAGCAAAACTAGTTAACTCAATTGGATCGAGTAGAACTATAGGCATATTCCAATCGTTGGAAAGATAGGTTAAGATCGCATTTACACTAAATCTTGGGCGATTTAGCCAAAGCTAACTCAAGGTCTTTTGTAAATGTGGGTCTTAATCCTATAAACAAGAGTTGCATAGAGATGTAATCGGTAATGTGTTACCCACCGATCGTACTAAGTCTTGGGCGATTTAGCCAAAGCTAACTCAAGTCTTAGTATGATGTGGATCTTGTCCCGCAAGAATTATAGCTAGTTTGTTTGAATCTAGTAATGTGGTTTGACCACATCCATAACTCGATTCTACAAAATTTCTATAATTCAGTGGGAGCATCATTTGATTAAAGGCCTAATTAAATGATAAAAGGAATATGATATTAATCCTCTGCATTGTATGTTGTAGATTACTATGTCAACAAACATGGACACTCTCTCTCTGCGATCTGTCCTTGAGAAGGACAAGCTCAATGGAGCAAATTTCCTGGACTGGTACAGGAACCTGAGAATTGTTCTCACCCAAGAAAGGAAGCTGTATGTCCTGGAGCAGCCCATTCCGGAGGCACCTCCTGCCACTGCCTCGCGAGCTGACAAAGATGCTTACAAGAAGCATCAAGATGATGCATTAGATGTGTCATGTCTAATGCTCGCGACCATGAACTCTGAGCTTCAGAAGCAACATGAGTTCATGAATGCTTATGATATGGTTGGACATCTTCGTCAACTATATCAAGGACAAGCTAGGCATGAGAGATATGAAGTCTCTAAGGCATTATTTGGGTCCAAAATGCAAGAAGGGACTCCCGTAGGTACATATGTACTCAAGATGATTGGGTACATAGAAAACCTATAAAGGCTGGGATTCCCACTTGGCCAAGAGCTGGCCACTGACCTAATCTTGCAATCTTTGCCACAAGCCTTCAATCAATTTGTCATGAATTATAACATGAATGAAATTGATAAGCCATTGCCTGAAATGCTCAGCATGTTGAGAACTGCAGAGCTTAACCTTAAGAAGGGTAAATCTGACACCATTTTGATGGTGCAGAAGAAGAAAGGCAAGGGCAAGCCTAAAGGTAAGGGAAAGTCCTAAGCCAAGGGCAAAGGCAAAGAACTTAAACCGAAAGGAGGGGTAGCCAAGGAAGGGGCTTGCTTCTTCTACAAGGAAGCAGGACACTGGAAGCGTAACTGCAAGGCATACCTGGAAGATCTTAAGAAGAAGAGAAGTGAGACTTCTACTTCAGGTATAAATGTTATAGAAGTCAATCTTTCTATTTCTTCATCATGGTTATTAGATACCGGATGTGCATCTCACATTTGTACCAATGTGCAGGGGCTGAGAAATAGCAGGGCATTGACAAAGGGCGAGGTGGACCTACGAGTAGGCAATGGAGCAAGGGTTGCTGCTGTTGCTGTAGGAACTTATGATCTATCTCTGCCCTCTGGGCTTGTACTAGAATTAGATGAATGTTGTTATGTGCCTGCCTTAACTAAGAACATCATTTCAGTTTCTTGTTTGGACAAGAAAGGTTTTTCATTTATAATAAAGAACAAATGTTGTTTAGTTTATTTAAATGATATGTTCTATTGTAGTGCACCTCTAATGAACGGACTCTACTTTCTAGACTTAGAGAGCCCTATCTATAACATAAGTACCAAGAGGTTCAAGTCAAATGAGTTGAACCAAACCTATCTCTGGCATTGTCGCTTAGGTCACATAAATGAGAGTCGCTTATCTCAGCTCCATAAGGATGGGCTGCTAGACTCATTTGATTTTGAATTATATGAGACATGAGAGTCTTGCCTTTTAGGCAAGATGACCAAGACTCCCTTTAGTGGACATAGTGAAAGAGCAACAGATTTGTTAGGACTTATACATAGTGATGTATGTGGTCCTTTCAATGTTGCAGCTAGAGGTGGTTACAGGTACTTCATTACATTTACTGATGACTTCAGTAGATATGGTTATGTGTATCTTATGACACATAAATCAGAATCCTTTGAAAAAGTTCAAGGAATTTAAGAATGAAGTACAAAACCAGCTTGGCAAGAGTATTAAGATACTTCGATCAGATCGAGGTGGAGAATACCTTAGCCATGAGTTTCGTGACTATCTAGCTGAGTGTGAGATTCTATCCCAACTCACTCCTCCTGGAACACCACAGTGGAATGGTGTATCCGAAAGGAGGAATCGTACCTTATTGGATATGGTACGATCTATGATGAGTCACACAGATCTTCCTATATCCTTTTGGGGATATGCTCGCATTTTTACCTTTACCCTTAACCGTGTACCATCCAAGGCTGTGGAAAAGACACCATATACGATATGGATAGGGAAAAATCCCAAGATGTCTTTTATGAGGATTTGGGGTTGTGAGGCTTACGTTCGACGTCAAGTCTCAGACAAACTGGGACCCAAATCCGATAGGTGCTATTTTGTTGGATATCCCAAGGATACAAAGGGATATTACTTCTACATTCCCAGTCAGCACAAAGTGTTTGTGGCAAAGACTGGGGTTTTTCTAGAAAGGGATTTTGTTTCTAGAAAAACTAATGGGAGTACCTTCGATCTTGAAGAAATTCAAGATAAGGACCATAGCACTGAGGCCTTGATGGAGGTTGAACAGGAACCACAAAGTGTTGTGGGTGATGAGGTTGTTGCACAAAGAGTTGTGGAACAACCACTGCTCAAGTAGACCTACCTCTTCGCAGTCCGATAGGGTACGCCGTCACCGAGAGATACTCATTTCTCTTGTCGACCATGATGACGTTATGCTCATTGAGAATGAGCCTACCTCCTATCGTAGAAGCCGTGATGAGCCCAGATTCGAGAAATGGCTAGACGCCATGAGAGATCCGAGATGGAATCCATGTACACCAACCAAGTATGGACTTTGGTTGATCCACCAAGGGGTCAAACCCATTGGGTGTAAGTGGGTCTTTAGGAGAAAGACTGACATGGATGGACTTACGATACCTATAAGGGCCGACAGGCTAAAGGTTTCAAGCAAATTCATGGTATTGACTATGATGAAACCTTTTCTCCGCTGGCGATGTTTAAGTCCATTCGATCTTGCTTGCTATTGCAAAGATACCACGATTATGAGATCCGCAGATGGATGTCAAAACCGCTTCGAATGGAAACTTACTCGAGGATGTGTACATGACACAACCCGAGGGTTTTGTAGATCCACAAAGATATTGGGAAGGTATGCAAGCCGCAAAGGTCCATTTATGGGCTAAAGCAAGCTTCGAGCTGGAATCTTCGATTCGATGATGCAATCAAACAGCTTTGGTTTCATCAAGAATGAAGATGAACCCCGTGTCTACAAGAGGGTTAATGGGAACACTTGTGTTCCTTGTATTGTATGTGGATGACATACTACTCATTGGGAATGACATCCTTCGCCATACCGTGAAGACTTGGCCGGGACGCTTCTCAATGAAGGACTTAGGTGAAGCAACTAGATTCTAGGCATCAAGATCTATAGAGATAGATCTAAGAGATTGCTTGGCCTAAGTCGAGTACATACATCGACACAGATTACTTGGTTTGCCATGCAATTCCAAGAAAGGACTTCGCCGATGTCACATGGTGTAAGTCTTTCAAGACTCAAAGTCCTCTTCTAGAGAGGAGAGAGACCGCATGGATAAGATCCCTTACGATCCGCTATAGGATCTATCATGTACGCCTATGCCATGTACTGTTCCGATGTCTCGTGATGCTTTGAGCATGACGAGTAGATACCAATGATCCGTGAGCGCCATCGATAGTAGCCAAGAATATTCTTAAGTACTTGAGAAGGACTAAAGAATATTTCTTGATATTTGAGGCGATGAGGAGCTAGTCAGAAGGGTTACAATGATGCCAGCTTCCAAACTGACCAGGATGATTATAGATCGCAGTCAGGGTTCATGTTTTGTTTGAATAGTGGCACTGTGTGCTGGAAGAGTTCCAAGCAGAACACAGTTGCTGATTCTACAACAGAGGTCGAATATATCGGTGCTTCCATCTCATTCGAGAGATTATCGATAGAGGATATGTGAAGATTTGCAGAGTACCCACAGAGGCTAACATCGCAGATCCCTTGACCAAGGCTTTGGCACAGAAAAAGCATGATGGTCACACTAGGTCATTGGGTATTAGATACTACGGTGATTGGCACTAGTGCTAGTGGGAGATTGTTAGTGAAAGCCCTAGAGCCAATCATATGATGATTGTTGTATGGACTTTATTATATCATATTCCTATTTATAAAGGCATGGTTATTATATTTACTTGTATTGGTGCCAAATAACTAAATATAATAATGTCCTTGAGTAGTAGGTTCTTATCTATATCAATCGATTGGTTGAATCGATAATGAGATGATATAGAGAACACTACTCTTAATCATTCCTAGTCGAATATTAACATTCAGGGACAATGTTAATGCGTAGAGACTAGCATGTAGGTCAACAAGATGACTTGATCTCACAAGTCATGGATATGAGATATCAAGTTGACACATGGGTATGCATCGAGAATGTATACATCGAATGACCCGCCATGAGAAAGTATCATGGATCGCTATATGAGTGTCATATACTTTCTCATGTGGCTATTAGTATGACTATTAGTCCTTAGACCCAAGTCACCCATGGTTCCCTACATAAGGAGTTGCATACTTTGGCCGTCACAAACGTCACCCGTAAATGGGTGGACTATAAAGGCGACATCGGGTATGTAACGAATTATGCGGAGGATGTGAGTGATGTAGATGGGATCTATCCCTCCTATATGACGGGGTGACATCGATATTCTTGATAGAGTGAGACCACGAAGTGCATGGCCATGCCCAAATGAGTCAATATGAGATATTGAGCTCATTTGATTAGAGTGAGTCTACTTGGAGTTCAAGATTTAGATTGTACCGAGGATGACACGGTCTATGCCTCGATTGGTCAATCTAGATGTCAAGGATAGAGGGACAATGTCACATATTGTGAGAGTCACAATTAGTAGTCACAAAGGTGATGTTGGAGCTCAACATTCTTGTAACTTGGGTAGCAATGATGTGTTGCTAGATACCGCTCATTGCTTATGTTCCTAAATCGGTTTAGAGACATTACCAACATTACAAGAACCTATAGGGTCACACACATAAGAGCAATTAGATGGAGATTAGGTTCATATGATGAACCATGAGGATTAGGTTCATGGGATGAACCAAATTGGATTAAGAGTAATCCTAATTAGACTAATTGAGTTAGACTCAAGTTGATTCAAGTGTTGAATGAGTCTAATTGAGATTTGATTCATCAAATCAATTTAAATTAATGAATAGAGATTCATTAAATTAAATTGACTTGAGTCAAGTGGTTAGATTTGATCAACCATGGGAGATTAGAGGTCAAGTTTGACTTCACTTGAGAGGGAAGATGAAAGGTCAAGTTTGACTTGACCAAATGCCATGTCATGATGATGACTAGGCATGGCCGACCAATGATGATGCTCCACATCATCATTGACTTGGTCAATTGGTGCCACATCATGAGGGAGACCAAGGGTCATGGGAGTTACATGCATGCATGTAACCCCCCTTCCATGAAGTGGCCGACCACTTTAGGGGTTTCATTAGATGAAATTCATTTGTGTGAGTGAATTCAAACTTCATCTTCAACCTTGGTGCTCTTCTCTCTCAAGCTCTACCTCTCCCAACCTCTCCTTGGTCGAAATTCCTAAGGGAGTGCTAGCACACTCTAAGGCATTTTTCTCCACCTATTGCTTGTGTGGATACCATAGAGGAGTGTGAACTTGACACTCTCGAGTTCCGGCGAACTTTTGGACGAGCGGAATAAGCGAAGGGCATCGCTATGAGGGTAACGTTCTAACCTCTTAGATCTAAGGTAGATCTAGGATTTCTGTAAGCACATACATGTAATTATAATTTTTATACTTCACACGGATCCGTGGCCGGGGCTTCCGAGGTTTCCGCAACGCAAAAAGCGGTTTTTGCGGCTCGAAAAAACCCAACAGTCGGCTCATAGTTAAGTAAAGGAGACTCCCTATTATGCTCCTATAGTATTTTAAATCAATTGAATTTCCGATTACATCTTCTTCTATAGTCACATTAGTTGCCATTGGGGTATTAATAATTTTAGCATCTTGCATTCCAAAGCGTTTAATTAATTCCCTAGTATATTTGCGTTGATGTAGGTATATTCCATCTTTAGTTTGTTTAATTTGTAGACCTAAGAAGAAACTTACTGTTGGATCGATTTGAAACGCTAGAGGGGGGTGAATAGCGTTAGTGAAAACTTTTCTTTTTCGACGATTAAAACCAAGTACGCAGCGGAAAACAAAAGATAAACACAAGAAAGACACAAAGCTTTTTACTTGGTTCATAGCCCACCGGCTGCTAATCCAAGGCCCTGCGATCCTTGATCGCTTCCGAAGGGCAATCACTAAAAGTCTCTTCCTCGTTGGAGGTAAGAGACAAGACGATTACAATGATTATAAGGCCGGTAACAACCTTACCGGTCCTTATACAAATTAAGTACAGAAATATAATAATACCGACAATTAATTAGAAGATGACGCACGGTCGGAGTAGTGTTGTAGAGAGCACGAGCACTTGAGAGATTCTTGAATTTGGGTTTGAGTTCTCCCCTCCTTTTATAGATTTGCACCTTAGAATTTGTCCTGATCCAGATCCAAAACTCGTGGATCTTATCTTGAGGTGGCAGCTTATCTTATCTTGAGGTGGCGGCTTATCTTATCTTGAGGTGGTGGCTTATCTTATCCTGAGGTGGTGGCATCAATCTCTATCTCTTTGACCTTGTGCACTGGGCTGATTCGTCTACATCAGTCGACTGATCCTCTTAGCAGTCGACTGCTGACATCTCCAGTTGACTACTGCACTTGAGAATTCCTGCAATAAAAGATTAGCACAATAGATGCATAATGCCATGCAGTGTGACAGTCCTTTGACTGTCCGATCTCGACTTCGGCATTCCTCCGGAAGCCTTAGTCGGATCGACGCCTAGGATTGTCCTCTAACTGAGGACGCGTCCTTACCACCGCTCCACACACAGAGCTTACCTTTGGTCCTCTTGACCTGTCGCTTAGCTTTCGGTCACCACCGAGGTTCCTCGACTCCCCGAGGTTCTCCTGGTGTCGCCCGACCACCACGGTTTCTCAACTTGAGATTCTCCGGATGTCGCTCGATATTTGGCTTAGCTTAAACACTTCCTGCACACTTAGCATATCACATGAGATAACAAAATAGCTTAACTTTGAATCTTTTCCATTATCAAAACCAAGGTTCGATTATCTAGTGCCCTTGCACCAACACTTACCTCACCTACTAAATTCATTTCAAATTCACTTTCCATAAGTGAAATGAATTCATTTAGTAGGACTGAGTTGGTGGTTCCGAAAATAATATCATCTACGTAGATTTGGGCTATGAATATGTCTTTACCTACGGATTTTACGAAAAGGGTTGGATCAACTACACCTTGGTTAAATCCTTTGGACTTAAGATAAAACGAAAGTCTCTCGTACCAAGCTCGAGAGGATTGTTTAAGTCCATAGAGAGCTTTCTTTAACCTAAGGACATGATCGGGTTTATCTAGGCTTTCGAAATCGGGGTTGGCTAACATAAACTTCTTTCTTAATGTATCCATTTAAGAATGCTGACTTCACATCCATTTGAAATAACTTAAATCCTCGATGTGCAGCATATGCTAATAACATTCGAATGAACTCTAATCTAGCTACTGGGGCATAGAGCTCATCGTAATCTAAACCTTCGACTTGACTAAAACCTTTTGCGACTAGTTTAGCTTTATTTCTAACAACTTCACCTTTATCATCAAGTTTATTCCTAAACACCCACCTTGTTCCAATGATTGTTTTATCTTTAGGTGGTGGTACTAATTCCCATACTTCGTTCCTAGTGAATTGAGCCAGCTCTTCTTGCATTGTAATAATCCAATCGTGATCAAGAAGAGCTTGGTCAATAGTTTTGGGTTCAATTTTGGAAATCAAGGAGATTTGACTAAGGTTTCTGTATGAGGCTCTAGTTCGAACTCCTAGACTTGGATCACCTATCACTTGGTTGATAGGATGATTCGTTTGAGTCCTAGTTTGGTTTGGGTTTGGGTCATCTACCACTTGATCAATAGGATGACTCGTTTGAGTCCTAGTTTGGTTAGAGTCATCTACCACTTGATCGATAGACTGACTTGGTTGACTTAGGTTAGGATTAATACTAGACTTGATCTCCGGATCGAAGTTGAGTCTGGTATGAATCGGCTCGCTAATTGGGGTTGTCGGGGGTTTTGTAGGTTCGTGTCCTTCATCAAACACTACATTGATAGTCTCCTCGACTCTAAGGGTGTCATGATTATATACTCTATATGCTCTACTCGTAGTCGAGTATCCTAGAAAGATTCCGGTTGAGGTTTTGGATGTAAATTTCTCTAGGTAATCCTTAGTGTTTAAGATATGTACCTTACACCCAAATACCCTAAAGTACTTGATGTTAGGTTTTTTATCGTGATAAATCTCATATGAGGTCTTAAGGTGTCTCTTTACCATAAGGATCCTATTTTCGACATAGCATGTCGTACTCACGGCTTCTGCCCAAAACCTATCGGGTAGGTTATACTCGTTTAACATTGTCCTAGCGGCTTCTTGTAAGATTCTATTTTTACGTTCTACTAGGCCATTCTGTTGTGGGGTTCTAGGGCAAGAGAACTCATGGTTGTATCCATTTAGGTTACAGAGTTCTGTAAACCTATGGTTCTCAAATTCACCACCATGATCAGTCCTAAGTCTTTTGATTTTAAGGTTTTGTTGATTTGCTATTAGTTTAAATAGGTTGATTAATTGATCTAGGGTATCACTTTTGTATTTGATGAACCTAACCCAAGTAAATCTAGAATAGTCATCAATTATGACTAAGCAGAATTTACTCCCATTAAGTGACTTAGCTCCGTGTGAATCAAATAGATCCATGTGTAGGAGCTCAAGAACACTTTTTGTTCGTTCTTGATTAGTTAGTTGATGTTGTGTCCTAGATTGTTTACCTTGTTGACAAGCATTACATATTTTATTGTTCAAGTTATTGAGGTTAGGCAAACCTCTGACTAAGTCACTCTGACTCATCTTGTGGATGAGTCTTGGGTCTGAGTGACCGAGTTGTCGGTGCCATAACCATGATTCCTTTCGTTGTGTCATAAGACACTTGGTTGAGGAGTTATTTAGATTAATAGTGTAAATATTGTTATTTCTGGTTCGCTTAAGGATTATTTTAGAAGTTTCATTTGTATTAATTACGCATTCATTTTCTAGAAATATGACCTTATAGTTATTATCACACAATTGACTTACACTAAGTAAATTATATTGAAAATTTTCTACCAATAAGACATTTTGAATAATAAAGTTAGAGTTGAGCTCAATATCACCTGACCCGATGATTTTGAGCTTGTCGTTGTTTCCGAAGGCTTTCGATCCTTGTCTTTTGAATCGAAGCTTTGAAAACTTAAGTTGATCCCCGGTCATGTGTCGGGAGCAACCACTGTCCAACATCCATTGATCCTACACGCAAGGTAGTTGGATCGGATATTGGATTTGTTAAAGATTGGTTGAAAATTATTAACCTAAATCATCTCACCAATGTCTACATGATCAAACATGTTAACCCTATATGTTCTTGTGAAATGACTTCCAATTTTACTTGTTTTAAATTTAATGATTTGAACACTTGTCAACCTTGCGTTAGATTCAGATTTGACCTTAGGCTCATCAAGTCACCTTTTCAAGATCATGGCTTCCAGGTCGTGGCGAGGCACAGAGGCCTTCTTTGAGTGGAACAACGACCACTTCCTTAGACAAAGCCATTTTCAAGAAAATAGAGACTTGACTCACCTAAGACCACTTCCTGGTCTAACTAGTCTAGGATACGGCGAGGTAGCTTCAGCTAGTTCCACTCGGTCAAGTGCACTGAACTAGATACGCCTTATCTAGCCCGAATACACAAGACTCTGCTTTCCTACTGTACTATCATCTCGCCGCGTCCTGGTACTATGTTATCAAGTATTGACGAGTTATAGTCCTATCTAACCATTCTAAAAAGAAAAATCAAACTAAATAAAGAACCTAAGCATGCAATTTCTAAGTTAAAATACAAACAAGTTTTGTACTGGCTCCCCCTGGACCATTGAATCGGTTCGGTCTCTCCACATAGTGGATTTGGTTCTTGGGAACCCAGTACTAGTTCGATCCTAAGTTTGAAATCAAGGCGGTCTTAGGGACCTATGCTTGGACACATTTTTTTATGTCGACTTACAATCGACATATATGACTTGTTGGTCGTATTTGAGCTAAACCCTAGTCCGGCCTTATTGTACACGGCCCTTTGCGATCCAAGTAGGAGGTCAAGTCCTTTGGATCCCAAAGTAAACCTTTCCAACGTGTTCCTAAGATCTTCGACTTGACTCTTCAAGAGTGAGTTCTCAACTTCGAGCTTTTCAACCCGAGTTGAGTCCTCCTCTCGAACTCGACTAGTTGAAGAGGTTAGGAAGACCTCGTGTTTGAGGAGTTTAACTTCCTCAACCAGAGTCTCGACCTTGGACTCGAACTTAGCTAATTTCCTAGTTAAGAACTTAATTGCACTATAAAGCGTACTAATAAGGGATCGACTTACCTTGAGTGTATCTTTTGAACCGGTTGCGTATCCGTGGCTTGTCTTGAATAGCGCTTCATAGTCCGACTCATCTTCGGTTTTCGATTCGTGTTCGGGTTCTGACTCCATCTCTGATTCCACCGGTTTAGCCATGAGGGCATGATCATTATCTTCTTCCTCGGATGCTTCTTCCCATGTAACGTTGAGTGCATTTTTGTGTTTTGGTGCTTTGCTCTTGAGTTTTGGGCATTCGGACTTGATGTGTCCAAACCTGTTGCATTCGTAACACCTAATATTAGAACTTTTAGGCTTACCTTCGTTGGGTCGAGTGACGGTTCACTTTCGGCCCTTGACTATCCTTCGAACTAGGTTGACTAGTTCGACCTCCAAATCAGACTCATCTTCTTCTTCCTTCGGGGGTGGCTTGTTCGCAGTTTTCTTCCTCGAACCTGCAAAAAGTGCTATACCCTTCTCTGGTTCCGAGTTAGACTGCTCATGAAGTTTGAAATCGAAAAATAACTCATCTAACCTATGTTTTGAAAGATCCTTGGAGACCTTGTAGGCATCGACCATGGATGCCCACAAGGTAGTCCTAGGAAAAGAGTTAAGAACATACCTTATAAGGTCACAGTTTTCGACCTTTTTCCCGATCGCATGTAGGTTATTGACTATGTCTTGAACGCGAGTGTGAAGTTGCATCGCCGTTTCATGTTCCTGCATATTTAGATTATATAACTTATTAAACAAAAGATTGCGCTTGCATACCTTGGCTTCATTGGTCCCTTCGTGTAGCTCCACTAGTTTTGTCCAAAGGTCCTTTGCGCTGATGAAAGGGCTAACGCGATTAAGCTCCTCCTTGGACAAGTCGCATTGGAGGATTTGAGTTGTCTTGGGATCGGCTTCGACTTGTCTTTTTGTCGCATTGGTCCATTGGTCATAATACAAGGATTCACCCACTTCGTTAGTCGAAAGTGTGAATCCCGTTTGGATTATGATCCACATCTCAATTTGGGTTTTAAGAAAGCATTCCATCTGACCCTTCCAATAACGGAAGTCATCTCCGTTGTAAAATGGAGGTCGGACGGTGCTAAAACCCTCAAGATGGGCCATTGAAACAAACAAGACAAAAGAACGAAGTGGAAAAACCTAAAACCACAAACACCAGAAATGTCCCAAGACTCGCGTCTTGGATTAGTAGTGCGGGAGAAAAACTACACAAATGAGAAAGAGAAAAAAAATGAAATAAATTGAAAATAAAATCCGTAGAAAGCTAGATTGGTGGGTTCACCAAATCTTAGCACCCCCGGCTCTGATAGCAATTGTTGGATCGAGCGGATCGCTAGAGGGGGGGTGAATAGCGATAAAACTTTTTCGTATGAATTCGTTCGAGTGGACAATTATACGCAGCGGAAAGATAAATGAAAACTAAATGAGACAATTAGATTTTTTACTTGGTTCATAGCCTTCAGCTACTACTCCAAGGCCCTAGTGATCCTTGATCACGCACGGAGGGCAAATCACTAAAGAACTTCTCATTGGAGGTAGGAGTTAATCGAATACAAGAAAATACCAAAAGTTTGAGGCAGAGAGACACTCTCCCTCTCCTCGTTACCATAAAAACTCTGAGACAATAAAGAAATAAACTGAATTGAGGCTTATACCGATGGAACAAAATATAAAAAATTAAACCTATAGCGTCGGAGCGGTAGCACTTCGTTGTCGGAGAGTTATAGCTTTGTGGAGGCTCTTGGAAGCTTAGAATTAATGAGAAAACCCTAGGATAGGCCCTCCTTTTATAGCCTTTGAGCCCCTTTTTGAGAGGAACTTCAACCAATAGAAATTGGGCAAAAGACTCCTTGAAAAATGGTGATAAAGCTTGACTCCTCGAGGCTGATCATTGACCATCAGTCGACTGATGGCCATCATCAGTCGACTAATGGAAGCATCAGTCGAATGCTAACCACAGGCAGTCGACTGATGAATGATAGTCGAGTCCTCCAAGCTGGCAGTCGACTAATGCTAGCTAAAATCAAAAGTTAGCTAAACAGAAATATTATTTCGACGACCTCCGATCGTCTGATTGTTGGTGATCGTTTGGAAGCTAGAGGGGGGGTGAATAGCGATTTTCATTTCTACAAGAGTGATTAGCGGAAGCAAACACAAATAATATATGTAAAAATAATAAGCAATGCTAACAAAAGCCTTTATGTGGTTCGGAGATAACGCTCCTACTCCACGGCGATCCTTAAGGTGGATCAACCCAAGCAATTCCACTAAGAAGCTTTCCTTTACAACACAACTCCTCTTCTTTACAAAGAATGAAACTTAAGCTTAGAGAGAAGAGGAGGGGATTTAAGATCACTTAGAAAGCTAGAAAACTCGTGGAGGCTTTGGAGAAGAATCAGAGAATAAGCATTAACCCCAAAAACCCCCACCAGCCCTCTTTTTATAGAGAGAGGGTTGATTTTCCCGTTGGAGCATGGTCAGTAGACTAATGCACAGCATCAGTCGACTGTCGGCGCGATTAACGGCCTCTAAATAGACGGATTCATGGGATTTAGAGTCGTTTCGTCCAACGACATTCTCATCAGTCGACTGATCCATCCATCAGTCAACTGATGGAGTGATCAGTCGAGTGATCACAGGCCGTAGTCGAGTGGGACTCCATTCTGTACCTATTTTTGCCTTGATCACCGATCGCCACTATTGGCGATCGATAGCATCATCGACCGACTACCATTGCCATGGCGTCGGTGATAGTCGTGGTTTCACCCGACTCGGGCCGAAAGACTTGACCCCATCGATATCGTGATCAATCGATCGATACATAAGTATTTCATACTTGATTTCACCCCCTAGACCTAGACTCAACCTTCTAGCTCTTCCTTAAGCCTTGCGCTTCCAGGATCCCTCCAAGTCTGTGACTTGTTCATCCTTTGCGCTTTGCTTCCAAGAGCTTCCTTCGGTTTTGTCATGTCTTAGGTTTCCCTTTGCCAAGGCATGCTTGGACTTTACGCCGCCAAGACTACATGCTTAGACTTACGCTGCCAAGACTTGCCTTTGGACTTCCTTTGCCAAGGTCTGTTTGGACTTAATGCCGCCAAGACAACATGTTTGGTCTTATGCTGCCAAACCTTTACTTTGGACTTCTCTTGCCAAGATCATACTTGGACTTTGCCTTTACCTGTCACTTAATCATGTTCACCATTAGATTACAATTTGTTACCTAACTTAGATGATTATCCAAACATCAAAACATATAAATGCTTGGGACATTGTTGCACCAACACCGATCTCGACCTAGACAATCGATAGGATGTCTTTGGTCGGATCTACGCTTAAGATTATCCCCATAAGGAGGATGTAGGGGATCGATACGGCCGGCTAGAGGGGGGTGAATAGCCCTCTTTCATTGAATGTAGGAATTCTCTCATTCGTTTGCTCGTCTACACAATCGTTAGCGCAAGCGGAAGCATAAACAATAAAGACAAAGCAATAAACGAAAATACAAACGCTAACAAGAAGATGTAACGTGGTTCACGGCTACGCCGCTAATCCACGATCCCGATTCGTCCGAGGTGAATCACTCCTCCAAAGCCAATCACTATTGATCTCTCCTTTGCACCAAGCTAGGTGGAGGTAACCTTTACAATCAATATCACTCTTCTTACAATAAGAATGAAGTAAAAACAAGTAAGAAGAGTTTAGAGCTTGTGGGGCATTAGGAAGATCACTTAGAGCATAAGCATTAGCCTCTCAAAGGCTCACACCCTCTCTTTTTATAGAGAGGGCTGATTTCTTCCCGTTGGCCACCACCAGTCGACTGCTGCCCTTTGCAATCGACTGCCGTCACTATAACGGCCTCCGAACACGTCGGATCCTGACCGTTGTAGTCCAACGGAACTCTTGCCGATCGATGGACCTCTCATCGATTATTCGCTACCCGTAGTCGGCGCCGATCGGCTCTGAGCGGTTCTGTGGCTAAACCCTATTGACCCGGTCATTCACGCCTTGGCGATCGGTGATCGATCTTAGCGATGGTCGCCGCCTTACGTATGGCCGACACTTGGCCAAATAGCCAAGTTTCACCTAAGAGCTACCCCTTCCCGGGTTACATTCGCTCACTCTCATCTCTCGGAGTCCCTCACCTTCAAAGTTCTCTTCGTTCTCGGCCACATCCCTCGGCAGCATCAGGCGCACGGCTCTGCAATGCTCCTTCGCGTCTCTTGCCTCGAAGTCTACTTCCTCCGGCTTCACTCCAAGCTTCTCATCCAGCGGTCCCTCGGATGCTCCAAGCGCACGACTTCCGCAAAGCTATCCTTCACCGACTCAAGGCACGAGTCATGAGATGTGAAACTCGCCACGGCTCCATGTGCGAATTACTAAGTCCTACACGACTTCAACGCACATATCAAATCAACATATCAAACTAACTTAAACCCTTTGCCACACCATCAAAACCATATTACGGCAAGAGATTGCCCTAACAATCTCCCCCTTTTTGATGTGTGGCAATCCGTTTAAGTTAGGTAAAAACATTTGATATAAATTTTAAAGGAAAGAAAGAATGTAAATATAAACATGATATAGCAACATGCAACTCCCCCTTAATCCATGAAACTCTCTATACAAATTTTCTCCCCCTATCATATATTTCTCCCCCTAAAATAATTAACTTAAACATAATTATTTCTCCCGCTTTGACACCATCAAAAAGATTAACACTAAGTTAAAAGCACATGGCATCAAGTCTAATAGAAAGAAAATGCCACAAGTTGATTTAAAATCGGAATTCAACCTTTATCATCGATATTCAGTCATCACCGATCGTTCTAGACTACCAATAATGCACATTGTATTCGAGATTTCAGAAATGCGTTAAAAATTTTAGAAAATTCGAAAAATCATAAAATTTTAGGGAACACATTTCTTTTAAGTATATCTATCAGTGAAAAATATGTTTTCATGAAAAATCATTATATTTCCACGTATTTGCCAAAAATCCAAAAGCTTTAAAAACTACTAGGTTTTTGATCATAAGAGTATCCATTTTAGCACCTAGTCTTGCATCCAATTGTTTCAAGACATGAATACATGTATTTTAAAGTAAGAAATTGTTTTGAAAACATATGAAATATCCAACCATGATCTTTGGGCAATATGTCTATGAATTAAACATAAGCCTTCCCCATGATTGGTCTATTATTGCTATGTTGATACTTTAAATGATCATCTAAATGCCATAGGCATTAGTGGACATTTTTATCATCCTAACATCTCACCCATGCTAAGTTTGCAATCAAGTTAGCCTATAGTGAGTGTGAGATGCATCCTAGGGGGTATTTGTGTATACTTAACCAATATATTCATGCAATTCTATCATGGTTAAGTATCATCCTAACACTCTATATGATCACAAAGACATATATGAATTAATTTTACATTATGATCATGAAATACATGTATTCATTAAATAATAATCATGCATTAGATATTATATGATGATAATAAGCAAAGTATCACCTAAAGCATGATTCAATCCTATTTCTCATGATTACGTGCCAAATATTAAAATCATAAATCATGATTTCAAACATACATAGCAATTACATTAATCATCATGATTTAAGCATTATTATCTATTTATGGGCACTTTATCATCACCCAACACTATTCTAAAAATGTTGTCCTGCCATCCTAAGTCAACCAAAATATGATATAGGTCAATTGCATATGGTTGACTACCCTAGGGTTTTCCTAACCCTTAAGGATGGATTTTGGAATCCAAAATAAGTTCTTTCCTATTGGGTTCACTAAGTATTCCTTGGGGATCCATTTCCTAGCTATTACTTTCTTCTTGTCTTGTCCCCTAGCTATTAGGCATTTGTAGGCCTTTTTATTTTTCTTTTCCTTGTAGCCTAGGCCCTTTTTGTTGAAACTAGCTCTTTGGCTCCCTAAGATCATGTTCAATGTGTTGGAGCCAATAGTGAATTTCTCTAGGGCTTTTGTTAAATAGTCTACCTTTTCCCTTAAATCCCTATTTTCCTCTATGCATGCATCATTAACATTCAATGGCACATAAAGATCATGTGAGCATGCATCATTTAAGCTAGAAGAAATATTATCATTTAAGCATGCATTTTCTAGCTTATTTTCCAATGCCTTAATTTGATTAAGCATGCTTTTATTTTTCTTTTTCATTCCAAATAAGTCCTTAGTTAAACTAGAAATTATGGAAACTATTTTCTTAGGAGAGGCTTTCGTTACCATAGTTTCCATGTCCTCTTCTTCTTCGGATGATGAGGATGTAGATGTGGAGGAGGCTCCCCCTTCACTTGAGCTCTCTCCTCTCGAGCTTGATCCTTCATTTTCAGATGAAGAGCAATCCAAGTCATCAAAGGCCATCAAGGCCAAATTGGTGACAAAGGCATTCTCCTCATCCGATGATGAGGAGGAGGATGAGGATGGGTCATCCCAAGTCCTTGCCTTTAGAGCTTTGGTCTTCCCCTTTTCTTTTGTCTTCTTCTCCTCTTCCTTCTTTTTCTTGCTCCCCTTTTTCTTCTTCTTTTCTTCTTTCTTTTTCCTCTCTTCCTTGCTCTTGTTTAGGAGGGGACAATTATCCCTTATGTGTCCCTCTCCTTGGCAATTGTAGCATATGACCTTCCCCCTTGGTCTTCTATTCCTATCATTAGATTTATTAAAATGAAAATCCTTTAAAGCACGTCTTACCCTCCTTACCATATATGCTTCTTCGGTGCTATCCATGGAGGAGGATGAGGATGCTTCATCATCGGAGGAGGAGGGGATTTCCATCTTCTTCTTCCCCTTGTTTACTATCAAAGCTACTCCTCTTGAGGGTTGAATTCTAGGCTCTTCTTGTATTCCTTCAAGCCTAGTTTCATGGAGCTCCATTGTTGAGAAAAATTCCTCCAAGGTACTTACTTCTAAGTTCTTGGAGATGTAAAATGAATCCACCATGGAGCTCCATCTTGAGGACCGGGGAAAGGCATCTATGGCCTTCATTACCATATCCCGGTTGGAGAGCTTTTCTCCTACACTTGTTAGCCCAATTAATATTTCTTTAAATATAGAATGTAGGGAAGTTACCTTTTCTCCCTTTTCTAATTTGATGTTTGAGAGATGGGAGCGGAGGAGGTCTCTCTTAGCTAGCTTGGCCTCGGATGTGCCTTCATGGAGTTCTACAAGCTTTTCCCACATCTCTTTGGCGCTAGCACATTCTCCGATCCGGTTGATCTCTTGTTGAGGGAGCACATTGAGAAGATAATGTTTTGCCTTTGAGTTTGCAAGGTGTTCCTCTCTTTGCTTCTTAGTCCAACGTGATTTTTCAATTGGTTCACCCCTTTCATCCCTAGGCAACTCGAAACCATTTTCCATTATAAGCATAATATCAAAATCGGTCTCGAAGAATACCTCCATTCTCTTTTTCCACCAAGAGAATTCGTCGTCGAACTTCAGTGGGTGGATGTTTGAGCCGGCCATTTTTGATGTAGAGCTTGTTGCGGCGGTTAGTCCGGTGACAAGCAACCTCACTCTGATACCACTTGTAGGGGATCGATACGGCCGGCTAGAGGGGGGTGAATAGCCCACTTTCGTTGAATGTCGGAATTCTCTCGTTCGTTTGCTCATCTACACAATCGTTAGTGCAAGCGGAAGCATAAACAATAAAGACAAAGCAATAAACGAAAATACAAACGCTAACAAGAAGATGTAACGTGGTTCACGGCTACGCCGCTAATCCACGATCCCGATTCGTCCGAGGTGAATCACTCCTCCAAAGCCAATCACTATTGGTCTCTCCTTTGCACCAAGCTAGGTGGAGGTAACCTTTACAATCAATATCACTCTTCTTACAATAAGAATGAAGTAAAAACAAGTAAGAAGAGTTTAGAGCTTGTGGGGCATTAGGAAGATCACTTAGAGCATAAGCATTAGCCTCTCAAAGGCTCACACCCTCTCTTTTTATAGAGAGGGCTGATTTCTTCCCGTTGGCCGCCACTACGATCACGCCTTGGCGGGCCGATCATTGCCACTACAACGGCCTCACGAACACGCTTCGGATCCTCGACCGTGTAGTCCAACAGAACTCTTGGCGGTCGATCGATGTACCTCATCACGATCGCTGCTCGTAGTCGACCGCCTACGACTACGAATCGGTCGGGCTAAAACCCTATTGACTAATCGATCACGCCTTCGGCCAAATGATGGTCTTGGCAATGACGCCCACGTATGGCGCGATCATTACGCCACACTCCGATCGATCAATGAACTACATTCGACTAGAGCCGATCGCCATGACATGGCAATGATCGTGTCGAGAAAACCCATCCGACACTTGGCCAAATGACCAAGTTTCACCTAAGAGCTACCCCTTCCCGGGTTACATTCGCTCACTCTCATCTCTCGGAGTCCCTCGCCTTCGAAGTTCTCTTCGTTGTCGGCCACGTCCCTCGGCAGCATCAGGCGCACGGCTCTACAATGCTCCTTCGCGTCTCTTTCCTCGAAGTCTACTTCCTCCGGCTTCACTCCAAGATTCTCGTCCGGCGGTCCCTCGGATGCTCCAAGTGCACGGCTTCCGCAAAGCTATCCTTCACCGACTCAAGGCACGAGTCATGAGATGTGAAACTCGCCACGGCTCCATGTGCGAATTACTAAGTCCTGCACGACTTCAACGCACATATCAAATCAACATATCAAAATAACTTAAACCCTTTGCCACACCATCAAAACCATATTACGGCAAGAGATTGCCCTAACAGAGGATACGATCTCACTTACACTCACACACACACGAGCTTACTTCAATACTTACTGTGTCGCTTTCGCTTCCAGCCTTCCACTCGATTCCTTCGGCTCCCTCTGAAGTCACTCGAGTGTAACCCAACCACCGCGGCTTCCTCCGGGTGTCGCTAGCCTTCAGCTCCAGCGTTGGCACTTTTCTGCACACTCGATTTAGCTCGTGAGATAACAATATGAGCTTAACTTTGTATGGTTTGTTATAATCAAAACTCAGGTTCGACTTAGATGCCTACTGCACTAACACGATGGCCGGCTAGAGGGGGGTGAATAGCCTTCCTCGTAGATAGTGGAGTTCGATCGCATCTTAATTGTCTACGATTAGGTTAGCACAGCGGAATAATGAACCCAAAGACAATTAAGCAAATGCAAGAAGTAAATGAGACAAACGCTAACACAAATGCATAATGTGGTTCACGACCCTTGCCGCTAGTCCACGACCCGATTCATTCCAAGGTGAATCACTCCTTACCCAATCCACTAATCTCTCCTTTGCACTAAGCAAGGTGGAGATAAACCTTTCCTTTACAATCTCTCCCTCTTACAATAAGATTGAAATAAAAGCTAGTAAGAGGAGTAGAAAACGTATTGGCACTTGGGAGTATGTTTAGAGATGAAACATTTTCCATCTCAAGTGACCCAAGGCCCCTTCATATAGGGAAGAGTCCATTCTTCCCGTTAGGTACTGAGCAGTCGACTGATGTAGTCATCACTCGACTGCTGTTGTAGTCGTTACCTCACAACGACTTCATCCACGTTGGATTCCAACCAACGGCTCCCATATCAGTCGACTGATCTTCCCATCAGTCGACAGATAGAGCCATCAGTCGAGTGACCGAAGCGATCACTCGACTGATCAACCTTTTGTGCCCGAACTTGCCATGATCAGTCGACTTTCATCCCTTGGCAGTCGACTGATGGTCAAGCAGTCGACTGTCAAACCCTAGCAGTCGACTGTTAGTCCAGAAACAATTCAGTCGAACACCGATCGAATCCATTCGACCTAGAGCAATCGACTGCTACCTATAGAAGTTGATTGGTGTCGGGTAAAACCTCAAACCGACCTTTGGTTGAACCTCCGACACTTGACTTAGCCATTCGGCCAAGTTCATCTATGAGCTACCCCATCTGGGGTTACATTCGCTCACTCTCATCTCCCTTGGAGTCCTTCGCCTTGAAGCCCTCTTCGTCTGGCCACGTCCCTCGGATGCACCAAGGGCATGACTTCACAATGCCATCCTTCGCGTCTCACCCTAAAGTCTACTTCCTTGGCTTCACTCTAATTCTCCTCGTCCGGCGGTCCCTCAAATGCATCAAGCGCACGGCTTCGCAATGTCATCCTTCACCGACTCAAGGACCGAGTCATGAGATGGTGATCTTGCCAATGCTTTGTCAAGCTAACCATGTGTGAATTACTAAGTCCTGCACGACTTCAACACACATATTAAATACACAAACAACCTAACTTAAACCTTTTCCATACACATCAAAACACATCATCCATGGGTTGATTTCCCTAACAGTAACTACCCAATGGGAAGATGATCAGTCGACTGATCATACCATTAGTTGACTGATTTAGCCATTAGTCGAGTGCTCCGAATGATCACTCAACTAGAAAACATTCTATGTCAATGTCCACTATTAATAGTCGACTGCTAGGGTATAGCGGTCGACTGATGGTGGATCAGTCGACTGATGGCACCAGAATGTTGCCCTCATCAGTCGAATGACTAATCAGTCGACTGGGACAGAGCATCAGTCGACTGATACACTTCAAGTGTGATCAAATCATACTTGAACTCCCTAGACCTAGACTCAACCTTCTAGCTCTTCCTTCAGCCTTGTGCCTCTAGGATCCCTCCGAGTCTGTGACTCCTTCACCCTTGCGCTTGCTTCCAAGAGCTTCCCTCGGTTTCATCATGTCCCGGGTTTCTCTTTTGCCAAAGTCCGCTTGAATTTTACGCCGCCAAGACTACATGCTTGGACTTACACTGCCAAGACTTTGCCTTTGGACTTCCTTTGCCAAGGGTCCGCTTGGACTTTACGCCGCCAAGACTACATACTTGGACTTACGCCGCCAAGACTTTCCCTTGGACTTCCTTTGCCAAGATTACACTTGGACTTTCCTTTACCAAGTCTTCATACTTGGATTTTTCCTATCACTTAACACGTTCATGGATAGATCACAAAATATTGTCTAACTATAAATGATTATCCAAACATCAAAACACATAAATGTTTGAGGCATTATTGCACCAACAAGAGCCACCATAGCCAAGCTGAAGCAAAGGAGTACGATCGAGTTAATGACCATAAATAAAGCACTTCTTGGGAGGCAACCCAAGTTTAACTTTATATGTTTTTACTTTTGTTGCATGCATATGTATAATTTAGACTTTACTTTATGGACATCAACATCTTTGCAAATAGTTTAAGGTCAGAAAGAACTTGCTAGGTAGAAACATCATTCCTTTTTGAACCCTCAAAAAAAGGCACGGGCGACCATGTGGATTCAACATGACTGTGGCCAATGATAAGAAGCGCACACGGCGAGGCAGGTGGAAAGTCTCGGACCGTGTTACACTCTAGGAAAGATCCAGAGTCACACATGGCTAGCTATGTGAATTTCACGTGGTTGTGCCGAATCCAAAACTTTTTCCAAGAAGTCCACCTAGTCCACGCCACAAACCTACGCTCGCACTGCTTTCGTTTTATACCTTTGAGTAGGGTGCAGGTACATCGACCTATGATTTCTCTGAGTTCCGTTCGTGCCTCGATGACATTCATGCTGAGCAACAGACATAGGGGCAGCGGTGGGAAGAGCATAGGACCTATACACAGGCAAAATTTCAAGACCCCCGAGAGCATTTCCAGCGGGTCAAGGAGTTCTACGGCCAGACTCATGCCTATTTCCAAGAAGAGGCTTCCTATCGCCAGGAGGTTCGGCAGCACATGCACGCTACACAAGCACAATGAGCTAGGGAGGAGGAGCACAAAGCAGCTGCCACGTCCACTAATTCTCATATAGACCACATGTACATGTGACACCAGCGGCTAAGCACCAGATTTTTCCAAGAGCCCGACATGCCGAGATTGCCAGACTTCCCACCTCGACTGTAAAATATGGGAAATAAATAAATAAATAAATATCCCTTACAAAGTAAGAGAGTATTTTGTGGAATTTTTAGGTTTTTTTGGATTTAAATGGAGTTCATATGGTTAGTCTTAGGTCAACTTGAGCTAGTTTAAGCTTGACTTGGGTTAGCCTAACCACAAACTAAATCGCATTGGACTACCTTTAAAGGGTCGAGCCAACTCGCGTCCGCTAACCCGTTTCCTTCCTCTTCTTTCTCAGCCACGATTTCCTTTCGATCGTGAGTTCCAATTTTTCCCCCATCGCAAATCTCTTTTTCCTCACTGCCGCCGTACTATCGCCGCTGCTGGAGCTCACCATCGCCGGCCACGCTAGAGTTCATCTCCTTCCTCTATTTCCATCATCGTGACACCATCGATTAACCCTGATCCCGATCTATTTCTCATCGCAAAGCTTAACCCATCATCGGTGTTCTTCTTCCCCTCCGCTGTGCCGATCACCACTATTGTCGGTTGCCTCGCCGATGATCGCCTACCCTCACTCGAGCTCTATTCCTCTCGATCTCGATGGCAGTGAGCTCCTCCAGCCGACGCGATCACCGTCACCTTTCCCCATTTTCGTCGGCCACTTGTTCTGGCTAGTTTCCCTGCTGCCTTCTTTCCTTTGTCTACAGTCGTCGCCAGAGTTCTCTAGGTTCGCCCTCCGTCGATCCAGGAAGCAGCAAGCTCAGCTCGATAGGATTTGCATTTCTATTGTCTTCTATGCTTTGCTGATCCAGTTGAGGGTGAGTGTTGATAATTTGATGTAATCTTGATCCCTTGTGTTGCCACCCTTCCTAATGGCTAGTTCACCAACAGCCTCCAATCGAGTAGTTGTTGGATTATATGAGCATTATCTTCCATCGCCGACGCTGCATCAAGTCATCTGGGAGTTGATTTTGTCTCCATTGGCTACTCTTACACGGATAGGTAAGAGGGGTGAATAGAGCACTGGGTTGTTTTCTAAATAGGTTGCTAGATGTGGATTAAGGGGTATCAATTTTTATGGGATTCTTGATTTGTCAATATACGGGTTCATTCATCTTATAGTATTGATTGATACACTAATTGGTGAACAGAGATCTGTGGAAGGGAATAACTAATTAGGTGTGGAAGTTGATCTGAATAGGGACTTCTTGCAAACCAACTTGATTGTTCCAGATGGGATATCTATGCTTGGATTGAAGGGACTACATTGGGTAAACTAGGTTAGTTCATATTAAACTCTTGTAAGCTTATCCAGAGGTTGTGTTGATGGAATTGAAGTAGGTATGTTCAAGTTTGGAAACTTTATCGATGAATAAAAATATATATATGTTTCTGCAGCTAGTTTCTGTATTATGTTTGTGATGTTAGGTGGCAGCTGTGGTCGAATCCATTTGGTGGTTATAGATTGCTACTTCAATGGTGGATCAAGATGTTTTGCAACGGAAGCTAAGCTAGGTAGGTTCGATTTGTGATTTGATACCATCATTGGACTTATGATAGTACTTGTCAATGTTGCATGTTGGTCGCAGGACTTTAATTAGTGATGATGCTCGTAGTTATGGATGGCTGATACGAGCTACATAGCAGGTGGATAATATCTACCCTGGTCAGGTAGTTTTGATCTGAATCTGGTGCATGAATTTGGACTTATGCAATTACTTTGATCTTAGATCCACTCTTATTTAATCATATGCTTGTACTGCCTTGACCTTTGAGCTATATTGCTGTTACTTCATTGATTATCTAGCACGGATAGAAACTATAAACCCTATTATGTGTTAGCTGATGGATGTTCAGTAAGTACAGGTGGTTAGGGTTATCTTTGTGACCTCATATTAGGTTACTGTGTTACATCACTAGGGTTAGGTGATGGATTAGATTATGGAGTCAATTGTTGTATCGTATACTTATTAGTTGTGCATCTATGGTGGATCTAGTTGTCTGTGCATAGATAAGTGTGTGGTTGTCAGTATGTGGTTAAGGACTAGGGGTCCTAGTGTGATGGTATATCCATTATGGATTGTGTGCCTGTGTATGGTTATATAGACGGTCGATAGTATCTCGCTACTGACTAGAGGTCTTAGCATGGTTGACTGTCAGATGTGTATGACTCTTTGTGTGATAGAGAGAGTCTTGTGGATTGTAGTCCTTGCATAGTTGACTTTTGGTTGACTAGGACTCTCCGTGGGATAGGGAGTGTGGCGAGGATACATGTATGGAGCTATGCATCATTATATTGCATGCATGTTGGCGATTAGGTCTCCCTTGTGGTTGAGACGGGTCGTCAGTCATCCTGCCTCCCCGGCCACTCGGGGTAGTGGTAGCAAGGTTGAGGGCAGAGCATTGGATGTGCCACGCTCGTCCACTATAGACGGTGGTAGTTGGACATGCGCACTTGGCCACTGTGCAGAGTGGTAGTTAGCACACTCGCCCACTATAGACGGTGGTTGCGTGTTGTGCAGTTGTCTTGTGTGCGACGCTTATCTACTCATGGGTAGGGACGGCGTGGCTAGCAGTAGGGACCCCTAGGAGTAGTTAGCTCTTTACGCTTATATGCTACTCAGTCATACTACCAAACTCGACCACTCGAGAGTAGTGGTAGCTCGAGTCAGGATAGTTGTCATGTCATGCCACCCTAGCCACTCTGGGGTCGTGGTTGGACGGGTTTGCAGACAGTGACCATGCATATGCATTGCTGATATATATGTATGCATGTATTTGATATATGTTTTACATATGCCTGTGAGATGCTGTATTTGATTGAGCTATGATTGTTGCATATGTTTGTACATCATGATACATGCCATTTGCATATTGTATACTGCTGTGTGTTGAGCATGATATATGTGTTGGTCCAGAATGTTGTATGCATTTGATTAGCGTCATGTCATAGTATGGTATGGACCGGGATGTTATTAGATGTGATTATATACTGTTCATATGTCTGAGTGTTGGTCAGGTATGGGATTGACCTTGTACGTTATATGGGTAATGTTATTGTATATCTGTTCAGGATGATATAACTTATGGTGTTGCAGATCGTCAGGTACGTTGGTACATTACTTCATGTTCAGTTGATCAGTTTAGTATATACATTGATTATGACTATACTGTGGTTACTTGTTATTAGATTTGGGTATGACTGTATAGCTATTGGACATATTTTGCATACCTGTAGATATTCACATGTATACTTGTAGATTTCTATATCTATATATGTTGTTCATACACTTTCTATATATTATCCCTGAGTTTATACTCACCACCCCGGACCCTGGGTTTCTTGTCGCCCAGGTAACAGGTAGAAGATTTCCTTGGACATTCGGAGCTCCGCTAGCTGATCCCATCTCACACCGAACGGATGGACATTTATTCCGTATTGTTGTATTTTTATGGATTGTTGTTTTGGGATTTTACCCTGTATTGTTTCCGTATTTGTGATATACAGATGTGTAGTATGTATTTGGCCTTTGATGTAGTTTCTATTATGTTTCTTGTCGTGTCAAGTCACTCCGGAGTGCATAGTTGGGTCTTTGTATCTGGTTTTATCTGTCAGTATGTTTCCGCTGTGTTTGGTATGTTGATATCTTTATATTATATTGTTGTTGTGGGCCTACGAGCCTTGTATTAACCTGAAATGTTGCCACGTACAGGGGAGATGTCGTCCATTTACTTTTCGGCATGGTATACTCTCGGGGCATGACATCGACCTCCATATTAGAGGTAATGTTTCACTTATGTCCGAGGGACCCCAAATTTTGATATGTTTTGTTTCTAGCATTAGTTTCTTTCTCGACATTTAAAGTTTAGTTTTAGTTTGTATTCATTTGTCCATCCATAGAGTGTTTAAGTTTCCCTTTTAGCACTTAGTTTTTGTCATCTTTAAGCTGCCTCAGTAATATTTTTAAGATTTCTTCATGAATTATTTCCATAGATAGCTTAACTTCATTTATCTTTTAGTATTTGTTTTAGTTGCTTTAATGAATGTTCTAGACTTGCATTGGTTAGCTTTTATATTTCACTCACACTTGACGAATATTCTGAAAGGGAAAATCTATTACATACATAGTTATGATTCATTCGAGTAGTCTAGTGCTTTGGAATCCATAGGTGACTCTAGATTTAGTATTGTATTTTAGATACTGGAGATGCTGGAATTGTGTAAGCCCATTTGGAAAAATCGAAATTTCTATGAGCATGAGAGGAGAAAAAGTTCTTTGAAAAAAAAGAGAGATAAAAAGAAAAGAAAAGAAAAAATGAGAGAGAAAATTTATGAGGGTTAAAAAATAGTACTCGTGGATGGAAATGGCTAGGTGCCCTTTTAAGACCGAGTTAGGTTACTGGGGAAACACCTATCAATTTCTCTCAATACCGAGCATGCCTTTGAGATTTTGTGCTAGATCTAGGGAACGACCCTCGCTTAGGAAAGGTAAGTTCCTAAAAGCCGGAGACCTTAGGAAAGCTATAAGATGATGACTTAACTCACTGTGAAACGAGTATCCCTTAGGAAAATTCGCTTGGCACATGCACAAAAAAGCTAACTTAGTGAACTTTTAGAACATATCTATTTTTATTTGATTGAAAATACCACTTAATAAATCCAGTTAGCATGATAAGTATGGAACAATACTTTTCTTTAAATTTCATGGCACTGGGGTTTGCTTGAGGACAAGCAAAGATCTATGTCCAGGGGGGGATTGATGTGAGCAAAACATATAGGTTTTAGGAGTAGTTTTCGCACACATCATATTATATTTTATACTTGTTTCATGCATATTCTACTTTATTTTGCATGCATTTCCTATTTTCTGGTTCGGATATCTACTCTTGTTGCTTTTGTGTGCAGGACGACACTTTATAGGTGAAACGACACATTTTTGGAGCAAAAGGAAGGCATTCACCGAGTGGACCAAAGGCGAACATGGCTAGCCGTGTGGATTTAACACGGCCGTGTCCAAACCCCCTAGCGCCCCACATGGTTGGCCGTGTGGAATCCACACACGGTCATGTGGCTCTGGGCTATTTTGATACGACTAGGGTTTTCGTGGGATTTCTGAAGAGTCGACTTCACATCTATAAATATGAAGGCACGCCCAAATCCTAGGGGGGAGACCCGACGACTGCAATGGTAGGAAGGTGCCCTAAAAAGCATCGGAGACTCACACTGGGGAGGAAGAAGGCGGCTAGAGGATCGAAATTTATGCTCCAATGCCAAGGAGAATGACCAAGAGTATTGCAATTTCATTCTTAGATATCTTTACATTGTAATGATTCATTTGATGATGTCTTGTGTCTATTCTCTTACATCTATGGAGTAGATACTTCGATTCTAGGATTAGAGAGTAGCTTGTGTATGTTGGACATGCTAGTTCAAATATATTTTCTGTTCTTGAATTTATGTTTGCAATTGGTCTTGTTTGGATCAATGAAAATTACGTTTTGATTCTTTATCTAATGTGAATAGACAATACAAAGGGTGACAACCTTTGTATCAAAGATCTAGGAGAACCAAAGAGGAACTTTGCAATCATCCTCCCTCCGATAACCGTAGATAGTAGAATATGATAGATTAGGAGATGAAATATTTTCTAACTCTTCATAGGGATTATTAGGACATCCTCGTACCCAATAGCCTATCTTAGCAGAAGGGCCAAAGTAGGAGAAATTAACTCTAAAAGGGTTGAGGGTTCTTAGTGAAAGAGGGCTCCCAACGGTACCAACCCCCTGAGCTCTGATGATCCAAAAGGTCAACTTGGTTAGGAATAAGTAGTTCCCGATAGAAGTAAAAGTTCATCGGGCAAATGTATGATGATCCTCCTGCAAGATCGCAATTAGAGATTTAGAAAGCATTTAGTTGATAGCATGTTCCAATAACACACAAGTGAGATCGAAGTCCTAGAATCCTCCTAGGGAACTTTAAACCTTCCTTCTCTTCCTCCGAGTGACACCGTACTAGAGTTAGGACTGCCGTCAACCTCGCAACCCTCATCTTTAGGACATTCACTCCGAACAACAAGATCCACTGGACATACGGTACTTGAATCTCAGTCTCTGTAGGATCGATAATCTTTTATTACTTGACGACATCTGTGCACTTGCGAGCATTGAGTGCGAGCACGCGCTTCGAGTCCTCGATGGTTCCCGTCAGAGATTTGAGATCATACTCGTGTGCATCATATACCTTTGAGACTTTGTGTTAGTTTGGGAGGATGATCCTCGCTTAGGGCAAGTAAGTTCCCAGAGTTGAAAACCTTAGGAACACAATGAGATGTCGACTTGACTTAACATGGAATTTGAAAACTCTAGGATAAATTTTTACACTTGCACAAAAAACTTTCTTTATAGACTTGGTAAACTTATTTATTTGATTTAATAGTAGCACTACTTGATAGGATTAGATAAACATACCAGAGAATCAAACTATTCATTTATATGCATTGAGCTGAACATAGAAGTTTGCTTGAAGACAAGCAAAGTTTAAGTCTAGGGGATTTTGATGTGCGCATTTTATAAAGAGTTTTAGTTATCATTTTGGCGCACATCTTACCTCATTTTTAGGATATTCATTGCATATTATCTTTGTTTACTCCACTTTTCTATTATCTTCATTCGGATATCTGCTCTTGTTGTTTTCTTATTGATAGGGCAAAGATTTGGGGCAAAATGAAGCATTTATATAGAGCACGGATTTTAGGGAACATGCTCTGGTCATGTCCCATGACAAGGACATGTTTCTCAGGCTAAACGAATCAAAATGGAGACTCCAAAGTGACCCATGATGGTTGTGTGAATCTGTGTTTTTCTAGATCGATTTTCAACACGAATTTCAGCAGTTTCTAGCATGCACATGGGCAGCCGTGTGTACCACACACGGTTGTGTGGCAGCGCCGTGATTTCAATGAAATAGGTATTTTTAAGTATTTATGGAAAGCCAGAGCCGCCTCTGTATATAGGAAACTCCTCCAAGAGATTGGAGATCGCGAGGGGAGCCGCCCTAGGGCTCCTAATCCCTGAAGGGGGGTTATCCAAGGGCCCTCAAACCACCAGAGGCTACCGTTTCAGAGATCATCTACTCATCAGGATTAGTTCTATGCAAATTTCTTCTCCTCAACTCCTGTTCCAAACATAAGCTGTAATACATTCGAAATATATATATATATATATATATATATATATATATATATATATATATATATATATATATATATATATATATATATATATATATATAATTAAAAATACTATAATTTAATAATAATATAATTTAAAAACAAGATAAATAAAATAAATTTATTTAATTATTTTATTAAAAGTAAATTAGTTATTTATTAATCTTTTAGTTGGTAATTTCGGGATAAGTTATGGACTAAATCTAACTATTATTAATCATAAGATTAATTAATTCAATTAATAGGCATAAGTTTATAAAAAAAATCCAACTCTAAATTAGGATTTGGGATAAACTTAGGCTAAGGTTGATTAAATTAATTAGGCTAAGTATATAATTAAGTCCTAGATTAATTTTTCCCTAAGTTGTTTTTCCTTTTTTTTTTCCTTTTTCCCCATTTTTCTCTATCCTCTGCTCGCGTCTTCGTCGTGTTGGCAACCCATGCTGGCGCCGTCGGTTGTCCACACGGACAGCATTCGCTGCCCGCCGCCTTTGTGCGTCTCCATCACACACCACCCACAGTGTCGGCTTCCACCACCTCGGGCAGCCTCGCTCGCGACCGAGATTCGTCGTCGCCCCTTCGTGCGATCCAGCTCGACAACGTAATCGCAGTGCTCTGTTAGTAATATATGAGAGATGTCCTAAGGCAATCGCCTTATGTATTAACCATTTATATGATAAATGAAGATTCACTATTTGAGTATACATGTTTTATGTATTTGATTGGATCTTAAACTCATTTACTGAATGCCCACGATACGATTCACAGCATGAGAGAATTTGTGATTGGATCACAACTAGTGAGTATCTCTACATGTGTAATTGTGATGTATCGGAATTATCCCTAGTCGATGAATTGATGGATTTGGACACCATCAATTCTGTCGAGACTAGCACGAGGTATACTCCTTGGTGTATCCAAGCAGCTGATTCTCACTGGCTGGAGACATAGTGATGTCCGAAGTTAATCGTGGATGCTAGTTATGGTAACTAGTTCATTGGAGTGACCAGCCGTAAGACTTCATATGGTTCTCTGCATATATAGATATATCAATGAAGTTCTTACTGTGGCTTAAGTGCGATGTTCCTTTGACTTGCGGTATTCAAGTCATCTTGATCATGGAGACTTATGCTTTGACATCTTAAGCAAACATCTCTAAGGAGATGTGGACCCGAGATGATTGGGTATAAGTCGAAGTGATCGAAGGTGTTTGAATAGCCTATAAAGGATTCACCACTCCTTGCGAGGAGATGTATACCCATGGCCTCTCGTCGGATTGTTACTAAAGTCTTTGGCCAAAACATTACATGTTTAGAGTAAGGTACTCTTCGATACATGTGGAGTAACTAGAATCCGTAGGACGAGGAAATGATACTTGGGCTAGGTGTGACGTAGTCAGCCTAGTGGGGACTGACACAATAGACCATGTCCTGAACCAAGTGGGTATAAGATGAGTGAAGGGAATGGGGCACGATTCATTCGAGCTACTGAAGGGTTTCAGAAATAGTTCTGGATCAACCGTTGATCTTTTCGGTTAATTGGGGATCATGATGTACTACTAGGTGCCACTCATGATTGTTCTATAATTAATGGTTAATTATAGACGGCCAACATAAACCGAGAACCTATTTGGTCACACGCACAACGAGTGTAATCCAAAGGATTTAAAACGAGCTTGAGAATGGGATTCTCAGACCGAGAGAAACTATGTTTGGTTGGACCAAACATAAAGCGAGCATGAAATTGTTTCAGTCGCAATGGAAGCGTGGATGGGCCGTGTATTATGAAGACATAATGGATGGACCAAAAATGGTTTGGTTCTAATCCAATGGAGGAGAATAAACCAAAGGGTTTGGTTTATTTTAAACGAATGAACCAAAAGTTGGTTCGGTTCGTTTTAACTTAAAATAAACCATCATGGTTTGGTTTATTTTAACTTATCTTAATGGAGCGGGTTAACGGGCTTTATGGATATGATCCATTAACCATTAAGAGAATTAGTTCTCTATAAAATAGGGCTTAAACCCTAACCCTAAAAGCTAATGGTAGTTGCCGCCCACCTCACCCTTGGTGAATTCGGCGCCCAACCCTAAGTGCCGCCGCCCAGCCTTTGTGCCGCCGTCCAAGTCATTGCCGGCGACCAAGCTTCAGCCGGTGAACCTCCGGCGACCCTCCGGTGATCTCCTCTAGGTTCGGTGATAAGGTGAGCTTCCATCTCTCCTTGGCCGCCCTCTATTCCTCCACCAAAAGCTGTCCAGTTTTTCTGGACAGTTTGTTTCTTTGTTGTCGGAGCATCGTTTGGACAACGGTTAGTGCTCCGATAGCGCCTAACTTACCGGGGATTTGATCTCCGGTAATCCTCTGAGGTGGAGGACGAAGGATTCGTCAATTGGTTGATGAATACCTCTCCGGAGAAGCGAGTTTTGAGAACTCGTTTTAGGATCCGAATTTGGATTCGGATCGTGATCATCTCTCGATCACGTCGTCTTCAACACGAGGCTAGTAACCCGTACGAAGACGAAGCTCGTGACTTAGCAAAGTCATCCTGAGGAGCTCGGCGTGGATACGGATAGAGACGATTCTTACGAGGATCGTTCCGGTTGATGCCGTTCCCGCTACACGTCATACGAAAGGTATAACGTAGATAATTTCTTTTATTGCAAATTTTAATTTACGATTATGTCTACACTTGTTGTAATAGCATGCGTGTGTTGTGTGTGTTGTAATAAATATAGATTTATTAATTTTAATTTCTTCCGCTGTGCTCATGTTTACGAAACATGATCGAACACACACACGCCGCGGTGCCGGAAACCCAACAGTGGTATCAGAGCCCAAGTTGTGTTTCGACATAATCGTAAAAATGGTTTTGCGATAGTCATAATGTATTTCTGGAAATTTTCTAAATTATGGAAATTTAGAAGTATTTATGGAAATTTTTCAATTTTGGAAAGTCTAGAAGTATTTATGGAAATCTTCCACTTTTGGAAAGTTGGAAGTATTTATGGAAATTAATATTTTCCATAAATAAAATATTTGATTAGATTCTGGAAATTTGTTTCCTAATTTAATCATGATTTGATTTGGGAAATCAAATCTTAAAATATTTTATTTCCATAAGTAGTTTAAAGATTTAGGAAATTGGTTTCCTAAATAGATTTTCCTTAATCAAATAATTCTATGAATAAAATATGTGATTAGATTTGGAAATTTGTTTCCTAATTTAATTATGATTTGATTTGGAGAATCAAATCTTAAACATATTTTATTTCCATAAATAGTTATGACAAATAAGGAAATTATGTACATGACATAATTGTATGCCATGTAATTGCATTAGATGCATAACATTATGCCATGCGTGTCGTGACATGTAGATGTATGCCATGTATGCCATGCCATGTAGATAATAGTTATTTGCATGCAAAGAGGATGAGACATAAAACCCTAACTCAATATTAAAGCCTACACCTTCCATTAATATGGTTAGAACCAGAGTTCTGTTTCTTGTTTGGGTTGTTGGACTCACTCCAAGCCCGGCTCGAACCTGAACATGTTCAAATCATTGGAATAGTTTAACTCTAATATGGTAAGAGTCAGAGGTCAATCGTTAGTTTGGGTTGTTGGACTCACTCCAAGCCTTGCTAATTGGTTGAATGCGCTCTAACCATATTAAAACTATTTCGCGATTAATGGGTCGGCTTTAACTTGGAGCATCGATTTGTTGGACTCACTCCAAGGTCGATGTGAAGAGAGGTGAAGTTGTGTGCTATGCATATGATGCATACTTGTTAATGTGTTAACAACCCAATGTATGTGTAAACATTCAATTAGTTGATAGCACATTGTGATAGTTACATATACATGATATGTAATCGGTATACTTGATACCCACCATCATAGCTAAGAATGGCTTGTTGGACTCACTCCAAGGTTGTTCTTATCTATGATGGATATCAGCCCATTCGGAGATGGACCTACGATCTCCCGAAGTGATTTTAAGGGTTTTTGAAATTAGAAAAATGAATGGGATTCATAAATGTATATTGATGCATTTTAAAATCATTTTCTCATATATGCTCGTTTTGTATTTCTAGGTCAATAAATTGATCATGACGTCTTTGAATTTGCGCACTATTTTAGATTCGAACAAACTGACTGGGCCTAACTTCCTGGACTGGCTTAGAAACCTGAGAATTGTTCTCAAGGCGGAAAAGCTTGCATATGTCCTTGAAGAGCCTCTTCCTGACCGTCCTAAGGACGATGCAACCTGCACCAAATGTTGGTCTATCAGAAACATGTGGCAGATTCTGAGCTGGCGAGTTGCATCATGCTAGCGGCGATGGTACCTGAGCTGCAAAAGCAGCATGAGCATATGGATGCTAATACTATGGTCTTCCATCTTCATGAGCTGTTCGATGAGCAAGCGAGATCCGAAAGGTTCGAGGTCTCTAGGCTCCTCTTCACTACGAAGATGCAAGAAGGTTCGTCTGTAGTGCAGTTTGTGCTAAAGATGAACGGGTACATCGAGCGGCTAGCTACCCTCGATTTTGTGATGGATCATGAGTTAAGTATTGACTTAATTCTGCATTGTTTGCCCAAGAGCTTCTCGCAATTTGTGATGAACTATCGGATGAACAAATTGGAATCCACCATTCCCGAGCTCCTTAATATGCTGAAGACTGTGGAGCCTTCTGTAAAGCATGAGGAGAAGGCGGTTCTATTAGTTGATTCCTCAAAGAAAGGTTCTAAGAGGAAGGCAAAAGAACAGAAGAAAGGAAAGAAAAAGGCAAAGAAGGCGGAACCAGCGCAAAAGGGCACTTGCCATCACTGTGGCAAGGAAGGCCACTGGCGAAGAAACTGCAAGATTTATCTTGAGTCCATGAAGAAGAAGAAGGCATCCGATGCCCCATCCTCTTCAGGTATCTTCGTTATTGATTGTCATTCTATTTCCTTAGACACTTGGGTATTGGATACTGGGTGTAGCTCACATATATGTAATGACATACAGGGGCTAAGGAATAGAAGAAGACTTGTCAGAGGGGAGTCAAATTTGTGAGTTGGCAATGGAGCAAAGGTTGCTGCAGTCGCCATCGGAACTTATTTGCTGAAGCTCCCTAGTGGACTAGTCTTGGAACTGGACAATTGCTATTATGTTCCTTCTCTAATAAAGAACATTGTTTCTATTTCCTGCTTAAATAGAAATGGTTTCCATTTAACGTTTAGTAACAATTGTTGTTATATAACTTTGAATGGCGTACTTTATGGAACTGGAACTTTGAGTAATGGCATTTATACGTTGGACGTATCCAGTGACATTTTCAATATCGAAGCGAGCAACACGCGTGCTCGAAAGGATAATCACATAGACTCCTATATGTGGCATTGTCGTCTTGGCCATATAAGCAAGAAACGCATGTCCGAATTACACCAATGTGGAATTCTGGAATCGTTTGAATTGGATTCATACGATACATGCAAATCATGCTTAAAAGGCAAGATGACTAAGTTACCTTTTACTGGAAAAGGTGAACGAGTGGGAGAGTTACTAGGTCTGGTACATACTGATGTATGTGGACCTATGTCAACTCAAGCTTTAGGAGGCTATAGCTACTTCATTACCTTCACCGATGATCACTCACGGTTTGGGTATGTGTTCTTGATGAAACACAAGTCTGAAGCCTTTGAAAGGTTCAAAGAATTCAGAAATGAAGTAGAGAAACAACATGACAAAAGTATTAAAATACTTCGATCGGATCGAGGTGGTGAATACTTAAGTCAAGAGTTTCTTGATTATCTAAGAGACAATGACATATTGTCTCAATGGACTCCGCCCTATACACCACAGGCAGCTTGTTGGACATGGTCAGGTCAATGATGAATCATGCGACTCTTCCCAAGTCCTTTTGGGGTTATGCACTTCAGACAGTTGTTTACTTGTTAAACAGAATGCCAACCAAGGTAGTCTCTACTACTCCATATGAGATATGGGCTAGTAAGAAACCTCATGTATCTTACTTGAAGATATGGGGTTGTCCTGCTTATGTGAAGCGGACTGTATCAGACAAACTGGATGCTAAGTCTGATAAATGTCTATTTATTGGATACCCTAAGGAAACAAGGGGTTACCAATTCTATCATCCTGTGGAACAAAAGGTGTTTGTTTCAAGGCATGCTGTGTTTCTAGAGAAAGAGTTTCTCTTGCAAGAAAGCGATGGGAGTGTCGTCGAGCTTGAGGAGGCTCGAGAGACTCAAATAGACATTGATGAGATACCTGGTGAAGCACAACAGCCGACAACTCATAGTGATGAGCAATCGGCTGGACCTATTGTAACACCACATCTTCGTAGATCTAGTAGAACACGCAATATTCCTGAGAGATATGGATTTCTCGTAAGTGAATCGAACGACGTGTTACTCATTGATGATGAGGAGCCTACAAGTTATGAAGAAGTGCTGACAAGTTCAGAAAGGGATAAGTGGCTTGGTGCCATGAAGTCGGAAATGGATTCCATGTACGAAAACCAAGTTTGGAACTTGGTTGACCCACCTGAAGGCATAAAGCCTATAGGGTGCAAGTGGGTTTTCAAGAAGAAAACCGACATGGATGGTAATGTGATTACCTATAAGGCTAGATTGGTGGCGAAAGGATATCGTCAAAAACAAGGTGTTGATTATGACGAAACCTATTCGCCTGTAGCTATGCTTAAATCCATTCGGATGCTCCTGGCCATAGCGGCTCATTATGATTATGAGATATGGCAGATGGATGTGAAAACAGCTTTCCTTAATGGAAACCTGCTCGAGGACGTGTACATGATACAGCCTGAGGGTTTCACATCGGTTGATAAAACCAAGGTATGCAAATTGCGATGATCCATTTATGGATTGAAGCAAGCATCCAGGAGTTGGAATATCCGTTTTGATGAGACGATCAAAAAGTTTGATTTCTCACAAAATCCAGACGAACCTTGTGTGTACAAGAAGGTTAGTGGGAGTGCAGTCGTGTTCCTAGTATTGTATGTCGATGACATATTACTTATAGGAAACGATGTGTCAATCTTACTGATCGATTAAGGTTTGGTTATCCAAGACATTCTCCATGAAAGACCTGGGAGAAGCAACCTACATCCTTGGGATTAAGATCTATAGAGATAGATCGAAACGGTTGCTTGGTCTTTCGCAGTCTACATATATAGACCGAGTGTTAAAGAGGTTTAGCATGTCGGAATCCAAGAAAGGTTATCTGCCCATCAGGCATGGGGTACACCTTTCGAAGTCTATGTGTCCGCGCACAGAAGACGAGAGGATTTGCATGAGTAAGATTCCCTATGCATCCGCAATAGGATCTATCATGTATGCTATGTTATGTACGAGGCCCGATGTATCGTGCGCTCGAGTGTCACGGCGGATACCAATCCAATCCAGGAATGGATCATTGGGTGGCTGTTAAGACGATCTTTAAGTACTTGAGAAGAACTAAGGATGTGTTCCTAATATATGGAGAAGGGGACATAGTGATACGCGGGTATACGGATGCCAGCTTCCAGATAGACAAGGATGATTCGTGTCTCGACCGATACGTGTTCACCTTGAATGGGGGCGATGAGTTGGAAAAGTTCCAAACAAGAGATCAGAGCGGATTCTACCACCGAGGCGTAATATATTGCGCCTTCGAAGCGAAGGAAGCGGTTTGGATCAAGAAGTTCGCTCATGAACTTGGTGTGATTCCGCCATTGTTGAAGCAATACCGGTCTCATCGCGACAACAATGGAGCAATTGCAGAGCGAAAGAGCCAAGGTCTCATCAACGATCCAAACATGTGCTTCGCCGCTATCATCTTATCGTAGAGATCATCGTAGGAGAACGAAATACAAATCGAGAAAATTCCCACTGAAAGGAACTTAGCGGATCCTTTGACTAAAGCATTACCTCAAAGTAAGTTTGAGGGTCATGTTAGAGCTTATGGTATTTGATACCGTAGCGATTGGCATTAGGCCAAGTGGGAGTCTGTTAGTAATATATGAGAGATGTCCTAAGGCAATCGCCTTATGTATGAACCATTTATATGATAAATGAAGATTCACTATTTGAGTATACATGTTTTATGTATTTGATTGGATCTTAAACTCATTTATCAATGCCCACGATACGATTCACGGATGAGAGAATTTGTGATTGGATCACAACTAGTGAGTATCTCTACATGTGTAATTGTGATGTATCGGAATTATCCTAGTCGATGAATTGATGGATTTGGACACCATCAATTCGCCGAGACTAGCACGAGGTATACTCCTTGGTGTATCCAAGCGCTAATTCTCACCGGGCCGAGACATAGTGATGTCCGGTTAATCGTGGATGCTAGTTATGGTAACTAGTTCATTGGAGTGACCTAGTAAGACTTCATATGGTTCTCTCGCTTATATAGATATGTCAATGAAGTTCTTACTGTGGCTTAAGTGCGATGTTCCTTTGACTTGCGGTATTCAAGTCATCTTGATCATGGAGACTTATGCTTTGACATCTTAAGCAAACATCTCTAAGGAGATATGGACCCGGATGATTGGGTATAAGTCGAAGTGATCGAAGGTGTTTGAATAGCCTATAAAGGATTCACCACTCCTTGCGAGGAGATGTATACCCATGGCCTCTCGTCGGATTGTTACTAAAGTCTTTGGCCAAAGCATTACATGTTTAGAGTAAGGTACTCTTCGATACAGGTGGAGTAACTAGAATCCGTAGGACGAGGAAATGATACTTGGGCTAGGTGTGACGTAGTCAGCCTAGTGGGGACTGACACAATAGACCATGTCCTGAACCAAGTGGGTATAAGATGAGTGAAGGGAATGGGGCACGATTCATTCGAGCTCAAGGGTTTTGAAATAGTTACGGATCACCGTTGATCTTTTCGGTTAATTGGGGATCATGATGTACTACTAGGTGCCACTCATGATCGCTCTATAATTAATGGTTAATTATAGACGGCCAACATAAACCGAGAACCTATTTGGTCACACGACAACGAGTGTAATCCAAAGGATTTAAAACGAGCTTGAGAATGGGATTCTCAGACCGAGAGAAACTATGTTTGGTTGGACCAAACATAAAGCGAGCATGAAATTGTTTCAGTCGCAATGGAAGCATGGATGGGCCGTGTCTTATGAAGACATAATGGATGGACCAAAAATGGTTTGGTTCTAATCCAATGGAGGAGAATAAACCAAAGGGTTTGGTTTATTTTAAACGAATGAACCAAAAGTTGGTTCGGTTCGTTTTAACTTAAAATAAACCATCATGGTTTGGTTTATTTTAACTTATCTTAATGGAGCGGGTTAACGGGCTTTATGGATATGATCCATTAACCATTAAGAGAATTAGTTCTCTATAAAATAGGGCTTAAACCCTAACCCTAAAAGCTAATGGTAGTTGCCGCCCACCTCACCCTTGGTGAATTCGGCGCCCAACCCTAAGTGCCGCCGCCCAGCCTTTGTGCCGCCGTCCAAGTCATTGCCGGCGACCAAGATTCAGCCGGTGAACCTCCGGCGACCCTCCGGTGATCTCCTCTAGGTTCGGGGATAAGGTGAGCTTCCATCTCTCCTTGGCCGCCCTCTATTCCTCCACCAAAAGCTGTCCAGTTTTTCTGGACAGTTTGTTTCTTTGTTGTCGGAGCGTCGTTTGGACGACGGTTAGTGCTCCGATAGCGCCTAACTTAGCGGGGATTTGATCTCCGGTAATCATCTGAGGTGGAGGACGAAGGATTCGTCAATTGGTTGACGAATACCTCTCCGGAGAAGCGAGTTTTGAGAACTCGTTTTAGGATCCGAATTTGGATTCGGATCGTGATCATCTCTCGATCACGTCGTTTTCAACACGAGGCTAGTAACCCGTACGAAGACGAAGCTCGTGACTTAGCGAAGTCATCCCGAGGAGCTCGGCGTGGATACGGATAGAGACGATTCTTACGAGGATCGTTCCGGTTGATGCCGTTCCCGCTACACGTCATACGAAAGGTATAACGTAGATAATTTCTTTTATTGCAAATTTTAATTTACGATTATGTCTACACTTGTTGTAATAGCATGCGTGGTTGTGTGTGTTGTAATAAATATAGATTTATTAATTTTAATTGCTTCCGCTGTGCTCATGTTTACGAAACATGATCGAACACACACACGCCGTGGTGTCGGAAACCCAACATGCTCGATCGGCATTGTCAATGAGTTTTTCACCCCCAGAGGTTGCTCCTTCTGGCGCCTAGTGCGGTCGGCCAGCCTTCGCCACCACGATACGCTCCCCTCCGCGACCAGCTCGACGCCTGTGTTGTCCTTCGTCGCAAACGGTGTCGACCACCTCTTTCTGCGCCGCTGCGCACGCATCGATCGTCGCTGCCAGCATCGGCCGCCCCAGTCACCGCCGTAGCAGCCCTAGCTCCACCCTCGCCACCGACGAAAATCGGCGAGTAGTTGTCCCCTGTTCGCGTCAACCCGCCTCGGTGAGATGAAGTTGATTAATTATTAACTGCAACTAAGTTAAGTAATAAGGTTAATTGATTAGGATTAATTAAGAGTGGTATTGTTAATCTAATTAAGATAATTGATTAAGTTATGTGATTTATCTGCGAAACAGAATAATTAATTGCATATTTAGTTAACGTGGAATTTATCATTAATGGAAATAAATGATTAATTAGAATTATGGTATAACTAATTAGATTAATTTGATTAATCTGTTAATTGAGTTAATTAAATGAGATTAAGTCTTTAATTAAACAGAGTTTAATTAATTGGTACTAGCTTAATTAATCTGATTTTAGTTTAATTAATTAGCATGTTTACTCGATTAACTCGTTTACTCGATTAACTCATTTTGGATTTTTGGGTAAATTGATCTGATTAATTAAGGATGACAATGGCTTAACAAAACAATTAAGTAATTGGGTTAAGAGATAATTAAACTCAACGAGAAGGCTCACAATTGATTAGATAATCAATTATAAATTAATGGATAATTGAGTTAACAATAGATTAATTATAACAGAGTTGAAAGCTGAAGCAATCCTCGAATTAGAAGATAGCTCGGACATTCTACGTATTAGGTGGGTGGTTCTGTGATCTCTTTAAAATTTAGTGCATAGTTATAATTTTATATGTGGTTTATTTAGGTTATCTTATAGTTACACTTTACGTTATTGCTAGAATTGCTTTGATGCTATATTTGTCGGACCCTTGGATTCTAGGTTGTTTGCTTATCATTAACATGTAGTTATTGATTGATATTACTGTTATATGTGTCTATTTATTACTGAGATATAAATTGTTAGATATTGCTGTAGATGCTTACCTATTATTTGTTGGATTGGTATCATGATTGGACTAGTGAGATAGTATGACTAAGATGAGATAAACTCTTGGAAGGTATATATATGTTTTATGACCTCTTTAGATTTTAGTGCATGATTATTGTGGTTACGTTGCTTACTTAGTTTATATTATATGTGTACTTGATGCTCTTTCTAGTATTTCCTTGACCTTGTACTTGCTTGACCCCTTTTTATACCCTATTTGACTTCGAGTTATTGGTTTCCATTAGTATGCCTATGTTGTTGTTTAGTAAATAACACTGATATGTGCTTATTTTCTTAGTTGTTGTTTCGGTTGATACCATACTTGAACTGGTAGAAATAGTATAATTAAGATGAGATTAAATCCTTAGAGGATATATAACGTTTCTCCTATCTCAACTGTCAACTATGTCTCCCATTCATGGTTGAGAGAGTCTGCAGTAGAGTTTCCCTACTTTTGAACTATGGTTTCTTTTTATACCTGTGGTCGATCATGTCTCCCATCATAGTTGAGAGAATCTACCATAGAGTTATACTCTTGAACTATCCGTTCGAAGTTAATGATATTTGGATTCGTATGTCGTCTATAGCTAGATTGCTACCTGACATCTTGACTGCACACGAGATCCATTCGTGGTAGCATGTTGTTGCGTACAGTCAATAGCTAGATAGCTATATACTTTATTTTCCCATGAGACCCGTTCATGGTAGCATGTCGTTGCCCGCAAGCATTGAGTCTTTTATTGTCTGTCTACCCACGAGTCCTGTTCGTGGTAGCATGTTGTTTTGTGATGCAGCGAGGAAGATTTGTTCACCTCCTCTCGATGCGATGAAGCACGAAGGGAGCTTTTGGAGGGGGGGGGGTTTTCACATGCGGCAACAGTAAAGATGAGAAAGTGAAGCAGAGAAACGCAAAACCAACACAGGCAACAGAACTCAGACACAGGATGTAACGTGGTTCGGAATAAGGATTCCTACTCCATGGAGGTGAGCTCCCTCACCGGATGCAGTGCCAAAGCACTTTCACTATGAACGTCCTCCTTCACGAAAAGGAAACTTCCGGAGGTGGAGGAGAAAACCTCTTACAGTTAAATCACAATACAAGAAAGAGTACACGCAATGTAAAAGCAAAGATCGCTACTCTCCTTCTCCGGCATAGTGGTAGCTCTCCTTCTCCTGATGCCTCTTCGTTTCTTGCTAGTTGGAATAATGTGGATCCCCCCTCCTCCTATCCTCCTCCCTTTTATCCTCCTTCTCTGATCCAGCGTTACCTCGCGGGTTGTCCCCATCGTACACGTGGCCACCACGTCCACCTGGAGAATAATTTTGCTATAGATACGAGGAGCGAAGGCTCCTCGGAATATTATGTGGGGGCCCCTCCTTCTGTTACATAACACCTCTTCATCTACATTTCGGAAAACTAGGTTAGCCTGTCCCCCTCAACCATCCGCTTTTAGTGAAACTAACTTAGGTATATAGCTCACGGGTGGCATAGCCCTTGGGCTCCTCACCAGCCCTGACTAACTTCCCTTCTTCCCCCACCAAACTACCTTCGGACTGACTAGGCCGAGTCGATTCTTATCCGTCCCATCTGCTTCTAGGCCTATCTAGCCGAACCGATTCTTGCTTATTTCCTAGCGAAGTGCCTCCCCCCGCCTCCGCTTTGCCGTGTCGATTACCTTCACTAGCTCTCCCCGTGCCAATTATTTCAGGCGCTTGCGCCTGAACCGTTCCTCTCCACTTTCTCCGCCGAACTAATTATTTGGTTCGGGTAACGCCTTACATGTGAGCCCTCCTATCTGGTTAATAGAGAAGAGGTAACAGCAGTATCATTAATCAACCCCAAAAAATAGTCAAGCGAAGTTATAAGCTTGACTTTCCAACTATATAAGGTTTCTACTCCATCCTTGGCTCATTAATTCAAATTCACTCTTCTCTTATAGCTCCCCCCTATATACTTGAAGTGGCCTAATGGGCCCATGGGCCCCCCTTTTCCTTTTCTCTTATATAGTCGAACCGTCACAAAAACCCTATATAAATCCTCACCTTTTCCTTTTGGGTATTATTTAGCGTGCCTAACAATCCCGTCTCTTCCACTTCTTCCCTCTAGCGATTTTTACCGGCGGCGTTTCAACGACCCAGCCTTTCCTTTCTTACACGCTTCTCCTCTAACCCCCAAGTAAGTATTCTATCATGTTTTATACCTATGACCCCTAGGACCATCCCTTCACCTGCGTGGTATGAGCACACCGTAACCCAACTAGACTGCAACCATTACTTCTTTAACCTTAAAGATAGGTTTATATACCCTTCCATGAAATGTTGTTTTACGACCAAGATGCACCGACCACACCGTCCTCCTCCTGGTTTAACTTGCTTCTTTTCCGAACAGTTCCTCAATGGCTTGTCTCTACCAGTACCCTCCACTTATCTAGAAATTTTAGACTTTTACGGACTACCTTTAAACCAATTTACCCCTAATTCCTTTCGCATTCTGTCAGGGGCCTCTATAGTGTTCCAACACCTAAATCTTCCTCTATCTCCTCAAATATTCCATTGTTTCTTTCAATTAAAATCTTCCAAATCAAGCCTCTTTTACCTGTCTAGCCGTCCGAACTGCTAATTTCTAGTGAATATGCCTACTTCCCAAAAAGGATGGGAAGAATTGTACTTCTTTGTACAACTTCCGGTACCTCTACCCTACTCGGACACTTGGAAGTTAGAACTTCCTGAACTACCTTCCTTCCGGGAAATGAGGACCCAATGCCCTTTCTCAGAAGTTTATAGAGTACTGGAAGAGTCACATTATTGTTTAGACCACCTAATGAAAAATCCCCTCCTGAGTCACTTCGAGCTATCCCCCTTCCCTTCAATGACCTCAGCTGCCATAGGTAGGATGACACTTACCCTTCAATATAACTTTTTATTTGCATCATCCATCTTTCTTAACAACGCATTTTGCAGATAATCTAATGCAGGACGCTTTAGTGAAAGGAGAAGAGGTTGAGGTTGCCAAGAAGAAGAAGACCTCAACAAAGAGGGGTAAGTCAGTGGCAGCCCCTTCTTCCCCTCGAAAAAAATTGCGGCTCATTAAGAAAGGAGCTCCTAGTTCATCAGCTCTTCCTCCCTCTTCTTCTGGTCAGCATGATTCACAATCTTTAACCATCTATGAACCGAGGAGGAAGGACACCACCTTATCCGTCCCATCCTCGTCTCCCCAAGAAGGAGATTCCCCTTCTCACTCTCCTGCTTCATCCTCCCTTCCTCATGATTCTCCCTTACCTTCCCGAACCGAATCCATCTCCGCCCTATCCCCTCAGACACACTTACTTCTCCCACCCCTCTTCAACGTGTCGGACCCAATCTTCCTTTTGAGGGAGAAGACCTTCCCCTCCCGACCCCCTCAAGGGATACATTGGGGTCACTGCTGCAGATCCGTCACCTTTCAGAGGTGAAATTCTTCAATCAATCAGGCATATAAGGCCCCTGCGACCAGGTGGGCAAATTGCTGGCGGAGGTAACTACTTTCCCCTTCCAATCTTTAATGTATTCATACATGTACATACCACTGTATGTCAACGCTGATGATGGCACTTTCTTTCCTTCAGGCCTCGGCCAAGCACAGCAAAATGGTAACTCACCTAGCCCTATTTCAATCCAGCGTGGAGGCGCGCCACTTTGCCTCCTTAGCGTAGCAAAAACAACTCGCTCGGCAATTAAGCGAGAAAGAACAGATGGAATCCGACCTGAAGGGCCAATGTGAAGATGTCATGACACAGTTGGCCTTGGTTCAAAGTGAAAAGGAGGAGCTTCAACGAAAAAATGAAGACCTCGAACAACAAGTCTTCCTCCAGTCCAGCGAACTTCAGCAGGTGGATCTTCTTACTCATGAATTAACAGGGTATAAGAGACAGCTTGGGGACGCCATTATTAAAGTTGTTGATTCTTCTACTGCCATCCAGCAGCTACAGCAAGAACATCAACAACTTCAACTAGAACGCCAAGCATGGGAAGCCACTAAAAAATCTTGTATAGTGAAGTGTCAAGAGCTCTCTTCCATGGTGGTTGCCCTTCCTCAAGCCCTATTAGCAGTGGCTCGGCAATAATCTGATCTTCATCAAGAGTACTCCAAGGCCCTTTCGGCTCTGGGTGATCAAGCCATAAAAGCATCAACTGATAAAGATGCCCTGGCAGCCCAGCTAACCGAAAGTCAAGCCCAGCTGCCCGATTGTCAAGATCGACTAACCAGTTGCCAATCCCAGCTGAAGGAGCAGGAAGCTGACCTAAAGGGGTGATACGTCAAGAAGGGAGTAGATCTGTTCATACTGGGCTTTGACGGGTCTTTAGCTCTAAATGTTGAACGGGGATATCCGCCCCCGGCACGAACACTAGTTATCTAAATCCTGTAGATGCATTGTCTAAGTGTCCCTCCGAGCTCTTTGAACTGTAACCCCTAATATCTTACTCCCTGTAATGACCCTTTTCTTAATGTTGAAGAATGCTTATATTAGCATAGCTTTTTATTGTTCTTTTTGTACGCCTCATTGCGGGTCAGGAATTCTGAACTAACTCTATGCTTTTTTCCTTTTTACAATTACGTTTCTTTTCCCGTGCCGCATGGCACAATCACCTCCTTTGTTCGGGAACTCACTCAGAAGTTCCCGGATGATCATATTCACATCCGACCCAATTTTGGCTCGGCTAAAAATTAAATTACTTCAACCCTTTGATCTTCTCTATCTACCTTACTGCTTCGGAAATGATATCTTGATAAGTACCTATGTTGCTGTCATTACGATATCAGTCTCTTCACCTTCTTCCCCTTCCCAAGAACTACTGCAGTTCCTTTCCCCTCAACTATAAATTATCACCCTCCATGTCTTCGTCCTTCCATCTCACTCTCATGACTTTGGCGGAACACCCTATTGAGATTTCTTCGGATTCTGAATCTTTCGAGCTGTGGGACTGGTTTACCGGAGATACTGAAGATTCCGAGACCCACTCGACAGCTACCTCGACTTTTCGCCCCCTTCCTTTTCCACCCCACACCAAAGCTCCCTCCCCTCCTACAGGGAGGTCTTTTCGAGCACCCTTCCCCTCCTTCCGCAATTGGGTGTGGAACCCTCCTTTAACATGGGAGTACACAGTGGAAGATCCCCGGGCCTTGCTGAACTTCCCCCACTTCCACCGCCCCGCTTTCTGCTCCAGATCCCCCACCTCCTTTTGATGAAGCTCCACCAGTGATACCTTCTTCTCAAGGCGACCTCTACCGAGTCATCTTGGCGCCTCCCCCCGAGGAGCCTTCTAACAATTCTCCTGTTAAGAGTAATCATAAAAAGTCTTCCTAGATTAAATGATGTAATCATTCTTAAGTATGTTAATAAAAAAGGAAGGAAGGAATTGGTATCCACTCTGGTCATTTTTCTATGTATGTAAAGTTTCTGTCATCAGAAAAAACTACAAGCTCGCCTGAACGTACTTTTTCTTATCATTTCCAGGGGATTCATACCCTTTCCCTCATAATAACTGTACCAACGACTCTTCACCTACTGTCTTTACGCTTCTCCTTCTTTACTAGCATTCATTATCCTTATTTCCTCTGCGAATAAATGTGCCCTTCTCCTTCATCGTTATAAGGACCTCCAACCCCTGCCGTATAACATCCATCTTTTTCTTTCTCTTCTCCTCATCATGGACAAAATGTCTGAACAGGGTAGCAGTTCCCCTCCTGCTGAAGAAAAGGTTGACGAGCAGCGTTATATTGCTAATTTGGAGGAACAGGTGAGATACTTGCAGCAACGATTGAGGGAAGGTTCTGCCAGTAACTACTCTTTGTGCCAGCAACTAGCCGGGTCATAGAAGGAACTATCTAAGCAAATCTTCCTGCAACAATCTTACCTTCGACAACTATTGTGCCAACCCCAGCCGCGCAAAGAAACTCCGTCAGTTCCTCCCAACAAAGAACTGTAATACCCTATACATAAGGGTTTCTTTTGCTATCCTCTCCCCAGGGAGGAGTTGTAACATGTAATCTTTCTGAAATAAGGAACTTTCTGTGAAAATAGCTTTCATCTATATTTTCCTCGCTTATCTTTTTCTTCTAACATTTCTCGAGCTATGTCAAATCCTATCTTTTTTGTATGAAAATCAAATAGATGCACCGTGTCTTCATCCTATTAGTGCACAAGGACCATGCATATACACCCTCCGTACGAACATAAAATGCTAAATAGTTGAGGGGATACTCAGCTCTTCCGCTCTGCCATCGCACGGGGATAAAATAATATATAGTTGAGAAGTAAGCACAACTCTTCCACTTCACGGGGATAAAAATGATATATAACTGAGGAGACCTCAGTTCTTCTGTTCCACCACCACATGGGGATAAAATAATATATGTAGTTGAGAAATAAGCACAACTCTTCCGTTCCACCACGACACGGGGATAAAATAATATATAGTTGAGAAGTAAGCTCAACTCTTCCGTTTTATGGGAATAAAAATGATATATAACTGAGGAGACCTCAGTTCTTCTGTTCCACCACCGCACGGGGATAAAATAATATATAGCTGAACAAATGTTCAGCTCTTCCGTTTCACGGGGATAAAAATGATATATAACTAGGAGACCTCAGTTCTTCCATTCCACTACCGCACGGGGATAAAATAATATACAGTTGAGGAATGTGCTCAACTCTTCTGTTTCATGGGGATAAAAATGATATATAACAGAGGGGACCTCAGTTCTTCAGTTCCACCACCGCACGGGGATAAAATAATATACAGTTGAGAAGTAAGCTCAAATCTTCCATTACACGGGGATAAAAATGATATATAACTGAGGAGACCTCAGTTCTTCCATTCCACCACCGCCCAGGGATAAAATAATATACAGTTGAGGAATGAACTCAACTCTTCCGCTTCACGGGGATAAAAATGATATATAACTGAGGAGACCTCATTTCTTCCGTTCCACCACCGCACTGGGATAAAATAATATATAGCTGAAAAAATGTTCAGCTCTTCCGTTTCACTGGCATAAAAATGATATATAACTGAGGAGACCTCAGTTCTTCTGTTCCACCACCGCACGGGGATAAAATAATATATAGCTGAAGAAATGTTTAGCTCATCCGTTTCATGGGGATAAAAATGATATATAACTAAGGAGACCTCAGTTCTTCCATTCCACCACCGCACGGGGATAAAAGAATATATAGCTGAAGAAATGTTCAGCTCTTCCATTTCATGGGGATAAAAATGATATATAACTGAGGAGACCTCAGTTCTTCCGTTCCACCACCTCACGGGGATAAAATAATATATAGCCGAAGAAATGTTCAGCTCTTCCGTTTCACGGGGATAAAAATGATATATAACTAAGGAGACCTCAGTTCTTCCGTTCCACCACCGCACAGGAATAAAATAATGTACAATTGAGAAATGAACTCAACTCTTCCGCTTCACGGGGATAAAAATGATATATAACTGAGGAGACCTCAGTTCTTCCATTCCACCATCGCAAGGGGATAAAATAATATATAGCTGAAGAAATGTTCATCTCTTCCATTTCACGGGGATAAAAATGATATATAACTGAGGAGATCTCAGTTCTTCAGTTCCACCACCGCACGGGGATAAAATAATATATAGCTGAAGAAGTGTTCATCTCTTCTATTTCACGGGGATAAAAATGATATATAACTGAGGAGACCTCAGTTCTTTTGTTCCACCACCGCACGGGGATAAAATAATATGTAGCTGAAGAAATGTTCAGCTCTTCCATTTCACGGGGATTAATATGATATATAACTGAGGAGACCTCAGTTCTTCCGTTCCACCACCGCACGGGGATAAAATAATATATAGCTGAAGAAATGTTCAGCTCTTCCATTTCACGGGGATAAAAATGATATATAACTGAGGAGACCTCAGTTCTTCCGTTCCACCATCGTACGGGGATAAAATAATATACAGTTGAGAAGAAAGCTCAACTCTTCCGTTTCACGAGGATAAAAATGATATATAACTGAGGAGACCTCAGTTCTTCCGTTCCACCACCTCACGGGGATAAAATAATATATATTGCCCAAAAGCCTTCAGCATAAAGAGTGCGATGCTTTCACAATGCTATTCTTCCTACCTTCATCTCGAAGGGGAGCACCTCCATCCATCCCCTCCTATGAAAGCGAGGGTTTTAGTACATAATGGAACATCAGAGAAATAAATCCTCATTTCCCTTCCACTTAGGGCCTCCTTTTCTATAAACTAGGAGCCCAATAGCCGTTACAAGCCCATTCCTCCCTCCTTTTATAGGGGATGCTTCATCTTCCTTTCTTTTGTTATCTTCATCCCTTCCTCCTTCTTGTCTCCTTTTTCTTCGTCTGTTCTTCTTTCCGCCACCATCCTCCGGTGCCCCAGTCACCTACCTCAGCACTTTTCTTCTTTCTCCCACGGGCAGGATTCATTCCTCTTTCTTCTGAGAAATAGCAAGTTGTTACTCACACATCAAACGGGGTGATGGTCAGCCGTCAGCTTCCTCTTCGCCTTCACCCTCCTCTACTGCCATCCCGCCTGCCCACTCTCTCCTTTCTTCTTCGCCTCCGCCTGAAACCCTTGTTACATCCGCACCAAAGGAAACCAGAGTAACCAGCCCCTCCTCATCTCCTCTGTTACTTACAAACCCTAACTCTCCCATTTTCTCCCCCTCTACCGTAGGTGTTCGAAAGTCGCCTCCTCTTTCATCACAACCTGAAGATGAATTCAGGGAGGTAGGGCGTCCACACCAATCGACTACAGGTGCTTCTGCATCCACGCCTTCTCTTTCTCCGAAATATGGCACCGTCCCTGAACCCATGGTAATTGATATTCCTCCACTGCCTATCTCCCCTTCTGCTCATCGCTTGGAGAGCCCATCACCTTCTATGGGCCCTAGCCCCAGTCCCTCCGTTTCTCACCTTCCCAACGAAGAGTTTTCCATTCCGAGGCTCTCTATACCATCCTCTCCAGATTCTTCGCCGAACCAATCCCCTTCCGTAACTTCTGGTGTGCCCACCTCACAGCCAGCCATGGTACACCTTCCCCCTCTGGCTCTTGATTCTTTGCCCCCAACTTCTACCCTTTTGAGCCTTTTGACCAGTGCTCCTTCTTCTTTTCCCTTCGAACCTCTGTCGCAGCCTATAGCTACTACCTCTATTCTTCCTCTTATAAGTGAACCTCCACCGAGGGTGTCATCCATCCCCTCTTCTTCTTCTTCTCCCCGGGGCCTTCGAATCTTAAATTTGGAGGAACTGATCCCTCGGATGGAAGTCCTGCACCATGCTTTAGAATTGGTATGTTTCTCTAATCAACTTCTTTAATTTCCCTTACCGAATGACTTCCTTTCAACAAATGGCTTACAGGCCCTGACAAACTTCCAAGAATTGGATCGCTCCCTCCAACAATATCGAGCTCAATCTCTGAAGTTGGAACAGCAGCAATGGGAGGATCTGGCGGCTGCTCAAAATCGAGAGAAACTCTTATCGCAACAACTGCAGCAATATCAGGAGCAACTGACAGAAGCTCACCACCGACTTCAAAAAGATGCCGAGACTATAGCGACATTGCAAGAACAACAGTGAGCTGGCATGGAATCACCCTCACTCTGACAAGATGTTCAGGCGGCACAGCTTGACAAGGAGGCTTCCTCCTCTCAAGAATTGATAAGTCTTCGAGAGCAGGTAGTAGAGCTCCTTCAAGGGAAGCAACGAGACTCGGACATCATCGCCTGCCTGCGAGTTCAGCACCAAAAAGCAGAGGATAAAATAGGGGACCTCCGCACTTGCCTGTGCAAGGAGGTACAAGAAAACTCCTCCCTAATAACTTCTAGGGCGCATGCTCACACCCATATACGCGGCAAGAAACCTCCCTCCAGAGGCTGGGCACTGAACTTGTCCGCACCAGATCCTACTCTAAGGCGGTAGAGGGAATTTCAGCCTCAATACGCCAGAATATGATGGACATGACGAACCTTATCCAGCAAGATCAAACTTCCCAAGATGATGATATTTCTGTCCTGGCAGATGCTATTATGGAAGTATCCCGACGTTATAGTGACATACGGCGAGCCCTTCGGGAGCAACAAGAGAAGTGTCACAGGCTCCATCGGGATCGGAACCTTGACCGACCGAACCGGCAGGAGCGGCTAACCATCCTGATGCGCGTAACCTATCAAGACGGGTTTAACGAGGCGGTTCGACAGTATGCTGATCAAGGGCTTCCTCCGGTGAACCATCCTACTTTCTCCTTAAATTGGTAGGTCAGCTTTCGACGCTATCCTCCCGAGTGGTTTAAGTTGTAATCTAATGTATTGCTTCGGGACATAGTCCCTTTGTTATCTTCTTTTCTTTTTCATAGTTCACTATAAGGACTACAACACTATTGTGAATCAATCAAACTCAGATGTGCTATACATCTAATTAATACAACAAACTCTCAAGTACATCCCTTCGAGAGCCCCTCAACTCCTCTTCTCTTATCCATCCTTTTTTATACAGTATGAAAAGGTTTCAAGTGAATAGCGTTCCACGGTCGGGGAAATTCCTTGCCTTGGTCATCCTTTAGATAATACATCGACCCTGCTATGCGACGTGTCACTTCATAGGGCCCTTCCCAATTTGGAGCTAGCTTTCCAGGATCTTCTGCAGGATTAACTTTACGCAGAACCTAATCCCCCTCCTAAAATCTCCGGGGCATCACCATTTTATTAAAGGCTTGTTGTACTCTCCGCTTGTAAAACTCCGCTCGTCTTTGTGTCGTCTCCCTCTTTTCTTCCACCAAGTCCAACTCAGTGCTTCGAATAATTTGGTTCTGCTCCGGCTTGTACATTTCTATTCGGGCGCTACTTAAGAGGGCTTCGACCGGAATAACGGCCCCCGTCCCATATACCAGACTGAACGGAGTTTCTCCCGTTGCAGTTTTTGGTGTGGTTCGGTAGGCCCACAGGATTCTAGGGAGCTCTTCTACCCAGTTCCCCCTCTGACCCCCCAATTTGGTCTTCAACCCTTGAATGAGAATTTTATTAGTGACTTCAACTTGCCCGTTGGCTTGAGGGTGGGCTACTAAAGTAAAAGCTTGCTGGAAATTGAGACTTTGGCACCATTCTTTAATTTTCTTGCCCTGGAATTGCCGTCCATTATCACTAACTATCCTCTAAGGAATACCATATCGACAAATGATATTCTGCCATAGGAATTATATTACAGCATTCTCAGTAATTTTGGCAAGAGGCTCTGCTTCCACCCACTTGGAGAAGTAATCTACAGCCACCAATAAAAATTTCTTCTACAAAGGTGCCATAGGCATCAGACCCACTATATCCATTCCGCACTAATCAAAAGGGCATGAAGCGACCACATCTTTCATTAATTCAGCTGGTCATTCGGACCGATTGCTATGCTTTTGACAAGCTGGGCAAGTTTGCACTATACAAGCGACATCTTGTTGGAGGGTAGGCCAAAAATATCCTGCTAACAGGGCCTTCCTTGCTAAATCTCTCCCCCCCAGATGATTATTGCAGCAACCTTCATGAATCTTCCGGAGTACCCATTCAGCATCTTCACTTCCTAAACACTTCAATAAGGGTCGTCCGAAAGATGTCTTGTATAAGTCTCTGTTCAAGAGGGTGAATCGTCTGGCTCTGCACATTAAAGCGGATGCTGCCCCTTTTTCTTCGGGAACCTTTCCATGCTGCAGATAAGTTATGATGTCGGTCCTCTAATCGAGGATCGGATCCGATTCGGGCACAGCCTCCTCCACATTACATATCGCTAGGGAAGTAGGGAGTTCCACGCAGACCGTTTCCAACGATTTCACTCCTTCCATAGTACTAGCCACCTGAGCCAATTCATCTGCCCTCCCGTTATTCTCCCTTGGAATTTGCTTCAAGAGGACTTGCTGAAACTGAGCTTTTTCTTTCTCGAAAGCTTTCAAATACTTTTGCAACCTTTCTTCCCGAACCGCGAAAGAACCTTGAAGTTGTGATATTGCTAGCTGGGAATCCGAGTGGATTATAATTGAAGAAGACCCTACAGCTTTGGCAGCCTGCAATCCCGCTAGAATGGCTTCATACTCCGCCTCATTATTGGATGTCCGATACCCCAGGCGTACGGCTATGCGAGTCTCCTCTTTATCAGGGAAAATTAACAAAACACCAATGCCACTACCCGTAGATCCTGAAGAACCATCCACAAATATGTTCCATGCATCTAACCCTTCCTCTTTTATTGACGAGCCATCTTCCGAGCCAAAAGGTACTTCCGCCAAAAAGTCAGCAAGCGCCTGGGCCTTGATAACGGTTCAGGGTTGGTAATAAATGTCATATTCACTTAATTCTACCACCCATTTAGCCAATCTTTCGAAGAAATTGGGCTTAGTGATGACCTTACCCAATTCACTGTGAGTTAAAACAGTGATAGGATGAGCCAGAAAGTGCGGTCTCAATTTGTAGGCGGTCAGGACTAAAATATATGCCAGCTTTTCTAGCTCGGTATAACGGGATTCAGCCCCCTTCAAAATATGGCTGGTATAATAAATAGGCTGCTGATGAGAGCCTTCTTGTTTCAGCAAAACTGAACTGATAGCTCCCTCCGAGACGGCCAAATACATCCACAATGGTTCTCCTTCCACTGGCTTGGCTAACAGCGAAAGCCTGGCTAAATATTTTTTCAACTCTTGGAAAGCCTGCTCACATTGATCGTCCCATTGAAATTTGGTAGCTTTGCGCAGAATCTTAAAGAAAGGTAACCCTTTGTCCACCGATCTGGCTATGAATTGGGATAAGGAAACAATCCTCCCCACTAGCTTTTGAGTCTCTCGCAAATTAGTGGGTGACTTCATATTGCACAGTGCTTGCACCTTCTCGGGGTTAGCCTGCAGCCCCTTCTCAGTCACTATGTACCCCAAGAATTTGCTGCTTTTTACCTCGAACAGACATTTTTTGGGGTTAAGCTTCATATTATACCGTCTCAGTGTAGCGAAGGTTTCGTTTAGATCCTTAACCAAATCCCGAGTGGTTTTTGATTTGACTAGGATATCGTCTACGTAAACTTCCACATTTTTCCCTTTCTGCTCTGTGAAAATCTTATCCATGAGTCGTTGGTAGGTGGCCCCTGCATTTTTTAGGCCGAAGGGCATTACCACACAAGAGTACAACCCTCCTGCCGTCACAAAGCTAACCCTCTTCTGATCTTCCTTAGCCAAGGGTATTTGATGGTATCCTTGGTATGCATCTATTAAGGACACCACTTCATATCCTACAGTAGAATCTACCAACTGATCAATACGAGGCAAGGGGTAGCAGTCTTTAGGGTACGCTTTATTCAAATCGCAAAAGTCAATACACATCCTCCACTGCCCAGAAGGCTTGGGGACCAGGACTACATTGGAGACCCACTCGGGAAATTAGATTTCCTTCACATGACCCGCTTTTAACAATTTGTCTACTTCCTCGGTTATGACCTTGTCCTTCTCAGGTCCAAAGTGTCGCCTCTTCTGTTGGACGGGTCAAACTCCTCTGGTTATGTTGAGATGATGTTCAGCCACACGAGGGTTAATCCCCGTGAGATCATGCACATCTCCTGCGAAGATGTCTTCGTTCTTCTTCAGGCAGGCCACCAGCTCCTCCTTGGCCTCCAGCTGCTGTGCCACCCGTGTGGCCTTTTCCGGAGCTATTTCCACCAGCTCCCCTTCCTCTATCTTGTCTGCTTTGGGAGGAGATTCTTCCAGAATGCAGACATCAGAAATGATGATGGTTTTTCCTTTGAGATCGTCGATTCGGGCCTTCTTCTGGTCATCCTGAACCATCTGCACATAACAGCTCCTGGTGGCTTTCTGTTCGCCTTGGACTTCCCCCACCAACTGTCTGACTGGAAATTTCACCTTCTGGTGGTACGGGGAAGCCACCGCCTGAAAAATGGCAAGGAAAGGGCAACCAAAAATGGCATTATAAGTGGACGGAGCATCCACGATGAGAAAAGGGACTATACTTGTTTTTTGATTGGGCTTTGCGCCCATAGTCAAGGGCAATGAAATCTGCCCTATGGGGTGGACCACATGCCCCGCGAACCCGAAGAGGGGTGTGGCCACATCTTCTAGCTGGGCATTTCCCAGCTGCATCTGTCCAAAGGCCTCCTGGAAGAGGATATTGACAGAGCTCCCCGAGTCGACCAGTACCCTGACCACTTCGTAATTTGCCAGGGATATGCGGATAACTAAGGCTTCCATGTGGGGCAACAGGACACCTCAGAGATCTTCCGGCCCGAACGAAACGGGCGGCGCGGTTTGGACAGTTGGTCGGTGATGATGGCCAGACTCTCCATGAGGCGGGCATATGACTTCTGCGCCCGGTTAGAGTCCCCGTCAGTGGGTCCTCCTGCAATGACATGAATAACCCTCCGTGTAGGAGCATTATTTGTATTAGATGAGGGGCCCTCACCTGATGGGCCTTCTTGAGAAACAACCTCCTGGGACGGCGTTTGGGGGAAAGTAACTTGCGGTGGTTGGTTATACGGTCCTGGGTGAGCCACATTGGGTCATTGCCCTCGCCGTGCTGGCCCTCTCGTCTGAAGCCGCAATTGCGGGTATGAGGCTCGGAGGTGTTCCAGCTCCTCCTGTAGCTTGAAACATCAGCCACTGGCTTGGTCGTACTCCATATGATATTGGCAGAAAAATGGGGCAGGAGGGTTACGTGGTACCCCCTATATCCTGAGGGTCGTTGTAGTAGACCCTGCTGATCATAGAATTCCATCTCCCGCTCCTTCCAAGTCCTTGTGGGAGGAGGTGCATTGGCGGCCATAATCTGTAATTGCGGCGCAGGGCGAACACCCTGTAACAATAATCGAGGCCTAGGAGCCTCCAGTAGAAGGGGTCATGCATATCCCGACGAGGGGGTGCTTGAGGGGCGATGGGGCGAGTTCTTTCGGCTGGGACTGTTACGGCAGTGCGTTCGGCTCTCCGCACTTTCAGTCCTTCCTCCTCGTTGATGAATTTTTCCACACGACTTAACAGCTCCTCGTAGCTGTTAGCAGGCTTCCTCAAAAGGGAACTGAGGAAGGGGCCCTCCTTCAGCCCATGCGGAATAGCAACTCTGAAAGATTCCGATCTTGTAGAAGGAATACCCCTAGCTGCAGAGGTGAACCGGTGAAGATACCCTCTGAGTGATTCTAAGGACCCCAGTGTAATGTGCATCAGGATAGAGGCATCATGCTTATATGCCTTACAGCTGGCAAACTCCTGGCCAACATCCTCAAAATCAGAAAGCAGTAATAGACCGTGGTATTGAACCATTTTTGTGCTGAACCGATTAAGGTGGTCCGGAAGACTCGGCACTTGAGGGTGTCTGTATAGCAGTGGAGCAAGGCCACTCCATCGAATTACGATAGGTGTTCTTCGGGATCCATTGAGCCATCGTACTTGTCTACTTGAGGATTCCGGAAGTATGATGGAGGGATTTCAGAGAGGATGTCCATGGTAAAAGGACTGGGCTCATAAACTTTTGGGGCCCGGGTCAACCGGCTTTCACCCTGTTCTTCCCACTGAGTCTGGGTTAAGGGTATAGTATTCTGATGTGCTCGCCCTCCAGGCCCCTCTCCAGGAACTACTTTAATATTAATGGCTACACGAGGTGGGGGAGGCATTTCTGGGGGTGGGCCTCGAGAAGAAAGTTCACTAGAGTGAGGATGAAGGTATCCTGTCCTTCTTCTTTCTCTAGCGAGGGCCTCAGTTACAGCGTCGTCAACTAGAGCCCTCAGTTGTGATGGGAGTATGGTAATGGGGTTTTCCTCCGCTGCGGAGGCACCTGGGTGTTGTATCTCTTCTGGTTGCATCTCGACGTCTAGCTCAAATGTTTCCCACAGACGGCGCCAACTGATGCGGCGAGGAAGATTTGTTCACCTCCTCTCAATGCGATGAAGCACGAAGGGAGCTTTTGGGGGGGTTTCACAGGCCGCAATAGTAAAGATGAGAAAGTGAAGCAGAGAAACGCAAAACCAACACAGGCAACAAAACTCAGACACAGGATGTAACGTGGTTCGGAATAAGGATTCCTACTCCACGGAGGTGAGCTCCCTCACCGGATGCAGTGCCAAAGCACTTTCACTATGAACGTCCTCCTTCACGAAAAGGAAACTTCCGGAGGTGGAGGAGAAAACCTCTTACAGTTAAATCACAATACAAGAAAGAGTACACGCAATGTAAAAGCAAAGATCGCTACTCTTTTTCTCCGGCGTGGTGGTAGCTCTCCTTCTCCTGATGCCTCTTCGTTTCTTGCTAGTTGGAATAATGTGGATCCCCCCTCCTCCTGTCCTCCTCATCCCTTTTATCCTTCTTCTCTGATCCAGCGTTACCTCACGGGTTGTCTCCATCGTACACGTGGCCACCACGTCCACCTGGAGAATAATTCTGTTACAGATACGAGGAGCGAAGGCTCCTCGGAATATTATGTGGGGACCCCTCCTTCTGTTACATAACACATCTTCATCTACATTTCGGGAAACTAGGTTAGCCTGTCCACCACAACCATCCGCTTTTGGTGAAACTAACTTAGGTCTATAGCTTACGGGTGGCATAGCCCTTGGGCTCCTCACCAGCCCTGACTAACTTCCCTTCCTCCCCCACCAAACTACCTCCGGACTGACTAGGCTGAGTCGATTCTTATCTGTCCCGTCTGCTTCTAGGCCTACCTAGCCAAACCAATTCTTTCTTATTTCCTAGCGAAGTGCCTCCCTCCGCCTCCACTTTACCGTGTCGATTACCTTCACTAGCTCTCCCGTGTTAATTATTTCAGGCGCTTGCGCCCGAACCGTTCCTCTCCTCTTTCTTCGCCAAACCAATTATTTGGTTCGGGTAATGCCTTACATGTGAGCCCTCCTATCTGGTTCATAGAGAAGAGGTAACAACAGTATCATTCTTCATAGACAATGCTCTATATATTGCCTATCTTCCCACGAGTCTCGTTCGTGGTATCATATTGTTGCCCGTAGATAGTGCCCTTTGTATTACCTCGAGAGTCATGAGACTTTGTCATGGTACCTTGATGTATATTGCTTGAAGATATCAGTTGGTTGTGTATGTTGCAAGTGTATTTATTATACTACTGACCAGGTTAGTTACAGATTGATATTGGTACTCTGAGGTTTGGGTTACTCTAGTTTGTTTCTTTTGACTTCCATTACGTCCATTATGTTCATTATGTCCATTATGATTATGCACTATTTTCTATCCACCCACTGAGTGGTTGTGCTTCCCCCTCTTCTCTTATCCTTTGGGTTAGCTGATAGAGGACGTGTCTAGTTGACTTACCTTCACGTCGCTCAGAGAGTCTCTTGCCGTGCTAGTCCCACTGCATCATCGAGATGCCGCTTTATTTAGTTTATTAGTATTGCAATTTGTTTATGCACTTTGGTTTTTATCGCAATTTGATTTGGTGTCATAAAACTAATTTACTTTTAATTGATTTATATTTTAGTCGTGCATGCATGCAGTTAATAAAATAATTATATTTTATATTATTTTGAAGTGTTTACTATATTTGGTTCCAGCGATGTATTTTGGAATATTGTCACTAAGGGGCTCCTCCGTCATTTGGATGACGAATATGCCCCTGGGCATGAATTTTATTGGTATCAGAGCTCAAGTTTGCGATTTCGGTTTGTTAGTTTTGTGTTTCGAGGTTTTCTTTTCCTTTGTTTTAGGAGTTCTTATGTTTTGGGACCAAGCAAGATGAAGGATATCTCTGAGCTATATGAAAAGTTATTGTTTTTAGTGGTTACTGTACTTTCCTTATGTAATAGGAAGTTGTCATTATGTTTTTATTAGATACTTACATATCTGCTCACAATAGAAAATGCCACCTAGTGAAATTGCGCCTACTTATGGTCGTGGACGAGGTCGACCTCATAAGCGACCTTTTGATGTTGTGGGACCTACCCTCAAGGTTGAAAATGTAAACTCTTTAGAGGTGATGACTGATGTCGAATTAGGAAGCTGGAGTTAAGCCTGCTAGCCACCCATTTGGATATTAAGGAGTAACCTCTCAGAGAGTATTAGTCCCTACTACTAGTGATTTGGTCATAGATAAGGCGTGTATACCTATACTGGTCAAGATGATGAAGAATTGTTTTACCTTATTTTAGGGGATAACAGTCCATGGATTGCTCATGCATGGATGGACAATGTAGAAAACTCACTTGGATGCATAACTTGCATGGATACAGGGAAGATTGAGCTTATGGTGTATCACTTACGAGGTCATACCATCACATGGTGGAAAATGCAGCGGATGATTCGGGGAGCAGAGTATCATTTGGAGACTATTCCGAGTGGCCTTGGAGAGGCAGTATTTCCCTACCTCTTTCTGTATAAGTTGTCGTCAGGAGTTTCTGAATCATAAACAAGGCGATCGAAGCATCATGGATTACATTGGAGAAATTTAATCGACTTGTAGAATTTTTACCCCATTAAGGAGCTCAGGACTATGATCGTATGCTCTAGTTTGTCCATGGTCTTGCAGCCTACATTCGGAGTAGGATGTCCGAATCCTCCGTTGGTATCTATCGAGAGACACTATGTTGAGTCATACTGATCGAGATGACTCAGCAAGCCGATGGGTCTGGTATATAAGGTATCGTTCCAGTTTATCCTATTCTAGTTGATATATTGATAGCTCACATTCCTTTATATCCCGATAATCCTTAGGGAAAAATTGGTAGAATTCTGATACCTCGACCTTGTAGATTAGTTATAATAACACTATCAAGGAACACTTTTAACGTCTCATTACGAAGTAAAGAAGTAACCCTTGGACCTTGATAGTCATACCTTGACTTGAGATTAGACTACTAGTAACTTAGAGTATGAGACTCGACATACAAAAACTCAATACAAAGGCACTGGATCTCATACTTACTGAAGATAAGGAGACTAGTGACTTATTGGGATCTGGATCAGAGTTGCGCAACGGAAGCATGATGGGCTCATAATGTTGGAACGTCGGTGGTCGGCTAGGGGGGGGGGGTGAATAGCCCTCTTTCGCGTACGGTGGAAATCGCTCGTTGATTACTCGTCTACAAAATCGTTAGCACAGTGGAATAACAAAAACTAAAGACAATTAAGAATAACAAAGAATACAAACGCTAACACTAAGTTGTAACATGGTTCGCGACCTTGCCGCTAATCTACGGACTGATTCGTTCAAGGTGAATCACGCCTAAACTTCCACTATTCTCTCCTTGGCACCAAGCAAGGTGGAGGTAACCTTTTCTTACAAGATCACTCTTCTTACAATAGAATTTAGATAAAAGCAAGTAAGAAGAGTAGGGAAGCGTTTTGGTCACTTGGTTGTTGATTGGAGTTAAAGCATTAGGCTCCCAAGTTGATCCATGGCTTCTTTTTATAGAGAAGAAGCCTTTCTTCCCGTTGGGCACTTGGCAGTCGATTGATGCCTCGATCAGTTGACTGCCCCTGTAGCCGTTGCCCTATAATGGCTTCTTTCACGTTGGATTTCATCCAATGACTCCCACATCAGTCGACTGATGGAGCCAACAGTCGAGTCCCGTGAGTGAGCAGTCGACTAACAACTGTTCTATGCTCGAAACCCTCGCGACTAGTCAATTGCTGCCATCAGCAGTCGACTGATGGTTTTGGCAGTCGACTTCCAACCCTTGACAGTCGACTGTTGGGACACAAACCTGACTCGAACACCAGTCAAGTCTAAGTTGACTTGGAGCAGTCGACTGCCATGACATGGCAGTCGATTGATGTCGGAAAATCCCATCCGGCACTTAGCCAATCGGCCAAGTTTCACCTAAGCACTACCCCATCCCGGGTTACAATCGCTTACTCTCATTCCCTTAGAGTCCCTCGCCTTTGAAGTTGTCTTCGTCCAACCACGTCCCTTGGATGCGCCAAGTGCATGGCTTCGCAACGCCATCCTTCGCTCTCACCCTGAAGTCTACTTCCTCCGGCTTCACTCCAATGCTCCTCGTTTGGCGGTCCCTTGGATGCACCAAGCGCACGGCTTCTGCAATGCATCTTTCACCGACTCAAAGATCGAGTCATGAGAGGTGAAACTTGTCAATGCTCCACGTGTGAATTACTAAGTTCTGCATGACTTCAACACACACATCAAATCCAATACAATCCTAACTTAAACCCTTTGCCACACACATCAAAACCACATGACATGGGTTGATTGTCCTAATAATCTCCCCCTTTTTGATGTGTGGCAATCCATTTAAGTTAGGTAAAAACAATAACATAAAACATAAGGCAAGAAAACATGTAAGTAAAAAATATGAGTATTAAACTCCCCCTTAAACATGCAACTCCCCCTTAAGACATGCTAAATTTTCCCTTTAGCATGATTAACTTAAACTCTCATAATTCTCCCCCTTTGACACCATCAAAAACATTGTACAAATGTTATACACGTATGACATCAATTCTAATGGAAGAAAATACCCAAAACCCACTCAAAATCTGATAAAACAGGTTACTATATTCATGCACAGTACATTAGTCGACTGAATCAGAGGATCAATCGACTAGCACTTGGTTTTCAGATTTTCTGATTTTCGAACTCAAATTTCAGAAATGCATTAAAAATTCTAGGAAATTCAAAAAATCATGAAATTTTGAGTATATATTTCTAGTGAGTTCCTTTATCAGTGAAAAATGATTTTTCATAAAAATTCATTTTATTTTTGAAATTTTGGCAAAAACTCAAAAGTTGCAAAAATGTCTAAAGTTTGTATCCACTTTAAAACCTAGTTTTGCCTTGAAGCTTTTCAAAACATGAACTCACAGGTTATTAAACATAAAATGGTTTTGAAATCATTTGAAATATCCAACCATGATCTTTGTGCAATATGTCTATGAATTAAACATATGATTTCCCCATGATTGGTCTATTATTGCTCTATTGATACACTTAATGACTCATCTAAATGCCATAAGCATTAGTGGACCATTTGTGTCATCCTATCATCTCACTCATTGCTATGTTCTCAATCAAGTTAGCCTTATAGTGGGATGTGAGATGTTCCTAATGGTATTTACACTTAACTAAAATTTTATGCATTTCTACCCATGGTTAAGTATCATCCTAAAAACCCAATCATGAACATGCATCAATAATTATCAATCATGATCATAAATCATCAATCATTGCATATCATGATTATAAATTATAAAATTAAACATGAATCATGATATAAACATTCAATTTATGGGTTATCCATTATCATCACCCAACACTATATTAAAAATTTATAACCCACACCATCCTAAGTCAACCAAATAATATGATATAGATAAAGTCCACTATGGTTGACTATCCTACGGTTTTCCTAACCCTTGAGGATGAATTTGGGAACCCAATACAAATTCTTTCTTATAGGGTTCACCAAAAATTCCTTAGGAATCCATTTTCTAGCTATTGTTTTATTTTTGGCTTGACCCCTAGCAATTAGGCAATGATAGGCCTTTTCATTTTTATTTCCTTTATAACCTAGACCTTTCTTATTAAAGCTTGCCCTTTGGCTCCCTATGATCATGTTCAATGTGTTGGAGCCTATGGTGAATTTCTCTAGGGCCTTAGTTAAATGGTCTACTTTTTCTCTTAAAACTCTATTCTCCTCAATACATGCATCACTAACATTGAAAGGAATGTAATCATCATGTGAGCATGCATCATTGATACTAGATGAAACATTATCATTAATATTTAAACATGATTTTTCTAGCTTTTCTTCTAGGGCCTTAATTTCATTTTTCATGCTTTTGTTTTCCTTTTTAGCCCTAAATAATTCCTTAGTTAAGCTAGAAATCATAGACATAATTTTCTTGGGAGGGAGATTTGTTACCTCACTTACCAAATCCCCTTCCGATGATGAGGATGCTCCTCCTTCACTTGAGATCTCATCCTCGCTAGTGCTTCTTTCTTCTTCCTCGGAGGAGGTAGAGTCCAAGTCATCTATCCCCATTAGGGCAAGATTTGTGAAGGCTTCTTCTTCGGATCATGAGGATGATGGATCATCCCATGTGGCCTTATGTGCCTTAGCCTTCCCCTTTTCTTTGGCCTTCTTTTCATCCTCCTTCTTCTTACTCCCCTTCTTCTTTTCTTCTTTCTTCCTCCTCTCTTCTTTGCTCTTGTTCAAAAGGGGACAATCATCCCTAATGTGTCCCTCTCCTTGGCAATTGTAGCATATAATTTTTCGCCTCGACCTTCTCCTCCTATCATTTGATTTGTTAAATTTAAAATTTTTTAAGACACGTCTTACCTTCCTTACCATGTAGGCTTCTTCCGTGCTATCCATGGAGGAGGAGGAGGAGTCTTCATCCGATGATGAAGGTGGCGTCTCTTTCTTCTTCTTCCCCTTGCTTGCTACTAGTGCCACTCCCTTGATGGCTTGCTGTTTGGTTCTTCAATTATTCCTTCAAGCCTTGTTTCATGTATCTCCATGATGGAGAAGAATTCTTCTAGGGTGCTTACCTCTAGATTCTTCGATATGTAGAAGGAGTCCACCATGGAGCTCCATTTTGAGGACCAGGAAAAGACATCTATAGCCTTCATAACTATATCCCGGTTGGAGAGCTTTTCACCTACACTAGACAATCCATTAATTATTTCTTTGAATCTAGAGTGTAGTGATAATACCTTCTCCCCTTTATCGAGTTTGATGTTGTTGAGTTGGGAGCGGAGAAGGTCTCTTCTTGCTAATTTGGCTTCCGAAGTGCCTTCATGAAGCTCTACCAATCTCTCCCACATATCTTTAGCACTTGAGCATTCCCCAATCCAGTTGATCTCTTGTTGGGAAAGCACATTGAATAAATGGTGCTTGGCCTTTGAGTTTGATAAGTGCTCCTCCCTTTGCATCTTGGTCCATCTTGATTTCTCTAGTGGCTCCCCCTCTTCATCCCTAGGAACTTCGAAACTATTTTCCATAGTGAGCATTATATCAAAATCGGTCTCGAAGAATACCTCCATTCACTTTTTCCACCAAGCGAATTCTCCTTCAAACTTCGGCGGATGAATGTTGGAGCTGGCCATCTCTTGATTGTGCTTGTTGCGGCGATTATTCCGTTGACAAATGACTTGGCTCTGATACCACTTGTTGGAACGTCGGTGGCCGGCTAGAGGGGGGTGAATAGCCCTCTTTTACATATGGTGGAAATCGCTCGTAGATTACTCGTCTACAAAACCATTAGCGCAATGAAATAACAAAAACTAAAGACAATTAAGAATAACAAAGAATACAAACCCTAACACAAAGTCGTAACATGGTTCACGACCTTGCCGCTAATCCACAGACAGATTCGTTTAAGGTGAATCACGCCTAAACTTTCACTATTCTCTCCTTGGCACCAAGCAAGGTGGAGTTAACCTTTTCTTACAGGATCACTCTTCTTACAATAGAATTTAGATAAAAGAAAGTAAGAAGAGTAGGGAAGCATTTTGGTCACTTGGGTGTTGATTGGAGTTAAAGCATTAGGCTCCCAAGTTGATTCATGGCTTCTTTTTATAGAGAAGAAGCCTTTCTTCTCGTTGGGTGGCTGGCAGTCGACTGATGCCTCGATCAGTCGACTACCACTGTAGCCGTTGCCCTATAATGGCTTCTTCCACATTGGATTTCATCCAATGGCTCCCACATCAGTCGACTGATCTTCCCATCAGTCGACTGATGGAGCCAACAATCGAGTCCCGTGAGCGAGCAGTCGACTAAAAACCATTCTATGCCCGAAACCCTCGCGACCAGTCGATTGCTATCATCGAATGATCGATGATGGTTTCGGCGATCACAACCCTTGGCAATGATCGGGACACAAACCTAACTCGAATCAGAAGATATCAAAAAAATCCCTTGCTAAGTAGGGATTGTCTTGGGGAATTTTTTGGGAGTTTTAGAAATTTTTCAGGATTTAAAATGAACTTAAATACGAGTCTATGGGGTAAATTAAATTCGAGATGGATGGTTAGGGATTAATTTAAATCTAACCTAAGTTTAAATCGTATGGAATAATTGAATGGATATAGGGTTAATGGCTTATAGGGTGTTAAAGCCCAACCCATTAATGGATCTGTTTTATATTTTTTTTGTCGACCCGTTTACCCACTCCATTATTTCCCCATCGCCTTCATTACCTACATCGATTCATTCCCGAACGTCTCCTTCATTTGCGACTTTTCTTTTCCAGAACGGGTGACACTCCTTCTCTTCTTCTCGCGATCTCTGCAGTAAACCTCAGTTGATCGCCGAGATCTTGGCCTCACCGGAGCGCAGAGGAGAGCCGACCGAGGGGGGCTGGACAATGACTTGGAGTAGGGGATTTCATCCTCCCACTGTGCCCTGCTCATGTTTCGGTGCCGGAGTTGCTGCCCTCTTGATGGAGCATGGTACTGGCCGTCACTTTTTTCCACCCGATCTCTGCCTGTCAATCCCTCTTCTCCCTTCCACCGTATGTCCCATCGCACGCGACGGTTAGCGCCCACAACCACACCGGTGCATCCTACCTTTCCGATCATGAGTTGTGCTACTTCTGCCGGAGTAAGGTAAGAGCTGCTCCTCTTTTGACCATGGACGAGATCTAGGTTATAGCTGTGATCTTCCTTGGTTGAGCTCGATTTTTGGTCTGGGCAGCGGTCTCGAGCAATTGAACAGGGCAAATTTGGAGAGGTTTGCCACCGGTGACACTTCTAGAGTTGATAGCTAATCTCGCCAACCTTTCCCCTTTTCTGCTCTTTCGCCTTCAGCCACCGCGAGTTGGATCGCAGTGGAGCCCATCTCACGTTTATCGCCAGTAATTGGTCCTACCACTGAGTTTTGGAGCTATAATTTTGTTTCATTGAATTGGATCTTTATTTTGGGCAGTGTTTGGTATCGATGAGCAGAGGAGAAGAGGAAGGAGTACCATCAGTGGAGTTGTTAGGGTTGGTAAGCATGTTTCATCTCTTTCATTCCTTTACAGTTGTTAATTTAGATCAGTTGTGAAGATCTATTGGTAAATGGCTTGGCTGTGGCTGAATGTGAAGGTAAGCTCCATTTACAACATTGATTTAGGTGTTGTCTAGCTTTCTACTATTGTTTCAATTGATCTGGAGTAGTTTAAGACCGACTGGGAATGAGAGGAGAAAGAATAGGTAAGCTCAAATTCCAGAAAATTGTAGTATATGATTGTTATGTAGCTAATTTGATATTTGTTCAACGAATGATGGTGAACAGGGAGACATTGATTCAAAGGGAGTTGTGGAAGCTGAACGTTTAAGTGAGTTGCAAATTGATCTGGATTGCTTGTTGTAAATGGATAAAGAGGCTTGGGTCTAAAACCGTTATGAACGATTGAAACAAGAATAGGTAAGTTTTGATATAGTGGTGTTAAATTTAGATTTACATATAGTATTTTTAGCCTTGGATCGAGAGGTTGTGCAAGTGAACTTAAGCAATATAATTCTGATTTGGTAATTAATGAATGATATGAGATTGTACGATTGTGGGATTTAGTTGATCAATCAGGGATTACGATTGGATTAGATTCTTATTCCTACAATTTGATTATGCTAGCATGTGGTGATATTGGATTCTACCGTTTCAGATATTTGATTCAAGGTAGAGATCTTGGATGCGAAGGTCATTAACACGAGCTTCTTAGCAGGTGGGTAATTCCTACCCTGGTCAGGTAGTTTTGATGCATACAGATTTAGATGCATGATCATCTTATATGATCATGTTACCTTGACTCTGTTCTTATTTATCTTATTTATATGACCAATGGAGTTTGGTTGTTAACTCCATTGCTGCTATCATGTTTGATTTTATCATGATTAGGAGTTGTATATATAGGTGATGTGTAACCTAGAATTTGTTTAGTTAAGTGCAAAAAGTAAAGTTCGGATGACAACCTGATTGTAAATTGGGCAAAAAGGTCATCCATAGGTAGATAATGTCTTGAACCTAGGGTTAATTCTAGTACCCTTGGGTTGCATGTTTACTACTGACCATGTATTATGTAAATGGTCAGGTGAATGGTATTTAGTGTGTCGCTAAGTACGACTCTCTACAGGATAGAGAGTGCATTGATCTGGTTAGTATGACTCTTTGTAGAATAGAGAGTCTATGGTGGATTTTTGTATGTGAGACATTGCATTCATGTCATTTCCATTCACGCTGGTGACGAGGTCTCCCTTGTGGTTGAGAGGGTCACCAATCATCCTGCCTCCATGGTTACTCATAGGAGGAGTAACCGGTGTGAGGTCAAAGCATTGTGGTGCCGCACTCTACCACTATAGACGATGGTAGTTGAATTTGCGTGTCGTAGTCTTGCATGTGTGGCACTCGACCACTCATGGGTAGTGATTGTCGGAGTGGCCAACAGCAGAGACCCCCATCGTGTAGCTTGCTCTTCACGCTTATATGCTACTCGATCATATTGTCCACTCGGCCACTTGAGAGTAGTGGTTGGTATTGAGTTGGGACAGTTGTCATGCTCGAGCCACCGAGGCCACACTGGGGTCGTGGTAGCTTTAGGGTGAGCCGACATGACCATGCATGCTGCATTGCCGACTTATGACATTTTTGCATATTGCCATATATATACATATATGCATGTATATATATATATATATATATGGATGATTGTGATTAATATACATATATAGATGCAGTCTATATATATATGCTTATTGTAATGCAGCATTTGTATGTACTATGCTTGTTGCATTTGTTTGTACATATTCATACATGCTATTGCATTTTCTGTATGGTAGTAGGTCGGTACTTGTATACTTGTTGGTTATTCACTGTGATACCCTCAACCCATATCAGGATGTAGTGTGAGTTAGTATTATTCTTTATACCTTATGTTGTGGATATATGCCCAGGTTGGATGAGGATAGAGTAGCTGACTGTCAGGTATGTCAACATCGTTTGTTGTTCAGTTTACTTAGTGTATTCATGCATGTATACTTTTTATGTTGATGTATACCTATTGTACGAGTAGATTAAACTGTTGAATGACATGTAATAATGATACATTTATTTACATGTTCTATCTTATTACCTGCTGAGTTTTACTCACCACCACACCGAGTTTTTCTCACGCTTGCAATGGTAGAAGTCTTCGTGATTTACTTGAGTCATGGACAATCCATCCCATCTCCATTTTCCGAGTCTCTCGGGGAATCCGATTTTGTCTTGAATTTTGATTATGTTATGGACTTGTTTTATTATAGTCTTGGTCATGATGTTGTGGACTTTGTTTCTGTATTCGATGTTTTTTGTACGGTTTTATTACTGTGGACTTGTCAGGTGGTGTACACTTGTATGTTTTTGTTATATTTGTTGTGGGTATGTGGTTTATGTTTCCGCTGTGGTTGTTATATTTATGTTATGTTGTTGTTGTGGGCCTACGGGCCTTGTATTAACCCGAAATGTTGCCACCTACAGGGGAGATGTCATTCGTTTGATTTTTGGCATGGCATACTCTTGGGGCATGACAACTTTAGTGTTATTAGAGCCCTAGGTTCTGCGATGCCATACAATGTTGTTTTGTGTCGAGTCTTGGATTCTCGGGAGTCGATTTGTTTCAGTTTTGGTTTTTTGAGATGAGATGGACAGCGGCCTGAGCTCCAAGAAGCACGAGGTAAGAATCCCTAATAACTTATCTTTAGTTAGATGTTTATCTAAACTTGATCAATAGGTGTATACAGTCAGATGTTATGACACCTGTACAGACTTGTAGTAGGGTTTGTCCACCGTGGCGACAAACCGGAGTTGTCGTTAGGGTTTATACTCCCGATTTTTGTTGGCTATGTGTTTAGTGTATATAACAAGGAATAACCTGTAGTAGGTTGGTTATTCTTCGTAATCGTGGTTTGAGTTGACCACGGGAATGACCTATTGAGACTGTAAGTCTTGAACCTGTGTCGAAAAGGTGATTTACCTTTGAGAGTCGACTGATACCGAGTCGGAAAACAGGGGACAAGTCGTCACATTTCTTGTGGAAATCCAAGACTACAATCTTAGAGATTTTCACTAACGATATTAGTCAGATCATTACCTGATGGGTAATGGATAAGACAAGTAGGCTATTGTTGATGCAGATAGTGGAAGGCTAGTTTATGATGTTGCATAGGGATTTTCATCCCAGAGTTGTGTGTACTGGGTTGTATAATTTTGAAGATACTTTTGAGTACTTAACTCGGGTTATACAGAGAAGGTAGAGTTATTTGCATACCATTATTGGGATCAAGCCGGTATTTGGTGGTAAATATAGAAAATAATCTTTGGGAAATAATATATCACTTGATCATGGTCTAGTGATGTAGAAAGAGAGTATTTCCCCGTGTCACTTTCAGTGACACATTTTAGGGAATTCTTGAGCTTCGAGTAGGGTGATCGTCGATAACGGGAATACCATGCAGAGTCATTAGACTTGCAGAGTTACGCTCACCTAATAGCTCAAGAATGTTAATGGATGTTTTAAGCCACCCATGATTGTTGGCTTACTGTTGGATTAAGATGATAGGATCTTCTATCAGATCCTGTCAGAAGATGTTGGATTGAGTCGGGAGTTAGAAATGATTCCGTACAAGTGTTTAAGAGTGGGAGACCGATAAGCAGATATTGCAGGTCAACTGATTAGATTCAAAAGTCTCCGATTGTTGGATAAAAGGATAAAGATCGGGGTCACAGGCCTTGATCTACCTTTCAATTATAGAAGACCAATTGCAGATCATCAGGATGTTCTTGTGCACATCAGCAAAATCAGAACAAAGACTCCGAAGGGATTATGTGTGTGCAGTGCAGATCACGAAGACACGTGAAGTCAGATTATTTGTTGGATCAGTTCGTCTATTGCTATTGTAAGCAACCAGTACATTTGAGGAGGTATATTTTGAAGACTCAGTTGAAGACTACCAATGGTGTTCCAGGAGGATGATGCACTGTCTCGACAGTGGAGATCAACACAGAAGATTTAGGTTATCTCATCAGCAACAATCTACTACCTCAGGCATGGTTGGAGTTCTTTGGTACTTCTCTTCAGTAGAGATCAGCACAGAAGCAGCATCAGCAGAAGACATCGCAGAAGACTCATGCAGACAACAACAGTTACCTCCAGATGTGATTTGCTTAGTATAGAGGAGAGAGTATATGACGATGGTCATATCTATTCGGTATTCTATAGTTGTATCTCGTAGGATTAAGTGATGGGATCAGACAATCCGGGAAAATCCTCGGGTCATTCATCGTAGAAATGCGACCGCTTTATCGCGGACTGTTGGATCTGATCTTGTTCTCTTCGAAGAAAGGCCGAGACTTGCGTGGAGCCTTTGGATCGGATCGACAGACAATTGATCGTTAAGGGTATTACTTTAGTGTACCCTCTGGGTTAATATATTGAGAGATACTTGTAGTTTACAAGTATCTTTGTCTAGAACATTCTTTGTTTCGGATTAGAAGGATTCCTATACATCGACTGGTGGGTCGGTGGTATCTCTACCATCAGGTGAGATGTGGACCAATAATTTAGAAGTCAAGGGATGCCCTTAGATTTTTATAGACATACTTTCACTATAGATATATCCTTATGGATGGTTAAATTGTTGGAAGTATGGTACGATATGTCTCTCGGATGTGCGTATAATCTGAGAGTATTCGGATGTAGTTTCAGATGAACTCCAAGGCTTGTCATTGTATAGGCAAGTGGAGTAGACGATCAGAGTGATTTCGAAGATAGTGTTGATATTGAATTCCTTATACGAGTGATAATTTTGTTGATATAAGTGTTACTAAACACTATGGAAATTAGAAGAATGTAAGTTGTGATTATAGGAGATGTTGGAGGGGATATTTATCTATCCTAGTATTTCTCCTGGAGAAGATCCGGAACTCTTTGTTGAAAGAGAGATGGACCTTTGAAATTATGCATCGATTATCGATGATGGAATGCAATAGTTGTTGGAAGTGAATATCCTCCGTTGGGGATAGATGATCTGTTTAGATCAGCAAAGGACACCTGTGTATACTCTAAGGTTGATTTACAATTGGAGTGTTGATATTGTAGTGACATGGTGTCATACAATTATCATTGTCGTTGTGATGATTAATATATCATCAGCTTAGAGTAAAGGGGATGCAGGTGTGTAGAGACGACAATTTCATACTTAGTATGAATTTTATAAGTTTTGATTAAGTTGTTAGACTAATTAACGATTTAGTCGCCACTGTATTTGAGAATCGTGTATCCTGGACACGATTAGATCAGTTTGTGGTTATTGGAGTTGCATAACCTAGCCACTATTGATTATGGTAGTTGGAGTTGCGCATTCAGCCATCGTAGATGGTTGTTGCCTTGTATTGATTTAGTTAATCCTTCCAGAGTGGATAAAAAGGAGGTTGTACGCGGATTCATCGTTCCAAGGAATGGAGCGATCTCGATGCAGTTGAATGAGGCATATCTCGAGCTTACGACAGTTGTGGAACTGCGAGACAAGCTGTCATATACATGACGTGACTTCAATGGTCATTATCTTGATTTGTGGATGTATGGAGCAGAAGTGCTCATTGAATTTAACTAGCTACTCGGTAGCTACTATAGAGTTGCTGGAACGCGAACAGTTGCAACTTGAGAGATTGATCGCTATAATCTTCCATGCACTTACAGAGTGTGTGGTAGAGTGGATTTTCGACGGTAGATGGATTTCTCTTGTGAGAAGATAATTTCCCATCTCTAATATGAATATGTGTTCTGGACACACATCCACTTAAGATAGAGTTGCTACCGGAGGCACCTTATTTGAGATTTGCTACATCCTGGTGGTATTGGGATGTACCGAGATTTGAAACATTTATACTGGTAGGAACGGTATAAAGAGAGATATAGCAGATTTTTTTGCTCGATGTTTAGTATACCAGCAGGTGAAGTTTGAACATCAGAAACCGCTGGATTTCTCCAGGAAATTCCAATTCCGAAATGGAAGTGGGAGCATATCACTATTGGTGTCGTTACGGGATTACCTAGAACCCGGAAAGGACATGATGTGATTTGGATGATTGTGGATCGACTAACCAAATCATCCCACTTTCCTTCCTATTCGTGGGTCGTACTCGTTGGATCATCTGGTAGAGTTGTATTACCGAAAGATTATCAGATTGCGTGGGGTACTTTTAAGTACCATATCGGATAGAGATCCACGATTTACCTTGCGATTTTGGCAGAGTCTGCATCAGACTATGGGCATAGAGCTTCGACTCAGTACAACATTCATCCGCAGACTGATGGACAGTCTGAGCATAACATTCAGACTCTGGAGGATCTATTACTATCTTGTGGCGTGGATTGAAGGTATAGCTTACCAGTTGACTTTACCTCCGACACTGGCGGGTGTTCACAATATATTTCCTATTTCTCTACTGAGGAAATACGTGTCGTACATTGAGCATGTTCTGAAGGATATAGCAATTCCACCTCAGTCTAATGCGACTTACGAGGAGATTCCAGTGCGGATTCTTGGTCACAAGGAGCGATAGTTGCGGAGCAAAACCATCCGACTCGTAAAGGTTGGATGACAGCATCATACGGATGAGGAGATTACGTGGGAGCTGTAGGATACTATCCGAGCTCGATACCCTCATTTATTCACTTGAGATATGTGTGGTCATTTCAGAAACCTACTTGAATTTAATTTTCTTACAGGTAAGTATGAAATTTGGGGACCAAATTTTATTAAGTGGAGGAGAATATAAGATATCGAAAAAAAATCCCTTACTAAGTAGGGATTGTCTTGGGGAATTTTTCGGGAGTTTTAGAAATTTTTCAGGATTTAAAATGAACTTAAATCTAAGTCTATGGAATAAATTAAATTCGAGATGGATGGTTAGGGATTAATTTAAACCTAACCTAAGTTTAAATCGTATGGAATAATTGAATGGATATAGGGTTAATGGCTTATAGGGTGTTAAAGCCCAACCTATTAATGGATCCGTTTTATATTTTTTTGTCGACCCGTTTACCCACTCCATTATTTCCCCATCGCCTTCATTACCTACGTCGATTCATTCCCGAATGTCTCCTTTATTTGCGACTTTTCTTTTCTAGAATGGGCGACACTCCTTCTCTTCTTCTCGCGATCTCTGCAGCAACCCTCTATTGATCACCGAGATCTTGGCCTCGCCGGAGCGTGGAGGAGAGCCGATGGGGGGTTGGATGGCGACTTGGAGCAGGGGATTTCATCCTTCCGTTGTGCCCTGCTCATGTTTCGGCACTGTAGTTGCTGCCCTCTTGATGGAGCATGGTACCGGTCGTCGCTCTTTTCCACCCGATCTCTGCCGGCCGATCCCTCTTCTCCCTTCCACCGTAGGTGCCATCGCACGCGACGGTTGGCGCCCACAACCACACCGGTGCATCCTGCCTTTCCGATCGTGAGCTATGCTACTTTTGCCGGAGCAAGATAAGAGCTGCTCCTCTTCTACCCTTGGACAAGATCTAGGTTATAGTTGTGGTCTTCCTTGGTTGAGCCCAATTTTGGGTCTGGGCAGCGGTCTCGAGCAATTAAACAGGGTAGATTTAGAGAGGATTGCCACCGGTGACACTTCTAGGGTTGATAGCTGATCTCGCAAGCCTTTCCCCTTCTCTGCTCTTTCGATTTCAGCCACCACGAGTTGGATCGTAGTGGAGCCCATCTCACATTTATCGTCAGTAATTGGTCCTATAACTGAGTTTTGGAGCTGTAATTTTGTTTCATTGAATTGGATCTTTATTTTGGGCAGTGTTTGGTATCGATGAGCAGAGGAGAAGAGGAAGGAGTACCGTCGGTGGAGTTGTTAGGGTTGGTAAGCATGATTCATCTCTTTCATTCCTTTGCAGTTGTTAATTTAGATCAGTTGTGAAGATCTATTGGTAAATGGCTTGGTTATGGCTGAATGTGAAGGTAAGCTCCATTTACAGCATTGATTTAGGTGTTCTCTAGCTTTCTGCTATTGTTTCAATTGATCTGGAGTGGTTTAAGATCGGCTGGGAATGAGAGGAGAAAGAATAGGTAAGCTCAAATTCCATAAAATTGTAGTATATGATTGTTATGTAGCTAATTTGATATTTGTTCAACGAATGATGGTGAACAGGGAGACATTGATTCGAAGAGAGTTGTGGAAGCTGAACGTTTAAGTGAGCTACAAAATTTACCTGGATTGCTTGTTGTAAATGGATAAAGAGGCTTGGGTCCAAAACCGTTATGGACGATTGAAACGAGAATAGGTAAGTTTTGATATAGTGGTGTTAAATTTAGATTTACATATAGTATTTTTAGCCTTGGATCGAGAGGTTGTGCAAGTGAACATAAGATATATATGTTTGATTTGGTAATTAATGAATGATATGTGATTGTACGACTGTGGGATTTAGTTGATCAATCAGGGATTACGATTGGATTAGATTCTTATTCCTACAATTTGATTATGCTAGCATGTGATGATATTGGATTCTACCATTTCAGATATTTGATTCGAGGTAGAGATCTTGGATGCGAAGGCCATTAACATGAGCTTCTTAGCAGGAGGGTAATTCCTACCCTGGTCAGGTAGTTTTAATGCATACAGATTTAGATGCATGATCATGTTACCTTGACTATGTTCTTATTTATCTTATGCTTGATACTTTACCTTTGGTTGTTAACTCCATTGCTTCTATCATGTTTGATTTTATCATGATTAAGAGTTGTATATATTGGTGATGTAAGTAACCTAGAATTTATTTAGTTAAGTGCAAATAGTAAAGTCTGGATGACAACCTGACTGTAAATTGGGCAAAAAGGTCATCCGTAGATAGATAATGTCTTGAACCTAGGGTTAATTCTAGTACCCTTAGGTTGCATGTTTACTACCGACCATGTATTATGTAAATGGTGAGGTGAATGGTATTTAGTGTGTCACTAAGGACCAGTGGTCCTAGCCTGATATAATCAGTTTGAGTACGACTCTCTATAGGATAGAGAGTGCGTCGATCAGTCAGTACAACTCTCTACAGAATAGAGAGTGCGTTGATCTGGTTAGTATGACTCTCTGTAGAATAGAGAGTCTATGGTGGATGTCTGTATGTGAGACATTGCATTTATGTCATTTGCATGCACGCTGGCGACGAGGTCTCCCTTGTGGTTGAGAGGGTCGTCAGTCATCCTACCTCCACGGTTACTCATAGGAGGAGTAACCGGTGTGAGGACAGAGCATTGTGGTGCCGCACTCTACCACTATAGACGGTGGTAGTTAGATTTGCGTGTCGTAGTCCTGCATGTGTGGCACTCGACCACTCATGGGTAGTGAGTGTCGGAGTGGCCAACAGTAGGGATCCCCATCGTGTAGCTTGCTCTTCACGCTTATATGCTACTCGATCATACTACCCACTCAGCCACTCGAGAGTAGTGGTTGGTGTTGAGTTGAGACAGTTGTCGTGCTCGAGCCACCGAGGCCACACTGGGGTCATGGTAGCTTTAGGGTGAGCTGACATGACCATGCATGCTGCATTCCCGACTATGGAATTTTTGTATATTGCCATATGTATACATATATGCATGTATATATATATATATATATATATATATATATGGATGATTATGATTAGTATACATATATAGATGCAGTCTATATATATATGCTTATTGTAATGCAACATTTGTATGTACTATGCTTGTTGCATTTGTTTATACATATTCATACATGCTATTGCATTTTCTATATGGTTGTAGGCCGGTACTTGTATACTTGTTGGTTATTCACTGTGATACCCTCGACCCATATCAGGATGTAGTGTGAGTTAGTATTATTCTTTATACCTTATGTTGTGGATATATGCCCAGGTTGGATGAGGATAGAGTAGCTAACTGTCAGGTATGTCAACATCGTTTGTTGTTTAGTTTACTTAGTGTATTCATGCATGTATATTTGTTATCCTGATGTATACCTATTATACGAGTAGATTAAACTGTTGAATGACATGTAATAATGATACATATATTTACATGTTCTATCTTATTACTTGCTGAGTTTTACTCACCACCATAGACGCTGGGTTTTTCTGTCGCCCAAGTAACAGGTAGAAGTCTTCGTGATGACTTGGAGCTGCACCGACGATCCATCCCATCTCTGTTTTCCGAGTTTCCCGGGGAATCCATTTTGTCTTGGATTTTGATTATGTTATGGACTTGTTTTATTATAGTCTTGGTTGTGATGTCGTGGACTTTGTTTCTGTATTCGATGTTTTATGTACGGTTTTATTACTATGGACTTGTCAGGTGGTGTACACATATATGTTTTTGGTATATTTGTTGTGGGTATGTGGTTTATGTTTCCGCTGTGGTTGTTATATTTATGTTATGTTGTTGTTGTGGGCCTACGGGCCTTGTATTAACCCAAAATGTTGCCATGTACAGGGGAGATGTCGTCCGTTTGATTTTCGGCATGGCATACTCTCAGGGCGTGACACGAACACCAGTCGAGTCTAAGTCGACTTGGAGCAGTCGACTGTCATGGCATGGCAGTCAACTGATGCCGAGAAATCCCATCCGACACTTAGCCAATCGGCCAAGTTTCACATAAGCGCTACCCCGTCCCGGGTTACAATCGCTCACTCTCATTCCCTTGGAGTCCCTTGCCTTTGAAGTTGTCTTCGTCCGGCCATGTCCCTCGTATGTGCCAAGCGCACGACTTCACAGTGTCATCCTTCGCGTCTCGCCCTGAAGTCTACTTCCTCCGGCTTCACTCCAATGCTCCTCATCCGACGGTCCCTCGAATGCACTAAGCACATGGCTTCCGCAATGCATCTTTCACCGACTCAAAGACCGAGTCATGAGTGGTGAAACTTGCTAATGCTCCACGTGCGAATTACTAAGTCCTGCATGACTTCAACACACACATCAAATCTAATACAATTCTAACTTAAACCCTTTGACACACACATCAAAACCACATCACATGGGTTGATTTCCCTAACACATAACCCACAGAGAAGTTTACGATCTGATAATGGAAATGTTAAGATATTATAATAAACTAGAAGAGTGATAACATACTTAGGGTTATCAAACCTTAGGAGTACATAATGACTTTCATATATATGGGAGGATGTACTCAATTCATTTACATTTTGAAGGTTTAGAATGGGATAGAAGAGCACTATAAGAGTAGGGTAACCAACCATGGAAGTACATAAGTATGGAAGTATGCACTTAACTTATTTATGTTGTGAAGGATATAGTTGAAATTCCATATTATATTCCAGACGCAAAGAATGTTGAGATGAAACAAGGTCATCTACTGGATAGAGATTGGATGGTAATGATATTCTGATAAGAAAACTACTTAGAGTAGAAGAACGACATGTAGATAGGATACCTTTATTAGAATATATCAAGTAGGAAATTTGAGGACAAATTTTTTATTAGTGGAGGAGAATGTAATACATCGGATATATATATATATATATATATATATATATATATATATATATATATATGTGAGTTTTTTACCATTTACGCCGCTGAGCCGCATGCGCTTGTCGCTGCCGCTGCCGCGCCATCCGTCATCGCTTGGCCATCGGACTGAGCACGATCGATGCGGACTCGCCGACAGTCCAGGGGGTTCATATTCTGACCGGTTGGCACCCAAAATCTGACAAAAATTGGCCAGAAACGATCGAAACATGGGGCCACTATCGGCCATGATCGGGCCAGATTCCAGTAGAATCTCGGCCGAAATACGATGCCGGATGAACCGACAGTCGATGTCAGTTCGTCCGGTATACTTGGCCGCCCGGGATTTGGCCACTGATCGATCAAATCGCGGTCGAAATTGGCCGCCAGAATCGGGCGACCGATTTCGGCCGCAATCGGGCTGGATTCCGACCGAATTATGGCCAGAATCTGACGGCGGATGTGTAGGGATGTATACTAAAAAGTCTATCTTTTGTATGAATATCTTTATTTTGAAATAAGAATCACATGATCATTGTTTGCATTTTTATGGTTATGCAATATTTCCTAATACATTACATTGTAGATAACATGGTATGTGGTGTCACACGGGAGATCATGTTATCGACACCTTGTAAAGTATAAGTAAAGGCTCACAATCGAGATGGCTTTGGACAAACCATCGGAATGGTTGTAGTGTGATTTGGTATTGGTTTGTCTTGACCATAGAATCACACTAGTACACTTTGTGTGTATTGAGCAGGACCGACTTAGAGGTGATTCGATTTATTGTTGACTACATAATCAAATCGGACCTCAGATATTATTTTGTACATGCTCTTAATCCCGATATAATAACGGGCACATATACTTAGTATTCATCTCTTTGATTTACCAATGGGCGAGATTTATAGATTAAATCGATAGGCTCCGTAAGTTGGGAGATGATATTATTTATATGGTGTGTCGTTGATTATAGGAGGAAACCGTGTCCTATATATTAGGATGATGATGTCCCCTTGAGGAGCTCATAAGGTTCATCATGTAAACCCTGCAGGTGGACTTGGTCCGGCATGATGAAAAGGTTGAGTGGTACTACACATGGAGTTAGATGTTGATTAATTAATGGTCAGTAAATTAATTAATCGACGGACATTCGAGATCTTAAACACGGGGAGAAAATATACAAATAATATATGGAGCCCATATTATCTTATGGGAGTTGGTGAGGTAGATCAATGATAATCCTTTAGTGGATTGGATTATCATTAATGGATCGGACTTTATGTGGGCTTGATCCATGGGTGGCAAAGATCCAACTCCTCCTCATGGTCCCTAATGTAGCCTATTAACACCTCATGAAGCTTAGATCCAAAGGATAGAAACAAAACTCTAGATCCAAAGGTAGAGATTAAATCTCTAGATTCGACAGTTGAGATTAAATCTGTAGATCCGACGGTTGAGATTAAATCCCTAGAACTAATGGTGGAGATTAAAAGGAGGCTTATCCCTAACTCTATAAAGGGAGGGCAAGGGGTTGGCGTGGAGAACAATTAAAGAGAAGCTAGGGTTTTGGAAGTTGGCGGCAAGGCATAGGAGCTAGGGTTTGGGCTTGGGCGGCACCTAATAAGGAAATATTTTCTTTGTGTTGTTCTTCTTCCCCAAGCTGCCGGCGCCCTTGGAGTTCCTTCCAGCCCTTGGCCGGCATCCAAAACAGGTCCTCTCCTTCTCCTTGTCCGGTGGAACAAAGGTTTAGGGTCCTCCCTTGAAGCTTTTGGCCGGCCACTCTCAATCTCCTCTTCCTTCTTGGCCGGCGGCAAGCTTCCTCCTTGGAAGTTAATGGTTGGTTGAAAGAAGGAATAGAGATTTGTTTCTATTCTTCCTCTTGCTTTGGAAGAGCAAGGAAGGAAGATTTGCGATCTAGGAGCTTCAACTTTTGGTAGATCGTCGTCCACACAACGTCCAAAAGGAGGAAGGTCATACATTAGAAGATCGAGAAGTATATCGATTCTCTAATTTTTATATGTTACATGTTTGTATTTATTTTTGAATTATGAGCATGATATAAATCTGTCTGTGGCTAAATAATACTTGGATCCTGAACATAAACACAAAAACCGATGATCCGGATATCTTCTATTCCACAGCTACTCGTAGAATAGAGGTTGGTCGCTTGAACAACGAGTTTGTTCAAGTGACCTCTCTAAACGAATAGCACGACGATGACTTGGTTGTTTGAGCAATCCCTTTTGTCTAGGATTAAATTTTTTAATCCGGGGACATCGATGGGATCCCTATGAACAAACAACCAAGGTGTAGTGGGAAGCGAAGTTTCCCCTCACGGACTCGATAAGCAAAACCCTTCAATTGGTATCAGAGCCAAGGTTTCCGGTTTTGTGTGTTTCAGATTCGGTTAATTTTTATGCACTTTTCATATATTATATGTGCCAGATAATAGTAGGATATGCGTAGGTTAACTCTTTGGTTGCAGGCATAAGATCCAACTATTATGGTCATATGTGTGTATATGATTGTATGTGTTTAAATGTTTATTTTGTTGAATCCTCGGGGTTGACGAGGGTAGTATTTAATTTTTTGTAAATTAGATACGACATTGTTTAGCCACTCTTTATTTTATTTTACTTTCGATCTAGATTTCATGTACACTCCCTTGTGGAGTATATGATCGATGGATGTAAATTAAAATAGGTTTTAGTCTCGGCTCAGATCTCCGGATGGCTCGTACATGGCGTAGGAGGAGCGGACGAGATGGTGATGCGACGGGAGACATATTGAAGACAAAAGCCATAATAGTTGGAAAATAATTTATTTTTCATATTTATTGTTTTTTGTTTGATATGCATGTCGTAGGCTAGGAAAATTCCTCAATTTCAAATTACTAAGTGGGAGAGGGAATTTTTTTTAATTCCCACGGGCTCCATTACGATTTGACAAGTGATGCAAACAAACTTGCGCATCGACTCTGAGTTCCTTCCTCCCCATCGGATGAGTTTGTTTGTGGATCACAAGGTCAAATATGGTTATAGGTGATTATCAAGGAGCATGTGTACTTCCCCATCGGAAGGCACATAACCCGAGATAATTACCTTGGTACCGAGTAATGGTGAACACTTAGATACAAATATAAGTATCCTCCCCATCGGAGTCACTGCTTTTATTTGTAGGGTCAAAGATGAACCAACTATTAATTTTACTTGTCAAGAAGTTAGGTTGACAAGATAGTAAAATTAATGGGTAAAACCTCCTCTTACAAATGTAGAATTCGTATACGTCCATACTATCATGGCATACGATATTCTCGGTGTTTTGAGGTGTTTGTTGATTTTAAAATTTTATTGTTTGAGGAATCAATAATTTTTTGAAATCTAATGTTTTTATTTATGTGATTCTTAGGTTTTCTTTCAAAATGACTTTCAACCCACTTGCTGTGATACTGAAAGAGAACAAACTTACTGGACCCAACTATGTTGATTGGAAGAGGAATCTTGACATTGTCTTGACTGCTGAGGAATACAAATATGTACTCCTCGAAGAGTGCCCTCCTAAGCCTGCAGAAGATTCTGGGGAAAAAGGAGAGAGAGAGTTATAAGAAGTGGGTAAAGGCTGATGAGATGGCGCGGTGTTACATTTTAGCATCTATGTCAAATATACTGCAACATCGGCATCAAGCCATGCCCAAAGCTTATGACATGATGCTCAATCTCAAAGAGCTTTTCGGACACCAGAATCGGGCTACGAGGCAAGAAGCCATGAGAAACTTGATGACGACCACTATGATCGAGGGAACACCCGTAAGGGATCATGTTCTCAAGATGATGGCTCATTTGAATGAGCTGGAGGTCCTTGGAGCTGAGATCGATGGGGAAACCCAAGTCGATATCATACTCCAGTCTCTACCTAGGAGATTTGAGCAGTTTCGCCTGAACTACAACATGAACAAAAGGTTGTATTTGTTGGCAGAGCTTCTGACAGAACTCCAGGCGGCAGAGGGGCTATTTCGTCAGAGTGCTTAGGCACATGCCATGGTGACCCAAAAGGTTTCTACTTCTAAGCCGAAAGGCAAGAAGAAGAAGAAACAAACTGGGACGAAGGCGGCGGGAGGTACTCAGGGAGGAGTGAAGAAGCCGAAAGGTAAGTGCTTCACTTGTAAGCAGACTAGACACTAGAAGAAGGACTGCCCCAATCGCAAGAATAAAGGTATATCTTTTGGTCTAGTCGTTGAAACGTGCTTAGCAGTGTTATCTACCGGCACCTGGTGTGTAGATATGGGAGCCACTGATCATGTTTGCAATACTTTACAGGGGTTCCAGGAAACCAGACGACTGGCTGAGGGGGATATTATCGTGTACTTGGGCGATGCCACGAAGGTGGCGACTATTGCAGTGGGAGATGTTCATTTATCTTTTGAGAAAAATAAACTTTTAGTTCTTAAGAATTGCCTTTATGTACCCTTATTTAGAAAGAATTTAATTTCAGTTTCTAAATTATTTATGGATGGATATTCTATTTCTTTTAATGATAGAGTTGTTATAAAAAGGAATAGGGACATTATCTGTTCGGGTGCATTGATAGGAAATTTGTACACACTTGAACTAAAAGCTCCCACGATGCATATTGAAATTAATAACTCATCTTCTAATTCCAATAAGAGAAAAGAACCTTCGAAGATGAACCAAACATATCTTTGGCATCTTAGGCTTGGTCATATTAACCTAAGCAGAATTCAAAGGTTCATAGATGATGGACCTTTAGGTTCATTAGTGGTGGAGGATCTCCCAACCTGCGAATCTTGCTTGGAGGGTAAGATGACCAAGAGGCCTTTTAAGGCCAAGGGGTATAGAGCCAAAGATGTGTTAGAATTGGTTCATTTTGATTTGTGTGGTCCTATGTCTATCCAGGCTAGAGGTGGTTTTGAGTATTTCATCTCTTTTATAGATGATTACTCAAGATATGGATACATTTACCTGATGCGCCGCAAGTCTGAATGGTTTGACAAGTTCAAAGAATTCAAGGCTGATGTGGAGAAACGTCAAGGTAAAAGTATCAAGACACTACGATCTGATCATGGTGGTGAGTATCTCTTGGGAGAGTTTAGGAACTACTTATCAGAGGCTGGGATTCAATCCCAATTGACTGCACTTGGCACACCCTAGCAGAACGGTGTAGCAGAGCGAAGGAATAAGACTCTTATGAAGATGGTTAGATCGATGATGAGTTATTCTGAGTTGCCAGATTCGTTCTGGGGATATTCTCTAGATACGGCGGTGTACATTCTGAACTTGGTTCCATCTAAATCAGTGTCTTCTACTCCCACAGAATTGTGGACTAGGCGAAAGCCTAGTCTAAGACATATTCGGATATGGGGGAGTCCAGCACATGTGCTGAAGGTAGATGCTGGTAAGTTGTAACCTCGTACAGAAGTATGCATGTTCGTTGGCTATCCTAGAGGAATGAAGGGTTGTTTATTTTATAGTCCTAGAGATCAGAGGGTGATCGTTAGCATGAACACCAGATTTCTAGAGGAAGACTATGTGATGAGCCATAAGCCCAAGAGTAAAATTGTTTTGGAGGAATTAAAAGGGGAAGTCACTTCTTTAGTACCACCGGTACCAGAGGATATACCACATGTCACTGCACCGTGTGTCGCAGAGGATACACAGGAGATACCTCGTCATAGTGGGAGGGTTGTGAGATAGCCTGATAGATTCATGTTCTTAGGAGAATCTTCTGATTTGTTCCCTGGCGAACATGAACCTGATCCCTGGACATATGACGAGGCAATCCAAGATAAAGATGCAGTATCTTGGCAAAGTACAATGAATGCTGAGATTGAATCTATGGATTCAAATCAGGTCTGGGAGCTAGTAGAACCACCCGATGGTGTAAAAACCATTGGATGCAAGTGGATCTACAAGAGAAAGAGAGGAATAGATGGGAAGGTTGAGACCTTCAAAGCGAGGCTTGTTGCGAAGGGGTATACTCAGAAAGAGGGTATCGATTATGAGGAGGCCTTTTCGCCGATAGCCATGCTTAAGTCTATCCAGATTCTCTTATGCATAGCAGCTCATATGGTTTATGAGGTGTGGGAGATGGATGTCAAGACAACTTAATAGAAGTCTTGAGGAAAACATCTATATGAAGCAACCAGAGGGATTCATTGCTAAAGGCAAAGAGCATCTTGTATATAAGCTTAATCGGTCCATTTATGGATTGAAGCAAGCTTCGAGATCTTGGAACATCCGCTTTGATGAGGTAATCTAGTCTTATGGATTTATTCAAAGTCCGGATGAGCCTTGTGTATACAAGAGATGTGTCAGAAATGTAGTGGTATTTCTTGTACTATACATAGATGACATTTTGTTGATTGGCAACAATATCAAGGTGTTATCGGACGTAAGGGTATGGTTGTCCAAACAGTTTGATATGAAGGACTTTGGAGAAGTGGGACACATCCTTTGAATCAAGGTTATAAGGGATCGCAGGAAAAGAATGTTGTGATTATCCCAAGCTTCATACATAGACACGATTATGGATCGTTTTAGCATGCAGAACTCCAAGAAGGGTTTTCTACCTTTCATGCATGGAGTTCCTTTATCTAAGGAGATATGTCCTAGATCATCTGAGGAGATAGAGGAGATGAAGGCATTTCCTTATGCTTCGATAGTAGGATGCCTCATGTATGCGATGCTATGTACGAGACCAGATATCTACTTTGCCGTGGGCATGGTCAGTAGATATCAGAGTAATCCAGGACAGGGACATTGGACTGCGATAAAGCATATATTGAAGTACCTGAGAAGGACTAGGGATTATATGCTGGTTTACCGGACAAACCAATTACTCCCTGTGGGTTACACGGATTCTGACTTCCAATCTGATAGGGATAACAGTAAGTCTACCTCAGGTTTTGTATTTACTTTGGGAGGTGGAGCCATTGTATGGAGGAGTGTCAAGCAGAAATGTGTGGCGAACTCCACCATGGAAGCTGAGTATATGGCAGCCTCTGAGGCGGCCAAAGAAGCTGTATGGCTCAGGAACTTTCTGATGGACTTGGATGTGATTCATGGTTTGCCCAAAACTATCACAATTTTTTGTGATAATAGTGGTGCAGTTGCAAACTCGAAGGAACCACGAGCCCATAAGGCTAGTAAACACATAGAGCGCAAGTACCACCTGATATGAGAAATCATAAAGAGAGGAGAAGTTGTTGTGGCCAATATTGCATCGGAGGATAACCTGACAGATCCTTTCACTAAGGCCCTTCCGGCGAGAGCTTTTAATAGGCATGTGGAGGGAATGGGGATCAGATGTATGGCAGTTTGAGGACAGCATAGTCTTTTAGTATAAGTGGGAGATTGTAGGGATGTATACTGAAAAGTCTATCTTTTGTATGAACATCTTTATTTTGAAATAAGAATCACATGATCATTGTTTGCATTTTTAAGGTTATGCAATATTGTCTAATACATTACATTGTAGATAACATGGTGCGTGGTGTCACACGGGAGATCATGTTATCGGCTCCTTGTAAAGTATAAGTAAAGGCTCACAACCGAGATGACTTTGGACAAACCATCGGAATAGTTGTAGTGTGATTTAGTATTGGTTAGTCTTGACCATAGAATCACACTAGTACACTTTGTGTGTATTGAGCAGGACCGACTTAGAGGTGATTCGATTTATTGCTGACTACATAATCGAATTGGACCTCAGATATTATTTTGTACATGCTCTTAATCCCGATATAATAATGGGCACATATACTTAGTATTCATCTCTTTGATTTACCAATGGGCGAGATTTATAGATTAAATCGATAGGCTCAGTAAGTTGGGAGATGATATTATTTATATTGTGTGTCGTTGATTATAGGAGGAAATCGTGTCCTATATATTAGGATGATGATATCCCCTTGAGGAGCTCATAAGGTTCATCATGTAAACCTTACAGGTGGACTTGGTCCGACATGATGAAAAGGTTGAGTAGTACTACTCATGGAGTAAGATGTTGATTAATTAATGGTCAATAAATTAATTAATCGATGGACATTCGAGATCTTAAACATGGGGAGAAAATTTACAAATAATATATGGATCCCATATTATCTTATGGGGGTTGGTGTGGTAGATCAATGATAATCCTTTAGTGGATTGGATTATCATTAATGGATCGGACTTTATGTGGGCTTGATCCATGGGTGGCCAAGATCTAACTCCTCCTCATGGTCCCTAATGTAGCCTATTAACACCTCATGAAGCTTAGATCCAAAGGATAGAAACAAAACTCTAGATCCAAAGGTAGAGATTAAATCTCTAGATCCGACGGTTGAGATTAGATCTCTAGATCCGACGGTTGAGATTAAATACCTAGAACCAATGGTGGAGATTAAAAGGAGGCTTATCCCTAACTCTATAAAAGGAGGGCAATGGGTTGGCGTGGAGAACAATTAAAGAGAAGCTAGGGTTTTGGAAGTTGGCGGCAAGGCATAGGACCTAGGGTTTGGGCTTGGGCGGCACCTAATAAGAAAATATTTTCCTTGTGTTGTTCTTCTTCCCAAAGCTGCCGGCGCCCTTGGAGTTCCTTCCAGCCCTTGGCCAGCATCCAAAAAAGGTCCTCTCCTTCTCCTTGGCCGGTGGAACAAAGGTTTAGGGTCCTCCCTTGAAGCTTTTGGTCGGCCACTCTCAATCTCCTCTTCCTTCTTGGCCGGCGGCAAGCTTCCTCCTTGGAAGTTAATGGTTGGTTGAAAGAAGGAATAGAGCTTTGTTTCTATTCTTCCTCTTGCTTTGGAAGAGCAAGGAAGGAAGATTTGTGATCTAGGAGCTTCAACTTTTGGTAGATCGTCGCCCACACAATGTCCGAAAGGAGGAAGGTCATACATTAGAAGATCGAGAGGTATATCGATTCTCTAATTTTTATATGTTACATCTTTGTATTTGTTTTTCAATTATGAGCATGATATAAATCTGTTTGTGGCTAAATAATACTTGGATCCTAAACATAAACACAAAAACTGGCAATTCGGATATCGTCTATTCCGCGGCTACTCATAGAATAGAGGTTGGTCGCTTGAACAACGAGTTTGTTCAAGTGACCTCTCTAAACGAATAGCACAACAATGACTTGGTTGTTTTAGCAATCCCTTTTGTCTAGGATTAAATTTTTTAATCCGGGGACATCGATGGAATCGCCATGAACAAACAACCAAGGTGTAGTGGAAAGCGAAGTTTCCCCTCACGGACTCGATAAGCAAAACCCTTCAGGATGGACAGGCAGCCGACGCCGGCCCGTCCGGAGCTGGATTTCGGCCGCAATTCGGTCGGAATTTGGCCTGATCACGGCCGACAGTGTCGGCTGTCGGTCCATCCACCGTCAAATTACAGCCACAATTCGACCGGAATTCGGCCCGATCACGGTCGACAGTGGTCGTGCCACTTTCGGCCACATTTTTCGATTATTTTTGGACGGTTTGCACCATATTTCGGGCACTAATCGTTCGGAATCGAGCCTCGCCTGCCCGGCCGTCGCGACATCGACATCGTCGATCGCCCCGTCCGGATGACGCAGTGATCGGATGGCGCGCGATGTGGAGCGACGGTCACGGGTATATATATATATAAATTAAAATTAAAATAATATAATATAATAATAATATAATTTAAAAACAAGATAAATAAAATAAATTTATTTATTTATTTTATTAAAAGAAAATTAATTATTTATTAATCTTTTAGTTGATAATTTCGAGATAAATTTTGGACTAAGTCTAATTATTATTAATCTTAAGGTTGATTAATTCCCCTAGGCATAAGTTTATAAAAAAAAATCCAATTCTACTTTAGGATTTGGAATAAACATAGGCTAAAGTTGATTAAGTCAATTAAGCTAAGTATATAATTAAGCCTTAGATTAATTTTTTTCTAAGTTCATGTTTTTCCTTTTTTTTTTTCTTTTTCCCAGTTTTTCCCTATCCTCTGCTCACGTCTTCCATGCGTCGGCGACCCACGCAGGCACCGCCGGCTGTCCATGCGCACAGCGTCCGCTACCCGCCGCCTTTATGCATCACCGTCACGCACCGCCCACAGTGTCGGCTTCCTCCACCTTGGGCGGACTCGCTCGCGACCGAGATTCGTCGCCGCCCCTTCGTGCTATCCAGCTCAATGACGTCATCGCAGCGCCCCACACTGTCAACACGATGACTTGATCTCATAAGTCATGGATATGAGATATCAAGTTGACACATGGGTATGCATTGGAGAATGTATATTGAATGACCCGCCATGAGAAAGTATCATGGATCGTTATATGAGTGTCATATACTTTCTTATGTGGCTATTAGTATGTCTATTAGTCCTTAGACCTGAAGTCACCATGGTTCCCTACATAAGGAGTTGTGTACTTTGGCTTCGTCAAACGTCACCCGTAAATGGGTGGACTATAAAGGCGATTACTGGATATGTAACAAATTATGCGAAGGGATGTGAGTGATGTAGATGGGATCTATCCCTCCTATATGACGGGAATGACATCGTTATTCTTGATAGAGTGAGACCACGAAGTGCATGGCCATGCCCAAATGAGTCAATATGAGATATTGAGCTCATTTTATTAGAGTGAGTTTACTTGGAGTTCAAGATATAGATTGTACCGAGGATGACACGGTCTATGCCTCAATTGGTCAATCTAGATGTTAAGGATAGAGGGACATTGTCACATATTGTGAGAGTCACAATTAGTAGTCACAAAGGTGATGTTGGATCTCAACATTCTTGTAACTTTGGTAGCAATGATGTGTTGCTAGATATCGCTCATTGCTTATGTTCCTAAATCGGTTTAGGGACATTACCAACGTTACAAGAACCTATAGGGTCACACACAAAGGGTAATTAGATAGAGATTAGGTTCATATGATGAACCATGAGGATTAGGTTCATGGGATGAACCAAATTGGATTAAGAGTCATTCAAATTAGACTAATTGAGTTAGACTCAATTTGATTCAAGTGTTGAATGAGTCTAATTTAGATTTGATTCATTAAGTCAATTTACATTAATGAATAGAGATTCATTAAATCAAATTGACTTGAATCAAGTGGTTAGATTTGATCAACCATGGGAGATAAGTGGCCAAGTTTGACTTGACTTGAGAGGGAAGATGAATGGTCAATTTTGACTTGACCAATTGCCATGTCATGATGACTTGGCATGGGGGCCGGCCAATGATGATGTTCCACATCATCATGGACTTATCATGGGGTGCCACCTCATGAGGGAGACCAAGAGCCATTGTCTCTTGGAGTTACATGCATGCATGTAACCCCCCACCCAAATAAGTGGCTAGCCACTTTTCTTCATGGTGTGAAGTTATTTTTTTGAGTAACTCCATCTTCTTCTTCCTTGCTCTTCCTCAAGCTCTCTCCCTCATCCTCTTTTGGCTGAAACTTCCAAGGAGTGCTAGCGCAATCTAGGTTGTTTTTCTCCACCATTTGTCTGTGTGGATACCAATAGAGGAGTGTACACTTGACACTCTTGAGTTCCGGCAAGCCAGTTGGACGAGCGGGATAAGCGAAGGGCATCACATCGAGGGTAACACTCTCATCATGTAGATCTAAGGTAGATCTAGGTTTATAAACACATACATGAATTTAGTTTTGTTATACTTCACACGGATCCATGGTCGGGCTTCCGAGGTTTCCGTAATGCAAAAAGTGGTTTTTGCGGCTCGGAAAGTCCAACAGTGGTATCAGAGCCACGTGCGAAGCATGTATGTGTTTTAAATTTGTAGTTTTTGTATTAGATATAAAAATTACAGATTTTTAAGTTTCTGTAATTTTCCCATTTTTATAATTTTTTGGGTATTTTTCTCGAAGAGTCGAAGCAACGAGTGTTGGAACACTTGTAGGCTTCAACCATCGAGAAAAACTCTCTGAAACGGCGAGTTCTCGCTTTAGGTTTTTGGTGTTGGTACAATCGGCCTAGGTCACGATTGACTAGGACTCGAGCTTGACTCGAGTGATGTTTTTATGTTCGACAAAAACATATGACAATGTGATTGTCATGGAAAAGTCCAAGTCTTGAGTACTTGGCATGGAAAGTCCAAGTGGGACACTTGGAATTTGGGAAAGTCCAAGCATGGGTTTTGGCAATGGAAAGTCCAACATGGGTTGGCAAGGGAAAGTCCAAGCATGGGTCTTGGCATGGAAAGTCCAACATGGGTTGGCAAGCGAAAGTCCAAGCTTGAGTCTTGGCATTTGAAAAGTCCAAGGGGTTTGATATTGGCGGCGCAACATAAGTCCAATGGTTGGTGCCGTAAAGTCCAAGCGGAGTCTTGGCGGCGTAAGTACAATGTGCCTTGGCGGTGTAGACACCGTTAGCATGACATAGCTGATGGAAGCACCTGAAGGCTAGCGCGATGGATGAACAAGTCATGGATGACTTGGAGAGATCTGAGAAGCGTGAGGCTGATGGAGGTGGCTAGAAGGCTTAGGTCTAGGCTATGGGTAGTCTAGCAAGTATGGAGGAACCATACTTGGGTTAAAACCTCATGTTTGAGATGTGTCAAATGACTGGTGCCATGTGGCAGTCGACTGGCATGAGTCAACTAGGGTTTGACTGCGGGAATTGGCCTAGCAGTCGATTGTCAGAGGAGGGCAGTCGACTGATTGGTCGAGCAGTCGACTGATCTTGTGATCAGTCGACTGGTGCTCATTTTTTGGAGCATAGAATGGAGTCTCACTCGACCGCTGCGGTCAGCAGTCTAGTGATGACCTGATCAGTCGATTGATGGTCATAATCAGTCGACTGATGGCGGATCCATTGGACTTTTCCAGCGTGGATCTAGCCATTGTCTCACGATAACAGTGGCAACAGTCGACTGATGGTCCCGAGCAGTCGACTGATCGATTTTTTCCAGCACAGGTAGAAGCTTTAAAAGGAGCTCATAGAGGAGGAAAAAGGCAGCGATTTTCTTGAGCAAATTGAAGGGGAGAGTGGTGCTTTCCAGTCCTTCAAGGCTAGTTCAAAGCAATCAAAGATCAAGCAACCAAAGTGATCTTGTAAAGTGTTTTTCTTTACTTGCATTGTATTTCTTATTTGCATTAGCTTGTATCTTTTGTATTACTTAGCGTAATCATTGTACGAGGTTTCTCCACCTCCGACTTGTGTAGAGAAGGAGTATTTGTGATTAGTGATTGCGTGTGCATCACTAGAGCTCTTTAGAGCTCGATTCGTGGAGTAGGAACCGTTCGGTTTCGAACCACGTTATATCCTTGTGTTTGTGTGTTTGTGTTTTCATTATTGCTTTATTATCTTTGTTTCCACTGCGCTAACGAAAATTGTAGACAAGCACGCGAACGATTTCCATCGATGTATAGCACGACATTATTCACACCCCCCTCTAGCATTCAAATGATCCCCTACAAGTAATATCAGAGCGAGGTCGCTCTTCAAGTTTAACAACAAAGGGAGCACGCTAGAGGGTGAAGATGGAAGTTCAAGAGCAACTAGGATGGGATATCAACACACCGATCCCTTACACCTTCTATGGACAAGAAGGATTTATACAATGGAAGGCGAGAATTGAGGACTTCCTAATGATGAGGGACTTAGAATAATAGTCCATTTTAACGGAGGGATATAGCTATCCAAGAGGACCAAAAGGTGAATTCCTCAAGAAAAAGAGATGGACCGAAGAGTGGTGTATGACTCAGATTGTCGTCTAAATGAGCTCAACCAATTTAGTAATACCGAATCCCCCTAACTAAAGTAGTATAGGATGACTCGAGTCGTCTCCCAACGATTGAAGACGGTGTATGATAATTCAAGTGGTTATTGCAATTTTTATTCTTTTTTTTTTAGATTGAATAGAGAGGGGGGGGTTGTGTATTGATTCCTAAATCATCTAATCTCAAGGGAAAACAAGAAAGAACACTAATCATAACGAATTATGTGCATTCTTGAAGTAAAGAACATTCGATGAGTAAATCAGGGCAACAACTGAATAAACGGAGAAAAACGAAAGCCAAACAACATCTAAACTACGATGGGGAAATTCAACCAAACACTCAACAAGCCAAAAAAATCTAATTAATGCTCAAAAATGTAAAAGAAATTAGATCTAGTAATCTCCCTGTGTCTCTTGCCACCAGTAGAAGTGAAGCGATGTGAACTCCACATTTTGTGCTCCTCTGCTTCGATGGATACGTGAAGTGGCTTCGGATCGAAGACGAACGGAACGAAGAGGAATCCCTTGCCTCCGCTCTGGATGATGCGTGAAGTGGCTTTAGATCAAAGATGAACGGAACGAAGAGGAATCCCTTGCCTCCACTCTGGATGATGCGTAAAGTGTCTTTAGATCGAAGATGAATGGAACGAAGAGGAATCCCTTGCCTCCACTCCGATGATGCGTGAAGTGGCTGCAGATCCAAATGAATTGAACGAAGAGGACTCCCCTCTTTTTACCGCCTTCGCTTCTTTTCATTTTAGCCGAAAATCTTCGGTGAATTTTTAACTTTCTACTGCCAAGATGACATGCCCGTGTCGTTTTGATATTGCCCGTGTCGTGTAACAGAAAAAGTGCGACACGTCTGTGCTTGGCTGTGTGCAAAGCGCGTGTCATTTACGTCTTGCGTGTGTGCGACAGAGAGCAACACGCCTGTGCTCGGCTGTGTGCAAAGCCCGTGTCGTGTAATGGGAAAAGAGTGACACGCCTGTGCTCGGCTGTGTCCAAAGCCCGTGTCATTTTGGTACTGCCCGTGTCGTGACGGACAGAGAGCAACACGCCTGTGTTCAGTTGTATCCTACAAGAAGACATCGAAAATGTTAAAAATCAATCCAAATTATGTAGGAATGATCATTATAGTCCAAAACAAGTCCTGCTCATAAAACATGCTAATTCTCCACAATTAAACAATAAGAGGATAGAATCATCAATTATTAAAGCCAATATAAACTACCAAAACGAGTGTTATCAATTCCCCCACACTTATTCTTGCACGTCCCGGGCAAGCAAAAGGAAACAACTTCCCTCTAAGTAACTCATATCGTTGCTTCAAAAGAAAGTAAAAAGTAGTTACTTAGGCTTATCATATTTATTTAGACCAAGGCACATAGATCCGATTCAAACACAAGTCACTAAGCATGGTGATTTCAACACATGATTAACTAAAACTTGATGCAATCCTCACAAGATATATGGTGCATAAGGTAGTGCTCTCACTCTCAATAGCATGTAAGTAAATGGGGTTCCACTCAATGCAACTAATGATGTTTCACTAACATATGCTTGCATATTTTCTACTCTCCATCACTAGATCATAAGTTTCCGTGACTCCAAAGGCTTATCATCATGAAGTAAAATTCGTGGGAAATCACAATAGAACATAAGAAAGCAAGAGGGAGTGGAAAGCTGATATGACAATGTAATAAGGAAGGCAATAAACACTATCTGGGGTTTGAGGAATTTAGAAATTTCCGTTCAGTTTCAGACTTCCAAATTGCTTCCAATTGAATTTTCCTAATTATACGACTTGCAATTCCTGCATTTCAAACTCCTTCTGCGCAAATTCCCTAGCCGTGCCAATTTCTACAGACTATGTAGCTTCTTTTCCGAAATTACAATTCCCTTTTTTTTGCCGATTTGAATGTTGCAACATTCCAGAATTTCTAATTCATTATTAAACTTTTATTTCCAGTATCTGGAAATTAAGTTTCAACACTTCCAATTGGCTCAAATTCCAGATTCTTGAGATGAGTTTCTAAATTATGTTTAACTCCCAGAATTTCAGAACTCAATAATCGTAGCGATCTCAAATTTATTTTTTATGTTTTTTTTTGAAGTACAGCTTCCCTTTTCAGACTTCCAAGCTGTTCAAAATTCAGGGTCAAGTGGCCCATCAATCCTCTGAATTTAGTTTGAATTCCAACTTTACTCAACCTAGGTAACCGCCGGTCCAAGGTCCCAGGTCTGAAATGCCAAATGCGTGATGACAAAATTTCAAATTTAGTTATGCAAAAAAAAAAATCAGAATTCTGCAGCTTCCTCCAATTACAGACAATTGGATTTCATTAGCCTTACAGACTATCCAGTGCCAGTGTGCTGACCTTTTCCATGATACCGAATAATCCAGTAAACCAGAACACCAGGGAATCCCATATTAATCGGCTACAACTCTTTTTTTTTTTATGGTTAATCTAATTCTGCATAGATGTTATCATCCGATGTGTCAATAAAACCAGTGCACTTAATACTCTATAATCTCTGTGTGTGCACATTTCTTCCCATGTATACGCTTCCTTTCCTTAGTCCAAATCTCTCAACAAAGAAAATAGGACCTCAAAGGCAATAAAGGTTAGTCCAACCCTGGTGATCAAGTGCTCATGCTACCCATTATATCTCACCTTACATTCAACAAGACAACAAGACAACCATAACCTCACATCCTCTCAAGATCCCCCACACTTAAAATTTGACCGTCTCGGGCACGAAATCCAACAAGATAAATTGTTCGAGTCAAAAAAGACCAAGGCATTAATACAAAGAGGATAGCGCAAAAGAAATTCCAAAAGTATAGATAAGATAGCCTTTATCATTATCACAACTTTTATGAAATTGTAACCTTGAGAAGAAACATAGCAAGTTCTAGAGCTCCACAACAAGATTGCATATCACACACAAGGAGAAAATGGCTAGATCCTTACTAGGTGTGTAAAATCATCAAGTACAATCAACCAATTAGCATCCATCACCACACTAATGAGCATATGCATGTAAAGTATCTAATCATGCCCTAGAATCCAGAAAACATGATAATCAAACTTAACTAACTTTCACATCCCCTAAAACTGATACGAGCACTCAAGGATTCTATTCAAAGATTTTATTTACTAACACATTTTATGCAAACAAAAATAACAAAAGCATTAAAACAAAAAGAACAACTGAACTCCCCTTTAAATTGGATAGATGGGGTTGTCTAGTGCTTCACATTCCAACACCGCATGCATAACTCCATCATGAAATTTCTTCAAGCGGTGCCCATTCACTTTGAAGGTCCGCCCATCTTCCTTGTCCTGCAACTCAATCACTCCATAGGGAAAGATATTAATAATGTAGAAAGGCCCATCCCACTTAGATCTCAATTTACCTGGAAACCATTTGAGTCTAGAGTTGTACAATAAAACTTTATCACCTATTTGAAACTCTTTCCTCAGTATGTGCTTATCATGATATGCTTTGGTCTTTTCCTTGTAAATCCGAGAGTTCTCATAGGCTTCAAGTCTTAACTCTTCCAATTCCTATAATTGCATTTTCCTCCCAACTCCAGCTTGATCCATGTCCAGGTTACATGACTTGACTGCCCAGAATGCCTTGTGTGCTATCTCAACTGGTAAGTGACATGCTTTGCCAAAAACAATCCTAAATGGTGACATTCTAATTGGTGTTTTGAAGGCGGTTCTGTAAGCCCACAAGGCGTCATCCAACCTTTTGCTCCAATCTTTCCTGTCAGGTTTTACCATTTTTTCCAAAATCTTCTTAATCTCTCTAATTGATACCTCTGCTTGCCTGTTGGTCTGAGGATGGTAAGAAGTAGCAACTTTGTGCAAAACGCCATATTTGTTAAGCAACATCTTCATGTGTCTATTACAGAAATGGGACCCTTGATCACTAATGATCGCCCTGGGCCACCCAAACCTATAAAAGATGTTTGACCTGACAAAACTAACAACCACAGATGCATCATCAGTCCTGGTAGGAATAGCTTCCACCCACTTGGAAACATAGTCCACCACCAATAAGATGTATGTGAAACCATAAGAAATAGGAAATGGACCCATAAAGTCGATTCCCCATACATCAAACACTTCACAAAACAAAATAGACTGTTGGGGCATCTCATTTCTATGTCCAATACTCCCGACTTTTTGACATTGTTCACATGTTCTAGTAAACTCATATGCGTCATGGAACAGACTAGGCCAATATAAACCTGAATCTAAAATTTTCCTAGCTGTTCTTTGTGGATCAAAATGTCCTCCACAAGATAAAGAATGGCAAAATGTAAGAACAGATTGAAACTCGCCGTTAGGAACACATCGCCTAATTACCTGATCGCTGCACCACTTCCACAAGTAAGGTTCATCCCAAACATAGTATTTAGCATCACATCTTAATTTGTTAACCTGTACTTGAGAGAAATTTGCAGGTATAACACGTGCAACCTCCCCTTGCAGTGTTAGGAGTTGTTCATCTGGAAAACAATATGGAATGGGTGTAAGCTCCCTATCTTGCATGATTCTGCTCAAATGATCAACCACCATATTTTCCTTACCACTCCTATCGCGTATTTCCACGACGAATTCTTGGAGTAGAAGTATCCATCTGATTAATCTGAGCTTTGCATCTGACTTCTTTAAAAGGAATTTGAGAGCTGCATGATTTGAAAAGAGAACCACATGAGAGCACAATAAATATGAACGAAACTTATTCAACGCAAACACAATGGCCAGATGATGCGTGAAGTGGCTGCAGATCCGAATGAATTGAACGAAGAGGACTCCCCTCTTTTTATCGCCTTCGCTTCTTTTCATTTTAGCCCAAAATCTTCGCTGAATTTTTAACTTTCTACTGCCAAGACGACATGCCCGTGTCATTTTGATATTGCCCGTGTCGTGTAACAGAAAAAAGAGCGACACGCCTGTGCTTGGCTGTGTGCAAAGCCCATGTCATTTTGGTACTGCCCGTGTTGTGACGGACAGAGAGCAATATGCCTGTGCTCGGCTGTGTGCAAAGCTCGTGTCGTGTAACGGGAAAAGAGCGACATGCTCAGTGTTTCTACCGTGTCCAAAGCCCGTGTCATTTGGTATCGCCATGTCGCGGATGGAGAGCAACACGCCTGCCAAGAAGACATCGAAAATGTTAAAAATCAATCCAAATTATGTAGGAATGATCATTATAGTCCAAAACAAGTCCTGCTCATAAAACGTGCTAATTCTCCACAATTAAACAATAAGAGGATAGAATCATCAATTATTAAAGCCAATATAAACTACCAAAACGAGTGTTATCAAAGAGCAAGTTCAAGCCTTCGAGAAAAATGATAAGGTAATGAAGTTTTTAATTGATTTAATACCTAATAATATCTTGTGTATGTTAGGTAATTATGTAGATGCCAAGGAGCTATGGAGCCAAGTGGCCAAGTTCCATGAAAGTCCATCACCGGTCCAAGAGGAAGGGACCGAAGAGGAAAATGCATCATCCTCACAAGGAAGTGAGGACTTGGAGGTTGAGAGACCACCAACATCCAAGGAAGAAGAGGAAGTAGAATTGGAGGAAACCTCCACTTCAAGGATTGAGGAGGAGGAGATTAGATCACCGGAGCAACATCAAGAAGAAGCTTCAACATCTGGTCAAGATGAAGAAGCTCAAAATCCAATTCCGGCACTTTCCACCACCACCCTAGGTAACTCAAGAAATGTAGGTTCAAATAAAAATCACATAATTTGTTTTGAGTGTAGGGAGGTAGGACATTACAAGAGTAAATGTCCTAAAAGAATCAAGAAGAGTCCTCCGGCACCAAAAGTCAACACAAATTCAAAAGATGCCGGTGCTTCCACTAAAAGAAGCAAAGAGCACATCATTTGCTTCAAGTGTCAACAACCAGGACATTTTAGGAATCAATGCCCTAGGGGGAGCAAGAGAGTCAAAGAAGGAGCAACTCATGTAGGGGGAGCTAAGGCTAACCCTAAGGTATGTTTTAATGATGCACCTTCTAAATTTAAAAGTCAAAAGCATGCTAGGAATTTTAACTCTCTTGCAATCCATCATGAAAAGCATGCTAGAGATAAATATTTGTGTTTAGGTGCTAAAAATGTCCATGTAGGAAATAAGGAGAAATTTGGGACTAATGTCCCTAAAAATAATTTATCTAAGAACAAACCTAGATCAAACAACTCTAGACCAATTCTACCTAGGGAATCTATCAAGAAAATAGGAGAACACCTAGGTATTAATCCTAAATGGAATAGGCATATGCCTAGAGGAAATGGTAACGCCCAAAAACTTAATCAAAAATCGAAAATTGGGCAATTGGAGATGGAAAATGAAGCCTTGAGAAATTAGAAAAGACCCTAAATAAGATACAAAATCAATTTAAAGGGGCAAATGATCAAAAGTCTAGGTCCAAAAGTCAAAGTCAACATCTAGGACCTAAGAAACAAAAGTCAACCAAGGGCAAGAAAGGTTTGGGTCACAAACCTAAGTCTAAGGTGGCTTATCATAGTATTCCATTTGATTATGGAATACAAACTAGGTCTAGGAAGAACAAGGTTACTAGGGAAGTTATCCCTAAGAGTAACCAAGGTTTGTGCCTAGTGGCTAAGGTTTCTAGGAAACCTAGGGTGGCCACTAAGAAGGTTGCAAGGGGAGTTACCTCTAGAGTCAACCTAGGTAAGACCACAATGACCAAGGCTAACAAGCCTAGGAGGGTCATTAGGAAGGTATCTCGGGAGATTATCCCTAAGGAATAGCTTGTTAACCCTAGGAGCTCAAATAGATTTTGGGTTCCAAGGAGCGTGATTGACTCGCGCTAAATGGGTTAGGATGTGCCAACTTTGATTGGATGGGTAGTTAACTCAACCAAAGAAAAGTTGACATTTTAGGTTATTTTCAAGGTTATGGGTACCTTGGAAATAGGCTTGAATTTTTATCCTAAAAGATTTTAGGATGTGCCAATACATTCTTGGAATTATGAAAAATCAATTAAATTGGCACAAGTTCGATTTAGAGGTTAGTGTGCCATTTTGGGGTTTTGGCCCATTTTGAGAAATTTAGGTAATATGGCAAAATATACTTAATTATATAAAATGGCAATTAATATTGAAATTTAGGTATTATTATACCTATACTTCTTATGTGTCATGCTTTGTTTGTCATATAACATGTCATGATATCATATTTATTTTTATCATTTATATGTCATAATCATGGTTTAGGTTTAGGTTAAATGTCATGTATGCTTAAATTGTATCATTTGTCATGACATCATGATCATTGGTCATGCTTTATTATTGCTATCATTATCCCATGATCATTTCATGCATTTAATTTGATTAAAATTGAGTTAAGGACTTTGGCATGACTTGGAGTCCCATTTATAAGGGAATCAAGTAGGGTTGCCTTAGAAAAATGCATGAAACCCTAGAATAGGAGAACAAAACCCACATCTCACATTACATTGACATGTATATGTATTTATACACCCTAGATACATGTGAGATGCTAGGATATGAGTTAAGTTCAAGGTGCATAGTTTTTGCATCTAGATGAACTAAAACTCATCATAATTCAAAGGTGGATCATTGGAAAAGCTTGTGTACATGTCATGTACATTGAGCCCAAGGTATATGATCCAAAATAAGGTTTTGAAAACATTTTAAAATCTTTTTAGAAAACCTTGATGAAGTCTATCTTTTGATAGCAATCACCATTGATGAGATTGATACAAAGTGAGCCAAAACATAGAAGTTTTCTTCAGTTTTGAATTTTTTATCAATTTCAGTATTTTATGGGTAAAATAATTTTCAAATATTTTTCACCCATTGTATTGGTCATAGGTATTATACGTATCAAATTTCATGATTTTTTGAATTACGTATAATTATTTATGATTTTCCAAAATCCATTTCTGATAACTAAAATTCTAAAATTTTAGTTATCAGTCGACTGCCTTGAGTGGCAGTCGATTGATGTGACCGACAGTCGATTGGTAACTGATGGAGTCAACTGCCAATGTTGATTTCGGGAAAACAAGATTTGTTTAGCCCGTGTTCAGCTGTGGTTAAGGTCCCTAACCACTTTTAACTCTAGGATATGCTTTGGGAAGCATTATAAAGGGTGAAAATCTATTGGATATAGATTAGGAGAGGTGTTAGGATAATGTATTAAATTTAAGGTGTGGAAAGTTTTGTTTGAACTTTGAACCTTATTTTTGATGGTTTAGAGTTCCTATTGGCTTAGGGACTTCCCAAGGACATTGTTGGTGCAATGGTCATGGGGGAGCAAGCCTTTAGGGGGAGGTATCCATCTTGGGATGATGGATGTATTTTTCTTCTTGAAGGGGAGAAGTTATGGGGAGAATGTCATCAATTGGGAAAATTGATGGGATTTTGAGAGACCCAATTTGGAAATTGGGAGAGTGTATAGGATTGCCTTTCTTGAGTGATATGGTGGGACTTATCACTAGGAAGATGGTAGGCATCCTAGGTATTTTTGAACCAAGAGAGAGATTGTAAGATCTCATTGGGACATGAGACATTGACCTCCTTGGAGAGAAAACTTTTTGATGTTAGTCAAAAAGGGGGAGAATGTTTTGGAGAATGTTTGGGATTACCAATTTGGGATAATTGGTAAGGAGATGTGAGTTAGTGGCCTAACTCAAGATTTGTTTTGTCAAACATATGAGATTGTTGGTGCAATTGTCCCAGGTCACGATTGACAAAGACTCGAGCTTGACTCGAGTGATGTTTTGATGTTTAACAAAAACATATGACAATGTGATTGTCATGGAAAAGTCAAAGTCTTGGGTACTTGGCATGGAAAGTCCAAGTGGGACACTTGGCATTTGGGAAAGTCCAAGCATGGGTCATGGCAATGGAAAGTCCAACATGTGTTGGCAAGGGAAAGTATAAGCATGGGTCTTGGCATGAAAAGTCTAACATGGGTTGGCAAGGGAAAGTCCAAGCTTGAGTCTTGGCATTTGAGAAGTCCAAGGGGTTTGATATTGGTGGCGTAAAGTCTAAGCGGGAGTCTTGGCAGCATAAGTCCAATGGTTGGCGGCATAAAATCCAAGCGGAGTCTTGGCGGTGTAAGTCAAATATGCCTTGGCGGTGTAGACACTGTTAGCATGACATAGCCGATGGAAGCACCTGAAGGCTAGCGTGATGGATTAACAAGTCATAGATGACTTGGATGGATCCGAGAGGTGTGAGGCTGATGGAGGTGGCTAGAAGGCTTAGGTCTAGGCTAAGGGTAGTCTAGCAAGTATGGGGTAACCATACTTGGGTTAAAACCTCATGTTTGAGGTGTGCCAGTCGACTGGTGCCATGTGGCAATCGACTGACATGAGTCAACTAGGGTTTGACTACGAGAATTGGCCTAGCAGTCAATTGCCAGAGGAGGGCAGTCGACTGATTGGTCGAGCAGTCGACTGGTGCTCATTTTTTGGAGCACAGAATGGAGTCTCACTCGACCGCTGTGGTCAACAGTCGAGTGATGACCTGATCAGTCGACTGATGGTCATAATCAGTCGACTGATGGTGGATCATTTGGACTTTTCCAGCGTGGATCTAGCCGTTGTCTCATGACAACAGTGGCAACAGTCGACTGATGGTCCCGAGCAGTCGACTGATCGACTTTTTCCAGCACAGGTAGAAGCTTTAAAAGGATCTCGTGGAGGAGGAAAAAGGCAGTGATTTTCTTGTGCAGATTCAAGGGGAGAGTTGGTGTTTTCCAGTCCTTCAAGGCTAGTTCAAGGCAATCAAAGATCAAGCAACCAAAGTGCTCTTGTAAAGTATTTTTCTTTACTTGCATTGTATTTCTTATTTGCATTAGCTTGTATCTTTTGTATTACTTAGCGTAATCATTGTACGAGATTTCTCCACCTCCGACTTGTGTTGAGAAGGAGTATTTGTGATTAGTGATTGTGTGTGCATCACTAGAGCTCTTTAGAGCTCGATCCGTGGAGTAGGAACCATTCGGCTCCGAACCACATTATATCTTTGTGTGTGTGTTTTCGTTATTGCTTTATTATCTTTGTTTCCGCAGTGCTAACGAAAATTATAGACAAGCACGCGAACGATTTCCATCGACGTATAGCACGATGCTATTCACCCCCCCCTCTAGCATTCAAACGATCCCCTACATTTGGGACAGTGACTTAAGTCATTGTAAGATCAAGTAGGGACACTCGGAAAGTTTATTTTTGCGAGTAGGGGCGCTGCTCCTATCCCTGAAAGGGGCCTTGTCCCGCGATCGCGCCCGGAAACTGCTTAGCGGGACCGTTACGGAGAGGTGACTCATAAAATTGAAAAGAAAATAGGAAAAATTATAGAAATTTTCTGTAAAATATATAATTTAGAATTATGTATAATTCTGTGATGGTCATGGCCCAAGAACCCCAATATGATTGGATGATAATGTGTTGTAATTCATAATACAGCCTGCATGTCATTTTTGTGGTTGTGCATGTTGTATAGGGTATGCGACCTACGCGTCGTGCCTCTTCTTTTAAAATTCTAGTTGTAAATAGTTTTAGACTCGAATGTAACTCAAGTTTCATGTTTGTAATGTACAAAATGAAGCGGTGGAAGGTTCACTTGTAGACGGAGTTACGAGGAGGGAGCCGACAACACATGTCGGTCAAAGGAGGTGCTTGGAGAAGCCGCTTACCCTAGGTTGACCGTCCGATCTTCTCATTGGCTTGAGAAGATATATATATATATATTTGTTTTGCTTGTATGTATGTGATGCATGCTAGTAAATTTTGTTTGTTTGTATATGATGCATGCTAGGATATTTTACTTGTATGTATATGATGCATGCTAGTATAATGCTTTTATGTATGTAATGCATGCTAGTATAGGATAATAAAGGCCTTGATGCATATATGATACACATTCATGATTAGATTATATCATAATCGAATCAACTCGAAAAATGCATACCAAGTCTTGATACCCATCACTACCTCGATCATTTGTAGTTGTTGAATCTGTCAAAGCAGAGCAACGCATATTATCTTGGTAGGGTGCGGAGGGACAATCTTGGTCCTGCCTATCACGGCTTGGGTTAGAGTAAGCTCAATTAGATTGAGTAAAACTAGTTAACTCAATTGGATCGAGTAGAACTATAGGCATATTCCAACCGTTGGAAAGATAGGATAAGATCGCATTTACACTAAATCTTGGGTGATTTAGCCAAAGCTAACTCAAGGTCTTTTGTAAATGTGGGTCTTGATCCTATAAACAAGAGTTGCATAGAGATGTAATCGGTAATGTGTTACCCACCGATCATACTAAGTCTTGGGCGATTTAGCCAAAGCTAACTCAAGGCTTAGTATGATGTGGATCTTGTCCCGTAGGAATTATAGCATGTTTGTATGAATCTAGTAATGTGGTTTGACCACATCCATAACTCGATTCTACAAAAATCCTATAATTCAGTGGGAGCATCATTTGATTAAAGGCCTAATTAAATGATAAAAGAAATATGATATTAATTTTCTGCATTGTGTATGTTGTAGATTACTATGTCGACAAACACGAACACTCTCTCCCTGCGTTCTATCCTTAAGAAGGACAAGCTCAATGGAGTAAATTTCCTAGACTGGTACAGGAACCTGAGAATCGTTCTCACCCAAGAAAGAAAATTGTACGTCCTGGAGCAGCCCATTCCGAAGGCACCTCCTGCCCCTGCCTCGCGAACTGACAAAGATGCTTACAAGAAGCATCAAGATGATGCATTAGTCATGTCTCATGCTCGCGACCATGAACTCTGGGCTTCAGAAGCAACACGAGTTCATGAATGCTTATGATATGGTTGAACATCTTCGTCAACTATATCAAGGACAAGTAAGGCACGAGAGATATGAAGTCTCTAAGGCATTGTTTCAGTCCAAGATGCAAGATGGGACTCCCGTAGGTCCATATGTACTCAAGATGATTGGGTACATAGAAAACCTACAGAGATTGGGATTCCCACTTGGCCAAGAGTTGGCCACTGACTTGATCTTGCAGTCTTTGCCACAAAGCTATACAATCAATTTGTCATGAATTACAACATGAATGAAATTGATAAGCCACTGCCTGAGATGCTCAGCATGCTGAGAACTGTTGAGCTCAACCTTAAGAAGGGAAAATCTAACTCCATTTTGATGGTGCAAAAAAAGAAAGGCAAGGGCAAGCCTAAAGGTAAGGGAAAGTCCCAAGCCAAGGGCAAAGGCAAAGAACTGAAACCCAAAGGAGGGGTGGCCAAAGAAGGGACTTGCTTCCACTGCAAGGAAGCTGAACACTGGAAGCATAACTGCAAAGCTTACCTGTAAGATCTTAAGAAGAGAAGTGAGACTTCTACTTCAGGTATAAATGTTATAGAAGTCAATCTATCTATTTCTTTATCATGGGTATTAGATACCGGATGTGCATCTCACATTTGTACCAATGTGCAGGCGCTGAGAAATAGCAGGGCATTGACAAAGGGTGAGGTGGACCTACGAGTAGGCAATGGAGCAAGGGTTGTTGTTGTTGCTGTAAGAACTTATGATCTATCTCTGCCCACTGGGCTTGTACTAGAACTAGATGAATGTTGTTATGTGTCTGCTTTAACTAAGAACATAATTTTGATTTCTTATTTGGACAAGAAAGGATTTACATTTATAATAAAGAACAAATGTTGTTCAGTTTATTTAAATGATATGTTCTATTGTAGTGCACCTCTAATGAACGGACTCTACTTTCTAGACTTAGAGAGCCCCATCTATAACATAAGTACTAAAAGGTTCAAGTCAAATGAGTTGAACCAAACCTATCTCTGGCATTGTCGCTTAGGTCACATAAATGAGAGTCTCTTATCTCAGCTCCATAAGGATGGGCTGCTAGACTCATTTGATTTTGAATCATGAGACATGCGAGTCTTGCCTTTTAGGCAAGATGACAAAGACTCCCTTTAGTGGACACAGCGAAAGACCAACAGACTTGTTAGGACTTATACATAGTGATGTATGTGGCCCTTTCAATGTTGCTGCTAGAGATGGTTACAGGTACTTCATTACATTTACTGATGACTTCAGTAGATATGGTTATGTGTATCTCATGACACATAAATCAGAATCCTTTGAAAAGTTCAAAGAATTCAAGAATGAAGTACAAAACCAGCTTGGCAAGAGTATTAAGATACTTTGATCAAATCGAGGTGGTGAATACCTTAGCCATGAGTTTCGTGACTATCTAGCTGAGTGTGGGATTCTATCCCAACTCACTCCTCCTGGAACACCACAGTGGAATGGTGTATCCAAAAGGAGGAATCATACCTTATTAGATATGGCATGATCTATGATGAGTCACACAGATCTTCCTATATCCTTTTGGGGATATGCTCTAGACACAAAGTGTTTGTGGCAAAGACTAGGGTTTTTCTAGAAAGGGATTTTGTTTCTAGAAAAACTAGTGGGAGTACGTTCGATCTTGAAGAAATTCAAGATAAGGACCATAGCACTGAGGCCTTGATTGAGGTTGAATAGGAACCACAAAATGTTGTGGGTGATGAGATTGTTGCACAAAGAGTTGTGGAACAACCACCTGTTCAGGTAGACCTACCTCTTCGCAGGTCTGATAGGGTACGTCGTCAGCCTGAGAGATACTAATTTCTCTTGTCTGACCATGATGACGTTATGCTCATTGAGAATGAGTCTACCTCCTATCAAGAAGCTGTGATGAGCCCAGACTCTGAGAAATGGCTAGAGACCATGAGATCCGAGATGGAATCCATGTACACCAACAAAGTATGGACTTTGGTTGATCCACCTGAAGGGGTCAAACCCATTGGGTGTAAGTGGGTCTTTAAGAGAAAGACTGACATGGATGGACTTACACATACCTATAAGGGTCGATTGGTGGCTAAAGATTTCAAGAAAATTCATGGTATTGACTATGATGAAACCTTTTCTCCAGTGGCGATGTTTAAGTCCATTCGGATCATGCTTGCTATTGCATCATACCACGATTATGAGATCTGGAAGATGGATGTCAAAACCATATTTCTGAATGGAAACTTACTTGAGGATGTGTACATGACACAACCTGAGGGTTTTGTAGATCCACAACATATTGGCAAAGTATGCAACCTGCAAAGGTCCATTTATGGGCTAAAGTAACCTTCTCGGAGTTGGAATCTTTGATTCGATGATGCGATCAAATAGTTTGGCTTCATCAAGAATGAAGATGAACCTTGTTTCTACAAGAGGGTTAATGGGAACACAGTTGTCTTCCTTATATTGTATGTGGATGACATACTACTCATTGGGAATGACATCCCTTCGCTACAGTCTGTGAAGACTTGGATGGGGACGTGCTTCTCAATGAAGGACTTAGGTGAAGCAGCCTGTATTCTAGGCATCAAGATCTATAAAGATAGATCTAAGAGATTGCTTGGCCTAAGTCAGAGTACATACATTGATACAGTATTACTACGGTTTGCCATGCATAATTCCAAGAAGGGACTTCTGTCAATGTTACATAGTGTGAGTCTTTCGAAGACTCAAAGTCCGTCTTCTAGAGAGGAGAGAGACCACATGGATAAGATCCCTTATTTATCTGCTATAGGATCTATCATGTACACCATGCTATGTACTCGTCCTGATGTCTCGTATGCTTTGAGCATGACGAGTAGATACCAGTCAGATCTAGGTGAGTGTCACTGGATAGCAGTAAAAAATATTCTTAAGTACTTGAGAAGGACTAAAGAATATTTCTTGATATTTGGAGGCGATGAGGAGCTAGCTGTAAAAGGTTACAGCGATGCCAGCATCCAAACTGACCATGATGATTATAGATCACAGTCAGGGTTCATGTTTTGCTTGAATTGAGGTGCTGTGAGCTAGAAGAGTTCGAAGCAGGACACAGTTGATGATTGTACAATAGAAGCTGAGTATATCGCTGTATCTGAGGCAGCAAAGAAGGCAGTTTGGATCCGCAAGTTCATTACTGAGCTTGGGGTGGTTCCTAGCATAGCAGATCTCATAGAGCTCTATTGTTACAACAATGGAGCGATTGCACAGGCTAAGGAACCTCGCTCACACCAGCGGACCAAACACATACTACGACACTTCCATCTCATTCGAGAGATTATCAATAGAGGAGATGTGAAGATTTACAGAGTACCCACAGAGGCTAACATCGTAGATCCCTTGACCAATGCTTTGGCACAGAAAAAGCATGATGGTCACACTAGGCCATTGGGTATTAGATACTACGGTGATTGACACTAGTGCTAGTGGGAGATTGTTAGTGAAAGCCCTAGAGTCAATCATGTGATGATTGTTGTATGGACTTTATTGTATCATATTCCTATTTATAAAGGCATGGTTATTATATTTACTTGTATTGGTGCCAAATAACTAAGTATAATAACGTCCTTGAGTAGTAGGTTCTTATCTATATCAATCGATTGGTTGAATCGATAATGAGATGATATAGAGAATACTACTCTTAATCATTCCTAGTCAAGTATTAACATTCAAGGACAATGTTAATGCGTAGAGACTAGCATGTAGGTCAACACGATGACTTGATCTCACAAGTCATGGATATGAGATATCAAGTTGACACATAGGTATGCATTGGAGAATATATACTGAATGACCCGCCATGAGAAAGTATCATGGATCATTATATGAGTGTCATATACTTTCTCATGTGGCTATTAGTATGACTATTAGTCCTTAGACTTGAAGTCACCATGGTTCCCTACATAAGGAGTTGCATACTTTGGCTTCATCAAACGTCACCCGTAAATGGCTGGACTATAAAAGCGATTACTGGGTATGTAACAAATTATGCGGAGGGATGTGAGTGATGTAGATGGGATCTATCCCTCCTATATGACGGGAGTGACATCATTATTCTTGATAGAGTGAGACCACGAAGTGCATGACCATGCCCAAATCAGTCAATATGAGATATTGAGCTCATTAGATTAGAGTGAGTCTACTTGGAGTTCAAGATATAGATTGTGTTAGGGCAATCTCTTGCCATGATTAGGTTTTGATGTGTGTGGCAAATGGTTTAAGTTAGTTTGTTATGTTGATTTGATATGTGCGTTGAAGTCATGCAGGACTTAGTAATTCGCACATAGAGCCGTGGCAAGTTTCACATCTCATGACTCAGTCCTTGAGTCGGTGAAGGATAGCTTTGCGGAAGTCGTGCGCTTGGAGCATCCGAGGGACCGCCGGACGAGGAGCTTGGAGTGAAGCCGGAGGAAGTAGACTTCGAGGCAAGAGACGCGAAGGAACATTGCAGAGTCGTGCGCCTGATGCTGCCGAGGGACGTGGCCACGAACGAAGAGAACTTCGAAGGCGAGGGACTCCGAGGGATGAGAGTGAGCGAATGTAACCGGGAAGGGGTAGCTCTTAGGTGAAACTTGGTCATTTGGCCAAGTGTCGGATGAGTTTTCCCTACACTAATCGACTGCCATGTCATGGCAGTCGACTGCTCTGAGTCGATGGTTAGATCGACTGGTTTAAGTCAGCTAAACCAAGTTGATCACCGAGTCGCCGATACATGGTCAATCGATCGATGAGTGATCACCGACCGCCAAGGACGATCGATGGCATTGTGTCGTTGAGGACTCAATCGATCGAGCACCGGATCGATGGTAATATCGATCGGCGATAATACCGTTGGATGGAATCCAACGTGGAAAGCGGCCATTATTGGGCAACGGCTACGGGATCAGTCGACTGATCGAGGGCATCAGTCGACTGATCCTGTGTCAACGGGAAGAAACCCTCTTTCTCTATAAAAAGGAAGGGGATGGGGCTTTGGGAGGTTAATGCTTAAGCTCTAAACTTCTCCCAAAGTGCCATACACGATTTCATACTCTTCTTACTTGTTTTTACTTCAATCTTATTGTAAGAAGAGTGATCTTGATTGTAAAGGTTACCTCCACCTAGCTTGGTGCAAAGGAGAGACCAATAGTGATTGGCTTTGGTAGAGTGATTCACCGTGGACGAATCGGACCGTGGATTAGTGGCGTAGCCGTGAACCATGTTACATCTCGGTGTTTGCATTGGTTGTATTGTTATTTCTATTTGTTTTGTCTTTATCTTTTTGTATTTGCATATTCCGCTTGCGCTAACATTTTGTAGACGAGCAAAATATGGCATCCAACGAACGAGGGCTATTCACCCCCCTCTAGCTGGCCGTTTAGATCTCCCAACAAGTGGTATCAGAGCTAAGGTCACTCTTCAAGGACTAACCGCCGCGAGAGCACTATAAAAAGATGGCCGGCTCAAACATTCATCCGCAGAAGTTCGAAGGGGAATTCGCTTGGTGGAAGAAGCGAATGGAGTTATTCTTCGAAACCGACTTTGAAATCCTTTTAATAATGGAAAATGGTTTCGAGTTGCCTAGGAACGAAGATGGGGAGCCATTGGAGAAATCAAGGTGGAGCAAGAGGCAAAGAGAAGAATACTTGGCAAATTCAAAGGCCAAGAATCATCTATACAATGTCCTCCCCTAACAAGAAGTCAACCGGATAGGAGAGTGTGCTAGCGCCAAGGAAATGTGGGACAAATTAATAGAGATCCATGAAGGCACATCCGAGGCGAAGCTAGCAAGGAGAGATGTCCTTCGCTCCCAATTGTCCAATATCAAACTCGAAAAGGGAGAGAAGGTAAAATCCCTACACTCTAGATTTAAGGAAATTCTAACCGGTTTGACAAGTGTAGGTGAAAAGCTCTCCGATCGGGATATGGTAATGAAGGTCATAGATGTCTTTCCCCGGTCCTCAAAGTGGAGCTCCATGGTGGACTCCTTCTATATCTCAAAGAATTTAGAAGTGAGCACCTTGGAGGAGTTCTTCTCAACAATAGAACTCCACGAAACGAGGCTTGAAGGAATACAAGAAGAGCCAAAGTTTCCAACTTCAAGAGGAGTAGCTTTGATAGCAAACAAGGGGAAGAAGAAGATAGAGATCCCCTCCTCCTCCGATGATGAAGCCTCTTCCACCTCCTCCATGGATAGCACAGAAGAAGCGTATATGGTAAGGAGGGTAAGACGTGCTTTAAAAGGTTTTCATTTTAATAAATCTAATGATAGGAGGAGAAGACCAAGAGGAAAGGTGATTTGTTACAATTGCCAAGGGGAAGGACATATAAGGGACAATTGTCCTCTCCTAAACAAGAGCAAGGAAGAAAAGAAAAAGAAAGAAGAAAAGAAGAAGAAAAAGGGGAGCAAGAAGAAAAAGGAAGAGGAGAAGAAAGCAAAGGAAAAGGGAAAGGCCAAATCATTCAAGGCCAAGACATGGGATGACCCTTCTTCCTCTTCCTCATCCGATGAAGAAGAGCATGTCTACTCCAACCTTGCATTGATGGCTTTCGATGACTTGGATTGCTCCGCCACCGAAAATGAAGAATCAAGCTCAAGTGGAGAGAGCTCAAGTGAAGGGGGAGCCTCTACATCCTCCTCATCCGAAGAAGAAGAAGAGGACATGGAAACTATGGTAATGAATCTAACTCCTAAGAAAATAGTTTCCATGGTTTCTAGCTTAACTAGGGAATTATTTAAAGCTAAGAAGAAGAACAAAAGCATGCTAGATCAAATTAAGGACTTAGAAAATAAACTAGAAAAAGCATGCTTAAATGATAATATTTCTTCTAGCTTAAATGATGCATGCTCACATGAATATATGCCATTTAATGTTAGCGATGCATGTATGGATGAAAATAGGGCTTTAAGGGAAAAGGTAGATTATTTAACCAAAGCCCTAGAGAAATTCACGATTGGCTCAAACACCTTAAACATGATCATAGGGAGCCAAAGAGCTAGTTTTAATAAGAAAGGCCTAGGATATAAAGAAAAGAAAATTGAAAAGGCCTATAAATGCCTAATTGCTAGGGGACAAGATAAGAAGAAAGTAATTGCTAGGAAATGGATTCCTAAGGAATTTCTAGTGAACCCCATAGGCAAGAATTTGTATTGGGTTCCAAAATCCATCCTTAAGGGTTAGAAAAACCCTAGGGTAGTCAACCATGTGGACTTGACCTATATCATATCTTTGGTTGACTTAGGATGTTGGGACACATTTTTGAAATAGTGTTAGGTGATGATAATGTGCCTATAAATTGATAATAATGCTTAAATCATGATAATTAATGAAATTGCTATGTATGTTTGCAATCATGATTTATGATTTTGAAATTTGGCACATCATCATGAGAAATAGTGTTAAATCATGCCTTAGGTGATATTTGCTTATTATCATGATATAATACCTAATGCATGATAATAATTCAATGAATACATGTGTTTCATGATCATAATATGAATTTAAGTCATATATGTTTTTATGATCATGTTGAGTGTTGGGATGATACTTAACCTTGATATAATTGTATGAATATAATGGTTAAGTATATACAAATACCCTCTAGGATGCATCTCACACTCACTATAGGCTACCATGATTGAAAACATAGCATGAGTGAGATGTTAGGATGATACAAATGTCCACTAATGTCTGGCATTTAGATGGTCATTTAAAGTATCAAAATAGCAATAATAGACCAATCATGGGGAAGGCTTATGTTTAATTCATAGACATATTTCCCAAAGATCATGGTTGGATATTTCATATGTTTTCAAAACAATTTCTTAATCTAAAATCTATGTATTCATGTTTTGAAACAATTGGAACCAAAACTAGGTGGTAAACTTGATACTATCATGATCAAAAACCTAGTAGTTTTTAAAGCTTTTGGATTTTTGGCAAATCTCAGGAAATATAATGACTTTTCATGAAAAACTATTTTTCACTAATAAAGAATCTTACAAGAAATATGTTCCCCAAATTTCATGATTTTTCGAATTTTCTGGAATTTTTAATGCATTTCTGAAATTCGGTTCGAAAATCAGAAAGTTCTGAAATTCGCGTGCCAGTCGACTGGTAGTCTGAACCAGTCGACTGGTGGCCTGATATTCCGAACAGTAAAGGCTAATTTCAGTTATTGAACCAATTTTTGGTATTTTCCTTCTATTAGACTTGATGTCATGTGTTTATAACTTAGTATTAATCTTTTTGATGGTGTCAAAGGGGGAGAAAATATTATGTTTAAGTTAATTATGATAGGGGGAGAAATATGTATGGGGAGTTTCATGGATTAAGGGGGAGTTGCATGTTGCTATATCATGTTTATGTTTACATGCTTTCTTACCTTAGAAATTTTTATCAAATGTTTTTACCTAACTTAAACGGATTGCCACACATCAAAAAGGGGGAGATTGTTAGGGAAATCTCTTGCCATAATTAGGTTTTGATGTGTGTGGCAAAGGGTTTAAGTTAGTTTGTTATGTTGATTTGATATGTGCGTTGAAGTCATGCAGGACTTAGTAATTCGCACATGGAGCCGTGGCAAGTTTCACATCTCATGACTCGGTCCTTGAGTCGGTGAAGGATAGCTTTGCGGAAGTCGTGCACTTAGAGCATCCGAGGGACCGTCGGATGAGGAGCTTGGAGTGAAGCCGGAGGAAGTAGACTTCGAGGCAAGAGACACGAAGGAGCATTGCAGATTCGTGCGCCTGATGCTGCCGAGGGACGTGGCCACGAACGAAGAGAACTTCGAAGGTGAGGGACTCCGAGGGATGAGAGTGAGCGAATGTAACCGGGAAGGGGTAGCTCTTAGGTGAAACTTGGCCATTTGGCCAAGTGTCGGATGAGTTTTCCCGACACCAGTCGACTGCCATGTCATGGCAGTCGACTGCTCTGAGTAGATGGTTAGATCGACTGGTTTAAGTTAGCTGAATCAAGTTGATCAGTCGACTGCCGGCATGGCCAGTCGACTGATGACTTGATTAGTCGACTGCCAAGGGACGGCAGTCGACTGATGGCACTGTGCACGGGCAAAGAATGGAGTCGACCTCGTTGAGGACTCGACTGATCGAGCACCAGTCGACTGATGGTAATATCAGTCGACTGATGCCAATACCGTTGGATGGAATCCAACGTGGAAAGCGGTCGTTATTGGGCAACGGCTACGGGATCAGTTGACTGATCGAGGCCATCAGTCGACTGATCCTGTGTTAACGGGAAGAAACCCTCTTCCTCTATAAAAAGGAAGGGGATGGGGCTTTGGGAGGTTAATGCTTAAGCTCTAAACTTCTCCCAAAGTGTCATACACGATTTCCTACTCTTCTTACTTGTTTTTACTTCAATCTTATTGTAAGAAGAGTGATCTTGATTGTAAAGGTTACCTCCACCTAGCTTGGTACAAAGGAGAGACCAATAGTGATTGGCTTTGGCGGAGTGATTCACCGTGGATGAATCGGACCGTGGATTAGCGGCGTAGCCGTGAACCACATTACATCTCGGTGTTTGCATTGGTTGTATTGTTATTTCTATTTTCTTTGTCTTTATCTTTTTGTATTTGCATATTCCGCTTGCGCTAACGTTTTGTAAACGAGCAAAATACGACATCCAACGAACGAGGGTTATTCACCCCCCCCCCTCTAGCCGGCCGTTTCGATCTCCCAACAGATTGTACCGAGGATGACACGGTCTATCCTCAATTGGTCAATCTAGATGTCCAGGATAGAGGGATATTGTCACATATTATGAGAGTCACAATTAGTAGTCACAAAGGTGATGCTGGATCTCAACATTCTTGTAACTTGGGTAGCAATGATGTGTTGCTAGATACCGCTCATTGCTTATGTTCCTAAATCGATTTAGGAACATTGCCAACGTTACAAGAACCTATGGGGTCACACACAAAGGGAAATTAGATGGAGATTAGGTTCATATGATGAACCATGAGGATTAGGTTCATGGGATGAACCAAATTGGATTAAGAGTAATCCAAATTAGACTAATTGAGTTAGACTCAATTTGATTCAAGTGTTGAATGAGTCTAATTTAGATTTGATTCATTAAGTCAATTTAAATTAATGAATAGAGATTCATTAAATCAAATTGACTTGAATCAAGTGGTTAGATTTGATCAACCATGGGAGATAAGAGGTCAAGTTTGACTTGACTTGAGAGGGAAGATGAATGGTCAATTTTGACTTGACCAATTGCCATGTCATGATGACTTGGCATGGCGGCCGGCCAATGATGATGTTCCACATCATCATGGACTTATCATGGTGTGCCACCTAATGAGGGAGACCAAGAGTCATTGGCTCTTGGAGTTACATGCATGCATGTAACCCCCCACCCAAATAAGTGGCTGGCCACTTTTCTTCATGGTGAGAAGTTATTTTTTTTAGTAACTCCATCTTCTTCTTCCTTGCTCTTCCTCAAGCTCTCTCCCACATCCTCTTTTGGACAAAACTTCCAAGGAGTGCTAGCACACTCTAGGTTGTTTTTCTCCACCATTTGTCCGTGTGGATACCAATAGAGGAGTGTACACTTGACACTCTTGAGTTCCGGCAAGCCATTTGGACGAGCGGGATAAGCGAAGGGTGTCGCATCGAGGGTAACGCTCTCATCATGTAGATCTAAGGTAGATCTAGGTTTATAAACACATAAATGAATTTAGTTTTTGTTATACTTCGCACGGATCCATCGCCGGGCTTCCGAGGTTTCCGCAACGTAAAAAGCGATTTTTGCGGCTCGAAAAGTCCAACAATCCGCTCCCCTTCGCGACCAACTCGACGCCTGCATTGTCCTTCGTCGCAAACGCCGTCGACCGCCTATTCCTACGCCACCGCCCACACATCGATCGTCGCTGCCAGCATCGCCCGCCCCAGTCACTGCCGTCGCAACCCTAGCTCCACCCTCGCCACCGACGAAAACCAGCCAATAGCCGCAAGGTCGTACCTAATGTAAGGACAAAGAGGCGATCGCCTCAGACCCATTTTTAAAATAGATTAAATGTCTCTTTAAAAGGGCCCAAAAAAAATATAAAGAGTCCAAAAATAATTTATCAATATATATTTTAAAATTTACTTTGGACCCTTTAAATTTTAGGTACGACTCTGAGTAGTCGTCCCCTGTTCGCATCAACCCACCTTGGTGAGATGAAGTTGATTAATTATTAACTGCAACTAAGTTAAGTAATAAGGTTAATTGATTAGGATTAATTAAGAGTGGTATTGTTAATCTAATTAAGATAATTGATTAAGTTATGTGATTTATCTGCGAAATAGAATAATTAATTAAATATTTAGTTAACGTGGAATTTATCATTAATGGAAATAAATGATTAATTAGAATTATGGTATAACTAATTAGATTAATTTGATTAATCTGTTAATTGAGTTAATTAAATGAGATTAAATCTTTAATTAAACATAGTTTAATTAATTGGTACTAGCTTAATTAATCTGATTTTAGTTTAATTAATTAACCTGTTTACTCGATTAACTCGTTTTGGATTTTTGGGTAAATTGATCTAATTAATTAAGGATGACAATGGCTTAACAAAATAATTAAGTAATTGGGTTAAGAGATAATTAAATTCAACGAGAAGACTCACAATTGATTAGATAATCAATTATAAATTAATGGATAGTTGAGTTAACAATGGATTAATTATAACAGAGTTGAAAGCTGAAGCAATCCTCGGATTGGAAGATAGCTCTGACATTCTACGTATCAGGTGGGTGGTTCTATGATCTCTTTAAAATTTAGTGCATGGTTATATTGGTTATGTAGTTTACTTAGGTAATCTTGTAGTTACACTTTACGTTATTGCTAGAATTGTTTTGATCCTATATTTGTTGGACCCTTGGATTCTAGGTTATTTGCTTATCATTAGCATATAGTTATTGATTGATATTACTGTTATATATGTCTATTTATTGCTGAGATATAAATTGGTAGATATTGCTAGTAGATGCTTACCTATTATTTATTGGATTGGTATCATGATTGGACTAGTGAGATAGTATGACAAAGATGAGATAAACTCTTGGAAGGTATATATAGCTTTTATGACCTCTTTAGATTTTAGTGCATGATTATTGTGGTTACATTGCTTGCTTAGTTTATATTATATGTGTACTTCATGCTCTTTCTAGTATTGCCTTGATCTTGTACTTGCTTGACCCCTTTTTATACCCTATTTGACTTCGGGCTATTAGTTTCCATGAGTATGCCTATGCTGTTGTTTAGTAAATAACACTGATATGTGCTTATTTGCTTAGTTGTTGTTTCGGTTCATACCATACTTGAACTGGTAGAAATAGTATAATTAAGATGAGATTAAATCTTTAGAGGATATATAATGTTTCTCCTATCTCAGCTGTCAACTATGTCTCCCATTCATAGTTGAGAGAGTCTGCAGTAGAGTTTCTCTACTTTTGAACTATGGTTGCTTTGTATACCTGTGGTCGATCATGTCTCCCATTCGTGGTTGAGAGAATCTACCGTAGAGTTATACTCTTGACTTCCCACGAGACTCGTTCGTGATAGCATATTATTGCGTGCAGTCCATAGCTAGATAGCTATATACTCTATCTGCCCACGAGACCCGTTCGTGGTAGCATGTCATTGCCCGCAGACATTGAGTCTTTTATTGCCAGTCTACCCACGAGTCCCGTTCATGGTAGCATGTGGTTGTGCATAGACAGTGCTCTGTATATTGCCTATCTACCCATGAGTCTCGTTCGTGGTAGCATGCTGTTGCCCGAAGATAGTGTCCTTTATATTACCCCGAGAGCCATGAGACTTTGTCGCGGTACCTTAATGTATATTGCTTGCAAATTTCAGTTGGTTGTGTATGCTGCAGGTGTATTTGTTATACTACTGACTAGGTTAATTGCAGATTGATATTAGTACTCTGAGGTTTGGGTTACTCTAGTTTGTTTCCTTTGACTTTCATTACGTCCATTAAGTCCATTATCATTATGCACTATTTGTAGGGGATCTATGTGTATATGTTTGTCGGCTAGAGGGGGGTGAATAGCCCTCAATCGTCGTACGGTAGAATACGATCGTTCTCGTTGTGTGCTCTTCTACAATTGTCGTTAGTGCAGCGGAATACTAATACAAATATGAATACTAACAACAAATACAATCACACACAAACACACACGATATACGTGGTTCGGAACTGAATGGTTCCTACTCAACGGGCGAGCTTTCCGATCTCTAGTTATGCACACGACACTAACTAAACCACTCCTTCTCAACAAGTCGGAGGTGGAGAAACCTCTCACAAGCAATTAAACTAAGTAATGAAATACAAGCAATACAAAGAAAAATATGAAATACACGTAAAGAACACTTTACAATGCTTGCTTTGAACCTTTTGCTTGTAGCTTGATTTGGATGGCTCTTGAAGGACTGGAATGCAGCAGCAATTCCCCTCCGATAGCTTCCTTAAAGTCTTGGCGAAATCCTCCCACTTGTGCTCCATTTATAACCTGCATCAAGCTATTTTCGTGCGCATCAGTCGACTGCAAAAAGGCCCCAGTCGACTGCCCTTGTAGTCGTTGTCTCACAACGGCCAGATCCACATTGGACAAGTTCCAATGGATCACCTACCAGTCGACTGATCATGTCCATCAGAAGACTGGTGACCTAGTAGTCGACTGCCCAGTCAGCTATGGAGCGTTCTGTGCTCGCGACACTCCCATCAGTCGACTGTCATCCCTCGGTAGTCGACTGCTGTCGACATCAGTCGACTGCCAGTCCATGGCAGTCGACTGCCAAGCACAAAACTGTAGTCTAACACCAGTCCAACCCTAGTCGACTTGGACCAGTCGAACCGGCACCTATGCCAGTCGACTGCTGTGGGGCAAAACCTCAAACACCAAGTTATTTGAGCATCCGACCATCGGGTAAACCCTCAAACATCAAGTTTGAGCCTCCGACACTCAGTCTTAGCCACTTGGCCAAGTCCACCTTATCCCTCATTGAGTTCCCCACCGAAGCTCTCTTCCCTTGGCCTACATCCCTCGGATGCGCCAAGCGCACGACTTCGCAACACCATCCTTCGCGTCTCATGCCCTCGAAGTATGCTTCCCTTGGGCCTCACTCCATTCGCTCCCCGTCCGGCGGTCCCACGGATGCACCAAGCGCACGGCTTCGCAATGCCATCCTTCACAGACTCAAGAACCCCAAGCCTAGTGAACTTGCCAAGTCCTCAAGACTTCCAACATGCACCAAGCGCACGGCTTCGCAATGCATTTCTCACCAAGAACCAAGCGCACAGCTTCGCAATGCTTTGGATTTTCCCACACCAAGCCTCATGCTTGGATTTTCCATGCCAACACCATGTTGGACTTTCCCACACCAAGCTCTATGCTTGGATTTTCCATGCCAACTCCATGTTGGACTTTCCCATGACAATCCCATGTCATGAGTTTTGTCTATCATCAAAATACTATCAAAGTACTGCTCGAGTCAAACTCGAGTAAATCTGGGCCGATTGCACCAACAATCTCCCCCTTTTTGTTGATTGACAAAACTACCATCTCAAATCTACCAATTCTCCCATATTGGCAATTCTCACATCCCAAATGAGAATTCCAAACCAAATTGGTAACTTAGTAACTTCTCCCCCTTTTTGACATTACATTAAAAAGGTCCTCCCCAAGGGGATGAATGTCTCATATCCCAATGAGATCTTACAATCTCTCCCTTGGTGGAACACATGCCTACAATCTTTTTAGTGATCCCATATCACTTAAAGAGAGGCAACCCAATTTTCCTCCAATGAGGAAATACATATCCATCTTCCCATGATGGATACCTCCCCCTAGAGACTTGCTCCCCCTTGACCATTGCACCAACAATGTCCTTGGAGAGTCCCTAAGCCAATAGGAACATTTAACCAATCAAAATTAAGGAAAAGTTCAACAATGAACTATCATCCACCTTAAAATTGATACTCTCCCTAAACCCTTCTCCTAATCCATGTCCAATGGATTTCCACCCTTTCTAATGCTCTCCCAAGCATATCATAGGGTTAGGAGTGGTTAGGGGACCTTAACCTAGCTGAACATGGGCCTAACCAACAAAGTTTACTCGAAATCAGCTTAGGCAATGATCAATTCGAAATCAATCGGTTACTTTCATCACCGACCGCCACCATGGCAATGATCGATAATCGTGATTTACAGTTTTCTGAATTTCAGAAATGACTTTCCAAAATTCATAAGTAAATATACATAAGTTTAAAAATATTGAAATTTGGTATGTATATTACTTATCATAAACACTATGGGTGAAAAATATTTGAAAATTATTTTACCCACTAAATTAGGAGATTGATACAAAGTCCAAAAGTTGAGAAAAGCTTCAATAAAGAGCCCTCTTTGTATCATCCCATTCAATAGTGATAGCTATCAAAAGATAAGCTTCACTAAGGTTTTTCAAAATATTTTCAAAATATTTTTGAAACCTTTAATTCCTTTTTCCTAAACATCTCACTTGTATCTAGATGTGTAAAACACATACAAGTCAAGTTTTTAGTGAGATGTGGGTTTTTGTTCTTTTAATGGTTTCATGCATATTTCTAGGCAATATTATTTGATTACCATCAAATCATGCCATAGTCCTTAAATCTATTTCTAATTATATGCATGATGATGATTATGGCATAAATATGATATAGATAAAAGCATATGCCAAAATCATGATGTCATGACATGTGAAAGAAATTTAAGCATTCATGACATATATAAATAACCCTAAGCATGATCATGACATTTTTAGAGATAAAAATGAAAAATGATGTCATGACATGGCAAGGCAAATAAGTCATGGCAAGTAAAATATACTAAGGTATAAAATACGTAAGTGTTAAATCTAAGTTGCCATTTCTAGGAATTAATTACATTTTGCCTTAAAGCCATTTATCCCCCTAGTGTGCCATAAACCTAAAATGGCACACCAATACCTCTAAGACCTAATTGTGCCAATTTAATCATTTTTAACTTCTCAAGCACATTGGCACATCCTAATGTGTCAACTCTACTATGGTTAGGTTAACTACCCATCCACTTAGGGTTGACACACCCTAACCCATTTAGCGTGAATCGATCACGCTCTTAGGAATCCAATATCTTTTGGAGCTCCTTGGGTTAACAAGGTATTCTTTAGGGATAACTTCCCTAGATACCTTCCTAATGACCCTTTTTGGCTTTAAAGTCATAGTCTTTTGAGTCTTTCCTAGGTCAACTCTAGAGCTGACTCCTCCTTTGACCTTCCTAGTGGTTATATTTTATTTCTTTGAGGTCTTAGCCACTAAGCAAACACCATGGCTAGTATTAGGAATAACTTCCCTATTAGCCTTGGTTTTCCTAGACCTAGAAATTTTTCCATAATCAAATGGAACATTATGATAAGTCTTCTTGGGCTTAGGTTTGTGACCCAAACCTTCCTTGCCCTTAGACCGTTTTTGAACCTTAGGTCTTGACTTTTGGGCATTTGACCCTAGAATTGAATTTTCTATGATTCTAAGGGTTTTCTCCATTCTCTCAAGTCTTGACCTCAAGACTTGGTTTTCTAACTCCAATTTCCTCAATTTTGAATTTTCATTGGGTTTTTGGGAAGGCCTCTTGTTCTTAGGCATGTGCCTAGACTTTTTGAGATTAATACCCAAATTTTCTTCTATTCTCCTAATGGATTCCCTAGGCAAGATAGTTCTAGTGTTATTGGTCCTAGGTTTGTCCTTAGATATATGAACATGCTTGGCACCTAGACAAACATATTTCTTCCTACAAGCATGCTTTTCATTGATAATTGCAAGAGAGATAAAATAATTCTTAGAATGATTTTTAACTTTAGGAATTGAAGGTGCATAATTTAAATTTACCTTAGGGTTGGCTTTAGAAGCTCCCCCTACATGAGATACACCCTCTTGCCCTTTCTTCCTCCCCCTAGGGCATTGGCTTCGGTAGTGCCCCTTTTGATTGCATTTAAAGCAGACAATGTGCTCTTTGCTTCTAGTTGTGGGGACTCCGGCATCCTTTGACTTTGGGTTGACTTTTAGTGTCAATGCCTTTTCCTTAGCCAATTTAGGGCATTTGCTCTTGTAATGCCCTTTCTCCCTACACTCAAAGCATATTATGTGATTTTTATTTAAAATAACAACACTTGAGTTACCTAGGGAGGTGGTGGAGGCCTCTTCACTTCTTCCGGAGGTAGAAGCTTCATTTTGATCTTACTCCAGAATGGAAACTCTTTCCTCTCCCTCAATGCTAGAGGTGGAGGTCTCCACCAAATCATCAACATCTTCAAATGTTGTGGGTACTTCTTCCTCGGCATTCTCCTCTACTTGTGCCGGTTGGGAGTTTTCTTGGAATTTTATTATCTTATTCCATAGCTCCCTTGCATCCCTATAGTCACCCAATCTAGACCAAATATGGTTAGGTAACAAATCACTAAGTAATTTTATTACCTCGAGATTTGTCTTGAAGTCATTGATTTGGTCTTGGGTCCACCTTGACTTCTCAATTGGCTTGTTGTCTTTGTCCCTAGGCACTTCAAAAGCATTTTCAATGATTAACATGAAATCGAAATCGATTTCGAAATATACCTCCATCCATTTCTTCCACCAAGCAAAATCTCCATCGAATTTCGGTGGATGGATATTGTAGTCGGCCATCTCGTAGTGCTTGTGTCGGCGGTTAGTCCTTGACAAACCCCTTGGCTCTGATACCACTTGTAGGGTATCGATGTGTATGTGTTGGCTGGCTAGAGGTGGGTGAATAGACCTCAATCGTCGTACGGTGAAATACGATCGTTCTCGTTGCGTGCTCGTCTACAATTGCCATTACCGCAGTGGAATACTAATACAAATATGAATACTAACAACAAATACAATCACACACAAACACACACGATATACGTGGTTCGGAACCGAATGGTTCCTACTCCACGGGCGAGCTCTCCGAGCTCTAGTTATGCGCACGACACTAACTAAACCACTCCTTCTCGACAATACGTCGGAGGTGGAGAAACCTCTCACAAGCAATTACACTAAGTAATGAAATACAAGCAATACAAAGACAAATACAAAATACACGTAAAGAACACTTTACAACGCTTGCTTTGAACCCTTTACTTGTAGCTTGCTTTGGATGGCTCTTGAAGGACTAGAATGCAGCAGCAATTCCCCTCCAATAGCTTCCTTAAAGTCTTGGCGAAATCCTCCCACTTGAGCTCCATTTATAACCTGCATCAAGCTGATTTTGCGCGCATCAGTCTACTGCCAAAAGGCCCCAGTCGACTGCCCCTGTAGTCGTTGTCTCACAACGGCCAGATCCATGTTGGACAAGTTCCAATAGACCACCTACCAGTCGACTGATCATGCCCATCAGTCAACTAGTGACGCTCGCGACTCCCATCACCGATCCGCCATCCCCAGGTAGTCGACTATTGTCACATCATCGATCATTCACCCATGGCAAATGATCGCCAAGCACAAAACTACAATCTAATACCAGTCGAACCCTAGTCGACTTGGACCAGTCGAACTGGCACCTATGTCAGTCGACTACTGTCGGGTAACACCTCAAACACCAAGTTGTTTGAGCATTCGACCGTCGGGTAAACCCTCAAACATCAAGTTTGAGCCTCCGACACTCAGTCTTAGCCACTTGGCCAAGTCCACCTTATCCCTCATGGAGTTCCTCACCGAAGCTCTCTTCCCTCGGCTTACGTCCCTCGGATGCACCAAGCGCATGGCTTCGCAATGCCATCCTTCGCGTCTCATTCCCTCGAAGTATGCTTCCCTTGGGCCTCACTCCATTCGCTCCCCATCCGGCGGTCCCTCGGATGCACCAAGCGTACAGCTTCGCAATGTCATCCTTCACCGACTCAAGGACCCTGAGCCTAGTGAACTTGCCAAGTCCTCAAGACTTCCCACATGCACCAAGCGCATGGCTTCGCAATGCTTTGGATTTTCCCACACCAAGCCCCATGCTTGGATTTTCCATGCCAACACCATGTTGGACTTTCCCACACCAAGCTCCATGCTTGGATTTTCCATGCCAACTCCATGTTGGACTTTCCCATGACGATCTCATGTCATGAGTTTTGTCTATCATCAAAATACTATCAAAGTACTGCTCGAGTCAAACTCGAGTCAACCTTGGCCGATTGCTCCAACATTATTTTCTATCCACCCACTGAGTAGTTGTACTCACCCTCTCTGTTCTTATCCTCCAGGTTAGCTGATAAAGGGCATGTCTAGTTGACTTACCTTCGCGTCACTCAGAGAGTCCCTTACCGTGCTGGTCCCACTACATCATCGAGATGCCACTTTATTTACTTTATTGTTATTGCATTTTGTTTATACACTTTGATTTTTGTCACAATTTAATTTGGTGTCTTAAAACTAATTTACTTTTAATTGATTTATATTTTAGTCGTGCATGCATGCAGTTAATAAAATAATTATATTTTATATTATTTCAAAGTTTTTACTATATATGGTTCCAGCGATGTATTTTGGAATATTATCACTAAGGGGCTCCTTCATCATTGGATGATGAATATGCCCTCAGGCGTGACACGAGTTGCATTCCAAGATCTTCCTAAATCGAGACTATGCCTTCTTTTTTCCTTTTATGCAATTCATTATAGCTTAATCTTGTTTTGACGATATCTTGCGGTTGTGACTCCATCTTTATGAAATGAATTCTTTGATTCTAGTATTAGGAAGTAACCTATGTATGTTGAACTTTGTCTTGCAATGAATTATGAGTTTATCTATATTTATTTGCGACTTATGATTTCTAATTTGATAAAGAAGTTTATGTTTGCTCTTATTCTACTAAACTTAGTCGATGTGGGTGCCCTAAGCATTTACATCGAAACCTAAGAGAATCAAGGAGGATCTGAACGGTCATCCTCCCTCCCAAAATCGTAGACCCTAAGACGTGAAAGAGTAGGGCATGAAATATGGTCCACATGTTCATAGGGATAGCAAAGGATATCCTAGAACTCCATGAACTTATTCCAGCAGAAGGCCCGAAATAGGATAAATCAAATCAGTGGTTGTGAGACCCATGACAGGGGCATCCTAGTGACAACAACCTTCTGAGCTCTGTAGATCCGAAAGGGAAACTTGGCTAGGAATAGGTAATTCCCGTGTATAATCAAAAGCTCACCGGGATTAAACTTGATGATCCTCCCGCAAGACAAATCTTAGAGAACTTAGGAACATAAGTAGATGAAATATTCTACATCATATAGATGAAACCAAAATCTTAGAATCATCCCGTCGATCATAACAGGGGCCCAATGATAGTGGTGTCCCTATAAAAGTGATCTCCCAACCCTCTCGCTCTCTATCTTTCTCACTTTCAACACCCTATTCTCCCAAACAACTGATTCGGTCTAAATAATTTATATTCGCTTAGTAAACCAGTACTTTATTATCAGTCCTTGTGGGATTGATATTTTATTACTTGATGACAACCGTACACTTGCGGTGGTTGAGCGTAAGTGCGTGCATCAAGTTTTTAGCATCTTTGCCAGGGATGTGAGGTCACGTTTGCGTGCATCAGCCTCCCTTGTAACCTTGACACTCCTAAACCTATTATGGTTAGTTCCATAGTTAAATGAAATATTGTGGTAGGTTTTCATGGCCTTCTTGGACTTAGGTTTGTGATCCAAACCTTTCTTATCCTTAGTTGGCTCCTTCCCATCAACACCTAGACCTTTCCCATTTGACCCTTGAATCATATTTTCCATTCTTTTTAGGGTATTTCCCAATTTATCAAGCTTTGACCTCAAAGTTTGATTTTCTATCTCTAATTTTTCAATTTTTGATCTTCCATTATTTCCTTGGATTTTCTTTCTCCTAGGCATATGCCTATCTTTCTTAGGGTTAATGCCTAAATTGTTCTTATCATGGTTAACTCTAGGGTTCTCCTTAGATGTTGACTTGTTCCTAACCCTAAATTTATGAGATTTGGATCATTAACAAAAATATTTGTTTTTAGCATGTTTTCTATCATGGACAATTGCAAGTAAATTATGTGATACATCACTAGCATGCTTCTTATCATTACGTAAAGGAAGAGTATTATTGAAATATACCTTAGGGTTTGCCTTAGCTCCCTCTACATTTGAGCTCTCTCCTTTGTTCTTGGTTGGGTGTCTCCCCCTAGGACATTGGATTCGATAATTACCTTTTTGTTTGTATTTGAAGCACACTATGTGCTCTTTGCTCTTGCGAATTGGGACTCCGACTTCCATGACTTTTTCTTTGGCCTTTAGTGTCACGGGAGCTTTCTTAACTCTCGTTGGGCACTTACTTTTGTAGTGACCCTTCTCCCTACACTCAAAACACATTATAAGATCTTTATTTTTAGTAGTTATGTTTGAGTTGCCTAGATCAATGGTAGGAAACCCTTGAGTGTGTTCTGTAGGGTCGATCGATGTGTATATGTTGGCCGACTAGAGGGGGGTGAATAGCCCTCTTTCATCGTACGGTGGAATATGATTGTTCTCGTTGCGTGCTCGTCTACAATTATCGTTGGCGCAGCGGAATACTAATACAAATATGAATACTAACAAAAAATACAAGCATACACAAACACACACGATATACATGGTTCGGAAACGAATGATTCCTACTCCACGGGCGAGCTCTCCGAGCTCTAGTTATGTGCACGACACGAAAAAAACCACTCCTTCTCAACAACACGTCGGAGGTGGAGAAACCTCTCACAAGCAATTAAACTAAGTAATGAAATACAAGCAATACAAAGACAAATACAAAATACATGTAAAGAACACTTTACAATGCTTGCTTTGAACCCTTTGCTTGTAGCTTGCTTTGGATGACTCTTGAAGGACTGAAATGCAGCAGCAATTCCCCTCCAATAGCTTCCTTAAAGTCTTGGCAAAATCCTCCCACTTGAGCTCTATTTATAATCTGCATCAAGCTATTTTTTTCGCTCATCAGTCGACTACCAAAAGGCCCCAATCGATTGCCCCTGTAGCCGTTGTCTCACAACGGTCAAGTCCACGTTGGATAAGTTTCAACGGATCACCTACCAGTTGACTGATCATGTCCATCAGTCGACTGGTGACCTAGTAGTCGACTGCCCAATCGGCTATGGAGCGTTATGTGCCGATCGACATCCCTCGATCATTGCAAGTCCATGATCGACTACCAAGTACAAAGCGCCTAACACCACCAACCTAGTCAACTTGGACCAATGAATCGGCACCTATGTCACCAATCATTGGCATCGGGCAAAACCTCAAACACCTAGTTGTTTGAGCATCCGACCATCGAATAAACCCTCAAACATCAAGTTTGAGCCTCCGACACTCAGTCTTAGCCACTTGGCCAAGTCCACATCATCCCACATGGAGTTCCCCACCGAAGCTCTCTTCCCTCGTCCTATGTCCCTCGGATGCGCCAAGCGCATGACTTCGCAACGCCATCCTTCGCATCTCATGCCCTTGAAGTATGCTTCCCTTGGGCCACACTCCATTCGTTCCCCGTTCGGCGGTCCCTCGGATGCACCAAGCGCACGGCTTCGCAATGCCATCCTTCACCGACTCAAGGACCCCGAGCCTAGTGAACTTGCCAAGTTCTCAAGACTTCCCACATGCACTAAGCTCACGGCTTCGCAATGCATTTCTCACCAAGCACCAAGCACACAGCTTCGCAATGCTTTGGAGTTTTCAACACCAAGCTCCATGCTTGGATTTTCCATGCCAACACCATGTTGGACTTTCCCACACCAAGCTCCATGCTTGGATTTTCCATGCCAACTCCATGTTGGACTTTCCCACACCAAGTTCCATGCTTGGATTTTCCATCCCAACTCCATGTTGGTCTTTCCCATGACAATCCCATGTCATGAGTTTTGTCTTTCATCAAAATACTATCAAAGTACTGCTCGAGTCAAACTCGAGTGAACCTGGGTCGATTGCACCAACAATCTCCCCCTTTTTGATTATTGACATAACTACCATCTCAAGTCTACCAATTCTCCCATATTGGCAATTCTCACATCCCAAATGAAAATTCCAAACCTAATTAGTAACTTGGTAACTTCTCCCCCTTTTTGACATTACATCAAAAAGGTCCTCCCAAGGGTATGAATGTCTCATATCCCAATGAGATCTTACAATCTCTCCCTTGGAGGAACACATGCCTACAATCTTTCTAGTGATCCCATATCACTTAAAGAGAGATAACCCAATTTTCCTCCCATGAGGAAATACATATCCATCTCCCCATGATGGATACCTCCCTCTAGAGGCTTGCTCCCCCTTGACCATTGCACCAACAATGTCCTTGGAGAGTCCCTAAGCCAATAGGAACATTTAACCAATGAAAATTAAGGCAAAGTTCAACAAAGAACTCTCATCCACCTTAAAATTGATACACTCCCTAAACCCTTCTCCTAATCCATGTCCAATGGATTTCCACCCTTTCTAATGCTCTCCCAAGCATATCCTAGAGTTAGGAGTGGTTAGGGGACCTTAACCTAGCTGAACATGGGCCTAACCAACAAAGTTTACCCGAAATTAGCTTGGGCAATCGACTAAATTCAGAAATCAGTCCATTTCATCACCGACCGCCACCATGGCGATCGATAATCGATTTAGAAGTTTTGACATTTCAGAAATGACTTTCTGAAATGCATAAGTAAATATACATAAGTTTAAAAATCTTGAAATTTGGTATGTATATTACTTATCATAAACACTATGGGTGAAAAATATTTGAAAATTATTTTACCCACTAAATTAAGAGATTGATACAAAGTCCAAAAGTTGAGAAAAGCTTCAATAAAGAGCCCTCTTTGTATCATCCCATTCAATAGTGATAGCTATCAAAAGATAGGCTTCACCAAGGTTTTTCAAAATGTTTATGAAACCTTTAATTCCTTTTTCCTAAACATCTCACTTGTATCTAGATATGTAAAACACATTCAAGTCAAGTTTTTAGTGAGATGTGGGGTTTTGATCATTAATTGTCTCATGCATATTTCTAGGCAATATTATTTGATTCCCATTAAATCATGTCATAGTCCTTAATTTTATTTTATTTTATGCATGATATGATTATGGCATGAATATAATATAGATAAAAACATATGCCAAAATCATGATGTCATGGCATGTGAATGACATTTAAGCATATATGACATATATAAATAACCTTAAGTATGATCATGACATTTTTAGAGATAAAAATGAAAATGATGTCATGACATGGCAAGGCAAATAAATCATGGCAAATAAAAATATACTAAGGTATGGAATACCTAAGTGTTAAGTCCAAATTGTCATTTCTAGGAATTAATCTCATTTTGCCTTAATACCATCATTCCCCCTAGTGTGCCATAAACCCAAAACGGCACACCACTTCCTCTAAGACCTAATTGTGCCAATTTAATCATTTTTCATCTTCTCAAACCATATTGGCACATCCTAATGTGTCAACTCACAATGTCTAAGTTAACTACCCATCCACTTAGGGTTGACACACCCTAACCCATCTAGCGTGAATCAATCATGCTCTTAGGAACCCAATACCTATTGGAGCTCCTTGGGTTAACAAGGTATTCTCTAGGGATAACTTCCCTAGATACCTTCCTAATGACCCTTTTTGGCTTTAAAACCATAGTCTTTTGGGTCTTTCCTAGGTCAACTCTAGAGGTGACTCCTCCAATGACCTTCTTAGTGGCCTTCTTGGTTTTTCTTAAGTCCTTGGCCACTAAACACATACCATGGCTAAACTTAGGGATAACTTCCCTATTAGCCTTGGTTTTTCTAGACCTAGAAATTGTTCCATAATCAAATGGAACATTATGATAAGTCTTCTTGGGCTTAGGTTTGTGACACAAACCTTCCTTGCCCTTAGACCATTTTTGAACCTTAGGTCGTGACTTTTGGGCATTTGACCCTAGAATTGAATTTTCAATAATCCTAAGGGGTTTCTCCATTCTCTCAAGCCATGACCTCAAGACTTGGTTCTCTAGCTCTAATTTTCTCAATTTTGAATTTTCATTATATTTTTGGGAAGGCCTCTTGTTCTTAGGCATGTGCCTAGACTTTTTGGGATTAATACCCAAATTTTCTTCTATTCTCCTAATGGACTCCTTAGGTAAAATATTTCTAGAATTATGAGTCCTAGGTTTGTCCTTAGATAAACTAACAAGCTTAGCACCTAGACAAACATATTTCTTTTTACTAGCATGCTTTTCATTGATAATTGCAAGAGAGCTAAAATAATTCTTAGCTTGCTTTTTAACTTTAGGAATTGAAGTTACATAAATTAAATTTAACTTAGGGTTAGCTTGGGAAGCTCCCCCTACTTGAGATACACCTTCTTGCCCTTTCTTCCTCCCCCTAGGGCATTGGCTTCGGTAGTGCCCCCTTTGGTTGCATTTGAAGCACACAATGTGATGTTTTCTCTTAATTGAGGGGACTCCGACATCCTTTGAATTTGGGTTGACTTTTGGTGTCGATGTCTTTTCCTTAGCAAATTTAGGGCATTTGCTCTTGTAATGCCCTTTTCCCTACACTTAAAGCATATTATGTGATTTTTATTTAAAATAATAAACTTGAGTTACCTAGGGAGGTGGTGGAGGCCTCTTCACTTCTTCCGGAGGTAGAAGCTTCATTTTGATATTGCTCCAGAATGGAAATCCTTTCCTCCCCCTTAATGCTAGAGATGGAGGTCTCTACCAAATCATCAACATCTTCAAATGTTGTGGGTGCTTCTTCCTCGGCATTCTCCTCTACTTGTGTCGGTTGGGAGTTTTCTTGGAATTTTATTATCTTATTCCATAGCTCCCTTGCATCCCTATAGTCACCCAATCTAGACCAAATATGGTTAGGTAACAAATCACTAAGTAATTTTATTACCTCGAGATTTATCTTGAAGTCCTTGATTTGGTCTTGGGTCCGCCTTGACTTCTCAATGGGCTTGTTGTCCTTGTCCCTAGGCATCTCAAAACCATTTTCTACAATAATCATAAAATCAAAGTCGGTTTCAAGATATACCTCCATCCGTTTCTTTCACCAAGCAAAATCTCCATCGAATTTCGGTGGATGGATGTTGTAGCCGGCCATCTTGTAGTGCTTGTGTCGGCAGTTAGTCCTCGACAAGCGCCTTCGCTCTGATACCACTTATAGGGTCGATCGATGTGTATGTGTTGGCCGGCTAGAGGGAGTGAATAGCCCTCTTTCGTCTTATGGCAGAATATGATCATTCTCGTTGCGTGCTCGTCTACAATTATCGTTAGCGCAGCGGAATACTAATACAAATATGAATACTAATAACAAATACAAGCATACGCAAACACACACGATATACGTGGTTTGGAAACGAATGGTTCCTACTCCACGGGCGAGCTCTCCGAGCGCTAGTTATGCGCACGACACTAACTAAACCACTCCTTCTCGACAACACGTCGGAGGTGGAGAATCCTCTCACAAGCAATTACACTAAGTAATGAAATGCAAGCAATACAAAGACAAATACGAAATACATGTAAAGAACACTTTACAATGCTTGCTTTGAACCCTTTGCTTGTAGCTTGCTTTGGATGACTCTTGAAGGACTAGAATGCAGCAGCAATTCCCCTCCAATAGCTTCCTTAAAGTCTTGGCAAAATCCTCCCACTTGAGCTCCATTTATAACCTACATCAAGTTATTTTTGTGCCCAGCAGTCGACTGCCCCTGTAGCCGTTGTCTCGCAATGGCCAGATCCACGTTGGATAAGTTCCAACATATCACCTACCAGTCGACTGGTGACCTAGTAGTCGATTGCCCAGTCGGCTACGGAGCATTCTGTGCTCGCGACACTCCCATCACTCGACTTCCATCCCTCGACAGTCGACTACTGTCGACATTAGTCGACTGCCAGTCCATGGCAGTCGACTTCCAAGCACAAAATTGCAGTCTAACACCAGTCGAACCCTAGTCGACTTGTACCAGTCGAACCAGCACCTATGCCAGTCGACTGTTGTCGGGCAAAACCTTAAACACCAAGTTGTTTGAGCATCCGACGGTCGGGTAAACCCTCAAACATCATGTTTGAGCCTCCGACACTCAGTCTTAGCCACTTGGTCAAGTCCACATCATCCCTCATAGAGTTCCCCACCAAAGCTCTCTTCCCTTGGCCTACGTCTCTCTGATGCGCCAAGCGCACGGCTTCGCAACGCCATCCTTCGGGTCTCATGCTCTCGAAGTATGCTTCCCTTGGACCTCACTCCATTCGCTCCCCGTTCGGCAGTCCCTCGAATGCACCAAGCGCACGGCTTCGCAATGTCATCCTTCACCAACTCAAGGACCCCGAGCCTAGTGAACTTGCCAAGTTCTCAAGACTTCCCACATGCACCAAGCGCACGACTTCGCAATGCATTTCTCACCAAGCACCAAGCGCACGGCTTCGCAATGCTTTGGAGTTTTCAACACCAAGCTCCATGCTTGGATTTTCCATTACAACACCATGTTGGACTTTCCCACACCAAGCTCCATGCTTGGATTTTCCATGCCAACTCCATGTTGGACTTTCCCACACCAAGCTCCATGCTTGGATTTTCCATGCAAACTCCATGTTGGACTTTCCCATGACAATCCCATGTCATGAGTTTTGTCTATCATCAAAATACTATCAAAGTACTGCTCGAGTCAAACTCGAGTCAACCTGGACCGATTGCACCAACATGTTCTTCATGGACTCTGGAGGTAGATGTCTCCTCTTGCTTCGGTATAGAAGATATACCCTTCTCAATCCTAGAGGTGGAGGCTTCCTCACCCTCTTCTTTCGACTCGGATGCTGAGCATCTCTCAACCTCTGACTCGTCACATTCTTGCAATGATTATGAGCTTTTTTTGTCACGCCTCGGGAGTATGCCGTGCCGAAAAGCAAACGGACGGCATCTCCCCTGTACGTGGCAACTTATCGGGTTAATACAAGGCCCGTAGGCCCACAACAACAATATGATATACACAGATATCAACATATCAAACACACTAAACACAGCGGAAACAATACAAACAGATCAATAAGATACAAAGACTAACTGTGCACTCCGGAGTGACTTGACACAACAAGAATCATAACAGAAATCGAATCAAAGACCAAATAAATACAATATGTCCGTATATCACAAATACGGAAACAATACAGGGAAAAACCCAAACCAACAATCCGTAAGGATACAACAACATGGAAACATATCCATTCGTCCGGTGTGAGATGGGATCAGCTGGCGGAGCTCCGAACGTCCAAGAAATCTTCTACCTATTATCTGGGCGACAGGAAGCCCAGGGTCCCGGGGTGGTGAGTATAAACTCAGGGGTAATATATAGAAAGTGCATGAACAACATATAAGGATAGATCTACAAGTATACATGTGAAGATCTACAGGTATACAGCATGAGTCCAATAGACATACAGTCATATCCATATCTAATAACAAGTAACTACAGTAAAGTCATACTCAATGTATATACTAAACTAATCCCAATGTAGTAATGTAATGTAACGCAGCGTACGGCTCTAACACCATAAGCTATATCATCCTGACAGATATACAATAACATAACCCATATAATGTATCAAGTCAATCCCATACCTGACCAATACTCCAACATATGAATAATATATGATCACCTGTAATAAAACCCGGTACGTACCACACAATGACATGATGCTAATCAAATGCATATAACAGTCTGAATCAACGCATGTATCATGCTCAACACATAGCAGTAAATAAAAATACAGATGGCATGTATCATGATGAACAACCATATGAAACAATCATAGCTCAATCAAATGTAGCATCTCACAGGCATATGTAAAACATATATCAAATACATGCATACATATATATCAGCAGTTCATATGCATGGCCATGTCTGCGGACCCGTCCAACCATGACCCCAGTATGGCCCGGGTGGCACGGCATGACGACTAGCCCGACTCCAGCCGTCACTACTCTCGAGTGACCGAGTTGGGTAGTATGAATGAGTAGCATATAAGCGTAAAAAGCTAACTACTCCTCGGGGGTCCCTGCTGCTGGTCGCTCCGTCACTACCCATGAGTAGACGAGCTCTGCACACAGGACAACTGCACGTCACACAACCACCGTCTATAGTGGGCGAGTGCTAACACCACTCTGCTCAGTGGCCAGGTGCACATCTCCAGCTACCACCATCCCTAGTGGCCGAGCGCGGCACATCCAATGCTCTGCCCTCAACCCTGCTACCACTACCCCGAGTGGCCGGGGAGGCAGGATGACTGATGACCCGTCTCATCCACAAGGGAGACCCAGTCATCAGCATGCATGCAATGTAATGATGCATAGCTCCATACATGTATCCTCGCCTCACTCCCTATCCCATGGGGAGTCCTGGTCAACCAAAAGTCAACTATACAAGGACTACAATTACAAGACTCTCTCTATCGCACAAAAAGTCATACTCATCTGACAGTCCACCACGCTAAGACCTCTAGTAGTAGCGATATACAATCGATCGTCCATATAACCATACACAGGCACACAATCCATAATGAATATACCATCGCGCTAGGACCTCTAGTCCATGGTCACATACTGACAACCATACACTTATCTATGCACAGACAACTAGATCCACCATAAATGCACCACTAATACGGTTATGATATAACGATCGACTCCATAATCCAATCCATCACCTAACCCTAGTGATGGAACACAGTAACCCAATCTGAGGTCACAAAGATAACCCTAACCACATGTACTTACTGAACTTCTATCAGCTAATACATAATAGGGTTTATAGTTCCTATCCGTGCTAGATAATCAATGAGTAACAGAGTATATATCTCAAAGGTCAAGGCAGTACAAGCATATGATTAAATAAGAGTGGATTTAAGGTAAACAGGTATAAACATAAATCCAAGATCATGCACTAGAATTTGATCAAAACTACCGGACCAGGTAGATATTACCCACCTGATACATAATCCGTGCTATCCATCTCCACGTTCATGTATCCATCACCATCAATGTCCTGTAACAATAGGATACAATTAAGTACCATCACAAATCTAATGATCGAATTTAGGAAAAACCTAACTCAGATCATCCTCTTCCTCTAATTGCAGCTATACAACTATACCAGTTTTAAACACACTGCAAATCAAATACCACTGTCGATCTCCAACAATAAGATGTCCGCATAAGTTGACCAACTCATGGATCTGCACCCCTAACCACTGTGAACCATAATGGTGGTATTCCTTCTCTATTACAGCAACCTCACAGCCGAATGCCCACAACCACAAGACATTCACAGAGCCAAGCCTCGAAACACAGGGACTACATATCACTGGTTGCAACACAAGACAATTGATCACATCTACAATGACCAAATCATGCAGTTGCAAATGTAGGGCAGGCTATCAACGAACAGGGGAACTAAGCTGCTGATGGAAGTGACTGTAACCTAGATCAGAAAACCACCGCAGATGATCAACTCCAACCCTCACTGGTCGCTACGACGATCGCCAGCTGCGACATCCATGGAGCCGATCCGGCTTCCCTCGTCCTCGACATAGATATCAACGACAGGCTAGGTTCAGGCAGCAGCTAGACCATCCTCGCGATGAGACGAAAAGGGCGGCAACTGATCTGAGCTTCACCGATGAAGACGTCGTCGAGTTGGCCTCTCGAATAAGGGGTCGACAACGGCAGATGAAAGGTTGACGACAGTGGTAGCAGCTCCAGCTCACAGCTGAAAACCAGATTGACTCACTGCTGACCCCTAGCTCCCAGCGAGGACTCTTCACCGAAAATCGAGCTCGGAAATCCGAAATCAGAGATCCCCTCCGGCGACGATCGGCATACGTGGCGACCACAACAGCTAGAGGATACAGGCATCGACGGCGTCGCGTGCGATCGGGAAGGCTGCGGCGGCGTGGCCAAGCTTCCCTCCCCAGGATGCCGACGAGCTGAGATCGGGCGGCAAGATCGCTCGGAGAAGAAGGAGATCGCGAGAACTCACGAGGAAGGGAGGAAAACAGCGATCGCGATGGGAAAACAGAATCGCGATCGGCTTATATGGGTGGTTTCGGTGTTTGATTCGATCGAACCGATTCAAACCCAATCTGATTTAACCCAATTCGATTCAAGCCCATTTCTTCATCCCAATGGATTCAAGCCCATTTCTTCAGCCCAATGGATTCAAGCCCATTTCCTTAGCCCAATGGATTCAAACCCATTTCCTTAGCCCAATGGATTCAAGCCCATTTCTTTAGCCCAAGCCCAATACAGCCCCAAACCCAATAAGTCCACTTATTGAGCCCAATTTAATCCACTAATTAACCCCACTTAATTAAAGGGTTAATCCATATTATTTTTTTTCCGTATTTTACATTCTCTCCCACTTATAAAAATTTAGTCCCCAAATTTCCGACTCATGTACGAGTACGAGATGTCACAACAATCATCTCAAATATCCAGAGCAAAGTCACACTTCAAGTGACTAAGTGGGGTACTGAGCTCGAATATTATATTTCCAGCTTTTATATACTCTCTCAACATATCGACCATCTATCAAAGATACATAATTGTACCAGAGTGGAGCTCTATACTCGTAACCGATGGGAGACTTTACCAGAATCGTAAGGTGAATCATGAATCACTATCAGAAATGATACCCAAGGATGCCCCATGGATATAATTCCATCAAGCGATCCAATGGAGTCCATCTTACGGCTCGGAAGAAAATAAGCGAACCTAGCTAATCGATCATCGATTACCCAAATCCTATCAAGTCCTTTCCGATTTCTAGATAATCTCCCAACACAGTCTAATGCACTAGGCTCCCACTTCCATCATGGTACGTAACCCTACTGGTCACTAATGTTCCACCTTTACATGTTGGCACACCCAACCTCAAATTACGGAATTAACCATATCCCACATATCGTTCCACCAACTGGAACGTCTCAATTCTCACTATTTTCGGATACACTCCGAATAATTCATCACTCTCGAATGAAGAGTCTCCTGAAATAACTCTTCCTAAATCGAAATACAATTCTGGGAACCACTATCCTTCCCAGAGACGGAGATTTATTCTCACAAGAGAAATTAATCTAATGTCCAAAATTCACTCTGTCACTCAGAACTGAAAGTAACTGGGAGACTATAATGACTGATCTCACTAGTTTCTCAACTAACATACACATAATATACGTCTCATTTAACTGCATCAGGATCGCTCCTAATCCCTGCAATATTGCATCTATGTGCAGTACCCTTCCATCCATATCGGACGGATTAACTAACACTGACACAAAAGTCAGTCACCTTCTAGGCCCTGAAACCTAGCTTCACAAACTTCCGACCAGGTGATTTCCATCACCTTCTTGGTCCCACAAGTCGGCGGTATAGTATCGCTAGAACATCATATCCTCATCCATGGTAAATACCAAATCAATCTAGGAAAACATAACTTCCCTTAAGATCGTGAATATATCCCCAATCATATTTCCTCTACAGATATGACGACAATCGATCTCAAATACTCCAAGAGTACTTGATTCTTCAATTCCATGAACAACTAAATCGTCGATACGTCTAACGACATTATCAATCATCTCCTAAAATTCATACCAAGTATGAAATGTCATCCTCTACACACCTGCATCCTTTTACTCTAAGCTACAGATAGCTCAATCATCACACCGACCATGATAATTGTATGACACTAAGTCACTACAATATCAAACCTCCAATCGTAGATCACCCTAGGATATACGCAGGTGTCCTTTAACTGATCTAAACAGATCATCTATCCACAACGAAGGATATTCATTCTCAACTACTGTATTCCATCATCGATAACCGATGTATAACCCCAAAGGTTCATCTCTCTTCTAACAAAGAGTTCTGGATCCTCTCCAGAGAAATCCTAAGACAAATAAATCTCCCATAGTGTTTAGCAACACTGATACCAATAAAATCATCTCCCGGTATGAGGTCCCCAATATCAGGACTATTCCCGAAATCACCTCAATCGCTTACTCCACTTACCCATGTAGTGGCAAGCTCGAGAGTTCATCCAAAAATATATCCGAATACTCTCAAATTATACGTACATCCGAGAGTCCTAGTATACCAACGCTCCATCAATCCAACTATCCGTAAGGATATGTCTATAGTGGAAGTATGACTAGCAAAGGCTAAGGGTATCCCTTGACTTCTTGGTTGTTGATCAACATCTCAACTGACGGTAGAGAAAATCACCAACCCATAAGTCGATAGGAACCCTTCGAATCCTATCCAAGAATGTTCTAAACAAAGATACCTGTAAACTACCAGTATCTATCGATATATCCGCAAACAGAATAACCTAAAGTAATACCCCGAAGGACCGATCCTTCGGTCTTCTATACTTCTTCTCGAGTAATTATGTAAACTTGTCCAACATCTGTTCTGGACGGCTGCGCTCATGTAGATGCAAAGACTATCATGGAGGAATTGAAATCAACTGCTGAAACTGAGGTACAAACTGAAACAACTGCAATGGAGATGGTAAACACTGTTGTACTAGCAAGGGTACACATCTGGCTGTAACATACTGAAGAACTGTCAACATCGTAGCACGCTCCAACTCTGCGAAAGGTACAGCTGCAACTGAAGAATACCGCATAGATACGACCATCATCGTAAAATCTCTCCTCTGTATAAAGCATAACCACGCCTGGGAAGGTAACAGTTGTTGTCGTCTGGATGTCTGAATCTTCTGAGATGTCTTCTGCTGATAGTGCTGAGTAACTCGCTTCTTCCGAATGAAAGTATCAAAGAACTCCAATTATATCTGTGGTAGTAAATCACTGCTGATGTGATAACCTAATCTTCTGTAATGATCTCGGCTTTCGAGGTTGTGGATCGTCCGCTCGAAAGCATCATCCATAGTCTTCCACTAAGTCTTCAAAGTACATACTCTCCTCGTAGATACCGTCTGCTTATAGTAGAAACAGATACAATGGTCCATCGGATAATCTGACTCTGTATCTCGTCGTATCCCGCACTGCACACACATAATCTCCTTTCGGAGTCTTTCCTCTGAGTTCGCTGATAAACATGAGAAGCTGCTGACAATCTGCAATCGATCTTCTATGATCGGAAAACTCTCCAATAGTCGCTCGTGACTCATGACTTTAATCTTGCTCCTTTTATCCAACATTTGGAGATTTCGAATTCCAATAATTTGACTCGCAATATCTGCTTATCAAATCTCCAACTATTTAAAACACTTACTACGGAGTCATTTCTATCCACATGACTCGGTCTAAGGACTTCCGGTAGGATCTAGTAGAAGATCCAAACATCCTGATCAAGATGTCAACCGATAACCCGTGGGTGGTCAAAACCAACCCAATCACATTCTTGGGCTATTAAATAGTCGTAACCTTCGCAAGTCTAACGACTCTGCATGGTACCTTCGTAACCAAACGATCACCCTACTCGATGCCCAAGAATTCCCTGACAATGAGTCAAAGAAGATGACGTGGGAAAATACTATCTCACAACATCACTGAACTGTGACTAAGTGATACGTTATTTCCCGTAGGTTATTTCCTATATCTTACACCAAGTACCGGCTAAATCCGGATAATGGTATGCATCTAACTTAGCTTCCTCTGTATAACACGAGTTAAGTACTCAAAAGTACCCTCAACGTTATACAACCTAGAACGACCAATTCAGGGATCAAAATCCCTATGAATATCATATACTAATTTTCTACTATCTGAATCAGTAATAGTATACTCGCTTAGTCCATTACCCCATAGGTAATGATCTGACTACCATAATTAGTGAAAATCTTAGGACTGTAATCCTTGATCTCCACAAGAGATGTGACTTCTAACCCCTGCTATCCGACTCGGTATCAGTCGGCTCTCAAAGGTAATTCACCTTTTCGACAGCAGGTTCATATCTAATAATCTCCACATGTCGTTCCCATGGTCAACTCAAACCATGGTTACAAATACTAACCAATATCCTACAAGTCATCCATGTTATAAGCACTAAATGCATAACCAATAAAAGGATATGTAATAACAATTATCATACCTTAAACCTTGTACGAGATGTCCGCAATACCAGATCCCGTAACTCACAAAACCAAAACCGAGTAAAGCAAAACTCGATGTCCGAATCTAAATCAAATCCGAAATTGACTTCGCAACCTAGGGCTATACTAATAAAATTGTCACGCCGAGTACGCCAGGTCGGAAAGCAAAGCGGGCGACATCTCCCCTGTGCGTGGCAACATATCGGATTAATCTGAGGCCCGTAGGCCCACAACAATATGATATACGGATATCAGCATATCAAACATATAATAAACCACGGCCCGGAAACAATACCATGAGATCGATCAATAAGATACAAAGACTAACTGTGCACTTCGGAGTGACTTGACAAACAAGAATCATAACAGAAATCGAATCAAAGACCAAATACATACAATATGTCCGTATATCACAAATAAAGAAACAATACAGGGAAAAACCCAAACCAACAATCCGTAAGGATACAACAACACGGAAACATATCCATTCGTCCGGTGTGAGATGGGATCACCAAGTGAGCTAACGCCCAAGAAATCTTTCACTGCTATCTGGCGACAGAAGCCCAGTGGTCCCGGGTGGTGAGTATAAACTCGTGGGTAATATATAGAAAGTGCATGAACAACATATAAGGATAGATCTACAAGTATACATGTGAAGATCTACAGTATACAAAGATGAGTCCAATAGACATACACCATATCCATATCTAATAACAAGTAACTACAAGAAAGTCATACTCAATGTATATACTAAACTGATCCATCAACAGAAGTAATGTACTAACGCATCTGCGTCGCAACACCATAAGCTATATCATCCTGACAGATATACAATAACATAACCCATATAATGTATCAAGTCAATCCCATACCTGACCAATACTCCAACATATAAACCATATATGATCACCTGTAATAACAACCCGGTCCGTACCACACAATGACATGATGCTAATCAAATGCATATAACAGTCTGAATCAACGCATGTATCATGCTCAACACATAGCAGTAAATAAAAATGCAGATGGCATGTATCATGATGAACAACCATATGCAGCAATCATAGCTCAATCAAATGCAGCATCTCACAGGCATATGTAAAATATATATCAAATACATGCATACATATGCATGGCCATGTCTGCAGACCCGTCCAACCACGACCCCAGTATGGCCCGGGTGGCACGACATGACGACTAGCCTGACTCCAACCGTCACTACTCTCGAGTGACCGAGTTGGGTAGTATGAATGAGTAGCATATAAGCGTAAAAAGCTAACTACTCCCCGGGGGTCCCTGCTGCTAGTCGCTCCATCACTACCCATGAGTAGACGAGCTCTGCACACAGGACAACTGCACGTCACACAACCACCGTCTATAGTGGGTGAGTGCTAACACCACTCTGCTCAGTGGCTAGGTGCGCATCTCCAGCTACCACCATCCCTAGTGGCCGAGCGCGGCACATCCAATGCTCTGCCCTCAACCCTGCTACCACTACCCCGAGTGGCCGGGGAGGCAGGATGACTAACGACCCGTCTCATCCACAAGGGAGACCCAGTCGTCAGCATGCATGCAATGTAATGATGCATAGCTCCATACATGTATCCTCGCCTCACTCCCTATCCCATGGGGAGTCCTGGTCAACCAAAAGTCAACTATACAAGGACTACAATTACAAGACTCTCTCTATCGCACAAAGAGTCATACTCATCTGACAGTCCACCACGCTAAGACCTCTAGTAGTAGCGATATACAATCGATCGTCCATATAACCCTACACAGGCATACAATCCATAATGAATATACCATCGCGCTAGGACCTCTAGTCCATGGTCACATACTGACAACCATACACTTATCTATGCACAGACAACTAGATCCACCATAAATGCACCACTAATATGGTTATGATATAACAATCGACTCCATAATCCAATCCATCACCTAACCCTAGTGATGGAACACAGTAACCCAATCTGAGGTCACAAAGATAACCCTAACCACATGTACTTACTGAACTTCTATCAGCTAATACATAATAGGGTTTATAGTTCCTATCCGTGCTAGATAATCAATGAGTAACAGAGTATATATCTCAAAGGTCAAGGTAGTACAAGCATATGATTAAATAAGAGTGGATTTAAGGTAAACAGGTATAAACATAAATCCAAGATCATGCACTAGAATTTGATCAAAACTACCGTACCAGGTAGATATTACCCACCTGATACATAATCCGTGCTATCCATCTCCACGTTCATGTATCCATCACCATCAACGTCCTGTAACAATAGGATACAATTAAGTACCATCACAAATCTAATGATCGAATTTAGGCAAAACCTAACTCAGATCATCCTCTTCCTCTAATTGCAGCTATACAACTATACCAGTTTTAAACACACTGCAAATCAAATACCACTGTCGATCTCCAACAATAAGATGTCCGCATAAGTTGACCAATTCATGGATCTGCACCCCCAACCACTGTGAACCACAATGGTGGTATTCCTTCTCTATTACAGCAACCTCACAGCCGAATGCCCACAACCACAAAACATTCACAGAGCCAAGCCTCGAAACACAGGGACTACAGATCACTGGTTGCAACACAGGACAATTGATCACATCATATCCATCGACGTTGTCACAATGACCAAACTGCTAGTTGCAAATGTAGGGCAGGCTATCAACGAACAGGGGAACTAAGCTGCCGATGGAAGTAACTGTAACCTAGATAAGAAAACCACCGCAGATGATCAACTCCAACCCTCACTGGTCGCTACGACGATCGCCAGCTGCGACATCCATGGAGCCGATCCGGCTTCCCTCGTCCTCGGCATAGATATCAACGACAGGCTGGGTTCAGGCGGCAGCTGGACCATCCTCGCGATGAGACGAAAAGGGCGGAGACTGATCTGAGCTTCACCGATGAAGACGCTGTCGAGTTGGCCTCTCGAATAAGGGGTCGACAACGGCAGATGAAAGGTTGACGACGGTGGTAGCAGCTCCAGCTCACAGTTGAAAACCAGATTGACTCACTGCTGACCCCTAGCTCCCAGCGAGGACTCTTCACCGAAAATCGAGCTCGGGAATTCGAAATCAAAGATCCCCTCCGGCAATGATCGGCATAGGTGGCGACCACAGCAGCTAGAGGATACAGGCGTCGACGGCGTCGCGTGCGATCGGGAAGGCTGCGGCGGCGTGGCCAAGCTTCCCTCCCCAGGATGCCGACGGGCTGAGATCGGGCGGCAAGATCGCTCAGAGAAGAAGGAGATCGCGAGAACTCACGAGGAAGGGAGGAAAACAACGATCGCGATGGGAAAATAGAATCGCGATCGGCTTATATGGGTGGTTTCGGTGTTTGATTCGATCGAACCGATTCAAACCCAATCTGATTTAACCCAATTCGATTCAAGCCCATTTCTTCAGCCCAATGGATTCAAGCCCATTTCTTCAGCCCAATGGATTCAAGCCCATTTCCTTAGCCTAATGGATTCAAGCCCATTTCTTTAGCCCAAGCCCAATACAACCCCAAATCCAATAAGTCCACTTATTGAGCCCAATTTAATCCACTAATTAACCCCACTTAATTAAAGGGTTAATCCATATTAATTTTTTTTTCCGTATTTTACATTTTTCTTTTCCAAAATTGTCATCATTTTTACTTTGAGATTAAACACTTACTTCCTTGGATTCCTCCTTGCATTGTATCGGTGAGGGATTCTCATGGAGCTTGATCAATTTACTCCATAACTCCTTGACTGTTAGTGCCTATAAGATTTATATATCTCCACAATGGTATGGTATTGTCCACTTTGGGTCTAAGATCTCATGGTTTTATTTTTGGGCTTTACCCAAAAGGTCTCATACATGGAGATATATAAATCTTATAGGCACTAACAATTGGTATCAAAGTCATGGTCCATGTCAAGTCATGAACCTTGAATGAAGTGTAGCTCCCATGTCTGGATCAAGAGAACTAGACACCAGACAGGAAGTCCAGTTAGGTCAGGAGGATCGAACAACTGGAAGGAAGTCCAATTGGGCCAGAAGGGTTGGATAATTGGCAGAAAATCCAGCCAGATCAGGAGGACCAGATAGTTGGCGGAAAGTCCTGGTGGGTTAAGGATCAGACATCAAACAAAAGAAGTCCTTCGAGAACAGATAGACTTGAGGAGGGCTCAATGCGATCCTTTGTTTGAGGGGGGGGGGGGATTGTTGGGAGTATGGAGAATACAATCAAAGTTCCACATTGGTAAGCCATTGAAAAGATCATGTGCTTATAAGATAAAAAGATATATCCATTGGCATGAGGCCTTTTGGGTAAAGCTCAAAAATAAAAACCATGAGGGCTTAGGCCCAATGTGGACAATATCATACCATTGTGGAGATTTGTAGATCTTATGGGCACTAAAAATTGGTATCAGAGTCCTAAGTTGTGAAGTCCACTATCGGGTTTTATGTCGTTCGGACATCAAGTTTTGTTTTACTCGATTTTGATTTTGTGAGTTTTGGGATCTGGCAGTAGCGGGACATCTCCGAGCTACAAGGTTTATGTTATGCTAATTGCTATCACATATCCTTTTGTTGGTTATGCATTTATTTGTTTATAACAGGGAATGACATGTAGTGTGTTAGTCATTATTTGTAACCATGGTGTGGGTTGACCACGGTAACGACTTGTTGAGTTTGTGAGTCTTGAACCTGCTATCAAAAAGGTGAATTTCCTTTGAGAACCGACTGATATCGAGTCAGAAAGTAGAGGTCGAGTCGTGACATTTCTTGTGGAGATCAAAGATTACTGTCTTAGAGATTTTCACTAACTATGCTAGTTGGATACCTGTGGGGTAATGGACAATGTGTGTATACTATTGTTGATGCAAATAATGGAGGATTAGTTATGGTGTTTCATAGGGATTCGGATCCTTGAGTTGATTGTGTTGGTTTTTATAACTTGGATGGTACTTTTGAGTACTAACCTGTGTGATGCAGGAAAAATAAAGTTAGTTGTATATCATCTTCGCGGTTAGACCATTACTTGGTGGAAGATGTAGAAATTAATCTTCAGGGAATAGTATGTCACTTGGTAGTGATGTTGTGAGAGAGTATTTCTCCACGTCATTTTCATTGACTCGTTGTCAGGAAATTCTTGAGCTTCAAGTAGGGTGATCGTTCGGTAATGGGAATACCATGCACAGTCGTTAGACTTGCAGAGTTTATGGCCACCTAATAGCTCAAGAATGTGAATGGATATTTTAATCCACCCATGGTTTATTGGCTTACATTCGGATTAGGATGTTTGGATCTTCTATTAGATCCTACCGGAAGACATTGGACCAAGGCATGTGTATGGAAATTACTCCGTAGTAAGTGTTTTAAGAGTTGGAGATCGATAAGCAGACATTGCAAGTCAAATATTGGAATCAAAAGAAAGACTTCGAAGGGATTATGTGCGTGCAGTGCGGGTCACGACGATATGCAAAGTCGAATTATCCATTGGATTAGTTCATCTGTTGCTATTGTAAGCAATCAGTACATACGAGGAGAATGTACTTTGAAGATTCAGTTGAAGACTATTGATGTTTCTTTCGGGAGGATGATTCACAATCTCGACAGCAGAGATTATCACAGAAGATTGAGTTATCACACCGGCAGCGATCTACTACTTTAGGCATAGTTGGAGTTCCTTGATGCTTCCATCCAGGAGAAGCGATTTACTCAGCAGTATCAATAGGAGACATCTTAGAAGACTCAGCAACATCAACAATTGTTATCTCCTCAATTGTATCTATATCATTTGCCTAGTTAGAGAGTGCTTTGATGTTGGCAGTTATTCAGTATTCTACAGTAGCGCAATAGTGTTTACCACTTCCATTGCAGTTATTTTGGTTTGTATCTCAGTTTTAGCAGTTGATTTTAATTCCTCTATGGTAGTCTCTTGCACCTGTAGGAACTCAGCCGTCAAGAAAAGAAGTTGGATGAGTATACATGATTACCCGAGAGGAGATGTAGAGGGTCGAAAGATTGATCATTCCATACTACTAGGATGGTTTTCCAGGATAGTTGAGATGTTGATTTGATTACTGTGATGATTATTAGAGTGTTATGATATTGATTCTGATGTTTAGAGGTTGATTGGTGGAGATGTTATCTTATTGTTGGAGAGTTGACGTAGTTGTTATATTGTTGACGTGGTTGATATGGTGTGGATATGGATATCTTGATATTAACTTGGATAGTTAAATTGTTGAAATGATGGTATAATATATCTTTCAAATGTCTGTATAATTCGAGAGTATTCGGATGTAATGTTGGATGAACTCCTAGACTTTCCACTACATAGGTAAGTGGAGTATGTGATCGGAGTGATTTCGAGAATAATCTCGATATTGAAGACCTCATATCGGGAGATAATTGCATTGGTACCAGTGTTGCTACACACTATGGGAATTGAAAGAATGTAAGTTGCGATTATAGGAGGTATTAGATGGGAGATTTATCTGTCCCAATGTTTCTTCTTGAGAAGGTCCAGAACTCTTTGTAAAAAGAGATGAACCTTTGAGGTTATGCATCGATTATCGATGATGGAATGCAGTAGTTGCTGAGAATGAATATCCTTCGTTGTGGATAGATGATCTGTGTAGATCAGCTAAAGGACACCTGTGTATACTCTAGGGTTAATTTATGATTGGAGTGTTGATATTGTAGTGACTTGGTGTCATACAATTATCATTGTCGGTGTGATGATTGAGATATCATCAGCTTAGAGTAAAAAGATGTGGGTGTGTAGAAGATGACATTTCATACTTGGTATGAATTTTATAAGCTTTTTTGATAATATTGTTAGACTTATTTAACAACTTAGTCGTTCATGGACTTGAGGAATCGAGTATTCTAGAAGCGATTGGATCAGTTGATGGTTGTCGTCTTAGACGATATTTTTGGATATATTCATGATCTTAAGGGAAGTTGTGGTTTCCTTGGATTGTTTTGGTTATTACCATAGATGTGAATATGATGTTTTTAGCATTGCTATACCGCTGACTTGTTTGACCAAGAAGGTGATGAAATTCACTTGGTTAGAAGCCTGTGAAACCAATTTTTGGGGCCCAAATGGTGGCTAACTTTTGCACTAGTGTTATTAATCCTTCCAGTGTGGATGGAAGGGTATTATACACAGATGCATCATTTTAGAGATTGGAGCGATTCAGATGTAGTTGGATGAGACGTATCTTATGCTTACACCAGCTGGGGGTCTACGAGATTAGTTATCTTGTACACGATGTAGTAGCTATCATCTTTATTCTGAAGATGCATGGAGCCAGAATTCATATGGAGTTGTTAAAAATGCAGTTAGATGCAACAAGGAATATTGATGTGGTGAAGTGCTCAGTTACTCATAATGAAGAAGATTAAGGAGGCACAAGTTGGTGACCAACATTTGTAGTGTGTAGCAGAGTGTATTTTTGATAGTAGATTGATTTCTCTTGTGAGAAAATAATTCTTTATCTCCGAGGAGAATAGTGGGTTACACAGTTGTATTAGATTTAGGAAGAGTTGATTCAGGAGACTCGTCATTCGAGATGTGTGATTTATTCGGATTGTATTAGGAAAATAGCGAGTTTTGAAACGTTCTTATTGGTGGAATGATATATGGGACATGATTGATTCCATAGCTTGATGTTTGGTGTGTCAACTAGTAAATATGAAAATTAGTGACTAGTAGGGTTATGTACCGAGATGGAAGTGGGAGCATATTATGATGGACTGTATTGGGAGATTATCTAGAATTCAGAAAGGATTTGATGGGATTTGGATAATCGGTGGTCGATTAACCAAGTCCATTCATTTTCTACTGAGCCATAAGATGAATTTCATTGGGTCGCTCGACGAAATTATACTGCAAGGAGATTTTCAATTTTCTTGGCGTATCCTTGAGTATCATATCTGATAGTGATACATGATTCATCTTACTATTCTGACAAAATCTCCAACAGGTCATGGACTTAGAGCTCCACTCTGGTACGATTATTTACTTTTTGATAGATGGTCAATATAAAGGTACTGTTCATACTTTAGAAGGGTTGTTGATAGCATGTGTGATAGACTTTAGAGGCTATCAGTATCCCACTTAGATACCTAAGGTGTGTGATTTTTCTCCAAGTACTTGAGTTGAGCAGTGTGACATTGCTTACTCATCATACTTAAGTAGAAAATTTGGGGACTAAAATTTTATTAGTGAGGGAGAATGTAAGATATCGGAAAATAAAATAATACTTGTTAATTAGGAAAATACCTTATAGAATTTTTCATAATTTCAGAAATTTTTCTGGGTTTAAATGGAATTGTTATAGTTAATTATGAGGAAAACTTTATAAAGGATTATTGAATTAAAGAATGTGTGATTAAAGGTTAATTAAATTTAAACTAAGTTCGATTTGCTTATAAAAGTCATCCCTATTTTTATTTCCCTTTCTTCACCATTGAAATCCCCGATCTCCCAATTTCTTTCCACTCGACGCCGCTGATCTCCATTGTGAGCAAGCAGTGTCGGCCGATCACTGCCAGTTGCTTATGCCGGCAGTCACCTACCCTCACTCAAGCTCTATTTCTCTGATCTCCACCTCCAGCCATCGTCGGCATCTCACGAGGAGATTTCAAGTCCGAGAGGGAGAATCAGTGAGCTTCTATTCTCTACAGTAATCCCGATCTCACTGTCACTTTCCTTCGAGCGAGTTCAGCCTGGCGACGTCGTCGTCGTTGCTGATTGTCACCGTCGCCTTTCCTCATCCATTTCTAAGCTCATTGCCGCCTTTCCTCCTCGCCACGAGCTCAATTTTTCTGCTACAAATACCAGCCATAGCGATCGCGAGCTTGATCTTCTGATATCATTGTCTCCTCGTCGCGGATCACCTGTTCGTGAGGTCAGCCTGACGATGCCTCCATCGCCATAGCTTCGCTAGTTGGCGCTTCTGCCTCGATGCACAGGATGACCTCCACAGCCATCGCGGACAGCTTTGCAGTCAGTCGTATCCTCTATGGTCACTACAGCCACCCTGTCTAGCTCATTGTTGCTTCTCCTTACAGTAAGCTGTGACCCGATCGAAGAAACCATGTTGCCTTCTATCAAAGTACCAACGAAGGGGCTCATATCTGTAGGACTGTATTTCTCTGAGAGAGGGGGGTGAATCTCGGAGTTTAAAAAAATTATTTTAATTTTTAAAACAATTTAGTATATTTGAAAACTATTGTGAGTATGAAGTGGAAATGAAAAATACTAACACTTTATTTTACTTGGTTCACAACCCTAACTGGGTTGCTAATCCAAGGCTCGTAGCACTTCCGAGAGCTACCTCGATGGGCAATCACTAACTTCCCTCTGACTCGAGAACTCTCGACTTCGGAGGATTTCACTTTTCACAAATATTAGAGATGGGTAATACACTACCCACTCTTGAAGTTAAGTACAATAAACAAAAATATGAATAAACAAAATTACAAGATGTTATACTGACACTTAAAGATGGTTGAGGAAATCGCGGAGTGTCGGAAGGTCGCCTTGTTGTGGAATGAGAATTTTCGTGGATGAGCAAAAATTTCAGCAGCACTTCGACGTAGATTAGATGTTCTCCTCGGATACGGCCGAGCACATATTTTATAAACTTTTTCCAGTCGATTGGAATGCCTTCTAGTCGACTCCACATCAGCCCGTCGATATGGAATTCGTGGTCTTCCAGTCGACTGAAAACTCTCCAGTCGACTCCACGTCACTCGGCTCCGCATCGAAAAATTTGCCTCTTCAATTGACTCAAACTCTTCAATCAACTGAAACCCTTTCCATCTGCGTCGCACGATCTCCGATCGATCACCAACTGATTCTACCAAATAGGTATCCAGTCGACTGAACTTCAATCGACTTGAATCCATCCAGTCGATTGATCCCTGCAAAATAGGATTAGCACAAATAGATAATATAAAATATGACAACAATAGTAATACTGCTCGATCTCGACTACTAAGTCCCACGCAGACTTTTCGTCGGATCGATGCCTAACTTTGTCCCCCTATAGAGGACTCGGCCTCACCTCTTCACTCGAAGCTTACCTGCCAGCTACATGCTGGACTTACCACTCTTGACATCTGATCTGACCCACCAGGGCTTCCACCAGTTGTCCGGTCTGCCTGACCCAGTTGGACTTTTTATCGATTGTCTGGTCTCCTGACCCAACCGGTCTTCATGCCAAATGTCCGGTCCACACGACCCATATGGACTTCATGCCTGGTGTTCGATCCTCCTGATCTCTCAAGATACGTGCCTAGTATCTGGTCAACACGACCTACTAGGACTTCCTATTAAGCCTGCACACTTAACACTGATATAAGAATACAAGTGAATCCTAACATTTAATTATGGTTCATACATCAAAACTAAGGAGTGATGCTCACTGCATCAACAATCTCCCCCTTTTTGATGTATGATAACACATTAGTTAAAGTTAGGAGAATCAAATACCAATATCCAAATATTGACATGTATAAGAGATGAACTAACAAAAAGTTTGATATGTATAATGGATGCATAAAATAAACCATGTATGAGATATCAAATTTTTGCATCTTTCTTTCAATAAATAATTTTTTTCTTTTAATAAATCTCTAACTTTATATCTCTTTCTCCCCCTTTGGCATACATCAAAATAAAGATTAAATTTAAAAATACAAAAATGATATAGTGGAGAGTTGAAATGAAAAATTTTCAAGCTCAATATTTCACCTACGAATTTTATTTCAAAAACTAAATTTAAGCTTTTCAACAATTTGTCTAACTCCCCCTTAATATTTTAAAGTTTTCAAAATTTTCAAACATTTTTCTAACTTTTCAAAAAAATTTAATCTTTTCAAAACTTTTCAAACTCTTCAAACTCCCCCTGAATAAAAACTTATTTTCAAAATTTAAAAAAAAATTCAAATGTTTAACAATTTTCAAACTTTTCAAAACTCCCTTGAATAAAAACTTATTTTTAAAATTTTCAAAAATTTTCAAACCTTTCAAACTCCCCCTGGATAAAAACTTTCAAAAATTTTCAACCAATTTCAAAATTTTCTATCTCTTTAAAGTTTTTCAAAACTCCCTCTTGAATAAAGCTTTATAATATTTAATTATTTTCTTCCCATACATCAAAACCTAAATAGTAATTTTAAAAATCTTTAGGCTTTTTAAGACTTAATCTTTTCAAAGAAAGTTTTACTCCCCTTAATTTAAGTTTTAAATTTTCAATACTTCCCATAGAATTACATATATATATATAATAAGATATTTGAAAGTATCTTAACTCCCCCTAAAGTTGGAGTGTTTGAAACACATTTAAGACTCCACCTTTTCAAAATTTAATAAACATGAAACTATTTTCTCCCCTTTAATTTAAATTCTGAATAAAACGAATTATTTTGAATTGATTTGGGATTAATTGTGTTGATATGATTGTATTTGAGTTGATTAGTTGAGTTGAATCGATTGAGTACATTAGGTTGATTAAGTTGAATTATTTAAGTTTAATTGATTAGATGGTTTGAATTGATAAGATGGTTAATTAAGTTGATTAGAATTGAGTTAATTAATTTGGTTAAATTGAATTGAATAAGATTAGTTGTTTAATTCAATTTAATTAAGTTGTTGTTAAGTTTAATTAAGTTGTTGTTAACTTTAATTGAGTTGTGGTTAAGTTTAATTATATTGTGATTAAGTTTAATTAAGTTATTATTAAGATTAATTAAGTTGTTGTTAAGTTTAATTAAGTTGTGATTAAGTTTAATTAAGTTGTGATTAAGTTTTATTAAGTTATTGTTAAGTTTAATTAAGTTATGAGTAAGTTTAATTAAGTTGTTGTTAAGTTTAATTAAGTTGTGATTAAGTTTAATTAAATTGTGATTAAGTTTTAATTAAGTTATGATTAAGTTTTAATTAAGTTTGATTAAGTTGTGATTAATTTTAATTAAGTTATTCTTAAGTTTAATTAAGTTGTGATTAAGTTTAATTGAGTTATTGTTAAGTTTAATTAAGTTTAAGTAAAGTTATTAAGTAAGATGTTAAGTTAGGTGAATTGTATTAAACTAATTAAGCTTGATTAAGTTCTAAATCATCTCACCCAGACTAGGTTTTCAATACACTTATTCCTATGGGTTTTGTGAGATGAAGATTTCTTTTTATCTTAATTAATTTTAATAATCAATTTCAAAGTTTTTAAACTTGTATTAGATTCAAGCTTGGTTTGGGCTAGTCAAGTAGGTTTTTCCAACATTGACTTCCAGGTCGTGGCGAGGCATATGACCTTCTTTGTTATCAGAGCAACGACCACTTCCTAGACAAAGTCAATGAAGGAATCAAGTACTTGATTCACTTTGGACTAAGTCTTGGTCTAACTAGTCAAAGACTTAGTGAGTTAGCTTCGATCAGTTCCACTCGACTTAGTGCACCAGGTCATGGCGAGGCACATGACCTTCTTGGTTATCGGAGCAACGACCACTTCCTAGACATGTACTTCGAAGAGCTTTCGTAACTTACTATCAGTTCACTTATCTTAGTACTAGGTTCTTCAAGTTTAAACTACTTTATTTCATATCTAGTTCATTCTAAATTAAGCAAGTAAAGTAAACTAAAGCATGCAAGAGTTTTATCTAATTAAGGAAACAATCAATGAGTTAGCTCCCTCTACATAGTAGCTCTATTGAGTCTTGTTCACTAAGTAAACTTGTCCTTTGGGAATCGAAAATTGGTTCGGTCCAACTTGATTGACTAAGCTAGTCTTAGGAACCCAAGTTTGGACTCGACCTTTAGCATTTCTATTAAACAAGGACATGTATGATCTATTTGTGTTCTTAGCCTTGTATCCGAGTCCGGACTTGTTGTACACAGCTCGTTGAGACCCAAGCATCATGTTGAGATACTTGGAGCCCGAAGTGAACCTTTCCAACGATCCGGTTAGATCTTATACTTACCTTTTTAGCACCGAGTTCTCTTCCTCAAGCTTTGCAACTCGAGTTGAGTCTCTATTCTTAATTTGGCAAGTCAAAGTTTTCGAGTTGACTTGCTCCTTGAATACTTGAACTTTCTCAAGAAGCGAGTCGACTCGATTCTCGAACTTGGCTAGTTTCCTACCTAAGCATACAATAATATTATACAATTTATCTTCTAGGGGAGATGTTACCTCGTTTGAACCTTCGGAAATGGATGCGGATCCGTGGCTTTTCTCGAACTCAGATTCAGACTCGGACTCTTGTCTTGACTTGACTTCGGACTCGTCGGCCGCCGTGAGTGCTACGAAGCATGTCGTTGATATTTCTGCACCCGACTCTTCCGATGATGACTTTTCCAAGTTTGCATTGGATGCTTTCTTTCTTTTTCTTTTCCTCGATTTGGATTTTTTTCCTTTTTTGTTCGTTCCTACCATTAAAACTAAACCATCCTCGGGTCAATTCAAGTTGGTCTGTTCATGCAATTTAATTAATTTGTCCCACGGTTCTTTAGAATTTTGAACCGGACCGACTCGACTTAGCTCATCATTTATAAGTCCGCATTACAAGGTGTTTAAATCCTTGTAATCGACTTGAGCCTTTTTCCTAAAATTTGTGGTCAATTTCTCCAGATCTAATAACTCACTCGAGTCGTCCATCGGTGCTATGAATCCTTTCCTAATTGAAAACCAAACATCGAGATCGGTTTTCAGAAAGCACTTCATTCGCCTCTTCCAAGAAGGAAAACCCTCTTCGTTGAAGAGACGAGGGCGAACGGTTCTTAAACCCTCTAAATGCGACATTTTTATTTTTTCCAAAATATTCCTTGAGTTATTAAAATTAAATAATTCTAAATGCAATAATTAATGAAAATTATTCTAAGTGTAGAGAATTAATAAAAATATTATTCTAAGTGTAAGAATTAATAAAAAATTTCTTAGATGCAGAAAATTAATAAAAATTTCTAAAATGCAGAAAATTAATAAATGCTTTCCTAAATACAGAAAATTAATAAATACTTTCCTAAATACAAAAAATTGCTTTCCTAAATGCAGAAAATTAATTAATGCTTTTCTAAATGCAGAAACTTAATTTTAATTAATCTAAAATGATGAAAATTATTTTTAATAAATATAAAATGTAGAAAATTATTTTTAATAAATATAAAATACAGGAAATGATTTTTAATTAATCTAAAATGTAGAAAATTAATTAAATTATCTAAATATGCAGAAAATTAATTAAATTATCTAAATATGTAGAAAATTAATTAAATTATCTAAATATACAGAAAATTAATTAAATTATCTAAATTGCATAAAATTAATTTAAATTAATCTAAAGCAATAAAAATTAATCTAAAGCAATAAAAATTAATCCAAAGCTCACGATGGTGGTTTCAATGATTCAAAGCACCCCCGCTCTGATACTAATTGTAGGACCGTGTTTCTCCGAGAGAGGGGGGGGGTGAATCTCGGAGTTTAAAAAAAATATTTTAATTTTTAAAACAATTTAGTATATTTGAAAATTATTGTGAGTATGTAGCGGAAATGAAAAATACTGACACTTTATTTTACTTGGTTCACAACCCTAACTGGGTTGCTAATCCAAGGCCCGTAGCTCTTCCGAGAGCTACCTCGATGGGCAATCACTAACTTCCCTCTGACTCGAGAACTCTCAACTTCAGAGGGTTTCACTTTTTATAAATATTAGAGATGGATAACACACTACCCACTTTTGAAGTTAAGTAAAATAAGCGAAAATATGAATAAACAAAATTACAAGATGTTATACTGACACTTAAAGATGGTTGAGGAAGTCGCGGAGTGTTGGAAGGTTGCCTTGTTGTGGAATGAGAATTTTCGTGGATGAGCAAAAATTTCAGCAGCACTTCGACATAGATTAGATGTTCTCCTCAGATCCGGCCGAGCACATATTTTATAAATTTTTTCCAGTCGACTAAAATACCTTCCAGTCGACTCCACATCATCCCATCGATATGGAATTCGTGGTCTTCCAGTCGACTGAAATCTCTCTAGTCAACTCCACGTCACTCGGCTTCGCATCGGGAAATTTACCTCTTCAGACGGCTCAAACCCTTCAGTCAACCGAAACCCTTTCCATTTGCATCGCACGATCTCCGATCGATCACCAGCTGATCCTGCCAAATAGGTATCCAGTCGACTGATACATTTCCAATCGACTAAACTTCAGTCGACTTGAATCCATCCAGTCGACTGATCCATGCAAAACAGGATTAGCACAAATAGATAATATAAAATATGACAGTAGTAGTAATACTGCTCGATCTCGACTACTAAGTCCCACGCAGACTTTTCATCGGATCGACGCCTAGCTTTGCCCCCCTACAGAGGACTCGACCCCACCTCTTCACTCGAGGCTTACCTATCAGTTACCTATCAGACTTACCACTCTTGATATCCGATCTGACCCACCAGGGCTTCCACCAGTTGTCCGGTCTGCCTGACCCAGCTGGACTTTTTATCGATTGTCCGGTCTCCTTACCCAACCAATCTTCATGTCAAATGTCTGGTCCAAGCGACCGATCTGGACTTCATGCCTGGTATCCGGTCCTCCTGATCTGTCAAGATAGTGCCTAGTATCTGTTAGTAATATATGAGAGGTGTCCTAAGGCAATCACCTTATGGTCTACCATTTATTTGATAAATGAAGATGTTAGTAATATATGAGAGATGTCCTAAGGCAATCGCCTTATGTATGAACCATTTATATGATAAATGAAGATTCACTATTTGAGTATACATGTTTAATGTATTTGATTGGATCTTAAACTCATTTACTGAATGTCCACGATACGATTCACAAGATGAGAGAATTTGTGATCGATCACAACTAGTGAGTATCTCTACATGTGTAATTGTGATGTATCTAATTATCCCTAGTCGATGAATCGATCAACTGACACCATCAATTCTGCTGAGACTAGCACGAGGTATACTCCTTGGTGTATCCAAGCAAATGATTCTCACCGGGCCGAGACATAGTGATGTCCGAGTTAATCGTGGATGCTAGTTATGGTAACTAGTTCATTGGAGTGACCACCGTAAGACTTCATATGGTTCTCTCGCATATATAGATATGTCAATGAAGTTCTTATCGTGGCTTATGCGATGTTCCTTCGACTTATGTATTCAAGTCATCTTGATCATGGAGACTTATGCTTTGACATCTTAAGCAAACATCTCCGAGGAGATGTGGACCCGGATGATTGGGTATAAGTCAAGTGATCAAGGTGTTTGAATAGCCTATAAAGGATTCACCACTCATGCAGGAGATGTATACCCATGGCCTCTCGTCGGATTGTTACTAAAGTCTTTGGCCAAAGCATTACATGTTTAGAGTAAAGTACTCTTCGATACATGTGGAGTAACTAGAACTGAGGACGAGGAAATGATACTTGGGCTAGGTGTGTGACGAGTCACTTAGTGGGGATCGGCACAATAGACCATGTCCCAACCAAGTGGGTATAAGATGAGTGAAGGGAATGGGGCACGAATCATTCAAGCCATCAAGGGTTTCGTAAATAGTTCGATCAACCGCTGATCTTTTCTTAATTGGGGATCATGATGTACTACTAGGTGCCACTCATGATCGCTCTATAATTAATGGTTAATTATAGACGGCCAACATAAACCGAGAACCTATTTGGTCACACGCACAACGAGTGTAATCCAAAGGATTTAAAACGAGCTTGAGAATGGGATTCTCGCATCGAGAAACTATGTTTGGTTGGACCAAACATAAAGCGAGCATGAAATTGTTTCACCGCAATGGAAGCGTGGATGGGCCGTGTCTTATGAAGACATAATGGATGGACCAAAATGGTTTGGTCCTAATCCAATGGATGAGAATAAACCAAAGGGTTTGGTTTATATTAAACGAATGAACCAAAGGTTGGTTCGTTCGTTTAACTTAAAATAAACCATCATGGTTTGGTTTATTTTAACTTATCTTAATGGAGCGGTTAACGGGCTTTATGGATATGATCCATTAACCATTAAGAGAATTAGTTCTCTATAAAATAGGATTAAACCCTAACCCTAAACCATCCAACCGGGCGCCCGAAGGCGCATCTTTCCTCCGCCGGCTGCCGAGCTGCTGCCGGAAGAGTTCGCCATCCTCCTTAGGTTTGGCATCAAGGTAAGCACTTGGCTTCCTTTGTTGGCCGGCGCCTATCTCTTCCACCAAGCTGTCCAGTTTTCTGACAGCTTCTCCTCTCGCCGGAGCGCGCTTGGACGACGGTTAGTGCCCGACAGCGCTAACATACCGGGATTTGATCTCCGTAATCCTCTGAGGTGGAGGATTTGGGCGATCTGGCCAAACGGTTGACGAATACCTCTCCGGAGAAGCGAAGTTTTGAGAACTCGCTTTGGATCCGAATTTGGATTCGGATCGTGATCATCTCTCGATCACGTCGTCTTCAACACGAGGCTAGTAACCCGTACGAAGACGAAGCTCGTGACTTAGCGAAGTCATCCCGAGGAGCTCGGCGTGAATACGGATAGAGACGATTCTTACGAGGATCGCTCCGCTGATGCCGTTTCGCTACACGCCATACGGAAGGTATAACGTAGTTTAATTTCCTTTATTGCAATTTTAATTTACGGTTATGTCTACACTTGTTGTAATAGTACGCGCAGTGTTGTGTGTGTTGTAATAAATAGAGTATTTATTATTTTTATTGCTTCACTGCGGCTCATGTTTACTTTAAACATGATCGAACACACACACGCCAAGTGTATCGAGCCCAGTTGTGTTTCACATAATCGTAAAAATGGTTTGCGATAGTCATAATGTATTTCTGGAAGTTTTCTAAATTTTGGAAATTTAGAAGTATTTATGGAAATTTTTCAATTTTGGAAAGTCTAGAAGTATTTATGGAAATCTTCCACTTTTGGAAAGTTGGAAGTATTTATGGAAATTTATATTTTCCATAAATAAAATATTTGATTAGATTCTGGAAATTTGTTTCCTAATTTAATCATGATTTGATTTGGGAAATCAAATCTTAAAATATTTAATTTCCATAAGTAGTTTTAAAGATTTAGGAAATTGGTTTCCTAAATAGATTTTCCTTAATCAAATAATTCCATGAATAAAATATGTGATTAGATTTGGAAATTTGTTTCCTAATTTAATTATGATTTGATTTGGAGAATCAAATCTTAAACATATTTTATTTCCATAAATAGTTATGACATATAAGGAAATATTGTACATGACATAATTGTATGACATGTAATTGCATTAGATGCATAACATAAATGCCATGCGTGTCGTGACATGTAGATGTATGCCATGTATGCCATGCCATGTAGATAATAGTTATTTGCATGCAAAGAGGATGAGACATAAAAACCTTTAAACAATATTAAAGCCTACACCTTCCATTAATATGGTTTGAACCAGAGTTCCGTTTCTTGTTTGGGTTGTTGGACTCTCTCCAAGCCCGGCTCGAACCCGAACATGTTCAAACCATGGAATAGTTTAATACTAATATGGTAAGAGTCAGAGGTCAATCGTTAGCTTTGGTTGTTGGACTCTCTCCAAGCTGGGCTAATTGGTTGAATGCGCTCTAACCATATTAAAACTATTCTTGATTAATGGGTTGGCTTTAACCTGGAGCATCGGCTTGTTGGACTCTCTCCAAGGTCGATGTTAAGGGAGGTGAAGTTGGGTGCTATGCATAAGATGCATACTTGTTAATGTGTTAACAACCCAATGTATGTGTGAACATTCAATTAGTTGATAGCACATTGTGATAGTTGCATATACGTGATATGCAATCGGTATAGATGATACCTACCGTCGTAGCTATGAATGGCTTGTTGGACTCTCTCCAAGGTTATTCATAACTATGATGGATATCAACCCATTCGGAGATGAACCTACAATCTCCCGAAGTGATTTTGAGGTTTTTGAAATTCGAAAAATGAATGGGATTTATAAATGTATATTGATGCATTTTAAAATCATTTTCTCATATATGCTCGTTTTGTATTTCTAGGTCAATAAATTGATCATGACGTCTTTGAATTTGCGCACTATTTTGGATTCAAACAAACCGTATCGGGCCTAACTTCGGATCGCTTAGAAACCTGAGAATTGTTCTCAAGGCGGAAAAGCTTGCATATGTCCTTGAAGAGCCTCTTCCTGACCATCCTAAGGACGATGCAACTCCAGACCAAATGTTGGTCTATCAGAAGCATGTGGCAGATTCTGAGCTGGCGAGTTGCATCATGCTAGCGGCGATGGTACCTGAGCTGCAGAAGCAGCATGAGCATATGGATGCTAACACTATGGTCTTCCATCTTCATGAGTTGTTCGATGAGCAAGCGAGATCCGAAAGGTTCGAGGTCTCTAGGCTCCTCTTCACCACGAAGATGCAAGAAGGTTCGTCTGTAGTACAGTTTGTGCTAAAGATGAACGGGTACATCGAGCGGCTAGCTACCCTCGGTTTTGTGATGGATCATGAGTTAAGTATTGACTTAATTCTGCATTGTTTGCCCAAGAGTTTCTCGCAATTTGTGATGAACTATCGGATGAACAAATTGGAATCCACCATTCCCGAGCTCCTCGATATGCTGAAGACTGTGAAGCATGAGGAGAAGGCGGTTCTGTTAGTTGATTCCTCAAAGAAAGGTTCTAAGAGGAAGGCAAAAGAACAGAAGAAAGGAAAGAAAAAGGCAACAAAAGTATAAAAAGGGCACTTGCCATCATCATGGCAAGGAAGGCCATGCGAAGAAGCTCGCAAGATTTATCTTGAGTCCATGAAGAAGAAGAAGGCATCCGATGCCCCATCCTCTTCGGTATCTTCGTATTGATTGTCATTCTATTTCCTTAGACACTTGGGTATTGGATACTGGGTGTGGCTCACATATATGTAATGACATACAGGGGCTAAGGAATAGAAGAAGACTTGTCAGAGGGGAGTCAAATTTGCGAGTTGGCAATGGAGCAAAGGTTGCGCGATGCCGCCATCTAACTTATTTCTTGAAGCTCCCTAGTGGACTAGTCTTGAACTGGACAATTGCTATTATGTTCCTTCTCTAATAAAGAACATTGTTTCTATTTCTGCTTAAATAGAAATGGTTTCCATTTAACGCTTAGTAACAATTGTTGTTATATAACTTTGAATGGCGTACTTTATGGAACCGAACTTTGAGTAATGGCATTTATCGTTGGGCGTATCGGTGACATCTTCAATATCGAAGCGAGCAACACGCGTGCTCGAAAGGATAATCACATAGACTCCTATATGTGGCATTGTCGTCTTGGCCATATAAGCAAGAAACGCATGTCCGAATTACACCGATGTGGAATTCTGGAATCGTTTGAATTGGATTCATACGATACATGCGAATCATGCTTAAAAGGCAAGATGACTAAGTTACCTTTTACGGGAAAAGGTGAACGAGCGGGAGAGTTACTAGGTTTAGTACATACTGATGTGTGTGGACCTAGGTCAACTCAAGCATTAGGAGGCTATAGCTACTTCATTACCTTCACCGATGATCACTCACGGTTTGGGTATGTGTTCTTGATGAAACACAAGTCTGAAGCCTTTGAAAGGTTCAAAGAATTCAGAAATGAAGTAGAGAAACAACATGACAAAAGTATTAAAATACTTCGATCGGATCGAGGTGGTGAATACTTAAGTCAAGAGTTTCTTGATTATCTAAGAGACAATGACATATTGTCTCAATGGACTCCGCCCTATACACCACAAAGATAATGGTGTATCCGAGAGGCGAATCAGGACCTTGTTGGACATGGTCGGTCAATGATGAATCATGACTCTTCCCAAGTCCTTTGGGGTTATGCACTTCGCATAAATTTATTTACTTGTTAAATGTAATGCCTACCAAGGTAGTCTCAACTACTCCATATGAGATATGGAATGGTAAGAAACCTCATGTATCTTACTTGAAGATATGGGGTTGTCTCGCTTATGTGAAGCGGATCGACGACAAACCGGATGCTAAGTCCGATAAATGTCTATTTATTGGATACCCTAAGGAAACAAGGGGTTACCAATTCTATCATCCTGTGGAACAAAGGTGTTTGTTTCAAGGCATGCCGTGTTTCTAGAGAAAGAGTTTCTCTTGCAAGAAAACAAAGTGGGAGTGTCGCCGAGCTTGAGGAGGCTCGAGAGACTCAAATAGACATTAATGAGATACCGGTGAAGCACAACAAATGACAACTCATAGTGATGAGCAATCGACCTATTGTAACACCACATCTTCAGAGATCCGGTAGAACACGCAACATTCCCGAGAGATATGGATTTCTCGTAGTTTAATCGAACGACGTGTTACTCATTGATGATGAGGAGCCTACGGTTATGAAGAAGTCCGACAAGTTCGAGAAGGGATAAGTGGCTTGGTGCCATGAAGTCGGAAATGGATTCCATGTACGAAAACCAAGTTTGGAACTTGGTTGACCCACCTGAAGGCATAAAGCCTATAGGGTGCAAGTGGGTTTTCAAGAAGAAAACCGACATGGATGGTAATGAGATTACCTATAAGGCTAGATTGGTGGCGAAAGGATATCGTCAAAAGCAAGGTGTTGATTATGACGAAACCTATTCGCCTGTAGCTATGCTTAAATCCATTCGGATGCTCCTGGCCATAGCGGCTCATTATGATTATGAGATATGGCAGATGGATGTGAAAACGGCTTTCCTTAATGGAAACCTGCTCGAGGACGTGTATATGATACAGCCTGAGGGTTTCACATCGGTTGATAAAACCAAGGTATGCAAATTGCGACGATCCATTTATGGATTGAAGCAAGCATCCAGGAGCTGGAATATCCGTTTTGATGAGACGATCAAAAGGTTTGATTTCTCACAAAATCCAGACGAACCTTGTGTGTACAAGAAGGTTAGTGGGAGTGCAGTCGTGTTCCTAGTATTGTATGTCGATGACATATTACTTATAGGAAACGATGTGTCAATCTTACAGTCAGTTAAGGTTTGGTTATCCAAGACATTCTCCATGAAAGACCTGGGAGAAGCAACCTACATCCTTGGGATTAAGATCTATAGAGATAGATCGAAACAGTTGCTTGGTCTTTCGCAGTCTACATATATAGACCGAGTGCTAAAGAGGTTTAGCATGTCGGAATCCAAGAAAGGTTTCTTACCCATCAGGCATGGGGTACACCTTTCGAAGTCTATGTGTCCGCGCACAGAAGACGAGAGGATTTGCATGAGTAAGATTCCCTATGCATCCGCAATAGGATCTATCATGTATGCTATGTTATGTACGAGGCCCGAAGTATCGTATGCTCTGAGTGTCACGAGCAGATACCAGTCCGATCCAGGAATGGATCATTGGGCGGCTGTTAAGACGATCCTTAAGTACTTGAGAAGAACTAAGGATGTGTTCCTAATATATGGAGAAGGGTACATGGTGATACGTGGGTATACGGATGCCAGATCCAGACAGACAAGGATGATTCCATGTCTTAGTCTAGGTATGTATTCACCTAGAATGGAGGCGCAATAAGTTGGAAAGGTTCCAAGCTTGACACTATAGCGGATTCTGCCACTAAGGCAGAATACGTTGCAGCTTTGGAAGCAGCAAAGGAAGCGGTTTGGATCAAGTAGTTCATCTTTGAACTTGATGTGGTCTCATCAATGATCCAAACATGTGCTTCGCCGCTATCATCTTATCAGAGAGATCATCAGTAGGAATGAAATACAAATCGAGAAAATTCCCACTGAAAGGAACTAAGCGGATCCTTTGACTAAAGCATTACCTCAAAGTAAGTTTGAGGGTCATGTTGGTGCTTATGGTATTGGATACCGTAGCGATTGGCATTAGGCCAAGTGGGAGTCTGTTAGTAATATATGAGAGATGTCCTAAGGCAATCGCCTTATGTATGAACCATTTATATGATAAATGAAGATTCACTATTTGAGTATACATGTTTAATGTATTTGATTGGATCTTAAACTCATTTACTGAATGTCCACGATACGATTCACAGCATGAGAGAATTTGTGATTGGATCACAACTAGTGAGTATCTCTACATGTGTAATTGTGATGTATCGGAATTATCCCTAGTCGATGAATTGATCAATCTGGACACCATCAATTCTGTTGAGACTAGCACGAGGTATACTCCTTGGTGTATCCAAGCAGCTGATTCTCACTGGCTGGAGACATAGTGATGTCCGGAGTTAATCGTGGATGCTAGTTATGGTAACTAGTTCATTGGAATGACCAGCCGTAAGACTTCATATGGTTCTCTGCATATATAGATATGTCAATGAAGTTCTTACTGTGGCTTAAGTGCGATGTTCCTTTGACTTGCGGTATTCAAGTCATCTTGATCATGGAGACTTATGCTTTGACATCTTAAGCAAACATCTCCGAGGAGATGTGGACCCGGGATGATTGGGTATAAGTCGAAGTGATCGAAGGTGTTTGAATAGCCTATAAAGGATTCACCACTCCTTGCGAGGAGATGTATACCCATGGCCTCTCGTCGGATTGTTACTAAAGTCTTTAGCCAAAGCATTACATGTTTAGAGTAAAGTACTCTTCGATACATGTGGAGTAACTAGAATCCGTAGGACGAGGAAATGATACTTGGGCGTAGTCGCTAGTGGGGTGACACTATAGACCATGTCCTGAACCAAGTGGGTATAAGATGAGTGAAGGGAATGGGGCACGATTCATTCGAGCTACTGAAGGGTTTCAGAAATAGTTCTGGATCAACCGATGATCTTTTCGGTTAATTGGGGATCATGATGTACTACTAGGTGCCACTCATGATCATTCTATAATTAATGGTTAATTATAGACGGCCAACATAAACCGAGAACCTATTTGGTCACACGCACAACGAGTGTAATCCAAAGGATTTAAAACGAGCTTGAGAATGGGATTCTCAGATCGAGAGAAACTATGTTTGGTTGGACCAAACATAAAGCGAGCATGAAATTGTTTCAGTCGCAATGGAAGCGTGGATGGGCCGTGTCTTATGAAGACATAATGGATGGACCAAAATGGTTTGGTCCTAATCCAATGGATGAGAATAAACCAAAGGGTTTGGTTTATATTAAACGAATGAACAAAAGGTTGGTTCGGTTCGTTTTAACTTAAAATAAACCATCATGGTTTGGTTTATTTTAACTTATCTTAATGGAGCGGGTTAACGGGCTTTATGGATATGATCCATTAACCATTAAGAGAATTAGTTCTCTATAAAATAGGGATTAAACCCTAACCCTAAACCTAATCCAATTAGTGGCCGCCCAACATCAAGAGCTGCCGCCCAGCTTGTGTTGCCGCCCAGCCCACAGCTCATCCAACCGGCGTCCAGAAGGCGGCTACCTTCCTCCTCGCCGGCGTCGAGCTGCTGCCGGAAGAGTTCCGGCGATCCTCCTTAGGTTTGGCATCAAGGTAAGCACTTGGCTTCCTTTGTTGGCCGGCGCCTATCTCCTCCACCAAGCTGTCCAGTTTTCTGGACAGCTTCTTCTCCTCTCGTTGGAGCGTCGTTTGGACGACGGTTAGTGCTCCGACAGCGGCTAACATACCGGGGATTTGATCTCCGGTAATCCTCTGAGGTGGAGGACGAAGGATTCGTCAAACGGTTGACGAATACCTCTCCGGAGAAGCGAGTTTTGAGAACTCGTTTTGGATCCGAATTTGGATTCGGATCGTGATCATCTCTCGATCACGTCGTCTTCAACACGAGGCTAGTAACCCGTACGAAGACGAAGCTTGTGGCTTGGCGAAGTCATCCCGAGGAGCTCGGCGTGAATACGGATAGAGACGATTCTTACGAGGATCGTTCCGGTTGATGCCGTTCCCGCTACACGTCATACGGAAGGTATAACGTAGTTTAATTTCCTTTTATTGCAATTTTAATTTACGGTTATGTCTACACTTGTTGTAATAGCATGCGTGTGTTGTGTGTGTTGTAATAAATAGGAGTATTTATTATTTTTATTGCTTCCGCTGTGCTCATGTTTACGAAACATGATCGAACACACACACGCCGCGGTGCCGGAAACCCAACAGAAGATTCACTATTTGAGTGTATATGTTTTCATGTATTTGATTGGATCTTAAACTCATTTACTGAATGTCCGCGATACGATTCATAGCATGAGAGAATTTGTGATTGGATCACAACTAGTGAGTATCTCTACATGTGTAATTGCGATGTATCGGAATTATCACTAGTCGATGAATTGATGGATATGGACACCATTGATTCTGTAGAGACTAGCACGAGGTATACTCCTTGGTGTATCCAAGCAGCTGATTCTCACTGGCTGGAGACATTGTGATGTCCGGAGTTAATCATGGATGCAAGTTATGGTAACTAGTTCATTGGAGTGACCAGCCGTAAGACTTCATATGGTTCTCTGCATATATAGATATGTCTATGAAGTTCTTACTGTAGCTTAAGTGCGATGTTCCTTTGACTTGCGGTATTCAAGTCATCTTGATCATAAAGACTTATGCTTTGACATCTTAAGCAAGCATCTCTGTGGAGATGTGGACCCGGGATGATTGGGTATAAGTCGAAGTGATCGAAGGTGTTTGAATAGCCTATAAAGGATTCACCACTCCTTGCGAGGGGATGTATACCCATGGCCTCTCGTCGGATTGTTACTAAAGCCTTTGGCCAAAGCATTACATGTTTAGAGTAAGGTACTCTTCGATACATGTGCAGTAACTAGAATCCGTAGGATGAGGAAATGATACTTGGGCTAGGTGTGACGAGTAACCTAGTGGGACCGGCACTATAGACCATGTCCTGAACCAAGTGGGTATAAGATGAGTGAAGGGAATGGGGCACGATTCATTCGAGCTACTGAAGGGTTTCAGAAATAGTTCTGGATCAACCTTTGATCTTTTCGGTTAATTGGGGATCATGATGTACTACTAGGTGCCACTCATGATCGTTCTATAATTAATGGTTAATTATAGACGGCCAACATAAACCGAGAACCTATTTGGTCACACGCTAAGACCGATGCCCATGCTCGAAGTTTCGTAGTCAGATTTGGGATACAGTAATACGTGAAACTAAGTTTGGTTGGACCAAACAAGAAGCGAGCATGAAATTGTTTCAGTCACAATGGAAGCATGGATGGGCCGTGTCTTATGAAGACATAATGGATGAACCAAAATGGTTTGGTTCTAATCCAATGGAGGAGAATAAACCAAAGGGTTTGGTTTATTTTAAACAAATGAACCAAAGTTGATTCAGTTCGTTTTAACTTAAAATAAACCATCATGGTTTGGTTTATTTTAACTTATATTAATGGAGCGGGTTAACGGGCCTTATGGTTATGATCCAATAACCATTAAGAGAATTAGTTCTCTATAAAAGAGGGCTTAAGGGTTTGTTAAGCCCTAATAAAAAACCCCAACCTAATAGTTGCCGCCCACCTCCCCTTGGAGATTTCGGCGCCAACCCTCCTCCTTGCCGCCGCCCACCTTGAAGCTCCTTGGCCGGCGTCCAGAAGGTGCTGACCTTCACTCTTGCTGGCGTCAAGCTGTTGCCGGAGGAGCTCCGGTGATCTCCATTGGGTTTGGCATCAAGGTGAGCTTCATCCTACCTTTTTGGCCGGCCCTAATTCCTCCACCAAAGCTGTCCAGTTTTCTGGACAGCTTATTTCCCTCTCGTCGGAGCGTCGTTTGGATGACGGTTGGAGCTCCGACAACGCCTAACTTATTGGGGATTCGATCTCCGGTAATCCTCATAGGTGGAGGACGAAGGATTCGTCAAACGGTTGACGAATACCTCTCTGGAGAAGCGAGTTTTGAGGACTCATCTTTGGATCCGAATTTGGATTCGAATCGTGATCCTCTCTCGATCACGTCGTCTTCAACACGAGGCTAGTAACCCGTACGAAGACGAAGCTCGTGACTTTGTGAAGTCATCCCGAAGATACTCGGCGTGGATACGGATAGAGACGATTCTAGCGAGGATCGTTCCGGTTGATGCCGTTCCCGCTACACGTGATACGAAAGGTATACGTAATTAAATTTCCTTTTATTGCAAAATTTAAATTTACGATTATGTCTACACATGTTGTACTATGCATGTGTGTGATGTGTGTGTTGTAATAAATATAGATTTATTATTTTTATTTCTTCCGCTGTCCACATGTTTGCGAAACATGTTCGAACACACACTCACCGCGGTGCCGGAAACCCAACAGTGGTATCAGAGCCCAAGTTGTGTTTCGACATAATCGTAAAATGGTTTTGCGATAGTCATAATGATATTTCTAGAAATTTTCTACTTTTGGAAAGTTAGAAGTATTTATGGAAATTTTTCAATTTTGGAAAGTCTAGAAGTATTTATGGAAATCTTCCACTTTTGGAAAGTTGGAAGTATTTATGGAAATTGTTATTTTCCATAAATAAAATATTTGATTATATTTTGGAAATTTGTTTCCTAATTTAATCATGATTTGATTTGGGAAATCAAATCTTAAAACATTTTATTTCCATAAGTAGTTTTGATGATTTAGGAAATTGGTTTCCTAAATTGACTTTCCTTAATCAACTATTTCAATAAATAAAATATGTGATTAGATTTGGAAATTTATTTCTTAATTTAATCATGATTTGATTTGGAGAATCAAATCTTAAACATATTTTATTTCCATAAATAGTTATGACATATAAGGAAATTATATACATGACATAATTGTATGCCATGTAATTGCATTAGATGCATATCATTATGCCATACGTGTCGTGACATGTAGATGTATGTCATGTATGTCATGTCATGTAGATAATAGTTATTTGCATGCAAAGAGGATGAGACATAAAAACCCTTACTCAATATTAAATCCTACACCTTCCATTAATATGGTTAGAACCAGAGTTCCGTTTCTTGTTTGGGTTGTTGGACTCTCTCCAAGCCCGGCTCGAACCCGAACATGTTCAAACCATGGAATAGTTTAATACTAATATGGTAAGAGTCAGAGGTCAATCGTTAGCTTTGGTTGTTGGACTCTCTCCAAGCCGGGCTAATTGGTTGAATGCGCTCTAACCATATTAAAACTATTTCTCGATTAATGAGTTGGCTTTAACCTTCGGCTTGTTGGACTCTCTCTAAGGTCGATGTAAAGGGAGGTGAAGTTGGGTGCTATGCATATGATGCATACTTGTTAATGTGTTAACAACCCGATGTATGTGTGAACATTCAATTAGTTGATAGCATATTGTGATAGTTGCATATACGTGATATGCAATCGGTATAGTTGATACCTACCATTGTAGTTATGAATGGCTTGTTGGACTCTCTCCAAGGTTGTTCATATCTATGATGGATATCAGCCCATTCGGAGATGGACCTACGATCTCCCGAAGTGATTTTGGGGTTTTTGAAATTCGAAAAATGAATGGGATTTATGAATGTATATTGATGCATTTTAAATCATCTTTCTCATATATGCTCATTTTGTATTTCTAAGATTGATCATGATGTCTTTGAATTTGCGTTCCATTTTGGATTCGAATAAAATTGACTGGGTCGAACTTCTTGGACTGGCTTAGAAACTTGAGAATTGTTCTCAAGATGGAAAAGCTTGCGTATGTCCTCGAAGCGCCTCTTCCCGCCCGTCCTAGTGACAATGCAACTCTGGACCAATTGTTGGCCTATCAGAAACATGTGAATGATTCTGAAATGGTGAGTTGCATCATGCTAGCCGCGATGGAACCCAAGCTACGAAAGCAGCATGAGCATATGGATGCTCATATCTTAGTCCTTCATCTTTATGAGTTGTTTGATAAGCAAGTGAGATTCGAAAGGTTCGAAGTCTCCAAGCTCCTCTTCACCTCTGAGATGCAAGAAGGTTCATTTGTGGTACTGCTCAACATGCTGAAGACTGTGGAGCCTTCTGAGAAGCATGAGCAGGGGACGGTGTTGTTAGTTGATTCCTCGAAGAAAGGTTCTAAGAGGAAGTCAAAGGAACAACAGAAGGGGAAGAAGAAAAAGGCTAAAAAGGCAAAACCAGCTCAAAAGGGCACTTGCCATCATTATGGCAAGTAGGGCCATTGGCGAAGAAATTGCAAGATTTATCTTGAGTCCGTGAAGAAGAATAAGGCATAAGATGCTCCATCTTTTTCATATATCTTCGTTATTGATTGTCATTCTATTTCCTCAGACACTTGGGTATTGGATACTGGGTGTGGCTCACATATATGTAATGACATACATGGGCTAAGGAATAGAAGAAGACTCGTCAAGGGAGAGTCAAATTTACGTGTTGGGAATGGAGCAAAGGTTGCTGCACTCGCCATCGGAATGTATTTGTTGAAACTCCCTGCAGGACTTGTCTTAGAACTGGACAATTGCTTTTATATTTCTTCGTTGATAAAGAACATCATTTCTATTTCTTGTTTAAATAGAAATGGGTACCATTTGACTTTTAGTAACAATTGTTGTTACATAACTTTGAATGGAGTTCTTTATGGGACTGGAACTTTAAGCAATGGTGTTTATACGTTGGACGTATCCAGTGACATTTGTAATATCGAAGCGAGCAACAAGCGTGCTCGAAAGGATAATCAAATAGACTCCTACATATGGCATTGTCGTCTTGGCCATGTAAGCAAGAAACGCATGTCCGAATTACACCGATGAGGAATTCTGGAATCGTTTGAATTGGATTCATACGATACATGTAAATCATTCTTAAAAGGCAAGATGACTAAGTTACCTTTTTTAGGAAAAGGTGAACGAGTGGGAGAGTTACTAGGTCTAATACATAGTGATGTATGTGGACCTATGTCAACTCAAGCTTTAGGAGGCTATAGCTACTTCATTACCTTCACCAATGATCACTCACGGTTTGGGTATGTGTTCTTGATGAAACACAAGTCTGAAGCCTTTGAAAGGTTCAAAGAATTCAGAAATGAAGTAGAGAAACAACATGACAAGAGTATTAAAATACTTCGATCCAATCGAGGTGGTGAATACTTAAGTCAAGAGTTTCTTGATTATCTAAGAGACAATGATATATTGTCTCAATGGACTCCGTCATATACACCACAGCATAATGGTGTATCTGAGAGGCATAACCGGACCTTGTTGGACATGGTCAGGTCAATGATGAATCATGCGAATCTTCCCAAGTCTTTTTGGAGCTATGCACTTCAGACAGCTGTTTACTTGTTAAACAGAATGTCAACCAAGGTAGTCTCTACTACTCCATATGAGATATGGAATAGTAAGAAATCTCATGTATATTACTTGAAGATATGGGGTTGTCCTGCTTATGAGAAGCGGACTATATTAGAAAAATTGGATGTAAGTCTGATAAATGTCTATTTATTGGATACCCTAAGGAAACAAGGGGTTACCAATTCTATCATCTTGTGGAACAAAAGGTGTTTGTTTCAAGGCATGTTGTGTTTCTAGAGAAAAGAGTTTCTCTTGCAAGAAAACAGTGGGAGTGTCGTCGAGCTTGAGGAGGCTCGAGAGACTCAAATAGACATTGATGAGATACCTGGTGAAGCACAACAGCCGATAACTCATAGTGATGAGCAATCCTGACTTATCAGTAACACCACATCTTCGTAGATCTGGTAGAACACGCAACATTTTTGAGAGATATGGATTTCTCGTAAGTGAATCGAATGACGTGTTACTCATTGATGATGAGGAGCCTACCAGTTATGAAGAAGTGCTGACAAGTTCAGAAAGGGATAAGTGGCTTGAAGCCATGAAGTCGGAAATGGATTCCATGTATGAAAACCAAGTTTGGAACTTAGTTGACCCACCTGAAGGCATAAAGGCTATAGGGTGCAAGTGTGTTTTCAAGAAGAAAACCGACATGGATGGTAATGTGATTACCTATAAGGCTAGATTGGTGGCGAAAGGATATCGTTAAAAACAAGGTGTTGATTATGACGAAACCTATTCGCCTGTAGCTATGCTTAAATCCATTCGGATGCTCCTGGCCATAGCGGCTCATTATGATTATGAGATATGGCAGATGGATGTGAAAACAGCTTTCCTTAATGGAAATCTGCTCGAGGATGTGTATATGATACAGCCTGAGGGTTTCACATCGGTCGATAAAACCAAGGTATGAAAATTGCGATGGTCCATTTATGGATTGAAGCAAGCATCCAGGAGCTAGAATATCCGTTTTGATAAGACAATCAAAAAGTTTGATTTCTCACAAAATCCAGATGAACCTTGTGTGTACAAGAAGGTTAGTGGGAGTGCAGTCGTATTCCTAGTATTATATGTCGATGACATTTTACTTATAGGAAATGATGTTTCAATCTTACAGACAGTTAAGGTTTGGTTATCCAAGACATTCTCCATGAAAGACCTGGGAGAAGAAACCTACATCCTCGGGATCAAGATCTATAGAGATAGATCGAAACGGTTGCTTGGTCTTTCGCAGTCTACATATATAGACCAAGTGCTAAAGAGGTTTAGCATGTCAGAATCCAAGAAAGGTTTTCTACCCATCAAGCATGGGATACATCTTTCGAAGTCTATGTGTCCGCGCACAGAAGACAAGAGGATTTGCATGAGTAAGATTCCCTATGCATCCGCAATAGGATCTATCATATATGCTATGTTATGTACGAGGCCCGATGTATCGTATGCTCTGAGTGTCACGAGCAGATACCAGTATGATCTAGAAATAGATCATTGGGTGGCTGTTAAGACGATCCTTAAGTACTTAAGAAGAACTAAGGATGTGTTCCTAATATATGGAGAAGGGGACATGGTGATACGCGGGTATACGGATGCCAGCTTCCATACAGACAAGGATGATTCCAGGTCTCAGTCTGGGTATGTATTCACCTGGAATGGAGGCGCAATAAGTTGGAAAGGTTCCAAGCTTGACACTATAGCGGATTCTGCCACTAAGGCAGAATACATTGCAGCTTTGGAAGCAGCAAAGGAAGCGGTTTGGATCAAGAAGTTCATCTCTGAACTTGATGTGGTCTCATTAATGATCCAAACATGTGCTTCTCCGCTATCATCTTATCAGAGAGATCATTAGTAGGAAAGAAATACAAATCGAGAAAATCCCCACAGAAAGGAACTTAGCGGATCCTTTGACTAAGGCATTACCTCAAAGTAAGTTTGAGGGTAATGTTAGAGCTTATGGTATTGGATACCATAGCGATTGGCATTAGGCTAAGTGGGAGTTTGTTAGTAATATATGAGAGGTGTCCTAAGGCAATCGCCTTATGGTCATACCATTTATTTGATAAATGAAGATTCACTATTTGAGTGTACATGTTTTCATGTATTTGATTGGATCTTAAACTCATTTACTGAATGTCCACGATACGATTCACAGCATGAGAGAATTTGTGATTGGATCACAACTAGTGAGTATCTCTACATGTATAATTGTGATGTATCGAAATTATCCCTAGTCGATGAATTGATGGATATGGACACCATTGATTCTGTAGAGACTAGCACGAGGTATACCCCTTGGTGTATCCAAGCAGCTGATTCTCACTGGCTGGAGACATTGTGATGTCCGGAGTTAATCGTGGATGCTAGTTATGGTAACTAGTTCATTGGAGTGACCAGCCGTAAGACTTCATATGGTTCTATGCATATATAGATATGTCTATGAAGTTCTTACTGTAGCTTAAGTGCGATGTTCCTTTGACTTGCGATATTCAAGTCATCTTGATCATAATGACTTATGCTTTGACATCTTAAGCAAGCATCTCTGTGGAGATGTGGACCCGGGATGATTGGGTATAAGTCGAAGTGATCGAAGGTGTTTGAATAGCCTATAAAGGATTCACCACTCCTTGTGAGGGGATGTATACCCATGGCCTCTAGTCGGATTGTTACTAAAGTCTTTGGCCAAAGCATTACATGTTTAGAGTAAGGTACTCTTCGATACATGTGCAGTAACTAGAATCCGTAGGATGAGGAAATGATAATTGGGCTAGGTGTGACGTAGTCAACCTAGTGGGGACTGACACTATAGACCATGTCCTGAACCAAGTGGGTATAAGATGAGTGAAGGGAATGGGGCACGATTCATTCGAGCTGCTGAAGGGTTTCAGAAATAGTTCTGGATCAACCGTTGATCTTTTCGGTTAATTGGGGATCATGATGTACTACTAGGTGCCACTCATGATCGTTCTATAATTAATGGTTAATTATAGATTGCCAACATAAACCGAGAACCTATTTGTTCACACGCACAACGAGCATAATCCGAAGGATTTAAAACGAGCTTGAGAATGGGATTCTCAGACCGAGAGAAACTAAGTTTGGTTGGACCAAACAAGAAGCGAGCATGAAATTGTTTCAGTCGCAATGGAAGCGTGGATGGGCCGTATCTTATGAAGACATAATGGATGAACCAAAATGGTTTGGTTCTAATCCAATGGAGGAGAATAAACCAAAGGGTTTGGTTTATTTTAAACGAATGAACCAAAGTTGGTTCGGTTCATTTTAACTTAAAATAAACCATCATGGTTTGATTTATTTTAACTTATATTAATGGAGCGGGTTAACGGGACTTATGGTTATGATCCAATAACCATTAAGAGAATTAGTTCTCTATAAAAGAGGGCTTAAGGGTTTGTTAAGCCCTAATCAAAAACCCTAACCTAATAGTTGCTGCCCACCTCCCCTTGGAGATTTCGACGCCAACCTCCTGTCACCTTGAAGCTCCTTGCCCTAGAAGGTGCTGACCACCTTCCGAGCTGAGCAATACGTATTGCCGGAGGAGCTCCGGTGATCTCCATTGGGTTTGGCATCAAGGTGAGCTTCATCCTACCTTTTTGGCCGGCCCTAATTCCTCCACCAAAGCTGTCCAGTTTTCTGGACAGCTTGTTTCCCTCTCGTCGGAGCATCGTTTGGACGACGGTTGGAGCTCCGACAGCGCCTAACTTACCGGGGATTCGATCTCCGGTAATCCTCATAGGTGGAGGACGAAGGATTCATCAAACGGTTGACGAATACCTCTCTAGAGAAGCGAGTTTTGAGGACTCATCTTTGGATCCGAATTTGGATTCGGATCGTGATCCTGTCTCGATTACGTCATCTTCAACACGAGGCTAGTAACCCGTACGAAGACGAAGCTCGTGACTTTGTGAAGTCATCCCGAAGATACTCGGCATGGATACGGATAGAGATGATTCTAGCGAGGATCGTTCCGGTTGATGCCGTTCCCGCTACACGTGATACGAAAGGTATACATAGTTAAATTTTCTTTTATTGCAAAATTTAAATTTACGGTTATGTCTACACATGTTGTACTATGCATGCGTGTGATGTATGTGTTGTAATAAATGTATATTTATTATTTTTATTTCTTCCGCTGTGCACATGTTTGCGAAACATGTTCTAACACACACTCGCCGCGGTGCCGGAAACCCAACAGTATCCGGTCAACACGACCTACTAGGACTTCCTGTTAAGCCTGCACACTTAACACTGATATAAGAATACAAGTGAATCCTAACATTTAATTATGGTTCATACATCAAAACTAAGGAATGATGCTCACTGCATCAACAATATCTGTGAATCGACTGTTGTGGGGGGTGATTGAAATGGGATTTTGCTCCAAATTCGGCTCATGGATTCTGCCGTGATTATAGGCAATTGAGAATTGATATACATTTGAATTTGGAGATCGACAGTGGATATGTGCTTAGGATAGGTTGGGGTTGATTGAAGCTGTTGATATTGAATTAACACAAAGTAAGTGGGATTTGGTGTTTCATAGTTGTATATCAATTTTGTTTAGTAAACTGATCTGGATGGGCTATAATTATGTAGTGATGAAATAGTTCCCTATTCATTGTGCGGTGATGTTTGATTGATTCAGATTAAATGGAGATCGGATTCCTTAAGAAGATTAAGAAGTTAGGTGTCACGCCCCGAGAGTATGCCAAGCCTGAAAATCGGACAGCATCTCCCCTATACGTGATACATTTCCCTATTGATACAAAGCCTATCGGCCACAACCACACAACATAATGAAGTATATACCCAAAATCACAACGGAATACACCAACAAATAATAAAATACAAGACTCAAATAGTTGCATACCGATACGACTTGACACAACAAGGAAACACAATCGGAATCAAATACATAACAACATAACCGATTACCAAATAACGGAAACAATATAGGATAAAAATACAAAAACATACAATCCAAAATATACAACACCAATATGGATTACAATCCAAATACTTGAAGTGAGATGGGATCAGCTGGCGGAGCTCTGAGCATCCAAGGAATCTTCTACCTGTTATTTGGGTGACAAGAAAACCCAGGGTTTGTGGCGGTGAGTATAAAACTCAGCAGTAATATAATAGATAGTGCTTGAACAACAAATATAAAGTACAAAGAGCAAAAGGTATACAAATGGAAATGAATAGGTATACCGAGGGAGATCAACAAGTTTATAGTCTTAAAGGAAACAACGAAACTATCAGTATGATACTAATTAGTGCATATACCAAAGTGATCAACTGTAGATAACATAATGTACTGACATACGTGAATGGTCTGCAACGACACAACCTACACAACCTGAACAGATATACAACAATATAGCTCATACAACAGGATAGAGTAAGACTACCTCTGTATTTAATACACAGTCTTGTGAACATACTATAACAAATACAACAACATACCTGATCTAACCCACTCAACATCAAGGTACTGGTCGAATACATACAATCGTCCGGTCCAAGTCATACACTGGTATCCCACACACAATAGTATAGATCATGTAAATAACATGCAGGATGATGTACAATCAAATGGAGCAAACATAACACAAACAAATGCAACGACACAACAAGCGTATATATATAAATTGTATCTATATATACTGCTCACACTCACTCATATATATACATAAGTATCTGTATATGTATATATGCAAATGTCCTCACACATGACAATGCAAATGCATGGTCATGCCTGCGCACCCCACTCGCTACCACGACCTCAGTGTGGCCTAGGTGGTACGACATGACAACTGTCCCAACTCAACAACAACCATTGCTCTCGAGTAGCTGAGTGGGCAATATGAATAAGTAGCGATAAGCTAAAGAGCTATAAGCTACACAATGGGGGTCCCTGCTGCTGGTCACTCCGACTGACACTACCCATGAGTGGTCGAGTGTCACACACCTAGGACAACTGCACGCAACTCCAACCACCACTGTCAATACTGGGGCGAGTGAAGCACAACAAATGCTCTTCCCTCACACCAGTTACTCCTCCATGAGTAACCTGGGAGGCAGGATGACTTACGACCCTCTCAACCACAAGGGAGACCAAGTTTCCAGCATGCATGTAAATGAAATGAATGCACAACAGCACATACATATGTCTACAATACACTCTCTATTCTATAGAAAGGCATATACAATTAACAACAACCAAGCTAGGACCTCCAGTCCATAGCAACACTCTATCGACAAACCACACGTCCATACACTACTACATGATCCGTAGTAGGTATATATATACAATAACAAGGAAGATGAAACGACCATCAACTCTACCTTAAGGACATTACCCAACCCGGGATGATTAATCCCGACGACACAAGTCAAGACTACAACCATACTCAGCTACATACCCATGGTTAAGCATCTAAAGATCCACCTACCATAGCATTGGTAATTTATAACAACAATGTACGATAGATAACAATAACAGTATAACTCAAAGTGTAAAGACTAAGTATCAAGCACATGATTAAATAAGAGTGGAGTCAAGGTAAAGGTATTGTCAACATAAATATCATGCACAGGATTTATCTACTATATGACCAGGGTAGGATATTACCCACCTGCTAAGTAGACTGTTCTGGTTGTATTCGCGTCCGCGAATCTACTTCATATCAAAGTCCTCATGCTGATGCCACCTCGACCAACTTCTTAATCTGCTTAAGGAATCTGATCTTTATTAAATCTAAATAAATCAAACATCACCACCCAATAAACAAGAACTATATCATCACTATATAATTATAGCACACCCAGATCCGTTTGCAAAACAAAACTGATACACAACTATGAACAACCAAAACTTACTTACCAAGCCTAGCTTCCATTTTCCCAACTTCTTGATCCAATTTGAAGTAGCAATTGATAACAATTGAATGGATTCGTCACATCCCTACTTCAATTACTCTCTTCACCCAATTTCACCACAGAGCCTCTTGATCCACCTGGGTGAGTCCAATTTGCACAAAACAAATAAACCAAATCTTACATTACTAAATCTGTTCATCCTACAAGAATATGTTCATTTAATCAACATATGGAACTAACGAATTAATCCATAGTCAATCCATAGCACCTACCTCTTACCCCCTTCATCGACACGATCATATCATAGCAATCGATGTTGCCCGCAATGACAGAGACTATTGGCTACGAGGTGCAGAGTAGCTGAAATGGCACAGCAGCAAGCACAATAGAGATGTTGATGGATCTATCACTTGCTCACAGCTGTGGGAGAAAATAGTGAGCTGGACTCAGGGAAAGAGCATCGACGGCAAAAATCGAAGCCAATGGAATGCGATAAGAAGAGCCGACAATGTTTAGGTCGTAGGGTCACGAGGTTGGTCTTGATTGCTGTAGAAGTTGCTGGTTGCGGTGCAGAGTGGTTGTGATGATCCCAGAGGAAGATCGACTAGGCGAAGAGAGGCGACGGCAGATTGAGCTCTCAAAGAGGGAAGCCGGCAGCATTGGGTTGTTGTCGGGACCAGGGAATGGGAGAAACCGGTGAAGATCTTCGACGTGGCATGATGACTGGACCATACTCGAGCAACGACGAAATCAGGAGAGTCGATTGATCCACAAGGAAGAAGAAGGTGCGGCTGGTGGTAGCAAATCACTCACGGCGGCGGCGAGTGGGAAGGGTTGCCGATCGGGGAAAAGGAAGAGGCCGACGGAGATGGGGAAGGCGACGATGATCGCGTCAGCTGGAGGAGCTCATGGTGGTGGCTACGACATCGACTGACGAGTGAAGGCAGGCGACGATGAAGAGGGAAGGAGAAAGGGGAGCGGAGACAGCAATCGACGAAGAAGGGAAATCAGGAGATGAAAGAGGAGTTACGGCGTGAAAGAAAATGAGAAAAAGAAAACTTAGGTTTTCTATTTAAACCTTAGGTTAATAAAACGTATTAACTCCTCAATAATCGATAATCCAAACAGGCCTTGTAAAAGCCTATTAAAACTTTCCTTATATAATATCATAAGAACTCCGTTTAAATCCAGAAAAATTCCTAAAAATTCTTGAAAATTCCCATAGGGTATTTGCCTAATTAACAAGGGTATTTTATTTTTCGATATCTTACACTGGGTGAGATAGAATCAGTGTGAGGTAAGTCCCTATCTAGATGTGGCATAATTGAACGCTAATGGTATTGTTCTATGATTATTGTTATAGTAGTGTATTGTTGGATTATATCAGTGGCTAGTGGAAATTAGTTCATTTTGGTTATATTGGTATTCTATAGTTTCAGAACCTTGATACGAAGCAGGTCCGCGAACGTGAATACAATCAGCACAGTTTACATATCAGGTGGGTAATTCCTACCCTGGTCAGGTAGATTGTTGATCCTAGTGCATGAGACTTTATGATGATGATGACATCATTACCTTGACTTCACTCTTATTTAATCATGTGCTTGTTACTTAGCCTTTTTACTGTGAGATGTGTTGTTGTTATCTTTACAATTCGTTCATCATTGTTATGGATTACAGACTCTATTGTATGTTGACCTATAGAGGTATAAATAAGTGCATGTAGCCAGGCATGGTTATAAACCTAGATTGATTCATCATGTTCTATTGCTAGTGGTAGGCGGTGGATCCAAAGGTGGGTTTGATTGTCGAGTCACATCCTTTACATTGTGCATCTATTTTGGATCATATTGTGGGTGTAGTTGCGTGAGTTGTTGTTGGTGAGTTGCTACGTACTGGAGGTCCTTGCATGATTGATTGTCGGTTGGTTATGGCTCTGTGTGATAGAGAGTGTATTGTGGAGTTATGTGTGTGGAGTTGTGCATCATTACATTGCATGCATGCTGTCGACTGGGTCTACCTTGTGGTTGAGATGGGTCACCAGTCATCCTGCCTCCTCGGCCACTCAAGGTAGTGGTAACAGGGTTGAGTTCAGATCATTTGTTGTGCTGCACTCGGCCACTATAGATGGTGGTAGTTGGAGTTGCATTACTTGGCCACTGTTGGTGGTGGCAGTTGGAGTTGCGCACTCGACCATATAGATGGTGGTAATTAGAGTTGTGTTCAATTGTCCTGTGTGCGGAGCTCAACCACTCATGGATAGTGACAGTTGGAGTGGCCAGCAACAGGGACCCCAGTTGTGTAGCTTATAGCTCTTATGGCTAGCTACTTACTCATATTGCTCACTCAACCACTCGAGAGTAGTGGTAGGTGTGAGTTGGGATAGTTGTCATGTTGTGCCACCCCGGCCATACTGGGGTCATGGTAGTGTGCGGGGGGAGCAGGCATGACCATGCATATGCATTGCCGGGTGTGCGGTGTGTATTTGATATATGTTTTACATATGCCTATGAGATGTTGCATTTGGTTGAGTTATGATTGTTGCATATGTTTGTACAACATTATGCATATCATTTGCATGTTCTATACTGTGGTATGTGGTGTATTGGGGTATGAGTAGGATCAATGTGGATTATTATTTAGGTATGTGCAATGTACCTAATGGATCAGACTATTATATGCATTTAATAAGCATCATGTTATTATAGAGTATGGATCAAGTTTGTCTATGCATTTGATTATACGTTGTTCATATGATTATGTGTTGATCATAGGTATGGTGTTATTTATGTATGTTATTAGTATGTGTTATGTTGTTGTATACTTGTTCAGGTTGTTATGAGTTGTGTCATTGCAGACCTTCAGGTATGTTGGTACATTACAGTATATTCAATTGATCAGTTTGGTATATACATTGATTATGACTATACTGGTGGTTATTTGTTATTACCTTTAAGACGGTATACCTGTTGATATCCATATGTATACCTGTAGATCTCCATATGATATATGTTGTTCATGCACTATCTTTCATATTACCGCTGAGTTTTATACTCACCGCCACAGACCCTGAGTTTTCTTATCGCCCAGGTAACAGGTAGAAGATTCCTTGGGTGCTCGGAGCTCCGCCAGCTAATCTCATCTCACACCGAATGTATGGATTATATTCCATACTGTTGTATTATTTTGGATTGTTAGTTTTGAGATTTTACCCTATGTTGTTTCCGTATTTGGAGTGTATAGTTGTGTTGTATGTATTTGAACTTTACTATGGATTTGATTGGATGTTGGTTTCGACTATGTTTTCTTGTTGTGTCAAAGTCGTACTGGTACACATATATTTGAGTCTTTGTATCTTTATTATTTGGTGTATTCCGCTGTGTTTTATGGCTTATTAGTGATAGCAGCTATTTGGGCCATGTATCGGTAGTTTATTTTATATTGACATAAGAGGGTACCGTCCGATCGATGGACAAATATACTCTCGGGGCATGACATTGACGTCGTAGAATTCTCCTATCCTATACAATAAATTCTTAGGTATTGAAGTAGCTAAAATTAATGCTACCTTTTCATTTATCTTGAATTTTTTGGATTTTCTCCTTGGTCCACTTCTTCTTCTTGAGAACTCTTCCTTTCTTGTCCACCAGGGGTTCAAATCCTTCCATCAACACAAACCAATTATCTATATCATTCATCAAAAAATATTCCATTTTACCTTTCCAATTTGCAAAATCTTCGTCGTCAAAGATAGGTGGATGTTGTGCCATCGTTGGGCAACTCCATTTCTTCTACTCCTTTACCACTTGTGCTCCTTCCGGCGGTCAGTCGTTGAGGAGCATCCTCACTCTGATACCACTTGTTGGGGACCTTTGGATGCTCTAGAAGGGGGTGAATAGCGTTGATTGATTTATGCTTCAATTCGTGTTGTTCTTATCTACAATTCGTTAGTACACAATGGAATAATAATGCAAAAACAACAAATGCAAGCACACACCACAATCATATTTTATGTGGTTCGCAACCTACGATTCCTACTCCACGGCCGAGCTTTAGTGTATACTCCACTAAACCTCTTTCTCCTTCATGACAACACACCGGAGATGGAGAAACCTCTTACAATAAACTTACAATAGTAATACACAACCAAATACAAATATAATAAAAATACGAAAGAAAACATTACAAGAATGCTTTTGATCACTTGATTGCTTTTGGTTTCTTTAGACAAGCTTGGAGGGTCTGGAATGCAACAACAAATCCCCTTCCAAATCACCAAGAACTGGCTTCGAAATACTCCACGGTTAGCTCCTTTTATAACCTATGTCTAGCTGGATTTTTGCCTAGAAGTCGACTGCCAAAAAGCCCCAGTTAATTGTCCACCTACCCACTGTCTAATAATGGACTAATCCACGTTAGCTTTCTGCCAACAGACACTTGAGCAACTGACTACCATTACCATCAGTCGACTATCAAGCCTTCAGTCGACTGCCCAATTGACTACGAGACTTTTTGTACTCGTTTACACTAACATTAGTCGACTACCCATTCATGGCAGTCGATTGTTAGTGGTAAGTCGGTGGATCACTCCTCACAAACTTTCACTAGAACCTCCTTTTGATGAGAACACCAAGGTGGAGAAGCCTTCTTTACAACCACATTTTTCTTCTTTACAAGATGACGGAGTTAAGTTTGAGAAGAAGAGGTTAAGAACACTTGAAAGCTTATAGGAAGACTTGAGGAGCTTAGGATGAATGTTTAAAATGAAAGCATTGCACATATCCAAGCTCCTCTAGCTGCCTTTTATAGAGCAGGTCTATTTTTGCCTGTTGAGCCCGACATTAGTCGACTGTTGCATACCAGCAGTCGACTACTGCTAATCCAATGACTTCTGACGAAGCTTGATTACGATCGTCATGGCTCAACGTTCACTTGATCAGTTGACTGCTCATATCAGTAGTCGACTTCTCAAGTCATTAGTCGATTGCTCTAAGCGATCAATCGACTAAAAATATTTTTGTGCTCATGTCCACTTAAATCAGTTGACTGCCCATACATGGGAGTCAACTACTATAAACCAGTCAACTGCTAAAGCCTAGGAGTTGACTGATAGAGTGACAGACGGCAGTCGACTGCTTGACCAGTCAACTGGGTCATAACCCCAGTCGACTGTTCAAGCCTTCTGGACCCTTGAATGTTGAACACTCGAGACCAATCGACTGGTATAAGCCACTAATCGATTGATACACTTCAAGTATGACTAATTCATACTTGAAAATATACCCTAAGCCTAGACTTAACCTTCTATCTTCTCCATCAGCCTTGCGCCTTCAGGATCCCTCCGAGTTCATGACTCCTTCATCCTTGCACTTGCCTTCCAAAGTTTCCCACGGTTTCGTCATGCTTTGGGTTTCTCCTTTGCCAAAGTCTGCTTGGACTTTACGTCGCCAAAACTACATGCTTGGACTTACGCTGCCAAGACTTTGCCTTTGGACTTCCTTTACCAAGGTCTGCTTGGACTTTACGCCACCAAGACTGCATGCTCGGACTTATGCTACCAAGGCCTTCCCCTAAACTTTCCTTGCCAAGATTCACACTTGGACTTTCTCTTTACCAAGTCTTCATACTTGGATTTTTCTGTCACTTAAACATTCATGGTTAGATCACAATTATTGTTTAACTTCAAATGATTATCCAAAAATCAAAATACATTAATGATTGGGGCATTCTTGCACCAATAATCTCCTCATTTTTTATGTTTGGTAATCATTTAAGTTAGGTCTTAAAAAAATATGCAATAAGATACAAATGTGAATCTAACTTAAAATCCTTCTCTCCCATTGACACACATAAAAAAAAGGACATATAGAAATAGAGAAATTGATGAATAAATTGTATATGTCTTGAACTAAGGTATGAGATAAACTTAAAGCTCCCCCTTAATCCAAGACATATTTTAGCAAGTGTGAATAACATGTTGAGCAAAGCAAGAAACTATGAGCAAGAATATATCCTAACTTTGAACCAACAATAAACCATATGCATATGGATTTTGGGATTAAAGAGATATCATAAAAAAAAACTCCCCCTTAATTATTGTGCTAATCATACCATAGAGTTAAGACAACTTAAATTGGACACTAGACAAGGAAATCAAGCTGATCTGTCAACAATCAATGTTAGCAATCGACTGGATAGTGCATCAATCGGTTGCCATGCCTGATACACTAGTTTAGATTTTCAACTCAACTTTAAAAATGCATAAATAATTCAAGAAGTGTCAAAATTTTATGAAATTTTGTATACACATTTGTCAAGTCATTTTCTATCAAGGAAAAATAATTTGAAAAATTATATCTTTTCTAGATTTTGAAATTGAATTTTTTTTGAAAACTAACAAAGGTTCTAAAGAATCTTCAAAACTTTGTATCACTTTTTCTTAACACTTGAAAACTATTTTTCAAAATATGACAAACATAGTTTAAAGGATGTTTTATTTGACATTTTTAGCCATATTCTTAGAGCTATATGCACATCAATTATACACAAGTCTTCCTAATGATTGGTCCAATTAAGGATTAATGTCTCTAGATATCATTTTGGTTCATAGTAATACATCATAACAAGCATGATGGACCAAATACATCTTCTTAACACTCACATGATGTCTTAGTGGCTCAATACAAAAATCATGGAATCTTAAGTGTTTTGTGAGATGCTTTGAGGTATAGTCCTAGATTTTGCTATAGGATCATGCAAACTTATACCACTACTCTACAAAGCACATTCCAAGCTCTCTCCTTAATGATGTAAATTCCACTTCGGGAAAAGCCTTAGTGAAAATGTCGGCAAGATTAAACTTGGATTCAATGTAATTAAGCTCAATGTCTCCTCTTGCCACATGATCTCTAATGAAGTGATGATTCACTTCAATATGCTTTGTCCTAGAGTGATGTACCGGTTTTTTAGTCAAATTGATGGTACTCACATTATCACAAAAGACCTTAACTTTGGAGTAATGTAGCTCATCGTCTTCTAGGGTATGTCTCATCCAAATCAATTGAGCTACACAACCACCCATGGCTACATACTCAACCTCGGTGGTGGATAAAGCAACACAAGGTTGCTTCCTACTACTCCAACTAACTAGAGAGGATCCAAGAAATTGGCATCCACCACTAGTACTCTTCCGATCTAACTTGCAACCCACATAATTAGAATCGATGTACCCAATCACATCAAGGTGTACCTAATCAAATCAAAAGACCTAGTCCTAGGGTACCAAAGTCCTACACTTAGTGTGCCTTTGATGTATCTTAAGATTCGTTTAGCGGCTACTAAGTGAGACTCTTTAGCATAGATTGATATCTTGCACACATACCTATCGTAAATAAAATGTCGGGTCTCCTAGCGGTTAGATATAGCAAACTACCAATTATACTCATATAAAGTTTTGAGTCAATTAATTTTCTTTCTTGATCATTGTCTATCTTAGTGTTGGTCGTCATAGGGGTGGTTACTACCTTAGCATTTTCCAAACCAAATTTCTTGATCATTTCTTTTGCATATATCATTTGGTATATATGAATTTCCTCATTAGTTTGTTTAATTTGTAGACCTAAGAAGAAATTTAATTCTTCAACTAGACTCATTTCAAACTCATTTTCTATATTTTTAATGAAATCTTGAAGGAGTTCATCATTTGTTGACCCAAAAATGATATCATCAACATACACTTGGGCAACAAAGATGTCTTTTGACTTTGACTTTATAAATAGGGTTTGATCTACTTGACATCTTTTAAAATCCTTAGAAATTAAGAAAGATGATATTCTTTCATACCAAGCCGGGGGAGCTTGTTTTAACCCATATAAAGCTTTTCTAAGCTTATAAACATGGTTTGGGTAATTTACATTCTCAAACCTGGGAGGTTGTTCTACATACACTTCTTCCTTAATGAACTCATTTAAGAATGTCGATTTCACATCCATTTGATAGAATTTAAAATCCATGTGAGCGGCATAGCCTAATAGTATTCTTATGGACTCTAACCTAGCAACTGGAGTATAGGTTTCATCATAATCAAGTCCTTCAACTTGATTGAATCCTCAAGCTACTAACCTAGCTTTGTTTCTAGTGATATTATCTTGATCATCCAACTTGTCCCTAAAGACCCATCTTGTTGTAACAATAGTGCTATTGGGTCTAGGAATTAGCTCCTATACTTGACTTCTCTCAAATTGAGTCAATTCTTCTTGCATTGTAAAAATTCAATCTGGATCAAGTAATGCATCATTTATTGATTTAGGCTCAATTTGGGAGATGGGAGCTACTTGACTAGTAGGGACTCCATGGAAAGACCGTGTTCTTTCTCCTTGTGATAGTTCTCCTACTACTTGATCGAGGGGATGATTTTGATGAATCCTTAAGGTCGTAGGAGGTGAATCAAATTGATTTTGATCATGATTATCCTTTCTTTCTTCATCATCGGAATCTCCTCTTCCTCCCCCTTGACCATTATCCTCTAAATTTAAATTTTGGAGTCCTTGGGTAATGTCTTGATTTTTTTCATTAATATCCTTATCAATAGAAAATTTTCTATGATAGGTGGTAGAGGACTCATCAAATTCAACATGGGAAGATTCTTCAACCTTTTGAGTCCTCTTATTATATACTCTATAACCTCTACTAGTAGATAAGTATCCAACTAGGATTCCCTCATCCGCTTTAGACTTAAATTTTCCTAAATTGTCTTTGGTATTTAAAATATAGACTTTACATTCAAAGACCTTAAAGTAATGATTTGTAGGAATTTTGTCATTCCATAATTTAAAAGGTGTTTTTCCTAAAAACCTATGAATTAAGACATGATTTTGGATATAGCAAGCGGTGTTAATTGTTGGAGTTCTTGGAACGGCTAGAGGGGGGGTGAATAGTGAAGATGTAATTCGATCTCGTTTGTGTCTACAATTTCGTTAGCGCAGCAGAATATATATAATGATAAAAGCAATAATGAAATAGACAACAAGCTAACACAATGATATAACGTGGTTCGGAACCGCACGGTTCCTACTCCACGGATCGAGCTCTAAAGAGCCCTAGTGATGCACACGCACTCACTAATGATAAACACTCCTTCTCGACACAAGTCGGAGGCGGAGAAACCCCTTACAATAAATCTTACAACAGTAAGAATGAAATACAAGCAATATACAATGTAAATATGAAATACAAGTAAAGAAAAGACTTTACAACACTTGTTTTAATTGCTTGAATGCTTGGTTGCTTGCTTGCACTTGGAGACCTGATTTGCACCAACAAATCGCTCCAATAGCCCTCAAGAACCGATTGCTTTTTCCTCCATCACGAGCTCCATATATAGCTTCAACCTGTGCTGGAAAAAGTCTATCAGTCGACTAATCGGGACCATCAGTCGACTGATGCCACTGTTATCGTGAGACAACGGCTAGTTCCATGTTGGATAAGTCCAACGGAACTACCATCAGTCGACTGATTGTGACCATCAGTCGACTGATGGAGTCCTCACTCGACCAGTCGAGTCTCGACTCTATTCTGTGGTTGAATTCTCGAGCACCCGGTCGTGATCACCGATCGATCGGTCGATCGCTCAGCTCATCGATCGGCGCCAACCTATGGCGGCGCTATCGCTCCATAACCCGCAGTCAAACCCTAGTTGACTCGGTCCAGTCGACTGCCACATGACATCAATCGACTAGCACACCTCAAACATGAGGTTTTAACTCAAGTATGGTTCCCCCATACTTGCTAGACCACCCTTAGCCTAGACCTAAGCCTTCTAGCCACCTCCATCAGCCTCACGCCTCTCGGATCCCTCCAAGTCATCCATGACTTGTTCATCCATCGCGCTAGCCTCCAGGTGCTTCCATCGGCTATGTCATGCTAACGGTGTCTACACCGCCAAGGCACATTGGACTTACGCCGCCAAGACTCCGCTTGGACTTTACGCCGCCAACCATTGGACTTATGCTGCCAAGACTACCGCTTGGACTTTACGCCGCCAATATCAATCCCCTTGGACTTCAAATGCCAACCCATGTTGGACTTTCCATGCCAAGACCCATGCTTGGACTTTACATGCCAAGACCCATGCTTGGACTTTCCTTGCCAACACATGTTGGACTTTCCATTTGCCAAGTACTCAGGACTTGGACTTTCCCAAATGCCAAGTGTCCAACTTGGACTTTCCATGACAATTATATTGTCATATGTTTTTGTCGAAACATCAAAACACATCAAAACATCACTCGAGCCAAACTCGAGCTCTGGTCAATTGTGACCTGGGCCGATTGCACCAACATTAATCACTTCCGAAGTAGCTAGTAAGGAGAATGCATTAAGCATTGTCCTAGCCGGTTCTTGTAGGGTACGATTTCTCCTTTCCACCACCCCATTTTGTTGGGGTGTTCTAGGACAAGAGAACTCATGCTTGTACTCTTATTCTAAGAAAAATTTCGAAAAATTTGAATTCTCAAATTCTCCACCATGATCACTATGGATCCGGTTGATTTTGAGATTCATTTCATTTTCAACTCTTCTGCTAAATCCTATGATTGTTCCTAAGATATCATCCTTATGTTTCAAAAAGTAAACACATGTATACCTAGATAAGTCATCAACCATAAATAAGCAATACTTATTACCATTCAATGAAGGAATATTATGACAATCAAATAAATCTAAGTGAAGTAATTCTAATGGTAATGAAGTACTAGTTAGGTTTTTTACTTTTGTATGATGATTTAGATTGCTTTCCTTCTTGGCATGCATTACAATATTTGTCTTTAAAGTACTTGATCTTTGGTAGCCCTTTTACTAACTCCAACTTGGCTACCTTGGCTATGTTTTTCATGTTGACATGTCCAAGCCTCCTATGCCATAGCCAACCTTCCTCTTCTTTTGTCATAAAACACTTAGTAGAAATGTTAGAAGCATAGGATAAATGAACATAAAAAATATTTGTTTTAAATCCTCTAAGCTTTTGTGTCTTATCAAGCATTTAGTGGAATTAAACTCGACATTATAGCCGACATCACAAAGTTGACTAACACTAAGTAAATTAACTTCATGCTTTTAACTAGTAAAACTTTGTGAATAATGATTCTAGGGGATGCTTATGCACGTGAACACTATTGGAGTATTGAGAATACAATCAAAGTCCCACATTGGTAAGACATGGAAAAGATCATATGCTTATAAGATGAAAAGATATCTCCATTGGTATGAGGCCTTTTGGGTAAAGCCCAAAAATAAAACCATGAGGGCTTAAGCCCAAAGTGGACAATATCATACCATTGTGGAGATATATGATTCTTATAGGCACTAACAAACACAACCTCAAATCTTCAATGGGAATCATCAAGGACTCGAAGTGCGCACTCACGCTCAATGCCCGCAAGTGCACGGATGTCGTCAAGTAATAAAAGATTTATCGATTCCACAGAGACTGAGATTCGAATATCGTTTGTCCAGTGGATGTTGTTGTTCGGAGTTAATATCCTAAGAATAAGGGTTTCGAGGTTGACGGTAGTCCTAACTCAAGTACGGTGTCACTCGGAGGAAGTGAAGGTAGGTTTGAAGTTCCCTAAGAGGATTTTAGGACTTCGGTTTCACTTGTGCGTCGTGGAACATGCTATCAATTAGATGTTTTTGGGATCTCTAATTACATCTTGCGGGAGGATCATCATGCATTTGCCTGATGAACTTTTGCTTCTATCGGGAACTACCTATTCCTAACCAAGTGTCCATTTCAGATCGTCAGAGCTCAGGGGGTTGATACCGTTGGGAGCCCTTTGTCACAAAGGTCCCTCAACCCTTCTAAAGTTAATCTCTCCTACTTTGGGCCTTCTGCCAAGATAGATTATTGGGGTACAAAGACGTCCTAATAATCCCTATGAAGAGGCAGATCATATTTCATATCCTACTCTATCATATTCTATCTTCTACAATTACGGGAGGGAGGATGACTGCAAGGTTCATCCTTGGTTCTCCTAGATTTTTTATATAAAGGCTCTCACCCTTGTATCACCCATGTTCAATATAAATAGAATCAAGACATAATCCTCATCGATCTAAACAACACAAAATTGCAAATAGAATCAAAAGAGATGGATACTATTTGAACTAGCATGTCCACATACACAAGTTACTCCCTAATCCTAGAATTGAAGTATCTACTTCATAGATAAATGAGAATAAACACAAGACATCTTAAGAAAAATCATTCCAATGCAAGTAGAACAAGAAAATAAAGAAAGTACTTTCTGTCCTATCCAATTTGAGTATCTTGGTTGTTCTCCACGGTGCCGGAGCATCGAGATGGATCTTCTAGCCGCTTCCTTCCTCCCCATTGTGAGTCTCTGGTGCTTTTTAGGGCACCTTCTTATCGTCTTAGCCATCGGGCCTCCTCTAGGGCTTGGGAGCCCTAGGGTAGCTCCCCTCATGATCCTCAGCCTCTTAGACGAGTTTTCTATATATAGAGGCGGCTCCGACTTTCCATAAGTGCTTGAAAAAAATCATATTTCCTCGAATTTGCGGTGCCACCACATGACCGTAGGAATTTCACATGGTCAGCCGTGTGCAAGGCTAGAAACTGTTGAATTCTAGGCTAAAAATTGAGCTAGAATTTTAACACAACCGTGTGGATTTCACACGGTCGATCGTGTGTCACTCTAGAGCCTCTTCTTAAGATCTTTGGAAGGCTAGAAGGGGGGTGAATAGCCTTTTACCGAATTCTACAAAAAGGGTTAGCAGAAGCAAAAATGAGAACTAAATGAAAAACACAACAAATGCTAACACAAAAGCGTTTACGTGGTTCGGAGATTAAGCTCCTACTCCACGTCATCCTTAAGGTGGATCAACCCAAGTAATTCCACTAAGAAGCTTTCCTTTACAAGACACTCTCCTCTTCTTACAATGATGAAAATGAAATTTAGGAGAAGAGGAGGAATTAACACAAAGAAAGCCTTTGAAATTCATGGGGAGCTTGAGAGTAAGGTTGGAAGATAAGCACTAGCCCTCTCATGCACCCCAAGCCCTCTTTTTATAGAGAGAGGGTTGTTTTTCCCGTTGGGCCACAATCAGTCGACTGATGGTCTCCATCAGACGACTGTCGTCGCGGCTAACGGCTTCTGATCAGTCGGATTCGTGGGATTTCATAGGCGTCATCAACCAACGACAAGCTCATCAGTCGACTGATAAATCCATCAGTCGACTGATGAAGTGATCAGTCGAGTGAGACCCCATTCTGTGCCCAATGTCGACTTGGTCAGTCGACTGCCAGTCTTGGCAGTCGATTGATGATGCAATCAGTTGACTGCCAACCCATGGCAGTCGACTGATAGTCAGGTTTTTAGCCTGACTCAGTCGAACACATGATCAATCGAGTGATACAATGTATCAGTCGACTGATACACATCAAGTATGATAATTTCATACTTGAATTAACTCCCTAGACCTAGACTCAACCTTCTAGCTCTTCCTTAAGCCTTGCGCCTCCAGGATCCCTCCGAGTCCGTGACTTGTTCATCCTTTGCACTTGCTTCCAAGAGCTTCCTTCGATTTCGTCATGTCTTGGGTTTCTCTTTGCCAAAGTACGCTTGGACTTTACGCCGCTAAGACTACATGTTTGGACTTACGCTGCCAAGACTTGCCTTTGGACTTCCTTTGCCAAGGTCTGCTTGGACTTTATGTCGCCAAGACTACATGCTTGGTCTTATGCTGCCAAGCCCTTTCCTTGGACTTCTCTTGCCAAGATCACACTTGGACTTTTCCTTTACCAAGTCTTCATACTTGGATTTTCCTGTCACTTAAACATGTTCACAATTAGATCACAAACCATTACCTAACTTAGATGATTTTCCAAACATCAAAACATATAAATGCTTGGGGCATTGTTGCACCAATAATCTCCCCCTTTTTGATGTTTGGCAATCATTTAAGTTAGGTCTTTAACATATGCACATAATCATATTTCCAATATGAATTCTAACTTAAAGTTTCCTTCTCCCCATTTGACATACATCAAAAAGAGAAGGATTCATACAATGATGAGAACATGAAAGAATTAAATTGGTTATGGCTTGAACTAAGGTATGAGATCGATATGAGGCTCCCCCTTAATCCAAGATATGGTTCATGATGTGTGAATAACATGTGGAACAAATCATAAGAAAAATATATAAAGTTATGTCCTAACTTTGCACCAACAATACAATTTTAGGGGATGAAAAGAGTTTACTATGTTGCTCCCCCTAAAACAATGCATTAAACAGTCCTAAAACTTCTTTTTACTGAAGATTATCATACCAAAGTTTTAGGACATTCAAAAATACACTTAAGACCAAGAAAAAAGGGTTGTTTTTCACAAAAACACAGAGTGTCAATCGACTGAATTCTGATTTAGTCGACTGCCACACCCGAACTCCCTTTTTCAAGTTTTTCAGCCCAACTTCATAAATGCACCAAAAATTCAAGAGACATCGAAAAATCATGAACTTTTGTATACACATTTATGAAATCATTTTCTATCAAGAAAAAATAATTTAAAAAATATATGTTTTCCAAATTTTGAAAATGATACAATTTTAAAACCTAGCAAAAGCTTTGAATATTTTGCAAACTTTGTATCACTTTTGCTTAGCAATTGAAAATTGTTTTTCAAAGTATGATAAACATAGGTTAAATTATGTTTTATTTGACATTTCCAATCATATTCTTGGAGCTATATGCACATCAATTATGCATAAGCCTTCCCAATGATTGGTCCAATGAAGGATTAATGTCTCTAGATGACACTTTGGTTCATAGTAATGCATCATAACAAACATGATGAACCAAGTGCATCTTCCTAACATCTCACATGTTGTCTAAGTGGCTCAATACAAAAATCATGGTTTCTTAGGTCTTTTGTGAGATGCTTAGAGGTATAAGTCCTAGAATTTCTATAGGTTCATGCAAACCTAGACCTCTATTCTACTAAGCACATTCCAAGTTCTCTCCTTAGTGATGTGTAATCCGCTTCGGGGAGAGCCTTGGTAAAAATGTCGACTAAGTTGGACTTAGATTGTATGTAATTAAGTTCAATGTCCCCCTTAGCCACATGATCTCTAATGAAGTGATGCTTCACTTCAATGTGCTTAGTCCTAGAGTGATGTACCGGATTTTTGGTCAACTTTATGGTACTCACATTATCACAATAGACTTTGACATTGGAGTAGTGTAGCTCATAATCTTCTAATGTGTGTCTCATCCAAAGTAATTGAGCTACACAACCACCCATAGCCACATATTCGGCGTCGGTGGTTGACAAAGCAACACAAGGTTGCTTTCTACTACTCCAACTCACTAGAGAGGATCCAAGAAATTGGCATCCACCACTAGTACTTTTCCGATCCAACTTGCAACCCGCATAGTCGGAATCGGTGTACCCAATTAAATCAAAAGATTTTATCCTAGGGTACAAAGTCCTACATTTAGTGTGCCCTTTATATACCTTAAGATTCTCTTAACGGCCACTAAATGGGATTCTTTGGCACATGATTGGTACCTTACACACATCCCTACTGCAAATAATATATTAAGTCTACTAGTGGTTAGGTATAAAAGGCTACCAATCATACTCCTATAGAGTTTAAGGTCAATTTGTTTTCCTTCATGATCATTATCTATTTTTATATTAGTTTCCATTGGGATTGAAACTACCTTAGCATTTTCCAAACCAAATTTCTTAATCATTTCCTTAGCATATTTGGTTTGGTATACATAAATTCCTTCATTTTTTTGTTTGACTTGTAAACCTGGGAAGAAATTCAGTTCCCCAACTAGACTCATCTCAAACTCATTCTCCATATTTTTGATGAAGTGTTGAAGGAGCTCATCATTTGTTAACCTAAAGATAATGTCATCTGTTAGGACCCTTGGAATAGCTAGAGGGGGGGTGATTAGCGTTTCTTCGATTCTACAAACAAGTTAGCGGAAGCAATACAAATACGAAAATGAATACGAATAAGAAATACGAAACCAATGCTAACACCCGATGTTACGTGGTTCGGAGATGACGCTCCTACTCCACGGCAATCCGTAAGGTGGATTAGTCCTAGCCAAGCTTCACTATCTTCTCCTTTGGATGAACCAAGGTGGAGAAACCTTTCTTACAATGATCTCCTCTTCTTTACAATGATGGATGATCAAGAACAAGAGAGGAGGAGGTTTTGAATCACTAAAAACACTTAGGAAGCTTGGTGAGCACGAGGATGTAGTTAGGATTAAGAGCACTAGCCTCACCAAGCTTCCCATGGCCCCTTTTTATAGAAGAGGGGCTGTTTTTCCCGTTAGGTCGATCGGTCGGTGATGCATGCCATCGATCGCGTCGCCCCAACCCGAATGCGATCTCCGTGGAGATTCGTAGCCGCAATCTCCAACGGCCAGGTGATCGATCGGTGATCCTCTCCATCGATCGTGATGGGGTGATCGATCAGTGATCAAGCGGCGATCGAGTGAGACCGCGTGCATGCGATATTTCCCTTGATCGATCGACCGTTTCCTTAGCGATCGGCCGATCATATCGATCGTCGATATGCCCAAAGCGATCGGTGATAGTTAGGGTATCACCCACCGATCGATCGCGATCGGCCGATCGATACATCGTATCAGTCGACTGATACTCATCAAGTATGAGTAATTCATACTTGATTTTATACCCTAGACCTAGACTTAACCTTCTAGCTCCTTAATAAGCCTTGCGCCTTCAGGATCCCTCCGAGTCCGCGACTTGTTCATCCTTTGCGCTTTGCTTCCAAGAGCTTCCTTCGGTTTTGTCATGTCTTGGGTTGCCAAATGCTTGGACTTTACGCCGCCAAGACTACAAACTTGGACTTATGCTGCCAAGACTTTACTTTGGACTTCCTTTGCCAAGGTTCACTTTGGACTTTATGCCGCCAAGACTACAAGCTTGGACTTATGCTGCCAAGACTTTACTTTGGACTTCCTTTGCCAAGGTTCACTTTGGACTTTATGCTGCCAAGACTACAAGCTTGGTCTTATGCCGCCAAGTCCATCCCTTGGACTTCCTTTGCCAAGATCATACTTGGACTTCCTTTTACCAAGTACTTCATCCTTGGATTTCCCTGTCACTTAAACACATTCGTAATTAGATCACAAGATATTGCCTAACTTAGATGATTAGCCAAACATCAAAACATATAAATGCTTGGAGCATTGTTGCACCAACAATCTCACCCTTTTTGATGTTTGACAATCATTTAAGTTAGGTCTTTAAAGATACACACATAATCATCTAACTTAAGCATTCCTTCTCCCCCTTTGACATACATCAAAAAGAGAAGGATGAAAGAATTAGGAATGTTGGATCTTGGACTAAGGTATTAGATTGAAATTAAGCTCCCCCTTAATCCAAGATAGGATGTAAATTACATTTGAAGCAAAGCATAGTCTAAAATTCAAAAGTTAAATCCTAACTTTGCACCAACAATGGTTTTGGGGATAAAAGGTTAGAATTTATTGAAAACTCCCCCTAAACCACTGTATTGAGCAGTCCTAAAACTCGTTTATACGTAATATTATCATACACCAAATATCAGAAAATGGAGCTCATTATCAGAAAACCTAGTGTATCAGATCAGTATCAGAACAGATCGGCTGCTACATATAAATCGAAATTTCACCTTTTCATTACCCATTTTCAGAAATGCGGTAAAAATTCCAGAAATCTCGAAAAATCACGAAATTTTGCATACACATTTCCAAAATCATACTTTATTAAGGAAAAATAATTTGAAAAATATATGTTTTCCATATTCCAAGATTGATACAAATTTGGAAACTTACAAAAGTTCTAAAGAATTTTCAACCTTTGTATCACTTTTATGATTCACTTGATTTTCCAAAATATAATGAACATAGTTTAAAATATATATGATTTGGAATTTCCAACCATGTTCTTAGAGCTATGTACTCATTACTTGAATACAAGCCTTCCCAATGGTTGGTCCATAAGGTATTTATGTCTCTAGGTGTGTCATTGACTCATAGTAATGCATCATAACAAGCATGATGAGCCAACTACACCTTCCCTATCATCTCACATGGTTCTAAGTGTCTCAATACAAAAATCAAGGTTTCTTAAGGCTTTTTGTGAGATGTATCAAGGTATAAAGATGACATATAAACATGGGATCATGCAAACCTAGAATTTTACTCTACAAGGCACATACCAAGTTCTCTCCTTAAAGATGAAAATTCATTTTCGGGAAGAGCTTTGGTGAAGATATCGGCAAGATTGGACTTAGATTCTACATAATTAAGTTCAATGTCCCCTCTTGCCACATGATCTCTTATGAAGTGATGTTTCACTTCAATGTGCTTGGTCCTAGAGTGATGTACCGGATTTTTGGTCAAGTTGATGGTACTCATATTATCACAATAAACTTTAATGTTAGAGTAGTGTAGCTCATAGTCCACAAGAGTATGCCTCATCCAAAGTAATTGAGCTACACAACCACCCATAACCACATATTCGGCTTCTGTGGTTGATAAAGCAACACAATGTTGCTTCCTACTACTCCAACTAACTAGGGAGGACCCAAGAAATTGGCATCCACCACTAGTACTTTTCCTATCCAATTTGCACCCGGCATAATCGGAATCGGTATAACCAAGCAATTCAAATGATCTAGTCCTAGGATACCAAAGTCCTACATTTAGGGTGCCTTTAATATATCTTAATATTCTTTTGACGGCTACCAAATGTGATTCTTTGGCACAAGATTGGTATCTTGCACACATACCTACCGCAAATAAAATGTCGGGTCTACTAGCGGTTAGGTATAGTAGGCTACCAATCATACTCCTATAAAGTTTAAGATCAATTGATTTACCTTCATGATCACTATCTATTCTAGTGCTAGTGGTCATAGGAGTGGTTACAATTTTGGCATTTTCCAAACCAAATTTCTTGATCATTTCATTTGCATATTTGGTTTGATAAATATGAATACCCGTTTGTTTGACTTGTAAGCCTAGGAAAAAGGTAAGCTCTCCAACCAAACTCATTTCAAATTCATTTTCCATATTTTTTATAAAGTCTTGAAGAAGATCATTATTTGTTGACCCAAAGATGATATCATCAACATATACTTGGGCTATGAATATATCTTTCAATGTTGACTTTATAAACAAAGTTTGATCTACTTGTCCTCTTCTAAAATCCTTAGAAATTAAGAATGATGAAAGTCTTTCATACCATGCCCTAGGAGCTTGTTTTAACCCATATAATGCTTTCCTAAGCTTGCATACATGATTTGGATAATCTATGTTCTCAAACCCGGGTGGTTGCTCCACATATACTTCCTCCTTAATAAAACCATTTAAGAATGCGGATTTAACATCCATTTGGTAAAGTTTAAATCCCATATAGGAAGCATATCCTAGGAGAATTCTAATAGATTCTAATCTAGCAACCGGGGCATAAGTCTCATCATAGTCAAGCCCCTCAACTTGATTAAATCCCCTAGCAACCAACCTAGCCTTATTTCTAGTGATATTTCCTTGATCATCTAGCTTATTCCTAAAAACCCATCTTGTGGTAATTATGGTGCTATCATTGGGTCTAGGCACTAATTCCCACACTTGACTTCTCTCAAATTGAGCCAATTCATCTTGCATTGCCAAAATCCAATCCGGATCATGTAATGCATCATTGATCGATTTGGGCTCAATTTGTGAGATAAGAGCAACTTGACTAGTAGGAGGTCTATGAAATGACCTAGTTCTTACTCCTTGAGATAGATCTCCTACTACTTGGTCAAGTGGATGATCTTGATGAATTCTTAGGTTTCTAGAAGGTGTTTCAATTTGATCATTGTTATCTTCCACCCTTCTCTCATCATCGGAGTCTCCTCTTCCTCCCCCTTGATCATTACCCCTAATGGTCAAATTTTGAAGTTTTTGGGTAATGTCTTGATTATTGTCATTAATATCCTTATCAATGGAGGACTTTCTAGGTTAGGTACTAGTGGTTTCATCGAATTTCACATTTGAGGACTCCTCAATCCCTTGGGTTCTCTTATTATAGACTCTATACCCTCTACTTGTGGATGAGTATCCAACTAGGATTCCCTCATCCGCTTTAGATTCAAATTTCCCTAAGTTATCTTTGGTATTTAAGATATAAACTTTACACCCAAAGACTTTGAAATAGTGAATTATGGGAATAGTTCCATTCCATAGTTCAAAAGGTGTTTTTCCTAAAAACCTATGGATTTGAACCCTATTTTGGATATAGCAAGGTATTCACCGCTCCGCCACAAGTAGCTAGGAAGTGAATATGCATTAAGCATGGTCCTAGCGGCCTCTTGTAGGGCACGATTTCTCCTTTCCACCACCCCATTTTGTTGGGGTGTTCTTGGACAAGAGAACTCATGCTTGTACCCTTGTTCTAAACAAAATTGTGAGAATTTTGAGTTCTCAAATTCACCACCATGATCACTACGGATCCGGTTGATTTTGAGACTCTTTTCATTTTCAACCCTTTTACTAAATCCTATGATTATTTCTAAGGTATCATCCTTATGTTTCATAAAATAGACCCAAGTATACCTAGAAAAATCATCTACTATAACCAAGCAATATTTATTACCATTTAAAGATGGATTACTATGACAATCAAATAAGTCAAGATGCAATAACTCTAATGGTAAAGATGTGTTAGTTAGAGTTTTACCTTTGTGTGATGCCTTTGTTTGTTTTCCTTCTTGGTATGCATCACACAATTTGTTCTTGACATACTTGATCTTTGGTAGTCCTTTGACCAACTCCATCTTGGCTACCTTGGCTATGTTTTTTATGTTGATGTGCCCCAATCTTCTATGCCATAGCCAACATTCCTCTTCTTTTGCAACAAAACACTTAGTAGAGATGTTAGAAGCATATGAAAGATCAACATAATAGATATTTGACTTCCTATATCCAACTAACATGCAATCATTTAATTCCTTGTGTCTAATCATGCATTTAGAGGATTCAAAGGAAACATGATAGTTTGCATCACAAAGTTGACTAACACTCAATAGATTAAACTTCATATTTTCAACTAGCAAGACTTTGTGAATAATAATTTTGGGGGATACCTCAATTGTACCTCTACCTAATATCTTGAGTTTTCCACTATTCCCAAAAGACACCGCTCCTTTCTTCACATATTTAATTGTGGAGAACTTGCTCACATCCTCGTCATATGTGTTGAGCAACCGCTATCCACAATCCACATACCTCGCTCTCCTACCTAAATCACATGAAAAACATAAGCTTTTGGTACCCAAACATTTGGACCGTAACATTAAGTAAAAACTTCTTAGGTACCCAAGCTTTCTTACCCTTAATAGTTGCTTTCCTATTTATTAATGAAATGTAAGCAACTTCTTTTTCTTTTGGCTTATACCCTAAACCGGCCTTGTTATAAACCGCTCTTTGTCTACTAAGAATCATATCAAGACACTTTGAGCCATTTGAAAATTTTTCTAAACATGCTTTTAATTCAATAACCTCATCCTTAAGTTTATCATTTTCTTCTTTAAGCATGCAAGAGTCAATATGTGAGGGTTTTTCATTTCTAATGGCTTTTAGTTCTACCTTCATGCTTTTAACCTTAGATTTTGACTTATCTAGAGCTTCTTTAAGATAGGCAATTGATTTATAAAGGAGCTTAACCTTAGGAGAGTTCATTACCTCATCGTCACTAGATGACGATTCATTGCTTGAGGAATCTTCTTGGCTTGAGGTGCTCGAATCATCTCCTAGGGCCATGAGTGCCACATGGTGTGTGATGTGGCAAAGCTCATCATCGGAGGAAGAATCTTCAATGCTTGGTGTGTCCCATGGTTTGAGCCACCATGGCCTCCTTCTTCTTCTTTCCTTTTGTCCTTCTTTTTCTTTTATTTTTCCTCCTTCTTTTTTAGCTCCGGGCAATTCGGCTTTATGTGCCCCTTCTTGTTGCAAGCATGACAAATCACATTATTATTAAAACTTGAATTACCATTAAATTTACCTTTTGAGGAATGAGACCCCTTCCTTGCTTCTCTATTCTTGAACTCTCTTGACTTCCTATAAAGCTTCTTGACAAATTTGCCATTTCACTAGATGAGTCTCCATCACTACTTGACTCATCCTCCGACTGGATGATGATGATGTTTCTTTTCTTTCCTTCTTATTCTTTTATTTCTTGTCCTTATTTTAAAAGAAAATATCTAAACCCTTTTCCTTAGAGGACATGTTAGTTTGCTCATGTAATTCAAACTCACAAAACAATTCATCAATTTTAATTTGAGATAAATCTCTAGTTACCTTAATTGCATCAACTATAGAAGTCCATAAAGAATTTCTAGGAAATGCTTGTAAAATATACCTTACCAAATCCCGATTGTCAACTCGCTCACCTATGATATGGAGTCCGTTAACAATTTCTTTGAACCTTCCATGCATTTGACTTACGGTTTCATGCATCTTCATTTGGAAGGCTTGAAGTTGTCCAATCAATAGGTCCTTCTTGGCCCTCTTTGATTCCTTGGAACCTTCATTTAGCTCAATGAGCTTTTCCCATAATTCCTTGGCGGATTCGAAAGGTCCCACCTTGTTAAGTTGCTCCATGGTAATCCCACATTGAATGGTGAGTACCGCCTTTGCATTTGACTCGAAACTCCTATTCATTTCTCTTGTCCAATCCTTGCTCGGAATAGGGTTTCCACGTTCATCCACCGGTTCCTTGAAGCCATCTACAACACTATGCCAAATTTCAATATTACTCATTAAATAGTATTTCATCCTACCTTTCCAATATGCGAAGTGACTCCCATCGAAGAGTGGTGGCTTGGCGATGCTATATCCTCTTGAAGAGCCATTGATGCCTTGGTTGATGGTGAGATCTTCCAAGCAATCCGGGCTCTGATACCACTTGTTAGGACCCTTGGAATAGCTAGAGGGGGGGTGATTAGCGTTTCTTCGATTCTACAAACAAGTTAGCGGAAGCAATACAAATACGAAAATGAATACGAATAAGAAATACGAAACCAATGCTAACACTGATGTTACGTGGTTCGAGATGACGCTCCTACTCCACGGCAATCCGTAAGGTGGATTAGTCCTAGCCAAGCTTCACTATCTTCTCCTTTGGATGAACCAAGGTGGAGAAACCTTTCTTACAATGATCTCCTCTTCTTTACAATGATGGATGATCAAGAACAAGAGAAGAGGAGGTTTTGAATCACTAAAAACACTTAGGAAGCTTGGTGAGCACGAGGATGTAGTTAGGATTAAGAGCACTAGCCTCACCAAGCTTCCCATGGCCCCTTTTTATAGAAGAGGGGCTATTTTTCCTGGCCGATCGGTCCGATGCATGCCATCGGGCCGATCGCCGGCCAACGGCTCGAAATCGATCTCCGTGGAGATCGTGAGCCGCAATCTCCAACGGCCAGTGATCGACTCCTCCATCACCGATCGATGGGTGATCAGTCGAGTGATCAAGGCAGCAGTCGAGTGAGACTGCATTCTGTGGCGATATTTCCCTTGATCACCGACCGATTTTCCTTGGCGATCGATCACACGATCCGACTGATATGCCCAAAGCAGTCGACTGATAGTTAGGGTATCACCCAGATCAGTCGATCGCCTGACCAGTCGACTGATACATCGTATCAGTCGACTGATACTCATCAAGTATGAGTAATTCATACTTGATTTTATACCCTAGACCTAGACTTAACCTTCTAGCTCCTTAATAAGCCTTGCGCCTTCAGGATCCCTCCGAGTTCGCGACTTGTTCATCCTTTGCGCTTTGCTTCCAAGAGCTTCCTTCGGTTTTGTCATGTCTTGGGTTGCCAAATGCTTGGACTTTACGCCGCCAAGACTACAAGCTTGGACTTATGCTGCCAAGACTTTACTTTGGACTTCCTTTGCCAAGGTTCACTTTGGACTTTATGCCGCGAAGACTACAAGCTTGGACTTATGCTGCCAAGACTTTACTTTGGACTTCCTTTGCCAAGGTTCACTTTGGACTTTATGCTGCCAAGACTACAAGCTTGGTCTTATGCCGCCAAGTCCATCCCTTGGACTTCCTTTGCCAAGATCATACTTGGACTTCCTTTTACCAAGTACTTCATCCTTGGATTTCCCTGTCACTTAAACACATTCGTAATTAGATCACAAGATATTGCCTAACTTAGATGATTAGCCAAACATCAAAACATATAAATGCTTGGAGCATTGTTGCACCAACAATCTCCCCCTTTTTGATGTTTGACAATCATTTAAGTTAGGTCTTTAAAGATACACACATAATCATCTAACTTAAGCATTCCTTCTCCCCCTTTGACATACATCAAAAAGAGAAGGATGAAAGAATTAGGAATGTTGGATCTTGGACTAAGGTATTAGATTGAAATTAAGCTCCCCCTTAATCCAAGATAGGATGTAAATTACATTTGAAGCAAAGCATAGTCTAAAATTCAAAAGTTAAATCCTAACTTTGCACCAACAATGGTTTTGGGGATAAAAGGATAGAATTTATTGAAAACTCCCCCTAAACCACTGTATTGAGCAGTCCTAAAACTCGTTTATACGTAATATTATCATACTAGAGTGTTAGGACATCAAAAATACACCAAATATCAGAAAATGGAGCTTATTATCAGAAAACCTAGTGTATCAGTCGACTGGTATCTGAACCAGTCGACTGCTACGCCTGAAATCGAAATTTCAGCCTTTTCAGCCCATTTTCAGAAATGCGGTAAAAATTCCAGAAATCTCGAAAAATCACGAAATTTTGCGTACACATTTCCGAAATCATACTTTATTAAGGAAAAATAATTTGAAAAATATATGTTTTCCAGATTCCAAGATTGATACAAATTTGGAAACTTACAAAAGTTCTAAAGAATTTTCAACCTTTGTATCACTTTTATGATTCACTTGAAAACTGTTTTCCAAAATATAATGAACATAGTTTAAAATATATATGATTTGGAATTTCCAACCATGTTCTTAGAGCTATGTACTCATTACTTGAATACAAGCCTTCCCAATGGTTGGTCCATAAGGTATTTATGTCTCTAGGTGTGTCATTGACTCATAGTAATGCATCATAACAAGCATGATGAGCCAACTACACCTTCCCTATCATCTCACATGGTTCTAAGTGTCTCAATACAAAAATCAAGGTTTCTTAAGGCTTTTTGTGAGATGTATCAAGGTATAAAGATGACATATAAACATGGGATCATGCAAACCTAGAATTTTACTCTACAAGGCACATACCAAGTTCTCTCCTTAAAGATGAAAATTCATTTTCTGAAGAGCTTTGGTGAAGATATCGGCAAGATTGGACTTAGATTCTACATAATTAAGTTCAATGTCCCCTCTTGCCACATGATCTCTTATGAAGTGATGTTTCACTTCAATGTGCTTGGTCCTAGAGTGATGTACCGGATTTTTGGTCAAGTTGATGGTACTCATATTATCACAATAAACTTTAATGTTAGAGTAGTGTAGCTCATAGTCCACAAGAGTATGCCTCATCCAAAGTAATTGAGCTACACAACCACCCATAACCACATATTCGCTTCAGGTTGATAAAGCAACACAATGTTGCTTCCTACTCCAACTAACTAGGGAGGACCCAAGAAATTGGCATCCACCACTAGTACTTTTCCTATCCAATTTGCACCGGCATAATCGAATCGGTATAACCAAGCAATTCAAATGATCTAGTCCTAGGATACCAAAGTCCTACATTTAGGGTGCCTTTAATATATCTTAATATTCTTTTGACGGCTACCAAATGTGATTCTTTGGCACAAGATTGGTATCTTGCACACATACCTACCGCAAATAAAATGTCGGGTCTACTAGCGTGTTAGGTATAGTAGGCTACCAATCATACTCCTATAAAGTTTAAGATCAATTGATTTACCTTCATGATCACTATCTATTCTAGTGCTAGTGGCCATAGGAGTGGTTACAATTTTGGCATTTTCCAAACCAAATTTCTTGATCATTTCATTTGCATATTTGGTTTGATAAATATGAATACCCTCATTGGTTTGTTTGACTTGTAAGCCTAGGAAAAAGGTAAGCTCTCCAACCAAACTCATTTCAAATTCATTTTCTATATTTTTATAAAGTCTTGAAGAAGATCATTATTTGTTGACCCAAAGATGATATCATCAACATATACTTGGGCTATGAATATATCTTTCAATGTTGACTTTATAAACAAAGTTTGATCTACTTGTCCTCTTCTAAAATCCTTAGAAATTAAGAATGATGAAAGTCTTTCATACCATGCCCTAGGAGCTTGTTTTAACCCATATAATGCTTTCCTAAGCTTGCATACATGATTTGGATAATCTATGTTCTCAAACCCGGGTGGTTGCTCCACATATACTTCCTCCTTAATAAAACCATTTAAGAATGCGGATTTAACATCCATTTGGTAAAGTTTAAATCCCATATAGGAAGCATATCCTAGGAGAATTCTAATAGATTCTAATCTAGCAACCGGGGCATAAGTCTCATCATAGTCAAGCCCCTCAACTTGATTAAATCCCCTAGCAACCAACCTAGCCTTATTTCTAGTGATATTTCCTTGATCATCTAGCTTATTCCTAAAAACCCATCTTGTGGTAATTATGGTGCTATCATTGGGTCTAGGCACTAATTCCCACACTTGACTTCTCTCAAATTGAGCCAATTCATCTTGCATTGCCAAAATCCAATCCGGATCATGTAATGCATCATTGATCGATTTGGGCTCAATTTGTGAGATAAGAGCAACTTGACTAGTAGGAGGTCTATGAAATGACCTAGTTCTTACTCCTTGAGATAGATCTCCTACTACTTGGTCAAGTGGATGATCTTGATGAATTCTTAGGTTTCTAGAAGGGGTTTCAATTTGATCATTGTTATCTTCCACCCTTCTCTCATCATCGGAGTCTCCTCTTCCTCCCCCTTGATCATTACCCCTAATGGTCAAATTTTGAAGTTTTTAGGTAATGTCTTGATTATTGTCATTAATATCCTTATCAATGGAGGACTTTCTAGGTTAGGTACTAGTGGTTTCATCGAATTTCACATTTGAGGACTCCTCAATCCCTTGGGTTCTCTTATTATAGACTCTATACCCTCTACTTGTGGATGAGTATCCAACTAGGATTCCCTCATCCGCTTTAGATTCAAATTTCCCTAAGTTATCTTTGGTATTTAAGATATAAACTTTACACCCAAAGACTTTGAAATAGTGAATTATGGGAATAGTTCCATTCCATAGTTCAAAAGGTGTTTTTCCTAAAAACCTATGGATTTGAACCCTATTTTGGATATAGCAAGCGGTATTCACCGCTCGCCACAAGTAGCTAGGAAGTGAATATGCATTAAGCATGGTCCTAGCGGCCTCTTGTAGGGCACGATTTCTCCTTTACACCACCCCATTTTGTTGGGGTGTTCTTGGACAAGAGAACTCATGCTTGTACCCTTGTTCTAAACAAAATTGTGAGAATTTTGAGTTCTCAAATTCACCACCATGATCACTACGAATCCGGTTGATTTTGAGACTCTTTTCATTTTCAACCCTTTTACTAAATCCTATGATTATTTCTAAGGTATCATCCTTATGTTTCATAAAATAGACCCAAGTATACCTAGAAAAATCATCTACTATAACCAAGCAATATTTATTACCATTTAAAGATGGATTACTATGACAATCAAATAAGTCAAGATGCAATAACTCTAATGGTAAAGATGTGTTAGTTAGAGTTTTACCTTTGTGTGATGCCTTTGTTTGTTTTCCTTCTTGGCATGCATCACACAATTTGTTCTTGACATACTTGATCTTTGGTAGTCCTTTGACCAACTTCATCTTGGCTACCTTGGCTATGTTTTTTATGTTGATGTGCCCCAATCTTCTATGCCATAGCCAACATTCCTCTTCTTTTGCAACAAAACACTTAGTAGAGATGTTAGAAGCATATGAAAGATCAACATAATAGATATTTGACTTCCTATATCCAACTAACATGCAATCATTTAATTCCTTGTGTCTAATCATGCATTTAGAGGATTCAAAGGAAACATGATAGTTTGCATCACAAAGTTGACTAACACTCAATAGATTAAACTTCATATTTTCAACTAGCAAGACTTTGTGAATAATAATTTTGGGGGATACCTCAATTGTACCTCTACCTAATATCTTGAGTTTTCCACTATTCCCAAAAGACACCGCTCCTTTCTTCACATATTTAATTGTGGAGAACTTGCTCACATCCCCGGTCATATGTGTTGAGCAACCGCTATCCACAATCCACATACCTCGCTCTCCTACCTAAATCACATGAAAAACACAAGCTTTTGGTACCCAAACATTTGGACCGGTAACATTAAGTAAAAACTTCTTAGGTACCCAAGCTTTCTTAACCTTACCCTTAATAGTTGCTTTCCTATTTATTAATGAAATGTAAGCAACTTCTTTTTCTTTTGGCTTATACCTAAACCGCCTTGTTATAAACCGCTCTTTGTCTACTAAGAATCATATCAAGACACTTTGAGCCATTTGAAAATTTTTCTAAACATGCTTTTAATTCACTAACCTCATCCTTAAGTTTATCATTTTCTTCTTTAAGCATGCAAGAGTCAATATGTGAGGGTTTTTCATTTCTAATGGCTTTTAGTTCTACCTTCATGCTTTTAACCTTAGATTTTGACTTATCTAGAGCTTCTTTAAGATAGGCAATTGATTTATAAAGGAGCTTAACCTTAGGAGAGTTCATTACCTCATCGTCACTAGATGACGATTCATTGCTTGAGGAATCTTCTTGGCTTGAGGTGCTCGAATCATCTCCTAGGGCCATGAGTGCCACATGGTGTGTGATGTGGCAAAGCTCATCATCGGAGGAAGAATCTTCAATGCTTGGTGTGTCCCATGTGGTTTGAGCCACCATGGCCTCCTTCTTCTTCTTTTCCTTTTTGTCCTTCTTTTTCTTTTCTTTTTCCTCCTTCTTTTTTAGCTCCGGGCAATTCGGCTTTATGTGCCCCTTCTTGTTGCAAGCATGACAAATCACATTATTATTAAAACTTGAATTACCATTAAATTTACCTTTTGAGGAATGAGACCCCTTCCTTGCTTCTCTATTCTTGAACTCTCTTGACTTCCTATAAAGCTTCTTGACGAAATTTGCCATTTCACTAGATGAGTCTCCATCACTACTTGACTCATCCTCCGACTCGGATGATGATGATGCTTCTTTTCTTTCCTTCTTCTTCTTTTCTTTCTTGTCCTTCTTTTCAACGAATAGAGCTAAACCTTTTTCCTTAGAGGACATGTTAGTTTGCTCATGTAATTCAAACTCACAAAACAATTCATCAATTTTAATTTGAGATAAATCTCTAGTTACCTTAATTGCATCAACTATAGAAGTCCATAAAGAATTTCTAGGAAATGCTTGTAAAATATACCTTACCAAATCTCGATTGTCAACTCACCTATGATATGGAGTCCGTTAACAATTTCTTTGAACCTTCCATGCATTTGACTTACGGTTTCATGCATCTTCATTTGGAAGGCTTGAAGTTGTCCAATCAATAGGTCCTTCTTGGCCCTCTTTGATTCCTTGGAACCTTCATTTAGCTCAATGAGCTTTTCCCATAATTCCTTGGCGGATTCGAAGGTCCCACCTTGTTAAGTTGCTCCATGGTAATCCCACATTGAATGGTGAGTACCGCCTTTGCATTTGACTAAACTCCTATTCATTTCTCTTGTCCAATCCTTGCTCGAATAGGGTTTCCACGCTCATCCACCGTTCCTTGAAGCCATCTACAACACTATGCCAAATTTCAATATTACTCATTAAATAGTATTTCATCCTACCTTTCCAATATGTGACTCCCATCGAAGAGTGGTGGCTTGGCGATGCTATATCCCTCTTGAAGAGCCATTGATGCCTTGGTTGATGGTGAGATCTTCCAAGCAATCCGGCTCGATACCACTTGTTAGGACCCTTGGAATAGCTAGAGGGGGTGATTAGCGTTTCTTCGATTCTACAAACAAGTTAGCGGAAGCAATAAAAATGAATGAATGAATAAGAAATACGAAACCAATGCTAACACCCGATGTTACGTGGTTCGAGATGACGCCCTACTCCTACTAGGTAATCCGTAAGGTGGATTAGTCATAGCCAAGCTTCACTATCTTCTCCTTTGGATGAACCGAGGTGGAGAAACCTTTCTTACAATGATCTCCTCTTCTTTACAATGATGGATGATCAAGAACAAGAGAAGAGGAGGTTTTGAATCACTAAAAACACTTAGGAAGGTTGGTGAGCACGAGGATGTAGTTAGGATTAAGAGCACTAGCCTCACCAAGCTTCCCATGGCCCCTTTATAGTAAGAGGGGCTGTTTTTCCGTTGGCGCCGATCACCGACTGATGCATGCCATCACCGATCCGCCGGCCAACACTGAATGCGATCTCCGTGGAGATTCGTAGTCGCAATCTCCAACGCCAGTGATCACGATCCGATCCTCTATCACCGATCGATGGGGTGATCACCGAGTGATCAAGGCGCACGAGTGAGACCGCATTCGCGTGGCGATATTTCCTTGATCACATCGACCGATTTCCTTGGCACGATCGATCACGATCCCGACCGATATGCCCAAAGGCCGACCGATAGTTAGGTATCACCCAGATCCGATCGCTCGACCGGCCGATCGATACATCGATCCCGATCGATACTCATCAAGTATGAGTAATTCATACTTGATTTTATACCCTAGACCTAGACTTAACCTTCTAGCTCCTTAATAAGCCTTGCGCCTTCAGGATCCCTCCGAGTCCGCGACTTGTTCATCCTTTGCGCTTTGCTTCCAAGAGCTTCCTTCGGTTTTGTCATGTCTTGGGTTGCCAAATGCTTGGACTTTACGCCGCCAAGACTACAAGCTTGGACTTATGCTGCCAAGACTTTACTTTGGACTTCCTTTGCCAAGGTTCACTTTGGACTTTATGCCGCGAAGACTACAAGCTTGGACTTATGCTGCCAAGACTTTACTTTGGACTTCCTTTGCCAAGGTTCACTTTGGACTTTATGCTGCCAAGACTACAAGCTTGGTCTTATGCCGCCAAGTCCATCCCTTGGACTTCCTTTGCCAAGATCATACTTGGACTTCCTTTTACCAAGTACTTCATCCTTGGATTTCCCTGTCACTTAAACACATTCGTAATTAGATCACAAGATATTGCCTAACTTAGATGATTAGCCAAACATCAAAACATATAAATGCTTGGAGTCATGATTCTTTTGATACCCAAGCATTTGGACCGGAAACATCATTTAAATATTTCTTTGGGACCCATGATTTCTTAACTCTACCCTTAATGGTTGCCTTTCTATTAATTAAAGAGATATAGGCAATGCCCTTATCCTTAGGTTTGTATCCTATACCAGCTTTGTTGTAAATGACTCTTTGATCTCTAAGGATCATGTCAAGATATCTTGAGCCACTAGTGAACTTTTCTAAACATCCCCTTAGTTCACAAACTTCATTCTTAAGTTTTTCATTTTCATCCTTAAGCATGCATGAGTCAACACATGAAGGTTCTTCATTTCTAATTTCCTTTATTTCTATTTTCAAATTCTTAACCTTAGATTTAGATATATCCAATGCATTCTTAAGATAGGCAATAGCCTTGTATAATAATTCTACTTTATGGGAGTCATTTACCTCATCGTCACTAGATGATGATTCGTCGATTGATGAGGCTTCTTCTTGACTTGATTCACTAGAGTCATCCCCCAATGCCTTGAGTGCCTCATCATCGTCGGATGAGTCCTCCACACTTTGAGTGCCCCATGTGGTTTGGGCCACCATAGCCTCCTTATTCTTCTTCTTCTCCTCCTTTTTCTTCTTCTTCTTCTTTTTCTTCCTTCTTCTTCAACTCCGAGCAATTTGGCTTGATGTGCCCCTTTTTGTTGCATCCATGACAAGTAATGTTAGAATTAAAATTTGAATTATATCTTGATCTACCTTTTGAAGATTTAAACATCTTCTTAACATCTTTCTTGGTGAGTCTTCTTGATTTACCCGCCCATTTTTTGACAAAATGAGTTATCTCATTTGCTAACATTTCTTCATCACTACTTGATGGTTCATCCTCCGATTCGGATGAGGATGATTCTTCTTTCTTCTCCTTCTTCTTCTTCTCCTTCTTTCCTACAAGAAGAGTTAGACCTTTCTCCTTTGATGACATGTTAGCTTGCTCGTGCAACTGAAATTTACAAAACAATTCATCTAATTTTACTAAAGAGAGATCTCTAGAGACCTTATAAGCATCGACCATTGCTGCCCATAAGGTAGTTCTAGGAAAAGCTTGAAGAATGTATCTTACCAAATCCTGGTTGTCTACCTTCTCATCGATGATGTGGAGTCCATTGATGACCTCCTTGAATCTATAGTGCATTTGGCTTACGATCTCATTTGTCTTCATGGTAAAGGTTTGGAGTTGACCTATCAATAGGTCCCTCTTGGCTCTTCTTGTCTCCTTGGACCTTCATTGAGCTCAATAAGCATCTCCCAAAGTTCTTTGGTGGAGTCGAATGGTTTGACTTTTCTCAATTGTTCTTTTGAAAGCCCACATTGAAGTGTTGTTGTTGCTTTAGCATTTGCTTGAGCTTTCCTCACCATTTCTCTTGTCCAATATTTTGTCAATAGTGGCGCTCCAAATTCATCAATGGCTTCTCGAATCCATCTACAACACTAAATCAATTGTCAATGTCATTTATGAGGTAGTATTCCATCCAACCTTTCCAATAGGCAAAATCATTGTCGTCAAAGAATGGCAGTCGTATCGTACTATAACCCTCTTGAAAGGTCATCTTGCTCCGGTGGATGGTTAGATCTTCCGATGCAATCCGACCTCTAATACCATGATCCTTGAGGATTGGCTAGAGGGGGGAATAACACTTCTTTGATTTCTACAAGCTTGTTAGCGGAAGAAATGCAAGCAAAATAACAATTAGAATGAAAATAAAAGAAATCAATGCTAACACATCGATGTAACATGGTTTGGAGATGACGCTCCTACTCCACGGTAATCCGTAAGGTGGATCACTCCTCACAAGCTTTCACTAAAACCTCCTTTTGATGAGAACACCAAGGTGAAGAAGCCTTCTTTACAACCACACTCTTCTTCTTTACAAGATGATAGAGTTAAGTTTGAGAAGAAGAGGTTAAGAACACTTGAAAGCTTATAGAAAAACTTGAGGAGCTTAGAATGAATGATTAGAATGAAATAATTACACATATCCAAGCTCCTCTAGCTTCCTTTTATAGAGCAAGATTATTTTTTCCCATTGAGCTCGACATCAGTCAACTACTGCTAATCCAACGGCTTTTGACGAAGCTTGATTGTGATCATCATGGCTCAACGTCCACTTGATCAATCGACTGCTCATATCAGTAGTTGACTGCTCAAGTCATCAATCAATTGCTCCAAGCAATCAGTCGACTAAAAATATTTATGTGCTCATGTCCACTTAAATCATTCGATTGCCCATACATGGCAAACTGACTACTTAACCAGTCGATTGGTCATAATCCCAGTCGATTGTTCAAGCCTTATGGACCCTCGAATGTTGAACACTCAAGACCAGTCGACTGGTATAAGCCACCAGTCGACTGATACACTTCAAGTATGACTAATTCATAATTGAAAACATACCCTAAGCCTAAACTTAATCGTCTATCTTCTCCATCAGCCTTGTGCCTCCAGGATCTCTCCGAGTCCACGACTCCTTCATCCTTGCTCTTGACTTCAAAAGCTTCCCTCTGTTTCGTCATGAAAGCTTTGGGTTTCTCCTTTGCCAAAGTCCGCTTAGACTTTACTCTGCCAAGATTACATGCTTCAACTTACGCTACCAAGACCTTGTCTTTGAACTTCCTTTGCCAAGGTCGCTTGGATTTTACGATGCCAAGATTATATGCTTGGACTTATGCTGCCAAGACCTTCCCCTAGACTTTCCTTGCTAAGATTCACACTTGGACTTTCTCTTTACCAAGTCTTCATACTTCCTAGCACTTAAATATTCATGTTAGATCACAATTATTACCGAACTTCAAATGATTATCCAAACATCAAAATACATTAATGATTGGAGCATTCTTGCACCAATATATTTTTTATCTCCTGCACTACTAATCCAAGATTAAGTCTTGGGATATTTTTTTGTTTTGTTTATGCATGCAAGTATCGGAAAGTCCTCGACCAAACTAACCATGGAGGAGCAACCCATAAGGCCTGGAATTGAGGAAGGTAAAAAATTAAATATAAATTTTAATTATCATGTTATATGTTTCAAATGCTGGGAGAGATGATATTATAAAAATAAGTACCCTACTCGTAAGCTTGGAAATGCACAAGTGGTAGCAAAGGAAGAACCAATGCTTAGAGTCCGGAGGAACAAAGAGCACATTATGTGCTTTGGGTGCAAACGGTTCGACAATTACAAAAATCGGTGCCCCAAAAAAGAAGGTTAGAAGATTTAAAATTTTTGAAATTTATATTTTTGAATGGCATGATAATTTAGATATTAATTATAGTCTTATTAATGATGATCAATTGAATTTACCTAAGTTTAGTTCAATTAATAAAGATGTAGAAATTAATTCAACTAAGAATAAATCAAATAATTCAGATTTAATTATATTAAATAATAAAAAAATTAGTAAATAAAATTCTCAAGCTAATCAAACTATTAATCAAATTAATCAAAAACTTAATCAGGTTTTTAATCTAGACCTAGATTAAATCAAGATTAAAACCAATCTAGAACTTAATCAGAATGATCAAAGACTATATAAGAATAATCAAAGCCTATATCAAAATAATCAAACCCTAAATCTGATTAATCAAGATAATTCTGAATTAAAAAACTCAAATTTGAAAAATTCTACCTTAAAAAATTCTAATAATCCTAATAATACTATCTTGAAAAAGTATAATAATCCTAATAATACTATCTTGAAAAATTCTAATAATCCTATTTTAAAAAATTCTAATAATCCCAATAATACTATTTTGAAAAATTGTAATAATCCTATTGTGAAAAATTGTAATAACCTTATTTTGAAAAATTGTAATAATCCTATTTTGAAAAATTCAAATTTAAAAAATTCAAAATTAGATTTAAATAATTTGAAATCTAATTTAAAAATTCTAATCCTAATTTGAAAAATTCTATTTTGAAAAATTCAAAACCTAACCTAATTAAGAATTCACACTTAATTAATCAAACTAATAAGATTAATTATAATAGAGTACAATTTGATTATATACAAATTAATGATTAAGTAATTAAACCTTCAACTTTTAAAAATTCAACTAATAAATATATAGATTTGGTTACAAGTCTAAGTTAACCAAAAATAAAGATCCTAAAATTTATAATCCTAATTATCATAGAGTACCCTATAATTATGGAACAAATAAAATTCTACCTAAAAAACTAACTACTTGTTTGAATTGATTGAATATGACATGCTCATTCATACATATCATGTTTAATTATGTCATGTCATACATACTAGCCATAATTATCATAGAATGGTTAGATAGGACAAATGGTTAATTAACCTCGACAATATGGTATCAGGACACGGTGAGATAATAGTACCTTAGGAAAACAAAATCAAGTGTATTTGGATTTAATAAGGAGTATCTGGATTGGTGCACTTAGCCAAGTAGAACTAACTGAAGCTACCTCACCACATCCTAAACTAGTTAGAAAAGGATTTGATCCTAAGCAAATTAAGTGTATAATTTCTTAAGTTGACTTTGTCTAAGAAAGTGGTCGATGTTCCGATCAAAGAAGGCCTTTGTGTCTCGCCACGACCTGAAATCCCTCTTTCGAAATGTTCACTTAACTATCTAAAGGTTAAATCTGAATCTAACCCAAGGTTAATTAATTTTTCAGTCATTAAAATTAATTAAGTAAAATTGAAAGTCACCCCACTAAACTCATAAGGTTAACATGTACTGTTTGTATTGAGACATAAAATGGGTGAGATGTTAAGGACAATCAAATTGATTTTTTTTCAAAATCTATACATATATATTTTCTTAAAATTATTTTTCTATATTGATTGTCATGTTTGTTATAGTTATACTTAGTTTTTGAAAACCTATATTTTCTCAAAAGGTTGATTGATTGACCAGATCCTTAGGTCAATTTCAGGTACCTAAACCCTCAAGACATTTAGGAAAATCTTCCTTGTAGTTAATGAGGATGTCCTAAGAGTATGTTAGGTTAAGGGGAGGTTTTGATTGACCGAGACTCTCTAAACATTTAGGTAAGTGTTACTTGTGGTTAACAAGAGAATATCCTAAAGGCAAGTTAGGTTAAGGGGGAGGTTCAAATTTAAAAATCAGTACTTATAAGCTTTTTAAAAAATATATTGCAAAAAAAACATGATTTGAAAAATGCTATATATCTTTTCCTTTAACCATTCGTTGAAAATATTCTTGTAAAATTCTTAAAAATAAATTATTTATTTTCAGAGTATTTTGAAAACTTTACTACACGTTAAGTATATAATCTTTTTAAAAGATAAAATCATTGTTGGTCCAGGACTTAGAGAATCTAAAATCACATCCTTTTTAATAATATGCTAAAGGGGGAGAAAAGCCTTAAGTTAGACAAACTTAATATGTTTAGCTACCTCTAATTAGGCATAAGACCTATTAGATTTTTTAGTACATTGGTTTGTTAGACAAATTTAATATCTCTAGTTACCTCTAGTTTGACATAAGACCTATTAGACATTTTAAAATTATTTTTGATATATGTCAAAGGGGGAGAGATGTTAAGTTAAGTTAATAAATTCACTAAATATTAAGGGGAGGTATTACTAAGGGGGAGTCTTTCATGATTCATGCATTATCTTTCATTTTATTAATTCATTTATTTCCTTAACTTGGAATCATGTTGCCATAAATCAAAAAGTGGGAGATTGTTGGTGCAGGGGCACTAGATAATCGAACCTGGATTTTGATAATGACAAAGGTTCAAAGTTAAGTCATATTATATCTTATATTTTGTGTCAAGCTTGCAGGTCTTAGTAAGTTTGCAAGATCAGAAGCTAAGAAGTCCAACATGTCAAAGGACCATGGGTTGGCAAAGGTAAGCTCCGAGTGAGGAGCGGTGGTAAGGATGTTGGAGCTATTGCTCTAAGTTATGTTTTGGTGTTTGTCAGATGTTTAAGTAGTGTAGGTGTGAGAAATCCAAAGGGTAAATCTTGGTGTGAGAAATCCAAGTGCTTTGGTGAAAGATAAATCCAAAGGGTAAATCTTGGTGTGAGAAATCCAAGTGCTTTGGTGAAAGATAAATCCAAGGGTGGACCTTGGTGAAAAGTCCAAGATGGTTAATTCCTTGGCAGATGAAAAATCCAAGGGTGTACCTTGGTGAAAAGTCCAAGAAGGGCAATTCCTTGGCAGGCAGAAATTCCTTGCAGAAGCGGCAAGGTGAAAAGTCCAAGAATGGTCGGAGGTCGGAGTCTTGGCAAGTAAAGGATCTCTGGGTAGAGTCTTTACTAGGCGTTTTTCAATCTTAGAGTTGACTGAAACAATGGGTCATAAGGACAACAATGAGTTGACACTTCAACTGTTGCCCTTACTGCATTTATCAGTCGAAAAATTTGTTGACAGCCAGGAGTAGTCAAGGCAGTTCCTCGACTAAACATTGTAGCAGCTAATGGGAGTGTTGCAAGACAATTGGCAGTTGAGCCGACACCTCGACCAGCTCTTCAACTGAGGCAGTCGAGGCAATGCCTCGACTGATAGTCGGCAGCTGCGGATAGAAGCGAGTGAGCTTCGACTGGTGCCTCGACTACAGCAGAAGAAACCTCGGCATTTAACATGAACAGTCGAGCCAGCGCCTCGACTGGCCTTCAGAAAAATTGCACAGATGCAAGGTGCGCTCAACTGCTACCTCGACTGGTGGGAAACCAGTTCACGATTCTGGTAAAAATTTTATCTGTTCTTCCGCGTGTTTGAGTTTTACAGGTTTCTGCTCGAGTGGATGACCTAATCTTTTAGCTCGTGGACGTTTTCAAATGGCGTGGACAAAATTGATTGGAGATTGGAGCAAAGGTCAAGGGATTAGGGTTGCACAGAAATAAAAAGGGCTGGCTCTGTTTTCAGTAGGTCATCGCTCGAATGAAACTGAAAGTTTTCCTGTGATTGCAAAACAGCCTTTTGTTGGTGTTTTTTGTGCTGCTAATCGATTGACAACCAACTGAATCTGACTTTCCCTCCTGTGGATGATTGATTGTCTGAGAAAGAGTCGTGTCCATTGTCTCTACTGGCGCTCTGAATTCTGCTTGGTTGGTGCTCTGAAAATCTAGACGGTTAAGACCATTGTTGCACTCACGATCATCTCGCTACCTCCATTTCTCAGCTGTGAAGGTTAAGAGTTTTGTGTGTTGGTTTTTTATTTCCATTGCTTTCTATTTGTGATCATCTATATTTGCATATATGTATAGGTTCTTGTTTAGATATTGCTTATAAGTTCATTTTAGATTCCTGTATTAATTTCATATCTAGAGAGTCTATAATCTATAAGTTTTAAGAGGTTTCTCCACCTTCGAAGTATTCTTCGAAAAGGAGAAAATATAGAGGTAGGCCTTGGACTAGCAGCTCTAGGAGAGAGTTGTGAACTAAGTAAAAATTGGTTGTGTCACTTGTTGTCATGCCCCGAGAGTATGTCGAACTGAAAATCAAACGGACAACATCTCCCCTGTACGTGACAACATATCCTGTTTATACAAGGCCCTTGGGCCCACAATAGATATAACATAAACACACGTAAACATACAACACAACAAAACACAGTGGAAACTAACACAACTACAATACAACCACACTATGCATACCGGTATGACTAACACCAAACTAAGAAAATACCGTATCAAAACCAGAAAGCACGATACAACAACAATAGTGTCCAACACTACAAATCATTACATAAAACCAAATACATATCGAAACACCAACGATAAATCCCAAAAGCTTGGACTCTCTCAGAGTTGAGATGAGACGATGCCAGCCAGCGATGCTCCAAGCCATCACGAAGACTTCTACATGCTACTTGGGCGACAGAAAAACCCAGGGTTCGTGGTGGTGAGTATAACTCAGTAGGTAATAAGGGAGAACATGTATTTATATCAAATATCACATGTCATTCAACAACATAACCTAGAGGTATAACAAGGATACCAGCATAGTATATAAATACATGCATATATCGTCTAACCAAATAAACAACGTATAATGCAGACATACCTGAAAGTCTGCTATGCTACTCTGATCCAACCTGAGCATATATCTAATATATAACAGGAAGAGTAATACTATCTCACAATATACTCATGATACAGGTCAAAGGTATCTAATGGTCTATCCAACAAGTATACAGGTATCCGACACAACCGTATAACATATGCATGTAGCATGTATGAAGATGATGTACAACCAAATGCAGCAAGCATAGTACAATCAAATGCAACATCACAATAAGCATATATATATATAGACTGCATCTATATATATATATATATTAATCACAACCATCCATATATATATATATATATATATATATATATATATATACATGCATATATGTATATATATATGGTAATATGCAAAGCGTCATATGATACGGCAATGCAGCATGCATGGTCATGCCTGCGCACCCCTACTCGCTACCATGACCCCAGTGTGGCCTAGGTGGCACGACATGATGTTGGTGCAACAATGCCCCAAGCATTTATATGTTTTGATGTTTGGATAATCATCTAAGCTAGGCAACAAATTGTGATCTAATGGTGAACATGTTTAAGTGACAGGTAAAGGCAAATTCCAAGTATGATCTTGGCAAGAGAAGTCCAAAGTAAAGGTTTGGCGGCATAAGACCAAGCATGTTGTCTTGGCGGCATTAAGTCCAAACAGATTTTGGCAAAGGAAGTCCAAAGGCAAGTCTTGGCAGCGTAAGTCCAAGCATGTAGACTTGGCGGCGTAAAGTCCAAGCATGCCTTGGCAAAGGAAACCCAAGACATGACAAAACCGAAGGAAGCTCTTGGAAGCAAAGCGCAAAGGATGAACAAGTCGCGGACTCGGAGGGATCCTGGAGGCGCAAGGCTTAAGGAAGAGCTAGAAGGTTGAGTCTAGGTCTAGGGGGTAAAATCAAGTGTGAATTACTCATACTTGATGAGTATCGATCGGTCAGTGCTCGATCGAGTCGGGATGAAACCACGACCATCGATCGATCGCTTTGGTCATGGCGATCGATGTTGCGATCGATCGATTGCCAGCAAGGCGATCAAATGATCAAGTTAAATACAGGCACAGAGTGGAGTCACACTCGACTGCCACCTGTGATCAGTCAACTGATGAGAATGTCGTTGGAGGAAATGACTCTGAATCCCGCGAATCTGACTATTCAGAAGCCATTAACCGCGCCGGCAGTCGACTGATGTTGTGCATCAGTCGACTGATGGTGCTCCAATGGGAAAATCAGCCTTCTCTCTATAAAAAGAGGGTTGGTGGAGGTTTTTGGGGTTAATGCTTATTCTCTGATTATTCTCTCAAGCCACCACGAGTTTTCAAGCTTTCTAGTGATTTTAAATCTCCTCCTCCTCTCTCTAAGCTCAAGTTTCATTCTTTGTAAGAAGAGGAGGATTGTTTGTAAAGAAAAGCTTCATAGTGATTTAATTAGGGTTGATCCACCTCAAGGATCACCGTGGAGTAGGAGCGTCATCTCCGAACCACGTAAAAGAATCGTGTTAGCGTGTTTTTCATTTGTGTTGTTATTACTTGTGTTGTGCTTCTGCTAATATTTTTGTAGAGACAAAAAATAAGCTATTCACCCCCCCCCTCTAGCTTCAAATCGATCTCCAACAAGTGGTATCAGAGCCCGGATCGCATCGGAAGATCTAACAATCAACCGGAGCAAAAATGGCTTTCCAAGAGGCGTATAGCACGGCGAGGCCTCCGTTCTTCGACGGCAACGACTTCGGCTATTGGAAAGGTAGGATGGAGTATTACTTAATGAATGATATTGAGAATTGGTTTAGTGTTGTAGATGGTTTCGAGAAGCTGGTGGATGAACACGGAGCACCCATACCGACGAAGGATTGGACAAGAGACATGGCCAAGAAGGCTCAAGCCAACGCCAAGGCAACAACCACACTTCAATGTGGTTTGTCAAAAGAGCAATTAAGCAAAGTGGGGCCATTTGAATCGGCAAAGGAGCTTTGGGAGAAGTTGATAGAGCTCAACGAAGGATCCAAGGAAACAAGAAGGGCCAAGAGAGATCTCCTAATTGGCCAACTTCAAAGCTTCTCCATGAAGACCAATGAGACCGTGAGCCAAATGCACGGTCGCTTCAAAAGAAGTAGTCAACAGACTACATGTTATAGGTGAGAAGGTCGACAACCGAGACCTTGTAAGGTATGTGCTCCAAGCTTTCCCTAGAACAACCTTATGGGCTTCAATGGTAGATGCCTATAAGGTCTCTAGGAATCTCTCTTTGGTTAAGTTAGATGAGCTATTTTGTGAATTTCAATTACATGAACAAGCTAACACTTCATCCAAAGATAAGGGTATAGCTCTTTTTGTAGGAAAGAAGGACAAGAAGAAGAAGGAGAAGAAAGAAGTGTCCTCCTCATCCGAATCCGAGGAAGACTCATCAAGTAGTGAAGATGAGCTATCGGCAAGCGAAGTGGCTCATTACGTCAAGAAATTTGGTGGGAAGTCAAGGAAACTCACCAAGAAAGATGTGAGGAGGATGTTCCAATCCTCAAGAGGTAAGTCTTCAAATAGTTCAAATTCTACCTCTAATGTAACTTGCTTTGGTTGCAACAAGAAAGGGCATATAAAGCCAAATTGCCCGGAACTAAAGAAGAAGGAGGAGAAGGAAAAGAAAAAGAAAGAAAAGAAGGAGAAGAAGAAGAAGGAGGCAATGGTGGCACAAACATGGGGCACTCTAAGCATGGAGGATTCTTCCGACGATGAAGAAGTTTGTCACGCCACCCGGAATCTAGCCCTTATGGCATTGGAGGAGGAAGCCGGGAGTTCAAGTGAAGAGTCCTCATCTTCTTCTTCAAGCGACGAATCATCATCTAGTGATGATGATGAGGTAAACAACTCCCCTAGGGCAGATTTACTTTACAAGACAATTGCATGTCTTCAAAAGGCTTTGAATAGATTGAAAACTAGGATTAAGGATTTAAAAGTAGAGATAAAATCACTTAAGAGTGTAGAACCTTCTTGTAGTAAATTATCTTGTGATGATGATGCATGTACCCTTAGGGATGAAAATGATGAATTAAGAAAAGAAATAGGTAATTTAAAAGCATGCTTAGAAAAATTTACTAATGGTTCTAAATATCTAGACATGATAATTAAGGATCAAAGGGCTATTTACAACAAGGCCGGACTAGGATATAGGCCTAAGGAAAAGGAGGTAGCATTTACATCCCTTGTTAGTAGAAAATCCATAATTAAAAGCAAGGGTAGAAAGGCTTGGGTCCCTAAGAAATTTCTAATTAATGCTAGTGGTCCTAAGATTTGGGTACCTAAGGATTGTATTTTTTATGTGATATAGGTAGAAGAACCAAGCTTGTGGATAGTTGATAGTGGGTGCTCAAAGCACATGACCAGTGATGAGAGAAAATTCTCCATTATCAACCACACTAGCAAGGGAAAGGTATCATTTGGTAATAGTGGCAAACTTAAGATTCTAGGAAAGGGCACAATTGAGGTATCCCCCAACCTTGCCATTCATAAAGTATTATTGGTTAAAAATATGAAATTTAATTTACTTAGTGTAAGCCAACTATGTGATGCAAATTTTGATGTTAAATTTGATTCCTCAAAATGTTTTATAAGACATAAAACTCTAAATGATTGCATGTTAGTAGGTTTTAGGAAATCAAATATATACTATGTTGATTTATCCTATGCTACTAATGCTTCTACTAAGTGTCTTATTGCAAAAGAGGAAGAAAGTTGGCTTTGGCATAGGAGGCTAGGACACATAAACATGAAGAACATAGCCAAAATAGCAAAAATGAAGTTAGTCAAAGGGTTTCCCAAAGTTAAATTTCTCAAGGACAAAATGTGTGATGCATGCCAAGAAGGGAAACAATCAAAAACATCACACAAAGGTAAAAATTTACTTAGTACCGCTTTACCTTTAGAACTTTTGCATATGGACTTATTTGATTATCATAGTACCCCCTCTATGATTGGTAGTAAATATTGCCTAGTAATAGTAGATGATTTCTCTAGGTTTACTTGGGTATTTTTCTTGAAAAATAAAGATGAAACCCTAGGAATAATCATAGGATTTAGCAAAAGAGTAGAAAATGAAAGAAAACTCAAAATCAACCGGATCCGTAGTGATCATGGTGGAGAATTTGAGAATTCTAATTTCTTAACCTTTTGCTTAGAACAAGGGTACAAGCATGAGTTTTCTTGTCCTAGAACACCCCAACAAAATGGGGTTGTGGAAAGGAAACATCGTGCCCTACAAGAAGCAGTTAGGACAATGCTTAATGTATACTCCTTACCTAGCTACTTGTGGGCGGAAGCGGTTAACACCGCTTGCTATATCCAAAATAGGGTATTAATTCATAGGTTTTTAGGAAAAACTCCATTTGAATTGTGGAATGGTACAATTCCAACAATTCATTATTTTAAGGTCTTTGGACGTAAAGTCGATATTTTAAATACCAAAGACAACCTAGGTAAGTTTGAGTCCAAAGCGGATGAGGGAATCCTAGTTGGATACTCATCCACTAGTGTTGGGTATAAAGTTTACAATAAAAGGACTCAAAAGATTGAAGAATCTTCAAATGTCCAATTTGATGAAACTTCCAATACATATCCTAGGAAATCCCCTATTGATGATGATATTAATAATGAAAATCAAGAAATTACCCAACAATTTCAAGATTTAACCTTAGGGGGTAATGATCAAGGGGGAGGATTGAATCAAGGGGGAGTAAGAGGTGATTCCGATGATAAGCAAAGAATTGAGATTAATTATGATCAACCTCAAATTAATACACCTCCTAGAACTATAAGAGTTCATCAAAATCACCCCTTAGATCAAATTGTGGGTGAATTATTTCAAGGTGTTAGGACTAGGTCATTTCATAGGGATCCCACTAGTCATATAGCTCTAATTTCTCAAATTGAGCCCAAAACAATCAAAGATGCATTACTTGATCCGGATTGGATATTAGCAATGCAAGATGAATTGGCTCAATTTGAAAGGAGTCAAGTATGGGAGTTAGTTCCTAGACCTAATGAAAACACCATCATTACTACAAGATGGGTCTTTAGGAACAAACTAGATGACCAAGGGAATAATACTAGGAATAAGGCAAGATTAGTTGCAAGGGGCTTTAATCAAGTTGAAGGACTTGACTATGATGAAACATATGCCCCGGTTGCTAGGTTAGAGTCTATTAGAATACTATTAGGGTATGCCTCCTATATGGGTTTCAAACTCCATCAAATGGATGTCAAATCGGTATTCTTAAATGGGTTTATTAAGAAAGAAGTATATGTAGAACAACCTCCCGGGTTTGAGAATATGGACTATCCAAACCATGTATACAAGCTTAGAAAAGCTTTGTATGGTTTGAAACAAGCTCCCCGGGCTTGGTATGAAAGGTTATCATCTTTCTTAATTTCTAAGGACTTTAAAATGGGTAGTGTAGATCAAACTCTATTTATAAAGTCAACATCAACGGACATCTTTGTAGCCCAAGTATATGTTGATGACATTATCTTTGGGTCAACAAATGATGAACTTCTCCAAGACTTTATTAAGAATATGGAAAAAGAGTTTGAAATGAGTCTAGTTGGGGAATTAAATTTCTTCCTAGGATTACAAGTTAAACAAACAAGTGAAGGAATTTATATTTACCAAACCAAATATGCTAAGGAAATGATCAAGAAATTTGGTTTGGAAAATGCTAAAGTAGTTTCAACTCCAATGGCATCCAATACTAAAATAGATAGTGATAATGAAGGAAAACAAATTGATCTTACTCTCTATAGGAGCATGATTGGTAGCCTTTTGTACTTAACCACTAGTAGACCCGACATATTATTTGCGGTTGGTATGTGTGCTAGGTATCAATCTTGTGCAAAAGAATCTCATTTAGTTGTCGTTAAGAAAATATTAAGATATATTAAAGGCACACTAAATGTAGGACTATGGTACCCTAGGACTAGGTCTTTTGATTTGGTTGGGTACACCGATTCTGATTATGCCGGTTGCAAATTGGATCGGAAGAGTACTAGTGGTGGATGCCAATTTCTTGGGTCCTCCCTAGTTAGTTGGAGTAGTAGGAAGCAACCTTGTGTTGCCCTATCCACCACCGAGGCCGAGTATGTGGCTATGGGTGGTTGTGTAGCTTAATTACTATGGATGAAACATACCTTAGAAGATTATGAGTTATCTTACTCCAACATGAAAGTATTTTTTGATAATGTGAGCACCATAAACTTGACCAAAAATTCGGTGCATCACTCTAGGACCAAGCACATTGAAGTGAAACAACACTTCATTAGAGATCATGTGGCTAAGGGGGACATTGAGCTTAATTACATTGAATCCAAGTTCAACCTAGTCGATATATTTACCAAGGCTCTCCCCGAGGTAGAATTCTCATCACTTAGGAGAGAACTTGGAATGTGCTTGGTTGTGTAAAGGTGTAGGTTTGCATGATCCTATAGAAATACTAGGATTTATACCTTTAAGCATCTCACAAAATACCTTGTTATGATTCATTACTATGGACCAAAGTATCATCTAGAGACATTGATCCTTCATTGGACCAATCATTTGGAAGGCTAATACACAATTGATGTGCATATAGCTCCAAGAACATGATTGGAAATGTCAAATAAAACATATTTTAAACTATGTTTATCATATTTTGAAAAACAGTTTTCAAGTGAAACACAAAAGTGATACAAAGTTTGCAAAAACATTAGAACTTTTGTTAGTTTCCAAGTTTGTATCAATCTCGAAATCTGGAAAACATATATTTTTCAAAATATTTTTCCTTGATAAAGTATGATTTCAGAAATGTGTACGCAAAATTTCAGGATTTTTTGAGATTTCTGGAATTTCTAACGCATTTCTGAATTTGGACTAAAAAGGTTGAATTTCGGATTTCAAGCGTAGCAGTCGACTGGTTCAGAAACCAGTCGACTGATACACTGTGTTTTCTGATAAATAGCTCCATTTTCTGATATTTAGTGTATCTTTGATGTCCTAAAGCCATAGCATGATAATATTGAGTATAAACAATTTTTAAGACTGTTTAATGCGGTGTTTTAGCGGGAGTTTCATAAGATGTATCTTTTTCATTCCCAAATTTACATTGTTGGTGCAAAGTTAGGATTTAAACCTTCAAATTGTTTGATAGACTTTTGCTCCACATGTATTTTACTCATCATTAACTATATCATGGATTAAGGGGGAGCTAAATTTCAATTCTATACCTTAGTTCAAGATTACAACGCATTCAATTCTTCTATGAAATATATGATTTCTTCTCTTTTTGATGTATGTCAAAGGGGGAGAAGAAATGTTTAAGTTAGAATTGGATATATGATTATGTGATATGATTATGTGTGTATCTTTAAAATACCTAACTTAAATGATTGTCAAACATCAAAAAGGGGGAGATTGTTGGTGCAACAATGCCCCAAACATTTATATGTTTTGATGTTTGGATAATCATCTAAGTTAGGCAACAAATTGTGATCTAATGGTGAACATGTTTAAGTGACAGGTAAAGGCAAATTCCAAGTATGATCTTGGCAAGAGAAGTCCAAAGTAAAGGTTTGGCGGCATAAGACCAAGCATGTTGTCTTGGCGGCATTAAGTCCAAACGGATTTTGGCAAAGGAAGTCCAAAGGCAAGTCTTGGCAGCGTAAGTCCAAGCATGTAGACTTGGCGGCGTAAAGTCCAAGCACGCCTTGGCAAAGGAAACCCAAGACATGACAAAATCGAAGGAAGCTCTTGGAAGCAAAGCACAAAGGATGAACAAGTCGCGGACTCGGAGGGATCCTGGAGGTGCAAGGCTTAAGGAAGAGCTAGAAGGTTGAGTCTAGGTCTAGGGGGTAAAATCAAGTGTGAATTACTCATACTTGATAAGTATCAGTCGACTGGTCAGGTGCTCGACTGAGTCAGGATGGAACCCTGACCATCAGTCGATTGCTTTGGTCGTGGCAATGATCGATGTTGCGATCGACCGATCGCCAATAGCGGTGGCGGTCGGTGATCAAGTTAAACACGGACACAGAGTGGAGTCACACTCGACTGCGCCCTGTGATCAGTCGACTGATGAGAATGTCGTTGGAGGAAACGACTCTGAATCCTGTGAATCTGGCTATTCAGAAGCCGTTAACCGCGATGGCAGTCGACTGATGTTGTGCATCAGTCGACTGATGGTGCTCCAACAGGAAAATCAGCCTTCTCTCTATAAAAAGAGGGTTGGTGGAGGTTTTTGGGGTTAATGCTTATTCTCTGATTATTCTCTCAAGCCTCCACGAGTTTTCAAGCTTTCTAGTGATTTTAAATCTCCTCCTCCTCTCTCTAAGCTCAAGTTTCATTCTTTGTAAGAAGAGGAGGATTGTTTGTAAAGGAAAACTTCATAGTGATTTGATTAGGGTTGATCCACCTCAAGGATCACCGTGGAGTAGGAGCGCCATCTCCGAACCACGTAAAAGAATCGTGTTAGCGTGTTTTTCATTTGTGTTGTTATTACTTTTGTTGTGCTTCTGCTAATATTTTTGTAGAGACGAAAAACAAGTTATTCACCCCCCCCCTCTAGCTTCAAATCGATCTCCAATACATGACAACTATCCCAACTCAACACCAACCACTGCTCTAGAGTGGCTGAGTGGGCAGTATGATCAAGTAGAATATGAGCGTAAAGAGCTCGCTACACAACGGGGGTCCCTACTGCTGGTCTCTCCGACTGACACTACCTATCAGTGGTCGAGTGCTACACACCCAGAATAACTGCACGCAACTCCAACTATCACCGTCTATAGTGGTAGAGTGCGGAACAACAAATGCTTTGCCCTCACACCAGTTACTCCTCGAGGAGTAACCTAACAGGCAGGATGACTGACGACTCTCGCAACCCCAAGGGAGACTATGTCATCAGAATGCATGCAAATGACATGAATGTACTATCACACATACAGACATCTACCACAGACTCTTTGTTCAACAGAGAGTCGTACCCATCCGATCAATACACTCTCTATCCTATAAAGAGTCATACTCAACTGATCGACGGACTCTCTATCCTATAGAGAGTCGTACTCAACTGATCGATGCACTCTCTATCTTGTAGAGAGTCGTACTCAACTGATCATAATAAGCTAGGACCTCTGGTCCATAGCGACACATTAATCACGATTCACCTGACCATTACACAACACATGGTTGGTAATAAGTATGCAACATAGATCCTACATTTAGGGCATTACCTATCCACGGATGACCTTTTACCCAATTTACAAAATCAAGTCATCATCCGTACTCTAACACCTATACCCTACTAAACATTTATAGATCTACTTACATCACATCTGTAACTCCTAAATCATGATAAGGAAAATGTGATATCAACATTGAGCATATATATAGCCAACGACAAGTATCAAGAATAGGATAAATAAGAGCAAAGTCAAGATAATATGAACATATAACATGCTTATATCCATGTCTAAATCTGAATGCAATTACATCTACCTGACCAGGGTAGAAAATTACCCACCTGATGATGTAGAATATCTGGAAATATCATTTGCCTTCACGTCCAAGAATTTATCTCGATTCAACATCCTGCACACAACATAGAACATAATTAAGTTCTATCGTAAATCGCATAATCGAATCAAACTCCACATCAACTTCATATCTCAATCTATAAGATTGAGTTAGTTATCCAATTAACCTAATCAATCCTTCACATCATCCCTATATTTCATCATTAACCAACACCATATCAGATAACAAAATAACCAATAGTATACATCCATAACAACCTAGCTCCTGACTCACCTAGGTTAGCTTCAATTGCTAAATAGCTCAATCCAAATCAACTCGTTGAACTACAACCACTCAGTTAAATTGGAGGCAGATTCCAATTCTAATAATCCTAAACCTGAAATTACACAACATTCAAATTATCTCAAACCTACCAAACTTGATTCCTTAATCCCACCAACAAATCAATGGCAATAATCTTACCAAAAATAAGAGATGTGTAGGTTATCTGAAAATCTGTTGATTGACCCACAAAACACTCACAACCCCTTCGTGGCCAAGAACAATCCCTATTCCTAGCCAAATCACAGTCGTTCATAGCTCCTTTACAACCATATCACAGCTTCATCCACTCTTCATAGCCAACACAACTTCACAGAACCTGCACAATCGCTCAACCGACATCAAACCCATTCACACTCAACAAATCCTTGCTCACAGTCAACTCCATCGACAAGAAAAACCACTCCACAGATCACACAACCCAAATTTAGCAATTTACAACTAAAAGAGAGGGGATAAAACAAGCTTACCAGCCCTGGACTCCATCGGCAACAATCCCCAATACCGGCAGTCCTGTTCACGGGCTGCGATTGGTGCTCACGATCCCTTCCCAGACACCCAAAATCCCGTTCAACCAAGAAAATCATAGAAGGATTTCGATCTCGTCCAAGGTAAGGAGAAGGTCGGCACCAACTCACCTAAGTCTGGTGGCGATCCTCCCCAAATCCTCTATTCATCGGCGAAATCGGCGCCCACGACCCTACTGCCCTAGCTCCAACAACGATTGGCCAGGACCGATCACTCACTCCAAAAAAAAAAAAAGGAGCCTCCACCCGGCTGCTCGGCCGTCATTTTTTGCCCCAGCTAGATCTTCCACCGAAGAGGTCGGCAGTCGCTGGATCGCGAGGAAGTAGAGAGACGTCGGCTTCTGTCCTTCCATCCGGACTTCCCACCAAAGGGCGTCAGCCATAGCAGAGAGGCTGAGAAGATGGAGAGGTAGAAGAAGCGCCATTCGTGAGATTGGGGAAGAAGAAGACGCAAGGGAGAAATGCTCGGGAGGTTATAAAATGATCGGCAATGGGAAACTGAAGAAGCGGAGCGTGGCATTAATGGGAAGGAAACAGAGCAGGTTTTTGCAACCGGGTCGGGTTTAATCCTATAACCAATTAACCCTTGGTTCAATTAAACCTAGATTCAAATAATTAAACCCAATAGTTTTAAACCTAGGTTAGGTTTAATTCCTAACCATGCATCACTAATTTAATTTATCCAATAATAATTTTATTTTATTTATTTATTTATTTATTTATTTATTTTATGTGGCATTTTACACTTGTGCTTGTTATCTTTTCGTTCTATTCATTTTGGTTGTGCTATTCATTTTAGTATATCCGCTGCATAAATTTAGATTGTTTTTCAAAATGCTATTCACTCCCCCCCCCCCCCTCTAGCATAGTCACCGGTCCTAACAAAGGATGCATCCTCAGTATGGGGACAACCTTAGGCATCGATCCGACTAAGAATTCTAGCAGAATGCAGAAGTCGAGATCGGATAATCAAAGACTGCCACGATCACTATTATTATATATCTTATGCTAACCTTGTGATGTAGGTGACTGAATTGAAACTCAAGTATAACAGTCGACTGGGATGGATCAGCAATCGATTAGTTCTGTCGACTGGTGAAAGCAATAGTCGACTGATGCAAATGGATCAACCAAAATGACAAGTTTCTTTGGATTGGTCAAGAAGAAAGTGTCACCTCAAGATAAGATCCAAGTAAATAGCATCTAGATCTAGACTATGTCAAGCCAAAGATATATAAAAGAAGGTTAACAAACCCTACAATAAGAAATTTGCTTGAAGTGTTATTGCTCTCTAAATCTTGTGGACGACAACACTCTTCATACTGCAATGTCGCAACTCTGACCAAGTGTAAAATACCACAGAAAAAAATGTTTAGTAGTTAGGAGAATATCCTATGGAATTTTCCAAGAATTTTTAGAAATTTTCCTTGACTTAAACAGAGATTTCTAAGGAAAATTGCAGAGGAAGATTTAGGGTTTAATCAAAACTAGGTTTACATCTTATAGGGTTATTTGATCTAACCCATATTTTCAACCCGATCCAATTCTTTATTTAGAGCGTCTTCTCACCGCGAGCTCGACTATTGATGATATGTAATTAATTTGTATTTTTGTAGTCTGCTTGCACTAAAATGTAATTGATGATATGTGTAGGACACGGATACGAGACAGGTCCATGACCGTGAGGACTTCATTGTTTCGAGCATTACAGCAGGTGGGTAATTTCCTACCCTGGTCAAGTAGTTTTAATGCATGCAGATTTAGATATATGATCATGTTACCTTGACTCCGCTCTTATTTACTATTGCGCTTGATACCTTATCTTTGGTTGTTAAACTCTATTGTTGTTATCATGTTTCACTTCATCATGATTAGGAGTTATAGATGTGATGTAAGTAACCTAGAATTTATTTAGTTAAGTGCAAATAGTAAAGTTCGGATGATGACCTGATTATAAATTGGGCAAAAAGGTCATCCGTGGGTAGGTAATGTCTTGAACGTAGGGTTAATTCTAATACCCTTAGGTTGCATGTTTACTACTGACCATGTATTGTGTAAATTGGTCAGGTGAATTGTACTTAGTGTGTCACTACGGATCGGTGGTCCTAGCTTGTTATAATTAGTTAAGTACGACTCTCTATAAGATAGAGAGTGCGTTGATCTGATTGGTTTGACTCTCTGTAGAATAGAGAGTCTGTGGTGGATGTCTATTTGTGTGACAGAGCATTCATGTCATTTGCATGCATGCTGGCGACGTGGTCTCCCTTATGGTTGAGAGGGTCGTCAGTCATTCTGCCTCCACGGTTACTCATAGGAGGAGTAACCGGTGTGAGGGCAGAGCATTATGGTGCCACACACTACCACTATAGATGGTGGTGGTTGGATTTGCGTGTCGTAGTCCTGCGTGTGTGGCACTCGGCCACTCATGGCCAACAGCAAGGACCCCCATCGAGTAGCTTGCTCTTCACACTTATATGCTACTCGATCATACTGCCCACTCGGCCACTCGAGAGTAGTGGTTGGTGTTGAGTTGGGACAGTTGTCATGTCTGTTGGGAGTATGGGGAATACAATCAAAGTCCCACATTGGTAAGACATGGAAAAGATCATGTGCTTATAAGAAAAAAGATATCTCCATTGGTATGAGGCCTTTTGGGTAAAGCCCAAAAATAAAACCATGAGGGCTTAGGCCCAAAGTGGACAATATCATGTCATTGTGGAGATATGTGGATATTATAAGCACTAACAATTGGTATCAGAGCCATGGTCCATGTCAAGCCATGAACCTCGAACGAAGGAAGTTGAGCTCCCACGTCCGGATATAGAGAACCAGACATCAGGAAGGAAGTCTAGTTGGGTCGGGGGGACCGAACAACTGGCAGGAAGTCCTGGTGGGTTGAAGATCGGACATCAAGCAGAGAAAATCCTTCGAGGAGGGATAGGCTTGAGGGGGGGCCCAATGTGGTCCTTCGTTTGAGGGGGGGATTGTTGAGAGTATGGGGAATACAATCAAAGTCCCACATTGGTAAGACATGGAAAAGATCATGTGCTTATAAGAAAAAAGATATCTCCATTGGTATGAGGCCTTTTGGGTAAAGCCCAAAAATAAAACCATGAGGGCTTAGGCCCAAAGTGGACAATATCATGTCATTGTGGAGATATGTGGAGCTTATAAGCACTAACAATTGGTATCAGAGCAGAGAAAATCTGGCAGGAAGTCCTGGTGGGTTGAAGATCGGACATCAAGCAGAGAAAATCCTTCGAGGAGGGATAGGCTTGAGGGGGGGCCCAATGTGGTCCTTCGTTTGAGGGGGGGATTGTTGGGAGTATGGGGAATACAATCAAAGTCCCACATTGGTCACACTAGGGTCGTGGTAGCTTTAGGGAGTCGGCATGGCCATGCATGTTGCATTGTCATGACTTATGCCATTTTTGCATATTGCCATATATATATATATATATATGGATGATTGTGATTAGTATATATATATATAGATGCAGTCTATATATATATATATGCTTATTGTGATGTTGCATTTGATTGTACTATGCTTGTTACATTTGGTTGTACATCATCTTCATATATGCTACCCGCATCACTTATATGGTTGTGTCGGATACCTATATATTCGTTGGTTAGTCTATTGCATTCTTTGACCTGTATTTATGACGTTGTATGGTTTAGACCAGACTTCCTGTTATATACATATATTGTGGATATGTGCTCAGGTTGGATAGATGTAGCGTAGCAGACTGTCAGGTATGTCTGCATTCTTCGTTGGCCATTTGGTTAGAAGGTATATACATGGATATGTTATCATGCTAGTGTTACCTAATGTACCTATAGATTTTTCTATTGAATTACATGTGATATTTGATATATACATGTTTTTCCTATTACCTGCTGAGTTTTACTCACCACCACGGATCCTAGGTTTTTCTGTCGCCTAGGTAACAGGTAGAAGTCTTCGTGATGGCTTGGAGCTTCGTCAGCGGTCCATCCCATCTCCATTTTTCCGAGCCTCTCGTGGACTTTATTTTTATGTCGTGGACTTTGTTTTATGTTGTGGATTTTGTTTTATGTTGTGAACTCTATGTTGTGTCCAATGTTTTGTGAACTGTTTGGTACTGTGGTTTTGTCAGTTGGTATGCACTTGTGATGGTTATGGATTGTATGTCAGTACGTGTGTTGTGGGTATGTGGTTTTATGTTTTCCGCTGTGTTTGATTTATATTTTGCTTATTATGTTGTGGTTGTGGGCCTACGGGCCTTAATTAACACGATATGTTGTCACGTACAGGGGAGATGTCGCCCGTTTGCTTTTCGGCACGGCATACTCTCGGGGCATGACACCGAGCTTCTTCACTTAAATCTATTTTTGTCAGTATATCTTATTGTTTTTCTCTTTCTAATTGCTATAAGGAGCAGTAAGGTTTTTACCGCTTCCTTTATCTTTTGTAAGTTCGTGTCTCTTACCTCCAACGAGAAAAAGATCAATTAGTTGATTGCCCATCGAAAGCGATCAAGGATCGCGGTCCTTGAACTAGCAAGTATTTAGTTGTGAACCAAGTAAAATAAAGTGTGTCCTTGTGTGGTCTTTGTTTTGTTTTTGTTTTCCACTACGAAGATTTTTAAAAGAAAATAAGAGTTTTAAAAGATGTTATTCGTCCCCCCCCCTCTAGCGTCTTCTCGATCCTACATATCTGAGGTCGATTGCTCTAACAATCTCCTCATAATAATCTCCCCTATATGACCTTGGATATTCCAATCATCCATTAGTCATATGGTCAACATATGGTCAAACCATATTGATAAACACATTGACAATTCCATTGTCAAATCCGTTATCAAACATCAAAACCCTACTTGAGTCCCGCTCGAGTCGGGTCAATTGTGACCTCACCAACAAATGTCTATCATAAGGAGCGTCTCCATCCTCGCCTTCCATTGATTAAATCCTTCTTGTTCATAGAATTCATACGGAATAGGAGTGTTGATGTCGTATCTCAATCCATTGTTACGAACTTCATCGCTCTTGATGCTTCCAATAGATCTTCTTCTCTTGCTCGTGCTCCCTTGGCGATTAGTCCTTGAAGAGCGACCTTGCTCTGATACCACATGTTGGGGACCATTTGGTGTGCTAGAGGGGGATGAATAGCATCGATCGATTTCTTCGTCAATTGTGTTTGCGGCGTGTTCTTGTTTACGAACCATTAGCACAGTGGAATACAAAAAACAAATACACAAGAAAGCACAAACACATGCACAACACAGGAGTTTTACGTGGTTCGAAATCCTAGTTTTCACTCCACGGTCGAGCCTTAGTGTCCAGACCAATAAAATTTGTCTCCTTCTGGGAATAACACCGGAGGTCGAGAAAACCTCTTACAATGGATTTTATACAACAATACAATCAAATACAAGAAGTAAATGAAAAAAAATTACAAAAAATACTTTACAAGAGAATGCTTTTGATTGTTTGGTCTTTTGGTTGCTTTGAGATTCTTTGAAGGTCTGGAAAGTAACAATGTTTCCCCTCTAAGAACTCCAAGAACCGACTTCTTCAACCCTCCATCGCAGCCTCCTTTTATATCCTTCAACAGGCTGATTTTCTACCTGACATTCAACTGCCTTACCCCCAGTAAACTAGCCACCTATCCTTTGTCTCATTATGGTCTAATCCACGTAGGATTCTGCCAATGGACACTTGAGAAATCGACTGCCATTACCCATCAATCAACTATCAATCCATCAGTCGATTGTTCTACCAAGCAGTTGACTGTAGTGGCCAGTCTACTAGTCTAACCCACCAGTCGACTACTAGATCCACAGTCAACAGTCGAGCCGCAGTCGACTACTCACTAGTCAATTAGGTCATAACCCCAATCGACTATTAGTGCAGGGGCACTAGATAATCGAGCCTAGGTTTTGATAATGGAAAAGATTCAAAGTTAAGTTATTTTGTTATCTCATATGCTATGTTGAGTGTGCAGGTAATGTGTTAGACTTTGCTAAGGTCAAAGACACCAGGAGAATCTCGATGGGATGAGAAACCTCGGTGGTCAATGGACTAGGTTAAAGATGCCAGAAGAATCTCGATGAGTCGAGAAACCTCGGTGGTCGATTGACCAAGTCAAAAGATGCTAGGAGAATCTCCGGAAGTCTAGAAACCTCGGTGGTCGAGTGACCAAAAGCTAAGAAATAGGTCAGAAGAACCAAAGGTAAGCAAGGTAAGAAACTTATCTGGAGAGGACAAGTCGCGTCCTCAGTACTGGGACAATCGTATGCGTCGATTCGACCAAGGCTTCTGGAGGAATGTCGAAGTTGAGATCGAGCGATCAAAGACTGTCACGATCACTATTATTATATCTTGTGCTAACCTTAATTGTGATGCAGGTGATTGAATTGGAAACTCAAGTACAATAGTCGACTAGGACAATCAGTAGTCGACTGGGGTCAATCGACTGGCAATAGGAGCAATCGACTAGTGTGCGCGTGAAGAATCAAATTGCCACCTCAAAGATAAGGCTTTTGGATAAGTTCTATATAGATCTTGATCCAGATCTAGATATGGATGAAAAGTGCTATTTCAAGGCTAAGGAAGGTCTATAAAAAGAGGGGTGGACACAAACCTTAACAGATAAAATTCTCTCAAGTTCTCTTGTTCTCTGGTTGTGTTTCTTCGTGCCACAATGCTACTCCGATCGTGCTCTTTTGTTAATCTATTATCAGTAATTTAATTTGTTTCATGTGTACTTAATTTTCAAAAAGAGCGATAAGGTTGTTACCGTCTCCTTTACCTTTTTGTAAGCATCGTGTCTCTTACCTCCAACAAGGAAGAGATCAACTAGTGAATTGTCCCTCGTAAGCGATCAAGGATCGTGAGCCTTGGACTAGCAGCCGGTTGGCTGTGAACCAAGTAAAAACACTTATGCCTGTGGTTTTTTCCTTTGCTTATTCTTCTGCGATATACTTTGTGTTTTATGAGTTCTTTTTTTTTACAAACAAAAGAAAGATTTTAAAAATGCTATTCACCCTCCCTCCCTCTAGAGTCTTCCTCGATCCTACAATTAGTATCAGAGCGGGGACGCTCAGATTCGGTGCAACTATTGGTTGAGCATTTTTTTTTCTTTTCTTTTGTTTATTTGATATTAATTATTTTTCCCGAACTACTAATCCAAGACCAAGTCTTGGGACATTTGTTGTTTTTGTAATTAACATTGCAGGAAAATGGAAAAATCTAATATATCAAGGATTCAGGGGGAGAGTTCAGATCGGAACTCACAAGGTAACAAGTTAAATCTAAAATTTAAATTTCATATTATTTGTTTCAAGTGCAGAGAGAGAGGATACTATAAAAATAAGTGTCCTACTCATAAGACTCGAACGGCACAATCGGCGGCAAAGGAGGCACCAATGCTCGAAGTCCGGAGGAACAAGGAGCACATCAAGTGCTTCAGGTGCAGAAGATATTATCACTACAAAAATCGGTGCCCGTAGAAAAATAAAGTTGGTAAAATTAAAAGTTTTGAGAATTTAAATTTTAAAATACTTGATAATCTAGATAAATTGTGTGTTAAAGCTAGCAAATTAGTTGATTGTTATCAATTAATTAACACAATTAATAGATCAACTAGTAAAAAATTAATTAATCTAGATTTAATTAGTTTAAATAATAATAATATTATTGAAGAAAATGATCAAATTAATCTAACCTTTGATAAAATTAATCAAGAACTTAATCAAATTTGTTGGAGGATCGTGGCCCGGCTAGAAGGAGGGGTTGAATAGCCTTTTGCGTGCTTGATGGAAATTGTTTGTTCTTACGAGCTTGTCTACGATACCCGTTAGCGTGCACAACAGAAATAATAATAAAGCAAAATGAAATACGCAATCACACACAAGAACACAAAAATATACGTGGTTCAGAACCTTAGGGTTCCTACTCCACGGGGTGAGCTCGATGTGTAAGATACTGGAAAAAAAATACCCTTGTTAATTAAGAAATTATCTTATAGAATTTTTCCAAAATTTGTAAAAAAATTTCTGGACTTAAATAGAAATCTATGGGGTTAATTAATTGAATCTTGGTTTAATTGAACTAAGGGTTAATAGATTATAGGATTAAACCGACCCATTATCCTCAAAACCCCAACCCGTTTGCTAAACCCAATCCGCTTTTTTCCATTAATGCCAGCCACCCTTTTTCCGTGGTTTCACATCGCGGATTAAAAGCTGAGCGTTTTCTTTCTTCCTCCTTCGGCTCCCGATCTCTTCTCATCGCGATCTCCCTATTCCTCTTCCTTTTCTTCGCCGATCGAGTGTGGTCGTCGTTGCTATTTCCCACTCGTCGAGGTTGGTCTTCACGGTGAGCGGGCAGCACCGGCCGAGTGCTGCCAGTGGCCGGTGTATATGGGGCATCGATCCATCTTCACCACTGCGGCTCTCCATCGCCCGATCGCGTGACTCTTCCCGACGATTGACCACAGCATCGGTCGATTTGCCACCATTGATGCCCGAGCCAGCCGTCGCCCATCGTCGCTTGCCTCGCCGGCAAGCCAATCCATCATCTTTTCTCACCGTCGGTCCCTTCTGCTTGTGTGTCACCACCAATCGATGGTAGCCAGATGTCGTAGCCCTGGTCGTGAATCCAGCCACAGCGCCGAGCCACCTCGTCGCTAGTCCCCCTGTTTGCTGATCCAGCATCGTCATCTCTTCCCATCCTCTGGCCACCACTGGGATCGGTCGTCGCTAAGTTTAGGAGGAGCCAATCCTCGCTGTGAGCGACAAATCCACTGTGGTGTACCTCCGTTCGCTGCCACCATTCACCATCAGCCACTGCGAGCCGCATCGGCCCCTACCCCTCCACCGCGGGTGATAGTCGACTGCCTCTGTCGCGAGCAACAGTTTGTCGCCATCTATTCAGGCTGCCACATCTCCTCTCGTAAGCCCTCGCTCAGCCGCTGCCCTCCTGCTGCTTGGATCGATTATCGACCCCTCTTAGTGTGAGCTCAGCTTAGTGATGTTGTCACTGTACCTGATCACTACTGTCGCCACACTTCACTCACCGATCATCGGCTATGAGCATTAATCACCAAGGCAAGAGGAGTTAGGCAGTTAGCAGCAAGCTCCGACGAATTCCCTTGGCTATGTTCAACTGATGCTAAACTAGGTAAGGATTTTATGCGGTTGTTTGGTTATGTAATTGATGAATTAGGATTGATATATCTGTAGAGGTCTATTGGAATTGGATGTTGCTTAAGTCTAATTGTTTGATACAGATTGGATTTCCTTAAGGCGATGAAAAAGCTATGGATGAATGAAACGAGGTTGGGTAAGTCTGAATCTGAATATTTATGAATGCATAACATTGATAAGTGGTTTGATGGATCTATGGATTGGTTGGAGTGCATGATGGGCATAAAGTGAATTGTGTAGTTAAGATTTTTGATCAATATAAGGTGGGTGATGAACTATATGTGACTACAGGTTTTAACACTGGATTTACTTCTGGATTCTTTGTGAGGAAAGTGGAACAACGCGAGGTAAGTATAGACTTGGTTGTTCATGGTTGTGTAGCAGTTTTGTTTAGTAAACTGATCTGGATTTGCTATAATTACGTAGTGATGATAGTACCTGTTCATTGTGTGGTGATGTTTGATTTATTTAGATTAAATTGGGACTGGACTCCTTAAGCAGATTAAGAAGTGGTTGAGGTGGAATCAGTGTGAGGACGTTGATTTAAGGCAGAGTTCTGAGACGCGAATACAATCAGCACAGTTACATATCAGGTGGGTAATTTCCTACCCTAGTCAGGTAGTTTTAATGCATACAGATTTAGATATATGATCATGTTACCTTGACTCTGCTCTTATTTACTCTTGTGCTTGATACCTTATCGTTGCCTGTTAAACTCTATTGTTGTTATCATGTTTCACTTCATCATGATTAAGAGTTATATATATATGTGATGTAAGTAACCTAGAATTGGTTTAGTTAAGTGCAAATAGTAAAGTCTGGATGACGATCTGATTATAAATTGGGCAAAAAGGTCATCCGTAGGTAGATAATGTCTTGAACCTAGGATTATTCTAGTACCCTTAGGTTGCATGTTTACCACCGACCATGTATTGTATAAATGGTCAGGTGAATGGTATTTAGTGTGTCGCTACGGACCGGTGGTCCTAGCTTGCTATAATTAGTTGAGTACGACTCTCTACAGGATAGAGAGTGCGTCGATCGATAAGTACGACTCTCTACATGATAGAGAGTGCGTCGATCAGATGAGTATGACTCTCTACATGATAGAGAGTGTGTTCATCAGTTGAGTACGACTCTCTGCAGGATAGAGAGTGTGTCGATTAGATTGGTATGACTCTCTACAGAGTAGAGAGTGTTATGATCAGTTGAGTATGACTCTCTGCAGGATAGAGAGTGCGTTGATCTGATTAGTATGACTCTCTGTAGAATAGAGAGTCTGTGGTGGGTGTCTATTTGTGACAGAGCATTCATGTCATTTGTATGTATGCTGGCGATGTGGTCTCCCTTATGGTTGAGAGGGACGTCAGTCATCCTGCCTCCACGGTTACTCATAGGAGGAGTAACCGGTGTGAGGGCAGAGCATTGTGGTGCCATACTCTACCACTATAGATGGTGGTAATGGGATTTGTGTGTCGTAGTCCTGTGTGTGTGGTACTCGACCACTTATGGGTAGTGATTATCGGAGTGGCCAACAGCAGGGACCCCCATCATGTAGCTTTCTTTTCACGCTTATATGCTACTCGATCATACTGCCTACTCGACCACTCGAGAGTAGTGGTTGGTGTTGAGTTGGGACAGTTGTCATGCTCGAGCTACCGAGGCCTCACTAGGGTCGTGGTAGCTTTAGGGTGAGCCGACATGACCATGCATGCTGCATTGCCGTATCTTATGGCGTTTTGCATATTACCATATATATACATATATGCATGTATATATATATATGGATGGTTGTGATTAATATATATATAGATGCAGTATATATATATATATGCTTATTGTGATGTTGCATTTGATTGTACTATGCTTGTTGTATTTGGTTGTACATCATATTCATACATGCTTCTTGCATCTGTTATACGATTGTGTCGGATATTTGTATATTTGTTGGACAGACCATTAGATACCTTGACCTGTATCATGAGTATATTGTGAGTTAGTATTACTCTTCCTGTTATATATGTTGGATATATGCTCAGGTTGGATCAGAGTAGCATAGTAGACTTTCAGGTATGTCTGCATTTTACGTTATTTATTTTGTTAGACGGTATATGCATGTATTTATATACTGTGCTAGTATACCTGTTGTACCTCTAGGTTACGCTGTTGAATTGCATGTGATATTTGATATATATATATTTTTCCTATTACCTGCTGGGTTATACTCACCACCACGAACCCTGGGTTTTTCTGTCGCCCAGGTAACAGGTAGAAGTCTTCGTGATAGCTTGGAGCACCGCTGGTCGTTTTGGGCTTTCCGTATGATGTGTTATGTATTTGAAGTTTTTTGTGGTGTAATGTGTTGTGGTCTTGTCATGTGATGTACACACTTGTGGGTTCGAATTTTGTCGATGTTTTCTTATGATGTGGTTAGTCATACCGGTATGCACTGTGTAGTTTGTTATGTTGTGTGGTTAGTTTCCGCTGTGGTTTGTTTATATATATATATATATATATATATATATATATATATATATATATATATATATATATATATATATATATATATGTTATTGTTGTTGTGGCCTATGGGCCTTGTATTAACACGAGATGTTGCCACGTACAGGGAAGATGTTGTTCATTTGCTTTTTGGCACGGCATACTCTCGGGGCGTGACACAACGAGCTCGAGTGATGAACACACCACTAATAAAACTCCTTCTCGACAACACGTCGGAGATGGAGAAACCTCGCACAAGCAATTACAACAGTAATATACAAGATACAAGCAAGAACAAAGATAATAAGAAATACAAGTAAAGAAACACTTTACAATAACACTTTACTTTGAATGCTTTCTTATAGCTTGCTTTGATTTTCTCTTAAAGGTCTAGAATGCAGCAGCGATTCCCCTCTAAAATCTCACCAAAAATTGCTGTGGAAATCCTCCCCAAGCTCCTCCTTTTATGCTTGTCTCAAGCTGATTCTACGCCTAACAGTCGACTGGGGCCTTATGGCAGTCGACTGCCAACCCCGTAGCCGACTGATCAGTCGGCTACCGAGCGTTCTATGCTCGCGACCAACACCAGCAGTCGATTGCCCTCCATAGCAGTTGACTACTCAAGCCATCAGTCGATCGCCCTGGTGATCGACTACCAGGCTAGCGATCGTCAAGCATCACTAGCGAGTTGAATGTCGATCGGACCGCCACGGTCGGTAAATCTCAAACATGAGGTTTAACCCAAGTATGATACCCTAATACTTGCTAAACACCCTTAGCCTAGACCTAAGCCTTCTAGTCACCTCTACTAGCCTCGCGCCTATCGAATCCCTCCAAGTCATCCATGACTTGTTCATCCATGCACAGATCCCTTCAAGTCATCCATGACTTGTTCATCCATACGCTAGCCTCTAGGTGCTTCCTTCGGCTATTGTCATGCTCTCGGTGTCTACACTGCCAAGGTACATATGGACTTACGCTCCCAAGACCCGCTTGGCCTTACATTGCCAAACCACCCCTTGGACTTCCCAAATGCCATAACTTGTACTTTCATCGCCAAGGCTACACACTTAGACTTACGTGGCCAAGGCTACACACTTGGTCTTCCCTTGCCAACTCCATGTTGGACTTCCAATGCCAAGCCCTATGCTTAGACTTTCACCGCCAAGGCTACACACTTGGACTTACATGACCAAGGTTACACACTTGGTCTTCCCTTACCAACTCCATGTTGGACTTCCCAATGCCAAGCCCCATGCTTGGGCTTTCACCGCCAAGGCTACACACTTGGACTTACGTGGCCAAGGCTACACACTTGGACTTCCCATGACAATCACATGTTATATGTTTTGTCTAACATCAAAATATTGCTTGAGTCAAACTCGAGTCTGGTCAATCGTGACCTGGGCCGATTGCACCAACAAAATTTTTAGTCTAATCAACATAAATCTAGATCGAATCAAGACTAAAACCAACCTAAGACTTAATCAGAATAATCAAAGCCTAGATTAGAATAATCAAAACCTAGGATAGAATCATCAAACCCTAGATCTGATTAATCAAGATAATTCCGAATTAAAAAAAATTCTATTTTGAAAAATTCAACCTTAAAAAATTCAAAATTAGATTTAAATAATTCGAAATTAAATTTAAAAAATTCCAAATCTAATCTAGAAAATTCAAAATCTAATTTTAAAAATCCTATCTTGAAAAATTCTAATAATCCTATCTTGAAAAAATCTAATAATCCTATTTTAAAAAAATTCCAATAATCCTATTTTGAAAAATTCTAATAATTCTAATAATATTATTTTGAAAAATTCTATTAAACCTATTTTAAATAATTCAAAATCTAACTTAATTATAGATTCAAAATTAAATGATCAAACTAATAAAATTAGTTATAATAAAGTACCATTTGATTATACACAAATTAATAACTTAAAAGTTAGACCTTCAACCTTTAAAAATTCAACTAATATAAACTCGGGTTACAAGTCTAAGCTAATCAAAAATCAAGACTCTGAACTTGTAAACCTAATTATCATAGAGTACCTTATAACTATAAAACAAATAAAAGTTTATCCGAGAAACCAACCACTTCTTTGATTTGATTGAATATAACATGCTCATTCGTACATTCATACCATAATTAATATGCTTATTTATGTCATGTCGTACATACTGGTCTTAAATTAACTATGATAGAATGGTTAGATAAGAAATGATTAATTAATCTTGACAACATAGTATCAGGATGTGGTGAGATGATAGTATGTTAGGAAAATGAAGTCAAGTGCATTTCGGATTGGATAAGGAGTATCTAGCTTGGTGCACTTAGGTAAGTGGAACTAACTAAAGCTACCTCACCACATCCTAAACTAGTTAGACCAAGATTTGACTCTAAGTAAACTAAGTGTGCAATTTCTTAAGTTGACATTGTCTAAAAAAGTGATCATTGTTCCGATCAAAGAAGGCTCCTGTGCCTCACCACGACCTGGAAGCCCTCTTTTGAAATGTTCAGTTAACTAACTAAAGGTTAAATCCGAATCTAATCCAAAGTTAATTAATTCCTAATATATTAAAATTAACTAAGTAAAATTGAAAGTCTTCTCACTAAACTCATAAGATTAATATGTACTGTTTGTATTGAGACATTTGGAATGGATGAGATATTAAGGACAATCAAATTGATTTTTTTTAATGATTTCGAAATATATATATATATATATATATATATATATATATATATATATATATAAATATATATATATATATATATATATATATATATATATATATATATATATATATATTCTTAAAAATTATCCTTTGATTGTCATGATTGTTGTAGTTATACTTATTTTTTGAAAACCTATATTATCTTAAAAGGCTGATTGATTGACTAGATCCTTAGGTCAATTTAAGATACCGAGACCCTCTAGATATTTAGGAAAATCTTCCATGTAGTTAACAAAGATGTCCTAAGAGTATGTCAGGTTAAGGGGAAGGTTGTGATTGACCGAAACCCTCTAGACATTTAGGTAAGTCTTCCTTATGGTTAACAAGGATGATAGATTAAGGGGGAGGTTCAAATTGAAAAATCAGTATTTATAAAGTTTTAAAAATCATGATTTTAAAAAATGGTATATATTTTTAAATCTTTCTATCTTTTTCTTTAACCATTCGTTGAAAATATTTCTTGTTAAATTCTTAAATTATTTATTTTCAAATATTTAAATTATTCATTCATATCATAACTATTAAAAGTATTTTGAAAATTTTGTTACATGTTAAGTATACATTCTCTTCAAAAGGTAAAACTTTACTATTGTTGGTGCAGGACATAGAGAATCTAAGATAGTGTTTGATTTGTAAAAAAAAAAATTCATTTTCTGAGAAAATGAGAAAATAATATTTGTTTGGTGTTTTCCATCTTCGTTTCCCGAGAGAGCATTTTTTGGAAAACTAAAAAACATAAAAAAACTATTTTCCATTTTTTGGAAAATGGAAAAGGTGCCTGCTGCCAAACACCCCTAATTTTTTTTTAATATGCCAAAGGGGGAGAGAAGACTTAAGTTAGACAAACTTAATATCTCTAGCTACCTCTAGTTAGGCATAAGACCTATTAGATGTTTTAGTACATTGGGTTGTTAGACAAGTTTAATATCTCTAGTTACATCTAATTTGACATAAGACCTATTAGACATTATTTTTGATATATGTCAAAGGGGAAGAGGGTAAAGTTAAGAAAATTAAAGGGGAGTTTTGAAAAATAATTTCTAAATGCTTTTATGCTTTTATTTTCTTAACTTTGAATTGGTTTGTCGTAAATCAAAAAGGGAGAGATTATTAGTGTAGGGGCACCAGATAATCGAACCTGGATTTTGATAATGGAAAAGATTCAAAGTTAAGTTATTTTATTATCTCATATGCTATGTTGAGTGTATAGGTAATGTGTTAGACTTTGCTAAGATCAAAGGCACCAAGAGAATCTCGATGGGATGAGAAACCTCGGTGGTCGATGGACCAGGTCAAAGACGCCAGGAGAATCTCGATGAGTTGAGAAACCTCGGTGGTCAGTTGACTAGGTCAAAAGATGTCAGGAGAATCTCGAAAAGTCGAGAAACCTCGGTAGTCGAGTGACTGGAAGCTAAGCGACAAGTCAGAAGGACCAAAGGAAAGCAAGGTAAGAACCTTGTGTGGAGAGGACAGATCACGTCCTCAGTACGGGGACACCGTAGGCGTCGATTCGACCAAGGCTTCCGGAGGAATGCCGAAGTCAAGATCGAATGGTCAAAGGCTATCACGATCACTATTATTTATCTTGTGCTAACCTTGTGATGCAGGTGATTGAATTGGAAACTTAAGTGCAATACTCGATTGGGACGATCAGCAGTCGACTGGGGCCAGTCCACTGGCAATAGGAGCAGTCGATTGGTGTGCGCGTGAAGAGTCAAATTGTCACCTCAAAGATAGGGGTTTTGGATAAGTTCTATCTAGATCTTGAAAAGGGCTATTTCAAGGCTGAAGAAGGTCTATAAAAAGAGGGGTGGACACAAACCCTAATAGATGAAATTCTCTCAAGTGCTCTTGTTCTCCGGTCGTGTTTCTTCGTGCCACAATGCTTCTCCGACTGTGCTCTTTCGTTAATCTATTGTCGGTAATTTAATTTATTTGTCGTGTACTTAATTTTCAAAAGGAGCAGTAAGATTGTTGTTAGGACCTATGCGCCCGCTAGAGAGGGGGTGAATAGCGATTCGGAGTTGCTTGATGGAATTTTATCGTTTCTACAAATTGTTTTAGCGCGCAGTGGAATAATGATAATAACAAAAACAAAAAGCACAAACACAATCACAACACCAAATATAACGTATTTCGGAACCGAATGGTTCCTACTCCACGGATTGGGCTCGAATGAGCCCTAGCGATGCCAATCACACACCACTACTAAATAACTCCTTCTCAGAATAATCCAGAGGTGGAGAAACCTCGTACAAATATTACAAAATTAATACAAGAAGTAAACAAGCAAATACAAGATGAATATACAAAACAATGTAAAGAAAACTTTACAATTATTGCTTTGGAGTGCTTGCTTATTGATTGCTTGAACCGTGCTTGAAGACCCTGATTTGCACCAGCAAATCGCCTCACAAATGTCCAAGAACCGATGGCGAAAACTTCCTCCACGAGCTCCCTTTAAAGCTTCTTCTTGGGTTGGATTCCGCCTAGCAGTCAACTGATAGGGACCATCAGTCGACTAACCCTGTAGCCATTGTCTCACAACGACATGAACCACGTCGGATAAGTCCAACGGATAGACCATCAGTCGATTGATCATGCCCATCAATCGACTGATCGAGCCTTCACTCGACTGCCAAACCCTAACAGTCAACTCGGGAAGCTTTCGTGTCCGAATTCCCGACCAATGATCGCTCGAGCCGCAATGATCGCCTAATGCCGGGCAAATGATCGCCGTGCCAATTCCTACAATCGAACTCGCTGATTTCACACCACGATCGACCATAATATCCCGACTAATAACCTCATCCATGAGGTTTTAACCCCAAGTATCGTGTTCCCATACTTGCTAGACCACCCTTAGCCTAGACCTAAGCCTTCTAGCCACCTCTGTAAGCCTTGCACCTATCAGATCCCTCCAAGTCATCCATGACTTGCTCATCTATATGCTAGCCTTCATGTGCTTCCATCAGCTATTGTCATGCTAATGTGGTTTACACTGCCAAGGCACATTGGGCTTACGCTGCCAAGACTCTGCTTGGACTTTACGCCGCCAACCATTGGACTTATGCTGCTAAGACTTCACCCTTGGACTTTACGCCGCCAATATTCCCCTTGGACTTTCCAATTGCCAAGACTCAAGCTTGGACTTTCCCTTGACAACCCATGTTGGACTTTCCATGCCAAGACCCATGCTTGGACTTTTCCTTGCCAAGACTCATGTTTGGACTTTCCTTTGCCAAGACCTATGCTTGGACTTTCCATGCCAAGTACACAAGACTTGGACTTCTCCCAAGGCAATGGTCAAACCATCGTCAAACATCAAGATCATAATCTGGGTCGATTGCACCAACAATCTCCCCAATACATTGTCAAACATCAATGTCAAACATCAAAATACTACTCGAGTCAAACTCGAATCTGGTCAATCGTGACCTGGGTCGATTGCACCAATAATCTCTCCCTTTTTTATGTTTGACAAAAAACACCCTTGAGTTAGGCCCCTAACTCAAATTCCCTCACCAATTTTCCAAAATTGGTCATTCTAACATTCTCCCTCTTTTTGACATAAATCAAAAAGGTTCTCCCCAAGGAGGTCAATGTCTCATATCCAATGAGATCTTACAATCTCCCCCTTGGTCCAAAAATATCTAGGATGCCTACAATCTTCCTAGTGATAAGTCTCATATCACTTAAGAGAGGTAATCCTAACTTCTCTAAAATTCTCCACATTCTCCTCCTCATGAGGAAAAAATACATCCATCATCCCATGATGGATACCTCTCCCTAAAGGCTTGCTCCCCCTTAACCATTGCACCAACAATGTCCTTAGGAAGTCCCTAAGCCTATAGACACTCTAAACCATCAAAATTAATGTTAAAAATTCAACATTGAACTTTCCCACACCTTAAAATTGATACACACTCTAACAACTCTCCTAATCCATATCCAATGGATTTTCACCCTTTCTAATGCTTTTCAAAGCATATCCTAGGGTTAGGAGCAGTTAGGAAACCCTAACATAGCTGAAACATGGGCTAAACATCCTTGTTTACTCGAAATCAGCTCTGGCAGTCAACTCTATCAGTCAACAGTCGACTGCCATCAAGCGTCAGTCGATTGATAACTGAAATTTCCGAATTTTAGTTATTAGAAATGAATTTTGAAAAAACATAAGTAATTCTATGTATTTTAAAAAATCATGAAAATTCATACGTACATTACTTATAAGCAATGCAATGGGTGAAAAATATTGGAAAAATAATTTACCAATAAAATAGTGAAATTGATACAAAGTTCAAAAGTGAAGAAAAATTTCAATGTTTGAGCTCACTTTGTATCAACATCATCAATGGTGATTACTATCAAAAGATAGACTTCACCAAGATTTTTCAAAATGATTTTAAAATGTTCTTAAAACCTTATATTGGATCATGTTCTTTGGGATCAATGTACATGACTTGAACATAAACTTTTCGAATGATCCATCAATAGTATAAGATGAGTTTTAGTTCATCTAGATGCAAAAACTATGCACCTTGAACTCAACTCATATCCTAGCATCTCACATGTATCTAGGGTTTATCAATACACATACATGTCAATGTAATGTGAGATGTGGGTTTTGTTCATCCTAATCTAGGGTTTCATGCATTTTTCTAAGGCAACACTACTTGATTCCCTTATATATGAGACTTCAAGTCATGCCATAGTCCTTAACTCAATTTTTTATTAATGCATGAATGATTATGGCATTAATGATGATATAAATAAATATGTGCTCATAATCATGATGTCATGGCATAAAATGGAATCTAAGCATACATGACATTTAACCTTAATCCTAAGCATGATCATGACATATTATATAATTAAAAGTAGATATGATGTCATGACATGTTATATGACAAATCAAGCATGGAAAATAAAATATAAAGGTATATAATAGCTAAATTTTAATATTTGTTACCATTTGTTAGAATTAGACTCATTTTGCCATATTACTAGCTTATTCCAAGTGTGCCAAAAATTCAAAATGGCACACTATGATCTCTAAACCTAAGTTGTGTCAATTTGATAAATTTTTCATAGTTCCATAAATTATATTGGCACATCCTAAAAACTTTTAGGATTTAAATTCAAACCTATTTCCAAGGTATCCATAACCTTGAAAATGACCTAAAGTGCCACCTTTTGTTGGTGCAGTAGGCACCTAAGTCGAACCTGAGTTTTGATTATAGCAAAGGATACAAAGTTAAGCTCATGTCATTATCTCACGAGCTGAATCGAGTGTGCAGAAAATTGCTATAGCTGGAGCTGAAGGCTAGCGACACTCGGAGGAAGCCGCGGTGGTCGGGCGACACTCGAGTGACTTCGGAGGGAGCCGAAGGAATCAAGTGGAAGGCCGGAAGCAAAAGCGACATAGTAAGTATCGAGGTAAGCTCGAGTGAGTAAAGTAAAGTGAGGTCGTGTCCTTTGTACGGGGACGTCCTTAGGCGACGATCCGACCCAAGACTTCCCATGGAAGGTCTATGTTGAGATCGAATGGCAAGTGGCCGTCGAATTCACTTATATTTTGAGCTAACTCTTTATTGTAGTCAAAAATCCTGGCCATCAGTTCAACCGGCCAGTTCAACCGATGGTCAAAAATTAGCCTCGACGAGTCAAGCTTTATCACCATTTTTCAAGGAGTTTTGTGTCCAATTCCTATTGGTTGAAGACCCATTTGATGAGGGGCTTAAAGGTTATAAAAGGAGGGATTCTCCTAGTGTTTTTCATCATCTATAAGTGCTCACAAACCTCCACAACTCTGCGATTTTCCGATGACTCTACGACGAAGTGTTGTCAACAACCCTAGTTTACTTTCTACTCCTTTAGTTGTTGATATTCTTATTTTGTCGTCTCTTTAAATATTGCAATTCCTTTTATTAATCGAGGTTTTCTATCGTTGCACTTTACATTAATAGAAGAGAGGGTTTGTCTCTCTATCTTTTCTTTCGAAGTTTTTTTTATAATCGTCAAACTCCTACCTCCAACGAGGAGGAGTGTTTTTAGTGAATTGCCCTCCGTGCGTGATCAAGGATCACTAGGGTCTTGGAGTAGTAGCCGAAGGCTACGAACCAAGTAAAAAAGCATTTGTCTCATTTATTTATAGTTTATCTTTCCACTGCAATTAACTGTCTACTCGAGTTTTAACGAACGAATTAAAAAAAAGGTTTATCGCTATTCACCCCCCCCCCTCTAGCGATCCGCTTCGATCCAACAATTGGTATCAGAGCCGGGGGCGCTTAGATTTGGTGAAACCACCAATCTAGCATTTTTTACAGATTTATTTTTCGTTCATTTAAATTTTTCTCCCGCACTACTAATCCAAGACGAAGTTTTGGTACTCTTCGTTTGGTTTTGTTTTGCAAGTATTCGCTTTTGGAGTAGCCGACGGTAAAACAGGCATAACTTTTCATACAAGTTGACCCACAAAACAGTCTACCTACCAAAACAAAGCTCTCGGAAAGATCTACACTTCTTATTAGGGTAAACCCTTGTAAAAAGCTGTATTAATCCCGAAAACCATCGTTTAGTACCATTTCCGGGACATCGAAGGTTGTAAGTTCTCATCTTTTATTTTAGTTGGTTATTTCTCGTTTATTCCTTTTGTTTCTTTTCATTTCCTACATTACTAATCCAAGGCGAAGTCTTGGAACCTTTTTTTCGTGTTTTTTTTTTGGTATTTTTTGTGCAAGGTTTCCCTTCTAAATGGCCCATCTCGAGGGTTTTAGCACTGTCCGACCTCCATTTTACAACGGAGATGATTTTCATTACTGGAAAGGTCGGATGGAATGCTTTCTCAAAACCCAAATCGAGATGTGGATCATAATCCAAACAGGTTTCACACTTCCGACTAACGAAGTGGGTGAATCCTTGGGTTATGACCAATGGACCATTGCGACAAAATGACAAGTCGAAGCCGACGCCAAGGCAACACAAATCCTCCAATGCGGCTTGTCCAAGGAGGAGTTAAATCGCGTCGGCCCCTTCATAAGCGCAAAGGACCTTTGGACAAAGCTAGTGGAGCTACACGAAGGGACCGATGAAGCCAAGGTATGTAAGTGCTACCTTTTATTTAATAAATTATATAATCTAAAAATGCAGGAACATGAAACGGCAATGCAACTCCACGCCCGCGTCCAGGACATAGTCAACAATCTATACGCAATCGGGCAAAAGGTTGAAAATCATGACCTTATAAGGTATGTCCTAAACTCCTTTCTGAGGACTACCTTGTGGGCATCCATGGTCGATGCCTACAAGGTCTCCAAGGATCTTTCTAAACTTAGGTTAGATGAACTTTTTTCTGATTTTGAACTTCATGAGAAGTCTAACTCGGAACCCGAGAAAGGTATAGCACTATTTGTAGGTTCAAAGAAGAAAACCACTAGCAAGCCACCCCCGAAGGAAGAAGAGGATGAGTCGGATTCGGAGGTCGACTCGGAAATGGAGGCCGAACTAGTCAACCTAGTTCGGAGGATAGTCAAGGGTCAAAAATGAACCGTCATTCGACCCAACGAAGGTAAGCCTAAAAGTTCAAATATTAGATGTTATGAATGCAACAGGTTTGGACATATCAAGTCCGAATGCCCAAAACTCAAGAGCAAGGCACCAAAACACAAAAAGGCACTCAACGCTACTTGGGAAGAAGCTTCCGAGGAAGAAGACGATGATCAAGTCCTCATGGCTAAACTGGTGGAATCGGAGATGGAGTCAGAATCGGAACTTGAATCGGAAATCGAAGACGAGTCGTACTGCGAAGCACTATTCAAGACAAGCCACGGATACACATCCGGTTCAAAAGATACACTCAAGGTAAGTCGGTCTCTCATTACTACACTTTATAGTGCAATTAAGTTTTTAAATAGAAAGTTAGCTAAGTCCGAGTCCAAGGTCGAGACCCTGGTTGAGGAAGTTAAACTCCTCAAACACGAGGTCTCCCTAACCTCTTCGACTAGTCGAGTTCAAGAGAAGGACTCAACTCGGGTTGAAAAACTCGAAGTTGAGAACTCACTCTTGAAGAGTCAAGTCGAAGATCTTAGGAATACGTTGGAAAGGTTTACTTTGGGATCCAAAGGACTTGACCTCCTACTTGGATCGCAAAGGGCCGTGTACAACAAGGTCGGGCTAGGGTTTAGCTCAAACACGACCAATAAGTCGTATATGTCGATTGTAAGTCGACATAAAAAACGTGTCCAAGCATGGGTCCCTAAGACCACCTTGATTTCAAACTTAGGATCAAACCAGTACTGGGTTCCCAAGGACCAAATCCACTATGTGGAGAGACCGAATCGATTCAATGGTCCAGGGGGAGCTAGTACGAAACTTGTTTATGTTTTAACTTAGAAATTTCATGCTTAGGTTTTTATTTAGTTGGATTTTTCTTTTTAGAATGGTTAGATAGGACTATAACTCATCAACACTTGATAACATAGTACCAGGATGCGGCGAGATGATAGTACGCTAGGAAAACGGAGTCTCGTGTATTCGAGCTAGATAAGGCATATCTAGTTCGGTTCACTTGACCGAGTGGAACTAGCTGAAGCTACCCCAGATATCCTAGACTAGTTAGACCAGGAAGTGGTCTTAGGTGAGTCAAGTTACTATTTTCTTGAAAATGGCTTTGTCTAAGGAAGTGGTCGTTGTTCCGATCAAAGAAGGCCTCTGTGCCTCGCCACGACCTGGAAGCCATGATCTTGAAAAGGTGACTTGATAAGCCTAAGGTCAAATCCGAATCTAACGCAAGGTTGACAAGTGTTTAAGTCATTAAATTTAAATCAAGTAAAATTGGAAGTCATCTCACAAGAACATATAGGGTTAACGTGTTTGATCATGTAGACATGGGTGAGATGATTTAGGTTAATAATTTTCAACCAATCTTTAATAAATCCAATATCTGATCCAACTACCTTGCGTGTAGGATCAATGGATGTTGGACAGTGGTTGCTCTCGACACATGACCGGGGATCAACTCAAGTTTTCGAAGCTTCGATTCAAACGACAAGGATCAGTAGCCTTCGGAAATAACGGCAAGCTCAAAATCATCGGATCAGGTGATATTGAGCTTAACTCAAATTTTGTTATTCAAAACGTTTTATTAGTAGAAAATTTTCAATATAATCTACTTAGTGTAAGACAATTGTGTGATAATAACTATAAGGTCATATTTATAGAAAATGAATGCGTAATTAATACAAACAAAACCTCTAAAACAATTCTTAAGGGAACTAGAAATAACAACATTTACACTATTAACTTAACTAACTCCTCAACTAAGTGTCTTATGACACGGCAAGAGGAATCATGGTTGTGGCACCGACGACTCGGTCACTCACACCCAAGACTCATCCACAAGATGAGTCAGAGTGACTTAGTCAGAGGTTTGCCTAACCTCAATAACTTGAATAATAAAATATGTAATGCTTGTCAACAAGGTAAACAATCTAGGACACAACATCAACTAACTAATCAAGAATGAACCAAAAGTGTGCTTGAGCTCTTACACATGGATCTATTTGATTCACACGGAGCTAAGTCACTTAATGGAAGTAAATTTTGTTTAGTCATTATTGATGACTACTCTAGATTTACTTGGGTTAGGTTCATCAAACACAAAAGTGATATCCTAGATCAATTAATCAACCTATTTAAGTTAATAGAAAATAAACAAAACATTAAAATCAAAAGACTTAGGACTGATCATGGTGGTGAATTCGAAAATCATAGGTTTACAGAATTCTGTAACCTAAATGGATACCACCATGAGTTCTCTTTCCCTAGAACTCCACAACAAAATGGCCTAGTAGAATGCAAAAATAGAACCCTACAAGAAGCCGCTAGGACAATGTTAAATGAGTATAACCTACCCGATAGGTTTTGGGCGGAAGACGTGAGTACGGCATGCTATGTCCAAAATAGGATCCTTATGGTAAAGAGGCACCTTAAGACCTCATACGAGATTTATCACGATAAAATACCTAACATCAAGTACTTTAGGGTATTTTGGTGTAAGGTACATATCCTAAACACTAAGGATTACCTAGGGAAATTTACATCCAAAACCACGATCAGAATCTTTCTAGGATACTCGACTACAAGTAGAGCTTATAGAGTATATAACCACGACACTCTTAGAGTCGAGGAGACTATCAATGTAGTATTTGATGAAGGACACGAACCTACAAAACCCCCCGGCAACCCCAATTAGCGAGCCGACTCATACTAGACCTAACTCTGATCCAGAGATCAGGTCTAGTGTTAATCCTAACCTAAGTCAACCAAGTCACTCTATCGACCAAGTGATAGATGACTCCAACCAAACTAGAACTCAAACGAGTCATCCTATGGATCAATTTGTAGACTCAAATCCAAATCCAACTAGGACTCAAACGAATCATCCTATCGACCAAGTGATAGGTGATCCAAGTCTAGGAGTTCAAACTAGAGCCTCATACAGAAACCTTAGTCAAATATCTTTGATTTCTAAAATTGAACCCAAAACTATTGACCAAGCTCTTCTTGATCCCGATTGGATTATTGCAATGCAAGAAGAGTTGGCTCAATTCACTAGGAACGAAGTATGGGAATTAGTACCACCACCTAAAGATAAAACAATCATTGGAACAAGGTGGGTGTTTAGAAATAAACTTGATGATAAAGGTGAAGTAGTTAGAAATAAAGCTAGACTAGTCGCTAAAGGGTTTAGTCAAGTCGAAGGTTTAGATTACGACGAGACCTATGCCCCAGTAGCTAGATTAGAGTCCATTCGAATGCTATTAGCATATGCAGCACATCGAGGATTTAAGTTGTTTCAAATGGATGTGAAATCTACATTCTTAAATGGATACATTAAAGAAGAAGTTTATCTTAGTCAACCCCCCGGTTTCGAAAGTTTAGACAAACCCGATCATGTCCTTAGGTTAAAGAAAGCTCTTTATGGACTTAAACAAGCTCCTCGAGCTTGGTACGAGAGACTTTCGATTTATCTTAAGTCCAAAGATTTTAACCAAGGTGTAGTTGACCCAACCCTTTTCGTAAAAAACCTTAGGTAAAGACATATTCATAGCCCAAATCTACGTAGATGATATTATTTTTGGAACCACCAACTCAATCCTACTAAATGAGTTCATTTCACTTATGGAAAGTGAATTTGAAATGAATTTAGTAGGCGAGTTAAGTTTCTTCTTAGGTCTACAAATTAAACAAACTAAAGATGGAATATACCTACATCAACGCAAATATACTAGGGAATTAATTAAACGCTTTAGAATGCAAGACGCTAAAATTATTAATTCCCCAATGGAAACTAATGTTAATATAGAAGAAGATTTAATCGAAAACTCAATTGATTTAAAATACTATAGGAGCATAATAGGGAGTCTCCTTTACTTAATTAAGCACTGATATCCTATTTGCAGTAAGTATGTGCGCAAGGTTCCAAACCTGTGCCAAGGAGTCTCACCTAACTCTAGTCAAGTGTATCCTTAGATATCTAAAGGGTACACTTAATGTCGGTATTTGGTACCCTAGATCTATCGAGTTCGAACTAACCGGCTACTCCGATTCAGACTATGCTGATAGTAAGCTCGATAGAAAGAGTACGAGTGGTTGTTGTCAACTTCTCGGCTCGAGTCTAGTGAGTTGGTGCAGTAGGAAGCAACACTGTGTTGCCTTATCTACCACCGAAGTCGAATACATCGCGATGGGTGAGTGTCACTCAGCTTCTTTGGATGAAGCACACTCTCCGCGACTTTAAGTTAGACTTTACGAACACGAAACTCCACGTAGATAACATTAGTTCAATTAATCTTACTAAGAATCCGATATGTCACTCTAGGACCAAACATATAGAGGTCAAACACCATTTCATTCGAGAACATGTGGCCAACAGAGCCATACAACTCGAATATGTCGAATTGAAGTCTAACTTAGCAGACCTATTTACTAAACCCCTACCCAAAGCCGAAGTTAGTCTATTAAGACGAAAATTGGGCATGTGCGTAGTAGAATAGGAACTTGCAAATTATATTTTCTTACTACTATTTCTTAATTATCATTTTTATGGAACTAGCATAGGACATACCTTAGATATCATGCACCTATAGATTTAAGGAGCCAGTACATCTCACAACACATAGGACTAATGTGTTTGTGTACTTAGCCACGTAGATGGGCGTGAGATGTTAGGACCTTACTCCTAGTTCCAGATGTAGAGCTAGTGCATCGCTATGAACCACGGAGTATAATCATACATATTAACTGACTCTGACCAGGACTGGTTGATCTTTCATATCAATCAAGCCAAATATGAGTCGAACATTTTATAGATGAACTTAGTTTCAGTATATTATTTTAAAAATTATGTGGAACATTTTCAAATTAATACTTATTTTTTATTCCACACACACCCTCATTCTTTTTGATATATGGCAAAAGGGGGAGAAAAAGGCCAAAGTTAAGGGATAATTTTTTTATGGCCAAGGCTTAGTTAACTTGTTCATGTTAGCAAAACGGAAAGATTTACTTAACTTTAAGTTAACTTGTTAACAAAACGGAAGTAAAGGCCAAGGTTAAGAAATCAGTTTTTTGATTTCTTAACTTAAAACTTATTTTAAACACTATGGCCAATATTAAGTAATTGCGATTACTTAATTCTTTTGTTTAGTAGCAAACATCAAGGGGGAGAGTTAAAACTCTTTCTCAAGTACTCACCCTCGGTCAAGGGGGAGGATTCCTCAAGGGGGAGCACTTGAAAAAAAAGTTTTTATATACTCCTGCTCATTCATGCTTTTTTATACTCCTGCTCATTCATGCATATCTCTTGCTCATTTTGCTTAATGCACTTAATTTATTTTTCTTAAATTTGTATGTGGGTTTGCCATAAATCAAAAAGGGGGAGATTGTTGGTACAGTAGGAACCTAAGTCGAACCTGAGTTTTGATTATAGCAAACGATACAAAGTTAAGCTCATGTCGTTATCTCACGAGTTGAATCGAGTGTGCAGAAAATTACTATAGCTGAAGCTGAAGGCTAGCGACACCCGGAGGAAGCAGTGGTGGTCGAGCGACACTCGAGTGACTTCGGAGGGAGCCGAAGGAATCAAGTGAAAGGTCGGAAGCAAAAGCGACATAGTAAGTATCGAGGTAAGCTCGAGTGAGTAAAGTGAAGTGAGGTCGTGTCCTTTGTACAGGGACGTCCTTAGGCGACGATCTGACCCAAGACTTCCCATGGAAGGTCTATGTTGAGATCGGACGGCAAGTGGCCATCGAATTCACTTATATTTTGAGCTAACTCTTTATTGTAGTCAAAAATCCTGGCCATCAGTTCAACCGGCCAGTTCAACCGATGGTCAAAAATCAGCCTCAAGGAGTCAAGCTTTATCACCATTTTTCAAAGAGTTTTGTGCCCAATTCCTATTGGTTGAAGACCCATTCGATGAGAGACTTAAAGGCTATAAAAGGAGGGGAGGGCTTCTCCTAGGGTTTTTCATCATCTCTAAGTGCTCACAAACCTCCACAACTCTGCGATTTTCCGACGACTCTACGACGAAGTGCTGTCAACAACCCTAGTTTACTTTCTACTCCTTTAGTTGTTGATATTCTTATTTTGTCGTCTCTTTAAATATTGCAATTCCTTTTATTAATCGAGGTTTTCTATCGTTGCACTTTACATTAATAGAAGAGAGGGTTTGTCTCTCTATCTTTTCTTTCGAAGTTTTTTTTGTAATCGTCAAACTCCTACCTCCAACGAGGAGTGTTTTTAATGAATTGCCCTCCGTGCGTGATCAAGGATCACTAGGGTCTTGGAGTAGTAGCCGAAGGCTACGAACCAAGTAAAAAAACATTTTTCTCATTTATTTATAGTTTATCTTTCCGCTGCAATTAACTGTCTACTCGAGTTTTAACGAATGAATTAAAAAAAAAAGTTTATCGCTATTCACCCCCCCCCCCTCTAGCGATCCGCTTCAATCCAACACCTTTATCATGGTTAAGTTAACTACCCATCCATTCAAGGTTGGCACACCTAAACCCATCTAGCGTGAATCGATCATGCTCCTAAGAACCCAATACCTATTGGAGATCCTTGGGTTAACTAGGTATTCACTAGGGATAACTTCCCTAGATTCCTTCCTAAAGACCCGCCTAGGCTTAGAAGCCTTGGTCATTTGGGTCTTGTCTAGGTCAATTCTAGAGGTAACTCCCCTTTTGACCTTCTTAGTGGCTTCCCTAGGTTTCTTTGAAACCCTAGCCACTAAGCATCTACCTTGGTCAACTTTAGGGATGACTTCCCTATTAACCTTGGTTTTCCTAGACCTAATTTAAGCTCCATTATCGAATGGAATATTGTGGTAGGTTTCCTTGGGCTTAGGTTTGCCCTTGATTGGACCTTGCTTCCTAAAACCTAGGTTTTGACTCTTAGACCTAGATTTTTGATCCTTTAACCCTTGTATTTGATTTTGCATTTTTGCAAGGGTCTTTTCTAGTTTCTCAAGCCTTGACCTCAAGACTTGATTTTCAACTTCTAATTTTTCAATTTTGGAGGGCCCATTGTTTCTTTGGTCATTTTTGCCCTTCCTAGGCATATGTCTAGATTTCTTTGGAGTAAAGCATAGATGATCTTCAATTTTTCTAATACTTGCCTTAGGTAGAAAATTTTTAGGGACATTAGTCTCAAATTTCTCCTTATTCCTAAGGTTGACGCTCTTAGCACCTAAACAATAAAATCTATTATTCCTACTAGCATGTTTTTCATAATGAATAGAAAGTGTATTAAGATCATGTTTTTTACTATAAAGTTTAGAAGGTGCATTATTAAATTTTACCTTAGGGATTGCTTTAGAAGGTCTCCCTACTTGTAATGCTCCTTCTTGGCTCTTTTTCTTCCCCTAGGGCATTGACTCCTATAATGACCCTTTTGTTGACACTTGAAGCAAATCACGTGTTGCTTACTTTTAATTGTGGGGACACCGGCATCCTTAGATTTCTCTTGACTTTTAGGTGTCGGTGGAGTCTTCTTGACCCTCTTAGGACACTTACTCTTATAATGCCCTTGTTCCCTACACTCAAAGAAAATTATGTGATTTTTAATTTTACCAAGATTGCTTGAGTTACCTAGGTCAATTGTGGGAACCGGAGTTGATTCTTCATCTCCTCGACCGGAAGTAGATGACTCTTCTTCTTGCTCTGGCATGGAAGGTGATCTCTCCTCCCCCTCAATCCTAGAGGTGGAGGCCTCTTCCAATTCCACCTCTTCTTCCTTCTCGGATGTTGACTCCTCTTCAACTTCCGAATCCCCACTTTCTTTTGAGGATGAGCTAGCTTCTTCGGCCTCTTCCTCTTGTGCCGAGTGAGACTCCTTATGAAATCTTGCCAACTTGCTCCATAGCTCCTTGGCATCCATATAATTCCCTAGCTTGCACAAAAGTCATTAGGTATCAAATCAATAATAAATTTTACTACCTTTTTGTTTTTCTCGAATGCTTGGAGTTGTTCCTCATTCCATCTCTTCATCTTGAGGAATCCTCCCTTTGGCCCTCTTGGATATTCGAATCCTTCCATTAGGGCGGACCACTCCTCAAGGTCCCTCATCATCAAGAAGTCTTCAATTCTTGCCTTCTATTGGTTGAATCCTTCTTGTCCATAGAAATTGTAAGGCACCGGTGTGTTGATGTCTCATCCTGATTGTTCTTCAAATTCCATCTTCCCTCTAGCGTCTTTTGCTCCCGGGTGTTAGTCCGTAGAAGAGCTCCAAGCTCTGATACCACTTGTTAGGACTTGTGCACCCGCTAGAGGGGGTGAATAGTGATTCGGTGTTGCTTGATGGAATTTTATCGTTTCTACAAATTGTGTTAGTGCGCAGCAGAATAATGACAATAACAAAAACAAAAAGCACAAACACAATCACTACACCAAATATAACATGGTTCAAAACCGAATGGTTCCTACTCCACGAATTGTGCTCGAATGAGCCCTAGCGATGCCAATCACACACCACTACTAAATAACTCCTTCTCGAAATAATATGAAGGTGGAGAAACCTCGTATAAATATTACAAAAGTAATACAAGAAGTAAACAAGCAAATACAAGAAGAATATACAAAACACCGTAAAGAAAACTTTACAACTATTGCTTTGGAGTGTTTGCTTGTTGATTGCTTGAATCGTGCTTGAAGACCCTGATTTACACCAGCAAATCGCCACAAAAATATCCAAGAACCGATGGCGAAAACCTCCTCCACAAGCTCCCTTTAAAGCTTCTTCTTAGGCTGGATTCTGCCTAGCAGTCGACTGACCCTGTAGTTGTTGTCTCACAACGGCATGAACCACGTTGGATAAGTCCAACAGATAGACCATCAGTCGACTGATCATGCCCATCAGTCGACTGATCGAGCCTTCACTCGACTATCAAACCCTAACAGTTGACTCGGGAACCTTCTATGCTCGAATTCTCGACAGAATGATCGCGATCTCCGATCGGGCCGATACTGGCCAGCCGATCCGCCCAATGTTGGCAGTCGACTACCAGGCCAATTCCTGAAGTCAAACTCCCGTTGACTCACACCGGTCGACTGAGCATAATATCATTCGACTGATAACCTCATCCATGAGGTTTTAACCCCAAGTATAGTGTTCCCATACTTGCTAGACCACCCTTAGCCTAGACCTAAGCCTTCTAGCCACCTCCATCAGCCTTGCGCCTATCGGATCCCTCCAAGTCATCCATGACTTGTTCATCTATATGCTAGCCTTCAGATGCTTCCATCAGCTTTTGTCATGCTAATGTGGTCTACACCGCCAAGGCACATTGGGCTTACGCTGCCAAGACTCCGCTTGGACTTTACGCCGCCAACCATTGGACTTATGCTGCCAAGACTTCACCCTTGGACTCTACGCCGCTAATATTCCCCTTGGAATTTCCAATTGCCAAGACTCAAGCTTGGACTTTCCCTTGCCAACCCATGTTGGACTTTCCATGCCAAGACCCATGCTTGGACTTTTCCTTTCCAAGACTCATGCTTGGACTTTCCTTTGCCAAAACCCATGCTTGGACTTTCCATGCCAAGTACACAAGACTTGGACTTCTTCCATGACAATGGTCAAACCATCATCAAACATCACGATCATAACCTGGGTCGATTGCACCAACAATCTTCCCAATACATTGTCAAACATCAATGTCAGACATCAATATCAAACATCAAAACACTACTCGAGTCAAACTCGAATCTGGTCAATCGTGACCTGGGCCAATTGCACCAACAATTTTACCGTCTCCTTTACCTTTTTATAAGCCTCGTGTCTCTTACCTCCAACGAGGACGAGATCAACTAATTAATTGTCCCTCGTAAGCGATCAAGGATCGTGGGCCTATGACTAGCAGTCGGTTAGCTGTGAACCAAGTAAAAAACACTTGTGCCTGCAATTTTGTCCTTTGCTTATTCTGCTGCGATATACTTTGTGTTTTATGAGTTAGTTTTTACAAACAAAAGAAAGATTTTAAAAATATTATTCACCCCCCTCTAGCATCTTTCTCGATCCTACATCGACTGCCCGAGTCAGTTAGGCCTCCCCGAGTGTCGTGTACTCAACCAGTTAACTGATCAATATCACCAGTCGATTAGTAAATCTCAAACATGAGGTTTAACCCAAGTATGATCCCCTAATACTTGATACTTACCCTTAGCCTAGACTTAAGCCTTCTAGTCACTTCCATCAGTCTCACACCCTCAGGGTCTATTCGAGTCCACCATAACTCCTTCACCCTTCGCACTACTCTTCAAGTACTTCCATCGGCTATATCATGCTATCGGGTACCCTTAGCCTATACCATCCTTCAAGCTACTTCCATCAGTCTCACGCCCCAGGTTCGAGTCTATGACTCCTCACCCATTGCGCTTGCATTCAAGTGCTTCTATCGGCTATGTTATATTGTCAAGTTTACGTTTGCCAAGAGGTCGTGCCTCTGGACTTCCAATGCCAAGTCTCCATACTTGGACTTTCGCCGCCAAGACTATACACTTGGACTTACATGACTAAGACTACACCCTTGGAGTTTTCCTTTGCCAAGTATCCATACTAAACTTTTCCTTGCCAAGTATCCATACTTGGACTTCTCCATTGTCAAGACTCCACCCTTGTATTTTTCCTTGTTAAATCTCCAAACTTAGACTTCTCCATTGCCAAGTATTCATACTTGAACTTTCATTCGAGTCTCACTTGAGCTTGGTCAACCTTTGACCTGAGGTCGATTGCTCTAACAATCTCCCCCATATGACTTTGGATATCCCAATCATTCACTCATTATATGGTCAACATATGGTCAAACCATTATCAAACAATTGCCAAGTCATTGTCAAAGTCTATTGTCATATATCAAAATCTTACTCGAGTCCCACTAAAGTCTTATCAATCATAACTTAGGTCGATTGCACCAACAGATATGGCTTCATGGAGGAGATCATGAAGACGTGTCAATCTTACTACTGAACTGATCTCGGGTGGGCATTTGAGCTTGGGAGATCGAAATGGTGAACTGAGCTCGAGTAATTGTTCAGCTTTGGAGATAAACCAATCTAATTATTAAACTGAGTTAAAAAAAATTGAGCTTAAGTGATCATACCGATCTAATTGCCGAACTGAGCTAGGGTGTACTTCGGATGGACTTGGGTTGACTCATGCTTTATTTGAATGGGTTCAAATTTGAATTCTACCTCAGCTTGACTATTGAACTGATCTTGCCACTTGACGAGGAGTATATTCACCACATCACCACTCTTTACAAGAAAATAGTGGGGGGGGGGGGGGGAGCTTAATGTACTTAATTGCAACAAATACATGCTATAAGTATGATTAGTTGATATATAGATTTTGCTATAGAAATGCATTTCTTGGCTGCAAAAAGAATTTTTCGAGGTACTATGGAATTTGAGCTATTCTATAAAAAGGGAGAAAATTCATATCTATTTGGCTTTATAGATAGTTGCAGGGAGTTGCTTCGGAGGCTCATTGGCTCCCATGTCCCCGGATTAAAATTTTCACTAATGAAAGAATTAATCTAGATGGGATGAGCTTCCTTAGCACAACCATTTCATCGTCGTGCTAACAACTTGAGTGGTCGCTTGAACAAACTAGTTGTTCAAGCAACACAACTCTTCCAGTTGGTTAGCCGCGGAAGAGACGACGGACGGATCGCCGGTTTTTGTGTTTGTCTTCGGGGTCCATGATTATACAATATATTTACTAATTTACACATGCATAATCAAAACATAAAAGAACAAGCTCAGATCTGTAAATAAAGTTAAAATAACTTTATACCTCACGATCTTCTACCGTATGTCCTATCCTTCTCGTGGACGACGTGTGGACGAAGATCCTTCACGAGTAAAAGCCTTCTAGATCGCTTTCTTCTCTACCTTGTCCGCTGCGAACAAAGAGAAGAACTTACAAATACCTATCCTTTCTAGAGCCGGCCACCAAATTAGGAAATTTGGTGCAACCGCCGGCCAAGGATCAAATGGATGATGCGCCGGCCACCAAATGAAGGAGAACCGCCAGCCACCTTGGAGAATAGGGAGGAGGATGAGAACTGGCCACCAATGGGAGGAGAACCGCCGTCCAAGGAAGAAGGGAGAGGCCTCTAGGATGGGCGTCGGCCAAGGAATGATCAAAGGAGATGAGCGCCCGCAATCAACAAGAAGGATGAAGGTTGCCGTCCACTTTGCTTCAAACCCTAGCCGCCCAAAAAAACCCTAGCCGCCAAAAAACCCTAACTCCAATTCGAAATCAATTATTGCCGCCCAAGCCTAAGCCCCCTATTTATAGAATTGGGCTTAAGCCTCCTTTAATCTCCACCGTCGGTTCTAGGGATTTAATCTCCACCGTCGGATCTAGGGTTTTATCCCAGCCGTCGGATCTAGGGTTTCATCCCAACCGTCGGATCTAGGATTTCATCCCAACCGTCGGATCTAGGGTTTCATCCCAACCGTCGGATCTAGGGTTTTATCCCAACCGTCGGATCTAGGGATTTAATCCTAACCGTTGATTCTAGGGTTTCATCCTAACCATCGGATCTTAGGGATTTAATCCCAACCGTTGGTTCTAGGGTTTCATCCTAACCATCGGATCTTAGGGATTTAATCCCAACCGTTGGTTCTAGGTTTTGTTTTATATTCTTGGATCTATCACAAGGATTATATTAGGCTACGATAGGGACCATAAGGAGGAGTTGGGTCTTGGCCACCCGATGGATCGGAACCACACTAACTTGATCCATCAATGATGTTCCATTCCACTAGAGGATCATCATTGAACTACCTCACCAACCCCCATAAATTAATATGGGCTCCATATATTATTCGCATAATAATCTCCCCGTTTAAGATATCGAATGTCCACAATTAATTGATTTATGACCATCAATTAATTAACATCTAATTCTCGAGTAGTACCACTCAACCTTATCATCACGCTGACTAAGTCAACCAAATTGGTTTACATGATGAACTTTATGAGCTCCTCAAGGGGACATCATCAACCTAATATATAGGACACGGTTTCCTCCTATAATCAACGGCACACCATGTAAATAATATTATTTCCCAATTTACCGGGCATATTGATTTAATCCATCTAAATCTCACCCACTAGTAAATCAAAGAAATAAATACTAAGTACATGTGCCCATTATTATATCGGGTTTAAGAGCATGTACAACATAATATCCGAGGTTTGATTCAATTATGTAGTCAGTACTAAATTGAATCACCTCTATGTCGGTCCTGCTTAATACACCTAAGTGTACTAGTGTAACTCTATGTTCAAGACAAAACAATACCAAGCTACACTACAACCATGCCAATGGTTTGTCCAAAACCATCTTGGTTGTGAGCCTCTACTTATATTTTATAAGGGACTGATAACATGATCTTCTGTGCCACACCAAGCACCATGTTATCTACAATGTAAAATATTAGACAATATGCACACATATAAATATATAAAGTGCAAACAATGATCATGTGATTCTTATTTCTAAATAAAATGTTCTTACAAAAAGAGCTAGGCTTTCAGTATACATTCCAACAATCTCCCACTTATACTAAAAGACTATGCCATCATCACTCTGCCATACATCTGATCCCCATGTCCTCCACATGCCTATCAAAAGCTTTCGCTGGAAGGGCCTTAGTGAATGGATCCGCCAGGTTATCCTCTGATGCAATCTTGGTGACAGCAACTTCCCCTCGCTTTACGATCTCTCGTATAAGGTGGTACTTGCGCTCTATGTGTTTACTCGCCTTATGGGCTCGTGGTTCCTTCGAGTTTGCAACTGCACCACTGTTATCACAATAAATTGTGATAGTTCTGGGCAAACCAGGAATCACATCTAAGTCCATCAAGAAGTTCCTGAGCCATACAGCTTCCTTGGCTGCCCTAGAGGCTGCCACATACTCAGCTTCCATGGTAGAGTCCGCCACGCATTTCTGCTTGACACTCCTCCATACTATGGCTCCACCTCCAAAAGTAAACACAAACCCCGAGGTAGACTTACTCTTGTCCCTATCTGATTGGAAATTCGAATCCGTGTAACCCACAGGGACTAATTGATCTGCCCGGTAAACCAGCATATAATCCCTAGTCCTTCTCAGGTACTTCAATATATGCTTTATCGTAGTCCAATGTCCCTGTCCAGGATTACTCTGATATCTGCTAACCATGCCCACGGCAAAGCAGATATCCGATCTCGTACATAGCATAGCATACATAAGGCTTCCTACTGCCGAAGCATAAGGAACCGCCTTCATGTCCTCTATCTCCTTTGATGTTTTGGGACACATCTCTTTAGATAAAGGAACTCCATGCCTAAAAGGTAGAAAACCTTTCTTGGAGTTCTGCATGCTAAAACGAGCAAGGATAGTGTCAATGTATGAAGCTTGGACAAGCACAACATCCTTTTCTTGCGATCCCTTATAACTTTGATCCCAAGGATGTGTCCCACTTCTCCCAAGTCCTTCATATCAAACTTTTTGGACAACCATACCCTTACGTCTGATAACACTTTGATATTGTTGCCAACTAACAAAATGTCATCTACGTATAGTACAAGAAACACCACTACGTTTCCGTCACATCTCTTGTATACACAAGGCTCATCCGGACTTTGAATAAATCCATATGACTGGATTACCTCATCAAAGCGGATGTTCCAAGATCTAGAAGCTTGCTTCAATCCATAAATGGACCGATTAAGCTTACATACAAGATGCTCTTTGCCTTTAGCAATGAATCCCTCTGGTTGCCGCATATAGATGTTCTCCTCAAGACTTCCGTTAAGGAAAGCTGTCTTGACATCCATCTGCCAAATCTCATAATCCATATGAGAAGCTATAGATAAGAGAATCCGGATAGACTTAAGCATAGCTACCGGCGAAAAGGTCTCCTCATAATTGATACCCTCTTTCTGAGTATACCCTTTCGCAACAAGCCTAGCTTTGAAGGTCTCAACCTTCCCGTCTACTCCTCTCTTTCTCTTATAGATCCACTTGCATCCAATGGTTTTTACACCATCGGGTGGCTCTACTAGCTCCCAGACCTGATTAGAATCCATAGATTTTATCTCTGAATTCATCGCTCTTTGCCAAGATACCGCATCTGTCTTGGATTGCCTCTTCATATGTCCAGGGATCAGGTTCATGTTCACCAGGGACTAAGTCTGAAGACTCCCCCAAAAACATGAATCTATCGGGTTGTCTAACAACCCTCCCACTACGACGAGGTGCCTCCTGTGTATGCTCTGTGACACGCGGTGCAGTGACTTGTAGTGTCTCCTCTTGTACCGGTGGTACTGAAGTCGGGACTTCCCCTGTCAACTCCTCAAGAACAATCCTACTCTTGGGCTTGTGGTTCATTACATAATCCTCCTCTAGAAATCTGGCATTCGTGCTAACGATCACCCTCTGATCTCTAGGATTATAAAACAAACCAGCTTTCGTTCCCTTAGGGTAGCCAACAAACATGCACACTTCTGTACGAGGTTCCAACTTACCAGCATCAGCTTTCAGCACATGTGCTGGACTCCCCCATATCCGAATATGTCTCAGACTAGACTTTCGCCCAGTCCACAATTCTACAGGGGTAGAATGTACTGATTTAGATGGAACCAAGTTCAGAGTGTACATTGTCGTATCTAGTGCATACCCCCAGAATGAAACAGGTAACTCAGAATAACTCATCATCGATCTGACCATCTCCATAAGAGTCCTATTCCTTCGCTCCGCTACACCATTCTGCTGGGGTGTGCCAGGTGCAGACAATTGGGATTGAATACCAACCTCTGATAAGTAATTCCTAAACTCTCCCAAGAGGTACTCGCCACCACGATCAGATCGTAATATCTTGATACTTTTACCTTGACGGTTCTCCACATCAGCCTTGAATTCTTTGAACCTGTCAAAACATTCAGACTTGCGGCGCATCAAGTAAATGTATCCATACCTTGAATAATCGTCTATAAAAGAGACGAAGTATTCAAAGCCACCTCTTGCCTGGATAGACATAGGACCGCACAAATCAGAATGAACCAATTCTAGCACATCTTTGGCTCTATACCCCTTGGCCTTAAAAGGCCTCTTGGTCATTTTACCTTCCAAGCAAGATTCGCAGGTTGGGAGATCCTCCACCACTAATGAACCCAAAGGTCCATCAGCTATCAACCTTTGAATTCTACTTAGGTTAATATGACCAAGCCTTAGATGCCAAAGATATGTTTGGTTCATTTGCGAAGGTTCTTTTCTCTTATTAGACTTAGAAGATGAGTTATTGATTTCTATATGCATCGTGGGAGTTTTTGGTTCAAGAGTATATAAATTGCCAACCAATGTACCAGAACAGATAATCTCCCTGTTCCTTTTTATAACCACTTTGTCATTAAAAGAAACAGAATACCCATCCAAAAACAATTTAGAAACTGAAATTAAATTCTTTCTAAAAGTAGGTACATAAAGACAATTTCTCAAAACCAAAACTTTATTCCTATCAAAAGATAAATAAACGTCTCCCACTGCAATAGCCGCCACCTTTGAAGCATTGCCCATGAAGACGGTAATCTCTCCCTCAGCTAGTCGTCGGGTTTCCTGGAACCCCTGCAAAGTATTGCAGACATGATCAGTGGCTCCTGTATCTACACACCAGGCACTGGTAGATAACACCGCTAAACATGTTTCAACAACTAAACAAGAAGATATACCTTTGTTCTTTCGGCGAGGACAGTCCGCCTTCCAATGTCCAGTCTGCTTGCAAGTGAAGCACTTGCCTTTCGGCTTCTTCACTCTTGCCTGAGGTCCCACTACCACTTTCTTCGCTCCACCTTGTTTCTTCTTCTTCTTACCTTTCGGTTTAGAGGAAGAAACCTTCTGATCGACCATGGCTTGAGCACTCTGATGAAAAAGCCCCTCTGCCGCCTGGAGTTCTGTCAGAAGCTCCGCCAACGAATACAACCTTTTGTTCATGTTGTAGTTGAGGCAGAACTGCTCAAAACTCCTAGGCAGAGACTGGAGAATGATATCGACCTGGGTTTCCCCATCGATCTCAGCTCCTAGGACTTCCATCTCATTAAGATGAGCCATCATCTTGAGAACATGATCCCTAACAGGTATTCCCTCGATCATGGAGGTCGTCATCAAGTTTCTCATTGCCTCCTGCCTAGCCGCCCTACTCTGATGTCCGAAAAGTTCCTTGAGATTGAACATCATGTCATAAGCTGTGGCTATGGCCTGATGCTGATGTTGCAGCACATTTGACATAGATGCCAAAATGTAACACCACGTCATCTCATCTGCCTTGACCCATTTCTTATAACGTTCTTTCTCCTTTTCATCAGAGTCATCGGTGGGCTTAGGAGGACAGACCTCGAAGAGTACAAATTTGTACTCCTCCGCAGTTAAGACAATATCCAGGTTTCTTTTCCAATCAATGTAGTTTGGACCAGTAAGTTTGTTTTCTTTTAAAATCACAACAAGTGAGTTGAAAGCCATTTGAAAATCCTAAAAATCACAATGATCAAAATATTAGATTTCAAATATTATTGATTCCTCAAAACAATAAAATTCCGAAATCAACCAACACCTCAAAACACCGAGAATTTCGTATGCCACTCTGTGTGGACGTATACGAATTTTACATTTGTAAGAGGAGGTTTCACCCATTAATTTTATTATCTTGTCAACCTTACTTTTTGACAAATAAAATTAATAATTGGTTCCTCTTTGGCCCTACAAATAAAAGCAGTGACTCCTATGGGGAGGATACTTTTATTTGCATCTAAGTGTGCACCATTACACGATACTAAGGGAATTATTTTGGATTATGTGCCTTACCTCTGTGGAAGTACACATGCTCCTAGATAATTTCCTATAACCATTATTTGACCTAGTGATCCGCAAACAAACCCGTCCTCAGGGAGGAAGGCACTCAGAGCCGACACACAAGTTTGTTGCATCACACGTCAAATTGTAATGGAGGCCACGGGAATTAATTAAAATGTCCCTCTCCCACTTAGTAAATTGTAAATCAGGAATTTTAAATCATACACAACATGCATATAAAACAAATAAGCAATAAATATGGAAAAAACAGAATTTTTCTAACTATTATGGCATTGTCCTTCAATATGCATCCCGTCGTGTCGCCACCTCGTCCGCTCCATCTTTTCCTGTGCGCAAGTCACCAAAGAGATCCGAGCCGAGATAAAACTATTTTAATTTACATCCATCGATCCTATACTCCACGAAGAAGTGTACAAATAATCTAGATCGAAAGTAAACTAAAATGAGTGGCTAAACAATGTCGTATTTAATTACAAAAATTAAATACTAATCTAGCCTCGTCAACCCCGAGGATTCAAATAATAAATTTTTACACACATCCATTCACATACATACACATGGCCATAATAGTTGGATCTTACGCCTGCAACCAAAGAGTTAAACTACGCATATCCTACTATTATCCGGCACATATAATATATGAAAAATGCATAAAAAAATTAACCGAATCCTAAACACACAAAACCGGAAACCGTGGCTCTGATACCAAATGCAGGGAGTTGCTTCGGAGGCTCATTGGCTCCCATGTCCCCGGATTAAAATTTTCACTAATGAAAAATTAATCCGGATGGGATGAGCTTCCTTAGCACAACCATTTCATCGTCGTGCTAACAACTTGAGTGGTCGCTTGAACAAACTAGTTGTTCAAGCAACACAACTCTTCTAGTTGGTTAGCCGCGGAAGAGACGACGGACGGATCGCCGATTTTTGTGTTTGTCTTCGGGGTCCATGATTATACAATATATTTACTAATTTACACATGCATAATCAAAACATAAAAGAACAAGCTCAGATCTGTAAATAAAGCTAAAATAACTTTATACCTCACGATCTTCTACCGTATGTCCTATCCTTCTCGTGGACGACGTGTGGACGAAGATCCTCCACGAGTAGAAGCCTTCTAGATCGCTTTCTTCTCTACCTTGTCCGCTGCGAACAAAGAGAAGAACTTACAAATACCTATCCTTTCTAGAGTCGGCCACCAAATTAGGAAATTTGGTGCAACCGCCGGCCAAGGATCAAATGGATGATGCGCCGTCCACCAAATGAAGGAGAACCGCCGGCCACCTTGGAGAATAGGGAGGAGAATGAGAACCGGCCACCAATGGGAAGAGAACCGCCGGCCAAGGAAGAAGGGAGAGGCCTCTAGGATGGGTGCCGGCCAAGGAATGATCAAAGGAGATGGGCGCCGGCAATCAACAAGAAGGATGAAGGTTGCCGCCCACTTTGCTTCAAACCCTAGCCGCCCAAAAAAACCCTAGCCGCCCAAAAACCCTAACTCCAATTCGAAATCAATTATTGCCGCCCAAGCCTAAGCCCCCTATTTATAGAATTGGGCTTAAGCCTCCTTTAATCTTCACCGTCGGTTCTAGGGATTTAATCTCCACCGTCGGATCTAGGGTTTTATCCCAACCGTCGGATCTAGGGTTTCATCCCAACCGTCGGATCTAGGATTTCATCCCAACCATCGGATCTAGGATTTCATCCCAACCGTCGGATCTAGGGTTTTATCTCAACCGTCGGATCTAGAGATTTAATCCTAACCGTCGATTCTAGGGTTTCATCCTAACCATCGGATCTTAGGGATTTAATCCCAACCGTTGGTTCTAGGTTTTCATCCTAACCATCGGATCTTAGGGATTTATTCCCAACCGTTGGTTCTAGGTTTTGTTTTATATTCTTGGATCTAGACTTCACAAGGATTATATTAGGCTACGATAGGGACCATAAGGAGGAGTTGGGTCTTGGCCACCCGATGGATCGGAACCACACTAACTTGATCCATCAATGATGTTCCATTCCACTAGAGGATCATCATTGAACTACCTCACCAACCCCCATAAATTAATATGGGCTCCATATATTATTCGTACATTAATCTCCCCGTGTTTAAGATATCGAATGTCCATCAATTAATTGATTTACTGACCATCAATTAATTAACATCTAATTCCTCAAGTAGTACCACTCAACCTTATCATCACGTTGACTAAGTCAACCAGCTGGGTTTACATGATGAACTTTATGAGCTCCTCAAGGGGACATCATCAACCTAATATATAGGACACAGTTTCCTCCTATAATCAACGACACACCATGTAAATAATATTATTTCCCAACTTACCGGGCATATTGATTTAATCAATCTAAATCTCACCCACTGGTAAATCAAAGAAATAAATACTAAGTACATGTGCCCGTTATTATATCGGGATTAAGAGCATGTACAACATAATATCCGAGGTCCGATTCAATTATGTAGTCAGTACTAAATTGAATCACCTCTATGTCAGTCCTGCTCAATACACCTAAGTGTACTAGTGTAACTCTATGTTCAAGACAAAACAATACCAAGCTACACTACAACCATGCTAATGGTTTATCCAAAACCATCTTGGTTGTGAGCATCTACTTATATTTTACAAGGAACTGATAACATGATCTTCTATGCCACACCAAGCACTATGTTATCTACAATGTAAAATATTAGACAATATGCACACATATAAATATATAAAGTGCAAACAATGATCATGTGATTCTTATTTCAAAATAAAATGTTCATACAAAAAGAGCTAGGCTTTCAGTATACATTCCAACAATAGTTGGTGCAGAAGGTGATTCGTTCACCCTCAGTGCCCCTCGCCAGCCGATTCCATAGTCAACACGAAGGAAGTAAATTACGGGGAGTATATTTTTCAATCCAGAACTAGTGCGGCAGGAGGGCAGATATCCCGAAAGGCTTGCAACCTCCGGGGATTGACCCTTGCTCATTGGATAACTCTGTTGTCATGCTAGCCACAAGGCCCTCCCATAGGGACTGACTTGATAGATAGTGATTAGTTGTTTTATGGTCATCAAAAAAGTAATCTATTATTGCATTATCATCCACTAAAGCAGAGTTTATTGTTGCAACATCTTGTACTTGGCAAATTAGTTGCCTAAAGAAAATCTTTAAATAAATACATTTCAAAGAGGATAGATTTACTCAAATTTATTGTGACAATAGTTCAACGATAAAGCTTTTCAAAAATCTAATGCTATATGGTCAAAATAAACACTTCATTTATTGAAAAATCTCACTAATGGAGTTATTAATCTTATTTACTACAAAAAGTAAGGATTAAATTATTGATATACTAAGTAAATCTGTCAAATTCCCTACTTTTCATAAGCTCAGAAAACTACTTAGTATTTCTGCATGTTTAAACTCTTAATAAATTGATCGTTAATATTAGTTTAAAAGAAGAATTATCGATAAAATTTAATATAAATATTACTTTAGTTAACAAGTTAGTGGGTTGATGAGTTGGCAAAATATTATCATATTTAATTAATGGTAAAAGTTAATAGTTATAAAAAATATTCATGTTCAATGTACTTAAAGCAATTGGATTATGAATGTAATAATGGTTGTATTATAGAGTTAGTAGTGAATGAGGAGTTAGTAGATTTAATGGGTAAGTAAGTTATATATTAGTCTATAAATAGGCAATAGGGGATTTTTGGTCATCGAAATGCATCAAGAACATTTTCTTTTATCCTCGACTATATGTTATTGTGCAAAATACTTATTATTATTTTTATTATTATTTCTAAAAATATCAACACAATCAAAGGATTAATAGTGTTGGATCTAAGTGTGATGGTGAATACTATAATAGATGTGATAATTCAAATAAATAATTTCCTATTATGAAATATCAAGAAAATAGAATATCTTTTAGAGAAAATGAAAGAGGAATAATTTTATTCATTTCGTTTTCTCTAATCTATCTCATCTATATCATTTTACAAAGATACATGTATATATATATATATATATATATATAAAAGAAACATTTCTATTTACTATGGTAACCTTAAAGATTACTCATAGACTTCCAAACAATAACATAAATTATTAATAATAAACCCCTTTGAATGTCTATTTTATAAAGAATATGCTTCGTTAAAACCTTACTAGAGAAAAATCCAGTGGGATAAAAACCCTAGTGAAGAAAAAAGAGTACATCTTTCTTTATATATGTATTTCGATATAATACTCCCCTGTTAAGGACATTACTTAATATCTCTATAACGTCGCATTCCAATCTTATGGATCAACTTCTCAAATGCTGTTGTGGGTAATTATTTTGTAAATAAATCTGTAGGATTCTCACTTGATTGAATTTTGTGTACATCAATGTCTCCACTCTGTATTAAATCATGTGTGGAAAATAATTTTGGGGAGATATATTTAGTCCTATCACCTTTGATATATCCACCTTTTAATTGGGTTATATAAGTTGCATTATCTTCATGAAGTATCATTGGAGTCTTCATATTTATTAACAAACCACATGACTCTTGAATATGATTAGTCATTGCTCTAAGTCATACACATTCATGAATTGCCTCATGAATTGCAATTATTTCAGCATGATTTGATGAGGTAGTTGTTATAGTTTGTATCACGCCCCGAGAGGGGGTACTTGTCCGACGAAAATCAGACAATACCCCTCCTGTACTGTGGACAATTGAAACCTATATACAAGGCCCACACGACCTACTATACATCGACCAACATGGCCGGAACATAAAACACCATAATACATATAGTATATGGGCCTAAGGCCAACAACCAAAATAAATAAGAAGCCTAAAACCTCTAGACTTACCTCTTCTGCCATCTGAGCAGGAATACACAACCACACACACATAACCAAAACAAATCGAACAAAAAGTCCATAAGGACATAATCAAATACCACCAAAACAACCACGAGTATAAAGTACTACAAGTTTAAAACATAGAGTACTAGTGATAAAAATGTGGAAAACTGAAAACCAAATAACGGAGTCGCCAGATCAGGGGACTGGCAACTGGACTCTCCGGAAGGCTTCATCCTGAAATAAAATAGATATCAACGGAGTGAGTAAAACTCAAGGGATATCTAATAGTCATGCATAGTAAACTATAAGTAGTAATAATAATCATGCTAGTACAGTTTCTCAACAATAAACAAACAAATACTTATACATACCTGAAACGGTACATACCAGAATCACCTAAGCTAACATAAGATACATCCATACAAGCAGATGTAGAATCACCAAAACAAACTACATAATACCTCCTGTATGTGCATGGTAATCATATGCAACAACAAAAAGTGCAACAAGCAATGCATAGAGTAAAACCGTATGCACATGATGCAATGACCTGTGTCACCCCTGACGGCAGTCAAGCCACCGACATATCATGTGTGTCAGTCGAGTGGGTAGGGTTGTGAAAACTATGCACTCTGCCGTCACTACACCTATGTGATCGAGTGGACAGGATGTTGGCGGAGTATCACCCTCCTACCCTATGTATGTATATGGGGGACATCACCTCGTCTCATCTCCTTGTCTCACGATAAAGGAGGGATCCCTGTCTGCTACCACATCGCAATACCAATATCCTGAACGACCACCATGGAGCCCTGACAGAGCAACTACACACACCCTCCTGAAATACCACTAACTCACGAGTGGTTATGTGTGTAGATAATGTAACTGACGATGGACTCAACTACCAAGTAGTATCACCTCCTACGAAGGAGCCGATGATCGCCAGTCATGCAATAATGCAAGATGGTGCATGTCACTAATGCACGATACACCTATCAATCCATGGCTACCTATAGTATGTACCAATAGGAGCCCATATCAAATAACCTAAGTACATAAGTCTATGTACACATTCAAGGTATATTCATTATTCATTCAATGCCTAGTATGTAAGGAATGTCACTACTCTAGTGTCAAATAAACAAATGACAAGTATCAAAGTGATAGAACATCAATATAATAAGCATATAAAAAGGCTACAACACGTACTAGATAGTGATATACTAGGGCAGTTAAAAGCATAGAAAACTATTACTAGCTATAGTAAACGATGCACAGTAATATGCCAATATCTAAAAGAAGATAAGTCAAAGATACCCGCCTGCTATGAAGAATACCAACTGTCTTATGCCCGTGGACCTGTCTCGTGACCGAAACCTGCATATAACCTAATTACCATTAAGTTCTAGCACACATGACAATGATTAAATCAGATCCTACATGAACACACTCATCCACAGCCATTCACAGCCGTTACAACTGTTCATAGCCGTTCACAACCGTTAACAACCGGCCAAAACCCCAATTCATAGTCGCACAACACCCACAATCACACGGCAGCCCTTCACAACCCACCGTTGTACCAAATTAGGGATCTAACCAACCCTAATTAGAACCCAGCTTAACCCACAACCATTTACAGCCATGTTCACACCAATTTGGAGATCTTACCAACCCGAAGTGAACCACACAACTCTATCCGTCCATCTTCACCTAATCACAGCACCTAACAGTTTGATTTGTTCACCAGAACAACCCACAACACCTCACACAACGCACTCACAGCCCCTACTCAACTTTACAATCGACAATTTCTTTATCATAGCCGCTCAGATTCCATTACAAACCTCCCAATCCTCAATCTTCAACTCACAGCCACACAAAATGAAGGAACAAGCTATCAAATCGTGATAACCAAAAATCCAACCAACAACAGATGAATAGAAGGAGATAGATCGAGATATACCAGTGATTGGAACCTCCCCTCGGCAGCTCTCCTTCCTTCCGGTCGGATCTCCCTTCGGAATGAGGCTTAGGCAGCGAGCAGAGAAGGGAACGATGAGAGATGGGACGATGAAGCAGAGAGGTCACGCGTTGAGAGGAGGTGGCATCGCTGCAAAGGAAAAGAAGGGAGGGGATCAATGAGGAAGACAGCAACGGCGGCAGGAGGGTGGCGTGCAACCGATTGCAGCAAAGTGGGAGCAACGGGCGACGACCCGACAACAGGAGCCGACAGTTCTGTGGGTCGGTGACACGAGAGAAAGGAATATAGAGGAGAGGAGATGAGGTGGCAGCAGATCGGGCGATGCGAGAAGAGAAGAATCGGGGAGATTGAGGAGCGGCTGGGAAATATAGATCGGGAGGAGTGAAAAAGGTTAAGGAAATTAAAACCTAGGTTTTTATCCTATTTAAATCTTAGGAAATAAAACTTAGGGTTTAATAAATTAACCCCTTGATTAAATTAATCTATTATCCCAAATATCATATAATATTTTATTAGGAAATTACCATTTTAAATATTCCAAAAATTTTATAAGGTAATTTCCTAATAACCTAGTGTTATTATTTTCGATATATTACATTTTCCTCCACTAATAAAATCTGGTCCCCAAATTTCCCACTCAAATATATAATGAGTAAGAGATAGCACCCTCAAGTAGCTCAAGTACTGAAAGTATATTTCACGTACCTTAAGTAAACAGGTGGGGGTATTGAGCTCTGATCTTTTCCTCAAGCTCCCAAGTAGCCTCCTCATCGGTGTGGTCACTCCACCCGACTTTAACAAGTCGCACAATCTTGTTCCGCAATTGTCATTCTTTGTGATCCAGAATCCGTACCGGAACCTCTTCGTAAGTAGCATCAGGTTGAATGGATCCTGACACATCTGACAGAATATGTGTAGGGCCTGGCACATACTTCCTCAACATGGACACATGAAACACATCATGAATACTAGCCAAGGACGGTGGTAAGCGACTGCTTCGATCCTCTCCAAAATCTCGAAAGGACCAATGTACCTTGGAGCTAGCTTACCACGGAGGCCAAATCTCTTCACCCCTTTCGTGGGTGAAACTCGCAAGAATACATGGTCACCAATAGAGAACTCCAGAGGTCTCTGTCTCCGATTGGTATAACTCTTCTGGTGATTCTGCGCCTCTGCCATCCTTCGTCTGATAGTACGGACCAACTCTACCTCATGCTGAGCTCTATGGGGTCCTAGCAACTGGGCCTCCCCAACATCCTCCCAGAGGGTGGGTGTCCGACATTGTCTACCATACAATGCTTCAAACGGTGCCATTTGGATAGCCGAATGATAGCTATTATTGTAGGCGAATTCCACTAATGGCAAGTGGTCCTCCCAGTTGCCCCCGAAATCCACAACGTAGGACCTCAACAAGTCCTCTAGAGTCTGAATGGTCTGCTTAGACTGTCCATCTGTCTGCGGATGGAATGTTGTACTAAAATGGAGATGTGTTCCCAAGGTCTATTGTAGACTCTACCAGAATTGGGACGTGAACCGGAGATCTCTATCTGATATAATGCTCAAAGGAACACCATGAAATCTGATGATCTCCCGACAATATAACTCCGTCATACGATTCAGAGAGTCGGTCTTCCGAATCACTAAGAAGTGTGCGAATTTGGTTAATCGGTCAATGACTACCCAAATCGCGTCATGACCTCGTCATGTCCTAGGCAGACCCACCACAAAATCCATGGTAATGTGATCCCACTTCCACTCGGGAATAGGAATCCTCTGAAGTAGTCTGGCTGGTCTCTGGTGCTCAGCCTTCACCTGTTTACAAACTAGACATCTAGCTACAAAATCTGTGATGTCTTTCTTCATGGCGTTCCACCAATATAAATGCCTTAAATCTCGATACATGCAGGTTCTGCCTGGGTGGATCGCAAATCGAGAGCGATGAGCCTCCTGAAGTAAATCCTCCATGACCGGGTGAGACTGAGGTACACATAATCTGCCCTGGAAATAAATAATACCCTCATCATCTCGGGTGAACTCAGTCTACTATTCAGAGGTTATCTGGCTGTCAATGAACTGTAAGTGTTGATCACTGGCCTGAGCCTCTCGGACTCTCGTCCTGATAGATGACTGAGCAACCATGGTAATAAGAATGCTCTGCTCTGTTGGTCCCTGCTCCTCAAGGCTCAACTCAGAGAAACCTTGAATCAAATTCTTGACTAAAACTCGGTAGCAAGCTAAAGTCCCTCGGGACTTCTGGCTAAGTGCATCGGCAACCACATTGGCTTTCTCCGGGTGGTAGCTAATGGTACAGTCATAATCCTTCAGAAAATCTATCCATCTCCTCTGTCGACGATTGAGTTCCTTCTGCGTAAATAGATATTTGAGACTCTTATGATCAGTGAGAATCTCAAATGTAATACCATACAGATGATGCCTCCAAATCTTCAAGGCAAAGATAATAGCAGCTAACTCTAGATCATGTACTGAGTAGTTTTTTTCATGCTCCTTCAACTGGTGAGAAGCATAAGAGACCACCCTACCGTGTTGCATCAGTATTGCGCCTAAACCCTAGAGAGACACATCGGTATAAAGGATGAAACCGTCATCTCCTAATGGCAATACCAGAATCGGTGCTGACACTAGTCTCTTCTTCAACTCTTGAAAGCTGGTCTCGCAGGCCTCTGACCACGTGAACTTCACGCCCTTCCTTGTAAGGTGTGTCAATGGCATAGCAATGCTTGAGAAACCCTCAATGAATCATCTGTAATATCCGACTAAGCCCAAGAAATTGCGAACCTCTTGAACCGATTTCGGCTGCTCCCAACTGGTGACAGCCTCAATCTTCTGGGGGTCAACTGAAATGCCTTTGCTAGAAACCACGTGTGCCAGAAAATTGATTGAGGATAACTAGAATGTACTTTTACTGAACTTCACATATAGTTGCTTCTGTTGAAGCCTATCCAGGACAATGCGAAGATGTTGCGTGTGTTCCTCTTCGAAACGGGAATAGACCAGAATGTCGTCAATAAAGACAATGAAGAACCAATCTAGGAAATCCATAAATTCATGATTCATCAAGTCCATGAATACTGCCGGAGCATTGGTAAGCCCAAATGGCATTACCAAAAACTCATAGTACCCATATCTGGTACGGAATGCTATCTTCTGAATGTCCGAATCTCTGACCCTTAGCTGATGATATCTGGATCGCAGATCAATCTTAGAATACACTGACGTACCTCTGAGCTGATCAAACAAGTCCTCAATATGTGGTAGGGGATATTTATTCTTGATGGTGACGGCATTCAACTGCCTATAGTCGATGCATAATTTCATCGAACCGTCCTTCTTCTTTACGAAGAGAACCAGAGAACCCTAGGGCGGATAAAACCTCTGTCCAAAAGGTCCTTAAGTTGGACCTTTAGCTCATCCAACTCTTTCGGGGAAATACGATAGGAGCTTTTGACACTGACGCCATCCCCGGAATTAACTCAATTGTGAACTCCACTTGCCTTCTAGGAGGCAGGCCCTGTAACTTCTTTAGAAAGACATCCGGATACTCTCGGATGATAGGAATGCCTGAGATCTGAGAATCACCACTGTCCTCGGCGTTGATCAATGACAATAGAAAACTCTGACAGCCGTGGGATAAAAGCTTCCAAGCTTGAATCGCAGAAACGATCGATATACCATCGTTTCTGGTGCCAATGAAATCCCACGAGGGTTGGTTAGGAGGATGGAACATAACCACCCTCATCTGGCAATCCACAATGGCATGATATGCTGTTAGCCAGTCCATGCCAAGTATGATGTCGAATTCGATCATGTCGAGAACCAACAAATCTACCGGGAGTATAACGCTGTTGAAATCTAATAGACATCCTCTAACCTCCTGGGTGACTTCTAATTTATCCCTAGAGGGCAGAGATATCATCAATCTTTGTGACCTAAAGGTGGGTAGTCTACCAATCTCTCTCAGGAATGCCCGAGAAATAAATGAATGTGAACTACCAGTGTCAACTAACATATCAGCAGAAAATGAATAACGTAAAATCGTACCATGGAAAATAGATCCGTCAACTCGTTGCGCATCCACTCGAGTAACTGCATGAATATGTCCAGTCTCCGGTGGGGGTAGAGGTGGTAGCGCCGCTGCAGGCCGAGGCGGCCGCTCTTTAGATCGCCATCGAGGCGGATCTTCGAGGCGATGTCAATCATCGCATCGAGGCTGATATAAATACTGCTGTTGATATGGAACCAACGGTTGAGGTTGCGACTGATACTGCACCAACGGCTAAGGCTGAGATTGATACTGCACCAACGACTGATACTGAGGTCCTGGAATAAAACTCTGCAACTCCATAGGGGCACTAGAGTACTCTTGTCCATGCATGGCATAAGCAGAAACTGTCGGGGGAGCCATCCTCTGCTGACGTTGCAAAGATTGGGATTTCTTCCTACCTCGCTGAGGTCCCTTCTGTCTAAACTGTCCTCCCTGCACAAACACTCCTGAAGCCACATGTTGAGCCTTCAACAGACAATCTCGGCTCTGGTGTCCAGGAAATTTACAGTAATAGAAAACTGACTGTGTCAGTGAACAGGCTGATATCATATAATCCCTGGACCCACATCTACATAGTGATTGTCATTAGAGGACCACTTTCGATTCTGCTAGTTAGACTAGGAGCATCCTGATGAAAATTGTCTGGTCTTTTGGGATTTGCCTGATGCCCCAGAAGCATTCTGACCCGTCTCACTGTGACAACCTCGCCGCTGACCTGTAGCCGGTGACTGTTGGGCCTGAACTGAACTCTGAGTTGGTTGTTTCCTTTTCTTTTTCTTATTTGCTCTCTGTTGAGCCGACTCAATCAGAAGAGCTCGATCCAATGCCTCTCTGTAAGAAGAATTTCCAAAACCTGCTAGCTTCCCCTGAAGATGTCCATCTAGACCCTGAACAAACTGAAGCATGCGAGATCGGCCCTTAGTGACTAACTCCGGACAGAATTTGGCTAACCGATTAAATTCAGTATTATATTCCATCACCGTGTGATTGTTCTGTCGAAGATTCTGAAAATCTTGACGATGCGTCATCTGATAAGATAGTGGAAAATATTAGCTCTCAAAAACCTCTCTGAATTTCGCCCATGTTATCTGCTGCTCGCCTATAATCGCGCATTGCGTGTCCCACCAGGTTTCAGCCTCGTCCCATAAATGGTAGGCTACAAGCTCTATCTTCTCCCACTCGGAGCAAGCCATATAGAAAAAGGTCCGCTCCATAGTCTCTATCCAGGACTGAGCCACCCTCGGATCTGTCTCTCCGTGGAAGAGCATGAATCGGCCTTTCACCGACTCCACTAAGGTTGGGATCCGAGCTCATGCCGCAGTCACATCAGCAGGATGAGTAGGGATCTCCGCGGGAGCGTAACCACCGAGTTGGTCGGGCACAAGCGTGGCGTGTATCGAGAAAGGGATGGCCGTGACCGCATCGCCGGTGGGGGCCGCCGAGTAGGTGTTGGGTATATAGCAGCAGGGGCTACCGGTGGTACCTCCGAGTGTACAGTAGTAGATGCTGCCGGGGGTATTGCGGGATATGTTAGAGTGGGTATCACTGGTGGTACAGTGAATACCGCAGAAGTGGGTATCTCTGGAGGAGGAACCGTCGGGGACTGAGGGCCTAATACACCCGTGGCACCATGTGAAATCTGACCCTGATCGACAGGCTCATTCTCTGTAGACCTTTCTGACAACTGAGTAGATCTCAATGTCCTCTTGCGTGGCCACCCTACACCACGTCTCAACGTGAGAGCATGCCCACCTCATTTTATATCTACTAAATTATTACTCAAGTATTACTACAGATAGAAAATCAATAATTTCACCTATTATCCATTTGGAGATGTCCTATCGCCGCCAAGCCCCCAATACGATCTTGTCGAAATATGACTCCAAAATGTCTGAAACACTAAATCGACGGAAATCCGTAAAAAAATCCGAAAATGCACAGGTTGACCTGCCAAATGTGGCAAACTCCGGAAACCCAAAAACCCTTAATAACTTGGAACCTAGGATCTGATACCAAATAAATTGACATGCCCCGAGAGGGGGTACTTGTCCAATGAAAATCGGATAGCACCTCCCCTGTACTATGGACAATTGAAACCTATATACAAGGCCCACATGGCCCACTATACATCGGCCAACATGGTCGGAACATAAAACACCACAATACATATAGTATATGGGCCTCAGGCCAACAACCAAAATAAATAAGAAACTTAAAACCTCTAGGCTTACCTCTTTTGCCATCTGAGCATGAATACACAACCACACACACATAACCAAAACAAATCCAACAAAAAGTCCATAAGGACATAATCAAATACCACCAAAACAACCACGAGTATAAAGTACTACAAGTTTAAAAACTTGAGTACTAGTGATAAAAATACGAAAAACTGAAAACCAAATAACGGAGTCATCAGATCAGGGGACTAGCAACTGGACCCTCCGGAAGGCTTCATCCTGAAATTAAATAGATATCAACAGAGTGAGTAAAACTCAGCGGATATCTAATAGTCATGCATAGTAAACTATAAGTAGCAATAATAATCATGCTGGTACAGTTTCTCGACAATAAACAAACAAATACTTATACATACCAGGATCACCTAAGCTGACATAAGATACATCCATACAAGCAGATGTAGAATCACCAAAACAAACTACATAATACCTCCTGTATGTGCATGGAAATCATATGCAACAACCAAAAGTGCAACAAGCAATGCATATAGTAAAAGCGTATGTACATGATACAATGACATGTGTCACCCCTAACGCCAGTCAAGCCACCGACATGTCATGTGTTTTGGCCGAGTGGGTAGGGTTGTGACAACTATGCACTCTGTCGTCACTACACCTATGTGACTGAGTGGATAGGATACTGGCAGAGTATCACCCTCCTACCCCATGTATGTATACGGGGGACATCAACTCGTCTCATCTCCTCGTCTCACGACCATGTCGCAATACTAATATCCTGAGCGACCACCATGGAGTCCTAATAGAGCAACTACACACACCCTCCTGAAATACCACTAACTCACGAATGGTTGTGTGTGTAGATAATGTAATTGATGATGGGCTCAACTACCAAGTAGTATCACCTCCTGCTGAGGAGCCGATGATTGCCAGTCATGCAATAATGCAAGATGGTGCATGTCACCAATGCACGATACACCTATCAATCCATGGCTATCTATAGTATGTACCAATTGTTAGGGCAATCAACCCGTGATATGGTTTTGATGTGTGTGGCAAAGGGTTTAAGTTAGGATGTTTGGATTTGATATGTGCGTTGGAGTCTTGCAGGACTTAGTAATTCACACATGGAGCCTTGGCGAGTTTCACATCTCATGACTCGGTCCTTGAGTCAGTGAAGGATGGCTTTGCGGAAGTCGTGCGCTTGGAGCATCCGAGGGATCGTCGAACGAGGAGCTTGGAGTGAAGCCGAAGGAAGTAGACTTCAGGGTGAGACGCGAAGGATGGCGCTGCAGAGTCGTGCGCTTGGCGCATCCGAGGGACGTGGCCAGACGAAGACAACTTCAAAGGCGAGGGACTTCAAGGGATGAGAGTGAGCGAATGTAACCTGGGAAGGGGTAGTGATCTTAGGTGAAACTTGGTCATTTGGCTAAGTGTCGGATGAGATTTTTCGACATCAGTCGACAGCCATGGAATAGCAGTCGACTGCTCTGAGTCGAACGGGGTTCGACTGATGGGTTTTTGGCCCAACAGTCGACTGCCATGGAATGACAGTCGACTGATGAAGGCAATCGCGGGCACAGAACCGCTCGTAGTCGACTGGCTAGTCGGCTACGGAGGCATCAGTCGACTGATGGATATATCAGTCGACTGCCAAGGGTTTCATTGGACTACAACGGTTGGGATTTGACGTGTTCGGAGGCTATTGTAGTGGCGGCACTCGACTGACAAGGGCAGCAGTCGACTGATGGCGGCCAACGGGAAGAAATCAGCCCTCTCTATAAAAAGAGAGGGTGTGGGCTTTTGGATGGCTAATGCTTAAGTTCCAAACTATCATCCAAGTGCTCCACACGTGTTAAACTCCTTCTTCTAGTTTCTTTCACATCTATTGTAAGAGAAAGAGTATTCTTGAGTTGTAAGGGTTTACCTCCACCTTGCATTGGCTAAAGGGAGAGACCAATAGTGGATTGGTTGCGGAGTGATTCACCGGGGACGAATTCGGTCGTGGATTAGCGGCGAGATCGTGAACCACATTACGACTTTGTGTTAGCGCTTGTATTCTTATTTCTATTTGCTTGTCTTGTTTTGTTTCCGTTGCACTAATATTCTTTGTAGACAAGCAAATTTCATCATCGTACGAAGAGTGCTATTCACCCCCCTCTAGCCGGCCAACCACATCGACCCTACAAGTGGTATCAGAGAAAGGAGCTTGTTGAGGACTAACCGCCAACACAAGCAATAATCAAGGATGGCCGGCTCCAACATTCACCCACCGAAGTTTGAAGGAGAATTCTCTTGGTGGAAGAAGAAAATGGAGGTATTTTTTCGAAACCGATTTCGAAATTCTATTAATTATGGAAAACAGTTTCGAAATGCCTAGGGATGAAGATGGGGAGCCATTGGAAAAATCAAGGTGGAGCAAGAGGCAAAGGGAAGTGTACTTGGCAAACTCAAAAGCCAAACATCACCTCTACAATGTACTCCCCCAACAAGAAGTCAACCGGATAGGAGAGTGTGCTAGTGCCAAGGAGATGTGGGAGAAACTAATAGAGATTCATGAAGGCACATCCGAGGCGAAGCTAGCAAGGAGAGATGTCCTTCACTCCCAATTATCCAATATCAAACTTGAAAAGGGAGAGAAGGTATAATCCCTACACTCTAGATTTAAGGAAATTCTAACCGGTTTGACAAGTGTAGGTGAAAAACTCTCCAACCGGGATATGGTAATGAAGGCCATAGATGCCTTTCCCCGGTCCTCAAGATGGAGCTCTATGGTGGACTCCTTCTACATCTCCAAGAATTTGGAAGTGAGCACCTTGGAGTAGTTCTTCTCAACCATGGAGCTCCATGAAACAAGGCTCGAAGGAGTAGTAGAAGAGCCAAGGTGTCAACCATCAAGGGGAGTGGTGCTATTAGCCAACAAAGGAAAGAAGAAGATGGAGACTTCCTCCTCCTCCGATGAAGCATCCTCCTCCTCCTCCATGGATAGCACAGAAGAAGCATACATGGTAAGGAAGATAAGGCGTGCTTTAAGAAATTTTAAATTTAATAAATCTAATGATAGGAGGAGAAGACCAAGGGGGAAGGTGATTTGCTAAAATTTCCAATAAGAGAGACACATAAGGGATAATTGTCCCACTACAAAAAAACTACTTTTTGGCGACGAACTTTGGCAACGAAAATAATTCGTTGCAAATCTGCAACAAATTTTGCGACGAATTTTATATTTTGTTGCAAATTTGTAACGAAATTTCTGACAAAAAATAATTTGTTGTAAAATTATAAAATTTCTAACATTTAAATTTCGTTGCAAAATTCGTCGCAAATTGGGGACAAAAATTATTTTTCGTCACCAATTAGTGAGGAAAAAAACAATTCGTCGCAAATTTCTGCAACAAATTCAAAATTCGTTGCAAAATCTGTGACGAATTTCTTTTCGTTGCAAATTCTGCGACGAAAAAATAAATTCGTTGCAAAAATTTGCGATGAATTTATGTCTCGTCGATAATTTAGCGACGAAAAGATAATTCGTCGCAGATTTTAAAAAAAACAAGCTCGTTAACTTTTTAAATATTTTGCAACGAATCCGTGGATTCATTGCAAATTTGCAACGAATCCACAGATTCGTTGCAAACTCTGATTTTTAGACAAAAAAAATATTAAAAATTCTTCAAAACCGGTTAAGTGAATTAGAGAGTTCGGAATGAGATGAAATAAGTTCCTATGTGTTCGTCTAGTTCCCCTGATTATATATATATTTTTTTAAAAATTAATTTGACCTAAACTATTGCGATACATGATTTTTTGAACGTGAATTAGATTTCTCAGACACACGGATATTCAAAAATACAATGATTAAAAAAATTTTGCCGATATTTATATAATGAGGAGAACTAGATGAACATATTGGCATTGATTTTATCTAATTTGGAGATCTCTAAGTTAGTTTACGAGTATAAAGTATTTTATTTATTTTAAAAAAAAATTATTTGCAACGAATCTGTGGATTCGTTGCTAATTTTGCAATGAATCATAGATTCGTTGCTAATTTTGCAACGAATCACAAATTCGTTGCAAACTCTTAATTTTATAAAAAAATATTAAAAAATTCAGTTAACGATTTTAAAGTTTTTTAATTTTTTTTTAAAAAATATTTGCAACGAATCTTTGGATTCGTTGCAAATAATTTTTTAAAAAAATTAAAAAACTTTAAAATCTGTGGATTCGTTGCAACGAATCCATGGATTCGTTGCAACGAATCACAGATTCGTTGCAAATTTTTAAATTTATAAAAAAAAATTAGTTAACGATTTTCAAATTTTTTTATTTTTTTATTTTTAAATTTGCAACGAATGTTTGGATTCGTTGCAAATTTGCAACGAATCCAAAGATTCGTTGCAAACTTTCCCCTTTATTTGCCATCCCGATGCCCTAATTCCATCTCCTCGCGCCCGACAGCCTCCGCCGCCTCGACCGCGCACCCGTCAGAGTTCCGCGAGCACGCTGCTTCGCCACAAGCCACCGTCCCGCGAGCCCGCCAAGACCGCGAGGCCGCCACCGCCGTGAGCCCTCGTCGATACCCATCGGCATCGCGAGCCCCCGTCGCGAGGTCGCCGCGCCGAGCCCGGCCACCGCCGCCGCGAGTCCGCCGTCACCCGCCAAGACCTGCGAGGCCACAAGCCCTCGTCGCCGCGGCTACCCCAGCAGTCCACGAGCCCGCCGTGCCACGAGGCCGCAACGCCGGCAAGCCCCGCCACGCTCGCCAGCCGACCCGGCCACGATCCACCCGTCGTTGTCAGAGAGTTTGGCCGCGCCACACCGCCACCGCCACCGCCACCGGCAAGGTCCGAGAGTTCCGGGCCGACGAAGTGAGCCGGCGACCGACCACCGCCGATGAGCCGCCGACAGAAGCCGCCGCGCACCGCCTGGTGCCGCCATCTGCCACGTCGAGTGCCGTCTGCGAAGTTCCGCGCGCCCGGCCGTCGAGTTCCGGCGACCACGATGAGCGTAGCCGATACCACGGCCATCGCCCTCGCCGCCGCTGCGACCACCGCCGCCACGCAGGTCGCTGTCCGTGAGTTCCGTGCGGCCGTCTCGAGAGTTCCGCGCCGCGACCACCGGCCCTCGCCCTCGGCGCGATCAAGAGGTTTATAAAAAATTTCACTAATTTTAAATTCGTTCTTTTAGGTTATATGTTTTTGTCTATTGGAAAGTGTTAAAACCTATTTGCATTGCCATTGAAATGATACTTTATGGATAATAGTTTCTATTGAAATTATGTTTGTTAGGATTAAATTAATGTTAAGTTTCGCAAATGCATCTGCCTAAGCTTATGTTGAGACCCGTACAAATGTCATTAGTATTCTCTTAAACACCAAGATTGAGACTTATATTCATCAAGGCATCTTTGCTTCCACAAATTATTATATGTATTTACTTGTGATTGGAAAGAAAATCAATGTTTTCATTTTCAGCTGAATGCATATCATAATTTGGGAAGCTGACTTCCCAATGCAGTATTTTAAGATGATAATTATTTTAATTTAGGGTGTTAAGTAGATTTTGTATGTTTTAATCTAAAAAAGGGAATACTTTTGGTACGAGTTTATATTGATTTATTAAGAATTTATTATTTTTGTAGTTTATTTAGATTGAGGTCTATAACATGGAGTAATTCTTCAATGTTTATCTTAAAGAAATAAAAGTCCTCTGTTTTTTATAGTGAATTCTTTTTCTCTATGCTAGTCTTTCTTTGTCTCTGTTTAAAGATAGTTAAACCAAGTTTCATCAATCTCTACCCCGGCAGCCGCTGCCCTTGCTTAATTTTGTTAGGTAATATCGTCAACCCTTATTTTAATAATGATATCAATTTGTTTATTATACTATCTCATGTTATTATTTTTGTTATATTTTAATTTCATTCATATGTGAACTAACTGTATATTCGTATTATTGTATTTTCTAGGAGTTTTTATTAATATAATTTATTGAAAATAGACATAATGCAGCGTGAAAGGAGTTGGATGCATAATAGGAATTTACCTGAACGTCGGGGTTTAACTGATGAATTTATGAGTGGGTTGAAAGCTAGTAAAGTTGAGTTTATGGATGGTAATCAGATAAGGTGTCCGTGCAGAAAGTGTCACAATGGTAGATTTTTACCATCTAGCAAAGTTTCAGAGCATCTTTGTAGATTTAGTTTTACTGTAAATTACTATAACTGGACATGTCATGGTGAACCATTTATATCTGATGAGGATTATCATAGACACAACACACAAGTCTCTAGGGATCAAAGTTATTATAATCAATTAAATCCATATCAGAGGATGATATATGATGTAGCGGGTCCAAATTTGATTCCCCAATCACAAGGTGCAGCTTCAAGTTGTCCTCCAACAGTTGAGCAAATATTTACTAATGCATCACCCTTGGAAGAGGTACAAGTAACAGATATCGGTGAAAATATGAATAATGAAGCATATCTCAAATTTCAGGAGGTGTTGAGTGCTGCAGATGAACCAGTATGGGCTGGTTGTGAGACTCACACTAAACTATCATTCGCCGCAAGACTGTTGAATGTCAAGGCAGAGCATAATGTGTCTGAAGATTGTTTTAATAATTTTGTTCAAGCTTTTGAAGAGGTATTGACGCGTGATCATATACTGCCCAATGATTTGTACAGTATAAAAAAACTGATGAAAGAATTAGGTCTTCCAGTGGAAAGAATTGATGTGTGCAGAGATGGTTGTATGTTATATTGGGGAGATGATGCAGATGTAGATGTTTGTAAATTCTGTAATCAAGATAGGTACAAGAGCACTAGTAGAAGCCAACAACGACGTAAATCATATAGTCAGTTGTTTTATTTGCCTTTAACTCCTAGGTTACAAAGGCTTTATGCATCAAAGACAACTACTGAACACATGACTTGGCATGCAAATCATCGAACAGAAGAGGGACTAATGTGTCATCCATCAGATGCAGAAGTGTGGAAAAATTTTGATAGGACATATCCTGATTTTGCGAAGGAGACTCGAAATATTAGGTTAGGTCTCTGTGCTGACGGATTTGCTCCATTTGGTAAATCAGGAAGACACTATTCTTGTTGGCCAGTTATATTAACTCCGTATAATCTTCCGCCTGGGATGTGCATGAAAACACCGTATATGTTTTTAACATTGGTTGTGCCTGGCCCAAAAAATCCAAAGAAGTTAATAGATGTTTATATGCAACCATTGATTACAGAGCTAAAACAACTATGGGATGAAGGTTTTCCTACATACGACGTTCATACTAATCAGATGTTTGTAATGAAGGCTGCTCTTCTTTGAACCATAAATGACTTTCCGGCTTATGGTATGCTATCAGGTTGGAGTACTGCAGGGATCTTAGGATGCCCAATATGTATGGAGAGATCAAAGTCGATTAGATTGAAACATGGTAAGAAGCCGAGTTATTTTGATTGTCATAGATAATTTTTACCACTAAATCATAATTTCAGAAGGAATAAAGATGAATTCACTAGGAATCGAATTGAAAGAACACCTCCGCCATTGAGATTGACAGGTCAAGATATTTGGTACAGAGTGCTTCACTTTCCATCTGTTATTGAAGAGCCACATGGTACAACTTATGAATATGGAAGCAAACATAAATGGACTAAACGAAGTATATTTTGGGAGTTACCGTATTGGTTTAGTAATTTGATTCATCATAATCTCGATGTTATGCATATTGAGAAGAATATTTTTGATAATCTGATAAATACAGTAATGGATATCACCGGAAAAACAAAAGAATGCTTTTAAAGTCACGATGGGTATGTATATAATCTTGGGAGATGTGTCGATATGAAGGAATGCAAATTGATGGGTTTGAAAAGTCATGATTGTCATATATTCATGGAAAGACTAATTCCTATTTCTTTTAAAGAACTCTTACCAAATTCTGTATGGGGTGCCATTACAGAGTTAAGTACTTTTCTTCATGATATTTGCTCAACAGTTTTGGGATATTCACACATGGAGAAGTTAGAGAGAGACATTCCAATCATTTTGTGTAATTTAGAAAGGATTTTTCCGCCAGCATTTTTTGATTCAATGGAACATCTTTTGGTTCACTTGCCATATGAGGCCAAAGTTGGAGGACCAGTTCATTATTGATGGATGTATCCTTTTGAAAGGTATAATTTGCATATTCTATACTTCGTTATTATTGCATAAAAATTTATAACTTTTTTATACATTCATTTCTAATACAATTTTTTATATTACAATCAGATTCTTATATCATTTGAAGAAAAAAGTGAAAAATAAGGCACATGTTGAAGCCTCTATTGTGAATGCATATATTATGGAGGAAGTAACAACTTTTGCATCATATTATTTTGAGCCTCACGTTCAGACCAAAAGATGGAAATCCGGAAGGAATGATGAAGGTCTTGTCGATCCAAATTTAAATTCATTCTCAATTTTTAATTATCTTGGTCGACCAAGTGGATCGTGTAAGCAACGATACTTAACTGATCAAGAATGGCGGGCAGCCCAGACATATGTTTTACTTAATTGTCCAGAAGTATTGCCATATTTCGAGTTAGTATATATTTCCTATTTCTTCGTTAAGTGTTATTTTTTTTATGTTATAATTCAATTTTTTATTATAGGATTTTCCAAAACTTATATTCTGAAATCCCGACACGTGAGTTTGATCACTTCTGCGATCAAGAATTTGCACCATGGTTCAAATCATATGTAAGCAGTTTTAATTACCTCATTTTTTTTTACACATATCTTAGCTTTTAAATAAATATCATTTTCATTTGAGTATAGGTTTATGCTAATCAAACTCACGTTCAACAAGAATTGCTAATCCATCTGTCATGGGGTCCAAAAGCAATGGTACACACTTGGCCAGCATATTTCATAAACGGATATAATTTTCATACTCAAGAATATGAAAATGGAAAGAGTACAATGAATAGTGGAGTATGTGTTCAGTCTTCCAATGATGGAGGTGCAAGTAATGAATTTTATGGTTTGCTGGATGAAATTATAGAGATTGAATATCCTGGTCTAGAAATGCGAGTTATCTTATTTATGTGTCGCTGGTTGACCCCGTCAGAGGGATGAAGGTGCATCCACAGTATAATTTGGTTGAAATAAATCATAAAAGATTGTATAAGAGATATGAACCATTTATTTTGGCACAACAAGCGATTCAAGTTTTCTATGCTCTATATCCTAGTTTGAAACGTGACAAAAATGATTGGTGGGCTGTTTGTAAAACAAAAGCACGGAAAAAAAATTGAAGAGCGCTGGCAAGACATTGCATATCAACAAGACAAAGTTACAAATATGTTTCATACCGAGGAATATATTATTCCAACGTTATGAGATCCCAGCGGAGTAGTGATAAACGTGGATACAACTGAAATTGATGATGATGATGAGGAGGAGGAGGGGGAGGAGGGGGAGGAGGACGAGGACGAGGAGGACGAGGAGGAGGAGACCGATGAGGATGAGGATGATGATAATGAGGACTTTGAATTTTGACGTCTAGTGTAAGTTTTTTTATATATAATTTTAGTTTTAAACTATAATTTTACCAAATTTCTTAGCTTAATTATTTGTTTATATACTGTCTCATTGTTAAATTTATATCTTTTGTCTGTGTATGTTGTGTATTTTTTGTTCTTATAGGTTATCAGAGGTGACATCATCGTAGATTCTCACACTCTCTCAGATCTTCATTATGAATATTGTAAGTTTTTCATGTTCTTCATTAAGCATCAAAGTTTTATTTGCTTTATTCTAATTTTGATTTTGGTTGATAGTTTCGACGTGGTGGCCATAGACGACCCAGTACTAGTACTGGCTAGACTGATTCACCGCCTGCCATCACTATACCTACATGCCCCCCATTCAAATTCACCAGCAGGGCCTTCCTATTCAAATTCACCTGTACCCGCCAGACACTCATCTACTGAGAATATCGAAAGTCGACCGTATATATTTTCGATTGGAGATTCGTAAGTAATATAAATATTATAATTTTTCAACTATCTTAATTATTTATCCAATTTTTTTTCACTTTATCATAGGTTTGAAAATTCTGTAACTGTTATTCGCGAGATCAATAAAATCGTGAATAACTATTGGAGAGGAGACTCATTGTCATACTCAAGTACGCCAGGACCTACAAAAGAACTATGGTGGTGCAAGTTTAAGGTATAATTGATTCATTTTATATATTAAATAAGTAATTATATAATCAATTGTTTTTTTTTTCATCTCAGCGGACATTTATTTGGGACTCTTCTCAAGACTTGGAAGTTAAAAGAATTTTTAAAAAAAAATGTGGCGATCATATTCGACGTGTATTGAGTCATGCCAAGAGTACTGGAAAAAAAAAACCAGCCTGTGTCACATCGAAAAATTGGAGTAAAATCTCCAATTATTGACAAACTGATGAGAGCAAAAAAAGGAGTCAACAAAATAAAATAAATCAAGCATGTAATTCTGGAGACTTATCTGCAACATATGCGGGAGGATCTATAAATATCGAGGAACATTCACGTAGATTGGTAATTTTTTAATTCTACAATTAGTTTTTTAATTTATTTCAGATTATTATTTTATTTCTAACATTCTTATTTTTAGTCTAAGGAATTGGGAAATGAGCCAGAATTTATAGATACTTTCGTTCGCACTTTCCAAAAGAAGATAAGACTTGGAGTGGAGATAGAGCTAGAACAATTAAGGTTTGAATTAATCTTTAAACTTACTTTATAACTTTAATTCTGTTAGTTATGTATATGCTCTGATTAAAATTTTAATTTTGTATAGGAGAGATATGATCAGTTATCCTCATCACAGAGAATTTCAGGAGATGACGGTGATAATGAGGGATCTGAGCCATCTGTTAGTAATAATTTAGATTTATGGCTTGAGATGAGTGGAGGAGCAAAAGGGGGAAGGATATTAGGTATGGGTTCTCTGAGCAGAATTCATAATGTTCCTCATAGATCTATTTCTTCTACTCCACCAGTAGTAGCGGCACAGATACATAACTTAACTGAGGAGGTTAGCAATTTGAAGGGCATAATATTTGAAAGAGATCAGCAAATTCTAGAAATACAACAACAAAACTCACAAACGGATCAAGAAATGATAGAAATACGACGACAACAAGCTTTTCTTATGCGACAGTTTCAGCAATTTAGTTCCGGTCCAAGTCATATTCTTCCTAGTAATGAGGATGATGGTGGCGACGATGATGATATTGTATGCATGTTTGTAATTAGTACTTTTAAAAAATTTTAGTTTATTGAGTTTGTTAATCCTTCATTTTTTTAATTTTTGATTAGTACTTTTTATTTTGCTTTAAACAGGAATGATGAAGTCAATCCTTATGCCGGTTGAAAATGCACATCTGAGTAAGTCTTTGCATATTTATTTTCGTGTTAGTAGATAGTTTTTTTTTAATGTTTGATACTTTTTGTTTGTTTATTTTCTAATGCAGGTAGAAGAATGACGGGCGTTGCTTAGCATATGATCTTTTATTTTTTCTTTCGCACGTGTTGAGATATTTTGAGTGGACATTGTTATTTGAATATCAGAACTATGTAAATGTTTGGAATGTTGTAGGATATAACTTTGTTGTTTGTTGTTTGGAATGTTGTATTGTTCTTAACTTATTGTGTTAGTTTGTATTTATTTGGATATGAAATATTTTTGGATATTATTGAATGTTATTTTTGTTTTGTATATTTTGTTGTATTGAATGTGTGTGTGTTTTGTTTGTATTAAATAGGTTGTGTGAAATTTGTATATACGATAAAATATCGAAACGGATGGAACCTGCTAAAAAAATTTTTATTTAGCGACAAAAATACAAATTCGTTGCTAAATTCTGGGAGTTATGCGACGAATTCTGCGACGAATTTCTTTTTCGTCGTAAATTAGCGACGAATTTAGTGACGAAACTAACCTGCGACAAATTCCGCAACGAATTTTGCGACGAAAAATGAATTCATCGCAAAATTTTGTGACGAAAAACCTGAATTTGTCGCAAAATTTTGCGATGAAAAATAAATTCGTCGCAAAATATGGTTTTTTGAGATGAATTTTGCGACGAATTCAGCGACGAATTTGTATTCGTCGCAAATTTAACAACAAAATCCTGATTTCGTCGCAAATTTTCTGCGAGGAATTTTTTTTTTCGCCGTAAAGTGTTGCAACGAATTTTTTTTTTGTCGCGAAAATTAGCAACGAAACATTTAATTCTTCGCAAATTTTTGCGACAAAAGTTGCGACGAAATTTTGCATTCGTCGTAACATTTGCAACGAAATTAGAGATGAAAATTTAAATTCGTCGCTAATTTTTGTCGCAAAAATTCGTCGCTATTTTTGTCGCTAATATTTGCGACGCTTTATCCGCAACGAAAATATTTTTGTCGCTAAATTCGTCGCTAATTTATTTTGCGACGAATTTTTTTTTAAAATTCGTCACTAATGATTATATTTTTTGTAGTGTCCCCTCTTGAACAAAAGTAAGGAGGAAAGGAAGAAGAAGGAAGAAAAGAAGAAGAAGGGGAGCAAGAAGAAAAAGGAAGATGAGAAGAAGGCCAAAGAAAAGGGAAAGACCAAAGCACTAAAGGCAAAGACATGGGATGATCCTTCTTCCTCATCCTCATCCGAAGAGGACGAACATATCTATTCAAACCTTGCCCTAATGGCCTTTGACGATCTAGACTCCTCCTCCTCCAAAAATGAAGAAGCAAGTTCAAGTGAGGAGAGCTCGAGTGAAGGGGGAGCTTCTTCAACATCCTCATCATCGGAAGAGGATTTGGTAAGTAAGGTAACAAATCTTTCCCCCAAGAAAGTTTTGTCAATTATTTCTAGCCTCACTAAGGACTTTTTTAGGGCAAAGAAAAAGAACAAATGCATGCTAGATCAAATTAAGGACTTAGAAGAAAAATTAGAAAAAGCATGCTTAAATGTAAATGATAATATTTCCTCTAGTCTTAATGATGCATGCTCGCATGATTATATGCCTTTTAATGTTAGTGATGCATGTATGGATGAAAATAGGGCTTTAAGGGAAAAGGTAGATCATTTAACCAAGGCCCTAGAAAAATTCACAAAAGGCTCCAACACCCTTAACATGATTATAGGGAGCCAAAGGGCAAGTTTCAATAAGAAAGGCCTAGGATATAAGGAAAATAGAAATGAAAAGGCCTATAAATGTTTAATTGCAAGGGTCAAGATAAAAAGAAGACAATAGCTAGAAAATGGATCCCTAAGGAGTATTTAGTGAACCCCATAGGAAAGAACTTATTTTGGGTTCCTAAATCCATCCTAAAGGGTTAGGAAAACCCTAGGATAGTCAACCATAAGGATTTCACCTATATCATATGTTTGGTTGACTTAGGATGGCAAGACTTAATTTTTGGAATAGTGATGGGTGATGATAATGTGCCCATAAATTGATAATAATGCTTAAATCATGATAGTTAATGAAATTTCTATGTATGTTTGCAATCATGATTTATGATCTTGATATTTGGCACATAATCATGGGCAATAAGGTTTAGATCATGCTCTAGGTGATATTTTACTTTTTATCATGATGTAATACCTAATGCATGATTATAAATTGATGAATACATTTGTCTCATGATCATAATATGAAATTCATACATATATGTCTTTATGATCATGTGGGATATTAGGATGATACTTAACTATGGGTAGAAATGCATGAAATTAATGGTTAAGTGTATACAAATACCTTTAGGATGCATCTCACACTCACCATAGGCTACCTTGATTGAAAACTTAGCATGAGTGAGATGTTAGGATGATACAAATGTTCACTAATGCCTATGGCATTTAGATGGTCATTTAAAGTATCAAAATAGCAATAATAGACCAATCATGGGGAAGACTTATGTTTAATTCATAGATATATTGCCCAAAGATCATGGTTGGATATTTCATATGTTTTCAAAACAATTTCTTACTTTAAAATCTGTGTTCATGTTTTGAAACAATTGAAAGCAAAACTAGGTGTTAAAATTGATACTAACATGATCAAAAACCTAGTTGTTTTTGAAGCTTTTGGATTTTTGGTAAATCCTTGAAAATATAATGATTTTTCATGGAAAACTATTTTTTGTTGATAAAGAACCCTAAAAGAAATGTGTTCCCCAAATTTCACTATTTTTCGAATTTTTTAAAATTTATAGTGCATTTTTTAATTTCGTCCAGAAAATTAGAAAACCTTATTTCCTTGTGCCAGTCGACTGCCATACTGATATCAGTCGACTGATGTACTGTGCACAAGCACAGTAACCTGATTTTATCAGGTTTTTGATTGTTTTTGGATTTTGTTTCTCTCTAGACTTGATGTCATGTCATATAAACTTTGTTTTAATCTTTTTTATGGTGTCAAAGGGGGAGAAAGATATATGTTTAAGAAAGGGGGAATGCATTTAGGGGGAGTTTCATGTATTAAGGGGGAGAGTTGCTAATCATGTTATTTACATGATTTCTTTCCTTAATATTTTATCAAATGTTTTACCTAACTTAAACGGATTGCCACACATCAAAAAGGGGGAGATTGTTAGGGCAATCAACCCGTGATATGGTTTTGATGTGTGTGGCAAAGGGTTAAAGTTAGGATGTTTGGATTTGACATGTGCGTTGGAGTCTTGCAGGACTTAGTAATTCGCACATGGAGCCTTGGCAAGTTTCACATCTCATGACTCGGTCCTTGAGTCGGTGAAGGATGGCTTTGCGGAAGTCGTGCGCTTGGAGCATCTGAGGGACCGCCGGACGAGGAGCTTGGAGTGAAGCCGGAGGAAGTAGACTTCAGGGCGAGATGCGAAGGATGGCGCTGCAAAGCCGTGCGCTTGGCGCATCCGAGGGACGTGGCCAGAAGAAGACAACTTCAAAGGCAAGGGACTTCAAGGGATGAGAGTGAGCGAGTGTAACCCGGGAAGGGGTAGTGCTCTTAATTGAAACTTGGCCATTTGGCTAAGTGTCAGATGAGATTTCCCGACATCATTCGACTGCCATGGAATAGCAGTCGACTGCTCTGAGTCGAACGGGGTTTGACTGGTGTTCGACTGATGGATTTTTGGCCTAGTAGTCGACTGCCATGGAATCGAAGTTGACTGCCAAAGGTGGCAGTCGACTGATGAAGGCAGTCGCGGGCACAGAATCGCTCGTAGTCGACTGGCCAATCGGCTACGGAGGCATCAGTAGAATAATGGATACATCAGTCGACTGCCAAGGGTTCCATTGTACTATAACAGTCGGGATCTAACGTGTTCGTAGGCCATTGTAGTGATGGCAGTCGACTGCCAAGGGCAGCAGTCGACTGATGGCGGCCAATGGGAAGAAATTAGCCCTCTCTATAAAAAGAGAGGGTGTGGGCTTTTGGATGGCTAATACTTAAGTTCCAAACTATCATCCAAGTGCTCCACAAGTGTTAAACTCCTTCTAGTTTCTTTCACATCTATTGTAAGAGAAGGAGTATTCTTGAGTTGTAAGGGTTTACCTCCACCTTGCATTGGCTAAAGGGAGAGACCAATAGTGGATTGGTTGCGGAGTGATTCACCAGGGACGAATCGGGTCGTGGATTAGCGGCAAGGCCGTGAACCACGTTACGACTTTGTGTTAGCGTTTGTATTCTTATTTCTATTTGCTTGTCTTGTTTTATTTCCATTGCACTAATATTCTTTGTAGATGAGCAAATTCCATCATCATACGAAGAGGGCTATTCACCCCCTCTAGCCGGCCAACCACATCGACCCTACACCAATAGGAGCCCATATCAAATAACCTACGTACATAAGTCTATGTACACATGCAAGGTATATCTATTATTCATTCAATGCCCAGTATGTAAGGTATGTCACTACTCTAGTGCCAAATAAACAAATGACAAGTATCAAAGTGATAGAGCATCGATATAATAAGCAAATGAAAAGGCTACAACACGTACTAGGTAGTGATATAATAGGGCAGTTAAAAGCATAAAAAACTATTACTAGCTATAGTAAACGATGCACAGCAATATGACAATATCTAAAAGAAGATAAGTCAAAGATACTCGCCTGTTATGAAGAATACCAACTGTCTTTACGCCAGTGGATCTGTCTCGTGATCGAAACCTGCATATAACATAATTACCATTAAGTTCTAGCACACATGACAACGATTAAATCAAATCCTACATGAACATACTCATCCATAGCCATTCACAGCCATCACAACCGTTCATAGCCATTCACAACCGTTAACAACCGACCAAAACCCCAATTCATAGCCTCACAACACCCACAATCACACGGCAGCCTTTCGCAGCCCACCGTTGTACCAAATTAGGGATCTAACCAACCCTAATTAGAACCCAGCTTAACCCATAGCCATTTACAGCCATGTTCACACCAATTTGGAGATCTGACCAACCTGAAGTGAACCACACAACTCTATCCGTCCATATTCACCTAATCACAACCCCTAACAATTTGATTTGTTCACCAGAACAGCCCACAACACCTCACACAATGCACTCACAGCCCCTACTCAACCTCACAATTGACAATTTCCCTCTCACAGCCATCCAGATTCCATTACAAACCTCCCAATTCTCAATCTTCAACTCACAGCCGCACAAAATGAAGGAACAAGCTATCAAATCGTGATAACCAAAAATCCAACCAACAATAGATGAATAGAAGGAGATAGATCGAGATATACCAGCGATTGGAACCTCCCCTCGGCAGCTCTCCTTCCTTCCGGTCGGATCTCCCTTCAGAATGAGGCATAGGCCGCAGAGAAGGGAATGACGAGAGCTGGGACGATGAAGCAGAGAGGTCATGCGTTGAGAGGAGGTGGCATCGCTGCGAAGGAAAAGAAGGGAGGGGATCAACGAGGAAGACAACAACGACGCGGGTGGTGCGCGCGGCAAGAGAGGGCGGCGCGGCGATGGCGGCAATCTGAGCGGACGACGCGGATGGCGGCCGGCTAGGCGCCAATAGCGTTGTGGGTCAGCGATGAGAGAGAGAGGAACAGAGAGGAGAGGAGATGAGGCGGCGACGGATTAGGCGATGTGAGAAGAGAAGATTCGGGGAGATTGAGGAGCGGCTGGGAAATATAGATCGGGAGGAGTGAAAAAGGTTAAGGAAATTAAAACCTAGGTTTTTATCCTATTTAAATCTTAGGAAATAAAACTTAGGGTTTAATAAATTAACCCCTTGATTAAATTAATCTATTATCCCAAATATCATATAACATTTTATTAGGAAATTACCATTTTAAATATTCCAAAAATTTTATAAGGTAATTTCCTAATAACCCAGTGTTATTATTTTTGATATATTATAGTTTGTTTCATAGATCTCCAAGATATTATTGTGCCAATATATGTAAATACTGTTGGATCGAGTGGATCGCTAGAGGGGGGGGTGAATAGCGATAAAAACTTTTTCTTTTAAATCGTTCAGTAGACAATTAAATGCAGCGGAAATGTAAATAAAAACTAAATGCGACAAATAGTTTTTTTACTTGGTTCGTAGCCTTCGGCCACTACTCCAAGGCCCTAACGATCCTAGACCGTGTATGGAGGGCAATTCACTAAAACACTCCTCCTCGTTGGAGGTAGGAGTTTTACGATTACAAAAACCTTCGAAGCAAAAGATAGAGAGACAACCCCTCTCTTCTATTAAAATAAAATGCAACGGTAGAAAGCCTCGATTAACAAACGAATTGCAAGATTAAGAGAAATGACAAACTAAGATTATACCAACAACTCGAAGATAGGACTTAAACTAGGGTTGTTGACAGCACTTCGTTGTTGTAGAGTCATCAGAGAGTCGCAGCGTTGCGGAGGCTTTTGAGCACTTAGAATTGATGATGAAACCCTAGGTTAGGACCTTCTTTTATAGCCTTTGAGCCCCTTTTCGAGAGGAACCCTAGCCAATCATATTTGAGCACCACTCCCCTTGAAATTTGGTGATAAACCTTGACTCCTCGGATCCTTTGACCATCACGATGATCGATGGCCATCATCACCGATCGATGGCAGATCGCACGAGTGCTAACCTCCAATGATCGATTGACGATCGAGTCCTCTGTCGGGCAATGATCGATGCTAGCTGCAAGGCAAAGTTAGCTTAACAAAAACATTATTTTGACGGCCTCCGACCGTCCGATCTCGACCTAGACCATCTATAGGATGTCTTTGGTCGGATCTACGCTTAAGGTCATCCCCATAAAGAGGATACGACCTCACTTACGCTCGTACACACGAGCTTACCTCGATACTTACGTGTTGCTTTTGCTTCCGGCCTTCCACTCGATTCCTTCAGCTCCCTCCGAAGTCACTCGAGTGTCGCCCGACCACCGCGGCTTCCTCCGGCTGTCGCTAGCCTTCAGCTCCAGCTATAGCAATCTTCTACACACTCGATTTAGCTCGTGAGATAACGACATGAGCTTAACTTTGTATCGTTTGCTATAATCAAAACTCAGGTTCGACTTAGGTGCCTACTGTACCAACAATCTCCCCCTTTTTGATTTATGGCAAACCCACATACAAAGTTAAGAAAAATAAATTAAGTGCATTAAGAAAAATAAGTATGAGATATGCATGAATGAGCAAGAGTATATAAAAACTCTTTTTCAAGTGCTCCCCCTTGAGGAATCCTCCCCCTTGACCGAGGGTGAGTACTTGAGAAAGAGTTTTAACTCTCCCCCTTGATATTTGCTACTAAAAAAGAATTAAGTAACCGAAATTACTTAATATTGGCCATAGTGTTTAAAATAAGTTTTAAGTTAAGAAATCAAAAAATTGATTTCTTAACCTTGGCCTTTACTTCCATTTTGTTAACAAGTTAACTTAAAGTTAAGTAAATTACTTTTTGTTAACAAGTTAACTAAAAGTTAAGTAAATTATTTTTTTTGTATTGTTGACGAAAACAAGTTAACTAAATGTGTTTAAGTTAAGAATTCCCTTAACTTGTTTTGTTAACTTAAAGTTAAGTAAGCCTTGGCCATAAAAAAAATGATCCCTTAACTTTGGCCTTTTTCTCCCCCTTTTGCCATATATCGAAAAGATTGAGGGTGTGTGTGGAATAAAAATAAGTGTTAAATTTAAAGTCCAAGCATGTTCCACATTATTTTGAAAATAATATACTGAAAATAAGTTCATCTATAAAATGTTCGACTCATATTTGGCTTGATTGATATGAAAGATCAATCAGTCCTGGTCAGAGTCGATTAGTATGTATGATTATACTCCGTGGTTTATAGCGATGCACTAGCTCTACATCTGGAACCAGGAGTAAGGTTCTAACATCTCACGCCCATCTACGTGGCTAAGTACACAAACACATTAGTCCTATGTGTTGTGAGATGTATTGGCTCCTTAAATCTATAGGTGCATGATATCTAAGGTATGTCCTATGCTAGTTCCATAAAAATGAAAATTTAAGAAATAGTAGTAAGAAAATATAATTTGCAAATTCCTATTCTACTACGCACATGCCCAATTTTCGTCTTAATTGACTAAATTTGGCTTCGGGTAGGGGTTTAGTAAATAGGTCTGCTAAGTTAGACTTTGATTCGACGTATTCGAGTTGTATGGCTCCGTTGGCCACATGCTCTCGAATGAAATGGTGTTTGACCTCTATATGTTTGGTCCTAGAGTGACATATCGGATTCTTTGTAAGATTAATTGAACTAATGTTATCTATGTGAAGTTTAGTATTCGTAAAGTCTAACTTAAAGTCGCGGAGAGTGTGCTTCATCCAAAGAAGCTGCGTGACACACTCACCCATCGCGATGTATTCGGCTTCGGTGGTAGATAAAGCAACACAGTGTTGCTTCCTACTGCACCAACTCACTAGACTCGAGCCGAGAAGTTGACAACAACCACTCGTACTCTTTCTATCGAGCTTACTACCGGCATAGTCCGAATCGGAGTAGCCGGTTAGTTCGAACTCGGTAGATCTAGGATACCAAATACCGACATTAAGTGTACCCTTTAGATATCTAAGGATACGCTTGACTAGAGTTAGGTGAGACTCATTGGCACAGGTTTGAAACCTTGCGCACATACTTACTGCAAATAGGATATCAGGTCGGCTTGCAGTTAAGTAAAGGAGACTCCCTATTATGCTCCTATAGTATTTTAAATCTATTGAATTTCCGATTACATCTTCTTCTATATTCACATTAGTTGCCATTGGGGTATTAATAATTTTAGCGTCTTGCATTCCAAAGCGTTTAATTAATTCCCTAGTATATTTGCGTTGATGTAGGTATATTCCATCTTTAGTTTGTTTAATTTGTAGACCTAAAAAGAAACTTAACTCGCCTACGAAATTCATTTCAAATTCACTTTCCATAAGTGAAATGAACTCATTTAGTAGGATTGAGTTGGTGGTTCCGAAAATAATATCATCTACGTAGATTTGGGCTATGAATATGTCTTTACCTAAGGTTTTTACGAAAAGGGTTGGGTCAACTACACCTTGGTTAAAACATTTGGACTTGAGATAAATCGAAAGTCTCTTGTACCAAGCTCGAGGAGCTTGTTTAAGTCCATAAAGAGCTTTCTTTAACCTAAGGACATGATCGGGTTTGTCTAAACTTTCGAAACCGGGGGGTTGACTAACGTAAACTTCTTCTTTAATGTATCCATTTAAGAATGCAGATTTCACATCCATTTGAAACAATTTAAATCCTCGATGTGCTGCATATGCTAATAGCATTCGAATGGACTCTAATCTAGCTACTAGGGCATAGGTCTCGTCGTAATCTAAACCTTCGACTTGACTAAACCCTTTAGCAACTAGTCTAGCTTTATTTCTAACTACTTCACCTTTATCATCAATTTTATTTCTAAACACCCACCTTGTTCCAATGATTGTTTTATCTTTAGGTGGTAGTACTAATTCCCATACTTCGTTCCTAGTGAATTGAGCCAACTCTTCTTGCATTGCAATAATCCAATCGGGATCAAGAAGAGCTTGGTCAATAGTTTTGGGTTCAATTTTAGAAATCAAAGATATTTGACTAAGGTTTCTGTATGAGGCTCTAGTTCGAACTCCTAGACTTGGATCACCTATCACTTAGTTGATAGGATGATTCGTTTGGGTCCTAGTTGGATTTGGGTTTGAGTCTACAACTTGATCCATAGGATGACTCGTTTGAGTTCTAGTTTGGTTGGAGTCATCTATCACTTGGTCAATAGAGTGACTTGGTTGACTAAGGTTAGGATTAACACTAGACCTGATTTCCGGATCAGAGTTAGGTCTAGTATGAGTCGGCTCACTAATTGGGGTTGTCGGGGGTTTTGTAGGTTCGTGTCCTTCATCAAATACTACATTGATAGTCTCCTCGACTCTAAGGGTGTCGTGGTTATATACTCTATAAGCTCTGCTTGTAGTCGAGTATCCTAGAAAGATTCCGGTCGTGGTTTTGGATGTAAATTTCCCTAGGTAATCCTTAGTGTTTAGGATATGTACCTTACATCCAAATACCCTAAAGTACTTGATGTTAGGTTTTTTATCGTGATAAATCTCGTATGAGGTCTTAAGGTGCCTCTTTACCATAAGGATTCTATTTTGGACATAGCATGTCGTACTCACGGCTTCCGCCCAAAACCTATCGGGTAGGTTATACTCATTTCACATTGTCCTAGTGGCTTCTTGTAGGGTTCTATTTTTGCGTTCTACTAGGCCATTTTGTTGTGGAGTTCTAGGGCAAGAGAACTTGTGGTGGTATCCATTTAGGTTATAGAATTCTGTAAACCTATGGTTTTCGAATTCACCACCATGATCAGTCCTAAGTCTTTTGATTTTAATGCTTTGTTGATTTTCTATTAACTTAAATAGATTGATTAATTGATCTAGGGTATCATTTTTGTGTTTGATGAACCTAACCCAAGTAAATCTAGAATAGTCATCAATTATGACTAAGCAGAATTTACTTCCGTTAAGTGACTTAGCTCCGTGTGAATCAAATAGATCCATGTGTAGGAGCTCAGGCACACTTTTGGTTCGTTCTTGACTAGTTAGTTGATGTGTGTCTTAGATTGTTTACCTTGTTGACAAGCATTACATATTTTATTATCCAAGTTATTGAGGTTAGGCAAACCTCTAACTAAGTCACTCTGACTCATCTTGTGGATGAGTCTTGGGTGTGAGTGACCGAGTTGTCGGTGCCACAACCATGATTCCTCTTGCCGTGTCATAAGACACTTAGTTGAGGAGTTAATTAAGTTGATAGTGTAAATGTTGTTATTTCTAGTCCCTTTAAGAATTGTTTTAGAGGTTTCGTTTGTATTAATTACGCATTCGTTTTCTAGAAATATGACCTTATAGTTATTATCACACAATTGGCTTACACTGAGAAGATTATATTGAAAATTTTCTACTAATAAAACGTTTTGAATGACAAAATTTGAGTTAAGCTCAATATCACCTGATCCGATGATTTTGAGCTTGCCGTTATTTCCGAAGGCTACCGATCCTTGTCGTTTGAATCGAAGCTTCGAAAACTTGAGTTGATCCCCAGTCATGTGTCGGGAGCAACCATTGTCCAACATCCATTGATCCTACACACAAGGTAGTTGGATCGGATATTGGATTTATTAAAAATTGGTTGAAAATTATTAACTTAAATCATCTCACCCATGTCTACATGATCAAACATGTTAATCCTATATGTTCTTGTGAGATGACTTCCAATTTTAGTTGAATTAAATTAAATGACTTAAACACTTGTCAACCTTGCGTTAGATTCGGATTTGACCTTAGGCTTATCAAGTCACCTTTTCAAGATCATGGCTTCCAAGTCATGGCGAGGCACAGAGGCCTTCTTTGATCGGAACAACGATCACTTTCTTAGACAAAGCCATTTTCAAGAAAATAGAGACTTGACTCACCTAAGACCACTTCCTGGTCTAACTAGTCTAGGATACGGCGAGGTAGCTTCAGCTAGTTCCACTCGGTCAAGTGCACTGAACTAGATACGCCTTATCTAGTTCGAATACACAAGACTCCGCTTTCCTAGCGTACTATCATCTCGCCGCGTCCTGGTACTATGTTATCAAGTATTGACGAGTTATAGTCCTATCTAGCCATTCTAAGAAGTATAATCAAACTAAATAAAAACCTAAGCATGCAATTTCTAAGTTAAAACACAAATAAATTTCGTACTAGCTCCCCCTGGACGGTTGAATCAATTCGGTCTCTCCACATAGTGGATTTGGTCCTTGGGAACCCAGTACTGGTTTGATCCTAAGTTTGAAATCAAGGTGGTCTTAGGGACCCATGCTTGGACACATTTTTTATGTCGACTTACGATTGACATATACGACTTATTGGTCGTGTTTGAGCTAAACCCTAGCCCGGCCTTATTGTACACGGCCCTTTGCGATCCAAGTAGGAGGTCAAGTCCTTTGGATCCCAAAGTAAACCTTTCCAACGTATTCCTAAGATCTTCGACTTGACTCTTCAAGAGTGAGTTCTCAACTTCGAGTTTTTCAACCCGAGTTGAGTCCTTCTCTTGAGCTCGACTAGTCGAAGAGGTTAGGGAGACCTCGTGTTTGAGGAGTTTAACTTCCTCAACCAGGGTCTCGACCTTGGACTCGGACTTAGCTAACTTTCTATTTAAAAACTTAATTGCACTATAAAGTGTAGTAATAAGAGACCGACTTACCTTGAGTGTATCTTTTGAACCGGATGCGTATCCGTGGCTCGTCTTGAATAGTGCTTCGCAGTCTGACTCGTCTTCGGTTTCCGATTCAAGTTCCGGTTCCGACTCCGTCTCCGATTCCACCGGTTTAGCCATGAGGACTCGATCATTATCTTCTTCCTTGGAAGCTTCTTCCCAAGTGGCGTTAAGTGCCTTTTTGTGTTTTGGTGCCTTGCTCTTGAGTTTTGGGCATTCAGACTTAATGTGTCCAAACCTGTTGCATTCAAAACATCTTATGTTTAAACTTTTAGGCTTACCTTCGTTGGGTTGAGTGACGGCTCATTTTCGGCCCTTGACTATCCTCCGAACTAGGTTGACTAGTTCGGCCTCCATTTCCGAGTCGACCTCCGAATCGGACTCATCCTCTTCTTCCTTCGGAGGTGGCTTGCTAGCGGTTTTCTTCTTTGAACCTGCAAATAATGTTATACCTTTCTTGGGTTCCGAGTTAGACTGCTCATGAAGTTCAAAATCAGAAAAAAAAAGTTCATCTAATCTAAGTTTAGAAAGATCCTTGGAGACCTTGTAGGCATCGACCATGGATGCCCACAAGGTAGTCCTCGGAAAAGAGTTTAGGACATACCTTATAAGGTCGCGATTTTTGACCTTTTGCCCGATTGCATGTAGATTGTTGACGATGTCCTAGACTCGGGCGTGAAGTTGCGTCGTGGACTCGTGTTCCTGCATTTTTAGATTATATAATTTATTGAATAAAAGGTCGCGCTTACATACCTTGGCTTCATTGGTCCCTTCGTGTAGCTCCACTAGCTTTGTCCATAGGTCCTTTGCGCTGATGAAGGGGCCGACGCGATTTAACTCCTCCTTGGATAAGCCGCATTGGAGGATTTGTGTTGCCTTGGCATCGGCTTCGACTTGTCGTTTTGTTGCAACAGTCCATTGATCATAACCCAAGGATTCACCCACTTCGTTAGTCGGAAGTGTGAAACCCGTTTGGATTATGATCCACATCTCGATTTGGGTTTTGAGAAAGCACTCCATCCGACCTTTCCAGTAATGGAAATCATCTCCGCTGTAAAATGGAGGTCGGACAGTGCTAAAACCCTCGAGATGGGCCATTTGGAAGGAAAACCTTGCACAAAAAAATACAAAAAAAACACGAAAAGGGTTCCAAGACTTCGCCTTGGATTAGTGGTGCGGGAAATAAAAAGAAACAAATGAGAAATAGAAAGTTAAGCAAAGAAATAAGAAACTAAATAAAAAGTAAGTACTCACAACCTTCGATGTCCCCGAAAGGCTACTAAACGTCGATTTTTGAGGATGAAAACAGCTTGTTACGGGGGTAAACCCCGGTAAGAAGTGTAGATCTCTCAGATGTAGGATATTTGACGCCGCTAGAGGGGGGTGAATAGCATAGAATTCGTTCGTAGATGGAATTTGTTCGCGTTTGTTTCTACAATTTCGTTAGCGCAGCGGAAATAGAAAAAATAATAACGATAACGAAATGCACAACATGTTAACACAATGATATAACATGGTTCGGAACCGCACGGTTCCTACTCCACGGATCGAGCTCTATGAGCTCTAGTGATGCACATGCAACCACTAATAAACACTCCTTCTCGGAACAATCCGGAGGCGGAGAAACCTCGTACAATAATGATTACAACAATAATCAATTAGATACAAGCAAATACAATATGAAATACAAATGCAAGTAAAGGAAAAACACTTTACAAGAGCTTTGGATTGCTTGATCTTTGATTGCCTTGAACTAGCTTTGAAGGACTGGAAAGCACCAACTTCCCCCTTCAATTTCGCCCAAGAAAATCGCTATCTTTTCCTCCATCACGAGCTCCTTATATAGCTTCAACCTGTGCTAGAAAAGGTCTATCAGTCGACTGATCGGGACCATCAGTCGACTGATGCCACTGTTGTCGTGAGACAACGGCTAGATCCACGTTGGATAAGTCCAACGGATCTCCTATCAGTCGACTGATCATACCCATCAGTCGACTGATGGAGTCCTCACTCGACCAGTCGAGTCTCAACTCCATTCTGTGGCCGATTTCTCGAGCACCAGTCGACTGATCACACGATCAGTCGACTGCTCGAGCCATCAGTCGACTGGCCACCTCTGGCAGTCGACTGCTAGGCCATAACCCGCAGTCAAACCCTAGTTGACTCGGTCCAGTCGACTGCCACATGGCACCAGTCGACTAGCACACCTCAAACATGAGGTTTTAACCCAAGTATGGTTCCCCCATACTTGCTAGACCACCCTTAGCCTAGACCTAAGCCTTCTAGCCACCTCCATCAGCCTCACGCCTCTCGGATCCCTCCAAGTCATCCATGACTTGTTCATCCATCGCGCTAGCCTTCAGGTGCGTCCATCGGCTATGTCATGCTAACGGTGTCTATACCGCCAAGGCACATTGGACTTACGTCGCCAAGACTCCGCTTGGACTTTACGCCGCCAACCATTGGACTTATGCTTCCAAGCTCCCGCTTGGACTTTACACCGCCAATATCAAACCCTTGGACTTCTCAAATGCCAAGACTCAAGCTTGGACTTTCCCTTGCCAAGAACCATGCTTGGACTTTACCAAATGCCAAGTGTCCCACTTGGACTTCCCATGCCAAGTACTCAAGACTTGGACTTTCCCATGACAATTATATTATCATATGTTTTTGTCGAAACATCAAAACATCACTCGAGTCAAACTCGAGTCCTGGTCAATTGTGACCTGGGCCGATTGCACCAACAATCTCCCCCTTTTTGATGTTTGACAAAAACCAAATAAATCATTCGAGTTAGACCACTAACTCAAGTCTCTTACCAATTATCCCAAATTGGTAAATACTCCCCAAATGTTCTCCCCCAAACATTCTCCCCCTTTTTGATTAACATCAAAAATGTTTCCTCTCCAAGGAGGTCAATGTCTCATGTCCCAATGAGATCTTACAATCTCTCCCTTGGTCCAAAAATACTTAGGATGCCTACCATCTTCCTAGTGATAAGTCCAATATCACTCAAGAGAGACAATCCCATTTACTCTCCCAATTTCCAAATTGGGTCTCTCAAAAAGTCCCATCAATTTCCCAATTGATGTCATATTCTCCCAATAACTTCTCCTCTTCAAGGAGAAAAACACATTCATCATCCCAAGATGGATACCTCCCCCTAAAGGCTTGCTCCCCCTCGACCATTGCACCAACAATGTCCTGGGAAGTCCCTAAGCCAATAGGAACTCTAAACCATCAAAATTAAGGTTAGAAATTCAATATTGAACTTTCCAACACCTTAAAAATTGATACAAACCCTAAACACTTCTCCTAATCCATATCCAATGGATTTTCACCCTTTATAATGCTACCCAAAGCATATCCTAGGGTTAGGAGTGATTAGGGACCATAACCGTAGCTGAAATCGGGTTAAACAACCTTGTTTACCCAAAATCGAACTACGATCGAGTGATTCGTAAATCGACTGGCACCTCCATCAGTCGACTGCCACCAATGGCAGTCGATTGATAACTGAAATTTCCGAATTTCAGTTATCAGAGTTGAATTTCAGAAAATCATAAATAATTATACGTATATCGAAAAATCACGAAACTTGGTACGTATAATACTTATGACAAATACAATAGGTGAAAAATTTTAGAAAAAATATTTTTACCATTGAAATAGGAGATTGGTACAAAGTTCAAAACTATTAAAGACTTTAAAGTTTTTGATCCACTTTGTATCAACTTCTACAATGATGATGGCTATCAAAAGATAGATTTCACCAAGGTTTTCCAAATTGATTTTAAAATGTTTTTGAAAGCCTATTTTGAATCATAATTTATTGGCTAAATATACATAGCTTGTATATTAGCTTTCCTTATGATTCTTGGTGATAATTAAAATAAGTTTGAGTTCATCTAGATGCACTACCCATGCATTTTGAACCTAACTTATTATCCTAGCATCTCACATGTATCTAGGGTGTATAACTACACATACATGTCAATATGATGTGAGATGTGGGTTTTGATTCACTTTATCTAGGGTTTCATGCATTTCCTAGGCAACCCTACTTGATTCCCTTATAAGTGAGACTTCAAGTCATGTCATTTTCCTTAAATCAATGTTCAATCAAATTAATGCATGAAATGATCATGGCATAGTGATGGCAAAATAAAAACATGACCAATGATCATGATGTCATGACATATGATGAACTTTAAGAACACATGACATCTAAAATAATCCTAAACAATGACATGACATGGTATATGATAGGATGCAATTTCATGTCATGATATATCAACTTTCATAAGCAATACAATTATACAAGTACTCATCCAAACACACAAAATTTTCAGAAACAAAAATTTCATTTAACTTAAAAAATTTTAGTCTTTTACATTCAAAATGGAGATTGGCTATGCTCAATCTCACTACAAAAACTGACAACCACAGAAAATCTAATATCCTCAATATCTAATCGTCTGCAGGAGGTGGCGGTGGAGGAGGCTGCTGACTCAAGGTCCAGGCCCGCATCATCTCTAACATATCGAGCTGACACTGCTCGATGCGGCTCTGGGACTCCTCCATCCGATCAAGATGTGCGCCAAAGGATGCTTGGCCTGCCAATATCTCTGACAGCCTAGAGTCAATCGATCACGATAGTCCCGAATCCGGACTCGGTACCGCCACGACGATCTGATGGACCCACCGCTGATGCATCTGCTGGCATCTGATCATCCTCATCAGCGGCGTCTGCATCCTCGTAGTCCTCTGTCGCCTCTCTGGGTACCGGAGGAGGCTCTCTGCGTGCCCTGGGTGGTGGTCGAGGCGCCAACTCCATCTGTCCAGGCCCCATCCGTAGCTTTGCTAACGAGAAGTTACGAACTGATATACAGTCGTACACCTCAGATAGCGCTCTCAGAGAACCCCTGTGGATGTTAACGCCTACGGACTCTAGCCATGCTGTGATGATATGACCATATGGCATATGCACTTTCCCTTGTACAGGGGAAATGAAATGCACAATGCAGTGAAATATGTTTAATGCAAAGTTTATGTCTAACTTATGACGCATGGCGTATAGAAGAAAGAGATGGGGAGGCCGAATCTTGGCCAGACCCCGAGTGACGATAGGAAGAAAACACCCAACAATGACCTTGTAAAGTACATTGTCAGGTGCAGATAACTCAGTGATAGGGAATAAATTCTGGGCCGGTGGACGAGGATAACCAAAGATATGCTCATGCATGGACTCCATAGAGATATGGTCAAAGGGCTCGGGTAAAGGGAAATCCATGGTAGGGTAAAAAATAAAGGTGTCATCCGAGGGCTTACACTCGAGAAACTCCTGCAGTATCGCAGGAGTGAACTCTAACTCGCGTTTTGCAATGCGAGTAGTGTAGGTAGGGTCGTCGTCTACCTTTTTCAGGTTTTGATAAAACTCCTTAAGGAGGTCATCATTAATGGGATGCGTGCATAAAACAATTTTCATGAGATTATAGTATGCAATTAATTCCATGACATCACTACAATGGCGATTGAAAAAGTCCCTATCGATGTACCTAACCAACATAGGTTGGTACAATCGAGATTCACCCTCGGGTGGATCATTCCTACGGGCTCTCCTATTATGAATGCAATGTAATGATATGACATGCAAGGACAATAATACATGATTAGATAAAACTAAATTATAATGGAAAGGCAAATTAGGGCTTGGGTAAGAAGAATGTTACTTAGGCGCCATTTGGAGATGTGGCGATGGGATGCTCAGATATCGCTGAAGGGGTCGCCAGAAAGTTCGCCGGAGGACTCAAACGCCGGAACCCTAATCGGAAACAAGGAACCAAACCCTAAATGAGTGAACTAAGGCTTGAAATAAGTGAAAAATGCAAGAAAAAGGGCTTATCTATCAAACCTAAAAGCTTGGGCGGCTGGCACGTCCGGAAGGGTTGGTCGGAGAAGGAGATGGCGATCGGAGAGGAGAGGAAAAGTCGGCGCGTCGCGTGAAGACGTCGAACCCTAGCGGTTCGGCGTTATAAAATTGTGATGCGATCGTGGTGCGCGACATCGGATCGCGGTTTATTATGCGTTTACCGATCGATCCGCCCGGCGAATCGATCGTCAACCTTCGTGACGAACCAGCATAGCGTGCTCGATGACGGACTTATGTTGCTCATCACGATCGATAGTGCATCACTCGACTGCTCGTCGAGCATTCGAGTGATGACCCTCCGCCTCGGTGAACAGTACCATTAGTCGATTGATGTTCAAGCAGTCGAGTCATGAAGCTAGCACTCGACTGATGACCGCATCGTATCGTGCTACAGTGTTATCAGTCGACTGATATCTGATTTCCAGTTCTGAAATTCTGAAAATCTCGATTTCTTCATTAATTTATTCCATTTTATCATGTTTATTCTTGTATATCGAACATATTGATGTTATAATTATATTCATGTATTCGTTAATATATTTTAATGTTTTATTTCATTTTTGCAAACATTAACATTCAATGATTTCCAAATCCTAACATCTCATCCTTTCTAAGTGTTAAAATACACAATCAAGGTAAAAGACTTATTTTGTGAGATGCAATCCATCCTAGACATTCCTTCCATGCAAACATATGGCAAAACATATGAAGCATGGTGAGTACAAGACATCAAGTTGTGTGACACTTGAGTATCACTCTTGATGTTACTTTTACATGAACTTTTAAAGTGTGTCAACAATCAAAGTTACACACTATGATCTCTAAATCTAGATTGTGCCAATTTTATTGATTTTCATGTTTTTCAAAAACTATATTGGCACATCCTAAAACCCTTTAGGATTAAAGCTCAAATGTTTTTCCAAGGCACCCATAACCTTGAAAATAACCTAAAATGCCACATTTACCATGGTTGAGTTACCTACTCATCCAATCATGGTTGGCACATTCTAATCCATTTAACGTGAATCAATCACGCTCTTTGGAACCCAAAATCTATTTGAGCTCATTGAATTAATTAGGTATTCCTTAGGGATAACCTCTCTAGATACCTTCCTAATGACCCTCCTAGGCTTGTTAGCCTTGGTCATTGCGGTCTTACCTAGGTTGACTCTAGAGGTAACTCCCCTTGCAACCTTGGTCTTCCTAGACCTAGTTTGTGTTCCATAGTCAAATGGAACACAATGATAAGTCACCTTAGGCTTAGGTTTGTGACCCAAACCTTTCTTTCCCTCGGTTGACTTTTGTCTTTTGGGTCCTAAATGTTGACTTTGAGATCTTGACCCTTGACTTTGACCATTAGACCCTTGAAATTGATTTTGTAGCTTATTTAGGGTCTTTTCTAGTTTTTCAAGCCTTGACCTTAAAGCTTGGTTCTCTAATTCTAATTGCCCAAATGATTTTTGATTAGGTTTTTGGGAATTATCATTTGCCTTAGACATGTTTACTCTTATTGGAATTAATACCTAGATGATTTTTGATTTTCTTAATTACTTTCTTAGGAAAGATATTTCTAGGGACATTAGTCTCAAATTTCTCCTTTGAAATAGGCCTAGATTTATCATTCCTAGCATGCTTCGATTCATGAGTAATAGCAACATTATTTGAATTAACTCTAGCATGCTTTTGCTTAGAATTTAAAGAATGAGCATTATGAAAATATACCTTAGGGTTTGCCTTAGTAGCTCCCCCTACTTGTGATACTCCTTCTTGGATCTTCTTGCTCCCCCTAGGACATTGATTTCGGTAATGTCCCAGTTGCCGACATTTGAAGCAAATGATATGCTCCTTGTTTTTAGATGATGGGGAACTGGCATCCTTTGACTTTTGTTGACTTTTAGGTGCCGGAGGAGTCTTCTTAACCTTCTTTGGGCACTTGCTCTTGTAGTGCCCATACTCCCTACACTCAAAACACAATATATGGATTTTATTTGAAATTTGAGTGTTTGAGTTACCTAGTTCGGTGGTGAGGATCTCTTGAGCTTGTTCTTCCTCTTGACCGGATGTAGATGTTACTTCTTGTTGCTCTGGTGTTGAGGATGCTCTAATCTCCTCAATCCTAGAAGTGGATACTTCTTCCACTTCTTCCACCTCTTCTTTCTCCGATCCGGAGATTGACTCCTCACTTCCTTGTGAGAATGATGAATTAGCCTCTTCGGTCTCTTCCTCTTGGACCGATTGTGAGCCTTCATGATATTTTACCACTTGACTCCAAAGCTCTTTGGCATCCTTGTACTCACCTAGCTCACACATAATTTTATTAGGAATCAAATCAACCAAGAATTTAATTACCTTTGTATTCTTTTCGAACTCTTGGATTTGTTCCTCGGTCCACTTCTTCATCTTGAGAATTCCTCCCTTGGGGCCTTTTGGATATTGAAATCCCTCCATCAAAATGCCCCACTCTTCAAAGTCCTTCATCATCAAGAATTCTTCAATCCTCACCTTCCATTGATTGAATCCTTCTTGTCCATAGAAGGTATAAGGGATATGTGTATTGATATCCCATCCAAGCTTGTCTTGGAATTCCATCTTCACTCTCTAGCGTCTTGCTCCCGGTTGTTAATCCGTTGAAGAGCCACCAGGCTCTGATACCAATTGTAGGATATTTGACGCCGCTAGAGGGGGGTGAATAGCGTAGAATTCGTTCGTAGATGGAATTTGTTCGCGTTTGTTTCTACAATTTCGTTAGCGCAGCAGAAATAGAAAAAATAATAACGATAACGAAATGCACAACACGCTAACACAACGATATAACGTGGTTCGAAACTGCACGGTTCCTACTCCATGGATCGAGCTCTACGAGCTCTAGTGATGCACATGCAACCACTAATAAACACTCCTTCTCGGAACAATCCGGAGGCAGAGAAACCTTGTACAATAATGATTACAATAATAATCAATTAGATACAAGAAAATACAATATGAAATGCAAATGCAAGTAAAGGAAAAACACTTTACAAGAGCTTTGGATTGCTTGATCTTTGATTGCCTTGAACTAGCTTTGAAGGACTGGAAAGCACCAACTTCCCCCTTCAATTTCGCCCAATAAAATCGCTATCTTTTCCTCCATCACGAGCTCCTTATATAGCTTCAACCTGTGCTGGAAAAGGTCTATCAGTCGACTGATCGGGACCATCAGTCGACTGATGCCACTGTTGTCGTGAGATAACGGCTAAATCCACGTTGGATAAGTCCAACGGATCTCCTATCAGTCGACTGATCATACCCATCAGTCGACTGATGGAGTCCTCACTTGACCAGTCGAGTCTCGACTCCATTCTGTGGCCGATTTCTCAAGCACCAGTCGACTGATCACACGATCACGATCGCCCACCTCGTAGTCGATCGCAGGCTATAACCCGCAAATAAACCCTAGTTGACGGTCGGTCGACTGCCACATGGCACCAGTCGACTGGCACACCTCAAACATGAGGTTTTAACCCAAGTATGGTTCCCCCATACTTGCTAGACCACCCTTAGCCTAGACCTAAGCCTTCTAGCCACCTCCATCAGCCTCATGCCTCTCGGATCCCTCCAAGTCATCCATGACTTGTTCATCCATCGCGCTAGCCTTCAGGTGCTTCTATCGGCTATGTCATGCTAACGGTGTCTACACCGCCAAGGCACATTGGACTTACGCCGCCAAGACTCCGCTTGGACTTTACGCCGCCAACCATTGGACTTATGCTTCCAAGCTCCCGCTTGGACTTTACACCGCCAATATCAAACCCTTGGACTTCTCAAATGCCAAGACTCAAGCTTGGACTTTCCCTTGCCAAGAACCATGCTTGGACTTTACCAAATGCCAAGTGTCCCACTTGGACTTCCCATGCCAAGTACTCAAGACTTAGACTTTCCCATGACAATTATATTGTCATATGTTTTTGTCGAAACATCAAAACATCACTCGAGTCAAACTCGAGTCCTGGTCAATCGTGACCTGGGCCGATTGCACCAACATCAGAGAGCTTCGATTTGGTGGGTAGATCGTTTCGTGAGTCCCCTTGTAACAAAAGTTATGCTTGTTTGATCGTGAGGTACTCCGAAGGCGATTAGTACTTGCAAAAACACTACCAAAATATTGTACCAAGACTTGGTCTTGGATTAGTAGTGTGGGAGAAATCTTAAAATGATAAATACGAAAAGAAAATTGCTCGATTGGTGGTTGCACCGAATCTGAGCGCCCCCGGCTCTGATACCAATTGTTGGATCGAGTGGATCGCTAGAGGGTGGGTGAATAACGATAAAAACTTTTTCTTTTAAATCGTTCAGTAGACAATTAAATGCAGCGGAAATGTAAATAAAAACTAAATGAGACAAATAGTTTTTTTACTTGGTTCGTAGCCTTCGGCCACTACTCCAAGGCCCTAACGATCCTAGACCGTGTACGGAGGGCAATTCACTAAAACACTCCTCCTCGTTGGAGGTAGGAGTTTTACGATTACAAAAACCTTCGAAGCAAAAGATAGAGAGACAACCCCTCTCTTCTATTAAAATAAAATGCAACGGTAGAAAGCCTCGATTAACAAACGAATTGTAAGATTAAGAGAAATGACAAACTAAGATTATACCAACAACTCGAAGATAGGACTTAAACTAGGGTTGTTGGCAGCACTTCATTGTTGTAGAGTCGTCGGAGAGTCACAGCATTACGGAGGCTTTTGAGCACTTAGAATTGAAGATGAAACCCTAGGTTAGGACCTCCTTTTATAGCCTTTGAGCCCCTTTCGAGAGGAACCCTAGCCAATCATATTTGAGCACCACTCCCCTTGAAATTTGGTGATAAACCTTGACTCCTCGAAGCTGATCCTTTGACCATCAGTCAACTGATGGCCATCATCAGTCGATCATGGCAAGATCACGAGTGCTAACCTCCGATCGATCGATTGACGGCAATGAGTCCTCTGTCGGCAATCGACTGATGCTAGCTGCAAGGCAAAGTTAGCTTAACAAAAACATTATTTTGATGGCCTCCGACCGTCCGATCTTGACCTAGACCATCTATAGGATGTCTTTGGTCAGATCTACGCTTAAGGTCATCCCCGTAAAGAGGATACGACCTCACTTACGCTCGCACACACGAGCTTACCTCGATACTTACGTGTTGCTTTTGCTTCCGGCCTTCCACTCGATTCCTTCGGCTCCCTCCGAAGTCACTCGAGTGTCGCCCGACCACCGCGGCTTCCTCCGGGTGTCGCTAACCTTCAGCTCCAGCTATAGCAATCTTCTGCACACTCGATTCAGCTCGTGAGATAACGACATGAGCTTAACTTTGTATCGTTTGCTATAATCAAAACTCAGGTTCGACTTAGGTGCCTACTGCACCAACAAATACATATCCCATTTGTGGCCTAGCTTTGTGTGGATCTGATAAATATCCTGCATCTGCATACCCAATTAATTATGCATTTGGTTCATATGGGTAGAATAGACTCATATCAATTGTTCCATGGAGATATCAAAAAATATGTTTAATTCCGTTCCAATGTCTTCTGGTTGGAGCAGAACTATATCTTGATAATAAATTTGCAGCAAAAGCAATATCAGGTCGGGTATTATTAGCAAGGTACATTAAAGCACCAATTGCACTTAAGTATGACATTTCTGGACCAAGAATTTTCTCATTTTCATCTCAAGGATGAAAAGAATTCTTTTGTATATCAAGTGATCGAACAACCATTGGATTGGTTAATGGATATGAATTGTTCATATTAAATCATTTTAAAACTTTCTCAGTATAAGTTGATTGATGGACAAAAATTCCATTCTTTAAGTACTCGAACTGCAGGCCGAGACAAAATTTAATTTTACCAAGATCTTTCATTTCGAACTCTTTCTTTAAATACTTTATTGTATTAGAGATCTCTTCAGGAGAGCCAGTAATATTTAAGTCATCAACATAAACAACGATTATTACAAAACCATGTCTGAACTTCTTTATAAAAACACATGGGCAAATATGGTTATTTGTATAACCATCTTTTAGCAAATATTCACTAAGACGATTGTACCACATTCGTCCAGATTACTTTAAACCATACAAAGATCTTTGTAATCTAATAGAATATAATTCTCGAGAATTGCATGTTTTTGAAATCTTTAATCCTTCTGGGACTTTCATGTATATGTCATTATCTAGTGCACCATATAAATATGTTGTAACGATATTCATCATCTGCATATGAAGTCTTTTCTGTGCTATTAAACTAATAAGATAACGAAAAGTAATAGCATCCATTACAGGAGAATATGTTTCTTCATAATCAATTCTAGGTTGTTGCTGTAGAATACGAAAAAAAAATATATTAATTAACTCGTTAATTAATTAGGATTAATTAGGGGATTAATTAGGCTTAAATAGTGGGCTGAAATTGGGTTTGAAATGAAATTGGGCTGAAATGGGCTTGGGCTGAAATGGGCTTGGGCTTGATCTGTAATTGGGCTTGGGCTGAAATCGGGCTTGATCTGCAGTTGGATTTGGGCTGAACTCGGATTGAATCTGACTTGGGTTAAGTGGCTAAATCGGCTGGGCTGAATCCAAACGGATTGGGTTTGGAACGGGCTGGGTTAGCCAGATTTGGTCGAACGGCTTTTAAAAGCCACCAAACGAATCAAAGCCTTCGCGATCCCCATTTCGTCTTCTCCGTGACATTTCTCTGCTCCGTGCAGCGTCCGTCACCGACCTCCACTCGTCGGCGTCCGGGGCAAGCAGTTCGACGATGCCCCACTGGATTGATCTCCGGCCGGGGATTAGGGGGTTCTCGCTTGGAAAGAAATCACGGTGACACTCCCAGCGGACAGCGGCGTCGTTGTCGCGGCAGCGAGCTGCCAATCGAGGTAATCAGTCTATCTAGGGCTAGATTTCCACTGAGAACTTCTTAGATCTACTGTATTTGATCGGATGTTGGCATTACCCCGGCAGATTGGGGATTTTCGTCGATCGGTGCTTGCGGAGGTTACCTTCCGTCGGCAGATTTCGGGAGTGCTGAGCTCGTGGTGAGCTTGGATCGGTTGCGGTGAGCAGGAGGAGCAGAGTTGGAGGAATCTTCAGTGTGGTAAGTCAATCAATTCGTCTTTCTCTGTGCGGTATGAATTGGTCTATTTATGCTATAGATTTGGTAATCGATTGATAGGGTGTAGTTGGTATCCTGTGATTGCAAATGTTGTTGATGGTTTGATCGGGATTTTCTTCGGTGAGCAGAGGTTGAACAGGGGGTGCTACTAGAGATGTTTTGTTTGGTGTCGCGTGTGAGGAGCTGCTGTCGGGAGAAATTCAAGCTGGGGAAAGTTGTTAATTAGGCTTTCCGTGGTGTTATTTGTGTAGGAGATCGATTTGATTAGATGTAGGTTCTGTGGATGGTTTGATTGAGTTGTAATCTATTTGAGGTAAGGATGGATTGTTCCTAACCAAGGATTGTGCCGGATGTGGGTGTGTGGAAGGAGAGTTGTGATGATAGAGTTGATACTGTGATTGTGAATTTGAGTTGCCAATGAGTGGTTAGGCTTGTTGTTTCGGGTATTGGTGCTCGAGTAATGTTAATTGATGTTTGACCTGTTTAGATTTAGAGATCTATGTAGTATAGTCGGAGTGGTTGAAATGCCTCCGGGAAAAGAATACGAATATAAAATGAACTAGTATTGTTCGTATAGTATCGGCGATTTGCACTTAACTGTAATTTGTTACTATTGTGCAGGTTTGGGATACGAAGCAGGTCCACGGCTGTGAGGATTATTCGAGCTTCGTACCAGGTGGGTAATATCTACCTGGTCCGGTAGTTTGATCAATTCTGGTGCATGAAATCAGATATATATATGTTTATACCTGTTTACCTTAGATCCACTCATATTTTATCCTGTGCTTGTACTTAGCCTTCGATCTTTGAGATATTGTTGTTAATCCATCATACCTTTATCTTAGATATAAATAATAACTCTGCTTGTGTATTAGCTGATAGGTATTCAGTTAAACGCATGTAGTTATAGTCACTAGTGTGGACTTAGATGGGGTTATCGGGTTGCATCACTAGGTTAGGTGATGAGTCCAGAATATGGGGTCGGTCGTTGTACCATACACATATTAGTGGGTTATTTTGACGGATCTATTTATCTGTACATAGGTAAATAGGTAGTGATTATGGATTAGTCGTCCTTGCATGGTTGACTTTTAGTTGACTAGGTCTTCCCGTGAGTTAGGGAGTGTTGCGAGGATTTGTTCGTGAACTATGCATCATTTCATTGCATGCATCCGACGATCGGGTCTCCTTATGGATGAGACGTCGTCATCATCCCGCCTCCCGACCACTCGGGTAGTGGTAGCAGGTTGAGGCGAGAGCATTGGATGTGCCGCTCGCCACTAAGGATGGTGGTAGGCTGGAGATCGACCGCCACCGAGCAGTGGTGTTAGCACTCGCCCACTATAGACGCGGTGGTTGTGTGACGTGCGATTGTCTCCTGCGCAGAGCTCGTTTACTCATGGGTAGTGACGGAGCGACCAGCAGCAGGGACCCCCGGGGAGTAGTTAGCTCTTTACGCTTATATGCTACTCATTCATACTACCCAACTCGGTCACTCGAGAGTAGTGGCGGCTGGAGTCGGGCTAGTCGTCATGTCGTGCCACCCGGGCCATACTGGGGTCGTGGTTGGACGGGTCCGCAGACATGGCCATGCATATGCATTGCTGATATATATATGTATGCATGTATCTGATATATGTTTTACATATGCCTGTGAGATGCTGCATTTGGTTCTTTCGATATGATTGTACATCATGCTACATGCCTTTGCATATTTTATATACCGCATTGTGCATGTGTTGAGCATGAGTGTGTACTATTTGGATTATGTCATGATATAATTGCTCAGAGGTTATAGATCATATGGAGGATGACACTGCGTATATTACTTTATGTCAGTTGATCAGTTCAGTTTATGCTATGAGTAGGACATATCTGTGATTACTGATTACTATGCTTAGTACTGTATGTCTGTTGGACTCATGCTGCATACCTGTAGATCTTCACATGTATACCTGTAGATCTCTTTACTCTGTATGTTATGCATGCACTTCTATATATTACCCCTGAGTTTTATACTCACCACCCCTGGACCCTGGGTTTCCTGTCGTCCAGGTAGTAGATAGAAGACTTCGGCATGGACTTGGAGCATTGCCACCTGATCCCATCCCGCCATTTTTCCGAGGGTTTTGCTTCCCATCGCATGTATTTTCATATGGACTCTTATTGTTTTGGAGATCATGTTGTATGTTTCTCTTTTGGATATTCAGTATGGATTTTGTTCTAGTATGGACGGATATACCGATGTACTTATGTTGTCGAGTTTGTATTTCCATTGTGTTTGGCTTCTGCTATTGATGTTATACGTTTTGCTGTGTTGTTATACATTTTCGATATGTGTTATACTGGCTGCGACTTTGTACCATATTGGAATTGTCATAAGGGGGTGCCGTCCGTTGGCCGGACAGAGTCTACCTCGAGGCGTGACAATTTTATTGGTATCAGAGCTCTAGGTTGCGATGCCATGCAATAATGTTTTTGTCGAATTTTGGAACCTCGGAAATCGTTTTTGATTTGATTTGATTTCGATTTTGGTAAGATGGGATTGATAGAGGCATGAGCTCCAAGTTGTCCGAAGTAAGAAATCTTGACACACTATATTTTCTGGTTAAATATTTATGTAAGTCGTTCAACAGGTGTGAATAGACGATATTATGGCACCTGTTCAGACTCGTAAGAGAGGTCGACCCTCTAAACAGCCTACTGCCGGAGGACCGGTTGATCAGGAGGAGCCACGACAGTCTCCTACCAGAGGTTCAGAACCTCAAGAGCCTGATGTACCCCTGACTATGCCGACTGCTACGGATTCCAGTTGGGTCAGAGTCAAGGCACGTATACCGGTGTTAGCACGGTCAGCCAAGGACCGATTCACGCTATTCCGAGGCGAGTCTGATCCCTGGATTGCACGGACTTGGTTATACAATTTGGAGGATACGTTTGAGTTCATGAGTTGCACCGATGAGGAGAAGGTGGGTCTAGCAGCTTATCATCTTTGGGAGCAGGCGGTTATGTGGTGGAAAATGCAGAAGACCTTGATGGGAGAGCAGAACATCACACAGGCGGTTTTAGATATATTCGAGGCGTGATTTTCCAAGCGTTCTCTACAAAGACGCAGCTCGAGTTCTTAAGCCTTAAGCAGGGGGATCGATCAGTTATGGAATACAATGCAAAGTTTACTCGTTTAGCGGAATTCTGTCCGCGTCTGGTAGCACAGGATGAGGACCGGATGTTACAATTCACACAGGGTTTGGCAGCCTATATTCGAGTAAGAATGTCTGGATCCTCCATTAACTCGTACCGAGAGGCACTGGATAGAGCTCTGTCTATTGAGATGACTTCTCAAAAAATTGCAAAGGAGAAGGAGGAGAAAGCGGATGTCCCTGTGGAAAGCGAGCGGGATACGACCACTGAGACTCAGAAGAAGCAGAATCAGAGTGGGGCTTCTCGTGGTACTTCAGAGGGATCATCTAGGGCACAGAAAGGGAAGCGACCAGCTTCTGAATAATCTGGTGGTTATCAGAAGAATCATAAGAGCAGGTACATGACTGGATGTCGGAGGTGTGGGTCTGAGAGCCAAAATGTTTCCAAGTATCCTTTGGATCGCGATGTTTGCTTCTACTGCAAGCACCCAGGACATACGAGTCGAGATTGTACTCTGAAGGCACAGTTGGAGTTCTCAGGTAACTCCAGCAAGGAAAAGAAGCCTGGCCAGTACCATCAGCAGAGGTCAGCACCTAGGACGCAGATGCATGGTCAAAGACAGACACTACCTCCTACAGCCCAAATATATCATATACATGGGAGGCGATTCATTATTATACACTCAGAGAGAGTTATTTATTAGGACCACCTACTGATATCTACAGTCGGCTCTCGGGGATATAGTATGCTCACAGAGTGACCTCCAAAGACATCATCACAGACCCATATCCATCCAGAGTGGAGGCATTCTACTATTATATTTGGAGCGCAGCCGCCGCATGTGGAGACTGGACGAGCTTATGCCATTACCCGAGAGGACGCTCAGCGGGCCGAGGGATCGGTCATTCGGGGTATGATTTTGGTTTATTCTATACCTGCTGATACATTGATTGATACTGGTAGCTCGCATTCCTTTATTTCTAGTATATTTATGAGTAAAATTGGGAGAATCCCTATGATTCGTTCTTGTGGATTAGCGGTATCATTACCATCGGGCGAGGTTTTGACCAGTCATCAAGTAATCAAGGGTTGTTCGTTGGATTTCGAGGGACATATACTTACGGTGGACCTTCAGGTGCTAGAGATGGTGGAATTCGATATCATACTCGGAATGGATTGGTTGGCTACATATTGTGCTACAGTGGATTGTAGAGCGAGAGTAGTGACCTTCCGACCACCGAATCAGCCTGCATGGGAATTCGTGGGTACCCGGGATGATGGAGTGTCCGTTATATCTGCACTTCAGGCTCGGAGATTATTGTCGCATGGTTGTCAGGGTTACTTATTCTCTTTGGTTAAAGTGGAGAGTGAGGAGATACCACCTCTTTCCAGCGTGCGGGTAGTTCGTGAGTATCCGGATGTATTTCCAGAGGAACTTCCGGGCTTGCCACCTCCGAGGCAAGTGGAATTCGCGATAGAGGTGATTCCAGGAACCGCACCGGTGTCAAAAGCTCCATATCGGATGGCACCGAAAGAGTTAAGTGAGCTAAAGATACAGCTGCAAGAGTTATTGGATAGGGGTTTTGTTCATCCTAGTGTTTCACCTTGGGGAGCTCCGGTGCTGTTCGTTAAAAAGAAAGATGGATCTCTGCGGTTATGTATTGATTACCGATAACTTAATGCGATGGATTAAGAACAAATATCCACTGCCGAGGATAGAGGATTTGTTTGATCAGCTCAAGGATACTTGCGTGTATTCCAAGATTGATCTGCGATCAAGTTATCATCAGCTGAGGGTAAGAGACGGGGATGTTCAGAAGACAGTGTTCCGCACGCGTTATGGACATTACGAGTTTCTAGTGATGCCATTTGGTCTGACTAATGCTCCAGCTGCATTTATGGATTTGATGAACCGGGTATTCTTGAGGTACTTGGATCGCTTGTCATAGTATTAATAGATTATATCTTGATATATTCTAGTTCTGAGGAGGAGCAAGAGCACCATCTTCGTATTTTATTAGAGACGTTGCGACGAGAGAATTTATATGACAAATTCGAAGTGCGCGCTTTTTGGTTATCTTCTGTGGGATTTCTTGGACATGTGGTATCTAGCAGAGGTATTTCAGTTGATCCCCAGAAAATCGAAGTGATTACCAGTTGGGAGCAGCCTAAGTCAGTTCAGGAAGTTCGTAGTTTTCTTGGATTGGCCGGGTATTATCGTAGATTTGTGGAGGGATTTTCCCGTATAGCCACACCACTTACTCGCTTGACCCGGAAAGGGGTCAAGTTTGCTTGGTCAGAGGCGTGTGAGTCCAGTTTTCAGGAGCTTAAGCGGCGACTAGTTTCTGCACCTATATTAGTGATTCCTTCTTCTTGCGATGGATGGTCACGTATCGATGCTTCTTTCCAAGGATTGGGAGCAGTTCTGATGCAGTTCGACCGTGTAGTATCCTATGCCTCCCGTCAGCTTAAGGACCATGAGAGGAATTATCTGGTGCATGATCTGGAGCTAGCAGCCATTATTTTTGCGCTAAAGATATGGAGACATTATCTGTATGGGATTACTTTTGAGATCTATACGAACCATAAGAGTTTGAAATATCTTTTCACTTAGAAGGAATTGAATCTTAGACAGAGACGATGGATGGAATACCTAAAGGATTATGATTGCACCATTCAGTATCATCCGGGTAAAACTAACGTTATGCAGATGCGGCGAAAGTCCCGTGGGATTCTAGCTAGTCATTTGTATGATGGTGATCTTGTTTGACAGTTCTCAGAGTTGGGGTTGTCCGAACAGGATCAAACATCCCGGGGGATATTGGTATCTATGGTTGCCCAGTCTGATATTATTGAGAGGATCAAGGAGGCACAAGCTAGTGATCAGCATCTCTTGTTCATATGCAGCACTCTGGACTCAGGACGACAGACAGATTTCTCGTGTGACGAGACTGGAGTCCTCCGATTCCGAGGGAGATTATGTGTTCCAGACACACATCCGATTAAGGAGGAGTTATTACAAGAGGCACATCACTCGAGATTTGCTATACATCCGGGCGGTACTCGGATGTATCAGGATTTGAGGCATTCCTATTGGTGGGACGGTATGAAGAGGGATATTGCGGATTTTGTCGCTCGATGTTTGATGCCGGAGTAAAGGTGAACATCGAAAACGCCGGATTGCTACAGAGAATCCCAATTTCGGAATGGAAGTGGAAACATATTACGATGGATTTTGTTACGGGGTTGCCCAGAACCCGTAAAGGACATGATGCGATTTGGGGGATTGTGGATAGGTTAACCAAATCCGCTCATTTCCTTCCGATTCGTGAGACACATCCATTGGATCGACTAGCTGAGCTATACTGTAGAGAGATTGTCAGACTGCACGGAGTACCCTTGAGTATCATATCTGACAGAGATCTGCATTTTACTTCACGATTTTGGCAGAGTCTTCAGCATGCTATGGGCACCGAGCTTCGTCTCAGTACTGCATTTCACCCGCAGACGGATGGAATGTCGGAGCGTACTATTCAGACTCTGGAGGACTTATTGAGATCTTGCGTCATGGATTTCGGAGTAAAACGCGAATCCTGGGGAAGGCAAAAACCCACTTCCAGGATTCATAAACTTTAGTACTTAGCATGGAGGTCTAGAGTTCGAATCCTGGGGAAGGCAAAAACCCACTTCCAGGGGTGGGAAGTCCAGGTGAGTAACGACCGGCTAACAGGGGCGACGGTCGTCGACCAATAGGGGTCGCCGAATTCCGCCAACAGGGGCCGGGTCGTTACAGTTGCGAAAAACCTTGTGCAACTAGTCGGGCTTTATATCACACAATCTCATTTTTCTCATTTCTTTTTCGTACGAATACCCATTTGTATCCTATTGGTTTAACACCTTTAGGTGTTTTGACAATAGGCCCAAAAACCTCATGTTTAGAGAGAGATGTTTATTTTGTCTAAATTGCTTCTTTCTATTTTGGCCAATCTTCTCTTGATTGACATTCCTTTAAAGTCATGGGTTCAAAATCCTTATTTTCACTCAAAATATTAATTGCCACATTATATACAAATATATCATCAATATTTGTATTTGTTCGATCCCATATTTTCATTGTAGAAATGTAATTTATTGATATTTCTTGATTATCTATTTCAACTTCTTATGGAAGTTTTTCTTCTTGGATCGACTTATTTCCTTTTTCTAGACAATCAATTTGTTCATGTGTTCCCTTTTTCTTTCGAGGGTTTTTATCTTTAGAACCTATTGGTCTTCCACACTTCAGGCATGGTTTATGTTCATTTGTCGAGAGAGGTCTTTCAAAGACATTAATTCTGATAGGAGCATTTTCTACTGGAATATGTGATTTTGTTACTCGTTTTGGATCAGAGAAATTATCTAACAATTGATTTGCAATCTGTTGCAAATGAATGATTTGTTGAACTTCTAGTTCACATTATTTTGTGCGAGGATCAAAATGGCATAAGGATGGATTATTCCATATAATCTCTTTTTCTATCTTTTCTTTACTAGTATTATTGCCCGCTAAAGTTGGAAAGAATGATTCATCAAATCGACAATCAAGAAATCTAGCAGTACAAACATCTCCTATCATGGGTTCAAGATATTTGATAATGGATTGAGAATCAAAACCAATATAAATGCCTAATTTCCTTTGAGACACCATTTTTGTTCTATGAGGAGGAGCAATGGGGACATAAATTGCGTATCCAAAGGTTCGTAAATGAGAGATATTATGTTCTCTTCTAAAGACCAATTGGAAAAGGGAAGCTTGAGAATTAGTGGGTCGAATGCAAACTAGTGTTGCTGCATGTAAGATTGTATGTCCCCAAGCATGAAAAAGAAGCTTGGATTTCAACAGTAATGGTCTCACTATTAATTGAAGGCGTTTAATAAATGACTTTGCTAGACCATTTTGAGTATGAACATATGCTACAAGATGTTCAATCTGTATACCAATAGACATGTGATAGTCATTAAATGCTTGAGAAGTAGACTCTCCAGCATTATTAAGGCGAATTGTTTTGATGGGATAATCAGGAAAATGTGCACATAATCGAATTATTTGAGCAAGTAATCTCGAAAATGCCAGGCTTCGAGTTGATAATAAGCACACATGTGACCATCTTGCAGATGCATCTATTAAAACCATAAAATATCTAAATGGTCCATATGGTGGGTGAATCGGTCCACATATATCACCTTGAATCCGATTTAAAAATGTAGGGCATTCAAACTCAATCTTACTTGGTGAGGCCTTTACTATTAATTTGTCTTGATAACATGCAACAAATGAGAATTCATTTGATTGAAAAATCTTCTGATTCTTCAATGGGTGTCCAGAAGAATGTTCCACAATTCGTCACATCATTACAGATCCAGGATGACCCAATCTATTATGTCATAAAAGGAATTTATTTTGACTAATAAATTTCTGGTTTACTACGACATTTATTTCAATATGTTAAATGTATGTATAATAAAGGCCCTAAGAGAAAATAGATAGTCTTTCCAAAACTTGTTTATGCTCCATCTTAACATAAATGTTAAATGTCGTTTTTGATTTGATTTGATTTCGATTTTGGTAAGATGGGATTGATAGAGGCATGAGCTCCAAGTTGTCCGAAGTAAGAAATCTTGACACACTATATTTTCTGGTTAAATATTTATGTAAGTCGTTCAACAGGTGTGAATAGACGATATTATGGCACTGCTCGCACTGTAAGAGAGGTCGAATCTAAACAAAACCCTCATCACGGAGGACGGTTGTCTGATCAGAGGAGCCACGGCAGCCTCCTACCGAGGTTCAGAACCTCAAGAGCTCGATGTACCGACTCGACTGCCCGATCGCTACGGATTCCGTTGGTCGTGAGTCAAGGCACGATACCGGCAGCAGACGGCCACCAAGGACCGATTCACGCTATTCCGAGGCGAGTCTGATCCCTGGATTGCACGGACTTGGTTATACAATTTGGAGGATACGTTTGAGTTCATGAGTTGCACCGATGAGGAGAAGGTGGGTCTAGCAGCTTATCATCTTTGGGAGCAGGCGGTTATGTGGTGGAAAATGCAGAAGACCTTGATGGGAGAGCAGAACATCACCACAGGCGCTTTTCCGAGATATATTACGGAAGGCGATTTTCCTTCTGCGTTCTCTACAGCACGCCGTCAGGAGTTCTTAAGCCTTAAGCAGGGGGATCGATCAGTTATGGAATACAATGCAAAGTTTACTCGTTTAGCGGAATTCTGTCCGCGTCTGGTAGCACAGGATGAGGACCGGATGTTACAATTCACACAGGGTTTGGCAGCCTATATTCGAGTAAGAATGTCTGGATCCTCCATTAACTCGTACCGAGAGGCACTGGATAGAGCTCTGTCTATTGAGATGACTTCTCAAAAAATTGCAAAGGAGAAGGAGCTGGAGAAGCAGATGTCCCAGGGAAAGCGTGGCGAGATCGACCACCGAGACTCGGAAGAAGCGGAGTCAGTGGGGCTTCGTGGTACTTGGAGGATCATCTAGGGCACAGAAAGGGAAGCGACCAGCTTCTGAATAATCTGGTGGTTATCAGAAGAATCATAAGAGCAGGTACATGACTGGATGTCGGAGGTGTGGGTCTGAGAGCCAAAATGTTTCCAAGTATCCTTTGGATCGCGATGTTTGCTTCTACTGCAAGCACCCAGGACATACGAGTCGAGATTGTACTCTGAAGGCACAGTTGGAGTTCTCAGGTAACTCCAGCAAGGAAAAGAAGCCTGGCGCACCATCACAGAGGTCGACACCTAGACTCCTGACCCAAATATATCATATACATGGGAGTGATTCTTCTGGGATGCCGGCGGCGATTCATTATACACCAGCTCCAGAGAGTTATTTATTCCGGACCACCTACTCAGCGATATCTACCGGTCGGCTCTCAGGGATATAGTATGCCTGCGCAGCAGAGTCAGCCTCCAGCAGCATCATCACAGACCCATATCCATCCAGAGTGGAGGCATTCTACTATTATATTTGGAGCGCAGCCGCCGCATGTGGAGACTGGACGAGCTTATGCCATTACCCGAGAGGACGCTCAGCGGGCCGAGGGATCGGTCATTCGGGGTATGATTTTGGTTTATTCTATACCTGCTGATACATTGATTGATACTGGTAGCTCGCATTCCTTTATTTCTAGTATATTTATGAGTAAAATTGGGAGAATCCCTATGATTCGTTCTTGTGGATTAGCGGTATCATTACCATCGGGCGAGGTTTTGACCAGTCATCAAGTAATCAAGGGTTGTTCGTTGGATTTCGAGGGACATATACTTACGGTGGACCTTCAGGTGCTAGAGATGGTGGAATTCGATATCATACTCGGAATGGATTGGTTGGCTACATATTGTGCTACAGTGGATTGTAGAGCGAGAGTAGTGACCTTCCGACCACCGAATCAGCCTGCATGGGAATTCGTGGGTACCCGGGATGATGGAGTGTCCGTTATATCTGCACTTCAGGCTCGGAGATTATTGTCGCATGGTTGTCAGGGTTACTTATTCTCTTTGGTTAAAGTGGAGAGTGAGGAGATACCACCTCTTTCCAGCGTGCGGGTAGTTCGTGAGTATCCGGATGTATTTCCAGAGGAACTTAGGGCTTGCCACCTCCGAGGCAAGTGGAATTCGCGATAGAGGTGATTCCAGGAACCGCACCGGTGTCAAAAGCTCCATATCGGATGGCACCGAAAGAGTTAAGTGAGCTAAAGATACAGCTGCAAGAGTTATTGGATAGGGGTTTTGTTCATCCTAGTGTTTCACCTTGGGGAGCTCCGGTGCTGTTCGTTAAAAAGAAAGATGGATCTCTGCGGTTATGTATTGATTACCGATAACTTAATGCAGTAACCGTTAAGAACAAATATCCACTGCCGAGGATAGAGGATTTGTTTGATCAGCTCAAGGATACTTGCGTGTATTCCAAGATTGATCTGCGATCAAGTTATCATCAGCTGAGGGTAAGAGACGGGGATGTTCAGAAGACAGTGTTCCGCACGCGTTATGGACATTACGAGTTTCTAGTGATGCCATTTGGTCTGACTAATGCTCCAGCTGCATTTATGGATTTGATGAACCGGGTATTCTTGAGGTACTTGGATCAGTTTGTCATCGTATTCATAGATGATATCTTGATATATTCTCGTTCTGAGGAGGAGCATAAGCACCATCTTCGGATTGTATTGGAGACATTGCGACGAGAGAATTTATATGCCAAATTCAGTAAGTGCGCTTTTTGGTTATCTTCTGTGGGATTTCTTGGACATGTGGTATCTAGCAGAGGTATTTCAGTTGATCCCCAGAAAATCGAAGTGATTACCAGTTGGGAGCAGCCTAAGTCAGTTCAGGAAGTTCGTAGTTTTCTTGGATTGGCCGGGTATTATCGTAGATTTGTGGAGGGATTTTCCCGTATAGCCACACCACTTACTCGCTTGACCCGGAAAGGGGTCAAGTTTGCTTGGTCAGAGGCGTGTGAGTCCAGTTTTCAGGAGCTTAAGCGGCGACTAGTTTCTGCACCTATATTAGTGATTCCTTCTTCTTGCGATGGGATGGTCCTGTATACTGATGCTTCTTTCCAAGGATTGGGAGCAGTTCTGATGCAGTTCGACCGTGTAGTATCCTATGCCTCCCGTCAGCTTAAGGACCATGAGAGGAATTATCTGGTGCATGATCTGGAGCTAGCAGCCATTATTTTTGCGCTAAAGATATGGAGACATTATCTGTATGGGATTACTTTTGAGATCTATACGAACCATAAGAGTTTGAAATATCTTTTCACTTAGAAGGAATTGAATCTTAGACAGAGACGATGGATGGAATACCTAAAGGATTATGATTGCACCATTCAGTATCATCCGGGTAAAACTAACGTTGTAGCAGATGCACTGAGCAGGAAGTCCCGTGGGATTCTAGCTAGTCATTTGACCGCAGTGACTGATCTTGTTTGACAGTTCTCAGAGTTGGGGTTGTCCGAACAGGATCAAACATCCCGGGGGATATTGGTATCTATGGTTGCCCAGTCTGATATTATTGAGAGGATCAAGGAGGCACAAGCTAGTGATCAGCATCTCTTGTTCATATGCAGCACTCTGGACTCAGGGCATGACGATGATTTCTCGTGTGACGAGACTGGAGTCCTCCGATTCCGAGGGAGATTATGTGTTCCAGACACACATCCGATTAAGGAGGAGTTATTACAAGAGGCACATCACTCGAGATTTGCTATACATCCGGGCGGTACTCGGATGTATCAGGATTTGAGGCATTCCTATTGGTGGGACGGTATGAAGAGGGATATTGCGGATTTTGTCGCTCGATGTTTGGTCTGCCAGCAGGTAAAGGCTGAACATCAGAAACCCGCCGGATTGCTACAGAGAATCCCAATTTCGGAATGGAAGTGGAAACATATTACGATGGATTTTGTTACGGGGTTGCCCAGAACCCGTAAAGGACATGATGCGATTTGGGGGATTGTGGATAGGTTAACCAAATCCGCTCATTTCCTTCCGATTCGTGAGACACATCCATTGGATCGACTAGCTGAGCTATACTGTAGAGAGATTGTCAGACTGCACGGAGTACCCTTGAGTATCATATCTGACAGAGATCTGCATTTTACTTCACGATTTTGGCAGAGTCTTCAGCATGCTATGGGCACCGAGCTTCGTCTCAGTACTGCATTTCACCCGCAGACGGATGGAATGTCGGAGCGTACTATTCAGACTCTGGAGGACTTATTGAGATCTTGCGTCATGGATTTCGGAGTAAAACGCGAATCCTGGGGAAGGCAAAAACCCACTTCCAGGATTCATAAACTTTAGTACTTAGCATGGAGGTCTAGAGTTCGAATCCTGGGGAAGGCAAAAACCCACTTCCAGGGGTGGGAAGTCCAGGTGAGTAACGACCACTAACGAGGCGTGATCGCCGACAATAGGTCGCCGAATTCCAACAGGGCGGTCGTTCTGATTCTGAAAAACCTTGTGCAACTAGTCGGGCTTTATATCACACAATCTCATTTTTCTCATTTCTTTTTCGTACGAATACCCATTTGTATCCTATTGGTTTAACACCTTTAGGTGTTTTGACAATAGGCCCAAAAACCTCATGTTTAGAGAGAGATGTTTATTTTGTCTAAATTGCTTCTTTCTATTTTGGCCAATCTTCTCTTGATTGACATTCCTTTAAAGTCATGGGTTCAAAATCCTTATTTTCACTCAAAATATTAATTGCCACATTATATACAAATATATCATCAATATTTGTATTTGTTCGATCCCATATTTTCATTGTAGAAATGTAATTTATTGATATTTCTTGATTATCTATTTCAACTTCTTATGGAAGTTTTTCTTCTTGGATCGACTTATTTCCTTTTTCTAGACAATCAATTTGTTCATGTGTTCCCTTTTTCTTTCGAGGGTTTTTATCTTTAGAACCTATTGGTCTTCCACACTTCAGGCATGGTTTATGTTCATTTGTCGAGAGAGGTCTTTCAAAGACATTAATTCTGATAGGAGCATTTTCTACTGGAATATGTGATTTTGTTACTCGTTTTGGATCAGAGAAATTATCTAACAATTGATTTGCAATCTGTTGCAAATGAATGATTTGTTGAACTTCTAGTTCACATTATTTTGTGCGAGGATCAAAATGGCATAAGGATGGATTATTCCATATAATCTCTTTTTCTATCTTTTCTTTACTAGTATTATTGCCCGCTAAAGTTGGAAAGAATGATTCATCAAATCGACAATCAAGAAATCTAGCAGTACAAACATCTCCTATCATGGGTTCAAGATATTTGATAATGGATTGAGAATCAAAACCAATATAAATGCCTAATTTCCTTTGAGACACCATTTTTGTTCTATGAGGAGGAGCAATGGGGACATAAATTGCGTATCCAAAGGTTCGTAAATGAGAGATATTATGTTCTCTTCTAAAGACCAATTGGAAAAGGGAAGCTTGAGAATTAGTGGGTCGAATGCAAACTAGTGTTGCTGCATGTAAGATTGTATGTCCCCAAGCATGAAAAAGAAGCTTGGATTTCAACAGTAATGGTCTCACTATTAATTGAAGGCGTTTAATAAATGACTTTGCTAGACCATTTTGAGTATGAACATATGCTACAAGATGTTCAATCTGTATACCAATAGACATGTGATAGTCATTAAATGCTTGAGAAGTAGACTCTCCAGCATTATTAAGGCGAATTGTTTTGATGGGATAATCAGGAAAATGTGCACATAATCGAATTATTTGAGCAAGTAATCTCGAAAATGCCAGGCTTCGAGTTGATAATAAGCACACATGTGACCATCTTGCAGATGCATCTATTAAAACCATAAAATATCTAAATGGTCCATATGGTGGGTGAATCGGTCCACATATATCACCTTGAATCCGATTTAAAAATGTAGGGCATTCAAACTCAATCTTACTTGGTGAGGCCTTTACTATTAATTTGTCTTGATAACATGCAACAAATGAGAATTCATTTGATTGAAAAATCTTCTGATTCTTGATGGATGTCGGAAGAATGTTCCTGATTAAATCATCATTCACAGATCGGGATGACCCGATACATTATGTCGTAAAAGAAAAGGAATTTATTTTGACTAATAAATTTCTGGTTTACTACGACATTTATTTCAATATGTTAAATGTATGTATAATAAAGGCCCTAAGAGAAAATAGATAGTCTTTCCAAAACTTGTTTATGCTCCATCTTAACATTAGTAATGCACAAATACTCATTATTTCCCATATTAGTTGTTTCTATATGATGGCCATTAAGGCGAATATCTTTGAAACTTAATAAATTTCGATGGGACTTGGGTGAATATAGTGCATTACTGATCAAGAAATTTGTTCCTCCTGGTAGTAAAATGTTTGCTCTTCTGGAGCCTTCGATTAAGGTTACATTACCAGATATAGTATTCACATTTTGTTTTTGCATGATAAGATGAGAGAAATATCTTTTACTTTTGAGAATTGTGTGTAGTTACACTGTCTACAAGACAGAGATTCTCATATTCAATCTTTGACCCAATAATATCCATAGGTCTTCCAAAAAAACAAACAAATAAATAAATAAATTAGCAATAAGTTTGAATTTATTATAAATATTGAGAAATAAAAATAATTACATTAATTAAAATCACCATATTCAGCATTCTCAAGAAAATCACCAACTTCTAATTGGGGCAAATTTTCAAGACCCTCAAAAATAGTATTAGGGTCATTATTTTAATATAAGACATTTTCCTCCACATTCTTATCCTTTTCCTTCAACGAGGCTTGATAAAGCTCGATAAGATTGTTGGGAATCTTTGGAAAGCTAGAGGGGGTGAATAGCCTCTTTTTGTTTCTACAAGAAAGGTTAGCAGAAGCAAAATAAATACTAAACGAAATTAAGAAGCTTAAAATACAATCGCTAACAAGAAGAGTTTTAACGTGGTTCGAAGATTAAGCTCCTACTCCATGGCGATCCTTAAGGTGGATCAATCCAAATGAGTCTCCACTAAGAAAGCTTCCTTTACAAACACACTCCTCTTCTTACAATTGATGAAGATGAGAATTAGAGAAGAGGAGGATTTAAAACACTTAGAAAGCTTAGGAAAAATGTGGGATCTTGAGAGTATGATTTGAATATAAGCACTAGCCTCCTCAAGCACCCCATGACCTCTTTTTATAGAGAAGAGGTTGATTTTCCCATTGAGCCTCAAGCAGTCGACTGATGGTCTCCATCAGTCGACTACTGCTGTAGCCAAAGCAATCCAACGGCTTCTGACAAGCCAGATTCGTGATTGTCACTACCCAACGAAAAGTTGATCAGTCGACTGATCATATTATCAGTCGACTGATTGAGTAACCAGTCGAATGCTCCAACGATCACTCAACTGGAGAACCTTCTGTGCCAACGTCCACTTATAGCAGTCAAATGTTGGGGTATAGCAGTCGACTGATGGGTGGACCAATCGAACCCTAGCAGTCGACTATTGGCCATAGAACTCAATCAACTTCAGTCGAGTGACTGAGCAGTCAACTGGGATGAAGCACCAGTCAACTGATACACTTCAAGTATGAATAAATCATACTTGAATTAACCCCCTAGACCTAGACTTAACCTTCTAGCTCTTCCTTCAGCCTTGTGCCTCCAGGATCCCTCCGAGTCCGTGACTCCTTCATCCTTGCACTTGCTTCCAAGAGCTTCCCTCAGTTTCGTCATGTCTTGGGTTTCTCTTTTGCCAAAGGGTCACTTGGACTTTACACCGACAAGACTACATGCTTGGACTTACGCTGCCAAAACCTTGCCTTTGGTCTTCCTTTGCCAAGGTCCGCTTGGACTTTACACCGCCAAGACTACATGCTTGGACTTACGCCGCCAAGACTTTTCCTTGGATTTCTCTTGCCAAGATCATACTTGGACTTTCCTTCACCAAGTCTTCATACTTGAATTTCTTGTCACTTAACACGTTCACGGTTAGATTACAAAACATTGTCTAACTTTAGATGATTATCCAAACATCAAAAAATATAAATGCTTAAGGCATTGTTGCACCAACAATCTCCCCCTTTTTGATGTTTGGCAATCATTTATGTTAGGTCTTAACATATGCACATAATGAAAGCATCATATTTCCAATATGAATTCTAACTTAAAGTTTCCTTCTCCCCCTTTGACATACATCAAAAAGAGAAAGAATCATAATGATAAGTTCATAAAAGAATTGAATTGGTTATGTCTTGAACTAAGGTATAAGATAGATATGGGGCTCCCCCTTAATCCAAGACATGGTTCATGATGTGTGAATAGCATGTGTAGCAAAGCATAAAAAAGAGATATGAAGCTATGTCCTAACTTTGCACCAACAATATAAATTTAGGGGATGAAAAGATTTTACTACGAAGCTCCCCCTAAAATAATGCATTAATTAGTCCTATACCCTTTTAATTACTTGAATTATCACCCCATAGGATTAGGACACTTAAGATTACACTTAAGTCAAGAAAGAAGGTTGATTTGCAGAAAAATCAGAGTGGCAGTCGACTAATTACTGAAGCAGTCGACTGCCACTCCTGAAACGCCAATTTCAGCCTTTTCATCCCAACTTCATAAATGCGCTAAAAATTTAAGAAATATCGAAAAATTATGAAATTTTGTAGACACATTTATGAAACCATTTTATATCAAGGAAAAAAAATTTGAAAAATATATATTTTCCAGATTTTGAAAATGGTACAATGTTGAGAACTAGCAAAAGCCTCAATGAAATTTTAATACTTTGTGCCACTTTTGCTTGTCAAGTAAAAACTATTTTTCAAAATATAATAAACCTAGTTTAAAATATATTTTGTTTGACATTTCCAATCATGTTCTTAGAACTATATGCACATCAATTGTACATAAGTCTTCCCAATGATTGGTTCAATGAAGGATTAATGTCTCTAGATGACATTTTGGTTCATAGTAATGCATCATAACAAGCATGATGAACCAAATGCATCTTCCTAACATCTCACATATTGTCTAAGTGGTTCAATACAAAAATCATGGTTTCTTAGGTATTTTGTGAGATGCTTAGAGGTATAGTCCTAAATTTTCTATAGGATCATGCAAATCTAGACCTCTATTCTACTAAGCACATTCCAAGTTCTCTCCTAAGTGATGAATATTCCACTTCAGGGAGAGTCTTGGTGAATATGTCGGCTAGGTTGGACTTGGATTATATGTAATTGAGTTCAATATCCCCCTTAGTCACATGATCTCTAATGAAGTGATGATTCACTTCAATGTGCTTAGTCCTAGAGTGATGTACCGGATTTTTGGTCAAATTTATGGTACTCACATTATCACAATAAACCTTGACATTTGAGTAGTGTAGTGTTGGATCGTTTAGAGCGCTAGAGGGGGGGAGTGAATAGCGCAAAACTCTTTTTGTTCGTTTGTTCGATGTAAAGTGCGAGTAAGAGTAAATGCAGCAGAAAGAAAATAATACTCATTTGTTTTTACTTGGTTCACAGCCTTTGGCTACTAGTCCAAGGCCCTAACGGTCCTAGACCACGTACGGAGGACAAAACACTAAAAACACTCCTCCTCATTAGAGGAAGGAGTAAGCGAATACAATCGATGAAAAGCTCAAGGTAGAGGGACACTCCCCCTCTCCTTGTTACGATTAAAACACGACAAGTATAGAATAAAAGACGACAACAATAATAAAAAAACCAACGACTATTAAAGTAAAAGAAATTAGGCACTTGTCGTCAGAGATTCGGTAGCACTTTGTCGTCGCAAGGTCATCGTAGAAGAAGAGGCTTTTTGGAGAGCTTTTTGATGATGAAAATGGGGTGGAGAACCCCTACTTTTATAGCCTTGGAAACCCTAGACGTTCACTTCTTCAACCAATGAGAGCAAGCCTCCTATCCCTTCTAAAATGGAGATAAGCTTTGACTCTCCTCGAAGCTGATCCTTGACCAATGATCGTGATACCCTTGCGGTCATTTGCTAGATGGACCAGTCGACTGATACAAGCTCTCAGTTGACTGATGGCAGGTTTTCCAGCTGTAAAGAAGAGTTAGCTCGAAAATATAGTTAATACAAGTAAATTAAATGGTCATACACCATCCGATCTCGACTTAGATCTTCCATGGGAGGTCTTGGTCAGATCATCGCCTAGGAACGTCTCCGTACAGAGGACACGGCCTTCCTTGCGCTCACTCACACGAGCTTACCCCAACATTTACCTTGTATCTTCTGCTTCCAGTCTTCCACCCGATTCCTTCGGCTTCCTCCGAAGTCATCCCGGTGTCGCCCGACCACCACGGCTCCCTCACGGTGTCACTGACCTTCAGCTCTAGCTTTAGCACTTTTCTGCACACTTGATTTAGCTCATGAGATAACAAAAATGAGCTTAACTTTGTATCGTTTGCTATAATCAAAACTCAGGTTCGACTTAGGTGCCTACTGCACCAACAATCTCCCCCTTTTTAATCTATGGCAAACCTATACAAAGTTAAGGAAATAATATGCATGAAGAATCAAAGATTAAGTATGAGTAATTGAGACTTTCTTCCAAGTACTCCCCCTTGAGGAAACCTCCCCCTTGACCGAGGGTGAGTCTTGAAAGAAGATCTTAATCCTCCCCCTTGATGTTTGCTATATGATCCCTTAACTTTGGCCTTTTCTCCCCCTTTTGCCATAAATCGAAAAGAGGGGTTTTGAAAAAAAAAATATAAGTATTAAGTTTAAGTTCCAAGTCCAAGCATGTTCCATTTTATTTTGAAAATAATATACTAAAAATAAGTTCATCTATTAAATGTTCAACTCTTATTTGACTTGATTGATATGAAAGATCAACAAGTCTTGGTCAGAGTCGATTAATATATATGATTATACTCCGTAGTTCATGGTGATGCACTAGCTCTACATCTGGAACCAGGAGTAAGGTCCTAACATCTCACGCCCATCTACATGGCTAAGTACACAAACACATTAGTCATATGTGTTGTGAGATGTATTGGCTCCTTAAATCTATAGGTGCATGATATCTAGGGGAAACCCTAAGCTAGTTCCATTAACATGAAAAGAGAAGTAAATACTAGAGTATATAAAAAGAATGTAAGTCCTACTCTATTACGCACATGCCTAATTTTCATCTTACTAGACTAAATTCGGCTTCGGGTAGTGGCTTGGTAAAAAGATCGGCTAGGTTTGACTTGGATTCCATATATTCGAATTTAATGGTTCCGTTAGCTACATGTTCTCGAATAAAGTGGTGTTTAACTTCTATATGTTTGGTCCTAGAATGGCAAATAGGATTTTTGGTTAAGTTGATGGAGCTAATATTATCTCTGTGAGTTTGAATGTTGTTGAAGTTTAAGTTAAAGTCTTGGAGAGTGTGCTTCATCCAAAGAAGCTGAGCTACACACTCACCCATCGCGACGTATTCGGCTTCAGTGGTAGATAAAGCAACATAATGTTGTTTCCTACTACACCAACTCACTACACTTGAGCCGAGAAGTTGACAACAATCACTCGTGCTCTTCCTATCGAGTTTACTACCGGCATAGTCCGAGTCAGAATAGCCGATTAGTTTGAACTCGGTAGATCTAGGGTACCAAATACCTACGCTTAGCGTGCCCTTTAGATACCTAAGGATACGCTTAACTAAAGTTAGGTGAGACTCCTTGGCACAGGTTGAAACCTTGTGCACATACTTACCACGAATAAAATATCGGGTCGACTCACGGTTAAGTATAGAAGACTCCCTATCACACTTCTATAGTATTTTAGGTCGATGGGCTTTCCTTCTAAGTCCTCTCCTATATTGACATTAGTTTCCATGGGTGTATTGATGGTTTTAGCATCTTGCATTCCAAAACGTTTAATTAATTCTCTAGTATATTTTTGTTGATGTAATATATTCCATCCTTAGTTTGTTTAATTTGTAGTCCTAGAAATAAACTCAATTCACCTACTAAATTCATTTCAAATTCAATTTTCATAAGTGAAATGAATTCATTTAGTAGGATCGAATTGGTTGTTCCGAAAATGATATCGTCTACGTAAACTTGGGCTATGAAGATTTCATTACCTACGGTTTTTACAAAGAGGGTTGGATCGACTAGGCCTTGGTTAAACCCTTTATACTTAAGATAAATTGAAAGTCTCTCGTACCAGGCTCGAGGAGCTTGTTTGAGTCCATAGAGAGCTTTCTTTAGTTTAAGGACATGGTCAGGTTTATCTAGGCTTTCGAATCTGGGGAGTTGACTAACGTATACCTCTTCTTTAATAAGTCCATTTAAAAATGATGACTTAACATCCATTTGAAATAACTTAAATCCTTGATGTGCAGCGTAGGCTAACAACATTCGGATAAATTCTAGTCTAGCTACGGGGGCATAGGTTTCATTTTAATCTAATCCTTCTACTTGACTGAAACCTTTGGTGACTAACCTTGCCATATTTCTAACTACTTCACTTTGTCATTAAGTTTATTTCGGAAGACCCACCTTGTTCCAATAACTGATTTATCTTTAGGTGGTGGTACTAATTCCCAAACCTCGTTCCTAGTGAATTGAGCTAGCTCTTCTTGCATTACAATAATCCAATCGGGATCAAGAAGAGCTTGTTTAATGGTTTTGGGTTCGATTTTCAAAATCAAGGAGATTTGACTAAGGTTTCTATAAGATGATCTAGTTCAAACCCCTAAGCAAGGATCTGTTAGGATAATCTCTTTCCATGATAAGGTTTTGATGTGTGTAGCAAAGGGTTTAAGTTAGGTTGTTATTGTGATTTGATATGTGCGTTGGAGTCTTGCAGGGCTTAGTAATTCGCACATGGAGCCATGGCGAGTTTCACATCTCATGACTCAGTCCTTGAGTTGGTGAAGGATTGCTTTGCGGAAGCCGTGCACTTGGAGCATTTGAGGGACCGCCGGACGAGAAGTTTGGAGTGAAGCCGGAGGAAGTAGACTTCGAGGCAAGAGACGCGAAGGAGCATTGTAGAGCCGTGCGCCTGATGCTGCCGAGGGACGTGGCCGCGAACAAAGAGAACTTCGAAGGCGAGGGACTCCGAGGGATGAGAGTGAGCGAATGTAACCCGAGAAGGGGTAGCTCTTAGGTGAAACTTGGCCATTTGGCTAAGTGTCGGATGAGTTTTCTCGACACCAATTGACTGCCATGGACTGGCAGTCGACTGCTCTGAGTCGAACTCGGTTCGACTGGTTTAAGACTAGGGTTTAGTGCTTGGTGATGTCGATGTCGGCGATTATTGCCAGGAATGGTAGTCGATCACAACACGTGCACGCGAAACGCGAATGTAGTCGACTTCACGGAGCACTCGACTGATCGAGCATCAGTCGACTGATGGTAATATCAGTCGACTGATGCCAGTACCGTTGGATGAAATCCAACGTGGAAAGCGGCCGTTATTGGGCAGCGGCCGAGGACGATGATTGGGACATGGATCATTGCTCCTGTGTCAACGGGAAGAAACCCTCTTCCTCTATAAAAAGGAAGGGGATGGGGCTTTGGGAGGCTAATGTTTATGTTCTAATCTTCTCCCAAAGTTCTCTAAGGGTTTTTCCACTCTTTTTACTTGTTTTATTTCCATTCTATTGTAAGAAGAGAAATTGTAAAGGTTACCTCCACCTAGCTTGGTACAAAGGAGAGACCAATAGTGATTGGTTTTGGAGGAGTGATTCACCTTGGATGAATCGGACCGTGGATTAGCGGCGTAGTCGTGAACCACGTTAAATCTCAGTGTTTGTATTGTTTGTATTTCTCTTTGTTTAATTTGCTTGTCTTTGTTGTTTCCGTTGCGCTAATCTCTTTGTAGACGAGCAAATTACACCATCCAATGAACAAGGGCTATTCACCCCCCTCTAGCCGGCCAATCGATCCCCAACAAGTGGTATCAGAGCCAAGGTCGCTTGTCGAGGACTAACCGCCGCAACAAGCACTTCATCAAAAGATGGCCGGCTCGAACATTCATCCACCGAAGTTTGAAGGAGAATTCGCTTAGTGGAAGAAGCGAATGGAGGTATTTTTCGAAACGGATTTTGATATTATGATTACAATGGAATCCGATTTCATTTTGCCTAGGGATGAAGAAGGGAAGCCAATAGAGAAGTCAAGGTGGACCAAGAGGCAAAGAGAGGAGCAACTTGCAAACTCAAAAGTCAAGCACCATCTATACAATGTGCTTCCTCAACAAGAAATAAATAGAATTGGAGATTGCCTAAGTGCCAAGGAGATGTGGGAGAAGCTAGTAGAGCTTCATGAAGGTACCTCGGAGGCTAAACTTGCAAGAAGAGATCTCCTCCGCTCCCAATTATCCAACATAAAATTAGAAAAGGGAGAAAAGGTTTCATTGCATTCTAGGTTTAAAGAGATTTTAATTGGGCTAACAAGTGTAGGTGAAAAGCTCTCCAACCGGGATATGATAATGAAAGTCATAGATGCTTTTCCCTGATCATCCAAGTGGAGTTCAATGGTGGACTCATTTTATATTTCAAAGAATCTAGAGGTAAGTACTCTAGATGAATTTTTCTCCACTATGGAATTGCATGAATCTAGGCTTGAAGGAGTAGTAGAAGAGCCAAGAATTCAACCATCAAGAGGAGTAGCACTTTTGGCCAACAAGGGGAAGAAGAAGATAGAGATCCCCTCCTCCTCTGATGATGAAGCATCCTCCTCCTCCTCCATGGATAGCATGGAAGAAGCGTATATGGTAAGGAGGGTAAGGTGTGCATTAAAAGGTTTTAGATTTAATAAATCTAATGATAGGAATAGAAGACCAAGGGGGAAAATTATTTGCTACAATTGCCAAGGAGAGGGACACATAAGGGACAATTGTCCTCTCCTAAACAAGAGCAAAGAAGAAAGGAAGAAGAAGGAAGAAAAGAAGAAGAAAAAGGGGAGCAAGAAAAAGAAGGAAGAAGAGAAGAAGGCTAAAGAAAAGGGGAAGGCCAAGGCGTTCCAAGCAAAGACATGGGATGATCTTTCTTCCTCATCCTCATCCGAAGAAGAGGAACAAGTCTACTCCAATCTTGCTCTAATGGCCTTCGACAACTTGGATTGCTCCTCCACCGAAAATGAAGAATCAAGCTCAAGTGGAGAGAGCTCAAATGAAGGGAGAGCCTCCTCTACCTCCTCATCCGAAGAAGAAGAGGACATGGAAACTATGGTAACTAACCTTTCACCCCATAAGATAGTTTCCATGATTTCTAGTCTTACTAAGGATTTATTTAGAGCTAAGAAAAAGAATAAGAGCATGCTAGATCAAATTAAGGACTTAGAAAATAAACTAGAAAAAGCATGCTTAAATGAAAATGAAAATGTTTCTTCTTGTCATGATGATGCATGCTCACATGAATATATGTCATTTAATGTTAGTGATGCATGCATGGATGAAAATAGGGCTTTAAGGGAAAAGGTAGACTATTTGACCAAAGCCCTAGAAAAATTCACTATTGGCTCAAATACATTGAACATGATAATTGGGAGCCAAAGAGAAAGTTTTAACAAAAAGGGCCTAGGATATAAAGAAAAAAAAATTGAAAAGGCCTATAAATGCCTAATTTCTAGGGGACAAGATAAGAAGAAGGTAATTGCTAGAAAATGGATCCCCAAGGAGTATCTTGTGAACCCCATAGGAAAGAACTTGTTTTGGGTTCCAAAATTCATCCTTAAGGGTTAGAAAAACCCTAGGATAGTCAACCAAATGGAATTTACCTATATCTTATTTTTGGTTGACTTAGGATGGCGGGACAACATTTTTAAAATAGTGTTGGGTGATGATAATGTGCCCATAAATAGATAATAATGCTTAAATCATGATGATTAATATATTTGTTACACATGTTTGCAATCATGATTTATGACTTTGATATTTGGCACATAATCATGAGAAATAGGATTTAAATCATGCTTTAGGTGATACTTTGTTTATTATCATGATATCATACCTAATGCATGATTATTGTTTGATGAACACATGTGCTTCATGATCATAATGTGAAATTAAGTCATATATATCTCTATGATCATGAGGATTGTTAGGATGATACTTAACCTTGATAGAATTGCATGAATAAAATGGTTAAGTATATACAAATACCTTTAGGATACATCTCACACTCACTATAGGATACCATGATTGAAAACTTAGCATGAGTGAGATGTTAGGATGATACAAATGTCCACTAATGCCTATGGCATTTAGAGGTCATTTAAGGTATCAAAATAGCAATAATAGACCAATCATGGGGAAGGCTTATGTTCAATTCATAGACATATTGCCCAAAGATCATGGTTGGATATTTCATATGTTTTCAAAACAATTTCTTACTTTAAAATCTGTGCATTCATGTTTCGAAACAATTGGATGCAAAACTAGGTGGTAAACTTGATACTAGAATGATCAAAAACCTAGTGGTTTTTAAAGCTTTTGGATTTTTGGCAAATCTCAGAAAATATAATGATTTTTCATAAATAAAAAAAACTATTTTTCATTGATAGATATACTTAAAAGAAATGTGTTCCCCAAATTTTATGATTTTTCAAATTTTCTAGAATTTTTAATGCATTTCTGAATTTCGGTCCGAAAATCAGAAATTTCTGAAAACCGCGTGCCAGTCGACTGGTAGTCTGAACCAGTCGACTGGTGGCCTGAAAATCAGACCAGTAAAGGCTGAATTCAGATTTTAAATCAATTTTTGGTATTTTCCTTCTATTAGACTTGATGTCATGGGTTTATAACTTAGTATTAATCTTTTTGATGGTGTCAAAGGGGGAGAAATGGTTATGTTTAAGTAAATTATGATAGGGGGAGAAATAGGCATGGGGAGTTTCATGGATTAAGGGGGAGTTGCATGTTGCTTTGTCATGTTTATGTTTACATGCCTTCTTACCTTAAAAATTTCTATCAAATGTTTTTACCTAACTTAAACGGATTGCCACACATCAAAAAGGGGGAGATTGTTAGGATAATCTCTTGCCATGATAAGGTTTTGATGTGTGTGGCAAAAGGTTTAAGTTAGGTTGTTATTGTGATTTGATATGTGCGTTGGAGTCTTGCAGGGCTTAGTAATTCGCACATGAAGTTGTGGCAAGTTTCACATCTCATAACTCGGTCCTTGAGTCGGTGAAGGATTGCTTTGCGGAAGCCGTGCGCTTGGAGCATCTGAGGGACCGCCGAACGAGAAGCTTGGAGTGAAGCCGGAGGAAGTAGACTTCGAGGCAAGAGACACGAAGGAGCATTGCAGAGTCATGCACTTGATGCTGCCGAGGGACGTGGCCGCGAACGAAGAGAACTTCGAAGGCGAGGGACTCCGAGGGATGAGAGTGAGCGAATGTAACCTGGGAAGGGGTAGCTCTTAGGTGAAACTTGGCCATTTGGCTAAGTGTCGGATGAGTTTTCTCGACACGGTCGATTGCCATGGTGGCGATCATTCGCTCAATCGAACTTCGGTTCTTGGTTTAAGACTAGGGTTTAGTGCTTGCGATCTTGCCATGGGTAGCGATCGTGATGTCGATGGTAGTCATTGCCGAGAATGGCGATCATTTATCGGCTGCTGGGCACAAAATGTAGTCGACCGCGAGCACTTGGTGTCGAGCATCGATCGGTGATGTTAATATCGGTCGGTGATGCGATCTTGTTGGATGAAATCCAAGCGTGGAAGCGATCGTTATTGGGTAGCTTGACGGGACTCGGCGATCGATTGGGACATCCTCTTCCTCAATAAAAAGGAAGGGGATTGGGCTTTGGGAGGCTAATGCTTATGTTCTAATCTTCTCCCAAAGTGCTCTAAGGGTTTTTCCACTCTTCTTACTTGTTTTATTTCCATTCTATTGTAAGAAGAGAAATTGTAAAGGTTACCTCCACCTAGCTTGGTGCAAAGGAGAGACCAATAGTGATTGGTTTTGGAGGAGTGATTTACCTTGGACGAATCGGACCGTGGATTAGCGGCGTAGCCGTGAACCACGTTAAATCTCGATGTTTGTATTGTTTGTATTTCTCTTTTTTTAATTTGCTTGCCTTTGTTGTTTCCATTGCGCTAATCTCTTTGTAGACGACCAAATTACGCCATCCAACGAACGAGGGCTATTCACCCCCCTCTAGCCGGCTAATCGATCCCCAACAGGATCACCTATCACTTGGTCGATAGGATGATTCATTTGAATCATAATTTGACTTGGGTTAGGGTCACCTATGACTTGGTCGACTGGATGACCCATTGGACTTGGGTTAGGATTAATACTAGACTCGATTTCAGGGTCGGAGTTGAGTCTGGTATGAGTCGGTTCGCTAGTTGGTGTTGCTACGGGTTTTGTAGGTTCGTGTCCTTCATCGAACACCACATTAATAGTCTCTTCAACTCTAAGGGTGTCATGGTTGTATACCCTATAGGCTTTACTTGTAGTGGAGTATCCTAAGAAGATTCCGGTAGATGTTTTGGAGGTGAACTTTCCTAGGTAATCCTTAGCGTTCAGAATATGTACCTTACATCCAAATACCCTAAAGTACTTGATGTTAGGTACTTTGTCGTGATAGATTTCGTACGAGGTCTTAAGGTGCCTCTTTACCAAAAGGATCCTATTTTGGACATAGCAAGTCGTACTAACGGCTTCTGCCCAAAACCTATCAGGTAAGTTATACTCGTTTAGCATTGTCCTAGCGGCTTCTTGTAGGGTTCTATTTTTACGTTTGACTAGACCATTTTGTTGTGGGGTTCTAGGACACGAAAATTCATGGTGTTATCCATTTAGGTTACAAAAATCTGTAAACCTGTGGTTTTTGAATTCACCACCGTGATCGCTCCTAAGTCTTTTAATTTTAAGGTTCTTTTGATTTTCAATTAGTTTAAACAAGTTGATGAGTTGATCTAGGGTATCACTTTTATGTTTGATGAACCTAACCCAGGTAAACCTAGAATAGTCGTCAATTATGACTAAGCAGAATTGACTACCATTAAGTGACTTAGCTCCATATGAATCGAATAGATCCATATATAGGAGCTCAAGAACACTTTTGGTTCATTCTTAATTAGTTAGTTGATGTTGTGTCCTAGATTGTTTACCTTATTGACAAACATTACAAATTTTATTGTCTAAGTTGTTAAGGTTGGGCAAACCTCTAACTAAGCCACTCTGACTCATCTTGTGGACGAGTCTTGGGTGCGAGTGACTGAGTCGTCGGTGCCACAACCAAGATTCCTCTTGTTGTGTCATAAGACACTTGGTTGAGGAGTTAGGTAGATTAATAGTATAGATGTTGCTATTCCTACTTCCTTTAAGGATTGTTTTAGAGGTTTCATTTGTTTTAATTGCGCATTCATTTTCTAGGAATATGACCTTATAGTTATTATCACACAGTAGACTTACGCTAAGTAAATTATATTTGAAATTTTCAACTAGTAAAACATTTTGAATGATAAAGTTTGAGTTGAGCTCAATATCACCTGATCTGATGATTTTGAGCTTGCCGTTGTTTCCAAAGGCTACCGATCCTTGTCGCTTGAATCGAAGCTTTGAAAACTTAAGTTGATCCCCGGTCATGTGTCGAGAGCAACTACTATCCAACATCCATTGATCCTACACGCAAGGTAGTTGGATCAGATATTGGAATTTAAAATTTGGTTGTAAATTATTAGACCTAGATCATCTCACCCATTTCTACATGATCAAACATGTTATCCTTATCTGTTCTTGTGAGATGAATTTAATTTTACTTGATTAATTTTAATGAATCGAAACTAGTCAATCTTGCGTTAGATTCGGATTTGACCCTAAGCTCATCAAGTGACCTTTTCAAGATCTTGGCTTCCAGGTCGTGGCGAGGCACAGGGGCCTTCTTTGATCGAAAAAATGACCACTTCCTTAGACAAAGCCAATTTTGAGAAAATAGTAACTTGACTTACTTAATACCACTTCCTGGTCTAACTAGTCTAGGATACGGCGAGGTAGCTTCAGCTAGTTCTACTCGGCCAAGTGAATCGAACTAGATACACCTTATCTAGCTCGAGTACCCAAGACTTCACTTTCCTAGTGTACTATCATCTCGCCGTGTTCTGGTACTATGTTATCAAGTATTGATGAGTTATAGTCCCTATCTAACCATTCTAAAAAAAAAAAGAAAGAGAAACTAAACATGCAATTTCTAAGTAATAGCACGAACAAGTTTTGTACTAGCTCCCCCTAGACCATTGAATCGGTTCGGTCTTTCCACATAGTGGATTTGGTCCTTGGGAACCCAGTACTGGTTGGATCCTAATTGATAAATCAAAGTGGTCTTAGGGACCCATGCTTGGACATGTATTCTATTTCGACTTACGATTGACATATATGACTTGTTAGTCGTATTTGAGCTAAACCCAAGCCCGACCTTGTTGTACATGGCCCTTTGCGATCCAAGTAAGAGGTTGTTGGTGCAACAATGCCCCAAGCATTTATATGTGTTGATGTTTGGATAATCATCTAAGTTAGGTAATGCTTTGTGATCTAATTGTGAACGTGTTCAAGTGATAGGAAAAATCTAAGTATGAAGACTTGGTAAAGACAAAGTCCAAGTATGATCTTGGCAAAGGAAGTCCAAAGGCAAGTCTTGGCAGCATGTAGTCTTGGCAGCGTAAAGTCCAAGCAGGCTTTGGCAAAGGGAAACCCAAGACATGACAAAACCGAAGGAAGCTCTTGGAAGCAAAGCGCAAAGCATGAACAAGTCGCAGACTCGGAGGGATCCTGGAGGCGCAAGGCTTAAGGAAGAGCTAGAAGGTTGAGTCTAGGTCTAGGAGGTAAAATCAAGTATGAATTATTCATACTTGATGCAACTGATATGATGTATTAGTCGACTGGTCAGGTGCTCGACTGAATCATGCTGAAACCCTGACAATTAGTCGACTGCCAATACTGGCAGTCGATTGATCATGCCAAAGATGGGCATAGAATGGAGTCTCACTCGACTCCGTGCAGCGATCACTCGACTGATCGCTTCATCAGTCGACTGATCAGGCAGCCGTTGGAAATTGCGGCTGCGTATCTCCGTGGATCTGCCTAGTCAGAAGTCGTTGGCTTCGGCGATAGTCGACTGATGTTGTACATCAGTCGACTAATGGTAGCCCAATGGGAAAAATAGTCCTCTCTCTATAAAAAGAGGGTTGGTGGTGACTTTGAGGGCTAATGCTTATATTCTGATCTTTCTCTCAAGCCCCCACAAGTTTTCAAAAGCTTTCAAGTGTTAGTTCTCCTCCTCCTCTCTAATCTTCATCTACATTCTTTGTAAGAAGAGGAGGGTTTGTAAAAGAGAAAGCTTCTTAGTGGAATCGCTTGGGTTGATCCGCCTTAAGGATCGTCGTGGAGTAGGAGCATTATCTCCGAACCACGTAAAGGCCTTGTTAGCATTGTGCTTTCATTTTTATTTATATTATTTTTGTTGTGCTTCTGCTAATAATTCTTGTAGAAATGAAAACGCGCTATTCACCCCCCCCCTCTAGCTTCCAATCGATCCCCTACAAGTGGTATCAGAGCCCGAATCGCATCGGAAGATCTAACAATCAACCGGAGCAAGATGGCTTTCAAAGAGGGGTATAGCACGGCGAGGCCTCCGTTCTTCGACGGCAACGACTTCAGCTACTGGAAAGGTAGGATGGAGTATTATCTTATGAATGATATTGAAAATTGATTTAGCGTTGTAGATGGTTTCGAGAAGTCGGTCGATGAACACGGAGCACCCATACCAACCAAGGATTGGAAAAGAGACATGGCCAAGAAGGCTCAAGCCAATGCCAAGGCAACAACCACACTTCAATGTGGGTTGTCAAAAGAATAACTAAGCAAGGTGGGGCCATTCGAATTGGCGAAGGAGCTTTGGAAGAAGTTGATAGAGCTCAACGAGGGATCCAAGAAAACAAGAAGAGCCAAGAGAGATCTCCTAATTGGTCAACTTCAAAGTTTCTCCATGAAGACCAATGAGACCGTGAGCCAAATGCACGGTCGCTTCAAAGAAGTAGTCGACAGACTACATGTAATAGGTGAGAAGGTCGACAACCGAGACCTTGTAAGGTATGTGCTCCAAACCTTCCCTAGAACAACCTTATGGGCTTCAATGGTAGATGCCTATAAGGTCTCTAGGGATCTCTCTTTGGTTAAGTTAGATGAGTTATTTTGTGAATTTGAATTGCATGAACAAGCTAACACTTCATCCAAAGAGAAGGGTATAGCTCTTTTTGTAGGAAAGAAGGACAAAAAGAAGAAGGAGAAGAAAGAAGTGTCTTCCTCATCCGAATCCGAGGAAGACTCATCTAGTAGTGAAGATGAGCTATCGGCAAGCGAGGTGGCTCATTATGTCAAGAAGTTTGGTGGAAAGTCAAGGAAACTCACCAAGAAAGATGTGAGGAGGATGTTCCAATCCTCAAGAGGTAAGTCTTCAAATAGTTCAAATTCTACACCTAACGTAACTTACTATGGTTGCAACAAGAAAGGGCATATCAAGCCAAATTGCCCGGAACTAAAAAAGAAGGAGGAGAAGGAAAAGAAAAAGAAGGAGAAGAAGAAGGAGGCAATGGTGGCACAAACATGGGACACCCTAAGCATGGAGGACTCTTCCGATGATGAAGAAGTGTGTCATGCCACTCGAAATCTAGCCCTCATGGCCTTGGAGGAAGAAGCTGGGAGCTTAAGTGAGGAGTCTTCATCCTCTTCTTCAAGCGACGAATCATCATCAAGTGATGATGATGAGGTAAACAACTCCCCTAGGGTAGATTTACTTTACAAGACAATTGCATGCCTTCAAAATGCATTGAATAGATCAAAAACTAGGATTAAGGACTTAAAAGTAGAAATTAAATCACTTAAGAATGTAGAACCATCTTGTGATAAATTATCTTGTGATGATGCATGTACCCTTAGAGATGAAAATGATGAATTGAGAAAAGAAATAGGTAATCTAAGAGCATGTTTAGAAAAATTTACTAATGGCTCTAAATACCTAGACATGATAATTAAGGATCAAAGGGCTATTTACTGTTGGGTTTCCGACACCGCGGCGTGTGTGTGTTCGATCATATTTCGTAAACATGAGCACAGCGGAAGCAATTAAAAATAATAAATCTATATTTATTACAACACACACAACACACGCATGCATATTACAACAAGTGTAGACATAACCGTAAATTAAAATTTGCAATAAAAGAAATTATCTACGTTATACCTTTCGTATGACGTGTAGCAGGAACGGCATCAACCAGAACGATCCTCGTAAGAATCGTCTCTATCCGTATCCACGCCGAGCTCCTCGGGATGACTTCGCTAAGTCACGAGCTCCGTCTTCGTACGGGTTACTAGCCTCATGTTGAAGACGACGTGATCGAGAGATGATCACGATCCGAATCCAAATTCGGATCCTAAAACGAGTTCTCAAAACTCGCTTCTCCGGAGAGGTATTCGTCAGCCAATTGATGAATCCTTCGTCCTCCACCTCAGAGGATTACCGGAGATCAAATCCCCGGTAAGTTAGGCGCTATCGGAGCACTAACCGTCGTCCAAACGACGCTCCGACAACAAAGAAACAAGCTGTCCAGAAAAACTGGACAGCTTTTGGTGGAGGAATAGAGGCCGGCCAAGGAGAGATGGAAGCTCACCTTATCACCGAACCTAGAGGAGATCACGGAGGGTCGCGGAGGTTCACCGGCAAACGCTCGGCCACCTGCAATGACTTGAGGGTTGGCGCCGACTAGTGGAGGAGAGGGAGGGGGCGGCAACTCCAATTAGGGTAGTTGGATTAGGGTTTAAGCCCTATTTTATAGAGAACTAATTCTCTTAATGGTTAATGGATCATATCCATAAAGCCCGTTAACCCGCTCCATTAGGATAAGTTAAAATAAACCAAACCATGATGGTTTATTTTAAGTTAAAACGAACCAAACCAACCTTTGGTTCATTCGTTTAATATAAACCAAACCCTTTGGTTTATTCTCATCCATTGGATTAGAACCAAACCATTTTGGTCCATCCATTATGTCTTCATAAGACACGGCCCATCCACGCTTCCATTGCATTGAAACAATTTCATGCTCGCTTTATGTTTGGTCCAACCAAACATAGTTTCTCTCGGTCTGAGAATCCCATTCTCAAGCTCGTTTTAAATCCTTTGGATTACACTCGTTGTGCGTGTGACCAAATAGGTTCTCGGTTTATGTTGGTCGTCTATAATTAACCATTAATTATAGAACGATCATAAGTGGCACCTAGTAGTACATCATGATCCCCAATTAACCGAAAAGATCAACGGTTGATCCAGAACTATTTACAAACCCTTGATGGCTCGAATTAATCGTGCCCCATTCCCTTCACTCATCTTATACCCATTTGGTTCAGGACATGGTCTATTGTGTCAGTCCCCACTAGGCTGACTACGTCACACCTAGCCCAAGTATCATTTCCTCGTCCTACGGATTCTAGTTACTCCACATGTATCGAAGAGTACCTTACTCTAAACATGTTATGCTTTGGCCAAAGACTTTAGTAACAATCCGACGAGAGGCCATGGGAAGACATCTCCTCGCAAGGAGTGGTGAATCCTTTATAGGCTATTCAAACACCTTCGATCATTTCGACTTATACCCAATCATCTCGGGTCCACATCTCCTCGGAGATGTTTGCTTAAGATGTCAAAGCATAAGTCTCCATGATCAAGATGACTTGAATACCGCAAGTCAAAGGAACATCGCACTTAAGCCACGGTAAGAACTTCATTGACATATCTATATATGCAGAGAACCATATGAAGTCTTACGGCTGGTCACTCCAATGAACTAGTTACCATAACTAGCATCCACGATTAACTTTGGACATCACAATGTCTCCAGCCAGTGAGAATCAGCTGCTTGGATACACCAAGGAGTATACCTCATGCTAGTCTCGACAGAATTGATGGTGTCCAAATCCATCAATTCATCAACTAGGGATAATTCCGATACATCACAATTACACATGTAGAGATACTCACTAGTTGTGATCCAATCACAAATTCTCTCATGCTGTGAATCGTATCGTGGACATTCAGTAAATGAGTTTAAGATCCAATCAAATACATTAAACATGTATACTCAAATAGTGAATCTTCATTTATCATATAAATGGTTCATACATAAGGCGATTGCCTTAGGGCATCTCTCATATATTACTAACAGACTCCCACTTGGCCTAATGCCAATCGCTACGGTATCCAATACCATAAGCACTAACATGACCCTCAAACTTACTTTGAGGTAATGCTTTAGTCAAAGGATCCGCTAAGTTCCTTTCAGTGGGAATTTTTCTCGATTTGTATTTTGTTCCTACTGATGATCTCTCTGATAAGATGATAGCGGCAAAGCACATGTTTGGATCATTGATGAGACCACATCAAGTTCATAGATGAACTTATTGATCCAAACCGCTTCCTTGCCTAAAGTCGCAACGATTCGGCGTATTGCGCAAGTGGCAGAATCCGCTATAGTGTCAAGCTTGGAACCTTTCCAACTTATTGCGCCTCCATTCTAGGTGAATACATACCCAGACTAAGACATGGAATCATCCTTGTCTTTCTGGAGTTGGCATCCGTATACCCACGTATCACCATGTACCCTTCTCCATATATTAGGAACGCATCCTTAGTTCTTCTTAAGTACTTAAGGATCACCCAATGATCCATTCTCGGATCAAACGGTATCCGCCGTGACACTCAGAGCATACGATACATCGGGCCTCATACATAACATAGCATACATGATAGATCCTATTGCGGATGCATAGGGAATCTTACTCATGCAAATCCTCTCGTCTTCTGTGCGCGGACACATAGACTTCGAAAGGTGTACCCCATGCCCGATGGGTAAGAAACCTTTCTTGAATTCCGACATGCTAAACCTCTTTAGCACTTTCGGTTTATATATGTAGACTGCGAAAGACCAAGCAACCGTTTCGATCTATCTCTATAGATCTTAATCCCAAGGATGTAGGTTGCTTCTCCCAGGTCTTTCATGGAGAATGTCTTGGATAACCAAACCTTAACTGACTGTAAGATTGACACATCATTTCCTATAAGTAATATGTCATCGACATACAATACTAGGAACACGACTGCACTCCCACTAACCTTCTTGTACACACAAGGTTCGTCTGGATTTTGTGAGAAATCAAACTTTTTGATTGCCTCATCAAAACGGATATTCCAGCTCCTGGATGCTTGCTTCAATCCATAGATAGATCGTCGCAATTTGCATACCTTGGTTTTATCAACCGATGTGAAACCCTCAGGCTGTATCATATACACGTCCTCGAGCAGGTTTCCATTAAGGAAAGCTATTTTCACATCCATCTGTCATATCTCATAATCATAATGAGCCGCTATGGCCAGGAGCATCCGAATGGATTTAAGCATAGCTACAGGCAAATAGGTTTCGTCATAATCAACACCTTGCTTTTGACGATATCCTTTCGCCACCAATCTAGCCTTATAGGTAATCACATTACCATCCATGTCGGTTTTCTTCTTGAAAACCCACTTGCACCCTATAGGCTTTATGCCTTCAGGTGGGTCAACCAAGTTCCAAACTTGGTTTTCGTACATGGAATCCATTTCTGACTTCATGGCACCAAGCCACTTATCCCTTTCTGAACTTGTCAGCACTTCTTCATAACTGGTAGGCTCCTCATCATCAATGAGTAACACGTCGTTCGATTCACTTACGAGAAATCCATATCTCTCGTGAATATCATGTGTTCTACCAGATCTACGAAGATGTGGTGTTATAATAGGTCCAAATTGATTGCTCAACTATGAGTTCAAGTTGTGCTTCACCAGGTATCTCATCAATGTCTATTTGAGTCTCTCGAGCCTCCTCAAGCTCGACGACACTCCCACTGTTTTCTTGCAAGAGAAACATTTTCTCTAGAAACATAGCATGCCTTGAAACAAACACCTTTTGTTCCACAGGATGATAGAATTGGTAACCCCTAGTTTCCTTAGGGTATCCAACAAATAGACATTTATCAGGCTTAGCATCCAGTTTGTCTGATACAGTCCGCTTCACATAAGCAGGACAACCCCATATCTTCAAGTAAGATACATGAGGTTTCTTACCATTCCATATCTCATATGGAGTAGTTGAGACTACCTTGGTAGGCATTCTGTTTAACAAGTAAACAGCTGTCTGAAGTGCATAACCCCAAAAGGACTTGGGAAGAGTTGCATGATTCATCATTGACCTGACCATGTCTAACAAGGTCCGGTTACGCCTCTCAGATACACCATTATGCTGTGGTGTATAGGGCGGAGTCCATTGAGACAATATATCATTGTCTCTTAGGTAATCAAGAAACTCCTGACTCAAGTATTCACCACCTCGATCTGATCGAAGTATTTTAATACTCTTGTCATGTTGTTTTTCTACTTCATTTCTGAATTCTTTGAACCTTTTAAAGGCTTCATACTTGTGTTTCATCAAGAACACATACCCAAACCATGAGTGATCATCGGTGAAGGTAATGAAGTAGCTATAGCCTCCTAAAGATTGAGTTGACATAGGTCCATATACATCACTATGTATTAGGCCTAGCAACTCTCCCACTCGTTCACCTTTTCCCGTAAAAGGTAACTTAGTCATCTTGCCTTTTAAGCATGATTCGCATGTATCGTATGAATCCAATTCAAACGATTCCAGAATTCCACATCGGTGTAATTCGGACATGCGTTTCTTGCTTACATGGCCAAGACGACAATGCCACGTGTAGGAGTCTATTTGATTATCCTTTCGAGCACTCTTGTTGCTCGCTTCGATATTGCAAATGTCACTGGATACGTCCAATGTATAAACACCATTGCTTAAAGTTCCAGTCCCATAAAGAACCCCATTCAAAGTTATGTAACAACAATTGTTACTAAACGTCAAATGGAAACCATTTCTATTTAAACAAGAAATAGAAATGATGTTCTTTATCAACAAAGGAATATAAAGCAATTGTCCCTTCTAAGACAAGTCCGCAGGAGTTTCAACAAATACGCCTCGATGGCGAGTGCAAAGAACCTGCTTCATTCCCAACACGTAAATTTGACTCTCCTCGACGAGTCTTCTTCATTCCTTAGCCCATGTATGTCATTACATATATGTGAGCCACACCCAGATCCAATACCCAAGTGTCTAAGGAAATAGAATGACAATCAATAAAGAAGATTTCAAGAAGATGGGGCATCCGATGCCTTATCCTTCTTCACGGACTCAAGATAAACCTTGCAATTTCTTCGCAATGACCCTCCTTGCCATAATGATGGCAAGTGCCCTTTGAGCTGGTTTCGCTTTTATCCTTTTCTTCTTCCCTTCGTTGTTCCTTTGACTCCTCTTAGAACCTTTCTTCGAGGAATCAACTAACAACACCCCCTACTCATGCTTCTCGAAGGCTCCACAGCCTTCAAAGATATCGAGCAAGACACGATGAACCTCCTTGCATCTCAGAGGTGAAGAGGAGCTCGAGACTTCGAACCTTCAATCTCACTTGCTCATCAACCAACTCACAGATGAAGGACTACGATATGAGCATCCATATGCTCATGCCGCTTTCGTGAGCTTGGGTTCCATCATGGCTAGCATGATGCAACTCATTTGTTCGTAATCACTCACATGTTTCGATAGGCCAACAATTGGTCCAGAGTTGCATCGCCACTAGGATCAAGTGAAGAGGCGCTGAGGACATTTACACAAGCTTTTCACCTTGAGAACAATTCTCAAGTTTCTAAGCCACCCAAGAAGTTCTACCACCAATTTATTCAAATCCAAAATGGAACGCAAATTCAAACACATCATGATCAATATATTAACTTAGAAATACAAACGAGCATATATGAGAAAGATGATTTTTAAAATGCATCAATATACATTTATAAATCCCATTCATTTTTCGAATTTCAAAAACCCCAAAATCACTTCGGGAGATCGTAGGTCCATCTCCGAATGGGCTGATATCCATCATAGTTATGAACAACCTTGGAGAGAGTCCAACAAGCCATTCATAACTACGACGGTAGGTATCATCTATACCGATTGCATATCACGTATATGCAACTATCACAATGTGCTATCAACTATTTGAATGTTCACACATACATCGGGTTGTTAACACATTAACAAGTATGCATCATATGCATAGCACCCAACTTCACCTCCCTTTACATCGACCTTGGAGAGAGTCCAACAAGCCGATGCTCCAGGTTAAAGGCAACCCATTAATCAGGACATTGTTTTAATATGGTTAGAGCGCATTCAACCAATTAGCCCAGCTTGGAGAGAGTCCAACAACCAAAGCTAATGATTGACCTCTGACTCTTACCATATTAGTATTAAACTATTCCATGGTTTGAACATATTCAGGTTCGAGCCGGGCTTGGAGAGAGTCCAACAACCCAAACAAGAAACAGAACTCTGGTTCTAACCATATTAATGGAAGGTGTAAGCTTTAATATTGAGTAAGGGTTTTATGTCTCATCCTCTTTGCATGCAAATAACTATTATCTACATGGCATGGCATACATGGCATACATCTACATGTCACGACACGCATGGCATAATGTTATGCATCTAATGCAATTACATGGCATACACTTATGTCATGTTTATAATTTCCTTATATGTCATAACTATTTATGGAAATAAAATATGTTTAAGATTTGATTCTCCAAATCAAATCATAATTAAATTAGGAAACAAATTTCCAAATCTAATCACATATTTTATTCATGGAATTATTTGATTAAGGAAAATCTATTTAGGAAACCAATTTCCTAAATCATTAAAACTACTTATGGAAATAAAATATTTTAATATTTGATTTCCCAAATCAAATCATAATTAAATTAGGAAACAAATTTCCAGAATCTAATCAAATATTTTATTTATGGAAAATATCAATTTCCATAAATACTTCCAACTTTCCAAAAGTGGAAGATTTCCATAAATACTTCTAGACTTTCCAAAATTGAAAAATTTCCATAAATACATCTAAATTGCCAAAATTAGAAAATTTCCAGAAATACATTATGACTATCGCAAAACCATTTTTACGATTATGTCGAAACACAACCTGGGCTCTGATACCACTATTGGGTTTCCGGCACCGCGGCGTGTGTGTGTTCAATCACGTTTCGTAAACATGAGCATAGCGGAAGCAATAAAAATAATAAATCTATATTTATTATAACACACACAACACACGCATGCATAGTACAACAAGTGTAGACATAACCGTAAATTTAAATTCGGATCCAAATTCGGATCCTAAAACGAGTTCTCAAAACTTGCTTCTCCGGAGAGGTATTCGTCAACCAATTGACGAATCCTTCGTCCTCCACCTCAGAGGATTACCGGAGATCAAATCCCCGGTAAGTTAGGCGCTATCGGAGCACTAACCGTCGTCCAAACGACGCTCCGACAACAAAGAAACAAGCTGTCCAGAAAAACTGGACAGCTTTTGGTGGAGGAATAGAGGCCGGCCAAGGAGAGATGGAAGCTCACCTTATCACCGAACCTAGAGGAGATCACCGGAGGGTCGCCGGAGGTTCACCGGCTGAAGCTTGGTCGCCGGCAATGACTTGGACGGTGGCACAAAGGCTGGGCGGCGGCACACCTAGGGTTGGCGCCGACTAGTGGAGGAGAGGGAGGGGGCGGCTACTCCAATTAGGGTAGTTGGATTAGGGTTTAAGCCCTATTTTATAGAGAACTAATTCTCTTAATGGTTAATGGATCATATCCATAAAGCCCGTTAACCCGCTCCATTAGGATAAGTTAAAATAAACCAAACCATGATGGTTTATTTTAAGTTAAAACGAACCGAACCAACCTTTGGTTCATTCGTTTAATATAAACCAAACCCTTTGGTTTATTCTCATCCATTGGATTAGAACCAAACCATTTTGGTCCATCTATTATGTCTTCATAAGACACGGCCCATCCACGCTTCCATTGCGACTGAAACAATTTCATGCTCGCTTTATGTTTGGTCTAACCAAACATAGTTTCTCTCGGTCTGAGAATCCCATTCTCAAGCTCGTTTTAAATCCTTTGGATTACACTCGTTGTGCGTGTGACCAAATAGGTTCTCGGTTTATGTTGGCCGTCTATAATTAACCATTAATTATAGAACGATCATAAGTGGCACCTAGTAGTACATCATGATCCCCAATTAACCGAAAAGATCAACGGTTGATCCAGAACTATTTCTGAAACCCTTCAGTAGCTCGAATTAATCGTGCCCCATTCCCTTCACTCATCTTATACCCACTTGGTTCAGGACATGGTCTATTGTGTCAGTCCCCACTAGGCTGACTACGTCACACCTAGCCCAAGTATCATTTCCTCATCCTACGGATTCTAGTTACTCCACATGTATCAAAGAGTACCTTACTCTAAACATATTATGCTTTGGCCAAAGACTTTAGTAACAATCCGACGAGAGGCCATGGGTATACATCTCCTCGCAAGGAGTGGTGAATCCTTTATAGGCTATTCAAACACCTTCGATCATTTCGACTTATACCCAATCATCCCGGGTCCACATCTCCTCGGAGATGTTTGCTTAAGATGTCAAAGCATAAGTCTCCATGATCAAGATGACTTGAATACCGCAAGTCAAAGGAACATCGCACTTAAGCCACGGTAAGAACTTCATTGACATATCTATATATGCAGAGAACCATATGAAGTCTTACTCACTCGATGAACTAGTTACCATAACTAGCATCCACGATTAACTCGGACATCACAATATCTCGGCCCGGTGAGAATCGGTGCTTGGATACACCAAGGAGTATACCTCGTGCTAGTCTCGAATTGATGGTGTCCAAATCCATCAATTCATCGACTAGGATAATTCGATACATCACAATTACACATGTAGAGATACTCACTAGTTGTGATCCAATCACAAATTCTCTCATCTTTGTGAATCGTATCGTGGACATTCAGTAAATGAGTTTAAGATCCAATCAAATACATTAAACATGTATACTCAAATAGTGAATCTTCATTTATCATATAAATGGTTCATACATAAGGCGATTGCCTTAGGACATCTCTCATATATTACTAACATTTACAATAAGGCCGGACTAGGATATAGGTCTAAGGAAAAGGAGGTAGCATTTACATCTCTTGTTAGTAGAAGATCCATAATTAGATGCAAGGGTAGAAAGGCTTGGGTCCCTAAGAAATTTCTAATTAATGCTAGTTGTCCTAAAATTTGGGTACCTAAGGCTTGTATTTTTCATGTGATATAGGTAGAAGAACCAAGCTTGTAGATTGTTGATAGTGGATGTTCAAAACACATGACGGGTGATGAGAGAAAATTCTCCACTATCAACCACACTAGCAAGGGAAAGGTATCATTTGGTAATAGTGGCAAATTTAAGATTCTAGGAAAGGGCACAATTGAGGTATCCCCCAACCTTGCCATTCATAAAGTGTTATTAGTTAAAAATATAAAATTTAATTTACTTAGTGTAAGCCAACTATGTGATGCAAATTTTGATGTTAAATTTGACTCCTCAAAATGTTTTATAAAACACAAAACTTTAAATGATTGTATGCTAGTAGGTTTTAGGAAATCAAACATATACTATGTTGATCTATCCTATGCTACTAATGCCTCTACTAAGTGTCTTATTGCAAAAGAAGAGGAGAGTTGGCTTTGGCATAGGAGGCTAGGACACATAAACATGAAGAACATAGCCAAAATAGCAAAAATGAAGTTAGTCAAAGGGTTGCCTAAAGTCAAATTTCTCAAGGACAAAATGTGTGATGCATGCCAAGAAGGGAAACAATCAAAAACATCACACAAAGGTAAAACTTTACTTAGTACCACTTTACCTTTAGAACTTTTACATATGGACTTATTTGATTGTCATAGTACCCCTTCTATGATTGGTAGTCGATATTTCTTAGTAATAGTAGATGATTTCTCTAGGTTTACTTGGGTATTTTTCATGGAAAATAAAGATGAAACCCTAGGAATAATCATAGGATTTAGCAATAGAGTAGAGAATGAAAGAAAACTCAAAATCAACCGGATCCGTAGTGATCATGGTGGAGAATTTGAGAATTCTAATTTCTCAACTTTTTGCTTAGAACAAGGGTACAAGCATGAGTTTTCTTGTCCTAGAACACCCCAACAAAATGGGGTTATGGAAAGGAAAAATCATGCCCTACAAGAAGCGGCTAGGACTATGCTAAATGCATATTCTTTACCTAGCTACTTATGGGCGGAAGCGGTTAATACCACTTGCTATATCCAAAATAGGGTGTTAATTCATAGGTTTTTAGGAAAAACCCCATTTGAATTGTGGAATGGTACAATTCCAACAATTCATTATTTTAAGGTTTTTGGATGCAAAGTTTATATTTTAAATACCAAAGACAACCTAAGTAAATTTTAGTCCAAAGCGGATGAGGGAATCCTAGTTGGATACTCATCCACTAGTGTAGGATATAGAGTTTATAATAAAAGGAATCAAAAGATTGAAGAATCTTCAAATGTCCAATTTGATGAAACTTCCAATACATACCCTAGGAAATCCCCTATTGATGATGATATTAATAATGAAAATCAAGAAATTACCCAATAATTTCAAGATTTAACCTTAGGGGATAATGATCAGGGGGGGGGGGTTTGAATCAAGGGGGAGTAAGAGGTGATTCCGATGATGAGCAAAGGATTGAGATTAATTATGATCAAACTCAAATTAATACACCTCCTAGAACCATAAGAGTTCATCAAAATCACCCCTTAGATAAAATTGTGGGTGAATTATCTCAAGGTGTTAGGACTAGGTCATTTCATAGGGATCCCACTAGTCATATAGCTCTAATTTCTCAAATTGAGTCCAAAACAATCAAAGATGCATTACTTGATCCGGATTGGATCTTAGCAATGCAAGATGAATTGGCTCAATTTGAAAGGAGTCAAGTATGAGAGTTAGTTCTTAGACCAAATGAAAACACCATTATTACTACAAGATGGGTCTTTAGGAACAAACTAGATGACCAAGGGAATATTACTAGGAATAAAGCAAGATTAGTTGCAAGGGGCTTTAATCAAGTTGAAGGACTTGACTATGATGAAACATATGCCCCGGTTGCTAGATTAGATTCTATTAGGATACTATTAGGGTATGCCTCCTATATGGGTTTCAAACTCCATCAAATGGATGTTAAATCGGCATTCCTAAATGGGTTTATTAAGGAAGAGGTATATGTAGAACAACCTCCCAGGTTTGAGAATATGGACTATCCAAACCATGTATACAAGATTAGGAAAGTTTTGTATGGTTTAAAACAAGCTCTCCGGGCTTGGTATGAAAGATTATCATCTTTCTTAATTTCTAAGGACTTTAAAAGGGGTAGTGTAGATCAAACTCTATTTATAAAGTCAACATCAAAGAACATCTTTGTAGCCCAAGTATATGTTGATGACATTATTTTTGGGTCAACAAATGATGAACTTCTTCAAGACTTTATTAAGAATATGGAAAAAGAGTTTGAAATGAGTCTAGTTGGGGAATTAAATTTCTTCCTAGGATTACAAGTCAAACAAACAAGTGAAGGAATTTATATTTACTAAAACAAATATGCTAAGGAAATGATTAAGAAATTTGGTTTGGAAAATACTAAGGTAGTTTCAACTCCAATGGCAACCAATACAAAAATAGATAGTGATAATGAAGGAAAACAAATTGATCTTACACTCTATAGAAGCATGATTGGTAGCCTTTTGTACCTAACCGCTAGTAGACCCGACATATTATTTGCGGTTGGTATTTGTGCTAGGTATCAATCATGTGCAAAAGAATCTCATTTAGTTGTTGTTAAGATAATCTTAAGATATATTAAAGGCACACTAAATGTAGGACTGTGGTACCCTAGGACTAGGTCTTTTGATTTGGTTGGGTACGCCGATTCCGATTATGCCGGTTGCAAATTAGATCGGAAGAGTACTAGTGGTGGATGCCAATTCCTTGGGTCCTCCCTAGTTAGTTGGAGTAGTAGGAAGCAACCTTGTGTTGCCCTATCCACCACCGAGGCCGAGTATGTGGCTATGGGTGGTTGTGTAGCTCAACTACTATGGATGAAACATACCTTAGAGGATTATGAGCTATCTTACTCCAACATGAAAGTATTTTGTGATAATGTGAGCACCATAAATTTGACCAAAAATCTGGTGCATCACTCTATGACCAAGCACATTGAAGTGAAACATCACTTCATTAGAGATCATGTGGCTAAGGGGGACATTGAGCTTAATTACATTGAATCCAAGTCCAACCTACCTGACATATTTACCAAGGCTCTCCCCGAGGTAGAATTTTCATCACTTAGGAGAGAACTTGGGATGTGCTTGGTTGAATAAAGGTGTAGGTTTGCATGATCCTATAGAAATCCTAGGATTTATACCTTTAAGAATCTCACAAAATACCTAAGAAACCATGATTTTTGTATTGAGTCACTTAGACAATATGTGAGATGTTAGGAAGATGCACTTGGTTCATCATGCTTGTTATGATGCATTACTATGGACCAAAGTGTCATCTAGAGACATTAATCCTTCATTGGACCAATCATTGGGAAGGCTTATACACAATTAATGTGTATATAGCTCCAAGAATATGATTGGAAATGTCAAATAAAACATAATTTAAACTATGTTTATCATATTTTGAAAAATAATTTTCAAGTGGAAGACAAAAGTGATACAAAGTTTGCAAAATCATTAGAACTTTTGTTAGTTTCCAAGTTTGTATCAATCTTGCAATATGGAAAACATATATTTTTCAAATTATTTTTCCTTGATATATAATGATCTCAGAAATGTGTACACAAAATTTCGTGATTTTTCGAGGTTTCTAGAATTTCTAATGCATTTTTGAAGTTGGGCTAAAAAGGTTGAAATTCGGATTTCAGCGTATCCATCGACTGCGTCAGAAACTAGTCGACTGATACACTGTATTTTCTAATAAAAAGCTCTATTTCTTGCATTTAAGTGTATTTTTGAACCCTAAAACTATGGTATGATAATATTTGGTATAAACAAGTTTTTTAAGACAGTTCTATGCAGTATTTTAGGGGGAGTTTCATAATATATATCTTTTCATCCCCAAACTTACATTGTTGGTGCAAAGTTAGGATTTAACCTTCAATCTTTTGTTAGGCTTTGCTCCACAAGTTATTTATTCATCATGAACCATATCTTGGATTAAGGGGGAGCTTAATTTCAACTTTATACCTTAGTTCAAGATTACAACAAATTTAATCCTTTTATGAAATTCATGAATCCTTCTCTTTTTGATGTATGTCAAAGGGGGAGAAGAAATGTTTAAGTTAGAATTCATATTGAAAATATGATGGAAATATGATTATGTGCATGAATGAAGATAGAATTCATATTGGAAATATGATTATGTGCATATTTTAAAGACCTAACTTAAATGATTGCCAAACATCAAAAAGGGAGAGATTGTTGGTGCAACAATGCCCCAAGCATTTATATGTGTTGATGTTTGGATAATTATCTAAGTTAGGCAATGCTTTGTGATCTAATTGTGAACGTGTTTAAGTGACAGAAAAAATCCAAGTATGAAGACTTGGTAAAGACAAAGTCCAAGTATGATCTTGGCAAAGGAAGTCCAAAGGCAAGTCTTGGTAGCATAAGTCCAAGCATGTAGTCTTGGCAGTGTAAAGTCCAAGCACGCTTTGGCAAAGGGAAACCCAAGACATGACAAAACCGAAGAAAACTCTTGGAAGCAAAGCGCAAAGGATGGACAAGTCATGGACTCGAAGGGATCCTGGAGGCGCAAGGCCTAAGGAAGAGCTAGAAGGTTGAATCTAGGTCTAGGGGGTAAAATCAAGTATGAATTATTCATACTTGATGAGTATCAGTCGACTGATATGATGTATCAGTCGGATCGTCGTGCTCGGCCCGAATCGGGCTAAAACCGACGATCGATCGATTGCCGATTAGGTGCGGTCGGCGATCGATCGTGAAGATGGGCACAGAATGGAGTCTCACTCGACTCCGTGTGGCGATCACTCGACTGATCGCTTCATCAGTCGAATGATGAAGCGATCAGTCGACTGATTAGGCAGTCGTTGGAAATTACGACTGCGTATCTCCGCGGATCTGCCTAGTCAGAAGTCGTTGGCTTCGGCGGTAGTCGACTGATGTTGTACATCAGTCGACTGATGGTAGCCCAACGGGAAAAATAGTCCTCTCTCTATAAAAAAAAAGGGTTGGTGGTGGCTTTGAGGGCTAATGCTTATATTCTGATCTTTCTCTCAAGCCCCTACAAGTTTTCAAAAGCTTTCAAGTGTTTAGTTCTCCTCCTCCTCTCTAATCTTCATCTACATTCTTTGTAAGAAGAGGAGGGTTTGTAAAAGAGAAAGCTTCTTAGTGGAATCGCTTGGGTTGATCCACCTTAAGGATCACCGTGGAGTAGGAGCATTATCTCCGAACCACGTAAAGGCCTTGTTAGCATTGTGCTTTCATTTTTATTTATATTATTTTTGTTGTGCTTCCGCTAATCATTCTTGTAGAAATGAAAACGCACTATTCACCCCCCCCCCCCTCTAGCTTCCAATCGATCCCCTACAGAGGTCAAGTCCCTTGGATCCCAAAGTGAACCTTTCCAACGTTTTCCTAAGATCTTCGACTTGACTTTTCAAAAGTGAGTTCTCAACTTCGAGTTTTTCAACTCGAGTTGAGTCTTTCTCTTGAACTTGACTAGTCAAAGAGGTTAGGGAGACCTCGTGTTTAAGGAGTTTAACCTCCTCGAACAGGGTCTCGACCTTGGACTCAAACTTAGCTAACTTCCTAGTTAAAAACTTAATTGCATTGTATAAGGTACTAATGAGGGACCGACTTACCTTGAGAGTTTCTCTTGAACCAGATGAGTATCCGTGGCTTGTCTTGAATAGAGATTTGTAGTCCGACTCGTCCTCGGGTTCAAATTCGGACTCCAGCTCCGATTTGATTGGTTTAGCCATGAAGATGAGGTCATCGTCTTCTTCCTCCGATGCCTCTTCCCACGTAGCATTGAGCGCCTTTTTGAACTTCGGTGCTTTGTTTTTAAGCTTCGGGCATTCCGACTTGACATGTCCGAACCTATTGCATTCATAGCACCTAACGTTAGAACTATTTTTAGGTTTGCCTTCGTTGGATTGAGTGACGGATCGTCTTTGGCTCTTGATCATCCTCCGAACTAGGTTGACTAGTTCGGTCTCCATCTCCAGATCGACCTCCGACTCGTACTCGTCTTCTTCTTCCTTCGAGGGTGGCTTACTTGCGGGCTTCTTCTTTTGACCTGCAATGAGAGCTATACCTTTCTCGGGTACCGAGTTAGATCGTTCATGGAGTTCAAATTCTGAAAATAATTCATCTAACCTAATTTTTGATAAGTCCTTAGAGACCTTGTAGGTATCGACCATGGATGGTCACAAGGTAGTCCTAGGAAATGAGTTCAAGACATACCTTATTAGGTCACGATTTTTGACCTTTTGTCTGATGGCGTGTAAGTTGTTGACGATGTCTTGTACCCGGGCATGTAGTTGAGTCGCGGTCTCATGTTCCTGCATTTTTAAGTTATATAATTTATTAAAAAGAAGGTCCCATTTGCATACCCTTGCTTCGTCGGTTCCTTCATGCAATTCCACTAATTTGGTCCACAAGTCCTTTGCACTGATGAAGGGGCCGACGCGATTAAGCTCCTCCTTGGACAAGCCGCATTGGAGGATTTGAGTTGCCTTGGCGTCGGCTTCGACTTGTCTTTTTATAGCATTGGTCCATTGGTCAGAATCCAAAGATTCATCCACTTCGTTAGTTGGAAGTGTGAATCCCGTTTGGATTATGATCCACATCTCGATTTGGGTCTTAAGGAAGCACTCCATCTGACCCTTCCAATAACGAAAGTCATCTCCATTGTAAAATGGAGGTCGAACAGTGCTAAAACCCTCGAGATGGGCCATTGATACAAAAAGAGCAAGAAAATGAAGAGAAAAAAACCTAGCAACGACAAAAACAAGGGGAATGTACCAAGATTCGCGTCTTGGATTAGTAGTACGGGAGAAAAACTAAACGAATGAAAGAGCTTATAAAAAATTTGAAATAAATAGAAATAAAAATGAAAATAAATCTGTAAAAAATCTAGATTAGTGGTTTTACCAATTCTTAGCACCCCTGGCTCTGATACCAATTGTTGGATCGTTTAGAGCGCTAGAGGGGGATGAATAGCGCAAAACTCTTTTCGTTCATTTGTTCGATGTAAAGTGAGAGTAAGAGTAAATGCAGCGGAAAGAAAATAATACTCGTTTGTTTTTACTTGGTTCACAGCCTTCGGCTGCTAGTCCAAGGCCCTAACGGTCCTAGACCATGTACGGAGGGCAAAACACTAAAAACACTCCTTCTCGTTAAAGGAAGGAGTAAGCGAATACAATCGATGAAAAGCTCAAGGTAGAGGGACACTCCCCCTCTCCTTGTTACGATTTAAACATGACAAGTATAGAATAAAAGACGACAACAATAATAAAAAAAACCAACGACTATTAAAGTAAAAGAAATTAGGCACTTGTCGTCGGAGATTCGATAGCACTTTGTCGTCGCAAGGTCGTCGTAAAAGAAGAGGCTTTTTGGAGAGCTTTTTGACGATGAAAATGGGGTGGAGTACCCCTACTTTTATAGCCTTGGAAACCCTAGACGTTCACTTCTTCAACCAATGAGAGCAAGCCTCCTATCCCTTTAAAAATGGAGATAAGCTTTGACTCTCCTCGAAGCTAATCCTTGACCAACAGTCGACTGATACCCTTGCTAGTCGACTGCTAGATGGACCAGTCTACTGATACAAGTCGTCAGTCAAATGATGGTAGGTTTTCCAGCTGCAAAGAAGAGTTAGCTCGAAAATATAGTTAATACAAGTAAATTAAATGCCACACCAACCGATCTCGACTTAGACCTTCCATGGGAAGTCTTGGTTGGATCGTTGCCTAAGAACGTCCCCGTACCGAGGACACGGCCTTCCTTGCGCTCACTCACATGAGCTTACCCCAACATTTACCTTGTAGCTTCTGCTTCCGGTCTTCCACCCGATTCCTTCGGCTTCCTCCAAAGTCATCCCGGTGTCGCCTGACCACCACGGCTCCCTCCGGGTGTCGCTGACCTTCAACTCTAGCTTTAGCACTTTTTTGCACACTTGATTTAGCTCGTGAGATAACAAAAATGAGCTTAACTTTGTATCGTTTGCTATAATCAAAATTCAGGTTCGACTTAGGTGCCTACTGCACCAACATGTAGCTTATAGTCCTCTAGAGTGTGTCTCATCCAAAGTAATTGAGCCACACAACTACCCATAGTCACATATTCGGCTTCGGTGGTGGACAAAGAAACACAAGGTTGCTTTCTACTACTCCAACTAACTAGGGAGGATCCAAGAAATTGGCATCCACTACTAGTACTCTTTCTATCCAACTTGCAACCAGCATTGTCGGAATCAGTGTACCCAACCAAATCAAAAGGTTTTGTCCTAGGGTACCAAAGTCGTACATTTAATGTGCCTTTGATATATCTTAAAATTCTCTTAACGGCCACTAAATGGGACTCTTTGGCACATGATTGGTACCTAGAACACATACCTATTTCAAATAATATGTCGGGTCTACTAGCGGTTAGATATAATAAGCTACCAATCATACTCCTATAAAGTTTAAGGTCAATCGATACTCCTTCATGATCATTATCTATTTTTGTATTGGTTGCCATAGGAGTTGAAACTACCTTAGCATTTTCCAAACCAAATTTCTTGATCATTTCTTTGGAATATTTGGTTTGGTATACATAAGTAACTTCATTAGTTTGTTTGACTTGTAATCCTAAGAAGAATTTTAATTCTCCAACTATACTCATTTCAAACTCATTCTCCATATTTTTGATGAAATCTTGAAGGAGCTCATCATTTTTTTACCTAAAAATGATGTCATCTACATATACTTGGGCTACAAAGATATCCTTTGATTTTGACTTTATAAAGAGAGTTTGATCTACTTGACCTCTTCTAAACCCCTTAGAAACTAAAAAAGATGACAATCTTTCATACCAAGCCCGGGGAGCTTGTTTTAACCCATATAAAGTTTTTCTAAGCTTATATACATGGTTTGGATAATCTATATTTTTAAACCCGGGAGGTTGCTCTACATATACTTCTTCCTTAATGGACCCATTTAGGAATGCCGATTTTACATCCATTTGATGGAGTTTAAAGCCCATGTAAGAGGCATATCCTAATAGAATTCTAATGGATTCTAACCTAGCAACCGGAGGGCATAGGTTTCATCATAATCAAGTCCTTCAACTTGATTGAAGCCCCTTGTAACTAACCTTGCCTTATTCCTAGTTATATTACCTTGATCATCTAACTTGTTCCTAAAGACCCATCTAGTGGTAATAATGGTTCTCTCATTGGGTCTAAGAACTAGCTCCCTGAAGGTATTTGCCCCGGAACCGAAGCTCTAATACCACTTGAAGGTAGGAAACTTCGCTTCCCACTTCAACTCGGTCGCTTGTTCATGGCGATCCCGTCGTTGTCCCCGGATTAAAAATTTAATCCATGACAATTAGGGGTTACCCAAGCAACCATACCATCGCCGTGCCATTCGATTAGAGTGGTCACTTGAACAAACTTGTTGTTCAAGCCACCAACCTCTATTCTACGAATAGCCACGGAATAGACGATGTACGGATCGCCGGTTTTTGTGTTTGTATTCGGGGTCCAAATAAACTTAACCACAAAACAAAACATACAACATGTGTATAATTGAAAAACAATTATAGACATAACATAGAAGAATATAAAACAATATTTATACCTCTCGATCTTCTATTGTATGTCCTTCCTCCTTTTGGACGTCGTGTGGGCGACGATCTTCCAAAAGTCGAAGCCTCCTAGATCACCAATCTTCCTTCCTTGCTCACTCTGAACAAGTGGAAGTATAGAATCAAAACTCTCCTTTTTATAAGACCAACCAACAAGCTTCCAACTTGAATGCTTGCCGCCGGCCAACAAGAAGAAGAGATGAGGAAGTGGGCACCGACCAAGAGCTCCAAGGAATCACCCTAACCCTTGTTTCCACCGGCCAAGGAGAAGAGGATGAAGAGGTTTGGACGCCGACATTGGAGAGGATGGGAGAGGATGGGCGCCGGCCACCTAAGGAAGAAGAAGGAAAATTTTTCCTAAATTGTAGCCACCCACTTCTACCTTGCCGCCCAAGCCAAAGAAGCAAAACCCTAATCTCTCTTATTCTCTTCTTGCCGCCCACCTTAAGCCCTTATTTATAGCGTTAGGCTTAAGCCTCCTTTTAATCTCCACCATTGGTTCTAGGGATTTAATCTCAACCGTCGGATCTAGAGATTTAATCTCAACCGTCGGATCTAGAGATTTAATCTCAACCGTCGGATCTAGAGATTTAATCTCTACCGTTGGATCTAGAGTTTTATTTTCCATCATCGGATCTAGGCTCCATGAGGTTTTAATAGGATACAATAGGGACCATGAGGAGGAGTTGGATCTTGGCCACCCAATGGATCAAGCCCACATAAAGTTCGATCCATTAATGATAATTCATTCCACTAGAGGATTATCATTGATCTACCTCACCAACCCCCATATGTTAATATGGGCTCCATATATTATTTATACATTTATCTCCCCATGTTTAAGATCTCGAATATCCGTCGATTAATTAATTTACTAACAATTAATTAATCAACATCTAACTCCATGAGTAGTACCACTCAACCTTATCATCATGTCGGACCAAGTCCACCTGTAGGGTTTACATGATGAACCTTATGAGCTCCTCAAGGGGACATCATCATCCTAATATATAGGACACAGTTTCCTCCTATAATCAACGGCACACCATATAAGTAATATCATTTCCCAACTTACCGAGCCTATCGATTTAATCTATAAATCTCGTCCATTGGTAAATCAAAGAAATGAGTACTAAGTATATGTGCCCATTATTATATTGGGATTAAGAGCATGTACAATATAACATCTGAGGTCCAATTCGGTTATGTAGTCAGCAATAAATCGAATCACCTCTAAGTCGGTCCTGCTCAATACACACAAAGTGTACTAGTGTAATTCTATGGTCAAGACAAACCAATACCAAATCACACTACAACCATTCCAATAGTTTGTCCATAACCATCTTGGTTGTGAGCCTTTACTTATACTTTACAATGAACCGATAACATGATCTCCTGTGTGACACTACACACCATGTTATCTACAATATAATGTATCATACAAATATGCATAACCATAAATATAGAAACAATAATCATGTGATTCTTATTTCAAAAATAAAGATGTTCATACAAAAGATAGACTTTTCAGTATACATCCCAACAATCTCCCACTTATACTAAAAGACTATGCTGTCCTCAAACTTCCATAAATCTGATTACCATTCCCTCCATATGTCTATCAAAAGCTCTCGCTGGAAGGGCCTTAGTGAAAGGATCTGCCAGGTTATCCTCCGATGCAATCTTGGCCACAGCAACTTCTCCTCTCTTTACGATTTCTCGTATCAAGTGGTACTTGCACTCTATGTGTTTACTTGTCTTATGGGCTCGTGGTTCCTTCGAGTTTGCAACTACACCACTATTATCACAATAAATTGTGATAGTTCTAGGCAAACCAGGAATCACATCTAAGTTCATCAAGAAGTTCCTGAGCCACATAGCTTCTTTGGTCGCCTCAGAGGTTGTCACATACTCAGCTTCCATAGTAGAGTCCGCCACGCATTTCTGCTTGACACTCCTCCATACAATCGCTCCACCTCCCAAAGTAAACACAAAACCTGAGGTAGACTTACTGTTATCCCTGTCTGATTGGAAGTCAGAATCTGTATAACCCACAGGGAGTAATTTGTCTGCCTAGTAAACTAGCATATAATCCCTAGTCCTTCTCAGGTACTTCAATATATGCTTTACGGCAATCCAATGTCACTGTCCTGGATTACTCTGATATCTACTGACCATGCCCACGAGAAAGCAGATATCTGGTCTCATACATAGCATCGCATACATGAGGCTTCCTATGTTAGGGATCATTTGAAAGCTAGAGGGGGGTGAATAGCTCTTTTCGTTTCTACAAGAGTAATTAGCGGAAGCAAACACAAGTAATATATGTAAAAAAAAAAACAATGCTAACAAAGCCTTTACGTGGTTCGGAGATAACACTCCTACTCCACGGCAATCCTTAAGGTGGATCAACCCAAGCAATTTCACTAAGAAGCTTTCTCTTTACAAAGACCTCCTCTTCTTACAAAAGATGACAATGAAGATTTGAGAGGAGAAAGGAGATTAATACACTTAGAAAGCTTGGAAAACTTGTAGGAGCTTAGAAGAAAGATCAGAATATAAGCATTAGCCCCTTCTTGCTCCCCTTGGGCTCTTTTTATAGGAAAGAGCCTCTTTTTCCCGTTGGAGGTCTATCAGTCGACTGATGACTTACATCAGTCGACTGCCGCCGATTCTAACGGCTTACAAATGGTTCGGATTTGCCGTCGTCATCGCCAACGGGAAGACTATCGATCGAGCCAACAATGGCGATTCGGATCTTGCTAAATAGCCGTCGCCAGCGATCGACGTACGATGTTTATGGCAATCGACTGCCAATAATGGCAGTCGACTGCCAGCTTGTATGCTGCAGTCGAGTCTGAGTCGACTGTCACCAGTTCGACTGGGATAACCCCCAGTCGACTGATAACAGCCTTCCAACCTCTAATGCTGTATTTTAAGGGCCAGTTCGACCGACACCATGTTCCAGTCGACTGGCACACTCCAAGTATGACTAATTCATACTTGAAAACATAACCTAAGCCTAGACTTAACCTTCTAGCTTCTCCATCAGCCTTGCGCCTCTAGGATTTCTCTGAGTCCACGACTCCATCCATGCGCTTGCCTTCAAAAGCTTCCTTCGGTTTCGTCATGCTTTGGGTTTCTTCTTTGCCAAAGTACGCTTGGACTTTACGCCGCCAAGACTACATGCTTGGACTTATGCCGCCAAGACTTTCCTTTGGTCTTCCTTTTCCAAGGACTGCTTGGACTTTACGCCGCCAAGACTACATGCTTGGACTTATGCTGCCAAGACCTTTCCTTGACTTCTCTTTGCCAAGATCACACTTGGACTTGTCTTTTACCAAGTCTTCATACTTGGATTTTCCTGTCACTTAAACATGTATACAATTAGATCACAAAACATTGCCTAACTTAGATGATTATCCAAACATCAAAATATATATAAATGCTTGGGGCATTGTTGCACCAACAATCTCCCCCTTTTTGATGTTTGGCAATCATTTAAGTTAGGTCTTTAACACATAAACATATTTCAATATGAATTCTAACTTAAATATCCCTTCTCCCCCTTTGATATACAACAAAAAGAGAAGAGGTTATCCAATAAGTGCAGGAAGGAATTATAATTGACATATCTTGAACAAAGGTATAAAATTGATATGAAGCTCCCCCTAAATCCAAGACATGTTTCATGATGTGTAAATAACATGTGAAACAAAACATAAGCAATAGAATAGGCAAATATGTCCTAGCCTTGCACCAACAATTATATAAATAAGGGATGTAGCTCCCCCTAAACTAGTGCACCAAGAAAATCCGCCTTTCCATACAAGGTATCATGTATATACTGTGGAAATCGTATAATGTCCAAAATTGAACCTTTTAACCGATGAAAAACCGCATTCCATTCCAAAGCAGTGACACCGGTTCGATCGAATAGGCAGAATAAGCGGCGATCAGCCGATATGTATCATCGAATTTGCCAATAACGGGATCAAAATGCGAGAAAATTATGTGGGTGTCCAAAAATCACGAAACTTGGCATACACATTTTATTCGACTAATATAACATATGAAAAATATTAGACTAAAAACATGTTCATCGATTAATGGATTGATATATTTAAAATAACAAAATTATGACGCAAAAAGTGTAATTGTATCATCAATATTCATAACCCGTACTATATGCTCAACTTCTAAACTTGACAAATAACAAATTGTAGGCACTAATAGAAGTGAATAAAAAACACAATTTCATTTCATTAATCAAAAGTCATTACATAAGTAGGAGTTTATGCCGTACATACGGCCAAAAAGAAAATAACAAAGAAAACAAGCGAGCTAACGATCGTCGTCCTCAGCATCCATCGGTGCAGATGACGAACCATCGTGAGGTGGGTGTCTAGGTGCAGCAGGGCGGAGAATCGCCAAGATGTCATGCTGCTGCCGATGCACCTCTCTCACGAGGGAGAGGAGCTCCTGATGCTCTAAGCGCGGCTCCTCAAAGCGATGTGTCCACACGCTCCGCAAAAAGCATCAGGCGGGCGCGAGGATGGATGTGCAGTAGAGCGATGCTCGCTGTAGCGGTCTCCCCATCGTCTCCTCGGCAACACTTGCGGCACCACCCTCGTGAACTCCTTCGCATCCTCTACCGTCGAGTCATCGATCATATTTCCTATTCATGACTTTAATGACTCCTATATTGACATCAAGGCCTACAGAGCTGAGCCATTGAGTGAGGACATGTCCAAATGGTATGTGAATCTTCCCATTGTTTGGCCTTATGAAATGAATGATGCATTGGAAGGTATTGAGACCAATGTTAATGTCTAAGTATTGTGAAAGAAATGCATGAGAAGTAAGTGTGGAGGGCGAACCAAGGCCAAACCACGGGTAACTATGGGAGAAGACAATGAGCAACGACCTTATAAAGGACATTGTCGAGGCGAGAAAGTTCTTGTGATTGAAATAAATTGGTGTTCAAAGGTCGAGGATAGTGATAGAAAGTATCATGAAGGTAATCTAAAGAAATCTCCTCAAAGGAGATGGAAGAGGTTCACTCAAGATGGATATAGAGTGAAATCATTCTCGGAAGGAAGACATCCGAGAAAATCGGTCAGATCTGGGTGAAATCCGGATCGCTTGAGCAACGCGAGTCCGATCTCACCCATCTCCGACCGATCGTAGGTTGTTAAAAATTCAGAGAGAAGGGTGATATTGACGTGATGTTCACAAAACTAAAGACTCAAGGTTGTAATGTTGGATGATTTGAACAATGTCAAGAGTCTTTAAGAAACTTGGAATCCATTGATCTAGGTGGAATAAGTTGGAATTTGTTTTTATGAAAAGCACTTTCAAGGGCGGAATTTGGAAATCGAGGATCACAGAGGTTGAGGGTTTGTGGGCCCTCATTGGTGGAGGTGCCGAGTGTAGCAAAGTGCTTAATTCTAAATGGGTGAAAAGACAACACAAAAAAAATATGCACAATGTAGGTTGATGATGCATGGACAGAGACAACAAGACAAGCATGGGTTAGTGAAATACAATCATAGGAACAAAACAAACATTGATCAGGAATGAAAATATACCTAGGCGGCATGGTGAACAAAGATCAGTGTCGAACCACGGAACCCTAGCCGAGTGACTGGAAACTAGAGCGCGAACGGAGTGACAAGAGAAGGTCCTCAAGTTGAAGAGCACTCCAAATGGGATCACGTGTCGATGAAGTCGCCGGAAAACAAAGGAGAACGGCTAAGAGGTGCGGTGGAAGGTCGTCGGAAGAGGAAAAGAAGAGAGAAATCGAGAGGTTCTGGCGAGTCGAACCGGTGGAAAGCCCTAAAAACTGCGACACGATCATTGCCGTTAGTCGCGAATCGGCGATGGTGATCGATCGAACCGCAGCGTCGCATATGAACGATTACATGCGCGTCGGTCATTGCCATAAATGGCGGTCGATCGATGGTTATCGATCGAACTAACGATCGCATACGAGCGATTACATGCGTGTCGATCGCTATAAATGGAAGTCGAACTGATAACGAACCGGGTAAGCCCGGTTCGATATCGGCGTATCAGTCGAACTGGCGTTAGGTACCAGTCGACTGATATCAGTCTGATAGCCTTTTTGGCCAGATTTAAAAATTCATAATTAATTCAATAAAGATCAAAAAATCACGAAATTTTGTGGGTAATATTGTTAGATCATTTCCTATCAAGGAAAAATTATTTTAAAATTATATTACCTCTAGATTTTGATATTGACACAATCTTGAGATTTTGCAAAAGTTATGATATTTTTGCAAAACTTTGTATCACTTTGGCTTATCAATAGGAAATTGTTTCTCAAGGTTTGATAGACATAGTTTATATTTTATTTTATTTGACATTTCCAATCATATTCTTGGAGCTATATGAACATTAATTGTACATAGGCCTTCCCAATGATTGGTCCAATGAAGGATTAATGTTTCTAGATGACACTTTGGTTCATAGTAATGCATCATAACAAGCATGATGAACCAAGTGCATCTTCCTAACATCTCACATGTTGTCTAGGTGGCTCAATACAAAATCATGGTTTCCTAAGTGTTTTGTGAGATGGTTAAAGGTATAAGTCCTAGTATTTCTATAGAATCATGCAAAACTACACTTCTATTCTACAAAGCACATCCCAAGTTCTCTCTAAGTGATGAAAATTCTATTTCGGGGAGAGGCTTGGTAAAGATGTCGGCTAGGTTGGACTTAGATTCAATGTAATTAAGCTCAATGTCCCCCTTAGCCACATGGTCTCTAATGAAGTGATGTTTCACTTCAATGTGCTTGGTCCTAGAGTGATGCAGGATTTTTGGTCAAGTTAATGGTGCTCACATTATCACAAAGTACTTTCATGTTGGAGTAAGTTAGCTCATAATCTTCTAAGGTATGTTTCATCCATAATAGTTGAGCTACACAACCACCCATAGCAACATATTGGCCTCGGTGGTGGATAAAGCAACACAAGGTTGCTTCCTACTACTCAACTCACTAGGGAGGACCCAAGGAATTGGCATCCACCACTAGTACTCTTCCGATCCAATTTGCAGCGGCATAATCGAATCGGTGTACCCAATTAAATCAAAACACCTAGTCCTAGGGTACCATAGACCTACATTTAGTGTGCCCTTGACATATCTTAAAATTCTTTTAACAACTAAATGAGATTCCTTAGCACATGATTGATACCTAGCACACATACCAACCGCAAATAATATGTCGGGTCTACTAGCGGTTAAATACAAGAGGCTACCAATCATGCTCCTATAAAGGGTAAGATCTATTTGTTTTCCTTCACTATCACTATCTATTTTGGTATTGGTTGCCATTGGAGTTGACACTACCTTAGCATTTTCTAAACCAAATTTCTTAATCATTTCCTTAGCATATTTGGTTTGATAAATGTAAATTCCTTCACTAGTTTGTTTAACTTGCAAACCTAGGAAGAAATTTAATTCTCCAACTAGACTCATCTCAAATTCTTTTTCCATATTTTGAATAAAGTCTTCAAGAAACTCATCATTTGTTGACCCAAAGATAATGTCATCAACATATACTTGGGCTACAAAAATATCCTTAGATGTTGACTTTATAAAGAGAGTTTGATCTATACTACCCCTTCTAAAATCCTTAGAGATTAGGAAAGTTGATAATCTTTCATACCAAGCCCGGGGAGCTTGTTTCAAACCATATAAGGCTTTCCTAAGTTTGTATACATGGTTTAGGTAGTCCATATTTTCAAACCCGGGAGGTTGTTCTACATACACTTCTTCCTTAATAAACCCATTTAGGAATGCCGATTTGACATCCATTTGATGGAGTTTGAAACTCATATAGGAGGCATATGCTAAAAGTATTCTAATGGACTCTAATCTAGCAACCGGGGCATATGTTTCATCATAATCAAGTCCTTCAACTTGATTAAAACCCCTTGCAACTAATCGTGCTTTATTTCTAGTGATATTCCCTTGGTCATCTAGTTTGTTCCTAAAGACCCATCTTGTAGTAATAATAGTGTTTTCACTTGGTCTAGGAACTAACTCCCACACTTGACTCCTATCAAATTGAGCCAATTCATCTTGCATTGCTAAGATCCAATCCGGATCAAGTAATGCATCTTTAATGTTTTTGGGCTCAATTTGAGAAATTAGAGTTATATGACTAGTGGGGTCCCTATGGAATGACCTAGTCCTAACTCCTTGAGATAATTCACCCACAATTTGATCTAATGGGTGACTTTGATGAACTCTTATGGTTCTAGGAGGTGTATCAAGTTGAGTTTGATCATGATTTACTTCAATTCTATGTTCATTATCGGAATCATCCCTTACTTCCCTTGATCCAATCCTCCCCCTTGATTATTACCCCCTAAGTTTAAATCTTGAAATTGTTTGGTAATTTCTTGATTTTCATTATTTATGTCATCATCAATAGGGGATTTTCTAGGGTATGTATTTGAAGTTTTATCAAATTGAACATTTGAAGATTCTTCAATCTTTTGAGTCCTTTTATTGTAAACTCTATATCCTACACTAGTGGATGAGTATCCAACTAGGATTCCCTCATCCGCTTTGGACTCAAATTTACTTAGGTTGTCTTTGGTATTTAAGATATAGACTTTACATCCAAAGACCTTAAAATAATGAATTGTTGGAATTGTACCATTCCACAATTCAAATGGAGTTTTTCCTAAAAACCTATGAATTAATACCCTATTTTGGATATAGCAAGCGGTATTAACAACCGCCTAAGTAGCTAGGTAAAGAATATGCATTAAGCATTGTCCTAGCCGCTTCTTGTAGGGCACGATTTTTTCTTTCCACAACCCCATTTTGTTGGGGTGTTCTAGGACAAGAAAATTCATGCTTGTACCCTTGTTCTAAGCAAAAAGTTGAAAAGTTAGAATTCTCAAACTCTCCACCATGATCACTACGGATCCGGTTGATTTTGAGTTTTCTTTCATTTTCTACTCTTTTGCTAAATCCTATGATTATTTCTAAGGTTTCATCCTTATTTTTCAAGAAAAACACCCAAGTAAACCTAGAAAAATCATCTACTATTACCAAGCAATATTTACTACCAATTATAGATGGGGTACTATGGCAATCAAATAAATCCATATGTAGTAATTCTAATGGTAAAGCGGTACTAAGTAAATTTTTACCTTTGTGTGATGTTTTTTATTGTTTCCCTTCTTGACAAGCATCACACATCTTGTCCTTGAGATATTTGACTCTAGGCAATCCTTTGACTAGCTTCAATTTTGCTATTTTGGCTATATTCTTCATGTTTATGTGACCTAGTCTCCTATGTCAAAGCCAACTTTCTTCCTCTTTTGCAATAAGACACTTAGTGGAAGGATTAGTAGCATAAGATAAATCAACATAATATATATTTGATTTTCTAAAGCCTACTAACATGCAATCATTTATAGTTTTGTGTCTTATAAAGCATTTTGAGGAATCAAACTTAACATCAAAATTTGCATCACATAATTGGCTTACACTAAGTAAGTTAAATTTCATATTTTTAACTAATAGAACTTTATGAATAGCAAGATTGGGAGATACCTCAATGGTGCCCTTTCCTAAAATTTTAAGTTTGCCGCTATTACCAAAAGACACTTTTCCTTGGCTAGTGTAGTTGATAGTGGAGAATTTTCTCTCATCCCCGGTCATATGCTTTGAGCACCCACTATCAACTATCCACAAGCTTGGTTCTTCTACCTATGTCACATGAAAAACACAATCCTTAGGTACCCAAATCTTAGGACCACTAGCATTAATTATAAATTTATTTGGTACCCATGCTTTTCTCCCCTTGCTTTTAATCATGGATTTTCTACTAACTAGGGATGCAAATGCTACCTCTTTCTCCTTAGGTCTATATCCTAAACCGGTCTTATTGTAAATTGCCCTTTGGTCCTTAATAATCATATCTAGATATTTGGAACCATTAGTGAACTTTTCTAGGCATGTTCTTAATTTACTTATTTCTTTTCTTAACTCATCATTTTCATCCCTAAGAGTACAATCATCATCACTAGATGGTTTATCACATGATGCATCTATATTCTTAAATGATTTGATTTCTAATTTTAGATCCTTAATCCTAGTTTTTGATCTATTTAAAGAATTTTGTAAACATGCAATAGTCTTATAAAGTAAATCTACTTTGGGTGAGTCATTTACCTCATCATCATCACTTGATGATGATTCATCACTTGAAGAGGAAGAAGACTCCTCGCTTGAGCTTCCGGTTTCTTCCAATGCCATGAGGGCTAAGTTCCGGGTTGAATGGCAAACTTCTTCATCGTCGGTAGACTCCTCCATACTTAGAGTGTCCCACGTTTGTGCCATCATCGCCTCCTTCTTCTTCTTTTCCTTCTTCTTCTTATCCTTCTCCTCCTTTTTCTTTAGTTCCGGGCAATTGGGCTTTATATGCCCTTTCTTGTTGCAACCAAAACACGTCACGTTAGAAATAGAATTTGAATTTTTAGAAGATTTACCTCTTGAGGATTGAAACATCCTCTTCACATCTTTCTTGGTGAGCCTCCTTGACTTCCCACCAAATTTCTTGACGTAGTGTGCTACCTCACTTGCCGACAACTCATCCTCACTACTTGATGAGTCCTCCTCGGATTCGGATGAGGAAGACACCTCCTTCTTTTCCCTTTTCTTCTTCTCCTTCTTTCCTACAACAAGAGCTATACCCTTCTCTTTGGATGAAGTGTTAGCTTGTTCATGCAATTGAAATTCACAAAATAACTCATCTAATTTAACTAATGAAAGATCCCTAGAGACCTTATAGGCATCTACCATTGAGGCCCATAAGGTGGTCCTAGGGAAGGCTTGTAGTACATACCTCACAAGGTCTCGGTTGTCGACCTTTTCACCTATAACGTGTAGTCCGTTGACTACCTCCTTGAAGCGCCCGTGCATTTGGCTCACCGTTTCATTTGTCTTCATAGTGAAGCTTTGGAGTTGGCCAATCAAAAGATCCCTCTTGGCCCTTCTTGTCTCTTTGGATCCTTCGTTGAGTTCGATGAGCTTCTCCCAAAGCTCTTTTGCAGAGTTGAATGGCCCGACCTTAGATAGTTGCTCCTTGGATAGACCACATTGAAGTGTGGTCGTTGCTTTTGCATTCGCTTGTGCTTTCTTGGCCATCTCTCTTGTCCAATCCTTTGTCGGTAGTGGTGCTCCGAATTCGTCGACCGGCTTCTCAAAACCATCTACAATACTAAACCAATTTTCAATATCGTTCATTAAATAATACTCCATCCTACCTTTCCAATATCCAAAATCGTTGCCGTCGAAGAACGGAGGCCTCGCCGTGCTATACCCCTCTTGAAATGTCATCTTTCCTCCGGTTGATTGCTAGATCTTCCTATGCGATCCGGGCTCTGATACCACTTGTTAGGGATCGTTTGAAAGCTAGAGGGGGGGTGAATAGCTCTTTTCGTTTCTACAAGAGTAATTAGCGGAAGCAAACACAAGTAATATATGTAAAAACAAAAAACAATGCTAACAAAGCCTTTACGTGGTTCGGAGATAACGCTCCTACTCCACGGCAATCCTTAAGGTGGATCAACCCAAGCAATTTCACTAAGAAGCTTTCTCTTTACAAAGACCTCCTCTTCTTACAAAAGATGACAATGAAGATTTGAGAGGAGAAAGGAGATTAATACACTTAGAAAGCTTGGAAAACTTATAGGAGCTTAGAAGAAAGATCAGAATATAAGCATTTTCCCCTTCTTGCTCCCCTTGGGCTCTTTTTATAGGAAAGAGCCTCTTTTTCCCGTTGGAGGTCTATCAGTCGACTGATGACTTACATCGATCATTGCCGCCCGATTCTAACAATTAGATTTGCGTCGTCATCAGCGGAAGACTATCGATCGATCGCCAGCGTGATGGCGATTCGGTATCTTGCTAAATAGCCGATGCGATCGGCTACGGCGAATATGTTTAATGGTAGTCGGCGCCAATAATGGCGGTCATTGCCGGCTGTATCTTTGCGATCAGTCGAGCAGTCCGAGTCGATGTCACGGTTCGAGGATAACCGGTCGACTGATAATAGCCTTCCAACCTCTAATGCTGTATTTTAAGGGCCAGTTCGATCAACACCATGTTCCAGTCGACTGGCACACTCCAAGTATGACTAATTCATACTTGAAAACATAACCTAAGCCTAGACTTAACCTTCTAGCTTCTCCATCAGCCTTGCGCCTCTAGGATTTGTCTGAGTCCACGACTCCATCCATGCGCTTGCCTTCAAAATCTTCCTTCGGTTTCGTCATGCTTTGGGTTTCTTCTTTGCCAAAGTACGCTTGGACTTTACGCCGCCAAGACTACATGCTTGGACTTATGCCGCCAAGACTTTCCTTTGGTCTTCCTTTTCCAAGGACTGCTTGGACTTTACGCCGCCAAGACTACATGCTTGGACTTATGCTGCCAAGACCTTTCCTTGACTTCTCTTTGCCAAGATCACACTTGGACTTGTCTTTTACCAAGTCTTCATACTTGGATTTTCCTGTCACTTAAGCATGTATACAATTAGATCACAAAACATTGCCTAACTTAGATGATTATCCAAACATCAAAATATATATAAATGCTTGGGGCATTGTTGCACCAACATCCTACTGTTGAAGCATAAGGAACTGCCTTCATCTCCTCTATCTCCTCAGATGTTCTAGGACACATCTCCTTTGCTAAAGGAACTCCATGCCTGAAAGGTAGAAAACCTTTCTTGAAGTTCTTCATGCTAAAATGATCCATAATTGTGTCTATGTATGAAGCTTGGGATAAGCACAACATCCTTTTCTTGCGATCCCTTATAACCTTGATCCCAAGGATGTGTCCCACTTCTCCCAAGTCCTTCATATCAAACTATTTGGACAACCATACCCTTACGTCCGATAACACCTTGGCATTGTTGCCAATTAATAAAATGTCATCTACGTATAGTACAAGAAATACCACTACGTTTTCATCACATCTCTTGTATACACAAGACTCATCCAGACTTTGAATGAATCCATAAGACTGGATTACCTCATCAAAGCGGATGTTCCAAGATCTCGAAGCTTGCTTCAATTCATAAATGGATCGATTAAGCTTGCATACAAGATGCTCCTTGCCCTTTGCAATGAATCCCTCTAGTCGCTTCATATAGATGTTTTCCTCAAGACTTCCATTAAGGAAAGCTGTCTTGACATCCATCTGTCATACCTCATAATCCATATGAGCAGCAATGCATAAGAAAATCCGGATAGACTTAAGCATGGCTACCGACGAAAAGGTCTCCTCATAATCGATACCCTCTTTCTGAGTATACCCCTTCACAATAAGCCTTGCTTTGAAGGTCTCAACCTTCCCGTCTATTCTTCTCTTTCTTTTGTAGATCCACTTGCATCCAATGGCTTTTACACCATTGGGTGGTTCTACTAGCTCCCAGACCTGATTTGAATCCATAGATTCTATCTCAGAATTCATCGCACTTTGCCAAGATACCGCATCTTTATCTTGGATTGCCTCATCATATGTCCAGGGATCAGGTTCATATTCGTTAGGGACCCAATCAAAAGATTCTCCCAAGAACATGAATCTATCAGGCTGTCTCACAACCCTCCCACTACGACGAGCTATCACCTGTGTATCCTCTGTGACATGCGGTGCAGTGACTTGTGGTATATCCTCTTGTATCGGAGGTACTGAAGAAGTGACTTCCCCTTTCAATTCCTCTAGAACAATCTTACTCATGGGCTTGTGGTTCATCACATAGTCTTCCTCTAGAAATCTGACGTTCATGCTAACGATCACCCTCTAATCTCTAGGACTATAAAACAAACCTCCTTTCGTTCCTCTAGGATAGGCAACGAACATGCGTACTTTTGTACGAGGTTCTTGTAGGGGATCGATCGGCCGGCTAGAGGGGGGTGAATAGCCCTCTTTCGTTGGATAACGTAATTTGCTCGTCTACAAACAAGATTAGCGCAACGGAAACAACAAGACAAGCAAATTAAGCAAATAAAGACAAAACAAAAGAAACAAACAATGCTAACACAAAGTCGTAACGTGGTTCACGGCTACACCGCTAATCCATTCATCCAAGGTGAATCACTCCTTTTCCAAATCCACTAAGTCTCTCCTTTACACCAAGCTAGGTGGAGGTAACCTCTTTACAATCCCTCTTCTTAGAATGAGAATTAGCACAAGAAGAAGAGTGGAAATACCCTTAGAGCAATTTGGGAGATGTTATGAGTTGAAGCATTAGGTTCCTAAAGCCCCACACCATTCCTCTTTATAGAGGAAGAGGGTTTCTTCCCGTTGACACAGGAGCAGTCGACTGATGTCCCTATCAGTCGACTGGTCCTGTAGTCGTTGCCCAATAACGGCTGCTTTCCACGTTGGATTTCATCCAACAGCACTGGCATCAGTCGACTAATATTGCCATCAGTCGAGTGCTCCGCGAGCTCGACTCCATTCTGTGCCCGTGCACAGTGCTATCAGTCAACTGCCATCCCTTGGCAGTCGACTATCAGTCCATGTCAGTCGACTGCTTGGGCCAAAAGCCCATTAGTCGGATACCAGTCGAACCCATTTGACTCAAAGCAGTCGACTGCCATTCCATGGCAATCGACTGTTGTCGGGAAATCTCATCCGACACTTAGCCAAATGGCCAAGTTTCACCTAGGAGCTCTACCCCTTCCCAAGTTACATTCGCTCACTCTCATCCCTCGGAGTCCCTCGCCTTTGAAGTTATCTTCGTCCGACCACGTCCCTCGGATGCGCCAAGCGCACGACTCTGCAGTGCTATCCTTCGCGTCTCGCCCTGAAGTCTACTTCCTCCGGCTTCACTCCAAGCTCCTCGTTTGGCGGTCCCTCGGATGCTCCAAGCGCACGGCTTTTGCAAAGTCATCCTTCACCGACTCAAGGACCAAGTCATGAGAGGTGAAACTCGCCAAGGTTCCATGTGCGAATTACTAAGCCCTGCAAGACTCCAACGCACATATCAAATCATAATAATAATCTAACTTAAATCTTTTGCCACACACATCAAAACCTTATCATGGCAAGAGATTGCCTTAACAATCTCCCCCTTTTTGATGTGTGGCAATCCGTTTAAGTTAGGTAAAACATTTGATAAACTATTAAGGAAAGAAATCATGTAAATAATATGATTAGCAACTCTCCCCCTTAAAACATGAAACTCCCCCTAAATATATTCCCCCTTAATTAAACATAACATTTCTCCCCCTTTGTCACCATCAAAAATAATTAACAAGGTTTATATAGCATGACATCAAGTCTAGAGAGAAACAAAAACCAAAACATGCCTTAAAATTGAATTTCAGAAATTACTGGACATGTTATCAGGCTACCAGTCGACTGGCACGTGCATTTCGGGTTTTTCAATTTTTCATGGTGGATTTCAGAAATGCACTAGAAAATATATAAAATTCGAAAAATCATGAAATTTAGGGAACATATTTCTTGTAAGTATATTTATCCATGAAAAATAGTTGTTCATAAAAAATCATTATATTTTCAAGTATTTGCCAAAAATCCAAAAGCTTTTAAAAAACCACTAGGTTTTTGATCATGTTTGTATCCATTTTAACACTTAGTTTTACTTTAAATTGTTTCAAAACATGAATTCACAGATTTTAAAGTAAGAAATTGTTTTGAAATCATATGAAATATCCAACCATGATCTTTGGGAAATATGTCTATGAATTAAACATAAGTCTTCCCCATGATTGGTCTATTATTGCTATTTTGATACCTTAAATGACCATCTAAATGTCATAGGCATTAGTGGACATTTGTATCATCCTATCATCTCACCCATGATAAGTTTTCAATCATGGTAGCCTATGGTGAGTGTGAGATGTATCCTAAAGGCATTTGTATATACTTAACCATTATTTTCATGCAATTTTATCAAGGTTAAGTATCATCCTATCATTCCACATGATCATAAAGATGTATATGAATTAATTTCACATTATGATCATGAAACAAAAGTATTCATCAAATTGTGATCATGCATTAGGTATTACATCATGATAATAAAGCAAATATCACCTAAAGAATGATTTATCTATTTATAGGTGCATTATCATCACCTAACACTATTTCAAAAATATTGTCCCGCCATCCTAAGTCAACCAAAAATATGATATATGTAAAGTCCATATGGTTGACTATCCTAGGGTTTTCCTAATCCTTTAGGATGGATTTAGGAACCCAAAATAAATTCTTTCCTATGGAGTTCACTAAAAATTCTTTAGGGATCCATTTCCTAGCAATTACTTTCTTTTTGTCTTGACCCCTAGCTATTAGACATTTATAGGCCTTTTCATTTTTCTTTTCCTTATAACCTAGGCCTTTCTTGTTGAAGCTTGCCCTTTGGCTCCCAATGATCATGTTAAGGGTATTTGAGCCTATTGTAAATTTTTCTAGGGCTTTGGTCAAATAGTCTACCTTTTCCCTTAGAGCCCTATTTTCTTCTATGCATGCATCATTAACATCCAAAGGCATATAGTTATCATGTGAGCATGCATCATCATTATCATCATTAAAACATGTTTTTTCTAATTTTTGTTCTAAATCCTTAATTTGCTCAAGCATGCATTTATTCCTTTTCTTTGCCCTAAATAAATCCTTAGTGAGGCTAGAAATCATGGACATAATTTGCTTAGGGGGTAGATTCATTACCTCACTTACCAAATCCTCTTCCGATTATGAGGATGTAGAGGAGGCTCCCCCTTCACTTGAGCTTGCTTCTTCATTTTCGGAGGAGGAGCAATCTAGATCATCAAAGGCCATTAGGGCAAGGTTGGAGTAGACATGTTCTTCCTCTTCGGATGATGATGAGGAAGAAGGATCATCCCATGTCTTTGCTTTGAATGCCTTGGCCTTCCCTTTTTCTTTGGCCTTCTTTTCTTCTTCCTTTTTCTTCTTGCTCCCCTTCTTCTTCTTTTCTTCCTTCTTTCTCTTCTCCTCCTTGCTTTTGTTCAAGAGGGGACAATTGTCCCTTATGTGTCCCTCTCCTTGGCAATTGTAGCAAATAATCTTCCTCCTTGGTCTTCTACTCCTATCATTAGATTTATTAAATTGAAAGCCTTTTAAAGCACGCCTTACCCTCCTTACCATATAGGCTTCTTCCGTGCTATCCATGGAGGAGGAGGAAGATGCTTAATCGGAGGAGGAGGGGATCTCTATCTTCTTCTTCCCCTTGTGTGCCATCAAGGCTACTCTCTTGAAGGTTGAAACTTTGGCTCTTCTTCTATTCCTTCAAACCTCGTTTCGTGGAGCTCCATTGTTGAGAAGAACTCCTCCAAGGTGCTCACTTCTAAGTTCTTGGAGATGTAAAATGAGTCCACCATAGAGCTCCATCTTGAGGACCGGGGAAAGGCATCTATGGCCTTCATTACCATATCCCGGTTGGAGAGCTTTTCACCTACACTTGTCAAGCCGGTTAGAATTTCCTTAAATCTAGAGTGTAGGGATTTTACCTTCTCTCCCTTTTCGAGTTTAATGTTGGATAATTGGAAGCGAAGGACATCTCTCCTTGCTAGTTTCGCCTCGGATGTACCTTCATGAATTTCTATTAGTTTCTCCCACATTTCCTTGGCACTAGCACACTCCCCTATCCTATTTACTTCTTGTTGGGGGAGTACATTTTAGAGGTGGTGCTTGGCCTTTGAATTTGCCAAGTATTCTTCCCTTTGCCTCTTGCTCCACCTTGCTTTCTCCAATAGCTCCCCATCTTCATTTCTAGGCAATTCGAAACTGTTTTCAATAATTAAGAGAATTTCGAAATCGGTCTCAAAAAATACCTCCATTCTCTTTTTCCACCAAGAAAATTCCCCCTCAAACTTTGGCGGATGAATATTTTAGCCGGCCATTCTTGAATGTGCTTGTTGTGGCGATTAGTCCTCGACAAGCTTTCCTTGGCTCTGATACCACTTGTAGGGGATCGATCGGTCGGCTAGAGGGGGTGAATAGCCCTCTTTCATTGGATAACGTAATTTGCTCGTCTACAAACAAGATTAGCACAACGGAAACAACAAGACAAGCAAATCAAGCAAATAAAGACAAAACAAAAGAAATAAACAATGCTAACACAAAGTCGTAACATGGTTCACGGCTACGCCGCTAATCCACGATCCTGATTCGTCCAAGGTGAATCACTCCTTTGCCAAATCCACTAAGTCTCTCCTTTGCACCAAGCTAGGTGGAGGTAACCTCTTTACAATCCCTCTTCTTACAATTGAATGAGAATTATCACAAGAAGAAGAGTGGAAAAACCCTTAGAGCACTTTGGGAGATGTTATGAGTTGAAGCATTAGGTTCCCAAAGCCCCACACCATTCCTCTTTATAGAGGAAGAGGGTTTCTTCCCGTTGACACAGGAGCAGTCGACTGATGTCCCTATCAGTCGACTGGTCCTGTAGCCGTTGCCCAATAACGGTTGCTTTCCACGTTGGATTTCATCCAACGACACTGGCATCAGTCGACTGATATTGCCATCAGTCGAGTGCTCCGCGAGCTCGACTCCATTCTGTGCCCATGCACAGTGCTATTAGTCGACTGCCATCGCAGCGGTCGATCGATGTCGACTGATCATTGCGATCCATGTCGATCATTGCTAGGGCCAAAGCCCATCACGGATACCGATCGAACCCATTCGACTCGGGCGATCGGGATGTCGGAAAATCTCATCCGACACTTAGTCAAATGGCCAAGTTTCACCTAGGAGCTCTACCCCTTCCCGGGTTACATTCGCTCACTCTCATCCCTCGGAGTCCCTCGCCTTTGAAGTTATCTTCGTCCGACCACGTCCCTCGGATGCACCAAGCGCACGGCCCTACAGCACCATCCTTCGCGTCTCGCCCTGAAGTCTACTTCCTCCGGCTTCACTCCAAGCTCCTCGTCTGATGGTCCCTCGAATGCTCCAAGCGCATGGCTTCCGCAAAGCCATCCTTCACCCGACTCAAGGACCGAGTCATGAGAGGTGAAACTCGCCAAGGCTCCATGTGCGAATTACTAAGCCCTGCAAGACTCCAATGCACATATCAAATCATAATAACAATCTAACTTAAATCCTTTGCCACACACATCAAAACCTTATCATGGCAAGAGATTGCCCTAACAATTCCAACTTACCAGCATCTGCCTTCAGCACATGTGGTAGACTCCCCTAAATCTGAATATGTCTTAGACTAGGCTTTCGCCTAGTCCACAATTCTGTAGGAGTAGAAGGCACTGATTTAGATGGTACCAAGTTCAGAATATACACTGTCATATATAGATCATATCCCCAGAATGAATCTGGCAACTCAGAATAACTCATCATCGATCTAACCATCTCCATAAGAGTCCTATTCCTTCGCTCTGCTACACCATTCTGCTGGGGTGTGCCAGGTGCAGACAATTGGGATTGAATCCCAGCCTCTGATAAGTAATTCCTAAACTCTCCCAAGAGGTACTCACCACCACGATCAGATTATAGTATCTTGATACTTTTACCTTGACGTTTCTCCACATCAGCCTTGAATTCTTTGAACTTGTCAAAGCATTCAGACTTGCGGTGCATCAAGTAAATGTATCCATATCTTGAATAATCATCTATGAAAGAGACAAAATACTCAAAACCACCTCTTGCTTGGATAGACATAGGACCACACAAATTAGAATGAACCAATTCCAACACATCTTTGGCTCTATACCCCTTGGCCTTAAAAGGCCTCTTGGTCATTTTACCCTCCAAGCAAGATTCGCAGGTTGGGAAATCTTCCACCACTAATGAACCCAAAGGTCCATCGGCTATCAACCTTTGAATTCTTCTTAGGTTAATATGACCAAGTCTTAGATGTCAAAGATATATTTGGTTCATCTTCGAAGGTTCTTTTCTCTTATTGGAATTAGAAGATGAGTTATTAACTTCTATTTGCATCGTGGGAGCTTTTGGTTCAATTGTATATAAATTTCCTATCAATGCACTAGAACAGATAATCTCCCTATTCCTTTTTATAATAACTCTGTCTTTAAAATAAATAGAATATCCATCCATAAACAATTTAGAAGCCGGAATCAAATTCTTTCTAAATAAAGATACATAAAGGCAATTCTTAAGAACCAAAATTTTATTTTTCTTAAAAGGCAAATAAACATCTCCCACTACAACAGCCGCCACCTTCATGGCATCGCCCAAGTATACGGTAATCTCCCCCTCAGCCAGTCGTCTGGTTTCCTGGAACCCCTCAAAGTATTGCAGATATGATCAGTGGCTCCCGTATCTACACACCAGGTGCTGGTAGATAACACCGCTAAACATGTTTCAACGACTAGACCAAAAGATATACCTTTGTTCTGCTTCCGGTTGGGGCAGTCCTTCTTCCAGTGTCCAGTTTGCTTATAAGTGAAGCACTTGCCTTTCGGCTTCTTCACTCCTCCCTGAGTTCCTCCCACCGCCTTTGCCCCAGCTTGTTTCTTCTTCTTCTTGCCTTTCGGCTTAGAAGTAGAAACCTTTTGGGCAACCATGGCTTACGCCTGAGCACTCTGACGAAATAGCCCCTCTGCCACTTGGAGTTCTGTCAAAAGCTCCGCCAACGAATACAACCTCTTGTTCATGTTGTAGTTCAGGCGAAACTGCTCAAAACTCCTAGGTAGAGACTGGAGAATGATATCGACCTGGGTTTCCCCATCGATCTCAGCTCCAAGGACTTCCAGCTCATTCAAATGAGCCATCATCTTGAGAACATGATCCCTCACGGGTGTTCCCTCGATCATGGTGGTCGTCATCAAGTTCCTCATGGCTTCCTGCCTAGCAGCCCAATTCTGGTGTCCGAAAAGCTCTTTGAGATTGAGCATCATGTCATAAGCAGTGGACATGGCTTGATGTTGACGTTGCAGTACATTTGACATAGATGCCAAAATATAACACCGCGCCATCTCATCGGTCTTAATCCACTTCTTATAACTCTCCTTCTCCTTTTCCCCAAAATCATCCGCAGGCTTAGGAGGATACTCTTCGAGGAGTAAATATTTGTATTCCTCAGCAGTCAAGACAATGTCAAGATTCCTCTTCCAATCAACATAGTTGGGTCCAGTAAGTTTATTTTCTTTCAGTATCACAGCAAGCGGGTTGAAAGTCATTTTGAAAGAAAACCTAAGAATCACATAGATCAAAAACATTAGATTTCAAAAAATTATTGATTCCTCAAACAATAAAATTTTAAAATCAACCAACACCTCAAAACACCGAGAATATCGTATGCCATGATAGTGTGGACGTATACGAATTCTACATTTGTAAGAGGAGGTTTTACCCATTAATTTTACTATCTTGTCAACCTAACTTTTTGACAAATAAAATTAATAGTTGGTTCCTCTTCATCCCTACAAATAAAAGCAGTGACTCTGATGGGGAGGATACTTATATTTGTATCTAAGTGTTCACCATTACTCGGTATCAAGGTAATTATCTCGGGTTATGTGCCTTCCGATGGGGAAGTACACACGCTCCTTAATAATTTCCTATAACCATATTCGACCTTATGATCCATAAACAAACTCATCCGATGTGGAGGAAGGCACTCAGAGCCGACGTGCAAGTTTGTTTGCATCACATGTCAAACCGTAATGGAGGCCATGGGAATTTATAAATATATCCCTCTCCTACTTAGTAATTTAAAATTGAGGAATTTTCTATCCTGCGACATGCATATCAAACAATAAGCAATAAATATGAAAAAAAAATATTTTCCAACTATTATGGCTTTTGTCTCCAATATGCCTCCCGTCGTATCGTCATCTCGTCCGCTCCTCCCTACACCATGTACAAGCCATCCGAAGATCCAAGCCGAGAAAAACTATTTTAATTTACATCCATCGATCCTATACTCCACGAGGGAGTGTACATGAAATCTAGATCGAAAGTAAACTAAAATAAAAAGAGTGGCTAAACAATGTCGTATCTAATTACAATAATTAAATACTAGCCTCGTCTACCCCGAGGATTCAACAAAATATACAATTACACACATACAATCACGTACACACATATGACCATAATAGTTGGATCCTATGCCTGCAACCAAAAATTTAACCTATACACATCCTACTATTATCCGGCACATATATTATATGAAAAGTGCATAAAAGTAATCGAATCCTAAACACACAAAATCAGAAACCGTGGCTTTGATACCACTTGAAGGTATTTGCCCCGGAACCGAAGCTCTGATACCACTTGAAGGTAGGAAACTTCGCTTCCCACTTTAATCCGGTCGCTTGTTCATGGCGATCCTGTCGTTGTCCCCGGATTAAAAATTTAATCCATGACAATTAGGGATTACCCAAGCAACCATACCATCGTCGTGCTATTCGATTAGAGTGGTCACTTGAACAAACTTGTTGTTCAAGCCACCAACCTCTATTCTACGAATAGTCATGGAATAGATGATGTACAGATCGCCGATTTTTGTGTTTGTATTCGAGGTCCAAGTAAACTTAACCACAAAACAAAACATACAACATGTGTATAATTGAAAAACAATTATAGACATAACACAAAATAATATAAAACAATATTTATACCTCTCGATCTTCTATTGTATGTCCTTCCTCCTTTTGGACGTCATGTGGGTGACAATCTTCCAAAAGTCGAAGCCTCCTAGATCACCAATCTTCCTTCCTTGCTCGCTCCGAACAAGAGGAAGTATAGAATCAAAACTCTCCTCTTTCTAAGACAAACCAACAAGCTTCCAACTTGAATGCTTGCCACCGGCCAACAAGAAGAAGAGATGAGGAAGTGGGTGCCCGCGGCCAAGAGCTCCAAGGAATCACCCTAACCCTTGTTTCCACTGGCCAAGGAGAAGAGGATGGAGAGGATGGGCGTCGGCCACCTAAGAAAGAAGAAGGAAATTTTTTCCTAAATTGTGGCCGCCCACTTCTACCTTGCCCCCCAAGCCAAAGAAGCAAAACCCTAATCTCTCTTATTCTCTTCTTGCCGCCCACCTTAAGCCCTTATTTATAGAGTTAGGCGTAAGCCTCCTTTTAATCTCCATCGTTGGTTCTAGGGATTTAATCTCAACCTTCGGATCTAGAGATTTAGTCTCAACCATCGGATCTAGAGATTTAATCTCAACCGTCAGATCTAGAGATTTAATCTCTACCATTGGATCTAGAGTTTTATTTTCCATCATCGGATCTAGGCTCCATGAGGTTTTAATAGGCTACAATAGGGACCATGAGGAGGAGTTGGATCTTGGCCAACTAATGGATCAAGCCCACATAAAGTTCCATCCATTAATGATAATCCATTCCACTAGAGGATTACCATTGATCTACCTCACCAACCCCCATATGTTAATATGGGTTTCATATATTATTTGTACATTTATCTCCCCGTGTTTAAGATCTCGAATGTCCGTCGATTAATTAATTTACTGACAATTAATTAATCAACATCTAACTCCATGAGTAGTACCACTCAACCTTATCATCATGCCGGACCAAGTCCACCTACAGGGTTTACATGATGAACCTTATGAGCTCCTCAATGGGACATCATCATCCTAATATATAGGGCACGGTTTCCTTCTATAATCAACGGCACACCATATAAGTAATATTATTTCCCAACTTACCGAGTCTATCGATTTAATCTATAAATCTCGCGCTTTGGTAAATCAAAGAAATGAGTACTAAGTATATGTGCCCATTATTATATCGGGATTAAGAGCATGTACAATATAACATCTGAGGTCCGATTCGATTATGTAGTAAGCAATAAATCAAATCACCTCTAAGTCGGTCCTGCTCAATACACACAAAGTGTACTAGTGTAATTTTATAGTCAAGACAAACCAATACCAAATCACACTACAACCATTCCAATGGTTTATCCATAACCATCTCGGTTGTGAGCTTTTACTTATACTTTACAATGAACTGATAACATGATCTTCTGTGTGACACTACACACCATGTTATTTACAATGTAATGTATCAGACAAATATACATAACCATAAATATGCAAACAATGATCATGTGATTCTTATTTCAAAAATAAAGATGTTCATACAAAAGATAGACTTTTCAATATACATCCCAACACTCCCATACTTGACTCCTTTCAAATTGAGTCAACATCTTGCATTGCTAAGATCCAATCCGGATCAAGCAATGCATCATTGATTGATTTGGACTCAATTTGAGAGATAAGAGCTATTTGACTAGAGGGAGCTCTATGGAAGGACCTAGTTCTAACACCTTGGGATAATTCTCCTACAACTTGGTCAAGAGGATGATTTTGATTAATTCTTAATGTTCTAGTAGGTGTATTAAATTGATTTTGATCTTGGTTATCCTCAATTCTCCTTTCATCATCCGAATCTCCTCTTGCTCCCCCTTGATTATTTCTCACTAATCCTCCCCCTTGATTATTACCCCCTAAGGTCAAGTCTTGAAATTTTTGGGTAATCTCTTAATTTTTGTCATTGATATCATTATCAATGGAGGATTTTCTAGGGTAAGTGATAGAGGTTTCATCAAATTGAACATTTGAGGATTCCTCAACCTTTTGAGTTCTCTTTTTATAAACTCTATATCCTCTTCTAGTGGATGAGTATCCAACTAGGATTCTCTCATCCGCTTTGGATTCAAATTTACCTAAAATATCTTTGGTATTTAAGATGTAAGTTTTACATCCAAAGACCTTAAAATAGTGAATTGTAGGAATTGTGTCATTCTATAATTCAAAGGGTGTTTTTCCTAAAAACCTATGTATGAAAACCCTATTTTGGATATAGCAAGCGGTATTAACCGCTTCCGCCCACAAGTAGCTAGGAAGTGAATATGCATTAAGCATAGTCCTAGCGGCCTCTTGTAGGGCACGATTTCTCCTTTCCACCACTTCATTTGTTGGGGTGTTCTAGGATAAGAGAATTCATGCTTGTACCCTTATTCTAAGTAAAATTTGGAGAAATTAGAATTCTCAAATTCTCCACCATGATCACTACGGATCCGGTTGATTTTGAGACTTCTTTCATTCTCTACTCTTTTACTAAAACCTATGATTATTTCTAGGGTTTCATCCTTATGTTTCATAAAATATACCCATGTAAATCTAGAAAAATAATCAACTATAACTAAGCAATATTTACTACCATTTAAAGAAGGAATACTATGACAATCAAATAAATCTAAATGCAAAAGTTCTAAAGGTAAAGATGTATTAATTAAGGTTTTACCTTTGTGTGATGACTCTGATTGTTTTCCTTCTTGACATGCATCACACATCTTGTCCTTGAGATACTTGACTTTTGGCAAACCCTTGACTAGCTCCATCTTGGCTATCTTGGCAATATTTTTCATGTTGATGTACCCAAGCCTCCTATGTCATAACCAACTTTGTTCTTCTTTTGCCATAAGACACTTAGGGGAAATGTTAGAGGCATATGATAAATCAACATAATAAATATTGGATTTCCTATATCCAACAAACATGCAATCATTTAATTTCTTATGTCTTATAAGGCATTTAGAAGATTCAAATTGAACATCAAAGTTGGCATCACATAATTGACTCACACTAAGCAAGTTAAACTTCATATTTTTAACTAACAATACTTTATGAATAGCAAGATTTGGGGATACCTCAATTGTGTCTTTTCCTAGAATTTTAAGTTTTCCACTATTTCCAAAAGACACGGTCCCCTTGCTAATGTGGTTGATTGTGAAAAATTTTCTCTCATCACCGATCATATATTTTGAGCAACCACTATCAACAATCCACAAGCTTGGTCCTTCTACCTATACAACATGAAAAATACAAGTCTTAGACACCCAAATCTTAGGACCAGTAGCATTAACTACATAGCTTTTGGGAACCCATGCCTTTCTAACTTTGCTCCTAAGGGTTGATTTTCTACTAACAAGGGAGGTAAAGGCTACTTCCTTTTCCTTAGGTCTATATCCTATTCCGGTCTTGTTGTAAATAGCCCTTTGATCCCTAAGAATCATGTATAGGTATTTTGAGTCATTTGTAAATTTCTCTAAACATGCTCTTAATTCACCTATTTCTTTTTTAAGCTCATCATTTTCATCCTTAAATGAACATGCATCATTACAAGAAAGTTCTACATTTCTAATTTCCTTGATTTCTACTTTTAAATCCTTAATCCTAGATTTTGATTTATTTAGAGAATTTTGAAGACATGCAATGGTTTCATAAGGTAACTCTATCCTAGGGGAGTTTTTTACCTCATCGTCACTAGAGGATGATTCGTCGCTTGAGGATGATGATGACTCTTCACTTGAGCTTCCGACTTCATCCTCCATGGCCATGAGCGCAAAGTTACGGGTGACGTGGCAAAGCTCATCCTCATCCGATGTATCTTCCAAGCTTTGTGTATCCCACGTTTGGGCTACCATGGCCTCCTTCTTCTTCTTCTCCTTCTTGTCCTTCTTCTTCTTTTCCTTTTCCTCCTTTTTCTTTAGCTCTGGGCAATTTCGCTTGATGTGCCCCTTTCTGTTGCAACCATAGCAAGTAACATTAGGAGTAGAAATTGAACTACTAGAAGTTTTACCTTTTGAGGATTGGAACATCCTCTTTACATCCTTTTTGGTAAGCTTCCTTAATCTCCCACCAAATCTCTTTACGTAGTGAGCCACCTCACTAGCCGATAGCTTCTCATCGCTACTTGAAGATTCCTCCTCCGATTCGGATGAAGAAGAAACCTCCTTCTTCTCCTTGTCCTTCTCACCTACAACAAGAGCTATACCTTTTTCTTTCGAAGAAGTGTTAGCATGCTCATGTAGCTCAAATTCACAAAAAAGTTCATCTATCTTAACTAAAGAAAGATCCCTAGAGACCTTATAAGTGTAGGGTCGTTCGATGACCGCTAGGGGGGGGGGGATGAATAACATCGGCGGTGCTTGATGGATTACGATCGTGTTCGTCTCTATAAAGCTTATTAGCGTGGCGGAAATATGAAATGCAATAATAAAAGACGACAACACAATCACAACACGCAATATAACATAGTTCGGAACCGAATGGTTCCTACTCCATGGATTGGGCTCGTAAGAGCCCTAGTGATGTCAATCACACACCACTACTCAAATAACTCATTCTCAGAACAATCCGGAGGCGGAGAAACCTCTTACAACAATAAGAATGAAATACAAGCAAGATACAAATGAAATACACAAGAACACGTAAAGAACACTTTACAAATGCACTTTTGGATGCTTGCTTTGTGATTGCTTAAATTGCACTTAGAGACCCTGATTTGCAGAAACAAATCACCCCAAAACTCCTCAAGAACCGATTTATGAATCCCTCCTCAATGAGCTCCATTTAAAGCTGCTCCTTGGGATGGATTTCGCCTAGCAGTCGACTGATCGGGACCATCAGTCGACTGCCCCTGTAGTCGCTGTCTCACAATGGCATGATCCACGTTGGATAAGTCTAACGGATACTCCATCAGTCAACTGATGGCTCCATCAGTCAAATGATGGCTCAATCAGTCGAGTGTTTGGGCCGATCACTCAGAGAACCTTCGTACTGAGATCCACGAGCATCGATTTGCTCGGCAGCCGATCGCGCCCACCTTTGGCGCCATTCGCAAGGCACTTCCCGCAGTCAAACCCTAGTTGACTCACACCAGTTGACTGACCCATGGTCTCAGTCGACTGATACACCTCAAATATGAGGTTTTAACCCAAGTATGGTACCCCCATACTTGCTAGACTACCCATAGCCTAGACCTAAGCCTTCTAGCCACCTCCGTTAGTCTCGTGCCTATCAGATCCCTCCAAGTCATCCATGACTTGTTCATCCATACGCTAGCCTTCAGGTGCTTCCATCGGCTATTGTCATGCTAACAGTGTCTACACCGCCAAGGCACATTGGACTTACACTACCAAGACTCCGCTTGGACTTTACGCCGCCAACCATTGGACTTATGCTACCAAGACTCCCACTTGGACTTTACGCTTCTAATATTCCCCTTGGACTTTCCAAATGTCAAGACTCAAGCTTGGACTTTCCCTTGCCAACCCATGTTGGACTTTCCATGCCAAGACCCATGCTTGGACTTTCCTTTGCCAACCCATGTTGGACTTTCCCTTGCCAAGACCCATGCTTGGACTTTACATGTCAAGTACTCAAGACTTGGACTTTTCTCATAACACTGGTCAACCCATTGTCAAACATCAAATACTAACCTGGGTCGATTGCATCAACAATCTCCCCAACACATGTCAAACATCAATGTTAGACATCCATGTCAAACATCAAAATACTTACTCGAGTCAAACTCGAGTCCGATCAATCGTGACTTGGGCCGATTGCACCAACAATCTCTCCCTTTTTGAGGTTTGACAAAAACACCCTTAAGTTAGGCCCCTAACTCAAATTCCCTTACCAATTATCTCAGATTAGTAATTTTAACATTCTCCCCCTTTTTGACATACATCAAAAAGGTTCTTCTAAGGAGGTTAATGTCTCATATCCAATGAGATCTTACAATCTCCCCCTTGGTCCAAAAACACCTGGGATGCCTTCACTCTTCCTAGTGATAAGTCTCATATCACTTAAGAGAGACACTCCTAAAAACTCTCCCAATTTTCAAATTGGACATCTCAAAATCTCATTTCTCCCCCTCATGAGGAAAAATAACATTCATCATCCCATGATGGATACCTCCCCATAAGGCTTGCTCCCCCTTGACCATTGCACCAACAATATCCTTGGGAAGTCCCTAAGCCAATAGGTACTCTAAACCATCAAAAATAAGGTTCAAAGTTCAACATTGAACTTACCATACCTTAAAAATTGATACATCACCCTATCAACTCTTCTAATCCATATCCAATGGATTTTCACCCTTTTTAATACTTCCCAAAGCATATCCTAGGGCTAGGAGTGGTTAGGGAACCTTACCATAGCTGAAAATGGACTAAACATACCTTGTTTACCCAAAATCAGCTTGGCAGTCGACTTTATCAGGCAACAGTCGACTATCGTGCTCATCAGTCGACTGCCAACAAGGGCAGTCAACTGATAACTGAAATTTCTGAATTTCAGTTATCAGAAATAAATTTTATAAATTCATAAATAATTATACTTAATTCAAAAAATCATGAAAATTCATACATATAATACTTATGACCAATACAATGTGTGAAAAATGTTTGAAAAATATTTTACCCATAAAATAGTGAAATTGACACAAAATTCAAAAGTGAAGAAAAACTTCAATGTTTGAGCCCACTTTGTGTCAACTTCATCAATGGTGATTGCTATCAAAAGATAGACTACACCAAGGTTTTTCAAAATGATTTTAAAATGTTTTCAAAACCTTATATTGGATCATATTCTTTGGGCTTAATGTGCATGACTTGAACATAAGCTTTCCCAATGATCCATAATTAATATAAGATGAGTTTGAGTTTATCTAGATGCAAAACTATGCACCTTGAACTTAACTCATATCCTAGTATCTCACATGTGTCTAGGGTGTATCAATACACATACATATCAATGTAATGTGAGATGTGAGTTTTGTTCATCATAATCTAGGATTTCATGCATTTTTCTAAGGCAACACTACTTGATTCCCTTATACATGGGACTTCAAGTCATGTCATATGTCCTTAATTCAATTCTTATTAAATGCATGAAATGATCATGGCATAAATGATGATATAAATAAATACATGCTCATAATCATGATGTCATGGCATAAGATGGAATCTACGCATACATGACATTTAACCTTAATCCTACACATGATCATGACATATTAAATGATTAAAAGTAGGTATGATGTCATGACATGTTATATGACAAACAAAGCATGGAAAATGAAATATAAAGGTATATAATACCTAAATTTTAATGTTAATTATCATTTGTTATTATTAAGTCCATTTTTCCATATTGTCAATTATCTCCCAAGTGTGCCAAAAACCCAAAATGACACACTACAACCTCTAAACCTAAATTGTGCCAATTTAATTGATTTTTCATAATCCCAAAAATATGTTGGTGCAGTAGGCACCTAAGTCGAACCTAAGTTTTGATTATAGAAAACGATACAAAGTTAAGCATATATTGTTATCTCATGATCTAAATCAAGTGTGCAAAAAAGCCTCAACGCTGGAGCTGAAGGCTAACGACACCCGGAGGAAGCCGCGGTGGTCGGGCGACACTCAAGAGACTTCGGAGGGAGCCGAAGGAATTGAGTGGAAGGCCGGAAGCAAAAGCAACACGTAAAGTATCGAGGTAAGCTCGAGTAAGTAAAGTGAAGTGAGGTCGTGTCCTTTGTACGGGGACGTCCTTAGGCGACGATCCGACCCAAGACTTCCCATGGAAAGTCTATGTTGAGATCGGACGGCAAGTGGCCGTCGAATTCACTTATATTTTGAGCTAACTCTTCATTGTAGTCAAAAATCATGGCCATCAGTTCAACCGGCCAGTTCAACCGGGCCAGTTCAACCGACCAGTTCAATCGGTGGTCAAAAATCAGTCTCGAGGAGTCAAGCTTTATCACCATTTTTTAAGGAGTTTTGTGCCCAATTCCTATTGGTTGAAGACCCATTCGATGAGGGGCTTAAAGGATATAAAAGGAGGGCTTGTCCTAGGGTTTTTCATCAATTAAAAAGTTTCCAAGTGCTTTCGATACGCTCCGACTCTCCGACATCCCTACGACGAAGCACTGCCCAGACGACGACTAGAGCTTCAACCTCCAACCTTTAAAGTCGTCGGTAACGAAAGTTCTAAATTGTATTTCAGTTTATTTCTTTTAGTAAAGATTTAAATCATATCAAGGAGAGGGGGAGTGTCCCTCTACCTTGAGTCTTTATCGAGTTTTGTATTCGTTTAACTCCTATCTCCAACGAGGAGGAGTTTGGTTAGTATTTTGCCCTCCGTGCGTGGTCAAGGACCACTAGGGCCTTGGAGTAGTAGTCGTAGGCTACGAACCAAGTAAAAACCCTCGTGTTTTTATTTATTTATTGTTATCTTTCCGCTACGTTTTACTCGTACCTTAATGAACGATTACGAAAAAGTTTTTATCGCTATTCACCCCCCCCCCTCTAGCGAACCGCATCGATCCAACAATTGGTATCAGAGCCGGGGGTTGCTAAGATTTGGTGAAACCACCAATCTAGCCTTTTTACAGATTTATTTTTCTTTTAATTCTGTTTTTTTTATTTATTTCGCCTTGTTAAGTTTTTCTCCCGCACTACTAATCCAAGACGCGAGTCTTGGTACTTGTTTTCGTGTTTTTGTCATTGTTAGTTTCTTCGTCTCCGTCTATTTGTGTCTTTTGTTCTAATGGCCCATCTCGAGGGTTTTAGCACCGTCCGACCTCCGTTTTACAACGGAGATGACTTCCGTTATTGGAAGGGTCGGATGGAATGCTTTCTCAAAACCCAAATCGAGATGTGGATCATATTCTAAACGGGTTTCACACTTCCGACTAATGAAGTGGGTGACTCCTTGGATTATGATCAATGGACCATTGCGACAAAACGACAAGTCAAAGCCGATGCCAAGGCAACACAAATCCTCCAATGCGGCCTATCCAAGGAGGAGCTAAATCGCGTCGGCCCCTTCATAAGCGCAAAAGATCTTTGGACGAAACTAGTGGAGCTACACGAAGGGACCAATGAAGCCAAGGTATGTAAGCATGATCTTCTTTTCAATAAACTATATAACCTAAAAATGCAGGAACACGAGTCCGCGACCCAACTTCACGCCCGAGTCCAGGACATAGTCAACAACCAACATGCAATCGGGCAAAAGGTCGAAAACCACGACCTTATAAGGTATATTCTAAACTCGTTTCCGAGGACTACCTTGTGGGCATCCATGGTCGATGCCTACAAGGTCTCCAAGGATCTTTCTAAAATTAGGTTAGATGAACTCTTTTCCGATTTTGAATTACATGAGCAGTCCAACTCGGAACCCGAGAGGGGTATAGCCTTGTTTGTAGGATCAAAGAAGAAGAAAATCGTAAGCAAGCCACCACCAACCGAGGAGGAAGACGAGTCCGAAGAAGAAGTTGACCCGGAGTTGACTGCCGAACTAATGAACCTAGCTCGAAGGATAGCCAAGGGACGAAAGCGAACCACGACTCGACTCAACCAAGGTAAGCCTAAAAGTTCTAATATTAGGTGTTATGAGTGTAACAGGTTTGGACATATCAAGTCCGAGTGCCCCAAGCTGAACCACCAAGCACCTAAGCACAAGAAGGCCCTCAACGCGACATGGGAAGAAGAGTCATCCGAAGAAGACGAAGACCACGTCTTCATGGCGAAATCAATTGAGTCGGACACGGAGACCGAGCCTGAACTTGAGTCAGAACCTGAGGATGACTCGGACTACGAAGCTACCTTCAAGTCAAGCCACGGATACGCATCCGGTTCAAAAGATACCCTTAAAGTAAGTCGAACTTTATTTAATACTTTACATAATACGGTTAGGTTTTTGTCTAGGAAGTTATCTAAGTCCGAGTCCAAGGTCGAGACCCTTGTTGAGGAGGTTAAACTCCTCAAACACGAGGTCTCCCTAACCTCTTCGACTAGTCAAGTTCAAGAGAAGGACTCAACTCGAGTTGAAAAGCTCGAAGTTGAGAACTCTCTCTTGAAAAGTCAAGTCGAAGATCTTAGGAACACGTTGGAAAGGTTCACTTCGGGATCCAAAGGACTTGACCTCCTACTTGGATCTCAAAGGGCCGTGTACAACAAGGCTGGACTAGGATTTAACTCAAACACGACTAATAGGTCGTATATGTCGATTGTAAGTCGATATAGGAAACATGTCCAAGCATGGGTCCCTAAGAACCTTTTGATTTCAACTCTAGGATCCAACCCGTACTGGATTCCCAAGGACCAAATCCACTATGTGGATAGACCGAACCGATTCAACGGTCTAGGGAGCCGATTACAAAACATGTTTGTGCTTTAACTTAGAAATTGCATGTTTTAACTTAGAATGTTTGTGCTTTAACTTAGAAATTGCATGCTTTAACTTAGAAAGTTTGTACTTTAAAACTTGTGAACTCACTTAGAACATGAACATAATCAACTTCGAAAAGATTGAGCCTCGGGGAGCCTCTTTTCAAAAACATAACCAACTAAAATTCTTCGAAAAGATTGAGCCTCGGGAGCCTCGGGGAGCCTCTTTTCAAAAACATAACCAACTAAAATTCTTCGAAAAGATTGAGCCTCGGGGAGCCTCTTTTCAAAAATAACCAGTTAGACTAGAAAATAATCTTAGGTGAGTCAAGTCATCATTTTCTTGAACATGGCTTTGTCTAAGGAAGTGGTCGATGATCCGATAAAAGAAGGCCCCTGTGCCTCGCCACGACCTGAAAGCCATGATCTTGAAAAGGTAAACTTGACAAGCCTAGGGTCAAATCCAAATCTAACATAAAATTACTTGAACCTAAATACACTTAATCAACTTAATTGGAAATCATCTCACAAAAAACACATAAGTATAACATGCTTGATCATATAGACACAGGTGAGATGACCTAGGTTTAACAACTTACAACCAATTTTTTTTAAAAAAAAATCTAACATCCAATCCAACCACCTTGTGTGTAGGATCAATGGATGTTGGACAGCGGTTGCTCCCGACACATGACCGGGGATCAACTCAAATTCACAAAGCTTCGATTCAAACGACAAGGATCGGTAGCTTTTGGGAATAACAAGCTCAAAATCATCGGAATCGGGTGATATCGAGCTTAACTCGAATTTTATTATTAAAAATGTATTACTTGTAGAGAATTTGAATATAACTTTTAGCGTAAGCCAATTATGTGACAATAACTATAAGATCGTTTTTAGAAAATGAATGTGTAATTAAAACAAATAAAGCTAAAACAATACTCAAAGGAACTAGGACAAATAACATTTATACAATTAACTTAATCAAATCCTCAGCCAAATGTCTTATGACACAGGAAGAGGAATCATGGTTGTGGCACCGACGACTCGGTCACTCGCACCCAAGACTCGTCCACAAGATGAGTCAGAGTGGCTTAGTCAGAGGCTTACCCAACCTCAACAACTTGGTTAATAAAATGTAATGCTTGTCAACAAGGAAAACAACCTAGGACACAACACAAGTTAACTAACCAGAGAACGAACCTCAAGTGTACTTGAGCTCCTCTGCATATGGATCTATTCGATTCACATGGAGCCAAGTCACTCAATAGAAGTCAATATTGCTTAGTCATAATTGACGACTACTCTAGGTTTACCTGGGTTAGGTTCATCAAACATAAAAATGATACCCTAGATCAATTAATTAATCTATTCAAATTAATCAAGAATCAAAAAGACCTTAAGGTTAAAAGACTTAGAAGCGATCATGGTGGTGAATTCGAAAATCAAAGGTTCACCGACTTCTGTAACCTAAACGGATACCACCATGAATTCTCTTGCCCTAGGACCCCTCAACAAAATGGCCTAGTGGAGCGGAAAAACCGAACTCTACAAGAAGCGCTAGGACCATGTTGAAGCGAATCGACCTACCCGATAGGTTTTGGCGGCGTGGTCTATGACAAAATAGGATCCTTATGGTAAAAAGGCACCTTAAGACCTCGTACGAGATTTATCACGATAAAATACCTAACATCAAGTACTTTAGGGTATTTGGGTGTAAGGTACATATCCTAAACACTAAGGATTACCTAGGGAAATTTACGTCCAAAACCACGACCGGAATCTTTCTAGGATACTCGACTACAAGTCGAGCTTATAGAGTATATAACCACGACACCCTTAGAGTCGAAGAGACTATTAATGTAGTGTTCGATGAAGTGCCCGAACCTACAAAACCCTTAATGACCCCAAGTGTTGAGCCCACTGATACCAAACTCGTCTCCGACCCTGAGATTAAGTCTAATCCACATCAACCAACTTCTCTTGTCGACCAAGTGACAAGTGATCCGAGTCAAACTAGTGTTCAACCAAATCACTCTATTGATCAAGTGATAGATGACTCCAACCAAACTAGTGTTCAACCGAGTCATCCTATGGATCAAGTTGTAGACTCAAACCCAAATCCAACTAGGACTCAAACGAATCATCCTATCGACCAAGTGATAGGAGATCCTAATCTAGGAGTTCGAACTAGAGCATCCTATAGGAACCTTAGTCAAATTTCCTTAATTTCAAAGATAGAACCCAAATCAATTGAACAAGCTCTTCTTGATCCCGATTGGATTATTGCAATGCAAGAAGAGCTAGCTCAATTTACTAGGAATGAAGTGTGGGAATTAGTACCACCACCTAAAGACAAAGCGATAATTGGAACAAGGTGGGTGTTTGAAATAAGCTTGATGATAAAGGTGAAGTAGTTAGAAACAAGGCTAGGTTAGTCGCCAAAGGGTTTAGTCAAGTCGAAGGCTTAGATTACGACGAAACCTATGCCCGATAGCTAGACTCGAATCCATTCGAATGTTGCTAGCTTATGCGCATCGAGGATTTAAGGTATTTCAAATGGATGTTAAGTCGGCATTCCTAAATGGATACATTAAAGAAGAAGTTTTATGTTAGCCAACCGGATTGAAAATCTAGATAAACCCGACCATGTTCTAAAACTTAAGAAAGCTCTCTATGGACTTAAACAAGCTCCTCGAGCTTGGTACAAGAGACTTTCAATCCATCTTAAGTCAAAAGGGTTTAACCAAGGCTTAGTTGACCCAACTCTCTTCGTAAAAACCTTAGGCAAAGAAATATTCATAGCTCAAATTTACGTAGACGATATAATTTTTGGAACCTCTAACTCAGCCTTACTAAACGAGTTCGTTTCACTCATGGAAAGTGAGTTCGAAATGAACTTGGTAGGCGAGTTAAGTTTCTTTTTAGGTCTACAAATTAAACAAACTAAGGATGGTATATACCTATATCAATGTAAATACACTAAGGAGTTAATTAAAAGATTTGGAATGCAAGACGCTAAGATAATAAACACCCCAATGGCGATTAATGTTAACATAGGAGAAGACCCTGAAAGTAAGTCCATTGACTTAAAGTACTATAGGAGCGCGATAGGAAGTCTCCTATACTTAACTGCGAGTCGACCCGACGTCCTATTCGCAGTAAGTATGTGCGCCAGGTTTCAAACCTGTGCTAAGGAGTCTCACCTAACCCTAGTTAAGCGTATCCTTAGATATCTTAAGGGTACACTTAACGTTGGTATTAGGTACCCTAGATCTACGGAGTTCGAACTAATCGGCTACTCCGATTCGGATTATGCCAGTAGTAAGCTCGATAGAAAAAGTACGAGTGGTTGTTGTCAACTTCTCGGCTCGAGTCTAGTAAGTTGGTGCAGTATGAAGCAACACTGTGTCGCTTTATCTACCACCGAAGCCGAATACATCGCGATGGGTGAGTGTGTCACGCAGCTTCTTTGGATGAAGCACACCCTCCGCGACTTTAAGTTAGACTTTACGAATACTAAACTTCATGTAGATAACATTAGTTCAATTAATCTTACAAAGAATCCGATATGTCACTCTAGGACCAAACATATAGAGGTCAAACACCATTTCATTCGAGAACATGTGGCCAACGGAGCAATACAACTCGAATATGTCGAATCGAAGTCTAACTTGGCAGACCTATTTACTAAACCCCTACCCAAAGCCGAATTTAGTCTATTAAGACGAAAATTGGGCATGTGCGTAATAGAATAGGAACTTGCAAATTATATTTTCTTACTACTATTTCTTAAAATTTTCATGGAACTAGCATAGGACATACCTTAGATATCATGCACCTATAGATTTAAGGAGCCAGTACATCTCACAACACATAGGACTAATGTGTTTGTGTACTTAGCCACGTAGATGGGCGTGAGATGTTAGGACCTTACTCCTGGTTCTAGATGTAGAGCTAGTGCATCGCTATGAGCCACGGAGTATAATCATACATACTAACCGACTATGACCTGGACTGGTTGATCTTTCATATCAATCAAGTCAAATATGAGTCGAACATTTTATAGATGAGCTTATTTTCAGTATATTTTTTTTATAAAAAATGGGGAACATGCTTGGACTTTAAATTTAACACTTATTTTGTTTTCCACACACCCCTTACTCTTTTCGATATACGGCAAAAGGGGGAGAAAAAGGCCAAAGTTAAGGGGTCAAAATTAAAGTTAAGGGGTCAACATTTTTAACTTAGTTAACTTTTAACAAAAGGCCAAAGAATTCTTAACTTAAACTTATTTTTTAAACTTTATACCGTTAATATTTTACTTAAGGGGGAGAAAGGGCTTAATTAAAACATTTTACTAAGGCCAACTTTAAGTAATGTTAATTACTTAAAGCAACCCTCAAGGGGGAGGATTAAGGTCTTTCTTCAAGACTCACCCTCGGTCAAGGGGGAGGTTTCCTCAAGGGGGAGTACTTGAAGAAAATCCTTACTACTCCAACTTAATCTTCATATTTTTTTTTGTTTCTCATGCACATTATTATTCTTCATGCTTGCTATTTACTTAACTTTGTATGTGGGTTTGCCATAAATCAAAAAGGGAGAGATTGTTGGTGCAGTAGGCACCTAAGTCGAACCTAAGTTTTGATTATAGAAAACGATACAAAGTTAAGCATATATTGTTATCTCATGAGCTAAGTCAAGTGTGCAGAAAAGCCTCAACGCTGGAGCTGAAGGCTAGCGACACCCGGAGGAAGCCGCGGTGGTCGGGTGACACTCAAGAGACTTCGGAGGGAGCCGAAGGAATTGAGTGGAAGGCCGAAAGCAAAAGCAACACATAAAGTATCGAGGTAAGCTCGAGTGAGTAAAGTGAAGTGAGGTCGTGTCCTTTGTATGGGGACGTCCTTAAGCGACGATCCGACCCAAGACTTCCCATGGAAGGTCTATGTTGAGATCGTCGAATTCACTTATATTTTGAGCTAACTCTTCATTGTAGTCAAAAATTTTGGCCATCAGTTCAACCGGCCAGTTCAACCGGGCCAGTTCAACCGGCCAGTTCAACCGGTGGTCAAAAATCAGTCTCGAGGAGTCAAGCTTTATCACCATTTTTCAAGGAGTTTTGTGCCCAATTCCTATTGGTTGAAGACCCATTCGATGAGGGGATTAAAGGCTATAAAAGGAGGGCTTGTCCTAGGGTTTTTCATCAATTAAAAAGCTTCCAAGTGCTTCCGATACGCTCCGACTCTCCGACATCCCTACGACGAAGCGCTGCCGAGATGACGACTAGAGCTTCAACCTCCAACCTTTAAAGTCGTCGGTAACGAAAGTTCTAAATTGTATTTCAGTTTATTTCTTTTAGTAAAGCTTTAAATCATATCAAGGAGAGGGGGAGTGTCCCTCTACCTTGAGTCTTTATCGAGTTTTGTATTCGTTTAACTCCTATCTCCAACGAGGAGGAGTTTGGTTAGTATTTTGCCCTCCGTGCGTGGTCAAGGACCACTAGGGCCTTGGAGTAGTAGCCGTAGGCTACGAACCAAGTAAAAAATCCTCGTGTTTTTATTTATTTATTGTTATCTTTCCGCTGCATTTTACTCGTACCTTAACGAACGATTACGAAAAAGTTTTTATCGCTATTCACCCCCCCCTCTAGCGAACCGCATCGATCCAACAAAATATATTGGCACATCCTAAACTCTTTCAGGATCATAATTCAAATCACATTTCCAAGGTACCCATAACCTTGAAAATGACCTAAAGTGTCACCTTTACCATGGTTAGGTTAACTACCCATCCATTCAAGGTTGGCACACCTAAACCCATTTAGCGTGAATCGATCATGCTCCTAGGAACCCAAAACCTATTTGAGCTCCTTGTATTTACTAGGTATTCCTTAGGGATAACTTCCCTAGATACCCTCCTAATGACCCTCCTAGGCTTGGTAGCCTTAGCATTTGGGTCTTGCCTAGGTTAACTCTAGGGGTGACTCCCCTTGTAACCTTTTTAGTGGCTTCCCTAGGTTTCCTTGAAACCCTAGCCACTAGGCATCTACCTTAGTCAACCTTAGGGATGACTTCCCTATTGACCTTGGTTTTCCTAGACCTAGGTTTAGTTCCATAGTGATGCGACGAGGAAAATCTGTTCACTCCTTTCCAATGCAATGAAGCACAGAGGGAGATCTCAGAGGGTTCTCACAGGCCGCAATCAGTAAAGAATAAGAAGGTGAAGTAGATGAAACACAAAAATCGAAACCAGCAATCGAAACTCAGACACAAGATGTAACATGGTTCGGAATGAGGATTCCTACTCCACGGAGGTGAGCTTTCTCACCGGATGCAGTGCCTAAGAACTTTCACTATGAAGGTCCTCCTTTACGGAAAAGAAGTTTCCGAAGGTGGAGGAGAAAAACCTCTAACAGTGATATCACAAGACGAGAAAAAATACAAGAGATATAACAACAACAGATCCCTGTCCTTCTTCTCCGGTGAAGTGGTTGTCGCTCTCCCTCTCCTCTCGCGTCTTCTTCTCTCTTGCTGGGTTGGAATTCTTGCATATTTCCTCCTCTTTTCTCTCTTCCTTGCTTCCTCCCTTTTATCGTAACGTCGTGGGTTGTCTCCATCATCCACGTGGCCACCACCTCCACCTGGAGAATAATTCTGTTACAGATATGAGGAACGAAGGCTCCTTGGAATATTGTGTGGGGGCCTCCTAAGCTATGGCATAACACCTCTTCCTTTACTTTTCAGGTAACTAGGTTAGACTATCTCCCTCAACCATCAGCTTTAGGTGAAGCTAGCTTAGGTCTATGGCCCACGGGTGACCTAGCCTTAGGGTTCCTCATCAACCCGAACCAATTCCTCTTTTTCCCGTGCCAAACTTCATTCGGATCGATCAGGTTGAGTCGACCCATTATCCATCCCATCTACTTCTGGAATTATCTAGCTGAACCAATTCCTGTTCCGCCCTTAGTGAAGTGCCTTCCGTCTCTTCTTTGCCGTGCCAATTGCTTCTGCTAACTCTCCCATGCCAATTGCTTCTGCTAACTCTCCCGTGCCGATTGCTTCGGATATTCGCGCCCGAACCATTCTTCCTTTTCTCCCTTTGTTGAGCCGAATATTTTGGATCGGATCATGGGTTACATGCTAATCCTTCTATCTGTAGTTATATAGAAAAGGTACCAGTAGTATCATTAGTCAACCCTGAAAAATAGTCAAGCGAAGTTATAAGCTTGACTTTCCAAATGTATATAAAGTTTCTGCCCTATCTTTTATTTCTTAACTTAAATTTATTCCTTCCCTTATAGCTCCCCTATATATACTCGAGGCGGCCCGACGGGCCCATGGGCCCCGCTTCTCCTTCTCCTTTCGCGCAGTCGAATCGTCACTAAAAACCCTATATAAACCCCCGCCTTCTCCTTTTAGGTATCATTTAGTGTGTTTAACAATCCAGTCTGTTCTTCTGCTTCCGTGATTTTCACCGGCGGCGTTTCGGCAACCCAGTCCTTCCTTTCCCACACGATTCTTCCTTAAACCCCGAGTAAGTGCTCTGCTATCTTCACACCCATGGCTCCTAGGACCATCCCTTCACCCGCCTGGTATGAACATACCATAACTCAGTTAGATTGAAACCATTATTTCTTTAATATTAAGAACAACTACATAGACCCTTCTATAAAATGTTGTTTCACGACTAAACTGCATCGACCCCATAATCCTCCTCCCGGTTCGACATGCTTTTTCTCTGAACAGTTTCTTAATGGCCTATGTCTACCAGCGCCTTCCGGTTATCTAGATATTTTGCACTTTTACAAACTTCCTTTAAACCAATTCACCCCCAATTCCTTCCGCATTTTGTCGAGAGCTTCTATGGTGTTTCAACACCTAAACCTTCCCTTAACCCCTGAAATATTCCATTGCTTTTTCCAACTGAAATCTTCCAAGGCAGGTCTCTTCTATTTATCTAGCCGTTCAGACTGCCAATTCTTGGTGAACCTGCCCACTTCCCACAAGGGCTGGGAAGAATTATACTTTTGTGACTTCCAATCTCTATCCTATTCTGATACCTGGAAGGTAGACCTTCCCGAATTGCCTCCCTTCCGGGAAATGAGGACCAAATGTCCCTTCCAGGAAGTGTATAGAGTATTAGGAGAGTTATATTACTGCTCAAACCACCTAATAGAAACTCCCCTTTTGAGCCACTTTGGATTGTCTCCTCTACCTTTGACGACTTCGGTTGCTATAGGTAGGGTGATACTTACCCTGCAATATGACTTCCTTTCTATGTTATTCATCTTTCTCATCAGTATACTTTGCAGATAATCTAATGCAGAAGGCTTTGGTGGAAGGAGAGGCGATTGAGGCTGCCAGAAAGAAGAAAACCTCGACTAAAAGAGGCAAATCAGTAGCAGCTCCGTCATCCCCTCGGAAAAAGCTGCGGCTCACCAAGAAAGGAGCTTCAAGTTCATCGGCTCGTCTCCCCTCGTCTTCCGACCAGCCAGGGTCTCAGTCCCTAACCATTTATGAGCCGAGAAGAGGAGGCAATACCTCATCTGTCCTTTCTCCATCTCCTCAAGGAGGGGACTCTCCCTCTCATTTTCTTCATTCCTCCCCATCTGCACAAAATTCACCCCCACCTTCTCATACTGAGTCTCTTCAAGCTCCTATCCCTTCCGACTCAAGAGCTACTCCTACCCCCCTTAGGCGTATCAGACCCCCACTTTCCTCTGAAGGGGAGGATCCTTCCCTTCCCATTCCTCCGAGGGCCACGTTGGGATCCTCGAAGATTGGATCCCTGAGGTGAAATTTTCAATCGGGCCAGCATAAGGGCCCTGTGAGCAAGTGGGCTACCTGTTGGCGGAGGTATTTACTATTTCTTTCTAATCTTTAATATACATTTTTATACATCGGCATATACTGACATTGATTTCCTTCTTCCAGGCCTCATCCCAACACCACAACATGGTAGTCCAGCTGGCTCAGTTCCAATCCAGCGTGGAGACCCGCCACTTTGCTGCCATAGCGCAACAAAAAGAGCTCGTTCGGCGGTTAAGTGAGCAAGAGGAGAAGGAGGCGGACCTAAGGGGCCAGTGTGAAGATGCAATGATGCAACTGGCCTTGGTCCAAAGCGAGAAGGAGGAGCTGCAACGAAAAAATGAAGAACTTGAACAGCGCCTCTTCTTACAATCCAGTGAACTGCAACAGGTAGACGTCCTGACCCGTGACCTGAAGGAATATAAAGGATATCTTGGGGACGCCATGATCAAAGCGGTTGACTCCTCGACTATAATTATACAGCTTCAGCAAGAACGCCACCGGCTTAAATTGGAGCGTCAAGCCTGGGAAGCTATGAAGAAATCCTGTATAGAGAAGTGTCAGGAGCTTTCCTCTATAGTGGCGGCTCTTCCTCAAACCTTATCGTCGGTGGCTCGGCAACAGTCCACTCTTCACAAAGAGTACTTTGAATCTCTTTCAACTCTAGGACAACAAGCTATACAGGCGGCCACCGAAAGAGATGCCTTGGCGGCTAAACTGGCGGAAAGTCAAGCTCAGATGGCCAAATGTCAAGACCAGCTGAAGGAGCAAGAAACCGATCTTAAAGGACGCTATGTCAAGAAGGGAGTAGATTTATTCATACTAGGTTTTGAGGGGTCCTCAGCTCAAAATTCCGAACAAGGATACCCGCCTCCTGGCACGGACACTAGCTATTTGAATCCTGTGGATGCGCTGGCTAAGTGTCCTCCAGAACTCTTTGAGTTGTAATTTCCACTATTCTCTTTTTCAGTAATTTTGTCAATAGCTTCTCGTTTGCTTCTGAATAATAAATTCGTCCATATAACTAATTATCATCATTCTGTTATGCTCCTTGAGGGGCCAGGAATTCTGAACCAATTTTAAACTGCTCTCTTTTTATACTGTTATCTCTTTTTCTGTGTCGTATGGCGCAATCACCTTGTTGGTTCGGGGACTTATTTGGGGAGGTCTTGAATGACATTATTCATATCTGATCCGATTTTGGGTCGGGGATTCGCTTGAAGGGTCTTTGCCTGATATTATTCATATCTGTCCCGATTTTGGTTCGGGGCATGCTTTAAATGACTCTTGCCTGTTGATCTTTCCTACCCTCTTATCGCTTGGAAATGATATCGCCTCTTCATCTTCTTCCTTGAGGATTATCACCCATATTCTTATCTATGCCATGACATCATTATGAGTCAATGTAGTTTTAATTTATACCATCATTAATGCCATAATCATTTATGCACATAAATTGTGAATTAAAACTTATTGAGTTAGAATGACTTTATCATGATGAACATTGAAATTGCATTGTCCCAGCAATACGTAACTGAACGACTTCCTTTTCTGCCTCCTACTCCAACTCCAACCCCTCCTACAGGGAGGTCCTTTCGTGCTCCCTTCCCCTCCTTCCGCAATAGGGTGTGGAATCCTCCCTTCACATGGGAGTATACGGTGGGAGACCCCCGTGCCGTTGCCGAACTTCCCCCACTTCCACCAGCGCTGGCTTTCATCCCAGTCCCCTCGGCGGAAGCTCATCCTTCTCCTTTTGATGAAGGTCCATCAGTCATTCCTCCGTCTCAAGGCGAGCGCTTCAAGGTCATCTTGGCGCCTTCTCCCCCCAAAGAGACATCTCCCGCTTCGTCTGTTAGGAGTAATCAGAGAAGATCTTCATAGATAAAGTTAATGTAATCATTTCAAATATGTTAATAAAAATAAGGAAGGGAACTAATATTTGCTTTTGTCTTTTTTTTTTTCGTATAAGTAAGGTTTCTGTCTCCAGAAGGACTGTAATCTGGTCCAAACATACTTTCTTCTATCATCGCCAGGGGATTCGGACCCTCTTAATTATAGTTATAGTTCCGTCGACCTTCCATCTACTACCCCTATGCTTCCTCTTCTTTACTGGCATTTATTGTCCCTATTTCTTCTTCCAATAAATGCACTCTTCTCCTTTATCGCTATAAAGACTCCCGACCCTCACCAGATAGCTTCCATCTTTTCCTTTTCCTTTTATTTGCCATGGACAGAATATCTGAACAGGGTAGCAGTTCTTCTCCTACTGAAGAACAGATAAACAATCGCCGCTACATAGCTAGCCTGGAGGAGCAAGTGAAGGATTTACAACAATGGTTGAAGGAAGCTTCCGCCAGTAATTGCTCTCTGCGTCAACAACTGGTCGGGTCCCAAAAGGAGCTGGCCAAGCAAATCTTCCTGCAGCAGTCTTACCGTCGGCAATTACTGTGTCAACCTCGACCGCACAAAGGAGCTCCATTCATTCCTCCCAACAAAGAACTGTAATACCCTAGGTGTATAAGGGTTTCTTTTGTTATCTCCCCCTTGTAAATGACTCAGAATATGTAATTCTCTCGCATCAGTGAACATTCCCAGTTTATCTTCTTTTTCCAGTATCTTTTGAGTTGTGCCACGCTTTACTTCTTTCGTATTCACATAGACTGACATATAACTGAGGCATATTTCGGCTCTTCTGCCTTTTTACCCTACCGGGAATATAGAACCATTAAATGAGCCAACTCTGCTATCTTACAGGAATAAAACAATATAAAGTTAAATAAGGACTTCAACTTCTCCCGCTTTACGGGGACAAAAATGATATATAACTGAGGAGACCTCAGTTCTTTCGTTCCGCCACCACACATGGATTTCTTCCGCTCTGCGGGGATAAAAATTGAGTATAACCAAATAAATTTTGGTTCTTCCATTCCGCCACCACACAGGGATTTCTTCCACTCTGCGGGGATAAAAATTGAGTATAACCGAATAAATTTTGGTTCTTCCGTTCCGCCACCACACGGGGATATCTTCCGCTTCGCGGGGATAAAAATTTATATACAATATATAACCGAGGAATCTCGGTTCTTCCATTCCACCACCACACGGGGATATCTTCCGCTTCGCGGGGATAAATATTGAGTATATATTGCCCAAAGGCCATCATCATAAAGGAGGCGACGTCTTCATATCATTCCTCTTTTGGGCTTTCCTTCCGAAGGGGAACACCTATATCCGCCCCTTCCCATGCAAATGAGGGCTTTAGTACATAATGGGTCATTTAGAAAAATAAACCTTTCTTTCCCCTTTCACTTAGGGCCTCCTTCACCACAGACGAGGAGCCCAATAATGGTTATAAGCTCATTCTTCCCTCCTTTTATAGAGGATCCTTTGTCTTCGTCTCTTTTGCTATCTTCATCTTTTCGCCTTCTCGTTTCCTTCTTCTTTGCCTGTTCGTTCCTCCGCCGCCACACTCCGTTGCCTCAATCCCTTTTTTCAGCCCTTTTCCCTTATCCTCAGACCCTCAAAATGCATTCTACCTTCTTCCAGGAGATAGCGGGCCGTTATCCTCATCGCAAGAAGGGTGTCGGTCAGCCGTCAGCTCCGTCTTCCTCTTCACCTTCCCCGATCACCACCACGCCTGCTTCATCTCGTCTTTCTCCCTCTCCTCCTCCTGCAACCCTTGTTATCTCCACCCCGGAGGAAACCTGGGTAATTAGTCCTTCCTCACTTCCTCTGACATTTACAAACCCTAGCTCTCCTACTTTTTCTCCTTCTGCCACCAAGGTTCGGAAGTCGCCTTCTCCTTCCCTGCAACCTAAGGATGAACCTGGGGAGGATGTACTTCAATGTCAGCCGATGACAGAGGCTAGCTCACCCCTGCCTTCTCTTTACCCTGAATACCATTCCTCCTCCGAACCCATGGCGGTTGATATCCCCTTACTGTAAACTTCCCCCTCCACTCATCGCCTGAAGAGCCCTTCTCCTCCCGCATATATCACCCCCACTCTCCCCATTATAAGCGAACTTCCCACCTCAGTACCATCTGTCCCATCTTCTTCCCTTTCTCCCAGAAGTCTTCGGATCCTGAACTTAGAGGAAGTGGTTCCTTGCATGGAAGGCCTGCGTCATGCTCTGGATTTGGTATGTTTTCCCAATTAGCTTCCTTATCTTTATCTTACTAATCAATTTCTTTTCTACGTCCGGCATGCAGGCCCTGACCAACCATCAAGAGTTGGATCGCTCCCGTCATCAATATCGAGCTCAAGCTTTGGAATGGGAGCGGCAACAACGGAAAGATTTGGCGAATGCTCAGAATCAAGAATGGCTCCTGTTGCAACAACTGCACCTGTGCCAGGAGCAATTAGCCAAAGCTCGCCAACAAATTCGAAAGGATGCTGATACTATTACAGCATTACGGGAACAACAGCGATCAGGTGTGGAGCCACCCGTCCCCCAGCGGGAAGTCCAACCGGCTCCTCTTGATGAGGGGTCTTCCTCTGCTCGAGAATTAATACATCTTCAAGGGCAGGTAGCAGAGCTCCTCCAGGGGAAGCAACAGGACTCTGACACCATCGCTCATCTTCAGGTTCAACACTGGCAAGTACAGGATAAAATAGGAGACCTCCGCACTCGCTTATGCAAGGAGGTACAAGAAAACTCATCCCTCATAAATTCTAGGGCGCATGCTCACGCCCGTCTACACAGGCAAGAGACTTCCCTCCAGAGGCTGAACACTGAACTCGCACGAACTAGATCTTATTCTGAAGCAGTGGAGGGAATTTCAGCTTCAATGCGTCAAAATATGATGGAGATGACACACCTTGTGCAGCAGGACCAAAATTCCCGAGCCGACGATGTTTCCATCCTAGCCGATGCTATTATGGAGGTGTCGCGACGCTATGTTGACGTACGCCGAGAGCTTCAAGAACAACAAGAAAAATGTCATAGGCTTCATCAGGAGCGGAGCCCTGACCGTCTGAACCGCCAGGAGCGGCTCATCATTTTACTATGCGCCACTTATCAGGACAGATTTAATGAAGTGGTTCGGCAATATGCTGACCAAGGATTACCTCCTCCAACTTATCCTTCATTCTCTTTAAATTGGGAGGCTGGCTTTCGACGTTATCCTCCCGACCGATTTAAGCTGTAATTTGATATTTTGTTTTGAAACGGGAGCTTCCTTTCCCTTTTTCTTTCTCTTTTTCAAGATTTATTAACAACACCGTATTGCACTTGTAAATGACTCATTAATGAAATTTGGCAGGTACTTTGGGTCTAATTAATGCAATCAAGTTAGGAAGTACACCCCTTCGGAATCTCATAATTCCTCTTCCTCTATTCCCTACTTCTCATACAGTGTGAAAAAGTTTTAAATGAATGGCATTCCAAGGTCGTGGAAGTTCTTTGCCTTGGTCATCTTTCAGATAATATGCTGACCCCGCTACGCAGCGCATTACTTCATAGAGTCCTTCCCAGTTTGGAGCTAGCTTCCCAGGTTCTCCAGCGGGATTAACTTTACGCAAAACCCAATCCTCTTCTTGAAATCTTCGAGGCATCACTTTCTTATTAAAGGCTCGCTGCACTCTTTGCTTGTAAAACTCCGCTTGCCTCCGTGCCATCTCCCGCCATTCCTCCACCAAGTCCAATTCAATGTTTCGGATAAGTTGTTTCTGATTTGGTTCATACGCCTTTATCTGAGCGCTACTTAAGAGAACTTCGACCGGAATAACAGCTTCCGTCCCGTACACTAAACTGAAGGGAGTTTCCCCCGTTGTGGTCTTTGGTGTAGTTCGGTAAGCCCACAGGACTCCTGGTAATTCTTCTACCCAGTTTCCCCTCTGAGCCCCCAATTTGGTCTTTAATCCTTGAACGAGGATTCTGTTAGTCACTTCCACTTACCTGTTAGCTTGAGGGTGAGCTACTGAAGTGAAAGCCTGCTGAATGTTGAGACTTTGGCACCACTCTTTGATCTTCTTTCCTTGGAACTGTCGTCCATTATCACTGACTATTTTTCGAGGAATACCATATCGACAAACAATATTCTTCCATAAGAACTGTATCACAGCATTCTCAGTAATTTTGGCTAGGGGCTCTGCCTCCACCCATTTGGAGAAATAATCTACGGCCACCAACAAAAACTTCTTCTGTAAAGGTGCCACTGGCATCGGACCCACTATATCCATTCCCCATTGATCAAAAGGACATGAAGAGACCACGACTTTCATTAACTCAGCCGGCCGTTCGGAACGGTTGCTATGTTTCTGACAAGCGGGGCAAGCTTGCACTATACGAGCAGCATCTTGCTGGAGAGTAGGCCAAAAATACCCTGCTAATAGGGCCTTCCTTGCTAAAGCTCTCCCTCCTAAATGATTGCTGCAGCAACCTTCATGAATCTCCCGGAGTACCCATTCCGCATCCTCACTTCCCAAGCATTTCAATAAGGGTCGTCCGAAAGAAGTCTTGTATGAGTCTCTATTTAAGAGGGTAAACCGTTTGGCTCGGCTTATTAAAGCGGATGCCGCTACTTTTTCTTCACGGACCTTCCCGTGTCATAAATAAGCTATGATGTCAGTCCTCCAATCAGGAATTAGGCTTGATTCGGGTGCGTCTTCCTCCACGCTGCATATTGCTAAGGAAGTATGGATTTCCGCATGGACCGTTTCCAAGGACTTCATTCCTTCCATAGCACTAGCCATCCGAGCCAATTCATCTGCCTTCCCGTTATTCTCCCGCGGGATTTGCTTTAAGAGGACTTGACGGAATTGAGCTTTTTCTTTTTCAAAAGCCTTCAAGTACTTATGCAGCCTTTCTTCCCGAACCGCGAAAGAACCTTGAAGTTGTGATATTACCAACTGGGAATCCGAATGGATTACAATTGAAGAAGCCCCTACCGCTTTAGCAGCCTGCAATCCCGCTAGAATGACTTCATATTCCGCCTCATTATTGGATGCCCGATATCCCAGGCGAACGGCTAGGCGAGTTTCTTCACTATCAGGGGAAATTAATAGAACACCGACGTCGCTGCCCGTAGATCCTGAAGAACCGTCTACGAATATATTCCATGCATCTGATCTCTCCTCTTTTACTGCCGAACCATCTTCCGAGCCGTAAGGTACCTCTGCTAGAAAATCAGCGAGCGCTTGGGCCTTGATAACCGTTAGGGGTTAGTAGTGAATATCATACTCGCTTAGTTCTACCACCCATTTGGCCAATCTTCCGGAGAAATTGGGCTTAGTTATGACCTTGCCCAATTCGCTGTGAGTTAGAACGATGATAGGATGAGCCAAAAAGTACGGCCTCAATTTGCGGGCGGTTAACACTAGGATATATGTCAGCTTCTCTAGCTCCGTATAACGGAATTCCGCCCCCTTCAGGATATGACTGGTATAATAAATAGGCTGCTGGTGAGAGCCTTCTTGTTTCAATAAAACCGAACTAATAGCTCCCTCCGAGACAGCCAGATACATCCATAATGGTTCTCCAGCTATTGGTTTGGCTAGCAGTGGGAGTCCAGCCAAATATTTCTTCAACTCCTGGAAAGCCTGTTCGCATTGATCATCCCACTGAAATTTAGTAGCCTTGCGCAGGATCTTGAAGAAAGGCAGCCCTTTGTCCGCCGATCTGGCTATGAATCGGGATAAAGAAACAATCCTGCCCACCAACTTCTGGGTTTCCCGCAGATTAGCGGGTGATTTCATGTTGCATAGTGTCTGCACCTTCTCAGGGTTGGCTTGCAACCCCTTTTCAGTCACGATGTACCCCAAGAACTTGCCGCTTTTTACCCCGAACAGGCATTTGTTAGGGTTTAGCTTCATATTAAACCGTCTCAATGTAGCGAAGGTTTTATTTAAGTCCTTGTCTAAATCCCAAGTGGTCTTCGATTTGACTAATATGTCATCCACGTAGACTTCCACATTTTTCCCTTTCTGTTTTGCAAAGATTTTGTCCATAAGGCGCTGATAGGTTGCCCCTGCATTTTTTAATCCGAATGGCATTACCACATAAGCGTATAACCCTCCTGCAGTCACAAAGCTAACCCTCTTTTGATCTTCTTTGGCCAAAGGTATTTGGTGATATCCTTGATATGCGTCCATTAGGGACACCACTTCATATCCCACAGTAGAATCTACCAGTTGATCAATATGAGGCAAGGGGTAGCAGTTTTTAGGGCACGCTTTATTTAAATCATGAAAATCGATACACATTCTCCACTGCCCCGAGGGCTTGGGGACCAAGACTACATTGGAAACCCACTCGGGAAACTGGATTTCCTTTACATGACCCGCTTTTAGCAATTTTTCCACTTCTTCGACTATGACCTTGTCCTTTTCCGGTCCAAAATGTCGCCTCTTCTGTTGGACGGGTCGAGCTCCTTTAGTGATATTGAGATGGTGTTCAGCCACTTGAGGGTTGATCCCCGTGAGGTCATGCACATCTCTCGCAAAGATGTCTTCATTCTCCTTCAGGCAAGCCACCAGCTCTTCCTTGGTTTCTAGCTGTTGTGCTATCTGCGTGGCCTTTCCTGGGGCGATTTCCACCAGTTCTCCTTCCTCTACTTTGCCAGCCTTGGGTGGGGATTCCTCCAGGACGCAGACATCCGAAATGATGATAGCTTTGCCTTTGAGGTCATCGGTTCGGGCTTTCTTTTGATCATCCCGAACCATTTGTATGTAGCAGCTCCTGGAGGCCTTTTGTTCTCCATGAACTTCTCCCACCAATTGTCCCACCGGAAATTTCAACTTTTGGTGATACGGGGAAGCCACCGCCTGAAAAAGGGTAAGGAAAGGACGCCCAAGAATAGCATTATAAGTGGACGGAGCGTCCACGATGATGAAAGGGATTATACTGGTTTTTTGGCTGGGCTTTACACCCAGAGTCAGAGGCAATGAAATCTGCCCTGTAGGGTGGACCACATGCCCTGCGAATCCAAAGAGGGGGGTGGCCACATCTTCTAGCTGGGCATTTCCCAGCTGCATCTGTCCGAAAGCTTCCTAGAAAAGGATATTGACGGAGCTTCCCAAATCGACCAATACCCTGGCCACTTCATAATTGGCCAAAGATATACGAATAACTAAGGCGTCCGTGTGGGGCAGCAGGACACCTTGTAGATCCTCTGGCCCGAATGAAATAGGCGGTGCAACTTGAATAGTTTGATCGGTGACGATGGCCAAACTCTCCATGAGACGGGCGTACGACTTCCGCGCCCGGTTAGAGTCCCCGTCGGTAGGTCCTCCAGCTATAACATGAATAACTCCCCTTGTGGGAGCGTTATCTAGATTGGATGAAGGGCCCTCACCTGATGGGCCTCCTTGGGAGACAACCTTCTGGGACGGCATTTGGGGGAAAGTGACTTGAGGTTGTTGATTATGGGTATGGGCCTTACAGTGTTGGCGGTCCTCCTACTGAACAGGCACTTGCAGATATGCGGTGTGGAGGCGATCCAATTCCTCTTGTAACTTAAAACATCGGCCACTAGTGTGGCCATATTCCGTATGATATTGGCAGAAGAATGGGGTGGGGGGTTACATGGGATCCCCCTGTATCCTAAGGGTCATTGCAGCAGACCCTGTTGGTCATAGAATTCCATCTCCCGTTCCTTCCAAGTCCTCACAGGAGGAAGCGCTTCAGCGGCCATGATTTTTAATGGCGGTACGGGGCGAACACCCTGCAACATTGGACGAGGCCTCGGAGCCTCCTGTCGAAAAGGTCGCGCATACTCCCGCCGAGGGGGCGCTTGAGGAGTAGCGGGACGAGCTCTTTTAGTTGGGACTGCTACGACAACCCATTCAGCTCTCCGTACCTTTAATCCTTCTTCTTCGTGGATAAATTGCTCCGCACGGCTTAGCAGCTCCTCATAACTGTCCGCAGGTTGTCTTAACAAGGAACTGAGGAAGGGGCCCTCCTTCAGCCCGTGCTGAATAGCGCCTCTGAAAGATTCGGATCTGGCCGAGGGGATTCCCCTAGCTGCAGAAGTGAATCGGTGGAGATACCCTAAGGGATTACGAGGGTCCTGGGTGATATGCATTAACATAGGCGTCATGTTCATACGCCTTGCACATAAACTCCCGATCGAATCTGTTGGGTTTCCGCATGGCGTGTGTGTTCGATCATGTTTCGTAAACATGAGCACAGCGGAAGCAATAAAAATAATAAATACTCCTATTTATTACAACACACACAACACACGCATGCTATTACAACAAGTGTAGACATAACAGTAAATTAAAATTGCAATAAAAGGAAATTAAACTACGTTATACCTTTCGTATGACGTGTAGCGGGAACGGCATCAACCGGAACGATCCTCGTAAGAATCGTCTCTATCCGTATCCACGCCGAGCTCCTCGATGACTTCGCTAAGCCACGAGCTTCGCTTCGTGACGGGTTACTAGCCTCGTGTTGAAGACGACGTGATCGAGAGATGATCACGATCCGAATCCAAATTGGACCTAAAACAAGTCCTCAAGACTTGCTTCTGAGAGGTATTCCCAACCGATTGACGAATCCTTCGCCCTCCACTCAGAGGATTACCGGAGATCAAATCCCGGTATGTTAGCCGCTGTCGAGCACTAACCGCCGCCCAAACGACGCCCGACGAGGAAAGAAGCTGTCCGTAAAACTGGACAGCTTGGTGGAGGAGATAGGCGCCGCCAAAACAAGGAGACAAAAGCTCACCTTGATGCGAACCTTTTAGGGGATCACCGGAGGGTCGCGGAGGTTCACCGGCTGGAGCTTGGGCCAGCACAAGGGTCTTGACGGCAGACACCTGTGGCCGGGCGGCAAGGAGCTTGGGCGGCACAAACAGGTTGGGCGGCAACTCCTTGGAGGCTAGGGTTTTGATGTTGGATTAGGGTTTAACAATCCCTTAAGCCCACTTTTATAGAGAACTAATTCTCTTAATGGTTAATGGATCATATCCATAAAGCCCGTTAACCCGCTCCATTAAGATAAGTTAAAATAAACCAAACCATAATGGTTTATTTCAAGTTAAAACGAACCGAACCAACTTTTGGTTCATTCGTTTAAAATAAACCAAACCCTTTGGTTTATTCTTATCCATTGGATTAGAACCAAACCATTTTGGTCCATCCATTACGTCTTCATAAGACGCAGCCCATCCACGCTTCCATTGCGACTGAAACAATTTCATGCTCGCTTTATGTTTGGTCCAACCAAACATAGTTTCTCTCGGTCTGAGAATCTCATTCTCAAACTCGTTTTAAATCCTTTGGATTACACTCGTTGTGCGTGTGACCAAATAGGTTCTCGGTTTATGTTGGCCGTCTATAATTAACCATTAATTATAGAAGGATCATGAGTGGCACCTAGTAGTACATCATGATCCCCAATTAACCGAAAAGATCAACGGTTGATCCAGAACTATTTCTGTAACCCTTCAGTAGCTCGAATGAATCGTGCCCCATTCCCTTCACTCATCTTATACCCACTTGGTTCAGGACATGGTCTATTGTGTCAGTCCCCACTAGGCTGACTACGTCACACCTAGCCCAAGTATTATTTCCTCGTCCTACGGATTCTAGTTACTCCACATGTATCGAAGAGTACCTTACTCTAAACATGTAATGCTTTGGCCAAAGACTTTAGTAACAATCCGACGAGAGGCCATGGGTATACATCTCCTCGCAAGGAGTGGTGAATCCTTTATAGGCTATTCAAACACCTTCGATCACTTCGACTTATACCCAATCATCCCGGGTCCACATCTCCTTAGAGATGTTTGCTTAAGATGTCAAAGCATAAGTCTCCATGATCAAGATGACTTGAATACCGCAAGTCAAAGGAATATCGCACTTAAGCCACAGTAAGAACTTCATTGACATATCTATATATGCAGAGAACCATATGAAGTCTTACGACTGGTCACTCCAATGAACTAGTTACCATAACTAGCATCCACGATTAACTCCGGACATCACTATGTCTCCAGCCAGTGAGAATCAGCTGCTTGGATACACCAAGGAGTATACCTCGTGCTAGTCTCAACAGAATTGATGGTGTCCAGATTCATCAATTCATCGACTAGGGATAATTCCGATACATCATAATTACACATGTAGAGATACTCACTAGTTGTGATCCAATCACAAATTCTCTCATGCTGTGAATCGTATCGTGGACATTCAGTAAATGAGTTTAAGATCCAATCAAATACATCAAACATGTATACTCAAATAGTGAATCTTCATTTATCATATAAATGGTTCATACATAAGGCGATTGCCTTAGGACATCTCTCATATATTACTAACAGACTCCCACTTGGCCTAATGCCAATCGCTACGGTATCCAATACCATAAGCACCAACATGACCCTCAAACTTACTTTGAGGTAATGCTTTAGTCAAAGGATCCGCTAAGTTCCTTTCAGTGGGAATTTTCTCGATTTGTATTTCGTTCCTACTTATGATCTCTCTGATAAGATGATAGCGGCGAAGCACATGTTTGGATCATTGATGAGACCACATCAAGTTCATAGATGAACTACTTGATCCAAATCACTTCTCGCCTAAAGTCGCAACGTATTCTGCCTTAGTGGCAGAATCCGCTATAGTGTCAAGCTTGGAACATTTCCAACTTATTGCGCCTCCATTCTAGGTGAATACATACCCAGACTAAGACATGGAATCATCCTTGTCTGTCTGGAGCTGGCATCCGTATACCCACGTATCACCATGTACCCTTCTCCATATATTAGGAACACATCCTTAGTTCTTCTCAAGTACTTAAGGATCGTCTTAACAGCCGCCCAATGATCCATTCTCGATCGGAGTATCCGCCGTGACACTCAGAGCATACGATACATCGGGCCTCGTACATAACATAGCATACATGATAGATCCTATTGCGGATGCATAGGGAATCTTACTCATGCAAATCCTCTCGTCTTCTGTGCGCGGACATATAGACTTCGAAAGGTGTACCCCATGCCTGATGGGCAGATAACCTTTCTTGGATTCCGACATGCTAAACCTCTTAGCACTGGCCTATATATGACGCGAAGACCAAGCAACCTTTTCGATCTATCTCTATAGATCTTAATCCCAAGGATGTAGGTTGCTTCTCCCAGGTCTTTCATGGAGAATGTCTTGGATAACCAAACCTTAACTGACTGTAAGATTGACACATCGTTTCCTATAAGTAATATGTCATCGACATACAATACTAGGAACACGACTGCACTCCCACTAACCTTCTTGTACACACAAGGTTCTGCGGATTTTGTGAGAAATCAAACTTTTGATCGTCTCATCAAAACGGATATTCCACTCTGGATGCTTGCTTCAATCCATAAATGGATCGTCGCAACTTGCATACCTTGGTTTTATCAACCGATGTGAAACCTCAGTGTGTATCATATACACGCCTCGAGCAAGTTTCCATTAAGGAAAGTTTTCACATCCATCCGCCATATCTCATAATCATAATGAGTCGCTATGGCGGGAGCATCCGAATGGATTTAATAGCTATAGCTACAAAGTAATAGGTTTCGTCATAATCAACACCTTGCTTTTACGATATCCTTTCGCCACCAATCTAGCCTTATAGGTAATCACATTACCATCCATGTCGGTTTTCTTCTTGAAAACCCACTTGCACCCTATAGGCTTTATGCCTTCAGGTGGGTCAACAAAGTTCCAAACTTGGTTTTCGTACATGGAATCCATTTCCGACTTCATGGCACCAAGCCACTTATCCCTTTCTGAACTTGTCAGCACTTCTTCATAACTGGTAGGCTCCTCATCATCAATGAGTAACACGTCGTTCGATTCGCTTACGAGAAATCCATATCTCTCAGGAATATTGCGTGTTCTACCAGATCTACGAAGATGTGGTGTTACAATAGGTCCAGTCGATTGCTCATCTACATTTGTGTGTGCTTCACTGTGTATCTCATCAATGTCTATTTGAGTCTCTCGAGCCTCCTCAAGCTCGACGACACTCCCACTGCTTTCTTGCAAGAGAAACTCTTTCTCTAGAAACACAAAGATGCCTCAAACAAACACCTTTTGTTCCACAGATGATAGAATTGGTAACCCTTGTTTCCTTAGGGTATCCAATAAATAGACATTTATCGACTTCATCATCCATACGCTTCATAAGCAGGACAACCCCATATCTTCAAGTAAGATACATGAGGTTTCTTACCATTCCATATCTCATATGGAGTAGTTGAGACTACCTTGGTAGGCATTCTGTTTAACAAGTAAACAGCTGTCTGAAGTGCATAACCCCAAAAGGACTTGGGAAGAGTCGCATGATTCATCATTGACCTGACCATGTCCAACAAGGTCCGGTTACGCCTCTCAGATACACCATTATGCTGTGGTGTATAGGGCGGAGTCCATTGAGACAATATGCCATTGTCTCTTAGATAATCACGAAACTCTTGACTTAAGTATTCACCACCTCGATCCGATCGAAGTATTTTAATACTCTTGTCATGTTGTTTCTCTACTTCATTTCTGAATTCTTTGAACCTTTCAAAGGCTTCAGACTTGTGTTTCATCAAGAACACATACCCAAACCGTGAGTGATCATCGGTGAAGGTAATGAAGTAGCTATAGCCTCCTAAAGCTTGAGTTGACATAGGTCCACATACATCAAGATGTACTAGACCTAGTAACTCTCCCACTGCTCACCTTTCGAAAGGTAACTTAGTCATCTTGCCTTTTAAGCATGATTCGCATGTATCGTATGAATCCAATTCAACGATTCGAGAATTCCACATCGGTGTAATTCGGACGCGTTTTTCTTGCTTACATGGCCAAGACGACAATGCCACATGTAGGAGTCTATTTGATTATCCTTTCGAGCACTCTTGTTTCTCGCTTGATATTGCAAATGTCACTGGATACGTCCAACGTATAAACACCATTGCTTAAAGTTCCAGTCCCATAAAGAACCCCATTCAAAGTTATGTAACAACAATTGTTACTAAACGTCAAATGGAAACCATTTCTATTTAGACAAGAAATAGAAATGATGTTCTTTATCAACGAAGGAACATAAAAGCAATTGTCCAATTCTAAGACAAGTCTTGTAGGGAGTTTCAACAAATACGTTCCGATGGCGAGTGCAGCAACCTTTGCTTCATTCCCAACACGTAAATTTGACTCTCCCTTGACGAGTCTTCTTCTATTCCTTAGCCCATGTATGTCATTACATATATGTGAGCCACACTCAGTATCCAATACCCAAGTGTCTAAGGAAATAGAATGACAATCAATAAAGAAGATTTCTGAAGAAGATGGGGCATCCGATGCCTTATCCTTCTTCACGGACTCTTGATAAACCTTGCAATTTCTTCGCCAATGACCCTCCTTGCCATAATGATGGCAAGTTTCCTTTTGTGCTAGTTCTACCTTCTTAGCCCTTCTCTTCTTTCCCTTCTGCTGTTCCTTTGACCTCCTCTTAGAACCTTTCTTCGAGGAATCAACTAACAGCACTGTCCCCTGCTCATGCTTCTCAGAAGACTCCATAGTCTTCAGCATATTGAGCAGTACCACAGATGAACCTCCTTGCATCTCAGAGGTGAAGAGGAGCTTGGAGACTTCGAACCTTTCGAATCTCACTTGCTCATCAACCAACTCACAGAGATGAAGGACTACGATATGAGCATCCATATGCTCATGCTGCTTTCGTAGCTTGGGTTCCATCGTTGCTAGCATGATGCAACTCATTTGTTCAGAATCACTCACATGTTTCTGATAGGCCAATAATTGGTCTAGAGTTGCATCGTCACTAGGACGGGCGGGAAGAGGCGCTTCGAGGACATTTGCAAGCTTTTCAACCTTGAGAACAATTCTCAAGCTTCTAAGCTAGTCCATGAAGCTCGGCCCAGTCAATTTATTTGAATCCAAAATGGAACGCAAATTCAAACACATCATGATCAATATATTAACTTAGAAATACAAAACGAGCATATATAAGAAAGATGATTTTAAAATGCATCAATATACATTTATAAATCCCATTCATTTTTCGAATTTCAAAAAACCCCAAAATCACTTCGGGAGATCGTAGGTCCATCTCCGAATGGGCTGATATCCATCATAGATAAGAACAACCTTGGAGTGAGTCCAACAAGCCATTCTTAGCTATGATGGTGGGTATCAAGTATACCGATTACATATCATATATATGTAACTATCACAATGTGCTATCAACTAATTGAATGTTTACACATACATTGGGTTGTTAACACATTAACAAGTATGCATCATATGCATATCACCCAACTTCACCTCTCTTCACATCGACCTTGGAGTGAGTCCAACAAATCGATGCTCCAAGTTAAAGTCGACCCATTAATCGCGAAATAGTTTTAATATGGTTAGAGCGCATTCAACCAATTAGCCAGGCTTGGAGTGAGTCCAACAACCCAAACTAACGATTGACCTCTGACTCTTACCATATTAGAATTAAACTATTCCAATGATTTGAACATGTTCAGGTTCGAGCCGGGCTTGGAGTGAGTCCAACAACCCAAACAAGAAACAGAACTCTGGTTCTAACCATATTAATGGAAGGTGTAGGCTTTAATATTGAGTTAGGGTTTTATGTCTCATCCTCTTTGCATGCAAATAACTATTATCTACATGGCATGGCATACATGGCATACATCTACATGTCACGACACGCATGGCATAATGTTATGCATCTAATGCAATTACATGGCATACAATTATGTCATGTATATATTTCCTTATATGTCATAACTATTTATGGAAATAAAATATGTTTAAGATTTGATTCTCCAAATCAAATCATAATTAAATTAGGAAACAAATTTCCAAATCTAATCACATATTTTATTCATGGAATTATTTGATTAAGGAAAATCTATTTAGGAAACCAATTTCCTAAATCATTAAAACTACTTATGGAAATAAAATATTTTAATATTTGATTTCACAAATCAAATCATGATTAAATTAGGAAACAAATTTCCAGAATCTAATCAAATATTTTATTTATGGAAAATATCAATTTCCATAAATACTTCCAACTTTCCAAAAGTGGAAGATTTCCATAAATACTTCTAGACTTTCCAAAATTGAAAATTTCCATAAATACTTCTAAATTTCCAAAATTAGAAAATTTCCAGAAATACATTATGACTATCGCAAAACCATTTTACGATTATGTCTAAACACAACCTGGGCTCGATACCATCATGGTTTCCACCACAAGGCAGGTGTGTTCGATCATGTTTCAGAAACATGAGCACATGGAAGCAATAAAATAATAAATACTCCTATTTATTACAACACACACAACACACGATGCTATTACAACAAGTGTAGACATAACCGTAAATTAAAATTGCAATAAAAGGAAATTAAACTACGTTATACCTTTCAGATGACGGTAGCGGAACGCAAGATCAACCGAACGATCCTCGTAAGAATCGCCTCTATCCGTATCCACGCCGAGCTCCTCGATGACTTCGCTTAAGTCACGAGCTTCGCTCTTCGTGACGGGTTACTAGCCTCGTGTTGAAGACGACGTGATCGAGAGATGATCACGATCCGAATCCAAATTCGACCTAAAACAAGTCCTCAAGACTTGCTTCTCCGAGAGGTATTCGCCAACCGACGATTTAATCCTTCGCCCCTCCACTCAGAGGATTACCGGAGATCAAATCCCGGTATGTTAGCCGCTGTCGAGCACTAACCGCCGCCCAAACGACGCCCGAAGAGAGAAGAAGCTGTCCAGAAAACTGACAGCTTGGTGGAGGAGATAGGCGCCGCCAAAACAAGGAGACAAAGCTCACCTTGATGCCGAACCTTTAGGGATCACCGAGGGTCGCCGGAGGTTCACCGCTGGAGCTTGACGCCGCAAGGGTCTTGACGGCAGCACAATCAAGCTGGGCGGCAAGGAGCTTGGGCGGCACAACAGGTTGGGCGGCAACTCGAGGCTAGGGTTTTGATTTTGGATTAGGGTTTAATAATCCCTTAAGCCCACTTTTATAGAGAACTAATTCTCTTAATGGTTAATGGATCATATCCATAAAGCCCGCTAACTCCGCCTCCATTAAGATAAGTTAAAATAAACCAAACCATGATGGTTTATTTTAAGTTAAAACGAACCAACCAACTTTGGTTCATTCGTTTAATATAAACCAAACCCTTTGGTTTATTCTCATACCATTGATTAGAACCAAACCATTATGGTCCATCCATTATGTCTTCATAATACAATGCCCATCCACGATTAAATTGCGACTGAAACAATTTCATGCTCGCTTTATGTTTGGTCCAACCAAACATAGTTTCTCTCGGTCTGAGAATCTCATTCTCAAACTCGTTTTAAATCCTTTGGATTACACTCGTTGTGCGTGTGACCAAATAGGTTCTCGGTTTATGTTGGCCGTCTATAATTAACCATTAATTATAGAAGGATCATGAGTGGCACCTAGTAGTACATCATGATCCCCAATTAACCGAAAAGATCAACGGTTGATCCAGAACTATTTCTGAAACCCTTCAGTAGCTCGAATGAATCGTGCCCCATTCCCTTCACTCATCTTATACCCACTTGGTTCAGGACATGGTCTATTGTGTCAGTCCCCACTAGGCTGACTACGTCACACCTAGCCCAAGTATTATTTCCTCGTCCTACGGATTCTAGTTACTCCACATGTATCGAAGAGTACCTTACTCTAAACATGTAATGCTTTGGCCAAAGACTTTAGTAACAATCCGACGAGAGGCCATGGGTATACATCTCCTCGCAAGGAGTGGTGAATCCTTTATAGGCTATTCAAACACCTTCGATCACTTGACTTATACCCAATCATCCGGGTCCACATCTCCTTAGAGATGTTTGCTTAAGATGTCAAAGCATAAGTCTCCATGATCAAGATGACTTGAATACCGCAAGTCAAAGGAACATCGCACTTAAGCCACAAAGAAGAACTTCATCGACATATCTATATATGCAGAGAACCATATGAAGTCTTACTACCGTCACTCCAATGAACTAGTTACCATAACTAGCATCCACGATTAACTCCGGACATCACTATGTCTCGGCCGGTGAGAATCATTGCTTGGATACACCAAGGAGTATACCTCGTGCTAGTCTCAACGGGAATTGATGGTGTCGGATTCATCAATTCATCGACTAGGGATAATTCGATACATCACAATTACACATGTAGAGATACTCACTAGTTGTGATCCAATCACAAATTCTCTCATCTGTGAATCGTATCGTGGACATTCAGTAAATGAGTTTAAGATCCAATCAAATACATAAAACATGTATACTCAAATAGTGAATCTTCATTTATCATATAAATGGTTCATACATAAGGCGATTGCCTTAGGACATCTCTCATATATTACTAACATGAACATTCCCCGGAAATCAACGAAACAAGTGATGGATCCTTGGGGCAGAGTATTAAACTACTTTTGTGCCGAGCCAGTTAAAGTGGTCCGGAAGACTCGGCACTTGAGAGCATCAGTATAACAGTGGAGCGAGGATGCTCCGTCAAATTGAGATATGTGCTCTTCGGGATCCGTCGAACCATCATACTTATCGATATGAGGATTCCGGAAGTAAGACGGAGGGACTTCAGAGAGAATGTCTATTGTAAAGGGACTGGGCTCGTATACTTCCGGAGGTCTGGTTGATTGACTTTCGCCCTATTCTTCTCTGCGTGTTTGGGTGAAGGGCATAGTGTTCTGAGGTGTTCTTCCCCCAAGTCCTCCTCCAGGCAATATTTCCACATTGACAGTTGTACGAGATGGGGGAGGCATTTCTGGGGGTGGGCCTCGGGAAGAAGGTTCACCGGAATGCGAATGCAGATATCCGGTCCTTCTCCTTTCCCTAGCGAGGGCCTCTGTAATAGCGTCATCCATCAGGGCCTTCAGCTGTGATGGTAGAAGGGTGATGGGGTGCTCCTCCACTGCAGAGATAGTGGGTTATTGTACCTCTTCAGGTTGCATCTCGACGTCCAGCTCAATGTTCCCACAGACGGCGCCAACTGATGTGACGAGGAAAATCTGTTCACTCCTTTCCAATGCAGTGAAGCACAGAGGGAGATCTCAGAGGGTTCTCACAGGCCGCAATCAGTAAATAATAAGAAGGTGAAGTAGATGAAACGCAAAAACTGATACCAGCAATCGAAACTCAGACACAAGATGTAACGTGGTTCGGAATGAGGATTCCTACTCCACGGAGGTGAGCTTTCTCATCGGATGCAGTGCCTAAGCACTTTCACTATGAAGGTCCTCCTTTACGGAAAAGAAGTTTCAGGAGGTGGAGGAGAAAAAACTCTTACAGTGATATCACAAGACGAGAAAAAATACAAGAGATATAACAACAACAGATCCCTGTCCTTCTTCTCCGGCGAAGTGGTTGTCGCTCTCCCTCTCCTCTCGCGTCTTCTTCTCTCTTGCCGGGTTGGAATTCTTGCGGATTTCCTCCTCTTTTCTCTCTTCCTTGCTTCCTTCCTTTTATCGTAACGTCGTGGGTTGTCTCCATCATCCACGTGGCCACCACCTCCACCTGGAGAATAATTCTGTTACAGATATGAGGAACGAAGGCTCCTTGGAATATTGTGTGGGGGCCTCCTAAGCTGTGGCATAACGCCTCTTCCTTTACTTTTCAGGTAACTAGGTTAGACTGTCTCCCTCAACCATCTGCTTTAGGTGAAGCTAACTTAGGTCTATGGCCCACGGGTGACCTAGCCTTAGGGTTCTTCATCAACCCGAACCAATTCCTATTTTTTCCGTGCCAAACTTCCTTCGGATCGATCAGGTTGAGTCGACCCATTATCCATCCCATCTACTTCTGGAATTATCTAGCTGAACCAATTCATGTTCCGCCCTTAGCGAAGTGCCTTCCGTATCTTCTTTGTCGTGCCAATTGCTTCTGCTAACTCTCCCGTGCCAATTGCTTCTACTAACTCTCCTGTGCCAATTGCTTCTGCTAACTCTCCCGTGCCGATTGCTTCGGATATTCGCGCCCGAACCATTCTTCCTTTTCTCCCTTTGCTGAGCCGAATATTTTGGATTGGATCATGGGTTACATGCTAATCCTTCTATCTGTAGTTATATAGAAAAGGTACCAGTAGTATCATATAGTCAAATGAAACACTATGGTAAGTAGGCATTACCTTCTTAGACATAGGCTTGTGACTCAAACCTTGCCTCTTAGATAGTTCTTGCCTCTTACACTCTGGGTTTTGACTATTTGACCCTTTAATTGAATTTTGCATCTTCCTAAGGGTCTTTTCAAGTTTCTCAAGTCTTGACCTCAAAGCTTGATTTTCTAACTCTAATTGTCCATTTTTTTATTTTTCATTTGGTCTTTAGGCATTACCATTTCCTCTAGGCATATGCCTACCCTTCTTAGGGTTAATGCTTAAATGGTTTTCTATTTTTCTAATGCTTTTAGGAAGAGTTTTTCTAGGGACATTAGTGTCAAATTTCTCCTTATTGCTAAAATGGACACTCTTAGCACCTAGACAATAAAATCTATTATTTCTAATATGCTCCTTATGATAGATAGTAAGATTGCTAACATAGCATGCTTTTGATGACTAAATGAAGAAGAAGCATACTTAAAAATTACCTTAGGGTTTGCCTTAGCTCCCCTTACATGTGTAGCTCCCTCTTGAGTCTTTTTCCTCCCCTTGGGGCATTGACTCCTAAAATGGCCTTTTTGGTTGCATTTGAAACAAGTAATGTGCTCCTTGCTTCTTCTAGTGGGGACACCGACATTCTTGACTATTGGAGTCGGTGGAGTTCTTTTAACCTTCTTAGGGCACTTGCTCTTATAGTGTCATACTTTACTACACTCAAAGTATATAATATGATTTTTATTATTAATCGAAATGCTTGAGTTACCTAGGTCAGTGGTAAGTGCTGGAGTTTAAGCTTCTTCATCTTGACCGGATGTAGAGGCTTCTTCTTGATGCTCCGGAGTGGAAATCCTCTCCTCCCCCTCAATCCTAGAGGTGGAGGCTTCTCATACTTCTTCTACCTCCTCTTCCACCGATCCGGAAGTTGACTCCTCCTCAACTTCTGAATCCTTACTTGCTTGTGAGGATGAGGATTTTTCTTCTTCGGGCTCTTAGACCGGTTGAGGGTTCTCATGGAGCTTGGCCAATTCTCTCCAAAATTCCTTTGCATCCTTGCATTCTCCTAATTTGGACACAATATCGTTAGGAATTAAATCACTCAAAAATTTGATTACATTATTACTCCTTTCGAATCCTTGGAGTTGTTCTTCGGTTCACTTCTTCATTTTGAGGAACCCTCCCTTATGCCCTCTTGGAAATTGGAACCCTTCCATCAAAGTGGCCCAATCATCTAAGTCCATCATCATCATAAAATCTTCAATCCTCGCCTTCCATTGTCTAAACCCTTCTTGTCCATAGAAGGTATATGGGATCGCCGTGTTGATGTCTCATCCTTGTTGTTCTTCTAGATCCATCTTCTTCCTCTTCACCCACTAACGTCTTTTGCTCCCAGCGATTAGTCTGTAGAAGAGCCCCGGGCTCTGATACCAATTGTAGGGTCGTTCAGTGACCGCTAGGGGAGGTGAATAGCATCAGCAGTGCTTGATGGATTACGATCGTGTTCGTCTCTACAAAGCTTGCTAGTGCGGCGGAAATATGAAATGCAATAATAAAAGACGACAACACAATCACAACACGCAATATAACATGGTTCGGAACCGAATGGTTTCTACTCCACGGATTGGGCTCGTAAGAGCCCTAGTGATGTCAATCACACACCACTACTCAAATAACTCATTCTCGGAACAATTCGGAGGCAGAGAAACCTCTTACAACAATAAGAATGAAATACAAGCAAGATACAAATGAAATACACAAGAACACGTAAAGAACACTTTACAAATGCACTTTTGGATGCTTGCTTTATGGTTGCTTGAATTGCACTTGGAGACCCTGATTTGCAACAACAAATTGCCCCAAAACTCCTCAAGAACCTATTTATGAATCCCTCCTCCACGAGCTCCATTTAAAGTTGCTCCTTGGGTTGGATTTCGCTTGGCAGTAGACTAATCGGGACCATCAGTCGACTGCCCCTGTAGCCACTGTCTCACAATGGCATGATTCACGTTGGATAAGTCCAACGGATACACCATCAGTCGACTGATCATACCCATTAATCGACTGATGGCTCAATCAGTCGAGTGTTCGAGCCGATCACTGACCGAGAACGCGTGCCCGAGATCCCGAGCATCGATCGATGATCACTAGATCGCGACGCCCACCTGCGATCGTCCGGGGCACTTCCGCAGTCAAACCCTAGTTAACTCACACCAGTCGATTGACCCATGGTTCCAGTCGACTGATACACCTCAAACATGAGATTTTAACCCAAGTATGGTGCCCCCATACTTGCTAGACCACCCGTAGCCTAGACCTAAGCCTTCTAGCCACCTCCATCAGCCTCGCGCCTATCGGATCCCTCCAAGTCATCCATGACTTGTTCATCCATATGCTAGCCTTCAGGTGCTTCCATCGACTATTGTCATGCTAACGGTATCTACACCGCCAAGGCACATTGAACTTATGCTGCCAAGACTCTGCTTGGACTTTACGCTATCAACCATTGGACTTATGCTGCCAAGACTCCCGGTTAGACTTTATGCCACCAATATTCCCTTTGGACTTTCTAAATGCCAAGACTCAAGCTTGGACTTTCCCTTGCCAACCCATGTTGGACTTTCCATGTCAATACCCATGCTTGGACTTTCTTTTGCCAACCCATGTTGGACTTTCCCTTGCCAAGACCAATGCTTAGACTTTACATGCTAAGTACTCAAGACTTGAACTTTTCCCATGACACTGGTCAACCCATCGTCAAACATCAAATACTAACCTGGGTCGATTGCATCAGCAATCTCCCCAACACATGTCAGACATCCATGTCAAACATCAAAACACATACTCGAGTCAAACTCGAGTCCAATCAATCGTGACTTGGGCCGATTGAACCAACAAAAAGCATCTACCATTGATGCCCATAAAGTTATTCTAGGGAAAGCTTGAAGGACATACCTTACAAGGTCTCGGTTTTTGACCTTCTTACCTATTACATGTAGTCCATTGACTACCTCCTTGAAGCGACCGTGCATTTGGCTCACGGTCTCATTGTTCTTCATGTTGAGACTTTAGAGTTGACCTATAAAAAGGTCCCTCTTTGCTCTTCTTGTCTCCTTTGACCCTTCATTTAGTTCGATGAGCTTATCCCAAAGCTCATTTGCAGATTCGAATGGTCATACTTTGGATAGTTGCTCCTTTGATAGACCACATTGGAGTGTGGTTGTTGCTTTTGCATTTGCTTGCGCCTTCTTTGACATTTCCCTTGTCTAGTCCTTGGTTGGTAGTGGCGCTCCAAACTCATCGACCGGCTTCTTGAACCTATCTACAACACTAAACCAATTGTCAATATCATTCATAAGGTAGTATTCCATCCTATATTTCCAATATCCAAAGTCATTGCCATCGAAGAATGGAGGCCTCGTCGTGCTATATCCCTCTTGAAATGTCATCATGCTCCGGTTGATTGTTAGATCTTTCGATGCGATCCGGGCTCTGATACCACTTGTTAGGGATCTTTAGAAGGCTAGAGGGGGGTGAATAGCCTCTTTTCTTTTCTACAAGAAAGGTTAGAGGAAGCAAAACAAATACTAAACGAAATTAAGAAGCTTAAAACACAATCGCTAACAAGAAGAGTTTTAGCATGGTTCGGAGATTAAGCTTCTACTCCACGGCGATCCTTAAGGTGGATCAATCCAAATGAGTCTCCACTAAGAAAGCTTCCTTTACAAACACACTCCTCTTCTTACAATTGATGAAGATGAGAATTAGAGAAGAGGAGGATTTAAAACACTTAGAAAGCTTAGGAAAAATGTGGGATCTCGAGAGTATAATTTGAATATAAGCACTAGCCTCCTCAAGCACCCCATGGTCTCTTTTTATAGAGAAGATGTTGATTTTTCCGTTGAGCCTCGAGCAGTCGACTACTATTGTAGCCGAAGCAATCCAACGACTTCTGACAAGTCGGATTCACAATCATCACTACCTAACGGAAAAGCCGATCAGTCGACTGATTGAGTAACCAATCGAGTGCTCCAAGCGATCACTTGACTGGAGAATCTTGCGTCCACTTATAGCGATCATTGTTGGGGTATAACGATCGTGATGGGTGAACGATCAAGCTGTCGAAACCCTAGCGATCATTGTGCCCACGAGAACTTCGATCAACCGGTCAGTAGTGTGGCGATTAATCGAGACGAAGCACCAGTCGACTAATACACTTCAAGTATGAATAAATCATACTTAAATTAACCCCCTAGGCCTAGACTTAATCTTCTAGCTCTTCCTTCAGCCTTGTGCCTCTAGGATCCCTCTGAGTCCGTGACTCCTTCATCCTTGCGCTTGCTTCCAAGAGCTTCTATTGGTTTCATCATGTCTTGGGTTTCTCTTTTGCCAAAGGGCCGCTTGGACTTTACGCCGTCAAGACTATATGCTTGGACTTACGCTGCCAAAACCTTGCCTTTGGTCTTCCTTTGCCAAGGTCCGCTTGGACTTTACGCTGCCAAGACTACATGCTTGGACTTACGCCACCAAGACTTTTCCTTGGACTTCTCTTGCCAAGATCATACTTGGACTTTCCTTCACCAAGTCTTCATACTTGGATTTCCTGTCACTTAACACGTTCATGGTTAGATCACAAAACATTGTCTAGCTTTAGATGATTATCCAAACATCAAAACATAAATGTTTGGGGCATTGTTGCACCAACAAAGATGCTTTGGCACACAACATGTACGTGACCAATGTCCAATCACCCCACATCGGTAGCATTTATTCTCAACATTCCGACTAGATCCATTTTTTTCTTATTTTTTATCATTATATTTCCACTTCTGGTTGTTTGTATGTCCACCATGATCATTACGGTAAACATTCCAGCCACAACCATGACCACGACTATGACCACGACCACGACCACGACCACATCCTCATCCACGATTATTTTCAAATCCTCGTCCATGTCCAGAATTGTTATGAGTTGTCACATTCACTTTAGGGAATGGACTAGAGCCAGTTGGACGAGATTCATGATTTTTCATTAATAACTCATTATTTTGTTTAGCCACAAGCAAACAAGAAATTAGTTCAGAATATTTCTTGAACCCTTTCTCTCGATATTGCTACTGCAGGAGCATATTCGAGGCATGAAAAGTGGAGAGTATTTTCTCTAACATATCATAATCAGTAATATTCTCTCCACATAACTTTAATTGAGAACTGATTTTAAAAATTACCGAATTGTATTCACTCACAGATTTAAAATCTTGGAATCGCAAATGAATCCAATCATAACGAGCTTTAGGAAGCATTACCATTTTTTGGTGATTAAACCTTTCCTCTAAAATTTTCCATAACTCAAGTGGATCTTTCACTATTAAACACTCGATTTTTAAATCTTCGTGGAGCTGATGACGGAGAAAAATCATTGTCTTGGCTCGATTTTGCAAAGTCTCTTTATTATTTTATTTAATTATATTGTTTCTCCGAGTCCATTTGCATTTAAATGGATTTCAACATCAAGGATCCATGATAAGTAATTTTTTTCTGAAATGTCAAGAGCCACAAACTCAAGTTTGGTGAGGTTTGCCATAAAATATTAACACATAAGTATAAAATTAGAATAAGATTTATATAGGCGTAAAAATAATATAATATAGAATAAGAATTATAAAAAATATTTCAACAAGTGTATTATAATATTTTATGATTCAATGAAAAGATTATGACCTACTTCACCTTATGATTTATAAAGGTTAATAATAAGACAAGTTGATAATTTTGTGTTAATCTTGTCATTCAATAAATTATTCAAATTCCTAAGTTATTAATGTGTGATCATTAGGTCAAAATTCTTGATTTACCCAAATAAGAAAATAAAAAAATCATATAATATTTAATATTACGTCACTAGTTCTAATATTAGCTATGCATAATTATATCGAATTTATCACAAATTATTAATAATAATTTTAGACAATAATAATTAGTTATATGAGCTATCAATTCTTACATATAATATTGTCAGAAATAAAAACTAATATATCATAGAATTATTTTGTAATATTTTTGAAAATCTAATGCTATCAAAGCAGAATTTTTAAAATTATAAAAGCTTAAAATTGTGATTACCGAAGATAAACTTTGACGTTGAGTTTGTATAAAATTAGAGCAAAAGTCTTGCTGATAACGTATTATGAAATATCAAAAAACTAGAATATCTTTTAGAGAAAATGAAAGAGGAATAATTGAAAAATAAATAATTTTATTCCTTTCGTTTTTTCCAATCTATCTCATCTATATTATTTTACAAAGATATATATATATATATATATATATATATATATATATATATATATATATATATATATATATATATATATATAAAAGAAACGTTTCTATTTACTATGGTAACCTTAAATGTTACTCATAAACATCCAATCAATAATGTAAATTATTCATAATATTTCCCAAATATTTTGTTAAATTTCTAGAGGAATCTTGTATTGTCTCACATTGTAAATAGTTTTGTTGAAAGACGACGCAGAACACTTAAAAGATGTGTTGAGGAATATAAATAGTTATTCTATTCATTGAAAATCACTGTTCTTTAAGATTGCAATATACTAAATTTCTAAAAAAAAAAAATGGAATCATTACGTTAACGACCCTCTCAATTGCTCCTATTCGAAAAAGAAGATATATCGAGTGGGTACGAACGTGGATTGTCTTAGCAGACTTAAGCGTCCCAAGAGACTACCTCCATTTGAAGAAAAGTCCACAAATACATCATAGTTAGGGAGCGATCCAAGAGTTCCTATTTATTTGCATAAATGCCCTATCATTGCACCATAATTCAGGAGTAATATACTAAATTTTTAGATTGTTCGTATGTGTGTTATATTTGTAAAAGGTTGAAATCGTCAATCTAGCGACCCTTATCGATCTGTCCCATGGTTATTGTGAGAGGGGTAAATCATGGAGAGCCCTATGAGCTTTGACATGGTGACCAAGACACGTGAAAATCATCTGAATCCAAGAAAAAATTTTAGACTTCTTTCCGAATCGATCTATGCTACTTCTATAAATATCGTCGTACCTTGACCACCATATCAAACAAATGTTATGTCAATTGATGATACAGTTTGAACAGGAGTACATGATTTTAGATGCTCTTATAAATTAAACATTTCCAGTTATTTTGATTTATGAAAAATTTGATGTTATTTTCTACAGAAATAAAGTTTTAGTTTATTTACACGGTTCATTCCTGTGGTAGTGGCTGGAGCATGAGTTTAAAATGAGCATGTTAAAATTGCATTATATTTTGGGCGTCAAGTTACAGCCATAACCATAAAATGTTAAAGATTCGTGATGATTTGGCAGTTTGGGCTGAGGAGACCACTTGCTCGGCCGGCCTACCATCTCTCTGTTCCCAGTGCAACCACGTAGCGGGGCCGTGCCTTATCAGCTTCGCCACGGTGGTGTCCTCGGCCAACTGTCAATCATCCAATGGCTGCTATGGCAATGACAAATTGGTTCCATAAAACATTGTTTTTATCACATATTACGGCTATCCGCCAACACCGAAGAAACGAAGTGGCCGGCGTTTATTTCAGCGGTTCCGGTTGATTGGGCGAAGTGAGGCATAGCCGAGCAGCGAGGAAGACGATAGAGTCAAGAATGGAGGTGGGATTCCTGGGTCTAGGAATCATGGGCAAGGCTATGGCTGTCAACCTCCTCCGTAACGGATTCAATGTCACCGTCTGGAATCGGACCCTCTCCAAGGTCAATTTCACTTTCCCTTTCTCTCTCTCTCTCTTCTTCTTCATCCTACCTTCCCTTTCTAGTTCCCCGATCATCCTTCTATCTGAGACCTTTCCTTTTTTTTTCCTATGCACATGGTATATTGATCCGTTCACTTCCCATTCTGCTTCCGTTGTTCGATCCGTTGTTGATGAAGGCTTTTTGGATAGCAGTTAGGGTTGTTAATAATAGTCTGTCCTTGAAGAGGGACTGTATATGAGATGGAGGTTATGCGGGGTTTTGAAAGGCTAGCACTCTGGAGTCCAATGGTCGGCGCACCCTTCCAAGGGTGCCGGGGCGACGCCTTCAGAGGCTTTCCTGACTTGCTGACTTGAGTAGTTTCATTCAAATTTGTGCTCATCTTATCCCACCTTAATGACTAGGTGAAATTTTTTCTGACGATTTGTTAAGTATGTACGTTATTACCACTCAACATATTCAAGATTTGTTAAGTATGTATGCCTTAAATTCAAGTGTTTGACCCCAGTAGGTTGTTGAGACAAAATCATTATGCCTTTGATCCTCGATTGACATCATTAGGAAGAGGGGGAGAAAGGTGGATAGGACAAAGAAAAAGAGAAGAAAAAGAGAGAGAAGAGAAGGATTAAGAAGAAGGAGAACGTCTTGATATAAAGGATTGGAAAATATAATATGGTCAGCGTCTAACAGTCACCTAGTCACTGGTGAACACCCATGTTAACTAAGGCTGTCGATGTTGACATAAGGGCGAAAGGCTGCGAATAAGATTTTAAACCATATCAATATCAATAACTGTTCTTCATGTGACAATGAACATGTGCAACCTTGATTATCCTTTTAATCTTTGATCTAGTTTCTTCTTGATCTTACACCTTCATCTTCCACTAGTTCTTCTTGTTTCTTTCTTTCACTATGTGTAGGTGATTGTTAATCATCAGTGCTAAGAATTGGTAGCAACAAGAATTGCATCCTGATAATCTTTATTATTGTTTTAAAATGCAGCCTACACCACTGCATTGTGAAAGCAATGCAGGCTAGGTGGTTTGTTTAAGTGGTTTAGCAGCCTAGGCATTTTAGACAATTGACAAGATCACATGTAAGCTATGCAGTCTCTTTACGTGGTTAAAATGCTAAAATGAGCCAAGCAAGAGCCTATATGGTTTAGGGGCGCTGTCTATGCATGAAAAAGGAAAAATGTTTTGGTTAATTTTATAATGAAGAATTTAATGACATTAAAGAAGATTTATGTGGTGAGTGTGACATATTAACTTGTAAGTACTATATGAAATATTTATTTTGCAAGCGATAAATAAATATGAATTATAAGCTTGTGACTACTAGATATGACCTATTCTTCATAGTTATATATATATGTTTACATTGTATGGGTTATATATATTTTAATTGACTACCTGTTCTCTTGTATATAGTCCTACATACTGCATATGCACTATGCAGAACTGATTGTCGGCCACTTGAAACCACTTTCTAATACCTTTGTTTGTACTGGTAAACTTGATTTTGTAGTTTAGTGTATAGTTACATCAATCTAGCACACATTTATTTGAGAAAATATAAGTTAGTAATCACATTGTTTTGTGAAACCCCTCGTAAAACCATTCTCATGTAGCTTTGTATGTGACAATTGTAGTTCATTTTAGTTTAATCCTTTTGAATTAATTGTTTCAACAACAACAACAATCAAGCCTTATCCTACTAGGTGAGGTCGGCTATATGAATCCTTCTATGCCATTGAACTTTATTCCCTACTATATCATTATCTATATTTAAATAAATTTTATTTTGTTTTATCGTTACTAAGTGTTCTTTGGTCTTCCTCTTTTTTGTTTGATTTGTATATTTGTAATAGCTTTAAATCGTCTAACTAGAGCATCTATCAGTCGTCTAAGTACATATCCGTACCATCTTAAATGTGTCTCTCAAAGTTTTTCCTCAATAGGTACAATCCCAACTTTCGCTCTAATATTTTTATTTCTTATTTTATCCATCCTCGTATGCCAATACATCAATCTTAATGTTTTCATCCTGCAACTCTCATCTTCTGCTCATGTGCTCGAGTCACATTTCAACATTCATCTCCATATAACGTAGCAGGTTTAACTTCCATTTTGTAAAAAATTTTCTTTAAATTTTAAGGTAATTTTATGATCACAAAGAATATCTGATGCTCTCTTCCATTTCAGCAATTCCCTTTGTATTGTATGTAAGATCTCTCTCTCAACCTCTCCATTCTTTTACAAAAATAATCTTAAATATTTAAAATTTTCAATTACAGACAACTCATTATTTCCTAACTTAATAATTGTCTCATTGTATTTAATATTGCTGAATTTAAATTTCATATGTTCTATTTTTACTCTACTAAGTATAAGACCTTTTGTTTTTAAGATTTTCCTCTAAGATTCAAGTTTATTATTTACTTCTTCATATGTCTTATTTATTAAAATAATATCATCTGTAAATAACAGGCATCATGGTACCATATTTTGGATGTGTCTAGTAAGTTCATCCATGATTAATGTAAAAAAATAGAGACTTAAAGCTGATTTTTGATGTAACCTTAGCTTTATGAAATATGCTTCGGTTAATCCTCTTGCCATTTTCACTCTTGTCATTGCTTCAGTTACTCTTTTGACCTACTTAAATTTTCTAAGTTAATTTGATTACCTAAATTTTCATTGAAAAATTGATAAAAATACCTCTTCCATCGCTCTTTTATTTTCTTATTGCATTCATCTTTAATGCATCTTATTTGGGCAAGATCTCTAGTCTTTCTTTCTTTAGCTTTAGCTATTCTATAAATATCTTTTTGTCTCTTCTTTTGTATCTAGTTGTCGATATAAGCATTAAAAATTTTCATTTTTAATCTCATTTACTACCTTTTGGAATCTTTCTTACTTGTTGTATACTTTTTAAAATTTTTCTTATTCTTACAAGTGTATAATATCTTATAGGTTTTTTGTTTTTCTTTTATTCTCTCTTGTACTTTCTCATTCCACTATTAAGATTCTTTACTTGGTAGTGCATATCTTTTTGACCCACCTAGTTGACCTTTGGCTACCATTTTTAATTTTAATGCCATTTTATTTTATGTTGCATTTGAGTTATCATGTATCTCTTCTAATACTTGTACTCTTACCATCTCTTTAAATATGTTTTGTTTCTCATATTTTAACTTCCATCATTTAATCCTAAGAGTCATAACTTATTTTTCTTTTATTAATACTATGTTTAAGATACATATCTAACACTACCAACCTATGTTGGGTAATTAAGTTTTCTTCAGAAATAACTTTATAATATTTATAAATCTTTCTATTTTTCTTCCTCACCATAAGAAAGTTAATTTGTGACTTATTATTCCCACTTTTAAATGTGATAAAAAATTCTTTTCTTTTCCTAAAAACATATTAGCTAGTATAAGTTCTATTGCAAAATCTAATATAGTTTTCCCTTTTTCATTATTTCTTCGAAACCCATAACCCCTATACACCCTATTATATTCTATAATTTTTACTTTTACATGTCCATTTAGATCTCCTTTTATTAAAATTATTTTGTTTGACAAAATTCTTTGTAATAGCTCATTTAAATTTTTCCAAAATTTAGTTTTAGTGTTTTCATTTAATCCTACTTGAGGTGCATATGTGTTAATTATATTAATAGTTTCTTTTGCTATCATTATCTTGAGACTTATAATTCTATCCCCTTTTCTAATTACTTCTGCTTCTTTTTCATTTAATGAACTATCTACAACAATAGTTATTCTATTTCTTGTTCTACTCTTTTCTGTGTATCATAACTTAAAACCTAAGTTCTTTATTATCTTTGGTTTTTCTCTTATCCATTTTGTGTCTTATAAATGCATAATATTAATTCTTCTTCTAATCATAGTATCTACTACTTTTATTGCTTTACCAATGAGCGTTCATATATTCCATGTTTTAAATTGTAAACAATCAGTTCTCCTATAATATTTATTTTTATCCTATCTATGGTGTGAGAACTTTTACATATTTAATACTACACCCAAGTTCTCATAGAGATGTAGAAGTTTTTGCTGAGACGTTATAGTCGGACTTTCTGGAGAAAAATCTAGCATTAACACAAGATTTGGACGGATCCATTCATTGAAAATTGCTGAAGTTCAACACTGGCTGACAATCTAATATAATTCTCTTCTTTTCTCATCCGGACTTGGAAATGACCACATATAAGCTTCTTTCTCCTTTTGATCCTTTTGATATTACCAACAAGATTAATTCAACTTTTAGTTGGCTTGACTATGTGAACCTATAATACCTCCTTGAGATTTGTCCAACTATTCACTTTGTTCACAACTGCAGTGTGAGGAGCTAGTGGCGAAAGGTGCCTCTATTGGGAAGACTCCTGCACTTGTCGTTAACAAGTGCAAATACACATTTGCCATGCTATCTGATCCTATTGCAGCTCTGTCGGTTAGTGAGTAACTAAATTAACTTTGTGTACCATCTCTAAATTTTGTCATTACCATTTTCTTTATATTATGTTAAGGTTGTCTTTGACAAAGATGGGGTGCTTGAGCAAATCTCCACAGGAAAAGGATACATAGATATGTCAACAGTTGACGCAGATACTTCATCTAAGATCAGTGAGGTTTATATTGTTAACTTTCCTGTTTTCATTTTTTGTAGTTCCTTCTTTCTTTGCTCTTGATCATGTGCTCTGGATTAGTGTGCTTTGTTAACTTACAGTAGTTATTTTAGTTCCTCTTTAACAGTTAATTGGTGACCTTCTGATGCAACACCATACTTGAACTCTAAACTCACATGAAACTAGGATGAAATTGTAAAGTATGAGGATAGCTATCACATAGAGAAGAAAAATCTCATGGAAAGATTATAAGTGGAAATTTTATATTAAAGATAAACAACACATTGAAACAACACCACTTTTATAAACTGAACGCTAGCTAAAAATGAACTAAAAAAAGGTGTTGATGCTGCCTTATAGACCACTATTAGGGAATAAAGACCTAGTATGTTTTCTCATTTAACATGGTTCATGCTAAAGATACTTGAGATTAGCCAAACTACATAATCATATATTTTAAAATGTAAAGATTAGGATGACTGAGATGAATGTGAATTTAAAGTAGTGATAAGGCCACTAAAGAGAAAAATATGATAAAAAGCACATTCAACTAGTGTAATTATGAGACACATGCGTCATGCCAATCAGATTTGTCCTTGAATTTTGAATGACAATAGGACTACTAGAAATAAGAAGGGAGCCTTAACACAACGGTAAGATTGTTGTCTTGTGACCAAGAGGTCACGGGTTCAAATCCTGGAAACAACCTCTTGTAAAAAAAGCAAGGTAAGACTGCGTAAATGGATTTCTTCTCCGGTACCCCGCGTGGTGGGAGCTTCGTGCACCGGATTATAGTTTTTAATAGAACTACTAGAACATTACAATACAATGCAAGGATTTGGGAGTTTACTATGAGCAATAAATCCGATGGAAATTCAAGTCTATAAATTGTCAGTGAGTTTACTATAATATAGAGAATAGAGCAATATGAAAATGAAGTATTTCTAATGCTCTTAAATGTGAGTGAGATGCATGTTGAATTGTCAGTGAGGCTAGAGGGAGAGTAGCCAATCACGTTTGGTTGCTTGCTTAGTTCTACCATTCAAATTAGTGCACAATGAAAAATAAAATACAAATGAAAGACATAAGAAAACATTGCTAATACTAAGATTTTAAGTGGTTTAGAACCCCAATTTCTATTCTACAACCTATGACTTGTTAATGAGTCACTCCTTGAATACTACAATACAATTCAAGAATTTTGGGAGTTTACTATGAGCAATAAACCCAATGGAAATTTAAATCTATAAAATACTAAGGATAGAGCAATATGAAAGTGAAATATTTTCAATTGCATTAAATGTGAGTGAGAAGCATGTTAGATCGTTGGCGAGGTTAGGTTGGTGGTGTTGGAATTACAATCGAAGTTCCACACTGGGTCTAAGTTAAGATTAATGGGTTAATTTTGTTGGATCCTAACTCGTTAGATTAATAGGTTAATCTAATCAAATTCTAAACTTATTGGATTACTAGATTAATCTAATTGGATCCAAACTTATTGGATTAATCCAACATGTATTTGAGTTTTTCAAACAAGACCATGAATTATGCGCAAGTTTTATAAAATAAAGGAAAATATCATATTAGAGATGACTTGGAGATCGTGTAAGATTGCATCAATTCTAAAAGTTAGGATTTCCTGATCTCTTCTTATATATAGTAGCTAGCACTACGACATTGGGTAATTTTTCTCCAAGTGGGCTCGTGAGACGGGCGACGACGGCTGTACTCGTGTGGATATCAAAGAGGCGCGAACATACTGATCGCTAAGATCGACTTGACTTTCTAGATTTGTAAAGTTCACACATCAAGGGTAAGACTCAAACAAACGATCAATTCGAATCTGTATGGATCCTCGCTGGTTTTTTTCCATTGTGTATTTTATTTTATTTTAAGTTCGCTCAAGAATCCAACGGGTGTGGGGGGGGGGGGGGGGGGGGGTGCAGAGGTGATTGCTTTTGGTTGCTGGCGTAGGTCTATAATTTAAATTTGTATGCAATGAAAAATAAAATACAAATGAAGGACATAAGTAAGCAATGCTAAGATTAAGATTTTGCATGACTTGGAGCTCTAATATATACTACATGACTTATGACTAGTCGATGAGTCACTCACAATCCACCAACTTTCTCCTTATTGGAAGACTATTAGAGGTAGAGACCCTTACACTTTTCTCTTACATTATGGAATGCAATACAAGAAAAGTTATTTGAATGAAAACAATTAGAGAGTTAGAGAATAAGCACTTCAACAGATCTCCCATTGCTCCTTTCCCCATATTCATATACAATCAATTCACCCTTGCTTCGACCTACATTTTGTTTGTTAGCATGCGATTAACCCCAGTCAACTGTCGACTTGGTTACATTAGTCTGATGCACCACAATAGATACTTCAGTCAATTGGATTTGCCACCGTTGAGGAAGTGCTATAATTTATGAGTCATTTAAGGTTTTGGTTGACCCGATTCCGATTCTGGGCCGAGTCCACCCATGGTTAGGTCTACGTGACAACCATTTTGCTGTGTTGTTTTAAGACAAGAGAACGGATGTGCATACTCGTTACTATAAAAAATTTTAAATTTGAAATTCTCAAAGTCACCCTTATGATTACTATGGGTTCGATTGTCTTTAAGACCCTTGTCATTCTCAAGTCTCTTGCAAAAATTAATAAAGATTTCTAATGACCCATTCTTATATATTAGGAAACTAACTTAAGTGAATCTACTATAGTCATCTATGATAATAAGACAATATCGATTACCACTAAGAGATATTATGCCGTGACTAATTGAAGACTTAATTTGCTTGCCTTCTTGAACTCAACCTTGTAACCAATGTTGCATAATTGAGTAATACTCGATAGATTAAACTTTATGCTAATAGAACTTCATTTATTATAAAATTGGAAGAAAACTCTATGTTTCTAGACCAATTAACTTAAGCTTACCATTTTTCCCTTGAAGATATTGTTCCCTTATCTTTGTATTTGAGAGAAGTGAAGTTGCTTGCATCCTTGGTCATGTGTCTTGAAGACCTGATATCCATCACCATTTATCATAATGCTCGTCCTTGAATTTTTTAGTGCCCAAATGTATTGTGTTAGCCATGTATTACTTGGGAACCCAAGCCATGACTACCCTAGATTTAGATATGCCCTTATTGGTAGTTCTCGACAAGACACTTCTTTTGCTCAGACTTGTAACTTATACTCGCCTTGCTATAAACCAAGTATTACATCCAAATACTCGAAGCCTAATGTGAAGCTCTCTAGGTACTTTTTAAGCTCCTCCACTTTCAATTTTAAGGAGACATTCTTCTTCTTAAGTTTTTAACTCGAGAAAGAGTTCTCTTTGATACCCTAGGATACTAAGTCCCTTTTCAATTCAATAGGTCATGCCTATGTGGCTCTACTCCATGTAGTGTCTCCGTTACACATACCTTGGATTAGAATACCAACCTCGCATAGGGAGGCAAGGAGACTAGTAGGACAAACAACTTCTACTAGGTTGGAACTTTGAGCTCCACAAGCCCTCGCCTGAGCTCCCGAGCCAGGCTCCTTCGAGCTCCTCGAGCTCTTGCTCCTCTCGAGCTCCTCCCTCCTCTAATGGTCCAAGCTCCTCAACCTCTCTTGTTCAATACTCCGAGCTCCTCGAGCTCCCTCCTTCGATACTATGAAATCCTCTAGCTCCCGCCTGTAATGCTTTGAGCTCCTAGTGCAGAGCCTCATCCCTTAGGCTACCCATTCGACTCATAGCCCAGGTATGATGACCTTGGCAATCATGGTTTGGTGTTGGACATGCCCCTCCACCACATGTCCACAACCCATGGAACCTAACGACCTTAGCATTTAGGGTTTAGACACCGACTCCCTATAAATACAAAAGCCGACACTGGTATGAGGAATGCTTCCTAGCTTATGCTAACACATTGTAACATTTACTTCAATCTTAACCTAATTTTGCTCTTTCCTCTCTGTTATTGTTTCACCACTGCTTTCCAAGGCACACTTAAGTATCAAAGGAGCATTGCCGGATTACTGGATTACTCTGCACTCTCTAACATGTGGAGGGTGCCATCATCTCTCACTGGAGCATCCATTTCAGCATCTAGCTCAGCAGCAATTTTCAGTCGCATTATTTTTTAACACCATCTATAGGAAAGTCACTAAATCAACCAAAGATGTGAAGATGGTGACTACTCAATGGGTGCCATGCCTTAGAATCTGTAGGAGAACCACCTTCCCTTACCCATAACAGGGGGAACATCCACTCCATCCAAATTAGCTTGCTGTTGCACATCCATAGTGTTGGAATGTATACTGAAAGCCTAGCTCTTTTTGTATGAACATTTTATTTTGGAATAAGAATCACATGATCATTGTTTGCACTTTATATATTTATTATATATGTGTGCATATTGTCTAATATTTTACATTGTAGATAACATGGTGCTTGGTGTGGCACAGAAGATCATGTTATCAGTCCCTTGTAAAATATAAGTAGAGGCTCACGACTAAGATGGTTTTGGACAAACCATTGGCATGGTTGTAGTGTAGCTTGGTATTGTTTTGTCTTGAACATAAAGTTACACTAGTACACTTAGGTGTATTGAGTAGGACCGACATAGAGGTGATTCAATTTAGTACTGACTACATAATTGAATCGGACCTCGGATATTATGTTGTCGTACGCTCTTAATCCCGATATAATAACGCACATGTACTTAGTATTTATTTCTTTGATTTACGGAGGGTGAGATTTAGATGGATTAAATCAATATGCCGTAAGTTGGGAAATGATATTATTTACATGGTGTCGTTGATTATAGGAGGAAAGCAGGTCTATATATTAGGTTGATGATGTCCTTGAGGAGCTCATAAGGTTCATCGTATAATGGTTGACTTAGTCAACATGATGATAAGGTTGAGTGGTACTACTCGAGGAATTAGATGTTAATTAATTGATGGTCAATAAATCAATTAATTGACGGACATTCGATATCTTAAACACGGGGAGATTAATGTACAAATAATATATGGAGCCCATATTAATTTATGGGGGTTGGTGAGGTAGTTCAATGATGATCCTCTAGTGGAATGGAACATCATTGATGAATCAAGTTTGTGTGGTTCCGATCCATCGGGTGGCCAAGATCCAACTCCTCCTTATGGTCCCTATCGTAGCCTAATATAATCCTTGTGAAGACTAGATCCAAGAATGTAAAACAAAACCTAGAACCAACGGTTGAGATTAAATCCCTAGATCCGATGGTTAGGATGAAACCCTAGAACCAACGGTTGGGATTAAATCCCTAGATCCGATGGTTAGGATGAAACCCTAGAATCGACGATTGGGATTAAATCCCTAGATCCGACGGTTGGGTTAAAACCCTAGATCCGATGGATGGGATGAAACCCTAGATCCGACGGTTGGGATGAAATCCTAGATCCGACGGTTGGGATGAAACCCTAGATCCGACGGTTGGGATAAAACCCTAGATCCGACGGTGGAGATTAAATCCCTAGATCCGACGGTGGAGATTAAAGGAGGCTTAAGCCCAATTCTATAAATAGAAGGCTTAAGCTTGGGCGACAAGGATAATTGGATTGGAATTAGGGTTTGACTCTTCTAAAAGTGGGCGGCTAGGGTTTGGAGCAAAAGTGGGCGGCAACCATCTTCCTTCTCCTTGTTGTCGGCGCCCATCTTCCTCCATCAAGACTTGGCCGGCGCCCATTCTCAAGGCCTCTCTCTTATTCCTTGGCCGGTGGTTCTCCTTCCATTGGTGGCCGGTGCTCTTCCTCCTCCCTTTCTCCTTGGTGGCGTGGCAACCCTCTTCGTTGGCCGACGCATCCACTTGCTCCTTATTCCCTAATTTGGTGGCCGGTTCTAGAAAGGATAGGTATTTGTTGGTTCTTCTCTTTGTTCGCAGCGGACAAGGAAGGGAAGAACGCGATCTAGAAGGCTTCTACTCGTGGAGGATCTTCGTCCACACGTCGTCCACGAGAAGGATAGGACATACGGTAGAAGATCGTAAGGTATAAAGTTTTTTTAACTTTATTTATAGATCTGAGAATGTTCTTTTATGTTTTGATTATACATGTATGCGTATGAATATATATTGTATAATCATGGACCCCGAAGACAAACACAAAAATCGGCGATCCGTCCGTCGTCTCTTCCGCGGCTAACCAACTAGAAGAGTTGTGTTGCTTGAACAACTAGTTTGTTCAAGCGACTACTCAAGTTGTTAGCACGACGACGAAATGGTTGTGCTAAGGAAGCTCATCCCATCCGGATTAATTCTTTCATTAGTGAAAATTTTAATCCGGGGACATGGGAGCCAATGAGCCTCCGAAGCAACTCCCTACACATATGATTACTATCAGTATGAGTGAGGCTGAAGTTTTTCCCATATTTAATGGTTGCGACTTCTTCTCTAGAATTTTCTGTAGCAGAGACTAACATTAGATAGGTACAGTTTGATAACTTCTATGAACCAGGAACACAAGCATTACAGAGAAATCATCCCAGCAGGATCTACAGAAGAAACATCCACATCATTAGGATCAATGGTAGAAGTATTCACTTCAACTACGATGGCAATAATACATCCAGAGACTTATACCCAATGTAATACATTCTACTCATCAATTGGCAAATCCCCTTTTTCTTGCTCTCCACCAGAATTCGCTGCAACCTTTGGAACTCGTCTCATAGCAGGTTTTTAAGTGGGAACAGGACATTGGGAGGCAGAATGTGAGAGCTCTACAATGATTACATCTAACAAGTTTTCAGTCATACACGAGTTTTATAGAAATCTGTAGAATCATTCAGGTTCAGTGTGAGCTCTTCTTTCAGACAATATCTGCAAAAGTCTTGACTCAATATCTATAAAAGTTAATTCTTTTCTTATACCTCGATATAGAGTGGCATTCTAATGACAATATATGATTAAACACCTTTGAAGTCTGTAAGTGTTAAGGAAGGTTTAGACAGTGGTTGAAATCTCTAGCTGATTTGGGACTTTGGTCCCTGGCTGGAGTGTGCTGAATGAGAAAGGGGCACTGACGTCAAAGGAAGAGAAAAGAGGAATTGGAGTGCCAAAGGTGTGAGAGAAGTGGGTGCTGGTGTCAAAGGAATGGAAGAACAGTAGGAGGAAGTGTACCTAGAGATTTTAGCGTGGCATGACTAATGAGGAGGTACCATTTTGGTTTCAACATGGAGGAGGAAGCTGCCAAGTGAAGAAAACGACCAAGGGTTCTGTTATTTCGTAATAACTAATACAATTATTACATGAAAGAAGCCCTATTTATATACAAGATTAGGACCTATTCAAAAGAATAAATCAAACTCTATCCTAGGAATAAATCAAATTCTATCCTAAGAAATAATTATTCCTAATGATATTTAGGGATAATAAATTATCCCTAATCATATCTACAATATTCTAACACTCCCCCTCAAGCTGAAGAATATAAATTATATGCACCCAGCTTGTTACATATGTAGTCAATTCGGGGACCTCTCAGTGACTTAGTAAATATATCTGCTAGCTGATTATGTGAGTTAACAAAACTAGTAGATATTTCTCCAGATATGACTTTCTCGTAAGTGTGATCGACTTGATATGCTTTGTCCTCTATGAAAAAGCTGGATTGAGCGATATCGTGCGGCGGTTATCGTATATAAGTGACATTTGTATAGCGTCTCGAACTTTAGCTCTGACATTGTTTGTCGTATAAGTTCTTATGGTATGGCGTAGCTCGATACTCTGCCTCTGTTTGGATCTTGCCACGACGATTACATTTTTGCTTTTCCAAGAAACAAGGTTAGCTCCGATAAATATACAAAACCCAGAAGTAGATCTCCTATTCATGGGAGATCCTGCCCAGTCTGCATCAGAATATCCTATGACTCGAGTATGTCCTTTGTCTTCATACAAAAGACCCTTTCTGAGCGCCTCGATATATCGAACAATGCGAATCACGATATTCGATGTTCTTTACGTGGAGAGTTGAGAACCGACTTACTACACTTCTGAAATGAGATATACGACGAAATGTGATGGAGTAACTTAGTCTTCTACTAATCGCTGTATCGTTTAGGATCTAGTAGAGCTCCCACGATTTGGTAGGAGCTTGACATTGGGATCCATAGGGTTGTCATTTGTCTTTGAGTTTAACATTCCTGTTTCTTACAGAATATCCATTGCATACTTCCTTTAAGATATAATGATCCATTTACTGTCTTCTTATCCCGAAGTATTTAAGTCTTCCGAGATCCTTTTATCGAAATGTTTGAAAAGATGTTGTTTCACCGAGATCTCGAGATGATCACTACCGTGATACAATATCATCAACATAAACCACTAGGTAAATGCAACCAGTAGATGAGTGACGATAAAAGACAGAATGGTCAGCCTCGCTCCGAGTCATGCCGAACTGTTGTATTACAATCGAATCTAGAACCACCTCTGGTGGCTTGAGACCATATAAAGATTTTCATGCACGCGACCAAGACTCCCCGAGCAACAAAACACGGAGGTTGCTCGTATAAACTTCCTCGAGCGGATCACCACGTAAGAACACATTCTTGATATCGGTGATAAAGAGACCAATGTTGAATCGCAAAGAATGGGCGTGAGTAAGCGTATAGAGGACATCTTGTGATAGGAGAAAATGTGTCCCATAATCCAATCAAGATCCGAGTATAACCTTTAGCATGAGACGAGCCTTGCCGATCAACTGCTCGTCTGGACTAACCTTCATCAGTATATACCCATCGACAACTAACAGTGACTTTAGGTGGTAGAGGAACGAGATCCCAAGTCCCAAACTCAGAAGACACTCATTTCGTATAACATAGCCTATTTCCATCCTGGATAGGTAAATGCATCTCATGCATTCTTTTGAAGAGAAACAGAAGACAAAGAGGTAAGAAAATAATAATAGGAAGGAGATAGACTATGGTAACTCAAAGAAACATAATGTGGAGAAGGATTACGAGTGGGCGTATACCTTTTCAAGGGCAATGGAATATCGATTCGTAAGATCGACCGAGGAGGGAGCGAAGGACTGGCTCAGAGATGATTCCACGGCGGTCGGTGTTGGCCGCAGCAGCGAGACGGCGATAAATCTGCGAACGGAGGAGGAATTGGGGTGGGGTGATAGAGAAACTCCGAGGATCAAAGAGTAATCTGACGTAGAAGGATGAAACTCGGGATGACTCACAAAGACCCAAAGAAAGGAATCAAAGAACGCGTGGCGTGGCAGAGATGAAATCTTGACGGAGAGTAGGGAATAACACTTATACCCTTTCGAGACCGTGGATACCCAAGGAAAACACATTTACGCGACCGAGAGAGAGTTTATCAATGCCAGATCAAGAGCGTAAAGCAAACATGTAGAACCAAAGACCCTAGTGGTAAAGGATAAGGGACCGCTTAGGATAAAGTATACGTGATGAGGTATTTGACCTGTAAAGTAGAGGAAGACGTCGATTGATGAGATAACATGCACGATGAAAGTGCACCCCAAAAAACGAAGCGGAACGTGAGAGTGTAGTAGAAGAGTCCGGATGGTCTCGAGAAGATGACGATTCTTGCGTTCGCGACTCCATTCTGGGAGGTATGAGGACAAGACTTAGATGTAATATCGCCGAGATGCCAAAAAGGTTTGAACGGAGTAGATAGATATTCACGTCGCATTATCACTCTGCAAGGATCAAGAGGATACCAAATCAGTGTTTGACTTCATTAAAAAGATTGAAAAATAGAAAACAATTCGAGCGATCCTTCATTAGATATATAACCCAATCTGTGGGAAAAATCGCTCACAAAGTAACAAAATATCGCGACCCCAAATGTAGAGGCAACACGACTCGGACCCAAATACTCGGAATGAACCAAAGCAAAGGGAGGCGAGTCTGACTTATAATGCGAGGAGAAAACGAACTACGATACGTTGTTTAACTCGATACGTGACTCAAGACAAAGACTCTAAGTGAGATAGACTAGGATGTAATTGTTTTAACTTATCAAGACCGGGATGTCCCAATACGTGGATAACTAGTGGAGATCTTGTCACTGCGCAACAAGAGAGTTTTGGTGAAGTTGATATAGACCGTAGACTACATCCGAGCCAATCATCCTCCCCGTACTCTGGTTCTGTAATGAAACAGAAGATTTAGTAAACGATATGATACAATCAAGAGACCGAGTAAGCTGACTTATTGATAATAAATTAAAGGGAGCTCCGGGAACATAAAGAACATTCTGAATGGGAAGAGATGAAGAAGAATGAACAATACCAACACCTTGGGACTGAGTTTGAGAACCATTTGCCATGGTGACAAAGGGTAAATAATCGGAAGTAGATAGTGACGAAAAAAGAGATTTATTACCAGTGATATGATCGATGACCCCAGTCAAGTACCTAAGGACCCAAGAGCGAGATATGCCCGAAGGAATTACTAAGCGTAATGTGTAATGAGGGAATTAGACTCTATCGACCCTCATACCACTCGTAAAGTCATCATAGGAAGCGGTGGAGTTGGAGCCGGTGTTGGTACCGAGGCGGTGGAGTTGGGTGGTGTCATTGTGAACCGAAGTCAAGACGTGTAACTCGAGCGATCCGAGCAAAGATCTGAGGAGGTCGACCATGGAGACTCCAATATTTATCAATTGTGTGTCCTGGTCAGTGACAATGATTACACCAAGGACGTCCTTTGCCATTTTTACGCGGTGGAGGTTTGTTGTTGTTTCCAGAGACCAATGCTGAAGAGTTAACCGGAACAGAAGATGGTAATGTCAAGACTTTGGTAGGGACACGGAGGAGAGTCGCCCAGGTAGAGTCCATGGTTGCCTCTATAGCTACCAGATCCGATCACGAATACAGAGTAATCGTGGGGTACCGTATAACGCCAGAGACAAAAAATTTCTTCTGATTTTCAAGCTCTGCAACAGGAGTAGCCGCAGGTGGGAGCAGGTCATTGAACTCACACAGAAGGCTAGAGACTTGATCCCAAATAAGTTGACATAGACTCTTTGATTTGACGGGCATTAAGGATGGTCATGAGGTCGTCACAAACTTGATAGAGTCGTAGAAGTGTTCGTAAAAGTCGTTGAGCTTGTATCCAAACATTCTCAGATGTCTTATGAGTCCTAAGACATCCGGAGAGATGGATGGATGGTGGCTCGGATAATGCAACACGAGCATCAACTTTCCTCCATAAAGGACTACGACCACTTGAATATCCTCTTGAGGTGAGATGTTTTTCATAACCCCGCCCAAGCCAAAGCTCAATGTAAGAGGCCCAAGAGGAGTAGTTCTTACCATCCAAGAGCTCAGACGAGAGCGGTGTCGTCACATGGTTGGTAAAAATCGGAAACTCCGGCTTCGAAGTGTTGGAGGTAGTCATGACGAATGACGCAGGTATTGTCTGATCTATGAGTTACGTAGCGGATTGACGGCGGACAGCAAGACGTGCTGTGGAGATGCACGAACTGGAAGAAAACGAGGTGATGACGATTCGCGGTCACGGTGCCGATATAACCAAATCTCTGCGACTAAGAGCGTAGAAGGGGAAAACTCGGGATCATCAACCACGTCACCGAGCTGATGAGGAGCCCCGTCGCGAATCAACTCGTGCAGACGCTGCTGGACGTCTGCACCGAAGAACACAGAGGGGGGAAAACTTGCAACGGAGAAGAAGCGGTCGTCGTCAGAAACAAACGGCCGGAGCAGCTCGAAGCGGCGATCGAAGAGGGGCCATGAGAGACGCAGATCGCGAGAGGAAGAGCCGTGTGCAGGCGTCGCTGGCGTCGCTGGCGTCGAAGAGAAGAAGACGCGGAAAGCTTGCGGAAGAGCTGGCGTCGAGGATCTCAGCGCTGGCCACGCTCTGATACCAAGAGCTGGCGTCGGGGCGCTGGCCACACGGGTGGCGGAGACTTCTCGGTGCTGATGACGGATGCGCGATGGCGGCTTGCGGGCGTAAAAGAGCGACGGCGCAGGGAAGAAGGACGCTCGAGGCTGTGTCGCGGGAAAGATATCGCGAGCGCTCGATCGCTGCGTCCAGGAGAAGAAAAACGCGAGCGGACAGAAACCTAATACCGCTCTGATACCATGTTATTTCGTAATAACTAATACAACTATTACATAAAAGAAGCCCTATTTATATACAAGATTAGGACCTATTCAAAAGAATAAATCAAACCCTATCCTAAGAATAAATCAAATTCTATCCTAAGAAATAATTATTCCTAATGATATTTAGGGATAATAAATTATCCCTAATCATATCTACAATATTCTAACAGGTTCGAATAAAAGTTAACCCATCTTGACGAGCATAGCTTGAGATTATTAGTTGATGAAAATTAAAAATTTATTTACTGAAAACTTATTTAATACTTGGGATTCTAGTCCCTTTTTATAGATTGATTATGCTACTTAGACTTTTTCAGTAAAAACTCTATGCTATATTCTATAATTTGTGGAATCATGATCCCATGATTCATGGAATATTTTCAGCCTAAATTTTAGGGATATAGATGATTACAAAATATATTTTCTCAAATTTGCGAATAAATATCATTCTCAGTTTCAATACAATATTTTGAAACACTGAGCTACTTACCTTTGGCAACCATATTTGCTTGTTTCTTTAAGGAGGTTTGTAACATATTTTTGTTAGGAGATAAAAATGGCTTCTTTAGAGTGAACCACCTCAATCCCAAAATTTTTTTTCAACCTTCTTAATAATTTGATTTCAATATCTTTTTCACCAGACATTGACTTAGAAGTTGTATCTCCTTTTTATCATTTTCTGTCACTATCACATCATCAACATACTAACATACATTAAGAGCATTATGACTCTCCATGAAAAAGAGTGTTTATTAAACAGTGTATGGATCCCTTGGCTTATCTATACCCCATGACAACTATAAGTTGCAAATCTGCCAAATAATGCTCGTGGTGATTGTTTAAGTTCATATAAGGGTTCTTTAATTTACATATTGTATGAGCATCCAAACTATTTTCATAACCTTCTGGGACATCTATATAAATTTCTTCCTCTGATTCTTTATGCAAAAATGCATTTTTATATCATACTGCTGTATCTCACAAATATATAACTTCTTTTTTACAACTGGAGCAAAAATCTCTAGACAATCCCATAGTATAGCCTTTGGCTTCTAGCTTTACCTTTTATCTCTCTATCAGCCCATCTGCTCTATATTTCATTGTATAGACCTATTGACCTCATAATTTTTTTTCCTTTTGGCAACTTCACCTATTCCAATGTTTTGTTCTTCTTGAGTGCCTCCATTTCTTCACTGATGACTTGGTTCCATTTCTCATTGGATGATACATTGGATAAGGTAGTAGAGACGACAATCAAGTTGATGGATGAGCATCCAGCAGTACGACCAATTCTTATCTCATGACGCAATCTTGCCTTTTTCTGAGTCATAACGAAGGGAAATTGAGGCATTCAACAAGGATTTTGACACCCCCATAGACCCCTAGTATAAGCATACTTCATTCTAAGCCTTGGCGAGAGGAATTCGAGCCCTCCAGTAGACAACACGCTCTAACCATATACCCTGACACCGGTGTGCTTCATTTTGGATTGGAACAAGGAGAAAATAGAGTTCTTAGAGGTCGACACGGTATAGCTGTGCCCAAGGCCACGACTGTGTTCCATTCTAGGACTTGACAGGTCCAGTAGGGAACACAATTATGGCATGTGGTGCGCTGTGTGCCACGATTTTATATGATTTTGTTTTGTTATTTTTTGTTTATTTCAATTTTTTATTTATTTTATTTCGATTTTTTCTTAATTCCTAGGCTATTTAAACAAGGGTTAGGGCCCTTGTGAAGATATCTTTGGTTTATTAAAATTTCTTTTGTTTAAATCTAGAGACGACTCCTCTTTGTTTTGCGAATTCTCTCCTTCGATTTCTCTATAATCCTCTATTCGAATGTTGTGCGCGGAAGGATTCTCATCCTGCTCCCCCCTGCGTCAATTGGTATTATAGACCTAAATTCATAGAGGGTCTGTGGTCATGCTCGTGAAAGGTAGGTGTTAGAATATTGTAGATATGATTAGGGATAATTATTATCCCTAAATATCTGTTAGGAATAATTATTTCTTAGGATAGAGTTTTGATTTATTCCTAGGATAGGGTTTGATTTATTCTTTTGAATAAGCCCTAATCTTGTCTATAAATAGGGATTCTTTCATGTAAGTTTGATATCTTGAATTACAAATTAACATGGTATCAGAGCATTAGATTTCCTTTTTAGGTTTCCCCGGTTTTTTTTTTCTCTCTCTCTCGCGTTTCTCTCCCGAACGTGCCTCCTCTTCAGATCTGCGCAGGATCTCTCGGCGCCCACTAGCTGCTTGCGACCTTCCTTTGCGAATCGCGGCTTCTTCCCCGCGACGCAGACGCGGCCTTCTCACGGACGCGGACGAAACTTCTCACGGACACAGACGCGTCTCTCCAACGCAGCCAGAAGCTCCTTCCGCGGCGTCTCCCTCGTCGCAATAGGAATCGCGCCTCCGACCCGCTGCCCGTCGCGACTTGTTCCTTTCTCGCGCGGACACAGTCTCGTCCTCCAGCGCCAGGTCCGGGTGGTCTTCTCCTTCGGCAAGGTCTTCTCCTTCAACCACCCATCGGTTGCCTGCACCTTGGTCAACTCTCCGCCTCGAGCGATGGAGTCGATGCCGCCTGATCCCTCTTCTCCTTTCCGTCGCCTGCATCTGCCGCAAGTTAGGCCTTGCCGCGAGCTTGGTCTCGTGTTGTCGCTCTTTTTGCTCGCGCCATACCGCACCTGATCGTCGCACTGCCGCATGACCCGCCGCCCTCTTCTCCCCGCTGCCGTTTTTCGTCTGTCGACCACGCCGAGATATCAACTAACGTCGGTGGTATCGGTGGCATCTGTCTTCTTTGTTAGCTGTTGCCCACGCGATTGCATCGCTTCCATCTAGGCTCCCCTAAGCCAAAGCGACACTTCTGGGGCGCCTTTCGACGCGAAAAGGCTTTCGACCTGCCGGTATCTCGTCAACGCTAATACGTGTCATTCGTCGACTACCTCCAATACTTGAGCCGAATTTCCAATTTTTACCAACCATGCGACGGCACGCTCGTCTGAATTCTTGGATGGTAAGAACTACTCCTCTTGGGCCTCTTATATTGAGCTTTGGCTTGGGCGGGGTTATAGGTTACTGGCCGAAAAGCATTCAAGTGGTCGATCGTCCTTTATGGAGAAAAGTTGATGCTCGGTTGTGTGCATTATCCGAGCCACCATCTATCCATCTCTTGGGATGTCTTCCAACTCATAAGACTGCAAGGATGTTTGATACAAGCTCAACAACTTTTTACGAACACTTCTACGACTTATCAAGTTTGTGATGACCGCGACCATTCTTAATGCCGTCGGATCAAAGAGTCTACGCCAACTTATTTGGGATCAGCCTAGCCTTCGTGAGTTCAACGACCGCTCCACCGCGGCCACTCTATTGCAGAGCTTGAAAATCGGAAGAAATTTTTATGTCTCGCATTATACGGTCCGCCCAGATTACTCTCATGTTCGTGATCGGATCCTGGCATCCCCATGGCAACCATGGATTCTACTCGGCGACTCTCCTTCGTGTCCCTACCAAAGTCTTCGACATTACCATCCTCCGCTCCAGTTGACTCTTGATCGTTGGTCTCGAAATAACAACAAACTTCTACCGCGTAAGAATGGCAAAGGACGCCCCTTGTAATCATTGTCACACCGACTGTGACACACGATTGATAAATGTTGGAGTCTCCATGGTCGACCTCCTCGTCGCTCGGATCGCTCGAGTTACATCACGTCTTGGCTTAATTCACACATTGACATCGGCTCTAACTCCACCACCTCGATTAACACCACTCCAACTCCACCGCCTTCCATGATGACTTTCCGAATGGTATGAGGGTCGACAGAGTCTAATTCTCACGCTACAAGCCGTAATTCCTTCACGGCGCATATCTCGCTCTTCGGTCCTTGGGTACTTGACTGGGCCACCGATCATATCACCGTAATAAATCTCTTTTTCCTCACTATCTACTTGGTTATTTACCATTATTACTACGGCAAATGGTTCTCGACTGATCCCAAGGTGTTGGTATTATTCATTCTTCTCCATCTCTTCCCATTCGAATGTTCTTTATGTTCCTGAGCTCCCTTTAATTTATTTCAATAAGCCACCACTCGGTCTCTTGATTGTGTCATCTCATTCACTAAATCTTCGCATTTCGTTTGAGGACCGAGATGCAGGAGGATGATTGACTCGGATGTGAATCTCGTAGTCTATATCAACTTCACCAAAACTCTCTTGTTGGTGCGGCGATCTCCACTTGTTATCCATGCTCGGTTGGGCGTCTTGGTCTTGATAAGTTAAAACAATTACATCCTAGTTGCATCTCACTTGTAGTATTTATCTTGTAGTCGTATCGGTTAAGCGGCAGTATACGTAGTTCATTTTCTCCTCGCATTTTGAGTCGGGCTACTTCTCCCTTTGCTTTAGTTCATTCTGATATTTGGGGTCCGAGTCGTGTTACCTCTACATTAGGGTCACGATATTTTATTACTTTTGTAGACGATTTTTCCCGTTGTACTTTGTTATATCTAATGAAAGATCGCTCTGAATTGTTTTCTATTTTTCAATCTTTTTTTAATGAAGTCAAAACACAATTTGGTATCCTCTTGATCCTTGCGAGTGATAATGCGCGTGAATATCTATCTACTCCGTTTCAAACCTTTTTGGCATCTCACCGGCGATATTACATCTAAGTCTCTTGTCCTCATACCCCAATGAATGGAGTCGCGAGCGCAAGAATCGCCATCTTCTCGAGATCACTTCGGACTCTTCTCCTCCACTCACGTTCCTCTTCGTTTTGGGGTGATCTTACTTATCGCATGTTATCTCATCAATCGCACGCCTTCCTCTACTTTTCAGGTCAAATACCTCATCACGTACTTTATCCCAAAGCAGTCCCTTCATCCTTTACCACCTAGGGTCTTTGGTTCTATATGCTTTGCTCGTACTCTTGATTACGCATTGATAAACTCTCCTCCTCGATCGCGTAAATGTGTTTTCCTTGGTACCCATCGAGAAAGGATATAAGTGCTATTCCCCTACTCTCCGTTGATATTTCATCTCTGCCGATGTCACGTTCTTTGATTCAGTTCCTTTCTTTGGGTCTTCAGAGTCGTCATCCGAGTTTCATCCTTATATGCCTGTATCAGTCTTTGATCCTCCGGAAGTTTCTCTATCACCCCCAGCCCCAATTCCTCCTCCGTTGCAGATTTATCAGCGTCGTCCTCGTTCTGCTTTGCTGCCGGCCAACACTGACTCTGCCATGGAATCATCTCTGGAGCCAGATCCTCCGCTCCTCCTCGGTCCAAGATTCTCAACTGATATTCCCATTGCCCTTCGAAAAGGTATACGTTCCACTCGTAATCCTTCTCCACATTATGTTTCTTTGAGTTACCATCGTCTATCTCCTTCCTATTATTCTTGTCTTTCCTCTTTGTCATCTATTTCTCTTCCAAAGACTGCAGGAGATGCATTTGCCCATCCAGGATGGAAAGCAGCATGTTAGGCGATTTAAATGAGTGCTTTAAGAGTGTGGAACTTGGGATCTCGCCTCTACCACCGTGAAAGTCGGTTGTTGGTTGTCGATGGGTATATACGATGAAGGTCAGTCCGGACGGAACAGTTGATCGGCTTAAGGCTCATCTCGTTGCTAAAGGTTATACTCAGATCTTTGGATTAGATTATGGGGACACGTTTTCTCCTGTTGCCAAGATGTCCTCTATACGTTTACGGAACAGTTGATCGGCTTAAGGCTCGTCTCGTTGCTAAAGGTTATACTCAGATCTTTGGATTAGATTATGGGGACACGTTTTCTCCTGTTGCCAAGATGTCCTCTATACGTTTACTCATGTCCATTCTTTGCGATTCAACACCGGGTCTCTTTATCCGTTAGATATCAAGAATGCGTTCTTACGGTGACTGCTCAAGAAGTCTACGTGGAGCAACCTCCGTGTTTTGTTGCTCGAAGTCTTACGGTCTTGTGTGCCGCTGCGAAAATCTTTATATGGTCTCAGCGATCACCCGAGTAGTTCGGTAGATTTAGTATTGTAATTCAACGATTTGACTCGAGCGAGGCCGACCATTACATCTTTATCGCCACTTTCGTACCGGTGGGTGCATCTACCTAGTGGTTTATGTTGATGATATTGTCATCACGCGGTAGTGATCATCTCGGGATCTCAGGGTGAAACAACATCTTTTGAAACATTTCGAATGAAGGATCTCGGAGACTTAAATACTTCTTGGGAATAAGAAAGACATCAAAAAATGTGATCATTATATCTCAATGAAGTATGCAATGGATATTCTAAGAAAAGCGAGAATGTTAAACTCAAAGACAGACAAACCCTATGGATCCTAATGTCAAGCTCCTACCAAATCACGGAGAGCCTCTACTAGATCCTCGAGCGATACAGCGATTAGTAGGAAGACTAAGTTACCTTCATCATACTCGTCCGGATATCTCATTGCATTAAGTGTAGTAAGTCGGGTTCTCGACTCACCAATGTAAAGAACATTGGGATGGTATGATTCGCGTTGTTCGATATATCGAGGCGCTCAGAAAGGGTCTTTTGTATGACAAAGGACATACTCGAATTATAGGATACTCACGCAGATCGGCGGGATCTCCATCGATAGGAGATCTGCTTCGTTTTTTGTATATTTGTTGGAGATAACCTTGTTTCTTGGAAAAGCAAAAAGCGAGAATGTTGTGGCAAGATCCATCGAGGCAGAGTATCGAGCTACGGCCTTAGCATCGAGAACTTATATGGCTCAAACAAATTGCTTCAGAGCTAAAATTTGGAGACGTTACACAAATGTCACTTATATGTGATAACTGCCGCCATGCATATCGCCTCAAATCCAGTTTTAAGCGAGAGACAAAGCGTATAGAAGTCGATCACACTTGTCAGAGAAAGTCATATCTGGAGAAATATCTACTAGTTTTGTTAACTCACATGATCAATTACTGAGATATATTTACTAAGTCAACCGAGAGGTCCCGAATCGACCTATATACGTAATGTTTGAGTGCATATAATTTATATTCTTCAGCTTGAGGGGGAGTGTTAGAATATTGTAGATATGATTAGGGATAATTATTATCCCTAAATATCTGTTAGGAATAATTATTTCTTAGGATAGAGTTTTGATTTATTCCTAGGATAGAGTTTGATTTATTCTTTTGAATAAGCCCTAATCTTGTCTATAAATAGGGCTTCTTTCATGTAAGTTTGATATCTTGAATTACAAATTAACAGTAGGTTTCGGCCGAGGAAGTCATGCACCATTATCAAAGTCCATATGATCTCATTGAGGATTTTCAAAGACAAATTGTGGAGTTATCTTAACATCTAATAGTGCGAGATGTAGAAGATTGTGAGGTATTTGATCGACGCTTTACTTCGAATTTTGAAAACCTATATCATTGTGGTCGTGAAGACTAGTATGGAGACTTTGATTTTTGCATCGATCTTTTCAAGTTTTTTGGCACGTTACAAGTAGAAAATTTTATTGATTGGATCAACGAAGTTGAATAGATTTTTAATTTCAAAGATTCCCGATCATGCCAAAGTAAAAATAGTCGCCATTAAGCTCAAGGGTCGAGCCTTTGCTTAGTGGGAACATTTACGGCGCTCACGCGAGGGATATGTCAAGACCAAGATTACTGATTAGAAAAAGATGAAAAAGAAAATGAAAGGTTATTTTCTTTCTTTTGGTTATGCTCAATTGTTACTCAGTTGATATTTTGATATCTTCAAACTTTGAGATAGGGCACCCGATCGGTCGATGAGTATACAGAGGAGTTTTACTGGTTAATCGCTCGGCATGATTTATATGAGATGAAGAAACAATTGGTGGTCCAATATTTGAGAGGTTTGCGATAGTCTTTTCTGGATATGCTTAGTTTATATTCTCTTTGGACTGTTTCAGAGGCTTAGCGCACATTGATGATTGAAAAGCAGCAGAGTCGAAACTCACAATTCGGAGTGATCAAATCAATCGACCAACACACACAGGAATCCCATCCTATCTAGCTGACACTCCAAGTTCTTCCTATATCTAATCTCAAATGTTTTCGATATGGTGAACCAGGGCATAAGGCCACCGAGTGTAAAAGATTCGCTAGCCAGAAGGACAAAACTCTTTTGATTGAAGAAGAGATGGACGATGACGATGACATTGACAAGGTACTTTACAAGGATGGTCATGAGACATTGATTGTTCATAAGCAGTGTTCTAAAAATCACCGATTTTATCCGATTAGGCGGCGCGTAGGCGGTGGACGCTCGTCCACCGCCCCGACATTTACAGAGGCGACGCCGCTAGGCGTCGCAGCATTAATTGGCGGCGTCGCCGCTTTAATCGCGCCAGGCGATTAATCGAGGCCAAACCAATTAAGCGGCCCGACACGACCAGAGTTCGGCGCCTTCAGCCAGCCAAACGCGCCGTTGGCCGGTGAGAAATGTGCGACACGCCCATGCCAAATGAGGGCACAGGCGTGTCGCACATTTGGCATGGGCGTGTCGCACATTTCCAATTCTTATTATTGCAATGGATTTTTAATATTGTTTGCAATTATGTTTTTAATTCTTATATTTTGCAATTTTTATTGTTTACAATCTTAAACGTTTTTAATATTCTTGTTACTTGTTGAGTTGTTGTTAGTTGTTATTTGTTACATGCATGTGGAGGCTACAAAGTGAGTTTTGACTTTTGAGTGCCCCTAATATATTAATTTTTTTTATATATTATTATATTTAAAATATTAAAAAAATCAACCGCTAGAAGCCTGAAGCGGCCACCTATGGCTAAGCGGCGTGAGTTACTTGCCTTTTTAGTTGAGAACGAACATCTTTCACACGATGTGCATCGTTGTGGATAAGGTATGCAAGATGATTATTGATAGCGACAGTTGTGAAAATGTTATGTCCAAGGAAGTCAAATAGAAATTACACTTAAAGACGGATCATCATCCGAAGCCGTACAAGTTGTTCTAGTTGAACAAGGAAAACGAGGTAACCACGGATCAAAGATGTCTCATTTCTTTTTCTATTGGCAGCAGGCATTGTGATGATACTTGGTGTGACGTTATAATGATGGATGCATGCCACGTGTTATTGGGACGACCTTAGCAGTATGATTGTAAAGTTATCCATGATGGAAGGAAGAACACCTATACTTTTCATATCAGAGGGAAGAAAATTGTACAAGCACACCTCGACGAGAGGATCCCACTCCTATTCTAGTATCTTTCAGTTCTACTATCCTTTATATATCTAGATTTTTAGTTGTGGTAGTGCAAGAGAAAGTTATCTATGCTTTATTATTTGCCCGAGCAGTGTTTTAGACTCAGATTTAGATTTATCGATAGAAGTACAACAATTACTTAGAGAGTTTGAGGATTTGATGCTAGAGGATCTTTCCCATGACTACCACCCATGAGGGACATTTAATACCAAATTGATCTTATTCCAAGTTCGAGTCTATTTAATCGGCTAGCTTATCGTCTTAGTTTGAAGGAAGCCAAAGAGTTGTAGCGACAGGTGGTGGAGCTCTTAGACCGAGGATACATTTGTGAAAGTATGAGTCCTTGTGTCGTTGCTACCCTATTTGTTCCGAAGAAGAACCGATCGTGGTGTATGTGTATGGACAATTGAGCTATTAACAAGATCACTATAAAATATAGATTTCTGATTCCCTGATTGTATGAAATGTTGGATCAACTTGTTGGTTCAAGAATCTTTTCTAAAATTGATGTCAAGAGGGGGCTATCATCAAATTTGGATCAAACTAGGAGATGAATGGAAGACGACGTTCAAGACGCAACATGGATTATACTAGTGGATGCTTATGCCTTTTGGGCTTTCCATTGTGCCGAGCACTTTCATGAGGTTCATGCATCAGGGATTGTGGTCTTTCATTGGTAAGTTTGTTGTGGTTTGCTTCGATGATATTCTTGTTTATAGCTCGACTTGAACTTCACATTTTGATCACCTACGAACGATTTTTGGAAAATTGAGGATAAACCACTTATTTCTCAACTAGAAGAAATGTTCTTTCTTTTCCATATCGATGACTTTTTTCGGATTTATTGTATCCAAGAAGGGTGTATATACAGATCCATCGAAGATAGAAACTATCTTAGACTGATCGAAACCGAAGACCTTGCATGACATTCGGAGTTTCATGGGTTAGTCTCCTTCTATCGCCAATTTATCTAGAACTTTAGTACTTTGATTGCTCTTATCACGGAGTGTCTAAAGAGAAAAGATTTCAAGTGGTTTGAAGAAGCAGAGGCTCGCTTTCAGTTAGTCAAACAGAATATGACTAAGGCTCCAGTTCTAGCACTTTCTGATTTCAAGGTGTTCGAAGTATGATGTGACACATTAGACATTAGCATTAGTGGTGTCCTTAATTAAGCTGGACGACTCGTTGCCTTTTTCAATGAGAAGTTATCGAATTCTAAACATAATTATTCTACTTATTGTTATGTTTGAGAGGTGTTCTAAGGCTTCCTCTTGTTTAGGTCCGGCCAACTCCTCCTCAAGGAAGTGGTGAACTCCGGTCAAGTCTTCCTCAAGGTGGATTGACCATTCGGCCAAGGCTTGGAACAAAAGTTTCTTCCTTTGTGCCCTTGGCCGAACCTAGGAGAATTAGAGTTTGGTGTTAAAGTCGGCCATCCGTGAGAAACAAGGTTGTTTCAGCCTCTTTAAAAATGCCACTCTAGGTTTAAGGATTATTATTGTAAACATTGAAGCTTCGATTTGTTAGTAATATAAGAGAGGCGTCCTAAGGCAATTGCCTTATGGTTGTACCATTTATTTGATAAATGAAGATTCACTATTTGAGTATATATGTTTTCATGTATTTGATTGGATCTTAAACTTTTTTACTGAATGTCCGCAATACGATTCACAGTATGAGAAAATTTGTGATTAGATCACAATTAGTGAATATCTCTACATGTGTAATTGTGATGTATTGGAATTATCCCTAGCCGATGAATTGATGGATTCGAACGCCATCGATTCTGTTGAGACTAGCACGAGGTATACTCTTTGGTTTATCCAAGCAGCTGTTCCTCACTGACTGGAGATATTGGGATGTCCGGAGTTAATCGTGGATGCTAGTTATGGTAACTAGTTCATTGGAGTGACCAGTTGTAAGACTTCATATGGTTCTCTGCATATATGGATATGTCAATGAAGTTTTTACAACAACTTAAGTGCGATGTTCCTTCGACTTGCGGTATTCAAGTCATCTTGGTTATGAAGACTTATGCTTTGACATCTTAAGCAAGCATCTCCGAGGAGATGTGGACCCAAGATGATTGGGTATAAGTCGAAGTGGTCGAAGGTGTTTGAATAGCCTATAGAGGATTCACCGCTCATTGCGAGGAGATGTATACCCTATGGCCTCTCGTCGGATTGTTACTAAAGTCTTTGGCCAAAATATTACATGTTTAGAGTATGGTACTCTTGGATACATGTGCAGTAACTAGAATCCGGAGGACGAGGAAGTAATACTTGGGCTAGGTGTGACGTAGTCAGCCTAGTGGGGATTGACACAATAGACCATGTCCTGAACCAAATGGGTATAAGATGAGTGAAAGGAATGAGACACGATTCATTGTAGCTGCTGAAGGTTTCAGAAAAGGTTCTGGGATCAACCGTTGATTTTCAGGTTAATTGGAGATCATGATGTACTGCTAGGTGCCACTCATGACTGTTCTATAATTAATGGTTAATTATAGACGACCAACATAAACCGGGAACCTATTTGGTCACACGCACAACGAGCATAATCCGAAAGATTTAAAATGAGTTTGAGAATAGGATTCTCAGATCGAGAGAGACTAGGTTTAGTTGGACCAAACAAAGAGCGAGTATGAAATGGTTTCAATCGCATCGGAAGCATGGATGAGCCGAGTCTTACGAAGACATGATGGATGAACTAAATTAGTTTGGTTCTAATCCAATGGTGGAAAATAAACCAAAGTGGTTTGGTTTGTTTTAAATGAATGAACCAAAGTTGGTTCGGTTTGTTTTAACTTAAAATAGACCAACGCGGTTTGGTTTATTTTAACTTAAGTTATTGGAGCGGGTTAACGGGTTTTGGTTATGAACCAATAACTGTTAGGAGAATGTGTTCTCTATAAAAACACGGCTTAAGGGTTTTTCGTGGATAACTTAAGAAGTTTGAACCCTAGCCACCCAACCCCTCTTTTCTCCCCCTCCTTGCTCTTGCTTGCCAAGGAGTCGCCCAGATGGTGCTACCAGGCTTGCGCCGCCTCCCTTGGGCCACCCACGATCGGGCGACTCCTCTGGCCAACCTCTCTTGGCCGTCGACAACCAAGGAGCAGCCGACCATTGATTGGCCGACCATCTCTTTCACCGCAAACAAGCTGTCGCTTGTTGTTCTCCTTGTGGAGAGGTCGTTTGGTCGGCATTTTGCGCTCCGACAACGACCTACTTGTCGGGGATTGGATCTCCGGCAATCCTCATAGGTGGAGGGTTATGTTTTCATCAATTGGTTGACGAAAACCGCTTTCGAGAAGCGAGTTTGTGGAACTCATTTTTAGATCCGAATTGTGATCGTCTCTCGAATCACATCGTCTTCGACTCGAGGCTAGTGACTTTTGCGAAGACGAGGCTCGTGACTTTGTGAAGCTATCTCGACGATACTAGGTGTGGATATGGATAGAGGCGATTTTAGCGAGGATCGCTACGGTTGATACCATTCTTGCTACACGTGATACGTTAGGTATAACTAGAATAAATTTCTTTTTATTGCAAAATTTTAAATAGCGATTATGTCTACACATGTTGTATCCTGTATGCGTGTGATGTGTGTTGTATTAAAATTAGTTTATTACTTATTTTTGCTTTTGCTGTGTGCATGTTTACGAAACGTGTTTGAACACACACTCGCCGCGGTGCCGGGGAAACCCAACAATTCCGATACGAATTGACAACCTTGCGAAGGTTGTTTGAGGACTCGTTTGTGTTGCAAAATGAGTCGGCGATTGCTCTTCGATCACCCGACTTTCTTGATTCGTCTAGTAGTGAAGAGAAGGTCAAACTTATGGCTTTGAGAAGTCGTCCCTCCGAAGATTCGGCGTGGATACGAGTAGAAACGAAGCTCTGCGAGCGTCGTACGGTTGATGTCCTTCCGGCTCGCCATCATCCGAAAGGTATACCTAGAGTAAAATTTATTTTATTCTTGTTGTATGTAAAATTTTATTTGGCGGATATGTCCGCACGTGTTATAATCCTACATGCGTGGGTGTGAGTGTTGTAATAATTTAGGAAATTATTACGTTTTTCTTCCGTTGCGTTCATTTGTGAAACGACAAAAGCACATCTACGCTTCGGCCGTAACCCAACACTTATGACGTAGAGTTCTATGCTATCATCCAGTCGTTGAAGCATTGACAACACTATCTCATACAGAGGAAATTCATCATATTTATGAATCATGAGACTTTAAAGTACATCAATGGATAACATAAGTTGAGCGGACGACATATTAAGTGGGTGGTTTATTTGTAGGAGTTTACTTTCAGACTAAGGCATCAGACAAAGATCCTGAATCGTGTAGCAGACGCTTTGGGTCGATGATTTTCCTTACTACTATGCAGGCTAGAGTTATAAGTTTCAAATATTTTACAAAGTTATATACAGTAGACCTATCCTTTGGCAATATCTTTCAAGAGATGACAGAGGGTCTTCACCATGACTTTATGGTGCATGACAACTTCTTGTTTCGAGGATCACAACTATATGTTCCAGATTGCTCATTGAGGTAACAAATTTTGGGTGAGTTGCATAATGAGGGATACTTCGGCCGCGATAAGACATTAGCCCTCATATCATCTGATTTCTATTGGCCCAAGATGAGCAGTGATATAATATTTTATGAACAGATGTCATGTGTGCTAGCAATCTAAGGGGACCCTCACTAATGCTAGTTTATATACTCTTTTACTTTTTGCCGAAGCTTTGTGGATTGATGTTAGCATGGATTTCATACTTGGATCATCTCGCACCTAGCGGACATTAGATTTTATCTTAGTGGTGGTTGACAGATTCTCCAACATGACACACTTTGTGACTTACAAAAAAACTATGGATGCAGTATGGATTGCACACCTGTATTTCAGAGAGATTATTCGATTATATAACATCCCGCATTCCATCACCTCATATCGAGACATCAAGTCCATCAATTAGTTTTGGAAGAGCTTATAGAGTAAAGTAGGGATCCAGTTGAATTTTAGTAGTGCCTATCATCCACAGACAGATGGTAAGGTGGTCAATTGGAGCTTGGCAACTTATTGAGGTGTTTGGTGGGCTCGAAGCCAAGGCAGTGGGATTTGACCCTATCTCAAGTGAACTTCACTTGCACTAGATCGAAGAATCGAACCACCGAGTTTGCTCCTTTTAAGATAGTCTATAGACAAAACTCATCCAGTGTATTAGATTTAGCTCCCATCCCATGAATGAGGCAGCTTAATCCTAAGGTGGAAGAGATGACTAAGCACCTTTAGAGTATCCATGAATAGGTAAAGCAAGCTATACAGGAGAGTAACACCAAGTACAAGGAACGAGCTAGTGATCATTGGTGTCAAGCACTTTTCGATATTGGAGATTTGGTGTGGGCAGTATTGACCCGTGACCGCTTTCCTCTTGGGGAATACAACAAGATTAAGGAGGGAAAGATTGGGCCTTGTGGGATCCAATAAAAGATCAACGACAATGCTTACAAGTTGTATCTCCCTAGCCACTTGAAGACCTCTGACGTATTCAATGTCAAGCACCTGAGTCCTTACACCAAAGAAGGTAATGCCATTAATTCGAACTCGAGGACGAGTTTTTTTTCAACTCGGGGCATCTGATGTAGGAGTATCCAATAGTACGGTCAGTTCTTATCTTATGACACGATTTTATCTTCTTCTGAATCATAACAAAGAGCAGTTGAGGCATTCAATAAGGATTTTCACACTCCTATAGACCCCTAGTATAAGTGTACTTCATTTCAAGCCTTGGCGGGAGGGAATTCGAGCCCTCCAGCAGGCATCACGACCTAACCATATCCCTTGGCACGAGTCTGCTTCATTCTAAATCGGAACAAAGAGAAATTGGAGTTCTCAGAGGTCGACAAGGCCTAGGCCTAGTCATGCCCAAGGACACGACCGTGTTCCATTCTGGGACTTGACAGGCTGTTCTAGTAGGGAACACAACCTGACTATATTCCCTACCACGACCCTACCCATAGGTACGACCATGGCATGCTGCGTGCCATAATTTAGTAGGGTTTTGTTTTATTATTTTCTGTTTATTTCAAAGTGAAAAACATAGGAAGTTTACAAGAGGTATAAAGGTTTTTTTGTGCGCTCTTTAGTTCCTTTCTTAATAGCAATGGTTTCTTAACTACAATAGGAATATTTAGGTGTTCATCACATATATGGTTTCAACTTCAACTTGTAATCAAGAATTAGAAATTATTACTTCATTTTCAAGATCTAGGTGTGATTCTTAGACTCACATTACTTCAGGGATAAATTCAAACACAGGCTCAGATATGGAATTTTACACAGGTCCAGAAATAGAATTTGGCATGAACGTAGATAATGACTTAGACATTAGAGGTAGTAATAAGTCGAGTAAGGAATCATCGTCCTTATCTTTGAGTATGGAATTCTCCCTATAAAGATAAGGTGTGATGAGGTAAGACCTTTGTTCATTGAAAATAACATCCACCTACACAGACTTTCTTTGATGAAGGATGATAACACTTGCACCTTTCCCAATTGAGGAATAACCTACAAATAGACAATTTAACGCCCTAGGGTCTAGCTTTTCTCAATTTTGATTATACACATAAACAAATGACACACCCAAATATCACAATATTATTTGCAGTGTATTTGTTTGGATAACATGTTGAGTGTTTCCATTGGATTCGTGAACTCCAAGATTTTGAAAGACAAACGATGCATCAGATGAACGATTGTAAGAATTGCATCCCAAAAAGATTTAAGCATATATTTCTGAAATAAAAGGGCTTGAGTTGATTGTAAGAGGACCATTTTTCCTTTCCACGATTCAGTTTTATAGTAGTGTATTAACTCATGGTTTCCATAGCAGCAAATATTTTTGCATCAATGACTGATTTGACTACTGGAAACTTGCCATGGGCATAAGCGCAGACCTTTTCTGTGCTTCTTGGGTCATATTTGGATTTCTTCCACTTGCATACTCCTCCCCATCCTGTCATACAACCATCAATTTCAAGTATAATGTAGGCTTGCTCAGGTGGGAGTTCCAAATCTGGTAACTGCTGGATCTGGGCTTTGATTTCTTTGACTAAAGCCCAGTCAGAAGGCTTCATTCTTTTATCACCATGAATAGAAGTTTTCTCATAAAGCGGACCTAACTTGGAACTTAGGTTTGGAATATAAGTTCGGGCATAATTAAGAATGCCAAGCCACGACCTCAAACCCTTTTTCTCCTTCAAACTTTCCTCCTTGAATTCTGCAATCTTCTTAATTATATGAGGTTGTAGCTTTAATTTGCCTTCGCCTATTTCCGCTCCCAGAAATTCAATTTTTGAGACTGCCAATTTACAGTTGGTGGGGGATAGAACTAATCCGTGCTTTTCACAAATATTAAGCATTACTTCCAAATGCTTGATGTGTTCTTTTTCTGAGTTAGAGAAAACAAGAATGTCATCAATATAGACGGAAATGAAATCTTCCGTACCTTTAAAACACTGATCCATCTTGCGTTGAAAGATTGTCGGAGCGTTCTTTAACCCGAATGGCATTGCTAGCCATTTGTAGAGGCCAGAAGGGCATATAAATGCCGTCCATTCAATTGATGCAGGTTCCATTGCAACTTGATGAAATCTAGACTTCAAATCAAACTTGGAATAAATTTTGGAGTTGTCGACTATCTTGAGGATGGTGTTAATACCTGGCAAACTGTATCGATCCTTATAAGTATTGTCATTAAGCGTTTTGGTAGTTGAATACTATACGCTCTTTTCCTTTTATCTCCTTTCCTATGATGGGATCAATACTTGTTCCGGATTGAACAATCATGGCCATTGTTCTGTGCCTACTCTTGCTAGGACGAATGACCTTCAATTCTAACTACCGGAAAGGTAATCTGCAATATTCTGGACATTATAAGTAAAATTAGTAAAGCTAGTATTGGTTAATCGACCAACCATCATTCTAGTAATTAATCCATCATTCTCTTATAATTGGACTTCATAACCAGTTGTAGGAACTCCAAAATCAAGTAAGAGGACTAAAGCAAACTCCAAGTCCATCAACCTCCACACTAAAGGAACTTGAAGGTGCTATTGACGACCTAGCAAAAAGAATTTCAGGTTTGAATTTGAGAATTGAAACATTAATCCTAAAGAAGAAAGGTTCCATTTTAATATTCAGAAACCCCTCTGATATACTTCAAAAAGAAAAAGAAAGGTGATGGCGCTCACAGGAGCAAGAACTTCTACAAGTACCAGGCCACCGGCAGTAATTACTTCTACGGATCTTCAAGTACCTAGCGCTGAAGACCAGATCAGAGACTATAGAACTGGGCAAAGAAGAATGTACAATTTACAAAGAAGAGTTTTGCCTAGTCAAAGGAGATTCCGAAGAACAATTGAAAGCCAAGTTAATCCTGAGGAGCAGCTGGAAATTTCTAGATCCCGAAGAGCTAATATGGTACCAGTTGAAGTACTGTATTCATTTGTCCGCCCCTTAACTTCCAATTGACTGTTTGCTTTGAATTAACTCCATTAATAATAACAGTATAGCAATTTTTCTCCAAAGCTTGTTCGGGCACAGATCTCTTGTCAACACAGCAAGTTGTGGCACCAGTATCTAGGATAGCATTTATCTGGAATTGTGGAATACCTGGTATCTCGAATTCAACCATCATGTGGTATAAACGATTTAAAGCCCTTCTTGGATGATACTGACCATCTGTTGTCTTAAAAATAAAGACTTCTTCTAGGAAGCTTAATTGCTCCTTTCCTTTCTGGAGATCTTGAAGGGTTAATTGTTGTAGTTCTTCAACCGACATTGAAAGAGATAAGAAAAGACCTTTGGAGGGTATCCAATGCTTTGAATCCCATCCTGGGAAAAATTTAAGCAACCCCCCACTAGCCAAAAGCAGTGGTGAGCCCAAAGCAAGACTGAGCCTCGGGGAGCCGTCTTGCTATTAAGTACAATAATGCAGCAAAAGTAGATGCTGCAAGCTGTAAAGAGATCTAGTGACTTGTCAATATAAGCTTTGTGTCTTGTCAGGGTAAGCTTTGTGTCCTGTAAAGCCATAGGGAATCACGGGTGTTGAAATTGAAGGACGATGGAGCTAATAAACAAGCACCCGCTTCAATTATTAACACAACTGCATTTCTCTATAAAAGGCTAAGAGTGCAGAAGGTTTGAGCAGACTTGAGCAACACTAAACCTACCATTCCTTAGTAGTTCAACGAGTGTTTTAACTTTCCACAAGTGTGTTCTAAATCTTTCTAGAGAAATAAAACTCCGGGCAGTGTCCCAGGTTTTCATTTCACTTTCTGGATTCCTATCTGTTAGTAAATTCTAGTTTTGTGATAAGGCGACCAAATCTGTTAATTGATTGCAAAAGATTGCAGTACTTATAAGTCTCTTAAGGAGCCAAGTCCGTCAGGTGAGCATGAAAATTTTATGGGTTTCTAAGCCATAAGCAGAATTGGGATTGATAAAACTTTTTAATGAGTGAAAAATTTGAACAGAATATAAGAGAATGGTATGAGAAAACCCGAAACCCAAATCTAGAATATCTTAACCTTGTTGAAAACCCAAAACCTTCAACCAGTAATCTAGCCAATAACCTTGAAATTGTCCATAACAAGGTCTCTCTTCTTTCAAAAGTAACTTTAAAACACTTATACTCCTTAAAGGAAGAAAACGAGGTGTTGAGGAAAGAAGTGGTTCAGCTCAGAGCAGCTGTAGGCTCTTTGGAAAAAGAAATCCTGCTAAACCAACTTACCAGAAAAGAAATCAAAACAATCATAACTGAAGCCTTAAATCAGCCAAAAATAATTGAGAAAGAGACATTAAAGGTAGCAGAGGATTTAAAGAAAAAGATCAAAGAGGTAGAGGTAATTCTACAAGAAGTAAAGAAGTTGATTAACGGATGAGTGAGGAAAAGCAGGAAGAAAACCCAGCTTATATTAAGGCATTAAAGGCTACGAAAAATATTGAAGCCCCTGCTCAGGGATTTTCTGTACCATCCCAATTTAAATCAGCCTTTGAATTTCAAAAGGTGTTAATAAAGCAAAATAACACCTTATTATCTCTTATAATTGGACTTCATAACCAATTGCAGGAACTCCAAAATCAAGTAAGAGGACTAAAGCAAACTCCAAGTCCATCAACCTCCACACCAAAGGAACTTGAAGGTGCTATTAACGACCTAGCAAAAAGAATTTTAGGTTTGAATTTGGGAACTGAAACATTAATCCCAAAGAAGAAAGGTTCCATTTTAATATTCAGAAACCCCTCTGATATACTTCAAAAAGAAAAAGAAAGGTGATGGCGCTCACAGGGACAAGAACTTCTACAAGTACCAGGCCACCGGCAGTAATTACTTCTACAGATCTTCAAGTACCTAGCGCTGAAGACCAGATCAGAGACTATAGAACTGGGCAAAGAAGAATGTACAATTTACAAAGAAGAATTTTGCCTAGTCAAAGGAGATTCCGAAGAACAATTGAAAGCCAAGTTAATCCTGAGGAGCAGCTGGAAATTTCTAGATCCCGAAGAGCTAATATGGTACCAGCTGAAGTACTGTATTCTGCTGGTTTTCAACCCACACAACATCGGGTATACCAACACTATTCAGAAGAGGATATTTTATGCGTAGAAGGGAAAGTTGATTTACCATTAGTCACAGATCAAAGCCATTCAACTTTAAGAGAATTCGGGTTTTACCATATTCATATGGGCCTCGTTATGATAAGAGTATATACTCTGCATAGAAGGAACACAGGTGTTATGGTATTGGTGGTCTTACGGGACACCAGGTGGCGAGGAGACAGATCTATCATTGCTACAATGGAGATGGATCTGACAAGGGGAACACAAATGGTTTATGTAATCCCAGATGTTATGATGAATTTGGAAGATTTTGCAAATCACATTGAGATATCAGTCCAAACTCATGGGTATCAGGATTGGCAGGGAGGATCTAGTAATCTATTAATTACTAGAATGATGGTTGGTCGATTAACCAATACTAGCTTTACTAATTTTACTTATAATGTCTAGAATGTTGCAGATTACCTTGCCAGTAGAGGTGTTACTGCATTACCTGGCTCAAGGTTCACCACAGATGAACTGCAGCAACAACGATGGATTCTAAGGCCAACGCAACGAAGAAACCCTATGGCTCCAACTAGGGTGGATACTAGGACACTGCTAGATGGTAGTGTTTCTTTGCAATTCCAAGGATATACACCCATTGCAGAACCTAGACCAATTACTGTTGATAATGAAGATGTTGAGACAGGATCACCTGAAAAAGAGCTACTAGCAGTACTAATTACCGAAGAACCAGTTTTTGAGGTAATGAGGATGCACCCTGAAGCAATCACTCCTATTAGAAGAACACTTGGAGCTGCCGGGTATGATTTACATATTTGTGATAATTATAGAATTGGACCAGGGGATAGATCCTTGCTTTATACAGGTTTAGCGTTCGCTATACCTGATGGACATTATGGCCGTATTGCTGCAAGATCAAGCAGTGCATGGAGAAAAGGTATTGTGATTGGTGCAGGAGTTATTGATTCAGACTACAGAGGAGAGGTTAAAATCTTGATTTTCAATATGACCTTCGAAGATTTGAATCTGAAACAAGGAGAAGCTGTTGTACAGTTAATTCTTGAACGAATCTCTACACCTCCCCTAACGATGGTACCCTGTTTAGAGAGTACTATCAGAGGATCACAAGGATTTGGATCCACATCCACGTCCTCAAGAGCTATACAGATGTGCACTCCAGAATGGGATAGGCTCATGTGCATCCTTATACCACCAGAAAACCATTCCACAAACATACCAGTCTCAGCAGAATCAAAAGAGTCACCAGAAGATGACACTGATAATTTATGGAAAAACTGGCTTGGTTGGGAACGTATTATGACATTATAAGATACTATGGAATGGACCAATCCATTCGCGGAAGTTGGTGGTAGTGATGATGAATATGAATATTTGTCTGCTGACTCTGAAATTTGTGATGAACAGGTTGCTCATGTTAATAAAGGTGCGTATGATTTAGATTATCCTATGCAGAAAAGAAGTGGAAGAATTGTGGCATTATCAATGGTGTCTTCCTCCTTCAACCCACCAAGACACAATGATGGGACCACCTCAGTATGGTCCAGCAGATGAAAGACCTACTACATCAAACCCATATAAAAATATTGATTTTATGGGAGCAAGAATTGGGAAATTCAGAAAAGCATACAACAATGAACAATGGACACTTCCCTCAGCCCAGCAAACAACAGGTGCAATGTTAGTTCTACCTAATAATATTGGACTTTATAATGATGTTATATCCAGGTGGGAATCCATAACCACCAATGTGGTGGATTCAAAAATTTGGCCGGATAAAAGAACCAAAGTGCAATACGTTGAAAATCTATTGGGTGAAATAGAAAAGAAGACATTTATCCAATGGCGGATGATGTATCCAGATCAGTATGACAAACTGATCAATGCTGTTGATGAGACGCAGAATATTCTGTCTCAGATACGGAGAATTATCACCCTGGAAGATCCAGCCTCAGGACCCACGGCAGAACAAAATCAAGCCTACCTTGATCTAGAAAGGTTAGTATGCCATGGTACTAAAGATTTAGTCAATTATATGAACACTTACAAGGACCTAACTGCAAGGACGGGTCGAATGTTTATAAACGAAGAATTATCAAGCAAATTTTACCGGAAAATGCCGCCACTCATAGGGAGTCATCTGGAAGTAAAATTCCAAGAAAAGTTTAGAGGAAATACTATTGGTCTTTTCCTCACTCATCCGTTAATCAACTTCTTTACTTCTTGTAGAATTACCTCTACCTCTTTGATCTTTTTCTTTAAATCCTCTGCTACCTTTAATGCTTCTTTCTCAATTATTTTTGGCTGATTTAAGGCTTCAGTTATGATTGTTTTGATTTCTTTTCTGGTAAGTTGGTTTAGCAGGATTTCTTTTTCCAAAGAGCCTACAGCTGCTCTAAGCTGAACCACTTGTTTCCTCAACACCTCGTTTTCTTCCTTTAAGGAGTAGATGTGTTTTAAAGTTACTTTTAAAGAAGAGAGACCTTGTTATAGACAATTTCAAGGTTATTGGCTAGATTACTGGTTGAAGGTTTTGGCTTTTCAGCAAGGTTAAGATATTCTAGGTTTGAGTTTCGAGTTTTCTCATACCATTCTCTTATATTCTGTTCAAAATTTTCACTCATTAAGAAGTTTTATCAATTCCAATTCTGCTTATGGCTTAGAAACCCATAAAATTTTCATGCTCACCTGACGCACTTGGCTCCTTAAGAGACTTATAAGTACTGCAGTCTTTTGCAATCAATTAACAGATTTGGTCGCCTTATCACAAAACTAGGATTTACTAACCCTCCTATTTTCTAAAATTGTTTCTTTTGCTAGAATTTATTTTGGAAACATCCCAAAATTAAAGACTTCGGGCTTACCGCCTTATGTACTTACTAGCCTTGCGGAAAATCCGGACCAAGGATGCATGTCGGGTCTCCACCTTTCATCTTTGTGGTTACTTTCCAAGAATAATTCTTTTTCAAAATCGCAATCTAAAGGTAAAATTGCTCAGACGAAGAGTAGTAGTGTAAGAACCCTCACCTTAACCTAGAATTGAAAAGAGTTCAGATTTAATTGAAATAATATGTAGCATTTGCTTTTCTAAACCTTTTGATATTAATCCCAAATTGGTTTTTAATCACTCCCCAAGAAATTGGGAGGGCATTATTTGTGTTTAACTAAAAAAATTCAAGTAACATGAGTACAATCATTAACGAATGACAGAAACCATTTTGCCTAAAACATTAGTAATACAAGGACCCCAACATCTATACTTAATGAGACAAAAAGAAAAATAGCTTTTATTATTTAATAGAAAAGACACACGTTGGTATCTAGCAAATTCACACACTTAACAACGGAAACTCTCAAAATTTATACTTTGGAATAAGGATGGAAACAAAATTTTAATGGTTCTAAATGGATGTCAAGTCGGTGGTGGTAAAGCTAAATTTTATTATTATTAGGTGAATACAATTCTAAACTAAGGATGAAGGTAACTTGACTATCTTTGGTAATGTTTGACATTACTGACGTTTCAAGGTAGCAAAGCCCATTCCATTCTTTATCATGTTCAATTATCTTTCACGAATCCTTGTCACAATAACTATGATAAAAAATCACATTGCAACATAAATCTCGAGTAAACTTTTGAATAGACATACTGGATATAAGGTTTGTGGATAATTGGGGATATGAATAACATTTCCTAAGGTTGATGATGAGCTTATTTTAACATCTTCTACACCTGCTACAGTAGTCCAAGAATTATCGACTATGATTATTTTCTTATTGCTTGGATATGGAGAGTATGTTGAAAAGACACTTGGTAAGTGGGTGATTGATGGGTAGGTCTTGAATCCATGATCCAAGAGTCGAGAAAGGTTGGATCTGCAACATTTAATCCAATAGAGGATGGAAACATACTTGAGTACACTAATGAATCAATACCTAGAACCTAAAGGATTGTTTAGGTTACTAATAAGAGATCTTAGCCTCTTGATCTCTCTTCTTGTTTGAGTCCACCCGACTCCTTTGGTGAAGCATCTTTTGTGTATTCACCATGTGTATGTGGCAACTAATCTTTGTTTGTCCTCCTTTATGTACCCTCTCTCGGCTAGGCTTTGCCATAAAACTTTCAATACCGTTCAGAATATGACTTACCTTTTTAACATAGGTGCACCATAATGATCACGATTAGCAGCCTTGATATTTTGCAATTCTTCACATTGTTGAGATTGAACGATCTCTTCTAGTTGTGTTGGAGCAGGCGTTTCTACGCCTTTCTACATATTCTGACATTTTCTAAGTCAAAACTTGTGGAAAAATGGTGAGGCATGAGAAAAAAATTAGCAATGAAGGCGAGCAACAGTGATAAACCGCCAAGAATAGAGAAGCGAATTCAGCTATGAAGGTTGATAAAAGAACACAATAAATATTATGTCTTTAGAAAATAGAGTAAACCCAAAATAAAAATAAAATAAAATAAAATCTTAAACCTTAAAACACTAAACATGGATGAACTGTGGAAGAAGGAAACCCAAACAAGTTTTTTGTCTTTAGAAAATAGAGAAAAAAACAAAACAAAAAAAATCCTAAACCCTAAACATGGATGAAGGATGGAAGAAGCAAACCCAAAACTGAGCCTAACGCTCGGATTCCACAACAAAAATTGAAGATTGTATTTGCTCAAAACTTTTTCAATATATGGATCCTGCTCCTTTTTATAGATTGATAACACAATTTATTCTTCATAAAATAATAAACTTTTTCAATAAATTTTTTACAATATTGTATCCCATAAATTTATGGAATCATGATTTACGGAATCATGATCCCATGATTTATAGAATATTTTTATCTTAGGGATATACATGATTATGTCATGTTTTCCCACATTAATGCGAGGTTTAGAATCTTGACCTGCATGAGAAAAGATAAGAGATTTTCTCAAAACAACAACTATCAAATAAATAAATAAAATCCTAGTCCATGGATTTTGCATTAGAATTCTATTTTTGTATAAACCAGTGCTACCTTCCTAGCAACTCATATCCACGTCCAGTGCAAACTAAAATGCAGATATACATAAGAAGTGTAAAATCCTCAAATCCAGACCACTACTGGGCTTAGACAAGAACATTGTCCTATCTTTGTTAACCACACTAGTGACAATTCCCAAGGTTCTTCCACCAATCTCAATTCCTGCTAAAAAAGATGTAACTCTAGTTTATCTTCGGCAAAACAGATAAACGTTTTCTCCAATATATACTCGATCACTTCAAATTAAACATTAATTGTGAACAAGGAACTACATGAAACCCTGAGGCTAGATCCCATAGGAGCAGGAGGAACCCCGTTATCCTTAGTCAGGATAAAAGCAAGCATGACATGACACTCAGAGATGTAGAGGAACATATAGTAGTAGAAGGTATCTGGTTTGTGTTCTTGTCCTCCATCAAGGATATCAATCAAGACATGGGATCAATGTGACCAACATCAAAAACCTCCAACAAAGCTTGTAATGCTTTAGTTTTTCACTGAGATTGAGGAAGCTGAGGAAAGATCTCTGAAAGAACAGATCAGGGAGCATGAAATGCCTTCTTGGAACTTCAACTGGAAGGAGAGAGCTTAGAATTCAGAGATTAAGAGTAGAGGAAAAGTCGTCAAAATTTTGAGGGGTTGATTCTAGGATTCTGGTTTCGCCTAAATGATTGTAAACATCAGGTCTACGTCTTGTTCATAATTCTCAATGGTTGCTCATGTAAGTAGGATATCCTATTTTATCGGACGTGAACTTTTAGAACTACACTGGCGTATTTATTCCAATCCAACGTCTACTTTCAGAGCAACAGAGCTAAGGGATTGCTTTCACAAGGAGACCCTTGTCACATGGTCCCATAAGCCCCAAGTTGTCTTCTTCTTCTGTGTGGCCTCAGCTTGGAATAGATTCATTCAGTTCTGTGATACCCTATTGGTCCTCGTGGCCGATCGATCTACTTTCATAGTCATTTCCTTCACGTCTTGGTTCTCTATAGATCAGAGGATTGACTTCACCTTTCGGTCCATCCCCGCACATCTTGGATACGACATAGTGTTTTTGGCATCTAGATTGGGTAAACACAAGAGATCCGGAACACTAACAATCAAATCATCAAATAGGAAGCAAGCGTAGATGTATAGCAATTGAAAACAATGTAAATACACGGGTTCATTGCATGTCAATGTTTACAAATCAAGGAGGCTACTCCCTTGTCTTAGAATCTTAAGATCTACTTCATAAAGATGGAGTTGCAATCACAAGACATCGAAAAGGTAAAGAATACAACTGAAACTATTAGAGAATGAGAGAGGAAAGCTTAGTCCCGATCGGGTTGGAACTTGGCTGTCACTCGCTGTCAGATATGGAGTGGTGGCGATGAAATCTACTTCCGATCTGATCTCTGGAGTTGGAAAGACGCTAGGATGGCATCCTCCGAGGGTTAGGGGGCCCTTGGACGCCCTTCTTTGGGGTTTGGGGGCCCTTGGGCGGCCCCCTGTGTGATTCCTAATCTTCTCGTGGTCTTTCTTTTTATATAGACGCAACTCCAACTCTTTGTATCTCTAAAAATTTCGTCGCCTCGATTTTTGCACCGCCCGAACATGACCGTGCCTCGTAGGCACGACCCCGTCATGCTTCGCTCTGGAACTAGAATCGGACGAAACACACTTGTGTGGCGGAACACGAGCTCATGGGACATGACCGTGCCTCAGAGGCACATCCCCTCCCATGGGGAGAAACACAGTCGTGTCTCAAGACACGACCCGATCGTGTTTCACCCTTGAGCCTTCATCTTGATCTGTTTCGCTTTGAGGAACACGTTTGTACCTTGGGACACAATTAGAGCATGTTCTCTACAATTCATGCTCTATATAATGCTTCATTTTGCTTCGAAATCTTTGCTCTATTAAGAAAGATAACAAAAGAAGATCTTCGAATAAGACAAATAGCAAAATGATGTAAAACAGAGATAATATGCAATGAATGCCATAAAAATGAGGTAAGATGTGTGCCAACATGTTAACAAAAATTCTATATAAAATGCGCACATCAAAATCCCCCAGACTTAAATCTTTACTTGTCCTCAAGAAAACTTCAGTGTTCAACTCAATGCGCATAAATGAATAGCTTTATTATCTAGTATGTTCATCTAATCTTATCAAGTGGTACTACTATCAAATCAAACAATTAAGTTCACCAAGTATACAAAGAAAATTTTTCGTGTGACTGTATAATTTAATCCTAGAGTTTTCAAATTCTAAGTTAAGTCAAATTGTCATCTCATTGTGTTCCTAAGGTTTCCAGCTTTAGGCACTTACCCTAAGCGAGGGTCATCCTCCCAAACTAATATAAAGTCTCAAAGATATGCTCAGTATTGAGAGAAATTGATGAGTGTTTCTCTAGTAACTTAACTCGATCTCAAAAGGGCACCGAACTATTTCCACCCATGCTAACTATTTTTAAACTCTCTTCTTTTATTTATTTTCTCTCTCTCTTTTTCGATCAAAGAGCTTTTGTTTCCCTTAGGCTCATTGGAATTTTGATTTTTCCAAATGGGCTTACACAATTCGAGCATCTCCATTAACTAAAATGTTAATTGAGAGTTACCTATGGATTCCAAAGTACTAGTTCAACGAGATGAATCATGACTAATTATGTATTAAATCAACTCTTCGGAATTTAGTCTAATGCTAGGTTGTTCTCCGGAAGAAACGCGTTACAGGGTCCGACTATAATGTCTCGGCAAGGACCGCTACATTTTCAGAACTCGAGTGTAGTGAAAAATATGCTAGAGTTCGCATTGCAGGGTTCGATTGCAATGTATCGGCAAGGACCGCTACATCTCCATGAGAACTTGGGTGTAGTGTTAAATAAGCAAAAGTTCTCATACCATAGGTTTGGTAAGAACAAATATTATAGAAAAACTAATAGTCTAAGATTTGGTACATGGAACATAGGAACCCTCACTGGTAAAACAATGGAGATAGTAGATACGATGATTAGGAGAAAAATTAATATTGTATGTGTACAAGAGACAAAATGGGTAGGTGAGAAGGCAAAGATGATAGAGAACTCGAGTTTTAAGTTATGGTATACAGGAAAGAGTAAAACAAGAAATGGAGTGGGTATTATTGTTGATAGTTCGTTAAAGGATGAAGTTGTAGGAGTAATTAGAAAGGGGGATAGAATTATAGCTCTCAAAATAGTAGTGGAGAAAGAAACTATGAACGTAATTAGTGTATATGGACCTCAAATAGGATTAGATGAAAATACCAAATTAAGGTTTTGAGAGGACTTGGATGAAGTATTACAAAATATTTCGTTAAATGAGATGATTTTAATAGAAAGCGATGTAAATGGGCATGTCGGAGTGAAAAATGACGAATATGAAAGGGTGCATGGGGGTTATGGGTTTGGAACAAGAAATGAAGAAGGTAAAACTATATTAGATTTTGCAATAGCATATGATCTTATACTAGCTAATACATTTTTTAAGAAAAGAGAAGAATACTTGGTTACGTTCAAAAGTGAAAATAATAAATCATAAATTGACTTTCTTATAGTTAGGAAGAGAGATAGAAAGATTTGTAAAGATTGTAAGGCCATTTCTGGAGAAAGTTTAACTACTCAACATATATTAGTAGTATTGGATATACGTCTCAAACATAATATTAATAGAAGAAAAATATACATAACTCCTAAAATTAAGTGGTGGAAGTTAAAAGATGAGAAATTAAATATATTCAAAGAGAAGGGAGTATAAGTATTAGATAAAATATACAGTGACTCTAATACGACGTGGGATAAGATGATATTAAAATTGAAAATAGTAGCTAAGAGTGTACTCGGTGAGTCAAAGGGACATGCACCACCAAGTAAAGAATCTTGGTGGTGGAATGAAAAAGTGCAAGAGAAAGTCAAGGAAAAACGAATAGCATATAAGAAATTATATATTTGTAAAAATGAGGAAAATTTGAAAAAATATACAATAGTCAAGAAAGAACTAAGAAAGCAGTGAATGAAGCTAAGATTGAAATTTTTGAACGGTTATATCGAAAATTAGATACAAAAGAAGGAGAAAGAGATATTTATAGAATAATTAAAGTGAGAGAGAGGAAAACAAAAGATCTTAATCAAATAAGATGTATTAAAGATGAATGCAATAGGGTACTAGTACATGATGAAGAAATAAAAGAGCGGTGGAAGAGATATTTTCATCAACTTTTTAATGAAGGTTTAGGAGATTAACTTAATTTAGATAATTTAAGTAGGTTAACTGAGTATAGAAATTTAAATTTTTATTGTAGAATTCAAATTTCTGAAGTAGAACAAGCTTTAAATGGAATGCAAAATGGAAAGACAGTGGACCAGATGATATTTCGATAGAGGTATGGAAGTGTCTAGAGAAACAAGGTATTAAATAACTTACAAAATTATTTAATATGATATTGAAAACAAAAAGGATGTCTGAATAATGGAGGGTAAGTATCCTAATTCCCTTATATAAGAATAAGGGAGACACAAACTTGTGAAAACTATAGGGATATTAAACTAATAAGTCATACCATGAAACTTTAGGAAAGAGTAATAGGAAAAAGATTAAGGAAGGAAACCACGGTTCTCGAAAATCAATTTAGATTCATGCTAGGAAGGTCGACAATAGAAGCTATACATCTTCTTAGACAACTAATTGAAAAGTATAGAGAGCAAAAGCAGGATTTGTACATGATATTCATTGATTTAGAAAAAACTTATAATAGATTTCTAAGAGAAATAATATGGAGAATTTTAGAAAAAAGAGGTGTTAGTGTAACATATATTGAACTAATTAAGAATATGTATAAGGAAGTAATAACAAGAGTGAAGACTTCAGGTGGATTAACTGAAGCATTTCCAATAAAGATAGGGTTACATCAAAGATCAACTTTAAGACCCTATCTTTTTACACTAATCATGGACGAACTCACTGGACACATTCAAGACACAAGATCGTGTGTACGCTGTTGCAGATGATATTGTTTTGGTAGATGAGACACATGAAGGAGTAAATGCTAAACTAGAATCTTGGCGAAAAATACTAGAAGTGAAAGGTTTTAAGCTTAGTAGAGTAAAGACAGAATATATGAAATTTAAATTTACCAATATTAGACGTAATGAGACAAGTGTTAAGATAGGAGATGACGAGTTGTCTGGAACTGAGAGCTCTAAATATTTGGGATCATTTTGCAAGATGATGGAGGGATTGAGAGAGACGTCTTACATAGAATACAAGCAGGATGGTTGAAATGGAGAAAAACGTCGGGTGTTTTATGTGATCGTAAAGTGCCTCTAAAACTTAAAGGGAAGTTCTACAAAACGACGATTAGACCTGTTATGTTATATGAAGCTGAATGTTGGGCTACGACTCGAGCATATGAACAAAAGATGAGAGTTACAGAGATGAGGATGTTAAGGTGGATGTGCGGACATACGAGGATGGATAGAATAAGAAATGAGAGCATTAGAGAAAAAATTGGTATTACATCCATTGAAGGAAAGCTCCAAGAGACACATTTAAGGTGGTACAAACATGTACTTAGGCGATCAATAAATGCTTCAGTTAGGCGATGTGAAACGATGCCAAATATACACATCAAACGAGGAAGAGGAAGACCAAAAAAGACTTAGTTAGCAACAATAAAACAAGATTAAATTTATTTAAATATAGATGATGATATAGTAGGGGATAGAGTCCAATGGCGTAGAAGGATCCATATAGCCGATCCCACCTAGTGGGATAAGATTTTGTTGTTGTTGTTGTTGTTGTTGCATGTGAGAAATAAAAATCAACTAGTAGAACTTGGTAAACACTCATATAGACTGTAAAATATTGCACCATAAGATAGGAGAATATGAATTATTAACAATAATGAAGCATATCAATATGATACCATAAAAAAATTATACATTGAGACCTACTAAAAGAACAAGTAGATGCATGAACTAAGAATAAAAATGACAATGGATGAATATGATAAAAAAAACTCATAAATATAATGCATGCTAAAGAAACAATAAAACTACTCTAAAAATTATAGAAGCAAGCAACTAAATTACACAGGTAAGAAAAACTAACTGAGCACACGGTCAATTAAATCAAAATAAAACTTCTTCACCAGACTTACATTGAAGCATACTTCTACCAGTGAAATAATCGAAAAGTTATAGTGAGAAATGAGGCAACTAAGGCTTCTATGTTTTCGCATGCACTATTAGTCACCTGAAAAAGGAACGTAGAAAGTAGTAAAGTAGAAAAGAGAAATGCAGTAATAAACGAAATCGGAAAAAGAGAAAAGACAATGCTAGAAAAAAGAAAACAATATAAAACTGAAAAGAAAGAGGTCTAATCCAATCAATTCACTTTTCAACCAATATCAATTTAAATCAATCCCCAGCAACGGTACAAAAAACTTGATGGGGAGAAACTGCAAGTGTACGATCGTTGTCGAGTAATAAAATATATCGATCCCACAGAGATTGGTAAATCGAGTACTGATTTACTAAGTGAACATAAATTGTCTAGACCAGATCAGTTTGTTGAGAAAATAAAGAATATTGAAGAAGGAACAGAGAGTTTGAGAAAGAGAGAGAGCTTAGAATTCAGAGCTTAAGAGCAGAGGAAAAGAAGTCAGAATTTCGAGGGGATGATTCTCGGATTTTGATTTAACCTAAATGATTGTAAACATTAGGTTTACGTCTTGTTCCTAATTCTCAATGGTTGCTAATGTAGATAGGATATCCTATTTTATCCGATGTGAAATTTTGGAATTGCACCGGCGTATCTATTCCAATCTGACGTCTACTTCCAGAGCGACAAAGCTGAGGGATTGCTTTCACAAGGAGACCTCTGTCACATGGTCCCATAATCCCCGAGTTGCCTTCTCCTATTGTGTGGCCCCGACTTAGAATAAATCCATTCAGTTCTGTGATACCCTATTGGTTCTCGTGGCGAATCGATCTACTTTCGTTTCCTTCACGTCTTGGTTCTCTATAGATCAGAGGATTGAGTTCATCTTTTGGTTCATTCCTGCACTTCTTGGATACGACATAGTGTTTTTGGCATCTAGATCAGGTAAATACAATAGATCTGGAACACTAACAATCAAATCATCAAACAGGAAGCAAGCGTAGATGTATAACAATTGAAAACAATGTAAATACACGAGTTCATTGCATGTTAATGTTTACAAATCAAGGAGGCTTCTCCCTTGTCATAAAATGTTAAATACTGAAATTTAAAATATTAAATTAAATGACCAAAGAATTTAGAAATTTAATCCTGGAAATTTTTCGGGATTTTTAGGGAATTTTAGGAATTTTTCCGAAATTATTCAGATTTAGATAGCTACGGGGATAAGAAAACAGTTTTTAAAAGGCTGTTTAGATTGGTTCGACCTAAGGTTTTAAATAAAAAAATAGATTTTTCTATCTTCTTTGTCTTCCTTTTCAGCCGCGCCGCCAAGCCGAATTACGACGCCGACGCCAGTCCTTACTACGGCCGTCTTCGCAGCGCCACGCATCGATCGTCGTTCTGTCCAGGCGCTTGCTTTGCCGCCAGACGACCAGGTCTTTTCTCCGTCGACGATCGTCGCCATTGCTCCGACGACTCTACGAGCGCCGACCCCTTCCGCTTCTAGACCGCCGCCTTTCTGCCGACATCCAAGACGCTGGCCTCACCTCCGACCGCGACGAGCCACCGCTTTCCTTCCCTGCTCGTAGCCGCCTGCCGGCGTGTCGTGGGCTCGCTCACACCGACGCCTCCTGCCTCTATTCGGGTCGAGCAACACCGAGCAAGGTAAAGGGGTCAACCTTGTGTTTTTGTTCGACCTCGCGTAATTTTTCCGCGTCGATGGTATTAGATTTAGGCATGGTAATGGTTTTTCCAAATGAACAGATAGATTCGGGGGAAAGTCAGTCGCGCTGGAGCTTTCAGAGTGTCGCGGATTTATGTTCTCTTTATCTATAATCGCTATATTATGGATGTGACAAGGTAGTGTGATTTCGAGGGTTCCTGCTAGGAATCATTACCGTGGTTGAATGAAGGGCGCCAAGAGTAGTTCGGTCTAGGCTATGATTTAGCAATAGGCTGACCGACGAAGGAGCCGTGATGATAGTGGTGTGGTGGAATCGCGTGAGGGTGGTTTAAAAAGGTTAGAGTTATGTTGGGTTGTTATGGTGAGGAGACGCCGGGTTTTTGCCTCGCATCGAGCAGAGGGTGATTTCGATAACGGTTAGAGAGCCCTAAACGGGTGTATCGAGGTGTCAGGCTCAGATTCGATTGTCGGTGAATCGTGATATCAGGCTTAACAATAGTTATGTCCAGATGTAGGTTTCATCACGGTGTGTTCACCGCGACGATTCGATTCTTTTCATGGATATATATTCAGTGTATTTCACTTATCTTTTAGATATAAGTCGAGCATGCTAAGTTAGGATAGCTTTCAATAATTTTCTACGCTTATATGCCTAGTATGTGCGCCTATCGATACATGCATCGATAGATATGATTTCTATCTTCCCGATTTATTCGATAATCCTTCGATCATGATATGCACTTATCGACCGTGCATATTATTCTGATAAGTATTTTCGTAGGATTTACATGCTTTAGTATCACGCACCATTTTCGCATTTATCGCACGGGCCGGACGGTTCCATTATTGAGCCCGCAGCCTGCTATACGGCCCGCACACACCGCCACTCACGGGTTAGTGGTACATCGAGGGTGTGCGCAGCTCTGTCAGCTCACTGGTCCTCTCACGGATACGACGGCGGCAATGTGGTACGGCGTGATCCTCCTCCTGTCTACGACACGGAGATGAGAGCTTAGCCCCCACTACGCTTTGAAAGGGAGGATAGGTGTACCGACAACATCCCGGCCCACTCTGGCCACCAGAGCAGACGGCAGAGTGCATATTATAAATTTCTACCCACTCTACCCACCATCGCACAGAGGCTGCGATCGGGGTGACGTACGCTACGATACGACATATACATTTTCGCACGATTGTATCAGATTTCTTTCACGATTATCAGATTGATGCCTCGGATGTCGATATGATCGCTATGCATATCTGATTCATATTCATATACGATGATGACTTTATCTCTTATAAGTAGGCATACGCCCTATATCGGTAGAGATTCGCGAGTACATCCTTTGATTTATTTCGCTACCATATATACGAGATGCATCGATACGACAGATTGTTTGCTATATCTTGCTATTCATATCGACTAATATCCGCTAAGTTCTTCGAACTTACCCCGTGGTTTTATTTTTATTTCGTGATAAAGCCGCTGAGAGTCCGCCATATCCACCCCCTCGTAGATGTATTTATTACCGCTTCGAGTTATGGTTCGAATTTCAGATAAGATATGTTTAGGCTAAACGGATTTATGTACTGTGGATTTTTGGGGTTCCCGACCATCGGCCTGGATCTTATTTTCGATTGGTTTGGTTGTATGTCGCCCGCCTGACGCGTAAGGGTAAGTCTAGTTAGTGTTCCTGCCCAGATGGCAGAAGGGGTAAGTCTTATTTACCTAGATTTGTTGGCCTGAGGCCTTATTATTATCTACGTGTGTTGTTTGGATTCCGGTCGTGTTGATCGATGTATATTGGCCATGTAAGCCTTGTATAAAAATTTGTATTGTCACCCGTACAGGGGAGGTGCTGCCGGATTTTCCCTCATGAGACTCCTGGCGCGATATTTATTCGCATCGAGCGTAGGTTTCGAATTCCTTAGGGTCTGGTTTACGGAGTTCGCCAAGTTCGGTTAACCGGGTATTTTCGAGTCAGACGGATTTTCGATTTTTATGTTTCTGAAAGTCGAGGTATTACGGACGAGGTCAATATGGGGATTCGGGCGGACAGGACATCTCCGCATATTAACAGTAAATACATTCTAGAAAATTTTCTAGATTTAGTACATATTTATATTCGTTACGCGGTGATATCATGTTTTATCTAGTATTGTTTTAACCTCGAATATCTTGACAATTAGATTTTTAGTCGGTTTATAGATAGCATTTGATTATTAATCGCTATTACATCGGTATACATAGCTAGTTATCATTGTGATATAAATGATAAGATATTATCGTAGATGTTTACCTCTTAAGATTTGACTAGTATTAGGATTATTAGACTAGTTGAATAATACGACTAAGACGGATAAATTGCAGAAGGCATGAGGACACGATTACATCGCTTACATAGTTTAGGTATATATAGCATCCGATGTTTTATTTAGTATCAGTGACTTTCGATTCGACATGACCCTTTAGATATACCCTAATTAATTTCGCCATTCGATCGCTATCAGTTGGTTACTACGCCGCTTATCGTTTATTAGATGTTATATGTTTATGGTTATGAGTTTTTGCGGTGGATACCATGATTAAGACTAATAGTAAATGTAATAACTTAGATGAAGTTATTCTCAGTAGGAGCGGATCTCGTGAACGAAACAACATTAGTGGAACCCAGGTGTTGGAACCCTAGTGTAATAACCCGAGATATATTAGTATATGTTTATACATTTGATATGGTGATCCGGATTAGTAGAGGTCATATGATTAGATGCGATTAATCCTTAGAGAGTATATAATGTTGTTTATATTTATCTACGCCAATAATATCACCCATTCGTGGTCGAGGAAAGTTAGAGAGTTTCCTAAAGGGGCTTTTGTGTATTCGAGGTCGAACAGTCTCCACGTATGGTCGAGATAATCTATCGAAGGGTATACTCTTGCTATTCGCTCGAGTTGGTGATAATCGATTCGATGATGTCAGAAGAAGATAGCTACTTTACGCCTTAAGTACCCACGAGATACGCTCGTGGTAGCAGTATCGGGGCATGCATTATCGAACCGTAGGACGATATAATTTGCAGCAACCTCTCAAGGGCTTCGATAGTAGATTTGCGGCCTTTATCGCTTTGATAGCGCTCGTTAGTCGGGACGAAACCCTACGATTAATCGCCTCTCGACGCGATTATTAGTGGATTCTTATGATTTTGATCGACCTGATACCGATCATGTTAGAAGGGTTGAAATGCTAGATTTAATCATCTCGACTTATTTATTTATAAGTTGATGATCTTTACCGAATTTGATAAACATTTCGTATTAGAGGTGTTGCAAACACTCGCCCGCCTAACGATGTTTAATTATAGATCGATGATCTTTATCGACGCCAACGGTCGCTTTATCTGGATGTATTGATAACCTCGAGGTTTAACAACCTAGATAATCGATCGCCACGCGATTTATTGGTGATAGTATGCTAATGCCTGCGCAATGATAATTAGATATTTATATACACCGCTCATCCACGAGTCTCATTCGTGGTAGCATATAGTTCCGCGTAGACCGTCTATGATTGTCGGCCACGGGTTACGTCATGTAGCTCATAGATAGTTTCCTTTTGAGAGCCACGAGACTTCGCGTGGTATCCGGATGTACACCGCTTGTTGCAGTGGTTGTGTATGTACGTATATGTATATTTGTTATCGATCGTGACGATTTGCAGATCGATATTGGTACTCGAGGGTGGGTTACTCTAGCTTGTTCCTCGATTTCCATTACGTGCATTATGACATTATGCACTATTGTCTATACATCCACAGAGTGGTCAGACTCATCCTCCTCACTTATCCTCTAGGTTAATCATGGAGGACGATCCGGATTGACCGACCTACCTTCGAGTCGCCGGAGAGTTCCTTGTCGTGCTTGTTTGCATCGTCGGATGCCGCTTTGTTTACTTTATCTGGTATTGCATTTTGGTTATGCACTTTGGATTTTATTGCAGAACCGGTTTTCGTGTCATAAAACTATTTTACTTTAATGGATATATGTTTAGTCATGCGTAAATGCGATTAATAATATATTTATATTTCTATTATTATTTCGAGGTTTTTACCAGATCTGGTCCAGTATTTACGGATATTGTCACTAAGGGCTCCTCTGTCATTTGGATCGGATATGCCCCGTGACGTGACAATTTTATTGGCTCGTTTGGTTTGTGGGTTTGTGTTCGAGGATTTTCTTTCCTTGGATTTTTGGGAGTTCTCGTTTTGGGGACCAAGCAAGTCAAGGATATCTCCGAGCCATAGGAAAAGTATTGTCTTTAGTAGTTCTTGACTTTAATGGTTAGGAAAAGTATCGACTTAGTGAAATTGCTAGTCGTGGACGAGTTCGACGGACGTATTGATCTTGAGGAATCTAATGATGATTTGAGGTACGGATTCTTTAGAGGTGTCGATCGATGTCGAATTAGGAAGCTTTAGGAATATGACCTCGCTAGTCGTTCCCATTTGAAAGTCAAGGAGTAAACCCTCGGAGAATATCACCTACTATTAGTGATTTGGTTATGGATAAGGCGTGTATGCACAAGTTAGTTAAGACGATGAAAGATCGTTTTACCTTATTATAGAGGTGTTGGATGGGATGTTTATCTATCCCAAAGATTTTTCAGAGAAGATCCTAACTCTTTGTTAAAAGAGAGACGGACCTGAGGTTATGCATTCATCGATTATCGATGATAGAATCGCGGTAGTTGTGGAAGGAAATGAATATCCTTCATTGTGGATAGAGGATCTATTTAGATCAGCTATAGGACACCGGTGTATACTCTAGGATTGATTGGTGACTGGTGTGATGATATTGTAGTGACATGGTGTCATACAATTATCATTGTCGTTGTGATGAATGTTATATCATCAGCCTAGAGTAAAGAGAATGCAGGTTTGTAGCGATGACAATTATCAGAATTTTATACTTGGTATGAATTGAATGAGTTTGTGAGAGTCTTATTAGACTTAATGACGACTTAGTCGTCCAGGGATTTGGGAAGTCGTATATTCTGGACACGATTGACTCAGTGGTGATTGTTGGATTGCGTAACTCGCATGAGGGTGGTAGTCGAGTTACGCACCACCGCTTGATGGTAGTTTTCTTGGTATCGATTTGGTTATTACCATAGATATGGATAGGATGCTCTAGCGGTACTACATCGCTGACTAGTTGGATCAGGAAGGTAATGGAATTTACTTAGTCTGAAGCTTGTGAAACTAGTTTCAGGGCTCAGACGATGGTTGATTTTTACTCCAGTGTTGATTAATCATGCTGGTGTGGAAGGGTAGTGTACATGGATGCATCATTTCAGGGATCGGGCGATTAGATGCTATTGAATAGACAGTATCCTAAGCTTACAGCGATTAAAGAAGCTGCATAAATAAGTCATATATATGGCGTGGACTTAACATGATTAGGTTGTATTGTAGAGGTGAAGAGCGAATGCTCGTGGGATTTCGCTAGCTACGGATAACTACTGATAGAGTAAATTGAAACACGAATGATTGTAACAAGGAAGTCTGGTCGCGATAGCCTCCCATGCACTTATAGAGTGTGTGGTGGAGTGGATTTTGGATGGTAGGTGGACTACCATCTCTGACTCCGAGGAGGATAATGGTTTCCGGAGTTGCATTGGTTTAAGGAACACATGCTTCAGGAAATTCCGATTCCGGAATGGAAGTGGAAGCATATTATTATGGATTTTGTGGTTAGTTTGCCTAGACACGCCGAGGTCACGCGCGATTTGGGTAGTTGTTGACCGACTAACCAAATCCGCGCACTTAGCGATTCGGAAGACCGACTCTCTGGATCGTTTGGCAGAGCTATATTGTCGGGAGATCATCAGATTGCATGGTGTTCCTTTGAGCATTATATCAAATAGAGATCCCCGGTTCACGTCCCGATTCTGGCAGAATCTGCAGCAGGCCTTAGGCACGCAGCTTCGTTTTAGTATTGCATTCCATCCGCAGAGCGGATGGGCGATGGGCGGGCCATTTAGACACTCGAGGACTTGCTAAGGTCCTGTGTAATGGATTTCGGGGGCAACTGGGAGGACTAGTTGCTGGGACCCATAGAGCTCAGTATGAGACAAGGTTGGTCCGTACCATCAGACGTAGGATGACAGAGGCGCAGGATCGCCAGAAGAGTTATGCAGATCGTAGACGGAGACCTTTGGAGTTCTCTGTTGGTGATCATGTATTCTTGCGAGTTTCACCCACGAAAGGGGTGAAGAGATTTGGACTCCGTGGTAAGCTAGCTCCTAGATATATCGGTCCGTTTGAGATTTTAGAGAGGATCGGAGCAGTTGCTTATCGTCTAGGACTACCACCGTTTTTAGCTGGTATCCAGGATGTGTTTCATGTGTCCATGCTGAGGAAGTATATGTCAGACTCTACACATTCTATCAGATGTGTCAGGTTCCATTCAACCTGATGCTACTTACGCAGAAGTTCCGGTACGGATTTTGGATTTCAAGGAATGACAGTTGCGGAACAAGGTTGTGCGACTTGTCAAGGTCGGGTAGAGTCACCTCATAGATGAGGTGACAACTTGGGAGCTTGAGGAAAAGATCATAGCTCAATACTCCACTTAGTCACTTGAGATGTGTGACTTATCTCCAGATATGAGATAGTTGTTGTGACATCTCGTACTCGTACATGAGCAAGAAATTTGGGGACCAAATTTTTATTAGTGGGGGAGAATGTTAAATACTGAAATTTAAAATATTAAATTAAATAACCAAAGAATTTAGAAATTTAATCCTGGAAATTTTTCGGGATTTTTAGGGAATTTTAGGAATTTTTCCGAAATTTTTCTGGATTCAAACGGGGCTTGTACGAGATAGCTACGGGGATAAGAAAAATAGGTTTTTAAAAGGCCTGTTTGGATTGTCTGACCTAAGGTTTTAAATAAAAAAAAAATAGATTTTTTCTATTTTCTTCTTTTTCCTTCCCGACGCGTCGCTCGGGCGGTTTCTTCTCTTCGCGACATCTTCTCCCCGCCGCGGCCGGCAGCCCGACGCCGCCCACGCCAGATCTTCATTTTGTCGTCCGCCCTCGAGGCTGCGCCGCCGCGTTCGATGCCGCCAGCGCCGCTGAGTCCTTGCGGTCGGTCGTCCCTTCGCAGGCGTCGGCCATCGATTGTCGTTCCCGGTGTCTAGGCCGTCGATTTCTCGCCTTTGACCGCCGACGACCAGCCGATCTTTTCTCCGTCGACGATCAGGCTGCCGCCGTTCCGACAACCCTCTACGAGCGCCTCTCGCCTAGAATGGCCGTCGCCTCGGCCTTCTGCCTACGATCGACACGGCTCCTCACCTCCGACCGCCGCACGAGCCACCGTTTCTCCTTCCCGGTGTAGCCATCGCCGCCCGGCATGTCGTGGGCTCGCCGTTCACAGCCGACGCCTCCTCTGCCCTATTTGGTCGAGCAATGCCGGAGCAAGGTAAAGGGGTCAACCTTGTGTTTTTGTTTGACCCGGTAATTTTTACGTAGTTGTGAGTGTATTAGATTTGGCGTGGTAATGGTTTTTCCGACAGGATAGATTTGGGGAAAGTTGGGTGTCGGTGGAGCTTCTAGGGTAGTAAGTCGGATTCTTTATTCTCTTTATCTATAATTGCTATATTATGGATGTGTGGTAGTGTGATTTGAGGGTTCTGTTTAGGAATCATTGTCGGTTGTGTTGAATGAAGAGGCGAAGAGTAGTTACAGTATAGTGTGATTTGGTATGAATAGGCGACTCTTGACCGTGAAGTGATGATAGTGGTTGTGGTGGAATTGTGAGAGTGGTTTAAAAAGGTTAGAGTTATGTTGGGTTGTTATGGTGAGGAGATGCTCGGGTTTTGCCTTGCGTTGGAAGCAGAGGGTGATTTGATAATGGTTAGAGCCCTAAATGGGTGTATTGAGGTGTTGTGCTCGTATTTGATTTGTCGGTGAATCGTGATATCAGGCTTAACAATAGTTATCTTGTATCACGAGTTTGATCACCACGAGGCGTGTTCACCGTCGCGACGATTTGATTCTTTTTCATGGATATATATTGAAGGTATTTTGACTTATCTTTTAGATATAGTCGAGTTGATATATTAGTTAGGATAGCTTTGATAATTTTCATGCTTATATGCCTAGTATGTTTTGTGCGCTATCGATACATGCATTGGATAGGATATGATTTCTATCTTCCCGATTTATTTGGATAATTGTTCCTTGGATCGTAGATATGCACTTATTAGCGTATTATTCGGATAAGTATTTTGGTAGGGTTTACATGCTTTAGTATCACGCACCATTTTGCATGATTGCATCTTTGGCGACGGGTTCCATTATTGTTGAGTCCGACGATTCATGCTTCTGCACCGCCACTCATGGGTTAGTGGTACATCGGGAGGGTGTGCTGCGATTGCTCTGTCGAGCTCATTGGTCCGTGGGTAGCGACGAGGCAGCGTGGTAATGGCGAGGATCCCTCCTCCTGATCTGACACCGGAGATGAGAGCTTAGCTCCCACTATGTTTAGGCGGGAGGATAGGTGTACTCGACGGATCCGTCGCTCGATCGCTCACCGATGATGGCAGAGTGCACATTACATCGTAGCCTACCCACTCGGCTCCACCATCAGCAGCGTGTGGCGGTAGCGTCGGGGGTGACCGTACGTATACGCGACATGCATTTTGCACGGATTGCATTTGTATTGTGTTCTTTGCATTATCAGATTGATGCCTTGGATGTTGCATATGATTGCCATGCATCTGAGGATTCATATTCATATATGATGATGACTTTATCTCTTATAGTAGAGGCACATGCTCCTATATCGGGGTAGGAGATTCGTGAGTCTGATCCTTTTGCATTTATTTCTTGCTTACTATATATAGATCAGATCGACATGATTAGTATTGTTTGCTATATCTTGCTATTCATATCGACTAATATCCGCTAAGTTCTTTGAACTTACCCCGTGGTTTTATTTTTATTTCAGGATAAAGCTGTCAGGAGAGTCCAGTTGCCATATCCACCCCCCCTCGTAGTGACAGTTTATTAGCTGTTTGAGTTATGGCTTGAATTTTGTATAGAAGATATGTTTAGGCTTGGAAATGGATTTATGTACTCGTGGATTTTTTTGGGGTTCCTGTGGACCATTGGTCGGATCTTATTTTGATTGGTTTGGTTGTATGTTCCTGCCCAGATGACAGAAGGGGTAAGTCTAGTTAGTGTAGACTTTTATTTACCTAGATTTGTTGGCCTGAGACCTTATTATTATCTGCGTGTGTTGTTTGGATTCCGGTCGTGTTGACCGATGTATATTGGCCATGTAGGCCTTGTATAAAAATTTGTATTGTCACGCGTATACGGGAGGTGCTGCCGGATTTTCGTCTGGCGGAGACTCCCTCGTGGCGTGACATAAAATCTCAAGATCTACTCTATAAAGATGGAGTTGCAACCACAAGACATCGAAAAGGTGAAGAATACAACCAAAACTATTAGAGAATGAGAGAGGAAAGTTTAGTCTCGATCGGGTTGGGACTTAGCTACTACTCGCTTTTAGATTTGGAGTGGTGGCGACGAAATCTACTTCCGATCCGATCTCTGGAGTTGGAGAGACGCTAGGACGGCATCCTTCGGGGGTTGGGGGCCCTTGGACACCCTCCCTTCGGGGTTTGGGGGCCCTTGGACTATGCGATCCCTAATCTTTTCGTGGTCTTTCCTTTATATAGACACGACTCCAACTCTTCGTATCCCTAAAAATTTCATCGCTTCAATTTTTGTGGCGCCCGAACACGATTGTGCCTCAGATGCATGACCCCGTCGTGCTTCCCTATGGAATTGGAATCGGACGAAACACGCTCGTGTGGCGGGACACCACCCCATGGGACACGGCCATGGAGAAACATGACTGTGCCTCAAGGCACGACCTGACCGTGTTTCACCTTGGAGCTTTCATCTTGATCTGTTTCGCTTTAAGGAACACACTTGTGTCTTGGGACACGACTAGAGCGTGTTCCTACAATTCATGCTCTATATAACGCTTTATTTTGCTTTGAAATCTTTGCCCTATCAAGAAAGATAACAAAAGTAGATCCCGAATTAGGTAAATAGCAAAATGATATAAAACAGAGATAATATGCAATGAATGCCATAAAAATAAGGTAAGATGTGTGCCAAAATATTAATAAAACTCTATATAAAATGCACACATCAGTGTCTCTGTTGTTTCTTTTAGCAAGCTAGTTAAATCCTTGAGAGTTAATGTACTATCAAAAACTTTAATCCTATTGTTTCATTTGCAACCTGTTTTCCATCAGATTGGCCATCTGATGTTACACTAAATTCAATGAATGACCACTAACATGTGATTGGTCATAACTTTTAAATTCTTTGTTCCTGATGATTTTGTTTATTGCTGAACTGAGTAGCTTTTTGCATCTGAAATGCTAGTCTATCAACTTGAAATTTACTTGTTTTCTTTCAGGCAATTACAAAGAAGGGTGGCTATTTTCTTGAAGCTCCAGTGTCTGGCAGCAAAAAGCCTGCTGAAGATGGTCAACTAATAATTCTAGCAGCCGGTGAGAAGGTAATATAGTGACTACCAAATCCCAGTAGTTTAGTTGCTTATGGATATATGTCTGTTTCTGATAAAATAACAGGCTATTGAACAGTCCCTTTTGTTGATTTAATTGGGTAGGGTAAGCAACGTTTAAATACTTTCACACTTTGCTAACTTATAAGTTTTCATGCTAGAACATGTAGACTGAGAGAAAAAACTAATATTCTGAAATATATGATGATTTTATTACCTCCCATATCTTTTAATGGTTTAGATTCTCTTCCATTTATTTGATGTTGTCACTTTAAGAAAATTGCTCTGTGAATCGAGGTTTAATGTTAAAATATCTTTTCGGCAAAATGGGTTTAGTATTTTGTAGTGCTGAAACTCAAGGCTTTAGCATGCTATAACAATCTTCCACTTAGAATCGTCAAATATAAGCTTTCAACAATTAGGAAATCAATTGAATAAAAATTTTAGTGCAATAAGTTATAAAATATAATAAAATCTTATCTAATGATTGTATTTTACTAATACCAAAATTTTTGTCTTGCATTAGATAAGCGCATTGATTCTTCTATCTGCTTAGTGAGATCTACGGATTAAATAACTGTGTCAGAAGAGGAAGATCTTCTTGTTTCATTTGAGTCAGTATGATACTGGCCAAGACAGAGTCCTATTCTGATTGAAATCACCAAAACTGTGTCAGCACAGGCAACACAATGACATTTAGCTGCGATGACAATATTGATAGCATAATATGTTTTGGTCAGGTTGATCAAATATCAATTGACACTTGAAACCATGCATTTAATCAATAAATTCTCTCTAATAGTTGTGTAGATTTAGTAATTGTTCTCATGTATATACAACTAGGATGAGTTACTTCTTTTCACACTATGAAAATGCCAGAAAATTTCTCTGATCATGATCATTTGGATTTAGAAAGTAGATCATAATCATGACTTTGTTGTATTGGATTTTATGTAGGCATTGTATGATGAAGTTGTACCTGCCTTTGATGTACTGGGAAAAAAATCGTTCTTCCTAGGGGATGTAGGAAATGGAGCAAAAATGAAACTTGTTGTGAATATGATTATGGGCAGGTACTTTCTTATACAATTTCACATACATCCTTCAACAGATGCTTCATTAAAGTTTTAGAATAATTGCTCCAGATTCTTCCTGACTTGTTTCAAGTATTATTTACTAGGCAAAAAGAAAATAACAATAATAAAAATTTTGCAACTGGATTACTTGCTGTGCAGAAGCCTTTGCAGAAGGTTTTCTTTTTCAGCAATTTATACTTTTAAAGCTTGTACCCCTTGTTTGTTGGTCATGACCTTCTAGTTCAACAAGGAACCTAAAAAACAGAGCACCCAATCCCCAGTCAGGAGTTGCAACTCTTCAAGTAGTTTAATTTTTGAATTCTCTAATTCCCATCATAAATTTCTTCCATGGAATTGGCGAAGCATGCTCTGCAAGCATTAAAGTTGGAATTGCTGGGTAATAATATTATGAGGCATTACATGTATGAAACAACACCTGCTAGCAATGTTGCTATACCAACTTCACTGAATGCATGAAATGATAACAATAACCAAGTCTTTTTCTACTAAGAGGTGTTGATTATATGGATCCATTTATGTCATTGAACTCTATTACCTACTATATAATCATTTATATTTAAATAAATTTTATTATCTTATCATTTCAATTTGGTTTTCCTCTTGCTTGTTTAATGTACTATTAAATGTCCTCTTCCTCTTCTTTGAATGCATGAAATGCCTACAAAAAATAATTTGTCATTTTTTTAAAGATTTACTTGACAACCTATAGGAACTCAGAAAATGAGAGAAGTTCATTATTAAAATGGGGGAAATTATTAGGGATTTCTTCCTCGAGTAGTCACCTCTATCTTCACATTCAACACCATGTTTTAATTTTACATTTACACCCCTGTGACTTGTATGTTTACAGATACATCTTTGTCTATCTACAATTTGGTTCCTAATTATCCTTATCAAGTATATTGAGAAATTTCAGTTTGTTACAAATGTAATCAAGTTAATAGCCTCAAAGACTTAGAATGACAAAGTCTACTAATCAATAAAAGATAGAGCATATATATGAAATAATGATTTCTTAGATTACATCATTTCCCTATAAAATGGTAATCAATCTTAATATATTTCCACAAGAGTACAAGATAGGATGTAATATACGTGTCAATTTACTTTTCCCAATATAGCTCCCATAAGAATATTCTTGACTTGGACTCTTTAAGCTACTACGTAAGCTTCCAGATGGCAAAAGGCATAACCTCACACTTTTGCCTATGTGCTTAATCTAGCTACCATAGTTTTATTTCAAGATATTAAACTATCGCTCTAAAGAATGTGATAACCCAATGTGGATCATTTATCTACAGGAAAATCTTCCTAATCTGCATCTATAATTTTTAAGTTTTTTTGCCGTGGGAGTTGGTGGTGGTCACAATCTATAAGACCTTTTCTAGTTTAGATAGACAAAGATTAGGCTTAATTACCTGGACCAACCCTTCTGCTCCTTTATGTATTATTTATCATTATATGTTACATTTTCTTGAATACATGTTATTCACAAATATGTCCCTATAATTACATTAAGGTGATTCACGCTCCACCTTAAATTTACTTTGATTTACTTGATCTTAGGATCTCTCATGTGTGTAGTTATTCACAATAGTGAATTGATAATTAGAATGACATCATCCATTGTTCAATTGTCAAATACTAATACTATATTGGAAGTTATGTGCATGATAGCTTGATAATCATAGTACCACTTTTTGATCGTATCCCAACTCTAATGTAGTTAGAGTCATTTCTGTGTAAGATTGAGTGTGAATAGACAAGGTTATGATCCCAATCTATTTATGATTGAATCTTCAGATGACAGGTTCATTAGTTGATTTTTTGAACATCATCAATCAACTCCTGGTGATGGTTGTTGATTTCTTCAAGCAATATCATGTTTAAAAACTATAATAATTTAAATTTAAAATTATCAAAGTTCAATTCAATTGACTTAGAAGCTTGATTTGAATTTAAAATTATCAATAAACTCATAAGGTTTCTGTTGCAAGCATGCCTTCAGTCGACTCCATGGTTGATTAGACATATTAGTTGACTGAATATGACCATTAGTCAATTGGCTTGTAGTAAGTTTCCTTTGGTCGATTCGTTGGTCAACTAAACATATTATTCGATTGAATTAACCATTAGTCAATTGGCTTCACTACAAAAAATATAGTCATTAGCGACGAATTTAGCGACGAATTTTAAAAAAAAATTCGTCGCAAAATAAATTAGCGACGAATTTAGCGACAAAAATATTTTCGTTGCGGATAAAGCGTCGCAAATATTAGCGACAAAAATAGCGACGAATTCTTGCGACGAATTTTAGCGACGAAAATTAGCAACGAATTTAAATTTTCGTCGCTAATTTCGTTGCAGACGTTACGACGAATCCAAAATTTCGTCGCAGAAATTTGCAACGAATTTTTTTTTCGTCGCAGATTTCTGCGATGAATTTTTTTTTCGTCGCAGATTTCTGCGACGAATTGTAATTTCGTCGCAAATTTCTGCGACGAATTAAGTGTTTTCGTTGCTAATTTTCGCGACAAAAAAAAAATTCGTCGCAAAAATCATTGCTGAATTCGTCGCAAAAAACCAAATTTTCCGACGAATTCATTTTTCATTGCCAAACACCTGCGACGAATTTTGTTTTCGTCGCAAATTTTCCGACGAACTCATTTTTCGTTGCTAAACATCTGCGACGAATTTTGTTTTCGTCGCAAAATCATGCAGAATTTATTGCGAGTTAGTTTCGTTCTAAATTGCTTAATTTGCGACGAAAACAAAATTCGTCGCAGATGTCGTCGCAGAATTCTCAGAATTTAGCAACGAATTTGTATTTTTGTCGCTAAATAAAAAATTTTTTAGAATGTTCCATCCATTTCGATATTTTATCGTATATACAAATTTCACACAACCTGTTTAATACAAACAAAACACATTCAATACAACAAAATAACATTCAATACAACAAAATAACATTCAATAATATCCAAAAATTTTTCATATCCAAATAAATACAAACTAACACAATAAGTTAAGAACAATACAACATTCCAAACACCAAAGTTATATCCTACAACATTTCAAACATCAACATAGTTCTGATATCCAAATAACAATGTCCACTCAAAATATCTCAACACATGCGAAAGTAAAAAGAAAAGATCATCTGCAGAGCAAGGGCTGTCATTCTTCTACCTGCATTAGAAAAGAAACAAACAAAAAGTATCATACATTAAAAAAAAACTATATACTAACACGAAAATAAATATGCAAAGACTTACTCAGATGTGCATTTTCAACAGGCATAAGGATTGACTTCATCATTCCTGTTTAAAGCAAAATAAAAAGTACTAATCAAAAATTAAAAAAATGAAGGATTAACAAACTCAATAAACTAAAAAATGGTAAAAGTACTAATTACAAACATGCATACAATATCATCATCGTCGCCACCATCATCCTCAATACTAGGAGGAATATGACTTGGACCGGAACTAAATCAATAAACTGGCCGATAAGAAAAGCTTGTTGTCGTCGCATTTCTATCATTTCTTGATCCTTTGTGAGTTTTGTTGTTGTATTTCTAGAATTTCTTGATCTCTTTCAAGTATTATGCGCCTTCAAATTGCTAACCTCCTCGGTTAAGTTATGTATCCGCGTCGCCATCACCGGTGGAGTAGAAGAAATAGATCTACGAGGAACATTATGATTCTCGCTCAGAGAACCCATACCTAATATCCTTCCCCTTGCTCCTTCACTCGCCAAGCCATAAATCCAAATTATTACTAACAGATGGCTCAGATCCTCATTATCACCGGGCTATCTCGAAATTCTCTGTGATGAGGATAACTGATCATATCTCTCCTATACAAAATTAAAATTTTAATCAGAGCATATACATAACTAACAGAATTAAAGTTATAAAGTAAGTTTAAAGATTAATTCAAACCTTAATTGCTCTAGCTCTATCTCCAATCCACGTCTTATCTTTTTTTTGGAAAGTGCGAACGAAAGTATCTATAAATTCTACTCCTTTCCCAATTCCTTAGACTAAAAATAAGAATGTTAGAAATAAAATAATAATCTGAAATAAATTAAAAAACTAATTGTAGAATTAAAAAATTATCAATCTACGTGAATGCTCCTCGATATTTATAGATCCTCCGCATATATTTAGATAAGTCTCGAATTACATGCTCGATTTATTTTATTCTGTTGACTCCTTTTTGCTCATCGGGTTTGCGATAATTGGAGATTTTACTCAATTTTCCGACGTGACACAGGTTTTTTTCAAGTACTCTTGGCATGACTCAATACATGCCGAATATGACGCTTACATTTTTTTAAAAATTCTTTTAACTTCCAATTCTTGAGAAGCGTCCCAAACAAATGTCCGCTGAGATGAAAAAAAAACAATTGATTATATATTCACTTATTTAAAATATCGAATGAATCAATTATACCTTAAACTCGCACCACCATAGTTCTTTTGTAGATCCTGGCGTACTTGAGTATGACAATGAGTCTCCTCTCCAATAGTTATTCACGATTTTATTGATCTCATGAATACTTGATTCTGAATTTTCAAACCTATGATAAAGTGAAAAAAAATTGGATAAATAATTCAGATAGTTGAAAAATTATAATATTTATATTACTTACGAATCTCCAATCGGAAATATATACAGTCGACTTTCGATATTCTCAGTAGATGAGTGTCTGGCGGGTACAGGTGAATTTGAATGGGAAGGCCCTGCTGGTGAATGAGATGCGGCGATCGTCGTATGAAGGTCTAGCTGATCAGGCGTACGTAGGTATAGTGTTAGCGGCGGTGAATCGGCCGCCAAGATTAGTAATCGGGTCGTCTATGGCCACCACGTCGAAATTATCAACCAAAATCAAAATTAGAATAAAGCAAATAAAACTTTGATGCTTAATGAAGAACATGAAAAACTTACAATATTCATAATGAAGATCTGAGAGTGCGAGAAGCTACGATGATGTCACCTCTGATAACCTATAAGAACAAAATATACACAACATACACACACAAAAGATATAAATTTAACAAATTAGACAAAGATATAAACAAATAATTGAGCTAAGAAATTTGTAAATTTATAGTTTAAAACTAAAATTATATATAAAAAACTTACCCTAGACGTCAAAAAATTCAAAGTCCTCATTATCATCTTCTGGTCTCCTCCTCCTCGTCCTCCTCGTCCTCCTCCCCTCCTCCTCCTCATCCCATCATCAATTTGAGATCCACGTTTATCACTACTCAGGGATCTCGTAACATTGGAATAATATATTCCTCGGTATGAAACATATTTGTAACTTTGTCTTGTTGATATGCAATGTCTTGCCAGCGCTCTTCAATTTTTTTCCGTGCTTTTGTTTTACAAATAGTCCACCAATCATTTTTGTCACGTTTCAAACTAGGATATGAAGCATAGAAAACTTGAATCGCTTGTTGTGCCAAAATAAATGGTTCGTATCTTTTATACAATCTTTTATGATTTATTTCAACAAAATTATACTATGGATGCACCTTCATCCCTCTCGACGGGTCAAACCAATACATAAATAAGATAACTCGTGATTTGACCAGATATTCAATCTCTATTATTTCATCCAAAGAACCATAAAATTCATTGCTTGCACCTCCATCATTGGAAGACTGAACACATACTCCACTATTCATTGTACTCTTTCCATTTCCATATTCTTGAGTATGAAAATTATAGTCGTTTATGAAATATACTGGCCAAGTGCGTGCCATTGCTTTTGGACCCCATGATAGATGGATTAGCAATTCTTGCTGAACGTGAGTTTGATTAGCATAAACCTATACTCAAATGAAAATGATATTTATTTAAAAGCTAAGATATGTGTAAACAAAAATGAGGTAATTAAATCGCTATATATGATTCAACCACGGTGCAAATTCTTGATCGCAGAAGTGATCAAACTCACGTGTCGGGATTTCAGAATATAAGTTTTGGAAAATCCTATAATAAAAAATTGAATTATAACATAAAAAAAATAACACTTAACGAAGAAATAGGAAATATATACTAACTCGAAATATGGCGATACTTCTGGACAATTAAGTAAAACATATGTCTGGGCTGCCCGCCATTCTTGACGCTATATCGTTGTTACACTTTACCACTCGTCACTCAAGATAATTAAAAATCGAGAATGAATTCAAATTGGGATCGACAGGACCTTCATCATTCCTTCCGGATTTCCGCCTTTTGGTCTCAACGCGAGGCTCAAAATAATATGATGCAAAAAGTTGTTACTTCCTCCACAATATATGCATTCACAATAGAGGCTTCAACATGTGCCTTATTTTTCACTTTTTTCTTCAAATGATATAAGAATCTGATTGTAATATAACAAATTATATTAGAAATGAATATATAAAAAAATTATAAATTTTTATGCAATAATAACGGAGTATAGAATATGCAAATTATACTTTTCAAAAGGATACATCCATCGATAATGAACTGGTCCTCCAACTTTGGCCTCATATGGCAAGTGAATCAAAAGATGTTCCATCAATCAAAAATGCTAGTGGAAAAATCCTTTCTAAATTACACAAAATGATTGGAATGTCTCTCTAACTTCTCCATGTGTGAATATCCCAAAACTGCTGAGCATATATCATGAAGAAAATACTTAACTCAGAATGACACCTGCACAAAATTCGGTAATAGTTCTTTAAAAGCAATAGGAATTAATCTTTCCATGAATATATGACAATCATGACTTTTCAAACCCATCAATTTGCATTCTTTCATATCGACATATCTCCCAAGATTAGAAACATACCCATAAGGAAAATCTCAATGATTTCAACCATTCACAAACAACACGCTCTGCCTTTATTCAATGTATAAACCGCTTTGGTTTCGTCCCCTACTATTTTCATCAACATCAAGGGTGGGTCGCTACAAAACGAGTCGATATCTTTTCTTGCATTCAGATTATCTTTTGTTTTTCGGTGATATCCATCATCGTATTTATCGATTATCAAAAATATTCTTCTCATATGCATAACATCGAGATTACGATGAATCAAATTACTAAACCAATACTAGAACTCCCAAAATATACTTCGCTTAGTCCATTTACGGTTGCTTCCATATTCATATGTGGCTCTTCAATAACAGATGGAAAGTGAAGACACTCGCATCAAATATCTCGACCACCAATCTCAATGGCGGAGGTGTTCTTTCAATTCGATTCCTAGTGAATTCATCTTTATTCCTTCAAATTATGATTTAGTGGTAAAATTGTCATGTGATAATCAAAATAACTCGCTTCTTACCATGCTTCAATCTAATCGACTTTGATCTCTCCATACATATTGGGCATCCTAAGATCCCTCATAGCATCTAACTCGAAGCATACCATGTAGGAAAGTCGTTTATGGTCCAAAGAAGAGCGACCTTCATTACAAACATCCGATTAGTATGAGCGTCGTATGTAGGAAAACCTTCATCCCATAGTTGTTTTAGCTCTGCAATCAATGGTTGCGTATAAACATCTATTAACTTCTTGATTTTTGGGCGAGCACAACCAATGTTAAAAACATATACGGTGTTTTTAAACGCATCCCAGCGGAAGATTATACGGAGTTAATATAATCGCAACAAGAATAGTGTCTTCTGATTTACCGAATGGAGCAAATCCGTCGACCGGAGACCTAACCTAATATTTGAGTCTCCTTCGCAAAATCGGGATATATTACTATCAAAATTTTTCCACACCTCTGCGTCGATGGATGACGCATTAGTCCCTCTTACATTCGATGATTTGCGTGCAAGTCATGTTCGTGATTGTCTTTGATCATAAAAGCCTTTGTAACCTAGGAGTTAAAGCGAATAAAACAATGACTATATGATTTACGTCGTTCTTTGCCTCCTACTAGTGCTCTTGTACTATCTTGATTCTGAATTTGAACATCTACATCTGCGCCGTCTCCCAATATAACATACAACTATCTCTGCCACATCAATTCTTTCCCTGGAAGACCTAATTCTTTCATCGGTTTTTAAATCACCAAATCGTTGGGCGTTATATGATCATATGATGCCTCTTCTTCAAAACAAATTATTAAAAGCAATCTTGGACACATTATGCTACGCGCCGACTTTCAATGATCTTGCGATGAGCGATAGTTTAGTGTGAGTCTCGCAACCAACCCATAATGGTTCATCTGCGGCCTCAACACCTCTCGAAATTTGAGATATGCTTCATTATTCATATTTTCACCGATATCATTACTTGTATCTCTTAGGGTGATGCATTAGTAAACATTTGCTCATTGTTGGAGAATGACTTGTGCACCTTGTGATTGGGGAATGATTCGGGCCATTCATCGTATATCGTCCTCGATATGGATTTAATTGATTATAATCACTTTGATCCCTAGAGACTTATGTGTTGTGTCTATGATAATCCTCATCAAATATAAATGGTTCACCAGCGTACGATTATAGTAATTTTGCGAAACCAAATCTGAAGATGCTCTGAAACTTTGCTGACGGTAAAAATCTACCATTGTGACACTTTACTCGCACGGACACTTTATCCGATTACCATCCATAAACTCAACATTACTAGTGCGAAATTTAAAACTCTTTCAACCCACTCATAAATTCATTAGTTAAACCCCGTTGTGTAAATTCCTATTATACATCCGACTCCTTTCTGCATTATGTCTGCATTTTGATAAATTATATTAATAAAAACTCTAGAAAATACAATAATATGAAACTTAACATTAATTGAATCCTAATGAACATAATTTCAATTGAAACTATTATCCATAAAGTATCATTTAAATGACAATGCAAATAGGTTTTAATATTTTCGATAGATGAAAACATATAACATAAAAGAACGAATTTAAAATTAGAGAAATTTTTATAAACCTCTTGATCGCGGTGGCGAGTGGCGTGCGTGCGTGACTGCGGCCTCGAACTCTCGGAGGATTAGCGCAGAACTTCGCGGGACAAAGCGGCCTCGTGGCCGCGGCGGTCGCGTGGTGGCGAGGGCGCGGTCGCCGAAGCGTGGCGGCGGCCGGAACTCCGGACGGACGAGGAACTCCGGCCGACGGCAGGCTCAACGTCGGCAGCGTGGTCGCGGCGGTGGCCGGCGTAGGGCTCGGCGCGCCAGCCGGCGGCCAGGCGGCCAGCGGCCGTGCCGGGCTCGGGTCGGTGGCCAGCGGCGTGGTCATCGCGTGGCGCGGCCACGGTATGAAGCTTCGGCCGACAAATGTGGCGAGGCTCATGGCGGGCCAGCGGCGAGGGCGGCGCCGCTGGGTAGGCGAACCGAGCCAGGCGGGCGGCGGCGAGGCGGGCGACGACGGTTCGCGGCGGCGAGCGGGCGAGGCGGCGATGGGCGGCGCAGGGCGCCGGCAAGTTAAAAAATTTTGCGAATCTTTGGATTCGTTGTAAATTTGCAACGAATCCAAAGATTCGTTGCAAATATTTAAAAAAAAAAATTAAAAAATTTGAAAAGTAAAAATTAAAAAATATGAAAATGTTCTGATTTTTTTAACTGATTTTTTAATATTTTTTTTTATAAATTTAAAAAATTGCAACGAATCCGGGATTCGTTGCAATTTTGCAACGAATCCAGGATTCGTTGCAAATAATTTTTTAAAAAAAATTAAAAAACTTTAAAATCGTTAAATGAATTTTTTAAAAATTCTTTTTATAAAATTAAGAGTTTGCAACGAATCTGTGGATTCGTTACAAAAAAAGATTCGTTGCAAATAATTTTTTATTTTAAAATAAATAAAATACTTAAAACTCGTTAACTAACTTACAGATCTCCGAATGAAATAAAATCAGTGCCAATAAGTTCGTCTAGTTCTCCCCATTATATAAACATCGTCAAAAATGTTTTAATACGGAAATTTTTGAATATCGGTCTGTTTGAGAAATCTAATTCACGTTCAAAAAATCACGTATCGCAATATTTTCGGTAAAATTTTTTTTAAAAAAATATATATATAATCAGGGGAACTAGACGAACACATAGAACTTGTTTTATCTCATTCCGAACTCTCCAAGTCACTTAACCGGCTTCGACGAATTTTTAATTTTTTTTTTCTAAAAATAAGAGTTTGCAACGAATCCGAGGATTCGTTGCAAAATCAGCAACGAATCCTCTGATTCGTTGCAAAATTTGCAACGAATCCACGGATTCGTTGTAAAATATTTAAAAAGTAACTCGTTAACGAGAACTTGTTTTTTACTTTTTTTAATAAAATAAAAATCTGTGACGAATTATGATTTCGTCGCTAAATCAGCGACGAAAAAATAAATTCGTCGCAAATTTTTGCGACGAAAATTATTTTCGTCGCCAATTTGCGACGAATTTTACAACGAAATTTGAATGTTGGAAATTTTTTAATTTTCTTAACAATTTTTTTTCCGTCGGAAATTTCGTTATAAATTTGCGACGAAACATAAAATTCGTCGCTAATATTGTTGCAGATTTGCAACGAAAATTATTCGTTGCCAAAGTTCGTCGCCAAAAAACAGTTTTTTTGTAGTGCTTGTTAACTTTGACCCAAAATACTGAAACACCCATTTCTTAGTCAAGTCCTCATGAGAACTACCCATGCCCAAATTTCATCTTCCTATCCTTGTTGCCAAGTATCTTGTCCTCATCGACCTACTTGTCTTCAACTTGCCAAGTACCCTAACCTCATCAACCTACTCGGACTTTCACCATTGCACCTACAATACATGTCAAGTTCCTGCATATGTACACTACATCTAAGATCAAAATATCTTCCTAACTTAAACTTTGCCCAAAACATCAAAACTATATGCCAGCTATATCCTTAGGACATAATTGCACCACAATCTCCCTTTTTATAATGTTTGACGACTGATTTAATTTAGGTCTTATAAAAGCAATACAATAATCATATATGCAAATGATGCACAAACAATGCTTCTAATTACTTAAATGGAAGCATTGTGAAAAGCATTCATTGTCCAACAACTCCAATCTCCCCCTTTTACACCATGACCATAATAGAGGTATTTGTTTCTAACTTAAACCCATCACCTTTCCCCTTTGATATACATCACAAAATTTAACTCTCTAGGTGTCACGAGCATAATGATTTAAAGTCAATTTACTTCTTTAAAGAAAATCCATTTGTTTCTCCCACTTGAAAATTAGTCCAATGCTCAACCTTGAGCCTAGTGATGCTAATGTTATTTAATCAAAATACCCTAAAATAACAGGTAGCTTTGCCCCTTGCAAAGATACAATCAAGTTTCAAAAAGTTAACCTTGACTCTCCATGACTAAGTGTGCTTTGCCAAGATTGGGTACTTAGTCAAAACACAAGTTCATCCTTGAACTTTACCTCTCCCAATGTCTCGCATGTCTCATCTTGATACTAACTCCTCTAAGTTAAGTTCCTTCCCTAAGTTCAAATTTTCACCTTAAAAGAGATCAATGTGAGGAATACCTCCCCTCAAGAAGTCATCCTTTAAAAATCGAGGTGAAAGAACTCAAAACGCCCCTTAAAGCTATATTGTCTTCATAACAGTTCTCCCCTTAAATTTCACCAACAAATAACTCTTTTAACCTATAAAAGAGTTGAAACACTAACCTGAGTGTTTTATAAATGAATCCATGTCCATGGAAGTGGGGGTGAATGACAAAACTCAAGTTTGTTATTGAAAAATTCGTACAAGTATCTAAAATTAATGAACCTTCATGATTATTTCATAATCTACTAGAGAACAAGTTTTTTATGAAAAATAAATTCTATTTTTCAAAATTGGCATTTTAGTCGGAGATTTCACATGAAGATCTCTAAGCATCTTTTAGACTTATTAGGACTAGTGATATACTACATTGGAGCATCTGTGTGACACAAAAATACATTCCCCTTTTTTCAATTAACAGGAGAAATTTGTTGTGACTCATTCTTTTTTTTTTCTCTCTCTCTACAGCATGATGAATGCATTATCTGAAGGACTGTGTTTAGCTAATAGTAGTGGATTGAGCCAGCAAACACTTCTGGACGTATTGGTACTTGGTTTCACAACCCGTTGAAGGCTTGGTAGTTCAACAAAATAGAATATATTGTAATATTAACTGAATGTATTTGCTCAATTTTGTTAACAGGAACTTGGGGCAATTGCGAATCCCATGTTCAAGCTTAAGGGCCCTGCAATGGTCCAAAGCAGCTACCCACCTGCATTTCCCCTGAAGCATCAGCAGAAAGACATGAGGCTGGCACTTGCTCTCGGTGATGAACATGCCGTCTCAATGCCTGTTGCTGCCGCAGCTAATGAGGTACTATCACTGCTCTAAACTAAACACCAATTATCTATCTCTTACACACGATCACGTCTGACTGACATTTTTCAATTTGCAGGCTTTTAAGAAGGCCAGAAGCATGGGACTTGGAGACCATGATTTCTCAGCCGTAAATGAAGCAGTAAAGACTGCCCAAGATCCAAGCAGTGCATGAAAGCAGGTTCCAGAACTATCAAATTGCACCTTCGTTATGTCAAGTGACTGATAAAACAAACTTTTCATCATCTGTATAACCACATATTCCTTGAGGTTCTTTTGGTGTTTTGATTTGGATATGAATCCAAGATTGTTTTACTAATATTTGGTTTCTTGATGATGCAAGAATATTTTGAGTGCCGTGTTTTTGTTTAAAGTGACCATAACCCATCGAATGAAGATTAAGTTTACAGTTTTACATAACGAACCTAACTAAGATTTTCACCTCCATGCTTAACCAGTCAAGATGTGTTGTCCTTCATTTCTCTCTAAGGAACTCTCTACAATTAAATGATGAAATAAGCCTGTCAGCAATTACCATAAGTTTCCATTATTTGATAAAATCCTACGGTGCATGCTAGCCATCCGACAATTAAATGATGTCTTGGATTAATGTTTATGCCTTGAATTTTTTGCCAAACTCACCTTGAACCCCTAGTTTGGAAAGCGAGGTCCCTTGTGCATGATTATAGCGGGAGATGTCACCATTTTAGGAATCTTGATATTTGATTTGATCTCTTTGACTGTCATCAGTGCGTTACAAGCCATGGATTGTCAAGAGGGCAAGTTACTCCAAGGAGAGTTTGTCACAAACTTGATAGTGAAGTAGAATGATGACTTATTGACTTAGTGATGGATGATCTTGAATCACGTAGTCGCTCTTTTAAAGACTTAAATTCGCCTTCTTCAATAGTGTGCAACCAGGGTGGCAAGTTTAGTTAACTTGCATATTTGAGTAAGAGCTCATGATCCGCCTAACTCAAAGACAAGGTCATTGAAATTTATCATTGGACTGCAAATCTAGTGGTTGGAGCTTTATATATGTTGGTGTAGGTATTCTCAAGTGGTTAGGTTCGACCTTGAATTTTGATATTTGGGTAAAAGTTTTAAGTATGTCTTGTTTTATAATTTGATATGTGTGCTTGAATGTCTTGGAAAGCTCTTGGCTCAACGAGGTCGAGTGTATATTGATAATGATTTAGTATGGCCAAGACAAAACAATCAATGGTTTGGAAATCTCTAGAGATTAAAGAAGGTTGCATGAGGTGCCCAAGAAGTTGTAGGATGGACGCACTAGGCTAGTGTTGGAGCAACTTTAGGGCATGACTTGGTGCAACAAAATTGGTAGTTCAGTGACTTAAAGTTTGCATAAATTAAAGAAAGTATAAATCATTTGAAGGACCACAAGATGAGAAGTATCAAGAGCAACATTGACAATAATCGATGGAAGTGCACTACACAAGTGAAGTGTAAAGGATGAGTAACCTAGCAAAAGACCGTTTAAGGGCAAATTCAAACTGCAATGACAATATTTTGATAATGAACTATAATAATTTGAGTGATTTTTATGCACGAGATGATGGTAGAATTCAAGTTAGGCATGAGGGCCAATCATTAGGCTGATCAGAATCAAGTTTTAATCGATTGGAATTGAATCTAATCAACTGAAGAGTTGAGTTGATTGGTTAGTCAACTCAGGTTGAGGAGCAATATAAAGTTTTTATTTGTAGTTTAATGGATTGGACAACCAAGTGAATTGGGATCGGTCAACTAATGTTGAGTTCCAATTGAACAATGCTACAAATGGAAAGCTAAAAAAATTATTGATTAGATAAGACTAAGTGTAACAATTGGATGACACAATCCACATTGAAATTTTAACATAACCTTTACATTGACTTGCACTTTCTTCTTTATTTCCATGGTCCACTTGACTTGAGGAAACCTCCAAATTCATCTACCAGTGATGCATCTCACTTTGTTGGGTACCTCTCGCCGAGTCTTCGAAAGAGGCCCGGTTCTTTATGGTTGCATAAGTAAACCTTCACCTACCAAGATTAACACACATTAGATGACTACTGACACTCTCCGACGACAATCCTTCGATGCTTAAGTCAGACAAGGAAGGTCTAGAAAATAGTAGTGTAAGTTTTTTGAGGCAAAGAAAAGACCAGTGATCCAAAAAAAGACCCTCTCTCTTTACCTTAACTTGCTCTTACATAATATCCTTGAGGTTCTTCGCACGTCAGGGTTATTTGCTAGCAATATCGCTTGTTAGGCTGTTAAGGGACAACCTTTGCAAGGAATCTTCACTTCGTATGTCACATGTATAAGAGTCATTATTAGAAGAGGTCATTAGGGGACCAAGTATACTCTACATGAAAAAAGAATCTCCTTTGTTGTCCTTGCCTCTCAAGTCATTATACTTCTCGACTCGGCTTGTTTCTTCCCTCTACCCTTCTCGAGTTGCTCTACTCCTAACCCGACTTATTTTTGCCTTCTACCCTTCTAAGTACCCCACTCCCAATTTGATTTTCTTCTGTCTTCTACCCTTCTCGAGTCGCCCCACTCCTGACTTGACTTACTTCTGCCCTCTACCTTTCTTAAGTCACCCTACTCCTGACTCAGTTTATTTTTGTCTCTAACCCTTCTTGAGTTGCTCTACTCCCAACTCAGTTTACTTCTACCTTCTGTCCTTCTCGAGTCGCCCCACTCCAAACTCGGTTTATTTCTGTTTTCCACCCTTTGTTGGTGCAATCGGTCCAGGTCACGATTGACCAAACTCGAGTTTGACTTGAGTAGTATTTTAATATTTGATAATGGGTTGACCATTGTTTAACAATGAGTTGACTATATGGTTGACATGGGGTTGACCATATGATGGAGAAGTCCAAGGGGGGGCACTTGGCATGGAAAGTCTAAGTCTTGAGTACTTGGCATGGAAAGTCCAAGCATGGGTCTTGGCAATGATAAAGTCCAAGTTGTGGGTATTTGACAATTGAAAAGTCCAAGCATGAGTCTTGGCAATGGAAAGTCCAAGCATGAATCTTGACAATGGTAAAGTCTAAGCATGAGTCTTAGCAATTGGAAAGTCCAAGCATGAGTCTTAATAATTGAAAAGTCCAAGCATGGGTCTTGACATTTGGAAAGTTCTACATGGAGTTAGCAAGAAAAGTCCAAGGGTGTGATATTGGCGGCATAAAGTCCAAGTTGTAGTCTTGGCGGCATAAGTCCAATGTTTGGCGACGTAAAGTCCAAGTGTGTGTCTTGGTAGCGTAAGCCCAAATGTACCTTGGTGGTGTAGACCCGGTTAGCATGACAATAGCCGATGGAAGCACCTGAAGGCTAGCGTATGGATGAACAAGCCAGGGATGACTTGGAGGGATCCGATAGGTGTGAGACTGATGGAGGTGGCTAGAAGGCTTATGTCTAGGCTAAGGGTGGTCTAGCAAGTTTGAGGAGATAATAATTGGGGTAAATCTCATGTTTGAGGTTTAGCAGTTGAATGGTCAAGTGTTTTAACACTTGACAGTCGAGTCGACTTTGAGCAGTCAACTGGAATTATGACCAGTCGATTGGTTGGGAGTCGACTAACGCTCGATTGCAGCTGCGTGGCCTTGGCGATCGCCGGCTTTAGGCCGATCGGTAGTTTTACGATCGACCGCCATGGAGGGCGGCGATTCTTTATGCGAGCATAAGCTCGATAGTCGACTAAGAGCTTGGTAGTCGACTGATGGTAATGGAAGTCGACTGCCAGTGTATCTATTGGTTGGAATGCCAATGTGGATTAAGTTCATTATGAGATAACGACACTGTAGGCAGTCGACTGGTGCCTTTAGGCAGTCAACTGCCAGACAGAAATCCAAGTCGCATGGAGGCATAAAAGGAGCTGTTCGTGGAGGATTTCGGCCATGGTTTCTTGAGCAATTCCTTGGGCGATTTGAGGCGAAGTGCTGGTGCATTTCAGGGTCCTTCAAGCTCATCCAAGCAACTAACAAGAAAAGCATTCAAAGTATTCTTTGTAAAATTTTCTTTACTTGTATTTCATTGTATTTCATTGTATCTCTTGTATTACTTTTGTAATCATTTGTACGAGATTTCTTCACTTTCGATGTGTCACCGAGAAGGAGTATATTGTTGGGTTTCACCGGCACCGATGTGGGTGTGTGTTCGAACATGTTTCGTAAACATGTACAGCGGAAGCAAATAAAACGAGTAATAACTAATTTATTACAACACACACACCACACACATGCAAGGATACATCAAGTGTAGACATAATTGCTGTTTCAAATTTTGCAATAAAGGAAAACTACTCTAGGTATACCTGACGGATTACGTGAAGCGGGAATGACATCAATCGAGCGACACTTACAAGTCTCGCCTCTATCCGTATCCACGCTGAGTATCGTCGGGATAGCTTCACAAATCCACGAGCCCCGTCTTCTCACGAGATACTAGTCTCGAATCGCAGACGTTGTGATCGAGAGATGATCACAATCTGAATCAAATTCAGATCAAAAAATCGAGTTCCATGAACTCGCTTCTCGAAAGCGGTTTTCGTCAACTGATTGACGAAACTACATTCCTCCACTATAGAGAATTGCTGGGGATCCAATCCTCGACAAGGAAGTCATTGTCGGAGTTCCAAACGCCGGCTAAATGATGCTTTTGTCGCAAAGGACACAAGCTGTCCAAGAGGGTAGCTTGGTGGAGGAAGGTGGTCGGCCAATCAAAGATGGCCGACGACAGCCAAGGGGAGCCGACAGCTGGTGGCAAACCGGTGGTGGGGATGCTAGCCGGTGGCTGGGGCTGCTGGCCAGCGGCTGGAGCTTGGGCGGCAGCAAAGCTTGGGCGGTACCAAGCTTGGGCGGCACACAAGAAAAGGAGAGGGAGAGGGGAGAAAACGACTGGGTTTTGCAAACCTTGAATCGATTAGCTATTCACAAAACCCTTAAGCCATGTTTTTATAGAGAACACATTCTCCTAACGATTATTGGTTCATAACCAAAATCCGTTAACCCGCTCCATTAACTTAAGTTATAATAAACTAAACCGAATTGATCTATTTTAAGTTAAAATGAACTAAACCAATTTTGGTCCATTCGTTTAAAACAAACCAAACCCCTTTGGTTTATTTTCCACCATTGGATTAGAACCAAACCGATTTGGTTCATCCATCATGTCTTCATAAGACTCGGCCCATCCACACTTCCGTTGCGACTGAAATAATTTTATGCTCGCTTTTCGTTTAGTCCAACCAAACTGTGTCTCTTTTGATCTGAGAATCCCATTCTCAAACTTGTTTTAAATCCTTCATATTACACTCGTAGTGCGTGTGACCAAATAGGTTCTCGGTTTATGTTGGCCGTCTATAATTAATTATAGAACGATCACGAGTGACACCTAGTAGTACATCATGATTCCCAATTAATCAGAAAATCAACGATTGATCCCAAAACGCTTCTGAAACCCTTCAGCAGCTACAGTAAATCGTTCCCTATTCTTTTCACGCATCTTATACCCACTTGGTTCAAGACATGGTCTATGTGTCAGTCCTCACTAGGTTGACCACGTCACACCTAGTCCAAGTATTACTTCATTGTCCTCCGAATTCTAGTTACTGCACATGTATCCAAGAGTACCTTACTCTAAACATGTAATGCTTTAGCCAAAGACTTTAGTAACAATCCGATGAGAGGCCATAGGGTATACATCTCCTCGCAAGGAGTGGTGAATCCTCTATAGGTTATTCAAACACCTTCAGCCACTTCGACTTATACTCAATCATCCCGGGTCCACATCTCCTCGGAGATGCTTGCTTAAGATGTCAAAGCATAAGTCTCCATGACCAATATGACTTAAATACCGTAAGCTGAAGGAACATCACACTTAAGCTGCAGTAAGAACATCATTGACATATCTATATATGCAGAGAACCATATGAAGTCTTACAGCTAGTCACTCCAATGAACTATTTACCATAACTAGCATCCACGATTAACTCTAGACATTCCAATGTCTCCAGCTAGTGAGAAACAACTACTTGGATAAACCAAAGAGTATAACTCGTGCTAGTCTCAACAGAATTAATAATGTTTGAATACATCAATTCATTGACTAGGGATAATTCTAATACATCACAATTACACATGTAGAGATACTCACTGTTGTGATCCAATCACAAATTCTCTCATACTGTGAATCGTATTGTGGACATTCAACAAATGAGTTTAAGATCCAATCAAATACATGAAAACATGTATACTCAAATAGTGAATCTTCATTTATCAAATAAATGGTACAACCATAAGGCGATTTCCTTAGGATATCTCTCATATATCACTAACAAGCTCCCACTTGGCCTAATGCCAATTGCCACGGTATCCAATACCATAAGCTCTAACATGACCCTCAAACTTACTTTGAGGTAAGGCCTTAGTTAAAGGATCCGCTAAGTTTCTTTCAGTGGAAATCTTCTCGATTTGTATTTCCTTCCTACTTATGATTTCTCTGATTAAATGATAGTGGCGAAGTACATGTTTGGATCGTTGATAAGACCTTGGTTCTTTTGCCTGTCCAATCACTCCATTTTTGTCACAGTAGACTGGTATTGCTTCAACAATGGTTGGAACCACACCAAGTTCAAAGACGAACTTATTGATCCAAACCGCTTCTTTTGCTGCTTCCGAAGCTGTAATGTATTCTGCCTCAGTGGTAGAATCCGCCATAGCATCTTGCTTGGAACTTTTCAGCTTATTGCGCCTCCATTTAATGTGAATATGTACCCAAGACTGAGACCTAGAATCATCCTTGTCTGTCTGGAAGTTGACATCCGTATACCCGCGTATTACCATATCACCCTCTCCATATATTAAAAACACATCCTTAGTTCTTCTTAAGTACTTAAGGATTGTCTTAACAGTCGCCTAATGATCCATTCCTGGATCAGACTGGTATATGCTCGTGACACTCAGAGCATATGATACATCGGGTCTCGTACATAACATAACATACATGAAAGATCCTATTGCAGATGCATAAGAGATCTTACTCATGAAAATCCTTTCGTCTTCTGTGCGCGGACACATAGACTTCGAAAGGTGTATCCCATGCATGATGGGAAGGAAACCTTTCTTGGATTTCGACATGCTAAACCTCTTTAGCACTCGATCTATATATATAGACTGCGAAAGACCAAGCAACCGTTTCGATCTATCTCTATAGATCTTGATCCCGAGGATGTAGGTCGCTTCTCCCAGGTCTTTTATGGAGAATATTTTGGATAATCAAATTTTAACTGGCTGTAAGACAAATATATTGTTTCCTATAAGTAATATGTCATCGACATACAACACTAGGAACACGACTGCACTCCCATTAACCTTCTTGTACACACAAAGTTCGTCCGGATTTTGAGAAATCAAACCTTTTGATTGTCTCATCAAAACGGATATTCCAGCTCCTGGATGCTTGCTTCAGTCTATATATGGATCATCAAAGCTTGCATACCTTGGTTTTATCAATCGATGTGAAACCCTCGGGTTGTATCATATACACGTCCTCGAGAAGATTTCCATTAAGGAAAGCTGTTTTCATATCCATTTGTCATATCTCATAATCATAATGAGTCGTTATGGCCAGGAGCATCCAAATGGATTTAAGCATAGCTACTGGTGAATAGGTCTCGTCATAATCAACACCTTGCTTTTGACAATAGCCTTTCGCTATTAATCTAGCCTTAAAGGTAATCACATTACCATCCATGTCGATCTTCTTCTTGAAAACCCACTTGCACCCTATAGGCTTAATGCCTTCAGGTGGGTCCACCAAGTTCCAAACTTGATTTTTATACATGGAATCCATTTCCGACTTCATGGCTTCAAGCCATTTGTCCCTTTTCTGAACTCTTCAGAACCTCTTCATAACTGGTAGGCTCCTCATCGTCAATGAGTAACACATCATTCGATTCACTTACGAAAAATTCATATCTCTCAGGGATGTTGCATGTCTTACCAGATCTATGAAGATTTGGTGTCACAATAGGTTCAACCGATATCTCATCACTATGAGTTATTGGTTGAGGTGCTTGACCAGGTATCTCTTTAATGTCTACTGGAGTCTTTTGAACCTCCTCAAGTTCAATGGCACTCCCACTATTTTCTTGCAAGAGAAACTCTTTCTCTAGAAACACAGCATGCCTTGAAATAAACACCTTTTGTTCCATAGGATGATAGAATTGGTAACCCCTCGTTTCCTTAGGGTATCCAATAAATGGACATTTATCAGACTTAGCATCCAGTTTGTCTAATACAGTCCGCTTTACATAAGCAAGATAACCCCATATCTTCAAGTAAGATAAATGAGATTTCTTACTATTCCATATCTCATATGGAGTAGTAGAGACTACCTTGGTCGGAACTCTGTTTAGCAAGTAAACAATAGTTTGAAGTGCATAGCCCCAAAAGGAGGTTGGGAAGATTCGTGTGATTCATCATCAACCTAACCTTGCCCAACAAGGTTCGATTTCGCCTCTCAGATACACAATTAAGCTGTCGTGTATACAACGGAGTCCATTGAGACAATATACCATTGTCCCTTAGATAATCCAGAAATTCTTGACTCAAGTATTCACCACCTCGATCCGATCGAAGTATTTTAATACTCTTGCCAAGTTGTTTCTCTACTTCATTTCTGAATTCTTTGAACCTTTTAAAGGCTTCAGACTTGTGTTTCATCAAAAATATATACCCAAACCGTGAGTGATCATCGGTGAAGGTAATGAAGTAGTTATAGCCTCCTAGAGCTTGAGTTGACATAGGTCCGCATACATTAGTATATATTAGACTAAGCAACTCTCTCACCGGTTCACCTTTTCCAATAAAAGGTAACTTGGTAATCTTACCCTTTAAGCATGATTTACATGTATCATATGAATCTAATTCAAACGATTTCAGAATTCCACATCGGTGTAATTCAGACATCCGTTTCTTGCTTACATGTCCAAGACGACAATGCCACATGTAAGAGTCTAATTGATTATCTTTTCAAGCACGCTTGTTTCTTGCTTCGTTATTGAAAATATCACCGGATACGTCTAACGTATATATTCCATTACATAATGTTCCAGTCTCATAAAGAACGTCATTCAAAGTTATGTAACAACAATTATTACTAAAAGTCAAATAATATCCATTTCTATTTAAACAAGAAATAGAAACAATGTTCTTTATTAACTAAGGTACATAATAGCAATAGTCCAGTTCTAAGACACGTCCTGTAAGGAGCTTCAACAAATATATTCTGATGGCAACCGCAACAACCTTTGCTCCATTGCCAACTCGCAAATTTGATTCTCCCTTGACCAGTCTTCTTCCAGTCTTCTTCTATTCCTTAGTCCATGTATGTTATTACATATATGTGAACCACACTTGGTATCCAATACCCAAGTGTCTAAAGAAATAAAATGATAATCAATAACAAAGATATCTAAAGAGGATGGGGCATAAAATGTCTTCTTCTTCTTCACGGACTCAAGATAAATCTTGCAGTTTCTTCACCAATGGCTTTCCTTGCCACAGTGATGGCAAGTGCCCTTTTGAGCTGGTTCCGTCTTCTTAGCATTCTTCTTCTTGCCCTTGCATTGTTCCTTTGATTTCCTCTTAGAACCTTTCTTTGAGGAATCAACTAATAGGACTGTCTTCTCCTCATGCTTCACAAAAGGCTCCACAGTCTTTAGCATGTTGAGGAGCTTAGGAATTGTGGTTTCAATTTTGTTCATCCGGTAGTTCATCACAAACTGTGAGAAACTCTTGGGCAAACAATTTAGAAATAAGTCAATACTTAATTCATGATCCGTCACAAAACTGAGTGTTGCTAAACGTTCGATGTACCCGTTCATCTTTAGTATAAATTGTATTACAGATGAACCTTGCATCTTAGAGGTGAAGAGGAGCTTGGAGACTTCGAACCTTTCGGATCTCGCTTGCTCATCAAACAACTCTTGAAGATGAAAAACTATAGTATTCGCATCCATATGCTCATGTTGCTTTTGAAGCTCAGGTACCATCACCGCTAGTATGATGTAACTCGCTAGTTCAGAATCATTCACATATTTCTGATAGGCCAACAATTGGTCCGGAGTTACATTATCTTTAGGGCAAGTGGGAAGAGGCTCTTCGAGGATATATGCAAGCTTTTCTGTCTTGAAAATAATTCTCAGGTTTCTAAGTCAGTCCAAGAAGTTTGGCCCAGTCAATTTATTTGAATCCAAAATCGATCGCAAATTCAAAGAGGTCATGGTTAAGCGATTAACCTAGACATACAAATCGAGCATATATGAGAAAATGATTTTAAAATGCATCAACATACATTTATAAATCCTATTCATTTTTCGAAATCAAAACCCTCAAAATCAATTCGGGAGATCGTAGGTCGCTTGGAGACTTCGAACCTTTCGGATCTCGCTTGCTCATCAAACAACTCTTGAAGATGAAAGACTATAGTATTCACATCCATATGCTCATGCTGCTTTTGAAGCTCGGGTACCATCACCGCTAGCATGATGCAACTCATCAGTTTAGAATCATTCACATGTTTCTGATAGGTCAACTATTGGTCCGGAGTTGCATCATCTTTAGGGCAAGTGGGAAGAGGCTCTTCAAGGACATATGCAAGCTTTTTTTGCTTTGAGAACAATTCTCAGGTTTCTAAGTCAGTCCAAGAAGTTTGACCCAATCAATTTATTTGAATCCAAAATCGATCGCAAATTTAAAGAGGTCATGGTTAAGCGATTAACCTAGAAATACAAATCGAGAAAATATGAGAAAATAATTTTAAAATGCATCAACATACATTTATAAATCCTATTCATTTTTCGAAATCAAAACCCTCAAAATCAATTCGGGAGATCGTAGGTCGTTTGGAGACTTCGAACCTTTCGGATCTCGCTTGCTCATCAAATAACTCTTGAAGATGAAAGACTATAGTATTCGCATCCATATGCTCTTGCTGCTTCTGAAGCTCGGGTACCATCACCGCTAGCATGATGCAACTCGCCAGTTCAGAATCATTCACATGTTTCTGATAGGCCAACAATTGGTCCGGAGTTACATCATCTTTAGGGCAAGTGGGAAGAGACTCTTCGAGGACATATGCAAGCTTTTCTGCTTTGAGAACAATTCTCAAGTTTTTAAGCCAGTCCAAGAAGTTTGGCCCAGTCAATTTATTTGAATCCAAAATCGATCGCAAATTCAAAGAGGTCATGGTTAAGCGATTAACCTAGAAATACAAATTGAGCATATATGAGAAAATGATTTTAAAATGCATCAACATACATTTATAAATCCTATTCATTTTTCGAAATCAAAACCCTCAAAATCAATTCGGGAGATCGTTGGTCGCTTGGAGACTTTGAACCTTTCGAATCTCGCTTGCTCATCAAATACCTCTTGAAGATGAAAGACTATAGTATTCACATCCATATGCTCATGCTGCTTCTGAAGCTCGGGTACCATTACCGCTAGCATGGTGCAACTTGCCAGTTCAGAATCATTCACATATTTCTGATAGGCCAACAATTGGTCCGGAGTTGCATCATGTTTAGGGCAAGTGGGAAGAGGCTATTCGAGGACATATGCAAGCTTTTCTGCATTGAGAACAATTCTCAGGTTTCTAAGCCAGTCCAAGAAGTTTGGCCCAGTCAATTTATTTGAATCCAAAATCGATTACAAATTCAAAGAGGTCATGGTTAAGCGATTAACCTAGAAATACAAATCGAGCATATATGAGAAAATAATTTTAAAATGCATCAACATACATTTATAAATCCCATTCATTTTTCGAAATCAAAACCCTCAAAATCAATTCGGGAGATCGTAGGTCGCTTGGAGACTTTGAACCTTTCGGATCTCGCTTGCTCATCAAAAAAATCTTGAAGATGAAAGACTATAGTATTCAGATCCATATGCTCATGCTGTTTCTGAAGCTTGGGTACCATCACCGCTAGCATGATGCAACTCGCCAGTTCAAAATCATTCACATGTTTCTGATAGGCCAACAATTGGTCCGGAGTTGCATCATCTTTAGGGCAAGTGGGAAGAGGCTTTTCGAGGACATATGCAAGCTTTTCTGCCTTGAGAACAATTCTCAGGTTTCTAAGCCAGTCTAAGAAGTTTGGCCCAGTTAATTTATTTGAATCCAAAATCGATCGCAAATTCAAAGAGGTCATGGTTAAGCGATTAACCTAGAAATACAAATCGAGCATATATGAGAAAATGATTTTAAAATGCATCAACATACATTTATAAATCCCATTCATTTTTCGATATCAAAACCCTCAAAATCAATTCGGGAGATTGTAGGTCCATCTCTGAATGGGTTGATATCCAACATAGATAAGAACAACCTTGGAGAGAGTCCAACAAGCCATTCTTAGCTATGATGGTAGGTATTAAATATACCAATTGCATATCACATATATACAACTATCACAATGTGCTATCAACTAATTGAATTTTTACACATACATCGGGTTGTTAACTCATTAACAAGTATGCATCATATGCATAGCACCCAAATTCACCTCCCTTCACATCGACCTTGGAGAGAGTCCAACAAACCGATGCTCCATGTTAAAGCCGACCCATTAATCACGAAATAATTTTAATATGGTTAGAGCACATTCAACTAATTAGCCAGACTTGGAGAGAGTCCAACAATTCAAACTAACGATTGATCTCTGACTCTTACCATATTAGTAATAAACTATTTCAATGGTTTGAACATGTTCAGGTTCGAGCCAGGCTTAGAGAGAGTCCAATAATCCAAACAAGAAATGGAACTCTGGTTCTAACCATATTAAGGTCTCATCCCCTTTGCACGCAAATAACTATTATCTACATGACATGACACACATGACATACATCTACATGTCACGACACGCATGACATAATGATATGCATCTAATGCAATTACATGACATACAATTATGACATGTACAAATAGTTTACTTATTTGTCATAACTAATTTTGGAAATAAAATATGTTTGCGATTTGATTTCCCAAATCAAATCCCGATTAGATTAGGAAATAAATTTCCAAATTTAATCACATATTTTATTTATGGAAAATATTAATTAAGAAAATTCAAATTTAATTTAGGAAACAAATTTCTTAAATTGTAATTTCCTAATCACATTAGAAAATTTCCAATTTTAATTTATTTACTAATTAAAATTTTCATAATTATTTCTAAACTTTTCAAAAGTAGAAAATTTTCAAAAATACAATTATAACTATCGCAAAACAAATTTACGATTATATCGAAACTCAGTCGGGCTCTGATACCACTGTTGGGTTTCACCGGTACTGACATGGGTGTGAGTTCGAACATGTTTCGTAAACATGCACAGCGGAAGCAAATAAAATGAGTAATAACTAACTTATTACAACACACACACCACATGTTAGTGTCAGCCTTTAGTGCCAATCATGAGATGATTGATTAGGGATCATATGTATCGTATTTTATTAATAACAGGCAAAGATTGATTATTATATTTACTTTATGCGTGTGTCAACTAAATAAATATAATAATGCCCTTGAATAGTAGGTTATAATCTATATTATATCAATTCGTAGAATTGATTATGAGAAGCTGTAGAGAACACTATACTTAAACATTCCTAGTTAAGTATTGTATTAATAGACAAAGGAATATATTGATACATTGAGACTAGCATGTAGGTCAATGGATGACTTGATCTCACAAGTCATGGATATGTGATATCACATTGACACATGGGTATATATATTGGAGAATATATGTATTGAAATGACATGCCATAAGAAAGTTTCATAGATCGTTATATGAAGTGTCATAAACTTTCTAATGTGATTATTAGTATGAATAGTCCTAAGTCCCGAAATCACTACGGTTCCCTACATATGAAGCTATGTACTTTGGTATCATCAAACATCACCCGTAACAGGGTGGACTATAAAGATGATCACTGGGTATGTAACAAATATGTTGGACTATCCGAGCCACAAAAACCGCTTTTTGTATTGCGGAAACCTCGGAAGTCAGCTACGGATCTGTGCGAAGGTAAACAAAAATACACGTACGTGTTTAAAAACCTTAGATCTATTCTAGATCTACATGTTAAGAGTTTTACCCTTGATGCGACGCCCTTCACTTATCTCGCTCGTCCAAATGGCTTGCCGGAACTCGAGAGTGTCAAGTGTACACTCCTCTATCGGTATCCACACGAGCAATGGGTGGAGAAAAGACAACTTAGAGTGTGCTAGCACTCCTTGTAGTCCACGGCAAAGGAGGGGGAGAAAGCTTGAGAAGAGAGGAGGAAGAAGATGAAGTTACACAACATAACTTCACACACTTATCACCCATCAAGAGTGGCTGACCACTATAAGGGGGTTACATGCATGCATGTAATTCCAAGTGCCAATGACTCTTGGTCTCCCTCATGAGGTGACACCCCATGATGTGTCCATGATGATGTGGAACATCATCATTGGCCGACCCCATGCCAAGTCACCATGACATGGCAATTGGCCAAGTCAAAATTGACCATTCATCTTCCCTCTCAAGTTAAGTCAAACTTGACCTCTTATCTCCCATGTTGGATCAAATCCAACCATTTGATTCAAGTCAATTTGATTTAATGAATCTCAATTCATTAGTTTAAATTGACTCGATGAATCAAATCTAAATTAGACTCATTCAAATCTTGAATCAACTTGAGTCCAACTCAATTAGTCTAATTTAGATTACTCTTAATCCAATTTGGTTCATCCCATGAACCTAATCCTCATGGTTCATCATATGAACCTAATCTCCATCTAATTTCCATTTGTGTGTGACCCTATAGGTTCTTGTAACGTTAGCAATGCTCCTAAACCGATTTAGGAACATAAGCAATGAGCGGTATCTAGCAATACGTCATTGCTACCCAAGTTACAAGAATGTTGAGATCCAACATCACCTTTGTGACTACTAATTGTGACTCTCACAATATGTGACAATGTCCCTCTATCGTTGACATCTAGATTAACCAATTGAAGTATAGACCGTGTCATCCTCGGTACAATCTATATCTTGAACTCCAAGTAGACTCACTCTAATCAAATGATCTCAATATCTCATATTGACTAATTTGGGCATAACCATGCACTTAGTGGTCTCACTCTATCAAGAATAACGATGTCACTCCTGTCATATAGGAGGGATAGATCCCATCTACATCACTCACATCCCTCCGCATAATTTGTTACATACCCAGTAATCGTGTTTATAGTCCACCCATTTATGGGTGACGTTTGACGAAGCCAAAGTATGCGACTCCTTATGTAGGGAACCATGGTGACTTCAGGTCCAAGGACTAATAGTCACATGAGAAAGTATATGACACTCATATAACGATCCATGATTCTTTCTAATGGCGGGTCATTCAGTATACATTCTCCAATGCATACCCATGTGTAAACTTGATATCTCATATCCATGACTTGTGAGATCAAGTCATCGAGTTGACCTACATGCTAGTCTCTTTGCATTAACATTCTCTGAATGTTAATACTTGACTAGGAATGATTAAGAGTAGTATTCTCTATATCATCTCATTATCGATTCAACCAATTGATTGATATAGATAAGAACCTTTTACTCAAGGACGTTATTATACTTAGTTATTTGACACCAATACAAGTAAGTATAATAACCATAAAGAAATGCCTTTATAAATAGGAATATGATACAACAAAGTCTATACAACAATCATCACATGATTGACTCTAGGGCTTTCACTAATAATCTCCCACTAGCACTAGTGCCAATCACTGTAGTATCTAATACCCAATGACCTAGTGTGACCATCATGCTTTTTCAGTGCCAAAGCCTTGGTCAAGGGATCTGCGATGTTAGCCTCTGTGGGTATTCTGCAAATCTTCACATCTCCTCTATCAATAATCTCTCGAATAAGATGGAAGCGCCATAGTATGTGTTTGGTTCGCTAGTGTGAGCGAGGTTCCTTAGCCTGCGCAATTGCTCCTTATTGTCACAAAAGAGCTCTATAGGTTCTGCAATGCTAGGAACCACCACAAGCTCAGTAATGAACTTGCGGATCCAAACTGCCTCCTTTGCTGCCTCTAATGCAGTGATATACTGGCCTATATTGTAGAATCAACAGCCGTGTCCTGCTTCGAACTCTTCCAGTTCACAGCGCCACCATTCAAGCAAAACACGAACCCTAACTGTGATCTATAATCATCCTGGTCAGTTTGAAAGCTGGCATCGCTGTAACCCTTTACAGCTAGCTCCTCATCGCCTCCAAATATCAAGAAATATTTTTAGTCCTTCTCAAGTACTTAAGAATATTCTTGACTGTTATCCAGTGACGCTAACCTGGATCTGACTGGTATCTACCCGTCATGCTCAAAGCATACGAGACATCAGGACGAGTATATAGCATGACGTACATGATAGATGCTATGGCAGATGCATAAGGGATCTTATCCTTTCGGTCTCTCTCCTCTCTAGAAGAGGGACTTTGAGTCTTTGAAAGACTCACACCATGTGACATCGGCAGAAGTCCCTTCTTGAAATTCTGCATGGCAAACCGTAGTAATACCGTTTCAATATATGTACTATGACTTAGGCCAAGCAATCTCTTAGATCTATCTCTATAGATCTTGATGCCTAGAATACAGGCTGCTTCAACTAAGTCCTTCATTGAGAAGCACATCCTCAGCCAAGTCTTCATAGACTGTAGCGAAGGGATATCATTCCCAATGAGTAGTATATCATCCACATACAATACAAGGAAGACAACTGTATTTCCATTAACCCTCTTGTAGACACAGGGTTCATCTTCATTCTTGATGAAATCAAACTATTTGATTGCATCATCGAATCGAAGATTCCAGCTCCGAGAAGCTTGCTTTAGCCCATAAATGGACCTTTGCAGCTTGCATACCTTCCCAGTATGCTGTGGATCTACAAAACCCTTAGGCTGTGTCATGTACACATCCTCGAGCAAGTTTCCATTCAAAAATTCAGTTTTGACATCCATATGCAAGATCTCATAATCGTGGTATGCTGCAATAGCAAGCATGATCCGAATGGACTTAAACATCGCCACTGGAGAAAAGGTTTCATCATAGTTAATACCATGAATTTGCTTGAAACCTTTAGCCACCAATCGACCCTTATAGGTATTCGAAAGTCCATCCATGTTAGTCTTTCTCTTAAAGACCCACTTACACCCAATGGGTTTGACGCCTTTAGGTGGATCAACCAAAGTCCATACTTGGTTGGTGTATATGGATTCCATCTCGGATCTCATGACCTCTAGCTATTTCTCAGAATCTGGGCTCATCACAGCTTCCTGATAGGAGGTAGGCTCATTCTCAATGAGCATAATGTCATCATGGTCAGACAAGAGAAATGAGTATCTCTCAGACTGACGACGTACCCTATCAGACCAGCGAAGAGGTAGGTCTACCTGAATAGGTGGTTGTTCCACAACTCTTTGTGTAACAATCTAATCACCCACAACACTTTGTTGTTCATTTTCAACCTCCATCAAGGCCTCAGTGCTATGGTCTTTATCTTGAATTTCTTCAAGATCGAACGTACTCCCACTAGTTTTTCTAGAAACAAAATCCCTTTCTAGAAATACCCCAGTCTTTGCCCCAAACACTTTATGCTGACTGGGAATGTAGAAGTAATATTCCTTCGTTTCCTTGGGATATCCAAAAAAATAGCACTTATTGGATTTGGGTCCCAGTTTGTCTGAGACTTGACGTCGAACATAAGCCTCACAACCCCAAATCTTCATAAAAGACATCTTGGGATTTCTCCCTATCCATATCGTATATGGAGTCTTTATCACAGTCTTGGATGGTACACGAATAAGTGTGAAGGCTGCTGTGTCTAGAGCATATCCCCAAAAGGATATAGGAAGATCTGTGTGACTTATCATAGATCGTACCATATCTAATAGGGTATGATTCCTCCTTTCGGATATACCATTCCATTGTAGTGTTCCAGGAGGAGTGAGTTGGGATAGAATCCCACACTCAGCTAGATAGTCACGAAACTCATGGATAAGGTATTCACTACCTCAATCTGATCGAAGTATCTTAATACTCTTGCCAAGTTGGTTTTGTACTTCATTCTTGAATTCTCTAAACTTTTCAAAGGATTCCGACTTATGTGTCATCAGATACACATAACCATATCTATTGAAGTCATCAGTAAATATAATGAAGTACCTATAACCACCTCTAGCAGCAATATTGAAAGGGCCACATACATCACTATGTATAAGTCCTAACACATCTGTTGCTCTCTCGCTGTGTCCACTAAAGAGAGTCTTGGTTATCTTGCCTAGAAGGCAAGACTCACATGTCTCATATAATTCAAAATCAAATGAGTTCAGCAGCCCATCCTTATGGAGCTGGGATAAGTGACTCTCATTTATGTGACCTAAGTGACAATGCCAGAGATAGATTTGGTTCAACTCATTTGACTTGAACCTTTTAGTACTTATGTTATAGATGAGGTTCTCTAAGTCTAGAATGTAGAGTCCGTTCATCAGAGGTGCACTACAATAGAACATATCATTTAAATAAACTGAACAATATTTGTTCTTTATTATAAATGAAAAGTCTTTCTTTTCCAAACAAGAAACTGAAATTATATTCTTAGTCAAAGAAGGCACATAACAACATTCATCTAGTTCTAGTACAAGCCCAGAGGGCAGAGATAGAAAATAAATTTCTACAGCACTAGCAGCAACCCTTGCTCCATTGCCTACTTGTAGGTCCACCTCGCCCTACGTCAATGCCCTACTATTTCTCAGCACCTGTACATTGGTACAATGTGAGATGCACATCCGGTATCTAATACCCATGATGAAGAAATAGATAGATTGACTTCTATGACATATATACCCGAAGTAGAAGTCTCACTTCTCTTCTTCTTAAGATCTTCCAGGTATGCTTTGCAGTCACGCTTCAAGTGTCCAGCTTCCTTACAGTGGAAGCAAGTCCCTTCTTTGGCCACCCCTCCTTTCGGTTTCAGTGCCTTGCCTTTGCTCTTGGCTTGGGACTTTCCCTTACCTTTAGGCTTGCCCTTGCCTTTCTTCTTTTGCACCATCAAAATGGAGTTAGGTTTTCCCTTCTTAAGGTTGAGCTCAACAGTTCTCAACATGTTAAGCATCTCAGGTAGTGGCTTATCAATTTCATTCATGTTGTAATTCATGACAAATTGATTGTATCTTTGTGGCAAAGATTGCAAGATCAAGTCAGTGGCCAGCTCTTGGCCAAGTGGGAATCCCAACCTCTATAGGTTTTCTATGTACCCTATCATCTTGAGTACATATGGATCTACGGGAGTCCCATCTTGCATCTTGCACTGAAATAGTGCCTTAGACATCTCGTATCTCTCATGCCTTGCTTGTCCTTGATACAGTTGACAAAGATGTTCAACCATATAAAAAGCATTCATGAACTCGTATTGCTTTTGAAGCTCAGAGTTCATGGTCACGAGCATGAGGCATGACACATCTAATGCATCATCTTGATCCTTCTTGTAAGCATCTCGGTCAACTCGTGAGATAGTGGCAGGAGGTGCCTCCGTAATGGGCTTCTCTAGGACGTACAATTTTCTTTCTTAGGTTAGAACGATTCTCAGATTCCTGTATCAGTCTAGGAAATTAGCTCCATTGAGCTTGTCCTTCTCAAGGATAGAACGCAAGGAGAGAGTGTTTGTGTTTGTCGACATGGTAATCTATAATATACACAATGCAGAAAATTAATATCATATTCCATTTATCATTTAATTAGGCCTTTAATCAAATGATACTCCCACTGAATTATAGGACTTTTGTAGAATCGAGTCATGGATGTGGTCAAACCACATTACTAGATTCATACAAACTAGCTATAATTCTCGCAGGACAAGATCCACATCATACTACGCCTTGAGTTAGCTTTGGCTAAATCGCCCAAGACTTAGTATGATCGGTAGGTAACAAATTACCGATTACATCTCTATGCAACTCTTGTTTATAGGATCAAGATCCACATTTACAAAAGACCTTGAGTTAGCTTTGGCTAAATCGCCCAAGATTTAGTGTAAATGTAATCTTATCCTACATTTCCAACGGTTGGAAGATGCCTATAGTTTTACTCGATCCAATTGAGTTAACTAGTTTTACTCAATCAAATTGAGCTTACTCTAACCCAAGCTGTGATAGGCAGGACCAAGATTGTCCCTCCGCACCTTACCAAGATAATATGCGTTGCTCTGCATTGGCAGATTTAACAAAAACTAATGATCGAGGTAGTGATGGGTATCAAAACTTGGTAGGCATCTTCGAGTTGATTCGATTAAGATCTAATCTAATCGTGAATGTGTATCATATACATATTAAGGCCTTTATTACCCTACACAAGCATGCATCACATACATACAAAGAAATATACAAGCATGCATCATATACATACAAACAAAATATCCTAGCGTGCATCATATACATACAAGCAAAATATCCTAGCATGCATCACATACATACAAGCAAAAACAAATATATATGTATATCAACATATATATATATATATATATAAAGAAATTGTGATGAGGTCATGACCCTACTACGATCTTCTCAAGCCAATGAGAAGATTGGACGGTCAACCTAGGATTAGCGACTTCTCCAAGCGCCTCCTTTGACCGCCATGTGTCGTCGGCACCCTCCTCGTAGCTCCGTCTACTAGTAGACCTTCCACCGCTCCATTTTGTACATTACAAACATGAAACTCGAGTTACATTCGAGTCTAAAAATATTTACAACTGGAATATTAAAAGAAGAGGAACGATGCGCAGGTCACATACCATATACAACATGCACAACACAAAAACGGCGCGCAAGCCGTATTATGAATTATAATACATTTATCCAATCACATTAGGGTTCTTGAGCCATGACCATCACAATATTATGCATAATTCTAAATTATATATTTTACAAAAATTTCTATAATTTTTCTTTTTTTTTAATTTTTATGAGTCACATCTCCGTAATGGCTAAGCGATTTCCGGGCGCGATCGCGGGACAATGCCCCTTTCGGGGTTAGGGGCAGTATCCCTACTCGCAAAATGAACTTTGCGAGTGTCCCATCTTGATCTTACAACAACTTAAGTCGCTGTCCCAAAAACCGAAAGCAAGAATTCGCCGTTTCGGAGAGTTTTTCTCGGTGGTTGAAGCCTACAAGTGTCCCAACACTTGTTGCTTTGACTCTTCGATAAAAATACCCAAAAAATCTATAAAAATAGGAAATTTAGAAACTTACAGATATGTAATTTTTTTATCTAATACAAAAACTACAAAAAAAAACACATACATACTTTGTACGTGGTTCTAAAACCACTGTTGAACTATCCGAGCTACAAAAACCGCTTTTTACGTTGCGGAAACCTCGGAAGTCGGCCACAGATCCGTGCGAAGGTAAAAAAAAAGACATGTACATGTTTAAAAACCTTAGATCTACTCTAGATCTACATGTTCAGAGTTTTACCCTTGATGCGACACTCTTCGCTTATCCCGCTCGTCCAAATGGCTTGCTGAAACTCGAGAGTGTCAAGTGTACACTCCTCTATCGGTATCCACACGAGAAATGGGTGGAGAAAAGACAACTTAGAGTGCGCTAGCACTCCTTGAAGTCCACGACAAAGGAGGGGGAAAAGCTTGATAAGAGAGGAGGGAGAAGATGAAGTTACACAACTTAACTTCACACACTTATCACCCATTAAGAGTGGCCGACCACTATAAGGGGGTTACACGCATGCATGTAGTTCCAAGAGCCAATGACTCTTGGTCTCCCTCATGAGGTGGCACTCCATGATATGTCCATGATGATGTGGAACATCATCATTGGCCAGCCCCATGCCAAGTCACCATGACATGACAATTGGTCAAGTCAAAATTGACCATTCATCTTCCCTCTCAATTCAAGTCAAACTTGACCTCTTATCTCCCATGGTTGATCAAATCCAACCATTTGATTCAAGTCAATTTGATTTAATGAATCTCAATTCATTAGTTTAAATTGACTCGATGAATCAAATCTAAATTAGACTCATTCAACACTTGAATCAACTTGAGTCCAACTCAATTAGTCTAATTTGGATTACTCTTAATCCAATTTGATTCATCCCATGAACCTAATCCTCATGGTTCATCATATGAACCTAATCTCCATCTAATTGTCCTTTGTGTGTGACCTTATAGGTTCTTGTAACGTTGGCAATGCTCCTAAACCGATTTAGGAACATAAGCAATGAGCGGTATCTAGCAACACATCATTGCTACCCAAGTTACAAGAATGTTGAGATCCAACATCACCTTTGTGACTACTAATTGTCACTCTCACAATATGTGACAATGTCCTTCTATCCTTGACATCTAGATTGACCAATTGAGGCATAGACCGTGTCATCCTTGGTACAATCTATATCTTGAACTCCAAGTAGACTTACTCGAATTAAATGAGCTCAATATCTCATATTGACTCATTTGGGCATGGCCATGCACTTAGTGGGATCACTCTATCAAGAATAACGATGTCACTCCCGTCATATAGGAGGGATAGATCCCATCTAAATCACTCACATCCCTTCGCATAATTTGTCACATTCCCAATAATCGCCTTTATAGTTGACCCATTTACGGGTGAAGTTTGACGAAGCCAAAGTTTGTAACTCTTTATGTAGGGAACCATGGTGACTTCAGGTCCAAGGACTAATAGTTATACTAATAGTCACATGAGAAAGTATATGACACTCATATAACGATCCATGATACTTTCTCATGGCGGGACATTCAATATACATTCTCCAATGCATACCCATGTGTCAGCTTGATATCTCATATCCATGACTTGTGAAATTAAGTCATCGAGTTGACTTACATGCTAGTCTCTTCGCATTAATATTGTCCCTGAATGTTAATACTTGACTAGGAATGATTAAGAGTAGTGTTCTCTATATCATCTCATTATCGATTCAACCAATCGATTGATATAGATAAGAACCTTCTACTCAGGGATCAATCTAAAATATCAAGGATAGAAGGACACCATCGTACAAGATAATAGTCACAGAAAGGTTTTGTCGGATCTTGACATTTTTGTAACTTGGGTAGCAATGATGCATTGCTAGATGTCGCTCATTGCTTATGTGTCTAAAGTGGTTTAGAGACATTGCCAATATTACAAAAACTTATAGGGTCACACACAAAGAACATGTTGTTTTGGAGATGATATTCATTTTAGTTTGACTAAATAAACCATTAGGCATTGAATTAGATTCATTGAAAGGATTGGATTTGAGTTAGACTCAAATTAAATGACCGAATTTGAGTTGGACTCAAATCAATTTGGTTGGAATAAATTCATCATGTATGATTAATGTGGATTAATCATGCATTGAAGAGGGAAAATCAAAAGTTGGATGAATGGACTCAAATTGATTTGACTTGAGTTGGACTCAAATCAATTTGGATGGTATAAATTCATCATGCATGATTAATGTGGATTAATCATGCATTGAAGTGGGAAAACCAAGAGTTGGATGAAACCCCTTTTCATGCATGATTAATGTGGATTAATCATGCATTGAAGAGGGAAAACCAATGGTTGGATGAAACCTTTCATATTCATGGGATGAATATAAAAAGGGGGCCTTGGATCATAATGTGTTTGGTTGAAAATTGCCTTTGTTTTTTCCCTCTTCTTCCCTTGGCCAAAATCTTCTCTTGGCCTAGCATCTTTTGTGGTGTTTCTAGCACAACCTTTCTCCAAAGAGTGTTCGTGTGGATACCATAGAGGCACATACACTTGAACATGCAAGAGATCCGACGGACCATGGACAAGAGGGATAAACAAAGGGCACACATTAAAGGTATACCCTATAGGATAGGGCTTTATAGATCCATTCTTTAGTATGAGTTTTCTTTTGCATGGATCGCTCGAGGGATCCTTTTTCTGCTGCGATTTTCTTATTTATTGCATAGGATTCCCAACACCACACGCATCATTAAGTGTAGACATAATCACTGTTTCAAATTTTGCAATAAAGGAAAACTACTCTAGGTATACCTGACGGATTACGTGAAGCGGGAATGACATCAACCGAGCGACACTTGCATGTCTCACCTCTATCCGTATCCACATTGAGTATCATCGGGATAACTTCACAAAGCCATGAGCCCCGTCTTCTCACGACATACAAGTCTCGAATTGAAGACGTTGTGATCGAGAAATGATCACAATCCGAATCAAATTTGGATCCAAAAATCGAGTTCCATGAACTCGCTTCTTGGAAGCGATTTTCGTCAACCGATTGACGAAACTACATTCCTCCAGTATAGAGAATTGTCGGGGATCCAATCCTCGACAAGGAAGTCACTATTGGAGTTCCAAATGCTAGCTAAACGACGCTTTCATCGCAAAGGACACAAGCTGTCCAAGAGGGTAGCTTGGTGGAGGAAGGTGGTCGGCCAAGAAAAGATGGTGGCGGCGATAAGGGGGGAGCGGTGGTGGCGTAACCAATGGTGGCTTGTCCGGTTGGGTCTGCTGGCCGATGACTAGAGCTTGGGCGGTGACAAAGCTTGGGTGGCACCAAGCTTGGGTGGCACACAAGAAAAGGAGAGGGAGAGGGGAGAAAACGACTAGGGTTTCGTAAACCTTGAACCAATTAACTATTCATAAAACCTTTAAGCAGTGTTTTTATAGAGAACACATTCTCCTAATGGTTATTGGTTCATAATCAAAATCGGTTAACCCGCTCCATTAATTTAAGTTAAAATAAACTAAACCGCATTGGTCTATTTTAAGTTAAAACGAACCGAACCAATTTTGGTTCATTCGTTTAAAACAAACCAAACCCCTTTGGTTTATTTTCCACCATTGGATTAGAACCAAACCGATTTGGTTCATCCATCATGTCTTCGTAAGACTCGGTCCATCCACGCTTTCGTTGCGACTGAAACAATTTCATGCTCGCTCTTCATTTGGTCCAACCAAGCCATATCTCTCTCGATATGAGAATCCCATTCTCAAACTTATTTTAAATCCTTCGGATTACACTTATAAAGCGTGTGACCAAATAGGTTCCTGGTTTATGTTGGTCGTCTATAATTAATAATTAATTATAGAACGATCATGAGTGGCACCTAGTTGTACATCATGATCCCCAATTAATCGAAAAATTAACGGTTGATCCCAGAATGCTTTTGAAATCCTTTAGCAGCTACAGTAAATTATTCCTCGTTCTTTTTACGCATCTTATTGTTGGACTATCCGAGCTGTAAAAACTGCTTTTTGCGTTGCGAAAACCCTAGAAGTCGGCCACGGATCCATGCGAAGGTAAATAAAACTACATGTACGTGTTTAAAAACTTTAGATCTATTCTACATCTATATGTTAAGAGTTTACCCTTGAAGCGATGCTCTTCGCTTATCCCGCTCGTCCAAACGGATTGTCGGAACTCGAGAGTGTCAAGTGTACACTCCTCGATTGGTATCCACACGAATAATAGGTGGAGAAAAGACAACTAAGAGTGTGCTAGAACTCCTTGAAGTCCACGGCAAGAAGAGAGGATGGAGAGCTTGAGAAGAGAGAAGATTCAAGGAAGAAGATGATGAAGTTACTACAAAATAACTTCACACACTAAATCACACTCAAGTGGCCGACCACCACGGAAGGGGGTTACATGCATGCATGTAATTCCAAGAGTCAATGGCTTTTGGTCTCCCTCATGAGGTGGCACCCTATGATATATCCATGATGATGTGGAACATCATCATTGGTTGGATCCCATGCCAAGTCACCATGACATGACAATTGGTCAAGTCAAAATTGACCATTCATCTTCCCTCTCAAATCAAGTCAAACTTGACCTATTATCTCCCATGATTGATCAAATCTAACCACTTGATTTAAGTCAATTTTATTTAATGAATCTCTATTTATTATTTTAAATTGACTCAATGAATCAAATCTAAATTAGACTCATTCAACACTTGAATCAAATTGAGTCTAACTCAATTAGTCTAATTTGGATTACTCTTAATCAAATTTGGTTCATCCCATGAATCTAATCCTTATGGTTCATCATATGAACCTAATTTCCATCTAATTTCCCTTTGTGTGTGACCCTATAGGTTCTTGTAACGTTTGCAATGCTTCTAAATCGATTTAGGAACATAAGCAATGAGCAGTATCTAGCAACACATCATTACTACCCAAGTTACAAGAATATTGAGATCCAACATCACCTTTGTGACTATTAATTGTGACTCTCACAATATGTGACAATGCCCCTCTATCCTTGACATCTAGATTGACCAATTGAGGCATAGACCATGTCATCCTCAGTACAATCTATATCTTGAACTCCAAGTAGACTCACTCTAATCAAATGAGCTCAATATCTCATATTGACTCATTTAGGCATGGCCATGCACTTAGTGGTCTCACTCTATCAAGAATAACGATGTCACTCCCATCATATAGGAGGGATAGATCCCATCTACATCACTCACATCCCTCCGCATAATTTTTTTACATACCCAGTAATCGCCTTTATAGTCCAGTCATGTATGGGTGACATTTGACGAAGCCAAAGTATACAACTCCTTATGTAGAGAACCATGGTGACTTCAGGTCCAAGGACTAATAGTCATACTAATAGTCACATGAGAAAGTATATGACACTCATATAATGATCCATGATACTTTCTCATGGTGGATCATTCAGTATATATTCTCCAATGCATATCCATGTGTCAACTTGATATCTCATATCCATGACTTGTGAGATCGAGTCATAAAGTTGACCTACATGCTAGTCTCTTCGCATTAACATTGTCTCTGAATGTTAATACTTGACTAGGAATAATTAAGAGTAGTGTTCTTTATATCATCTCATTATCGATTCAACCAATCGATTGATATAGATAAGAACCTTCTACTCATGGACGTTATTATACTTAGTTATTTGGCACCAATACAAGTAAGTATAATAGCCATAAAGAAATACCTTTATAAATAGGAATATGATACAACAAAGTCCATACAACAATCATCACATGATTAGCTTTATGACTTTCACTAACAATCTCCCACGAACACTAGTACCAATCACTGTAGTATCTAATACCCAATGACCTAGTGTGTCCATCATGATTTTTTTGTGCCAAAGCCTTGGTCAAGGGATCTTGTAAGGGATCGGATGGCCGGCTAGAGGGGGGTGAATAGCCCTCGTTCGTTTGTTATCGGAATTTGCTCGTCTACAATTAGATTAGCGCAAGCGGAAACAACAATACAAGCAAATTAAACAAATAAAAACAAAGCAAAGGAAATAGACAATGCTAACACCGAGATATAACGTGGTTCACGGCTACGCCGCTAATCCACGGTCCGATTCGTCCACGGTGAATCACTCCGCCAAAACCAATCACTATCGGTCTCTCCTTTGCACAAAGCTAGGTGGAGGTAACCTTTACAACCAAGATCACTCTTCTTACAATAGGATTGAAGTAAAGACAAGTAAGAAGAGTTTGGAGCTTGTGGGGCACTAGGAAGATTGTTTGGAACTTAAGCATTAGCCTCTCAAAGGCTCACACCCTCTCTTTTTATAGAGAGGGCTAACTTCTTCCCGTTGGCCGCCATCAGTCGACTGCCGCCCATGGCGATCATTCGCTACTACTAGCGGCCTCCGAACACGTCGGATCTGCCGTTGTTATCAGCGGAACTCTTAGCGATCACTGGACCTCACCGATCGGCTACCCATCGTCGGGCCGCCCGATCTACGAGCGGTTCTGTGGCTAAACCCTATTGACGATCATTGCCGCCGTCGCAATTCGTCTTGCGATCGGCCGCTAAGCGTATAGCGATCGGCTGCGCCACAAACCGATCGATCGTATACGGTCGAGCTACACTCGACTCGGGCGATCATTGCCATGACATGGCGGATCGGTGTGTCGGAAAACCCATCGACACTTGGCCAAATGGCTGATTTCACCTAAGAGCTACCCTTCCCGGGTTACAATCGCTCACTCTCATTTCTGAGTCCTCGCCTTGAGTTCTCTTCGTTCTCGGCCACGTCCTCGGCGACATCGGCGCGCGGCTCTGCAATGCTCCTTCGTCTCTTGCCTCGAAGTCTACTTCCTCCGGCTTCACTCCAAGCTTCTCGTCCGGCGGTCCCTCGGATGCTCCAAGCGCACGGCTTCCGCAAAGCTATCCTTCACCGACTCAAGGCACGAGTCATGAGATGTGAAACTCGCCATGGCTCCATGTGCGAATTACTAAGTCCTGCATGACTTCAACGCACATATCAAATAAACATAACACACTAACTTAAACCCTTTGCCACACCATCAAAACCATATCACGGCAAGAGATTGCCCTAACAATCTCCCCCTTTTTGATGTGTGGCAATCCGTTAAAGTTAGGTAAAAACATTTGATATAATTTCTAAGGTAAGAAAAGCATGTAAGGATAAACATGATATAACAACATGCAATTCCCCCTTAATCCATGAAATTCTCTATGCAATTTCTCCCCCTATAATATATTTCTCCCCCTACATATATTTCTCCCCCTAATGTGATTAACTTAAACATACTTATTTCTCCCCCTTTGACACCATCAAAAAGATTAACACTAAGTTAAAAGCTCATGGCATCAATTATAATGGAGGAAAAATATGTCAAGTTGATTTAAAAACTGTAGGAGGCATCAAGTATATTTCTACCACTTGTAGGAGGTTTTATAAACTGAATTCGGCCTTCAATATTCTGATTTATAGCCACGATCAACTATCGATATGGCGATCGGTAGCACAAAGGAAGCCGAATTTCTAATTTTCTGGATGAAATTCAGAAATGCATTAAAAATTCCAGAAAATTCTAAAAATCATGAAATTCGAGGAACATATTTCTCTTAAGTATATCTATCAAGGAAAAATAGTTTTTCATGAAAAATCATTATATTTTACAAGATTTGCCAAAAATCCAAACACTTGAAAAAAAAACACTAGTTTTTGAGCATGTTAGTATCCAATTTAACACCTAGTTTTGCATTCAATTGTTTCAAAACATGAATACATGTATTTTAAGGTAAGAAATTGTTTTGAAAACATTAGAAATATCCAATCATGATCTTTGGGCAATATGTCTATTAATTAAACATAAGCCTTCCCCATGATTGGTCTATGATTGATATTTTGATACTTTAAATGACCATCTAAATGCCATAGGCATTAGTGGACATTTGTATCATCCTAACATCTCACCCATGCTAAGTTTGCAATCAAGTTAGCCTATAGTGAGTGTGAGATGCATCCTAGGGGGTATTTGTATATACTTAACCAATATATTCATGCAATTCTATCAAGGTTAAGTATCAACCTAACAACCTACATGATCATAATGACATATATCAATTAATTTCACATTATGATCATGAAATACATGTTTTCATTAAATTATAACCATGCCTTAGGCATTATATGATGATAATAAATAAGTTATCACCTAAAGCATGATTTAAACCTATTTTTCATGATAATGTGCCCAATATCAAAATCATAAATCATGATTACACATATGCATAGAAATTACATTAATCATCATGATTTTAAGCATTATTACCTTTTTATGGGCACGTTATCATCACCCAACACTATCTAAAAATGTTGTCCCGTCATCCTAAGTCAACCAAAATATGATATAGGTCAAGTTCATATGGTTGACTACCCTAGGGGTTTTCTAACCCTTAAGGATGGATTTTGGAACCCAAAATAGATTTTTACCTATGGGGTTCACTAGAAATTCCTTGGGGATCCATTTCTTAGCTATTACTTTGTTTTTGTCTTGTCCCTAGCTATTAGGCATCTATAGGCCTTCTCATTTTTCTTCTCTTTATATCCTAGGCCTTTCTTGTTAAAACTTGCCCTTTGGCTCCCTATGATCATATTCAAAGTGTTGGAGCCAATTGTGAATTTTCTTAGGGCTTTAGTTAAATAATCTACCTTTTCCCTTAATGCCCTATTTTCCTCTATGCATGCATCACTAACATCTAAAGGCACATAATTATCATGTGAGCATGCATCATCATGGCAAGAAGAAGTATCATTATTATTTAAGCATGCATTTTCTAGCTTATTTTCTAATGCCTTAATTTGATCTAGCATGCATTTATTTTTCTTCTTTGCTCTAAACAAATCCCTAGTTAAACTAGAAATCATAGAAACTATTTTACTAGGAGAGGCTTTCGTTACCATAGTTTCCATGTCCTCTTCTTCTTCTTCGGATGATGAGGAGGATGATGATGTGGAGGAGGCTCCCCTTGAGCTCTCTCCTCTTGAGCTTGATCCTTCATTTTCGGAGGAGGAGGAATCCAAATCATCAAAGGCCATCAAGGCCAAATTGGCGACAAAGGCATTCTCCTCATCCGATGATGAGGAGGAGGATGAGGAAGGATCATCCCATGTCTTGGCCTTGAATGCTTTGGCCTTCCCTTTTTCTTTTGCCTTCTTCTCCTCTTCCTTCTTATTCTTGCTCCCCTTTTTCTTCTTCTTTTCTTCTTTCTTTTCCTCTCTTCCTTGCTTTTGTTTAGAGAGGACAATTGTCCCTTATGTGTCCCTCTCCTTGGCAATTGTAGCATATCACCTTCCCCTTGGTCTTCTATTCCTATCATTTGATTTATCAAATCTAAAATTCTTAAATACACGCCTCACCTTCCTTACCATGTAGGCTTCCTCGGTGCTATCCATGGAGGAGGAGGAGGCTTCATCATCGGAGGAGGAGGGACTTCCATCTTCTTCTTCCCTTGTTTGCCAACAATGCAACTCCTCTTGAGGGTTGAATTTTTGGCTCTTCTTGAATTCCTTCAAGCCTCGTTTGTGGAGTTCCATCGTTGAGAAGAACTCCTCCAAGGTACTCACTTCTAGGTTCTTGGACATGTAGAAGGAGTCCACCATGGAGCTCCACTTTGAGGACCGGGGAAAGGCATCTATAGCCTTCATGAGCATGTCCCGGTTCGATAGCTTCTCACCTACACTTGTTAGCCCAATTAAAATTTCCTTAAACCTAGAGTGTAGAGAGATTACCTTTTCCCCCTTTTCTAATTTAATGTTGGATAGTTGAGAGCGGAGGAGATCTCTCCTAGCTAGCTTCGCCTCGGATGTGCCTTCATGGAGCTCAATTAGTTTCTCCCACATCTCCTTGGCGCTTAGGCATTCTCCTATTCGGTTGATTTCTTGTTGAGGGAGCACATTGTAGAGATGGTGCTTGGCTTTGGAGTTTGCATGGTGCTCCTCTCTTTGCCTCTTGGTCCACCTAGATTTCTCTATTGGCTTCCCCTCTTCATCCCTAGGCAAAATGAAACCGGATTCCATTGTAATCATTATATCAAAATCCGTTTCGAAAAATACCTCCATTCGCTTCTTCCACCAAGCGAATTCTCCTTCAAACTTCGGAGGATGGATGTTGGAGCCGGCCATTTTTGATGTAGGGCTTGTTGCGGCGGTTAGTCCGGTGACAAGCAACCTCGGCTCTGATACCACTTGTAAGGGATCGGATGGCCGGCTAGAGGGGGGTGAATAGCCCTCGTTCGTTTGTTATCGGAATTTGCTCGTCTACAATTAGATTAGCGCAAGCGGAAACAACAATACAAGCAAATTAAACAAATAAAAACAAAGCAAAGGAAATAGACAATGCTAACACCGAGATATAACGTGGTTCACGGCTACGCCGCTAATCCACGGTCCGATTCGTCCACGGTGAATCACTCCGCCAAAACCAATCACTATCGGTCTCTCCTTTGCACAAAGCTAGGTGGAGGTAACCTTTACAACCAAGATCACTCTTCTTACAATAGGATTGAAGTAAAGACAAGTAAGAAGAGTTTGGAGCTTGTGGGGCACTAGGAAGATTGTTTGGAACTTAAGCATTAGCCTCTCAAAGGCTCACACCCTCTCTTTTTATAGAGAGGGCTAACTTCTTCCCGTTGGCCGCCATCGATCATTGCCGCCCATAGCGATCATTGCGCCGTCCTAGCGGCCTCGAACACGTCGGATGCGGCCGTTGTTGTCAGCGGAACTCTTAGCGATCATTCTGGACCTCACCGATCGGCTGCGACCCATCGTAATCGGCCGCGATCGGCTCTGGCGATCTATGGCCAAAACCCTATTGACGATCATTGCGCCTTGATCATTGCTAATCTTGCGATCGGCGCCAGCGTATGGATCGGCTAACGCACAAACGATCGATCGTATACGGTCAGCTACACTCGACTCGGAAGCGATCATTGCCATGACATAGCGATCGGCGGTGTCGAAAAACCCATCGACACTTGGCCAAATGGCCAAGTTTCACCTAAACTACCCTTCACAGGTTACAATCGCTCACTCTCATTTCTCGGAGTCCCTCGCCTTCGAAGTTCTCTTCGTTCTCGGCCACGTCCCTCGGCAGCATCAGGCGCACGGCTCTGCAATGCTCCTTCGCGTCTCTTGCCTCGAAGTCTACTTCCTCCGGCTTCACTCCAAGCTTCTCGTCCGGCGGTCCCTCGGATGCTCCAAGCGCACGGCTTCCGCAAAGCTATCCTTCACCGACTCAAGGCACGAGTCATGAGATGTGAAACTCGCCATGGCTCCATGTGCGAATTACTAAGTCCTGCATGACTTCAACGCACATATCAAATAAACATAACACACTAACTTAAACCCTTTGCCACACCATCAAAACCATATCACGGCAAGAGATTGCCCTAACAGATCTGCGATGTTAGCCTCTGTGGGTACTCTGCAAATCTTCACATCTCCTCTATCGAGAATCTCTCGAATGAGATGGAAGCGTCGTAGTATCTGTTTGGTCCGCTGGTGTGAGCGAGGTTCCTTAGCCTGCGAAATCGCTCCATTGTTGTCACAATAGAGCTATATAGGATATGCTATGCTAGAAACCACCCCAAGCTCAGAAATGAACTTGCGGATCTAAACTGCCTCCTTTGCTGCCTCTGATGCAGCGATATACTCGACCTCTGTTATAGAATCAACAACTCTGTCTTGCTTCGAACTCTTCCAGCTCACAATGCCACCATTCAAGCAAAACACGAATCCTAACTGTGATCTATAATCATCCTGGTCAGTTTGGAAGCTAGAATCGCTGTAACCCTTTACAGCTAGCTCCTCATTGCTTTCAAATATCAAGAAATATTCTTTAGTCCTTCTCAAGTACTTAAGAATATTCTTGACTGCTATCCAGTGACGCTCACCTGGATCTGACTAGTATCTGCTCATCATGCTCAAAGCATACGAGACATCAGGACGAGTACATAGCATGACATATATGATAGATCCTATGGCAGATGCATAAGGGATCTTATCCATGCGGGCTCTCTCCTCTCTAGAAGAGGGACTTTGAGTCTTCGAAAGACTCACACCATGTTACATCGGCAGAAGTCCCTTCTTGGAATTCTGCATGGCAAACCGTAGTAATACCGTGTCAATATATATACTTTGACTTAGGTCAAGCAATGTAAAATACCGGAAAAAAAAAATTTCCTCGGTAATTGATAAAATATCTTGTGGAATTTTTCAAAAGTTTTTAGAAATTTTCTGGAATTTAATTGAGTTCATATGACTGAATCGGAGGAAGATGAAGGCTTAAATAGATGATTGGGTTAGACTTGGGCTAGCTAGACCAACTAAAATAACCCGATCGTCGCTTTCCACGGGCGTTTCTTCGTTTCGTCGGTTTCTTTTCTGTTCGCCCGATCGATTTCTTCCCGAACGCCTTCCCTCCTCTCCGAAGCGACCAGAGGCGATCGCGTCTTCTTCCTCAGCCTGTTCTTCTCCGCGCGCACGCCGCCGACGCTCGAGCTCGCCCCATCTCCGCCTGATCTCCGCCCGAGCTCGTTGTCGCCACCCATGGTCGCCTCTTCGATCCGCTCGTCGAACACGCCACTGCTGCAGTCTCCTCTCGAGTTCTCCTCGTTCGCCAGTCGTTGTCTCAGCCTGGTCTCCGTCGGTTGTACCTTATTCCTCTCGATCTTGGCGGTAGCAAGCACCTCCAGCCATCAACAACATCTCACGAGGAGATTTCGAGTCAGAGAGGGAGAATCACAGCTATCATCGGCGGAAGTAACAACGATGGCATCTTCAACCTTCCGATTGCGTGTTTGAGTTGAGCGACGCGAGCTTGGCTCGCCTCCAGTAGCAACGGTGACTGGTTGTGGTTGAGCCGCCGTTTATTCTACCATAGCTACAGCTTCACCGGCCTCTCCCTCTATCGCCGACGATTTTCTCTATCTGCCACCACCTCCAATTGCTAGTAGTAGCTCTGTGGATTCAAGGGGCAAATTAAGTAGCAGAGCTGGGGCTGCGTCTGTGGTAGGGTTGGTGTTCGATTGGAGGGAGACAAGAAGGTAAGCTATAGTTACAGCTTTGATTTTAGGCGCTGTTAGGTTGTTTGTTGATGTTACTGGTTATCCTCTGTCTTAGCCCAGATTCCAGCCGATTGGATTTTTTTTTTGGGTGATCAGCTGTGGGAGGAGGGATTCGAGCTAGGTGATAGAAGCTTAAGTGGTTCTGTTCTTGCTCAATTCCTGGTAATTGATCGGTTCTTTTCAATTTCTATTTATCTTCATTGTTGACCTACAATGAGTATGCTGATCTAGAACTTTAGTGTTTCATGAGTCAAGCTGGGGCAGATTCTACAAGTGAAGTGATTCTCATATCATCATATCTTATGGTGGACTAAGCCAAATCTACGAATCGGATAAGGGTTGGTAAGCTAATCTAGCTTTCTCTTCTTTATTGTGGTTAATTTTGGTTGGTTGTGATTTGGCTATGGATGGTAAAGTAGGTTTGAGAGAAATTTAAATGTTGTGTGATTTGGAGTTTAGGATTATTAGAATTGAAATCTGTTTCCAATTTAACTGAGTTGTTGCAGTTCAACTAGTTGATTTGGATGGAGCTATTTAGTAATTGAAGCTAACCTAGGTGAGGTAGGAGATAGGTTGTTATGAATGTATACTATTGGTCATTTCGTTAGCCGATCTGGTATTGGTTGATGATGAAATATAGGGATGGATGTGGAGGATTGATTGGGTTAATTGGGTAACTAGATCAATCAAGTTGATTGGGATACAAAAGCTGATGTAGGAGTCGATTTGATCCTTCATTATATGTTTGCACTTAATCATAATATTTGATATGTGCAGGACATGGATACGAGACAGGACCGCGATCGTGAAGATATTAATCTGAGCTTCTTAGAAGGTGGGTAATTTCCTACCTGGTCCGGGTAGTTGTATTTCATTCAGATTTAATCATTGATATAAGCATGTTATGTGTTCATATTACCTTGACCCTGTTCTTTTTATCGTATGCTTGATCCTTTACCATTGGCTATTAACTCTATTACTGATATCATGTTTATTTTATCATGATTAGGAGTTATACATATAGGTGATGCAAGTAACTTAGAATTTGTTTAAGTTAAGTGCAAATGGTAAAGTCCGGATGACAACCTGATTGTACATTGGGAAAAAAAGGTCATCCGTAGGTAGATAATGTCTTTAACCTAGGGTTAGTTCTAGTACCCTTAGATTGTATGATACCACTGAATATGTGTTGTGTAAATGGTCAGAGGAATGATACTTAGGGTATCGCTACGGACCGGTGGTCCTAGCTTGTTATAATCAGATGAGTACGACTCTCACTGTGATGTAGAGTGCGCCGAGTAGATTAGTATGACTCTCACAGATGTGAGAGTATTATGATCATTGAGTACGACTCTCAAGGTGATAGAGAGTGCATCGAGTAGATCGTATGACTCTACAGATGATAGAGAGTCTATGGTGGATGTCTGTGATGTGAGACATCAGATTCATGCATTTACACGCACGCCGCGACGCAGGTCTCCTCAGTGGTCGAGAGGGTCGCAGCCATCTCCGCCTCCACTGCTACTCAGGAGGAGTAACCTGCGAGGGCAGAGCATCGAGGTGCCGTGACTCTACCACTATGGGCGGTGGTAGTTGGATTTGCGTCGTAGTCTGCGTGTGTGACACTCGACCACTCGCATGGCTAGTGGTATCGGGTGGCAATGAGGACCCCATCGTGTAGCTTGCTCTTTACGCTTATATGCTACTCGATCATCACGCCCACTCGGCCACTCGAGAGTAGTGGTTGGTGTTGAGTTAGGACATTGTCATGCTCGAGCCAGAGGCTACTGGGGTCGTGGTAGCTTTAGGGTGGCCGACATGACCATGCATCTTTATTCTTGATGACATTTTTGCGTATTACCGTATATATACATATATGCATGTATATATATATATATATGGATGATTGTGATTAGTATACATATATAGATCTGATATATATATATATGCTTATTGTGATATTGCATTTGATTGTATTATGTTTCTTTGCATTTGATTGTACATCATCGTATTCATGCATGTTTCCTTAATATATTATCTGATTGTGTCGGATATTGGTATGGGTTGGATAGACCATAGATACCTTGGCACATAGCATGAGTAGATTATGTGTTAGTATTACTCTTCTGTTATATATATATGTTTGATATATGTTCGAGTTGGATCAGAGTAGTGTAGGACTTGAGTATATACGCATTTTATGTTATTCATTTCAGTTAGACGGTATATGCTTGTATTTATATACTATGCCGATATACCTGTTGTACTTCTAGAGTATGTCATTGAAATACATGTGATATTACATATATATATACATGTTTTCTATTACCTGCTGAGTTTTACTCACCACCCCCCCCGCGGACCCTGGGTTTTCTGTCGCCCAGGTAACAGGTAGAAGACTTCGTGATGGCATTGGAGCACCGCCGGCTGACATCGTCTTATCTCACCTCCGAGGCTCCCGTGTTTTGTTTTAGGCCTTCCATTCGCCGTGTTATGTATTCGGAATTTTCGTGATGTATATGTTGTATATTCAGATTTTGTCGAGATTTCGTATTGTGGTGTGTTAGTCATACCGGTATGCATGTGTGGGATTGATATCCTATTGTTGTAGTATGTTTCCACTGTGTCTTGTGTAGTTTTTGTTTTCATACATATATATTGTTGTTATTGTGGGCCTACGGGCCTTGTATTAACCCGAAATGTTGCCACGTACAGGGGAGGTGCTGTCCGTTTGATTTTTGGCTCAGCATGCTCTCAGGGCGTGACAAGCAATCTCTTAGATCTATCTCTATAGATCTTGATGCCTAGAATACAGGCTGCTTCACCCAAGTCCTTCATTGAGAAGAACGTCCCCAGCCAAATCTTCACAGACTGTAGCGAAGGGATGTCATTCCCAATGAGTAGTATGTCATCCACATATAATACAAGGAAGACAACAGTGTTTCCATTAACCCTCTTATAGACACAGGGGTCATTTTCATTTTTGATGAAACCAAACTGTTTGATCGCATCATCGAATGGAAGATTCCAGCTCCGAGAAGCTTGCTTTAGCCCATAAATAGACCTTTGTACCTTGCATACTTTCTTAGTATGCTGTGGATCTACAAAACTCTCAGGTGTGTCATGTACACATCCTCGAGCAAGTTGCCATTCAGAAACGCGATTTTGACATCCATCTGCCAGATCTCATAATCCTGGTATGCTACAATAGAAAGCATGATCCGAATGGACTTAAACATCGCCATTGGAGAAAAGGTTTCATCATAGTCAATACCATGAATTTGCTTGAAACCTTTAGCCACCAATCGTCCCTTATAGGTATGCGTAAGTCCATCCATGTTAGTCTTTCTCTTAAAGACCCACTTACACCCAATGTGTTTGACGCCTTCAGGTGGATCAACCAAAGTCCATACTTGGTTGGTGTACATGGATTCCATCTCGGATCTCATGGCCTCTAGCCATTTCTCAGAATCTGGGCTCATCACAGCTTCCTTATAGGAGGTAGGCTCATTCTCAATGAGCATAATGTCATCATGGTCAGACAAGAGAAATAAGTATCTCTCAGGCTGACGACGTACCCTATCAGACCTGCGAAGAGGTATGTCTACCTGAACAGGTGGTTGTTCCATAACTCTTTGTGCAACAATCTCATCAACCACAACACATTGTGCTTCTTATTCAACCTCCATCAAGGCCTCAGTGCTATGGTCCTTATCTTGAATTTCTTCAAGATCGAACGTACTCCCACTAGTTTTTCTAGAAACAAAATCCCTTTCTAGAAATACCCCAGTCTTTGCCACAAACACTTTGTGCTGACTGGGAATGTAGAAGTAATATCCCTTCATTTCCTTTGGATATACAAAAAAAAGGACTTATCAGATTTGGGTCCTAGTTTGTCTGAGACTTGATGTCGAACGTAAGCCTCACAACCCCAAATCCTCATGAAAGACATCTTGGGGATTTCTCCCTGTCCATATCGTATATGTTGTCTTTATCACAGCCTTGGATGGTACACGGTTAAGTGTGAAGGCTGCTGTATCTAGAGCATATCCCCAAAAGGATATAGGAAGATCTGTGTGACTCATCATAGATCGTATTATATCTAATAGGGTATGATTCCTCCTTTCGGATACACCATTCCACTGTGGTGTTCCAGGAGGAGTGAGTTGGGATAGAATCCCACACTCAGCTAGATAGTCATGAAACTAATGGCTAAGGTATTCACCACCACGATCTGATTGAAGTATCTTAATACTCTTGCTAAGCTGGTTTTGTACTTCATTCTTGAATTCTCTGAACTTTTCAAAGGATTCCGACTTATGTGTCATCAGATACACATAACCATATCTACTGAAGTCATCAGTAAATGTAATGAAGTACCTATAACCACCTCTAGCAGCAACATTGAAAGGGCCATATACATCACTATGTATAAGTCCTAACAAGTCTATTGCTCTCTCGCTGTGTCCACTAAAGGGAGTCTTAGTCATCTTGCCTAGAAGGCAAGACTCGCATGTCTCATATGATTCAAAATCAAATGAGTCTAGCAGCCCATCCTTATGGAGCTGGGATAAGGGACTCTTATTTATGTGACTTAAGCGACAATGCCAGAGATAGGTTTGGTTCAACTCATTTGACTTGAACCTTTTGGTACTTATGTTATAGATGGGGCTCTCTAAGTCTAGAATGTAGAGTCCGTTCATCAGAGGTGCACTACAATAGAACATATCATTTAAATAAACTGAACAATATTTGTTCTTTATTATAAATGAAAATCTTTTCTTGTCTAAATAAGAAACTGAAATTATGTTCTTAGTCAAAGCAGACACAGAACAACATTCATCTAGTTCTAGTACAAGCCCATAGGGCAGAGATAGAAAATAAGTTCCTACAACAACAACAACAACCCTTGCTCCATTGCCTACTCGTAGGTCCACCTCGTCCTTTGTCAATGCCCTGCTATTTCTCAGCGCCTGCACATTGGTACAAATGTGAGATGCACATCCGGTATCTAATACCCATGATAAAGAAATAGATAGATTGACTTCTATAACATTTATACATGAAGTAGAAGTCTCACTTCTCTTCTTCTTAAGATCTTCCAGGTATGCTTTGCAGTTACGCTTCCAATGTCCAGCTTCCTTACAGTGGAAGCAAGTCCCTTCCTTGGCCACCCCTCCTTTCGATTTCAGTGTCTTGCCTTTACCCTTGGCTTGGGACTTTCCCTTACCTTTAGGCTTGCCCTTGCCCTTTTTCTTTTGCACCATCAAAATGGAGTCAGGTTTTTTCCTTCTTAAGATTGAGCTCAGCAGTTCTCAACATGCTAAGCATCTCAGGCAGTGGCTTATCAATTTCATTCATGTTGTAATTCATGACAAATTGATTGTAGTTTTGTGGAAAAGATTGCAAGATCAAGTCAGTGACCAGCTCTTGGTCCAAGTGGGAATCCCAACGTCTATTGGTTCTTTATGTACCCAATCATCTTGAGTACATATGGACCTACGGGAGTCCCATCTTTCATCTTGGACTGAAACAGTGTCTTAGAGATCTAATATCTCTCGTGTCTTGTTTGTCCTTGATACAGTTGATGAAGATGTACAACCATATCAAAAGAATTCATGAACTCGTGTTGCTTCTGAAGCTCAAAGTTCATGGTCGCAAGCATGAGGCATGACACATCTAATGCATCATCTTGATGCTTCTTGTAAGCATCTCGGTCAGCTCGCGAGGCAGTGGCAGGAGGTGCCTCCAGAATGGGCTGCTCCAGGACGTACAATTTTCTTTCTTGGGTGAGAATGATTCTCAGATTCTTGTTTCAGTCTAGGAAATTAGCTCCATTGAGCTTGTCCTTCTCAAGGATAGAATGCATGGAGAGAGTGTTCGTGTTTGTCGACATGGTAATCTACAACATACACAATGCAGAAAATTAATATCATATTTCATTTATTATTTAATTAGGACTTTAATCAAATGATTCCCACTGAATTATTAGACTTTTGTAGAATCGAGTAATGAATATGGTCAAACCGCATTACTAGATTCATACAAATTAGCTATAATTCTCGCGGGACAAGATCCACATCATACTACGCCTTGAGTTAGCTTTGGCTAAATCGCCCAAGACTTAGTATGATCGGTAGGTAACAAATTACCGATTACATCTCTATGCAACCCTTGTTTATAGGATCAAGATCCACATTTACAAAAGACCTTGAGTTAGCTTTGGCTAAATCGCCCAAGATTTAGTGTAAATGTAATCTTATCATACTTTTTCAATGGTTGGAATATGCCTATAGTTTTACTCGATCCAATTGAGTTAACTAATTTTATTCAATCTAATTGAGCTTATTCTCACCCAAGCTATGATAGGCGGGACCAAGATTGTCCCTCTGCATCCTACCAAGATAATATGCGTTGTTCTGCTTTGGCATATTCAACAACAACAAATGATCGAGGTAGTGATGGGTATCAAAACTTGGTAGGCATTTTCGAGTTGATTCGATTAAGATCTAATCTAATCGTGAATATGTATCATATACACATTAAGACCTTTATTACCCTACACTAGCATGCATCACATACATACAAGCAATATACTAGCATGCATCATATATATACAAAATATCCTAGCATGCATCACATACATACAAGCAAAAAAAAATAAAAAAAAAAAAAAAAAATATATATATATATATATATATATATATATATATATATATATATATATATATATATATATATATATATATATAAATTGTGATGAAGACATGACCCTACTACGATCTTCTCAAGCCAATGAGAAGATCGGACGGTCAACCTAGGGTTAGCGGCTTCTCCAAGCGTCTCCTTTGACCGCCATGTGTCGTCGGTACCCTCCTCGTAACTCCGTCTACTAGTGGACCTTTCACCGCTCCATTTTTGTAAATTTCAAATATGAAACTCTAGTTACATTCGAGTCTAAAACTATTTACAACTAGAATATTAAAAAGAGAGGCACGACGCGCAGGTCGAATACATTATACAACATGCACAACACAAAAATAGCGCGCAAGGCGTATTATGAATTACAACATGTTTATCCAATCACATTGGGTTTCTTAGGCCATGACCATCACAGTATTATACATAATTCTAAATTATATATTTTACAGAAATTTCTATAATTTTTACTATTTTTTTTTTAATTTTTATGAGTCACATCTCCGTAATGGTCCCGCTAAGCGATTTCCGGGCGTGAACGCGGGACAATGCCCCTTGCGGGGTTAGGGGCAGCGCTCCTACTCGCAAAATAAACTTTGCAAGTGTCCCATCTTGATCTTACAGTGACTTAAGTCGCTGTCCCAAAAAACCTAAAACGAGAATTCACCGTTTCGGAGAGTTTTTCTCGATGGTTGAAGACTACAAGTGTCCCAACACTTGTTGCTTCGACTCTTCGAGAAAAATACCAAACAATTCTATAAAAATAGGAAATTTACAGAAACTTACAGATCTATAATTTTTATATCTAATACAAAAAATACAAAACTAAAACACATACATGCTTCTCACGTGGCTCTGATACCACTGTTGGACTATCCGAGCCGTAAAAATCGCTTTTTGCATTACGGAAACCCCGGAGGTCAGCCATGGATCTGTGCAAAGGTAAATATAACTACATGTATGTGTTTAAAAACTTTAGATCTACTCTAGATCTACATGTTAAGAGTTTACCCTTGAAGCGATGCCCTTCGCTTATCCCGCTCGTCCAAACGGATTGCTGGAACTCGAGAGTGTCAAGTGTACACTCCTCTTTTTGTATCCACACGAACAATAGGTGGAGAAAAGACAACTAAGAGTGTGCTAGCACTCCTTGAAGTCCACGGCATGAAGAGAGGATGGAGAGATTGAGAAGAGAGAAGATCCAAGGAAGAAGATGATGAAGTTACTACAAAATAACTTCACACACTAAATCACACTCAAGTGGCCGACCACCATGGAGGTTACATGCATGCATGTAATTCCAAGAGTCAATGGCTCTTGGTATCCCTCATGAGGTGGCACCCCATGATGTGGAACATCATCATTAGCCGGCCCCCATGCCAAGTCATCATGACATGACAATTGGTCAAGTCAAAATTGACCATTCATCTTCCCTCTCAAGTCAAGTCAAACTTGACCTATTATCTCCTATGGTTGATCAAATCTAACCACTTAATTCAAGTCAATTTGATTTAATGAATCTCTATTCATTATTTTAAATTTACTCAATGAATCAAATCTAAATTAGACTCATTCAACACTTGAATCAAATTGAGTCTAACTCAATTAGTCTAATTTGGATTACTCTTAATCCAATTTGGTTCATCCCATGAACCTAATCCTCATGGTTCATCATATGAACCTAATCTCCATCTAATTGCCCTTTGTGTGTGACCCTATAGGTTCTTGTAACGTTTGCAATGCTCCTAAACCGATTTAGGAACATAAGCAATGAGCGGTATCTAGCGACACATCATTGCTACCCAAGTTACAAGAATATTGATATCCAACATCACCTTTGTGACTACTAATTGTGACTCTCACAATATGTGTCAATGTCCCTCTATCCTTGACATCTAGATTGACCAATTGAGGCATAAACCGTGTCATCCTCGGTACAATATATATCTTGAACTCCAAGTAGACTTACTCTAATCAAATGAGCTCAATATCTCATATTGACTCATTTGGGCATGGCCATGCACTTAGTAGTCTCACTCTATCAAGAATAACGATGTCACTCCCGTCATATAGGAGGAATATATCCCATCTACATCACTCACATCCCTCCTTATAATTTATTACATATCCAGTAATCACCTTTATAGTCCACCCATTTACGGGTGACGTTTAACGAAGCCAAAGTATGCAACTCCTTATGTAGGGAACCATAGTGACTTCAAGTTCAATGACTAATAGTCATACTAATAGTCACATGAGAAAGTATATGACGCTCATATAACGATCCATGATACTTTCTCATGGCGGGTCATTCAGTATACATTCTCCAATACATACCCATGTGTCAACTTGATATCTCATATCCATGACTTGTGAGATCAAGTCATCGAGTTGACCTACATGCTAGTCTCTTTGCATTAACATTGTCCCTGAATGTTAATACTTGACTAGGAATGATTAAGAGTAGTGTTCTCTATATCATCTCAATATCGATTCAACCAATCGATTGATATAGATAAGAACCTTCTACTCAAGGATGTTATTATACTTAGTTATTTGGCACCAATACAAGTAAGTATAATAACCATAAAAAATGCCTTTATAAATAGGAATATGATACAACAAAGTCCATACAACAATCATCACATGATTGACTCTAGGGTTTTCACTAACACTTATACCCACTTGGTTTAGGACATGATCTATGTGTCAGTCCCTACTAGGTTGACCACGTCACACCTAGTCCAAGTATTACTTCCTCGTCCTCCGGATTCTAGTTACTCTACATGTATCCAAGAGTACCATACTCTAAACATGTAATGCTTTGGCTAAAGACTTTGGTAACAATCCGACGAGAGGCCATAGGGTATACATCTCCTCGCAAGGAGCGGTGAATCCTTTGTAGGCTATTCAAACACCTTCGACCACTTCGACTTATACCCAATCATCCCGGGTCCACATCTCCTCGGAGATGCTTGCTTATGATGTCAAAGCATAAGTCTCCATGACCAAGATGACTTGAATACTATAAGTCGAAGGAACATCACACTTAAGTTGCAATAAGAACTTCATTGACATATCCATATATGCAGAGAACCATATGAAGTCTTATAGTTAGTCACTCCAATGAACTAGTTATCATAACTAGCATCCACGATTAACTCCGAACATCCCAATATCTCCAGCTAGTGAGGAATAGCTGCTTGGATAAATCAAAGAGTATAACTCGTGCTAGTCTCTACAGAATTGATGGTGTCTGAATACATCAATTCATCGACTAGGAATAATTTCAATATATCACAATTACACATGTAGAGATACTCACTAGTTGTGATCCAATCACAAATTCTCTCATGCTGTGAATCGTATTGTGGACATTTAGCAAATGAGTTTTAGATCCAATCAAATACATGAAAACATGTATACTCAAATCGTGAATCTTCATTTATCAAATAAATGGTACAACCATAAGATGATTGCCTTAGGACATCTCTCAAATATCACTAACATATATTAGTAGTTGTGTGCATCACTAGAGCTCATTTGAGCTTGCCCCGTGGATACGAACCCTATGGTTCCAAACCACGTTACATTTTGTGTCTTTGTGCATGTGTATTCTTGTTTGTATTTGTATTAGTATTTTGATTTCCTTTGCATACTAACGATTGTAGACAAGCATGATCGAATTCTATCAAGTGAAGCATAATGCAATTCACCCCCTCTAGCACGACCATTGATTCTCAACAAGTGGTATCAGAGCCTGGTGGCTCTCAGAAGAAGAAGACGCTCCGATATCTACAAGTGGTATCGGAGCGAGGTCACTCTTCATTTGGACTAACCGCCAAGGAGCAAAGCGCTAGAGGATGGAGTTGTCGAATGATGAATTTGGATGGGGCATCAACACTCCAATTTCGTATACTTTCTATGGATGAGAAGGGTTCGATCAATGGAACGCACAAATGGAGAATTTCTTCATAATGGACTTCGAAGATTGGGTCATCCTAGTGAAGGGATTCGAATTTCCAAGGGGTCCAAAAGGTGGATACCTCAAGAAGAAGGGATGGACCGAAGAGCAAGCTCAAGCCTTCGAAAGAAATGATAAGGTAACGCAAATGATATTAATTCGTTACCTAACGATGTCTTGTCTAGATTAGGTGAATTTCAAGATGCCAAGGAGCTATGGAGTAAATTGGCAAAGCTTCATAAAAATCCCTCACCGGCCTCAAGTGAAGGAAAATCTCAAGAGAGTGAGGATTCAGAGGTCGAGAAGTGTTCGACATCCGAGGAGGAAGAAGAGGTGGAAGAATTGGAGGAAGTCTCCACCTCTAGATTGAGGGGGAGGAGAGACCATCCACTCCAGAGGAAAATCAAGAAGAACCATCAACATTCGGGAGAGATGAAGAAGTTCAAAATTCCCCTACCATGGAAAGTAACTCAAGTATAATAATTAGAAATAAAAATCATATTGTGTGTTTTGAGTGTAGGTAAGTAGGACATTACAAGAGTAAGTGTCCGAAACAGGTCAAGAAGACGGCACAAGTCATGCCAAAGATCAAGGAGACCGGTGCCCAAAGTCAAAAGAGCAAAGAGCATATCATTTGCTTCAAATGTCATCAAAAGGGGCATTATAGAAGCCAATGCCCTAAGAGAAGACAAGCTAGCAAGGGCAATGGAGGAACATCACATGTAGGGGGAGCTTCTAAAGCAAACCCTAAAGTATATTTTAGTAATGCACCTTCAAATCTTAATGTTAAAAATCATGCTTTTAATTCACTTGCAATTATGCATAATCATAAGGAGCATGTTAGAAATAGAGCTTATTGCTTAGGTGCTAAATCATGCGATATTAGGGTTAAGGACAAATCCTGAACAAATAACCCTAGAATAATTCTACCTAAGGAAGCTATTAGAAAGGTAGAAAATCATTTAGGCATTAACCCTAAGAAGGGTAGGCATATGCCTAAAAGAATGAGTAATGCCCAAAGAATGAATGAAAATTCAAAAATTGGGCAATTAAAGTTAGATAAATAAGTCTTGAGGTTAAGTCTTGAAAAATTAGAGAAGACCTTTGAAAAAAATTACAAATTCAATAAAAGGGTCTAGGAGTCAAAACCTAGGGTCTAGAAGAGCATTTAGGGGCAAGAAAGGTTTGGGTCACAAATCTAAGTCCAAGGATACCTACCATAGTGTTCTATTCGATTATAGAATCATTTCTAGGTCTAGGAAAACCAAGGTTACTAGGGAAGTCATCCCTAAGGTTAACCTTGATAGATGCCTAGTGGTTAAGGTTTCTATGAAACCTAGGAAAGCCACTAAGAAGGTCACAAGGAAAGTTATCCCTAGAGTTGACCTAGGCAAAACTCAATTGACCAAGGCTTCCAAGCCAAAAAGGGTCATTAGGAAGGTATCAAGGGGGTCATCCCTAGTGAATACCTTGTAAACCCAAGAAGCTCCAATAGGTATTGGTTCCTAGGAGCTTGATCGATTCACGGTAGATGGGTTAGGTTGTGTCAACCTTAAATGGATGGGTAGTTAACCTAACCATAGAAATATTGGCACCTTAGGACATTTTCAAGGTTATGTGATACCTTGTAAATGAGAGTTAATTTCTAATCCTAAAGGATTTTAGGATGTGCCAATTAAATTTGAGAAGTTTAAAAAATTGATCAAATTGGCACGAATTAGGTTTTAGAGTCATGATGTGCCATTTTAGATTTTTTGACACACTTGGGAGATGAGTTGTATTATGGAAAATTTGGTTTAATTCTAGAAATGACAATTTGAGCTTAACACTTAGGTATTATATACCTTTATATTTTATACTTGTCATGATTTGTTTGCCTTGCCATGTCATGACATCATATTTCATTTAATCCTTTAAAATGTCATGATAGTGTTTAAGTTTTTATGTCATGTATATTTAGGTTTATGCTTTATGCCATGACATCATGATTATTGACACATGCTTCATTTATGCTATCATGTATGCCATAATAATCATTCATGCATTTAGGTTAATTAAAATTGATTTAAGAATAATGACATGATTTGAAGTTTCATGTATAAGGGAATCAAATAATATTGTCTAGAAAAATACATGAGACCTTATATTATGAAAAAAAAAAATCCACATCTCACATTAAATTGACATGTGTGTGTGCATTGATACACCCTAGATACATGTGAGATGTTAGGAATGAGTTAAGTTCAAGGTGCATAGTCTTGCATCTAGATGAACTCAAACTCATCTTATGCTGATGGATCATGGGGAAAGTTAATGTGCAAGTCATGTGCATTGAGCCCATAGATCATAGTCCAATATAAGGTTTAAAAAACATTTCAAAATCACTTTGAAAAATCTTGGTGTAGTCTATCTTTTGATAGAAGTCACCATTGATGAAGTTGATACAAAGTAGACTCAAAACATTAAAGTTATCTTTATTTTTGAACTTTGTATCAATCTCACTATTTGATGGGTATTTTATTTTTAAAATATTTTTCACCTATAATGATTGACATAAATATTATACGTATGAAGTTTCATTATTTTTCAATTTACGTATAATTACCTATGAATTAACAAAATTTGAATTGTGAACCTGATTTCTGCACTCTGTAGAAATCAGTCGACTGCCACCTTGGGCAGTAGACTGGCGTTAAGGGCAGTCGACTGGTTGTTGACCGAGTCAGCTGCCTAGGCTGATTTTGGGTAAACAAGGTTGTTTAGCCCATGTTTCAATCATTTTAGGCTACCCTAACTGCTCCTAATCCTAGGATATGCTTTGAAAAGCATTGGAAGGGTGAAAATCTATTGAATATGAATTAGGAGAGTTGTTTGTGGTGAGAATCAAATTTTAAGATGTGTGAAAGTTCAAGTTTGAACTTTTGCCCTTATTTTTGGTGGTTTAGTGTTCCTATAGGCTTAGGAACTCTCCAAGGACATTGTTGGTGCAATGGTCAAGGGGAGCAAGCCTTTAGGGGGAGGTTATCCATCATGGTATGATGGATGTGTATTCCTTAAATGGGGAGACATGAAGGGTTTTTGGAAACCCTCATTGTGCTCACCAAAGGAGGAGAATTGGAGAAGTGAGGATTGCTTCTCATTTAATGATATGAGACTTATCACAAGGAAGAGTGAAGACATCCTAGATGTTTTTGGATTAAGGGGGAAATTGTAAGATCTCATTGGTATATGAGACATTGATGTCCTTGGGGAGTCTTTTTGATGTATGTCAAAGGGGGAGAAGTGAGGTTTAAGTTAGGTAAACCTTCACTATGCTTTGGCATTGAAAGTATTTAAGTTTAGGTTATTGTTAGCCTAACTTAAAGGTATTGTCAAACATCAAAAAGGGAGAGATTGTTCGTGCAATCGACCCAGGTCACGATTGACTAGACTCGAGTTTGACTCGAGTAGTATTTTGATGTTTGATAATGGGTTGACCATTGTTTGACAATAATTGGAAAGTCTAATCATGAGTCTTGGCAATGGAAAGTCCAAGCATGGATCTTGGCAATGAAAAGTCCAAGCATGGGTCTTGGTAATGGTAAAGTCCAAGCATGGGTCTTGGCAATTGGAAAGTCCAAGCATGAGTCTTGACATTTGGAAATTCCAAGCATGAGTCTTGGCATTTGGAAAGTCCAATATAGAATTGGCAAGGAAAGTCCAATGTGTTGGGAAATTCGGATCATGACATTCACAACATCGCGGGCGAAATACTTCATACAACTGCAGTGGAAATAAAAATACAAACTGAATCCCTCCAGAGATCCATGAAAAACATATAAATCATTTCCTTAGTTTAATCTAGATCTTATCTAGAAGAAGAAATACACCTTCGATGCGAGTCCTTCGCAATTCCGCTAATCCAAGCGCTGTCGGATCTCTATACGGTAAGGACAACCGTATCTCCATGGTATCCATACTGACACTCAGCAGTTTTGGAGACACGTTGTGCTAGCAACCCTAGCAAACCACCAAGAACACTTGGAAGAAAGAAGGAGAAGAAAGAGAGAGCTTCCTTGGCTTGCACTCCAAACCTAAAAAAAAAAACCCCCCACCGAAATTCTCTCTTGGCTTCTTATCTCCATCATGAATACCAAGACCCTTGGTATTCCCCTTCATTAATGTATGAAAACCTCTCATCTCCTCATCATGAATACCAAGACCCTTGGTATTCCCTTGCATGATTAATCGCATGATGATAGATGACCCTTGGATTTTCTGCATGATGAATCATCTTCCATGGTTTAATTTAAGTCTAACTCAAGTTTAACCAGCTTGAGTCTAACTCAAGTCTTGGCCATTTTCTCAATTGTTCTTTTAGTCAACTAAATGAAATCATCTCCAAAATAGAATATCATTTGTGTGTGACCCAATAGGCTCTCATAGCGTTGGTAATGTATCTAAAACCATTTTAGATACATAAACAATGAGCGGCATCTAGCAATACATCATTGCTACAAGAAAGTCAAGATCCAATACCCTTTCCGTGACTATTATAATGTATGACAGTGTCCTTCTATCCTTGATATCTTAGATCTTTATGTTTCTTGATCCCCAAGTAGACGCACTCAAACAAATGAGCTCAATATATCATATTCACTCATTTGAACATGGCCATGCATTTCGTGGTCATACTCTATCAAGAGGCCAAAGATATCACTCCCGTCATATGGGAGGGATAGATCCCATGTACATCACTCATATCCCTCCGCATAATTCGTTATATACCCAACAATCACTGTTATAGTGCACTCTGTTACGGGTGATGTTAGACGATACCAAAGTACATAACTCCTTATGTAGGAAACTGTAGTGACTTCAGGTCTAAGAACTATTCATACCAATAGTCACATGAGAAAGTATATGACACTCATATAATGATCCATGACACTTTCTCATAGTGGGTCAATTCAGTACATATATTCTCCAACATATATACCCATGTGTCAATGTGATATCACATATCTATGACTTGTGAGATCAAATCATCCATTGACCTACATGCTAGTCTCAATGTATCAATATATCCCTTTGTCTATTAATACAATACTTGACTAGGGATGTTTAAGTATAATGTTCTCTATAACTTCTCATAATCAATTCTACCAATTGATATACTATAGATTAGAACCTACTATTCAAGAGCATTATTATATTTATTTGGCTAGCACACGTATTGAGTAAATATAATAATCAATCTTTGCCTGCTATTAATGAAATATGATACATATGATCCATGATCAATCATCTCATGATTGACACTAAAGGCTGACACTAATACAAGGGTGTGATATTGGCGGCGTAAAGTCCAAGCTGTAGTCTTGGTAGCATAAGTTCAATGTTTAGCGACGAAAATTCCAAGCGTGTGATATTAGCAGCGTAAAGTCCAAGCTATAATCTTGGCGGCATAAGTTCAATGTTTGGCAGCGTAAAGTCCAAGCGTGTGTCTTAGAAGTGTTGGGTTTCCCCGGCACTAATGTGGGTGTGTGTTCGAACACGTTTCGTAAACATGCACACAGCGGAAGCAAAAACAAGTAATAAGTAACTTATTACAATACGCACACCACACGCATGCAGGATACAATAAGTGTAGACATAATCACCATTTAAAATTTTGCAATAAAAGAAAACTACTCTATGTATACCTGACGGATTATGTAAAGTGGAAATGACATCAGCCTTAGTGACTCTCGTAAGTTTCGCCTCTATCCGTATCCATGCCAAATATCATCAGGATAGCTTCAATAAGCTACGAGCCCCATCTTCACATGAGATACTAGTCTCGTATCGAAGACGTTGTGATCTAAGAGACGATTACAATTCGAATCCAAAACGAGTTTCATAAACTCGCTTCTCGAAAGCGGTTTTCGTTAACCAATTGACGAAACTTCGATCCTCCACCAAAGAGGATTGCCGGAGATCCAATCCTCAGCAAGGAGGTCACTGTTGGAGTTCTGAACCCCGGCTAAATGACGCTCTCATCGCAAAGGACACAATCTGTCCAAGAGGGCAGCTTGGTGGAGGAGATGGTCGACCAAACTAGTGGTCGGTGGTAGCCTTGCGGTCGACGGCTGGAGGTGGCTGATGGATGGACTGTTGGCCGGTGGCTGGCTAGCGGCTGAGCTTGGGCGGTGGCAATAACAATGGTCAGCGCACAAGCAAAGGAGAGGGAGAGGAGAGAAAAGGCTAGGGTTTCCAAAACCTAGGTCGATCCAACACGGGTTATCTCTCAACCCCGTTATTTATAGAGAACATATCTCTTAACCATTAAGAGACTTTTTCTCAAGACTTTTTCTCTAAAGCCTTGTCTCGAAAACCTTTTCTCAAAGGGTTATTGGTTCACAACCAAAACCCGTTAACCCACTCCATTAACTTAAGTTAAAATAAACCAAACTACGTTGGTCTATTTTAAGTTAAAATGAACCGAACCAATTTTGGTTCATTCGTTTAAAATAAACCAAATCACTTTGGTTTATTTTCCACCATTTGATTAGAACCAAAATGATTTGGTTCATCCATCATGTCTTCATAAGACTCGACTCATCCATGCTTCCGATGCGACTAAAACAATTTCATGCTCGCTCCATGTTTGGTCCAACCAAACCAAGTCTCTTTCAATATGAGAATCTTATTCTCAAACTCATTTTAAATCCTTTGGATAACACTCGTAGTGCGTGTTACCAAATAGGTTCCCAATTTATGTTGGTCGTCTATAATTAACCATTAATTATAGAACGATCATGAGTGACACCTAGTAGTACATCATGATTCCCAATTAACCAGAAAATCAATAGTTGACCCCAGAACAACTTCTGAAACCTTTTAGCAGCTATAGTGATTCATGTCCCGTTCCCTTCATTCATCTTATATACACTTGGTTTAGGACATGGTCCATTTTGTCAGTCCTCACTAGGCTGAGCATCTCACACCTAGCCCAAGTATTACTTCCTCGTCCTCCGGATTCTAGTTACTGCACATGTATCCAAGAGTACCATACTCTAAACATGTAATACTTTAGCCAAAGACTTTAGTAACAATTCGACGAGAGGTCATAGGGTATACATCTCCTCCCAAGGAGTGATGAATCCTTTATAGGCTATTTTAACACCTTCGGCCACTTCGACTTATACCCAATCATCCTGGGTCCACATTGTTAGTGTCAGCACTTAGTGCCAATCATGAGATGATTGATTAGGGATATATGTATTATATTTCATTAATAATAGGCAAGTATTGATTATTATATTTATTTTATGTGTGTGCCAGTAAATAAATATAATAATGCCCTTGAATAGTAGGTTCTAATCTATAGTATATTAATTGGTAGTATTGATTATGAGAAGCAGCAGAGAACACTATTCTTAAGCATTTCTAGTCAAGTATTAATAGACAAAGGGATATATTGATACATTGAGACTAGTATGTAGGTCAATGGATGACTTGATCTCACAAGTCATGGATATGTGATATCACATTGACACATGAGTATATATATTGGAGAATATATGTGCTGAATTGACTCACCATGAGAAAGTATCATAGATCGTTATATGAGTGTCATATACTTTCTCATGTGACTATTGGTATGAATAGTCCTTAGACCTGAAGTCACTATGGTTCCCTACATAAGGAGTTATGTACTTTGGTATCGTCTAACGTCACCCGTAAACAGCGTGTACTATAACGGTGATTACTTGGTATGTAACAAATTATGCGGAGGGATGTGAGTGATATACATGAGATCTATCCCTCCCATATGACGGGAGTGATATCTTTAGCCTCTTGATAGAGTATGACCACGAAATGCATGACCATGCTCAAATGAGTCAATATGAGATATTGAGCTCATTTGTTTGAGTGAGTCTACTTGGGGATCAAGAAACATAAAGATCGATAAGGGGATGTCACAGTCTATGCCTCATTGATCGTTCTAAGATATCAAGGATAGAAGGACACCGTCATACAAGATAATAGCCACGGAAAGTTTATCGGATCTCGACTTTCTTGTAACTTGGGTAGCAATGATGTATTGCTAGATGCCGCTCATTGCTTATGCATCTAAAAGGGTTTTAGACACATTGCCAATGTTATAAGAGCCTATTGGGTCACACACAAATGACATTCTGTTTTGGAGATGGTTTCTTTTAGTTTTACTAAAAGTACAATGAAGAATATGACCAAAACTTGAGTTGGGCTCAAATTGGTTAAACTTAAGTTAGACTCAAGTTAAACCATGGAAGATAAATCATCATGCATGTGAATACCATGGGTTTAGGTATTCTTGATGAGAGGTTCATGCATTGATGAAGGAAAATACCAAGAGTCATGGTATTCAATAGGAGAAAGAGGAATTAATGGCAAGGGTTTCTAGTGGCTTAAAATGCTTTCAACGTGAAAGCAAATGTGGATTGGCAAGTTCTAATGTGCAAAACCAAAAAGAGAAAGAGTTCTCTCCTCCTTCCTCTCATTCTTCTTCCGCAAGGGTTCTTGGCATTTGCTAGGGTTGCTAGCACAACGTAACTCCAAAACTACTGAGTGTAAGTGTGGATAACTTAGAGATACGGTTATCCTTACCGTATTGAGATCCGACAGTGTTTGGATTAGCGGGATTACGAAGGGCACGCATCGAAGGTATATCTTTTCTTCTAGATAAGATCTAGATTATTAGTGAAAGCCCTAGAGCCAATCATATGATGATTGTTGTATGAACTTGTTGTATCATATTCCTATATATATTTATAAAGGCAATTTTTTACGGTTATTATACTTACTTGTATTGGTGCCAAATAACTAAGTATAATAACATCCTTGAGTAGAAAGTTCTTATCTATATCAATCGATTGGTTGAATCGATAATGAGATAATATAGAGAATACTACTCTTAATCATTCCTAGTCAAGTATTAACATTCAGGGACAATGTTAATGCGAAGAGACTAGCATGTAGGTCAACTCGATGACTTGATCTCATAAGTCATGGATATGAGATATCAAGTTCACACATGGATATACATTGGAGAATGTATACTGAATGACCCGCTATGAGGAAGTATCATGGATCATTATATGAGTGTCATATACTTTCTCATGTGACTATTAGTCCTTGGACTTGAAGTCACCATAAAATTTATTATCATAAATAATTTAATAAGATACTTTAATATTTAAAATAATTTGTTTTAATAAATGTCATTTAAAAATATTTATAATGATAGTGAAACTTATAGTGACGGTAAATTATAAGTATAGGTATATGCTACTTATACTCATAGTAAAAAAAAGTATAGTGATAGTAAAATATAAGTGTAGGTATAAATATCCAATAGCCACAGTATTGATATCTGTCCCTATAATCTATAGTAACGATGTCATATATCTGTGGCTATATGTTATCTATACCTACAGTTTATATATGCGTAGCTAAAATCTACCGTGGGTATATGGCAATTTTCTTGTAGTGGAATTTTATTTTAATTTATCTTTGCACGGATCTGTGGCTGACTTCCGAGGTTTCCACAACGCAAAAAGTGGTTTTTGCGGCTCGGAGAGTCCAACAGTGGTATCAGAGCCACGTGCAAACCATGAACGCGTTTGGTTTTGTAATTTTTTGTATTAGATACGAAAAATTACAAATCTGTAAGTTTCGGTAATTTTCTAATTTTATAGATTTTTGTGAGTATTTTTCTCCTAGAGTCCAAGCAACAAGTGTTTAGACACTTGTTGGCTTTAACCACCGAGAAAAACTCTCCGAAACGGCGAAGTCTCGCTTTAGACTTTTGGGACAGCAACTTAAGGTGTTGTAAGATCAAGATGGGACATTCACGAGATTCATTTGCGAGAAGGGGCGCTGCCCCTAACCCCGCAAGGGGCATTGTCCCACGATCGCGCCCGAAAATTACTTAGTGGGACCGTCGCGGAGATGTGACTCATAAAATTGAAAAAAAAGGAAAATTATAGAAATTTATGTAAAATATATAATTTAGAATTATGTATGATACTGTGATGGTCATGGCTCATGAACCCCAATGTGATTGGATAAAATTATGTTGTAATTCATAATACAGTTTGCGCACCGTTTTTGTGTTGTGCTTGTTGTATATGATATGCGACCTGTGCATCGTGCCTCTCTTTTTATATTCCTGTTGTAAATAGATTTTAGACTTGAATGTAACTCGAGTTTCATGTTTATAATATACAAAATGAAGCGGTGGAAGGTCCACTAGTAGACTGAGTTACGAGGAGGGTGCTGACGACACATGGCGGTCAAAGGAGGCGCTTGGTGAAGCCGCTAACCCTAGGTTGATTGTCTGATCTTCTCATTGGCTTGAGAAGATCGTAGTAGGGCCATGAAATCATCACACATTAATTAATATATATATATATATATATATATATATATATATATATATATATATATATATATATATATATATTTGCTTGTATGTATGTGATGCATGCTAGTATAGGGTAATTAATACCTTATTTATTTTTGCTTGTATGTATGTGATACATGCTAGTATAGGGTAATTAATGCCTTAATGAGTATATGATGCACATTCATGATTAGATTAGATCTTAATCAAGTCAACTCGAAATGCCTACCAAGTTTTGATACCCATTACTACCTCGATAATTTGTTGTTGTTGAATGTGCCAAAGCAGAGCAACACATATTATCTTGGTAGGGTGCGGAGGGACAATCTTGGTCCCGCCTATCAAAGCTTGGGTGAGAATAAGCTCAATTAGATTGAGTGGAACTAGATAACTCAATTGGATCGGGTAAAACTATAGGCATATTCCAACAGTTGAAAAGATAGGATAAGATCACATTTACACTAAATCTTGGGCGATTTAGCCAAAGCTAACTCAAGTTCTTTTGTAAATGTGGATCTTGATCCTATAAACAAGAGTTGCAAAGAGATGTAATTGATAATTTGTTACCTACCGATCATACTAAGTCTTGGGCGATTTAGCCAAAGCTAACTCAAGGCGTAGTATGATGTGGATCTTGTCCTGCGAGAATTATAGCTAGTTTGTATGAATCTAGTAATGTGGTTTGATCACATCCATGACTCGATTCTACAAAAGTCCTATAATTCAGTGGAAGCATCATTTGATTAAAGGCCTAATTAAATGATAAATGGAATATGATATTAATTTTCTGCATTGTGTATATTGTAGATTACCATGTCGACAAACACAAACATTCTCTCCCTGCATTCTATCCTTGAGAAGGACAAGCTCAATGGAGCTAATTTCTAGGACAGGTACAGGAATCTGAGAATTGTTCTCACACAAGAAAGAAAACTGTACGTCCTGGAGCAGCCCATTCCGGAAGCACCTCCTGCCACTGTCTCGCGAGCTGACTGAGATGCTTACAAGAAGCATCAAGATGATGCATTAGATGTGTCATGCCTCATGCTCGCAACCATGAACTCTGAGCTTCAGAAGCAACACGAGTTCATGAATGCTTTTGATATGGTTGAACATCTTCGTCAACTGTATCAAGGACAAGCAAGGCACGAGAGATACGAGAACTCTAAGACACTGTTTTAGTCCAAGATGCAAGATGGGACTTCCGTAGTTCCATATGTACTCAAGATGAAAGAGTACATAGAAAACCTACAGAGGTTGGGATTCCCACTTGGCCAAGAATGAACCACTGACTTGATCTCGCAATCATTGCCAGAAAGTTACAATCAATTTGTTATGAATTACAACATGAATGAAATTAATAAGTCACTGCCTGAGATGCTTAACATGTTGAGAACTGCTGAGCTCAACCTTAAGGAGGCAAATCCCAACTCCATTTTAATGGTGCAAAAGAAGAAAGGAAAGGGCAAGCCTAAAGGTAAGGGAAAGTCCCAAGCCAAGGGCAAAGGCGAGGCACTGAAACCTAAAGGAGGGGTGGCCAAGAATGGGACTTTCTTCCACTGTAAGGAAGCTGGACACTGGAAGCGGAACTACAAAGCATACCTGGAAGATCTTAAGAAGAAGAGAAGTGAGACTTCTACTTCAGGTATATATGTTATGTTGGTGCAATCGGCCCAGGTCATGATTGACCAGGACTCGAGTTTGACTCGAGTGATGTTTTGATGTTTCGACAAAAACATATGACAATGTAATTGTCATGGGAAAGTCCAAGTCTTGTGTACTTGGCATGGAAAGTCCAAGTGGAACACTTGGCATTTGGTAAAGTCCAAGTCTTGAGTACTTGGCATGAAAAGTCCAAGTGGGACACTTGGCACATGAAAAGTCCAAGCATGGGTCTTGGCAATGTAAGAGTCCAACATGGGTTGGCAAGGGAAATTCCAAGCATGGTCTTGGCATTTGAGAAGTCCAAGCATGGGTCTTGGCAATGTAAAAGTCCAACATGGGTTGGAAAGGGAAAATCCAAGCTTGAGTCTTGGCATGAGAAGTCCAAGGGGTATGATATTGGCTACGTAAAGTCAAAGCGGGAGTCTTGGCAGCATAAGTCCAATGGTTGGCGGCGTAAAGTCCAAGCAGAGTCTTGGCGGCATAAGTCCAATGTGCCTTGGCGGTGTAGACACCGTTAGCATGACATAGCCGACGGAAGCACCTAGAGGCTAGCGCGATGGATGAACAAGTCATGGATGACTTGGAGGGATCCGAGAGGCGTGAGGCTGATGGAGGTGGCTAGAAGGCTTAGGTCTAGGCTAAGGGTGGTCTAGCAAGTATGGGGGCACCATACTTGGGTCAAAACCTCATTTTTGAGGTTGTCAGTCGACTGACATTATGGCCGGTTCGACTGCCGTGAGTCGACTTGAGTTTGACTGCCAGTTTAGAGATGGAAATGCTCTGGCAGTCGATCATCGCTCATGGAAGCGATCGATTAGTGTCGGCAACGATCGGCGCGAGGTTGGCGATCGCGCGATCGAATCTCGAGCTGAGAATGCTCCAGCCGAGCCGCTAATCGTGGCGATCGGCCGATCGCCAATGTTGGCGATCGGCGCCAAGAGATCCGTTGGAGTTTTTCCAGCGTGGATCGAGCCGTTGTCTCACAACAACAGTGGCATCAGTCGACTGGTGACTTATGGCAGTCGACTGATGGGCGGAAATCCAGGTCGCGCACAAGGATAAAAGGAGCTCGACGGGAATGTTTTTGGCATCAGTTCTTAAGGGTTTTCTTGGGCGATTTGAAGGGGAATTGTTGGTGCTCTTCCAGTCCTTCAAGGCTAGTCCAAGGTAACCAAAGATCAAGCAACCAAAGTGCTCTTGTAAAGTAGTTTTCTTTACTTGCATTATATTTCATTGTTGTAATTGCTTGTATCTATTTCTTATTGTTGTAAGAATAGTTTGTAAGAGGTTTCTCCACCTCCGACTTGTGTCGAGAAGGAGTATTTGTGGTTAGTGATTGCATTGGCATCGCTAGAGCTCTTTAGAGCTCGATCCGTGGAGTAGGAACCAGTTCGGTTCCGAACCACGTTAAATCTTCGTGTTAGTGTGTTTGTGATTGTATTTTGTTATTGTTATTATATATATTCCGCTGTGCTAACAAAACTTGTAGACACGAACACGCGATCGAATTCCATCTATGAGCGGTCAACCGCTATTCACCCCCCCTCTAGCGGCCTCAATTCTCCAACAAGTGGTATCAGAGCCCGGGGCTCTTCTACGGACTAACTGCCGGGAGCTAAGACAAAGAGGCTAGAGGGTGAAGATGGAAGAATCATTGGGATGGGACATCAACACCCCAATTCCCTATTCCTTCTATGGACGAGAAGGTTTCAATTCTTGGAAGGCGAGAATTGAAGATTTTTTGATGATGAGAGACCTTGAAGAGTGGTCCGCGTTGATGGAAGGATTTGAATATCCTAAGGGACCAAAGGGAGGGTTTCTCAAGAAGAAGAAGTGGAGTGAGGAGCAACTCCAACAATTCGAGAAAAACAAGAAGGTAATCAAATTCATTTTTGATTTAATTCCTAATGACCTCTTGTGTAGTCTAGGTGACTATGTGGATGCCAAGGAGCTATGGAGCGATTTGGCCAAGCTCCAAGAAAACCCTCAACTGGTCCAGGAAGAAGAAGAAGATGTAGAATGCTCATCGGTTCAATCGGAAGAGGCCGAAGAAGCAAGCTCCTCCTCACAAGCAAGTGAGGATTCGGAAGTTGAAGAAGAGTCAACATCCGGGGCAAGAGGAGAGTGTGAAGAATTAGAGGTTGAGAGACCATCAATCTCCAAGGAGGTGGAGGAAGTGGAAGAAGCATCCACCTCAAGGATTGAGGGGGAGGAGATAACTTCCACACCGGAACATCAAGAAGAAGCTTCGACATCCGGTCAAGATGAAGAAGCCCAAAGTCCAATTCCGGTCTCCATTAACCTAGGTAACTCAAACATATGTGTTAATAATAAAATTCATATAATATGTTTTGAGTGTAGGGAAACCGGGCACTATAAAAGCAAGTGCCCAAAGAAGAATAGGAAAGCTCCACCGGCTCCAAAGGTCAAGGATGCCGGTCCCTCAACGCAAAAGAGAAAAGAACAAGTAATTTGCTTCAAGTGCCGACAACCGGGACATTTCCGGAGTCAATGCAAGAAGGGGGACAAGAAGACTCAAAATGGAGCATCATATGTAGGGGGAGCTAAGGCAAACCCTAGGGTAACTTCTAATTTTGCTCCTTCTTCAATTTACAAGCAAAAGCATGCTAGGGATTTCAATTCACTTGCAATTTATGAAAAGCATGCTAATAGGAACAAGTATTTTTGCTTAGGAGCTAAGAATGTCTACTTAGATAATAGGGAGAAATTTGGGACTAATGTCCCTAAAAACAATTTACCTAAGGACAAACCTAGTTCAAATAACTCAAGATCAATTTTACCTAGGGAGACAATTAGAAAGGTGCAAGAGCACCTAGGTCTAAATCCTAAATGGACTAGGCATATGCCTAGAAAGTCCCATGCCCAAGAATTTAATCAAAAATCAATTGGGCAATTGGAATTAGAAAACCAAGCCTTGAGGTCAAGGCTTGAGAAACTAGAAAAGACCCTTAGGAATATACAAAACCAATTTAAAGGGTCTAATGGTCAAAGTCAAAGGTCCAAAAGTCAAAGTCAACACCAAGGACCTAAGAGTCAAAAGTCAACCAAGGGCAAGCAAGGTTTGGGTCACAAACCTAAACCTAAGGCAGCTTACCATAGTGTTCCATTTGATTATGGGACACAAACTAGGTCTAGGAAGACCAAGGTCAATAGGGAAGTCATCCCTAAGGTTGACCAAAGGTTGTGCCTAGTGGCTAGGGTTTCTAGGAAACCTAGGGTGGCCACTAAGAAGGTTGCAAGGGGAGTTACCCCTAGAGTCAACCTAGGTAAGACCCAAATGACCAAGGCCAACAAGCCTAGGAGGGTCATTAGGAAGGTATCTAGGGAGGTTATCCCTAAGGAATACCTAATTAACCCTAGGAGCTCAAATCGGTTTTGGGTTCCTAAGAGCGTGATTGATTCACGCTAAGATGGGTTTAGGGTGTGCCAACCTTGATTGGATGGGTAGTTAACTCAACCATGGTAAAGGTGGCACTTTAGGATATTTTCAAGGTTATGGTTACCTTGGAAATAGATTTGAATCAATATCCTAAAAGATTTTAGGATGTGCCAATGCATGTTTGAAATTAAGAAAAATCAATTAAATTGGCACAATTTAGGTTTAGAGGTTAGTGTGTCATTTTGGGTTTTTGGCACACTAGGGAGATTAGGTTAATATGACAAAATATGATTAATCTCAACAAATGACAATTAATATTAAAATTTAGGTATTATTATACCTATATATTTTATATGTCATGCTTTGTTTGCCATATAACATGCCATGACATCATGCTTACTTTTAATCATTTTATATGTCATGCTCATGTTTTAGGATTAAGGTTTTAAATGTCATGTGTTTTTAGATTTTATCTTATGCCATGACATCATGATTATGAGCATATGCTTATCTATATCATTTCTAATGCCATAATCATTCATGCATTTAAGACAATTTGGTTGAAATTGAATTAAGGACTATGACATGACTTGAAGTCCCATTTATAAGAGAATCAAGTAGGGTTGCCTTAGAAGATGCATGAAACCCTAGTTTTAAATGAACCAAAACCCACATCTCACATCCAATTGACATGTATGTGTTATACACCCTAGATACATGTGAGATGCTTGGATATGAGTTAAGTTCAAGGTGCATAGTTTTTGCATCTAGATGAACTAAAGCTCATCTAATTTCAATTAGTGGATCATTGGGAGAGCATGTGTACAAGTCATGTACATAGAGCCCAAGGAATATGATCCAAAATAAGGTTTTGAAAACATTTTAAAATCATTTTGAAAAACCTTGGTGAAGTCTATCTTTTGATAGCAATCACCATTGATGAAGTTGATACAAAATAGGGCCAAAACATTGAAAATTTCAATGGTTTTGAGTTTTGTATCAAACTCACTATTTTATGGATAAAATAATTTTTCAAATATTTTTCACCCATTGTAATGACTATAAGTAATATACGTATCAAATTTTATGATTTCTCAAATTACGTATAATTACTTATGCTTTTCCAAATCTCGATTACGATGGTGAAATTGAAATTTGTATCGATCGCCCATTGGCGGTGATCGATATGTGGCGATCGTGATTACTGTCAGGAGTCGACTGTCAGGTCTGATTTCGGGTTAACAAGGTTTGTTTAGCCCGTGTTCAGCTATGGAAAAGGTTCCTAATCACTCCTAACCCTAGGATATGCTTTAGGAAGCATTATAAAGGGTGAAAATCCATTGGATATGGATTAGGAGCTGTGTTAGGTCAAAGTATCAAATTTAGGGTGAGTGAAAGTTCTATGTTGAACTTAAAACCTTAATTTTGATGGTTTAGAGTTCCTATTGGCTTAGGGGCTTCCCAAGGACATTGTTGGTGCAATGGTCAAGGGGAAGCAAGCCTTTAGGGGGAGGTATCCATCTTGGGATGATGGATGTGTTGTTCTCCTTGAAGAGGAGAAGTTATTGGGAGAGTATCATCAATTGGGAAATTGATGGGTTTTTGATACCCAATTTGGAAATTGGGAGAGAGTATAGGGTTGTCTATCTTGAGTGATATGTGAATTATCACTAGGAAGATGGTAGGCATCCTAGGTATTTATTTTTGGATCAAGGGGGAGATTGTAAGATCGCATTGGGACATGAGACATTGACCTCCTTGGAGAGAAAACCTTTTTGATGTTAGTCAAAAAGGGGGAGAATGTTTGGGGGAGAACATTTGGAAAGTGTTTACCAATTTGGGATAATTGGTAAGGGATTTGAGTTAGTGGTCTAACTCAAATGATTTGTTTGGTTTTTGTCAAACATCAAAAAGGGGGAGATTGTTGGTGCAATCGGCCCAGGTCACGATTGACCAGGACTCGAGTTTGACTCGAGTGATGTTTTGATGTTTCGACAAAAACATATGACAATGTAATTGTCATGGGAAAGTCCAAGTCTTGTGTACTTGGCATGGAAAGTCCAAGTGGAACACTTGGCATTTGGTAAAGTCCAAGTCTTGAGTACTTGGCATGAAAAGTCCAAGTGGGACACTTGGCACATGAAAAGTCCAAGCATGGGTCTTGGCAATGTAAAAGTCCAAGCATGGGTCTTGGCAATGTAAGAGTCCAACATGGGTTGGCAAGGGAAAGTCCAAGCATGGTCTTGGCATTTGAGAAGTCCAAGCATGGGTCATGGCAATGTAAAAGTCCAACATGGGTTGGCAAGGGAAAGTCCAAGCTTGAGTCTTGGCATGGGAAGTCCAAGGGGTTTGATATTGGCTGCGTAAAGTCAAAGCGGGAGTCTTGACAGCATAAGTCCAATGGTTGGCGGCGTAAAGTCCAAGCAGAGTCTTGGCAGCGTAAGTCCAATGTACCTTGGCGGTGTAGACACCGTTAGCATGACATAGCCGACGGAAGCACCTAGAGGCTAGCGCGATGGATGAACAAGTCATGGATGACTTGGAGGGATCTGAGAGGTGTGAGGCTGATGGAGGTGGCTAGAAGGCTTAGGTCTAGGCTGAGGGTGGTCTAGCAAGTATGGGGGCACCATACTTGGGTTAAAACCTCATTTTTGAGGTTGTCAGTCGACTGGCATTTTGGCCGGTTCGACTGCCGTGAGTTTACTTGAGTCGTGCTAGTTTAGGAAATGCTGCGATCGCTCATTGGAGGGGTCGGCGAACGATCCACCCAATGTCGATCCGATATCGACCGCAGAATGCTCGACCGCCACGGCCACGGCGCCGGGCACGATCGCAATGTGTGGCGATCGCCAAGAGATCCGTTGAAGTTTTTCCAGCGTAGATCGAGCCGTTGTCTCACGACAACAGTGGCATCAGTCGACTGGTGACTTATGGCAGTCGACTGATGGGCGGAAATCCAGGTCGCGCGCAAGGATAAAAGGAGCTCGACGGGAGTGTTTTTGGCATCAGTTCTTAAGGGTTTTCTTGGGTGATTTGAAGGGGAATTGTTGGTGCTCTTCCAGTCCTTCAAGGCTAGTCCAAGGCAACCAAAGATCAAGCAACCAAAGTGCTCTTGTAAAGTAGTTTTCTTTACTTGCATTATATTTCATTGTTGTAATTGCTTGTATCTATTTCTTATTGTTGTAAAAATAGTTTGTAAGAGGTTTCTCCACCTCCGACTTGTGTCGAGAAGGAGTATTTGTGGTTAGTGATTGCATTGGCATCGCTAGAGCTCTTTAGAGCTCGATTCGTGGAGTAGGAACCGGTTCGGTTCCGAACCACGTTAAATCTTCGTGTTAGTGTGTTTGTGATTGTGTTTCATTATTGTTATTATATATATTCCGTTGTGCTAACAAAACTTGTAGACACAAACACGCGATTGAATTCCATCTACGAGCGGTCAACCGCTATTCACCCCCCCTCTAGCGACCTCAATTCTCCAACATGTTATAGAAGTCAATCTATCTATTTCTTCATCATGGGTATTTGATACCTGATGTGCATCTCACATTTGTACTAATGTGCAGGCGCTGAGAAATAGCAGGGCATTGACGAAGGATGAGGTAGACCTACGAGTCGGCAATGGAGCAAGGGTTGCTGTTGTTGTTGTAGGAACTTATTTTCTATCTCTGTCCTCTGGGCTTGTACTAGAATTAGATGAATGTTGTTATGTGTCTGCTCTCACAAAGAACATCATTTCAGTTTCTTGTTTAAACAAGAAAGGCTTTTCATTTATAATAAAGAATAAATGTTGTTCCATTTATTTAAATGATATGTTCTATTGTAGTGCACCTCTAATGAACGGACTCTACATTCTAGACTTAGAGAATCCCATCTATAACATAAGTACCGAAAGGTTCAAGTCAAATGAGTTGAACCAAACCTATCTTTGGCATTGTCGCTTAGGTCACATAAATGAGAGTCGCTTATCCCAGCTCCATAAGGATGGGTTGCTGGACTCATTTGATTTTGTACCATATGAGACATGCGAGTCTTGCCTTCTAGGCAAGATGACCAAGACTCCCTTTAGTGGACACAGCGAAAGAGCAACAAACTTATTAGGACTTATACATAGTGATGTATGTGGTCCTTTCAATGTTGCTGCTAGAGGTGATTATAGGTACTTCATTACATTTACTGATGACTTCAGAAGATATGGTTATATATATCTGATGACACATAAGTCAGAATCCTTTGAAAAGTTCAAAGAATTCAAGAATGAAGTACAAAACCAGCTTGGCAAGAGTATTAAGATACTTTGATCAGATTGAGGTGGTGAATACCTTAGCCATGAGTTTCGTGACTATCTAGCTGAGTGTGAGATTCTATCCCAACTCACTCCTTCTGGAACACCACAGTGGAATGGTGTATCCGAAAGGAGGAATCGTACCCTATTAGATATGGTACGATCTATGATGAGTCACACAGATCTTCCTATATCCTTTTGGGGATATGCTCTAGACACAGCAGCCTTCACACTTAACCGTGTTCCATCCTAAGCTGTGATAAAGACACCATATACGATATGGAAAGGGAAAAATCTCATGATGTCTTTCATGAGGATTTGGGGTTGTGAGGCTTACGTTCGACGTCAAGTCTTAGACAAACTGGGACCCAAATCCGATAAGTGCTATTTTGTTGGATATCCCAAGAAATGAAGGGATATTACTTCTACATTCCCAGTCAGCACAAAGTGTTTGTGGCAAAGATTGGGGTATTTCTAGAAAGGGACTTTATTTCTAGAAAAACTAGTGGGAGTACGTTCGATCTTGAAGAAATTCAAGATATAGACCATAGAACTGAGGCCGAGATGGAGGTTGAACAGGAACCACAAAGTGTTGTGGGTAATGAGATTGTTGCACAAAGAGTTGTGGAACAACAACCTGTTCAGGTAGACCTACCTCTTCGTAGGTCTGATAGGGTACGTCGTCAGCCTGAGAGATACTCATTTCTCTTGTATGACCATGATGACGTTATGCTCATTGAGAATGAGCCAACCTCCTATCAATAAGCTGTGATGAGCCCAGATTTTGAGAAATGGCTAGAGGCCATGAGATCCAAGAGGAATCCATGTACACTAACCAAGTATGGACTTTAGTTGATCCACCTGAAGGCATCAAACCCATTGGGTGTAAGTGGGTCTTTAAGAGAAAGATTAACATGGATGGACTTATGCATACCTATAAGGGTCGATTGATAGCTAAAGGTTTCAAGAAAATTCATGGTATTGACTATGACGAAACTTTTTCTCCAGTTGCGATGTTTAAGTCCATTTGGGTCATGCTTGCAATTGCAGTGTACTATGATTATGAGATCTAGCAGATGGATGTCAAAATTACATTTCTGAATGGAAACTTGCTCGAGGAAGTGTACATGACACAACCTGAGGGTTTTATAGATCCACAACATACTGACAAAGTATGCAAGTTGCAAAGGTTCATTTATGGGCTAATGCAAGCTTCTCGGAGCTGGAATCTTCGATTCGATGATGCGATCAAACAGTTTGGTTTCATCAAGAATGAAGATGAAACCTGTGTCTATAAGAGGGTTAATGGGAACACAATTGTCTTCCTTGTATTGTATGCGGATGACATACTACTCATTGGGAATGACATCCCTTCGCTATAGTCTGTGAAGACTTGGCTGGGGAAGTGTTTCTCAATGAAGCACTTAGGTGAAGCAGCCTATATTCTAGGCATCAAGATCTATAGAGATAGATCTAAGAGATTGCTTGGCCTAAGTCAGAGTATATATATTGACACGGTGTTACTATGGTTTGACATGCAGAATTCCAAGAAGGGACTTCTGCCGATGTCACATGGTGTGAGTCTTTCGAAGACTCAAAGTCCCTCTTCTAGAGAGGGGAGAGACCGCATGGATAAGATCCCTTATGCATCTGCCATAGGATCTTTCATGTACACTATGCAATGTACTCGTCCTGATGTGTCGTATGCTTTGAGCATGACGAGCAGATACTAGTCAGATCCAGGTGAGCGTCACTAGATAGTAGTCAAGAATATTCTTAAGTACTTGAGAAGGACTAAAGAATATTTCTTGATATTTAGAGGCGATGGGGAACTAGCTGTAAAGGGTTACAGTGATGCCAACTTCCAACCTGACCAGGATGATTATAGATCGCAGTCAGGGTTCATGTTTTGCTTGAATGGTGGCGCTGTGAGCTGGAAGAGTTCGAAGCAGGACACAATTGCTGATTCTACAATATAGGCCGAGTATATTGCTGCATCAGAGGTAGCAAAGGAGGCAGTTTGGATACGCAAGTTCATTACTGAGCTTGGGGTGGTCCTAGCATAACAGATCCTATAGAGCTCTATTGTGACAACAATGGAATGATTGCGGAGGCTAAGGAACCTCGCTCACACCAGCGGACCAAACACATACTATGGCGCTTCCATCTCATTCGAGAGATTATCGATAGAGGAGATGTGAAGATTTGCAGAGTACCCACAGAGGCTAACGTCGCAGATCTCTTGACCAAGGCTTTGGTACAGAAAAATCATGATGGTCACACTAGGTCATTGGGTATTAGATACTACAGTGATTGACACTAGTGCTAGTGGGAGATTATTAGTGAAAGCCCTAGAGCCAATCATATGATGATTATTGTATGAACTTTTTGTATCATATTCTTATATATATTTATAAAGGTATTTTTTATGGTTATTATACTTACTTGTATTGGTGCCAAACAACTAAGTATAATAACGTCCTTGAGTAGAAGGTTCTTATCTATATCAATCGATTGGTTGAATTGATAATGATATGATATAGAGAATACTACTCTTAATCATTCCTAGTCAAGTATTAACATTAAGGGACAATGTTAATGCGAAGAGACTAGCATGTAGGTCAACTCGATGACTTGATCTCACAAGTCTTGGATATGAGATATCAAGTTCACACACGGGTATGCATTGGAGAATGTATAATGAATGACCCACCATGAGAAAGTATCATGGATCATTATATGAGTGTCATATACTTTCTCATGTGACTATTAGTATGACTATTAGTCCTTGAACCTGAAATCACCATGGTTCCCTATATAAGGAGTTGCATACTTTGGCTTTGTCAAATGTCACCCGTAAATGGGTGGACTATAAAGGAGATTACTGGGTATGTAATAAATTATGTGGAGGGATGTGAGTAATGTAGATGAGATCTATCCCTCCTATATGACGGGAGTGATATCATGATTCTTGATAGAGTGAGACCACTAAGTGCATGGCTATGCCGAGTGAGTCTACTTGGAGTTCAAGATATAAATTGTACAGAGGATGACATGGTCTATGCCTCAATTGTTCAATCTAGATGTCAAGCATAGAGGGACATTGTCACATATTGTGAGAGTCACAATTAGTAGTCACAAAGGTGATGTTGGATCTCAATATTCTTATAACTTGGGTAGCAATGATGTGTTGCTAGATACCGCTCATTGCTTATGTTTCTAAATCAGTTTAGGAGCATTGCCAACGTTACAAGAACCTATAGGGTCACACACAAAAGGCAATTAGATGGAGATTAGGTTCATATGATGGACCAAGAGGATTAGGTTCATGTGATGAACCAAATTGGATTAAGAGTAATCCAAATTAGTCTAATTGAGTTGGACTCAATTTGATTCAAGTGTTGAATGAGTCTAATTTAGATTTGATTCATTGAGTCAATTTAAACTAATGAATAAAGATTTATTAAATTAAATTGACTTGAATCAAATGGTTGGATTTGATCAACCATGGGAGATAAGAGGTCAAGTTTGACTTGACTTGAGAGGGAAGATGAAAGGTCAAGTTTGACTTGACCAAATGCCACTTCATGGTGACTTGGCATAGGGGTCGGCCAATGATGATGTTCCACATCATCATGGACACATCATGGTGTGCCACCTCATGAGGGAGACCAAGAGGCATGTCTCTTGGTATTACATGGATGTATTTAACCCTCTTTGAAGTGGCTGACCAACTAATGAATGAAGGAATTAGTGGTAATTCAATTCTTCTTCTTCCTCTCCTCTCTTGCTCTCTCCCTCATCCTCCTTGCCGAGACCTCCTTGAGTGCTAGCACACTCTAAGTGGTCTTCTCCACCTTTTGTCCGTGTGGATACATGTAGAGGAATGTACACTTGACACTCTACGAGATCCAACAAAGCGTTTGGACGAGCGGGATAAGCGAAGGGCGTCGCTACAAGAGTAACGCTCTTACCATGTATATCTAAGGTAGATCTAGTGTTTCTAAACATGTACATGAATTTTATTTTAATTTATCTTCACACGGATCCGTGGTTGACTTCCGAGGTTTCCGCAACGCAAAAAGCGATTTTTGCGGCTCGGAGAGTCCAACATAGATAAGATTAAGAAAACTGATTTGTATATTTTTGCATGGATCTCTGGTGGGATTCAATTTATATATTGTTTCCGCTGCGGTTGTGTGAAGTATTCGCCCGCGATGTTGTGAACATCACGATCCAAAATTTCCCAACACACATATCCTCGGAGATGCTTTCTTAAGATGTCAAAGCATAAGTCTTCATGACCAAGATGACTTTAATACTGCAAGTCAAAGGAACATCGCACTTAAGCTGTAGTAAGAACTTCATTGACATATCCATATATGTAGAGAACCATATGAAGTCTTACAGCTAGTCACTCCAATAAACTAGTTACCATAACTAGCATTCATGGTTAACTCTGGACATCCCAATGTCTCCAGTCAGTGAGAAATAGCTGCTTGGATAAACCAAAGAGTATAACTCGTGCTAGTCTCAACAGAAATGATGGTGTTCGAATACATCAATTCATCGACTAGGTATAATTTCAATACATCACAATTACACATGTAGAGATACTCACTAGTTGTGATCCAATCACAAATTCTCTCATGCTGTGAATCGTATTGCGGACATTCAGTAAATGAGTTTTAGATCCAATCAAATACATGAAAGCATGTACACTCAAATAGGGAATCTTCATTTATCAAATAAATGGTACATCCATAAGGCGATTGCCTTAGGACATCTCTCATATATAACTAACAAACTCTCACTTGGCCTAATGTCAATCGCCACGGTATCCAATACTGTAAGCTCTAACATGACCCTCAAACATACTTTGAGGTAAGACCTTAGTTAAAGGGTCCACTAAGTTCCTTTCAGTGGGAATCTTCTTGATTTGTATTTCCTTCCTACTTATGATCTCTCTGATTAAATGATAGCGGCGAAGAACATGTTTGGATCGTTGATGAGACCTTGGTTCTTTTGCCTATGCAATCGCTCCATTATTGTCGCAGTAGACTGATATTGCTTCAACAATGGATGGAAACACACCAAGTTCAGAGACGAATTTATTGATCCAAACCACTTCTTTTGCTGCTTTCGAAGCTACAATGTATTTTTCTTCAGTGGTAGAATCTGCCACAGTGTCTTGCTTGGAACTTTTCCAGCTTATTGCACCTCCATTTAAGGTGAATATGTACCCAAGACTGAGACCTAGAATCATCCTTGTTTGTCTGGAAGCTAGCATCCATATACCCACATATTATCATATCACCCTCTTCATATATTAGAAACACATCCTTAATTCTTCTTAAGTACTTAAGGATTATCTTAACAGTCTCCCAATGATCTATTCCGGGATCAGACTGGTATCTGCTCATGACACTCAGAGCATATGATACATCCGGCCTCGTACATAACATAACATACATGATAGATCCTATTGCAGATGCATAGGGGATCTTACTCATGCAAATCCTCTCGTCTTCTGTGCACAGACACATAGACTTCGAAAGGTGTATTCCATGCCTGATGGAAAGGAAACCTTTCTTAGATTTTGACATGCTAAACCTCTTTAGCACTCGGTCTATATATGTGGACTGCGAAAGACCAAGCAACCGTTTTGATCTATCTCTATAGATCTTAATTCTGAGGATGTAGGTCGCTTCACCCAGGTCTTTCATGGAGAATATTTTGGATAACCAAATTTTAACTGACTATAAGATAGATATATCATTTCCTATAAGTAATATGTCATCAACATACAATACTAGAAACATGACTACACTCCCACTAACCTTCTTGTACACACAGGGTTTGTCTGGATTTTGTGAGAAATTAGACCTTTTGATTGTCTCATCAAAATGGATATTTCAGCTCCTGGATGCTTGCTTCAATCCATATAAGGACCGTCGATGCTTGCATATCTTGGTTTTATCAACCGATGTGAAACCCTCGGGATGTATCATATACATGTCCTCGAGTAGGTTTCCGTTAAGGAAATCCATTTTCACATCCATCTTGCATATCTCATAGTCATAATGAGCCGCTATTGCTAGGAGCATCTGAATGGATTTAAGCATAGCTACCGGTGAATATGTCTCGTCATAATCAACACCTTGCTTTTGACGATAGTCTTTCGCCACTAATCTAGCCTTAAAGGTAATCACATTACCATCTATGTCAGTCTTCTTCTTGAAAACCCATTTGTACCCTATTGGCTTAATGCCTTCAGGTGGATCCATCAAGTTCTAAACTTGATTTTCATACATGGAATCCATTTCCATCTTCATGACTTCAAGCCATTTTCCCTTTTTAAAATTTTCAGAACTTCTTCATAACTAGTAGGCTCCTCATCATAAATGAGTAACACGTCGTTTGATTCACTTACGAGAAATCTATATCTCTCGGGAATGTTGCGTGTTCTACCAGATATACAAAGATGTGGTGTCACAATAGGTTCAGTCGATGTCTCATCACTATGAGTTATCAGTTGTGATGCTTAATCGGGTATCTCTTCAATGTTTATTGGATTCACTTGAACCTCCTCAAGTTCAATGACGCTCCCACTATTTTCTTGCAAGAGAAACTTTTTCTCTAGAAACACAGCATGCCTTGAAATAAACACCTTTTATTCCACAAGATGATAGAATTGGTAATCCCTTGTTTCCTTAGGGTATCCAATAAATAGATATTTATCAAACTTAACATCCAATTTATTTGATACAGTCCGCTTCACATAAGCAGGACAACCCCATATCTTCAAATAAGATAAATGAGATTTCTTACTATTCCATATCTCATATGGAGTAGTAGAGACTACCTTGGTCGGAACTCTGTTTAGCAAGTAAACAGCTGTCTGAAGTGCATAGCCCCAAAAGGACTTGGGAAGATTCGCATGATTCATTATTGACCTAACCATGTCCAACAAGGTTCGGTTTCGCCTCTTAGATACACCATTAAGCTGTGGTGTATACGGCGGAGTCCATTGAGACAATGTACCATTGTCCCTTAGATAATCCAGAAACTCTTGCCTCAAGTATTCACCACCTCGATCCGATCGAAGTATTTTAATACTTTTGCCAAGTTGTTTCTCTATTTCATTTCTGAATTCTTTGAGCTTTTCAAAGGCTTCATACTTGTGTTTCATCAAGAACACATATCCAAATTGTGAGTGATCATTGATAAAGATAATGAAGTAGCTATAGCCTCTTAGAGCATGAGTTGACATAGGTCTGTATACATCAGTATGTATTTGACCAAGCAACTCTCCCACTGGTTCACCTTTTCCAATAAAAGGTAACTTAGTCATCTTGCCTTTTAAGCATAATTTGCAAGTATCGAATGAATCAAATTCAAATGATTCCAGAATTTCATATCGGTGTATTTCATGTTGGTGCAGTGGGCACCAAAGTCGAACCGGTATTTTGATTATGGCAAAAGGCTCAATAGTTAAGGGTATATTTGTTATCTTACGAGCTCAATTAAGTGTGCAGAAATGCTAAAGTTGAGCGGAAGGTCTGCGACACCCGGTGGGAACCGAGGTGGTCGGGCAACGCCAGAGGGACTTCGGAGGAAGCCGAGGTACTCGGGTGAAGACCGGAAGCGAGGCTACAAGGTAAGCTCGTGTGAAAGCGAAGCAAGGTCGTTAAGCGTAGATCCGACCCAATACCTCCAATGGAAGGTCTAGGTCGAGATCAGATGGTTAGAACCATCGTACTTTATATTTTAAGCTAACTTGTACTGCAGTCCAAAACCCTTTGACTACAGTCAACTGCTAGTCAAGTTCCAGCCTCGAGAAGAGCTCGAATTTCAAGGGTGAATTTGGACTTGACTCGTGTTTTGGTACAAAGGGTGATGTGGCATCAAGGTGGACATCAAACCATCACCAAGCTTCCTTGTGGTGGACGCCCAAAATAAGGTGAGTTGGCACAAGATGGTTGGCTCCCATGATGTGGCACAAGTTGAATGGCTCCAACAAGTTGGCGCCCAAGGAGGTTGGAGGTGGCACAAGGTGGTTGGATGAAACACCTCATCCTTGAGTTGGCGCACAAGGAGGTTGGAGGTGGCACAAGGTGGTTGGATGAAACACCTCATCCTCAAGTTAGCGCCCAAGGAGGTTGGAGGTGGCACAAGGTGGTTGGATGAAACAACTCATCCTTGAGTTGGCGCACAAGGAGGTTGGAGGTGGCACAAGGTGGTTGGATGAAACACCTCATCCTTGAGTTGGCGCAAAGGATGTGGATGAACAAGTCTTGGGGGATAAGAACCTCACCTTGGACACTACCTATGTCTAAATTCATAGATCAATATCCATAAATAGACATGTTCAAGCCAAGCAAATTACAAGAATTCAAGAGCTCTCAACACGCCGTCGTAACGCCGCTACTACTACTCACATTTGCTACGACGAAGTGCCGCCGACAACGAAAGCTACATCTTCTACTTATAAGAGTTGTCGGTATATTTATTTAAGTTCTACTTCTTTAAATTGTCTTTGTGCTTTAATCGTAACAAGGAAAGGGGGAGTGTCCCTTTGCCTTGATTTCTTTTTGTAATCGTTGCTCCTACCTCCAACGAGGAGGAGTGGTTTTAGTGAATTGCCCTCCGTACGTGATCAAGGATCACTAGGGCCGTGGATTAGCAATCGAAAGATTGTGAACCACGTAAAAATATCTTGTCTACTTTATATTTCCGCTGTGCACTCTCTACTTGCTTTTTACTTATTGCAAAAGTTTTTTAACGACATCGTATCGCTATTCACCCCCCCCTCTAGCGACACTTTCGATCCAACATTTCAGACATGCATTTCTTGCTTACATGGCCAAGATGACAATGGCACATATAGGAGTCTAATTGATTTTCTTTCTGAGCATGCTTGTTGCTCACTTCGATATTGAAAATGTCACCGTATACGTCTAACGTATTAATTCCATTGCATAAAGTTCTAGTCCCATAAAGAACGCCATTCAAAGTTATGTAACAACAATTATTACTAAAAGTCAAATGATACCCATTTCTATTTAAACAGGAAATAGAAACAATGTTTTTTATTAATGAAGGTACATAATAGCAATAGTCCAGTTCTAAGACAAGTCTTGTAGGGAGCTTCAACAAATATGTTTTGATGGTGACCGCAACAACCTTTGCTCCATTGTCCAACTCACAAATTTGATTCTCCCTTGACGAGTCTTCTTCTATTCCTTAGCTCTTGTATGTCATTACATATATGTGAGCTACACTCAGTATCCAATACCCAAGTGTCTGAGAAAATAGAATGACAATCAATAACGAAGATACCTGAAGAGGATGGGGCATCGGATGCCTTCTTCTTCTTCACGGACTCAAGATAAATCTTACAGTTTCTTCGCCAATGGCCCTCCTTGCCACAGTGATGGCAAGTGCCTTTTTGAGTTGGTTCCGTCTTCTTAGCCTTTTTCTTCTTCCCCTTACACTGTTCCTTTGACTTCCTCTTAGAACCTTTCTTAGAGGAATCAACTAACAACATTGTCTTCTCCTTATGCTTCACAGAAGGCTCCACAGTCTTCTGCATATTGAGGAGCTCATGAATTGTGGTTTCAATTTTATTCATTTGGTAGTTCATCACAAACTATGAGAAACTTTTGGGCAAACAATGTAGAATTAAGTCAATACTTAATTCATGATCCATCATAAAATCGAGTGTTGCTAATTGCCCCATGTACCCATTCATTTTTAGCACAAATTGCACTACAGATGAATCTTCTTGCATCTTAGAGGTGAAGAGGAGGTTGGAGACATCGAACCTTTCGGATCTCGCTTGCTCATCAAATAACTCTTGAAGATAAAAGACTATAGTATTCGCATCCATATGCTCATGCTGCTTCTGAAACTCGGGTACCATCGCAGCTAGCATGATGCAACTCGCCAGTTCAAAATCATTCACATGTTTCTAATAGGCCAACAATTGGTCTGGAGTTGCATCATCTTTAGGACAGGTAGGAAGAGGTTCTTTGAGGACATACGCAAGCTTTTCTGCCTTGAGAATAATTCTCAAGTTTCTAAGCCAGTCCAAGAAGTTCAGCCCAGTCAATTTATTTGAATCCAAAATAGATCGCAAATTCAAAGACGTCATAGTTAAGCAATTAACCTAGAAATACAAATCGAGCATATATGAGAAAGATGATTTAAATGCATCAACATACATTTATAAATCCCATTCATTTTTTTTTGAATTCAGAAAAACCCTTAAAATTAATTCGGGAGATCGTAGGTCCATCTCCGAATGGGTTGATATCTAACATAGATAAGAACAACCTTAAAGAGAGTCCAACAAGCCATTATTAGCTACGATGGTAGGTATCAAGTATACCAATTGCATATCACATATATGCAACTATCACAATGTGTTATCAACTAATTGAATGTTCATACATACATTGTATTGTTAACACATTAATAAGTATGCATCATATGCATAGCACCCAACTTCACCTCCCTTCACATCGACCTTGGAGTGAGTACAACAAACCGATGCTTCAAGTTAAAGCCGTCCCATTAATCGTAAAATAGTTTTAATATGGTTAGAGTGCATTCAACCAATTAGCTAGGCTTGGAGAGAGTTCAACAACCCAAACTAACGATTGACCTCTGACTCTTACCATATTAGTAATAAACTATTTCAATGGTTTGAACATGTTCAGGTTCGAGCCGGGCTTGGAGAGAGTCCAACAACCCAAACAAGAAACAGAACTCTAGTTCTAACCATATTAATGGAAGGTGTAGACTTTAATATTGTGTAAGGATTTTAAGGTCTCATCCTCTTTGCATTTAAATAACTATTATCTACATGACATGACACACATGACATACATCTACATGTCATGACACGCCGCATGACATAATGATATGCATCTAATGCAATTATATGACATACAATTATGACATGTACAAATAGTTTCCTTATTTGTCATAACTAATTTTGGAAATAAAATATGTTTGAGATTTAATTTCTTAAATCAAATCTTGATTAAATTAGGAAATAAATTTCCAAATCTAATCACATATTTTATTTATGAAAAATATTAATTAAGGAAATTCAAATTTAATTTAGGAAATAAATTTCCTAAATTGTAATTTCCTAATCACATTAGAAAATTTCAAATTTGAATTTATTTACTAATTAAAATTTCCATAATTATTTCTAAACTTTTCAAAAGTAGAAAATTTCTAAAAATACAATTACAACTATCATAAAATAATTTTACGATTATGTCGGAAGACAGCTTGACTCTGATACCCCCATTGGATTTCCTTGGCACCGATGTGGGTGTGTGTTCGAACACGTTTCATAAACATGCACACAGTGGAATCAAAAATAAGTAATAACTAACATATTACAATACACATACCATACGTATGCAGGATACAACAAGTGTAGACATAATCGCCATTTAAAGTTTTGCAATAAAAGAAAACTACTCTAGGTATACCTGACGAATTATGTGAAGCAGAAATGACATCAACCTTAGCGACCCTCATAAGTTTCACCTCTATCCATATCCAAACCGAGTATCATCGGGATAGCTTCAACAAACTACGAGTCCCGTCTTCACATGAGATACTAGTCTTGTATCGAAGACGTTGTGATCTGAGAGACGATCACAATTTGAATCCAAAATGAGTTTCGTAAGCTCGCTTCTCGAAAGCGGTTTTTGTCAACCAATTGATGAAACTTCGATCCTCCACCAAAGAGGATTGCCGAAGATCCAATCCTCGACAAGGAGGTCACTGTCAGAGTTTCGAATGCCAACTAAACGACGCTCTCGTCGTAAAGGACACAAGCTGTCCAAGAGGGCAGCTTAGTGGAGGAGATGGCCGACCAAACTAGTGTCCGGCGACAGCCTTGTGGCTGGTGGCTGGAGGTGGCCGGCGGCCGGACTGCTGGCAGATGGATGGTCGGCGGCTTGGTGGTTGGCCGATGGCTGAAGGTGGCCGACGACTGAGCTTGGGCGGCAGCACCAACAATGGTTGGCGCACAAGCAAAGGAGGGGGAGAGGAGAGAAAAGGCTAGGATTTCCAAAACCTAGGTCGATCCAACACGGGTTATCTCTCAAACCCGTTATTTACAGAGAACGTATCTCTTAACCATTAAAGGACTTTTTCTCAAGACCTTTTCTCAAAATCTTTTCTCTAAAGCCTTTTCTCGAAAACCTTTTCTCAAAGGGTTATTGGTTCACAACCAAAACCCGTTAACCCGCTCCATTAACTAAAGTTAAAATAAACCAAACCGCATTGGTCTATTTTAAGTTAAAATGAACAGAACAAATTTTGGTTCATTCGTTTAAAACAAAACAAACTACTTTGGTTTATTTTCCACCACTAGATTAGAACCAAACTGATTTGGTTCATCCATCATGTCTTCATAAGACTTGGCCCATCCATGCTTCCGATGCGACTGAAACAATTTTATGTTCACTCCATGATTGGTCCAACCAAACTAAGTCTCTCTCGATCTTAGAATCCCATTCTCAAACTCGTTTTAATTCCTTCAGATAACACTCATAGTGCGTGTGACCAAATAGGTTGCCGATTTATGTTGGCCATCTATAATTAACCATTAATTATTGAGCGATCATGAGTAGAACCTAGTACTACATCATTATCCCCAATTAATCAAAAAATCAACGGTTGACCCCAGAACAACTTCTGAAATCTTTCAGCAGCTACAGTGAGTTGTGCCCATTCCCTTCACTCATCTTATACGCACTTGGTTTAGGACATGATCTATTATGTCAGTTCTCACTAGGCTAACCATCTCACACCTAGCCCAAGTATTACTTCCTCGTCCTCCGGATTCTAGTTACTGCACATGTATCCAAAAGTACCATACTCTAATGCTTTGGTCAAAGACTTTAGTAACAGTCCGACAAGAGGCCATAGGGTATACATCTCCTCGCAAGGAGTGATGAATCATATGTAGGCTATTCAAACACCTTTGACCACTTTGACTTATACCCAATCATCCTGAGTCCACATCTCCTCGGAGATGCTTGCTTAAGATGTCAAAGCATAAGTCTTCATGACCAAGATGACTTGAATACGGTAAGTTGAAGGAACATCGCACTTAAGCTGCAGTAAGAACTTCATTGACATATCCATATATGCAGAGAACCATATGAAGTCTTACAGCTAGTCACTCCAATGAACTAGTTACCATAACTAGCATCCACGGTTAACTCCGGACATCCCAATATCTCTAGCCAGTGAGAAGCAGCTGCTTGGATAAACTAAAGAGTATAACTCATGCTAGTCTCAACAGAATTGATGGTGTCTGAATACATCAATTCATCGACTAGGGATAATTCTAATACATCACAATTACACATGTAGGATACTCACTAGTTGTGATCCAATCACAAATTCTCTTGCTGTGAATCATATTGTAGACATTCAATAAATGAGTTTTAGATCCAATCAAATACATGAAAGCATGTACACTCAAATAGGGAATATTCATTTATCAAATAAATGGTACATCCATAAGGTGATTTTCTTAGGATATCTCTCATATATAACTAACAGGAAGCGTAAGCCCAAATTTACCTTGGTGGTGTAGACTCGGTTAGCATGACAATAGCACCTAAAGGCTAGTGTATGGATGAACAAGTTGTTGGACTATCCGAGCCGCAAAAAAAGCTTTTTGTGTTGCAAAAACCTCAGAAGTCAGCCACGGATCTGTACGAAGGTAAACAAAAATGCATGTACGTGTTTAAAAACTAAGATCTACTCTAGATCTACATGTTAAGAGTTTTACCCTTGATGCGACACCCTTCGCTTATCCTGCTCGTCCAAATGGCTTGCCGGAACTCGAGAGTGTCAAGTGTACACTCCTCTATCAGTATCCACATGAGCAATGGGTGGAGAAAAGACAACTTAGAGTGTGCTAGCACTCCTTGAAGTCCATGGCAAAGGAGGGGGAGAAAGCTTGAGGGAAGAGAGGAGGAAGAAGATGAAGTTACACAACTTAACTTCACACTAATGCACATTCACTATGGTGGCCGGCCACTTCAAAAGGGTTATATACATGCATGTAATACCAAGAGCAATGGCTCTTGGTCTTCCCCATGAGGTGGCATATCATGATGTGTCCATGATGATGTGGAACATCATTACTGGTCGGCCCCATGCCAAGTCACCATGACATGGCAATTGGTCAAGTCAAAATTGACCATTCATCTTCCCTCTCAAGTCAAGTCAAACTTGACCTCTTATCTCCCATGGTTGATCAAATCTAACCATTTGATTCAAGTAAATTTGATTTAATGAATCTCTATTCATTATTTTAAATTGACTCAATGAATCAAATCTAAATTAGACTCATTTAACACTTGAATCAAATTGAGTCTAACTTAATTAGTCTAATTTGGATTACTCTTAATCTAATTTGGTTCATCACATGAACCTAATCCTCATGGTCCATCATATGAACCTAATCTCCATCTAATTGCCCTTTGTGTGTGACCCTATAGGTTCTTGTAACGTTGGCAATGCTCCTAAACCGATTTAGAAACATAAGCAATGAGCGGTATCTAGCAACACATCATTGCTACCCAAGTTACAAGAATGTTGAGATTCAACATCACCTTTGTGACTACTAATTGTGACTCTCACAATATGTGACAATGTCTCTCTATCCTTGACATCTAGATTGACCAACTGAGGCATAGACCGTGTCATCCTTGGTACAATCTATATCTTGAACTCCAAGTAGACTCACTCTAATCAATTGAGCTCAATATCTCATATTGACTCATTTGGACATGACCATGCACTTAGTGGTCTCACTATATCAAGAATAGTGTTCTCTATATTATCGCATTATCGATTCAACCAATCGATTGATATACATAAGAACCTTCTACTCAAGGACGTTATTATACTTAGTTATTTGGCACCAATACAAGTAAGTATAATAACCATAAAGAAATGACTTTATAAATAGGAATATGATACATCAAAGTCCATACAATAATCATCACATGATTGACTCTAGGGTTTTCACTAACAATCTCCCACTAGTACTAGTGCCAATCACTGTAGTATCTAATACCCAATGACCTAGTGTGACCATCATGCTTTTTCTGTGCCAAAGCCTTGGTTAAGGGATCTGCGATGTTAGCCTCTCTGGGTACTCTGTAAATCTTCACATCTCCTCTATCGATAATCTCTCAATGAGATGGAAGCGTCGTAGTATGTGTTTAGTCCGCTGGTGCGAGTGAGATTCCTTAGCCTGCGCAATCGCTCCATTGTTGTCACAATAGAGCTCTATAGGATCTACTATATTAGGAACCACCCCAAGCTCAGTAATGAAATTGCGGATCCAAACTGCCTCCTTTGCTACCTCTGATGCAACAATATACTCGGCCTCTATTGTTGAATCAGCAACGGTGTCCTGCTTCAAACTCTTCCAGCTCACAGCGCTACCATTCAAGCAAAACACGAACCTTGACTGTGATCTATAATCATCCTGGTCAGTTTGGAAGATGGCATCGTTGTAACCCTTTACAGCTAGCTCCTCATCGCCTCCAAATATCAAGAAATATTTTTTAGTCCTTCTCAAGTACTTGAGAATATTCTTGACCACTATCCAGTGACACTCACCTAGATCTGACTGGTATCTACTCGTCATGCTCAAAGCATACGAGACATCTGGACGAGTACATAGCATAGCGTACATGATAGATCCTATGGCCATACATAAGGGATCTTATCCATGCGGTCTCTCTCCTCTCTAGAAGAGGGACTTTGAGTCTTCGAAAGACTCACACCATGTGACATCGGCAGAAGTCCCTTCTTGGAATTCTACATGACAAACCGTAGTTATACTGTGTCAATATATGTACTCTGACTTAGGCCAAGCAATCTCTTAAATCTATCTCTATAGATCTTGATGCCTAGAATACAAGCTGCTTCACTTAAGTCCTTCATTGAGAAGCACGTCCCCAACCAAGTCTTCACAGACTGTAGCGAAGGGATGTCATTCCCAATGAGTAGTATGTCATCCACATACAATATAAGGAAGACAACTGTATTTCCATTAACCCTCTTGTAGACACAGGGTTCATCTTCATTCTTGATGAAACCAAACTATTTGATTGCATCATCGAATCGAAGATTCCAGCTCCGAGAAGCTTGCTTTAGATAATAAATAGACCTTTGTAGCTTTCATATTTTTCCAATATGCTATGGATCTACAAAACCATCAGGCTGTGTCATGTACACTTCCTCGAGCAAGTTTCCATTCATAAATGTGGTTTTGACATCCATCTGCAAGATCTCATAATCGTGGTATGCTACAAAGCAAGTATGATCCGAATGGACTTAAACATCGCCACTGGAGAAAAGGTTTCATCATAGTCAATACCATGAATTTGCTTGAAACCTTTAGCCACCAATCGACTCTTATAGGTATGCGTAAGTCCATCCATGTCAGTCTTTCTCTTAAAGACTCACTTACACCCAATGGGTTTGATGCATTCAGGTGGATCAACCAAAGTCCATACTTGGTTGGTGTACATGGATTCCATCTCGGATCTCATGGCCTCTAGCCATTTCTCAGAATCTGGGCTCATCACAGCTTCCTGATAGGAGGTAGGCTCATTCTCAATGAGCATAACGTCATCATAGTTAGACAAGAGAAATGAGTATCTGTCAGGCTGACGACGTACCCTATCAGACCTGCAAAGAGGTAGGTCTACCTGAATAGGTTGTTGTTCCACAACTCTTTATACAACAATCTCATCACCTACAACACTTTGTGGTTCCTGTTCAACCTCCATCTCAACTTCAGTTCTATGGTCCTTATCTTGAATTTCTTCAAGATCGAATGTACTCCCACTAGTTTTTCTAGAAACAAAATCCCTTTCTAGAAATACCCCAGTCTTTGCCACAAACAATTTGTGCTGATTGGGAATGTAGAAGTAATATTTCTTCGTTTCCTTGGGATATCCAATAAAATAGCACTTATCGGATTTAGGTCCCAGTTTGTCTGAGACTTGATGTCGAACGTAAGCCTCACAACCCCAAATCATCAATGAAGACATCTTGGAATTTTCCCCTGTCCAAATCGTATATAGTGTCTTTATCACAACTTTGGATGGTACACGGTTAAGTGTAAAGGCTGCTGTGTCTAGAGCATATCCCCAAAAGGATATAGGAAGATCTGTGTGACTCATCATAGATCATACAATATCTAATAGGGTACGATTCCTCCTTTCGGATACACCATTCCACTGTGGTGTTCCAGCAGGAGTGAGTTGGGATAGAGTCCCACACTCAACTAGATAGTCACGAAACTCATGGCTAAGGTATTCACGACCTCGATCTGATCGAAGTATCTTAATACTCTTGCCAAGTTGGTTTTGTACTTCATTCTTGAATTCTTTGAACTTTTCAAAGGATTCAGACTTATGTGTCATCAGATACACATAACGAGATCTACTGAAGTCATCAGTAAATGTAATGAAGTACCTATAATCACCTCTAGTAGCAACATTGAAAGGGCCACATACATCACTATGTATAAGTCCTAACAAGTCTGTTGCTCTTTCGCTGTGTCCACTAAAGGGAGTCTTTGTCATCTTTTTTAGAAGGCAAGACTCGCATGTCTCATATAATTCAAAATCAAATGAGTCCAGCAGCCCATCCTTATGGAGCTGAGATAAGCGACTCTCATTTATGTAACCTAAGCGACAATGCTAGAGATAGATTTGGTTCAACTCATTTGCTTTGAACCTTTTGGTACTTATGTTATAGATGGGGCTCTCTAAGTCTAGAATGTAGAGTCCGTTCATTAGAGGTGCACTACAATAGAACATATCATTTAAATAAACTGAAAAACATTTGTTCTTTATTATAAATGAAAAGGCTTTCTTGTCCAAACAAGAAACTAAAATTATGTTCTTAGTCAAAGCAGACACATAACAACATTCATCTAGTTCTAGTACAAACCCAGAGGGCAGAGATAGAAAATAAGTTCCTACACCAACAACAGCAACCCTTGCTCCATTGCCTACTCATAGGTCCACCTCGCCTTTCGTCAATGCCCTGCTATTTTTCAGCACCTGCACATTGGTAGAAATATGAGATGCACATCCGGTATCGAATACCCATGATGAAGAAATAGATAGATTTACTTCTATAACATTTTTACCTAAAGTAGAAGTCTCACTTCCCTTCTTCTTAAGATCTTCCAGGTATGCTTTGTAGTTATGCTTCCAATGTCCAGCTTCCTTATAGTGGAAGAAAGTCCCTTCTTTAGCCACCCATCCTTTTGATTTCAGAGCCTTGCCTTTGCCCTTGGCTTGGGACTTTCCCTTACCTTTAGGCTTGCCCTTGCCTTTCTTCTTTTGCACCATTAAAATGGAGTCAGGTTTTTCCATCTTAAGGTTGAGCTCAGCAGTTCTCAACATGCTAAGCATCTCAGGCAGTGACTTATCAATTTCATTCATGTTGTAATTCATGACAAATTGATTGTAGTTTTGTGGGAAAGATTGCAAGATCAAGTCAATGGCCAGCTCTTGGCCAAGTGGGAATCCTAACCTTTGTAGGTTCTCTATGTACCCAATCATCTTGAGTACATATGGACTTACGGGAGTCCCATCTTGCATCTTGGACTGAAACAGTGCCTTAGAGATCTCATATCTCTCGTGCCTTGCTTGTCCTTGATACAGTTGACGAAGATGTTCAACTATATCAAAAGCATTCATGAACTCATGTTGCTTATGAAGCTCAGAGTTCATGGTCGCGAGCATGAGGCATGACACATCTAATGCATCATCTTGATGCTTCTTGTAAACATCTCGGTGAGCTCGCGAGGCAGTGGCAGGAGGTGCCTCCGGAATGGGCTGCTCCAGGACGTACAATTTTCTTTCTTGGGTGAGAACGATTCTCGAATTCCTATACCAGTTCAGGAAATTAGCTCCATTGAGCTTGTCCTTCTCAAGGACAGAACGCAGGGAGAGAGTGTTCGTGTTTGTCGACATGGTAATCTACAACATACACAATGCAAAAAATTAATATCATATTCCATTTATCATTTAATTAGGCCTTTAATCAAATGATGCTCTCACTGAATTATAGAACTTTTGTAGAATCGAGTCATGGATGTGGTCAAACCACATTACTAGATTCATACAAACTAGCTATAATTCTCGCGGGACAAGATCCACATCATACTACGCCTTGAGTTAGCTTTGGCTAAATCACCCAAGACTTAGTATGATTGGTAGATAATAAATTACCGATTACATCTCTATGCAACTCTTGTTTATAGGATCAAGATCCACATTTACAAAAGACCTTGAGTTAGCTTTGGCTAAATCGCCCAAGATTTAGTGTAAATGTAACCTTATCCTACCTTTCCAACGGTTGGAATATGCCTATAGTTTTACTCGATCCAATTGAGTTAACTAGTTTTACTCAATCTAATTGAGCTTATTCTCACCCAAGCTGTGATAGGCGGGACCAAGATTGTCCCTCCGCACCCTACCAAGATAATATGTATTGCTCTGCTTTGGCAGATTCAACAATAACAAATGATCGAGGTAGTGATGGGTATCAAAACTTGGTAGGCATTTTCGAGTTGATTCGATTAAGATCTAATCTAATCGTGAATGTGTATCATATACACATTAAGACCTTTATTACCCTATACTAGCATGCATCACATACATACAAGCAAAATATACTAGCATGCATCATATACATACAAGCAAAAAGAATCCTACTCGATCACAATACATACATGCATCATATATATCACAATATATAAATATATTGTGATGAGGTCATGGCCCTACTACGATCTTCTCAAGCGAATGAGAAGATCGGACGGTCAACCTAGGGTTAGCGGCTTCTCCAAGCGCCTCCTTCGACCGCCATGTGTCGTCGGCACCCTCCTCGTAACTCCGTCTAATAGTGGACCTTCCATCGCTCTATTTTGTACATTACAAACATGAAACTCGAGTTACATTTGAGTCTAAAACTATTTACAACAGAAATATTAAAAGAAGAGGAATGATGCGCAGGTCGCATACCATATATAACATGCACAACCACAAAAATGGCACGCAAGCCGTATTATGAATTACAACGCATTTATCCAATCACATTGGGGTTCATGGGCCATGACCATCACAGTATTATACATAAATCAAAATTTTGCATTTTACAGAAATTTCTATAATTTTTTCTATTTTTTTTTAATTTTATGAGTCACATCTCCGTAACGGTCTCGCTAAGCAATTTCCGAGTGCGATCGGGGGACAATGCCCCTTTCGGGGTTAGGGGCAGCACCCCTACTCACAAAATGAACTTTGCGAGTGTCCCATCTTGATCTTACAGTGACTTAAGTCACTGTCCCAAAAAACCTAAAGCGAGAATTCGCCATTTCGAAGAGTTTTTCTTGGTGGTTGAAACCTACAAGTGTCCCAACGCTTGTTGCTTCGACTCTTCGAGAAAAATACCCAAAAATTCTATAAAAATAGGAAATTTATAGAAACTTATAGATCTATAATTTATATATCTAATACAAAAACTACAAAACTAAAACACATACATGCTTTGCACATGGCTCTGATACTATTGTTGGACTATCCGAGCCGCAAAAACCGCCTTTTGCGTTGCAAAAACCTCGAAAGTCGGCCATGGATCCGTGCGAAGGTAAACAAAAATACATGTACGTGTTTAAAACCTTAGATCTACTCTAGATCTACATGTTAAGAGTTTTACCCTTGATGCGACGCCCTTCGCTTATCCTGCTCATCCAAATGGCTTGTCGGAACTCGAGAGTGTCAAGGGTACACTCCTCTATCGGTATCCACACGAGCAATGGGTCGAGAAAAGACAACTTAGAATGTTCTAGCACTCCTTGAAGTCCATGGCAAAGGAGGGGGAGAAAGCTTGAGGGAAGAGAGGAGGAAGAAGATGAAGTTACACAACTTAACTTCACACTAATGCACATTTACTATGTTGGCCGGCCGCTTCAAAAGGGTTATATACATGCATGTAATACCAAGAGCCATGGCTCTTGGTCTTCCCCATGAGGTGTCACATCATGATGTGTCCATGATGATGTGGAACATCATCATTGGCCAGCCCCATGCCAAGTCACTATGACATGGCAATTGGTCAAGTCAAAATTGATCATTCATCTTCCCTCTCAAGTCAAGTCAAACTTGACCTCTTATCTCCCATGGTTGATCAAATCCAACCATTTGATTCAATTCAATTTGATTTAATGAATCTCTATTCATTATTTTAAATTGACTCAATGAATCAAATCTAAATTAGACTCATTCAACACTTGAATCAAATTGAGTCTAACTCAATTAGTCTAATTTGGATTACTCTTAATCCAATTTAGTTCATCACATGAACCTAATCCTCATGGTCCATCATATGAACCTAATCTCCATCTAATTGCCCTTTGTGTGTGACCCTATAGGTTCTTGTAACGTTGGTAATGCTCCTAACCCGATTTAAAAACATAAGCAATGAGCGGTATCTAGCAACACATCATTGCTACCCAAGTTACAAGAATGTTGAGATCCAACATCACCTTTGTGACTACTAATTGTGACTCTCACAATATGTGACAATGTCCCTCTATCCTTGACATCTAGATTGACCAACTGAGGCATAGACCATGTTATCCTCGATACAATCTATATCTTGAACTCCAAGTAGACTCACTCTAATCAAATGAGATAAATATCTCATATTAACTCATTTGGGCAAGGCCATGCACTTAGTGGTCTCACTCTATCAAGAATAACGATGTCACTCCCGTCATATAGGAGGGATAGATTCCATCTACATCACTCACATCTCTTCGCATAATTTGTTACATACCCAGTAATCATCTTTATAGTCCACCCATTTACGGGTGACGTTTGACGAAGCCAAAGTATGCAACTCCTTATGTAGGGAACCATGGTGACTTCAGGTCCAAGGACTAATAGTCATACTAATAGTCACATGAGAAAGTATATGACACTCATATAACGATCCATGATACTTTCTCATGGTGGGTCATTCAATATATATTCTCCAATGCATACCCATGTGTCAACTTGATATCTCATATCCATGACTTGTGAGATCAAGTCATCGAGTTGACCTACATTTTAATCTCTACTCATTAACATTGTCCCTGAATGTTAATACTCGACTAGGAATGATTAAGAGTAGTGTTCTCTATATCATCTCATTATCGATTCAACCAATCGATTGATATAGATAAGAATCTACTACTCAAGGATGTTATTATATTTAGTTATTTGGCACCAATACAAGTAAATATAATAACCATGCCTTTATAAATAGGAATATGATACAATAAAGTCCATACAACAATCATCACATGATTGACTCTAGGGCTTTCACTAACAATCTCCCACTAACACTAGTGCCAATCACCATAGTATCTAATACCCAATGACCTAGTGTGACCATCATGCTTTTTTTGTGCCAAAGCCTTGGTCAAGGGATCTGCGATGTTAGCCTCTGTGGGTACTCTGCAAATCTTCACATCTCCTCTATCGATAATCTCTCGAATGAGATGGAAGCGCCATAGTATGTGTTTGGTCCGCTGGTGTAAGCGAGGTTCCTTAGCCTGTGAAATCGCTCCATTGTTGTAACAATAGAGCTCTATGGGATCTGCTATGCTAGGAACCACCCCAAGCTTAGTAATGAACTTGTGAATCCAAACTACCTCCTTTGTTGCCTCTGATGCAGCGATATACTCGACTTCTGTTGTAGAATCAGCAACTGTATCCTGCTTCGAACTCTTCCAGCTCACAGTGCCACCATTCAAGCAAAACACGAACCTTGACTGCGATCTATAATCATCCTGGTCAGTTTGGAAGCTGACATCACTGTAACCCTTTACGATTAGCTCCTCATCGCCTCCAAATATCCAGAAATATTCTTTAGTCCTTCTCAAGTACTTAAGAATATTTTTGACTACTATCCAGTGACGCTCACCTGGGTCTGACTGGTATCTACTCGTCATGCTCAAAGCATACGAGACATCAGGACGAGTACACAGCATGGCGTACATGATAGATCCTATAGCAGATGCATAAGGGATCTTATCCATGCGGTCTCTCTCCTCTCTAGAAGAGGGACTTTGAGTCTTCGAAAGACTCACACCATGTGACATCGACAGAAGTCCCTTCTTGGAATTCTACATGGCAAACCGTAGTAATACCGCGTCAATGTATGCACTCTGACTTAGGCCAAGCAATCTCTTAAATCTACCTCTATAAATCTTGATGCCTAGAATACAGGCTGCTTCACCTAAGTCCTTCATTGAGAATCATGTCCCCAGCCAAGTCTTCACAGACTGTAGCGAAGGGATGTCATTCCCAATGAGTAGTATGTCATCCACATACAATATAAGGAAGACAACTGTATTCCCATTAACCCTCTTGTAGACACAGGGTTCATCTTCATTATTGATGAAACCAAACTGTTTGATCGCATCATCGAATTGAAGATTCCAGCTCCGAGAAGCTTGCTTTAGCCCATAAATGGACCTTTGTAGCTTGCATACTTTCCCAGTATGTTGTGGATCTACAAAACCCTCAGGTTGTGCATGTACACATCCTCAAGTAAGTTTCCATTCAGAAATGTGGTTTTGACATCCATCTTCCAGATCTCATAATCGTAGTATGCTGCAATAGCAAGCAAGATTTGAATGGACTTAAACATTTCCACTGGAGAAAAGGTTTCATCATAGTCAATACCATAAATTTGCTTGAAACCTTTAGCCACCAATCGACCCTTATAGGTATGCGTTAGTCCATCCATGTCAGTCTTTCTCCTAAAGACCCACTTACACCCAATCGGTCTGACCCCTTCAGGTGGATCAACCAAAGTCCATATTGGTTGGTGTACATGGATTCCATCTCAGATCTCATGGCCTTTAGCCTTTTCTCAGAATCTGGGCTCATCACAGCTTCCTGATAGGAGGTAGGCTCATTCTCAATGAGAATAATGTCATCATGGTCAGACAAGAGAAATGAGTATCTCTCAAGCTGTCGACGTACCCTATCAAACCTGCGAAGAGGTAGGTCTAGATGAATAGGTGGTTGTTCCACTACTCTTTGTGCAACAATCTCATCACCCACAACACTTTGTGGTTCCTGTTCAACCTCCATCAAGGCCTTAGTACTATGGTCCTTATCTTGAATTTCTTCAAGATCGAACGTACTCCCATTAGTTTTTCTAGAAACAAAATCCCTTTCTAGAAATACCCCAGTTTTTGCTACAAACACTTTGTGCTGACTGGGAATGTAGAAGTAATATCCCTTTGTATCATTGGGATATCCAACAAAATAGCACCTATCGGATTTGGGTCCTAGTTTGTCTGAGACTTGACGTCGAACGTAAGCCTCACAACCCCAAATCCTCATGAAAGACATCTTGGGATTTCTCTCTGTCCATATCGTATATGGTGTCTTTATCACAACCTTGGATGGTACACGGTTAAGGGTAAAGGCTGCTGTGTCTAGAGCATATCCCCAAAAGGATATAGGAAGATCTGTGTGACTCATCATAGATCATACCATATCTAATAGGGTACGATTCCTCCTTTCGGATACACTATTCCCCTTTGGTGTTCCAGGAGGAGTGAGTTGGGATAGAATCCCATACTCAGCTAGATAGTCACGAAACTCATGGCTAAGGAATTCACCACCTCGATCTAATCAAAGTATCTTAATACACTTGCCAAGCTGGTTTTGTACTTCATTCTTGAATTCTTTGAACTTTTCAAAGGATTCTGATTTATGTGTCATAAGATACACATAACAATATCTACTGAAGTTATCAGTAAATGTAATGAAGTACCTGTAACCACCTCTAGCAGCAACATTGAAAGGGCCACATACATCACTATGTATAAGTCCTAACAAGTCTGTTGCTCTTTCGCTGTGTCCACTAAAGGGAGTCTTGGTCATCTTGCCTAAAAGGCAAGACTCACATGTCTCATATGATTCAAAATCAAATGAGTCTAGCAGCCCATCCTTATGGAGCTGAGATAAGCGACTCTCATTTATGTGACCTAAGCAACAATGCCAGAGATAGGTTTGGTTCAACTCATTTGACTTGAATCTTTTGGTACTTATGTTATAGATAGGGCTCTCTAAGTCTAGAAAGTAGAGTCCGTTTATTAGAGGTGCACTATAATAGAACATATCATTTAAATAAACTGAACAACATTTGTTCTTTATTATAAATGTAAATCCTTTCTTGTCCAAACAAGAAACCGAAATGATGTTCTTAGTTAAGGCATGCACATAACAACATTCATCTAATTCTAGTACAAGCCCAGAGGGCAGAGATATATCATAAGTTCCTACAGCAACAATAGCAATCCTTGCTCCATTGCCTACTCGTAGGTCCACCTCGCCCTTTGTCAATGCCCTGCTATTTCTCAGCGCCTGCACATTGGTACAAATGTGAGATGCACATCCGGTATCTAATACCCATGATGAAGAAATAGATAGATTGACTTCTATAACATTTATACCTGAAGTAGAAGTCTCACTTCTCTTCTTCTTAAGATCTTCCATGTATGCCTTGCAGTTACGCTTCCAGTGTCCAGCTTCCTTGCAGTGGAAGCAAGCCCCTTCTTTGGCCACCCCTCCTTAGGTTTCAGTTCCTTGCCTTTGCCCTTGGCTTGGGAGTTTCCCTTACCTTTAGGCTTGCCCTTGCCTTTCTTCTTTTGCACCATCAAAATGGAGTCAGATTTTCTCTTCTTAAGGTTGAGCTCAGCAGTTCTCAACATGCCGAGTATCTTAAGCAGTGACTTATCAATTTCATTCATGTTGTAATTCATGACAAATTGATTGTAGCTCTGTGGCAAAGATTGCAAGATCAAGTCAGTGGCCAACTCTTGGCCAAGGGGTAATCCCAATCTCTGTAGGTTTTCTACGTACCCAATCATCTTGAGTACATATGGACCTACGGGAGTCCCATCTTGCATTTTGGAACCAAACAACACTACAACAAATTTGACTTTTCGCAGCGTGCAAATATGCTATCCGCAGCGCGCATCGCGCGCTGCATAGTTCCAAGCTGTTAAAAGTTATAAGACATTGATCGCATTCTGCGTGTTGTAGTTCATCATTCGCGTGCACGCAGCTGCGATTAAATGTATTAGCGGCGAGCATCGCATGTCGGTTAAACATATTCACAGCATACAATTAGTCTATCCACAGTGTGCATCGCGCGCTACGAATGCACATCGACAAACGTCCGCGCAGCTGCGATTAAATACATTCGCGACGCTTGATGGTTAATTGTATTAATAGCGTATGATTTCGCAATTAAATGCATCCATAGCGTGAAACCGCACGCTGCGATTAAGTGTATTCTCAATGCGCTACTGTGCGCTACATTACACACAATTATAATACTAAATAAAAATAATTATACAACCAAAACTCAAATAATTATAATACAACACAGTTATCATACCACATACAAATACTACACAATTTTAATATCATATACACATTATTATAAAATCAAAACTAAAACAATTATAGTACCATAGATATTCATCAACACCACACTTAAACAAAACAATAATTCACTTAGTCAGATATAGCAATCCAAACTAGTAACATAAATTCACTTACATGATTTCTTTTCTATAAAAAGTATATGATAAAATCTATATCAGTCATACAAAATTATAAACTTAGATAACCAAGCGACTGTGCTCCCTATTGCATCCTCGAGACAAACCATTTCATCATTTGGTCGAATTAGATCCACCTTCTCCATGAAAACTCTATCAATCCATACTTTCCAACAAGATCTACCAAGAGGAACATGATGCACTTTTACTTTTGGATCTGTGGATGCAATCCGACCTTCTGCAACAACACCATCAATAGACCAATGAAGCAACTTACATTTAGTATTAGCAGAGATATCTCCACAATTCACATTCTTCAGTTTTGCCTGTATAACAATAAAAAATTGTTAATATTACCAAGAACATTTTTATAACAAAACATGATATTAGTAAAAAAGAAAGTAAAACAGAGACAAAAAAAACTCATTTACCAAATGTACTAAATTCACTAAAGATAAACGATAAAACATTAACAGAAAAAAATGGCATAATCAGAAGACAAAAAATCATCCTTAACCCAAGTACATTTTTTTTTAAACGAAGGATAAACCTATTATTTCTTATCATTGTAATATCATCGTAACATGGTTAAGGATGATCTTTGTAACATAATCATTAAAGGTATTAAACATATTTTTCTTTAGAAGAGATAAAGAAATTTGAAAATAGAAACAACATCATGTTCAAAACATTGCAAAATTCTAAGAAAGTTCCTTGATGGTGAGCCAGCCTTTAAAGCATCCTAGAACTTGCACATGCTAGTTGATTATGCAATTATTGAAACCTCTCCTCTTCTTGCATTAGATAGGATATCTTGAATATTGTAAGAAATGTGGTTTCACCAGTTGCTATATTTGGGCTTGTCCTCCTCTTAAGGGGGAAGACTATATCCTTTATTGCCACCCTGAGATTCAGAAGACTCCAAAATCTGACAAATTACGTGAATGGTACGGTTCAAAGCTTTGTAATAAAAATTTATGTTTTCAATATTGTATTGTTTGACATAATCTTAATGCATCATTCGCTATGTCTTATTAGGTATCTAGCAATGCTTCGGAAAGCTAAAAAAGAGAATGTGGTTGTTGATGTCACTAATTTATATGATCATTTCTTTGTAAATACTGGGGAGTGCAAAGCAACAAAAGGTCCAGTAAAGTAGATAAGTTACCAATCTTGTCCTGACTGCTTAATCTCATTGAATCTCTTAATGGTGGCTTGTCAATATAGCCAAAAATGTGCAGAGATAAAAGCACTCACTTGCCGATGTAATGCTAACCTACATGTATTATTCAAATACATTATTCAATATGAGAATATCTGTTTTTTTAGGTATATTGATGTAAAAAGTTATATGAATTTTATCATTTATATTAGTTGGTTCATCTGAGAGTCACATTGTCTTTAAGTTTTCCAGTATACTTTTAAAGCACTTAATAACTTTTATATTTGTTAATTTGGCTAGAGAGGTCTACATGTATGTCAAATGCTTCAATCAGAATTTTAGAAGAGTATGTCTGGAAAAAGCTATAACGTCTCTGTTTCCTTGTCAAATATGGAGTTCTTATTTAATTCTTCCTTGCATGTTCACCTTTTGTTTCATTGCTTTCTTCGGCTGCTCCAGATTTTTTGCTTGTGTTTAGTCTTAATGTCTCCATAATGCTTATTGAATCCTGATGTTTATACTGATGTTTTATGATGGTGATTTGCATTAGATCAATGTCGGGTACAATTAGGTGGCAAAAATTTTACTGCAACAAATTTACTTCCATGTCACTCAATTTGATATTTATTTATCAGATACATGCCATATACCCATGTCAATTCTTTATACTTCTTCATACCCTAGATTAATTATTAGAATGTGGCGGGACTTTGTTTTTTAAACTTTCCATCTCTGTCACATATAACTTGCGTTCTAGATGTTATGGAAGGAAACAAGCTATATCCTATATTAGGATTTTTGAAGAGCACTTCTCAACTAAGGTCTAGAGACATGCCTTGTTGAAGACAGTTTTCAATTGAGGCATTCAACCTTGGACAAACTTAAGCACCTAGGTGAGGGTCTGGAGACAACACTACCCAAACTAATTAGACAGTAGAACTAAACGTAGCACAAAACAAATTGAAGATGAAAATATAAAAGGAAAAAGGGACTCTTGACCTCACCGTATAACATTCAGTGTTCACAAGAATATAAAGCATTAGAAACAAAGATTCTATCTTATAAGGGAAACCACAACATTCATTATGTCAATATAGTTACCTGAGTTGTACCATTGTCACTCTTTGTTGCACCATTGACATCACTACTGCCACTAATATAATTCCTAATATTGTTATCAAGGCCACCGCTAGCAACCTAATTTTACAAACAAATTGGGTCAAATAATGTCATCATAATATAATTTCACTAATAAGAACATAAAAAAATGGAATTAATTAAACCAAAATATAATTACTAACCTGTTCATGTTCATTTTGTTGCCTCATATTTTGAAAAATCATGAGCCTCATTTCTTGCATTTCTTGTTGAAGATTATGCACTATATTTTCAAGTTGTTTAACAATTCTATTTTGTTGCACAGAAGCTCCAACCTTTGATGGTACAACTCCAAAGCCCATTCCTCGCACTCTATCTCGAGTTTCTTTGCCAAATACAAGACTAATTGCATCATCAGCAATGTTAGTTGTGTTTAAAGATTCAGATGGACATTCTTCTATTTTCTTCTGCAAATATCAAGATAAAAATTTTGTAGAATAAGAAATTTAGGTAGTGGTGCCATTGATATGAACACTTTTAGAAATAATAACAAGAGATAGTCTTATTACTATTTTCTCTTCAGCCACTTGACTAATAGACTGTCCATTTGTCTTCGTGTGACCTTCACTCCAAACTTTTGATCTTGTAATTGGTGTATCTATAGGACTTGATTTTTCCTTAAATATGAGACATATATAAATATATTTAAAAAAACTGATAGGGACAAATAATATAGTTAATAAGTGTATCTACAACAATAATAATGCATGCCATCAAGCTAGCCAAACGAGCATAACCTCTTCGGCTCATAGTGTGAATATGGTCTTGATTTTCCCTCATAGTTCTGAATTTTGCACTCTTTTGCTAAGAATAAAACACAGGAAATTTAGTTAAAGAAAATCACTATCAATAGCCTCTTATCAATAGTTTCCAACCTGAGAATGCATGTCCCCTATACAAACTCTTAAAAAAAAACAAAGAAAGCCAAGAAATAATGAAACTGAATTAATGTCAGATTTTTTTTAATATAACAAAATTCATTACAAATAAGAATTTGTAATTAATACTTGAAATTCAGGTGATAATGTCCTCTTTACAAACAATTCCCATTGTTGTTGATCCATAAATTTAGGCTTCAAAAGATTAAGATTTCGCGAAGCAACTTGACCAGTATTAGCTTCTCGTACAAGTATTTGCAATTTGGACTTTCTACCACGCCATAACTTAGCTAACTTTTGAAATATTATTTTCTTTTCACACTCTTCAACATTATAATTCATCTATACATAAAAAAGCACAAAATTATGTCTACCTTTTTTTTACTTAGAATCAATTCAGTGAATCAAAACATTACCTGAAGACAATTCCACATTCTATTCTTCACTTCTTCGTCTACATCATTCCATCCATCTAATGTATATGGCACGAATTCCTTTACCATGCAACCTAAAAAAGAAGCGTACTTCATAGAATTATCCCCAATCGGTTGTCCAAACTCATTACGCTCTAGCACTTTGGGCTTTAGTTGACCACTAGCTAACTTCAACTTTGATGGACCCTATCCCTTTTTCTTATGAATTTTGTCGCCATCAATTGTCTCTTTACCATGCAAATCTTGTGATGAATTAGGTGAAGTATTAGAGTCCACTCCCGATAGTCTCTTATCAATAGTTTCCTACAAAATAGCATAAACAGATTGAAATGTATAAGTATGCTTGATTAAAGTAAAACAAGATTTTAGAACAGGATACAATATCACCTAAATTTTATCTACAAATGCTTTACTGCGTTTTCCCCCCATTTTCTCTCCTTTTGAATGCTATATAATTACATGCTTATAAACAATATGACATGATACATCTAGCATACAACTCAATCATAATTTTCAATACCGCTACCAATGTCACCACTAGCTACCTAATTTTACAAACAAATTAATTACTGATTAAGATATGTATACAACTCAATCATTCAACAGATTAATACAATAGAACATAATATTAAGAAAGATTTTCAAAGTATGCTGCAAAGAAGGATATAAGATTACTCCAAAAAAGATAGAAGATCACTCCAAGTGCTGAAACAACATTGTCATATACCATTATACATCAGATATTCAAGTGGTGCTGAAAAAATATGATGCTGGAATTTTTCCAGCACCACCACGTGCTGGAAAAAATTCCAGCACCACAAAATGTGATGATGGAAAAATTCTAGCACCACAAAATGTGATGATGGAATTAGGCATGGAGTTGAGAGGGCAAAAGAGCATGGAATCAGGGTATGTCAACTCCCTAATAACCTAAACGAAGGAATTAATAGACTTTAAATCATCAAATTTCACGAGACAGAGGAGGTTGCTAAAATTACACGAAATTGAGGCGAAGAGTGTAAGAAGTCAAGAATCAAAGAAGAAGAGATGCACTCGCCGATGAGGAGATGCACTCACCGACGAGAAGCGACGGTGACGCTTGGAGAGGGTGGGCGATGAGATGTTCGTCGGGCGCGAGAAGAAGTGGAAGCGACGGTGACGCGAGCGAGAAGAAGCGCAGAATAGGGATTTGGGGGGAAAAAATTCATTGGCTTAACTTTATTAAACCTAATATAACCACAGTTCATATTATATATAAAATATATTAATTAAGTATATTTATTATGAAATTAATTAAACGATATTACGAAATTAATTAAACAACGTATAAACCTAATACAAGCACCATTGATAATATATATATATATATATATATATTACGAAATTATATTTTTAATGACGTACAATATTATACACCACGAATAAATATATATTTAACAGCATACATTAATGCGCGCTGCGATTAATAGACTTTTAATAGCATACATTCATGTGCGCTGTGAATAGTTGTCTTTTAACAGCATATATTAATGCGCACTGCGATTAGTAGGCTTTTAACGACATACCTTTTAATGTGCGCTGTTATTTGAAAAAATACACTACTATCCATGATTACACTTTATTATTGTATTATCAAAACTATTAATTAACAACCTGGCTGTATATATAGTCATATTTGTTGTAGTGCAATGCCTTAGAGACTTCATATCTCTCATGCCTTGCTTGTCTTTGATATAGTTGACGAAGATGTTCAACCATATCATAAGCATTCATGAACTCGTGTTGCTTCTGAAGCTCAGAGTTCATGGTTGCGAGCATTAGACATGACACATCTAATGCATCATCTTGATGCTTCTTGTAAGCATCTTTGTCAGCTCGCGAGGCAGTGGAAGAAGGTGCCTCCGGAATGTGCTGCTCTAGGATGTACAATTTCCTTTCTTGGGTGAGAATAATTCTCAGGTTCCTGTACCAGTCCAGGAAATTTGCTCCATTGAGCTTGTCCTTCTCAAGGACAGAATGTAGAGAGAGAGTGTTCGTGTTTGTCGACATAGTAATCTACAACATACAATGCAGAGAATTAATATCATATTCCTTTTATCATTTAATTAGGCCTTTAATCAAATGATGCTTCCACTGAATTATAGGAATTTTGTAGAATCGAGTTATGGATGTGGTCAAACCACATTACTAAATTCATACAAACTAGCTATAATTCTTGCGGGACAAGATCCACATCATACTAAGCCTTGAGTTAGCTTTGGCTAAATCGTCCAAGACTTAGTACAATCGGTGGGCAACACATTACCTATTACATCTCTATGTAACTCTTGTTTATAGGATCAAGACCCACATTTACAAAAGACCTTGAGTTAGCTTTGGCTAAATCGCCCAAGATTTAGTGTAAATGCTATCTTATCCTATCTTTTCAACGGTAGGAATATGCCTATAGTTCTACTCGATCCAATTGAGTTAACTAGTTTTACTCAATCTAATTGAGCTTACTCTAACCCAAGCCGTGATAGGCGGGACCAAGATTGTCCCTCCGCACCCTACCAAGATAATATGTGTTGCTCTACTTTGGCAGATTCAACAACTACAAATGATCGAGGTAGTGATGGGTATTAAGGACATGGTAGGCATTTACGAGTTGATTCGATTAAGATCTAATCTAATCATAATGTGTATCATATACGCATTGAGGCCTTTATTATTCTATACTAGCATGCATCACATACATACAAGCATTATTCTAGCATGCATCATATACATACAAGTATTATTCTACTAGCATGCATCACATACATACTAGCAAAATCAAATATATATATATATAAAATTAACTGTGATGTGGTCATGGCCCTACTACGATCTTCTCAAGCCAATGAGAAGATCTGACGGTCAACCTAGGGCTAGCGGCTTCTCCAAAAGCTTCCTTTGACCGCCATGTGTCGTCAGCACCCTTCTCATAACTTCGTCTACAAGTGGACTTTCCACCGCTCCATTTTGTACATTACAAATATGAAACTCGAGTTACATTCGAGTCTAAAACTATTTAACTCTAGAATTTCAAAAGAAGAGGTATGACGCGCAGGTCACATACACTATACAACACGCACAACCACAAAAACGGCATGTCACGCCCCGAGGGAGTCTCCGCCAGATGAAAATCCGGCAGCACCTCCCCTATACGGGTGACAATACCAATTTTTAATACAAGGCCTACACGGCTACTATACATCGGTCAACACGACCGAAACATACCACAACACAATATACATAATATGCGGCCTCAGGCCATCAACCAAAATAAGTAAAAGATCTAAAACATCAAGACCTACCCCTTCTGCCATCTGAGTAGGAACCTACAACCAAAACGAACCGAATATAAGTCCACAAGGACATAACTAATATAACCAAAACATCCACCGGTATACAATCCAAACATAAGTCATAAACATATCCTCTAATAAAATCCCAATCCATAAAACTAATAACCAAAATCATAAGACCAATAAAACCTATCCACTTTAATGAGAGGGATTGGCAACTGGACTCTCCTGACAGCATCATCCTGAAATAAATATAAAACCACGGGATAAGTTCAAAGAACTTAGCGGATATTTGTCGATATGAATAGAAAGATATAGCTAACAATACTAATCATGCCAGTACAGTCTCATATATATGGTAAGCAAGAAATAAATGCAAAAAGACTGTACTCACCTGAATCTCCTACCTTGATATAGGAGCAAGTGCCCTACAATAAGAGTCATCACCCTATACAAACATGTATCCTGTATGCATGGCAATCATATGCAACATCCAAGGCATCAATACAATAATGCAGCAAACACAATACAAATGCAATCCGTGCAAAAATGCATGCTGTGCATATGACATAGTCACCCCTGACGCCAGTCAGCCGCCTCACACGCGATGGTGAAGCCGAGTGGGTAGGGCCATGACAACTGTGCACTCTGCCATCACTGCTCCTGAGTGACCGAGTGGACAGGATGCTGTCGGAGTACACCTATCCTCCTGCCCCAAACATAGTGGGGGAGCTAATCTCTCATCTCCCGATGTCGTAGACCAGAGGAGGGATCCCTGTCCGCTACCACGCTTCCTCATTGCTACCCATGAGCGGACCAGCGGAGCCTGACAGAGCAACTGCACACACCCTCCTGATGTACCACTAACCCATGAGTGGCAGTGTGTGCAGGCCATGTAACTAGCTGCGGGCTCAACAATAATGGAATCCCGTCCAGCCAGCATACAATCATGCAAAAATGGTGCATGATACTAAAATATGTAAATCCTACTCAAAATACCTATCCGAATAATATGTATAATCAGTATGTACATATCCCTAATCCAAGTACTATGATCCAAATAAACAGGGAAATATAATCATATCCTATCACATGCATGTATCAAGTAGGCACCAAAATCATACCAGGCATATAAACATGAAAAATTATTGTAAGCTATCCTAACTAGCATATCAACTTGACTTAATCTAAAAGTTAAGTCAAAATACCCGCCTGAATATATATCCGCAAAAAGAACCAAATCGTCATGACTGGGGACCTACCTCGTGACCGAAACCTGCATATAGCATAACTATAGTTAAGCACAAAAATACAATTCACCGACAAATCGAATACTTAATCGATTTCCTTCATAACCCAATTAACCCAAACTATTTCCAATTTTCCTTGTCCACAAATATCCCTATAATTAATTTAGCTCACTAAATCAATTGATAAATTTTTTTATTAATTAATGATAAGCTAATTAATCAATTAAACCTGGTTTAACCCGCATTTTAATAACCTAAGCCAAATAAATAAAATTTAATGGCTTTTTAATTTATCCAATAATTGTACCAATCAATTTACCAAACTAATTCCTAATCACATAACCTAATTCATCACCTACCAAAAATCCTCAAGATCAAACCCGCCCTAGAAATTCCACCGATAGCCGATACCCCCAACTCAATTTCTTAAATTCTCAATCGACACCTCCACCCACAGCCCACTAACATCCGACCTTGTACGACCACCTGTTAGTAATATATGAGAGATGTCCTAAGGCAATCGCCTTATGTATGAACCATTTATATGATAAATGAAGATTCACTATTTGAGTATACATGTTTTATGTATTTGATTGGATCTTAAACTCATTTACTGAATGTCCACGATACGATTCACAGCATGAGAGAATTTGTGATTGGATCACAACTAGTGAGTATCTCTACATGTGTAATTGTGATGTATCGAAATTATCCCTAGTCGATGAATTGATGGATTTGAACACCATCAATTCTGTCGAGACTAGCACGAGGTATACTCCTTGGTATATCCAAGCAGCTGATTCTCACTGGCTGGAGACATAGTGATGTCCGAAGTTAATCGTGGATGCTAGTTATGGTAACTAGTTCATTGGAGTGACCAGCCGTAAGACTTCATATGGTTCTCTGCATATATAGATATGTCAATGAAGTTCTTACTGTGGCTTAAGTGCGATGTTCCTTTGACTTGCGATATTCAAGTCATCTTGATCATGGAGACTTATGCTTTGACATCTTAAGCAAACATCTCTAAGGAGATGTGGACCCGGGATGATTGGGTATAAGTCGAAGTGATCGAAGGTGTTTGAATAGCCTATAAAGGATTCACCACTCCTTGCGAGGAGATGTATACCCATGGCCTCTCGTTGGATTGTTACTAAAGTCTTTGGCCAAAGCATTACATGTTTAGAGTAAGGTACTCTTCGATACATGTGGAGTAACTAGAATCCGTAGGACGAGGAAATGATACTTGGGCTAGGTGTGACGTAGTCAGCCTAGTGGGGCCTGACACTATAGACCATGTCCTGAACCAAGTGGGTATAAGATGAGTGAAGGGAATGGGGCACGAATCATTCTAGCTGCTGAAGGGTTTCAGAAATAGTTCTGGATCAACCGTTGATCTTTTCGGTTAATTGGGGATCATGATGTACTACTAGGTGCCACTCATGATCGTTCTATAATTAATGGTTAATTATAGATGGCCAACATAAACCGAGAACCTATTTGGTCACACGCACAACGAGCGTAATCCAAAGGATTTAAAATGAGCTTGAGAATGGGATTCTCAGACCGAGAGAAACTAGGTTTGGTTGGACCAAACATAAAGCGAGCATGAAATCGTTTCAGTCGCAATGGAAGCGTGGATGGGCCGAGTCTTATGAAGACGTAATGGATGAACCAAAATGGTTTGGTTCTAATCCAATGGATGAGAATAAACCAAAGGGTTTGGTTTATTTTAAACGAATGAACCAAAAGTTGGTTCGGTTCGTTTTAACTTAAAATAAACCATCATGGTTTGGTTTATTTTAACTTATCTTAATGGAGCGGGTTAACGGGCCTAATGGTTATGATCCAATAACCATTAAGAGAATTAGTTCTCTATAAAAGAGGGCTTAAGGGATAATTAAGCCCTAATCCAAAAACCCTTGCCCTAAGGTTGCCGCCCACCTCATCCTTGGAGATTTCGGCGCCCAACCCCCTTGTGCCGCCGCCCATCTCCTTGTGCCGCCGTCCAGCTCCTTGCCGGCGTCCAAGCTTCAGCCGGTGAACCCTCCGGCGACCCTCCGGTGATCTTCCAAGGCCTCGGTGAAAAGGTGAGCATTTGGCTTCCTTGTTTTTGCCGGCGCCTACTCCTCCACCAAGCTGTCCAGTTTTCTGGACAGCTTCTTCTCCTCTCGTCGGAGCGTCGTTTGGACGACGGTTTGAGCTCCGACAGCAGCTAAACTACCGGGGATTCCATCTCCGGTAATCCTCTGAGGTGGAGGACGAAGGATTCGTCAATTGGTTGACGAATACCTCTCCGGAGAAACGAGTTTTGAGAACTCATATTAGGATCCGAATTTGGATTCGGATCGTTATCATCTCTCGATCACGTCGTCTTCAACACGAGGCTAGTAACCCGTACGAAGACGAAGCTCGTGGCTTAGCGAAGTCATCCCGAGGAACTCGACGTGGATACGGATAGAGACGATTCTAGCGAGGATCATTCCGGTTGATGTCGTTCCCGCTACACGTCATACGAAAGGTATAATGTAGATAAATTTCCTTTTATTGCAAATTTAAATTTATGGTTATGTTTACACTTATTGTAATATGAATGCGTGTGTTGTGTGTGTTGTAATAAATGTAGATTTATTATTTTTATTGCTTCCGTTGTGTTCATGTTTGCGAAACGTGATCGAACACACACACGCCGCGGTGCCGGAAACCCAATACCACCTCCCAACCCTAACCACACGACACCCTCCAAATCAAACCATCACAACCTCTCACAGCTGACCCCCAATTCCTTCCCTACTGCCCTATTCACCATCACCAACCACACTCACCGATCGACCAAAACAGAAAAGACCCTTACCTACTCCGGCGACCACCGGCAAGAAGGGCAGAGGAGGAGGTGTCCGCTGTAGCAGAAGAGGCTGACGCTGCCATCTAGGGCAGAGGAGTCCGGCGAGCACGACACGCGTGGCTGTGGTCGGCGAGGAAGAGAGCTCGACAGTAGTTCGATGGCTGCGGTTGCGACGAACCGGCGGCGGCCTGAGCACCGGAAAAGGAGAACAATGGTCGGCGCTTGTAAAGGAACGACTGACGTGATCTGGTTGTTGCGGCTGTGAGCGGAGACAATTCCGTGGCCGTGGAGCCCGACGGGTGCGGAGGAAGGGCGTCGGGCGGGCGGGCGTCAGTGCCAGAAGAAAATTGTCGGCGAAGAAGAGGGCGCCGGCGGAAGTGGGCTCGCGAAAAGGGAACTGCCGAACGAAGGAAGTCGCGGCGGGGGAAAAAGAAAAATAAATAGAAATTAGGTTTTCCATCGCATATTTATCCCCTTTAAATAAACCCCTCTAAAGCCTATTTATTTTATCCCCGTAAAAATCTCGTACGGAGTCCGTTTAAATCCAGAAAAATTCCAGAAAAATTCCCTAAAATTCCCGAAAAAATTCCAGGATTATTTCCTTAATTCTTTGGCCATTTAATTTAATATTTTAAATTTTCCAGTATTTAACATTCTACCCCACTAATTAAAATTTGGTCCCCAAATTTCCTACTCAAATGCACAACGAGTAAGAAACACCACAAGTATTGAAAATACACCTCACGTACCTTATGTAAACAAGTGGGGGTATTGAGCTCTGATCTTTTCCTCGAGCTCCCAAGTAGCCTCCTCGTCGGTGTGGTGACTCCACCCGACCTTGACAAGTCGCACAACCTTGTTCCGCAACTATCGTTCCTTGAAATCCAAAATTCGTACCGGAACCTCTGCATAAGTAGCATCAGGTTGAATGGAACCTGACACATCTGATAGAATGTGTAGAGTCTGACATATACTTCCTCAGCATGGACACATGAAACACATCCTGGATACCAGCTAAAAACGGTGGTAGTCCTAGGCAGTAGCTGCGCTGATCCTCTCCAAAATCTCGAAAGACCCAATGTACCTTGGAGCTAACTTACCACGGAGGTCAAATCTCTTCACTCCTTTCGTGGGTGAGACTTGCAGGAATACCTGGTCACTAATAGAGAACTCCCGAGGTCTCCGTCTCCGATCTGCATAACTCTTCTGATGATCCTGCGTCTCGGTCATCCTTTGTCTGATAGTACAGACCAACCCTGCCTCATGCTGAGCTCTATGGGTCCTAGCAACTAGTCCTCCTAGTTGCCCCCGAAATCCATAACACAGGATCTCAAAAAGTCCTCTAGTGTCTAAATGGCCCACTCAGACTGTCCATCTATCTGCGGATGGAATGCAGTACTAAAACGAAGCTACGTGCCTAAGGCCTGCTACAGATTCTGCCAGAACCGGGACATGAACCGGGGATCTCTATTTGATATAATGCTCAAAGGAACACCATGCAATCTGATGATCTCCCGACAATATAGCTCTTCCAAACGATCCAGAGAGTCGGTCTTCCGAATCGCTAAGTGTGCGGATTTGGTTAGTCAGTCAACAACTACCCAAATCGCGTCATGACCTTGACGTGTCCTAGGCAAACCCACCACAACATCTATAATAATATGCTTCCACTTCCATTCCTAATCGAATTTCTCAAGCATCATGCCTTAAACTAATGCAACTTCGGAAACCATTATCCTCCTCGGTGTCAGAGATAGTAGTTCATCTACCGTCCAACATCCACTCCACCACACACTCTGTAAGTGCATGGGAGGCTATCGCGACCAAACTTCCTTGTTACAACCGTTTGTGTTCCAGCTACTCTATAGTAGCTGTCCAGTAGCTAGCCAAAACCCCATGAGCATTACGGCTCCTCACCTCTACCAAACAACATAATCATTGCTAAGTCCATGTCCTATATATGATGACTTATCTCGCAGTGCTTTAACTGCCGTAAGGTTAGGACACGTCCTATTCAACAGCATCGGAATCACTCCGATCCCCAAAATGATGCATCCATATACACTACCCTTCCATCCACTCCAGAATAATTAATCAACCCTGGCGTAAAAGTCAACCATCGTCTGAGCCCTGAAACTAGTTTCACAAACTGCATACCAAGTAAATTCCATCACCTTCCTAGTCCAACCAGTCAGCGATGTAGTACCGTTAGAGCATCCTATCCATATCTATGGTAATAATCATATCAATACCTGAAAAACCACCATCTACGATGGTCGAGTGCGCAACTCCAACTACCACCATCAACAGTGGCCAAGTTACGCAACTCCAATGACCACAACTGAGCCAATCGTGTCCAGAATACACGACTTCCCAAATCCCTGGATGACTAATTCGTCAATAAGTCTAATAAGATAATCATAAGCTCATACAATTCATATCAAGTATGAAATTTGTTGGTGCAATCGGCCCAGCAGTACCTTGATGGTATTTTGATGATAGACAAAACTCATGACATGGGATTGTCATGGGAAAGTCCAACATGGGTTGGCATGGAAAATCCAAGCATGGAGCTTGGTGTGGAAGTCCAAGGGGGAAGCCTTGGCATGGGAAAGTCCAAAGCATTGCAAAGCCGTGCGCTTGGTGCTTGGCATGGGAAATCCAAAGCATTGTGGTGAGAAATGCATTGCGAAGCCGTGCGCTTGGTGCATATGGGAAGTCTTAAGGACTTGGTAAGTTTACTAGGCTCGGGGTCCTTGAGTCGGTGAAGGATGGCATTGCGAAGCCGTGCGCTTGGTGAATCCGAGGGACCGCCGGACGGGGAGCGAATGGAGTGAGCCCAAAGGGAAGCATACTTCTAGGGCATGAGACACGAAGGATGGCGTTGCGAAGCCGTGCGCTTGGCGCATCCGAGGGACGTAGGCTGAGGGAAGAGAGCTTTGGTGGGGAACTCCATGAGGGATAAGGTGGACTTGGCCATGTGGCTAAGACTGAGTGTCGGAGGCTCAAACTTGATGTTTGAGGGTTTACCCGACGGTCGGATGCTCAAACAACTTGGTGTTTGAGGTTTTGCCCGACATCAGTCGACTGGCATAGGTGCCGGTTCGAATGATCCAAGTCGACTAGAGTTCTACTGGTGTAAGGCTAGGGTTTTGTGCTTGGCGATCGCATGGATCGGCAATGATCGGTCGGGCAATGATCACGCCGAGGGATGGCAATGATCGATGGGAGTGTCGCTAGCAGACGCTCCGTAGCCGAGGGCGGTCGACTATTAGTCACCGATCGATGGGCATCATCAGTCGACTGGTAGGTGATCCGTTGGAACTTGTCCGACGTTGATCTGGCCGTTGTGAGACAACGGCTACAGGGCAATGATCGGGCCTTTGGCAGCTGATCGCTAGCGAAAATAGCTCGATGCAGTTATAAAAGGAGCTCGAGATGGAGGTTTTGCCATGGTTTTGTGGAGCTATTGGAGGAATTCCGCATTCCGATTCCTTCAAGAGCCAATCAAAGCAAGCAACAAGCAAAGCGATCAAAGCAATCGGTGAAAGTTTTCTTGTGTATTGTATTTGTGTATTTGCTTGTATTTCTATATTACATTGTAATTGCTTGTGAGAGGTTTCTCCACCTCCGACGTGTTGTCGAGAAGGAGTGTTTTAGTTAGTGTCGTGCACATAACTAGAGCTCGAGGAGCTCGCCCGTGGAGTAGGAACCATTCGGTTCCGAACCACGTATATCGTTTGTGTTTGCGTATGCTTATTTGTTGTTAGTATTATTATTGTTTTATTGTTTCCGCTGCGCTAACGACAATCGTAGACAAGCAACACAACGAGAATGAGCGAATTACGACATCCAACGAACGAGGGCTATTCACCCCCCTCTAGCCGGCCGTATCGATCCCCAACAAGTGGTATCAAAGCCAAGGCGCTTGTCGAGGACTAACCGCCGACACAAGAAATTCAAGATGGCCGGCTATAACCTTCAACCACCAAAGTTCGAAGGAGATTTCCTATGGTGGAGAAGAAAAATGGAGGTATATCTAGAAACCGATTTTGATTTTATGCTAGTAGTAGAAAACGGTTTCAAATTGCCTAGGGATGAAAGAAATAGGCAAATTGAGAAGTCAAGGTGGACCCAAGACCAAATGAAGGAGTTCAAGACAAATCTCGAGGTAATAAAACTACTTAGTGATTCGTTACCTAATCATATTTGGTCTAGATTGGGTGACTATAGGGATGCAAAGGAATTATGGGAGAAAATAATGAAACTCCAAGAAAATTCCCAACCGGCACAAGTAGAGGAGAATGCCGAAGAAGAAGCACCCACAACATTTGAAGATGTTGATGATTTGGTGGAGACCTCCACCTCTAGCATTGAGGGGGAGGAAAGGCAATCTTCCATCCCGGAGCAAGAACAAGAAGCATTCACATCCGGGAGAAGTGAAGATCATGAAGAGGCCTCCACCACCTCCCTAGGTAACTCAAGTGTCATTATTTTAAATAAAAATCACATAATATGCTTTGAGTGTAGGGAGAAAGGGAACTACAAGAGTAAATGCCCTAAATTGGCTAAGAAGAAGGCATCGACACCAAAAGTCAACCCAAAGTCAAACGATGCCGGTGTTCCCAAAATCAAGAGCAAAGAGCACATTGTGTGCTTCAAATGCAATCAAAAGGGATACTACCGAAGCCAATGCCCTAGGGGGAGGAAGAAAGGGCAAGAAGGTGCAACTCATGTAGGGGGAGCTCCTAAAGCTAACCCTAAGGTAAATTCACTTAATGCACCTTCAATTCCTAAAGTCAAAAAGCATGCCAAAAATTATTTTAGTTCTCTTGCAATTATAAATGAAAAGCATGCTAGGAGAAACAATAAGGTCTATTGCTTAGGTGCTAAGCGTGTTAGTTTCTCTAAGGACAAACCTAGGACCCAAAACACTAGACCTATCCTACCTAGGAAATCAATTAGAAGAATTGAAGAGAATTTGGGTATTAATCCCAAGAAATCTAGGCATATGCCTAAGAAGAAAACCAACTCCCAAAAGCCAAATGAAAATTCAAAATTGAGGAAATTGAAGTTAGAAAACCAAGTCTTGAGATCAAGACTTGAGAGAATGGAGAAAACCCTTAGAATCATAGAAAACTCAATTCTAGGGTCAAGTACCCAAAAGTTAAGACCTAAGGTTCACAAACGGTCTAAGGGCAAGGAGGGTTTGGGTCACAAACCTATGTCCTACCATAATGTTCCATTTAATTATGGAACCACATCTAGGTCTAGGAAAACCAAGGCTAATAGGGAAGCCATCCCTTAGTCTAGCCATGGTATGTGTTTAGTGGCTAACACCTCAAAGAAATCAAATGTAGCCACTAAGAAGGTCAATGGAGGAGTCACCTCTAGAGTTGACCCAAGTAAGACCCATTTGACTAAGGCGTCAAAGTCAAAAAGGGTCATTAGAAAGGTATCTAGGGAAGTTATCCCTAGGGAATACCTTGTTAACCCAAGGAGCTCCAATAGGTATTGGGTTCCTAAAAGCGTGATTGATTCACGCTAGATGGGTTAGGGTGTGTCAACCCTAAATGGATGGGTAGTTAACCTAACCATAGTAGAGTTGACACATTAGGGTGTGCCAATATGGTTTGAGAAGTTAAAAATGATTTAAATTGGCACAATTAGGTCCTAGAGGTATTGGTGTGCCATTTTGGGTTTTTGGCACACTAGGGAAATGAATGGCATTAAGGCAAAATGAATTTAATTCCTAGAAATGACAATTTTTTTTTAATTTTAACACTTAGGTATTCTATACCTTAGTATATTTTACTTGCCATGATTTATTTGCCTTGCCATGTCATGGCATCATTTTCATTTTTTTTATCTATAAAAATGTCATGATCATGTTTAGATTTATGTTTAGATGTCCTGTATGCTTAAGTTTCATTCACATCCCATGACATCTGATATTGACATATGTTTTTATCTATATCATATCTATGCCATAATCATATCATGCATGAATTAAAATGGAGTTAAGGACTATGGCATAATTTGAAAGGAATCAAATAATGTTGCCTAGAAATATGCATGAAAACATAAACAAAACAAAACCCACATCTCACAAAAATTTGACTTGTATGTGTTTTACACATCTAGATATTGGTGAGATGTTTAGGAAAAAGAAAATATAGGTTTGAAAAATATTTTGAAAACATTTTGAAAAACCTTGGTGAAGTCTATCTTTTGATAGCTATCACCATTGAATGGGATGATACAAAGAGGGCTCTTTATTGAAGCTTTTCTTAAACTTTGGACTTTGTATCAATCTCCTAATTTAATGGGTAAAATAATTTTTCAACATTTTTCACCCATAGTGTTTAGGATAAGTATTATACGTATGCATTTTCAAGATTTTTAAAATTATGTATATTTACTTATGGATTTCGAAAATCCATTTTCAAATCAAAAAAGCTAGAATCACGATTATCGATCGTACTGTAAAGCGATCGTGATAAGTCCAAATCTGATCGTATCGTAGTCATTGGTCACATGTTGATTTCGGGTAAACTTGATAGTTAGGCCCATGTTAAGCCATGTTTTGGTCCCCTAACCACTCCTAACCCTAGGATATGCTTGGGAGAGCATTAGAGAGGGTGGAAATCCATTGGATATGGATTAGGAGTTGGGTTGAGGGTGAGTATCAATTTTAAGGTGGAAGAGAGTTCATTGTTGAACTTTGCCTTAATTTTGATTTGGTTAATGTTCCTATTGGCTTAGGGACTCTCCAAGGACATTGTTAGTGCAATGGTCAAGGGGGAACAAGCCTCTAGGGGAGGTATCCATCTTGGGAAGATGGATGTGTATTTCCTCATGGGAGGAAAATTGGGTTGCCTCTCTTTGAGTGATATGGGATCAATAGAAAGATTGTAGGCATGTGTTCCTCCAAGGGAGAGATTGTAAGATCTCATTGGGATATGAGACATTCATACCCTTGGGGAGGACCTTTTTGATGTAATGTCAAAAAGGGGGAGAAGTTACCAAGTTACCAATTAGGGTTCGTTGGAATTCTCATTGGGATATGAGAATTGCCAATATGGGAGAATTGGTAGACTTGAGATGGTAGTTTTGTCAATCATCAAAAAGGGGGAGATTGTTGGTGCAATCGGCCCAGCAGTACCTTGATGGTATTTTGATGATAGACAAAACTCATGACATGGGATTGTCATGGGAAAGTCCAACATGGGTTGACATGGAAAATCCAAGCATGGAGCTTGGTGTGGAAGTCCAAGGGGGAAGCCTTGGCATGGGAAAGTCCAAAGCATTGCGAAGGCGTGCTCTTGGTGCTTGGCATGGGAAATCCAAAGCATTGCGAAGCCGTGCGCTTGGTGCATATGGGAAGTCTTAAGGACTTGGTAAGTTCACTAGGCTCGGGGTCCTTGAGTCGGTGAAGGATGGCATTGCGAAGCCGTGCGCTTGGTGCATCCGAGGGACCGCGGGACGGGGAGCGAATGGAGTGAGCCCAAAGGGAAGCATACTTCTAGGGCATGAGACGCGAAGGATGGCGTTGCGAAGCCGTGCGCTTGGCGCATCAGAGGGACGTAGGCCGAGGGAAGAGAGCTTTGGTGGGGAACTCCATGAGGGATAAGGTGGACTTGGCCAAGTGGCTAAGACTGAGTGTCGGAGGCTCAAACTTGATGTTTGAGGGTTTACCCGACGGTCGGATGCTCAAACAACTTGGTGTTTGAGGTTTTGCCCGACGTCAGTCGACTGGCATAGGTGCCGGTTCGACTGATCCAAGTCGACTAGAGTTCGACTGGTGTAAGGCTAGGGTTTTGTGCTTGGCAGTCGACTGAAGTCGACAGCAGTCGACTGCCGAGGGATGGCAGTCGACTGATGGGAGTGTCGCGAGCACAGAACGCTCCGTAGCCGACTGGGCAATCGACTACTGGGTCACCAGTCGACTGATGGGCATCATCAGTCGACTGGTAGGTGATCCGTTGGAACTTGTCCGACGTGGATCTGGCCGTTGTGAGACAACGGCTACAGGGGCAGTCGTTTGGCAGTCGACTGCTAGGCGCGAAAACAGCTCGATGCAGGTTATAAAAGGAGCTCGAGATGGAGGTTTTTGCCATGGTTTTTGTGGAGCTATTGGAGGGGAATTGCTGCTGCATTCCAGTCCTTCAAGAGCCAATCAAAGCAAGCAACAAGCAAAGCGATCAAAGCAATCGGTGAAAGTTTTCTTGTGTATTGTATTTGTGTATTTGCTTGTATTTCTATATTACATTGTAATTGCTTGTGAGAGGTTTCTCCACCTCCGACGTGTTGTCGAGAAGGAGTGTTTTAGTTAGTGTCGTGCGCATAACTAGAGCTCGAGGAGCTCGCCCGTGGAGTAGGAACCATTCGGTTCCGAACCACGTATATCGTGTGTGTTTGCGTATGCTTATTTGTTGTTAGTATTATTATTGTTTTATTGTTTCTGCTGCGCTAACGACAATCGTAGACAAGCAACGCAACGAGAACGAGCGAATTACGACATCCATCGAACGAGGGCTATTCACCCCCCTCTAGCCGGCCGTATCGATCCCCAACAAAATTGTCATCGCTATACAACTGCATTCTTTTTACTCTAAGCTGATGATATAACATTCATCACAACGACAATGATAATTGTATGGTACCATGTCACTACAATATCATCACACCAGTCACCAATCAATCCTAGAGTATATATAGGTATCCTATAGCTGATCTAAATAGATCCTCTATCCACAATGAAGGATATTCCTTTCCTTCTGCAACTACCGCATTCTATCACCGTTAATCGATGCATAACTTCAAAGGTCGATCTCTCTTTTAACAAAGAGTTCCAGATCTTCTCTGGAAGAAATTCTAGGACAGTTAAATATCCCATCCAACACCTCTTATAATAAGGTAAAACGATCTTTCATCGTCTTGACCAGTGTAAGCATACACGCCTTATCCATAACCAAATCACTATTAGTAGGGACTGATATTCCCTGAGGGTTTACCCCTTGTCCTTCAAATTGGTGGCTAGCAGGCCAAATCCCTAGCTTCCTAATTCGACATCAGTCGACACCTCTAAAGAATCCGTACCTCTGAAATCATCATTAGATTTCTCAAGATCAATACGTCGTCGAACTCGTCCACGACCATGAGTAGGGGCAATTTCACTAAGTCAATACTTTTCCTAACCATTAAAGTACATTACCCACTAAAGACAATAATTTTCCTATAGCTCAGAGATATCCATCAGCTCGCCTGGTCCCAAAACCCGAGAACTCCCAAAAATCCAAGGGAAATCAAATCCTCGAAACACAAAACCCACAAACCAAAACCGTAAACCAATAAAATTGTCACGTCCTGGGGGCATATCCGTCATCCAAATAACAGAGGAAACCCCTAAGTGACAATATTCTGAAATCCATGGACCAGATCTGGTAAAAGCCTCGAAATAATAATAGAAATACCAGTATTTTATTAACTGCATGCATGCACGACTAAACATGTATCAATTAAAGTAAAATAGTTTTGTGATACCAAAACAAATTGCGACCAAAATCCAAAGTGCATAACAAAATGCAACACCGATAATGTAAATAAAGCGGCATCTCGATGATGCAGTAGAACAAGCACGGCAAGGAACTCTCTGAGCGACTCGAAGGTAGGTCAACAGGACTCGTCCTCCATCAGTTAACCTAAAGGATAAGTGAGGAAGAGGTAAGTACAACCACTCAGTGGATAGATAGACAATAGTGCATACTCATAATGCACATACTGGAGGTCAAAGGAAACAACTAGAGTAACCCAACCCTCAGAGTACCAATATCAGTCTGCTACTAACCTGGTCAGCAGTATAACAAATATACCCACAATATACACAACCACTGCAACAAGCAGTGCTCGTCCAGATACCACGACAAAGCCTCGTGACTCTCGCACAAAAAGGGAACTGTCTATGAGCTACCCCGAATGTAACCCATGGGCCGACAATCAATAGCACGGTCTACGCGCAACTATATACTACCATCAATAAGTCGCGTGAGCAGTCGATTATCCTAGGTTGTTAAGCCTAGGGTTATCCAATACATCCAGCATAGAACATCTATCAAAATCGATAAGGATCATCGATCTACAATTAAACCCATTGAGGCGGTCAAGCGAGGGTTTCAACACCTCTAAAACAAAATGTTTACCAAAGTCGGTAAAGATCATCGACTAATAAATAAATTCCTCCAGATGGTTAGTATAAGGTTCTAACCCTTCTAATATAAACGGTTATCAAGGTCGATAAAAGTCATATGTACACAAATAAACTCGTCGAGACGAGTAATCATAGGGTTTCGTCCCAACTAACAGGAAACACCTTTCAAGGCCAATAAAGACCACAAATCTACTATCAAGCCCGTCAAGAGGGTTAAGCCTAAATTATACCATTCTACCAGTGTCATCATGCATGCTACAACCTGCTACCACGAACATATCTCGTGGGTACTTAAGACGTAAATTAGCTATCTAGCTACTAGCGTCATACGAATCCGATTATCACCAACTTTGTACAAATAACGCAAGAGTATAACCTTACAGTAGATTATCTCAACCATACATGGGAGACCTATTCGACCTCAAATACACAAAAGCCCCTTTAGGGAAACTCTACTGTAACTTTCCTCAACCATGAATGGGTGATATTGTTGGCAGCCGATAAATATGAACAACGTTATATACCCTCTAAGGATTAATCACATCCTAATCATACGAACTCTACTGGTCCGATCACCATATCACTGAAATAGTAAAAGGATAAACATATACCAATATGCACATCCGGGTTATTACGCCTAGGGTTTCCACACCTAGGGTTCTACTAATATTGTTTCATTCCTGAGATCCGCTCCTACCGAATAACCTTATCTAAGTTATTATATCTCTACTAGTCTTAATCATGGTATCCACCGCAAAAACACAGAACCATATAAACATATAACAAGATGTCTAATAAACGACAACATAGTCCTACTAATGGGAATCATTGGCTGAAATTAATTAGGGTATAACTAAAGGGTCATGCCAGAACAAAGTCAAGGCAATACTAAATAAAGCATCAGATGCTTATATATACTCTAAACTACATAAGCTGTAATCATGTCATCATGCCTTCTACGAATTTATCCATCTTAGTCATATCATTCAACTAGTCTAGAAAATTTATAGCCAAATGATAACAAGCTATGTATAGCAGTAATAGCAATTTATAACCAAATGCTATCTATAAACCAGCAACCTAAAAATCTAACAGTCCAACAGATATCAGGTTAAAACAATACAAGATAAAACATGATATCACCGCATAACCAAATATAACCAATATAAATATGCACTAAATCTAGAAAAATTTCTAGAATTTATTTACCTGTTAGCCGTCTGGAGATGTCCTGTCGCCGCCAAATCCCCAAATTGACCTCGTCAATTATACCTCGAATTTCCGAAACCTAAAAATCGTCGAAAATCCGTACAACTCCGAAAATACCCAAAGACCCTAAGGAACTCGGAAACCTAGGCTCTGATACCAAATAAATTGTCACGCCTCGAGGGAGTCCCCGCCAGACAAAAATCCGGTAGCACCTCCCCTGTACGGGTGACAATACCAATTTTTAATACAAGGCCTACACGGCCACTATACATCGGTCAACACGACCGAAACATACCACAACACAATATACATAATATGCGGCCTCAGGCCATCAACCAAAATAAGTAAAAGATCTAAAACATCAAGACCTACCCTTACGCCATCGGCGAGAACCTCTGACCAAAACGAACCGAATATAAGTCCACAAGGACATAACTAATATAACCAAAACATCCACCGGTATACAATCCAAACATAAGTCCTAAACATATCCTCTAATAAAATCCCAATCCATAAAACTAATAACGAAAATCATAAGACCAATAAAACCTATCCACTTCGATGAGGGGGATTGGCAACTGGACTCTCCTGACAGCATCATCTTGAAATAAATATAAAACCACGGGATAAGTTCAAAGAACTTAGCGGATATTTGTTGATATGAAAAGCAAGATATAGCTAACAATACTAATCATGCCAGTACAGTCTCATATATATGGTAAGTAAGAAATAAATGCAAAAGGACTGTACTCACCTGAATCTCCTACCCTGATATAGGAGCAAGTGCCCTACAATAAGAGTCATCACCCTATACAAACATGTATCATGTATGCATGGCAATCATATGCAACATCCAAGGCATCAATACAATAATGCAGCAAACACAATACAAATGCAATCCATGCAAAAATGCATGCTGTGCATATGACATGGTCACCCCTGACGCCAGTCAGCCGCCTCACACGCGATGGTGAAGCCGAGTGGGTAGGGCTATGACAACTGTGCACTCTGCCATCACTGCTCCTGAGTGACCGAGTGGACAGGATGCTGTCGGAGTACACTTATCCTCCTGCCCCAAACATAGTGGGGGAGCTAAGCTCTCATCTCCCGGTGTCGTAGACAAGAGGAGGGATCCCTGCCCGCTACCACACTACCTCATCGCTACCCATGAGTGGACCAGCGGAGCCTGACAGAGCAACTGCACACACCCTCCTGATGTACCACTAACCCATGAGTGGCAGTGTGTGCAGGCCATGTAACTAGCTGCGGGCTCAACAATAATGGAACCCCGTCCAACCAACATGCAATCATGCAAAAATGGTGCATGATACTAAAATATGTAAATCCTACTCAAAATACCTATCCGAATAATATGTACAATCAGTATGTACATATCCCTAATCCAAGTACTATGATCCAAATAAACAGGGAAATATAATCATATCCTATCACATGCATGTATCAAGTAGGCACCAAAAGCATACCAGGCATATAAACATGAAAAATTATTGTAAGCTATCCTAACTAGCATATCAACTTGACTTAATCTAAAAGTTAAGTCAAAATACCCGCCTGAATATATATCCACAAAAAGAACCAAATCGTCACATTTGGGGACACGCCTGATAATAGAAACACAACTATAGTTAAGCACAAAAATACAATTCACCGACAAATCGAATACTTAATCGATTTCCTTCATAACCCAATTAACCCAAACTATTTCCAATTTTCCTTGTCCACAAATATCCCTATAATTAATTTAGCTCACTAAATCAATAGATAAAAATTTTGATTAATTAATGATAAGCTAATTAATCAATTAAACCTAGTTTAACCCACATTTTAACAACCTAAGCCAAATAAATAAAATTTAATGGCTTTTTAATTTATCCAATAATTGTACCAATCAATTTACCAAACTAATTCCTAATCACATAACCTAATTCATCTCCTACCAAAAATCCTCAAGATCAAACCCGCCCTAGAAATTCCACCGACAGTCGATACCCCCAACTCAATTTCTTAAATTCACAGTCGACACCTCCACCCACAGCCCACTAACATCCGACCTTGCACGACCACCTCCCAACCCTAACCACACGACACCCTCCAAATCAAACCCTCACAGCGTCTCACAGCCGACCCCCAATTCCTTCCCTACTTCCCTATTCACCATCACCAACCACACTCACCGATCGACCAAAACAGAAAAGACCCTTACCTACTCCAGCGACCACCGGCCAGAAGGACAGAGGAGGAGGCGTCCGCTGTATCAGAAGAGGACGGCATCGCCGTCTAGGGCAGAGGAGTCCGGCAAGCACGGCACGCGTGGCTGTGGTCGGCGAGGAAGAGAGCTCGGCGGCGGTTCGATGGCTCCGGTTGCGATGAACCGGCGGCGGCCTGAGCACCGAAAAAGGAGAACGGTGGCCGGCGCTTGTAGAGGAACGGCCGACGCGATCTAGTTGTCGCGGCTATGAGCGGCGATGATTCCATGGCCGTGGAGGCCGACGCGTGCGGAGGAGCGGCATCGGGCGTGGCAGCGTCGGGCTGCCGCGAGAAAGAAAGCTGTCGCCGGCGGAAGTTGGCTCGCGAAAAGGGAACTGCCGAACGAAGGAAGTCGCTGCGGGGGAAAAGAAAAAGAAATAGAAATTAGGTTTTCCATCGCGTATTTATCCCCTTTAAATAAACCCCTCTAAAGCCTATTTATTTTATCCCCGTAAAAATCTCGTACGGAGTTCGTTTAAATCCAGAAAAAATCCGGAAAAATTCCTAAAATTCACTAAAAATCCCAAAAAATTCCCAGGATTATTTCCTTAATTCTTTGGCCATTTAATTTAATATTTTAAATTTTCCAGTATTTAACACGACATGCAGGCCGTATTATGAATTACAATACATCATCATCCAATCATATTGGGGTTATTGGGACATGACAATCACAGAATTATATATAATTCTAAATTATGTATTTTTACAGAAAATTTCTATAATTTTTTCTATTTTTTTTTCAATTTTATGAGTCACCTCTCCGTAACGGTCCCGCTAAGCGGTTTCCGGGCGTGATCGCAGGACAAGGCCCCTTTCGGGGATAGGGGCAGCGCCCCTACTCATAAAATAAACTTTGTGAGTGTCCCTACTACGATCTTACAATGACTAAAGTCGTTGTCCCAAAAACCTAAAGCGAGAACTCACCGTTTCGGAGAGTTTTTCTCGATGGTTGAAGCCTACAAGTGTCCCAACACTCGTTGCTTCGACTCTTCAAGAAAAATACCTAAAAATTCAATAAAAATAGGAAATTCACAGAAACATAAAAATTTGTAATTTTTATATCTAATACAAAAACTACAAAAATAAAATACAAACATGCTTCGCACGTGGCTCTGATACCACTATTGGACTTTCCGAGCCGCAAAACCGCTTTTTGCGTTGCAGAAACCCCGGAAGTCCGGCCATGGATCCGTGCGAAGATATATTAAAATAAAAAATATGCATGTGCTAAGTAAACCTAGATCTACCTTAGATCTAGAAGTTGAGAGTATTACCCTCATAGCGACGCCCTTCGCTTATGCCGCTCGTCTAAACGTTTCGTCGGAACTCAAGTCTCAAGTGAACACTCCTCTATTGGTATCCACACAGACAAATAGTGGAGAAAAATACCTTAGAGTGTGCTAGCACCCTTTAGGAATTTCGGCAAGATGAGGGATTGGAGAGCTTGAAAAGGTGATCCAAGGAAGAAGATGAAGTTGGATAGTAACTCACAAAATGAATCCACCCACGATGAATAGTGGCCGGTCACTTCAAGTTGGGGGGTTACATGCATGCATGTAACTCCAAGAGCCAATGGTTCTTGGTCTCCCTCATGAGGTGGCACCACATGATAAGTCCATGATGATGTGGAGCATCATCATTGGCCGGCCATGCCAAGTCATCATCATGACATGACATTTGGTCAAGTCAAACTTGACCTTTCATCTTCCCTCTCAAGTCAAGTCAAACTTGACCTCTAATCTCCCATGGTTGATCAAATCTAACCACTTGACTCAAGTCAATTTGATTTAATGAATCTCTATTCATTAATTTAAATTGACTTAATGAATCAAATCTAAATTAGACTCATTTAACACTTCAATCAACTTGAGTCTAACTCAATTAGTCTAATTTGGATTACTCTTAATCCAATTTGGTTCATCCCATGAACCTAATCCTCATGGTTCATCATATGAACCTAATCTCCATCTAATTGCCCTTTGTGTGTGACCCTATAGGTTCTTGTAACGTTGGCAATGTCCCTAAACCGATTTAGGAACATAAGCAATGAGCGGTATCTAGCAACACATCATTGCTACACAAGTTACAAGAATGTTGAGCTCCAACATCACCTTTGTGACTACTAATTGTGACTCTCACAATATGTGACAATGTCCCTCTATCCTTGACATATAGATTGACCAATCGAGGCATAGACCGTGTCATCCTTGGTACAATCTATATCTTGAACTCCAAGTAGACTCACTCTAATCAAATTGGCTCAATATCTCATATTGACTCATTTGGGCATGGCCATGCTCTTCGTGGTCTCACTCTATCAAGAATATTGATGTCACTCCCGTCATATGGGAGGGATAGATCCCATCTACATCACTCACATCCCTCCGCATAATTTGTTACATACCCAGTAATCGCCTTTATAGTCCACCCATTTACAGGTGACATTTGACGAAGCCAAAGTATGCAACTCCTTATGTAGGGAACCATGGTGACTTCAGGTCTAAGGACTAATAGTCATACTTATAGCCACATGAGAAAGTATATGACACTCATATAACGATCCATGATACTTTCTCATGGTGGGTCATTCAGTATACATTCTCCAATGCATACCCATGTGTCAACTTGATATCTCATATCCATGACTTGTGAGATCAAGTCATCGTGTTGACCTACATGCTAGTCTCTACGCATTAACATTGTCCCTGAATGTTAATACTCGACTATTAAGAGTAGTGTTCTCTATATCATCTCATTATCGATTCAACCAATCGATTGATATAGATAAGAACCTACTACTCAAGGACGTTATTATATTTAGTTATTTGCCACCAATACAAGTAAATATAATAACCATGCCTTTATAAATAGGAATATGATACAATAATGTCCAAACAACAATTATCACATGATTGGCTCTAGGGCTTTCACTAACAGCTTGATCATTGGGGCCTTTTGGCGGTCATTCTTTGGCTATGAAATAACTTGATCACGAGGTTATAAATGGAGCTCAAGTGGGAGGATTTCACCAAGACTTTAAGGGAGCTATTGGAGGGGAATTGATGTTGCATTTCAGTCCTTCAAGAGCCATCCAAAGCAAGCAACAAGAAAGTGTTCAAAGCAAAGAGTTGTAAAGCGTTCTTTACTTGTATTTCTTGTTTCTTTGTATTTCTTGTAGTATTACTGTTGTAATAGCTTGTACAAGGTTTCTCCACCTCCGACGTGTAGTCGAAAAGGAGTTTAGTTAGTGCCTTGCGCATAACTAGAGCTCGGAGAGCTCGCCCGAGGAGTAGGAACTATTCGGTTCCGAACCACGTATATCGTGTGTGTTTGCGTATGCTTATTTGTTGTTAGTATTCCGCTGCTGTCATGCCCCGAGAGTATACCGTACTGAAAATCAAACGGACGACATCTCTCCTGTACGCGGCAACATTTTGGGTTAATACAAGGCCCGTAGGCCCACAACAATAACATAATATAACATAATAACAGCAGCGGAAATAAAGACCACATACCCACAACATACATACCAAAAACATACAGGTGTACACCACCTGACAAGTCCACAATCATAAAACCGTAAATAAAACAACGACTACACAAATAGAGTCCACGACATCACGATAAAATCCATAATAACAACAAGTCCATACATATCAAAGTCCAAGACACAACCAAAAATGAACTCCTCGGGAGACTCGGAAAACAGAGAAGGGATGGATCGGTCAGCGTAGCTCCAAGTCGTCACAAAGGCGTCTACCTGTTACCTGGGCGACAGAAAAACCCAGGGTCGGTGGTGGTGAGTAAAACACAGTAGGTAATCAGAGAAAACATGTAAATATATGTATCAATATTACATGTCATTCAACAGTTTAAATCTACTCGAACAATGGGTATACATCAGCATAACAGGTATATATGCATGCATACACTAAATAAACTGAACAACAACGATGCTGACATACCTGACAGTCAGCTACTCTATCCTGATCCAACCTGGGCATATAACCACATCATAGGGTATAAAAGAATAGTACTAACTCACACAATATCCTGAATATGATCCAAGGGTATCACCGTGAATAACCAATAGGTATACAAGTACCAGCCTACTACCATATAGGAAATGCAGTAGCATGTATGAATATGTACAAACAAATGCAACAAGCATAGTACATACAAATGCATCAACAAAGTGAGTATACATATAGACTGTATCTATATGTAAACTAATCACCATCATCCATGTATATATATATACAAGCAGGTATGTATATATATATAACCATATGCAAAGCACCGTATTATACGGTAATGCAGCATGCATGGTCATGCCTGCTCACCCCTACTCGCTACCACAACCCCAGTGTGGCCTAGGTGGCATGACATGACAACTGTCCCAACTCACACCAACCACTACTATAGAGTGACTGAGTGGGCAGTATGATCAAGTAGCATATGAGCGTAAAGAGCTCGCTACACAACGGGGGTCCCTGCTGCTGGCTACTCCGACTGACACTACAAATGAGTGGTCGAGTGCCACGCACCCAGGACATCTACACGCAACTCCAACTACCATCGTCTATAATGGTAGAGTGCGGCACAACAAATGCTATGCCCTCACACTCGTTACTCCTCTAGGAGTAACACGGGAAGCGAGGATATTTGACGACTCTCTCTGACCCCAAGGGAGGCGATGTCGTCGTCGGTATGCATGATGACATGAGTCTTGTCTCACATACAGACATCTACCATAGACTCTCTGTTCAACAGAGAGTCACACCCAATTGATCAGTACACTCTCTATCCTGTAGAGAGTCATACTCATCTGATCATGACAAGCTAGGACCATTTGTCCGTAGCGACATACTGTCCACGACTCACCTGACCATTTACACAACCCGTGGTTGGTAAATAAATGTGCAACATACATGTATGAAATGAGTCCTACATTTAGGACCATACTTATCCACGGAGGACCTTTTTGCCAAATTTACAATTTAGGTCATCCTTCGTACTCTAACATCTACACCCTACTAAACAGTTAGACCTACTTACATCACATCTGTAACTCCTAGATCATGCTAGGGAATATGTGATATCAACAATTGAGCACACATATATATCAACGATAAGTTCAAGCATACGATAAATAGAGCAGGGTGAAGGTAATATGAACACTTAACATGCTAATATCTATGTCTAAATCTAAAAGTCATTACATCTACCCGACCGGTAGGAAATTACCTACCTACTGTCAATGCTCGTAGTAATAAACTCCTCACAGCCACGGACCCGTCTCGTATCCACGTCCTGCAAATATCATCAATTATCATTCAGTGAAAACATACAACAATAATATGATTAGCTACTACATTATCCACATATCCGTATCCCTTATCGAATACGATTTAGAAACCCCAATTAGCCAGACTTGACCATTTATTTTACATCCATCAGTTTCAATTAGCAAAAGTGCTAACTCCCTCATTGTATATTTTAATCTCATAAGGACCTTTTTTACCTATTGTAATAAGTATCAGCAAAATGATTATAAATACTAATTTTCATACACAACACTTAAATCACCACTGCCCCCTACTATAATTAGTTCTATTATTAACATCCATCATTCCCGGTTAACAAGTATGCTAACCTATAACCGTTTACAGCCATCCCTACCTATTTTATCCATCAGGACAAGCCACACACATCCTCTCCTCTCACTCACAGCCAATACAATACATTGAACTGGACTGGTAGAAAGAAAAGTAGGCAATCAGCTTACCAACAATTGAAGTCTCCACCGGCAGCAAATCCCCTAGAATTGGCAGTCCCGTTCAACTGATCGAACCCACTGCCCAAACCCCAACAACATCACCCATGAATCTTTACCGAAAAGAATTCACATAACAAAGGAAAATTATTCTTCCTTACCCAAAATTGAACTTCACCGGCAATTAGAATCCCCAATAACCGGCAGCCACCCCCTGTTTGCCGACCCACCTCTGACAGCCGAAATCTCCCCCAATTCTTCTTGGTTCGCCGGACACCCCAACCACAATGACGCTGCCCTAATTGATAGGTCAAGCTCAGAGAAGGAAAACCACTGCCAACATTCATCCATAACCAGATCCCCTTTGAGATCAAAGGAAAAATAGGGAACAGACAGTGCCTTACCTAGCACTCACAGCGATCATCGGCGCAACCTCCACTTTGACTCGGGAAGAATGACTTCCAATAGAACATGCCACCATTGACTCGTATTCTCGGCCTTTTCTTGTCAACACCTATCGGCCTCTTCTCCTACAGCTGAATCTCCGACCGAAATTGTGTCGACAGTGCCTGAGATGTGGTGGAGACGACGACACAGAGAGATCGTGGGGGAGGCGAGGGAGATCAAGAGTCGGGAAGAAGGAGATCGCGAGGAGGTTGTGCGTGGTGGAGAAGAAAAGAAGGGATTTTTTTTGACTGGGAACAACACTCGGTGAAGTCGGCGAGAAGTCGGCGAGAAACGGAAGGGAGGAAGCAGCGGCTTTTAATGGTTTAACGAGTCGGGTGGTTGTTTTTTTTAACGGGTTAGGCTTTAAACCCAATAAACCATTAACCCTAAATTTAATTAAATCTAAGTTTAATTAAACTAATAAAATTCCTTAAGCTAGGTTAGATGTAATTAACTCCTAACCATACCTATTTTTTTATTTTTATTTTTATTTTTATTTTTTGGTATTTTACATTCTCCCCCACTTATTAAAATTTGGTCCCCAAATTTTGTACTTAAATGCAAAAATTAATTCAAGCATATTCTGAAATAACCACATACCTCAGGTAAACAAATGAGGGTATCGAGCTCGGATAGTATCCTCCAGCTCCCATGTAGCCTCCTCATCCGTATGATGCTGCCATCCCACCTTTACGAGTCGGATGATTTTGTTCCGCAACTGCCGCTCCTTGCGACCAAGAATCCGCACCGGAGTCTCCTCATAAGTCGCATTCGCCTGGAGTGGAAATGGAACTTCGTTCAAAACATGGTCAGATCGCGGCACGTATTTCCTCAGCATAGATACATGGAATACGTTGTGAACACCCGCAAGTGTCGGAGGTAAAGCCAACCGATAAGCTACACCTCCAATCCGCTCTAATATCTCAAATGGACCAATGTAACGTGGAGCTAATTTCCCTTTTAGCCCAAATCTCTTGACTCCTTTGGTGGGTGACACTCGTAAGAATACATGGTCCCCGACTGAAAATTCCAAAGGTCATCGCCTCCGGTCGGGATAACTCTTCTATCTATCCTGTGCCTCAGATAACCATCGTCTGATCACTCTACCAACTCTGCATCCTGCTGGATACTATGAGGCCCCAATATCTGTTGTTCCCCAACTTCCTCCCATAACACAGGAGATCTGCAGGGTCTATCGTATAATGCCTCGAAAGGAGCCATCTGGATAGAAGAGTGGTAGCTGTTGTTGTAGGCAAACTCCACTAAAGGAATGTGATCCTCCCAACTGCCATCGAAATCCAAGACGCATGATCTCAATAGATCCTCCAAAGTCTGAATGGTACGTTCAGACAGTCCGTCTGTCTGTGGTTGAAAGGTTGTACTGAGTCGAAGCTCTGTGCCCATGGCCTGCTGCAGACTCTGCCAGAATCGCAAAGTAAATCGTGGATCTCTATCAGATATGATACTCAACGGTACACCATGTAATCTGATGATCTCTTGGCAGTACAATTCCGCTAGATGATCCAATGAGTCCGTCTCACGTATCGGAAGGAAGTGAGCGGATTTGGTTAATCAATCCACGATCACCCAAATCGCAGTATGTCCTTTACGAGTTCTGGGTAATCCCGTAACGAAGTCCATCATAATATTTTCCCACTTCCAATCCGGGATTAGAATTTCCTGAAGTAAGCCAGCAGGTTTCTGATGTTCAGCCTTCACTTGTTGGCATACTAGACATCGTGCAACAAAATCTGCAATATCCCATTTCATACCGTTCCACCAGTAGAAACGCTTCAAATCTCGGTACATCCGAGTACCACTAGGATGTATAGCAAATCTCGACTGATGTGCTTCCTATAGCAATTCTTCCTTAACTGGGTGTGTGTCCGGAACACATAGTCGTCCTCGGAAATGAAGTACACCATTCTCGTCACTCGAGAAATTCGTCTGACGCTCTGAGTCTATCGTGCTGCTCAAGAACTGCAGATGCTAGTCACTAACTTGTGCTTCCTTAATCCTCTTAGCAATGGCGGACTGGGCAACCATAGATACCAATAATCCCTGGGATGCTTGACCATGTTTCGACAATCCTAACTCTGAGAACTGTCGAACTAGATCGGTAACCGCTGTCAGATGACTGGCCAGAACTCCCCGAGACTTTCTGCTCAGCGCATCTGCTACCACATTAGCTTTTCCCGGATGATACTAGATGGTGCAGTCATAATCCTTCAGATATTCCATCCACCGTCTCTGTCTCAGATTCAGCTCTTTCTATGTGAATAAATATTTCAGACTTTTATGGTCTGTGTAAATCTCAAACGTAATCCCATACAAGTAGTGCCTCCATATCTTCAATGCAAAAATAATGGCGGCTAACTCCAGATCATGCACTGGGTAATTTCTCTCGTGATCTTTTAGTTGACGGGAGGCATAAGATACCACACGGTTGAACTGCATCAGAACTGCTCTCAACCCTTGGATAGAAGCATCCGTATAGAGAACCATCCCATCAACACCAGAAGGAATCACTAAGATATGTGCAGAAACTAGCCGTCGCTTAAGCTCCTGGAAGCTAGTTTCACAGGCCTTTGACCAGGTGAACTTGACCCCTTTCAGAGTCAGGCGAGTGAGTGGCATGGCGATACTCGAGAATCCCTCCACGAATCTCCGATAATACCCAGCCAGACCAAGGAAACTACGAACCTCCTGCACTGATTTTGGTTGCTCCTAACTAGTAATCGCCTCAATCTTCTGGGGATCTACAGAAATCCCTCTGTTGGACACTACATGTCCAAGAAAACCCACTGAGGATAACCAGAACGCACACTTGCTAAATTTGGCATACAACTGCTCCTGTCGCAACGTCTCTAATACTATTCGCAGATGTTGTTCATGCTCCTGCTCTGATCGTGAATAAATCAATATATCATCGATGAACACTATCACAAACTGATCTATATACCTCAGGAATACCCGGTTCATTAAGTCCATAAATGCAGCTGGAGCATTGCATTCGTGAGACCGAACGACATCACTAGAAACTCGTAATGCCCATAACGGGTGTGGAAAGCTATTTTCTGAACATCCTCATCTCTTATCCGAAGCTGATGATATCCTGAGCGCAGATCAATTTTAGAATACACACATGTATCCTTGAGCTGATCGAACAAATCTTCTATCCTCGATAGTGGATATTTGTTCTTAACTGTGACTGCATTCAGTTGTCGATAGTCAATACATAGCCGCAATGATCCATCCTTCTTTTTAACAAAGAGTATCGGTGCTCCCCATGGTGAAACACTACGGCGGATGAATCCATTATCCAGCAACTCCTGCAGTTGAACATTAAGTTCATTCAGCTCCTTTGGCGCCATCTGATAAGGAGGTTTCGATATAGGTGCAGTTCCTAGAATCACCTCTATCGTAAATTCCACTTGCCTAGGAGGTGGCAAGCCTAGAAGTTCATCTGGAAATACATCTGAATACTCTCGGACTACTCGCACATCAGAGAGAGGTGGTAGTCCTTCATTCTCAACTTTGACCAGAGATAGCAAATAACCCTGACAACCCTGGGCCAATAACCTCTGAGCCTGTATAGCCGATATAATGGATAATCCATCATCTCTAGTACCAACAAATTCCCAAGCTGGTTGATCTGGAGGTTGGAATGTCACCACCCTTGCTCTACAATCCACTGTAGCGTGATAAGCGGCCAACCAATCCATACCGAGAATAATATCAAACTCTATCATTTCCAACACCTGGAGGTCCACTGTAAGGATATGCCCGTCAAAATCTAATGGAAAACCCTTGATTTCTTAGTGGCTAGTCAGCACCTCTCCTGATGGCAAGGATACTGCTAACCCACAAGAATGAACTCTTGGGATTCTTCCAACTCTACCCATTAATACTCTAGATACGAATGAATGAGAACTACCGATATCAATCAACGTATCAGCATATATAGAATAAACTGAAACCATACCGCGTATGACTGATCCTTCAGCCCGCTGTGCCTCATCTCTAGTGATGGCAAAAACTCGTCCAGTCTCAATATTCGTCGGCTATATCCCTGACGAAGTAGTAGTGTGTCTCCACTCCTACCGGATCCGCTCAGGGTACCGAGGCCGAGTCAGCGTGCAGGCATAAGATATCCCTGAGAGTTGGCTGGTAAGAACTGTTGTGGTGCGGATACTCCTGGATAGTAGATCACCGGAGATGCAGGATATTGGATCGCTGTCGGCATCACTGTATAGGCACCCCCTGCATCTGGTACAACTGAGCTGGTGGAGGTACTGGCTGCCTCTGTCCATAAGTCTGAGTCCGCTGTGTCCGCCCTTCGCCGCCTTTGGGTAGACTTCTTCCCCTTGTTGGAGCTATCAGGAAACTCCAACTATGCTTTCAGGGTACAATCATGGCTAGTATGACCCGGTTGTTTGCAATAATAGCAAACCGGCTGCTCCAAAGGACACTCTGATACTCTGTGGCTTTCAGATCTACATTTATAACATCCATTCCTGCTTCGGCCTTTACGGCTACTCTGAGACCCTCCAGAAAACTCTGATGCTGGACGCTTCCCCTTCTGTGATCTAGCTGACCCTCCTACAGCACCTCACGTAGTTCCTTTTTGCTCCCCTTTCTTCTGAGTCCCCTGAGCTGAACTCTGGTTCTGCTGCTTGCCCTTAGTCATTTGCTTCTCGATATCTTTCTCCCTGGAAATTTGCTAGGAAGTCATCTCGATGAAGAGGGCGCGGTCCAATGCCTCCCTGTATGAGGTAATGATAGATCCTGACATCCGGCTCCGTATATAGGTAGCAAGACCCTGAGTGAATTGATACATCTGATCTGCATCCTGTGCTACTAGGTGAGAATAGAACTCTGACAGTCTGGTAAACTCTGCGTTGTACTCCATCATAGAACGATCACCTTGCTTCAAGCTCAGAAATTCCTGATGACGTGCTGTAGAAAACGTCGAAGGAAAGTACTGTCTCCAGAAAGCGTCTCGAAAGCTGGCCCAAGTAATACCACGCTCCCCGAGTAGAGTCTTCTGCAATTTCCACCAAGTGATAGCCTGATCTCTGAGATGATATGCAGCAAGGCCCACCTTCTCCACATCTGTACAGTTCATGTACTCGAAGGTGTCTTCGATATTTTCCATCCATGACCGGGCAATCCATAGGTCGGGCTCCCCTCGGAACAAGGTGAACTTTTCCTTGGCCGATCGTGCTAACACGAGTATTCGTGCCTTATCATTAAGCCAACTGGACTCTGTAGGCTCTGGCATAGTCAGTGGTACATCCGGATTCTGAGGCTCCGAATCACCAATAGGGGAAAACTGAGGCTGTTCCCGAATAACGGGCTCAGTAGTAGCAGCCTCCTGTCCCTCAGCTCCGACAGATCGCCTTGATGGACGACCTCTACTACGAGTCCGCATAGGTGCCATAACCTTTGACGATATACACCTGTTGAACAAATTTAGATAAGTAACTATCTGAAATATGAGTTATCAGGAATAATCACTTCGTGCTGCCTGGAGCTTATGCCGCTGTCAATCCCATCTCACAAAAACCAAATCCGAAAAATATATCGACTCCCGAGAATCCAAGACTCAAAACAAAAATCATTGTATGGCATTATAGAACCTTCGGCTCTGATACCAATAAAGTTGTCACGCCCCGAGAGTATACCGTATCGAAAATCAAACGGACGGCATCTCCCCTGTACGTGGCAACATTTCGGATTAATACATGGCCCGTAGGCCCACAACAACAACATAATATAATATAATAACAGCAGCGGAAATAAAGACCACATACCCACAACATACATACAAAAAACATACAGGTGTACACCACCTGACAAGTCCACAATCATAAAATCGTAAATAAAACAACGACTACACAAATAGAGTCCACGACATCACGACAAAATTTATAATAACAACAAGTCCATACATATCAAAGTCCAAGACATAACCAAAAACGAACTCCTCGGGAGACTCGAAAAACGGAGATTGGATGGATCAGTTTGTCACGCCCTGAGAGTATACCGTATCGAAAATCAAACAGACGACATCTCCCATGTACGTGGAAACATTTCGGGTTAATACAAGGCTCGTAGGCCCAAAACAACAACATAATATAACATAATAATAGCAGCGGAAATAAAAAATCACATACCCACAACATACATAATCAAAAACATACAGGTGTACACCACCTGACTAGTCCACAGTGATAAAATCGTAAATAAAACAACGACTAGCCAAATAAAGTCCATGACATCACGATAAAGTCCATAATAAACTAGGGTCCATGACATAGGACCAAAATCCATAACACATAAACAAAGTCCAAGCCATAAGAAAAACGAACTCCTCGGGAAACTCGAAAAAATGGAGATGGGATGGATTGGTCGGTGCAGCTCCAAGTCGTCACAAAGGCATCTACCTGTTACCTAGGCGACAGAAAAACCCAGGGTCGGTGGTGGTGAGTAAAACTCAGCAGGTAATCAGAAAAAACATGTAAATATATGTATCAATATTACATGTCATTCAATAGTTTAAATCTACTCGAATAACGGGTATACAACAACATAATGGGTATATATGCATGCATACACTAAATAAACTGAACAACAATGATGCTGACATACCTGACAGTCAGCTACTCTATCCTGATCCAACCTGGGCATATAACCACATCATAGGGTATAAAAGAATAGTACTAACTCACACAATATCTTGAATATGATCCAAGGGTATCATCGTGAATAACCAACAGGTATACAAGTACCAGCCTACTACCATACAGGAAATGCAGTAGCATGTATGAATATGTACAAACAAATGCAACAAGCATAGTACATACAAATGCATCAACAAAGTGAGTATACATATAGACTATATCTGTATGTATACTAATCACCATCGTCCACGTATATATATATAAGCAGGTATGTATATATATATAACCATATGATATAATGCAAAGATGCATGGTCATGCCTGCTCACCCCTACTCGCTACCACGACCCCAGTGTGGCCTAGGTGGCACGACATGACAACCGTCCCAACTCACACCAACCACTACTATAGAGTGGCCGAGTGGGCAGTATGATCAAGTAGCATATGAGCGTAAAGAGCTCGCTATGCAACGGGGGTCCCTGCTGCTGGCTACTCCGACTCATACTACAAATGAGTGGTCGAGTGCCATGCACCTAGGACATCTGCACGCAACTCCAAATACCATCGTCTATAATGGTAGAGTGCGACACAACAAATGCTATGCCCTCACACCAGTTACTCCTCTGGAAGTAACCTGGGAGGCAGGATGACTGACAACTCTCTCTCAACTCCAAGGGGAGACGATGTCGTCAGTATGCATGCAATGACATGAGGGTACTGTCTCACATACAGACATCTACCATAGACTCTCTGTTCAACAAAGAGTCACACCCAATTGATCAGTACACTCTCTGTCCTGTAGAGAGTCATACTCATCTGATCATGACAAGCTAGGACTATCGGTCCGTAGCGACACACTGTCCATGACTCACCTGACCATTTACACAACCCGTGGTTGGTAAATAAATGTGAAACATACAAGATTGGAATGAGTCCTACATTTAGGGTCATACTTATCCACAGAGGACCTTTTTGCCAAATTTACAATTTAGGTCATCCTCCGTACTCTAACATCTACACCCTACTAAACAGTTAAACCTACTTACATCACATCTGTAACTCCTAGATCATCATAGGGAATATGTGATATCAATAATCGAGCACACATATATATCAACGATAAGTTCAAGCATACGATAAAGCGAAGCAATATATGAACACCTAACATGCTCATATCTATGTCTAAATCTAAAATTCATTACATCTACCCAACCGGTAGGAAATTACCTACTTGCTGTCAATGCTCGTAGTAATAGAGTCCTCAAGTCCGCGGACCAGTCTCGTATCCACGTCCTGCAAATATCATCAATTATCATTCAGTGAAAGCATACAACAACAATACAAATTAGCTACTACGTTATCCACATATCCGTACCCCTTGTCGAATACGATTTAGAAACCCCAATTAGCTAGACTTGACCATTTAATACCATAATTCACCGAGTTCACAAATCCACTCGCAACATAAATAGGGCTTCACCCCAACGCACTATACAGATACAAAATCTGATAGCCCTACATGATCAAACCCCAACTCGCAGCCGATCATAGCTTATGAACAACTACACTGACACTATAGACCCGTTTACAGCTCACTCACAGCCGGTCAAAACATAACCTCACAACCCCCACATCCATTCAACACTTCCTAAGCAACCCTTAGCCATCTCCACCGATTGGAAATCACTGCATAAAAAGGAATTGATCTTGCTTACAAACCCTAGAAGTTTCACCGGTGGCAATCCTCCCTAACTCTGCCCTGTTCAACTGCTCGAAACCACTCCCCAAACCTAATCGGACACTTCGGCAATCAAACTAACCCTAACAGCATCACCCATGAATCTTTCCCGAAAGAAATTCGCTGAACAAAAAGAGAAATTGAGCTTGCTTACCAGAAATTGCAGCTTTGTCGGTAATAGAATCTCTCCGGCAGCAACTCCCCAGAATCCGATGGTCCTGTTCACCGGACAATCGACTTCCCAAAACAAAACTCAACCTTAGCACCTGGATCTTCCCTAACATCTTGTTGACATCTGAGGTAGGGAGCAATACAACCGGTGCTTACCTTTCTCCGACCCCAAACGACAGTGAAAATGTTCGGTTCACCGGAAAAGTACCGAACGCCGTCGCTACCCTATTTCACCAACCCACGCTTAAACAACAAGAGAGCACCAAAATGACAAAATTTGGCCAAGGTAGGGAAGAAAATCCTTACCTATTACCGACTGTCAGTGGCCACGACTCCTTTCCTTCGAATCGGCGGCTCTGATCGCTTCCACCGCCCCAAATCAACGCTTCCAGCCGTCCCGAGAAGGCCGTCGAGTTCGTCGGCTACTGCTTGCGGAGGGGAGAGTCATGCGACGAGGAGACCAGCGAGGAGGGGGCGTCCGATGGGCGGCATACCATGAAGGCAAGATCTCGCGGAGAGGGGGGGGGGGGAATCGTCGCGCGTGAAGGCAGAGGAAACGGAAGACGCTCGGTTTAAGTCGCGATGTGAAACCGTAACCGGACGAAAAGTGCGTTACCGGGAGATAACGGGTCGGGTTTCTTTTGTTTAACGGGTTGGATTTCCGACCCGTTAATCCCACTAACACTTACACAAAAAGGGGCTTAGAAATTTCCGTTCGAGTCCAGAAAAGTTCTGAAAAATTTCTGGAAAATTTCTATAGGGTATTCTCCTAATCACCCAACATTTATTATTATTATTATTTTTTATGGTATTTTATATTCTCCCCCACTTATTAAAATTTGGTCCCCAAATTTCGTATTTATATGCAAAAATTAATTCAAGCATATTCTGAAATAACCACATACCTTAGGTAAACAGATGAGGGTATCGAGCTCGGATAGTATCCTCCAGCTCCCATGTAACCTCTTCATCCGTATGATGCTGCCATCCCACCTTTACGAGTCGGATAGTTTTGTTCCGCAACTGCCGCTCCTTGCGACCAAGAATCCGCACCGGAGTCTTCTCATAAGTCGCATTCACCTGGATTGGAATCAGAACTTCTTTCAGAACATGGTCAGATCGCGACACGTATTTCCTCAGCATAGATACATGGAATACATTGTGAACACCCGCAAGTGTCGGAGGTAAAGCCAACCGATAAGCTACACCTCCAATCCGCTCTAATATCTCAAATGGACTAATGTAACGTGGAGCTAATTTCCCTTTTAGCCCAAATCTCTTGACTCCTTTGGTGGGTGACACTCGTAAGAATACATGGTCCCCGACTGAAAATTCCAAAGGCCTTCGCCTCCGGTTCGCATAACTCTTCTGCCGATCCTGTGTCTCAGATAACCGTCGTCTGATCACTCGTACCAACTCTGCATCATGCTGGATACTCTGAGACCCCAATATCTGTCGTTCCCCAACTTCCTCCCATAACACAGGAGATCTGCAGGGTCTACCATATAATGCCTCAAAAGGAGCCATCTGAATAGAAGAGTGGTAGCTGTTGTTGTAGGCAAACTCCACTAAAGGAATGTAATCCTCCCAACTGCCACCGAAATCCAAGATGCATGATCTCAATAGATCCTCCAGAGTCTGAATGGTACGTTCGGACTGTCCGTCTGTCTGCGAATGAAAGGTTGTACTGAGTCGAAGCTCTGTGCCCATGGCCTGCTGCAGACTCTGCCAGAATCGCGAAGTAAATCGCGGATCTCTATCAGATATGATACTCAATGGTACACCATGCAATCTGATGATCTCTCGGCAGTACAATTCTGCTAGACGATCCAATGAGTCCGTCTCACATATCGGAAGGAAGTGAGCAGATTTGGTTAATCGATCCATGATCACCCAAATCGCAGTATGTCCTTTATGGGTTCTGGGCAATCCCGTAACAAAATCCATCGTAATATTTTTTCATTTCCATTCCGGGATCGGAATTTCCCGAAGTAACCCAGCAGGTTTCTAATGTTCAACTTTCACCTGCTGGTATACTAAATATCGTGCAGCAAAATCTGTTATAACTCTCTTTATACCAATCCACCAGTATAACGTTTCAACTCTCGGTACATCCGAGTACCACCAGGATGCATAGCAAATCTCAAACGATGTGCCTCCTGTAGCAACTCTTTCTTAAACACTGCAACTCCGAAACCCACTATCCTTATCAGAGAAGGAAAATTATCTTCTCACAAGATAAGTCCATCTACCGTCCAAAATCCACTCCATCACACACTCTGTAAGTGCAAGGGAGACTATAGCGCCCAATCTCGTAAGTTGCAATGGTTGCAACTGTTCGCGCTCCAGCAACTCCATTGTAGCTACCTAATAGCTTGTTAAATTCAATGAGCACTTCTGCTCCATACAACTACAAGTCCAGATAATAACTACTAAAGTCACGTCATGTATATGACAGCCCATTTCATAGTTTCTTAACTGTCATAAGTAAAAGATACGTTTCATTCAACTGCATCGAAATCGCTCCGATCCCTGAAATGACACATCTGCGTATAACATCCTTTTATCCACTCCGGAAGGATTAACTAATACTCGTGTAAAAGTTAATCACCATCTAGGTCTTGTAACTGGTTTCACCAGCTTCCGACTAAATGATTTCCAACATCACCTTTGTCAAATAATCTGTGGTATAGTAATGCTAAGACATTCTATCCACATCTACAGTACTAACCAAACCATACAAGGCAAACCACCATTTAGGGTGGTCGAGTGCGCAACATCCAACTACCACAATCAACAGTGTGTTGGTGCAGTAGGCACCTAAGTCAAACATAAGTTTTGATTATAGCAAACGATACAAAGTTAAGCATATATTGTTATCTCATGAGCTAAATCAAGTGTGCAGAAAAGTCTCAACACTGGAGCTGAAGGCTAGCGACACCCGGAGGAAGCCGCGGTGGTCAGGCGACACTCAAGAGACTTCGGAGGGAGCCGAAGGAATTGAGTGGAAGGCCGGAAGTAACACGTAAGTACTGAGGTAAGCTCGTGTGTGCGAGCGTAAGTAAGGTCGTATCCTCTTTACGGGGATGATCTTAAGCATAGATCCGACCAAATACTTCTTATAGATGGTCTAGGTCGAGATCGGACGGTCGACGATCGTCGAAATAATGTTTTCCTTAAGCTAACTTTGCCTTGCAGCCAACATCATCATCGCCAACCTGAAGGACTCGATCGCGCCCATCGATCAGTGACTACGGCTAGCACTGATCGATGCACAATGATCGGTGATGGCCATCAATGATCTGGTCAAAGGATCGACCTGTAGTCAAGAGTTATCACCATTTTTCAAGGGGTTTTGTGCCCATTTGTGATTGGCTAAAGACCCATTCGATGAGGGGCTTAAAGGCTATAAAAGGAGGGCCAAACCTAGGGTTTTTCATCAATTCAAAAGCTTCCAAGTGCTTCCGATACGCTCCGACTCTCCGACATCCCTACGACGAAGCGCTGCCGAGACGACGACTAGAGCTTCAACCTCTAATCTTTGAAGTCGTCGGTATAATCTTGAAATTTGTATAAGTTGTTTTTATTTCGAGCTTTAAATCATATCAAGGAGAGGGGGAGTTTCTCTCTACCTTGAGTCTTTCTTGAGTTTTTGTAATCGTTTAACTCCTATCTCCATCGAGAAGGAGTTCGTTTAGTATTTGCCCTCCGTGCGTGGTCAAGGACCATTAGGGCCTTGGAGTAGTAGCCGAAGGCTACGAACCAAGTAAAACCTATTTGTCTCTATTTACTTTATATTTCCGCTGCAATTAATTTTCTCTCGAGTTTTAACGAAAGAAACGAGAAATTTTTTTTATCGCTATTTACCCCCCCCTCTAGCGAACCGCATCGATCCAACAATTGGTATCAGAGCCGGGGGTTGCTAAGATTTGGTGAAACCACCAGTCTAGCCATTTTTCACAGATTTATTTTTCTTTTATTTCTGTTTATTTCAGATTTATTTCGCTTTGTTAAATTTACTCCCGCACTACTAATCCAAGACACGAGTCTTGGTACTTTTTGTGTGTTTTTGTCGTTGCTAGTTTTTTTTTCCTTCGTCTCCTTGTGTTCTTTGTTCTAATGGCCCATCTCAAAGGGTTTAGCACTGTCCGACCTCCGTTTTACAATGGAGATGACTTCCATTATTGGAAGGGTCGGATGGAATGCTTTCTTAAAACCCAAATCGAGATGTGGATCATAATCCAAACGGGTTTCACACTTCCGACTAATGAAGTGGGTGACTCCTTGGATTATGACCAATGGACCATTGCAACAAAAAAACAAGTCGAAGACGACGCTAAGGCAACACAAATCCTTCAATGCGGCCTATCCAAGGAGGAGCTAAATCGCGTCGGCCCCTTCATAAGCGCAAAAGATCTTTGGACAAAACTAGTGGAGCTACACGAAGGGATCGACGAAGCCAAGGTATGTAAGCGTGATCTTCTTTTCAATAAACTATATAACCTAAAAATGCAGGAACACGAGTCCGCGACACAACTTCACGCCCGAGTCCAGGACATCGTCAACAACCTACACGCAATCGGGCAAAAGGTCGAAAACTGCGACCTTATAAGGTATGTCCTAAACTCTTTTCCGAGGACTACCTTATGGGCATCCATGGTCGATGCCTTTAAGGTCTCCAAGGACCTTTCTAAAATTAGGTTAGATGAACTCTTTTCTAAAAGCAGTCTAACTCGGAGCCCGAGAGGGGTATAGCCTTGTTTGCAGGTTCAAAGAAGAAGAAAATCGCAAACAAGCCACCACCAACCGAGGAGGAAGACGAGTCCGAAGAAGAAGTTGACCCGGAGTTGACTGCCGAACTAATGAACCTAGCTCGAAGGATAGCCAAGGGACGAAAGCGAACCACGACTCGACCCAACCAAGGTAAGCCTAAAAGTTCTAATATTAGGTGTTATGGGTGCAACAGGTTTGGACATATCAAGTCCGAGTGCCCCAAGCTCAACCACCAAGCACCTAAGCACAAGAAGGCCCTCAACGCGACATGGGAAGAAGCGTCATCCGAAGAAGACGAAGACCACGTCTTCATGGCGAAATCAATTGAGTCAGACACGGAACCTGAACTTGAGTCAGAGCCTGAGGATGACTCGGACTACGAAGCTACCTTCAAGTCAAGCCACGGATACGCATCCGGTTCAAAAGATACCCTTAAAGTAAGTCAAACTTTATTTAATACTTTACATAATACGGTTAGGTTTTTATCTAGGAAGTTAGCTAAGTCCGAGTCCAAGGTCGAGACCCTTGTTGAGGAGGTTAAACTCCTCAAACACGAGGTCTCCCTAACCTCTTCGACTAGTCGAGTTCAAGAGAAGGACTCAACTCGAGTTGAAAAGCTCGAAGTTGAGAACTCTCTCTTGAAAAGTCAAGTCGAAGATCTTAGGAACACGTTGGAAAGGTTCACTTCGGGATCCAAAGGACTTGACCTCCTACTTGGATCTCAAAGGGCCGTGTACAACAAGGCTGGACTAGGGTTTAACTCAAACACGACTAATAGGTCGTATATGTCGATTGTAAGTCGACATAGGAAACATGTCCAAGCATGGGTCCCTAAGAACCTTTTGATTTCAACTCTAGGATCCAACCTGTACTGGATTCCCAAGGATCAAATCCACTATGTGGATAGACCGAACCGATTCAACGGTCTAGGGGGAGCTAGTACAAAACATGTTTGTGCTTTAACTTAGAAATTACATGTTTTAAACTTAGAATGTTTGTGCTTTAACTTAGAAATTGCATGCTTTAACTTAGAAAGTTTGTACTTTAAAACTTGTGAACTCAATTAGAACATGAACATAATCAACTTTGAAAAGATTGAGCCTCGGGGAGCCTCTTTTCAAAAATATAACCAACTAGAATTCTTCGAAAAGATTGAGCCTCGGGGAGCCTCTTTTCAAAAATAACCAGTTAGACTAGGAAATAATCTTAGGTGAGTCAAGTCATCATTTTCTTGAACATGGCTTTGTCTAAGGAAGTGGTCGATGATCCGATAAAAGAAGGCCCCTGTGCCTCGCCACGACCTGAAAGCCATGATCTTGAAAAGGTAAACTTGACAAGCCTAGGGTCAAATCCAAATCTAACATAAAATTTCTTGAACCTAAATGCACTTAATCAAATCAATTGGAAATCATCTCACAAAAAACACATAAGTATAACATGCTTGATCATATAGACACAGGTGAGATGACCTAGGTTTAACAACTTACAACCAATTTAAAAAATCTAACATCCAATCCAACCACCTTGTGTGTAGGATCAATGGATGTTGGACAGTGGTTGCTCCCGACACATGACCGGGGATCAACTCAAGTTTTCAAAGCTTCGATTCAAACGACAAGGATCGGTAGCCTTCGGAAATAACGGCAAGCTCAAAATCATCGGATCAGGTGATATTGAGCTCAATTCAAATTTTGTTATTCAAAATGTTTTACTAGTAGAAAATTTTCAATATAATTTACTTAGTGTAAGCCAATTGTGTGATAATAACTATAAGGTCATATTTCTAGAAAATGAATGCATAATTAATACCAACGAAACCGCTAAAACAATTCTTAAAGGAACTAGAAATAACAACATTTATACGATCAACTTAACTAACTCCTCAACTAAGTGTCTTATGACACGGCAAGAGGAATCATGGTTGTGGCACCGACGACTGGGTCACTCACACCCAAGACTCATCCACAAGATGAGTCAGAGTGGCTTAGTCAGAGGCTTACCCAACCTCAACAACTTGGTTAATAAAATCTGTAATGCTTGTCAACAAGGAAAACAACCTAGGACACAACACAAGTTAACTAACCAAGAACGAACCTCAAGTGTACTTGAGCTCCTGCATATGGGTCTATTCGATTCACATGGAGCCAAGTCACTCAATAGAAGTCAATATTGCTTAGTCATAATTGACGACTACTCCAGGTTTACCTGGGTTAGGTTCATCAAACATAAAAATGATACCCTAGATCAATTAATTAATCTATTTCAATTAATCGAGAATCAAAAAGACCTTAAGGTTAAAAGACTTAGAAGCGATCATGGTGGTGAATTCGAAAATCAAAGGTTCACCGACTTCTGTAACCTAAACGGATACCACCATGAATTCTCTTGCCCTAGGACCCCTCAGCAAAATGGCCTAGTGGAACGGAAAAACCGAACTCTACAAGAAGCCGCTAGGACCATGTTGAACGAATACGACCTACCCGATAGGTTTTGGGCAGAAGCCGTGAGTACGGCATGCTATGTCCAAAATAGGATCCTTATGGTAAAAAGGCACCTTAAGACCTCATACGAGATTTATCACAATAAAGTACCCAAAATCAAGTACTTTAGGGTATTTGGGTGTAAGGTACATATCCTAAACACTAAGGATTACCTAGGGAAATTTACATCCAAAACCACGACCAAAATCTTTCTAGGATACTCGACTACAAGTAGAGCTTATAGAGTATATAACCACGACACCCTTAGAGTTGAGGAAACCATTAATGTAGTGTTCGATGAAGGACACGAACCTACAAAACCCCCGGCAACCCCAATTAGCGAGCCGATTCATACTAGACCTAACTCTAATCCCGAGATCAGGTCTAGTGTTAATCCTAACCTAAGTCAACCAAGTCACTCTATTGATCAAGTGATAGATGACTCCAACCAAACTAGTGTTCAACCAAGTCACCCCATTGATCAAGCATTAGGTGACACAAACCCAACCCAATCTAGGATTCAAACTAACCACCCTATCGATCAAGTGATAGGAGATCCTAATCTAGGAGTTCGAACTAGAGCATCCTATAGGAACCTTAGTTAAATTTCCTTAATTTCAAAGATAGAACCCAAATCAATTGAACAAGCTCTTCTTGATCCCGATTGGATTATTGCAATGCAAGAAGAGCTAGCCCAATTTACTAGGAATGAAGTGTGGGAATTAGTACCACCACCTAAAGACAAAACGATAATTGGAACAAGGTGGGTGTTTCAAAATAAGCTTGATGATAAAGGTGAAGTAGTTAGAAACAAGGCTAGGTTAGTCGCCAAAGGGTTTAGCCAAGTCGAAGGCTTAGATTATGACGAAACCTATGCCCCAGTAGCTAGACTTGAATCCATTCGAATGTTGCTAGCTTATGTCGCACATTGAGGATTTAAGCTGTTTCAAATGGATGTTAAGTCGGCATTCCTAAATGGATACATTAAAGAAGAAGTTTATGTTAGCCAACCCCCCGGATTCGAAAATCTAGATAAACCCGACCATGTTCTGAAACTTAAGAAGACTCTCTATGGACTTAAACAAGCTCCTCGAGCTTGGTACGAGAGACTTTCAATCCATCTTAAGTCAAAAGGGTTTAACCAAGGCTTAGTTAACCCAACTCTCTTTGTAAAAACCTTAGGTAAAGAAATATTCATAGCTCAAATTTACGTAGACGATATAAGTTTTGGAACCTCTAACTCAGCCTTACTAAACGAGTTCGTTTCGCTCATGGAAAGTGAGTTCGAAATGAACTTGGTAGGCGAGTTAAGTTTCTTTTTAGGTCTACAAATTAAACAAACTAAGGATGGTATATACCTATATCAACAAAAATACACTAAGGAGTTAATTAAAATATTTGGAATGCAAGACGCTAAGGTAATAAACACCCCAATGGCGATAAATGTTAACATAGGAGAAGACCTAGAAAGTAAGTCCATTGACTTAAAGTACTATAGGAGCGCAATAGGAAGTCTCCTATACTTAACTGCGAGTCGACCTGACATTCTATTCGCAGTAAGTATGTGCGCCAGGTTTCAAACCTGTGCTAAGGAGTCTCACCTAACCCTAGTTAAGCGTATCCTTAGATATCTTAAGGGTACACTTAATGTTGGTATTTGGTACCCTAGATCTACGGAGTTCGAACTAATCGGCTACTCCGATTCGGATTATGCCAGTAGTAAGCTCGATAGAAAAAGTACGAGTGGTTGTTGTCAACTTCTCGGCTCGAGTCTAGTGAGTTGGTGCAGTAGGAAGCAACACTGTGTTGCTTTATCTACCACCGAAGCCGAATACATCGCGATAGGTGAGTGTGTCACGCAGCTTCTTTGGATGAAGCACACCCTCCGCGACTTTAAGTTAGACTTTATGAATACTAAACTTCATGTAGATAACATTAGTTCAATTAATCTTACAAAGAATCCGATATGTCACTCTAGGACCAAACATATAGAGGTCAAACACCATTTCATTCGAGAACATGTGGCCAACGGAGCAATACAACTCGAATATGTCGAATCAAAGTCTAACTTAGCAGACCTATTTACTAAACCCCTACCCGAAGCCGAATTTAGTCTATTAAGACGAAAATTGGGCATGTGCGTAATAGAATAGGTACATGCAAATTATATGTTCTTACTACTATTTCTTTAATTTCATTTTTATGGAACTAGCATAGGACATACCTTAGATATCATGCACCTATAGATTTAAGGAGCCAGTACATCTCACAACACATAGGACTAATGTGTTTGTGTACTTAGCCACGTAGATGAGCGTGAGATGTTAGGACCTTACTCCTGGTTCCAGATGTAGAGCTAGTGTATCGCTATGAACAACGGAGTATAATCATACATACTAACCGACTACCGGATCAGATGGTTGATCTTACATATCAATCAAGCCAAATATGAGTCGAACATTTTATAGATGAGCTTATTTTCAGTATATTATTTTTTTTATAAAAAAATGGGGAACATGCTTGGACTTTAAATTTAACACTTATTTTGTTTTCCGCACACCCCTTACTCTTTTCGATATACGACAAAAGGGGGAGAAAAAGGTCAAAGTTAAGGGGTCAAAATTTTTTGATAACTTAACTCTTACTTCATATTTAAACCAAAAGTTAAAACTTAGTTAACTTTTACCAAAAGGCCAAAGAATTCTTAAACTTATTTGTCTACGTTTACTTAAACTTATTTTTTAAAACTTTATGTCGTTAATGTTTTACTTAAGGGGGAGAAAGGGCTTAACTAAAACGTTTTACTAAAGCCAACTTTAAGTAATTACTTAAAGCAACCCTCAAGGGGGAGGATTAAGGCCTTTCTTCAAGACTCACCCTCGGTCAAGGGGGAGGTTTCCTCAAGGGGGAGTACTTGAACAAAATCCTTACTACTCCAACTTAATCTTCATATTTTTTGTTTCTCATGCACATTATTACTCTTCATGCTTGCTATTTACTTAACTTTGTATGTGGGTTTGCCATAAATCAAAAAGGGGGAGATTGTTGGTGCAGTAGGCACCTAAGTCAAACCTAAGTTTTGATTATAGCAAACGATACAAAGTTAAGCATATATTGTTATCTCATGAGCTAAATCAAGTGTGCAGAAAAGTCTCAACACTGGAGCTGAAGGCTAGCGACACCCGGAGGAAGCCGCGGTGGTCGGGCGACACTCAAGAGACTTCGGAGGGAGACGAAGGAATTGAGTGGAAGGCCAGAAGAAACACGTAAGTACTGAGGTAAGCTCGTGTGTGCGAGCGTAAGTAAGGTCTTATCCTCTTTACGGGGATGATCTTAAGCGTAGATCCGACCAAAGACTTCTTATAGATGGTCTAGGTCTTGGAGGACTCGATCGCCATCAATCACCGATCGCTGAAGATCGGCACTCGATCGATGTCCGCCATCACCGATCGATGATGGCCATCACCGATTGATGGTCAAAGGATCAGCCTCGAGTAGTCAAGAGTTATCACCATTTTTCAAGGGGTTTTGTGCCCATTTGTGATTGGCTAAAGACCCATTCGATGAGGGGCTCAAAGGCTATAAAAGGAGGGCCAAACCTAGGGTTTTTCATCAATTCAAAAGCTTCCAAGTGCTTCCGATACGCTCCGACTCTCCGACATCCCTACGAGCGTTAAGTTCAACCTCCAATCTTTGAAGTCATCGGTATAATCTTTAAATTTGTATAAGTTGTTTTTATTTCGAGCTTTAAATCATATCAAGGAGAGGGGGAGTGTCCCTCTACCTTGAGTCTTTCTTGAGTTTTTGTAATCGTTTAACTCCTATCTCCATCGAGAAGGAGTTCGTTTAGTATTTGCCCTCCGTGCGTGGTCAAGGACCATTAGGGCCTTGGAGTAGTAGCCGAAGGCTACGAACCAAGTAAAACCTATTTGTCTCTATTTACTTTACATTTCCGCTGCAATTAATTTTCTCTCGAGTTTTAACGAAAGAAACGAGAAAAAGTTTTTATCGCTATTCACCCCCCTCTAGCGAACCGCATCGATCCAACACAGTGGCCAGGTTACGCAACTCCAACAATCACGAACGGATCCAATCGTGTTCAGGATACATGATTCTCAAATCCCTGGATGACTAAATCGTTTAATAGTCTAACAACACAATCAAAACTCATATAATTCATACTAAGTATGAAATTGTCGTCCTCTATACACCTGCATCCCCTTTACTCTACGTTGATGATATATATTAATCATCACAACGACAATGATAATTGTATGACACCATGTCACTACAATATCAATACTCTAGTCGTAACCTAACCTTTGAGTATAAACCGGTGTCTTTGGACGATCTAAATAGATCATCTATCCACAACGAAGGATATTCTTCACTACAACTACTGTATTCCATCATCGATATATCCCCTCCAACATCTCCTATAATTACAACTCACATTCTTCCAATATCTATAGTGTTTAACAACACCGATACCCACAACACTATCACTCGATATGTGATCTTCGATACCAGACTATTTTCGCAATCATTTTGATCGCCTACTCCACTTGCCTAAGCAATGGTAAGGCTAGGAGTTCATCCAAAACTACATCCGAATGCTCTCGGATTATACGCACATCCGAGAAACATATCATACCATACTTGCAACAATTTGACCATCCGTAAGGATATGTCCACAGTAAAAGTATGTCTATCAGAGTCTAAGGGCATCCCTTGACTTCTTAATCATTGATCCTCATCTCACCTGACGGTAGAGATACCACCGACCCACAAGTCGATGTAAAGGACCCTTCTACTTCAGCTGAGAATGTTCTAGACAAAGATACTTGTAAACTACAAGTATCTCCCAATATATTAACCCAGAGGGTAAAACTAGCATAATACCTTGAACGATGAAATATCTGTCGATCCGATCCCAAAGGCTCCATGTAGGTCTCAGCCTTTCTCCGAAGAGAATAAGATCAGATCCAACAGTCCGCGATAAAACGGTCGCATTTCTGTGATGAATGATCCAAGGATTTTTCCCAGATCATCTGATCCATCCCTAAATCCTACGAGCTACAACTGTAGAATACCGAATAGATACGACCTTCGTCGTATATTCTCTCTTCTGCACTAAGCAAAACACATCTGGAGGTAACTGCTTGTTGTTGTCTGCTGAGTCTTCTACAATGTCTTCGCCGATCCGCTTCGCGGCCGATCTCGCCAAGGGGAGTGTCAAGGAACTCCAACCACGCCTGAGGTAGTAGGTCGTTGCTGACGAAATAACCCAATCTTCTGTGCTGATCTCTGCTGTCGAGATGATACATCATCCTCCCGGAACACCATTGGTAGTCTTCAACTAAGTCTTCAAAGCTCACCTCCTCCACTGTACTGGTTGCTCAACAATAGCAATAGTTGAACTGCTCCAACGGATAATCTGGCTTCGCGTGTCTTCGTGATCTGCACTGCACACACATAATCCCTTCGAAGTCTTTGTTCTGATTGTGCTAATATCCACGAGAACATCTTGATGATCTACAGTTGGTCTTCTATAATTAGAAAATAGCTCAAAGTCTATGACTTTGATCTTGCTCCTTTTATCCAACATTCGGAGACTTCTAACTCTGTTAGGTTGACCTGCAATATTTGCTTATCGGTCTCCAACTCTTAAACCCTTGCACGGAGTCATTTTTTAAACTCCTGTCTCAATCCAATGTCTTCCAGCAGGATCTGGTAGAAGATCCCAGCATCCTAATCCAACAGTAAGCCAACAATCGTAGGTGGATTAAAATATCCATTCATCTTCTTGAGCTATTAGGTGGTCATAACTTCTGCAAGTCTCACGACTCTGCACAATACACTATTTCTAACTGATCACCCTTTCTTGAAGCTCAAGAATTCCTTACAATGTCACTAAAAGTGACACGGGGAAATATTCTCTTTCAATATCACTAAACCATGATCAAGTAATATATTATTTCCCGAAGATTATTTTCTACATTTATCACCAAATACCGGCTTGATCCCGATAATGGTATGCAAACAACTCTTCTTTCTCGGTATAACATGAGTTAAGTACTCAAAAGTACTCTCCAAGTTATACATCTCAGTACGAACAACTTAGGGATAAAATCCCTATGAAACACCGTAACCTAGTCTTCCGCTATCTGCATCAACAATAGACAATTTGTCTTGTCCATTACCCAATAGGTAATGATCTGACTTGCTTAATTAGTCAAAATATCTAAGAGAAATGTGACGACTTGACCCCTATTTTCTGACTCGGTATCAGTCGGCTCTCAAAGATAAATCACCTTTTCGACACAGGTTCAAGACTCACAGACTTAACAAGTCATTCCCATGGTCAACTCATACCACGGTTCCGAACAATAACCAACACACAATAGGTTATTCCCTGGTGTAAGCATCTAAATGCGTAGCCAACATAACCGGGAGTATAAACCCTAAAGGTCACTCCGGTTGGTCGCCTCGGTGGACAACCCCTACTACAAGTCTGCACAGGTGTCATAACTATATTGTATAGTTTAGATAAATATCTACTAAACCATAAGTTATCAAGAATTCTTACCTCGTGCTGCTTGGAGCTCAGGCCGCTGTCCATCTCATCTCAAAAACCAAAACCGAATAAATTGACTCCCGAGAATCCAAGACTCGACACAAAACAACATTGTATGACATCGCAGAACCTTGGGCTCTGATACCACTAAAGTTGTCATGCCCCGAGAGTATAACGTACTGAAAATCAAACGGACGACATCTCCCCTGTACGTGGCAACATTTCGGGTTAATACAAGGCCCGTAGGCCCACAACAACAACATAATATAACATAATAACAGCAGCGGAAATGAAAAACCACATACCCACAACATACATAATCAAAAACATATAGGTGTACACCACCTGACAAGTCCACAGTGATAAAATCGTAAATAAAACAACGACTACCCAAATAAAGTCCACGACATCACGATAAATTCCATAATAAACTAGGGTCCATGACATAGGACCAAAATCCATAACACATAAACAAAGTCCAAGCCATAAGAAAAATGAACTCCTCGGGAGACTCGGAAAAACGGAGATGGGATGGATCAGTCGGTGCAGCTCCAAGTCATCACAAAGGCGTCTACTGCTACTACAGGGCGAGAAAAACCTGTGGTCGTGGTGGTGAGTAAAACTCAAAGAGTAATCGTGAGAAAACATGTAAATATATGTATCAATGTTACATGTCATTCAACAGTTTAAATCTACTCGAACAATGGGTATACATCAGCATAACAGGTATATATGCATGCATACACTAAATAAACTGAACAACAACGATGCTGACATACCTGACAGTCAGCTACTCTATCCTGATCCATCCTGGGCATATAACCACATCATAGGGTATAAAAGAATAGTACTAACTCACACAATATCCTGAATATGATCCAAGGGTATCACCGTGAATAACCAATAGGTATACAAGTACCAACCTACTACCATACAGGAAATGCAGTAGCATGTATGAATATGTACAAACAAATGCAACAAGTATAGTACATACAAATGCATCATCAAAGTGAGTATACATATAGACTGTATCTGTATGTATACTAATCACCATCATCCATGTATATATATATACAAGCAGGTATGTATATATATATAATGATACTGTGAATGCAAAGATGCATGGTCATACCTGCTCACCCCTACTCGCTACCACGACCCCAGTGTGGCCTAGGTGGCACGACATGACAACTGTCCCAACTCACACCAACCACTACTATAGAGTGGCTGAGTGGGCAGTATGATCAAGTATCATATGAGCGTAAAGAGCTCGCTACGCAACGGGGGTCCCTGCTGCTGGCTACTTCGACTGACACTACAAATGAGTGGTCGAGTGCCACGCACCCAGGACATCTGCACGCAACTCCAACTACCATCGTCTATAATGGTAGAGTGCGGCACAACAAATGCTATGCCCTCACACCAGTTACTCCTCTGGAAGTAACCTGGGAAGCAGGATGACTGAGAACTCTCTCTCAACCCCAAGGGGAGACGATGTCGTCAGTATGCATACAATGACATGAGGGTACTGTCTCACATACAGACATCTACCATAGACTCTCTGTTCAACAGAGAGTCACACTCAATTGATCAGTACACTCTCTGTCCTGTAGAGAGTCATACTCATCTGATCATGACAAGCTAGGACTATCGGTCCAGATGGCGACATCGCCCACGACTCACCTGACCATTTACACAACCCGTGGTTGGTAAATAAATGTGCAATATACAGGTATGGAATGAGTCCTACATTTAGGGTCATACTTATCCACAGAGGACGTACTCTAACATCTACACCCTACTAAACAGTTAGACCTACTTACATCACATCTGTAACTCCTAGATCATCATAGGGAATATGTGATATCAATAATCGAGCACACATATATATCAACGATAAGTTCAAGCATACGATAAACAGAGTAGGATCAAGATAATATGAACACCTAGCATGCTCATATCTATGTCTAAATCTGAAAGTCATTACATCTACTCGACCGGTAGGAAATTACCTACCTGCTGTCAATGCTCGTAGTAATAGAGTCCTCAAGTCCGCGGACCAGTCTCGTATCCACTTCCTGTAAATATCATCAATTATCATTCAGTGAAAGCATACAACAACAATACGAATTAGCTACTACGTTATCCACATATCCGTATCCCTTATCGAATATGATTTAGAAACCCCAATAAGCCAGACTTGACCATTTAATACCATAATTAACAGAGTTCACAAATCCACTCGCAACATAAATAGGGCTTCACCCCAACGCACTATACAGATACAAAATCTGACAACCCTACATGATCAAACCCCAACTCGCAGTCGATCATAGCCTATGAATAACTACATTGACACCATAGACCCATTTACGGCTCACTCACAGCCAGTCAAAACATAACCTCGCAACCCCCACATCCATTCAACACTTCCTAAGCAACCCTTAGCCATCTCCACCGACTGGAAATCACTGCACAAAAAGGAATTGATCTTGCTTACCAACCCTAGAAGTTTCACCGGTGGCAATACTCCCTAACTCTGCCCTGTTCAACCGCTCGAAACCACTGCCCAAACCTAATTGGACACTTCGGCAATCAAACTAACCCTAACAGCATCACCCATGAATCTTTTCGGAAAGAAATTCACTGAAAAAAAGGGAAATTGAGCTTGCTTACCAGAAATTGTAGCTTTGTCGGTAATAGAATCTCTCCGGCAGCAACTCCCATGAATCCGATGGTCCTGTTCATCGGACAACCGACTGCCCAAAACAAAACTCAACCTTAGCACCTGGATCTTCCCTAACATCTTCTTGACATCTAAGGTAGGGAGCAATACAACCCGTGCTTACCTTTCTCCGACCCCAAATGGCAGTGAAAATGTTTGGTTCACTGGAAAAGTATCGAACGCCGTCGCTGCCCTATTTCACCAACCCACGTTTAAACAATAAGAGAGCACCAAAATGACAGAATTCGGCCAAGGTAGGGAAGAAAATCCTTACCTATTACCGACTGTCAGCGGCCATGACTCCTCTCCTTCGAATCGGCGGCTCTGATCGCTTCCACCGCCCCAAATCAACACTTCTAGCCGTCACGAGAAGGTCGTCGAGATCGTCGGCTGCTATTTGCGGAGGGGAGAGTCGTGCGACGAGGAGACCAACGGGGAGGGGGTGTCCAGCAGGTGGCATACCGTGAAGGCGAGATCGCGCAGGGAGGGGGGGGGGAATCGTCGCGCGTGAAGGCAGAGGAAACGGAAGACGCTCGATTTATGTCGCAATGTGAAACCGTAACTGGATGAAAAGTGCATTACCGGGAGATAACGGGTCAGGTTTCTTTTGTTTAACGGGTTGGATTTCTGACCCGTTAAGCCCACTAACACTTACACAAAAAGGGGCTTAGAAATTTCCGTTCGAGTCCAGAAAAATTCCTAAAAATTTCTAGAAAATTTCTATAGGTTATTCTCCTAATCACCCAACATTTATTATTATTTTTTTTATGGTATTTTACATGGTCGACGTAGCTCCAAGTCGTCACAAAGGCGTCTACCTATTACCTGGGCGACAGAAAAACCCAGGGTCAATGGTGGTGAGTAAAACTCAGCAGGTAATCAGAGAAAACATGTAAATATATGTATAAATATTACATGTCATTCAACAGTTTAAATCTACTCGAACAACGGGTATACATCAGCATAACAGGTATATATGCATGCGTACACTAAATAAACTGAACAACAATGATGCTGACATACCTGACAGTCAACTACTCTATCCTGATCCAACCTGGGCATATAACCACATCATAGGGTATAAAAGAATAGGACTAACTCACACAATATCCTGTATATGATCCAAGGGTATCACCATGAATAACCAACAGGTATACAAGTACCAGCCTACTACCATATAGGAAATGCAGTAGCATGTATGAATATGTACAAACAAATGCAACAAGCATTACATACAAATGCATCAACAAAGTGAGTATACATATAGACTGTATCTATATGTATACTAATCACCATCATCCATGTATATATATATATATAAGCAGGTATGTATATATATATAACCATATGCAAAGCACCGTAGATGATACATTAATGCAAAGATGCATGGTCATGCCTGCTCACCCCTACTCGCTACCACGACCCCAGTGTGGCCTAGGTGGCACGACATGACAACTGTCCCAAGTCACACCAACCACTACTATAGAGTGGCCGAGTGGGCAGTATGATCAAGTAGCATATGAGCGTAAAGAGCTAGCTACGCAACGGGGGTCCTTGCTGCTGGCTACTTCAACTGACACTACAAATGAGTGGTCGAGTGCCACGCACCCAGGACATCTGCACGCAACTCCAACTACCATCGTCTATAATGGTAGAGTGCGACACAACAAATGCTATGCCCTCACACCAGTTACTCCTCTGGGAGTAACCTGGGAGGCAGGATGACTGACGACTCTCTCTCAACCCCAAGGGGAGACGATGTCGTCAGTATGCATGCAATGACATGAGGGTACTGTCTCACATACAGACATCTACTATAGACTCTCTGTTCAACAGAGAGTCACACCCAATTGATCAGTACACTCTCTATCCTGTAGAGAGTAATACTCATCTGATCATGACAAGCTAGGACCATCGATCCGTAGCGACACACTGTCCACAACTCACCTGACCATTTACACAACCCGTGGTTGGTAAAAAAATGTGCAACATACAGGTATGGAATAAGTCCTACATTTACGGCCATACTTATCCACGGAGGACCTTTTTGCCAAATTTACAATTTAGGTCATCCTCCGTACTCTAACATCTACACCCTACTAAACAGTTAGACCTACTTACATCACATCTGTAACTCCTAGATCATGCTAGGGAACATGTGATATCAACAATTGAGCACACATATATATCAACGATAAGTTCAAGCATACGATAAATAGAGCAGGGTGAAGGTAATATGAACACCTAACATGCTCATATCTATGTCTAAATCTGAAAGTCATTACATCTACCCGACCAGTAGAAAATTACCTACCTGCTGTCAATGCTCGTAGTAATATACTCCTCATGGCCGTGGACCCGTCTCGTATCCATGTCCTGTAAATATCATCAATTATCATTTAGTGAAAACATACAACAATAATATGATTATCAACTACGTTATCCACATATCCGTATCCCTTATCGAATACGATTTAGAAACCCCAATTAGCCAGACTTGACCATTTATTTTACATCCATCGGTTTCAATTAGCAAAAGTGCTAACTCCCTCATACAATTCTATATTCGACTTAACAAAATTAATCTCATAAAGATTTAACCTTTTTCCCCCAACCTATTGTAATAGTATCACCAATAGAATCAGTTATAAATCTAATTCATACACAACACTTAAATCACCGCTGCCCCCTACTATAATTAATTCTATTATTAACATCCATCATTCCCGGTTAACAAGTATGCTAACCTATAACCGTTTACTGCCATCCCTACCTATTTTATCCATTAGGACAAGCCACACACATCCTCTCCTCTCGCCCACAACCAATGCAATACATAGAACTAGACTGGTAGAAAAAAAAGTAGGCAATCGACTTACCAACAATTGAAGTCTCCACCGGCAGCAAATCCCCTAGAATTGGCAGCCTCGTTCAACTGATCGAACCCACTGCCCAAACCCCAACAGCATCACCCATGAATCTTTACCAAAAAGAATTCACAGAACAAAGGAAAATTATTCTTCCTTACCTGAAATTGAACTTCACCGGCAATTAGAATCTCCAATAACCGGCAGCCACCCCCTGTTTGTCGACCCACCTCTGACAGTCGGAATCTCCCCCAATTCTGCTTGGTTCGTCAGACACCCCAACCACAATGACACTGCCCTAATTGACAGGTCAAGCTCAGCGAAGGAAAACCACTGCCAGCGTTCATCCACAACTGGATCCCCTTTGAGATCAAAGGAAAAATAGGGAACATACAGTGCCTTACCTAGCACTCACAGCGATCGTCGGCGTAGCCTCCACTTCGTCTCGGGAAGAATGACTTCCGACAGAACATGCCGCCACTGACTCGTGTTCCCATCCTTTGCTTGTCAACGCCTGTCGGCCTCTTCTCCTACAGTTGAATCTCCCACCGAAATTGCATCGACAGCGCCTGAGATGCGGTGGAGACAATGGCACAGAGAGATCGCGGGGGAGGCGAGGGAGATCAAGAGTCGGGAAGAAGGAGATCGCGAGGAGGCTGTGCGCGGTGGAGAAGAAAAGAAGGGATTTTTTTGACTAGGAACAACACTCGGCAAAGTCGGCGAGAAGTCGGCGAAGTCGACGAGAAACGGAAGGGAGGAAGCGGCGACTTTTAATGGTTTAACGGGTCGGGTGGTTGTTTTTTTTAACGGGTTGGGCTTTAAACCCAATAAACCATTAAGCCTAAATATAATTAAATCTAAGTTTAATTAAACTAATAAAATTCCTTAAGCTAGGTTAGATGTAATTAACTCCTAACCATACTTATTTTTTTATTTTTATTTGTTTTATTTTTTTTATTTTTTGGGTATTTTTCAGCTGCGCTAATGACAATCGTAGGAAATCAACGCAACGAGAACGAACGAATTCCACCATCGAACGATTGAGGGCTATTCCACCCCTTCTAGCCGGCCACATCCACACTTCATCGATCCTACACTTTTGATATGGTTGAACATCTTCATCAACTGTATCAAGGACAAGCAAGGCACGAGAGATATGAGATCTCTAAGACACTGTTTCAGTCCAAGATGCAAGATGGGACTCCCGTAGGTCCATATGTACTCAAGATGATTGAGTACATAGAGAACCTACAGTGGTTGGGATTCCCACTTGGCCAAGAGCTAGCCACTGACTTGATCTTGCAATCTTTGCCACAAAGCTACAATAAATTTGTCATGAATTACAACATGAATGAAATTGATAAGCCACTACCTGAGATGCTTAGCATGTTGAGAACTGATGAGCTCAACCTTAAGAAGGAAAAACCTGACTCCATTTTGATGGTGAAAAAGAAGAAAGGAAAGGGTAAGCCTAAAGGTAAGGGAAAGTCCCAAGCCAAGGGCAAAGGCAAGGCACTGAAATCGAAAGGAGGGGTGGCCAAGGAAGGGACTTGCTTCCACTGTAAGGAAGCTAGACACTAGAAGCATAACTGCAAAGCATACCTAGAAGATCTTAAGAAGAAGAGAAGTTAGACTTCTACTTTAGATATAAATGTTATAGAAGTCAATCTATCTATTTCTTCATTATGGGTATTAGATACCGGATGTGCATCTCACATTTGTACCAATGTGCAGGCGCTGAGAAATAGCAGGGCATTGACGAGGTGGACCTACGAGTAGGCAATAGAGCAAGGGTTGTTGCTATTGCTGTAGGAACTTATTTTCTATCTCTTCCCTTTGGGCTTGTACTAGAACTAGATGAATGTTGTTATGTGTCTGTTTTGACTAAGAACATAATTTTAGTTTCTTGTTTGGACAAGAAAGGATTTTTCATTTATAATAAAGAACAAATGTTGTTCAGTTTATTTAAATGATATGTTCTATTGTAGTGCACCTCTAATGAACGTACTCTACATTCTAGACTTAGAGAGCCCCATCTATAACATAAGTACCAAAAGGTTCAAGTCAAATGAGTTGAACCAAACCTATCTCTAGCATTGTTGCTTAGGTCACATAAATGAGAATCGCTTATCCGAGCTCTATAAGGATGGGCTACTGGACTCATTTGATTTTGAATCATATGAGACATGCGAGTCTTGCATTTTAGGCAAGATGGCCAAGACTCCCTTTAATGGACACAACGAGAGAGCAACAGACTTGTTAGGACTTATACATAGTGATATATGCAGCCCTTTCAATGTTGCTGCTAGAGGTGGTTACATGTACTTCATTATATTTATTGATGACTTCAGTAGATATGGTTATGTGTATCTGATGACACATAAGTCGGAATCCTTTGAAAAGTTCAAAGATTTCAAAAATGAAGTACAAAACCAGCTTGACAAGAGTATTAAGATACTTCGATCAGATCAAGGTGGTGAATACCTTAGCCATGAGTTTCGTGACTATCTTACTGAGTGTGGGATTCTATCCCAACTCACTCCTCCTGGAACACCACAGTGGAATGATGTATCGGAAAGAAGGAATCATACCTTATTAGATATGGTACGATCTATGATGAGTCACACAGATCTTCCTATATTCTTTTGGAGATATACTCTAGACATAGCAGCCTTCACACTTAACCGTGTACCATCCAAGGCTATGATAAAGACACCATATATGATATGGATAGGGAGAAATCCCAAGATGTCTTTCATGAGGATTTGGGCTTGTGAGGCTTATGTTCGACGTCAAGTCTCAGACAAACTGGGACCCAAATTTGATTAGTGCTATTTTGTTGGATATCCCAAGGAAACGAAGGGATATTACTTCTATATTCCTAGTCAGCACAAAGTGTCTGTGGCAAAGACTGGGGTATTTCTAGAAAGGGATTTTGTTTCTAGAAAAACTAGTGGGAGTACGTTCGATCTTGAAGAAATTCAAGATAAGGACCATAGCACTGAGGCCGAGATGGAAGTTGAATAGGAACCACAAAGTGTTGTGGGTGATGAGATTGTTGCACAAAGAGTTGTGGAACAACAACCTGTTCAGGTATACCTACCTCATCGTAGGTCTGATAGGGTATGTCGTCAGCCTGAGAGATACTCATTTCTTTAGTCTGACCATGATGACATTATGCTCATTGAGAATGACCCTACCTCCTATCAGGAAGCTGTGATGAGCCCAGATTCTGAGAAATGGCTAGAGGCCATGAGATCTGAGATGGAATCCATGTACACCAACCAAGTATGGACTTTGGTTGATCCACCAGAAGGCATCAAATCCATTGGGTGTAGGTGGGTCTTTAATGTTGGTGCAATCGGCCCAGGTCACGATTAACCAGACTCGAGTTTGATTCGAGAGATGTTTTGATGTTTGACAAAGTAAGTTGACATTGAAGTTTGACATTAATGTCTGTTGATGTTTTGGGAAGATTGTTTATACAATCAATCTGGGTTATGTGTAACTGGACTCGAGTTTGACTCGAGGGAGACCTTGATGGTTGACTAGGGTTGACCATGTGGTTATGGAAAGTCCAAGTGGGACACTTGGCATTTGGGAAAGTCCAAGCATGGGTCTAGGCATGGAAAGTCCAACATGGATTGGCAAGGGAAAGTCCAAGCTTGAGTCTTGGCATTTGAGAAGTACAAGGGGTTTGATATTGGTGGCGTAAAGTCCAAGCGGGAGTCTTGGCAGCATAAGTCCAATAGTTGGCGGCGTAAAGTCTAAGCTGAGTCTTAGTGGCGTAAGTCCAATGTGCCTTGGCGGTGTAGACACCGTTAGCATGACATAGCCGATGGAAGCACTCGAAGGCTAGCGCGATGGATGGACAAGTCATGGATGACTTGGAGGGATCCGAGAGGTGTAAGGCTGATGGAGGTGGCTAGATGGCTTAGGTCTAGGCTAAGGGTGGTCTAGCTAGTATGGGGGCACCATACTTGGGCTAAAACCTCATGTTTGAGGTGTGCCAGTCGACTGATGCCATGTGGCAGTCGTCTGGCGTAGTCAACTAGGGTTTGACTGCGGGAATTTCCCTAGCGGTCGACTACCATAGATGAGCAGTCGACTAATCTTGTGATCAGTCGACTGATTCTCAGATTTTAGGGCACAGAATGGAGACTCACTTGACCGCTGGGACGTGCAGTCGAGTGATGGCTTATCAGTCGACTGATGCTCATAATCAGTCGACTGATGTCCTAGCCGTTGGATTTTTCCAGCGTGGATTACACCGTTGTCTCACAGCAACAGTGTGATTAGTCGACTGATCGACATTTTCCAGCACAGGTTGAAGCTATAAAAGGAGCTCGTGATGGAGAAAAATGGATCCAATTTTTGAGAGCTTTAGGAACGATTTGTTACTGCAAATCAGGTCTCTAAGTGATAATCAAACAACCAAGCATTCAAGCAATCAAAAGCAAGTGTTGTAAAGTTTTTCTTTACTTGTCTTTCACATTAATTGTTGTAATTGCTTGTTTTTGTTTCTTACTGTTGTAAGATCGCTTGTAAGGGGTTTCTCCGCCTCCGACTTGTGTCGAGAAGGAGTGTTTATCATAGTGGTGTGTGATTGGCATCACTAGGGTTCGTACGAACCCAATCCGTGGAGTAGGAACCGTTCGGTTCTGAACCACGTTAAATATTTGTGTTTGCGTGTTGTATATTTCGTTATCATTATTATTTTTCTATTTCCACTACGCTAACGAAATTATAGAGACAAACACAACGAATTCCATTATCGAACGAGCGCGACGCTATTCACCCCCCCCTCTAGAGGCCTCAAATATCCTACAATTGGTATCAGAGCCTGGGGCTCTTCTATGGATTAACCGCCGGGAGCTAAAGAAGCTAGAGGGAAGATGGAATTCCAAGACTATCTTGGATGGGACATCAACACTCCACCGCCATATGATCGAGAAGACTTTTCACCGTGGAGAACAAGAATGGAGACATTCTTGATGATGGATATAAAGGATTTGTTCATCCTTGTAGAAGGTTTTGAACCTCCTCGGGATAGGAAGGGACAAATCCTCAAGTTGAAGAAATGGACCCTAGAGAAACGACAAAAGTTCAAAATCGAAGCCAAGGTAACAAAACTTTTAGAAGATTTGATACCTAATGATATTTTGTCTAGGCTAGGTAAATATCTTGATGCCAAGGAGCTATGGGACAAATTAGCCAAGTTCAATGAGAAGCTCCACTTGGCACAAGTAGAAGAAGATAAGGAAGAGGATGAAGAGAGTTCATCATCCTCACGAGCAAGTGAGGAATCGGAAGTTGAAGAGGAGTCAACTTCCGGATCGGTGGAAGAGGAGGTGGAAGAAGTAGAGGACACCTCTACCTCTAGGATTGAGGGGGAGGAAAGAATTTCCACACCGGAGCAATCTCAAGAAGAATTATCTACATCCGGTAGAGAAGAAGAGCAAGCTCAAGAGAACCTCACCACCACCATAGGTAACTCAAGCATGTCAATTAATAACAAAATTCATATAATATGCTTTGGGTATAGGGAATCCGGACACTACAAGAGTAAGTGTCCAAAAAGGGTTAAGAAAGCTCCTCCGGCACCAAAAGTCAATGAAAAAGTCAAATATGCCGGTGTCCCCACCAAGAAGAGCAAGGAGCACGTGGTGTGCTTCAAATGTCGACAACCGGGACACTATAGGAGCCAATGTCCTAGAAGAAAGGAGGGAGCTTCACAAGTAGGGGTAGCCTCTAAGACTAACCCTAAGGTATATTTTCATAATGCTCATTCTTTAAATTCTAAGCAAAAGCATGTTAGAATTAATTCAAATAATTTTGCTATTACTCATGAATCAAAGCATGCTAGAAATGATAACTCTAGGTCTATTTCAAAGAAGGAGAAATTTGAGACTAATGTCCCTAGAAATGTCCATCCTAAGAAAACAATTAAGAAAATCGAAAACCATTTAGGCATCAATCTCAATAAGGGTAGACATATGCCTAAACTGAATGGTAATGCCCAAAAATCTAATCAAAAATCATTTGGGCAATTAGAGTTAGGAAATCAAGCCTTGAGGTCAAGGCTTGAGAAATTGGAAAATACCCTTGCAAATATGCAAAATCAATTTAAAGGGTCAAAGTGTCAAACTCTAGGATCTAGAAGTCAACAAAAACTGTGTAAGAGGCAAGAATCATCTAGGAGACAAGGTTTGGGTCACAAACTTATGTCCAAGAAAGTAATGCCTACTTATCACAATGTTCCATTTGATTATGGAACTAAACCTAGATCTAAGAAAACCAAGGTCTCTAGGGAAATTATTCCTAAGGCCAACCATAGTGTGTGCTTAGTGGCTAGGGTTTCTAAGAAACCTAAGGAAGCCATTAAAAAGGTTATTAGGGAGGAAATCCCTAAGACTAACCATGGCAAGACCATAATGACCAAGGCTAATAAGCCTAGAAGGGTCATTAGGAAGGTATCTAGGGAGGTTATCCCTAAGGAATACCTAATTAATCCAATGAGCTCAAATAGATTTTGGGTCCCAAAGAGCGTGATTGATTCACGTTAAATGGGTTAGGATGTGCCAACTTTGATTGGATGGGTAGTTAACTCAATCATAGCAAAGTTGATATGTTAGGTTATTTTCAAGGTTATGGATACCTTGGAAAGAGGTTTGATATTCTATCCTAAAAGATTTTAGGATGTGCCAATATATTTTTGAAATCATGAAAAATCAATAAAATTGGCACAATCTAGATTTAGAGGTCATAGTGTGTCATTTTTATCTTTGGCACACTTTAGAAATTAATGTATCAAGAGAAGTATTTTTAAGGTGTAGAAGTTACATCAAGAGTGATACTCAAGTGCCACACACCTTGATGTCTTGCACTTACCATGCTTCATGTGTTTCACTATGTGTTTGCATGGAAGGAATGTCTAGGGTGGATTGCATCTCACAAAACAAGTCTTTTACCTTGATTGTGTATTTCAATACTTAGAAAGGGTGAGATGTTAGGATTTTGAAACCATTGGATGTTAATGTTAGCTAAAATGAAATAAAATACCAAAATACATTAATAAATGCATGAATATAAGTATAACATTAATATATTCGATATACAAGATTAAACATGAGAAAATGAAATAAGTTGGGGTAAAGAAATCGAGATTTTCTAAAACTCAGATCTGGAATCGAGATATCACGATCACATTACTCAGAGTACGATCGATGCATCAAGCGTCAGTCTTTGTTTCAGACTCGACTATTTTGTACATCGATCGATAGGATACATCACCGATCGGTGATATGCTTCATCAAGGCAGAGGATCATCAATCGAGTGCTCGCTGAGCAGTCGAGTGGTGATCGCATCAGTCGACTGATGAGCAACATCAGTCGACTGATGTTACTGTAGCACGATATAGAATGATCAGCAGTCGATTTGCTCAGTCGGCGTAGTCAACTACTAGTTCGGTAAAACCGCTCATAAGCCGCAATCAGTCGACTGATGTTGCACATCAATCGACTGGAGGCACGATTTTATAACGCCGAACCGCTAGGGTTCGCCGTCTTCATGCGTCGATCTCTCGTCTTCTTCCTCCTCTCCGGTCGGCGCTTCCTTCTCCGACCAGCTTTTCCGTCCGCACCGGCCACCTAAGCCTTAGGTTTGACAACCAAACTCCTCCACTCACGTTTTTAGCATCTCATAGCCCTAATCTCCTATTCTCCGGCGATTTTTCTTCTTCGATTAGGGTTCTGGCGGAACCACTGCTATGGCGAACTTTTCGGCGATCTCTTCAGCGGTGTCTGAGTACCCTCTCCTCATCATCTTCAATGGAGCCAAAGTATAATTTTTACTCCTCTAAAACCCTAATTTTTTCACTATAATTTATTATGATCTAATCGTGCATTTGTGTCTTTGCATTTCATGTCATTGCATTGCATTCATATAGGCGACCCGTAGAAATGACCCGATTGAGGTTGAATCACGGTTGTACCAAACCATGTTGGTTAGGTACATTGATAGGGATTTCTTTAATCGTTATTGGGGTGACGTCATGGAAATTTTATCATATTATCATCTCATGAAGATAGTATTATGCACTCATGCCATAAATGATGATCTCCTTAAGGAGTTCTATCAGAACTTAAAGAAGGTAGATGATGGCCCTACCTACACTACCCGCGTTGCAAAACGCGACTTAGAGTTCACTCCTGCGATATTGCAGGAGTTTCTCGAGTGTAAGCCATCAGCTTATACCTTCATTTTCTACCCTACCTTTGATGCCCCTTTACCTGAGCCCTTTGATCATATCTCCTTGGACTCCATGCATGAGCATGTCTTTCACCATCCTCGCCCACCAGCTCAGAACCTATTTCCTATCACTGAGCTATCTGCACCTGACAATGTACTCTACAAAGTCATTGTTGGGTGTTTTTTTCTGATTGTGACTCGGGGTCTGGCCAAGATTCGGCCTCCCCATCTCTTCCTCCTATACACCATGCGTCATAGACTAGATATAAACATTTCATTGAACATGTTTCATTGCATTGTACATTTCATATCCCCTGTACAAGGGAAAGTGCATATGCCTTTTGGCCATATCATCACTGCATGGTTAGAGTCTATAGGCATTAACATTAACAGGGGATCTCTGAGGGCGCTATCTGAGGTGTACGACTGCATATCAGTTCGTAACTTCTCGTTGGCGAAGCTGCGAATGGGATGTGGGCAGATGGAGTTGGCGCCTCGACCTCCGCCCAGGGCATGTGGGGAGCCATCTCTAGTTCCTAGAGAGGCTACAGAGGACTATGAGGATCCAGATGCTGCTGATGAGGAGGACCAGATGCCAGCAGATGCATCAGCAGCAGGTCCATCAGATTGGTTTAGACAGATGGAGGCCAGATTCCAGGACTACCAATAGACAGTCGACTCTCGGCTGTCAGAGCTTATAGTGGGGTAATCCTCCATGGGCGAGCATCTCAGTCGGATGGAGGAGCGCTACATCCGGATTGAGGAGTCCCAGAGCTGCATCGAGCAGCGTCAGCTCGATATGTACGAGATGATGCGAGCCTGGACCTTGAGCCAACAACCTCCTCCACCTCCACCTTCTGCAGATGATTAGAGCTAGAGGATGTTAGGATTTTTCTTTTTAGTTTTTGTAGTGAGATTGAGCGTCTCAAATCTCTATTTTGGATGTAAAAACAGAAGCTTTCTTAAATTGAATGAAATTTCTATTTATGAAAATCATTTGTGTCTGATTATGTGCTTGTATTAATGTATTGGTTTATGGAAAATTGTCATATCATGACATGAAATTTCATCTTATCATATAACATGTCATGCCATTGTTTAGGATTATTTTAGATGTCATGTTTTGTTTTTAGATTATATCATATGCCATGACATCATGATCTTTGGCCATGCGTTATTATTGATATCATTTATGCCATGATCATTCATGCATTTATTTTGATTAAAATTGATTTAAGGAAAAATGGCATGACTTGGAGTCCCATTTATAATGGAATCAAGTAGGGTTGCCTAGAAAAAGCATGAGGCCATAATAATCCTAACTCCACATCTCACATCTAAATTGACATGTATGTGTGTGTTTACATCTTAGATAACATGTGAGATGTTAGGATAATAAGTTAGGTTCAAGGTGCATAGATAGTGCATCTAGATGAACTTAACTTATTTCAATCATCACTAAAAATTATGAGGAAAGCTAATATACAAGTTATGTATATTTAGCCAATAAATCATGGATGAAAATAGGTTTTCAAAAATGTTTTAAAATCACTTTAGAAAACCTTGGTGAAGTCTATCTTTTGATAGCCATCATCATTGTAGAAGTTGATATAAAGTAGATCAAAAACTTTAAAGTTTTAACAGTTTTTGAACTTTGTACCAATCTCCTATTTTAATGGTTAAAATATTTTTCTAAATTTTTTCACCGATTGTATGTGTGATAAGTAATATACGTATCAAATTGAGTGATTTTTCGATATACATAGAATTACTTATGAATTTTCAAAAGTCGAGTCTGATAACTGAAAATCAGGTTTTCAGTTATCAGTCGACTGCCTCTACAAGGTAGTCGACTGATGGGCAGCGCCTGGACTCGACTAGTAGCACAGTATCACTCATTTCTTTGCCAGTGCGGATCGGTGATGGGCACGATCGGTCATTGGTAGGTAACAATCATAGCAATCTTGATTTCGGGAAAACTAGGTTTGTTTAGCCCGGTTTCAGCTATGGTTAAGGTCCCTAATCACTCCTAACCCTAGGATATGCTTTGGGAAGCATTATAAAGGGTGAAAATCCATTGAATATGGATTTGGAGAGGTGTTTAGGGTTTGTATCAAATTTAAGGTGTTGGAAAGTTCATTGTTGAATTTCTAACCTTATCTTTGATGGTTTAGAGTTCCTATTGGCTTAGGGACTTCCCAAAGACATTGTTGGTACAATGCTCTAGGGGGAGCAAGCCTTTAGGGGGAGGAATTCATCATGGGATGATGAATGGTATTTTTCCTCATGAGGAGGAAAATGAGATTTTGAGAGACCCAATTTGGAAATTGGGAGAGCATATAGGATTGCCTCTCTCGAGTGATATGAGACTTATCACTAGGAAGATGGTAGGCATCCTAGGTATTTTTGGACCAAGGGGGAGATTGTAAGAACTCATTGGGACATGAGACATTGACCTCCTTGGAGAGATAACCTTTTTGATGTATGTCAAAAAGGGGGAGAACATTAAATTACCAATTTGGAAAATTGGTAAGGAAATTTGAGTTAGGGGACTAACTCAAGGTTTGTTTTGTCAAACATAAAAAATGGGGAGATTGTTGGTGCAATCGGCCCAGGTCACGATTGACCAGACTCGAGTTTGACTCGAGAGATGTTTTGATGTTTGACAAAGTAAGTTGACATTGATGTTTGACATTAATGTCTGTTGATATTTTGGGGAGATTGTTTATACAATCAATCTGGGTTATGTGTAACTAGACTCGAGTTTGACTCGAGGGAGACCTTGATGGTTGACTAGGGTTGACCATGTGGTTATGAAAAGTCTAAGTGGGACACTTGGCATTTGGGAAAGTCCAAGCATGGGTCTTGGCATGGAAAGTCCAACATGGGTTGGCAAGGGAAAGTCCAAGCTTGAGTCTTGGCATTTGAGAAGTCCAAGGGGTTTGATATTGGCGGCGTAAAGTCTAAGCGGGAGTCTTGGCAGCATAAGTCCAATAGTTGGCGGCGTAAAGTCCAAGCGGAGTCTTGGCGGCGTAAGTCCAATGTGCCTTGGCAGTGTAGTCACGGTTAGCATAACATAGCCGATGGAAGCACACGAAGGCTAGCGCAATGGATGAACAAGTCATGGATGACTTGGAGGGATCCGAGAGGCGTAAGGCTGATGGAGGTGGCTAGAAGGCTTAGGTCTAGGCTAAGGGTGGTCTAGCAAGTATGGGGGCACCATACTTGGGCTAAAACCTCATGTTTGAGGTGTGCCAATCGACTGATGTCATGTGGCAGTCGACTGGCGTAGTCAACTAGGGTTTGACTGTGGGAATTTCCCTAGCAGTTGACTGTAGGGGATCGATATGGCCGGCTAGAGGGGGGTGAATAGCCCTCGTACGTTGGACGTCGTAATTTGTTCGTCTACAAAAGATTAGCGCAAGCGGAATATACAAATACAAAGCAAAAGACAAACAATAGAACAAACGCTAACACGATGGTATAACGTGGTTCACGGCTACGCCGCTAATCCACGGTCCGATTCGTCCACGGTGAATCACTCCGCCAAAAACCAATCACTATCGGTCTCTTCTTTGCACAAAGCTAGGTGGAGGTAACCTTTACAACCAAGATCACTCTTCTTACAATAGGATTGAAGTAAAGACAAGTAAGAAGAGTTTAGAGCTTGTGGGGCACTAGGAAGATCGTTTGGAGTATGAGCATTAGCCTCTCAAAGGCTTACACCCTCTCTTTTTATAGAGAGGGCTAACTTCTTCCCGTTTGCCGCCATCAGTCGACTGCCGCCCTTGGCAGTCGACTGCCGTCACTACAACGGCCTCCGAACACGTCGGATCCCGACCGTTGTAGTCCAACGGAACTCTTGGCGCCGATCGATGAACCTCCCGATCGATCACGCCTCCGTAGTCGCCGCGATCGGCTACGAACGGTTCTGCGGGCGAACCCTTATTGACTAGTCAATCACCGCTTTAGCGATCGATCGATGGTCTTGGCAAATGATCACGATCGATGGCTACGACTCGCCACAATCCATCGATACCGATCGAACTCACTGACTGAGCGATCGCCGCCATGACATGGCAGTCGACTGGTGTCGGGAAAACCCATCCGACACTTGGCCAAATGACCAAGTTTCACCTAAGAGCTACCCTTCCCTGGGTTACAATCGCTCACTCTCATTTCTCGGAGTCCCTCGCCTTCGAAGTTCTCTTCGTTCTCGGCCACGTCCCTCGGCAGCATCAGGCGCACGGCTCTGCAATGCTCCTTCGCGTCTCTTGCCTCGAAGTCTACTTCCTCCGGCTTCACTCTAAGCTTCTCGTCCGACGGTCCCTCGGATGCTCCAAGCGCACGGCTTCCGCAAAGCTATCCTTCACCGACTCAAGGCACGAGTCATGAGATGTGAAACTCGCCACGGCTCCATGTGCGAATTACTAAGTCCTGCACGACTTCAACGCACATATCACATCAACATATCAAACTAACTTAAACCCTTTGCCACACCATCAAAACCATATTACGGCAAGAGATTGCCCTAACATTGACTGCCATAGATGAGCAGTCAACTGATTGGATGAGTAGTCAACTGATCTTGTGATCAGTCGACTGATTCTCAGATTTTGGGGCATAGAATGGAGTCTCACTCGACCGCTGGGATGATCAGTCAAGTGATGGCTTATCAGTCGACTGATGCTCATGATCAGTCGACTGATGTCCTAGCCGTTGGATTTTTCCAGCGTAGATTACACCGTTGTCTCACAGCAACAGTGTGATCAGTCGACTGATGGTCCCGAGCAGTCGACTGATCAACATTTTCCAGCACAAGTTGAAGCTATAAAAGGAGCTCGTGATGGAGAAAAATGGATCTGGTTTTTTAGAGCTTTAGGGGCGATTTGTTGCTGCGAATCAGGTCTCCAAGTGCTAATCGAACAACCAAGCATTCAAGCAATCAAAAGCAAGTGTTGTAAAGTTTTTCTTTACTTGTCTTTCACATTAATTGTTGTAATTGCTTGTTTTTGTTTTTTACTGTTGTAAGATCACTTGTAAGGGGTTCCTCCGCCTCCGACTTGTGTCGAGAAGGAGTGTTTATCATAGTGGTGTGTGATTGGCATCACTAGGGTTCGTACGAACCCAATCCGTGGAGTATGAACCGTTCAGTTCCGAACCATGTTAAATATTTGTGTTTGCGTGTTGTATATTTCGTTATCATTATTATTTTTCTATTTCCGCTGCGCTAACGAAATTGTAGAGACAAACGCAACGAATTCCATTATCGAACGAGCGCGACGCTATACACCCCCTCTCTAGCGGCCTCAAATATCCTACATTTAAGAGAAAGACTGACAGGGATGGACTTACGCATACCTATAAGGGTCAATTGGTAGGTTTCAAGCAAATTCATGGTATTGACTAAGATGAAACCTTTTCTCCAGTGGCGATGTTTAAGTCCATTCAGATCATGCTTGCTATTGTAGCATACCATGATTATGAGATCTGATAGATGGATATCAAAATCACATTTCTGAATGGAAACTTGCTTGAGGATGTGTACATGATACAACCTGAGGCTTTTGTAGATCCACAATATACTGGCAAAGTATGCAAGCTACAAAGGTCCATTTATGGGCTAAAGCAAGCTTCTCGGAGCTGGAATCTTCGATTCGATGATGCGATCAAATAGTTTGGTTTCATCAAGAATGAAGATGAACCCTGTGTCTACAAGAGGGTTAATGGAAACACAGTTGTCTTCCTTGTATTGTATGTGGATGACATATTAATCATTGGGAATGACATCCCTTCGCTACAGTTTGTGAAGACTTTGCTAGGGATGTGCTTCTCAATGAAGGACTTAGGTGAAGCAGCCTGTATTCTAGGCATCAAGCTCTATAAAGATAGATCTAAGAGATTGCTTGGCCTAAGTCAGAGTACATATATTGACACAGTATTACTATGGCTTTCCATGCAGAATTCCAAGAAGGGACTTCTGCCGATGTCACATGGTGTGAGTCTTTCGAAGACTCAAAGTCCCTCTTCTAGAGAGGAGAGAGACCGCATGGATAAGATCCCTTATGCATCTGCCATAGGATCTATCATGTACGCCATGTTATGTACTCATTCTGATGTCTCGTATGCTTTGAGCATGATGAGCAGATACCATTCAAATCAAGGTAAGCATCATTGGATAGCTGTCAAGAATATTCTTAAGTACTTGAGAAGGACTAAAGAATATTTCTTGATATTTGGAGGTGATGAGGAGCTAGCTGTAAAGGGTTACATCGATGCCAGCTTTCAAACTGACCAGGATGATTATAGATCGCAGTCAGGGTTCATGTTTTGCTTGAATGGTGGCGCTGTGAGCTGGAATAATTTGAAGCAGGACACAGTTGCTGATTTTACAACCGAAGCCGAGTATATTGTTGCATCAGAGGAAGCAAAGGAGGCAGTTTGGATCCGCAAGTTCATTACTGAGCTTGGGGTGGTTCCTAGCATAGCAGATCATATAGAGCTCTATTGTGACAACAATGGAGCGATTGCACAGGCTAAGCAACCTCGCTCACACCAGCAGACCAAACACATACTACGACGCTTCCATCTCATTCGAGAGATTATCGATAGAGGAGATGTGAAGATTTGTAGAGTACCCACAGAGGCTAACATCGCAGTTCCCTTGACCAAGGCTTTGGCATAGAAAAAATATGATGGTCACACTAGGTCATTAGGTATTAGATACTACAGTGATTGGTGCTAGTGCTAGTGGGAGATTGTTAGTGAAAGCCCTAGAGCCAATCATGTGATGATTGTTGTATGGACTTGTTGTATCATATTCCTATTTATAAAGGCATGGTTATTATACTTACTTGTATTGGTGCCAAATAACTAAGTATAATAACGTCCTTGAGTAGAAGGTTCTTATCTATATCAATCGATTGGTTGAATCGATAATAAGATGATATAGAGAACACTATTCTTAATCATTCCTAGTCAAGTATTAACATTCAGGGACAATGTTAATGCGAAGAGACTAGCATGTGGGTCAACTCGATGACTTGATCCCACAAGTCATGGATATGAGATATCATGTTGACACATGAGTATGCATTGGAGAATATATACTGAATGACCCGCCATTGAAAGTATCATGGATCATTATATGAGTGTCATATACTTTCTCATGTGACTATTAGTATGACTATTAGTCCTTGGACCTGAAGTCACCATGGTTCCCTACATCAGGAGTTGCATACTTTGGCTTCGTCAAACGTCACTCATAAATGGGTTGACTATAAAGGTGATTACTGGATATGTAATAAATTATGCGGAGGGATGTCAGTGATGTAGAAGGGATCTATCCCTTCTATATGACGGGAGGGACATCGTTATTCTTGATAGAGTGAGACCACTAAGTGCATGACCATGCCCAAATGAGTCAATATTAGATATTGAGCTCATTTGATTAGAGTGAGTCTACTTGGAGTTCAAGATATAGATTGTATCGAGGATGACACGGTCTATGCCTCAGTTGGTTAATCTAGATGTCAAGGATAAAGGGACATTGTCATATATTGTGAGAGTCACAATTAGTAGTCACAAAGGTGATGTTGGATCTCAACATTCTTGTAACTTGGGTAGCAATGATGTGTTGCTAGATACCGCTCATTGCTTATGTTCCTAAATCGATTTAGGAGCATTGTCAATGTTACAAGAACCTATAGGGTCACACACAAAGGGCAATTAGATGGAGATTAGGTTCATATGATGAACCATGAGGATTAGGTTCATGGGAAGAACCAAATTGGATTAAGGGTGTTGGACTATCCGAGCCGCAAAAACCGCTTTTTGCGTTGTGGAAACCACGGAAGCCCGGCCACAGATCCATGCGAAGTATAACAAATAAAAACTACATGTTTGTGTTTAATACCATTAGATCTACTCTAGATCTACATGATAAGAAATTACCCTTGAAGCGATGCCCTTCGGTTATCCCGCTCGTCCAAACGGATCGCCGGAACTCGAGAGTGTCAAGTGTACACTCCTCTATTGGTATCCACACAAGAAAAAGTTGGAGAAAAGAGAATCTTAAGTGTACTAGAACTCCTTGATAGTCTCGGCAATGGAGGATTGGGAGAGCAAGAGAGAAAGAACCAAGGAAGAAGATGAAGTTAATCCCCTTAACTTCACACTAAAGCACTCACATAATGGTGGTCGGCCACTTCATGGTGGGTTATATACTTGCATGTAATACCAAGAGCCATGGCTCTTGGTCTCCCTCATGAGGTGGCACCCCATGATGTGTCCATGATGATGTGGAACATCATTATTGGCCGGCCCCCATGCCAAGTCACCATGACATGACAATTGGTCAAGTCAAAATTGACCATTCATCTTCCCTCTCAAGTCAAGTCAAACTTGACCTCTAATCTCCCATGGTTGATCAAATCCAACCATTTGATTAAAGTAAATTTGATTTAATGAATCTCTATTCATTAATTTAAATTGACTCAATGAATCAAATCTAAATTAGACTCATTCAACACTTGAATCAAATTGAGTCTAACTCAATTAGTCTAATTTGGATTACTCTTAATCCAATTTGGTTCATCCCATGAACCTAATCCTCATGGTCCATCATATGAACCTAATCTCCATCTAATTGCCCTTTGTGCGTGACCCTATAGGTTCTTATAATGTTGGCAATGCTCCTAAACCGATTTAGGAACATAAGCAATAAGCGGTATCTAGCAACACATCATTGCTACCCAAGATACAAGAATGTTGAGATCCAACATCACCTTTGTGACTACTAATTGTGACTCTCACAATATGTGACAATATCCTTCTATCCTTGACATCTAGATTGATCAATTGAGGCATAGACCGTGTCATCCTCGGTACAATCTATATCTTGAACTCCAAGTAGACTCACTCTAATCAAATGAGCTAAATATCTCATATTGACTCATTTGGGCATAGCCATGCACTTCGTGGTCTCACTCTATCAAGAATAACGATGTCACTCCCGTTATATAGGAGGGATATATCTCATCTACATCACTCACATCCCTCCGCATAATTTGTTACATACCCAGTAATTGCCTTTATGGTCCACCCATTTACGAGTGACGTTTGACGCAGCCAAAGTATGCAACTCCTTATGTAGGGAACTATGGTGACTTCAGGTTCAAGGACTAATAGTCATACTAATAGTCACATGAGAAAGTATATGACACTCTTATAATGATCCAAGATACTTTCTCATGGTGGGTCATTCAGTATACATTCTCCAATGCATACCCATGTGTCAACTTGATATCTCATATCCATGACTTGTGAGATCAAGTCATCGAGTTGACCTACATGCTAGTCTCTACACATTAACATTGTCCCTGAATGTTAATACTCGACTAGGAATGATTAAAAGTAGTGTTCTCTATATCATCTCATTATCGATTCACCCAATCGATTGATATAGATAAGAACCTTCTACTAAAGGATGTTATTGTACTTAGTTATTTGACACTAATACAAGTAAATATAATAACCATGCCTTTATAAATAGGAATATGATACAATAAAGTCCATACAACAATCATCACATGATTGACTCTAGGGCTTATACTAACAAAGGGTAATCTAAATTAGACTAATTGAGTTAGACTCAATTTGATTCAAGTGTTGAATGAGTCTAATTTAGATTTGATTCATTGAGTAAATTTAAAAAAATGAATAGAGATTCATTAAATCAAATTGACTTGAATCAAATGGTTGGATTTGATCAACCATGGGAGATAAGAGGTCAAGTTTGACTTGACTTGAGAGGGAAGATGAATGGTCAATTTTGACTTGACCAATTACCATGTCATGGTGACTTGGCATGGGGGCTGGCTAATGATGATGTTCCACATCATCATGGACTCATCATGGGGTGCCACCTCATGAGGGAGACCAAGAGCCATTGGGTCTTGGAGTTACATGCATGCATGTAACCTCCCAAATAGTGGCCGACCACTTTGATGGGTTATCAAAGTGTGAAGTTAAGTGTGTAACTTCATCATCTTCTTCCTTGGATCTTCCCTCAAGCTCTCTCCCTAATCTTCCTCATCTTGCCGTGAGCCTCCAAGGGGTGCTAGCACACTCTAGGTTACTTTTCTCCACCTATTGCTTCTGTGGATACCAATAGAGGAGTGTACACTTGACACCCTCGAGTTCTGGCAAGCCATTTGGACGAGTGGGATAAGCGAAGAGCGTTGCATCGAGGGTAAACTCTTATCATGTAGATCTAGAGTAGATCTAAAGTTTTTAAACACGTACATGTAGTTTTATTTACCTTTGCATGGATCGGTGGCCGACTTCCGGGGTTTCCGCAATGCAAAAAGCAGTTTTTGAGGCTCGGATAGTCCAACACCCTTCAGGTCGTGCCTCTTCATTTCTCCTCTACACTCCTCAGCGAAGTTGTGGTGAGGAATGTCAGGCATCGGATAGTAGTTGTTCGGCTGGCAGAGTTGGGTGTTTAAAGGGTAGCAGTTGTTCATTATTTAGCAGATCTAAGCCGCTAGCAAGCAAAAGCCCTGTTGCAGCTGGAGGAGATGTCCTAGCAGGTGCGAGCCCTAACGGTAGTAGTCACTACTCTTCGTGCCCAAGGCGATAAGATCGAGTTCATCTGGGCAGAGACCGAAGGAGCCCCTCCGCCGATTGCTGCACCCCCTTTGTCTTGATGGCATGCTATTTTGCACTAATCTAGGGTTTTGTTGTTTTTTTAACTGGCCCCCTTAGGGTTTATGTTCACTAGGGATTTCATTTAGACTTTTTGTCTTTTCTTGAGAAAGGGGTTGCATCCTTTGTCGCTTATAATAACTGTAGTTGCATATCCCTTGTCTCACAAATCAAGATAGTTGGCCCGACATTTCCTCCCTCCTATCTCTTATTGTTAGAAGATCTCGGGTCCTTACCTAATGCCTTTAAGGCCTCCTTTAACCAGACTCGAGTTAACAGGTGTTTTTCCTTTATTGTCATCCCCCATTATTTATTTTATCCTATCAGATGGCCATCCGACACACCTCGCTCCTTCCCCACAACTTATCGCCTGCCTCTATAAATACTGTGTCTCTCCCTATAACGGTCATCTTACTTTTGCCTTCTGTCGCACATCTCCTTCCAAAGGTTGCTTCCTACCTTCTATATTTCACAAGCTCAGGTCATTCATCCCATGGAGCGAGATCTTTCCCCATAGGAGTTCTCCGCCCTAGAGCGGTTACGAATTAGGGAGCTGGAAAATCTGGTGGAGATCCTCAAGACTCGACTACGTTCCATAGTGACCTGGGCGTACACCCTTCGACAAGAGTTAGCGGTTTGTCAATGCAACCTATGATGTGCTTAAGGAATGTACAAAGCCTCCCTCCGATAGTTGCATTTGTCACAACCCATTCTCGTAAGCATGGTCCTCTCCCCTTAGGAGCTTGCCTTAGAAAGAGTACCCCAACCCCTTTCTTCTTAAATGTTTGTGTTTTTCTTGTCTAGGGGTGGTATTCGATGCGAGCTTGAATCTTACGGAAGTAAATTGTGATGATGATTAAGTTACTTGCTTCTTTTTCTTAATTTTCGACTCTTTTAACAACATCAGAGATATATGCAGAAGATAATCAAGATCACATACCTCCTCTTAGAACATTCCATCAATTCGTTAGGATCGGGGACTCGCACACGATCCCGCCTAGAAATAATGAAATACTTCCCTTTATAATCCACGCTGCATGGAAAACCTAACTCATCCGGGTTGAGGGATTATGTACGACCTCACCCAGGAATAATGAAATATTCCCTTCATAATCCACGCTGCATGGAAAATTTGACTCATATGAGTCAAGGGCATACAAATGACCACGCCAGGGAATAATGAAATATTCCCCTTCATAATCCATGTTGCATGGAAAACCCAACTCATCCGGGTTGAGGGCTTACGAACCGCTTTGCCCAGGAATAATGAAATATTTCCCTTTATAATCCACGTTGCATGGCCTTATAAATAACCTCACCTAGGAATAATGAAATATTCCCCTTCATAATCCACAATGTCTGGAAAACTCGACTCGACTTAGTCGAGGGCTTACAAACAACCTCACCTGAGAATAATGAAATACTCCTCTTCGACATACTCCAACCGGATCGAGGGCTTACGAATGGCCTCAGATGGGCAGAGTCCATCCTGCTTCTCATGTCCGAGGAACTACGACACTTTGTCACACTCCAACTGGGCCGAGGGCTTACGAATTGCTTCGAATGAGTAGAGTTCACCCCACCTCTCAAGTCTGAGGGAATTGTGACACTCCAGCTGGGTCGAGGACCTACAAATTTCCTTAGATGGGCAGAGTTCACCCCACTTCTTTGTAAGGAATCGGATGGCCGGCTAGAGGGGGGTGAATAGCCCTCGTTCGTTGGTTATCGGAATTTGCTCGTCTACAATTAGATTAGCGCAAGCGGAAACAACAATACAAGCAAATTAAACAAATAGAAACAAAGCAAAGGAAATAGACAATGCTAACACAAGATGTAACGTGGTTCACGGCTACGCCGCTAATCCACGGTCCGATTCGTCCACGGTGAATCACTCCGCCAAAACCAATCACTATCGGTCTCTCCTTTGCACAAAGCTAGGTGGAGGTAACCTTTACAACCAAGATCACTCTTCTTACAAATAGAATGGATTAAAAGCGAGTAAGAAGAGTTTAGAGCTTGTGGGGCACTAGGAAGATTGTTTGGAACTTAAGCATTAGCCTCTCAAAGGCTCACACCCTCTCTTTTTATAGAGAGGGCTAACTTCTTCCCGTTGGCCGCCATCGACCAGCCGCCATGGCGGGCCATTCGACTACAACGGCCTCCGAACACGTCGGATGCCGACCGTTGTTGTCCAACGGAACTCTTAGCGATCATTCGGACCTCACCGATCACGACTCGGCCCGTAGTCGTCGCCGCGATCGGCTCTGTCTGGCCAAAACCCTATTGACGATCACGCCTTGCGGCCGATCACGCTAATCTTAGCGATCGGCTCAGCGTATGGCGATCGGCTACGCGCCACAAACCGATCGATCGTATACGCGATCGAGCTACACTCGACTCGAGCGATCATTGCCATGGCACATAGCGATCGGTGGTGTCGGGAAAACCCATCCGACACTTGGCCAAATGGCCAAGTTTCACCTAAGAGCTACCCTTCCCTGGGTTACACTCGCTCACTCTCATTTCTCGGAGTCCCTCGCCTTCGAAGTTCTCTTCGTTCTCGGCCACGTCCCTCGGCAGCATCAGGCGCACGGCTCTGCAATGCTCCTTCGCGTCTCTTGCCTCGAAGTCTACTTCCTCCGGCTTCACTCCAAGCTTCTCGTCCGGCGGTCCTCTGGATGCTCCAAGCGCACGGCTTCCGCAAAGCTATCCTTCACCGACTCAAGGCACGAGTCATGAGATGTGAAACTCGCCACGGCTCCATGTGCGAATTACTAAGTCCTGCACGACTTCAACGCACATATCAAATCAACATAACACACTAACTTAAACCCTTTGCCACACCATCAAAACCATATCACGGCAAGAGATTGCCCTAACAATCTCCCCCTTTTTGATGTGTGGCAATCCGTTTAAGTTAGGTAAAAACATTTGATATAAATTCTAAGGTAAGAAAGCATGTAAAGATAAACATGATATAGCAACATGCAACTCCCCCTTAATCCATGAAACTCTCCATGTAGATTTTCTCCCCTTATCATATATTTCTCCCCTTATCATATATTTCTCCCCTTATCATATATTTCTCCCCCTAATGTGATTAACTTAAACATACTTATTTCTCCCCCTTTGACACCATCAAAAAGATTAACACTAAGTTATAAGCTCATGGCATCAAGTATAATTCTACCACTTGTAGGAGGTTTTATAAACTGAATTCGGCCTTCAATATTCTGATTTACAGGCCACCAGTCGACTGATATCAGTATGGCAGTCGACTGGCACAAATGAATCCATATTTCTGATTTTCTGGACGAATTTCAGAAATGCATTATAAATTCCAGAAAATTCTAAAAATCATGAAATTTGGGGAACATATTTCTTTTAAGTATATCTATCAAGGAAAAATAGTTTTTCATGAAAACTCATTATATTTTCATGTTTTTGCCAAAAATCCAAAAGTTCTAAAAACCACTAGGTTTTTGATCATTCTAGTATCCATTTTAGCACCTAGTTTTGCATCCAATTGTTTCAAAACATGAATACATGTATTTTAGGATAAGAAATTGTTTTGAAAACATATGAAATATCCAACCATGATCTTTGGGCAATATGTCTATGAATTAAACATAAGCCTTCCCCATGATTGGTCTATTATTGCTATTTTGATACTTTAAATGACCATCTAAATGCCATAGGCATTAGTGGACATTTGTATCATCCTAATATCTCACCCATGCTAAGTTTGCAATCAAGTTAGCCTATAGTGAGTGTGAGATGCATCCTAGGGGGGTATTTGTATATATATACTTAACCAATATATTCAAGCAATTCTATCATGGTTAAGTATCAACCTAACAACCTACATGATCATAATGATATATATGATTTAATTTCACATTATGATCATGAAATACATGTTTTCATCAAATTATAACCATGCATTAGGCATTATATAATGATAATAAATAAGTTATCACCTAAAGCATGATTTAAACCTATTTTTCATGATAATGTGCCCAATATCAAAATCATAGATCATGATTACACATATGCATAGAAATTACATTAATCATCATGATTTTAAGCATTATTACCTATTTATGGGCACGTTATCATCACCCAACACTATCTAAAAATGTTGTCCCGTCATCCTAAGTCAACCAAAATATGATATAGATTAGGTTCATATGGTTGACTACCCTAGGGGTTTTCTAACCCTTAAGGATGGATTTTGGAACCCAAAATAGATTTTTGCCTATGGGGTTCACTAGAAATTCCTTGGGGATCCATTTCTTAGCTATTACTTTGTTTTTGTCTTGTCCCCTAGCTATTAGGCATCTATAGGCCTTCTCATTTTTCTTCTCTTTATATCCTAGGCCTTTCTTGTTAAAACTTGCCCTTTGGCTCCCTATGATCATATTCAAGGTGTTGGAGCCAATTGTGAATTTTCCTAGGGCTTTGGTTAAATAATCTACCTTTTCCCTTAATGCCCTATTTTCTTCTATGCATGCATCACTAACATCTAAAGCCACATAATTATCATGTGAGCATGCATCATCATGGCAAGAAGAAGTATCATTATTATTTAAGCATGCATTTTCTAGCTTATTTTCTAATGCCTTAATTTGATCTAGCATGCATTTATTTTTCTTTCTTTGCTCTAAACAAATCCTAGTTAAACTAGAAATCATGGAAACTATTTTACTAGGAGAGGCTTTTCGTTACCATAGTTTCCATGTCCTCTTCTTCTTCTTGGATGATGAGGAGGATGATGATGAGGAGGCTCCCCCTTCACTTGAGCTCTCCTCTTGTGCTTGATCCTTCATTTTCGGAGGAGGAGCAATCCAAATCGTCAAAAGGCCATCAAGGCCAAATTGGCGACAAAGGCATTCTCCTCATCCGATGATGAGGAGGAGGATGAGAAGGATCATCCCATGTCTTGGCCTTGAATGCTTTGGCCTTCCCTTTTCTTTTGCCTTCTTCTCCTCTTCCTTCTTTTTCTTGCTCCCTTTTTCTTCTTCTTTTCTTTTTCTTTTTCCTCTCTTCCTTGCTTTTGTTTAGGAGAGGACAATTGTCCCTTATGTGTCCCTCTCCTTGGCAATTGTAGCATATCACCTTCCCCTCGGTCTTCTATTCCTATCATTTGATTTATCAAATCTAAAATTCTTAAATACACGCCTCACCTTCCTTACCATGTAGGCTTCCTCGGTGCTATCCATGGAGGAGGAGGAGGCTTCATCATCGGAGGAGGAGGGGAATTCCATCTTCTTCTTCCCCTTGTTTGCCAACAATGCTACTCCTCTTGAGGGTTGAATTCTTGGCTCTTCTTGAATTCCCTCAAGCCTAGTTTCGTGGAGTTCCATCGTTGAGAAGAACTCCTCCAAGGTACTCACTTCTAGGTTCTTGGACATGTAGAAGGAGTCCACCATGGAGCTCCACTTTGAGGACCGGGGAAAGGCATCTATAGCCTTCATGAGCATGTCCCGGTTCGATAGCTTCTCACCTACACTTGTTAGCCCAATTAAAATTTCCTTAAACCTAGAGTGTAAAGAGGTTACCTTTTCTCCCTTTTCTAATTTAATGTTGGATAGTTGAGAGCGGAGGAGATCTCTCCTAGCTAGCTCGGATGTGCCTTCATGGAGCTCAATTAGTTTCTCCCACATCTCCTTGGCGCTTAGGCATTCTCCTATTCGGTTGATTTCTTGTTGAGGAAGCACATTGTAGAGATGGTGCTTGGCTTTGGAGTTTGCAAGGTGCTCTTCCCTTTGCCTTTTGGTCCACCTTGATTTTTCGATTGGTTTCCCCTCTTCATCCCTAGGCAAGATGAAACCGGATTCCATTGTAATCATTATATCAAAATCCGTTTCGAAAAATACCTCCATTCGCTTCTTCCACCAAGCGAATTCTCCTTCAAACTTCGGAGGATGGATGTTGGAGCCGGCCATTTTTGATGTAGGGCTTGTTGCGGCGGTTAGTCCGGTGACAAGCAACCTCGGCTCTGATACCACTTGTAAGGAATCGGATGGCCGGCTAGAGGGGGGTGAATAGCCCTCGTTCGTTGGTTATCGGAATTTGCTCGTCTACAATTAGATTAGCGCAAGCGGAAACAACAATACAAGCAAATTAAACAAATAGAAACAAAGCAAAGGAAATAGACAATGCTAACACAAGATGTAACGTGGTTCACGGCTACGCCGCTAATCCACGGTCCGATTCGTCCACGGTGAATCACTCCGCCAAAACCAATCACTATCGGTCTCTCCTTTGCACAAAGCTAGGTGGAGGTAACCTTTACAACCAAGATCACTCTTCTTACAAATAGAATGGATTAAAAGCGAGTAAGAAGAGTTTAGAGCTTGTGGGGCACTAGGAAGATTGTTTGGAACTTAAGCATTAGCCTCTCAAAGGCTCACACCCTCTCTTTTTATAGAGAGGGCTAACTTCTTCCCGTTGGCCGCCATCAGTCGACTGCCGCCCATGGCAGTCGACTGTCGTCACTACAACGGCCTCCGAACACGTCGGATGCCGACCGTTGTTGTCCAACGGAACTCTTAGCGATCACGGACCTCACCCCGATCGGCCGACCGTAGTCGCGCCGATCGGCTACGGCGGTTTGGCCAAAACCCTATTGACGGTCATTGCGCCTTGGCGTCATCGCTAATCTTCTTGATCGGCCCGCTAACGTATGGCGATCACGCTCTGGCCGATCGATCGTATACGGTCGAGCTACTGACTCGAGCGATCGGCCGACTGCCATGACATGGCAGTCGACTGGTGTCGGGAAAACCCATCCGACACTTGGCCAAATGGCCAAGTTTCACCTAAGAGCTACCCTTCCCCGGGTTACAATCGCTCACTCTCATTTCTCGGAGTCCCTCGCCTTCGAAGTTCTCTTCGTTCTCGGCCACGTCCCTCGGCAGCATCAGGCGCACGGCTCTGCAATGCTCCTTCGCGTCTCTTGCCTCGAAGTCTACTTCCTCCGGCTTCACTCCAAGCTTCTCGTCCGGCGGTCCCTCGGATGCTCCAAGCGCACGGCTTCCGCAAAGCTATCCTTCACCGACTCAAGGCACGAGTCATGAGATGTGAAACTCGCCACGGCTCCATGTGCGAATTACTAAGTCCTGCATGACTTCAACGCACATATCAAATCAACATAACACACTAACTTAAACCCTTTGCCACACCATCAAAACCATATCACGGCAAGAGATTGCCCTAACATTCTTAAGTCTAGGGGAATTGTGACACTTCGATGCACTACAGTCGGGTCGAGGGCGAATTTTCTCGGATGGGTAGAGTCCACCCCACTTCTCAAATCCAGGAGAATTGTGGCTGCTTCTCCCTATCAGGTTGAATACAATGCTTTGTGATCGCTTCTCCCTATCAGGCAGAATACAATGCTCCGAGATCGTTTCTCCCTATCATGCTATACAACACTCCATGGTCACTTCTCTTTATCAAGCCGAATATGATGCTTCATGGTTGCTTCTCTCTATCAGGCCGAGTATGATACTTTGTGGTCGCGTCTCCCTATCAGGTTGAGTACAACACTTTGTGGTCGCTTCTCCCAATCAGGTCAAGTATGGAGCTTCATGGTTGCTTCTCCCTATTAGGCTGAGTATGATGCTTCGTGGTTGCTTCTCCCTATCAGGCCGAGTACGACTCTTCATGATCGTTTCTTCTTGTCAGATCGAGTATATGCTTCGTGGTGCCTTCTCCCTGTTAGGCCAAGTATGACGGTGTGTTGTCGCTTCTCTTTGTCCGACCGAGTACACCGCTTTGTGGCCACTTTTCCCTATCAAGTTGAGTACAACGCTTCGTGGCCCATCTTGCTATCAAACCGAGTACAATACTCCATGGTCACTTCTCCCTATCAGGTAATATACAATGCTCCTTGGTTACTTCTCCCTATTAGGATGATTATGATGCTTTGTGGTCGCTTCTCCCTATTATGCCAATTACAATGTTTCATGGCCGCTTCTCCCTGTCAGGCCGAGTTTGACACTTCGTGGCTGCTTCTCCTTGTCAGGTCGAATATGGCACTTCATGGTCACTTCTCCCTGTCATGACAAATACGAAGCTTCGTGGTCATTTGACCAAGCAGGAACTCCGCTCCTTCCCATTTCGCCCTCTCTCTAAATTTCCATCTTCCCATTCGGCTCTTGGTAATTTTTGCCCTGAGAAATAGTCTATAGCATGCCTGGCCAGGGTCTCATTGGGGCTAACATTGGCACATGCTTTTATGCAGTCGTCTCCTCCTCACTACCTTAGGATTCCGTTCCCCTGAAATCTGCCCCCATTAATAGTGCTCACACTGCCATCTTCTTTGAGCTCTTTGCTTATACTTTGGTGGTGACACCTTCTCTTAGCGATACTTTCTCACCTTCCACTTTTCTTTTGTGGTCACCTCGTATCTTGTAACCACCAGCATAAGCTTCCTCTTCAAGCTTTATTACAACTTTTTCCTAGATATCCTTCTACATCTCGAGTTTCATCTTCCTCGGTAGTGCTCCCCTTCTTTCTTTGTTGGCATCTATCGCTTTTCCTCATGGCTTCCCTCTCAGAGACCTCTCCGTTGCAACCTTGGTTCAAAACCGTTTCTAGTCATATCACCCCTTCCCATTCTCTCGCCGAACAGCACGACCAGTACTTCACAAAGGATGTCGCTTTGACCTTTCCTTAAGTTATCGATCATCTCTATCATCCTCCTCGCTACCATTACTGTTTCTTCTTAGGTCAGCTAGAAAGTGTAATGCCCGCCCTTATCTGCTCTCAGGGTGGCGCTACTGTTACTCCTTTTTTTTTTTTTAAACATACTACATATGGATCCTCTCACAACCTACGTACTTTAACAGGTCATCATAACTTAAACCTTCTTTTGCACCTGCATCACATATCATATTCATCATTAGCATGTTAACATATCTTTCCTAACATGCATACATAAAGATTCGTTCATGAGTTCTAACATTTCCAACCTTCTTAAGTAGATGATACTCATTAAACACAAGTCTTATAAGCGGAAGCAATGTCTTAAGTTGTTCTTAGAGCATATAAATACAAGCAGATAGTATAGGGTCTTCTTCCACCATGCCACTATCACACACACTTGGCCCCTCCTGCTACTTCCTCTAGTGCAGACTTCCTTTATCTGCAGTATATGGACAACATGAACTATAAGCATATAGCTTAGTAAGATCCTTGCCTACTCACAAAAGCCACAAACTTCATCAAGCAATTAGAACATGAGCATACCAAAGATAAAGGACCTAAGCATTTCATGGCGACACTAATCAACAACATATCCATGTAATAAAAGCGAGCATGGCATAGAAAGCATAATTAATCTAAGCAGGGCATAATTTGAACATAAGCATTATAACTACATAAAACTAAGCATGCATGAAAGACATATTCATAAGCGTTTTAAAACTTAACAATAAGCATTCCTAACCTAAGCATCCGTAAGATCCTACATCTTAAACCTACATAAAGTACATAGGCACAAACATTCTTCAACTTAACCATGACCATTCATCAGGGAATCCAATCATGCATAAAGGACATAATCATAAGCATTTGTTTAACTTGGACATAAACATTTGTAATAACATAAATCCTAAACTTGTAGAAAGAACATAATGGCAAGTATTCATAAACTTAACCATAACATTCACCACATCATAAATTCTAAACTAGCATGGAGTACATAGTCGCAACATTCTTAAACTTAACTCTAAACATCATAACTTCATAACATCTAGCATGCATAAAGAACATAGTTCGCAAGCATTCAGGGTATTTAACATAAGCATACACAATATCCTGAAAGTCTTTTCTTTTCAAAACATATACTTATAGATACTTCCATATCATCATAACTTCATAACATCTAGCATGCATAAAAAAAAACGTAGTTCGCAAGCATTCAGAGTATTTAACATGAGCATACACAATAATCATAAAAGTCTTTTCTTTTCAAAACATATACTTATAGATACTTCAATATCATCATAACTTCATAACATCTAGCATGCATAAAAAAAAACGTAGTTCGCAAGCATTCAGAGTATTTAACATGAGCATACACAATAATCATAAAAGTCTTTTCTTTTCAAAACTTATACTTATAGATACTTCAATATCATCATAACTTCATAACATCTAGCATGCATAAAAAAAATGTAGTTCGCAAGCATTCAGAGTATTTAACATGAGCATACACAATAATCATAAAAGTCTTTTCTTTTCAAAACATATACTTATAGATACTTCAATATCATCATAACTTCATAACATCTAGCATGCATAAAAAAAAACATAGTTCATAGCATTGAGTAGTATTTAACATGAGCATACACAATAATCATAAAAGTCTTTTCTTTTCAAAACTTATACTTATAGATACTTTAATATCATCATAACTTGTTTGGGGGCCCTGTGTTAAGTACCACATAATGCGCGTTCCCTAGTAGGCTGGGGTAGCGAGCCACCAGTCCTACTAGAGCAAGACCTCTTACGTCTTACCAAGGCAAGACCTCTTACATCTTCTTATGTCCCTATGGATTTGATTAACGACCACCTGATGGGTCGGGTACTTAACCTCTTACAAAGTAAAATACTTAATTCCTTTCTTTTCTTGTCATAGTATAAAGAATGCTCTTGATCCCCAACATAAAAAGGGAAGCATCTTAATCTTATCTTATCATAAGGAGAGCTCTTGATCCCTACTTGAAAGGGAAGCATCTCCATTTTATCTTATCTCAAGGAGAGCTCTTGATCCCTACTTGAAAGGGAAGCATCTCCATCTTATCATAAGGAGAGCTCTTGGTCCCTACTTGAAAGGGAAGCATCTCCATCTTATCATAAGGACACATGCATTCATAACATAAGAGTACCCTAAAGGGGTCCTAAAGTATAAACATGTTCATCATACAAGCATATTTCGTGGCACATTACATCATAAACATGAAGCATATTTCCTTGGCATATTCATGGCATATTAAATCACAAAAACATGTTCATCACCTAAGCATATTTCACGGCACATTACATCATCAACATGTAGCATGTTTCCTAAGCATATTCAAGGCATATTAAATCATAAAAACATGTTCATCACCTAAGCCTATTTCATGGCACATTACATCATAACATGAAGCCTATTTCTTTGGCATATCCATGGCATATTAAATCATAAAAACATGTTCATCACCTAAGCATATTTCATGGCATATTATATCATAAACATGAAGAATATTTCCTATGCATATTCATGGCATATTAATCAAACAAGAACCATACCCTTAGCACAACTACATGTGGGGGGGGGGGGTGTTTTCATGAAACCCTCAACCTAAAACCCTTGGTTGGCGAATCTTGTAAGGGCTCGAGCGTGGGTCTTGTCCCCTAAAGTTCACTCATGAAGCCTTATAACTAATCATAGTATCATTAGGGATATTTTCATGCAACCCTAACCCTACTTTCATTGGTTGGCCGAATCTTGTAAGGTTAGATCTTTGGACTTTTGTCCCCTAAAGTTCATTCATAAGCATTATTACTTACCCTAGTGTCATTAGGATCATTTTCATGCAACCCTAACCCTAATTATATGGGTTACATGGAATGGGTTCAAACTTAGGTTTTGTCCCTAAAGTCCATTCATAAAGCATTATTACTTAACCTAGTGTCATTAGGAACATTTTCATGCAACCCTAACCCTAATTATATGGGTTGGCGAAACATGGAATGGGTTCCAACTTAGGTTTTGTCCCTAAAATTCTTTCATAAGCATTATCATGGCCTAATCCTCATAAGAGGGAGTTGTCATAAAAACCCTAACCCTAAAAGGCCTTGGTGGCCGAAACCTATAAGGGCACCAAGTTAGAATCTTTGTCCCCTAAAAGGTCCTATAGTGAGCATACACCCTATAGAAGTTCCTAGAAACATTTTCATGAATCTTAGCGCAAGAAAACTTGATTGGCGAAACCTACAAGGGCTACAACTTCATCGTTCTTACATGAAATTTAACCTACGAAACTAATACACTGCAGGTGAGGGGAAACTTACATCCTTCGCTTTGCTTGAGAGATGACCTAATGGAGGTCACCTAGCTTTCTCCTAGCTTGAAAGGGGGTCTCGGCCAAAGGGTGGAGAGGGAGATGGGTTTCGGTGAGGATGAAGAGGAGAGGAAGAAAATGGCCAAATGGAAACTTCCTTCTTCTTTATAAAGGGAGGAAGAGAAGTTTCTCTTTTCTTTGTCATGCCTCTTCACTTACCCTTCTTCCACTTATCTATAAATTTCCCTCTTCCTCTAATGATATAATTCTATTGGGCTTATGGTTAGTGGGTGCATCTATAGGGTTTGGCTATCTCTAGAGGTTTGGGGTTCAATTCCTAGGCTTTGCATCCTCTTTTTTTTCTTTTGGCTTATTTTCTTTTATTTTTCCAAAAAAAACCCACATAAAGCCTATCATCATAAAGCCAAAATTCTCGTAAAATTGCTAGAAATTTTACGGGCGTTACAATCCCTCATACCTTGTAAAAGTTTCGTCCTCGAAACTTAAAACAATTCTGGGTACTTCTGCCTCATGTCCTCCTCTCGTTCCTAGGTAGCTTCCTCATATTGCGAATTCTGCCACAGGACCTTTACTAAGGGCACCTCTTTGTTCCTTAGCCTTTTGACATCTCGGTCTAATATTTGGATAGGCCGACTTTCAACACTCAGGTCCTCATGAACGTGTACTGTTTGTGGCTCGATCACTTGGTCCGCACTGGATACGCATTTCTTGAGCATAGAGACATGGAACACGTTGTGTATAGCAACATCTCTTGAGGCAGCTCCAGCCTGTACGCTACCTTGCCCACCCTCTGCGATATCGGATACGGTCCCACGTAGTGTGGATTCAGTTTACCCTTCCTTCCGAATCTCATCACTCCCTTCATAGGGGTCACTTTGAGGAATACCAGGTCCCCGACTTCGAATTCTAACGGTCTACGCCGCATATCCGCATAGCTCTTTTGTCGGCTCTGAGCAGCTTCGATTCTCTGACGGATAGTCTGTATAGCGCGGGTGGTATTGTCAATAATATCGGCCTGAAGACCCATTTCCCTCCTTTCACCACCCTCGTACCAACAGATAGGAGACCTGCATCTTCTCCCATATAGAGCTTCATAGGGTGCCATTCCAATGGTAGCCTGGTAACTGTTGTTGTAAGAAAATTCTGCCAGGCACAAATATCGACACCAGCTCCCCTTAAAGTCTAGAGCACAAGCGATATCTTCCAAAGACTGGTTCACTTTTTCCGTCTGACTCGCTTGGCTCGAGGATGAAACGCAAGGTCGAATCTCAACTTAGTGCCAAGAGCCTTCTGAACACATTCCCAAAAATGGGAGGTAAAACGGCCATCACGGTCAGAAATAATAGCCTTAGGCACTCCATGTAATTTGATAATTTCCTTGACATATAATTGAGCTAGCTGCTCGATCGAATAGGTCATCTTAATTGCCAGGAAATGGGCAAACTTCGTCAACCGGTCTATGATTACCCATATAACATCGTAACCATTTGTTGTTCTGGGTAATCCCGAGATGAAATCCATAGATAGTTCTTCCCATTTCCACTCTGGAATCGGTATTTGCGGTAATCCCCGAGTTTTGGTGTTACGCCTTCACCTTACGGCGGTCGGAGTGTTGGCGTCTTGAGCCACCTCCCCTTTCATCTTAGGACCACCAAAATTTATCCCTTAAGTCCTGATACATTTTATTAGACCCAGGGTGCATGGTATAAGGTGTTCCATGGGATTCCTCGAGTATCTTCTTCCGTAATTCCGGATCGTCCGGAATACATAGTCGGTCCCGGAGGTATAATAGTCCGCCGTTGGAAATGCGGAATCCATTATCCCTTCCTTCCAGTACTTCTTGTTTGATCTTCTGGATGTCTGAATCACCATCTTGCTTTCCCTTTATATCGTCGAACAGCGTCGGCATTATAGTCATGGTGGAAAGTTGTCCAGAAATAATCTCTATCCCGTAATTCCTTACTTCCCTTTTTAGGGGTTGAGATAGCATCGATAAGGACATCAAAGCGGCAAATTTCGTTTCCCCTCCTTGTTCGTATGTTCTGGTCTACCCAGCATAGTTCAACTATACCCTACACATCCCATGCAATGAACTCATCATCAATTTTTTTTTTAAAAGGAACGACTTGTCATCTCTCATTCGTATCTCTTATTCATATTTTCCAACCAGAAGGAAAAATGTTAACATGTAACATTCCTTATTTCCAAATTAAACCATAGAACTATTTGAGAAGATAGTTCATTATGACTCCCACTAGGACAAACCCTAGTGCGGTTGTAATTATTTTTAGTCCTATCTTCCTTGGCCTCACTAGGGGGGTCCTTGGCTGGCCAATAAGTTGACTGTTTACGACAGAACCCTCCTCCTTCCTCTCGCGGCCAGCTACCACCGGATTCTCTACCACCGGCTTCTCTTGAACCTTGTGCTCCAGCAGTTCCCAGCACAACTCTGCATAGGTTATCCGCCCTTCATAACGGCCCCACACGTGATGTGCAACTACCATGAACTCATTTGGCAGGGAGCGGACCAAGGCCCATATCCTATAATTGTCCAGCAACGGAAACTCCTGCCGCTCGAGTCTCCTAAAAAGACCATCGAGCCTTCTTATGTGTCCGATGACCCCACCCTCTGGTTTATAGACTATCTCTTCAATAGCTTCCCTTAATCGGTTTCGTGACACATCACGACGGGTCATGGTAGTCATCGTCCGTGCCATCTGAAAGTGAAATAAATGAAGTCAGTACAAAACCGACTAACCCGTACGAAACTGGCTTAATTCAATTCAGATGAACATAGACCTTCCACAACTAATTACAAAAATCAAATCTTCGTAATTTTAGGAGTTTAATTAAACTAAGGCTAGCATAAGATTACCCTACATGGATTCATGCATATTTAAGCTAAAACCACCAAGAACAATTCTTAATCTCGCAAGGTAAGGTATCCTTCCTTGGGATACTTCTAAGTTAGAGTCGTGTTTCCATCGTATAAAGCTTGGTCAGATATACTATCTAAGTCACAACTATGATTCTATTATACTAAACAGGACGAGGTATTATTTCTATCTAACTCTCAAGTGTGAGTCTATTCTACTAAAGCATGATGAGGTATTATTTCATTCTAGATAAAAGACATTCTTCATTATGAAGGAACTTAAGTATGCATAAAATTACTTACATGGAAATAGCAGGATGGAGGCTTGATGTGTGATAGTGGAAAGGTGAACCCGCTCTGATACCACTTGTAACGACCGCCCTTATCTGCTCTCAGGGCGGCGCTACTGTTACTCCTTTTTTTTTTTAAACATACTACATATGGATCCTCTCACAACCTACGTACTTTAACAGGTCATCATAACTTAAACCTTCTTTTGCACATGCATCACATATCATATTCATCATTAGCATGTTAACATATCTTTCCTAACATGCATACATAAAGATTCGTTCATGAGTTCTAACAATTCCAACCTTCTTAAGTAGATGATACTCATTAAACACAAGTCTTATAAGCGGAAGCAATGTCTTAAGTTGTTCTTAGAGCATATAAATACAAGCAGATAGTATAGGGTCTTCTTCCACCATGCCACTATCACACACACTTGGCCCCTCCTGCTACTTCCTCTAGTGCAGACTTCCTTTATCTGCAGTATATGGACAACATGAACTATAAGCATATAGCTTAGTAAGATCCTTGCCTACTCACAAAAGCCACAAACTTCATCAAGCAATTAGAACATGAGCATACCAGCATAAAGGACCTAAGCATTTCATGGCGACACTAATCAACAACATATCCATGTAATAAAAACTGAGCATGGCATAGAAAGCATAATTAATCTAAGCAGGGCATAATTTGAACATAAGCATTATAACTACATAAAACTAAGCATGCATGAAAGACATATTCATAAGCGTTTTAAAACTTAACAATAAGCATTCCTAACCTAAGCATCCGTAACATCCTACATCTTAAACCTACATAAAGTACATAGGCACAAACATTCTTCAACTTAACCATGACCATTCATCAGGGAATCCAATCATGCATAAAGGAAATAATCATAAGCATTTGTTTAACTTGGACATAAACATTTGTAATAACATAAATCCTAAACTTGTAGAAAGAACATAATCGCAAGTATTCATAAACTTAACCATAACATTCACCACATCATAAATTCTAAACTAGCATGGAGTACATAGTCACAACATTCTTAAACTTAACTCTAAACATCATAACTTCATAACATCTAGCATGCATAAAGAACATAGTTCGCAAGCATTCAGGGTATTTAACATAAGCATACACAATATCCTGAAAGTCTTTTCTTTTCAAAACATATACTTATAGATACTTCCATATCATCATAACTTCATAACATCTAGCATGCATAAAAAGCGTAGTTCAAGCATTCAGAGTATTTAACATGAGCATACACAATAATCATAAAAGTCTTTTCTTTTCAAAACATATACTTATAGATACTTCAATATCATCATAACTTCATAACATCTAGCATGCATAAAAAAAAACGTAGTTCGCAAGCATTCAGAGTATTTAACATGAGCATACACAATAATCATAAAAGTCTTTTCTTTTCAAAACATATACTTATAGATACTTCAATATCATCATAACTTCATAACATCTAGCATGCATAAAAAAAACGTAGTTCGCAAGCATTCAGAGTATTTAACATGAGCATACACAATAATTATAAAAGTCTTTTCTTTTCAAAACATATACTTATAGATACTTCAATATCATCATAACTTCATAACATCTAGCAAGCATAAAAAAAAACGTAGTTCGCAAGCATTCAGAGTATTTAACATGAGCATTCACAATAATCATAAAAGTCTTTTCTTTTCAAAACTTGTACTTATAGATACTTCAATATCATCATAACTTGTTTGGGGGGCCCCAGGTTAAGTACCACATAATGCGCATTCCCTAGTAGGCTGGGGTAGCGAGCCACCAGTCCTACTAGAGCAAGACCTCTTACGTCTTACCAGGGCAAGACCTCTTACGTCTTCTTATGTCCCTATGGATTTGATTAACGACCACCTGACGGGTCGGGTATTTAACCTCTTACAAAGTAAAATACTTAATTCCTTTCTTTTCTTGTCATAGTATAAAGAATGCTCTTGATCCCCAACATAAAAAGGGAAGCATCTTAATCTTATCTTATCACAAGGAGAGCTCTTGATCCCTACTTGAAAGGGAAGCATCTCCATTTTATCTTATCTCAAGGAGAGCTCTTGATCCCTACTTGAAAGGGAAGCATCTCCATCTTATCATAAGGAGAGCTCTTGGTCCCTACTTGAAAGGGAAGCATCTCCATCTTATCATAAGGACACATGCATTCATAACATAAGAGTACCCTAAAGGGGTCCTAAAGTATAAACATGTTCATCATACAAGCATATTTCGTGGCACATTACATCATAAACATGAAGCATATTTCCTTGGCATATTAAATCACAAAAACATGTTCATCACCTAAGCATATTTCATGGCACATTACATCATCAACATGTAGCATGTTTCCTAAGCATATTCAAGGCATATTAAATCATAAAAACATGTTCATCACCTAAGCCTATTTCATGGCACATTACATCATAACATGAAGCCTATTTCTTTGGCATATCCATGGCATATTAAATCATAAAAACATGTTCATCACCTAAGCATATTTCATGGAACATTATATCATAAACATGAAGAATATTTCTATGCATATTCATGGCATATTAATCAAACAAGAACCATACCCTTAGCACAACTACATGTGGGGTGTTTTCATGAAACCCTAACCCTAAAACCATGGGTTGGCCGAATCTTTTAAGGGGCTCGAGCTTGGGTTTTGTCCCCTAAAGTTCACTCATGAAGCCTTATAACTAATCATAGTATCATTAGGGATATTTTCATGCAACCCTAACCCTACTTCCATTGGTTGGCCGAATCTTGTAAGGTTAGATCTTTGGACTTTTGTCCCTAAAAGTTCATTCATAAGCATTATTACTTACCCTAGTGTCATTAGGAACATTTTCATGCAACCCTAACCCTAATTATATGGGTTGGCCGAAACATGGAATGGGTTCAAACTTAGGTTTTGTCCCCTAAAGTCCATTCATAAAGCATTATTACTTAACCTAGTGTCATTAGGAACATTTTCATGCAACCCTAGCCCTAATTATATGGGTTGGACGAAACATGGAATGGGTTCCAACTTAGGTTTTGTCCCCTAAAATTCATTCATAAGCATTATCATGGCCTAATCCTCATAAGAGGGAGTTGTCATAAAAACCCTAACCCTAAAAGGCCTTGGTGGCCGAAACCTATAAGGGCACCAAGTTAGAATCTTTGTCCCCTAAAAGGTCCTATAGTGAGCATACACCCTATAGAAGTTCCCTAGAAACATTTTCATGAATCTTAGCCCAAGAAAACTTGATTGGTTGAAACCTACAAGGGCTACAACTTCATCGTTCTTACATGAAATTTAACCTACGAAACTAATACACTGCAGGTGAGGGGAAACTTACATCCTTCGCTTTGCTTGAGAGATGACCTAATGGAGGTCACCTAGCTTTCTCCTAGCTTGAAAGGGGGTCTCGGCCAAAGGGTGGAGAGGGAGATGGGTTTCGGTGAGGATGAAGAGGAGAGGAAGAAAATGGCCAAATGGAAACTTCCTTCTTCTTTATAAAGGGAGGAAGAGAAGTTTCTCTTTTCTTTGTCATGCCTCTTCACTTACCCTTCTTCCACTTATCTATAAATTTCCCTCTTCCTCTAATGATATAATTCTATTGGGCTTATGGTTAGTGGGTGCATCTATAGGGTTTGGCTATATCTAGAGGTTTGGGGTTCAATTCCTAGGCTTTGCATCCTCTTTTTTTTTCTTTTGGCTTATTTTCTTTTATTTTTCCAAAAAAACCCACATAAAGCCTATCATCATAAAGCCAAAATTCTCGTAAAATTGCTAGAAATTTTATGGGCGTTACAGAAAGGGGCCTCCGTTTATCTGTGCCATCCATTTACCAACAGATTGCTTTCTTCTACAAGGTGCCTATCTACTAGTTCACCCCCAATGCCATCTGCATTCTGGTGGGGACAAACATAGTATTTAGCCATCTAGGGCTTCGCCTCCCCCCTCCTTTTTCATTGTCTCTTCCAACTAAAAATGGGAGAATCAGAGGTTTTTTTATTTCATCACTCAGCTTGACTGTCAATTCTTGAGAAATATCCCCGCTTCTCATAAGGAGTGGAAAAACCTCTTCTTCTTCGCTCCCCTACCAGGTCCCCTCCTACTCTCAGAGAATTGAGTGACCGAGTTCCACAAATTGGCAGACATCCGGAAGAGTCAATCGCAGTGTGGTTTCCAATCTATCTTGCAGACCCTTCAAGATCGCAACTACATCGTCCATCACCTCGTCAACAACCCTCGTCTTAATCACTTCTGGTTGTCCCATTTTACTTCCACAGAGGTCCTCCCCATAGGTAACCAGATGCCCACCTCAATTTCTACTTGATGATTTCAAGATATACTAATCTATAACACTTTTTCTAATAGATGACCTCATTCGGGCAACTCGGGTCAGCATTTCGGAGAGGGTTTGCACGGGGGAAATGTGCTCGGTGGCATCTTCTACAGAGGTAGCCCTCCCGTCCATGGTAGCCCCTTAGTCGGTGGTGGAAACTCTTCAGGCTATTCGACCTCTGGATTCTTTGCCTGCTCCCAACCCTTGTGAGGTAAGGGGTAAGTGATGGCATTCACCCTCCCAGTCACTTTCTCTAGTCTCATCATCAGAAACCCCACGCGTCCTCAAGCGTCGAGCCTGCACCAAATGTCTCTTCCCGAGTTGTGCGAATTGAATCTTCGCCTTCTCCCTCGCCTGAATCTCCCCATGAGGTTTCTTCTCTCTTAGTTTGATTTCCCACTGTTGGGATATATACTGAAAAGTCTATCTTTTGTATGAACATCTTTATTTTTGAAATAAGAATCACATGATCATTGTTTGCATATTTATGGTTATGCATATTGTCTCATACATTACATTGTAGATAACATGGTGTGTAGTGTCACACGGGAGATCATGTTATAAGTTCCTTGTAGAGTATAAGTAAAGGCTCACAACCGAGATGACTTTGGACAAACTATTAGTATGGTTGTAGTGTGATTTGGTATTGTTTTGTCTTGACCATAGAATTACACTAGTACACTTTGTGTGTATTGAGCAGGACCGACTTAGAGGTGATTCAATTTATTACTGACTACATAATTGAATCAGACCTCGGATATTATGGTGTACATGCTCTTAATCCCAATATAATAACGGGCACATGTACTTAGTATTTATTTCTTTGATTTACTAATGGGCGAGATTTATAGAGTAAATCGATAGACTCAGTAAGTTGGGAAATGATATTATTTATATGGTGTGTCGTTGATTATAGGAGGAAACTGTGTCCTATATATTAGGATGATGATGTCCCATTGAGGAGCTCATAAGGTTCATCATGTAAATCCTGCAGGTGGACTTGGTCCGGCATAATGATAAAGTTGAGTGGTACTACTCATGAAGTTAGATGTTGATTAATTAATTATCAATAAATTAATTAATTGACGGACATTCGAAATCTTAAACACGGGGAGATATATGTATAAATAATATATGGAGCTCATATTAACTTATGGGGTTGGTGAGGTAGATCAATGATAATCCTCTAGTGGAATGGATTATCATTAATGGATCAGACTTTATGTGGGCTTGATCCATTGGGTGGCCAAGATCCAACTCCTCCTCATGGTCCCTATTGTAGCCTATTGAAACCCTCATGGAGCCTAGATCCGATGAAGGAAAATAAAACTCTAGATCCGACGGTTGAGATTAAATCTCTAGATCTGACGGTTGAGATTAAATCTCTAGATCCAACGGTGGAGATTAAAAGGAGGCTCAAGCCTAACTCTATAAATAAGGGATTAGGGCTTGGGCGTGGAATCATCTTGAGAGATTAGGTTTTGGAGTTGGGCGACAAGGTTTCTAGGGTTTGGGGCGGCAAGCTTTGGGCGGCTAGGGTTAGGGTTTTGGATTGGGCGGCAACAAGGTGGAAGGTTAAGGTTTGTTTCCTTTCTCTTCCAAAAGGTAGCCGGCGCCCATCATCATCCTCTCATCCTTGGCCAGCGCTCATCCCCATCCTTCATTCATCCTTGGTCGACGTCCTCTCCTCTCCTTTGGCCGGCGGCAACCCTTCTTCAAGGTTGGCCAATGCTCCATCATCTACTCCTTGGCCGGCGAAAACATCAAGTCCTTTGACTTGGTGGCCGGTTCTAGAAAGGAAGAAGAGTTCTATTTTATTCTTCTCTTTGTTCAGACCGAGCAAGGAAGGGAAGAGTGTGATCTAGAAGGCTTCGACTTTTGGAAGATCGTCGCCCACACGATGTTCAAAAGGAGGAAGGACGTACAATAGAAGATCGAGAGGTATAACAAGAGGTATAATGCTTGTTTATGAATCTTTTCTTATTCTATACATGTTGAATATTTTGTATGTGGCTAAATTCACTTGGACCTCGAATACAAACACAAAAATCGGCAATCCGTACATCGTCTATTCCGTGGCTACTCGAAGAATAGAGGTAGGTTGCTTGAACAACAAGTTTGTTCAAGTGACCACTCTAATCGGATAGCTCGACGATGGAACGGTAGCTTGGGTAATCCCTAATTGTCATGGATTAATTTTTTTTAATCCGGGGACAAAGACGGGATTGCCATGAACAAGCAACAGAGTTGAAGTGGGAAGCGAAGTTTCCTACCTTCACCCACTTACCCTCCCCCCTTACTCCCACACTCTCCTCCCTCATCCGGACATCACTTGTCCTCCTCCCACCCTTCTCCTATATCCTCACCGCCTTCTTCTCCGCTACTCACCCTGGGTGGCATCCCATTGGCGGCTTCTCCTCCGGCTAATGATATGTATCCCGTCGCAGAGCTCCCCCATTCTTCTCCTCCTTCATTTCATGCTCGGGACCTCATCCTATATGTGGTCCCTCCACCGACTGAGGAGATGCCCTCTGTAGCAGAGCTTCCCAAGTTCTCCTCCGATGCCATCCTCACGGATCAATTTGCTTCCAATGCTAGAGGGCTCGTTTTCTCCTCCACTTAATCCCATTTTGACAACTTTGTGCCACGATGCCAACTTGATGAGTGTAGAGGAATCAGACATCGTGCTAGAAGGGGTGAATAGCGATTTCTTGATTTCTTCGTTCGATTGCGTTCATGCTCGTCTACAATTCGTTAGCACAGTAGAATATATAAAATAGAATAAATGAAAGCAACACAAGAACTACACCAATATTTTACGTGGTTCGGAACTAGGGTTCCTACTCCACAGTCGGGCTTTAGTGTCTACTCCACTAAACCTCGTCTCCTTCTCGGAATATAATCCAAAGATGGAGAACCCTCGTATAATATGAATGTTTACAACAATAAACAAGGAAACAACCAAATACAACAATATAAAAAAACAAATACAAGAAATGCAAAGAACACTTTACAAGAAGCTTGCTTTTGATCACTTGTTTGTTGGTTGCTTTTAATGACTTGGAAGATCTGGAATGCAACAACAAAACCTCTCCCAAATGCTCAAGAATCACCTATGGAAATCTTCTTCCTCGAGCTCTATTTAAAGCTCTCATTGAGCTGAATTTTCGCCTTCCAGTCGATTGGTCACTTAGTTGTTGCCTCACAACGGCTTAATCCACATCAGTTTAGTGCCTATCAGTCGACTATCCTGACCTATTAGTCAACTAACATAGTCACCAGTCGACTGCCATGGGCAAGCAGTCAACTGTCAGACATTCTGTTCTCTGGCCACTTAATTCCAGTTGACTGCCCTATCCTAGCAGTTGACTGTTGTTGACCACCCCAGTCGCCTGATTTGAGTCAATTAGGCTTCTGAGTGTTAAACCTTGTTCAGTCAACTAGTCGATAACCCTAGTCGACTGGTGAACTTCAAACATGAGATTTAACCCAAGTATGATCTCCTCATACTTGATAACCACTCATAGCCTAGACCTAAGCCTTCTAACCACCTCCATCAGCCTCACACCTCTCGAATCCCTTGATTCCACAACTCTTCATCCTTTGTGTTAGTCTTCAAGTACTTTTATCGACTATGTCATGCTAACCGGGTCCCTTGTCAAGGTTCATTTGGACTTATGCTCCCAAGACTCATGCTTGGACTTTACACCGCCAAATCTACAACCTTGGACTTTCACATTGTCAAGATCCATTTGGACTTACGTCGCCAAGACCCATGCTTGGACTTTACGCTACCAAGACACATGCTTGGACATTACACTGCCAAGACCCATGCTTGGACTTTACGCCACCAAATCTATCCTTGGACTTTCCTTTTGTCAAGTACCCATGACTTGGACTTTCTAATTACTAAGACCATGCTTGGACTTCCTTGCCAACTCCATGTTGGACTTTCCAATTGCCAAAGTTCACTTGGACTTTATGCCACCAAGATTACACACTGTAGGATCGAGAAATGCTAGAGGGGGTGAATAGCATTCGAAAATCTTTCTTTTCTTCGATTAAAAACAAAGCATGCAGCAGAATAATTAAGAACAAAGGCACACTTTATTTTTACTTGGTTCACAACCAACTGGTTGCTAGTCCAAGGCCCCATGATCCTTGATCACTTCCGATGGGCAATTCACTAAATGGTCTCTTCCTCATTGGAGTAAGAGACAAATGAACGGTACAAAGAATGTAGAGGACGAGGTAACACTCCCACCCCTCTTAGCAATGAAAAAGAAAAAATAATAAGAACAATATTAACTAAACAAATCACTATTGACTTAAGTGAATGAGTTGTTGAAGCACGATCGACGTAATGGCGTCGTTGCATGATGAAGAGCACTTGGATCGATGGAGCACTTTTGGAAGCCTTTCAAGTTAATGAAAAGAGTGATTTGTCTCTCCTTTTTTAGCCTTTTGAACCCCATCTCGTTGAGATCCAGATCTGGGTCAAACATCCACATTACCCCACCTTTAGTGGATCTTATCTTGACTCTCCTCGATGTGATCAGCTTGACTAGAAGTCAATTGATGGTAGTCCAGTTGACTTCCATTTTCCTCCAGTTGAATGATAATTTGATAACTCACTTGCAACACATGGTTAGCAGAATAATCTCTATCGATAGAAAATTCGATGGTCCTGTATCGTCCGACCTTGACTTAGACCTTCCTCTGGAAGTCTTAGTCGGATCGTCGCCTACAATTGTCCCCGTATGGAGGACATGCCCTTACCACCACACCACACCCGAAGCTTACCTTTGGTCCTTCAGACTTGTCGCTTAGCTTCCGATCACTTGACCACCGAGGTTCCTTGACTCCCGAGGTTCTCCTAGTGTTCACCCGACCACCGAAGTTTCTCGTCCTGAGATTCTCCTGACATCGTCGACCTTAGCAAAGCATAGTACATTACCTGCACACTCAACATAACATATGAGATAACAAAATAGCTTAACTTTAAATTTTTTCCATCATCAAAACCTAGGTTCGATTATCTGGTGCACCTGCACCAATAAACACTTGGACTTATGCTGCCAATACTATACCTTTGGAATTTACCATTGCCAAGTATCTATTGTTGGGAAAAACTCCGGATCTAATGTTCACAACATCGTGGGCGAATACTTCGCACAACTGCAGCAGAAATAATAATTATACCGGATCCCACCAGAGATCCATGCAAAACTATATAAATCATTTTCTTTAATCTAGTCTAGATCTTATCTAGAGGAGGAATATACCTTCGGTGCGTGCCCTTCGCAATCCCACTTTTCCAAATGCCGTCGGATCTCAATACGGTAAGGGTAACCGTATATCTATGGTATCCACACTGACACCCACACTAGCTTTGGAGTCACGTTGTGCTAGCAACCCCTAGCAAAATGCCAAGAACTCTTTTGGAAGAAGAAGGAGAGGAAGGAGGAGATGAGAGAACACTTTCTCTCTTGGCCCTTTTGGCTTGCATGCCCAAACACCAAAAGCCACACAAATTGTCATCCACGTTGAACACCAAAAAGGCCCTTTTAATCCATAGCCATCAATTCCATTATCTCCCCATTAAGAGTTCTCTTAATACCAAGACCCTTGGTATTCCCTTCTTTTAATTCTCATCATGAATACCAAGCCCTTTGGTATTCCTATGCATGATTAATCAAATTAATCATGCATGATGATGAATCATCTTCCATGGTTCAACTTGAGTCTAACTCAAGTTTAACCAGTTTGAGTCTAATTCAAATCTTGGCCATATGCTCAATTGCCCTTTTAGTCCAACTAAAAGAAATCATCTCCAAAATAGAATATCATTTGTGTGTGACCCTACAGGCTCTTGTAACGTTGGCAATGTATCTAAAACCCTTTTTATATACATAAGCAATGAGCGACATCTAGCAATACATCATTGCTATCCAAGTTACAAGATCGTCGAGATCCGACAACCTTTCCGTGACTATTATCATGTATGACGGTGTCCTTCTATCCTTGATATCTTAGATCGACCAATGAGGCTTAGACCGTGTCATCCCCTTATCGATCTTTATGTTTCTTGATCCCCAAGTAGACACACCCAAACAAATGAGCTCAATATCTCATATTGACTCATTTGAGCATGACCATGCATTTCGTGGTCCTACTCTATCAAGAGGCCAAAGATATCACTCCTGTCATATAGGAGGGATAAATCCAATCTAGATCACTCACATGCCTCTGCATAATTCGTTACATACCCAGTGATCACCATTATAGTGCACCCAGTTATGGTGTGATGTTAGACGATACCAAAGTGCATAACTCCTTATGTAGGGAACCGTAGTGACTTCAGGTTAAGGACTATTCATACCAATAGTCACATGAGAAAGTATATGACACTCATATAACGATCCATGATACTTTCTCATGGTGGGTCAATTCAGTATATATATTCTCCAATATATATACCCATGTGTCAATGTGATATCACATATCCATGACTTGTGAGATCAAGTCATCCATTGACCTACATGCTAGTCTCAATGTATTAATATTGCCCTTGTATATTAATACTTGACTAGGAATATTAAGAATAATATTCTCTACAGCTTCTCATAATCAATTCTACCAATTGATAAACTGTAGATTAGAATCTACTATTTAAGGGAATTATTATATTTATTTTAGCTAGCACATGCATAAAGTAAATATAATAAACAATCATTGCCTTTTATTAATGAAATATGATATACATGATCTCTAATCAATCATCTCATGATTGACACTAAGGGCTGACACTAACATCTATGACTTGGACTTTCCATGCTAGATATCCAAATTTGGACTTTCAAGGTTGATTGCTCTAACAATCTCCCCCATATGACTTTGGATATCTCAATCATCCCTTAATCATATGGTCAACATATGGTCAAACCATATTGTCAAACAATGGTCAAACCTATTGTTAATCTATTGTCAAACATCAAAATACTACTTAAGTCCCACTCGAGTTTGGTTAACATTAACCCGAGGCCTATTGCACCAATAATCTCCCCCTTTTTGATGTTTGACAATACCCTTAAGTTAAGCTAATAATAACCCAACTTAACTCTTCCAATGTCAAAGCATAGTGAAGTTTACTTAACTTAAACCTCACTTCTCCCCCTTTGGCGTACATCAAAAAGGCTACTAAGGTTTTCAATATCTCATCTCTCAAAGAAATTCTACATTCTCCCCTTGGTCCAAAAATATTTAGGGTGCCTTCACTATTCCTAGTGATAAGTCCCATATCACTAAATGAGAGTCAATCCTCACTTCTCCAATTCTCTCCTTTTGGTGAGCACAATGAGGGTTTCAAACCCTTCATTTCTCCCCCTTTGAGGAATCTCATCCATCATCCCTTGATAGATAACCTCTCCCTAAAGGCTTACTCCCCCTTGACCATTGCACCAACAATGTCTTTGGAGAGTGGTCAAGTCAATAGAAAACTTCCATCGAAAATAAAGGTAAAAGTTCAAACATGGACTTTAACCTCTCTTAAAAATTGATACTCCACCCTAAAAACTCTTGTATTCATTTACAATGATTATTTCACCCTTTTAATACTTTCCAAAGCATATCCTAGGGCTAGGAGACATTAGGGTACTTAAGGGTACTAATAATTAGCTAAACAAATCTTGTTCAACCAAAATCAAACCATCAGTCGACTGAAAATACTACTAGTCGATTGGACTCTGATTTTTTAGAAATCAGAGTTTTCAGTCAAATTTTATAAATTCATAAGTAATTATATGTATTTCTAAAAATCTTGAAATTTCATATGTACATTACTTACATGAAATACAATGAGTAAAAATAATTTTATATAAAAATACCCATTGAATTACAAGATCGATACAAAGTTCAAAATAATTGAAAACGTCAATGTTTTTGCCTAAATTTGTGTCAACTTGTTCAATGGTGATTGCTATCAAAAGATAGACTTCACCAATATTTTCTAAAATATTTTTAAAATGATTCTAAAACCTTGTTTTGAACCATGGTTTATGGGTTAAATGCACATGACTTATACATTAGCTTTTCTCATGATTCATTAATGTCATATTATAAGTTTGAGTTCATCTAGATGCAAGAACTATGCACCTTGAACTTAACTCATTTTTCTAACATCTCACATGTGTCTAGGGTGTATCAATACACACATGTCAATTTAAGATTTTTGTAAGATGTGGATTTTTGTTCTTCCCTAATCTAGAGTCTCATCATTTTATCTAGGCAAATCTATTTGGTTCCCTTCTCTTGGGACTTCAAATCATGTCATTGTCCTTAATTAAATTTTAATTAACCTAAATACATGAATGATGATCATGGTAAAATAGATATCATAAATTAAGTATGTGCTAATAATCATGATGTCATGACATAAAGATAAACCTAAATACAAACATGACATAATTAACCTAAGTATTATCTGTTGGGTTTTCCGAGCCGCAAAAACTGCTTTTTGCGTTGCGGAAACCTCGGAAGCCCCGGCCACGGATCCGTGCGAAGTATAAAATATAAAACTAACATGTATGTATTTAATACCTTTAGATCTACTCTAGATCTACATGATAAGAAGTTACCCTCGATGCGACGCCCTTCGCAAATCTCGCTCATCCAAAAGGTTTGCTGGAACTCGAGAGTGTCAAGTGCACACTCCTCTATTGGTATCCACACAAGCAATAGGTGGAGAAAATACCTTATAGTGTGCTAGCACCCTTTAAGAATTTCGGCCAAGGAGGTTAGGAGAGCTTGAGAGGGTGATCCAAGGAAGAAGATGAAGTTCTAGTGTCTCATAAAATCAATTCCCATCTAAATGAGAAGTGGTCGGCCACATCAAGTTTTGGGGGGTTACATGCATGCATGTAACTCCAAGAGCCAATGACTCTTGGTCTCCCTCATGAGGTGGCACCACTTGATAAGTCAATGATGATGTGGAACATCATCATTGGTTGGCCATGCCAAGGCATCATCATGACATGGCATTTGGTCAAGTCAAACTTGACCTTTCATCTTCCCTCTCAAGTCAAGTCAAACTTGACCTCTTATCTCCCATGGTTGATCAAATCCAACCATTTGATTCAAGTCAATTTAATTTAATGTAATGAATTAGTAAATGTAATGAAGTATCTGTAACCACCTCTAGCAGTAACATTGACAGGGCTACATACATCACTATGTATAAGTCCTAACAAATCTGTTGCTCTTTCGCTGTGTCCACTAAAGGGAGTCTTGGTCATCTTGCCTAAAAGGCAAGACTCGCATGTCTCATATGATTCAAAATCAAATGAGTCTAGCAGCCCATCCTTATGGAGCTGAGATAAGCGACTCTCATTTATGTGACCTAAGTGATAATGCCAGAGATAGGTTTGGTTCAACTCATTTGACTTGAACCTTTTGGTACTTATGTTATAGATAGGGCTCTCTAAGTCTAGAAAGTAGAGTCCGTTCATTAGAGGTGCACTACAATAGAACATATCATTTAAATAAACTGAACAACATTTGTTCTTTATTATAAATGTAAATCCTTTCTTGTCCAAACAAGAAACTGAAATTATGTTCTTAGTCAAAGCAGGCACATAACAACATTCATCTAATTCTAGTACAAGCCCAGAGGGCAGAGATAGATTATAAGTTCATACAGCAACAGCAGCAACTCTTGCTCCATTGCCTACTCATAGGTCCACCTCGCCCTTTGTCAATGCCCTGCTATTTCTCAGCGCCTGCACATTGGTATAAATGTGAGATGCACATCCGGTATCTAATACCCATGATGAAGAAATAAATAGATTGACTTCTATAATATTTATACCTGAAGTAGAAGTCTCACTTCTCTTCTTCTTAAGATCTTCTAGGTATGCCTTGCAGTTACGCTTCCAGTGTCCAGCTTCCTTGCAATGGAAGCAAGCCCGTTCCTTGGCCACCCCTCCTTTGGGTTTAAGTTCTTTGCCTTTGCCCTTGGCTTGGGACTTTCCCTTACCTTTAGGCTTGCCCTTGCCTTTCTTCTTTTGCACCATCAAAATGGTGTCAGATTTTCCCTTCTTAAGGTTAAGCTCAGCAGTTCTCAACATGCTGAGCATCTCAGGCAGTGGCATATCAATTTCATTCATGTTATAATTCATGACAAAATGATTGTAGGCTTGTGGCAAAGATTGCAAGATCAGGTCAGTGGCCAGCTCTTGGCCAAGTGGGAATCCCAGCCTTTGTAGGTTTTCTACGTACCCAATCATCTTGAGTACATATGGACATACGAGAGTCCCATCTTGCATTTTGGACCCAAACAATGCCTTAGAGACTTCATATCTCTCGTGCCTTGCTTGTCCTTGATATAGTTGACGAAGATGTTCAACCATATCATAAGCATTCATGAACTCGTGTTGCTTCTGAAGCTCAGAGTTCATGGTCGCGAGCATTAGACATGACACATCTAATGCATCATCTTGATGCTTCTTGTAAGCATCTTTATCATCTCGCGAGGCAGTGGTCATGGCCCTACTACGATCTTCTCAATCCAATGAGAAGATCAGATGGTCAACCTAAGGCTAGCGGCTTCTCCAAGCGCTTCCTTTGACCGCCATGTGTCGTCGGCACCCTTCTCGTAACTTCGTCTACAAGTGGACTTTCCACCGCTCCATTTTGTACATTACAAATATGAAACTCGAGTTACATTTGAGTCTAAAACTATTTACAACTAGAATTTCAAAAGAAGAGATACGACGCGTAGGTCGCATACACTATACAACACGCACAACCACAAAAACGGCATGCAGGCCGTATTATGAATTACAACACATCATAATCCAATCAAATTGGGGTCATTGGGCCATTACAATCACAGAATTATACATAATTCAAAATTATGTATTTTTATAGAAAATTTCTATAATTTTTCCTAATTTGTTTTTTCAATTTTATGAGTCACCTCTCTGTAACGGTCCCGCTAAGCGGTTTCCGAGCGCGATCGCGGGACAAGGCCCCTTTCGGGGATAGGGGCAGCGCCCCTACTCACAAAATAAACTTTGCGAGTGTCCCTACTACGATCTTACAGTGACTTAAGTTGCTGTCCCCAAAACCAAAAGTGAGAACTCGCCGTTTCGGAGAGTTTTTCTCGATGGTTGAAGCCTACAAGTGTCCCAACACTCGTTGCTTCGACTCTTCGAGAAAAATACCCAAAAATTCTATAAAAATAGGAATTTTATAGAAACATAAAAATCTATAATTTTTATATCTAATATAAAAACTATAAAAATGAAACACATACATGCTTCACACGTGGCTCTGATACCACTGTTGGGTTTTTTTAGCCGCAAAAACCGCTTTTTGCGTTGCGGAAACCTCGGAAGCCCCGGCCACGGATCCATGCGAAATATAAAATATAAAACTAACATGTATGTGTTTAATACCTTTAGATTTACTCTAGATCTACATGATAAGAAGTTACCCTCGATGCGATGCCCTTCGCAAATCCCGCTCGTCCAAAAGGTTCGCCGGAACTCGAGAGTGTCAAATGCACACTCCTCTATTGGTATCCACACAAGCAATTGGTGGAGAAAAATACCTTAGAGTGTGCTAGCACCCTTTAGGAATTTTGGCCAAGGAGGTTGGGAGAGCTTGAGAGGGTGATCCAAGGAAGAAGATGAAGTTCTAGTGTCTCACAAAATCAATTCCCATCTAAATGAGAAGTGGCCGGCCACATCAAGTTTTGGGGGGTTACATGCATGCATGTAACTCTAAGAGCCAATGGCTCTTGGTCTCCCTCATGAGGTGGCACCACTTGATAAGTCAATGATGATGTGGAACATCATCATTGGCTGGCCATGCCAAGTCATCATCATGACATGGCATTTGGTCAAGTCAAACTTGACCTTTCATCTTCCCTCTCAAGCCAAGTCAAACTTGACCTCTTATCTCCCATGGTTGATCAAATCCAACCATTTGATTCAAGTCAATTTAATTTAATGAATCTCTATTCATTAATTTAAATTGATTTGATGAATCAAATCTAAATTAGACTCATTCAACACTTGAATTAAATTGAGTCCAACTGAATTAGTCTAATTTGGATTACTCTTAATCCAATTTGGTTCATCCCATGAACCTAATCTCCATCTAATTGCCCATTGTGTGTGACCCTATAGGTTCTTGTAACGTTGGCAATGTGCCTAAACCGATTTAGGAACATAAGCAATGAGCGGTATCTAGCAACACATCATTGCTATCCAAGTTACAAGAATGTTGAGCTCCAACATCACCTTTGTAACTACTAATTGTGACTCTCACAATATGTGACAATGTCCCTCTATCCTTGACATTTAGATTGATCAATTGAGGCATATACCGTGTCATCCTCGGTACAATATATATCTTGAACTCCAAGTATACTCACTCTAATCAAATGAGCTCAATATCTCATAATGACTCATTTGGGCATTGTAGGGATGTATACTGAAAAGTCTATCTTTTCTATGAACATCTTTATTTTTGAAATAAGAATCACATGATCATTGTTTGCATATTTTTATGGTTATGCAATATTGTCTAGTACTTTACATTATAGATAACATGGTGTGTGGTGTCACATAGGAGATCATGTTATTGGCCCCTTGAAAAGTATATGTAAAGGCTCACAACCGAGATGACTTTGGACAAACCATCGGAATGGTTGTAGTGTGATTTGGTATTGGTTTGTCTTGACCATAGAATCACACTAGTACACTTTGTGTTTATTGAGCAGGACCGATATAGAGGTGATTTGATTTATTGCTGACTACATAATCGAATTGGACCTCATATATTATTTAGTACATGCTCTTAATCCCGATATAATAACGGGCACATATACTTAGTACTCATCTCTTTGATTTACCAATGGGCGATATTTATAGATTAAATCGATAGGCTCGGTAAGTTGGGAGATGATATTATTTATATGGTGTGTCATTGATTATAGGAGGAAACCGTGTCCTATATATTAGGATGATGATGTCCCCTTGAGAAGCTCATAAGGTTCATCATGTAAACCCTGCAGGTGGACTTGGTCCGGCATGATGAAAAGGTTGAGTGGTACTACTCAAGGAGTTAGATGTTGATTAATTAATGGTCAGTAAATTAATTAATCGACGAACATTCGAGATCTTAAACATGGGGAGAAAATGTACAAATAATATATGGAGCCCATATTATCATATGGGGATTGGTGAGTTAGATCAATTATGAACCTTTAGTGGATTGGATCATCATTAATGGATCGGACTTTATGTGGGCTTGATCCATGGGTGGCCAAGACCAAACTCCTCCTCATGGTCCCTAATGTAGCCTATTAACACCTTATGATGCTTAGATCCAATGGATAGAAACAAAACTTTATGATCCATTGGTAGAGATTAAATCTCTAAGATCCGATGGTTGAGATTAAATCTCTAGATCTGACGGTTGAGATTAAATCCCTAGAACCAATGGAGGAGATTAATTCATGACTTATCCCTAACTCTATAAAAGGAGGGCATGGGGAGTTGGCATGGAAGACAATGATACGGTGATTAGGGTTTGCTTTCTTTGGAGGCTAGGAATCCTAGTTGGTTTAGGATTAGGTTTGGGTGGCTAGGGTTTTTGGGAGCTAAGGGTTGGCGGCCACAAGTGGATGAGGTTTTCCTTCTTCTTCCTAAGGTTGGTCGGCCACTATTCTTCTCCTCTCTACCATGGCATGAGCTCATCCTATTCTTCTTCCCCTCTTCCATGGCCGGCAATAAGGAATGCTAGGATTAGGGTTTAGGAGGCTTGGGTGGCACCAAATAAGGAAGTAGTTTGGTTTCTTCTTCCTATCTTTTGGTGGCCGGCACCCACAACCCTATCCCAGCCCTTGGATGGCATTCAAAGCTCCCTTCTCCTTATCCTTAGGTGGTGGAAACAAGATATAGGGTTTCCCTTGGTGGCTTGATTGTTTTCCATCATCTTCTCCTTCACCTAGTTGGCCGGTGGCAAGGATAGTTTTAGTTCCTTGTTGGTTGTTTCTAGTGAGGAGAAAAACCTTGTTTCTATTCTTCCTCTTGCTTTGGAAGAGCAAGGAAGGAAGATTTGCGATCTAGGAGCTTCGACTTTTGGTGGATCGTCGCCCACACGATGTCCAAAAGGAGGAAGGTCATACATTAGAAGATCGAGAGGTATACCTATTCTACTTTCTTCTTTTCTTTGTTGCTTGTTTTTGTTTTTCAATTATAAGCATGTTATAAATCTGTAAATGGCTAAATAATACTTGGATCCCGAGCATAAACACAAAAACCAGCGATCCAGACATCGTCTATTCCGCGGCTACTCGTAGAATAGAGGATGGTCGCTTGAACAATTAGTTTGTTCAAGTGACCTCTCTAAACGAATAGCACGACGATGACTTGGTGGTTTGGGCAATCCCTTTTGTCTAGGATTAATTTTTTTTTAATCCGGGGACATCGAAGGGATCGCCATGGTCAAGCTACCGAGGTGAAGTGGGAAGCGAAGTTTCCCCTCACGAACTCGATAAGCAAAACCCTTCAATTAGTATCAGAGCTTCCGGGCAAAACCTTCAATTGGTATCAGAGCCAAGGTTTTCGGTTTTGTGTGTTTTGGATTCGGTTAATTTTTATGCACTTTTTCATATATTATATGTGCCGGATAATAGTAGGATATGCGTAGTTTAACTCTTTAGTTGCAGGCATAAGATCCGACTATTATGGCCATGTGTGTGTATGTGATTGTATGTGTGTAAATATTTATTTTGTTGAATCCTCAGGGTTGACGAGGCTAGTATTTAGTTTTTGTAAATTAAATACGGCATTGTTTAGCCACTCTTTATTTTATTTTACTTTCGATCTAGATTTCATGTACACTCCCTCGTGGAGTATAGGATCGATGGATGTAAATTAAAATAGGTTTTAGTCTCGGCTTGAATCTCCAGATGGCTTGTACATGGCGTAGGAGGAGTGGACGAGAAGGCGATGCGACGGGAGACATATTGAAGACAAAAGCCATAATAGTTGGAAAATAATTTATTTTTTATATTTATTGTTTTTTGTTTGATATGCATGTCGTAGGCTAGGAAAATTCCTCAATTTCAAATTACTAAGTGGGAGAGGGATATTTTTATAAATTCCCACGGCCTCCATTACGATTTGACATGTGATGCAAGCAAACTTGCACGTCAGCTTTGAGTGCCTTCCTCCCCATCGGATGAGTTTGTTTGTGGATCACAGGGTCGAATATGGTTATAGGAAATTATTGAGGAGCGTGTGTACTTGCCCATCGTAAGGAACATAACCCGAGATAATTACCTTGGTACCGAGTAATGGTAAACACTTAGATACAAATATAAGTATCCTCCCCATCGGAGTCACTGCTTTTATTTGTAGGGCCGAAGAGAAACCAACTATTAATTTTACTTGTCAAAAAGTTAGGTTGACAAGATAGTAAAATTAATGGGTAAAACCTCCTCTTACAAATATAGAATTCGTATACGTCCACACTATCGTGGCATACGATATTCTCGGTGTTTGAGGTGTTGGTTGATTTTAAATTTTATTGTTTGTGGAATCAATAATTTTTGAAATCTACAGTAATGATCTATGTGATTCTTAGGATTTTCAAAAATGACTTTCAGTCCACTTATTATGATACTAAAGGAAATAAACTTACTGTACCCAAATAATGTTGATTGGAAAAGAATATAGATATTGTCTTATCTGCTAAGGAGTACAAGTATGCACTCTTCGAAGAGTGTCCTCAAGCCATGGTTGCTCAAAAAGGTTTTTACTTCTAAACCGAAAGGCAAGAAGAAGGTGAAACAAGGAGGAGCAAAGGTGGTGGGAGGATCTCAGGGAGGAGTGAAGAAGCCGAAAGGCAAGTACTTCACTTATAAGTAGGATGGACATTGGAAGAAGGACTGTCCCAATCCGAAGCAGAACAAAGGGGTTCCAGGAAACCTGATGACGAGCTAAGGGAGAGATTACCGTTTACTTGGGCAATGCCATAATGGTGGCGGCTATTGCTATGGGAGAAGTTTTATTTATCTCTTGAGAAAAATAAAACTTAGGTTCTGGAAAATTCCCTTTATGTACCTTTGTTTAGAAAGAACTTAGTTTCAGTTTCTAAATTGTTTATGAATGGATATTCTATTTCTTTTAATAATAGAGTTGTTATAAGAAGAGATAGGGACAATATCTGTTCAGGTACATTGATAGGAAATTTGTACACACTTGAACCAAAACCTCCCACGATGCAAATTGAAGTTAATAACTCATCTTCTAATTCCAATAAGAGAAAAGAACCTTCAAAGATGAACCAAACATATCTTTGGCATCTTAGGCTTGGTCACATTAACCTAAGAAGAATTCAAAGGTTGATAGCTGATGGACCTTTGGGTTCATTAGTGGTGGAGGATCTCCCAACCTGTGAATCTTGCTTGGAAGATAAAATGACCAAGAGGCCTTTTAAGGCCAAGGGGTATAGAGCCAAAGATGTGTTAGAATTGGTTCATTCTGATTTGTGTGGTCCTATGTCTATCCAGGCTAGAGGTAGTTTTGAGTATTTCATCTCTTTTATAGACGATTACTCAAGATATGGATACATTTACCTGATGCGCCACAAGTCTGAATGCTTTGACAAGTTCAAAGAATTCAAGGCTGATGTGGAGAAACGTCAAGGTAAAAGTATCAAGACACTACGATCTGATCGTGGTGGTGAGTACCTCTTGGGAGAGTTTAGGAACTACTTATCAGAGGCTGGGATTCAATCCCAATTGACTGCACCTGACACACCTCAGCAGAACGGTGTAGCAGAGCAAAGGAATAGGACTCTTATGGAGATGGTTAGATCGATGATGAGTTATTCTGACTTGCCAGATTCGTTCTGGGGATATGCTCTAGATACGACGGTGTACATTCTGAACTTAGTACCATCTAAATCAGTGCCTTCTACTCCCACAGAGTTGTGGACTGGGCGAAAGCCTAGTCTAAGACATATTCGGATATGGGAGAGTCCAGCACATGTGCTGAAGGCAGATGTTGGTAAGTTGGAACCTCGTACAGAAGTACGCATGTTCGTTGGGTATCCCAGGGGAACGAAGGGTGGATTGTTTTATAGTCCTAGAGATCAGAGGGTGATCGTTAGCACGAACGCCAGATTTCTAGAGGAAGACTATGTGATGAGCCACAAGCCCAAGAGTAAAATTATTCTGGAGGAGTTAAAAGGGGAAGTCACTTCTTTAGTACCACCGGTACAAGAGGATATACCACTTGTCACTGCACCGCATGTCACAGAGGATACACAGGTGATACCTCATCGTAGTGGGAGGGTTGTGAGACAGCCAGATAGATTCATGTTCTTGGGAGAATCTTCTGATTTGGTCCCTGGCGAACATGAACCTGATCCCTGGACATATGACGAGGCAATCCAAGATAAAGATGCAGTATCTTGGCAAAGTGCAATGAATACTGAGATTAAATCTATGGATTCAAATCAGGTCTGGGAGCTAGTAGAACCACCCGATGGTGTAAAAACTATTGGATGCAAGTGGATCTACAAGAGAAAGAGAGGAATAGATGGGAAGGTTGAGACCTTCAAAGCGAGGCTTGTTGCGAAGGAGTATACTCAGAAAGAGGGTATCGATTATGAGGAGACCTTTTCGCCGGTAGCCATGTTTAAGTCTATCCGGATTCTCTTATGCATAGCAGCTCATATGGATTATGGGGTGTGGCAGATGGATGTCAAGACAGCTTTCCTTAATGGAAGTCTTGAGGAAAACATCTACAAGAAGCAACCAGAGGGATTCATTGCTAAGGGCAAAGAGCATCTTGTATGTAAGCTTAATCGGTCCGTTTATGGATTGAAACAAGTTTCGAGGTCATGGAACATCCGCTTTGATGAGGTAAATCCAGTCTTATGGATTTATTCAAAGTTTGGATGAGTCTTGTAGAGATGTGATGGAAACGTAGTGGTATTTCTTATACTATACGTAGATAACATTTTGGAGATTGGCAACAATATCAAAGTGTTATCGGGCATAAGGGTATGGTTGTCTAAACAGTTTGATATGAAGGACTTGGGAGAAGTGGGACACATCTTTGGGATCAAGGTTATAAGGGATCGTAGGAAAAGGATGTTGTGCTTATCCCAAGCTTCATACATAGACAAGATTATGGATCGTTTTAGCATGCAAAACTCCAAGAAGGGTTTTCTACCTTTCAGGCATGAAGTTCCTTTATCTAAGGAGATGTGTCCTAGATCATCTGAGGAGATAGAGGAGATGAAGGCGGTTCCTTATGCTTCGACAGTAGGAAGCCTCATGTATGCGATGCTATGTACGAGACCAGATATCTACTTTGCCGTGGGCATGGTCAGCAGATATCAGAGTAATCTAGGACAGGGACATTGGACTGCGGTAAAGCATATATTGAAGTGACTGAGAAGGACTAGGGAATATATGCTAGTTTACCGAGCAGACCAATTACTCCCTATGGGTTACATGGATTGCGACTTCCAATCTGATAGGGATAACAGTAAGTCTACCTTAGGTTTTATGTTTACTTTGGGAGGTGGAGCCATTGTATGGAGGAGTGTCTAGCAGAAATGCGTGGCAGACTCTACTATGGAAGCTGAGTATGTGGCAGCCTCTGAGGCGGCCAAAGAAGTTGTATGGCTCAGGAACTTCCTGATGGACTTGGATGTGATTCCTGGTTTGCCCAGAACTATCACAATTTATTGTGATAATAATGGTGCAGTTGCAAACTCAAAGGAACCACGAGCCCAAAAGGCTAGTAAACACATAGAGCGCAAGTACCACCTGATACGAGAAATCATAAAGGAGGTAGAAGTTGCTGTCGCCTAGATTGCATCAGAGGATGACCTGGTAGACCTTTTTCACTAAGGCCCTTCTAGCGAGAGCTTTGATAGGCATGTGGAGGGAAGGGGAATCAGATGTATGGCAGTATGAGGACAGCATAGTCTTTTAGTATAAGTGGGAGATTGTAAGGATGTATAATGAAAAGTCTATCTTTTCTATGAACATCTTTATTTTTGAAATAAGAATCACATGATCATTGTTTGCATATTTTTATGGTTATGCAATATTGTCTAATACTTTACATTGTAGATAATATGGTGTGTGGTGTCACACAGGAGATCATGTTATCGGCCCCTTGAAAAGTATAAGTAAAGGCTCACAACCGAGATGACTTTGGACAAACCATCGGAATGGTTGTAGTGTGATTTGATATTGGTTTGTCTTGACCATAGAATCACACTAGTGCACTTTGTGTGTATTGAGCATGACCGACATATAGGTGATTCGATTTATTGCTGACTACATAATCGAATCGGACCTCAGATATTATTTAGTACATGCTCTTAATCTCGATATAATAACGGCCACATATACTTAGTACTCATCTCTTTGATTTACCAATGGGCGAGATTTATAGATTAAATCGATAGGCTCGGTAAGTTGGGAGATGATATTATTTATATGGTGTGTCGTTGATTATAGGAGGAAACTGTGTCCTATATATTAGGATGATGATGTCCCCTTGAAGAGCTCATAAGGTTCATCATGTAAACCCTGCAGGTGGACTTGGTCCGGCATGATGAAAAGGTTGAGTGGTACTACTCAAGGAGTTAGATGTTGATTAATTAATGGTCAGTAAATTAATTAATCGACGGACATTCGAGATCTTAAACACGGGGAGAAAATGTACAAATAATATATGGAGCCCATATTATCATATGGGGGTTGGTGAGGTAGATCAATGATGAACCTTTAGTGGATTGGATCATCATTAGTGGATCGGACTTTATGTGGGCTTGATCCATGGGTGGCCAAGACCCAACTCCTCCTCATGGTCCCTAATGTAGCCTATTAACACCTTATGATGCTTAGATCCAATGGATAGAAACAAAACTCTATGATCCATTGGTAGAGATTAAATCTCTAAGATCCGACGGTTGAGATTAAATCTCTAGATCCGACGGTTGAGATTAAATCCCTAGAACCAATGGAGGAGATTAATTCATGACTTATCCCTAACTCTATAAAAGGAGGACATGGGGAGTTGGCGTGGAAGACAATGATAAGGGGATTAGGGTTTGCTTCCTTTGAAGAATAAGTAGAACCTATTCTACTTTCTTCTTTTGTTTGTTGCTTGTTTTTGTTTTTCAATTATAAGCATGTTATAAATTTGTAAATGGATAAATAATACTTGGATCCCGAGCATAAACACAAAAACCGATGATCCGGATATCGTCTATTCCGTGGCTACTCGTAGAATAGAGGATGGTCGCTTGAACAACTAGTTTGTTTAAGTGACCTCTCTAAACGAATAGCACGACGATGACTTGGTGGTTTGGGCAATCCCTTTTGTCTAGGATTAATTTTTTTTTAATCCGGGGACATCGAAGGGATCGCCATGGTCAAGCTACCGAGGTGAAGTGGGAAGCGAAGTTTCCCCTCACGGACTCGTTAAGCAAAACCCTTCAATTGGTATCAGAGCTTCCGGGATAAACCTTCAGGCATGGCCATGCACTTCGTGGTCTCACTCTATCAAAAATATCGATGTCGCCCCCGTCATATTGGAGGGATAGATCCCATCTACATCACTCAAATCCCTCCGCATAATTTGTTACATACCCAGTAATCGCCTTTATAGTCCACCCATTTACGGGTGATGTTTGACAAAGCCAAAGTATGCAACTCCTTATGTAGGGAACCATGGTGACTTCAGGTCTAAGGACTAATAGTCATACTAATAGCCACATGAGAAAGTATATGACACTCATATAACGATCTATGATACTTTCTCATGGCAGTTCATTCAGTATACATTCTCTAATGTATACCCATGTGTCAACTTGATATCTCATATTCATGACTTATGAGATCAAGTCATCGTGTTGGCCTACATGCTAGTCTCTACGAATTAACATTGTCCCTGAATGTTAATACTCGACTAGGAATGATTAAGAGTAGTGTTCTCTATATCATCACATTATCGATTCAACCAATCGATTGATATAAATAAGAACCTACTACTCAAGGACATTATTATATTTAGTTATTTGGCACTAATACAAGTAAATATAATAACTATGCCTTTATAAATAGGAATATGATACAATAAAGTCCATACAACAATCATCACATGATTGGCTCTAGGGCTTTCACTAACATTATCATTACATAAATTAATTGTATGAAGCATGATGTCATGACATGACATATGACAAACAAAGCATGACAATTTTATATAGTAAAGGTATATAAATACCTAAGTTCTAAGCCTAATTGCCATTTCCTAGGATTATGTTCATTTCCTAGGACTCCCTCAAGTGTGCCAAAACTCAAAATAACATGCTATGACTCTAAACCCTAATTATGTCAATCTTGATTAATTTTTTAAACTTCTTACATTCTATTGACACATCCTAAATTCCTTTAGGATTAAATCCTAAATCCATTTTCAAAGCATTACAATACTCCGAAATTGTCTTAAAGTGTCACCTTTATCATGGTTAGGTTAACTACCTATTCATTCAAGATTGACACATCCTAACCCATCTATCGTGATGGAATCACACTCCTAGGAATTTAAAATCTATTTGAGCTCAATGGATTCACAAGGTACTCACTAGGGATAATCTCCCTTAGTACCTTCCTAATGACCCTCCTATGTTTGGAAGCATTGGTCATTTTGGTCTTGTCTAGGTTAACTCTAGGGATAACTTTCCTTGTGACCTTGACTTTCCTAGACCTAGTCTTAGTTCTATAGTCAAATGGAACATTGTGGTAAGTTGGCATTACCTTCTTGGACATAGCTTGTGACCCAAACTTTTCTTGTCTTTAGGCAATTCTTGCCTCCTAGACTCTAATCTTTGACTACTTGACCCTTCACTTGAATTTGTCATTTTTGCAAGGATCTTTTCTAATTTCTCAAGCATTCACCTCAAGGCTTGATTTTCCTCTTCTAATATCTCAATTTTTGAATTTTCATTATTTCTTGAGATATTTTTATTCCTAGACATGTGTCTAGATTTCTTGGGATTTATGCCTAGATTGTTGTTCTCTACCTTTCTACCCTTAGGTGGTATGGTTCTAGAATTTTCCTTAGGCAAGTTAACATATGTTTGGCTCCTAAGAAAAAATACTTATTGCTAGCATGCTTCTTATGGTAAATTGAAAGTGTATTAACATTATCCCTAGCATGCTTTTTGGCCTTATATAAAGTAGGACCATTATTGAAATATACCTTAGGGTTTGCCTTAGCTCCCCCTACATGTGATGCTTCTCCTTTGCCCTTGGTTGAATGACTCCCCCTAGGACATTGACTCCTATAGTGGACCCTTTGTTGACACTTGAAGCACACTATGTGCTCCTTGCTCTTTCTAGTTGGGATGCCAACCTCCTTGATCTTTTCTTTGGCCTTTGATACTTGAGTTTTCTTCTTGTCCAATTTTGGATATTTGCTTTTGTAATGCCCTTTCTCCCTACACTCAAAGAATATGATATGATTTTTATTTTTAACCAATGCAGTTGAGTTACCTTCTTGGCTGGAAGGAGAATTTTGGATTTCTTCTTCATTTCTCTCAAATGTGGATGTTTCGTCTTGTTCTCACTCCAGAGTAGATGGTCTCTCCTCCCCCTCAATCCTAGAGGTGGAAGTTTCTTCAACCTCCTCGACCTCTTCTTCTTGGGAAGTTAAGCATCTCTCAATTTCCAATACTTCACACCGTTCAGAAGATGATACTTCTTCTTCGGCTTTTTCTTCAACCATTTGAGTCGGTGAGGGTTTATCATGGAACTTTGCCAATTCACTCCAAAACTCCTTGGTGTCCTTATAATCACCTAATTTGGACAAAACATCATTAGGAATTAAATTACTTAGCATTTGAATTACCTTAAGATTTGTCTTGAATTTCTTAAGTTGCTCTTTGATCCATTTCTCCATCTTGAGGATTCCACCCTTCTTGCCTCTTGGAAATTTGCAACCTTCTATTAAGACGGACCATAGCTTGATGTCCATCATTAGGAAGTTCTCAATTCTTGCCTGTTGGTGCAATCGACCCAAGTCACGATTGACCAGACTCGAGTAGTGTTTTGATGTTTGACGATAGTTGACCATTGTTTGATAATGGGTTGACTATATGGTTGACACGGGGTTGACCATACGATGGAGAAGTCCAAGTGGGACACTTAGCATGGAAAGTCCAAGTCATGAGTACTTGGCATAGAAAGTCCAAGTCATGGGTACTTGGCATGGAAAGTCCAAGCATGGGTCTTGGCATTTGGAAAGTCCAACATGGAGTTGGCATGGAAAGTCCAAGGATGTAGTCTTGGCCACGTAAGTTCAAGTGTGTAGTATTGGCGGTGAGAGTCCAAGTCATGGGTACTTAGCAATTACAAAGTCCAAGGGTGTAGTCTTGGCCACGTAAGTCCAAGTCATGGGTATTTGGCATTTGGGAAGTCCAAGGGTATGATAATGACAACGTAAAGTCCAAGCAGTAATCTGGCAGCATAAGTCTAATGGTTGGCGACGTAAAGTCCAAGCGTGTTTTGGGAATCCAATGCGATAAATAAGAAAATCACAACGGAAAAAAGGATCCCTCGAGCGATCCATTCAAAGAAAACTCATACTAAAGAATAGACCTATAAAGCCCTATCCCATAGGGTATACCTTTGATGCGTGCCCTTTGTTTATCCCGCTTGTCCATGGTCCGTCGGATCTCTTGCACGTTCAAGTGTACGTGCCTCTATGGTATCCACACGAACACTCTTTGAAGAAAGGTTGTGCTAGCAACACCACAAAAGGTGCTAGGCCAAGAGAAGATTTCGGTTAAGGGAAGAAGAGGGGAAAAACAAAGGCAATTTTCAACCAAAAACATCATGATCCAAGGCCCCCTTTTATATTCATCCCATGAATATGAAAGGTTTCATCCAACCCTTGGTTTTCCCGCTTCAATGCATGATTAATCCACATTAATTATGCATGAAAAGAGGTTTCATCCAACTCTTGGTTTTCCCTCTTCAATGCATGATTAATCCACATTAATCATGCATGATGAATTTATACCATCCAAATTGATTTGAGTCCAACTCAAGTCAAATCAATTTGAGTCCATTCATCCAACTTTTGATTTTCCCTCTTCAATGCATGATATTTATTCCATCCAAATTGATTTGAGTCCAACTCAAGTCAAATCAATTTTAGTCTAACTCAAATTCGGCCATTTAATTTGAGTCTAACTCAAATCCAATCCTTTCAATGAATGCAATTCAATGCCTAATGGTTCATTTAGTCAAATTAAAATGAATGCCATCTCCAAAACAACATGTTCTTTGTGTGTGACCCTATAAGATTTTGTAACGTTGACAATGTCTCTAAACCATTTTAGACACATAAGCAATGAGCGGCATCTAGTAATGCATCATTGCTACCCAAGTTACGAAAATGTCAAGATCCGATAAAACCTTTCTATGACTATTATCTTGTATGACGGTATCCTTCTATCCTTGATATCTTATATCCATCAATGAGGCATAGATCGTGTCATCCCCTTATCGATCTTTATGTTTCTTGATCCCAAAGTAGACTCACTCAAACAAATGAGCTCAATATCTCATATTGACTCATTTGAGCATGGTCATGCATTTCGTGGTCATACTCTATCAAGAGGCCAAAGATATCACTCCCGTTATATGGGAGGGATAGATCCCATCTACATCACTCACATTCCTCTGTATAATTTCTTACATACTCAGTGATCGCCTTTATAGTTCACCCTATTACGGGTGACGTTTGACAATACCAAAGTACATAGCTCCATATGTAGGGAACCATAGTGATTTCTGGTCTAAGGACTATTCATACTAATAGTCACATGAGAAAGTTTATGACACTCATATAAAGATCCATGAAACTTTCTTATGGCAGGTCAATTCAGTACATATTCTCCAATATATATACCCATGTGTCAATGTGACATCACATATCCATAACTTGTGAGATCAAGTCATCCATTGACCTACAGGCTAGTCTCAATGTATTAATATATCCCTTTGTCTATTAATACAATACTTGACTAGAAATATTTAAGAATAGTGTTCTCTACAACTTTTCATAATCAATTCAATCAATTGATATACTGTGGATTAGAACCTACCATTCAAGGGCATTATTATATTTATTTGGCTGGCACACGCATAAAGTAAATATAATAATAAATCTTTACCTGTTATTAATGAAATATGATACATATGATTCCTAATCAATCATCTCATGATTGGCACTAAGGGCTGACACTAATAATCTCCCACTAGCACTAGTGTCAATCACTGTAATCTCTAAGACCTAGTGACCTAGTATGACCATCATGCTTCCTTTATGCCAAAGCCTTGGTCAAGGGATCCACAATGTTAGAATCAGTATCTACTCTATCGATGATCTCTCGAATGAGGTGATACCGCCGTAGTATATGTTTGGAACGCTGGTGAGAACGAGGTTCCTTAGCCTGCGTTATAGCCCCGTTGTTGTCATAATAAAGCTCTATAGGGCTCACGATGCTAGGAACTACACCAAGCTCAGAAACAAACTTCCTGATCCAAACATCCTCCTTTGCCACATCAGAAGAAACAATATACTCGACCTCTATAGTAGAATCCACGACTGTGTCTTGCTTTGAACTCTTCCATCTCACATCACAACCATTTAAACAAAAGATATACCCTGACTGTGATCTGTAATCGTCCTTGTCCATTTGGAAGCTAGCATCGCTGTAACCCTTTACAGCGAGTTCCTCATTGCCTCCAAATATCAAGAAATATTCTTTAGTTCTTCTCAAATACTTAAGAATATTCCTAACGGCTATCTAGTGACTGTCACCTAGATCTAACTGGTACTTACTCGTCATGCTTAAAGCATACGAGACATCAGAACAAGTGCATAGCATGACATACATAATCGACCCTATAGCATATGCATAAGGAATCTGATCCATGCATTCCCTTTCTTCCTTAAAAGAAGGGCATTGAGCCTTTGAAAGGCTCACACTATGTGACATTGGCAGAAATTCCTTCTTGGAATTCTACATGGAAAAACGTTTAAGCACCTTGTCAATGTATACACTTTGTCTTAAGCTAAGCAATCTCTTAGATCTATCTCTATAGATCTTAATGCCTAAAATATAGGCTGCTTCACCTAAGTCCTTCATTGAGAAACAATTCCCAAGCTAAGTCTTCACAAACTACAGCATAGGGATGTCATTTCCCATGAGAAATATGTCATCAACATACAAGATAAGAAAGATAACTATGCTCCCACTAACCCTCTTGTAGACATAGGGTTCATCTTCATTATTGATGAAACCAAACTGTTTGATCACATCATCGAATCGAAGATTCCAGCTTCTAGATGCTTGCTTTAAACCATAAATGGACCTTTACAGCTTGCATACCTTCCAGCATGCTTTGGATCTACAAAACCCTCAGGTTGTGTCATGTACACATCCTCGAGGAGGTTTCCATCTAGAAACGCAGTTTTGAATCCATTTGCCAGATCTCATAATCGTGGTAAGCTATAATAGCAAGCATGATCCAAATGAACTTAAGCATAGCAACTGGTGAAAAAGTTTCATCATAGTCAATACCATGAATCTGTTTGAAACCTTTATTTACCAATCGCCCTTTATAGGTATGCATAAGACCATCCATGTCAGTCTTTCTCTTAAAGACCCACTTACACCCAATGGGTTTGACCCCTTCAGGTGGATCAACCAAAGTTCATACTTGGTTAGTGTACATGGATTCCATTTCGGATCTCATGGCCTCTAGCCATTTCTCAGAATCTGGTCTCATCACAACTTCCTGATAGGATGTAGGCTCGTTCAACTCAACAAGCATAACATCATCATTGTCAGACAAGAGAAATGAATATCTCTCAGGGTGACGACGTATCTTATCAGACCTGCGAAGAGGTTGGTCTACTTGAACAGGTTGTTTCTCCACAACTTCTTGTGCAACAATCTCATCATGCACAACACTTTGTTGTGCCTGCTCAATTTCCATCTCAGTGCTATCTTGATTTTGAATTTCTTCAAGATGTATTTTACTCCCACTAGTTCTTCTAGAGATGAATTGTCTTTCAAGAAATACTCCATTTCTAGCGACAAACACTTTGCCTTGCATGGGATTGTAGAAGTAATATCCTTTCATTTCCTTAGGATATCCTACAAAGTAGCACTTGTCTGATTTGGGGCTTAGTTTATTGGAGACTTGACATCAAACATAAGTCTCACATCCCCAAATCTTCATAAAAGACATCTTGGGACTCTTTCCAGTCCATATCGCATATGGTGTCTTTATGATTGCCTTAGATGGGACGCGGTTAAGTGTGAAAGCAGCCATTTCTAAAGCATATCCCTAGAAGAAATAAGGAAGATTTGTGTGACTCATCATTGATCGTACCATATCTAATAATGTACGATTTCTCCTTTCTGATACACCATTCCACTATGGTCTTCCAGGTGGAGTGAGTTGAGATCTAATCCCAAACTCAATGAGATAGTAACGAAAAGCTTGGCTAAGGTATTCCCCACCTCTATCTGATTGAAGCACTTTAATACTCTTACCAAGTTGGTTTTGTACTTCATTCTTGAATTCTTTGAACTTTTCAAAGAATTCATATTTGTGTCTCATAAGATATACATATCCATATCTACTGAAATCATTAGTAAAAGTAATGAAGTACTGATAGCCTCCTCTAGCTGCTATATTGAAAGACCCACATACATCAGTATGTATGAGTTCTAACAAATTAGTAGCTCGTTCGCCATGTCCACTAAATGGAGTCTTGGTCATCTTGCCTAGAAGACAAGATTCGCATGTCTCATATGATTCAAAATAAAATGAGTCCAGTAATCCATCCTTATGGAGCTGGGATATGCGACTCTCATTTACATGACCCAGGCGACAATGCCAGAGATATATTTGGTTCAGATCATTAGATTTGAACCATTTAGTATTTATGTTATAGACTGGGGTTTCAGATATAGAAGATAGAGACCATTCACAAGATGTGCATTACAAAAAAACATATCATTTAAATAAACGGAACAGCACTTGTCCTTTATTACAAATGAGAACCCTTTCTTGTCTAAACAACAAACAGAGATAATGTTTTTCGTCAAGGCAGACACATAACAATGGTCCTCTAGTTCTAAATAAGCCCAGTGGGAAAAGATAAGGAATATTTCCCTACAGCGATGGCGGCAACCTTTACTCCATTGCCTACCCGTAGGTCCACTTCGCCCTTCGTCAATGATCTAGTCTTTCGAAGGCCCTGCACATTAGTACAAATGTGAGAAGTACAGTCGGTATCTAATACCCAAAAAGACGAGATATATAAATTGACTTCTATAATATGTATACCTGAGGCAGAAGTCTCACTTCTCTTCCCTTTCACCTCTTCTAGGTATAGCTTGCAGTTTCTCTTCCAATGCTCGATCTCACCGCAGTGGAAGCACTCCCCTTCCTTAGACACCCCTCCTTTAGGTTTTAATGCATTTGCCTTGCCTTTGCCTTTTCCTTTTCCTTTGCCTTTGGCTTGGGTCTTACCCTTACCTTTAGGCTTCTGCTTGCCTTTGCCTTTGCCTTTGTTCACCATCAAAATGGTACCAGGCTTTGCCTTCTTAAGGTTGAGTTCAACAGTTTATAACATATTCAATAACTCAGGTAAAGGCTTGTCAATTTCATTCATGTTGTAGTTCATGACAAATTGATTGTAGCCTTCTGGCAGTGACTGAAGAACAAGGTCAGCGGCCAGCTCTTGGCCCAATGGAAATCTCAATCTCTGCAGGTTCTCAACGTACCCAATCATCTTGAGTACATGAGTGCCTATGGGAATTTCTTCTTGCATTTTGCATTGAAACAAGGCCTTTGATACTTCATAGCTCTCGTGCCTTGCTTGTCCCTGATATAGTTATTTCAGATGCTCAACCATATCATAGGCATCCATGTTCTCATGTTGTTTTTGAAGCTCAGAGGTCATGGTGGCAAGCATAAGGCATGACACATCCAATGCATCATCTTGATGCTTCTTATAAGCATCCTTGTCAGCATGAGTGGCCGTAGGGCGGGTGGTTCAAGAGTGGACTGCTCTAGGACGTATAGTTTTCGTTCTTGCTTGAGGACTATCCTCAAGTTCCTGTACCAGTCTAGGAAGTTAGCTCCAGTGAGCTTGTCCTTATCAAGGATAGATCGCAGAGAGAGTGTGTTTGATGTATTTGACGACATGGTGATCTACAATACAGAAGTGCAGAAATGTATCATATTTCAATCATTTAATTAGGCCTTTTAACTAAATGATTCTCCTACTGGTCACAAAATGGGACAAGATCCATATTATACCGCATCTTGAGTTAGCTTTGACTAATCGCCCAAGACTCATATAAGCTAGGTAGGTAACTTGTACCAATTACATCTAATGTAACTCTTGTACATCTATATTAACAACATTATTTGTTCATTGTGCCCATCGCATGAGACATCCTACTAAATATCACTCATCTTGAGTTAGCTTTGGCTAATCGCCCAAGATTTGTATAATGTAGATAGATGTCCCGTATGAGTTATGCCTCTAAGTTCATCAATCCAATAGAGAGAGCTTAGTTAAGTCAAACCCAAGGTTTAATAGGTGGACATCACAATTGTCCTGTCGTACTTTACCAAGGTAAATCGAGTCACTTTGCTTTGGCAAACACGCTACGATTGAACAAGGTAATAGTAAGTATTAAACTTTGGTAGGCATATAATAAGTGACCTTAATTTTTGTGACAACTAACTACGCATGCATCACATACAAACATCGCATGCATCACATATAAACATAGCATATATCAATATATAAGCTTAAATGTGACATGGTTATGGCCCGAATCTATGATCTCCTCAAGCCAATGAGAAGAGCGATGGGTCAACCTAGGGATTGCATCTCATCCAACCGCATCCTTTGGTTGTTTTGTGTCGTTGGCATCCTTCTTGTAACTTCATCCTCCAATGGATCTTCCACTCATCATTTTGTACATTACAAAATAAGAATACTCAAGTTACATTCGAGTCTAGATCTATTTTACAACTAGAAAAATAGAGAGAGAGGCACGACTCATAGGTCGTATTAAGAATTACAACATGCACTCACAACACAACCATAATCAAATCGGGGTTAACGGGCCATAACTATGCACCATGGCATACATCATTAACAACGATCTATGATATAAAGATTTTATTATGATGCTAAACATGACTTATAAGTTGCTACGACACGGCGGTCTCGCTAGTGAACCCGGGACCCTTTCTTGCCACTGTTCGTAGCAATTTTGTGTGATAGATCCGAACGAAAAATATGTTGTTCGATCAACAAATATGACATGCATATCTTGATGCAAAAAATCACCCAAACAATCATGCATGCACCATAATAAACTTCTTATACAAAATTTTATATCACATATAAAATGACCTATGACGATCTTTATGTATGATCTTTTGCAACCTGGCTCTGATACTACTGTTGAAAATTCTATGCGATAAATAAGAAAATCGCAGTGGAAAAAGGATCCCTCGAGCGATCCATGCGAAAGAAAACTCATACTAAAGAATAGATCTATAAAGCCCTATCCCATAGGGTATACCTTTGATGCGTGCCCTTTGTTTATCCCGCTTGTCCACGGTCTGTCGGATCTCTTACATGTTCAAGTGTACGTGCCTCTATGGTATCCACACGAACACTCTTTGGAGAAAGGTTGTGCTAGCAACACCACAAAAGATGCTAGGCCAAGAGAAGATTTCGGCTAAGGGAAGAAGAGGGGAAAAACAAAGGCAATTTTCAACCAAAAACATCATGATCCAAGGCCCCCTTTTATATTCATCCCATGAATATGAAAGGTTTCATCCAACCCTTGGTTTTCCCTCTTCAATGCATGATTAATCCACATTAATCATGCATGAAAAGAGGTTTCATCCAACTCTTGGTTTTCCCTCTTCAATTCATGATCAATCCACATTAATCATGCATGATGAATTTATACAATCCAAATTGATTTGAGTCCAACTCAAGTCAAATCAATTTGAGTCCATTCATCCAACTTTTGATTTTCCCTCTTCAATGCATGTTTAATCTACATTAATTATGCATGATGAATTTATTCCATCCAAATTGATTTGAGTCCAACTCATGTCAAATCAATTTGAGTCTAACTCAAATTCAGCCATTTAATTTGAGTCTAACTCAAATCCAATCCTTTCAATGAATCTAATTCAATGCCTAATGGTTCATTTAGTAAAACTAAAATGAATGTCATCTCCAAAATAACATGTTCGTTGTGTGTGATACTATAGGATTTCGTAATGTTGGCAATGTCTCTAAACCACTTTAGACACATAAACAATGAGCGTCATCTAGCAATGCATCATTGCTACCCAAGTTACGAAAATGTCAGGATCCGACAAAACCTTCCTGTGACTATTATCTTGTATGACAGTGTCCTTCTATCCTTGATATCTTAGATCGATCAATGAGGCATAGACCATGTCATCCCCTTATCGATCTTTATGTTTCTTGATCCCCAAGTAGACTCACTCAGACGAATGAGCTCAATATCTCATATTGACTCATTTGAGCATGGCCATGCATTTCGTGGTCATACTCTATTAAGAGGTCAAAGATATCACTCCCGTCATATGGAAGGGATAGATCCCATCTACATCACTCACATTCCTCTGCATAATTTATTACATACCCAGTGATCGCCTTTATAGTCCACCCAGTTACGGGTGACGTTTGACGATACCAAAGTACATAGCTCCATATGTAGGGAACGGTAGTGATTTCAGGTCTAAGGACTATTCATGCTAATAGTCACATGAGAAAGTTTATGACACTCATATAACGATCCATGAAACTTTCTCATGGCGGGTCAATTCAGTACATTTATTCTCCAATATATATACCCATGTGTCAATGTGATATCACATATCCATAACTTGTGAGTTCAAGTCATCCATTGACCTACAGGCTAGTCTCAATATATTAATATATTCCTTTGTCTATTAATACAATACTTGACTAGGAATGTTTAAGAATAGTATTTTCTACAGCTTCTCATAATCAATTCTAACAATTGATATACTGTAGATTAGAACCTACTATTCAAGGGCATTATTATATTTATTTGGTTGGCACACGCATAAAGTAAATATAATAATCAATCTTTGCCTGTTATTAATGAAATATGATACATATGATCCCTAATCAATCATCTCATGATTGACACTAAGGGCTAACACTAACACATGTGTCTTGGCAACATTAGCCCAAATGTGCCTTGGCAGTGTTGACCCGGTTAGCATGATAATAGCCGATGGAAGCACCTGAAGGCTAGCGTATGAATAAACAAGTCATGGATGACTTGGAGGGATCCAATAGGCGTGAGGCTGATGGAGGTGGCTAGAAGGCTTAAGTATAGGCTAAGGGTAGTCAAGCAAGTATGAGGGCATCATACTTGGGGAAAACCTCATGGTTGAGGTGTAGCAGTCGACTGGGGTTATGAACCAGTCGACTGGTCAAGTGTTTTGACACTTGGCAGCCATGTCGACACTGAGCAGTCGACTAGGATTATGACCAGTCGACTATCGTGAGGCAACTGCCGATTGAATGCAGTCGAGTTGCGGCCACATACACAAGGTGACTTGACTAGTGCCTCGACTAGCCTTGGGCAGTCGACTACCATGGAGGGTAGTTGACTGTTGGTTTTTGGTCCCGAGCACAGGAAGCTCACTAGATGACTGAGCAGTCGGCTACGAGCTTGGTAGTCGACTACTAGTGTATCCGTTGGCTTGAATGCTAGCGTGGATTAAGTCATTGTGAGACAACGGCTACAGGAGCAGTCGACTGATGGGTATGAGCAGTCGACAGCTAAGTAGAAATCAGCCTGAGTTATAGCTTTATAAGAATCTTGAAGGGGAGGTTTTGGTAATGGTTGTTGGGGTGATTTGAAGGGGAATTGTTGCTGCATCTAGTCCTTCAAGTGCAATCCAAAGTAATCAACAAGTAAACAATCCAAAATTCTTAGTGTAAAGTTTTCTTTACTTGTATTTGTGTATTGCTTAGTTTACTTGTTGTATTACTTTTGTAATCACTTGTACGAGGTTTCTCCACCTCCGGATTGTTCCGAGAAGGAGTGGTTGTATTAGTGGTGGTATTTGCATCGCTAGGACTCATTCGAGCTCAACCCATGGAGTAGGAACCCTAAGGTTCCGAACCACGTTATATCTTGTGTTTTGTGTGTGATTGTGTATTTGTCTTTTGTATTTCTATATTCCGCTGTGCAAACAAACAAGTTGTAGAGACAAGCATGATCGAATTCCGTTGAATGTACGAACACGCCATTCACCCCCCCTCTAGCGACGTCTGATCCCCTACAAGTGGTATTAGAGCCCAGTCGGCTCTAAGAAGAAGAAGAAGCTCCGATACCTACAAGTGGTATCAGAGCGAGGTCGCTCTTCTAGGTTTAATAGCTAAGGAAGCACACTAGAGGGAAGAAGAAGGATGGATTTGCCCAACGATGATTTTGGGTGGGACATCAACACACCAATTTCATACACCTTCTATGGATGAGAAGGGTTTGAGCAATGGAGGGCACGGATGGAGAATTTCTTCATGATGGACTTTGAAGATTGGATTATTCTAGTGAAGGGATTCAAACTTCCAAGAGGTCCAAGAGGTGCATATCTCAAGAAAAAGAGATGGACCGAAGAGCAAGCTCAAGCCTTCGAAAGAAATGATAAGTGTTGGATCGAAAGCATGCTAGAGGGGGGGTTGAATAGCGAGTGTAAAACTTTCTTTTCGTTCGACAAATCTTGAGTGACACCGTGGAAATTAAGATGCAAAAAATAAAAGGACACAATTTCATTTTTACTTGGTTCATAACCTAATGGTTGCTACTCTAAGGCCCTGTGATCCTTGATAGTCTATGATGGGGCAATCCACTAACAAAATCTCCTCCTCGTTGAAGGTAGGAGATGACGATTACAAAAGAATAAAAGATTGAGGAAGAAGCACAAGCCCACCTCTCCTCTTTACAATAAAAGCACGATAAAAAGAAACTCGAGTATAGAAGGTAAGACAACTTAAAAGAAGAAGACTATCGACATTAGTAGTAGGAAACTTGGCGTGACATCGGCGTAGTGGCGGCGTAGCATTGTCGTAGACCTTCGGCATTGTGGGAGCAGTTTGTGAGCAATTGAGATGACCTAAAGGGGTGAAACCCCCCTTCTTTTATATCCCTCCAACCCCCTAAATGTTGAGTCCAAGATCTGATCCAAATTGACACCTCACCCCAAGAAAAGGGGTTCTTATCTTGACCTTCATCGAGCTGGACAGTTTGAATAGCTGTAACACCCCAAAATTTTTCTCCAAAATTTTTGGTATAGAATTTAATTTTTTATGTCTAGTAGATTATATATGGGATTCTGGAAAATGATGATAAAAGAATAAAAAAAGGTGGAGAGGTGAGGTTTGAACCTTAAACCTCTTGGTGAGAGTTAACTCTTACCGTGCATGTGATGACCAAGTGCTCAGCAGTAGCTTACTGTTGGAGAAAGAGGAGAAATTGTAGATGAGTGTGAGGAGGGTGAATGAAGAGGCATGAAAAGAGAAGAGGCACTTCTCTTCCTCCCTTTATAAATAGGAGTGAAAGTTCCATCTGGCCACTTCTTCTTCCCTCTTCTCTTCTTCTTCCTCACCGAAACCTACCTTCTCCCTTTCCATTTTCCGAAATTCATCCAAGCAAGAAGAAGGCTAGGTTTGACTTCCATAAGGTCATCTTCCAACTAAAAGCAAAGCGAAGGATGTAAGATTCCCTCACCTGCAGTATATTTGTTCTTGTAGGACATGATACATGAAAGAAATATGATGCTTGATACCTTACAAGTTTCGGCCAACCAAGGTTGTTGGGCTAGGGTTGCATGAAAATGCTTCTAAGGAAATTATGATATGTTGTATGCTTCATGTAGGAATTTTAGGTGACAAAAATACAAGTCTTGGTGCCCTTACAAGTTTCGGCCAACCAAGGTTTTTGGGCTAGGGTTGCATGAAAATGCTTCTAAGGAAATTATGATATGTTGTATGCTTCATGTAGGAATTTTAGGTGACAAAAATCCAAGCTTTGTGCCCCTACATGTTTCGGCCAACTAGGGTTTTAGGGCTAGGGTTTCATGAAAACACCCCTTATGAAGTTATATTATGTTGTATGCCTTCATGTATGAACCTTATGTGACAAAAATAAAATTTTGGTGCCCTACAAGTTTCGGCCAACTAGGGTTTTAGGGCTAGGGTTGCATGAAAACACCCTTAGGAAATTATGATATGTTGTATGCCTTCATGTATAAATTCTATGTGACAAAAATGAACTTTTGTGCCCCTACAAGTTTCGGCCAACAATGGTTTTAGGGCTAGGGTTGCATGAAAACACCCCTTAGGAAATTATGATATGTTGTATGCCTTCATGTATAAATTCTATGTGACAAAAATGAACTTTTTGTGCCCCTAATGTTTCGGCCAACAATGGTTTTAGGGCTAGGGTTTGCATGAAAACACTCCTTAGGAAATTATGATATGAATTATGCCTATGTGATGAACATGTTTATGATTTTAATATGCCATGAAATATGCCTATGTGATGAACATGTTTATGATTTTAATATGTCATGAATTATGACTATGTGATGAACATGTTTATGATTTTAATATGCCATGAAATATGCCTATGTGAGGAACATGTTTATGATTTTAATATGCCACGAAATATGCCTATGTGATGAACATGTTTATGATTTTAATATGCCATGAAATATGCCTATGTGATGAATATGTTTATGATTTAATATGCCATGAAATATGTCTATGTGATGAACAAGTTGATGGTTTTTTTTAATATGCCATGAAATATGCTTATGTGATGAACATGATTATGCTTTAAGACCCCTTTAGGGTATTCTTAAGTTATGAATGCATATATGCTATGACATGTCTAAGAAGACGCTTCCCCTTTTTATGTTGGGATTAAGAGCTCTCCTTATGATAAGATAAGATGGAGATGCTTCCCTTTTCAAGTAGGGATTAAGAGCTCTCCTTATGATAAGATAAGACGGAGATGCTTCCCTTTTTATGTTGGGGATTAAGAGCATTCTTTATGATATGATAAGAAAGAAAAGAATAAAAATTAAGTATTTTACTTTGTAAGAGGTTAAGTACCCGACCCGTTAGGTGGTCGTTAATCAAATCCAAGGGACATAAAAAGACGTAAGAGGTCTTGCCCTGGTAAGACGTAAGAGGTCTTGCTCTAGTAGGTCTGGTGGCTAGCTACCCCAGCCTATTAGGGAATGCGCTTTATGTGGTACTTAGCCTGGCCCCCCCCCCCCCTTCATGTTATGATTATGTTGAAGTATCTATATGTATATGTTTTGAAAAGAAAGGACTTGTATGAAATTATGCATGCTTATGTTCAAGTTTAAGAGTGCTTATGATTATGTCCTTTATGCATGTTTAGGATTTTATGATATTATGAATGCTTATGTTCAAGTTTACAAATGTTTATGATTATGTCCTTTATGCATGTTTAGGATTGATGATGTCATGAATGCTTATGTTTAATTTATGCCATGCTTAGATTTAATTATGTTTAGCATGCTTATGTAAATTTTATGCCATGCTTATGTTTCATTACGTAGGTATGTTGATGATTAGTGTGGTTATGAAATACTTATGCTATTTATGCTAGTATGCTCATGTTTTCTAATTGTTTGATGAAGTTTGTGGCTTTTGTGAGTAGGCAAGAATCTTACTAAGCTATATGCTTATAGTTTATGTTGTCCATATACTGCAGATAAAGGAAACATGAACTAGAGGAAGTAGCAGGAGGGGCTGAGTGTGTGTGATAGTGGCATGGTGGAAAAAGACCCTGTGACTCTGCTTTTATTTATATGCTCTATGAACAACTTAAGACATTTGCTTCCGCTTTTATGAATTGTGATTTATTAGTACCATGTTGGATGTTGCTTAGTTATGTTACTGTTCAATTACTTATGAAAGTTTGATATGATAGGACTCATGAATGGATCTTTATGTTATGCATGTTATAAAAGAAGTTATGATATGTTAACGTGCTAATTATGATTATGATATGTGATGCACGTTATAAAGAAGATATGACATGTTAACATGCTAATTAGGTCTATGATATGTGATGCATGTTATAAAAGAGGATTATGTCATGTTAACATGCTTGATTAGGTAGATTGTGAAATGATCCATATATGTTATGTTATATAAAAAAAAAGTAGAGAGCAGATATAAGGGCGTTACAATAATAGTAGTCGATCGATGGCTCTCATCGGTCGTGATCTGCCAACAGATCAACTTCCAATAGCCAGATCATTTTGGTTATTCAACTGCAACACAGAGTTAGTTCAACAACACATGAGTAAAGATAAATTTGACGGCTACTTACCATCCGATCTTGACCTAGACCTTCCACTGGAAGTCTTAGTCGGATCACCGCCTAAAGTCATCCCTGTACGGAGGACCCGACCTCACCTTTACTCACACTCGAGCTTACCTTTGGTCCTTTGTGACTTGTAGCTTAGCTTCCAGTCTTCACCTGGGTTCTTCGACTCCATCCAAAGTTCTCCCGGTGTCGCCCGACCACCACGATTTCTCGACTCGAGATTCTCTGGGTGCCACCGACCTTCTGCTCAGCTTAATCATTTCTGCACACTTTACAACATATGAGATAAAGATAAGACCTTAACTTTGGGTCTTTGTTATAATCAAAACCTAGGTTTGATTATCTGGTGCTCCTGCACCAACAATCTCCTCCTTTTTAATCTATGGAAAACTAACACAAAGTTAAGGGAAAATTAAGTGTAAAACAAGACGAGTAGTAAATGTGAAACACAATTAGCATGAGTATAAAATAACCATGAATATGAAAGAATGCATAACTTAGTAAGTTAGCATAAGTAAGAGCAAAACTTCTTTTTCAAGTCCTCCCCCTTGAGGTAACCTCTCCCTTGACCTTAGGTGAGTACTTGAAACAGAAGCTTAACTCTCCCGCTTAACATTTGCCACTAAAAAGGTTAAGTAAGTTAAGTAATCAAGATTATTTAACTTTGTCCTGAACATTTTAAGTTTAAGTTAAGTTATCAATCAAAAAATAATTTTTGATCCCTTAACTTTGGTCTTATTCTCCCCCTTTTGTCATAAATCGAAAAGTTGGGGGGGGTGGGGGGGGGGGTTGTAGAAAAAAAACTTTAAAAAATGAGTGATTATAATTTGTAAGTCCAAACATGTCCCGGAGTTTGAAAATAAATAATTTTAAAATAATCTCGACTAATAGTATGTTCAACTCATTTTGATTTAATTGATATAAAATGATCAATAAGTCCTAAATAGAGTTGGTTATTTTAAATAATTATACTTCATGGTTCATATCGATGCACTAGATGTACATCTAGAACCAAGAGTAAGGTCCTATCATCTCATGCCCATCTACGTGGCTAAGTACACAAACACATTTAGACTTATGTGTTGTGATATGTGTTGGCTCAATAAATCTATAGGTGAATGCTTTCTAAGGTAAATCCTAAGCTAGTTCCATATAGCATGAAAAACAAAAAAATAGAGTATATAAGAAAAAAAGAGTTGAGCCCTACTCTATTATGCACATCCCTAATTTCCATCTAAGCAGACTAAACTCTGCTTCGGGTAAGGGTTTGGTGAAGATATCTGCTGGGTTTGATTTAGACTCAACATATTCGAGTTGTATTGTTCCATTTGCTACGTGTTCTCAAATGAAATGGTGTTTAACCTCTATGTGTTTAGTCCTAGAGTGACAAATTGGGTTCTTAGTTAGGTTAATGAAACTAATGTTGTCGATGAAAAGTTTAGTGTGATTAAAGTTTAATTGAAAATCTTAGATAGTGTGCTTCATCCAAAGAAGTTGAGCCACACACTCACCCATTGCAACGTACTCAGCTTCGGGGGTAGATAAGGCAACACAGTGTTGCTTTCTACTACACCAGCTAACTAGACTCGAGCCTAAGAGTTGGCAACACCCACTCGTGCTCTTCCTATCAAGTTTACTACCGGCATAATCCAAATTGGAGTAGTCGATTAGCTCAAACTTGTTAGACCGAGGGTACCAAATTCCTACGTTTAATGTTCCTTTTGTGTACCTAAAGATGCATTTGACTAGTGTTAGGTGCGACTCCTTCGCGCAAGATTGAAATTTCACACACATACTTACCGCGAAGAGTATATTGGGTCGACTCACAGTTAAGTAAAGGAGGCTACCTATTGCGCTCCTATAGTATTTTAAATCGATTGGTTTTCCTTCTAAGTCTTCTCCTATATTCACATTAGTTGCCATTAGTGTATTAATTTCCTTAGAGTTTTGCATTCCAAATCTATTAATTAGTTCCTTAGCATATTTTCATTGGTGTAGGTAGATACCTTCTTTAGTTTGTTTAATTTGTAAGCCTAAGAAAAAGGTCAATTCACTTACTAAGTTCATTTCAAATTCACTTTCCATTAGTGAAATAAACTCATTTAGTAATATTGAATTAGTTGTTCCAAAGATTATATCATCTACGTAGATTTGGGCAATGAAGATCTCTTTTCCTATGAATTTTACAAATAAGATTGGGTCAACTAAGCCTTGACTAAATAGAAAACCCCTTAGACTTAAGATAAATAGAAAACCTTTCATACCAAGCTCTTGGAGCTTATTTTAGTCCATATAAGTCTTTTCTAAGTTTAAGAACATGGTAGGGTTTGTCTAGACTCTCAAATCCGAGTAGTTGGCTAACGTAAACTTCTTCCTTAATGAATCCATTCAAAAACGCTGACTTAACATCCATTTGAATAGTTTAAATCCTCGATGTGCAGTGTAGGATAATAACATCCTAATCGATTCAAGTCTAGCTACGGGGGCATATGTTTCATCGTAGTCTAACCTCTCTACTTGACTGAATCCCTTAACGACTAACCTAGCCTTATTTCTAATGACTTCTCCTTTATCATCAAGTTTGTTTCGAAATACCCACCTTATTCCAATTATCATTTTTCCTTTAGGTGGGGGTACTAATTCCCAAACATGACTCCTAGTAAATTGAGCTAACTCTTCTTGTATAGCTATAATCCAATCGGGATCAAGAAGAGCTTATTAAATTGTTTTGGGTTCAATTTTTGAGATAAGTGAAATTTGGCTTAGGTTTCTATAGGATGCTCTAGTTCGAACTCCTAAATTGGGATCACCTATTACTTGATCAATAGGGTTATTTGATTGTACCCTAGATTGGTTTGGGTTAATATTTATAATAGACTCGTTTTGTGAGTTAGATTCGGGTCTAGAACTAGGTTCAGGGCTAGAGTTAGGTTAAGGTCTAGAGTCAGGTTAAGGTCTAGAGTTAGGTTCATTAAACACTTCTAATCCTGGTTTTTTAGTTTTGTTTCCTTCATCAAATACTATGTTAATAGTTTCTTCAATTTTAAGGGTTTCATTATTATACACTCTATAAGCTTTACTAGTGGTTGAGTATCCTAGGAATGTTCCGGTAGTTGTTTTAGGGGTGAATTTTTCTAAGTAATCCTTAGTGTTCAATAAGTGCACCCTACAACCCTAAAATATTTAATGTTTGGTAATTTTTCGTAATAAATTTCATAAGAGGTTTTAAGGTATCTTCTAACTAGGAGGATCCTATTTTAAACATAGTAAGTCGTATTGACCGCTTCTGCCCAAAACCTATTAGGTAAGTTATACTCACTCAACATGGTTCTAGTGGCTTCTTGTAATGTTCGATTTTTACATTCGACTAGACCATTTTGTTGAGGAGTACTAGGGCAGGAAAACTCATGGTGGTATCCGTTTTGGTTACAAAAATCGATAAACCTATGGTTTTCGAATTCACCACCATGATCACTTCTAAGTCTTTTTACCTTAAGATTCTTTTAATTTTCTATTAATTTACATAAGTTGGTGAGTTGTTCTAAAGTTTCACTTTTATGTTTTAGAAACCTAACCCAAGTGAACCTAGAGAAGTCATCGACTATAACCAGACAATATTCACTTCCATTTAGTGACTTGGCTCCATGAGAATCAAAGTGTATGAGCTCAAGTACACTTTTGGTTCTTTCTTGGTTGGTTAGTTGATGTGAAGTCCTAGTTTGTTTACCTTGTTGACAAGCATTACTTATGCGGTAATAGAAGGGTTTTCTGACTTCCTTTCAACGTCGGAGAGTGTGTAGGAAGCTTGAGGGTTCTCTCCGGCCGCAACAACAATGAGGTACAAAGAAGAGAAAATGCACGCAACACCAGCAACGAGCAAAGACTCAAAATATAACGTGGTTCAGAACAAGGGTTCCTACTCCACGAGGGTGAGCTCTTCCACGAGCTACGGTGCCAAAGCACTTTCACTATAAACTTCCTCCTTCGCGGAAAGAACTTCTGGAGGTGGAGGAGAAAACCTCTTACAATTAACTAAATACACAGAAAGTATCGGAAAGATGGAGCTCACTACTCTCCTTGTCTCCTTCTCCGGCGATGTGGTTGCTCTCCCCTTCGGATGTGCCTTTGTGTCTCGCTTGTTGGAATAATACAGATCCTCCTCCTCTTCTCCTGCTTCTCCCTTTTATCCTCCTTCCTCTGGCCAGTTGTTGCACCACGTACCTCCTTCATCGTAGACGTGGCCACCTTGCTGATCTGGAGAATCATTCTGTTATAGACACGAGGAGTGAAGTCTCCTCCGAATATTATGTGGGGGCCCTCTTTTGTTGTGTAACAACCTCTTATCTATATTTCAGGAAATATTCTAGCCCATCCCTTTCAACCACTTACCTTTAGTAAAGCTAGCCTAGACCTACCGCTCACGTGTAGCGTAGCTCTTAGGCTTTTCCCGGTAGCCCGAACCAACTTCTATTCTTCCCGTACTGAACCATCTCCAGACCCTCTAGACCGAGCCGATTCTCATCCGTCTTGTATCGGATCAATCTTCAAATTCACCCGGTCGTGCCAACCCCCTCAAACCGTCCTCCCGAGCCAATTTCCTCAGACCGACGTGCCCAAACCGTTGTTCTCAAACTCCTCTCGCCGAACCGGCTACTTGGTTCGGACAGCGTCCTACGTGCGGGTCTTTTTACCTTATTCACAGAAAAGAGGTAGCAGCAGTATCATTAGTCAACCCCTAAAAATAGTCAAGCGAAGTCATAAGCTTGACTTTCTAAATGTATAAGGACTCTAACTCACCCTTTCCTCACCAATTTAAATTTACTTTTTCCCGTTGCCTTACCTCATATGCTCGGAATGAGTTAATGGGCCCATGGGCCCCACTTTTCTTTTTTCTCTTAGGTAGTCAAAAAGTCACAAAACCCTATATAAATCTCCGTCCTCCCCTTTTATGCATAACTTAACATGCCTAACAATCCAGTCTTTTTCCCTTTTCCCTTCCACCGATTTTTTCTGACGGTGCTCCAGCGCCCTAGCCCCTTCTCTTGCAAGCGTTCCTTCTTCAACCTTCAAGTAAGTGTTCTTCCTCGTTCCATACCTATGGCCCCGAAAACCCCACCTTCACTTCCCTGGTATGAGCACACTGTCGCCCAGTTAGATAGCAAACACTATTTCTTCAACCTTAAGAACCAATTTATAGACCCTTCTGTGCCATGTCGTTTCAATACCACTTCTTACCGACTCCATCGTCCTCCTCAAGGCCTAACTTGCTTCTTTTTAGAGCAACTGCTTAACAATTTGCATTTGCCCGTGCCCTCTTCTTTTCTAGAAATCTTGGACTTTTACAAATTGCCCCTCAACCAATTTACCCCCAATTCCTTCCGCATTTTATCTAGAGCTATCATAGTATTTTGACACTTAGATCTCCCTTTGTCTCCCCAACTATTCCACTGCTTCTTCCAATTGAAATCCTCTAAGGAGGGTCTTTTCTATCTCTCCAACTACTCGGATTGCCAATTTTTAGTGAACATGCCATCTTCCCACAAGGGATGGGAAGCATTCTATTTCTTTGCTCAACTTCCGACGCCCCTCCCCTATTCGGATATCTGGAAGCTAGACCTTCCAGACTTACCCTCATTTCGCAAAATTAGGGCTCAATGCAACTTTTCTAAGATTTATAGAGTATTGAGAGAATCCCACTACTATTCCGAATATCTGATGAAACCTTTTCTTTTCAGTCGGCACGGGCTATCCCCTTTTCCCTTAACCGCCCCGAACGCCATAGGTAGGACATTATTCATATTTTGATATAACCAATTTTCTGGATCAACCTACCTATTTAACAATAGATTTCGCAAATAATCTAATGCAGGACACCTTCGTAAATGGTGAGGAGATTGCTGTAGCCAAAAAGAAGACCTCCAAGAAGCGAGGTAAAGGAAAATCTGAAGTTGCTCCCTCTTTGCCTCGAAAGAGATTGCGCCCTGTCGGGGAAGGCACCCCTAGTTCTTCTTCCCTTCCTGTATCTTCTTCTTCCCACTCTTCTCCTTTATCATCCCCCTCGAAACTGGAAAAGCATCAATGCCTAGTTATATATGAACCCAGGGTGGGGGATACCTCATTAGCTTTCCCACCCTCTTCCCCCCCAAGGGGAAGCTTCTCCTTCTTACTCTCCCGTTTCATCCCCTGTTCCACTCAACCCTCAAACTCATTCCCCCATTGAATCTTTCCCTACAAATATTCCCACTACTCTACCTCCTTCTCCCCCTCCGGAGGGGAGAGATCTTCCCCTCCCAAATCCTTCACTAGTCACTATGGGGGCCTCCCTCAAAATCCGTCACCTGGGAGAAGTAAAATTCTTCAATCAATCGGGTGTGCAGGGCCCCTACGACCATATGGGCAAAATTTTGGCCAAGGTAATTACTTGCTTTCTATATCTTTAGTATATCCATGCCAATGTTTACTATTTACAATATCTGCCCCTTTTTCCTCAGGTATCGGCTACTTATAATAAGATAACGTCCCACATGGTCACATACCGATCCAATGTGGAGACTCGCCATTTTGCCTCCCTATCCCACCAAAAGAAGCTCACGCACCAGCTGAAGGAAGGTGAGCAGAAGGAGGCTGATTTAATCGCTCGGTGCGAAGATGCAATGACTCAACTGGCTCTGGCCCAGAGTGAAAAGAAGGAACTTCAAAGAAAAAATGAAGACCTCTAGCATCAAGTATTTTTGTAATCCAGCCAACTTCAGCAAGTTGACCTTTTGACCCATGAGCTAGACGGGTATAAAAGGCATTTTGCGGAGGCGTATATTCAGGCCGCTGACTCTTCAGCCACTATCCATCAATTTCAACGGGAGCACCAAACATGGGAAGCTACTCAGAAATCCTGCTTGGAGAAGTGTAGAAAACTCTCTTCCATGGTGGCTACTTTCCCTGAAATCCTATCTTCGGCGACCCAACAACAGTAGGAGCTTCGCAAGGAATATATTGAAGCTCTATCTTCTCTGGGTTAGTAGGCAGTGACGGCAGCAAAGGAGAGGGAAACTTTGGCAACCCAATTAGCTGCATGCCAAGCTCAACTAGCTGCTTGCCAAATCCAATTAAAGGAGCAAGAGGCGGATTAGAAAGGGCGATACGTTCAGAAGGGGGTAGACTTGTTTATGCTAGGCTTCGATGGGTCTTCTTCCTTAAATATTGAACTAGGATACCCTCCTCACGGTACGGACACCAGCCATTTGGACCCCGAGATAGCTTTGGCCAGATGTCCCCCCAAACCTTTTGAATTATAATTTATCATATTTTCTTCATTGTATTAACTGATTCTCTATCATTAAAGAATGCTTGAACTGGTACAACTTTGTGTTGCTTCTTATATATGTGTAATTTTAATTCTGTCCTTGGTTTCTTCTCTTTGAAATAACTGCCCATTCTCTGCCTTCCATAGCGTTAACTGAGCGATGATATTTTCTGCCCAGGAATCCATTCAGGACATCCTAAGTGTGATCTTCCTTAGGCCCAAACCAATTTTTGGCTCGGCCACTAATCAATTTACTTTTTCCCCTTGATCTTCTCAAAATAATTGGCCGCTTTGGAAATAACGTTTCGATGATTTCCCAGGCTGACGCCATTATTTTGTTCGTCCTTCCATCTTCTCTTCCTTCCTTGATTATAAATTGTCACCACGAGCATCTTCTGCTTTCTATCCCACCTTCATGGCTTCCATGAAACATCCCATTAAGATCTCTTCAGACTCTGATTCCTTCGAGCTACACGACCTAGCCACGAAAACTGTCAAAAAATCTACTACACAATCAACTGCGACTTCAGCTTTTCGTCCCTTTCCTTCTCCTTCATCAACCGATGCTCTAACCCCTAACAGGGGGAGATCCTTCTAAGCCCCTTTCCCTTCGTTCCACAACCGGGTTTGGAATCCTCACATGACATGGGAATATACCGTAGGAGATCCTCGGGCCTCCACCGAACTCCCTCCGCTTTCGCCGGCCCTAGCTTTCGTTCCAGTCCCTTCAGCGGGGGTTCATCCACCCCCTTTTGATGAAGCTCCACCAGTCGTACCTCCGGCTCAAGGCTACCTTTACAGAGTCATTTTAGCACCTTCCCCTTCGGAGGAGTCCTCTGATAGCTCCCCTATCAACGATAACCATAAAAAAGCTTGTATAATTAGTTGCTTAAGTAATGTAACTACTGCTGGGCATGTTAATAAAAAGAAAAGGGGTACTGATACTTATTTTTGTCGTTTTCTTGTAAATGTAGAGCGATCGCAACTAGAAAAGACTGCAACCTTATCTGAACATACTTCACCCTTACTGCTTCCGTGGAATTTGAACCATCCCTCTCAGAATTACTGCTTTCAACAACTCCCAACCGATGTCTTTACACTTCCTCTTCTTTATTTGCATTTATTACTTTCACCTCCTTCGCGAGCCAATGAGAATCCTTCTTTTACCTCTATAAAAACCCTAAACCACCATTTGCTTAGAATCCATCTCCTCCTCTTCCTCTCCTCGCCATGGAACCTACTTATGAACAGGACAACAACTCTCCTCCTCCCGAGGAACAGACTGAAGAACAACGCTACATTGTAAATCTGGAAGAACAAGTCTTGTATCTATAGCGATGCTTAAGGGAGTCTTCTACCAGCAACTACTACCTACGCCAGCAACTGGCAGTGTCCCAGAAGAACTTATCCAAGCATATCTTCATACAACAATCTTACCTTCAGCAGCTACTATGCCAAACTAAGCCATGCAAAGAGGCTCCTTCAGTACCTCCTCATAAAGAACTGTAATCCCCTGTGAATAGGGGCTTCTATTGTTATTCTCTTCTTTTAGGGAAGTTGTAGTATGTAGTTCTTCCAGAGTAATAAACTTCTTTATTATGAGCTCCCGCCCATATCCTTCTTTGCTTACCCCCTTTTATGGCTTTCCTTCTGCTGTGCGAAATTTAAATTTCTCTGGATAGTACCAAAATCAGATAAGCATATGACTTCTTCATTCTTCCATTACGCAAGAATCACATACGCACTTAGATGAGCATCCAACTCCTTCATGTCGCTCTTGTGCAAGGATATAGGAGAATGTATAGCTAACCCAAAACTCCAGGACATACGGAGATAAAATAATATAAAGTTGAGGGAAAACTCGGCTCTTCTGATCCGCCACCATACGGGGATAAAATAAGATACAGTTGAGAAAATGCTCAGCTCTTCCGATCCACAACCACGCGGGGATAAAATAATATATAGCTGAGGAAATACTCAACTCTTTTATTCCACCATCGCACGAGGATAAAATAATATATAGTTGAGAAAATACTCAACTCTTTCATTCCACCACCGCACGGGGATAATATATAGCTGAGGAAATACTTAGCTCTTCTGATCCGCCACCACACGGGGATAAAATAATATACAGCTGAGAAAATGCTCAACTCTTCCGATCCACCACCACATGGGGATAAAATAATATATAGCTGAGGAAATACTCAACTCTTCTGTTCCATCACCGCACGAGGATAAAATAATATATAGTTGAGGAAATACTCAACTCTTCCATTCCACCACTGCACGGGGATAATATATAGCTGAGGAAATACTCAGCTTATCCGATCCGCCACCACACGGGGATAAAATAATATATAGTTGAGGAAATACTCGACTCTTCCGTTCCACCACCTCACGGGGATAAAATAATAGGTAGCTGAGGAAATACTCAGCTCTTCCGATCCGCCACCACACGGGGATAAAATAATATATAGTTGAGGAAATACTCAATTCTTCCGTTCTACCACCGCATGGAGATAACATAATATATAGTTGAGAAATTACTCAACTCTTCCGTTCCACCACCGCACGGGGATAAAATAATATATAGCTGAGGAAATACCCAACTCTTCCGTTCCACCACCGCACGGGGATAAAATAATATATAGTTGAAGAAATACTCAACTCTTCCATTCCACCATCGCACGGGGATAATATATAGCTGAGGAAATACTCAGCTCTTCCGATCCACCACCACACGGGGATAACGACTTCGGCCAATGTCGAGCCGCATAAAAAATATGATAACTTGACCCAAGGAGCTGCCCTCTCAGGTCAAAAGAACCTTTTTTCACACTGCCATTATTTCTTCATTCATCCATAAAATGGGGATAACAACCTTGGCTAGGGCCAAACTTGAAAGAAAAATGAGAAAGATACCTTCGAGGGTCCTATCTTTACCCTGAAGTTTGATGTTCTTATTCTTTTGTCATACTAAGACAACGGTTCTAGCAGATAACGGGCAATAGGAAAAATAAATTATTATTTCTCACATTTCCATGGGCCCATTTCACAGCTTTATAACCCAATTGACATCGCAATCCCATTTAATGCTCCTCCTATATAGGACATTTCATCTTTCCTCTTCTCTATTTTCATCTTCTCTATCGGACTTTCCATCTTCCTCTGCTTCTTTGTTTTCTTTTTCTTCCACCACCATCCTCCGGTGTTCCAGCCACTAACTCTTGTGTTTCTTTTCTTCCCTCGAAGGGTAAGATGTATTCCTTTTTTCAACAGGAAGTGGCAAAGTGCCGCCTAGAGTCCAGGCGGGGTGAGGGTCAACAACTAGCAATGCATTCGCCTTCACCTTCTCCTTTATCTCCACCCATTCCCACCGCTTCTATTCCAGCGCCCCCCTTCCTTCCAAGTTCACCTGAAATTTTTGTCTCGGGCATGCCGGATACACTTGGCATAACCTTCCCCCCTTCATCTTCGACGCCGTTGGAAAACCCTAGCTCGGCCATCTATTCACCTTCCCTCTTTGGAATCCGTAAATCACCCCCTCCCTTCCTGCAACATGAGGTTGAGCAAAGAGGCGCTGCATGACAACGTCTACAGGTAGAAGACACCTCTGCTCCCCCTCCTTCTCCTTCCCCAAAGCATTCCCCTACACAGGAACCTATGATAGTTGAGATTCCCCCATCTTCACTTTCCCCCGATGCTCAAAATTTGGGAAGCCTTTCCCCTCATTTGGATACAAGTCAAGGTCCCTCTACTCTTCCCCCTCCCAACGAAGAGCTTTCAATCCCAGTGCTCTCCATACCTTCTTCACCAAACTCCTCACCGGACCAATCCCCTCTTGCGGATTCTTCCATTCCTGTCCCACAACAAGCAGTTTCGGGTCTTCCACTCCCCACTTCTGCTTCCTCTCTTTCTTCTCCTATCTCTTTGAGCCTCTTAACAAGAGCTCTTTTCGTAGTCTCCCCAGCCCATCTAGCTGCCCCTATGCCATCTCCCATTCATTTAGGCACCACCTCTCCTCCTCCTGAACCCCCGGAACAACCCATTGCTCCCACCTTTCATCACCCCATCATGGGTGAGTCTTCGCCTCTGGTGTCATCTTTCCCTTCTTCTTTCGCCCTGGTCTTCGAATCTTAAACTTAGAAGAATTAACCCCATGGATGGAGAGTTTGCGCCATGTTCTGGAATTGGTATGCTCCTCAAATTAACTTTGCTGATTTTCTTCGCTTAACGAATTCTTTTTGATGAATAATCTCCAGGCCTTAACCAACTATCAAGAACTGGACCACTCCTTCCAGCCATATCAAGCTCAGTTTCTAAAGTGGGAGCAACAATTACTAGAGGACCAGACTGTTGCCCAGAGCCGGGAGCACCTTTTGTTACAACAATTGAAGCAATGTCAGGAGCAACTGACAGAAGCTCATCATCAATAGCAAAAGGATGTCGAGTCCATAGCAGCCTTACAGGCACAACAACGGGCTCACACAAAATTGCTATCTACCCTGCAAGGCGTTCAGCCAGAACAGACTGATAAAGAAACTCCCCATTCTCAAGAGTTGGCGAACCTTCAAGAGCAGGTAGCGAAACTCCTCCGTGAGAAACAAAGGGACTCTGAGACCATCACGAATCTGCGGGTTCAATACCAGAGAGTGGAAGACAAGATAGGGGATCTCCGCACCCACTTGTGCAAGGAGGTACAAGAAAACTCCTCCTTAATAAACTCTAGGGCGCATGCTCACGCCCGTATACGCAAGCAAGAAGCATCCCTCCAGAGACTGGGTAGCGAGCTTATTCGCACTAGGTCCCATACGGAGGCGGTAGAGGGGATTTCAGCCTCCATATGTCAGAATATGATGGATATGATGAGGCTCATGCAACAGAACCAAACTTCCCGAGCAGACGACATATGAGTCCTAGCTGATGCTATTATGGAAATATTATTGGACTATCCGAGCCACAAAAACCGCTTTTTGCATTGCGGAAATCTCGGAAGTCGGCCACAAATCCATGCGAAAGTAAATAAAACTACATGTACATGTTTAAAAACTTTATATCTACTCTAGATCTATATGTTAAGAGTTTACCCTTGATGCGACACCCTTCGCTTATCCCGCTCGTCCAAATGGCTTGCCGGAACTCGAGAGTGTCAAGTGTACACTCCTCTATTGGTATCCACACAAGCAATAGGTAGAGAAAAGCAACCTAGAGTGTGCTAGCACCCCTTAGAGGCTCACAGAAAGATGAGGAAGATTAGGGAAAGAGCTTGAGGGAAGATCCAAGGAAGAAGATGACGAAGTTACACAAATTAACTTCAACCTAATGTTAACTAAAGTGGTCGGCCACTATTTGGGGGGTTACATGCATGCATGTAACTCCAAGAGCCAATGGGTCTTGGTCTCCCTCATGAGGTGGCACCCCATGATGTGTCCATGATGATGTGGAACATCATCATTGGCTGGCCCTCATGCCAAGTCACCATGACATGGCAATTTGGCAAGTCAAAATTGACCATTCATCTTCCCTCTCAAGTCAAGTCAAACTTGACCTCTTATCTCCCATTGTTGATCAAATCCAACCATTTGATTCAAGTCAATTTGATTTAATGAATCTTTATTCATTATTTTAAATTGACTCAATGAATCAAATCTAAATTAGACTCATTCAACACTTGAATCAAATTGAGTCTAACTCAATTAGTCTAATTTGGATTACTTTTAATCCAATTTGGTTCATCACATGAACCTAATCCTCATGGTCCATCATATGAACCAAATCTCCATCTAATTGCCCTTTGTGTGTGACCCTATAGGTTCTTGTAACGTTGGCAAAGCTCCTAAACCAATTTAGCAACATAAGCAATGAGTGGTATTTAGCAATACATCATTGCTACCCAAGTTACAAGAATGTTGAAATCCAACATCACCTTTGTGACTACTAATTATGACTCTCACAATATGTGACAATGTCCCTCTATCCTTGACATCTAGATTGACTAACTGAGACATAAACCGTGTCATCCTCGGTACAATCTATATCTTGAACTCCAAGTAGACTCACTCTAATCAAATGAGCTCAATATCTCATATTGACTCATTTGGGCATGGCTATGCACTTCGTGGTCTCACTCTATAAAGAATAACGATGTCACTCCCGTTATATAGGAGGGATAGATCCCATCTACATCACTCACATACCTCCACATAATTTGTTACATACCTAGTAATCGCCTTTATAGTCCACCCATTTACAGGTGACGTTTGACGAAGCCAAAGTATGCAACTCCTTATGTAGGGAACCTTGGTGACTTTATGTCCAAGGACTAATAGTCACATGAGAAAGTATATGAGACTCATATAACGATCCATGATACTTTCTCATGGTGGGTCATTAAGTATACATTCTCCAATGCATACCCATGTGTCAACTTGATATCACATATCCATGACTTGTGAGATCAAGTCATCGAGTTGACCTACATGCTAGTCTCTTTGCATTAACATTGTCCCTGAATGTTAATACTTGACTATGAATGATTAAGAGTAGTGTTCTCTATGTCATCTCATTATCGATTCAACTAATCGATTGATATAGATAAGAACCTTCTACTCATGGACGTTATTATACTTAGTTATTTGACACTAATACAAGTAAATATAATAATCATGCCTTTATAAATAGGAATATGATACAACAAAGTCCATACAACAATCATCACATGATTGACTCTAGGGCTTTCACTAACAATCTCTCACTAGCACTAGTGTCAATCACTATAGTATCTAATACCCAATGACCTAGTGTGACCTTCATGCTTTTTCTGTGCCAAAGCCTTGGTCAAGGGATCTGCGATGTTAGCCTGTGTGGGTACTCTGAAAATCTTCACATCTCCTCTATCGATAATCTCTCGAATGAGATGGAAGCATCATAGTATGTGTTTTGTCCACTGGTGTGAGTGAGGTTCCTTAGCCTGCGCAATCGCTCCATTGTTGTCACAATAGAGCTCTATAGGATCTGCTATGCTTAGAACCACCCCAAGCTAAGTAATGAACTTGCGGATCCAAACTGCCTCCTTTGCTGCCTCTGATGCAGCAATATACTCTGCCTCTATTGTAGAATCAGCAACTGTGTCCTGCTTCGAACTCTTCCAGCTCACAGCACCACCATTCAAGCAAAACACAAACCCTGACTGCGATCTATAATCATCCTGGTCAGTTTGGAAGCTGGCATCATTGTAACCCTTTACCGCTAGCTCCTCATCGCCTCCAAATATCAAGAAATATTCTTTAGTCATTCTCAAGTACTTAAGAATATTTTTGACTGCTATCCAATGACGCTCACCTGGATCTGACTGGAATCTACTCGTCATGCTCAAAGCATACGAGACATCAGGATGAGTACATAGCATGGCGTACATGATAGATCCGATAGCAAATGCATAAGGGATCTTATTCATGCAGTCTCTCTCCTCTCTAGAAGAGATACTTTGAGTCTTCGAAAGACTCACACCATATGACATCGGCAGAAGTCCCTTCTTGGAATTCTGCATGGCAAACCATAGTAATACTGTGTTAATATATGTACTCTGACTTAGGCCAAGCAATCTCTTAGATCTATCTCTATAGATCTTGATGCCTAGAATACAGGTTGCTTCACCTAAGTCCTTCATTGAGAAGCACGTCCCCAGCCAAGTCTTCATAGACTGTAGCGAAGGGATGTCATTTCCAATGAGTAGTATGTCATCCACATACAATACAAGGAAGACAACTGTCTTTCCATTAACCCTCTTATAGAAACAGGGTTCATCTTCATTCTTGATGAAACCAAACTGTTTGATCGCATCATCGAATCGAAGATTCCATCTCCGAGAAGCTTGCTTTAGCCCATAAATGGACCTTTGCATCTTGCATACTTTCCCAGTATGTTATGGATCTACAAAACCCTCAGGCTGTGTCATGTACACATCCTCGAGCAAGTTTCCATTCAGAAATACAGTTTTGACATCCATCTGTCAGATCTCATAATCGTGGTATGCTGCAATAGCAAGCATGATCCAAATGGACTTAAACATCGCCACTGGAGAAAAGGTTTCATCATAGTCAATACCATGAATTTGCTTGAAACCTTTAGCTACCAATCGGCCCTTATAGGTATGCGTAAGTCCATCCATGTCAGTCTTTCTCTTAAAGACCCACTTACACCCAATGGGTTTGACGCCTTCAGGTGGATCAACCAAAGTCCATACTTGGTTGGTGTATATGGATTCCATCTCGGATCTCATGGCCTTTACCCATTTCTCAGAATTTGGGTTCATCATAGCTTTCTGATAGGAGGTAGGCTCATTCTCAATGAGCATAACGTCATCATGGTCAGACAAGAGAAATGAGTATCTCTCAGGCTGATGACATACCCTATCAGACCTGCGAAGAGGTAGGTCTACCTGAATAGATTGTTGTTCCATAACTCTTTGTGCAACAATCTAATCATCCATAACACTTTATGGTTCCTGTTCAACCTCCATCAAGGCCTCAGTAATATGGTCCTTATCTTGAATTTCTTCAAGATCAAACGTACTCCCACTAGTTTTTCTAGAAACAAAATCCCTTTCTAGAAAAACCCCAGTCTTTGCCATAAACACTTTGTGCTGACTAGGAATGTAGACGTAATATCCCTTAGTCTCCTTGAGATATCCAACAAAATAGCACTTATCGGATTTGGGTCCTAGCTTATCTGAGACTTGATGTCGAACGTAAGCCTCACAACCCCAAATCCTCATGAAAGACATCTTGGGATTTCTCCCTGTCCATATCGTATATGGTGTCTTTATCACAACCTTGGATGGTACACGGTTAAGTGTGAAGGTTGTTGTGTCTAGAGCATATCCCCAAAAGGATATAGGAAGATCTGTGTGACTCATCTTAGATCGTACCATATCTAATAGGGTACGATTCTTCCTTTTGGATACACCATTCCACTGTGGTGTTCCAGGAGGAGTGAGTTGGGATAGGATCCCACACTCAACAAGATAGTCACGAAACTCATGGCTAAGGTATTCACCACCTCGATTTGATTGAAGTATCTTAATACTCTTGCTAAGCTAGTTTTGTACTTCATTTTTGAATTCTTTGAACTTTTCAAAGGATTCCAACTTATGTGTCATCAGATACACATAACAATATCTACTGAAGTCATCAGTAAATGTAATGAAGTACCTGTAACCACCTCTAGCAGCAACATTGAAAGGGCCGCATACATCACTATGTATAAGTCCTAACAAGTCTGTTGCTCTCTCGCTGTGTCCATTAAAGGGAGTCTTGGTCATCTTGCCTAAAAGGCAAGATTCGCATGTCTCATATGATTTAAAATCAAATGAGTCCAACAACCCATCCTTATGGAGCTGGGATAAGCGACTCTCATTTATGTGACCTAAGCGACAATGCCAAAGATAGGTTTGGTTCAAATCATTTGACTTGAACCTTTTGGTACTTATGTTATAGATGGGGCTCTCTAAGTCTAGAATGTAGAGTTCGTTCATTAGAGGTGCATTACAACAAAATATATCATTTAAATAAACTGAACAATATTTGTTCTTTATTATAAATGAAAATCCTTTCTTGTCCAAACAAGAAACTAAAATTATGTTCTTAGTTAAAGCAGGCAAATAACAGCATTCATCTAGTTCTAGTACAAGCCTTGAGGGCAGAGATAGAATATAAGTTCCTACAGCAAAAATAGCAACCCTTGCTCCATTGCCTACTCGTAGGTCCACCTCGCCCTTCGTCAATGCTCTGCTATTTCTCAGTGCCTGCACATTGGTACAAATGTGAGATGCACATCCAGTATATAATACCCATGATGAAGAAATAGATAGATTGACTTCTATAACATTTATACCTAAAGTAGAAGTCTCACTTCTTTTCTTCTTAAGATCTTCCAAGTATGCTTTACAGTTACGCTTCCAGTGTCCAGCTTCCTTGCAGTGGAAGCAAGTCCCTTCTTTGGCCACCCCTCCTTTCGGTTTCAGTGCCTTGCCTTTGCCCTTGGCTTGGGACTTTCCCTTACCTTTAGGCTTGCCCTTGCCTTTCTTCTTTTGCACCATCAAAATGGAGTCGGATTTTCCCTTCTTAAGGTTGAGCTCAGCATTTCTCAACATGTTGAGCATCTCAAGCAGTGACTTATAAATTTCATTCATATTGTAATTCATGACAAATTGATTGTAGTTTTGTGGCAAAGATTGTAAGATCAAGTCAGTGGCCAGCTCTTGGCTAAGTGGGAATCCCAACCTCTGTAGGTTCTCTATGTACCCAATCATCTTGAGTACATATGGACCTACGGGAGTCCCATATTGCATCTTGGACTGAAACAGTGCCTTAGAGATCTCATATCTCTCATGCCTTGCTTGTCCTTGATATAGTTGACGAAGATATTCAACCATATCAAAAGCATTCATGAACTCGTGTTTCTTCTGAAGCTCAGAGTTCATGGTCACGAGCATGAGGCATGACACATCTAATGCATCATCTTGATGCTTCTTGTAAGCATCTCGGTCAGCTCGCGAGGCAGTGGTAGGAGGTGCCTCTGGAATGGGCTGCTCCAGGACATATAGTTTTCTTTCTTGGGTGAGAACGATTCTTAGATTCCTGTACCAGTCCATGAAATTAGCTCCATTGAGCTTGTCCTTCTCAAGGACAAAATGCAGGGAGAGAGTGTTTGTGTTTGTCGACATGGTAATCTACAACATACATAATACAGAAAATTAATATCATATTCCATTTATCATTTAATTAGGTCTTTAATCAAATGATGCTCCCACTGAATTATAGGACTTTTATAGAATCGAGTCATGGATGTGGTCAAACCACATTACTAGATTCATACAAACTAGCTATAATTCTCGCGGGACAAGATCCACATCATACTATGCCTTGAGTTAGCTTTGGCTAAATCGCCCAAGACTTAGTATGATCGGTAGGTAACAAATTACCGATTACATCTCTATGAAACTCTTGTTTATAGGATCAAGATCCACATTTACAAAAGATCTTGAGTTAGCTTTGGCTAAATCGCCCAAGATTTAGTGTAAATGTAATCTTATCCTACCTTTCCAACCGTTGGAATATGCCTATAGTTTTACTCGATCCAATTGAGATTATTCTCACCCAAGCTGTGATAGGCGGGACCAAGATTGTCCCTCCGTACCCTACCAAGATAATATGCGTTGCTCTGCTTTGGCAGATTCAACAACAACAAATGATCGAGGTAGTGATGGGTATCAAAACTTGGTAGACATTTTCAAGTTGATTCGATTAAGATCTAATCTAATAGTGAATGTATGTGATGTAGATGGGATCTATACCTCCTATATGACGGGAGTGATATCGTTATTCTTGATAGAGTGAGACCACTAAGTGCATGGCCATGCCCAAATGAGTCAATATGAGATATTGAGCTCATTTGATTAGAGTGAGTCTACTTAGAGTTCAAGATATAGATTGTACCGAGGATGACATGGTCTATGCCTCAATTGGTCAATCTAGATGTCAAAGATAGAGGGACATTGTCACATATTGTGAGAGTCGCAATTAGTAGTCACAAAGGTGATGTTGGAGCTCAACATTCTTGTAACTTGGGTAGCAATGATGTGTTGCTAGATACCGCTCATTGCTTATGTTCCTAAATCGGTTTAGGGACATTGCCAACGTTACAAGAACCTATAGGGTCACACACAAAGGACAATTAGATGGAGATTAGGTTCATATGATGAACAATGAGGATTAGGTTCATGGGATGAACCAAATTGGATTAAGAGTAATCCAAATTAGACTAATTGAGTTAGACTCAAGTTGATTCAAGTGTTGAATGAGTCTAATTTAGATTTGATTCATTTAGTCAATTTAAATTAATGAATATATATTCATTAAATCAAATTGACTTGAATCAAGTGGTTAGATTTGATCAACCATGGGAGATAAGAGGTCAAGTTAGACTTGACTTGAGAGGGAAGATGAATGGTCAATTTTGACTTGACCAATTGTCATGTTATGGTGACATGGCATGGGGGTCGGCCAATGATGATGCTCCACATCATCATGGACCTATCATGTGGTGCCACCTCATGAGGGAGACCAAGAGCCATTGGCTCTTGGAGTTACATGCATGCATGTAACCCCCCAAGAATGTAGTGGTCGACCACTTCATTTGCATTAGATGTGAATTGATTTGTGTGGTAACTTCATCTTCTTCCTTGGATCTTCTTCCTCCTTGGATCATTCTCTCAAGCTCTCCCAATCCTCATCTTGGCCGAACCATCCAAAGGGTGCTAGCACACTCAAGGTTGTGTTTTCTCCACCTATTGCTTGTGTGGATACCAATAGAGGAGTGTGCACTTGGCACTCTCGAGTTCCAGCGAAGCTTTTGGACGAGCGGGATAAGTGAAGGGCATCGCTTCAAGGGTAATGCTCTCACCTTCTAGATATAAGGTAGATCTAGGTTTACTTAAGCATATACATGTTTTATTTTAATATATCTTTGCACGGATCTGTGGCCTGACTTCCGGGGTTTTCGCAACGCAAAAAGCGGTTTTTTTGGCTCGGAAAGTCCAACAATACATACAAGCAAAATATATATAAATAAATTGTGATGAGGTCATGGCCCTACTACGATCTTCTCAAGCCAATGAGAAGATCAGATGGTCAACCAAGGGTTAGCGGCTTCTCCAAGCGCCTCCTTTGACCGCCATGTGTCGTCGGCACCCTCCTCGTAACTTCGTCTACTAGTGGACCTTCCACTGCTTCATTTTTGTACATTACAAACATGAAACTCGAGTTACATTCGAGTCTAAAACTATTTACAATAGGAATATTAAAAGAAGAGGCACGACGCGCAGGTCGCATACCATATACAACATGCACAACCACAAAAACGGCACGCAAGCCATATTATGAATTACAACACATTTTTTTTGTCCAATCACATTAGGGATCTTGGGCCATGACCATCACAGTATTATACATAATTCTAAATTATCTATTTTCCAGAAATTTCTATAATTTTTCCTTTTTTTCAATTTTATGAGTCATATCTCCGTAATGGTCCCGCTAAGCGATTTTCGGGCGCGATCGCGGGACAATGCCCCTTGCGAGATTAGGGGCAGTGCCCCTACTCACAAAATGAATCTCGCGAGTGTTCTATCTTGATATTACAGTGCCTTAAGTCACTTTCCCAAAAGACTAGAGCGAGAATTCACCGTTTCAGAGAGTTTTTCTCGATGGTTGAAGCCTATGTCATGCCCGCCCTTTTTAACGGCGGCACGACGGGATCATACATACATGCATTTACAACGGAAGACTACATGCATTTACAGCGGAAGACTTAAAACTTCTTTTTTTTTTCTTTTTAAAATATAGAACATGAAACATGGAGCATGCATCATCATTTCATAAGTACTTAGTTCAAGTTCATGATAATCAACTTAAAGGACACCAAGTAGCAACCCTCAACATCAAGTAGAGTTCGACTCTTAACAACTAGCATGCAAAACTTAAAGGAAAACATGCATAAGTTTGTGAACATAAACAGATCTCCTCCACCATGCCACTACCACACACACTTTGCCCCTCCTGCTGCTCCCTTTAGTTTAGCCCTTCTTTACCCTTATCTGCAGTACAAGGGAACATGAAACTATAAGCACATAGGCTTAGTAAGATCCTTTCCTACTCACAAAAGCCATACATCAAGACTTAGACATAGAGTAGTGACATGATCATTTAAGAACATATAAGCATAGCATTTATATAAACATACAAGAACATATAAGCATAGCATTCATATAAACATACAAGAACATATAAGCATAGCATTCATATAAACATACAAGAACATATAAGCATAACATTCATATAAACATCATAATCACATAGACATGGAAAGGGGTATATGCAAGATGCTCTTTGAAAACATATATTTTATAGGTACTTAAACATAATCTCAACATATTGGGCCCGACATGGTACCACATTCATCATCATCATTGCGCGCATCCCTAAATAGACCCGAGGTAGCTAATCCCGAACCTACTAGGTTACTAGGCCCATACTATGTTCATCAACCTAGGTGCAACATAACATAGAAGCCCATCCTAGGCCCGTACTATGTCCGTCGGCCTAGGACAACTTAGGAGCTCATCCCATACTAGGTCTGTACTATGACCGTCGACCTAGGGGCACGTAGGAGCCCATCCCTTGAACCTTGTTAGGGTCCGGTACAAGTCATGCATAATGTAAAATAACATATCATATTCCTTCTTCATAACATATCATATTTCTTTTCATAACATAAAGAGTGCTCTTAGGGAAGCATCTCTTAGGCATTTTCATCATACATACTTGTTCATCATGATGCAATGAGCATAACATAATCATACATTCATACAATTAACATGACAATGAGCATAACATAATCATACATTCATACAATTAACATGGACATAAAGTAGTGACCTAAACCATAAAGTCTAACTAACATCATATTAACATCTTATATACATGTAGCATGGCATGGAGGATTATTAGAGGGCATGAGCATGGGTTGGCCGAAACCCTAAGAGAGGGTTCTTAAGAATTTAAATCCTAAACAACTTGTACAAGATTTAACTAACCACATGTTAACATCCATTACATATAGATCATGGCATGGAAGACCATTAGGAGCACAACTAGGACTTGGCCGAAAGTTTCAAGGGGGCTTTGGGATCAACCACTCAAATCAAGCCTTGCTATCAACATATTATCTTCATCTACATACAAAACATGGCATGGAAACATATAGATCATAGCATGGAAGACCATTAGGAGCATATATGGGTCTTGGCCGAAGTTTCAAGGGGCCTTGGGATCAAATACTCAAACCAAACCTAGCTATCATCATGTCATCTTCATCTACATACAAAACATGGCATGGAAACATATAGATCATAGCATGGAAGACCATTAGGAGCATATATAGGTCTTGACCAAAAGTTTCAAGGGCCTTGGGATCAAACACTCAAACCAAACCTAGCTATCATCATGTCATCTTCATCTACATACAAATCATGGCATGGAAACATATAGATCATAGCATGGAAGACCATTAGGAGCATATATGGGTCTTGGCTGAAAGTTTCAAGGGGCCTTGGGATCAAATACTCAAACCAAACCTAGCTATCAACATATTATCATCATATTCATACAAAACATGGCATGGAAAAAAAATCATTGGAAGCATGAAGGAGTCTTGGCCGAGAGTTTCAAAAGAGATTTTTAAGCAACTATCAACCGAAACAACTTGTACTGCATGTGAGGAGATACTTACATCCTTTCGCTTGTTTAGTAATAGGATATACCCCAGATAGTGTCAAGACAAGAGCCCTTTTCTTCCTTGCTTCTTGAGGTTTTCGAAAATGGAAGAAGGGAGAGCTAGGGTTTCGGTGGGGAAGAAGAAGAGAAGAGGAGAATGACAAGTTGTGGTTCTCTTGTCTCCTCATACTCCTATTTATTCACTTGAAGGGTTCCTTAGCCTCCCTTATCCTTATCTATCATTTTCCATACCCTTCTAATAGCACAACCCTCTTGGGCTTCTGGTTATCGGATGCATCCTAAGGTTTAGTTATCTACTTGGAGGTTCAGGGTTCAAACCCTGGGCCATGCATCCTTTTTGGCTCTATTTTCTTTTATTTTTGAAAGAGCCCACATAAAAGCCCATTTTGTTCATACAAAAATTCTTATAAAATTTCTAGAGCTTGGGATGAAAAAGGGAGGAAGGGGAAATGAGGAATTCGTCCAAGGATGAGGAAGAAGGAGAATGAAGAAGGAAAGTGGGGTTTTACTTCCTCTCTTCTCTCAATTCTCCTCTTTAATACCTAGGGAATGAACACTCTTCATCCTTTCATGGGGTTTAGGGTTCAAACCCTGGGCCATGCATTCTTTTTGGCTCTATTTTCTTTTATTTTTGAAAGATCCCTCATAAAAGCCCATTTTGATCATACAAAAATTATTATAAAATTTCTAGAGCTTGGGATGAAAAAGGGAGGAAGGGGAAATGAGGAATTCGGCCAAGGATGAGGAAGAAGGAGAATGAAGAAGGAAAGTGGGGTTATACTTCCTCTCTTCTCTTAATTCTCCTTCTTTAATACCTAGGGAATGAACACTCTTCATCCTTTCATGGGGGGGGGGGGGGGGGATGAACCAACTCCTCATCTTCCCATCTATATTCTTTATATATCTTATCCATGAATCATCCTATGATCTTGTACATTCTTTATATATCTTATCCATGAATTATCCTGGGGTCTAGTGGTGTCAAGGCTACCTCCCTATTAGGAGGTTCATAGTTCAAATCCTACCTATAACCATCTTTTATTTTATTTTATTTTAAACCTTTTATGGCATTAAAACCCATATAATTACTTTGCATAGTTTAGAATTTTATGGGCGTTACAGCCTACAAGTGTCCCAACACTTGTTGCTTCGACTCTTCGAGAAAAATACCCAAAAAATCTATAAAATAGGAAATTTATAGAAACTTACAAATCTATAATTTTTAAATCTAATATAAAAATTACAAAATTAAACACGTACATGCTTCGCACGTGGCTCTGATACCACTGTTGGCTTATCCGAGCCGCAAAAACTGCTTTTTGCATTGCGAAAACCCCGGAAGTCAGCCACGGATCTGTGTGAAGATAAATAAAACTACATGTACATGTTTAAAAACTTTAGATATATTCTAGATCTACATGTTAAGAGTTTACCCTCGATGTGATGACCTTCTCTTATCTCGCTCATCCTAATGGTTTGCCGGAACTCGAGAGTGTCAAGTGTACACTCCTCTATTGGTATCCACACAAGCAATAGGTAGAGAAAAGCAACCTAGAGTGTTCTAGCACCCCTTGGAGGCTCACGGCAAGATGAGGAAGATTAGGGAGAGAGCTTGAGGGAAGATCCAAGGAAGAAGATGATGAAGTTACACAAATTAACTTCAACCTAATGCTAACAAAAGTGGCCGGCCACTATTTGGGGGGTGACATGCATGCATGTAACTCCAAGAGCCAATGGGTCTTGGTCTCGCTCATGAGGTGGCACCCCATGATGTGTCCATGATGATGTGGAACATCATCATTGGCCGACCCACATGCCAAGTCACCATGACATGACAATTGGTCAAGTCAAAATTAACCATTCATCTTCCCTCTCAAGTCAAGTCAAAATTGACCTCTTATCTCCCATGGTTGATCAAATCCAACCATTTGATTCAAGTCAATTTGATTTAATGAATCTCTATTCATTATTTTAAATTGACTCAATGAATCAAATCTAAATTAGACTCATTCAACACTTGAGTCAAATTGAGTCTAACTCAATTAGTCTAATTTGGATTACTCTTAATCCAATTTGGTTCATCACATGAACCTAATCCTCATGGTCCATCATATGAACCAAATCTCCATCTAATTGCCCTTTGTGTGTGACCCTATAGGTTCTTGTAACGTTGGCAATGCTCCTAAACCGATTTAGGAACATAAGTAATGAGCGATATCAAGCAACACATCATTGCTACCCAAGTTACAAGAATGTTGAGAATCAACATCACCTTTGTGACTACTAATTGTGACTCTCACAATATGTGACAATGTCCCTCTATTCTTGACATCTAGATTGACCAACTGAGGCATAGACCGTGTTATCCTCGGTACAATCTATAACTTGAACTCTAAGTAGACTCACTCTAATCAAATAAGCTCAATATCTCATATTGACTCATTTGGGCATGGCCATGCACTTCGAGGTCTCACTCTATCAAGAATAACGATGTCACTCCCGTCATATAAGAGGGATAGATCCCATCTTCATCACTCACATCCCTCCACATAATTTGTTACATACCCAATAATCGCCTTTATAGTCCACCCATTTACGGGTGACATTTGACGAAGCCAAAGTATGCAACTCCTTATGTAGGGAACCATGGTGACTTCATGTCCAAGGACTAATAGTCATACTAATAGTCACATGAGAAAGTATATGACACTCATATAACGATCCATGATACTTTCTCATGGCGGGTCATTAAGTATACATTCTCCAATGCATACCCATATGTCAACTTAATATCAAATATCCATGACTTGTGAGATCAAGTAATCGAGTTGACCTACATGCTAGTCTCTTTGCTTTAACATTTTCTCTGAATGTTAATACTTGACTAGGAATGATTAACAGTAGTTTTCTCTATATCATCTCATTATCGATTCAACCAATCGATTGATATATATAAGAACCTTCTACTCAAGCATATTATTATACTTAGTTATTTGGCACCAATACAAATAAATATAATAACCATGCCTTTATAAATAAGAATATGATACAACAAAGTTCATACAACAATCATCACATGATTGGCTCTAGGGCTTTCACTAAGAAATATCTCAGCGTTACAGCGAAATGCGACGATCCCTCCACGAGCATCAAGAGAATTGTCGCAGGCTTCATCAAAATCGAAGTCCTAACGACCCGAGTCGACGAGAACGGTTAATAGCTCTGATGCATGCCACCTTCCAGGATGGATTTAATGAAGCGGTTATGCAGTATGCAGACCAAGGATTACCTCCTGCGAACCACCCTACTCTCTACTTGCATTGGGAAACTGGCTTCCGACGCTACCCTCCAGATCGTTTTAAATTGTAGCTTGATGTATTGCTTTAGAATAGTCATCATTAAGGGATTCGGATCATTACATATAGCTCCCTTTTTCGTCTTCATTCTCTTTTATAGCCCGCAAGAGAGAAATTAAGGTTAATACAAATGATTCACCAAGTGTATTTATATTTGCCATACATCTAATGACATGTTGAGTTGCCGCATACATTTCTCAAGAAACCCCTCAATTCTTTTCTTCGCCCATCACCCCTTACACACTATGAAAATGCTTCAAGTGTACGACATTCCAGGGTTGAGGGAGTTCCTTACCCTGATCATCTTTCAAATAATAAGTCAACCCTGCCACGTGGCGTGTTACCACATAGGGTCCTTCCCAATTGGGAGCCAACTTCCCCGGATCTCCAGCTGGATTGACCTTGTGCAGAACTAAATCTCCTTCTTGAAACCTCCAGGGCTTTACCTTTTTATTAAAGGCTTGTTGTACCCTCCACTTATAAAATTCCGCTCGCCTCCACACCTGTTCCCTCCTTTCTTCCAACAAATCTAGCCCAGTGCCACGAATGATTTGATTCTGCTCTGGCTAATAAACTTCCATGCGAGCGCTACCTAAAAGGGCCTCCACCGGAATAATGGCCTCTGTTCCGTATACCAAGCTAAAAGGAGTTTCACCTGTTACAATTTTTGAAGTGGTTCGGTAAGCCCATAAGATCCCTGGCAACTCCTCCACCCAGTTTCCTCTCTGAGCACCCAATTTAGTCTTCAATCCTTGAATAAGGATTTTGTTAGTTACTTCGACTTGCCCGTTAGCCTGAGGGTGAGCTACAGAAGTAAAAGCTTGCTGGATATTAAGACTTTTGCACCATTCCTTGATCTTTTTGCCTTGGAACTGTCGTCAATTGTCGCTAACTAATCTTTTGGAAATTCCATATCGACAGATAATATTCTTCCATAGGAACTGTATCACAGTATTCTCAGTGATTTTGGCAAGTGGCTCTGCTTCCACCCACTTGGAGAAGTAATCCATAGCCACCAATAATAATTTTTTCTGCAAAGGTGCCACAGGCATGGGACCCACTATATCCTGTAGGCAATCGGCTCGGAGGCTCATCGGCTCCCATGTTCCCGGATTAAAATTTTCAACAAATGAAAACTAATCCGGATGGGATGAGTTTCCTAAGCTCAACCAATTCATCATCGTGCTAACGACTTGAGCGATCGCTTGAACAAACTAGTTGTTCAAGCAACAAAACTCTTCTAGTCGGTTAGCCGTGGAAGAGACGACGGACGGATCGCCGGTTCTTGTGTTTATCTTCGGGGTCCATGATTATACAAATACATTTGAATGTAGACATGTATAATCAACACATACATAAAGTAAACATGCTCATAACAAATACAAGCAAGTAACCATCCACACAAAACATGCATATAATTGAAAAGCAATTATAAACATAATACAAAAGAACATTAATCAAAATAAACAAGATTTTACCTCTTGTTATACCTCTTGATCTTCTATTGTATGTCCTCCCTCCTTTTGGACGTCGTGTGGGCGACGATCTATCAAAAGTTGAAGCCTTCTAGATCACCAATCTTCCTTTCCTTGTTCACTACGAACAAAGGACGATCCTAAAACAAAACTCATCTTCCTTTCTAGAACCGGCCACCAAGTCAATAAACTCGATGTTGTCGCCGGCCAAGGAAGATAAAATGGAGTATGGAAACCAACCAAAAGAGAAACAACAAGGGCATGGGCGCCGGCCAACACTTGGAGAAGAAGAAAGAAAACACCCCTTCTCCTTGTTGCCGCCCAAACCCTAAACTAGGCTCCCCTTAATTTCTGACTAAGGATGAAGGGAAGTATAATAGATTGAGCTTTGGCCAAGGTAGAGGGAAGAAGGTATAGGGGCCATCCATCAAAGGAAAATGAAGAAGAATCTCCCTCTCCTTGTTGCCGCCCAACACCAACAACCAAACCCTAACCCTAGCCTCCTCCTATTTCTTGCCGCCCATGGGAAGCAACCCTCATCTCATCCACCACAAACTATAGATCAAGGTGAGAAGCTTGGGCACCGGCCAAACCAAAGAGGAAGGAGGAAGAAGGGTGCCGACCACCATTGGGAACAAGAAGAAGAAGCTCCCTTCTCCTTGTTGCCGCCCAACACTGTGAACCAAACCCTAACCCTAGCCTCCTCCTCTTTCTTGCCACCCAAGCCACCTTATCTCAATTAGGTTTTTCTTTTTCTCATCCTTTTTGCCGCCCAAGCCTAAGCCCATATATATAGAGTTAGGTTTAGGCCTTGGTTTAATCTCCTCCATTGGTTCTAGGGATTTAATCTCAACCGTCGGATCTAGGGTTTCATCCCAACCGTCGGATCTAGGGTTTCATTCCAACCGTCGGATCTAGGGTTTCATCCCAACCATCGGATCTAGGGTTTCATCTCAACCGTCAGATCTAGGGTTTCATCCCAACCGTCGGATCTAGGGATTTAATCTCCACCGTCGGATCTAGGGATTTAATCTCCATCGTCGGATCTAGAGTTTTGTTTTCCATCATTGGATCTAGGCTTCATGAGGTGTTAATAGGCTACAATAGGGACCATGAGGAGGAGTTGGATCTTGGCCACTCGATGGATCGGAACAACACAAACTTGATCCATCAATGATGTTCCATTCCACTAGAGGATCATCATTGAATTACCTCACCAACCCCCATATGATAATATGGGCTCCATATATTATTTGTACATCCATCTCCCCGTGTTTAAGATATCGAATGTCCATCAATTAATTGATTTACTGACCATCAATTAATTAACATCTAACTCCTCGAGTAGTACCACTCAACCTTATCATCATATTGACTAAGTCAACCTGCAGGGTTTACATGATGAACCTTATGAGCTCCTCAAGAAGACATCATCAACCTAATATATAGGACACAGTTTCCTTTTATAATCAACGGCACACCATGTAAATAATATCATTTCCCAACTTACCAGGCATATTGATTTAATCCATCTAAATCTCACCCTTTGGTAAATCAAAGAAATAAATACTAAGTACATGTGCCTGTTATTATATTGGGATTAAGAGCATGTACAACATAATATCCGAGGTCTGATTCAATTATGTAGTCAGCAATAAATTGAATCACCTCTATGTCGGTTCTGCTCAATACACCTAAGTGTACTAGTGTAACTCTATGGTCAAGACAAACCAATACCAAGCTACACTACAACCATGCCAATGGTTTGTCCAAAACCATCTTGGTTGTGAGCCTCTACTTATATTCTACAAGGGACTGATAACATGATCTTCTGTGCCACACCAAGCACCATGTCATCTTCAATGTAAAATATTAGACAATTTTGCATAACCATAAAAATATGCAAACAATGATCATGTGATTCTTATTTCAAAATAAAGATGTTCATACAAAAGAGCTAGGCTTTCAGTATACATCCCAACAATCTCCCACTTATACTAAAAGACTATGTTGTCGTCATACTGCCATCATCTGATTCCCCTTCTCTCCACATGCCTATCAAAGCTCTCACCAGAAGGGACTTGTGAAAGGGTCTACCAGGTCATCCTCTGATGCAATCTAGGCGACAACAACTTCTACCTCCTTTACGATTTCTCGTATCAGGTGGTACTTGCGCTCTATGTGTTTACTAGCCTTATGGGCTCGTGGTTCCTTCGAGTTTGCAATTGCACCATTATTATCACAATAAATTGTGATAGTTCTGGGCAAACCAGGAATCACATCCAAGTCCATCAGAAAGTTCCTGAGCCACACAACTTCTTTGGCCGCCTAAGAGGCTGCCACATACTCAGCTTCTATGGTGGAGTCTGCCACGCATTTCTGCTAGACACTCCTCCATACAATGGCTCCACCTCCCAAAGTAAACACAAAACCTGAGGTAGACTTGCTGTTATCCCTATCAGATTGGAAATCAGAATTCGTGTAACCCACAGGGAGTAATTGGTCTGCCCGGTAAACTAGCATATAATCCCTAGTCCTTCTCAGGCACTACAATATATGCTTTACCGCAGTCCAATGTCCCTGTCCTGGATTACTCTGATATCTGCTGACCATGCCCACGGCATAGCAGATATCCGGTCTCGTACATAGCATCGTATGAGGCTTCCTACTGCCGAAGCATAAGGAACCGCCTTCATCTCCTCTATCTCCTCAGATGATCTAGGACACATCTCCTTAGATAAAGGAACTCCATGTCTGAAAGGTAGAAAACCTTTCTTGGAGTTTTGCATGCTAAAACGATCCATTATCGTGTCTATGTATGAAGCTTGGGATTAGCACACTAACCTTGATCCCAAGGATGTGTCCCACTTCTCCCAAGTCCTTCATATCAAACTGTTTGGACAACTATACCCTTATGTATTATAACACTCTGATATTGTTGCCAACTACCAAAATATTATCTACATATAGTACAAGAAATACCACTACATTTCTATCACATCTCTTGTATACACAAGACTAATTCGGACTTTGAATAAATCCGTAAGTCTGGATTTACCTCATCAAAGTGGATGTTCCAAGACCTCGAAGCTTTCTTCAATCCATAAACAGACCGATTAAGCTTACATACAAGATGCTCTTTGCCCTTAGCAATGAATCCCTCTGGTTGCTACATATGGATGTTTTCCTCAAGACTTCCATTAAGGAAAGTTGTCTTGACATCCTTCTGCCACACCTCATAATCCATATGAGCTGCTATGCATAAGAGCTCCCATACCTGATTTGAATCCATAGATTCAATCTCAGTATTCATTGCACTTTACAAAGATGCTGCATCTTTATCTTGGATTGCCTCGTCATATGTCCAGGGATCAGGTTCATGTTCGCCAGGGACTAAATCGGAAGATTCTCCCAAGAACATGAATCTCTCAGGCTGTCTCACAACCCTCCCACTACGATGAGGTATCACCTGTGTATCCTCTGTGACACGCGGTGCAGTGACATGTGGTATATCCTCTTGTACCGTTAGTACTGAAGTCGGGACTTCCCCTGTCAACTCCTCAAGAACAATCCTACTCGTGGGCTTGTGGTTCATCACATAGTCCTCCTCTAGAAATCTGACATACGTACTAACGATCACCCTCTGATCTCTAGGACTATAAAACAAACCACCCTTCGTTCCCCTAGGATAGCCAACAAATATGCGCACTTCTGTACGAGGTTCCAACTTACCAGCATCAGCCTTCAGCACATGTACTGGACTCCCCCATATCCGAATATGTCTTAGACTAGGCTTTCACCCAGTCCACAACTCTGTGGGAGTAGAAGGCACTGATTTAGATGGAACCAAGTTCAGAATGTACACCGCCGCATCTAGAGCATATCTCCAGAACGAATCTGGCAAGTCAGAATAACTTATCATCGATCTAACCATCTCCATAAGAGTCCTATTCCTTCGTTCTGCTACACCATTCTGCTGGGGTGTGCCAGGTGCAGACATTTGGGATTGAATACCAACCTCTGATAAGTAGTTCCTAAACTCTCCCAAGAGGTACTTACCACCACGATCAGATCATGGTGTCATCCATATCTTGAATAATCATCTATGAAAGAGACAAAATATTTGAGACTACCTCTTGCCTAGATAATCATAGGACCACACAAATCAGAATGAACCATTCCTAACACATCTTTGGCTCTATACCCCTTGGCCTAAAAAGGCCTCTCAGTAATTTTACCTTCCAAGCAAGATTCGCAGGTTGGGAGATCCTCCACCACTAATGAACCCAAAGGTCCATCAGCTATCAACCTTTGAATTCTACTCAGGTCAATATGACCAAGCCTTAGATGCCAAAGATATGTTTGGTTCATCTTCGAAGGTTCTTTTCTCTTATTAGAATTAGAAGATGAGTTATAAACTTCAATTTTCATCGTGGGAGGTTTTTGGTTCAAGTGTTTACAAATTTCCTATCAATGTACCTGAACAGATATTTTTCCTATTCCTTTTTATAACAACTCTGTCATTAAAAGAAATAGAATATCCATCCATAAACAATTTAGAAACCGAAATTAAATTCTTTCTAAATAAAGGTACATAAAGGGAATTTTCCAGAACCAAAATTTTATTTTTCTTAAGAGATAAATAAAACTTCTCCCACTGCAATAGCCGCCACCTTCATGGCATTGCCCAAGTAAATGGTAATCTCCACTTTAGCTAGTCGTCGGGTTCCCTGGAACACCTGCAAAGTGTTGCAGACATGATTAGTGGCTCTCGTATCTACACACCAGGTGCCGGTAGATAATGCCTCTAACCATGTTTCAACGACTGGACCAAAGGATATACATTTGTTCTTGCTTCGGATTGGGATAATCCTTCTTCTTATGTCCAGTCTGCTTGCAAGTGAAGTACTTGCCTTTCGACTTCTTCACTCCTCCCTGAGATCCTCCCACCACCTTTGCTCCACCTTGTTTCTCCTTCCTCTTGCCTTTCGGCTTAGAAGTAGAAACCTTTTTGAGCAACCATGGCTTGAGGACACTCTTTGAAGAGTGCATACTCGTACTTCTTAGCAGATAAGACAATATCTAGATTCTTTTCCAATCAACATTATTTGGGTACAGTAAGTTTATTTCCTTTAGTATCATAGTAAGTGGACTGAAAGTCATTTTTGAAAATCCTAAGAATCACATTGATCAAAATATTAGATTTCAAATATTATTGATTCCTCAAAACAATAAAATTCCGAAATCAACCAACACCTCAAAATACCGAGAATATCGCATGCCACGATAGTGTGGACGTATACGAATTCTACATTTGTAAGAGGAGGTTTTACCCATTAATTTTATTATCTTGTCAACCATACTTTTTGACAAATAAAATTAATAGTTGGTTCCTCTTTGGCCCTACAAATAAAAGCAGTGACTCCGATGGGGAGGATACTTTTATTTGCATCTAAGTGTGCACCATTACACGATATTAAGGGAATTATCTCGGATTATGTGCCTTACCGATATGGAAGTACACACGCTCCTAAACAATTTCCTATAACCATTAGTTGACCTAGTGATCCGCAAACCAACTCATCCGATGGGGAGGAAGGTTCTCAGAGCCGACGCGCAAGTTTGTTGCATCACACGTCAAATTGTAATGGAGGCCGCGGGAATTAATTAAAATATCCCTCTCCCACTTAGTAAATTGAAAATGAGGAATTTTCAAGCATACACAACATGCATATAAAACAAATCAGCAATAAATATGGAAAAAATAGAATTTTTCCAACTATTATGGCTTTGTTCTCCAATATGCGTCCCATCGTGTCGCCACCTTGTCCGCTCCATCTTTTCCCGCGCGCAAGTCACCAAAGAGATCCGAGCCGAGATATATCATTTTAATTTACATCCATCGATCCTATACTCCACAAAGGAGTGTACAAACGATCTAGATCGAAAGTAAACTAAAATGATCGGCTAAACAATGCCGTATTTAATTACAAAAATTAAATACTAATATAGCCTCGTCAACCCCGAGGATTCAAATGATATACATACAATCACACACATACAATCACATACACACATATAGCCATAATAGTCGGATCTTATGCCTGCAACAAAAAAGTCAGCCTACGCACATCCTACTATTATCCGGCATACTCAATATATGATATGTGCATGAAAGTAACCGAATCCAAAACACACAAAACCGAAAACCGTGGCTCTGATACCAATTGAAGGCAATCGGCTCGGAGGCTCATCGGCTCCCATGTCCCCGGATTAAAATTTTCAACAAATGAAAACTAATCCGGATGGGATGAGTTTCCTAAGCTCAACCAATTCGTCGTCGTGCTAACGACTTGAGCGATCGCTTGAACAAACTAGTTGTTCATGCAACAAAACTCTTCTAGTCGGTTAGCAGCGGAAGAGACGACGGACGGATTGCCGATTCTTGTGTTTATCTTCGGGGTCCATGATTATACAAATACATTTGAATGTAGACATGTATAATCAACACATACATAAAGTAAACATGCTCATAACAAATACAAGCAAGTAACCATCCACACAAAACATGCATATAATTGAAAAGCAATTATAAACATAATACAAAAGAACATTAATCAAAATAAACAAGATTATACCTCTTGTTATACCTCTTGATCTTCTATTGTATGTCCTCCCTCCTTTTGGACGTCGTGTGGGCGACGATCTACCAAAAGTTGAAGCCTTCTAGATCACCAATCTTCCTTTCCTTGTTCACTAGGAACAAAGGAAGATCCTAAAACAAAACTCATCTTCCTTTCTAGAACCGGCCACCAAGACAATAAACTCGATGTTGCCGCCAGCCAAGGAAGATAAAATGGAGTATGGAAACCAACCAAAAGAGAAACAACAAGGGCATGGGCGCCGGCCAACACTTGGAGAAGAAGAAAGAAAACACCCCTTCTCCTTGTTGCCGCCCAAACCCTAAACTAGGCTCCACTTAATTTCTGGCTAAGGATGAAGGGAAGTAGAATAGATTGAGCTTTGGCCAAGGTAGAGGGAAGAAGGTAGAGGGGCCGGCCATCAAAGGAAAATGAAGAAGAATCTCCCTCTCCTTGTTGCCGCCCAACAACAACAACCAAACCCTAACCCTAGCCTCCTCCTATTTCTTGCCGCCCATGGGAAGCAACCCTCATCTCATCCACCACAAGCCATAGATCAAGGGGAGAAGCTTGGGCGTCGGCCAAACCAAAGAAAAAGGAGGAAGAAGGGTGCCGGCCACCATTGGGAACAAGAAGAAGAAGCTCCCTTCTCCTTGTTGCCGCCCAACACCATGAACCAAACCCTAACCCTAGCCTCCTCCTCTTTCTTGCCGCCCAAGCCACCTTATCTCAATTAGGTTTTTCTTTTTCTCATCCTTTTTGCTGCCCAAGCCTAAGCCCATATATATAGAGTTAGGTTTAGGCCTTGGTTTAATCTCCTCCATTGGTTCTAGGGATTTAATCTCAACCGTCGGATCTAGGGTTTCATCCCAACCGTCGGATCTAGGGTTTCATCCCAACCGTCGAATCTAGGGTTTCATCCCAACTGTCGGATCTAGGGTTTTATCCCAACCGTCGGATCTAGGGATTTAATCTTCACCATCGGATATAGGGATTTAATCTCCACCGTCGGATCTAGAGTTTTGTTTTCCATCATTGGATCTAGGCTTCATGAGGTGTTAATAGGCTACAATAGGGACCATGAGGAGGAGTTGGATCTTGGCCACCTGATGGATTGGAACCACACAAACTTGATCTATCAATGATGTTCCATTACACTAGAGGATCATCATTGAATTACCTCACCAACCCCCATATGATAATATGGGCTCCATATATTATTTGTACATCCATCTCCCCGTGTTTAAGATATCGAATGTCCGTCAATTAATTGATTTACTGACCATCAATTAATTAACATCTAACTCCTCGAGTAGTACCACTCAACCTTATCATCATGTTGACTAAGTCAACCTGCAGGGTTTACATGATGAACCTTATGAGCTCCTCAAGGGGACATCATCAACCTAATATATAGGACATGGTTTCCTCCTATAATCAACGGCACACCATGTAAATAATATCATTTCCCAACTTACCGGGCATATTGATTTAATCCATCTAAATCTCACCCTTTGGTAAATCAAAGAAATAAATACTAAGTACATGTGCTCATTATTATATCGGGATTAAGAGCATGTACAATATAATATCTGAGGTCCGATTCAATTATGTAGTCAGCAATAAATTGAATCACCTCTATGTCGGTCCTGCTCAATACACCTAAGTGTACTAGTGTAACTCTATGGTCAAGACAAACCAATACCAAGCTACACTACGACCATGCCAATGGTTTGTCCAAAACTATCTTGGTTGTGAGCCTCTACTTATATTCTACAAGGGACTGATAACATGATCTTCTGTGCCACACCAAGCACCATGTCATCTTCAATGTAAAATATTAGACAATTTTTCATAACCATAAAAATATGCAAACAATGATCATGTGATTCTTATTTCAAAATAAAGATGTTCATACAAAAGAGCTAGGCTTTCAGTATACATCCCAACATATCCATTCCCCTTTGATCGAAGGGGCATGAAGCAACAACATCTTTTATCAATTCAGCTGGTCGTTCAGACCGGTTGCTATGCTTCTGACAGGCCAAACAGATTTGCACTATATGAGTTGTATCTTGTTGGAAAGTGGGCCAAAAGTATCCTGCTAATAAGACTTTCCTCGCCAAAGCTCTCCCTCCCAAATGATTGATGCAACAACCTTCATAGATTTCCCAGAGTATCGATTCAGCATCTTTCTTTCCCAAACACTTCAGCAAAGGCCGCCCAAAAGATGTCTTGTACAGGTCTCCGTTCAGGATGGTGAATCATTTTGCTCTGCTTATTAAAATGGATGTCGCTCCTCTTTCCTCTGGAACCTTTCCTTGTTGTAAATATGTCATAATGTCAAACCTCCAATCAGGGATATGATCTAGTTCTAGTACCGCCCCCTCCACATAATATATCACCAGAGAAGTAGGGACTTCCACACAGACCGTCTCAAGTTGCTTCACCCCTTCCCTAGCGCTAGCTAACCGAGCCAACTCATCCGCCTTCCAATTGTTCTCCCTCGGAATCTGTTTTAAGAGAACTTGCTGAAACTGAGCCTTTTTCTTCTCAAAAGCCTTTAAATATTTTTGCAATCTTTCTTCCCGAACCGTGAAAGAGCCCTGAAGTTGTGACACTGCCAACTGGGGTCCGAATGGATTATGACGAAAGTTGCTCCTACGGCTCTGGCGGCTTGTAACCCTGCAAATATAGCTTAATATTCTGCTTCATTGTTGGACGCCCGATATCCTAGGCGAACGACTATGCAGGTTTCCTCTTTCTCAGGGGATATTAATAGTACTCCCACCCCACTGCCTGCAAACACAGAAGAGCCGTCCACAAATACATTCCATACCTCCGATCCCTCTTCTTTTGTCGATGAGCCATCTTCTGAACCAACAGGTACTTCTGCTAGAAAATCAACGAGAGCTTGATCCTTAATGATGGTTCGGGGTTGATAATGAATGTCATACTCGCTTAACTCCACTGCCCACTTAGCCAATCTACCAGAAAAATTAGGCTTAGTAACCACCTTGCCTAATTCACTGTGTGTTAAGACATTAATTGGATGAGCTAGGAAGTATGACCTCAACTTGTGGGTTGTAAAAACTAGAATATATGTCAACTTCTCCAGCTCAGTGTATCGTGATTCAGCTCCTTTCAAGATATGGCTGATATAATAAATAGGTTGTTGCTGAGAACCTTGTTGTTTCAACAATACTGAGCTAATAGCTCCTTCTGAAATATCTAGATACATCCACAAGGGCTCTCCTGCTACTGGTTTGACTAACAGTTGAAGTTCAGCTAAATATTTCTTCAGCTCTCTGAAAGCCTCTTCGCATTGATCATCCCACTGAAATTTAGTAGTCTTGCGTAAAATCCTGAAGAAAGGAAGCCCCTTGTCTGCTGATCTAGCTATAAATCGGGACAAGGAAACAATTCTCCCTACCAGCTTTTGAGTTTCTCGAAGATTAGTGGGCGACTTCATATTGCATAATGCCTTCACGTTCTCCGGATTAGCCTGCAGTCCCTTCTCAGTTACAATATACTTCAAGAATTTCCCGCTCTTTACTCCAAATAAACATTTTTTGGGGTTCAATTTCATGTTATATCGCCTCAAAGTAGCAAAAGTTTTGTTCAGGTCAGTAACCAGATCCTGAGTGGTTTTTGATTTAACTAAGATGTCGTCAATGTAAACTTTCACATTCTTGCCTTTTTGTTCTGCAAAGATTTTATCCATGAGTCGCTGGTACGTGGCCCCCACATTTTTTAGACTGAATGGCATTAGCACATAGGCATATAGCTCTCTTGCTGTTACAAAACTAACCCTCTTCTGATCTTCTTTGGCCAGCGATATCTGATGATATCCCTGGTAAGCATCCATTAAGGACACTACCTCGTATCCCACCATAGAGTCGACCAACTGATCAATGCGAGGCAAGGGGTAGCAGTCTTTAGGGCATGCTTTATTTAAATCACGGAAGTCAATACACATCCTCCATTTCCCCGAAGGCTTGGGGACCAAAACTACATTAGATACCCACTCAGGGAATTAAATCTCTTTAACATGACCCGCTTTCAATAATTTATCTACTTCCTCAGCTATCACTTTGTCTTTTTCGGGTCCAAAATGTCACCGCTTCTGCTGGACATGTCGGACCCCTCTGGTAATGTTGATATGATGTTCAGCAAGGTGAGGGTCGATCCCCGTAAGGTCATGCACATCCCCCGCAAAGATATCTTCATTTTTCTTTAAGCAGGCCACTAGCTCCTCCTTAGCCTCGAGCTGCTGGGCTACCCGAGTGACTTTTCCGGGAGCTATCTCTACCAGTTCTCCTTCTTCTATTTTCCCCGCTTTAGGGGGAGACTCTTCCAACATGCATACGTCGAAGATCACGATGGTTTTTTCCTTTAGGGTCGTCTGCTCTAGCCTTCTTTTGGTCATCCATGACAATTTGTACATAGCAGCTCCGGGCAGCATTCTACTCGCCTCTGGCCTCTCCAATCAGTTGCCCGACCAAAAATTTCACCTTCTGGTGGTAAGGAGAAGCCACCACCTGAAAAATAGAAAGGAAGCGATGACTCAGAATAACATTATAAGTGGATGGAGCATCCACGATAAGAAAAAGAACAATGCTGGTTTTCTGTCTAGCCTTTGTGCCCAGAGTAAAGGGCAACGAGATCTACCCTGTGGGATGGACCACATGTCCCGCAAATCCGAAGAGAGGAGTGGCCACGTCCTCCAGCTGAGCATTTTCCAGCTGCATCTACGGCCATGATCTGCAATGGAGGTGTGGGGCGAGCTCCTTGTATCAATAATCGAGGCCTGGGAGCCTCTGGTAGAAAGGGTCGCACATATTCCCATCGGGGAGGTGCTCGAGGGGCTGTTGGGTGACTTCTTTCTGTAGAGACTATTATGGAGGCTCGTTCGGCTCTCCAGACCTTCAGCCCTTCTTCCTCATTAATATATTTTTTTTGCGCGGCTCAACAGTTCTTCGTAGCTGGCCGCGGGCTTCCTCAAGAGTGAGCTAAGGAAAGGACCCTCCCTTAGCCAGTGCGGAATGGCCACTCTGAAGGCATCTGATCTTGTTGAGGGGATATTTTTGGCAGTGGAAGTGAATCGATGAAGATATCCTCTGAGTGACTCTGAGGGCCCCTGCATAATGTGCAACAAGACGGAAGCATCATGCTAGTATGCCTTACAATTGGCGAACTCTTGACAAAACATCCTCTGAAAATCAACAAAACAAGTAATAGACCCCAGGTGCAGGGTATTAAACCATTTTTGTGCCGAGCCGATTAAAGTAGTATGGAAGACTCGGCACTTGAGGGTGTCGGTATAGCAATGAAGCGAGGCGGCTCCTGTGAACTGTGATAGATGCTCCTACGGATCCGTCGTGCCATCATACTTGTCCACCTGAGGATTTCTGAAGTATAAAGGCGGGATTTCAAAAAGGATGTCCATGGTTAAAGGACTGGGCTCGTAAATCTCTGGAGCCTTAGTTGAATGGCTTTCGCCTTTCTCTTCTCGCCGAGCCTGGGTTACTGGCACAGTGGTTTGATGCACTCGTCCCCCCAACCCCTCCCCAGGCAATGCTTCGACATTGGTGGTTTTACAAAGTGGAGGGGGCGTCTCTTGTGGCGGTCACGGGGGGAAGGTTCACCAGAATGAGGATGAAGGTACCCAGTTCTTCTCCTCTCTTTATCAAGGGCCTAAGTCGCGATGGTAGTATTGTGATGGGATTTTCCTCCATTGAGGAGGCTACCGGATGACGTATCTCCTCTGGCTACATCTCTACGTCTTACTCAGAATGTTCCCACAGATGGCGCCAACTGATGCGGTCGTAGAAGGGTTTTTTGGCTTCCTTTCAACGTCGGGGAGCATGTAGGAAGCTTGAGGGTTCTCTTCGGCTGCAACAATAATGAGGTACGAAGAAGAGAAAATGCACGCAACACCAGCAATGAGCAAAGACACAAATATAACGTGGTTCGGAACAAGGGTTCCTACTCCACAGGGGTGAGCTCTTCCACGAGCTACGGTGGCAAAGCACTTTCATTATAAACTTCCTCCTTCGCGGAAAGAACTTCCGGAGGTGGAGGAGAAAACTTCTTACAATTAGCTAAATACACAGAAAGTATCGGAAAGATGGAGCTCACTACTCTCCTTGTCTCCTTCTCCGGTGATGTGGTTGGTCTCCCGTTCGGATGTGCATTCGTCTCACTTGTTGGAAAAATACGGATCCTCCTCCTCTTCTCTTGCTTCTCCCTTTTATTCTCCTTCCTCTAGCTAGTTGTTGCACCACGAACCTCCTTCATCGTACATGTGGCCACCTTGCTGATCTAGAGAATCATTCTGTTACAGACACGAGGAGTGAAGGCTCCTCCGAATATTATGTGGGGGCCCTCTTTTATTGTGTAACAACCTCTTATCTATATTTCGGAAAATATTTTAGCCCATCCCTTTCAACCACTTACCTTCAGTAAAGCTGACCTAGACCTACCACTCATGTGTAGCGTAGCTCTTAGGCTTTTCCCGGTAGCCCGAACCAACTTCTATTCTTCCCGTATCGAACCATCTCCAGGCCCACTAGACCGAGCCGATTCTCATCAGTCTCGTATCGGATCAATCTTCAAATTCACTCGGTCGTACTAACCCCCTCAAACCGTCCTCCCGATCCAATTCCCCAAATTGACGTGCCTGAACCGTTCTTCTCAGACTCCTCCCACCGAACTGGCTACTTGGTTCGAACAGCGTCCTATGCGCGAGTCTTTTTACCTTATTCACAGAAAAGAGGTAGCAGCAGTACCATTAGCCAACCCCTAAAAATAGTCAAGCGAAGTCATAAGCTTGACTTTCTAAATGTATAAGGCCTCTAACTCACCCTTTCCTCACCAATTCAAATTTACTTTTTTCCGTTGCCTTACCTCATATTCTTGGAACGGCTTAATGGGCCCATGGGCCCCGCTTTTCTTTTTTCTCTTAGGTAGTCGAAAAGTCACAAAACCCTATATAAATCTCTGTCCTCCCCTTTTATGCATAACTTAACGTGCTTAACAATCCAGTCTTTTCCCCTTTTCTCTTCCAGCGGTTTTTTCCGACGGTGCTCTAGCGCCCTAGCCCCTTCTCTTGCAAGCGTTCCTTCTTCAACCTTCAAGTAAGTGTTCTTCCTCGTTCCATACCTATGGCCCCGAAAACCCCACCTTCACTTCCCTAGTATGAGCACACTGTCGCCCAGTTAGATAGCAAACACTATTTCTTCAACCTTAGGAACAAATTTATAGACCCTTCCGTGCCATGTCGTTTCAATACCACTTCTTACCGACCCCATCATCCTCCGCCAGGCCTAACTTGCTTCTTTTCAAAGCAACTGCTTAACGGTTTGTATTTGCCCGTGCTCTCTTCTTTTCTAGAAATCTTGGACTTTTACAAACTGCCCCTCAACCAATTTACCCCCAATTTCTTCCGCATTTTATCGGGAGCTATCATAGTATTTCGACACTTAGATCTCCCTTTGTCTCCCCAACTATTCCACTGCTTCTTCCAATTAAAATCCTCTAAGGAGGGTCTTTCTATCTCTTCAGCCACTTGGATTGCCAATTTTTAGTGAATATGCCATCTTCCCACAAGGGCAAGGAAGCACTCTATTTCTTTGCTCAACTTCCGACGCCCCTCCCCTATTCGGATACCTGGAAGCTAGACATTCCGGACTTACCCTCATTTCGCAAAATTAGGGCTCAATGCAACTTTTCTATGATTTACAGAGTGTTGAGAGAATCCCACTACTATTCCGAACATATGATGAAACCTCCTCTTTTCAGTCGGCACGGGCTATCCCCTTTTCCCTTAACCGCCCTGGACGCCATAGGTAGGACATTATTCATATTTTGATGCAACCAATTTTCTAGATCAACCTAGCTTTTTAACAATAGATTTCATAGATAATCCAATGCAGGACGCCTTCGTAAAAGGTGAGGAGATTGTTGCAGCCAAAAAGAAGACCTCCAAGAAGCGAGGTAAAGGCAAATCTGAAGTTGATCCCTCTTTGCCTCGGACGAGATTGTGCCCTATCGAGGAAGGCACCCCTAGTTCTTCTTCCTTTCTTGTATCTTCATCATCCCACTCTTCTCCTTTATCATCCCCCTCGAAACTGGAAAAGCATCAATGGCTAGTTATATATGAACCCAGGGTGGGGGATACCCCATTAGCTATCCCACCCTCTTCCCCCCAAGGGGAAGCTTCTCCTTCTCACTCTCCTATTTCATCCCCTGTTCCACTCAACCCTCAAACTCATTCCCCCACTGAATCTTTCCCTGCAAATATTCCCACTACTCTACCTCCTTCTCTCGCTCCTTCTCGGATTATGGGTCCCTCTCCCCCTCTGGAGGGGAGAGATCTTCCTCTCCCAAATCCTTCACTAGCCACTCTGGGGGCCTCCCTCAAAATCCGTCACCTGGAAGAAGTAATATTCTTCAATCAATCGGGTGTGCAGGGCCCCTACGACCATATGGGCAAACTTTTGGCCGAGGTAATTACTTACTTTCTTTATCTTTTGTACATACATGCCAATGTTTACTATTTGCAATATCTGCCCCTTTTTCCTCAGGTATCGGCCATTTATAATAAGATAACGTCTCACATGGTCACATACCGATCCAATGTGGAGACTCACGATTTTGCCTCCCTAGCCCACCAAAAGATGCTCACGCACCAGCTGAAGAAAGGTGAGTAGAAGGAGGCTGATTTAATCGCTCGGTGCGAAGATGCAATGACTCAACTGGCTCTGGCCTAGAGTGAAAAGGAGGAACTTCAAAGAAAAAATGAAGACCTCCAGCATCAAGTATTTTTGCAATCCAGCCAACTTCAGCAAGTTGACCTTCTGACCCATGAGCTAGACGGGTATAAATGGCAGCTTGCGGAGGCATATATTCAGGCTGCTGACTCTTCAACCACTATCCGTCAATTTTAGCGGGAGTGCCAAACATGGGAAGCTACTCAGAAATCCTACTTGGAGAAGTGTAGAAAAATCTCTTCCATTGTGGCTACTTTCCCTGAAATCCTATCCTGGGCGACCCAAGAACAGCAGGAGCTTTGTAAGGAATATACTGAAGCCCTATCTTCTCTAGGTCAGCAGGCAGTGACGACGGCAAAGGAGAGGGATACTTTGGCACCCCAATTAGTCGCATGTCAGGCTCAACTAGCTGCTTGCCAAATCCAATTAAAGGAGCAAGAGGCAGATTTGAAAGGGCGATACGTAAAGAAGGGGGTAGACTTGTTCATGCTAGGCTTCGACGGGTCTTCTTCCTTAAATATTGAACTAGGATACCCTCCTCCCGGTACGGACACTAGCCATTTGGACCCCCAGATAGCTTTGGCCAGATGTCCCCCCAAACTTTTTGAATTATAATTTATCATATTTTCTTCATTGTATTAACTGATTCTCTGTCATTAAAGAATGCTTGAACTGGTACATCTTTGTGTTGCTTCTTATATATGTGTTGATATGGGTCGAGAATTTTAATTCTGTCCTTGGTTTCTTCTCTTTGAAATAACTGCCTATTCTCTGCCTTCCATTGCGTTAACTGGGCGACGACATTTTCTGCCCAGGAATCCATTCAGGACATCCTAAGCGTGATCTTCCTTAGGCCCGAACTAATTTTTGGCTCGGCCACTAATCAATTTACTTTTTCCCCTTGATCTTCTCAAAATAATTGGCCGCTTCGGAAATGACGTCTCAATGATTTCCCTAGCTGACGCCATTATTCTGTTCGTCCTTCAATCTTCCCTTCCTTCCTTGATTATAAATTATCACCACGAGAATCTTCTGCTTTCTATCCCACCTTCATGGCTTCCACGAAACATCCCATTGAGATCTCTTCAGACTCTGATTCCTTCAAGCTACACGACCTAGTCACGGAAACTGTCGAAGAATCTGCTACATGATCAACTGCGACTTTATCTTTTCGTCCCTTTCCTCCTCCTTCATCAACCGATGCTCCAACCCCTAACAGGGGGAGATCCTTCTGAGCCCCTTTCTCTTCATTCTGCAACCGGGTTTCAAATCCTCCCAAGACATGGGAATATACCATAGGAGATCCTCGGGCCTCCACCGAACTCCCTCCGCTTCCGCCGGCCCTAGCTTTCATTCCAGTCCCTTCAACGGGGGTTCATACACCCCCTTTTGATGAAGATCCACCAGCCATACCTCCGGCTCAAGGTGACCTTTATAGAGTCATTTTGGCGCCTTCCCGTTCGGAGGAGTCCTCTGATAGCTCCCCTATCAACGATAATCATAAAAAGCTTGTATAATTAGTTGCTTAAGTAATGTAACTACTGTTGAGCATGTTAATATAAAGAAAAGGGGTACTGATACTTATTTTTGTCGTTTACTTGTAAATGTAGAGCGATCACAACTAGAAAAGACTGCAACCTTATCTAAACATACTTCACCCTTACTGCTTCCGTGGAATTTGAACCATCCCTCTCAGAATTACTGCGTTCAACAACTCCCAACCGCTGTCTTTACGCTTCCTCTTCATTATTTGCATTTATTACTTTCGCCTCCTTCGCGAGCCAATGAGCATCCTTCTTTTACCTCTATAAAAACCCTAAACCACCATTTGCTTAGCATCCATCTCCTCCTCTTCCTCTCCTCGCCATGGAACCTACTTCTGAACAGGACAACAGCTCTCCTCCTCCCGAGGATCATACTGAAGAACAAAGCTACATTGCAAATCTAGAAGAACAAGTTTGGTATCTACAATGACGCTTAAGAGAGTCTTCTACCAGCAACTACTCCCTGCGCCAGCAACTGGCAGTGTCCCAGAAGAACTTATCCAAGCATATCTTCATACAACAATCTTACCTCCAGCAGCTACTATGCCAACCTAAGCCACGCAAAGAGGCTCCTTCAGTACCTCCTCATAAAGAACTGTAATCCCCTATGAACAACGACTTCTTTTGGTATTCTCTTCTTTTAGGGAAGTTGTAGTATGTAGTTCTTCCAGAGTAATGAACGTCTTTATTATGATCTCTCGCCCATATCCTTCTTTGCTTACCCCCTTTTATGGCCTTCCTTCTGCTGTGCGAAATTTAAACTTCTTTGGATAGTACAAAAATCAGATAAGCATACGACTTCTTCATTCTTCCATTACGCAAGAATCATATACGCACTTAGATGAGCATCCGGCTCCTTCATGTCGTTCTTGTACAAGGATATAGGAGAATGTATAGTTAACCTAAAACTCCAGTCCATAAAGAGATAAAATAATATATAGCTGATGGAAAACTCAGCTCTTCCGATCCGCCACCATACGGGGATAAAATAATATAGAGCTAAGAAAATGCTCAGCTCTTCTGATCCACCACCACAGGGGGATAAAATAATATATAGCAGCAGAAATACTCAACTCTTCTGTTCCACCACCGCACGAGGATAAAATAATATAGAGTTGAGGAAATACACAACTCTTCCGTTCCACCATCGCACGGGGATAATATATAGCTGAGGAAATACTCACCTCTTCCGATCTGCCACCTCACAAAGATAAAATAATATACAGCTGAGAAAATTCTCAGCTCTTCCGATCCACCACCACATGGGGATAAAATAATATATAGCTGAGGAAATACTCAACTCTTTTGTTTCACCATCGCACAGGGATAAAATAATATATAGTTGAGGAAATACTTGACTCTCCCGTTCCACTACTGCACGGGGATAATATATAGCTGAGGAAATACTTAGCTCTTCCGATCCGCCACCACACGGGGATAAAATAATATATAGTTGAGGAAATAATCGACTCTTCCATTCCACCACCGCACGGGGATAAAATAATAGGTAGCTGAGGAAATACTCAGCTCTTTCGATCCGCCACCACACGAGGATAAAATAATATATAGTTGAGGAAATACTCAACTCTTCCGTTCCACCACTACATGGGGACAAAATAATATATAGTTGAGAAAATACTCAACCATTCCGTTCCACCACCGCACGGGGATAAAATAATAAATAGCTGAGAAAATACTCAACTTTTCCGTTCCACCACCGCACGGAGATAAAATAAAATATAGTTGAGGAAATACTCGACTCTTCCATTTAACCACCGCACGGGTTTAAAATAATATATAGCTGAGGAAATACTCAACTCTTCCGTTCCACCACCGCACGAGAATAAAATAATATATAGTTGAGGAAATACTCAACTCTTCCGTTCCACCATCGTATGGGGATAAAACAATATATAGTTGAGGAAATACTCAACTCTTCCGTTCCACCGCTACACGGGGATAATATATAGCTGAGAAAATACTCAACTCTTCCGTTCCACCACCGCACGGGGATAAAATAATATATAGATGAGGAAATACTCAACTCTTCCGTTCCACCACCGCATGGATATAAAATAATATATAGTTGAGAAAATACTCAACTCTTCCGTTCTACCACTGCACGGGGATAAAATAATATATAGCTGAGGAAATACTAAACTCTTCCGTTCCACCACCGCACGGGGATAAAATAATATATAGCTGAGGAAATACTCAACTCTTCTGTTCCACCACCGCACAGGGATAAAATAATATATAGTTGAGGAAATACTCAACTCTTCCGTTCCACCACCGCATGGGGATAATATATAGCTGAGGAAATACTCATCTCTTCCGATCCACCACCACACGGGGATAACGACTTCGGCCAATGTCGAGCCACATAAAAAATATGATAACTTGACCCAAGGAGCTGCCGTCTCAAGTCAAAAGAACATTTTTTCACACTGCCATTATTTCTTCATTCATCCATAAAATGAGGATAATAGCCTTGGCTTGGGCCAAACTTGAAAGAAAAATGAGAAAGATACCTTCGTCGGTCGTATCTTTGCATTGAAGTTGGATGTTCTTGTTCTTTTGTCATACGAAGACAGCAGTTCTAGCAGAAAATGGGCAATAGGAAAAATAAATTATTATTTCTCACATTTCCAGGGGCCCATTTCACAGCTTTGTAGCCCAATTGAAATCACAAGCCCATTTAATGCTCCTTCTATATAGGATGTTTGATCTTTCCTCTTCTCCATTTTCCTCTTCTCTATCGGACTTTCCATCTTCTTCTTCTTCTTTGTCCTCTTTTTCTTCCACCACCATCCTCCGGTGTTCCAACCACTAACTCTTGTGCTTCTTTTCTTCCCTCGAAGGGCAGGATGTATTCATTTTTTCAACAGAAAGTGGCAAAGCACCGCCTAGAGTCCAGGCGGGGTGAGGGTCAACAACTAGAATCGCCTTTGCCTTCACCTTCTCCTTTATCTCCGCTCATTCCCACCACTTCTATACCAGTTCCCCCCTTCCTTCCAGGTTCACCTGAAATTTTTGTCTCAGTCATGCCGGATACACTTGGCGTAACCTGCCCCCCTTCATCTTCGACGTCGCTGGAAAACCCTAACTCGCCCATCTCTTCGCCTTCCCTCTTGGGAATCCACAAATCACCCCCTCCCTTCCTGCGACATGAGGTTGAGAAAAGAGGCGCTGCACGACAACGTCTATAGGCAGAAGACACCTCTGCTCCCCCTCCTCCTTCCCCGAAGCATTCCCATACACCGAAACCTATGATAGTCGAAATTCCCCCATATTCGCTTTCTCCCGATGCTCAAAATTTGGGAAGCCTTTCTCCTCATTTGGATACAAGTCAGGGTCCCTCTACTCTTCCCCCTCCCAACGAAGAGCTTTCAATTCCAGTGCTCTCCTTACCTTCTTCACCAAACTCATCACCGGACCAATCCCCTCCCGCGGATTCTTCCATTCCTGTCCCACAGCAAGCATCTTCGGGTCTTCCACTCCCCACTTCTACTTCCTCTCTTTCTTCTCCTATATCTTTGAGCCTCTTAACAAGAGCTCTTTTCGCAGCCTCCCTAGCCCATCTGGCTGCCCCTATGCCATCTCCCATTCATTTAGGCACCACCTCTCCTCCTCCTGAACCCCCGGCACAACCCATTGCTCCCACCTTTCATCACCCCATCATGTGTGAGTCTTCGCCTCTAGTGTCGTGTATCCCTTCTTCTTCTTCCACCCGTGGTCTTCGAATCTTAAACTTAGAAGAATTAACCCCACGGATGGAGAGTTTGCACCACGTTCTGAAATTGGTATGCTCCTCAAATTGACTTTGCTGATTTTCTCCGCTTGATTATTTCTTTTTGATAAATAATCTCCAAGCCTTAACCAACTATCAAGAACTGGACCGCTCCTTCCAGCAATATCAAGCTAAGTTTCTAAAGTGGGAGCAACAACGACTAGAGGACCAAACTGCTGCCCAAAGCCGGGAGCACCTTTTGTTACAACAACTGAAGCAATGTCAGGAGCAACTAACAGAAGCTCATTGTCAACAACAAAAAGGATGCCGAGTCCATAGTAGCCTTACAAGCACAACAACGGGCTCACACAAAACTGCTATCTACCTTGCAAGGGGTTCATCTTGAATAGACTGACAGAGAAACTCCCCATTCTCAAGAGTTGGTGGACCTTCAAGAGCAGGTAATGAACTCCTCCGTGAGAAACAAAGGGACTCGGAGACCATCACGAATCTGCGAGCTCAATACCAGAGAGCGGAAGACAAGATAGGGGGTCTCCGCACCCACTTGTGAAAGGAGGTACAAGAAAACTCCTCCTTAATAACCTCTAGGGCGAATGCTCATGCCTGTATACGCAGGCAGGAAGCGTCCCTCTAGAGACTGGGTAGTGAGCTTATTCGCACTAGGTCCCATACGGAGGTGGTAGAGGGGATTTCAGCCTCTATATGTCAGAATATGATGGATATGATGAGGCTCCTACAATAGGACAAAACTTCCCGAGCAAACGACATATCGGTCCTAGCTAATGCTATTATGGAAATATCTCAGCATTACAGCGAAATGCGTCGATCCCTCCGTGAGCATCAAGAGAATTGTCATAGGCTTCATCAAAATTGAAGTCCTGATGACCCGAGCCAATGAGAACGGTTAATAGCTCTGATGTGTGCCACCTTCCAGGACATATTTAATGAAGTGGTTCGTGTTGGACTTTTCGAGCCGAAAAAACCGCTTTTTGCGTTGCGGAAACCTCGGAAGCCCGACCACGGATCCGTGCGAAGTATAACAAAAACTAAAATCATGTATGTGTTTATAAACCTAGATCTAGCTTAGATCTACATGATGAGAGTGTTACCCTTGATGCGACGCCCTTCGCTTATCCCGCTCGTCCAAATGGCGTGCCGGAACTCAAGAGTGTAAAGTGTACACTCCTCTATTGGTATCCACACGGACAAATGGTGGAGAAAAACAACCTAGAGTGTGCTAGCACTCCTTGACAGTTTCGGCCAAAAGAGGATGTGGGAGAGAGCTTGAGGAAGAGTAAGGAAGAAGAAGATAGAGTTACTCACCAAATAAAATCCCACCATAAAGAAAAGTGGTCAGCCACTTATTTGGGTGGGGGTTACATGCATGCATGTAACTCCAAGAGCCAATGGCTCTTGGCCTTCCTCATGAGGTGGCACCCCATGATAAGTCCATGATGATGTGGAACATCATCATTGGTCGGCCCCCATGCCAAGTCATCATGACATGGCAATAGGTCAAGTCAAAATTGACCATTCATCTTCCCTCTCAAGTCAAGTCAAACTTGACCTCTTATCTCCCATGGTTGATCAAATCTAACCACTTGATTCAAGTCAATTTGATTTAATGAATCTCTATTCATTAATTTAAATTGACTCAATGAATCAAATCTAAATTAGACTCATTCAACACTTGAATCAAATTGAGTCTAACTAAATTAGTCTAATTTGGATTACTCTTAATCCAATTTGGTTCATCCCATGAACCTAATCCTCATGGTTCATCATATGAACCTAATCTCCATCTAATTTCCCTTTGTGTGTGACCCTATGGGTTCTTGTAACGTTGGCAATGCTCCTAAACCGATTTAGAAACATAAGCAATGAGTGGTATCTAGCAACACATCATTGCTACCCAAGTTACAAGAATGTTGAGATCCAACATCACCTTTGTGACTACTAATTGTGACTCTCACAATATGTGACAATGTCCCTCTATCCTTGACATCTAGATTGACCAATTTAGGCATAGACCGTGTTATCCTCGGTACAATCTATATCTTGAACTCCAAGTAGACTCACTCTAATCAAATGAACTCAATATCTCATATTGACTCATTTGGGCATGGCCATGCACTTCGTGGTCTCACTCTATCAAGAATATCGATGTCACCCCCGTCATATAGGAGGGATAGATCTCATCTACATCACTTACATCCCTTCGCATAATTTGTTACATACCCAGTAATCGCCTTTATAGTCCACCCATTTACGGGTGACGTTTGACGAAGCCAAAGTATGCAACTCCTTATGTAGGGAACCATGGTGACTTCAGGTCTAAGGAATAATAGTCATACTAATAGCCATATGAGAAAGTATATGACACTCATATAATGATCCATGATACTTTCTCATGGCGGGTCATTCAGTATACATTCTCCAATGCATATCCATGTGTCAACTTGATATTTCATATCCATGACTTATGAGATCAAGTCATCGTGTTGACCTACATGCTAGTCTCTACGCATTAACAATGTCCCTGAATGTAAATACTTGACTAGGAATTATTAAGAGTAGTGTTCTCTATATCATCTCAATATCGATTCTACCAATCGATTGATATAGATAAGAACCTTCTACTCAGGAACGTTATTATACTTAGTTATTTGACGCCAATACAAGTAAATATAATAACCATGCCTTTATAAATAGGAATATGATACAATAGAGTTCATACAACAATCATTACATGATTGACTCTAGGGCTTTCTCTAAGAATCTCCCACTAGTACTAGTGTCAATCACCATAGTATCTAATACCCAATGACCTAGTGTGACGATCATGCTTTTTCTATGCCAAAGTCTTCGTCAAAGGATCTGCGATGTTAGCCTCTGTGGGTACTCTGCAAATCTTTGTAGGATCGATGAAGTGTGGATGTGGCCGGCTAGAGGGGGGTGAATAGCCCTCAATCGTTCGATGACGTAATTCGCTCGTTCTCATTGCGTTGCTTGTCTACGATTGTTGTTAGTGCAGCGGAATAACAATGATAATAATAATACTAACAACACATAACAATCACAAGCAATACACAAGCATATACGTGGTTCGGAACCGAATGGTTCCTACTCCACGGGCGACCTCACCGAGCTCTAGTTATGCGCACAGCACTAACAAAACTCCTTCTCGACTACACGTCGGAGGTGGAGAAAACTCTCACAAGATATTACAATAGTAATACTACAAGAAATACAAAGACACAAGAAATACAAGTAAAAAATGCTTTACAACTCTTTGCTTTGAACCCTTTCTTGTTGTTTGCTTTGGATGGCTCTTGAAGGACGGGAATGCAGCAACAATTCCCCTCCAATCGCTTCCTTAAAGTCTTGGAGAAATCCTCCAACTTGAGCTCCATTTATAATCTGCATCAAGTTATTTTCGCACCCAGCAGTCGACTACCAAAAGGCCCCTGTCGACTGCCCCTGTAGTCGTTGTCTCACAATGGCTAGATCCACGTCGGATAAGTTCCAACGGATCACCTACTACCGATTGCGGTCCATGGCGATCGATTGGTGACCGACCGACCTAGTAGCCGATCGCTACGCGAGTGTCTCAGACTCGCGACTCCATCGCCGACTTCCATCTCAACCGATCGCTGCCTGATCCTCCATGCCGATCGCACAAAACTCGCGATCTTACACGGTGAACCCTAGTCGACTTGGACCCGATCGAACGCACCTATGCCCGATCATCATTACAAAACCTTAAACACCAAGTTGTTTAAGCATCCGACCATCAGGTATACTCTCAAACATCAAGTTTGAGCCTCTGACACTCAGTCTTAGCCACTTGGCCAAGTCCACATCATTCCTCATGGAGTTCCCCACCGAAGCTCTCTTCCCTCGGCCTACGTCCCTCGGATTCGCCAAGCGCATGACTTCACAACGCCATCCTCCGCATCTCTTGCCCTCGAAGTATGCTTCCCTTTGGGCTCACTCCATTCGCTCCCCGTCTGATGGTCCCTTGGATTCACCAAGCGCACGACTTCGTAATGTCATCCTTCACCGACTCAAGGACCCCGAGCCTAGTGAACTTACCAAGTTCTCAAGACTTCCCACATGCACCAAGCGCACGGCTTCGCAATGCATTTCTCATCAAGCACCAAGCGCACGGCTTCACAATTCTTTGGACTTTTCACACACCAAGCTCCATGCTTGGATTTTCCACGCCAACCCCATGTTGGATTTTCTCACACCAAGCTCCATGCTTGGATTTTCCATGCCAACTCCATGTTGGACTTTCTCATGACAATCCCATGTCAAGAGTTTTGTCTATCATCAAAATCCTATCAAGGTACTGCTCGAGTTAAACTCGAGTCAACCTGGGCCGATTGCACCAACAATCTCTCCCTTTTTGATGATTGACAAAACTACCATCTCAAGTCTACCAATTCTCCCATATTGGCAATTCTCACATCCAAAATGAGAATTCCAAACCTAATTGGTAACTAGGTAACTTCTCCCCCTTTTTGACATTACATCAAAAAGGCCCTCCCCAAGGGTATGAATGTCTCATATCCCAATGAGATCTTACAATCTCTCCCTTGGAGGAACACATGCCTACAATCTTTCTAGTGATTCCATATCACTTAAGAGAGGCAACCCAAACTTTCCTCCCATGAGGAAATACACATCCATCTTCCCATGATGGATACCTCCCCTTAAAGGCTTGCTCCCCCTTGACCATTGCACCAACAATGTCCTTGGAGAGTCCCTAAGCCAATAGGAACATTTGACCAATCAAAATTAAGACAAAGTTCAACAATGAACTCTCTTCCACCTTAAAATTGATACTCTCCCTAAACCCATCTCCTAATCCATGTCCATTGGATTTCCACCCTTTCTAATGCTCTCCCAAGCATATCCTAGGGTTAGGAGTGGTTAGGGGACCTTAACCTAGCTGAACATGGGCCTAATCAACAAGATTTACCCGAAATCATCTTGGCGTCATTGAATTGAATCGATCACGCCACCTCATCGATCGTGGCCTCCTGGCAATGATAATATACATTGTAGTTTCCTGAATTTCAGAAATGACTTTCCAAAATTCATAAGTAAATATACATAGGTTGATAAATCTTGAAATTTGATATGTATATTACTTATCACAAACACTATGGCTGAAAAATACACTAAATTAGGAGATTGACACAAAGTCCAAAAGTTGAGAAAAGCTTCAATAAAGAGCCCTCTTTGTATCATCTCATTCAATAGTGATAGCTATCAAAAGATAAGCTTCACCAAGGTTTTTCAAAATGTTTTTGAAACCTTTAATTTCTTTTTCCTAAACATCTCACTTGTATCTAGATGTGTAAAACACATACAAGTCAAGTTTTTAGTGAGATGTGGGTTTTTGTTCTTTTAATGGTTTCATGCATATTTCTAGGCAATATTATTTGATTCCCATCAAAACATGCCATAGTCCTTAATTTCATTTTAGTTATATGCATGATGATGATTATGGCATAGATATGATATAGATAAAAGCATATGCCAAAATCATGATGTCATGGCATGTAAGAGACATCTAAGCATATATGACATCTAAAAATAATTCTAAACATGATCATGACATTTTTATAGATAAAAGTGAAAATGATGTCATGACATGGCAAGGCAAATAAATCATGACAAATAAAATATACTAAGGTATAGAATACCTAAGTGTTAAATCCAAGTTGCCATTTCTAGGAATTAATTCCATTTTGCTTTAAAGCCATTTTCTCCCAAGTGTGCCATAAACCCAAAATGGCACACCAATACCTCTAAGACCTATTTGTGCCAATTTAATCATTTTTAACTTCTCAAGCACATTGGCACATCCTAATGTGTCAACTCTACTATGGTTAGATTAACTACCCATCCACTTAGGGTTGACACACTCTAACCCATTTAGCGTGAATCGATCACACTTTTAGGAACCCAATATCTATTGGAGCTCCTTGGGTTAACAAGGCATTCTCTAGGGATAACTTCCCTAGATACCTACCTAATGACCCTTTTAGGCTTTAAATCCATAGTCTTTTGGGTCTTTCCTAGGTCAACTCTAGAGGTGACTCCTCCTTTGACCTTCCTAGTGGCTACATTTGATTTCTTTGAGGTCTTAGCCACTAAGCAAACACCATGGCTAGACTTAGGGATAACTTCCCTATTAGCCTTGGTTTTTCTAGACCTAGATGTTGTTCCATAATTAAATGGAACATTGTAATAGGACATAGGTTTGTGACCCAAACCTTTCTTGCCCTTAGACCGTTCTTGTTTCCTAGGCCTTGACTTTTGTACATTAGACCCCTTAACCGAATTTGTGATTATTGCTAGGGTCTTCTCAAGATTTTCTAGCCTTGACCTCAAGGCTTGGTTTTCTAACTCTAATTTCCCTAATTTTGAATTTTCACTTATCTTTTGGGAAATGTTCTTCTTCTTAGGCATGTGTCTACCCTTCTTAGGTTTAATGCCTAGATTTTCTTCTATTCTCCTAATGGACTCCTTTGGTAAGATATTTCTATAATTATGAGTCCTAGGTTTGTCCTTAGAGATATGAACATGCTTGGCACCTAAGCAATAAACCTTATTATTTCTCTTAGCATGCTTTTCATTAATAATGGCAAGAGAACTAAAATAATTCTTGGCATGCTTTTTAACTTTAGAAGTTAAAGGTGCATTATTTAAATTTACCTTAGGGTTAGCTTTAGGAGCTCCCCCTACATGAGATACACCTTCTTGCCCTTTCTTCCTCCCCCTAGGGCATTGGCTTCGGTAGTGCCCCTTTTGATTGCATTTAAAGCACACAATGTGCTCTTTGCTCTTAATTGAGGGGACTTCGGCATCCTTTGACTTTGGGTTGACTTTTGGTGTCGATGCCTTTTCCTTAGTCAATTTAGGGCATTTGCTCTTGTAATGCCCTTTCTCCCTACACTCAAAGCATATTATGTGATTTTTATTTAAAATAATAACACTTGAGTTACCTAGGGAGGTGGTGGAGGCCTCTTCACTTCTTCCGGAGGTAGAAGCTTCATTTTGATCTTGCTCCGGAATGGAAATTCTTTCCTCCCCCTCAATGCTAGAGGTGGAGGTCTCCACTAAATCATCAACATCTTCAAATGTGGATGGGCTTTCTTCCACGGCATCTTCCTCTACTTGTGCTGGTTGGGAATTTTCTTGAAATTTCATTATCTTCTCCCATAATTCCTTTGCATCCCTATAGTCACCCAATCTAGACCAAATATGATTAGGTAACAAATCACCAAGCAATTTTATTACCTCTAGATTTGTCTTGAAGTCCTTTATTTGGTCTTGGGTCCACCTTGACTTATCAATTTGCCTATTTCTTTCATCCCTAGGCAATTTGAAACCATTTTCTAAGATTAGCATAAAATCAAAATCGATTTCTAGATATACCTCCATTTTTCTTCTCCACCACAGAAAATCTCCTTCGAACTTTGGTGGTTGAAGGTTGTAGCCGGCCATTTTGTAGTGCTCTCATGGCGGTTAGTCCTTGAAGAGCGACCTTGGCTCTGATACCACTTGTAGGATCGATGAAGTGTGGATGTGGCCGATTAGAGGGGGGTGAATAGCCCTCAATCGTTCGATGACGTAATTCGCTCGTTCTCGTTGTGTTGCTTGTCTATGATTGTTGTTAGCGTAGTAGAATAACAATGATAATAATAATACTAACAACACATAACAATCACAAGCAATACACAAGCATATACGTGGTTCGGAACCGAATGGTTCCTACTCCACGGGCGAGCTCACCGAGCTCTAGTTATTCGCACGGCACTAACTAAACTCCTTCTCGACTACACGTCGGAGGTGGAGAAACCTCTCACAAGCTATTACAACAGTAATACTACAAGAAATACAAAGACATAAGAAATACAAGTAAAGAATGCTTTACAACTCTTTGCTTTGAACCCTTTCTTGTTGCTTGCTTTGGATGGCTCTTGAAGGACTAGAATGCAGCAACAATTCCCCTCCAATCGCTTCCTTAAAGTCTTGGCGAAATCCTCCAACTTGAGCTCTATTTATAATCTGCATCACGTTATTTTCGCGCCCAGTAGTCGACTACCAAAAGGCCCCTATCGACTGCCCCTGTAGCCGTTGTCTCACAACGGCCAGATCTACGTCGGATAAGTTCCAACGGATCACCTACCAGTCGACTGCCAGTCCATGGCAGTCGACTGGTGACCTAGTAGTCGACTGCCCAGTCGGCTACGGAGTGTTCTATGCTTGCGACACTCCCATCCGATCATATCATCCCTCGTGATCATTGCGCCGACATCGACGATCACGGTCCATGGCGATCGCGCCAAGCATAAAACCTGATCTTACACGGTTGAACCTAGTCGACTTAGACTCCAACCGACACCTATGCGATCATTGTGGGCAAAACCTCAAACACCAAGTTGTTTGAGCATCCGACCGTCAGGTAAACCCTCAAACATCAAGTTTGAGCCTCCGACACTCAGTTTTAGCCACTTGGCCAAGTCCACATCATCCCTCATGGAGTTACCCACCGAAGCTCTCTTCCCTCGGCCTACGTCTCTCGAATGCGCCAAGCGCACGGCTTCGCAACGCCATCCTTCACGACTCTTGCCCTTGAAGTTTGCTTCCCTTTGGGCTCACTCCATTCGCTTCCCGTCCGGCGGTCCCTCGAATGCACCAAGCGTATGGCTTTCAATGCCATCCTTTACCGACTCAATGACCTCGAGCCTAGTGAACTTACCAAGTCCTCAAGACTTCCCACATGCACCAAGCGCACGACTTTGCAATGCATTTCTCACCAAGCACCAAGCACACGGCTTCGAAATGATTTGGACTTTTCACACACCAAGCTCCATGCTTGGATTTTCCACGCCAACCCCATGTTGGACTTTCCCACACCAAGCTCCATGCTTGGATTTTCCATGCCAACTCCATGTTGGACTTTCCCATGACAATCCCATATCATGAGTTTTTTCTATCATCAAAATCCTATCAAGGTACTGCTCGAGTAAAACTCGAGTCAACCTAGGCTGATTGCACCAACAATCTTCACATCTCCTCTATCGATAATCTCTCGAATGAGATGGAAGTGTCATAGTATGTGTTTTGTCCGCTGGTGTGAGCGAGGTTCCTTAACCTATGCAATCGCTCCATTATTGTCACAATAGAGCTCTATGGGATTTGTTATTCTAGGAACCACCCCAAGCTCAGTAATGATCTTGCGGATCCAAACTGCCTCCTTTGCTGCCTCAAATGTAGCGATATACTCGACTTCTGTTGTAGAATCAGCAACTGTGTCCTACTTCAAACTCTTCCATCTCACGACGCCACCATTCAAGCAAAACACGAACCCTGACTGTGATCTATAATCATCCTGGTCAGTTTGGAAGCTGACATCGCTGTAACCCTTTATAGCTAGCTCCTCATCGCCTCCAAATATCAAGAAATATTCTTTAGTCTTTCTCAAGTACTTAAGAATATTCTTGACTGCTATCCAGTGACACTCACCTGGATCTGACTGGTATCTACTCATCATGCTCAAAGCATACGAGATATTAGGACGAGTACATAGCATGACGTACATGATATATCCTATAGCAGATGCATAAGGTATCTTATCCATGCGGTCTCTCTCCTCTCTAGAAGAGGGACTTTGAGTCTTCGAAAGACTCACACCATGTGACATCGACAGAAGTTCCTTCTTGAAATTTTGCATGGCAAACAGTAGTAATATCGTGTCAATGTATGTACTCTGACTTAGGCCAAGCAATCTCTTAGATCTATCTCTATAGATCTTGATGCCTAGAATACAGGCTGCTTCACCTAAGTCCTTCATTGAAAAGCACGTCCCCAACCAAGTCTTCACAGACTGTAGCGAAGGGATGTCATTCTCAATGAGTAGTATGTCATCCACATACAATATAAGGAAGACAACTGTGTTCCCATTAACCCTCTTGTAGACACAGGGTTCATCTTCATTCTTGATGAAACAAAACTATTTGATCGCATCATCAAATCGAAGATTCCATCTCCGAGAAGCTTGCTTTAGCCCATAAATGGACCTTTGCAGCTTGCATACTTTCCTAGTATGTTGTGGATCTACAAAACCCTCAGGTTGTGTCATGTACACATCCTCGAGCAAGTTTCGATTCAAAAATGCAGTTTTGATATCCATCTGTCAGATCTCATAATCGTGGTATGCTGCAATAGCAAGCATGATTCGAATGGATTTAAACATCGCCACTGGAGAAAAGGTTTCATCATAGTCAATACCATGAATTTGCTTGAAACCTTTAGCCACCAATCGACCCTTATAGGTATGTGTAAGTCCATCCATGTCAGTCTTTCTCTTAAAGACCCACTTACACCCAATGGGTTTGGTGCCCTCAGGTGGATCAACCAAATTCCATGGTTGGTGTACATGGATTCCATCTCGGATCTCATGGCCTCTAGCCATTTCTCATAATCTAGGCTCATCACAGCTTCCTGATAGGAGGTAGGCTCATTCTCAAAGAGCATAATGTCATCAGAGTCAGACAAGAGAAATGAGTATCTCTCAGGCTGACGACATACTCTATCAGACCTGCGAAGAGGTAGGTCTACCTGAACAGGTGGTTGTTCCACAACTCTTTGTGCAACAATCTCATCATCCATAACACTTTATGGTTCCTGTTTAACCTCCATCAAGGCCTCAGTAATATGGTCCTTATCTTGAATTTCTTCAAGATCAAACGTACTCCCACTAGTTTATCTAGAAACAAAATCCCTTTCTAGAAAAACCCCAGTCTTTGCCACAAACACTTTGTGCTGACTAGGAATGTAGACGTAATATCCCTTAGTCTCCTTGGGATATCCAACAAAATAGCACTTATCGAATTTGGGTCCTAGCTTGTCTGAGACTTGACGTCGAACATAAGCCTCACAACCCTAAATCCTCATGAAAGACATCTTGGGATTTCTCCCTGTCCATATCGTATATGGTGTCTTTATCACAGCCTTGGATGGTACACGGTTAAATGTGAAGGTTGTTGTGTCTAGAGCATATCCCCAAAAGGATATAGAAAGATCTGTGTGACTCATCATAGATCGTACCATATCTAATAGGATATGATTCCTCCTTTCAGATACACCCTTCTACTGTGGTGTTCCAGGAGGAGTGAGTTGGGATAGAATCCCACACTCAGCTAGATAGTCACGAAACTCATGGCTAAGGTATTCACCACCTCGATCTGATCGAAGTATCTTAATACTCTTGCCAAGTTGGTTTTATACTTCATTCTTGAATTCTTTGAACTTTTTAAAGGATTCTTATTTATATGTCATGAGATACACATAACCATATCTACTCAAGTCATCAATAAATGTAATGAAGTACCTATAACCACCTCTAGCAGCAACAGTGAAAGGGTCACATACATCACTATGTATAAGTCCTAACAAGTCTGTTGCTCTTTCACTGTATCCACTAAAGGGAGTCTTGGTCATCTTGCCTAATAGGCAAGACTCGCATGTCTCATATGATTCAAAATCAAATGAGTCTAGCAGCCCATCCTTATGGAGCTGAGATAAGCGACTCTCATTTATGTGACCTAAGCGACAATGCCAGAGATAGGTTTGGTTCAACTCATTTGACTTGAACCTTTTGGTACTTATGTTATAGATGGGGCTCTCTAAGTCTAGAAAGTAGAGTCCGTTCATTAGAGGTGCATTATGTTAGTAATATATGAGAGATGTCCTAAGGCAATCGCCTTATGTATGAACCATTTATATGATAAATGAAGATTCACTATTTGAGTATACATGTTTTATGTATTTGATTGGATCTTAAACTCATTTACTGAATGTCCACGATACGATTCACAGCATGAGAGAATTTGTGATTGGATCACAACTAGTGAGTATCTCTACATGTGTAATTGTGATATATCGAAATTATCCCTAGTCGATGAATTGATGGATTTGGACACCATCAATTCTGTCGAGACTAGCACGAGGTATACTCCTTGGTGTATCCAAGCAGCTGATTCTCACTGGCTGGAGACATAGTGATGTCCGGAGTTAATCGTGGATGCTAGTTATGGTAACTAGTTCATTGGAGTGACCAGCCGTAAGACTTCATATGGTTCTCTGCATATATAGATATGTCAATGAAGTTCTTACTGTTGCTTAAGTGTGATGTTCCTTTGACTTGCGGTATTCAAGTCATCTTGATCATGGAGACTTATGCTTTGACATCTTAAGAAAACATCTCTAAGGAGATGTGGACCCAGGATGATTGGGTATAAGTCGAAGTGATCGAAGGTGTTTGAATAGCCTATAAAGGATTCACCACTCCTTGCGAGGAGATGTATACCCATGGCCTCTCGTCGGATTGTTACTAAAGTCTTTTGCCAAAGCATTACATGTTTAGAGTAAGGTACTCTTCGATACATGTGGAGTAACTAGAATCCGTAGGTCGAGGAAATGATACTTGGGCTAGGTGTGACGTAGTCAGCCTAGTGGGGACTGACACAATAGACCATGTCCTGAACCAAGTGGGTATAAGATGAGTGAAGGGAATGGGGCACGATTCATTCGAGCTACTGAAGGGTTTCAGAAATAGTTCTGGATCAACCGTTGATCTTTTCGGTTAATTGGGGATCATGATGTACTACTAGGTGCCACTCATGATCGTTCTATAATTAATGGTTAATTATAGACGGCCAACATAAACCGAGAACCTATTTGGTCACACGCACAACGAGCGTAATCCAAAGGATTTAAAATGAGCTTGAGAATGGGATTCTCAGACCGAGAGAAACTAAGTTTGGTTGGACCAAACTTGAAGCGAGCATGAAATCGTTTCAGTCGCAATGGAAGCGTGGATGAGCCGTGTCTTATGAAGACATAATGGATGGACTAAAATGGTTTGGTTCTAATCCAATAGAGGAGAATAAACCAAAGGGTTTGGTTTATTTTAAACGAATGAACCAAAAGTTGGTTCGGTTCGTTTTAACTTAAAATAAACCATCATGGTTTGGTTTATTTTAACTTATCTTAATGGAGCGGGTTAACGGGCCTAATGGTTATGATCCAATAACCATTAAGAGAAGTAGTTCTCTATAAAAAAGAGTTTTAGGGTTTGTTAAAGACTTATGAAGAGGCAACCCTAGTTTGGCCGCCCACCTCATCTCCCCTTTTGAGTTGGCGCCAACTTCTCTTGCCACCCAGCCCATAGCTCCTCCAACCGGCATCCAGAAGGCTGCTTCCTTCCTCCTCGCCGGCGTCGAGCTCCTGCCGGAAGAGTTCCGGCGATCCTCCTTAGGTTTGGCATCAAGGTGAGCACTTGGCTTCCTTGTTTTGGCCGGCGCCTACTTTCCTTCCACCAAGCTTGCTGTCCAAGCTGACAGTTCTTCCTTCGGCCGGAGCGCCGTTTGATTTACTGCTAGAGTCTGGACAGTGGATAAATTACCAGGGATTCGATCTCCGGTAATCCTCTGAGGTGGAGGACGAAGGATTCGTCAATCGGTTGACGAATACCTCTCCGGAGAAGCGAGTTTTGAGGACTCGTCTTAGGATACGAATTTGGATTCGGATCGTGATCATCTCTCGATCACGTCGTCTTCAACACGAGGCTAGTAACCCATACGAAGATGAAGCTCGTGGCTTAGCGAAGTCATCCCGAGGAACTCGGCGTTGATACGGATAGAGACGATTCTAGCGAGGATCATTCCGGTTGATGCCGTTCCCGCTACACGTCATACGAAAGGTATAACGTAGATAAATTTCCTTTTATTGCAAATTTAAATTTATGGTTATGTCTACACTTGTTGTAATATGCATGTGTGTGTTGTGTGTATTGTAATAAATAGGAGTATTTATTATTTTATTGCTTCCGCTGTGTTCATGTTTACGAAACATGATCGAACACACACGCCGCGGTGCCGGAAACCCAACAGTGGTATCAGAGCCCAGGTTGTATTTCGACATAATCGTAAAAATGGTTTTGCGATAGTCATAATGTATTTCTGGAAATTTTCTAATTTTGGAAATTTAGAAGTATTTATGGAAATTTTTCAATTTTGGAAAGTCTAGAAGTATTTATGGAAATCTTCCACTTTTGGAAAGTTGAAAGTATTTATGGAAATTGATATTTTCCATAAATAAAATATTTGATTAGATTCTGGAAATTTATTTCCTAATTTAATCATGATTTGATTTGGGAAATCAAATCTTAAAATATTTTATTTCCATAAGTAGTTTTAATGATTTAGGAAATTGGTTTCCTAAATAGATTTTTCTTAATCAAATAATTCCATGAATAAAATATGTGATTAGATTTGGAAATTTGTTTCCTAATTTAATTATGATTTGATTTGGAGAATCAAATCTTAAACATATTTTATTTCCATAAATAGTTATGACATATAAGGAAATATATACATGACATAATTGTATGTCATGTAATTGCATTAGATGCATAACATTATGCCATGCGTGTCGTGACATGTAGATGTATGTCATGTATGTCATGTCATGTAGATAATAGTTATTTGCATGCAAAGAGGATGAGACATAAAACCCTTAAACAATATTAAAGCCTACACCTTCCATTAATATGGTTAGAACCAGAGTTCCGTTTCTTGTTTGGGTTGTTGGACTCTCTCCAAGCCCGGCTCGAACCCGAATATATTCAAACCATGGAATAGTTTAATACTAATATGGTAAGAGTCAGAGGTCAATCGTTAGCTTTGGTTGTTGGACTCTCTCCAAGCTGGGCTAATTGGTTGAATGCGCTCTAACCATATTAAAACTATTTCCCGATTAATGGGTTGGCTTTAACCTGGAGCATCGGCTTGTTAGACTCTCTCCAAGGTCGATGTAAAGGGAGGTGAAGTTGGGTGCTATGCATATGATGCATACTTGTTAATGTGTTAACAACCCGATGTATGTGTGAACATTCAATTAGTTGATAGCACATTGTGATAGTTGCATATACGTGATATGCAATCGGTATAGAAGAAACCTACCGTCGTAGTTATGAATGACTTGTTGGACTCTCTCCAAGGTTGTTCATAACTATGATGGATATCAGCCCATTCGGAGATGGACCTACGATCTCCCGAAGTGATTTTGGGGTTTTTGAAATTCGAAAAATGAATGGGATTTATAAATGTATATTTATGCATTTTAAAATCATCTTTCTCATATATGCTCGTTTTGTATTTCTAGGTCAATAAATTGATCATGACGTCTTTGAATTTGCGCACTATTTTGGATTCGAACAAACTGACTGGGCCTAACTTCCTGGACTGGCTTAGAAACCTGAGAATTGTTCTCAAGGCGGAAAAGCTTGCATATGTCCTTGAAGAGCCTCTTCCTGACCGTCCTAAGGACGATGCAACTCCAGACCAAATGTTGGTCTATCAGAAGCATGTGGCAGATTCTGAGCTGGCGAGTTGCATCATGCTAGCGGCGATGGTACCTGAGCTGCAAAAGCAGCATGAGCATATGGATGCTAATACTATGGTCTTCCATCTTTATGAGTTGTTCGATGAGCAAGCGAGATCCGAAAGGTTCGAGGTCTCTAGGCTCCTCTTCACCACGAAGATGCAAGAAGGTTCATCTGTAGTGCAGTTTGTGCTAAAGATGAACGGGTACATCGAGCGGCTAGCTACCCTCGGTTTTGTGATGGATCATGAGTTAAGTATTGACTTAATTCTGCATTGTTTGCCCAAGAGTTTCTCGCAATTTGTGATGAACTATTGGATGAACAAATTGGAATCCACCATTCCCGAGCTCCTCAATATGCTGAAGACTGTGGAGCCTTCTGTGAAGCATGAGGAGAAGGCGGTTCTGTTAGTTGATTCCTCAAAGAAAGGTTCTAAGAGGAAGGCAAAAGAATGTAAGAAAGGAAAGAACAAAAGGCAAAGAAGGCGAACTAAAAAGGGCACTTGCCATCACTGTGGCAAGGAAGGCCACTGGCGAAGAAACTGCAAGATTTATCTTGAGTCCATGAAGAAGAAGAAGGCATCCGATGCCCCATCCTCTTCAGGTATCTTCGTTATTGATTGTCATTCTATTTCCTTGGACACTTGGGTATTGGATACTGGGTGTAGCTCACATATATGTAATGACATACAGGGGCTAAGGAATAGAAGAAGACTTGTCAGAGGGGAGTCAAATTTGCGAGTTGGCAATGGAGCAAAGGTTGCTGCGGTCGCCATCGGAACTTATTTGCTGAAGCTCCCTAGTGGACTAGTCTTAGAACTGGACAATTGCTATTATGTTCCTTCTCTAATAAAGAACATTGTTTCTATTTCCTGTTTAAATAGAAATGGTTTCCATTTGACGTTTAGTAACAATTGTTGTTATATAACTTTAAATGGCGTACTTTATGGAACTGGAACCTTGAGTAATGGCATTTATACGTTGGACGTATCCAGTGACATTTTCAATATCGAAGCGAGCAACACGCGTGCTCGAAAGGATAATCAAATAGACTCCTATATGTGGCATTGTCGTCTTGGCCATATAAGCAAGAAACGCATGTCCGAATTACACCGATGTGGAATTCTGGAATCGTTTGAATTGGATTCATACGATACATGCGAATCATGCTTAAAAGGCAAGATGACTAAGTTACCTTTTACTGAAAAAGGTGAACGAGTGGGAGAGTTACTAGGTCTAATACATACTGATGTATGTGGACCTATGTCAACTCAAGCATTAGGAGGCTATAGCTACTTCATTACCTTCACCGATGATCACTCACGGTTTGGGTATGTGTTCTTGATGAAACACAAGTCTGAAGCCTTTGAAAGGTTCAAAGAATTCAGAAATGAAGTAGAGAAACAACATGACAAGAGTATTAAAATACTTTGATCGGATCGAGGTGGTGAATACTTAAGTCAAGAGTTTCTTGATTATCTAAGAGACAATGGCATATTGTCTCAATGGACTCCGCCCTATAAACTACAAAGATAATGGTGTATCTGAGAGGCGTAACCGGACCTTGTTGGACATGGTAAGGTCAATGATGAATCATGCAACTCTTCCCAAGTCCTTTTGGGGCTATGCACTTCAGACAGCTGTTTACTTGTTAAACAGAATGCCAACCAAGGTAGTCTCAACTACTCCATATGAGATATGGAATAGTAAGAAACCTCATGTATCTTACTTGAAGATATGGGGTTGTCCTGCTTATGTGAAGCGGACTGTATCAGACAAATTGGATGCTAAGTCTGATAAATGTCTATTTATTGGATACCCTAAGGAAACAAAGGGTTACCAATTCTATCATCCTGTGGAACAAAAGGTGTTTGTTTCAAGGCATGCTGTGTTTCTAGAGAAAGAGTTTCTCTTGCAAGAAAACAGTGGGAGTGTCGTCGAGCTTGAGGAGGCTCGAGAGACTCAAATAGACATTAATGAGATACCTGGTAAGTACAACAATGCACAACTCATAGTGATGAGCAATCGGCTGGACCTATTGTAACACCACATCTTCGTAGATCTGGTAGAACACGCAATATTCCTGAGAGATATGGATTTCTCGTAAGCGAATCGAACGACGTGTTACTCATTGATGATGAGGAGCCTACCAGTTATGAAGAAGTGCTGACAAGTTCAGAAAGGGATAAGTGGCTTGGTGCCATGAAGTCGGAAATGGATTCCATGTATGAAAACCAAGTTTGGAACTTGGTTGACCCACCTGAAGGGATAAAGCCTATAGGGTGCAAGTGGATTTTCAAGAAGAAAACCGACATGGATGGTAATGTGATTACCTATAAGGCTAGATTGGTGGCGAAAGGATATCGTCAAAAACAAGGTGTTGATTATGACGAAACCTATTCGCCTGTAGCTATGCTTAAATCCATTCGGATGCTCCTGGCCATAGCGGCTCATTATGATTATGAGATATGGCAGATGGATGTGAAAAAGGCTTTCCTTAATGGAAACCTGCTCGAGGACGTGTATATGATACAGCCTGAGGGTTTCACATCGGTTGATAAAACCAAGGTATGCAAATTGCGACGATCCATTTATGGATTGAAGCAAGCATCCAGAGTCGAATATCCGCTTTGATGAGACAATCAAAAAGTTTGATTTCTCACAAAATCTGCATTTAACCTTGTGTGTACAAGAAGGTTAGTGGGAGTGCAGTCGTATTCCTAGTATTGTATGTCGATGACATACTACTTATAGGAAACGATGTTTCAATCTTACAGTCAGTGAAGATTTAGTTATCCAAGACATTCTCCATGAAAGACCTGGGAGAAGCAACCTACATCCTCGGGATTAAGATCTATAGAGATAGATCGAAACGGTTACTTGGTCTTTCGCAGTCTACATATATAGACCGAGTGCTAAAGAGGTTTAGCATGTCGGAATCCAAGAAAGGTTTCCTACCCATCAGGCATGGGGTACACCTTTCGATGTCTATGTGTCCGCGCACAGAAGACGAGAGGATTTGCATGAGTAGGATTCCCTATGCATCCGCAATAGGATCTATGATGTATGCTATGTTATGTACGAGGCCCGATGTATCGTATGCTCTGAGTGTCACGAGCAGATACCAGTCCGATCCAGGAATGGATCATTGGGCGGCTGTTAAGACGATCCTTAAGTACTTGAGAAGAACTAAGGATGTGTTCCTAATATATGGAGAAGGGTACATGGTGATACGTGGGTATACGGATGCCAGCTCCAGACAGACAAGGATAATTCCATGTCTCAGTCTGGGTATGTATTCACCTAGAATGGAGGTGCAATAAGTTGGAAAGGTTCCAAGCTTGACACTATAGCAGATTCTGCCACTAAGGCAGAATACATTGCAGCTTTGGAAGCAGCAAAGGAAGCGGTTTGGATCAAGAAGTTCATCTCTGAACTTGATGTGGTCTCATCAATGATCCAAACATATGCTTCGCCGCTATCATCTTATCAGAGAGATCATCAGTAGGAACGAAATACAAATCGAGAAAATTTCCACTGAAAGGAACTTAGCGGATCCCTTGACTAAGGCATTACCTCAAAATAAGTTTGAGGGTCAAGTTCGAGCTTATGGTATTGGATACCGTAGCGATTGGCATTAGGCCAAGTGGGAGTCTGTTAGTAATATATGAGAGATGTCCTAAGGCAATCGCCTTATGTATGAACCATTTATATGATAAATGAAGATTCACTATTTGAGTATACATGTTTTATGTATTTGATTGGATCTTAAACTCATTTACTGAATGTCCACGATACGATTCACAGCATGAGAGAATTTGTGATTGGATCACAACTAGTGAGTATCTCTACATGTGTAATTGTGATATATCGGAATTATCCCTAGTCGATGAATTGATGGATTTGGACACCATCATCGAGACTAGCACGAGGTATACTCCTTGGTGTATCCAAGCAATGATTCTCACCGGCCGAGACATTGTGATGTCCGCAGTTAATCGTGGATGCTAGTTATGGTAACTAGTTCATTGGAGTGACCAGCCGTAAGACTTCATATGGTTCTCTGCATATATAGATATGTCAATGAAGTTCTTACTGTAGCTTAAGTGCGATGTTCCTTTGACTTGCGGTATTCAAGTCATCTTGATCATGGAGACTTATGCTTTGACATCTTAAGCAAACATCTCTAAGGAGATGTGGACCCGGGATGATTGGGTATAAGTCGAAGTGATCGAAGGTGTTTGAATAGCCTATAAAGGATTCACCACTCCTTGCGAGGAGATGTATACCCATGGTCTCTCGTCGGATTGTTACTAAAGTCTTTGGCCAAAGCATTACATGTTTAGAGTAAGGTACTCTTCGATACATGTGGAGTAACTAGAATCTGTAGGACGAGAAAATGATACTTGGGCTAGGTGTGACATAGTAAGCCTAGTGGGGACTGACACAATAGACCATGTCCTTAACCAAGTGGGTATAAGATGAGTGAAGGGAATGGGGCACGAATCATTCGAGCTACTGAAGGGTTTCAGAAATAGTTCTGGATCAACCGTTGATCTTTTCGGTTAATTGGGGATCATGATGTACTACTAGGTGCCACTCATGATCGTTCTATAATTAATGGTTAATTATAGATGGCCAACATAAACCGAGAACCTATTTGGTCACACGCACAACGAGCGTAATCCAAAGGATTTAAAACGAGCTTGAGAATGGGATTCTCAGACCGAGAGAAACTAAGTTTGGTTGGACCAAACTTGAAGCGAGCATGAAATCGTTTCAGTCGCAATGGAAGCGTGGATGAGCCGTGTCTTATGAAGACATAATGGATGGACTAAAATGGTTTGGTTCTTATCCAATAGAGGAGAATAAACCAAAGGGTTTGGTTTATTTTAAACGAATGAACCAAAAGTTGGTTCGGTTCGTTTTAACTTAAAATAAACCATCATGGTTTGGTTTATTTTAACTTATCTTAATGGAGTGGGTTAACGGGCCTAATGGTTATGATCCAATAACCATTAAGAGAATTAGTTCTCTATAAAAAAGGGTTTTAGGGTTTGTTAAAGACTTATGAAGAGGCAACCCTAGTTTGGCCGCCCACCTCATCTCCCCTTTTGAGTTGGCGCCAACTTCTCTTGCCGCCCAGCCCATAGCTCCTCCAACCGGCGTCCAGAAGGCTGCTTCCTTCCTCCTCGCCGGCGTCGAGCTGCTGTCGGAAGAGTTCCGGCGATCCTCCTTAGGTTTGGCATCAAGGTGAGCACTTGGCTTCCTTGTTTTGGCCGGCGCCTACTCCTCCACCAAGCTGTCCAGTTTTCTGGACAGCTTCTTCTCCTCTCGTCGGAGCGTCGTTTGGACGACGGTTAGAGCTCCGACAGCGGCTAAATTACCGGGGATTCGATCTCCGGTAATCCTCTGAGGTGGAGGACGAAGGATTCGTCAATCGGTTGACGAATACCTCTCCGGAGAAGCGAGTTTTGAGGACTCGTCTTAGGATCCGAATTTGGATTCGGATCGTGATCATCTCTCGATCACGTCGTCTTCAACACGAGGCTAGTAACCCGTACGAAGACGAAGCTCGTGGCTTAGCGAAGTCATCCCGAGGAACTCGGCGTGGATACGGATAGAGACGATTCTAGCGAGGATCATTCCGGTTGATGTCGTTCCCGCTACACGCCATACGAAAGGTATAACGTAGATAAATTTCCTTTTATTGCAAATTTAAATTTACGGTTATGTCTACACTTGTTGTAATATGCATGCGTGTGTTGTGTGTGTTGTAATAAATAGGAGTATTTATTATTTTATTGCTTCCGCTGTGTTCATGTTTACGAAACATGATCGAACACACACACGCCGCGGTGCCGGAAACCCAACATATTACAATAGAACATATCATTTAAATAAACTGAACAACATTTTTCCTTTATTATAAATGTAAATCCTTTCTTGTCCAAATAGGAAACAAAAATTATGTTCTAAGTTAAAGCAGGCACATAACAACATTCATCTAGTTCTAGTACAAGCCCAGTGGGCAGAGATAGATCATAAGTTCCTACAGCAACAGTAGCAACTCTTGCTCCATTGCCTACTCGTAGGTCCACCTCACCCTTTTTCAATGCCCTGCTATTTCTCAGCGCCTTCACATTGGTACAAATGTGATATGCACATCCGGTATCTAATACTCATGATGAAGAAATATATAAATTGACTTCTATAACATTTATACCTGAAGTAGAAGTCTCACTTCTCTTCTTCTTAAGATCTTCCAGGTAAGCTTTGCAGTTACGCTTCCAGTGTCCAACTTCCTTGCAGTGGAAGCAAGCCCCTTCTTTGGCCACCCCTCCTTTGGGTTTCTGTTCTTTGTCTTTTCCCTTGTCTTGGGACTTTCCCTTACCTTTATGCTTGCCCTTGCTTTTCTTCTTTTGCACCATCAAAATGGAGTCAGATTTTCCCTTCTTAAGATTGAGCTCAGCAGTTCTCAACATGCTGAGCATCTCAGGCAGTGGCTTTCAATTTCATTCATGTTGTAATTGTTGGGGGATCGATTGGCCGGCTAGAGGGGGGGTGAATAGCCCTCGTTCGTTGGATGTCGTAATTCGTTCGTTATCGTGTGCTTGTCTACAATTGTCGTTAATATACGCAGCAGAATAACAAAAGAAATAACAACAATACAAGCACAATCAATACACAAGCATATACGTGGTTCGGAACCGAATGGTTCCTACTCCACGGGGTGAGCTCAACGAGCTCGTGTTATGTGCACGGCACTAACAACACTCCTTATCGACTACACGTCGGAGGTGGAGAAACCTCTCACAAGATATTACAACAAGTAATATGAAATACAGGAAGAAATACAAAGACAATACAAAAGAGAACTTTTACACAATTGCTTTGATCGCTTTCTTGTTGCTTGCTTTAGATGGCTCTTGAAGGTCTGGAATGCAGCAGCAATTCCTCTCCAATAGCTTCACAAAAGTCTTGGCGAAATCCTCCCACTTGGGCTACATTTATAACCTGCATCAAGCTGATCTCGCACACATCAGTCGACTGATCGTGACCATTAGTCGACTGGTCCTATAGCCGTTGTCTCACAACGGCCAGATCCACGTTGGCTAAGTTCCAACGGATCACACATCAGTCGGCGAAGCTCGACCCATTCTCAGGCTCGCACGTGTCATCGATCGATCGCTATCCCTAGCCGATCGATGCTCTAACGATCGTCCTCCCTGTAGTCGATCGATCGTGAACTTGGTTGATCCAAACACTGGTCGAACCTATACGACCTAGAGCAGTCGACTGGCACCTATGCCAGTCGACTGATGTCGACTAAAACATCAAGCACAAAGTTGTTTGAGCATCCGACACTCAGTCTTAGCCACTTGGCCAAGTCCACCTTATCCCTCATGGAGTTCCCCACCGAAGCTCTCTTCCCTCAGCCTACGTCCCTCGGATGCGCCAAGCGCACGGCTTCGCAATGCCATCCTTCGCGTCTCATGCCCTAGAAGTATACTTCCCTTTGGGCTCACTCCATTCGCTCCCCGTCTGGTGGTCCCTCGGATGCACCAAGCGCACGGCTTCGCAATGACATCCTTCACCGACTCAAGGACCCAAGCCTAGTGAACTTGCCAAGTTCTCAAGACTTCCCAAATGCACAAGCGCCAAGCAATGCAATGCATTTCTCACCAAGCACCAAGCGCACGGCTTCGCAATGCTTTGGATTTCCCATGCCAAGCACCAAGCGCACGGCTTCGCAATGCTTTGGACTTTCCCATGCCAAGGCTTCCCCCTTGGACTTCCACACCAAGCTCCATGCTTGGATTTTCCATGTCAACCCCATGTTGGACTTTCCCATGACAATCTCATGTCATGAGTTTTGTCTATCATCAAAATACTATCAAGGTACTGCTCGAGTCAAACTCGAGTCAACCTGGGCCGATTGCACCAACAATCTCCCCCTTTTTGATGATTGACAAAACTACCATCTCAAGTCTACCAATTCTCCCATATTGGCAATTCTCATATCCCAATGAGAATTCCAACGAACCCTAATTGGTAACTTGGTAACTTCTCCCCCTTTTTGACATTACATCAAAAAGGTCCTCCCTAAGGGTATGAATGTCTCATATCCCAATGAGATCTTACAATCTCTCCCTTGGAGGAACACATGCCTACAATCTTTCTAGTGATCCCATATCACTTAAAGAGAGGCAACCCAATTTTCCTCCCATGAGGAAATACACATCCATCTTCCCATGATAGATACCTCCCCCTAGAGGCTTGCTCCCCCTTGACCATTGCACCAACAATGTCCTTGGAGAGTCTCTAAGCCAATAGGAACATTAAACCAAACAAAATTAAGGCAAAGTTCAACAATGAACTCTCATCCACCTTAAAATTGATACTCACCCTCAACCCAACTCCTACTCCATATCCAATGGATTTCCACCCTCTCTAATGATCTCCCAAGCATATCCTAGGGTTAGGAGTGGTTAGGGGACCAAAACACAGCTGAACATGGGCCTAACCAACAAGGTTTACCCGAAATCAGCATTTTCAATCGACTGCGTCAGAAACCAGTCGACTGACACACTCATCAGTCGACTGGCCTCCCTGGCAGTCGACTGATAACTGCATTTGCAATTTTCTGAATTTCAAAAATGACTTTCCGAAATTCATAAGTAAATATACATAAATTGATCAATCTTGAAATTTAGTATGTATATTATTTATCACAATCATTATGGGTGAAAAATATCGGAAAATTATTTTACCCATTAAATTAGGAGATTGATACAAAGTCCAAAATTTAAGAAAAACTTCAATAAACAGCCCTCTTTATATCATCCCATTCAATGGTGATAGCTATCAAAAGATAGGCTTCACCAAGGTTTTTCAAAATATTTTCAAAATGTTTTTCAAACCTTTATTTTCTTTTTCCTAAACATCTCACCAATATCTAGATGTGTAAAACACATACAAGTCAAATTTTTGTGAGATGTGGGTTTTGTTTTGTTTATGTTCTCATGCATATTTCTAGGCAACATTAATTTGATTCCCTTCAAGTTGTGCCATAGTCCTTAACTCCATTTTAAACTATGCATGATATGATTATGGCATAAATATGATTTAGATAAAAACATATGCCAATATCATGATGCCATGGCATGTGAATGAGAACTAAGCATACATGACATCTAAAGATAATTCTAAACATGATCATGACATTTTATAGATAAAAATGAAAATGATGTCATGACATGGTAAGGCAAACAAATCATGGCAAGTAAAATATACTAAGGTATAGAATACCTAAGTGTGAAAATCAATTTGCCATTTTTAGGGATTAAATACATTTTGCCTTAATGCCATTATTTCCTTAGTGTGCCAAAAACCCAAAATGGCACACCAATACCTCTAAGACCTAATTGTGCCAATTTAAATCATTTTAAAACTTCTCAAACCATATTGGCACATCCTAATGTGTCAACTCATCATGGGTAGGTTAACTACCCATCCACTTTGGGTTGACACACCCTAACCCATCTAGCGTGAATCGATCACGCTTCTAGGAACCCAATACCTATTGGAGCTCCTTGGGTTAACAAGGTATTCCCTAGGGATAACTTCCCGAGATACCTTCCTAATGACCCTTTTAGGTTTTGAAACCATAGTCTTTTGGGTCTTACTTGGGTCAACTCTAGAGGTGACTCCTCCATTGACCTTCTTAGTGGCTTTCTTGGTTTTCCTTAAGTCCTTAGCCACTAAGCACACACCATGACTAGTCTTAGGGATGACTTCCCTATTAGCCTTGGTTTTCCTAGACCTAGAAATAGTTCCATAATTAAATGGAATATTATGATAAGTCTTCTTGGGCTTAGGTTTGTGACCCAAACCTTCCTTGCCCTTAGACCGTTTTTGAACCTTAGGTCTTGACTTTTGGGTATTTGACCCTTGAACCGAATTTTTGATTATTGCTAGGGTCTTCTCCAATTTGTCTAGCCTTGACCTCAAGGCTTGATTTTTCACCTCTAATCTTTCCAATTTTGAATTTTCATTCTTTCTTTGGGAAGGACTCTTTCTAGGCATGTGCCTAGATTTCTTGGGGTTGACACTTAGGTGATTTTCAATTCTCCTAATGGACTCTTTTGGTAAAATATTTCTAGAATTATGAGTCCTAGGTTTGTCTTTAGTTATATGAACATGCTTGGCACCTAAGCAATAAACCTTATTATTTCTCCTAGCATGCTTTTCATTGATAATAGCAAGAGAGCTAAAATAATTCTTAGCATGCTTTTTAACTCTAGGAATTAAAGGTGCATTAAATAAATTTACCTTAGGGTTAGCTTTAGGAGCTCCCCCTACATGAGTTTCACCTTCTTTCCCTTTCTTCCTCCCCCTAGGGCATTGGCTTCGGTAGTGTCCCTTTTGATTGCATTTGAAGCACACAATGTGCTCTTTGCTCTTGATTTTGGGAATACCGGCATCCTTTGACTTTGGGTTGACTTTTGGTGTGGATGCCTTTTCCTTAGTCAATTTAGGGCACTTACTTTTGTAATTCCCTTTCTCCCTACACTCAAAGCATATTATGTGATTTTTATTTAAAATTACAACACTTGAGTTACCTAGGGAGGTGGTGGAGGCCTCTTCACTTCTTCCGGAGGTAGAAGCTTCATCTTGATCTTTCTCTGGAGTAGAAACCCTTTCCTCCCCCTCAGTGCTAGAGGTGGAGGTCTCCATCAAATCATCCACATCTTCGAATGTGGGTGTCAATTCTTCCACGGCATTTTCTTCTACTTGTGCCAGTTGGAAGTTTTCTTGAAATTTCATTATCTTCTCCCATAATTCCTTTGCATCCCTAAAATTACCCAATCTAGACCAAATAGTGTTAGGTAACAAATCACTAATCAACTTGATTACCTTGAGATTTGTCTTGAAGTCTTTGATTTGGTCTTGGGTCCATTTTGACTTCTCAATTTGCCTATTTCTTTCATCCCTAGGCAATTCGAAACCGTTTTCTAGGATTAGCATAAAATCAAAATCGGTTTCTAGATATACCTCCATTTTTCTTCTCCACCATAGAAAGGGTCCTTCGAATTTTGGTGGTTGAAGGTTGTAGCCAGCCATCTTGTAGTGCTCTCGCGGTGGTTATGTTAGTAATATATGAGAGATGTCCTAAGGCAATCGCCTTATGTATGAACCATTTATATGATAAATGAAGATTCACTATTTGAGTATACATGTTTAATGTATTTGATTGGATCTTAAACTCATTTACTGAATGTCCACGATACGATTCACAGTATGAGAGAATTTGTGATTGGATCACAACTAGTAAGTATCTCTACATGTGTAATTGTGATGTATCGGAATTATCCCTAGTCGATGAATTGATGGATTTGGACACCATCAATTCTGTCGAGACTAGCACGAGGTATACTCCTTGGTGTATCCAAGCAGCTGATTCTCACTGGCTGGAGACATAGTGATGTCCGGAGTTGATCGTGGATGCTAGTTATGGTAACTAGTTCATTGGAGTGACCAGCCGTAAGACTTCATATGGTTCTCTGCATATATAGATATGTCAATGAAGTTCTTACCGTGGCTTAAATGCGATGTTCCTTTGACTTGCGGTATTCAAGTCATCTTGATCATGGAGACTTATGCTTTGACATCTTAAGCAAACATCTCCGAGGAGATGTGAACCCGGGATGATTGGGTATAAGTCAAAATGATCGAAGGTGTTTGAATAGCCTATAAAGGATTCACCACTCCTTGCGAGGAGATGTATACCCATGGCCTCTCGTCGGATTGTTACTAAAGTCTTTGGCCAAAGCATTACATGTTTAGAGTAAGGTACTCTTCGATACATGTGGAGTAACTAGAATCCATAGGACGAGGAAATGATACTTGGGCTAGGTGTGACGTAGTCAGCCTAGTGGGGACTGACACAATAGACCATGTCCTGAACCAAGTGGGTATAAGATGAGTGAAGGGAATGGGGCACGATTCATTCGAGCTGCTGAAGGGTTTCAGAAATAGTTCTGGATCAACCGTTGATCTTTTCGGTTAATTGGGGATCATGATGTACTACTAGGTGCCACTCATGATCGTTCTATAATTAATGGTTAATTATAGATGGCCAACATAAACCAAGAACCTATTTGGTCACACACACAACGAGTGTAATCCAAAAGATTTAAAACGAGCTTGAGAATGGGATTCTCAGACCGAGAGAAACTATGTTTGGTTGGACCAAACATAAAGCGAGCATGAAATTGTTTCAGTCGCAATGGAAGCGTGGATGAGCCGTGTCTTATGAAGACATAATGGATGGACCAAAATGGTTTGGTTCTAATCCAATGGAGGAGAATAAACCAAAGGGTTTGGTTTATTTTAAACGAATGAACCAAAAGTTGGTTCGGTTCGTTTTAACTTAAAATAAACCATCATGGTTTGGTTTATTTTAACTTATCTTAATGGAGCGGGTTAACGGGCTTTATGGATATGATCCATTAACCATTAAGAGAATTAGTTCTCTATAAAATAGGGCTTAAACCCTAATCCAAAGCTCTAATCAAGTTTTGGCCGCCCAACATAGTTGCCGCCCACCTCCTTGGAGTTTTCGGCGCCCAACCCTAAAGTGCCACCGCCCAGCTTTTGTGCCGCCGTCCAAGTCATTGCCGGTGACCAAGCTTCAGCTGGTGAACACTCCGGCGACCCTCCGGTGATCTTCTATAGGTTTGGCATCAAGGTGAGCCTTTTCTTTCCTTGGTTGGCCGGCGCCTATATCCTCCACCAAGCTGTCCAGTTTTCTGGACAGCTTCTTCTCCTCTCGTCGGAGCGTCGTTTGGACGACGGTTAGAGCTCCGACAGCGGCTAACTTACCGGGGATTCGATCTCCGGTAATCCTCTGAGGTGGAGGACGAAGGATTCGTCAATTGGTTGACAAATACCTCTCCGGAGAAGCGAGTTTTGAGAACTCGTTTTAGGATCCGAATTTCGATTCGGATAGTGATCATCTCTCGATCACGTCGTCTTCAACACGAGGCTAGTAACCCGTACGAAGACGAAGCTCGTGGCTTAGCGAAGTCATCCCGAGGAGCTCGGCGTGGATATGGATAGAGACGATTCTTATGAGGATCGTTCCGGTTGATGCCGTTCCCGCTACACGTCATACGGAAGGTATAACGTAGATAATTTTCTTTTATTGCAAATTTTAATTTACGGTTATGTCTACACTTGTTGTAATATGCATGCGTGTGTTGTGTGTGTTGTAATAAATATAGATTTATTATTTTAATTTCTTCCGCTGTGCTCATGTTTACGAAACATGATCGAACACACACACGCCGCGGTGCCGGAAACCCAACAGGTTAGTCCTCGAAGAGCGACCTCGACTCTGATACCACTTGTTGGGGGATCGATTGGCCAGCTAGAGGGGGGTGAATAGCCCTCGTTCGTTGGATGTCGTAATTCATTCGTTATCATGTACTTGTCTACAATTGTCGTTAATATACGCAGTGGAATAACAATAGAAATAACAACAATTCAAGCACAATCAATACACAAGAATATACGTGGTTCTGAACCGAATGGTCCCTACTCCACGGGGTGAGCTCAACGAGCTCGTGTTATGCGCACAACACTAACAACACTCCTTATCGACTACACGTCGGAGGTGGAGAAACCTCTCACAAGCTATTACAACAAGTAATATGAAATACAAGAAGAAATACAAAGATAATACAAAAGAGAACTTTTACACAATTGCTTTGATCGCTTTCTTGTTGCTTGCTTTAGATGGCTCTTGAAGGTCTGGAATGCAGCAGCAATTCCCCTCCAATAGCTTCACAAAAGTCTTGGCGAAATCCTCCCACTTGAGCTCTATTTATAACCTGCATCAAGCTGATCTCGCGCATATCAGTCGACTGATCGTGATCATCAATCGACTAGTCCTATAGCCGTTGTCTCACAACGGCCAGATCCACGTTGGATAAGTTTCAACGGATCACACATCAGTCGACTGATCATCCATAAGTCGAGTACTGGCGAGATCGACTCCATTTTGTGCTGCAGACAGTGTCATCGATCATTGCTATCCTCAAGAATGACCGATGCTCTAACACATTGCCTCCCTGGCGATCGATCAGCCAGACTTGGTTCAGTTGAACACTGGTCGAACCTATACGACCTAGAGCAGTCGACTGGCACCTATGCCAGTCGACTGATGTCAGCTAAAACCTCAAACACAAAGTTGTTTGAGTGTCCGACACTCAGTCTTAGCCACTTGGCCAAGTCCACCTTATCCCTCATGGAGTTCCCCACCGAAGCTTTCTTCCCTCGGCCTACGTCCCTCGGATGTGCCAAGCGCATGGCTTCGCAACACCATCCTTCGCGTCTCATGCCCTAGAAGTATGCTTCCCTTTGGGCTCACTCCATTCGCTCCCCGTCCGGCGGTACCTCGGATGCACCAAGCGCACGGCTTCGCAATGCCATCCTTCACCGACTCAAGGACCCGAGCCTAGTGAACTTGCCAAGTTCTCAAGACTTCCCAAATGCACCAAGCGCACGGCTTCGCAATGCATTTCTCACCAAGCACCAAGCGCACGGCTTCGCAATGCTTTGGACTTTCCCATGCCAAGGCTTCCCCCTTGGACTTCCACACCAAGCTCCATGCTTGGATTTTCCATGCCAACCCCATGTTGGACTTTCCCATGACAATCCCATGTCATGAGTTTTGTCTATCATCAAAATACTATCAAGGTACTGCTCGAGTCAAACTCGAGTCAACCTGGGCCGATTGCACCAACAGTTATTCATGACAAATTGATTGTAGCTTTGTGGCAAAGACTGCAAGATCAAGGCAGTGGCCAGCTCTTGGCCAAGTGGGAATCCCAATCTCTGTAGGTTTTCTACGTATCCAATCATCTTGAGTACATATGGACCTACGGGAGTCTCATCTTGCATCTTGGACTGAAACAATGCCTTAGAGACTTCATATCTCTTGTGCCTTGCTTGTCCTTGATATAGTTGACGAAGATGTTCAACCATATCATAAGCATTCATGAACTCGTGTTTCTTCTGAAGCTCAGAGTTCATGGTCGCGAGCATGAGACATGACACATCTAATGCATCATCTTGATGCTTCTTGTAAGCATCTTTATCAGTTCGTGAGGCAGTGGCAGGAGGTGCCTCCGGAATGGCCTGCTCCAGGACGTACAGTTTCTTTTCTTGGGTGAGAATGATTCTCAGGTTCCTGTACTAGTCTAGGAAATTTTCTCCATTGAGCTTGTCCTTCTTAAGGACAGAACGCAGGGAGAGAGTATTCGTGTTTGTCGACATAGTAATCTACAACATACACAATGTAGAAAATTAATATCATATTCCTTTTATCATTTAATTAGGCCTTTAATCAAATGATGCTCCCACTGAATTAAAGGATTTTTGTAGAATCGAGTTATGGATGTGGTTAAACCACATTACTAGATTCATACAAACATGTTATAATTCCTGCGGGTCAAGATCCACATCATACTACACCTTGAGTTAGCTTTGGCTAAATCGCCCAAGACTTAGTATGATCGGTGGGTAACACATTACTGATTACATCTCTATGCAACTCTTGTTTATAGGATCAAGACCCACATTTACAAAAGACCTTGAGTTAGCTTTGGCTAAATCGCCCAAGATTTAGTGTAAATGCGATCTTATCCTATCTTTCCAACGATTGGAATATGCCTATAGTTCTACTCGATCCAATTGAGTTAACTAGTTTTACTCAATCTAATTGAGCTTACTCTAACCCAAGTCATGATAGGCGGGACCAAGATTGATCCTCCGCACCCTACCAAGAAAATATGTGTTGCTCTACTTTGGCAGATTCAACAACTACAAATGATCGAGGTAGTGATGGGTATCAAGACTTGGTAGGCATTTTCGAGTTGATTTGATTATGATCTAATATAATCGTGAATGTGTATCATCTACGCATCAAGGCCTTTATTATCCTATACTAGCATGCATCACATGCATACAAGCATTATACTAGCATGCATCATATACATACAAGTAAAATATCCTAGCATGCATCATATACATATAAACAAAATTTACTAGCATGCATCACATAGATACAAGAAAAACAAATATATATATATATATAAATTAATTGTGATTAGGTCATGGCCCTACTACGATCTTCCAAGCGCCTCCTTTGACAGCCATGTGTTGTCGGCTCCCTCCTCGTAACTCCGTCTATAAGTGGACCTTCCACCGCTCCATTTTGTACATTACAAACATGAAACTCAAGTTAAATTCGAGTCTAAAACTATTTACAACTAGAATTTTAAAAGAAGAGGTACGACGCGCAGGTCGTATACCCTATACAACATGCACAACCACAAAAACGTCACGCATTCCGTATTATGAATTACAACATATTATCATCCAATCATATTAGGGTTCTTGGGTCATGACCATCACAGAATTATACATAATTATAAATTATGTATTTTACATAAAATTTATATAATTTTTCCTATTTTTTTTAATTTTATAAGTCACCTCTCCGTAACGGTCCCGCTAAGCGGTTTCCGGGTGTGATCGCGGGACAAGGCCCCTTTCGGGGATAGGGGCAGCGCCCCTACTTTCAAAAATAAACTTTGCGAGTGTCCCTACTTGATCTTACAGTGACTTAAGTCGCTATCCCAAATATCTAAAGCGAGAACTCGCCGTTTCGGAGTGTTTTTCTCGGTGGTTGAAGCCTACAAGTTTCCCAACACTCGTTGCTTCGACTCTTCGAGAAAAATAACCAAAAAATCTATAAAAATAGAAAATTTACAGAAACTTAAAAATCTGTAATTTTTATATCTAATACAAAACTATAAATTTAAAACACATACATGCTTCGCACGTGGCTCTGATACCACTGTTGGACTTTCCGAGTCGCAAAAACCGCTTTTTGCATTGCGGAAACCTCAAAAGTCGGCCATGGATCCGTGCGAAGTATAACAAAAACTAAATTCATGTATGTGCTTATAAACCTAGATCTACCTTAGATCTACATGATGAGAGTGTTACCCTCAATGTTACGCCCTTCGCTTATCCCGCTCGTCCAAATGACTTGTCGAAACTCAAGAGTATCAAGTGTGCACTCTTCTATTGGTATCCACATGGACAAATGGTGGAGAAAAACAACCTAGAGTGTGCTAGCAATCCTTGGAAGTTTCGGCCAAAAGAGGATGAGGGAGAGAACTTGAGGAAGAGCAAGGAAGAAGAAGATAGAGTTACTCACCAAATAAAATCCCACCATGAAGAAAAGTGGCCGGCCACTTATTTGGGTGGGGGCTACATGCATGCCTGTAACTCCAAGAGCCAATGGCTCTTGGTCTTCCTCATGAGGTGGCACCCCATGATAAGTCCATGATGATGTGGAACATCATCATTGGCAGGCCCCCATGCTAAGTCATCATGACATGGCAATTGGCAAGTCAAAATTGATCATTCATCTTCCCTCTCAAGTCAAGTCAAACTTGACCTCTTATCTCCCATAGTTGATCAAATCTAACCACTTGATTCAAGTCAATTTGATTTAATGAATCTCTATTCATTAAGTTAAATTGACTCAATGAATCAAATCTAAATTAGACTCATTCAACACTTGAATTAACTTGAGTGTAACTCAATTAGTCTAATTTGGATTACTCTTAATCCAATTTGGTTCATCCCATGAACCTAATCCTCATGGTTCATCATATGAACCTAATCTCTATCTAATTGCCCTTTGTTTGTGACCCTATAAGTTCTTGTAACGTTGGCAATGCTTCTAAACTGATTTAGGAACATAAGCAATGAGCGGTATCTAGCAACACATCATTGCTACCCAAGTTACAAGAATGTTGAGATCCAATATGACCTTTGTGACTACTAATTGTGACTCTCACAATATGTGACAATGTCCCTCTATCCTTGACATCTAGATTGACCAATTTAGGCATAGACCGTGTCATCCTCAGTACAATCTATATCTTGAACTCTAAGTAGACTCACTCTAATCAAATGAGCTCAATATCTCATATTGACTCATTTGGGCATGACCATGCACTTCGTGGTCTCACTCTATCAAGAATATCGATGTCACCCCCGTCATATAGGAGGGATAGATCCCATCTACATCACTCACATCCCTCCACATAATTTGTTACATACCCAGTAATCGCCTTTATAGTCCACCCATTTACGGGTGACGTTTGACGAAGCCAAAGTATGCAACTCCTTATGTAGGGAACCATGGTGACTTCAGGTCTAAGGACTAATAGTCACATGAGAAAGTATATGACACTCATATAATGATCCATGATACTTTCTCATGGCAGGTCATTCAGTATACATTCTCCAATGCATACCCATGTGTCAACTTGATATCTCATATCCATGACTTGTGAGATCAAGTCATCGTGTTGACCTACATTCTAGTCTCTACGCATTACCATTGTCCCTGAATGTTAATACTTGACTAGGAATGATTAAGAGTAGTGTTCTCTATATCATTTCATTATCGATTCTACCAATTGATTGATATAGATAAGAACCTTCTACTCAAGGACATTATTATACTTAGTTATTTGGCACCAATACAAGTAAATATAATAACCATGCCTTTATAAATAGGAATATGATACAATAAAGTCCATACAACAATCATCACATGATTGGCTCTAGGGCCTTCACTAACAGTTTGGCAGTATGCTGACCAAGGATTACCTTCTGCGAACCACTCTGCTCTCTACTTGCATTGGGAAACCAGCTTCCGGCGCTACCCTCCAGATCGTTTTAAATTGTAGCTTGATGTATTGCTTTAGAATAGTCATCATTAAGGGATTCGGATCATTACACATAGCTCCCTTTTTTGTCTTCTTTCTTTTTTATAGCCCGCAAGAGAGAAATTAAGGTTAATACAAATGATTCACCAAGTGTATTTATATTTACCATACATCTAATGACATGTTGAGTCGTCGCATACATTTCCCAAGAAACCCCTCAATTATTTTCTTCGCCCATCACCCCTTAGACAATATGAAAATGCTTCAAGTGTACGGCATTCCAGGGTCGAGGGAGTTCCTTATCCTGATCATCTTTCAAATAATAAGCCGACCCTGCCACGTGGCGTGTTACCACATAGGGTCCTTCCCAATTGGGAGCCAACTTCCCCGGATCTCTAGCTGGATTGACCTTGTGTAGAACTAAATCTCCTTCTTGAAACCTCCGGGGCTTTACCTTTTTATTAAAGGCTTGTTGTACCCTCCACTTATAAAATTTCGCTCACCTCTACGCCTGTTCCCTCTTTTCTTCCAACAAATCTAGCTCAGTGCCACGAATGATTTGATTTTGCTCTGGCTCATAAACTTCCACTCAAGCGCTACTTAAAAGGGCCTCCACCAGAATGATGGCCTCCGTTTCGTATACCAGGCTGAAAGGAGTTTAACCTTTTACACTTTTTGGAGTGGTTCGGTAAGCCCATAAGATCGCTGGCAACTCCTCCACCCAGTTTCCTCTCTGAGCACCCAATTTAGTCTTCAATCCTTGAATAAGAATTCTGTTAGTTATTTCGACCTGCCCATTAGCTTGAGGGTGAGCTACAGAAGTAAAAGCTTGCTGGATATTAAGACTTTTGCACCATTCCTTAATCTTTTTTTCCTGGAACTGTCGTCCATTGTCACTAACTAACCTTCTGGGAATTCTATATCGGCAGATAATATTCTTCCATAGGAACTATATCACAGCATTCTCAGTGATTTTGGCAAGGGGCTCTGCTTCCACCCACTTGGAAAAGTAATCCACAGCCACCAATAAGAATTTTTTCTACAAAAGTGCCACAGACATGGGGCCCCACTATATCCATTCCCCACTGATCGAAGGGGCATGAAGCAACAACAACTTTCATCAATTCAGCAGGTCGTTCAGACCGGTTTCTATGCTTCTGACAGGCCGAACAGATTTGCACTATATGAGCTGCATCTTGTTGGAGAGTGGGCCAAAAGTATCCTACTAACAAGACTTTCCTCGTCAAAGCTCTCCCTCCTAAATGATTGCTGCAGAAACCTTCGTGGATTTCCCAGAGTACCGATTCAGCATCTTCCTTTCCCAAACACTTCAGTAAAGGCCGCCCAAAAGATGTCTTGTACAGGTCTCTGTTTAGGATGGTGAATCGTTTTGCTCTGCTCATTAAAACGGATGTCGCTTCTCTTTCCTCTGGAACCTTTCCTTGTTGTAAATATGCCATAATGTTAGACCTCCAATCAGGGATCTAATCTGGTTCTAGTACGGCCCCCTCCACATTGTATATCACCAGAGAAGTAGGGACTTCCACACAAACCGTCTCAAGTTGCTTCACCCCTTCTATAGCGCTAGCTAACCCGACCAACTCATCCGCCTTCCAATTATTCTCTCTCGGAATATGTTTTAAGAGAACTTGCTAAAACTGAGCCTTTTCCTTCTCAAAATCCTATAAATATTTTTGCAATCTTTCTTCCCGAACCGTGAAAGAGCCCTGAAGTTGTGACACTACCAACTGGGAGTCCGAATGGATTATGACGAAAGTTGCTCCTACGGCTCTGGCAGCTTGTAACCTTTCTAAAATAGCTTCATATTCTTCTTCATTGTTGGATGCCTGATATCCCAGATGCACGACTATGCGAGTTTCCTCTTTCCCAGGGGATATTAATAGTACTCCCACCCCGTTGCCTGCAGACCCAGAAGAGCCGTCCACAAATACATTCTATACCTCCGATCCCTCTTCTTTTGTCGATGAGCCATCCTCTGAACCAACATGTACTTCTTCTAGAAAATCAGCAAGAGCTTGAGCCTTAATGATGGTTCGGGGTTGATAATGAATGTCATACTCACTTAACTCCACTGTCCACTTAGCCAATCTACTAGAAAAATTAGGCTTAGTAACCACCTTGCCTAATTGACTGTGAGTTAAGACATTAATTGAATGAGCTAGGAAGTATGGCCTCAACTTGCGGGCTATCAAAACTAGAATATATGCCAACTTCTCCAGCTCAGTGTATCGTGATCCAGCTCCTTTCAAGATATGACTGGTATAATAAATAGGTTGTTGCTGAGAACCTTGTTGTTTCAACAATACTGAACTAATAGCTCCTTTTGAAATAGCTAGATACATCCACAAGGGCTCTCTTGTTACTGGTTTGGCTAACAGTGGAAGTTCAGCTAAATATTTCTTCATTTGTCTGAAAGTCTGTTCGCATTGATCATCCCACTGAAATTTAGTAGCCTTACACAAAATCCTGAAGAAAGGTAGCCCCTTGTCTGTTGATCTAGCTATAAATCGGGACAAGAAAACAATTCTCCCTACCATCTTTTGAGTTTCTCACAGATTAGTGGGCGACTTCATATTGCATAATGCCTGCACCATCTCCAGATTAGCCTGTAGTTCATTCTCAGTTACAATATACCCCAAGAATTTCCCTCTCTTCACACCGAACAAACATTTTTTGGGGTTCAATTTCATGTTATATCGCCTCAAAGTAGCAAAAGTTTTGTTTAGGTCAGTAACCATATCCCGAGTGGTTTTTGATTTAACTAAGATGTTGTCAACGTAAACTTCCACATTCTTGCCTTTTTGTTTTGCAAAGATTTTATCCATGAGCCGCTGGTACGTGGCCTCCACATTTTTTAGACCAAATGGCATTACCATATAGACATATAGCCCTCCTGTTGTTACAAAACTAACCCTCTTCTGATCTTCTTTGGCCAGCGGTATCTGATGATATCCCTGGTAAGTATCCATTAAGGACACTACCTCATATCCCACCGTAGAGTCCACCAACTGATCAATGCGAGGAAAGGGGTAGCAGTCTTTAGGGCATGCTTTATTTAAATCACGAAAGTTAATACACATCCTCCATTGTCCCGAAGGCTTGGGGATCAGAACTACATTAGATACCCACTCAGGGAATTGAATCTCTTTAACATGACCCACTTTCAATAATTTATCTACTTCCTCAGCTATCACTTTGTCTTTTTCGGGTCGAAAATGTCGTCGCTTCTGCTAAACGGGTCGAACCCATCTGGTAATGTTGAGATGATGTTCAGCAATGTGAGGGTCGATCCCCATAAGGTTATGCACATCCCCAGCAAAGATATCTTCATTTTTCTTTAAGCAGGCCACCAGCTCCTCCTTAGCCTCGAGTTGTTGGGCTACCCGAGTGACTTTTCCGGAAGCTATCTCCACCAGCTCTTCTTCTTCTATTTTCCCCGCTTTAGGGAGAGACTCTTCCAGCACGCATACGTAAGAGATCACGATGGCTTTTCCTTTAGGGTCGTCTGCTCTGGCCTTCTTTTCGTCATCCCTGACCATTTGTACGTAGCAGCTCCGGGCTGCCTTCTGCTTGCCTTTGGCCTCTCCAATCAGTTGCCCGACCAAAAATTTCACCTTCTAGTGGTAAGGAGAAGCCACCGCCTGAAAAATAGAAAGGAAGGGACGACCCAGAATTGCATTATAAGTGGACGGAGCATCCACGATAAGAAAAGGAACAATGTTGGTTTTCTGGCTGGGCTTTGTGCCTAGAGTGAGGGGCAATGAGATCTGCCCTATGGGATGGACCACATGTCCCGCAAACCCGAAGAGAGGAGTGGCCACGTCCTCCAGCTGAGCATTTCCTAGCTGCATCTATCTGAAGGCCTCTTGGAAGAGGATGTTGACAGAGCTTTCCGAATCGACTAATACTCGGGCCACTTCATAGTTGGCCAGGTAAATATGGATCACCAGAGCATCCATATGAGGCAGCAAAATGCCTCGGAGATCTTCGGGCCTGAATGAAACTTGCGGCGCAGTTTGGACAGCCTGATCAATAACTATAGGGAAGTTCTCCATGAGACGGGCATATGATTTCTGCGCCCAATTGGAATCCCCATCAGTGGGTCCCCCTACAATAACATGAATAATCTCTCGTGTGAGGACATCATTCAGATCAGATGAAGGGCCCTTACTTGACGGGCCTCCTTGTGAAATACCCTTTTGGGCTGGAGTCTGAGGGTCTAGAGGAAAAGTAACCTACGATCGTTGGTTATAGGGCCCCGGATGAGCCATGTTGGGTTGTTGGCCTCGTCGTGTCGGTCTCCCCGTTTGAGGTCGCACATGTGGGTAAGAGGCACGGATACGCTCCAGTTCTTCTTACAATTTAAAACATCGGGCACTGGTGTGGCCATATTCCATATGATACTGGCAAAAGAACGGGGTGGGAGGGTTGTGAGGAACTCCCCTATACCCCATTGGTCGTTGCAGAAGACCTTGCTGGTTATGGAACTCCATCTCCCATTCTTTCCAAGTTCTTGAGGGAGGGACTACATTTGCGGCCATGATCTGCAACGGAGGTGTGGGGCGAGCTCCTTGTATCAATAATCGAGGTCTGGGAGCCTCTGGTAGAAAGGGTCGCACATATTCTCGTCGGAGAGGTGCTCGAGGGGCTGCTGGGTGACTTCTTTCTGTAGGGACCATTACGGAGGCTCGTTCGACTCTCCGGATCTTCAGCCCTTCTTCCTCATTAATATATTTTTCTGCGCTGCTCAGCAGTTCTTCATAGCTGGTCGTGGGCTTCCTCAAGAGTGAGCTAAAGAAAGGACCCTCCCTTAGCCCATGTGGAATGGCCACTCTGAAGGCATCTGATCTTGTTGAGGGGATATTTTTGGCAGTGGAAGTGAATCGATGAAGATACCCTCTGAGTGACTCTGAGGGCCCCTGCGTAATGTGCAGCAAGACGAAAGCAGCATACGTGTACGCTTTACAACTGGCAAACTCTTGACGGAACATCCCCTGAAAATCAGCAAAACAAGTAATAGTCCCCGAGGGCAGGGTATTAAACCATTTTTGCGCTGAGCCGGTTAAAGTGGTATGGAAGACTCGGCACTTGAGGGCGTCGGTATAGCAATGAAGCGAGGCGACTCTTGCAAACTATGATAGATGCTCCTCAGGATCCGTCGTGCCATCATACTTGTCCACCTGGGGATTTCTGAAGTATGAAGGCGGGATTTCAGAAAGGATGTCCATGGTGAAAGGACTGGGCTCGTAAATCTCCAGAGCCTTAGTTGAATGGCTTTCGCCTTGCTCTTCTCGCCGAGCCTGGGTTACTGGCATAGTGGTTTGATGCACTCATCCCCCTAACCCCTCCCTAGGCAACACTTCGACATTGGTGGTTGTACGAAGTGGAGGGGGCATCTCTTGTGGCGAAGGTACCCAGTCCTTCTCCTCTCTTTAGCAAGGGCCTCAGCCACAGATGTGTCCACCATGGCTCTCAGCTACAATGGTAGTATTGTGATGGGATTTTCCTCTGCGAAGGAGGCTGCCGGATGATGTATCTCCTCTGGCTGCATCTCTACGTCTTACTCAGAATGTTTCCCACAGACGGTGCCAACTGATGCGGTCGTAGAAGGGTTTTTTGGCTTCCTTTCAATGCCAAGGAGCGTACAAGAAGCTTGAGGATTCTCTCCAGTCGTAATAGTAATGAGGTACGAAGAAGAGAAAATGCACGCAACACCAGCAATGAGAAAAGACACAAAATATAACGTGGTTCGGAACAAGGGTTCCTACTCCACGGGGGTGAGCTCTTTCACGAGCTACGGTGCCAAAGCACTTTCACTATAAACTTCCTCCTTCACGGAAAGAACTTTCGGAGGTGGAGGAGAAAACCTCTTACAATTAGCTAAATACATAGAAAGTATCAGAAATATGGAGCTCACTACTCTCCTTGTCTCCTTCTCCAACGATGTGGTTGCTCTCCCCTTCGGATGTGCCTTCGTCTCTCACTTGTTGGAATAATGCGGATCCTCCTTCTCTTCTCCTACTTCTCCCTTTTATCCTCCTTCCTCTGACCAGCTGTTACACCATGAACCTTGTTCATCATACACGTGGCCACCTTGCTGATATGGCGAATCATTCTGTTATAGACACGAGGAGTGAAGGCTCCTCCAAATATTATGTGGGGGCCCTCTTTTGTTGTGTAACAACCTCTTATCTATATTTCAGGAAATATTCTAGCCCATCCCTTTAAACCACTTACCTTCAGTAAAGCTAGCCTAGACCTACCGCTCATGTGTAGCGTAGCTCTTAGGCTTTTCCTGGTAGCCCGAACCAACTTCTATTCTTCCCGTACCGAACCATCTCTAGTGCCCACTAGACCGAGCTGATTCTCATCCGTCTCGTATCGGATCAATCTTCAAATTCACTCGGTCATACCAACCTCCTCAAACCGTCCACTCGAGCCAATTTCCCCATACTGACGTGCCCGAACCGTTCTTCTCAGACTCCTCCCACCGAACCGGCTACTTGGTTCGGACAGTGTCCTATGCGCGGGTCTTTTTACCTTATTCATAGAAAAGAGGTAGCATCAGTACCAATTACAATTTTTTTCCATGTTATTAAGGTTGGACAGACCTCTGACTAAACCACTCTGACTCATTTTATCTACGAGTCTTGGGTGAGAGTGGCCGAGTCGTCGGTGCCACAACCAGGATTCTGTTAGTGCCTATAAGATCCACATATCTCCATAATGGTATGATATTCTCCATTTTGGGCTTAAGCCCTCATGGTTTTATATTTGGGCATTATCCAAAAGGCCTCAAACCAATGGAGATATCTTTTCATCTTATAAGCACATGATATTTTCCATGTCTTATTAATGTGGGACTTTGATTGTATTCCCAATACTCCAACAATTCCCCCCTCAAGCGAAGGACCATATTGACCCCCCTCAAGCCTATCCGTCCTTGAAGGACATCCTCTGCTTGATGTCCGATCTCAACCCACCAGGACTTCCTGCCAGTTGTCTAGTCCTTCTGGCCCAACTGGACTTCCTGCCAGTTGTTCGGTCCTCTCAACCCAACTGGACTTCCTACCTGGTGTCTAGTTCTCTTGATCCAGACATGGGAGCTCAACTTCTTTCGTTCGAGGTTCATGGCTTGACATGGACCATGGCTCTGATACCAATTGTTAGTGCCTATAAGATCCACATATCTCCACAATGGTATGATATTGTCCATTTTGGGCCTAAGCCCTCATGGTTTTATTTTTGGGTTTTACCCAAAAGGCCTCAAACCAATGGAGATATCTTTTCATCTTATAAGCACATGATCTTTTCCATGTCTTACCAATATGGGACTTTAATTGTATTCCCAATACTCCAATAGATTCCTCTTACTGTGTCATTAGACACTTGGTTGAGGAGTTGGGTAAGTTAATTATGTAAATGTTGTTATTCCTAGTTCCTTTAAGTATAATTTTTGAAGTATCATTATTTTTTATTAGACATTCATTTTGTAAGAAGGTAATTTTATAGTTGTTATCACACAATTGGCTTACGCTAAGTAAATTAAAATTGAAATTCTCAACTAAAAGTACATTACGAATTATAAAGTTAGAGTTCAGCTCAATATCACCTGAACCGATGATTTTGAGCTTCCCGTTGTTTCTGAAGGCTACCAATCCTTGACTTTTGAATCTGAGCTTCGAAAATTTTATTCGATCTCTGGTCATGTGTCGGGAGCACCCACTATCCAACATCCATTGATCCTACACTTATAGTAGTTGGATCGGACATTGGAATTTTAAAGTTGGTTGAATATTTTAGCCTAATAGGCATCTCAGCCTTTCTGCATGATCAAACATATTAACCATATATGTTTTTGAGATGACTTCAATTTTACTTGATTAAGTTTAGTGAATTGAAAATAGTCAACCTTGGGTTAGATTTGGATTTAACCCTTAGTTCGTCAAGTAACCTTTTCGAGAAATTGGCTTCTAGGTCGTGACGAGGCACAGAGGCCTTCTTTGATCGGAACAATGACCACTTCCTTAGACAAAGCCAAATTCAAGAAATTGATCACTTGAGTCACTTAAGATTACTTCCTGGTCTAACTAGTTTAGGATACGGTGAGGTAGCTTCAGCTAGTTCAACTTAGTCAAGTGCACCAAGCTAGATACATCTTATCTAGTTCGAACACACAAGACTTCGTTTCCCTAACGTACTATCATCTCGTCGTATCCTGATACTATGTTGTCAAGGTTGACTAACTATTAGCCCTTTCTAGCCATTCTAAAAATTAAAATAAAAATTAACTAAGCATGCAAGTCTAATTCAAAAAATAAAACAAACAAATTTAGTACTAGCTCCCCCTTGGACCATTGAATCGATTCGGTCTTTCCATGTAGTGGATTTGGTCCTTAGGAACCCAGTACTTGTTAGATCCTAATTGTGAATTCAAAAAAGTTTTTGGTACCCATGCTTAAACTTGTTGTCTATTTCAATTTACAATTAACATATAAGACTTATTTGTTGTAGTTGATCTAAACCCGAGTCCGATTTTATTATACACAACCCTTTGTGATCCAAGTAATAGGTCAAGACCCTTGGACCCCAAAGTGAACCTTTCCAATGTTTGCCTAAGGTCTTGGACTTTCCCTTTCAAGAGAGAGTTCTCTTCTTCAAGTTTTTTAACTCGAGTTGAGTTCTTCTCTTGAACTCGACTAGCAAAGAGGTTAGGGAGACCTCATGTTTAAGGAGTTTAACCTCCTCAACTAAGGTCTCGACCATGGACTCGGACTTAGCTAACTTTTTAGTTAAATATTTAATTGCATTGTAAAGCATATCAATTAAGGACCAACTTAACTTGATTGAGTCTCTTGAATCGGATACGGATCCATGGCTTGTCTTGAATTGAAGTTCATCTTCGGATCTGGAGTCGGACTCGATCTCGGACTTGCTTCAGGTTCGGACTCATCTTCAGGTTCGATCGGCTTATCCATGAACACAAGATTATTGAGCTCATCTTCCTCCTCCGATGACTCCTCCCATGTTGCATTGAGCGCCTTCTTCTTGAATTGAGATGGTTTGTTCTTTAGTCTTGGGCAATCCGATTTGATGTGGCCCATCTTGTTGCATTCGTAGCATCTATAGTTGGTGTTAGTGTCATCCCTTAGTGCCAATCATGAGATGATTGATTAGGGATCATGTGTATCATATTTCATTAATAAAAGGCAAAGATTATTTATTATATTTATTTTATGCATGTGCCAGCTAAAATAAATATAATAATGCCCTTAAATAGTAGGTTCTAATATACAGTATATCAATTGGTAGAATTGATTATGAGAAGCTATAGAGAACACTATTCTTAATATTCCTAGTCAAGTATTAATAGACAAGGGCAATATTAATACATTGAGACTAGCATGTAGATCAATGGATGACTTGATCTCACAAGTCATGGATATGTGACATCACATTGACACATGGGTATATATATTGGAGAATATATATACTGAATTGACCTGCCATGAGAAAGTGTCATGGATCATTATATGAGTGTCATATACTTTCTCATGTGACCATTGGTATGAATAGTCCTTAGACCTAAAGTCACTACAGTTCTCTATATTAAGAGTTATGTACTTTGGTATCGTCTAACGTCACCCATAACAGGGTGCACTATAATGGCGATTACTAGGTATGTAATGAATTATGTGGAGGGATGTGACTGATGTAGATGGGATCTATCCCTCCCATATGATGGGAGTGATATCTTTGGACTCTTGATAGAGTAGGACCACGAAATGCATGGTCATGCTCAAATGAGTCAATATGAGATATTGAGCTCATTTGTTTGAGTGAGTCTACTTGGGGATCAAGAAACATAAAGATCGATAAGGGGATGACACGGTCTATGCCTCATTGATCTATTTAAGATATCAAAGATAGAAGGACACCGTTATACATGATAATAGCACGGAAAGGTTGTCAGATCTTGACGATCTTGTAACTTGGGTAACAATGATGTATTGCTAGATGTTGCTCATTGCTTATGTATCTAAAATGGTTTTAGACACATTGCCAACGTTACAAGAGCCTATAGGGTCACACACAAATGGCATTCTGTTTTGGAGATGGTTTCTTTTAGTTGGACTAAAAGAACAATTGAGCATGTGGCCAAGACTTGAGTTAGACTCAAGTTGAACCATGGAAGATGATTCATCATCATGCATGATTAATGTGATTAATCATGCATGGGAATACCAAGGGCCTTGGTATTCATGATGAAGAGGAATACCAAGGGTCATGGTATTCAATAGGAGATAAGGGCATTGATGGAAAGGGTTGCTAATGGCTTGGTGATTAATGCTTTGAACATGAAAAGCTAAAAGGGATGAAGCCAATTGGAATTGGGTAGAGGTGTTCCAATGTGCAAGCCAAAAAGCCAAGAGAAGTGTTCTCTCATCCCTCTTCTTCCTCTCCCTCTTCTTCCAAAGGGTTCTTGGCATTTTGCTAGGGGTTGCTAGCACAACGTAACTCCAAAATGGGTGGGTGTCAGTGTGGATACCTTAGAGATACGGTTATCCTTATCGTATTGAGATCCGACAACATTTGGAAAAGCTGGATTGCGAAGGGCACGCACCGAAGGTATACTTCTCTTTCTAGATAAGATCTAGAAAAGTAGGGTACGAAACAACTTATATAGTTTTGCATGGATCTCTGGTGGGATCCGGTTTATAGTTATTGTTTCCACTGCGGTTGTGCGAAGTATTCGCCCGCGATGTTGTGAACATCATATCCGGAATTTTCCCAACAGTTGGAACTTTGCTTTTCCTTGGATTGCTTGATCGGGCATTTTTGGCTCTTGATCATCTTCCGAACTAGATTCACTAGTTCGGTCTCTATCTCATCGTTCACCTCTGATTCGTACTCTTGTTCTTCTTCTTCGGGAGGTGGTTTGCTCTTTGCCTTCTTCTTCCGACCTGCAACCAAAGCAATTCCTTTTTCGACCGGGACCGCATTAGATTGTTTGTGTAATTCAAATTCTGAAAAAAGTTCATCTAACTTAATCTTATATAGATCTCTAGATACCTTATAGGCATCAACCATGGATGCCCACAAGGTGATGCTAGGAAATGCGTTTAATGTGTACCTTATTATGTCCCCATTCACCACCTTTTGTCCGATCGAGTGGAGTCCATTCATGATCTCCTGAATCCTTGCGTGTAATTGAGTGGCGGTCTCATGTTCCTGCATTTTCAAATTAAATAACTTATTTAAAAGAAGGTCTCTTTTGTTGGATCGAAATGAGCGCTAGAGGGGGTGAATAGCGCAAAACAATTTTTCTTTTCGTTCGTCGATTCGATAAATAAAAAGAGAAAAGTGCAGTGAAAAATAAATATGAGACTCGTTTGTTATTACTTGGTTCACAGCCTTCCAGCTGCTAATCCAAGGCCCTAACGGTCCTAGACCATGTACGGAGAGAAAATCACTAAAATACTCCTCCTCGTTGGAGGTAGGAGTAAGCGAGTACAAGAAATAACAAAGACTTGAGGTAGAGGGACACTCCCCCTCTCCTCATTGCGATTAAAGCTCCGATAAAAGTAAAGTTTACAAGATTTGAAATGAACTTAAAGTAAAGCTTTTACCGACGACCTAAGAGATGGAATTTAAGCCCGGATTATCGTCATTTCGGCAGTGCTTCGTCGTCGTAGGATCGTCGTAGGTAGCGGCGTTGCGGGAGTAATTGAGAGAACTTAGGATTGATGAAATGGTGAAGAATGACCCTTCTTTTATAGCCTTGAGAAACCCTAATCGTTGAGCTCTTGATCCTATCACCAAAGCCACCTCACCCTTGAAGAAAGGGATGAGTTTTTGACTCTCTTCGAAGCTATAATTTGACCATCAGTCGATTGCTCAACCCTACCAGTCGACTGATATAGGCAGTAGTCGACTGACAACAGTCGACAGTCGACTGTTGCTAGAGTTTCCAGTTGCAATGAAGAGTTAGCTCGAAAATGCAGTTAATATAAGTAAATTTGATGGTCATGTACCATCCGATCTCAACTTAGACCTTCCATGGGAAGTCTTGGTCGGATCGTCACCTAAGGACCTCCCTATACGGAGGACACGACCTTACTTACGCTCACTCACACAAGCTTACCTCAACCTTTTACCTTTGAAGCTTCGCTTCTGGTCTCCACCTGATTTCTTCGGCTCCCTCCGAAGTCCTCCCGGTGTCGCCCGACCACCACGGTTCCCTCCGGGTGTCACTGACCTTCGGCTTAGCTTAGCATTCCTGCACACTTGATTCAGCTCGTGAGATAACGATGTAAACTTAACTTTGTGTCTTTGCCATAATCAAAACACAGGTTCGATTATCTGGTGCCCTTGTACCAACAATCTCCCCCTTTTTTATCTATGGCAAACCAACACAAAGTTAAGGGAAATTTAAAGCATGAAAATAAGTAAAGTAAACGATAAACTAACTTAAAAGAACTCCCCCTTAACCTAGGTGAGTTAAGGGGGAGAAGAGCGTAAAGTATTTCTTGCTTTACTTATTTTTAAAATTTAAATTTTGTGGTACTCCTCCTTAACTTACGCTCTTCTCCCCCTTTTGCCATGAATCAAAAATAAGGTCGAGGGTTTATAAAAAATAAGGGGTTTTAAAATGCATAATATTATAGCATGCATAAAAAAAAGTGAGTATGAGTCCAAGTATGTGTCTCGAATTGGTTTAAGTAAATTGGTTCGAGGTATATCCCTCTACACCAACAATAAGTTTTTAAAACTTAGCTTTGATTTTCAAAATACTTATAAGATAATTTTCAAGAATAAATTTAAATATTTATAACCCTTAGGGTTAGTTTGCTCTCCCCCTTAGTCAATTATATGAAGTATAAGAGAGTTAGGGGGCGCTAAACTTTGACCTAGAGAATTTTATAGTTAATATTGGCCGATTATAATTATTCGTTTAAGCGTAATAGTTAAAAAAATAGATGGATTTTGGAAAAAGTTATGTATATTATAATTATTCCTTAATCATCTCACTCATTCTATGTGTCTTAGAATTTGTTCGCCTTATATATTTTGTGAGATGATTTGAACTTAATTAAAGCTAGTCAACCTTGGGTTAGATTCGGATTTAACCCTAAGCTCATCAAGTCACCTTTTCGAGAAATTGGCTTCCAGGTCGTGGCGAGGCTGTTGGGTTTCCGGCACCGCGGCGTGTGTGTGTTCGATCACGTTTCGTAAACATGAGCACAGCGGAAGCAATAAAAATAATAAATCTACATTTATTACAATACACACAACACACGCATGCATAGTACAATAAGTGTAGACATAACCGTAAATTTAAATTTGCAATAAAAGGAAATTTATCTACGTTATACCTTTCGTATGACGTGTAGCGGGAACGGCATCAACCGGAACGATCCTCGCTAGAATCGTCTCTATCCGTATCCACGCCGAATTCCTCGGGATGACTTCGCTAAGCCACGAGCTTCGTCTTCATACGGGTTACTAGCCTCGTGTTGAAGACGACGTGATCGAGAGATGATCACGATCCGAATCCAAATTCGGATCCTAATATGAGTTCTCAAAACTCGCTTCTCCGGAGAGGTATTCATCAACCAATTGACGAATCCTTCGTCCTCCACCTCAGAGGATTACCGGAGATCGAATCCCCAGTAGTTTAGCCGCTGTCGGAGCTCAAATCGTCGTCCAAACGATGCTCCGACAAGAGGAGAACAAGCTGTCCAGAAAACTGGACAGCTTTGGTGGAGGAGTAGGCGCCGGCCAAAACAAGGAAGCCAAGTGCTCACCTTTTTACCGAAGCCTAGGAAGATCACTGGAGGGTCGCCGGAGGATCACCGGCTAAAGCTTAGACGCCGACAAGGACTTGGACGGCGGCAAAAAAGCTGGGCGGCAAAGGAGGTTGGGCGGCAACTCCCTCAAAGGGGTGGGCGGCAACTCCTTGCTAGGGTTTTGGATTAGGGCTTAATTATCCCTTAAGCCCTCTTTTATAGAGAACTAATTCTCTTAATGGTTATTAGATCATAACCATTAGGCCCGTTAACCCGCTCCATTAAGATAAGTTAAAATAAACCAAACCATGATGGTTTATTTTAAGTTAAAACGAACCGAACCATCTTTTGGTTCATTCGTTTAAAATAAACCAAACCCTTTGGTTTATTCTCCTCCATTGGATTAGAACCAAACCATTTTGGTTCGTCCATTATGTCTTCATAAGACATGGCCCATCCACGCTTCCATTGCGACTGAAACGATTTCATGCTCGCTTCTTGTTTGGTCCAACCAAACCTAGTTTCTCTCGGTTTGAGAATCCCATTCTCAAGCTCGTTTTAAATCCTTCGGATTACGCTCGTTGTGCGTGTGACCAAATAGGTTCTCAGTTTATGTTGGCCGTCTATAATTAACCATTAATTATAGAACGATCATGAGTAGCACCTAGTAGTACATCATGATCCCCAATTAATCGAAAAGATCAACGGTTGATCCAGAACTATTTCTGAAACCCTTCAGCAGCTCGAATGATTCGTGCCCCATTCCCTTCACTCATCTTATACCCACTTGGTTCAGGACATGGTCTATTGTGTCAGTCCCCATAAGGTTGACTATGTCACACCTAGCCTAAGTATCATTTCCTCGTCCTACGGATTCTAGTTACTCCACATGTATCGAAGAGTACCTTACTCTAAACATGTAATGCTTTGGCCAAAGACTTTAGTAACAATCCGACGAGAGGCCATGGGTATATATCTCCTCGCAAGGAGTGGTGAATCCTTTATAGGCTATTCAAACACCTTCGATCACTTCGACTTATACCCAATCATCCCGGGTCCACATCTCCTTAGAGATGTTTGCTTAAGATGTCAAAGCATAAGTCTCCATGATCAAGATGACTTGAATACCGCAAGTCAAAGGAACATCGCACTTAAGCTACAAAGAAGAACTTCATTGACATATCTATATATGCAGAGAACCATATGAAGTCTTACGGCTGGTCACTCCAATGAACTAGTTACCATAACTAGCATCCACGATTAACTCCGGACATCACAATGTCTCCAGCCAGTGAGAATCAGCTGCTTGGATACACCAAGGAGTATACCTCGTGCTAGACTTGACAGAATTGATGGTGTCCAAATCCATCAATTCATCGACTAGGGATAATTCCGATACATCACAATTACACATGTAGAGATACTCACTAGTTGTGATCCAATCACAAATTCTCTCATGCTATGAATCGTATCGAGGACATTCAGTAAATGAGTTTAAGATACAATCAAATACATAAAACATGTATACTCAAATAGTGAATCTTCATTTATCATATAAATGGTTCATACATAAGGCGATTGCCTTAGGACATCTCTCATATATTACTAACAGACTCCCACTTAGCCTAATGCCAATCACTACGGTATCCAATACCATAAGCTCTAACATGACCCTCAAACTTACTTTGAGGTAATGCCTTAGTCAAAGGATCCGCTAAGTTCCTTTCAGTGGGAATTTTCTCGATTTGTATTTCGTTCCTACTGATGATCTCTCTGATAAGATGATAGCGGCGAAGCACATGTTTGGATCATTGATGAGACCACATCAAGTTCAGAGATGAACTTCTTGATCCAAACTGCTTCCTTTGCTGCTTCCAAAGCTGCAATGTATTCTGCCTTAGTGGCAGAATCCGCTATAGCGTCAAGCTTGGAACCTTTCCAACTTATTGCGCCTCCATTCTAGGTGAATACATACCCAGACTGAGACATGGAATCATCCTTGTCTGTCTAGAGCTGACATCCGTATACCCACGTATCACCATGTACCCTTCTCCATATATTAAGAACACATCCTTAGTTCTTCTCAAGTACATAAGGATCGTCTTAACAGCCACCCAATAATCCATTCCTGGATCAGACTGGTATCTGCTCGTGACACTCAAAGCATACGATACATCGGGTCTCGTACATAACATAGCATACATGATAGATCCTATTGCGGATGCATAGGGAATCTTACTCATGCAAATCCTCTCGTCTTCTGTGTGCGGACACATAGACTTCGAGAGGTGTATCCCATGCCTGATGGGTAGGAAACCTTTCTTGGATTCCGACATGCTAAACCTCTTTAGCACTCGGTCTATATATGTAGACTGCGAAAGACCAAACAACCGTTTCGATCTATCTCTATAGATCTTAATCCCGAGGATGTAGATTGCTTCTCCCAGGTCTTTCATAGAGAATGTCTTGGATAACCAAATCTTCACTGACTATAAGATTGAAACATCATTTCCTATAAGTAGTATGTCATCGACATACAATACTAGGAACACAACTGCACTCCCACTAACCTTCTTGTACACACAAGGTTCGTCTGGATTTTGTGAGAAATCAAACTTTTTTATTGTCTCAACAAAATGGATATTCCAGCTCCTGGATGCTTGCTTCAATCCATAAATGGACCGTCGCAATTTGCATACCTTGGTTTTATCAATCGATGTGAAACCCTCAGGTTGTATCATATACACGTCCTCGAGCAGGTTTCCATTAAGGAAAGCTGTTTTCACATCCATCTTCTCATAATCATAATGAGTCGCTATGGCCAGGAGCATCCGAATGGATTTAAGCATAGCTACAGGCGAATAGGTTTCGTCATAATCAACACCTTGTTTTTGACGATATCCTTTCGCCACCAATCTAGCCTTATAGGTAATCACATTACCATCCATGTTGGTTTTCTTCTTGAAAACCCACTTGCACCCTATAGGCTTTATGCCTTCAGGTGGGTCAACCAAGTTCCAAACTTAGTTTTCATACATGGAATCCATTTCCGACTTCATGGCACCAAGCCAATTATCCCTTTCTGAACTTGTCAGCACTTCTTCATAACTGGTAGGCTTCTCATCATCAATGAGTAACACGTCGTTCGATTCACTTACGAGAAATTCATATCTCTCAGGAATATTGCGTGTTCTACCAGATCTACGAAGATGTGGTGTTACAATAGGTCCAGTCGATTGCTCATCACTATGAGTTGTCGACTGTTGTGCTTCACCAGGTATCTCATCAATGTATATTTGAGTCTCTCGAGCCTCCTCAAGCTCGACGACACTCCCACTGTTTTCTTGCAAGAGAAACTCTTTCTCTAGAAACACAGCATGCCTTGAAACAAACACCTTTTGTTCCACAGGATGATAGAATTGGTAACCCCTTGTTTCCTTAGTGTTGGGAATCGGTTGGTCGGCTAGAGGGGGGTGAATAGCCCTCGTTCGTTGGATGTCGTATTTTGCTCATCTACAAAACGTTAGCGCAAGCGAAAGCAATAAACTAAGACAAGACAATAGAAATAAGACAAAGACAATACAAACACGGAGATGTAACGTGGTTCACGGCTACGCCGCTAATCCACGGTCTGATTCGTCCACGGTGAATCACTCCGCAATCTATCCACTAGATCTCTCCTTTGCACAAAGCTAGATGGAGGTAACCTCTTTACAACAACACTCCTCTTACAAATATAATGAAAATAAGCTTGGGTAAGAGGATGGAAAGCTTTAAGGAACTTTGGGAGAGTGTTAGAGTGTAAGCATTTTTCTCCCAAAGCCTTACCCCCTTCCTTTTTATAGAGGAAGATGGTTTCTTCCCGTTGACATAGGATCAGTTGACTGATGGCACCCATCAGTCGACTGGTCCCGTAGCCGTTGCCCAATAACGGCCGCTTTCCACGTTTGATACCATCCAACGGTAATGACATCAATCGACTGATGGCACCATCACCGACCGGGTGCTCGATCAATGAGTGCCCAAAGTCGACTCCATTCTCGCGTTCGCATTCGTTATCACCGACCGCCATTCATCGGCACGATCACTGTAATCACGATCGCTACCATGGCGGGCCGATCGCTAAGCACTGACTTTTATACCACCGACGAATCCATCGATTTTGAGTAGTCGATCACGACATGGCAATGATCAAAACTCATCCGGCATTATTAGCAATACGCAACTGACAAGTTTCACCTAAGAGCTACCCTTCCCGGTTACAATCGCCACTCATCCCTGAGTCCTCGCCTCGGTTCTCTCTTCGCTCACGCCACGTCCCTCGACAGCATCAGGCGCACGGCTCTGCAATGCTCCTTCGCGTCCCTTGCCTCGAAGTCTACTTCCTCCAGCTTCACTCCAAGCTCCTCGTCCGGCGGTCCCTCGGATGCTCCAAGCACACGGCTTCCGCAAAGCTATCCTTCACCGACTTAAGGCACGAGTCATGAGATGTGAAACTCGCCATGGCTCCATGTGTGAATTACTAAGTCCTGCACGACTTCAACGCACATATCAAATCAACATATCAAACTAACTTAAACCCTTTGCTACACCATCAAAACCATATTACGGCAAGAGATTGCCCTAACAATCTCCCCCTTTTTGATGTGTGGCAATCCGTTTAAGTTAGGTAAAAACATTTGATATAAATTTTAAAGGAAAGAAAGCATGTAAACATAATCATGATATAGCAACATGCAACTCCCCCTTAATCCATGAAACTCTCTATGTAAATTTCTCCCTTAATTTCTCCCCCTATAATAATTAACTTAAACATAATCATTTCTCCCCCTTTGACACCATCAAAAAGATTATCACTAAGTTAAAAACACATGGCATCAAGTCTAATAGAAAGAAAATACCACAAGTTGATTAAAAATCGGAATTCAGCCTTTACCGGTCTGATATTCAGGCCATCAGTCGACTGGTTCAGATACCAGTCGACTGGCACGTGAATTTCGGGATTTTCTGATTTTCAGGCCGAATTTCAGAAATGCATTAAAAATTCCAGAAAATTCAAAAAATCATGAAATGTGGGGAACACATTTCTTTTAAGTATATCTATCAGTGAAAAATATGTTTTCATGAAAAATCATTATATTTCCACGTATTTGCCAAAAATCCAAAAGCTTTAAAAACTACTAGGTTTTTGATCATAAGAGTATCCATTTTAACACCTAGTCTTGCATCCAATTGTTTCAAAACATGAATACATATATTTTAAAGTAAGAAATTGTTTTGAAAACATATGAAATATCCAACCATGATCTTTGGGCAATATGTCTATGAATTAAACATAAGCCTTCCCCATGATTTGTCTATTATTGCTATTTTGATACTTTAAATGACCATCTAAATGCCATAGGCATTAGTGAACATTTGTATCATCCTAACATCTCACTCATGCTAAGTTTTCAATCAAGGTAGCCTATGGTGAGTGTGAGATGCATCCTAGGGGGTATTTGTGTATACTTAACCAATATGTTCATGCAATTCTATCATGGTTAAGTATCAACCTAATAATCCTCATGATCATAAAGACATATATGAATGAATTCTACATTATGATCATGAAACTCATGTATTCATCAAATAATAGTCATGCATTAGGTATTATATGATGATAATAAACAAAGTATTACCTAAAGCATGATTCAAACCTATTTCTTATGATAACGTGCCAAATTTCAAAAACATAAATCATGATTGTAAATATACATCGGAATTACATCAATCATCATGATTTAAGCATTATTATCTATTTATGGGTACGTTATCATCACCCAACACTATCTAAAAAAAAATATTGTCCCGTCATCCTAAGTCAACCAAAATATGATATAGATTAGGTCCATGTGGTTGACTACCCTAGGGGTTTTCTAACCCTTAAGGATGGATTTTGGAATCCAAAATAAGTTCTTTCCTATTGGGTTCACTAGATATTCCTTGGGGATCCATTTTCTAGCAATTACTTTCTTTTTATCTTGTCCCCTAGCTATTAGGCATTTGTAGGCCTTTTCATTTTTCTTTTCCTTATATCCTAGGCCTTTTTTGTTAAAACTTGCTCTTTGCCTCCCTATGATCATATTTAATGTGTTGGAGCCAATTGTGAATTTATCTAGGGCTTTGGTTAAATAATCTACCTTTTCCCTTAATGCCCTATTTTCCTCTATGCATGCATCATTGACATCCAAAGGCATATAGTCATGTGAGAATGCATCATCATGGCAAGAAGAAACATTATCATTTAAGCATGCTTTTTCTAGTTTTTGTTCTAAATCCTTAATTTGATTAAGCATGCTTTTATTTTTCTTTTTCATGCCAAATAACTCCTTAGTTAAACTAGAAATTATGGAAACTATTTTCTTAGGAGAGGCATTCGTTACCATAGTTTCCATATCCTCTTCTTCTTCTTCGGATGAGCAGGATGTAGAAGCTCCCCCTTCATTTGAGCTCTCCCCACTTGTGCTTGATTCTTCATTTGAGGAGGAGAAGGAGCAATCCGAGTCATGAAGAGCCATTAGTGCTAGGTTGGAGTAGACATGCTCTTCTTCTTCGGATGATGAGGAAGAAGCAACGTCATCCCATGTCTTGGCTTTGAGTGCCATGGCTTTCCCTTTTCCTTTTGCCTTCTTCTCTTCTTCCTTTCTCTTGCTCCCCTTCTTCTTCTTCTTTTCTTCCTTCTTTTTCTTCTCTTCCTTGCTCTTGTTTAGGAGGGGACAATTGTCTCTTATGTGCCCCTCTCCTTGGCAATTATAGCATATGACCTTCCCCCTTGGTCTTCTATTCCTATCATGAAATTTATCAAATCTAAGATTCTTAAATGCACGCCTTACCTTCCTTACCATGTAGGCTTCTTCCGTGCTATCCATGGAGGCGGTAGAGGCTTCATCGGATGAGGAGGAGGGGACTTCCATCTTCTTCTTCCCCTTGTTCGCTATCAAAGCTACTCCTCTTGAGGGTTGGATTCTAGGCTCTTCTTGTATTCCTTCTAGCCTAGTTTCATGAAGCTCCATTGTTGAGAAGAATTCCTCCAAGGTGCTTACTTCTAAGTTCTTGGAGATATAAAATGAGTCCACCATGGAGCTCCATCTTGAGGACCGGGGAAAGGCATCTATGACCTTCATTACCATATCCCGGTTTGATAGCTTCTCACCTACACTTGTTAGCCCAATTAATATTTCTTTAAATCTAGAATGTAGGGAAGTTACCTTTTCTCCCTTTTCAAGCTTAATATTTGATAGTTGGGAGCGGAGGAGATCTCTTCTCTCTAGCTTGGCTTCCGAAGTGCCTTCATGAAGTTCAACCAATCTCTCCCACATCTCTTTGGCACTTGAGCACTCCCCTATTCTATTTACTTCTTGTTGAGGGAGCACATTGTAGAGGTGGTGCTTGGCCTTTGAATTTGCCAAATACTCCTCTCTTTGTCTTTTGCTCCATCTCGATTTCTCCAATGGCTCCCCATCCTCGTTCCTAGGCAACTCGAAACCGTTTTCCATTATTAATAGAATTTCAAAGTCAGTTTCGAAGAATACCTCCATTCGCTTCTTCCACCAAGCGAATTCGCCATCGAACTTCGGTGGATGGATATTTGAGCCGACCATTTTGAAAATTTGCTTGTTGTAGCGGTTAGTCCTCGACAAGCTTTCCTTGGCTCTGATACCACTTGTTGGGAATCGGTTGGCCGGCTAGAGGGGGGTGAATAGCCCTCGTTCGTTGGATGTCGTATTTTGCTCGTCTACAAAATGTTAGCGCAAGCGGAAGCAATAAACTAAGACAAGACAATATAAATAAGACAAAGACAATACAAACACGGAGATGTAACGTGGTTCACGGCTACGCCGCTAATCCACGGTCCGATTTGTCCACGGTGAATCACTCCGCAATCTATCCACTAGATCTCTCCTTTGCACAAAGCTAGGTGGAGGTAACCTCTTTACAACAACACTCCTCTTACAAATATAATGAAAATAAGCTTGGGTAAGAGGATGGAAAGCTTTAAGGAACTTTGGGAGAGTGTTAGAGTGTAAGCATTTTTCTCCCAAAGCCTTACCCCCTTCCTTTTTATAGAGGAAGAGGGTTTCTTCCCGTTGACACAGGATCAGTCGACTGATGGCACCCATCAGTCGACTGGTCCCGTAGCCGTTGCCCAATAACGGCCGCTTTCCACGTTGGATACCATCCAACGATGCGCATCGATCGTGATGGCACCATCGATCGGGGTGCTCGATCGGTCGAGTGCGTCAGTCGACTCCATTACGTACCGTGAAGCAGTGCCATCGATCGGCCATTCCTTGGCGATCGTGTCGACATCGATCATTGCGATCCATGGCGATCAGCGCCAAGCACTTGACCGGTCTTATACCAGTCGATCGAACCATCGACTTAGAGCAGTCGACTGCCATGACATGGCAGTCGACTGGTGTCGGGAAAACACATCCGACACTTGGCCAAATGGCCAAGTTTCACCTAAGAGCTACCCTTCCCCAGGTTACAATCGCTCACTCTCATCTCTCGGAGTCCCTCGCCTTCGAAGTTCTCTTCATTCTCGGCCACGTCCCTCGACAGCATCAGGCGCACGGCTCTGCAATGCTCCTTCACGTCCCTTGCCTCGAAGTCTACTTCCTCCAGCTTCACTCCAAGCTCCTCGTCCGGCGGTCCCTCAGATGCTCCAAGCGCACGGCTTCCGCAAAGCTATCCTTCACTGACTCAAGGCACGAGTCATGAGATGTGAAACTCGCCATGGCTCCATGTGCGAATTACTAAGTCCTGCACGACTTCAACGCACATATCAAATCAACGTATCAAACTAACTTAAACCCTTTGCTACACCATCAAAACCATATTACGGCAAGAGATTGCCCTAACACTTAGGGTATCCAATAAATAGATATTTATCAGACTTAGCATCCAATTTGTCTGATACTGTCTGCTTCACATAAGCAGGACAACCCCATATCTTCAAGTAAGATACATGAGGTTTCTTACTATTCCATATCTCATATGGAGTAGTTGAGACTACCTTGTTAGGCATTCTGTTTAACAAGTAAACAGCTGTCTGAAGTGCATAGCCCCAAAAGGACTTGGGAAGAGTCGCATGATTCATCATTGACCTGACCATGTCCAACAAGGTCCGGTTATGCCTCTCAGATACACCATTATGCTGTGGTATATATGGCGGAGTCCATTGAGACAATATGCCATTGTCTCTTAGATAATCAAGAAACTCTTGACTTAAGTATTCACCACCTCGATCCGATTGAAGTGTTTTAATACTCTTATCATGTTGTTTCTCTACTTCATTTCTGAATTCTTTGAACCTTTCAAAGGCTTCAGACTTGTGTTTCATCAAGAACACATACCCAAACCGTGAGTGATCATCGGTGAAGGTAATGAAGTAGCTATAGCCTCCTAATGCTTGAGTTGACATAGGTCCACATACATCAGTATGTATTAGTCCTAGTAACTCTCCCACTCGTTCACCTTTTCCAGTAAAAGGTAACTTAGTCATCTTTCCTTTTAAGCATGATTCGCATGTATCGTATGAATCCTATTCAAACGATTCCAGAATTCCACATCGGTGTAATTCGGACATGTGTTTCTTGCTTACATGGCCAAGACGACAATACCACATGTAGGAGTCTAATTGATTATCTTTTCGAGCACGCTTGTTGCTCACTTCGATATTGAAAATATCACTGGATACGTCCAACGTATAAACACCATTGCTTAAAGTTCCAGTCCCTTAAAGAACTCCATTCAAAGTTATGTAACAACAATTGTTACTAAAAGTCAAATGGTACCCATTTCTATTTAAACAAGAAATAGAAATGATGTTCTTTATCAACGAAGGAACATAAAAGCAATTGTCCAGTTCTAAGATAAGTCCTACAGGGAGTTCCAACAAATACGTTCCGATGGCAAGTGCAGCAACCGTTGCTCCATTCCCAACACGTAAATTTGACTCTCCCTTAACGAGTCTTCTTCTATTCCTTAGCCCATGTATGTCATTACATATATGTGAGCCACACCCAGTATCAAATACCCAAGTGTCTGAGGAAATAGAATGACAATCAATAAAGAAGATTTCTGAAGAAGATGGGGCATCCGATGCCTTATCCTTCTTCACGGACTCAAGATAAATCTTGCACTTTCTTCGCAAATGGCCCTACTTGCCATAATGATGGCAAGTGCCCTTTTAAGCTGGTTCTGCCTTTTTAGCCTTTTTCTTCTTCCCCTTCTGTTGTTCCTTTGACTCCCTCTTAGAACCTTTCTTCGAGGAATCAACTAACAACACCGTCCCCTGCTCATGCTTCTCAGAAGGCTCCACAGTCTTCAGCATGTTGAGCAGTACCACAGATGAACCTTCTTGCATCTCAGAGGTGAAGAGGAGCTTGGAGACTTCGAACCTTTCGAATCTCACTTGCTTATCAAACAACTCATAAAGATGAAGGACTACGATATGAGCATCCATATGCTCATGCTGCTTTCGTAGCTTGGGTTCCATCGCGGCTAGCATGATGCAACTTGTCAGTTCAGAATCAGTCACATGTTTCTGATAGACCAACAATTGGTCCGGAGTTGCATCGTCACTAGGATGGGCGGGAAGAGGCGCTTCGAGGACATACGCAAGCTTTTCACCTTGAGAACAATTCTCAAGTTTCTAAGCCAGTCCAAGAAGTTCTGCCCAGTTAATTTATTCGAATCCAAAATGGAACGCAAATTAAAAGACAACGTGATCAATTTTAGAAATACAAAACGAGCATATATGAGAAAGATGATTTTTAAAATGCATCAATATACATTTATAAATCCCATTCATTTTTCGAATTTCAAAAAACCCCAAAATCACTTCGGGAGATCGTAGGTCCATCTCCGAATGGGCTGATATCCATCATAGTTATGAACAACCTTGGAGAGAGTCCAACAAGCCATTCATAACTACGACGGTAGGTATCATCTATACCGATTGCATATCACATATATGCAACTATCACAATGTGCTATCAACTAATTGAATGTTCACACATACGTTGGGTTGTTAACACATTAACAAGTATGCATCATATGCATAGCACCCAACTTCACCTCCCTTTACATCGACCTTGGAGAGAGTCCAACAAGCCGATGCTCCAGGTTAAAGCCAACCCATTAATCGAGAAATAGTTTTAATATGGTTAGAGCGCATTCAACCAATTAGCCCAGCTTGGAGAGAGTCCAACAACCAAAGCTAACGATTGACCTCTGACTCTTATCATATTAGTATTAAACTATTCCATGGTTTGAACATGTTCGGGTTCGAGCCGGGCTTGGAGAGAGTCCAACAACCCAAACAAGAAACGGAACTCTGGTTCTAACCATATTAATGGAAGGTGTAGGCTTTAATATTGTTTAAGGGTTTTTATATCTCATTCTCTTTGCATGCAAATAACTATTATCTACATGGCATGGCATACATGGCACACATCTACATGTCACGACACGCATGGCATAATGTTATGCATCTAATGTAATTACATGACATACAATTATGTCATGTATATATTTCCTTATATGTCATAACTATTTATGGAAATAAAATATGTTTAAGATTTGATTCTCCAAATCAAATCATAATTAAATTAGGAAACAAATTTCCAAATCTAATCACATATTTTATTCATGGAATTATTTGATTAAGGAAAATTTATTTAGGAAACCAATTTCCTAAATCATTAAAACTACTTATAGAAATTAAAATATTTTAAGATTTGATTTCCCAAATCAAATCATGATTAAATTAGGAAACAAATTTCCAGAATCTAATCAAATATTTTATTTATGGAAAATATCAATTTCCATAAATACTTCCAACTTTCCAAAAGTGGAAGATTTCCATAAATACTTCTAGACTTTCCAAAATTGAAAAATTTCCATAAATACATCTAAATTTCCAAAATTAGAAAATTTCCAGAAATACATTATGACTATCGCAAAACCATTTTTACGATTATGTCGAAACACAACCTGGGCTCTGATACCACTATTGGGTTTCCGGCACCGCGGCGTGTGTGTGTTCAATCACGTTTCGTAAACATGAGCATAGCGGAAGCAATAAAAATAATAAATCTATATTTATTACAACACACACAACACACGCATGCATAGTACAACAAGTGTAGACATAACCGTAAATTTAAATTTGCAATAAAAGGAAATTTATCTACGTTATACCTTTCGTATGACGTGTAGCGGGAACGGCATCAACCGGAACGATCCTCGCTAGAATCGTCTCTATCCGTATCCACGCCGAGTTCCTCGGGATGACTTTGCTAAGCCACGAGCTTCGTCTTCGTACGGGTTACTAGCCTCATGTTGAAGACGACGTGATCGAGAGATGATCACGATCCGAATCCAAATTCGGATCCTAATATGAGTTCTCAAAACTCGCTTCTCCGGAGAGGTATTCGTCAACCAATTGACGAATCCTTCGTCCTCCACCTCAGAGGATTACCGGAGATCGAATCCCCGGTAGTTTAGCCGCTGACAGAGCTCAAATCGTCGTCCAAACGATGCTCCGACGAGAGGAGAACAAGCTGTCCAGAAAACTGGACAGCTTTGGTGGAGGAGTAGGCGCCGGCCAAAACAAGGAAGCCAAGTGCTCACCTTTTTACCGGAGCCTAGGAAGATCACCGGAGGGTCGCCGGAGGATCACCGGCTGAAGCTTGGACGCCAGCAAGGACTTGGACGGTGGCACAAAAGCTGGGCGGCAAAGGAGGTTGGGCGGTAACTCCCTCAATGGGGTGGGCGGCAACTCCTTGCTAGGGTTTTGGATTAGGGCTTAATTATCCCTTAAGCCCTCTTTTATAGAGAACTAATTCTCTTAATGGTTATTGGATCATAACCATTAGGCCCGTTAACCCGCTCCATTAAGATAAGTTAAAATAAACCAAACCATGATGGTTTATTTTAAGTTAAAACGAACCGAACCTACTTTTGGTTCATTCGTTTAAAATAAACCAAACACTTTGGTTTATTCTCCTCCATTGGATTAGAACCAAACCATTTTGGTTCATCCATTATGTCTTCATAAGACATGGCCCATCCACGCTTCCATTGCGACTGAAACGATTTCATGCTCGCTTATTGTTTGGTCCAACCAAACCTAGTTTCTCTCGGTCTGAGAATCCCATTCTCAAGCTCGTTTTAAATCCTTCGGATTACGCTCGTTGTGCGTGTGACCAAATAGGTTCTCGGTTTATGTTGGCCGTCTATAATTAACCATTAATTATATAACGATCATGAGTGACACCTAGTAGTACATCATGATCCCCAATTAATCGAAAAGATCAACGGTTGATCCAGAACTATTTCTGAAACCCTTCAGCAGCTCGAATGATTCGTGCCCCATTCCCTTCACTCATCTTATACCCACTTGGTTTAGGACATGGTCTATTGTGTCAGTCCCTACTAGGCTGACTATGTCACACCTAGCCCAAGTATCATTTCCTCGTCCTACGGATTCTAGTTACTCCACATGTATCGAAGAGTACCTTACTCTAAACATGTAATGCTTTGGCCAAAGACTTTAGTAACAATCCGACGAGAGGCCATGGGTATACATCTCCTCGCAAGGAGTGGTGAATCCTTTATAGGCTATTCAAATACCTTCGATCACTTCGACTTATACCCAATCATCCCGGGTCCACATCTCCTTAGAGATGTTTGCTTAAGATGTCAAAGCATAAGTCTCCATGATCAAGATGACTTGAATACCGCAAGTCAAAGGAACATCGCACTTAAGCTACAGCAAGAACTTCATTGACATATCTATATATGCAGAGAACCATATGAAGTCTTATGGCTGGTCACTCCAATGAACTAGTTACCATAACTAGCATCCACGATTAACTCCGGACATCACAATGTCTCCAGCCAGTGAGAATCAGCTGCTTGGATACATCAAGGAGTATACCTCGTGCTAGTCTTGACAGAATTGATGGTGTCCAAATCCATCAATTCATCGACTAGGGATAATTTCGATACATCACAATTACACATGTAGAGATACTCACTAGTTGTGATCCAATCACAAATTCTCTCATGCTGTGAATCGTATCGAGGACATTCAGTAAATGAGTTTAAGATCCAATCAAATACATAAAATATGTATACTCAAATAGTGAATCTTCATTTATCATATAAATGGTTCATACATAAGGCGATTGCCTTAGGACATCTCTCATATATTACTAACAGAGGCACAGGGGCCTTCTTTTATCGGAACAACGACCACTTCCTTAGACAAAGCCAAGTTCAGGAAAATGATAACTTGAGTCACTTAAGACTACTTCCTAGTCTAACTAGTTTAGGATACAGCGAGGTAGCTTTAGCTAGTTCCACTTAGTCGAGTGCACCGAGATAGATACGCCTTATCTAACTTAGACACACAGGACTTCATTTCCCTAGCGTACTATCATCTCGCCGCATCCTGATACTATGTTATCAAGAGTTGACTAACTACTTGTCCTATCTATTTCTAAAAAGTAAAATAAAAGTTTGATCATGCTAAGTTATCGGGTATACTATTTTGGTATTAACTCCCCTTGGATCATTGAACCAATATGGTATATTCAAGTAATGAACTTGATCTTGGGGAATCCAATACCTATTGGTCCTTATATGTGAATTTAAGAGAGTCTTCGGGACCCAAGCTTGGACTCGTTGATGACTATTATTTACGATAGACATATATAATCTATTCGTAGTCTTTGGACTAAACCCGAGTCCGGCTCTATTGTACACAACTCTCTGAGTTCCAAGAAGTCGGTTAAGATTCTTGGACCCCATTGAGAACTTGTCCAACCGAGCCTCGAGCTCTTGGACTTGTCCTTTCAAGAGGGAGTTCTCTTCTTCGAGTTTCTCAACTTGAGTTGAGTCCTCCTCTCGAACTCGACTAGTCAAAGAGGTCAGAGTGGCCTCTTGCTTGAGGGTTTTAACCTCCTTAAGCAAGGACTCGACCCTAGACTCGGACTTAACTAATTTCCTAGTTAGCATTTTAATTGTATGATAAAGCATACTAATTAAAGAACGGCTAATCTTGACTTTCTCTTTCGGCTCGTCTTTGAGTCACTTCTCGAAGTAGTCTTCGGGGTCGAAGTTGGAGTTGTAGTTGGATTCGTACTCGGCTTCGGACTCTGACTCGGACTCTTCTGGTCTTGCCATGTATGCTCTGTCAATGCCTTCTTCTTCGTTGTCCCAAGTTGCATGAAAGACTTTCTTTGCTCCCTTTTGCTTTGATTTGAATTGCACCCTCTTTTTGTTCTTTGATAGCTCTCTTTCTTTTCGAACAATCCTCTGCACCATGTTCACTATCGCATCCTCTTCTTCGGATTTAGACTCGGATTCGCTTTCGGGTTCGGATTCATCTTCTTGCTCGGGAGGTGGCTTTCTCTTTCCTTTTCTTCTTTGACCTACAAGTAAGGCAACTCCTTTCTCGGCCCGGACCACGTTAGTTTGTTCATGAAGTTCGAATTTCAAAAATAATTAATCTAGTCTAATTTTAGAGAGATCCTTAGAAACCTTGTAGGCATCGACCATGGATGTAACGCCCGTAAAATTTCTAGCAATTTTACAAGAATTTTTGGCATGAATATAATGGGCTTTATGTGGGCTCTTTCAAAAATAAAAGAAATAGAGCCAAAAAGGATGCAAGGCCTAGGAATTGAACCCCAAACCTCTAGTAGATACCTAAGCCCTAAAGATGCATCCAATAACCAGAAGCCCAGCAGGGTTGTGCTATTAGAGGAATATGGGAAATTATAGTTAAGGGTAAGGGAGGCTAAGGGACACTTCAAGAGAATAAATAGGGAATGAGGAGACAAGAGAAAAGCCATTTCTCATTCTCCACTTCTCCTCTCCTTCTCTTCTTCTTCCTCACTGAAATCCACTCCCCTTCCCTTCCATTTTTTCGAGAGCTAGACAAGCAAGAAGAAGGTTCTAGGTTGGCATCCCTTAGGGTATCTTCCAACAATAGCAAAGCGAAGGATGTAAGTATCCCCTCACCTGCATACAAGTAGTTTTTCGATTGATGTTATTATGTCAAACTCTTCATGAACCATTCGGCCAAGACCCTTACTTGAGTTTTCAATGAGGATCCATGCCATACCTTGTATGAATATGATGATGATAGGAGGCTAGCTAGGTTAGGTTAAGTGTTTGACCTTAAAAACCCTAAGAAACTTTCGACCAAGACCATTACTTGTGCTCTCCATGATGATCCATGCTATACCTTGTATTAATATGAAGATGATAGGTTTCTAGATGGGTTTGGTTAAGTGGTTGATCCTCAAACCCTTCTAAGACTCTCAGCCAAGACCCTTTGGACCCCTAATGTGTTTTCCTATGTTATGTTTTAGATGAGTTTATGCTATGTTTTGATGTTAGATGAAGATAACATGTTCTATGCTAGGTTTTAAATGAGTTCATGCCATGTTGATGGTAGAAGAAGATGACATGTTCTATGCTATGCTATAGATGAGTTCATACTATGTTTTGATGGTAGATGAAGATAACATGTTGTTGGCTAACCTAGAGTTAAGTGGTTGAGCCTTTAAGTCCTTTAAACCATTCGGCCAAGACCCCTAATGTGTTTTCTATGCCATGTTTAGATAAGTTCATGATAACTTTTGATGTTAGATGAAGATAACATAACCTAGTGTTAAGTGGTTGAGCCTCTAATTCCTTTGAACCATTCGGCCAAGACCCCTAATGTGTTTTTCTATGCCATGATTAGATAAGTTCATGATAACTTTTGATGTTAGATGAAGATAACATGTTGTTGGCTAACCTAGAGTTAAGTGGTTGAGCCTTTAAGTCCTTTTAAACCATTCGGCCAAGACCCATTTAGGTCTATCATGCTATGATCTATAAATTACCATGTTATGTTTTGAATGTAGATATAGGTAACATGTGAAAGCTAAGCTAGATTTAAGAAATAGATCTTAGGTTTTCTTGAAACTCTTGGCCAAGGCTTATCTAAAATCCTAAGTGCCCTCCCATGCCATGCTTTATATGTTAAAGAATTAACATGTGGTTAGTTAGACCATATATAAGTTGTTTGGTGTTTAAAACTTTGATAGAGCTCCATGAAGTTTAGGTCACTCCATGTATACTTGTTCATGATGTTTATGCCTTATGCCATGCCCTATATGTTTGTGATGTTAACATGATGTTAAGGGGTCCTTGCTCAAGTGGTTTAGCATGATTGGTTATGTCACTACCATATGTCTATGTCAATAGTAGGGATGCATGATAAATTTCTGCTCATTACCATGTTAAATGTATGATCATGTTATGCTCATTACTTTGTAATTGTATGAATGTATGATGTTTTATAAAGAAGGAACATGATATGCATGAAAAGAAATATGATATGTTATGAAGAAGAAATATGTTATGAAAAGCAATATGATATGCTATGAAGAAGAAATATGTTATGATGTATGATATGTTATGAAGAAGAAATATGTTATGAAAAGCAATACGATATGTTATGAAGAAGAAATATGTTATGATATGAAGAAGAAACACGATATGTCATGATAAGGAACATGATATGTTTATGAAATGAAATATGATATGTTATGATAAGAAGCATGATATGTATTTTACTTTCTGCATGGCTTGTACCAGGACCCTAACAAGGTCCAAGGGATGGGCTCCTACGTGCCCCTGGGTCGACGGTCGTAGTACGGACTCAGTACGGGATGGGCTCCCAGATGCCCTAGGCCGACGGTCATAAGTACGGGCTTAGGATGGGCTTCTGTTATGCTGCCCCTAGGCCGACGGACTTAGTACGGGCCTAGTACTCTAGTGGGTTCGGGATTAGCTACCTCGGGTCTATTAGGGATGCGCTCTATGATGATGATGATGATGTGGTATAATGTCGGGCCCAATATGTTGAGATTATGTTTAAATACCTATAATATATGTTTTCAAAGAGCATCCTACATATATTTTTATGTTATACCTGTTCATGTACTATGATGTTATATCCATGCTATGCCTGCTTATGTTCTTGTTATATTCATGTTATGCCTGCTTAGGTCCTATGATGTTATATTTATGTTATGCCTGCTTATGTTCTACGATGTTATATTCATGTTATGCCTTCCCATGTTCTATGATGTTATATATTTATGTTATGTCTGCTTATGTTCTTGTATGATTACATGTTATGCTTGTTTATGATCTTCTATGTTTATACGAATGCTATGCTTATGTTCTGGTATGTTATATGCATGTTATGTTTGATTATATGTCCTTGTATGTTTATGTGAATGTTATGCTTATATGTGTTATATGATCATGTCACTACTCTATGTTTAATGCTTGACGTATGATTTTGTGAGTAGGACAGGATCTTACTAAGCCTATGTGCTTATAGTTTATGTTCCCTTGTACTGCAGATAAGGGTAAAGGGTGGCTAAACTAAAGGGAGCAGCAGGAGGGGCAAAGTGTGTGTGGTAGTGGCATGGTGGAGGAGATCTGTTATGTTTCCTTATGCATGTTTTTCCTTAAGATGATTTTTATGAACTTGAAGTACTATGAAATGATGATGCATGCTCTATGTTTAAAAAAAGAAGTATCCATGAAATGATGATGCATGCTTATGTTTAAAAGAAGAAAAAAAAATAAGTCTAAAGTCTTCCACTGTAAGAAGTATATGTAGCCTTCCGCTGTAATGTATGTATGTACGATCGCATCGCACCGCCCCTCCGGACCCTTGGAAAGGGCGGGCGTGACAATGGATGCCCACAAGGTAGTCCTAGGAAAAGCATTAAGTGCATACCTTATAAGGTCTCGATTTTCGACCTTTCGTCCGATGGAGTGCAGGCTGTTGATAATGTCTTGTATACGAGCGTGTAGTTGTGTTGCCGTCTTGTGTTCCTGCATCTTAAGGTTATAGAACTTATTGAAAAGTAAGTCGCATTTACACACCTTCGCATCATCGGTTCCTTCGTGTAGTTCTACGAGTTTGTTCCATAAATCTTTCGCACTGATGAAGGGGCCAATGCGATTTATCTCCTCTTTGGACAAGCCACATTGAAGAATTTGGGTCGCCTTGGCATCGGCTTCCACTTGTCTTTTCATGGCGTTCGTCCATTGATCGTAATCCAACGATTCACCCACTTTAGTAGTAGGAAGCGTGAATCCAGTTTGGATTACGATCCACATCTCGATTTGGGTCTTTAGGAAGCACTCCATTTGACCCTTCCAGTAATGGAAGTCGTCTCGATTGTAAAATGGAGGTTGGACGGTGCTAAACCCTTCGAGATGGACCATTTAGACAAAAAAACAATACCTCACAAAAACAAAAACAACCAAATGTACCAAGACTTTTCGTCTTGGATTAGTAGTGCGGGAGAATGAAATCAAACGAAACGAAAAAGTCAAAAAACCAAAAATAAACAAGAAAAATCTGTAAAAAGTTGCTAGATTGGTGGTTTCACTAAATCGTAGCGCCCTCGGCTCTGATACCACTTGTTGGATCGAAATGAGCACTAAGGGGGGTGAATAGAGCAAAATGATTTTTCTTTTCGTTCGTCGATTCGATAAATAAAAAGAGTAAAGTGAAAAATAAATATGAGACTCGTTTGTTTTTACTTGGTTCATAGCCTTCAGTTACTAATTCAAGGCTCTAACGGTCCTAGACTGTGTACAGAGGACAAATCACTAAAATACTCCTCCTCGTTGGAGGTAGGAGTAAGCGAGTACACGAAATAACAAAGACTTGAGGTAGACGAACACTCCCCCTCTCCTCGTTGCGATTAAAGCTCTGATAAAAGTAAAGTTTACAAGATTTGAAATGAACTTAAAGTAAAGCTTTTATCGACGACCTAAGAGATGGAATTTGAGCCCGGATTATCGTCGTTTCGACATCGCTTTGTCGTCGTAGAATCGTCATAGAGTAGCGGCATTGTGGGAGTAATTGAGAGCACTTAGGATTGATGAAATGGTGAAGAATGGCCCTTCTTTTATAGCCTTGAGAAACCCTAATCATTGATCTCTTGATCCTATCACCAAAGCCACCTCACCCTTGAAGAAAGGGATGAGTTTTTGACTCTTCTCGAAGCTATAATTTGACCATCAGTCGACTGCTCAACCCTAGCAGTCGACTGATATAGACAGTAGTCGACTGACAACAACCGGTAGTCGATTGCTACTAGGGTTTTCAGTTGCAATGAAGAGTTAGCTCGAAAATGTAGTTAATATAAGTAAATTTGATGGCTATTTACCATCCGATCTCGACTTAAACCTTCCATGGGAAGTCTTGGTCAGATTGTTGCCTAAGGACGTCCTTGTACGGAGGACACGACCTTACTTACGCTCACTCACACGAGCTTACCTCAACCTTTTACCTTTGAAGCTTCTCTTTCGGTCTCCACTTGATTTCTTCGGCTCCCTCCGAAGTCCTCCCGGTGTCGCCCGTCCACCATGGTTTCCTCCGGGTGTCACTGACCTTCGGCTTAGCTTAGCATTCTTGCAAACTTGATTCACCTCGTGAGATTATAACGCCCGTAAAATTTCTAGAAATTTTATAAGAATTTTTTCATGATCATATGGGCTTTTATGTGGGTTCTTTCAAAAATAAAAGAAAATATAGCCAAAAAGGATGCAAGGCCCAGGGTTTGAACCCTAAACCCCCAAGTAGATAACTAAGCCTTAGGATGCATCCAATAACCAGAAGCCCAGCAAGGTTGTGCTATTAGAAGGGTATGGGAAATGATAGATAAGGGTAAGGGAGGCTAAGGGACACCTTCAAGTGAATAAAAAGGAGTATGAGGAGACAAGAGAACCCAAGTTGGCATTCTCCTCTTTCTCTTCTTCTTCCCCGCCGAAACTCTAGCTCCCCCTTCTTCCATTTCCGAAAACCAACCAAGCAAGAAGAAAGCTCTAGTCTTGGCATCACAACCTAGGGTATATTTTACTACCTAAACAAGCGAAAGGATGTAAGTATCCTCTCACTTGCAGTACAAGTTGTTTCGGTTGATAGTTGTTTAAAAACCTCATTTGAAACTCTCGGCCAAGACCCCTTCATGCTTTCAATGATTTTTTTCCATTCCATGTTTTGAATGAATATGATGATAATATGTAGATAGATAGGCTTGATTGAGTGTTTGATTCCAAAGCATCCTTGAAACTTTCGGCCAAGCCCTATTTATGCTCTTAATGGTTTACCATGCTATGATCTATATGTTTCCATGCCATGTTTTGTATGTATATGAAGATAACATATGGATAGATAGGCTTGATTGAGTGTTTGATTCCAAAGCTCTCCTTGAAACTTTCGGCCAAGCCCTATTCATGCTCCTAATGGTCTTCCATGCTATGATCTATATGTTTCCATGCCATGTTTTGTATGTAGATGAAGATAACATGTTGAAAGATAGGTTTGATTTGAGTGTTTGATCCCAAAGCCCCCTTGAAACATTCAGCCAAGTCCTAGTTGTTCTCCTAATGGTCTTCCATGCTATGATCTATATGTTTACATGCCATGTTTTGTATGTAGATGAAGATAACATGTTGAAAGATAGGTTTGATTTGAGTGTTTGATCCCAAAGCTCCCTTGAAACATTCGGCCACGTCCTAGTTGTGCTCCTAATGGTCTTTCATGCCATGATTTATATGCAATGGATGTTAACATATGGTTAGTTAGAGCTTGTACAAGTTGTTTAGGGTTTAAGTTTTGTTAGAACCCCCTTGAAGTTTCGGCCACACCTTGTTATGCTAGATCATGACATTTCATGCCATACTCTATATGTATATGATGTTATTATGATGTTAGGTAGACCTTGTACGAGATGTTTTAGTGTTTGGAATCTTAAGAACCCTCCCTTAGGGTTTCGGCCAACCCATGTTCATGCCCTCTAATAATCCTCCATGCCATGCTACATGTATATAAGATGTTAATATGATGTTAGTTAGACTTTATGATAGCATGATTGGTTTATGTCACTACCTTATTGCCATGTTAATTGTATGAATGTATGATTATGTTATGCTCATTGCTATGTTAATTGTATGAATGTATGATTATGTTTTGCTCATTGCATCATGATGAACAAGTATGTATGATGAAAATGCCTAAGAGATGTTTCCCTATGAATGGGGACTAAGAGCACTCTTTATGTTATGAAAAGAAACATGATATGTTATGAAAAGAAATACGATATGTTATGAAGAAGGAACATGATATGCTATGATAAGGAACATGATATGTTATGAAAAGAAATATGATATGTTATGATAAGGAACATGATATGCTATTTTACTTTCTGCATGGCTTGTACCGGACCCTATCAAGGTCCAAGGGATGGGCTCCTACGTGCCCCTAGGTCGACGGTCATAGTACGGACCTAGTACGGGATGGGCTCCTAAGTTGCCCTAGTCCGACAGTCATAAGGGCCTAGGATGGGCCTCTATGTTATGTTGCCCCTAGGTCGACGGACATAGTATGGACCTAGTACCCTAGTAGGTTCGGGATTAGCTACCTCGGGTCTATTAGGGATGCGCGCAATGATGATGATGTATGTGGTACAATGACGGGCCTAATATGTTGAGATTATGTTTAAGTACCTATAAGAATATAAGTTTTCAAAGAGCATCTTGCATATACCTTTATTTCATGTCTATGTGATTATGATATTTATATGTATGCTATGCTTATATGTTCTTGAATGATCATGTCATTACTCTTATATGTATGCTATGCTTATATGTTCTTGAATGATCATGTCATTACCCTTATATGAATGCTATGCTTATATGTTCTTGAATGTTTATATGAATGCTATGCTTATATATTCTTGAATGTTTATATGTATGCTATGCTTATATGTTCTTGAATGATCATGTCATTACCCTTATATGAATGGTATGCTTATATGTTCTTGAATGTTTATATGTATGCTATGCTTATATGTTCTTAAATGATCATGTCACTACTCTAGGTCTAATTCTTGATGTATGGCTTTTGTGAGTAGGAAAGGATCTTACTAAGCCTATGTGCTTATAGTTTTCATGTTCCCTTGTACTGCATATAAGGGTAAAGAATGGCTAAACTAAAGGGAGCAGCAGGAGGGGAAAAGTGTGAGTGGTAGTGGCATGGTGGAGGAGATCTGTTTATATTCCAAGACTTATGCATGTTTCCCTTTAAGTTTTGCATGTTAGTTGTTAAGAGTCGAACTCTACTTGGTGATGAATGGTTGCTACTTAGTATCCTTTAAGTTGATTATCATGAACTTGAACTAAGTACTTATGAGATGATTATGCATGCTCCATGTTTCATGCCTTATGTTTAAAAAAAAAAAAAGAAGTCTAAAGTCTTCCGCTGTAAATGCATGTAGTCTTCCTCTGTAAATGTATGTATGTATGATCGCCTCGCGCCGCCTTTAAAAAGGGCGAGCGTGACAGGTTGGTATCAGAGCAGATCTGTCTTTCCACTACACACACATCAAGCTCCAAACCTGCCGCTCCAAGTAAGAAATTCTATGCCTACTCTATTTCTTTCATGTAAGATAAGAAATTCTTTTAGCTTAAATATGCATGAATATATGTATGATAACCTTATGCTAGCCTTTAGTTTAAATATGCATAAAAAAATGAATGATAATCTTATACTAGCCTTATTATAATATATGAAGATAAACATGGCTAGGAGATGCAGTAATAGAGTCGATGAGATAGCACCCTCACCTGACCTTACGCATGTGGTTACTGAACTCCAGCGTCAAGTCACAGAGCAACAACAAGTGATAAATACTTTAATGAACCAACGAGGAAACCCTACCGCCTCACCAGCAGGCCCTGGCCCGATAGTTCAACAAGAAGCTTACCTAATCCGATTGGCGCAGGTGGCCAGGAGAACTTCTTTGGTTACAGTGAACCATGGGGGCCTTGAGCTTGGTTCAAGACTGTGGAAAGCATTGTAGAGCTACTGGACTGGCCCGAATATGAGAAGATTAAGTGCGCATCATTTTGCCTTTCGGGAGATGCCCGAATGTGGTGGGAAAGGGTTAAAGCAAAGAGGCAAGTGAATCAAATGAGATGGACGGACTTTGAATATGAATTTTTCGAAGAATTCTTCCATATGCGGGTGACAAACAAGCATTACGATGAGTTCACTGGGTTCCGGCAAGGTGACCTATCAGTTAGTGAAGCTATGAAGAGATTCAACCAACTCGCACGCCTATGCCCAAAGTTGGTCAGTACAGAAAGAGAAAGGGTCAGATTCATGCTGAAGATGCTCCGACCCGAGATAGCTCTGAACGTGGCCGACGGAGTTAATAGACCGCAGACCGTAGAGGAAATGTTCAGTAGTGCCCTGATCATCGAGCACTACCTGAACAACATTAACCAGCAAAAGAAGGCACTGAATGAAGGCAGGAGTCAAGCCCGAAGGGAACCACATTGGCAAGAGAAAGCAATGGGATGACTCTAAAGGTGGTCCAGCGAACAAGCAGCCCAAGATCCCTCAGTGTACTATATACGGGAAGATACATCTCGAAGTGTGCTACATGGGCACGAATAAATGCTACAACTGTGGATGGGAAGGGCATAGAGTCAAGGATTGCCCTATTCAGGTTCAGGTACCTCCTCAGCAGTATACCCAGTATAGGGGTGCTCCTCCGCAACTACACCAGATGTAGGCTACAATCAAAGGTACTTCGATAAGCCAAAGAAGATTGGAAGCCCCGCCAGTTACAACGAATGCCAGGGTATTCTCTCTCACCCAAAAAGATGTGGCGAACGCTTCTACGGTTGTCACAGGTCAGATATTTATTTTTTGTCAGCATGCTACTGCATTATTTAATACTGGGGCAACACACTCATTTGTCTCTACACCTTTCAAGGAAAAAGATGGACATGCCACCACAAGCTTTGGATCGCAAGTTCTTAACAACCCTGCCCTCGGGAGAAGTAATGCTCTCTACTCATATGCTGCGAGTCGCATCCATCAGAATCGCAGACTGGGAACTCTACTGTGATCTGATAGTGCTCGACATGCAGGATTATGATATCATATTGGGCATGGATTTCCTAAGTAAGTACAGTGCTTCGATCGAGTGTCGTAAAAGAAAAGTGGTCTTCCAGCTGGAGGCAGAACCTATGTGTGAATTTATTAGAGAGCCAAGGAAAAGAATCGATAAATTTCTATCAGCTTTAAAGGCACGCAAGATGTTAGATAGTGGATGCACTGGGTTTCTAGCACATGTGGTTGATACAAGTCAAGCCGAGGACCAGAAGCTAAAAGATGTCAGAGTTGTATGCAACTACCCAGAGGTATTCCCAGATGAACTACTAGGGTTAGCCCCAGATAGAGAAATTGAATTTGAGATCAAATTGATTCCTGGTACTAACCCGATCTCTAAAGCACCTTACCATATGGCGCCGACTGAATTGAAGGAACTTCAGGGACAGCTACAGGAGTTACTCAACAAGGGACTCATACGCCCAAGTCGCTCTCCATGGGAAGCTCCAGTACTATTGGTAAAGAAGAAAGATGGGTCTATGCGAATGTGCATAGACTACCGAGCGCTAAATAATGTGACGATCAAGAACAGGTACCCTTTACCACAGATTGATGACCTATTCGACCAGTTAAAGGGTGCCACCATCTTCTCTAAGATTGATCTAAGGTTTGGCTATCATCAAGTGAAAGTGAAACCAGATAATATACCGAAGACGGCTTTCCAAACAAGATACGGACATTATGAGTTCGTAGTTATACCTTTCAGAGTGACGAATGCACCTGCTATGTTCATGGATCTGATGAATCGGGTATTCTCGGCATTCCTCGACAAATTTGTGATCATTTTCATCGACGATATACTGATATATTCGAGAACCCAAGAAGAGCATGTCGAACACCTGAATATAGTATTGCAGATTCTTCAAGAAAAGTAGTTGTATGCAAAGTTCTCCAAGTGTGAGTTCTGGCTCGATCAAGTATCATTTTTGGGTCACGTTATATCCAAGCACGGAGTGATGGTGGACCCAATAAAGATTGAAGCTGTGAGTAACTGGAATAGGCCAAAGAATGCCAGCGAAATCAAAAGCTTTCTCGGACTAGCAAGCTACTACAGGAAGTTTGTAGAGAACTTCTCTAGAATTGCAGCCCCTATGATAGTTCTCACCAGAAAGAACAAAAAGTATGAATGGACGAACGCTTGCGAGAAGAGTTTCATAGAATTGAAAAGGAGACTGACCAGTGCTCCAATCCTTGCTCTTCCGGACAGTAACGAAGGCTTCGACATGTACAACGGTGCTTCCAAGTTGAGACTCAGAGCTGTACTCATGCAGAATGGCAAGGTCATTGCCTATGCCTCTAGGCAACTCAAGGAACATGAAAGGAATTATCCCACTCATGATCTAGAGCTAGCGGTCGTGGTCTTTGCTCTCAAAACATGGAGGCACTATCTATATGGAGCTCAGTGTAATATTTATACAGATCATCAGAGTCTGAAATATTTCTTCACACAGAAAGTCACAATGCAGATGGCTAGAGCTCGTCAAGGATTATGACTGCGAGATCTTCTACCATCCCAGAAAAGCGAACAAAGTGGCCGATGCACTCAGCAGGAAGTCCTGTGCCACCTTAATGTCTCTATCGGTATTATCTCGACCCCTAGAAAAGGAAATTATGTGTTACGGGATTGAAATCATTTCTGGACAGCTTTCTACCATGACGGTAGCACCGACACTGTTCGACGATATATTAGAAAAGCAAGCCCGTGACCCGAGCATTCAAAGGATCAAGCAAGAGGTCCTAGAAGGAAAGGATGATGGATTTCGTATCTCTGACAGTGGAGTACTCTATCTCAGGGATCGCTTGTGTATTCCCGATGATCCAAAATTACGGAAGAAGATATTTGAGGAAGCTCACGGAACCCCCTATGTGATGCATCCTGGATCCACCAAGATGTACCAAGATCTGAAAGAGAAGTTATGGTGGTTCGATATGAAAAGAGATGTGGATCAGTATGTTAGTACCTGCCTGACCTGCCAGAGGATTAAAGTAGAACACCAGAGACCTGGAGGAACACTGCAACCAATCCAAATTCCAGAATGGAAATGGGAAGATATTTCTATGGATTTCATCTCAGGACTACCCAAGATGACGAACGGGTATGACACTATATGGGTGATCGTGGACAGATTCACAAAGTCTGCCCACTTCTTAGCAATCAAGATGACCTACTCGACTAAGCAACTGGCCCAATTATATGCTAGGGAAATTATCATATTACATGGGATTCCTAAGACCATCATTTCTGATAGGGATGGTCGCTTTATTTTCCATTTCTGGGAATGTGTTCAGAAGGCTCTTGCACGGCTAGTATTGATCGCTCTTTCATCCTCGGGCATCGGAACGCATGAAAGGGTGAACCAAGTATTGGAGGATATGTTACGAGCTTGCTTTAGATTTCAAAGGGAGTGCGTCTTGGCGATACTTACAATAATAGCTACCAAGCTACTATTGGAATGGCGCCCTACGAGGCTCTATACGGGAGAACATATAGATCTCCTATATGCTGGTACGAGGGTGGTGAAAAGAAGGGGATGGAACTCCAAACAGATATCATTGATGACACCACCCGAGTTATACAGAACATCCGCCAAAGAATTGAAACTACTCAGAGCCAGCAAAAGAGCTATGCAGATATGCGGCGTAGACCATTGGAATTCGAAGTCGGGGATCTGGTATTCCTCAAAGTGGCCCCTATGAAGGGAGTGATGAGATTCGGAAGGAAGGGTAAGCTGAGTCCGCGCTATGTGGGATCGTATCCGATACTGAAGAGAGTCGGCAAGATAGCTTACAAGCTAGATCTGCCTCAAGAGATGTCGGCTATTCACAACATGTTCCATGTTTCGATGCTCAAGAAGTGCATTTTCAGTACAGACCAAGTGATTGAGCCACAAACAGTGCAAGTTCAAGAGGACCTAAGTTATGAAAGTCGGCCTATCCAGATACTAGACCGAGAAGTCAAAACACTAAGGAATAAAGAGGTGCCCTTAGTGAAGGTCATGTGGCAAAATCAACGGTATGAAGAAGCCACCAGGGAACGCGAGGAGGACATGGAACAGAAGTACACAGAGTTGTTCTAAGTTTCGAGGATGAAACTTTTAAAAGGTATGAAGGACTGTAACGCCCATAAAATTTCTAGAAATTTTATAAGAATTTTTGCATGATCATATGGGCTTTTATGTGGGTTCTTTCAAAAATAAAAGAAATAGAGCCAAAAAGGATGCAAGGCCCAGGGTTTGAACCCTAAATCCCCAAGTAGATAACTAAACCTTAGGATGCATCCAATAACCAGAAGCCCAGCAGGGTTGTGCTATTAGAAGGGTATGGGAAATGATAGATAAGGGTAAGGGAGGCTAAGGGACACCTTCAAGTGAATAAATAGGAGTATGAGGAGACAAGAGAACCCAAGTTGGCATTCTCCTCTTTCTCTTCTTCTTCCCCACCGAAACCCTAGCTCCCCCTTCTTCCATTTCCAAAAACCAACCAAGCAAGAAGAAAGCTCTAGTCTTGGCATCACAACCTAGGGTATATTCTACTACCTAAACAAGCGAAAGGATGTAAGTATCCCCTCACCTGCAGTACAAGTTGTTTCGGTTGATAGTTGTTTTAAAACATCTTTTGAATCTCTCGGCCAAGACCCCTTCATGCTTCCAATGATTTTTTTCCATGCCATGTTTTGAATGAATATGATGATAATATGTAGATAGATAGGCTTGATTGAGTGTTTGATTCCAAAGCATCCTTGAAACTTTCGGCCAAGCCCTATTTATGCTCTTAATGGTCTACCATGCTATGATCTATATGTTTCCATGCCATGTTTTGTATGTATATGAAGATAACATATGGATATATAGGCTTGATTGAGTGTTTGATTCCAAAGCTCTCCTTGAAACTTTCGGCCAAGCCCTATTCATGCTCCTAATGGTCTTCCATGCTATGATCTATATGTTTCCATGCCATGTTTTGTATGTAAATGAAGATAACATGTTGAAAGATAGGTTTGATTTGAGTGTTTGATCCCAAAGCGCCCTTGAATCATTCGGCCAAGTCCTAGTTGTGCTCCTAATGGTCTCCCATTCTATGATCTATATGTTTCCATGCCATGTTTTGTATGTAGATGAAGATAACATGTTGAAAGATAGGTTTGATTTGAGTGTTTGATCCCAAAGCTCCCTTGAAACATTCGGCCAAGTCCTAGTTGTGCTCCTAATGGTCTTTCATGCCATGATCTATATGTAATGGATGTTAACATGTGGTTAGTTAGAGCTTGTACAAGTTGTTTAGGGTTTAAGTTTTGTTAGAACCCCCATGAAGTTTCGGCCACACCATGTTATGCTAGATCATGACATTTCATGCAATACTCTATATGTATATGATGTTATTATGATGTTAGGTAGACCTTGTACGAGATGTTTTAGTGTTTGGAATCTTAAGAACCCTCCCTTAGGGTTTCGGCCAACCCATGTTCATGCCCTCTAATAATCCTCCATGCCATGCTACATGTATATAAGATGTTAATATGATGTTAGTTAGACTTTATGATAGCATGATTGGTTTATGTCACTACCTTATTGTCATGTTAATTGTATGAATGTATGATTATGTTATGCTCATTGTCATGTTAATTGTATGAATGTATGATTATGTTATGCTCATTGCATCATGATGAACAAGTATATATGATGAAAATGCCTAAGAGATGTTTCCCTATGAATGGGGACTAAGAGCACTCTTTATGTTATGAAAAAAATATGATATGTTATGAAAAGAAATACGATATGTTATGAAAAAGGAACATGATATGCTATGATAAGGAACATGATATGTTATGAAAAGAAATATGATATGTTATGATAAGGAACATGATATGCTATTTTACTTTCTGCATGGCTTGTACCGGACCCTAGCAAGGTCCAAGGGATGGGCTCCTACGTGCCTCTAGGTCGACGGTCATAGTACGGACCTTGTACGGGATGGGCTCCTAAGTTGCCCTAGGATGACGATCATAAGTATGGGCCTAGGATGGGCTTCTATGTTATGTTTCCTCTAGTTTGAAGGACATAGTACGGACCTAGTACCCTAGTAGGTTCGGGATTAGTTACCTCGGGTCTATTAGGGATGCGCACAATGATGATGATGTATGTGGTACAATGTCAGGCTCAATATGTTGAGATTATGTTTAAGTACCTATAAGAATATATGTTTTCAAAGAGCATCTTGCATATACCTTTATTTCATGTCTATGTGATTATGATATTTATATGTATGCTATGCTTATATGTTCTTGAATGATCATGTCATTACTCTTATATGTATTCTATGCTTATATGTTCTTGAATGATCATGTCATTACCCTTATATGAATGTTATGCTTATATGTTCTTGAATGTTTATATGAATGCTATGCTTATATGTTCTTGAATGTTTATATGTATACTATGCTTATATGTTCTTGAATGATCATGTCATTACCCTTATATGAATGCTATGCTTATATGTTCTTAAATGATCATGTCACTACTCTAGGTCTAATTCTTGATGTATGGCTTTTGTGAGTAGGAAAGGATCTTACTAAGTCTATGTGCTTATAGTTTTCATGTTCCCTTGTACTACAGATAAGGGTAAAGAATGGCTAAACTAAAGGGAGCAGCAGGAGGGGCAAAGTGTGTGTGGTAGTGGCATGGTGGAGGAGATCTGTTTATATTCCAAGACTTATGCATGTTTCCCTTTATGTTTTGCATGTTAATTGTTAAGAGTCAAACTCTACTTGATGATGAATGGTTGATACTTAATGTCCTTTAAGTTGATTATCATGAACTTGAACTAAGTACTTATGAGATGATTATGCATGCTCCATGTTTCATGCCTTATGTTAAAAAAAAAAAAAGAAGTCTAAAGTCTTCCGCTGTAAATGCATGCAGTCTTCCGCTGTAGATGTATGTATGTATGATCGCATCGCGCCGCCTTTAAAAAGGGCGGGCGTGACAGAGATAACGATGTAAACTTAAATTTGTGTCTTTGTCATAATCAAAACACAAATTTGATTGTCTGGTGCACCTGCACCATCATCTTTTACATATCTTCGTGTCGACGGTTCCTTTGTGAAGCTTGATGAGCTTTTTCCAAAGGTCTTTCACGCTTATGAACGGGCTGATGCGGTTGAGTTCCTCCTTGGACAAACCACATTGCAAGATTTATGTAGCCTTTGCATCGGCTTCGACTTGCCTCTTGGTTGCATTGGTCCATTTGTCGAAATCCAAAGGCTCCCCTTGATCATTGGTGGGTAGAGTAAAGCCGATTTGGATTACTATCCAAGTCTCGACTTGTGTTTTCAAGAAACACTCCATCCGACCTTTCCAATAACGGAAATCATCTCCATTAAAGGACGGAGGTCGGGTGGTGCTATACACCTCAATGTGGGTCATTTAAGAAAAATCTTGCAAAAAAAAAACAAACGACAAAAATGAATTGTCAAGACTTTCATTTTGGATTAGTAGTGTAGGAAAAATAATAAAGAAAATTTAATGAAATAAAAAACACGACGAAAAGAAAACTTAAAATAAATACAAAAAGAAAACCAAAAAACAATGCTAGATTGGTTGTTTCACCAAATCTTAGCACCCTCGCTCTGATACCAATTGTTGGATCGAAAGCATGATAGAGGGGGTGAATAGCGAGCATAAAACTTTCTTTTCGTTCGACAAATCTCGAGTGACACTGCGGAAATTAAGATGCAAAAAGTAAAATGACACAATTTTGTTTGTACCTGGTTCACAACCTAACGGTTGCTACTCCAAGGCCCCGCGATCCTTAACTACGTATGATGGGGCAATCCACTAACAAAATCTCCTCCTCGTTGGAGGTAGGAGACGACGATTACAAAAGAATAAAAGATTGTGGAAGAGGCACAAGCCCGATGTGAGCAAAACATATAGGGTTTTAGGAGTAGTTTTCGCTCACATCTTATTACATTTTGTGTTAGTTTCATGCATATGTTACTCTATTCTTGCACGCATTGTCTATTTTCTAGTTCGGAGGTCTGCTCGTTGTACTTTTGTATGCAGGTTAGCTTTTCGGGTGAAAAAGATGCGTTTTCGGAGCAAAAGGACTTTCAGAGCTAGACGCAGAGTGGGACACGGCCAGGGCGTGTGGATTCACACAGCCGTGTCCAATGGGCGAAGATCAGCACCCTAGGGCCGCACACAGCCTGGTCGTGTGGAAACACATGGTCGTGTGGCGGCCCGATGGATTTGCACGACTAGGGCTTTTTTCGGATTTTACAGCGGTCTGAGGCTATGTCTATATAAGGATAGCTCCGCCCAAACCCTAGGGGGAGGAACGATGGCTAGGACAGCACGTCGAAGCCCTAAAAAGCTTCAGTAACTCGCAACGGGGAGGAGTAACGTCGTCGGAGGTCCACACATTGCAATACAACGCCGGAGAGAAGATCACGAAAGCATCGTATATCTCTATTTCTGCGCTTTATTTCTATTGTATTCAAACTTAGACATGCTTTGTGATTCTTCCTTCATATTTATGGAGTAGCACTTTCGATTCTAGGATTAGGAAGTAGCTTATGTACATAAACAATGTTGGTTCATGTTAAATTCTGGCCATGAGTTTGATTTGACAATTGGTAGTTGCTCTTTATTATATCTATGTGTGTTTGGCTTTCTTTCCGCTGTGCTTAGGTGATATGAGGTGGTGACAGCCCTCGCAATCTAAAATTTAGGAGATTTGATTAAGGAACCTAGGGGTAAACCTGATCTCCTGCAACTGGGGGGAAAAGGGTGTGGTGGAATCGAAAACGGTCCACCGTAGGGATTGATTTGGCATCCTCATACAGTCTATCTCGTCCTTGTGGTCGGAGATAGCTCTCGGTGAATGCGGCGGCTCTGCGGGAGAGTGTATGATTTCCCTTCCACAAAACCGTAGATAAACATCTAGACAACGTCTATTGACAACATTATTCTATGATATGCAAGCGAAACCGAAGTCCTAGAATCACCTTTGAAGACCTCGGCACACTCCTTTCCTCCTCCGTGTGACACCGTACAGAGTAGAGTCCACCAACAGGCCTCACCAACCGTAACCTCTTAGAGATCATGTCCGAACAATTACAACCACTAAGTATATTGGTATTCGAATCCCAGTCCCTGTGGGATCGATAATCTTTATTACTTGATGACATCCGTGCAGTTGCGGGCGTTAAGGCCGAGCGTGCGCTTTGAGTCCTCGACGGTATCCGTTGTGAGATTCGAGTTCGTGTCCTTGCGTATCAAGTTTTCGGCGTCGTTGTCGGGGACTGATCGATTCGATATCAAATCGAATAGTGGTAAATTGGATCGGACTTAGGATTAGATTATTTGCTTGCTTTATTTTCTTTCTAGTTTATCTTATTTGCTTTAGTTCTATATTTTCCATATTTAGATTTAGTTTTTATTTTTAGCAGTAGTTTCCTATTTACTTATTTCATCTTAGATTTTTTTTATTTGCTAGATTGATTTATTTTCTGCTTTTAGAATTAGATTAGCACTCTTAACTTTGTGGTTTGGTTCGTCGTATGCTTAGATGATTAGGGTCGGAAGGTCTAATTCCGATCGACTTAGAAATTGAGCGAACTTTTCACCGTCGGAGAGTAGAACAGCAAAAGATGGAGGATCAAGCTGCATCCGAGGTGAACATAGGTAGTCGACCTCTGCGGGACTACGCAGCTCCTAGCGCTAGAGGATTCAGGCTGAGTATAGCTGGACCATCTATTTCGGCAAATAACTTTAAGCTGAAGACGACACTTATACACATGGTCCAACAGAGCCAATTCGGGGGAGCTGCAATTGAAGACCCGAACCGACACCCTGAGGCATTTCTTGAAATCTACTCAACGATGAAAATGAACGGAGTCCCTTCTAATGCGATCCGCCTGAGCCTGTTCCCATTTTCACTACAGGATATGGCTAAGGCATGGCTTCACTCCTTACCTTCTGAAAGCATCACTACATGGGAGCAATGTGAGCAGCAATTTCCGAATAAATACTTCCCACCAAGTAAGACTGCTCACATGCGCCATCTTATCATGAGCTTTCGCCAGAAGGAAGGGGAGTCCCTATTCGAGACTTGGGATCGCTACAAGGAGCTACTCTATTAATGCCCCCACCACGAACTAGAGAGGTGGCTGGTGATCCACATTTTCTATAATGGGATCACTTACATCACGAAGATGTCCCTAGATTCTGCCGCAGGAGGAGCACTGATGAATAAGACCATAGAGGAAGCGGAAGAGCTTATCGAAGAGGTGGCCCAAAACCACCATCAATGGGCTTTTGAACGTGGTCAGCCTACACCTGCAGCGGGATGATACACCGTCAACTCCATTGACCACCTTTTGGCAAAGATGGACACGCTCAGCAGACGGTTTGAATCTTTAAATCCTTCATCTACATGCGCGGCCGTTGATTTTGGAGAGGGAGTGGCAGCGTATCAAGAGGACCACTATGGAGGGTCGGGGACTTCGAACGAGCAGATTGAGCATTGTGACGTGATTGGGGACTATGACCAAAGGCCCCACAATCCGTACTCCAATACTTATAATCCCAGGTGGAGGAATCACCCGAATTTCTCCTATAAGAATAACCCGGGAAACTCCCAACCATCGAGGGTATAGGCGGCGGCGAGGGCAATAGGCGTGACATGAAGTCAGACTAGGCGATGATGGAGGACTTCATTATTACCCAAACTAAGTATCGCCTTATGTATGAACCATTTATATGATAAATGAAGATTCACTATTTGAGTATACATGTTTTATGTATTTGATTGGATCTTAAACTCATTTACTGAATGTCCTCGATACGATTCATAGCATGAGAGAATTTGTGATTGGATCACAACTAGTGAGTATCTCTACATGTGTAATTGTGATGTATCGGAATTATCCCTAGTCGATGAATTGATGGATTTGGACACTATCAATTCTGTCGAGACTAGCACGAGGTATACTCCTTGGTGTATCCAAGCAGCTGATTCTCACTGGCTGGAGACATTGTGATGTCCGGAGTTGATCGTGGATGCTAGTTATGGTAACTAGTTCATTGGAGTGACCAGCCGTAAGACTTCATATGGTTCTCTGCATATATAGATATGTCAATGAAGTTCTTACTGTAGCTTAAGTGCGATGTTCCTTTGACTTGCGGTATTCAAGTCATCTTGATCACGGAGACTTATGCTTTGACATCTTAAGCAAGCATCTCTAAGGAGATGTGGACCCGGGATGATTGGGTATAAGTCGAAGTGATCGAAGGTGTTTGAATAGCCTATAAAGGATTCACCACTCCTTGCGAGGAGATGTATACCCATGGCCTCTCGTCGGATTGTTACTAAAGTCTTTGGCCAAAGCATTACATGTTAAGAGTAAGGTACTCTTCGATACATGTGCAGTAACTAGAATCCGTAGGACGAGGAAATGATACTTGGGTTAGGTGTGACGTAGTCAGCCTAGTGGAGACTGACACTATAGACCATGTCCTGAACCAAGTGGGTATAAGATGAGTGAAGGGAATGGGGCACGAATCATTCGAGCTGCTGAAGGGTTTCAGAAATAGTTCTGGATCAACCGTTGATCTTTTCGGTTAATTGGGGATCATGATGTACTACTAGGTGCCACTCATGATCGTTCTATAATTAATGGTTAATTATAAACGGCCAACATAAACCGAGAACCTATTTGGTCACACGCACAACGAGCGTAATCCGAAGGATTTAAAACGAGCTTGAGAATGAGATTCTCAGACCGAGAGAAACTAGGTTTGGTTGGACCAAACAAGAAGCGAGCATGAAATCGTTTCAGTCGCAATGGAAGCATGGATGGGCCGTGTCTTATGAAGACATAATGGATGAACCAAAATGGTTTGGTTCTAATCCAATGGAGGAGAATAAACGAAAGGGTTTGGTTTATTTTAAACGAATGAACCAAAAGTTGGTTCGGTTCGTTTTAACTTAAAATAAACCATCATGGTTTGGTTTATTTTAACTTATATTAATGGAGCGGGTTAACGGGCCTTATGGTTATGATCCAATAACCATTAAGAGAATTAGTTCTCTATAAAAGAGGATTTAAGGGATTGTTAAGCCCTAATCCAAAAACCCTAGCTTGTGGTTGCCGCCCAACTCTCCATCCTCTCCTTGGATTTTTGGTGCCAACCCTAGGTTGCCGTCCAGCCCCTTGTGCCACCGTCCAACTCCTTGCCGGCGTCCAAGCTTCAGCCGGTCATCCTCCGGCGACCCTCCGGTGATCTTCCTAGGCTTCGGCGATAAGGTGAGCACTTGGCTTCCCTTGGTTGGCCGGCGCCTACTCCTCCACCAAAGCTGTCCAGTTTTCTGGACAGCTTGTTCTTCTCTCGTCGGAGCATCGTTTGGACGGCGGTTAGAGCTCCGACAGCGCCTAACTTACCGGGGATTCAATCTCCGGTAATCCTCATAGGTGGAGGACGAAGGATTCATCAAACGGTTGACGAATACCTCTCCGGAGATGCGAGTTTTGAGGACTCGTCTTTGGATCCGAATTTGGATTCGGATCGTGATCATCTCTCGATCACGTCATCTTCAACACGAGGCTAGTAACCCGTACGAAGACGAAGCTCGTGGCTTAGCAATGTCATCCTAAGGATACTCGGCATGGATACGGATAGAGACGATTCTAGCGAGGATCGTTCCGGTTGATGTCGTTCCCGCTACACGTGATACGAAAGGTATAACGTAGTTAAATTTCCTTTATATTACAAAATTTAAATTTACGGTTATGTCTACACATGTTGTACTATGCATGCGTGTGATGTGTGTCTTGTAATAAATGTAGATTTATTATTTTTATTTCTTCCGCTGTGCACATGTTTATGAAACATGTTCGAACACACACTCGCCGCGGTGCCGGAAACCCAACAGTGGTATCAGAGCCAGGTTGTGTTTCGACATAATCGTAAAATGGTTTTGCGATAGTCATAATGTTATTGTTGAGAGTATGGGGAATACAATCAAAGTCCCACATTGGTAAGACATGGAAAAGATCATGTGCTTATAAGAAAAAAGATATCTCCATTGGTATGAGGCCTTTTGGGTAAAGCCCAAAAACAAAAACCATGAGGGCTTGGGCCCAAAGTGGACAATATCATACCATTGTGGAGATATGTGGATCTTATATGCACTAACAATTGGTATCAGAGCCATGGTCCATGTCAAGCCATGAACCTCGAACGAAGGAAGTTGAGCTCCCACGTCCGGATCAAGAGAACCAGACATCAGGAAGGAAGTCTAGTTGGGTCGGGGGGACCGAACAACTGGCAGGAAGTCCTGGTGGGTTGAAGATCGGACATCAAGCAGAGAAAATCCTTCGAGGAGGGATAGGCTTGAGGGGGGGCCCAATGTGGTCCTTCGTTTGAGGGGGGGATTGTTGAGAGTATGGGGAATACAATCAAAGTCCCACATTGGTAAGACATGGAAAAGATCATGTGCTTATAAGAAAAAAGATATCTCCATTGGTATGAGGCCTTTTGGGTAAAGCCCAAAAACAAAAACCATGAGGGCTTGGGCCCAAAGTGGACAATATCATACCATTGTGGAGATATGTGGATCTTATATGCACTAACAGTTATTTCTGGAAATTTTCTAATTTTGGAAATTTAGAAGTATTTATGGAAATTTTTCAATTTTGGAAAGTCTAGAAGTATTTATGGAAATCTTCCACTTTTGGAAAGTTGAAAGAATTTATGGAAATTAATATTTTCCATAAATAAAATATTTGATTAGATTCTGGAAATTTGTTTCCTAATTTAATCATGATTTGATTTGGGAGATCAAATCTTAAAATATTTTATTTCCATAAGTAGCTTTGATGATTTAGGAAATTGGTTTCCTAAATTGACTTTCCTTAATCAACTATTTCCACAAATAAAATATGTGATTAGATATGGAAATTTGTTTCCTAATTTAATCATGATTTGATTTGGAGAATCAAATCTTAAACATATTTTATTTCCATAAATAGTTATGACATATAAGGAAATTATGTACATGACATAATTGTTTGCCATGTAATTGCATTAGATGCATATCATTATGTCATGTGTGTCGTGACATATAGATGTATGTCATGTATGTCATGCCATGTAGATAATAGTTATTTGCATGCAAAGAGGATGAGACATAAAAACTCTTACTCAATATTAAAGCCTACATCTTCCATTAATATGGTTAGAACCAGAGTTCCGTTTCTTGTTTGGGTTGTTGGACTCTCTCCAAGCCTGGCTCGAACCCGAACATGTTCAAACCATGGAATAGTTTAATACTAATATGGTAAGAGTTAGAGGTCAATCATTAGCTTTGGTTGTTGGACTCTCTCCAAGCCGGGCTAATTGGTTGAATGCACTCTAACCATATTAAAACTACTTCTCGATTAATGGGTTGGCTTTAACCTGGAGCATCGACTTGTTGGACTCTCTCCAAGGTCGATGTAAAGGGAGGTGAAGTTGGGTGCTATGCATATGATGCATACTTGTTAATGTGTTAACAACCCGATGTATGTGTGAACATTCAATTAGTTGATAGCACATTGTGATAGTTGCATATACGTGATATGCAATCGGTATAGTTGATACCTACCATCGTAGTTATGAATGGCTTGTTGGACTCTCTCCAATGTTGTTCATATCTATGATGGATATCAGCCCATTCGGAGATGGACCTACGATCTCCAGAAGTGATTTTGGGGTTTTTTGAAATTCGAAAAATGAATGGGATTTATGAATGTATATTGATGCATTTTAAATCATCTTTCTCATATATGCTCATTTTGTATTTCTAAGATTGATCTTGATGTCTTTGAATTTGTGTTCCATTTTGGATTCGAATAAATTTACTGGGACAAACTTCTTGGACTAGCTTAGAAACTTGAGAATTGTTCTCAAGGTTGAAAAGCTTGCGTATGTCCTCGAAGCGCCTCTTCCCGCCCGTCCTAGTGACAATGCAACTCTGGACCAATTGTTGGCCTATCAGAAACATGTGAATGATTCTGAAATGGTGAGTTGCATCATGCTAGCCATGATGGTACCTGAGCTGCGGAAGCAGCATGAGCATATGGATGCTCAGACTATAGTCTTTCATCTTTATGAGTTGGTTGATGAGCAAGTGAGATTTCAAAGGTTCGAAGTCTCCAAGCTCCTCTTCACCTCTGAGATGAAAGAAGGTTCATCTGTGGTACTGCTCAACATGCTGAAGACTGTGGAGCCTTCTGAGAAGCATGAGCAGGGGACGGTGTTGTTAGTTGATTCCTCGAAGTAAGGTTCTAAGAGGGAGTCAAAGGAACAACATAAGGGGAAGAAGAAAAAGGCTAAAAAGGCAGAACCAGCTCAAAAGGGCACTTGCCATCATTATGGCAAGCAGGGCCATTGGCGAAGAAATTGCAAGATTTATCTTGAGTCTGTGAAGAAGAATAAGGCATAAGATGCTCCATCTTTTTCATATATATTCATTATTGATTGTCATTCTATTTCCTCAGACACTTGGGTATTGGATACTGGGTGTGGCTCACATATATGTAATGACATACATGGGCTAAGGAATAGAAGAAGACTCGTCAAGGGAGAGTCAAATTTACGTGTTGGGAATGGAGCAAAGGTTGCTGCACTCGCCATCGGAACGTATTTGTTGAAACTCTCTGCAGGACTTGTCTTAGAACTGGACAATTGCTTTTAAGTTCCTTCGTTGATAAAGAACATCATTTCTATTTCTTGTTTAAATAGAAATGGGTACCATTTGACTTTTAGTAACAATTGTTGTTACATAACTTTGAATGGAGTTCTTTATGGGACTGGAACTTTAAGCAATGGTATTTATACGTTGGACGTATCCAGTGACATTTTCAATATTGAAGCGAGCAACACGCGTGCTCGAAAGGGTAATCAATTAGACTCCTATATGTGGCATTGTGTTCTTGGCCATGTAAGCAAGAAACGCATGTCCGAATTACACCGATGTGGAATTCTGGAATCGTTTGAATTGGATTCATACGATACATGTGAATCATGCTTAAAAGGCAAGATGACTAAGTAATTGTGATGTATCTGAATTATCCCTAGTCGATGAATTGATGGATTTGGACACCATCAATTCTGTCGAGACTAGCACGAGGTATACTCCTTGGTGTATCTAAGCAGCTGATTCTCACTGGCTGGAGACATTGTGATGTCCGGAGTTGATCGTGGATGCTAGTTATGGTAACTAGTTCATTGGAGTGACCAGCCGTAAGACTTCATATGGTTCTCTGCATATATAGATATGTCAATGAAGTTCTTACTGTAGCTTAAGTGTGATGTTCCTTTGACTTGCGGTATTCAAGTAATCTTGATCATGGAGACTTATGCTTTGACATCTTAAACAAGCATCTCTAAGGAGATGTGGACCCGGGATGATTGGGTATAAGTCGAAGTGATCGAAGGTGTTTGAATAGCCTATAAAGGATTCACCACTCCTTGCGAGGAGATGTATACCCATGGCCTCTCGTCGGATTGTTACTAAAGTCTTTGGCCAAAGCATTACATGTTAAGAGTAAGGTACTCTTCGATACATGTGCAGTAACTAGAATCCGTAGGACGAGGAAATGATACTTGGGCTAGGTGTGACGTAGTCAGCCTAGTGGGGACTGACACTATAGACCATGTCCTGAACCAACTGGGTATAAGATGAGTGAAGGGAATGGGGCACGAATCATTCGAGCTGCTGAAGGGTTTCAGAAATAGTTCTGGATCAACCGTTGATCTTTTCGGTTAATTGGGGATCATGATGTACTTCTAGGTGCCACTCATGATCATTCTATAATTAATGGTTAATTATAGACGGCTAACATAAACTGAGAACCTATTTGGTCACACGCACAACGAGCGTAATCCGAAGGATTTAAAACGAGCTTGGGAATGGGATTCTCAGACCGAGAGAAATTAGGTTTGGTTGGACCAAACAAGAAGCGAGCATGAAATCATTTCAGTCGCAATGGAAGCGTGGATGGGCCGTGTCTTATGAAGACATAATGGATGAACCAAAATGGTTTGGTTCTAATCCAATGGAGGAGAATAAACCAAAGCGTTTGGTTTATTTTAAACGAATGAACCAAAGTAGGTTCGGTTCGTTTTAACTTAAAATAAACCATCATGGTTTGGTTTATTTTAACTTATATTAATGGAGCGGGTTAACGGGCCTTATGGTTATGATCCAATAACCATTAAGAGAATTAGTTCTCTATAAAAGAGGGCTTAAGGGATTGTTAAGCCCTAATCCAAAAACCCTAGCTTGTGGTTGCCGCCCAACTCTCCATCCTCTCCTTGGATTTTCGGCGCCAACCCTAGGTTGTCGCCCAGCCCCTTGTGCCGCCGTCCAACTCCTTGCCAGCGTCCAAGCTTCAGCCGGTCATCCTCCAGCGACCCTCCGGTGATCTTCCTAGGCTTCGGCGATAAGGTGAGCACTTGGCATCCCTTGGTTGGCCGGCGCCTACTCCTCCACCAAAGCTGTCCTGTTTTCTGGATAGCTTGTTCTTCTCTCGTCGAAGCGTCATTTGGACGACGGTTAGAGCTCCGACAGTGCCTAACTTACCGGGGATTCGATCTCCGGTAATCCTCATAGGTGGAGGACGAAGGATTCATCAAACGGTTGACGAATACCTCTCCGGAGAAGCGAGTTTTGAGGACTCATCTTTGGATCCGAATTTGGATTCGGATCATGATCATCTCTCGATCACGTCATCTTCAACACGAGGCTAGTAACCCGTACGAAGACGAAGCTCGTGGCTTAGCGAAGTCATCCTAAGGATACTCGGCGTGGATACGGATAGAGACGATTCTAGCGAGGATCATTCCGGTTGATGTCGTTCCCGCTACACGTGATACGAAAGGTATAACGTAGTTAAATTTCCTTTATTGCAAAATTTAAATTTACGGTTATGTCTACACATGTTGTACTATGCATGCGTGTGATGTATGTGTTGTAATAAATGTAGATTTATTATTTTTATTTCTTCCGCTGTGCACATGTTTACGAAACATGTTCGAACACACACTCGCCGCAGTGCCGGAAACCCAATAACTAAGGCCAATGAGGAATTTCGTCACCAACATCAAAAATATGAAGAATCACTCAGAGACTTGAAGGCCACCGTTGACAGCCTTGCAAGTCATACTAGGATGTTGGAGACGCAAGTGGCCCAAATAGCCCAATCCGTGTCGCAACCTATGAAGAGCTCTCCGGTGAGTCAAGGAAAAGAGGAAGGAGTGGGGCAAAGTAGTCAATTCGCCAAGGGGTGTGCAGCCATGGTTTCCACCCTACCTGACCAAGCAGAGTTTGAAGAGAAGATTCCAATACAGCTTAAGGACCCTGATGAATTCGTTATTCCCTGTTCAATTTATGGGGAGAGCTTCGACGAAGCACTATGCGACTTGGGGTCATCAGTCAGTGTGATGCCCTACGCATACTATTTGAAGATTGGACTGTGCGGGCTCCAACCAGCGAATCTTGGTATTTGTATGGGGGATGATTCAGTCAAGGAGCCTGTTGGCCTGCTACCACACATGCCTGTGATGATTGAGGATTTCGTAATACCCACGAACTTCATCATACTGGACACAGAACCAAATCCCCAGAATCTCATCATTCTGGGAAGGCCTTTCTAGCAACTGCAGGGGCGTGCATAGATGTGAAGGCACACCAGATCTCCCTAGAGGTAGACAGGGAGGTCATCCTTTTCAGCCTTTCGGAGCACAGAGCTTCCTACCTCGATGGCTTCACATTTAGCAGGAAGTCGGAACCTCCAGATGAAGATCCCGAGACGAATGAATGGAGGTTCACTGAACCACCAGAGCCGAGTTGATAGTAGAGTGCGGTCGAGCTAACGACCTTAAACAAAGCGCTTCTTGGGAGGCAACCCAAGTTTAGTTTTAGATTTCCCTTTTTTATTGCATTTCATACATTTGTTTGATTCTAGTTTTGATTTCCATCACAGTTAGAGTTAGGAATAGAAAAGAATTTTGCTAGGCAAAAATAAAATCCATATTAGCCTACACGGCGAAGAATATGAGAAAATTCAGACCGTGGTGCATAAATGGGCGGAAAAAAGGGACACACAGCCTGGCTGTGTGTTTTCCCATGGTCGTGCCCGACCAACCCGAGGTGCACACGGCCTGGCCGTGTGTTTTCACACGGTCGTGGCATGCGAGGTTAAAAGGGGCGAGCCGTGTGTTTTCACCCCATTTGCGCCATGTGTTTCGAAAGTTCTTGCCCTAGCCGTGTGATTTCATTTTCCCATCCTCTAGAAGCATTTTTAACCTCTAAAGAAGCCAAAGGGAGCCAGGATGAGGAGGACCAAGACCGTAGCACCCCGATCCAGTGCCTTGGAGCGATGAACAAGGAGATTCAACATCCCTCAAGCTCCGGAGGAGGGTAATGCCCTACCCACTCTACTTTTTCGCAATAATGAACATAGAGATAGATACAATATGCTCTCTACTCGTAAACTTACTGCTACTAGGTACTTAGATGAGGATTTGCTATAATCTTTAGGGTTGTTGGGTGATATGCAAACCCTATTTGCAAAAATGGGGTGGGATGAGATTATGGGAATAAGGCACCTAACCTGCCCTAGGATAGTTTTGGAATTTTTGAGTTCTTTAGAGGCGGAAATTTTAACGGGTAGAGAGAGCGAGGAGGGTAGGATAACTTTTAGGCATTTTAACATTGAGCATGAGTGGACCCTTCACCAATGGAACTCATGCTTTGGCTTACCAAGTGGGGGAGAGAGAAGAACCCCTATTGGGTTCAACTCTCAGGAATGTTGGACCGAGTTGACGGGGGAGCACGCTTATGACCCTCCTAGGGCCAAAGCGTCGTGCCTCCAAAACCCCATCTTTCGATACCTTCACCGCATCATAGCCAGTACTATATTTGGTCGTGGGGAGAGTGACGGTGTAGTTAGAGCTAGCGAGCTTCTTTGCCTATGGGATATGTTGGGTTTCCGGCACCACGACGAGTGTGTGTTCTAACATGTTTCGCAAACATGTGCACAGCGGAAGGATTAAAATAGTAAATCTAATTTATTACAATACACACATCACACGCATGCATAGTACAACATGTGTAGATATAACCGTAAATATAAATATTGCAATAAAAGGAAATTTAACTACGTATATCTTACGTATCACGTGTAGCGGGAAAGGCATCAACCGGAACGATCCTCACTAGAATCGTCTCTATCCGTATCCACGCCGAGTATCTTCGGGATGACTTCACCAAGTCACGAGCCTCATCTTCGTACGGGTTACTAGCCTCGTGTTGAAGATGATGTGATCGAGAGAAGATCACGATCCGAATCCAAATTCGGATCCAAAAATGAGTCCTCAAAAACTCGCTTCTCCGGAGAGGTATTCGTCAACCGTTTGACGAATCCTTCATCCTCCACCTATGAGGATTACCGGAGATCGAATCCCCAGTAAGTAAGGCGTTGTCGGAGCTTCAAACGTCGCCCAAACGACGCTCCGACAAGAAGGAAACATGCTGTCCAAAAAACTGGACAGCTTTGGTGGAGGAGTAGGGGCCGGCCAAAGGAAAGGTGGGAGCTCACCTTATTACCGAACCCATGAGAGATCACCGGAGCTCCTCCGGCAGCAGCTCGACGCTGGCAAAAGGGAAGGACAGCTCCTTCTGAATGCCGGCAAGGGAGCTTGGTGGTGGGCGGCGGCAAGGGGAGGTGTTGGCGCCGAATTCACCAAGGAGAGGAGGGGCGGCAGCTTTTAGGTCAAGGGATTTTTATTAGGGCTTAACAAACCCTTAAGCCCTCTTTTATAGAGAACTAATTCTCTTAATGGTTATCTGATCATAACCATAAGGCCCGTTAACCCGCTCCATTAATATAAGTTAAAATAAACCAAACCATGATGGTTTATTTTAAGTTAAAACGAACTGAACCAACTTTGATTCATTCGTTTAAAACAAACCAAACCCTTTGGTTTATTCTCCTCTATTCGATTCGAACCAAACCAATTTGGTTCGTCCATCATGTCTTCATAAGACATGGCCCATCCACGCTTCCATTGCGACTGAAACAATTTCATGCTCGCTCCATGTTTGGTCCAACCAAATCCAGTTTCTCTCGGTCTGAGAATCTCATTCTCAAGCTCGTTTTAAATCATTCGGATTACGCTCGTTGTGCGTGTGACCAAATAGGTTCTCAATTTATGTTGGCCGTCTATAATTAACCATTAATTATAGAATGATCATGAGTGGCACCTAGTAGTACATCATGATCCCCAATTAACCGAAAAGATCAACGGTTGATCCAGAACTATTTCTGAAACCCTTCAGCAGCTTGAATGAATCGTGCCCCATTTCCTTCACTCATCTTATAACCACTTGGTTCAGGACATGGTCTATAGTGTCAGTCCCCACTAGGCTGACTGCATCACACCTAGCCCAAGTATCATTTCCTCATCCTACGGATTCTAGTTACTCCACATGTATCGAAGAGTACCTTACTCTAAACATGTAATGCTTTGGACAAAGACTTTAGTAACAATCCGACGAGAGGCCATGGGTATACACCTCCTCGCAAGGAGTGGTGAATCATCTATAGGCTATTCAAACACCTTCGATCACTTCGACTTATACCCAATCATCCCAGGTCCACATCTCCTCAGAGATGCTTGCTTAAGATGTCAAAGCATAAGTCTTTATGATCAAGATGACTTGAATACCGCAAGTCAAAGGAACATCGCACTTAAGCTACAGTAAGAACTTCATTGACATATCTATATATGCAGAGAACCATATGAAGTCTTACGGTTGGTCACTCCAATGAACTAGTTACCATAACTAGCATCCACGATTAACTCCGGACATCACAATGTCTCCAGCCAGTGAGAATCAGCTACTTGGATACACAAAGGAGTATACCTCGTGCTAGTCTCGACAGAATTGATGGTGTCCAAATCCATCAATTCATCGACTAGGGATAATTCTGATACATCACAATTACACATGTAGAGATACTCACTAGTTGTGATCCAATCACAAATTCTCTCATGCTGTGAGTCGTATCGCGGACATTCAGTAAATGAGTTTAAGATCCAATCAAATACATGAAACCATGTATACTCAAATAGTGAATCTTCATTTATCATATAAACGGTTCATACATGAGGCGATTGCCTTAGGACATCTCTCATATATTACTAACAGACTCCCACTTGGCCTAATGCCAATCGCTACGGTATCCAATACCATAAGTTGTAACATGACTCTCAAACTTACATTGAGGTAATGTCTTAGTCAAAGGATCCGCTAAGTTCCTTTCAGTGGGGATTTTCTCGGTTTATATTTCTTTCCTACTAATGATCTCTCTGATAAGATGATAGCGGCGAAGCACATGTTTGGATCGTTGATGAGACCTTGGCTCTTTCGCCTGTGCAATTGCTCCATTGTTGTCGCAGTAGACCGGTATTGCTTCAACAATGGCTGGAATCACACCAAGTTCATAAATGAACTTCTTGATCCAAACCGCTTCCTTTGCTGCTTCCGAAGCTGCAATGTATTCTGCCTCAGTGGTAGAATCCGCTACAGTGTCTTGTTTGGAACTTTTCCAACACACTGCGCCCCCATTCAAGGTGAACACGTATCCCGACTGAGACTTGGAATCATCCTTGTCTGTCTGGAAGCTAGCATCCGTATACCTGCGTATCACCATGTACCCTTCTCCATATATTAGGAACACATCCTTAGTTCTTCTTAAGTACTTAAGGATCGTCTTAACAGCCACCCAATGATCCATTCCTAGATCAAACTTGTATCTGCTCATGACACTCAGAGCATACGATACATCGGGCCTCGTACATAACATAGCATACATGATAGATCCTATTGCGGATGCATAGGGAATCTTACTCATGCAAATCCTCTCGTCTTCTGTGCACGGACACATAGACTTCGAAAGGTGTACCCCATGCCTGATGGGTAGGAAACCTTTCTTGGATTCCGACATGCTAAACCTCTTTAGCACTCGGTCTATATATGTAGACTGCGAAACACCAAGCAACCATTTCGATCTATCTCTATAGATCTTAATCCCAAGGATGTAGGTTGCTTCTCTCAGGTCTTTCATGGAGAATGTCTTAGATAACCAAACCTTAACTGACTGTAAGATTGAAACATCATTTTCTATAAGTAATATATCATCGACATACAATACTAGGAACACGACTGCACTCCCACTAACCTTATTGTACACACAAGGTTCGTCTAGATTTTGTGAAAAATCAAACTTTTTGATTGTCTCATCAAAACGGATATTCCAGCTCCTGGATGCTTGCTTCAATTCATATATGGACCGTCGCAATTTGCATACCTTGGTTTTATCAACCGATGTGAAACCCTCAGGTTGTATCATATACACGTTCTCGAGCTGGTTTCCATTAAGGAAAGTTGTTTTCACATCCATCTGCCATATCTCATAATCATAATGAGCCGCTATGGCCAGGAGCATCCAAATGGATTTAAGCATAGCTATATGCGAATAGGTTTTGTCATAATCAACACCTTGTTTTTGATGATATCCTTTCGCCACTAATCTAGCTTTATAGGTAATCACATTACCATCCATGTCAGTTTTCTTCTTGAAAACCCACTTGCACCCTATAGGCTTGATGCCTTCAGGTGGGTCAACCAAGTTCCAAACTTGGTTTTCATACATGGAATCCATTTCCGACTTCATGGCATCAAGTCATTTATCCCTTTCTAAACTTGTCAGCACTTCTTCATAACTGGTAGGCTCCTCATCATCAATGAGTAACACGTCGTTCGATTCACTTACGAGAAATCCATATCTCTCAGGAATGTTGCGTGTTCTACCAGATCTATGAAGATGTGGTGTTACAATAGGTCCAGCCGATTGCTCATCACTATGAGTTGTCAGCTGTTGTGCTTCACCAGGTATCTCTTCAATGTTTATTTGAGTCTCTCGAGCCTCCTCAAGCTCGACGACACTCTCACTATTTTCTTGCAAGAGAAACTCTTTCTCTAGAAACACAGCGTGTCTTGAAACAAACACCTTTTGTTCCACAGGATGATAGAACTGGTATCCCCTTGTTTCCTTAGGGTATCCAATAAATAGACATTTATCAGACTTAGCATCCAATTTGTCTGATACAGTCCGCTTCACATAAGCAGGACAATCCCATATCTTCAAGTAAGATACATGAGGTTTCTTACCATTCCATATCTCATATGGAGTAGTAGAGACTACCTTGGTTGACATTCTGTTTAACAAGTAAACAGCTGTCTGAAGTGCATAGCCCCAAAAGGACTTGGGAAGATTCACATGATTCATCATTGACCTAACCATGTCCAACAGGGTCCGGTTACGCCTCTCAGATACACGATTATGCTATGGTGTATATGGCGGAGTCCATTGAGACAAAATACCATTGTCTCTTAGATAATCAAGAAACTCTTGACTTAAGTATTCACCAGCTAGATCTGATCGAAGTATTTTAATACTCTTGTCATGTTATTTCTCTACTTCATTTCTGAATTCTTTGAACCTTTCAAAGGCTTCAAACTTGTGTTTCATCAAGAACACATACCCAAACCGTGAGTGATCATCGGTGAAGGTAATAAAGTAGCTATAGCCTTCTAAATCTTGAGTTGACATAGGTCCACATACATCAGTATGTATCAGACCTAGTAACTCTCCCACTCGTTCACCTTTTTCTAAAAAAGGTAACTTAGTCATCTTGCCTTTTAAGCATGATTCGCATGTATCGTATGAATCTGATTCAAACGATTCCAGAATTCCACATCGGTGTAATTTGGACATGTGTTTCTTGGTTACATGGCTAAGACGACAATGCCACATGTAGGAGTCTAATTGATTATCCCTTCGAGCACGCTTGTTGCTCGCTTCGATATTGAAATTGTCACTGGATACGTCCAACGTATAAATGTCATTGCTCAAAGTTCCAGTTCCATAAAGTACGCCATTCAAAGTTATATAACAACAATTGTTACTAAATGTCAAATGGTAACCATTTCTATTTAAACAAGAAATAGAAATGATGTTCTTTATTAGAGAAGGAACATAATAGCAATTGTCCAGTTCCAAGACTAGTCCACTAGGGAGCTTCAGCAAATAAGTTCCGATGGCGACCGCAGCAACCTTTGCTCCATTGCCAACTCACAAATTTGACTCCCCTCTGATGAGTCTTCTTCTATTCCTTAGCCCCTGTATGTCATTACATATATGTGAGCCACACCTAGTATCCAATACCCAAGTGTCTAAGGAAATAGAATGACAATCAATAACGAAGATACCTGAAGAGGATGGGGCATCGGATGCCTTCTTCTTCTTCATCGACTCAAGATAAATCTTGCAGTTTCTTCGCCAGTGGCCTTCCTTGCCACAATGATGGCAAGTGCCCTTTTGTGCTGGTTCTGCCTTCTTTGCCTTCTTGTTATTCCCTTTCTTCTATTCTTTTGCCTTTCTCTTAGAACCTTTCTTTGAGGAATCAACTAATAGAACCGCCTTCTCCTCATGCTTCACAGAAGGCTCCACAGTCTTCAGCATATTGAGGAGCTCAGGAATAGTGGATTCTAATTTGTTCATCCGATAGTTCATCATAAATTGTGAGAAAATTTTGGGCAAACAATGCAGAATTAAGTCAATACTTAATTCATGATCCATCACAAACCCGAGGGTGGCTAGCCGCTTGATGTACCTGTTCATCTTTAGCAAAAACTGCACTACAGACGAACCTTCTTGCATCTTCGTGGTGAAGAGGAGCCTGGAGACTGTGAACCTTTCGGATCTCGCTTGCTCATCAAAAAACTCATGAAGATGGAAGACCATGGTATTAGCATCTATATGCTCATGCTACTTTTGTAGCTCAGGTACCATCGCAGCTAGCATGATGCAACTCGCCAGTTCAGAATCTGCCACATGCTTCTGATAGACCAACATTTGGTCTGGAGTTGCTTCATCCTTAGGATGGTTGGGAAGAGGCTCTTCAAGGACATATGCTAGTTTTTCTGCCTTGAGAACAATTCTCAGATTTCTAAGCCAGTCCAGAAAGTTAGGCCCAGTCAATTTGTTTGAATCCAAAATAGTGCGCAAATTCAAAGACGTCATGATCAATCGATTGGCCTAGAAATACAAAATGAGCATATATGAGAAAATGATTTTAAAATGCATCAATATACATTTATAAATGCCATTCATTTTTCGAATTTCAAAAACCCCAAAATCACTTCAGGAGATCGTAGGTCCATCTCTGAATGGGCTGATATCCATCATAGATATGAACAACCTTAGAGAGAGTCTAACAAGCCATTCATAACAACGATGGTAGGTATCAACTATTCCGATTGCATATCACGTATATGCAACTATCACAATGTGCTATCAACTAATTGAATGTTCACACATACATCGAGTTGTTAACACATTAACAAGTATGCATCATATGCATAGCACCCAACTTCACCTCCCTTTACATCGACCTTGGAGAGAGTCCAACAAGCCGATGCTTCAGGTTAAAGCCAACCCATTAATCGAGAAATAGTTTTAATATGGTTAGAGCACATTCAACCGATTAGCCCGGCTTGGAGAGAGTCCAACAACCAAAGCTAACGATTGACCTCTGACTCTTACCATATTAGTATTAAACTATTCCATGGTTTGAACATATTCGGGTTCGAGCCGGGCTTGGAGAGAGTACAATAACCCAAACAAGAAACGGAACTCTGGTTCTAACCATATTAATGGAAGGTGTAGGCTTTAATATTGAGTAAGGGTTTTTGTGTCTCATCCTCTTTGCATGCAAATAACTATTATCTACATGGCATGGCATACATGGCATTCATCTACATGTCACGACACGCATGGCATAATGATATGCATCTAATGCAATTACATGGCATACAATTATGTCATGTACAAAATTTCCTTATATGTCATAACTATTTATGGAAATAAAATATGTTTAAGATTTGATTCTCTAAGTCAAATCATGATTCAATTAGGAAACAAATTTCCAAATCTAATCACATATTTTATTTGTGGAAATAGTTGATTAAGGAAAGTCAATTTAGGAAACCAATTTCCTAAATCATCAAAACTACTTATGGAAATAAAATATTTTAAGATTTGATTTCCCAAATCAAATCAAGATTAAATTAGGAAACAAATTTCCAAAATCTAATCTAATATTTTATTTATGAAAATATTAATTTCCATAAATACTTCCAACGTTCCAAAAGTGGAAGATTTCCATAAATACTTCTAGACTTTCCAAAATTGAAAAATTTCCATAAATACTTCTAACTTTCCAAAAGTAGAAAATTTCTAGAAATATCATTATAACTATCGCAAAACCATTTTACGATTATGTCGAAACACAACCTTTGCTCTGATACCACTGTTGGGTTTCCGGCACCGCGGCGAGTGTGTGTTCGAACATGTTTCGCAAACATGTGCACAGCGGAAGGAATAAAATAATATATCTAATTTATTACAACACACACATCACATGCATGCATAGTACAACATGTGTAGACATAACCGTAAATTTAAATTTTGCAATAAAAGGAAATTTAACTACGTATACCTTACGTATCACATGTAGCGGGAAAGACATCAACCGGAACGATCCTCGCTAGAATCGTCTCTATCCGTATCCACGCCGAGTATCTTCAGGATGACTTCACCAAGTCACGAGCCTCATCTTCGTACGGGTTACTAGCCTCGTGTTGAAGATGATGTGATCGAGAGAAGATCACGATCCGAATCCAAATTCGGATCCAAAAATGAGTCCTCAAAAACTCGCTTCTCCGGAGAGGTATTCGTCAACCGTTTGACAAATCCTTCGTCCTCCACCTATGAGGATTACCGGATATCGAATCCCCGATAAGTAAGGTGCTGTCGGAGCTCCAAACATCGACCAAACGACGCTCCGACAAGAAGGAAACAAGCTGTCCAGAAAACTGGACAGCTTTGGTGGAGGAGTAGGGGCCGGCCAAAGGAAAGGTGGGAGCTCACCTTATTACCGAACCCAAGGGAGATCACCGGAGCTCCTCCGGCAGCAGCTCGACACCGGAAAGAGGGAAGGACAGCTCCTTCTGGATGCCGACAAGGGAGCTTGGTGGTGGGCGGCGGCAAGGGGAGGTGTTGGCACCGAATTCACCAAGGAGAGGAGGGGCGGCAGCTTTTAGGTCAAGGGATTTTGATTAGGGCTTAAAAAAACCCTTAAGCTCTCTTTTATAGAGAATTAATTCTCTTAATGGTTATCGGATCATAACCATAAGGCCCGTTAACCTGCTCCATTAATATAAGTTAAAATAAACCAAACCATGATGGTTTATTTTAAGTTAAAACGAACCGAACCAACTTTGGTTCATTCGTTTAAAACAAACCAAACCCTTTGGTTTATTCTCCTCCATTGGATTAGAACCAAACCAATTTGGTTCGTCCATCATGTCTTCATAAGACACGGCCCATCCACGCTTCCATTGCGACTGAAACGATTTCATGCTCGCTCCATGTTTGGTCCAACCAAACCCAGTTTCTCTCGGTCTGAGAATCTCATTCTCAAGCTCATTTTAAATCCTTCGGATTACGCTCGTTGTGCGTGTGACCAAATAGGTTCTCGGTTTATGTTGGCCGTCTATAATTAACCATTAATTATAGAACGATCATGAGTGGCACCTAGTAGTACATCATGATCCCTAATTAACCGAAAAAATCAACGGTTGATCCAGAACTATTTCTGAAACCCTTCAGCAGCTCGAATGAATCGTGCCCCATTCCCTTCACTCATCTTATACCCACTTGGTTCAGGACATGGTCTATAGTGTCAGTCCCCACTAGGCTCACTACATCACACCTAGCCCAAGTATCATTTCCTCGTCCTACGGATTCTAGTTACTGCACATGTATCGAAGAGTACCTTACTCTAAACATGTAATGCTTTGGGCAAAGACTTTAGTAACAATCCGACGAGAGGTCATGGGTATACATCTCCTCGCAAGGAGTGGTGAATCCTTTATAGGCTATTCAAACACCTTCGATCACTTCGACTTATACCCAATCATCCCGGGTCCACATCTCCTCAGAGATGCTTGCTTAAGATGTCAAAGCATAAGTCTTTATGATCAAGATGACTTGAATACTGCAAGTCAAAGGAACATCGCACTTAAGCTACAGTAAGAACTTCATTGACATATCTATATATGCAAAGAACCATATGAAGTCTTACCGTTAGTCACTCCAATGAACTAGTTACCATAACTAGCATCCACGATTAACTCCGGACATCACAATGTCTCCAGCCAGTGAGAATCAGCTGCTTGGATACACCAAGGAGTATACCTCGTGCTAGTCTTGACAGAATTGATGGTGTCCAAATCCATCAATTCATCGACTAGGGATAATTCTGATACATCACAATTACACATGTAGAGATACTAGTTGTGATCCAATCATAAATTCTCTCATGCTGTGAGTCATATCACGGACATTCAGTAAATGAGTTTAAGATCCAATCAAATACATGAAACCATGTATACTCAAATAGTGAATCTTCATTTATCATATAAATGGTTCATACATAAGGCGATTGCCTTAGGACATCTCTCATATATTACTAATAGGATATGCTACAAGAAAGGAGTAGCATCGATGTAGGGTCCCACTTCATCAGACACTTAGTGAAGATGGGTAAAGCAGCACGCGGAGAGATCAATGTGAGAGGCCTACTTACCCACATTTGCTTTAGGATGGGGTACGATTTCACAGTATTAGAGAGTATAGAGGGGAGCCCTAAGATCGACCTAGGAGTATGCATGGCCATGAAAATGATTGTGAGAGAAGGAGACTCCTTATGCTTTGTAAGGAAAAATCTTATGGCCCTTAGGCTCCCCGACCCGGATCGTACCACCATCGCTATACGTGCCAACTGGTGCTTAGACCTGATAGTGGAGTCCCCTCCACATGAGGGACCATCTACATCAACACCCATCTCTCCACCTTTATATCACTCTCCCTCGAGTCCACACGTGCATAGGAGCCCACCTAGTCCACGCCGACATGAGACTACACCTGCTCCACCACCTTTTTCAACTTTTGAGCAGGATGCAGGTACGTCGGCTTATGATTTCTCAGAGTTCCAATCGTGCCTCGACGACATTTACAATGAGCAGCAGACGCAGAGACAGCGATGGGAGGAGCAGAGCGCCTACCAGCAAGCGGAGTTCCAGGGATTCCGGGAGCATTTCTAGCAGGCTGAGGAGTTCTAAGATGAGGCCCACTAATACTTCAAGGAGGAGGTTGTTCGTCGTCAGGATGAGGCCTCCTACCGCAGGGAAATGCGACAACACATGCATGCCCAGTAGGCGCAGTGGGCTTGGGAGGAGGAACACCGAGCAGCCGCTGCATCTACCAGCTCTCAAATCGACCACATGTATATGTGGCATCTGCGGCCCAGCAATAGGTTCACCCAAGATCCAGAGATGCCCAGGCTCCCTGACTTTCTACCTCGTTCACCATATTAGAGGTATATTTTCGTTTAAGTCTGGGGGAGACCCTAAGGTTTATTTTGTTTTGTTTCCTAGAAGTAGTTTCTTTTCTAGTATTTTTATTTATTCATGCCTGAGTTGTTGAGTTTCTTTCAGTACTTAATTTTTGGTGTCTGTAAAGCTACCTCAGTAGTATTTTTGAAAGTTGCTTGCATGAGTTGTTCTCATAGGTAGCTTAACTCCATTTATCTTGTGGTATTTTATTTTATTCGCTCTATTTAATATTCTAGACTTACACTGGTTAGCTTTATTTTTGCACTTACACATGTTGAACATTCTAAAAGGGAGAATCTAATACATACCTAGTTATAATTCACTTCAGTAGTCTAGTACTTTGGAATCCATAGGTGACTCTAGGTTTAGCATTTTAGTTACTGGAGATGCTTGGATTGTGTAAGCCCATTCAGAAAAATCAAAATAAAAGAAAAATAAAAGAAAAATAAAAGAAAATTAGAAAAAGAAATGAAAAGAAAAAAAAAAGAGATTATGAGGGATAAAAAAACAGATGTTGTGGGTGGAAATGGTTAGGTGCCCCTTTGAGACCGAGTTAGGTTACTGGGGAAACACCTTTCAATTTCTCTCAATATCGAGCGTGCCTTTGAGACTTTATACTAGATCTAGGGGACGACCCTCGCTTTGGGCAGGTAAGTGCCTAAGAGCAGAAAACCTTAGGAAAGCTATGGGGTGACAACTTAACTCACCATGGAACGGGTATCCCCTAAGAATGGTTCACTTAGCACGAGCACGAGGAGCTAACTTAGTGAACTTCTAGAACATATTTGTTTTGTTTTGATTGCAAATATCATCTGATAAATTTAGTTAACATGCTAATTATGAAACAATATCTTTTTAAAAAAAAATTTATGGCACTGAGGTTTGCTTGAGGACAAGCAAAGATTTAAGTCTGGGGGAAGTGATGTGAGCAAAACATATAGGGTTTTAGGAGTAGTTTTCACTCACATCTTATTACATTTTGTGTTAGTTTCATGCATATGTTACTCTATTCTTGCACGCATTGCCTATTTTCTGGTTCGGAGGTCTGTTCGTTGTACTTTTGTGTGCATGTTAGCTTTTCGGGTGAAAAAGATGCATTTTTGGAGCAAAAGAAGGACTTTCATAGCTAGACGCAGAGTGGGACACGACCAAGGCATGTGGATTCACACGACCATGTCCAATGGGCAAAGATCAGCACCCCAGGGCCGCACACGTCCTGGCCATGTGGAAACACACGGTCGTGTGGTGGCCGACGGATTTGCACGACTAGGGTTTTTTCCGGATTTTGCAGTGGTCCGAGGCAATGTCAATATAAGGATGGCTCCACCAAAACCCTAGGGGGGAAGCATGACGGCTAGGATGGCACGTTGAAGCCCTAAAAAGCTTCGGTAACTCACAACGGGGAGGAGGAATGCCGCCGGAGGTCCACACCTTGCAATACAACACCGGAGAGAAGATCACGAAAGCATCGTATATCTCTATTTCTGCGCTTTATTTCTATTGTATTCAAACTTAGACTTGCTTTGTGATTCTTCCTTCATATTTATGGAGTAGCACTTTCGATTCTAGGATTAGGGAGTAGCTTATGTACATAAACAATGCTGGTTCATGTTAAATTCTGGTCATGAGTTTGATTTGACAATTGGTAGTTTCTCTTTATTATATCTACGCGTGTTTGGCTTTCTTTCCACTGTGCTTAGGCGATATGAGGTGGTGACAGCCCTTGCAATCTAAAATTTAGGAGATTTGATTAAGGAACCTAGGTGTAAACCTGATCTCCTGCAACTGCAGGGAAAAGGGTGCGGTGGAATCGAAAATAGTCCACCGTAGGGATTGATTTGGCATCCTCATACCGTCTATCTCGTCCTTGTGGGCGGAGATAGCTCCCGATGAATGCGGCGGCTCTGCAGGAGAGTTTATGATGTCCCTTCCACAAAACCATAAGTAAACGTCTAGACAATGCCAATTGACAACATTGTTCTGTGATACGCAAGCGAAACTGAAGTCCTAGAATCACCTTTGAAGACCTCGGCACACTCCTTTCCTCCTCCGTGTGACACCGTATAGAGTAGAGTCCACCGACATCGCTCACCAACCGTAACCTCTTAGAGATCACGTCCGAACAATTACAACCATTAAGTATATTGGTATTCGAATCCCAGTCCCTATGGGTTCGATAATCTTTATTACTTGACGACATCTGTGCACTTGCGGGCGTTGAGCGCGAGCGTGCACTTTGAGTCCTCGACGGTATCTGTCGCGAGATTCGAGGTCGTGTCCGTGCACATTAAAGCCCACCTCTCTTCTTTTCAATGAAAGCACGATAAAAAGAAACTCGAGTACAGAAGGTAAGACAACGTAAAAGATGAAGACTATCGACATTAGTAGTGGGAAACTCGGCATGACGTTGACGTAGTGCCGGCGTAGCACTGTCGTAGACCTTCGGCATTGTGGAAGCACTTTGTGAGCAATTGAGATGACCTAAAGGGGTGAACCCCCCCCCCCCCCACTCACTTCTTTTATAGCCCTCCAACCCCTTAATGTTGAGTCAAAGATCTAATCCAAATGGACACCTCACCCCAAGAAAAGGGGTTCTTATCTTAACCTTCATCGAGCTGGACAATTTGAATAATAGTTGACTGATGACCCTCATCAGTTGACTGATGCCAACAACAGTCGACTGCCAATAGCCAACAGTCGACTGCCAGCTTGGTTATTCAACTACAACACAGAGTTAGTTCAAAAATACATGAGTAAAGATAAATTCGACGGCTACTTACCGTCCGATCTTGACCTAGACCTTCCACTGGAAGTCTTAGTCGGATCGCCGCCTAAAGTCGTCCCCATACGGAGGACCCGACCTCCCCTTTACTCACACTCGAGCTTACCTCTGGTCCTTTGTGACTTGTATCTTAGCTTCTAGTCTTCACTTGGGTTCTTCGAATTCATCCGAAGTTCTCCCTGTGTCGCCTGACCACCACGGTTTCTCGACTCGAGATTCTTCGGGTGCCGCCGACCTTCAACTCAACTTAATCATTTCTGCACACTTAATAGAGCATATGAGATAACGATAAGACCCCTTAACTTTAGGTCTTTTCCATAATCAAAACCTAAGTTCGATTATCTGGTGCCCCTGCACTAACAATAAGGTAATGCAAATGATATTCAATTCGTTACCTAACAATATTGTGTCTTGATTAGGTGAATTTCAAGATGCCAAGGAGCTATGGAGCAAATTGACAAATCTCCATGAAGAATCATCATCAGCTCAATTGGAGAAGGAGACCGAAGAAGAAAGCTCATCCTCATAAGAACGTGAGGATTTGGAAGTTGAGAAGGAGTCAACATCTAGATCAGTGGAAGAGGAAGAATTGGAGGAAGCCTCCACCTCTATAATTGAGGGGGAGGATATTAGATTACCAGAGCCGAAGCAAACTCAAGAAGTAGCCTCAACCTCCGGAAGAGATGAAGAACCAATTCCGACCACCATCGATCTAGGTAACTCAAATGAAATTCATAAAAATAAGGATCACATAATTTGCTTTGAGTGTAGAGAGAAAGGGCATTACAAGAGTGAATGCCCAAAATTTGCCAAGGAGAAAGTGTCGACACCAAAAGTCAATCAAAAGTCAAAGGATGTCGGAGCCCCAACCATTAAGAGCAAGGAGCATGTGGTGTGCTTCAAATGTCATCAAAGGGGCCACTATAGAAGCCAATGCCCTATGAGGAAGAAGCAAGCCAAGGGCAAAGAAGGATTCTTAAATATAGGGGGAGCTAAGGCAAAACCTAAGGTAACCTTTAAGTATGCTTCCTCTTCAATTAATAGTAAAAAGCATGCTAGGGATAATTTTAATTCACATGCTATTCATCCTGATACAAAGCATGCTAAAAACAAATATTTTTGTTTAGGTGCTAAAAGTTATAATTTTCTATCTAAGGACAAACCTAGAACTAATAGCTCTAGACCTATTCTATCTAGGGAAAGTATTAGAAAGGTAGAGGATCATCTAGGAATTAATCCTAAGAACCATAGACATATGCCTAGGAAGTGTCAATTCCCAAAAGATTAATGAAAAATAAAAATTGGGAAAATTAGAGATAGAGAACCAAGCCTTGAGGTCAAGACTTGAGAAATTGGAGAAGACCCTTAGGAAGATGCAAAATCAAATTAAGGGGTCTAATGATCAAAGCCTAAAACAAGAACCATCAAAGAGCAAGAAAGGATTAGGTCACAAACCTAAGCCCAAGGAGACCTATCATAGAGTCTCATTCGAATATGGAACCATTCATAGGTCTAGGAAAGTTAAGGTTAATAAGGAAGTCATCCCTAAGGTTAACCAAGGTAAGTGTGTAGTGGCCAAGGTTTCCATGAAACCTAGGAAGACCACTAAGAAGGTCACAAGAGAAGTTATCCCTAGAGTTGACCAAGACAAGACCCAATTGACCAAGGCTTTCAAGCCAAAAAGGGTCATTAGAAAGGTATCTAGAGAAGTTATCCCTAGCGAATACTTTGTAAACCCAAGGAGCTTCAATAGGTATTGGGTTACTAGGAGCATGATTCCCTCACGCTAGATGAGTTAGGGTGTGTCAACCCTAAGTGGATAGGTAGTTAACCTAACCATAGTAGAGTTGACACTTTAGGACATTTTCAAAGTTATGTGATACTTTGGAAATGATATTAAAATTTTATCCTAAAGATTTTAGGATGTGCCAATATATTTTGAGAATTATGAAAAATTGATCAAATTGGCACAATTAAGGTTTAGAGGTCATAGTGTGTCATTTTGGATTTTTGGCGCACTTGGGAGATAAGTAGTAATATGTCAAAATGAACTTAATCCCAACAAATGACAACTAATGCTAAAATTTAGGTATTTTTATACCTTTACTTCTTATGTGACATGTTTTGTTTGTCATATGTCATGTCATGACATCATTCTTATTTTTATCATATAAAATGTCATGATAATGCTTAGGACTATTTTTAATGTCATGTATACTTAGATTGTATTTATGTGTCATGACATCATGATTATTGGCACATGCTCTTAATTATGTTATCATTTACGTCATAATCATCATTCATGCATTAATTAAAATTGATTTAAGGACTATGACATAATTTGAAGTCCCATGTATAAGGGAATCAAATAGTGTTGCCTAAAAAATGCATGAGACCTTAGTTTAGGATGAACAAAGCCCACATCTCACATCACATTGATATGTGTGTGTATTGATACACCCTAGACACATGTGAGGAATTAGGAAATGAGTTAAGTTCAAGGTGCATAGTTATTGCATCAAGATGAACTCAAACTCATCTTATATCATGGATGAATCATGAGGAAAGCTTATGTACAAGTCATGTGCATTAAGCCCATAGACCATGGTTCAATATAAGGTTTTAAAATCATTTTAAAATTATTTTAAAAAACCTTGGTGCAGTCTATCTTTTGATAGAAGTCACCATTGAAGAAGTTGATACAAAATAGGTCAAAATCATTGAAGTTATCAATGGTTTTGAATTTTGTATCAATCTCACTATTTTATGGGTATTATTTTCTAAATATTTTTCACCCATAATGATTGTCTTAAGTATTATATGTATGAAGTTTCGTGATTTTTAAAATTATGTATAATTACTTATGTTTTTTCAAACTTCGATCGATTTTAGGTAAACAAGGATATTTAGCCCATGTTTTATCTAGTTAGGCTACCCTAACTGCTCCTAACCCTAGGATATGCTTTGGAAAGCATTATAAAGGGTGAAATTCCATTGGATATGGATTAGGAGAGTTGTTTGGGTGTGTTTCAAATCTTAAGGTGCGTGAAAGTTCAAGTTTGAACTTTCGACCTTAATTTTGATGGTTTAGTGTTTCTATAGGTTTAGGGACTCCCCAAGGATATTGTGTTGGGATGTATACAGAAAAGTCTATCTTTTGTATGAACATCTTTATTTTTGAAATAAGAATCACATGATCATTGTTTGCATTTTTATGGTTATGCATATTGTCTAATACATTACATTGTAGATAACATGGTGTGTGGTGTCACACGGGAGATCATGTTATCGGCTCCTTGTAAAGTATAAGTAAAGGCTCACAACCGAGATGGCTTTGGATAAACCATTGGAATGGTTATAGTGTGATTTGGTATTGGTTTGTCTTGACCATAGAATCACACTAGTGCACTTTGTGTGTATTGAGCAGGACCGACTTAGAGGTGATTCGATTTATTGCTAACTACATAATCGAATCGGACCTTAGATATTATATTGTACATGCTCTTAATCCCGATATAATAATGGGCACATATACTTAGTATTCAATTTTTAGCAATACATGTAACTGAAACGAAGTATTAAATCGATAGGCTCGGTAAGTTGGGAAATGATATTATTTATATGGTGTGTCATTGATTATAGGAGGAAACCGTGTCCTATATATTAGGATGATGATGTCCCCTTGAGGAGCTCATAAGGTTCATCATGTAAACCATGCAGGTGGACTTGGTCCGACATGATGAAAAGGTTGAGTGGTACTACTCATGGAGTTAGATGTTGATTCATTAATGGTCAATAAATTAATTAATCGATGGACATTCGAGATCTTAAACATGGGGAGAAAATGTACAAATAATATATGGAGCTCATATTAACTTATGGGGGTTGGTGAGGTAGATCAATGATAATCCTCTAGTGGAATGGATAATCATTAATGGATCGGACTTTATGTGGGCTTGATCCATTGGGTGGCCAAGATCCAACTCCTCCTCATGGTCCCTATTGTAGCCTATTAATACCTCATGAAGCTTATATCCAATGGATAGAAACAAAACTCTAGATCCAACGGTAGAGATTAAATCTCTAGATCCAACGGTTGAGATTAAATCTCTAGATCCGACGGTTGAGATTAAATCCCTAGAACCAATGGTGGAGATTAAAACAAGGCTTATCCCTAACTCTATAAAAGGATGGATTATGGGTGGGCGGCAACTTAATGGACGAGGATTAGGGTTTGCTTCCCTTGGGCGGTAAGTAATCCTAGTTTGGTTAGGATTAGGAGTGGGCGGCTAGGGTTAGGGTTTTGGGTGTTGGTTGTGGGCGGCAACATGAGGAGAAGGCCTTTTCTTCTTCTTCCAAGGTTTGGCCGGCTCCCTTCCTTCTTCCCTCTACCTTGGCCGGAGCTCAACCTATTCTTCTTCCCTTCATCCTTGGCCGGAAATTAGGAGAGCTAGGTTTAGGGTTTGGGCGGCAACAAGGAGAAGGATTGCTTTCCTTTCTCTTCTCCAAGTGTTGGCCAGTGCCCATGCCCTCAATAATTCTCCTTTGGCCGGTTCCCATACTCCATGTTCTCTTCTTTGGCCGGCGGCAACATCGAGTCTATTGACTTGGTGGCCGGTTCTAGATAGGAAGACAAGTTTTGTTTTATGATCTTCCTTTGTTCGGGGTGAACAAGGAAGGAAGATTGGCGATCTAGGAGCTTCGACTTTTGGAAGATGGTCGCCCACACGACGTCCAAAAGGAGGAAGGACATACAATAGAAGATCAAGAGGTATAACAAGAGGTATAATCTTGTTTATTTTGATTAGTCTTCCTTTGTATTATGTTTATAATTGTTTTTCAATTATATGCATGTTTTATGTGGATGTTTACTTTATGTATGTGGCTAAATAATACTTGGATCCCGAACATAAACACAAAATCCGGCGATCCGTACATCGTCTATTCCGCGGCTACTCGTAGAATAGAGGTAGGTCGCTTGAACAACAAGTTTGTTCAAGTGACCACTCTAAATGAATAGCATGACGATGACAAGGTTGCTTGTGTGTTCCCTTTTGTCTAGGATTAATTTTTTAATCCGGGGACATCGATGGGATCGCCATGAATAAGCGACCGAGTTGAAGTGGGAAGTGAAGTTTCCCCTCACGGACCCACAAACCAACAATTGGTATCAGAGCCAAGGTTTCCGATTTTGTGTGTTTAGGATTCGGTTAATTTTTATGCACTTTTCATATATTATATGTGTCGGATAATAGTAGGATATGCGTAGGTTAACTCTTTGGTTGCAGGCATAAGATCCGACTATTATGGTCATATGTGTGTATGTGATTGTATGTGTGTAAATGTTTATTTTGTTGAATCCTCGGGGTTGATGAGGCTAGTATTTAATTTTTTATAAATTAGATACGGCATTGTTTAGCCACTCTTTTTATTTTAGTTTACTTTCGATCTAGATTTCATGTACACTCCCTCCTGGAGTATAGGATCGATGGATGTAAATTAAAATAGTTTTTAGTCTCGGCTCGGATCTCCGGATGGCTCGTACATGGCGTAGGAGGAGCGGACGAGAAGGTGATGCGACGGGAGACATATTGAAGACAAAAGCCATAATAGTTGAAAAATAATTTATTTTTCATATTTATTGCTTATTGTTTGATATGCATGTAGTAGGCTAGAAAATTCCTCATTTTCAAATTACTAAGTGGGAGAGGGATATTTTTATAAATTCCCACAGCCTCCATTACGATTTGACAAGTGATGCAAACAAACTTGCACATCGGCTCTGAGTGCCTTCCTCCCCATCGGATGAGTTTGTTTGCAGATCACAAGGTCAAATATGGTTATAGAGAATTATTAAGGAGCGTGTGTACTTCCCCATCGTAAGGCACATAACCCGAGATAATTACCTTGGTACCAAGTAATGGTGAAGACTTAGATACAAATATAAGTATCCTCCCCATCGGAGTCACTGCTTTTATTTGTAGGGCCGAAGAGAAACCAACTATTAATTTTACTTGTCAAAAAGTTAGGTTGACAAGATAGTAAAATTAATGGGTAAAACCTCCTCTTACAAATGTAGAATTCGTATACGTCCACACTATCATGACATATGATATTCTCGGTGTTTTGAGGTGTTGGTTGATTTTAAAATTTTATTGTTTGAGGAATCAATAATTTTTTGAAATCTAAAGTAATGATCTATGTGATTCTTAGGATTTTCAAAAATGACTTTCAGTCCACTTGCTATAATATTAAAGGAAAATAAATTTACTGTACATAATTATGTTGATTGGAAAAAGGAATCTAGATATTGTCTTAACTGCTGAGGAGTACAAGTATGTACTCTTCGAAGAGTGTCCTCCTAAGCCTGCGAATGAGCTAGAAGTCCTTGGAGTTGAGATCGATGGGGAAACCCAGGTTGATATCATTCTCCAGTCGACAAAAAGGCATGCTCAGGCTCAGGCCATGATTGTTCAGAAGGTTTCTACTTCTAAGCCAGAAGGCAACAAGAAGAAGAAACAAGGTGGAGCAAAGGTGGTGGGAGGATCTCAGGGAGGAGTGAAGAAGCCAAAAGGCAAGTACTTCACTTGCAAGCAGGATGGACATTGGAAGAAGGACTGTCCCAATCCGAAGCAGAACAAAGGTATATCCTTTGGTCTAGTCGTTGAAACATGGTTAGCGGTGTTATCTACCGGGACCTAGTGAGTAGATACGGGAGCCTCTGATCATGTCTGCAATACTTTGCAGGGGTTCCAGGAAACCCGACAATGAGCTGAGGGAGAGATTACCGTTTACTTGGGCAATGTCATGAAGGTGGCGGCTATTGCAACGGGAGATGTTTTATTTATCTTTTGAGAAAAAATAAAGTTTTGATTCTTAAGAATTACCTTTATGTACCTTTATTTAGAAAGAATTTAATTTCAGTTTCTAAATTGTTTATGGATGGATATTCTATTCCTTTTAATGATAGAGTTGTTATAAAAAGGAATAGGGAGAATATCTGTTCAGGTACATTGATAGGAAATTTGTATACACTTGAACCAAAAGCTCCCACGATGCAAATAAAAGTTAATAACTCATATTCTAATTCCATTAAGAGAAAAGAACCTTCAAAGATGAACCAAACATATCTTTGGCATCTTAGGCTTGGTCATATTAATCTAAGCAGAATTCAAAGGTTGATAGCTGATGGACCTTTGGGTTCATAGTGGTGGAAGATTTCCCAAACTGCGAATCTTGCTTGGAAGGTAAAATGACCAAGAGGCCTTTTAAGGCCAAGGGGTATAGAGCCAAAGATGTGTTAGAATTGGTTCATTCTGATTTTTGTGGTCCTATGTCTATCCAGGCTAGAGGTGGTTTTGAGTATTTCGTCTCTTTTATAGACGATTATTCAAGATATGGATACATTTACCTGATGCGCCGCAAGTCTTAATGCTTTGACAAGTTCAAAGAATTCAAGGCTGATGTGGAGAAACGTCAAGGTAAAAGTATCAAGACACTAAGATCTAATCGTGGTGGTGAGTACCTCTTAGGAGAGTTTAGGAATTACTTATCAGAGGCTGGGATTCAATCCCAATTATCTGCACCTAGCACACCCCAGCAGAATGGTGTAGTAGAGTGAAGGAATAGGACTCTTATGGAGATGGTTAGATCGATGATGAGTTATTCTAAGTTGCCAGATTTGTTCTGGGGATATGCTCTAGATACGACGATGTACATTCTGAACTTGGTTCCATCTAAATCAGTGCCTTCTACTCCCACAGAGTTGTGGACTGGGTGAAAGCCTAGTCTAAGACATATTCAGATATGGAGGAGTCCAACATATGTGCTGAAGGCAGATGCTGGTAAATTGGAACCTTGTACAGAAGTACGCATGTTCATTGGCTATCCTAGAGGAATGAAGGGTGGTTTGTTTTATAGTCCTAGAGATCAAAGGGTGATCGATAGCACGAACGCCAGATTTCTAGAGGAAGACTATGTGATGAACCACAAGCCCATGAGTAAGATTGTTCTGGAGAAAATAAAAGGGGAAGTCACTTCTTCAGTACCACCGGTACAAGAGGATATACCACAAGTCATCGCACCCATGGTCACAGAGGATACATGTGATACCTCGTCAGAGTGGGAGGGTTGTGAGACAACCGATAGATTCATGTTCTTGGGAGAATCTTCCGATTCGGTCCTCAAACATGAACCTGATCCTCGGACATATGACGAGGCAATCCAAGATAAAGATGCAAAGATTCGGCAAAGTGCAATGAATGCCGAGATTGAATCTATGGATTCAAATCAGTCCGAGCTAGTAGAACCACCCGATGGTGTAAAAACCATTGGATGTAAGTGGATCTACAAAAGAAAGAGAGGAATAGATGGGAAGGTTGAGACCTTCAAAGCGAGGCTTGTTGCGAAGGGGTATACTCAGAAAGAGGGTATCGATTATGAGGAGACCTTTTCGCCGGTAGTCATGCTTAAGTCTATTCGGATTCTATTATGCATAGCAACTCATATGGATTATGAGGTGTGGCAGATGGATGTCAAGACAGCTTTCCTTAATGGAAGTCTTGAGGAAAACATCTATATGCAGCAACCAGAGGGATTCATTGCTAAAGGCAAAGAGCATCTTGTGTGTAAGCTTAATCGGTCCATTTATGGATTGAAGCAAGCTTCGAGGTCTTGGAACATCCGCTTTGATGAGGTAATCCAGTCTTATAGATTTATTCAAAGTTCGGATGAGTCTTGTGTATACAAGAGATGTGACGGAAACGTAGTGGTATTTCTTGTACTATACGTAGATGACATTTTGGTGATTGGCAACAATATCAAGGTGTTATCGAACGTAAGGGTATGGTTGTCCAAACAGTTTGATATGAAGGACTTGGGAGAAGTGGGACACATCCTTGGGATCAAGGTTATAAGGGATCGCAGGAAAAGGATGTTGTACTTATCCCAAGCTTCATACATAGACATGATTACGGATCGTTTTAGCATGCAGAACTCCAAGAAGAGTTTTTTACCTTTCAGGCATGGAGTTCCTTTATCTAAGGAGATGTGTCCTAGAACATCTAAGGAGATAGAGGAGATGAAGGCGGTTCCTTATGCTTCGGCGGTAGGAAGCCTCATGTATGCGATGCTATGTACGAGACCAGATATTTGATATGTCATGGGCATGGTCAGCAAATATCAGAGTAATCCAAGACAGGGACATTGGACTGTGGTAAAGCATATATTGAAGTACCTGAGAAGGACTAGGGATTATATGTTGGTTTACCAGGCAGACCAATTACTCCCTGTGGGTTACACGGATTCCAACTTCCAATCTGATAAGGATAACAGTAAGTCTACCTCAGGTTTTGTGTTTACTTCGGGAGGTGGAGCCATTGTATGGAGGAGTGTCAAGCAGAAATGTGTGGCGGACTCCACCATGGAAGCTGAGTATATGGCAGCCTCTGAGGCGGCCAAAGAAGTTGTGTGGCTCAGGAACTTCCTGATGGACTTGGATGTGATTCCTGGTTTGCCCAGAACTAACACAATTTATTGTGATAATAATAGTGCAGTTGCAAACTCGAAGGAACCACGAGCCCATAAGGTAAGTAAATACATAGAGCGCAAGTACCACCTGATACGAGAAATCGTAAAGGAGGTAGAAGTTGCTGTCGCCTAGATTGCATCAGAGGATGACCTGGTAAACAGTTTCACTAAGGCCCTTCTAGCGAGAGCTTTGATAGGCATGTGGAGGGAAGGGGAATCATATGTATGGCAGTATGAGGACAACATAGTCTTTTAGTATAAGTGGGAGATTATTGGGATGTATACTGAAAAGTCTATCTTTTATATGAACATCTTTATTTTTGAAATAAGAATCACATGATCATTGTTTGCATTTTTATGGTTATGCATATTGTCTAATACATTACATTGTAGATAACATGGTGTGTGGTATCACACGGGAGATCATGTTATCGGCTCCTTGTAAAGTATAAGTAAAGGCTCACAACCGAGATGGCTTTGGACAAACCATTGGAATGGTTGTAGTGTGATTTGGTATTAGTTTGTCTTGACCATAGAATCACACTAGTGTACTTTGTGTGTATTGAGCAGGACCGACTTAGAGGTGATTCGATTTATTGCTGACTACATAATCGAATCAGACCTTAGATATTATATTGTACATGCTCTTAATCCCGATATAATAACGGGAACATATACTTAGTATTCATTTTTTTGATTTACCAATGGGCGAGATTTATAGATTAAATCGATAGGCTCGGTAAGTTAGGAAATGGTATTATTTATACGGTGTGTCGTTGATTATAGGAGGAAACCGTGTCCTATATATTAGGATAATGATGTCCCCTTGAGGAGCTCATAAGGTTCATCATGTAAACCCTGCAGGTGGACTTGGTCCGACATGATGAAAAGGTTGAGTGGTACTACTCATGGAGTTAGATGTTGATTAATTAATGGTCAGTAAATTAATTAATCGATGGACATTCGAGATCTTAAAAACGGGGAGAAAATGTACAAATAATATATGGAGCTCATATTAACTTATGGGGGTTGGTGAGGTAGATCAATGATAATTCTCTAGTGGAATGGATAATCATTAATGGAATGGACTTTATGTGGGTTTGATCCATTGGGTGGCCAAGATCCAACTCCTCCTCATGGTCCCTATTGTAGCCTATTAATACCTCATGAAGCTTAGATCCAATGGATAGAAACAAAACTCTAGATCCAACGGTAGAGATTAAATCTCTAGATCCGAAGGTTGAGATTAAATCTCTAGATCCGACGGTTAAGATTAAATCCCTAAAACAAATGGTGGAGATTAAAACAAGGCTTATCCCTAACTCTATAAAAGGATGGATTAGGGGTGGGCGGCAACTTAATTGATGAGTATTAGGGTTTGCTTCCCTTGGGCGGCAAGTAATCCTAGTTTGGTTAGGATTAGGAGTGGGCGGCTAGGGTTAGGGTTTTGGGTGTTGGTTGTGGGCGGCAACATGAGGAGAAGGCCTTTTCTTCTTCTTCCAAGGTTTGGCCGGCTCCCTTCCTTCTTCCCTCTACCTTGGCTGGAGCTCAACCTATTCTTCTTCCCTTCATCTTTGGCCGGAAATTAGGAGAGCTAGGTTTAGGGTTTGGGCGGCAAAAAGGAGAAGGATTGCTTTCCTTTCTCTTCTCCAAGTGTTGGCTGGCGCCCATGCCCTCATTGATTCTCCTTTGGCCAGTTCTCATACTCCATGTTCTCTTCCTTGGCCGACGGCAACATCGAGTCTATTGACTTGGTGGCCGGTTCTAGATAGGAAGACAAGTTTTGTTTTATGATCTTCCTTTGTTCGGAGTGAACAAGGAAGGAAGATTGGTGATCTAGGAGCTTCGACTTTTGAAAGATCGTCTCCCACACGACGTCCAAAAGAAGGAAGGACATACAATAGAAGATCAAGAGGTATAACAAGAGGTATAATCTTGTTTATTTTGATTAGTCTTCCTTTGTATTATGTTTATAATTGCTTTTCAATTATATGCATGTTTTATGTGGATGTTTACTTTATGTATGTGGCTAAATAACACTTGGATCCCGAACATAAACACAAAAGCCGGTGATCCGTGCATCGTCTATTCCGTGGCTACTCGTAGAATAGAGGTAGGTCGCTTGAACAACAAGTTTGTTCAAGTGACCACTCTAAACGAATAGCACGATGATGACAAGGTTACTTGGGTATTCCCTTTTGTCTAGGATTATTTTTTTAATCTGGGGACATCGATGGGATCGCCATGAACAAGCGACTGAGTTGAAGTGGGAAGCGAAGTTTCCCCTCACGGACCCACAAACCAACATATTGTTGGTGCAATGGTCAAGGGGGAGCAAGCCTTTAGGGGGAGGTTATCCATCATGGGATAATGGATGTGTTTTTCCTCATAAGGGGGAGAATTTGGAGAATTGAGATAAATTGAAGGATTGCCTCTCTTTAGTGATATGAGACTTATCACTAGAAAGAGTGAAGGCATTCTAGATATTTTTGGACCAAGGGGGAGATTGTACGATCTCATTGGAATATGAGACATTGAATACCCTTGGGGAGAGCCTTTTTGATGTATATCAAAAAGGGGGAGAATATGAGAATTCCCAATTTGGACAATTGGGAGGATTGGATTGAGTTAGTGTTCTAACTCAAAGGTATTTAGTTTTTGTCAAACATCAAAAAGGGAAAGATTATTGGTGCAATCGGCCCATGTTACGATTTACCATACTCGAGTTTGACTCGAGTAGTATTTTGATGTTTGACGATGAGTTGACCATTGTTTGATAATGGATTGACTATATGGTTGACATGGGGTTGACCATATGATGGAGAAGTCCAAGTGGGACACTTGGCATGTAAAGTCCAAGTCATGGGTACTTGGCATAGTAAGTCCAAGTCATGGGTACTTAGCATGGAAAGTCCAAGCATGGGTCTTGGCATTTGGAAAGTCCAACATGAAGTTGGCATGGAAAGTCCAAGGGTGTAGTCTTAGTCACATAAGTCCAAGTGTGTAGTCTTGGCGGTGAAAGTCCAAGTCATGGGTACTTGGCAATTAGAAAGTTCAAGGGTATAGTCTTGGCCATGTAAGTTCAAGTGTGTAGTCTTGGTGGTGAAAGTCCAAGTCAACTTGGCATTTGGGAAGTCCAAGGATATGATATTGGCAGCGTAAAGTCCAAACAGTAATCTTGGCAGCATAAGTCCATTGGTTGGTGGCGTAAAGTCCAAACATGTGTCTTGGCAGCATAAGCCCAAATGTGCCTTGGCGGTGTAGACCTGGTCAGCATGACAATAGTCGATGGAAGCACCTAAAGGCTATCGTATGGATGAACAAGTCATGGATGACTTGGAGGGATCCAATAAGCGTGAGGCTGATGGAAGTGGCTAGAAGGCTTAAGTCTAAGCTAAAGGTGGTCTAGAAAGTATGAGGGCATCATACTTGGGGTAAACCTCATGGTTGAGGTGCAGCAGTCGACTGGGATTATGACCAGTCAACTACCGTGAGTCGTCTGGCGATTGACTACAATCGAGTTACGGCCACAGACGCAAGGCGACTCGATTGGTGCCTCGACTGGAGTCCTAATTGAGGTGGCACCTCGACTAGCCTCCTAGTTTTGGTTGCGAGCACAGGAAGCTCGGTAGACAACTGAGCAGCTGGTTATGAGCTTGGCAATCAACTGATGGTAATGGCAGTCAACTGCCAGTGTATCTGTTGGCTTGAATGCCAGCGTGGATTAAGTCGTTGTGAGACAATAGCTACAGGAGCAGTCGACTGATGAGTATGAGTAATAAATTGCTAGGAGGAAATCAGCCTGAGTTGCAGCTTTATAAGGAGCTCGAAGGGGAGGTTTTTGGTAATGGTTCTTGGGGCGATTTGAAGGGGAATTACTGCTGCATTTCAGTCCTTCAAGAGCAAATCAAAGCAATCAACAAGCAAGCAATCCAAAGTTCTTAGTGTAAAATTTTCTTTACTTGTATTTATGAATTGCTTAGTTTACTTGTTGTATTTCATTATATTACTTTTGTAATCACTTGTACGAGATTTCTCCACCTCCAGATTGGATTGTTCTGAGAAAGAGTGGTTGTATTAGTGGTAGTGTTTGCATCGCTAGGGCTCATTCGAGCTCAACCAGTGGTGTAGGAACCCTAAAGTTCTGAACCACGTTTTATCTTGTGTTTTGTGTGTGATTGTGCATTTGTCTTTTGTATTTCTATATTCCACTGTGCAAACTAACAAGTTGTAGAGACAAGCACGATCGAATTCTGTTGAATGCACAAACGCGTCATTCACCCCCCCCCCTCCAGCGACGTTCAATCCCCTACATCGCCTTCCATTTATCGAAGCCCCTAAATTCATAGACTTCATAGGACGCTGGTATGTTGATGTCGTGGCTCAATCCAAAGTTTGGCAACTCCATCTTCTCTTCTCCTCTAGCACATGCTCCCTCGGTTGTTAATCCTTGAAGAGAAACCTAACTCTAATACCAATTGTAGAGGAATCAGACGTCACGCTATGGGGGGTGAATAGCAATTTCTCGATTTCTTCGTTCGATCGCATTCGTGCTTGTCTACAATTCGTTAGCACAGCGGAATATACAAAATAGCATAAACAAAAACAACACAAGCACTACACCACTATTTTACGTGGTTCGAAACTAGGGTTTCTACTCCACGATCGAGCTTTAATGTCTACTCCACTAAACTTCGTCTCCTTATCATAATACAATACAGAGGTGGAGAAACCTCATATAATATGAATATTTACAACAATATACAAGGAAACAACCAAATACAATAATATACAAAAGCAAATATAAGAAATGCAAAGAACACTTTACAAGAAGCTTGATTTTGATCACTTGTTTGTTGGTTGCTTTGCCTTGGAAGATTTAGAGTGCAACAACAAAACCCCTCCCAAATTCTCAAGAACCGACTATGGAAATCTTTCTCCTCGAGCTCTATTTAAAGCTTCTATCGAGCTGAATGTTTGCCTTTCAGTTGATTGCTCTTACCAACAATCAACTGGTCACTTAGCCATTGCCTCACAACGACTTAATCCACGTCAGTTTAGTGCCTATCAGTCGACTGCCCTGACCTAGAAGTCGACTGACATAGTCACCAGTCAACTACCATGGGTAAGCAGTCGATTGTCAGATATTCTGTATCCTGGCCACTTAATTCTAGTCAACTGCTCTACCCTAGTAGTTGACTGTTGTGGACCAGTCGACTGCTAACCCTAGCAGTTGACTATCAGAGCCACAGATCAACAATCGAGCCTCAATTGACTACTTGACCATTCGACTGGGGCATAACCTCAGTCGCCTGATCTGAGTCAACTAGGCAATTGCATGTCAAAAACTCATCCAATCGACTGGTAAATCTCAAATAAAAGGTTTAACCCAAGTATCTCATACTTGATAAACACCCATAGCCTGTAACGCCCGTAAAATTCCTAGCAATTTTACAAGAATTTTTGGCTTGATGATCATGGGCTTTATGTGGGCCTTTTCAAAAATAAAAGAAAATAAGCCAAAAAGGGGTGCAAGGCCTAGGAATTGAACCCCAAACCTCTAGAGATAGCCAAGCCCTATAGATGCACCCACTAACCAGAAGCCCAATAGGACTATATCATTAGAGGAATAAGGGAAATTATGGTTAAGTGTAAGGGAGATTAAGGGACTCTTTAGGTGAATAAATAGGGGGGGATGAGGAGGCATGAGTGAGCAACTTCACTTTCTCCACTTCTCTTCTTCTTCTCACCGAAATCCTAAAGCTCTCCCTCTCCATTTCCTCTCCATTTCCACTCTTGGCCGAAACTCCTTCAAGCAAGAAGCAAGGTCTAGGTTTTGTGTTCCTTAGTTTATCTCACACTACAAGCAAAGCGAAGGATGTAAGTATCCCTCACCTGCATACGAGTAGCCCCTCACCTGCATACGAGTAGCTTCGATTGATGTTTGTAAAAGAAATCTATATGTTATATCCGGCCAAGCTATGTTTTAGTTTATCAATGAAGTTGTATGCTATGTTTAGGAAGTAGATGATGATGTTAACATGGAAAAAGGGATTAGGTTAAAAGCTAACCCTAATAGCCACTAAAGCCTATTCGGCCAAGCCATGATTCTAGGTTTCAATGAGTTCCATGCTATGTTTTTTGTAACTATATGATGATGCTAGGATTTAAAATGGATTAGGTTAAAGGTTAACCCTAAAGACCTACATGGACCATTCGGCCACCCCTAGATCTTGATGATTCAATGAAGTTTAATCCATATTTTTGTAGGCTTATGATGTTGTTGTTATGTTAAAATGAATTAGGTTAAAGGTTAACCCTAATAGCCACCAAGATCCATTCGGCCAAGCCATGTTTTAGGGTTTTAATGAAGTTCTATGCTATGTTTTTGTAACTATATGATGATGTTAGGATTTAAGATGGATTAGGACAAAAGCTAACCCTAAAAACCTACTTGGACCATTCGGCCACCTCTCTATTTTGATGACTCCATGAAGTTTAACCCATGTTTTATATGCATATGAAGTTGTTAGTATGTTAATTGAATTAGGTTAAAAGATAACCCTAGAAAACCCTATGGATCATTCGGCCAACCTATGTTTTGGGTGATTAAATGAAGTCTAGTTCTTGTTTTGTATGCAAATGAAGTTGTTGTGTTATGTTAAATGAATTAGGTTAAAAGATAACCCTAGAAAACCCTATGGATCATTCGGCCAACCTATGTTTTGGGTGATTAAATGAAGTCTAATTCATGTTCTATATGCAAATGAAGTTGTTGTTATGCTAAAATGAATTAGGTTAAAAGATAACCCTAGAAAACCCTATGGACCATTCGGCCATCATGTATTTTTGGGGATTAAATGAAGTTTTAATTCAATTCTTATGTGCATATGAAGTTGTTGTTAAGTTAAATGAATAGGTTAACATGTGTTTTATGTTGGGTGAAGTCATGTTGACTTGTGATATTAAATAATGCTAGATGAAGATAACATGCCTTAGGTTAGTGTTTACTTACTTTTGATGCCATGCTTTATGCCATGTCTATGTGTATGCGATATTTAAAATATGTTATGAAATGGAAAAAGATAAGATTATGAAATGAAACAAACGATATGTTCACGACATGAATATGACATGAGGATGAAATGAAGAATAATATGTTATGAAATGAAGAATGGTATGTTTACGAAGATATGTTCATGAAGGGGAAGCATGATGTGTTATGAAATGAAGTATGCTATGTTTGCAAAATGAAATAAGCTATGTTATAAAAATAAGCATATAAGTATTTTACCTTCTGCATGGCTTGTACCAAGACCCTAATAAGGTCCAAGAAGGGATGGGCTCCTAAGATGCCCTAGGTCGATGGAATAAGACTCGGGCCTAGGATGGGCTTCTATGTATGATTGCCCCTAGGTCGATGGAATAAGACTCGGGCCTAGTACGGGATGGGCTCCAAGATGCCTTAGGTCGATGGAGTAAGACTTGGGCCTAGGATGGGCTTCTACGCTATGACGATTGCCCTAGGTCGACGGACTAAGATCGGGCCTAGTAACCTATTAGGTTCGAGACTTGCTACCTCGGGCCTATTTAGGGATGCGCGCTATGATAATGAAGAAGTGGTACAATGCCGGGCCCAAATATGTTGAGATTTATATTTACGTACCTATAATATATGTTTTCAAAAGCATCTTGCATATGTTACCTGATTAGATTGTTATGTTACATGCTATGTTGATATGTTACATATGAAGTATGTTATGTTTGATATGTCATGTTATGTCACTATGCTACATATGATGTATGTTACGTTTGATATGTCATGTTATGTCACTATGTTACACATGATGTATGTTATGTTTGATAGGTCATACATATATGTTGTATGTTATGTTGATTTGCTACGTTACGTATGTTATATGTTATGTTTAATTAAGTCCTAAATGTACATGATATGATGCTATGTTATAGATGATACATGTTATGCTGTCATGCTATGGATGAGACATGTTATGTTTACTCACGTTACTTATGCTACATGTTAAGTTGATTACGCCATGTATGTTACATGTTATATGGCTTATATGTTATGAATGTTACATGCTTATATGTTAGGAATGTTACATGCCATGATTAATGTCGATATATGGTTTTGTGAGTAGGACTGGATCTTACTAAGTCTATGTGCTTATAGTTTATCTTTCCCTCGTACTGCAGATAAGGGTAAGGGATGGATAAACTAAAGGGAGCAGTAGGAGGGGCCAAATGTGTGTGGCAGTGGCATGGTGGAGAAGATCCGTTAGGTCTATATATATATGTTTACCTATGATGATGATGTTTATGGATGTCCTTACTTATGTCTCCGTATGACGACGATGTTTAAGAACTTAAACTAAGCACTAAGTATCTATAGATGTTATGATGCATGCTCTATGTTAATAAGAAGAAGTAAGGAAGAAGTAAGAAGAAGTATCTATATATGCTATGATGCATGCCCTATGTTAAGAAGAAGAAGTATATATATATATGTATATGTCAATGCATATGTTTAAAAGAAAAAAAAAAGAAGTATGTATAAAGTCTTCCGCTGTATGTAATGTATGTATGTACGGTCGCGTCACGCGCCGCCCCTCCGGGTTCTAGGTCCGAAAAGGGCGGGCGTGACATAGCCTAGACCTAAGCCTTCTAGCCACCTCCGTCAGCCTCACGCCTCTCGGATCCCTCGATTCCGTGACTCTTCATACTTCATGTTAGCCTTCAGGTGGTTCCATCAACTATGTCATGTTAACTAGGTCCTTTTCTAAGGTTCATTTAGACTTGTACTGTCAAGACTCATGCTTGGACTTTACACCGTCAAACTTACACCCTTAGACTTTCACATTGCCAAGATCCATTTGGACTTACGCCGCCAAGACCCATGCTTGGAATTTACGCCGCTAAACCTACCCTTGGGCTTTCCCTTTGCCAAGTACCCATGACTTGGACTTTTCAATTGTTAAGACCATGCTTGTACTTTCCTTGCCAACTCCATGTTGGACTTTCCAATTGCCAAAGTTCACTTGAACTTTATGCTGCCAAGACAACACGTTTGAAATTATGCTGCCAAGACTATACCATTGGACTTTACCATTGCCAAATACCCATGACTTGGACTTTCCATGCCAAGTATGTTGGGTTTCCGGCACCGCGGCGAGTGTGTGTTCGAACATGTTTCGTAAACATGTGCACAGCGGAAGGAATAAAAATAATAAATCTAATTTATTACAACACACACATTACACGCATGCATAGTACAACATGTGTAGACATAACCGTAAATTTAAATTTTGCAATAAAAGGAAATTTAACTACGTATACCTTACGTATCACGTGTAGCGGGAACGGCATCAACCGGAACGATCCTCACTAGAATTGTCTATATCCGTATCCACGCCGAGTATCTTCGGGATGACTTCACCAAGTCACGAGCCTCGTCTTCGTATGGGTTACTAGCCTCGTGTTGAAGACGATGTGATCGAGAGAAGATCACGATCCGAATCTAAATTCGGATCCAAAACCGAGTCCTTAAAACTCGCTTCTCCGGAGAGGTATTCGTCAACCATTTGATGAATCATTCGTCCTCCACCTATGAGGATTACCGGAGATCGAATCCCTGGTAAGTAAGGTGCTGTCGGAGCTCTAAACGTCGTCCAAACGACGCTCCGACGAGAAGGAAACAAGCTGTCCAGAAAACTGGACAGCTTTTGGTGGAGGAGTAGGGGCCGGCCAAAGGAAAGGTGGAAGCTCACCTTATTACCGAACCCAAGGGAGATCACTGGAGCTCCTCCGGCAGCAGCTCGGCACCGGCAAGTGGAGAAGACGGCAGCAGCTGGTCGCCGGTTGGAGGAGAAGGGACGGCGGCACTAGGGTTGGCGCCGACTTCTTCAAAGGGGAGAGGTGGGTGGCAACTCTAGGTTAGGATTTTTGGATTAGGGCTTAACAAACCCTTAAGCCCTCTTTTATAAAGAATTAATTCTCTTAATGGTTATTGGATCATAACCATAAGGCCCGTTAACCCGCTCCATTAATATAAGTTAAAATAAACCAAACCATGATGGTTTATTTTAAGTTAAAACGAACCGAACCAACTTTGGTTAATTCGTTTAAAATAAACCAAACCCTTTGGTTTATTCTCCTCCATTGGATTAGAACCAAACCATTTTGGTTCATCCATTATGTCTTCATAAGACACGGCCCATCCACGCTTCCATTACGACTGAAACAATTTCATGCTCGCTTCTTATTTGGTCCAACCAAACCTAGTTTCTCTCGGTCTGAGAATCTCATTCTCAAGCTCGTTTTAAATTCTTCGGATTACGCTCGTTGTGCGTGTGACCAAATAGGTTCTCGATTTATGTTGGCCATCTATAATTAACCATTAATTATAGAACGATCATAAGTGGCACCTAGTAGTACATCATGATCCCCAATTAACCGAAAAGATCAACGGTTGATCCAGAACTATTTCTGAAACCCTTCAGCAGCTCGAATGAATCGTGCCCCATTCCCTTCACTCATCTTATACTCACTTGGTTCAGGACATGGTCTATAGTGTCAGTCCCCACTAGGCTGACTACGTCACACCTAGCCCAAGTATCATTTCCTCGTCTTACAGATTCTAGTTACTCCACATGTATCGAAGAGTACCTTACTCTAAACATGTAATGCTTTGGCCAAAGACTTTAGTAACAATCCGACGAGAGGCCATGGGTATACATCTCCTCACAAGGAGTGGTGAATCCTTTATAGTCTATTCAAACACCTTCGATCACTTCGACTTATACCCAATCATCCCGGGTCCACATCTCCTCAGAGATGCTTGCTTAAGATGTCAAAGCATAAGTCTTCATGATCAAGATGACTTGAATACTGTAAGTCAAAGGAACATCACACTTAAGCTCTGATAAGAACTTCATTGACATATCTATATATGCGAGAGAACCATATGAAGTCTTACGGTTGGTCACTCAATGAACTAGTTACCATAACTAGCATCCACGATTAACTCGGACATCACAATGTCTCGGCCCGGTGAGAATCGGATTTGCTTGGATACACCAAGAGTATACCTCGTGCTAGTCTCGGCGAATTGATGGTGTCAAATCCATCGATTCATCGACTAGGGATAATTAGATACATCACAATTACACATGTAGAGATACTCACTAGTTGTGATCCAATCACAAATTCTCTCATCTTTGTGAATCGTATCGTGGACATTGATAAATGAGTTTAAGATCAATCAAATACATAAAACATGTATACTCGAATAGTGAATCTTCATTTATCATATAAATGGTTCATACATAAAGCGATTGCCTTAGGACATCTCTCATATATTACTAACGACTCACTTGGCCTAATGCCAATCGCTACGGTATCAATACCATAAGCTCTAACATGACCCTCAAACTTACTTTGAGGTAATGCCTTAGTCAAGGATCCACTAAGTTCCTTTCAGTGGGAATTTTCTCGATTTGTATTTCGTTCCTACTGATGATCTCTCTGATAAGATGATAGCGGCGAAGCACATGTTTGGATCATTGATGAGACCTTGGCTCTTTCGCCTGTGCAATTGCTCTATTGTTGTTATCATGATGAAGCCGGTATTGCTTCAACAATGGGGAATCACACCAAGTTCATGATAAATGAACTTCTTGATCAAACCGCTTCCTTCTTTGCTTAGGAAGCTGCAATGTATTACGCCTCGATGGTAGAATCGCTCTGATCTCTTGTTTGGAACTTTTCCAACTCACTGCGCCCCCATTCAAGGTGAATCGATCCGCATGAGAGACACGGAATCATCATTGTCATGCGAAGCCGCATCCGATACCCGCGTATCACCATGTCCCTTCTCCATATATTAGGAACACATCCTTAGTTCTTCTTAAGTACTTAAGGATCGTCTTATGACCACCCAATGATCCATTCTGGATCGAAGTATCTGCTCGTGACACTCAGAGCATACGATACATCGGGCCTCGTACATAACATAGCATACATGATAGATCCTATTGCAGAAGCATACGGAATCTTACTCATGCAAATCCTCTCGTCTTCTGTGCGCGGACACATAGACTTCGAAAGGTGTACCCCATGCCTGATGGGTAGGAAACCTTTCTTGGATTCCGACATGCTAAACCTCTTTAGCACTCGGTCTATATATGTAGATCGCGAAAGACCAAGCAAGCTTCGATCTATCTCTATAGATCTTAATCCGAGGATGTAGGTTGCTTCTCCCGTGTCTTTCGTGGAGAATGTCTTGGATAACCAAACCTTAAGCGTAAGATTGAAACATCATTTCCTATAAGTAATATGTCATCGACATACAATACCATTTGCACTCCCACTAACCTTCTTGTACACGAAGGTTAAATGCAGATTTTGTGAGAAATCAAACTTTTGATCGTCTCATCAAAGCGGATATTCGACTCTGGATGCTTGCTTCAATCCATATATGGACCGTCGCAATTTGCATACCTTGGTTTTATCAACCGATGTGAAACCCTTAGGCTGTATCATATACACGTCCTCGAGCAGATTTCCATTAAGGAAAGTTGTTTTCACATCCATCTGCCATATCTCATAATCATAATGAGCCGCTATGGCCAGGAGCATCCGAATGGATTTAAGCATAGCTACAGGCGAATAGGTTTCGTCATAATCAACACCTTGTTTTTGACGATATCCTTTCGCCACTAATCTAGCTTTATAGGTAATCACATTACCATCCATGTCGATTTTCTTCTTGAAAACCCACTTGCACCCTATAGGCTTGATGCCTTCAGGTGGGTCAACCAAGTTCCAAACTTGGTTTTCATACATGGAATCCATTTCCGACTTCATGGCTTCAAGCCACTTATCCCTTTCTGAACTTGTCAGCACTTCTTCATAACTGGTAGGCTCCTCATCATCAATGAGTAACACGTCGTTCGATTCACTTACAAGAAATCAATATCTCTCAGGAATGTTGCATGTTCTACCAGATCTATGAAGATGTGGTGTTACAGTAGGTCCAGCCGATTGCTCATCACTATGAGTTATCGGTTGTTGTGCTTCACCAGGTATCTCATCAATGTCTATTTGAGTCTCTCGAGCCTTCTCAAGCTCGATGACACTCCCACTGTTTTCTTACAAGAGAAACTCTTTCTCTAGAAACACAACATGCCTTGAAACAAACACCTTTTGTTCCACAGGATGATAGAATTGGTAACCCCTTGTTTCCTTAGGGTATCCAATAAATAGACATTTATCAGACTTAGCATCCAATTTATGCGACATACTGATTCTTCACATGTTGGATAACCCCATATCTTCAAGTAAGATACATGAGGTTTCTTACCATTCCATATCTCATATGGAGTAGTAGAGACTACCTTGGTTGGCATTCTGTTTAACAAGTAAACAGCTGTCTGAAGTGCATAGCTTCAAAAGGACTTGGGAAGATTCGCATGATTCATCATTGACCTAACCATGTCCAACAAGGTCCGGTTACGCCTCTCAGATACACCATTATGTTGTGGTGTATGTGGTGGAATCCATTGAGATAATATGTCATTGTCTCTTAGATAATCAAGAAACTCTTGACTTAAGTGTTGGGGATCGGTACGGCCGGCTAGAGGGGGGTGAATAGCCCTTTTCGTTCGGATGTCGTAATTCGTTCGTCTACAAAACGTGCTCATCTACGATTGTCATTAGCGCAGCGGAAACAATAAAACAATAATAATACTAACAACAAATAAGCACACGCAAACACACACGATATACGTGGTTCGGAACCGAATGGTTCCTACTCCACGGGCGAGCTCCTCGAGCTCTAGTTATGCGCACGGCACTAACTAAACACTCCTTTTCGACTACACGTCGGAGGTGGAGAAACCTCTCACAAGCAATTACACTAAGTAATGAAATACAAGCAATACAAAGACAAATACGAAATACACGTAAAGAACACTTTACAACGCTTGCTTTGAATCCTTTGCTTGTTGCTTGCTTTAGATGGCTCTTGAAGGTCTGGAATGCAGCAGCAACTCCCCTTCAATAGCTTCACAAAAGACTTGGCGAAATCCTCCAACTCGAGCTCCATTTATAACCTGCATCAAGCTGTTTTCGTGCCCATCAGTCGACTGATCGTGACCATCAGTCGACTGGTATCGTAGCCGTTGTCTCACAACGGCCGGATCCACGTTTGTTAAGTTCAAACGAATCACACATCAGTCGACTGATGGCACCCATCAGTCGACTGATCGTGAATCAGTCGAGTGCCCAGTCGAGTCGACTCCATTCTGCGGTGCATCGATCATTGCCATCCCATCTCGGCGATCATTGCCGACATCGACATCGATCATTGCCGATCCATGGCGATCGCGCTACAAAACCAGTCTTATACCAGTCGATCGCTAGTCGACTTGGACCAGTCGAACCGGCACCTATGCCAGTCGACTGACGTCGGGCAAAACCTCAAACACAAGTTTGTTTGAGCATCCGACCATCGAGTAAACCCTCAAACATCAAGTTTGAGCCTCCGACACTCAGTCTTAGCCACTTGGCCAAGTCCACCTTATCCCTCATGGAGTTCCCCACTGAAGCTCTCTTCCCTCGGCCTACGTCCCTCGGATGCGCCAAGCGCACGGCTTCGCAACGCCATCCTTCGCGTCTCATGCCCTAGAAGTATGCTTCCCTTTGGGCTCACTCCATTCGCTCCCCGTCCGGCGGTCCCTCGGATGCACCAAGCACACGGCTTCGCAATGTCATCCTTCACCGACTCAAGGACCCCGAGCCTAGTGAACTTACCAAGTCCTCAAGACTTCCCATGCCAACCCCATGTTGGACTTTCCCACACCAAGCTCCATGCTTGGATTTTCCATGCCAACTCCATGTTGGACTTTCCCATGACATGAGTTTTGTCTATCATCAAAATACTATCAGGGTACTGCTCGAGTCAAACTCGAGTCAACCTGGGACGATTGCACCAACAATCTCCCCCTTTTTGATGATTGACAAAACTACCATCTCAAGTCTACCAATTCTCCCATATTGGCAATTCTCATATCCCAATGAGAATTCCAAACCTAATTGGTAACTTGGTAATATCTCCCCCTTTTTGACATTACATCAAAAAGGTCCTCCCCAAGGGTATGAATGTCTCATATCCCAATGAGATCTTATATCTCTCCCTTGGAGGAACACATGCCTACCATCTTTCTAGTGATCCCATATCACTTAAAGAGAGGCAACCCAATTTCCTCCCATGAGGAAATACACATCCATCTTCCCATGATGGATATCTCCCCCTAGAGGCTTGCTCCCCCTTGACCATTGCACCAACAATGTCCTTGGAGAGTCCCTAAGCCAATAGGAACATTAAACCAATCAAAATTAAGGTAAAGTTCAACAATGAACTTTCTTCCACCTCAAAATTGATACTCACCCTCAACCCAACTCCTAATCCATATCCAATGGATTTCCACCCTCTCTAATGCTCTCCCAAGCATATCCTAGGGTTAGGAATGGTTAGGGGACCTTAACCTAGCTGAACATGGGCCTAATCAACAAGATTTACCCGAAATCAGCTTGGGCAATGATCAAATCGAAATCGCCGATTGTTACATCCATCACCGATCGACATACCGGCAATGATCGATAATCGCAAGTGTTTTCAATTTCGTAAATGGATTCAAATTCATAAGTAAATATACATACGTAGATAAATCATGAAATTTGGTACGTATATTACTTATCCTAATCACTATGGGTGAAAAATATTGGAAAATTATTTTACCCATTAAATTAGGAGATTGATACAAAGTCTAAAATTTAAGAAAAGCTTCAATAAAGAGCCTTCTTTGTATCATCCCATTCAATGGTGATAGCTATCAAAAGATAGGCTTCACCAAGGTTTTTCAAAATGTTTTCAAAACCTTTAATTTATTTTTCCTAAACATCTCACCAATATCTAGATGTGTAAAACACATTCAAGGCAATTCATCTAATGAGATGTGGGTTTTTGTTCTTTTAAAGGTCTCATGCATATTTCTAGGCAATATTATTTGATTCCTTTCAAATTATGCCATAGTCCTTAACTTCATTTTAATTCATGCATGATATGATTATGGCATAGATATGATAAAAACATATGCCAATATCATGATGTCATGGCATGTGAACAATGTTTAAGCATACATGACATATAAAGATAAATCTAAACATGATCATGACATTTTTATAGATAAAAATGAGAATGATGTCATGACATGGCAAGGCAAATAAAACATGGCAAGTAAAGTATACTAAGGTATAGAATACCTAAGTGTTAAAATCAATTTGCCATTTCTAGGGATTAAATCAATTTTGCCTTAATGCCATTCATTTCCCTAGTGTGCCATAAACCCAAAATGGCACACCAATACCTCTAGAACCTAATTGTGCCAATTTAAATCATTTAAAACTTCTCAAGCACATTGGCACACCCTAATGTGTCAACTCTACTATGGTTAGGTTAACCACCCATTCATTTAGGGTTGACACACCCTAACCCATTTAGCGTGAATCGATCACGCTTTTAGGAACCCAATATCTATTGGAGCTCCTTGGGTTAACAAGGTATTCCCTAGGGATAACTTCCCTAGATACCTTCCTAATGACCCTTTTAGGCTTTAAAGCCATAGTCTTTTGGGTCTTACTTGGGTCAACTCTAGAGGTGACTCCTCCATTGACCTTCTTAGTGGCTACATTTGATTTCTTTGAGGTGTTAGCCACTAAACACATACCATGGCTAGACTTAGGGATGACTTCCCTATTAGCCTTGGTTTTCCTAGACCTAGAAATAATTCCATAATTAAATGGAACATTATGATAAGTCTTCTTGGGCTTAGGTTTGTCACCCAAACCTTCCTTGCCCTTAGACCATTTTTGAACCTTAGGTCTTGACTTTTGGACATTTGACCCTAGAATTGAATTTTCTATGATTCTAAGGGCTTTCTCCATTCTCTCAAGTCTTGACCTCAAGACTTGGTTCTCTAGCTCTAATTTTCCCATTTTTGAATTTTCATTTGGTTTTTGGGAGTTGGTTTTCTTCTTAGGCATGTGCCTAGACTTTTTGGGATTAATACCCAAATTTTCTTCTACTCTCCTAATTGACTCCCTAGGCAAGATATTTCTAGAATTATGAGTCCTAGGTTTGTCTTTAGTCATATGAACATGCTTGGCACCTAAGCAATAAACCTTATTGTTTCTCCTAGCATGCTTTTCATTAATAATGGCAAGAGGACTAAAATAATTTTTTGCATGCTTTTTGACTTTAGGAATTAAAGGTGCATTAACTAAATGTACCTTAGGGTTAGCTTTAGGAGCTCCCCCTACATGAGTTGCACCTTCTTGCCCTTTCTTCCTCCCCCTAGAGCATTGACTTTGATAGTGTCCCTTTTGATTTCATTTGAAGCACACAATGTGCTCTTTGCTCTTGATTTTGGGAACACCGGCATCATTTGACTTTGGGTTGACTCTTGGTATCGATGCCTTCTCCTTAGCCAATTTTGGGCATTTGCTCTTGTAATGCCCTTTCTCCCTACACTCAAAGCATATTATGTGATTTTTATTTAAAATAATAACACTTGAGTTACCTAGGGAGGTGGTGGAAGCCTCTTGGTCATTTCTTCCGGAGGTAGATGCTTCATTTTGGCTTTGCTCCGGAGTTGACACCCTTTCCTCCCCCTCAATGCTAGAGGTGGAGGTCTCCACCAAGTCATCCACATCTTCGAAAGTGGATGGTTCTTCGTCGGCACTCTCCTCTACTTGTGCCGGTTGGGAATTTTCTTGATATTCCATTATCTTCTCCCATAATTCCTTGGCATCCCTATAGTCACCCAATCTAGACCAAATATGATTAGGTAACAAATCACTAAGTAGTTTTATTACCTCGAGATTTGTCTTGAATTCCTTCATTTGGTCTTGGGTCCACCTTGACTTCTCAATTTGCCTATTTCTTTCATCCCTAGGCAATTTGAAACCGTTTTCTAATACTAGCATAAAATCAAAATCGGTTTCTAGATATACCTCCATCCGTTTTCTCCACCAAGCAAAATCTCCATCGAATTTCGGTGGATGGATGAAGCCGTCCATTTTGAAAATTTGCTTGTTGTGGCGATTAGTCCTCGACAAGCTTAACCTTGCTCTGATACCACTTGTTGGGGATCGGTACGGCCGGCTAGAGGGGGGTGAATATCCCTTTTCGTTCGGATGCCGTAATTCGTTCGTCTACAAAACGTGCTCGTCTACGATTGTCGTTAGCGCAGTGGAAACAATAAAACAATAACAATACTAACAACAAATAAGCACACGCAAACACACACGATATACGTGGTTCGGAACCGAATGGTTCCTACTCCATGGGCGAGCTCCTCGAGCTCTAGTTATGCACACGGCACTAACTAAACACTCCTTTTCGACTACACGTCGGAGGTGGAGAAACCTCTCACAAGCAATTACACTAAGTAATGAAATACAAGCAATACAAAGACAAATACGAAATACATGTAAAGAACACTTTACAACGCTTGCTTTGAATCCTTTGCTTGTTGCTTGCTTCAGATGGCTCTTGAAGGTCTAGAATGCAGCAGTAATTCCCCTCCAATAGCTTCACAAAAGACTTGGCGAAATCCTCCAACTCGAGCTCCATTTATAACCTGCATCAAGCTATTTTTGCGCCCATCAGTCGACTGATCGTGACCATCAGTCGACTGGTATCATAGCCGTTGTCTCACAATGGCCGGATCCACGTTGGTTAAGTTCCAACGGATCACACATCAGTCGACTGATGGCACCCATCAGTCGACTAATCGTGAATCAGTCAAGTGCCCAGTCGAGTCGACTCCATTCGTGCGTGTCAGTGTCATCGATCATGCCATCCCTCGGCGATCGGCTGTCACATCGATTATCGGCATCCATGGCGTCGGCGATCGCTAAGCACAACATCGGTCTTATACCAGTCGATCGCTAGTCGACTTGGACCAGTCGAACCGGCACCTATGCCAGTCGACTGACGTCGGGCAAAACCTCAAACACAAGTTTGTTTGAGCATCCGACCGTCGAGTAAACCCTCAAACATCAAGTTTGAGCCTCCGACACTCAGTCTTAGCCACTTGGCCAAGTCCACCTTATCCCTCATGGAGTTCTCCACCGAAGCTCTCTTCCCTCGGCCTACGTCCCTCGGATGCGCCAAGCGCACGGCTTCGCAACGCCATCCTTCGCATCTCATGCCCTAGAAGTATGCTTCCCTTTGGGCTCACTCCATTCGCTCCCCGTCCGGCGGTCCCTCGGATGCACCAAGCGCACGGCTTCGCAATGCCATCCTTCACCGACTCAAGGACCCCGAGCCTAGTGAACTTACCAAGTCCTCAAGACTTCCCATGCCAACCCCATGTTTGACTTTCCCACACCAAGCTCCATGCTTGGATTTTCCATGCCAACTCCATGTTGGACTTTCCCATGACATGAGTTTTGTCTATCATCAAAATACTATCAGGGTACTGCTCGAGTCAAACTCGAGTCAACCTGGGACGATTGCACCAACAATCTCCCAACATTAAGTATTCACCACCTCGATCCGATCGAAGTATTTTAATACTCTTGTCATGTTGTTTCTCTACTTCATTTCTGAATTCTTTGAACCTTTTAAAGGCTTCAGACTTGTATTTCATCAAGAACACATATCCAAACCGTGAGTGATCATCGGTGAAGGTAATGAAGTAGCTATAGCCTCCTAAAGCTTGAGTTGACATAGGTCCACATACATCAGTATGTATTAGACCTAGTAACTCTCCCACTTGTTCACCTTTTCTAGTAAAAGGTAACTTAGTCATCTTACCTTTTAAGCATGATTCGCATGTATCGTATGAATCCAATTCAAATGATTCCAGAATTCCACATCGGTGTAATTCGGACATGCATTTCTTGCTTACATGGCCAAGACGACAATGCCACATGTAGGAGTCTAATTAATCATCCTTTCGAGCACGCTTTTTGCTCGGTTCGATATTGAAAATGTCACTGGATACGTCCAATGTATAAATGTCATTGCTCAAAGTTCCAGTTCCATAAAGTATGCCATTCAAAGTTATATAACAACAATTGTTACTAAACGTCAAATGGAAACCATTTCTATTTAAGCAGGAAATAGAAACAATGTTCTTTATTAGAGAAGGAACACAATAGCAATTGTCCAGTTCCAAGACTAGTCCACTAGGGAGCTTCAGCAAATAAGTTCCGATGGCGACCACAGCAACCTTTGCTCCATTGCCAACTTGCAAATTTGACTCCCCTCTGATGAGTCTTCTTCTATTCCTTAGCCCCTATATGTCATTACATATATGTGAGCCACACCCAGTATCCAATACCCAAGTGTCTAAGGAAATAGAATGACAATCAATAACGAAGATACCTGAAGAGGATGGGGCATCGGATGCCTTCTTCTTCTTCATGGACTCAAGATAAATCTTGCAGTTTCTTCGCCAGTGGCCTTCCTTGCCACAGTGATGGCAAGTGCCCTTTTGTGCTGGTTCTGTCTTCTTTGCCTTCTTGTTCTTCCCTTTCTTCTGTTCTTTTGCCTTCCTCTTAGAACCTTTCTTTGAGGAATCAACTAACAGAACCGCCTTCTCCTCATGCTTCACAGAAGGCTTCACAGTCTTCAGCATATTGAGGAGCTCAGGAATAGTGGATTCTAATTTGTTCATCCAATAGTTCATCACAAATTGTGAGAAACTCTTGGGCAAACAATGCAGAATTAAGTCAATACTTAATTCATGATCCATCACAAACCCGAGGGTGGCTAGCCGCTCGATGTACCCGTTCATCTTTAGAACAAACTGCACTACAGATGAACCTTCTTGCATCTTTGTGGTGAAGAGGAGCCTGGAGACTTTAACCTTTCGGATCTCGCTTGCTCATCAAACAACTCATGAAGATGGAAGACCATGGTATTAGCATCCATATGCTCATGCTGCTTTTGCAGCTCAGGTACCATCGCCGCTAGCATGATGCAACTCGCCAGCTCAGAATCTGCCACATGCTTCTGATAAACCAACATTTGATCTGGAGTTTCATCGTCCTTAGGACGGTTGGGAAGAGGCTCTTCAAGGACATATGCTAGCTTTTCTGCCTTGAGAACAATTCTCAGGTTTCTAAGCCAGTCCAGAAAGTTAGGCCCAGTCAGTTTGTTTGAATCCAAAATAGTGCGCAAATTCAAAGACGTCATGATCAATCGATTGACCTAGAAATACAAAATGAGCATATATGAGAAAATGATTTTAAAATGCATCAATATACATTTATAAATCCCATTCATTTTTCGAATTTCAAAAACCCCAAAATCACTTCGGGAGATCGTAGGTCCATCTCCGAATGGGCTGATATCCATCATAGATATGAACAACATTGGAGAGAGTCCAACAAGCCATTCATAACTACGATGGTAGGTATCAACTATACCGATTGCATATCACGTATATGCAACTATCACAATGTTCTATCAACTAATTGAATGTTCACACATACATCGGGTTGTTAACACATTAACAAGTATGCATCATATGCATAGCACCCAACTTCACCTCCCTTTACATCGACCTTGGAGAGAGTCCAACAAGTCGATGCTCCAGGTTAAAGCCGACCCATTAATCAAAAAATAGTTTTAATATGGTTAGAGCGCATTCAACCAATTAGCCCGGCTTGGAGAGAGTCCAACAACCAAAGCTAACGATTGACCTCTGACTCTTACCATATTAGTATTAAACTATTCCATGGTTTAAACATGTTCGGGTTCGAGCCAGGCTTGGAGAGAGTCCAACAACCTGAACAAGAAACGGAACTCTGGTTCTAACCATATTAATGGAAGGTGTAGGCTTTAATATTGAGTTAGGGTTTTTATGTCTCATCCACTTTGCATGCAAATAACTATTATCTACATGGCATGGCATACATCTACATGTCACGACACGCATGACATAATGATATGCATCTAATGCAATTAGATGGCATACAATTATGTCATGTGCAATATTTCCTTATATGTCATAACTATTTATGGAAATAAAATATGTTTAAGATTTGATTCTCCAAATCAAATCATGATTAAATTAGGAAACAAATTTCCAAATCTAATCATATATTTTATTTTTGGAAATAGTTGATTATGGAAAGTCAATTTAGGAAACCAATTTCCTAAATCATCAAAACTACTTATGGAAATAAAATATTTTAAGATTCAAATCATGATTAAATAAGGAAAAAAATTTCCAAATCTAATCAAATATTTTATTTATGGAAAATATCAATTTCCATAAATACTTCCAACTTTCCAAAAGTGGAAGATTTCCATAAATACTTCTAGACTTTCCAAAATTGAAAAATTTCCATAAATACTTCTAACTTTCCAAAAGTAGAAAATTTCCAGAAATATCATTATGACTATCGCAAAACAATTTTACAATTATGTCGAAACACAACCTGGGCTCTGATACCACGGTTGGGTTTTCGGTATCGCGGCGAGTGTGTGTTCGAACATGTTTCGTAAACATATGCACAGCGGAAGGAATAAAAATAATAAATCTAATTTATTATAACACACACATCATACGCATGCATAGTACAACATGTGTAGATATAATTGTAAATTTAAATTTTGCAATAAAAGGAAATTTAACTACGTATACCTTACGTATCACGTGTAGCGGGAACGGCATCAACCGGAGCGATCCTCACTAGAATCGTCTCTATCTGTATCCACGCCGAGTATCTTCGGGATGACTTCACCAAGTCACGAGCCTCGTCTTCATACAGGTTACTAGCCTCGTGTTGAAGACGATGTGATCGAGAGAAGATCACGATCCGAATCTAAATTCGGATCCAAAACCGAGTCCTTAAAACTCGCTTCTCCGGAGAGGTATTCGTCAACCGTTTGACGAATCATTCGTCCTCCACCTATGAGGATTACCGGAGATCGAATCCCCAGTAAGTAAGGCACTGTCGGAGCTCCAAACGTCGTCCAAACGATGCTCCGACGAGAAGGAAACAAGCTATCCAGAAAATTGGACAACTTTTGGTGGAGGAGTAGGGGTCGGCCAAAGGAAAGGTGGAAGCTCACCTTATTACCGAACCCAAGGGAGATCACCGGAGCTCCTCCGGCAGTAGCTCGGTGCCAGCAAGTGGAGAAGACGGCAACAGCTGGTCACCGGTTGGAGGAGAAGGGGTGGCGGCACTAGGGTTGGTGCCGACTTCTTCAAAGGGGAGAGGTGGGCGGCAACTCTAGGTTAGGGTTTTTAGATTAGGGCTTAACAAACCCTTAAGCCCTCTTTTATAGAGAACTAATTCTCTTAATGGTTATTGGATCATAACCATAAGGCCCGTTAACCCGCTCCATTAATATAAGTTAAAATAAACCGAACCATGATGGTTTATTTTAAGTTAAAACGAACCGAACCAACTTTGGTTCATTCATTTAAAATAAACCAAACCCTTTGGTTTATTCTCCTCCATTGGATTAGAACCAAACCATTTTGGTTCATCCATTATGTCTTCATAAGACACGGCCCATCCACGCTTCCATTGCGACTGAAACAATTTCATGCTCGCTTCTTATTTGGTCCAACCAAACCTAGTTTCTCTCGGTCTGAGAATCTCATTCTCAAGCTCGTTTTAAATCCTTCGGATTATGCTCGTTGTGCGTGTGACAAAATAGGTTCTCGGTTTATGTTGGTCATCTATAATTAACCATTAATTATAGAATGATCATGAGTGGCACCTAGTAGTACATCATGATCCCCAATTAACCGAAAAGGTCAACGGTTGATCCAGAACTATTTCTGAAACCCTTCAGCAGCTCGAATGAATCGTGCCCCATTCCCTTCACTCATCTTATACCCACTTGGTTCAGAACATGGTCTATAGTGTCAGTCCCCACTAGGCTGACTACGTCACACCTAGCCCAAGTATCATTTCCTCGTCTTACGGATTCTAGTTACTCCATATTTATCGAAGAGTACCTTACTCTAAACATGTAATGCTTTGGCCAAAGACTTTAGTAACAATCCGACGAGAGGCCATGGGTATACATCTCCTCACAAGGAGTGGTGAATCCTTTATAGGCTATTCAAATACCTTCGATCACTTCGACTTATACCCAATCATCCTGGGTCCACATCTTCTCAGAGATGCTTGCTTAAGATGTCAAAGCATAAGTCTTCATGATCAAGATGACTTGAATACCGCAAGTCAAAGGAACATCGCACTTAAGCTACAGTAAGAACTTCATTGACATATCTATATATGCAAAGAACCATATGAAGTCTTATGGCTGGTCACTCCAATGAACTAGTTACCATAACTAGCATCCACGATTAACTCCGGACATCACAATGTCTCCAGCCAGTGAGAATCAGCTGCTTGGATACACCAAGGAGTATACCTCGTGCTAGTCTCGACAGAATTGATGGTGTCCAAATCCATCAATTCATCGACTAGGGATAATTCCGATACATCACAATTACACATGTAGAGATACTCACTAGTTGTGATCCAATCACAAATTCTTTCATGTTGTGAGTCGTATCGCGGGCATTCAGTAAATGAGTTTAAGATCCAATCAAATACATGAAACCATGTATACTCAAATAGTGAATCTTCATTTATCATATAAATGGTTCATACATAAGGCGATTGCCTTAGGACATCTCTCATATATTACTAACAAAGTATCCAAACATGGACTTCCAAGGTTGATTGCTCCAACAATCTCCCCCAAATAATTTCCACCATATGACTTTAGATATTCCAATCATCCACTGGTCATATGGTCAACATACAGTCAAACCATATTGACAAATAATGGTCAAACCCTTTGTCAACCTCTTGTCAAACATCAAAATACTACTCAAGTCCCACTTGAGTTTGGTCAACATTGACCTGGGGCCTATTGCACCAACAATGAGCTCTTTCTCTTTTCCTTTCCTTCATGATTGAGGCCTGAACAACTTCTCCTTGAATTAGATCTTGTCCATTCAAGATGCATTGACTGGCTAGTTGGTGGCCTACCGAGATGAAATGGTGACTCGCACCACTTCCTTACAAGCCTGGGTTTACCAAGTGACTCAGCAAGTGTCCCAATCATTGCTACGGGAGCTCTAATTATCAGAGTCCAAGAAGATGTTAAAAGAACACTGCATGGCTCTAGAAAAGTGGGTCCTAGCTTTGGAATAGAGCCATCACGACGATCAGTGTGTCACCCTTTCTCTGGCTGCCGATTTAGCACAACACAAAACTCAACTGAAAGATAAATCAGAGGAACTAGATCGAATGGATCTGGAAATGGCCTGATTGAAAGTTGACTTGGCTTGAGAAACTGAGCTGGGGCTTCAAATGTTTGAGAAGGGGAATCAAGCTCTCTCCTAACTTTCCACTTGTGAATGCCACTCATCCATCTTGGCTACCCCGACTTCAATTTCGAAGCTATTAGAGCAAGAAAGCCTCCTAGTCTCAGAAGAACAAGTACCCGATGCCTCTCTTCCTAGGGCCTCAAACCAACTCACCTTAGAAGAGTATCGAGCTTGAGAAGAAGAGCAATGGAATTCCTGGGAGAAGGAATTGAAGATGCATCTTGGTTTGAAGATTGCCTCCATCTTCCAAATGGGCTTCGAAGGGGCTTTGCAAGAGTGTGCTTCCCTAGGCTACCTTCTCCCTGGGGCAGATATAGAGGCATTGGACACTGTTGCAGCTTTGATGGCATGCCCGCTCGAGAATTTTGAATTATGATAGTTTACATTGTAACTCTTTGATAGTATACTCACCTTCACAAATTCACATTTAGCTTTAACGATGCTTTTAATATCCCTTTCAATTAAACTTCGAATGATATACATCCTCATGGTCTTTTACCACTTTTCTCGATGTTGCTCGGGCAGGTAAACTATAAACATTTCCTCTTCGAGAATTTGCTCGCCCTTAGCTGCTCTTTTCCTTCTCCTCCTCTCCCCTTTAGCTGAAGAAAGGCCTCAGGTGTACTGCATTCCAAGGTCAGGGTAGTACTATTGCCTCGACATCTTGGAGATGATATGCAAACCTTGCTACCTATTGGCTAATTTTGTAGGGACCCTCACTTCCCCAACCAGGTTTATTTTGTAGAGAACTAAGTCCCCCACCTAAAATTGACATGGCCTTACTCTTTTATTGTAAGCTCGTTGTATCTTCCCCCTGTAGATTTCCATCCACACTCAGATTTTCTCTTGCTTCTCTTCGACCAAGTCTAATTCAATCCTTCTCTGTATCTCATTGTCGTTGTGATCGTAGGTTTGTACCTGCTAGCGTTGGGAAGAACCACTTCCATAGGAATGACTACCTCCGTCCCATATACTAGGCTGAAAGGAGTCTCCCCTGTAGGATTTCGAGGGGGGGTGGTTCTGTAAGCCCATAAGACACTCGGAAGCTCTTCCACCCAATTACCACGGGCCCTCTATAGTCAGGTCTTCAAGCCTTGCTCAAGGATCTGATTTGTCACCTTCACTTGGCCATTAGAATGAGGTTAGGCCACAGACATAAATAGCTACTTAATCTGGAGATCTCGACACCACTCTTATATCTAGCGGCCTTGGAATTGGTGGTCATTCTCGCTAATCAACCGTCGAGGGACCCCGTATTGACATAAGATATTCTTCTATAGGAACTGAATTACTACTCTCTCAGTGATGCTTGCTAGAGTCTCTGCTTCAGCCCATTTAGAGAAGTAATTAATGACGATGATCAAGAATTTTCTCTGTATGGAAGCCACTGACATAGGCCCCATGATATCTACTCTCCACTGGTTGAATGGACATGAGACCACCACTGCTCTCATCAGTTCTGCCAATCATCCTAATCAATTACTATGCATTTGGCAGCTATGACAAGTTTTAACTATCCGCTCAGCATCCTTAGACAGAGTGGGCCAAAAATACTTGACCAATATAGCTTTCTAGGCAAGGGCTCTACTCTGAGATGATTACCACAATGACCTTCATGAATTTTCCTAAGGACTCTTTTAGCTTCTTGTATTCTCTGACATCTTAACAAGGTTTCTTCCATATGACTTCTTATTAAGAATTCCATCTAGAAGTATGAAATGCTTTACTCTTCCTACTATCTCTGAAGCACCCTTACCCCTCACTCGATGAAATCCCTTCCTTTAGGTACATCTCCAGTTCTGTCCTCCAATATAGCCACCTTTCTTCCTCTTGACCAGGGATTTCGATAATCTGAACCATTAGGTTGATATCCTGTCAAGTCTCGAAAATATATATATATATATATATATATATATATATATATATATATATATATATAAAGATATATATATATATATATATATATATATATATATATATATATATATATATATATAATAATAATAATAACAATACTAAAATGATAAAAATACACGGGCGAATATCATCGGAAAAAGGGGGATAAATTTCGGGGTCTATTTACACCCTAAATAATCACAGTTGAGGGACATGAAGGGGAAAAACCCTAAAACCCATTTAACCGGCTGAACCCTATTTATTTTCCTTTTCTTTTTCTTTTTCCCTTCGCTTCCATTCGCGCGACCCACATTCTGCCGTGAGCCGCCGCAGACGACGAAAGAGGCGATCGTCGAATCCCTGCCGCCGGAGTCGACGCCATACTGCCGGAGCTACACCGACCTTCCTCCTTCCTCTTCATGATGAGTAGTCTTTGGCTAGGGTTGTCGAGGGCGGTGAATCCAGCAGACTCTCGTTGGGACGGTCGCGGCGAGTTGGAGTCGGGGTGTTAGGGATTGAAGCGTGCCGGTGAGTGGGATTCCCGATTAGGTTCTAGCAGGCTTCCGCGGTGGATTATCGGTATTGTTGGGGATGTGTTGAGCTAGGGAAAACGGTGGAGTTGGCTACCCGACGGCTAGGAGGAGGTGACAGGCGGAGAGTGCACGGGAAGGGGATTAGGGCTTTCATTCTTGGAGCTGTATAGGGGGTTCTCGATGGGAGGGGGGAAGGATTGTAATCGGTGGATTTGGGGGTATTGGTAGGTGAAGGGCAGGGGAGAGGGAGCGGGTAACCCGAGTGGTGTTGGTGGAGGAGAAGGGGATCAGATTAGGATTTTAGGATTGTTTTGATGAATTTATGCGGGAATAGGTATGGGGGGATTCATTCGGTAGGACAATAATAACGGGGTATCCACATGTTGGGGTTCTTACGAATTGAGTATGTCGCGCGATGTAAATGAGGTTTAAAGTTTCAGTTAATAGCTAGATAAAGGTTTAATAAATGTAAGGAGTAGGTTGTTTGAAAAGAATTAGCCTGCTAGGGTGGATGTAAAAATTTGGATATTCATGAGCTTTATGTCTGTAGATGATTCTTGCTATATTTGTTCTCAGTCAGCATGTTTAGTTAATCCTTTATAAATTTTTCTAAATGCTGTAAATGATATATAATATGTGATAAATATCGTCTACCTGTGTATGAGGTTAGATGTTATATGTATATGTGAGTAAATACCATCTACCTGTGTATGAGGTTAGATGTTATATGTATATGTGTGTAATTACCATCTACCTGTGTATGAGGTTAGATGCTATATATAGTTATATACATTTGTTCACCCATGATGTTTAATGTTATTATTTCTAGCTAAATGTTCATCAGATCTCTCTTGTGCTTTGATGTTATGTGAATAAGTTATATTACCATCTACCTGTGTATGAGGTTAGATGTTATATGTATATATGTGTAATTAACATCTACCTGTGTATGAGGTTAGATGTTATATAAATAGATATATATATATATACATATATATACTCGTCCACTCATGATGTTCTATGTTATCCTTCTGTGACTAAGTATGATAGAAAATGACAGAAATTATTATTTAACTAACTGTATGTACATGAGCATTAGTGGTGCCTGGACGGGTTGGGCTCCCCGGGTTGAGCTCCGGGGAGGGCCCCCCAAATTAACAGATTGACTGATGACTGATGACTGATACCCTTAGTTTCTTTCTAGAGGTACCTCAGGATTGCACAAGAAAATAAGGTATTTGACTGGCTCAGCATTTTGAATGCATAATGTGAGGTACCACGAGGGTTTATGTTTAGGTACAGTTAGCATAACAGAAAGGCATGATTGGGTTTGCTATACTTGTTATAATGACATGTGATAAAAGTATTGGTTATGTTTCATATTGACTTACAGAAAGTGTAACCGAAAATGGATGTTCAGCTACTGTAGTTTACATTTACGGTTGTAGCGATATAAGTTTTCTTTTGAATTTTTCCTCCCTGTGTTATATCCCTGTCATTGATCTACTTACTGGGCTGTGAACTCATGATGTCACATAACAATTTCAGGTAGGGAACAGGATACCCAGATTGAGATGCAAGAAGCAGAGGTGGTGTAACTGAGGAGATGATGATGAGCATGGCACACATTGTCCGGGGCATCTATGAAACAGGGTTTTCCAGATTGAGGGGGATGATTTGATGTTCTATTTTTCTTCAGGTTCTGAGGGTTAAGTGTGTAGTTGAGACTGCTAAACTGGATGGAATAAAATAAATTTGTGCCGGGCATTTCAATATTGTGTATAATGGGTAATATTGATGTGTGACTAGGGATTTAGTATATGCATACTGGGTTAGGTCTTTTCATATCCACTGCTCTAGGATTGGATATAGAGGGACTAGTTTCCTGATACATAAGGTCTCATGATGCCCACTCAATCAAGGAGCTTGCTAGTCGAGCTAACTTCACTTCTAGGAAGAGTACTCCAACTTTGTCATGTTCACTTCTAGGACCATTCAATCAAGGACCATTCCCCTCTTAAGCAATTTGTTGCAACTTCACTTCTAGGAACTGGGCCTACATACGCTTATAGGCTTCTGTGTACTTTGTCATGTTCTTATCCTTAATGGCGAAAGAACCTTGTATTTAGGAAGCCACTAGTTGTGAATCTAAGTACATACATACCTGAGTCACTCCTACAGCTTTGGCAACCTATAACCCAGATAAGACAGCTTCGTACTCGGTCTCGTTGTTGGAGGCCTTGAACCTGAGTTGAAGGGCGATTCAAGTCTCTTCTTTTGAGGGCGTAATAAGGAGTACTCCAACTTTGCTTCCATCTGCTCCGGATGACCCATCTATGAAAACTTGCCAGGAGGGTTGCAATCCCATCCTGCCCTCGGGATTCCTTAACTCAGGATTAGATAGTTCCACCAGGAAATCTGCCAGTGCTTGACCTTTTATAGTCATCCACGGGGGATATTGCAAGTCATACTCACTCAACTCTACCATCCATTTTGCTAGTCGTCTGAAAAAATCTAGTTTGGTCAGGATCCTCCCTAAATTACTGTTGGTGAGCACAATCATCGGATGGGCAAGGAAGTAGGGATGTAATTTGCGGGATGTAAGCACCAGGGTGTAAACCAACCTCTCCAACTTTGAATAACGCAACTCGACTCCTTTCAAGATGTGACTAGTATAATATATGGGTTGTTGTTGAGTATCCTCTTTGTGAAGTAGTACTGAACTGATGACTCCTTCGGACACTTCCAGGTAATATCCAGAGTACTTCTCCTTCCTTAGGTCTAGCCAAAGTAGGGAGCTGAGCTAGGTATTTCTTTAGTTCTCAAAAAGTTTTCTTACATCGGTCATCCCAATGAAATTGAGCAACTTTTTGGAGTATCTTGAAGAAAAGTAGCCCCTGGTCTGTCGATCTAGATATGAAGCGTGATAAGGCCACAATCCTCCCCACCAATCTTTGCATCTTCTTTAGTTTACTCAGGGACTGTATATTGCACATGGCCTGTACTTTCTCAGGATTGCGCTTAATCCCTTTTTCAGTGACGATATATTCGAGAAAGTAAACTTCCCATTGTGCACCCCGAATACACACTTACTCGGGTTTAACTTCATGTTGTACTTCCATAATATTGCGAAAGTCTCCTCCAAGCCGGGGGATCAAGATAGTGATGTGTTGAGACTTTACCGGGATATCATCCACATACACTTCAATATTTTTCTCCTTCTTGTTGGTGCAATCGGCCCAGGTCACAATTGACCAGACTCGAGTTTGACTCGAGTGATGTTTTGATGTTTGACAAAGTGGTTTGACATAGTATGTTTGACATTGATGTTTGGCATTGATGTCGGTTAATGTTTTGGGGAGATTGTTTATACAATCGACCCAGGTTATAATTAACCAGACTCGAGTTTGACTCGAGGGAGACTTTGATGGTTGACTAGGGTTGACCATGTGATTATGGGAAAGTCCAAGCATGGGTCTTGGCAAGGTAAAGTCCAAGTCATGGGTACTTGGCATGGAAAGTCCAAGTGGGACACTTGGCATTTGGGAAAGTCCAAGTCTTGAGTACTTGGCACAAGGGATGTCCAAGCATGGGTCTTGGCATGGAAAGTCCAACATGGGTTGGCAAGGGAAAGTCCAAGTTTGAGTCTTGGCATTTGAGAAGTCCAAGGGGTTTGATATTGGCGGCATAAAGTCCAAGGGTGGAGTCTTGGCAACATAAGTCCAATGGTTGGCGGCGTAAAGTCCAAGCGGAGTCTTGGCGGCGTAAGTCTAATGTGCCTTGGCGGTGTAGACACCATTAGCATGACATAGTCGATGGAAGCACCTGAAGGCTAGCGCGATGGATGACTTGGAGGGATCCGAGAGGCGTGAGGCTAATGGAGGTGGCTAGAAGGCTTAGGTCTAGGCTAAGGGTGGTCTAGCAAGTATGGGGGCACCATATTTGGGTTAAAACCTCATGTTTGAGGTTGCGGTCGGGCATTATGGCGGTTCATTCGTCGTGAGTCGACGAGTTCATTTGCCGGCAGTGAAAATGGCGGCAATGATCATTGGTAGCTGATCATTGTTGGGCGATCGATCGACCGCCATGGGCATCGATCCGATGGTTCGCCATGAGCATGAACGCTCCGTAGTCGATAGCGGAGGTGGCGATCGGCAATGATCGCCAATGTTGGTAGTCGACTGCCAAGAGATCCGTTGGAGTTTTTCCAGCGTGGATCGAACCATTGTCTCACGACGACAGTGGCATCAGTCGACTGGTGACTTATGGTAGTCGACTGATAGGAAAAATCCAGGTCGCGCGGAAGGATAAAAGGAGCTTAACAGGAGGGTTTTTGCACATGGTTTTTTGAGCATCCTTGGGGCGATTTGTTGCTGCAAATCAGGGTCTCCAAGGTCATTCTTCAAGCAACCAAAAGCAAGCAATCCAAAGCATTTGTAAAGTGTTTTCTTTATTTGTATTGCATTATATTCCATTGTATTTGCTTGTATTTTCATTGTATTACTGTTGTATACATTGTACGAGGTTTCTCCACCTCCGAATTGTTCCGAGAAGGAGTTATTACATAGTGGCGTGCTTGTGGCATCGCTAGGGCTCGTTTGAGCTCGATCCGTGGAGAAGGAATCGTGCGATTCCGAACCACGTTAAATATTTGTGTATTAGTGTGTTCATGTTTGTCTTACTTCGTTATTGTTTTTATTATTATCATTCCGCTGCGCATAACGATTTTTGTAGAGACGAACGCGAAAGATTTCCATCTACGTACGAGCACAACGCTATTCACCCCCCCCCCTCTAGCGGCCTCAAATCTCTTACACTTCTGGTGTGCAAAAATCTTATCCATCAGCCTCTTGTATGTGGCTCCAACATTCTTCAACTTGAATGGTATGACCACATAAGAATATAAGTCACCCGAGGTAACAAAGCAGACTTTACTCTAACCCTCCTAAGCTAAGGGGATCTGGTGATAGCTCTGATATGCATCCATGAGGGATATAACCTCATGTCCCATCATTGAATCTACCATTTGATCTATACGAGGAAAGGGGTAGCAGTCTTTAGAGTATACTTTATTAAGATCATAAAAGTCTATACACATTCTCCACTGGACCAAGGGCTTAGGAACTAGCACTATATTAGAGACCCACTCAGAAAACTAGATCTCTATGATGTGTTCGACCTCCAATAGTTTCTTCACTTCTTCCACAATGACTCTATCTTTTTCAATCCAAAAGTGTCGATTCCACTGCTTGATAGGCCGAGTTCCATTGGTGATGTTCAGGTGATCCTCCACGACACTTGGTGTGATCCCTATCAAATCATGGGCGTACTTAGCAAAGACATCAGCATTCCTATCACGCCCCGAGAGTATGCAGAGCCAAAAAATAAATGGACAGCATCTCCCCTGTATGTGGCAACATATCCTGTTTATACAAGGCCTTTCGGCCACAATCTCAACAACACATAAATGTAAACATCACAATACACGGCGGAAAATAACACAAACGACTTCACAACCTACACACAGTGCATACTGGTATGACTAACACCACAACATAAAGGAAACATCGGCAAAACCCGAAACCATAAGTGTGTACATCACATAACAAGTACATAACACATATCATCACATAAAACTCCAAGTACATAACAAAACATATGGAAAACCCGAAAACTCGGACTCTCGGATGTGAGATGAGATGATGTCAGCCAGCGTTGCTCCAAGCCCATCACGGAGTCGAGTACCTGTTACCTGGGCGACAAGAAACCCAGGGTCTGTGGTCATGATTACAAAACTCAGCGGTAATAAGAATAAAAGTGCATGCATAATATGTATATAAATATCACATGCGAATCAACAATATGTTGTCTAAAAGTATAACAGATATATACCAGCATAATATAATAAATGTATAACTAAACAGATCAACAATAATTCAAGGTGTTGACATACCTGAAGATCGGCAATGATGTAACTCATACAACCTGAGTATAAATACCATAATACAACACCTACAACATGGTAGAGTAAATACTGACTCTATAAACCATAACACCGACATACTACCAATCTATATCCGATACGCAAAAAACCAGGTCCATCCTGTATCACCTCAAGGAACTGGTCAAAGGTATACAACCGTTTGACCAACCCAATACTAGTAGTTCATACACGACCATACAGAATATGCAAGTAAAATGCAAGATGGTGTACAATAAAATACAGCAAACATAGTACAAACAAATGTAACAATCAATGATCATATATATAGACTCTAGCTATATATATTCTCATCACACTCGACTATATATATATATACATGTATGCGTATGTGTGTGTGTGTATATATATATATATATGCAAACGTCATCTACCATGGCAATGCAGATACATGGTCATGCCTGCGCACCCCTACTCGCTACCACGGGCCTAGGTGGCACGACATGATAACTGTCCGAACTCAACACCAACCACTGCTCTCGAGTGGTCGAGTGGACAGTATGAACAAGTAGCATATAAGCGTAAAGAGCTAGCTACACAACGGGGGTCCCTGCTGCTGGCCACTCCGACTGACACTACCCATGAGTGGTCGAGTGCCATGTACCCAGGACAACTGCACGTAACTCCAACTACCACCATCTATAGTGGTAGAGTGCGGCACAACAAATGCTCTGTCCTCACACCAGTTACTCCTCCATGAGTAACCTGGAAGGCAGGATGACTGATGACCCTCTCAACCACAAGGGAGACTATGTCGCCAGCATGCATGCAAATGACATGAATGCACAATCACACATACAGACATCCACCACAGACTCTCTATTCTACAGAGAGCCACACCAATCTGATCAATACACTCTCTATCCTGTAGAGAGTCATACTCAACTGATCGTAACAAGCTAGGACCATCGGTCCGTAGCGACACACTATCCACAATTCACATGACCATATATATGTCCACATCACACTCTCTATTTTATAGAGAGGCATACTCAACTGATCAACACACTCTCTACACTGTAGAGAGTCGTACTCAACTTATCAAAACACTCTCTATCCTTCAAAGAGTCATACTCGACTTATCAACACACTCTCTATTCTATAGAGATGCATATACAACTGACAACACCAAGTTAGGACCTCCAGTCAGTCGCGACACTGTATCGACAAATCACACATTCATACACGACTACATGATCCATAGTAGATACGTACACAACATCAGGATATAACTTGGAAACTCAACTTTACTTCTAGAATCATCCACCCCCGGATGATTTATCTAAATTGCACAATTCAGTTTTACAATCGAATTTAGCTACGTACACATAGGTAAACCACTATAGGTCCACTTACCATAATATCTATAATTCATAACAAAGATGAATGAATTGTAGAGGATTCAGTGACCGCTAGAGGGGGGTGAATAGCATTTCGATGCTCGATGGAATTCGTTTCGTCTACAAATCTCATTAGCGTAGCGGAAATAGAAATAATAGCAATAACAAAAGCGAAAGCAAACACAAATACACCAATACACAAGCATGTAATGTGGTTCGGAACCGAAAGGTTCCTACTCCATGGATCGAGCTCTAAAGAGCTCTAGTGATGCACGCAACCACTAATCACAAATTACTCCTTCTCAGAACAATCCAGAGGTGGAGAAACCTCGTACAAATATTCTTACAACAATAAGAATAAAATAAAAGCAAATACAAGTAAGCTACACAAATACAAGTAAGGAAAACCTTTACAAATGTGAACTTAATTGCTTGAATCGTGGTTGAAGACCCTGATTTGCACCAACAAATCGCCTCAACAATGCTCAAGAAATCTCTGCTCCAAACCTCCTCCACGAGCTCACTGGGCTAGAAATCGCCATCGATTGATTGCTCAGACCGTCGATCGATGACACTATTCGTGAGACAACGGTGCAATCTACGCTGAAAAAATCCAATGGATAGGACATCAGTCGACTGATCATGTCCATCAGTCGACTGATCGAGCATTCACTCGACTGCTAACCCTAGCAGTCAAGTCTGACTCCATTCTGTGCTCGAAATACCGAGCATCATTCGACTGATCACAAGATCAGTCGACTGCTCGATCCAGCAGTTGACTGCCCACCTCTAGCAGTCGACTGCTAGGGCACTCCCCGCAGTCAAACCCAAGTTGACTCACACCAATCGACTGCCACATGGTCTCAGTCGACTGATACACCTCAATCATGAGGTTTTAACCTCAAACATGAAGTTTAACCCAATTATGGTGCCCCCATACATGCTAGACCACCAATAGCCTAGACCTAAGCCTTCTAGCCACCTCCGTCAGCCTTGCGCCTATCGGATCCCTCCAAGTCATCCATGACTTGTTCATCCATACGCTAGCCTTCAGGTGCTTCCATCGGCTATGTCATGCTAACGGTGTCTACACCGCCAAGGCACATTGGACTTACGCTGTCAAGACTCCGCTTGGACTTTACGCCGCCAACCATTGGACTTATGCTTCCAAGACTCCTGCTTGGACTTTATGTCGCCAATATCAAACCCCTTAGACTTTCCAAATGCCAAGTACTCAAGACTTGAACTTTCACTGCCAAGCCTACACCCTTGGGCTTACGTGGTCAAGACTACACCCTTGGACTTTACTTGCCAACCCATGTTGGACTTTCCATGCCAAGACCGATGCTTGGACTTTTCCTTGCCAAGACCCATGCTTGGACTTTACATGCCAAGTACTCAAGACTTGAACTTTCCATGACATGGTCAACCCTAGTCAACCATCAAAATCCCCCTCGAGTCAAATTCGAGTCCGGCCAATCATGACCCAGGTTGATTGCACCAACAATCTCCCCAAAACATTATCAGACATCAATGTCAAACATTAATGTCAAATGTCAAACATCAAAATATCTCTCGAGTCAAACTCGAGTTCAGTCAATCGTGACCTGGACCGATTGCACCAACAATCTCTCCCTTTTTGATGTTTGACAAAACCACATACCTTTGAGTTAGAACACTAACTCAAAACTTCTTACCAATTATTCCAAATTGGTAATCCCATAAATTCTCCCAAAAACATTCTCTCCCAAATATTCTCCCCCTTTTTGACTAACATCAAAAAGGTCTTCTCTCCAAGGAGGTCAATGTCTCATGTCCCAATGAGATCTTACAATCTCCCCCTTTATCCAAAAAATACCTAGGATGTCTACAATCTTCCTAGTGATAAGTCTCATGTCACTCAAGAGAGGCAATCCTACAAACTCTCCCAATTTCAAAATTGGGTATCTCACAATCCCATTTTTCCCTCTCAAGAGGAAAAAATACCATCCATCATCCCATGATGGATACCTCCCCCTAAAGGCTTGCTCCCACTTGACCATTGCACCAATAATGTCCTTGGGAAGTCCCTAAGCCAATAGGAACTCTAAACCATCAAACATAAGGTTCAAAGTTCAACATTGAACTTTCCAACCCCTTAAATTTGATACATCACCCTAACAACTCTCCTAATCCATATCCAATGGATTTTGACCCTTTATAATGCTTCCCAAAGCATATCCTAGGATTAGGAGTGGTTAGGGAACTTTACCATAGTTGAAAATGGGCTAAACAATCTTATTTTTCCTTGAAATCAACCTGGCAGTCGACTCTAATAGAGACCAATCGACTACCGTGTCCATCAGTCGACTACCACCAAGGGCAGTCGATTGATAACTGAAATATCAGAATTTCAATTATCAGAAATAAAATTCAAAAAAGTGTAAGTAATTCTACGTATATTGAAAAATCGTAAAAATTCATACATTATTACTTATGACCAATACAATGGGTGAAAAATGTTAGAAAAATATTTTACCTATAAAATATCGAAATTGATACAAAGTTCAAAAGTGAATAAAAACTTCAATGTTTTAGCTCACTTTGTATCAACTTCATCAATGGTGATTGCTATCAAAAGATAGACTTAACCAAGGTTTTCTAAAAGGATTTTAAAATGATTTTAAAAACCTATATTGGATCATATTCCTTGGGCTTAATGTACATGACTTGTACACTAGCTTTCCCAATGACCCACCATTAAGATAAGATGAGTTTTAGTTCATCTAGATGCAAAAGCTATGCACCTTGAACTTAACTCATATCCTAGCATCTCACATATATCTAGGGTGTACAAATACACATACATGTCAATTTAGATGTGAGATGTGGGTTTTGTTTTCTTAATCTATGGCCTCATGCATTTTCTAAGGCAACACTACTTGATTCCCTTATAAATGGGACTCCAAGTCATGTCATTGTCCTTAAATCAATTTTAATCAAATTAAATGCATGAATGATCATGGCATAAATAATAACATAATTAAGCATGGCCAATGATCATGATGTTATGGCATATGATATAATCTAAAAACACATGACATTTTTAACCTTAATCCTAAACATGATCATGACATATTAAATGATTAAAAATAAATATGATGTCATGGCATAATATATGGCAAACAAAACATGGCACATAAAATGTATAGGTATAATAATACCTAAAATTTAATATTGGTTGACATTTGTCATTATTAAGTATATTTTGTCATATTATTACTTTTCTCCCAAGTGTGCCAAAAACTCAAAATGGCACACTACAACCTCTAAACCTAAATTGTGTCAATTTAATTGATTTTTCATAATCCCAACAATGTATTGGCACATCCTAAAATCTTTTAGGATCATAATTCAAATCTATTTCCAAGGTATCCATAACCTTGAAAATTACCTAAAGTGACATCTTTACCATGGTTAGGTTAACTACCCATCCATTTAAAGTTGGCACACCTAAACTCATTTAGCGTGAATCGATCACGCTCTTAGGAACCTAAAACCTAGTTGAGCTCCTAGGGTTTACTAGGTATTTCTTAGGGATAACCTCCCTAGATACTTTCCTAATGACCCTTCTAGGCTTGTTAGCCTTGGTCATTTGGATCTTGACTAGGTTAACCTTAGGGATTGCCTCCCTAGTAACTTTCTTAGTAGTCTTCCTAGGTTTCATGGAAACCTTGGCCACTAAGCACCTACCTTGATCAACCTTAGGGATGACTTCCCTATTGACCTTGGCTTTCCTAGACCTAGTTTGTGTTCCATAATCAAATGGAACACTATGATAAGTTACCTTAGGCTTAGGTTTGTGACCCAAACCTTTCTTGCCCTTAGTTGACTCTTGTCTCCTATGCCCTAGGCCTTGACTCTTGGACCTAGACCCTTGACTTTGACCATTTGACCCTTTTATTTGGTTTTGCATAAACTTAAGGGTCTTCTTAAGATTTTCATGTCTTGACCTCAAGGCTTGATTCTCTAATTCTAGTTTCTCTAATTTTGTGGGCCCATTGTTTCTATGATCATTTTTGCCCTTCCTAGGCATATGTCTAGAATTCTTGGAGTTAAAACTTAGATGGTCCTCAATTTTCTTAATACTTGTCCTAGGTAAAGTTTTTCTAGGGACATTAGTCCCAAATTTCTCCTTATTATTAAAATTAACACTCTTAGCACCTAGACAAAACTCCCTATTTCTAGCATGCTCTTTATGATAAATTGCAAGATTGCTAAAATTATTTCTAGCATGCTTTTTGACATTTAAACTAGAAGGTGCATTATTAAAATATACCTTAGGGTTAGCCTTAGCTCCCCCTACATGTGATGCTCCTTCTTGGGTTTTTTTCTTCCCCTTTTGACATTGACTCCGGTAATGTCCCTTTTGATGGCATTTGAAGCACACCACGTGCTCCTTGCTCTTCTTGGTGGGGACTCTGGCTCATTTGACTTCTCTTGACTTTTAGGCACCGGTGGAGTCTTCTTGTGTTGGACTATCCGAGCCGTAAAAACCGCTTTTTGTGTTGCAGAAACCTCGGAAGTCGGGCATGGATCCGTGCGAAGAATAACAAAAATATATATGTACGTGTTTAAAACCTTAGATCTACATGTGAAGAGCTTTACCCTTGATGCGATGCCCTTCGCTTATCCCGCTCGTCCAAACGGTTTACCGGAACTCGAGAGTGTCAAGCGTACACTCCTCTACAAGTATCCACACGGACAAAAGGTGGATAAGGCAACTTAGAGTGTGCTAGCACTCCTTGAAACCCACAGCAAGGATGAGGGGGAGAGAGCTTGAGAGGAGAGGAGGAAGAAGATGAAGTTAATCCACTTAACTTCACCCAAATGCACCAACATAAGTGGTCGGCCACTTCATGGGAGTTACATGCATGTAATACCAAGAGCCATGGCTCTTGGTCTCCCTCATGAGGTGGCACCCCATGATGATGATGTGGAACATCATCATTGGTCATCCCATGCCAAGTCACCATGATGTGGCATTTGGTCAAGTCAAACTTGACCTTTCATCTTCCCTTTCAAGTCAAGTCAAACTTGACCTCTTATCTCCCATGGTTGATCAAATCCAACCATTTGATTCAAGTCAATTTAATTTAATGAATCTCTATTCATTAGTTTAAATTGACTGGATGAATCAAATCGAAATTAGACTCATTCAACACTTGAATCAAATTGAGTCCAACTCAATTAGTCTAATTTGGATTACTCTTAATCCAATTTGGTTCATCACATGAACCTAATCCTCATGGTCCATCATATGAACCTAATCTCCATCTAATTGCTCTTTGTGTGAGACCCTATAGGTTCTTATAACGTTGGCAATGCTCCTAAACCGATTTAGAAACATAAGCAATGAGCGGTATCTAGCAACACATCATTGCTACCCAAGTTACAAGAATGTTGAGATTCAACATCACCTTTGTGACTACTAATTGTGACTCTCACAATATGTGACAATGTCCCTCTATTCTTGACATCTAGATTGACTAATTGAGGCATAGACCGTGTCATCCTCTGTACAATCTATATCTTGAACTCCAAGTAGACTCACTTTAATCAAATGAGGTCAATATCTCATGTTGACTCATTTGGGCATGGCCATGCACTTAGTGGTCTCACTCTATCAAGAATCATGATGTCACTCCCGTCATATAGGAGGGATAGATCTCATCTACATCACTCACATCCCTCTGCATAATTTGTTACATACCCAGTAATCGCCTTTATAGTCCACCCATTTACGGGTGATGTTTGACGAAGTCATAGTATGCAACTCCTTATGTAGGGAACCATGGTGACTTCAGGTCCAAGGACTAATAGTCACATGAGAAAGTATATGACACTCATATAACGATCCATGATATTTTCTCATGGTGGGTCATTCAGTATACATTCTCCAATGCATACCCATGTGTCAACTTGATATCTCATATCCATGACTTATGAAATCAAGTCATCGAGTTGACCTACATGTTAGTCTCTTCACATTAACATTATCCCTGAATGTTAATACTTGACTAGGAATGATTAAGAGTAGTGTTCTCTATATCATCTCATTATCGATTCAACCAATCGATTGATATAGATAAGAACCTTCTACTCAAGGACGTTATTATACTTAGTTATTTAGCACCAATATAAGTAAGTGTAATAACCATAAAGAAATGCCTTTATAAATAGGAATATGATACAATAAAATCCATACAATAATCATCACATGATTGACTCTAGGGCTTTCACTAACAATCTCCCACTAGCACTAGTGTCAATCAATGTAGTATCTAATACCCAATGACCTAGTGTAGTGTGACCATCATGCTTTTTCTGTGTCAAAGCCTTGGTCAAGGGATTTGCAACATTAGCCTATGTGGGTACTCTACAAATATTCACATCTCCTCTATCGATAATCTCTCGAATGAGATGGAATCGCCGTAGTATGTGTTTGGTCCACTGGTGTGAGCGAGGTTCCTTAGCCTGCGCAATCGCTCCATTGTTGTCACAATAGAGCTCTATAGGATCTGCTATGCTAGGAACCACCCCAAGCTCAGTAATGAACTTACGGATTCAAACTGTCTCCTTTGCTAGCTCTGATGCAGCAATATACTCGGCCACTGTTGTAAAATTAGCAACTGTGTCCTACTTTGAACACTTCCAACTCACAGCGCCACCATTCAAGCAAAACATGAACCCTGACTACAATCTATAATCATCCTGGTCAATTTGGAAGCTGGCATCGCTGTAACCCTTTACAGCTAGCTCCTCATCGCCTCCATATATCAAGAAATATTCATTAGTCCTTCTCAAGTACTTAAGAATATTCTTGACTGTTATCCAGTAACGTTCACCTGGATCTAACTAGTATCTACTCGTCATGCTCAAAGCATACGAGACATCACGACGAGTACATAGCATGGCGTACATTATAGATCCTATGGCTGATTCATAAGGGATCTTATCCATGCGGTCTCTCTCCTCTCTAGAAGAGGGACTTTGAGTCTTCGAAAGACTAACACTATGTGACATCGGCAGAAGTCCCTTCTTGGAATTCTGCATGGCAAACCGTAGTAATACCGTGTCAATATATGTACTCTGACTTAGGTCAAGCAATCTCTTATATCTATCTCTATAGATCTTGATGCCTAGAATACAGGCTACTTCACCTAAGTCCTTCATTGAGAAATACTTCCCTAGCCAAGTCTTCACAGACTGTAGTGAAAGAATGTAATTCCCAATGAGTAGTATGTCATCCACATACAATACAAGGAAGACAACTGTGTTCCCATTAACCCTCTTGTAGACACAGGGTTCATCTTCATTCTTGATGAAATCAAACTATTTGATCGCATTTCGAATTGAAGATTCCAGCTCTGAGAAGATTGCATTAGCCCATAAATGGACCTTTGCAGCTTGCACACTTTCCCAGTATGCTGTGGATCTACAAAACCCTCAGGTTGTGTCATGTACACATCCTCGAGAAAGTTTTCATTCAAAAATGAGGTCTTGACATCCATCTGCCAGATCTCATAATCGTCGTATGCTGCAAAAACAAGAAAGATCCGAATGGACTTAAACATCGCAACTGGAGAAAAGGTATCATAGTCAATACCATGAATTTGCTTGAAATCTATAGCCATCAATCGGCCCTTATAGGTATGCATAAGTCCATCCATGTCAGTCTTTCTCTTAAAGACCCACTTACACCCGATGGATTTGACACCTTTAGGTGGATCAACCAAAGTCCATACTTGGTTGGTGTACATGGATTCCATCTCGGATCTCATGGCCTCTAGCCATTTCTCAGAATCTGGGCTCATCACAGCTTCCTGATAGGAGGTAGGCTCATTCTCAATGAGCATAACGTCATCATGGTCAGACAAGAGAAATGAGTATCTCTCAGGCTGACGATGTACTCTATCAGACCTGCGAAGAGGTAGGTCTACCTGAACAGGTTGTTGTTGCACAACTCTTTGTGCAACAATCTCATCATCCACAACACTTTGTGGTTCCTGTTCAACCTCCATCAAGGCCTCAGTGTTATGGTCCTTATCTTGAATTTCTTTAAGATCGAACGTACTCCCACTAGTTTTTCTGGAAATAAAATCCCTTTCTAGAAATACCCTAGTCTTTGCCATAAACACTTTGTGCTGACTAGGAATGTAGAAGTAATATCCCTTCGTTTCCTTGGGATATCCAACAAAATAGCACTTATCGTATTTGGGTCCCAGTTTGTCTGACACTTGACATCAAACGTAAGCCTCACAACCCCAAATCCTCATGAAAGACATCATGGGATTTTTCCCTGTCCATATCGTATCTAGTGTCTTTATCACAGCCTTGGATGGTACACGGTTAAGTGTGAAGGTTGTTGTGTCTAGAGCATATCCCCAAAAGGATATAAGAAGATCTGTGTGACTCATCATAGATCGTATCATATCTAATAGGGTACAATTCCTCCTTTCGGATACACCATTCTACTGTGGTGTTCCAGGAGGAGTGAGTTGGGATAAAATCCCACACTCAGCTAGATAGTCACGAAACTCATGGCTAAGGTATTCACCACCTCGATCTGATCGAAGTATCTTAATACTCTTGCCAAGCTGGTTTTGTACTTCATTCTTGAATTCTTTGAACTTTTTAAAGGATTTTGACTTATGTGTCATCAGATACACATAACCATATTTACTGAAGTCATTAGTAAATGTAATGAAGTACCTATAACCACCTATAGAAGCAACATTGAAAGGGACACATACATCACTATATATAAGTCCTAACAAGTCCGTTGCTCTCTCACTGTGTCCACTAAAGGGAGTCTTGTTCATCTTGCCTAGAAGGCAAGACTCGCATGTCTCATATGATTCAAAATCAAATGAGTTCAGCAACCCATCCTTATGGAGCTGGGATAAGCGACTTTCATTTATGTGACCTAAGAGACAATGCCAGAGATAGATTTGGTTCAACTCATTTGACTTGAACCTTTTGGTATTTATGTTATAGATGGGGCTCTCTAAGTCTAGAATGTAGAGTCCGTTCATTAGAGGTGCACTACAATAGAATATATCATTTAAATAAATTGAACAATATTTGTTCTTTATTATAAATGAAAAGCCTTTCTTATCTAAACAAGAAACTGAAATTATGTTCTTAGTCAGAGCAGGCACATAACAACATTCATCTAGTTCTAGTACAAGCCCAGAGGGCAGAGATAGATAATAAGTTCCTACAGCAATAGCAGCAACCCTTGCTCCATTGCCTACTCGTAGGTCCACCTCGCCCTTCGTCAATGCCCTGCTATTTCTCAGCGCCTGGACATTAGTACAAATGTGAAATGCACATCCGATATCTAATACCCATGATGAAGAAATAGATAGATTAACTTCTATGACATATATACCTGAAGTAGAAGTCTCACTTCTCTTCTTCTTAAGATCTTCCAGGTATGCTTTGCAGTTACGCTTCTAGTGTCCAGCTTCCTTACAGTGGAAGCAAGCCCCTTCCTTGGCCACCCCTCCTTTTGGTTTCAGTGCCTTGCCTTTGCCCTTGGCTTGGGACTTTCCCTTACCTTTAGGCTTGCCCTTGCCTTTCTTCTTTTGCTCCATCAAAATGGAGTTAGGTTTTCCCTTCTTAAGGTTAAGCTCATTAGTTCTCAACATGCTGAGCATCTCAGGCAATGGCTTATCAATTTCATTCATGTTGTAATTCATGACAAATTGATTATAGCTTTTTGGCAAAGATTGCAAGATCAAGTCAGTGGTCATCACTTGGCCAAGTGGGAATCCCAACCTCTATAGGTTCTCTATGTATCCAATCATCTTGAGTACATATGGACCTACGGGAGTTCCATCTTGCATCTTGGACTGAAATAGTGCTTTAGAGATCTCGTATCTCTCGTGTCTTACTTGTCCTTGATATAGTTGACGAAGATGTTCAACCATATCAAAAGTATTCATGAACTTGTGTTGCTTCTGAAGCTCAGAGTTCATGGTCGCGAGCATGAGGCATGACACATCTAATGCATCATCTTGATGCTTCTTGTAAGCATCTCGGTCAACTCACGAGGTAGTGGCAGGAGGTGCCTCCGGAATGGGCTGCTCTAGGATGTACAGTTTTCTTTCTTGGGTGAGAACAATTCTCAGATTTCTGTACCATTCCAGGAAATTAGCTCCATTGAGCTTGTCCTTCTCAAGGACAGAATGCAGGGAGAGAGTGTTCGTGTTTGTCGACATGGTAATATACAACATAAACAATGCAGAAATTTAATATCATATTTCATTTATCATTTAATTAGGCCTTTAATCAAATGATGCTCCCACTGAATTATAGGACTTTTGTAAAATCGAGTCATAAATATGGTCAAACCACATTACTAGATTCATACAAACTAGCTATAATTCTGGCGGGATAAGATCCACATCATACTATGCCTTGAGTTAGCTTTGGCTAAATCGCCCAAGACTTAGTATGATCGGTAGGTAACAAATTACCGATTACATCTCTATGCAACTCTTGTTTATAGGATCAAGATCCACATTTACAAAAGACCTTGATTTAGCTTTGGCTAAATCGCCCAAGATTTAGTGTAAATGTAATTTTATCCTACCTTTCCAACCGTTGGAATATGCCTATAGTTTTTCTCGATCCAATTGAGTTAACTAGTTTCACTCAATCTAATTGAGCTTTTTCTCACCCAAGCTATGATAGGCAGGACCAAGATTGTCCCTCCGCACCCTACCAAGATAATATGTGTTGCTCTGCTTTGGCAGATTCAACAACAACAAATGATCGAGGTAGTGATGGGTATCAAAACTTGGTAGGCATTTTCGAGTTGATTCGATTAAGATCTAATTTAATCGTGAATGTGTATCATATACGCATTAAGGTCTTAATTACCCCTACACTAGCATGCATCACATACATACAAGCAAAACATACTAGCACACATCATATACATACAAGCAAAAATATCCTAGCATGCATCATATACATACAAGCAAAATTTACTAGCATTCATCACATACATACAAGCAATATATATATATATGTGTGTGTGTGTGTGTGTGTGTGTGTGTGTGTGTGTGTGATGAGATCATGGCCCTACTACGATCTTCTCAAGCCAATGAGAAGATCGGACAGTCAACCTAGGGTTAGCGGCTTCTTCAAGCGCCTCCTTTGACCGCCATATGTCGTCGGCGCCCTCCTTGTAACTCCGTCTACTAGTGGACCTTCCACCGCTTCATTTTGTATATTACAAATATGAAACTCGAGTTACATTCGAGTCTAAAACTATTTACAATAGGAATATTAAAAAGAGAGGCACGACGCACAGGTCGCATACATTATACAACATGCACAATACAAAAACGGCGCGCAAGCCGTATTATGAACTACAACACATTTTTGTCCAATCACATTGTGGTTCTTGGGCCATGACCATCACAGTATTATACATAATTCTAAATTATGTATTTTACAGAAATTTCTATAATTTTTTCCTATTTTTTCAATTTTATGAGTCACATCTCCGTAACGGTCTTACTAAGCGATTTTCGGGCGCGATCGTGGGATAATGCCCCTTGCAGGGGCAGCGCCCCTACTCGTAAAATGAATCTCGTGAGTGTCACATCTTGATCTTACAGTGCCTTAAGCCATTGTCCCAAAAGACTAGAGCGAGATTTCGCCGTTTCGGAGAGTTTTTCTCGGTGGTTGAAGCCTATAAGTATCCCAACACTTGTTGCTTCGACTCTTCGAGAAAAATACCCAGAAAATCTATAAAATAGGAAATTTATAGAAACTTATAGATCTGTAATTTTTATATCTAATACAAAAAATTTACAAAACTAAACACATACAAGCTTCACACGTGGCTCTGATACCAATTGTTAGTACCTATAAGAATCATATATCTCCACAATGATATGATATTGTCTACTTTGGGCCTAAGCCCTCATGGTTTTGTTTTTAGGCTTTACCCAAAAGGTCTCATGCCAATGGAAATATCTTTTCATCTTATAAGCACATGATCTTTTCTATGTCTTACCAATGTGGGACTTTGATTGCATCCTCAATACTCCAACATCTTGACCCTCTTTGGGCACTTGCTCTTATAGTGCCCAAACTCCCTATACTCAAAACACATTATATGAATTTTATTTGAAATTGGTATGTTTGAGTTACCTAGGGTCGTGGTGGAAGCCTCTTGAGCTTGTTCATCTTCTCGACTGGAGGTTGATGGTTCCTCTTGAGGTTGCTCCGGTGTAGATGCTCTAATCTCCTCCCCCTCAATTCTTGAGGTGGAGGCTTCTCCTACTTCTTCCTCTTCTTCCACCGATCCCGATCCGGATTTTGATTCTCCATCAACTTCTGAATCATCACTTTCTTGTGATGAGGATGAACTCGCTTCATCAGCCTCTTCCTCTTCTTGAGCCGATGAACATTCTTCGGATTCTTGTGATTGTTCCTCGCTTGAAGTCGATGATGATCCTTCATAAAGCTTTGCCAATTTGCTCCAAAGCTCCTTGGCATCTTGATATTCACCTAGCCTAGACAAAATGTCATTAGGTATCAAATCTTCTAAAAGCTTTGTTACCTTGACTTCGGTTTTGAACTTTAGGTGTTTCTCTTGGGTCCACTTCTTCAACTTCAAGACATTTTCCCTTCTTATCTCTAGGAGGTTCAAAGCCTTCCATGATGATGAACCAATCTTCTATGTCCATCATCAAGAATGTCTCCATTCTTGCCCTCCATGCCGGAAAATTCTCTTGGTCGTATGGTGACGGTGTGTTGATGTCCCATCCAAGTCTTTCTTCAAATTCCATCTTATTCCTCTAGCAGTTTTGCTCCCGGCGGTTAGTCCATAGAAGAGCCCCGGGCAATAATACCAATTGTAGAGAATTCGGTGACCGCTAGAGGGGGTGAATAGCGTTTCGATGCTCGATGGAATTCGTTTCATCTACAAATCTCGTTAGCGCAGCGGAAATAGAAATAATAGCAATAACGAAAGCGAAAGAAAACACAAATACACCAATACACAAGTATGTAACGTGGTTCGGAACCGAAAGGTTCCTACTCTACGGATCGAGCTCTAAAGAGCTCTAGTGATGCACAAGCAATCACTAATCACAAATAACTCCTTCTTGGAATAATCCGGAGGTGGAGAAACCTCGTACAAATATTCTTACAACAATAAGAATAAAATACAAGTAAGCTACACAAATACAAGTCAGAAAAACCTTTACAAATGTGAACTTGATTGCTTGATCTTTGATTGCTTGAATCGTGGTTGAAGACCCTGATTTACACCAGCAAATCGCCTCAACAATGCTCAAGAAATCACTACTCCAAACCTCTTCCACGAGCTCCATTTAAAGCTGCTGCCTGGGCTGGAAATCGCCTATCAATCGACTGCTCGAGACCGTCAGTCGACTGATGACACTGTTGCTATGAGACAATGGTGCAATCCATGCTAGAAAACTCCAACGGATAGGACATCAGTCGACTGATCATGTCCATTAGCTGACTGATCGAGCATTCACTCGACTCCTAACCCTGGCAGTCGAGTCCGACTCCATTCTGTGCTCGAAATACTGATCACCAATCGACTGATCATAAGATTAGTCGACTGCTCGGTCCAGCAGTCGACTGTCCACCTCTGGTAGTCGACTGCTAGGGCACTCCCCACAGTCAAACCTTAGTTGACTCACACCAATCGACTGCCACATGGTCCCAGTCGACTGATACACCTCAAACATGAGGTTTTAACCTCAAACATAAGGTTTAACCCAATTATGGTGCCCCCATACTTGCTAGAACACCCGTAGCCTAGACCTAAGCCTTCTAGCCACCTCCGTCAGCCTTGCGCCTCCCTCCAAGTCATCCATGACTTGTTCATCCATACGCTAGCCTTCAGGTGCTTCCATCGGCTATGTCATGCTAACGGTGTCTACACCGCAAAGGCACATTGGACTTACACTGCCAAGACTCCGCTTGGACTTTATGCCGCCAACCATTGGACTTATGCTGCCAAGACTCCCGCTTGGACTTTACGCCGCCAATATCAGACCCCTTGGACTTTCCAAATGCCAAGTACTCATGACTTGAACTTTCACCACCAAGACTACACCCTTGGGCTTATATGGCCAAGACTACACCCTTGGACTTTACTTGCCAACCCATGTTGGACTTTCCATGCCAAGACCCATGCTTGGACTTTTCCTTGCCAAGACCCATGCTTGGACTTTACATGCCAAGTACTCAAGACTTGGCCTTTCCATGACATGGTCAACCCTAGTCAACCATCAAAATCCCCCCTCGAGTCAAACTCGAGTCCGGTCAATCATGACCCGGGTCGATTGCACCAACAATCTCCCCAAAATATTATCAGACATCAATGTCAAACATCAATGTCAAATGTCAAACATCAAAATATCACTCGAGTCAAACTCGAGTCTGGTCAATCATTACCAGGGCCGATTGCACCAACATGAATAGATAACAACAATAATAGAGTATTTAAGTGCAAAGGCAAGTATCAAGCATCAGAAAAACTAGAGTGGATTTAAGGTCAACTTGATATTAAAATGAAGTTATATACTTCAAGGTTTAGCTACTACTTGACCAGGGTAGGAATATTATCCACCTACGATAAAGCTCGTAATAATAATATCTTCACGGTCGTGGTCCTGTCTTGTATCCACGTCTTGCACATATCAAACATTATGATTAAGTGCAAGCATACAACGAATCACCGAATTAGCTACTACGTTATCCTTATATTCATATCCTTTATCGAATACGAATTATAATCATCATTCATCAAGCATAAACAATTTTACAACTTCCAACTAGGTTTAAATCATCAAACCACTCAAGTACATCTTCACACAGCAGCAAAGGAAATTCAACATCACTGAAATTAAGGTTGTAAATACCGCTTACCTGCCTTAGAACTCCACCGGCAGCCAATCCTTCCCAATTCTTCAGTCCGCCCGAAAACCCAACGCCAATGCCCCTGCCCTAGCTCCACGCATAGAGATCTGAGTTAAATGTACAAGCACACATGTGCACAGCCGGATCTCTTCTGAAATCGAAGGAGAACAAAGGAGAACGACCCTTACCTTGCTCTAGCAGAGATCACATGGCTGTCTACAACCAGAATGCTGCCCAAATCCACGCTTCCAGCCACTCCTACCCTCCTGGTTTCTAGCTCGTCCGGGGAGGTCGTCCAAGTCGACGGTCGCCGCCTACCGCGAGGAAGAAGATCGGTGCTCGCAAAGAAGGGAACGGCCTGGCGTCAGAGAGGTCGCGAGAGGAAGGGCTCGGAAGAAAAATAGCAAGGAGGAGAGGGAGAGCTTTGGTCGCAGTTTGCTTCGGGGAAGAAGAGAAAGTGATTGGTAGGGGTCACGCGGTGAGGAAGAAGAAGTTGTCGCCAGTGAAGGAAAGGAGAAGTCGCGGTGAAGAAGAAGAGAGATCTGCGATGGGGTAACGCTCGGGAAACTAAAAATCACGGTGAGAAAATGGGAGAACAAAAATAGTAAGGGTTGCGCGTTAATGGGAAGGAAGTGGATCGGGTTTTTTTTCATATCGGGTTGGGTTTGGAAAACAACCGGGTCAGGTTTAAGACTAATATAAGACATTCACTTGTGGTTAAGCTAACCTAGGTTAAATCCAAGCTAGCCCAAATTGACCCAACCACCTATTTAAACCCTCAAAAGCTACTTAGGTATTTAATCCAAATACATAATTATTTTTTTTCCCGGTATTATTATCACTCTTTAGCCATTTATTTGCAGTATTTTACATTCTCCCCCACTTAATAGAATTTGATCTTCAAATTTCGTACTAAAATGTAAGAACCAATACCAGAAATTTTCGAAATGACCACATACCTTAGGTAAACAGATGAGGGTATCGAGCTCGAAGAGTATCTTCCAGCTCCAATGTAGCCTCCTCATCCGTATGATTGCTGCCATCCAACCTTTACGAGTCAGATGGTTTCTCTCTGCAACTGTCGCTCCTTGCGACCAAGAATTCGTACTGGAATCTCCTCATAGGTCACATTCGGCTGAAGTGGAATCGGTACCTCTTTCAGAACATGATCAGAATGCAGCACGTATTTCCTCTGTATAGAAACATAAAATACATTGTGAACACCCGCAAGTGTCGAAGGTAAAGCCAATCGGTAAGCTACACCTCTAATTCGCTCCAATACCTCAAATGGACCAATGTAGCGGGGAACTAATTTCCCTTTTAACCCAAATCGTTTCACCCCTTTCGTAGGCGAAACATGCAAAAATACCTAATCCTCAACTGAGAATTCCAAAGGCCTTCGCCTCTGGTCTGCATAACTCTTTTGTCGATCCTGTGCCTCTAATAACCATCATCTGATGACGCGCACCAACTCTGCATCATGTTGAATACTCTGTGGCCCCAATAGTTATCGTTCTCCAACCCCCTCCCACAACATAGGAGATCTGCAAGGTCTGTCGTATAAGGCCTCAGAAGGAGCCATCTGAATGAGGAGTGATAATTGTTCTTATAGTCAAATTATAATAAAGGATTGTGATCCTCCCAACTACCACCATAATCCATGACACAAGATCTTAATAGATCCTTCAGAATCTGAATGTTATGCTTAAACTGTCCATCTAACTGCGGATGAAAAGTTGTACTGAGTCGAAGCTCTGTGCCCATAGCTTGCTGCAGACTCTGCCAAAATCGCGAGGTAAATCGCGAGTCTTTATCAGATATGATACTTAAAGGCCCTCCATGCAATCTAATAATCTTCGGCAGTACAACTCTGCCAGACAATCCAACAAGTCCGTTCCACGAATAGGCAGAAAGTGAGCTAATTTGGTTAGTCGACCACAATCACCCAAATCACATCATGTCCTTTACGGGTTCTAGGTAATGCCGTAACGAAATCCATCGTGATTTGCTCTCACTTCCATTCCGAAATCGGAATTTTCTGGAGCAATCCAACGAGTTTCTGATGTTCAACTTTCACCTACTGGCATACTAAACATCGAGTAGCAAAATCTGCTATACCCCTCTTCATACCGTTCCACCAGTATAATCGTTTCAACTCTCGGTACATCCGAGTACCACCAGGATGTATAATAAATCTCGAACGATGTGCTTCCTGTAGCAACTCTTCCTTAACTGGATGCGTGTCCGGAACACACTATCCTTATCAGAGAGGAAGAATTATCTTTTTACAAGAGAAGTTCATCTACCGTCCAAAATCCACTCCACCACACACTCTATAAGTGTATGAGAGACTATAGCGACCAATCTCCCTTGTTGTAATTGTCTGTGTTCCATTAACTCTCAGGTAGCTACCCAGTAGCTAGCTAAAACTCCACGAGCATTCCTGCTCCATACATCCATAAATCAAGATAATAACTACTAAAGTCACGTCATGTATATGACAGCTTATCTCGTAGTTTCTCAATTGGCGTAAGCATGAGATACGTCTCATTCAACAGCATCGGAATCACTCCATTCACTGAAGCGATGCATCTACGTACAATATCCTTCCATCCACATCGGAAGGATTAACTAACACTGATGAAAAAGTCAACCATCGACTGAGCCCTGAAAATTAGTTTCACAGGCTTCTGACCAAGTAAATTCCATCACCTTCCTGATCAAACAAGTCAGTGATATACTAATGCTTAAAAGCATCCTATCCACATCTGCGGTAATAACGAAATTCATACAAGGAAACCACCATCTACGGTGGTCGAGTGCGCAACTCCAACTACCACCATCAATAGTGGCCAAATTGTGCAACTCCAATAACCATAAATTGATCCAATCGTGTCCAGAATACACGATTTCTCAAATTCATAAACGACTAAATCGTTAAATAGTCTAACAACATAATCAAAAGCTCATAAAATTCATACCAAGTATGAAATTGTCGTCTCTACACACTTGCATCCTCTTTACTCTAAACTAATGATATATCAATCATCACAACGACAATGATAATTGTATGACACCATGTCACTACAATATCAACATTCCAGTTGCAAATCAACCCTAGAGTATACACAGGTGTCCTTAGCTGATCTAAACAGATAATCTATCCACAATGAAGGTTATTCATTTTTAACAACTACCGCATTCCATCATCGATAATCGATGCATAATCTCAAAGGTTCATCTTTCTTTTAACAAAGAGTTCCGGATCCTCTCTAGAAGAAATATTGGAACAGATAAATATCTCATCTAGCATCTCCTATAATCGTAACTTACGTTCTTCTGAATTCCATAGTGTTTAGAAACACTGATACCAATAAAATTATCACTCGTATGTGGTATTCAATATCGACACTATCTTCAAAATCACTGTGATCGCCTACTCCACTTGCCTATGCAGCGACAAGCCTAGGAGTTCATCCAAAACTACATCCGAATACTCTCGGAGTATACGCACATCTGAGAGACATATCATACCATAATCTCAACAATTTAACCATCCATAAGGATATGTCTACAGTAAAGGTATGTCTATCAAAGTCTAAGGGCATCCCTTGATTTCTTGGTCGTTGGTCAACATCTCACCTGACAGTAGAGATACCACCAACTCCCAAGTCAATGTATAGGAATCCTTCTAATCCGAACTAAGAATGTTCCAGACAAAGATATAAACAATCTGTATCTCTCAATATATTAACCCAAAGGATAAACTAAAGTAATACCCTGAACGATCAATTATCTACCGATTCGATCCAAAGGCTCCACGCAAATATCGGCCTTTCCTCGAAGAGAACAAGATCAGATCCAACAGTCCACGACAAAGCAGTCATATTTCTGCGACGAATGACCTGGGGATTTTCCTAGATCGTCTTATCCCATCACTTCAAAGCTATGTGCAATCCCACGAGCCGCAACAGAGTATTTCGGTCAAAGGCATAGAATAACGCACCATCGCTGTATACTTCCTTTATACAAAGTCAATCCACGGCCCTGGGTAAGGCTAGTTGTTATTTGCATGTTCGGAGTCTTCTAAGATGTCTTCACGACATCGCTTGAAAATCACTTCCTCAAGGGAAGAATCAAGGAACTCTAACCACGTTTCCCGAAGGTATAGTAGGTCAGAGCGCTAGTCAAGAGATTCCTAATCTTCGGTGCGGATGATCTCATCGTCCGAGACGGTGCATCATCCTCCCAGAACACCATTGAGAGTCTTCAACTACGTCTTCAAAGTACACCTACTCAAATGTACTAGTTGCTTACAATGGCAACAGATGAAATGATCCAACAGATAATCTGACTTCGTGTGTCATCATGTTCTGTACTACACGCATATAATCCCTTCAGAGTCTTTCTTCTACTTTCGTTGATAACCTGAGAAAGTTCTGACGATCTATGATTGGTCCTCTATGATCGGAAAAACTCTCCAATAGTAGCTCATGGCCTATGCCTCCGATCTTTCTCCTTTTGTCCAGCGTTCGGAGACTTCTCATTCCAACATTTGACTTGTAATATCTGCTCGTCAGTCTACAACTCTTAAACACTTGTACGGAGTCATTTCTAATCTCATAACTCGATCCAATATCTTCCAACAGGATCTGATAGAAGATCTAAACATCCTAATCCAAATGTAAGCAATAACTCTGGGTGGCTTAAGACATCCATTTACACTCTTGAGCTATTAAGTGAGCAAAAACTCTACAATTCTAACGACTCTGCATGGTATTCCCGTTACCAATGATCACCCTACTTGAAGCTCAAGAATTCCCTAATAATAAGACAAAGGAATAACACGGAGAAAATACCCTCTCACAACATCACTAAACCATGATCAGTGATATATTATTCCCCGAAGGTTAATTCCTGCATCTTCCACCAAATACCGGCTTGATCCCGATAATGGTATGCAACTAACTCTACTTCCTTTGTATAACACAAGTTAAGTACTCAAAAGTACCTTCAAAGTTATACAACCTAGCACGATAAACTCATGGATCAAAATCCCCATAAAACACCATAAACTAACCCTCCGCTATCTACATCAATAATAGCCTACTCGTCTTGTCCATTACCCAACAGGTAATGATCTGACTAGCATAATTAGTGAAAATCCCTAAGACTGTAGTCTCTTATTTCCACAAGAAATGTGACGACTTGACCCCTACTTTCTGACTTAGTATCAGTCGGCTCTCAAAGGAAATTCACCTTTTCGACACAGGTTCAAGACTCACAGACTCAACAAGTCATTCCCGTGGTCAACTCAAACCACGATTACGAAGAATAATCAACATACTACATGTTATTCCCTATTATAAATATTAAATGCATAGCCAACAAAACCCAGAGTATAAACCCTAAAGGCCACTCTGGCTGGTCGCCTCGGTGGACGACCCCTTCTACAAGTCTATATAGGTGTTATCATTCTGTCTGTATACACCTATTGAGCAAGTTTAGATAAATATCTAAATAGAATGTAAGTTATCAGGAATTCTTACTTCGTGCTGCTCAGAGCTCATGCCGCTGTCAATCTCATCTCACAAAACCAAAATCGAAACAAATCGACTCTCGAGAATCCAAGACTCAACAAAAAAATAACATTGTATGGCATTGCAGAACCTGGGGCTCTGATACCACTAAAGTTGTCACGCCCCGAGAGTATGCCGAGCCGAAAAATAAACGGACAACATCTTCCCTGTACATGGCAACATATCCTGTTTATACAAGGCTTTTCGGCCACAATCTCAACAACACATATAAATGTAAACATCACAATACACAATGGAAAATAACACAAACGACATCACAACCTACACACAGTGCATACCGGTATGACTGACACCACAACATAAAGAAAACATCAGCAAAACCCATAACCACAAGTGTGTACATCACATAACAAGTCCATAACACATATCATCATGTAAAACTCCAAGTACATAACAAAACATACAGAAAACTCAAAAACTCGGACTCTCGGATGTGAGATAAGATGATGTTAGCCAGCGTTGCTCCAAGCCCATCACGGAGTCGAGTACCTGTTACTTGGGCAACAAGAAACCCAGTGTCTGTGGTGGTGAGTACAAAACTCAGCGGTAATAAGAATAAAAGTGCATGCATAATATTTATATAAATATCACATGCGAATCAACAATATGCTGTCTAAAAGTATAATAGATATACACCAGCATAATATAACAACTGTATAACTAAACAGATCAACAATAACCCAAGGTGCTAACATACCTGAAGATCAGCAACAATGTAACTCATACAACCTGAGTATAAATACCATAATACAACACCTACAACATGGTAGAGTAAATACTAACTCTATAAACCATAACACCAACATACTACCGATCTATGTCCGATACGCAAAGAACTGGGTCCATCCTATATCACCTCAAGGTACTGGTCAAAGGTATACAACCATCTGACCAACCCAATACTAGTAGTTCATACACGACTATACAGAATATGCAAGTAGAATGCAAGATGATGTACAATCAAATGCAGCAAGCGTAGTACAAACAAATGCAACAATCAATGATCATATATATAGACTCTAGCTATATATATTCTCATCACACTCGACTATATATATATACATGTATGCGATATATATATATATATATGCAAACGCCATCTACCACGGCAATGCAGATGCATGCATGGTCATGTCTGCGCACCCCTACTCGCTACCACGACCCCAGTGTGGCCTAGGTAGCACGACATGATAACTGTTCCAACTCAGTACCAACCACTGCTCTCGAGTGGTCGAGTGGGCAGTATGAACAAGTAACATATAAGCGTAAAGAGCTAGCTACACAACGGGGGTCCCTGCTGCTGGCCACTCTGACTGACACTACCCATGAGTGGTCGAGTGTCATGCACCCAGGACAACTGCACGTAACTCCAACTACCACCGTCTATAGTGGTAGAGTGCGGCACAACAAATGCTCTGTCCTCACACCAGTTACTCCTCCATGAGTAAGCTGAGAGGCAGGATGACTGATGACCCTCTCAACCACAAGGGAGACCATGTCGCCAGCATGCATGCAAATGATATAAATGCACAGTCACACATACAGACATCCACCACAGACTCTCTATTCTACAAAGAGACACACCAATCTGATCAATACACTCTCTATCTTGTAGAGAGTCGTACTCAATTGATCATAACAAGCTAGAACCACCGCTCCTAATGGTGATGGGGGATTACAACGCTCCTAATATAATCAGTCGGTCGGCGGATGACTTGATGCTAATCATAGACTTCTATATCTCTCTCCCGAGCAGTGTGGGGTCTATGATGGAAATTAGCCACCATTACACCCAGTGGTTTATTCGGCACGGGGGCTGGAAAATGATGGTACTTCTCGTTCTTATCGGGGTCGGGTGGGGCTCCTTGGTCTTCTCCGTTGGGTTAGGTCACCCCGCAATGCCTATAATAGCCTAACAAACCTTCTGAGCTTCTTCTATATTGTTGTACTTCTCCGTCGGCTCCAATAGTTCTTCATACCCACTCAGGGGTTTCTTCTATAGAGAACCGAAGAAGGCTCCATCTCGTAGGCCTTGAGTAACGACTACCATCAGGACATTGGAAGTTGCCATAGGAACTTCAAGGGCAGCTCGCGTAAACCTTTGGATGTATTTTTGGAGGGTTTGGTTGGTTCCTACTTCACATTAAACAGACTAGAAGTTGTTGGTTGGTATCTCTTGCAGCTAGCAAAGTGCTTCAGGAACACTTTGTAGAGATCACCGAAGCTAGTCAAGGACCCCGAACAAAGGAGTTGAAACCACTTCTACCCTGCACCCACTAAGGTGATGATGGATATTCGACACTTGACCACATCAAAGTACCAGTGTAGGGTTGCTGCATTCTCGAACATGCAAAGATGCTCCTCAAGATCCGTAGTACTGTTATATTCCCCAATGTGAGGGGATTGAAAATTGGTCTGGGTGTCTTCCATCAAGATTTTCTCCACGAAGGGAGATGGCTTCCTCGAGGTGGGATATGTGGTCAGATAACTCTCCTCTTGCTCCTCATGGCTGATATGGGAGGCACCCCCCTAGACGTTTGATCCTTCATAAAGGGTTGATCTTCCTACACCTGCTTCCCTCTTCAAGTATCAGGGACAGAGGAGCAATAGGGATTCACTCCCTCCTACTTCCTCTTGTGGGTTGGGAAGAGGTTAGTTGACCCTTCCTCGCTCTTCGACTAGGACCTCCACCTTAGTTGTCCGAATAAGTTCCTTCAATAGGCAACGAGTGAGCATTATGGAAGCCTTCTCTGGAATAGAGGCCGAAGCAGGAGCCTCATGCGATTCATCTCTACATCTTTGCTCAAAACTTTCCACATAGGACGCCAACTGATGCGGCTCACTTTGTTGGGTACCTCCCACCAAGCCTTCGGAAGAGGTCGGGTTCCTTGTGGGCGCAGCAGTAAACCTTCACCAACCAAGGTTAAGTTTTTTAAGGAAAAGAAAAGACCAGTGAGCAAAAAGAAGACCCCCTCTCTTTACCTTAACCTACCCTTATATAGCATCCTTGATGTTCTTCGGACATCAGGGTTATCCGCTAGCAATGTCACCTGTTAGGCTATTATAGGACAACCTCTGCAAGGAATCTCCACATGGTATGTCATGTGTATAAGAGTCATTATTATTAGAAGAGTTCGTTAAGGGACCAAGTATACTCTGCATGAAGAAAGAATCTCCTCTGTAGTCCCCGCCTCTCAAGTTGTTATGCTTCTCGACTCGGCTTGCTTCTTCCCTCTACCCTTCTTGAGTTGCTCCAGTCCCGACTCGACTTATTTTTGCCTTCTACCCTTCTCGATTCGCCTCACTCCTGATTTGGTTTACTTCTGCCTTTTATCTTTCTCGAGTCACTCCACTCCTGACTTGGCTTACTTCTGCCCTCTACCTTTCTCAAGTTTCCCTACTCTTGACTTGGTTTACTTCTATCTCCTACCCTTCTTGAGTCGCTCCACTCTCGACTCGACTTACTTTTGCCCCTCTCGAGTTGTAACGCCCATAAAATTCCTAGCAATTTTACAAGAATTTTTTTGGCTTGATGATAATGGGCTTTATGTGGGCCTTTTCAAAAATAAAAGAAAATAAGCCAAAAAGGGGTGCAAGGCCTAGGAATTGAACCCCAAACCTCTAGAGATAGCCAAGCCCTATAGATGTACCCACTAACCAGAAGCCCAATAGGATATTATCATTAGAGGAAGAGGGGAAATTGTAGATAAGTGTGATGAGGATAAATGAAGAGACATGGAAAGGAGAAGAGAAACTTCTCTTCCTCTCTTTATAAAGAAGAGGGAAGGTTCTATTTGGCCACTTCTTCTTCCTTTCTTCTTCTCACCGAAATCTAGAAGGCTCTCCCTCTCCATTCCACTCTTGGCCAAAACTCATCCAAGCAAGAAGCAAGGGCTAGGTTTTGTGTTCCTTAGGTTATCTTCACACTACAAGCAAAGCGAAGGATGTAAGTATCCCTCACCTGCATACGAGTAGCTTCGATTGATGTTTGTAAAAGAAATCTATATGTTATATCCGGCCAAGCTAGGTTTTGGTTTATCAATGAAGTTGTATGCTATGTTTAGGAAGTAGATGATGATGTTAAGATGGAAAAAAAAAAAGGGATTAGGTTAAAAGCTAACCCTAATAGCCACTAAAGCCTATTCGGCCAAGCCATGATTTTAGGTCTCAATGAAGTTCCATGCTATGTTTTTTTTTGTAACTATATGATGATACTAGGATTTAAAATGGATTAGGTTAAAAGTTAACCCTAAAGACCTACATGGACCATTCGGCCACCCCTAGATCTTGATGATTCAATGAAGTTTAATCCATGTTTTTGTAGGATTATGATGTTGTTATTAGGTTAAATGAATTAGGTTAAAGGTTACCCTAAAAACCCTACATGGACCATTCGGCCAACCTATGTTTTGGGTAACTAAATGGAGTTTTAATCCATGTTCTATATGCAAATGAAGTTGTTGTTATGTTAAATGAATTAGGTTAAAAGATAACCCTAGAAAACCCTATGGATCATTTGGCCACCATGAATTTTGGGTGATTAAATGAAGTCTAATTCTTGTTTTATATGCAAATGAAGTTGTGGTTGTGTTAAATGAATTAGGATGAAGGATAGCCCTAGAAACCCCTATGGACCATTCGGCCATCATGCATTTTTGGGGATTAGATGAAGTTTTAATACTAGTCTTATGTGCATATGAAGTTGTTGTTAAGTTAAATGAATAGGTTAACATGTGTTTTATGTTGGGTGAATTCATGTTGACTTGTGATATTAAATAATGCTAGATGAAGATAACATGCCTTAGGTTAGTGTTTACTTACTTTTGATGCCATGCCTTTTTGCCATGTCTATGTGTATGCGATATTTAAAATATGTTATGAAATGGAAGAAGATAAGATTATGAAATGAAACAAAACGATATGTTCACGACATGAATATGACATGATGATGAAATGAAGAATGATATGTTATGAAATGAAGAATGGTATGTTTACGAAATGAAAGATGATATGTTCATGAAGGGAAGCACGATGTGTTATGAAATGAAGTATGCTATGTTTGCAAAATGAAATAAGCTATGTTATAAAATAAGCATATAAGTATTTTACCTTCTGCATGGCTTGTACCAAGACCCTAACAGGGTCCAAGAAGGGATGGGCTCCTAAGATGCCCTAGGTCGATGGAATAAGACTCGGGCCTAGGATGGGCTTCTATGTATGATTGCCCCTAGGTCGATGGAATAAGACTCGGGCCTAGTACGGGATGGGCTCCAAGATGCCTTAGGTCGATGGAGTAAGACTCGGGCCTAGGATGGGCTTCTACTCTATGACGATTGCCCTAGGTCGACGGACTAAGATCGGGCCTAATAACCTATTAGGTTCGAGACTTGCTACCTCGGGTCTATTTAGGGATGCGCGCTATGATAATGAAGAAGTGGTACAATGCCGGGCCCAAATATGTTGAGAATTATGTTTACGTACCTATAATATATGTTTTCAAAAGCATCTTGCATATGTTATATGATTAGATTGTTATGTTCACATGCTATGTTGATATGTTACATATGAAGTATGTTATGTTTGATATGCCATGTTTATGCCACTATGTTACATATGATGTATGTTATGTTTGATATGCCATGTTTATGCCACTATGCTTCATATGATGTATGTTATGTTTGATATGTCATGTTTATTCCACTATGTTACATATGATGTATGTTATGTTTAATATGTCATGTTTATGCCACTATGTTACATATGATGTATGTTACGTTTGATATGCCATGTTTATGCCACTATGCTACATATGATGTATGCTATGTTTGATATGCCATGTTTAGGCCACTATGTTACATATGATGTATGTTATGTTTGATATATCATACATATATGTTGTATGTTATGTTGATTTGTTATGTTACGTATGTTATATGTTATGTTTAATTAAGTCCTATATGTACATGATATGATGCTATGTTATAGATGATACATGTTATGCTGCCATGTTATGGATGATACATGTTATGTTTACTCACGTTACTTATGCTACATGTTAAGTTGATTACGCCATGTATGTTACATGTTATATGGCTTATATGTTATGAATGTTACATGCCATGATTAATGTCGATATATGGTTTTTGTGAGTAGGACTGGATCTTACTAAGCCTATGTGCTTATAGTTTATCTTTCCCTCGTACTGCAGATAAGGGTAAGGGATGGATAAACTAAAGGGAGCAGCAGGAGGGGCCAAATGTGTGTGGCAGTGGCATGGTGGAGAAGATCCGTTAGGTTTATATATATATGTTTACCTATGATGATGATGTTTATGGATGTCCTTACTTATGTCTCCGTATGACGACGATGGTTATGAACCTGAACTAAGCACTAGGTATCTATATACGTTATGATGCATGCTCTATGTTAATAAGAAGAAGTAAAGAAGAAGTATCTATACATGTTATGATGCATGCCCTATGTTAAGAAGAAGAAGTATATACATATATATATATATATATATATATATATATATATATATATATATATGTCAATGCATGTTTATGTTTTAAAGAAGAAAAAAAAAATATTGGTCTAAAGTCTTCCGCTGTAAGAATTAAGAAGTATGTATAAAGTCTTCCGCTGTATGTAATGTATGTATGTACGGTCGCGTCACGCGCCGCCCCTTCCGGATTCTGGGTCCGAAAAGGGAGGGCGTGACAGGTTGGTATCAGAGTGGATCTGCCTTTCCACTACACACACATCAAGCTCCAAATCCTGCCGCTCCAAGTAAGAATTCTATGTCTACTCTAATTTTGTTAAAATTTTCCATGTATGATAGGAAATGCTTCTAGCTTAAATATGCATGAAAATATGTATGATACCCTTATTCTTGTTCATGTATGATATGAAATGCCTTAGCTTATTTTGTTCATGTATGATATGAAATGCCTTAGCTTATTTTGTTCAGGTATGATATGAAATGTCTTAGCTTATTTTGTTCATGTATGATATAAAATGTCTTAGCTTATTTTGTTCATGTATGATATGAAAAGCCTTTAGCTTAAATATGCATGAAAACATGAATGATAACTTTATGCTAGCTTTAGTCTAATTATGCGTAGATGAACGAACGAAAAACTTATACTAGCTTTACTTTAATACATGAAGATAAGTGTATGATAAAGAACGTTTTTAGTTTAAATATGCATGAATATATGTATAAGATAAGTGTATGATAAGGAATGTTTTTAGTCTAAATATGCATGAATATATATATGATAATCTTATGCTAGCCTAGCCTTTAGTTTAAGTAATGCATGAATATACAAATGATAGCTTTATGCTAGCTTTAGTTTAATTACGCGTAGAGAAACGAACGAAAAAAAAAAAACTTATACTAGCTTCACAAGAAATACTTGTGATTTGGTCAAAGGTAGACAAATTAGGTAAATCAAAATTGATCAGCGAAGAAATTTGACGATGGTCAATTTAAATAATAACCCAAGTGTCGAATAGTTGTAAGTACAACTTGAATTCGGAATAAAAACTAGGGGAGTCGATTGTTCAGTTGAACTCATCAACCAAAAAAAAAACTCCTAAAATTACGAAGAATTGATTTTCGTAATTAATTGTGTATGGTCTATGCTCATATAAATTGAATTAAGCCGGTTTCGTACTGGTTAGTCGGTTTTGTACTGACTTAATTTATTTCAATTTTAGATGGCACGGACAATCACTACGATGACCCGTCGTGATGTGTTACGAAACCAATTGAGGGAAGCTATTGAAGAAATAGTTTATAAACCTGATGGTGGGGTCATCGGACACATGAGAAGGCTCGATGGTCTTTTTAGGAGACTCGAGCAGCAGGAGTTTCCGTTACTGGACAATTATTGGATATGGGCCTTGGTACGCTCTCTGCCAAATGATTTCATGGTAGTTGCACATCATGTATGGGGCCGCTATGAAGGGCGGATAACATACGCTGAGTTGTGCTGGGAACTACTGAAGCACAAGGTTCAAGAGAATCCTGTCGTAGAGAATCCTGTGGTAGCTGGCCTCGAAAAGAATGAAGAGAGTTCTACAAACAGTCAATTTATTGGCCAGCCTGAGACTATCCTAGTGAGGCCAAGGAAGATAGGACTAAAAATAATTACAACTGCACTAGGGTTTATCCTAGTGGGAGTCGTAATGAACTATCTTCTCAAGTAGTTTTGTTCCGATTAGAAATAAGGAATGTTATATATTAACATTTTTCTTTTCTGAACGTATGAATAAGAAATGAGGAGCTCGTTTCCTATGAGCTCGTTTCCTCGTTTCCTTTGAAATTAGTGATTAGTTCATTGCATGGGATGTATGTGGTATAGTTGATTAGATTGGGGACATACGAATGATGAGTGGAAACGAAGTTGCCGCTTGAGGTTGTAACCCAATTCAATTTGACATTGAGTCAATCAGAGACTGCATGTGACCTATCGGTCAGCGAATCCATGAAGAGATTCAGCCGACTCGCATGCCTATACCCAGAGTTGGTCAGCACGGAAAGAGAAAGGGGCAGACTCATGCTGAAGATGCTCCGACCAGAAATAGCTCTGAATGTGGTGGGAGCTCATAGACCCTTGAGCCAGAGGAGCCGCTCAAGAGTACCACGATTACGAGCATTACACAGACATGAGAGCCAGCGAGATGGCTCAGGCTTCAGGATTATGACTGCGAGATTCTCTACCATCCGGGGAAAGCTAACAAGGTGGCTGATGCACTCAGCAGGAAGTCCTGTGCCACCTTGATGTCTCTATCAGTGTTATCTCGGCCCTTAGAAAGAGAGATTATGCATTACGGGGTTGAAATCATTTTCGGGCAGCTCTCGACCATGACGATATACCGTATTTGTTCGATGATATCTTTGGAAAAGCAAGCCCGTGACCCAAGCCTTCAGAGGATCAAGCAAGAGGTCTTAGAAGGAAAGGACGACGGGTTTCGGATCTCTGATAGTGGAGTACTCTACCTCAGGGATCGCTTATGTATTCCCGACGATCCAGAATTACGGAAGGAGATATTTGAGGAAGCTCATAGAACTCCTTATGCGATGCATCCTGGAACCACCAAGATGTACCAAGACCTGAAACGAAAGTTCTGGTGGTTCGGAATGAAAAGAGATGTGGCTCAGTATGTCAGTACCTGCCTGACCTGCCAGAGGGTTAAGGCAGAACACCAGAGACCTGGAGGAACACTGCAGCCGATCCAGATTCCAGAATAGAAATGGGAGGACATTTCTATGGATTTCATCTCAGGATTGCCCAAGACGACAAACGGTTATGATGCTATATGGGTAATTGTGGACAGATTGACGAAGTCCGCCCATTTTCTTAGCAATCAAGATGACCTATTCGACAGAGCAACTAACTCAGTTATATGCTAGGGAAATTATCAGTGTAAAATACCGTAGAAAAAAAAATAATAATAATGAAATAAAATAAATGATGGGTAATAGGAGAATATCCTTTGGAATTTTTAGAAATTTTTCTGGATTTAATTTGAGATTTCTAAGACCCTCTTTGCTTAGGGGGAGTTAAAAGACTTAACGGGTTTGAAATCCAACCCGTTAATCTGGTTTAAATCCGACCCATTTTCTCACCTAACGCTGAGCCACCGTCCAGCTTTTAATTTCGCCGAAAACCATTACTCGAGCGTTTCCCAGCCGCGATTAACCTTTCCACCTCTCTCGCTCGCAGCTCTTCCCTGTTCCTCTCCGAAGTGAAGCGACCTCGCTCAAGCGATTCCGAGCAGCAGACTCTCCCCCTCCTCATCGCGATCTCGTTTTCCCCAAATCCCCTCTTCTTCGTCACCGCACCAACCGGACGTCTCTGCGCCGCTCATCGCCACCGTGCCAATCGCCGCTGCCGCTTGCCTCGCCGCCGCGAGAGAGGGCTGTCGCCGGTGCCGATCTCCGACCCGTGCTCGCTGCGGAGCGCCTTCTTCTGAGTCTACAATCCACCTCTCTGCCCTGTGGCTGGTGCTTGGCCGGCGGGAGGGAAGGAAAGCCGACGCTGTTCTCGGTGGAAGATCCGGCTGGAGATCAATTCGACTCCTTTTCTCCGGGCACTTGTCGATCTAGTCGCGTGAGCCGATCGATGGAATTATCGCCGCGATCCAACGCTGTTGCCGTAGGTTACACAGTTCTCTTGTTTTTGCTATTTGGATTTCGATTGTTATTCCCCCATCAGATCAAGCGTAGGAGAGCTTTTGATTTAGATCTCGTGGTTCCATTGGGTTGCAGCAGGTGTTTGGGAAGATGCTTCACAGTCTCTGCCGAAGTTAGGGCAGCAAGGAGTTCGCCGGAGAACAGGGGACCACCGTCGGAATTGGGGATTTGATTGATGGTAGAGGTTGTTAAATCTACCGTAGAGATCAGATTTAAGCAGGGGATTTCGGTTGGGTGGATTTAATCATCCCAAATTTGGAACCTTCAGTAATGGATCCAGAAGCTTGTGTAATCGAGACTGAGGAAGATGATTCGAGTGTTGATTCAGATCTGGAATGGTGGATTAGAGTTGTGAATCGACCATTGGGTTGATCATGAGAGGTAAGTCTTGATTTGAATATTTATGAAGATATATCACTGATTAATTGATGAACTGATGTATTGATATTGTTGTTGAATTGGAGTTTAGTAGGTCAGATTATTATTTGGATCAAGAAGCTCTTACCATGGATTCGAAACTAGGTAAATTTATTGTTACTTTAACTGTGGATGTTATCTAGCTAGCTTGATTAGCTATGCTTAAATTGACAGTTTGGTATTTTGATTAAGTTAGTGGAAGAAGTTGTTATATTGGTAAGATTCGGGATATGGATTGATGAGTAATAATAGGTTAAGAGATTGGTTTGGTTCTACTATTAGATTGACAGTAGAACTTTGATATATATTGTCGTGTGTTTTAACTTACCGTGATGGTATTTGCAGGACGTAGATACGAGATAGATTCACGGATGTGAAGACCCTCAGCGAAGTCTACATATCAGGTGGGTAATTTCCTACCTGGTCCGGGTAGTTATATTTCATTCAGATTTAGTCATTGATATGAGCATGTTAGGTGTTCATATTACCTTGACCCTATTCTTTTTATCGCATACTTGATCTTCTACCGTCGGCTATTAACTCCATTGCTGATATCATGTTTATTTTATCATGATTAGGAGTTATACATATAGATGATGTAAATAACTTAGAATTTGTTTAAGTTAAGTGCAAATAGTAAAGTCCGGATGATAACCTGATTGTACTTTGGGTAAAAAGGTCATCCGTAGGTAGATAATGTCTTTAACCTAGGATTAGTTCTAGTACCCTTAGGTTGTATGTTACCACGGAACTTGTATTGTGTAAATGGTCAGAGGAATGATACTTAGGGTATCGCTACGGACCGATGGTCCTAGCTTGTTATAATCAGATAAGTCGACTCTCTGCGGATGAGAGTGTGTCCATTAGTTGAGTACAACTCTCTACAGGATAGAGAGTGTGTCGATTGGTATGACTCTCTGGATAGAGAGTATTATGATCGATTAGTACGACTCTCTCGGGATAGAGAGTGCGTAGATCTGGTTAGTATGATTCTCTCTGTAAAGCGAGAGTCTATGGTGGATGTCGGTATGTGAGACATTGCATTCATGCATTTACATGCACGCGGCGAGGTCTCCCTTGTGGTTGAGAGTGTCGCCAGTCATCCTGCCTCCACGGTCACTCATAGGAGGAGTCACCCGTGTGAGGGCAGAGCATTGAGGTGCCGCACTCTATCACTATAGACGGTGGTAGTTGGATTTGCATGTCGTAGTCCTGCGTGTGTGGTACTCGACCACTCATGGGTAGTGACTGTCGAAGTGACCAACAGCAGGGACCCCCATCGTGTAGCTTGCTCTTTACGCTTATATGCTACTCGATCATACTGCCCACTCGGCCACTCGAGAGTAGTGGTTGGTGTTGAGTTGGGACAGTTGTCATGCTCGAGCCACCGAGGCCACACTGGGGTCGTGGTAGCTTTAGGGTGAGCCGACATGACCATGCATGCTGCATTGCCGTATCTGATGGCGTTTTGCATATTACCATATATATATACATATATGCATGTATATATATATATATGGATGGTTGAGATTAATATATATATATGGATACAGTCTATATATATATATATATATCTGATTATTGTGATGTTGCATTTGTTTGTACTATGCTTGCTGCATTTGGGTGGACATCATATTCATGCATGTTTCTTGCATATGTTATACAATTGTGTCAGATATTGGTATGTGTTGGATAGACCATAGATACCTTGACCTGTAGATAGAGTTTATTTTGAGTTGATCTACTCTTCCTGTTATATATATATATATGTTGGATATATGTTCAGGTTGGATCAGAGTAGCGTAGCAGACTTCAGGTATGTCTGCATTTTATGTTGTTCATTCAGTTAGACGGTATATGCTTGTATTTATATACTATGCTGATATACCTGTTGTACATCTAGATTATGTTGTCGAAATACATGTGATATTACATATATACATGTTTTCTATTACCTGCTGAGTTTTACTCACCACCCCCGCGGACCCTGGGTTTTCTGTCGCCCAGGTAACAGGTAGAAGACTTCGTGGCAGCTTGGAGCATCGCCGACTGACGTCATCTCATCTCACGAGGCTTCCGTATTTTGTTTTGGGCCTGCTGCCCGTGTGTGACATTGTATTGTTGTTGTATCGTTTCCGCTGTGTATTTGTCGTAGTAGTTTTGTTATGTTGTTGGGGTGTGTTAGTCATACCGGTATGCATGTGTGAGATTGTTGTATTGTTGTGGTTTGTTTCCGCTGTGTCTTGTGTAGTTTTGTTTTCATACATATATATATTGTTGTTATTGTGGGCCTACGGGCCTTGTATTAACCCGAAATGTTGCCACGTACAGGGGAGGTGCTGTCCGTTTGATTTTCGGTTCGGCATGCTCTCGGGGCGTGACAACTTTAGTGGTATCAGAGCCCAAGGTTCTGTGATGCCATACAATGTTATTTTTGAGTCGAGTCTTGGATTCTCGGGAGTCGATTTATCCGGTTTTGGTTTTTGAGATGAGATGGACAGCGGCCTGAGCTCCAAGCAGCACGAGGTAAGAATTCCTGAAAAACTTATGGTTTAGTAGATATTTATCTAAACTTGATCAGTAGGTGTATACAATAGAGTTATGACACCTGTGTAGACTTTTAGTAGAGGTCGTCCACCGAGGCGACCAACTGGAGTTACCTTAGTGTTTATACTCCTAGTTTTGTTGGCTATGCATTTAGATGCTTATACCAGGGAATAACCTGTAGTGTGTTGGTTATTATTCGTAACCGTGGTATGAGTTGACCACGGGAATGACCTGTTGAGTCTGTGAGTCTTGAACCTGTGTCGAGAAGGTAATTTACCTGTGAGAGCCGACTGATACCGAGTCGGAAAACACGGGCCAAGTCATCACATTTATTATGGAAATCAGAGACTACAGTCTTAGAGATTTCCACTAACTGTGCTAGTCAGATCATTACCTGTGGGCAATGAACGGACTTGTAGACTATTTGTGATGCAGATAGCGGAAGGCTAGGTTATGGAGTTTCATAGGGATTTTATCCCTGAGTTGTTCGTACTGAGTTGTATAACTTTGAGAGTACTTTTAAGTACTTAACTCATGTTATACCGAGAAAGTAGAGTTATTTGCATACCATTATCGGGGTCAAGCCGGTATTTGGTGATAAATGCATAAAATAATCTTCGGGAAATAAAATATCACTTGATCATGGATTAGTGATGTTGAAAGAGTGTATTTTCCCGTGTCACTTTTAGTGACACATTGTAAGGAATTCTTGAGCTTCCAGAAAGGGCGATCGGTTAGTAATAGTGTACTGTGCAGAGTCGTGAGACTTGCGGAGGTTACGACCGCCTAATAGCTCAAGAAGAGGAATGGAGGATTTAAGCCACCCAGAGTTATTGGCTTATAGTTGGATTAGGATGCCGGGATCTTCTACCAGATCCTACCAGAAGACGTTGGATTGAGACAGAAGTTTAAAAATGACTCCGTACAAGAGTTTAAGAGTTGGAGACCGGTAGACAACTATTGCAGGTCAACTGATTAGAGTCAGAAGTCTCCGACTATTGGATAGAAGGAGGAAGATCGGAGTTATAGGCTTGAGCTACTTTCCGATTATAGAAGACCAATCGCAGATCATCAGAAGGTTCTTGTGGATATCAGCAAAAATCAGAACAAAGACTTCGAAGGGATTATGTGCGTGCAGTGCAGATCACGAAGACACGCGAAGCCAGATTATCCGTTGGAGCAGTTCAACTGTTGCTATTGTGAGCAACCAGTACAGTAGAGGAGTTATATTTGAAGACTATCGATGGTATTCCAGGAGGATGAGGCACTGTCTCGACAGTGGAGATCAGCACCGAAGATTGAGTTATCTCAACAGCAGCAATCTACTACCTCAGGCGTGGTTGAAGTTTCTTGATACTTCCCTACAGCAGATATCAACACAGAAGCAGCATCAGCAGAAGACATCGTAGAAGACTCATGCAGACAACAACAACAGTTACCTCCATATGTGATTTGATTAGTACAGAGGAGAGAGTATACGACGATGGTCGTATTTATTCAGTATTCTATAGTTGTAGCTCGTAGGATTAAGAGATGGATCAGATGATCTAGGAAAAATCTCCGAGGCATTCGTCGCAGAAATGGGACCGCTTTGTCGCGGACTGTTGAATCTGATCTTTTCTCTTCGGAGAAAGGTCGAGACCTGTGTGGAGCCTTTTTGGATCGGATCAACAGATATTTGATCGTTTAGGGTATTACTCTAGTTTTACCCTCTGGATTAATATATTGAGAGATACTTGTAGTTTACAGGTATCTGTGTCCAGAACATTATTAGTTCGGATTAGAAGGGTTCCTATACATCGACTTGTAGGTCGGTGGTATCTCTACCATCAGGTGAGAAATGGACTAACAAGTAAGAAGTCAAGGGAGACCCTTAGACTTTGATATACATACTTTTACTGTAGACATATCCTTACGGATGGTCAAATTGTTGGAAGTATGGTACGATATGTCTTTCGGATGTGCGTATAATCCGAGAGCAATCGGAAGTAGTTTCGGATGAACTCCTAGCCTTGTTGTTGCTTAGGCAAGTGGAGTAGGCGATCGAAATGATTGCGGAAATTAGTTCTGGTTTCGAATATCACATATGAGTGATAATTTTGTTGGTATCAGTGTTGCAAAAAAAACTATTGAAATTGGAAGAATGTAAATTGTAATTATAGGAGATGTTGGAAGGGATATTTATCTATCCCAGTATTTCTCCTTGAGAAGGATCCAGAACTCTTTGATAAAAGAGAGATGAACCTTTGAAATTATGCATCGATTATCGATGATGGAATGCGATAGTTGTTGAAAGTAAATATCCTTGTTGTGGATATATGATCTATTTAGATCAGCCAAAGACACCTGTGTATATTCTAAGGTTGGTTACGACGAGAGTATTGATATTGTAGTGACATGATGTCATACGATTATCATTGTCGTTGTGATGATTGATATATCATCAACTTAGAGTAAGCAGGATGCAGGTGTATGGAGGACGACAATTTCATACTTAGTATGAATTCTATGAGTTGTGATTAAGTTGTTAGACTAATTAACAATTTAGTCGTCACGGGATTTGAGAATCGTGTATCCTGAACACGATAAGATCCTTTTGTAGTTGTTGGAGTTGCGTAACTTGGCCACTGTTAATTGTGGTAGTTGGAGTTGCGCACTCGACCACCGTAGATGGTGATTTTCCTTGTATGTTTTGATTAATTTCGTATATGTGGATAGAATGCTTGTCATTACTATACCACGAACTTGTTTGACAAAGGTGACGATAGAAATCATTTAGTCGGAAGCTGGTGAAACCAGTTTACAGGACTTTGGTGGCGGTTAACTTTTACGCCAGTATTAGTTACTTCTTACAGGTGGATAAAAGGATGATGTACGCAAATGCATCGTTTCAGGGATCGGAACGATTCCGATGCAGTGAATGAGGCATATCGTATGCCTACGTCAGTTAAGAAACTACGAGATAGTCTGTCATATACATGACATGACTTTAGTAGTTATTATCTGGATTTGTAGTCGTATGGAGCAGGAATGCTCATTGAATTTAACAAGCTACTGGGTAGCTACAATGGAGTTCTTGAGCCTGAGCATTGCAACAATTGCAACAAGGGAGATTGATTGCTATAGTCTTCCATGCACTTACAGTGTGTGTGGAGTGTATCTTGGAAGGTTGATGGACTTCTCTTTTGAGAAGATAATTCTCCTTCTCTGATAAGGATAGTGTGTTCCGGACACGCGACCAGTCATGGAAGAGTCGTTACAGATAACACATCATTCGAGATGGGCTATGTACCTTGGTGGTACTTAGAGGTACTGAGAATTGAAACGTTTATACTGGGGAAATAACATAAAGAGAGTTATATCTGATTGCGTGTGGTACTTTTGAGTACTATATCTGATAGAGATTCGCGATTTACCTCGCGATTTTGGCAGAGTCTGCACCATACTATGGGCACAGAGCTTCGGCTTAGTGCAACGTTTCATCCGCAGACAGATGAACATTCTAAGTGTATCTTTTAGACGTTGGAGGATCTATTCAGATCTTGTGTCATGGATTATGGAGGTGTAGTTTATCGGTTGGTTTTACCTCCGACACGTGCGGGTGTTCACAACGTATTTCATGTTTCTATGCTGGGGAAATACACGCTGCGATCTGACCATGTTCTGAAAGATGTTTCGATTCCACCTCAGTCTAATGCGACCTAGGAGAAGATTCCGATGCAAATTTTTGGTTGCAAGGAGCGACAGTAGTGAGACGAAAATCATTCGACTTGTAAAGGTTGGATGACAACATCATACCGATGAGGAGGCTATGTGAGAGCTGGAAGATACTATCCGAGCTCGATATCCTCATCTGTTCACTTGAGGAATGTATGTGGTCCTTGCGGAAACTTGCTTAAAGTAATTTTTGCATGTTAGTATGAAATTTGGGGACCAAATTTTAATAAGTGGGGGAGAATGTAAAATACCGTAGGAAAAAAAATAATAATAATGAAATAAAATAAATGATGGGTAATAGGAGAATATCCTATGGAATTTTTAGAAATTTTTCTGGATTTAATTGGAGATTTCTAAGACCCTCTTTGCTTAGGGGGAGTTAAAAGACTTAACGGGTTTGAAATTCAACCCGTTAATCTGGTTTAAATCCGACCCATTTTCTCACCTAACGCTAAGCCACCGTCCAGCTTTTAATCTCGCCGAAAACCATTACTCGAGCATTTCCCAACCGCGATTAACCTTTCCACCTCTCTCGCTCGCAGCTCTTCCCTGTTCCTCTCCGAAGCGAAGCGACCTCGCTCAAGCGATTCCGAGCAGCAGACTCTCCCCCTCCTCATCGCGATCTCGTTTTCCCCAAATCCCCTCTTCTTCCTCGCCGCACCAACTGGACGTCTCTGCGCCGCTCATCGCCACCGTGCCAATCGCCGCTGCCGCTTGCCTCGCCACCGCGAGAGAGGGCTGTCGCCGGTGCCGATCTCCGCCCCGTGCTTGCTGCGGAGCGCCTTCTTCTGAGTCTACCATCCACCTCTCTGCCCTGTGGCTGGTGCTTGGCCGGCGGGAGGGAAGGAAAGCCGACGCTGTTCTCGGTGGAAGATCCGGCTGGAGATCAGTTCGACTCCTTTTCTCCGGGCACTTGTCGATCTAGTCGCGTGAGCCGACGGTGGCATTATCGCCGCGATCCAACGCTGTTGCCATAGGTTACACAGTTCTCTTGTTTTTGCTATTTGGATTTCGATTGTTATTCCCCCATCAGATCAAGCGTAGGAGAGCTTTTGATTTAGATCTCGTGGTTCCATTGGGTTGCAGCAGGTGTTTGGGAAGATGCTTCACAGTCTCTGCCGAAGTTAGGGCAGCAAGGAGTTCGCCGGAGAACAGGGGACCACCGTCGGAATTGGGGATTTGATTGATGGTAGAGGTTGTTAAATCTACCGTGGAGATCAGATTTAAGCAGGGGATTTCGGTTGGGTGGATTTAATCATCCCAAATTTGGAACCTTCAGTAATGGATCCAGAAGCTTGTGTAATCGAGACTGAGGAAGATGATTCGAGTGTTGATTCAGATCTGGAATGGTGGATTAGAGTTGTGAATCGACCATTGGGTTGATCATGAGAGGTAAGTCTTGATTTGAATATTTATGAAGATATATCACTGATTAATTGATGAACTGATGTATTGATATTGTTGTTGAATTGGAGTTTAGTAGGTCAGATTATTATTTGGATCAAGAAGCTCTTACCATGGATTCGAAACTAGGTAAATTTATTGTTACTTTAACTGTGGATGTTATCTAGCTAGCTTGATTAGCTATGCTTAAATTGACAGTTTGGTATTTTGATTAAGTTAGTGGAAGAAGTTGTTATATTGGTAAGATTCGGGATATGGATTGATGAGTAATAATAGGTTAAGAGATTGGTTTGGTTCTACTATTAGATTGACAGTAGAACTTTGATATATATTGTCGTGTGTTTTAACTTACCGTGATGGTATTTGCAGGACGTAGATACGAGATAGATTCACGGATGTGAAGACCCTCAGCGAAGTCTACATATCAGGTGGGTAATTTCCTACCTGGTCCGGGTAGTTATATTTCATTCAGATTTAGTCATTGATATGAGCATGTTAGGTGTTCATATTACCTTGACCCTATTCTTTTTATCGCATACTTGATCTTCTACCGTCGGCTATTAACTCCATTGCTGATATCATGTTTATTTTATCATGATTAGGAGTTATACATATAGATGATGTAAATAACTTAGAATTTGTTTAAGTTAAGTGCAAATAGTAAAGTCCGGATGATAACCTGATTGTACTTTGGGTAAAAAGGTCATCCGTAGGTAGATAATGTCTTTAACCTAGGATTAGTTCTAGTACCCTTAGGTTGTATGTTACCACGGAACTTGTATTGTGTAAATGGTCAGAGGAATGATACTTAGGGTATCGCTACGGACCGATGGTCCTAGCTTGTTATAATCAGATAAGTACGACTCTACGAGGATGAGAGTGTGTCCATTAGTTGAGTACAACTCTCTACGAGGATAGAGAGTGTGTCGCTAGATTGGTATGACTCTCTACGGGATAGAGAGTATTATGATCGATTAGTACGACTCTCTGGGATAGAGAGTGCGTAGATCCGGTTAGTATGATTCTCGTAAAGCAGAGAGTCTATGGTGGATGTCGGTATATGAGACATTGCATTCATGCATTTACATGCACGGCGGCGAGGTCTCCCGTGGTTGAGAGTGTCGCCATCATCCTCCGCCTCCACGGTCCACTCATAGGAGGAGTAACCGGTGTGAGGGCAGAGCATTGAGGTGCCGCACTCTACCACTATAGACGGTGGTAGTTGGATTTGCGTGTCGTAGTCCTGCGTGTGTGGTACTCGACCACTCATGGGTAGTGACTGTCGGAGTGACCAACAACAGGGACCCCCATCGTGTAGCTTGCTCTTTACGCTTATATGCTACTCGATCATACTGCCCACTCGGCCACTCGAGAGTAGTGGTTGGTGTTGAGTTGGGACAGTTGTCATGCTCGAGCCACCGAGGCCACACTGGGGTCGTGGTAGCTTTAGGGTGAGCCGACATGACCATGCATGCTGCATTGCCGTATCTGATGGCGTTTTGCATATTACCATATATATATACATATATGCATGTATATATATATATATGGATGGTTGAGATTAATATATATATATGGATACAGTCTATATATATATATATATATATCTGATTATTGTGATGTTGCATTTGTTTGTACTATGCTTGCTGCATTTGGGTGGACATCATATTCATGCATGTTTCTTACATATGTTATACAATTGTGTCAGATATTGGTATGTGTTGGATAGACCATAGATACCTTGACCTGTAGATAGAGTTTATTTTGAGTTGATCTACTCTTCCTGTTATATAAATATATATGTTGGATATATGTTCAGGTTGGATCAGAGTAGCGTAGCAGACTTCAGGTATGTCTGCATTGTATGTTGTTCATTCAGTTAGACGGTATATGCTTGTATTTATATACTATGCTGATATACCTGTTGTACATCTAGATTATGTTGTTGAAATACATGTGATATTACATATATACATGTTTTCTATTACCTGCTGAGTTTTACTCACCACCCCCGCGGACCCTGGGTTTTCTGTCGCCCAGGTAACAGGTAGAAGACTTCGTGGCAGCTTGGAGCATCGCCGACTGACGTCATCTCATCTCACGAGGCTTCCGTATTTTGTTTTGGGCCTGCTGCCCGTGTGTGACATTGTATTGTTGTTGTATCGTTTCCGCTGTGTATTTGTCGTAGTAGTTTTGTTATGTTGTTGGGGTGTGTTAGTCATACCGGTATGCATGTGTGAGATTGTTGTATTGTTGTGGTTTGTTTCCGCTGTGTCTTGTGTAGTTTTGTTTTCATACATATATATATTGTTGTTATTGTGGGCCTACGGGCCTTGTATTAACCCGAAATGTTGCCACGTACAGGGGAGGTGTTGTCCGTTTGATTTTCGGTTCGGCATGCTCTCGGGGCGTGACAATCAGACTACATGGAATTCCTAAGACCATCATTTCTGACAGAGATGGTCGCTTTATTTCCCATTTCTGGGAATGTGTTCAGAAGGCCCTAGGCACGAAGCTATTGTTCAGTACTGTCTTCCATCCCCAGATGGATGGACAGACCGAAAGAGTAAATCAAGTACTGAAGGATATGTTACGAGCCTGCGCCCTGGATTTCAAAGGTAGCTGGTGCCGATACTTATGTTTGGCAGAATTCGCCTACAACAATAGCTATCAAGCTACTATTGGAATGGCACCCTACGAGGCTCTATACGGGAGGAAATGTAGATCTCCCATATGCTGGTACGAGGGTGGTGAAAAGAAGAGGATGGGACTCCAGATGGATTTCATCGACGCCACCACCCGAGCTATACGGAACATCCGTCAGAGAATTGAAACTGCTCAGAGCCGACAAAAGAGCTATGCGGATATGCGACGTAGACCGTTAGAATTCGAAGTTGCAGACCTAGTATTCCTCAAAGTGGCTCCTATGAAGGAAGTGATGAGATTCAGAAGGAAGGGTAAACTGAGTCCACGCTACGTGGGACCGTATCCGATATTGTAGAGGATTGGCAAGGTAGCTTACAAGCTAGAGTTGCCTCAAGAGATGTCGGCTATTCACAACGTGTTCCATGTCTCTGTGCTCAAGAAATGCATTTCCAGTACGGACCAAGTGATCGAGCCACAAACAGTACAAGTTCAAGAGGACCTGAGTATTGAAAGTCGGCCTATCCAGATACTAGACCGAGAAATCAAGAGGCTAAGGAACAAAGAGGTGTCCTTAGTAAAGGTCCTGTGGCAGAATCAACGGTACGAGGAAGCTACCTGGGAACGCGAGGAGGACATGAAGCAGAAGTACCCACAATTGTTCTAAGTTTCGAGGACGAAACTTTTAAAAAGTATGAAGGATTGTAACGCCCGTAAAATTCCTAGCAATTTTACAAGAATTTTTTTGGCTTGATGATAATGGGCTTTATGTGGGTCTTTTCAAAAATAAAAGAAAATAAGCCAAAAAAGGGTACAAGGCCTAGGAATTGAACCCCAAACCTCTAGAGATAGCCAAGCCCTATAGATGTACCCACTAACCAGAAGTCCAATAGGATATTATCATTAGAGGAAGAGGGGAAATTGTAGATAAGTGTGATGAGGATAAATGAAGAGACATGGAAATGAGAAGAGAAACTTCTCTTCCTCTCTTTATAAAGAAGAGGGAAGGTTCTATTTGGCCACTTCTTCTTCCTTTCTTCTTCTCACCGAAATCTAGAAGGCTCTCCCTCTCCATTCCACTCTTGGCCGAAACTCATCCAAGCAAGAAGCAAGGGCTAGGTTTTGTGTTCCTTAGGTTATCTTCACACTACAAGCAAAGCGAAGGATGTAAGTATCCCTCACCTGCATACGAGTAGCTTCGATTGATGTTTGTAAAAGAAATCTATATGTTATATCCGGCCAAGCTAGGTTTTGGTTTATCAATGAAGTTGTATGCTATGTTTAGGAAGTAGATGATGATGTTAAGATGGAAAAAAAAAAAGGGATTAGGTTAAAAGCTAACCCTAATAGCCACTAAAGCCTATTCGGCCAAGCCATGATTTTAGGTCTCAATGAAGTTCCATGCTATGTTTTTTTTGTAACTATATGATGATACTAGGATTTAAAATGGATTAGGTTAAAAGTTAACCCTAAAGACCTACATGGACCATTCGGTCACCCCTAGATCTTGATGATTCAATGAAGTTTAATCCATGTTTTTGTAGGATTATGATGTTGTTATTAGGTTAAATGAATTAGGTTAAAGGTTACCCTAAAAACCCTACATGGACCATTCGGCCAACCTATGTTTTGGGTAACTAAATGGAGTTTTAATCCATGTTCTATATGCAAATGAAGTTGTTGTTATGTTAAATGAATTAGGTTAAAAGATAACCCTAGAAAACCCTATGGATCATTCGGCCACCATGAATTTTGGGTGATTAAATGAAGTCTAATTCTTGTTTTATATGCAAATGAAGTTGTGATTGTGTTAAATGAATTAGGATGAAGGATAGCCCTAGAAACTCCTATGGACCATTCGGCCATCATGCATTTTTGGGGATTAGATGAAGTTTTAATACAAGTCTTATGTGCATATGAAGTTGTTGTTAAGTTAATTGAATAGGTTAACATGTGTTTTATGTTGGGTGAATTCATGTTGACTTGTGATATTAAATAATGCTAGATGAAGATAACATGCCTTAGGTTAGTGTTTACTTACTTTTGATGCCATGCCTTTTTGCCATGTCTATGTGTATGCGATATTTAAAATATGTTATGAAATGGAAGAAGATAAGATTATGAAATGAAACAAAACGATATGTTCACGACATGAATATGACATGATGATGAAATGAAGAATGATATGTTATGAAATGAAGAATGGTATGTTTATGAAATGAAAGATGATATGTTCATGAAGGGAAGCACGATGTGTTATGAAATGAAGTATGCTATGTTTGCAAAATGAAATAAGCTATGTTATAAAATAAGCATATAAGTATTTTACCTTCTGCATGGCTTGTACCAAGACCCTAACAGGGTCCAAGAAGGGATGGGCTCCTAAGATGCCCTAGGTCGATGGAATAAGACTCGGGCCTAGGATGGGCTTCTATGTATGATTGCCCCTAGGTCGATGAAATAAGACTCGGGCCTAGTACGGGATGGGCTCCAAGATGCCTTAGGTCGATGGAGTAAGACTCGGGCCTAGGATGGGCTTCTACTCTATGACGATTGCCCTAGGTCGACGGACTAAGATCGGGCCTAATAATCTATTAGGTTCGAGACTTGCTACCTCGGGCCTATTTAGGGATGCGCGCTATGATAATGAAGAAGTGGTACAATGCCGGGCCCAAATATGTTGAGAATTATGTTTACGTACCTATAATATATATTTTCAAAAGCATCTTGCATATGTTACATGATTAGATTGTTATGTTCACATGCTATGTTGATATGTTACATATGAAGTATGTTATGTTTGATATGCCATGTTTATGCCACTATGTTACATATAATGTATGTTATGTTTGATATGCCATGTTTATGCCACTATACTTCATATGAAGTATGTTATGTTTGATATGTCATGTTTATGCCACTATGTTACATATGATGTATGTTATGTTTGATATGTCATGTTTATGCCACTATGTTACATATGATGTATGTTACGTTTGATATGTCATGTTTATGCCACTATGCTACATATGATGTATGTTATGTTTGATATGTCATGTTTAGGCCACTATGTTACATATGTTGTATGTTATGTTGATTTGCTATGTTACGTATGTTATATGTTATGTTTAATTAAGTCCTATATGTACATGATATGATGCTATGTTATAGATGATACATGTTATGCTGCCATGTTATGGATGATACATGTTATGTTTACTCACGTTACTTATGCTACATGTTAAGTTGATTACGCCATGTATGTTACATGTTATATGGCTTATATGTTATGAATGTTACATGCCATGATTAATGTCGATATATGGTTTTTGTGAGTAGGACTGGATCTTACTAAGCCTATGTGCTTATAGTTTATCTTTCCCTCGTACTGCAGATAAGGGTAAGGGATGGATAAACTAAAGGGAGCAGCAGGAGGGGCCAAATGTGTGTGGCAGTGGCATGGTGGAGAAGATCCGTTAGGTTTATATATATATGTTTACCTATGATGATGATGTTTATGGATGTCCTTACTTATGTCTCCGTATGACGACGATGGTTATGAACCTGAACTAAGCACTAGGTATCTATATACGTTATGATGCATGCTCTATGTTAATAAGAAGAAGTAAAGAAGAAGTAAGAAGAAGTATCTATACATGTTATGATGCATGCCCTATGTTAAGAAGAAGAAGTATATATATATATATATGTCAATGCATGTTTATGTTTTAAAGAAAAAAAAAATATAGGTCTAAAGTCTTCCGCTGTAAGAATTAAGAAGTATGTATAAAGTCTTCCGCTGTATGTAATGTATGTATGTACGGTCGCGTCACGCGCCGCCCCTTCCGGATTCTGGGTCCGAAAAGGGCGGGCGTGACACGAGTTGCCCCACTCCTGACTCAGCTTATTTATGCTTTCTATCCTTCTCGAGTCGCCCCACTCCCGACTCAGCTTACTTCTGCCTTCTACCATTCTCGAGTCGCTCCACTCTCGACTTAGTACCTAGCCCAATGATGAGACTCTACCCCTATCTTTAACTACTCTCTGGGTACCATCAACTAAGTTATATCTACATCAACCAACATCTAGAAGCCTTCCTTCAGAGTAAACCAAGCGTGAATGTTGTTATTAAGTAATATTACATCTTCCTTTCCAATATGTAAAGTTAACATTGTTGAAGAATAAAGACCTTGATATACTATATCCATCTTGAGCTTTCATCTCCTCTAAAATTTATATTTTAGGTAGCTGGTCCTTCGGGAGCTATCAAGCTCTGATATAACTATTGGATCATTGAAGAGGCTAGAGGGAGTTGATAGCCTCAGTTCACACTTTTTATTTCTATAAGGTTAATTAGTTACCCAATGAAAATATGTAAATTAGTAGACAAGAACAAGAAATAAAAACTAAAACTCAAAACACCAATATTTAATGTAGTTCAGTAGTCTCTTACTGCCTACTCCATTATCTATGATCCTTTAAGTAGATTTACTCGTTGGATGCACTATTAATTTTCTCCTTCTCAACTAGCAACTTGAGGTGGAGAAACATTTTGCAATATCTTCTTAAAAAGAGTAGATTTGAGCATAGGAAGATTGCAATAATAGAGCATTTAGAGAAAACAAGATTTTTGAGCACTTTGAGCACAAAAATTTGAGTTAGACTCTACGACATGCCTAGTCCAAAGCCAATTTGGCTCTAAACCATAATGGGGTAAATGGGTCGATTAATTATTGACCCAAGTTGACGAATCAAAATCGTAACTAGCTCATATAGCAATATGTTAATTAAGGTTTTAGAAAAAAAAATGTATGAACTACCCATTGATTTGAATTGATAGTTCAAACTGTCTACTCCAATTGACAATTCTAACCGTCGATTAATTGGTAGTTCCAATGATCAATCTATTTTTTTTTAATGATTCATATTATTAACTATGATTAACTAACCATTATTCCTTAAATATATAAATATCCTAGTCCATTCCATTATTTTAAATCAACTCCTTTACTCTCGTCTTTCAATTCTCAAATCTTTAATTATTTAAATTTCAATTCAAATGGAAGGATCGAGTTCGATTTGCAAAACAAGGAGACGATTAAGGTTAAAGGTCAAAATTTTTTAAACCATCAAACCACCCAAATCATAACTGATAGTTCTTAACTATGAACCATAATCGATTTAAACAATTAACATTAAGAATCGAGATTTTTTAAATCATCAAACTATTAGTTGTGTACAATATTATGTTCATTTCTATTTGGTCATGGATCGATTTCTTAGTTGAATAACTTACTATTCGATTGAAGACCATTTGTAGTCAAATGCTCCTTAACACCTGCCACTTTTAAGGTTGAGTTCATTTCTAAATCTAATATCTTTCGTTTTTATGTACATGTACATTCAAACTCTTATTCATAGAGTTTACCTTTGTGCCAAAGGTTTCTATGCCCCTGGGTCTTTATCTTCTCAACTAGTATCTAGTTGTTTTGACTTGCTATGCCTTCATATTGCAAGTCTTTAGTTCTCTACCTACATCTAAGGCCTTGTTTGGGAAGGGGATTAACAATCCTCTTCTCAGATACAATGATTTAAAATTTGAAATAGTAGCGCTTTAAATTTTGAGTCTTAGTAAATTTCAAAACATTGAAATTCTTTTAGAGAGAAAAGGGAGAGAAGAGCACAGGGGAAAAAAAACTTGTGTTGGTGGTGATGTGTGAGAAAAGGAGAAAGGTGACTATTTATAAAATTCGAAGCGTATATCAACAGCTGAAAAGTATTAATTGATTTAATTATTTAAATCAATTAATCACTTTTAATTTCCAGCCGCATGTACTATATTTCAACACCATGCAACCATAATTAATTACTTAATTAGTCAACTAAGTAATTAATTTTTCTGCTGCTTTAATAATAATTAATTTTTACTAATACAACTGCTGCCCACCCCAAATAACTGATTAATTAAATTGTAATTATTCAACTAATTAATCTCAACTGCGACATTATTTAATCTCAACGATTAATTGATTTTTTATTTTATTTTGCAGTAAAAGTAATTATCAATTTCTAATCACCTCTTAAATGGTTTCACGTGAATTAATATTTATACATATTTGAATTAGCATTCATGCATTCACATTCATGAATAGCTCATATGCAAGTCAATACTTTCATCCGATCCTAAAAGATAAATCCTTCATCACCCGAATAATTTTAAACATTAGTTTCTCATTTAATCAAAAAATTAATTTACGATAGTCTATTAGCAAAATACTCGCGCATCCAAGTCTATATTTGATTTATTGGTTACAGAAACTAATTTTCCAACAATCTTTCATATGAATGAATTTATAGATAAGTGTCAAATCTCAAATTAGAGTTCTAGCGGAAGACTATTGTATCGAAAGATATAGCTATTAACTTTGAACCTTTCCTAGTGGAATATGATCATATTTACTTGCTAACTATGTCTTAAATTGTTCAGTCGGTGTAAATCAAGTCAATCATATCCACACAATAGCCTTCCTGTGCTTATATCAGTTCTCTATTGTGTCTGTTTTGACCATGGATAACTCTTAGGATTCATAAGTGCTTATAATTTTGAAGTGATCCATACTTCACACTTATATAGATGATCTCCTAATAAGAGTATTCTGCAATACACTATTATACCATTTGCAGTATAATAGAATCTTTACTTACCCTATACCCATTTTGTAGGTCACATATTTCCGTCCCCGAAAATGAGTTGGAGTAATTGTTACTCCTAAGTACCTCGAATCTTGTAGGTTAGTTATCCATTTTGAACAATGATCTTAGGATCTCTAGTCAGTATAGTTGTATTATCACTTCTCAATTCATATGTTCAATTTTCGACCATTTTCTTAGACATGCAATATACTTAACTCTTGATAGGCCTTTTTCAATTAGCGGATCTACATGATTCCCCATTTTTACTGAAAATCTCATCACTAGATCTATTGTTTTGATGGTATTAAGTATTCGACAAATATTTTAAAATTTACTATTTCACATTAGTGCCCTTCTCGTAACTTCTTGACTACCGTAGTGTATTGTAACTGTTGGCATATATAGATGCATTTTTATGCATTCAAAGCTTTTGACCCCAATTTGGGCATTTGCACTTTAGCTAAAATACCCGGCCTCACATTTATTGGTTAACCTCCACATTCATTAGCTTCATAGGAAGGTTCATGACCTTTCTATGACATATAAAGTTTTCATCTCTATGAGAGGACAACTTCCCTTCATAATTTTTAAATAATTCCAAACTTACCAACATATAACATTTATCATCTCCCTAATGTGAGATTCTCATCTTCTGCAACATTATTTGGATTGAGATGACTAAGATATAGTTGATTGATGAATGTTGCTCTCCTTGAAGAGACTCCTTGAACAATATCTTATACTTTCTTCCTAGATTATCATTGATAATTTGCTTAGTTGACTTTCCAACCACATTTCTAACATTTCAAGGGCCTTAATCTCGTTGGTCAGTAAGTTTTCATATCTCCTTCAATATGGATGAATGGATATCCTTTGTGATGAGAATAGGTTGTAACACCTTTAATAAAGTTTTCCTTGCATACCACATAGTCACATTTTTGTTCAGAACCATGCATTCTCATTTGGCCTTTTGATCATGCTGAACTAAAGATTACAACTGTTCGATCGAAGTTTGACCAAGATTACGTTTGTTTCTATGAATTGCTTGATCTAGAGAGCATGCACCCTTTGGTCTTTCATTTTCACTAAGCCAAACCTATAGTCTTCTGATCAGAGTGTTGACTAAGATTGCACTCAATCTAGAAAGCATTCATTCCTTAGTCTTCCTATTTCATCCGGTTAAAGCTATAGTTATCTAATTGAAGTGTTGACCAAGATTATGCTTGTTCTCGAGAATTGCTCAATCTAGAAAACATACATCCTGTTGATTGCCTTGAATTATATGGGACGGACCTGAATTGTGGACCGACTCGTATTATAATCCGGATTCATTTCTTTTTGTGTTAAAGAGCGGTTCTAGAGTTTCTGTCGTTATATACTCCCTCGAAATAATTCTTAGAAATAGAAATCTCTCTCCTTGCCCGTAGACGTAAATCGAATTAACCGAACCACGTAAATCTTGTGTGTTCTATTATTTTCTTACAATCTGTTTTTTAGCGTAACAATTGGTATTAGAGCCCGCACTTGTTTTTCTTCAATTGCTGAAAGAAACACAAAAAGGGGAAGAAGCCAGATTTTGGAAGAACATCTTTTTTGGAAGAACAGATTTTAGTCAAAGGTTGGAATTCTGCGTGTCGACCAAAGCTTGATATGGAAATAGATCGGGATTCTGCGTGTCAGCCAAAGCTTGATCTGGAAATAGATCTGGGATTGCATTTGTTGATCAAGATCTGGAAGATATCATCCCACAAGTTTGATATTGAGAAGTTCAATGGATCAAACGATTTCACTTTGTGAAAGGTGAAGATGAAGATTGTTCTGATTCAGCAGGGATGTGTGACAGTATTAGATAAAGAAGAAAATTTGTCTCAGAGTTTGAAGGCCGAGGAGAAGATTGAGATTCTAGCAAAAGCACATAGTGCGATTCTGTTGAGTCTGACTAACGAAGTCTTGAGAGAGGTGGTTGATGAAACAAGTGTTGTGTCGTTATGGAAGAAACTGAAAAACAAGTATCAGAAGAAATCCTTAATAAACCATTTGTATCAGAAGCAGCGTGTCACGCCCCGGGGGCATAATCATCATCCAAATGACGGAGGAGTCCCTTAGTGATAATATTCAGAAATACAATATTGGAACAAGATTTGATAAAAACCTCGAAATAATATAGAAATATAATTATTTTATTGACTGTATGCATGCATGACTAAAATATATATATCAATTAAAAATAAATTAGTTTTATAACACCAAATTCAATTGCGACAAAATCCAAATATGTAAATAAAATGCGACAACAATAAAGAAGGACAAATCGGCGTCTCAACGATGCAGTGAGACCAGCACGGTAAGGGACTCTCTCAGCGACGTGAAGGTAAGCCAACTGGACTCGTCCTCTATCAGCTAACCTGGAGGATAAGAGAAGAGGGGGTGAGTACAACCACTCAGTGGGTGGATAGAAAATAATGCATAATCATAATGGACATAATGGAAGTCAAAAGAAACAAACTAGAGTAATCCAAACCTCAGAGTATCAATATCAGTATGCAACTAACCTGGTCAGCAGTATAACAATTACACCTGCAACATATATAACCACTAGAATCTATAAGCAATACATATCAAAATACCGTGACAAAGCCTCGTGGCTCTCGAGGTAATACAAAGGGCACTATCTGTGGACAATAACATGCTACCATGACCGGGACTCGTGGGCAAATAAGCAATATACAAAGCACTGTCTACGCGCAACCACATGCTACCACGACCGGGACTCGTGGATAGATAGGCAATAAAAGGCTCAATGTATGTGGGCAACGACTTGCTACCACGACCGGGTCTCATGGGCAGACAGAGTATATAGCTATCTAGCTATAGACTGCACGCAATAACATACTACCACGATCGGGTCTCGTGGGCAGTCAAGATGTAAGGTAGCTATCTAGCTACAGACGATACACGAATCCAACTATCACTAACTCCGAACGAGTAGTCCAAGAGTATAACTCTATGGTAGATTCTCTCAACCACGAATGTGAGACATGATCGACCACAGGTATACAAATGCAATCATAATTCAAAAGTAGAGAACCTCTACTGTAGACCCTCTCAACCACGAATGGGAGACATAACTGGCAGCCGAGATAGAAGAAAAGTTATAAATCCTCTATTGCAGACCCTCTCAACCACGAATGGGAGACATAGCTGGCAGTTGAGATAGGAGAAAAGTTATATATCCTCTAACGATTAATCATCTTAATTATACTATTTTACTAGTCCAATCATGATATCAATTCAACAAATAATAGGTAAGCATCTACCAACAATATCTACCTATTTATATCTCAGTAATAAATAGACATGTATAACAGTAATATCAATCAATAACTACATGCTAATGATGAGCAAGCAATCTAGAATCTAAGGGTTCAGCAAATATAGTATCAAAGCAATTCTAGCAATAACGTAAATGGTAACTACAATATAACATAAGTAAACCACATAATCAATATAACCATGCACTAAATTCTAAAGATGTTAAAGATTCACCCACCTGATAGGTAGAATGTCCGAGAATCTCCGTGTTCGATAATCTATCTTGAATCAAAACAGTCGCAGACTCTAAAATACAACCAATGAGGTTAAACAAATTCCCAACAACCCATGTCATAAAAAAAAGTAACTAAAAGACCTTCGGTAGGTTTTTCACATAAATTAGTGAGGATTTGAGGAACCTTTGCAACTCCCCAACTGGTAATACTCATAATTCCACAAAATATAGCTACACCATCCTTTGCACTACATAGTCAATACTTCAAATAAATTCTAGCCCAATTTGAGCAGTGCTGAATTTCAAAAAGTTGAGAATCTGTCTAACTAGCAGCCCCCTATCATCCGTCCCAGGACTGCGGCGAGAGGGAGGGTAAATCACGGAGGGACTTTATCCCTGGATACGGTGACAAGACAGAGGGGGGTCATCTGACGCCAAGAGAAATTTTAGACCCCTCATTCGAAATCGATCCAGTCCGTTTCCAAAGTGATCACCCTGTCTTACCATCAAAGCGACCACCCTGCTTTGTCCATGAGCAGTGCTGAATTGATGAACAAGCGAGTGGTCAAGAAGATGCTTTAGAACAAGTCATTACAAAGCAAATGTATCAACCTGGCGTCAAAGGCAGAGGGTGGATGAGGTTTCTGATCTCGCAGATGACAAAGACAGAAGAGCAATTGGGCGGAGGTTTTTGCTAGGGTTTTCTTTATTGTTCTGCTAGGGGAGGCGGGATGCGGGGCACTCCGGGCGAGGGCTGTGAGCGACCGTGGACGGCGTCGAGGTGGTGCTCAATGTCGCCGGTGAGACTGAGAACAAAGAGGAACAGGCTGTGTGGAATCACCGGCTACGGCATAAAATCGGACTGGAATGAAGAAGACCAAGATGCAGCAAATTCAGAGGCGGCCGCTCGCGTGTGGTGAGGCTGCAACCGCGACTGGCTGGAAGGAGGTCGACGCTGGCAGCGACTACCGGTGCGGTGGGAGGGCGGCGCGTGCAACGGCGGAAGGCGACAGCCGCGACTGTGGGCGGTGAGCCGCGCAGGGTGCGGCTATTGGCCGAGTGCATGCGACGCGTAAGGCGACGACGACAGCTGGTTTCAGCGCGCAACCGTAGGGGGCGGCGACGACGGCAGCCGGCTTCGGGCGCGCGCGAGGAGGCAGTGGCACGGAAAAGGCGGCGAAGCGGCGGCGGCGGCGGCGGGGTTGGGCACGAGAGGAAAACGCGAGTAAGAGGAAAGGGAAAAACGGAGAAAAGAAAAAAAAAAAAAAAATGTGAACTTAAATTAACCTAGGGCTTAATTATAGCTAATTGACTTAATCAATATCTTGTATAAAATTTAATTAGACTTAACCAAATCTAATAAAATTTTATCCTGAAATTTCTAATAAATATTTAATAACTAAATTTCGCTTTTGAAACAATCAATTTTATTATTGAATAAAGTTAATTAAACTTAGTCCAATCTAATAAAAGTTTATCCCAAAATTATCAACTAAAATATTAATAAATAACTAATTTTATTTAATAAAATAAATAAATAAATTTATTTTATTTATCTCGTTTTTAAATTATATTATTATTCTATTATATTATTTCAAATTAATATATATATATATGACATGTGTTGGGGAGATTGCTGATGCAATCGACCCAGGTCATACTTGATGTTTGACGATGGTTTGATCATTGTCATGGGAGAAGTCCAAGTCTTGTGTACTTGATATGAAAAGTCCAAGCTTGAGTCTTGACATGGAAAGTCCAACATGGGTTGACAAGGGAAAGTCCAAGCTTGAGTCTTGCCAATTGAGAAGTCTAAGGGGAATATTGGCGGCGTAAAGTTCAAGAGTAGAGTCTTGGCAGCATAAGTCCAATGGTTGGCGGCATAAAGTCTAAGCGGAGTTTTGGCAGTGTAAGTCCAATGTGCCTTGGTGGTGTAGACCACATTAGCATGACAATAGCTGATGAAAGCACCTGAAGGCTAACGTATAGATGAAAAATCATGGATGACTTGGAGGGATCCGATAGGCATGAGGCTGATGAAGGTGGCTAGAAGGCTTAGGTCTAGGCTATGAGTGGTCTAGCAAGTATGAGGGCACCATACTCTGGTTAAAACATCATGTTTGAAGTGTATCAGTCGACTATGACTATAGTCAATCGACTGATGGGAGTCAACTAAGGTTCGATCACGGAAGATGGTTTGTGATCAGCCGACCGCCAAAGACGGTCGATTGATGGTTCGAATGATCGATCCGAGAGATCGATCCATCACGGGTCGAGCCGATAGAAAGCTTTTCACCGAGTGATCACCAACACTGATCGATTGAGACATCACGATCCGATATAGGTATGATCACCGACGATGGGTATGATCAGTCGACTGATGGTCTATCCGTTGGACTTATCCGACGTGGCTCATGCCATTGTGAGACAACGGCTACAGGGGCAGTCGACTGATGGTCCCGATCAGTCGACTGCTAGGCGAAAAATCAGCTCGAATGCGAGTTATAAAAGCAATTCATGGGAAGGATTTTTGGTATGGTTCTTGAGGCGATTTGGAGAGGATTTGCTGCTGCAATCCAGACCTTCAAAGCTACTCTTCAAGCAACCAAACGCAAGCAATTAAAAGCTCTTGTAAAGTTATTTTCTTTACTTATATTACATTTTATATTTGTATTTGATTGTATTTGCTTAGTATTACTGTTGTAATCACTTGTACGAGGTTTCTCCACTTCCGAATTGTTCCGAGAAGGAGTTATTTGTTATAGTGGTGTGTGTTAGCATCGCTAGGGCCTTTAGAGACCAATCTGTGGAGTAGGAACCATTCGATTTTGAACCACGTTATATCATGTTGTGTATTGTGCTTATGTGTATTTGTTATTGCTTTATTTCCGTTGTGCACTAATCAATTTGTAGCAAGCATGAAACGACTTCCATCGATGACAAATCGCAATTCACCCCCCCCCCTCTAGCGGTCACAAATGTTCCTACAATTGGTATCAGAGCGAGGCCGCTCTTCAAGGATTAACTGTTGGTGCAATCGGCCCAGGACTCGAGTTTGACTTGAGTGATGTTTTGATGTTCGACAAAAACATATGACAATGTAATTGTCATGGGAAAGTCCAAGTGGAACACTTGGCATTTGGTAAAGTCCAAGTCTTGAGTACTTGGCATGAAAAGTCCAAGTGGGACACTTGGCAATGTAAAAGTCCAACATGGGTTGGCAAGGGAAAGTCCAAGCATGGTCTTGGCATTTGAGAAGTCCAACATGGGTTGATAAGGGAAAGTCCAAGCTTGAGTCTTGGCATGAGAAGTCCAAGGGGTTTAATATTGGCTGCGTAAAGTCCAAGCGGGAGTCTTGGCAGCATAAGTCCAATGGTTGGCGACGTAAAGTCCAAGCAGAGTCTTGGCGACGTAAGTCCAATGTGCCTTGCCGGTGTAGACACCATTAGCATGACATAGCCGATGGAAGCACCTGAAGGCTAGCGCGATGGATGAACAAGTCATGGATGACTTGGAGGGATCCGAGAGGCGTGAGGCTGATGGAGGTGGCTAGAAGGCTTAGGTCTAGGCTAAGGGTGGTCTAGCAAGTATGGGGGAACTATACTTGGGCTAAAACCTCATGTTTGAGGTGTGCCAGTCGACTGGTGCCATGTGGCAGTCGATTGGACCGAGTCAACTAGGGTTTGACTGCGGGAAGTGGCCTAGCGATCATGTCCGAGGTGGGCAATGATCGATGTGGCTCTAGCAAATCGAATGATTGCTGATCACCGATCGGGTGCTCGAATTCGCGAGTGTAGTCTCACTCGACCGCTGGGACCAGCAGTCAAGTGAAGACACCATCAGTCGACTGATGGGTTTGATCAGTCGACTGATGGTAGATCCGTTGGACTTGTCCAGCGTGGATCTAGCCGTTGTCTCACGACAACAGTGGCATCAGTCGACTGATGGTCCCGATCAGTCGACTGATTGACTTTTTCCAGCACAGGTTGAAGCTATAAAAGGAGCTCGTAATGGAGAAAATTGATATCGGTTTTCTTGAGGGTTTTGGAGCGATTTGTTGTTGCAAATCAGGGTCTCCAAGGTGATTTCAAGCAACCAAGCATTCAAGCAATCCAAAGGCAATCGTAAAGTAGTTTTCTTTACTTGCATTGTATTTCATTAGTGTAATTGCTTGTCTTTGTATCTTATTGTTGTAAGATTACTTGTAAGGGGTTTCTCCACCTCCGACTTGTGTCGAGAAAGTGTATTTATGATTAGTGGTTGCGTGTGCATCACTAGAGCTCGTAGAACTCAATCCGTGGAGTAGGAACCGTGCGGTTCCTAACCACGTTACATACTCGTGTTCTTGTTGTGTTGGCGTATTTCGTTATTGTATTATATCTATTTCCGCTGCGCACTAACGAAATTGTAGAGACGAACACGCGATCGAATTCCATCTATGAACGGTCAAACGCTATTCACCCCCCCCCCTTCAAACATTTTTCACCCATTGTATTGGTCATAAGTATTATACATATCAAATTTCATGATTTTTCGATATACGTATGATTAGTTATGATTTTCCAAAACTCATTTCTGATAACTGAAAATCGGATTTTGATTATCGATCGCCTGGGTGGCAATGATCGATGATGTGTCGATCGATTGAATCACTGATCGATAGCCTGATTTCGGGGTAACTAAGGTTGCTTAACCCGATTTCAGCTGCAGTTAAGGTCCCTGACCACTCCTAACCCTAGGATATGCTTTGGGAAGCATTATGAAGGGTGAAAATCCATTGGATATGGATTAGGAGAGGTGTTAGGTCAAAGTATCAAATTTAGGGTGTGGAAAGTTCAATGTTGAATTTCTAACCTTAATTTTGATGGTTTAGAGTTCCTATTGGCTTAGGGACTTCCCAAGGACATTGTTGGTGCAATGGTCAAGGGGGAGCAAGCCTTTAGGGGGAGGTATCCATCTTGGAGTGATGGATGTGTTTTTTTTCTTTCTTCTTAAAAGGGAAAAAGTTATCAATTGGGAAAACTGATGGATTTTTAGAAATCCAATTTGAAAATTGGGAGAGTGTATAGGATTGTCTCTCTTGAGTGATATGAGACTTATCACTAAGAAGATGGTAGGCATCCTAGGTATTTTTGGACCAAGGGGGAGATTGTAAGATCTCATTGGGACATGAGACATTGACCTCCTTGGAGAGAAAACCTTTTTGATGTTAGTCAAAAAGGGGGAGAATGTTTGGGGGAGAACATTTGGAGAATGTTTAAGATTACCAATTTGGGATAATTGGTAAGGGATTTGAGTTAGTGTTCTAACTCAAATGATTTGTTTGGTTTTTGTCAAACATCAAAAAGGGGGAGATTGTTGGTGCAATCGGCCCAGGACTCAAGTTTGACTTGAGTGATGTTTTGATGTTCGACAAAAACATATGACAATGTAATTGTCATGGGAAAGTCCAAGTCTTGGGTACTTGGCATGGAAAGTCCAAGTGGAACACTTGACATTTGGTAAAGTTCAAGTCTTGAGTACTTGACATGAAAAGTCCAAGTGGGACACTTGGCAATGTAAAAGTTCAACATGGGTTGACAAGGGAAAGTCCAAGCATGGTCTTGGCATTTGAGAAGTCCAACATGGGTTGGCAAGGGAAAGTCCAAGCTTGAGTCTTGGCATGAGAAGTCCAAGGGGTTTAATATTGGCTACGTAAAGTCCAAGCGGGAGTCTTGGCAGCATAAGTCCAATGGTTGGCGGCGTAAAGTCCAAGCAGAGTCTTGGCGGCGTAAGTCCAATGTGCCTTGGCGGTGTAGACACCGTTAGCATGACATAGCCGATGGAAGCACCTGAAGGCTAGCGCGATGGATGAACAAGTCATGGATGACTTGGAGGGATCCGAGAGGCGTAAGGCTGATGGAGGTGGCTAGAAGGCTTAGGTCTAGGCTAAGGGTGGTCTAGCAAGTATGGGAGAACCATACTTGGGCTAAAACCTCATGTTTGAGGTGTGCCAGTCGACTGGTGCCATGTGGCAGTCGACTGGACCGAGTCAACTAGGGTTTGACTGCGAGAAGTGGCCTAGCAGTCGACTGCCAGAGGTGGACAGTCGACTGATGGCTCTAGCAGTCGACTGATTGCTTGATCAATCGACTGGTGCTCGGGAATTCGACCACAGAGTGTAGTCTCACTCGACCGCTGGGACCAACAGTCGAGTGAGGACACCATCAGTCGACTGATGGGTTTGATCAGTCGACTGACGGTAGATCCGTTGGACTTGTCCAGCGTAGATCTAGCCGTTGTCTCACGACAACAGTGGCATCAGTCGACTGATGGTCCCGATCAGTCGACTGATCGACTTTTTCCAGCACAGGTTGAAGCTATAAAAGGAGCTCGTAATGGAGAAAATTGATATCGGTTTTCTTGAGGGTTTTGGAGTGATTTGTTGTTGCAAATCAGGGTCTCCAAGGTGATTTCAAGCAACCAAGCATTCAAGCAATCCAAAGGCAATCGTAAAGTAGTTTTCTTTACTTGCATTGTATTTCATTAGTGTAATTGCTTGTCTTTGTATCTTATTGTTGTAAGATTACTTGTAAGGGGTTTCTCCACCTCCGACTTGTGTCGAAAAGGAGTATTTGTGATTAGTGGTTGTGTGTGCATCACTAGAGCTCGTAGAGCTCGATCCGTGGAGTAGGAACCGTGTGGTTCCGAACCACGTTACATACTCGTGTTCTTGTTGTGTTGGCGTATTTCGTTATTGTATTATATCTATTTCCGCTGCGCACTAACGAAATTGTAGAGACGAACACGCGATCGAATTCCATCTACGAACGGTCAAATGCTATTCACCCCCCTCTAGCCGTTACAAAGATCCTAACATTAACAACCAAGAGAGCACCGCTAGAGGGTAAAGAGATGGATTTTGAAGAACAAGTAGGATGAGATATCAACACTCTGATCTCATATACCTTCTATGGACAAGAAGGGTTTAGGCAATGGAAGGCACGAATTGAAGATTTTATAATGATGATGGACTTAGATGATTGGGCCACTTTGATAGAAAAGTTCAAATTTCCAAGAGGGTCTAAGGGAGGGTTCCTCAAAATGAAGAAGTGGACCGAAAAATAACTCCAAGGATTCAAGAGGAGTAATAAGGTAATCAAATTTTTGAGTGATTTAATTCCTAACGATGTTGTGTCCAAATTAGGAGAATATACGGATGCAAAGAAATTTTGGAGCGAATTAGCCAAGCTCCATGAGAACCCTCAACCGGTCCAAGAGCTCGAAGAAGAAGAATCCTCATCCTCACAAGCAAGTGAGGATTCAGAAGTTGATAGAGAGTCGACATCCAAATCGGTAGAGGAGGTGGAATTGGAAGAAGCCTCAATCTCAAGGTTTGAGGGGGAGGAGAGGTCACCCTCCATGCCGGAGCAAGAAGAGCTTTCAACATATGGTCAAGATGCAGAAGCTCAAAATCCGGCCGCCATTGACCTAGGTAACTCAAGCATTTCGATTAAGAATAAAATTCATATTATATACTTTGAGTGTAGGGAACAAGGACACTACAAGAGTAAGTATCCAAAAAGAGTTAGGAAGACTCCACCGGTGCCTAAAAGTCAAGAGAAATCTAAGGATGCCAGTGCCCCCACTAGAAGAAGCAAAGAGCACATCATTTGCTTCGCCAACAACCGGGGCATTTTAGGAGTCAATACCCTAGGGGGAGCAAGAAAGTCAAAGAAGGAGCTACACAAGTAGGGGGAGCATCTAAGGTAAACCCTAAGGTAAAATTTAATAATGCTCATTCTTTAAGTTATAGGCAAAATCATGCTAGAAATAATTTTATCATAAAGAGTATGCTAGAAATAGGGAGTATTGCTTAGGAGCTAAGAATATCAACCTTAGGAATAAGGAGAAATTTGGGACTAATATCCCTAAAAATATTTTACCTAAGGCAAGTATTAGGAAAATTGATGACCACCTAGGTTTTAACCCTAAATGGACTAGGCATATGCCTAGGAAGTTTCATGTCCAAAGAATAGATGAAAATCAAAAATTGGACAATTAGAGTTATAAAATCAAGTCTTGAGGTCAAGGCTTGAAAAACTTGAAAAGACCCTTGCAAAGATGCAAAATTCAATTATAGGGTCAAATGATCAAAAATCTAGGTCAAAGAGTCAAAACCTAGAGTTTAGAAAGCAAGGTCAAACTAAGGGAAAGAAAGGTTTGTGTCACAAACCTAAGCCTAAGAAGACCTATCATAATGTTCCATTTGATTATGGAACACAACCTAGGTCTAGTAAGACCACGGTTACTAGAGAAGTCATCCCTAAGGGTAACCAAGGTGTGTGCCTAGTGGCTAGGATTTCAAGGAAACCTAGGGAAGCCACTAAGAGGGTTACAAGGGGAGTTACCCCTAGAGTTAACCTAGGTAAGACCCAAATGACCAAGGCTACCAAGCTTAGAAGGGTCATTAGGAGAGTATCTAGGGAGATCATCCCTAAGGAATACCTAGTAAATTCAAGGAGCTCAAATAGGTATTGAGTTCCTAAGAGCGTGATCGATTCACGCTAGATGGGTTTAGGTGTGCCAAATTTAAATGGATGGGTAGTTAACCTAACCATGGTAAAGGCGACACTTTAGGTTATTTTCAAGGTTATGGATACCTTGGAAATATGTTTGAATTATAATCCTAAAATATTTTAGGATGTGCTAATATATTTTGAAAATTATGAAAAATCAATCAAATTGGAACAATTTAGGTTTAAAGGTTAAGGTGTGCCATTTGGGTTTTTGGCACACTTGGGGGCTTAGTAGTAATATGGCAAAATGGACTAAATAATAACAAATGACAATTAATATTAAAACTTAGGTATTATACACCTTTACATTTTATTTGTCATGCTTGATTTGCCATATAACATGTCATGACATCATGTTTTATTTTTATCATCTAAATGTCATGATCATGCTTAGGGTTAATGTTTAATATCATGTGTATTTAAATTTAATCATATGTCATGACATCATGATCATTGGCCATGTTTACTTATGCTATCATTTATGTCATGATCATTCATGCATTAATTAAAATTTAGTTAAGGACAAGTAGCATGACTTGAAGTCCAATGTATAAGGGAATCAAGTAGTGTTGCCCTAGAAAATACATGAAACCCTAGTTAGGATGAACAAAACCCACATCTCACATTACATTGACATGTATGTGTATTGATACACCCTAGATACATGTGAGATGCTAGGATATAAGTTAAGTTCAAGGTGCATAGTTTTTACATCTAGATGAACTCAAACTCATCTTATATTATTGGTGGATCATGGGGAAAGCTAATGTGCAAGTCATGTGCATTGAGCCCATTGATCATGATCCAATATAAGGTTTTAAAACTATTTTAAAATCATTTTGAAAAACCTTGGTGAAGTCTATCTTTTGATAGCAATTACCATTGATGATATTGATACAAAGTGAGCTAAAACATTGAAGTTTTTCTTTACTTTTGAACTTTGTGTCAATTTTGCTATTTTATGGATAAATTATTTTCCAATATTTTTCATCCATTGTATTGGTAATAAGTATTATACATATGAAGTTTCATGATTTTTTGAGTTACGTATAATTACTTATGCATTTCTAAAATTCAATTCTGATAACTGAAAATCAGAATTTTCAGTTATCAGTCGACTGCCACGGATGGCAGTCGACTGATGATGAGCGACAGTCGACTGTTGCTTGATAAAGTCAACTGCCAAGTTGATTTCGGATAAACAAGATTTGTTTAGCCCAATTTCAACTATGTTAGGGTTCCCTAACAACTCCTAATTCTACGATATGCTTTGGGAAGCATTAGAAAGGGTGAAAATCTATTAGATATGGATTAAGAGAGTTGTTAGGGTAATGTATCAATTTTAAGGTGTGGGAAAGTTCAATATTGAACTTTGGATCTTATCTTTGATGGTTTAGAGTTCCTATAGGCTTAGGGATTTCCCAAGGACATTGTTGGTGCAATGGTCAAGAGGGAGCAAGCCTTTAGGGGGAGGTATCCATCATGAGATGATGAATGTTATTTTTTCCTCATGAGGAGGAGAAATGAAAATTTGAGATGTCCAATTTGGAAATTGGGAGAGTTTGTAGGATTGTCTCTCTTAAGTGATATAGGACTTATCACTAGGAAGATTGTACGCATCCTAGGTATTTTTAGACCAAGGAGGAGATTGTAAGATCTCATTGGATATAAGATATTGACCTCCTTGGGTGAACTTTTTTTATGTATGTCAAAAAGGGGGGAGAATGTATGGAATTGCCAAATTTGGGATAATTGATAAGGCAATTTGAGTCAGGGGCCTAACTCAAGGGTGTTTTTGTCAAACATCAAAAAGAGAAAGATTGTTGGTGCAATCGACTCAGGTCACGATTGACCAGACTCGAGTTTGACTCTGTTGGGATGTATACTGAAAAATCTATCTTTTGTATGAACATCTTTATTTTGAAATAAGAATCACATGATCATTGTTTGCATATTTATGGTTATGTATATTGTCTAATACATTACATTGTAGATAGTATGGTGTGTAGTGTCACACGGGAGATCATGTTATCGGCTCCTTGTAAAGTATAAGTAAAGGCTCACAACCGAGATGATTATGGACAAACCATTGGAATGGTTATAGTGTGATTTGATGTTGGTTTGTCTTGACCATAGAATTACACTAGTACACTTTGTGTGTATTGAGCAGGACTGACTTAGAGGTGATTCGATTTATTGCTGACTACATAATTGAATTGGACCTCAGATATTATGTTGTACATGCTCTTAATTCCGTTATAATAACGGGCACATATACTTAGTATTCATTTCTTTGATTTACCAATGGGCGAGATTTATAGAGTAAATCGATAGGCTCGGTAAGTTGGGAAATGATATTATTTATATGGTGTGCTGTTGATTATAGGAGGAAACTGTGTCCTATATATTAGGATGATGATGTCCCCTTGAGGAGCTCATAAGGTTCATCATGTAAACCCTGCAGGTGGAATTGGTCCGGCATGATGATAAGGTTGAGTGGTACTACTCATGGAGTTAGATGTTGATTAATTAATTGTCAGTAAATTAATTAATGGACGGACATTCGAGATCTTAAACACGGGGAGATAAATATACAAATAATATATGGAGCCCATATTAATTTATGGGGTTTGGTGAGGTAGATCAATGATAATCCTCTAGTGGAATGAACTATCATTAATAGATCGGACTTTATGTGGGCTTGATCCATTGGGTGGCCAAGATCTAACTCTTCCTCATGGTCCCTATTGTAGCCTATTAAAACCTCATGGAGCCTAGATCTAATGATGGAAAATAAAACTCTAGATCCGACGGTGGAGATTAAATCTCTAGATCCGACGGTTGAGATTAAATCTCTAGATCCGACGGTTGAGATTAAATCCCTAGAACCAACGGTGGAGATTAAAAGGAGGCTTAAGCCTAGCTCTATAAAAGGGGGCTTATGGCTTGGGCGGCAACCAATGGCTTAGGAGATTAGGGTTTGCTTCCCTTTAGCTTGGGCAGCAAGAAACCCTAGGAAGATTAGGGTTTAGGTTGGGCGGCTAGGGTTTGAGAGGTGGCTTGGGCGGTAACAATTGGAGAGCTTTCTTTCTTCTTCCTAAGGTGTTGCCGGCGCCCATAATTCTCCCCTCTACCTTGGCCGACACTCAACCTATTCCTCTTCTTCTCCTTGGTCGGTGGAAACAAGAGCTAGGGATTCTTCCCTTGGCGCTTTTGGCCGGCGCCTACACTTCTATCTTCATCTCCTTGGCCGACGGGGTAGCTTGGTGGCCGGTTCTAGATATGAGAAGAGTTTTATTTTATGATCTTCCTTTGTTCGGAGCGAGCAAGGAAGGAAGATTGGTGATCTAGGAGGCTTCGACTTTTGGAAGATCGTCGCCCACACGACGTCCAAAAGGAGGAAGGACATACAATAGAAGATCAAGAGGTATAACAAGAGGTATAATCTTGTTTATTTTGATTAGTGTTCTTTTGTATTATGTATATGGTTGTTTATTTTATTTTGCGGCTAAATTAACTTGGACCCCAAATACAAACACAAAGACCGACGATCCGTACATTGTCTATTCCGCAGCTAATCGTAGAATAGAGGTTGGTTGCTTGAACAACAAGTTTGTTCAAGTGACCACTCTAATTGAATAGCACGACGATGAAACGGGAGCTTGGGTAATCCCTCTTGTCAAGGATAATTTTTTTTTATCCGGGGACGTAGAAGGGATCGCCATGAACAAGCGACCGAGTTAAAGTGGGAAGCGAAGTTTCCTACCTTCAGACTCGAGTAGTGTTTTGATGTTTGACATGGATGTCTGATATTGATGTCTGACATGTGTTGGGGAGATTACTGATGCAATCAACCCAGGTCATACTTGATGTTTGACGATAGTTTGACCATTGTCATGGGAGAAGTCCAAGTCTTGTGTACTTAGCATGAAAATTCCAAGCTTGAGTCTTGGCATGAAAAGTCCAACATGGGTTGGCAAGAGAAAGTCCAAGCTTGAGTCTTGGCAATTGAGAAGTCCAAGGGGAATATTGGTGGCGTAAAGTCCAAGGGTGGAGTCTTGGCAGCATAAGTCCAATGATTGGCGGCGTAAAGTCCAAGCGGAGTCTTGGCAACGTAAGTTCAATGTGCTTTGGCGGTGTAGACCGCATTAGTATGACAATAGCTGATGGAAGCACCTGAAGGTTAGCGTATGGATGAACAAGTCATGGATGACTTGGAGGGATCCGATATGCGTGAGGCTAATGGAGGTGGCTAGAAGGTTTAGGTCTAAGCTATGGGTGGTCTAGCAAGTATGGGGGCACCATACTTAGGTTAAAACCTCATGTTTGAGGTGTATCAGTCGACTAGGACTATGGTCAGTCGACTGATGGGAGTCAACTAGGGTTTGACTGTGGGAAGATGCCCTAGCAGTCGACTGCCAGCATTGGACAATCAACTGATGGCCTGAGCAGTCGACTGATCTGGAGATCAGTTGACTGCTGGTCGGGCTTTCGGGCACAGAAAGATTTTCAGTCGAGTGATCAACCCAAACACTCGACTAATTGAGACATCAGTCGACTGATGGTCTATCCGTTGGACTTATTCGACGTGGCTCATGCCATTGTGCGACAATGGCTACAGGGGCAGTCGACTGATGGTCCCGATTAATCGACTACTAGGCGAAAGGCGGCAGCAGCGGCTGTGGTGGTGAGCGCGCGAAGGCCGCGATTGTTGACCGCGTGCACACGACGCGCAGGACGACGACGACAGCTGGTTTCAGTGCGCAACCGCAGGGGGCGACAACGACAGCTGGTTTCAGCGCGCAACTGCAGGGGGCGACGACGGCGGCAACCGGCTTTGGCCGCGTGCGAGGAGGCAGTGGCACGGGAAAGGGAAGCGAAGCAGCGACGGCGGCGTGGTTGGGCACGAGAGGAAAACGCGAGCAGAGGAAAGGGAAAAACGGAGAAAAGAAAAAAAAAACGTGAACTTAGGAAAATTAACCTAGGGCTTAATTAATACTTAGTGTTTAATTATAGCTAATTGACTTAATCAATATCTTGGATAAAATTTAATTAGACTTAAGAAAATCTAATAAAATTTTATCCCGAAATTTCTAATAAATATTTAATAACTAAATTTCACTTTTGAAACAATCAACTTTATTATTGGATAAAGTTAATTAAACTTAGTCCATTCTAATAAAAGCTTATCATGAAATTATTAACTAAAATACTAATAAATAACTAATTTCATTTAATAAAATAAATAAATAAATTTATTTTATTTATCTCATTTTTAAATTATATTATTATTATATTATATTATATTATATTATATATATATATATATATATATATATATATATATATATATATATATATATATATATATATATATATATATATATATATATATATATATATATCATTTTGATAATTTTAACCGAATCATCCTAGACATGCAAGGTGTTGGGGTTAAAATTGACGATGAGGATCAAGTAATCATTCTTTTGTGTTCCTTGCCTAATTTATATGAGAATTTTGTTGATACTATGTTGTATGGAAGAGAGACTATTTCTGTCAGTGATGTGAAGGATGCTATGCAGTCTAAAGAATTGAAAAGAAATGTCTCTAGTTCTAATGAAGGTGGAGAAGACTCTAGTTTGATTGTTAGCAGGGGCAGGAACAAGGAAAGGGATGGAGGCAACAAGAGTAAGTTACGTTCAAAATCGAAGTATAATAACGGACCTCGGTGCTATCACTGTAAAGAAAATAGACATATTAGAAGGGAATGTCCACAGCGGAAGAAGGGAAATGAAAAGAATGAATCAAATGGCAAAGCTAGTGCAAGTGTAGTGCACGATGGTTCTGATGAAGGTGAGGGTGTAACACCCCCCTAGTCTTTCCACTATCTACTAGGGGAGATGTCACTACTTTACTGTCTTATTCTTAAATTCATGCAATATACTAACGCAATATGCTAACAACTAAAATGTTCATAAGGACCTTGACATCACTTAAATAATAACGAATTCAAGATTTTCACATACACGTGCGAGTATTAAAACTAATCCAACATGACTCTAGTATTCTTTGGTCTCAACCATAAGCAATCCAATTGAACTCCAACAATATCAGAAAGAAAACAATTAAAAACTTAAAATCTGGTTTAGACATCTGCACTTAGGATCTTTTACTTACACTGTTTCGTCGCCACACACTCCAAGCACTTCGTTCGCCATGCCACCTCACTGAAGCTTTTCTTTACCTTTATCTGCAGTATAAGAAAATACAAACTATAAGCAATAACATTTAGTAAGTACTTTCTATGCTCACAAAAACATGCACTGTATGAAATCATGCAACTAGTTCTCTTACCCTGGATACATTGATACACATACAAACATAATTGAAAATCATAACTCTGATTACATGTCTCTTGTATAAATCATACTCTTAAATATTTTAAAACTTATAAACAGTGTATCTGAACTAGAATGATTAACTTTAAAAACTTTTACTTATACTTATACTGATATTTCAAAATAATAATCATCCTGGATATGGGTCCGACATAGTACCAATGGTGCTTTCCTAATAGGTCGGAGTAGCCAACCACCGAACCTACTAGGGTAACCGAGACTAAGGGCCTTGGCCCGTGGGCGAAACTGATGCCTGGTACATGCCCTGTCAAATGTAAAATACTTCTTTTATACTTATATTCTTATACATACTGAAAAAAAAGGTTTTAATCCTCTAAACCACGAATTGGGAGCATCATAAAGATCATTATACTCTTGACCCCTAAAACTGATATGGGGAGCATATTGAAGATCGTTGTGCTCTTAATCCCCAATTCGAACGGGGAGCATCTTTAAATTTTCTTTATAAAGGAAATATTTTTACATCTTACTTTACATCATGCATATAATTGTAAGCTATAACACATCTACAACATGCATGATCATAAATCACATTCTTATCATGGATCTAAACTTGATACTAAATCAAACAATGCATAACGGGTAAAAATCATGTAACTAAGAATACCATGCATAACTGGCTCATATACATGCGTATTAACTGCTCAACCATGTAACTAGAAATAACAAGCACATAAAAACATATCAATGACATACGATAACTACTTATACTGCAGGTGAGCAATACTTACCCTCTACACTTTATCCCCAATTTATACCGTTTCACTATCAACTTAGAACAGACAGGCCAGCGATCATACAGTGGATCCACATCATAGAACTCAATTTTCTGATTTCAATCATGACCAATTTAACTGATTCTCTATTGAGGGATCTACATGAGGACCCTTTTGATGATTTGTTAGTTGTTGCTTTGTCATTGTGATCCTTTCTAGAAATATGAGCATCTACCTTAATAATTATTGGCCTAGCAGGTCCTTCACATGAATCTTCTTTTAGCCGAACACTGTTGTAATGCTCGCCATCATGGTAGCACTCGATGAATACAAATATTTCTCCTTGTAACAAGAGAAGCTGCTTAAAGTTCCATATTGCCTGCCCATGTTCCATCCTTCTCCATTGTCCGACAGTACTCATCAAATGGAACCTCATCTTCAATAAAGGGCTCAAAGTCTTCACGATGATCCATTATATATTTAACCACCATTTCACGATATTTTTGTTGTTCATCTTCATTACCATGAAGTTGATCAGCTAGGGCCCTAAAGAAACAGTTGCCATTTGCTGTAACTTCGACTATTTTCAATCCCAATGTGTCAAGTTGAACGCGAAGTTCTTCTATATCAGTTTGTTTGTCATGTTTCTTCACACCGTCGCGCTACCTTCTGGGCTTGGGCTTCTTGTTCGTGGTATTTTTTGTTCTTCGGCTGCACCATTATGCGATGTGCGCGCATGAGAGAGAGAGAGAGAGAGAGGTTGTTGAATGCTTGCTAAGGGCGGAGGGAGGCGCTTGGAGAGAAGAGAGAGAGAGAGAGAGAGAGAGAGAGAGAGAGAGAGGGGGTTTGGTCGGCGGTTGGAGAGAAGAGGGATTGAGAGGGCGTGAGTGGGCGTCACAAGGGGTTTAGGGAAAGGGAAAAAGAAATATAACTAGGGTTTCCTTAACTTAATTAGCTCTTTAAATGATTAGCCAAATTAACTAATTTCTCCTTTTTTTCCTGCCTAAAGGTATATTCTGTTATATCCTATTCATTGGTAATCTTATGACTTAGTGGTTGGAAGCCTATTCCCCCAAACCAACGGTTCATGGTTCGAGCCCCAGCTAACGAACCATTTATTCAAAATTTTTTTTATTTTTTTCCTATTCTTATTTCCATTTATTTTTTCCTAAATAAAAAGTATAAGAATAAAAATTTGAGCTGTTACAATCCCTTATACCTTATAAAAGTTTCATCCTCGAAACTTAGAACAGCTCGGGGTACTTTTTCTTCATGTCATCCTCACATTCCCAGGTTGCTTCTTCAAACCTTTGACTTTGCCATAAGACTTTTACTAACGGTACTTCTTTATTTCTTAGTTTCTTGACTGCCCGATCTATTATTTGAATAGATCGACTTTCATAACTTAGATATGTTTGAATCTGTACCGTCTATGGCTCAATCAATTGGTTGGTATCTGGGACGTGCTTCTTAAGCATTGAAACATGAAATACATTGTGGATAGCTGACATCTCCTGTGGTAGCTCTAGCTCATAAGCTACTTTACCAACTCTCTTGGTAATCAGGTAAGGGTCTACATATATGGGACTTAACTTACCTTTCTTCCCAAACATCATTACCCCTTTCATAGGAGCTACCTTAATGAACACCAAATCTCCGACTTGGAACTCTAGGGGTCTGCATCGGACATCGGCGTAACTCTTCTGCTAACTTTGGGCAGTCTCTATCCTTTGGCGTATGTTCTTTATAGCTTTGGTGGCGTCATCTATAAAATCAGTCTTGAGTCTCATTTGTTTCTTCTCGCCACCCTCATACCAACAGATAGATGATCTGCATCTCCTTCCATGCCAGGCTTTATAAGGTGTCATTCTAATTGTGGTTTGATAACTATTATTATAGGCAAACTCTGCCAAATACAAATATTTGCACCAGCTTCCTTTAAACTCTAAGGCACAAGCTCTTAGCATATCTTTCAGAATCTGATTCACTCTTTCTGTTTGCCCATATGTCTGACGATGAAATGCAGTGCTGAATCGTAGCTTAGTGCCGAGAGCTTTTTGAACACACTCCCAAAAGTGTGAAGTGAAGCGACTGTCTCTATCAGAGATAATGGTCTTAGGTACTTCATGCAGTATAATCACTTCCTTGACATATAACTGAGCTAACTGTTCCATGGAGTATGATATTCTAATAGGCATGAAGTGAGCAGACTTTGTCAATCTATCGACAACTACCCAAATAGAATCATAGCCATTAGTTGTTTTGGGTAGTCCTACTATAAAATCCATGGCTATATCCTCCCACTTTCATTCTGGAATATGAATAGGCTATAGAACTCCTCCTGGTCTCTGGTGTTCTGCTTTCACTCTCTGACACGTCAGACAAGTGCTAACATACTTAGCTATGTCCCTCTTCATATCAGGCCACTAGAATTTCCCTTTCATATCTTGATACATCTTGGTGGATCCAGGATGCATCGAATATGGGGTCCCATGAGCTTCTTCTAGGATCTTCTTTCTTAAGTCTGGGTCCTTGGGGATACATAGGCGTTCACCCAAATATAATACCCCACTGTCAGAGACACGGAATCCTTTATCCCTTCCTTCTTGGATCTCTTGCTTGATCCTTTGGATGCTAGGATCTTTGTCCTATCTTGCTAATATATCCCCAAATAGTGTAGGTACTATGGTCAAGGCGGAGAGCTGTCCAGAAATGATCTCAATCCCAAAATTCATTATCTCTTTCTCTAGTGGTTGGGATAGTGTTGCTAGGGACATCAAAGTGGCGCATGATTTTACCTCGCTTTTGCCTTTCCAGGATGGTAGTGGATTTCACAGTTATAGTCCTTTACTAGCTCAAGTCATCTGCGTTGTTGCATATTCAGATCCTTCTGAGTGAAGGAATACTTCAGACTCTAGTGATCTGTGTGAATATTGCATTGGACTCCATATAGATAATGTCTCCAAACTTTCAGAGCAAAGACCACTGCTACCAACTCAAGGTCATGAGTGGGGTAATTCTTTTCGTAGTCCTTGAGTTGTCTAGATGAATAAGCAATGACTTTACCCTTCTGCATAAGTACTGCTCCGAGTCCCATCTTGGACGCATCACTATACATGTCAAATCCCTCATTACTTTCTGGAAGGGTAAGCACTGGAGCACTTGTGAGTCTCCTCTTTAATTCAAGTAAACTCTTTTCACAATCTTCGGTCCATTCAAACTTCTTGTTCTTTCTGGTAAGAACTGTCAACGGTGAAGCTATCCTTGAGAAGATTTCCATAAACTTCCGGTAGTACCCCGCTAATCCGAGGAAACTTCTGACTTCACTGACATTCTTTGGTTGACCCCAATTACTGACCGCTTCTATTTTTGTTGGGTCTACCATAACTCCATCTTTTGAAATAACATGACCCAGAAACGATATTCGATCAAGCCAAAACTCACACTTGGAGAATTTTGCATATAACTGTCTCTGCTGAAGGGTTTGCAAGACTGTCTTCAAGTGTTCGACATGTTCCTCCTGGGTTCTCGAGTAGATAAGGATGTCGTCAATGAAAACGACCACAAACTTGTCAAGGTACTCCTTAAATATCCGATTCATCAAGTCCATAAACATAGCGGGTGCATTTGTCACTCCGAAGGGCAAGACCACAAACTCATAGTGTTCATACCTCGTTCGGAAGGTTGTTTTCGATATATCATCCTCTTTAACTCTTACTTGATGATAACCTGACCGCAAGTCAATCTTTGAGAAGACTGTGGCTCCCCTCAATTGATCAAATAAATCCTCTATCCTTGGCAGAGGATATCTGTTCTTGATCGTCACTTGATTCAAGGCTCGGTAGTCTATGCATATCCTCATAGACCCATCTTTCTTTTTCACGAACAACACTGGAGCTCCCCATGGGAAATGTCTAGGGTGGATGAATCCCTTGTCTAATAACTCCCGTAATTATTCCTGAAGCTCTTTCAATTCAGTTGGAGCCATACGATAGGGTGCTTTTGAGATTGGGTTGGTACCAAGAATAAGCTCAATCTCAAACTCAACTTCCCTTCTAGGTGCTAGTTCTGGTAGCTCGTCAGGAAATACTTCCGGGTAGTCACATACGATTGGGACTTCTTCCAGCTTTTTGCTTCTTTCTTGCTTAGTATCCACTATATGTGCTAAATACCCTGTGCATCCACCAGCTAACATCTTCTGAGCTTCCATGGCAAATAAGAACTTCTTAGACTTTTTCCTTGGTTCTCCAATAAACTCAAATTTAGCCTCGGTCTCGGGTTGGAATATTACCCTTCGTTTACGACACTCAATGGAAGCACCGTACTTGCTAAGAAAGTCCATTCCAAGGATGACATCATAGTCATGCATGTCCAGCAAGATCAGATCACTATAAAGCTCTCAGTCTGAAATTCTGACCGACATGACACACAACCAGTGTGTAGATGTCATTATTTCATCCGAAGGTAGGGTAGTCAAAAATTGAATATCTAAGATATCCGGAGTTATATCTAGCTTCTTAGCAAATGCCACAGACATGAAAGAATGGGTTGCCCCAGTATCAAACAGTACGGTAGTATGCTGCTCTATCACTTGCTGTTGGAGCTGAGTGACTATCTGCATCCAGGCAGGTGGTGGTACTTCTTCATTCATTTCTTGTCATCCACGGAGTCTTTCTCAAGGCATTTCCAACTCTTCATAAGATGATAAAGTGAAACCACTATCAGGCTATTATCACTATTTTTTTCATCTTCACATACATATATGCAAGCATGTTTAACTCAAAGAACATTCTGTGTGAGCATGTTTAACTTAAAAGAAGCATTCCTTACTACTCATAAAGTAAATAAAATAGATAAATACTTGCTTACTTGGAGGTGGCAGGACTGATGCTCGATGTGTGTGTGACGGAAGGGCGGAACCCGCTCTGATACCATCTTGTAACAACCCCCTAGTCTTTCCACTCTCTACTAGGGGAGATGTCACTAATTTACTATCTTATTCTTAAATTCATGCAATATACTAACACAATATGCTAACAACTAAAATGATCATAAGGACCTTGACATCACTTAAATAATAACGAATTCAAGATCTTCACATACACGTGCGAGTATTAAAACTAGCCCAACATGACTCTAGCATTCTTTGGTCTCAACCATAAGCAATCCAATTGAACTCCAACAATATCAGAAAAAAAAACAATTAAAAACTTAAAATATGGTTTAGACATATACACTTAGGATCTTTTACTTACACTGTTCCGTCGCCACACACTCCAAGCACTTTGTCCGCCATGCCACCTCACTGAAACTTTTTTTTACCTTTATCTACAGTATAAGGAAATGCAAACTATAAGCAATAACGCTTTGTAAGTACTTTCTATGCTCACAAAAATATGCACTGTATGAAATCATGTAACTAGTTCTCTTGCCCTGGATACATTGATACACATGCAAACATAAATGGAAATCATAACTCTGATTACATGTCTCTTGTATAAATCATACTCTTAAGTATTTTAAAACTTGTAAACAATGTATCTGAACTGGAATGACTAACTTTGAAAACTTTTACTTATACTTATACTGATATTTCAAAATAATAATCATCCTGGATATGGGCCCGGCATAGTACCAATGCGCGCTTTCCTAATAGGCCGAGGTGGCCAACCACCGACCTACTAGGGTAACTGAGACTGAGGGCTTTGGCCCGTGGGCGAAACTAATGCCCGGTACATGCCATGTCAAAAGTAAAATACTTCTTTTATACTTATATTCTTATACATACTGAAAAAAATGCTCTTAATCCTCTAAACCACGAATAGGGAGCACCATAAAGAACATTATGCTCTTGACCCCTAAAACTGACATGGGGAGCATACTGAAGATCGTTGTGCTCTTAATCCCCAATTCGAATGGGCAGCATCTTTAAATTTTCTTTATAAAGAAAATATTTTTACATCTTACTCTACATCATGCATATAATTGTAAGCTATAACTCATCTACAACATGCATGATCATAAATCACATTCTTATCATGGATCTAAACCTGATACTAAATCAAACATGACATAATGGGTAAAAATTATGTAACTAAGAATACCATGCATAATTGGCTCATATACATGCGTATTAATTGCTCAACCATGTAACTGGAAATAACAAGCACATAAAAACATATCAATGACAAACGATAACAACATATACTGCAGGTGAGCAATACTTACCCCCTACACTTTGTCCCCAATTTATACTGTTTCACTATCAACTTGGAATGGATAGGCCAGCGATCATACAGTGGATCCACATCACAGAACTCAATTTCCTGATTTCAATCATGACCAATTTAACTGATTCTCTATTAAGGGATCTACATGAGGACCCTTTTGATGATTTGTTAGTTGTTGCTTTGTCATTGTGATCCTTTCTAGAAATATGAGCGTCTACCTTAATAATTATTGGCCTAGCAAGTCCTTCACAAGAATCTTCTTTTAGCCGAACACTATTGTAATGCTTGCCATCATGGTAGCACTCGATGAATACAAATATTTCTCCTTGTAACAAGAGAAGCTACTTGAAGTTCCATATTGCCTGCCCATGTTCCATCCTTCTCCATTGTCCGACAGTACTCATCAAATGGAACCTCATCTTCAATAAAGGGCTCAAAGTCTTCACGATGATCCATTATATATTTAACCACCATTTCACGATATTTTTGGTGTTCATCTTCATTACCATGAAGTTGATCGGCTAGGGCCCTAAAGAAACAGTTGCCATCTGCTGTAACTTTGACTGTTTTTAATCCCAATGTGTCAAGTTGAACGTGAAGTTCTTCTATATCAGTTTGTTTGTCATGTTTCTTCACACCGTCGCGCTGCCTTCTGGGCTTGGGCTTCTTGTTCGTGGTATTTTTGTTCTTCGGCTGCACCATTATGCGATGTGTGCACACGAGAGAGAGAGAGAGAGAGAGAGAGAGAGAGAGAGAGAGAGAGAGAGAGAGAGGTTGCTGAATGTTTGCTGAGGGCGGAAGGAGGCGCTTGGAGAGAAGAGAGAGAGAGAGAGGGGTTGGTCGGCGATTGGAGAGAAGAGGGAGAGAGAGGGCGTGAGTGGGCGGTGCAAGGGGTTTAGGGAAAGGGAAAAAGAAATATAACTAGGGTTTCCTTAACTTAATTACCCCTTTAAATGATTAGCCAAATTAACTAATTTCTCCTTTTTTTTCTTGCCTATAGGTATATTCTGTTATATCCTACTCATTGGTAGTCTTATGACTTAGTGGTAGGAAGTCTATTCCCCCAAACCAACGGTTCATGGTTCGAGCCTCGGCTAACGAACCATTTATTCAATTTTTTTTTATTTTTTTCCTATTCTTATTTCCATTTATTTTTTCCTAAATAAAAAGTATAAGAACAAAAATTTGGGTTGTTATAGAGGGTAGCGATGTTTTGACTATCTATACTTCAGGTTCTGCAAATACTTGGGTCATGGACAAAGGTGCATCTTATCACATGACTTTTTCGAAGAATCTGTTTACTTCCTTTAAGGAATGGAATGACAGTGTGAAATTGGATGATGATGAGGAGCTTAGTGTTAAGGGCAATGGTCCTGTGCAGATTAAAATGTATGATGGGATGGTTAGAACAATCGATGCTTGGCATGTTCCTGACCTACGAAAAAATTTGATTTCCTTGGGTGCTCTTGATAAGCAAGGGTATAGTTATTCTAGTGGAGATGGGCAAATTAAAGTTTCAAAGGGTGCTCTGACAATAATGAAGGGTAAATTTCAGCATGGAATTTACATCTTGGTAGGAAATTCAGTGATGGGAACAGTGATAGTTTCTCGTTCTTTAGAGCAGCACGATGATTGTACAGAGTTATGGCATCGTAGATTGGGTCATATGAGTGAGAAAGGACTTGCAATATTGAGCAAACAAGGATTGTTAAATGGAGCAGAAATAGAGAAACTGAAATTCTGTGAGACTTGTGTTATGGGCAAGCAACGCAGGGTCAAGTTCAGTTCTAGCAGGCACACTTCTATAGATATCCTTGAGTATATTCATTCAGATTTGTGGGGTCCTTCTCAGATTATATCACATGGTGGATATAAATACTTAGTTACCTTTATTGATGACTACTCTAGAAAAGTTTGGGTGTATTTTTTGAAGACAAAGGATGAGGTGTTTGGGCGGTTCAAGGAGTGGAAGACTATGGTGGAAAAATGTACTGGGAAACAAGTCAAGACACTCAGAACAGATAATGGTTTAGAATTCTGCAATGCATCGTTTGATGAGTTCTGTAAGAAAGAAAGTATAGTGAGGCACCGCACTATACGACATACACCATAATAGAATGGAGTTGCAGAACGTATAAACTAAGCACTGTTGCAGCATGCTCGATGCATGCGATTAAACGTTGGACTTTCGAAACAATTTTGGGTTGAAGCAGTTAATATTGCTTGCTATCAGGTAAATAGATCTCCATCAACTGTAATTTATTTGAAGACTCCTCAAGAGGTATGGTACAATACTTCCTCTGATTATTTTGGCCTGCGTATATTTTGTTGTCCTATATATGCCCATGTTAATGATGGTAAACTTGAGGCTAGGGCAATAAAATGCATATTTCGAGGGTATGCTACTGGAGTTAAAGGGTATAGATTATTGTGTATTGAAAAGGATAAAACTCCAAAATTTATTATTAGCAGAGATGTCACATTTGATGAGTCTACTATGTTTGGCCAGAGAGAGGAGCTTGGTGATCTTGTAGGTAATAGATATAAGGGTGCTGACTAGAAGGTGGAGTTTGAGATTGAAACTCCTAAAAGGATGACTACAAATTCTATAGAACCGTCCAAGGATGTGCAGGAAGAAGAGTCACAAAATATAACAACAAGGAGACCAAGGAGGGAAATCAGAAAGCCTTCAAGGTATGCAGAATGTGTTGAGGGTATTGATACTAATGCTGTTGCATTTGCTTTGACAATTGCACAGAATATTGATTCTGATGAACCGAAGTTATACAAGGAGGCAGTACAGAGTAAAGAAGCAGCTGCATGGTTGATTGTCATGAATGAGGAGATGCAGTCACTTTCAAAGAACAAAACATCAGATCTAGTACCATTACCAAGGGGTGTGAAACCAGTGGGATGCAAATGGGTATTCAAGAAAAAAGAAGGTATTCCTGGGGTTGAACCAGCTCGGTTCAAGGCAAGGCTTGTGGCGAAAGGATTTTCACAAAAGGAGGGAATTGATTATCATGAAGTGTTCTCACTAGCTGTGAAGCATAAGACCATTCGAGTTCTTCTAGCCATGGTGAGTACATTAGACCTTGAGTTAGAATAACTTGATGTGAAAACTGCTTTCTTACATGGGAATCTAGAAGAACAGATTTATGTGTCACAACAGAGGGATTTATTGATTCTGAAAGGGAAGACTATGTGTGTTTGCTGAATAAATCCTTATATGGGTTGAAACAGTCTCCTAGGTAGTGGTACAAGAGGTTTGATGCATTTATGATCTCCTAGAAGTTTGTTCGGAATTCCCTTGATAACTATGTTTACTCTAGAAAACTATCTGATGGTTCCTTTATTTATTTGTTGCTATATGTGGATGATATGTTAATTGTAGCTAAGAATAAGGATGATATTAACAATCTGAAGAGTTTATTGAGCAGTGAGTTTGAAATGAAGGATTTGGGTGCAACCAAGAAAATTTTAGGCATGGAAATTTGGAGAGACAGGAGAGCAGGCTTACTGTATGTATCTCAGCAGAAGTACATTGAGAAGGTACTATAATTTTTCCAAATGGAACAATCTAAGTCTAATTAGTACTCCCTTGGCAGTACACTTTAAACTTGATGCTAGTGCATTACCTAGTACTGATGAAGAAAGGAGTTACATGAGTAGAGTTCCTTACTCAAGTGTCGTTGGAAGCTTAATCTATGTCATGGTATGCACTAAGCCAAATTTAGCTCATGCTGCTAGTGTGGTAAGCAGGTTTATGAGTAATCCTGGAAAAGCTCACTGGGAGGCAGTTAAATTGATTATGCAATACTTGAAAGGCACGAGTGATATTTATTTGGTTTATGGTATTAATGGTTATACCAGAGGTCTTGTTGGCTATACAAATTCTGACTATGGCGGAGACCTTATGAGAAGGAGATCCCTGACATGTTATATCTTTACTCTTTATGAATGTGTTATTAGTTGGAAAGCAATACTTCAGTCTACAGTTGCTTTGTCTACTACAGAAGCGGAATACATGTCATTGATAGAAGGAGTAAAATAAGGTATGTGGTTGCATGGTCTTATTGATAGCTTGGGTTTGGATGTGCAGATACCTATCATTTATTGTGATAGTCAAAGTGCATTGAGCTTGCCAAAAAATTCAGTATATCATGAGAGATCAAAACATATTGATGTCAGGTTAAATTTCATTCAAGATGTCATAGAGAATCGGTCATTCTCCATAGAGAAGATAGCCATACCCGATAATTGATGCGCACGGACACAACCTCAAATCTCGTGACAGATACCGTCACGGACTCAAAGCGCACGCTCGCGCTCAACGCTCGCAAGTGCACGGATGTCGTCAAGTAATAAAGATTATCGATCCCACAGGGACTGGAATTCGAATACCAATATACTCAGTGGTTGTAATTGTTCGGATGTGACTCTAAGAGGTTTCGATTGGTGAGGGCTGTCGGTGGACTCTACTCTGTATGGTGTCACACGGAGGAGGAAAGGAGTGTGCCGAGGTCTTCAAAGGTGATTCTAGGGCTTCGATTTCGCTTGTGTATCACAGAACAATGTTATCAATTGGCGTTGTCTAAATGTTTAGCTACGGTTTTGTGGAAGGGACATCATACACTCTCCCACAGAGCCGCCGCATCTACCGGGAGCTATCTCTGCCTAAAAGGACGGGATAGACGGTATGAGGATGCCAAATCAATCCCTACGATGAACCGTTTCCGATTCCACCGCACCCTTCTCCCCTCAGTTATAGGAGATCAGGTTTACCCCTAGGTTTCTTATATAAAATCCCCTAAATTTTAGATTGCGAGGGTTGTCACCCCTCGTATCGCCTAAGCACAACAGAAAGAAAGCCAAACACGCATAGATATAGTAAAGAGCAACTACCAATTGTCAAATCAAACTCATAGACAGAATTTAACATGAACCAACATTGTATGTGTACACAAGCTACTCCATAATCCTAGAATCGAAAGTACTACACCATATGTCTAAGTTCGAATACATAAGGAATAAAATGCAGGAACAAAGATTTACAATGCTTTCGTAGTCTTCTCTCTGGCGTTGAAGTGTAAGGCGTGGACCTCCAGCAGTGTTCCTCCTCCTCATTGCGAGTTACCGAAGCTTTTTAGGGCTTCGGCGTGCCATCCTAGCTGTTGTGCCTCCCCCCTAGGGTTTGGGCGGAGCCATCCTTATATAGACATCGCCTCGGACCATTGCAAAATCTGGAAAAAGCCCTAGTCGCGCAAATATGTCGGGCCACCACATGGGCGTGTGTTTCCACACGGCTAGGCCGTGTGCGGCCCTGGGGTGATGATCTCGCCCATTAGACACGACCGTGTGAATCTACACGCCTTGGTCGTGTCCCACTCTGCATCTAGCTGTGAAATGTCCTTTTGCTCCGAAAATGCATCTTTTTCACCCATAAAGCTAATCTGCACACAAAAGTACAACGAGCAGACCTCTGAACCAAAAAATAGGAAATGCGTGCAAAAATAGAGTAACATATGCATTAAACTAACACAAAATGTAATGAGATGTGAACGAAAACTACTCTTAAAACTCTATATGTTTTGCTCACATCACTTCCCCTAGACTTAATTCTTTGCTTGTCCTCAAGCAAACCTCAATGCCATGAAATTTTAAAAAGATATTATTCCATAATTAGCATGTTAACTAAATTTATTAGGAGGTATTTGCAATCAAAGAAAAACAAATATGTTCTAGAAGTTCACTAAGTTAGCTCCTCGTGCTCGTGCTAAGCGAACCATTCTTAGGGGATGCCCATTCCATGGTGACTTAAGTCGTCACTCCATAGCTTTCCTAAGGTTTCCAGCTCTTAGGCACTTACCTACCCAAAGCGAGGGTCGTTCCCTAGATCTAGCATAAAGTCTCAAAGGCATGTTCGGTATTGAGAGAAATTGGTAGGTGTTTTCCCAGTAACCTAACTCGGTCTCAAAGGGGCACCTAGTCATTTCCACCTACAACAACTATTTTTTATCCCTCATAATCTTTTCTCTCTTCTTCTTTTTTTTTTCTTTTTTTTTTCATTTTTTTTCTCTCTTTTATTTTTTGGCTCATTGGGATTTTGATTTTTTCCAAATGGGCTTATACAATCCGAGCATCTCAAGTAACTAAAATGTTAAACCTAGAGTCACCTATGGATTCCAAAGTACTAGACTACTGAAGTGATTCATAACTAGGTATGTATTAGATTCTCCCTTTCAGAATGTTCGACATGTGTAAGTGCAAAAATAAAGCTAACCAGTGTAAGTCTAGAACATTCAATAGAGCGAATAAAATAAAATACCACAAGATAAATGGAGTTAAGCTACCTATGGGAACAACTCATGCAAGCAACTTTCAAAAAATACTACTGAGGTAGCTTTACATACAACAAAAATTAAATACTGAAAGAAACTCAACAACTCAGGCATGAATAAATGAAAATATCAGAAAAGAAACTACTGCTAGGAAACAAAACAAAATAAACCTTAGGGCCTCCCCCCCAGACTTAAACGAAAATATACCTCTAATATGGTGGACGAGGTGGAAAGTCTGGGAGCCTGGGCATCTCTGGATCCTGGGAGAACCTTGGCCGTGATGCCACATGCCACATGTACATGGTCAATCACAGGAGCTAGTGGATCTGGCTGACTACTCGGTGCTCCTCCTCCATAGTCCACTGTGCCTGCTGGGCATGCATGTGCTGCTGCATCTCCCTACAGTAGGCGGCCTCATCCTAGCGACGAACAACCTCCTCCTGAAAGTATATGCGGGCCTCATCGTAGAACTCCTCAGCCCGCTGGAAATGCTCCCGGAATCCCTAGAACTCCGCTTGTTGGTAGGCGCTCTGCTCCTCCCATTGTTGCCTCTGCGTCTGCTGCTCAGTGTAATGTCGTTGAGGCACGATCGGAACTCCGAGAAATCATAGGCCGACATACCTGCATCCTACTCAAAAGTAGAAAAGGTGGTGGTGCAAGTGCAGGCTCATGTCGGCGTGGACTAGGTGGGCTCCTATGCATGTGTGGACTAGAGGGAGAGTGATATAAAGGTGGAGAGATGGGCGCCGATGTGGATGGTCTCTCATGTAGAGGGGACTCCACTATCAGGTCCAAGCGCCAGTTGGCGCGTATAGTGATGGTGGTACGATTCGGGTTGGGGAGCCTAAGGGCCGTCAGATTTTTCCTTACAAAGCATAAGGAGTCTCCTTCTCTCATAATTATTTTTATAGCCATGCATACTTCTAGGTCGATCCTAGGGCTCCCCTCTATACTCTCTAATGTAGTGTAATCGTACCCCATCCTATGACAAATGTGGGTAAGTAGGCCTCCCACATAGATCTCTCCTCGTGCTGCTTTGCCCATCTTCACTAAGTGTCTGATGAAGTGGGACCCTACATCGATGCTACTCCTTTCTTGTGGCATATCCCATAGGCAAAGTAGCTCGCTAGCTCTAACTACACCGTCACTCTCCCCACGACCAAATATAGTACTGGCCATGATGCGGTGGAGGTATCGAAAGATGGGGTTTTAGAGGCGCGGCGCTTTGGCCCTATATGGGTCATAAGCGTGCTCCCCTGTCAACTCAGTCCAAACTATCCAAGAGTTGTACCCATTAGGAGTCCTTCTCTCTCCCACACTTGGCAAACCAAAGCATGACTTCCATTGGTGAAGGGTCCACTCATGCTCAATGTTAAAAAGCTTAAAAGTTATCCTACCCTCCTCGTTTTTTCTACCCGTTAAAACTTCCGCCTCTAAGGAACTCAAAAATTCCAAAACTATCCTAGGGTAGGTTAGGTGCCTTATTCCCATAATCTCTTCCCACTCCATTTTTGCAAATAGGGGTTGCATATCACCCAACAACCCTAAAGATTCTAGCAAATCTTCATCTAAGTACCTAGTAGCAGTAAGTTTATGAGTAGATAGCATATTGTATCTATCTCTATGTTCATTATTACGAAAAAGAAGAGTAGGTAGGGCGTTACCCTCCTCTAGAGCTTGAGGGGTGTTGGCTCTCCTTGTTCGTCGCTCCGAGGCACTGGATTTGGGTGTTATATGCTTGGTCCTCCTCATCCTTGTTTCTTTTGGCTTCCTTAGAGGTTAAAAATGCTTCTAGATGGTGGGGAAGACGAAATCACATGGCTAGGGCAAGAACTTTCGAAGTACACGACGCAAATGGGGTGAAAACACACGGCTCGCCCCTTTTAACCTCGCACGCCATGACCGTGTGAAAACACACGACCAGGCCGTGTGCGCCTCGGGTTGGTCGGGCACGACCGTGGGAAAACACACGGCCAGGCCGTGTGTCCTCATTTTTTGCCCATTTATGCACACGGTCCGAATTTTCTCATACACTTCGCCGTGTAGGCTAATATGGATTTCATTTTTGCCTAGCAAAGTTCTTTTATAGTCCTAACTCTAAATGGGATGGAAATCAAAACTAAAAATCAAACAAATGCATGCAATGAAATCAAAAGGGAAATCTAAAACTAAACTTGGGTTGCCTCCCAAGAAGCGCTTTGTTTAAGGTCGTTTAGCTCGACCGCACTCCACTATCAACTCGGCTCTGGTGGTTCAGTGAACCTCCATTCATTCGTCTCGGGAACTTCATCTGGAGGTTCCGGCTTCATTTTGCTAAATGTGAAGCCGTCGAGGTAGGGAGCTATGTTCTCCGAAAGGCTGAAAAGGATGATCTCCCCATCTACCTCCAGGAAAATCTGGCGTGCCTTCACATCTATCATCGCCCCCGTAGTCGCTAGAAAAGGTCTTCCCAGAATGATGGTATTCTAGGGATTTGGTCCTGTGTCCAGTATGATGAAGTCCATGGGTATCACAAAATCCTCAATCATCATAGGCACGTGTGGTAGCAGGCCAACGGGATCCTTGACTGAATCATCCCCCATACGAATACCAAGATTCGCTGGTTGGAGCCCGCTCAGTCCCATCTTCAGATAGTATGCGTAGGGCATCACACTGACTGATGACCCTAAGTCGCATAAAGCTTCGTCGAAGCTCTCCCCATAAATCGAGCAGGGGATAACAAATTCACTAGGATCCTCAAGCTGTAATGGAATCTTCTCTTCAAACTCAGCTTGGTCAGGTAGGGTGGAAATCATGGCTGCACACCCCTTGGCGAATTGACTACTTTGCCCCACTCCTTCCTCTCTTCCTTAACTCATCGGAGAGCTCTTCACAGGTTGCGACACGGATTGGGCTATCTGGGCCACTTGCGTCTCTAACATCCTGATATGACTTGCAAGGTCATCAACGGTGGCCTTCAAGTCTCTGAGTGATTCTTCAGACTTCTGATGCTCGCGACGAAATTCCTCATTGGCCTTAGTTTGGGTAGCGATAAAGTCCTCCATCATCAGTTCCAGTCTGGACTTCTGTGGTCGCTGCCCATTGCCCTGCTGCTACCCGTACCCCCCTGATAGTTGTGAATTTCCTGAGTTATTCTTATAAGAAAATTTTGGGTGATTTCTCCATCCGGGATTATAAGTATTGGAGTATGGGTTGTGGAGCCTTTGGTCATAGTCCCCAACCGCGTCACAGTGCTCAATCTTCTCATCTGAGGTCCCCGGCCCTCCATAGTGGTCCTCATGATATGCTGCCACTCCCTCTCCAAAATCAATGGCTGCGCATGCAGATGAAGGATTCAAAGATTCAAACCGTCTGCTGAGCGCATAAATCCTTGCTGCAAGGTGGTCCATGGAGTTGACAGTGTATCGTCTTGCTGCAGGTGTAAGTTGACCACGTTCAGAAGCCCATTGATGGTGGTTCTGGGCCACCTCTTCGATAAGCTCTCCTGCTTCCTCTATGGTCTTATTCATCAATGCTCCTCCTGCGACAGAGTCTAGGGACATCTTCATGGCGTAAGGAATCCCATTATAGAAAATGTGGATCACCAGCCACCTCTCCAGTCCGCGGTGGGGGCATTGGTAGAGTAGCCCCTTGTAGTGATCCCAAGCCTTGAATAAGGACTCCCCCTCCTTCTGACAAAAGCTCGTGATAAGATGGCGCATGTGAGCAGTCTTACTTGGTGGAAAGTATTTATTCAGAAACTACTGCTCACATTGCTCCCATGTAGTGATGTTGCTAGAAGGTAAGGAGTGAAGACATGCCTTAGCCTTATCCCGCAGTGAAAATGGGAACAGGCTCAGGCAGATCGCATCAGTAGGGACTCTGTTCATTTTCATCGTCGAGCAGATTTCAAGAAATGCCTCAAGGTGTCGGTTCGGGTCTTCAGTCGCAGCTCCCCCGAATTGGCTCTGCTGAACCATATGTATGTGTTGGCTTCAGCTCAAAGTTATTTGCCGAAATAGATGGTCCAGCTATACTTGGCCTGAATCCTCTAGCGCTAGGAGCTGCGTAGTCCCGCAGAGGTCGGCTACCTATGTTCACCTCGGATGCAGCTTGATCCTCCATCTTTCACTGTTCTGCTCTCTGACAGTGAAAGGTTCGCTCAATTTCGAAGTCGATCGGAATTAGACCTTCCGACCCTAATCGTCTAAGCATACGACGAACCAAACCACAAAGTTAGGAGTGCTAATCTAATTCTAAAAGCAGAAAATAAATCAATCTAGCAAATAAAAATCTAAGATGCAATAAGTAAATAGGAAACTACTACTAAAAATAAAAACTAAATCTAAATATGGAAAATATAGTACTAAAGCAAATAAAGTAAACTAGAAAGAAAATAAAGCAAGTAAATAAATCTAATCCTAAGTCCGATCCAATTTACTACTGTTCGATTTGATATCGAATCGATCAGTCCCCGGCAACGGCACCAAAAACTTGATGCGCACGGACGCGACCTCAAATCTCATGATGGATACTGTCGAGGACTCAAAGCGCGCACTCACGCTCAACGCCCGCAAGTGCACGGATGTCGTCAAGTAATAAAGATTATCGATTCCACATGGATTGGGATTTGAATACCAATATACTCAGTGGTTGTAATTGTTCAGACGTGACTCTAAGAGGTTTGGTGAGGGCTGTCGGTGGACTCTACTCTGTACGGTGTCACACGGAGGAGGAAAGGAGTGTGCCGAGGTCTTCAAAGGTGATTCTAGGACTTCGATTTTGCTTGTGTATCGCAGAACAATGTTATCAATTGTGTTGTCTAGATGTTTAGCTACAGTTTTGTGGAAGGAACATCATACACTCTCCTGCAGTGCCGCCGCATCTACCGGGAGCTATCTCCGCCTAAAAGGACGGGATAGACGGTACGAGGATGCCAAATCAATCCCTATGGTGAACCATTTTCGATTCCACCGCACCCTTCTCCCCGCAGTTACAGGAGATCAGGTTTACCCCTAGGTTCCTTATATAAAATCCCCTAAATTTTAGATTGCGAGGGTTGTCACCCCTCGTATCGCCTAAGCACAGCAGAAAGAAAGTCTAACACGCATAGATACAGTAAAGAGCAACTACCAATTGTCAAATCAAACTCATAGGCAGAATTTAACATGAACCAACATTGTATGTGTATACAAGCTACTCCCTAATCCTAGAATCGAAAGTATTACTCCATGTATATGAAGGAAGAATCACAAAGCATGTCTAAGTTCGAATACATAAGGAATAAAATACAGGAACAAAGATTTACAATGCTTTCGTGGTCTTCTCTCCGGCGTTGAAGTGTAAGGCATGGACCTCCGGCGGCGTTCCTCCTCCCCATTGCGAGTTACCGAAGCTTTTTAGGGCTTCGGCGTGCCATCCTAGCCATTGTGCCTCCCCCCTAGGGTTTGGGCAGATCCATCCTTATATAGACATCGCCTCGGACCGCTGTAAAATCTGGAAAAAAATCCTAGTCGTGCAAATCTGTCGGGCCGCCACACGGTCGTGTGTTTTCACACGGCCAGGCCGTGTGCGGCCCTGGGGTGCTGATCTCGCCCATTGGACACGGTCGTGTGAATCCACACGCCCTGGCCGTGTCCCACTCTGCGTCTAGCTGCGAAATATCCTTCTTTTATTCCGAAAATGCATCTTTTTCACCCGAAAAGCTAACCTGCATACAAAAGTACAACGAGCAAACCTCCGAACTAGAAAATAAGAAATGCGTGCAAAAATAGAGTAACATATGCATGAAACTAATACAAAATGTAATGAAATGTGAACGAAAACTACTCCTAAAATCCTATATGTTTTGCTCACATCAATAATCCAGCAAATATATTGACAAAGTCGTTGCCTGCAGAGAAGTTCAAGCATAGTTTGGACTTGGTGAATATTCGCATAGCGTGAGGCCCTTCGGGGCATGGATGGCAGGAAGATTCAAGTCAAGGTGGATAATTGTTGATTGCCTTGAATTATATTGGACGGACCCGGATTATGAGCCGACCTGTATTATGATCCGGATCTATTTCTTTTCGTGTTAAAGTGCAATTCTAGGGTTTCTGTCGTTATGTACTCTTTCGAAACAATTCTCAAAAATTGAAATCTCTCTTCCTGTCCATAGACGTAGGTCGAATTGACCAAACCACATAAATCTTATGTGTTCTATTATTTTCTTACAATCCGTTTTTTAACGTAGCACATCCCTTAGTCTTCCAATTTTGTTGAGGCACAACTGCATTCATATGATTAGACTGTTGGACAGCGGTGCATTTGTTTTTCTAGAAACACTCGCATCCTTTGTCTTTTGACTATCAAGCTAGGGCTATGGTCATTCGGGCACAATTTTGACCAAGATGCCTTTATTTTCGAGAACTATCCTCATTTAATTCGATCAAATAGGATCACACCCAATCTTTGAGTTATGCTTTGTGCCAAGGAAGATCTCGTTGCACAAACTAGGGTCAACCCCAGTCACCGTTCACCTTGAGATTAGAGAGGATTTTATCCCATGTTGAGCACATAAACCAAAGTGATTTTATTACCTAGTGAGCACTAGAGCCAAGATTGCATGATTGGTCATTCAACATGATGCAAGGATGTGTCCTTTGGTTACAATTGAATCAGTACAAGTAAGAAATCTTTTTAGCTTCGACATAATAGGAGTTAAACTCAATCTATTTTTCAATTGCAACATATATGATGCAATCCTTCTATTGGAAAATGTGAATGGAAAGACGATGGAATTGGAAAATGCGAATGGAAAGATGATGGAATGGATGAAAAAGATTTCATTGTATATAAGACTTTAGTTCCACACTGGAAGTTTCAAGGCATCTTGGTTGGTTTAAATTGTTCACAAGCATGTATGTTGTGAATAAATGCATGACGACGATTTACCAAACAGCGCTCTTGAAGTTTGAAATTTCTCAAAAAGCATCTCATACTTTCATATTTACCAAATAGCGCACTTAATTCCCTTTTTATCCCTCCCGCCAAAAAAATCTGCACCACTATAGTGCTGGAATTACAAATCCCAGCACCACTGTGGTGCTGAGATTTGAATTCCCAACACCACAGTGGTGGTGCAATTCCAGCACCACCACTGTGGTGCTGGAATTGCAAATCCCAACACCACTGTGGTGCTGAGATTTAAATTTTCAGCACCACAGTAGTGGTGCAATTTCAGTATCACCATCGTGGTGCTGGAAATTTAAATCTCAGCACTACAGTGGTGCTGGGATTTCAAATCTCAGCACCACGTTCGAAAATTAAGTACGTTATTTCTAAAGGGTTAAAAGGGAATTAAGTGTGCTATTTGGTAAATATGAAAGTATGGGGCGCTTTTTGGACAATTCCAAACTTCAAGAGCGTTATTTGGTAAATTGCCGAATGCATGGGAAGAGGCTCTCTCTCACGTGTGCGCTTAAGGGGGGCAGATCTAGAGCTCGAATTGCACTGAACTCAGGTGACTCGTGCGTGAGCGTGTGACAAATATTGGACCGATCGAGGAAAAATTTGCCCAATCGAATGAATTAATATTTTGTCATCCAAATTATTTTTGCTCAATAATAATATACACGTTAATGTGATTAATTAGAATCCTTATTTAGGTGAAAAAGCCGGTGGCATCTTAATTGCCAAAATGGTTGTTTCACTATGTCGAATAAAAACAAATTAATAGATTTTATTCGGCCAACCATGGAGACCCTCCTATAAAAGGAGCTTAAGTCTTAAGCAGAAGGCGTGACAAATAATCCATCCACCTGCATTCCCCCCTCTCTCTTTCTCTATGTGGAGTATTTCTTTCTCTCGATAAAACTCCTGTGATAGCACTCATGTGCATTTCAGTTCATCGTGATCACTAGTGCTTAGTAGAGACCATGGTTTCACCGTTGTATCCTAGGAAACATACGACCCACTGCAAACCTCGAAGCACTTTGAAGGTGGGACGAATCTATTTTAAGGAATCTGGTTGAATGCAGACCTCGGCTACTCGGCTTATTTGACAGTCGACCACTCTCCCTACTCGACCTACTCTGCAGTAGGCTACTGGGACTCGGCCTACTCGGCAATAGGCTACTCGACCTCGGCCTACTCGACAATAGGCTACTCGAACTTGACCTACTCGGAGTGGGCTACTCAGCCTCATCCCACTCAGCCACTTTGGGATTCAATCAGCCACTCAACAACTCAGTTCATCCCTTCAAAGCAACTTGAGATAATCAGCTCAAGCGACTCAACAGATAAGTCTAAATATATTTGTAATTTCAAATTTAGACTATTGTCCCTATATCTCCGGACAAAGATTGTTCCAACACCTTCTAACTTATCCATTTTGACCTCCACACAAGTCTCATTTTGTCTTAAATTAGACACAAATTTGGGCCTGAGCTTTCATTGACCTCACTTTTGTTGGTGACCATTGGATGTGCTAGAGTGGGAGTGAATAACATTTTTGTGATTTCTTCGTTCGATCGCGTTTGTGCTGGTCTACAACTTGTTAGTACACAGCGGAATACAAAATACAAATACAAACAAATATGAAACACGAAAACACACGCACAAGGTAATAATTTTTACGCGGTTCAGAAACTACGGTTTCTACTCCATGGCCGCGCTTTAGTATTTACTCCACTAAATCTTGTCTCCTTCTTGGCAACATGCCGGAGTTAGAGAAAACCTCTTACAATGTGTTGGTGGCAATAATATTCACATATCTCCATAATTGTATGATATTATCCACTTTGGGACTAAGGCCTCATGATTTTATTTTTGGGCTTTACACAAAAAGCCCCATACCAATGGAGATATTTTTTCATCTTATAAGTATATGATCTTTTCCATGTCTTGCTAATGTGAGACTTTTATTCTATTTCCAATACTCTCAACAATCCCCCCCTCAAACGAAGGACTACATTGAACCTCCCTTAAGCCTATTCGATTTCGAAGGACTTCCTCTGCTTGATGTCCGATTCTCAACCCACTAGGACTTCCTACCAACTGTCTTTCTGACCCAGTTGGACTTCCTACTAGTTGTCCAACCCTTCTATCCCAACTGAACTTCCTGCCAGTTGTTTGGTCCTCTTGACCCAATTGGACTTCCTGTCTGATGTCTGGTTCTCTTGATCCGGACATGGGAGCTTCACTTCCTTCATTCAAGGTTCATGGCTTGACATGGACTATTACTCTGATATCAATTGTTGGTGCCTATAAGATTTACATATCTCCACAATGGTATAATAGTGTCCACTTTAGGCCTAAGCACTCATGATTTTATTTTTGGGTTTTACCTAAAAGGCCTCATACTAATGGAGATATCTTTTCATCTTATAAGCACATGATCTTTTCCATATCTTGTCAAATTGGGACTTTGATTGTATTTCCAATACTCTCAACAATTCCCCCCTCACCTAGTGGCTCTCAACAAAATTGCAAGTACCAAACCATAATTAGGTGTTTCCAGTGTATATCCGGAAGTCATAGTAAAGAAGAGTACCCACTAGAGCAATCTATTTGTTTTTATTGCAAGCGTCCTGGGCATCTTATCCGAGACTGTACTTTGAGGGCACAGTTGGAGTCTTTAAATATCTTCACTCAGGAGAAGAGTGTTACTCAGTTGTGTCAACAAAGGACAACACAGAAGTATCATACATTCAGGCAACAATAATAGTTACCTCCTCAGGCACAACTATATCATTTACAGGAGAGGGAGCATACCACGATGCCAGCAATTATTCAACCTCCTGCAGCTCCAGTGACGTACTACTCAGCAGTTCCTACACAAACAACATTTACTGATAAGTTCTCAGGTGTATGTTTTGCCTTCACAGTAGATTTAGTAGTTGGTATCAATACCTTAGAGCCAGATTCAGCCAGAGTGGAGGCACCCTACTACTCATCCGGGGACACAACCACCTAGTGCGGAGCCTGGAATGTTTTCTCTATTACTCAAGAGGAGGCACAGTGGGCCGATGGAGTGGTCATTCGAGGTATGATTTTAGTTTATGCTATATATGTCGTTACTTTGATTGATATTTTTAGTTCACATTCACTCATATCTGGAATATTTTTGGGATAAGATTGGAAGAATCCCTACATTTCGATCATGTGGTTTAGTAGTGTCTCTACCCTCAGGAGAGGTGTTGTTTCCACACCAAGAAATCAAGGATTGTCTGTTAGAATTCGGAAGTTTTGTTAAGAGCTAAAGAATAATATCCAAGCTTACTCGTTGTACTTGGGTAGTAAATTTGGGGACCAAATTTTATTAGTGGGGGAGAATATTAGTTATGACAATTAAATTGTTGGTGCAATGGTCAAGGGAAAGTAAGCTTTTAAGGGGAGGTTATCCATCAAGGGATGATGGATGAATATTCCTAAAGGGGGGAAAATAGAGAAGTGAGGATTGCCTCTCATTTAGTTATATGAGACTTATCACCATAAGAGTGAAGGCATCCATGTTTTTGGATCAAGGGAGAGAATGTAAGATCTCATTCGTATATAAGACATTGATACCCTTGGTAATCTTTTTTATGTATGCCAAAGAGGGAGAAGTGAGGTTTAAGTTAGGTAAACCTTCACTATGCTTTGACATTAGAAGAGTTAAGGTTGGGCTTATTGGTTAGCCTAACTTTAAAGGTGTTGTCAAACATAAAAAAGAAGGAGATTGTAGGTGCAATCGACCAAAGTTGCGATTGACCAGACTCGAGTAGTATTTTGATGTTTGACAAAATATTTAACAATGTGATTATCATGGGAAGTCTAAGAATGGTCTTGGCAATTGAGAAGTCCAAGCATGGGTCTTGGCATGGAAAGTCCAAGCATGAGTCTTGGCAAAAAAAAAGTCCAAGCATAGGTCTTTACAATGGTAAAGTCCAAGTCATGGGTACTTGGCAAGAAAAGTCCAAAGGTATAGTCTTAGCGACATAAGTCCAAGTGTGTAGTCTTGGCGGCGTAAAGTCCAAGCAATAGTCTTGGTGGCATAAGTTCAATATTTGGCGGCGTAAAGTCTAAGCGTTTGTCTTGGCGGCATGAGTCCAAATATACCTTGGCAAAATAGACCCGGTTAGCATGACAATGACCTATGGAAGCACCTGAAGGCTAGCGTATGAATGAAAAAGTCATGGATGACTTGGAGAGATTCGATAGGTATGCGGCTGATGGAGGTGGCTAGAAGGCTTAGGTCTAGGCTAAGGGTGGTCTATCAAGTATGAGGGGATCATACTTGAGTTAAACCTCATATTTCAGGTTTATCAATCAACTGGGATTATGGACCAGACGACTGGTCAAGTGTTTCACACTTGACAGACTAGTCAACTCAGAGCAGTCGACTGGGATTATGACCAATCGACTGGTATGACAATCAACTAAGCTTCGACTGCTCGGGTGAAGCTTTGGCAGTCGACTGCCATTGTGGGTAGTCGACTGGCCTTGATTAGTCAACTACCATGGATGGTAGTCAACCGCTTTAAGTGGACATGAGCACAGAAGCTCTGGTAGTCGACTACCAAGCATCAGTTGACTGCTAGGGTATCTGTTGGGCAATTTCCAACGTGGATGGAGCCATTGTGAGACAACAGATGGGAGAGCAATCGAATGATAGGTGCAAAATTATCTCGATATAGGTTATAAAAGCAGCTCGAGATGGAGGATTTTGTAGCGATTTTTCGGGAAATTTTGAAGGGAAAGTGTTGTTATATTCCATACATTCAAGAGCAATCCAAAGCAATCAAAAAGCAAGGAATCAAACGTTCTTTGTGTAAAGTTTTCTTTACTTGTATTTGCTTATTGCTTAGTATACTTGTTGTATTTCTTGTATTATTGTTGTAATCACTTTATAAGAAGTTTCTCCACTTTCGGAGTGTTTTCCGATAAGGAGAGGTTTATTAGTGGCAGTGTGCATCGCTAGAGCTCGTTATTGAGTTCGCCCTGTGGAGTATGAACCCTAAATTTCAAACCACGTTACATCTTGCGCATTGCAAGTGTTTGTCGTATTTGTAGGGTCGATGAAGTGTAGATAGATGTTGGTCGGCTAGAGGGGGGTGAATAGCCCTCTTCGTTCGATGATGGAATTCGTTCGTTCTCATTGCGTTGCTTTCCTATGATTGTCGTTAGCGCAGCGGAAACAATAGAAACAATAATAATACTAACAACAATACAAGCATACGCAAACACACACGATATACGTGGTTCGGAACCGAATGGTTCCTACTCTACGGGCGAGCTCTCCGAGCTCTAGTTATGCGCATGACACTAACTAAATTCCTTCTCGACTACACATCGGAGGTGAAGAAACCTTGTACAAGCTATTACAACAGTAATACTACAAGAAATACAAAGACACAAGAAATACAAGTAAAGAACGCTTTACAACTCTTTGCTTTGAACCCTTTCTTGTTGCTTGCTTTGGATGGCTCTTGAAGGACTGGAATGCAGTAGCAATTCCCCTCCAATCGCTTCCTTAAAGTCTTGGCGAAATCCTCCCACTTGAGCTCCATTTATAACCTGCATCAAGCTATTTTCGTGCCTAGTAGTCGACTGCCAAAAGACCCCAGTTGACTGCCCCTGTAACCATTGTCTCACAACGGCTAGATCCACGTTGGACAAGTTCCAACGGATCTCCTACCGCCGATCGCGCCTATGGCGATCGGTGACCTAGTAGTCGATCGCTCACGATCACTCACGGAGCATTGCTCACGACATTCCTATCCTATCGATCGCCATCCTCATTAGTCGATCATCGTCGGCTTATCGCTGATCGCCGATCCATGGCGATCGACTACTAAACAAAACTTGCGATCTTACACCACCTATGCAAGTTGACTGTTGTCGGTCAAAACCTCAAACACCAAGTTGTTTGATCATTCGACCGTCGGGTAAATCCTTAAACATCAATTTTGAGCCTCCGACACTCAGTCTTAGCCACTTGGCCAAGTACACATCATCCCTCATGGAGTTCCCCACTGAAGCTCTCTTCTCTCGACCTACGTCCCTCGGATGCGCCAAGCGCACGGCTTCGCAATGCCATCCTTCGCGTCTCATGCCCTCGAAGTATGCTTCCCTTGGGCCTCACTCCATTCTCTCCCCGTCCGGCGGTCCCTCGGATGCACCAAGCGCACGCCTTCGCAATGCCATCCTTCACCGACTCAAGGACCCCAAGCCTAGTGAACTTACCAAGTCCTCAAGACTTCCCACATGCACCAAGCGCACGGCTTCACAATGCATTTCTCACCAAGCACCAAGCACACGGCTTCACAATGCTTTGGACTTTTCCACACCAAGCTCCATGCTTGAATTTTCCATGCCAACCCCATGTTGGACTTTCCCACACCAAGCTCCATACTTGGATTTTTCATGCCAACACCATGTTGGACTTTCCCATGACAATCCCATGTCATGAGTTTTGTCTATCATCAAAATGCTATCAAAGTACTGCTCGAGTCAAACTTGAGTCAACCCAGGCCGATTGCACCAACAATCTCCCCCTTTTTGATGATTGACAAAACTACCATCTCAAGTCTACCAATTCTCCCATATTGGCAATTCTCATATCCCAATGAGAATTCCAACGAACCCTAATTGGTAACTTGGTAACTTCTCCCCCTTTTTGACATTACATCAAAAAGGTCCTCAAGAGTTTCAATGTCTCATATCCCAATGGGATCTTACAATCTTCCCCTTGGCATGCCCTCAATCTTTCTAGTGATCTCATATCACTTAAGAGAGGCAACCCAAACTTTCCTCCCATGAGGAAACACACATCCATCTTCCCATGATGGATACCTCCCCCTAGAGGCTTGCTCCCCCTTGACCATTGCACCAACAATGTCCTTGGAGAGTCCCTCAGACAATAGGAACATTTAACCAATCAAAATTAAGGCAAAGTTCAACAATGAACTCTCATCCACCTTAAAATTGATACTCTCCCTAATCCCTTCTCCTAATCCATGTCCAATGGATTTTCACCATTTCTAATGCTCTCCTAAGCATATACTAACTAGGGTTAGGAGAGGTTAGGGGACCTTAACCTAGCTAAACATGGGCCTAACCAACAAGATTTACTCGGTCACTGGGCAATGACCGAGTTTAGAAACCAATTCATTGCCACCCCATCACCGACCGCCTCCTGGGCAATGATCGATAATCAGCTGCGCTTAGTATTTAGCATTTCAGAAATGGATTTCTAAAATCCATAAGTAAATATACGTAGTTTTAAAAATCTTGAAAATTCATACATATAATACTTATCATCAATACTATGGGTGAAAAATATTTGAAAATTATTTTACCCACTAAATTAAGAGATTGACACAAAGTCTAAAAGTTAAGAAAAGCTTCAATAAAGAGTCCTCTTTTTATCATCTCATTCAATGGTCATAGCTATCAAAAGATAGGCTTCACCAAGGTTTTTCAAAATATTTTCGAAATGTTTTTGAAACCTTTAATTTCTTTTTCCTAAACATCTCACTTATATCTATATGTGTAAAACACATACAAGTCAAGTTTTTAGTGAGATGTGGGTTTTTGTTCTTTTAATGCATATTTCTAGGCAATATTATTTGATTCCCATCAAATCATGTCATAGTCCTTAATTTCATTTTAGTTATATGTATGATGATGATTATGGAATAAATATGATATAGATAAAAGCATATGCCAAAATCATGATGTCATGACATGTGAATGACATTTAAGTATACATGACATATAAAAATAATTCTAAACATGATCATGACATTTTTATAGATAAAAATAAAAATGGTGTCATGACATGGTAAGGCAAATAAATCATGACAAGTAAAATATACTAAGGTATGGAATACCTAAGTGTTAAATCCAAGTTGCCATTTCTAGGAATTAATTCCATTTTGCCTTAAAGCCATTTATCCCCCTATGTGCCATAAACCCAAAATGGCACACCAATACCTCTAAGACCTAATTGTGCCAATTTAATCATTTTTCAACTTCTCAAAGCATATTGGCACACCCTAATGTGTCAACTCACAATGGCTAGGTTAACTACCCATCCACTTAGGGTTGACACACCCTAACCCATCTAGCGTGAATCGATCACGCTCCTAGGAACCCAATACCTATTGGAGCTCCTTGGGTTAACAAGGTATTCACTAGGGATAACTTCCCTAGATACCTTCCTAATGACCCTTTTAGGCTTTGAAGCCTTAGTCAAATGGGTCTTTCCTAGGTCAGCTCTAGAGGTAACTCTCCCAATGACCTTCTTAGTGGCCTTCTTGGTTTTACTTAAGTCCTTGGCCACTAAACACACACCATGGCTAGACTTAGCGATGGCTTTCCTATTAGCCTTGGTTTTCCTAGACCTAGAAATTGTTCCATAATCAAATGAAACATTATGATAAGTCTTCTTGGGCTTAGGTTTGTAACCCAAACCTTCCTTGCCCTTAGACCGTTTTTGAACCTTAGGTCTTGACTTTTGGGCATTTGACCCTAGAATTGAATTTTCGATAACCCTAAGGGTTTTCTCCATTTTCTTAAGTCTTGACCTCAAGACTTGATTTTCCACCTCTAATCTTCCCAATTTTGAATTTTCATCCTTTCTTTGGGAAGAACTCTTTCTAGGCATATGCCTAAATTTCTTGGAGTTAACATCCAAATTTTCTTCAATTCTCCTAATGGACTCCTTTGGTAAAATATTTCTAGAATTATGAGTCCTAGGTTTGTCCTTAGTTACATGAACATGCTTAGCACCTAAATAATAAACCTTATTATTTCTACTAGCATGCTTTTCATTAATAATGGCAAGAGAACTAAAGTAATTTTTAGCATGCTTTTTAACTTTAGAAACAGAAGGTGCATTATTTAAATTTACCTTAGGGTTAACTTTGGAAGCTCCCCCTATATGAGATACACCCTCTTGCCCTTTCTTCCTCCCCCTAGGGCATTGGCTTCGGTAGTGCCCCTTTTGATTGCATTTAAAGCACACAATGTGCTCTTTGCTTCTAGTTGTGGGGACTCCGGCATCCTTTGACTTTGGATTGACTTTTGGTGCCGATGCCTTTTCCTTAGCCAATTTAGGGCATTTGCTCTTGTAATGCCCTTTCTCCCTACACTCAAAGCATATTATGTGATTTTTATTTAAAATAATAACACTTGAGTTACCTAGGGAGGTGGTGGAGGCCTCTCCACTTCTTCTGGAGGTAGAAGCTTCATTTTGATCTTGCTCCGAAATGGAAACCCTTTCCTTCCCCTCAATGCTAGAGGTGGAGATCTCCACCAAATCATTTAAATGTGATGGGTGCTTCTTCCTCAGCATTCTCCTCTACTTGTGCCGGTTGGGAGTTTTCTTAGAATTTTATTATCTTATTCCATAGCTCCCTTGCATCCCTAAAATTACCCAACCTAGACCAAATATTGTTAGGAATTAAATCACTAAGTAATTCGATTACCTTGAGATTTGTCTCGAAGTCCTTGATTTGGTCTTGGGTCCACCTTGACTTCTCAATTTGCCTATTTCTTTCATCCCTAGGCAATTCGAAACCATTTTCTAAGATTAGCATAAAATCAAAATCGGTTTCTAGATATACCTCCCTTTTTCTTCTCCACCATAGAAAATCTCCTTCGAACTTTGGTGGTTGAAGGTTGTAGCCGGCCATTTTGTAGTTCTTGTGTCGGCGGTTAGTCCTCGACAAGCGCCTTGGCTCTGATACCACTTGTAAGGTCAATGAAGTGTAGATGTTGGTCGGCTAGAGGGGGTGAATAGCCCTCTTTGTTCGATGATGGAATTCATTCGTTCTCATTGTGTTGCTTTCCTATGATTGTCGTTAGCGCAATGGAAACAATAGAAACAATAATAATACTAATAACAATACAAGCATACGCAAACACACACGATATACGTGGTTTGGAACTGAATGGTTCTTACTCCACGGGCGAGCTCTCCGAGCTCTAGTTATGCGCACGACACTAACTAAACTCCTTCTCGACTACACGTCGGAGGTGGAGAAACCTCGTACAAGCTATTACAATAGTAATACTACAAGAAATACAAAGACACAAGAAATACAAGTAAAGAACGCTTTACAACTCTTTACTTTGAACCCTTTCTTGTTGCTTGCTTTGGATGGCTCTTGAAGGATTGGAATGCAGCAGCAATTCCTCTCCAATCGTTTCCTTAAAGTCTTGGCGAAATCCTCCCACTTGAGCTCCATTTATAACCTACATCAAGCTATTTTCACGCCCAACAGTCGACTACCAAAAGGCCCCAGTCGACTGCCCCTATAACCGTTGTCTCACAACGGCTAGATCCACGTTGGACAAGTTCCAACGGATCTCCTATCGATCGCCATCCATGGCGGTCACGGTGACCTAGTAGTCAAGCGCCCGATCGCTCACGGGCGAGCATTCTCACAACATTCCATCATCGATCATTGTCATCCCTCGGCGATCATTGCTCGACATCGATCATTGTCACCATGGCAGTCGACTACCAAGCATAAAACCTGTAGTCTTACACCAGTCGACTTGGACCAGTCGACTGACACCTATGTCAGTCGACTGCTGTCGGACAAAACCTTAAACACCAAGTTGTTTGAGCATCCGATCGTCGGGTAAACCCTCAAACATCAAGTTTGAGCCTCCGACACTCAGTCTTAGTCACTTGGCCAAGTCCACATCATCCCTCATGGAGTTCCCCACCGAAGCTCTCTTCCCTCGGCCTACGTCCCTCGGATGCGCCAAGCACATGGCTTCGCAACGCCATCCTTCGCGTCTCATGCCCTCGAAGTATGCTTGCCTTGGGCCTCACTCCATTCGCTCCCCATCTGGTGGTCCCTCGGATGCACCAAGTGCACGACTTCACAATGTCATCCTTCACCGACTCAAGGACCCCGAGCCTAGTGAACTTACCAAGTCCTCAAGACTTCCCACATGCACCAAGTGCATGGCTTCGCAATGCATTTCTCACCAAGCACCAAGCGCACGACTTCGCAATGCTTTGGACTTTTCCACACCAAGCTCCATGCTTGGATTTTCCATGCCAACCCCATGTTGGACTTTCCCACACCAAGCTCCATGCTTGGATTTTTCATGCCAACACCATGTTGGACTTTCCCATGACAATCCCATGTCATGAGTTTTGTCTATCATCAAAATACTATCAAAGTACTGCTCGAGTCAAACTCGAGTCAACCTGGGCCGATTGCACCAACAGTATTTTGTTATTGCTATTTGTTTTCGCTGTGCTAACAATAATTGTAGATAAGCAATCGAACGAACGCAATTGAATTCCAAGCAACGAAGTGAAATCGCTATTCACCCCCCTCTAGCGACGCTAAGGTTCCTAACATAAATGACCCTAGAAAAATAGTTATTAATTAAAAAATTCACTTAAAACAAATTTCTTAGAAATTTTAGGAGTTTTTCTAAAATTTATATCGACTTGTTATAGCAGTTAACCAAGTTGGGGAATTATTGAAAGGTGGTTTAATTATTTGAGTGATTAGTGTGATTAATCAAGGGTTAATGAGGTTAACACTAAGTTTGGGTATATATAAGTAGAGGTTGATTTTTCTTCTAATCCGACTCAGTTCCTTTCTTCTTTGCCTGACTACTTTCTTTTTCTTTCTGTCTTCTTTTATTTCTCCATGGGGTGCTCAATCTGAAGCATTGCTGGCTCAAGACAACCAAGCAACCGAGAGCAGGAGCTGGCAGCCTAGCATTCTCGATGACGAGCTCAATACATTGTGCCACCGTCTCGAGCTATTCCTATTTCTCTTCTCCTCTTTCTGCTTGATAGTGAGTTCTGATCAGAAGCATTGCCCCCTCGCGAACTGATCCTAAGGCCAAGAGGAGAGTCGATAGTTGTTCGTCTCTGCGATGACTCTTGATATAGGGCAAAGTCTCCTTGATGTTGGCGATATATGATTTCTGATCGGCTGAGTTGTTGTCGCACTTGGGAAGTTCGATACCATTGCTGCTCATATTGGGTTGAGGGTTGATCAATGACCCATAGCACAACTCTTCACCATCAGCGAGTGACTTTATTTTTGGTAACATTCCATTAACCTTCTTTGTTTCTTGAAATTAAGGGTGAGGAGAATGATAAGAGGAAGTTTATGGTGATAGGTTGTGAGGGTTGTGGAAACAGAGTTTCCTTGTGAATCCAATTCAGCAATGGACTCGAATTTGATACATTAAATTGAAGCGAGAAGCTGAACGATTACATCTAAGTTGGGTGAGTTTGTATACAGATATGTTATTGGAAGTATATCATGTTTGTGGATAATTTTGTGTTGATTTGTTGATTTATAGCAAATGGAAAGGGATTTTGTTTTCTGATTGTAGAGAGGTAAGTCTTAATTTAAATATGTAGTGATATAGATACCATGTTTACGGTAGTGTTGTTATTGGTTATTGATTAACAATTAATGAGGGAGGTGGATCAACTCAGTGGATAATGTATTGATGAGGGTTAGATTAATCGAGGTAATAAGAATCGATCAGAATTTGATTCAATCATTGGATGTACGAATAGAACTTAGTTGTATTCTATGTTTATGTATAGAACTTTGATTTGAGACAGATTTGTGGACGCGAAGACCATCAGCATAGTCTACATATCAGGTGGGTGATTTCTCTTTGACTCTTGTAGATCTTGATCTTAATGCATGAACTCTATTAATAATAGATGGAATTACCTTGACTCCACTCTACTTATTCTTGTGCTTGATATTTAGCCGTTGAACTTTGAGAAACTCATTCGATATCTATACAGTCTCGCTTCATCACTATTGTTGGTTACATATACTATATATGTTTGATCTATAGATGTTGCATAAGTGCATGTAGCTAAGTACAATTATAGTCCTTGATCTGGTCATCATGTTATACCACTAGAGTTGGTGATGGTTATAATTGTAGACTTGGTTGTCTTATTGCATTACCTTGCATTGAGCATTCCCTGTCAGCCATGGTTGCCGGGTATGATTGAGTTGGTCGTTAGTGAAGTCCTATTTATGAACTGGAGGTCCTAGCATGGTTTGTCTGTCTATTGTATATGGCTCTCTATGAGATAGAGAGTGTGTTGTGGGTTTACGTGCATAGAGAATTTATCATCACATTATACGCATGTTGTCGGCTATATCTTCCTTGTGGATGAGAAAGTCATCAATCATACCGGCCCACCCGACCACTCGGGGTAGTGGTTGTGGGAGTTGTGGGCGGTTGTTGTACTGCAACACTCGACCACTGTGGGATAGTGGCAATTAGAGTTGCGTGCAGCTTGTCCTATCGTGCAGCACTCGGCCACTCTTAGATAGTGGTAGCTAGAGTAGCTAGCAGATGGGACTCTTTATATGTATCTAGATAGCTACTTACTCATATTTTCCATTTAGCCACTCGAGAGTAGTGATAGCTGAAGTTGGGACAGTTGTCATGTCGTGCCACTTAGGCCACACGGGGTTGTGGTAGCGAGTTGGTGTGCAGGCAGTGACCATGCGTACGCATTGCCATATGTGGTGGCGCATATCTGTGTGATACATATTGCATATGCTTGTAATATGTTGTATTTGTTTGAGCTATGATTGCTGCATATGTTTGTACATCATCATACATACCATTTGCATGTTATATACTGTTATTTGTGATGCATTTGGCTATGAGTATGATCGGTGTGGATCCTTGTTAGTTTTATTCATTATACTTAGTGGATTTGGTTGGTGTATAACATTTGATTATCATTATGATACTGCATTGGATGGATCAGGTTGGTATATAGCATTTGATTATTATTATGATACTGCATTGGATGGATTAGGTTGGTGTATAGCATTTGATTATCATTATGATTTTGCATCGGATGGTCCAGGTTAGTCTATTTATTTTTTTTATTACTAGACCATTATGGATTATTTATTATTGTTTGGGAGACTTTGGAATTCTTATATGATGTTTATGCACTATCTAATCTCTACCGCTGAGTTTTATACTCACCACCACATAACCTAGGTTTTTCTGTCGCCCAGGTAGTAGGTAGAAGATTCATTGAAATACTTGGGGCTCTGCCAATTGATCCCATCTCATCCCACTCCCGAGGGTTATTAATGTTGGTTATCTTACGTTTTATATTTTGGATTTGAGTTCATGTGGTGAACTGTATTGTTGAACTTCTGTTTGGGTTTTCGTTTACCTTTACAGATCTGTTACAGTATTTCTTTTTATATATGGTCGGTCCTATCGGTATGCAATTAGGTTGAGTTTTATAACTCATATGGTGATAGTCTTCCACTGTTGTTTTACATATATTTCATATATAATGTGTTTGGATGTGGCTAAATGGCCTTGTATCGATTGTATCTTATATTGTAACTAGGGGGTGTCGTCCGATGGTCGAACAAAGTATACCTCTAGGGTGTGACACAATAAGATTACAACAACCAAATACAAGAAATACAAAAGTAAATACAAGAATAAGTGAAAAACACTGTACAACAATGATCTCTTGATTTTTTGCTTGTTTGGTTGCTTTGAATGCCTTGGAAGGTTTGGAATGCAACAACCCCCTCCCAAATGCTCAAGAACCGGCTTTTTCTCCTTCTCTCGCAACCTGCATTTAAAGGCTTCACTCGGGCTGGATTTTCACTTGGCAGTTGACTACCAAAAGGCCCCAGTCAACTTCCCCCTTATCCGTTGTCTCACAACAGAATAATCCATGTAGGATTCTACTCAATGGACACCTGAGCAGTCGACTACCATTACCATCAGTCGGTCGCCAAGCCTTCAGTCGACTGCCCAGTCGACTATGAGACCTTTTGTATTCGTGTCCACTAACACTAGTCGACTGCCCATCTATGGTAGTCAACTAGTATAACCCACCAGTCGACTGCCAGAGCTATAACAATAATCGAGCTACAGTCGACTACTCACTAGTCGATTGGGTCATAACTGTAGTCAACTGCTTAGAGTCAACTGAGCCTTTGAGTGTCGAACACTCAACCAGTCGACTGGCCAAAGCCATTAGTCAACTGATACACCTCAAAATTGAGGTTTAACCCAAGTATGATCCCCTCATACTTGACACTCACCCATAGCCTAGACCTAAGCCTTCTAGCCACTTCCATCAGTCTTACACCCTCAGGGTCCATCCGAGTCATCCACGACTCATTCACTCTTCGCACAAGCCTTTAAGTACTTTCATCAGTTGTGTCATGCTATTGGGTGCCCTTAGCCTAGACCTAAACCTTCAAGTCACTTCCATCAGCCTCAAGCCCTTGGTTCAAGTCCATGACTCCTCACCCTTGGCCCTAGCCTTCAAGTGCTTCCGTCGGCCATATCATGCTAACGGGTCTACTTTGCCAAGTCTCCAAACTTGGACTTTCACCGCCAAGACTACACCCTTAGACTTCCCTTTACTAAATATCCATATTTGGACTTTCACCGCCAAGATTACACCCTTGGACTTTCCCTTTGCCAAATATCCAAATTTGGACTTTTGTCGCCAAGATTACACCCTTGGACTTACATGGTCAAGACTACACCCTTAGACTTTTCCTTGCCAAGTATCTATACTGAGACTTTCCCTTGCCAAGAATCTATTCTTGGACTTTTCCTTGCCAAGACTTTAATCTTAGACTTCTCAATTGCTAAGTATCTATACTTGGACATTCCTTGCCAAGTCTCTAAACTGGGACTTCCACTCGAGTCTCACTTGAGCTAGGTCAATCTTGACATGAGGTCGATTGCTCCAACAATCGCCTCCTAACAATCCTCCCAATATAACTTTGGATATCCCAAACATCCACTTGTCATATGGTCAACATATAGTCAAACCATATTGATAAACACATTGAAAATCTCATTGTCAAATCCATTATCAAATATCAAAACCCTACTTGAGTCCCACTCGATTCTAGTCAATCGTGACCAGGGTCGATTATGTCAATAATCTCTCCCTTTTTGATGTTTGATAACACCTTTAAGTTAGGCTATCCTATAAGCCCAACTATGTCTTTTCTTATGTCAAAGCATAATGAAGGTTTATCTAACTTAAACCCTCATTTCTCCCCCTTTGACATACATCAAAAACCCTACCAAAGGTTTTCAATGTCTCATCTCCAATGAGATCCTACATTCTCCCCTTTGGTACAAAATCATCCTAAATGCCTTCATTCTCCTTAGTGATACTCTCTTATCACTAAATGAGAGGCAATCCTTATTCTCCCCCATTAAAAACATCCATCATCCATTGATGGATAAACTTCCCCTAAAAGTTTACTCTCCCTTGACCATTGCACTAACAATGTCCTTGGAGAGTTCCTAAGCTTATAGGAAATCTAAACAATAAAAATAAGGGTAAAAGTTCAAACTTGAACTTTAACCTCCCTTAAAATTTGATACTCCACCCTAACTAACGCTCCTAATCATTTTCAATGATAATTTCACTCTTCCAATGCTTGTACAAGCATTCCATAGGGTTAGGAGAGGCAAGGGTTCATAGGGGTTCTTATAGATGGCTAAACAAATCTTGTTCAGTCGAAATCAGACCCATCAATCAACTATGTTAACAACCAGTCGACTGTCACTCACATCAATCGATTAGCTTACTACAATAGTCGTCTACCCTCTAATTTTTTAAAAATCAGAGTTTTCAGACCCAATTTTGAAAATTCATAAGTAAATATATGATTTTTAAAAAATCTTGAAATTTCATACATATATTACTTATGTCACATAGTCCATGACTTGTAAATTAACTTTCTTCATGATTCATTTATGTTATATTATGAGTTTGAGTTCATATAAATGCATCATATGAGCACATTGAACTTAATTCATTTTCCTAACACCTTACATGTGGTTAGGGTGTATCAATACCTACACATGTCATCATATGGGTTTTGTGAGATGTAGATTTTGTTCTTTCCTAAATCTAAGGGTTCATACATTATACCTAGGCATATCCATTTGATTCCTTTATCTAGGACATCAAATAATGACATTGTCCTTAATTTCAATTTGATTACCTAAATGCATGAATTTATGATCATGACATAAATGATTTGCATAAATTGAAACATTTGCCCATGATTCATGATGTCATGACATGATATAGTTAAACCTAAGTATTAACATGACATTAAACAATCTAAGTATTATCATGACATCTTAAATGATTATATTAAGTATGATATCATGACATGACATATGACAAACAAAGCATATCATATATATATAATACAAAGGTATAGAAATACCTAAGTCTTAATTCCAATCTCTATTTTCTAGAATTATATTCAATTTTCCATAATGCCTATTTAACCCCTCAAGTGTGCCAAAAATCTAAAATGACACACTTTTGACCCTAAACTTACTTGTGTCAATTTTGATCAATTTTTCATCCTCTATTAAATTTATTGACACATCCTAAAATCTTTTAGGATTATAATCTAAACTCATTTCCAAGGTATCACATTACCTTGAAAATGCCCTAAAGTGTCAACTTTACCATGGTTATGTTAATTACCCATCAATTTAAGGTTGACACACTCTAAATCCATCTAGCGTGAGGGAATCACGCTCCTAAGAATCCAATACCTATTGGAGCTCCTTGGGTTTACTAGGTACTCACTAGGGATAACTTCCCTTAGTACCTTCCTAATGACCCTCCTAGGCTTAGAAGCGATGGTCATTGTGGTCTTCTCCAGATTAACTCTAGGGATTGCCTCCCTTATAACCTTGCTAATGACTTTCTTAGATTTTTTTTAAAATCTTAACCACTAGACACCTACTATGGTCCACTCTAGGTATGACTTCCCTTGTGACCTTGGCATTCCTAGATCTAGTATTTGTTCCATAGTTAAATGAAACATTATGATAGGTAGGCTTTTCTACCTTAGACTTAGGTTTGTGACCCAAACCCTTCTTGTCCTTAGGTAAGTCTTCTCTCCTAGAACCTAGATTTTGTCTATTTGACCCTTGAATCATATTTTCCATTTTCTCAAGCTTTGATCTCAAAGCTTGATTTTTTACTTCTAATTTTTCAAATTTTGATTGTCCATTATTTCTTTGGACATTTTGTTTTTTCCGAGGCATGTGTCTAAATTTCTTAGGGTTATTGCCTATGTTGTTCTTATCCTTAGGTAAGATGATTCTCAAACTATCCTGAATCCTATAGTCATGAGATTTAGCACCTAAGCAGAAGTATTTATTGCTAACATGCTTCTTATGAATAATTGCAAGTAAATTATGAGATACAACACTAGCACGATTTGTAATATATCGGAAAAAATTATTTTTTTAATAATAATATAATTTAAAGTGAAATAAATAAAATAAATAAATTTATTTATTAAAAGGAAATTTAGTTATTTATTAGTATTTTGGTTGATAATTTTGGGATAAGATTTTATTGGGTTGGACTAAATCTAATCACCATGTTGATTAAGTCAATTAAGCCTAAGGTTATATAAATCAAACCCTAAGTTAGGAAATCCTATGTTTTATTTTTGCCCTTTTCCTCTCCCCCGTGCACTCTCCTCCTTTCCTCCGCTTGAGTTCCCATTGCCGCCTCCACCCGTTTCCTCCTATGTCACCCATCAATGCACCGCCGCACTCCCCGCGCCACCCACACCAATGCGCCACTATTGTCGCCTTCAGCCTTGCCTTCAGCCACCTCATACCACTACTGACCCTTGCCAGTGCGCACAGAAGCGTCGCACCCGAAGGATCACGCCGCTACTACTCCCACTTCACCGCCGATGCAAGCACCGCCCATGCACACAACGTCGGCTTCCTCCGCTTCTCCCTCCGCGACTGCTCTTTCCAATGCCTAGCTCGGTCGACCACCTACCGATCGGTGCCACCTCCTAGCGCCGGTGCCCTGAGCTCGATTTGTCACTGCCGAATAACCCTTGTTCTCTTCCTCAGCCGAGATCACCAGATCTCCTTCCCTCTGTGCAGGGTGTCATTAAAAGAAAAGGGGTAACAGTTTTGCATCGACTAGTTTTGTTGGCCTACTCTTCTACCGTGGGTAATTTCTTTAACCTATTAGTGTCAGGCCTTAGTGTCAATCATGAGATGATTGATTAGGGATCATATGTATCATATTTCATTAATAACAGGCAAGGTTTGCTTATTATATTATTCCTTATCTGTGCTATATGAATAATATAATAGTGTCCTTGAATAGTAGGTTCAGGTTTACAACATATCAATTGGTTGAATTGATAGTGAGAGTCTATAGACATATATATATAGAACACTACTCTTAATTATTCCTAGTCATATTAATATGCAAGGACAATATTAATGTATAGAGACTAGCATGTAGGTCAATTAATGACTTAATCTCACAAGTCATGCATATGTGATATCAAGTTGACACATGGGTACATATTAGAGACTATGTACTGAATTGACCTGCCATGAGAATGTTTCATGGATCGTTATATGAGTGTCATAAACATTCTCATGTGACTATTAGTATGAATAGTCCTTAGACCTGAAGTCACTACGGTTCCCTATATAATGAGTTGTATACTTTGGCTTCATCAAACGTCACCCGTAATAGGGTAATTATAAAGGTGATCACTAGGTATATAATAAGTTATATGAAGGGATGTGAGTGATATAGATGAGATCTATCCCTTCCATATAACAAAAGTGATATCTATGGGCCCCTTGATAGAGTAGGACTGCTAAAATTCATGGTCATGCTCAAATAAGTCAATATAAGATATTGAACTTATTTGGTTGAGTAGTCTACTTGGAGATCAAGAAACTCATGATTGATAAGAGGATGACACAGTCTATGCCTTATTGATCAATCTAGATATCAAGGATAGAAGGACTGAGTCATACAAGATAGTAGTCACGGAAAGGTTATGTCGGATATCGACATTCTCATCACTTGGGTAGCAATGATATATTGCTAGATGCCACTCATTGTTTATGTCTCTAAAAGGATTTTAGAAACATTGCCAACATTACGAGAATCTATTGGGTCACACACTTAGGACATGTGAGTTGGAGATGGCTCATGGGATGAGCCATTGGGCCATCGGGTTGAGTCTAATGTAGATTATACTCATTGAGTGGGACTCAAGGTATACCCAATGAATTTGACTCAAGTTAGACTTAATTCAAATTCAGATTGAGTAGGACTCAAGGTATACCCGATGAATCTGACTCGAATTAGACTCAAGTCAAATTCGGATTGAATGAGACTCACCATTAAGAAGGGTTGCATGATCATTAAGATGGAATTAATTAGTTATTAATTCCATGGAAACCAAGAGTCACAAACCCTTCATATTCAATGGTTGAATATAAAAAGGGGATTGGATGAGACTTTGGTGACGTTGTGGTTTTGTTGTTGCTTGAGTGTGATTTTCTTCTCCTTCTTCTTCTACCTTCTTGGTCGAATCAACATCTTGTGGCTAGCACCACAGTTTGGTTCCTCTTCTTCTCATAGTTTGTGTGGATACCATGGAGGCGTGGACATCTTGACCGCGCTTAGATCCAGACACCTTGAACACAAGTGTTGCTGATAGGATTGCAAAGGGCTCGCATCAAAGGTAACTACGATTCTCATAGGATAGAATCGATCAAACGAGTATAGTTTTCACATGGATCTCTGGAGGGATCCTATTTTTCCACTGCTTATGTTCTTGTAAAATGTTTCGAAGCGCGCATAGGTTCCCTACATAACCATCTCATTGTTCTTTGGATTTCAAATCTATTGAGTAGTGGTTTCTAGGAGAGGTTGTGATATGTTGATTTCGGGAATTAGGATTATTGGAATTGGATGTGGTTTGCAGTTTAAATGGTTGATTCAAATTAGAGTATTATAGCTGCTATTAGACGACTAATAGGTGAAAAAGTCGATCTGGGGTTTAATGGGCTAAGACCTGTGATCAGTGGAGGAATTCCTACGGGTTACCAATCTAATTTGTGAGTTGTTTTAGAGGTGGATTGTTTTATATATGCTAGAGATGAGTGAACCGAGCAAGTGAATTGATTTGAAGAATTGATGAAGGTTGTTATAGCTGTGACATCTTGCGGATTTATAGGTAGTGAAGATTATAGGAGAGGTTATCAAATTGGATTTTTCGTTGTTCCTAATTGGGTTGTTAGTTAAGTCAGATCTGTGATTTGCATTTTGAATCAGGGAATGGATGTGTGTTTCAGATAAGCTGTGGTTGATTGGAACAGTGGGAGGACCTTGATTCATGACTATCTTTTGGACGTGGAGATTCTAAGATAAGTCTTTGTATCAAGTGAGTGGTTCCTTCTTTGACCTCTTTAGATTTTAGTGCATGATTATTTTGGTTACATTGTTTACTTAGGTTATGTTATATTTACACTTTATGTTGTCTGCATAGTGTTTGATTGATATTACGGTTATGTGCTTATTTATTGCTTCGGTAAATTTGTAGATGTTACTGGTATATGTTTCTTTAGTTATTATTTCGGTTGATATTTTGATTGAGACTAGTAGATATAGTATAATTTAGATGAGGTTATTCCGTAGGAGCGAATCTAAGGAATGAAACAATATTAATAGAACCCTAAGTGTTGGAACCCTAGGCGTAATAAGCCGGACATGCTTACTGGTCGATGCTACTGGTATATACTTATCTATTATTTTGGTTGATTTTGTGATTAGACTAGTAGAGGTAGTATGATTAAGATGAGATTAATCCTTAGAGGGTATATAACGATTCTCATATCTTGGCTGTCAACTATGTCTCTCATTCGTGGTTGAGAGAGTCTACAGTTGAGGTTCCCTACCTATGAACTATGGTTGCTTTGTATACCTATGGTTGATCAGGTCTCCCATTCATGGTTGAGAGAATCTATTGTAGAGTTATATTCTTGGACTACCCATTCAGAGTTAGTGATAATTGATTTTGTGTGTTGCCTGTAGCTAGGTAGCTACCTTACATCTTAATTGCCCACGAGATCTATTCGTAGTAGCATGTTGTTGCATGCATGATTGAACTGGTAAAAATAGTATAATTTAGACAAGATTAATCCTTAGAAGGGAATGTAAGGAATGAAACATCATTTTATGGAACACATGCTTATTAGTAGATTGATGATCTTTAACGGCCTTGATAGGCGTTTCATATTAGATGTGTTGGAACCCTCGCTTAACCACCTCGATGAGCTTATTGGTAGATTGATAATCTTTATCAACTTTGATAGATATTTCATGTTATATGTGTTGGATAATCCTAGGCTTAACGTCCTAGGATAATCGACTGCCCACGAGAACCATTCGTGGTAGCATGTTTTTGCGTGTAGTCGATAGCTAGATAGCTATATATATTCTGTCTGCCCACGAGGCCCATTTGTGGTAGCATATCGTTGCCCGCAGATATTGAGTCTTTATATTGCCTGTCTACCCATGAGTCTCATTCGTGGTAGCATGTAGTTGCATGTAGACAATGCTCTGTATATTGCATATCTGCCCACGAGTCTCATTCATGGTAGCATGTTGTTGCTCGTAGATAGTGCCCTTTGGTATTACCTCGAGAGCCATTAGACTTTATTGTGGTAACTTGATAGTTATTGCTAGTAGATTTGCAGTTGGTTGTGTATGTCATAGGTGCATTTATTATATTGCTGACCAGGTTTGTTGCGGACCGATATTGATGCTTTGAGGTTTGGGTTACTCTAGTTTGTTTCCTTTGACCTCCATTATGTTTATATGATCATACACTATCTTCTATCCACCCACTGAGTGGTTGTACTCACCCCCTCTTCTCTTATTCTCTAGGTTAGTTGATAGAGAGGGTGTGTCCTATTGACCTACCTTTGTGTCGCTCAGAGAGTCCCTTACCGTGCTAGTCCCACTGCATTCGTCGAGATATCGTTCTGTTTCCTTTATTGTTATCGTAGTTTGTTTATGCACTTTGGTTTTGTCGCAATTTGATTTGGTGTTATAAATCTAATTTACTTTTAAGTGATTTATATTTTAGTCGTGCATGCATGCAGTTAATAAAATAATTGTATTTTATATTATTTCAAAGTGTTTACTATATCTAGTTCCAACGATGTATTTCAGAATATTGTCACTAAGGGGCTCCTCCGTCATTTGGATGACAATTATGCCCCCAGGGCGTGACATGATTTTTGTGATAAAATCGAAGGTGCATTATTAAATGTTACATTGGATTTTACCTTAGAAACTCCCCCTATATGTGAAGCTCCTCTAACGTCTTTCCTTGGGAGACTCTCCCTCGGACATTGACTTCTATAGTGACCCTTTTGTTGTCATTTAAAGTACACTATGCGTTCTTTGCTCTTGCAAATTGGGGCTCTGACATCCTTCGACTTCTCCTTGGCCTTTTGTGTCACTTGAGCCGTCTTCTTAATTCTTTTGGGGCACTTGCTCTTATAATGTTCTTATTCTCTACACTCAAAATATATAATATATTTTTTATTTTTATTGACTATGCTTGAGTTACTTATAGGGGTAGAGGAATCACGAGCTTGCTCTTCATCTCTTCTGGATATAGAAGCTTCTTCTTGTCCCTATATTGAGGATCTAATCTCCTCCCCCTCAATTCTAGAGGTGGAGGATTCTTCAACCTCCTCTTCTTCCTCAGATGTTGAGCATTTCTTAACTTTCGACACCTCAAGCTCTTGAGGTGATGAGCTCTCTTACTCGACTTTTTCTTTATCTTGTGTCGGTGAAGGGTTTTTATGAAATTTTGCCAAATTGCTTCATAGCTCATTGGCATCCTTATGTCACCTAATTTACATAAAATATCATCAGGGATTAAATTAATTAAAAATTTTGTTACCTTAATATTTGTCTTGAACTTTTGGACTTGTTCCTCCATCCACTTTTTCATCTTGAGGAATCCTCCCTTCTTGCCCCATGGAGGTTCGAACCCTTCCATTAAGATGAATCAATCTTCAATGTTTATCATGAGGAAGGTTTCTATACTTGTCTTCCATTTATTAACCCCACCAAAATCCCTCATCATTGGCCAAATCCATCTTCTCTACTCCTCTAGCGCTTTTGCTCTCTTGGCGATTAGTCCTTGAAGAGCAACCTGGCTATGATACCACTTGTTGGTATCTTTCGAACAAGCCTAGCTATGATATCACTTGTTGGGGATCATTGGATGCGCTAGAGGGGGTGAATAGCGTCTTTGTGATTTCTTCATTCAATCACATTCATGCTCGTCTACAACTTGTTAGTATGCAACAGAATACAAAATAAATACAAACAAATACGAAACACGAAAACACACACATAAAATAATAATTTTTATACGATTCAGAACCTACAATTCCTATTCCACGGTCAGATTTTAATTTCTGCTCCACTAAACCTTGTCTCCTTCTCAGCAATATGCCGGAGGTGGAGAAAATCTCTTACAATGAGATTACAACAACCAAATACAAAAGTAAATACAAGATCAAGTGAAAAATACTTTACAAGAATGATCTCTTGATTGCTTGCTTTGGAAGGTCTAAAATGCAGCAACAAAACCCCTCCCAAATGCTTAAGAACCAGCTTTTTCTCCTTCTCCCGCAACCTACATTTAAAGGCTTCACTCGGGCTGGATTTTCACCTAGCAATCGACTGTCAAAAGGCCCCAGTCAACTACCCCATTATCCTTTATCTCACAATGGACTAATCCACATAGGATTTTGCTTAACGAACACCATAGTAGTCGATTGTCATTACCATCAATCGACTACCAAGCCTTCAGTTGACTGCCCAGTCGACTACGAGACCTTCTATGCTTGTGTCCACTAACACCAGTCGATTGCCCATCCATGGCAGTCGACTGCCAGTGGGCAGTCGACTGGTATAACCCATCAGTCGACTAATAGAGCCACAACACCAGTCAAGCTGCAGTCGAATACTCACCAGTAGATTGGGTCATAACCCCAATCGACTGCTTCGAGTCAACTGAGCCTCCGAGTGTTGAACACTCGACCAGTCGATTGGCCAAAGCCATTAGTCTACTAATACACCTCAAAATTAAGGTTTAACCCAAGTATGATCCCTTCATACTTGACACTCTCCGATAGTCTAGACCTAAGCCTTCTAACCACTTCCATCAGCCCCACTCCCTTAGAATCCATTCGAGTCCTCTACGACTCATTCACCCTTCACACTAACCTTCAAGTGCTTCCATCGGCTATGTCATGCTATTGGGTATCCTTAGCCTAGAACTAAGTCTTCAAACCACTTCCATCAGCCTCAAACCCTTGGTTTGAGTTCACGACTCTTCACCCTTAGTCCTAGCCTTTAAGTGATTCCATTATCTATATCATGCTAACGGGTCTACTTTGTCAAGTTTCCAAACTTAAACTTTCACTGTCAAAATTACACACTTGAACTTACGTGACCAAGACTATACCCTTGGACTTTTCCTTTATCAAATACTCATATTTGGACTTTTGCCGCTAAGACTACACCCTTGGACTTACGTGACCAAGACTACACCCTTGGATTTTTCCTTGTCAAGTATTGATACTTAGACTTTCTCTTGCCAAGAATCCATTCTTGGACTTTTCTTTGCCAAGACTCCAATTTTTGACTTCCCAATTGTCATGTATTCATACTTGGACTTCCCTTGCTAAGTCTCCAAACTTAGACTTCCACTCGAGTCTCACTCGAGTTAGGTCAACTTTGACTTGAGGTCGATTGCTCTAGCAATCATCTCATAACAATCTCCCTCATATGACCTTGGATATCCCAAACATCCACTTATCATATAGTCAAAATATAGTCAAACCATATTAATAAACACATTGACAATTTCATTGTCAATCCCATTGTCAACATTAAAACCCTACTTGAATCTCAATTGAATCTGATCAATCGTGATCTGAACCGATTGCACCAATAACTTTTTGGATAGTTAAAATATATCATCCTCCATTTTATGATCGACCCTCATAAAATCACAATTATTATTATATTGTACTTGTTGTATAGTTTTGCACTCCGACCCATCGGGGTATGATTTTTGCATAAAAAATCTCTATTTTTCTTTGTGATAGGATTTTCCTTCGATTAAGGTTCATCTTTAGATGTATTTGAAACATTTTTCGATAATAACTCTACGAGGTATTATTGTTCAAGTAAAATAATATTTTTTATTGTCGCCAATTAAAGATGATTTTGAATTTTTTTAAATTTCTCTCCGGTAGGACTAAGATCCATGGTTGCCATTATTGAAATACCCTCTTAAGATTGTTCGATGTTGATCCAATAATTTGGATTCGACTATTTAGCTTGTTGAGAATTTGACAATTCGAATTGATGAAGTTCGGTATGATAATATGAATCTAATATCCTTTATATTCTTGACGTATTATTTTTGATATTGTCGTCACCGACATAGTCATATTGTGATATTGTCAGTTGTCGAACACCTTCTTAGATATTGATATATTTTTTCAGATAAATTTAAATGTTTATGATTTATTAGCAATCATCTCTTAAAATATAACGATCTATGACTCGAAAAAAAATAGCAATTCAAATTTCGAATTTCAGCTAATTTTCCACTAGAGAGAAGAGAGGGAAGAGGGTATAAGAAGAAAGCTTATGTTGCTTGTGACGATGAGAACAGGTGAAAGGAGGTGCATGCCCAGGTGTGAAAAGCATTAATTGATTTAATACCAATTAATTCCCATCTGCATGCATTATATTTCAGTACCGACAATCATAATTAATTATTTAATTAATCAATTAATTATTTTGTTTTTTGATCTTCAATAATAATTATTTAATTAATTAACCAATTAATTATTAATTGATAATTAATTTTCCCTGTGGGATCGTCGCCAGCCCGCACATAACTAATTAATTAAATTTTAATTAATCAGATAATTAATCTCAATTACATCATTGTCAATTAATTAGTTAATCAATATCAATGATTTAATTATTTTTTAATTTATTTTGAAGTAAAATTAATTATCAATTTCTAATCACCCCTTGAATGGTTCCTAGCAAATTAATGTTCATACAACTATCATTCATGCATTTACATACGTAAACTTAGTTGGGCTTGGCTATGTTGATAAGTGCATGGGAGTGAATCGTAAAGATTTAAAATTTGATTTCCAACGAGAGTGTTCTTTGCCCATGCACTTCCTAATATTGATTCCTGAATTACCTCCCTCCTAATTTAATTTGCACACACCAATAGGTAAATTCCAATGATCTTATCTCCTTTGATGCAAGCTTCAAACTGAGCTTCCTACTTCGTCTAAGCATCTCCCTGAGTTCTTTCTTCTCTCAAGTTGCTTCCTTGAGGGTTTCGCCCTAGCATCTTCCACCTTCATTGCGATATTCAACTAGATGTGAACTATTCCCATGACTCTCTATTTGAGCCCAATCATCTTGGTGTCCACTTTCAAGTCATGAACTTATTGCAAAGGCATGAATTGTGAAACCTCATTTGAGCTCCCTCCTTCAATTCCCTACTCATTTCGAGCATCTTATACCTTCATCAAAAAGATCTGGTGAGTGCAAGAGCTACTTTCGCATCTCTTCAATTGAGCCCAAGCATCTTTAGGGCTTCTTTTGGATACTAATTTATTTTTGACTCTTGTGTAGGGGATCGTTGGAACGCTAGAGGGGAGGGGGGGTGAATAGCGTCGTGCTATACGTCGATGGAATTCGTTCGCGTGTTCGTCTATAATTTTCGTTAGCGCAGCGGAATATAGATAGTAATAACAATAACGAAATAAACAATCACACGAACACAAATATATAACATGGTTCGGAACCGAATGGTTCCTGCTCCACGGATCGAGCTCTAAAGAGCTCTAGTGATGCACACGCAATTACTAATCACAAATAACTCCTTCTCGACATAAGTCGGAGGTGGAGAAATCCCTTACAATTGATTACAACAATAATTTAAATGCTACAAGCAAATACAACATGAAATACAAAAGACAAGTAAAGAAAACTTTACAACACTTTGCTTTTGAATGCTTGCTTGCTAGGTTGATCGAGTAGCACTTGGAGACCCTGAATTGCAGCAGCAACTCGCCCCAAAACACCTCAAATTAAAGAACCTTGGTATTTTCCTCCTCCACGAGCTCCTTTTAAAACTTCTACCTGTGCTGGAAAATGCCGATCAGTCAACTGATCGGGACCATCAGTCGACTGATGTCATTGTTGTCGTGAGACAACGGTTAGATCCACTCTGGAAAGATCCAATGGATCCATCATTAGTCGACTGATTGTGACCATCAGTCGACTGATAGAGCCTCCACTCGACTGCTAACCCCAGTAGTTGAGTCAGACTCCATTCTGTGCCTGAAAAACTGAGCACCAGTCGACTGATCACACGATCAGACCTCCGACCAATCACCGACCGCCCGGCTATGGCGGTTGATCATCAAGTAAATTCCAAAGATAAACCCTAGTTGACTCACACCAGTCGACTGTCATATGACACCAGTTGACTGACACACCTCAAATATGAGGTTTTAACCTCAAACATGAGGTTTAACCCAAGTATGGTTCCCCTATACTTGCTAGACCACTCGTAGCCTAGACCTAAGCCTTCTAGCCACCTCCATCAGTCTCACGCCTCTCGGATCCCTCCAAGTCATCCATGACTTGTTCATCCATTGCGCTAGCCTTCAGGTGCTTCCATCGGCTATGTCATGCTAACGGTGTCTACACCGCCAAGACACATTGGACTTACGCCGCCAAGACTCCGCTTGGACTTTACGCGCCAACCATTGGATTTATGCTGCCAAGACTCCCTCTTGGACTTTACACCGCCAATATCAAAACCCATTGGACTTCTCAAATGCCAAGACTCAAGCTTGGACTTTCCCTTGCCAACCCATGTTGGACTTTCCTTGCCAACCCATGTTGGACTTTCCATTGCCAAGACCCATGCTTGGACTTTCCTTGCCAACCCATGTTGGACTTTTCATTGCCAAGACCCATGCTTGGACTTTCCCAAATGCCAAGTGTCCCACTTGGACTTTCCATGCCAAGTACCCAAGACTTGGACTTTCCCATGACAATCACATTGTCATATGTTTTTGTCGAACATCAAAACATCTCTCGAGTCAAGCTCGAGTCCTGGATAATCGTGACCTGGGTCGATTGCACCAACAATCTCCCCCTTTTTGATGTTTGACAAAAACCAAACAAACCATTGAGTTAGACAATCTAACTCAAAACAATCATCCCCATCAATTTTCGCAATTGATGTCATTCTCCCAATTAATTCTCCCCAAAACATTCTCCCCCTTTTTGACTAACATCAAAAAGGTTCTCTCCAAGGAGGTCAATGTCTCATGTCCCAATGAGATCTTACAATCTCCCCTTTGGTCCAAGAATACCTAGGATGCCTACCATCTTCCTAGTAATAAGTCTCATATCAGTCAAGAGAGGCAATCCTATACACTCTCCCAATTTTCAAATTGGGTATCTCAAAATCCCTTTTTCTCCTCCTCATGAGGAAAAAATACCATCCATTATCCCATGATGGATACCTCCCCCTAAAGGCTTGCTCCCCCTTGACCATTGCACCAACAATGCCCTTGGGAAGTCCCTAAGCCAGGAACTCTAAACTATCAAAAATAAGGTCTAAAGTTCAAACATGAACTCTTTCATCCTTAAATTTGATACAAACCCTAAACAACTCTCCTAATCCATATCCAATGGATTTTCACCCTTTATAATGCTTCCTAAAGCATATCCTAGGGTTAGGAGTGGTTAGGGACCTTAACCGTAGCTGAACACGGGTTAAACATACCTTGTTTTCTCAAAATCAACATTGACAGTCGACTCTCTTAGCTACCAGTCGACTGCCACCCTCATAAGTCGACTGCCACCCAGGGCAGTCAACTGATAACTAAAATATCAGAATTTCATTTATTAGAAATGAAATTTGGAAAATCATAAGTAATTATATGTATATCGAAAAATTATGAAAATTCATACGTATATTACTAATAGGCAATACAATGGGTGAAAAATAATAAAAAAATATTTTACCCATAAAATTATCGAAATTGATACAAAATCCAAAAGTGAAGAAAAACTTCAAAGTTTTAGCTCACTTTGTATCAATCTCATCAATGGTGATTGCTATCAAAAGATAGACTTCACCAAGGTTTTTTAAAGTGATTTTAAAATGTTTTCAAAATCTTATTTTGGATCATATTCCTTGGGCTCAATGTACATGACTTGTACACAAGCTTTCCCAATGATCCACGTTTGAATTAAGATGAGTTTTAGTTCATCTAGATGCAAAAACTATGCACCTTGAACTCAACTCATATCCTAGCATCTCACATGTATCTAGGGTATATAAATACACATACATATCAATGTGATGTGAGATGTGAGTTTTGTTCTCCCTAATCTAGAGTTTCATACATTTTTCTAAGGCAACTCTACTTGATTCTCTTATAAATGAGACTTCAAATCATGTCATTGTCCTTAATTTAATTTTAATCAAATTAAATGCATGAAATGATCATGGCATAATGATAGCAATAACTAAGCATGGCCAATGATCATGATGTCATGGCATATGATTAAATCTAAAAATACATGACATTTAATCCTTAATCCTAAACATGATCATGACATATAAATGATGAAAATAAACATGATGTCATGGCATGTTATATGGAAAACAAAGCATGACAAATAAGATATAAAGGTAAATAATACCTAAATTTTAGTATTAATTGTCATTTGTTGGGATTATGTTCATTTTTCCATATTACCAAAATATCCCCCATGTGTGCCAAAAATCCAAAATGACACACTATAACCTCTAATCCTAAATTGTGCCAATTTAATTGATTTTTTATAATTCCAAAAATATATTGGCACATCCTAAAATCTTTTAGGATCATAATATCAACCTTATTTCCAAGGTACCCATAACCTTGAAAACTACCTAAAGTGTCACTTTTACCATGGTTGAGTTAACTACCCATCTAATCAAGGTTGACACACCCTAAATCCATCTAGCGTGAATCAATCACACTCTTAGGAACCCAAAACCTATTTGAGCTCCTAAAATTAATTAGGTATTCCTTAGGGATAACCTCCCTAGATCCTAATGACCCTCCTAGGCTTGTTAGCCTTGGTCATTATGGTCTTACCTAGGTTGACTCTAGGGATAACTCCCCTTGCAACCTTCTTAGTAGCTTCCCTAGGTTTCCTTGAAACCCTAGCCACTAGGCACACACCATGGTCAACTCTAGGGATGACTTCTCTATTGACCTTGGTCTTTCTAGACCTAGTTTGTGTTCCATAATCAAATGGAACACTATGATAAGCCACCTTATGTTGGATCGAAGCGGATCGCTAGAGGGGGGGTCGCTAAACCTTTTCGTTCGTTCGAAAACAATTAAATGCAGTGGAAAATAAAATTAAACACAAGAGAGACAAATGAGTTTTTACTTGGTTCGTAGCCTTCAGCTACTACTCAAAGGCCCTAATGGTCCTAGACCGTGTACGGAGGGAAATTCACTAAAAACACTCCTCCTCGTTGGAGGTAGGAGTTTGACGATTACAAAAAACCTTCAAAAGAAAAGATAGAAAGACAAACCCTCTCTTCTATTAATGTAAAGTGCAACGATAGAAAACCTCGATTAATAAAAGGAATTGCAATATTAAAGAGACGACAAATTAAAATACCAACAACTAAAGAATAGAAACTAAGCTAGGGTTGTTGACAAAGACTTAGAGAGTCGTCGGAGAATCGCAGAGTTGCAGAGGCTTTTGAGCACTTAGAGTTGATGAAAAACCCTAGGAGAGGCTCTCCTTTTATAGCCCTTGAGCCCCTTTTCGAGAGGATCTTCAACCAATAGGAATTGGGCACAAGACTCCTTGAAAAATGGTGATAAAGCTTGACTCCTCGAGGTTGATCATTGACCATCAGTCGACTAATGACCATCATCAGTCGACTGATGGCAACATCAGTCGAATGTTGACCGCAGATAGTCGACTGATGGACAGCAGTCGAGTCCTCCAAGCTGGCAGTCGACTGATGCTAGCTGAAACCAAAAGTTAGCTAAACAAAAATATTATTTCAACGGCCTCCGACCGTCCGATCTTGACCTAGACCACTGATGGGATGTCTTGGGTCGGATCTACGCTTAAGACTATCCTCGTAAGGAGGATACGACCTCACTTACGCTCGCACATACGAGCTTACCTCGATACTTACTGTGTCGCTTTCACTTCCAGCCTTCCACTCGATTCCTTCGGATTCCTCTGAAATCACTCGAGTGTCACCCGACCACCACGGCTTCCTCCGGGTGTCGCTAGCCTTCAGCTCCAGCTTTAGAGCTTTTCTGCACACTCGATTCAACTCGTGAGATAACAATATAAGCTTAACTTTGTATCGTTTGCTATAATCAAAACTCAGGTTCGACTTAGGTGCCTACTGCACCAACAATCTCTCCCTTTTTGATTTATGGCAAACCCACATACAAAGTTAAGAAAACAATATTCATGAGACACATGAATAATAAAGATTAGTAGGAGTAGTAAGGATTTTCTTCAAGTACTCCCCCTCGAGGAAACCTCCCCCTTGACCGAGGGTGAGTCTTGAAAGAAGACCTTAATCCTCCCCTTTGAGGGTTGCTATTTAGGAAGAGTTTAAGTAATTAATATTACTTAAAGTTGGCCTTAGTAAAACATTTAAGTTAAGAGGACTTCTTAACGTGGCCCTTTCTCCCCCTTTCTTAAGTAAAACATTAACGTTTACTTCCTTTTTGTTAAGAATTCTCTTAACATAACCTTTACTTCCTTTTTGTTAACAAAAACAGTAAATTTTCAATAAGTTTAATTTAAGAATTCTCTTAACTTAACCATTTAAGTTAAGTAAACATTTAACTTAACTTTTGGCCATGTAAATAAATATGAAGTATATGAAGTGAGAGTTAAGTTATCAAAAATTTGATCCAATCAAAAAATTTTCAAAAATTTGATCCAATCAAAAATTTTGATCCTTAACTTTGACCTCTTTCTCCCCCTTTTGCCATATATCGAAAAGAGTTGGGGGTGTGTGAAAAATAAAAATAAGTATTAAATTTAAAGTTCAACCATGTTCCATATTATTTTGAAAATAATATACTAAAAATAAGCTCATCTATAAAATGTTCGACTCATATTTGGCTTGATTGATATGAAAGATCAACCAGTCTTGGTCAGAGTCGGTTAATATGTATGATTATACTCCGTGGTTCATGGTGATGCACTAGCTCTACATCTGGAACCAGGAATAAGGTCCTAACATCTCACGCCCATCTACGTGGCTAAGTACACAAACATATTAGTCCTATGTGTTGTGAGATGTATTGGCTCCTTAAATCTATAGGTGCATGATATCTAAGGTATGTCCTATGCTAGTTCCATGAAAAAGTAAGAAATAGTAGTAAGAAAATATAATTTGTAAGTTCCTATTCTATTACGCACATGCTCAATTTTCGTCTTAATAGACTGAATTCGGCTTCGGGTAGAGGTTTAGTAAATAGGTCTGCCAAGTTAGACTTCGATTCGACGTATTCGACTTGTATGGCTCCGTTGGCCACATGTTCTCGAATGAAATAGTGTTTGACCTCTATATGTTTGGTCCTAGAGTGACATATCGGATTCTTAGTTAGGTTAATTGAGCTAATGTTATCTACGTGAAGTTTAGTGTTTGTAAAGTCTAACTTAAAGTCGCGGAGAGTGTGCTTCATCCAAAGAAGCTGAGTGACACACTCACCCATCGTGATGTATTCGGCTTCGGTGGTAGATAAGGCAATACAGTGTTGCTTCCTACTGCACCAACTCACTAGACTCGAGCCGAGAAGTTGACAATAATCACTCGTACTCTTTCTATCGAGCTTACTACCGGCATAGTCGGAATCAGAGTAGTCGGTTAGTTCGAACTCGGTAGATCTAGGGTACCAAATACCGACATTAAGTGTACCCTTTAGATATCTAAGGATACGCTTGACTATAGTTAGGTGAGACTCCTTGGCACAGGTTTGGAACCTTGCGCACATACTACAAATAAGATATCAGATCGGCTCGCAATTAAGTAAAGGAGACTCCCTATTATGCTCCTATAGTATTTTAAATCAATTGAGTTTTCGATTACATCTTCTTCTATATTCACATTAGTTTCCATTGGAGTATTAATAATTTTAGCGTCTTGCATTCCAAAATATTTAATTAATTCCCTAGTATATTTGCATTGATATAGGTATATTCCATCTTTAGTTTGTTTAATTTGTAGACCTAAGAAGAAACTTAACTCACCTACTAAATTCATTTCAAATTCACTTTCCATAAGTGAAATGAACTCATTCAGTAGGATTGAGTTGATGGTTCTGAAAATAATATCATCTACATAGATTTGGGCTATGAATATGTCTTTACCTAAGGTTTTTACGAAAAGAGTTGGGTCAACTACACCCTGGTTAAATCCTTTTGATTTAAGATAAACCGAAATTTTTTCGTACCAAGCTCGAGGAGCTTGTTTAAGTTCATAGAGGGCTTTCTTTAACCTAAGGACATGGTCAGGTTTATCTAAACTTTCGAAACCGGGGGGTTGACTAACATAAATCTCTTCTTTAATGTATCCATTCAAGAATGCTGATTCACATCCATTTGAAACAATCTAAATCCTCGATGTGCAGCATATGCTAATAACATTCGAATGGACTCTAATCTAGCTACTGGGGCATAGGTCTCGTCATAATCTAAACCTTCGACTTGACTGAACCCTTTAGTGACCAGTCTAGCTTTATTTCTAACTACTTCACCTTTATCATCAAGTTTATTCCTAAACACCCACCTTGTTCCAACGATTGTTTTATCTTTAGGTAGTGGTACTAATTCTCATACTTCGTTCCTAGTGAATTGAGTCAGCTCTTCTTGCATTGCAATAATCCAATCGGAATCAAGAAGAGCTTGGTCAATAGTTTTGGGTTTAATTTTGGAAATCAAAGAAATTTGACTAAGGTTTCTGTATGAGGCTCTAGTTCGAACTCCTAAACTTGGATCACCTATCACTTGGTCGATAGGATGATTCGTTTGAGTCCTAGTTGGATTTGGGTTTGAGTCTACCACTTGGTCAATAGGATGACCCGTTTGAGTCCTAGTTTGGTTAGAGTCATCTACCACTTGGTCGATAGACTGACTTGATTGACTTAGATTAGGATTAACGCTAGACTTGATCTCTGGATCGGAGTTGAGTCTGGTATGAATCGGCTCGCTAATTGGGGTTGTCGGGGATTTTGTAGGTTCGTGTCCTTCATCAAATACTATATTGATAGTCTCCTCGACTCTAAGGGTGTCATGATTATATACTCTATACGCTCTACTCGTAGTCGAGTATCTTAGAAAGATTCCGGTCGAGGTTTTGGATGTAAATTTTCCTAGGTAATCCTTAGTGTTTAGGATATGTACCTTACACCCAAATACCCTAAAGTACTTGATGTTAGGTATTTTATCATGATAAATCTCGTATGAGGTCTTAAGGTGCCTCTTTACCATAAGGATCCTATTTTGGACATAGCATGTCGTACTCACGACTTCCGCCCAAAACCTATCGGGTAGGTTATACTCGTTTAACATTGTCCTAGCGGCTTCTTGTAGGGTTCTATTCTTACATTCTACTAGGCCATTCTGTTGTGGGGTTCTAGGGCATGAGAACTCATGGTGGTATCCATTTAGATTACAGAATTCTGTAAACCTGTGGTTCTCGAATTCACCACCATGATCAGTCCTAAGTCTTTTGATTTTAATGTTTTGTTGATTTTCTATTAGTTTAAATAAGTTGATTAATTGATCTAGGGTATCACTTTTGTGTTTGATGAACCTAACCCAAGTAAATCTAGAGTAGTCATCAATTATGACTAAACAGAATTTACTTCCATTAAGTGACTTAGCTCCGTGTGAATCAAATAGATCCATGTGTAGGAGCTCAAGAACACTTTTGGTTCGTTCTTGATTAGTTAGTTGATATTGTGTCCTAGATTGTTTACCTTGTTGACAAGCATTACATATTTTGTTATCCAAGTTATTGAGGTTAGGCAAACCTTTGACTAAATCACTCTGACTCATCTTGTGGATGAGTCTTGGGTGGTAGTCACTGAGTCATCGGTGTCACAACCATGATTCCTCTTGCTGTGTCATAAGACACTTAGTTGAGGAGTTAGTTAAGTTAATAATTTAAATATTATTATTTCTGGTTCCCTTAAGGATTGTTTTAGAGGTTTCATTTGTATTAATTACGCATTCATTTTCTAGAAATATAACCTTATAGTTATTATCACACAATTGGCTTACACTAAGTAAATTATATTGAAAATTTTCTACCAATAAGACATTTTGAAAAATAAAGTTAGAGTTGAGCTCAATATCACCTGATCCGATGATTTTGAGCTTGCCGTTGTTTCCGAAAGCTACCGATCCTTGTCGTTTGAATTGAAGCTTCGAAAACTTGAGTTGATCCCCAGTCATGTGTCGGGAGCAACCACTGTCCAACATCCATTGATCATATATGCAAGGTAGTTGGATCGAATATTGGATTTATTAAAGATTGGTTGAAGTTTATTAACCTAAATCATCTCACCCATGTCTACATGATCAAACATGTTAACCCTATATGTTCTTGTAAGATGACTTCCAATTTTACCTGATTTAAATTTAATGAATTGAACACTTGTCAACCTTGCGTTAGATTCGGATTTGACCTTAGGCTCATCAAGTTACTTTTTCAAGATCATAGCTTCCAGGTCGTGGCGAGGCACAGAGGCCTTCTTTGATCGGAACAACGACCACTTCCTTAGACAAAGCCATTCTCAAGGAAATAGAAACTTGACTTACCTAAGACCACTTCCTGGTCTAACTAGTTTAGGATACGGCGAGGTAGCTTCAACTAGTTCCGCTCGGTCAAGTGCATCGAACTAGATACACCTTATCTAGCCCGAATACACAAGACTCCGCTTTCCTAGCGTACTATCATCTCGCCGCGTCCTGATGCTATGTTATCAAGTATTGACGAGTTATAGTCCTATCTAGCCATTCTAAAAAGAAAAATCAAACTAAATAATGAACCTAAGCATGCAATTTCTAAGTTAAAATACAAACAAGTTTTGTACTGGCTTTCCCTGGACCGTTGAATCGGTTCGGTCTCTCTACATAGTGGATTTGATCCTTGGGAACCTAGTACTGATTCGATCCTAAGTTTGAAATTAAGGCGGTCTTAGGGACCCATGTTTGGACACATTTTTTATGTCGACTTACAATTGACATATACGACTTGTTGGTTGTATTTGAGCTAAACTCTAGTCCGGCCTTGTTATACACGACCCTTTGCGATCCAAGTAGGAGGTCAAATCCTTTGGATCCCAAAGTAAACATTTCCAACGTGTTCCTAAGATCTTCGACTTGACTCTTCAAGAGTGAGTTCTCAACTTCGAGCTTTTCAACCCAAGTTGAGTCCTCCTCTCGAACTCGACTAGTCGAAGAGGTTAGGGAGACCTCGTGTTTGAGGAGTTTAACTTCCTCAACCAGGGTCTCAACCTTGGACTCGAACTTAGCTAATTTCCTAATTAAGAACTTAATTGCACTATAAAGCGTACTGATAAGGGATCGACTTACCTTGAGTGTATCTTTTGAACCGGATGCGTATCCATGGCTTATCTTGAATAGCGCTTCGCAGTCCGACTCATCTTCGATTTCTGATTCGTGTTCTGGTCTCGACTCCGTCTCCGATTCCACCAGTTTATCCATGAGGACACGATCATCATCTTCTTCCTCGGATGCTTCTTCCCATGTAGCGTTGAGTGCCTTTTTGTGTTTTGGTGCTTTGCTCTTGAGTTTTGGGCATTCGAACTTAATGTGTCCAAACCTGTTGCATTCGTAACATCTAATATTTGAACTTTTAGGCTTGCCTTCATTGGGTCGAGTGACGGTTCGTTTTCGGCCCTTGACTATCCTCTGAACTAGGTTGACTAGTTCGACCTCCATTTCCGGGTCGACCTCCGAATCGGACTCATCCTCTTCTTCCTTCGGGGGTGGCTTGCTTGCGGTTTTCTTCCTCGAACCTGCAAAAAGTGTTATACCCTTCTTGGGTTCCGAGTTAGACTGCTCATGAAGTTCGAAATCAGAAAATAACTCATCTAACCTAAGTTTCGAAAGATCCTTGGAGACCTTATAGGCATCGACCATGGATGCCCACAAGGTAGTCCTCGGAAAAGAGTTAAGAACATACCTTATAAGGTCGCGGTTTTCGACCTTTTGCCCGATCGCATGTAGGTTATTGACTATGTCTTGAACGTGAGCGTGAAGTTGCATCGCCTTTTCGTGTTCCTGCATTTTTAGATTATATAATTTATTAAACAAAAGATCACGCTTACATACCTTGGCTTTGTCAGTTCCTTCGTGTAGCTCCACTAGCTTTGTCCAAAGGTCCTTTGCGCTGATAAAGGGGCCGACGCGATTAAGCTCCTCCTTGGACAAGCTGCATTGGAGGATTTGAGTTGCCTTGACGTCGGCTTCGACTTGTCTTTTTTTCACAATGGTACATTGGTCATAATCCAAGGATTCACCCACTTCGTTAGTCGCAAGTGTGAATCCCGTTTGGATTATGATCCACATCTCGATTTGAGTTTTAAGAAAGCATTCCATCTGACCCTTCCAATAATGGAAGTCATCTCCATTGTAAAACAGAGGTCGGATGGTGCTAAAACCCTTGAGATGGACCATTGATACAAAAGAAACAAGAAAGTGAAGACGAGAAACCTAACAACGACACAAACACACGAAATGTACCAAGACTCGCGTCTTGGATTAGTAGTGCGGGAGAAAAACTAACCAAATGAAATAAATTCAAAATAAACAGAATAAAAAGGAAAAAAATCTGTAAAAAGCTAGATCGGTGGTTTCACCAAATCTTAACACCCCCGACTCTGATACAAATTGTTGGATCGAAGCGGATCGCTAGAGGGGGTGAATAGCGATAAACCTTTTCGTTCGTTTGAAAACAATTAAATGCAATGGAAAATAAAATTAAACATAAGAGAGACAAATGGATTTTTACTTGATTCGTAGCCTTCGGCTACTACTCCAAGCCCCTAACGGTCCTAGACCGTGTACAGAGGGAAATTCACTAAAAACACTTCTCCTCGTTGGAGGTAGGAGTTTGACAATTACAAAAAACCTTCGAAAGAAAAGATAGAGAGACAAACCCTCTCTTCTATTAATGTAAAGTGCAACGATAGAAAACCTCGATTAATAAAAGGAATTGCAATATTAAAGAGACAACAAATTAAAATACCAACAACTAAAGAATAGAAACTAAGCTAGGGTTGTTGACAGCACTTCGTCGTAGAGTCGTCGGAGAATCGCAGAGTTGCAAAGGCTTTTGAGCACTTAGAGTTGATGAAAAACCCTAGGAGAGGCTCTCCTTTTATAGCCCTTGAGCCCCTTTTCGAGAGGATCTTCAACCAATAGGAATTGAGCACAAGACTCCTTGAAAAATGGTGATAAAGCTTAACTCCTCGAGGCTAATCATTGACCATCAGTCGACTGATGGCCATCATCAGTCGACTGATGGCAGCATCAGTCGAATGCTGACCGCAGATAGTCGACTGATGGACAGCAGTCGAGTCCTCCAAGCTGGCAGTCGACTGATGCTAGCTGAAATCAAAAGTTAGCTAAACAAAAACATTATTTCGACAGCCTCCGACCATCCGATCTCGACCTAGACCACCGATGGGATGTCTGTAGGATCGATGAAGTGTGGATGTGGCCGGCTAGAGGGGGTGAATAACCCTCAATCATTCGATGACGTAATTTGCTCGTCTACAAAGAAATTAGTGCAACGGAAACAAAACAAGACAAGCAAATGGAAATAAGAATACAAACAATGCTAACACCGAAATGTAACGTGGTTCACGGCTACGCCGCTAATCCACGGTCCTCGATTCGTCCTCGATGAATCACTCCGCAACCAATCCACTATCGTTCTCTCCTTTGCACTAAGCTAGGTGGAGGTAACCCTTACAACTCAAGAACACTCCTTCTTTTACAATAGATGTGAAAGAAAACTAAGAGAAGGAGTTTGAATCTTGTGGAGCACTTGGATGATCACTTAGAGCATAAGCATTAGGCATCTACAAGCCCACACCCTCTCTTTTTATAGAGAGGGCTGATTTCTTCCCGTTGGTCGCCACCAGTCGACTGCCTCCCTTGGTAGTCGACTGTCGCCACTTCAACGGCCTCCGAACACGTTGGATCCCGACCGTTGTAGTCCAACGGATCCCTTGGCAGACGACTGATGGATCCATCAGTCGACTGCTACCTCCGTAGTCGACTGCCTAGTCGACTACGAGCCGCCTGCTCGCGACATCCTTCGCGCAATGATCGCCATTCCATGACATGATCATCCGGGCATAAATCCATCAGTCGGATACCAATCGAACCGCATTCGACTTAGAGTAGTCGACTACCATTTTATGGCAGTTGACTGGTGCCAGGTGAAACTCAAACTTAACATTTGTTTGAGCTTCCGGCGGTCGGGTAAACCTCCACCCTTGCGGTCGAGCCTCCGACACTCAGTCATTCGGCCAAGTTCACCTAATGAGCTACTTACAATTCACTCATTCTCTCATCTAACTCAAAGTCCCTCGCCGAAGCTCTCTTCGTCGCCACGCCCCTGCAAAGATCAGCGCGACGGCTCGCAATGCTCGGCCTCTTGCCTCCGGTTCGCGCTTCCTGGCTTCGCTTCAAGTCATCTCGTCCGGCGGTCCCTCGGCAGCATCAAGCGCACGACTCTGCAATGCTCCTTCTCTGACTCAAGCACGAGGTAGTGAGTGGTGAACCCGCCACGACTCTATGTGCGAATTACTAAGTCCTGCAAGACTCCAACGCACATATCAAATCATAATAACAACCTAACTTAAACCCTTTGCCACACACATCAAAACCATATCACGGCAAGAGATTGCCCTAACAATCTCCCCCTTTTTGATGTGTGGCAATCCGTTTAAGTTAGGTAAAAATATTTGATAAAATATTAAGGAAAGAAAGTATGTGAATAAACATGATTAGCAGCTCTCCCCCTTAATACATGAAACTCCCCCTAAATGCATTCCCCCTTACTTAAACATATATTTTTCTCCCCCTTTGACACCATAAAAAATAATTAACAAAGTTTATACAGCATGACATCAAGTCTAGAGAGAAACATAAACCAAAAACAAGTGTATCGAAGTTCTTTGGGAAGTTTTGGTCAAATGATCATTCTATCGATGGCAATGATCGGTACAATGAAATCCGAATTTCTAATTTTCTGGATGAATTTCAGAAATGCAATATAAATTCCAAAAAATTCGAAAAATAATGAAATTTGGGGAACACATTTCTTTTAGGATTATTTACCAATGAAAAATAGTTTTTCATGAAAAATCATCATATTTTCAGAGATTTGCCAAATATCCAAAAGCTTTAAAAACCACTAGGTTTTTGATCATGTTAGTATCCATTTTAACACCTAGTTTTGCTTTGGATTGTTTCAAAACATGAATACATAGATTTTAAAGTAAGAAATTATTTTGAAAATATGTGAAATATCCAACCATGATCTTTGGGCAATATGTCTATGAATTAAAAATAAGTCTTCCCCATGATTGGTCTATTATTGCTATTTTGATACCTTAAATGACCATCTAGATGTCATAGTCATTAGTGGACATTTGTATCATCCTATCATCTCACCCATGCTAAGTTTTCAATCATGGTAGCCTATGGTGAGTGTGAGATGTATCATAAAGGTATTTGTATATACTTAACCATTATTTTCATGCAATTCTATCAAGGTTAAGTATCATCCTAACAATCCACATGATCATAAAGATGTATATGAATTAATTTCACATTATGATCATGAAACAAATGAATTCATCAAATTGTGATCATGCATTAGGTATTACATAATAATAAGGTAAATATCACCTAAAGCATGATTTATCTATTTATAGGTACATTATCATCACCTAACACTATTTCAAAAATGTTGTCCCGCCATCCTAAGTCAACCAACATATGATTTAGATAAATTCCATATGGTTGACTATCCTAGGGTTTTTCTAACCCTTAAGGATGGATTTAGGAACGCAATATAAGTTCTTTCCTATGGGGTTCACTAAAAATTCTTTAGGGATCCATTTTCTAGCTATTACCTTCTTTTTATCTTGACCCCTAGCAATTAAGCATTTATAGGCCTTTTCATTTTTCTTTTCCTTATAACCTAGGCATTTCTTATTGAAACTTGCTCTTTGGCTCCCAATTATCATGTTGAGGGTATTGGATCCTATTGTAAACTTTTCTAGGGCCTTGGTCAAATAATCTACCTTTTCCCTTAGAGCCCTATTTTCATCCATACATGCATCACTAACATTAAAAAGCATATATTCATGTGAGCATGCATCATTTAAGCTAGAAGAAATATTATCATTTACATTTAAGCATGCTTTTTCTATTTTTTTCTTCTAAGTTCTTAATTTGATCTAGCATGCTCTTATTTTTCTTCTTTGCCCTAAACAAGTCCTTAGTGAGGCTAGAAATCATGGAAACTATTTTACTTGGTGAGAGGTTCGTTACCATAGTCTCCATGTCCTCTTCCTCCGATTCCGATGATGGTGAAGAAGCTCCCCCTTCATTAGAACTCTCCTCACTTGTGCTTGATTCTTCATTTTCGGTGGAGGAGCAATCTAGGTCGTCAAAGGCCATTAGGGCAAGGTTGGTGACAAAAGCATTCTCCTCTTCCGATGATGATGAGGATGATGAAGAGGGGTCATCCCATGTCCTTGCTTTTAGTGCCTTGGCCTTCCCTTTTTCTTTGGCCTTCTTCTCTTCTTCTTTCTTCTTGCTCCCCTTCTTCTTTCTCTTTTCTTCCTTCTTTCTCTTCTTCTCCTTGCTTTTGTTCAAGAGGGGACAATTGTCCCTTATGTGTCCCTCTCATTGGCAATTGTAGCAAATAATCTTCCCCCTTGGTCTTCTTCTCCTATCATTAGAGTTATTGAATTTAAAATCTTTTAATGCACGTCTTACCCTCCTTACCATATAGGCTTCTTCCGTGCTATCCATGGAGGAGGAGGAGGATGCTTCATCGGAGGAGGAGGGAGTCTCCATCTTCTTCTTTCCTTTGTGAGCCATCAAGGCTACCCCTCTTGAAGGTTGAATTCTAGGCTCTTCAACTATTCCTTCAAGCCTTGTTTCGTGGAGCTCCATTGTTGAGAAGAACTCCTCCAAGGTGCTCACTACTAGGTTCTTGGACATGTAGAAGGAGTCCACCATTGAGCTCCATTTCGATGACCGGGGAAAAGCATCGATTGTTTTCATGAGCATATCCCGGTTCAAAAGTCTTTCTCCTACACTTGTTAGTCCAATCAAAATTTCTTTAAACCTAGAATGCAATGATGTTACCTTTTCTCCCCTTTCTAATTTGGTATTTGATAGTTGGGAGCGGAAGAGGTCTCTCCTTGCAAGCTTGGCTTCCGAAGTCTGCTTCCTTGGCTTCGCTTCAAGTCATCTCGTCCGGTGGTCCCTCGGCAGCATCAAGCGCATGGCTCTGCAATGATCCTTCTCCGACTCAAGTCATGCCGATGGAATGGCAGTCGACTGGCAGAGGATGTCGCAGGCACAGAACTTCTCGTAGCCGACTGGGAAGTCGACTACGGAGGCAACAGTCGACTGATGGATCCATCAGTCGACTGCCGAGGGACCGCCGGACGAGATAACTTGAAGCGAAGCCAAGGAAGCAGACTTCGGAGGCAAGAGATGCGAAGGAGCATTGCAGAGTCGTGCGCCTGATGCTGCCGAGGGACGTGGCCACGAATGAAGAGAGCTTCAGTGAGGGACTTCGAGTGAGATGAGAGAATGAGTGAATTGTAAGTAGCTCATTAGGTGAACTTGGCCGAATGGCTGAGTGTCGGAGGCTCGACCGCAAGGGTTGAGGTTTACCCGACCGTCGGAAGCTCAAACGAATGTTAAGTTTGAGTTTCACACGGCACCAGTCGACTGCCATGAAATGACAGTCAACTGCTCTGAGTCGAATGTTGTTTGACTGATATCCGATTGATGGGTTTATGCCCAGCAATGATCGCTATGGAATGACAATGATCGCCGAGGATGTCGCGGCATTAGATCGCCGTAGCCGATCGGGCAATGGATTACGGGAGGCAATGACCGATCGATGGATCCATCGGGCCGATCGCTAAGGGATCCGTTGGACTACAACGGTTGGGATCCGACGTGTTCGGAGGCCGTTGAGAGTGCGGCGCCGATCGCCAAGGGCGCTGATCGTGGCGCTAACGGAAGAAATCAACCCTCTCTATAAAAAGAGAGGGTGTGGGCTTGTGGATATCTAATGCTTATGCTCTAAGTGATCATCCAAGTGCTCCACAAAATTCAAACTTCTTCTCTTAGTTTTCTTTCACATCTATTGTAAAAGAAGGAGTGTTCTTGAGTTGTAAGGGTTACCTCCACCTAGCTTAGTGCAAAGGAGAGACCGATAGTGGATTGGTTGCGGAGTGATTCACCGAGGACGAATCGAAGATCGTGGATTAGCGGCGTAGCCGTGAACCACATTACATTTCGGTGTTAGCATTATTTGTATTCTTATTTCCATTTTCTTGTCTTGTTTTGTTTCCGTTGCGCTAATTTATTTGTAGACTAGCAAATTACGTCATCGAACGATTGAGGGCTATTCACCCACTCTAGCCGGCCACATCCACACTTCATCGATCCTATAATGTCTTGGGTCGGATCTACGCTTAAGACTATTCTCATAAGGAGGATACGACCTCACTTACGCTCGCACACACGAGCTTACCTCGATACTTACTGTGTCGCTTTCGCTTCCAGCCTTCCACTCGATTCCTTCGGCTTCCTCCGAAATCACTCGAGTGTCGCCCGACCACCACGGCTTCCTCCGGGTGTCGCTAGCCTTCAACTCTAGCTTTAGCGCTTTTCTGCACACTCGATTCAGCTCGTGAGATAACAATATAAGCTTAACTTTGTATCGTTTGCTATAATCAAAACTCAGGTTCGACTTAGGTGCCTACTGCACCAACACCTTAGGCTTAGGTTTGTGACCCAAACTTTTTTTGCCCTTGGTTGATTTTTGTCTCTTAGGTCCTAGGTGTTGACTTTGACTCTTGGACCTAGACTTTTGATCATTTGACCCTTTAAATTGATTTTGTATATTCCTAAGGGTCTTTTCCATTTTCTCAAGTCTTGACCTCAAGGCTTGGTTCTCTAATTCTAGTTGTCAAATTTTAGAATTTTTATTTAATCCTTGGGCATGATTTTTCCTAGGCATATGCCTAGTCCATTTAGGGTTAAAACCTAGGTGCTCTTGTATTTTCCTAATAGATTCCCTAGGTAAGGAGCTTTGGGAGAAGCTCATCGAACTCAATGAAGGGTCAAAGGAGACAAAAAGAGCAAAGAGGGACCTTTTGATAGGTCAACTCCAAAGTTTCAACATGAAGACCAACGAGACCGTGAGCCAAATGCACGGTCGATTCAAGGAGGTAGTCAATGGACTACACGTAATAGGTGAGAAGGTAGAAAATCGTGACCTAGTAAGGTATTTTCTTCAAGCCTTCCTTAGAACAACTTTATGGGCATCAATGGTAGATGCTTATAAGGTTTCTAGGGATCTTTTCTTAGTTAAGATAGATGAACTATTTTGTGAATTTGAGTTGCATGAGCAAGCTAACACTTCGTCCAAGGAGAAGGTGTAGCTCTTTTTGTAGGTAAAAAGGAGAAAAAGAAGAAAGAAAAGAAGGAGGTTTCTTCTTCATCCGAATCGGAGGAGGAGTCCTCTAGTAGCGGTGATGAGTTGTCGGCAAGCGAGGTGGCTCATTACGTGAAGAAGTTTGGCGGGAGATCAAGGAAGTTCACCAAAAAGGATGTGAGGAGGATGTTTCAATCCTCAAAAGGTAAATCCTCTAGTAGTTCAATTTCTACTCCTAATGTTACTTGCTATGGTTGCAATAAAAAAGGGTACATCAAGCCAAATTGCCCGGAGCTAAAGAAAAAGGAAGAAAAGGAAAAGAAGAAGAAGGACAAGAAGGAAAAGAAAAAGAACGAAGCCATGGTAGCACAAACATGGGATACACAAAGCTTAGAAGATTCATCAGATGAGGAGGAACTTTGCCACGTCACACGCAACTTTGCACTCATGGCCATGGAGGATGACACAGAAGCCTCAAGTCAAGAAGAATCATCCTCATCAAGCGACGAATCGTCCTCTAGCGACGATGAGGTAAAAGACTCCGCTATGGTAGAATTATTGTACAAAACCATTGCATGTCTTCAAAATGCATTAAATAAATCAAAATCTAGGATTAAGGATTTGAAAGTATAAATCAAGGAAATTAGAAATGTAGAACTTTCTTGTAATAATGCATGTTCACTTGAAGGATGAAAATGATGAACTTAAAAAGGAAATAGGTGAATTAAGAGCATGTTTAGAGAAATTTACAAAAGGCTCAAAATACTTAGACATGATACTTAAGGACCAAAGGGTTATATATAACAAAGCCGGGATAGAATATAGACCTAAGGAAAAGGAAGTAGTATTTACCTCCGTAATTAGTAGAAAAGCAACACTTAGGAGCAAGGTTAAAAAGGCTTGGGTTCCAAAGAAATTTCTAGTTGATGCTATCGGTCCTAAAATTTGGGTACCTAAGGCTTGTGTTTTTCATGTTGTATAGGTAGGAGGATCGGGTATGTGGATTGTATATAGTGGATGCTCAAGACATATGACTGGAGATGTGAGCAAGTTTTCCACAATCAACTACATTAGCAAGGGGACCGTGTCTTTTGGGAATAGTGGTAAACTCAAAATCCTAGGTAAAGGCACAATTGAGGTATCCCCAAACCTTATTATTCATAAAGTCCTTTTAGTCAACAACATAAAATTTAACTTGCTTAGTTTTAGTCAACTTTGTGATGCAAATTTTAATGTTGAATTTAGTTCCATAAAGTGCTTTATTAGACACAAGGAATTAAATGATTGCATGTTAGTTGGATATAGAAAATCAAATATTTATTATATTGATTTATCCTATGCTTCTAACATTTCTCCTAAGTGTCTTATGGCAAAAGAAGAAGAAAGTTGGCTATAGCATAGGAGATTAGGGCATATCAACATGAAAAACATAGTCAAAGTAGCTAAATTGGAGCTAGTAAAGGGATTGCCTAAAGTGAAGTACATCAATGACAAGATGTGTGATGCATGACAAGAAGGAAAAAAAAATCAAAGTCATCACACAAGGGTAAAACTTTAACTAGTACTTCCTTACCTTTAGAGCTTATTCATTTAGATTTATTTGATTGTCATAGTACTCCTTCCTTGAATGGTAGTAAATATTGCTTAGTTATAGTTGATGATTTTTCTAGATATACTTGGGTGTATTTTATGAAACATAAGGACAATACCCTAGAAATAATCATAGGTTTTAGCAAAAGAGTAGAGAATGAAAGATATCTCAAAATCAACCGGATTCGTAGTGCTCATGGAGAATTTGAGAATTTCAATTTCTCCAAATTTTGCTTAGAATAAGGGTACAGGCATGAATTCTTTTGTCCTAGAACACGCCAACAAAATGGGATTGTGGAAAGGAGAAATCGTACCCTACAAGAGGTGGCTAGGACTATACTTAATGCATACTCATTACCTAGCTACTTGTGGGCAGAAGCGGTTAATACCGCTTGCTATATCCAAAATAGAGTCCAAATCCATAGATTTTTAGGTAAAACTCCATTTGAATTATGGAATGACACAATTCCAACAATTCATTACTTTAAAGTCTTTGAATGCAAAGCTTACATCTTAAACATCCAGGATAATTTAGGAAAATTTGAGTCCAAAGTGAATGAGGGAATCCTAATTGGATACTCATCCACTAGTAGAGGCTATAGAGTCTACAACAAGAGAACACAAATAGTTGAGTCCAAAGCGGATACGAGAATTCTAGTTGGATACTCATTCACTAGTAGAGGGTATAGAGTTTATAACAAGAGAACTCAAAAGGTTGAGAAATCCTTAAATGTTCAATTTGATGAAAACTCTACTACTTACCCTAGGAAATCCCCCATTAATAATGATATCAATGACAAAAATCAAGACATTACCCATAAGCTTCAAACCTTGACCTTAGGGGGTAATGATCAAGGGGGAGTATTAGTGAGTAATAATCATGGGGAAGTAAGAGGAGATTCCGATGATGAGAGGAGGATTGAGGATAGCCATGATCAAAATCAACTTGATACACCTCCTAGAACAATAAGAGTTCATCAAAATCATCCTCTAGATTAAGTTGTAGGAGAATTATCTCAAGGTGTTAGAACTAGGTCTTTTCATAGAGCTCCCTCTACTCATATAGCTCTCATCTCCCAAATTGAGCCCAAATCAATCAATGATGCATTACTTGATCTAGATTGGATTTTAGCAATGCAAGATGAATTGGCTCAATTTGAAAGGAGTCATGTATGGGAGCTAGTCCCTAGACCCAATGATAGCACCATTGTTACTACAAGATGGGTCTTTAGGAACAAATTAGATGATCAAGGTAATATAACAAGAAATAAGGCTAGATTAGTTGCAAGGGGCTTTAATCAAGTTGAAGGACTTGACTATGATAAAACTTATGTCCCGGTTGCTAGGTTAGAGTCGATTAGAATCCTATTAGGATATGCCTCTTACATGGGTTTTAAACTCCATCAAATGGATGTAATGTCGACATTCCTAAATGGGTTCATTAAGGAAGAAGTATATATAGAACAACCTCCCGGGTTTGAGAGTATAGACTATCCAAACCATGTATACAAGCTTAGAAAAGCTTTATACGGGTTAAAACAAGCTCCTCGGGCTTGGTATGAAAGATTATCATCTTTCTTAGTTTCTAAGGGATTTAGAAGGGGTCAAGTAGATCAAACCCTCTTTATTAAGTCAAAGTCAAAGGATATCTTTGTGACCCAAGTATATGTAGATGACATCATTTTTGGGTCAACAAATGATGAGCTCCTTCAAGACTTCATCAAAAATATGGAGAATGAGTTTAGTTGGAGAATTAAATTTCTTCCTAGGTTTACAAATCAAACAAACAAATGAAGAAATTTATGTATACCAAACCAAATATGCTAAAGAAATGATTGAGAAATTTGGTTTGGAAAATGCTAAAGTAGTATCAACTCCTATGACAACCAACACAAAGATAGATAATGATCAAGAAGGTAAATCAATTGACCTAAAGCTTTATAGAAGCATGATTGGTAGCCTTTTCTACTTAACCGCTAGTAGACTCGACATTTTATTTGAGATAGTTATGTGTGCTAGATATCAATCATGTGCCAAAGAATCCCATTTAGTGATCGTTAAGAGAATTTTAAGATATATCAAAGGCACACTAAATATAAGACTTTGGTACCCTAGGACAAAATCTTTTGATTTGATTGGGTACACCGATTCTGACTATGCAGGTTGCAAGTTAGATCGGAAGAGTACTAGTGGTGGATGCCAATTTCTTGGATCCTCCCTAGTTAGTTGGAGTAGTAGAAAGCAACCTTGTGTTGCTTTGTCCACCACCGAGGTCGAATATGTGGCTATGGGTAGTTGTGTGGCTCAATTACTTTGGATGAGACACACTCTAGAGGACTATGAGCTATAATACTCCAATGTCAAAGTTTATTGTGATAATGTGAGTACCATAAATTTGACCAAAAATCCGGTACATCACTCTTGGACAAAGCACATTGAAGTAAAGCATCACTTCATTAGAGATCATGTGGCTAAGGGGGACATTGAACTCAATTACATAGAATCCAAGTCTATCTTAGCCAACATTTTCACCAAGGCTCTCCCCGAAGCGGATTATTCATCACTTAGGAGAGAACTTGGAATGTGCTTGGTAGAGTAGAGGTTTAGTCTTGTATGATCCTATAGAAACCCTAGGATTATACCTCTATAGCATCTCACAGAATACCTAAGAAACCATGATTTTTGTATTGATCCACTTAAACATCATGTGAGATGTTAGGAAGATGCACTTGGTTCATCATGCTTATTATGATGCATTACTATGAGCCAAGGTGTCATCTAGAGACATTGATCCTAAATTGAACTAATCATTGAGAAGGCTTATGTACAATTGATGTGCATATATCTCTAAGAACATGATTGGAAATGCCAAACAACACATAATTTAAACTATGTTTATCATACTTTGAAAAACAATTTTCAATTGCTAAGCAAAAGTGATACAAAGTTTGTAAAATCCTTAAAGTTTTTGCTAGTTTTTAAATTTGTATCATTTTCGAAATCTGAAAAACATATATTTTTCAAATTATTTTTCCTTGATAAATAATGATTTCAGAAATGTGTATACAAAATTTTGTGATTTTTTGATGATTTTGGAATTTTTCGTGCATTTCTGAAGTTAGGCTGAAAAGGTTGAAATTGGCATTTTAGGCTTGGCAGTCGACTGCTTCAGATTTCAGTCGACTGCTCTATTTCTTTGTCTTGAGTATAATCTTAAGTGTCCTAATCCTATGGTATGGTAATTCAAGTAATTAAGAGGGTTTAGGACTGATTGATGCATTGTTTTAGGGGGAGTTTCATTGTGCAAACTTTTCATTCCCTAAGTCTATATCATGTTTATTGTTGGTGCAAAGTTAGGCTATACTTCCTATCTATTGTTTCATGCTTTTCTCAACATTTTCTTTACACATCATGAACCATGTCTTGGATTAAGGGGGAGTCTTATATCTATCTTATACCTTGGTTCAAGACATAACCAATTTAATTCTTTCATGAAACTATTTTATATGAATCCTTCTCTTTTTAATGTATGTCAAAGGGGGAGAAGGGAACTTTAAGTTAGAATTCATATTGGAAATATGATATTTTCATTATGTGCATATTTTAAGACCTAACTTAAATGATTTCCAAATATCAAAAAGGGGGAGATTGTTGGTGCAACAATGCCCCAAGCATTTAAGTCTTTTGATGTTTGGATAATCATTTATAGTTAGGCAATGTTTTGTGATCTAACTATGAATATGTCAAGTGACAGGAAAATCCAATTGTGAAGACTTGGTAAAGAAAAGTCCAGGTATGAACTTCGCAAGGGAAGGTCTTGGCAGCATAAGACCAAGCATGTAGTCTTGGCGGCATAAAGTCCAAGCGAACCTTGGCAAAGGAAGACCAAAGGCAATGTCTTGGCAGCGTAAGTCCAAGCATGTAGTCTTGGCGGCGTAAAGTCCAAGCGGTCCTTTGGCAAAAGAGAAACCCAAGACATGACGAAACCGAGGAAAGCTCTTGGAAGCAAGCGCAAGGATGAAGGAGTCACGGACTCGGAGGGATCCTGGAGGTGCAAGGCTGAAGGAAGAGCTACAAGGTTGAGTCTAGGGAGTTGATTTGAAGTATGATTTAATCATACTTGAAGTATCAGTCGACTGGAGCTTTGTCTCAGTTGACTGATCAGTCACTCGACTGAAGATGGCTGAGTTCTGTGACCATCAGTTGACTGCTAGGGTTTGGCAATCAACTGGTCCACTATCAGTCGACTACTATACCCTAGAAATTGACTGTTAATAGTGGACATCAGTACAGAAGGTTTTCCAGTCGAGTGATTGCTTGGAGCACTCGACTGATTACTCAATTAGTCGACTGATGGTACAATTAGTCGACTGATCAGAGTCCTGTTGGGGCAGTGATGATCACGGATTCGGCTCGTCAGAAGCCATTGGATGGCGTCAACTACAGCAACAGTCGATTGATGATGTACATCAGTCGACTGATGGAGGCTAAACGGGAAAATCAGCCCTCTCTCTTTAAAAAGAGGGCATGGGGTGCTTGAGGAGGCTAGTGCTTACATTCCTAACATACTCTCAAGCTCCCCACGTTTTCTTAAGCTTTCTAAGTGTTTTTAATCCTCCTTTGCTCTAATCTTTATCTTCATCATTTGTAAAAAGAGGAGTGTCTTGTAAGAGAAAGCTTTCTTAGTGGAGATTTGCTTGGATTGATCCACCTTAAGAATCGCCATGGAGTAGGAGCTTAATCTCCGAACCACATAAAATCCTTCTTGTTAGTAATTGCATTTTTAACTCTTGTTTTCTTTAGTATTTGTATTTGCTTCCGCTAATCGAAATTGTAGAATTCAAGAGAGGCTATTCACCCCCCCTCTAGCCTTCCAAAGATCCCCAACACCATGGACAAGGCGTGTATATTTACACTGGCCAAGACTATGAAAGATCAGTTTACCTTATTTCATGAGGATACCGATCCATGGATTGCTTGTGCATGGATGGATAATCTAGAAGACTCATTTGGATACATAACCTACATGGATGCACAGAAGGTGGAACTTGTTGTGTATCACCTACGAGGTTAGGCCATCACCTGGTAGAAAATGCAACGGACGATTTTCGAGAGATAGAGCATCACTTGGAGACAATTCCGAGAGGCCTTTGAGAGACAGTATTTTCCTTCCTCTTTCTGTATGGGTTGTCGCCAAGAATTCCTAAACCTTGAACAAGGCAATCGAAGCATCATGGAGTATAATACTTAGTTTAGTCGACTTGTGGAATTTTCCTCCACCTGGTGGCACAAGACTATGATCGGATGCTCCAGTTCATCCAAGGACTTGCAGCCTACATTTGGATTAGGATGTCCATATCCTCCATTGGTACCTATTGAGAAGCACTAGATTGATCCCTACTAATTGAGTTGACCCAACAATAAGTAACTCGGGAGAAGGAATCAGAGAAGCAGACATCATAGACAAGAGCTTAGACATAGGACCCACAGTTTAGTGGACGGAAAGCACAAAACTAGACCCAAAGGTCCCGATCTAGCACTGGAGGAGCCTCCCAACCAGCGAAGTCAGCTCGAACATCCTCCGAGTCTACCAATAGAAATGATCATATAACCCTAGTTTGGTAAGGTGTTATCAATGTGGATCGCGAAGCCATATGAAGTCGGAGTGCCTATTAGATCAATCGATATGCTTCTATTGCAAACTACCAGGACATATGAGTAGGGAGTGCCCTTTGAAAGCCCAATTGGAATCCATAGACACATCAACTCAGAAGGGTCATGTAGTGCAACATCGACAACAAAGAGAACCCCAGGTATCACAAGCATCACGTCAACAGCGAGTTATACCCCCACAGGCACAGTTGTACCACGTGCAGTCTTTGGAGCACTCGTTGACACCCTTTCTCATGCAACACCCACTGTTGTCCTCCCAGTACTATCCAGCGTACCCATCACAAACAGTACTTACCACCTCCATCACAACCCTACTTGTTGCCTCCACCACAGTCTCACCAGTTGACCCGAACTCTCTCCAGTCTGTTAGTAATATATGAGAGATGTCCTAAGGCAATCGCCTTATGTATGAACCATTTATATGATAAATGAAGATTCACTATTTGAGTATACATGTTTTATGTATTTGATTGGATCTTAAACTCATTTACTGAATGTCCACGATACGATTCACAGCATGAGAGAATTTATGATTGGATCACAACTAGTGAGTATCTCTACATGTGTAATTGTGATGTATCGGAATTATCCCTAGTCGATGAATTGATGGATCAGGACACCATCAAATCTGAGACTAGCAGACGAGGTATACTCCTTGGTGTATCCAAACGGTGATTCTCACCGGGTGATGTCCGGAGTTAATCGTGGATGCTAGTTATGGTAACTAGTTCATTGGAGTGACCAGTAAGACTTCATATGGTTCTCTGCATATATAGATATGTCAATGAAGTTCTTACCGTGGCTTAAGTGCGATGTTCCTTTGACTTGCGGTATTCAAGTCATCTTGATCATGGAGACTTATGCTTTGACATCTTAAGCAAACATCTCCGAGGAGATGTGGACCCGGGATGATTGGGTATAAGTCGAAGTGATCGAAGGTGTTTGAATAGCCTATAAAGGATTCACCACTCCTTGCGAGGAGATGTATACCCATGGCCTCTCGTCGGATTGTTACTAAAGTCTTTGGCCAAAGCAATACATGTTTAGAGTAAGGTACTCTTCGATACATGTGGAGTAACTAGAATCCGGAGGACGAGGAAATGATACTTGGGCTAGGTGTGACGTAGTCAGCCTAGTGGGGACTGACACAATAGACCATGTCCTGAACCAAGTGGGTATAAGATGAGTGAAGGGAATGGGGCACGATTCATTCGAGCTATCAAGGGTTTGAAATAGTTACGATCAACCGTTGATCTTTCGGTTAATTGGGGATCATGACTACTAGGTGCCACTCATGATCGTTCTATAATTAATGGTTAATTATAGACGGCCAACATAAACCGAGAACCTATTTGGTCACACGCACAACGAGTGTAATCCAAAGGATTTAAAACGAGCTTGAGAATGGGATTCTCAGACCGAGAGAAACTATGTTTGGTTGGAGCAAACATAAAGCGAGCATGAAATTGTTTCAGTCGCAATGGAAGCGTGGATGGGCTGCGTCTTATGAAGACATAATGGATGGACCAAAATGGTTTGGTTCTAATCCAATGGATAAGAATAAACCAAAGGGTTTGGTTTATTTTAAACGAATGAACCAAAAGTTGGTTCGGTTCGTTTTAACTTAAAATAAACCATCATGGTTTGGTTTATTTTAACTTATCTTAATGGAGTGGGTTAACGGGCTTTATGGATATGATCCATTAACCATTAAGAGAATTAGTTCTCTATAAAATAGGGATTAAACCCTAACCCTAAACCTAATCATCTAGTATCCGCACAACACCTAGTTGCCGCCAAATCTATTGTGGCCGCCCAACATCTTGTTGCCGCCCAGCTTGGTGCAGCCTTCCAACTTGTTGCCGGCGACCAAGCTTCAGCCGGTGAACCTCCGGCGACCCTCCGATGATCCCCTAAAAGGTTCGGCATCAAGGTGAGCTTTTGTCTCCTTGTTTTGGCCGGCGCCTATCTCCTCCACCAAGCTGTCCAGTTTTCTGGACAGCTTCTTCTCCTCTCGTCGGAGCGTCGTTTGGATGACGGTTAGTGCTCCGACAGCGGCTAACATACCGGGGATTTGATCTCCGGTAATCCTCTGAGGTGGAGGACGAAGGATTCGTCAAACGGTTGACGAATACCTCTCCGGAGAAGCGAGTTTTGAGAACTCGTTTTGGATCCGAATTTGGATTCGGATCGTGATCATCTCTCGATCACGTCGTCTTCAACACGAGGCTAGTAACCCGTACGAAGACGAAGCTCGTGACTTAGCGAAGTCATCCCGAGGAGCTCGGCGTGGATACGGATAGAGACGATTCTTACGAGGATCGTTCCGGTTGATGCCGTTCCCGCTACACGTCATACGGAAGGTATAACGTAGTTTAAATTTCCTTTTATTGCAATTTTAATTTACGGTTATGTCTACACTTGTTGTAATAGCATGTGTGTGTTGTGTGTGTTGTAATAAATAGGAGTATTTATTATTTTTATTGCTTCCGCTGTGCTCATGTTTACGAAACATGATCGAACACACACACGCCGCGGTGCCGGAAACCCAACAGTGGTATCAGAGCCCAGGTTGTGTTTCGACATAATCGTAAAATGGTTTTACGATAGTCATAATGTATTTCTGGAAATTTTCTAATTTTGGAAATTTAGAAGTATTTATGGAAATTTTTCAATTATGGAAAGTCTAGAAGTATTTATGGAAATCTTCCACTTTTGGAAAGTTGGAAGTATTTATGGAAATTGATATTTTCCATAAATAAAATATTTGATTAGATTCTGGAAATTTGTTTCCTAATTTAATCATGATTTGATTTGGGAAATCAAATCTTAAAATATTTTTAATTTCCATAAGTAGTTTTAATGATTTAGGAAATTGGTTTCCTAAATAGATTTTCCTTAATCAAATAATTCCATGAATAAAATATGTGATTAGATTTGGAAATTTGTTTCCTAATTTAATTATGATTTGATTTGGAGAATCAAATCTTAAACATATTTTATTTCCATAAATAGTTATGACATATAAGGAAATATATACATGACATAATTGTATGCCATGTAATTGCATTAGATGCATAACATTATGCCATGCGTGTCATGACATGTAGATGTATGCCATGTATGCCATGCCATGTAGATAATAGTTATTTGCATGCAAAGAGGATGAGACATAAAAACCCTTAATCAATATTAAAGCCTACACCTTCCATTAATATGGTTAGAACCAGAGTTCTGTTTCTTGTTTGGGTTGTTGGACTCTCTCTAAGCCCGGCTCGAACCTGAATATGTTCAAACCATGGAATAGTTTAATACTAATATGGTAAGAGTCAGAGGTCAATCGTTAGCTTTGGTTGTTGGACTCTCTCCAAGCTGGGCTAATTGGTTGAATGCGCTCTAACCATATTAAAACTATGTCCCGATTAATGGGTTGGCTTTAACCTGGAGCATCGGCTTGTTGGACTCTCTCCAAGGTCGATGTAAAGGGAGGTGAAGTTGGGTGCTATGCATATGATGCATACTTGTTAATGTGTTAACAACCCGATGTATGTGTGAACATTCAATTAGTTGATAGCACATTGTGATAGTTGCATATACGTGATATGCAATCGACATAGAAGATACCTATCGTCGTAGTTATGAATGGCTTGTTGGACTCTCTCCAAGGTTGTTCATAACTATGATGGATATCAACCCATTCGGAGATGGACCTACAATCTCCCGAAGTGATTTTGGGGTTTTTTGAAATTCGAAAAATAAATGGGATTTATAAATGTATATTGATGCATTTTAAAATCATTTTCTCATATATGCTCGTTTTGTATTTCTAAGTTAATATATTGATCATGATGTGTTTGAATTTGCGTTCCATTTTGGATTCAAATAAATTGACTGGGTCGAACTTCTTGGACTGGCTTAGAAACTTGAGAATTGTTCTCAAGGTGAAAAGCTTGTGTATGTCCTCGAAGCGCCTCTTCCCGCCCGTCCTAGTGACGATGCAACTTTGGACCAATTGTTGGTCTATCAGAAACATGTGAGTGATTCTGAACAAATGAGTTGCATCATGCTAGCCGCGATGGAACCCAAGCTACGAAAGCAGCATGAGCATATGGATGCTCATATCATAGTCCTTCATCTCTGTGAGTTGGTTGATGAGCAAGTGAGATTCGAAAGGTTCGAAGTCTCCAAGCTCCTCTTCACCTCTGAGATGCAAGGAGGTTCATCTGTGGTACTACTCAACATGTCAAGACCGTGGAGCCTTACGAGAAGCATGAGTAGGGGGCGATGTTGTTGTTAGTTGATTCCTCGAAGAAAGGTTCTAAGAGGGAGTCAAAGGAACAATATGTAAGGGGAAGAAGAAAAAGGCTAAAAGGCGTAAACCAGCTCAAAGGGCACTTGCCATCATTATGGCAAGGAGAGCCATTCTTGAAGAAAGTGCAAGATTTATCTTGAGTCCGTGAAGAAGGATAAGGCATCGGATGCCCCATCTTCTTCGTAAATCTTCTTTATTGATTGTCATTCTATTTCCTCGGACACTTGGGTATTGATGATCTGGTGTGGCTCACATATATGTAATGACATATACGGGCTAAGGAATAGAAGAAGACTCGTCAAGGAGAGTCAAATTTATGTGTTGGGAATGGAGCAATGGTTCTACTCGCCATCTAACGTATTTGTTGGAACTCCTCGTAGGACTTGTCTTAGAATCGACAATTGCTTTTATGTTCCTTCGTTGATAAAGAACATCATTTCTATTTCTTGTTTAAATAGAAATGGGTACCATTTGACTTTTAGTAACAATTGTTGTTACATAACTTTGAATGGGGTTCTTTATGGGACTGGAACTTTAAGCAATGGTGTTTATACGTTGGACGTATCCAGTGACATTTTTAATATCGAAGCGAGCAACACGCGTGCTCGAAAGGATAATCAAATAGACTCCTATATGTGGCATTGTCGTCTTGGCCATATAAGCAAGAAACGCATGTCCGAATTACACCGATGTGGAATTCTGGAATCGTTTGAATTGGATTCATCACGATACATGCGAATCATGCTTAAAAGGCAAGATGACTAAGTTACCTTTTTGGAAAGGGTGAGCAGTGGGAGAGTTACTAGGTTTAGTACATCGATGTATGTGGACCTATGTCAACTCAAGCATTAGGAGGCTATAGCTACTTCATTACCTTCACCGATGATCACTCACGGTTTGGGTATGTGTTCTTGATGAAACACAAGTCCAAGCCTTTGAAAGGTTCAAAGAATTCGAAATGAAGTAGAGAAACAACATGACAAGAGTATTAAAATACTTGATCGGATCGAGGTGGTGAATACTTAAGTCAAGAGTTTCTTGATTATCTAAGAGACAATGGCATATTGTCTCAATGGACTCCGCCCTATACACCACAGATAATGGTGTATCGAGAGGCGTAGCGGACCTTGTTGGACATGGTCAGTCAATGATGAATCATGCAACTCTTCCCAAGTCCTTTTGGGGTTATGCACTTGACAATGTTTACTTGTTAAAGAATGCCTACCAAGGTAGTCTCAACTACTCCATATGAGATATGGAATGGTAAGAAACCTCATGTATCTTACTTGAAGATATGGGGTTGTCCGCTTATGTGAAGCGGATCATATCGGAGATGCTAAGTCGATAAATGTCTATTTATTGGATACCCTAAGGAAACAAGGGGTTACCAATTCTATCATCCTGTGGAACAAAAGGTGTTTGTTTCAAGGCATGCTGTGTTTCTAGAGAAAGAGTTTCTCTTGCAAGAAAACAGTGGGAGTGTCGTCGAGCTTGAGGAGGCTCGAGAGACTCAAATAGACATTAATGAGATACCTGGTGAAGCACAACAGTCGACAACTCATAGTGATAAGCAATCGGCTGGACCTATTGTAACACCACATCTTCGTAGATCTGGTAGAACACGCAACATTCCTGAGAGATATGGATTTCTCGTAAGCGAATCGAACGACGTGTTACTCATTGATGATGAGGAGCCTACCAGTTATGAAGAAGTGCTGACAAGTTCAGAAAGGGATAAGTGGCTTGGTGCCATGAAGTCGGAAATGGATTCCATGTACGAAAACCAAGTTTGGAACTTGGTTGACCCACCTGAAGGCATAAAGCCTCTAGGGTGCAAGTGGGTTTTCAAGAAGAAAACCGACATGGATGGTAATGTGATTACCTATAAGGCTAGATTGGTGGCGAAAGGATATCGTCAAAAGTAAGGTGTTGATTATGACGAAACCTATTCGCCTGTAGCTATGCTTAAATCCATTCGGATGCTCCTGGCCATAGCGGCTCATTATGATTATGAGATATGGCAGATGGATGTGAAAACAGCTTTCCTTAATGGAAACCTGCTCGAGGACGTGTATATGATACAGCCTGAGGGTTTCACATCGGTTGATAAAACCAAGGTATGCAAATTGCGACGATCCATTTATGGATTGAAGCAAGCATCCAGGAGCTGGAATATCCGTTTTGATGAGACGATCAAAAGGTTTGATTTCTCACAAAATCCAGACGAACCTTGTGTGTACAAGAAGGTTAGTGGGAGTGCAGTCGTGTTCCTAGTATTGTATGTCGATGACATATTACTTATAGGGAACGATGTGTCAATCTTCTGATCGATTAAGGTTTGGTTATCAAGACATTCTCCATGAAAGACACAGGAGAAGCAACCTACATCCTTGGGATTAAGATCTATAGAGATAGATCGAAACGGTTGCTTGGTCTTTCGCAGTCTACATATATAGACCGAGTGCTAAAGAGGTTTAGCATGTCGGAATCCAAGAAAGGTTATCTTCCCATCGAGCATGGGGTACACCTTTCGAAGTCTATGTGTCCGCGCACAGAAGACGAGAGGATTTGCATGAGTAAGATTCCCTATGCATCCGCAATAGGATCTATCATGTATGTTATGTTATGTACAAGGCCCGATGTATCGTATGCTCTGAGTGTCACGAGCAGATACCAGTCTGATCCAGGAATGGATCATTGGGTGGCTGTTAAGACGATCCTTAAGTACTTGAGAAGAACTAAGGATGTGTTCCTAATATATGGAGAAGGGGACATGGTGATACGCGGGTATACGGATGCGACTCGAGACGGACAAGGATGATTCCATGTCTCGATGCGGGTATGTATTCACCTAAAATGGGCGCAATAAGTTGGAAAGGTTCCAAGCTTGACACTATAGCGGATTACGCCACTAAGGCGAGAATATGTTGCGACTTTAGGCAGAAGGAAGCGGTTTGGATCAAGAAGTTCATCTATGAACCTGATGTGGTCTCATCAATGATCCAAACATGTGCTTCACCGCTATCATCTTATCAGAGAGATCATCAGTAGGAACGAAATACAAATCGAGAAAATTCCCACTGAAAGGAACTTAGCGGATCCTTTGACTAAAGCATTACCTCAAAGTAAGTTTGAGGGTCATGTTGGTGCTTATGGTATTGGATACCGTAGCGATTGGCATTAGGCCAAGTGGGAGTCTGTTAGTAATATATGAGAGATGTCCTAAGGCAATCGCCTTATATATGAACCATTTATATGATAAATGAAGATTCACTATTTGAGTATACATGTTTCATGTATTTGATTGGATCTTAAACTCATTTACTGAATGTCCACGATACAATTCTTGTGATTGGATCACAACTAGTGAGTATCTCTACATGTGTAATTGTGATGTATCGGAATTATCCTAGTCGATGAATTGATGGATTTGGACACCATCGATTCCGAGACTTTTGGTGTATCAAGCGGTGATTCTCCGTTTGGAGACATATGTGATGTCCGGAGTTAATCGTGGATGCTAGTTATGGTAACTAGTTCATTGGAGTGACCAGCCGTAAGACTTCATATGGTTCTCTGCATATATAGATATGTCAATGAAGTTCTTACTGTGGCTTAAGTGCTATGTTCCTTTGACTTGCGGTATTCAAGTCATCTTGATCATGGAGACTTATGCTTTGACATCTTAAGCAAACATCTCTAAGGAGATGTGGACCCGGGATGATTGGGTATAAGTCGAAATGATCGAAGGTGTTTGAATAGCCTATAAAGGATTCACCACTCCTTGCGAGGAGATGTATACCCATGGCCTCTCGTCGGATTGTTACTAAAGTCTTTGGCCAAAGCATTACATGTTTAGAGTAAAGTACTCTTGATACATGTGGAGTAACTAGAATCCGTGGGACGAGGAAATGATACTTGGGCTAGGTGTGGCGTGAAGTCGACCTAGTGAGGGTGACACACTATAGACCATGTCACAGAACCAAGTGGGTATAAGATGAGTGAAGGAATGGGGCACGATTCATTCGAGCTCTGAAGGGTTTGAAATAGTTACGGATCGGCCGTTGATCTTTTGGCGTTAATTGGGGATCATGATGTACTACTAGGTGCCACTCATGATCGCTCTATAATTAATGGTTAATTATAGACGGCCAACATAAACCGAGAACCTATTTGGTCACACGCACAACGAGTGTAATCCAAAGGATTTAAACGAGCTTGAGAATGGGATTCTCGATCAGAGAAACTATGTTTGGTTGACCAAACATAAAGCGAGCATGAAATTGTTTCACGCAATGGAAGCGTGATGGGCAGTGTCTTATGAAGACATAATGGATGGACCAAAATGGTTTGGTTCTAATCCAATGGATAAGAATAAACCAAAGGGTTTGGTTTATTTTAAACGAATGAACCAAAAGTTGGTTCGGTTCGTTTTAACTTAAAATAAACCATCATGGTTTGGTTTATTTTAACTTATCTTAATGGAGCGGGTTAACGGGCTTTATGGATATGATCCATTAACCATTAAGAGAATTAGTTCTCTATAAAATAGGATTAAACCCTAACCCTAAACCTAATCATCTAGTTGCCGCCCAACACCTAGTTGCCGCCAATCTATTGTGGCCGCCAACATCTTGTTGCCGCCAGCTTGGTGCAGCCTTCCAACTTGTTGCCGGGCGACTGCTTCAGCCGGTGAACCTCCGCGATCCCCGTGATCCCCTAAAGGTTCGCATCAAGGTGAGCTTTTGTCTCCTTGTTTTGGCCGGCGCCTATCTCTTCCACCAAGCTGTCCAGTTTTCTGACAGCTTCTTCTCCTTCGTCGGAGCGCCGCTTGGGACGACGGTTAGTGCTCCGACAGCGGCTAACATACCGGGATTTGATCTCCTAATCCTCTGAGGTGGAGGACGGCGATTCGTCAAACGGTTGACGGAATACCTCTCCGGAGAAGCGAGTTTTGAGAACTCGCTTTGGATCCGAATTTGGATTCGGATCGTGATCATCTCGATCACGCCGCCTTCAACACGAGGCTAGTAACCCGCACGAAGACGAAGCTCGTGACTTAGCGAAGTCATCCCGAGGAGCTCGGCGTGGATACGGATAGAGACGATTCTTACGAGGATCGTTCCGGTTGATGCCGTTCCCGCTACACGTCATACGGAAGGTATAACGTAGTTTAAATTTCCTTTTATTGCAATTTTAATTTACGGTTATGTCTACACTTGTTGTAATAGCATGCGTGTGTTGTGTGTGTTGTAATAAATAGGAGTATTTATTATTTTTATTGCTTCCGCTGTGCTCATGTTTACGAAACATGATCGAACACACACACGCCGCGGTGCCGGAAACCCAACACAGTCAACCGCAACCAGAGTCAAATTCAATAACCATCCCTCCTGGAACGTAGTCAGGACCTGAGATGGGATGAGTGCATGGCATGACTCGAGATGAGGTGCAACGAACCGGTGGATTTGGTATATGAGGTATCGTTTCAGTTTATTCTATTTTTGTTGATATACTAACAGTTCACATTCCTTTATATCTCGATAATTCTTAGGAAGAATTAGTAGAATTTCGATACCTTTACCTAGTAGATTAGTTATAATGATACTACCAAGGAAGACTCTAATGTCCTGCTACGAAGTAAAGGAGTATTCCTTGGATTTAGACAGACATGTCTTAACTTGAGATTAGCCTACCATCAACTTTGAGTAAAAGACTTGACAAATGCACTGGATCTCACACTTATAAAAATGAGAAGACTAGTAACCAATTGAGGATATGGATTAAAGTGGCACAACAGAATCGTTGTGGGTCCATAACCCAGAAAGAAATTGTAAGAGAAGGGTACACTCTGATAGTTTTGGAATGTTAATGTATTAGAATGAGCTAGAAGAGTAACATAACACTTAGGGTTATCTAACTATAAAAGTACATGACAACTTTCATATTTTGTTAATATGGATGTATGTACTTAACTTATTTATATTGTGAAGGATATAGTTGAAGTTTCAGATTATATTCCAGATGCAAAGAATGTTAATTATGAAACAAGGTCATCTACTAGATAGAGATTGGATGGTAACGTGATTCTGATGAAGAAACTATTTGGAGTAGAAGAACGACGTGCACATATGATTTCTTCATTAGTATATCTCAAGTAGGAAATTTGAGAACCAAATTTTTATTAGTAAGGGAGAATGTAATATATCGAAAAAAATTAAATTAAAATTAAAATAATATAATATAATAATAATATAATTTAAAATGAGATAAATAAAATAAATTTATTTTTATATTAAAAGAAAATTAGTTATTTATTAGTATTTTAGTTGATAATTTTGGGATAAGATTTTATTAGATTAGACTAAGACTAACTATTATTAATCATAAGGTTGATTAATTCAACTAGGCCTAAGTTAATATAAATCCAACTCTAGATTAGGATTTGGGATAAAAGTCTAGGAATTAGGGATTAAATCTTTTTTTTTCGTTCCCTCCTCGTTTTCTCTTCTCGTGTCAGCCACCACGCCACCACCTTGGTCCGCTGCTCATGCCACGTGAGCATGTGCCCCCGTTGACAGTGGCCAACGACTGCCTCCCCACGACCAACAATAGTCACACACATGGGCCAGTGATCGCTACCCTTGCGCATTGCACGCCCAAGCCAGCCACCGTCGTCGCCCCAGCACATTGCGTGCACACGACCAAAAGTCATTGCCACAACACGGGGGTAGTCCGCCACTGCAAGTCGTGCCTTCGCTTACTGCTGGTTGTGCCTTCGCCCACTATCAGCCTCACCTCCGGCCACCGTCGACCCCTTCCCCCGCATGCATAGGTGTGTAGCGATTTGCCCCACGTCATGGTCTGCTTCTGCCGCCACAACAGCTCACATGTGCGTCGTTTGTGAGTTTAATTTGTTGTGGTGTCCTGACCACCACAAATCTCGCCGTCATCTTTCGCTAGACCCTGAGCGAACTCCGACGACCGTCGGCCATGGTAACGATGATTTGTGTCGTGGTACCGGATCATTTCCCAATAAGTGTAATAGATAGAATAGTAAACTTAGGATTTCTAATTATTGCTAATGGGGGTTAGGAATTTACAAGACTAATCCTACTGAATGAAAGACAATGCAGGTAATTAAAGCATTAATCTAACTAACTAAGATGACAATGAAATTAAAGAAGAGATAAACTAAGCATTCAAAGAAAAGCATTCAGAAACATAAAGACAGTATATGAACTTAACAATAATTCAAATACAAAATAACATGAATGTAAAGGAAAACATGAAATAAATCTACCTAGTATTAAACACTGCTAACTAATGGAATTAACACTAAAACAGATAAGTAATCAAACTACCAATTAATTAAGCTAAGCATCATAATTCAACTACAACTAAACTACCAAATGAAACTACTAATTAACTCTAAGACAAACTATAAAATAGCTACAATATAAACTACAAGACAACTACGAACTAACTACAAATTAGACTACAGTTAAACTACAAACTAACTACAAAGTCAATAACTAACTACAAATTAAACAACAAGTCAACTACAACAACAATTTTGGGGTTTTTTGACAAGTTTAATTCGCAAATCCAAACATAACATAAAGTAAACAAGATAAACATCCAAATCAATGGATCAAATCCAAACATAATCACCGGTCACTCCACAATGGTGACAACAATCTGAATAGATCCTCCGGCGGATGGGATGACTGAGTTCCTTGCCGAAAATCCTCCGACAAGTACTGAATTGATGGATGAAGCGAGCCCTTTTCTCCGGTGGATGGCGCGAAACTGTCAAAGCCTGGTGTAGTTGCTGGGATCCGAACCCGGGTCTCTCGGTTGTAGCCGAGTATACTCACCACTATACTACAATGACACCGGAACCTGACAATCTATGAATGACTCTGTGAAGGTGGAGCAGCCCATAGTTCCGCCCCCAGAGACCGAACCCGAGTCTCTCGGTTGTAGCCGAGTATACTCACCACTATACTACAACGGAACTACCGGCGCTGTGTGGAGAGGATGGAACCGGAGTAGAAGTTGAAACTCTTCGTCGACAATGAAATAAAGTGCTGCGCCGAAAATTAGAGAAGGAATATCACTGTCGTGAGTTGGAAATTGGTTTTGCGGAATACCGACAGTAACAAGCACCATAGCCGTCGGAATCCCGTCCGGCTGCAGCTCTTAGCTCCAACAGTAGGCGGAGGAAGCTATCGCCGATGAAAAGCCTGGAATCTCCTCTTCTACGCATTGCCGATGAGCTGTCCGAATCCCAGGATCTCGTCGGCAGCCGCTTGGATGGAGGTTGCCGCCGTCGCGTGGAGGAGAATCGGTGGCGTCGTTGCTCGTGCGATGAAGAGGAAGAAGATGAAGGCGGCGTTTCTGCGCGTTATTTTGTCGATTGGGGAAGATGTTGGATTTTTAAAAACTAATTTCCTTTACCGTCCGATCAAAGCCTCATCTGATCTCAGTCGTCCAATTGAAGCTAGGGCTTGATCAATCAATTAAGTTGACTTAATTTGGCTGCTCCATCCAACAGTGGTGATCGATTCAACTCTGGATGGTCGGATCTGATAAATCTGAAGGGACGATCGAGATCCAACGGTCCAGATGGACAACCAAGATGTGTAGATCACAATGTATGGGTCGGATCGCTCTAGATTCAGATCAATGGCTTAGATTGAGCCATCACATTGGACGATCAAGATTGCTCCGATCTCTAATGAATGGAACTGATTGAATCTGAATGGATAATCACGATTGGTCGACTCTGGATGAAGGAATAAGATGCCCAGATCTAAATGTATGGACCGGATCTCTCCAAATCTGGATAGATGGCTTAGAATCAAACCGCTTTCATCAGACGGTCCATATTACTCAGATATGATCTCTTGATTGAATTGCCTTCGATCATGATGAAGGGCTCAGATTAAATCAACTTGAAATGCACATTAGGCCTTAATGAAGTCATATTTGATCCAACTTGAGTCTAGTCCAGTGTCTCATCTCGATCTCCTACAAACAAAGATAAAATTTACATATAAGTCCAAAAGTTAGGAGAATTTACAAAAAGGTCCAAAATGAATCCAAACTCATAAAACATGCTAATAATCAACAATAAATCACTCGAGTGGATAAAAACATGGATATTAAGGACCAAAATAATACGATAAAATGATAGTTGTCAATTCCCCCACACTTATTCTTGCACGTCCCGAGCAAGCAAAGAAAATTAAAAGTAAACTGAAGGTATATTTCCCTAGCAATTCCCAAGCATACATAGAAAATCGTGAAAGAAAGTTACCTAGGATTGTCACCTCTCAAAGACTCAAGCAATCATAGACTCAAATCCTACACAGGTTAACAAACATGGTGACTTCAATCCATTCTGAATAGACTATAAATGACTAAGCCTCACAAGGTAAGTGGTGATTTCTCTCGCTCTCATAAGCATATAATAGTGGAGTTCACTCAAGCTACTTATGGTTTATGAACTACCATATGCTTGCTTTTCTTCTACCTTCACCACTATATACACATAAGAAAACATAATCATTGAAGGCTTATTAGGAATGTAAGGGAAACAGGAATGCAAGGGAAATGACAATATGTGTGAAAGGAAAGAAAGGTAAAACATGAAATAGCTACAGAAATGCAAGGAGATATGGAAATACTGGAATGCTACATAGATAGGTACAAGAAAGCAGTACCCTAAAAGTTTTCATCCAAGCTAGCATTTTACCATCCACTAAACATGTAAACAATCCCTATCACATTCACAATACAAGTCCAGATATGATATACAATAATTCTCTCAATAACTGCAACAAGGGATGTCATTAACAAAAATACTATCACACATAAATAAAAATGAATGGCACCACATATCAAAATTTTCACAATACTTTTTTTTTATTTCATGGGTACCCAATTTATTTTTTTTTCAACTTTTCTTTTTTCAGGTTTTTTTTTCAAACTTTCTTTTTTTTCCACTTTTTTTTTTCAACATGTAGTGTACTTCCCTATGCTCCAACATCAAGCTTAGCTAAAAAGATAAAGAGCATGGCTAGCTCATGGTGATCAAGCACAACTCGCCTATGCTTCTACTAAATTCTCCTGAGCCACTCTCTCTCCCACACATAAACTTTTGTCCATCCCAGGCAAAATACTCATCATGTAACATTCAATATTCCACATCCAAAAATAGAAATGGAAGAGAAATGACATGATGAAAATGTAGAAAAGATAATGGGATAAATAATGAAAATGATATGACGCGTGATAAGAAAATTATTTGAATAGCATATGACAACAAAAGAAGTAAAGGGAAACAAGTGTGATTGCCTTCATAGTAATCATGCAAACCTATGGTTGTGTGGTCTCGAAAGAATCAAAGCAAGTTCTAGAGTTACAATAACCACAAAGTGCACCACACTCAAGCAATAAAAACAAGCACAATCCTCATGGAGAATGAAAAAAAAATCATCTTAATCTATCAACACAGAATCCATCACCAAGGAGTAACCATATGCAATTGAATAATCCATTCATGACAATAAATCCCCGAAACTCGACAATCAAATTTAACTAGCTTTCACGCCTTCTAAGATGACATAAAGGAATGTATAGGAAATTTATTTGAAAGCATCGACAAAACAAAAACTCAACAAACGAAACATAGTAACTAAAACAAAAACAAATAAAGTAAAATGAAGTGAAAGAAGTGTATATACAATGAAAAGAAAAGTAGATGGGATAGAACAAACTCCCCTGAGGTCCTGGCAGTTGGAGGCGGTTCAGTAAGAAATCCAGGCTGGGAGTGGGATGGATCGGATAGAGGTGAGTGCTCTCTTGATGTGATCAGTGTAGTTACATGTTGCTCCCTCCGAAATGATCATCGCCTCATCATATGTACTCTCTGGTAGTCGGAGGCATTTCAACAAAAGTATCCAACCTTGCAGCTAGATTACTGTGTTTGTTGTTAGGGCTTTCATCAACAACTTCTTGGAGACTCTATCTCAGGTGGGAGTGTCCAGTCTGGGGGTGTCCAGCTATCCACCACTCCTGTGTCAACATCCTCAACATCTGAAACAACAACAACTTCATCAATGAAATCACATCCATCAACATCCGAAATCACATCACAGCACAATGGTTCATAGGAGTCCTGTGGAGTAGTATGCCTATCACTCGCTCCATAATCCATCTCCCTAAGTGCGTCGATATCCAAAGAAGTGGTCTCTGACGGAGGCTGAATGAACTCTTGTGTTGTATCTGGCTGATGGATGTTGCAATTTGATCTAGCTGTTTGATCAATGATGCTAACTATCACCGTAGTCTCCATACTGCTGATTATAGAGATCCATGTTTCTCATAAAAGAGAATTCCTGGTCTTTCTTGAAACACTAACAAACAAATCAAAAGACACAGGAAGTAGACATGACAAAATACATGGATATACAGAAAATGAAAGAATGAAGCCCTAAATATTTTTTTTGAAAAATGGGAAAATGATCCTAAGTTTACTCGGCATCATTACACTCCCCGGCAACGGCGCCAAATTTTGGTAACGGCGATTTGTGTCGTGGTACCGTTACAAATTAATTACCGAACCTCCTAACTACACTAATATAACATAGTGGATGGCCCGGATCGTTTCCCAACGAGTGTAATAGATAGAATAGTAAACTTAGGATTTCTAATTATTGCTAATGGGGGTTAGGAATTTACAAGACTAATCCTACTGAATGAAAGACAATGCAGGTAATTAAAGCATTAATCTAACTAACTAAGATGACAATGAAATTAAAGAAGAGATAAACTAAGCATTCAAAGAAAAGCATTCAGAAACATAAAGACAGTACAGGAACTTAACAATAATTCAAATACAAAATAACATGAATGTAAAGGAAAACATGAAATAAATCTACCTAGTATTAAACACTGCTAACGAATGGAATTAACACTAAAACAGATAAGTAATCAAACTACCAATTAATTAAGCTAAGTATCATAATTCAACTACAACTATACTACCAAATGAAACTATTAATTAACTCTAAGACAAACTACAAAATAGCTACAATATAAACTACAAGACAACTACGAACTAACTACAAATTAGACTACAGTTAAACTACAAACTAACTACAGAGTCAATAACTAACTATAAATTAAACAATAAGTCAACTACAATAACAATTTTGGGGTTTTTTTGACAAGTTCAATTCGCAAATCCAAACATAACATAAAGTAAACAAGATAAACATCCAAATCAATGGATCAAATCCAAACATAACCAACGATCACTCCACAACGGTGACAACAATCCGAACAGATCCTCCAGCGGATGGGATGACTAAGTTCCTTGCCAGAAATCCTCCAACAAGTAATGAATTGATGGATGAAGCGAGCCCTTTTCTCCGGTGGATGTCGCGGAACTGTCGAAGCCTGGTGTAGTTGCCGGGATCCGAACCCGAGTTTCTCGATTGTAGCCGAGTATACTCACCACTATACTACAACGACACCAGAACCTGACAATCTATGGATGACTCTGTGAAGGTGGAGCAGCCTGTAGTTCTGCCGCCGGGGACCAAACCCGAGTCTCTCGGTTGTAGCCGAGTATACTCACCACTATACTACAACGGAACTACCGGCGCTAAGTGGAGAGGATGGAACCGGAGTAGAAGCTGAAACTCTTCGCCGGCGATAAAATAAAATGCTGCCGCCGAAAATTGGAGAAGGAATATCACTGTCGTGAGATGGAAACTAGTTCTGCGGAATCCCGACAGTAGAAAGCACCATAGTCGTCAGAATCCCATCCGGTTGTAGCTCTCATCTCCGATAGTAGGCGAAGGAAGCTATCACCGGTGAAAAGCCCGGAATCTCCTCTTCTACGCGTTGCCGACGAGCTGTCCGAATCCTAGCATCTCGTCGGCAGCCGCTTGGATGGTGGTTGCCGCTGGAATGGATGGAAGGGTCGTCGGAGATGTTGTTGCCGCCGTGTGGAGGAGAATCGGTGGCGTCGCTGCTCGCGCGATGAAGAGGAAGAAGATGAAGGCAGCGTTTATGCACGTTATTCTGCCGATTGGGGAAGATGTTGGATTTTTAAAAACTAATTTCCTTGACCGTCCGATCAAAGCCTCATATGATCTCAGCCATCCAATTGAAGCTAGGGCTTGATTAATCAATTAAGTTGGCTTAATTTGGCTGCTCCATCCAACGGTGGTGATCGATTCAACTCTGGATGGCCGGATCTGATAAATTTGAAGGGACGATCGAGATCCAATGGTCCGGATGAACAACCAAGATGTGTAGATCACAATGTATGGGTCGGATCGCTCCAGATTCAGATCAATGGCTCAGATCGAGCCATCACATTGGATGATCAAGATTGCTCCGATCTCTAATGAATGGAACTGATTGAATCTGAATGGATAATCACGATCGGTCGAATCTGGATGAAGGGATAAGATGCCCAGATCTAAATGTACAGACCGGATCTCTCCAGATCTAGATAGATGACTCAAAATCAAACCACTTTCATCAGACGGTCCATATTACTCAGATCTGATCTCTTGATTGAATTGCCTTCGATCATGATGAAGGGATCAGATTAAATCAACTTGAAATGCACATTAGGCCTTAGATGAAGTCATATTTGATCCAACTTGAGTCTAGTCCAGTGGCTCATCTCGATCTCCTACAAACAAAAATAAAATTTGCATATAAATCCAAAAGTTAGGAGAATTTACAAAAAGGTTCAAAATGAATCCAAACTCATAAAACATATTAATAATCAATAATAAATCACTCGAGTGGATAAAAACATGGATATTAAGGACCAAAATAATACGATAAAATGATAGTTATCAAGCCACCCAACACGGTAATATGCCGTCAAAATTGATTGGTTTAATTAATTAGGCAGGTTAATTAATGAGTTGATTTAATTGTATAGTTAGTCTGATTTTGGGACAAACTAAGTAAATCTGGAATTTTGGTTTGAACTTTAATCAGTTAACTTGATGGGATTAATTAACTCATTAGATTAGATTTGATAATATGATATTAGGTCTTTATTTAAACAGGGGTTAATTAATTAGTTTTTATTCTGGTTTAATTGAATGATTAGTTTAGATTAATTAATCTATTTAAAGGATTAATTAGAATTAATTAATAAAATTGGTTTAATTGATTAATTAGCTTGACGGTACGTAATTAATCAAAATTATGGATTGGTTGAATTATTAATTAATCTTTTTTATTTAACTTGTTAATTAAATAAATTAAATTAGTATGATTAATCAAATTAATTTAATTTAATTAACTTAGTTATGGAATTTAATCAATTAATTAATTAGATTGGTATAATTAATTAATTAAGTTAATGGAATCGAGTTGTGACTAATCCATTAATAATGGGATTAATTGATTTAAATAAATAATTAGGCTACGATGAAACTAGTAGATTCATAAATTTATAATTAATCTGGTTAAATAAATTCGCGGGATTAATAAGCTAATTAATGGAATAAGGATACGAAGAATCAATTAAATTAACAAGAAAAGGATACGAAGAATCAATTAAATTAACAAGAATACTCACAATTGATTAGATAATCAATTTAGAGATTTATTGATAGTTGAGTTAATAATGGTTTAATTATAACAGAGTTGGGAGCTGAAGTAAAATCTCAAATTGAGAGATAGCTAGGACGTTCTACAGTCAAAGGTGAATGGTTCTTTCTTTGACCTCTTTAGATTTTAATGCATGATTATTTTGGTTACGATGTTTATTTATGTTACAGTACCTTTCCACTCTATGTTCTTTCTAGATTACTTTGACCTTATATTTGCTTGACTTTTTTTTATACTCTAGTTGGTTTCTAGGTTGCTTGCTCATCATTAACATGTAGCTATTTATTCTAGTTTTTGACTGATATTACTGTTATGTGTTTTTTTTATTGCTTCGGGATTGAATTGGTAGATGCTACTGGTATATGCTTATCTATGTATTGTTTCGATTGATATTGTGATATGACTAGTAGAGATAGCATGATTAAGATGAGATTATTCCTTAGATGGTATATAACGTTTCTCATATATCGATTGTCAACTATTTCTCCCATTTGTGGTTGAGAGAGTCTGCAGTGGAGTTTTCTTACTTTCGAATCATGGTTGTTTTATATACCTATGGTCGATCATGTCTCCCATTCATTGTTGAGAGAATGTACCGTAGATTATACTCTTGGACTACCTGTTCGGAGTTAGTGATAGTTGGATTCATGTGTCGTCTATAGCTAGATAGCTATCTTACATCTTGACTCTCCACGAGATCCGTTCGTGGTGTATATTGTTGCGTGTAGTCCATAGCTAGATAGTTATATACTCTGTCTGACCACGAGAACCGTTCGTGGTAGCATGTCGTTGTCCGCAAACATTGAGTATTTGTATTGCATGTCTACCCACAAGACTCATTCGTGGTAGCATGTGGTTGCGCAGACACTGCTTTGCATATTGCCTATTTGTCCACGACTCCCGTTCATGGTAGCATGTTGTTTCCCATAGATAGTGCCCCCTTGGTATTACCTCAAGAGCCACAAGGTTTTGTTGCGGTATCTTGATGTATATTTCTTACAGATTTGCAGTTGGTTGTGTATGTCACAGGTGCATTTATTATATGGTTGACCAGGTTAGTTGTAGATTGATACCGGTACTCTGAGGTTTAGGTTATTCGGATTTACTTTCTTTTGACCTCCATTATGTTTATATTATCATGCACTATATTTCTATACACTCACTGAGTGATTTGTACTCACTTCCTCTTTTCTTTGGTCTACAGGTTAGCTAATAGAGGACGTGTCCTATTGACCTATCTTTACGTCGCTTAGAGAGTCCCTTGCAGTGATAGTCCATCGCATCGTCGAGATGTCGATTTGTTTTCTTTATTATTATCGCATTTTGTTTACGCATTTTGGATTTTTTTTTTTGTCTCAATTTGAATTGGATGTCATAAACCTATTTTACTTTTACTGACATATGTTTTAGCTATGCATATATGCAGTTAATAAAATAATTATATTTTATATTTTGATTATTGCAAAGTTTTATCTTATGTGGTTTCAGTAATGTGTTTCGGAATATTATCACTAAGGGGCTCCTCCGTCATTTGAATGATGAATATACCCCGAGGTGTGACGTACATTTCGTCTTCCAAAATCTTATCTTTTGGGTATATAAAATTAGTAGAATACGTTAGTTTTAAGTATTTTTTATTATTTTTTAGTGGAAAATGACAATGAAAAAAATTTGAAGAGTATATATATAATTATTATTAGCCATATTTCACTAAGAAAAAATATATAAGACAAATATTGTCCATAAATAATGTAGGATCTTATAGTAAAAATAATTAATTTATTTTTTAAAAAAAATCTCAGTCAAACATATGCACTTAAATTACAATGATTAAAAAAAACAAAATACAAATATATTTTTAAAAAGAGGTTGTTAAAAGCATGGGCACATTTGTAATGCCTGTTTATTTATCATTAATGCGAAATGTGGATGGTAATTAAAAAGAATTAGGACTCGATGCTTATGATTCTATGTGACCACGTGGGCTCGTTGCATTTGTCCAAAAAAAAAAAAAGAAGTTTATGACTCTACTAGATCAACTTTCGGAGTCAAAAAATAAATCAATTTAGATATGAAATATTTAGTTGGATTTCTGATCTCTCACATGTAAATAAATTATTGAGTCAGAACAAAATCTTTTATAATTTATCACTCGTTCAATCGAAAGATTAACCATAAAAAATATTTAACTAGAGCATTATCATATTTTAGTATAGGATGTTGATGTAATCGGTTCAGGTCACGATTGATCAGGACTCAAGCTTGATTCGAGAGATGTTTTGATATTCGACAAAAACATATGACAATGTGATTGTTATGGTAAAGTCCAAGTCTTTGATACTTGGCATGGAAAGTCCAAGTGGAACACTTGGCATTTGAAAAAGTCCAAGCATGGGTCTTGGCAATGAAAAGTCCAACATGGATTGACAAGGAAAGTCCAACCATGAGTCTTGGCAATGAAAAGTCCAACATGGGTTGACAAGGAAAGTCCAAGCATGAGTCTTGACAATGAAAAGTCCAACATGAGTTGGCAAGGGAAAGTCCAAGCTTGAGTCTTGGCATTTGAGAAGTCCAAGGGGTTTTGATATTGGCAGAGTAAAGTCCAAGCGGGAGTCTTTGCAGCATAAGTCCAATGGTTGGCGGCGTAAAGTCCAAGCGGAATCTTGGCAGCGTAAGTCCAATGTGCCTTGGCGGTGTAGACACCGTTAGCATGACATAGCCGATGGAAGCACCTGAAAGCTAGCGCGATGGATGAATAAGTCATGGATGACTTAGAGGGATCCGAGAGGCATGAGGCTGATGGAGGTGACTAGAAGGCTTAGGTCTAGTCTACGAGTGGTCTTACAAGTATGGGGGAACCATACTTAGGTTAAACCTCATGTTTGAGGTGTGTCAGTCGACTAGTGTCATATGACAGTCGACTGGTGTGAGTCAACTAGGGTTTGGTGAGGAATTGCCCCAGATCATGCCATAGGTGGGCGATCGATGATTATCAATGATGGTCGGTTCGCGTGATCACCGATCGTGGTGCTCGGTTTTCTGCAGAATGGAGTCTGACTCGATTGCTGGGGTTAGCAGTCGAGTGGAGGCTCTATCAGTCGACTGATGGTCACAATCAGTCGACTGATGATGGATTCGTTGGATCTTTTCAGTGTGGATCTAGCCGTTGTCTCACGACAACAGTGACATCAGTCGACTAATGGTCCCGATCAGTCGACTGATCGGCATTTTCTAGTACAGGTAGAAGCTTTAAAAGGAGCTCGTAGAGGAAGAAAATGTCAAGGTTCTTTGAGGTGTTTTGGGGTGAGTTGCTGCTGCAATTCAGGGTCTCCAAGTGCTACTCGATCAACCTAACAAGCAAGCATTCAAAAACAAAGTGTTGTAAAGTTTTCTTTATTTGTCTTTTGTATTTCATGTTGTATTTGCTTGTAGCATTTAGATTATTGTTGTAATCAATTGTAAGAGATTTCTCCACCTCCGACTTGTGTCGAGAAGGAGTTATTTGTGATTAGTGATTGTATGTGCATCACTAGAGCTCTTTAGAGCTCGATCCGTGGAGTAGGAACCGTTCGGTTCCGAATCACGTTATATGCTTGTGTTTGTGTGATTGTTTATTTCGTTATTGTTATTACTATCTATATTCCGCTGCGCTAACGAAAATTGTAGACGAACACGCGAACGAATTCCATGGACATATAGCACGACGCTATTCACCCCCCCTCTAGCATTCCAATGATCCCCTACAAGTGGTATCAGAGCGAGGCCGCTCTTCAAAGTTTAACAACTAAGGGAGCAAGCTAGAGGGTGAAGATGGAAGTCCAAGAACAACTAGGATGGGACATCAACACATCGGTGCCCTACACTCTGTACGGATGAGAAGGCTTCAATTCTTGGAAGAGAAGAATTGAAGATTTTATTATGATGAGAGATTTTGAGGAATGATCTATTTTGATGGATGGATTCAAATATTCAAAAGGACCAAAGGGTGGTTTCCTCAAGAAGAAGAAATGGAGAGAAGATCAAATTCAAGCCTTCGAGAAAAACATGAAGGTAGTAAAGTTTATTTTTGATTTGATCCCTAACGATATTGTATGTATGTTAGGGGAGTATATGGATGCTAAGGAGTTATGGAGCCAAGTGGCAAAACTCCATGAAAATTCATCATCGGTCCAAGAAGAAGAAGAAGAAGAAGAAGAGTGCTCACCATCTCAAGCTCAAGCAAGTACATCGTCATCTAAAGAGCTTGAGGATTCGGAAGTTGATAGAGAGTAAACCTCCGAATCGGTGGAAGAAGAGGAGACCTCCACCTATAGGATTGAGGGGGAGGAGATTAGAGCATCCTCAACACCGGAGCAACAAGAAGAACCATCTACATCCGGTCGAGAGGAGGAACAAGCTCAAGAGACCCTCACCACCGAACTAGGTAACTCAAGCAATTTGGTTTTAAATAAAAAACATATAATTTACTTTGAGTGTAGGGAATGTGAGCATTACAAGAGTAAATGCCCAAATAAAGTCAAGAAAGCTCCTCCGACACCAAAGGTCAAGGATGTCGATTCCTCAACAATCAAGAGCAAGGAGCAAGTAATTTGCTTCAAATGCCGACTACCAGGTCATTACTGGAGTCAATGCCCAAGGGGGAAGAAGAAGGAGCAAGAAGGAGCATCATAAGTAGGGGGAGCCTCTAAGGTAAACCTTAAGGTAAAATTTATTAATGCACCTTCAATTTCTAGGGATAAAAAGCATGCTAGAAATGATGTTAGCAATCTTGCTATTTATTATAAAGAGCATGCTAGAAATAATAGATATCTTTGTTTAGATGCTAATGTTGGTGCAACAATGCTCCAAGCATTTATATATGTTTTGATGTTTGGATAATCATCTAAGTTAGGCAATGTTTTGTGATCTAATTGCGAATATGTTTAAGTGACAGGGAAATCCAAGGATGAAGCCTTGGTAAAAGAGAAGTCCAAGTATGATCTTGGCAAGGAAAGTCCAAGGGACGGACTTGGCAGCATAAGACCAAGCTTGTAGTCTTGGCAGCGTAAAGTCCAAGTGAACCTTGGCAAAGGAAGACCAAGTATGATCTTGGCAAAGGAAGTCCAAGGGATGGACTTGGCAGCGTAAGACCAAGCTTGTAGTCTTGGTAGCGTAAAGTCCAAGTGAACCTTGGCAAAGGAAGTCCAAGGGATGGACTTGGCAGCGTAAGACCAAGCTTGTAGTCTTGGCAGCGTAAAGTCCAAGTGAACCTTGGCAAAAGAAGTCCAAAGTAAGGTCTTGGCAGCATAAGTCCAAGCTTGTAGTCTTGGCGGCGTAAAGTCCAAGCATTTGGCAACCCAAGATATGACGAAACCGAAGGAAGCTCTTGGAAGCAAAGCGCAAAGGATGAACAAGTTGCGGACTCAGAGGGATCCTGGAGGCGCAAGGCTTAATGAGGAGCTAGAAGGTTGAGTCTAGGTCTAGGGTGTAAAATCAAGTATGAATTAATCATACTTGATGAGTATCAGTCGACTGATATGATGTATCGCCGATCGTTAGGTGCTCGATCGAGTCGAGTGAAACCTCGACCATCGATCGCTTTGGCGGGCGATGTCGATCGATGTTGCAATCGATCGGCCGATCACTAACAATGGCAATGATCGATCGACGCAAATACGAGCACAGAATATAGTCGCACTCAACTGCGGCCTACGATCACTCGACTGATCACTCCATCAGTCGACTGATGGAGGGATTAGTCGACTGATTACTTGGCCGTTGGAAATTGTGGCTACGAATCTACATGGAGATCTCGGTTCAGAAGCCGTTGGCTTCGGCGGCAGTCGACTGATGGTAAGCATCAGTCGACTGATCGAGTCCCAACGGGAAAAACATCCCCTCTTCTATAAAAAAGGGCCTTGGAGAGCTTGGTGAAGCTAGTGCTATCATTCCTAACTACACCCTCGTGCTCACCAAGCTTTCCCAAGTGTTTTAGCAATTCAAAACCTCCTCTTCTCTAGTTCTTAATCATCCATCATTGTAAAGAAGAGGAGAGCATTGTAAGAAAGGTTTCTCCACCTTGGTTCATCCAAAGGAGAATATAGTGAAGCTTGGCTAGGACTAATCCACCTTACGGATTGCCGTGGAGTAGGAGCGTCATCTCCGAACCACGTACATCGGGTGTTAGCGTTGCTTTCATCGTTTTCTTACTTGTATTCTTATTCGTATTTGTATTGCTTCCGCTAACTTACTTGTAGAAACGGAGAAAGGCTAATCACCCCCCTCTAGCCGTTACAAAGATCCTAACAGCTAAAAGTATAAACCTTAGAAATAAGGAGAATTAGCTTGAGCCTTCTTCGCCATCTCCCTAGTCTGATCCTTCGTTGGTATTGGTGCTTCGAATTCATCAACCGACTTCTCAAAACCATCTACAATACTAAACCAATTATCAATATCATTCATAAGGTAGTATTTCATCCTACCTTTCCAATAGTCGAAATCGTTGCCATCGAAGAATGGAGGCCTCGCCGTGCTATATCCCTCTTGAAATGTCATGCTTTGGTTGATGGTTAGATCCTCCGATGCGATCCAGGCTCTGATACCACTTGTTAGGGATCTTTGAAAGGCTAGAGGGGGGTGAATAGTCTCTCTTGAATTCTACAATTTCGATTAGAGGAAGCATATACAAATACTAAAGAAAACAAGAGTTAAAAATGCAATCGCTAACAAGAAGGATTTTACGTGGTTTGGAGATTAAGCTCCTACTCCACGACGATCCTTAAGGTGGATCAATCCAAGCAAATCTCCCCTAAGAAAGCTTTCTCTTACAAGACACTCCTTTTCTTACAAATGATAAAGATAAAGATTAGAGGAGAGGAGGATTAAAAACACTTAGAAAGCTTAAGAAAACGTGGGGAGCTTGAGAGTATGTTAGGAATGTAAACACTAGCCTCCTTAAGCACCTCATTCCCTCTTTATAGAGAGGGATGATTTTCCCATTGAGCCTCCATCAGTCGACTGATGTACAACATCAATCGACTGTCGTTGTAGCTAACGCCATCCAATGACTTTTGACTAGCCGGATTCGCGATCGTCACTGCCTAATGGGACTCTGATCAGTCAACTGATCATACCATCAGTCGACTGATTGAGTAATCAATCGAGTGCTCCAAGCGGTCACTCGACTGGAAAAACTTCTGTGTCGATGTCCACTATTAACAATCGACTGATGGTGGACCAGTCGACTGCCAAACCCTAGCAGTCAATTGATGGTCACATAACTCAGCCATCTTCAGTCGAGTGACTGATCAGTCGACTAAGACAAAGCTCCAGTCGACTAATACTTCAAGTGTGATTAAATCATACTTTAAATCAACTTCCTAGACCTAGACTCAACCTTCTAGCTCTTCCTTCAGCCTTGCGCCTCAAGGATCCCTTCGAGTCTGCAACTCCTTCATTCTTGCGCTTGCTTCCAAGAGCTTCCCTCGGTTGCCAAAGGACCGCTTGGACTTTACGCCGCCAAGACTACATGCTTGGACTTACGCTGCCAAGATCTTGCCTTTGGTCTTCCTTTGCCAAGGTCTGCTTAGACTTTATGCCGCCAAGACTACATGTCACACCCTAAGAGTATACCGAGCTCGAAAATCAGACAACATCTCCCCTGTACGTGATATAATTCCCTATGATTCAAAGCCTATCGGCCACAATCACACAACATAATGAAGTATATAACTAAAATCACAGCGGAATACACCAACAATAATAAAAATACAACGACTCAAATACATGCGTACTGGTACGACTTTGACATAACCTGAAGATACAGTCAAAACCAACATCCAATCAAAATCTATAGTCAAGGCCAAATATGTACAACACAAACATAAACTCCAAATACGGGGACAACATAGGATACAATCCCAAAGTAAACTATCCAAAAATATACAATAGTATGGCATCAATCCATACCCTCAGTGTGAGATGGGATCAGCTGGTAGAGCTCCGAGCACTCAAGGAAACTTCTACTTGTTACCTGGGCGACAAGAAAACCCAGGGTCTGTGGTGGTGAGTACAAAACTCAGCGGTAATATGTAAGATAGTGCATGATCAACAACAAACACATAAAGAGCAACAGATATACAAATGGAGATGAGCAAATATATATATATAGATGGAGATCAACGGTATACAGTCGTAAAGGTGATAACAAACAACTATCAGTGTAAATATAAATAGAGTATAAACCACCATCTGATCAACTGTACATAACGTAATATACTGACATACCTGAATGGTCTGTAACGACACAACCTACACAACCTGAACAAATATACAACAATATAGCCCGTACGACAGGATAGAGTAAAACTACCTCTGTATTTAATACATGGTCTTGCGAACATACTACAACAAATACAACAACATACCTGATCCAACTTACTCAACATCAAGGTGCTTGTCAAATGCATACAACCGTCCGGTCCGAGTCATACACTGGTATCCCACACACAATAGTATAGATCATGCAAATAACATGCAGGATGATGTACAATCAAATGCAACAAACATAGCACAAACAAATGCAACAGTACAACAAGCATATATATAGACTGTATCTATATATACTGCTCACACTCACACACATATATACATAAATATAGGTATATGTATATATATATGCAAATGCCCTCACACATGGCAATGCAAATGCATGGTCATGCCTGCGCACCCCACTAGCTACCACGACCCCAGTGTGGCCTAGGTGGCACGACATGACAACTGTCCCAACTCAATAACAACCACTACTCTCAAGTGGTCGAGTGGGCAGTATGAATAAGTAGCGATAACCTAAAGAGCTATAAGCTATACAACGGGGGTCCTTGCTGCTGGCCACTTCGATTGTCACTACCCATGAGTGGTCGAGTGTCATGCACCCAGGACAACTGCATGTTACTCTAAGAACCACTGTCAATAGTGGGGCAAGTGCGGCACAACAAATGCTCTGCCCTCACACCAGTTACTCCTCCACGAGTAACCTGGGAGGCAGGATGACTGACGACCCTCTCAACCACAAGGGAGACCAAGTCGCTAGCGTGCATGTAAATGAAATGAATGCACGACAGCACATACATATGTCCACAACACACTCTCTATTCTTTAGAGAGACATATACAACTGACAACAACCAAGCTAGGACCTCCAGTCTGTAGCGACACTCTATCGACAAACCACACGTCCATACACGACTACATTATTCGTAGTAGGTATATATATACAACAAAAGGGAGATGAAATGACCATCAACTCTACCTTAAGGACATCACCCAACCCCGGATGATTAATCCTGACGACACAAGTCAAGACTACAACCATACTCAGCTACATACCCATGTTTAAGCATCTAAAGATCCACCTACCATAGCATTGGTAATTTATAACAACGATGAACGATAGATAACAACAACAATATAACTCAAAGTGCAAAGACTAAGTATCAAACACATGATTAAATATGAGTGGAGTCAAGGTAAAAGTAATGTCAACATAAATATCATACATAAGATTTATCTACTACCTGATCAGGGTAGGATATTACCCACCTGATGTGTAGAACATTAAATGTCTTCGCATTCAAATGTCTGTCCCAAATTCAAGTCCTGTGAATAAACATACATAAACAAACACCAACATAATTAAACTGTAGAAATAGAAATCTAGTCCAACCTAACTCTTTGGCTGATTAACTATAATCTGCAAGGGTAGCTCCATACACTTCCATATTAATCACTAATTACTGATTAACTCCACATGATTAAATCCAATATTAATCTAATGTAAAAGTCCATAAACTATTCTGCTGTCACAACATAGTTCACTACCATAACATAACTAAACCAAAGCTTACCTAGTTTAATACAATCAACCACAGCTTATCCAAAGTCCATATCCGCTGTCAATCTCCACCCCCTTAAACAAAACAACACATCACAGAGACATATATATAAATACACTGAAATCCATATCACAATGAATACCACCACCAACAAGATTACTTTAAGTCTAATTTCATATTCATAACATTCAAGCTAAAACTTACCTAGCCCAACTCAACCACCACAACCTCTTGATCCACCTCAGAAGATCCAATCCGCACCGAATGACTGAACTGCAAATCAAACCCAATTTCAATAACCCTAAATACTTTTCCCAAAACTTCAACTCTTTGAATTCAAAATCCAAAGATGAAAGGGAGGTTAAAGAGATTACCCAAAGATACAATGGTAAGTCATCGGAACAATCAACATCAAGTCATCGCTCGTATCACAAGCAAGATGAGCAGTGAAAGAATCTGGCGATCTCAACTGCTGGTAGAGGCATTTGGTTGTCGTTGTGGCTAGAAACAAGCCAAGCTCTCAACATTCAATCAAAACACATGTGTTGGTGCAATCGACCCAGGTCACGATTGACCAGGACTCGAGCTTGACTCGAGAGATGTTTTGATGTTCAACAAAAACATATGATAATGTAATTATCATGGGAAAGTCCAAGGCATGGGCACTTGGCATGAAAAGTCCAAGTGGAACACTTGGAATTTTGGAAAGTCCAAGCATGAGTCTTGGCAATGGAAAGTCCAACATGGGTTGACAAGGAAAGACCAAGGCATGGGTACTTGGCATGGAAAGACCAAGGCATGGGTACTTGGCATGGAAAGTCCAAGTGGGACACTTGACATTTGGGAAAGACCAAGGCATGGGTACTTGGCATGGAAAGTCCAAGTGGGACACTTGGCATTTGGGAAAGTCCAAGCATAGGTCTTGGCATGGAAAGTCCAACATGGGTTGGCAAGGAAAGTCCAAGCATGGGTCTTGGCATGGAAAATCCAACATGGGTTGGCAAGGAAAGTCCAAGCTTGAGGCTTGGCATTTGAGAAGTCCAAGAGGTTTGATATTGGCGGCATAAAGTCCAAGCGGGATTTTTGGCAGCATAAGTCTAATGGTTGGCGGCGTAAAGTCCAAGCGGAGTCTTGGCAGTGTAAGTTCAATGTGCCTTGGCGGTGTAGACACCGTTAGCATGATATAGCCGATGGAAGCACCTGAAGGCTAGCGCAATGGATGAACAAGTCATGGATGACTTGGAGGGATCCGAGAGGCGTGAGGCTGATGGAGGTGGCTATAAGGCTTAGGTCTAGGCTAAGGGTGGTCTAACAAGTACGGGGGAACCATACTTGGGTTAAACCTCATGATTGAGGTTAAAACCTCATGTTTGAGGTGTTCTAGTCGATTGGTGTCATATGGCAGTCGACTGGTGTGAGTCAACTAGGGTTTGACTGTAGGAATTACGCTAGCAGTCGACTGCCAAAGGTTTTCAGCCGACTAATTGGTCGAGCAGTCGATTGATCATGTGATCAGTCGACTGGTGCTTAGTTATTTGGGCACAGAATGGTGTCTGACTCGACTGCTGGGGCTAGCAGTCGAGTGGAGGCTCTATCAGTTGACTGATGGTCATAATCAGTCACTGATGATGGATCCGTTGGATCTTTCCAGTGTGGATCTAGTCATTGTCTCACGACAACAGTGGCATCAGTCGACTGATGGTCCCGTGCAATCGACTGATCGGAATTTTCTAGCACAGGTTGAAGCTTTAAATGGTGCTCGTGAAGGAAGAAAAAGCCAATGGTTCTTGAGCATCCTTGGGGCGATTTGTTGCTGCAAATCAGGGTCTCCAAGGCCATTCTTCAAGCAACCAAAAGCAAGCAATCCAAAGGCATTCGTAAAGTGTTTTCTTTACTTGTATTGCATTATATTTCATTATAATTGCTTGTTGTATTTAGTTTATTGTTGTAAACTATTGTAAGAGGTTTCTCTGCCTCCGACGTATTGTCGAGAAGAAGTTTATTGCTTAGTGGTGTTTGTGGCATCGCTAGAGCTCATTAGAGCTCGATCCGTGGAGTAGGAACCATTCGGTTCCGAACCACATTATATGCTTATGTTCGTGTGATTGTCTATTTCGTTATTGTTATTATTATCTATATTCCGCTGTGCTAACGAAAATTGTAGACGAACATGCGAACGAATTCCATCGACGTATAACACGACGCTATTCACCCCCCCCTCTAGCGTTTCAACGATCCCCTACAAGTGGTATCAGAGCAAGGGCACTCTTCAAAGTTTAACAACTAAGGGAGCACGCTAGAGGGTGAAGATGGAGTTGGAAGAACAATTGGGATGGGATATCAACACCCCAATTCCCTATGCCTTCTATGGACGAGAAGACTTCAATTCTTGGAAGGCAAGAATTGAAAACTTTTTGATGATGAGAGACCTTGAGGAATGGTCAATGTTAATGGAGGGATTTAACTATCCAAAAGGAACAAAGGGAGGCTTCCTCAAGAAGAAGAGATGGATCGAAGAGCAAGTTCAAGCCTTCGAGAAAAACATGAAGATAGTAAAATTTATTTTTGATTTGATCCCTAACGATATTGTGTGCATGGTAGGGGATTATATGGATGCTAAGGAATTATGGAGCCAAGTGGCAAAGCTTCATGAAACTTCATTATCGGTCCAAGAAGAAGAAGAGTGCTCACCCTCTCAAGCTAAGAAAGAAGCAAGTACATCGTCATCCAAAGAGCTTGAGGATTCGAAATTTGATAGGGAGTCAACCTTCGAATCGGTGGAAGAAGAGGAGACCTCCACCTCTAAGATTGAGGGGGAGGAGATAAGAGCATCCTCAACACCGGAGAAACAAGAAGAACCATCTACATCCGGTCGAGAGGAAGAACAAGCTCAAGAGACCCTCACCACCGAACTAGGTAACTCAAGCAATTTGGTTTTAAATAAAAAACATATAATTTGCTTTGAGTGTAGGACAAGTGGGCATTACAAGAGAAAATGCCCAAAGAGAGTAAGGAAAGCTCCTCCAGCACCAAAACCTCAAGAAAAATTAAAAGATGCTGGTGCCCAAAGTCAAAAGAGCAAGGAGCATGTCATATATTTCAAGTGCAATTCAAAAGGTCATTACTAGAGTCAATGCCCAAGGGGGAAGAAGGAGGAGCAAGAAGGAGCATCACAAGTAGGGGGAGGCTCTAAGGCAAACCCTAAGGTAAAATTTATTAATGCACCTTCAATTTCTAGGGATAAAAAGCATGCTAGAAATTTCAATTCCCTTGTAATTTATCATGAAAATCATGCTAGGAACAATAAATATTTTTGCTTAGGATCTAAGAATGCCCACTTAGGAAATACGGAGAAATTTGGGACTAATGTCCCTAAAAATATTTTATCTAAGGACAAACCTAAGTCAAACAATTCTAGACAAACTCTACCTAGGGAGACCATTAGAAAGGTACAAGAGCATCTAGGTCTTAATCCCAAATAGACTAGGCATATGTCTAGAAAGGACAATGCCCAAAGACAAAATGAAAAATAAAAAATTGGGCAATTGGAGATTGAAAATCAAGTCTTGAGGTCAAGACTTGAGAAACTAGAAAAGACCCTTAGGAATATACAAAATCAATTTAAAGGGTCAAATGATCAAAAGTCTAGGTCCAAGAGTCAAAGTCAACACCTAGGACCTAAGAGACAAAAGTCAACCAAGGGCAAGCAAGGTTTGGGTCACAAACCTAAGCCTAAGGTGGTTTATCATAGTGTTCCATTAGATTATGGAACACAAACTAGGTTTAGAAAGACCAAGGTTACTAGGGAAGTTATCCCTAAGAGTAACCAAGGTTTGTGCCTAGTGGCTAGAGTTTCAAGGAAACTTAGGGTGGCCACTAAGAAGGTCACTAGGGAGGCAATCCCTAAGGTTAACCTAGGCAAGAACAAAATGACCAAGGCTACCAAACCTAAGAGGGTCATTAAGAGGGTATCTAGGGAGGTTATCCCTAAGGAATACCTAATTAACCCTAGGAGCTCAAATATATTTTGGGTTCCTAAGAGCGTGATTGACTCACGCTAGATGGGTTTAGGGTGTGCCAACCTTGATTGGATGGGTAGTTAACTCAACCATGATAAAGGTGACACTTTAGGTAATTTTCAAGGCTATGGGTACCTTGAAAATAGATTTAATCTTTAATCCTAAAAGATTTTAAGATGTGACAATACATTTTTTGAATTATGAAAAATCAATTAAATTGACACAATTTAGGATTAGAGGTCATAGTGTGCCATTTTGGGTTTTTGGTACACTAGGGAGAAATTTAGGTAATATGGCAAAATATATTTAATTATATCAAATGACAATTAATATTAAAATTTAGGTATTATTATACCTATACTTTTTATATGTCATGCTTTGTTTGCCATATAAAATGCCATGACATCATGTTTATTTTTATCATTTATATGTCATGACCATGTTTAGGGTTAGGTTAAATGTCATGTATGCTTAGATTGTATCATATGACATGACATCATGATCATTGGCCATGTTTACTATTGTTATCATTATGCCATGATCATTTCATGCATTTAATTTGACTAAAATTGATTTAAGGACAATGACATGACTTGGAGTCCCATTTATAAGGGAATCAAGTAGAGTTGCCTTAGAAAAATGCATGAAACCCTAGATTAGGGAGAACAAAACTCACATCTCACATCACATTGACATGTATGTGTATTTATACACCCTAGATACATGTGAGATGCTAGGATATGAGTTGAATTCAAGGTGCATAGATTTTGCATCTAGATGAACTAAAACTCATCTTAATTCAAATATGGATCATTGGGAAAGCTTGTGTACAAGTCATGTACATTGAGCCCAAGGAATATGATCCAAAATAAGGTTTTTAAAACTTTTTAAAATCATTTTAGAAAACCTTGGTGAAGTCTATCTTTTGATAGCAATCACCATTAATGAGATTGATACAAAGTGAGCCAAAACTTAGAAGTTTTCTTCACTTTTGAATTTTGTATCAATTTCAGTATTTTATGGGTAAAATATTTTTCTATTATTTTTCACCCATTGTATTTCCTAATATACGTATGAATTTTCACGATTTTTTGATATATGTATAATTACTTATGATTTTTCGAATTTCATTTCTGATAACTGAAATTCTGATATTTCAGTTATCAGTCGACTGCCCTGGGTGGCAGTCGACTGGTAGCTGAGAGAGTCGACTGCCAATACTGATTTTAGGAAAACAAGGTATATTTAGCCCGTGTTCAGCTACGGTTAAGGTCCCTAACCACGCCTAACCCTAGGATATACTTTGGGAAGCATTATAAAGGGTGAAAATCCATTGGATATGGAATAGGAGAGTTGTTTAGGGTTCATATCAAATTTAAGGATAGAAGAGTTCATGTTTGAACTTTAGACTTTATTTTTGATAGTTTAAAGTTCCTATTGGCTTAGGAACTTCCCAAGGACATTGTTGGTGCAATGGTCAAGGGGGAGCAAGCCTTTAGGGGGAGGTATCCATCATGGGATGATGGATGATATTTTTTTTCTCATGAGGAGGAAAATGGGATTTTGAGATACCCAATTTGAAAATTGGGATAGTGTATAGGATTGCCTCTCTTGAGTGTATGAGACTTATCACTAGGAAGATGGTAGGCATCCTAGGTATTTTTGGACAAAGGGGGAGATTGTAAGATCTCATTGGAACATGAGACATTGACCTCCTTGGGGAGAACCTTTTTGAAGTTAGTCAAAAGGGGGAGAATTTATTGGGAGAATGACATCAATTGGGAAAATTGATGGTGATGATTGGTTTGAGTTAGATGGTCTAACTCAATGATTTGTTTGGTTTTTGTCAAACATAAAAAAGGGGGAGATTGTTGGTGCAATCGGCCCAGGTCACGATTGACTAGGACTCGAGCTTGACTCGAGAGATGTTTTGATGTTCGACAAAAACATATGACAATGTAATTGTCATGGGAAAGTCCAAGGATAGGTACTTGGCATGGAAAGTCCAAGTGAGATACTTGGCATTTGGGAAAGTCCAAGCATGGGTCTTGGCAATGGAAAGTCCAACATGGGTTGACAAGGAAAAACCAAGGCATGGGTACTTGGCATGGAAAGTCCAAGTGGGACACTTGGCATTTGGGAAAGTCCAAGCATAGGTCTTGGCATGGAAAGTCCAACATGGGTTGGCAAGGGAAAGTCCAAGCTTGAGTCTTGGCATTTGATAAGTCCAAGGGGTTTGATATTGGCGGCATAAAGTCCAAGCGGGAGTCTTGGCAGTATAAGTCCAATGGTTGGTGGCGTAAAGTCCAAGCGGAGTCTTGGCAGTGTAAGTCCAATGTGCCTTGGCGGTGTAGACACCGTTAGCATGACATAGCCGATGGAAGCACCTGAAGGCTAGCGCAATGGATAAACAAGTCATGGATGACTTGGAGGGATCCGAGAGACGTGAGGCTGATAGAGGTGGCTAGAAGACTTAGGTCTAGGCTACGGGTGGTCTAGCAAGTATGGGGAAACCATACTTGGGTTAAACCTCATGTTTGAGGTGTGCCAGTCGACTGGTGCCATATGGAAGTCGACTGGTGTGAGTCAACAAGGGTTTGACTACGGGAATTGCCCTAGCAGTCGACTGTCATAGGTTGTCAGTCGACTGATTGGTCGAGCAGTTGACTGATCGTGTGATCAGTCGACTAGTGCTCGGTTTTTCGGGCGCAGAATGGAGTATGACTCGACTGCTGGGTCTAGCAGTCAAGTGGAGGCTCTATCAGTCGACTGATGGTCATAATCAGTCGACTGATGATGGATCCGCTGGATCTTTCTAGCGTGGATCTAGCCGTTGTCTCATGACAACAGTGGTATCAGTCGACTGATGGTCCCGAGCAGTTGACTGACCGGCATTTTCTAGCACAGATTGAAGCTTTAAATGGAGCTCGTGAAGGAGGAAAAAGCCAATGGTTCTTGAGCATCCTTGGGGTGATTTGTTGCTGCAAATTAGGGTCTCCAAGACTATTCTTCAAGCAACCAAAAACAAGCAATCCAAAGGCATTCGTAAAGTGTTTTCTTTACTTGTATTGCATTGTATTTCATTATAATTGCTTATTGTATTTAGTTTATTGTTGTAAACTGTTGTAAGAGGTTTCTCCGCCTCCGACGTGTTGTCGAGAAGGAGTTTATTGCTTAGTGGTGTTTATGGCATCGCTAGAGCTCTTTAGAGCTCGATCCATAGAGTAGGAACCATTCAGTTCCGAACCACATTATATGCTTGTGTTCGTGTGATTGTCTATTTCGTTATTGTTATTATTATCTATATTCCATTACGCTAACGAAAATTGTAGATGAACACGCGAACGAATTCCATCGACGTATAACACGACGCTATTCACCCCCTCCTCTATCGTTCCAATGATCCCCTACAACATGAACAAAAGAGGCCGAACGGAATGTGGTGGCAGAGCAACGATCTGCAAGCTAAATCGGTGATGCTTGTTGTTGTCGAATCGGAAGAAGGGCGACGATACGACTGGTGATCGATCGAGCAGCGACTGGACCTCCCTCGCAACGAGAAGAAAAGGTCGTCGACGAAGCAAGGCAGAGGAGATGAAGGCAACGACGTTGGGCTCGCTGTGGTCGGCGTTGCTTGGGGTGTTAAGGAAAAGGGCGGCGACAGTGACAACCGACTTCGGGTGCATACACAGAAGGGAAGTCGATCGATGCGTCGCTCGGAGATAGGGTGCGGAGAAGAAGGCAACGGTGGCGATGAATCGGACTCGCTTGGGCGACGACGGTGAAGGGAAGATGGCACATGATTGAGAGAAGGGACAACGTCGACAATAAATCGAGAGGGAGAGACGACTAGCGACGGAGGGAACCATGTTGATCGGACGTTGCAACTGGCAATGCAAGGAGGCGCTCGATCGGGAGAAATAGGAGTTACAATGTGAGAAAATGGGGAAAAGAAGAAAAAGAGAATACACCTAGGTTTTGGTATCTAATCATTAGGTTAATGACACTTATTGACTTCCTTAACAGGTTATACCAAAGCCTATTTATTTTATCTCCATAAAAGATCATAAAACTTCCGTTTAAATCCAAAAAAATTTCTAAAAATTCTTGGAAAATTCTATAAGGCATATTCGTTAATTAACCAGTGTTATTTTATTTTTTGGTATCCTACACTATATGTTTGGTCTTACACTGCCAAGACCTTCCCTTGGACTTCCCTTGCCAAGTTCATATTTGGACTTTCCTTTACCAAGTATTCACACTTGAATTTTCCTGTCACTTGACATATTCATAGTTAGATTACAAAATATTGCCTAACTATAAATGATTATCCAAACATCAAAAGACATAAATGGTTGGGGCATTGTTGCACCAACACATGGCTCAATCGGTAGTGATAAGGACTGGTACTCTGTGAGGGGTTACTCCTTGACCTCCAATGGGTGGCTGGCAGGTCTAACCCTGACTTCCTTACTCGGCATCAGTCGACACTTCTGAAGAGTCTACATTTTCAATCTCGAAGGTAGGTCCCGCAACATCAATAGGTCTCTTTTGAGGTCGACCTCGTCCACAACCATAAATAGGGGCAGTTTCACTAGGTGATATTTCCCATTGTAACCAATTAAGTGAGTATCTAACAAAAGAACATAGTGATAACTTCCTATTACTCGAGGAAAGTATAGTGACCATTAAAGACTGTTGGTGCAATTGACCTAGGTCACGATTGACCGGACTCGAGTTTGACTTGAGCGATGTTTTGATGTTTGACATGGAGGTTTAACATTGATGTCTGATAATATTTTAGAGAGATTGTTGGTACAATCGACCCGGGTCATGATTGACCAAACTCGAGTTTAACTCGAGGGGGATTTTGATGGTTGACTAGGGTTGACCATGTCATGGAAAGTCCATGTCTTGAGTACTTGGCATGTAAAGTCCAAGCATGGGTCTTGGCATGGAAAGTCCAACATGGGTTGGCAAGGGAATGTCCAAGCTTGAGTCTTGACATTTAAAAAGTCCAAGGGTGTAGTCTTGGCCACGTAAGTCCAAGGGTGTAGTATTGGCGGTGAAAGTTCAAGTCATGAGTACTTGACATTTGAAAAGTCTAAGGAGTTTGATATTGGCGGCATAAAATCCAAGGGTGGAGTCTTGGCAGCATAAGTCCAATGGTTGATGGCGTAAAGTCCAAGCGAGAGTCTTGGCAGCGTAAGTCTAATGTGCCTTTGCGGTGTAGACACCGTTAGCATGACATAGCCGATGGAAGCACCTGAAGGCTAGCGTATGGATGAACAAGTCATGGATGACTTGGAGGGATCCGATAGGTGCGAGGCTGACGGAGGTGGCTAGAAGGCTTAGGTCTAGGCTAAGGGTGGTCTAGCAAGTATGGGGGCACCATACTTGGGGTAAAATCTCATGTTTGAGGTGTATCAGTTGACTGTGACGTATGGTCAGTCGACTGGAGTGAGTCAACTAGGGTTTGACTTCGGGGAGGGCCCTAGCAATCGATTGCCAGACGTGGACAGTCAACTGCTGGCTCGATCAGTCGACTGATCTTGTGATCAATCGACTAGTGCTCGAGAATTCGGGTACAGAATGGAGTCGGACTCGACTGCTGAGATTAACAGTCGAGTGAAGGCTCTATTAGTCGACTGATGAGTATGATCAGTCGACTAATATCCTATCCGTTGGATTTTTTCAGCGTGGATCGCACCATTGTCTCACAGCAACAGTGTCATCAGTCGACTGATAGGCGAAATCCAACCTAGGCTGCAGCTTTAAAAGGAGCTCGTGGAGGAGATTTCGATCACCGGTTCTTGAGGAGTTTTGGGGCGATTTGCTGTTGCAAATCAGGGTCTCCAAGTGCATTTCAAGCAACCATAAAGCAAGCAATCAAAAGAGCAATTGTAAAGTGTTGTTTTTTTTACTTGTTGTGTATTTCATTTGTATCTTTCTTGTATTTGTTTCTTACTATTGTAAGACCATTTGTACGAGGTTTCGCTACCTCCGGATTGTTCCGAGAAGGAGTTTATTTGATTAGTAGTGCGTGTTTGTATTGTTAGGGCTCTTACGACCCCAATCGATGAAGTAGGAACCATTCGGTTTCGAACCATGTTATATCGTTGTGTTATCGTGTTTATATTTGTGTTATTATTTTATTGTTATTATTCTGCTGTGCACTAACACGACTTGTAGATGCAATCATGATCGTAATCCATTGACACATCGAAACGAGCTATTCACCCCCCTTTAGCGGTCACCGAATCCTCAACAATTGGTATCAGAGCTCGGGGCTCTTCTACGGATTAACAACCTGGAGCCAAGACGCTAGAGCGTGAAGAGGAACAAGATGGAAATTCAAGAGAATTTGGGTTGGGACATCAACACCCCAATCCCATATGCTTTCTATGGTGGAGAGGGCTTCAACCAATGGAAGGCAAGGATTGAAGACTTCTTAATGATGAGGGACTTTGAAGAATGGTTCATGTTGATGGAGGGATTTAATTATCCAAGAGGACCAAAGGGAGGCTTCCTCAAGAAGAAGAGATGGACCGAGGAGCAACTCCAACAATTCGATAAAAATAAGAAGGTAGTCAAATTTATTTTTTATCTAATTCCTAATGATATCTTTGTAGCCTAGGGGATTACATGGATGCCAAGGAGCTTTTGAGCGAATTGGAAAAATATCACGAAAATCCCAAACCGATCCAAGAAGACTTGAAAGAGGAGGAGACTGAAGAAGAAGCTTCATCATCCTCACAAGAAAGTGAGGAGTCGGAAGTTGAGAAGGAGTCAACTTCCGGATTGGAGAAAGAAGTAGAAAAGGTGGAAGAAGCCTCCACCTCTAGGATTGAGGGGGAGGAGATTAGGGCATCCTCAATACCGGAGCAACAAGAAGAACCATATACATCCGGTCGAGAGGAAGAGCAAGCTCAAGAGACCCTCACCACCACCCTAGGTAACTCAAACACTTCAATTTCAAATAAAATTCATATAATGTGTTTTGAATGTAGGGAGTATGGGCACTACAAGAGCAAGTGCCTAAAGAAAGTCAAGAAAAGTCCACCGACACCTAAAAGTCAAGAAAAGTCAAAGGAAACCGGTCCTCCAACCATCAAAAGCAAGGAGCACATCATATGCTTCAAATGTAATCAAAGAGAGCATTATAGGAGTCAATGCCCTAGGGGGAGCAAGAAGGTCAAAGAAGGACCATCACATGTAGGGGGAGCTAAGGCTAACCCTAAGGTATATTTTAATAATGCATCTTCTAGTTTAAATGTCAAAAAGTATGCTAGGAATAATTTTAACAATCTTCTATTGTACATGAAAAGCATGCTAGGAACAATAAATATTTTTGTCTAGGTGCTAAGAGTGTTAATTTTTCAAATAAGGAGAAATTTGAGATTAATGTCCCTAGAAAGACTTTACCTAGGGCAAGCATTAAGAAAATTGAGGACCATCTAGGTTTTAACCTCAAATGGACTAGGCATATGCCTAGAAAGAACAATGTCCAAAGATTAAATCAAAATTCAAAAATTGGGCAATTAGAGGTTGAAAATCAAGCCTTGAGGTCAAGGCTTGAGAAACTTGAAAAGACCCTTGCAAAAATGACAAATCAAATGCAAAGGTCAAATGGTCAAACTCTAAGGTCTAGAAGTCAAAGTCAAAGACCTAGAAAACAAGAACCATCCAAGGGCAAGCCTAAGCCCAAAAAGACCTACCACAATGTTTCATTCGATTATGGAACACAATCTAGGTCTAGAAAAACCAATATTACTAGGGAAGTCATCCCTAAGGGTAACCAAGGTATGTGCCTAGTGGCTAGGGTTTTGAAGAAAATTAGGGAAGCTACTAAGAAGGTTACAAGGGGAGTCACCCCTAGAGTTAACCTAGGCAAGACTCAAATGACCAAGGCTAACAAGCCTAGAAGGGTCATTAGGAAGGTATCTAGGGAGGTCATCCCTAAGGAATACTTAATTAACCCAAGGAGCTCAAATAGGTTTTGGGTTCCTAGGAGCGTGATCGATTCACGTTAGATGGATTTAGGTGTGTCAATCTTGATTGGAAGGGTAGCTAACCCAACCATAGCAAAATTGGCACTTTAGGATATTTTCAAGGTTATGGGTACCTTGGAAATAAGTATGGAGCTAAATCCTAAAAGATTTTAGGATGTGCTAATATACTTTGAAGATTATGAAAAATCAATCAAATTGGCACAATTTAGGTTTAGAGGTCTTAGTGTGCCATTTTGGGTTTTTGACATACTTGGGAGATAATTGGCAATATGACAAAATATACTTAATTATATCAAATGACAATTAATATTAAATTTTAGGTATTATTATACCTATACATTTTATTTTCCATGTTTTGTTTGCCATATAACATGCCATGACATCATATCTATTTTTGATTATTTAATATGTCATGATCAAGTCTAGGATTAAAGTAAAATGTCATGTATGCTTAGACTCTATCATATGCCATGACATCATGATCATTGGTCATGTTTAATTATGTTATCATTTATGTCATGATCATTCATGCATTTAAAATAATTAAAATCGATTTAAGGACTATGACATGACTTGAAGTCCTATGCATAAGGGAATCAAGTAGGATTGCCTTAGAAAATGCATGAGGCCCTAGATTAGGATAACAAAACCCACATCTCATATTACATTGACATGTATGTATATTTACACACCCTAGATATATGTGAGATGCTAGGATATGAGTTAAGTTCAAGGTGTATAGTTTTTGCATCTAGATGAACCAAAACTCATCTTATATTAGAGGTGGATCATTGGGAAAGCTTATGTTCAAGCCATGTACATTGAGCCCAAGGAACATGATCCAATATAGGTTTTCAAAAATATTTTAAAATCGTTTTAAAAAATCTTGGTGAAGTCTATCTTTTGATAGTAATTACCATTGATGAAGTTGATACAAAGTGAGCTAAAATATTAAAGTTTTTCTTCACTTTTGAACTTTGTGTCAATTTCGCTATTTTATGGGTAAAATATTTTTCTAACAATTTTCACCCATTGTATTGGTCATAAGTATTATATGTATGAAGTTTTATGATTTTTCGAATTACGTATAATTATTTATGAAATTCGATCGATAAAAATTGAAATTTGATTATCGATCCATGCCCTTGTTGGCTGATCGATGATAATTTATGATAGTCGATGCACGATAAAGTCATTGCCGATGATTGAGAAAAACAAGGTTGTTTAGCCCGTGTTCAGCTACGGTAAAGTTCCCAAACTACTCCTAACCTTAGGATATGCTTTGGGAAGTATTATAAAGGGTGAAAATCTATTAGATATGGATTAGGAGAGTTGTTAGGGTGACATATCAAATTTAAGGTATGAGAGAGTTCTATATTGAAATTTGGACCTTAATTTTGATGTTTTAGAGTTCCTATAGGCTTAGGGACTTTCCAAGGACATTGTTGGTGCAATGGTCAAGGGGGAGCAAGCCTTTAGGGGGAGGTATCCATCATGGGATGATGGATGTTATTTTTCCTCATGAGGGGGAAAAATGAAAATTCTGAGATACCCAATTTGGAAATTGGGAGAGTGTGTAGGATTGCCTCTCTTGCGTGATATGAGACTTATCACTAGGAAGATTGTAGGCATCCTAGGTATTTTTGGACCAAGGGAGAGATTGTAAGATCTCATTGGGACATGAGACATTGACCTTCTTGGAGAGAACCTTTTTGATGTTAATTAAAAAGGGGGAGAATGTTTGGGAGAATTATTAGGAGAATTTATGGGATTATCAATTTGGGATAATTGGTAAGAAGATTTGAGTTAGTGTTCTAACTCAAAGGTATGTGGTTTTGTCAAACTTCAAAAAGGGGGAGATTGTTGGTGCAATCGACCCAGGTCACGATTGACCAGACTCAAGTTTGATTCAAGCGATATTTTGATGTTTGACATTGATGTCTGATAATGTTTTGGGGAGATTGTTGGTGGAATCGACCCAGGTCATGATTGAACGAACTCGAGTTTGACTCGAGGGGGATTTTGAAGGTTGACTAGGGTTGACCATGTCATGGAAAGTCCAAGTCTTGAGTACTTCGCATGTAAAGTCCAAGCATGGGTCTTGGCATGGAAAGTTCAATATGAGTGGGCAAGGGAAAGTCTAAGCTTGAGTCTTGACATTTGGAAAGTCCAAGGGTGTAGTCTTGGCCATGTAAGTCCAAGAGTGTAGTATTCGCGGTGAAAGTCCAAGTCATGAGTACTTGGCATTTGGAAAGTCCAAGGGGTTTGATATTGGTGGCGTAAAGTCCAAGGGTGGAGTCTTGGCAGCATAAGTCCAATGGTTGGCGGCGTAAAGTCCAAGCGGGAGTCTTGGCAGCATAAGTCCAATGTGCCTTGGCGATGTAGACACTGTTAGCATGACATTGCCGATGGAAGCACTTGAAGGTTAGCATATGGATGAACTAGTCATGGATGACTTGGAGGGATCCGATAGGCGCGAGGCTAACGGAGGTGGCTAGAAGGCTTAGGTCTAGGCTAAGGGTGGTCTAGCAAGTATAGGGGCACCATACTTGGGGTAAAACCTCATGTTTGAGTTGTATCAGTCGACTAGGACCTATGGTTAGTTGACTGGAGTGAGTCAACTAGGGTTTGACTGCGAGGAGTGCCCTAGTAGTTGACTGCCAGAGGTGGACAATCGACTGTTGGCTCGATCAGTCGACTGATCTTGTGATCAGTCGACTGGTGCTCGAGAATTCAGGCACAAAATGGAGTCAAACTCGACTACTGGGGTTAACAGTCGAGTGAAGGCTCTATCAGTCGATTGATAAGTATGATCAATCGACTGATGTCATATTCGTTGGATTTTTCTAGCATGGATCACATCGTTGTCTTTGTTGGTGCAGTAGGCACCTAAGTCGAACCTGAGTTTTGATTATAGCAAACGATACAAAGTTAAGATCATGTCATTATCTCACGAGCTGAATCGAGTGTGCAGAAGATTGCTATAGCTAGAGCTGAAGGCTAGCGACACCCAGAGGAAGCCGCGGTGGTCGGGCGACACTCGAGTGACTTCGGAGGGAGCCGAAGAAATCGAGTGGAAGGCCGGAAGCAAAAGCGACATGGTAAGTATCGAGGTAAGCTCGTGTGTGCGAGCGTAAGTGAGGTCGTATCCTCCTTACGGGGATGGTCTTAAGCGTAGATCCGACCAAAGACATCCCATCGATGGTCTAGGTCGAGATCGGACGGTCGAAGGTCGTCGAAATAATGTTTTCTTTGAGCTAACTTTGACTTGCAGCAAGCATCGATCATTGCCCGGCTTGGAGGACTCATTGCCATCAATCGATCGATTGCCGGAGGTCGGCCGCTTGACCGATCGCCATCGATCGGTGATCATGATGGCCATCGATCGTGATGGTCAATGATCGACCCGAGTCAAGGCTTATCACCCCATTTCAAGGAGATTGGTGCTCAATTGTGATTGGCTAGGGTTCCTCTCGAAAAGGGGCTCAAAGGCTATAAAAGGAGGGTCAATCCTAGGGTTTCTTCATCAATTCCAAGCTTTCAAAAGCCTCCACAAAGCTACCGACAATGAAGTGCTTCTTCTCCGACGTCTAGGTTTCATTTCCTTTATTTTTGTACGTCAGTTTTAGTTTTAGATTCGTTGTTCATTTACATTTGTCGAAGCTCTTTTTTCTATCGTAACGAGGAGAGGGGGAGTGTCCCTCTACCTCAAGTTTTTGTTCTTCTATCGATTAACTCCTACCTTCAACGAGGAGGTGTTCGTTTAGTGTTTTGCCCTCCGTGCATGGTCAAGGACCACTAGGGTCTTGGAGTAGTAGCCGAAGGCTACGAACCAAGTAAAAAGAATTGTCTCTTTTATTTATTGCTTATCTTTTCCGCTGCAAATTAATTATCTACTCGGTTTTTAAACGAACGAACAAAAAGAAAGTTTTAACGCTATTCACCCCCCTCTAGCGTTTCAAATCGATCCAACAATTGGTATCAGAGCCGGGGGTTGCTAAGATTTGGTGAAACCACCAATCTTGCCATTTTATAGATTTTTTATTTTTTAATTCTGTTTTATTTCTTTTTGTTAGATTTTCTTCCGCACTACTAATCCAAGACGCAAGTCTTGGTACTTTCGTGTGTTTTTATCGTTGCTAGGTTTTCATTTTAGTCTCCTTGTTCTTTTTGTTCTAATGGCCCATCTCGAGGGTTTTAGCACCGTCTGACCTCCGTTTTACAACGGAGATGATTTCCGTTACTGGAAAGGTCGGATGGAATGCTTTCTTAAAACCCAAATCGAGATGTGGATCATAATCCAAACCGGTTTCACACTTCCAACTAATGAAGTGGGTGAATCCTTGGGTTATGATCAATGGACCATTGCGACAAAACGACAAGTCGAAGCCGATGCCAAGGCAACACAAATCCTCCAATGCGGCTTGTCCAAGGAGGAGTTAAATCGCGTCGGCCCCTTCATCAGCGCAAAGGACCTATGGACAAAGCTAGTGGAGCTACACGAAGGGACCGATGAAGCCAAGGTATGTAAGCGCGACCTTCTATTCAATAAATTATATAATCTAAAAATGCAGGAACATGAAATGGCAACGCAACTCCACGCTCACGTCCAGGACATAGTCAACAATCTACACGCAATCGGGCAAAAGGTAGAAAACCGTGACCTTATAAGGTATGTCCTAAACTCCTTTCCGAGGACTACCTTGTGGGCATCCATGGTCGATGCCTACAAGGTCTCCAAGGATCTTTCTAAACTTAGATTAGAAGAACTTTTTTCTGATTTTGAACTTCATGAGCAGTCTAACTCAGAATCCGAGAAAGGTATAGCACTATTTGCAGGTTTAAAGAAGAAAACCACCAGCAAGCCACCCCGAAGGAAGAAGAGGATGAGTCCGATTCGGAGGTTGACTCGGAAATGGAGGTCGAACTAGTCAACCTAGTTCGGAGGATAGTCAAGGGCCGAAAATGAGCTGTCACTCGACCCAATGAAGGTAAGCCTAAAAGTTCAAACATAAGATGTTATGAATGCAACAGGTTTGGACACATTAAGTCCGAATGCCCATAACTCAAGAGCAAGGCACCAAAACACAAAAAGGCACTTAACGCTACTTGGGAAGAAGCTTCCGAGGAAGAAGATAACTATCGAGTCCTCATGGCTAAACCGGTGGAATCAGAGATGGAGTTGGAACCGGAACTTGAATCGGAAACCGAAGACGAGTCAGACTGCGAAGCACTATTCAAGACGAGCCACGGATACGCATCCGATTCAAAAGATACACTCAAGGTAAGTCGGTCTCTTATTACTACTCTTTATAGTGCAATTAAGATTTTAAATAAAAAGTTAGCTAAGTCCGAGTCCAAGGTCGAGACCCTGGTTGAGGAAGTTAAACTCCTCAAACACGAGGTCTCCCTAACCTCTTCGACTAGTCAGTTCAAGAGAAGGACTCAACTCGGGTTGAAAAACTTGAAGTTGAGAACTCACTCTTGAAGAGTCAAGTCAAAGATCTTAGGAATACGTTGGAAAGGTTTACTTTGGGATCCAAAGGACTTGACCTCCTACTTGTGTAGGGGATCGGATGGCCGGCTAGAGGGGGGTGAATAGCCCTCGTACGTTGGACGTCGTAAATTGCTCTCGTCTACAAAAGATTAGCGCAAGCGGAATATACAAATACAAAGCAAAAGACAAACAAAAAAACAAACGCTAACACGATGGTATAACGTGGTTCACGGCTACGCCGCTAATCCACGGTCCCCGATTCGTCCTCGGTGAATCACTCCGTTAAACCAATCCACTAAATGGTCTCTCCTTTGCACCAAGCTAGGTGGAGGTAACCTTTACAACCAAGATCACTCTTCTTACAATAGGATTGAAGTAAAGACAAGTAAGAAGAGTTTAAAGCTTGTGGGGCACTAGGAAGATCGTTTGGAGTATGAGCATTAGCCTCTCAAAGGCTTACACCCTCTCTTTTTATAGAGAGGGTCGCTTCTTCCGTTGTCGCCATCACCGATCACGCTTCTGGCCCGATCGCGTCATTACTACAACGACTCCTCAACACGCGGATCCCGACCGCTGTAGTCCAATCGGAACTCTTGACAATGATCGATGGACCTCATCACGATCGATGCCTCCGTAGTCGATCGCCTACGGCCACGAAACGGCTCTGCGGGTCAAACCCTATTGATCACGATCGCCGCTTTCGCAGCCGATCGATGGTCTTGGCAATGATCGCTTACGATGGCCGATCACGCCACAATCCGGGCCAATGATACCAATAACTCACTGATTGATCGCTGACATGGCAATGATCAAACGCCAAGTTTCACCTAAGAGCTACCCTTCCCGGGTTACAATCGCTCACTCATTTCTCTGAGTCCTCGCCTTGAAGTTCTCTTCGTTCTCGGCCACGCCCCTCGGCGCATCAGCGCCGCGACTCTGCAATGCTCCTTCGCGTCTCTTGCCTCAAGTCTACTTCCTCCGGCTTCACTCCAAGCTTCTCGTCCGGCGGTCCCTCGGATGCTCCAAGCGCGGCTTCGCAAAGCTATCCTTCACCGACTCAAGGCACGAGTCATGAGATGTGAAACTACACGGCTCCATGTGCAATTACTAAGTCCTGCACGACTTCAACGCACATATCACATCAACATATCAAACTAACTTAAACCCTTTGCCACACCATCAAAACCATATTACGGCAAGAGATTGCCCTAACAATCTCCCCCTTTTTGATGTGTGACAATCCGTTTAAGTTAGATAAAAACATTTGATATAAATTCTAAGGTAAGAAAGCATGTAAAGATAAACATGATATAACAACATGCAACTCCCCCTTAATCCATGAAACTCTCTATGCAAATTTTCTCCCCCTATCATATATTTCTCCCCCTAAAATATATTTCTCCCCCTAAAATAATTAACTTAAACATAATTATTTCTCCCCCTTTGACACCATCAAAAAGATTAACACTAAGTTATAAGCTCATGGCATCAAGTATAATGGAGGGAAAATATGACAAGTTGATTTAAAATTGGGTACCACTTGTTGGTTTACAAACTGAATTCGGCCTTCAATGTTCTGATTTACAGGCCACCAGTCGACTGCTATCAGTATGGCAGTCGACTGGCACAAAGGAATCCGAATTTTTGATTTTCTGAACGAATTTCAGAAATGCATTATAAATTCCAGAAAATTCAAAAAATCATGAAATTTGGGGAACATATTTCTTTTAAGTATATCTATCAATGAAAAATGGTCTTTCATGAAAAATCATTATATTTTCTTGTTTTTGCCAAAAATCCAAAAGCTCTAAAAACCACTAGGTTTTTGATCATTCTAGTATCAAGTTAGCTACCTAGTTTTGCATCCAATTGTTTCAAAACATGAATACATGTATTTTAAGGTAAGAAATTGTTTTGAAAACATATGAAATATCCAACCATGATCTTTGGGCAATATGTCTATGAATTAAACATAAGCCTTCCTCATGATTGGTCTATTATTGCTATTTTGATACTTTAAATGACCATCTAAATGCCATAGGCATTAGTGGACATTTGTATCATCCTAATATCTCACCCATGCTAAGTTTGCAATCAAGTTAGCCTATAGTGAGTGTGAGATGTATCCTAGAGGGTATTTGTATATACTTAACCCATATATTCATGCAATTTTATCATGGTTAAGTATTAACCTAACAACCTACATGATCATAATGATATATATGAATGAATTCTACATTATGATCATGAAATACATGTTTTCATCAAATTATAATCATGCATTAGGTATTTTATGATGATAATAACCAATGTATCACCTAAAGCATGATTCAACCCTATTTCTCATGATAACATGCCAAATATCAAAATCATAAATCATGATTTAAAACATACATAGCAATTACATTAATCATCATGATTTAAGCATTATTACCTATTTATGGGCACGTTATCATCACCCAACACTATCTAAAAAATGTTGTCCCGTCATCCTAAGTCAACCAAAATATGATATAGGTTAGGACCATGTGGTTGACTACCCTAGGGTTATCCTAACCCTTAAGGATGGATTTTGGAACCCAAAATAGATTCTTTCCTATTGGGTTCACTAAATACTCCTTGGGGATCCATTTCCTAGCAATTACTTTCTTTTTATCTTGTCCCCTAGCTATTAGGCATTTATAGGCCTTTTCATTTTTCTTTTCTTTGTATCCTAGGCCTTTCTTGTTGAAACTAGCTCTTTGGCTCCCTAAGATCATGTTCAATGTGTTGGAGCCAATAGTGAATTTCTCTAGGGCTTTGGTTAAATAATCTACCTTTTCCCTTAAGGCCCTATTTTCATTCATACATGCATCACTAACATCTAATGGCACATAAAGGTCATGTGAGCATGCTTCATTTAAGCTAGAAGAAATATTATCATTTAAGCATGCATTTTCTAGTTTATTTTCTAGGTCCTTAATTTGATCTAGCATGCTTTTGTTTTTCTTCTTAGCTCTAAATAAATCTCTAGTTAAGCTAGAAACCATGGAAACTATTTTCTTAGGGGTTAGATTTGTTACCATAGTTTCCATGTCCTCTTCTTCTTCGGATGAGGAGGATGTAGAAGCTCCCCCTTCATTTGAGCTCTCCCCATTTGAGCTTGATCCTTCATTTTCGGATGAAGAGCAATCCAAGTCATCAAAGGCCATCAAGGCCAAATTGGTGACAAAGGCATTCTCCTCATCCGATGATGAGGAGGAGGATGAGGATGGATCATCCCAAGTCCTTGCCTTGAGAGCCTTAGCCTTTCCCTTCTCCTTTGTCTTCTTCTCCTCTTCCTTCTTTTTCTTGCTCCCCTTTTTCTTCTTCTTTTCTTCTTTATTTTTCCTTTCTTCCTTGCTCTTGTTTAGGAGAGGACAATTGTCCCTTATGTGCCCTTCTCCTTGGCAATTGTAGCATATGACCTTCCCCCTTGGTCTTCTATTCCTATCATTAGATTTATCAAATCTAAAATTCTTAAATGCACGTCTTACCCTCCTTACCATATAGGCTTCTTCGGTGCTATCCATGGAGGAGGAGGAAGATGCTTCGTCATCGGAGGAGGAGGGGATTTCCATCTTCTTCTTTCCCTTATTTGCCAATAATGCTACTCCTCTTGAGGGTTGAATTTTAGGCTCCTCTTGTATTCCCTCAAGCCTAGTTTCGTGGAGCTCCATTGTTGAGAAAAATTCCTCCAAGGTACTTACTTTCAAGTTCTTGGAGATGTAGAACGAATCCATCATGGAGCTCCACTTTGAGGACCGGGGAAAGGCATCTATGGCCTTCATTACCATATCCCGGTTTGATAGCTTCTCACCTACACTTGTTAGTCCATTTAAAATTTCTTTGAATCTAGAATGCAAAGAAATTACCTTTTCTCCCTTTTCCAATTTGATGTTGGATAGTTGGGAGCGGAGGAGATCTCTCCTTGCTAGCTTTGCCTCGGATGTGCCTTCATGAAGCTCAATTAGCTTCTCCCACATCTCCTTGGCGCTTAGGCATTCTCCTATTCGGTTGATTTCTTGTTGGGGGAGCACATTGAAAAGATGATGTTTTGCCTTTGAGTTCGCAAGGTGCTCCTCTCTTTGCTTCTTAGTCCATCGTGATTTTTCGATTGGTTTCCCTTCTTCATCCCTAGGCAAAACGAAACCGGATTCCATTGTAATCATTATATCAAAATCCGTTTCGAAAAATACCTCCATTCGCTTCTTCCACCAAGCGAATTCTCCTTCAAACTTCGGAGGATGGATGTTGGAGCCAGCCATTTTGAAAGTTGCTTGTTGTGGCGGTTAGTCCTCGACAAGCTTTCCTTGGCTCTGATAACACTTGTAGGGGATCGATGGCGGCTAGAGGGGGTGAATAGCCCTCTCGTCGTTGGACGTAAATTGCTCGTCTACAAAAGATTAGCACAAGCGGAATATACAAATACAAAGCAAAAGACAAACAATAAAACAAACGCTAACACGATGGTATAACGTGGTTCACGGCTACGCCGCTAATCCACGGTCCCCGATTCGTCCTCGGTGAATCACTCCGTTAAACCAATCCACTAAATGGTCTCTCCTTTGCACCAAGCTAGGTGGAGGTAACCTTTACAACCAAGATCACTCTTCTTACAATAGGATTGAAGTAAAGACAAGTAAGAAGAGTTTAAAGCTTGTGGGGCACTAGGAAGATCGTTTGGAGTATGAGCATTAGCCTCTCAAAGGCTTACACCCTCTCTTTTTATAGAGAGGGTTGTTTTCTTCCCGTTGGTCGCCATCAGTTGACTACCGCCCTTGGTAGTCGACTGCCGTCACTACAACGGCCTCCGAACACGTCGGATCCCGACCGTTGTAGTCCAACGGAACTCTTGGCGGGCCGATCGATGGACCTCATCGGGCCGATCGATGCCTCCGTAGTCGACTGCCCAGTCGGCTACGAACGGTTCGGTGGTCGAAACCCTATTGATCATCGATCGATGGTCTTGGCAATGATCGCCACGATGCGATATCACAATCCGCCAATCAGATACCAAGACATGGCCAAATGGCCAAGTTTCACCTAAGAGCTACCCTTCCCGGGTTACAATCGCTCACTCTCATTTCGAGTCCTCGCCTTGAAGTTCTCTTCGTTCTCGCCACGTCCTCGGCGGCAAGATCGGCACGGCTGCAATGCTCCTTCGCGTCTCTTGCCTCGAAGTCTACTTCCTCCGGCTTCACTCCAAGCTTCTCGTCCGGCGGTCCCTCGGATGCTCCAAGCGCACGGCTTCCGCAAAGCTATCCTTCACCGACTCAAGGCACGAGTCATGAGATGTGAAACTCGCCACGGCTCCATGTGCGAATTACTAAGTCCTGCACGACTTCAACGCACATATCACATCAACATATCAAACTAACTTAAACCCTTTGCCACACCATCAAAACCATATTACGGCAAGAGATTGCCCTAACAACTTGGATCGCAAAGGGCCGTGTACAACAAGGTTGGGCTAGGGTTTAGCTCAAACACGACCAATAAGTCGTATATGTCAATCGTAAGTTGACATAAAAAACGTGTCCAAGCATGGGTCCCTAAGACCACCTTGATTTCAAACTTAGGATCAAACCAGTACTGGGTTCCCAAGGACCAAATCCACTATGTGGAGAGACCGAATCGAATCAACGGTCCAGGGGGAGCTAGTACGAAATTTGTTTGTGTTTTAACTTAGAAATTGCATGCTTAGGTTTTTAGTTAGTTTGATTTTTCTTTTTAGAATGGTTAGATAGGACTATAACTCATCAATACTTGATAACATAGTACCAGGATGCGGCGAGATGATAGTACGCTAGGAAAGTGGAGTCTTGTGTATTCGGGCTAGATAAGGTGTATCTAGTTCGGTGCACTTGACCGAGCGGAACTAGCTGAAGCTACCTCGCCGTATCCTAGACTAGTTAGACCAGGAAGTGGTCTTAGGTGAGTCAAGTCTCTATTTTCTTGAAAATGGCTTTGTCTAAGGAAGTGGTCATTGTTTCGATCAAAGAAGGCCTCTGTGCCTCACCACGACCGGGAAGCCATGATCTTGAAAAGGTGACTTGATGAGCCTAAGGTCAAATCCGAATCTAACGCAAGGTTGACAAGTGTTTAAGTCATTAAATTTAATTCAACTAAAATTGGAAGTCATCTCACAAGAACATATAGGATTAACATGTTTGATCATGTAGACATGGGTGAGATGATTTAGGTTAATAATTTTCAACTAATTTTTAATAAATCTAATATCCGATCCAACTACCTTGCGTGTAGGATCAATGGATGTTGGACAGTGGTTGCTCCCAACACATGACCAGGGATCAACTCAAGTTTTCGAAGCTTCGATTCAAACGATAAGGATCGGTAGCCTTCAGAAATAACGGCAAGCTCAAAATCATCAGATCAGGTGATATTGAGCTTAACTCAAATTTTTTCATTCAAAACGTTTTATTAGTAGAAAATTTTCAATATAATCTTCTCAGTGTAAGCCAATTGTGTGATAATAACTATAAGGTCATATTTCTAGAAAATGAATGCGTAATTAATACAAACGAAACCTCTAAAACAATTCTTAAAGGGACTAGAAATAACAACATTTACACTATCAACTTAATTAACTCCTCAACTAAGTGTCTTATGACACGGCAAGAGGAATCATGGTTGTGGCACCGACGACTCGGTCACTCACACCCAAGACTCATCCACAAGATGAGTCAGAGTGATTTAGTCAGAGGTTTGCCTAACCTCAACAACTTGGATAATAAAATATGTAATGCTTGTCAACAAGGTAAACAATCTAGGACACAACATCAACTAACTAGTCAAGAACGAACCAAAAGTGTGCTTGAGCTCCTACACATGGATCTATTTGATTCACACGGAGCTAAGTCACTTAACGGAAGTAAATTCTGTTTAGTCATTATTGATGACTACTCTAGATTTACTTGGGTTAGGTTCATCAAACACAAAAGTGATACCCTAGATCAATTAATCAACCTATTTAAGTTAATAGAAAATCAACAAAGCATTAAAATCAAAAGACTTAGGACTGATCATGGTGGTGAATTCGAAAACCATAGGTTTACAGAATTTTGTAACCTAAATGGAAACCACCATGAGTTCTCTTTCCCTAGAACTCCACAATAAAATGGCCTAGTAAAACACAAAAATAGAACCCTACAAGAAGCCGCTAGGACAATGCTTAATGAGTATAACCTACCCGATAGATTTTGGGCAGAAGCCGTGAGTACGACATGCTATGTCCAGAATAGGATCCTTATGGTAAAGAGGCACCTTAAGACCTCATACGAGATTTATCACGATAAAATACCTAACATCAAGTACTTTAGGGTATTTGGGTGTAAGGTACATATCATAAACACTAAAGATTACATAGGGAAATTTACATCCAAAACCACGACCGGAATCTTTCTAGGATACTTGAATACAAGTAGAGCTTATAGAGTATATAACCACGACACCCTTAGAGTCGAGGAGACCATCAATGTAGTATTTGATGAAGGACACGAATCTACAAAACTCCCGGCAACCCCAATTAGCGAACCGATTCATACTAGACCTAACTCTGATCCGGAGATTAGGTCTAGTGTTAATCCTAACCTAAGTCAACCAAGTCACTCTATCGACCAAGTGATAGATGACTCCAACCAAACTAGAACTCAAACAAGACATCCTATGGATCAAGTTGTAGACTCAAATCCAAATCCAACTAGGACTCAAACGAATCATCCTATCGACCAAGTGATAGGTGATCCAAGTCTAGGAGCTCGAACTAGAGCCTCATACAGAAACCTTAGTCAAATATCTTTGATTTCTAAAATTGAACCCAAAACTATTGACCAAGCTCTTCTTGATCCCGATTGGATTATTGCAATGCAAGAAGAGTTGGCTCAATTCACTAGGAACGAAGTATGAGAATTAGTACCACCACCTAAAGATAAAACAATCATTGGAACAAGGTGGGTGTTTAGAAATAAAATTGATGATAAAGGTGAAGTAGTTAGAAATAAAGCTAGACTAGTTGTTAAAGGGTTTAGTCATGTTGAAGGTTTAGATTACGATGAGACCTATGCCCCAGTAGCTAGATTAGAGTCCATTCGAATGCTATTAGCATATGCAGCACATCGAGGATTTAAGTTATTTCAAATGGATGTGAAATCTGCATTCTTAAATGGATACATTAAAGAAGAAGTTTATGTTAGTCAACCCCCTGGTTTCGAAAGTTTAGACAAATCCGATCATGTCCTTAGACTAAAGAAAGCGCTTTATGGACTTAAACAAGCTCCGCGAGCTTGGTATGAGAGACTTTCGATTTATCTTAAGTCCAAAGGCTTTAACCAAGGTGTAGTTGACCCAACCCTTTTCATAAAAACCTTAGGTAAAGACATATTCATAGCCCAAATCTACATAGATGATATTATTTTCGGAACCACCAACTCAATCCTACTAAATGAGTTTATTTCACTTATGGAAAGTGAATTTGAAATGAATTTAGTAGGCGAATTAAATTTTTTCTTAGGATTACAAATTAAACAAACTAAAGATGGAATATACCTACATCAACGCAAATATACTAGGGAATTAATTAAATGCTTTGGAATGCAAGACGCTAAAATTATTAATACCCCAATGACAACTAATGTTAATATAGAAGAAGATGTAATTGGAAACCCAATTGATTTAAAATACTATAAGAGCATAATAGGGAGTCTCCTTTACTTAACTGCAAGCTGACCTGATATCTTATTTGCAGTGAGTATGTGCGCAAGGTTTCAAACCTGTGCCAAGGAGTCTCACCTAACTCTAGTCAAGCGTATCCTTAGATATCTAAAGGGTACACTTAATGTCGGTATTTGGTATCTTAGATCTACCGAGTTTGAACTAACCGACTACTCCGATTCGGACTATGCCGGTAGTAAGCTCGATAGAAAGAGCACGAGTGGTTGTTGTCAACTTCTCGGCTCGAGTCTAGTGAGTTGGTGCAATAGGAAGCAACACTGTGTTGCCTTATCTACCACCGAAGCTGAATACATCGCGATGGGTGAGTGTGTCACTCAACTTCTTTGGATAAAGCACACTCTCCGCGACTTTAAGTTAGACTTTATGAATACTAAACTTCACGTAGATAACATTAGTTCAATTAATCTTACTAAGAATCCGATATGTCACTCTAGGACCAAACATATAGAGGTCAAACACCATTTCATTCGAGAACATGTGGCCAACGGAGCCATACAACTCGAATACGTCGAATCGAAGTCTAACTTAGCAGACCTATTTACTAAACCTCTACCCGAAGCCGAATTTAGTCTATTAAGATGAAAATTGGGCATGTGCGTAATAGAATAGGAACTTGCAAATTATATTTTCTTACTACTATTTCTTAAATTTCATTTTTATGGGACTAGCATAGGACATACCTTAGATATCATGCACCTATAGATTTAAGGAGCCAATACATCTCACAACACATAGGACTAATGTGTTTGTGTACTTAGCCACGTAGATGGGCGTGAGATGTTAGGACTTTACTCCTGGTTCCAGATGTAGAGCTAGTGCATCACCATGAACCACGGAGTATAATCATACATACTAACCGACTCTGACCAGGACTGGTTGATCTTTTATATCAATCAAGCCAAATATGAGTCGAACATTTTATAGATGAACTTATTTTCAGTATATTATTTTCAAAATAATGTGGAACATGCTTGGACTTTAAATTTAACACTTATTTTTGTTTTCCACACACACCCTTACTCTTTTCTATATATGGCAAAAGGGGGAGAAAAAGGTCAAAGTTAAGGGGTCAAAATTTTTTTTGATAACTTAACTCTTACTTTATATTTAAACCAAAAGTTAACTTTAAGTTTTGAAAACTTATTAAAGGCCAAGTTAAGAGAATTCTTAACTTAAACTTATTTGTGCCATCAACGTTTTACTTATTTTTAAACATTATGCCCTTAATGTTTTACTTAAGGGGGAGAAAGGGCCAAGTTAAGAAGAACTCTTAACTTAAACGTTTTACTAAGGCCAACTTTAAGTAATGTTAATTACTTAAAGCAACCCTCAAGGGGAGGATTAAGGTCTTTCTTCAAGACTCACCCTCGGTCAAGGGGGAGGTTTCCTCAAGGGGGAGTACTTGAAGAAAATCCTTACTACTCCAACTTAATCTTCTTTATTTTTTGTTTGTTTCTAATGCACATTATTCTTCATGCTTGCTATTTACTTAACTTTGTATGTGGGTTTGCCATAAATCAAAAAGGGGGAGATTGTTGGTGCAGTAGGCACCTAAGTTGAACCTGAGTTTTGATTATAGCAAACGATACAAAGTTAAGCTCATGTCGTTATCTCACGAGCTAAATCGAGTGTGCAGAAGATTGCTATAGCTAGAGCTGAAGGCTAGCGACACCCGGAGGAAGCCGCGATGGTCGGGCGACACTAGAGTGACTTCGGAGGGAGCCGAAGGAATCGAGTGGAAGGCCGGAAGCAAAAGCGACATGGTAAGTATCGAGGTAAGCTCGTGTGTGCGAGCGTAAGTGAGGTCGTATCCTCCTTACGGGGATGGTCTTAAGCGTAGATCCGACCAAAGACATCCCATCGATGGTCTAGGTCGAGATCGGACGATCGAAGGCCGTCGAAATAATGTTTTCTTTGAGCTAACTTTGACTTGCAGCAAGCATCAGTCGACTGCCAGCTTGGAGGACTCGACTGCTGTCAATCAGTCGACTACCGGAGGTCAACACTCGATTGATGCTGCCATCAATCGACTGATGATGGCCATCAGTCGACTGATGGTCAATGATCAGCTTCGAGGAGTCAAGGCTTATCACCCCATTTCAAGGAGATTGGTGCTCAATTGTGATTGGCTAGGGTTCCTCTCGAAAAGGGGCTCAAAGGCTATAAAAGGAGGGTCAATCCTAGGGTTTCTTCATCAATTCCAAGCTTCCAAAAGCCTCCGCAAAGCTACCGACAACGAAGTGCTTCTTCTCCGATGTCTAGGTTTCATTTCCTTTATTTTTGTACGTCGGTTTTAGTTTTAGATTCGTTGTTCATTTACATTTGTCGAAGCTCTTTTTTCTATCATAACGAGGAGAGGGGGAGTGTCCCTCTACCTCAAGTTTTTGTTCTTGTATCGATTAACTCCTACCTCCAACGAGGAGGAGTTCGTTTAGTGTTTTGCCCTCCGTGCGTGGTCAAGGACCACTAGGGCCTTGGAGTAGTAGCCGAAGGCTACGAACCAAGTAAAAAGAATTGTCTCTTTTATTTATTGCTTATCTTTTCCACTGCAAATTAATTATCTACTCGGTTTTTAAATGAACGAACAAAAATAAAGTTTTAACGCTATTCGCCCCCCCCCCCTCTAGCATTTCAAATCGATCCAACAGTCTCACATCAACAGGGTCCTGATTAGTCGACTGATAGGCAAAATCCAGCCCAGGCAGCAGCTTTAAAGGGAGTTCGTGGAGGAGATTTCGGTCACCGATTCTTGAGGAGTTTTAGGGCGATTTGCTGCTACAAATCAAGGTCTCCAAGAGCATTTCAAGAAACCACAAAGCAAGCAATCGAAAGAGCAATTGTAAAGTGTTGTTTTTTTTACTTGTTGTGTATTTCATTTGTATCTTGCTTGTATTTGTTTCTTACTGTTGTAAGACCATTTGTATGAGATTTCTCCACCTCTGAATTGTTCTGAGAAGGAGTTTATTTGATTAGTAGTACATGTTTGCATTGCTAGGGCTCTTACGAGCCCAATCCATGGAGTATGAACCATTCAGTTCCGAACCACGTTATATCATTGTGTTATAGTGTTTATATTTGTGTTATTATTTTATTGTTATTATTACACTGCGCACTAACACGACTTGTAGATGCAATCACGATCATAATCCATCGACACATCAAAACGAGCTATTCACCCCCCTCTAGCGGTCACCAAATCCTCAACAAAGACAACAACTTTTCCTATAGCTTAGAGATGTCCTTCAGTTTGCTTGGTCCCAAAACACAAGAACTCCAAAAACAAAGAAAAAGAAAATCTCAAAACACAAAACCCACAAATCGAAATCGCAAACCTAAGCTCTGATACCAATAAAATTGTCACGCCCCTAAGGGCATATTCGTCATCCAAATGACAGAGGAGCCCCTTAGTAACAATATTTCGAAATACATTACTATAACTGGATATGGTAAAACTTTGCAATAATCAAAATATAAAATATAATTATTTTATTAACTGCATGCATGTATGGCTATAACATATGTCAGTGAAAGTAAAATAGGTTTATGACATCCAATTCAAATTGTGACAAAAAAAATTCAAAATGCGTAAGCTAAATGCGATAATAGTAAAGAAAACAAATCGACATCTCGATGATGTGATGGGACCAGCAGCAAGGGACTCTCTGAGCGATGCGAAGGTAGGTCAACAAGACACGTCCTCTATCAGTTAACCTGGAGGCCAAAGAAAAGAGAGAGTGAGTACAAATTACTCAGTGGGTGTATAGAAGATAGTGCATGATAATATAAACATAATGGAGGTCAAAGGAAAGTAAACCCGAGTAACCCAAACCTCAAAGTACTGATATCAATCTACAACTAACCTGGTCAACCATATAATAAATGCACCTGTGACATACACAACCAACTGCAAACTTACAAGAAATACACATCAAGATACCGCGACAAAGCCTCGTGGCTCTTGAGGTAATACCAAGGGGGCACTATCTGCGGGCAACAACATGCTAGTATGAATGGGACTCGTGGACAGATAGGCAATATACAAAGCATTGTCTACGCATAACCATATGCTACCACGAATGAGTCTCGTGGGCAGACAAACAATAAAAAGACTCAATATTTGCAGGCAACGACATGCTACCACGAATGGGTCTCGTGGGCAGTCAAGATGTAAGGTAGCTATCTAGCTATAGACGACACACAAATCCAACTATCACTAACCACTACAAAAAAACATCAAATTGGCGATGAAATTTGGCAACGAAAATAGTTCATTGCAAATCTACAATGATTTTTGCGATGAATTTTATGTTTCGTCAAAAATTTGTAACAAAATTTCCAACAAAAAAATTTTTGTTGCAAAATTATTTAAATTTCCAACATTTAATTTTAGTCACAAATTTGCGACAAAAATCATTTTTTGTCAACAATTTGTGGCAAAAAATATTTTCGTTGCAAATATTTGCAACGAATTTTGAATTCGTCGCAGATTTGGAGACGAATATAGGATTCGTCCCCAAATTGGCAACGAAATAATATTCGTCGCTAATTTTCCCTAATTATCCCGCCGTTCCGAACCACACAATCCCTCCATCCTTCCTCCTCCCAATCGCTTGCTCCTTCCTCCTCCCATTGTTGTCGCTGGTACGCTTAGTTTTCTTCCCTTGCCATCGCCGGAGCAGCGACGACGCTGCCGCGAGCTCGCGACAATAGCTCGCTAGCTGCTATCGTGAGCTCGCGGCGACCGCATGCCCTTGCACGGCAGTAGTGGCCGCTGCACGCATGCACTCGCGGGTGCCACGCGCGTGCCCTCGCGCGACGGCAGTGGCTGCCGCATGCATGCCCTTACGGTCGCCGCACGCGTGCCCTTGCTCGTGTAAGGTTACACTACACCGTAGTTGTTGCGCCTTGTGCGTGCTTGGCAATTGTCGCGTGGTCTCGATCGTGAATTAAAATGTTATTCAAATTATATAAATCAGTATAATGTGTCGTAATCTAAATACAAATTTTTCATAGGTTTGTCCTACTTCATTACGGTGTTCGGTGTGTTCGTGAAGTGTTCGTGAAGTGTTCATCTAGCCGTGAGCTCATCCGCACGTTGTTTCCATCTGGACAGGTACGCATTAAAATATTGTATATTTATAACATTAATTATAGTATTATTAATTCTGTTATATTAATTATTCTTAATGTTTGATTTTAAGTAATTTAATTACTGTTAATAGATCATATTTGTTCGAAATGATATTATAGTTTACAATTAAATATCACACAAAATCATATTTAGTATTAGAAAAATTTAATTTATTTTGAGTATAAATTTATGGTTAGATTGATATATATGGATGAAGTTTGGAAGAAATTAAAATTAATCATTGATATAATTTAGAAAACAGGACTAATGGAGAGAGAACGAAGTTGGATGTATAAAAAGAATTTATCAGAATGTCGTGGTTTAACCGATGAATTTATAATTGGGTTGGAACAATTTTTGAGATTTGCTAATAACAATGTTGAGTTTATGGATGGGAATAAATTAAGGTGTCCATGCAAAAAATATCATAATGGTAAATTTTTCCAATATGATAAAGTTCGAGAACATTTTTGTAGATTTGCTTTTACGACAAATTATTATAATTGGACTTGTCATGGTGAACCTTTTATATCCGATGAAGAGGTTGGACGAAACATACAAAGGACAGTTAGTGGAGAGCAAGTATATTACAATCAATTCAATCCATACCAGAGGATGATAGTTGATGCAGTTGGTAATAATTTGAATAGCGAACCAAACGCTGCAAGTTCTAGTTATCCTCAAGCATTTGAACGCATGTATACTAATTATTCAACACCGTTGGAGGAGGTAGAAGTTACTGGTGTTAATGAAAATGTGTACAATGAGCCATATATAAAATTTCAAGAAGTATTGAGAGCTGCAGATGAACCCATGTGGTCTGGTTGTGACAGTCACACAAAATTATCTCTCACCGCAAGATTGTTGAATGTTAAAGCTGAGCATAATGTGTCCGAAGAATGTTTTAATGATTTTATTCAAGTTATTAGAGAAGTCTTGCCGCGTGATCACATAATCCCGAAGGATTTTTACAGTATGAAAAAACTTGTGAAAGATTTGGGTCTCTCGGTGCAAAGAATTGATGTTTGCAGAGATGGTTGTATGTTATATTAGGGAGATAATGCAGATTTAGAGGCTTGTAAATTCTGTAGTCAATGCAGGTACAAGAGTACCACGAGATCAAATCATAATAAGCGATTAAAATCATTCAGATAAATGTTCTATTTGCCTTTAACTCCTAGATTGTAAAGGCTTTATGCTTCTAAGGTCACTGCTGAACACATGACTTTGCATACAAATCATGAAATATAGAATGGGTTAATGTGTCATCCATCTGATGCAGAGGCGTGGAAAAATTTTGATCGAACATATCCTAAGTTTGCGAATGAGATCCGAAATATCAGGTTGGGTCTATGTGCTGATGAATTTACTCCATTTGGCAAATCACGAAGAACTTATTCTTGCTGGCCAATTATCGTAACTCCGTACAATCTTCCACCCGATATATGTATGAAAACACCTTATATGTTTTTAACATTGATTGTGCCTAGCCCTCATAATTCGAAGAAGTTAATAGATGTTTACATACAACCGTTGATTGCCGAGATGATCCAACTATGGGACGTGGGTGTTTCCACATATGATGTCCATACTAATCAGATGTTCACAATGAGAGCTGCACTTCTTTGGACCATAAATGATTTTCCTGCTTATGGGATGTTATCGAGCTGGAGTACTACAGGGATTTTAGGATGTCCAATATGTATGGAGAGATCAAAGTCATTCAGATTGAAACACGAAAAGAAACCGAGTTATTTTGATTGTCATAGATATTTTTTACCGCTAAATCATAAATTCAAACGAAATAAAGAAGAATTTACTAAGAATAGAATTGAAAGAACACCTCCACCATTGAGATTCATCGGTCAAATTTTATGGCAAAGAGTGCTTAACTTTTTATCTGTTATTGAAGAATCAAATGTTACATCATATGACTATGGAATTACGCATAAATGGACAAAACGGAGTATTTTTTGGGATTTACCGTATTGGCAGAGTAATTTGATTCATCACAATCTTGATTTAATGCATATTGAGAAGAATGTTTTTGATAATCTGATAAATACAGTGATGGATATTATCGGAAAAAACAAAAGACAATCTGAATGCAAGAAAAGATTTGTGTCTCATATGTAAACGACCCACCATTGAAGTTGATGAAAATAGTAGGGGACCAAAACCGAAAGCAGTTTATACATTGAATAAGGATCAGAGACGGAATGTTTGTGAATGGTTGAAATCATTGAGATTTCCTGATTGTTATGTCTCAAATCTTGGTAGATGCATTGATTTGAAGGAATGCAAATTGATGGGTTTTAAAAGTCATGACTGTCATATATTCATGGAAAGATTAATTCCTATTGCTTTAAAGGAACTGTTACCAAATTTTGTTTGGGGTGCAATTACGAAATCAAGCATTTTCTTTCATGATATTTGCTCGACAGTACTGAGTCATTCACACATGGAGACATTAGAGAGAGACATTCCGATCATTTTGTGTAACTTATAAAGGATATTTCCACCGGCATTTTTTGATTCAATGGAACATCTTTTGGTTCACTTGCCATATGAGGCTAAAGTTAGAGGTCCTATTCAATTTCGATGGATGTATTCGTTTGAAAGGTGATTTTTTTTTACTTTTTTTTCATTGTTATTTCATTTGGTCAAATTTAGTATAATTTATTTTCTAATAAATTTTATTGTATACTCTTAGATTCCTCTATCACTTGAAAAAAAAAGTAAAAAATAAGGCTCATGTTGAAGCTTCTATTGTTAATGCATATATTGTGGAGGAAGTTACAACTTTTGCATCATATTATTTTGAACCTCACGTTCAATGCAAGAGTCGGAAAGAAGGAAGAAATGATGAGGGTCCCATTAATCCAAATTTGAGGGCATTTTCAATTTTTAACTACCTTGGTCGACCAAGTGGATCTTGTACAAGTAAATACTTAACTGGTCAGGAGTGACGAGTAGACCACACATATATTTTATTGAACTGTCCATAAGTAACACCGTATTTCGAGTCAGTATATAAAAGTTATATTATACATTTCATATATCATAAATTATTGTTCATGTTATATTTAATTTTATTGTAGGATTTTTCAAACTCTATATTCGGAGCTTCCGGAGCATGAATTTAATAATTTCTGTGATGAAGAATTTGCACAATGATTCAAAAATTATGTAAGTAGTCTATGATAATAAATTTGATAAATCTTGACTTTAACACATATTTATTTTACTTTAATTTCTTGATAATCACGGTCACATTGAGCAAGACCTAATAAAACATCTGTCATGGGGTCCAAATTCAATGGTAAAAACTTGGCCGACATATTTCATAAACGGATATAATTTTCATACTCAAGATTATGGAACTGGGAAAACTATAATGAATAGCGGAGTTTGTGTTTAGTCATCTATTGATGGGGGTGCAAGGAATGAATTTTACGACTTACTAGATGAAATTTTAGAGGTAGCGTACCTAGGTTCAGATTTGTGAGTTATTTTATTTATGTGTCGTTGGTTTGACCCTATCAAAGGCATGAGGGTGCATCCACAGTTTAATTTGGTTGAAATTAATTACAAAAAAAAATACAAGTGGTACGAACTATTTGTGTTAGCACAGCAAGTGATTCAAGTATTTTATGTTTCATATCCTAGTCTGAGACGAGACAAAATTGATTGGTGGGCTGTTTGTAAAACAAAAGCACGTAATAAAATTGAGGAACATTGGGAAGACATAGCATATCAACAAGATGAAGTTGTCAATATATTTTATATCGAAGAGTGTAATATTTCAACGTTACGAGATCCCAGCAGCGTAGTAATAGACGTTGATGCAAGTGAACTGAATGAGTATGAAGATGAGGATTTTAATGATGAGGATGAGGATGAGGATGAGGATGATGATGGCGATGACGATGACGATGACGATGATGATTAGACGGATGACCAAGCCAAAAATTTTATTGCAAACTTTGATTTCTAATTGTGGGTAATATTTTATTGAGTACCAATTATGTTTTAATTCACTGTGTAATTTGAAATTATATATATTTGATATACTAATGAACTCTTTTTTTTAGGGTCATCCAGTTGCTATGAATATGGTAATATTTTCATATTGTTCCTATTAAAAATTCAATATGCAAATGTATTTTTTTTACTGTAATATTCTTCTAATAATCATGATTGTTAGTTTCGACGTGGCTGTCATAGACGTAGTAGTGAAGGAAGACCACAGTCTTCCTCTGCTTCAGCCCCCGCACATTCTGATGCTCTTGCAGGAAATGTGCCCTCCACCTCTTCCCCAGTTGCAGGATCTTCTGATTCTCAGCATATACCCGCTAATGTATCTTCCCCGGTACAACAATCACTCGTGGAGAGGGAAGATACAAGAGAGTTTATATCTCCGCGCGGAGATTCATAAGTATTCAAGTTTTAGAATATCTATATTTAATTTTTAATACAATATGTATTTTTATAAGTATATAACGAGGTTTGTTTTTATTTTATGTTAGATTTACAAATTCTGTACATGTTATTCACGAGGTGAATAAAATAGTGAATAACCATTGGGGCGGCGCTTCTATGACTTATACAAGTACGCCAGAAGAAATAAAAATATTATGGTGGAATGAGTTCAAGGTAACTTATTTAAATCATTTTGTATATGAAATTGTAGTTACTATAATCAATTTTTATTTTTCTCTACTGCAGTGGGTATTTACTTGGGAGGAGAGTCAAACACTAGAGATTAGGAGGATTTTTAAGAAAAAGTGTGGTGATCATATGAGAAACATACTAAATCATGCGAAAACTAGAAATAAGAAACCACACTGTATAATCGAGGAGTATTGGAATAAAATTGTTGCACATTGGAGATCTAAGGAAAGAAAATGGAGGAGTGAACAGAATAAACAAAATCAGCATTGTAATTCTGGCATTATGTCTGCCACGTATGCGGGAGGATCCATAAATATCGATGAGCATAGACATCGATTGGTGAGTGTTTTCAAATTATAATTTTGTAATCTAATACTCACTAATTTATAAATTTTAACTGTTTAATTTGTTTAGACCAAGGAGACGGGAACTGAGTCATTATTTATAGACATTTTCACTCGTACATTCCAAAAGAAAGATAAGACATGGAGTGGGGAAAGAGCTAGAACAATAAAGGTGTGTAATTGTAAAACTTTAATTTCTTATGTTACTATTTAATTTTTTTTCTTTCACAATAGGAGAAATACGATGAACTTTCACAAAGAAATTCGAGTGCAAACGATGATGCAGTCGAATCTAAGCCATCTGTTAACAATATAAATTTATGGCTCGAAGCATCTGGAGGACCGAAATGTGGAAGAATACTTGGATTCGGCTCTTTGAGCTGATCCTATAGAGTCCCTGGTACTTCTTCTTCATCCTCCTCAGCATCAAAAGCACAAGTAATTCAATTAACCGAAGAGGTTAATCATTTGAGAGAGTTATTAGCGCAGAAGGAAACTGAATCGAGAGAAAATGCTCAGAAAGTACAAAACTTAAATGAAAAGATGAACGAATTTCAAAGGCAACACATGTTTATTATGTAATATCTTCAGTTAACGTCTAGCTCAAATCAACTTCCTCCTTCTGGCTCTACTCCTCCTCCTCCTGATCCCTATCATGGAGACAATGATGATGTATTTTTTGATGACGATGGTGATGATGGTGGTTATCTTTGACTGTATTTGTTGTATTTAAATGCTAGCTACCTGACTTATGACATATACGATATTTATGTTTTTGTAAGTTTGTTGTATTTAAATGCTACTTGGTGATGATGGTAGTTAGTAAGTACCTTTGGATGTATTTGTTATATATATATTAATTCCATATTAATGTTTGATGTATAAATTTGTTAATATTGTTGTGTGTTTGTTGTAAAACAGGGAAAAAAGAATAATCTAAAAAATTATTATTTTTTTCCATATTTGCAATGAAAATACAATTTTCATTGTAAAAATAGATATATCAATCGACTGATTTAAATATTCAGTCGATTGATACTTGAGAAACTGTGGCTTCCAAATATATTTTCAACATCATTCGACTGATAAACATTATCATTCGATTTGTTATTCGTATGCTGATTCTGAGCGTTTAGAAGTGACTAGCGATCGACTACTCACCCGGCAAATGATCGATGAATATGACCATCATTGCCATCTTCAGTAGCATTTCATAGAACCTTTGGTAGCCAACCAATCAGTCCAACTGGTCGCATATTCAGTCGACTGATGTATTCATCAGTCGACCGATATTAAAAAATTTTGCGATGTATTTTTATTTTCGTCGCCAAATTTGCAACGAATCAAATCTAAATTAGACTCATTCAACACTTGAATCAAATTGAGTCTAACTCAATTAGTCTAATTTGGATTACTCTTAATCCAATTTGGTTCATCCCATGAACCTAATCCTCATGGTTCATCATATGAACCTAATCTCCATCTAATTTCCCTTTATGTGTGACCCTATAGGTTCTTGTAACGTTAGCAATGCTCCTAAACCGATTTAGGAACATAAGCAATGAGCGGTATCTAGCAACACATCATTGCTACCCAAGTTACAAGAATGTTGAGCTCCAACATCACCTTTGTGACTACTAATTGTGACTCTCACAATATGTGACAATGCCCCTCTATCCTTGACATCTAGATTGACCAATTGAGGCATAGACCGTGTCATCCTCGGTACAATCTATATCTTGAAGTCCAAGTAGACTCACTCTAATCACATATTGAGCTCATTTGGGCATGACCATGCACTTCGTGGTCTCACTCTATCAAGAATAACGATGTCACTCCCGTCATATAAGAGGGATAGATCCCATATACATCACTCACATCCCTCCGCATAATTTGTTACATACCCAGTAATCGCCTTTATAGTCCACCCATTTATGGGTAACATTTGACGAAGCCAAAGTATACAACTCCTTATATAGGGAACCATGGTGACTTCAGGTCTAAGGACTAATAGTCATACTAATAGCCACATGAGAAAGTATATGACACTCATATAACGATCCATGATACTTTCTCATGGCGGATTATTTAGTATACATTCTCCAATGCATAATCATGTGTCAACTTGATATCTCATATCCATGACTTGTGAGATCAAGTCATCGTGTTGACCTACATGCTAGTCTCTACGCATTAACATTGTCCCTGAATGTTAATACTTGACTAGGAATGATTAAGAGTAGTGTTCTCTATATCATCTCATTATTGATTCAACCAATCAATTGATATAGATAAGAACCTTCTACTCAAGGACGTTATTATATTTAGTTATTTGGCACCAATACAAGTAAATATAATAACCATGCCTTTATAAATAGGAATATGATACAATAAAGTCCATACAACAATCATCACTTGATTGGCTATAGGGCTTTCACTAACAATCTCCCACTAGCACTAGTGTCAATCACCATAGTATCTAATACCCAATGACCTAGTGTGACGATCATTCTTTTTATATGCCAAAGCCTTGGTCAAGGGATCTGCGATGTTAGCCTCTGTGGGTACTCTGTAAATCTTCACATCTCCTCTATCGATAATCTCTCGAATGAGATGGAAGTGTCGTAGTATGTGTTTGGTCCGCTGGTGTGAGCGAGGTTCCTTAGCCTGTGCAATCGCTCCATTATTGTCACAATAGAGCTCTATGGTATCTGCTATGCTAAGAACCACCCCAAGTTCAGTAATGAACTTGCGGATCCAAACTGCCTCCTTCGCTGCCTCTGATGCAGTGATATACTCGACCTCTGTTGTAGAATCAGCAACTGTGTTCTGCTTCGAACTCTTCCAGCTTACAGTGCCACCATTCAAGCAAAACACGAACCCTGACTGTGATCTATAATCATCCTGGTCAATTTGAAAGCTGGCATCGCTGTAACCCTGTACAGCTAGCTCCTCATCGCCTCCAAATATCAAAAAATATTCTTTAGTCCTTCTCAAGTACTTAAGAATATTCTTGACTGCTATCCAGTTACGCTCACCTGGATCTGACTGGTATCTACTCGTCATGCTCAAAGCATACGAGACATCAGGATGAGTACATAGCATGGCGTACATGATAGATCCTATAGCATATGCGTAAGAGATCTTATCCATGCGGTCTCTCTCTTCTCTAGAAGAGGGACTTTGAGTCTTCGAAAGACTCACACCATGTGACATCGGCAGAAGTCCCTTCTTGAAATTCTGCATGGCAAATCGTAGTAATACGGTGTCAATATATGTACTCTGACTTAGGCCAAGCAATCTCTTAGATCTATCTCTATAGATCTTGATGCCTAGAATACAGGCTGCTTCACCTAAGTCCTTCATTGAGAAGCACGTCCCCAACTAAGTCTTCACAGACTGTAGCGAAGGGATATCATTCCCAATGAGTAGTATGTCATCCACATACAATACAAGGAAGACAATTGTATTCCCATTAACTCTCTTGTAGACACAGGGTTCATCTTCATTCTTGATGAAACCAAACTGTTTGATCGCATCATCGAATCAAAGATTCCATCTCCGAAAAGCTTGCTTTAGCCCATAAATGGACCTTTGCAGCTTGCATACTTTCCCAGTATGTTGTGGATCTACAAAACCCTCAGGTTGTGTCATGTACACATCCTCAAGTAAGTTTCCATTCAGAAATGTGGTTTTGACATCCATCTGTTAGATCTCATAATCGTGGTATGCTGCAATAGCTAGGATGATCCGAATGGACTTAAACATCATCACTGGAGAAAAGGTTTCATCATATTCAATACCATGAATTTGCTTGAAACCTTTAGCCACCAATCGACCCTTATAGGTATGTGTAAGTCCATCCATGTTAGTCTTTCTCTTAAAGACCCACTTACACCCAATGGGTTTGACCCCTTCAGGTGGATCAACCAAAGTCCATACTTAGTTGGTGTACATGGATTTCATCTCGGATCTCATGGCCTCTAGCCATTTCTCAGAGTCTGGGCTCATCACAGCTTCCTGATAAGAGGTAGGCGCATTCTCAATGAGCATAACGTCATCATGGTCAGACAAGAGAAATGAGTGTTGGTGCAATCGGCCCAGGTCACGATTGACTAGACTCGAGTTTGACTCGAGTGATGTTTTGATGTTTGACATAGTATGTTTGACATTGATGTCGGTTAATGTTTTGGAGAGATTGTTTATACAATCGATCCAGGTTATAATTGACCAGACTCGAGTTTGACTCGAGGGAGACTTTGATGGTTGACTAGGGTTGACCATGTGATTAAGGGAAAGTCCAAGCATGGGTCTTGACAAGGTAAAGTCCAAGTCATGGGTACTTGGCATGGAATGTCCAAGTGGGACACTTGGCATTTGGGAAAGTTCAAGTCTTGAGTACTTGGCACAAGGGAAGTCCAAGCATGGGTCTTGGCATGGAAAGTCCAACATGGGTTGGCAAGGGAAAGTCCAAGCATGGGTCTTGGCAAGGTAAAGTCCAAGTCATGGGTACTAGGCATGGAAAGTCCAAGTGGGACACTTGGCATTTGGGAAAGTCCAAGTCTTGAGTACTTGGCACAAGGAAAGTCCAAGCATGGGTCTTAGCATGGAAAGTCCAACATAGGTTGGCAATGGAAAGTTAAGCTTGAGTCTTGGCATTTGAGAAGTCCAAGGGGTTTGATATTGGTAGCGTAAAGTCCAAGGGCGGAGTCTTGGCAGCATAAGTCCAATGGTTGGCGACGTAAAGTCCAAGCGGAGTCTTGGCGGCGTAAAGTCCAATGTGCCTTGGCGGTGTAGACACCGTTAGCATGACATAGCCGATGGAAGCACCTGGAGGCTAGTGCGATGGATGAACAAGTCATGGATGACTTGGAGGGATATGAGAGGCGTGAGGCTGATGGAGGTGGCTAGAAGGCTTAGGTCTAGGCTAAGGGTGGTCTAGCAAGTATGAGGACACCATACTTGGGTTAAAACCTCATCGACATTAGACCGCCGTGAGTCGACTAGAGCTCGACCGCCATTTAGGGCTGAAATTGAGCGCTCAATCCATTGAGCATGGATCCGCGATCATCGCTAATCGAGTAGCTTGATTGCCGAAGTCGACCGCCATGGATGACACGATCGCGCTTGAGTCGTGAGCACGCCCGTGAGCCGATCGGCATCGATCCGGTCGGCAGTCGATTGCCAATGTTGGCAGTCGACTGGTGAGAGTCCCATTGGAACTTTTCTAGCGTGGATTGAGTCATTGTCTCACAACAACAGTGGCATCAGTCAACTGGTGACTTATGGCAGTCGACTGATCGACGGAAATCCAGCCCGATGCAGGTTAAAAAGAGGAACTCATGGAGGATTTCGGCATTGTTTCTTTGGGAGCTTTAGTGAGGCGATTTGAAGGCAATTTGCAGGTGCATTTCAGGGCCCTTCAAGCTCATCCAAGCAACCGACAAGCAAGCATTCAAAACCCTAGTTTGTAAAGTGTTCTTTATATTTTCACTTGTATTTGCTTGTTTACTTTGTATTACTTGTTGTAATTTATTGTATGAGGTTTCTCCACCTCCGACTTGTTGTCGAGAAGGAGTTTATTGCTTAGTGGTGTTTGTGGCATCGCTAGAGCTCTTTAGAGCTCAATCCGTGGAGTAGGAACCATTCGATTCCGAACCATGTTATATGATTGTGTAGTGCTTGTGTTTGTGTTGTATTTGTTTTATTATTTCTATTTCCGCTGCGCTAACACAATTTGTAGACAAGCACGCAACGAATTCCATCATCAGTACTAGCACGCGCTATTCACCCCCCTCTAGCGTCCAATCGATCCCCTACAAGTGGTATCAGAGCGAGGCCGCTCTTCAAGGTTTAACAACTAAGGGAGCACACTAGAGGAAGAAGATGGATTTCTAAAAAAGATTGGGTGACGACGTCAACATTCCACCATCCTTCACCCCGAAGATTTCGCGTATTGGAAAGGTAGAATGATGCACTTTTTAATGTGTGACTTTGACAATTGGATTAGTGTCTTAGTAGGCTTTGACACTCCAAAAGACGACGAAGGAAGAAAAATCAAGAAGAAGAATTGGAGCCAAGACCAACTATGATATTACAATATCAATAATAAGGTAATGGGTATTTTGCTTAATGTAATCCCTAATGACATTTTGATCAAGATAGGGGATTGTAAAGACGCCAAGGAGCTATGGAGCAAATTGGCGAAACATTATGAAAACCCATCACCGGTCCAAGAAGATGAGTGCTCATCGGCTCAAGAGGAGGAGACCGAAGATGAAGAGAGTTCATCATCCTCACGAGCAAGTGAAGAGTTGGAAGTTGAAGAGGAGTCAACTTCCGGATTGGTGGAAGAGGAGGTGGAAGAAGTAGAAGAAACCTCCACCTCTAGGATTGAGGGGGAGGAGATTAGGGCATCCTCAATACCGGAGCAACAAGAAGAACCCTCTACATCCGGTAGAGAGGAAGAGCAAGCTCGAGAATCCACTCCGACCACCACAACCACCCTAGGTAACTCAAACATATGTGTTAATAATAAAATGCATATAATATGTTTTGAGTGTAGGGAAACCGGGCACTACAAAAGTAAGTGTCTGAAATGGATTAGGAAAACTCCTCCGGCACCAAAAGTCAACACAAAGGTCAAAGATGTCGGTGCCCAAAGTCAAAAGAGCAAGGAGCATGTCATATGTTTCATGTGAAATTCAAAAGGGCATTACTGGAGTCAATGCCCAAGGGGGAAGAAGAAGGGACAAGATGGAGCATCACAAGTAGGGAGAGCCTCTAGGGCAAACCCTAAGGTATATTTAAACAATGCTCGTTCCTTAAATTATAGTAAAAAGCATGCTAGAAATAATTTTAGCAATCTTTCTATTTATCACAAAGAGCATTCTAGACATAGAGAATTTTGTTTAGGAGCCAAAAATGTCTACCTTTCAAAGAAGGAGAAATTTGAGACTAATGTCCCTAGAAACGTCCTTCCTAGGTCAAACAATTCTAGATAAATCCTATCTAGGGAGACCATTAGAAAGGTACAAGAGCATCTAGGTCTCAACCTTAAATGGACTAGACATATGCCTAGGAAGTCTCATGCCCAAAAACCAAATCAAAATTCTAAAATTGGACAATTACAATTGGAAAACCAAGCCTTGAGGTCAAGGCTTGAGAAATTAGAAAAGACCCTCAATAAGATGCAAAATCAATTTCAAGGGTCAAAATCTCAAAGTCAACATCTAGGACCCAAGAAACAAAAGTCAACTAAGGGCAAGAATGGTTTGGGTCGCAAACGTAAGCCTAAGGTGGCTTATAATAGTGTTCCATTAGATTATAGAACACAATCTAGGTCTAGGAAGACCAAGGTCAATAGGGAAGTCATCTCTAGAGTTGACCAAGGTGTGTGCCTAGTGGCTAGGGTTTCAAGGAAACCTAGGATGACCACTAAGAAGGTTACTAGAGAGGCAATCCCTAAGGTTAACCATGGTAAGACCACAATGACCAAGGCTAACAAGCCTAGGAGGGTCATTAGGAGGGTATCTAGGGAGGTTATCCCTAATGAATACCTAATTAACCCTAGGAGCTCAAATAGGTTTTGGGTTCCTAAGAGCGTGATTGATTCACGCTAGATGGGTTAGGGTGTGCCAACTTTAAATGGATGGGTAGTTAACCTAACCATGGTAAAGGTGGCATTTTAGGCAATTTTCAAGGTTATGGGTACCTTGGAAATAGGTTTGATTGTTAATCCTAAAAGATTTTAGGATGTGCCAATATATTTTTGGAATTATGAAAAATCAATCAAATTGACACAATTTAGGTTTAGAGGTTAGTGTGCCATTTTGGGTTTTTGGCACACTAGGGAGAAAAGTGATAATATGGCAAAATATATTTAATTATATCAAATGGAAATTAATATTAAAATTTAGGTATTATTATACCTATATATTTTATATGTCAAGCTTTGTTTGCCATATAACATGTCATGACATCATGTTAAATCTTTATCATTTATATGTCACTATCATGTTTAGAATTAAGGATTAAATGTCATGTATTTTTAGTTTTCATCTTATGCCATGACATCATGATTATGAGCATATGCTTATTTATATCATCATTAATGTCATAATCATTCATGCATTTGATTAAAATTGAATTAAGGAAAATGACATGACTTAGAGTCTCATTCATAAGGGAATCAAGTTGGGTTGCCTTAGAAAATGCATGAGACCTTAGATTAGGATAACCAAAACCCACATCTCACATCTAAATTGACATGTATGTATATTTATACACCCTAGATACATGTGAGATGCTAGGATATGAGTTAAATTCAAGGTGCATAGTTTTTGCATCTAGATGAACTCAAACTCATCTTATATGAGTGGTGGATCATTAGGAAAGCTTGTGTACAAGTCATGTACATAGAGCCCAAGGGAGATGATCCAAAATAAAGTTTTGAAAATGTTTTAAAATCAATTTATAAAACCTTAGTGAAGTCTATCTTTTGATAGCAATCACCATTGATGAAGTTGATACAAAGTAAGCTAAAACATTGAAGTTTTTCTTCACTTTTTGAATTTTGTATCAATTTTGATATTTTATGGGTAAAATATTTTTCAAATATTTTTCACCCATTGTATTGACTATAAGTAATATACGTATGAATTTTCATAATTTTTCAAAATACATAGAATTACTTATGCTTTTTCAAAATTCGATTCGATAAATAAATTGAGAATTTATCGATCGCCACTTGTTGGCGGGCAAATGATCGATGCAAGGGCGTTCGACCGCTCACAGAGTCGATCGCTAGACTGATTTTGGGTTAACAAGGGTTGTTTAGCCCGTGTTCAGCTACGGTAAAGGTTTCCTAACCACTCTTAACCCTAGGATATGCTTTGGGAAGCATTATAAAGGGTGAAAATCCATTGGATATGGATTAGGAGAGTTTTTAGGATTTGTATCAATCTTAAGGTGAGTGAAAGTTCTATGTTGAACTTTGCACCTTAATTTTGATGGTTTAGAGTTCCTATAGGCTTAGGGACTTCCCAAGGACATTATTGGTGCAATGGTCAAGGGGGAGCAAGGTTTTAGAGGGAGTTATCCATCATGGGATGATGGATGTGTTTTCTTCTTGAAGGGGAGAAGTTATGGAGAATGTCATCAATTGGGAAAATTGATGGGATTTTGAGAGACCCAATTTAGAAATTGGGAGAGTGAATAGGATTGCCTCTCTTGAGTGATATGGGACTTATCACTAGGAAGATGGTAGGCATCCTAGGTATTTTTCGGCCAAGGGGGAGATAGTAAGATCTCATTGGGACATGAGACATTGACCTCCTTGGTGAGATAACATTTTTTATGTATGTCAAAAAGGAGGAGAAAGTGAAATTACCAATTTGGGAAATTGGTAAGGGAGTTTGAGTTAGGGGCCTAACTCAAGGTTTGTTTTGTCAAACATCAAAAAGGAGGAGATTGTTGGTGCAATCGGCCCAGGTCACGATTGACCAGACTCGAGTTTGACTCGAGTGATGTTTTGATGTTTGACATAGTATGTTTGACATTGATGTCGGTTAATGTTTTGGGGAGATTGTTTATACAATCGACCCAGGTTATAATTGACCAGACTCGAGTTTGACTCGAGGGAGACTTTGATAGTTGACTAGGGTTGACTATGTGATTAAGGGAAAGTCCAAGCATGGGTCTTGGTAAGGTAAAGTCCAAGTCATGGGTATTTGGCATGGAAAGTGTTGGATCGAAGCGGATCGCTAGAGGGGGGTGAATAGCGATAAAACTTTTACGAAATCGTTCGTTAAAACTCGAGTAGATAATTTGCAGCGGAAAGATAAGCAAATAAAAGAAGACAAGTATTTTTACTTGGTTCGTAGCCTTTGGCTACTACTCCAAGGCCCTAGTAGTCCTTGACCACGCACAGAGGGCAAAACACTAAATGAACTTCTCCTCGTTTAAGGTAGGAGTTAAACGAATACAAAACTCAATAAATACTCAAGGTAGAGAGACACTCCCCCTCTCCTTGATATGATTTAAAGCTTGAAATAAGAACAACTTATAAAATTAAATCTTATACCGACGACTTTTGAAGACTTGAATCTTGGAGCTTGAGTCGTCGTCTCGGCAGTGCTTCGTCGTAGGGATATCGGAGACTCGTAGCGTATCGGAAGCACTTGGAAGCTTTTGAATTGATGAAAAACCCTAGGACAAGCCCTCCTTTTATAGCCTTTGAGCTCCTCATCGAATGGGTCTTCAACCAATCACAAATGGGCACAAAACCTCCTTGAAAAGAGGTGATAAGCCTTGACTCCTCGAGGCTGATCCTTGACCATCAGTCGACTGATGGTCATCATCAGTCGACTGATGGCAGCATCAGTCGAGTGCTGACCTCCGGCAGTCGACTGATTGACGGCAGTCGAGTCCTCCAAGCTAGTAGTCGACTGATGCTTGCTGTAAGTCAAAGTTAGCTCAACAAAAACATAATTTCGACGGTTGTCGACCGTCCGATCTCGACCTAGAACATCTATAGGATGTCTTTGGTCAGATCTACGCTTAAGATCATCCCCGTAAAGAGGATACGACCTCACTTACGCTCGCACACACGAGCTTACATCGATACTTACTGTGTTGCTTTTGCTTCCGGCCTTCCACTCGATTCCTTCAGCTCCCTCCGAAGTCACTCGAGTGTCGCCCGACCACCGCTGCTTCCTCAGGGTGTCGCTAGCCTTCATCTCCAGCTTTAGCACTTTTCTGCACACTTGATTTAGCTCGTGAGATAATGATGTAAACTTAACTTTGTGTCTTTGCCATAATCAAAACACAGGTTCGATTATCTAGTGCCCCTGCACCAACAATCTCCCCCTTTTTGATCTATGGCAAACCAACACAAAATTAAGGGAAATTAAAGCATAAAACAGGTATAGTAGAAGATGAATGCTATTCCCAAAAACTCCCCCTTAACCAAAACTCCCCCTTAACCCTAGGTGAGTTTAGTTTTCAAAATCAAATTTTGTGTTACACCCCCTTAAGCTTTTGCTCTTCTCCCCCTTTTGCCATAAATCAAAATTTTTTTGGGGGTTTTTGTATAAAATAGGGTTTTAAAAAACAATGTCATATATGCATGCATCTAGATAAATCAAATATGAGTCCAAGCATGCGTCTAGCAATAGTTAGATAGATTGGTTTGAGGTGTGTCCCTCTGCACCAATAATCTAAAGGTTTATAATATAACCCTTAAGGATAGTTTGCCCTCCCCCTTAGTCAAATATATGAAGTATAAGAGATGTAGGGGGCGCTAAACTTTGGCCTAAGAGTTGTTAAGTACAATAGTTGAGAAAATAAGTAGTATTTTGAAGAGATTGTTTTAAGTATATTTCAACCTTAATATCTCACCCATTCTATGTGTCTCATAATTTGTTCACCTTATATGTTTTGTGAGATGATTTTAAATTGATTAAAGATAGTCAACCTTGGGTTAGATTCGGATTTAACCTTTAGATCGTTAAGTAACTTTTCGAGAAACTGGCTTCCAGGTCATGGCGAGGCACAGGGGCCTTCTTTGATCGGAACAACGACCACTTCCTTAGACAAAGCCAAATTCAAGAAAATGTCACTTAAGTCACTTAGGGTTACTTCCTGGTCTAACTAGTTTAGGATACGACGAGGTAGCTTCAGCTAGTTCCACTTGGTCAAGTGCACCAAGCTAGATACGCCTTATCTAGATCGAATACACGAGACTTTATTTCCCTAACGTACTATCATCTCGCCGCGTCCTGATACTATGTTGTCAAGAGTTGACTAACCATTTACCCTATCTAGCCGTTCTAAAAATTAAAGTAAAGTATGCAATGGTTTTGCTAAGTAAGCGGGTATACTATTTTAGTGTTAGCTCCCCCTGGACCATTGAACCAGTATGATTTATTCAAGTAATGAACTTGATCCTGGGGAATCCAAACCTTATTAGTCTTTATGTGTGAGTTTAGTAAAACCTTTGGGACCCATGCTTGGACTCTTTGATGACTACGATTTACGATAGACATATAAGACCTATTTGTAGTCTTTGACTTAAATCCGAGTCCGACTTTGTTATAGATGGCTCTTTGGATTCCAAGTAGTCGATTAAGGTTCTTAGATCCCAACGTGAACTTTTCCAACCTAGCCTCAACCTCTTGAACTCGGTCTTTCAAGAGAGAATTCTCCTCCTCAAGTTTTTCAATTTGGGTTGAGTTTCCCTCTTGAACTTGACTAGTTGAAGAGGTTAGGGTAGCCTCTTGCTTGAGGGTTTCAACCTCCTCAAGTAACGACTCAACCCTAGACTCGGACTTAGTTAATTTCCTATTAAGCATTTTAATTGTATTGTAAAGCATATGAATTAGTGAGCGGCTAACCTTAATTTTCTCTTTTGGTCCGGCTTTGAGTTGCTTCTCGAAGTAGTCCTCGAGTTCGGAGTCGGTGTTGTAATTGGATTCGGATTCAGAATTTGACTCAGACTCTTCGGGTCTTGCCATACATGCTATGTCGCCGCCTTCTTTGTTGTCCCATGTTGCATGAAAAGCCTTCTTTTGATTTGATTTGAATTGTGCCCTCTTTTGATTCTTTAGTAGTCTTCTTTCCCTCCGAACGATCTTCCGCACTACGTTCACTATTGCTTCCATCTTTTCAGATTCAGACTCTAATTCGTCGTCGGGTTCGAGTCCATCTTCTTGCCTGGTAGGTGGCTTGCTTCTTTGTCCTACAAGTAGAGCAATACCTCTCTCAGCCCGGACCATGTTAGTTTGCTCGTGAAGTTCAAACTCGGAAAATAATTCATCTAACCTAAGCTTCGAAAGGTCCTTAGAGACCTTGTAGGCATCGACCATGGATGCCCACAAGGTAGTCCTAGGAAATGAATTAAGAACGTACCTTAGGAGGTCGCAGTTTTCGACCTTGTGTTCGATGGTGTGCAAGCCGTTGACAATGTCCTGGATGCAAGCGTGTAGTTGCGTTGCCATCTCACATTCCTGCATTTTTAGGTTATACAATTTATTAAGTAGTAAGTCACGCTTACTTACCTTTGCATTGTTAGTCCCTTCGTGTAGTTCTATGAGTTTTGTCCACAGACCTTTTGCGCTGATGAAGGGTCCGATGTGGTTGAGCTCTTCCTTAGACAAACCGCATTGTAATATTTGGGTTGCCCTTGCATCGGCTTTGATTTGCCTCTTGGTTGCATTGTTCCACTTGTCGAAGTCCAAAGGCTCGCCTTGATCATTAGTGGGTAGGGCAAAGCCGGTTTGGATGATTATCCAAGTCTCGACTTGTGTTTTTAGAAAACACTCCATCCGACCTTTCCAATAACGGAAATCATCTCCATTAAAGAACGGAGGCCAGATGGTGTTGTACCCCTCAATGTGGGCCATAAAGAAAAACTTGCACACACAAAAAAAAACACAAAAAAAACTTGCCAAGACTCGAGTCTTGGATTAGTGGTGCGGGAAATAAAAAGAAACAAACGAGAAATAGAAAGTTAAGCAAAGAAATAAGAAACTAAATAAAAAGTAAGTACTCACAACCTTCGATGCCCCCAAAAGGCTACTAAATATTGATTTTTGAGGATGAAAACAGCTTTATGGGGGTAAACCCCTAATAAGAAGTGTATATCTCTCAGAGAGCTTCGATTTGGTGGGTAGATCGTTTCGTGAGTCCACTTGTAGCAAAAGTTATGCTCGTTTGATCGTGAGGTACTCCGAAGGCGATTAATACTTGCAAAAACACAACCAAAAACTATGTACCAAGACTTGGTCTTGGATTAGTAGTGTGGGAGAAATCTTAAAACGATAAATACGAAAAGAAAAATGCTCGACCGGTGGTTGCACTGAATCTGAGCGCCCCCGGCTCTGATACCAATTGTTGGATCGAAGCGAATCGCTAGAGGGGAGGTGAATAGCGATAAAACTTTTATGAAATCGTTCATTAAAACTCGAGTAGATAATTTGCAGTGGAAAGATAACCAATAAATAAAAGAAGACAAGTATTTTTACTTGGTTCATAGCCTTCGGCTACTACTCCAAGGCCCTAGTGGTCCTTGACTACGCACGGAGGGCAAAACACTAAACGAACTCCTCCTCGTTAGAGGTAGGAGTTAAACGAATACAAAACTCAATAATTACTCAAGGTAGAGAGACACTCCCCCTCTCCTTGATATGATTTAAAGCTCGAAATAAGAACAACTTATAAAATTAAATCTTATACCGACGACTTTTAAAGACTTGAATCTTGGTTCTTTATTAGTATTCTCGGCATATCTTCGTCGTAGGGATGTCGGAGACTCGTAGCATATCGGAAGCACTTGGAAGCTTTTGAATTGATGAAAAACCCTAGGACAAGCCCTCCTTTTATAGCCTTTGAGCCCCTCATCGAATGGGTCTTCAACCAATCACAAATGGGCACAAAACCTCCTTGAAAAGAGGTGATAAGCCTTGACTCCTCGAGGCTGATCCGACCATCACGATCGATGGTTATCATCATCGATCGATGGCAGATCAGATCGACTCTAGCCGATCGACCGATTGACGGCAATGAGTCCTCCAAGTCGGCAATGATCGATGCTTGCTGCAAGTCAAAGTTAGCTCAACAAAAACATAATTTCGATGGTTGTCGACCGTCCAATCTCGACCTAGAACATCTATAGGATGTCTTTGGTCGGATCTATGCTTAAGATCATCCCCGTAAAGAGGATACGACCTCACTTACGCTCGCACACACGAGCTTACCTCGATACTTACTGTGTTGCTTTTGCTTCCGGCCTTCCACTCGATTCCTTCAGCTCCCTCCGAAGTCACTCGAGTGTCGCCCGACCACCGCGGCTTCCTCCGGGTGTCGCTAGCCTTCAGCTCCAACTTTAGCACTTTTCTGCACACTTGATTTAGCTAGTGAGATAATGATGTAAACTTAACTTTGTGTCTTTGCCATAATCAAAACACATGTTCGATTATCTAGTGCCCCTGCACCAACAGAAAGTCCAAGTGAGACACTTGGCATTTGGAAAAGTCCAAGTCTTGAGTACTTGGTACAAGGGAAGTCCAAGCATGGGTCTTGGCATGGAAAGTCCAACATGGGTTGGCAAGGGAAAGTCCAAGCATGGGTCTTGGCAAGGTAAAGTCCAAGTCATGGGTACTTAGCATGGAAAGTCCAAGTGAGACACTTGGCATTTGGGAAAGCCCAAGTCTTGAGTACTTGGCACAAGGGAAGTCCAAGCATGGGTCTTGGCATGGAAAGTCCAACATGGGTTGGCAAGGGAAAGTCCAAGCTTGAGTCTTGGCGTTTGAGAAGTCCAAGGGGTTTGATATTGGCAGCGTAAAGTCCAAGAATGGAGTCTTGGCAGCATAAGTCCAATAGTTGGCGGCGTAAGTCCAATGTGCCTTGGCGGTGTAGACACCGTTAGCATGACATAGTCGATGGAATCACCTGAAGGCTAGCGCGATGGATGAACAAGTCATGGATGACTTGGAGGGATCCGAGAGGCGTGAGGCTGATGGAGGTGGCTAGAAGGCTTAGGTCTAGGATAAGAGTGGTCTAGCAAGTATGGGGACATCATACTTGGGTTAAAATCTCATCTTTGAGGTTGGCAGTCGACTGGCATTATGGCCGGTTCGACTGCCGTGAGTTGACTAGAGCTCGACTGTCATTTAGGGCTGAAATTGGGATAATCGCCTCATCGAGCAAGGATCGCTGGGCCGATCGCTAATTGGAGCAGGATTATCGAAAGTCGACTACCATGGATGGCAGTCGAGTGTCAGTTGAGTCGCGAGTACGTAACGCAGCCGACCGGGCAAAGCTAACGTAATGCTCGCAATGATCGCATGCATGTAAACACCAAGAGTCTAGCAATACGTAACCGGAACGAAGATGCCAAGTCACCATGACATGACAATTGGTCAAGTCAAAATTGACCATTCATCTTCCCTCTCAAGTCAAGTCAAACTTGACCTCTTATCTCCCATGGTTGATCAAATCTAACTACTTGATTCAAGTCAATTTGATTTAATGAATCGCTATTCATTAATTTAAATTGACTTAATGAATCAAATCTAAATTAGACTCATTCAACACTTGAATCAAATTGAGTCTAACTCAATTAGTCTAATTTGGATTACTCTTAATCCAATTTGGTTCATCCCATCAACCTAATCCTCATGGTTCATCATATGAACCTAATCTTCATCTAATTGCCCTTTGTGTGTGACCCTATAGGTTCTTGTAACGTTAGAAATGCTCCTAAACCGATTTAGGAACATAAGCAATGAGCGGTATCTAGCAACACATCATTGCTACCCAAGTTACAAGAATGTTGAGCTCCAACATCACCTTTGTGACTACTAATTGTGACTCTCACAATATGTGACAATGTCCCTCTATCCTTGACATCTAGATTGATCAATTGAGGCATAGACCGTGTCATCCTCGGTACAATCTATATCTTGAACTCCAAGTAGACTTACTCTAATCAAATGAGCTCAATATCTCATATTGACTCATTTGGGCATGGTCATGCACTTCGTGGTCTCACTCTATCAAGAATAACGATGTCACTCCCGTCATATAGGAGGGATAGATCTCATCTACATTACTCACATCCCTCCGCATAATGTGTTTCATACCCAGTAATCGCCTTTATAGTCCACCCATTTACGGGTGACGTTTGACAAAGCCAAAGTATACAACTCCTTATGTAGGGAACTATGGTAACTTCAAGTCTAAGGACTAATAGTCATACTAATAGTCACATGAGAAAGTATATGACACTCATATAACGATCCATGATACTTTCTCATAGCGGGTCATTCAGTATACATTCTCCAATGCATACCCATGTGTCAACTTGATATCTCATATTCATGACTTGTGAGATCAAGTCATCGTGTTGACCTACATGCTAATCTCTACGCATTAACATTGTCCCTGAATGTTAATACTTGACTAGGAATGATTAAGAGTAGTGTTCTCTATATCATCTCATTATCGATTCAACCAATCTATTGATATAGATAAGAACCTTCTACTCAAGGACGTTATTATATTTAGTTATTTGACACCAATACAAGTAAATATAATAACCATGCCTTTATAAATAGGAATATAATACAATAAAGTCCATACAACAATCATCACATGATTGACTCTAGGGCTTTCACTAACATCACCCACCTCTGACTACAGAACGTCCTAACTGTCTCTCAATTCGAGGATTTACTTTAGCTCCTAACTCTGTTATAATTAAATCATTATTAATTCAACTATCAATAAATCTTTAAATTGATCATCTAATCAATTGTGAGTCTTCTTGTTAATTAATTGACTTTTCATATCCTTATACCATTAATTAGCATATTAATCCAGCAAATGTATTTAACCAGATTAATTATCAATTTATGAATCTACTAGTTTCATCATAGCCTAATTATTTATTTAAATCAATTAATCCCATTATTAATGGATTAGTCACAACTTAATTCCATTAATTTAATTAATTAATTATACCAATCTAATTAATTAATTGATTAAATTCCATAACTAAGTTAATTAAACTAAATTAATTTGATTAATCATACTAATTTAATTTATTTAATTAATAAGTTAAATAAAAAAAGATTAATTGATAATTCAACCAATCCATAATTTTGATTAATTACCGTCAAGCTAATTAATCAATTAAACCAATTTTATTAATTAATTCTACTTAATCATTTAAATAGATTAATTAATCTAAACTAATCATTCAATTAAACCAGAATAACAACTAATTAATTAACCCCTGTTTAAATAAAGACCTAATCTCAGATTATCAAATCTAATCTAATGAGTTAATTAATCCCAATTAACTGATTAAAGTTCGAACCAAAATTCCAGATTTACTTAGTTAATTCTAAAATCAGACTAACTAAACAATTAGATCAACTCATTAATTAACCTGCCTAATTAATTAAACCAATCGATTTCGATGGCATATTACCGTGTTGGGTGGCCAATGGTCGTCGGAGTTCGCTTGGAGTCGGGCAAAAGATGACGGCGGGATCCGTGGTGGTCGGGACACCATAACAAACTCACAAACAATGCACGTGTGAGCTACTATGGCGGTGGAACCTGACGGCAGCAGAAATCGCCGCGACACCTGTGTGTGCAAAGGCGAGCTGATTTGCGGTGGCCGAGGTTAGGTGATAGCGGCGGCCGCACATCCAACAGCAAGCGAAGGCACAACTTGCAGTGGCAGACTAACCTCGTGTAGTGGTGATGGCTGTTGGCCGCGTGCGCGCGATGCGCAGGGGCGACGACGGCGGTTGGCTTGGGCATGTAACGCGCAGGAGTGACAATCATTGGCCCGTGCGCGGAACTATTGTTGGTCGTGGGGAGGTGGTCGTTGACCATTGTCGACGGGGGGTAGCTCATGCATGAGCAAAGCAGACCAAGGCGGCGGCGTGATGGTTGACGTGAGAAGAGAAAACAGGGAGGGAAAGGGAAAAAAAAAGATTTAATCCCTAATTCCTAGACTTTTATCCCAAATCCTAATCTTGAGTTGGATTTAAAAAAAGATTTAATCCCTAATTCCTAGACTTTTATCCCAAATCCTAATCTTGAGTTGGATTTAAAAAAAGATTTAATCCCTAATTCCTAGACTTTTATCCCAAATCCTAATCTTGAGTTGAATTTATATAAACTTAGGCCTAGTTGAATTAATCAACCTTATGATTAATATTAGTTAGACTTAGTCCAATCTAATAAAATTTTATCCCGAAATTATCAACTAAAATACTAATAAATAACTAATTTTCTTTTAATAAATAAATAAATTTATTTTATTTATCTTGTTTTAAATTATATTATTATAATATTATATTATATTAATTTTAATTTAAGTTTTTTTTATATATATTACACGAAATTATCGAGTTTATAAGTTTAAGGAATATTTCATTTTCCTTAAATCTAAACCACCCTGTTCAATTATCTTACTTGGTTGGCTCGGGTTCAGATTATTGATGTTGTTCAGGTTTATCCCAGTTATTTTCTATAAATTTAACATAAACTTATAAACAAAATCATAACAAATGGAATAACATAATATATTCCAACTGCAATAATAGTGTTTATCATCGATTAATAGTATGAACCACTATCTATTGAATTAAATGGAATAACATTATATATTAACCATTTTAAAATTGCCCTCCCAACATCTTTTACTTTTAAAGTACCAAATTAGCTTTTGATACTCTTATGTTTCATGAAAAACATAAAAAAGTCAATTCTTTTTAATGGTAATTTAGAACCCTCTCTTACACTAAAACTTCCATATATTCATTTTCTCAAATAGGATCTAAGTTAGATGAAGAACACTAGCAAATTCTACAATTACATAATTTAGAGTTGTTAAGTACAAGAGATATGTACACAAAAATTTAAAAAATTATTCATATAATGTTTACTTTGACCATAGCGATTACGCGTCTCATCTTCAGTGGCTTTTGTTTTACAAGTTTCTTTGATGGCTTTTTTGCAATTCTCAATTTTCTATATCTTCGATGTCATCTTTGTCACTACAACCACTTTTTGGTATATGTATATTTTGTTTAATTGAATCTCTAATAATATTTTTTCTTTGTACTAAACTTTTACTAGCCTTAGAATTTCGAATTTATTTTCGTAACATTAATGATATTTTCTTAAAAGCTCTATGACACACTTCAATATTTCCAGTAACATATGCAATATGCTATTTGAATTTCATAATTCTTCTGGTCAACACTTTTTCATAAAATATATATCATATTGTTTTATGATTATCATTCACCATTTAACTAAATTGCTAATCAATATCAGGATTTTGTGTAATTCTAAACAAAAAAAAATGCATAATTTTGACACATATAAACTTAATCCACTTACATATTGAGAGGATTTGGTATTAGAGATAAATCCATTTATATATATAATTTCTGGTCATTATTGTAATTATATAATGAATAAATGACTATTTATTTAGACAAAGAAACATGCGAAAAAAATAAAGCACCAACAATGACACCAAAATAAAAAGAGCTTGGATTTGCATGAACATCATTTACTACAAATCATATGATCATTCCCCAATTTAAATACTAAATAAATGAAACAATCGTAAATTTAAGAACATAATAAACAATCATAAATTTAAGAACACAATAATTATACTTCATAAACTTCTTGTGATAGAATTTTTTATTTATTATAGTTGGTCAACTAATCGTACAGTTTGAAATTATTAGTCGACTGATAACCTCTAGTCTGATTTTCCTTGTTAAACTTAAACCCTAAATCCAAAATTGAACTGAACTAATCAATATTTATTTTTTAAAAAATAATTTTTGAATTAACAAAATCGAACTGTTAATTTCTATTGGTTCGATCGTTTAATTTAGCTTAACCAATATTTTGCTCTATCCTAATTCCAAACGATGGTAGCAATATCTTCTCTTGATTTCAATGTTTAGAAAATGTGGTGCTATATCTTATTTCAAAATATTACATCTTGACTATCATCCCGACCATCAACCGTGATTTCAATACTACCATTAAAAGGTTGCATAATCTTCTCTCGGACTCTAGAAACATCAATCAAGATTTGAATGATAAGCAACTGTGAAGAGCTACTAATGACTCTTCTTTTAAAATAAAAAAGTTCATGAAGTGCACCAATTATTCTCAGTCCATCGCACTAGAGGAAGAACTGAAGAAGACATATGAAATGCTCAATATATATAAAGACAAAATCTAAAAGCTGGAAGGGTCAATCGAGTGATAGATCTCATTATGCACATATGTTGTCATGTTAGTATTCTTTATTTTGCTTACATTATCTATTTGGTTTGCATTGATCAAGGAAACTCTGGTTATCAGTGCAATTGACATTGCAGTTGCAACGAAAATCAAAGCATTAGAGTTGTTGGTTAAAATGACATTGGATAAATGATGCATAAATTGAATCAACAAAAGGAGGTAGTCAAGATGATGAAGCACTAAGAGTTATTAATGAGGTATCAATTCATTGTCGTTTGGTAATAGGTGAGCGTGTGTTTGATAGAACTAATGTCTGAGGTCGCGGTGTCAGTGAGCTATGTTGAAAGAGAAAAAGAAGGGATAAAATTTGAGATGATTAGGAACATGATAAACAACATCCATGACTTGAAGAATAAAATTAAATTATACCTTTATAATATAAATCAAATCGAGAAGGATTTCATCGGGTTAATAATAAAAGATTAGGTAAGGAAGTTATTACTACGAGTATGTTTCAAGTTTGAAAGTATTTGCTTTGAATTTTTAGATATTCTATCTTTAACTCATTAAATTTACTATACTCATTAACTCTTTTAATAAGTTATTTGATCTTATTCATTTTTTTTATCCATTCAATATTGAGTTTATATAGGTTGTTTGACTTGTGTTATATATCCCAATAATAAAATTGTTGGAAAATTTGATTAATTTTCTCAATTATATGAATGAGAAATTAATATAGTTTAATCTAGATCGTTGGATTAAGATGGATAAATCCGGTTCATTCAAATGAAGGGGTATAAGTACCTTTTTGGATGACTTAATCTTGGTCATTAAATTCAAAATAAAAGACTTAGATGCATCCAAAATGAAGTAATATTGTGTCTCTTGGGAAGAGATGCAATCTAGGTCATCCATTTAAATTGAATGGATGAAATTAGATTTAACCAAAAGGTTCCTCTACCTCTTCACAATGTATAAATAAGACCCTCTAGAGGATAAAAAAATACACTCAAAACTCACTCAAATATCACTCAAACTCACTCAATCCTTGCATACATTCCATTCTCTGCATCCGGAGTCCGAAAAACCTACGAGAGGGTTCGCCGGTCTAAGAATTTGTAGTGCTACTATTCCGAGACATCGTCGTTGTATCTTGGAAATGAATTTCTACTATCCGTAAGCACCTGAGTGGAGCAATATCATTTTATGGAGATAGTGTTGAACACTAGCCTCGACGATATTATATCAGATTGCATCCTCCCCGACAACAAGACGCATCAAACAATCGTAAAATGATATTCGATGCAATCTGATATGGTCATGCTCAACGACGTTCCGACTACTGTTTCACCCAGAGTCACGACCTCCGTTCCACCTGAAGAGAAGCCGGAGAAATTCAACGGAGCTGATTTCAAAAGATGACAACAGAAGATGATGTTTTATCTGACGATGCTAAACCTCGTAAGGTTTTTACGTGAAGACCCGCCAGCCGCTATGGAAGGAGATTCCAATAGTAAGGCTGCTTGTGATGCGTGGTCGCACGGAGATTCCTGTGCTATAATTATGTTCTCAATGCATTGGACAACACGTTGTATAACGTGTATAGTCTGATAGAGACGGCGAAATCTCTGTGGGAATCGCTAGAGAAGAAATACAAAATCAAAAATGCCGGTTTGAAGAAATTCATCATCGGCCGATTTCTGGATTTCAAAATGGTGGATTCCAAGAGTGTGACATATCAAGTCAAAGATATGCAATTGATATTGCATGATCTGGATGTCGAAGGCATGAAGCTGAACGAGTCGTTCAAAGTATCCACGGTAATTGAGAAACTCCCCTCGTCGTGGAAGGATTTTAAAAATTACCTGAAGCATAAGCAAAAGGAGATGGGGCTTGAAGACCTGATCCTAAGGCTACGAATAGAGGAGGATAATCGAAGATTCTCCGACTCTAAAGGAATGAAGCGGACTATCGACGAGATGTCTAACCTGGCTGAGCCGAATACCAAAAAGCTGAAGCAATTCAAAAAGAAGGTTCAAGGCAAGAAATTCAAGGGATCGTGCTACAACTGCGGGAAGCCAGGACACATGTCCAAAGATTACAGATGCCCAAAGAAGCCAACCAAGGGTTAGAAGGAAGTTGCAAACCAGGTCGCAACTTCTGACGACATGGAGCTAGATCTCACTGCGATCGTGTTTGAAGCCAACACGGTGGTGGATAACCCGAAGCAGTGGTGGATCGATACTGGAGCAACACATCATATCTATTCTGATAAGGCGATGTTCTCCAAGTATACTCCGATAAGTGGAAGAAAGCTCTATATGGGCAATTCCACAACATCGCCGATTGTCAGACTTGGAAAAGTTATTTTGAAGATGACATCAGGGAAGGAGCTAACGCTTATTGATGTGCTCCATGTTCCTGACATCAGGAAGAACCTAGTTTCTATATCGACACTTGTTAAAGTCGGGTTCAGACTAGTGTTCCAATCAAATAATTTTGTACTTACGAAGAATGGTGTATTCGTAGGTAAATGGTACTTAGAACAGAGTCTGTTCAAGATGGTTGTAATGACTGTACACCGTGAATTTGATGGTAATAAAATAAAAGCTTCCAACAATATTGTTGAGTGCTTTAATTTATGGCATGATCAACTTGGACATGTTAATAATAATACTCTAAAACATCTTGTCAAATTAAATTTATTACCAAATGTCGATGTTGACAAAACACACAAATGTGAAGTGTGCGTGGAAGCAAAAATGACAAGACTACCTTTTCATTCGGTGGAAAGGTCAACGACTCCTCTAGAGTTAATACATAGTGATCTATGTGACTTAAAATTCGTGCAAACTAGAGGAGGTAAAAAGTATTTTATTACTTTTATCGATGACTGCACGAGGTTCTGTTATGTCTTTCTTTTAAGAAGTAAAGACGAAGCCTTAGAGGCATTCAGAACCTATAAAACAGAAGTTGAGAATCGAATTAAAATAATTCGTAACGATAGAGGTGGAGAATATGGTGCACCATTTGATGAGTATTGTTCAGAATCTGGCATTATCCATCATACAACGGCGCCTTACTCACCTCAATCGAATGGTATTGCCGAACGTAAAAATCGGACACTAAAGGAAATGATGAATGCCTTGTTGATAAATTCAGGCTTACCCCAGAACTTGTGGGGGGAAGCCATATTATCGGCAAATCACATTCTCAATAAAATCCCTCACAAGAAAAATGATAAAACACCATATGAACTTTTAGAGATGTATACTGAAAAGTCTATCTTTTGTATGAACATCTTTATTTTTGAAATAAGAATCACATGATCATTGTTTACATATTTTTATGCATATAGTCTAATATGTTACATTGTAGATAACATGGTGTGTGGTGTCACACGGGAGATCATGTTATCGGCTCCTTATAAAGTATAAGTAAAGGCTTACAACCGAGATGACTTTGGACATACCATCGGAATGGTTGTAGTGTGATTTGGTATTGGTTTGTCTTGACCATAGAATCACACTAGTGCACTTTGTGTGTATTGAGCAGGACCGACATAGAGGTGATTCGATTTATTGCTGACTACATAATCGAATCGGACCTCAGATATTATTTAGTACATGCTCTTAATCCCGATATAATAACGGGCACATATACTTAGTACTCATCTCTTTGATTTACCAATGGGCGAGATTTATAGATTAAATCGATAGACTCGGTAAGTTGGGAGATGATATTATTTATATGGTGTACCGTTGATTATAGGAGGAAACCGTGTCCTATATATTAGGATGATGATGTCCCCTTGAGGAGCTCATAAGGTTCATCATGTAAACCCTGCAGGTGGACTTGGTCCGGCATGATGAAAAGGTTGAGTGGTACTACTCAAGGAGTTAGATGTTGATTAATTAATGGTCAGTAAATTAATTAATCGACGGACATTCGAGATCTTAAACACGGGGAGAAAATGTATAAATAATATATGGAGCCCATATTTTCATATGGGGGTTGGTGAGGTAATTCAATGATGATCCTCTAGTGGAATGGAACATCATTGATGGATCAAGTTTGTGTGGATGGTTACTTGCTTGTATTTGTTATGAGCATGTTTACTTTATGTATGTGTTGATTATACATGTATACATTCATATGTATTTGTATAATCATGGACCCCGAAGATAAACACAAGAACCGGCGATCCGTCCGTCGTCTCTTCCTCGGCTAACCGACTAGAAGAGTTTTGTTGCTTGAACAACTAGTTTGTTCAAGTGATCGCTCAAGTCGTTAGCACGACGATGAATTGGTTGAGCTTAGGAAACTCATCCCATTCGGATTAGTTTTCATTTGTTGAAAATTTTAATCCGGGGACATGGGAGTCGACGAGCCTCCGAAGCGATTCCATCAAATGGTATCAGAGCCATGGTTTCCGGTTTTGTGTGTTTTGGATTTGGTTACTTTCATGCACATATCATATATTGAGTATGCCGGATAATAGTAGGATGTGCGTAGGCTAACTTTTTGGTTGCAGGCATAAGATCCGACTATTATGGCTATATGTGTGTATGTGATTGTATGTGTGTGATTGTATGTATATCATTTGAATCCTCGGGGTTGACGAGGCTAGATTAGTATTTAATTTTTGTAATTAAATACGACATTGTTTAGCCGATCATTTTAGTTTACTTTCGATCTAGATCGTTTGTACACTCCTTCGTGGAGTATAGGATCGATGGATGTAAATTAAAATGATATATCTCGACTCGGATCTCTTTGGTGACTTGCGCGCGGGAAAAGATGGAGCGGATGAGGTGGCGACACGACGGGACGCATATTGGAGAACAAAGTCATAATAGTTGGAAAAATTCTATTTTTTCCATATTTATTGCTGATTTATTTTATATGCATTTTGTGTGTGCTTGAAAATTCCTCATTTTCAATTTACTAAGTGGGAGAGGGATATTTTAATAAATTCCCACGGCCTCCATTACGATTTGACATGTGATGCAAGCAAACTTGCGCGTCGGCTCTGAGTGCCTTCCTCCCTATCGGATGAGTTTGTTTGTGGATCACAGGGTCGAATATGGTTATAGGAAATTATTAAGAAGCGTGTGTACTTGCCCATCGTAAGGCACATAACCCGAGATAATTACCTTGGTACCAAGTAATGGTGAACACTAAGATACAAATATAAGTATCCTCTCCATCGGAGTCACTGCTTTTATTTATAGGGTCGAAGAGAAACCAACTATTAATTTTACTTATCAAAAAGTTAGGTTGACAAGATAGTAAAATTAATGGGTAAAACCTCCACTTACAAATGTAGAATTCGTATACGTCCACACGATCGTGGCATGCGATATTCTCGGTGTTTAGAGGTGTTGGTTGATTTTGAAATTTTATTGTTTGAGGAATCAATAATTTTTTGAAATCTACAGTAATGATCTATGTGATTCTTAGGATTTTCAAAATTGACTTTCAGTCCACTTACTATGATACTAAAGGAAATAAACTTACTGTACCCAAATAATGTTGATTGGAAAAGAATCTAGATATTGTCTTATCTGCTAAGGAGTACAAGTATGCACTCTTTGAAGAGTGTCCTCAAGCCATGGTTGCTCAAAAGGTTTCTACTTCTAAGCCGAAAGACAAGAAGAAGGAGAAACAAGGTGGAGCAAAGGTGGTGGGAAGATCTCAGGGAGGAGTGAAGAAGCCGAAAGGCAAGTACTTGCAAGCAGGATGGACAATGGAAGAAGGACTGTCCCAATCCAAAGCAGAACAAAGGAACATCCTTTGGACTAGTCGTTGAAACATGATTAGCGGTGTTATCTACCGACACCTAGAGTGTAGATACGGGAGCCACTGATCATGTCTGCAATACTTTGCAGGGGTTCCAGGAAACCCGACGACAAGATGAGGGAGAGATTACCATTTACTTGGGCAATGCCACTAAGGTGGTGGCTATTGCAGTGGGAGAAGTTTTATTTATCTTTTGAAAAAAAATAAAACTTTGGTTCTAGAAAATTCCTTTTATGTACCTTTATTTATAAAGAATTTAGTTTCAGTTTCTAAATTGTTTATGGATGGATATTCTATTTCTTTTAATGACAGAGCTGTTATAAAAAGGAATAGGGAGAATATCTGTTCAGGTACATTGATAGGAAATTTGTACACACTTGAACCAAAAGCTCCCACGATGCAAATAGAAGTTGATAACTCATCTTCTAATTCCAATAAGAGAAAAGAACCTTCGAAGATGAACCAAACATATCTTTGGCATCTTAGGCTTAGTCATATTAACCTAAGCAGAATTCAAAGGTTGATAGCTGATAACCCTCTGGGTTCATTAGTGGTGGAGGATCTCCCAACCTGTGAATCTTGCTTGGAGGGTAAGATGACCAAGAGGCCTTTTAAGGCCAAGGGGTATAGAGCCAAAGATGTGTTAGAATTGGTTCATTCTGATTTGTGTGGTCCTATGTCTATCCAGGCTAGAGGTAGTTTCGAGTATTTTGTCTCCTTTTATAGATGATTACTCGAGATATGGATACATTTACCTGATGCGCCGCAAGTCTGAATGCTTTGACAAGTTCAAAGAATTCAAGGCTGATGTGGAGAAACGTCAAGGTAAAAGTATCAAGACACTACGATCTGATCGTGGTGGTGAGTACCTCTTGGGAGAGTTTATGAACTACTTATCAGAGGCTGGGATTCAATCCCAATTGTCTGCACCTGGCACACCCCAACAGAATGGTGTAGCAGAGCGAAGGAATAGGACTCTTATAGAGATGGTTAGATCGATGATGAGTTATTCTGACTTGCCAGATTCGTTCTGGGGATATGCTCTAGATACGGCGGTGTACATTCTGAACTTGGTTCCATCTAAATCAGTGCCTTCTACTCCCACAGAGTTGTGGACTGGGCGAAAGCCTAGTCTAAGACATATTCGGATATGGGGGAGTCCAGCACATGTGCTGAAGGCAGATGCTGATAAGTTGGAACCTCGTACAGAAGTGCGCTTGTTCGTTGGCTATCCTAGAGGAACGAAGGGTGGATTGTTTTATAGTCCTAGAGATCAGAGGGTGATCGTTAGCACGAACGTCAGATTTCTAGAGGAAGACTATGTGATGAGCCACAAGCCTAAGAGTAAAATTATTCGGGAGGAGTTAAGAGGGGAAGTCACTTCTTTAGTACCACCGGTACAAGAGGATATACCACATGTCACTACACCGCGTGTCACAGAGAATACACAGGTGATACCTCGTCGTAGTGGGAGGGTTGTGAGACAGCCTGATAGATTCATGTTCTTGGGAGAATCTTCTGATTTGGTCCCTGGCGAACATGAACCTGATTCCTGGACATATGACGAGGCAATCCAAGATAAAGATGCAGTATCTTGGCAAAGTGCAATGAATGCTGAGATTGAATCTATGGATTCAAATCAAGTCTGGGAGCTGGTAGAACCACCCGATGGTGTATAAACCATTGGATACAAGTGGATCTACAAGAAAAAGAGAGGAATAGATGGAAAGGTTGAGACCTTCAAAGCGAGGCTTGTTGCGAAGGGGTATACTCAGAAAGAGGGTATCGATTATGAGGAGACCTTTTCATCGGTAGCCATGCTTAAGTCTATCCGGATTCTCTTATGCATAGCAGCTCATATGGATTATGAGGTGTGGCAGATGGATGTCAAGACAGCTTTCCTTAATGGAAGTCTTGAGGAAAACATCTACATGAAGCAACCAGAGGGATTCATTGCTAAAGGCAAAGAGCATCTTGTATGTAAGCTTAATCGGTCCATTTATGGATTGAAGCAAGCTTCGAGGTCTTGGAACATCCGCTTTGATGAGGTAATCCAGTCTTATGAATTTATTCAAAGTTCGGATGAGTCTTGTGTATACAAGATATGTGACGGAAACGTAGTGGTATTTCTTGTACTATACGTAGAAGACATTTTAGTGATTGGCAACAATATTAAGGTGTTATCGGGCGTAAGGGTATGGTTGTCCAAATAGTTTGATATGAAGGACTTGGGAGAAGTGGGACACATCTTTGGGATCAAGGTTATAAGGGATCGCAGGAAAAGGATGTTGTGCTTATCCCAAGCTTTATACATAGACATGATAATGGATCGTTTTAGCATGCAAAACTCCAAGAAAGGTTTTCTACCTTTCAGGCATGGAGTTCCTTTATCTAAGGAGATGTGTCCTAGATCATCTAAGGAGATAGAGGAGATGAAGGAGATTTCTTATGCTTCGGCAGTAGGAAGCCTCATGTATGCGATGCTATGTACGAGACCCGATATTTGCTTTGCTGTGGGTATGGTCAGCAGATATCAGAGTAATCCAGGACAGGGATATTGGACTGTGGTAAAGCATATATTGAAGTGCCTGAGAAGGACTAGAGATTATATGCTAGTTTACCGGCCAGACCAATTACTCCCTATGGGTTACATGGATTGTGACTTCCAATCAGATAGGGATAACAGTAAGTCTACCTCAGGCTTTGTGTTTACTTTGGGAGGTGGAGCCATTGTATGGAGGAGTGTCCAGCAGAAATGCATGGCGGACTCTACCATGGAAGCTGAGTATGTGGCAGCCTCTGAGGCGGCCAAAGAAGCTGTGTGGCTCAGGAACTTCCTGATGGACTTGGATGTGATTCCTGGTTTGCCCAAAACTATTACAATTTATTGTGATAATAGTGGTGCAGTTGCAAACTCGAAGGAACCACGAGCCCATAAGGCTAGTAAACACATAGAGCGCAAGTACCACTTGATACGAGAAATCATAAAGGAGGTAGAAGTTGCTGTCGCCTAGATTGCATCAGAGGATGACCTGGTGGACCCTTTCACTAAGGCCCTTCTAGCGAGAGCTTTGATAGGCATGTGAAGGGAATGGGGATCAGATGTATGACACTTTGAGGACAACATAGTCTTTTAGTATAAGTGGGAGATTGTAGGAATGTATACTGAAAAGTCTATCTTTTGTATGAACATATTTTTTTTTGAAATAAGAATCACATGATCATTGTTTGCATATTTTTATGCATATAGTCTAATACGTTACATTGTAGATAACACGGTGTGTGGTGTCACATGGGAGATCATGTTATCGGCTCCTTGTAAAGTATAAGTAAAGGTTCACAACCGAGATGACTTTGGACATACCATCGGAATGGTTGTAGTGTGATTTGGTATTGGTTTGTCTTGACCATAGAATCACACTAGTGCACTTTGTGTGTATTGAGCAGGACCGACATAGAGGTGATTCGATTTATTGCTGACTACATAATCGAATCGGACCTAAGATATTATTTAGTACATGCTCTTAATCCCGATATAATAACGGGCACATATACTTAGTACTCATCTCTTTGATTTACCAATGGGCGAGATTTATAGATTAAATCGATAGACTCGGTAAGTTGGGAGATGATATTATTTATATGGTGTGCCGTTAATTATAGGAGGAAACCGTGTCCTATATATTAGGATGATGATGTCCCCTTGAGGAGCTCATAAGGTTCATCATGTAAACCCTGCAGGTGGACTTGGTCCGGTATGATGAAAAGATTGAGTGGTACTACTCAAGGAGTTAGATGTTGATTAATTAATGGTCAGTAAATTAATTAATCGACGGACATTCGAGATCTTAAACACGAAGAGAAAATGTATAAATAATATATGGAGCCCATATTATCATATGGGGGTTGGTAAGGTAGATCAATGATGAACCTTTAGTGAATTGGATCATCATTAGTGGATCGGACTTTATGTGGGCTTGATCCATGGGTGGACAAGACCCAACTCCTCCTCATGGTCCGTAATGTAGCCTATTAACACCTCATGATGCTTAGATCCAATGGATAGAAACAAAACTCTAAGATCCGACGGTTGAGATTAAATCTCTATATCTGACGGTTGAGATTAAATCCCTAGAAAAAATGGAGGAGATTAATTCATGACTTATCCCTAACTCTATAAAAGGAGGGCATGGGGAGTTGGCGTGGATGACATTGAGGAGAGCTAGGGTTTGGGCGGCAAGAAGGAATCCTAGTTGAGATAGGATTAGGATTAGGGTTTGGAGGCAAGGGTGGCACCAAATAAGGAAGGTATTCTTCTCTTCTTCTTTTTCTTTTGGCCAACGTCCAGCACCTCTCCAACCTCTTTTCCAGCCTTGGACGGTGCCCAAAAGCCCCCTTCTCCTTCTCTTTAGGTGGTGGAAACAAGATATAGGGCTTCCCTTGGTGTCTTGGTTGTTTTCCACCATCTTCTCCTTCACCTAGTTGGCCGACGGCAAGGATAGTTTTAGTTCCTTGTTGGTTGTTTCTAGTGAGGAGAAAAACCTTGTTTCTATTCTTCCTCTTACTTTGGAAGAGCAAGGAAGGAAGATTTGCGATCTAGGAGCTTCGACTTTTGGTGGATCATCGCCCACACGACGTCCAAAAGGAGGAAGGTCATACATTAGAAGATCGAGAGGTATACCTATTCTACTTTCTTCTTTTGTTTGTTGCTTGTTTTTGTTTTTTAATTATAAGCATGTTATAAATCTGTAAATGGCTAAATAATACTTGGATCCCAAGCATAAACACAAAAACCAGTGATCCGGACATCGTCTATTCCACGGCTACTCGTAGAATAGAGGATGGTCGCTTGAACAACTAGTTTGTTCAAGTGACCTCTCTAAAATGAATAGCACGACAATGACTTGGTGGTTTGGGCAATCCCTTTTGTCTAGGATTAAATTTTTTTTTAATCCGGGGACATCGAAAGGATCGCCATGGTCAAGCTACCGAGGTGAAGTGGGAAGAAAAATTTTCCCTCACGGACTCGATAAGCAAAACCCTACAATTAGTAGGAGAGCTTCCGGGGGATCAACCCAACAGAACTATGGAAAGGCCGCAAGCCATCATACAAATACTTGAAAGTGTGGGGGTGCTTGGCAAAGGTCGAAGTACCTAAGCCAAAGCAAATAAAGATCAGATCTAAAATGTTCGATGCAATATTTGTCGGATATGCCCAAAACAGTAGTGCATATCGTTTCATAGTTCACAAGTCAGACATTCCTGATATTCATGTGGAAATAATCATAGAATCTCAGAATGCGATATTCTTTGAAAATGTATTCCCAAATAAAAGGGGAAACATTCAAATAAATAGCAATGAAAGTTCTAATAACAATGACATCTCTGAACTTAATTATCGTAAAAGGACTATTGACTATCAAAATGAAGAGCCATGTTGGAGCAAACGGGCTAGAGTTGAGAAATCGTTTGGGTCGGACTTTATGACTTTTATGTCAGAAACAGACCCAAGAACTTTGAGTGAAACTCTCTCTAGTCTCGACGCCCCATTATGGAAAGAAGCAGTCAATAGTGAAATCCAGTCCATCATGAATAATCATACTTGGGAATTAGTGGGCCTTCCTTCTGGTGCTAAACCATTAGGCTGTAAGTGGATACTAAAATGCAAGTATAAAGTTGATGGATCTATTGACAAGTATAAGGCTAGACTTGTAGCTAAAGGGTACAAACAAAAGGAAGGCCTTGATTACTTCGACACCTACTCACCGGTGACAAGGATTACGTCCATTCGAGTACTAATAGCCATCGCAACATTGTATGACCTTGAAATACATCAAATGGATGTTAAGGCTGCATTCTTAAATGGTGAGTTGGAAGAAGAAATCTATATGGAGCAACCCGAGGGGTTCGTAGTTCTAGGAAAAGAGGAAAAGAGGAAAAGGTGTGCCAACTTGTTAAGTCGTTGTATGGACTTAAACAAGAACCTAAACAATGGCACGAGAAATTTGACAAAATAATGCTATCAAACGAGTTCAAAATAAATGAATGTGACAAATGGATTTATGTCAAATACACACCTAAAGGTTATGTAATCGTCTGTCTATACGTAGACGATATGCTTATAATAGGTAGTAACCATGAGATAATCATGAGTACAAAGAAAATGTTGACCAAGAATTTCGATATGAAAGATATGGGTCAAGCAGATGTTATATTGGGAATTAAAATTCTCAGGACATCTGAGGGGATAGTTTTGACACAATCCCACTATGTAGAATCGGTGTTGAAGAAGTTCAATGCGTACAATCTCTCTACAGTAAAAACACCTATGGATCTAAGTCAGCACTTAGCAAAAAACCAAGGTGAGCCCATATCACAATTAGAATATTCTCAGATAATAGGCAGTTTAATGTATCTCACAAATTGCACACGTCCGGATATTGCCTGTGTGGTCAACAAACAAGTCGTTTTACAAGTAATCCAAACGACACCCATTGGAAAGCACTGATGCGAGTTCTTAGATATTTGAAATATACTATGAATTATGAATTACATTTCAAAAAATATCCCACTGTCTTAGAGGGATATTGTGATGCTAATTGGATATCAGATACAAAAGATTCTAAATCCACTAGTGGATATGTATTCACAATTGGTGGAGGAGCAATATCTTGGAAATCCACTAAGCAGACGTGCATTGCTCGGTCAACTATGGAATCCAAGTTTATAGCACTAGACAAAGCGACTAAAGAAGATGAATGGATGCGGAATTTCTTGGAAGATATTCCGAACTGGACAAAACTTGTGCCCACCGTACTTATATATTGTGATAGTCAATCAGCGATTGGAAGGACACAGAGTAGTATGTATTGTTAGGGATCCTTGGAAGGCTAGAGGGGGGGTGAGTAGCCTCTTTTTCGAGTTCTACAAAAGGGTTAGCAGAAGCAAAACAAGAAGCTAAACGAAATTGAGAAGCAAGCAAATATAATCGCTAACAAGGAAATTTACATGGTTCGGAGATAAAACTCCTACTCCACGGCGATCCTTAAGGTGGATCAACCCAAGCAATTTTCCACTAAAAACTTTCTTCTTACAAGACCCTCCTCTTCTTACAAAGATGAAGATGAAGATTAGAGAGGAGGGGTATTAAAAGAACTTAGAAAGCTTAGGAAAAACATGGGAGCTTGAGAGTATGGTTGGAATGTAAGCACTAGCCTCCTCAAGAACCCCAAGCCCTCTTTTTATAGAGAGAGGGTTATTTTTCTCATTGGGCCATGATCAATCGACTGATGTTGTACATCAGTCGACTGTCGTCGTGGCTAATGACTTCTGATTAGCCGAATTTGTGGGATTCATAGGCGCCATCATCCAACGACAGGCTCATCAGTCGACTAATCCCTCCATCAGTCGACTGATGAAGTGATCAGTCGAGTGATCACGATGAGCAGTCGAGTGAGACCCCCTTCTGTGCCCGATGTCAACTTGATCAGTCGACTGCCAGTCTTGGCAGTCGATTGATGATGGGATCAGTCGACTTCCAACCCTTGGCAGTCGACTGATCATCAGGTTTTCAGCTTGACTCAGTTGAACACCTGATCAGTCGAGTGATATGATGTATCAGTCGACTGATACTCATCAAGTATGATAATTTCATACTTGAATTAACTCCCTAGACCTAGACTCAACCTTCTAGCTCTTCCTTAAGCCTTGCGCCTCCAGGATCTCTCCGAGTCCGCGACTTGTTCATCCTTTGCGCTTGCTTCCAAGAGCTTCCTTCGGTTTCGTCATATCTTGGGTTTCTCTTTACCAAAGTACGCTTGGACTTTACGCCGCCAAGACTACATGCTTGGACTTACGCCGCCAAGACTTGCCTTTGGTCTTCCTTTGCCAAGGTCTGCTTGGACTTTACGCCGCCAAGACTATATGCTTGGATTTACGCCACCAAGACCTTTCCTTGGACTTCTCTTTGCCAAGATCACACTTGGACATTTCGTTTACCAAGTCTTCATACTTGGATTTTCCTGTCAATTAAACATGTTCACAATTAGACCACAAAACATTGCCTAACTTAGATGATTATCGAAACATCAAAACATATAAATGCTTGGGGTATTGTTGCACCAACAATCTCTCCCTTTTTGATGTTTGACAATCATTTAAGTTAGGTCTTTAACATATGCACATAAGCATATTTCCAATATGAATTCTAACTTAAACATTCCTTCTCCCCCTTTGACATACATCAAAAAGAGAATAATTCATACAATAATAAGTTCATGAAAGAATTAAATTTGTTATATTATAAACTAAGGTATAAGATAGATATGAGGCTCCCCCTTAATCCAAGACATGGTTCATGATGTGTGAATAACATGTGGAGCAAGGCATAACAAAAGATAGAAAGTTAAGTCCTAACTTTGCACCAATAATATAAATTTAGGGGATGAAAAGATTTATATTATGAAGCTCCCCCTAAAACATTGCATCAAACAGTCCTAAATTTTTTTTTTTTACTGAAGATTATCATACTATGGTTTTAGGACACTTAAGATCACACTCAAGACCAAGAAATAAGGCTGAATTGCAGAAAAACTAGGGTATCAGTCGACTGAATTTTGATTCAGTCGACTACCACACCCTAAAGCCCTTTTTCAGGTTTTTCAGCCCAACTTCAGAAATATGCCAAAAATTCAAGAAACATCGAAAATTCACGAAATTTTGTGTACACATTTCTGAAATCATTTTCTATCAAGGAAAAATAATTTAAAAAATATATGTTCTCCATATTTCAAAAATGATATAATTTTGAAACCTAGCAAAAGCTTTAAGTGTTTTACAAACTTTGTATCACTTTTGCTTAGCAATTGAAAACTGTTTTTCAAAGTATGATAAACATAGTTTAAATTATGTTTTATTTGATATTTTCAATCATATTCTTGGAGCTATATGCACATTAATTATGCATAAGCCTTCCCAATAATTGGTCCAATGAAGGATTAATGTCTCTAGATGGAACTTTAGTTCATAGTAATATATCATAACAAGTATGATGAACCAAGTGCATCTTCCTAACATCTCACATGTTGTCTAAGTGGCTCAATACAAAAATCATGGTTTCTTAGGTCTTTTGTGAGATGCTTAGAGGTATAAATCCTAGATTTTCTATAGGTACATACAAATCTAGACCTCTATTCTACTAAACACATCCCAAGTTCTCTCCTTAGTGATGAATATTCTGCTTCGGGGAGAGCCTTGGTGAATATGTCGGCTAAATTGGACTTAGATTCTATGTAACTAAGTTCAATGTCCCCCTTAGTCACATGATCTCTAATAAGGTGACGACCAGGCTACCGATGACTCCGCATTTCTGCGCTAGCCACTTGGGACCTGATTTACCCCCCTCCACACGTAGGGGCAGCAGTGGGGGCCGCTAATGTGGTGGTTCTTTTCTAATGAAGTGATGCTTCACTTCAATGTGCTTAGTCCTAGAGTGATGTACCGGATTTTTGGTCAAGTTTATGGTACTCACATTATCACAATAAACTTTTACATTGGAGTAGTATAGCTCATAATCCTCTAATGTGTGTCTTATTCAAAGTAATTGAGCCACACAACCACCCATATCCACATATTCGGCCTCGGTGGTTGACAAAGCAACAAAAGGTTGCTTTCTACTACTCCAACTTACTAGGGAGGATCCAAGAAATTGGCATCCACAGCTAGAACTCTTCTGATCCAACTTGCAACCCGCATAGTTGGAATCGGTGTACCCAATTAAATCAAAAGATTTTATCCTAGGGTACCAAAGTCCTACATTTAGTGTGCCCTTGATATACCTTAAGATTCTTTTTATGACCACTAAATGAGACTCTTTGGCACATGATTGTTACCTTGCACACATATATATCGCAAATAATATATCGGGTCTACTAGTGGTTAGGTACAAAAGGCTACCAATCATACTCCTATAGAGTTTAAGGTCAATTTGTTTTCCTTCAAGATCATTATCTATTTTTGTATTAGTTTCCATTGGGTTGAAACTACTTTAGCATTTTCCAAACCAAATTTATTAATCATTTCCTTAGCATATTTGGCTTGGTATATAAAAATTCCTTCATTTGTTTGTTTGACTTGTAGACCTAGGAAGAAATTTAGTTCCCCAACTAGACTAATCTCAAACTCATTCTCCATATTTTTGATGAAGTCTTGAAGGAGCTCATCATTTGTTGACCCAAATATAGTGTCATCTACATATACTTGAGCTACAAAGATGTCCTTAGACTTTGATTTAATGAAGAGAGTTTGGTCTACTTGACCCCTTCTAAACCCCTTAAAAACCAAGAAAGATGACAATCTTTCATACCAAGCCCGGGGAGTTTGTTTCAAACCGTATAAAGCCTTTTTAAGCTTGAATATATGGTTTGGATAGTCTATGCTTTCAAACTCGGGAGGTTGTTCTACATATACTTCCTCCTTAATGAACCCATTTAGGAATGACGACTTTACATCCATTTGATGGAGTTTAAAGCCCAAGTAAGAGGCATATCCTGGTAGGATTCTAATAGACTCTAACCTAGCAACCGGGGCATATGTTTCATCATAATCAAGTCCTTCAACTTGATTGAAGCCCCTTGCAACTAACCTTGCTTTATTCCTAGTTATATTGCCTTGATCATCTAGTTTATTCCTAAAAATCCATCTTGTAGTAATGATGGTACTATCATTAGTTCTAGGAACTAACTCCCATACTTGACTCCTTTCAAATTGAACCAATTCATCTTGCATTGCTAAGATCCAATCCGGATCAAGTAATGCATCATTGATTATTTTGGGCTCAATTTGGGAGATGAGGGTTATATGACTAGAGGGAGCTCTATGAAATGACCTAGTCCTAACACCTTGAGATAATTCACCTACAACTTGATCTAGAGGGTGATTTTGATGAACTCTTATTGTTCTAGGAGGTGTATTAAATTGATTTTGATCATGATTATCCTCAACCCTTCTTTCATCATCGGAATCACCTCTTACTCCCCCTTGATTTAACTCTCCCCCTTGATCATTACCCCCTAAAGTTAAATCTTGAAATTTTTGGGTAATTTTTTGATTTTTGTCATTGATATCACTATCAATGGGGGATTTCCTAGAATAAGTATTAGAGGTTTCATCAAATTGCACATTTGAGGATTCCTCAATCTTTTGAGTTTTCTTATTATAAACTCTATACCCTACACTAGTGGATGAGTATCCAACTAGGATTCCTTCATCCTCTTTGGATTCAAATTTACCGAGGTTGTCTTTGGTGTTTAAAATGTAAACTTTGCATCCAAAGACTTTGAAATAGTGAATTGTTGGAATTGTACCATTCCATAATTCAAATGGAGTTTTTCCTAAAAACCTATGAATTAAAATTCTATTTTAGATATAGCAAGCGATGTTGACCGCTTCCGCCCACAAGTAGCTTGGTAGAGAATATGCATTAAGCATAGTCCTAGCCGCTTCTTGTATAGCACGATTTTTTCCTTTCCATCATCCCATTTTGTTGAGGTGTTCTAGGATAAGAAAATTCGTGCTTGTACCCTTGTTCTAAGAAAAATTTGGAGAAGTTAGAATTCTCAAATTCTCCATCATGATCACTACGGATCCGGTTGATTTTGAGATTCCTTTCATTCTCTACTCTTTTGCTAAAGCCTATGATTATTCCTAGGGTTTCATCCTTATGTTTCATGAAGAATACCCAAGTAAATCTAGAAAAATCATCTACTATTACTAAACAATATTTACTACCAATTAATGAAGGGGTACTATGACAATCAAATAAATCATCATGCAAGAGTTCTAAAGGTAAAGCGGTACTAAGTAAAGTTTTACCTTTGTGTGATGATCTTGATTGCTTTCCTTCTTGGCATGCATCACACATTTTGTCTTTAAGATAATTGACTTTTGGCAACCCCTTGACTAGCTTCATCTTGGCTATTTTGGCAATATTTTTCATGTTGATGTGCCCTAGCCTCCTATGCCATAGCCAACTCTCTTCTTCTTTTGCAATAAGACACTTAGTAGAAGCGTTAGAAGCATAGGATAAATCAACATAGTATATATTTGATTTCCTAAAACCTACTAACATGCAATCATTTTTATTTTTGTGTCTTATGAAGCATTTAGAAGAATCAAATTGAACATCAAAATTTGCATCACATAATTGACTTACACTAAGCAAATTAAATTTCATATATTTAACTAATAATACTTTGTGAATTGCAAGGTTTGAGGATACCTCAATTGTCCCTTTTCCTAGAATCTTAAGTTTACCACTATTTCCAAAAGACACCTTCTCTTTGCTAATGCGGTTGATTGTTGAAAATGTGCTCTCATCACCGGTCATGTGTTTTGAGCAACCACTATCAACAATCCATAAGCTTGGTCCTTCTACCTATACAACATGAAAAATGCAAATCTTAGGCACCTAAATTTTAGGACCGTTAGCATTAACTATATAGCTTTTGGGAACCCAAGCTTTTCTAGCCTTGCTTTTAATGGTTGGTTTTCTACTAATTAGTGAGGTGAAAGCTACTTCCTTCTCCTTAGGCCTATATCCTATGCCGTCCTTGTTATAAATGACCCTTTGGTCCTTAAGAATCATATCAAGATATTTTGACCCATTCGTAAATTTCTCTAAGCATGCTTTTAGGTTACCTATTTCTTTTCTAAGTTCATCATTCTCATTCCTAAATGAACATGCATCATCACAAGAAATTTCTACATTCTTAATTGATTTAATCTTTACTTTTAAATCATTAATCCTAGATTTTGATTTATTTAGTGTATTTTGAAGGCATGCAATAGTTTTATATAGTAATTCTAATATAGGGGAGTCCTTTACCTTATCGTCACTAGATGACGATTCGTAGCTTGAGGAGGAGGATGACTCTTCACTTGAGCTATCTTCCAAGGCCATGAGTGCCATGTTTCTTGTGACATAGAAAATTTCTTTATCATTGGAGGAATCTTCTATGGTTTGTGTATCCCAAGTTTGGGCTATCATGACCTCCTTCTTTTTTTCCTTCTTGTCCTTCTTCTTCTTTTCTTTTTCCTTCTTTTTCTTTAGTTCCGGACAATTTGGCCTGATATGACCCTTTTTGTTGCAACCATAGCAAGTAACGTTAGAAGTAGGAATTGAACTAGTGGAGGTTTTACCTTTGGAGGATTGGAACACCCTCCTCACATCCTTCTTGGTGAGTTTCCTTGACCTCCCACCAAACTTTTTTACATAATGAGCCACCTCACTTGCCGATAGCTCTTCATCACTATTAGATGACTCCTCCTTGGATTCAGATGAGGAAGAGACTTCTTTATTCTCCTTATTCTTCTTGTCCTTCTTTCCTACAAAAAGAGCTACACCTTTCTCCTTGGACGAAATGTTAGCTTGCTCATGCAACTCAAATTCACAAAAGAGTTCATCTAATTTAACCAAAGAATGATCCCTAGACACCTTATAAGCATATACCATTGATGCCCATAAGGTTGTTCTAGGGAAGGCTTGGAGAATATACCTCACAAGGTCTAGGTTTTCAACCTTCTCACCTATCACATGTAGTCCGTTGACTACCTCCTTGAAGCGATCGTGCATTTGGCTCACGATCTCATTGGTCTTCATTGTGAAGCTTTGAAGTTGGCCTATCAAAGGTCCCTCTTGGCTCTCCTCGTCTCCTTTGATCCTTCATTCAATTCGATGAGCTTCTCCCAAAGCTCTTTAGCGGAGTTGAAGGGGCTGACTTTGGACAATTGCTCCTTTGATAGACCACATTGGAGTGTGGTCATTGCCTTTGCATTTGCTTGCGCCTTCTTTGCCATCTCTCTTGTCCAATCCTTTGTTGGTATTGGCGCTGCGAATTCGTCGACCGACTTCTCGAAACCATCTACAATGCTAAACCAATTATCAATATCGTTCATAAGGTAGTATTCCATCCTTCCTTTCCAATATCCGAAGTCGTTGCCGTCGAAGAATGGAGGCCTCGCCATGCTATACCCCTCTTGAAACGCCATTATGCTCCAGTTGGTGGTTAGATCTTCCATCACGAATCGGGCTATGATACCACTTGTTAGGGATCCTTGGAAGGCTAGAGGGGGGTGAATAGCCTCTTTTTCGAGTTCTACAAAAGGGTTAGCGGAAGTAAAACAAGAAGCTAAATGAAATTGAGAAGCAAGCAAATACAATTGCTAACAAGGAAATTTTCATGGTTCGGAGATAAAGCTCCTACTCCACGACGATCCTTAAGGTGGATCAACCCAAGCAATTCTCCACTAAAAACTTTCTTCTTACAAGACCCTCCTCTTCTTACAAAGATGAAGATGAAGATTAGAGAGGAGGGGAATTAAAAGCACTTAGAAAGCTTAGGAAAAACGTGGGAGCTTGAGAGTATAGTTGGAATGTAAGCACTGGCCTCCTCAAGCACCCCAAGCCCTCTTTTTATAGAGAGGGTTGTTTTTCCCGTTGGGCCATGATCAGTCGACTGATGCTATACATCGATCATGCCATCAACTAACGACTTACGATTAGTCGGTAGGGATTCACAGTGTCATCATCCAACGGCGGGCTCATCGGTCGAATGATCCCTCTATCGATCGATTGATGAAGTGATCGATCAGTGATCACGGCGGCGATCGAGTGAGACCCCTTCTATGCCCGATGTCGACTTGATCGATCATTGCCCGATCTTAGCGATTGGTGATGCGGAATCGATCATTGCCAACCCTTAGCGATCGGTGATCATCGATTTCGGCGACTCGATCGAACACTGATCGGTTGGTGATCGATATCGATCGACTGATACTCGTCAAGTATGATAATTTCATACTTGAATTAACTCCCTAGACCTAGACTCAACCTTCTAGCTCTTCCTTAAGCCTTGCGCCTCCAGGATCTCTCCGAGTCCACAACTTGTTCATCCTTTGCGTTTGCTTTCAAGAGCTTCCTTCGGTTTCATCATGTCTTGGGTTTCTCTTTGCCAAAGTACGCTTGGACTTTACGCCGCCAAGACTACATGCTTGGACTTACACCACCAAGACTTGCCTTTGGTCTTCCTTTGCTAAGGTCTGCTTAGACTTTACGCCGCCAAGACTACATGCTTGGACTTACGCCGCCAAGACCTTACCTTGGACTTCTCTTTGCCAAGATCACACTTGAACTTTTTGTTTACCAAGTATTCATACTTGGATTTTCCTGTCACTTAAACATGTTCACAATTAGATCACAAAGCATTGCCTAACTTAGATGATTATCCAAACATCAAAACATATAAATGCTTGGGGCATTGTTGCACCAACATGTATAATGGTAAGTCAAGACATATACGTCGTAGACATAATATCATTAGGCAGTTGATCTCGAATGGAGTGATTGCAATCGACTATGTCAAGTCTAAAGATAATTTAGCAGATCCTTTTACCTAGTGGCTAAATCGAGATCAAGTATACTGCTCATCGAGAGGAATGAGATTAAAAATCTACAACTAAAAGAACTATTGCGGTAACCCAACCTTGTTGACTGGAGATCCCAAGATCTTGGTTCAATGGGACAATGTAGTTACAGAAGTTGTGTTACAACACACGAGATATATTATCCCTATCCCAATCCTAGGATGAATATGTGCTGTCCTACCACATGTAGTGAGGTTAAGCTTATACTTTTAATGACTTCTATACCTTTATAAGGTGGAGTATGGTAGGATACTCTTGATAGAAGTGTCACCTATGTGAGTGTGAAGACAGGCCGCTTCAATGAAACATTCATGAATCCAAGATGGTGTCCATGGCCAAAATAGAACCAACCATGAGAACCAAAAGTAGGTGAGATAAGTTCTTGTGTGGGTGTTATTGTTTTAGTATACACAAACAGCTGAGCAGTTCAAGATATCACGTTCACTGCGCAACCTAGTATGCTCGATAGCATTCCACTACGGAAGGTTCAAAGCCACAAGCTATCTCTCCCGATGCATTGACTTATCGATTGGACTCTTGTAAAGTGTCAGCATGCATACACACATTAATTTTCATTCATGTGGGGGATTGTTGGAAAATTTGATTAATTTTCTCAATTATATGAATGAGAAATTAATATAGTTTAATCTAGATCGTTGGATTAAGATGGATAAATCTGGTTTATTCAAATGAAGGGGTATAAGTACCTTTTTGGATGACTTAATCTTGGTCATTAAATTCAAAATGAAAGGCTTAGATGCATCCAAAATGAAGAGACATTGTGTCTCTTGGGAAGGGATGCAATCTAGATCATCCATTTAAATTGAATGGATGAAATTAGATTTAACCAAAAGGTTCCTCCACCTCTTCACAATGTATAAATAATACCCTCTAGATGATGGAAAAATACACTCAAAACTCACTCAAACTCACTCAATCCTTGCATACATTCCATCCTCTGCATCCGGAGTCCGAAAAACCTACGAGAAGGTTCGCTGGTCTCGAAATTTGTAGTGCTATTATTCCGAGACATAGTAGTTGTATCTTGAAAACGAATTGCTGCTATCCGTAAGCACCTGAGCGGAGTCAATATCGTTTTACGGAGATAGTGTTGAACACTAGCCTCGACGATATTATATCAGATTGCATCCTCCCCGACGACAATACTCATCGCCGACAACAAAAATTACTAAAACAAGTATTTTTTTTAACAATAAAATTAGATATGTAGTTAAAACTATAATAGTACATATAAAATAATTAAAAGTATAATTTATATTTATTTTTTTCTTTGTATTAAACTTCTACTAGCCTTAGAATTTCGAATATGTTTTCATAATATTAACGAGATTTCCTTAAAAACTCTGTGATACAACTCAATATTTCAAGTAATATGTGTAATATGTTATTTTAATTTCATAATTCCTCTAGTTAAAATTTTTCATAAAATATTTTTCATATTATTTTATGATTACAACCACATTTGACCAAATAGTCAATCAATATCAGATTTTGGTGTCATTTTAAACAAAAAAAATGATGCATAATTTTGACACATATAAACTTATTCTACTTACATATTGAAAGGATTTGGTATTAGAGATAAATCCGTTTATATATATAATTTGTGGTCATTATTGTAATTGTATAATGAATAAATGACTATTCATTTAAAGAAAGAAACAAGTGAAAAAATAAAGCACCAACAATGACACTAGATTGAAAAGAGTGTGGATTTGCAAGAACATCTTTTGCCACAAATCATATGATCATTCCCCAATTTAAATGCTAAATAAATGAAACAATCATAAATTTGAGAATATAATAAACAATCATAAATTTAAGAACATGATAATTATACTTCATAAACTTCTTGTGACAAATAAATTTTTTATTATCATTGAAAAATCACATTACAGTATATATTACTTCTGAATTACATTTTTATGAATGCTAATTTAACTTGCCATGACAGAGAAAAATTTAATTGAAATTATATAATAATTAAATAATCATGATGTTACCAATCAATTTAAAGAACACATATAATAAATTATTATGTATTCATCAATAGATGTAATTTATATTTCATCATTATCACATCTCAAAATGTCATCCCATGTCAATTGATGTTCTTTCTAAAAAAATTAGAACGTCAAGAGGCGTTTCCATACTGAAAGCCCTTTTCGACTGTTCCAACCCCATTCCGACAAACCATGCACAGAAGCACCAGAAACAAAATAATTAATTTTTCATCATGAGTTAACTGATGCATCATATTAATCCACTGCTAAAACATAGTAGAAAGGTGTCACCTTTAATGGTCAACCGATCATAGTTAGAAATTATTAATCGACTGATTACCTCTAGTTTGATTTACCCTGCTAAATCAATTTCTTATACCCTAAATCTGAAATTGAACTGAACTAATCCATATTTAAAAAAAATGAATTTTTGAATTAACAAAACTAAACTGTTAATTACTATTGGTTTGATCAGTTACTTTAACTTAACCAATATTTTGCTCTATCCTAATTCCAGACGATGGCAATAGTTTCTTCTCTTGATTTCAATGTTATTATTAAAGAAAATGTGGTGCTATATCTTATTTCAAAATATTACATCTTGACTATCATCCCGATCGTCAATCGCGATTTCAAAACTACCATTAGAAGATTGCATAATCTTCTCTCGGACAATAGAAACATCAATCAAGATTTGAATGATAAGAAACTAGGAAGAGCTACTAATGACTCCTTTTTAAAATAAAAAAGTTTATGAAGTGCACCAATTATTCTCAACCCATCACACTAGAGGAAGAACTGAAGAAGACATACGAAATGCTCAATCTACATGTCACACCCCGAGAGTATGTCTAGCCCGATAAACGGATAATATCTCTCATGTATGAAAAGGCAATACCCTGTTGCTACAAAGCCTTTCGGTCACAACCACATAACATATATATGTATATAACCAATATCACAGCGGAAAGCATCACAAAGAGTTATAAACTCAACCAGACTGCATACCAGTATGACTAACCACAAAATAATAAAAGTACCAATAGTAAATCAGAAAGACCAGTGCAACACTAACAATGTCCAACACTACAAACCACCATATGAATCCAAGATCATAACAAATAAAAAAAATCATACGAAAGTCAAAGTCTGGACCCTCAGAAATGAGATGAGATGGAATCAGCTGACGATGCTCCAAGCCCATCACGAAGTCTGCTACCTGTTATCTAGGCGACAAGAAATCTAGGGTCTGTGGTGGTGAGTATAAAACTCAACGGTAATATAAAAAGAAGTGCATGCATAATATATATCGCATGAGAGTCAACAATATATGGGCTAAAGGTGTATCAGACAACCACTAGCATAATATAACCGAAATCACTCTGATTGCACACTCCATTTGCCTATGAAGTGGCAAACCTAGGAGTTCATCCGAACCTACAACCGACTACTCTCGGATTATACACACCTCCGAGAGACATATTATATCATCATTTCAACAATTTAACTATCTAAGTTAATATCAAGATATCTATATCCACACCATATCAACCAAGTCAATAATATAGCAACTACGTCAACTCTCCAACAATAAGATAACATCTCACTAATCAACCTCTAAACATCAAAATAAATATCATAACATTCTAATAATCATCATAGTAATCAAATCAACATATCATCTGTCGATAGAGAAACAACTAATTCACATGATCTAAATATAGAAATCCTTCTAATTCTATCTAAGAATGTTCTAGACAAAGATACCTGTAAACTACCAGTATCTCTCAATATATCACCACATAGGGTAAACTAAAGTAATACCACGACTGATCACTCCTTCGACCCTCTACATATCCTCTCGAGTAAAGATGTAAACTCATCCAACTTCTGTTCTTGACAGCTGAGTTCCTACAGGTGCAAAAGACTACCATAGAGGAACTGAAATCAACTGCCAAAATGGAGATGCAAATCGAAACAGCTGCAATGGAGGTGGTTAACAATGTTGCACTGGTAAAGAGCACACCACCGACTGTAAAGTACAGAATAACTGCCAACATCGTAGCACTCTCCAACTCTACAAATACTATAGATACGTCTGAGGAGATAACATTTATTGTTGTCTGCATGAGTCTTCCAAGATGTCTCCTGTTGATACTGCTGAGTAGATCGCTTCCTCTGGATGGAAGTATCAAGGAACTCTAACTATGCCTGAAGTAGTAGATCGTTGCTAATCTTTTGTGATGATCTCTGCTGTTGAGATTGTTACTCATCCTTCCGAAAGCAACATCAATAGTCTTCAACTGAGTCTTCAAAATACATTCTCCTCATATGTACTGGTTGCTTACAATAGTAACAGATGAACTAATTCAATGAATAATCCGACTTTGCGTGTCTTCGTGATCCGCACTGCATGCACATAATCCGAAGTCTTTCCTCTGATTTAGCGGATGTGCACAAGAACATCCTGATGATTTGCGGTTATTCTTCCATGATAGGAAAGTAGCTTATGATCTATGGCACCGATCTTTCTCCTTTTATCCAACATTTGGAGACTTCCGATTCCAACAATTTGACTTGCAATGTCTACTTATTGATCTCCAACTCCTAAAGCACTCGCTACAGAGTCATTTCCATACATATGACTCGGTCTAATGCCTTCTGGTAGGATCTGATAGAAGATCCAAACATCCTAATCCGAATGTAAACCAATAAACCGTGGGTGACCTAAATCATCCCAATCATATTCTCGAGCTATTAGGTGGTCATAACCTCTGCAAGTCTAACGACTTTGCATCGCACTCTCGTTACCGAGTGATCAAGCTACTTGAAGCTTAAGAATTCCCTGACAACAAGTCAAAGGGAATAACACGGGGAAATACTCTCTCACAACATCACTACACCGTGACCAAGTGATGTATTATTTCTCGAAGGTTATTTCCTACATCTTCTACCAAGTACCAGCTTAATTCGAATAATGGTATGCAACTAACCCTACTTCTCTATTCACCTTTTTGAAAGCAGGTACATGTCCAATAGACTCAACATGTTGTTCCTGTGGTCAACTATAACGACCGTAAAATTCTAAGCTGTTCAAAGTGGTTATATAGATTGTAATGCCCGTAAAAGGTTCAGAAATAAAAATAATAATAATAAAAGAAAAGATAAAAATAAATATAGTGGTTTGTTATAGCTAAGATTCGAACCATGAACCTTTAAATTGGGAGATAGCCTTGATACCACTATGCCATAGGATAATTTTTGTCTAGGATATACAAGGAATCTATAAAGCATATAAATGAGAAGATGAAGGGTTGTTTCATCTCTCCATGAGAGAATGAAGAGTGGTTTCATCTCCCTAGGTATTAAAGAGGGAATCAAAGAGAGAAAGAAAACAAACCACTTCATCTTCCTTCTTCCTTCTTCCTCCCTCTTAGATGAAACCTCTCCTCCCTCTTCCTCCCTCTCCATCCGAAGCTATAGGGTTTCTTGGGTTGGGGATTCTCAAGAGGGTTTTCAAGGTAATTTTCTCACAAGGCTTGGTGTTGCTAGAGGATCAAACTCCATCCTTCTTCCTCCTCCACTGAAATTCCATCTCCTTGATTGTTCTTCTCATCCGAACCCATAGGGCTCTTGGTTGGGGTTCTCAAGAGAGGTTTCAATGGAATTCTCTTACAAAGGCTTAGTAAAGGGGGAATATCTTCATCTAACAAAAAAAACCCTAGCGGTATATTATTAAAGATAGCGAGAGGATGTAAGTATTTCTCACCTACAGTATAAGTAGCTTTTCAATTTGTATATCTAGCTTCTATTACCATGTTTTGTTCAGATTATATGTGTGTGTTCAGATTTATAAAGTATAGTGCTTTTTGAAGCAAGACATTATTAGTGCAATCAACCCTTGATATGGTTTTGATGTGTGTGGCAAAGGGTTTAAGTTAGGATATTTGGATTTGATATGTGCGTTGGAGTCTTGCAGAACTTAGTAATTCACACATGGAGCCTTGGCGAGTTTCACATCTCATGACTCGGTCCTTGAGTCGGTGAAGGATGGCTTTGCGGAAGCCGTGCGCTTGGAGCATCCGAGGGACCACCGGACGAGGAGCTTGGAGTGAAGCCAGAAGAAGTAGACTTCAAGGCGAGGCACGAAGGATGGCACTGCAGAGCCGTGCACTTGGCGCATCCGAGGGACGTGGCCGGATGAAGATAACTTCAAAGGCGAGGGACTCCAAGGGATGAGAGTGAGCGAATGTAACCCGGGAAGGGGTAGTGCTCTTAGGTGAAACTTGGCCATTTGGCTAAGTGTCGAATGGGATTTCCCGACATCAGTCGACTACCATGTTATGGTAGTTGACTACTCTAAGTCGACTGTGACTCGACTAGTGTTCGAGTCCGATTCAAGTGCCAGCGATCGCCATGGAATGACGATCATTGCGAGACCACGGTCGTGATGAAGGTATCGATCGGTGGTGCATAAGGGTTTCGAACGCAGTGAGTCGAGCTCGCGAGCACTCGGTGATAGGTCCATCGATCGATGGTAAGATCGATCGATGATGGTCTTTGTTGGATGGAATTCAACGTGGAAAGCAGCCGTTATTGAGCAACGACTACAGGACTAGTCGACTGATAGGGACATCAGTTGACTGCTCCTGTGTTAACGGGAAGAAACCCTCTTCCTCTATAAAGAGGAAGGGTGTGGGCCTTTGGGGGCCTAATGTTCATGCTCTAAACTCTCTCAAAGTGCCCTAAAGTTTTTCCATCCTCTTAGTTGGTTTTATTTATATCATATTTGTAAGAGGAGTGAATTCTTGTAAAGAGGTTACCTCCACCTAGTTTGGTACAAAGGAGAGAATAGTGGAAGCTTGCGGAGTGATTCACCATGGATGAATCAGACCGTGAATTAGCGGCGCAGCCGTCAACCACGTTATGACTTTGTGTTAGCGTTTGTATTCTTGTTATTGCTTTGTCTTTATTGTTTATACTTTCTGCTTGCGCTAACGAATTTGTAGACGAGCAACCGATGAGAAAATTCCACCATACGCGTATTAGGCTATTCACCCCCTCTAGTCGGCCAACATATCGACCCTACAAGTGGTATCAGAGCCAAGGCGCTTGTTGAGGACTAACCGCCAACACAAGCACTATATCAAGCGATGGTCGGCTCAAACATTCATCCACTGAAGTTTGAAGGAGAATTCTCTTGGTGGAAAAAGAGAATGGAGGTATTTTTCGAAACCGATTTCGAAATTCTTTTAATTATGGAAAACAGTTTTGAAATGCCTAGGGATGAAGAAGGGGAGCTATTGGAAAAATCAAGGTGGAGCAAGAGGCAAAGGGAAGATTACTTGACAAACTCAAAAGCCAAACATCACCTCTACAACGTACTCCCCAACAAGAAGTCAACCGGATAGGAGAGTGTGCTAGCGCCAAGGAGATGTGGGAGAAGCTCATAGAAATTCATGAAGGCACATTCGAGGCCAAGCTAGCAAGGAGAGATGCCCTTCGCTCCCAACTATCCAATATCAAACTCGAAAAGGGAGAGAAGGTAAAATCCCTACACTCTAGGTTTAAGAAAATTCTAACCGGTTTGACAAGTGTAGGGGAAAAGCTTTCCAACTGGGATATGGTAATGAAGGCTATAGATGCCTTTCCCCGATTCTCAAGATGGAGCTCTATGGTGGATTCTTTCAACATCTCCAAGAACCTAGAAGTTAGCACCTTGGAGGAATTCTTTTCAACTATGGAGCTCCACGAAACAAGGCTCGAAGGAGTAGTAGAAGAGCCAAGGTCTCAACCATCAAGGGGAGTGGCACTATTGGCCAACAAAGGGAAGAAAAAGACGGAGATTCCTTCCTCCTCCGATGAAGCATCCTCCTCTTCCTCCATGGATAGCACGGAAGAAGCATACATGGTAAGGAAGGTAAGGCGTGCTTTAAAAAATTTCAAATTTAATAAATCTAATGATAGGAGGAGAAGACCAAGGGGGAAGGTGATTTGCTATAATTGTCAAGGAGAGGGACACATAAGGGATAATTGTCCCCTCTTGAACAAGAGAAAAGAGGAGAAGAGAAAGAAAGAAAAAAAGATGTTAAATATGGAAAATTTAAATACTAAATTTAATGGCCAAAAATTTAAGAAAATAATCCTGGAAATTTTTTCGGATTTTTAGGGAATTTTAGGAATTTTTCCAGAATTTTTTCGGGATTTAAACGGAGTCTGTACGAGATAATTACAGGGATAGGGAAAACAGGCTTTTAAAGGGCCTGTTTAGATAAGTAAATAAGATAAATTTAACCTAGGTTATTAATATAGATTTTTCTATTTTCTATTTTTTTTTTCTTTCCCCTCGCCGCGCCCGACGCCGCGATCTTGCGGTTGCTCTCTCTCGCGGAAGTCCTTCTTCCCATCGCAACTGGCAGCCGGCAGCCAACGCTGCCCTCCTCGCCATTGACCACCGTCCTTCCCGGTGCCCAGGTCGCCAGTTTCTCCTTCCATGCGCCGTAGCCACATGGTATGTGACGATTTGTAGTCGCCCGATTCATCGTCCGACAAGCGCCCGCTGCTGCGTCAGACAGAGGTCGTCGCTCGCTCGCGACGGTTTCTTCTTCCCTTCGCTGCCTGATGCCAAGGTCGCGCTGTGTTTCCCTTTGCTGGCGCCGACCCTCTTGCATCTGACCGCCGCCCCGATGGCCCTCTGTGTGTTCGCCGATGAGTGCCCTCCTCTGCCAGCATCGACCGTTCTCTGGCCAGTCTCCGCCGCCGTGATCGGCCCGCACCGAGGAGATACCGCCGAGGGGAGCTTCCAAAGTTTTACTTGGTGAATGGTATTTTGTGTTTAACAATAGTTATGCAATATGCAGGTTTTGGTCACGAGGCAGGTCCCCGATCGTGACGATCTGGTTCTTTTACGGATATATTAACAGGCGGGTATTTTGACTTATCTTTTAGATATAGTCATTGTTGATATGCTAGTTAGGATAGCTTATAATAATTTTTCATGTTTATATGCCTAGTATGCTTTTGGTGCCTACTTAATTCATGCATGTGATAGGATATGATTATATCTCCCTGTTTGACTTGGATCATAGTTATTTGGATTATGGATATGTACATATTATTCGGATAGGTATTTTGAGTAGGATTTACATGCTTTAGTATCATGCACCATTTTTGCATGATTGCATGCTGGCTGGACGGGGTTCCATTATTGTTGAGCCCGCAACCAGTTATATGGCCTGCACACACTGCCACTCATGGGTTAGTGGTACATCAGGAGGGTGTGTGAGCAACACTGCCACTCATGGGTTAGAGGTTGATTGATGGAAATGTTATAGTAGGTGATAATTTATTTGGTACTGAGGTAATGATATTTTTACGAGCCTAATATTTTTACTTATGGTGCGTTGGTAGAGGGCTAGTGTAAAGCGCACAAGGATGTTAAAGCTCGTGATATACTCCAGGCAATGTCATCTAATTGGTTGAGCGCCAAATTGAGTTTCTTAGATACCGTCAGCGATCGATCGTTCAAAGTTGACAAGGTTGATGATGCTGAGAGGTATTTGTTGGAATGATGATTTTTCCAGGGGATAATTTAGTTGGTATCAGTGTTGCTTAACACTATGGGAATTGGAAGAATCTAAATTCCAATTATAGGAAGTGTTGGATGGGATATTTGTCCCAGTATTTTATTTCTTGAGAAGCTCTGGAACTCATTGTTCAATGAGAGATGAACCTTTGAGGTTATACATCGATTATCGATGATGGAATGCGGTAGTGGTAGAAGGAAATGAATATCCTTCATGGTGGATTGAGGATCTATTTAGATCAGCTATAGGACACCTGTGTATACTCTAGGATTGATTTATGATTGGTGTGTTGATATTGTAGTGACAGGGTGTCATACAATTATCAAAGTTATAGGGATGATTGATATATCATCAGCCTAGAGTAAAGATGATGCAGGTGTATAGTGGTGACAATTTCATACTTGGTATGAATTGTACGAGGTTTGATTATCTTGTTTGACTTATGACGACTTAGTCATCCAGGGATTTAAGAAATAGTGTATTCTGGACACGATTGGATCATTTATGATGGTGGCAGTTAGAGTTGAGCACTCGGCCACCGTAGATGATGGTTTTCTGGTATTTATTTGATTATTACCATAGATATGGATAGGATGCTCTAGCGGTATTACATCATTGACGGGTTAGACCAGGAAGGTGGTGGAATTTATTTGGTCTAAAGCTTGTGAAACTAGTTTCACAGCTCAGACGATGGTTGACTTTTACACCAGTGTTGTTTGATCATTCTCGGGTGGAAGAAAGGATGTTATGTGCGGATGATGCAATGTTTCAGAGAATGGAGTGTTGCTAATGTAGTTGCTCAAGACGTATCCCATGTTTACGTCAAATGAGGAACTACGAGATGGGTTGTCATATATATGACGAGGATGTATCAGTGTTATGTTGTTTTGTATAGGTGAGGAGCCGGAATGCTCATGGGGTTTTGTCTAGCTACTGGGTAGCTGCATGAGTTGTTAGAACACGGATAGTTGCAACTAGGGAGATCAGTCATAATAGTCTCCCAGTCACCTTCCGTTCTATGCGATAGAATGGATTTTTGATAGTAGATGACTCTTGTGAGGAAATATTTCTCCGTCTCCGAGAAGAATGGTGGGTTACATAGTTACCTTTGAATTTAGGAAGAGTTACTATTGATTCAGGAACAACAGATAGATTCCTGTTGTGATGATAGAGAGCATCTACCATAGAGTTGTACTTTTGCTCTACCGGTTCGGAATTAGTGATATTGGAATTTGTATGTAGTAGGTGGCTAGATAGCTACCTGGCATCTTGACTGGCTATGAGTCTCGGTCGTAGTAGCATGTCGTTGCCCGTAAGTAGTGCCTTTTGCATTACCCCGAGAGCCACGAGGCTTTATCATGATATTTTGATAAGTATTGCTGAAGATTGCAATAGGTTCTATATGTTGCAGATGTATAGGATTGTATCCGGAAAATAGTAAGTATTGAAACGTTCTCCGTGGTGGAACGTCATGTGGAACTTAGTTGATTTGGAAGTCTGGTGTTCAGTATGTCAACTAGTAAAGGTGGAATGCTAATAATCAGTAAGGTTCTGTACCAAGAGGGAAGTGGGAGCCTAGTATGATGGACAGTGTTGGGAGATTATTTGGAATTCGGAAAGGACTTAGTATGATTAGCTAAGTCCGCTCATTTTCTTGATCCATATGATGAGTTTGTTGGATCTCTAAATAGGTTATACTGTGGAGATTTTCAGTTCATGGAGTATCTTTGAGTATCGTATGCGATAACGATTCAGGATTTACCTTAGGATTATGGTAAAGTCTTTAATAGGTCACGAATATCGAGCTCCACTCTGGTACAGTTAGGTACTTATGATAGGTGGTCGATATGAAGATATTATTCATACTTTGGAAGGGCTACTAGAAGCAGGTGTGATTTGATTTTAAGGGATATCAGTAACCCCACTTAGTCACTTGAGGTGTGACTTTCTTCAGATGCTTGAGATGGTTGTTGGGACATCTCGTACTAATATACGAGTAGGAAATTTGGGGACCAAATTTTTATTAGTGGGGGAGAATGTTAAATACGGAAAATTTAAATACTAAATTTAATGGCCAAAAATTTAAGAAAATAATCCTGGAAATTTTTCTAGATTTTTAGGAAATTTTAGGAATTTTTCCAGAATTTTTCTAGATTTAAACGGAGTCTGTACGAGATAATTACGGGGATAGGGAAAATAGGCTTTTAAATGGCCTGTTTAGATAAGTAAATAGGATAAATTTAACCTAGGTTATTAATATAGATTTTTCTATTTTCTATTTCTTTGTTTTTCCTTTCCCCTCGCCGCGCTCGACGCCGCGATCTTGCGGTTGCTCTCTCTCGCGGAAGTCCTTCTTCCCGTCGCAACCGGCAGCCGGCAGCCAATGCTGGCCTCCTTACCGTTGACCGCCGTCCTTCCCGGTGCCTAGGTCACCGGTTTCCCCTTCCACGCGTCGTATCCACCGCAAGCTGCAGTAGAGATTTGCGGTCGCCACAGTTCGTCGTCCGACGCCGAGGGCGCCGCTGCTTGTCGTCCGACACCGAGGTCGTGCCGCCGTCGCTGCTCATACGATGATTTCTTCTTCCCTTCGCTACCCGACGCCAAGGTCGCGCTATGTTTCCCTTCGTCGGTGCCGACCCTCTCGCATTTGACCGCCGCCCCGATGACCCTCTGTGTGTTCGCTGACGAGTGCCCTCCTCTACCAGCATCGACCATTCTCCGGCCAGTCTCCGCCGCCGTGATCGGCCCGCACCGAGGAGATACCGCCGAGGGCATCTTCTAAAGTTTCGGTATATATCTTGTTTTTCTTTTCTTTAGTCTGTTCAGGTGGATTGTTGCTGTGGATCTATTTTGGGTGAGGTAGAACGGAGGGACAGAGATGGGGTTGGCTGTGAGGTTCCGTTTAGGGATGTAAACGGCTGTAAATGGGCTAATTTTGGAGTTTTTGCCCGATTGTGAAGGAGGGGAGTGATTATAGAAGGTATTTTGGGTGGTTCATAGGTTGTAAAAGGTTGTGGACCAGATTTATGGTCGATTTGGGCTGATTATGGAGTTTGAGCCGGCTGTGCCTGGCTGTCCCGACTATGCACGACTAGGTGTTTGGAGGTTAGTTAGGCTGTGGATGTTTATAATGAGATTGATGCTTGAGATTTGATGTGTTGTGATGAGATTTCAATTAGGGTTGGTTAGAGCCCTAAATCGGTGTAATTATGGGCTGTTAATAGTTGTAAATGGATTGTGGGTGCCAAGTTGTGGGATCCAAGTGTTGGATCGTGTTTGAGGTAAGGATTGATTGAGTTGTGTGTATGTCACCTAGGGTTAGGTTGGATTCATAATTATGATCGGTTCTGTAATTCAGTATGGAGGATTGATTAGGTTGAATAGGATAATTAAATCAATCTAGTGGATCGGATATGAGGTCGATGTAGGATTCGATTCGATCATTTGTTGTGAGATGGATAATATTTTCATATGATGAGTATTGATCATGGTGAGATTAATTGCAAGGATATGTTCTTGGATTGAGGAGTTAATCACAATTTATGACCTACGGGTTGAGGGTCTACTTGGAGATACATAGTAGTATTTAGTACGTTGTCGTGTGCTTGGATTTGATGGATTTACTTTGGATTAATTGGTTATGGAAGGAATCGATTAAGTATTCTTGGTTATGGAAGGAATCAATTTAGTATTTGATTTGTCGGTGAATGGTATTTTGTGCTTAACAATAGTTATGCATTATGCAGGTTTTGGTCACGAGGCAGGTCCCCGGTCGTGACGATCTGGTTCTTTTGCGGATATATTGACAGGCGGGTATTTTGACTTATCTTTTAGATATAGTCATTGTTGATATGCTAGTTAGGATAACTTACAATAATTTTTCATGTTTATATGCCTAGTATGCTTTTGGTGCCTACTTAATTCATGCATGTGATAGGATATGATTATATCTCCCTGTTTGACTTGGATCATAGTTATTTGGATTATGGATATACACATATTGATTGTACATATTATTCGGATAGGTATTTTGAGTAGGATTTACATGCTTTAGTATCATGCACCAATTTTGTTGGGCCAGGGTTCCATTATTGTTGAGCCATGACGAGTTACATGGCTTTACACCTGCTGTCACTCATGGGTTAGTGGTACATCAGGAGGGTGTGTGCAGTTGCTCTATCAGGCTCCGCTGGTCCGCTCATGGGTAGCGATGAGGCAGCGTGGTAGCGGGCAAGGATCCCTCCTCTAGTCTATGACACCGGGAGATTAGAGCTTAGCTCCCCCACTCTGTTTGGGGCAGGAGGATAGGTGTACTCCGACAATATCTTGTCCACTCGGTCACTCAGGAGCAGTGATGGCAGAGTGCACAATTGTCATAGCCCTACCCACTCGGCTTCACCATCGCGTGTGAGGCAGCTGACTGGCGTCAAGGGTGACCATGTCATTGGCACGACATGCATTTTTGCATGGATAGCATTTGTATTGTCTTTGCTGCATTTTTATTGCTGCCTTGGATGTGCATATGATTGTCATGCATACAGGATACATATTTATATATATATGGTGAGGACTTTATTACTTCTAGTCAGACACATGCTCCTATATCAGGGTAGGAGATTCAGGTTAGTACAGTCTTGTTGTATTTATTTCTTGCATACCCTATATGTGAGACTGTACTGGCATGATTTTTTTTATTGTTAGTTATATCTTACTTGCATATCGACTATACCCGCTGAGTTCTTTGAACTTACCCCGTTGATTTATATCTATTTCAGGATGAAGCTGTCAGGAGAGTCCAGCTGCCAAACCCCTTCATCGTGGAAGTTTTTATTTGGTTATTTATTTTACGGATTTGGATTTTTATTAGAAGATATGTTTAGGACTGGAGTTGGATTATGTACTCGTGGATTTTTGGTGTCCTTATGGACCTCTATTTGGAGTTTTTGTTATGGATTGGATTTCGGTTGAGTATTCCTGCCCAGATGACAAAAGGGGTAGGTTTATATGTGATATACTTTTGGTTATGTCATTTGTTTGTTGGCCTGAGGCCTAATTATTACACTGCGTGTGTTGTTTGGATTTCGGTCGTGTTGACCGATGTATAGTGGTCGTGTAGGCCTTGTATAAAATTGGTATTGTCACCCGTACAGGGGAGATGCTGTCGGATTTTCGTCTGGCGGGGACTCCATCGGGGCGTGACAAAAGAAGAAGAAGAAGGGAAGCAAAAAGAAGGAAGAGAAGAAGGCCAAGGAAAAGAGGAAGGCAAAGGCACTAAAAGCAAGGACATGGGATGATCCCTCTTCTTCATCATCCTCATCCGAAGAAGAGGAAGAACATGTCTACTCAAACCTTGCCCTAGTGGCATTTGACGGCCTAGACTCCTCCTCATCCGAAAATGAAGAAGAAAGCTCAAGTGAGGAGAGCTCGAGTGAAGGGGGAGCTTCTTCTACATCCTCATCATCGGAAGAGGATTTGGTAAGTGAGGTAACCAATCTTTCCCCCAAGAAAGTTATGTCAATTATTTCTAGCCTCACTAAGGACTTGTTTAGGGCAAAGAAAAAAAACAAATGCATGCTAGATCAAATTAAGGACTTAGAAGAAAAATTAGAAAAAGCATTCTTAAATGTAAATGATAATATTTCGTCTAGTCTAAATGATGCATGCTCACATGACTATATACCGTTTGATGTTAATGATGCATGCATTGAAGAAAATAGGGTCCTAAGGGAAAAGGTATATCACTTGACCAAGGCCCTAGAAAAATTCACTATTGGCTCCAACACTCTTAACATGATTATAGGGAGCCAAAGGGCAAGTTTCAACAAGAAAGGCCTAGGATATAAGGAAAAGAAAAATGAAAAGGCCTATAAATGCTTAATTGCTAGGGGTCAAGATAAAAAAAAGACAATTGCTAGAAAATGGATCCCTAAGGAGTATTTAGTGAACCCTATAGGCAAGAATTTGTTTTGGGTTCCTAAATCCATCCTAAAGGGTTAGGAAAACCCTAGGATAGTCAACCATATGGAATTTACCTATATCATATTTTTGGTTGACTTAGGATGGCGGGACTAAGTTTTTGAGATAGTGTTGGGTGATGATAATGCACCCATAACTAGATAAATCATGCTTTAGGTGATATTTGCCTTATTATCATGATGTAATGCCTAATGCATGATCACAATTTGATGAATACATTTACTTCATGATCATAATGTGAAACTCATACATACACTACAACAAAAATGATAAAAGACAACACCACAAAGACAACGATTTTAGAAGAAACCGTTGTTATTTTGATAAAAGACAACGGTTTTTAACAAAACCGTTGTGTTTGAACACCCATATAATACAAAAGACAACGGTTTTACACTATCCGTTGTCGTTGACCATATTTATTTTTAATCAAGAACGCATTTTACAACGGTTTTCCAGAACTGTTATCTTTTAAGTTTTTTTATCTTAACAATAATTGGGACAACGGTGCAATCAACTGTTGTCAATGAGAATGTTTTCGTTACGTTTGGCACAACAGTCAAAAATTAGTGTCATTGTGATAATAATACAACGATTGTAAACCGTTGTCAATGAAATTTTAATAGTGCAATTGAATTAGCAGAAATACAACATAATTCATTTAAAATAATTATTAATTTTAAAATATTTTAAAACAAATATTTTTTTTTAATTATTAATACTATTTTTTAAAAAAGATTGGAAATAAGTTTTTTTTTAAAGTTATAAATATATAAGATTACAACAATATATTTAAAAGTTTATTTATATTTTTTAAACAATATATTTAAAAGTTTATATATATTTTTTAAACAATATATTACAACGAATAAATTTTTTTAAAAGTTTATATATATTAAAAATTAGGTTAGGTTAAATAATTTCTTCCCTAAACCTCTCCGCCGTTCTCGCGCTTGTGACACTCGTTCGTCTTCCGCATCGCCTTCTCACGGTTGCTCGCCCTTCGTTCGTTCTTTTCCTTTTCCGCCGAACATTGCTCGACCTTCGTTCGGTGGCCATCGTCCATCGTTCAACGCCCTGATTCCGTCCCAATAGGTTAGCATCATCAACTCTTGCAATATGGTTATCATGTTGTGCCTTCAAACCTTTATTGGTTAAGAATGTTTGACTTGGATTGTTTTTCAATTTCAAATTCTTTTTGGTACACACAGTTCCTGCTCATGTAAAACCTTAGGACTATAACTAGAAAAGGAATACAAGAGAAATTAGTAAAGATCTAAAAGCTATATCTGATTTTTTTTTCTCCCTTTCGTCCAACATTTATATTTTCACGTTATTATTTCTTCTGGAAGTAGAATTTGGTAATAAATCTGGTGATGAAGCCATGAATTTTTTTTACTAATTGTTCTGCATAATTTGATCTCTATCTCTCACCTACTATCACCTGCAAAACTAGAGACCACACAGAATCCACAGTGCAAGTAAAACGATAATCATTTGCAGGCAAATGAAAGCTCGGGGACAAGGAGGCTTAGATTTCACAACCGGAGGTCATCTTTGAAGGCCTCGAAAAGTCTATAATCCACATGCAAGTATATTTTCTGCCAAGAAGGAAACTTAGAAAGCTAGGATATCCACATGCAAGTATATTTTCTGCCAACAAGGTCATCTTTGTTCTGTATTCCAACTTTGCTGCAAAATGTTAAATGTCATCTGAAGGCCAACGTATCCAAATTAATGTTTGAGATTGCATAGCAGTGTAGAAGTGTATTTAGAGAGAGTATTAAGTTGGAGTTTATTTCTGGGAGTAGGTGTCACTAGCTATATTCAATATGAATCCTAGTGATAATTGGGAAACCATCTTGTCACGCCCCGAGAGCATACCGAGCCGAAAATCAAACGGACGGCACCTCCCCTGTACGTGGCAACATTTCGGGTTAATACAAGGCCCGTAGGCCCACAATAACAGCAATACATATATATATGAAAACAAAAACTACACAATGCACAGCGGAAACATACTACAATCAACAAACGACAACACACAGCATACCGGTATGACTAACACCGACTCAGGACACCATAATAAAACCAGAAAGGAAGAAAAGGGTACAACATCAATAGTCACAACTACAATCATCACATAAAACAAATCCACAACAGAATACAATGAGAACACCAAAAATACGGACTCTCGGAGTTGAGATGAGATGATGCCAGCCAGCGGTGCTCCAAGTCCATCACAAAGTCGGCTACATTGCACTACCGAAAACCTGTGAGTCCGGGGGTGGTGAGTAAAACTCGGAGTAATAGAAAACATGTATATATGTAATATCACATGTATTTCGACAACATAATCTAGATGTACAGTATATCGATAGTATATACATACAAGCTTATACCGTCTAACTGAATGAACAACATAAAATGCAGACATACCTGAAGTCTGCTACGCTACTCTGATCCAACCTAAACATATATCCAACATATATATATATATAACAGGAATAGTAGATCAACTCAAAATATACTCTAGCTACAGGTCAAGGTATCTATGGTCTATCCAACACATATCAATATCGATACAATCAGATAACATATGCAAGAAACATGCATGAATATGATGTCCACCCAAATCGACAAGCATAGTACAAACAAATGCAACATCACAATAATCATATATATATAGATCAGATCTATATATATATTAATCTCAACCATCCATATATATATATATACATGCATATATGTATATATATATGGTAATATGCAAGCGCCATCGAGATACGGCTATGCGGCATGCATGGTCATCGGCTCACCCTAAAGCTACCACGACCCGGTGTGGCCTCGGTGGCTCGAGCATGACAATTGTCCCAACTCAACACCAACCACTACTCTCGAGTGGCGAGTGGGCGATATGATCGAGTAGCATATAAGCGTAAAGAGCAAGCTACACGATGGGGGTCCTTTGGTCACTCCGATCACTACCCATGAGTGGTCGAGTACCACACACGCAGGACTACGCACGCAAATCCAACTACCACCGCCTATAGTGGTAGAGTGCGGCACTAATGCTCGCCTCACACGGGTGACTCCTCCTATGAGTAACCGTGGAGGCGGGATATTGCGACACTCTCAACCACAAGGGAGACCTGCCGCCACGTGCATGTAAATGCATGAATGCAATGTCTCACATACCGACATCCACCATAGACTCTCGTTTCTACAGGAGAATCATACTAACAGATCTACGCACTCTCTATCACGAGAGAGTACTCAAGCGATCATAATACTCTCTATCCTCGTAGAGAGTCATACCAATCTAAGCGACACACTCTCTATCCCGTAGAGAGTTGTACTCAACTAATGGACACACTCTCTATCCTGTAGGGAGTCGTACTTATCTGATTATAACAAGCTAGGACCATCGGTCCGTAGCGATACCCTAAGTATCATTCCTCTGACCATTTACACAATACAAGTTCCGTGGTCACATACAACCTAAGGGTACTAGAACTAATCCTAGGTTAAAGACATTATCTACCTACGGATGACCTTTTTACCCAAAGTACAATCAGGTTGTCATCCGGACTTTACTATTTGCACTTAACTTAAACAAATTCTAAGTTATTTACATCATCTATATGTATAACTCCTAATCATGATAAAATAAACATGATATCAGCAATGGAGTTAATAGCCGACGGTAGAAGATCAAGCATGCGATAAAAAGAACAGGGTCAAGGTAATATGAACACCTAACATGCTCATATCAATGACTAAATCTGAATGAAATATAACTACCCGGACCAGGTAGAAAATTACCCACCTGCTAGGAAGCTCATGTTGACGGTCTTCGCCTCCAAGATCTCTACCTCGAATCCAATATAAAAAGCGGTAGAATCCAATATAATCACATGCTAGTATAATCAAATTGTAGGAATAAGAATCTAATCCATCTTAATCCCTGACTAATTCACCAAATAATCTAATACTATAAGATGAATCAACTCATATATTTGTATACATCCGTAAACATCAAAATCTGAGCTCACCTTACACCGCATCAATTTCCATCGCTTATCTGGAAGAACAACCCTCTTCCAAAATCATCCAGCTTCTTGATACAACAGACAATCTGATCTGCACCTCTAGTATCAACGATCCACATAAATACATCAATCGGATTTCTATCAAATATAGACTCCTTCCAGTAACGGTAAATCAGTAAACAATGACCAACAACTATAACCATCTATCACAATGGATACAAACCGAAACTTACCCAGTCCGGCTTCAATTCCAAAGCTTTTGATCAACGATCTTACTCACATTAGATCTAAATCCAATCAGTCTAACTGCAAGAAAATCCCATCAGATTAACTAACCTATCAATCAAGCCAATTAATCGTATGGTTTGTATCAGATTCAATTAAACAAAATTTCACTCCTCATTACCTCCATTTTCTGCCCAAGGATGTAGCGATGAAGTACCAGATTCACATTTCCACCGATCACAGCTCTACACCCATGGCATAAACAGAGCAACAGAAACCAGGGATAACAACGAAGATCAAACAGCCAACATTACCCTTGGAAGACTACCTTGTCCTTGGCGACGATCCGAATCGTCCACAACGTCGAGAAGAACCACAAGCATCGGAAGTTCTCTGCGACCGGATCAATCTGCCATGGCGGTGACGCCGGCTGCTGTTGCTTGGTTCGATGGAATCCGACAATGACCGTGTGCACTGAGAGGCGGCTGGAGGTACTGGCTGCAGGTGGGTCGACGGTCGAAAAGGGCAGATCGCCCATCCGACGAGGCAGGTGGCGATGGGGGCCGGTGTGGAAGGGCAGCGACGAGTAGGCGGCAGCCGCGTGTCGACGAGGCTGCGGCGCGACGACCCAGCGATGGCGGTAGGGCTGCGGCGAAGTTTGGGCAGCGGTCAGCGGCGCGAAGACGCAGCGGCGGAAGTAGGGCTGGAGCGGCGAAATGAGGAACCGAGAGGAAGGGCTCGGCAGCAGCGATGAAATGGAAGAAGGGCTCGCGCGTCGAGATCGGCACCGGCGGCAGTAGCTGCGGCGGAGATCGGCGGAGCGACGGCGATTGGGGCAAGCTCGTGCGTGGCGTCGCGCGGGGAGAAGAGAAAGAAACGGAAGAAGGGGAGAGGGCGGCGCTCGAATGGAATCGGGAGAAAACGCGATGGGAAGGGAATCGCGCCGTGAGGGAAATAAAAACCGAAGAGAAGAAAAGAAAATGCTCGCGTGAGGAAACCGAGCGGATTTTGAAAGCGGATCGGGTTTGAGATTTAACCCGGCTCCTATTAACCCCATTAATTTTAGGGTTAGGTTAATAAACCCAATAAATCCCTAGACTAAGATTTAAGCTCATTTTAAATCCTGAAAATTTTCTAAAAACTCCTGAAAAATTTCACAAGATAATTTATCAATTAACGAAGAATATAATTTTTTTTTTCCGGTATTTTACATTCTCCCCCACTAATAAAAATTTGGTCCCCAAATTTCGTACTTAGATACGAGAACCAACTCAAGAAATTTCCAGAACCATCACATACCCTAAGTGAAAGGATGATGATGTCGAGCTCGAATAGTATCTTCCAACTCCCACATAGCCTCATCATCGATATGATGCTGTGATCCAACCTTTACAAGTCGGATGGTCTCCGTCCCCGGTCTACATAACTCTTCGGTCGTTATAGGCAGATTCCACTGAATGAACGTGGTCCTCCTAACTGCTTTCTGCAATCCAAGACACAGGATCTCAATAGATTCTCCAATGTCTGAATCATACGCTCAGACTGTCCATCCGCTTACTGGATGAAACATTATCTTGAGTCTAAGCTCTATGCCCATAGCCTCGCATGCTCGCTAAAATCGCGAGGTAAGTCGCGGATCTCTATCGATATGGTACTCAAAAGTACCCTATATAATCCGATAATTTCTGTGATACAACTCATAGACGATCCAACAAGTTCATTCCATGCATAGGCAAAAAGTGAGCTAATTCGGCTAGTCGATCCACGATCACCCAAATTACATCATATCCTTTACGGGTTCTAGGCAATCCCGTAACGAAATGCATAGTGATACGCTCCCACTTCCATTCCGAAATCGGAATTTTCCGTGAGCAATCCATCAGATTTCTGATGTTCAACCATCACCTACTGATATAGTAAATATCCAGCAACAATGTCTGCGGTATTTCTCTTCATACCGTTCCCACCAGTATAAACGTCTCATATCCCGGTACATCCGAGTACCACCAGGATGTAGAGCAAATTTCAATGATGTGCTTCCTGTAGCAACTCTTCCTTAACTGGATGTGTGTCCGGAACACACTATCCTTATTAGAGACGGAGAGTTATTTTCTCAAAAGAGAAAACCATCAACCATTAAAAATCCACTCTACCACACACTCTGTAAGTGCATGGAAGACTATAGCGACCAATCTCTCAAGTTGCAACTGTTCGCGTTCCAGCAACTCCATAGTAACAACCGAGTAGCTAGTTAAATTCAATGAGCACTTCTGCTCCATACAACTACAAATCCGGATAATAACTACTAAAGTCAGCCATATATGATGCGGACTATCTCGTAGTTTCTTAACTGTCGCAGGCATAAATATCTCTTCCAACATCTCCTATAATCACAACTCACGTTATTCCGATTCTTTTATAGTGTTTAACAACGCTGATACCAACAAAAATATCACTCGTTATGTGATCTTTGATACCGGACTATTTCAAATCATTTGAACGCCTACTCCACTTGCCTAAGCAACGACAAGCCTTGGATTTCATCCAAATTACATCAGAATACTCTCGGATTATACGCACCGAGCATATCGTACCATACTTCCGACACTTTGACCATCCGTAAGGATATGTCCACAGTAAAAGTATGACTATCAGAGTCTAAGGGCATCCCTTGACTTCTTAATTGTTGATCCTCATCTCACCTGATGGTAGAGATACCACCGACCCACAAGTCGATGTAAAGGACCCTTCTAATCCAACTGAGAATGTTCTAGATACAGATACCTGTATCTACAAGCATATCTCAATATATTAAGTCTGAGGGTAAAATAGAGTAATACCCTGGACGATAAAATATCTGTTGATACGATCCAAAAGGATCAAAACAGGTCTCGGCCTTTCTCAGAAGAGAAAAGATCAGATCCAACAGTCCACGACAAAGCGGTCGCATTTCTGCGATGAATGATCTGAGGATCATGCTAGATCATCTGATCACATTACTTAATCCTACGAGCTACAACTGTAGAATACCGAATAGATACGACCTTTGTCGTATACTCTCTCTTATGTACTAAGCAAAACACGTCTGGAGGTAACTGTTGTTGTTGTCTGCATGAATCTTCTACGATGTCTTCTGCGGATCTTTATACATGCGCCGATCTTTGAAGGGTAGTATCGGAACCGACCACGTCGAGGTAGTAGGTTATTCTTTGTTGAGATAACCCAATCTTACGTGTTGATCTCGCCGTCGAGACGGTGCATCATCCTCTGGAGCGTCATTGGTAGTCTTCATTGAATCTTCAAGGTACACCTCCATTGATCTTGGTTGCTCATAAATATAAATAAAAGAAGCCCAATAGATATTCTGGCTTCACGTGTCTTCATGATCTGCACTGCACGCACACAATCCCTTCGGAGTCTTTGTTCTGATTTTGCTGATATCCACAAGAACCTTCTGATGATTTGCGATTGGTCTTCTATAATCGGAAAATAGCTCAAAGCCTATAACTCCGATCTTCCTCCTTCTATCCAATAGTCGGAGACTTCTGACTCTAATCAGTTGACCTGCAATAGTTGTCTACTGGTCTCCAACTCTTAAACTCTTGTACGGAGTCATTTTTAAACTCCGTCTCAATCCAACGTCTTTGGCGGGATCACGGTAGAAGATCGGCATCTAATCCAACTATAAACCAATAACTCTGGGTGGCTTAAATCATCCACTTATCTTCTTGAGCTATTAGGTGGTCGTAACCTCTGCAAGTCTCACGACTCTGCATAGTACACTATTACTGACCGATCACCCTTTCTTGAAGCTCAAGAATTCCTTACAATGTGTCACTAAAAGTGACACGGGGAAATACACTCTTTCAACATCACTAATCCATGATCAAGTGATATATTATTTCACGAAGATTATTTTCTGCATTTATCACCAAATCAAAGCAAAACCCGATAATGGTATGCAAATAACTCTACTTTCTCGGTATAACATGAGTAAGTACTTAGAAGTACTCTCAAAGTTATACAACTCAGTACGAACAACTCAGGGATAAAATCCCTATGAAACTCCATAACCTAGCCTTCCGCTATCTGCATCAATAATAATAGTCTATAAGTCTGCTCATTACCCACGGTAATGATCCGACTAACATGATTAGTGGAAATCTCTAAGACTGTAGTCTCGATTTCCATAATAAATGTGACGACTTGGCCCTATTTTCCGACTAGATCGATCGGCCCTCAAAGTAAATCACCTTTCGAGTTCAAGACTCACAAACTTAACAGGTCGTTTCCGGGGTCAATACATACCACGGTTACGAACAATAACCAACAAACTACAGGTTATTCCCTGTTATAAGCATCTAAATGCATAGGCAATAAAACTGGGAGTATAAACACTAAGGTAACTCCGGTTGGTCGTCTCGGTGGACGACCCCTACTAAAAGTCTACACAGGTGTCATAACTCTATTGTATACACCTACTGATCAAGTTTAGATAGATATCTACTAAACCATAAGTTTTTCAGGAATTCTTACCTCGTGCTGCTTGGAGCTCAGGCCACTGTCCATCTCATCTCAAAAAAAACCAAAACCGAATAAATCGACTCCCGAGAATCCAAGACTCGACTCAAAAACAACATAACATGGCATCGCAGAACCTGGCTCTGATACCACTAAAGTTGTCATGCCCCGAGAGCATACCGAGCCGAAAATCAAACGGACGGCACCTCCCCTGTACGTGGCAACATTTCGGGTTAATACAAGGCCCGTAGGCCCACAATAACAGCAATACATATATATATGAAAACAAAAACTACACAATACACAGCGGAAACATACTACAATCAACAAACGACAACACACAGCATACCGGTATGACTAACACCGACTCAGGACACCATAATAAAACCAGAAAGGAAGAAAAGGGTACAACATCAATAGTCACAACTACAATCATCACATAAAACAAATCCACAACGGAATACAATGAGAACACCAAAAATCCGGACTCTCGGAGTTGAGATGAGATGATGCCAGCCAGCGGTGCTCCAAGTCCATCACGGTCCACTGCTACTTACGGGCGCGAAAACCTGTGGTCCATGAGGTGGTGAGTAAAACTCAGCAGGTAATAGAAAACATGTATATATGTAATATCACATGTATTTCGACAACATAATCTAGATGTACAACAGGTATATCAGCATAGTATATACATACAAGCTTATACCGTCTAACTGAATGAACAACATAAAATGCAGACATACCTGAAGTCTGCTACGCTACTCTGATCCAACCTGAACATATATCCAACATATATATATATATAACAGGAATAGTAGATCAACTCAAAATATACTCTAGCTACAGGTCAAGGTATCTATGGTCTATCCAACACATATCAATATCTGACACAACTGTATAACATATGCAAGAAACATGCATGAATATGATGTCCACCCAAATGCAGCAAGCATAGTACAAACAAATGCAACATCACAATAATCATATATATATATTAATCTCAACCATCCATATATATATATATATACATGCATATATGTATATATATTAGTAATATCTGGCGCCATCGAATCTGACTGCTACGGCATGCATGGTCATGTCGGCTCACCCTAAAGCTACCACGACCCCAGTGTGGCCTCGGTGGCTCGAGCATGACAACTGTCCCAACTCAACACCAACCACTACTCTCGAGTGGCCGAGTGGGCAGTATGATCGAGTAGCATATAAGCGTAAAGAGCAAGCTACACGATGGGGGTCCTCTTTGTTGGTCACTCCGGCGGTCACTACCCATGAGTGGTCGAGTACCACACGCGGGACTCTGACACACAAATCCAACTACCACCGTCTATAGTGGTAGAGTGTGGCACCACAATGCTCTGCCCTCACACGGGTGACTCCTCCTATGAGTAACCGTGGAGGCAGGATGACTGGCGACACTCTCAACCACAAGGGAGACCTCGTCGCCAGCGTGCATGTAAATGCATGAATGCAATGTCTCACATGTCTCGAGCATCCACCATAGACTCTACATTCTGAGAGAATTATACTAACGGATCTACGCACTCTCTATCATCAGAGAGTCGTACTCAAACGATCATAATACTCTCTATCCTATAGAGAGTCATACCAATCTAAGCGACACACTCTCTATCCTGTAGAGAGTTATACTCAACTAATGGACACACTCTCTATCCTGTAGAGAGTCGTACTTATCTCGATTATAACAAGCTAAAGTAGCGATACCCTAAGTATCATTCCTCGACCATTTACACAATACAAGTTCCGTGGTAACATACAACCTAAGGGTACTAGAACTAATCCTAGGTTAAAGACATTATCTACCTATGGATGACCTTTTTACCCAAAGTACAATCAGGTTGTCATCCGGACTTTACTATTTGCACTTAACTTAAACAAATTCTAAGTTATTTACATCATCTATATGTATAACTCCTAATCATGATAAAATAAACATGATATCAGCAATGGAGTTAATAGCCGACGGTAGAAGATCAAGCATGCGATAAAAAGAACAGGGTCAAGGTAATATGAACACCTAACATGCTCATATCAATGACTAAATCTGAATGAAATATAACTACCCGGACCAGGTAGAAAATTACCCACCTGCTAGGAAGCTCATGTTGACGGTCTTCGCCTCCAAGATCTCTACCTCGAATCCAATATGAAACGGTAGAATCCAATATAATCACATGCTAGTATAATCAAATTGTAGGAATAAGAATCTAATCCATCTTAATCCCTGACTAATTCACCAAATAATCTAATACTATAAGATGAATCAACTCATATATTTGTATACATCCGTAAACATCAAAATCTGAGCTCACCTTACACCGCATCAATTTCCATCGCTTATCTGGAAGAACAACCCTCTTCCAAAATCATCCAGCTTCTTGATACAACAGACAATCTGATCTGCACCTCTAGTATCAACGATCCACATAAATACATCAATCGGATTTCTATCAAATATAGACTCCTTCCAGTAACGGTAAATCAGTAAACAATGACCAACAACTATAACCATCTATCACAATGGATACAAACCGAAACTTACCCAGTCCGGCTTCAATTCCAAAGCTTTTGATCAACGATCTTACTCACATTAGATCTAAATCCAATCAGTCTAACTGCAAGAAAATCCCATCAGATTAACTAACCTATCAATCAAGCCAATTAATCGTATGGTTTGTATCAGATTCAATTAAACAAAATTTCACTCCTCATTACCTCCATTTTCTGCCCAAGGATGTAGCGATGAAGTACCAGATTCACATTTCCACCGATCACGGCTCTACACCTACGGCGATAAGCAGAGCAAGAAACCGGGGATAACAACGAAGATCAAGCGACCAACATTACCCTTGGAAGACTACCTTGTCCTTGGCGGCGATCCGAATCGTCCCACAACTGGCGTCGAGAAGAACCACAAGCATCGGATCAATCTGCCATGGCGGTGACGCCGGCTGCTGTTGCTTGGTTCGATGGAATCCGACAATGACCGTGTGCACTGAGAGGCGGCTGGAGGTACTGGCTGCAGGTGGGTCGACGGTCGAAAAGGGCAGATCGCCCATCCGACGAGGCAGGTGGCGATGGGGCGGCTGGAGCACGAGGAAGAACGACGAGTGGCGCGTGCGTGTCGACGAGTGCGGCGACGACCAGCGGTAGGGCCGCGCAGTGAAGTTTGCGTGATCGCGGTCGACGAGCCTTGTGGGCGAGTAAGTGGAGCGAAATGAGGAACCAAGAGGAAGGGCTCGGCAGCAGCGATGAAATGGAAGAAGGGCTCGCGCGTCGAGATCGGCACCGGCGGCAGTAGCTGCGGCGGAGATCGGCGGAGCGACGGCGATTGGGGCAAGCTCGTGCGTGGTGTCGCGCGGGGAGAAGAGAAAGAAACGGAAGAAGGGGAGAGGGCGGCGCTCGAATGGAATCGGGAGAAAACGCGATGGGAAGGGAATCGCGCCGTGAGGGAAATAAAAACCGAAGAGAAGAAAAGAAAATGCTCGCGTGAGGAAACCGAGCGGATTTTGAAAGCGGATCGGGTTTGAGATTTAACCCGGCTCCTATTAACCCCATTAATTTTAGGGTTAGGTTAATAAACCCAATAAATCCCTAGACTAAGATTTAAGCTCATTTTAAATCCTGAAAATTTTCTAAAAACTCCTGAAAAATTTCACAAGATAATTTATCAATTAACGAAGAATATAATTTTTTTTTTCCGATATTTTACACATCTCCCGGACACAACATATGGAAGAACTTAGCATTTTGCGAGGAGAACAATAACAAATCTTGCATGAGACAGATCTGCAGGCCATCTAGATCTCATACTTGCATATGTCATCAATCATGAAGAACAAATACAAGCGAGAACAAACTAGAAAACTTATTGCGATTGCCCAGTTTGACATCTTCTATATTTATTTCAGTCTAGTATAGGTGTGGAACAGAAAGAGAAACAACTCCTAACTATAGTTGTTACTGTTGCCATGCATAGGCACAGCCTTTATGTGCCTCTCAGTAATATTAATTTATCGGTCTATATCAAATCTGGTTTGGTCTTTCAATGTTACTTTTTGTTATTGATTTTGGTTTAATGGTTGTCACATTTTGCTGTCAAGCTAATTTTATAAATTTTTGTTGTGTTGCTATGTGACAGTGCCTTCCACGGACCGTCATGGAGAATGCTTGAGGAAGTCTCCCAAAGATACATCTCTTTGCTGACATTTTATTCTACTGTAGGAAGTTGCATGTTTAATATTTGTTGTTATCTCCAACACAAGTAAGCTCAATTTGGAGAGTGTTTGGAAACCTTAATTTTTCTAGAACTGTGTCCTAGTGCTTCAGCGTTATTTTGGAGAGTGTTCTAATAAAACTATGGATTTGGTTATATATTTGTTGTGATTTCCTTGAATTTTACCTTGTACGCCCAGTTTGGTTATAAATCATGATATTTACCTTTGAGCAATTGCACTAAATTATGTACGTGTAATTTACCTTATAGCATTTTTCTCTTGAAAAGCTATTATGTACGTGTAATTTACCTTATAGTATTTTTCTCTTGAAAAGCTAATATGTACGTGTAAGAATTCAATGTTCCTTTGAGTGCAATTGCACTAAATTATGATATTTACCTTATATTTGCAGATTGCAGATTTTGTGATTAATAGGTTGTCAACTCTATGACAAACAATCAAAGCAAACGAGGAGGTACAAACCTTGAAAAGGGTAAGACTAAGATTGACGGTGATTTATTAGACGAGAAAAATGTTGACTGCACCCAGGATTCAACTGCCACACAATCAAATAAAATGACAAGAGGTCCTACACATATGGACAATATTTCAAGGCTAAGGACGAAGGGCATTATACTGAAAGTTGATTTCAATAATCTGGGACAACCTATTGGGGAAAATGCGATTAAAATGCAAAGTTCACTTGGATCGCGATGAGACTTGGAAGAATGTTGTGAAGATGTAAGTTTTAGTAGGAAAATATTTGGAATATTTATTATAATTTTTTTATACATACTAGATGCTCTAAAAGTTTATAATCTTTTATGATTTTATGAAGGGCCTTGAAATTGTTCAACACAGAGATTGGCAAGCACGGGAAGAAACAACCTTTGTGGGAAATAATCAAGGTATGCTTTACATTGTGGGGAGCTTATATAATTTGAGTAATTATTTAGTGATATTTTTGTTAAAGTAGATGTGGATCATATACTTTCTTTGTTAGAGTAGATGTTATTCATATACATTTTTTGTTAGTGACTTTTTTTTTTGTCTAATTTATGTATCAAATTTTACTATCCGAATAACTACTATAATTTTTTCCATCATAAGTTCCCCTTCAACCGGATGGAGCTCAATGCGGTTATTTTGTTTTGCGATATATGAGAGATATAATTGAAGTCGCCGCATCCATTGACAAGTCTTCCCTATGACCAATAGTAATATATTAGATATATTTTCAAATTTTCTTATTGATACATATTTGTAAAATGATTTGTGCAATTAATTATCACATAGTACTCAAAGTGTCTAATTACATTTTCATTTATTTATTCACATGCAGTTCATAAAATCTATGATAGCTGCAAGGAAATTGATGAAGTACGTTCGGAGTGGGCTGAATGCATACAAGATCACATATATGATGATTAGGAGATTTAAGTGTACATACCTCTTTTGGTTAGATGTGGTAATCTATAAGTGTTTTAGTTATTATGCATAATACTTGTGGTGCAGTACTAAGCATATAATGTGTAGTTGTTTTGCTACAGTATTTTTATATATATATTTTTAAGAGTGATCATTTAAATTGGGATGATGTGACCTTGTACTTTACATTTCTACAAGTGCGAGTGGATATGTGTTTTCTATAATTCTTTTTGATGTTGTTGTATGATTTATATTAAAAACACAACACTATAAATCGACAACGGTTTATTATTCTCTAGAGTAACCGTTGATAAATGACAACGGTTATTAACCGTTGTCTATAACTCAAAAAATTATAATAAATCCATGCGTTAAGAAAAATATGATCAAAGACAACGGTTATAATCCGTTGTAATTTTAGTTGAAAGACAACGGTGAAAAATCGTTGTCTATGATCTAAAAAAACCGTTGTAAATCAACCCGTTGTGAAAAGTGAGACAACGGTTAAAAACCGTTCTCTTTTCCTTAAATCGACAACGATTTTTAACCATTGTCTATGCTCGCACCACTTTTCATAACGGGTCAATTTACCATGGATTTTTTGGATCATAGACAACGGTTTTTCACCATTGTCTATTCGAATTTTTGTTGTAGTGATATATGCTTTTATGATCATGTGGAATGTTAGGATGATACTTAACCTTGTATAGAATTGCATGAAAATAATGGTTAAGTATATACGAATACCTTTAGGATACATCTCACACTCACCATAGGCTACCTTGATTGAAAACATAGCATGAGTGAGATGTTAGGATGATACAAATGCCCACTAATGCCTATGACATTTAGATGGTCATTTAAGGTATTAAAACAGCAATAATAGACCAATCATGGGGAAGACTTATGTTTAATTCATAGACATATTGCCCAAATATCATGGTTAGATATTTCATATATTTTCAAAACAATTTCTTACTTTAAAATCTGTGTGTTCATGTTTTGAAATAATTGAAAGCAAAACTAGGTGCTAAAATTGATACAAACTTGATAAAAAACCTAGTTGATTTTGAAACTTTTAGATTTTTGGCAAATACTTGAAAATATAATGATTTTTCATGGAGAACTATTTTTCACTGATAAAGGACCTTAAAAGAAATGTGTTCCCCAAATTTCATGATTTTTTGAATTTTATAGATTTTCTAATGCATAAATTAAAAATCGAAAAACAGAAATGCATGTGCCATCGGTAGTAGTCCGAACCGATGATGATCACCTGATAACATGCCTAATAACCTCCTTTATCTGATTTTAAGGCATGTTTTGGTTTTGTTTCCCTCTAAACTTGATACCATGCTTAGATAAACTTTGTTTAACATTTTTGATGGTGTCAAAGGGAGAGAAATATATTTGTTTAAGTAAGGCAGAATTATATTTAGGGGGAGTTTCATGTATTAAGGGGGAGAGTTTCTAATCATGTTATTTACATGCTTTCTTACCTTAATATTTTTATCAAATGTTTTACCTAACTTAAACGGATTGCCACACATCAAAAAGGGGAGATTGTTAGTGCAATCAACCCTTGATATGGTTTTGATGTGTGTGGCAAAGGGTTTAAGTTAGGATGTTTGGATTTGATATGTGCGTTGGAGTCTTGCAGGACTTAGTAATTCACACATGGAGCCTTGGCGAGTTTCACATCTCATGACTCGGTCCTTGAGTCGGTGAAGGATGGCTTTGTGGAAGCCGTGCGCTTGGAGCATCCGAGGGACCGCCGGACTAGGAGCTTGGAGTGAAGCCGGAGGAAGTAAACTTCAGGGCGAGACGCGAAGGATGGCGCTGCAGAGCCATGCGCTTGGCGCATCCGAGGGATGTGGCCGGACGAAGATAACTTCAAAGGCGAGGGACTCCAAGGGATGAGAGTGAGCGAATGTAACCCGGGAAGGGGTAGTGCTCTTAGGTGAAACTTGGCCATTTGGATAAGTGTCGGATGGGATTTCCCGACATCAGTCGACTACCATGTTATGGTAGTTGACTACTCTAAGTCGACTGTGACTCGACTAGTGTTCGAGTCTAGTTCAAGTGCCAACAGTCGATTGCAAGACCACCAGTCGACTAATGAAGGCATCGGTAGGCGGAGTCATAAGGGTTTTCGTGAGCACTCGACTGATAGGTCCATCAGTCGACTGATGGTAAGATCAGTCGACTGATGATGGTGCCGTTGGATGGAATCCAACGTGGAAAGCAGCCGTTATTGGGCAACGACTACAGGACCAGTCGACTGATAGGGACATCAGTCGACTGCTCCTATGTCAACGGGAAGAAACCCTCTTCCTCTATAAAGAGGAAGGGTGTGGGGCTTTGGGGCCTAATGTTCATGCTCTAAACTCTCCCAAAGTTCCCTAAAGTTTTTCCATCCTCTTGGTTTTATTTACATCATATTTGTAAGAGGAGTGAATTCTTGTAAAGAGGTTACCTCCACCTAGCTTGGTGCAAAGGAGAGAATAGTGGAAGCTTGCGGAGTGATTCACCGTGGATGAATCAGACCGTGGATTAGCGGCGCAGCCATGAACCACGTTACGACTTTGTGTTAGCGTTTGTATTCTTGTTATTGCTTTGTCTTTATTGTTTATACTTTCTGCTTGCGCTAACGAATTTGTAGACGAGCAATCGACGAGAAAATTCCACCATACGTATATTAGGCTATTCACCCCCCTCTAGCCGGCCAACATATCAACCCTACAGACATAAGATCACAAAGAAGCTCCCCCTACGAGTTTTGGGGATGAAGAGCATGATTAGATGTCTTGAAATACTTTCTATATGAGTTTTTTGGGAGTATGAGCATGTTAAGTGTTTGTTAAATGACAAAGTCAGTATGTCATATATAAAAAGGTATTTTACTTTAAATGGCATGTACTGGACTATTAGATCGGCCACGGGCCCTAGACCGCCCTTAGTAAGTTGCCTTAATAAGTTCGGTGGCTAGCTACCTCGAATTCTATTAGGGTTGCACGCAAATTGGTACTACGTCGGGCTGCCCAAACAAGGATGTTTACTGAATTTATATATATATATATATATATATATATATATATATAATTAGTTTCTAAAGTTAACTAAAGAACAATGTTTACAAGCTTAAGTATATCTCATGTGCATGTTTCTACAAGCGAAGCATATTTCAAAATCATGTATAGCAAGTTGTGTATTTCAAGTTCATGCATTTCAAGTTGAACCATTGTGTTATGTACAAGTGTTTCTATATGTTTAATGCAGAAAGTTCATGCATTTTAAGTTTAATCATTGTGTTATGTACAAGTGTTTCTAAATGTTTAATGTAGAATTTTCTTAATGGTAAGTATGAGCATGTGTTTGCATGCAAGTATTCTAATAGCATGTTTTCTTAATACGATATTTTGTGAGAATAGGATGTACTTACTAAACTTCATTGCTTATAGTTTGCATTCCTTATACTGCAGATAAGGGTAAAGCAAGGTTTGAGTAAGAGGGGGCAGCGGATGAAGTGCTTGGTGTGTGTGGCGGGGAGTGGATTACGATTCTGAACTTGCTAGAATTTATGTTATGTTAAGAACTCTGAATTTACTAATGGTTATGTTGTGTTTAAGAATGTCGAACTTGTTAGTATTATGCTATGTTAAATACCTTTGAATTTGCTAGTGTGCTATTATGCTATGTTAAAGACTTTGAATTTGCTAGTGTGCTAGTGTTCATGTTATGTGCTATTGTTCATGTTAGGTGCTAGTGTTGATGTTATGTTCTATTGTTTATGTTTATTTTATGTCGAAGATGCATATCATTACTATCTCCATGCATGAGGTTGAGTTATTTAAGAATGTTTTATGTTAGAAGTTATGTGCATGCCTAGATATGTTAAGAACTTGTGTAACATCCCAGTGTCAACATGTCAATGTAGTTGATTTATTTTTTAGCTTCTGTTGTTTCAAGTTAAGAGTTTGAATTATGATACTTGTTTAGAAACCATGTTTAGATCTTGTTATGAGTGGTTGATACTCTTTTGTTTTAAATCTGGTATTAGTTAGTTTATAAATAGTGTAAGTGAGTTATGGAATAATTGAGTCATGTTTGGCTTCTTGACATAAAGAAAAAGATAAAGTATGATGGTAACACCTCCTTTATTAGAGTAAAGAGAGGGGGGTGTTACAGTATGGTTTCAGAGCAAGTTCTACCCTTTCACCACACGCACATCGAGCATCAATCCTGTCGCTTCCAAGTAAGAAAGTAACATATGCTTTACTTTCCTTTATGATTAGTAAAGAATGTTGAGTGTTTTGAGTTTTTAAGATACTTACATATGTATGTGATGATGATAGAAGGTAATTAAGGGTAGTAGTCTTATATGGGTCTTTCTCGCCACATTATGAAGCAAAAGAAATGGCTAGATGACGGACCAATGGAGATCATAGGACAAATGAAGCAGTACCACCACCTGACTTGATGCAGGTAGTCACTCAGCTTCAACATCAGGTTGCATAGCAGCAACAGGTTATCAATACCTTGATGATGAACCAACAAAATAATCCTGTTACTCCACCAGTTACTCAAAATGTCATACCGGCTGCACCCCTTGCCCAACCAGTTCCACCAATAGCCCCAACGGTGGGGGTGAGGCAAGAGGCGTACTTAATTCAATGGCAAAAGCTGAAGCTAGAGAGTTTTGCTGGTACAAGTGAACCATTGGATGCTCAGGCCTGGTTCAAGATGTTAGAAAGTATTGTAGAACTGCTAGATTAGCCTAAAAATGAGAAAGTCAAATGTGCATCATTCTACTTGACTGGAGATGCCAGAATGTGGTGTGAACAAGTAAAGGCAAAAAGAGTGATTAATCAAATGACATGGGCTAACTTTGAAACAGAGTTCTTTGAGAAGTTTTTTCATATGCGAGTCACGAATAAGCACTACGATGAGTTCACGGAATTCCAAAAAGGAGACTTGTCAGTTAATGAAGCCATGAATAAATTCAATAGACTAGCTCACTTATGTCCAGAGCTAGTCAGCACTGAACGAGAAAGGGTTAGCCTTATGCTCAAAATGATGAGACCTAAGATAGCTCTAAATGTGGCCAGTGGAATTAATAGATTGTAGACTACAGAAGAGTTAATCAGTAGTACTTTAATCACGGAGCATTACCTGAACAACATCAAGCAACAGAAATAGGCCTCGACTGAAAACAGAAGTCATGGAAGTTCTGGAGGTCAGAAATCACAGAGCAATAATTCTAATTGGAAGGGAAATAACAACTGCAAGAGGAAACAATGGAATAACCCAAAGGGAGGTTTAGCAAGCAAGCAGATTAAGTATCATACATGTTCTAAATGTGGGAAGATGCATCCAAGAGTTTGCCGCGCAGGGCATGAGTGGGTGTTATACATGTGGCTTAGAGGGACACTTGGCCAGATATTGCCCTACCAAGATCAATCCACCTCCACCACGGCCAAATCAGTATGGGGGTAAATATTCTCAGTTACACCAAATGCAAGTAGCCCTGGAGGGTCCTCACATTAGTCAAGGAAGATTAGAGGGCCCCACCAGTTACACCGAATGCTCGGATCTTTTCTCTCACCAAGGAAGAGGCAGCAAATGCTTCTACTGTTGTCACAGGTTAGATACTTATCCTTAATCAGTATGCTACTGTATTATTTGATACTGGGGCAACCCATTCGTTTATTTCCATGATATTTGCTAAGAAGATAAATATATCTCCGGATGTCTTGGATCTTAAGTTTGTAACAACATTGCCTTCGGGAGAGGTAATGACATCTACGCATTGGTTACGTGTCACACCAGTCCGAATTTCAGAAAGAGAACTTTATAGTGATTTGATAAAGCTGGACATGCATGATTATGATGTCATCTTGGGAATGTACTTTCTGAGCAAGTACGGTGCTTCCAATGAGTGTCGTAAGCAAAGAGTCGTATTCCAACCTGAGGCAGAGTCTAAGTTTGAATTTATCAGAGAACCAAAGAAAAGAACTAAGAAGTTATTATCTGTCATAAAAGCTCAAAAGATGTTAGTCAGTGGATGCGCCGGGTATCTAGCACATGTGGTTATTACAAAGCAAGAAAGAGGTCAAAAGCTCAAAGAAGTCCGAGTTGTATGTGACTACCCAGAAGTATTCCCTGATGAGTTTCCAGGGTTGGCTCCTGAAAGAGAAATCGAGTTTGGGATTAAACTTATTCCCGGTATCAATCCGATCTCAAAAGCACCCTATCGTATTGATCCAGCAGAATTGAAGGAGCTTCAGGAACAATTATAGGAGTTACTCGACAAGGGATTCATTCGCCCTAGTCACTCACCGTGGGGAGCTCTGGTATTGTTCGTGAAGAAGAAAGATAGGTCTATGAGAATGTGCATAGATTACCCAACACTGAATAAGGTGACAATCAAAAACAAATATCCCTTGCCAAGGATTGATGATCTGTTTGATCAATTGAGGGGAGCCACATTTTTCTCTAAGATTGATTTGCGGTCCGGATATCATCAAGTAAAAGTTAAAGAGGATGATGTACCAAAAACAACTTTCTGAACGAGGTATGGACACTATGAGTTCGTGGTCATGCCTTTCGGAGTGACAAATGCTCCAGCAACATTTATGGAACTAATGAATCGAGTATTTAAGGCATTCCTTGACAAGTTTGTGATCGTCTTCATGTTGGGTTTCCGGCACCGCGGCGTGTGTGTGTTCGATCATGTTTCGTAAACATGAACACAGCGGAAGCAATAAAAATAATAAATACTCCTATTTATTACAACACACACAACACACGCATGCATATTACAACAAGTGTAGACATAACCGTAAATTTAAATTTGCAATAAAAGGAAAATTTATCTACGTTATACCTTTCGTATGACGTGTAGCGGGAACGGCATCAACCGGAACGATCCTCGCTAGAATCGTCTCTATCCGTATCCACACCGAGTTCCTCGGGATGACTTCGCTAAGCCACGAGCTTCGTCTTCGTACGGGTTACTAGCCTCGTGTTGAAGACGACGTGATCGAGAGATGATCACGATCCGAATCCAAATTCGGATCCAAAACGAGTCCTCAAAACTCGCTTCTCCGGAGAGGTATTCGTCAACCGATTGACGAATCCTTCGTCCTCCACCTCAGAGGATTACCGGAGATCGAATCCCCGGTAAGTTATCCGCTGTCGGAGCTCTAACCGTCGTCCAAACGACACTCCGACGAGAGGAGAAGAAGCTGTCCAGAAAACTGGACAGCTTGGTGGAGGAGTAGGCGCTGGCCAAAACAAGGAAGCCAAGTGCTCACCTTTTCACCGAGGCCTAGGAAGATCACCGGAGGGTCGCCGGAGGGTTCACCGGCTAAAGCTTGGATGCCGACAAGGAGATGACGGCGGCACAACAAGCTGGGCGGCAGCCTAGGGTTGGCGCCGAGCAACTCCAAGGGTGGGCGGCAACTCAAAGGCTAGGGTTTTTGGATTAGGGCTTAATTATCCATTAAGCCCTCTTTTATAGAGAACTAATTCTCTTAATGGTTATTGGATCATAACCATTAGGCCCGTTAACCCGCTCCATTAAGATAAGTTAAAATAAACCAAACCATGATGGTTTATTTTAAGTTAAAACGAACCGAACCAACTTTTGGTTCATTCGCTTAAAATAAACCAAACCCTTTGGTTTATTCTCATCCATTGGATTAGAACCAAACCATTTTGGTTCATCCATTACGCCTTCATAAGACTCGCCCATCCACGCTTCCATTGCATCAAACGATTTCATGCTCGCTTATGTTTGGTCCAACCAAACCTAGTTTCTCGGTCCGAGAATCTCATTCTCAAGCTCGCTTTAAATCCTTTGGATTACGCGTCAGCGTGTGACCAAATAGGTTCTCGGTTTATGTTGGCCGCCTATAATTAACCATTAATTATAGAACGATCATGAGTGGCACCTAGTAGTACATCATGATCCCCAATTAACCGAAAAAGATCAACGGTTGATCCAGAACTATTTCTGAAACCCTTCAGTAGCTCGAATGAATCGTGCCCCATTCCCTTCACTCATCTTATACCCACTTGGTTCAGGACATGGTCTATTGTGTCCCCTCACTAGGTCGACTCACGCCACACCTAGCCCAAGTATTATTTCCTCGTCCCTACGGATTATAGTTACTCCACATGTATCAAGAGTACCTTACTCTAAACATGTAATGCTTTGGCCAAAGACTTTAGTAACAATCCGACGAGAGGCCATGGGTATACATCTCCTCGCAAGGAGTGGTGAATCCTTTATAGGCTATTCAAACACCTTCATCACTTCACTTATACCCAATCATCCCGTCCACATCTCCTTAGAGATGTTTGCTTAAGATGTCAAAGCATAAGTCTCCATGATCAAGATGACTTGAATACCGCAAGTCAAAGGAACATCGCACTTAAGCCACAGAAGAACTTCATTGACATATCTATATATGCAGAGAACCATATGAAGTCTTACGGTTGGTCACTCAATGAACTAGTTACCATAACTAGCATCCACGATTAACTCCGACATCACTATGTCTCCACCGTGAGAATCACCGCTTGGATACACCAAGGAGTATACCTCGTGCTAGTCTCGGGTCCAAATCCATCAATTCATCGACTAGGGATAATTCCAATACATCACAATTACACATGTAGAGATACTCACTAGTTGTGATCCAATCACAAATTCTCTCATGCTGTGAATCGTATCGTGGACATTCAATAAATGAGTTTAAGATCCAATCAAATACATAAAACATGTATACTCAAATAGTGAATCTTCATTTATCATATAAATGGTTCATACATAAGGCGATTGCCTTAGGACATCTCTCATATATTACTAACAAACTCCCACTTGGCCTAATGTCAATCGCTACGGTATCCAATACCATAAGCTCGAACATGACCCTCAAACTTATTTTGAGGTAATGTCTTAGTCAAGGGATCCGCTAAGTTCCTTTCAGTGGGAATTTTCTCGATTTGTATTTCGTTCCTACTGATGATCTTTCTGATAAGATGATAGCGGCGAAGCACATGTTTGGATCATTGATGAGACCACATCAAGTTCAGAGATGAACTTCTTGATCCAAACCGCTTCCTTTGCTGCTTCTAAAGCTGCAATGTATTCTGCCTTAGTGGCAGAATCCGCTATAGTGTCAAGCTTGGAACCTTTCCAACTTATTGCGCCTCCATTCCAGGTGAATACATACCCAGACTTAGACATGGAATCATCCTTGTCTATCTGGAGTTGGCATTCGTATACCCATGTATCACCATGTACCCTTCTCCATATATTAGGAACACATCCTTAGTTCTTCTCAAGTACTTAAGGATCGTCTTAACAGCCGCCCAATGATCCATTCCTGGATCGGACTGGTATCTGCTCGTGACACTCAGAGCATACGATACATCGGGCCTCGTACATAACATAGCATACATGATAGATCCTATTGCGGATGCATAGGGAATCTTACTCATGTAAATCCTCTCGTCTTCTGTGCGCGGACACATAGACTTCGAAAGGTGTACCCCATGCCTGATGGGTAGGAAACCTTTCTTGGATTCCGACATGCTAAACCTCTTTAGCACTCGGTCTATATATGTAGACTGCGAAAGACCAAGCAACCGTTTCGATCTATCTCTATAGATCTTAATCCCAAGGATGTAGGTTGCTTCTCCCAGGTCTTTCATGGAGAATGTCTTGGATAACCAAACCTTCACTGACTGTAAGATTGAAACATCGTTTCCTATAAGTAGTATGTCATCGACATACTATACTAGGAATACGACTGCACTCCCACTAACCTTCTTGTATACACAAGGTTCGTCTGGATTTTGTGAGAAATTAAGCTTTTTGATTGTCTCATCAAAACGGATATTCCAGCTCCTGGATGCTTGCTTCAATCCATAAATGGATCGTCGCAATTTGCATACCTTGGTTTTATCAACCGATGTGAAACCCTCAGGCTGTATCATATACACGTCCTCGAGCAGGTTTCCATTAAGGAAAGCTGTTTTCACATCCATCTGCCATATCTCATAATCATAATGAGCCGCTATGGCCAGGAGCATCCGAATGGATTTAAGCATAGCTACAGGCGAATAGGTTTCGTTATAATCAACACCTTGTTTTTGACGATATCCTTTCGCCACCAATCTAGCCTTATAGATAATCACATTACCATCCATGTCGGTTTTCTTCTTGAAAACCCACTTGCACCCTATAGGCTTTATCCCTTCAGGTGGGTCAACCAAGTTCCAAACTTGGTTTTCATACATGGAATCCATTTCCGACTTCATGGCACCAAGCCACTTATCCCTTTCTGAACTTGTCAGCACTTCTTCATAACTGGTAGGCTCCTCATCATCAATGAGTAACACGTCGTTCGATTCGCTTACGAGAAATCCATATCTCTCAGGAATATTGCGTGTTCTACCAGATCTACGAAGATGTGGTGTTACAATAGGTCCAGCTGATTGCTCATCACTATGAGTTGTCGGCTGTTGTGCTTCACCAGGTATCTCATCAATGTCTATTTGAGTCTCTCGAGCCTCCTCAAGCTCGACGACACTCCCACTATTTTCTTGCAAGAGAAACTCTTTCTCTAGAAACACAACATGCCTTGAAACAAACACCTTTTGTTCCACAGGATGATAGAATTGGTAACCCCTTGTTTCCTTAGGGTATCCAATAAATAGACATTTATCAGACTTAGCATCCAATTTGTCTGATACAGTCCGCTTCACATAAGAAGGACAACCCCATATCTTCAAGTAAGATACATGAGGTTTCTTACTATTCCATATCTCATATGGAGTAGTTGAGACTACCTTGGTAGGCATTCTGTTTAACAAGTAAACAGCTGTCTGAAGCGCATAGCCCCAAAAGGACTTGGGAAGAGTTGCATGATTCATCATTGACCTGACCATGTCCAACAAGGTCCGGTTACGCCTCTCAGATACACCATTATTCTGTGGTGTATAGGGCGGAGTCCATTGAGACAATATGCCATTGTCTCTTAGATAATCAAGAAACTCTTGACTTAAGTATTCACCACCTCGATCCGATAGAAGTATTTTAATACTCTTGTCATGTTGTTTCTCTACTTCATTTCTGAATTCTTTGAACCTTTCAAAGGCTTCATACTTGTGTTTCATCAAGAACACATACCCAAACCGTGAGTGATCATCGATGAAGGTAATGAAGTAGCTATAGCCTCCTAATGCTTGAGTTGACATAGGTCCACATACATCAGTATGTATTAGACTTAGTAACTCTCCCACTCGTTCACCTTTTCCAGTAAAAGGTAACTTAGTCATCTTGCCTTTTAAGCATGATTCGCATGTATCGTATGAATCCTATTCAAACGATTCCAGAATTCCACATCGGTGTAATTCGGACATGCGTTTCTTGCTTACATGGCCAAGACGACAATACCACATGTAGGAGTCTAATTGATTATCTTTTCAAGCACGCTTGTTGCTCGCTTCGATATTGAAACTATCACTGGATACGTCCAACGTATAAACACCATTGCTTAAAGTTCCAGTCCCTTAAAGAACTCCATTCAAAGTTATGTAACAATAATTGTTACTAAAAGTCAAATGGTACCCATTTCTATTTAAACAAAAAATAGAAATGATGTTCTTTATCAACGAAGGAACATAAAAGCAATTGTCCAGTTCTAAGACAAGTCCTGTAGGGAGTTTCAACAAATGCGTTCCAATGGCGACTGCAGCAACCTTTTCTCCATTCCCAACACGCAAATTTGACTCTCCCTTGACGAGTCTTCTTCTATTCCTTAGTCCATGTATGTCATTACATATATGTGAGCAACACCCAGTATCCAATACCCAAGTGTTTGAGGAAATAGAATGACAATCAATAACGAAGATATCTGAAGAAGATGGGGCATCCGATGCCTTATTCTTCTTCACGGACTTAAGATAAATCTTGCACTTTCTTCGCAAATAGCTCTCCTTGCCATAATGATGGCAAGTTTCCTTTTGTGCTAGTTCTACCTTCTTAGCCTTTCTCTTCTTTCCCTTCTGCTGTTCCTTTGACTTCCTCTTAGAACCTTTCTTCGAGGAATCAACTAATAGCACCGTCCCCTGCTCATGCTTCTCAGAAGACTCCACAGTCTTCAGCATATTGAGGTGAAGAGGAGCTTTGAGACTTCGAACCTTTCGAATCTCACTTGCTCATCAACCAACTCACAAAGATGAAGGACTACGATATGAGCATCCATATGCTCATGCTGCTTTCGTAGCTTGGGTTCCCTCGCGGCTAACATGATGCAACTCATTTGTTCAGAATCACTCACATGTTTTTGACAGGCCAACAATTGGTCCAGTGTTGCATCGTCACTAGGACGGGCGGGAAGAGGCGCTTCGAGGACATTTGCAAGCTTTTCAACCTTGAGAACAATTCTCAAGCTTCTTAGCCAGTCCATGAAGCTCGGCCCAGTCAATTTATTCGAATCCAAAATGGAACGCAAATTAAAAGACAACATGATCAATTTTAGAAATACAAAATGAGCATATATAAGAAAGATGATTTTTAAAATGCATCAATATACATTTATAAATCCCATTCATTTTTCGAATTTCAAAAACCCCAAAATCACTTCGGGAGATCGTAGGTCCATCTCCGAATGGGCTGATATCCATCATAGTTATGAACAACCTTGGAGAGAGTCCAACAAGCTATGCATAACTACGACGGTAGGTATCAACTATCACAATGTGCTATCAACTAATTGAATGTTCACACATACATCGGGTTGTTAACACATTAACAAGTATGCATCATATGCATAGCACCCAACTTCACCTCCCTTTACATCGACCTTGGAGAGAGTCCAACAAGCCGATGCTCCAGGTTAAAGCCAACCCATTAATCGGGAAATAGTTTTAATATGGTTAGAGCGCATTCAACCAATTAGCCCAGCTTGGAGAGAGTCCAACAACCAAAGCTAACGATTGACCTCTGACTCTTACCATATTAGTATTAAACTATTCCATGGTTTGAACATATTCGGGTTCGAGCCGGGCTTGGAGAGAGTCCAACAACCCAAACAAGAAACGGAACTCTGGTTCTAACCATATTAATGGAAGGTGTAGGCTTTAATATTGTTTAAGGGTTTTTATGTCTCATCCTCTTTGCATGCAAATAACTATTATCTACATGGCATGACATACATGACATATATCTACATGTCACGACACGCATGGCATAATGTTATGCATCTAATGCAATTACATGACATACAATTATGTCATGTATATATTTCCTTATATGTCATAACTATTTATGGAAATAAAATATGTTTAAGATTTGATTCTCCAAATCAAATCATAATTAAATTAGGAAACAAATTTCCAAATCTAATCACATATTTTATTCATGGAATTATTTGATTAAGGGAAATCTATTTAGGAAACCAATTTCCTAAATCATTAAAACTACTTATGGAAATCAAATATTTTAAGATTTGATTTCCCAAATCAAATCATGATTAAATTAGGAAACAAATTTCCAGAATCTAATCAAATATTTTATTTATGGAAAATATCAATTTCCATAAATACTTCCAACTTTCCAAAAGTGGAAGATTTCCATAAATACTTCTAGACTTTTCAAAATTGAAAAATTTCCATAAATACTTCTAAATTTCCAAAATTAGAAAATTTCCAGAAATACATTATGACTATCGCAAAACGATTTTTACGATTATGTCGAAACACGACCTGGGCTCTGATACCACTGTTGGGTTTCCGGCAGCGCGACGTGTGTGTGTTCGATCATGTTTCGTAAACATGAACACAGCGGAAGCAATAAAAATAATAAATACTCCTATTTATTACAACACACACAACACACGCATGCATATTACAACAAGTGTAGACATAACCGTAAATTTAAATTTGCAATAAAAGGAAAATTTATCTACGTTATACCTTTCGTATGACGTGTAGCGGGAACGGCATCAACCGGAACGATCCTCGCTAGAATCGTCTCTATCCGTATCCACGCCGAGTTCCTCGGGATGACTTCGCTAAGCCACGAGCTTCGTCTTCGTACGGGTTACTAGCCTCGTGTTGAAGACGACGTGATCGAGAGATGATCACGATCCGAATCCAAATTCGGATCCAAAACGAGTCCTCAAAACTCGCTTCTCCGGAGAGGTATTCGTCAACCAATTGACGAATCCTTCGTCCTCCACCTCAGAGGATTACCGGAGATCGAATCCCCGGTAAGTTATCCGGTGTCGGAGCTCTAACCGTCGTCCAAACGACGCTCCGACGAAAGGAGAAGAAGCTGTCCAGAAAACTGGACAGCTTGGTGGAGGAGTAGGCGCCGGCCAAAACAAGGAAGCCAAGTGCTCACCTTTTCACCGAGGCCTAGGAAGATCACCGGAGGGTCGCCGGAGGGTTCACCGGCTGAAGCTTGGATGCCGACAAGGAGATGACGGCGGTACAACAAGCTGGGCGGCAGCCTAGGGTTGGCGCCGAGCAACTCCAAGGGTGGGCGGCAACTCAAAGGCTAGGGTTTTTGGATTAGGGCTTAATTATCCATTAAGCCCTCTTTTATAGAGAACTAATTCTCTTAATGGTTATTGGATCATAACCATTAGGCCCGTTAACCCGCTCCATTAAGATAAGTTAAAATAAACCAAACCATGATGGTTTATTTTAAGTTAAAACGAACCGAACCAACTTTTGGTTCATTCGTTTAAAATAAACCAAACCCTTTGGTTTATTCTCATCCATTGGATTAGAACCAAACCATTTTGGTTCATCCATTACGTCTTCATAAGACTCGGCCCATCCACGCTTCCATTGCGACTGAAACGATTTCATGATCGCTTTATGTTTGATCCAACCAAACCTAGTTTCTCTCGGTCTGAGAATCTCATTCTCAAGCTCGTTTTAAATCCTTTGGATTACGCTCGTTGTGCGTGTGACCAAATAGGTTCTCGATTTATGTTGGCCGTCTATAATTAACCATTAATTATAGAACGATCATGAGTGGCACCTAGTAGTACATCATGATCCCCAATTAACCGAAAAGATCAACGGTTGATCCAGAACTATTTCTGAAACCCTTCAGTAGGTCGAATGATTCGTGCCCCATTCCCTTCACTCATCTTATACCCACTTGGTTCAGGACATGGTCTATTGTGTCAGTCCCCACTAGGCTGACTACGTCACACCTAGCCCAAGTATTATTTCCTCGTCCTACGGATTCTAGTTACTCCACATGTATCGAAGAGTACCTTACTCTAAACATGTAATGCTTTGGCCAAAGACTTTAGTAACAATCCGACGAGAGGCCATGGGTATACATCTCCTCGCAAGGAGTGATGAATCTTTTATAGGCTATTCAAACACCTTCGATCACTTCGACTTATACCCAATCATCCCGGGTCCACATCTCCTTAGATATGTTTGCTTAAGATGTCAAAGCATAAGTCTCCATGATCAAGATGACTTGAATACCGCAAGTCAAAGGAACATCGCACTTAAGCCACAGTAAGAACTTATTGACATATCTATATATGCAGAGAACCATATGAAGTCTTACTGTTGATCACTCCAATGAACTAGTTACCATAACTAGCATCCACGATTAACTCCGGACATCACTATGTCTCCAGCCAGTGAGAATCAGCTGCTTGGATACACCAAGAAGTATACCTCGTGCTAGTCTCGACAGAATTGATGGTGTCCAAATCCATCAATTTATCGACTAGGGATAATTCCGATACATCACAATTACACATGTAGAGATACTCACTAGTTGTGATCCAATCACAAATTCTCTCATGCTGTGAATCGTATCATGGACATTCAGTAAATGAGTTTAAGATCCAATCAAATACATAAAACATGTATACTCAAATAGCGAATCTTCATTTATCATATAAATGGTTCATACATAAGGCGATTGCCTTAGGACATCTCTCATATATTACTAACACTTCATTGACGATATCCTTATTTACTCGAGAACTCAGGAAGACCATGTTGAACATTTGAAGACAGTGTTATAGACCCTTCAGCAGAGACAATTGTATACAAAGTTCTCCAAGTGTGAATTTTGGCTCAATCGAGTATCTTTCCTAGGTCACATTATTTCGAAAGATGGGGTTATGGTAGATCCGATAAAGATAGAAGTTGTTAGTAACTGGAGTCGACCAAAAAATGTCAGTGAAATCAGAAGTTTCCTTGGTTTAACAGAGTACTACAGAAAATTTGTAAAAGACTTCTCGAGGATAGCTTCACCACTGATGGTTCTTACCAGAAAGAATAGAAAGTTTGAATGAACCGAGGATTGTGAGAAAAGTTTCCTTTAATTAAAGAGGAGATTAACAAGTGCTCTAATTCTTACCCTTCTAGAAAGTAACAAAAGCTTTGATATGTATAGTGATGCATCCAAAATGGGACTCGGAGTTGTACTTATGCAGAATGGTAAAGTCATTGTCTATGCATCTAGACAACTCAAGGATTATGAAAAGAATTATCTCACTCATGACCTTGAGTTGGCAGCAGTGGTCTTCGCTCTCAAAATTTGGAGACATTATTTGTATGGAGTCCAGTGTAAGATTTATACAAATCACCAGAGTTTGAAATATTTCTTCACTCAGAAGGAGTTAAACATGAGACAATGTAGATGGCTTAAGCTAGTTAAAGATTATGACTATGAAATCTTCTACCATCCTAGAAAGGCAAACAAAGTAGCAGACGCACTGAGTAGAAAATCAGGCGCTACCTTAATGTCTTTATCTTCATTATCCCAACCATTGGAGAAAGAGATGTTGAATTTTGGGATTGAGATTATTTCTGGACAACTTTCTACCTTGACAATAGCGCCAACACTGTTTGATGATATACTAGCGAAGCAAGAGAAAGGTCCAAGCATCCAAAGAATCAAGCAAGAGATCCAAGAAGGAAAGGATGAAGGATTTTGTGTCTCTAACAGTGGGGTACTTATCTTAGTGAACGCTTATGTATTCCCAACGATTCAGAATTAAGAAAGAGAATTTTGGAAGAAGCTCATGGGACACCATATTCAATGCATCCTGGATCTACTAAGATGTATCAAGATTTGAAAGAAAAGTTATGGTGGTTTGATATGAAAAGGGACGTGGCTAAATATGTCATCACCTGTCTGACGTGTCAACGAGTCAAAGCAGAACATTAGAGACCTGAAGGAGTTCTGCAGCCTATTCAAATCCTAGAATGAAAGTGGGAAGATATAGCTATGGATTTCATAGTAGGACTACCCAAAACAACTAATGGTTATGATGCTATTTGGGTGATTGTTGATAGATTGACAAAGTCTGCTCATTTTCTAACAATCAAAATATTATACTCAATGGAACAACTAGCTCAGTTGTATGTTAAGGAGGTGATTAGATTGCATGGAGTTCCTAAGACCATCATTTCTGATAGGGATAGTCGATTTACTTCACACTTTTGGGAGTGTGTTCAGAAGGCCCTTGGCACTAAGCTCCGATTTAGCACAACATTTCATCCTCAAACAGATGGGCAAACCGAACAAGTAAATCAAATTCTAGAGGATATGCTACGAGCTTGTGCTTTAGATTTTAAAGAAAGATGGTGCAAATACTTATGTTTGGCAGAATTTGCTTACAATAATAGCTACCAAGCTACAATTGGAATGACACCCTATGAAGCTTTATATGGAAGAAAGTGTAGGTCTCCTATTTTTTGGTATGAAGGTGGTGAGAAGAAAGAAATGTGGCTCAAGACAGATTTTATAAATGACACCACCAAAACTATAAAGAGCATCCGCCAAAGAATAGAGACTGCCCAGAGTCGGTAGAAAAGTTATGCCGATGTACGACGTAGGCCTCTTGAATTCGAAGCTGGGGATTTTGTATTCCTCAAAGTAGCTCTTATGAAGGAAGTGATGAGATTTGGGAAGAAAGACAAACTGAGTCCACATTATGTAGGACCTTACTTGATCACGAAAAGAGTTGGCAAAGTAGCTTACGAGTTAGAGCTACCTCAAGAAATGTCAGCTATTCACAACGTATTTCATGTCTCAATGCTGAAAAAGTACATTCCTAATGCAGACTATGTGATTGAGCCACAGACGGTACAAGTTCAAGAAGATTTGAGTTATGAAAGTCGACCTATTCAAATAATAGATCGAGAAATCAAGAAATTGAGAAACAAAGAGGTACCCTTAGTGAAAGTCATATGACAAAATCAAAGGTTTGAAGAAGCAACTTGGGAACGTGAGGATGACATGAAACAAAAGTATCCGGAGTTGTTCTATGTTTCGAGGATGAAACTTTTATAAGGTATGGAGGATTGTAATGCCCGTAAAATTCTAAAATGTTCAAAGTGGTTATATAGATTGTAATGCCCTTAAAAGGTTCAGAAATAATAATAATAATAATAATAAAAAGATAAAAATAAATATAGTGGTTCGTTATAGCTAAGATTTGAACCATGAACCTTTAAATTGGGAGATAGCCTTGATACCACTATGCCATAGGATAATTCTTGTATAGGATATACAAGGAATCTATAAAGCATATAAATGAGAAGATGAAGAGTTATTTCATCTTCCCATGAGAGAATGAAGAGTGGTTTCATCTCCCTAGGTATTAAAGAGGGAATTAAAGAGAGAAAGGAAACAAACCACTTCATCTTCCTTCTTCCTCCCTCTTGGACGAAACCTCCCCTCCCTCTTCCTCCCTCTCCATCCGAAGCTATAGGGTTTCTTGGGTTGGGGATTCTCAAGAGGGTTTTCAAGGTAATTTTCTCACAAGGGTTGGTGTTGCTAGAGGATCAAACTTCATCCTTCTTCCTCCTTTTCCACCGAAACTCCATCTCCTTGATTGTCCTTCTCATCAGAACCCATAGGGCTCTTGGTTGGGGTTCTCAAGAGAGGTTTCAATGGAATTCTCTTACAAAGGCTTAGTATATGCTAGAGGATCACTCCTACGGCTAAGGAAAGGGGGAAGATCTTCATCTCACAAAAAAAACCCTAGCGGTATATTAGTAAAGATAGCGAGAGGATGTAAGTATTTTTCACCTGCAGTATAAGTAACTTTTCGATTTGTATATCTAGCTTCTATTACCATGTTTTGTTCAGATTTATAAAGTATAGTGCTTTTTGAAGCAAGACATAAGATCACAAAGATGCTTCCCTTACGAGTTTTGGGGATGAAGAGCATGATTAGATGTCTTGAAATGCTTCCTAAATGGGTTTTTTGGAAGTTTGAGCATGTTAAGTGTTTGTTAAATGAAAATGTTAGTATGTTATATATAAAGAAGGTATTTTACTTTAAATGACATGTACCGGGCCATTAGATCGGCCACGGGTCCTAGACCGCCCTTAGTAAGTTGTCCTAATAAGTTCGGTGGCTGGTTACTGATGTCACGGCGATTTGTGTCATGGTACCGTTTCAAATTAATTACCGAACCCCCTAACTACACTAATATAGCATAGTAGATGACTCGGATCATTTCCCAACGAGTGTAATAGATAGAATAGTAAACTTAAGATTTCTAATTATTGCTAATCCTACTGAATGGGGGGTTTGGGATTTGAGCTCTAACCTACGGTTGCAAGGAAATTAAAACTCTAAACTAACATGCAATGACTGAATCAAATAATGCAGGAATTAAATCAATAAAAACTAGAAGATGAAATAAATGATCTAATCAACCCAAGATAGGCCCGGTGAATGAACAAGATCTTCCGGCTAAGTCCAGCGAAGCTCAATCGAGACTCCACAAACGGTAATGGATGTGGATGGTGCAAACTCCTGAATCCAGTAGTTTGATGGATGCTCCGAACTCTCGTGGATCCGGTTGAGCTCGAAGAAGTGTCGTCGGGGTGGAACTCCTCCTCGAATCCGAAAGAGAAGGTGGATGAGCTGTGGAGATGGAGGACATCGCCGAATTCCCTCAATGAAGCGGTTCCTCCTCAAATATGTGGAGGACAATGGATGGAAGGGAGGTGACGGCGGTTGCTAGGGATCAAGGGAAAAAAAGATTTAACTAACAACCTAATGAATTAAGCAATGCATCAACGAAATCTACTGCATAAACATGATTAAAAGAGAACAATTAAAGTAAAACATGAAACTAAATATAAACTAACCAACTACAACCTAATTACTCTAAGAAGCATTTCATCGAACAATATATAAGCATGAAACAAATTCAACCGAGTTCGTGCAATCTAAACATGGAGGATTGAATTTGACTACAAACATTCATACAAACTAAACAACCAACAATTAAAATGAAATTTTGCTGGAAATTGCAGGAAAAGAAACTGGAAATGGTGCTGAAATTGGATGAAGGCCGGAGCTGTGATAGGCTGGCCGCCAGTGGCTGGAATAGAGCTGCCGGACTGTGGAGTGGCTGAGGAAGGTGGCTGTTGGAGAGCTGCTGGTCGGAACCGATCGGAGGAGAATCCCCACTCCGACTGGTCGGCGGCGACAGAGCTCGGAGCGGAGCTATGGAGCTGCTGGCGGTTTGAAGGAGAAGACGGCGACAGCAGGGCTCACGGTGAAACGGATGGCTGTCGGAGCTGTCAGAGTGAGGAGATGATAGAGGGGCTACCACCGGTCACCGGAGGATGAAGGGGATCCCCTTTCCTCTCCGGCGACCGACGAGGAAGGCGATGGCAAGTGCGGTGGTGGTCGGCGTTGGGTGGAAATCGCGGAAGAGAAGTGTCGGCTGCGGTGAAATGGGAAAATGTTTGATTTTTAAAGGCAATTTCCGTGACTGTCCGATCCAAGCCCCATTTAATCCCATCCGTCCATTAAAGCTAGGCAATTGAATCTGATTAATCCATGAACTAGGTAATGCATCCAACGGCTGAGAATTCTCCGACTTTGAATGGATGGATCTGATCCATCTGAAGGGATAATCACAATCGGTCGAATCTGGATGAAGGGATCAGATGTACAGATTAATATGTATAGACCGGATCTATCCAGACCTGGGTAAATGGCTCAGAATCAAGCTGCTTTCATCGGATGATCCATATCGCTCAGATGTGATCTCTTGATTAAATTGCTCTCGATCATGATGAAAGGTCCAGATTGATCCAACTTAAAATATCCTTCTAGCCCTAGAGGAAGCCATATTTGATCCAACTCGAGTCTAATCCATTGGCTCATCTCGATCTCCTACGATTAAGATGTAAAATTTGCATATATGTCCAAAAATTAGGAGAATTTACAATAAGGTTTAAAAATTATCCAACTCATAAAACATATAAATAATCGATAAATAAACACACGAGAGGATTAAAACAGTGATATTAAGGACCAAAATAACCTGACAAAATGGTAGTTATCAATTACCCCGAATTCTATTAGGGTTGCCTGCAAATTGGTACTACGCCGGGCTGCCCAAACAAGGATGTTATATATATATATATATATATATATATATATGATTTCTAAAGTTAACTAAAGCACAATGTTTACAAGCTTAAGTATATCTCATGTGCATGTTTCTACAAGCAAAGTATATTTCAAAATCATGTATAGCAAGTTGTGTATTTCAAGTTGAACCATTGTGTTATGTACAAATGTTTCTATATGTTTAATGCAGAAAGTTCATGCATTTCAAGTTGAATCATAGTGTTATGTACAATTGTTTTCTAAATGTTTAATGCAGAATTTTCTTAATGGAAAGTATGAGCATGTGTTTGCATGCAAGTATTCTAATAGCATGTTTTCTTAATGCGATGTTTGTGAGAATAGGAGCTACTTACTAAGCTTCATTGCTTATAGTTTGCATTCCTTATACTGCAGATAAGGGTAAAGCAAGGTTTGAGTAAGAGGGGGCAGCGGATGAAGTGCTTGGTGTGTGTGGCGGGGAGTGGTTTACGATTCTGAAGTTGCTAGAATTTATGTTATGTTAAGAACTCTGAATTTACTAATGGTTATGTTGTGTTTAAGAATGTCGAACTTGTTAGTAATATATGAGAGATGTCCTAAGGCAATCGCCTTATGTATGAACCATTTATATGATAAATGAAGATTCACTATTTGAGTATACATGTTTCATGTATTTGATTGGATCTTAAACTCATTTACTGAATGTCCACGATGCGATTCACAGCATGAGAGAATTTGTGATTGGATCACAACTAGTGAGTATCTCTACATGTGTAATTGTGATGTATCGGAATTATCCCTAGTCGATGAATTGATGGATTTGGACACCATCAATTCTGTCGAGACTAGCACGAGGTATACTCCTTGGTGTATCCAAGCACCGATTCTCACCGGGCCGAGACATAGTGATGTCCGAGTTAATCGTGGATGCTAGTTATGGTAACTAGTTCATCGAGTGACCACCGTAAGACTTCATATGGTTCTCGCATATATAGATATGTCAATGAAGTTCCGGGCTTAAGTGCGATGTTCTTCGACTTACTAGATTCAAGTCATCTTGATCATGGAGACTTATGCTTTGACATCTTAAGCAAACATCTCTAAGGAGATGTGGACCCGGATGATTGGGTATAAGTCAAGTGATCAAGGTGCTCAATAGCCTATAAAGGATTCACCACTCATGCGAGGAGATGTATACCCATGGCCTCTCGTCGGATTGTTACTAAAGTCTGCCAAAGCATTACATGTTTAGAGTAAGGTACTCTTCGATACATGTGGAGTAACTAGAATCCGTAGGACGAGGAAATGATACTTGGGCTAGGTGTGACGTAGTCAGCCTAGTGGGGACTGACACAATAGACCATGTCCTGAACCAAGTGGGTATAAGATGAGTGAAGGGAATGGGACACGAATCATTCGAGCCATCAAGGGTTTCGTAAATAGTTCGATCAACCGCTGATCTTTTTCGGTTAATTGGGGATCATGATGTACTACTAGGTGCCACTCATGATCGTTCTATAATTAATGGTTAATTATAGACGGCCAACATAAACCGAGAACCTATTTGGTCACACGCACAACGAGTGTAATCCAAAGGATTTAAAACGAGCTTGAGAATGGGATTCTCAGACCGAGAGAAACTATGTTTGGTTGGACCAAACATAAAGCGAGCATGAAATTGTTTCAGTCGCAATGGACGCGTGGATGGGCCGTGTCTTATGAAGACATAATGGATGGACCAAAATGGTTTGGTTCTAATCCAATGGATGAGAATAAACCAAAGGGTTTGGTTTATTTTAAACGAATGAACCAAAAGTTGGTTCGGTTCGTTTTAACTTAAAATAAACCATCATGGTTTGGTTTATTTTAACTTATCCTAATGGAGCGGGTTAACGGGCTTTATGGATATGATCCATTAACCATTAAGAGAATTAGTTCTCTATAAAAGAGGGCTTAAGGGATTGTTAAACCCTAACTAATCCAAACCCTAGCCCCCTTGAGTTGCCGCCCACCTCCACCTTGGAGTTATTTGGCGCCAACCCTAAAGCTGCCGCCGCCCAGCTTGTGTGCAAGCGTCCAAGTCTTTGCCGGCGTCCAAGCTTCAGCCGGAGAACCTCCGGCGACCCTCCGGCGATCTCCTTTGGGTTCGGTGATAAGGTGAGCTTCCATCTTTCCTTAGCCGGCCTCTATTCCTCCACCAAAAGCTGTCCAGTTTTTCTGGACAGCTTGTTTCTTTGTTGTCGGAGCGTCGTTTGGACGACGGTTAGTGCTCCGACAGCGGCTAACTTACCGGGGATTTGATCTCTGGTAATCCTCTGAGGTGGGGGACGAAGGATTCGTCAAACGGTTGACGAATACCTCTCCGGAGAAGCGAGTTTTGAGAACTCGTTTTAGGATCCGAATTTGGATTCGGATCGTGATCATCTCTCGATCACGTCGTCTTCAACACGAGGCTAGTAACCCGTACGAAGACGAAGCTCGTGACTTAGCGAAGTCATCCCGAGGAGCTCGGCGTGGATACGGATAGAGACGATTCTTACGATGATCGTTCCGGTTGATGCCGTTCCCGCTACACGTCATACGAAAGGTATAACGTAGATAAATTTCTTTTATTGCAAATTTTAATTTACGGTTATGTCTACACTTGTTGTAATATGCATGCGTGTGTTGTGTGTGTTGTAATAAATATAGATTTATTATTTTTTAATTGCTTCCGCTGTGCTCATGTTTACGAAACATGATCGAACACACACATGCCGTGGTGCCGGAAACCCAACAGAACTTGCTAGTATTATGATATGTTAAAGACCTTTGAATTTGCTAATGTGCTATTATGTCATGTTAAAGACCTTTGAACTTGCTAGTGTGCTAGTGTTGATGTTATGTGCTATTGTTCATGTTAGGTGCTAGTGTTGATGTTATGTGCTATTGTTTATATTTATTTTATGTCAAAGATGCATATCATTACTATCGCCATGCATGAGGTTGAGTTATTTAAGAATGTTTTATGTTAGAAGTTATGTGCATGACTAGATATGTTAAGAACTTGTGTAATATCCCAGTGTCAACATGTCAATATAGTTGATTTATTTTTTTAGCTTCCGCTATTTCAAGTTAAGAGTTTGAATTATGATACTTGTTTAGAAACCATGTTTAGTTCTTGTTACGAGTGGTTGATACTCTTTTGTTTTAAATCTAGTATTAGTTAGTTTATAAATAGTGTAAGTGAGTTATGGAATAATTGAGTCATGTTTGGCTTCTTGACATAAAGAAAAAGATAAAGTATGGTGGTAACACCTCCTTTATTAGAGTAAAGAGGGGGGGGGGGGGGGCGGGTTACATCAACTCAACCTATGGTTACAAATAGTGACTACACACTACATGTCATTTCCTGTTATAAACAACTAAATGCATAGCCAACAAAAGGATATGTGATAACAGTTATCATACCTTAAACCTTGTATCTAGGAGATGTCCCGCTACAACCAGATCCTTGAACTCACAAAACTAAAACCGAGTAAGACAAAACTCGATATCCAAACGACATAAAATCCGAAAGTAAACTTCACAACCTAGGGCTCTAATACCAATAAAATTGTCACGCCCCGAGGGTATACTTGTCCATCGACCGAACGGTGCCCTCTAGTGATAATGTAAGATAAACACCAATACAAGACCCACCTAGCTGTCGACATCCATAAACCATATATCATAATGAAGTAACACTACCAAATAACACAACCACAAAGACACAAAGATGCGCATCGGAGCTACTGTAACATACTAACAAAATATGATTAAATTCAACATCCAAACCAAAAGCATAATAAAATCCAAATACAACACTTCACATACATGAACTATAATCCAAAAATAGCTACGAAACAAATATGAACAAAAATCCAAATGCTCGGTGTGAGATGGGATCAGCTGGCAGAGCTCCAAGCATCCTAGGAATCTTCTACTTGTTACCTGAGCGATAGTAATGTTGGGAATTGATCGTTGCTAGAGGGGGTGAATAGCGCGTTATACGTATTGATGTATAATGATCGCGTGCTTGCTATAATGTCATTATCACAGCAAAATATAGAATAATAAAAATAAAACACGACACAAGCACACAATACACAAGATATAACGTGGTTCGGAACTTTAGGGTTCCTACTCCACGGATTGGGCTCGAATGAGCCCTGGCGATGCAAACAACACCACTAAGAAATAATACTCTTTCTCGACAACAAGACGGAGGCGGAGAAACCTCTTACAATGATTACAATAGTAATACAAAGTAAATACAAGAAAGTACACTAAAATGCAAGTAAGGAAAACTTTACAACGAGCTTTTGATTACTTGATCTTTGGTTGCTTGAGAAGAGCCTTGAAAGTCTGGATTGCAACAGCAAATCCCCTCCAAATCGCCTCAAAGAACCTTGACTAAATTCTCCTCCACGAGCTCCTTTTAAAGCTTCACCTCGGACTGGATTCCACCTAGTAGTCGACTGATCGTGATCATCAGTCGACTGCTCCTGTAGCCATTGTGAGACAACAGCTTAATCCACGTTGGATAAGTTCCAACGGATACACTGACAGTCGACTTCCATAACATAGCAATCGACTGCTAGGGCCATAGCCGACTGACCAGTCGGCTACCAAGCATTATGCTCCCGTAACCCCGACTAGCAGTCGACTGCCATCTATGGTAGTCGATCATTGCTCAACTCCCATCGATCGACTATCCATCGCGTCGATTGCGACTATTTCCTACAATAAACACCGATGGGCCGACTGAGCGGTTCGATCGCCATAATCCACCGACATCGCGTCGTCGGCTACCAAGTGTCAAAACACTTGACCATTCGACTGGTCCAAATCCCCAGTCGAATGATAACCTCAACCATGAGGTTTAACACCAAGTATGATGCCCTCATACTTGCTAGACCGCCCTTAGCCTAGACCTAAGCCTTCTAGCCACCTCCGTCAGCCTCATTCGATCGGATCCCTCCAAGTCATCCATGACTTGTTCATCCATACGCTAGCCTTCAGATGCTTCCATCAGCTATTGTCATGCTAACGTAGTCTACTCCACCAAGGCACATTGGACTTATACTGCCAAGACTCCCGCTTGGACTTTACACCACCAACCATTGGACTTATGCTGCCGAGACTCCACCCTTGGACTTTACGCCGCCAATATCACCCCTTGGACTTCCCTTGCCAACCCATGTTCGACTTTCCATTTGCCAAGACTCAAGCTTGGACTTTCCCTTGCCAAGACCCTTGCTTGGACTTTCCTTGTCAACCCATGTTGGAATTTCCAATTGCTAAGACACAAGCTTGGACTTTCCCTTGCCAAGACCCATGCTTAGACTTTCCATGCCAAGTATACAAGACTTAGACTTCTCCATCATATGGTCAACCCCATGTCAACCATATAGTCAAACAATGGTCAAACCATCATCAAACATCAAAATACCACTTGAGTCAAACTCGAGTCCGGTCAATCATGACCTGGATCGATTGCACCAACAATCTCCCCAAAACATTGTCAAACATCAAAACACTACTCGAGTCCAACTCGAGTATGGTCAATCGTGACCTGGGTCGATTGCACCAACAGGGAAAACTCAGGGTCTGTGGTGGTAAATATAAAACTCAGCGGTAAAGAATAGATAATGCATGAACTAAATAAATGTAAGGAGATGAACAAAAATACAGTCTAAAGGTACAATAAATAATCACCAATATAATATAACCAATGCGTATACTAAAAGGATCAACTGAACAACACAAGGTACTGTCATACCTGGAGCTTTGTTGTCACGCCCCGGGAGTATGTCGTGCCGAAAAGCAAACGGACGACATCTCCCCTGTACGTGGCAACATATCGGGTTAATACAAGGCCCGTAGGCCCACAACAACAATATATAAATGGACAATACCAAACAATATATCCACAACAACACAAGAGGTGCGCATCGGTGCGACTCTAACATACTACACAAAATAACGTACAAATTCACAGCCAGATACAACACTGATTATACATGGCCATAATACAAAATAACAGCGGAAGCAAATACGTGGAAAACCCCAAATGTTCGGTGTGAGATGGGATCAGCTGACGGAGCTCCGAACGTCCAAGGAATCTTCTACCTGTTATCTGGGCGACAGAAAACCCAGGGTCCAGGGGTGGTGAGTATAAACTCAGGGGTAATATATAGAAAGTGCATGAACAACATATAAGGATAGATCTACAAGTATACATGTGAAGATCTACAGGTATACAGCATGAGTCCAATAGACATACAGTCATATCAAACTCTAATAACAAGTAACTACAGTAAAATCATACTCAAGGTATATACTAAACTGATCAACTGAACATAAAGTAATGTACTAACGTACCTGACGGTCTGTAACGTCATATGCTAGATCATCCTGAACAGGTATACTATAACAGAACCATATAACGTACCAGGTCAATCCCATACCTGACCAATACTCAGACATATGAACAGTATACACCTGTATAATAACCCGGTCCGTACCACACAATGACATGATGCTAATCAAATGCATATAACAGTCTGAATCAACGCATGTATCATGCTCAACACATAGCAGTAAATAACATGCAAATGACATGTATCATGATGTACAAGCATGTGCAACAATCATAGCTCAAACAAATGCAGCATCTCACAGGCATATATAAAACATATATCAAATACATGCATACATATATATCAACAATGCATATGCATGGTCATGCCTGCGCACCCCACTCGCTACCACGACTCCAGTGTGGCCTAGGTGGCACGACATGACAACTATCCCGACTCCAGCCGCCACCACTCTCGAGTGACCGAGTTGGGTAGTATGAAACAGTAGCTAGCCCGCTATAGAGCTATATGCTACCCACACGGGGGTCCCTGCTACTAGCTGCTTCGTCCCTACCCATGAGTAGACGAGCACCGCACCCAGGACAACTGCACATCACACGACCACTGTCTATAGTGGGTGAGTGCGCTAACTACCACTCCGCACAGTGGCCAAGTGCGCATCTCTAGCTACCACCATCCATAGTGGCCGAGAACGGCACGCACAACAATGCTCTGCCCTCAACCCTCCAACCACTACCCCGAGTGGCCGGGGAGGCAGGATGACTGACGACTCGTCTCAACCACAAGGCAGACTACGTCGGTAATGATGCATAGCTCACACAAAAATCCTCGCAACACTCCCTAACTCATGGGGAGACCTAGTCAACCATGCAAGGACTTTAATCCATAAGACTCTCTCTATCACACAGAGTCATACACACCTGACAGTCAACCATGCTAAGACCTCTAGTCAGTATCGAGATACCATCAACCGTCCATATAACCATACTCAGGCACACAATCCATAATGGATATACCATCACACTAGGACCTCTAGTCCATGGTCACATACTGACAACCATACACTTATCTATACACAGACAACTAGATCTATCATAAATGCACCACTAATATGGATATGATATAACAATTGACTCCATAATCCAATCCATCACCTAACCCTAGTGATGTAATCAAGAATGCAATGAAGTCACAAAGATAACCCTAACCACCTGTACTTACTGAACATCCATCAGCTAATACATAATAGGGTTAATAGTTCCTATCCGAGCTAGATAATCAATGAAGTACCAGAGTTTATATCTCAAAGGTCAAGGCAGTACAAGCATATGATTAAACATGAGTGGATTTAAGGTAAACAGGTATAAACATACATATCCAAGATCATGCACAGGAATTTGATCAAAACTACGGACCGGTAGATATTACCACGTCATAATCCGTGCTATCCGTCTCCACGTCCATGTATTATTCCATCGCAACCTGTGCTCTGATTTCTATTATTTACCCCCCATTCTTTGCTCCATAGGATCATGTTAATGGCGACTAACAATGACTCCCAGGACAACAACTAGTGGGGTAACCGACGGTGGAGCTGCAGTTGCGACAAGGAAATGCTCAGATTCACGGGACCAACAACCATCGATCATAGGCCACTACCACGGCTGAAGGTAGGCCAAAAATACTAGTGCAGAGGATAGTAATGAAAAGCGGTATCGCCTGCACGACTGCGGTGATGCAAGAGCAGAGGAACTGAAACAACAGAGATCAAAAGCCAAAAGCACCATCACTAAATAAGAAATTCTTGCCTAAGCGGCGGCGACGGTAGATCCATCCCGCAGTAGCTGAAATCAAAGGGAAACTATTGATAATGGCGATCCACCTCGATCGGAATAGGTAGACGACAAAAATCAGCCGACAACAGCTCCGACCGGGCTGATGACGGGGAGTTCCGATAGTGGTGATAAGGCAGCATCGGGCGGAATCGACTAGCTTGGCGTCGACGGTGGCAAATCGTCGACAGAGGTGAGCTGCGACAACGAACAGGGAAAAGGGCAGAGCGGCCGATCAAGGCGATCGGAGGAGCTGGCTTGGTGGTTGCAGTGATCGCCCCATGTGTTGAAACAAACCTGATGGCTGGAAGAGCTCGCTGCCGCCAAGATCAGGAGGGAGAGGCACCGACGATGGAGCACCGCGGAGGACAAAATCGCCGGCAGTCACTGTGGGTCGGAAGAGATGAGAAGCGAGGAAGAAGCAGGAATCGTGATTGAAACCTAACCCTAGCGACTTTATCGCCATCCGCCGACGGAATCGCCAAGATCCCCAAATGAGAAACCCATTGTTCCTCGACCGGAGATCAACTCAGTGGCGGCACCGTCGAGCTATTTCTCACCGAAACACCGACGAGCTAGGATTTCGGACGATGGCAGAAGCACTGGCACGAAGAAATCGCGAGCGAGGAGAAAGAAGCAAATCACGATGGAAGAAGCCGGAAATCGCGATCGAGAAGCTTTAAAAGTGGTTCGGCAGTTTAGTCCACATCAATCGGTTCAAGTCCAACTGAACCCAAGTTAAGCCCAACTCAAACCCAAGTCTAATCCAAACAGATTTAGCTCAATTTCAGCCCAAGCCCCAAATCCAGCCCAAGCCCAATACAACCCAATGGGCTCAGCCCAATAAGCTAATCAACTCAATTAGCCCACTAATTAAGCCCAATTAATCTACTCATTAACCTCAATTAATTAAAGAGTTAATTCATAGATTTTTTTTTTCGTATTTTACATTCTCCCCCACTTATAAAAATTTGGTCCCCAAATTTCCGACTTATATACTTGTATGATATGTCAAAATAATCATCTCAAGTATCCGGAGAAAAGTCACACCTTAAGTGACTAAGTGGTTACTGAGCTCGAATATTATATTCCAGCTCTTATATACACTCTCAACCGACCTCTTAAAGGTAAACAACTGTACCAAAGTGGAGCTCTATATCCGTAACCGATGGGAGACTTTGTCAGAATCGTAAGGTGAATCATGAATCACTATCAGAAATGATACTCAAGGATACTCTATAAATATAATTCCATCAAGCGATCCAACGGAGTCCATCTTACGGCTCGGAAGAAAATGAGCAAACCTAGCTAATCGATCATCGATTACCCAAATCCTATCAAGTCATTTCCGAATTCTAGATAATCTCCCAACACAGTCTAACGTACTAGGCTCCCACTTCCATCACGGTACATAACCCTACCGATCACAATATTCCACCTTTGCTTGTTGGCATACCCAACATCAAACTACGAAATCAACCGTGTCCCATATATCGTCCCACCATCATGAACGTCTCAATACTCACTATTTTCGGATACACTCCGAATAAATCATCACTCTCGAATGAAGAGTCTCCTGAAACAACTCTTCCTAAATCGAAATACAACTCTGGGAACCACTATCCTTCCCAGAGACGGAGATTAATTCTCACAAGAGAAATTAATCTAAAGTCCAAAATTCACTCTGTCACACAGAACTGAAAGTAACTGGAAGACTATAATGATTAATCTCGCTAGTTTCTCAACCAGCATACACATAACATACGTCTCATACCACTGCATCGGAATCACTCTAATCCCTGAAATGATGCATCTGCGTACAATACTCTTCCATCCATATCGGACAGATTAATTAACACTGACCCAAAAGTTAGTCACCTTCTAGGCCCTGAAACCTAGCTTCACAAACTTCCGACCAGGTGATTGCCATCACCTTCTTGGTCCCACAAGTCGACGATATAGTATCGCTAGAACATGTTATTCTCATCTATGGTAAATACCAAATCAATCTAAAGAAACCACAACTTCCTTCAAGATTGGGAATATATCCATAAATATATCCTCCACAGATATGATGACAATCGATCTCAAATACTCCAAGAGTACTTGATTTCTCAAGTCCATGAATGACTAAATCGTCGATAGGTCTAACGACCTTATCAATCATCTCCTAAAATTCATACCAAGTATGAAATGTCATCTTCTACACACCTGCATCCTTTTACTCTAAGCTACAGATAGCTCAATCATCACACCGACAATGATAATTGTATGACACTAAGTCACTACAATATCAACCCTCCAGTCGTAGATCAACCCTAGGGTATACACAGGTGTCATTTAGCTGACCTAAACAGATCATCTATCCACAACGAAGGATATTCATTCTCAACTACTGCATTCCAATCATCGATAATCGATGCATAACCTCAAAGTCTGACTCTCTCCCAACAAAGAGTTACAAGTCTTCTCAAGAAGAAACACTGAGGCAGATAAATCTCCCATAGTGTTTAGCAACACTGATACCCATAAAATCATCTCCCGGTATGAGGTCCCCAATATCAGGACTATTCTCGAAATCACCTCAATCGCATATTCCACTTGCCCATGCAGTGGCAAGCCTAGGAGTTTATCCAAAACTATATCCGAATACTCTCGAATTATACGTACATCCGAGAGTCCTAGTATACCAACGCTCCAACAATCCAACTATCCGTAAGGATATGTCTATAGTAGAGGTATGTCTAGCAAAGGTCAAGAGTATCCCTTGACTTTTTGGTTGTCGATCAACATCTCGCCTAACGGTAGAGAAAAATCACCAACTCACAAATCGATAGGAACCCTTTGAACCCTATCAAAGAATGTTCTAGACAAAGATACCTGTAAACTACCAGTATCTCTCGATATATCCGCAAATAGGATAACCTAAAGTAATACCCCGAAGGACCGATCCTTCGATCTTCTATACTTTTTCTCGAGTAATCATGTAAACTTGTCCAACATCTGTTCTGGACGGCCGAGCTCATGTAGATGCAAAAGACTATCATGGAGGAACTGAAATCAACTGCTGAAAATGGAGGTACAAACTGAAACAACTACAATGGAGATGGTAAACACTGTTGTACTGGCAAAAGATATACATCCGGCTGTAAAATACTGAAGAACTGTCGACATCGTAGCACGCTCCAACTCTGCGAAAGGTACAGCTGCAACTGGAGAATACTGCGTAGATACGACTATCGTCATAAAATCTCTCTCCTCTGAACAAATCATAACCATGCAGGAAGGTAGCGATTCTTTATCGTCGGTAAGGTACTTGATTGTTATGCAGATATGCGAATCTTACGAGATGTCTTGGTATCGCTAAGTAACTTACTTCTTAGGATGAAAGTATCAAAGAACTCCAACTATATGGGGTAGTAGATCGCGATGTGATAACCTAATCTTACGTAATAATCTCTTTGAGGTTGTGGATCGTCCGCTCGAAAGCATCATCCATAGTCTTCAACTGAGTCTTTAAAATACATACTCTCCTCGTAGATACTGGCTGCTTATAGTAGAAACAGATACAATGGTCCATCGAATAATCTGACTCTGTGTCTCGTCGTAACCCGCACTGCACACACATAATCTCCCTTCGGAGTCTTTCCTCTGAGTTCACTGATAAACATGAGAAGCTACTGACAATCTGCAATCGCTCTTCTATGATCGGAAAACTCTCCAATAGTCGCTCGTGACTTACGACTTTAATCTTGCTCCTTTTTATCCAACATTTGGAGACTTCTAATTCCAATAATTTGACTTGCAATATATGCTTATCAAATCTCCAACTCTTAAAACACTTACTACGGAGTCATTTCTATACACATGACTCGGTCTAAGGACTTCCTAGGATACGGTAGAGATCCAAACATCCTGATAAAGATGTCAACCGATAACCTGTGGGTGGCCAAAACCAACCCAATCACATTCTCGAGCTATTAGGGGGGTCGTAACCCTCACGAGTCTAACGACTCTGCATGGTACTTTCGTCACCAGACGATCACCCAACCTAAAGCTCAAGAATTCCCTGACGATGAGTCAAAAAAAAAATGACGTGGGAAAATACTATCTCACAACATCACTGAACTGTGACTAAGTGATACGTTATTTCCCATAGGTTATTTCCTATATCTTACACCAAGTACCGGCTAAATCCGGATAATGGTATGCAGCTAACTTAGCTTCTTCTGTATAACACGAGTTAAGTACTCAAAAGTACCCTCAACGTTATACAACCTAGAACGACCAACTCAGAGATCAAAATCCCTATGAATATCACCAAAATAATCCTCTACTATCTGCATCAGCAATAGTGTACTCGCACAGTTCATTACCCCATAGGTAATGATCTGACTAACATAATTAGTGAAAATCCTCAGGACTATAATCCTTGATCTCCACAAGAGATGTGCCTACCTAATCCCTGCTTTCTGACTAGGTATCAGTCGGCTCTCAAAGGTAATTACCTTTTCGATAGCAGGTACATATCTAATAACCTCAACATATCATTCCCGTGGTCAAACTTAAACCACGGTTACGAATACTAACCAATATCCTACAAGTCATCCATGTTATAAGCAACTAATTGCATAACCAATAGGAGGATATGTAATAACAATTATCATACCTTAAACCTTGTAGCTCGGAGATGTTCGCAACAGCCAGATCCCAGAACTCACAAACCAAAACTAAGTAAAGCAAAACTCGATGTCCGAACGAGATAAAATCCGAAAATGGACTTCGCAACCTAGGGCTCTGATACCAATAAAATTGTCACGCCCCGGGAGTATGCCGTGCCGAAAAGCAAACGGACGACATCTCCCCTGTACGTGGCAACATATCGGGTTAATACAAGGCCCGTAGGCCCACAACAACAATATATAAATGGACAATACCAAACAATATATCCACAACAACACAAGAGGTGCGCACTGGTGCGACTCTAACATACTACACAAAATAATGTACAAATCCACAGCCAGATACAACACTGATTATACATGGCCATAATACAAAATAACAGCGGAAGCAAATACGTGGAAAACCCCAAATGTTCGATGTGAGATGGGATCAGCTGACGGAGCTCCGAACGTCCAAGGAATCTTCTACAGTTATGGCGATGAAAACCTGTGGTCGAGGGTGGTGAGTATAAACTCAGGGGTAATATATAGAAAGTGCATGAACAACATATAAGGATAGATCTACAAGTATACATGTGAAGATCTACAGGTATACAGCATGAGTCCAATAGACATACAGTCATATCCAACTCTAATAACAAGTAACTACAGTAAAATCATACTCAAGGTATATACTAAACTGATCAACTGAACATAAAGTAATGTACCAACGTACCTGACGGTCTGTAACGTCATATGCTAGATCATCCTGAATAGGTATACTATAACAGAACCATATAACGTACCAGGTCAATCCCATACCTGACCAATACTCAAACATATGAACAGTATATGATCACCTGTATAATAACCCGGTCCGTACCACACAATGACATGATGCTAATCAAATGCATATAACAGTCTGAATCAACGCATGTATCATGCTCAACACATAACAGTAAATAACATGCAAATGACATGTATCATGATGTACAAGCATGTGCAACAATCATAGCTCAAACAAATGCATCATCTCACAGGCATATGTAAAACATATATCAAATACATGCATACATATATATCAGCAATGCATATGCATGGTCATGCCTGCGCACCCCACTCGCTACCACGACTCTAGTGTGGCCTAGGTGGCACGACATGACAACTATCCCGACTCCAGTCGCCACCACTCTCGAGTGACCGAGTTGGGTAGTATGAAACAGTAGCTAGCCCGCTATAGAGCTATATGCTACCCACACGGGGGTCCCTGCTGCTAGCTGCTCCGTCCCTACCCATGAGTAGACGAGCACCGCACCCAGGACAACTGCACATCACACGACCACTGTCTATAGTGGGTGAGTGCGCTAACTACCACTCCGCACAAGGGCTGGCGCATCTCTAGCTACCACCATCCATAGTGGCCGAGAACGGCACGCACAACAATGCTCTGCCCTCAACCCTCCAACCACTACCCCGAGTGGCCGGGGAGGCAGGATGACTGACGACTCGTCTCAACCACAAGGCAGACCCAGTCGTCAGCATGCATGAAATGTAATGATGCATAGCTCACACAAAAATCCTCGCAACACTCCCTAACTCACGGGGAGACCTAGTCAACCAAAAGTCAACCATGCAAGGACTTTAATCCATAAGACTCTCTCTATCACACAGAGTCATACACACCTGACAGTCAACCATGCTAAGACCTCTAGTCAGTATCGAGATACCATCAACCGTCCATATAACCATACTCAGGCACACAATCCATAATGGATATACCATCACACTAGGACCTCTAGTCCATGGTCACATACTGACAACCATACACTTATCTATACACAGACAACTAGATATATCATAAATGCACCACTAATACGGATATGATATAACAATCGACTCCATAATCCAATCCATCACCTAACCCTAGTGATGTAATACAGTAACCCAAACTGAAGTCACAAAGATAACCCTAACCACCTGTACTTACTGAACATCCATCAGCTAATACATAATAGGGTTTATAGTTCCTATCCGAGCTAGATAATCAATGAAGTACCAGAGTTTATATCTCAAAGGTCAAGGCAGTACAAGCATATGATTAAACATGAGTGGATTTAAGGTAAACAGGTATAAACATACATATCCAAGATCATGCATAGGAATTTGATCAAAACTACCAGACCAGGTAGATATTACCCACCTGATACGCAATCCGTGCTATCCATCTCCACATCCATGTATTTATGACAATTAAAGTCCTGTAACAATAGGTTACAGTTAAGTATCATCACACATCTAATGATCGAATCAAATCCTACATCATCCTAGTATCTCGATCAACTAAATCAATATTAACAATCGAGTAATACTAAATCTAAGCTATAGCAATAGCTTACCATCCAGTCTCACACACCGATCGGATCAGACCATAGGAAAAACATCTCATTGACCCCAATTGCTGCCGGAAAGTCCAAGCTCCGTATCCATCTCACCTAGCCTAGTACCCGTTAAGCAGCTTCTGGATCCATGGTAACCTAGCCCTGTACAATTCTTCAACCAACTGTAATTCTAATGTCAATACAAGCTAAAACCCAAAACAACAATATGGAATACATCAATAACATCGGATCTGACTTACCCAAATTCAATCTCAGTTACTCAACCTTTGGATCCAACAATTGAAGTTTCAAATCTGGAAGGATCACCTTATTCCATCGCAACCTGTGCTCTGATTTCTATTATTTACCCCCCATTCTTTGCTCCATAGGATCATGTTAATGGCGACTAACAATGACTCCCAGGACAACAGCTAGTGGGGTAACCGACGGTGGAGCTGCAGTTGCGACAAGGAAATGCTCGGATTCACGGGATCAACAACCATCGATCATAGGCCACTACCACGGCTGAAGGTAGGCCAAAAATACTAGTGCAGAGGATAGTAATGAAAGGCGGTATCGCTCGACGATCATGTGATGCAAGAGCAGAGGAGCTGAAACAACAGAGATCAAAAGCCAAAAGCACCATCACTAAATAAGAAATTCTTGCCTAAGCGGCGGCGACGGTAGATCCATCCCGCAGTAGCTGAAATCAAAGGGAAACTATTGACAATGGCGATCCACCTCGATCGGAATAGGTAGACGACAAAAATCAGCCGACAACAGCTCCGACCGGGCTGATGACGGGGAGCTCCGATAGTGGTGATAAGGCAGCATCGGGCGGAATCGACTAGCTTGGCGTCGACGGTGGCAAATCGTCGACAGAGGTGAGCTGCGACAACGAACAAGGAAAAGGGCAGAGCGGCCGATCAAGGCGATCGGAGGAGCTGGCTTGGTGGTTGCAGTGATCGCCCCATGTGCTGAAACAAACCTGATGGCTGGAAGAGCTCGCTGTCGCCAAGATCAGGAGGAAGAGGCACCGACGATGGAGCACCGCGGAGGACAAAATTGCCGGCTGCCGCTGTGGGTCGAAAGAGACGAGAAGCGAGGAAGAAGCAGGAATCGTGATTGAAATCTAACCCTAGCCGCAACGGCGGCGACGACATCGCCGGTCCGCCGACGGAATCGCTGAGATCCCCAAACGAGAAACCCATTGTTCCTCGACCGGAGATCAACTCAGTGGCGGCACCGTCGAGCTATTTCTCACCGAAACACCGACGAGCTAGGATTTCCGACGATGGCAGAAGCACTGGCACGAAGAAATCGCGAGCGAGGAGAAAGAAGCAAATCGCGATGGAAGAAGTCAGAAATCGCGATCGAGAAGCTTTAAAAGTTGTTCGGCGGTTTAGTCCACATCAATCGGTTCAAGTCCAACTGAACCCAAGTTAAGCCCAACTCAAACCCAAGTCTAATCCAAACAGATTTAGCTCAATTTCAGCCCAAGCCCCAAATCCAGCCCAAGCCCAATACAACCCAATGGGCTCAGCCCAATAAGCTAATCAACCCAATTAGCCCACTAATTAAGCCTAATTAATCTACTCATTAACCTCAATTAATTAAAGAGTTAATTCATAGATTTTTTTTTTTTCGTATTTTACATTTGTCGCTCTACAACTCATACAACCTGAACACATAAGTCACAATATAACCCATACAACATGAAAGAACATCACTAAGCATATAATCAACACACTGCCCTATGAACCTATAAGCAACATCATAATACTGATCATAGGCGTACAACATTTTGGTCCAACTCATACATTGGTATCTCACACACAACAGTATAGATCATCCAAATAACATTTAGGATGATGTACAACCAAATGCTGCAAACATAGCATAAACAAATGCAACAACACGACAAGCATATATAACTGTATCTATATATACTGATCACACTCACACAAGCATAAATATGTATATGTATATATATATATATATATATATATATATATATATATATATATATATATATATATATATATATATATATATAAATGCCCTCACACATGGCAATACAAATGCATGGTCATGCCTGCACACCCCACTCACTACCATGACCCTAGTGTGGCCTAGGTGGCACGATATGACAACTGTCCCAACTCAACAACAATCACTATTCTCGAGTGGCCGAGTGAGCAGTATGAATAAGTAGCGATAAGTTGAAGAGCTTTAAGCTACACAATGGGGGTCCCTATTACCGATCACTCCAACTGACACTACCCATGAGTGGTTGAGTGTCACACACACATGACAACTGCACGCAACTCCAACTACCACTATCAATAGTGGTCGAGTGTAGCACAACAAATGAACTGGCCTCACACTAGTTACTACTACCACGAGTAACTGTGGAGGCAGGATGACTGACGACCCTCTCAACCACAAGGGAGACCAAGTCGCCAACATGCATGTATATGAAATGAATGCACAACTATACATACGTACATCCACGACACACACTCTCTATCCCACAGAGAGTCACACAACTAACAATCGACCATGCTAGGACCTCCAGTCTGTAGTGACAGACCATTGAAAACCCACACTACCATGTATAGACATATGATACGTAATAGTTATACAACAAAAGGTAAAATGATACAACTACCAACTCTACATTAAGGACATCACTCACCCCCGAATGATTGTTCTTGATGACACGAGTCAACTCAACAACCATACTCAGCTACATACACCTGGTTAAATATCTAAATATCCACATACCATAATATCGGTAATTTATAGCAACGATGAACGAAATATGACAACAACAACAATATATCTCAAAGTACAAAGACTAGGTATCAAGCACAGAATAACATGAGTGGAGTTAAGGTACGATATTAACAGTATAGAAACTCATGCACTTAGAATAATCAACTACTTGACCATGGTAGGAAATATTACCCACCTAATATGAAGGCTGTGTTGATTGTATTCGCGTCCGTGAACCCACCCCGTATCAAAGTCCTGAGACTGTAGAATAGCAATATAATCAAAATGATCTAATCTCCACTAATCATCGATATAATCTAACCATTCAACTACAACATCAATTATAATTATCATATCACATCGGTAATTCAATGAACACCCGAGTCTATACTTACCTCACGTTGCTTTAATCTCTCCCAACTTCTCAATCTACTTAAGAATTCCGATCTCCACTTAATCTAAATGAATCAAACATCACCACACAATAAATAGGGAACTATATCATCACCACATTATTATAGCCCATTAAGATCAGTTTACTAAACAAAATTGATACACAATTATTGTAGGAAATTTGAGGCCACTAGAGGGGGGTTGAATTGCAACGATTCGTTACGTGATGAAATTCGTTTCATGTCCGTCTATAAATTTCGTTAGCGCGCAGCGGAATAATAAGGAAGCAATACGAAATAAACAAACACAAATACACAAGTATTTAACGTGGTTCGGAACCGAACGGTTCATACTCCACGGATCGGGCTCTAAAAACCCTAGCAATGCAAACACACACTACTAATCACAATAACTCCTTCTCGACACAAGTCGGAGGTAGAGAAAACTTGTAAAAATGATCTTACAACTGCAAGAATAAAATACAAGCAATATACAATGCAAATACGAAAGATAAGTAAAGAAAAACTTTACAACACTTGCTTTTGATTGCTTGAATGCTTGGTTGCTTGACTTGCACTTGGAGACCTAATTTGCAACAACAAATCGCCCCAAAAGCTCTCAAGAACCGGATGGCTTTTTCTCCTCCACGAGCTCCATTTATATTTTCTGCCTGGGCTGGAAAAAACCAATTAGTCGACTGATCGGGACCATCAGTCGACTGATCACACTGTTGCTGTGAGACAATGGTGTAATCCATGTTGGAAAAATCCAATGGCTAGGACATCAATCGACTGATCATGACCATCAGTCGACTGTTCAAGCCATCACTCGACTGCTGATCGCAGCGGTCAAGGGAGACTCCATTCTGTGCCCCAAAACTCGAGCATCAGTCAACTGATCACACGATCAATCGATTGCTCGACCAATCAGTCGACTGCCCACCTATGACAGTCGACTGATAGGGCAATTCCTACAGTCAAACCCTAGTTGACTCATGCCAGTTGACTGCCATATGACACCAGTCGACTGACACACCTCAAACATGTGGTTTTAACCTCAACCATGAGGTTTAACCCAAGTATGGTGTGTTAGGGCAATCTCTTGCCGTAATATGGTTTTGATGGTGTGGCAAAGGGTTTAAGTTAGTTTGATATGTTGATTTGATATGTGCGTTGAAGTCGTGCAGGACTTAGTAATTCGCACATAGAGCCATGGCGAGTTTCACATCTCATGACTCGTGCCTTGAGTCGGTGAAGGATAGCTTTGCGGAAGCCGTGCGCTTGGAGCATCCGAGGGACCGCCGGACGAGAAGCTTGGAGTGAAGCCGGAGGAAGTAGACTTCGAGGCAAGAGACGCGAAGGAGCATTGCGAGCCGTGCGCTGATGCCGCTGAGGGACGTGGCGAACGAAGAGAACGAAGGCGTCGGCGAGGGACTCAGAGATGAGAGTGAGCGATTGTAACCCGGGAAGGGTAGTTTGTCGAGTGTAGTGGTATATGATCGATTGGATTATGGCCAGCAGTCGCCATCGATGGGCGATCATTGCCAGACCATCGACCGGGCTGAAAGCGCGATCGGTAGTCAATAGGGTTTGACCGCAGACCGTTCGTAGGCCGAGGCGCCGATTACGGAGAAGCGTGATCGTGATGAGTCCATCGGGCCGATCGCCAAGAGTTCCGTTGGACTACAACGATCGAGATCCGACGTGTTCGGAGTCCGTTGTAGTGACGGTAGTCGACTGCCAAGGGCGGCAGTCGACTGATGGCGGCCAACGGGAAGAAATCAGCCCTCTCTATAAAAAGAGAGGGTGTAAGCCTTTGAGAGGCTAATGCTTATGCTCCAAGTGATCTTCCTAGTGCCCCACAAGCTCTAAACTCTTCTTACTTGCTTTTACTCCATTCTATTTGTAAGAAGAGTGATCTTGATTGTAAAGGTTACCTCCACCTAGCTTGGTGCAAAGGAGAGACCAATATTGGATTGGCTTTGAAGGAGTGATTCACCTCGGACGAATCGGGATCGTGGATTAGCGGCGTAGCCGTGAACCACGTTATATTCTTTGTTAGTGATTGTTTTCTCGTATTTCTATTTGTTTGTCTTCATTAGTCTTCCGCTTGCGCTAATTAGTTTTGTAGACGAGCAAATACCGACATCCAAACGAAAAGGGCTATTCACCCCCTCTAGCCGGCCGTACCGATCCCCTACAAGTGGTATCAGAGCCAAGGAAAGCTTGTCGAGGACTAACCGCCACAACAAGCAACATTTAAAATTGCCGGCTCAAACATCCACCCACCGAAGTTCGACGACGAATTCTCTTGGTGGAAAAAGAGAATGGAGGTATTCTTCGAGACCGATTTTGATATTATGCTAATAATGGAAAATGAGTTCGAGTTGCCTAGGGATGAAAAGGGTGAACAAATCGAAAAATCACGATGGACTAAGAAGCAAAGAGAGGAGCACCTTGCGAACTCAAAGGCAAAACATCATCTTTTCAATGTGCTCCCCCAACAAGAGATCAACCGGATCGGAGAATGTGCTAGCGCCAAAGAGATGTGGGAGAAGCTTATAGAACTCCATGAAGGCACATCCGAGGCCAAGCTAGCAAGGAGAGACCTCCTCCGCTCCCAACTATCCAATATAAAACTAGAAAAGGGAGAAAAGGTAACCTCACTACACTCTAGGTTTAAAGAAATTTTAATTGGGCTAACAAGTGTAGGTGAGAAGCTATCAAACCGGGACATGCTCATGAAGGCTATAGATGCCTTTCCCCGGTCCTCAAAGTGGAGCTCCATGGTGGATTCGTTCTACATCTCCAAGAACTTGGAAGTAAGTACCTTGGAGGAATTTTTCTCAACAATGGAGCTCCACGAAACTAGGCTTGAAGGAATACAAGAGGAGCCTAGAATTCAACCCTCAAGAGGAGTAGCATTGTTGGCAAATAAGGGGAAGAAGAAGATGGAAATCCCCTCCTCCTCCGATGACGAAGCGTCTTCCTCCTCCATGGATAGCATGGAAGAAGCCTACATGGTAAGGAAGGTAAGACGTGCATTTAAGAATTTTAGATTTGATAAATCTCATGATAGGAATAGAAGACCAAGGGGGAAGGTCATATGCTACAATTGCCAAGGAGAAGGGCACATAAGGGATAACTGTCCCCTCCTAAACAAAAGCAAAGAAGAAAATAAAAAGAAGGAAGAAAAGAAGAAGAAAAAGGGGAGCAAGAAGAAAAAGGAAGAGGAGAAGAAGACAAAGGAAAAGGGAAAGGTCAAAGCCCTAAAGGCAAGGACTTGGGATGACCCATCCTCATCCTCTTCATCATCATCGGATGAGGAGAATGCCTTTGTCACCAATTTGGCCTTGATGGCCTTTGATGACTTGGATTGCTCTTCCTCTAAAAATGAAGAATCAAGCTCAAGAGGAGAGAGCTCAAGTGAAGGGGGAGCTTCTACATCCTCCTCATCCGAAGAAGAAGAAGAAGATATGAAAACTATGGTAACGAAAGCTTCTCCTAAGAAAATAGTTTCCATAATTTCTAGTTTAACTAAGGACTTATTTGGAATGAAAAAGAAAAATAAAAGCATGCTTAATCAAATTAAGGCATTGGAAAATAAGCTAGAAAATGCATGCTTAAATGATAATATTTCTTCTAGCTTAAATGATGCATGCTCACATGATTATATGCCTTTGGATGTTAATGATGCATGCATAGAGGAAAATAGGGCATTAAGGGAAAAGGTAGATTATTTAACCAAAGCCCTAGAGAAATTCACAATTGGCTCCAACACCTTAAATATGATCTTAGGGAGCCAAAGAGCTAGTTTCAACAAGAAAGGCCTAGGATACAAAGAAAAGAAAAATGAAAAGGCCTATAAATGCCTAATAGCTAGGGGACAAGATAAAAAGAAAGTAATTGCTAGGAAATGGATCCCCAAGGAGTATTTAGTGAACCCAATAGGAAAGAATTTATTTTGGGTTCCAAAATCCATCCTTAAGGGTTAGAAAACCCCTAGGGTAGTCAACCATATGAACTTGACCTATATCATATTTTGGTTGACTTAGGATGACGGGACAACATTTTTTAGATAGTGTTGGGTGATGATAACATGCCCATAAATAGATAATATTGCTTAAATCATGATGATTAATGTAATTCCTATGTATATTTGCAATCATGATTTATGTTTTTGATATTGGGCACTTCATCATGAGAAATAGGTTTGAATCATGCTTTAGGTGACACTTTGTTTATTATCATCATATAATACCTAATGCATGATTATAATTTAATGAAAACATGCATTTCATGATCATAATGTAGAATTCATTCATATATGTCATTATGATCATGTTAATTGTTAGGATGATACTTAACCACGATAGAATTGCATGAATATATTGGTTAAGTATATACAAATACCCCCTAGGATGCATCTCACACTCACTATAGGCTAACTTGATTGCAAACTTAGCATGGGTGAGATGTTAGGATGATACAAATGTCCACTAATGCCTATGACATTTAGATGGTCATTTAAAGTATCAACATAGCAATAATAGACCAATCATGGGGAAGGCTTATGTTTAATTCATAGACATATTGCCCAAAGATCATGGTTGGATATTTCATATGTTTTCAAAACAATTCCTTAATCTAAAATCTATGTATTCATGTTTTGGAACAATTCAAAGCAAGACTAGGTGTTAAAATGGATACTAACATGCTCAAAAACTAGTCGTTTTTTAAGTGTTTGGATTTTTGGCAAATCTCAGAAAATATAATGATTTTTTCATGAAAAACTATTTTTCCTTGATAGATATACTTAATAGAAGTATGCTCCTCAAATTTCATGATTTTTAGAATTTTATGGAATTTTTAATGCATTTCTGAAATTCGCCCAGAAAATCAGAATTTCGGAATCAATTGTGCTAATTGCCATACCGATAGCGATCGCTTCACCTGAAAATCAGCCTGCAATTTTCTGATTTCAGATTTTAATCATGTTTTTGGTATTTTCCCTCCATTCTACTTGATGCAATGAGCTTATAACTTAGTGTTAATCTTTTTGATGGTGTCAAAGGGGGAGAAATAATTTATGTTTAAGTTAATTATTTTAGGGGGAGAAATATATGATAGGGGGAGAAAATTTGCAATATAGAGTTTCATGGATTAAGGGGGAGTGGCATGTTGCTATATCATGTTTATCTTTACATGCTTTCTTACCTTAGAATTTATATCAAATGTTTTTACCTAAAACGGATTGCCACACATGAAAAAGGGGAGATTGTTAGGGCAATCTCTTGCCGTAATATGGTTTTGATGGTGTGGCAAAGGGTTTAAGTTAGTTTGATATGTTGATTTGATATGTGCGTTGAAGTCGTGCAGGACTTAGTAATTCGCACATAGAGCCGTGGCGAGTTTCACATCTCATGACTCGTGCCTTGAGTCGGTGAAGGATAGCTTTGCGGAAGCCGTGCGCTTGGAGCATCCGAGGGACCGTCGGACGAGAAGCTTGGAGTGAAGCCGGAGGAAGTAGACTTCGAGGCAAGAGACGCGAAGGAGCATTGCAGAGCCGTGCGCCTGATGCTGCCGAGGGACGTGGCCGAGAACGAAGAGAACGTCGAAGGCGAGGGACTCCGAGAGATGAGAGTGAGCGATTGTAACCCGGGGAAGGGTAGCTCTTAGGTGAAACTTGGCCATTTGGCCAAGTGTCGGATGGGTTTTCCCGACACCAGTCGACAGCCATGTCATGGCGATCGGCCGCTTCCGAGTCAGTGTAGTTCGATGGTATCGATCGGATTTAGGCGTGATGATCGCCATACGTGGGAAGTCGATCGCCAAGACTATTAGTCATTCAAGGCGAGCCGATCGGTAGTCAATAGGGTTTCTACCCGCGAGCCGTTCGTAGCCGTGATCGACTACGGAGCGTGATCGTGATGAGGTCCATCAGTCGACTGCCAAGAGTTCCGTTGGACTACAACGGTCGGGATCCGATGTGTTCGGAGGCCGTTGTAGTGACGGCATTGACTTCCAAGGGTGGTAGTCGACTGATGGCGGCCAACAGGAAGAAATCAGCCCTTTCTATAAAAAGAGAGGGTGTAAGCCTTTGAGAGGCTAATGCTTATGCTCCAAGTGATCTTCCTAGTGCCCCACAAGCTCTAAACTCTTCTTACTTGCTTTTACTCCATTCTATTTGTAAGAAGAGTGATCTTGATTGTAAAGGTTACCTCCACCTAGCTTGGTGCAAAGGAGAGACCAATATTGGATTGGCTTTGAAGGAGTGATTCACCTCGGACGAATCGGGATCGTGGATTAGCGGCGTAGCCGTGAACCACGTTATATTCTTTGTTAGCGATTGTTTTCTCGTATTTCTATTTGTTTGTCTTCATTAGTCTTCCGCTTGCGCTAATTAGTTTTGTAGACGAGCAAATACCGACATCCAAACGAAAAGGGTTATTCACCCCCCTCTAGCCGGCCGTACCGATCCCCTACATGGTGCCTCCATACTTTCTAGACCACCCTTAGCCTAGACCTAAACTTTCTAGCCACCTCCATCAGCCTCATGCCTCTCAGATCCCTCCAAATCATCCATGACTTCTTCATCCATCGTGCTAGCCTTTCGGTGCTTCCATCGGTTATGTCATGCTAACGGTGTCTACACCGCCAAGACACATTGGACTTACACTGTCAAGACTCCGCTTGGACTTTATACCGCCAACCTTTGGACTTATGCTGCCAAGACTCCCGCTTGGACTTTACGCCGCCAATATCAAACCCCTTAGACTTCTCAAATGCCAAGACTCAAGCTTGGACTTTCCCTTGCCAACCCATGTTGGACTTTCCATGCCAAGACCCATGCTTGGACTTTTCCTTGCCAAGACCCATGCTTGGACTTTACATGCCAAGTACTCAAGACTTGGACTTTCCATGACATGGTCAACTCCAGTCAACCATCAAAGTCTCCCTCGAGTCAAACTTGAGTCCGGTTAAACATAACCCGGGTTGATTGTATAAATAATCTCCCCAAAACATTAATAGACATCAATATCAAACATCAATGTCAAGTCACTATGTCAAACATCAAAACATCACTCGAGTCAAACTCGAGTCTGGTCAATCGTGACCTGGGGCGATTGCACCAACAATCTCCCCCTTTTTGATGTTTGACAAAAACCAACCTTGAGTTAGGCTCCTAACTCAAATCTCCTTACCAATTATCCAAATTGGTAATTTTATGTTCTCCCCCTTTTTGACATACATAAAAAAGGTTTACTCTCCAAGGAGGTCAATGTCTCATGTCCCAATGAGATCTTATAATCTCTCCCTTAGTCCAAAGATACCTAGGATGCCTACCATCTTCCTAGTGATAAGTCCCATATCACTCAAGAGAGGCAACCCTATGCACTCTCCCAATCCCATTTTCCTCCTCATGAGGAAAAAATACCATCCATCATCCCATGATGGATGCCTCCCCCTAAAGGCTTGCTCCCCCTTCTTGCTCCCCCTTCTAAAGACTCTGCACAGTACACTTTCCCTAACCGATCACCCTTTCTTGAAGCTCAAGAATTCCTTACAATGTGTCACTAAAAGTGACACGGGGAAATACACTCTTCCAACATCACTAATCCATGATCAAGTGATATATTATTTCTCGAAGATTATTTTCTGCATTTATCACCAAATACTGGCTTGATCTCGATAATGGTATGCAAACAACTCTTCTTTCTCGGTATAACATAAGTTAAGTACTTAGAAGTACTCTCAAAGTTATATAACTCAGCACGAACAACTCATGGATAAAATCCCTATGAAACTCCATAACCTAGCCTTCCGCTATCTGCATCAACAATAGTCTACAAGTCTGTTCATTACCCATAGGTAATGATCCGACTACCACAGTTAGTGGAAATCTCTAAGACTGTAGTCTCTGATTTCCATAATAAATGTGACGACTTGACCCCTGTTTTCCGACTCGGTATCAGTCATCTCTCAGAGGTAAATCACCTCCTCGACACAGGTTCAAGACTCACAGACTCAACAGGTCGTTCCCGTGGTCAACTCATACCACAGTTACGAATAATAACCAACACACTACAGGTTATTTCCTGGTATAAGCATCTAAATGCATAGCCAACATAACCGGGAGTATAAACCCTAAAGGTCACTCCGGTTGGTCACCTCGGTGGACGACCCCTATTACAAGTCTGCACAGGTGTCATAACTCTATTGTATACACCTACTGATCAAGTTTAGATAAATATCTACTAAACCATAAGTTATTAGGAAATCTTACCTCGTGCTGCTTGGAGCTCAGGTCGCTGTCCATCTCATCTCAAAAACCAAAACCGGATAAATCGACTCCCGAGAATCCAAGACTCGGCTCAAAAACAACATTGTATGGCATCGCAGAACCTTGGGCTCTGATACCACTAAAGTTGTCACGCCCCGAGAGCATGCCGAGCCGAAAATCAAACGGACGGCATCTCTCCTGTACGTGGCAACATTTCGGGTTAATACAAGGCCCATAGGACCACAATAACAACAATATATATAACAATATCACCAAACCACAACAACATAACAAACTACTACAACAAATACACAGCGGAAATGATACCACAACAATACAATCCCACACATGCATACCGGTATGACTAACATAACACAACAACACAGAATCTCGACAAAATCCGAATATACAATATGTACATCAAGAAAACTCCAAAATACAATACACAACGGACGGAAAGCCCAAATACACATGGGAGCCTCAGAGGTGAGATGAGATGATGTCAGCTAGCGGTGCTCCAAGCCGTCACGAAGTCTTCTACTTGTTACCTGGGCGACATAAAACCCAGGGTCCGTGGGGGGTGGTGAGTAAAACTCAGCAGGTAATAGAAAAACATGTATATATGCCATATCACATGTATTTTCAACAACATACTCTAGAGGTATAATAGGTATATCAGTATAGTATATAAATACAAGCATATACCGACTAACCAAATAAACAACATAAAAATGCAGACATACCTGAAGTCTGCCACGCTACTCTGATCCAACCTGAACATATATCAAACATATATATATATATATATATATATAACAGGAAGAGTAGATCAACTCACAATATACTCTAGCTACAGGTCAAGGTATCTAATGGTCTGTCCAACACATACCAATATCCGACACAATCGTATAACAAATGCAAGAAACATGCATGAATACGATGTACACCCAAATGCAGCAAGCATAGTATAATCAAATACAACATCACAATAATTATATATATATAGACCGCATCTATATATATATATTAATCTCAACCATCTATATATATATCTATATATATATATATATATATATATATATATATGTATCTATATATGGTAATATGCAAAGTGCCATAAGATACGGCAATGCAGCATGCATGGTCATGCCTACTCACCCCTACTCGCTACCACGACCCCAGTGTGACCTAGGTGGCACGACATGACAACTGTCCCAACTCACACCAACCACTACTATAAAGTGGCTGAGTGGGCAGTATGTTCAAATATCATATGAGCGTAAAGAACTCGCTACACAACGGGGGTCCCTGCTGCTGGCCACTCCGACTAACACTACCAATGAGTGGTCGAGTACCACGCACCCAGGACAACTGCACGCAACTCCAACTACCATCGTCTATAGTGGTAGAGTACGACACAACAGATGCTCTGCCCTCACACCAGTTACTCCTCGGGGAGTGCTCTGGGAGGCAAGATGACTGACGACTCTCTCAACCCCAAGGGAGACTATGTAATCAGAATGCATGCAAATGACATGTGTATGCTGTCACACGTACAACCATCTACCACAGACTCTTTTTTCAGCAAAGAGTCATACCCATCTAATCAATACTCTCCATCCTGTAGAGAGTTGTACTCAACAGATCGACAGACTCTCTATCCTGTAGAGAGTCGTACTCAACTGATCATAACTCTCTATCCAATAGAGAGTCGTACTCAACTGATCGACGCACTCTCTATCCTGTAGAGAGTCGTACTCGACTAATCATATCAAGTTGGGACCACCGGTCCACAGCAAAACTCTAATCACCCTTCACGTAATCATTACACAACTCATGGTTGGTAACAGTATGCAACATACGACTATTGGAAATAAATCCTACATTTAGGGCATTACCTACCCATAGATGACCTTTTTCCAATTTATAAATTGGGTCATCCCCCGTACTAACATTTACACCCTACTAAACATCTAGGCAAATTTACATCACATCTATAACTCCTAAATCATGATAGGGTATGTGATATCAACAATTGAGCATAAATATATCCAACGATAAGTTCAAGCATATAATAATAAGAGCAGGGTCAAGGTAATATGAACACCTAACATGCTCATATCTATGACTAAATTTGAATGCAATACATCTACCCGGATCAGATAGGAAATTACCCACCTTCTGTTAATGCTCGTAGTAATAAACTCCTCACGGCCGCGGACCCGTCTCGTATCCACGTCCTACAAATATCATCAATTATCATTCAGTGAAAGCATACAACAATAATATGATTAGCTACTATGTTATCCACGCCAACAAAGAACACAAAATCAGAGATACTCGCTACCCACCAGAATGCTCAATCACGTTGTTGAACAAGGTCAACTCAAGCTCATTTTCTACGGTGAACTGGGGTAAATCAACTCCCATTGTAGCTGTGAGCTGAGATGAACCCAGCAACCTACCTCACGACACTGCCTTTCCCTCTCCTAGAACAACATCACCCTTCACAACCGGCCATTTTCCACTACCAGGCCATACACAGAATACTCATAACCCCCTTTTCACCGACAAGAACACATTGCCCAAAATAGATTGAGCTTCTCACAACCCACACAACGCAGTTACAACTCGATTTTCAACCATAAACAATCACCCAGCAGTAATTCAATATTAAGAACCCCAATCCAACAGATTGCACTGAACTGACAGAACACAATTAAAAATGGAGGGGGATTGTGCTTACCAACAATTGAAGCTCCACCGACAATTAAATCCTCACCGACAGCAACTCCACAGAACCGACAATTATTCCCGCTACCCCTGTTCACCGGAAACCATTGCCCACCATACAGTCATAACCACATGCCATCTTTACCGTAAGAAATTCACAGAACAAAACAAAGAAAGTTTTTCTTCCTTACCAGATGTTGAACCCCGTCGGCAGCCAAGTCCCCAACAACCGACAACCAACATTTCACTATCCCCTGTTTGCCGACCCACCTCCTGCCCAAATCCAACCCAATCCCAGCGGCGATCCTCCCCAGCCTCTCTATTCACCGACAGAAAATCGACGCTCAACCAAGGAAATCAAAGCAAACCCTAAAATCTCGTCCAAGATCAGGGAGCAGCTGTTACCTTGCTCGACAAAGATCCCAGCCCCAGATCAGAATGCGGTGTTGTCACTGCCGCTTGCCACGAGGAAGGGAAGAGCGCTCGTGAGAAGATAGAGTGCGGCAGTAGCGACATGGCAACGATGACTGGCACAACGGTGGCGCGGTGTGATGGCTATGAAGCGACGACGACTGGCGGCTGGGCAAGGGGGAAATCACGGAGGCGATAATCGGCGATAGGGCGAGCCCGCTCAGCAGCCATAGTGGAGAGGGGAATCGTGCAGGGGGAGCACCATCGGGCGGAGGAGGAGAAATGGAGACCGAGACGCGGTCGGGGTGAGGAATCGCATGAGAAAATGAGAATTAGGATCAGGAGAAAAAGGGCGGCTGGTGCTTGAGTGTTGCGGCGCGCGGAGAGAAGAGGCACGGCGTCGGTGGCACAGGAGGGCGACGATGAAGAAATCGCGGCTGGAAAGAGATCGGGGAAGAGGGATCGGGCGGTGAAGGAAGGAATGGCCGATTGGGGGAGAAGAAAACGCTCGGGGAAGTAAAAGTTGACGGTGAGAAACGCAGCAACTTGGCGTTACCAAATGAAGCGGGTCGGGTTTCGAAAACGGGTTGAGTTTGCGGGTTGGATTCAGGCTTAAAAATGGGTTAGGTTCGGACTTAAACCGACTCTTATCAATCCATAAAATTTAGGGTTTTACAATTAAACTTAAGTCAATTAAACCTTATTAAGCCCCTCATACCCAGATGACCCAAACAAGCTTTCCCGAAGCCTATTAAATCTTTCCCCCCGTAATATCTATAGAAATTTCCATTTAAGTCCAGGAAAATTTCTAAAATTCTAGGAAAATTCCATATGGTATTTTCCTAATTAACAAGCATTATAATTTTTTTTCCCGGTATTTTACAGCCCCAGTCGACTCCAGGTCATCCGACTCCGCATCGGGAAGTTTGCCTCTCCAGTCGATTGAAACTCTCCAGTTGACTGAAAATCTTTCCGTCTATGCTGCCAGATCTTTGATCGAACACCAGCTAATCCTGGCAACTAGGTATCCAGTCTACTAATTCATACCCAGTTGACTTGACTTCAGTTGACTGGAATCCATTCAGTCAACTGATCCCTGCAAAATGAGATTAGCATAAGCAAAAATATGAAACATGACAGCAGTAGTAAAACTGCTCGATCTTGATTTCTAAGTCCCATGTGGACTATCCGTCGAATAGACGCCTAGCTTTGTCCCCCTACAGAGGACTCAACCTCTCCTCTCCACTTGAGGCTTACCTGTCGGCTACCCTACCGGACTTACCATTCTTGATATTCGATCTGACCCACCAGTGCTTCCACCAGCTATCCAATCTTCCTAACCCAATTGGACTTTTTGCCGATTGTCTGGTCTCCTAACACAATCGGTCTTCATGCCAAATGTCAGGTCCACTCGACCCATCTGGACTTCATGCCAAATGTCCAGTCCACTCGACCCATCTGGACTTCATGCCAAATGTCCAGTCCACTCGACCCATCTGGACTTCATGCTTGGTGTCCAGTCCTCTTGATCTGTCAAGGTATCTGCTTAGTATCCGGTCAAAATGACTTACTAGGACTTCCTATTAAGCCTGCACACTTAACACTCATATCAGAACACAAGTAAATCCTAACTTTAAGAATGGTTCATACATCAAAACTAAGGAGTGGTGCTCTCTGCACCAACAACCTCCCTTTTTTTGATGTATGACAATAAATCAGTTAAAGTTAGAAGAATCAATTTGCAATATTCAAATTTAGCATATATCAGGAATGCATTTGAGCTAAAAATGTATATGCATGAGATGCTCATATGCAAGAAAAGTTTTACTTTAAATTTTTCTAGCTTTAACCTTTTTTCTCTCTCAAATTCTAACTTTAACCCTTCTCTCTCTCTCTCCCCCTTTGGCATACATCAAAAGCATTATTTAACAAATGTCACAATTTAAAGATGAGGATTATAGTTTTTCAAACATAACTAAAGATTATAAACTTGCTTGACAAGCTTCACCAAAAATTCCTAAGATTTATGAAATTTTGAAAATAATTTATCAATGCTCCCCCTAAATCAATGCAATAAGATTTTCTTTTAAAAATGGAATGTCCTCCTTAATCTTTGGGTTTTAAAATTTTCAAAAGCATTTAACCTTTAAATATCTAAAATTTTCAAAATTTGAACAAATTTATTAAAATATCCAAAAGTCAAAGTTTTCAAAACTCTTAATATTTCAATTTTCAAAACTCCCCCTTAAAAAATATTTTTGAAATTCTTAAAATTTTCAAAACCTTTGAAACTCCTCCTTAATATTTTTTAAACTTTCCAAATTATCTTACCTTTTAAAAACATTTTAAAAACTCCACCTTAAAATATATTTTTGGAATTTTCACATGATCTTAATTTTCAAAACTTTTAAATTTTCAAAACTTTTCAAGACTCCCCCTCAATAAAAATATTTTTAAAATTTTCAACATTTGTTCTAAGATTAAATTAAGATGATGCAAATGAGATAGAAAAATGTCCAAGCACAAATTCCTAAATATTATTTTTATACTTAAAAATACACATCTAAAAATTGTCTTTAAAGCAAATATCCAACTCGCAAATATCCAACTCTTCATTAGCTCAAGTGATATAGAATTATCATCAAGCTTTGAATTATAGTTAGTCATCGAAGTGGTTGATTTGCTCTTGTAAACCATATGTTGGTTCATGTCGATGCATTGAATCTACATTTGGAACCTAGGGTGCAGTCCTAACATCTCACACCCATCTTCGTGGCCCAATATACAAACAGGTAATCCTAGGTGTTTGTGAGATGAGAAGGCTTACCTAAATCTATATGATCATGAAATCTAAATTGACCTAGGCTAGATTGATTTTAAATTTTTCCTTTAAGAAAATAATATAATATTACTTAACAAAATATATTTTGAGTAATGAACATGAAAGCACCCTAGTCTACTAAGCATAATCCAAATCACAACCAACATTTAAAAGTTATCAAATCCATTATTTAAGTTTAAATAGTAACAACTAAAATAGTCCTAGTCAGAAGAGGGAGGTGGAGGAGGAGGAGGTGGATGACCCATGCTCCAAGACCTAAAGAACTCCATCATCTCCTAGTGGTCCTCTCTCTGCGCCTAGAACATTTGCATCATCTCAAGATGACGAGCCTGATGATGCTGCTTCTAGCGCTGCATCACATCCTCCAATCTGGATAATCTCTCTGTCACAGTAGGAGGTTCTGGAATCCCAAGAAAAGGTGATAGACTGTCGAATCCTGGTGCATCCTGATGCTCGGACTTGGAGTGGTTTTCTGGGTCAACCTCAGGCTCAAGCTCCTGCTCAGGCTCAGGCTGATGCTAGGGCTGAGGGCCATCTCTCTTCCATGCTAGAACATTATTTTCATCTAAACCTATTTTGGCTAAACCAAATTGTCTAGAACCTTTCATGTCATACTTAGAAAGTTTTTTGATGTTACTTGTAGTAACATCAAACCCTAATGTGGCTTGTAAAGATGTGATGACATGATAGTAAGGCAAATGTGCCTTCCTGCTAGTAACTGTCCTAGAATGATGGATGATGGAATGAAACATCTATAAACTAATGTCTAAATCTAATTTATGACTAAGTATATAGAGTAGAAATGAATGATAGGGGTGCATCATAGCAATGCCCCTAGTGGTGAGTGGCAAAATGCAGTTCACTATGACTCAGTACAGGGCATAGTCCTACACTCTGAGTCTAGTGGAACTGAAGATACTCACAGATGGAGTCCTCTCATCACCAAATAGATGCAAATGTATCCTATCTAATGTGATGTGCGAGTGGCAGCCACCATACAGTAACTCCATAGATGGAAAATATGCAACTGGACATGATGAATGCATGAGTCCTAGATGCTCTCTCAACATAGAGGGGGTAAAAATAAAATCCTTACCCTGACCTCTAGTGGAGTTTGCAAGATCATCAATTTTAGTAAAATTATTGAAAAACTCTCCACATAAATCTATGTTAATGGAGTTTTTATAATAAACTAATTTTTCTAACTTGTAATGTGCTATGACTTCCATACTAGGTATGCATGATCTACTAATATATCTAGTAGGCATGGGAGTATAAAGAGTGTTTTCAAACCTAATCCTATGCCCCTCAGTAGGGAACCTAATGTCCATACACGGAGTAGTAGATGACTCAGCCTCAACGACTCTTCTTTTACCCCTAATTAAATTACAATTATTTAATATCTTTTGAAAAAATAATTGAAATTAGAGTTTAGAATCGTTACCTCAGCATTATAGATGATGTTATGAAATAAATATGATGACCTAGATGCTTCGAAGGGTTGAAAAGGAGGTTTTCGCGGCTGGTTAAGGTGGTTGTGAGTCGACTTGGCGCTGTCCTAGCACTTGTCTTATAGATGGAATCCAGTCGATTGAAAATAGTTCAGTCGACTGAATTAGAGTCGACTCAACTTGGTTCAGTCGATTGTAATAAATTTACCATTTACTACCACTGCCTAACCATTACATTCCAGTCGATTGAAATAGTTTCAGTCGACTGAAGTCGTATTTTACATTTCTGAGGTTTGAAGGCAACCGAAGTTGATTCAGTCGAGTCTTTTTGAGTCGACTGGAAATATTCCAGTCGACTAGAATCGATTTTGGTTAATTTTTATGGTTAATTTGATTTAGTTGATTTGTTAATTACATTTAATTGATTTAATTGATTTAATTCATTAGGATGGTTAAGTTCAATTAGGTTATAACTTAAATTGTGTAAATTTATTAAGTAAATTTGTTAAGTTTAGTTAATTTGAGTAAATTAGTTGAGTTTAGTTAAGTTGAGTAAATTAGTTGAGTAAATTTAAGTTGAGTAAATTTGTTAAGTTTAGTTAAGTTGAGTAAAATTGTTAAGTTTAATTGTGGGAAGCTTATTTAAACTTGATTAGGTTCTAATTCATCTCACCCAAGCTAGGTTTTCAATACACGCTAATCCTATGAGTTTTTGTGAGATGAAGATTTATTTTTATCTTAATTAATTTTAATGAAAAATTTCAAAGTTTTTAAACTTGTGTTAGATTCAAGCTTAGCTTGAGCTAATTAAGTAGGTTTTTCCAGCATTGACTTTCAGGTCGTGGCGAGGCATACAACCTTCTTGAATATTGGATGGACCACTTCCTAGACAAAGTCAATGAAGGAATCAAATTTTTGACTCACTTTGGACTAAGCCTTGGTCTAACTAGTTAAAGACTTAGTGAGTTAGCTTCGGTCAGTTCCACTCGACTTAGTGCACTAGGTCGTGGCGAGGCATATGACCTTCTTGGATATCGGATGGACCACTTCCTAGACATGCACTTCAAAGAGCCTCCCCAACTTACTATCAATTCACTTCGTCTTAGTACTAGGTTATTCAAGTCTAAACTACTTTGTTTTCTATCTAGTTCATTCTAAATTAAGCAAGTAAAGTAAACTAATACATGCAAGAATTTAACTAAACAAGGAAACAAGCAAAGTGTTAGCTCCCCCTAAGTGATAACTTGGTTGAGTTTTGTTCACTAAGTGAACTTGACTCTTGGGAACCCAAAATTGATTTGATCCAACTTGGTTGACTAAGTTAGACTTAGGAACCCATGCTTGGACTCGATTCTTAGCGTTTCGGCTAAGTAGTGATATGTATGATTTGTATGTGAATTTAGCTTTGTGTTCGAGTCCGAACTTGTTGTACACGGCTCGTTGAGATCCAAGCATCATGTTGAGATACTTGGAGCCCGAAGTGAACCTTTCCAATGATCCGGTTAGATCTTCCACTTTCCTTTTTAGGACCGAGTTTTCTTCCTCAAGCTTCGAAACTTAAGTTGAGTCTCTATCCTTAATTTGGCAAGTCGAACTCTTCGAGTTGACTTGCTCCTTAAGTACTTGGACTTCCTTAAGAAGCGAGTCGATTCAATTCTCGAACTTAGCTAATTTCCTTCCTAAGCATGCAATTATATTGTAAAGTTTATCTTCTAAAGGATAAGTTACCTCGTCTAGTCCTTCGGAAATGAATGCGGATCCGTGGCTTCTTTCATACTCGGACGTGTACTCGGACTCGAAACTTGACTCGACTCCAGAGCTTGATTCGACCATGAACGCCACGAAACTTCTCTTCATCTCTTATGTGTCTGATTCTTCCAAAGATGATTCGTCCCATGTTGCCTTAAATGCTTTCTTCTTCTTTTCCTTCTTGGGTTTTTATTCCTTTTTTAGATTCGCGCATTCTGACTTGTAGTGTCCTTTTCCATTGCACTCGTAGCAAGTTACTTCTGATCAGGGTCTCGGCTTGTTGTCAACGACCTTCCTAGCATCCTTCTTCATAAACTTCTTTCTCCGATTGAACATTTTCTGAACCATATTTACGATTTCCTCTTCTCCGTTTAGGTCCAACTTCGACTTGTCTTCTGACTCACATTTCATTTTTCTTTCCTTTTTGGTCGAACCTGCCACTAAAGCAATACCATTCTCGGTTTGACCCGAGTTAGCTTGTTCGTGTAGTTCAAGTTCGCAAAATAATTCATCTAGTCTAATTGTGGAAAGATCCCTAGAGACCTTATAGGCATCAACGATGGATGCCCATAAGGTGTTCCTCAGGAATACCTTAAGTGTATAACTAATTACATCCCTATTTTCTATTTGATGTCCGGTTAAATACAATCCATTTAAAATATCTTTTATTCTTGTGTGAAGTTGACTAGCATTTTCATTTTCGTTCATTTTACAATTAAAAAGTTAAGTAACATGTCCTGTTTAGCTTTTCTAGTATCATTAGTGCCTTCATGATTTGTCCCATAATTCCTTAGAGTTATTGAAGGGACCGACTCTATTGAGGTCTTCTTTGGTAAGTCTGCATTGCAAGGTGGTAAGGGCCTTGTAATCGACTTGAGCTCATTTCCTAACATCCGCAGTCCATTTCTCCAGTTCTAACAACTCACTAGAGTCGTCTACCAGAGAGACAAAACCTTTCCTAATAAAAAACTACACCTCTATGTCGATTTTTAGGTAGCACTTCATTCGCCTCTTCCAATAGCAAAAGTCCTCTCCGTTGAAGAGAGGAGGGCGAATGGTGTTATACCCTTCTAAGTGCGATATTACTAAATTATTTTTTTTAATTTTATTTTAAATTAATTAAAATTCAGAATTATTCCTAGAGTTATTTAAATTAAACAATATTGTGAAAAAATTAAATTTATACTAAAGTGCTATTAAAAATTTTATTCTAATGCAAAAGCAAATATTATTCTAAGATAAAATTAAATATTAATGCAAAATTATTCTAAGACAAAAATAAATATTAATGCAAAATTATTCTAAGACAAAAATTAATGAAAAATTATTCTAAGAAAAAAATGCAAAAACTAAAGAAAATCTTAAAGCTCTCGATGGTGGCTGCACTAGATTCGGAGCACCCCCGCTTTGATACCAATTGTAGGATCGAAATGCTCCGAGAGAGGGGGATGAATCTAGGAGGTTACAATTTTTTTCAGATTTTAAAAACTTATTTTGAAACACGAGTATGTAGTGGAATAAATAAGATAGAGAGATAAGCATTTTTACTTGGTTCACAACTCTAGCCGGGTTGCTACTCCAAGGCCTATAGCTCTTTCGAGAGCTACCTCGATGGACAATCACTATAAGATGCTCCAACTCGAGAACTCTCAACTTCGGAGGGGTTCACTTTTTACAAAAATGAGAGATAGGTAACACTCTACCTTCTCTTTTGAAATTAAGTACACAAAGCGAAAATGAATACAAGCAAGTAAGAACTAAAGTATACTGACACTTTTAGGACTATCGAAGTAGGCTCGGAGTGTCAGAATTTCATCTTCGTGAAGGTATGGAGCTCTTGTAGATGACGACGAATAGTAGCAGCACTTAGACGTAGTAGATGAGTTATATTCAGAGCTGGTCATGCATTTCTTTTATAAAGCTTTTCCAGTCGACTGGAATGCCCTCCAATTAACTCCACATCAGCCTGTCGATATGGGACTTCGGGTCTTCCAGTCGACTGAACATGCCTCTCCAGTCGACTGAAACTCCCCAGTCGACTGAAAATCCCCAGTCGACTGAAAATCTTTCCATTTGTGTTGCCAGATTTTCGATCGATCACTAGCTAATCCTGCCAACTAGGTATCCAGTCGACTGACTCGTACCCAGTCGACTTGACTTCAGTCGACTGATCCTTGCAAAACGAGATTAGCACAAGCAAATAATATGAAACATGATAGTAGTAGTAAAACTGCTCGATCTTGACTTCTAAGTCCCATGCGGACTATTCGTCGGATCGATGCCTAGCTTTGTCCCCCTACAGAGGACTCGGCCTCACCTCTCCACTCAAGGCTTACCTACCGGTTGCCATGTCGGACTTACCATTCTTGACATCCGATCTGACCCACCAGGGCTTCCACCATCTGTCCGGTCTTCTTGACCCAGTTGGACTTTTTGTCGATTGTCTGGTCTCCTGACCCAACCGATCTTCATGCCAAATGTCCGGTCCACTCAACCCATTTGGACTTCATGCCTGGTGTCCGATCCTTCTGATCTGTCATGACATCTACCTAGTATCCGGTCAACATGACCTATTAGAACTTCCTATTAAGCCTACACACTTAACACTCATATTAGAACACAAGTAAATCCTAACTTTAACTATGGTTCATAGATCAAAACTAAGGAGTGGTGCTCTCTGCACCAACAGGTTGGACTTAGATTCAATGTAATTAAGTTTAATGTCTCCCTTTGCCACATGATCTCTAATGAAGTGATGATTCACTTCAATGTGATTGGTCCTAGAGTGATGTACCAGATTTTTAGTCAAATTAATGGTACTCACATTATCACAATAGACCTTAACATTGAAGTAGTGTAGCTCATAATTTTCTAGAGTATGTCTCATCCGTAGTAGTTGAGCTACACAACCACCCATGCTTACATACTCGGCCTCGGTGGTGGATAAAGCAACACAAGATTGCTTCCTACTACTCCAACTAACTAGGGCGGATTCAAGAAATTGGCACCCACCACTAGTACTCTTCCGATCCAATTTGCAACTCGCATAATCAAAATCGGTGTACCCAACCAAGTCAAAAGACCTAGTCCTAGGGTACCAAAGTCCTATACTTAGTGTGTCTTTAATATATCTTAAGATTCAATAGCCACTAAGTGAGACTCTTTGGTACAAGATTAGTATCTTGCACACATACCTACCACAAATAAAATATCGGGTCTACTAGCGGTTAGGTATAGTAGACTACTAATCATACTCCTATAAAGTTTTAAGTCAATTGATTTACCTTAAAGATCATTGTCTATCTTAGTGTTGGTTGTCAAAGGAATGTTTACTACCTTAGCATTTTTCAAACTAAATTTCTTGATCATTTCTTTGATATATTTGGTTTGGTATATATAGATTTCCTCATTGGTTTTTTTAACTTGTAGACCTAAGAAGAAATTTAATTCCCCAACTAGACTCATTTAAAACTAATTTTTCATATTTTTAATAAAGTATTGGAGGAGATCATCATTTGTTGACCCAAAAATGATATCATCAATATATACTTGGGCAACAAAGATATCCTTTGACTTTGACTTAATGAAGAGAGTTTGATCAACTTGGCCCCTTCTAAAATCCTTAGAGATTAAAAAAGATGATAATCTTTCATACCAAGCTTAGGGAGTTTGTTTTAACCCATTTAAAGCTTTTCTAAGCTTATAAACATGATTTGGGTAGTCTACACTCTCAAACCCGGGAGCTATTTCTACATATACTTCTTTCTTAATAAATCCATTTAAGAATGCTGATTTCACATCCATTTGATAAAGTTTAAATCCCATGTGAGCGGCATACCCTAATAGGATTCTTATTGACTCTAACCTAGCAACTAGTGCATAGGTCTCATCATAGCCAAGTCCTTCAACTTGATTGAATCCTCTTGCCACTAATCTAGGCTTGTTTCTAGTTATGTTCTCTTGATCATCTAACTTATTCCTAAAGACTCATCTTGTGGTAACAATGGTTCTATCATTGGGTCTAGGGACTAGCTCCCATACTCGACTTCTCTCAAATTGAGCCAATTCTTCTTGCATTGCCAAAATCCAATCTAGATCAAGTAATGCATCATTGATTGATTTAGGCTCAATTTGTGAGATGAGAGCTACTTGACTAGTAGGAGCTCTATGGAAAGACCTAGTTCTTACTCCTTGGGATAGTTCTCCTACAACTTGGTCTAGGGGATGATTTTGACGAATCCTTAATGTTCTAGGAGGTGAATCAACTTGATTTTGATCATGATTATCCTTTCTCCTTTCATCATCAGAATCTTCTCTTCCTCCCTCTTGATCATTACTTCCTAGTCCTCCCTTGATCATTAACCCCTAAAGTTAGATTTTGAAGTTTTTGGGTAATGTCTTGATTTTTATAATTGATATCCTTATCAATGGAGGATTTCCTAAGGTAAGTACTAGTAGATTCATCAAATTGAATATTAGAGGATTCCTCAACCTTTGAGTCCTCTTGTTGTATATTCTATAACCTCTACTAGTGGATGAGTATCCATTAGGATTCCTTCATCCGCTTTAGACTCAAATTTTCCTAAGTTGTCTTTGGTATTTAAAATGTAGACTTTGCATCCAAAGACCTTGAAATAATGAATTGTAGGAATTGTGTCATTCCATAATTCAAAAGGTGTTTTACCTAAAAACCTATGGATTAAAATTAGATTTTGGATATAGCAAGCAGTGTTAACCGTTTCCGCCCACAAGTAGCTATGTAGAGAATATGCATTAAGCATACTCCTAGCCGCCTCTTGTAGGGCACGATTTCTCCTTTCCACCACCCTATTTTGTTGGGGTGTTCTAGGATATGAGAACTCATACTTGTACCCTTGTTATAAGAAATTTTTTAAAAAGTTAGAAATCTCAAATTCTCCACCATGATCACTACGGATCTGGTTGATTTTGAGATTTCTTTTATTTTCAACTCTTCTGCTAAAACCTATGATTATTTCTAAGATATCATCCTTACGTTTCATAAAATAAACCCATGTATACCTAGAAAAATCATTAATTATCACTAAACAATATTTATTGCCACTTAATGAAGGGATACTATGACAATCAAATAAATCTAAATGCAATAGCTCTAAAGATAATGAAGTGCTAGTTAAAGTTTTACCCTTGTGTGATGACTTAGATTGTTTTCCTTCTTGGCATGCATCACACATTTTTTCCTTGATGTACTTCACTTTTGGTAGCCCTTTAACTAGATCCAACTTGGCTATCTTGGCAATGTTCTTCATGTTGATATGTCCAAGTCTCTATGCCATCGCCAACCTTCCTCTTCTTTTGACATGAGACACTTGGTAGAAATGTTAGAAGCATATGAAAGATCAACATAATAAATGTTTGATTTCCTATATCCAACTAACATGCAATCATTTAAGCTCTTGTGTTTAATTACACATTTATAAGATTTAAACTCTACCTTATAGCCCACATCACAAAGTTGACTTACACTCAATAAACTAAACTTCATACTTTCAACTAGTAAAAATTTTGTGAATGACAATTTTGGGGGGATACCTCAATTGTACCTCTACGTAATTAAGATCTTGAGCTTCCCACTATTGCCAAATGATACCGTTCCCTTTTTAACATAATCGATTGTGGAGAACCTGCTCACATCTCCGGTCATGTGTCTTGAGAAACCACTATCCATAATCCCCATGCTTGGTCCACCTACCTAAACAACATGAAAAACAAACTCCTTAGGTACCCAAAGGTTTGAATTGATAATATCATTCAAAAACTTCTTTGGGACCCAAGCCTTCATAACCTTACCCCTAATTGTTGCCTTTCTATTAATTAAGGAGATATAGGCTACTTCCTTGTCCTTAGATTTATATCCTATGTTAGCTTGGTTATAAACGACTTCTTGGTTCCTAAGAATCATGTCAAGATATTTTGAGCCATTTGTGAATTTTTCTAAACATGTCTTTAATTCACTAACCTCATTCTTAAGTTTTTCATTCTCCTGCTTAATTATGCATGAATCATCACATAAAGATTGTTCATTCCTAATTGCCTTAATTTCTACCTTCAATTTCTTAATCCAAGATTTTGACTTGTCTAATGCATTCTTAAGATAGACAATAGTTTTGTATAATAATTCTACTCTAGGGGAGTCTTTTACCTCATCGTCACTAGATGACGATTCATCTCTCGATGAAGACTCCTCTTGGCTTGATGCTTCAGTGTCATCTCCCAATGCCATGAGTGCCACATGGCGTGTGATGTGGTATAGGTCCTCCTCATCGGATGAGTTTTCAACACTTTGTGTGTCCCATGTTGTTTGTGTTAGTGTCAGCCCTTAGTGCCAATAATGAGATGAATGATTAGGGATCATATGTATCATATTTCCTTAATAACAGAAAAGGTTTGCTTATTATATTATTTCTTATATGTGCAATATGAATAATATAATAGTGTTCTTGAATAGTAGGTTCAGGTTTACATCATATCAATTGGTTGAATTGATAGTGAGAGTCCGTAGATATATATATATATATATATATATATATAACACTACTCTTAACTATTCCTAGTCGAGTATTAATATGCAAGGACAATATTAATGCGCAGAGACTAGCATGTAAGTCAATTGATGACTTAATCTCACAAGTCATGGATCTGTGATATCAAGTTGACACATGAGTCCATATTAGAGAATATGTATTGAATTGACCCACCATGAGAATGTTTCATGGATCGTTATATGAGTGTCATAAACATTCTCATGTGACTATTGGTATGAATAATCCTTAGACCTGAAGTCACTACGGTTCCCTACATAATGAGTTATATGCTTTAGCTTCATCAAACGTCAACCGTAATAGGGTGTCCATAAAGGCGATCACTGGGTATGCAATAAGTTACGTAGAGGGATGTGAGTGATGTAGATGAGATCTATCCCTTCCATATATCGGAAGTGATATCTATGGGCCCCTTGATAGAGTAGGACTGCTAAAATGCATGGCCATGCTCGAATAAGTCAATATGAGATATTGAGCTTATTTGGTTGAACAATCTACTTGGAGATCAAGAAACTCTTGATTGATAAGAGGATGACATAGTGTATGCCTCATTGATCAATCTAGATATCAAGGATAGAAGGACTGAGTCATACACGATAGTAGTCACGGAAAGGTTATGTTGGATCTCGACATTCTCGTCACTTGAATAACAATGATGTATTGCTAGATGCCGCTCATTGCTTATGTTTCTAAAAGAGTTTTAGAAACATTTCCAACGTTACGAGAACCTATTGGGTCACACACTTAGGACATATGAGTTGGAGATGGCTCATGTGATGAGCCATTGAGCCATCGGGTTGAGTCTAATGTAGATTAGACTCAATGAGTGAGACTCAAGGTATACCCAATGAATTTGACTCAAGTTAGACTCAAGTCAAATTCGGATTGAGTAGGACTCAAAGTATATCCAATGAACTTGACTCGAGTTAGACTCAAGTCCAATTCAGATTGAGTGAGACTCACCATAAAGAAGGGTTGCATGGTCATTAAGATGGGATTAATGAGATATTAATTCTATGGAAACCAAGAGTCACAAACCCTTCATATTCAATGGTTGAATATAAAAGGGATTTGATGAGACTTTTGGGGGTGGTGCTTTTCGTGTGATCTTTCTCTTCTTCTTCTTCTACCTTCTTGGCCGAACCAACCTTGTGGATAGCACCATAGTTTGGTTCCTCTCCATCTCATGGTTCGTGTGGATACCATGGAGGCGCGGACATCCTGACCGTGCTAACATCCGGACACCTTGAATGCAAGTGTTGTGGATGGGATAGCGAAGGGCACGCATCGAAGGTAACTACGATTCTCATAGGATAGAATCGATTAAACGAGTATGGTTTTCATATGCATCTCCGAAGTGATCTTATTTTTCTGTTGCGTAGTGCTTGCAAAATGTTTCGAGTGCGCTTAGATTCCCTACAATTTGTGCTACCATGACCTCTTTCTTCTTCTTCTCCTTCTTTTCCTTCTTCTTCTTTTCTTTCTCTTCCTTCTTCTTTAATTCTGGGCAATTTGGCTTGATATGCCCCTTCTTATTGTATCCATAGCAAGTAACATTAGTGTTAGAAGTCAAATTACTACTTGATTTACCTTTTGAGGATTGGAACATCCTCTTCACATCATTCTTTGTGAGTCTTCTTGATTTTCCACCAAACCTCTTGATGTAGTGAGCCACTTCACTAGCCGACAACTCTTCATCGCTACTTGATGGCTCATCCTCTGACTCAGATGATGAATAGACCTCCTTCTTCTCCTTCTTTCCTACAAAAAGGGCTAGACCTTTCTCCTTTGATGACGTGTTATCTTGTTCAAGCAATTCAAATTCACAAAACATTTCATCTAATTTAACTAAGGAAAGATCTCTAGAAATCTTATAAGCATCTACCATTGATGCCCATAAGGTTGTTCTAGGAAAAGCTTGAAGAATGTGTCTTACCAAATTGTGGTTGTCCACCTTCTCACCTATGACATGTAGTCTGTTGATCACCTCCTTCAATCAACTGTGCATTTGGCTCATGGTCTCATTGATCTTCATGCTAAAGGTTTGAAGTTGACCTATCAATAGGTCCCTCTTGGCTCTCCTTGTCTCTTTGGATCCTTCATTGAGGTCAATGAGCTTCTCCCAAAGCTCTTTGACGGAATAAAAAGGTCCAACTTTGCTCAATTTCTCTTTAGATAAACCACATTAAAGTGTGGTTGTTGCTTTGGCGTTTGCTTGAGCTTTCTTCGCCATTTCCCTTGTTCAATCTTTTGTTGGTAGTGGCGCTCCATATTCATCTATGGGTTTATCGAATCCATCTACTACACTAAACAAATTATCAATATCATTCATTAAATAATACTCAATCCTACCTTTCCAATAGGTGAAGTCATTCTCGTCGAAGAAAGGTGGTCGCGCTGTGCTATATCCCTCTTGAAATGCCATCGTGCTCCGGTTGATTATTAGATCTTCCGATGCGATCCGGGATCTGATACCACTTGTAAGAACCTTGAGGATTGGCTAAAGGGGGAAGGTGAATAGCCTCTTTCTATTTCTATAAGATGTTAGCGGAAGCAAAAACAATAATGCAATTAAGAATGAAATCGAGAGACAACAAAAAGCAATGCTAACAAAGATCTTTAATGTGGTCAGAGATGACACTCCTACTCCATGACAATTCATAAGGTGGATCAACCCTAGCAAGCCTTCACTAAAGTCTCCTTTTGATGATCACACCAAGGTGGAGAAGCCTTCTTACAATCAACTCTTCTTCTTACAAGATGATGAGAGTAAATTAGGGAAGAAGAGATTAAAAACACTAGAAATCTTAGAGAAGACTTGGTGAGCTTGAGAGCAAAGATTGGAATGAGAGTGCTAGCCCTATCAAGCTCCCCAAGGCCTCTTTTTATAGAGAAGAGGCTGATTTTCCTGTTGACCCTGTCAGCAGTAGACTGCTGCATACCAGCAATCAACTGATGTCACTGTTGATCGAATCCAACGCTTCTGATGAAGTCTGATCGCAATCGTCACTACCCAATGGAACTCTAACCAGTCAACTGCTTATACTAGCAGTCAATTGATCGAGCTAGTAGTCGACTGCTCCAAGCAATCCGTCGACTCAAAATGTTTCTGTGCCCGTGTCCACCTCCATCAGTCGACTTCCCTTCATGGAAATCGACTGATCAAGGTATCAGTCGACTGCCCAAAGTTGGAAATCGACTGCTGGTGGCACACAATCGCAGTCGAGCTCCAATCGACTCTTGCTAGTCGACTGGGTTATAACCCCAATCAACTGTTCAAGCCTTCTGAACCCTCGAGTGTCAAAAACATGAGACCAGTCGACTGGTCCATAACCCCAGTCGACTGGCATACTTCAAGTATGATCAAATCATACTTGAGACTAACACCCTAAACCTAGACTCAACCTTCTAGCTTCTCCATCATCCTTGCGCCTCTAGGATCCCTCCGAGTCCATGACTCCTTCATCCTTGCGCTTGCCTTCGAAAGCTTCCATCGATTTCGTCATGTTTCGGGTTTCTCCTTTGCTAAAGTTCGCTTGGAATTTATGCCGCCAAGACTACATGCTTGGACTTACGCTGCCAAGACCTTTCCTTTGGACTTTATCTCGCCAATACTACATGCTTGGACTTACGCTGCCAAGATCTTCCCTTGGACTTTCCTTGCCAAGATCCACACTTGGAATTCTCTTTACCAAGTCTTCACACTTGGATTTTCCTATCACTTAACACATTCACGATTAGATCACAAATATTGCCTAACTATAAATGATTGTCCAAACATCAAAATACATAAATACTTGGGGTATTGTTGCACCAACATGTGCCTGCCAGGATTCAAAATGCATTGGGGGCTAACTAATTTATAGCTATTTTATAAAAATATAAAAGTTCAAAATAGATAGAGGGAACCGAGAGGTGGAGACCTATTTATTCTAGTATCATTAGTTCCTTCATGTAATTCAATTAACTTATCCCAAAGTTCCTTAGAATTTTTGAAGGGACCCACTCTATTGAGCTCTTCTTTGGTAAGTCCGCATTGCAAGGTGTTAAGGGCCTTATAATCGATTTGAGCTCGTTTATTTATGTTTGCAGTCCATTTTTTCAGTTCTAACAATTCTCTCGAGTCATCTACTAGAGAGACGAAACTTTTCCTAATTGAAAATCATATCTCGAGGTAAGTTTTCAGGTAGCACTTCATTCACCTCTTCCGATAAGAAAAGTCCTCTCCATTAAAGAGAGGAGGGCGAATGATGTTGTACCATTCTAGATGTGACATAACTAATTAAATTTTTTATTTTATTTAATTAATACTCAAAAATATTTCTGGAGTTACTCAAGTTAAGGAATATTATATTGTGCAAAAAGAATAAATTTATACTAAGACAAGATAAATATTAAAAATTCTATTATAGTGCAAAAGTAAATATTACAATTAATGCAAAAAAAATTCTAAGACAAAAATGCTAAAACTAAAGAAAAATTTAAATGTTCTCATTGGTGGTTTCACCAAAATCGGAGCGCCCTTGCTCTGATACCAATTGTAGGATCGAAGTTAACCGAGAGAGGGGGTGAATCTCAGATTATGAAATTTTCTTTTTATAAAAAACTTTATTTTTAAACTTTTGAAAAGAGTTATTGAAGTGGAAATTAAATGACACAAGAACACAAATATTTTACTTGGTTCTCAACCCGAGTCGGGTTGCTACTCCAAGGCTCGTAGCTCTCCTAGAGCTACTATTGGTGCAGGGGCACAAGATAATCGAACCTTAGTTTTGATGATGGCAAAGATTCAAAGTTAAGCTATTTTGTTATCTCATGTGATATGTTAAGTGTGTAGGAAGTGTTTAAGCTAAGCCATAGGTCGAGCGACACCCGGAGAATCTTGAGTCGAGAAACCGTGGTGGTCGGGCGACACCAGGAGAACCTCAGAGAGTCGAGGAACCTCGGTGGTGACCAAAAACTAAGCGATAGGTCAGGAGGACCAAATGTAAGCTCCGGGTGTGGAGCGATGGTAAGGATGTGTCCTCGGTTAGAGGACAATCCTAGGCGTCGATCCGACTAAGGCTTCTACAGGAATGCCGAAGTCGAGATCGGACAGTCAAAGGATTGTCACACTGCATGACATTATGCATCTATTGTGCTAACCTTGTGTTGCAGGAATTCTCAAGTGTAACAGTCAACTGGAGATGTCATCAGTCGACTGCTAAGAGGATCAGTTGACTGATGTCGACGAATCAGCCTAGTGCATAAGGTCAAAGAGATAGAGATTGATACCGCCACCTCAGGATAAGATTAGCAGCCAGTGGGCTGTGAACCAAGTAAAAAAACTTTGTGTCTTTCTTGTATTTATCTTTTAGTTTTCCACTGCGTACTTGGTTTTAATCGTCGAAAAAGAAAAGTTTTCACAATCGCTATTCACCCCCCTCTAACGATTCATTTCGATCCAACAATTGGTACCAAAGCGGCGACGCTCAGATTCGGTGCAACCACCGGTCGAGCATTTTCTTTTCTTTGTTTTTATTTTTATTTTTAATTATCTCCCACACTACTAATCCAAGACCAAGTCTTGGAACTTTTTGGTTTGTGTTTTTTTTTTGCGAGTATTGGAAGATTGTTGACCGAGCTAACCATGGAAGAGTATCGCTCAACGCCTAAAGGTAACAATATCAATTTAAATTTTAAATTCCATATTATTTGCTTCAAGTGCAGGGAGAGAGGACACTATAAAAATAAGTATCCTACTCATAAGACTCGAACGACGCAACCGGCGACAAAGGAGACACCATTGCCAGGAGTCCGGAAGAACAAGGAGCACATCAAGTGCTTTGGGTGCAGAAGATTCGGTCACTACAAGAATCAGTATCCGGAGAAAAAGGTTAGTAAAATTAATAATTTTGAAAAGTTAAGTTTTAGAATAGTTGATAATTTAGATAAATTGTGCAATTGTTGTCAATTAATTAATACAAATAATAATTTAACTAATAAAAAATTAATTAATTCAGATTTAATTAGTTTAAATAATAATAATAATAACAATATCATAGAAGAAAATGATCAAATTAATCTAACCTTTGATAAAATTAACTAAGAGATTAATCAAATTTTTAGTTTAATCAACATAGATCTAGATCAAGTTACGGATAAAACCAACCTAGGACTTAATTAGAATAATCAAACACTTGATCAGAATAATCAAACCATAGGACAGAATCATCAAATACTAGATCTGATTAATCTAGATAATTCCGAATTAAAAAAATTCTATTTTGAAAAATTCAACCATAAAAAATTAGAAATTAACTTTAAAAAATTTCAAAGATAATTTAAATAATTCTAATAATAATTCTACCTTTAAAAACTCTAACAATCTTATCTTAAATAATTCTAATAATAATTTTGCCTTTAAAAACTCTAACAATCTTATCTTAAATAATTCTAATAATAATTCTGCCTTTAAAAACTCTAACAATCTTATCTTAAATAATTCTAATAATAATTCTACCTTTAAAAACTCTAACAATCTTACCTTAAAAAATTCTAATAATTCAATTTTTAAAATGTCTAATAATCTTATCTTAAAAAATTCTAATAATTCTACTTTTAAAAAGTCTAATAATTTTATCTTGAAAAAGTCTAATAATATTATTTTGAAAAATTCTAATAATCCTATTTTAAATAATTCACAATATAACTTAATTAAAAATTTCAAATTACGTAATCAAACAAATAAAATTAATTATAATAGAGTACCATTTGATTATACACAAATTAATAATCTAGTAATTAAACCTTCAACTTTTAAAAATTCAACTATTAAATATGTAGACTTGGGTTACAAGTCTAAGCTAACCAAAAATTAAGACACTAAAATTTTTAAACCTAATTATAATAAAGTATCTTATAACTATGGGACAAATAAAAGTCTACCCAAGAAAACAACCATTTCTTTATATTGATTGAATGTAGCTTGCTCATGCATACATATTATTATCATGCTTATTTTGTCATGTCATACATACTAGTTTTAAATTAATTCTCATAGAATGGTTAGATAGGAAATAATTAATTAATCTTGACAACATAGTATCAGGACGCAGTGAGATGATAGTACGTTAAGGAAACGAAGTCAAGTGTATCCGAGTTGGATAAGGAGTATCTAGCTTGGTGCATTTAACTAAGTGGAACTAACTGAAGCTACCTCACCCCATCCTAAACTAGTTAGACCAGGACGTAACCCTAAGTGAATTAAGTGTGTAATTTTTTAAGTTGGCTTTGTCTAAGAAAGTGGTCATTGTTCAGATCAAAGAAGGCCCCTGTGCCTCGCCACGACCTGGAAGCCCTCTTTTGAAATGTTCACTTAACTAACTAAAGGTTAAATCTAAATCTAACCCAAGGTTAATTAATTTCTAAGGCATTAAATTAAATTCATCTCACAATACCTATAAGGATAACTTGGTTGATCATGTAGAATGGGTGAGATGGTAAGGACAACAAATTAAAAATGATTTTGAAAATGATTTCAAAATTTATATACACATAAATAGATTCTTAAAACTATTTTTATTGGTTGCCATGATTGTTGTGTGTAGTTATATGTAGTTTTCAAAACAACTATGTTTCTTAAAGTGATGGTTAGTTGACCAATACTGAACGTCTAAATCCAAAGGTCAACTTTAGACACCTAGACCCTCTGGACACTTAGGTGAGCCTTTCTTGTGGCCAACAAGGATGTCCTAAGAGTTTGTCAGACAAAAGGGGAGACCCTCTAGGTAAGCCTTCCTTGTGGCTAACAAGGATGTTAGATTAAGGGGGAGGTTCTAATTGGATAATCATCATAGAAGTTGTTAAAAAATATCTTTTTAAAAAAAATCGCAAATACTTTCTAAATTTAATCCTTATTTTGATAATATGCCAAGGGGGAGAGAAGACTTAAGTTGGACAAACTTAGTATCTGACTACCTCTAGTTTGGCATAAAACTCAATAGACATGAGTCTTTAAAATGTTTTTTTTAAAATTATTTCTCAAAATTTTATAACAATGTTAAAGGTTAGGGGGTCACATCCTAACCTAGGATATACATTGTTGGTGCCGGATCTAGAAACCTAAACTCTCAAGCATTAAAGGAAGTTGAAAAATTCTATTTCTTGGCAAATGTTAACCTTAACAATGCACCCCTTATAAAGTTATTTTTGATATATGTCAAAGGGGGAGAGAGGATAAAGTTAAGAGGTTACTTACTTTTATTTCCAAAACGTAATTGTTTTTCAAAACTCACCTAGGGTTAAGGGGGAGGTACCCTTAAGGGCGAGGTTTTGAAAAATGATTGTTTAATGCTTACTGCTTATTTTCTCTTAACTTTGAATTGGTTTGCCATAGATTAAAAAGGGGAAGATTGTTGGTGCAGGAGCACTAGATAATCAAACCTTAGTTTTGATGATGACAAAGATTCAAAGTTAAGCTATTTTGTTATCTCATGTGATATGTTAAGTGTACAGGAAGTGTTTAAGCTAAGACAAAGGTCAAGCGACACCCGGTGAATCTCGAGTCGAGAAATCTGTTGGTGCAGTGGGCACCAAAGTCGAACCGGTATTTTGATTATGGCAAAAGGCTCAATAGTTAAGGGTATATTTGTTATCTTACGAGCTCAATTAAGTGTGCAGAAATGCTAAAGTTGAGCGGAAGGTCTGCGACACCCGGTGGGAACCGAGGTGGTCGGGCAACGCCAGAGGGACTTCGGAGGAAGCCGAGGTACTCGGGTGAAGACCGGAAGCGAGGCTACAAGGTAAGCTCGTGTGAAAGCGAAGCAAGGTCGTTAAGCGTAGATCCGACCCAATACCTCCAATGGAAGGTCTAGGTCGAGATCAGATGGTTAGAACCATCGTACTTTATATTTTAAGCTAACTTGTACTGCAGTCCAAAACCCTTTGACTACAGTCAACTGCTAGTCAAGTTCCAGCCTCGAGAAGAGCTCGAATTTCAAGGGGGTGAATTTGGACTTGACTCGTGTTTTGGTACAAAGGGTGATGTGGCATCAAGGTGGACATCCAAACCATCACCAAGCTTCCTTGTGGTGGACGCCCAAAATAAGGTGAGTTGGCACAAGATGGTTGGCTCCCATGATGTGGCACAAGTTGAATGGCTCCAACAAGTTGGCGCCCAAGGAGGTTGGAGGTGGCACAAGGTGGTTGGATGAAACACCTCATCCTCAAGTTGGCGCCCAAGGAGGTTTGAGGTGGCACAAGGTGGTTGGATGAAACACCTCATCCTCAAGTTGGCGCCCAAGGAGGTTGGAGGTGGCACAAGGTGGTTGGATGAAACACCTCATCCTTGAGTTGGCGCACAAGAAGGTTGGAGGTGGCACAAGGTGGTTGGATGAAACACCTCATCCTTGAGTTGGGATAAGAACCTCACCTTGGACACTACCTATGTCTAAATTCATAGATCAATATCCATAAATAGACATGTTCAAGCCAAGCAAATAACAAGACATCAAGAGCTCTCAACACGCCGTCGTAACGCCGCTACTACTACTCACATTTGCTACGACGAAGTGCCGCCGACAACGAAAGCTACATCTTCTACTTATAAGAGTTGTCGGTATATTTATTTAAGTTCTACTTCTTTAAATTGTCTTTGTGCTTTAATCGTAACAAGGAAAGGGAGTGTCCTTTGCCTTGATTTCTTTTTATGTCGTTGCTCCTACCTCCAGCGAGGAGGAGTGGTTTTAGTGAATTGCCCTCCGTACGTGATCAAGGATCACTAGGGCCGTGGATTAGCAATCGAAAGATTGTGAACCACGTAAAAATATCTTGTCTACTTTATATTTCCGCTGTGCATTCTCTACTTGCTTTTTACTTATTGCAAAGTTTTTAACGACACCGTATCGCTATTCACCCCCCCCTCTAGCGACACTTTCGATCCAACAATTGGTATCAGAGCCGGGGGCGCTAAGATTCGGTGAAACCACCAATCTAGCTTTGTTTTTCTTTTTTTTTACAGATTTTTTATTTATTTATTTCTGTTTTCGTATAATTATTTCACTTGCTTATCTTCTCCTACATATAGAATTGCATTAGAGGCTTTAGGATCCGGATAAGGTTGTCCTTCGGGTTAGATCCCGAGTAAGGTTGTCCTCCGGAACTTCAACGACATTCGCATTTGATTGTTTATTTCTTTTTGCAAGTTACATTTTATATATCTTTTTTTTACTTCCCGCACTACTAATCCAAGACGAAAGTCTTGGAATATTCTTTCCGTGTGTGTTTTGCAAGATTCTTTTAAATCGTTCTTCTTCTTGTTTTTAAATGGCCCATCTCGAAGGGTTTAGCACCGCTTGACCCGTTTTACAACGGTAATGACTTTCGTTATTGGAAGGGTCGGATGGAATGCTTTCTTAAAACCCAAATCGAGATGTGGATCGTAATCCAAACCGGTTTCACACTTCCTATTAATGAAGATGGTGAATCTTTGGGTTACGATCAATGGTCAAATTCCATGAAAAAACAAGTAGAAGCCGATGCCAAGGCAACTCAAATCTTGCAATGTGGGTTGTCCAAGGAAGAGCTCAACCGCGTCGGCCCCATTAGTGCAAAGGACTTATGGACCAAGCTAGTGGAACTACGAAGGCACCGATGACACGAAGGTATGTAAAAGAGATTTACTTTTAAATAAATTGTATAACTTGAAAATGCAGGAAAACGAGACCGCAACTCAACTACATGCTCGTATCCAAGACATCGTCAACCAACTCCATGCCATCGGACAAAAGGTCGAGAATCGCGACCTTATCAGGTATTCTCTTAACTCGTTTCCTAGGACCACCTTGTGGGCATCCATGGTCGATGCCTACAAGGTCTCCAAGGACCTTTCTAAGATTAGGTTAGACGAATTGTTTTCGGAACTTGAATTACATGAGCAAACTAACGTGGTCGGTGCCGAGAAAGTATTGCGTTAGTTGCGAGTTCCAAGAAGAAGAAGCCCCAAGCAAGCCACCCTCGGAGGAAGAAGAGCGATATCCAAGCTCTAATGGCCAAACGACCGAGCACGACTCAAACCAAGAAGAGTCCGAGTCCGAATCCGATGATGAGCTTCCATTCAAGACAAGCCACGGATCCGTATCCGGTTCAAAAGAATCATTAAGGGTAAGTCGGTCGTTACTTAATACTTTGTATGGTGCAATTAAATTTTTAAATAAGAAACTAGCTAAGTCCGAGTCCAAGGTCGAGACCCTAATTGAGGAGGTTAACCTTCTCAAACATGAGGTCTCCTAACCTCTTCGACTACTCAGATTCAAGAGGAGGACTCAACTCAAGTTGAAAAGCTTGAAGTTGAGAACTCGCTTTGAAAACACAAGTCAAGACCTTAGGAACACGTTGGAAAGGTTCACTTTGGGATCCAAGGGACTTGACCTCTTACTTGGATCACAAAGGGCCGTGTACAACAAGGCCGGACTCGGGTTTAACTCAAATACAACCAATAAGTCATATATGTCTATAGTAAACCAACATAAGAAAAATGTCCAAGCATGGGTCCCTAAGACCACTTTGATTTCAACTTTAGGATCTAACATGTATTGGGTTCCCAAGGACCAAATTCACTATGTGAATAGACCCACTCGATTCAATGGTCCAGGGGGAGCCAATACAAAATGTATTTTTGTTAAGTCTTAGAAATTGCATGCTTAGTTTTTCTTTTATTTTTAGAATGGTTAGATAGGACTCATAACCAACTAAAATCTTGCGAAAAGATTGAGCCTCGGGGAGCCTCTTTTCAAAAATAAACCAACTAAAATCCTACGAAAAGATTGAGCCTCGGGGAGCCTCTTTTCAAAAATAACTAGTTAGACCAAGACGTAGTCTCAAGTAAGTCGAGTTATCAATTTCTTGAAATTAGCTTTGTCTAAGGAAGTGGTCGTTGTTCCGATCAAAGAAGGCCTCTGTGCCTCGCCACGACCTGGAAGCTAATCTCTTGAAAAGATTACTTGATGAGCTTAGACTAAATCCGAATCTAACCTAATGTTGGTTAAAATTAATCAAGTAAAATTGAAAGTCATCTCACAGTAACACATAGGAATAACATGTTTTGATCATGTAGATATTGGTGAGATGATTTAGGTTTAAAAACTTACAAACAACCCTTTAGTAATTCCATTGATCCTACACATAAGAGTCGAAGAAACCATTAATATAGTTTTCGACGAAGGACACGAACCCGTTCAATCCTTAACAAAACCAACTAGCAAATCAACTTATAGCAAACCCGACTGATCTTGAACTTGAATCTCGTCCTAACCCAAGTCATCCTATCGACCAAGTGATAGATGACTCTAACCCAAGTCAAACTAGAACTCACCCAAGTCATCCTATCGACCAAGTGATAGATCACCCTAACCCGAGTCACACTAAGACTCAAACAAATCATCCTATCAATCAAGTTATAGGTGATCCAAATTTAGGGGTTCGAACTAGAGTTTCATACCGAAACCTTAATCAAATCTCGTTAATTTCCAAAATCGAACCCAAAACTATTGAACAAGCACTTCTTGATCCGGATTATTGCTATGCAAGAAGAGCTAGCTCAATTCACTAGAAATGAAGTCCGGGAATTAGTACCACCACCTAAAGAAAAATCAATTATTGGAACAAGGTGGGTATTTCAAATAAACTTGATGATAAAGGTGAAGTAGTTAGAAATAAAGCTAGGTTAGTCGCAAAAGGGTTTAGTCAAGTCGAAGGTTTAGATTACGATGAGACCTACGCCTGAGCTGGACTAGAGTCCATCCGAATGTTGTTAGCATATGCGCACATCGAGGTTTTAAATTGTTTCAAATGGATGTCAAGTCAGCATTTTTGAATGGATACATTAAGGAAGAAGTTTACGCTACCAACCTCCGGATTCAAAATCTAGATAAACCTGACCATGTCCTTAGACTTAAGAAAGCCCTATATGGACTCAAACAAGCCCCAAGAGCTTGAGTACGAAGGCTTCGATCTATCTTAAGTCCAAAGGATTCAACCAAGGTTTAGTCGACCCAACCTTATTCGTTAAAACCGTAGGAAAAGAAATCTTTATAGCCCAAATCTATGTAGATGATATAATTTTTGGAACTACCAACTCGATCCTGCTAAACGAATTCATCTCACTTATGGAAAGTGAATTTGAAATGATTTTAGTGGGAGAGTTAAGTTTCTTCTTAGGTTTACAAATTAAACAAACTAAAGATGGAATATATTTACATCAACAAAAATATACTAAGGACTTAATAAATCGATTTGGAATGCAAGATGCTAAAATAATCAATACACCTATGGCAACTAATGTTAATATAAACGAAGATGTAGAAGGAAAACTCGTTGACCTAAAATACTATAGGAGCGCAATAGGAAGTCTCCTATACTTAACCGAATAACGACATTTTATTCATGGTAAGTATGTGCGCAAGGTTACAAACCTGTGCCAAGGAGTCTCACCTAACCCTAGTCAAGCGTATCCTTAGATATCTAAAGGGCACGCTAAACGAGGTATTTGGTACCCTAGATCTACCGAGTTTAATCTAATCGGCTACTCCGACTCGACTATGCGGTAGTAAACTCGATAGAAAGAGCACGAGTGGTTGTTGTCAAATCCTCGGCTCGAGTCTAGTGAGTTAGTGCGATGGCGACATGCGTTGCCTTATCTACCACCGAGTGAATCGTTGCGATGGGTGAGTGTGTCTCTCAGCTCCTGTGGATGAAGCACACTCTCCAAGACTTTAGCTTAATCTTTAACAACATTAAAAGTTAGGTATGTGCGTAATAGAGTAGGATTTAAATTTTTCTATATATGTACTCTATTTTTGCTTCTTTTTATGAAATTAGCCTAAGTCTTACCTTAGAAATCATATTGAGAACTTGCTTGGACTTACAAACCCTAAAATATATTTACAAACTTTTTGAGTTAAGGCAAAAGGGGGAGAAAGTCACAAAAGTAAGGAAGAAAGTAAACAAAATTATTACCTTTTATATTAAGTAATTCCGCTTACTTAAGCAACTATTAAGGGGGAGTAAAATTATTTTTCAAGAACTCACCTTCGGTCAAGGGGGAGGTTACCTCAAAGGGGAGAACTTGAAACAATAATATTTCTCACTCATGCTTAATCTTTATGCTAGCTCATTCATATTTAATCTTTATGCTAGCTCATTCATATTTAATCTTTATGCTAGCTCATTCATGCTTAATCATTATGCTAGCTCATTCATATTTAATCATTATGCTAGCTCATTCATATTTAATCTTTATGCTAGCTCATTCATATTTAATCTTTATGCTAGCTCATTCATGCTTAATCATTATGCTAGCTCATTCATATTTAATCTTTATGCTAGCTCATTCATGCTTAATCATTATGCTAGCTATGTTATGTTAATTTTTCCTTAACTTTTAGGTTTTGCCATGAATCAAAAAGGGGGAGATTGTTGGTGCAGTGGGCACCAAAGTCGAACCGGTATTTTGATTATGGCAAAAGGCTCAATAGTTAAGGGTATATTTGTTATCTTACGAGCTCAATTAAGTGTGCAGAAATGCTAAAGTTGAGCGGAAGGTCTGCGACACCCGGTGGGAACCGAGGTGGTCGGGCAACGCCAGAGGGACTTCGAAGGAAGCCGAGGTACTCGGGTGAAGACCGGAAGCGAGGCTACAAGGTAAGCTCGTGTGAAAGCGAAGCAAGGTCGTTAGCGTAGATCCGACCCAATACCTCCAATGGAAGGTCTAGGTCGAGATCGGATGGTTAGAACCATCGTACTTTATATTTTCTAACTTGTATCCCAAAACCCTTTGACTAAATCCAACTGCTAGTCAAGTTCCAAGTTCGACCTCGAGAAGAGCTCAATTTCAAGGGGTGAATTTGGACTTGACTCGTGTTTTGGTACAAAGGGTGATGTGGCATCAAGGTGGACATCCAAACCATCACCAAGCTTCCTTGTGGTGGACGCCCAAAATAAGGTGAGTTGGCACAAGATGGTTGGCTCCCATGATGTGGCACAAGTTGAATGGCTCCAACAAGTTGGCGCCCAAGGAGGTTGGAGGTGGCACAAGGTGGTTGGATGAAACACCTCATCCTCAAGTTGGCGCCCAAGGAGGTTGGAGGTGGCACAAGGTGGTTGGATGAAACACCTCATCCTCAAGTTGGCGCCCAAGGAGGTTGGAGGTGGCACAAGGTGGTTGGATGAAACACCTCATCCTTGAGTTGGCGCACAAGAAGGTTGGAGGTGGCACAAGGTGGTTGGATGAAACACCTCATCCTTGAGTTGGGATAAGAACCTCACCTTGGACACTACCTATGTCTAAATTCATAGATCAATATCCATAAATAGACATGTTCAAGCCAAGCAAATAACAAGACATCAAGAGCTCTCAACACGCCGTCGTAACGCCGCTACTACTACTCACATTTGCTACGACGAAGTGCCGCCGACAACGAAAGCTACATCTTCTACTTATAAGAGTTGTCGGTATATTTATTTAAGTTCTACTTCTTTAAATTGTCTTTGTGCTTTAATCGTAACAAGGAAAGGGGGAGTGTCCCTTTGCCTTGATTTCTTTTTGTAATCGTTGCTCCTACCTCCAACGAGGAGGAGTGGTTTTAGTGAATTGCCCTCCGTACGTGATCAAGGATCACTAGGGCCGTGGATTAGCAATCGAAAGATTGTGAACCACGTAAAAATATCTTGTCTACTTTATATTTCCGCTGTGCATTCTCTACTTGCTTTTTACTTATTGCAAAAGTTTTTAACGACACCGTATCGCTATTCACCCCCCCCTCTAGCGACACTTTCGATCCAACAAAATCGAGGTGGTCGGGCGACATCAGGAGAACATCGGGGAGTCGAGGAACCTCGGTGGTGACCGAAAGCTAAGCGATAGGTCATGAGGACCAAAGCTAAGCTCTGGGTGTGGAGCGGTGGTAAGGACGCATCCTCGGTTAGAGGATAATCCTAGGCGTCGATCCGACTAAGGCTTTCGGAGGAATACCGAAGTCGAGATCGGATAGTCATGGGACTGTCACACTGCATGACATTATGCATCTATTGTGTTGCAGGAATTCTCAAGTGTAGCAGTCGACTGGAGATGTCATCAGTCGACTGAATGTCATCAATCGACTGCTAAGAGGATCAGTCGACTAATGTCGATGAATCAGCCCAGTGCACAAGGTCAAAGAGATAGAGATTGATGCCGCAATCTCAAGATAAGATCCACGAGTTTTGGATCTGTATCGGTACAAATTTCAAGGCACAAATCTATAAAAGGAGGAAAGGACTCAAATCCAAATTCAAGAATCTCTCAAGTGTTCGTGCTCTCTACAACGCTACTCTGACCGTGTACTATCTTCCAATTAATTGTCGATATTCTTATTATCTTTCTGTACTTAATTTGTATAAGGACTGGTAAGGTTGTTACTGACCTTGTAATCATTGTAATCATCTTTCCTCTTACCTCCAACGAGGAAGAGACTTTTAGTGATTGCCCTTCAGAAGCGATCAAGGATCGCAGGGCCTTGGATTAGTAGATGGTGGGCTGTGAACCAAGTAAAAAAGTTTTTGTGTCTTTCTTGTTTTTATCTTTTAGTTTTTCACTGCGTACTTGGTTTTAATCGTCAAAAAAGAAAAGTTTTTACGATCACTATTCACCTCCCTCTAGAGATTCATTTCGATCCAACAGCTACCTCATGGGCAATGCACTAAAGTGCCCTATGATTCGAAACTCTCGAACTCGTAGGGTGTCACTTTTACAAGAATGAGAGTAAGGTAACAAACTACCTTCCCTTTATAATTTAAGTATAATAAGCAGCAATTAAGTACACAAAAATAAATATGCCGACACTTCTTTTGAATGTAGAAATACAGCTCGGACTGCGAAGTGTTGGCGTGTAGATGCTTGTAAGGATGAGGAATTTTTGCAACAACACTTGGATGTAGTAGATTGATATGATTCGGAGCTGGTCGAGTACTTCTTTTATAAGCCATTTCTAGTCAACTAGAATGCCCTCAAGTCGACTCCACATCAACTCGTCGATATGGTACTTCGGCCTTCCTAGTCGATTGGACCTGTTCTAGTCGACTCCAGATCACTTGGCTCTGCATAAGGAAGTTTGCCTTTCTAGTCAACTGGACCTCCCCAGTCGACTGAAACTCTTTCTATCTGGGCTGTGAGATCTTTAATCAATCACCAGCTAATCTTACCAACTGGGTATCTAGTCGACTGGACCATACTCAATCAATTGGACTTTAGTCGACTGTTCCCTCAAAACGAGATTAGAAAAAATATACAGTATAAAATACAATAGCAGTAGTAATACTACTCGATCTCGACTGCTTAGTCACATGCGGACTATTCGTCAGATCGACGCCTAGTCATGTCTTCCTACAGAGGATTCAACTTCACATCTTCACTCGAGGTATACCTGTCGGCTGCCCTGTTGAACTTACCATCCTTGACATCCGATCTGAACCACCAGGACTTTTGGCAATTGTCCGGTCTCCCTGACCCAGCTGAATTTCATGTCGGTTGTTCGGTCTTCTGACCCAATCAGTTTTCATGTCAGATGTCTAGTCTCCTGGCCCATCTGGACTTCCTGCCTGGTGTCCGATCCTCCTGATCTGTCAAGTCTTCTACCTAGTATCCAATCAACATGACCTACTAGGACTTTCCATGCTTTGCCTAATATCCGATCTGCCTAACCTACTAGGACTTTTTGTTAAGCCTGCACACTTAACATATATATCAAATCACAAGTAATTCCTAACTTTAACTATGGTTCAAACATCAAAACTAAGGAGTGATGCTCTGTGTACCAACAGAAGGCTAGGAAAAGATTGAAGATAAGAGTTTAGGGCATGGTTGCACATAAGGACACTTCAAAAACCTATAGGACTTGGATTCAGTTTGAAAGGAGTTGGATAGGGGCATCAATGGGTGTTGGTTGAAATCCCTTGATGGGTCATAGATAAGGAACCCTTGGCATGAAGTAGAAGAGGAAGACATATAGAAGGTTTATGTGGAGTGAAAACATGGTTCAGAGCCTCCTACCCGTAGTTATGGGTGCGTGCCAATTGACATGAAGTGTGCCAAGTAGCATGAAGGATGAATTTTTAAAACTAGGCTGTGGAACACTAGGAAAAGGTTGAGGACAAGAGTCAAGGTCATAGTTGCACCTAGAGGCACTTCAAAAACCTAAATGACTCGGATTCGATTGAAAAGGAGTTAGATAAGGTCATCAATGGATTTTAGTCGAAACCCCTTGATGGGCTATATAGATGAGTTGAAATTAGGAACCCTTAACATGGCATGGAAAAAGAAAGTATCTAGAAGGTTTATGTGGAGAAGAAACTTGGTTCCGAGCCTCCTACTTTGAATTATGCGTGCTTGTCAATTAGCACAGAGCATGCCAAATGGCACAGATGCTGAATTTATAAAACTAGGCTAGGGAAAGGTTAAGAATGAGAGTTTAGGGCATGGTTCTAGATAGGGGCAGGGCACTTCAAAAACATATAAGACTTGGATTCACTTCGAAAGGAGTTGGATAGGGTCATCAATGGATTTTGATTGAACCCCCTTAATGGGCCATAGATGAGTTGAAATTAGGAACCCTCAACATGGAGTGGAAGAGGAAAGGCATATTGAAGGTTTATGTGGCGAAGAAACTTGGTTTCGAACCTCCTACCTGCAGTTATGGATACATGCCAATTGACACATAGCATGCCAAGTGGCATGAAGGCTGAATTTTTAAAACTAGACTGTGGAAGGCTAGGGAAAGGTTAAGTATGAGAGTCTAGGGCACCGTTGCACACAGAAGCACTTTAGAAACCTACAAGACTTGAATTTGGTTCGAAAGGAGCTGAATAGGGCCATAGATGAGCTGAAATTAGGAACCCTCAACTTGGGTTGGAAGAGAAATGCATAAAAAAGGTTTATGTGGTGAGGAAACTTGGTTATGAGCCTCCTACCGCAGTTGTGAGTGCATGTCAATTGACACGGAGCATGCCAAGTGGCACAGAGATTGAATTTTTAAAAATAGGCTGTGAAAGACTAGGGAAAGGTTGAGGATGAGAGTCTAGGGTACGATTGCATATATGAACACTTCAAAAACCTATAGGAATTGGATTCGGTTTGAAATGAGCTAGATATGGCCATTTATCGGTTTTGGTCGAAACCCCTTGATGAGCCATAGATGAGATGAAATTAGGAACTCTCGACATGGAGTGGAAGAGGAAAACATATAGAAAGTTTATGTTGATATAGAAGGATGTACATGTTGGATCGTTTAGAGTCGCTAGAGGGGGGGGGGGTGAATAGCGAAAGATAAAATTTCTCATTCGTTCGATTAGAAATGAGTATGGAGTGGATAAAAAAAAGGAAACAAGATATTTTACTTATTTCATAGTCTTTCGACTACTAGTCCAAGGCCCTAGTGGTCCGAGACCACATACGGAGGGAAAAACACTAAAGTACTCCTCCTCGTTGGAGGTAGGAGTGAAACGATTACAAGAAAACTCAGGGTAGAGGGACACTCCCCTCTCCTCGTTACGATTAAAACTCTGAAAAATAAACTTAATAATATATGAGATGAACTTTAAAATAGAGCTTTTACCGACGACCTAATAGATGGAATTTGAAAGAAGATCTCGGGTCGTCGTCTTGGTAGCACTTCGTCATAGGCTTGTCGGAGAGTCGAGGCGTTGCGATAGCACTTGGACTTAGAATTGATGGAAGAAGGGTTAGATAACCCCTACTTTTATAGCCTTGGAAACCCAAGATGTTCAGTTCTTCAACTAATGAGAACAAGCCCCCTATCCCTTCAAAAATGGAGATAAGCTTTGACTCCCCTTGAAGTTGATCCTTGACCATCAGTCGACTGCTACCATTACCAGTCGACTGCTAAAGGCATCAGTCGACTGATGCAAGCCATCAGTCGACTGATGGCATGGTTTCCAGCTGCAATGAAGAGTTAGCTCGAAAATGCAATTAATATAAGTAAGTTCGATGGTCATTTACCATCCGATCTCGCCTTAGACCTTCCATGGGAAATCTTGGTTGGATCGACGCCTAAGGATGTCTCCATATGGAGGACACGTCCTTACTTACTCTCACTCACACGAGCTTACCTCAACTTTTACCTTTGAAGCTTCGCTTTCGGTCTTCACTTGAGTTCTTCGACTTTCTCCGAAGTCCTCCCGATGTCGCCCAATCACCACGGTTCCCTCTGGATGTCGATGACCTTCATCTTTAGCTTAGCAATTCTGCACACTTGACTCAGCTCGTGAGATAACAAAATGATCTTAACTTTGTATCATTTTTTATAATCAAAACTCAGGTTCGACTTAGGTAGCTACTGCACCAACAATCTCCCCCTTTCTGATCTATAGCAAACTCATACAAAGTTAAGGAAATAATATGCATGAAGAATTAAAAATTAAGTAGGAGTAATAGAGTCTTTCTTTCAAGTACTCCCCCTTGACCGAGGGTGAGTCTTTGAAAGAAGGTCTTAACCCTCCACCTTAGGAAGAGTTTAAGTAATTAACAATTACTTAAAGTTGACCTTAGTATTAAAAATAAGTTTAAGTTAAGAAGATTTCTTAACTTGGCCTTTCTCTTCCTTTCTCAATTAAAAGAAATAAATTTGCAAACAATATGTTAGTAAAACATTAAGTAAAACATTAAATTTTGGCCATAGAATTAAGTTACTAAGTTAAGTTATCAAAAAGTGATCCCTTAACTTTCCCTTAATCAAAAAGTGATCCCTTAACTTTGGCCTTTTCTCCCTCTTTTGCCATAAATCGGAAAGAGTGGGGAGTTTTGAGAAATCTAGTTTTAAGTTTTAGTTCCAAGTCCAAGCATGTTCCATATAATTTTGAAAATAATATATTAAAAATAAGCTCATCTATTAAATGTTCAACTCTATTTGACTTGATTGATATGAAATGATCAACAAGCCCTGATTATAGTTGGTTAATTTATGTAATTATACTCCGTGGTTCATGTTGATGGACTAAGTCTACATCTGGAACCAGGAGTAAGGTCCTAACATCTCACGCCCATCTACGTGGCTAAGTACACAAACACATTAGTCCTATGTGTTGTGAGATGTATTGGCTCTTTAAATCTAGAGGTGCATGATATCTAGGGTAAGCCTTAAGCCAATTTCATTAACAAGAAAAGTAAATAATAGAGTTATAATAAGTCATGATTTGTAAAGCCTACTCTATGACGCACATGCCCAATTTTCGTCTGAGTAGACTAAATTTGGCTTCGGGTAGCGGCTTGGTAAAGAGATCGGCTAAGTTTGACTTTGATTCCACATATTCGAGTTGAATAGTCCCGTTAGCTACATGTTCTCGAATAAAATGGTGTTTAACTTCTATATGTTTGGTCCTAGAATGGCAAATAGGATTTTTGGTTAAGTTGATGGAGCTAATATTATCTATGTGAGTTTTAATATTGTTGAAGTTCAAGTTAAAATCTCGGAGGGTGTGCTTCATCCAAAGAAATTGAGCCACACACTCACCCATCGCGACGTATTTGGCTTCAGTTGTAGATAAGACAACACAGTGTTGCTTCCTACTGCACCAACTCACTAGACTCGAGCCGAGAAGTTGACAACAACCACTCGTACTCTTTCTATCGAGCTTACTACCGGCATAGTCCGAATCGGAGTAGCCGATTAGTTCGAACTCGGTAGATCTAGGGTACTAAATACCTACGCTTAGCGTGCCCTTTAAATACCTAAGGATATACTTGACTAGGGTTAGGTGAGACTCCTTGGCACAGGTTTGAAACCTTGCACACATACTTACTGCGAATAAAATATCGGGTCGACTCGCGGTTAAGTATAGAAGACTCCCTATCACACTCCTATAGTATTTTAGGTCGATGGGCTTTCCTTCTAAGTATTCTCCTATATTGACATTAGTTGCCATGGGTGTATTGATGGTTTTGGCATCTTGCATTCCAAAACGTTTAATTAATTCTCTAGTATATTTTTGTTGATGTAAATATATTCCATCCTTAGTTTGTTTAATTTGTAGTCCTAGAAAGAAACTCAATTCAACTACTAAATTCATTTCAAATTCACTTTTCAAAAGTGAAATGAATTCGTTTAGGAGGATTGAATTGGTTGTTCCGAAAATGATATCGTCTACGTAGATTTGGGCTATAAAGATCTCCTTACCTACGATTTTTACGAAAAGAGTTGGATCGACTAGGCCTTGGTTAAACCCTTTTGACTTAAGATAAATTGAAAGTCTCTCGTACCAAGTTCGAGGAGCTTGTTTGAGTCCATACAGAGATTTCTTTAGTTTAAGGACATGGTCGTGTTTATCTAGGCTTTCGAATCCTGGGGGTTGACTAACGTACACCTCTTCCTTAATAATTCCATTCAAAAATGCTGACTTGACATCCATTTGAAATAATTTAAAACCTCGATGTGCAGCGTATGCTAACAACATTCAGATGGATTCTAGTCTAGCTATGGGGGCATAGGTTTCATCGTAATCTAATCCTTCGACTTGGCTAAAACCTTTGGCGACTAACCTTGTTTTATTTCTAACTACTTCACCTTTGTCATCAAGTTTGTTTCGGAAGACCCACCTAGTTCCAATAACTGATTTATCTTTAGGTGGTGGTACTAATTCCCAAACCTCGTTCCTAGTGAATTGAGCTAGCTCTTCTTACATTGCAATAATCCAATCGAGATCAAAAAGAGGTTGTTCAATGGTTTTGGGTTCGATTTTTGAAATCAAGGAGAGATTTGACTAAGATTTCTATAAGATGATCTAGTTCGAACCCCTAAGCTAGGATCATCTATCACTTGGTCGATAGGATGATTCATTTGAATCCTAGTTTGACTTGGGTTAGGGTTACCTACTTGGTCGACAGGATGACTCGTTGGACTTGGGTTAGGATTCATACTGGACTCGATCTCAAGGTTGAAGTCAAGTCTGGTATGAGTCGGTTGTTGGTGCAGTAGGCACCTAAGTTGAACCTGAGTTTTGATTATAGAAAATGATACAAAGTTAAGCTCATATTGTTATCTCACGAGCTAAATCGAGTGTGCTGAAAAGTGCTTAAGCTGGAGCTAAAGGCTAGCGACACCCGGAGGGAGCCGCGGTGGTCGGGTGACACTCGAGTGACTTCGGAGGGAGCCGAAGGAATCTAGTGGAAGGCCGGAAGCAAGAGCTACAAAGTAAGTATCGAGGTAAGCTCGTGTGTGTGAGCATAAGTGAGGTCAAATCCTCCTTACGGGGATGGTATTAAGTGTAGATCCGACTAAAGACATCCCATGGATGGTCTAGGTCGAGATCGGACGGTCGGCGGACATCAAAATAATATTTTTGTTAAGCTAACTTTTGATTTCAGCTAGCATCGATCATTGCCACTTGGAGCACTCGATCGCGCCCGACGGCAAGACTCGATCGATGCCATCGCCATCGATTGATGATGGCCATCAGTCGACTGATGGTCAAGAATCAGCTTCAAGGAGTCAAGCCTTATCACCTCATTTCAAGGAGATTGGTGCTCAAATCTGATTGGTTGAAGATCCTCTCGAGAAGAGACTCAAATGCTATAAAAGGAGGGCCTCTCATAGGGTTTTTTCATCAATTCTAAGTTCTCAAATGCCTCCGCAATGCTGCGACTCTCCGACGACGAAGTGCTACTACTCCGACGATCTAAGCTTGAGTTTTCATTTCTTATTCGTCGGTATAAGTTTAATTTAGCTTGTCTCTTTCATATTATTGTCTTGGAGCGTTTTATCGTAACGAGGAGAGGGGGAGTGTCCCTCTACCTCAAGCTTTTGTGGTTTTTTGTATTCGATTAACTCCTACCTTCAACGAGGAGGAGTTCGTTAGTGCTTTGATCTCCGTGCATGGTCAAGGACCACTAGGGCCTTGGAGTAGTAGTCGTCGGCTATGAACCAAGTAAAAACCCTCATGTCTTTATTTTTATATTGTGTTTTTCCGCCGCGTTTACTTGTGTCTTGAAACGAATTCGAACGAAAAAGTTTCTATCGCTATTCACCCCCCCTCTAGCGATCCGCTCGATCCAACAATTGGTATCAGAGTCGGGGGTGCTAAGATTTGGTGAAACCACCAATCTAGCTTTTTACAGATTTTTTTTCCTTTTTAATTCTATTTATTTCGAATTTGTTTCATTCGTTTAGTTTTTCTCTCGCACTACTAATCCAAGATGCGAGTCTTGGTACATTTCGATCGTTTGTGTTATTGTTAGGTTTTTTCGTCTTCATTCTCTTTTTTTTTTGTATCAATGGCCCATCTCGAGGGTTTTAGCACCGTCCGACCTCCGTTTTACAATGGAGATGACTTCCGTTATTGGAAGGGTCAGATGGAGTGCTTCCTTAAGACCCAAATCGAGATGTAGATCATAATCTAAATGGGATTCACACTTCCGACTAACGAAGTGGGTGAATCTTTGGATTATGACCAATGGACCAATGCTACAAAAAGACAAGTCGAAGGCGAAACTAAGGCGACTCAAATCCTCCAATGCGGCTTGTCCAAGGAGGAGCTCAATCGCGTTGGCCCCTTCATCAGCGCAAAGGATCTTTGGACAAAACTAGTGGAGCTACACGAAGGGACCGACGAAGCCAAGGTATGTAAGTGTTATCCCTTGTTCAATAAGTTATATAATCTAAAAATGCAGGAACATGAGACGACGATGCAACTTCACGCTCACGTTCAAGATATCGTCAACAACCTACATGCAATCGAACAAAAGGTCGAAAACTGCGACCTTATAAGGTATGTACTAAACTCCTTTCCTAGGACAACCTTGTGGGCATCCATGGTCGATGCCTACAAGGTCTCCAAGGATCTTTCAAAACTTAGGTTAGATGAGTCATTTTCGATTTTCGAACTCCATGAACAGTCTAACTCGGAACCCGAGAAGGGTATAGCACTTTTTGCAGGTTCAAAGAAGAAAACCGCGAGCAAGCCACCCCCAACGGAGGAAGAAGATGAGTCCGATTTGGAGGTCGACCCGGAAATGGAGGTCAAACTAGTCAACCTAGTTTGGAGGATGGTCAAGGGCCGAAAGTGAACTGTCACTCGACCCAACGAAGGTAAGCCTAAAAGTTCTAATGTTAGGTGTTATGAATGCAATAGGTTTGGACATATCAAGTCCGAATGTTCGAAGCTCAAGAGCAAAGCACCAAAACACAAAAAGAAACTCAACGCTACGTGGGAAGAAGCGTCCGAGGAAGAAGACAATGATCGCGTCTTCATGGCTAAACCGGTTGAATCGGAGACAGAGTCAAAACTGGAACACAAATCTGAAACCGAAGACGAATCGGACTGCGAAGCTCTATTCAAGACAAGCCACGGATGTGCATCCGGTTCAAAAGATACACTCAAGGTAAGTCGCTCCCTTATTAGTATGCTTTATAGTGCAATTAAATTCTTAACTAGGAAATTAGCTAAGTCCGAGTCCAAGGTCTAGACCCTGGTTGAGGAGGTTAAACTCCTCAAACACGAGGTCTCCCTAACTGCTTTGACTAGTCGAGTTCGAGAGGAGGACTTAACTCAGGTTGAAAAGCTCGAAGTTGAGAACTAACTCTTGAAGAGTCAAGTCGAAGATCTTAGGAACACGTTGGAAAGGTTTACTTTGAGATCCAAAGGACTTGACCTCCTACATGGATTGCAAAGGGTCATGTACAACAAGGCCAGACTAGGGTTTAGCTCAAATACGACCAACAAGTCGTATATGTCGATTGTAAGTCGACATAAAAAATGTGTCCAAGCATGGGTCCCTTAGACTGCTTTGATTTCAAACTTAGGATCGAACCAGTACTGGGTTCCCAATGACTAAATCCACTACATTGATAGACCGAACTGATTCAACGGTACAGGGGGAGCCAGTACAAAACTTGTTTGTGTTTTAACTTAGAAATTCCATGCTTAGGTTAGTTATTTATTTTTCTTTTTAGAACGGTTAGATAGAAATATAACTCGTCAATACTTGCTAACATAGTACTAGGACGCGGCGAGATGATAGTATGCTAGGAAAGCGGAGTCTTGTGTATTCATGCTAGATAAGGCGTATCTAGTTCGGTGCACTTGACCGAGCAGAACTAGCTGAAGCTACCTCGTCGTATCCTAGACTAGTTAGACCAGGAAGTGGTCTTAGGTAAGTCAAGTTTCTATTTTCTTGAAAATGGCTTTGTCTAAGGAAGTGGTCATTTTTCCGATCAAAGAAGGCCTCTGTGCCTCGCCACAACTTGGAAGCCATGATCTTGAAAAGGTGACTTGATGAGCCTAAGGTCAAATCCGAATCTAACGCAAGGTTGAAAAGTGTTCAAATAATTAAATTTAAATCAAGTAAAAATGGAAGTCATCTCACAAGAACATATAAGGTTAACATGCTTGATCATGTAGACATGGGTGAGATGATTTAGGTTAATAATCTTCAACCAATCTTTAATAAATCCAATATCCGATCCAACTACCTTGCGTGTAGGATCAATGGATGTTGGATAGTGGTTGCTCCTGACACATGACCGGGGTTCAACTCAAGTTTTCGAAGCTTCGATTCAAATGACAAGGATCAGTAGCCTTCGGAAACAACGACAAGCTCAAAATCATCGGATCAGGTGATATTGAGCTCACCTCTAACTTTATTATTCAAAATGTCTTATTGGTAGAAAATTTTCAATATAATTTACTTAGTGTAAGCCAATTGTGTGATAATAACTATAAGGTCATATTTCTAGAAAATGAATGCGTAATTAATATAAATGAAACTTCTAAAATAATCCTTAAGGGAACCAAAAATAATAATATTTACACTATTAACTTAACTAACTCCTCAACCAAGTGTCTTATGACACGACAAGAGGAATCATGGTTGTGACACCGACGACTTGGTTACTCACACCCAAGACTCATCCACAAGATGAGTCAGAGTGAATTTGTCAGAGGTTTGCCTAACCTCAATAACTTGGATAATAAAATATGTAATGTTTGTCAACAAGGTAAACAATCTAGGACACAACATCAACTAACTAATCAAGAACGAACCAAAAGTGTTCTTGAGCTCCTACACATGGATCTATTTGATTCACATGGAGCTAAGTCACTTAATGGGAGTAAATTCTGCTTAGTCATAATTGATGACTATTCTAGATTTACTTGGGTTTGGTTCATCAAACACAAAAGTGATACCCTAGATCAACTAATCAACCTATTTAAACTAATAGAAAATCAACAAAACCTTAAAATCAAAAGACTTAGGACTGATCATGGTGGTAAATTCGAGAACCACAGGTTTACAGAATTCTGTAACCTAAATGGATACCACAATGAGTTCTCTTGCCCTAGAACCCCACAACAGAATGGCCTAGTAGAACGTAAAAATAGAACCCTACAAGAAGCCGCTAGGACAATGTTAAACGAGTATAACCTACCCAATAGGTTTTGGGCAGAAGCTGTGAGTATGACATGCTATGTCCAAAATAGGATCCTTATGGTAAAGAGGCACCTTAAGACCTCATACGAGATTTATCATGATAAAATACCTAACATCAAGTACTTTAGGGTATTTGGGTGTAAGGTACATATCCTAAACACTAAGGATTACCTAGGAAAATTTACATCCAAAACCTCGATCGGAATCTTTCTAGGATACTCGACTACAAGTAGAGCTTATAGAGTATATAACCATGACACCCTTAGAGTCGAGGAGACTATCAATGTAGTATTTGATGAAGGACACGAACCTACAAAACCCCCGGCAACCCCAATTAGCGAGCCGATTCATACCAGACTCAACTCTGATCTGGAGATCAAGTCTAGTATTAATCCTAACCTAAGTCAACCAAGTCATTCTATCGATCAAGTGGTAGATGACTCTAGTCAAACTAGGACTCAAACGAGTCATCCTATTGACCAAGTGGTAGATGACCCAAACCCAAATCAAACTAGGACTCAAATGAATCATCCTATCGACCAAGTGATAGGTGATCCAAGCCTGGGTGTTCGAACTAGAGCCTCATATAGAAACCTTAGTCAAATCTCCTTGATTTCCAAAATTGAACCCAAAACTATTGACCAAGCTCTTCTTGATCTCAATTCGATTATTGCAATGCAAGAAGAGCTGACTCAATTCACTAGGAACGAAGTATGAGAATTAGTACCACCACCTAAAGATAAAACAATCATTGGAACAAGGTGGGTGTTTAGAAATAAACTTGATGATAAAGGTGAAGTAGTTAGAAATAAAGTTAGACTAGTCGCTAAAGGGTTTAGTCAAGTCGAAGGTTTAGATTACGACGAGACCTATGCTCCAGTAGCTAGGTTAGAGTCCATTCGAATGTTATTAGCATATACTGCACATCGAGGATTTAAGTTGTTTCAAATGGATATAAAGTCAGCATTCTTGAATGGATACATTAAAGAAGAGGTTTATGTTAGTCAACCCCCTAGTTTCGAAAGTCTAGATAAACCCGACCATGTCCTTAGGTTAAAGAAAGCTCTCTATGGACTTAAACAAGCTCCTCGAGCTTGGTACAAGAGGCTTTCGGTTTATCTTAAGTCCAAAGGATTTAACCAAGGTGTAGTTGACCCAACCCTTTTCATAAAAACCCTAGGTAAAGACATATTCATAGCCCAAATCTACGTAGATGATATCATCTTAGGAACCACCAACTCGATCCTACTGAATGAATTCATTTCACTTATGGAAAGTGAATTTGAAATGAATTTAGTAGGTGAGTTAAGTTTCTTCTTAGGTCTACAAATTAAACAAACTAAAGATGGAATATACCTAAATCAACGCAAATATACTAGGGAATTAATTAAACGCTTTGGAATGCAAGACGCTAAAATTATTAATACCCTAATGGCAACTAATGTGAATATAGAAGATGTAATCAGAAATTCAATTGATTTAAAATACTATAGGAGCATAATAGGGAGTCTCCTTTACTTAACTATGAGCCAACCTGATATCTTATTTGCAGTAAGTATGTGCGCGAGGTTCCAAACCTGTGCCAAGGAATCTCACCTAACTCTAGTCAAGCGTATCCTTAGATATCTAAAGGGTGCAATTAATGTCGGTATTTAGTACCCTAGATCTACCGAGTTCGAACTAACCGGCTACTCCAATTTGGACTATGCCGGTAGTAAGCTTGATAGAAAGAGTACGAGTGGTTGTTGTCAACTTCTCGGCTCGAGTCTAGTGAGTTGGTGCAGTAGGAAGCAATATTGTGTCGCCTTATCTACCACCGAAGTCAAATACATCGCGATGGGTGAGTGTGTTACTTAGCTTCTTTGGATGAAGCACACTCTTCGAGATTTTAAGTTATATTTTATGAACACTAAACTCCACGTAGATAACATTAGCTCAATTAACCTAACTAAGAATCCGATATGTCATTCTATGACCAAACATATAGAGGTCAAACATCATTTCATTCAAGAACATGTGGCCAACGGAGCCATACAACTCGAATACGTCGAATCGAAGTCCAACTTGGCAGACCTATTTATTAAACCCCTACCCGAAGCCGAATTCAGTCTATTAAGATGAAAATTGGGCATGTGCATAGTAGAATAGGAACTTACAAATTATATTTTACTACTCCTATTTCTTACTTTTCATTTTCATGGAACTAGCATAGGACATACCTTAGATATCATGCACCTATAGATTTATGGAGCCAATACATCTCACAACACATAGGACTAATGTGTTTGTGTACTTAGCCACGTAGATGGGCGTGAGATGTTAGGACCTTACTCATGGTTCCAGATGTAGACCTGGTGCATCGCCATGAACCACGGAGTATAATCATATATATTAACTGACTCTGACCAAGACTGGTTGATCTTTCATATCAATCAAGTCAAATATGGGTCGAACATTTTATAGATGAGCTTATTTTCATTATATTATTTTCAAAATAATATGAAACATGCTTGGACTTTAAATTTAATACCTATATTTGTTTTTCACACACCCCCACTCTTTTCGATATATGACAAAAGGGGGAGAAAAAGGCCAAAGTTAAGGGATCAAAATTTTTGATAACTTAACTCACTTCATATTTATTCACATGGCCAAATGTTAAGTAAATGTTTACTTAACTTTAAGTTTTGAAAATTTACTTAACTTGTTTGAGTTAACAAAAAGAAAATAAAGGCCAAGTTAAGAGAATTCTTAACTTAAACTTATTATACTATGGCCAAACGTTAATTCTTTACTTAAGAAAGGGGGAGAAAGGGCCAAGTTAAGAAGTCCTCTTAACTTAAACATTTCACTAAGGCCAACTTTAAGTAATGTTAATTACTTAAACTCTTCCTAAATAGCAACCATCAAGGGGGAGGATTAAGGTCTTCTTTCAAGGCTCACCCTTGGTCAAGGGGGAGGTTTCCCCAAGGGGGAGTACTTGAAGAAAATCCTTACTACTCCTACTTAATATTTATTATTCTTGTTTCTCATACACATTATTATTCTTCATGCATGCTATTCTCTTAACTTTGTATGTGGGTTTGCCATAGATAAAAAAGGGGGAGATTGTTGGTGCAGTAGGCACCTAAGTCGAACCTGAGTTTTGATTATAGCAAACAATACAAAGTTAAGCTTATATTGGTATCTCATGAGCTAAATTGAGTGTGCAAAAAAGTGCCAATGCTAGAGCTGAAGGCTAGTGACACCCGGAGGAAGCCACGGTGATCGGGCGACACTCAAGTGATTTCGGAGGAAGCTGAAGGAATCGAGTGGAAGGCCGGAAGCAAAAGAGACACAGTAAGTATCGAGGTAAAGCTCCTGTGTATGAGAGTAAGAGAGGTCATATCCTCCTTACGGGGATGATCTTAAGCGTAGATCCATCCAAAGACATCCTATAGATGGTCTAGGTCGAGATCGGATGGTCGGTGCCCGTCGAAATAATGTTTTTGTTAAGCCAACTTTGCCTTGCAGCTAGCATCAGTCGACTGTCTGCGGTTAGCATTTGACTGATGTTGCCATCAGTCGATTGATGATGGCCATCAGTCGACTGATGGTCAAGGATCATCTTCGAGGAGTCAAGGCTTATCACCTCATTTCAAGGGGGGTGGTGCTCAAATCTTATTGGATGAAGTTCCTCTCGAGAAGGGGCTTAAAGGCTATAAAAGGAGGGCCTCTCCTAGGGTTTTATGATCAATTCTAAACTTCCAAAAGCCTCCGCAAAGCTACAACTCTCCAACAACGCATTGCTACCTCTCCGACGCTCTAGGTTTAATTGTTTTTTATTTTCCGTCGGTATAAGCTTCATTTCAATTTATATTTTTCATATTAATTGTCTCAAAGTTTTTATCGTAACGAGGAGAGGGGGAGTGTCCCTCTACCTCAAGCTTTGTGACTTTTTGTATTCGTTTAACTCCTACCTCCAACGAGGAGGAGTTCATTTAGTGTTTTTCCCTCCGTGCGTAGTCAAGGACCACTAGGGCCTTGGAGTAGTAGACGAAGGCTACGAACCAAGTATAAAATCCATTTGTCTTGTTTATTTGTCATTTATATTTCCGCTGTGTTTAATTGTCTACTCAACGAATTCGTATGAAAAATTTTATCGCTATTCACCCCCCCTCCTCTAGCGATCCGCTTGATCCAACAGTGCCATAGATGAGCTAAAATTAGGAACCCTCAACTTGGAGTGGAAGAGAAAGGAATATAGAAGGTTTATGTGGCAAGGAAACTTGGTTTCGAGCCTCCTACCTATAGTTATGGGTGTGTGCCAAGTGGCAAGGAGGGTGCCAAGTGGCATGGAGGCTAAATTTTTTTAGTAGGCTATGGAAGGCTAGGGAAAGGTTGATGATGAGAGTCTAGGGCATAGTTGCACACAGATGTACTTCAAAAACCTAAAGAACTTAGATTCGGTCCGAAAGGAGATGGATAGGGTCATCAATGGGTTTTGGATGAAACCCCTTGATGGGTCATAGATGAGTTGAAATTTGGAAGACTCGACATGGAGTGGAGGAGGAAGGAAAATAGAAGGTTTATGTGATGAGAAAACTTGATTATGAGCCTCCTTCCCACAGTTATGGGTGCATGCCAATTGGCACAGAGCATGCCAAGTGGCATGAAGGCTGAATTTTTAAAACTAGGTTGTGAAAGGTTAGGGGTAGGTTGAGGATGAGAGTCTATGACACTGTTGCACACAGAGTCACTTCAGAAACCTAAAAGACTTAGATTTGGTTCATAAGAAACTGGATAAGACCATTAATGGATTTTGGTCAAACCCCCTTAATGGGCCATAGACGAGTTGAAATTAGGAACCCTCGATATTAGAGTAGAAGAGGAAGGAATATAGAAGGTTTATGTGGAGAGGAAAATGTAGGATCGCTTGTGTCCGAGAGAGGGGAGGGGAGTGAATCTCAAAATTAAAAATTTCTTTTAATTACTTTAAAAAACTTTTCTTTTATATTTTGAAATCAAAGTTGATTTACACAGTGGAAATATAAATGAGACAAGGTTTTTCACTTGGTTCGCAATCTGAACCAAATTGCTACTCCAAGGCTCATAACCCTCCTAGCGCTACCTCGTCGGACAATATACAAAACATTCCTCCGATTCCCAATTCAAAAAATTACAATCTCGAAGGATTTTTGCATACAAAGATTAAGGAAAAGGTAACACCCTACCTTCCCTTACAATTATAAATATAAGTGTGATTATAAAATAAATATACCGAAATGCTAAGAAGAGGAATGTAGCTCAGAGTACTGGGGGAGTGACGGAATGCACATCACAACTCTTGCAGATCACAAACAAAGGTGAAACACTTAAGGAATGAATAAGAAAATTGTTATCTCGAAGCTGCATCAACCCTTCTTTTATAGGCCTCTTCTAGGCACGTGGACCACCTACCAGTCGCCTCCACATCGGCCTATCAAAATAACAACTCAGCCTTCCCAGTGCATGAACCTAGTCTAGGTGACTCCATGTCATCCTTATTTGCTCCGATGATGTTCAGGAATTTTTCAATTCCAGGTGCCTTGACCCAGTCCAGATGCGTGATGCACCTGCCATCCAAGTCACATAGCTTCCAACTAGCCTTGTCAACTCGACACCTCAGGCACCTAGACTCAGTCCAGTTGCCTAGACCGCTGAGACACCTAAACTCATCCAATCACTTGGAAACCTATAAAAGGGAATTAGCACAGGAAAATACAAGAATTATATTGGCAGTAGTAATGTTGTCTGATCTCGATTCTGGAGTCCAAGTCTGACCCTTCGTCATATCGATGCCTATCTTTTTCCTCAATCGATGACTCAGTCTTGCCTCTCCATTCAAGAGCTTACCTGCCAAACATCTAGTCTACATGACCTGTTTGGACTTTCCCTGCTTGATGTTCGATCTTGACCCATCAGGACTTCATGCTAATTGTCTGGTCTTCCTGATCCAATTGAACTTTTTACTAGTTGTCCGGTCCTCCTGACCCAACTGGACTTCTGTCAGATGTCCAATCCTCCTGACCCATCTAGACTTCCTGCCTGGTGTCTGGTCCTCCTTATCCGTCAAGACTTTTGCCTAGTATCTGGTCCACTGACCTACTAGGACTTCCATTATATTGTCTAGTATCCAATCAACCTAATCTACTAGGCCTTTCCTATTAAACCTATGTGCTTAATACTTATATTAGATCACAAGCTTATTCTAACTTTAAACGTTAGCTCATACAACAAAACATAGGAGTGGTGCTCCTTACACTAATAGAAACTTGTTTCTGAGCCTCCCTCCCGTAGTTATGGGTGTGTCCCAATTAGCACGGAGCATGACATGTGGTACAGAGGCTGAATTTTTAAAATCAGACTATGGAAGGCTAGGAAAAAGTTAAAGATGAGAGTCTAGGGAACGATTGCACAAAGGGACTATTTAGAAACCTACATGACTTATATTCGATTTGAAAGAAGATGGATAGGGTCATCAATGGATTTTGGCATGAAACCCCTTACTGAGCAATAGATGAGTTGAAATTAGGAACCCTCGCCATGGAGTGGAAGAGGAAGACATATAGAAGGTTTATGTGTAAAGGAAACTTGGTTCCAAGCCTCCTACCCACAGTTATTGGTGTGTGCTAATTAGCACGGAGCATGCCAAGTGGCATGAAGGCTGAATTTTTAAAACAAGGTTGTGGAAGGCTAGGGAAAGATTGAGGATGAGAGTCTAGGGAACATATGCATATAGGGGCACTTCAGAAAACTAAAGGACTTGGATTCTGTTCGAAAGAAGATGGATAGGGGCATCAATGAGTTTTGGCCAAAACCCTTTAATGGGATATAGATGAGTTGAAATTAGAAACCCTCGACATGGAGATGAAGAGGAAGGCATATTAAAGGTTTATGTAGTGAGAAAACTTAATTTCGAGCCTCTTACCCATAGTTATGGGTGCGTGTCAATTGACATGAAGACTAAATTTTTAAAACCAGACTATGAAAAGCTATGGAAAGTTGAGGATGAGAGTCTAGGGTACGATTGCACACATGGGCACTTCATAAACCAAAGGGCTTAGATTCGGTTCGAAAGGAGCTCGGTAGAGCCATCAATGGGTTTTGTCCAAAACCACTTGATGGGTCATACATGAGTTGAAATTAGGAACCTTCGACATGGAGTGGAAGAGGAAGGCATATAGAAGGTTTATGTGGCGAGGAAACTTGGTTCCAAGCCCCCTACCTATAGATATGGGTGTGTGTCAAGTGGTACGAAGGCTGAATTTTTTAAAGTAAATTGTGAAAGGTGTAGGATCGAAGTTATCCGAGAGAGGGGGTGAATCTCGGATTATGAAATTTTATTTTTATAAAAAATATTATTTTTAAACTTTTGAAAAGGGTTATTGCAGTGGAAATTAAATGACACAAGAACATAAATATTTTACTTGGTTCACAACCCGAGTCGAATTGCTACTCCAAGGTTCGTAGCTCTCCTAGAGTGACCTCATGGGCAATGCACAAAAGTACCCTCCGATTTGAAACTCTCAAACTCAGAGGGTGTCACTTTTACAAGAATGAGGGTAAGGTAACAAACTACCTTCCCTCTGTAGGGGATCGATTGGAAGCTAGAGGGGGGGGGGGGTGAATAGCGCGTGCTAGTACCGATGATGGAATTTGATCGTGATTGAGTCTACAAATTTTGTTAGCACAGCGGAATAATGATAATAAAAGCAATAACTAAATAGACACAATCAAACACACCAATACACAAATATTTAACATGGTTCGGAACCGAAACGATTCCTACTTCACGGATCGAGCTCTAAAGAGCTCTAGCGATGCCAATGCAATCACTAACCACAAATACTCCTTCTCGACATAAGCTGGAGGCAGAGAAACCTCTTACAAACTATTCTTACAACAATAAGAAATAGATACAAGCAATTACAACAATGAAATACAATGCAAGTAAAGAAAACTACTTTACAATTGCTTTTTGAATGCTTGATCGCTTGGTTGCTTGAAAAGAACTTGGAAACCCTGATTTGCAGTAGCAAATCACCCCAAGTGCCCTCAAGAACCGATTGCTTTTTCCTCCATCACGAGCTCCTTTTATAGCTTCAACCTGTGCTGGAAAAAGTCGATCAGTCGATAGGTCGGGACCATTAGTCGACTGATGCCACTGTTGTCATGAGACAACGGTTAGATCCACGCTGGATAAGTCCAACGGATCCATCATCAGTCGACTGATTATGACCATCAGTCGACTAATCAAGCCATTACTTGACTGCTGACTACAGTGGTCGAGTGAGACTCCATTATATGCTCGATTTCTCGAGCACCAGTCGACTGATCACAAGATCAGTCGACTGCTCGACCAATCATTGTTGGATCGATTTGAAATGCTAGAGGGGGGGGGGGTGAATAGCGTTAAAACTTTCTTTTTGTTCATTCGTTTAAAAACCGAGTAGATAATTAATTTGCAGCGGAAAAGATAAGCAATAAATAAAAGAGACAATTCTTTTTACTTGGTTCGTAGCCTTCGGCTACTACTCCAAGGCCCTAGTGGTCCTTGACCACGCACGGAGGGCAAAACACTAAACGAACTCCTCCTCGTTGGAGGTAGGAGTTAATCGATACAAGAACAAAAACTTGAGGTAGAGGGACACTCCCCCTCTCCTCGTTACGATAGAAAAAAGAGCTTCGACAAATGTAAATGAACAACGAATCTAAAACTAAAATCGACGTACAAAAATAAAGGAAATGAAACCTAGACGTCGGAGAAGAAGCACTTCGTTGTCGGTAGCTTTGCGGAGGCTTTTGGAAGCTTGGAATTGATGAAGAAACCCTAGGATTGACCCACCTTTTATAGCCTTTGAGCCCCTTTTCGAGAGGAACCCTAGCCAATCACAATTGAGCACCAATCTCCTTGAAATGGGGTGATAAGCCTTGACTCCTCGAAGCTGATCATTGACAATCAGTCGACAGATGACCATCATCGCCGATCGATGGCAAAGATCCGAGTCCGACCTCGGCAATAATCGATCGACGACGGCAATGAGTCCTCCAAGCTGGCATTCAACTGATACTTGCTGCAAGTCAAAGTTAGCTCAAAGAAAACATTATTTCGACGGCCTTCGACCGTCCGATCTCGACCTAGACCATCGATGGGATGTCTTTGGTCGGATCTACGCTTAAGACCATCCCCGTAAGGAGGATACGACCTCACTTACGCTCTCACACACGAGCTTACCTCGATACTTACCATGTCGCTTTTGCTTCCGGCCTTCCACTCGATTCCTTCGGCTCCCTCCGAAGTCACTCGAGTGTAGCCCGACCACCGCGGCTTCCTCTGGGTGTCGCTAGCCTTCAGCTCTAGCTATAGCAATCTTCTGCACACTCGATTCAGCTCGTGAGATAACGACATGAGCTTAACTTTGTATCGTTTGCTATAATCAAAACTCAGGTTCGACTTAGGTGCCTACTGCACCAACAATCTCTCCCTTTTTGATTTATTGCAAACCCACATACAAAGTTAAGTAAATAGCAAGCATGAAGAATAATGTGCATTAGAAACAAACAAAAAATAAAGAAGATTAAGTTGGAGCAGTAAGGATTTTCTTCAAGTACTCCCCCTTGAGGAAACCTCCCCCTTGACCGAGGGTGAGTCTTGAAGAAAGACCTTAATCCTCCCCTTGAGGATTTCTTTAAGTAATTAACATTACTTAAAGTTGGCCTTAGTAAAACGTTTAAGTTAAGAGTTCTTCTTAACTTGACCCTTTCTCCCCCTTAAGTAAAACATTAAGGGCATAATGTTTAAAAATAAGTAAAACGTTGATGGCACAAATAAGTTTAAGTTAAGAATTCTCTTAACTTGGCCTTTAATAAGTTTTCAAAACTTAAAGTTAACTTTTGGTTTAAATATAAAGTAAGAGCTAAGTTATCAAAAAAAAATTTGACCCCTTAACTTTGGCCTTTTTCTCCCCCTTTTGCCATATATCGAAAAGAGTGAGGGTGTGTGTGGAAAACAAAAATAAGTGTTAAATTTAAAGTCCAAGCATGTTCCACATTATTTTGAAAATAATATACAGAAAATAAGTTCATCTATAAAATGTTCGACTCATATTTGGCTTGATTGATATAAAAGGTCAATCAGTCCTAGTCAGAGTCGGTTAGTATGTATGATTATACTCCGTGGTTCATGGAGATGCACTAGCTCTACATCTGGAACCAGGAGTAAGGTCCTAACATCTCACGCCCATCTACGTGGCTAAGTACACAAACACATTAGTCCTATGTGTTGTGAGATGTATTGGCTGTTAGTTATAGCCCTAGAACCAATCATGTGATGGTTGAATAGGGAATATTTTGTATCATATTCTATAAAGGCAAAGGATTGGTTATTATATTTACGTCTTGCTTGTGCCAGCTAACTTAAATATAATAATGCCCTAGAAAAGTAGGTTCTTATCTACAGCACATCAATTGGCAGAATTGATTATGAGAGGTTGTAGAGAACACTTTCCTCAATGTTCCTAGTCAAGTATTAATATGCAAGGGCAATATTAATACATAAAGACTAGCATGTAGGTCAATTGATGACTTGATCTCACAAGTCATGGATATATGATATCAAGTTGACACATGGGTATATATTAGAGAATATATACTGAACTGACCCGCCATGAGAAAGTTTCATGGATCGTCATATGAGTGTCATAAACTTTCTCATGTGACTATTGGTATGAATAGTCCTCAAACCTGAAGTCACTACGGTTCCCTACATAAGGAGTTATGTACTTTGGTATCGTCAAACGTCACTCGTAATAGGGTGGACCATAAAGGCGATTACTGGGTATATAACAAATTATGCGGAGAGATGTGAGTGATGTAGATGAGATCTATCCCTCCCATATGACGAGAGTGATATCTGTGGGCCCCTTGATTGAGTAGAACTACTAAAACGCATGGTCATGCTCGAATGAGTCAATATGAGATATTGAGCTCATTTGTTTGAGTTAGTTTACTCAGGGATCAAGAAACACATAGATTGATCGAGGATGACACGGTCTATGCCTCATTGGTCAATCTGATATCAAGGATAGAAGGACACGGTCATACATTATAGTATTCACGGAAAGGTTAGTCGGATCTTGACTTATTTCGTAACTTGGGTAGCAATGATGTATTGCTAGATGCCGCTCATTGCTTGTGTATCTAAAAGAGTTTAGATCCACTGCCAACGTTATGAGAGCCTATAGGGTCACAAACAAAGAGCATGATGATTAGAAGAATTAGTGCATTCTAGTTTGACTAGAATAATTTGGGAATGAGCTTAAGTACAAAATGGTTTTTGGACTTTAAGCTTAATGAGAATTTTAGCTTATTGATTTAATGAGATTAATTCAATATGCTAAGCTTATTAATTTAATAAGATTAAATAAATATGTTATCATGATAGCCTAAGCTTAATTGATTTAATAAGATTAATTCAATATGTTACCTTATTGATTTAATGAGATTAATTCAATATGATAACATAAGCTTATTGAATTAATAAGATTAATTCAACATGCATGAATGCCACATAAGCATGCCACATAAGCTTGATGAGGTGGAAGGAGACAAAGGGTTTTGACCTTTGGAATTTCTCCACATGTGGCCGGCCAAATCAATGCAATTGATTGCATTGAATGTGATAGGAGGTGAAAGGTTTTTCCAATCCTATAAAACACTCCATGGGGTGGCCGGCCAAAATGTTGGTGAAGCTTGAGGCTTGGAGAGAGCTTGGTGGTGAGAGGCTTTGGTTGTGTGGCTTTTGTGAGTGTAGGCTAGCAAGAAGAGTGGTCTTCTTCTTCCTTTCTCTTTTTCCCTACCTTCCTCTCCTTTAGGGACTTTTCTAGCAAGAAGTAAAGGAGAGCTCTTCTAGTTTCTTTTGTGAGACAAGAGCTTGCTCGTGTGGATACATATAGAGGCACGGACATTTGAACGTGCTAAAAGATCCAACAAACCCAAGGAGAAGCGGGATTAAAAAAGGGCACGCAACAAAGGTAATATTCTCCTATAAGATAAGTTTTGAGAAATTTATTTTTGTATGAGGTTTTCTTTCGCAAGGATCACTTGGAAGGGATCCTATTTTTCCGTTGCGCATATGCTATTTTGCATAAGAAATCCCTACAGTGGTATCAGAACCACTTGCGAAAGATCGTATAAAAAAAATAGATTTTCTCTATTTTATATATGATATAGAAGTATGATAAATTTTATTATGAGTTGATAATTGCATTAGCAATTATTCAAACATAATAAAATATCCGATGTCTTTTAAAAGTTAAAATTGACATGGTGCATGGTTATGGCCTAGTCCCAAAAAGGTTGTGAATATGTGTGTTGTAATTCTTAATACGGCCTGCGTGTCGTGCCTTTCTCCTAAAATTCTTGTTGTAAAAATTAGTTTTAGACTCGAATGTAACTCGAGCATTTCTCCTTTTGTAATATACAAAATAAAGATGGAGGGTCCATTGGAAGATGACGTTACAAGGAGGAAGTCAACAACACAAGACAACCAAAAGGAAGCACTTGGGAGAAGATGCTATCCCTAGGTTGACCAATCAATCTTTTCATTGGCTTGAGAAGATTGTAGAAAATGGGCCATAACCATGACACGCTTAGTTTAATATGTATGTGATGCATGTTAATTTAGCTTATATGTGATGTATGCTAATATGTATGTGATGCATGTTTAAGTTTATTTCTTAATAAGTCAAAAATGATATGCCTACCAAAGTTTGGTACTCACTACTTCCTCGATCATTTGTTGTTGGGTTTGCTAAAGCAAAGCAATGCATTTTATCTTGGAAGAGTGCGAGTGGACAATCGTGATGTCCCGCTATCAAACTTGGGTAAGACTTAATTAAGTTTTTCTTAATTAATTAAGAAAGTAGAGGCATATATTAGCTTTGAACATAAGTTTTAAAAATTAGTTTTGTGTGATTTACGAACATCAGCTTTGTCTTAGAAAGTGGTCGTTGCTCCGATATCAAAGAAGGCCTCTGTGCCTCGCCACGGCCTGGAAGCTGGTTTAGGAATAAGCACTAAACTAATCTAAACTTAACCAAAGCTATTAAAGAGTTACATCAGATGTAATTGGCAAAAGATTGCCTACCTAATCATACTACGTCTTGGGCGATTAGCCAAAGCTAACTCAAAATGAAGTATGATGTGGATCTTTATCCCATATAAATTTATAGCTAAATAGAGGCTAATGATGTAAGCAAAATGTGTTTGCCTACATCAATGATTAGCTCATATCAAAGCTATGAGAATTTAGTGGGAGCCTCATTTAATTAAAGTCCTAATTAAATGACTTAGGTTTGATACTTAATTTTGCATTTTAATGTTGTAGATCACCATGTCATCTAACACGACACACTCCCTCAACTTGCGATCTGTCCTTGAGAAAGACAAGCTCAATGGAGCTAACTTTCTAGACTGGTATAGGAACTTGAGGATTATCCTCAAGGAAGAACGTAAACTGTATGTCCTAGAGCAGTCTATCCCTGAAACACCCGCCCCTACGGCCACTCGTGGTGAAAAGGATGCTTATAAGAAGCATCAAGATGACGCATTAGATGTGTCATGTCTTATGCTTGCCACCATGAACTCTGAGCTTCAGAAGCAACATGAGAACATGGATGCCTATGATATGGTTGAGCATTTGAAACAACTATATCAAGGACAAGCTAGGCACGAGCGTTTTGAAGTGTCTAAGGCTCTTTTTGCATGTAAGATGCAAGAAGGAACACCTGTAGGAACTCACGTACTTAAAATGATAGGGTACGTTGAGAACCTTGAAAGACTAGGTTTTCCACTGAGCCAAGAATTGGCAACCGATGTTATCCTGCAATCATTGCCGGAATCATATAATCAATTCGTCATGAATTATAACATGAATGAAATTGATAAGTTTGCTCGAGATTCTCAAAGATGTTAAGAACACAACCAATCTCAAGAAGAAAGTTAGTAACGTACTAATGGTCAAGAAGGGCAAAGGTAAGCGCAAAGGCAAGGGTAAGACCCAAGACAAAGGCAAGGCCAATTCATCCACTTCAAAGGGTAAAGGTAAAGTACCTAAGGAAGGGGACTGTTTCCATTGCAGTGAGACTGGACACTAGAAGCGGAACTGCAAAGTCTACCTTGAGGAAGTAAAGAAGAAAAGAAGTGGGACTTCTGCCTCAGGTATACACGTTATAGAAGTTAATCTATCTATTTCTTCTACATGGGTATTAGATAACGGATGTGCATCTCACATTTGTACTAATGTGCAGGGACTGAGAAATAGTAGACTAATGGCAAAGGGCGAAGTGGACCTACGAGTAGGCAATGACGCAAAAGTTACTGCTGTAGCTGTAGGAACATATTCTTTGTCTTTGCCCACTGGGCTTATCTTAGAAATAGAGGAGTGCTTTATGTACCTGCATTAACGAAGAACATAATTTCTATATCTTGTTTAGACAAGAAAAACTTTTCTTTTATAATAAAGGACAAATGTTATTCCATTTATTTGAATGAAATGTTCTATTGTAATGCACCACTTATGAATGATCTCTATGTTCTAGATTTAGAAAACCCAATTTATAACGTAAATACCAAACGGTTCAAATCGAATAATTTGAACCAAACATATCTCTGGCACTGTCGCCTAGGTCACATAAATGAAAAACGCATATTCCAACTCCATAAAGATGGATTATTGGACTCATTTGATTTTGAATCATATGAGGTATGCGAATCTTGTCTTTTAGGAAAGATGACTAAAACTCCATTTAGTGGACATGGTGAGAGAGCGACGGACTTGTTAGGACTCATACATACTGATGTGTGTGGCCCTTTCAATGTCGAAGCCAGAGGAGGCTATAAGTACTTTATTACTTTCACTGATGATATGAGTAGATTTGGCTACTTATATTTGATGAGACATAAGTCAGAATCCTTTGAAAAGTTCAAAGAATTCAAGAATGAAGTACAAAATCAACTTGGTAAGCGTATTAAGCTACTTCGATCAGATCGAGATGGTGAATACCTTAGTCAAGAGTTTCGTGATCACCTGGCTGAGTGTGGGATAATATCCCAACTCACTCCACCTGGAACACCACAATGGAATGGTGTATCTAAGAGGAGAAATCGTACTCTATTAGATATGGTACGATCAATAATGAGCCAGACTGATCTACCTACTTCCTTTTGGGGTTTAGCTCTAGAGACAGCCGCTTTCACACTTAATCGCGTCCCATCAAAAGCCGTAGAAAAGACACCATATACGTTATGGACTGGGAAGAGTCCCAAAATGTCTTTTATAAAGATTTGGGGTTGTGAAGCTTATGTTAGACGTCAAGTCTCAGATAAACTAGGACCCAAATCAGATAAGTGTTATTTTGTAGGATATCCGAAGGAAACTAAGGGATATTACTTTTACAATCCCACACTTGGCAAGGTGTTTGTTGCCAGAAATGGTGTCTTTCTAGAAAGAGAATTTATTTCTAGAAACACTAGTGGGAGTAAAATTCATCTTGAAGAAATTCAAGATGAAGATAACACTAAGGCTTCGATGGAAAAAGAACAGGAACCACAAAGTGTTGTGGATGAGGAAATTGTTGCCCAAAGAGTTGTGGAGCAAACACCTGTTCAAGTAGACCAACCTCTTCGTAGATCTGATAGGATCCGTCGTCAACCCGAGAGATATTCTTTTCTCTTGACTGACAACGGTGATGTATTGCTTGTCGATCTTGACGAGCCTACATCCTATCAAGAAGCTATGATGAGCACAGATTCCGAGAAATGGCTAGAGGCCATGAGATCCGAAATGGAATCCATGTACACTAACCAAGTATGGACTTTGGTTGATCCACCTGAAGGGGTAAAACCCATTGGGTGTAAGTGGGTCTTTAAAGTAAAGACTGACATGGATGGTAATAAGCATACCTATAAAGGTAGATTAGTGGCTAAAGGATTCAAACAAATTCATGGTATTGACTATGATGAAACCTTTTCACCAGTTGCGATGCTTAAATCCATTCGGATCATACTTGCTATTGCAACCTACCACGATTATGAGATCTGGCAGATGGATGTCAAAACTGCTTTTCTGAATGGAAAGCTACTCGAGGATGTGTAAATGACACAGCCTGAGGGTTTTGAAGATCCAAAGCATCCTGGAAAGGTATGCAAACTGCAATGGTCCATTTATGGACTAAAGCAAGCCTCTCGAAGCTGGAATCTTCGATTCGATGATGCAATCAAGGAGTATGGTTTCATCAAGAATGAAGATGAACCTTGTGTCTACAAGAGAAATAGTGGGAGCACAGTTGTATTTCTTATCTTGTATGTAGATGACATACTTCTCATCGAAAATGATATTCCCTCACTCTAGTCTGTGAAGATGTGGTTAGGGAATTGTTTCTCGATGAAAGACTTAGGTGAAGCTGCCTATATTCTAGGCATCAAGATCTATAGAGATAGATCTAAAAGATTACTTGGCCTAAGTCAGAGTACATACATTGATAAAGTGCTAGATCGTTTTGCTATGCAAAATTCCAAGAAAGGATTTCTGCCTTTATCACATGGTGTGAGTTTTTCGAAGACTCAATGTCCCTCTTCTAAGGAGGAGAGAGATCGCATGGATAAGATCCCTTATGCATCTGCTATAGGGTCTATCATGTACGTCATGCTTTGTACTCGTCCTGACATCTCGTATGCTTTGAGCATGACGAGTAGATACAAAGTCACTGGATAGCAGTCAAAAATATTCTTAAATACTTACGAAGAACGAAAGAATATTTCCTGATATTTGGAGGCAATGAGGAGCTAACTGTAAAGGGTTACAGTGATGCAAGCTTCCAAACAAACAAGGATGACTATAGATCGCACGGTAATGGTTTTTGCCCGAATGGTGGAGCCGTGGAGTCGAAGAGTTCAGCAGTGACACGCTTGCCGATTCTACAATGGTCGAGTATATTGTCGCCCGATGCAAAGAAAGGAGGCTGTTTGGCTCCGCAAGTTCATCAGTGAACTTGGGGTAGTTCCTAGCATTGCAGATCCAATAGACCTCTATTGTGACAACAATGGGGCTATTGCACAGGCTAAGGAACCTCGATCACATCAGCGGACCAAACACATACTGCGGCGCTTCCATCTCATTCGAGAGATCATCGATAGAGGAGATGTGAGGATATGCAGAGTACCGACAAAAGCTAACATCGCAGATCCATTGACCAAGGCTTTGACACAGAGGAAGCATGATGGTCACACTAGGTCACTTGGTATCAGATATTATAGTGATTGGTACTAGTGCTAGTGGGAGATTGTTAGTTATATCCCTAGAACCAATCATGTGATGGTTGAATAGGGAACATTTTGTATCATATTCTATAAAGGCAAAGGATTGGTTATTATATTTACGTCTTGCTTGTGTTAGCTAACTTAAATATAATAATGCCCTAGAAAAGTAGGTTCTTATCTACAGCACATCAATTGGCAGAATTGATTATGAGAGGCTGTAGAGAACACTTTCCTAAATGTTCCTAGTCAAGTATTAATATGCAAGGGCAATATTAATACATAAAGACTAGCATGTAGGTCAATTGATGACTTGATCTCACAAGTCATGGATATATGATATCAAGTTGACACATGGGTATATATTAGAGAATATATACTGAACTGACCCACCATGAGAAAGTTTCATAGATCGTCATATGAGTGTCATAAACTTTCTCATGTGATTATTGGTATGAATAGTCCTCAAACCTGAAGTCACTATGGTTCCCTACATAAGGAGTTATGTACTTTGGTATCGTCAAACGTCACCCGTAACAGGGTGGACCATAAAGGCGACATCGGGTATATAACAAATTACGGAGGGATGTGAGTGATGTAGATGGGATCTATCCTCCCATATGACGGAGTGATATCTGGGCCCCTTGATTGAGTAGAACTACTAAAACGCATGGCCATGCTCGAATGAGTCAATATGAGATATTGAGCTCATTTGTTTGAGTTAGTTTACTCAGGGATCAAGAAACACATAGATTGATCGAGGATGACACGGTCTATGCCTCATTGGTCAATCTGATATCAAGGATAGAAGGACACGGTCATACATTATAGTAGTCACGGAAAGGTTAGTTGGATCTTGACTTATTTCGTAACTTGGGTAGCAATGATGTATTGCTAGATGCCGCTCATTGCTTGTGTATCTAAAAAAGTTTATATCCACTGCCAACGTTATGAGAGCCTATAGGGTCACACACAAAGAGCATGATGATTAGAAGAATTAGTGCATTCTAGTTTGACTAGAATAATTTGGGAATGAGCTTAAGTACAAAATGGTTTTTGGACTTTAAGCTTAATGAGAATTTTAGCTTATTGATTTAATGAGATTAATTCAATATGCTAAGCTTATTAATTTAATAAGATTAAATAAATATGTTATCATGATAGCCTAAGCTTAATTTATTTAATAAGATTAATTCAATATGTTACCTTATTGATTTAATGAGATTAATTCAATATGATAACATAAGCTTATTGAATTAATAAGATTAATTCAACATGCATGAATGCCACATAAACCTGCCACCTAAGCATGCCACATAAGCATGCCACCTAAGCTTGATGAGGTGGAAGGAGACAAAGGGTTTTGACCTTTGGAATTTCTCCACATGTGGCCGGTAACTTCTTGTTTGATTATCTTTCAATGCAATTGATTGCATTGAATGTGATAGGAGGTGAAAGGTTTTTCCAATCCTATAAAACACTCCATGGGGTGGCCGGCCAAAATGTTGGTGAAGCTTGAGGCTTGGAGAGAGCTTGGTGGTGAGAGACTTTGGTTGTGTGGCTTTTGTGAGTGTAGGCTAGCAAGAAGAGTGGTCTTCTTCTTCCTTTCTCTTTTTCCCTACCTTCTTCTCCTTTAGGGACTTCTCTAGCAAGAAGTAAAGGAGAGCTCTTCTAGTTTCTTTTGTGAGACAAGAGCTTGCTCGTGTGGATACATATAGAGGCACGGACATTTGAACGTGCTAAAAGATCCAACAAACCCAAGGAGAAGCGGGATTAAAAAAGGGCACACAACAAAGGTAATATTCTCCTATAAGATAAGTTTTGAGAAATTTATTTTTGTACGAGGTTTTCTTTCGCAAGGATCACTTGGAAGGGATCCTATTTTTCCGTTGCGCATATGCTATTTTGCATAAGAAATCCCTACATTGGCTCCTTAAATCTATAAGTGCATGATATCTAAGGTATGTCCTATGCTAGTCCCATAAAAATGAAATTTAAGAAATAGTAGTGAGAAAATATAATTTGCAAGTTCCTATTCTATTACGCACATGCCCAATTTTCGTCTTAATAGACTAAATTCGGCTTCGGGTAGGGGTTTAGTAAATAGGTCTGCTAAGTTAGACTTCGATTCGACGTATTCGAGTTGTATGGCTCCGTTGGCCACATGTTCTCGAATGAAATGGTGTTTGACCTCTATATGTTTGGTCCTAGAGTGACATATCAGATTCTTAGTAAGATTAATTGAACTAATGTTATCTACGTGAAGTTTAGTATTTGTAAAGTCTAACTTAAAGTCGTGGAGAGTGTGCTTCATCCAAAGAAGTTGAGTGGCACACTCACCCATCGCGATGTATTCAGCTTCGGTGGTAGATAAGGCAACACAGTGTTGATTCCTACTGCACCAACTCACTAGACTCGAGCCGAGAAGTTGACAACAACCACTCGTGCTCTTTCTATCGAGCTTACTACCGGCATAGTCCGAATCGGAGTAGCCGGTTAGTTCGAACTCGGTAGATCTAGGATACCAAATACCGACATTAAGTGTACCCTTTAGATATCTAAGGATACGCTTGACTAGAGTTAGGTGAGACTCCTTGGCACAGGTTTGAAACCTTGCGCACATACTCACTGCAAATAAGATATCAGGTCGGCTTGCAGTTAAGTAAAGGAGACTCCCTATTATGCTCCTATAGTATTTTAAATCAATTGGGTTTCCAATTACATCTTCTATATTAACATTAGTTGCCATTGGGGTATTAATAATTTTAGCGTCTTGCATTCCAAAGTGTTTAATTAATTCCCTAGTATATTTGCGTTGATGTAGGTATATTCCATCTTTAGTTTGTTTAATTTGTAATCCTAAGAAAAAATTTAATTTGCCTACTAAATTCATTTCAAATTCACTTTCCATAAGTGAAATAGACTCATTTAATAGGATTGAGTTGGTGGTTTCGAAAATAATATCATCTACGTAGATTTGGGCTATGAATATGTCTTTACCTAAGGTTTTTACGAAAAGGGTTGGGTCAACTACACCTTGGTTAAAGCCTTTGGACTTAAGATAAATCGAAAGTCTCTCGTACCAAGCTCACGGAGCTTGTTTAAGTCCATAAAGCGCTTTCTTTAGTCTAAGGACATGATCGGGTTTGTCTAAACTTTCGAAACCGGGGGGTTGACTAACATAAACTTCTTCTTTAATGTATCCATTTAAGAATGTAGATTTCACATCCATTTGAAATAACTTAAATCCTCGATGTGTTGCATATGCTAATAGCATTCGAATGGACTCTAATCTAGCTACTGGGGCATAGGTCTCGTCGTAATCTAAACCTTCGACTTTACTAAACCCTTTAGCAACTAGTCTAGCTTTATTTCTAACTACTTCACCTTTATCATCAATTTTATTTCTAAACACCCACCTTGTTCCAATGATTGTTTTATCTTTAGGTGGTGGTACTAATTCCCATACTTCGTTCCTAGTGAATTGAGCCAACTCTTCTTGCATTGCAATAATCCAATCGGGATCAAGAAGAGCTTGGTCAATAGTTTTGGGTTCAATTTTAGAAATCAAAGATATTTGACTAAGGTTTCTGTATGAGGCTCTAGTTCGAACTCCTAGACTTGGATCACCTATCACTTGGTCGATAGGATGATTCGTTTGAGTCCTAGTTGGATTTGGATTTGAGTCTACAACTTGATCCATAGGATGGCTTGTTTGAGTTCTAGTTTGGTTGGAGTCATCTATCACTTGGTCGATAGAGTGACTTGGTTGACTTAGGTTAGGATTAACACTAGACCTGATCTCTGGATCAGAGTTAGGTCTAGTATGAATCAGCTCGCTAATTGGGGTTGCCGGGGGTTTTGTAGGTTTGTGTCCTTCATCAAATACTACATTGATGGTCTCCTCGACTCAAAGGGTGTCGTGGTTATATACTCTATAAGCTCTACTTGTAGTCGAGTATCCTAGAAAGATTCCAGTCGTGGTTTTGGATGTAAATTTCCCTAGGTAATATTTAATGTTTAGGATATGTACCTTACACCCAAATACCCTAAAGTACTTGATGTTAGGTATTTTATCGTGATAAATCTCGTATGAGGTCTTAAGGTGCCTCTTTACCATAAGGATCCTATTCTGGACATAGCATGCCGTACTCACGGCTTCTGGCCAAAACCTATCGGGTAGGTTATACTCATTAAGCATTGTCCTAGCGGCTTCTTGTAGGGTTCTATTTTTGCGTTCTACTAGGCCATTTTGTTGTGGAGTTCTAGGGCAAGAGAACTCATGGTGGTATCCATTTAGGTCATGCACTGCAGAACCTATGGTTTGAATTCACCACCATGATCCTAAGTCTTTTGATTTTAATGCTTTGTTGATTTTCTATTAACTTAAATAGGTTGATTAATTGATCTAGGGTATCACTTTTGTGTTTGATGAACCTAACCCAAGTAAATCTAGAGTAGTCATCAATAATGACTAAATAGAATTTACTTCCGTTAAGTGACTTAGCTCCGTGTGAATCAAATATATCCATGTGTAGGAGCTCAAGCACACTTTTGGTTCGTTCTTGACTAGTTAGTTGATGTTGTGTCCTAGATTGTTTACCTTGTTGACAAGCATTACATATTTTTTATCCAAGTTGTTGAGGTTAGGCAAACCTCTGACTAAATCACTCTGACTCATCTTGTGGATGAGTCTTGGGTGTGAGTGACTGAGTCGTCAGTGCCACAACCATGATTCCTCTTGCCGTGTCATAAGATACTTAGTTGAGGAGTTAATTAAGTTGATAGTGTAAATGTTGTTATTTCTAGTCCCTTTAAGAATTGTTTTAGAGGTTTCGTTTGTATTAATTACGCATTTATTTTCTAGAAATATGACCTTATAGTTATTATCACACAATTGGCTTACACTGAGAAGATTATATTGAAAATTTTCTACTAATAAAACGTTTTGAATGACAAAATTTGAGTTAAGCTCAATATCACCTAATCCGATGATTTTGAGCTTGCCGTTATTTCCGAAGGCTACCGATCCTTGTCATTTGAATCGAAGCTTCGAAAACTTGAGTTGATCCCCGGTCATGTGTCGGGAGAAACCACTGTCCAACATCCATTGATCCTACACGCAAGGTAGTTGGATCGGATATTGGATTTATTAAAAATTGGTTGAAAATTATTAACCTAAATCATCTCACCCATGTCTACATGATCAAACATGTTAATCCTATATGTTCTTGTGAGATGACTTCCAATTTTAGTTGAATTAAATTTAATGACTTAAACACTTGTCAACCTTGCATTAGATTCGGATTTGACCTTAGGCTCATCAAGTCACCTTTTCAAGATCATGGCTTCCAGGTCGTGGCGAGGCACAGAGGCCTTCTTTGATCGGAACAACGACCACTTCCTTAGACAAAGCCATTTTCAAGAAAATAGAGACTTGACTCACCTAAGACCACTTCCTGGTCTAACTAGTCTAGGATACGGCAAGGTAGCTTCAGCTAGTTCCGCTCGGTCAAGTGCACCGAACTAGATACGCCTTATCTAGCCCGAATACACAAGACTCCGCTTTCCTAGCGTACTATCATCTTGCCACGTCCTGGTACTATGTTATCAAGTATTGACGAGTTATAGTCCTATCTAACCATTCTAAAAAGAAAAATCAAACTAACTAAAAACCTAAGCATGCAATTTCTAAGTTAAAACACAAACAAATTTCGTACTAGCTCCCCTTGGACCGTTGATTCGATTCGGTCTCTCCACATAGTGGATTTGGTCCTTGGGAACCCAGTACTGGTTTGATCCTAAGTTTGAAATCAAGGTGGTCTTAGGGACCCATGCTTGGACACATTTTTTATGTCGACTTACGATTGACATATACAACTTATTGGTCGTGTTTGAGCTAAACCCTAGCCCGACCTTGTTGTACACGACCCTTTGCGATCCAAGTAGGAGGTCAAGTCCTTTGGATCCCAAAGTAAACCTTTCCAACGTATTCCTAAGATCTTCGACTTGACTCTTCAAGAGTGAGTTCTCAACTTTGAGTTTTTCAACCCAAGTTGAGTCATTCTCTTGAACTCGACTAGTCGAAGAGGTTAGGGAGACCTCGTGTTTGAGGAGTTTAACTTCCTCAACCAGGGTCTCGACCTTGGACTCAGACTTAGCTAACTTTTTATTTAAAAACTTAATTGCACTATAAAGAGTAGTAATAAGAGACCAACTTACCTTGAGTGTATCTTTTGAACCGGATCCGTATCTATGGCTCGTCTTGAATAGTGCTTCGCAGTCCGACTCGTCTTCAGTTTCCGATTCAAGTTTCGGTTCCGACTCCATCTCCGATTCCACCGGTTCAGCCATGAGGACTCGATCTTTATCTTCTTCCTCGGAAGCATCTTCCCAAGTAGCGTTAAGTGCCTTTTTGTGTTTTGGTGCATTGCTCTTGAGTTTTGGGCATTCGGACTTAATGTGTCCAAACCTGTTGCATTCATAACATCTTATGTTTGAACTTTTAGGCTTACCTTCGTTGGGTCGAGTGACGGCTCATTTTCGGCCCTTGACTATCCTCCGAACTAGGTTGACTAGTTCGGCCTCCATTTCCGAGTCGACCTCCGAATCAGACTCATCCTCTTCTTCCTTCGGGGGTGGCTTGCTGGCGGTTTTCTTCTTTGAACCTGCAAATAGTGCTGTACCTTTCTCGGGTTCCGAGTTTGACTACTCATGAAGTTCAAAATCAGAAAAAAGTTCATCTAATCTAAGTTTAGAAAGATCCTTGGAGACCTTGTAGGCATCGACCATGGATGCCCACAAGGTAGTCCTCGGAAAGGAGTTTAGGACATAACTTATAAGGTCACAGTTTTCGACCTTTTGCCTGATTGCGTGTAGATTGTTGACTATGTCCTGGACGCGAGCGTGGAGTTGCATTGCCGTTTCATGTTCCTACATTTTTAGATTATATAATTTATTAAATAGAAGGTCGCGCTTACATACCTTGGCTTCATCGGTCCCTTCGTGTAGCTCCACTAGCTTTGTCCATAGGTCCTTTGCGCTGATGAAGGGGCCGACGCGATTTAACTCCTCCTTGGACAAGCCGCATTGAAGGATTTGTGTTGCCTTGGCATCGGCTTTGACTTGTCGTTTTGTCGCAATGGTCCATTGATCATAACCCAAGGATTCACCCACTTCATTAGTTGGAAGTGTGAAACCCGTTTGGATTATGATCCACATCTTGATTTGGGTTTTGAGAAAGCATTCCATCCGACCTTTCCAGTAACGGAAATCATCTCCGTTGTAAAACGGAGGTCGGACGGTGCTAAAACCCTCGAGATGGGCCATTAGAACAAAAAGAACAAGGAGACTAAAATGAAAACCTAGCAACGACAAAAACACACGAAAGTACCAAGACTTGCGTCTTGGATTAGTAGTGCGGAAGAAAATCTAACAAAAAGAAATAAAACAGAATTAAAAAATAAAAAATCTGTAAAATGGCTAGATTGGTGGTTTCACCAAATCTTAGCAACTCCCGTCTCTGATACCAATTGTTGGATCAATTTGAAACGCTAGAGGGGGGGTGAATAGCGTTAAAACTTTCTTTTTGTTCATTCGTTTAAAAACCGAGTAGATAATTAATTTGCAGCGGAAAAGATAAGCAATAAATAAAAGAGACAATTCTTTTTACTTGGTTCGTAGCCTTCGGCTACTACTCCAAGGCCCTAGTGGTCCTTGACCACACACACACTAAACGAACTCCTCCTCGTTGGAGGTAGGAGTTAATCGATACAAGAACAAAAACTTGAGGTAGAGGGACACTCCCCCTCTCCTCGTTACGATAGAAAAAAGAGCTTCGACAAATGTAAATGAACAACGAATCTAAAACTAAAACCGACGTACAAAAATAAAGGAAATGAAACCTAGACGTCGGAGAAGAAGCACTTTGTTGTCGGTAGCTTTGCAGAGGCTTTTGGAAGCTTGGAATTGATGAAGAAACCCTAGGATTGACCCACCTTTTTTAGCCTTTGAGCCCCTTTTCGAGAGGAACCCTAGCCAATCACAATTGAGCACCAATCTCCTTGAAATGGGGTGATATCGATCATTGACCATCACGATCGATGGCCATCATCACGATCGATGGCAAGATCACCGATCGGCCGACTCGACAATCCGATCGATTGATGGCGGTCGAGTCCTCCGGTCGACAATGATCGATGCTTGCTGCAAGTCAAAGTTAGCTCAAAGAAAACATTATTTCGACGGCCTTCGACTGTCCGATCTCGACCTAGACCATCGATGGGATGTCTTTGGTCGGATCTACGCTTAAGACCATCCCCGTAAGGAGGATACGACCTCACTTACGCTCGCACACACGAGCTTACCTCGATACTTACCATGTCGCTTTTTCTTCCGGCCTTCCACTCAATTCCTTTGGCTCCCTCCAAAGTCACTCGAGTGTCGCCCAACCACGCGACTTCCTCCGGGTGTCGCTAGCCTTCAGCTCTAGCTATAGCAATCTTCTGCACACTCGATTCAGCTCGTGAGATAACGACATGAGCTTAACTTTGTATCGTTTGCTATAATCAAAACTCAGGTTCAACTTAGGTGCCTACTGCACCAACATCAGTCGACTGCCCACCTATGTCAGTCGACTGCTAGGGCAATTCCCGCAGTCAAACCCTAGTTGACTCAGGCCAGTCGACTGCCACATGGCACCAGTCGACTGGCACACCTCAAACATGAGGTTTTAGCCCAAGTATGGATCCCCCATACTTGCTAGACCACCCTTAGCCTAGACCAAAGCCTTCTAGCCATCTCCATCAGCCTCACGTCTCTCGGATCCCTCCAAGTCATCCATGACTTGTTCATCCTTCGTGCTAGCCTTCAGGTGCTTTTATCGGTTATGTCACACTAACGGTGTCTACACCGCCAAAGCACATTGGACTTATGCCGTCAAGACTCCGCTTGGACTTTACGCCTCCAACCATTGGACTTATGCTGCCAAGACTTCACCCTTGGACTTTACGCTGCCAATATTCCCCTTGGACTTCTCAAATGCCAAGACTCAAGCTTGGACTTTCCCTTGCCAACCCATGTTGGACTTTCCATGCCAAGACCCATGCTTGGACTTTACTTTGCCAAGACCCATGCTTGGACTTTACATTGCCAAGACCCATGCTTGGACTTTCCTAAATGCCAAGTGTCACACTTGGACTTTCCATGCCAAGTACCCATGACTTGGAATTTCCCATGACAATTACATTGTCATATGTTTTTGTCGAACATCAAAACATCTCTCGAGCCAAGCTCGAGTCCTGGTCAATCGTGACCTGGGTCGATTGCTCCAACAATCTCCCCCTTTTTGATGTTTGATAAAAACCAAACAAACCATTTGAGTTAGACCATCTAACTCAAAAACTCCTTACCAATTATCCCAAATTGTTAATCTTATATTTCTCCCCCTTTTTGACATACATCAAAAAGGTTATCTCTCCAAGGAGGTCAATGTCCCATGTCCCAATGAGATCTTACAATCTCCCCCTTGATAAAAAAAAAATACCTAGGATTCCTACCATCTTCCTAGTGATAAGTCCCATATCACTTAAGAGAGGCAATCCTATACACTCACCCAATTTCCAAATTGGGTATCTCAAAATCCCATCAATTTTCCCAATTGATGACACTCTCCCAATAACTTCTCCCCTTCAAGAAGAGAAAAACACATCCATCATCCCATGATGGATATCTCCCCCTAAAGGCTTGCTCCCTCTTGACCATTGCACCAACAATGTCCTTGGGAAGTCCTTAAGCCAATAGGAACTCTAAACCATCAAAATTAAGGTTCAAAGTTCAACATTGAACTCTCCACACCTTAAATTTGATACATTACCCTAACACCTCTCCAAATCCATATCCAATGGATTTTCACCCTTCATAATGCTTCCCAAAGCATATCCTAGGGTTAGGAGTGGTTAGGGACCTTAACCGTAGCTAAACATGGGCTAAACAAACCTTGTTTTCTCGAAACAAGATTGGCAATGACTCCATCGCTACTGATCGACATCAGATCACGACCGCCACCGTATGCTCGATTGATAACTAAAAAAATCCGATTTTCAATTATCAGAAACAAATTTTGGAAATTCATAAATAATTATACGTAATTAAAAAAATCATGAAATTTGATACGTATAATACCTATGACCAATACAATGGGTGAAAAATATTTGAAAATTATTTTACCCATAAAATACTGAAATTGATACAAAATTCAAAAATGAAGAAAACTTCTAAGTTTTGGCTGATTTTGTATCAATCTCATCAATGGTGATTGCTATTAAAAGATAGACTTCACCAAGGTTTTTTAAAATGATTTTAAAATGTTTTCAAAACCTTATTTTGGATCATATTCCTTTGGCTCAATGTACATGACTTGTACACAAGCTTTTCCAATGATCCACCACTCATATAAGATGAGTTTGAGTTCATCTAGATGCAAAAACTATGCACCTTGAACTTAACTCATATCCTAGCATCTCACATGTATCTAGGGTGTATAAATACACATACATGTCAATGTGATGTGAGATGTGAGTTTTGTTCTCCCTAATCTAGGATTTCATGCATTTTCTAAGGCAACTTTACTTGATTCCCTTATAAATGTCCAAGTCATGCCATTGTCCTTAAATCAATTTTAGTCAATTTAAATGCATGAAATGATCATGGCATAATGATAGCAATAATTAAATATGGCCAATGATCATGATGTCATGGCATATGTTATAATCTAAAAACACATGACATTAATCCTTAATCCTAAACATGATCATGACATATTAAATAATTTAAAAATAGATATGATATCATGGCATGTCATATGGCAATCAAGGCATGGCGAATAAAAAGTATAGGTATAATAATACCTAAATTTTAATATTTAGTTGCCATTTGATGTAATTAAGTTTATTTTGCCATATTACTACTAATCTCCCTAGTGTGCCAAAAACCCAAAATGACACACTATAACCTCTAATCCTAAATTGTGACAATTTAATTGATTTTTCATAATTCCAAAAATGTATTGGCACATCCTAAATTCTTTTAGGATCATAATATCAACCTTATTTTCAAGGTACCCATAACCTTGAAAATTACCTAAAGTGTCACCTTTACCATGGTTGTGTTAACTACCCATCCAATCAAGATTGACACATCCTAAACCCATCTAGCGTTAATCAATCACACTCTTAGAAATCCAAAACCTATTTGAGCTTCTAGGGTTAATTAGGTATTCCTTAGGGATAACCTCCCTAGATACCTTCCTAATGACCCTCCTAGGCTTGGTAGCCTTGGTCATTTGGGTCTTACCTAGGTTGACTCTAGGGGTAACTCCCCTTGCAACCTTCTTAGTGGCCACCATAGGTTTCCTAGAAGCCCTAGCCACTAGGCACAAACCTTGGTTACTCTTAGGGATAACTTCCCTAGTAACCTTGGTCTTCCTAGACCTAATTTGTGTTCCATAATCAAATGGAACACTATGATAAGCCACCTTAGGCTTAGGTTTGTGACTCAAACCCTTCTTGCCCTTGGTTGACTTTTGTTCCTTAGGTCCTAGATGTTGACTTTGAGTCCTAGACCCTTGATTTTGGCTATTTGACCATTGAAATTGATTTTGCATCTTCTTGAGGGTCTTTTCTAATTTTTCAAGTCTTGACCTCAAAGCTTGATTTTCTAATTCTAATTGCTCAATTTTAGAATTTTGGTTTGATCTTTGGGCATTGTCTTTTCTAGGCATATGCCTAGTCCATTTGGAATTAAGACCTAAATGCTCTTGTACCTTTTTAATGGTCTCCCTAGGTAGAATTTTTCTAGAGTTGTTTGATCTATGTTTGTTCTTAGATAAATTATTTTTAGGGACATTAGTCCCAAATTTCTCCCATTTTGAAATGTAGATATTTTTGGCTCCTAAGTAAAATTCCTTATTTTTAGCATGCTCTTTATGATAAATAGAAAGACTATTAAAATTATTCCTAGCATGATTTTGACTAGAATTTAAAGAACAAGCATTGTTTAAATATACCTTAGGGTTAGCTATAGAAGCTCCCCCTACTTGTAATGCTCTCTTTTTCTCCCCCTTTGGGCATTGACTCCGGTAATGCCCTTTTGAATTGCACTTGAAGCATATGACATGGTCCTTGCTCTTTTGACTTTGGGCATCGACATCTTTGACTTTTGTGTTGACTTTTGGTGTCGGAGGAGTTTTCCTAATCCGTTTCGGACACTTGCTTTTGTAGTGCCCGGTTTCCCTACACTCAAAACATATTATATGCATTTTATTATTAACACATATGTTTGAGTTACCTAGAGTGGATGTGAGGTTCTCTTGAGCTTGCTCTTCCTCTCTACCGGATGTAGATGGTTCTTCTTGTTGCTCCGGTGTTGAGGATGCTCTAATTTCCTCCCCCTCAATCCTAGAGGTGGATCTCTCCTCCAATTCTACTTCCTCTTCCTCGGATGTTGATGGTCCCTCAACCTCCAAGTCCTCACTTCCTTGTGAGGATGATGCGTTTGGCTCTTCGGTCCCTTCCTCTTGGACCGGTGATGGGCTTTCATGGAGCTTGGCCACTTGGCTCCACAGCTCCTTGGCATCTACATAATTACCTAACATACACAAGATATTGTTAGGTATTAAATCGATTAAAAATTTTATCACCTTATCATTTTTCTCGGAGGCTTGGACTTGCTCTTCGGTCCATCTCTATTTCTTGAGGAAGCCACCTTTTGGTCCTCTCGGATACTCAAATCCATCCATCAAAATGGACCATTCTTCGAAGTCCCTCATCATTAGGAAGTCTTCAATCCTTTCCTTCCATTGTCTAAACCCTTCTTGTCCATAGAAGGTATAAGGGATAGGTGTGTTGATATCCCATCCTAATTGTTCTTGGACTTCCATCTTCACCCTCTAGCATGCTCCCTTTGTTGTTAAACTTGAAGAGCGGCCTGGCTCTGATACCACTTGTAGGGGATCGATTGGAAGCTAGAGGGGGGGGGGTGAATAGCGCGTGCTAGTACCGATGATGGAATTCGATCGTGATTGAGTCTACAAATTTTGTTAGCGCAGCGGAATAATGATAATAAAAGCAATAACGAAATAGACACAATCAAACACACCAATACACAAATATTTAATGTGTTTCGGAACTGAAACGATTCCTACTCTATGGATCGAGCTTTAAAGAGCTCTAGCGATGCCAATGCAATCACTAACCACAAATACTCCTTCTCGACACAAGTCGGAGGCGGAGAAACCTCTTACAAACTATTCTTACAATAATAAGAAATAGATACAAGCAATTACAACAATGAAATACAATGCAAGTAAAGAAAACTACTTTACAATTGCTCTTTGAATGCTTGATCACTTGGTTTCTTGAAAAGAACTTGGAAACCCTGATTTGCAGCAGCAAATCGCCCAAAATGCCCTCAAGAATCGGTTGCTTTTTTCCTCCATCACGAGCTCCTTTTATAGCTTCAACCTGTACTGGAAAAAGTCGATCAGTCGACTGATGCCACTGTTGTCGTCAGATAACGTCTAGATCCACACGGGATAAGTCCGGAGTGAGACTCCATTCGTGCTCGATTTCGAGCACCGATCGATCGATCACAAGATTAGTCGATCTCGATAATCGATCGATTGCCACCTATGTCGTTGGATCGCTAGGGAAATTCTTGCAGTCAAACCCTAGTTGACTCAGGCCAGTCGACTGCCACATGACACCAGTTGACTGGCACACCTCAAACATGAGGTTTTAGCCCAAGTATGGTTCCCCCATACTTGCTAGACTACCCTTTGTCACGCCCCGAAGGAGTCCTCGCCAGACGAAAATCCGGCAGCATCTCCCCTGTACAGGTGACAATGCCAATTTACATACAAGGCCTACACGACCAGTATACATCGGTAAACACGACCGGAATCAAAACACCCACGAAGATAATAAATCAGGCCTCAGGCCAACAATCAAATGATATAAATAAAAGAATATCATAACTAAACCTACCCCTTCTGCCATCTGGGCAGGAATACTCAACCAAAATCCAATCCAGAACAAACTCCGAATAGAGGTCCATAAGGACACCAAAAATCCACTAATACATAAATCCAATTCCAGTCCTAAATATATCTTCTAAACAAGATATCCATAACCAAAAACAAATAACAAAATACACTTCCACGACGAGGGGATTTGGCAGCTGGACTCTCCTGACAGCTTCATCCTGAAATAGATATAATCAACGGGGTCAGTTCAAAGAACTCAGCGGGTATAGTCGATATGCAAGTAAGATATAGCTAACAATAAATATCATGCCAGTACAGTCTCACATATAGGGTATGCAAGAAATAAATACAACAGGACTGTACTAACCTGAATCTCCTACCCTGATATAGGAGCATGTGCCTGACTAGAAGTAATAAAGTCCTCACCATATATATATATATATATATATATATATATATATATATATATATATATATGTATGTATCCTGTATGCATGACAATCATATGGACATCCAAGGCATCAATACAACAATGCAGCAAACACAATACAAATGTAATCCGTGCAAAGTGCATGCCGTGCCAATGACATGGTCACCCCTGACGCCAGTCAGTCGCCTCACACGCGATGGTAAAGCCGAGTGGGTAGGGCTATGACAACTGTGCACTCTACCATCACTGCTCCTGAGTGACCGAGTGGACAGGATGCTGTCAGAGTACACCTATCCTCCTGCCCCAAACATAGTCGGGGAGCTAAGCTCTCATCTCCCGGTGTCATAGACCAGAGGAGGGATCCCTGCCCGCTACCACGCTGCCTCATCGCTACCTATGAGCGGACCAGCGGAGCCTGACAGAGAAACTGCACACACCCTCCTGATGTACCACTAACCCATGAGTGGCAGTGTGTGCAAGCCATGTAACTGGCTGCGGGCTCAACAATAATGGAACCCCGTCCAGCCAGCATGCAATCATGCAAAAATGGTGCATGATACTAAAGCATGTAAATCCTACTCAAAATACCTATCCGAATAATATGTACAATCAATATGTACATATCCATAATCCAAATAACTATGATCCAAGTCAAACAGGGAGATATAATCATATCCTATCACATGTATGTATCAAGTAGGCACCAAAAGCATACTAGGCATATAAACATGAAAAATGATTGTAAGCTATCCTAACTAGCATATCAACAATGACTATATCTAAAAGATATGTCAAAATGCCCGCCTGATAATATATCCGCAAAAGAACTAGATCGTCACGACCGGGGACTTGCCTCGTGACCGAAACCTGCATAATGCATAACTATTGTTAAGCACAAAATACCATTCACCGACAAATCAAATACTAAATCGATTCCTTCCATAACCAATTAATCCAAAGTAAATCCATCAAATCCAAGCACACGACAACGTGCTAAATACTACTATGTATCTCCAAGTAGACCCTCAACCCGTAGGTCATAAATTGTGATTAACTCCTCAATCCAAAAACATATCCTTGCAATTAATGTTACCATGATCAATACTCATCATATGAAAATATTATCCATCTCACAACAAATGATCGAATCGAATCCTACATCGACCTCATATCCGATCCACTAGATTGATTTAATTATCCTATTCTACCTAATCAATCCTCCATACATAATTACAGAACCGATCATAAATATAAATCCAACCTAACTCTAGGTGACATACACACGACTCAAGCAATCCTTAACTCAAACACTTCTTCCATTAGTTACTAACCAGTAACCCAATAGTAGTCTAGTTAAATAAGTTCTACAATAGAGTACTCCCATTTACTTCCTTACCCCCATATACATGTACCAAAATCAAAGAAATAGACTCCATGTCAGATTAGACACACAAGCAAATCACATACCACTATTCCTCAATCTACACTCACAATAGATCAATAGCCGAAACTTATCACCAGACAAATCCCAGGCTCAAGATCACTGTCCAAATATCACAACCCTCACACACCGAGCCAATTGGCACCCACTGTCCAATATTCAACAAATTTACAGAATTGAAATGGACCGAGAGAAAACACATCAAATCAAAACATATACCAGCAATAGGAGCTATGCCGACATCTCTTCCCTTATCCTCTGTTCACCGGCACAATTTTCCCCTAGATCTGTCCTGTTCGCTGAAAAATGTTGCTAGCACCATCGACCATCGACGAAACCTCCAGTCGCGCACAGCCGGCGCAACTCTCCAATACCTGCCCATACACAAAATACACACGGTACAAATTAACAACTCAAACCGGCAACCTCCGTCCAGCCTACTCCACCGAAGATACTTCCCCCCGTCCCAAGATTAGATCACCTCCATAATCAATAACATCAAACAATCTGCTGATAAAAGAAGGGGGGTCGAGATTTACCAGTTCCTGAGACTCCGCCAACAGAGAGTTCCCCAACCCTGCCCTATTCGCCGAAAGACCCATTGCACGCCACTGCCCTTTGCTTGGTAGCGATGGAGTAGCTCACGATCGAGACACTGGGGAACGTCGCTGCTCCAACCTTTCGGCCCCAATCGCCGCAAACACCGAGATCAAAATGGTTTCCAAGCGAATCGTGGATGTTCGGACAGCTGCAGGGATCGATCTATAGCGTGGGTGGCTTAAGGCTGGTATGGCTGTGGCGGCGCACCGGCAGGAGGGGCGGTTGGTACGATGCGCGATCCGGAGTGAAGAGTCGCCGACGCAGACGGCGACGCTGGTGGCCGAGGGGTAAGCGGCTGCAAGGTCTCGGGTGCGAGAAAAAAAAACTCGGCGGAAGGCAGGCGTCGACTGCTATGAAGAAAGATGGGTGCCTCGAGGAGACTGGTGGCGATCTTGTGGTCGCGGAGGCCAGCGTCAGCTGTGGACGGCGATGAGGATGGCGCGTGTGCGACTCGAGCAAGCAGCGACAGAGGAAGGTTCAGTCGCTGTTGTCTGCCGCGAGGAGAAAGGCGAGAGGAGGTCGGCGCACGTCGGAGAAGAAGAGGGAAGGATCGGCGACTGCAATCGTGAGAAAAGACTTCGAGGAAGAGGGCAGGCGCGGCAGGGAAGAGGAGTTATCGCGACGGGAATCATAGCGGAGGAGAAAAAAAAATCGCGGAAAAGAAAGTCGCAATCGGGAAAACTAAACCTAGGGTTTATTTTTATTAACCCCATAGAAATTTAAATATCCCCGTAATTATCTCATACGGGCTCCGTTTATTTCCAGAAAAATTCCAGAAAAATTCCTAAAATTTTCCTAAAAGTACCATAAAATTTCCAGGATTTTTTTCCTTAATCCTTTGGCCATTTTATTTAGTATTTTAAATTTCAGTATTTAACATTCTCCCCCACTTATAAAAATTTGGTGCCCAAATTTCCTACTCATGTATGAGTATGAGATGTCACAACAACTATCTCAAGCATCTAGAGACAAGTCGTACCTCAAGTGACCAAGTGGGGTTACTGATATCCCTTAAAATCAAATCACACCTGCTACTAGCAGCCCTTCCAAAGTATGAATAGTATCTTCATTTCGTCCACCTATAATAAGTACCTAGCTGTACCAGAGTGGAGCTCGATATCCGTGACCTGTAAAAGACTATGCCATAATCCTAAAGTAAATCCTGAATCGCTATCGCATACGATACTCAAAGATACTCCATGAACTGAAAATCTCCACAGTATAACCTATCCAGTGATCCAACAAACTCATCTTACGGATCAATAGAAAATGAGCGGGCTCAACTAATCCTACTAAATCCTTTTCGAATTCCAAATAATCTCCCAACACTGTCCCTCATATTAGGCTTTCACGTCCATCTCGGTACAAAACCTTGCTGATTATTAGTATTCCACCTTTACTAGTTGACACACTGAACACCAGACTACCAAGTCAACTAAGTTCTGCATGACGTCCCACTACGGAGAACGTTTCAATACTTATCAACATATCTTGATAAAACCTCGTGGCTCTCGGGTTAATGCACAAGGCACTATCTGCAGGCAACGACCTGCTACCACGACCGACACTTATAGCCAGCCCAGATGTCAGGTAGCTATCTAGCCACATATGACATACAAATTCCAATATCACTAATTCCGAACCGATAGAGCAAAAGTACAACTCTATGGTAGATGCTCTCTATCATCACAACAGGAATCTATCTGTTGTTCCCGAATCAATAGTAACTCTTCCTAAATTCAAATGCAACTACACAGTAGCTAGCTAAAACCTCATAAGCATTTCTGCTCCTCACCTCTACAAAACAACATAACAACTCCTGCTAAGTCCACGTCATATATATATATGACAACCCATCTCGTAGTTCCTTATTTGACGTAACCATGGGATACGTCTCAATCAACTAAATCAGAAACGCTCCATTCTCTAAAACATCGCATCCACATATAAATTAACCTTCCTTTCACCCGAGAATGATCACACCACACTGGTGTAAAAGTCAACCATCGTCTGAGCCCTGAAACTAGTTTCACAAGCTTCAGACCAAGTAAATTCCATCACCAATCAGCGATGTAGAACCACTAGAGCATCTTATCCATATCTATGGTAATAATCAAATCAATAAAAAGGAAACCATCATCTACGGTGGCCGAGTGCTCACCTCCAACTACCACCATCACCAATGATCCAATCGTGTCCAGAATACACGATTTCCTAAATCCCTGGATGACTAAGTCGTCATAAGTCAAACAAGATAATCAAACCTCGTACAATTCATACCAAGTATGAAATTGTCATCACCATACACTTGCATCCTCTTTACTCTAGGCTGATGATATATCAATCATCCCTACGACATTGATAATTGTATGACATCCTGTCACTACAATATCAACAAACCTATCATAAATTAATCCTAGAGTATACACAGGTGTTCTATCACTGATCTAAATAGATCCTCAATCCACCATGAAGGATAATCATTTCCTTCTACTACTACCACATTCCATCATCGATAATCGATGTATAACCTCAAAGGTCCATCTCTCTTTGAACAATGAGTTCCAGACTTCTCAAGAAATAAAATACTGGGACAACAAATATCCCATCCAACACCTCCTTTAATTGGAACTTAGATTCTTCCAATTCCCATAGTGTTAAGCAACACTGATACCAACTAAAATTGTCCCCTGGAACATTCATCATTCTAACAAATACCTCTCGACACCATCAACCTTGTCGACTTTGAAAGACCGATCGATGACGGTATCCAAGCAACTCGATTTGGCTTACAACCAATTTAATGACATTGCTTTGAGTATATTACGAGCTTCAACAACCTTGTGCGCTTTACACTAGCCCTCAGCTAATGCACCATAAATACAAACATTTCGCTCGTAAAATATCATTACCTCAGTACCAAATAAAATATCACCCGGTAGGGGATCTTCGATATCGAAAACTATTTTCGAAATCACTCCGATTGCCTACTCTACTTGCCTATTATGCGGCAAGCCTAGAAGTTCATCCAACACTACATCTGATTACTCTCGAATTATACAGGCATCCGAGAGACCTTCTTATACTATCATGTCACAAGCATAACCTCCAAGTTAATATCCAAATATCCACATCATATCAACCAAGTCAACTATAAAACAATTAAGTCAACTCTCTCACCATAATATAACATTTCCATCAATCAACCTCTAAACATCCAACATCATTTTCATACCCCTATGATAATCATCACCGTAATCATCTCAACATCTCACCTGTCGGTGGAAACACTATTAATCCACAAGATCCAAATATAGAAATCCTTTTAATCCTATCTGTACATGTTTTAACCATAGATATCTGTAAACACCTGTATCTCTCAATATATCATCAAGTAAGGTAAACTATAGTAATACCTCAATGATCAATCCTTCAACCATCTACAATTCCTTTCGAGTAAAGATACAAACTCATCCAAGTTCTTCTCTTAATGGATTCCCTATTTCACAGTGACCTAGAATAAGAATTCGGTAACTGTATGAATCTAGGTGCATACACCTCTTCATATCATTTTCTTCAAGAACCATACAACCAGCCTCATATCTCCACAAGTGCACAAACCACTTCTGATAGCCACATAAATCTGAGGATAAAGCCTTAATCCATATTCCTGTTTTCCACTAAGAAATGAGGTGTTTCATCAATCTTTCATTCCCGGGACAGAGCCTTGATCACCACCAAAATAAACTAAAATTCCAACTAAACCCTCAATCACTCAAGAGGTTGTAAACCTCCATCATCAACATCAAGTTACCACCTCTAGCGACATAAGCAATATCGAACATCAATATAGGAGTGGAATAATGTCACGTGAATTCAGCTAGAAAAGCACGTTCACGACATCTACCGTTACCTTATCCGAAGTGTAGGTTATTATCACATAGATTGACTACACTATTCTCTTGAAACACTTGTTGCAGTCATTTTTATAAATATGAATCACCCTAATGCCTCACGATAGGAACTGATGGAAGATCCAACTATCCTAATCCAAATGTAAGCCAATAAATCGTGGGTGATCGAAAACAACTCAATCACTATCTTGAGCCCTTAAATGGGGGTAAACTCCATAGTGAACTCCATTATCAGTTAATCACTCAACTTAAGGCTCAAGCATTTCTCAACAATGAGTCATAAAAAAATAACATCAAGAAATATTGTCTCTCGAAAACATCCTGAACCCGTGATCCCGTAATGAGTTATTTCCTCAAATATATATATATATATATTTTACATATTCCACCAAGTAACCACTTGATCATTACAATAGTAAGAAACTAACTCCACTCTTCTTATATAAATACCAGTTAGGTACTTAACAGTACCTTCAATGTTAGCGATCTAAGCTCAAGCCGCTCAAGGATCAAAATCCCTATGGAACTTCATAACTTAAACCTCCATTGTCCGTATCAACAATAGTATACCTTCCTTGTACATTACCCACCAGGGTAATAACCTGACTAGCCTAATTAGTGAAAATCCCTAACACTGTAGCTCTTGATTTCCACAACCAATGTGATGACTTGACCCCTGCTTTCTGACTCGGTATCAGTCAGCTCTCAATATCTTTTCGACACAGGTTCAAGACTCACTAATTGAATAGGTCATTTGTGGTCAACTCCATCTACGATTACAAATAGTGACCAACACACTTAAATGTTATATTCCTGTTATCCACTAAACACATAGCCAAATCTAACCTGGAGTATAAACACTACGGCAACTCCAGCTAGTCACCTTGGTGGGCGACCCCTACTACGAGTCTGCACATGAGTCAAAACTCTATAGACCCTTTTGGCAACTCCATAGCCAGAGATCTCACTGTCCTCTTGCGTGGTTACCTTGAACCACATCTCGGTGCAGAAGCACGCTCACCTCGTCTCATATCTGTTAAATTATTACAGATGTTACTAGAAGTAAAAATATATAAAAATTTTCAGCATACCTGTTTCGCCGCAGGAGAGGTCCTGTCGCCGCCAAAACCCCAAATTGACCTCGTCAAAATCCTCGAATTTCCGAAACATAAAAATCGTCGGAAATCCATACCAATCCAAAATTTTCCAAATTGCCTCGTAAAACCTGCCAAACGTGGCGAACTTCGAAAAATCCAAAAACCCCTAGGAACTCGAAAACCTAGGCGCTTTAATACCAAATAAATTGTCACGCCCCGAAGGAGTCCTCGCCAGACGAAAATCCAACAGCATCTCCCCTGTACGGGTGACAATGCCAATTTACATACAAGGCCTACACAACCACTATACATCGGTCAACACGACCGGAATCCAAACACCCACGCAGATAATAAATCAGGCCTCAGGCCAATAATCAAATGATATAAACAAAAGAATATCATAACTATCCGGGCAGGAATACTCAACCAAAATCCAATCCAGAACAAACTCCGAATAGAGGTCCATAAGGACACCAAAAATCCACGAATACATAAATCCAATTCCAGTCCTAAATATATCTTATAAACAAGATATCCAAAACCAAAACCAAATAACAAAATACACTTCCACGATGAGGGGGTTTGGCAGCTAGACTCTCCTGACAGCTTCATCCTGAAATAGATATAATCAACGGGGTCAGTTCAAAGAACTCAGCGGGTATAGTCGATATGCAAGTAAGATATAGCTAACAATAAATATCATGCCAGCACAGTCTCACATATAGGGTATGCAATAAATAAATACAACAGGACTGTACTAACCTGAATCTCCTACCCTGATATAGGAGCATGTGCCTGACTAGAAGTAATAAAGTCCTTACCATATATATATATATATATATATATATATATATATATATATATATCCTGTATGCATGACAATCATATGCACATCCAAGGCATCAATACAATAATGTAGCAAACACAATACAAATGCAATCCGTGCAAAGTGCATGTCGTGCCAATGACATGGTCACCCCTGACGCCAGTCAGCCGCCTCACACGCGATGGTGAAGCTGAGTGGGTAGGGCTATGACAACTGTGCACTCTGCCATCACTGCTCCTGAGTGACCGAGTGGACAAGATGCTGTCAGAGTACACCTATCCTCCTGCCCCAAACATAGTGGGGGAGCTAAGCTCTCATCTCCCGGTGTCATAGACCAGAGGAGGGATCCCTACCCGCTACCACGCTGCCTCATCACTACCCATGAGCAGACCAGCGGAGCCTGACAGAGAAATTGCACACACCCTCCTGATGTACCACTAACCCATGAGTGGCAATGTATGCAGGCCATGTAACTGGCTGCGGGCTCAACAATAATGGAACCCCGTCCAGCCAGCATGCAATCATGCAAAAATGGTGCATGATACTAAAGCATGTAAATCCTACTCAAAATACCTATCCGAATAATATGTACAATCAATATGTACATATCCATAATCCAAATAACTATGATCTAAGTCAAACAGGGAGATATAATCATATCCTATCACATGTATGTATCAAGTAGGCACCAAAAGCATACTAGGCATATAAACATGAAAAATTATTGTAAGCTATCCTAACTAGCATATCAACAATGACTATATCTAAAAGATAAGTCAAAATACCCGCCTGATAATATATCCACAAAAGAACCAGATTGTCACGACCGGGGACCTGCCTCGTGTCCGAAACCTGCATAATGCATAACTATTGTTAAGCATAAAATACCATTCACCATCAAATCAAATACTAAATCGATTTCTTCCATAACCAATTAATCCAAAGTAAATACTTCAAATCCAAGCACACGACAACGTGCTAAATACTACTATGTATCTCCAAGTAGACCCTCAACCCGTAGGTCATAAATTGTGATTAACTCCTCAATCCAAAAACATATCCTTGCAATTAATCTTACCATGATCAATACTCATCATATGAAAATATTATCCATCTCACAACAAATGATCGAATCGAATCCTACATCGACCTCATATCCGATCCACTAGATTGATTTAATTATCCTATTCTACCTAATCAATCCTCCATACATAATTACTGAATCGATCATAAATATAAATCCAACCTAACTCTAGGTGACATACACACGACTCAACCAATCCTTACCTCAAACGCTTCTTCTATTAGTTACTAACCAGCAAACCAATAGTAGTCTAGTTAAATAAGTTCTGCAATAGAGTACTCCCATTTACTTCCTTACCCCCATATACATGTACCAAAATCAAAGAAATAGACTCCATATCAGATTAGACACACAAGCAAATCAAATACCACTATTCCTCAATCTACACTCACAATAGATCAATAGCCGAAACTTATCACCAGACAAATCCCAGGCTCAAGATCACTATCCAAATATCACAACCCTCACACACCGAGCCAATTGGCACCCACTGTCCAATATTCAACAAATTCACAGAATTGAAATGGACCGAGATAAAACACATCAAATCAAAACATATACCAGCAATAGGAGCTATGCCGACATCTCTTCCCTTATCCCCTGTTCACCGGCACAATTTTTCCCTAGATTTGTCCTGTTCGCCGAAAAATGTTGCTAGCACCATCGACCATCGACGAAACCTCCAGTCGCGCACAGCCGGCGCAACTCTCCAATACCTGCCCATACACAAAATACACACGGTACAAATTAACAACTCAAACCGGCAACCTCCGTCCAGCCTACTCCACCGAAGATACTTCCCCCCCAAGATCAGATCACCTCCATAATCAATAACATCAAACCATCTGCTGATAAAAGATGGGGGGTCGAGATTTACCAGTTCCTGAGACTCTGCTGACAGAGAGTTCCCCAACCATGCCCTATTCGTCAAAAGACCCATTTCACGCCACTGCCCTTTGCTTGGCAGCGATGGAGCAACTCACGATCGGGACACTGGGGAACGTCGCTGCTCCAACCTTCCAGCCCCAATCCCGCAAACACCGAGATCAAAATGGTTTCTAGGCAAATCGGGGGCGGGTGTGCGGCGCGGCGAGGAGGCGGTCGGTGCGATCTGCGATCCAGTGAAGAGTCGCGGTCGCGACGGTGATCTTGGTGGTAGAGTAGCGATCGCAAGGTCTCGGGCGCGAGAAAAAAAAAACTCCACGGAAGGCAGGAGTCGACTGCTGTGAAGAAAGAGGGGTGCCTCGAGGAGACCGGCGACGATCTTGTGGTCGCGGAGGCTGGCGTCAGCTGTGGACGGCAATGAGGACGGCGCATGTGTGACTCGGGCGAGCAGCGGTAGAGGAAGGTTCAGCCGCTGTCGTCTGCCGCGAGGAGAAAGGCGAGAGTGTTAGGATCTTTGTAACAGCTAGAGGGGGGGGTGATTAGCCTTTCTTCATTTCTACAAGCAAGTTAACGGAAGCAATACAAATACGAATAAGAATACAAGTAAGACAACGATGAAAGGAATGCTAACACTCGATGTACATGTTTCGGAGATGAAACTCCTACTCCACGCCAATCCGTAAGGTGGATTAGTCCTAGCCAAGCTTCACTATATTCTCCTTTGGATAAACCAAGGTGGAGAAACCTTTCTTACAATGCTCTCCTCTTCTTTACAATGATGGATGATTAAGAACTAGAGAAGAGGAGGTTTTGAATTGCTAAAACACTTGGGAAGGCTTGGTGAGCACGAGGGTGTAGTTAGGAATGAGAGCACTAGCTTCACCAAGCTCCCCAAGGCCCCTTTTTATAGAAGAGGGGCTGTTTTTCCCATTGGGCCTCGATCAGTCGACTGATGCTTTCCATCACGATCGCCAAGCCACGGCAACCGAGATCTCCGCGAGATTCGAGAGCCACAATTTCAACGGCCAGGTGATCATCGATGATCCCTCCATCGATCGGCTGATGTAGTGATCGATCAGTGATCGCAGCCGCAATGAGTGCGATTCCATTCTCAGCTTGTTTTTGCGTTGATCGGGCCATCGCCATCGTTGGCCGATCGACGGTAACATCACGATCACTCGTTAAAGCAATGATCGATGGTCGGGTTTCAACCTCGACTCGGCCGAGCACTTCGACTCGGCCGATCGATACATCATATCAGTCGACTGATACTTATCAAGTGTGAGTAATTCACACTTGATTTTACACCCTAGACCTAGGCTTGACCTTCTAACTCTTCCTTCAGCCTTGCGCCTACCTTCAAGAGTTTCCTTCGCCCTCGCCATGTCTTGGGTTGCCAAAAGCTTGGACTTTACGCCGCCAAGACTCCAAGCTTGGACTTATGCTGCCAAGACCTTACTTTGGACTTCTTTTGCCAAGGTTCACTTGGACTTTATGCTGCCAAGACTATAAGCTTGGTCTTACGCTGCCAAGTCCATCCCTTGGACTTTCCTTGCCAAGATCATACTTGGTCTTCCTTTGCCAAGGTTTACTTTGGACTTTACACTGCCAAGACTACAAGCTTGGTCTTATGCTGCCAAGTCCGTCCCTTGGACTTTCCTTGCCAAGATCATACTTGGACTTCTCTTTTACCAAGGCTTCATCCTTGGATTTCCCTGTCACTTAAACATATTCGTAATTAGATCATAGAACATTGCCTATCTTAGATGATTATCCAAACATCAAAACATATATAAATGCTTGGAGCATTGTTGCACCAACAATCTCCCCCTTTTTGATGTTTGGCAATCATTTAAGTTAGGTCTTTAAAGATACACACATAATCATATTTTCAATATGAATTATAACTTAAATACTCCTTCTCCCCCTTTGACATACATCAAAAAGAGAAGGATGCAAACATGAAAGAATTAATGTGTTGGATCTTGGACTAAGGTATAAGATTGAAATTAAGCTCCCCGTTAATCCAAGATATGCTTTATAATGTGTAAACAATATTTGAAGCAAAGCATAAAAAAAATAAGTCCTATCTTTGCACCAACAATGGATTTTGGGGATGAAAAAGATATGATATACGAAACTCCCCCTAAAACACTGCATTAAACAGTCCTAAAACTTGTGTATACGCAATATTATCATACTATAGTTTTAGGATATCAAAGATACACTAAATATCATAAAATGGAGCTTTTTATCAAAGAATACAGTGTATCGGTTTTACGAACGGTCATACTCACTACGCTAATCAAAATTTCAGCCTTTTCAGGCCAACTTCAGAAATGCGTTAGAAATTCTAGAAACCTCAAAAAATCACGAAATTTTGTGTACACATTTCTTAGATCATACTTTATTAAGGAAAAATAGTTTTTAAAATATATGTTCTCCAGATTTCCATATTGATACAAACTTGGAACCTAACCAAAGTTCTAAAGATTTTGCACACTTTGTATCACTTTTGTGTTCCATTGAAAACTATTTTTCAAAATATAATGAACATGGTTTAAAATATATAGTATTTGAAATTTCCAACCATGTTCTTAGAGCTATGTATTCATTACTTGAATACAAGCCTTTGCAATGATTGGTCCATAAGGTATTCATGTCTCTAGGTGTGTCATTGGCTCATAGTAATGCATCATAACAAGCATGATGAGCCAAGTACACCTTCCCTATCATCTCACATGTTTCTAAGTGTCTCAATACAAAAATCAAGATTTATTAAGGCTTTTGTGAGATGTATCAAGGTATAATGCCAACATATAAATATAGGATCATGCATACCTAGAATTTTACTCTACAAAGCACATACCAAGCTCTCTCCTTAATGATGAAAATTCGGTTTCGGGAAGAGCTTTGGTGAAGATATCGGCAAGGTTGGACTTAGATTCTACATAATTTAGTTCAATGTCCCCTCTTGCCACATGATCTCTTATGAAGTGATGTTTCACTTCAATGTGCTTGGTCCTAGAGTGATGTACCGGATTTTTGGTCAAGTTGATGGTACTCACATTATCACAATAAACTTTAATGTTAGAGTAGTGTAGCTCATAGTCCACAAGGGTATGCCTCATCCAAAGTAATTGAGCTACACAACCCCCCATAGCCACATATTCAGCTTCGGTGGTTGATAAGGCAATACAATGTTGCTTCCTACTACTCCAACTAACTAGGGAGGACCTAAGAAATTGGCATCCACCACTAGTACTCTTCCTATCCAATTTGCACCCGGCATAATCGGAATCGGTATAACCAAGCAATTCAAACGACCTAGTCCTAGGATACCAGAGTCCTACATTTAGGGTGCCTTTAATATATCTTAAAATTCTCTTAACGGCTACTAAATGTGATTCTTTGGCACAAGATTGGTATCTTGCACAAATACCTACCGCAAATAAGATATCGGGTCTACTAGCGGTTAGGTATAGTAGGCTACCAATCATACTCCTATAAAGTTTAAGATCAATTGATTTTCCTTCATGATCACTATCTATTCTAGTGCTAGTGGCCATAGGAGTGGTTACAATTTTGGCATTTTCCAAACCAAATTTCTTGATCATTTCATTTGCATATTTGGTTTGATAAATGTGAATCCCTTCATTGGTTTGCTTGACTTGTAAACCTAGGAAAAATGTAAGCTCTTCAACTAAACTCATTTCAAATTCATTTTCCATATTTTTTATAAAGTCTTGAAGAAGATCATCATTTGTTGACCCAAAAATGATGTCATCAACATATACTTGGGCTATGAATATATCCTTGAATGTTGACTTTATAAACAACGTTTGATCTACTTGGCCTCTTCTAAAATCCTTAGAAATTAAGAAAGATGACAATCTTTCATGCCATGCCCGAGGAGCTTGTTTTAACCCATATAATGCTTTCCTAAGCTTACATACATGGTTTGGATAATCTATGTTCTCAAATCCAGGTGGTTGCTCTACATATACTTCCTCCTTAATATAACCATTTAAGAATGCCGATTTAACATCCATTTGGTAAAGTTTAAATCTCATATAGGAAGCATACCCTAAGAGAATTCTAATAGATTCTAACCTAGCAACCGGGGCATAAGTCTCATCATAGTCAAGCCCCTCAACTTGATTAAATCCCCTAGCAACCAACCTAGCCTTATTTCTAGTGATATTTCCTTGGTCATCTAGCTTATTCCTAAAGACCCATCTTGTGATAATTATGGTGCTATCATTGGGTCTAGGTACTAACTCCCATACTTGACTCCTCTCAAATTGAGCCAATTCATCTTGCATTGCCAAAATCCAATCCGGATCATGTAATGCATCATTGATCGATTTGGGCTCAATTTGTGAAATGAGAGCTACTTGACTAGTAGGAGGTCTATGAAATGACCTAGTTCTTACTCCTTGAGATAGATCTCCTACTACTTGGTCAAGTGGATGATCTTGATGAATTCTTAGGGTTCTAGAAGGGGTTTCAAATTGATCATTGTTATCTTCCACCCTCCTTTAATCATCGGAATCTCCTCTTCCTCCCCCTTGATCATTACCCCTAATGGTCAAATTTTGAAGTTTTTGGGTGATGTCTTGATTATTTTCATTAATATCCTTATCAATGGAGGACTTTCTAGGGTAGGTACTAGTGGCTTCATCAAATTGAACATTATAAGACTCCTCAATCCCTTGGGTTCTTTTATTGTAGACTCTATAACCTCTACTTGTAGATGAGTATCCAACTAGGATTCCCTCATCCGCTTTGGATTCGAATTTTCCTAAATTATCTTTGGTGTTTAAAATATAAACTTTACATCCAAAAACTTTGAAGTAATGAATTGTGGGAGTAGTCCCATTCCATAACTCAAATGGTGTCTTTCCTAAAAACCTATGGATTTGAACCCTATTTTGGATATAGCAAGCGGTATTAACCGCTTCCGCCCACAAGTAGCTAGGTAGAGAATATGCATTAAGCATAGCCCTAGCAGCCTCTTGTAGGGCATGATTTCTCCTTTCCACCACCCCATTTTGTTGGGGTGTTCTAGGACAAGAGAACTCATGCTTGTACCCTTGCTCTAAACAAAATTGTGAAAATTTTGAGTTCTCAAATTCACCACCATGATCACTACGGATCCGGTTGATTTTGAGACTCTTTTCATTTTCAACACTCTTACTAAATTCTATGATTATTTCTAAGGTATCATCCTTATGTTTCATAAAGTAGACCCAAGTATACCTAGAAAAATCATCTACTATAACCAAACAATATTTGTTACCATTTAAAGATGGCGTACTATGGAAATCAAATAAGTCAAGATGCAATAATTCTAATGGTAAAGATGTACTAGTTAGGGTTTTACCTTTGTGTGATGCCTTTGTTTGTTTTCCTTCTTGGCAAGCATCACACATTTTGTTCTTGACATACTTGATCTTTGGTAGCCCTTTGACCAACTCCATCTTGGCTACCTTGGCTATGTTTTTCATGTTGATGTGCCCCAATCTTCTATGCCATAGCCAACTTTCCTCTTCTTTTGCAACAAGACACTTAGTAGAAATGTTAGAAGCATATGAAAGATCAACATAATAGATATTTGATTTTCTATATCCAACTAACATGCAATCATTTAATTCCTTGTGCCTAATCATGCATTTAGAGGATTCAAACGAGACATGATAGTTTGCATCACAAAGTTGACTAACACTTAATAAATTAAATTTCATATTTTCAACTAGTAAGACTTTGTGAATGACAATTTTAGGGGATACCTCAATTGTACCTCTACATAATATCTTGAGTTTTCCACTATTCCCAAAGGACACCGCTCCCTTCTTCACATACTTAATTGTGGAGAACTTGCTCACATCCCCGGTCATATGTGTAGAGCAACCGCTATCCACAATCCACATACCTTGCTCTCCTACCTAAATCACATGAAAAACACAAGCTTTTGGTACCCAAACATTTGGACCGGTAACATTAAGTAAAAACTTCTTAGGTACCCATGCTTTCTTAACCTTTCCCTTAATGGTTGCTTTCCTATTAATTAATGAAATATAAGCAACTTCTTTTTCTTTTGGCTTATATCCTAAACTGGCCTTGTTGTACACGACTCTTTGTCGACTAAGGATCATATCAAGACATTTTGAGCCATTTAAAAATTTTTCTAAACATGTTTTTAATTAACTAACCTCATCCTTAAGTTTGTCATTTTCTTCCTTAAGCATGCAAGAATCAACATGTGAAGGTTTTTCATTCCTAATGGCCTTTAGTTCTACCTTCATGCTCTTAACCATAGATTTAGACTTATCTAGAGCTTCTTTAAGGTAGACAATTGATTTATAGAGAAGCTTAACTTTGGGAGAGTCCATTACCTCATCGTCACTAGATGACGATTCATCATTTGAGGAGTCTTCTTGGCTTGATGTATCGAAATCATCTCCTAGGGCCATAAGTGCCACATGACGTTTGATGTGGCAAAGCTCATCATCGGAGGAGGAGTCGTCAACACTTGGTGTGTCCCATGTGGTTTGAGCTACCATAGCCTCCTTCTTCTTCTTCTCCTTCTTGTCCTTCTTTTTCTTTTCTTTTTCCTCCTTCTTCTTTAGCTCTGGGCAATTTGGCTTTATGTGCCCCTTCTTATTGCAAGCATGGCAAATCACATTGTTATTGAAACTTGAATTACCACTAAACTTACCATTTGAAGAATGAGACCCCTTCCTTGCTTCTCTACTCTTGAACTCCTTTGATTTCCTATAGAGTTTCTTGACAAAATTGGCCATCTCAGTAGATGAGTCTTCATCACTACTTGAGTTATGCTCCGATTCGGATGATGATGATACTTCTTTTCTTTACTTCTTCTTCTTTTCCTTCTTTTCAACCAATAGAGCTAAACCCTTTTCCTTAGAGGACATGTTAGTTTTCTCATGTAATTCAAACTCACAAAATAATTCATCAATTTTAATTTGAGAATGATCCCTAGTTACCTTAATGGCATCAACTATAGAAGTCCATAAAGAATTTCTAAGAAATGCTTGAAGTATGTATCTTACCAAGTCCCGGTTGTCAACTGCTCACCTATGATGTGAAGTCCATTCACAATCTCCTTGAACCTTCCATGCATTTGGCTTACGGTTTCATGCATTTTCATTTGGAAGGCTTGAAGTTGTCCAATTAGTAGGTCCTTCTTGGCCCTCTTTGACTCCTTGGAACCTTCATTTAGCTCAATGAGCTTTTCCCATAACTCCTTGGCGAATTCGAAAGGCCCCACCTTGTTGAGTTGTTCCATTGTAATGCCGCATTGGATGGTGAGTACTGCCTTGGCATTTGATTCAAACTTCCGGTTTATTTCCCTCGTCCAATCCTTGCTTGGAATAGGGTTTCCATGTTCATCCACCGGTTCCATGAAGCCATCTACAATACTATGCCAAATTTCAATGTTACTCATAAGATAGTACTTCATCCTACCTTTCCAATACGCAAAATGACTCCCATCGAAGAGCGGTGGCTTGGCGGTGCTATATCCCTCTTGAAGAGCCATTGATGCCTTGGTTGATGGTGAGATCTTCCAAGCTATCCGGGCTCTGATACCACTTGTTAGGATCTTTGTAACGGCTAGAGGGGGGTGATTAGCCTTTCTTCGTTTCTACAAGCAAGTTAGCGGAAGCAATACAAACACGAATAAGAATACAAGTAAGACAACGATGAAAGGAATGCTAACACTCGATGTACGTGGTTCGGAGATGAAACTCCTACTCCATGACAATCCGTAAGGTGGATTAGTCCTAGCCAAGCTTCACTATATTCTCCTTTGGATGAACCAAGGTGGAGAAACCTTTCTTATAATGCTCTCCTCTTCTTTACAATGATGGATGATTAAGAACTAGAGAAGAGGAGGTTTTGAATTGCTAAAACACTTGGGAAGGCTTGGTGAGCACGAGGGTGTAGTTAGGAATGAGAGCACTAGCTTCACCAAGCTCCGTAAGGCCCCTTTTTATAGAAGAGGGGTTGTTTTTCCCGTTGGGCCTCGATCAGTCGATTGATGCTTTCCATCGATCATTATCGCTGAACAACGACCACGACCAGATCTCGCGAGATTCGTAGCCTGATTTCAACGGCCGGTGATCGATCGGTGATCCTCCATCGATCGGCGATGTAGCGATCGATCAGTGATCGCGGCGCGATCGAGTCGACTCCGTGCGTACTCGTTTTGCGTTGATCGGTCGACTTGTTGGCAATCGGTAGCGGTAACATCGATCTCTTTATCCAAGTGTGAGTAATTCACACTTGATTTTACACCCTAGACCTAGACTTGACCTTCTAACTCTTCCTTCAGCCTTGCGCCTACCTTCAAGAGTTTTCTTTCGCCCTCGCCATGTCTTGGGTTGCCAAAAGCTTGGACTTTACGCCGCCAAGACTCCAAGCTTGGACTTATGCTGCCAAGACCTTACTTTGGACTTCTTTTGCCAAGGTTCACTTGGACTTTATGCTGCCAAGACTACAAGCTTGGTCTTACGCTGCCAAGTCCATCCCTTAGTCTTTCCTTGCCAAGATCATACTTGGTCTTCCTTTGCCAAGGTTCACTTTGGACTTTACGCTGCCAAGACTACAAGCTTGGTCTTATGCTGCCAAGTCCGTCCCTTGGACTTTCCTTGCCAAGATCATACTTGGACATCTCTTTTACCAAGGCTTCATCCTTGGATTTCCCTGTCACTTAAACATATTCGTAATTAGATCACAGAACATTGCCTAACTTAGATGATTATCCAAGCATTGTTGCACCAACAGAGAGAAGGTCGGCGCGCGTCGGAGAAGAAGAGGGAAGGATCGGCGGCTACAATCGTGAGAAAAGACTTCGAGGAAGAGGGCAGGCGCGACGGGGAAGAGGAGTTATCGCGACGGGAACCGTCGCAGAGGAGAAAAAAATCACGGAAAAGAAAGTCACAATCGGGAAAACTAAACCTAGGGTTTATTTTTATTAACCCCTTAGAAATTTAAATATCCCCGTAATTATCTCGTACGGGCTCCTTTTATTTCCAGAAAAATTCCTAAAATTTTCCTAAAAATCCCATAAAATTTCCAGGATTATTTTCCTTAATCCTTTGGCCATTTTATTTAGTATTTTAAATTTCAGTATTTAACACCCTTAGCCTAGACCTAAGCCTTCTAGCCACTTCCATCAGTCTCACGCCTCTCGAATCCCTCCAAGTCATCCATGACTTGTTCATCCATCTCGCTAGCCATCAGGTGCTTCCATCGGCTATGTCACGCTAACGGTGTCTACACCGCCAAGGCACATTGAACTTACACTGCCAAGACTCCACTTGGACTTTACGCCACCAACCATTGGACTTATGCTGCCAAGACTTCACCCTTGGACTTTACGCCGCCAATATTCCCCTTGGACTTTTCAAATGCCAAGACTCAAGCTCAGACTTTTCCTTGCCAACCCATGTTGGACTTTTCATGCCAAGACCCATGCTTGGACTTTACTTTGCCAAGACCCATGCTTGGACTTTACATTGCTAAGACCCATGCTTGGACTTTCCCAAATGCCAAGTGTCCCACTTGGACTTTTCATGCAAAGTACCTATGACTTGGACTTTCCCATGACAATTACATTGTCATATGTTTTTGTCGAACATCAAAACATCTCTCGAGCCAAGCTCGAGTCCTGGTCAATCGTGACCTAGGCCGATTGCTCCAACACCCTCTATAATTTAAGTAAAATAAGCAACAATTAAGTAAACAAAAAGAAATATATCGACACTTCTTTTGAGTGTAGAAATACAGCTCGAAGTGCGAAGTGTTGGCGTGTAGATGCTTGTACGGATGAGAAATTTTTGCAACAACACTTGAACGTGGTAGATTGAAATGATTCGGAGCTAGTCGAGTACTTCTTTTATAAGTCATTTCCAGTCGATTGAAATGCCCTTAATTTGACTCCAAATCAACCTGTCGATATGGTACTTCGGCCTTCCCAGTTAATTGGACCTGTTCCAGTCGACTCCAATTTACCTAGCTCCACATCGAAAAGTTTACCTTTCCATTGACTGGACCTCCCCAGTCGACTTGAACTCTTTCCATCTGGGTTGTCAGATCTTTGATCATCACCAGCAGATCTTACCAACTCAGTATCTAGTCGACTGGACCATACTCAGTCAACTAGACTTCAGTCGATTGGAATCCTTTCAGTCGATTGTTCCTTGCAAAATGAGATTAGCAAAAATATACAATATAAAATACAATAGCAGTAGTAATAATGCTCAATCTCGACTTCTTAATCCCATGCGGACTATCCATCGGATCGACGCCTAACTTTGCCCCCCTTACCAGTCAGCTGCCTTGCCGGACTTACCATCCTTGACATTCGATCTGACCCACCAAGACCTCCACTAACTGTCTAGTCTTCCTTACTCAGCTAGACTTCATGCCGATTGTCTGGTCTCCTTACCTAACCGATCTTCATGCCAGATGTTTGGTCTCCTGACCCATCTGGACTTCTTGCTTAGTTTCCGGTCATCCTGATCTATCAAGTCTTTTGCCTAGTATCTGGTTAACACGACCTACTAGGACTTTCCATGCTTTGCCTAGTATCCGATATGCCTGACCTACTAGGACTTCCTGTTAAGCCTCCATATTTAACATATGTATCAAATCACAAGTAATTCCTAACTTTAACTATGATTCATACATCAAAACTAAGGAGTGATGCTCTCTGCACCAACAATCTCCCCCTTTTTAATGTATGACAAAACATTAGTTAAATTTAGGAGAATATATTTGCAATATTAAAGTTCAACATATATTAGAAAAGCACCAAGCTAAAAATGTATAACATGAAATGCTCATATGCATGAAATGCTTTTTTTCCTTTAAATTTCTCTATCTTTAAACTTTCTCTCTCTCCCCCTTTGACATACATCAAAAACTTTAATAACCACCAAATGTCACAATTTAAAGTTGAGTTTAAAGCTTTTTCAAACACAAGGAATAAAGTTATCAAAGTTACAAAATATATTTGCTTGACAAGCTTCATAAGTATTTCAAAAAAATGCATAAGGTTTATAAATTTAAAAGTACTTAAGCTTTAAAAGACTAAGTTTTTTTTAACACACTTAGGTTTTCAAAATCATCCAAGTCATATAAGATTATTAACTTAAGCTTTTGAAAATTTGTTTTTTACAAGTGTTTTAAAATTGTAAAGTATAAGAAGAATTCTAAAGTTTTGAAAACAACTTATAGAAAATTTTCTCCTCTTAATTCAATATTTTCTCAAAACTCTATTTTCAAAAAATATTTAACTTTATCAACACTCCCCCTAAATTTATGCAATAAAAATTTCTTTGAAAATTCAACCTCCCCCTTTATCTATGGGTTTCAAAATGACTCTTATCAAGTTTTTTAAAAGTACTTAAACTTTACAAAAGATTTAAATTAACTTTTAAATCAGATTTCTAAAATTTTCAAATTTTGAAAGATTTTATGAAAATACCAAAAAGTCGAAGTATAAAATTTTCAAAACTCTCACTATTTCAAAACTTCCTCTCATTAAAAGCTAAACATTTTAAAACTCTCCCTCAATAAAAGCAATAAAATTAAAAATTTTCAAAATTCACCCTCAAATTAAGTTAAGATAATGCAAATGAGATAATAAATGTCTAAGCATGAATTAATTTGTGGTTGATCTAATTTGGTTAAATTGAATTGAATTGAATTGGATACGTTTAATAGATTAAGAAGACTTGAATTGGTTAAGTTTAATTGATTTGATTTGAGTAATTTGGTTAAGTTTAATTGAGTTGATTGAGTTGATTAAGTTGATTGATTTGATTAGATTAAGTTAGTTAATTTGAATTGATTAAGATAGTTGATTTGAATTTATTAGTTTGGTTAATTTGAATTTGATTTATTTGAATTGATTAAGATAGTTAATTTCTAATTCATATCACCCCATCTAAGTTTTCAATACACGTTAATCCTATGAGTTTTATGAGATGAGAATTTATTTTAATCTTAAATAATTTTAATGAGAAATTTCAAAGTTTTTAAACTTGTGTTAGATTCAAGTTTAGCATAAGCTAATCAAGTAGGTTTTTCCAGCATTGACTTCCAGGTCGTGGCGAGGCATATGACCTGCTTGGTTATTTAATGGACCACTTCCTAGACAAAGTCAATGAAGGAATCAAATACTTGACTCACTTTAGACTAAGCTTTGGTCTAACTAATTAAAAACTTAGTGAGTTAGCTTCAGTCAGTTCCACTCGACTTAGTGCACCAGGTCGTGGCGAGGCATATGACCTTCTTCGATATCGGATGGACCACTTCCTAGACATGCACCTTGAAGAGCTTCCCTAACTTACTATCAGTTCACTTCGTCTTAGTACTAGGTTGTTCAAGTTTAAACTAGTTTGGTTCCTATCTAGTCCACTTTAAATTAAGCAAGTAAAGTAAACTAAGACATACAAGAGTTTAATTAAATAAAGAAACAAGCAAAGTGTTTGCTCCCCCTAAGTGATAACTTGGTTGAGTTTTGTTCACTAAGTGAATTTGACTCTTGGAAACCCAAAATTGGTTTGGTCTAACTTAGTTGACTAAGCTAACCTTAGGAACCCATGCTTGGACTCGATTCTTAGTGTTTCGGCTAAGTAATGACATGTATGATTTATATGAGGATTTAGCTTTGTGCCCGAGTTCGAACTTGTTGTACACGATTCGCTGAGACCCAAACATCATGTTTAGATACTTAGAGCACGAGGTGAACCTTTCCAACATTCCGATAAGATCTCCTATTTTCCTTTTTAGGATCGAGTTCTCGTTCTCAAGTTTTGCAATTTGAGTTGAGTCTCTATCCTCAATTTGGCAAGTCGAAGTCTTCGAGTTTACTTTCTCCCTAAGTACTTGGACTTCCTTAAGGATTGAGTCTACTCGATTCTCGGATTTAGCTAATTTCATACATAGTCATGCAATTATGTTGTATAGTTTATGTAAAATATCGAAAAAAATATTCCTTGTTAATTGATAAATTATCTTATAGAATTTTTCAGAATTTTTTAGAAATTTTTCAGAATTTAAACGGAAGTTTTATGGACATTTCATGGGGATACAGTGGATAGGCTTGTGTAAAGCCTGTTTTGACTATCTGCTATTAAGAGGTTTAAATGCTAAACGTTTAACTTTCTCATTGATTTCCTTCTGTTTTCCCCGATCAATCGTTTTCTTCTCCTCCTCATTTTCCTGATCGCGTCGACTTCTTCTCTTCCCCGCCCGAGCCCAATTCTTCGTTCTCTCGTGCGATTCCTCACTGCTACATTCTCTCCGCTGTGCCCAGCTTCCTTCTTCCGATCTCATTCTTCCTCCTCGCGGCAAGCAGCGACAACTGGACCCTCCCGATCTTGACGACATCGAGCACCTCCAAGAGCAGCAGATCTGTTGCCTTACTCTTGCCGCTATGGATTTGCTCTAGCTGTTGCCCGTTACAGTTGAAGCTCCACCGCCCGATGTTGAGCACCTCTGTCATCGCCAACTCGGATTGGTGTTGACCCTTCTTTTATCAGTCTGGCAGTAGCAACCATCCGTTTTGGTCGTCGGAGATGTCCACCGAGCGGCTGATGAACAACGCAAGCTCAAGACTTTCGTCGCCCTCTTCTTCCGTTGGTCCGACGACAGCAAACAACATCACCGTCTGGTTGTCGGAAATCACTCGAGCAGAGCCATCGATGAGGGGTATTTCACTGCCAGTGGTCGTCAGAGCTAGGTAGGAACCGCTTACCTTCTTACCTTGGACGAAATCCATTCTTCCTTTGAAATCCATACCACTGGAACAACAGATTGCCAAAGCTAGGGTAGCTGGGGGTCTTTCCGACGAACAGGGCAATTTGGGGGAATACTGCCGATGGATCCCAAGTGCTGGTATAGCCGATTGTTCATTCCCTTCAATTGTTGTCGTTCGAATTTGTTGTCTGCCAAGGGTCTTGGTTGTGCGTGTTATGTGATTAGGATGTTCTATTTTTGGCAGCAGGTTGTCGTCGATTCTTGAAGCTATGGTCGATTGATGTAGGGAGAGGTAAGGGTTTTGTATGTTGATTAAGTTAACATATTTCTATAGGATGAATAGATTCCCTATAGCAGGTCCAGGAGTTGTGCAACTGCGATTGTGCAAGGTAAGTTGGATTGGATTAATTTATTAATGAATACCATTATCCTCGTGATTTAATTGATCTAGTGATAGTTGATGTCTCAAGTTGACCTAGTTTGTGATACAATATGAGGATAGATGTGAAGACTTATTTAGGTTAATTGGATAACTAGATTAATCTAGTTGATCGGGATACAAAGTCGGTGAAGAATTCAATTCAATCATTTGTTGTATAATAGAACTTAAATATAGTTCATGTTGTCTTGCAGGACTTTGATTAGTGATGGATGTTCGTACGTGTGGATAGCTAATACGACCTACATATCAGGTGGGTAATTTCCTACCCTAATCAGGTAGATGTAATTGCATTCAGATTTAGTCATAGATATGAGCATGTTAGGTGTTCATATTATCTTGACCCTGCTCTTATTATCTGTATGCTTGATACTTGCCGTTGGCTATATATGCTCAAATGTTGATATCACATTTTCCTTTTTTTTTTTTATGATTAAGGAGTTACAGATGTGATGTAGGTAGATCTATAAATGTTTAGCAGGGCGTAGATGTTGGAGTACGGATGATAACCTAATTTGTAAATTGGGTAAAGGTTCATCCGTGGGTAGGTAATGCCCTAAAGGTAGGATTATTCCAATACCCGTATATTGCATACTTATTACCAACCATGTGTTGTGTAATGCTTAAGTGAAGGGTGATTAGTGTGTCGCTATGGACCGGTGGTCCCAGCTTGATATTATTAGTTGAGTACGACTCTCTACAGGATAGAGAGTGCCTCGATCAATTGAGTACAACTCTCTATTGGATAGAGAGTTATGATCAATTGAGTACGACTCTCTACAGGATAGAGAGTCCATCAATCTGTTGAGTACGACTCTCTGTAAGATAGAGAGTATATTGATCAGATGGGTATGACTCTCTGTTGAACAGAGAGTCTGTGGTAGATGTTTGTACATATGACAGTACATTCATGTCATTTGTATGCATTCTGATGACATAGTCTCCCTTTGGGGTTAAGAGAGTCGTCAGTCATCTTGCCTCCTAGGTTATACCCCGAGGAGTAACTGGTGTGAGGGTAGAGCATTTGTTGTACCACACTCTACCACTATAGACGGTGGTAGTTAGAGTTGCATGCAGTTGTCCTGGGTGCATGGAACTCGACCACTCATTGGTAGTGTCAGTCGGAGTGGCCAGCAGCAGGGACCCCCGTTGTGTAGCAAGCTCTTTACGCTCATATGCTACTTGATCATATTGCCCACTCGACCACTCTAGAGCAGTGGTTGGTGTTGAGTTAGGACAGTTGTCATGTCGTGCTACCTAGGCCACACTGGGGTCGTGGTAGCGAGTAGGGGTGCGCAGGCATGACCATGTATGCTGCATTGTCGTATCTTATGGCGCTTTGCATATTATCATATATATACATATATGCATGTATATATATATATGGATGGTTGTGATTAATATATATATAGATGCAGTCTATATATATATTCTTATTGTGATGTTGCATTTGATTGTACTATGCTTGCTGTATTTGGTTGTACATCATATTCATGCATGCTTCTTACATCTGTTATACGGTTGTGTCGGATACTTGTATTTTTGTTGAACAAACCATTAGATACCTTGACCTGTATCATGAGTATATTGTGAGTTAGTATTACTCTTCCTGTTATATATGTTGGATATATTCTCAGGTTGGATCAGAGTAGCATAGCAGATGTTCAGGTATGTGTGCGTTATACGTTGTTTATTTGGTTAGATAGTATATGCATGTATTTATATACTGTGCTGTTATACCTGTTGTACCTTTAGATTATGATATTGAATGACATGTGATATTGATATATATATTTACATGTTCTATCTTATTACCTGCTGAGTTTTACTCACCACCACAGACCCTGGGTTTTTCTATCCCCAGGTAACAGGTAGTCGACTTCGTGATGGACTTGAAGCACGACTGACTGGCATCGTCTCATCTCAACTCCGAGAGTCCGAGTTTTTGGGTTTTCATGGGTGTTCCTATATGGATTTGGTTTATGTGATGTTTTGCAGTGATTGGATGTTTTTAATGTTGTACCTTTCTTTTTTCTGGTTTTGTTATGGTGTTCTGAGTCAGTGTTAGTCATACCGGTATGCATGTGTGCAGATTGTGATGTTGTTGTATTATGTTTCCACTGTGTTTTGTGTATTTGTTATATTTACCTTTATGTGTTATGTTTATTGTGGGCCCAAGGGCCTTGTATTAATATGAGATGTTGCCACGTACAAAGGAGATGTCGTCCGTTTGCTTTTCGGCACGGCATGCTCTCGGGGTGTGACAACTTTAGTGGTATCAGAGCCCTAGGTTCTGCGATGTCATACAATGTTGTTGTTGTCGAGTCTTGGATTCTCGGGAGTCAATTTGTTTCGGTTTTTGTTGGTTTTCTGAGATGAGATGTGACAGCGGCCTGAGCTCCAAGCAACACCAAGTAAGTATTCCTGATGACTTATTTTCTAGTTGGATACTTATCTTGACTTGATTAACAAGTGTATACAGTTAAAGTTATTATAACTATACAGACTCGTAGTAGAAGTCGCCCACCGTGGCGACCAACCGGAGTTGTCGTTAGGATTTATACTCTCGGTTGTGTTGGCTATGAGTTTAGTGTTATAACAGGGAATAACATGTAGTATGTCGGTTATTATTCGTAACCATGGTATTAGTTGACCACGGGAATGACCTGTTGAGTCGGTGAGTCTTAAACCTATGTCGAAAAGGTGATTTACCTTTGAGAGGCGACTAATATCGAGTCGGAAAATAGGAGTCAAGTCGTCACATTTCTTGTGGAAATTAAAGACTACAGTCTTAGGGATTTTCACTAACTGTGCTAATCAGATCATTATCTGTGGATAATGAACAGACTTGTATACTATTGTTGATACAGATAATGGAGGATTAGTATATGGTGTTTCATAGGGATTTTGACCCTAAGTTGTTCGTACTAGGTTGTATAACTTTGAGGGTACTTTTTAGTACTTAACTTGTGTTATACAGAGAAGGTAGAGTTATTTGCATACCATTATCGGGATCAAGCGGTATTTGATGGTAAATGCAGAAAATAATCTTCGGAGAATAATACATCACTTGATCATGGTTTAGTGATTTTGAAAAAGAGTATTTCCCCGCGTCACTTTCTGTGACACATTGTAGGGAATTCTTGATCTTCAAGTAGGGTGATCATCGATAATGGGAATACCGTGCAACGTAATTAGACTTGCAGAGTTTACGCTCACCTAATAGTTCAAGAATTTGAGTGGATGTTTTAAGCCACCCACGGTTGTTGGCTTACATTTGGATTAGGATGTCTGGATCTTCTATCAGATCCTACCGGAAGACATTGATTGAGTCAAGAGTTTAGAAATGATTCCGTACAAGTGTTTAAGAGTTGGAGTCCGATAAGCAGATATTGCAGGTCAACATATTTGGGTCAGAAGTCTTCGACTGTTAGATAAAAGGAGCAAGATGGGAGTCATATGCCTTGAGCTAGTTTTCGATTATAGAATACCAACCGTTGATCATCAGGATTTTCTCGTGCACATCAGCGAAATCAGAACAAAGACTCCAAAGGGATTATGTGTGTGCAGTGCGGATCACGAAGACACGCGAAGTCAGATTATCTGTTGGATCAGTTCATATGTTGCTATTGTAATAAACCAGTACAGATTGAGGAGTTGTATTTTGAAGACTCAATTGAAGACTATCAATGGTGTTCCGGGAGGATGATGCACCGTCTCGACAGTAGAGATCGACACAGAAGCAGCATCAACAGAAGACATCACAGAAGACTCATGCAGACTACAACAACAGTTACCCCCCAGATGTGATTGGCTTTGTATAGAGGAGAGAGTATATGACGATGGTCGTATCTATTTTGTATTCTACAGTTGCAACTCGTAGGATTTAGTGATGGGATCAGATGAGCTAGGGAAAAATCCCCGGGGCATTCGCCGCAGAAATGCGACCACTGTGTCGCGGACTATTGTATCTGATCTTGTTCTCTTCCGAGAAAGGATGAGACCTGCGGGGAGCCTTTGGATCGGATCGACAGATAATTGATCATTCAGGGTATTACTCTAGTTTACCCTTTGGGATAATATATTGAGAGTGCTTGTAGTTTACAGGTATCTTTGTCTAGAATATTTTTTTTTTAGTTCGGATAAGAAGGGTTCCTTTACATCGACTTGTGGGTCGGTGGTATCTCTATCGTCAGGTGAGATGTGGATCAATAATTAAGAAGTCAAGAGATGCCTTAGACTTGGATAGACATATCTTTACTGTAGACATATCCTTACGGATGGTCAAATTGTTGGAAGTATGACATGATTGTGTCTCCCAGATGTGTGTATAATCCGAGAGCATTCAGATGTAATTTCGGATGAACCCCTAGGCTTGCCGCTACATAGGCAAGTGGAGTAGGCGATCAAAATGATTGCGGAAATAGTTCAGATATCAAAGATCCCATACCGGGTGATAATTTGACTGGTATAAGTGTTACTAAATACTATGGGAATTGGAAGAATGTAAGTAGTGATTATAGGAGATGTTGGAGAGGATATTTATCTGTCCCAGTATTTCTCCTTGAGAAGGATTCAGAACTCTTTGTTAAATGAGGGATGGACCTTTGAAATTATGCATCGATTATCGATGATGGAATGCGATAGTTGTTGAAAGTAAATATCCTTCGTTGTGGATAAATGATCTGTCTAGATCAGTTAAGGACACCTTTGTATACTCTAGGATCGATTTACGACTGGAACGTTGATATTGTAGTGACATGGTGTCATACAATTATCATTGTCGTTGTGATGATTGATATATCATCAGTTTGAGTAAAGAGGATGCAGGTGTGTAGAGACGACAATTTCATACTTTGTATGAATTTTATGAGCTTTTGATTATGTCGTTAAACTATTTAACGATTTAGTTATCTATGGATTTGAGAATCATGTATTCTGGTCACGATTGGATCAGGTTGGGGTCGTTGGGGTTGCATAACTTGGCAACGGTTGATGGTGGTAGTTGGAGTTACGCACTCGACCACCGTAGATGGTGATTTTCCTTGTATGTTTTGGTTAATTCTGTAGATGTGGATAGAATGTTTGGCATTACTATACCACGGACTTGTTTGACAAGGGTGATGATGGAAATCATTTAGTCGGAAGCTGGTGAAACCAGTTACAAGACCTAGATGGCGGTTAACTTTTACACGAGTATTAGTTAATCCTTTTGGAGTGGATAAAAGGATGTTGTACGCAAATGTATCATTTCAGGGATCGGAGCGAATCCGATATAGTTGCATGAGACGTATCTTATGCCTACGTCAGTTAAGAAACTACGTGATAGGCTGTCATATACATGATGTGGCTTTAGTAGTTATTATCTGGATTTATAGATGTATGGAGCAGGAATGCTCATGGGATTTTAACTAGCTACTGGGTAGCTACTATAGAGTTGGTGGAACGCAAACAGTTGCCACAAGGGAGATTGGTCGCTATAGTCTCCCATGCACTTACAGAGTGTGTAGTGGAGTGGATTTTGGACGGTAGATGGACTTTTCTTGTGAGAAGGTAATTTCCCGTCTCTAATATGGATATGTGATCTGGACACGCATCCACTTAAGAAAGAGTTGCTACAGGAGGCACATTATTTGAGATTTGCTATACATCCTGGTGGTACTTGGATGTACCGAGACTTGAAATGCTTATACTGGTGGGAATGGTATGAAGAGAGATACCGCAAACTTTGTTATTGGATATTTAGTATACCAGCAGGTAAAGGCTGAACATCAGAAACCCGCTGGGTTGCTCCAGGAAATTTTGATTCCGGAATGGAGGTGGGAGCATATCCCGATGGATTTTCGTTGCAGGATTACCTAGAACCTGTAAAGGACATGATGCGATTTGGGTGATAGTGGAACGACTAACCAAATCAGCTCACTTTCTGCCTATTCATGGAACGGACTCGTTGGATCGTCTGTAGAGTTGTACTGTCGAAGATTATTAGATTTCATGGAGTACCTTTTGAAGGGTTTTGCTTATCGAATCCGTGAGGGGAAACTTCGCTTCCCCTTCACCTCGGTTGCTTGACCATGGCGATCCCTTCGATGTCCTCGGATTAAAAAAAAATTAATCCTAGACAAAAGGGATTGCCAAAACCACCAAGTCATCGTCGTGATATTCGTTTAGAGAGGTCACTTGAACAAACTAGTTGTTCAAGCGACCATCCTCTATTCTACGAGTAGCCGCGGAATAGACGATGTCCGGATCGCCGGTTTTTGTGTTTATACTTGGGATCCAAGTATTATTTATCCATTTACAGATTTATAACATGCTTATAATTGAAAAACAAAAACAAGCAACAAACAAAAGAAGAAAGTAGAATAGGTATACCTCTCGATCTTCTAATGTATGACCTTCCTATTTTTGGACGTCGTGTGGGCGACGATCTACAAAAAGTCAAAGCTCCTAGATTGCAAATCATCCTTCCTTGCTCTTCCAAAGCAAGAGAAAGAATAGAAACAAGGCTCATCTCCTTCCTATAGCCAACCAACAAGCAACATAAGAAATGCTTGCCGCCGGCCAACAAGGAGAAGGAGATAATTGTGGAAACTGGCCAAGACACTAAGGGAAAGCCCTATATCTTGTTTCCACCACCTAAGGAGAAGGAGAAGGGGTCTTTGGATGCCACCCAAGGGCTGGGATAGGGTTGTGGGTGCCAGCCACCAAGGGATGAAGAAGAAAGAAACCTTCCTTATTTGGTGCCACCCAAGCCTCCTAAACCCTAAGCCTCCAAACCCTAATCCTAGCTCTCCTTTTGGTCGGCCATGGAAGAGGGGAAGAAGAATAGGATGAGCTCATGCCAAGGTAGAGAGGAGAAGAATAGTGGTCGGCCAACCTTAGGAAGAAGAAGGAAACCCTCATCCACTTGTGGCCGCCCACCCTTAGCTCCCAAAACCCTAGCCACCCAAACCTAATCCTAAACCAACTAGGATTCCTAGCCTCCAAAGGAAGCAAACCCTAATCCCCTTATCATTAAGTTGCCATCCAAGCCAATAAGCCTTATTTATAGTGTTGGGTTTATGCCTTGGATTAATCTCCTCCATTGGTTCTAGGGATTTAATCTCAACCATCGGATCTAGAGATTTCATCTCAACCATCGGATCTAGAGATTTAATCTCCACCTTTGGATCTAGAGTTTTGTTTCTATCCTTTGGATCTAAGATTCATGAGGTGTTAATAGGCTACATTAGGGACCATGAGGAGGAGTTGGGTCTTGGCCACCCATGGATCAAGCCCACATAAAGTCCGATCCACTAATGATGATCCAATCCACTAAAGGTTCATCATTGATCTCCTCACCAACCCCCATATGATAATATGGGCTCCATATATTATTTGTACATTTTCTCCCTGTGTTTAAGATCTCGAATGTCCATCGATTAATTAATTTACTAACCATTAATTAATCAACATCTAACTCCTTGAGTAGTACCACTCAACCTTTTCATCATGTCGGACGAAGTCCACCTGCAGGGTTTACATGATGAACCTTATGAGCTCCTCAAGGGGACATCATCATCCTAATATATAGGACACGGTTTCCTCCTATAATCAATGACACACCATATAAATAATATCATCTCCTAACTTACCGAGCCTATCGATTTAATCTATAAATCTCGCCCATTGGTAAATCAAAGAGATGAGTACTAAGTATATGTGCCCGTTATTATATCGGGATTAAGAGCATGTACTAAATAATATCTGAGGTCCGATTCGATTATGTAGTCAGCAATAAATCGAATCACCTCTAAGTCAGTCTTGCTCAATACACACAAAGTGCACTAGTGTGATTCTATGGTCAAGACAAACCAATACCAAATCACACTACAACCATTCCGATGGTTTGTCCAAAGCCATCTCGGTTGTGAGCCTTTACTTATACTTTACAAGGTGCCGATAACATGATCTCCCGTGTGACACCACACACCATGTTATCTACAATGTAACGTATTAGACAATATTGCATAACCATAAAAATATGCAAACAATGATCATGTGATTCTTATTCCAAAATAAAGATGTTCATACAAAAGATAGACTTTTCAGTATACATCCCTACACCTTTAAGTATCATATCTGATAGAGACCCGCGATTTACCCTGCGATATTAGTAGAGTCAGCAGCAAGCTATGGGCACAGAGCTTCGGCTCAGTATAACATTTCATCCACAGATAGACAGACAGTCGAAGTGTACCATTTAGACTCTGGAGGATCTATTAAGATCTTGTGTCATGGATTATGGAGGTAGTTGGGAGAATTACATTTCTTTAGTGAAATTTGACTATAAGAATAGTTATAACTCATCCATTCAAATGACTTCTTCTGAGGCCCTATACGGTAGACCCTGTAGATCTCCCGTGTTGTGGGAGGAAGTCGGTGAATGACAGCTATTAGGGGCCATAGAGTGTCAAACATGATGCAGAGTTGGTGCGCGTCATCGGATGATGGTTATTGGAGGTACAGGATCGACAAAAGAGTTATGTAGACCGGAGGCGAAGGCCTTTGAAATTCTCGATTGGGGATTATGTATTTCTGCATGTTTTACCTACGAAAGGGATGAAGTGATTTGGGCTAAAAGGAAAGTTATCTCCACACTACATTGGTCCATTGAGATGTTGGAGCGGATTGGGGGTGTAGCTTACCTGATGGCTTTACCTCCGACACTTGCGGGTGTTCACAACGTATTTCATGTTTCTATGCTGAAGAAATACGTGCCGTATTCTGATCATGTTCTGAAAGATGTACCAATCCCACCTCAGTCTAATGCAACCTATGAGGAGATTCCAGTGCGGATTCTAGGTCGCAAGGAGCGTCAATTGCTAAACAAAACCATCCGACTCATAAAGGTTGGATGACAACATCATACCGATGAGGAGGCTACCTGGGAGCTGGAAGATACTATACGAGCTCAATAGCCTCATCAGTTCACTTGAGGAATGTATGTGGTCCTTTCGGAAACTTGCTGGAAGTAATTTTTGCATGTTAGTACGAAATTTAGGGACCAAATTTTTATTAGTGGGGGAGAATGTAAAATACCAGAAAAAAATATTCCTTGTTAATTGATAAATTATCTTATAGAATATTTCAGGAATTTTTAGAATTTTTTTTGAATTTAAACGGAAGTTTTATGGACATTTCATGGAGATACACCGGATAGGCATTTGTAAAGCCTATTTTGACTATCTGCTATTAAGAGGTTTAAATGCTAAACGTTTAACTTTCTCGCCGATTTCCTTCCATTTTTCCCGATAGGCCATTTTCTTCTCCTCCTCATTTTCCCGATCGCGCCGACTTCTTCTCTTCCCCTCCCGAGCCCGATTCTTCGTTCTCTCGTGTGATTCCTCACCGTGACCTTCTCTCCGCCGCGCCCAGCTTCCTTCTTCCAATCTCGTTCTTCCTCCTCGCGGCAAGTGGCGATGACTGGACCCTCCCGATCTCGGCAGCAACGAGCACCTCCAGAAGCAGCAGATTTGTCACCTTACTCTTGCCGCTTTGGATTTGCTCCGGTTGTCGCCCGTTATAGTTGAAGCTCCACCACCCGATGTTGAGCACCTCTGTCATCGCCGACTCGGATCGGCATTGACCCTTCTTTTATCGGTCTCGCAGCAGCAACCATCTGTTTTGGTCGCCGGAGATCTCCACCGAGAGGCTGATGAACAACGCAAGCTCAAGCCTTCCATCGCTCTCTTCTTCCATTGGTCCGACGACAGCAAACAACGTCACCGTCTGGTTGTCGGAAATCACTCGAGCAGAGCCGTCGGTGAGGGGTATTTCGCTGCCGGTGGTCGTCGGAGCTAGGTAGGAACCGCTTACCTTCTTACCTTGAACAAAATCCATTCTTCCTTTGAAATCCATACCACTGGAACAGCGAATTGCCGAAGCTAGGGCAGTTGGGGGTCTTTCCGATGAACAGGGCAATTTGGGGGAAAACTGTCGGTGGATCCCAAGTGCTGGTATAGCCGATTGTTCATTCCCTTCAATTGTTGTCGTTCAAATTTGTTGTCTGCCAAGGGTCTTGGCAGTGCGTGTTCTATGATTAGGATGTCCTATTTTTGGCAGCAGGTTATCGTCGATTCTTAAAGCTATGGCCGATTGATGTAGGGAGAGGTAAGGGTTTTGTATGTTGATTAAGTTAACATATTTCTATAGGATGAACAGATTCCCTATAGCAGATCCAGGAGTTGTGCAACTGCGATTGTGCAAGGTAAGTTAGATTGGATTAATTTATGAATGAACACCATTATCCTCGTGATTTAATTGATCTAGTGATAGTTGATGTCTCATGTTGACCTAGTTTGTGATACAATATGAGGATAGATGTGAAGACTTATTTAGGTTAATTGGATAACTAGATTAATCTAGTTGATCGGGATACGAAGTTGGTGAAGAATTCGATTCGATCATTTGTTGTATAATAGAACTTTACTATAGTTGATCTAGAGAGTGCGTCGATCAGTTGAGTACGACTCTCTATTAGATAGAGAGTTATGATAAGTTGAGTACGTCTCTCTACAGGATAGAGAGTCCATCGATTAGTTGAGTACGAGTCTCTACAGGATAGAGAGTGTATTGATCAGATGGGTATGAATCTCTATTGAACAGAGAGTCTATGGTAGATGTCTGTACGTGTGACAGTACATTCATGTCATTTGCATGCATTCTGACGACATAGTCTCCCTTGGGGTTGAGAGAGTAGTCAGTCATCTTGCCTCCCAGGTTACTCCCCGAGGAGTAACTAGTGTGAGGGAAGAGCATTTATTGTGTCACACTCTACAACTATAGATGGTGGTAGTTGGAGTTGTGTGCGATTGTCCTGGGTGGTGGTACTCAACCACTCATTAGTAGTGTCAGTCGGAGTGGCCAGCAGCAGGGACCCCTGTTGTGTAGCAAGCTCTTTACGCTCATATGCTACTTGATCATACTGCCCACTCGGCCACTCTAGAACAGTGGTTGGTGTTGAGTTAGGACAGTTGTCATGTCGTGTCACTTAGGCCACATTGGGACGTGGTAGCGAGTAGGGGTGCGCAGGCATGACCATGCATGCTGCATTGCCGTATCTTATGGCGCTTTCCATATTACCATATATATATATATATATATATATATATATGGATGATTGTGATTAATATATATATAGATGCAGTCTATATATATATGCTTATTGTGATGTTGTATTTGATTGTACTATGCTTGCTGCATTTGGTTGTACATCATATTCATGCATGCTTCTTGCATCTGTTATACGGTTGTGTCGGATACTTGTATATTTGTTGAACATACCATTAGATACCTTGACCTGTATCATGAGTATATTGTGAGTTAGTATTACTCTTCCTGTTATATATGTTAGATATATTCTTAGGTTGGATCAGAGTAGCATAGCAGACGTTCAGGTATGTCTGCATTATACATTGTTTATTTGGTTAGACGGTATATGCATGTATTTATATACTGTGCTGTTATACCTGTTGTACCTTTAGATTATGTTGTTGAATGATATGTGATATTGATATATATATTTACATGTTCTATCTTATTACCTGCTGAGTTTTACTCACCACCATGGACCCTAGGTTTTTTTGTCGCCCAGGTAACAGGTAGCCGACTTCGTGATGAACTTGGAGCACGGCTGGCTGGCATCGTCTCATCTCAACTCCGAGAGTTCGGGTTTTTGGGTTTTCATTGGTGTTTCAATATGGATTTGATTTATGTGATGTTTTGTAGAGATTGGACGCTATAAATGTTGTACATTTCTTTTTTCTGGTTTTGTTATGGTGTTCTGAGTCGGTGTTAGTCATACCGGTATGCATGTGTGTAGTTTGTGATGTTGTTGTATTATATTTCCACTGTATTTTGTGTATTTTTTGTATTTACCTTTATATGTTATGTTTATTGTGAGCCCTAGGGCTTTGTATTAACACGAGATGTTGCCACGTACAGGGGAGATGTCGTCCGTTTACTTTTTGGCATGGCATGCTCTCGGGGCGTGACAGTTTATCTTCTAAAGGAGAAGATACCTCATCTAATCCTTTGGAAATGGATGCAGATTTGTGGCTTCTCTCGGACTTGGATTCAGTCTCGGAGCTTGATTCAGCTTCGGAGCTTGATTCAGCTTCGGAGCTTGATTCGACCATGAATGCTACGAAACTTCTTTTTGTCTCTTCTGCATCCGACTCTTCTGAAGACGATTCATCCCAAGTGGCCTTAAGTGATTTCTTCTTCTTTTCATTTTTAGGTTTTTCTTCCTTTTTTTAGATTTGCGCATTCCGACTTGTAGTGACCTTTTCCATTGCACTCGTAACATATTACTTCGGATCTAGGTCTTGGCGTTTTGTCGACGACCTTTTTGGCATCTTTCTTCGTAAATCTTTTTCTCCAGTTGAACATTTTCCAAACCATATTTATAATTTCTTCCTCTCTGTTTAGGTCCGACCCCGACTCATCTTCTGACTCACTCTTTGTTTTTCTTTCCTTTTTAGTCGAACCTGCCACTAAAGCAATACCATTCTTAGTTTGACCCGAGTTAGCTTGTTCGTGTAGTTCGAGTTTGCAAAATAGTTCGTCTAATCTAATTAAGGAAAGATCCATGGAGACCTTATAGGCATCAACGATGGATGTCCATAAGGTGTTCCTTGGGAATGCCTTAAGTGTATATCTAATTACATCCCTATTTTCTATTTGATGTCCTATTAAATTAAGTCCATTTAATATATCTTTTATTCTAGTGTGAAGTTGACTAGCATTTTCATTTTCATGCATTTTACAATTAAAGAGTTTATTAAGTAACATGTCTCGTTTAGTTATTCTAGTATCATTAGTTTCTTCATGTAATTCAATTAACTTATCCCAAAGTTCCTTAGAATTTTCGAAGGGACCAACTCTATTGAGCTCTTCTTTGGTAAGTCCGCATTGCAAGGTGTTAAGGGCCTTATAATCGATTTGAGCTCATTTATTTATGTTCGCAGTCCATTTTTTCAGTTCTAACAATTCTCTCGAGTCATCTACTAGAGAGACGAAACCTTTCCTAATTGAAAATCCATATCTCGAGGTCAGTTTTCAGGTAGCACTCCATTCACCTCTTCCGATAAGAAAAGTCCTCTCCATTAAAGAGAGGAGGGCGAACGATGTTGTATCATTCTAGATGTGACATAACTAATTAAATTTTTTATTTAATTTAATTAATACTCAAAAATATTTCTAGAGTTACTCAAGTTAAGGAATATTATATTGTACAAAAAGAATAAATTTATACTAATACAAGATAAATATTAAAAATTCTATTATAGTGCAAAAATAAATATTACAATTAATGCAAAAAATTTCTAAGACAAAAATGATAAAACTAAAGAAAAATTTAAATGTTCTCGTTGGTGGTTTCACCAAAATCGGAGTGCCCTTGCTCTGATACCAATTGTAGGATCGAAGTTATCTGAGAGAGGGGGGTGAATCTCAGATTATGAAATTTTCTTTTTATAAAAAACTTTATTTTTAAACTTTTGAAAAGAGTTATTGAAGTGGAAATTAAATGACACAAGAACACAAATATTTTACTTGGTTCTCAACCCGAGTCGGGTTGCTACTCCAAGGCTCGTAACTCTCCTAGAGCTACTATTGGTGCAGGGGCACTAAATAATCCAACCTTAGTTTTGATGATGGCAAAGATTCAAAGTTAAGCTATTTTGTTATCTCATATGATATGTTAAGTGTGCAGGAAGTGTTTAAGCTAAGCCAAAGGTCGAGCGACACCCAGAGAATCTCGAATCGAGAAACCGTGGTGGTCGGGCGACACCAAGAGATGCTTGGAGAGTCGAGGAACCTCGGTGGTGACTGAAAGCTAAGCGATAGGTCAGGAGGACCAAAGTTAAGCTCCGGGTGTGGAGCGGTGGTAAGGACGCATCCTCGGTTAGAGGACAATCTTAGGCATCGATCCGACTAAGGCTTCTGGAGGAATGCCGAAGTCGAGATCAGACAGTCAAAGGATTGTCACACTGCATGGCATTATGCATCTATTGTGCTAACCTTGTGTTGCAGGAATTCTCAAGTGTAGCAATGATCGAGATGTCATCACGATCGCTAAAGGATCCCGATCGATGTCGGTCAATCACCAAAGGCACAAGGTCAAAGAGATAGAGATTGATGCCGCCACCTCAAGATAAGATCCACGATTTTTGGATCTGGATTGGGACAAATTCCAAGCATAAATCTATAAAAGGAGGGGAGGACTCAAATCCAAATTCAAGAATCTCTCCAGTGCTCGTTCTCTCTACAATGCTACTTCGACTGTGCGCAATCTTCTAATTAATTGTCGGTATTCTTATTATCTTTTTGTACTTAATTTGTATAAGGACCGGTATGGTTGTTACCGGCCTTATAATCATTGTAATCGTCTTGTCTCTTACCTCTAACGAGGAAGAGACTTTTAGTGATTGCCCTTCGGAAGTGATCAAGGATCGCAGGGCCTTGGATTAGCAGCCGGTGGGCTGTGAACCAAGTAAAAAAGCTTTGTGTCTTTCTTGTATTTATATTTTAGTTTTCTGCTGTGTACTTGGTTTTAATCGTCGAAAAAGAAAAGTTTTCACGATCGCTATTCACCCCCCTCTAGCGATTCATTTCTGTAAAATACGAAGAAAAAAAAAATCTATGAATTAACTCTTTAATTAATTGAGGTTAATGAGTAGATTAATTAGGCTTAATTAGTGGGCTAATTGGGTTGATTAGCTTATTGGGCTGAGCCCATTGGGTTGTATTGGGCTTGGGCTGGATTTGGGGCTTGGGCTGAAATTGAGCTAAATCTGTTTGGATTAGACTTGGGTTTGAGTTGGGCTTAAATTGGGTTCAGTTGGACTTGAACCGATTGAGGTGGACTAAACCGCTGAACCACTTTTAAAGCTTCTCGATCGCGATTTGCTTCTTTCTCCTCGCTCGCGATTTCTTCGTGCCAGTGCTTCTGCCATCGTCGAAAATCCTAGCTCGTCGGTGTTTCGGTGAGAAATAGCTCGACGGTGCCGCCACTGAGTTGATCTCCGGTCGAGGAACAATGGGTTTCTCGTTTGGGGATCTCGGCGATTCCGTCGGCGGACTGGCGATGTCGTCGTCGCAGCAACAGGCTGCCGATTCAGGTGTTACGGCTAGGGTTAGGTTTCAATCACGATTCCTGCTTCTTCCTTGCTTCTCGTCTCTTTCGACCCACAGCGGATGCCGGCGATTTTGTTCTCCGCGGTGCTCCATCGTCGGTGCCTCTCCCTCCTGATCTTGGCGGCAGCGAGCTCCTCCAAATCGAGGTTTCGACATGGGGCGATCATCGCAACCACCAAGCTCCTCCGATCGCCTTGATCGCTCTGCCTTTCCTTTCGTTGTCGCACTCACCTCTGACGACGATTTGCCACCGTCGGCGCTTAAGCTAGTCGATTCCGCCGATCTTTGCCGCTTATCACCACTATCGGAGCTCCGTCATCATCGGCGGGCGGTGTTTGTGGTGATTTTGTCTGCCTATTCCGATCGAGGTGGATCACCATTGTCAATAGTTTCCCTTTGATTTCAGCCATCGCGGATGGACTCACCGTCGCCGCTTAGGCAAGAATTTCTTATTTAGTGATGGTGCTTTTGGCTTTTGATCTCTGTTGTTTGCCTCCTCTGCTCTTGCATCATCAAGATCGTGCAGGCGATACCGCCTTTCATTTCTATCCTCTGAACTAGTATTTTTGGCCTACCTTCAGCCGTGGTAGTGGCCTATGATCGATGGTTGTTGATCCCGTGAATCCGAGCATTTCCTTGTCGCAACTGCAGCTCCACCATCGGTTACCCCACTAGCTGTTGTCCTGGGAGTCATTGTTAGTCGCCATTAACATGATCCTATGGAGCAAAGAATGGGGGGTAAATAATAGAAATCAGAGCACAGGTTGCGATGGAATAAGGTGATCCTTTCAGATTTGAAACTTCAATTGTTGGATCCAAAGGTTGAGTAACTGAGATTGAATTTGGGTAAGTCAAGATCTGGATGTTATTGATGTATTTCATATTGTTGTTTTGGGTTTTAGCTTGTATTGACATTAGAATTACAGTTGGTTGAAGAATTGTACAGGGCTAGGTTACCATGGATCCAGAAGCTGCTTAACGGGTACTAGGCTAGGTGAGATGGGTACGGAGCTTGGACTTTCCGACAGCAATTGGGGTCAATGAGATGTTTTTCCTATGGTCTGATCCGATCGGTGTGTGAGACGGGATGGTAAGCTATTGCTATAGCTTAGATTTAGTATTACTCGATTGTTAATATTGATTTAGTTGATCGAGATACTAGGATGATGTAGGATTTGATTCGATCATTAGATGTGTGATGATACTTAACTGTAACCTATTGTTACAGGACTTTAACTGTCATAAATACATGGACGTGGAGATGGATAGCACGGATTGCGTATCAGGTGGGTAATATCTACCTGGTCCGGTAGTTTGATCGATTCTAGTGCATGTTCTTGGATTTATGTTTATACCTGTTTACCTTAAATCCACTCTTATTTAATCATATGCTTGTACTGCCTTGACCTTTGAGATATATACTCTGGTACTTCATTGATTATCTAGCTCGGATAGGAACTATAAACCCTATTATGTATTAGCTGATATATGTTCAGTAAGTACATGTGGTTAGGGTTATCTTTGTGACTTCAGATTGGGTTACGGGGTTACATCACTAGGGTTAGGTGATGGATTGGATTATGGAGTCGATTGTTATATCATACTCGTATTAGTGGTGCATCTATGGTGGATCTAGTTGTCTATGCATAGATAGGTGTGTGGTTGTCAGTATGTGACCATGGACTAGAAGTCCTAGTGTGATGGTATATCCATTAGGGATTGTATGCCTGTGTATGGTTTTATGGATGGTCGATTGTATATCGCTATTGACTAGAGGTCTTAGCGTGGTTGACGGTCAGATGAGTATGACTCTTTATGCGATAGAGAGAGTCTTATGGATTGTAGTCCTTGCATAATTGACTTTTAGTTGACCAGGACTCCCCGTGGGATGGGGAGTGTCGCGAGGATACATGTATGGAGCTATGCATCATCACATTGCATGCATGCTGTTGACTGGGTCTCCCTTGTGGATTGAGACAAGTCGTCAGTCATCCTGCCTCCCCGGCCACTCGGGGTAGTGGTAGCAGGGTTGAGGGAAGAGCATTGGATGTGCCGCGCTCGGCCACTATGGATGGTGGTAGCTGGAGATGCGCACCTGGCCACTGTGCAGAGTGGTGTTAGCACTCGCCCACTATAGACGGTGGTTGTGTGAGGTGCAGTTGTCCTGTGTGTGGCGTTTGTCTACTCATGGGTAGGGACAGCGTGGCTTGCAGCAGGGGCCCCTAGGAGTAGTTATCTTTTTACGCTTACACGCTACTCAGTCATACTACCCAACTCGGCCACTCGAGAGTGGTGGCAGCTGGAGTCGGGCTAGTTGTCATTTGTCGTGCCACCCTGGCCACTCTGGGGTCGTGGTTGGACGGGTCCGCAGACAGTGACCATGCATATGCATTGCTGATATATATATGTATGCATGTATTTGATATATGTTTTACATATGCCTGTGAGATGCTGCATTTGATTGAGCTATGATTGTTGCACATGCTTGTACATCATGATACATGTCATTTGCATTTTATTTACTGCTATGTGTTGAGCATGATACATGCGTTGATTCAGACTGTTGTATGCATTTGATTAGCATCATGTCATGGTGTGGTACGGACCGGGTTATTATACAGGTGATCATATACTGTTCATATGTCTGAGTATTGGTCAGGTATGAGATTGACTTGATACATTATATGGGTTATGTTATTGTATATCTGTCAGGATGATATAGCTTATGGTGTTGCAGACCGACGGGTACATTGGTACATTACTTCCTGTTCAGTTGATCAGTTAGTATATACATTGAGTATGACTTTACTATAATTACTTGTTATTAGAGTTGGATAGGACTGTATATCTATTGGACTCATGTTGTATACCTGTAGATCTTCACATGTATACTTGTAGATCTATCCTTATATGTTGTTCATGCACTTGCTATATATTACCCCTGAGTTTATACTCACCACCCCGGGACCCTGGGCTTCCTGTCGCCCAGATAACAGGTAGAAGATTCCTTGGACGTTCAGAGCTCCGCCAGCTGATCCCATCTCACACCGGACGGAGGGATATGTTTTCCATATTGTTGTATTACTATGGATTGTTGTTTTGGGGTTTTTACGCCGTATTGTTTCCGTATCTGCGATGTACGGATGTGTGGTATGTATTTGTTCGATGATTCAACTTCTATTATGTTTCTTGTTGTGTCAAGTCACTCCGGAGTGCACAGTTTGGTCATTGTATCTTGTTGATCTGTTTGTATTGTTTCCGCTGTGTTTATTATGTTTGATATGATGATATCTGTGTATATCATATTGTTGTTGTGGGCCTACGGGCCTTGTATTAACCCGATATGTTGCCACGTACAGGGGAGATGCCGTCCGTTTACTTTTCGGCACGGCATACTCTCGGGGCGTGACAATTTAAATCCAACAATTTGTACCAAAGCAGGGGCGCTCAGATTCGGTGCAACCACCGGTTGAGCATTTACTTTTCTTTGTTTTTATTTTTATTTTTAATTATCTCCCACACTACTAATCCAAGACTAAGTCTTGGGACTTTTTGGTTTGTGTTTTTTTTGTGAGTATTGGAAGATTGTTGACCGAGCTTACCATGGAAGAGTATCGCTCAACGCCTAAAGGTAACAATGTCAATTTAAATTTTAAATTTCATATTATTTTCTTCAAGTGCAGGGAGAGAGGACACTATAAAAATAAGTGTCCTACTCGTAAGACTTGAACGACGCAATCGGCGGCAAAAGAAACACCATTGCCAGGAGTCAGGAAGAACAAGGAGCACATCAAGTGCTTTGGGTGCAGAAGATTCGGTCACTACAAGAATCGGTGTCCGGAGAAAAAGGTTAGTAAAATTAATAATTTTGAAAAGTTGAGTTTTAGAATAGTTGATAATTTAGATAAATTATGTAATTGTTGTCAATTAATTAATACAATTAATAATTCAACTAATAAAAAATTAATTATTTCAGATTTAATTAGTTTAAATAATAATAATAATAACAATATCATAGAAAAAAATGATCAAATTAATCTAACATTTGATAAAATTAACCAAGAGATTAATCAAATTTTTAGTTTAATCAACATAGATCTAGATCAAGTTACGGATAAAACCAACCTATGACTTAATCAGAATTATCAAACCCTTGATAAAAATAATCAAACAATAGGACAGAATCATCAAATCCTAGATCTGATTAATCTAGATAATTCCGAATTATAAAATCCTATTTTGAAAAATTCAACCATAAAAAATTCGAAATTAACTTTAAAAAATTTCAAAGATAATTTAAATAATTCTAATAATAATTCTTCCATTAAAAACTCTAACAATCTTATCTTAAATAATTCTAATAATAATTTTATCTTTAAAAACTCTAACAATCTTATCTTAAATAATTCTAATAATAATTCTGCCTTTAAAAACTCTAACAATCTTATCTTAAATAATTCTAATAATAATTCTACCTTTAAAAACTCTAACAATCTTACCTTAAAAAATTCTAATAATTTTAATAATTCAATTTTTAAAAAGTCTAATAATCTTATCTTAAAAAATTCTAATAATTCTACTTTTCAAAAGTCTAATAATCTTATCTTGAAAAAGTCTAATAATATTATTTTGAAAAATTCTAATAATCCTATTTTAAATAATTCACAATCTAACTTAATTAAAATTTTCAAATTAGGTAATCAAACAAATAAAATTAATTATAATAGAGTACCATTTGATTATACACAAATTAATAATCTAGTAATTAAACCTTCAACTTTTAAAAATTCAACTAATAAATATGTAGACTTGGGTTACAAGTCTAAGCTAACAAAAAATTAAGACACTAAAATTTGTAAACCTAATTATAATAAAGTATCTTATAACTATGGGACAAATAAAAGTCTACCCAAGAAAACAACCATTTCTTTATATTGATTGAATGTAGCTTGCTCATGCATACATATTATTATCATGCTTATTTTGTCATTTCATACATACTAGTTTTAAATTAACTCTCATAGAATGGTTAGATAGGAAATAATTAATTAATCTTGACAACATAGTATCAGGACGCAGTGAGATGATAGTACGTTAAGGAAACGAAGTCAAGTGTATCCGAGTTAGATAAGGAGTATCTAGCTTGGTGCATTTAACTATGTGGAACTAACTGAAGCTACCTCACCCCATCCTAAACTAGTTAGACTAGGACGTAACCCTAAGTGAATTAAGTGTGTAATTTTTTATGTTAACTTTGTCTAAGGAAGTGGTCGTTGTTCTGATCAACGAAGGCCCCTATGTCTCGCCATGACCTGGAATCCCTCTTTTGAAATGTTCTCTTAACTAACTAAAGGTTAAATCTGAATCTAACCCAAGGTTAATTAATTTCTAAGGCATTAAATTAAATTCATCTCACAATACCTATAAGGATAACTTGGTTGATCATGTAGAATGGGTGAGATGGTAAAGACAACAAATTAAAAATGATTTTGAAAATGATTTCAAAATTTATATACACATAAATAGATTCTTAAAACTATTTTTATTTGTTGTCATGATTGTTGTGTGTAGTTATACGTAGTTTTCAAAACAACTATGCTTCTTAAAGTGATGGTTAGTTGACCAATACTGAACGTCTAAATCCTAAGGTCAACTTTAGACACCTAGACCCTCTGGACACTTAGGTGAGCCTTCCTTGTGGCCAACAAGGGTGTCCTAAGAGTTTGGCAGGCAAAAGGGGAGACCCTCTAGGTAAGCCTTCCTTGTGGCTAACAAGGATGTTAGATTAAGGGGAAGGTTCTAATTGGATAATCATCATAGAAGTTGTTAAAAAATATCTTTTTTAAAAAAAAAAATCGTAAATACTTTCTAAATTTAAATCCTTATTTTGATAATATGCCAAGGGGGAGAGAAGACTTAAGTTGGACAAACTTAGTATCTGGCTACCTCTAGTTTGGCATAAAACTCAATAGACATGAGCCTTTAAAATATTTTTTTTAAAAAATTCTTTCTCAAAATTTTATAACAATTTTAAAGGTTAAAGGGTCACATCCTAACCTAGGATATACAGTGTTGGTGCAGGATCTAGAAACCTAAACTCTTAAGCATTAAAGGAAGTTGAAAAATTCTATTTCTTGGCAAATGTTAACCTTAACAATGCACCCCTTATAAAGTTATTTTTGATATATGTCAAAGGGGGAGAGAGGATAAAGTTAAGAGGTTACTTACTTTTATTTCCAAAACGTAATTGTTTTTTAAAACTCACCTAGGGTTAAGGGAGAGGTACCCTTAAGGGGGAGGTTTTGAAAAATGATTGTTTAATGCTTACTACTTATTTTCTCTTAACTTTGAATTGGTTTGCCATAGATCAAAAAGGGGGAGATTGTTGGTGCAGGGGCACTAGATAATCGAACCTTAGTTTTGATGCTGGCAAAGATTCAAAGTTAAGCTATTTTGTTATCTCATGTGATATGTTAAGTGTGCAGAAAGTGTTTAAGCTAAGCCAATGGTCGACCGACACCCGGAGAATCTCGAGTCGAGAAACTGTGGAGGTCGGGCGACACCAGGAGAACCTCGGGGAGTCGAGGAACCTCGGTGGTGACTAAAAGATAAGCGAAAGGTCAAGAGGACCAAAGGTAAGCTCCGGGTGAGGAGTGGTGGTAAGGACGCATCCTCGGTTAGAGGACAATCCTAGGCGTCGATCCAACTAAGGCTTCCGGAGGAATACTGAAGTCAAGTTCAGATAGTCAAGGGACTATCACACAGCATGGCATTATGCATCTTTTGAGATAACCTTGTGTTGCAGGAATTCTCAAGTGCAGCAGTCGACTGGAGATGTCATCAGTCGACTGAATGTCATCAATCGACTGATGTCGATGAATCAGCCCAGTGCACTAGGTCAAAGAGATAGAGATTGATGCCGCCACCTCAAGATAAGATCCACGAGTTTTGGATTTGGATCAGGACAAATTCCAAGGCACAAATCTATAAAAGGAGGGGAGGACTCAAATCCAAATTCAAGAATCTCTCAAGTGTTCGTGCTCTCTATAACGCTACTCCGACCGTGCGCCATCTTCCAATTAATTGTCGGTATTCTTATTATCTTTCTGTACTTAATTTGTATAAGGACCGGTAAGGTTGTTACCGACCTTATAATCATTATAATCGTCTTGCTTCTTACCTCCAATGAGGAAGAGACTTTTAGTGATTGCCCTTCGAAAGCGATCAAGGATCGCAGGGCCTTGGATTAGCAGATGGTGGGCTGTGAACCATGTAAAAAAGCTTTGTATCTTTCTTGTGTTTATCTTTTAGTTTTTCACTGTATACTTGGTTTTAATCATCGAAAAAGAAAAGTTTTCACGATCGCTATTCACCCCCCCTCTAGAGATTCATTTCGATCCAACAGCTACCTCCTGGGCAATGCACTAAAGTGCCCTCTGATTCGAAACTCTCGAATTCGTAAGGTGTCACTTTTACAAGAATGAGAGTAAGGTAACAAACTACCTTCCCTCTATAATTTAAGTATAATAAGCAACAATTAAGTACACAAAAATAAATATACCGACACTTCTTTTGAATGTAGAAATACAGCTCGGAGTGCGAAGTGTTGGCGTAGTAGATTGATATGATTCGGAGCTGGTCCAGTACTTCTTTTATAAGCCATTTCTAGTCAACTAAAATGCCCTCAAGTTGACTCCACATCAGCTCGTCGATATGGTACTTCGGCCTTCCCAGTCGATTGGACCTGTTCTAGTCGACTCCAGATCACTTGGCTCTGCATAAGGAAGTTTGCCTTTCTAGTCAACTGGACCTCCTCAGTTGACTGAAACTCTTTCTATCTGGGCTACCAGATCTTTAATCAATCACCAGCTAATCTTACCAACTGGGTATCTAGTCGACTAGACCATACTCAGTCAATTGGACTTCAGTCGACTGTTCCCTCAAAACGAGATTAAAAAAAACATACAGTATAAAATACAATAGCAGTAGTAATACTGATCGATCTCGACTGCTTAGTCCCATGTGGACTATTCGTTAGATCAACGCCTAGTTATGTCTTGCTACAGAGGATTCGACCTCACATATTCACTCGAGGCATACCTGTTGGCTGCCCTGTCAAACTTACCATCCTTGACATCCGATCTGAACCACCAGGACTTTTGGCAATTGTCCGGTCTCCCTGACCCAACTGAATTTTATGTCGGTTGTTCGGTCTTCTAACCCAATCAGTTTTCATGCCAGATGTCTAGGCTTCTGGCCCATCTGGACTTCCTTCCTGGTGTCCGATCCTCCTGATCTGTCAAGTCTTCTACCTAGTATCCAGTCAACACGACCTACTAGGACTTTCCATGCTTTGCCTAGTATCCGGTCTGCCTAACCTACTAGGATTTTTTGTTAAGCCTGCACACTTAACATATATATCAAATCACAAGTGAAAAGGAGTTAGATAAGGTCATCAATGGATTTTGGTCGAAACCCCTTGATGGGCTATATAGATGAGTTGAAATTAGGAACCCTTAATATGGCATGGAAAAAGAAAGTATATAGAAGGTTTATGTGGAGAAGAAACTTGGTTCTGAGCCTCCTATTTTGAATTATGTGTGATTGTCAATTAGCACAGAGCATGCCAAATGGCACAAATGCTGAATTTATAAAACTAGGCTAGGGAAAGGTTAAGAATGAGAGTTTAGGGCTTGGTTGTAGATAGGGGCAGGGCACTTCAAAAACCTATAAGACTTGGATTCACTTCGAAAGGAGTTGGATAGGGTCATCAATGGATTTTGATTGAACCCCCTTAATGGGCCATAGATGAGTTGAAATTAGGAACCCTCAACATGGAGTGGAAGAGGAAAGGCATATTAAAGATTTATGTGGTGAAGAAACTTGGTTTCGAACCTCCTACCTGCAATTATGGGTACGTGCCAATTGACACATAGCATGCCAAGTGGCATGAAGGCTGAATTTTTCAAACTAGACTGTGGAAGGCTAGTGAAAGGTTATGTATGAGAGTCTAGGGCACCATTGCACACAGGAGCACTTTAGAAAGCTACAAGACTTGAATTTGGTTCGAAAGGAGCTGAATAGGGCCATAGATGAGTTGAAATTAGGAACCCTCAGCTTGGGTTGGAAGAGAAAGGCATAAAAAAGGTTTATGTGGTGAGGAAACTTGGTTATGAGCCTCCTACCGTAGTTGTGAGTGCATGTCACTTGACACGGAGCATGCCAAGTGGCATAGAGATTGAATTTTTAAAAACAGGTTGTGAAAGACTAGGGAAATGTTGAGGATGAGAGTCTAGGGTACGATTGCATATATGGAAACTTCAAAAACCTATAGGAATTGGATTCCGTTTGAAATGAGCAACTAAATTTACTCAGCTGCTTCATCCAAGGAGCTCCAATAGATATTGGTCTTGGAGAGCAGCAATACGTAAACTGAACGAAGGAAGAGGAAAACATATAGAAAGTTTATGTTGATATAGAAGGATGTACATGTTGGATCATTTAGAGTCGCTAGAGGGGGGGGTGAATAGTGAAAGATAAAATTTCTCGTTCGTTCGATTAGAAATGAGTACGCAGTGGATAAATAAATGGAAACAAGATATTTTACTTGGTTCACAGTCTTTCGACTACTAGTCCATGGCCCTAGTGGTCCGAGACCACGTACGGAGGGCAAAACACTAAAGTACTCCTCCTCGTTGAAGGTAGGAGTGAAACGATTGTTAGTGAAAGCCCTAGAGCCAATCATGTGATGATTGTTGTATGGACTTTATTGTATCATATTCATATTTATAAAGGCATGGTTATTATATTTACTTGTATTGGTGCCAAATAACTAAATATAATAATGTCCTTGAGTAGTAGGTTCTTATCTATATCAATCGATTGGTTGAATCGATAATGAGATGAAATAAAGAACACTACTCTTAATCATTCCTAGTCGAGTATTAACATTCAGGGACAATGTTAATGCGTAGAGACTAGCATGTAGGTCAACAAGATGACTTGATCTCACAAGTCATGGATATGAGATATCAAGTTGACACATGGGTATGCATTGGAGAATGTATACTGAATGACCCGCCATGAGAAAGTATCATGGATCATTATATGAGTGTCATATACTTTCTCATGTGGCTATTAGTATGACTATTAGTCCTTAGACCTGAAGTCACCATGGTTCCCTACATAAGGAGTTGCATACTTTGGCTTCGTCAAACGTCACCCGTAAATGGGTAGACTATAAAGGCGATTACTGGGTATGTAACAAATTATGCGGAGGGATGTGAGTGATGTAGATGGGATCTATCCCTCCTATATGACGGGGGTGACATCGATATTCTTGATAGAGTGAGACCACGAAGTGCATGGCCATGCCCAAATGAGTCAATATGAGATATTGAGCTCATTTGATTAGAGTGAGTCTACTTGGGGTTCAAGATTTAGATTGTACCGAGGATGACACGGTCTATGCCTCGATTGGTCAATCTAGATGTCAAGGACAGAGGGACATTGTCACATATTGTGAGAGTCACAATTAGTAGTCACAAAGGTGATGTTGGAGCTCAACATTCTTGTAACTTGGGTAGCAATGATGTGTTGCTAGATACCGCTCATTGCTTATGTTCCTAAATCGGTTTAGGGACATTGCCAACGTTACAAGAACCTATAGGGTCACACACATAAGAGAAATTAGATGGAGATTAGGTTCATATGATGAACCATGAGGATTAGGTTCATGGGATGAACCAAATTGGATTAAGAGTAATCTAAATTAGACTAATTGAGTTAGACTCAAGTTGATTCAAGTGTTGAATGAGTCTAATTTAGATTTGATTCATCAAATCAATTTAAATTAAATGAATAGAGATTCATTAAATTAAATTGACTTGAGTCAAGTGGTTAGATTTGATCAACCATGGGAGATTAGAGGTCAAGTTTGACTTGACTTGAGAGGGAAGATGAAAGGTCAAGTTTGACTTGACCAAATGCCATGTCATGATGATGACTTGGCATGGCCGGCCAATGATGATGCTCCACATCATCATTGACTTTGTCAATTGGTGCCACATCATGAGGAAGACCAAGAGGCATGGGAGTTACATGCATGCATGTAACCTCCCAAACCATAATGTGGCCGGCCAACACCATTAGGGGTTATGATGGTGAAATTCATTTTTTGTGAGTTATTCCAACTTCATTTTCTTCCTTGGAACTTTTCTCTCAAGCTCTCTACCTCTCCCAACCTCATCTTGCCGAGATCTTCTAGGAGTGCTAGCACACTCAAGTTTGTCTCTTTCTCCACCTATTGCTTGTGTGGATACCATAGAGGAGTGTGCACTTGACACTCTCGAGTTCCGGCGAACTTTTGGACGAGCGGGATAAGCGAAGGGCATCGCTACGAGGGTAATGTTCTAACCTCTTAGATATAAGGTAGATCTAGGGTTTTTGTAAGCACATACATGTTTTTATATTTTTTATACTTCGCATGGATCCGTGGTCGGGGCTTCCGAGGTTTCCGCAACGCAAAAAGCGGTTTTTGAGGCTCTGAAAAACCCAACAGTGGTATCAGAGCCACGTGCGAAGCATGTATGTGTTTCGTTTTTGTAATTTTTGTATTAGATATAAAAATTATAGATTTATATGTTTCTGTAAATTTCCTAATTTTATAGAATTTTTGGGTATTTTTCTCAAAGAGTCGAAGCAACAAGTGTTGGGACACTTGTAGGCTTCAACCGTCGAGAAAAACTCTCCGAAACGGCGAGTTCTCACTTTAGGTTTTTGGGACAGTGACTTAAGTCGCTGTAGGATCATAGTAGGGACACTCGCAAAGTTAATTTTGCGAGTATGGGCGCTGCCCTATCCCCGAAAGGGGCTTTGTCCCGCAATCGCGCCCGGAAACCGCTTAACGGGACCGTTACGGAGAGGTGACTCATTAATTTGAAAAAAAAAATTAGGAAAAATTATAGAAATTTCTGTAAAAATACATAATTTAGAATTATGTATAATTCTGTGATTGTCATGGCCCAATGACCCCAATTTGATTGGATTATGTGTGTTGTAATTCATAATACGGCCTGCGTGTCGTTTTGTGGTTGTGCGTGTTGTATAGTGTATGCGACCTGCGCGTCGTACCTCTTCTTTTGATATTCTAGTTGTAATTAGTTTTTAGACTCGAATGTAACTCGAGTTTCATATTTGTAATGTACAAAATAGAGCGGTGGAAAGTCCACTCAAAGACGAGATTACGAGAAGGGTGACGACGACACATGGCGATCAAAGGAAGCACTTGGAGAAGCCGCTAGCCTTAGGTTGACCGTCCGATCTTCTCATTGGCTTGAGAAGATCGTAGTAGGGCCATGACTATATCACATTTAATTATATATATATATATGTTGATATATATATATATATATATATATATATATATATATATATATATATATATATATTTAATTGATTTTGCTTGTATGTATGTGATGCATGCTAGTAGAATAATGCATGTATGTATATGATGTATGCTAGGATAATTTTCTTGTATGTATATGATGCATGCTAGAATAATGAATGTATGTATATGATGCATGCTAATATAGGATAATAAAGGCCTAAATGCGTATAGGATACACATTACGATTAGATTAGATCATAATCGAATCAACTCGAAAATGCCTACCGAGCCTTGATACCCATCACTACCTCGATCATTTGTTGTTGTTGAATCTGCCAAAGCAGAGCAACACATATTATCTTGGTAGGGTGCGGAGGGACAATCTTGGTCCCGCCTATCACGCTTGGGTTAGAGTAAGCTCAATTAGATTGAGCAAAACTAGTTAAACTCAATTGGATCGAGTAGAACTATAGGCATATTCCAATCGTTGGAAAGATAGGTTAAGATCGCATTTACACTAAATCTTGGGCAATTTAGCCAAAGCTAACTCAAGGTCTTTTGTGTTAGTTATATCCCTAGAGCCAATCATGTGATGGTTGAAAAGGGAACATTTTGTATCATATTCAATAAAGGCAAAGGATTGGTTATTATATTTACATCTTGCTTGTGCCAGCTAAATTAAATATAATAATGCCCTAGAAAAGTAGGTTCTTATCTATAGCACATCAATTGGCAGAATTGATTATGAGAGGCTGTAGAGAACACTTTCCTAAATGTTCCTAGTCAAGTATTAATATGCAAGGGCAATATTAATACATAAAGACTAGCATGTAGGTCGATTGATGACTTGATCTCACAAGTCATGGATATATGATATCAAGTTGACACATGGGTATATATTAGAGAATATATACTGAACTGACCCACCATGAGAAAGTTTCATGGATCGTTATATGAGTGTCATAAACTTTCTCATGTGACTATTGGTATGAATAGTCCTCGAACCTGAAGTCACTACGGTTCCCTACATAAGGAATTATGTACTTTGGTATCGTCAAACGTCACCCGTAACAGGGTGGACCATAAAGGCGATTACTGGGTATATGACAAATTATGCGGAGGGATGTGAGTGATGTAGATAGGATCTATCCCTCTCATATGACGAGAGTGATATCGGTGGGCCCCTTGATTGAGTAGAACTACTAAAACGCATGACCATGCTCAAATGAGTCAATATGAGATATTGAGCTCATTTGTTTGAGTTAGTTTACTCAGGGATCAAGAAACACATAGATTGATCGAGGATGACACGGTCTATGCCTCATTGGTCAATCTGATATCAAGGATAGAAGGACACGGTCATACATTATAGTAGTCACGGAAAGGTTAGTCGGATCTTGACTTATTTCGTAACTTGGGTAGCAATGATGTATTGCTAGATGCCGCTCATTGCTTGTGTATCTAAAAGAGTTTAGATCCACTGCCAACGTTATGAGAGCCTATAGGGTCACACACAAAGAGCATGATGATTAGAAGAATTAGTGCATTCTAGTTTGACTAGAATAATTTGGGAATAAGCTTAAGTACAAAATGGTTTTGGACTTTAAGCTTAATGAGAATTTACAGCTTATTGATTTAATGAGATTAATTCAATATGTTACCTTATTGATTTAATGAGATTAATTCAATATGATAACATAAGCTTATTGAATTAATAAGATTAATTCAACATGCATGAATGCCACACAAGCATGCCACATAAGCATGCCACCTAAGCTAGATAAGGTGGGCTTATTGAATTAATAAGATTAATTCAACATGCATGAATGCCACACAAGCATGCCACATAATCATGCCACCTAAGCTAGATAAGGTGGAAGGAGACAAAGTGGTTTTTGTCTCCTTAAAGTGGCCGGCCAAACAAGGTGTCTCAATGCAATGGATTGAATTGAATGGTAGGAGGTGAAAGGGTTTTTCCAACCCTATAAAAGACTCCATGGAGTGGCCGGCCAAAGGAAGATTGTGGTTGTGTGAGAGCTTGAGACCTTGGTGGAAGCTTTGGTTGTGTGGTTTTGTGAGTGTAGGCTAGCAAGAAGAGTAGTCTTCTTCTTCCCTTCTCTTTTTCCCTAGCTTCCTCTCCTTTAGGGACTTCTCTAGCAAGAAGTAAAGGAGAGCCCTTCTAGTTTTTCTTTTGTGAGACAAGAGCTTGCTCGTGTGGATACGTATAGAGGCACGGACATTTGAACGTGCTAAAGATCCAACAAACCAAAAGAAAAGCGGGATTAACAAGGGCACGCAACAAAGGTAATCCTCTCCTATAAGATAGGTTTGGTTTTAGAGAAATTTATTTTGTACGAGGTTTTCTTTCGCAAGGATCACTAGGAAGGGATCATAATTTTTCCGTTGCGCATATGCTATTTGGCATATAGAATTCCCTACATTTTGTAAATGTGGGTCTTAATCCTATAAACAAGAGTTTCATAGAGATGTAATCGGTAATGTGTTACCCACCGATCGTACTAAGTCCTGGGCGATATATCCAAATGTAACTCAAGGCTTAGTATGATGTGGATCTTGTCCCACAAGAATTATAGCTAGTTTGTATGAATCTAGTAATGTGGTTTGACCACATCCATAACACGATTCTACAAAATTCCTATAATTCAGTGGGAGCATCATTTGATTAAAGGCCTAATTAAATAATAAAAGGAATATGATATTAATTCTCTGCATTGTATGTTGTAGATAACTATGTCGACAAACACGAACACTCTCTCTCCGGCTCGCCCTGAGAAGGACAAGCTCAATATGGAGCAAATTTCGGAGATGCAGGAACCTGAGAATTGTTCTCACCCAAGAAAGGAAGTTGTACGTCCTGGAGCAGCCCATTCCGGAGGCACCTCCTGCCACTGCCTCGCGAGCTGACAAAGATGCTTACAAGAAGCATCAAGATGATGCATTAGATGTGTCATGTCTAATGCTCGCGACCATGAACTCTGAGCTTCAGAAGCAACATGAGTTCATGAATGCTTATGATATGGTTGGACATCTTCGTCAACTATATCAAGGACAAGCTAGGCATGAGAGATATGAAGTCTCTAAGGCATTATTTGGGTCCAAAATGCAAGAAGGGACTCCCGTAGGTACATATGTACTCAAGATGATTGGGTACGTAGAAAACCTACAAAGGCTGGGATTCCCACTTGGCCAAGAGCTGGCCACTGACCTGATCTTGCAATCTTTGCCACAAGCCTTCAATCAATTTGTCATGAATTATAACATGAATGAAATTGATAAGCCACTGCCTGAAATGCTCAGCATGTTGAGAACTGCTGAGCTCAACCTTAAGAAGGGAAAATCTAACACCATTTTGATGGTGCAGAAGAAGAAAGGCAAGGGCACGCCTAAAGGTAAGGGAAAGTCCCAAGCCAAGGGCAAAGGCAAAGAACTTAAACCCAAAGGAGGGGTAGCCAAGGAAGGGGCTTGCTTCCACTGCAAGGAAGCAGGACACTGGAAGCGTAACTGCAAGGCATACCTGGAAGATCTTAAGAAGAAAAGAAGTGAGACTTCTACTTCAGGTATAAATGTTATAGAAGTCAATCTATCTATTTCTTCATCATGGGTATTAGATACCAGATGTGCATCTCACATTTGTACCAATGTGCAGGCGCTGAGAAATAGCAGGGCATTGACAAAGGGCGAGGTGGACCTACGAGTAGGCAATGGAGCAAGAGTTGTTGCTGTTGCTGTAGGAACTTATGATCTATCTTTGCCCTCTGGGCTTGTATTAGAATTAGATGAATGTTGTTATGTGCCTGCCTTAACCAAGAACATCATTTCAATTTCTTGTTTGGACAAGAAAGGATTTTCATTTATAATAAAGAACAAATGTTGTTCAGTTTATTTAAATGATATGTTCTATTGTAGTACACCTCTAATGAACGGACTCTACTTTCTAGACTTAGAGAGCCCTATCTATAACATAAGTACCAAGAGGTTCAAGGCAAATGAGTTGAACCAAACCTATCTCTGGCATTGTCGCTTAGGTCACATAAATGAGAGTCGCTTATCTCAGCTCCATAAGGATGGGCTGCTAGACTCATTTGATTTTGAATCATATGAGACATGCGAGTCTTGCCTTTTAGGCAAGATGACCAAGACTCCCTTTAGTGGACACAGCGAAAGAGCAACAGATTTGTTAGGACTTATACATAGTGATGTATGTGGTCCTTTCAATGTTATTGCTAGAGGTGATTCTGTGTACTTCATTACATTTACTGATGACTTCAGTAGATATGGTTATGTGTATCTTATGACACATAAATCAGAATCCTTTGAAAAGTTCAAAGAATTCAAGAATGAAGTACAAAACCAGCTTGACAAGAGTATTAAGATACTTCGATCAGATCGAGGTGGAGAATACCTTAGCCATGAGTTTCGTGACTATCTAGCTGAGTGTGGGATTCTATCCCAACTTACTCCTCCTGGAACACCACAGTGGAATGGTGTATCCGAAAGGAGGAATCGTACCCTATTAGATATGGTACGATCTATGATGAGTCACACAGATCTTCCTATATCCTTTTGGGGATATGCTCTAGACACAGCAGCCTTTACCCTTAACCGTGTACCATCCAAGGTTGTGATAAAGACACCATATACGATATGGACAGGGAGAAATCCCATGATGTCTTTTATGAGGATTTGGGGTTGTGAGGCTTACGTTCGACGTCTAGTCTCAGACAAACTGGGACCCAAATCCGATAGGTGCTATTTTGTTGGATATCCCAAGGATACAAAGGGATATTACTTCTACATTCCCAGTCAACACAAAGTGTTTGTGGCAAAGACTGGAATTTTTCTAGAAAGGGATTTTGTTTCTAGAAAAACTAGTGGGAGTACCTTCGATCTTGAAGAAATTCAAGATAAGGACCATAGCACTGAGGCCTTGATGGAGGTTGAACAGGAACCACAAAGTGTTGTGGGTGATGAGGTTATTGCACAAAGAGTTGTGGAACAACCACCTGTTCATGTAGACCTACCTCTTCGCAGATCTGATAGGGTACGTCGTCAGCCTGAGAGATATTCATTTCTCTTGTCTGACCATGATGACGTAATGCTCATTGAGAATGAGCCTACCTCCTATCAGGAAGCTGTGATGAGCCCAGATTCTGAGAAATGGCTAGAGGCCATGAGATCCGAGATGGAATCCATGTACACCAACCAAGTATGGACTTTGGTTGATCCACCTGAAGGGGTCAAACCCATTGGGTGTAAGTGGGTCTTTAGGAGAAAGACTGACATGGATGGACTTATGCATACCTATAAGGGCCGATTGGTGGCTAAAGATTTCAAGCAAATTCATGGTATTGACTATGATGAAACCTTTTCTCCAGTGGCGATGTTTAAGTCCATTCGGATCTTGCTTGCTATTGCAGCATACCACGATTATGAGATCTGGCAGATGGATGTCAAAACCGCATTTCTGAATGGAAACTTGCTCGAGGATGTGTACATGACACAACCTGAGGGTTTTGTAGATCCACAGCATACTGGGAAGGTATGGAAGCTGCAAAGGTCCATTTATGGGCTAAAGCAAGTTCTCGGAGCTGGAATCTTCAATTCGATGATGCGATCAAACAGTTTGGTTTCATCAAGAATGAAGATGAACCCTGTGTCTACAAGAGGGTTAATGGGAACACAGTTGTCTTCCTTGTATTGTATATGGATGACATACTGCTCATTGGGAATGACATCCCTTCGCTACAGTCTGTGAAGACTTGGCTCAGGATGTGCTTCTCAATGAAAGACTTAGGTGAAGCAGCCTGTATTCTAGGCATCAAGATCTATAGAGATAGATCTAAGAGATTGCTTGGCCTAAGTCAGAGTACATACATTGACACGGTATTACTTCGGTTTGCCATGCAGAATTCTAAGAAAGGACTTCTGTCGATGTCACATGGTGTGAGTCTTTCGAAGACTCAAAGTCCCTCTTCTAGAGAGGAGAGAGACCGCATGGATAAGATCCCTTACGCATCTGCTATAGGATCTATCATGTATGCCATGCTATGTACTCGTCCTGATGTCTCGTATGCTTTGAGCATGACGAGTAGATACCAGTCAGATCCAGGTGAGCATCACTGGATAGCAGTCAAGAGTATTCTTAAGTACTTGAGAAGGACTAAAGAATATTTCTTGATATTTGGAGGCGATGAGGAGCTAGCTGTAAGGGGTTACAGCGATGCCAGCTTCCAAACTGACCAGGATGATTATAGATCGCAGTCAGGGTTCGTGTTTTGCTTGAATGGTGGCACTGTGAGCTGGAAGAGTTCCAGGCAGGACACAGTTGCTGATTCTACAACAAGAGGCCGAGTATATCGGCGCTTCCATCTCATTCGAGAGATTATCGATAGAGGAGATGTGAAGATTTGCAGAGTACCCACAGAGGCTAACATCGCAGATCCCTTGACAAAGGCTTTGGCACAGAAAAAGCATGATGGTCACACTAGGTCATTGGGTATTAGATACTACGGTGATTGATACTAGTGCTAGTGGGAGATTATTAGTGAAAGCCCTAGAGCCAATCATGTGATGATTGTTGTATGAACTTTATTGTATCATATTCCTATTTATAAAGGCATGGTTATTATATTTACTTGTATTGGTGCCAAATAACTAAATATAATAATGTCCTTGAGTAGTAGGTTCTTATCTATATCAATCGATTGGTTGAATCGATAATGAGATGATATAGAGAACACTACTCTTAATCATTCCTAGTCGAGTATTAACATTCAGGGACAATGTTAATGCGTAGAGACTAGCATGTAGGTCAACAAGATGACTTGATCTCACAAGTCATGGATATGAGATATCAAGTTGACACATGGGTATGCATTGGAGAATGTATACTGAATGACCCGCCATGAGAAAGTATCATGGATCGTTATATGAGTGTCATATACTTTCTCATGTGGCTATTAGTATGACTATTAGTCCTTAGACCTGAAGTCACCATGGTTACCTACATAAGGAGTTGCATACTTTGGCCAAACGCGTCACCATAAATAGGTGAACTATAAAGGCGACATCGGGTATGTAATAAATTATGCGGAGGGATGTGAGTGATGTAGATGGGATCTATCCCTCCTATATGACGGGGGTGACATCGATATTCTTGATAGAGTGAGACCACGAAGTGCATGGTCATGCCTAAATGAGTCAATATGAGATATTGAGCTCATTTGATTAGAGTGAGTCTACTTGGGGTTCAAGATTTAGATTGTACCGAGGATGACACGGTCTATGCCTCGATTGGTCAATCTAGATGTCAAGGATAGAGGGACATTGTCACATATTGTGAGAGTCACAATTAGTAGTCACAAAGGTGATGTTGGAGCTCAACATTCTTGTAACTTGGGTAGCAATGATGTGTTGCTAGATACCGCTCATTGCTTATGTTCCTAAATCGGTTTAGGGACATTGCCAACGCTTACAAGAACCTATAGTCACACACATAAGAGCAATTAGATGGAGATTAGGTTCATATGATGAACCATGAGGATTAGGTTCATGGGATGAACCAAATTGGATTAAGAGTAATCCAAATTAGACTAATTGAGTTAGACTCAAGTTGATTCAAGTGTTGAATGAGTCTAATTTAGATTTGATTCATCAAATCAATTTAAATTAAATGAATAGATATTCATTAAATTAAATTGACTTGAGTCAAGTGGTTAGATTTGATCAACCATGGGAGATTAGAGGTCAAGTTTGACTTGACTTGAGAGGGAAGATGAAAGGTCAAGTTTGACTTGACCAAATGCCATGTCATGATGATGACTTGGCATGGCCGGCCAATGATGATGCTCCACATCATCATTGACTTTGTCAATTGGTTCCACATCATGAGGAAGACCAAGAGGCATGGGAGTTACATGCATGCATGTAACCTCCCAAGCCATAATGTGGCCGGCCAACACCATTAGGGGTTAAGATGGTGAAATTCATTTTTTGTGAGTTATTCCAACTTCATCTTCTTCCTTGGAACTTTTCTCTCAAGCTCTCTACCTCTCCCAACCTCATCTTGCCGAGATCTTCTAGGAGTGCTAGCACACTCAAGTTTGTCTCTTTCTCCACCTATTGCTTGTGTGGATACCATAGAGGAGTGTGCACTTGACACTCTCGAGTTTCGGCGAACTTTTGGACGAGAGGGATAAGCGAAGGGCATCGCTACGAGGGTAATGTTCTAACCTCTTAGATCTAAGGTAGATCTAGGGTTTTTGTAAGCACATACATGTTTTTATATTTTTTATACTTCACACGGATCCGTGGCCGGGGCTTCCGAGGTTTCCGCAACGCAAAAAGCGGTTTTTGCGGCTCGGAAAAACCCAACAACGATTACAAGAAAACTCAGGGTAGAGGGACACTCCCCTCTCCTCGTTACGATTAAAACTCCGAAAAATAAACTTAACAATATATGAGATGAACTTTAAAATAGAGCTTTTACCGATGACCTAATAGATGGAATTTGAAAGAAGATCTCGGGTCGTCATCTTGGTAGCACTTCGTCGTAGGCTTGTCGGAGAGTCGAGGCATTGCGATAGCACTTGGAGGCTTTTGGAATCACTTAGAATTGATGGAAGAAGGGTTAGAGAACCCCTACTTTTATATCCTTGGAAACCCTAGACGTTCAGTTTTTCAACCAATGAGAACAAGCCCCCTATCCCTTCAAAAATGGAGATAAGCTTTGACTCCCCTCAAAGTTGATCCTTGACCATCAGTCTACTGCTACCATTACCAGTCGACTGCTGAAGGCATCATTCAACTGATGCAAGCCATCAGTCGACCGATGGCATGGTTTCCAGCTGCAATGAAGAGTTAGCTCGAAAATGCAGTTAATATAAGTAAGTTCGATGGTCATTTACCATCCAATCTCGCCTTAGACCTTCCATGGGAAGTCTTTGTTAGATCGACGCCTAAGGATGTCCATGTATGGAGGACACATCCTTACTTACTCTCACTCACACGAGATTACCTCAGCTTTTACCTTTGAAGCTTCGCTTCCGGTCTTCACCCGAGTTCTTCGGCTTTCTCTGAAGTCCTCCCGGTGTCGCCCGATCACCACGGTTCCCTCCGGGTGTCTATGACCTTCAACTTTAGCTTAGCAATTCTGCACACTTGACTCAACTCGTGAGATAACAAAATGAGCTTAACTTTGTATCGTTTGCTATAATCAAAACTCAGGTTCGACTTAGGTGCCTACTACACCAACAATCTCCCCCTTTCTGATCTATGGCAAACCCATACAAATTTAAGGAAATAATATACATGAAGAATTAAAAATTAAGTAGGAGTAATAGAGTCTTTCTTTCAAGTACTCCCCCTTGAGGAAACCTCCCCCTTGACCGAGGGTGAGTCTTTGAAAGAAGGTATTAACCCTCCCCCTTGATGTTTGCTACTTAGGAAGAGTTTAGGTAATTAACAATTACTTAAAGTTGGCCTTAGTATTAAAAATAAGTTTAAGTTAAGAAGATTTCTTAACTTGGCCTTTCTCTTCCTTTCTCAATTAATAGAAATAAATTTGCAAACATTACGTTAGTAAAACATTAACTTTTGGCCATAGAATTAAGTTACTAAGTTAAGTTATCAAAAAGTGATCCCTTAACTTTCCCTTAATCAAAAAGTGATCCCTTAGCTTTCCCTTAACTTTGGCCTTTTCTCCCCCTTTTGCCATAAATCGGAAAGAGTGGGGAGTTTTGAGAAATCTAGTTTTAAGTTTTAGTTCCAAGTCCAAGAATGTTCCATATAATTTTGAAAATAATATATTAAAAATAAGCTCATCTATTAAATGTTCAACTTTATTTGACTTGATTGATATGAAATGATCAACAAGCCCTGATTATAGTTAGTTAATTTATGTAATTATACTCCGTGGTTCATGTTGATGCACTAAGTCTACAACTGGAACCAGGAGTAAGGTCCTAACATCTCACTTCCATCTACGTGGCTAAGTACACAAACACATTAGTCCTATGTGTTGTGAGATGTTTGCTCCTTAAATCTATAGGTGCATGATATCTAGGGTAAGCCTTAAGCTAATTTCATTAACAAGAAAAGTAAATAATAGAGTTATAATAAGTCATGATTTGTAAATCCTACTCTATGACGCACATGCCCAATTTTCGTCTGAGTAGACTAAATTTGCCTTCGGGTAGCGGCTTAGTAAAGAGATCGGCTAGGTTTGACTTGGATTCCACATATTCAAGTTGAATAGTTCCGTTAGCTACATGTTCTCGAATAAAATGGTGTTTAACTTCTATATGTTTGGTCCTAGAATAGAAAATAGGATTTTTGGCTAAGTTGATGGAGCTAATATTATCTATGTGAGTTTTAATATTGTTGAAGTTCAAGTTAAAATCTCGGAGGGTGTGCTTCATCCAAAGAAGTTTAGCCACACACTCACCGATCGCGACGTATTCAGCTTCAGTCGTAGATAAGGCAACACAGTGTTGCTTCCTACTGCACCAACTCACTAGACTCAAGCTGAGAAGTTGACAATAACCACTCGTGCTTTTCCTATCGACTTTAGTACTGGCATAGTCCAAGTCGGAATAGCCGATTAGTTCGAACTCAGTAGATCTAGGGTACCAAATACCTACACTTAGCGTGCCCTTTAAATACCTAAGGATATGCTTGACTAGGATTAGGTGAGACTCCTTGGCACAGGTTTGAAACTTTGCACACATACTTACCGTGAATAAAATATCAGGTCGACTCGCGGTTAAGTATAGAAGACTCCCTATCGCACTCCTATAGTATTTTAGGTCGATGGGCTTTCCTTCTAAGTCCTCTCCTATATTGACATTAGTTGTCATGGGTGTATTGATGGTTTTGGCATCTTGCATCCCAAAACATTTAATTAATTCTCTAGTATATTTTTGTTGATGTAAATATATTCCATCCTTAGTTTGTTTAATTTGTAGTCCTAGAAAGAAACTCAATTCACCTATTAAATTCATTTCAAATTCAATTTCCATAAGTGAAATGAATTCGTTTAGGAGGATTGAATTGGTTGTTCCGAAAATGATATCATCTATGTAGATTTGGGCTAAAAAGATCTCCTTACCTACGGTTTTTACGAAAAGAGTTGGATCGACTAGGCCTTGGTTAAACCCTTTTGACTTAAGATAAATTGAAAGTCTCTCGTACCAAGCTCGAGGAGCTTGTTTGAGTTCATACAGAGCTTTCTTTAGTTTAAGAATATGGTCGGGTTTATCTAGGCTTTCGAATCCTGGGGGTTGACTAACGTACACCTCTTCCTTAATAAGTCCATTCAAAATTGCTGACTTGACATCCAATTGAAATAATTTAAAACCTCGATGTGCAGTGTATGCTAACAACATTCAGATTGATTCTAGTCTAGCTATGGGGGCATAGGTTTCATCGTAATCTAATCCTTCGACTTGACTAAAACCTTTGGCGACTAACCTTGCTTTATTTCTAACTACTTCACCTTTGTCATCAAGTTTGTTTCGGAAGACCCACCTAGTTCCAATAACTGATTTATCTTTAGGTGGTGGTACTAATTCCCAAACCTCCTTCCTAGTGAATTGAGCTAGCTCTTCTTGCATTTCAATAATCCAATTGGGATTAAGAAGAGCTTGTTCAATGGTTCTGGGTTTAATTTTCGAAATCAAGGAGATTTGACTAAGATTTCTATAAGATGATCTAGTTCGAACCCCTAAGCTAGGATCACCTATCACTTGGTCGATAGGATGATTCGTTTGAATCCTAGTTTGACTTGGGTTAGGGTTACCTACTTGGTCGACAGGATGACTCGTTTGACTTGGGTTAGGATTAATACTGGACTCGATCTCAGGGTCGGAGTCGAGTCTGGTATGAGTCGGTTGTTGGTGCAGTAGGCACCTAAGTCGAACCTGAGTTTTGATTATAGAAAATGATACAAAGTTAAGCTCATATTGTTATCTCACAAGATAAATCGAGTGTGCAGAAAAGTGCTTAAGCTGGAGCTGAAGGCTAGCGACACCCGGAGGAAGCAGTGATGGTCGGGCGACACTCGAGTGACTTCAGAGGGAGCCGAAGGAATCTAGTGGAAGGCCGGAAGCAAGAGCTACAAAGTAAGTATCGAGGTAAGCTCGTATGTGTGAGCGTAAGTGAGGTTGTATCCTCCTTACGGGGATGGTCTTAAGCGTAGATCCGACTAAAGACATCCCATGGAAGGTCTAGGTCGAGATTGGACAGTCGGCGGATGTCGAAATAATGTTTTTGTTAAGCTAACTTTTGATTTTAGCTTGCATCAGCCGACTGCCAGCTTGGAGCACTCGACTGATGCTGCCATCAGTCGATTGATGGTCAAGAATCAGCTTCGAGGAGTCAAGCCTTATCACCTCATTTCAAGAAGATTGGTGCTCAAATCTGATTGGTTGAAGATCCTCTCGAGAAGAGACTTAAAGGCTATAAAAGGAGGGCCTCTCATAGGGTTTTCTCATCAATTCTAAGTTCCCAAATGTCTCCGCAATGCTGCGACTCTCCGACGACGATGTGCTACTACTCCGACGATCTAAGCTTGAGTTTTCATTTCTTATTCGTCGGTATAAGTTTAATTTAGCTTGTCTCTTTCATATTATTGTCTTGGAGCTTTTTATCGTAACGAGAAGAGGGGGAGTATCCCTCTACCTCAAGCTTTTGTGACTTTTGTATTCGATTAACTCCTACCTTCAACGAGGAGGAGTTCGTTAGTGCTTTGCCCTCCGTGCGTGGTCAAGGACCACTAGCGCCTTGGAGTAGTAGTCGTCAGCTATGAACCAAGTAAAAACCCTCGTGTCTTTATTTTTATATTGTGTTTTTCCGCTGCATTTACTTGTGTCTTGAAACGAATTCGAACGAAAAAGTTTCTATCGCTATTCACGCCCCCCCTCTAGCGATCCGCTCGATCCAACAATTGGTATCAGAGCCGGGGGTGCTAAGATTTGGTGAAACCACCAATCTAGCTTTTTAAAGATTTTTTTTTCCTTTTTAATTCTGTTTATTTCGAATTTGTTTCATTTGTTTAGTTTTTCTCCCGCACTACTAATCCAAGACGCGAGTCTTGGTACATTTCGATCGTTTGTGTTGTTGTTAGATTTTTTTCGTCTTCATTCTCTTGTTTTTTTTGTATCAATGGCCCATCTCGAGGGTTTTAGCACCGTCCGACCTCCATTTTACAACAGAGATGGCTTCCGTTATTGGAAGGGTCGGATGGAGTGCTTCCTTAAGACCCAAATCGAGATGTGGATCATAATCCAAACGGGATTCACACTTCTAACTAACGAAGTGGGTGAATCTTTGGATTATGACCAATGGACCAATGCTACAAAAAGACTAGTCGAAGCCGAAGCTAAGGCGACACAAATCCTCCAATGCGGCTTGTCAAAGGAGGAGCTCAATCGCGTTGGCCCCTTCATCAGTGCAAAGGATCTCTGGACAAAACTAGTGGAGATACACAAAGGCACCGACGAAGACAAGGTATGTAAGCGTGATCCCTTGTTCAATAGGTTATATAATCTAAAAATGCAGGAACATGAGACGATGACGCAACTTCACGCTCGCGTTCAAGATATCGTCAACAACCTACATGCAATCGGAAAAAGGTCGAAAACTGTGACCTTATAAGGTATGTACTAAACTCCTTTCCTAGGACCACCTTGTGAGCATCCATGGTCGATGCCTACAAGGTCTCCAAGGATCTTTCAAAACTTAGGTTAGATGAGTTGTTTTCGGATTTCGAACTCCTTGAATAGTCTAACTCGGAACGCGAGAAGGCTATAGAACTTTTTCCAGGTTAGAAGAAGAAAACTGCAAGCAAGCCACCCTCAACGGAGGAAGAAGATGAGTCCAATTCGGAGGTCGACCCGGAAATGGAGGTCGAACTAGTCAACCTAGTTCGAAGGATGGTCAAGGGCCGAAAGCGAACCGTCACTCGACCCAACGAAGGTAAGCCTAAAAGTTCTAATGTTAGGTGTTACGAATGCAATAGGTTTGGACATATCAAGTCCGAATGTTCGAAGCTCAAGAGCAAAGCACCGAAACACAAAAAGGCACTCAACTCAACGTAGGAAGAAGCATCCGAGGAAGAAGATGATGATTGCATCTTCATGGATAAACCGGTTGAATCGGAGACAGAGTCAGAACTGGAACACCAATCTGAAATCGAAGACGAATCGGACTGCGAAGCTCTATTCAAGACAAGCCACGGATCCGCATCCGATTCAAAAGATACACTCAAGGTAAGTCGATCCCTTATTAGTACGCTTTATAGTGCAATTAAATTCTTAACTAGAAAATTAGCTAAGTCTGAGTCCAAGGTCGAGACCCTAGTTGAGGAGGTTAAACTCCTCAAACACGAGGTCTCCCTAACCTCTTCGACTAGTCGAGTTCAAGAACAGGACTCAACTCGGGTTGAAAAGCTCGAAGTTGAGAACCCACTCTTGAAGAGTCAAGTCGAAGATCTTAGGAACATGTTGGAAAGGTTTACTTTGGGATCCAAAGGACTTGACCTCCTACTTGGATCGCAAAGGGTCATGTACAACAAGGCCAGACTAGGGTTTAGCTTAAATACGACCAACAAGTCGTATATGTCGATTGTAAGTCGACATAAAAAACGTGTCCAAGCATGGGTCCCTAAGACCGCTTTGATTTCAAACTTAGGATCGAACCAGTATTGGGTTCCCAAGGACCAAATCCACTACGTTGAGAGACCGAACCGATTCAACGGTCCAGGGGGAGCCAGTATAAAACTTGTTTGTGTTTTAACTTAAAAATTGCATGCTTAGGTTAGTTATTTATTTTTCTTTTTAGAACGGTTAGATAGGACTATAACTCGTCAATACTTGGTAACATAGTACCAGGACGAGGCGAGATGATTGTACGCTAGGAAAGCGGTGTCTTGTGTATTCAGGCTAGATAAGGCGTATCTAGTTCGGTGCACTTGACCGAGCGGAACTAGCTAAAGCTACCTCATCGTATCCTAGACTAGTTAGACCAGAAAGTGGTCTTAGGTAAGTCAAGTTTCTATTTTCTTGAAAATGGCTTTGTCTAAGGAAGTGGTCATTTTTTCGATCAAAGAAGGCCTCTGTGCCTCGCCACGACCTGGAAGCCATGATCTTGAAAAGGTGGCTTGATGAGCCTAAGGTCAAATCCGAATCTAACGCAAGGTTGACAAGTGTTCAAATCATTAAATTTAAATCAAGTAAAAATGGAAGTCATCTCACAAGAACATATAAGGTTAACATTCTTGATCATGTAGACATGGGTGAGATGATTTAGGTTAATAATCTTCAACCAATCTTTAATAAATCCAATATCGGATCCAACTACCTTGCGTGTAGGATCAATGGATGTTGGATAGTGGTTGCTCCTGACACATGACCGGGGTTCAACTCAAGTTTTCGAAGTTTCGATTCAAACGACAAGGATCGATAGCCTTCGGAAACAACGACAAGTTCAAAATCATCGGATCAGGTGATATTGAGCTCACCTCTAACTTTATTATTCAAAATGTCTTATTGGTAAAAAATTTTCAATATAATTTACTTAGTGTAAGCCAATTGTGTGATAATAACTATAAGGTCATATTTCTAGAAAATGAATGCGTTATTAATACAAATGAAACTTCTAAACAATACATAAGGGAACTAGAAATAATAATATTTACACTATTAACATAACTAACTCCTCAACCTGTCTTATGACACGGCAAGAGGAATCTGTAGGGGATCGATTGGCCGGCTAGAGGGGGGTGAATAGCCCTCTACGATGGATGTCGGAATTTACTCGTTCGTTTGCTCGTCTACACAATTGTTAGCGCAAGCGGAAGCATAAACAATAAAGACAAAGCAATAAACGAAAATACAAACGCTAACAAGAAGATGTAACGTGGTTCACGGCTACACCGCTAATCCACGATCCCGATTCGTCCGAGGTGAATCACTCCTCCAAAGCCAATCACTATTGGTCTCTCCTTTGCACCAAGCTAGGTGGAGGTAACCTTTACAATCAAGATCACTCTTCTTACAATAAGAATGAAGTAAAACAAGTAAGAAGAGTTTAGAGCTTGTGGGGCATTAGGAAGATCACTTGGAGCATAAGCATTAGCCTCTCAAAGGCTCACACCCTCTCTTTTTATAGAGAGGGCTGATTTCTTCCCGTTGGCCGCCACCAGTCGACTGCTGCCCTTGGCAGTCGACTGCCGTCACTACAACGACCTCCGAACACATCAGATTTCGACCGTTGTAGTCCAACGGAACTCTTGGCAGTCGACTGATGGACCTCATCACGATCACGCCCGTAGTCGACGCCCTCGGCTACGAACGGTTCGGGCTAAAACCCTATTGATACCGATCACGCTGCAGCCGATCGATGGTCTTGGCAATGATCGGCCCGCGTATGGCGCCGATCACGCCACAATCCAATCGGGCCGGATACCGAACTACATTCGACTCGGAAGCGGCCGATCGCCATGTCATGGCGGTGACCGGTGTCGAAAACCCATCCGACACTTGGCCAAATGGCCAAGTTTCACCTAAGAGCTACCCCTTCCCGGTTACATTCGCCACTCTCTTCTCTCGAGTCCTCGCTTGAAGTTCTCTTCGTTCGCCACGTCCTCGGCGATCAGCGCACGGCTCTGCAATGCTCCTTCGTGTCTCTTGCCTCGAAGTCTACTTCCTCCGGCTTCACTCCAAGCTTCTCGTCCGGCGATCCCTCGGATGCTCCAAGCGCACGGCTTCCGCAAAGCTATCCTTCACCGACTCAAGGCACGAGTCATGAGATGTGAAACTCGCCACGGATCCATGTGTGAATTACTAAGTCCTGCACGACTTCAACGCACATATCAAATCAACATAACACACTAACTTAAACTCTTTGCCACACCATCAAAACCATATTACGGCAAGAGATTGCCCTAACAATCTCCCCCTTTTTGATGTGTGGCAATCCGTTTAAGTTAGGTAAAAACATTTGATATAAATTTTAAAGGAAAGAAAGCATGTAAACATAAACATGATATAACAACATGCAACTCCCCCTTAATCCATGAAACTCCCCCCATAAGTTTCTCCCCCTATCACAATTAACTTAAACATAATCATGTCTCCCCCTTTGACACCATCAAAAATATTAATACTAAGTTATAAACTCATGGCATCAAGTATAAAGAGAAACATACATTAAAATCAGTCAAAACCTGATAAAATCAGGTTATCAGACTTGTTCATAATTGATCCATCGATCATTGCTATCGGCTATGGCGATGATCGCACAAGAATGAATTTACGATTTTACGGATGAATTTGAAATGCATTATTAATTCGAAAATTGAAAATGTGAAATTTTTTTTGGGAACATATTTCTTTTAAGTATATCTATCAGTGAAAAAATATGTTTTCATGAAAAATCATTATATTTCCACGTATTTTCCAAAAATCCAAAAGCTTTAAAAACTACTAGGTTTTTGATCATAAGAGTATCCATTTTAACACCTAGTCTTGCATCCAATTGTTTCAAAACATGAATACATGTATTTTAAAGTAAGACATTGTTTTGAAAACATATGAAATATCCAACCATGATCTTTGGGCAATATGTATATGAATTAAACATAAGCCTTCCCCATGATTGGTCTATTATTGCTATGTTGATACTTTAAATGACCATCTAAATGCCATAGGCATTAGTGGACATTTGTATCATCCTAACATCCCACCCATGCTAAGTTTGCAATCAAGTTAGCCTATAGTGAGTGTGAGATGCATCCTAGGGGGTAAATCATGCATTAGATATTATATGATGATAATAAGCAAAGTATCACCTAAAGCATGATTCAATCCTATTTCTCATGATTACGTGCCAAATATTAAAATCATAAATCATGATTTCAAACATACATAGCAATTACATTAATCATCATGATTTAAGCATTATTATCTATTTATGGGCACGTTATCATCACCCAACACTATTCTAAAAATGTTGTCCCGCCATCCTAAGTCAACCAAAATATGATATAGGTCAATTCCATATGGTTGACTACCCTAGAGTTATCCTAACCCTTAAGGATGGATTTTGGAACCCAAAATAAGTTATTTCCTATTGGGTTCACTAAGTATTCCTTGGGGATCCATTTCCTAGCTATTACTTTCTTCTTATCTTGTCCCCTAGCTATTAGGCATTTGTAGGCCTTTTCATTTTTCTTTTCCTTGTAGCCTAGGCTCTTTTTGTTGAAACTAGCTCTTTGGCTCCCTAAGATTATGTTCAATGTGTTGGAGCCAATTGTGAATTTTTCTAGGGCTTTTGTTAAATAATCTACCTTTTCCCTTAAGGCCCTATTTTCATTTATACATGCATCACTAACATCTAATGGCACATAAAGGTCATGTGAGCATGCATCATTTAAGCTAGAAGAAATATTATCATTTAAGCATTCATTTTCTAGCTTATTTTCCAATGCCTTAATTTGATTAAGCATGCTTTTATTTTTCTTTTTCATTCCAAATAAGTCCTTAGTTAAACTAGAAATTATGGAAACTATTTTCTTAGGAGAGGCTTTCGTTACCATAGTTTTCATGTCCTCTTCTTCTTCGGATGATGAGGATGTAGAAGCTCCCCCTTCATTTGAGCTCTCCCCACTTGAGCTTGATCCTTCATTTTCGGATGAAGAGCAATCCAAGTCATCAAAGGCCATCAAGGCCAAATTGGTGACAAAGGCATTCTCCTCATCCGATGATGATGAGGAGGATGAGGATGGGTCATCCCAAGTCCTTGCCTTTAGAGCTTTGGTCTTCCCTTTTTCTTTTGTCTTCTTCTCCTCTTCCTTCTTTTTCTTGCTCCCCTTTTTCTTCTTCTTTTCTTCTTTCTTTTTCCTCTCTTCCTTGCTCTTGTTTAGGAGAGGACAATTGTCCCTTATGTGCCCCTCTCCTTGGCAATTGTAGCATATGACCTTCCCCCTTGGTCTTCTATTTCTATCATGAGATTTATCAAATCTAAAGTTCTTAAATGCACGTCTTACCTTCCTTACCATATAGGCTTCTTCGGTGCTATCCATGGAGGAGGAGGAGGATGCTTCATCATCGGAGGAGGAGGGTATTTCCATCTTCTTCTTCCCCTTGTTCGCTATCAAAGCTACTCCTCTTGAGGGTTGAATTCTAGGCTCTTCTTGTATTCCTTCAAGCCTAGTTTCGTGGAGCTCCATTGTTGAGAAAAATTCCTCCAAGGTACTTACTTTCAAGTTCTTGGAGATGTAAAACGAATCCACCATGGAGCTCCATCTTGAGGACCGGGGAAAGGCATCTATGGCCTTCATTACCATATCCCGGTTGGAGAGCTTTTCTCCTACACTTGTTAGCCCAATTAATATTTCTTTAAATCTAGAATGTAGGGAAGTTACCTTTTCTAATTTGATGTTTGAGAGTTGGGAGCGGAGGAGGTCTATCCTAGCTAGCTTGGCCTCGGATGTGCCTTCATGGAGTTCTACAAGCTTTTCCCACATCTCTTTGGTGCTAGCACATTCTCCAATCCGGTTGATCTCTTGTTGAGGGAGCACATTGAGAAGATGATGTTTTGCCTTTGAGTTTGCAAGGTGCTCCTCTCTTTGCTTCTTAGTCCAACGTGATTTTTCAATTGGTTCACCCCTTTCATCCCTAGGCAACTCAAAACCATTTTCCATTATAAGTATAATATCAAAATCGGTCTCGAAGAATACCTCCATTCTCTTTTTCCCCCAAGAGAATTCGCCGTCGAACTTCGGTGGGTGAATGTTTGAGCCGGCCATTTTGATGTAGAGCTTGTTGCGGCGGTTAGTCTGATGACAAGCAACCTTGCCCTGATACCACTTGTAGGGGATCGATTGGCCGGCTAGAGGGGGGTGAATAGCCCTCTATGATGGATGTCGGAATTTACTCGTTCGTTTGCTCGTCTACACAATTGTTAGCGCAAGCGGAAGCATAAACAATAAAGACAAAGCAATAAACGAAAATACAAACACTAACAAGAAGATGTAACGTGGTTCACGGCTAAGCCGCTAATCCACGATCCCGATTCGTCCGAGGTGAATCACTCCTCCAAAGCCAATCACTATTGGTCTCTCCTTTGCACCAAGCTAGGTGGAGGTAACCTTTACAATCAAGATCACTCTTCTTACAATAAGAATGAAGTAAAAACAAGTAAGAAGAGTTTAGAGCTTGTGGGGCATTAGGAAGATCACTTGGAGCATAAGCATTAGCCTCTCAAAGGCTCACACCCTCTCTTTTTATAGAGAGGGCTGATTTCTTCCGTTAGCGCCACGGTCAATGATCCCTTGGCGTCATGTCGTCCACTACAACGACCTCCGAACACGTCGATTCCGACCATTGTAGTCCAGCGGAACTCTTGGCGGTCGTGATGATGGACCTCATCGGCCGATCCCTCGTAATCGCGCCCGCGACTACGAACGGCTGTGGCTAAAACCCTATTGACGATCCGTTGCCTTGGCCGATCGTGATATCTTAATGATCGCCACGATGATGGCTCACGCGCTGCCAATCGATCGATCGGATACGGTCGAACTACATTCGACTTCGGAAGCGATCGGCCCGCCATGTCATGGCAGTCGATTGGTGTCGGGAAAACTCATCCGACACTTGGCCAAATGGCCAAGTTTCACCTAAGAGCTACCCCTTCCCGGGTTACATTCGCTCACTCTCATCTCTCGGAGTCCCTCACCTTCGAAGTTGTCTTCGTTCTCGGCCACGTCCCTCGGCAGCATCAGGCGCACGGCTCTGCAATGCTCCTTCGTGTCTCTTGCCTCGAAGTCTACTTCCTCCGGCTTCACTCCAAGCTTCTCGTCCGGCGGTCCCTCGGATGCTCCAAGCGCACAACTTCCGCAAAGCTATCCTTCACTGACTCAAGGCATGAGTCATGAGATGTGAAACTCGCCACGACTCCATGTGCAAATTACTAAGTCCTGCACGACTTCAACGCACATATCAAATCAACATAACACACTAACTTAAACCCTTTGCCACACCATCAAAACCATATTATGGCAAGAGATTGCCCTAACAGAATCATGGTTGTGGCACCGACGACTCGGTCACTCACACCCAAGACTCATCCACAAGATGAGTCAGAGTGACTTAGTCAGAGGTTTGCCTAACCTCAATAACTTGGATAATAAAATATGTAATGTTTGTCAACAAGGTAAACAATCTAGGACACAACATCAACTAACTATTCAAGAACGAACCAAAAGTGTTCTTGAGCTCCTACACATGGATCTATTTGATTCACACGGAGCTAAGTCACTTAATGGGAGTAAATTCTGCTTAGTCATAATTGATGACTATTCTAGATTTACTTGGGTTTGGTTCATCAAACACAAAAGTGATACCCTAGATCAACTAATCAACCTATTTAAACTAATAGAAAATCAACAAAACCTTAAAATCAAAAGACTTAGGACTGATCATGGTGGTGAATTCGAGAACCACAGGTTTACAGAATTCTGTAACCTAAATGGATACGACCATTAGTTCTCTTGCCCTAGAACCCCACAACAGAATGACCTAGTAGAACGTAAAAATAGAACCCTATAAGAAGCCGCTAGGACAATGTTAAACGAGTATAACCTACCCGATAGGTTTTGGGCGGAAGCCGTGAGTACGACATGCTATATCCAAAATAGGATCCTTATGGTAAAGAGGCACATTAAGACCTCATACGAGATTTATCACGATAAAATACCTAACATAAAGTACTTTAGGGTATTTGGGTGTAAGGTACATATCCTAAACACTAAGGATTACCTATGAAAATTTACATCCAAAACCTCGACTGGAATCTTTCTAGGATACTCGACTACAAGTAGAGCTTATAGAGTATATAACCATGACACCCTTAGAGTCGAGGAGACTATCAATATAGTATTTGATGAAGGACACGAACCTACAAAACCCCCGGCAACTCCAATTAGCGAGCCGATTCATACCAGACTCAACTCCGATCCGGAGATCAAGTCTAGTATTAATCCTAACCTAAGTCAACCAAGTCATTCTATCGACCAAGTGGTAGATGACTCTAGTCAAACTAGGACTTAAACAAGTCATCCTATTGACCAAGTGGTAGATCACCCAAACCCAAATCAAACTAGGACTCAAATGAATCATCCTATCGACCAAGTCATAGGTGATACAAGCCTAGGAGTTCGAACTAGAGTCTCATACAGAAACCTTAGTCAAATCTCCTTGATTTCCAAAATTGAACCCAAAACTATTGACCAAGCTCTTCTCGATCCCGATTGGATTATTGCAATGCAAGAAGAGCTGGCTCAATTCACTAGGAACGAAGTATGGGAATTAGTGTCACCACCTAAAGATAAAACAATCATTGGAACAAGGTGGGTGTTTAGAAATAAACTTGATGATAAAGGTAAAGTAGTTAGAAATAAAGCTAGACTAGTCGCTAAAGGGTTTAGTCAAGTCGAAGGTTTAGATTACGACGAGACCTATGCTCCAGTAGCTAGGTTAGAGTTCATTCGAATGTTATTAGCATATGCTGCAGATCGAGGATTTAAGTTGTTTCAAATGGATGTAAAGTCAGCATTCTTGAATGGATACATTAAAGAAGAGGTTTATGTTAGTCAACCCCCCCCTCCCCCCCGGTTTCGAAAGTCTAGATAAACCCAACCATGTTCTTAGGTTAAAGAAAGCTCTCTATGGACTTAAACAAGCTCCTCGAGCTTGGTACGAGAGGCTTTCAGTTTATCTTAAGTCCAAAGGATTTAACCAAGGTGTAGTTGACCCAACCCTTTTCGTAAAAACCCTAGGTAAAGACATATTCATAGCCCAAATCTACGTAGATGATATCATCTTCGGAACCACCAACTCGATCCTACTGAATGAATTCATTTCACTTATGGAAAGTGAATTTGAAATGAATTTAGTAGGTGAGTTAAGTTTCTTCAAATTAAACAAACTAAAGATGGAATATACCTACATGAACGCAAATATACTAGGGAAATAATTAAATGCTTTGGAATGCAAGACGCTAAAATTATTAATGCCCCAATGACAACTAATGTGAATATAGAAGATGTAATCAGAAATTCAATTGATTTAAAATATTATAGGAGCATAATAGGGAGTCTCCTTTACTTAACTGTGAGCCGACTTGATATCTTATTTGCAGTAAGTAGGTGCACGAGGTTCCAAACCTATGCCAAGGAGTCTCACCTAACTCTAGTCAAGCGTATCCTTAGATATCTAAAGGGTGCACTTAATGTCAGTATTTGGTACTCTAGATCTACCAAGTTTGAACTAACCGGCTACTCCGATTCGGACTATGTCGGTAGTAAGCTCGATAGAAAGAGTACAAGTGGTTGTTGTCAACTTCTCGGCTCAAGTCTAGTGAGTTGGTGCAGTAGGAAGCAACACTGTGTCGCCTTATCTACCACCGAAGCCGAATACATCGCGATGGGTGAGTGTGTTACTCATCTTCTTTGGATGAAGCACACTCTCTGAGACTTTAAGTTAGATTTTATGAACACTAAACTCCACGTAGATAACATTAGCTCAATTAACCTAACTAAGAATCTGATATGTCATTCTAGGACCAAACATATAGAGGTCAAACATCATTTCATTCAAGAACATGTGGCCAACCGAGCCATACAACTCGAATATGTCGAATCGAAGTCCAACTTGGCAGACCTATTTATTAAACCCCTACCCGAAGCCGAATTCAGTCTATTAAGATGAAAATTGGGCATGTGCATAGTAGAATAGGAACTTACAAATTATATTTTCTTACTCCTATTTCTTACTTTTCATTTTCATGGAACTAGCATAGGACATACCTTAGATATCATGCACCTATAGATTTAAGGGGCCAATACATCTCACAACACATAAGACTAATGTGTTTGTGTACTTAGCCACGTAGATGGGCATGAGATGTTAGGACCTTACTCCTGGTTCCAGATGTAGAACTAGTGCATCGCCATGAACCACGGAGTATAATCATATATATTAATCGACTCTGACCAGGACTGGTTGATCTTTCATATCAATCAAGTCAAATATGAGTCGAACACTTTATAGATGAGCTTATTTTCAGTATATTATTTTCAAAATAATATGGAACATGCTTGGACTTTAAATTTAATACCTATATTTGTTTTTCACACACCCCCACTCTTTTTGATAAATGGCAAAAGGGGGAGAAAAATACCAAAGTTAAGGGATCAAAATTTTTGATAACTTAACTCACTTCATATTTATTCACATGGCTAAAAGTTAAGTAAATGTTTACTTAACTTTAAGTTTTGAAAATTTACTTAACTTGTTTGAGTTAACAAAAAGGAAATAAAGGCCAAGTTAAGAGAATTCTTAACTTAAACTTATTATACTATGGCCAAACATTAATGCTTTACTTAAGAAAGGGGGAGAAAGGGCCAAGTTAAGAAGTCCTCTTAACTTAAACGTTTCACTAAGGCCAACATTAAGTAATGTTAATTACTTAAACTCTTCCTAAATAGCAACCATTAAGGGGGAGGATTAAGGTCTTCTTTCAAGGCTCACCCTCGGTCAAGGGGGAGGTTTCCCCAAGGGGAAGTACTTGAAGAAAATCCTTACTACTCCTACTTAATCATTATTATTCTTTTTTCTCATACACATTATTATTCTTCATGCATGCTATTCTCTTAACTTTGTATGTGGGTTTGCCATAGATCAAAAAGGGGGAGATTGTTGGTACAGTAGGCACCTAAGTCGAACCTGAGTTTTGATTATAGCAAATGATACAAAGTTAAGCTTATATTGGTATCTCATGAGCTAAATCGAGTGTGCAGAAAAGTGTCAATGCTGGAGTTGAAGGCTAGCGACACCCGGAGGAAGCCGCGGTGATTGGGCGACACTCAAGTGATTTCGGAGGAAGCCGAAGGAATCGAGTGGAAGGCCGGAAGCGAAAGCGACACAGTAAGTATCGAGGTAAAGCTCGTGTGTGTGAGAGTAAGAGAGGTTGTATCCTCCTTACGGGGATGATCTTAAGGGTAGAACCGTCCAAAGGCATCCTATAGATGGTCTAGGTCGAGATCGGATGGTCGACGACCGTTGAAATAATATTTTTGTTAAGCTAACTTTGCCTTGCAGCTAGCATCAGTCGACTGCCAGCTTGGAGGACTTGACTGCTGTCCATCAGTCGACTGTCTGCGGTCAACATTCGACTGATGCTGCCATTAGTCGATTGATGATGGCCATCAGTTGATTGATGGTCAAGGATCAACTTCGAGGAGTCAAGGCTTATCACTTCATTTCAAGGGGGGGGGTGCTCAAATCTTATTGGCTGAAGTTCCTCTTAAGAAGGGGCTCAAAGGCTATAAAAGGAGGGCCTCTCCTAGGGTTTTCTGATCAATTCTAAGCTTCCAAAAGCCTCTGCAAAGCTACAACTCTTCGACAATGCAATGCTACCTCTCCGACGCTCTAGGTTGAATTTTTTTTTATTTTCCATCGGTATAAGCTTCATTTTAGTTTATATTTTTCATATTAATTGTCTCGAAGTTTTTATCGTAACGAGGAGAGGGGGAGTGTCCCTCTACCTCAAGCTTTGCGACTTTTTGTATTCGTTTAACTCCTACCTCCAACGAGGAGGAGTTCATTTAGTGTTTTTCCCTCCGTGCGTGGTCTAGGACCACTAGGGCCTTGGAGTAGTAGACGAAGGCTAAGAACCAAGTAAAAAATCCATTTGTCTTGTTTATTTGTCATTTATCTTTCCGCTGCGTTTAATTGTCTAATCAACGAATTCGTACGAAAAATTTTATCGCTATTCACCCCCCTCCTCTAGCAATCCGATCGATCCAACAGAGCCATAGATGAGTTGAAATTAGGAACCCTCAACTTGGAGTGGAAGAGAAAGGAATATAAAAGGTTTATGTTGCAAGGAAACTTGGTTTCGAGCCTCCTACCTACAGTTATGGGTGTGTGCCAAGTGGTACGGAGGCTAAATTTTTTTAGTAGGCTATGGAAGGCTAGGGAAAGGTTGATGATGAGAGTCTAGGGCACAGTTGCACACAAATGTACTTCAAAAACCTAAAGAACTTAGATTCGGTCCGAAAGGAGATGGATAGGGTCGTCAATGGGTTTTGGATGAAACCCCTTGATGGGTCATAGATGAGTTGAAATTTGGAACACTCGACATGGAGTGGAGGAGGAAGGAAAATAGAAGGTTTATGTGACGAGAAAATTTGATTATGAGCCTCCTTCCCACAATTATGGGTGGATGCCAATTGGCACAGAGCATGCCAAGTGGCATGAAGGCTGAATTTTTAAAACTAGGTTGTGAAAGGTTAGGGGTAGGTTGAGGATGAGAGTCTATGACACTGTTGCAAATAGAGTCACTTCAGAAACCTAAAAGACTTAGATTTGGTTCATAAGAAGCTGGATAGGACCATTAATGGATTTTGGTTGAACCCCCTTAATGGTCCATAGATGAGTTGAAATTAGCAACCCTCGATATTATAGTAGAAGAGGAAGGAATATAGAAGGTTTATGTGGAGAGGAAACTATAGGATCGCTTGTGTCCGAGAGAGGGGAGGGGAGTGAATCTCAAAATTAAAAATTTCTTTTAATTACTTTAAAAAACTTTTCTTTTATATTTTGAAATCAAAGTTGATTTACACAGTGGAAATGTAAATGAGACAAGGTTTTTCACTTGGTTCGCAATCTGAACCAAATTGGCACTCCAAGGCTCATAACCCTCCTAGCGCTACCTCGTCGGACAATATACTAAACATTCCTCCGATTCCCAATTCAAAAAATTACAATCTCAAAGGATTTTTGCATACAAAGATTAAGGAAAAGGTAACACCCTACCTTCCCTTACAATTATAAATATAAGTGTGATTATAAAATAAAATATACCGAAATGCTAAGAAGAGGAATGTAGCTCAGAGTGCTGGGGGAGTGACGGAATGCACATCACAACTCTTGCAGATCACAAACAAAGGTGAAACACTTAAGGAATGAATAAGAAATTTGTTATCTCGAAGTTGCATCAACCCTTCTTTTATAGGCCTCTTCTAGGCGCCTAGACCACCTATCAAAATAACAACTCAGCCTTCCCAGTGCTTGAACCTAGTCTAGGTGACTCCAAGTCAGCCTTATATGCTCCGATGATGTTCGAGAATTTTTCAATTCCAGGTGCCTTGACCCAGTCCAGATGCGTGATGCACCTGCCATCCAAGTCACATAGCTTCCAACTAGCCTTGTCAACTCGACACCTCAGGAACCTAGACTCAGTCCAGTTGCCTAGACCGCTGAGACACCTAAACTCATCCAATCACCTAGAAACCTATAAAAGGGAATTAGCACAGTCAAATACAAGAATTATATTGGCAGTAGTAATGCTATCTGATCTCGATTCTAGAGTCCAAGTCTGACCCTTCGTTAGATTGATGCCTATCTTTGTCCTCAACTGATGACTCAGTCTTGCCTCTCCATTCAAGAGCTTACCTTCCAAACATCTAGTCTACCTGACCTGTTTAGACTTTCCCTGCTTGATGTCCGATCTTGACCCATCAAGACTTCATGCTAATTGTCTGGTCTTCCTGATCCAATTGAACTTTTTACCAGTTGTCCGGTCCTCTTAAACCAACTGGACTTCTGTCAGGTGTCCAATCCTCCCGACCCATCTGGACATCCTGCCTGGTGTCTGGTCCTCCTTATCCGTCAAGACTTTTGCCTAGTATCTGGTCCACTGACCTACTAGGACTTCCATTATATTGTCTAGTATCCAATCAACCTAATCTACTAGGCCTTTCCTATTAAACCTATGTGCTTAATACTTATATTATATCACAAGCTTATTCTAACTTTAAACGTTAGCTCATACAACAAAACATAGGAGTGGTGCTCCCTACACTAATAGAAACTTGTTTCTGAGCCTCCCTCCCATAGTTATGGGTGTGTCCCAATTAGCACGGAGCATGACATGTGGTACAGAGGCTGAATTTTTAAAATCAGACTATGGAAGGCTAGGAAAAAGTTAAAGATGAGAGTCTAGGGCACGATTGAACAAAGGAACTCTTTAGAAACCTACATGACTTAGATTCGATTTGAAAGAAGATGGATAGGGTCATCAATGGATTTTGGCATGAAACCCCTTACTGAGTAATAGATGAGTTGAAATTAGGAACCCTCGCCATGGAGTGGAAGAGGAAGACATATAGAAGGTTTATGTGTAAAGGAAACTTGGTTCCAAGCCTCCTACCCACAATTATTGGTGTGTGCTAATTAGCACGGAGCATGCCAAGTGGCATGAAGGCTGAATTTTTAAAATAAGGTTGTGGAAGGCTAGGGAAAGATTCAGGATGAGAGTCTAGGGCACAGATGCATATAGGGGCACTTCAGAAAACTAAAGGACTTGGATTCTGTTCGAAAGAAGATGGATAGGGGCATCAATGAGTTTTGGCCAAAACCCTTTAATGGGATATAGATGAGTTGAAATTAGAAACCCTCGACATGGAGATGAAGAGGAAGGCATATTAAAGGTTTATGTAGTGAGAAAACTTAATTTCAAGCCTCTTACCCATAGTTATGGGTGCGTGTCAATTGACATGAAGACTAAATTTTTAAAACCAGACTATGAAAAGCTAGGGAAAGTTGAGGATGAGAGTCTAGGGTACGATTGCACACAGGGGCACTTCATAAACTAAAGGGCTTAGATTCGGTTCGAAAGGAGCTCGGTAGAGCCATCAATGAGTTTTGTCCAAAACCACTTGATGGGTCATACATGAGTTGAAATTAGGAACCCTCGACATGGAGTGGAAGAGAAATGCATATAGAAGGTTTATGTGGCGAGGAAACTTGGTTTTGAGCCCCCTACCTACAGTTATGGGTGTGTGTCAAGTGGTACTAAGGCTGAATTTTTTAAAGTAAATTGTGGAAGGTGTAGGATCAAAGTTATCTGAGAGAGGGGGTGAATCTCGGATTATGAAATTTTATTTTTATAAAAAACATTATTTTTAAACTTTTGAAAAGGGTTATTGTAGTGGAAATTAAATGAAACAAGAACATAAATATTTTACTTGGTTCACAACCCGAGTTGAATTGCTACTCCAAGGTCCGTAGCTCTCCTAGAGCGACCTTGTGGGCAATGCACAAAAGTGCCCTATGATTCGAAACTCTCAAACTCAGAGGGTGTCACTTTTACAAGAATGAGGGTAAGGTAACAAACTACCTTCCCTCTACAATTTAAGTACAATAAGAAACAATTAAGTACACAAAAAGAAATATATCGACACTTCTTTTGAATGTAGAAATACGGCTTGAAGTGCGAAGTGTTGGCGTGTAGATGCTTGTACGGATGAGAAATTTTTGCAACAGCACTTGGACGTAGTAGATTGATATGATTCAGAGCTAGTCGAGTACTTCTTTTATAAGTCATTTCTAGTCGATTGAAATGCCCTCATGTTGACTCCACATCAACCTGTCGAAATGGTACTTCGGCCTTCCCAGTCAATTGGACCTGTTCCAGTCGACTCCAAGTTACCTAGCTCCACATCGAAAAGTTTACCTTTCCAATTGACTGGACCTCCCCAATCGACTTGAACTCTTTCCATCTGGGTTGTCAGATCTTCGATCATCACCAGCTGATCTTACCAACTCGGTATATAGTCGACTAGACCATACTCAGTCGACTAGACTTCAGTCGATTGGAATCCATTCAGTCAATTGTTCCTTGCAAAACAAGATTAGAAAAAATATACAATATAAAATACAATAGCAGTAGTAATACTGCTCGATCTCAACTTCTTAATCCCATGCGGACTATCCGTCAGATCGACGCCTAACTTTGCCCCCCTTACCAGTCAGCTGCCTTGCCGGACTTACTATCCTTGACATCCGATCTGACCCACTACGACCTCCACTAACTGTCTAGTCTTCCTGACCCAGCTAGACTTCATGTCGATTGTCTGATCTCCTTACCTAACCGATCTTCATGCCAGATGTTTGGTCTCCTGACCCATCTGGACTTCTTGCCTGGTTTCCGGTCATTCTGATCTGTCAAGTCTTCTGCCTAGTATCTGGTTAACACGACCTACTAGGACATTCCATGCTTTGCCTAGTATCCGATCTGCCTAACCTACTAGGACTTCCTGTTAAGCCTCCACATTTAACATATATATCAAATCACAAGTAATTCCTAACTTTAACTATGGTTCATACATCAAAACTAAGGAGTGATTCTCTCTGCACCAACAATCTTCCCCTTTTTGATGTATGACAAAACATCACTTAAATTTAGGAGAATATATTTGCAATATTAAAGTTTAACATATATTAGAAAAGTACCAAGCTAAAAATGTATAACATGAAATGCTCATATGCATGAAATGCTTTTTTTTTCTTTAAATTTCTCTATCTTTAAACTTTCTCTCTCTCCCCCTTTAACATACATCAAAAACATTAATAACCTCCAAATGTCACAATTTAAAGATGAGTTTAAAGCTTTTTCAAACACAAGGAATAAAGTTATCAAAGTTACAAAATATATTTGCTTGACAAGCTTCATAAGTATTTCAAAAAAATGCATAAGGTTTATAAATTTCAAAGTACTTAAGCTTTAAAAGACTAAGTTTTTTTAACACACTTAGATTTTCAAAATCATCTAAGTCATATAAGATTATTAACTTAAGCTTTTGAAAATTTGTTTTTTACAAGTGTTTTAAAATTGTAAAGTATAAGAAGAATTCTAAAGTTTTGAAAACAACTTATAGAAAATTTTCTCCTCTTAATTCAATATTTTCTCAAAACTCTATTTTCAAAAACTATTTAATTTTATCAACACTCCCCCTAAATTAATGCAATAAAATTTTCTTTGAAAATTCAACCTCCCCCTTAATCTATGGGTTTCAAAATGACTCTTATCAAGTTTTTTAAAAGTACATAAACTTTACAAAAGATTTAAATTAACTTTTAAATCAGATTTCTAAAATTTTCAAATTTTGAAAGATTTTATGAAAATACCAAAAAGTAGAAGTATAAAATTTTCAAAACTTTCACTATTTCAAAACTTCATCTCATTAAAAGCTAAAAATTTTAAAACTATCCCTCAATAAAAGCAATAAAATTTTAAAACTCCCCCTCAATAAAAACAATAAAATTAAAAATTTTCAAAATTCACCCTCAAATTAAGTTAAGATAATGCAAATGAGATAATAAATGTCTAAGCATGAATTAATTTGTGGTTGATCTAATTTGGTTAAATTGAATTGAATTGAATTGGATATGTTTAATAGATTAAGAAGACTTGAATTGGTTAAGTTTAATTGATTTGATTTGAGTAATTTGGTTAAGTTTAATTTAGTTGATTAAGTTGATTGATTTGATTAGATTAAGTTAGTTAATTTGAATTGATTAAGATAGTTGATTTGAATTTATTAGTTTGGTTAATTTGAATTTGATTGATTTGAATTGATTAAGATAGTTAATTTCTAATTCATCTCACCCCATCTAAGTTTTCAATACACGTTAATCCTATGAGTTTTATGAGATGAGAATTTATTTTAATCTTAAATAATTTTAATGAGAAATTTCAAAGTTTTTAAACTTGTGTTAGATTCAAGTTTAGCTTAAGCTAATCAAGTAGGTTTTTCCGGCATTGACTTCCAAGTCGTGGCGAGGCATATGACCTGCTTGGTTATTGAATGGACCACTTCCTAGACAAAGTCAATGAAGGAATCAAATACTTGACTCACTTTGGACTACGCTTTGGTCTAACTAATTAAAAACTTAGTGAGTTAGCTTCAGTCAGTTCCACTCGACTTAGTGCACTAGGTCGTGGCGAGGCATATGACCTTCTTCGATATCGGATGGACTACTTCCTGACATGCACCTTGAAGAGCTTCCCTAACTTACTATCAGTTCACTTCGTCTTAGTACTAGGTTGTTCAAGTTTAAACTACTTTGGTTCCTATCTAGTCCACTTTAAATTAAGCAAGTAAAGTAAACTAAGACATACAAGAGTTTAATTAAATAAAGAAACAAGCAAAGTGTTTGCTCCCCCTAAGTGATAACTTGGTTGAGTTTTGTTCACTAAGTGAATTTGACTCTTGGGAACCCAAAATTGGTTTGGTCTAACTTAGTTACTAAGCTAGCCTTAGGAACCCATGCTTGGACTCGATTCTTAGTGTTTTGGCTAAGTAATGACATGTATGATTTATATGAGGATTTAGCTTTGTGCCCGAGTTCGAACTTGTTGTACACGGCTCGCTGAGACCCAAACATCATGTTTAGATACTTAGAGCACGAGGTGAACCTTTCCAACATTCCGATAAGATCTCCTACTTGCCTTTTTAGGATCGAGTTCTCTTTCTCAAGTTTTGCAACTTGAGTTGAGTCTCTATCCTCAATTTGGCAAGTTGAAGTCTTCGAGTTTACTTGCTCCCTAAGTACTTGGACTTCCTTAAGGAGTGAGTCTACTCGGTTCTCGGATTTAGCTATTTTCATACCTAGGCATGCAATTATGTTGTATAGTTTATGTAAAATATCGAAAAAAAAATATTCCTTGTTAATTGATAAATTATCTTAGAGAATTTTTCAGGAATTTTTAGAAATTTTTCTGAATCTAAACGGAAGTTTTATGGACATTTTGTTGGGATACAGCGGATAGGCTTTTGTAAAGCCTGTTTTGCCTATCTGCTATTAAGAGTTTTAAATGCTAAATGACCAAGAGCACCTCCAAGAGCACCTCCAAGAGAAACGAGCACCTCAAAGAGCAGCAGATCTATCGGCTTACTCTTGCCGCTGTGGATTTACTTTGGCTGTCGCCCGTTACAGTTGAAGCTCCACCACCCGATGTTGAGCACCTCTGTCATCGCCAACTCGGATCAGCATCGACCCTTCTTTTATTGGTCTGACAGCAGCAACCATCCATTTTGGTCGTCGGAGATCTCCACCGAGCGGCTGATGAACAACGCAAGCTCAAGCCTTCCGTCGCCCTCTTCTTCCGTTGGTCCGACGACAGCAAACAGCATCACCGTCTGGTTGTTGGAAATCACTCGAACAGAGCCGTCAGTGAGGGGTATTTCGCTGCCGATGGTCGTCAGAGCTTGGTAGGAACTGCTTACCTTCTTACCTTGGATGAAATACATTCTGTAGGGGATCGGTTACGGCCGGCTAGAGGGGGGTGAATAGCCCTCGTTCTTTGGATGTCGTAATTCGTTCGTTCTTCTTGCGTTGTTTGTCTACGATTGTCGTTAGCGCAGCGGAATAACAATAATAATGAAGCTAACAATACACAATCACACAACACAAGATATACGTGGTTCGGAACCGAATGGTTCCTACTCCACGGGCGAGCTCACCGAGCTCTAGTTATGCGCACAACACTAACTATAACACTCCTTCTCGATGAAGCACACTCTCTGAGATTTTAGTTTCACTGCAGATATCGCGATGGGTGAGTGTGTCACTCAGCTTCTTTGGATGAAGCACACTCTCCGAGATTTTAATTTAGACTTTACGAACACTAAAATTCACATAGATAACATTAGCTCAATTAACCTAACTAAAAATCTAATATGTCACTCTAGGACCAAACATATAGAAGTCAAACGTCATTTCATTCGAGAACATGTGGCCAACGGAGCCATACAACTCGAATACGTCGAATCGAAGTCCAACTTGGCAGACCTATTTACTAAACCCCAACCCGAAGTCGAATTCAGTCTACTAAGGCAAAATTTGGGCATGTGCATAGTAAAATAGGAGTTTACAAATTATATTTTTTTATTACTATTTTTTACTTTTCACTTTCATGGAACTAGCATAGGACATACCTTAGACATCATGCACCTATAGATTTAAGGAGCCAATACATCTCACAACACATAGGACTAATGTGTTTGTGTACTTAGCTACGTAGATGGCGTGAGATGTTAGGACCTTACTCCTGGTTCCAGATGTAGAGCTAGTGCATTGCCATGAACCACGGAGTATAATCATATATATTAACCGACTCTGACCAGGACTTGTTGATCCTTTATATCAATCAAGTCAAATAAGAGTTAAACATTATATAGATGAGCTTATTTTCAGTATATTATTTTCAAAATAGTATGGAACATGCTTGGACTTGAAACTTAAACTTAATACCTATATTTTCTTCTTCAAACCCCCCCCCCCCCTCACACTCTTTTCGATATAAGGCAAAAGGGGGAGAAAAAGGGGAAAGTTAAGGGATAATTTTTTTTATAACTTAACTTAAGACTTCATACTTATTCTCATGGCCAAAAGTTAAGTAAATGTGTTCTTTTACTTAACTTTAATTTTTGTAAATTTACTTAAACTTAACTGTTTTAAAAAGGGAGAAAGGGCCAAGTTAAGAAGTCTTCTTAACTTAATTTGTTATTTTTCTTACTAAGGCCAACTTTAAGTAATTGTTAATTACTTAAAGTCTTTCTAAATAGCAAACATCAAGGGGGAGGATTAAGATCTTCTTTCAAGACTCACCCTCGGTCAAGGAGGAGGTTTCCTCAAGGGGGAGACTTGGAAGAAAATCACTACTACTCCTACTTAATCTTTATTATTCTTGATTCTCATGCATATTATTATTCTTCATGCATATTATTTCCTTAACTTTGTAAGTGGGTTTGGCATAGATCAAAAAGGAAGAGATTGTTGGTGTAGTAAGCACCTAAGTCGAACCTGAGTTTTGATTATAGCAAATGATACAAAGTTAAGCTCATATTATTATCTCACGAGCTAAATCGAGTGTGCAGAAAAGTGCTTAAGCTGGAGTTGAAGGCTAGCGACACACGGAGAAAGCCACGGTGGTCGGCCGACACTCGAGTGACTTCGGACGGAGCCGAAGGAATCGAGTGGAAGGCCGGAAGCAAGAGCTACAGAGTAAGTATCGAGGTAAGCTCATGTGTGTGAGCATAAGTGAGGTCGTATCCTCCTTATGGGGATGGTCTTAAGCATAGATCCGACCAAAGACATCCCATGGATGATCTAGGTTGAGATCGGACGGTCAACGGATGTCGAAATAATGTTTTTATTAAGCTAACTTTTGATTTTAGCTAGCATCAGTCGACTGCCAGCTTGGAGAACTCGACTGTTGTCCATCAGTCGACTGCTCACGGTCAGCACTCGACTAATGATGACCATCAGTCGATTGATGGTCAAGGATAAACTTCGAGGAGTCAAGCCTTATCACCTCATTTCAAGGAGATTGGTGCTCAAATCTGATTGGTTGAAGATCCTCTCGAGAAGGGACTCAAAGGATATAAAAGGAGGGCCTCTCATAGGGTTTTCTCATCAATTCTAAGTTCCTTAAAGCCTCCGCAACGCTGTGACTCTCCGACGATGAAGTGCTACTACTACGACGATCTAAGCTTGAGTTTTCATTTCTTATTCGTTAGTATAAGTTTAATTTAGCTTGTCTCTTTCATATTATTATCTCAGAGCTTTTTATAGTAACGAGGAGAGGGGGAGTGTCCCTCTACCTCAAGCTTTTGTGGTTTTTTGTATTCGATTAACTCCTACTTTCAATGAGGAGGAGTTCATTAGTGCTTTGCCCTCCATGCGTGGTCAAGGACAACTAGGGCCTTGGAGTAGTAGCCGTCGGCTACGTGTCACGCCCGCCCTTTCCAGGGGTTTGGAGGGGCGGCGCGACGCGATTGTACATACATGTATTATAGCGGAAGACTACATATACTTCTTACAGCGGAAGACTTTAGACTTTTTTTTTTCTTTCTTTAAAACATAAACAAGCATCATCATTTCATAAGTATTTCTTTTTAAACATAAAACATGCATCATCATTTCATAAGTACTTAGTTCAAGTTCATAAAAATCATCTTAAGGGAAAACATGCATAAGTATAGAACACATAAACAAATCTCCTCCACCATGCCACTACCACACACACTTTGCCCCTCCTGTTGCTCCCTTTAGTTTAGCTACCCTTTACCCTTATCTGCAGTAAAAAGGAACATAAACTATAAGCACATAGGATTAGTAAGATCCTATCCTACTCACAAAACCATACGTCAAGCATTAAGCATAGAGTAGTGACATGATCATATAACACATACGGGCATAAAATTCATATAAACATACAAAGACATATAAGCATGGTATTCATGTAAACATACAAGAACATATAAGCATAGCGCGCATATAAACATACAAGAACATAAAAGCATAGCATGCATATAAACATACCAAAACATAAACATCGCATACATATAGACATTCAAGAACATAAATAAACATAACGTGCATATAAACACATAAGAACATAAGCAAGCATAACATGCATATAACATACAAGAACATAAGCAAGCATAACATGCATATAGACATACAAGAACATAAGCAAGCATAACATGCATATAGACATACAACAACATAAGCAAGCATAACATGCATATAGACATACAAGAACATAAGCAAGCATAACATGCATATAGACACACAAGAACATAAGCAAGCATAACATGTAAACATACAAGAACATAAGCAAGCATAACATGTAAACATACAAGAACATAAGCAAGCATAACATACATATAACATCATAATGATCCAGACATGAAATAAGGATATAAGCAGGATGCTCTTTGAAAACATATATTATAGGTATTTAACATAATCTCAACATATTGGGCCCGACATTGTACCACATCATCATCATCATAGCACGCATCCCTAATAGACCTGAGGTAGCTAATCCCGAACCCACTAGAGTACTAGGCCCGTACTAAGTCCGTCGGCATAGAGGCAGCATAACAGAAGCTCATCCTAAGCCCGTACTTATGACCGTCGACCTAGGGCATATGGGAGCCCATCCCGTACTGAGTCAGTACTACAACCGTAGACCCAAGGGCACGTAGGAGCCCATCCCTTGGACCTTGTTAGGGTCCTGGTACAAGCCATGCAGAAAGTAAAATACATATCATGCTTCTTATCATAACATATCATATTTCTTTTCATAAGCATATCGTGTTCCTTATCATGGCATATCCTGCTTCTTCTTCATATCATAACATATTTCTTCTTTATAACATATCATATTGCTTTTCATAACATATCATGTTCCCTCTTCATAACATATCATCTTCATAACATATCATATTTCTTTTCATACATATCATGTTCCTTCTTTATAACATATCATACATTCATACAATTTACAAGATGATCATGCATTTAACATGGTAATGAGCATAACATAATCATGCATTCCTACAATTAACATGGACATATGGTAGTGACATATAAACCAATCATACTAAACAACTTGAGCAAGGACTACTTAACATCATGCTAACATCACACACATATAGGGCATGGCATAAACATCATGAACAAACATAACATGGTGTGATCTAAACTTCATGGAGTTCTAGCAAAATTTTAAACCCTAACAACTTATATATAATCTAACTAACCACATATTAATTCTTTCGCATATAAATCATAGCATGGAAGGCACTTTGGAGTTTAGATAAGTCTTGGCCAAGAGCTTCAAGGAATCCTAGGGTTCATTTCTTAAATCTTGCTTAGCTATCAACATGTTACCTTCATCTACATTCATAACATAACATAACAACTTATAGATCACAGTGTAATAGACCTAAATGGGTCTTGCCCGAATGGTTCAAGGAACCTAAAGGATCAACCACTTAAATTTAGGTTAACTAACAACATGTTACCTTCATCTATATTCATAACATAGCATGACAACTTATAGATTATAGCATAATAGACCTACATGGGTCTTGGCCGAATGGTTCAAGGAACTTAAAGGATCAACCACTTAAATTTAGGTTAGCTAACAACATGTTATCTTCATCTAACATCAAAACATATCATGAACTCATCTAGAGTATAGCATAGAACATGTTATCTCCATCTAACATCAAAACTTATCATGAACTCATCTAGAGCATAGCATAGAAAAACACATTAGGGGTCCAAAGGGGCTTGGCCGAGAGTCCTAGAAGGGTTTGAAGTTCAACCACTTAACCAAACCCATCTAGAAACCTATCATCATCATATTCATACAAGGTATAGAATGGATCATCATGGAAAACACAAAGAATCATCTTGGCCGAAAGTTTCTTGAAGTTTTAAAGATCTAACACTTAACCAAACCTATTTAGCAACCTATCATCATCATATTCATACAAGGTATAGCATAGATCATCATGGAGGGCACAAGGAAGGGTCTTGGCTGAAAGTTCATGAAGGGATTCATATAATAACATCAATCGAAAACAACTTGTTTGCAGGTGAGGGGATACTTACATCCTTCGCTTTATTAATAGTTGGAAAATACCCTAAGGGATGCCAAACCTAGAGCCTTCTTCTTGCTTGCCTAGCTTTGGGAAAATGGAAGAGAGAGCCTAGGGTTTTCGGTGAGGAAGAAGAAGAAGAGAAGTGGAGAATGAAAAATGGGTTTTCTCTTGTCTCCTCATTCCCTATTTATTCACTTGAAGGTGTCCCTTAGCCTCCCTTACCCTTAACTATCATTTCCCTGCTGGGCTTTTGGTTAGTGGATGCATCTTAGGGCTTAGCTATCTACTAGAGGTTTGGGGTTCAATTCCTAGGCCATGCATCCTTTTTGGCTCTATTTCTTTTATTTTTTGAAAGAGCTCACATAAAGCCCATTATAATCATGCAAAAATTCTTGTAAAATTACTAGGAATTTTTACGGGCGTTACAATCCTTCATACCTTTTAAAAGTTTCATCCTCGAAACTTAGATCAACTCTGGGTACTTCTGTTTCATGTCCTCCTCGCGTTCCCAGGTAGCTTCTTCGTACCGTTGATTTTGCCACAGGACCTTCACTAAGGGCACCTCTTTATTCCTTAGCCTTTTGACTTCTCGGTCTAGTATCTGGATAGGCCGACTTTCATAACTCAGGTCCTCTTGAACTTGCACTATTTGTGGCTCGATCACTTGGTCTGTACTAGAAATGCACTTCTTGAGCATCAAAACGTGGAACACATTGTGAATAGCCAACATCTCTTGAGGCAACTCTAGCTCGTAAGCTACCTTGTCAACTCTCTTCAATATCGGATACGGTCCCACGTAGTGTGGACTCAGCTTTCCCTTCCTTCCAAATCTCATCACTCCCTTTATAGGGGCCACTTTGAGGAATACCAGATCCCCGACTTCGAATTCTAACTGTCTACGCCGCATATCTGCATAGCTCTTTTGTCGGCTCTGAGCAGTTTCAATTCTTTGGCGGATGTTTTGTATAGCTCGGGTGGTGTCGTCAATGAAATCTATTTGGAGTCCCATCCCCTTCTTTTCACCACCCTCGTACCAGCATATAGGAGATCTACATTTCCTCCCATATAGAGCCTCGTAGGGTGTCATTCCAATAGTATCTTGGTAGCTATTGTTGTAGGCAAATTCTGCCAAGCATAAGTATCGGCACCAGCTCCCTTTGAAATCCAGGGCGCAAGCTCGTAACATATCCTCCAGTACTTGATTTACCCTTTCGGTCTATCGGTCCGTCTGAGGATGGAAGGCGGTACTGAATAATAGCTTCGTGCCAAGGGCCTTTTGAACACATTCCCAGAAATGGGAAACAAAATGACCATCTCTGTCAGAAATGATGGTCTTAGGAATCCCATGTAATCTGATAATTTCCTTAGCATATAATTGAGCCAGTTGCTCAGTCAAATAGGTCATCTTGATTGCTAAGAAGTGGGCAGGCTTCGTCAATATGTCCATAATTACCCATATAGCATCATATCCATTTGTCGTCTTGGGAAATCCTGATATGAAATCCATAGAAATATCTTCCCATTTCCATTCTAGAATTTAGATTGGCTGCAGTGTTCCTCCAGGTCTCTGGTGTTCTGCTTTAACCCTCTGGCAGTCGTGCAGAATCGACATCGAGCCATATCTCTTTTTATACCGAACCACCAGAATTTTCTTTTCAGATCTTGGTACATCTTGGTGGTTCCAGGATGCATCGCATAAGGAGTTCTGTGAGCTTCCTCCAATATCTTCTTCTGTAATTCTGGATCATCGGGAATACACAAGCGATCCCTGAGGTAGAGTATTCCACTATCAGAGATACGAAACTCATCATCCTTTCCTTCTAGGACCTCTTGCTTGATCCTCTGAATGCTCGGGTCATGGGTTTACTTTTCCAATATATCGTCGAATAGCGTCAGTGCTATCGTCATAGTCGAGAACTGTCCGAAAATGATTTCAACCCCGTAACGCATAATTTCCTTTTCTAAGGGCTGAGATAATACTGATAGAGGCATCAAGGTCGCGCAGGACTTCCTGCTGAGTGCATCGGCCACCTTGTTCGCTTTTCCTGGATGGTAGAAGATCTCACAGTCATAATCCTTGACGAGCTCGAGCCATCTGCGTTGTCTCATGTTCAGGTCCTTCTGTGTGAAGAAATATTTCAGACTCTGGTGGTCTGTATAAATTCTACACTGAGCTCCATATAGATAATGCCTCCATGTTTTTAGAGCAAAGACTATGGCCGCTATCTCTAGATCATGAGTGGGATAATTCCTTTCATGTTCTTTGAGTTGCCTAGAGGCGTAGGAAATGACCTTGCCGTTCTACATGAGTATAGCTCTGAGTCCCAACTTGGAAGCATCATTGTACATGTCGAAGCCTTCGTTACTATCTGAAAGAGCAAGGATTGGAGCGCTGGTCAGTCTCTTTTTCAATTCTGTGAAACTCTTCTTGCAGGCGTCCGTCCATTCATACTTTTTGTTCTTTCTGGTGAGGATTGTCATAGGGGCTGCAGTTCTAGAGAAATTCTCTACAAACTTCCTGTAGTATCTTGCTAGCCCAAGAAAGCTTCTGATCTTGCTGGCATTCTTTGGTCGGTTCCAATTACTCACATCTTCAATCTTTATTGGGTCTACCATCACTCCGTGCTTGGATATAACGTGACCCAAAAATGATACTTCATCGAGCCAGAATTCGCATTTGGAGAACTTTGCATACAGCTACTTTTCCCGAAGAATCTATAATACCATATTCAGGTGTTCTGCATGGTCTTCTAGGGTTCTCAAATATATCAGTATATCGTCGATGAAAACGATTACAAATATGTCGAGGAATGCCGAGAATACCCGATTCATCAGATCCATGAACATAGCAAGTGCATTCGTCACTCCGAAGGGCATAACTATGAACTCGTAATGTCCGTATCTTGTTCGGAAAGTCATCTTTGGTATATCATCTAGTTTCACTTTCACTTTCACTTGATGATAGCCAGACCTCAGATCAATCTTAGAGAAGACGGTGACACCCTTTAGCTGGTCGAACAGGTCGTCAATCCGCGGTAAAGGGTACTTGTTCTTGATCGTCACATTATTTAGCGCTCTATAGTCTATGCACATTCGCATAGACGCATCTTTCTTCTTCACCAACAGTACTAGAGTTCAGTAACCACATGCATAAGAGCAGGTGGGGGTACTGTCTCATCGACTCTATTACTACGTCTTCCATATATTACTGTCTCATCGACTCTATTACTACGTCTTCCATATATTATTATCTCATCGACCCTATTACTACGTCTTCTAGCCATGTTTATCTTCATATATTAGAATAAGGCTAGTATAAGATTATCATTCATTCATCTATGCATATTTAAACTAAAGGCTAGCATAAGGTTATCATACATATTTTCATGCATTTTTAATTTAAAAGCATTTCTTATCATACATGAACAGAAATAGAGAAGGCATAGAATTTCTTACTTGAAGCAGCAGGATTGGAGCTTGATGTGTGTGTAGTGGAAAGACATATCTGCTCTGATACCAACCTGTCACGCCCGCCCTTTCCAGGGGTTCGGAGGGGCGGCGCAACGCGATCGTACATATATGCATTACAGCGGAAGACTACATATACTTCTTACAGCGGAAGACGTTAAACTTTTTTTTTCTTTCTTTATTTTAAACATAAATATGCATCATCATTTCATAAGTATTTCTTTTTAAACATAGAGCATGCATCATCATTTCATAAGTACTTAGTTCAAGTTCATAAAAATCATCTTAAGGGAAAACATGCATAAGTATAGGACACATAAACAGATCTCCTCCACCATGCCACTACCACACACACTTTGCCCCTCCAACTGCTCTCTTTAGTTTAGCCACCCTTTACCCTTATCTGCAGTACAAGGGAACATAAACTATAAGCACATAGGCTTAGTAAGATCCTGTCCTACTCACAAAATCATACGTCAAGAATTAAGCATAGAGTAGTGACATGATCATATAACACATACGAGCATAACATTCATATAAACATACAAGGACATATAAGCATGGCATTCATGTAAACATACAAGAACATATAAGCATAGCGCGCATATAAACATACAAGAATATAAAAGCATAGCATGCATATAAACATACCAGAACATAAACATCGCATTCATATAGACATTCAAGAACATAAATAAACATAACATGCATATAAACACATAAGAACATAAGCAAGCATAACATGCATATAGACATACAAGAACATAAGCAAGCATAACATGCATAGACATACAAGAACATAAGCAAGCATAACATGCATATAGACATACAAGAACATAAGCAAGCATAACATGCATATAGACATACAAGAACATAAGCAAGCATAACATGCATATAGACATACAAGAACATAAGCAAGCATAACATGTAAACATACAAGAACATAAGCAAGCATAACATGTAAACATACAAGAACATAAGCAAGCATAACATGCATATAACATCATAATGATCCAGACATGAAATAAGGATATATACAGGATGCTCTTTGAAAACATATATTATAGGTATTTAACATAATCTCAACATATTGGGCCCGACATTGTACCACATCATCATCATCATAGCACGCATCCCTAATAGACCCGAGGTAGCTAATCCTGAACCCACTAGAGTACTAGGCTCATACTAAGTTCGTCGGACTAGGGGCAGCATAACATAAGCTCATCCTAAGCCCGTACTTATGACCGTCGGCCTAGGGCATCTGGGAGCCCATCTGCATCGAGTCCGTATTCTACTGTCACGACCCAGGGGCACGTAGGAGCCCATCCCTTGGACCTTGTTAGGGACCTAGTACAAGCCATGCAGAAAGTAAAATACATATCATGCTTCTTATCATAACATATCATATTTCTTTTCATAAACATATCGTGTTCCTTATCATGGCATATCCTGCTTCTTCTTCATTTCATAACATATTTCTTCTTCATAACATATCATATTGCTTTTCATAACATATCATGTTCCCTCTTCATAACATATCATCTTCATAACATATCATATTTCTTTTCATACATATCATGTTCCTTCTTTATAACATATCATACATTCATACAATTTACAAGGCAATGAGTATAACATGATCATGCATTTAACATGGTAATGAGCAGAACATAATCATGCATTCCTACAATTAACATGGACATATGGTAGTGACATATAAACCAATCATACTAAACAACTTGAGCAAGGACTACTTAACATCATGCTAACATCACACACATATAGGGCATGGCATAAACATCATGAACAAACATAACATGGTGTGATCTAAACCTCATGGAGTTCAAGCAAAATTTTAAACCCTAACAACTTATATATAATCTAACTAACCACATATTAATTCTTTCGCATATAAATCATGGCATGGAAGGCCCTTAGGAGTTTAGATAAGTCTTGGCCGAGAGCTTCAAGGAATCCTAAGGTCCATTTCTTAAATCTAGCTTAGCTATCAACATGTTACCTTCATCTACATTCATAACATAGAATAACAACTTATAGATCATAGTGTAATAGAACTAAATGGGTCTTGCCCGAATGGTTTAAGGAACCTAAAGGATCAACCACTTAAATTTAGGTTAACTAACAACATGTTACCTTCATCTATATTCATAACATAGCATGACAACTTATAGATTATAGCATAATAGACCTACATGGGTCTTGGCCGAATGGTTCAAGGAACTTAAAGGATCAACCACTTAAATTTAGGTTAGCTAACAACATGTTATCTTCATCTAACATCAAAACATATCATGAACTCATCTAGAGTATAACATAGAACATGTTATCTCCATCTAACACCAAAACTTATCATGAACTCATCTAGAGCATAGCATAGAAAAACACATAGGGGGTCCAAAGGGGCTTGGACGAGAGTCCTAGAAGGGTTTGATGTTCAACCACTTAACCAAACCCATCTAGAAACCTATCATCATCATATTCATACAAGGTATAGCATGGATCATCATGGAAAACACAAAGAATTGTCTTGGCCGAAAGTTTCTTGAAGTTTTTAAGATCTAACACTTAACCAAACCTATTTAGCAACCTATCATCATCATATTCATACAAGGTATAGCATGGATCATCATGGAGGGCACAAGGAAGGGTCTTGGCTGATAGTTCATGAAGGGATTCACATAATAACATCAATCGAAAACAACTTGTATGCAGGTGAGGGGATACTTACATCCTTCGCTTTGTTAATAGTTGGAAAATACCCTAAGGGATGCCAAACCTAGAGCCTTCTTCTTGCTTGTCTAGCTTTCGGAAAATGGAAGAGAGAGCCTAGGGTTTTCGGTGAGGAAGAAGAAGAAGAGAAGTGGAGAATGAAAAATGGGTTTTCTCTTGTCTCCTCATTCCCTATTTATTCACTTGAAGGTGTCCCTTAGCCTCCCTTACCCTTAACTATCATTTCCCATATTCCTCTAATAGCACAACCCTGCTGGGCTTTTGGTTATTGGATGCATCTTAGGTCTTAGCTATCTACTAGAGGTTTGGGGTTCAATTCCTAGGCCATGCATCCTTTTTGGCTCTATTTCTTTTATTTTTTGAAAAGAGTCCACATAAAGCCCATTATAATCATGCAAAAATTCTTGTAAAATTACTAGAAATTTTTACGGGCGTTACACTACAAACCAAGTAAAAACCCTCGTGTCTTTATTTTTATATTGTGTTTTTCCGCTGCGTTTACTTGTGTCTTGAAATGAATTCGAACAAAAAAGTTTCTATCGCTATTCACCCCCCCCCCCTCTAGCAATCCGCTCGATCCAACATCGGTTTGCTAGTTGGTGTTGCTACGGGTTTTGTAGGTTCGTGTCCTTCATTGAACACTACATTAATAGTCTCTTCAACTCTAAGGGTGTCATGGTTGTATACCCTATAGGCTCTACTTGTAGTCGAGTATCCTAAGAAGATTTTGGTAGAGGTTTTGGAGGTGAACTTTCCTAGGTAGTCCTTAGTGTTCAGGATATGTACATTACATCCAAATACCCTAAAGTAATTGATGTTAGGTACTTTTTTGTGATAGATTTTGTACGAGGTCTTAAGGTGCCTTTTTACCAAAAGAATCCTATTTTGGACATAGCAAGCCGTACTAATGGCTTCTGCCCACAACCTGTCAGGGAGGTTATATTTGTTTAGCATTGTCCTAGTGGCTTCTTGTAGGGTTCTATTTTTACGTTCGACTAGGCCGTTTTGTTGTGGGGTTCTATGACACGAGAATTCATGGTGGTATCCGTTTAGGTTACAGAATTCTGTGAACCTGTGGTTTTCGAATTCACCACCATGATCCCTCCTAAGTCTTTTAATTTTAAGGTTCTTTTGATTTTCGATTAGTTTAAATAGGTTGATGAGTTGATCTAGGGTATCACTTTTATATTTGATGAACCTAACCCAGGTAAACCTAGAATAGTCGTCAATTATGACTAAGCAAAATTGACTACCATTAAGTGACTAAGCTCCATGTGAATCAAATAGATCCATATGTAGGAGCTCAAGAACACTTTTGGTTCGTTCTTGATTAGTTAGTTAATGTTGTGTCCTAGATTGTTTACTTGTTGACAACCATTACAAATTTTATTGTCTAAGTTGTTAAGGTTGGGCAAACCTCTAACTAAGCCACTCTGACTCATCTTATGGACGAGTCTTGGGTGCGAGTGACTGAGTCATCGGTGCCACAACCAAGATTCCTCTTGCTGTGTCATAAGATACTTGGTTGAGGAGTTAAGTAGATTAATAATATAGATGTTGCTATTCCTAGTTCCTTTAAGAATTGTTTTAGAGGTTTCATTTATTTTAATTACACATTCATTTTCTAGAAATATAACCTTATAGTTATTATCACACAACTGACTTACGCTAAGTAAATTATATTCAAAATTTTCAACTAGTAAAACATTTTGAATGATAAAGTTTGAGTTGAGCTCAATATCACCTGATCCGATGATTTTGAGCTTGCCGTTGTTTCCAAAGGCTACCTATCCTTGTCGTTTGAATCAAAGCTTTGAAAACTTAAGTTGATCCCTGGTCATGTGTCGGGAGCAACCACTATCCATCATCCATTGATCCTACACACAAGGTAGTTAGATCGGATTATTGGAATTTAAGGGTTAGTTGAAGATTATTAGTCCTAGGTCATCTCACCCATTTCTACATGATCAAACATGTTATCCTTATGTGTTCTTGTGAGATGAATTCAATTTTACTTGATTAATTTTAATGAATCGAAACTAGTCAACCTTGTATTAGATTCGGATTTGACCCTAAGCTCATCAAGTCACCTTTTCAAGATCATGGCTTCCAGGTCGTGGCGAAGCACAGAGGCCTTCTTTGATCGGAAAAATGACCACTTCTTTAGATAAAGCCAATTTCGAGAAAATAGTAACTTGACTCACTTAAGACCACTTCCTGGTCTAACTAGTCTAGGATACGGAGAGGTAGCTTTAGCTAGTTCCACTCGGTCAAGTGAACCAAACTAGATATGCCTTATCTAGCTCGAGTACCCAAGACTTTGCTTTCCTAGCGTACTATCATCTCGCCGCATCCTGGTACTATGTTATCAAGTTTTGATGAGTTATAGTCCCTATCAAACCATTCTAAAAAGAAAAGGAAGGAAAAACTAAGCATGCAATTTCTAAGTAATAGCACGAACAAGTTTTGTACTAGCTCCCCCGGGACCATTGAATCGGTTCGGTCTTTCCACATAGTAGATTTAGTCCTTGGGAACCCAGTACTGGTTAGATCCTAATTGAGAAATCAAAGTGGTCTTAGGGACCCATGCTTGGACATGTATTCTATTTCGACTTACGATTGACATATATGACTTGTCAGTCGTATTTGAGCTAAACCCAAGCCCAACCTTGTTGTACACGTCCCTTTGCGATCCAAGTAAGAGGTCAAGTCCCTTGGATCCCAAAGTGAACATTTCCAATGTGTTCCTAAGATCTTCGACTTGACTTTTTAAAAGTGAGTTCTCAGCTTCGAGCTTTTCGACTCGAGTTGAGTCCTCCTCTTGAACTTGACTAGTCGAAGAGGTTGGGGAGACCTCGTGTTTAAGGAGTTTAACCTCCTCGAACATGGTCTCGACCTTGGACTTGGACTTATCTAACTTCCTAGTTAGAAACTTAATTTCATTATATAAAGTACTAATGAGGGACTGGCTTACCTTGAGAGTATCTCTTGAACCGGATGCATATCCGTGCCTTGTCTTGAATAGAGATTCGTAGTCCGATTCATCCTCGGGTTCAGATTCTTGCTCAGATTCGGACTCCTGCTTTGATTTGGTTGGTTTAGCCATGAAGATGAGGTCATCGTCTTCTTCCTCTGATGCCTCTTCCCACGTAGCATTGAGCGCCTTCTTGAACTTTGGTGCTTTTTTTTAGCTTTGGACATTCTGACTTGACATGTCCGAATCTGTTACATTCATAACACCTAATGTTAGAACTAGCTTTAGATTTACCTTCCTTGGGTTGAGTGACGGGTCATTTTCGGCTCTTGATCATCCTCTGAACTAGGTTGACTTGTTCGGTCTCCATCTCCGGATCAACCTCCGACTCATACTCGTCTTCTTCTTCCTTCGGGGGTGGCTTACTTGCGGGTTTCTTCTTTTGACCTACAATAAGAGCTATACCTTTCTCGGGTACCGAATTAGACTGTTCATGGAGTTCGAATTCTGAAAATAATTCATCTAACCTAATTTTTGATAAGTCCTTAGAGACCTTGTAGGCATCGACCATGGATGCCCACAAGGTAGTCCTAGGAAATGAATTCAAAACATACCTTATTAGGTCACGGTTTTCGACCTTTTGTCCGATGGCGTGCAAATTGTTGACAATGTCTTATACTCGAGCGTGTAATTGAGTCCCTGTCTCATGTTCCTGCATTTTTAAATTATATAATTTATTAAAAAGAATGTCCCATTTGCATACTTTTGCTTCGTCGGTTCCTTCGTGTAGCTCCACTAATTTGGTCCACGAGTCCTTTGCACTGATGAAGGGGCTGACGCGATTGAGCTCCTCCTTGGACGAACCACATTAGAGGATTTGAGTCGCCTTGGCGTCAGCTTCGACTTGTCTTTTTGTAGCATTTGTCCATTGGTCATAATCCAAGGATTCACCCACTTCGTTAGTCGGAAGTGTGAATCCTGTTTGGATGATGATCCACATTTCGATTTGGGACTTAAGGAAGCACTCCATCTGACCCTTCCAATAATGGAAGTCATCTCCATTGTAAAACGGAGGTCGGACAGTGCTAAAACCCTCGAGATGGGCGATTGACACAAAAAGAGCAAGTAAAACAAAGAAATCTAGCAACGACAAAAACAAACGAAATGTACCAAGACTTGCGTCTTGGATTAGTAGTGCAGGAGAGAATTTAAATGAACAAAAAAGACTCAAAAAATTTAAAATAATTCTGTAAAAAAAATAGATTGGTGGTTTCACCAAATCTTAGCACCCCCGGCTCTGATACCAATTGTTGGATCGTTTAGAGTCGCTAGAGGGGGGGGGGGGTGAATAGCGAAAGAAAAAATTTCTCATTCGTTCGATTAGAAATGAGTACGCAGCGGATAAAAAAAGGAAACAAGATATTTTACTTGGTTCACAGTCTTTCAACTACTAGTCCAAGGCCCTAGTGGTCCGAGACTACGTACGGAGAGAAAAACACTAAAGTACTCCTCCTCGTTGGAGGTAGGAGTGAAATGATTACAAGAAAACTCAGGGTAGAGTGACACTCCCCCTCTCCTCGTTACGATTAAAACTCCCAAAAATAAACATAACAATATATGATATGAACTTTAAAATAGAGCTTTTATCGACGACCTAATAGATGGAATTTGAAAGAAGATCTCTGGTCGTCGTCTCGGTAGCACTTCGTCGTAGGCTTGTCAGAGAGTCGAGGCATTGCGATAGCACTTGGAGGCTTTTGGAATCACTTAGAATTGATGGAAGAAGGGTTAGAGAACCCCTACTTTTATAGCCTTGGAAACCCTAGATGTTCAATTCTTCAACCAATGAGAACAAGCCTCCTATCCCTTCAAAAATGGAGATAAGCTTTAACTCCCCTCGAAGCTGATCCTTGACCATCAGTCGACTGCTACCATTACCAGTCGACTGCTGAAGGCATCAGTCGACTGATGCAAGCCATCAGTCGACTGATGGCATGGTTTCCAGCTACAATGAAGAGTTAGCTCGAAAATGCAATTAATATAAGTAAGTTCGATGGTCGTTTACCATCCGATCTCGCCTTAGACCTTCCATGGGAAGCCTTGGTCAGATCGACGCCTAAGGATGTCCCCGTCGGAGGGCATGCCCTTACTTACTCTCACTCACACGAGCTTACCTCAGCTTTTACCTTTGAAGTTTCGCTTTCGGTCTTCACCCGAGTTCTTCGTCTTTCTCCGAAGTCCTCCCGATATCGCCCGATCACCATGGTTCCCTCCGGGTGTCGCTGACCTTCAGCTTTAGCTTAGCAATTCTGCACACTTGACTCAGCTCGTGAGATAATAAAATGAGCTTAACTTTGTATCGTTTGCTATAATCAAAACTCAAGTTTGACTTAGGTGCCTACTGCACCAACAGTACAAAACCAGTTTATGTTGATTTTATAAAATTAGCTCAAATGTTGTTCTGATATTTCAATATTATTGGGTTTCCGGCACCACGGCGAGTGTGTGTTCGAACATGTTTCGTAAACATGTGCACAGCGGAAGAAATAAAAATAATAAATATAATTTATTACAACACACACATCACACACATGCATAGTACAACATGTGTAGACATAACCGTAGTTTCAAATTTTGGAATAAAAGGAAATTTATTCTACGTATACCTGACGTATCACGTGTAGCGGGAAAGGCATCAACCGGAGCGATCCTCGCTAGAATCGCCTCTATCCGTATCCACGCCGAGTATCTTCGGAATGACTTCACAAAGTCACGAGCCTCATCTTCGTACGAGTCACTATCCTCGTGTCAAAGACGATGTGATCGAGAGAGGATCACAATCCGAATCAAAATTCTGATTCAAAATGAGTCCTCAAAAACTCGCTTCTCTGAAGAGGTATTCGTCAACTGTTTGACGAATCCTTCATCCTCCACATATGAGGATTACCGGAGATCGAATCCCCGGCAAAGTAGCCGCTGTCAGAGCTCCAAACGTCATCCAAACGATGCTCTGACACGAAGGAAACAAGCTGTCCAGAAAACTGGACAGCTTGGTGGAGGAATTAGTGCCGGCCAAAGGGAAGAGGGCCAGCAAGTCCTTAGTCACTGGAGCCAAGGAGAATCACTGGAGGGTCGCCGGAGGATCGCCGGCTGAAGGATGGATGCCGACAACAACTTGGACGGCGGCACAAGGGGTGGGCGGCGGCTAGGGTATGGGCGTCGACCACAAGAGGAGAAAAGGGAGGGGCGGCAAGATTAGATTAGGGCTTTCACAAAACCCTTAAGCCCTATTTTATAGAGAACAAATTTTCCTAATGGTTATTGGTTCATAACCAAAACCCGTTAACCCGCTCCATTAATTTAAGTTAAAATAAACCAAACCGATTTGGTCTATTTTAAGTTAAAACGAACTGAACCAACTTTGGTTCATTCGTTTAAAACAAACCAAACCCCTTTGGTTTATTCTCCACCATTGGATTAGAACCAAACCAATTTGGTTCATCCATCATGTCTTCATAAGACACAACCCATCCACGCTTCCATTGCAACTAAAATGATTTCATGCTCGCTCCTTATTTGGTCCAACAAAACCTAGTTTCTCTCGGTCTGAGAATCTCATTCTCAAGCTCATTTTAAATGCTTCGGATTACGCTCGTCGTGCGTGTGACCACATAGGTTCTCAGTTTATGTTGGTCATCTATAATTAACCATTAATTATAGAATGATCATGAGTGGTACCTAGTAATACATCATGATCCCCAATTAACCGAAAAGATCAACGGTTGATCCAGAACTATTTCTGAAACCCTTCAGCAACTAAAATGAATCGTGCTCCATTCCCTTCACTCATCTTATACCCACTTGGTTTAGGACATGGTCTATAGTGTCAGTCCCCACTAGGTTGACTATGTCACACCTAGCCCAAGTATCATTTCCTCTTCCTACGGATTCTAGTTACTGCACATGTATCCAAGAGTACCTTACTCTAAACATGTAATGCTTTGGCCAAAGACTTTAGTAACAATCCGACGAGAGGCCATGGGTATACATCTCCTCGCAAGGAGTAGTGAATCCTTTATTGGCTATTCAAACACCTTCGATAACTTCGACTTATACCCAATCATCCCGGGTCCACATCTCCTCAGAGATGCTTGCTTAAGATGTCAAAGCATAAGTCTTCATGATCATGATGACTTGAATACCGCAAGTCAAAGGAACATCGCACTTAAGTTGCAGTAAGAATTTCATTGACATATCTATATATGCAGGGAACCATATGAAGTCTTACGGTTGGTCACTCCAATGAACTAGTTACCATAACTAGCATCCACAATTAACTCCGAACATCACAATGTCTCCTGCCAGTGAGAATCGGCTGCTTGGATACACCAAGGAGTATACCTCGTGCTAGTCTCGACAGATTTGATAGTGTCCTAATCCATCAATTCATCGACTAGGGATAATTTCTATACATCACAATTACACATGTAGAGATACTCACTAGTTGTGATCCAATCACAAATTCTCTCATGCTGTGAATCGTATCATGGATATTCAGTAAATGAGTTTAAGATCTAATCAAATACATGAGAACATGTATACTCAAATAGTGAATCTTCATTTATCATATAAATAGTTCAAACATAAGGCGATTGCCTTAGGACATCTCTCATATATTACTAACAAACTCCCACTTGGCCTAATGTCAATCGCTATGGTATCCAATACCATAGGCTCTAACATGACCCTCAAACTTACTTTGAGATAATGCCTTAGTCAAAGGATCTGCTAAGTTCCTTTCAGTGGGTATTTTCTCGATTTGTATTTTCTTCCTACTAATTATCTCTCTGATCATATGATAGCAGTGAAGCACATGTTTGGATCGTTGATGAGACCTTGGCTCTTTCGCCTGTGCAATTGCTCCATTGTTGTTGCAGTAGACCGGTATTGCTTCAACAATGGCTGGAACCACACCAAGTTCATAAATTAACTTCTTGATCCAAACCGCTTCCTTTGTTGCTTCCGAAGATGCAATGTATTCTGTCTCAGTGGTAAAATCTACTACAGTGCCTTGTTTGGAACTTTTCCAACTTACTGTGCCCCCATTCAAGGTGAACACGTATCCAGACTGAGACCTGGAATCATCCTTGTCTGTCTGGAAGCTAGCATCCATATACCCGCGTATCACCATGTCCCCTTCTCCATATATTAGGAACACATCCTTAGTTCTTCTCAAGTACTTAAGGATTGTCTTAACAGCTGCCCAATGATCCATTCCTGGATCAGACTGGTATCTACTCGTGACACTCAGAGCATACGATACATCGGGCCTCGTACATAACATAGAATACATGATAGATCCTATTGCGGATGCATAGGGAATCTTACTCATGCAAATCCTCTCGTCTTCTGTGTGTGGACACATAGACTTCGAAAGGTGTATCCCATGTCTGATGGGTAGGAAACCTTTCTTGGATTCCGACATGCTAAACCTCTTTAGCACTCGGTCTATATATGTAGGCTGCGAAAGACCAAGCAACTGTTTCGATCTATCTCTATAGATCTTAATCCCGAGGATGTAGGTTGTTTCTCCCAGGTCTTTCATGGAGAATGTCTTGGACAACCAAATCTTAACTGACTGTAAGACTGAAACATCATTTCTTATAAGTAATATGTCATCGACATACAATACTAGGAACATGACTGCACTCCCACTAACCTTCTTGTACACACAAGGTTCGTCTAGATTTTGTGAGAAATCAAACTTTTTGATTGTCTCATCAAAACGGATATTCTAGCTCCTGGATGCTTGCTTCAACCCATATATGGACCGTCGCAATTTGCATACCTTGGTTTTATCAACAGATGTGAAACCCTCAGGTTGTATCATATACACGTCCTCGAGCAGGTTTCCATTAAGGAAAGCTATTTTCACATCCATTTGTCATATCTCATAATCATAATGAGCCGCTATGGCCAGGAGCATCCGAATGGATTTAAGCATAGCAACAGGCGAATAGGTTTCGTCATAATCAACACGTTGCTTTTGACGATATCCTTTCGCCACCAGTCTAGCCTTATAGGTAATCACATTACCATCCATGTCCGTTTTCTTCTTGAAAACCCACTTGCACCCTATAGGTTTTATGCCTTCAGGTGGGTCAACCAAGTTCCAAACTTTGTTTTCATATATGGAATCCATTTCTGACTTCATGGCTTCAAGCCACTTATCCCTTTCTGAACTTGTCAAAACTTCTTCATAACTGGTAGGCTCCTCATCATCAATGAGTAACACGTCGTTCGATTCACTTACGAGAAATTCATATCTCTCAGAAATATTGCGTGTTCTACCAGATCTACGAAGATATGGTGTTTCAATAGGTCCAGCCAATGGCTCATCACTATGAGTTATTGGCTGTTGTGCTTCACCAGGTATCTCATCAATGTCTATTTGAGTCTCTCGAGCCTCCTCAATCTCGACGACACTCCTACTGTTTTCTTGCAAGAGAAACTCTTTTTCTAGAAACACAGCCTGCCTTGAAACAAACACCTTTTGTTCCACAGGATGATAGAATTGGTAACCCCTTGTTTCCTTAGGATATCCAATAAATAGACATTTATCAGACTTAGCTTTCAATTTGTCTGATACAGTCTGCTTCACATAAGTAGGATAACCCCATATCTTCAAGTAAGATACATGAGGTTTCTTACTATTCCATATCTCATATGTAGTGGAGACTACCTTGGTTGGCATTCTGTTTAACAAGTAAATAGCTGTCTGAAGTGCATAGCTCCAAAAGGACTTGGGAAGATTCGTATGATTCATCATTGACCTGACCATGTCCAACAAGGTCCGGTTACACCTCTCAGATACACCGTTATGCTGTGGTGTATATGGCGGAGTCCATTGAGACAATATACCATTGTCTCTTAGATAATCTAAAAACTCTTTACTTAAGTATTCACCACCTCGATCCGATCGAAGTATTTTAATACTCTTGTCAAGTTGTTTCTCTACTTCATTTTTGAATTCTTTGAACCTTTCAAAGACTTCAGACTTGTGTTTCATCAAGAACACATACCCAAACTGTGAGTGATCATCAGTGAAGGTAATGAACTGCTATAGCCTCCCAAAGCTTGAGTTGACATAGGTCCACATACATCAATATGTATTAGACCTAGCAACTCTCCCACTCGTTCACCTTTTCTTGTAAAAGGTAACTTAGTCATCTTGCCTTTTAAGCATGATTCGCATGTATCGTATGAATCCAATTCAAACGATTCTAGAATTCCACATCGGTGTAATTCGGACATGCGTTTCTTGCTCACATGGCCAAGATGACAATGCCACATGTAGGAGTCTACTTGATTATCTTTTCGAGCATGCTTGTTGCTCGCTTCGATATTGAAAATGTCATTGGATACGTCCAATGTATAAATACCATTGCTTAAAGTTCCAGTCCCATAAAGAATGCCATTCAAAGTTATGTAACAACAATTGTTACTAAAAGTTAAATGGTACCCATTTCTATTTAAACAAGAAATAGAAATGATGTTCTTTATCAACGAAGGAACATAAAAGCAATTGTCCAGTTTTAAGACAAGTCCTGTAGGGAGTTTCAATAAATATGTTCCGATGGCGAGTGCAACAACCTTTGCTCCATTCCCAACACGTAAATTTGACTCTCCCTTGACAAGTCTTCTTCTATTCCTTAGCCCATGTATGTCATTACATAAATGTGAGCCACACCCAGTATCCAATACCCAAGTGTCTGAGGAAATAGAATGGCAATCAATAACGAAGATATATAAAGAAGATGGAGCATCTTATGCCTTATTCTTCTTCACAGACTCAAGATAAATCTTGCAATTTCTTTGCCAATGACCCTCCTAGCCATAATGATGGCAAGTGCCCTTTTGAGTTGTTTCTGCCTTTTTATCCTTTTTCTTCTTCCCCTTCTGTTGTTCCTTTGACTCCCTCTTAGAATCTTTCTTCGAGGAATCAACTAACAGCACCATCCCCTACTCATGCTTCTCATAACGCTCCACAGTCTTTAGCATGTTGAGCAGTATCACAGATGAACCTTCTTGCATCTCAGAGGTGAAGAGGAGCTTGGAGACTTCGAACCTTTCGAATCTCACTTGTTCATCGACCAACTCATAAAGATGAAAGACTATGGTATGAGCATCCATATGCTCATGCTGCTTCCGCAGCTCAGGTACCATCACGGCTAGCATGATGCAACTCACCATTTCAGAATCAGTCACATGTTTCTGATAGGCTAACAATTGGTTCAGAGTTGCATTGTCACTAGGACGGGCGGGAAAGGCGCTTCGAGGACATTCGCAAGCTTTTCAACCTTGAGAACAATTCTCAGGTTGAATCCAAAAGCCAGTCCAAGAAGTTTGACCCAGTCAATTTATTTGAATCCAAGATAGAGTGCAAATTCAAAGACATCATGATCAATCAATTATCCTAGAAATACAAATCGAGCATATATGAGAAAGATGATTTAAAATGTATCGATATACATTCATAAATCCCATTCATTTTTTAAATTTCAAAAACCCAAAAATCACTTCGGGAGATCATAGGTCCATCTCCGAATGGGCTGATATCCAACATAGATATGAATAACCTTGGAGAGAGTCCAACAAGCCATTCATAGCTACGATGGTAGGTATCAAATATACCGATTGCATATCACATATATACAACTATCACAATGTGCTATCAACTAATTAAATGTTCACACATACATCGGATTGTTAACAAATTAACAAGTATGCATCATATGCATAGCACCCAACTTCACCTCCCTTCACATCGATCTTGGAGAGAGTCCAACAAGCCGATGCTCCAGGTTAAAGCCAACCTATTAATCAAGACATAGTTTTAATATGGTTAGAGCGCATTCAACCAATTAGCCCGGCTTGGAGAGAGTCCAACAACCAAAGATAACGATTGACCTCTGACTCTTACCATATTAGTATTAAACTATTCCATGGTTTGAACATGTTCGGGTTCTAGCCGGGCATGGAGAGAGTCCAACAACCCAAACAAGAAATGGAACTCTGGTTCTAACCATATTAATGGAAGGTGTAGGCTTTAATATTGAGTAAGGGTTTTTTATGTCTCATCCTCTTTGCATACAAATAACTATTATCTACATGGCATGACATACATCTACATGTCACAATACGCATGGCATAATGATATGCATCTAATGCAATTACATGACATACAATTATGACATGTACAAAATTTTCTTATATGTCATAACTATTTATGGAAATAAAATATGTTTGAGATTTGATTCTCCAAATCAAATCATGATTAAATTAGGAAACAAATTTACAAATCTAATCACATATTTTATTTGTGGAAAGTGTTGATTAAGGAAAGTCAATTTAGGAAACAAATTTACTAAATCATCAAAACTACTTATGGAAATAAAATATTTTTAAGATTTGATTTCCCAAATCAAATCATGATTAAATTAGGAAACAAATTTCCAAATATAATCAAATATTTTATTTATTGAAAATATCAATTTCCATAAATACTTCTAACTTTCCAAAAGTAGAAGATTTCCATAAATAGTTCTAGACTTTCCAAAATTAAAAATTTCCATAAATACTTCTAACTTTCCAAAAGTAGAAAATTTCCATAAATACCATTACGACTATCGCAAAACAATTTTACGATTATGTCGAAACACAACCTAGCTCTGATACCACTGTTGGGTTTTCGGCACCGCGGTGAGTGTGTTCGAACATATTCCGTAAACATGTGCACAGCGGAAGAAATAAAAATAATAAATCTAATTTATTACAACACACACACCACACACATGCATAGTACAACATGTGTAGACATAACCGTAGTTTCAAATTTTGCAATAAAAGGAAATTTATTCTACGTATACCTGACGTATCACGTGTAGCGGGAAAGGCATCAACCGGAGCGATCCTCACTAAAATCGCCTCTATCCATATCCATGCCGAGTATCTTTGGGATGACTTCACAAAGTCACGAGCCTCGTCTTCGTACGAGTCACTAGCCTCGTGTCGAAGACGATGTGATCGAGAGAGGATCACAATCCGAATCAAAATTCGGATTCAAAACGAGTCCTCAAAAACTTGCTTCTCCGGAGAGGTATTCGTCAACCGTTTGACGAATCCTTCGTCCTCCACCTATGAGGATTACCGGAGATCGAATCCCCGACAAAGTAGCGGCTGTCAGAGCTCCAAACGTCGTCCAAATGACGCTCTGACATGAATGAAACAAGCTGTCGAGAAAACTGGACAGCTTGGTGGAGGAATTAGCGCCGGCCAAAGGGAAGAGGGCCAGCAAGTCCTTGGTCACCGGAGCCAAGGAGGATCACCGGAGGGTCGCCGGAGGATCGCCGGCTGAAGCTTGGACGCTGGCAACAATTTGGACGGCGGCACAAGGGGTGGGCGGCGGCTAGGGTATGGGCGCCGACCACAAGAGGAGAAAAGGGAGGGGGCGGCAAGATTAGATTAGGGCTTTCACAAAACCCTTAAGCCCTATTTTATAGAGAACAAATTTTCCTAATGGTTATTGGTTCATAACCAAAACCCGTTAACCCGCTCCATTAATTTAAGTTAAAATAAACCAAACCGATTTGGTCTATTTTAAGTTAAAACGAACCGAACCAACTTTGGTTCATTCGTTTAAAACAAACCAAACCCCTTTGGTTTATTCTCCACCATTGGATTAGAACCAAACCAATTTGGTTCATTCATCATGTCTTCATAAGACATGGCCCATCCACGCTTCCATTGCGACTGAAATGATTTCATGCTCGCTCCTTGTTTGGTCCAACCAAACCTAGTTTCTCTCGGTCTGAGAATCTCATTCTCAAGCTCGTTTTAAATCCTTCGGATTACGCTCGTTGTACGTGTGACCAAATAGGTTCTCGGTTTATGTTGGCCGTCTATAATTAACCATTAATTATAGAACGATCAAGAGTGGCACCTAGTAGTACATCATGATCCCCAATTAATCGAAAAGATCAATGGTTGATCCAGAACTATTTCTGAAATCCTTCAGCAACTACAATGAATCGTGCCTCATTCCCTTCACTCATCTTATACCCACTTGGTTCCGGACATGGTCTATAGTGTCAGTCCCCACTAGGTTGACTACGTCACACCTAGCCCAAGTATCATCTCCTCGTCCTACGGATTCTAGTTACTGCACATGTATCCAAGAGTACCTTACTCTAAACATGTAATGCTTTGGCCAAAGATTTTAGTAACAATCCGATGAGAGGCCATGGGTATACATCTCCTCGCAAGGAGTGGTGAATCCTTTATAGGCTATTCAAACACCTTCGATCACTTCTACTTATACCCAATCATCCCGGGTCCACATCTCCTCAGAGATACTTGCTTAAGATGTCAAAGCATAAGTCTTCATGATCATGATGACTTGAATACCGCAAGTCAAAGGAACATCGCACTTAAGCTGTAGTAAGAACTTCATTGACATATCTATATATGCAGAGAACCATATGAAGTCTTACGGTTGGTCACTCTAATGAACTAGTTACCATAACTAGCATCCACAATTAACTCCGGACATCACAATGTCTCCAGCCAGTGAGAATCAGCTGCTTGGATACACCAAGGAGTATACCTCGTGCTAGTCTCGATAGATTTGATGGTGTCCTAATCCATCAATTCATCGACTAGGGATAATTTTGATACATCACAATTACACATGTAGAGATACTCACTAGTTGTGATCCAATCACAAATTCTCTCATATTGTGAATCGTATTGTGGTCATTCAGTAAATGAGTTTAAGATCTAATCAAATGCATGAGAACATGTATACTCAAATAGTGAATCTTCATTTATCATATAAATGATTCAAACATAAGGCGATTTTCTTAGGACATCTCTCATATATTACTAACAAATACAAGCACCTCAACCTTGCTCAATTTGAGGTCACTATGGTACTAAATGTGAAACATCAACACCACTTTGGTGTTGGAATTGAAAATCAACACCAATGTGGTGCTGGTTTTTGAATATCAAGACCATAATAGTGTTGAATTTGAAACCTCAACACCACTTTGTGATTGGAAATTTTTTATCAACACTAATGCATTGCTGGAATTGGAATATCAACACCACTATGTTGCTGGAATTTGAAAATCATCACCTCTCGATGTTATTTTAAATATCTAAACAATTATAGTGATGATGTTTCAAGAAGAGTACTACAGTGTTGCTGAATTTAAAATATCAACACTGTTGGGACCAATTTGATGCGCTAGAGGGGGTGAATTCCATTGTTTGATTTCTCACGATTTCACTGTTGGAGAAATCGACTCAGGTCACGATTAACTAGACTCGAGTAGGGTTTTGATGTTTGACAATGGGTTGATAATGAGTTTGACCATTATTTGATAATATGGGTTTGACCATATGTTGACAATATGACAAGTGGATGATTGGATATCCAAAGTCATATGTGGGAGATTATTTGAGGAAGAATGTTGAAGCAATCGAACCTCAAGTTAAGGTTGACTAGGCTCGAGTGAGACTAGAGGAGAAGTCCAAGTTTGAAGACTTGGCAAAGGAAAGTCCAAGAATGGCCTTGGCATGGAAAAGTCCAAGTATGGATACATGGCAATGGAGAAGTCCAAGTTTGGATACTTGGCAAATGGAAAGATCAGGGTGTAGTCTTCGCCATATAAGTCCAAGTGTGTAGTCTTAGTGATGAAAGTCCATGTTTGGATACTTGATAAATGAAAAGTCCAAGGGTGTAGTCTTGGCCACGTAAGTCCAAGGGTGTAGTCTTGGCAGTGAAAGTCCAAATATGGATATTTGGAAAAGAAAAATACCAAGAGAGTAGTCTTGGTCATATAAGTCCAAGTGTGTAGTCTTGGCGGCGTGCGTGTAAGTTAAAGGGTGTAGTGTTGGTGGTGTAAGATCCAAGAGCATGACATAGTTGATGGAAGCACCTAAAGGCTAGTGTGAATGATGAATGAGTCATAGAATACTCGGATGGATTCTTAAGGTGAGGCCGATAGAGGTGGCTAGAAGGCTAAGGTCTAAGCTAAGGGTGGTTGATCAAGTATAAGGGGATCATACTTGGGTTAAACCTCACTTTTGAGGTTTGCCAGTCGATTTATGGTATTGGCCAGTCGACTGGTCTAGTGTTCAGCACTCGGGAGCCTAGTCATCTCGGAGCAGTCGATTGAGATTATGACCAGTCGACTAGTCGTGTAGTCAACTAAGGCTTGACTTCCAACTAAGTGCTCTGGTAGTCAACTGGTTGGTTGCACCAACCGACTAGTCCACAACAGTCGACTGCTAATGATGGGCAGTCGACTGGTGTTAGTGGGCACGAACACAGAATGTCTCATAGTCGACTGGGGAGTCGACTATTGGCTTGGCAATCTACTGCTCAGGTATACGTTGGATAAAATCTAACGTGGATTAGTTCATTGTAAGACAATGACATTATGGGCAGTCGACTAGGGTCTTTTTGCATTCGACTGCTAAGCAGAAATCTAGGTCGTGCGGAGGCTTAAAAGGAGCTTGTGAAGGAGGATTTCAATTAGCAGTTTCTTAGGGGATTTTGAGGTGAAGTGTTTGTCACGCCCCTAAGGAGACCCCGCCAGACGAAAATCCGGTAGCATCTCCCCTGTACGGGTGACAATGCCAATTTACATACAAGGCCTACACGACCAATATACATCGGTCAACACGACCGGAATCCAAACACACACGCATGTAATAAAATAGGCCTCTGGCCATCAACAAAAATAAATGAGTAACATCTATCACAACTAGACTTACCCCTTCTGCCATCTGGGCAGGAATACTCAACCAAAACTAATCCAAACAAAACCGAATAAAGGTCCATAAGGACACCAAAAATCCACGAATACAAATATCATTCTCCAAACCTAAACATGTCCTCTAATCAAAATGTCCAAAGCATAGAAACAAATAACAAATAAAAACTTTCACGAGTGGGGTTTGCCAGCTGCACTCTCCTGATAGCTTCATCCTGAAATAGATATAAATCAATGGGGTAAGTTCAAAGAACTCAGCGGGTATAGTAGATATGCAAAGTAAGGTATAGCTAACAATAAAAATCATGCCAGTACAGTCTCACATAAATAGGGTATGCAAGCAAGAAATACAAAAGGACTGTACTTACCTGAATCTCCTACCCTGATATAAAAGCATGTGCCTGACTAGAAGTAATAAAGTCCTCACCATATATATAAATATGTATCCTGTATGCATGACAATCATATGCACATCAAAGGCATCAATAAAAATGCAGCAAACACAATACAAATGTGATCCGTGCAAAGTGCATGTCGTGCCAATGACATGGTCACCCTTGACGCCAGTCAGCCGCCTCACACGCGATGGTGAAACCGAGTGGGTAGGGCTATGACAACTGTGCACTCTGCCATCACTGCTCCTGAGTGACCGAGTGGACAGGATGCTGTCGGAGTACACCTATCCTCCTGCCCCAAAAAGAGTGGGGGAGCTAAGCTCTCATCTCATGGTGTCATAGACCAGAGGAGGGATCCCTGCCCGCTACCACGCTGCCTCATCACTACCCATGAGCGGACCAGCGGAGCCTGATAGAGCAACTGCACACACCTTCCTGATGTACCACTAACCCATGAGTGGCAGTGTGTGCAGGCCATGTAACTGGCTGCGAGCTCAACAATAATGGAACCCCATCCAGCCAGCATGCAATCATGCAAGATGATGCATGATACTAAAGCATGTCAATCCTACTCAAAATACCTATCCGAATAATATGTACAATCAATATGTACATATCCATAATCCAAGTAACTATGATCCAAATAAAAACAGGGAAGATAAAATCATAACCTATCACATGCATGTATCAAGTAGGCACCAACTATATACTAGGCATATAAACATGAAAATTATTGCATGCTATCCTAACTAGCATATCAACAATGACTATATCTAAAAGATAAGTCAAAATACCCGCCTGAATATAAATATCCGCAAGAATGAAAACGTCACGATCGAGGACCTGCCTCGTGACCAAAACATGCATATAGCATAACTATAGTTAAGCACAAAAATGCAATTCACCGACATATCGAATACTTAATCAATTTCCTTCATAACCCAATTAATCCAAACTATTTCCAATTTTCACTAATTTTCCCACCATCCTATTAAATCTTTTCCTACCAAAAATATCCATACAATTAATTTAGCCCACTAAATCTATTGATAAAAATTTTGATTAATTAATGATAAGCTAATTAATCAATTAAACCTGGATTAACCCGCATTTTAACAACCTAAGCCAAATAAATAAAATTTAATGACTTTTAATTTATCCAATAATTGTACCAATCAATTTACCCAACTAATTCCTAATCAATTAACCTAATTCATCACCTACAAAAATCCTCAAGATCATACAATATCAAGATAGTGGTCGCTACGGTGGCGTGTCTACGGCCGTGATGGCGGTGTAGCCGTGCGATTGCGATGGTCGGTACTAGACGGCAGGTGGTCCCGCCCGCTAGCCCTGGCGACAGGGGACACACGGCGGCAGCACCCACCCCTCTTGTGGAGCAGCGCGAAAGGGAAAACGGCGACGGAAGGCAAGGGGTTGCCGGCGATCCTGTGACTACAGGCGCGGGGGAAAAAAATAGTGGCGATGCGGCAAACCTGCGGCGGCCTGAGCACCGGGAAGGCGAGCGTCGGCGGCGCAGGGGAAGAGGAGGCTCGGGCGGTCCTGTGGCCGTAGAGGTCGGCGCTCATCGTCTAGGGCAGAGGAGTCCGACGATGATCCTGTGGCCGTGGAGGCCGGTGTCACGCCCGCCCTTTTCGAACCCAGAACCCGGAGGGGTGGCGCGTGACACGACCGTACATACATACATTACATACAGCGGAAGACTTTATACATACTTCTTAATTCTTACAGCGGAAGACTTTAGACCTATATTTTTTTTTCTTCTAAAACATAAACATGCATTGACATATATATATACATATATATATATATATATATATATATATATATATATATACTTCTTCTTTTTAACATAGAGTATGCTTCATAACATGTATAGATACTTCTTCTTTACTTCTTCTTATCAACATAGAGCATGCATCATATATATAGACCTAACGGATCCTCTCCACCATGCCACTACCATACACATTGGCCCCTCCTGCTGCTCCCTTTTAGTTTATCCATCCCTTACTCTTATCTGCAGTACGAGGGAAAGATAAACTATAAGCACATAGGCTTAGTAAGATCCTGTCCTACTCACAAAAACCATACATCAGCATTAATCATGGCATGTAACATTCATAACATATAAGCAATATAACATGTAACATACATGGCGTAATCAACTTAACATGTAGCATAAGTAACATAAGTAAACATAACATGTATCATCCATAACATGGCAGCATAACATGTATCATCTATAACATAACAGCATATCATGTAAATGTATGACTTAATCAAACATAACATATAACATACGTAACTTAGCAAAACAACATAACATACAACATATTTGTATGACATCTCAAACATAACATACATCCTATGTAACATAGTGGCATAATCATGGCATATCAACATAACGTGTGAACATAACAATCTAAATCATGTAACATATGCAAGATTCTTTTGAAAACATATATTATAGGTACGTAAACATAATTCTCAACATATTTGGGCCCGGCATTGTACCACTTCTTCATTATCATAGCGCGCATCCCTAAATAGACCCGAGGTAGCAAGTCTCGAACCTACTAGGTTACTAGGCCCGATCTTAGTCCGTCGACCTAGGGCAATCGTCATAGTGTAGAAGCCCATCCTAGGCCCGAGTCTTACTCCATCGACCTAGGGCATCTTGGGGCCCATCCCGTACTAGGCCCGATCTTAGTCCGTCGACCTAGGGGCAATCATACATAGAGGCCCATCCTAGGCCCGAGTCTTACTCCATCGACCTAGGGCATTTTAGGAGCCCATCCCTTTGGACCTTGTTAAGGTCTTGGTACAAGTCATGCAGAAGGTAAAATACTTATATGCTTTTATTATAACATAGCTTATTTCATTTTGCAAACATAGCATACTTCATTTCCTAACACATCATACTTCACTTCGTGAACATATCATTTTTCATTTCATAACATATCATACTTCATTTCATAATCATATCATATTCATTTCATGAACATATCGTTTTTCATTTCATAATCATATCGTATTTCATTTCATAACATATCTTAAAAATCACATACACATAGGGCATGGCATAAGGCATAAACATCAAGAGTAAGTAAACACTAACCTAAAGCATGTTATCTTCATCTAGCATCATTTAATATCACAAGTCAACATGAATTCACCATAACATAAAACACATGTTAACCTAACCTAGAGCATGTTAAAGGACAATGGTTGGCCGAATGGTTCATGTAGGTTTTTAGGGCTAGTCTTTTAACCTAATCCAATTAACATACTAACAACATCATATGCATACAAAACATGGATTAAAACTTCCTTGGAATATCAATACAAGGGGGGTGGCCGAATGGTTCATGAAGGCTTTTAGGGCTAGTCTTTTAACATAATTCATTCTACAACCCAACATCATCATATGCATGTAAAACAAGATATAGAACTTCCATAAAACACCAACAACCCATGATGGCCGAATGGTTTATGTAGGTTTTTAGGGCTAGTCTTTTAACTTTATCCAATTAACATACTAACAACATCATATGCATACAAAACATGGAATAAAACTTCATTGGAACATCAATACAAGGGGGGTGGCCAAATGGTTCATGAAGGCTTTTAGGGCTAGTCTTTTAACCTAATTCATTCTACAACCCAACATCATCATATGCATGTAAAACAAGATATAGAACTTCAATAAAACACCAAGAAACCCATGTTGGCCGAATGGTTCATAGAGGTTCCTAGGGTTAACCTTTAACCTAATTCATTCTACAACCCAACATCATCATATGCATGTAAAACAAGATATAGGACTTCAATAAAACACCAACAACCCATGATGGCCGAATGGTTTATAGAGGTTTCTAGGGTTAACTTTTAACCTAATTCATTTTACATCCTAACATCATCTTCTTCTTACAAAACATGATATAGAATTTCAATGAAACACCCAAAAATTCATGTTGGTCGAATATATCATATGGATTTCTTTTACAAACATCAATCGAAGCTACTCGTATGTAGGTGGGGGATACTTACATCCTTCGCTTTGCTTGTAGTGTGAAGATAACCTAAGGAACCAAGCCTAGCCTTTGCTTTCTTGCTTGGATGAGGTTCGGCAAAGGGGTGGAAATGGAGAGGGAGAGTCTCTAGAATTCGGTGAGAAGAAGAAGAGAAGAGGAGAAAGTGAAGTTGCTAACTCATGCCTCCTCATCCCCCCCCGCCCCCCCCTATTTATTCACCTAAAGAGTCCCTTAATCTCGCTTACACTTAACCATAATTTCCCTTATTCCTCTAATGATATAATCCTATTGGGCTTTTGGTTAGTGGGTGCATCTATAGGGCTTGGCTATCTCTAGAGGTTTGGGGTTCAATTCCTAGGCCTTGCACCCCTTTTTGGCTTATTTTCTTTTATTTTTGAAAAGGCCCACATAAAGCCCATTATCATCTAGCCAAAAATTCTTGTAAAATTGCTAGGAATTTTACGGGCGTTACAATCCTTCATACTTTTTAAAAGTTTCGTCCTCAAAACTTAGAACAATTGTGAGTACTTCTGCTTCATGTCCTCCTCGCGTTCCCAGGTAGTTTCCTCGTACCGTTGATTCTGCCACAGGACCTTTACTAAGGGCACCTCTTTGTTCCTTAGCCTCTTGATTTCTCGGTCTAGTATCTGGATAGGCCGACTTTCAATACTCAGGTCCTCTTGAACTTGTACTGTTTGTGGCTCGATCACTTGGTCCGTACTGGAAATGTATTTCTTGAGCACAGAGACATGGAACACGTTGTGATTAGCCGACATCTCTTGAGGCAGCTCTAGCTTGTAAGCTACCTTGCCAATCCTCTGCAATATCGGATACGGTCCCACGTAGCGTGGACTCAGTTTACCCTTCCTTCCGAATCTCATCACTCCCTTCATAGGAGCCACTTTGAGGAATACTAGGTCCCCAACTTCGAATTCTAACGGTCTACGCCGCATATCCGCATAGCTCTTTTGTCGGCTCTGAGCAGTTTCAATTCTCTGACGGATGTTCCGTATAGCTTGGGTGGTGTCGTCGATGAAATCCGTCTAGAGTCCCATCCTCTTCTTTTCACCACCCTCGTACCAGCATATGGGAGATCTATATTTCCTCCCGTATAGAGCCTCGTAGGGTGCCATTCCAATAGTAGCTTGGTAGCTATTATTGTAGGCGAATTCTGCCAAACATAAGTATCGACACCAGCTACCTTTGAAATCCAGGGCGCAGGCTCGTAACATATCCTCCAAGATGCTTGATTTACTCTTTTCTGCCTCAGTCTGTCTGGGATGGAAGGCGATCTTGAACAATAGCTTCGTGCCTAGGGCCTTCTGAACACATTCCCAGAAATGGGAAATAAAGCGACCATCTCTGTCAGAAATGATGGTCTTAGGAATTCCATGTAGTCTGATAATTTCCCTAGCATATAACTGAGCCAGTTGCTCCATCGAATAGGTCATCTTGATTGCTAAGAAATGGGCGGACTTCATCAATCTGTCCACAATTACCCATATAGCATCATAACCGTTTGTCATCTTGGGCAATCCTGAGATGAAATCCATAGAAATGTCCTCCCATTTCCATTCTGGAATCTGGATCGGCTGCAGTGTTCCTCCAGTCTCTCGTGTTCTCGCCTTAACCCTCTGGCGTCGGTATCTCTTTTCATTTCGAACCACCAGAACTTTCGTTTCAGGTCTTGGTACATCTTGGTGGTTCCAGGATGCATCGCATAAGGAGTTCTGTGAGCTTCCTCAAATATCTCCTTCCGTAATTCTGGATCGTCGAGAATACATAAGCGATCCCTGAGGTAGAGTACTCCACTATCAGAGATCCGAAACCCGTCGTCCTTTCCTTCTAAGACCTCTTGCTTGATCCTCTGAAGGCTTGGGTCACGGGCTTGCTCTTCCAAAGATATCATCGAATCAGCGTCGGTGCTATCGTCATGGTCGAGCTGCCCGAAATGATTTCAACTCAGAACGCATAATCTCTCTTTCTAAGGGCCGAGATAACACTGATAGAGACATCAAGGTGGCGCAGGACTTCCTGCTGAGTGCATCAGCCACCTTGTTAGCTTTCCCCGGATGGTAGAGAATCTCGCAGTCATAATCCTTGATGAGCTCGAGCCATCTGCGCTGTCTCACGTTTAGGTAATGCTCGGTAATTAGGGCACTACTGAACAGCTCCTCTGCGGTCTCTGAGCTCTGCCGGCCACATTCCGAGTTATTTCTGGTCGGAGCATCTTCAGCATGAGTCTGCCTCTTTCTCTTTCCGTGCTGACCAACTCTGGGTATATGCATGCGAGTCGGCTGAATCTCTTCACGGCTTCGCTGACCGATAGGTCACATGTAGTCTCTGATTGACTCAATGTCAAATTGAATTGGGTTACAACATCAAGCGGCAACTTCGTTTCCACTCATCATTCGTATGTCCCCAATCTAATCAACTATACCACATACATCCCATGCAATGAACTAATCACTAATTTCAAAGGAAACGAGCTCATAGGAAACGAGCTCATCATTTCTTATTCATACGTTCAGAAAAGAAAAATGTTAATATATAACATTCCTTATTTCTAATCGAAACAAAACTACTTGAGAAGATAGTTTATTACGACTCCCATTAGGACAAACCCTAGTGCAGTTGTAATTATTTTTAGTCCTATCTTCCTTGGCCTCATTAGGGTAGTCTCAGGCTGGCCAATAAGTTGACTGTTTGTAGAACTCTCTTCATTCTTTTCGAGGCCAGCTACCACAGGATTCTCTTGAACCTTGTGCTCCAGTAGTTCCCAGCACAACTCAGCATATGTTATCCTCCCTTCATAGCGGCCCCATACGTGATGCGCAACTACCATGAAATCATTTGGAAGAGAGCGTACCAAGGCCTGTCACGCCCCCGGGAGTATGCCGTGCCAAAAATCAAACGGACGGCATCTCCCCTGTACGTGGCAACATCTCGGGTTAATACAAGGCTCGTAGGCCCACAACAACATAATAATGAACAGATATAAGTATATCAAACACACAGACAGCGGAAACATAAACACATACCACAACAAAAATACCAAAACATACGGGTGTAAACCCCCTAACAAGACCACAGTACTAAAATAGTACATAAAGCAACGACACAAAAAAAGGTCCACAACATAACGACGAAGTCCATACATAAACTCGAGTCAATAACATAGAATCAAAAATCCATAAGACAAACACAAATCCTCGGGAGACTCAGAAAGCGGAGATGGGATGGATCGCCGGCGCAGCTCCAAGCCATCACGAAGATCTCTACCTGTTACCTGGGCGACAGAAAAACCCAGGGTCCGTGGGAGTGAGTAAAACTCAGCAGGTAATAGATAAACATGTACATTAATATCACATGTATTTCGACAAGAAATCTACTGTATCACTAGCATGATAATATATATCCATGTATATACCATCTAACCAAAAGTCAATATGAATCGCATATACTCAACGTCTGCTACGCTACATCTATCCAACCTGAGCACATATATATACACAACATATGGTATAAAGAATAGAACTAACTCATACTACATCCTGCTATGGGTCAAGGGTATCACAGTGAATAACTAACCAGTATACAAGTGATGGCTTACTATCATACAGAAGAATGTAATAACATGTATGAATATGTGCAAACAAATGCAACAAATATAGTACATACAAATGCAGCATCACAATAAGCATATCTATATATAGACTGCATCTATATACGTATGCTAATCACAATCATCCATATATATATATATACATGCATATATGTATATATATGGTAATATGCAAAAATGCCATAAGTCGGCAATGCAGTATGCATGGTCATGTCGGCTCACCCTAAAGCTACCATGACCCCAGTGTGGCCTCAGTGGCTCGAGCATGACAACTGTCCCAACTCAACACCAACCACTACTCTCGAGTGGCCGAGTGGGCAGTATGATCGAGTAGCATATAAGCGTAAAGAGAAAGCTACACGATGGGGGTCCCTGCTGTTGGCCACTCCGACAGTCACTACCCATGAGTGGTCGAGTGCCACACACGCAGGACTATGGCACGCAAATCCAACTATCACCATCTGTAGTGATAGAGTGCGGCACTACAATGCTCTGCCCTCACACCGGTTACTCCTCCTATGAGTAGCCGTGGAGGCAGGATGACTGGCGACACTCTCGACCACAAGGGAGACATCGTCTCCGGCGTGCATGCAAATGACATGAATGTAAGGTCTCACAAATAGACATCCACCATAGACTCTCTATTCTACAGAGGGTCATGCTAACCAGATCAACGCACTCTCTATCCCGAAGAGAGTCGTACTCAACTGATCGTATCAGACTAGGACCACGGGTCCCTAGCGACACCCTAAATATCATTCACCCGACCGTTTACATATTGTATGGTCAGTAGTAAACATGCAATCTATGGGTACTAGAATTAACCCTAGGTTCAAGACATTATCTACCTACGGATGACCTTTTTGCCCAATTTACAATTAGGTTGTCATCCGTACTTTACTACTTGTATTTAACTTAAACAAATTCTAAGTTATTTACATCATCTATATATATAACTCCTAGTCATGGTAACATAACATGATAGCAGCAAGGAGTTAATGGCCAACGGATAAAGTATCAAGCATAAGATAAATAGAATGGGATCAAGGTAACATGATCATTTAAGATGATCATGCATCTAAATCTGTATGCATTAACTACGACCGACTGTAGGAATCACCCACCGTCGACGTGGTAATAGAGTCCTCACGTCCGCGGACCAGTCTCGTATCCACGTCCTGCAAATATCATCAATTATCATTCAGTGAGAGCATACAACAACAATACGAATTAGCTACTACGTTATCCACAAATCCATATCTCTTATCGAATACAGGTTATCACTCCCATTTAACTAAATCGATCCCATGTAGATTTAATCTTTTTATACTTAATTTGATGCAACAGGATCACCAACAAATTAAGTATAAACCTAACCCATATTCACACCGATACATATCCCTATTCATAGTCCAAGCAAAGCTACTACCATACTACCACAGCTCCTACCGTTCCATACTCACGACAGGAAACACATTTACATCATAATATGACTAATCCAACTGGATTGAACAGGGAAGAGTATCATGCTTACCTATAATTGTAATTCCACCGGCAGAAATAATCCCTCCAAGATCCTCCGTCGGCCGGAACAACCACTGCCCAAATTAGGTTTCAAGCTTAGCCACACCGAATCCATATCCACAACAAGATCAAATAGATCCATCTTACCTTACTGTTGTAACTGCTGCCGACAACCCAAACACCAAACCGGCGCCCTGTTCACCCACACCACCGAGGCTCCCGGTTTCCTGCCCAATCGCCACTTAGGTCACGGCAAATTCACATAATATGCTACTTTCGTTCAAGGTAAGGAGAACCAAGGTCACTGCTTACCTTTCCCTGACCAAAACCGACAATGGGCGACTTGGTTCGCCGGAACCCTAATGACCACACCGCTGCCCTAATCACTGCCCAAATCAATTCCGGTTACAACGAAGACCACAACATCAACAACCATCACGAGACACCGATCGGTGATGAAGGATAGCCTCGACTTACCCGATTCCGACAGTGAGTCGCCGCCTCCGTTCAGGACACCGCGTCGTCGCCAATGATCCCACCTCACGACCTCGCGCCTTCTTGCCCTTCCGACTCGACCATGGCCACAGGCGAGGGTACTCGTTGATCGTCGCTTGCAGCAGGGAAGGGGGCCGGCGAGGATGTGGGTGAAAGCCCTCGACCAGTCGCGAGCGTCGGAAGAGAGGGTGGGGATCGAGTGGCGAGGCAGAGGGGTTGTCACGGTGAGGAAATAGGAAATGAGGGGGGGCTTGGGAAAAGCAGCGTCGGCGGTGGAGTCGGCGGCGGAGTCGACGGCAATTCCTTCTGCTGCGCGAAACGCCCGCGCGTGGAAGTCGCGTCGGTGAGAAAACGGACGGGAGAAACGGCGGCCATTTAACGAGTTAATGGGTTGGGCCAGGAAATGCTTATTGGGTTGGATCCAATAAGGCATTAACACTAGATAGATTCAATTAAATCTAGGTTAATTAAACTATCACAATTTCTCTAGTTAGGTTAGATGTGATTAACTCCTAACCATTCGATTTTTTTTTTTCGTCCTATCTTACATTCTCCTCCACTTATTAAAATTTGGTCCCCAAATTTCGTACTTAAATGCTAAAATTAATCAAGCATATTCCGAAATAACCACATACCTCAGGTAAATAGATGAGGGTATCGAGCTCGGATAGTATCTTCCAGCTCCCAAGTAGCCTCCTCATCTGTATGATGCTGCCATCCCACCTTTACAAGTCGGATGGTTTTGTTCCGCAGTTGTCGCTCCTTGCGACCAAGAATCCGCACCGGAGTCTCCTCATAAGTCGCATTCGCCTGGAGTGGTATCGGAACTTCTTTCAGAACATGGTCAGCTCGCGGCACGTATTTCCTCAGCATAGATACATGGAATACGTTGTGAACACCCGCAAGTGTCGGAGGTAAAGCCAACCGATAAGCTACACCTCCAATCCGCTCTAATATCTCGAATGGACCAATATAGCGTGGAGCTAATTTTCCTTTTAGCCCAAATCTCTTGACTCCTTTGGTGGGTGACACTCGTAGGAATACATGGTCTCCGACTGAAAATTCCAGAGGCCTTCGCCTCCGGTCCGCATAACTCTTCTGTCGGTCCTGTGCCTCAGATAACCGTCGTCTGATCACTCGTACCAACTCTGCATCATGCTGAATACTCTGAGGCCCCAATATCTGTCGTTCCCCAACTTCCTCCCATAACACAGGAGATCTGCAGGGTCTGCCGTATAATGCCTCGAATGAAGCCATCTGAATAGAAGAGTGGTAGCTGTTGTTGTAGGCAAACTCCACTAAAGGAATGTGATCCTCCCAACTGCCACTGAAATCCATGACGCAAGATCTCAATAGATCCTCCGCAGTCCGAATGGTACGCCTGCATCGCTCGCCTGTCTGCGGATGAAAGGCTATCTTGAGTCGAAGCTCGCGCTCATGGCCTCGCAGACTCTGCAGACCGGGAAGTAAAGCGCGGATCTCTATCGGATATGATACTCAATGGTACACCATGCAATCGATGATCTCTCGAAGATAATTCGCTAGGACGATCCAATGAATCCGTCTCACGACGGAAGGAAGTGAGCCGATTTGGTTAATCGATCCACGATCACCCAAATCGCGATATGTCCTTTACGGGTTCTCGGGTAATCCCGTAACGGGTCCATCGTGATATGCTCCCACTTCCATTCCGGGATCGGGATTTCCTGAAGTAACCCCGCAGGTTTCTGATGTTCAGCCTTCACTTGCTGGCATACTAGGCATCGTGCGACAAAGTCCGCAATATCTCGTTTCATACCATTCCACCAGTATAAGCGCTTCAGATCTCGGTACATCCGAGTACCACCAGGATGTATAGCAAATCTCGACTGATGTGCTTCCTGTAGCAGTTCTTCCTTAACCGGGTGTGTGTCCGGAACACATAGTCGTCCTCGGAAATGAAGTACACCCTTCTCGTCGCTCGAGAAATCCATCGGCGTTACGAGTCTATCGTGCTACTCACGAAGCAGATCGATCGATCACTGACTTGTGCTTCCTTGATCCTCTCGGCAATGGCAGACTGGGCAACCATAGAAACTAATATCCCCCGGGGTGTTTGACCGTGTTCAGATAATCCCAACTCTGAGAACTGTCGAACTAGGTCGATGCTTCTTGTCAGATGACTGGCCAGAACTCCACGAGACTTTCTGCTCAGTGCATCTGCTACCACATTAGCCTTTCCCGGATGATACTGGATGGTGCAGTCGTAATCCTTCAGATACTCCATCCACCGTCTCTGTCTCAGATTCAGCTCTTTCTGTGTGAACAGATACTTCAGACTTTTGTGGTCTGTGTAGATCTCAAAGGTAATCCCATACAAGTAGTGCCTCCATATCTTCAATGCGAAAATAATGGCGGCTAACTCTAGATCGTGCACTGGGTAATTTCTCTCGTGATCCTTTAGTTGACGGGAGGCATAAGATACCACACGGTTGGACTGCATCAGAACTGCTCCCAACCCTTGGATAGAAGCATCCGTATAGAGAACCATCCCATCAATACCAGAAGGAATCACTAAGATAGGTGCAGAAACTAGTCGTCGCTTAAGCTCCTGGAAGCTAGTTTCACAAGCCTCTAACCAGGCAAATTTGACCCCTTTTCGAGTCAGACGAGTGAGTGGCATGGCGATACTCGAGAATCCCTCCACGAATCTCCGATAATACCCGGCCAGACCAAGGAAACTACGGACCTCCTGAACTGATTTTGGCTGCTCCCAACTGGTAATCGCCTCAATCTTCTGGGGATCTACAGAAATACCTCTGTTGGACACCACATGTCCAAGAAAACCCACTGAGGATAACCAGAACGCACATTTGCTAAACTTGGCATACAACTGCTCCTGTCGCAAAATTTCCAATACTATCCGTAGATGTTGTTCATGCTCTTCCTCGGATCGAGAATAAATCAATATGTCATCGATGAACATGATCACGAACTGATCTATATACCTCATGAATACCCGGTTCATTAAGTCCATAAATGCAGCTGGGGCATTCGTGAGACCGAAAGGCATCACTAGAAACTCGTAATGCCCATAACGAGTGCGGAAAGCTGTTTTCTGAACATCCTCATCTCTTATCCGAAGCTGATGATATCCTGAGCACAGATCAATTTTAGAATACACACATGTATCCTTAAGCTGATCGAACAAATCTTCTATCCTCGGCAGTGGATATTTGTTCTTAACGGTGACTGCATTCAATTGTCGATAGTCAATACATAACCGCAAGGATCCATCCTTCTTCTTGACAAAGAGTACCGGTGCTCCCCATGGCGAAACACTAGGTCGGATGAATCCATTATCCAGCAACTCCTGCAGTTGAATTTTAAGTTCATTCAACTCCTTTGGCGCCATCCGATAAGGAGGTTTCGATATGGGCGCGGTTCCTGGGATCACCTCTATCGCAAATTCAACTTGCCTAGGAGGTGGCAAGCCTGGAAGTTCATCAGGAAATACATCTGGATACTCTCGGACTACTCGCACATCAGAGAGGGGTGGTAGTCCTTCGTTCTCAACTTTGACCAGAGATAGCAAATAACCTTGACAACCCTGGGCCAATAACTTCTGAGCCTGTAAAACTGATATAATGGAAAATCCATCGTCTCTAGTACCAACAAATTCCCAAGCTGGTTGATCTGGTGGTCGGAATGTCACCACTCTTGCTCTACAATCCACTGTAGCGTGATAAGCGGCCAACCAGTCCATACCGAGAATAATATCAAACTCTACCATTTCCAACACCTGAAGGTCCACTGTAAGGATATGCTCGTCAAAGTCTAATGGGCAACCCTTGATTTCTTGGTGGCTAGTCAGCACCTCTCCTGATGGCAAGGATACTGCTAACCCACAAGAACGAACCCTTGGGATTCTTCCAACTCTCCTCAGAAATACTCTAGATACGAATGAATGAGAACTACCGGTATCAATCAAAGTATCAGCATATATAGAATAAACTGAAACCATACCGCGAATGACTGATCCCTCAGCCGCTTGTGCCTCATCTCTGGTGATGGCAAAAACTCGTCCAGTCTCGGTATTTGTCGGCTGCATCCCCGACAACGAAGTAGTGTGCCTCCACTCGGGCTGAGTCTGACTCTGAGGTGCTGAAGACTGAGTCACCGGTGAAGGCATAAGGTAACCATGAGATCTGGCTGGTAACGACGGCGGTGCAGATACCCCTGGGTAGTAGATCACAGGAGATGCAGGATACTGGATCGCTGTCGACATCACTGTAGGAGCGCTTCCTGACCATCGATATAAGTGTGCCGTGGAGGTACTTGGCCGCCTCCATAAGATTGCATACGGCTTGGCCGCCTCTGCGCCGCCGCTGGTTGGATCGCCTTCCCTTATTAGAGCTACCAGGAAACTCCAATCGTGTTTCAACGCATCTCGGCTAGTATGTCCGGGTTGCTTGCAATAGTAGCAAACTGGCTGCTCCAAAGGACACTCTGGAGCTCTATGACTTTCGGATCCGCATTTATAACATCCACTTCTGCTTTGACTCTTATGGTTCTTCTGAGACCCTCTAGAGAACTCTGATGCTGGACGCTTCCCTTTCTGCGATCTAGCTGACCCTTCTGTCACACCTCCTGTAGTTCCTTTTTGCTCCCCTTTCTTCTGAGTCCCCGAGCCAACCTGGTTCTCGCCGCGCCGCTCTTAGTCATCTGTTTCTCGATATCTTTCTCCTTGGAGATTTGCTGGGAAGTCATCTCGATAAAGAGGGCACGGTCCAATGCCTCCCGGTAGGAGGTAATGCTAGATCCTGACATCCTCGCTCTGATATAAGCTGCTAGCCCCTGGGTGAACTGGTACATCCGGTCTGAATCCTGTGCTACCAGATGAGAGCAGAACTCTGATAGTCTGGTAAACTCTGCGTTGTACTCCATAGTAAGGCCACCTTGCTTCAGGCTTAGAAACTCCTGACGCCGTGCTGTAGAAAATGCCGAAGGAAAGTACTGCCTCCAGAAAGCATCTCGAAAGCTGGACCAAGTAATCCCACGCTCCCCAAACAGAGTCTTCTGTAATTTCCACCAAGTGATAGCCTGATCTCTGAGATGATATGCGTGAGGCCCACCTTCTCCACATCCGTGCGCTCATATACTCGAAGGTGTCTTCCATATTTTCCACCAAGATCGGGCAATCCATGGGCCTGACTCCTCGGAACAAGGTGAACTTCTCCTTGGCTGATCGTGCTAACACGAGTATCCGTGACTTATCATTGAGCCTACTGGACTCTGTGGGCTCTGGCGTAGTCAGTGGTGTATCCGGATTCTGAGGCTCCGGATCACCACCAGGGGTTTGCTGAGGTGGTGCTTGAGTAGCAGGCTCAGTCTCAACGGTATCTCGTCCCCTCCCTCTGGCTGCTCGCCTGGATGGACGGCCTCGACCACGAGTCTGAACAGGTGGCATGACTCTGACAGTATTCACCTGTTGAACAAGTCTAGATATGCATCTAACTAAAGTATAAATTATCAGGAATACTTACTTCGTGTTGCCCGGAGCTTATGCCGCTGTCAATCCCATCTCACAAAAATCAAAACCGAAAAATATACCGACTCCCGAGAATCCAAGACTCAAAAACAAAATCATAATATGGCATCGCAGAACCTTCGGCTCTGATACCAATAAAGTTGTCACGCCCCCGGGAGTATGCCGTGTCGAAAATCAAACGGACAGCATCTCCCCTGCATGTGGCAACATCTCGGGTTAATACAAGGCCCGTAGGCCCACAACAACATAATAATGAATAGATATAAGTATATCAAACACACACACAGCGGAAACATAAACACATACCACAACAAAAATACCAAAACATACGGGTGTACACCCCCTGACAAGACCACAGTACTAAAATAGTACATAAAGCAACGACACAAAACAAGGTCCACAACATAACGACGAAGTCCATACATAAACTCAAGTCAATAACATAGAATCAAAAATCCATAAGACAAACACAAATCCTCGGGAGACTCAGAAAGCGGAGATGGGATGGATCACGCCAGCTCCAATCCACGAAGATCTCTACCACACTGGCGCATGTAAAAACCTGTGGTCCGTGGGAGTGAGTAAAACTCAGCAGGTAATAGATAAACATGTACATTAATATCACATGTATTTTGACAGTAAAATCTACAGGTATCACTAGCATGATAATATATATCCATGTATATACCATCTAACCAAAAGTCAATATGAACTGCAGACATACCTGAACGTCTGCTACGCTACATCTATCCAACCTGAGCACATATATATACACAACATATGGTATAAAGAATAGAACTAACTCATACTACATCCTACTATGGGTCAAGGGTATCACAGTGAATAACTAACCAGTATACAAGTGATGGCCTACTATCATACAGAAGAATGTAATAACATGTATGAATATGTGCAAACAAATGCAACAAACATAGTACATACAAATGCAGCATCACAATAAGCATATCTATATATAGACTGCATCTATATACGTATGCTAATCACAATCATCCATATATATATATACATGCATATATGTATATATATGGTAATATGCAAAAATGCCATAAGTCGGCAATGCAGTATGCATGGTCATGTCGGCTCACCCTAAAGCTACCACGACCCCAGTGTGGCCTCGGTGGCTCGAGCATGACAACTGTCCCAACTCAACACCAACCACTACTCTCGAGTGGCCGAGTGGGCAGTATGATCGAGTAGCATATAAGCGTAAAGAGCAAGCTACACGATGGGGGTCCCTGCTGTTGGCCACTCCGACAGTCACTACCCATGAGTGGTCGAGTGCCACACACGCAGGACTATGGCACGCAAATCCAACTATCACCATCTGTAGTGATAGAGTGCGGCACTACAATGCTCTGCCCTCACACCGGTTACTCCTCCTATGAGTAGCCGTGGAGGCAGGATGACTGGCGACACTCTCGACCACAAGGGAGACATCGTCGCCAGCGTGCATGCAAATGACATGAATGTAAGGTCTCACAAATAGACATCCACCATAGACTCTCTATTCTACAGAGGGTCATGCTAACCAGATCAACGCACTCTCTATCCCGAAGAGAGTCGTACTCAACTGATCGTATCAGACTAGGACCACCGGTCCCTAGCGACACCCTAAATATCATTCACCTGACCATTTACATATTGTATGGTCAGTAGTAAACATGCAATCTATGGGTACTAGAATTAACCCTAGGTTCAAGACATTATCTACCTACGGATGACCTTTTTGCCCAATTTACAATTAGGTTGTCATCCGTACTTTACTACTTGTATTTAACTTAAACAAATTCTAAGTTATTTACATCATCTATATGTATAACTCCTAGTAATGGTAACATAACATGATAGCAGCAAGGAGTTAATGGCCAACGGATAAAGTATCAAGCATAAGATAAATAGAACGGGATCAAGGTAACATGATCATTTAAGATGATCATGCATCTAAATCTGTATGCATTAACTACCTGACCAGGGTAGGAATCACCCACCTGCTGTCAATGCGTGTGGTAATAGAGTCCTCACGTCCGCGGACCAGTCCCGTATCCACGTCCTGCAAATATCATCAATTATCATTCAGTGAGAGCATACAACAACAATACGAATTAGCTACTACGTTATCCACAAATCCATATCTCTTATCGAATACAGGTTATCACTTCCATTTAACTAAATCGATCCCATGTAGATTTAATCTTTTTATACTTAATTTGATGCAACAGGATCACCAACAAATTAAGTATAAACCTAACCCATATTCACACCGATACATATCCCTATTCATAGTCCAAGCAAAGCTACTACCATACTACCACAGCTCCTACCGTTCCATACTCACGACAGGAAACACATTTACATCATAATATGACTAATCCAATTGGATTGAACAGGGAAGAGTATCATGCTTACCTATAATTGTAATTCCACCGGCAGAAATAATCCCTCCAAGATCCTCCGTCGCCCGGAACAATCACTGCCCAAATTAGGTTTCAAGCTTAGCCACACCGAATCCATATCCACAACAAGATCAAATAGATATTACCATCTTACCTTCTTTTGTAATCACGCCGATAACCCAAACACCAAACCGGCTCCTGCTCACTCGCACTACCACCGAGGCTCTGCTTCGCCTAATCGCCACTTAGGTCACGGCAAATTCACATAATATGCTACTTTCGTTCAAGGTAAGGAGAACCAAGGTCACTGCTTACCTTTCCCTGACCAAAACCGACAATGGGCGGCTTGGTTCGCCGGAACCCTAATGACCACACCGCTGCCCTAATCACTGCCCAAATCAATTCCGGTTACAACGAAGACCACAACATCAACAACCATCACGAGACACCGATCGGTGATGAAGGATAGCCTCGACTTACCCGATTCCGACAGTGAGTCGCCGCCTCCGTTCAGGACACCGCGTCGTCGCCAATGATCCCACCTCATGACCTCGTGCCTGCTTGCCCTTCCGACTCGACCGTGGCCACAGGCGAGGGTACTCGTTGATCGTCGCTTGCAGCAGGGAAGGGGGGCCGGCGAGGATGTGGGTGAAAGCCCTCGACCAGTCGCGAGCGTCGGAAGAGAGGGTGGGGATCGAGTGGCGAGGCAGAGGGGTTGTCACGGTGAGGAAATAGGAAATGAGGGGGGGGGCTTGGGAAAAGCAGCGTCGGCGGCGGAGTCGACGGCGATTCCTTCTGCTGCGCGAAACGCCCGCGCGTGGAAGTCGCGTCGGCGAGAAAACGGACGGGAGAAACGGCGGCCATTTAACGAGTTAACGGGTTGGGCCAGGAAATGCTTATTGGGTTGGATCCAATAAGGCATTAACACTAGATAGATTTAATTAAATCTAGGTTAATTAAACTATCACAATTTCTCTAGTTAGGTTAGATGTGATTAACTCCTAACCATTCGATTTTTTTTTTTCGTCATATCTTACAAGGCCCATATCCGATAATTGTCTAGTAACGGAAACTCCTGCTACTCGAGTCTCCTAAAAAGACCATCGAGCCTTTTTATGTGTCCGATGACCCCACCATTAGGTTTATAAACTATCTCTTCAATAGCTTCCCTCAATTTGTTTCGTAACACATCACGACGGGTCATTGTAGTCATCGTCCGTGCCATCTGAAATTGAAATAAATGAAGTCAGTACGAAATTGACTAACCAGTGCGAAACTGGCTTAATTCAATTTATATGAGCATAGACCTCACACAATTGATTACGAAAATCAACTCTTCGTAATTTTAGGAGTTTTTTTTCTACCTTTGACCACAAGTATTTCTTGTGAAGCTAGTTTTTTTTTTTTTACCTAACTCGTCTACCTTTGACCAATCACAAGTATTTCTTGTGAAGCTAGTATAAGTTTTTCGTTCGTTTACCTACGCATAATTAGACTAAAGCTAGCATAAAGTCATTTTAAGCTTAAGGCATCATTCATGTTCTCATGCATAATTTAAGCTTGAGGTATTTTATATCATACATGAACAAGCATAAAGGCATCATATATATTTTCATGCATATTTAAGCTAGAAGCATTTCTTATCATACATGGGAAATTTTTTTTACAAAATTAGAGCAGACATAGAATTCTTACTTGGAGCGGCAGGATTTGGAGCTTGATGTGTGTGTAGTGGAAAGACAGATCCGCTCTGATACCAACCTGTCACGCCCGCCCTTTTCGGACCCAGAACCCGGAGGGGCGGGACGTGACGCGACTGTACATACATACATTACATACAGCGGAAGACTTTATACATACTTCTTAATTCTTACAGCGGAAGACTTTAGACCTATATTTTTTTTTCTTCTAAAACATAAACATGCATTGACATATATATATACATATATATATATATATACTTCTTCTTTTTAACATAGAGTATGCTTCATAACATGTATAGATACTTCTTCTTACTTCTTCTTTACTTCTTCTTATCAACATAGAGCATGCATCATATATATAGATACTTCGTGCTTTGTTCAGGTTCATAAACATCATCGTCATAAGGAGACATAAGTAAGGACATCCATAGACATCATCGTCATAGGTAAACATATATATATATAGACCTAACGGATCCTCTCTACCATGCTACTACCACACACATTGGCCCCTCCTGCTGCTCTCTTTTAGTTTATCCATCCCTTACTCTTATCTGCAGTACGAGGGAAAGATAAACTATAAGCACATAGGCTTAGTAAGATCCTGTCCTACTCACAAAAACCATACATCAGCATTAATCATGACATGTAACATTCATAACATATAAGCAATATAACATGTAACATACATGGCGTAATCAACTTAACATGTAGCATAAGTAACATAAGTAAACATAACATGTATCATCCATAACATGGCAGCATAACATGTATCATCTATAACATAACAGCATATCATGTAAATGTATGACTTAATCAAACATAACATATAACATACGTAACTTAGCAAAACAACATAACATACAACATATTTGTATGACATCTCAAACATAACATACATCCTATGTAACATAGTGGCATAATCATGGCATATCAACATAACGTGTGAACATAACAATCTAAATCATGTAACATATGCAAGATGCTTTTGAAAACATATATTATAGGTACGTAAACATAATTCTCAACATATTTGGGCCCGGCATTGTACCACTTCTTCATTATCATAGCGCGCATCCCTAAATAGACCCGAGGTAGCAAGTCTCGAACCTACTAGGTTACTAGGCCCGATCTTATTCCGTCGACCTAGGGCAATCGTCATAGCGTAGAAGCCCATCCTAGGCCCGAGTCTTACTCCATCGACCTAGGGCATCTTGGGGCCCATCCCATACTAGGCCCGATCTTAGTCCGTCGACCTAGGGGGAATCATACATAGAGGCCCATCCTAGGCCCGAGTCTTACTCCATCGACCTAGGGCATCTTAGGAGCCCATCCCTTTGGACCTTGTTAAGGTCTTGGTACAAGTCATGCAGAAGGTAAAATACTTATATTCTTTTATTATAACATAGCTTATTTCATTTTGCAAACATAGCATACTTCATTTCCTAACACGTCATACTTCACTTCGTGAACATATCATTTTTCATTTCATAACATATCATACTTCATTTCATAATCATATCATATTCATTTCATGAATATATCGTTTTTCATTTCATAATCATATCGTATTTCATTTCATAACATATCTTAAAAATCACATTCACATAGGGCATGGCATAAGGCATAAACATCAAGAGTAAGTAAACACTAACCTAAAGCATGTTATCTTCATCTAGCATCATTTAATATCACAAGTCAACATGAATTCACCAAAACATAAAACACATGTTAACCTAACCTAGAGCATGTTAAAGGACAATGGTTGGCCGAATGGTTCATGTAGGTTTTTAGGGCTAGTCTTTTAACCTAATCTAATTAACATACTAACAACATCATATGCATACAAAACATGGATTAAAACTTCCTTGGAACATCAATACAAGGGGGGTGGCCGAATGGTTCATGAAGGCTTTTAGGGCTAGTCTTTTAACATAATTCATTCTACAACCCAACATCATCATATGCATGTAAAACAAGATATAGAACTTCCATAAAACACCAACAACCCATGATGGCCGAATGGTTTATGTAGGTTTTTAGGGCTAGTCTTTTAACTTTATCCAATTAACATACTAACAACATCATATGCATACAAAACATGGATTAAAACTTCATTGGAACATCAATACAAGGGGGGTGGCCAAATGGTTCATGAAGGCTTTTAGGGCTAGTCTTTTAACCTAATTCATTCTACAACCCAACATCATCATATGCATGTAAAACAAGATATAGAACTTCAATAAAACACCAAGAAACCCATGTTGGCCGAATGGTTCATAGAGGTTCCTAGGGTTAACCTTTAACCTAATTCATTCTACAACCCAACATCATCATATGCATGTAAAACAAGATATAGGACTTCAATAAAACACCAACAACCCATGATGGCCGAATGGTTTATAGAGGTTTCTAGGGTTAAATTTTAACCTAATTCATTTTACATCCTAACATCATCTTCTTCTTACAAAACATGATATAGAATTTCAATGAAACACCCAAAAATTCATGTTGGTCGAATATATCATATGGATTTCTTTTACAAACATCAATCGAAGCTACTCGTATGTAGGTGGGGGATACTTACATCCTTCGCTTTGCTTGTAGTGTGAAGATAACCTAAGGAACCAAGCCTAGCCTTTGCTTTCTTGCTTGGATGAGGTTCGGCCAAGGGGTGGAAATGGAGAGGGAGAGTCTCTAGAATTCGGTGAGAAGAAGAAGAGAAGAGGAGAAAGTGAAGTTGCTAACTCATGCCTCCTCATCCCCGCCCTATTTATTCACCTAAAGAGTCCCTTAATCTCCCTTACACTTAACCATAATTTCCCTTATTCCTCTAATGATATAATCCTATTGGGCTTCTGGTTAGTGGGTGCATCTATAGGGTTTGGCTATCTCTAGAGGTTTGGGGTTCAATTCCTAGGCCTTGCACCCCTTTTTGGCTTATTTTCTTTTTTTTTTGAAAAGGCCCACATAAAAGACATTATCATCAAGCCAAAAATTCTTGTAAAATTGCTAGGAATTTTATGGGTGTTACAGCTGGCGCGCGTCGTCTAGGGCAGAGGAGTCCGGCGATGATCCTGTGGCCGTGGAGGTCGGTGCGCGCGGTTGGGGTCGGCGAGTGCGCGAGGAAGAAGCGGTGATCCAATGGCCGGCGACTGTGGGTGGCGACGCGAAGAAGAAGGGGGCTCGACTGCTGGTTGCGGTGGTTTCGGGCATGGGGGAAAGAAAAGGGATTCGACGATGGAGAGTTTGCGCGAGAAGAAAAGGGATCGGGGAAGAAGGAACCGGGCTCGGAAACTGCCGAAGGAGGAAAATCACGGCGGGGAAAAAGAAAAAGAAATTTAGGTTTTCCTCGCGTATTATTTGTTGTGGATCGAACGACCGGCTAGAGGGGGGGGGTGAATAGCCCTCTTACGATGGATGTCGGAATTATCTCGTTCGTTTGCTCGTCTACACAATCGTTAGCGCAAGCGGAAGTATAAACAATAAAGACAAAGCAATAAATGAAAATACAAATGCTAACAAAGAAGATGTAACGTGGTTCACGGCTATGCCGCTAATCCACAGTCCGATTCGTCCAAGGTGAATCACTCCTCCAAAGCCAATCACTATTGGTCTCTCCTTTGCACCAAGCTAGGTGGAGGTAACCTTTACAATCAAGATCACTCTTCTTACAATAAGAATGGAGTAAAAACAAGTAAGAAGAGTTTAGAGCTTGTGGGGCACTAGGAAGATCACTTAGAGCATAAGCATTAGCCTCTCAAAGGCTCACACCCTCTCTTTTTATAGAGAGGGCTGATTTCTTCCCGTTGGCCGCCACCAGTCGACTGCTGCCCTTGGCAGTCGACTGTCGTCACTACAATGGCCTCCGAACACGCGTCGGATCCGCTGTAGTCCAGCGGAACTCTTGGCAGCGATGATGGACCTCACCCGATCGGCCCGATCGGCTTCTGGCGGTTCTGTGCCCGCGACATCCTCTGGAAGTCGATTGTCATTCCATGGCAATCGACTACTGGGCATAAACCCATCCGCTTGATACCTCGAACCCACTCAACTCAGAGCAATGATCGCCATTACATGGCAGCGATCGGTCTGTCGTGAAACTCAAACTTAACATAAGTTTGAGCTTCGTGATCGGGTAAACCTTAACCCTTGCGGTCAAGTCTCCGACACTCAGCCATTCGGCCAAGTTCACCTAATGAGCTACTTACATTTCACTCATTCTCTCATCTCACTCGAAGTCCCTCGCCGAAGCTCTCTTCGTTCGCGGCCACATCCCTCGGCAGCGTCAGGCGCACGGCTCTGTAATGCTCCTTCGCGTCTCTTGCCTCCGAAGTCTACTTCCTTGGCTTCACTTCAAGTCATCTTGTCCGACGGTCCCTCGGATGCTCCAAGCGCACGACTTCCGCAAAGTCATCCTTCACCGACTCAAGGACCGAGGTTGTGAGGGTGAACCCGCCAAGGCTCCATGTGCGAATTACTAAGTCCTGCAAGACTCCAACGCACATATCAAATAACAATACCAACCTAACTTAAACCCTTTGCCACACACATCAAAACCTTATCATGGCAAGAGATTGCCCTAACAATCTCCCCCTTTTTGATGTGTGGCAATCCGTTTAAGTTAGGTAAAGAAAACATTTGATATAAATTTCTAAGGTAAGAAAGCATGTAAACATAAACATGATATAGCAACATGCAACTCCCCCTTAATCCATGAAACTCTCTACAAATTCTCCCCCTATCATACACATTCTCAAACTCTCTACAAATTCTCCCCCTATCATACACATTCTCCCCCTATCATAATTTACTTAAACACAATTATTTCTCCCCCTTTGACACCATCAAAAAGATTAATCCTAATTTATAAACTCATGGCATCAGGTCTAATAGAAAGAGAACACCAAAAACATGATTAAAATCTGAAATCAAAAAATATTGGGCTATTTTCAGGTGAGCAGTCGACTACTATCAGTATGGCAGTCGACTGGCACAATGGTTTCCGAAATTCTGCTTTTCTGGGCGAATTTCAGAAATGCATTAAAAATTCTAGAAAGTTCAAAAAATCATGAAATTTGGGGAACATATTTATTGTAAGGTTCTTTATCAGTGAAAAATAATTTTCATGAAAAATCATCATATTTTCACGTTTTTGCCAAAAATCCAAAAGATGTAAAAATCACTAGGTTTTTGACCATTCTAGTATCAAGTTTAACGCCTAGTTTTGGTTTGAATTGTTTCAAAACATGAATACACATATTTTAAGGTAAGAAATTGTTTTGAAAACATATGAAATATCCAACCATGATCTTTGGGCAATATGTCTATGAATTAAACATAAGTCTTTCCCATGATTGGTCTATTATTGCTATTTTGATACCTTAAATGACCATCTAAATGTCATAGGCATTAGTGGACATTTGTATCATCCTAACATCTCACCCATGCTAAGTTTTCAATCAAAGTAGCCTATGGTGAGTGTGAGATGCATCCTAGGGGGTATTTGTATATACTTAACCATTATATTCATACAATTCTATCAAGGTTAAGTATCAACCTAACAATCCTCATGATCATAAAGGCATATATCAATTAATTCTACATTATGATCATGAAATACATGTATTCATTGAATTGTTCTCATGCATTAGGTATTATATCATGATAATAAACAAATTATCACCTAAGGCATGATTTAAACCCTATTTCTTATGATGATGTGCCAAATATCAAAATCATAAATCATGATTGCACATATACATAGCAATTTCATTAATCATCATGATTTAAGCATTATTATCTATTTATGGGCACGTTATCATCACCCAACACTATTCTAAAAATGTTGTCCCGCCATCCTAAGTCAACCAAAATATGATATAGGTCAATTGAATATGGTTGACTACCCTAGGGGTTTTCTAACCCTTAAGGATGGATTTTGGAAACCAAAATAAGTTCTTGCCTATTGGGTTCACTAGATACTCCTTGGGGATCCATTTCCTAGATATTACCTTCTTTTTATCTTGTCCCCTAGCAATTAGCCATTTATAGGCCTTTTCATTTTTCTTTTCTTTATAACCTAGGCCCTTTTTGTTGAAGCTAGCTCTTTGGCTCCCTAAGATCATGTTCAATGTGTTGGAGCCAATTGTGAATTTTTCTAGGGCTTTTGTTAAATAATCTACCTTTTCCCTTAAGGCCCTATTTTCATTTATACATGCATCACTAACATCTAATGGCACATAAAGATCATGTGAGCATGCATCATTTAAGCTAGAAGAAATATTATCATTTAAGCATGCATTTTCTAGCTTATTTTCCAATGCCTTAATTTGATTAAGCATACTTTTATTTTTCTTTTTCATTCCAAATAAGTCCTTAGTTAAACTAAAAATTATGGAAACTATTTTCTTAGGAGAGGCATTCGTTACCATAGTTTCCATATCCTCTTCTTCTTCTTCGGATGAGGAGGATGTAGAAGCTCCCCCTTCACTTGAGCTCTCTCCTCTTGAACTTGATCCTTCATTTTCGGAGGAAGGGCAATCCAAGTCATCAAAGGCCATCAAGGCCAAATTGGTGACAAAGGCATTCTCCTCATCCGATGATGATGAGGAGGATGAGGATGGGTCATCCCAAGTCCTTGCCTTTAGAGCTTTGGTCTTCCCCTTTTCTTTTGTCTTCTTCTCCTCTTCCTTCTTTTTCTTGCTCCCCTTTTTCTTCTTCTTTTCTTCTTTCTTTTTCTTCTCTTCCTTGCTCTTGTTTAGAAGGGGACAATTATCCCTTATGTGCCCCTCTCCTTGGCAATTGTAGCATATGACCTTCCCCCTTGGTCTTCTATTCCTATCATTTGATTTATGAAAATGAAAACCTTTTAAAGCACGTCTTACCCTCCTTACCATATAGGCTTCTTCGGTGCTATCCATGGAGGAGGAGGAAGACGTCACATCGGAGGAGGAGGAGATCTCTATCTTCTTCTTCCCTTATTTGCCAACAATGCTACTCCCTTGAAGGTTGTATTTTTGGCTCTTCTTGTATTCCTTCAAGCATAGATTCATGTAATTCCATAGTGGAGAAAAAATCATCTAGAGTACTTACCTCTAGATTCTTTGAAATGTAAAATGAGTCCACCATTGAACTCCACTTGGATGATCGGGGGAAAGCATCTATGGCCTTCATTATCATATCGCGATTGGAGAGCCTTTCTCCTACACTTGTTAGTCCATTTAAAATTTTTTTGAATCTAGAATGCAAAGAAGTTACCTTTTCTCCCTTTTCTAATTTAATGTTGGATAGTTGGGAGCGTAGGAGATCTCTCCTTGCTAGCTTCGCCTCGGATGTGCCTTCATAAAGCTCAATTAGCTTCTCCCACATCTCCTTGGCACTTAGGCATTCTCCTATTCGGTTGATTTCTTGTTGGGGGAGCACATTGAAGAGATGATGCTTGGCTTTTGAATTTGCAAGGTGCTCTTCCCTTTTCCTTTTGGTCCACCTAGATTTCTCTATTGGCTTCCCCTCTTCATCCCTAGGCAAAACGAAACCGGATTCCATTGTAATCATAATATCAAAATCCGTTTCAAAAAATACCTCCATTCGCTTCTTCCACCAAGCGAATTCTCCTTCAAACTTCGGAGGATGGATGTTGGAGCAGGCCATTTTGAAAGTTGCTTGTTGTGGCGGTTAGTCCTCGACAAGCTTTCCTTGGCTCTGATACCACTTGTTGTGGATCGAACGGCCGACTAGAGGGGGGTGAATAGCCCTCTTACGATGGATGTCGGAATTCTCTCATTCGTTTGCTCGTCTACACAATCGTTAGCGCAAGCGGAAGCATAAACAATAAAGACAAAGCAATAAATGAAAATACAAATGCTAACAAAGAAGATGTAACGTGGTTCACGGCTACGTCGTTAATCCACGGTCCGATTCGTCCAAGGTGAATCACTCCTCCAAAGCCAATCACTATTGGTCTCTCCTTTGCACCAAGCTAAGTGGAGGTAACCTTTACAATCAAGATCACTCTTCTTACAATAAGAATGGAGTAAAAACAAGTAAGAAGAGTTTAGAGCTTGTGGGGCACTAGGAAGATCACTAAGAGCATAAGCATTAGCCTCTCAAAGGCTCACACCCTCTCTTTTTATAGAGAGGGTTGATTTCTTCCCGTTGGCCGCCACCAGTCGACTGCTGCCCTTGGCAGTCGACTGCCGTCACTACAACGGCCTCCGAACACGTCGGATCCCGACCGTTGTAGTCCAACGGAACTCTTGGCAGTCGACTGATGGACCTCACCAGTCGACTGCTGCCTCCATAGTCGACTGCCCAGTCGGCTACGAGCGGTTATGTGCCCGCGACATCCTCTGGCAGTCGACTGCCATTCCATGGCAGTCGACTGCTGGGCATAAACCCATCAGTCGGATACCAGTCGAACCCACTCGACTCAGAGCAGTCGACTGCCATTACATGGCAGTCGACTGGTGCCGTGTGAAACTCAAACTTAACATAAGTTTGAGCTTCCGGCGGTCAGGTAAACCTTAACCCTTGCGGTCAAGTCTCCGACACTCAGCCATTCGGCCAAGTTCACCTAATGAGCTACTTACATTTCACTCATTCTCTCATCTCACTCGAAGTCCCTCGCCGAAGCTCTCTTCGTTCGCGGCCACGTCCCTCGGCAACATCAGGCGCACGACTCTGCAATGCTCCTTCGCGTCTCTTGCCTCCGAAGTCTGCTTCCTTGGCTTCACTTCAAGTCATCTCGTCGGGCGGTCCCTCGGATGCTCCAAGCGCACGGCTTCCGCAAAGTCATCCTTCACCGACTCAAGGACCGAGGTTGTGAGGGTGAACCCGCCAAGGCTCCATGTGCGAATTACTAAGTCCTGCAAGACTTCAACGCACATATCAAATAACAATACCAACCTAACTTAAACCCTTTGCCACACACATCAAAACCTTATCATGGCAAGAGATTGCCCTAACATTAATCCCCTTAAATAGATCCCACCTAAAACCTATTTATTTTATCCTCGTAATTATCTCGTACGAACTCCGTTTAAATCCAGAAAAATTCCTAAAATTCCCTAAAAATCTCGAAAAATTTCCAGGATTATTTTCTTAATTCTTTGGCCATTTAATTTAATATTTTAAAATTTTTCAGTATTTAACATTCTCCCCCACTAATAAAAATTTTGTCCCCAAATTTCCTACTCAGATGCATAACGAGTAAGAAATACCACAAGTACTGAAAAATATACTTCACGTACCTTAAGTAAACAAGTGGGTGTATTGAGCTCGGATCTTTTCCTCGAGCTCCCAAGTCGCCTCCTCGTCGGTGTGGTGACTCCACCCGACCTTGACACATCGCACAACCTTGTTCTGCAACTGTCGTTCCTTGTAATCCAAAATCCGTACCGGAACCTCTGGGTATGTAGCATCATGTTGAATGGAACCTAACACATCTGACAGAATATGTGTAGAGTCTGGCACATTCTTCCTCAACATGGACACATGGAACACATCATGTATACTCGTCAAAGATGGTGGTAGCGCTAGACGATAAGCCACTGCTCCGATCCTCTCCAAAATCTCAAACGGACCAATATATCTAGGAGCTAGCTTACCACGGAGGCCAAATCTCTTCACCCCTTTCGTGGGTGAAACTCGCATGAATACATGATCACCAACAAAGAACTCCAAAGGTCTCCGTCTATGATCTGCATAACTCTTCTGGCGATCCTGCGCCTCTGCCATCCTACGTCTGATAGTACGGACCAACTCTGCCTCATGCTGAGCTCTCTGGGGTCCTAACAACTGGGCCTCCCCAACCTCCTCCCAGAGGGTGGGTGTACGACACTGTCTACCATACTATGCCTCATACGGGGCTATTTGGATAGCCGAATGATAACTGTTATTGTAGGCGAATTCCACTAACGACAAATGATCCTCCCAGTTGCCTCCGAAATCTATAATACAGGACCTCAGCAAATCCTCTAGTGTCTGAATGGTCCGCTCAGACTGTCCATCTGTCTGCAGATGGAAGGCAGTACTAAACCGAAGTTGTGTGCCTAAAGCCTGCTGCAGACTCTGCCAGAACCTAGACGTGAATCAGGGATCTCTATCTGATATAATGCTCAAAGGAACACCATGTAATCTGATGATCTTCCGACAATATACCTCTGCCAAACGATCTAGAGAGTCGGTCTTCCGAACCGATAAGAAGTACGCGGATTTGGTTAGTCAGTTTACGACTACCCAAATCGCGTCATGGCCTTGACGTGTCCTAGGCAAACCCATCACAAAATCCATAGTAATATGATCCCACTTCCACTTAGGAATAGGAATCCTCTGATGTAATCCAGCTGGTCTCTGGTGCTCAGCCTTTACCTGCTGACAAATCAGACATCTAGCTACAAAATCCGCGATGTCTTTCTTCATATCGTTCCACCAATACAAACGCTTTAAATCTCGATACATGCGGGTTCCGCCTGGGTGGATCGCAAATCGAGAGCGATGAGTCTCCGTAGTAACTCCTCCATAACCGGGTGAGGCTGAGGTACGCATAATCTGCCTCAGAAATAAATTATACCTTCATCATCGCGGGTGAACTCAGTCTGCTGTCCAGAAGTTATCTGACTACCAATGAACTGTAAATGCTGATCACTGGCCTGAGCCTCCCGGACTCTCATCCGGATAGATGACTGAGCAACCATGGTAACCAGAACGCCCTGCTCTGTCGGTCCCTGCTCCTCAAGGCTCAACTCAGAGAAACCCTGAATCAAATCCGTGACCAAAACTCGGAAGGAAGCTAAAGTCCCTCGGGACTTCCGGCTAAGTGCATCGGCAACCACATTGGCTTTCCCTGGGTGGTAGCTGATGGTACAGTCATAATCCTTCAGGAACTCCATCCATCTCCTCTGTCGGAGATTGAGTTCCTTCTGCATAAACAGATATTTGAGACTCTTATGATCAGTAAGAATCTCAAACATAATACCATATAAATGATGCCTCCAAATCTTCAAGGCGAAGATAATAGCGGCTAACTCTAAATCATGAACTAGATAGTTTTTCTCATGATCCTTCAACTGGCGAGAAGCATAAGAGACTACCCTGCCGTGCTGCATCAATATTGCGCCTAAACCCTGTAGAGACGCATCGGTATAAAGAATGAAACCGTCGTCCCCTGATGGCAATACCAAAATCGGTGCTGACACCAGTCTCCTCTTCAACTCCTGAAAACTAGTCTTGCACGCCTATGTCCATGTGAACTTCACGCCCTTCCTAGTAAGGCGTGTCAATGGCATAGAAATGCTCGAGAAACCCTCAACGAACCGTCTGTAATAACTGGCCAAGCCTAGGAAACTGCGAACCTCCTGAACTGATTTCGGCTGCTCCCAACTAGTGACAGCCTCGATCTTCTGGGGGTCAACTGAAATACCTCTACTCGAAACCACATGTCCCAGAAAACCGACTGAGTGTAACAAAAATGCGCATTTATTGAACTTCGCATTTAGTCGCTTCTGTCGGAGCCTATCAAGAACAAGACGAAGATGCTGCGTGTGTTCCTCCTCGGAATGAGAATAGACCAGAATGTCATCAATAAAAACAATGACGAACCGATCTAGGAAATCCATAAATTCACGGTTCATCAAATCCATGAATACCACTGGAGCATTGGTAAGCCCAAATGGCATTACCAAAAACTCATAGTGTCCATATCTAGTACGGAACGATGTCTTCTGAATGTCAAAATCTCTAACCCTTAATTGATGATATCCGGACCGCAGATCAATCTTAGAATAAACTGATGTACCTCTGAGCTGATCAAACAAGTCCTCAATATGTGGCAGGGGATATTTATTTTTGATAGTGACGCTCAATCGCTCGTAGTCGATGCACCTCATCGAACCATCTTTCTTCTTCACGAAGAGAACCGAGAACCCTGTGGTGATACACTAGGCTAATAAAACCTCTGTCCAAAAGTTCCTGAGTGAACCTTTAACTCGCCCAACTCTCGGGCCATACGATAAGGACGATGTCGATGACGCCCTGTGTATTAACTCAATCATGAACTCCACTTGCCTTCCGGGAGGCAGAGAACTCCTCCGAAAGACATCCAATACTCTCGGACAATAGGGATGTCTGCGATCTGAGAGTCACCACTGTCTTCTACATTAATCATCGATAATAGAAAACCCTGGCAACCGTGCAATAAAAGCTTCTGAGCCTGAATCGCAGAAATGGTTGCTATGTCGTCGTCCCGGATGCCAATGAAATCCCATGAGGGTTGGTTCGGAGGTCGGAATGTGACCACCCTCGTCTGGCAATCCACAGTGGCATGATATGCTGACAGCCAATCCATGCCAAGGATAATGTCGAACTCGACCATGTCCAGTACCAATAAATCTACAGTAAGAATGATGTTACCAAAATCTAAGGGACAACCCTGACCTCCCGGTAACGCCCAATGTATCGCGGTAGGGAGACGACTAATCTCTGTGATCTACTAGTAGGTAATCTACCAATCTCTCTCATAAAAGTACGAGAAATAAACGAATGTGAACTACCAGTATCAACTAGCATAATAGCTGAAAATGTATAAAGTGAAACCGTACCGTAAAATACGGATTCGTTGGCTCGCTGCGCATCCTCTCTAGTAATCGCATGAATCCGCCCAGTCTCCGGTGGAGGTGGAGGTGGTATCACTGCCAGAGGTCGCTATGACGGACACGTCTGAAGGTTAGTCAGTGATATGAAGGTCGGTATAACTGCCGTATCGCATCTATCGGTAGCGGCTGATCTGAACTAGTGGCGAAGGCGTAGCGTCTTGAGTCGATGGGTCGCTGCTGCGAATGGTACTATACCGATGGTGGGGCCGCAATCTAGTAGTCCCAAACCAACTGTGACACCGTGCAGGCACTAGTGTATACATCCCATGAATGCCATGGCGACTCACGAAGGGGAGTGTCCTCTATGGCGTTGCGAAGGTCCGCCGTCTCGCCCCTCTCGAGTCCGGATCGACGCAATGGTCCTCCCTGGATAGAAACCCCGGAAGCCACATGTTGAGCCTTCAATGAACAATCTCGGCTCAAGTGTCCAGGCAGTTTGCAATAATAGCAAACTGACTGTCCAAGGTGCAGGCTGAGACGATATGCTCTCTCGATCCGCAACGAGTATAGTGGGTGTCACTAGTGGGCGGCCTCCGGCTCTGTTGAGAAGACCGGGAGGGCTCAGCTGAAGATCGTCCTGATTTCTGAGGCCGGCTAGATGCCCCAGAATGACTCGACCGATCGCGGCCACTTTCTTTGTTGTCCGGTGAAGAGTGGTTCTGGGTCTGACCTGTGGTTCTTTCGGTCTGTTTCCTCTTCCTGTCAGTATTGACCCTCTGTTGGGCCGACTCGATCAACAAAGCTTTGTCCAATGCCTCTCGGTAGGAAGAACTACCAAATCCTGCCATCTTGACCTATAGATGCCCATCTAGTCCCTGAACAAACTGCATCATCCATGACCTATCCTCAGCAACTAATTCTAGACAAAACCTGGCTAACCGATTAAATTCAATATTATACTCCATCACTGAGCAATTATTTTGTCGTAGACTCATAAAATCCTATCTTCGCATCATCTAATATGCCCGTGGGAAATACTGACTCTCAAAATCCTCTCTAAATCTCGACTAGGTAACCTGCTGCTCGCCGATAATCGAGCACTGCATATCCCACCAGATCTCGGCCTCGCCTCGTAAATGGAAGGTCGCCAACTCTGCCTTCTCCCACTCGGAGCAGACCATATAGTAGAAGGTATGCTCCATTGTCTCGATCCAAGACTAAGCCATGATCGGATCAGTCTCTCCACTGAATAAAGTGAATCGGCTTTTCATTGACTTTGCTAATCCGGGAATCCGAGCTCGTGTCGCAGCTACATCAATAGGATAAGTAGGGGTCGTCGCAGGAGTTGGAGAAATAACTGTAGATGGTGTCGCTGCCTGAGCAGGGGCAGATACCGAGTGAGGGTCAACCGGCTCCACTGATGGGCTTGTCGAGTCTGTAATAGCAGGTCCTACTGGCGGGGGAGTCTGATGTGTAGCAGCAGGGTCTCCCGCTGGTACATCGGATACCCCAGAAGTGGGTATCTCGGGAGGAGGATCCGTCGAGGACTGCGGATTCATAACTCCCACAGTACCCTGTGGAATCTGACCCTGATCAATAAGCTCTTCCTCAGTAGATCTTCCTGGCAACTCTGTCGCCAAAGATCTCAGGGTCCTCTGGCATGGTCGTCCCACACCACGTCTCAGCGCAGAAACATGCCCACCTCGTCTCATATCTGTTAAATGAATACAGATATTACCACAAATAAAAACATATCAAATTAATCATCATACCTATTTCACCGTCAGGAGAGGTCCCGTCGCCGCCAAAACCCCATATTGATCTCATCAAAAATCCTCGAATTTCCGAAACATAAAAATCATCGGAAATCCATACCAAATCCAAAATTTCCAGATTGCCTCGCAAAACCTGCCAAAACATGACGAACTCTGAAAAATCCAAAAACCCCTAGGAACTCAAAAACCTAGGCGCTCTGATACCAAATAAATTATTACGCCCCTAAGGAGACCCCGCCAGACGAAAATCTAGCAGCATCTCTCCTATACGGGTGACAATGCCAATTTACATACAAGGCCTACACGGCCACTATACATCGGTCAACACGACCGGAATCCAAACACACATGCAGATAATAAAATAGGCCTCTGGCCATCAACCAAAATAAATGAGTAACATCTATCACAACTAGACTTACCCCTTCTGCCATCTGGGCAAGAATACTCAACCAAAACTAATCTAAACAAAACCGAATAAAGGTCAATAAGGACACCAAAAATCCATGAATACAAATATCAATCTCCAAACCTAAACATGTCCTCTAATAAAAATGTCCAAAGCATAGAAACAAATAAAAACTTTCACGAGTGGGGTTTGCCAGCTGCACTCTCCTGACAGCTTCATCCTAAAATAGATATAAATCAATGGGGTAAGTTCAAAGAACTCAGCGGGTATAGTAGATATGCAAAGTAAGGTATTGCTAACAATAAAAATCATGCCAGTATAGTCTCACATAAATAGGGTATGCAAGCAAGAAATACAAAAGGACTGTACTTACCTGAATCTCCTACCCTGATATAGGAGCATGTGCCTGACTAGAAGTAATAAAGTCCTCACCATATATATAAATATGTATTCTGTATGCATGACAATCATATGCACATCCAAGGCATCAATAAAAATGCAGCAAACACAATACAAATGCAATACGTGCAAAGTGCATGTCGTGCCAATGATATGGTCACCCCTGACGCTACCACCGCCACACGCGATGGTGAAGCCGAGTGGGTAGGGCTATGACAATCTGTGCACTCGCCATCATCGCTTCCCGAGTGACCGTGGACAGGATGCCGCCGAGTACACCTATCCTCCTGCCCCAAACAGAGTGGGGGATCTAAGCTCTCATCTCTCGGTGTCATAGACCAGAGGAGGGATCCCTGCCCGCTACCACGCTGCCTCATCGCTACCCATGAGCGACCAATGAGCTCGACAGAGCAATCAGACACACCTCCCGATGTACCACTAACCCATGAGTGGCAAAGTGTGTGTCCATATGTAACTAGTCGGCTCAACAATAATGGAACTCACCAAAGATGCAATCATGCAAGATGATGCATGATACTAAAGCATGTCAATCCTACTCAAAATACCTATCTGAATAATATGTACATATCCATAATCCAAGAAACTATGATCCAAATAAAAACAGGGAAGATAAAATCATAACCTATCACATGCATGTATCAAGTAGGCACCAACCATATACTAGGCATATAAACATGAAAATTATTGCATGCTATCCTAACTAGCATATCAACAATGACTATATCTAAAAGATAAGTCAAAATACCCGCCTGAATATAAATATCCGCAAGAATGAAAACGTCACGACCGGGGACCTACCTCGTGATCGAAACCTGCATATAGCATAACTATAGTTAAGCACAAAAATGCAATTCACCGACAAATTGAATACTTAATCGATTTCCTTCATAACCCAATTAACCCAAACTATTTCCAATTTTCACTAATTTTTTCACCATCCTATTAAATCTTTTCCTACCAAAAATATCCATACAATTAATTTAACCCACTAAATCAATTGATAGAAATTTTGATTAATTAATGATAAGCTAATTAATCAATTAAACCTGGATTAACCCGCATTTTAACAACCTAAGCCAAATAAATAAAATTTAATGGATTTTAATTTTTCCAATAATTGTACCAATCAATTTACTCAACTAATTCCTAATCAATTAACCTAATTCATCACCTACAAAAATCCTCAAGATCATACAATATCAAACGGTGTGTATGGCCGTGATGGCGTAGCGGCAGTCTGATTCGTAGTGGCTGGTACTAGACGACAGGTGGTCCCGTCCGCTGGCCCTGGTGGCATGGGACACACAGCGGCAGCACCCACCCCTCTTGTGGAGCAGCGCGAAAGGGAAAACGACGACGGAAGGCAAGGGGTTGTCGGCGATCCTGTATTGCGGTAGCGGGAAAAAACGATGGCGATCACGGCAAACCGGCCGGCCCGAGCACTGGAAGGCGAAAGCGGCGTGTGGCGCAGGGGAAGAGGAGCCTCGGGCGGTCCTGTGGCCGTAGAGGTCGGCGCTCGTCGTCTAGGGCAGAGGAGTCCGGCGACGATCCTGTGGCCGTGGAGGCCGGCACGCGTCGTCTAGGGTAGAGGAGTCCGGCGACGATCCTGTGGCCGTGGAGGCCAGCGCGCGCGGCTGGGGTTGGCGAGCGCGTGAGGAAGAAGCGGTGATCCGATGGCCGAGGACTATGGGTGGCGATGTGAAGAAGAAGGGGGCTCGGCTGTTGGTTGCGGTGGTTTCGGGCACGGGGGAAAGAAAAGGGATTCGACAATGGAGAGATCGCGCGAGAAGAAAAGGGATCGGGGAAGAAGGAACCTGGCTCGAAAACTACCGAAGGAGGAAAATCATGGCGGGGAAAAAGAAAAAGAAATTTAGGTTTTCCTCGTGTATTAATCCCGTTAATTAGACCCCACCTAAAACCTATTTATTTTATCCCCGTAATTATCTCGTACGAACTCCGTTTAAATCCAGAAAAATTCCTAATATTCCCTAAAAATCTTGAAAAATTTCCAGAATTATTTTCTTAATTCTTTGGCCATTTAAATTAATATTTTAAAAATTTTTAGTATTTAATAGTGTTACTACATTTCAGGGTCCTCCAAGCTCTTCCGAAGCAACCAAAGTGCAAGCAATCAAAGAAATATTTTGTAAAGTGTTCTTTACTTGTATTTGCTTTTGTATTTTGTTTTTGGTTGTATCTTGTTGTTTGTTATTGTAAACACTTATTGTAAGAAGTTTCTCCACCTCGAGTGTTATCGAGAAGGAGAAGTTTATTAGTGGTGGTATGAATCACTAGAGCTCACTCTTGAGCTCAACCGTGGAGTAAGAACTAGGGCTCCAAACCACGTTAAATCGATATTGTATTTGTGTGTGCTTGGTTTGTGTTTTGCTTTATATTTGTATTCGTATTTCCGCTATGCTAACACATTTGTAGACATGCATGAAGACGAGTGAAATCGAGAATCGCTATTCACCTCTCCCCCTCTAGCGCATGTCACAATCCCTACAATTGGTATTAGAGTGGGTTGCTCTTCAAGGATTAACAACCAAGGGAGCACAAAGCTAGAGGGAATAGAGCCTACCGACGTATTCAACTATGCCACCCGGAATCCTCCATCATTCGACCGAGAAGATTTTCTAACATGGAGGGTGAGGATGGAGACCTTCTTGATGATGGACATAAAGGATTATCATCATGGATGGATTTGAAGCCCTAGTAGACAAGAAGGGAAAACTCCTCAAGAAGAAGAAGTGGACCAAAGAGTAAATCCTCAAATCCAAAATAAATGAAAAGGTAGCCATAATTTTATCTAGTTCAATACCTAAGGATTTATTGTACATTTTAGGGGAATCTGATGATGCAAAGGATCTATGGAGCAAGATAGCCAAGTTTCATGAAGAACCCTCACCGACCCAAGAAGTAGAGGAGGAGTCTAAGGAGGAATGCTCATCCTTTCAAGAGAGTGAATATTTAGAAATTGAGAGGTGCTTAACATCTAAGTCGGAAGAGGTTGAAGAAGTTTCGACCTCTAGGATTGAGGGGGAGGAGAGATCATCCTCAATGCCAGAACTAGAAGAGGAGTCATCTACATTCAGGATAAATGAAGAAGAAATCCAAAATTCTCCTACCATTCAAGAAGGGAACTCAAGCATATCTATTAAAAATAAAAATCATATAATATATTTTTAGTGTAGGGAACAAGAGCACTACAAGAGCAAGTGTCCTAATTGATCAAGAAGAAAGCTCAAGTGTCATCTAATTAAGGCTAAGGAGAAGGTGAAGGAGGCCGGAACCCACATACCCAAAGGCAAGGAGCATGTGGTGTGCTTCAAATGCCAACAAAAAGGGCATTACCAAATCTAATGTCCTAGGGGCACCCTCGGATGAGCAAAGGGGAGAGCTCCAAAGGCAAGGCCTAAGGTAACTTTTAATAATGCACCTTCTTTATTTCATAATGAAAATTATGATCATAACTTACTTGCAGTTTTTAATGATAAAAAAGCATTCTAGGAGTATGGCTTTTTTGCTTAGGTGCAAAATCTCATGAATATAGGATAATACTAGGTCAGTTACAACTAATGATAATAACAACCTAGGCAATAACCCCAGGAAATCTATACATATGTCTAGGAAGAAAAAGAATATACCAAGAGATCATAGAGATTAAAAAATTGCAAAATTAGAAATGGAAAGTCAAACTGTAAGGTCTAAGCTTGATAAAATGGCAAATATAATTCTAGGGTCAAATGGGCAAGGTATAGGTTCTAGGGGGTAAGACCTTCCTAAGGACAAGAAAGGTTTGGGTGACAAACCTAAGTTTATGATGCACGTAAACGCAACCTCAAATCTCGCTGCGGAGACTGTCGAGGACTCGAAGTGCGCGCTTGCGCTCAATGCCCGCAAGTGCACAGATATCGTCAAGTAATAAAGAATATCGATCCCACAAGGACTGAGATTTCGAGTATCAATCTATCCAGTGGATGTGTTGTTTTTCAGATTGGAAATCTTAGGGTTTATGAATGAGAGGTCATCGGTGATCCGAACTCAGTACGGTGTCACACAGAAGAAGAGAAAAGTTGCTACGAGGATTTGGATTGGATTCTAGGACTTTGGTTTCGTTTGTGTGTCACATAACATGTTATCAATTGAATGTATCCAGATTTTCTAGCTAGGGTTTTGTGAAAAGGACATCATACACTATGGTACGAGGATGCCGAATCAATCCCTGTAACGAGCCGGAAACGATACACATTACCGACTCTATCGCATCCTTCTATCCACAGTTGCAGGCGATGAGGCCAACCTCTAGGTTCCTCCTAATATCCCCTAAATCTTAGATATGAGGATTGCCACTCCTCATATCGTCTACGAATAGAAGATAGAAAACCAAAACACAAAGCTATAGATCTAAACAATCATTCAACTGCAAATACGATTTCAAGAACAGAAACATATTTGAAATAGCAATGTTCTACTCAACACAAACTACTCCCTAATCCTAGAATTGGAGAATCTACTCCATGAATACGAGATGAGAGTCACAATACATTATAGAATTCATGAGTAAAATGATAAACGTGCAAGAAATATGAATTACAATGTAATTGCAGCTCTTCCCTCTGGTGTTGTGGTGTAGATCTTGATCCTCGAGCGGCTCTCTCCTTCCCCGATGTGAGTTCCCGAAGCTTTTTAGGACTTCAGAGTGTCGTCACGGCCGGCGTGCCTCCTCTAGGGTTTGGGGCATAGCTTTCCTTATATAGACATCATGCCGGATCGCTGCGAAATCTAGAAAAACCCCTGGTTGTGTCAAATCGCTTGGCCGCGACACGGATATGTGAAAACACATAGTCTGGCCATATGTCAGGCTGTGGCGGCCGTTTTCACCTTCTGAACATGGCCATGTGTGGGAACATGCCCTGGTCATGTTCCCTTCTACGTACAGCTGCCAAATGTCTTCTTTTTTCTTCGAAAGTGCACCGTTATCCCCACGAAATGCTATCCTGCACACAAAAGTATACAGAGCAGATATCTGAACCAGAAAACAAAAAATGCATGGAAAACAAAGTAAAATATGCATGAAACCAACCTAAAATGAGATGAGATGTGAGCGAAAACTACTCCTAAAACCCTATATGTTTTGCTCACATCAATTCTCCCAAACTTAGATCTTTGCTTGTCCTCAAGCAAACCTCATTTCCATGAAATTTTAAAAATATATTGTTCCATACTTAGCATGTTAATTAGATTTATCAAGTGGCATTTGCAATCAAAGCAAAATAGATATGTTCTAGAAATTCACTAAATTAGCTCATCGTGCTCGTGCTAAGTGAATCTTCTTAGGGGATACTCATTCCATGGTAAGTTAAGTCATCATCCTATAGCTTTCCTAAGGTCTCTGGCTCTCAGGCACTTACCTTCCCAAAGTGAGGGTCATTCCCTAGATCTAGCACAAAGTCTCAAAGGCGTGCTCAATATTGAGAGAAATTGGTAGGTGTTTCCCTAGTAACCTAACTTGGTCTCAAAGGGACACCTAACCATTTCCATCCACGACAACTATTTTTTTTTATCCCTCATAATCTCTTTTTCTTCTTTCTTTTCTTTTTCATCTCTCTCTCTCTCTCTCTCTCTCTCTCTCTCTCTCTCTCTTTTTCTTTTCTCTCTTTTATTTCTCGACTCAGTGGGATTTTGATTTTTCTGAATGGGCTTACACAATCCGAGCATCTCCAGCAACTAAAATGCTAAACTTAGGGTCCCCTATGGATTCCAAAGTACTAGACTACTGAGATGAATCATAACTAGGTATGTATTAGACTCTCTCTTTCAGAATGTTCGACATGTGTAGGTGTAAAAATAAAAGCTAACCAGTGTAAGTATAGAACATTCATTAGAGAAAAATACCATGAGATAAATAAAGTTAAGCTATCTATGGGAAAAACTCATGAAAGTAACTTTAATAATACTAATGAGGCAGCTTAAAGATAGCCAAGACTAAGTGCAGGAAGAAACTAAACACAGCATGCATGAATAAATGAATGCTAACTAGAATGCAAACATTAGGAAAGAAACCACTGCTAGAAAAAAAATAAAACTTGGGGTCCCCCCAGACTTAAGTATGGTGGATGAGGTGAAAGTCTGGTAACCTCGTCATCTCGAGATCCTGGGAGAATCTACTCACTGATGCCACATGTACATGTGGTCGATCTGAGAGTTGGTGGATGCAGCGGTTGCTCGGTGTTCCTCCTCCCTAGCCCACTGTGCCTGCTGGGCTCGCATATTTTGCCGCATCTCCTGGTGGTAGGCGGCCTCCGCCTGGCGACAGGTAGTCTCCTCTTGGAAGTAGACACAGGCCTCGTCGTAGAACTCCTCGGTGCACTGGAAGTGCTCCCAGAAGCCCTGAAACTCCGCCTGCGTGTAGGTGCTCTACTCCTCCCATTGCTACCTCTGTGTCTACTACTCGGCATATATGTCGTCAAAGCGCGATCGAAACTCAGAAAAATCATAGGCAGAAGTACCTGCATCCTACTCAAAAGTAGAAAAAAGTGGTGGTGTAGGTGTAGACTCATGTCGACGTGGACTAGGTGGGCTCCTATGCATGTGTGGACTAGAGGGAGCGTGATGGAAAGGGGGAGAGATGCACGGTGCGACACCCATTTATCCCTTGCACAACACGGCCGTGTGAAAACACACGGCTAGGCCGTGTGCGCTGCTGGAATGTGGGGCACAACCATGTGAAAACACACGGCTGGGCCGTGTGAAAACACACGGCTAGGCCTGTGCCCCCCGTTTCTCTCTCATGGTACACAACAGTCTGAATTCTCCTTACACGCTCAGTCGTGTAGGTTCAAAATAATTTTTGTTTCTACCTAGCAAATCCTTTCTAGTTCTAATTTATTTGCAAAATGATAAATGTTATAAATTAAAGTTCAATTCACCCAAACGAATGCAATAAAGTAAAAAGAGAACATAAAAACTAAACTTGGGTTGCCTCCCAAGAAGCACTTTGTTTAAGGTTTTTTAGCTCGACCTTACTCCATTATCAACTTGGCTCTGGAGGTTCTGTGAACCTCCATTCATCCATCTCGAATTCTGGAGACCTCCCTAGATACTTCTTTAATCGTTGCCCATTTACTTTGATCTCCCCTGATTCCTTACTCCATATATCCACTGTGCCATATGGGTATACCCTTTTTACCCGAAACGGTCCTGACCACCTTGATTTTAGCTTCCTTGGAAAAAGTTTTAACCTGGAATTATACAGGAGAACTAAGTCTCCTTCCTTAAACTCCCTTCTCAAGATATGTTGGTCATGTCACTTCCTAGTTCTTTCCTTATACGCCTTAGCATGTTCATAAGCATCTCTTCGAATTTCGTCTAGCTCACTTAACTGCAGTTTCCTTTTGTCTCCTGCCGCACAGTAGTCTAAGTTGAGCTTCTTGATGACCTAGAAAGCCTTGTGTTCTAATTCAATGGGTAGGTGGCAAGGCTTCCCTTAAACTAAACGGAACGGGGTCATGCCTATTGGAGTCTTATAAGCTGTGCGGTAAGCCCTAAGAGCATCGTCCAATTTTTGTGACCAATCTTTCCTTGATGCTACTACTGTCTTTTCTAGAATACTTTTGATCTCCTGATTCAAAATTTCCACTTGTCCACTTGTTTGCGGGTGGTATGTCATCGAGACTTTTTGGATCACCCCATATTTATGTAGCAATTTTTCAAACTATTTTTTAATGAAGTGGGATCTTCCATCACTGATTATGACTCGAGGAACTCCAAATCTAGGGAATATATTTCTTTTGAACATTTTTATTACAGTCCTAGCATCACAGTGGGGTGATGCTATGACCTCCACCTATTTGGAGACGTAGTCTACAATGACCAGGATATATCTATTTGCGTCGGAAGCGGGAAAGGGTCCCATGAAATCTATCCCCCATACGTCGAAGAGCTCCACCTCTAATATGGTGCTTTCTGGCATATCATGTCTCCTACCTATATTTCCTATTCGCTGGCACCGATAGCAGGAGACCACATAGTTCCACGTGTCCCTAAACAGGCTAGGCCAGTAGAATCCTGCCTGAAGTACCTTTGCGGTTGTTTTTGCAATTCCTGTATGTCCCCCATATGCTGAGAAATGGTAGTGAAAGAGGATTCTCTCCACTTCCTCTTCTGGTATGCACCTTCGATATACGCTATATGCACATTTCCTAAATAGGAAGGGATTATCCCATATATATTGCCAAACTTCTACAAAGAATCTTTTCCTTTGTTGGGTTGTGAATTCCGGCGATATCACTCTTCTAGCAAGAAAATTCACCAAATCTGCATACCAAGGGGTGGTAACCTTAGTAATAGCCATGAGGGTATCATCCCGCAGAGCATCGTCTATTTGGGCACTATCTCCCTCTTCTATCCTGCTATCTATGGGCATGCATGACAAAGTGGTCTGCGATGACGTTGTCCAATCCCTTTTTATCCCTGATTTCTATATCAAATTATTGAAGTAATAGAATCTAGCGAATAAGGTGGGGTTTAGCATCCTTCTTACTTAGCAAGTAACGAACTGCAGTTTGGTCAGTGTAAACCACTACCTTCGAACCTACTAAGTATTGTCTGAACTTGTCGAATGTGAATACGACTGCTAGTAATTCCTTCTCGATTGTGGCATAGTTGATTTGTGCTCCATTCAGCGTCTTACTAGCATAGTGAATGGTGTGTAGCTTTTTCTCCTTCCATTGCCTTAACACTGCCCCCACTACATAATCACTAGCATCACACATGACCTCAAATGGTAGGCTCCAGTCAGGCGGTTGTATTATCGGGGACGTTACTAAGGCTTTCTTTATTTCTTCGAACACTACTAAATATTGCTGATTGAAAATAAACTTTGTGTCCTTAGCTAGTAGATTTGTCAAAGGTCTAGTTATCTGAGAAAAATTCTTTATGAATCTACGATAAAAGCCCGCATGCCCAAGAAAGCTCTGGACCCCCTTTAGATTCCTGGGTGGCGGAAATTTTTCAATTACTTCAACCTTCGCCTTGTCCACTTCGATATTGTTCCCTGATATCTTATGTCCTAGAACTATCCCTTCAGTTACCATGAAATGACATTTTTCCCAATTCAGAATCAAGCTATTCTCCTCACACCTTTGTAGAACCCTTTCTAGATTCCTTAGACATGCATCAAAACTTGTTCTGTAGACTGAAAAATGATCCATGAATACTTCCATAATATGCTCAATCATATCTGAAAAGATAGCTATCATACAATGTTGGAAGATGGCTGGGGCATTACATAGGCCAAAGGGCATTCGTCTGTATGTGAATGTTCCATACGGGCAGGTGAAGGTGGTCTTCTCTTGGTCATTAGGGTGATTTGGGATCTGGAAAAACCCTGAGTACCTATCAAGGTAGCAAAAATAGGAATGTTTAGTGAGGCATTCCAGCATTTGATCAATAAACGGAAGTGGAAAATGATCCTTTCTTGTTGCTTTGTTTAGTTTATGATAATCTATACACATTCTCCACCCCGTTACCATTCTAACAGGGATCAGCTCATTCTCTTCATTTTTGACTACTGTAGTGTCGCCTTTCTTTGGAACTACATGCACTGGACTTACCCACTCACTATCTGAAATTCGGTAAATTATTCCGGCATCCAGGAGTTTAAGCACCTCTTTTTTCACTACCTCCTGCAAATGAGGGTTAAGTCGCCTTTGGCGCTCCACGGTTGACTTACACCTATCCTCAAGTATTATCCTATGCATGCAAAGAGACGGGCTTATCCCCTTTATGTCATCGATGGTATAGCCCAGCACTTTTTTGTACGTCCTGAGCTGTTAAATACTGAAATTTAAAATACTAAATTTATTGGCCAAAATTTAGGAAAATAATCCTAGAAATTTTTTTTAGGATTTTTAGAGAATTTTAGGAATTTTTCCATAATTTTTCTGGATTTAAACGGAGTTTATACAAGATATTTATGGGGATAAGAGAAACAGGCTTTTAAAAGGTCTGTTTAGATGAGTAAATAGGATAAATTTAACCTAGGTTATAAATTGAGGTTTTTATTTCCTAATTTCGGATTTCTTTCTTTCCACTCCGCGCCTGATGGTTCCCTCTTCGCGAAACACTCTCCTCGCCGCAACCAGCAGCCCGACGCCGCCTCAGCCGCTCATCGTCGCCCCCATCACCGCCTCTTCTCTTCCTCTCCCGACGGGCGGCCTCTCTTTTGCCTCCTTGCTCGAGTGAGGGAGGCGATGCTGCTGCCAGATTTGTTCCGCCGCCTTCCCCTCCTTCGCCCTTTTTCCTATCGCCGGCGACATTGACCTCGGCGAAAGGCACTCGGTGCCATTGACAACCATGGCAGACACAGGAAAGCGGCGGGTTCACCGGATGTGGGTCCTTCGCCCCATTCTGGGCAGCGACTGGGACCTACTCCGATTCCACGCCGACGATTACATCGCCTCTTCCACTGTCAACTTGCCGATAGCCAGTCTCGTCGTCCTTGAGCAGGGATGACCACCAAGAGCAAACTTTCCATCTTTGTCGTGTCAGATGGATGAATCCACCGTCGTTTACCTCACTAGCTGCTTGCCCATGGTCAGAGGGAAATTGATGGGTTGTAGGTGAAGGTGTTGTGGATAGGGATTTCTTGCAAACCAACCTGATTATTCCAGCTGGAGTATTAGTCATTTCGATCATCGATGGTCACTCTTCCACGAATAGGAGGAGAATATTTTGGATGGGCTGTGGAAGCTGAACGATTGAGGTCAAGAAGTTGTGCCGATTGAATTGGAGTAGCTACAGCTGAGTTCATCTTGTTGTTATAGATTTCTACTTCAACAGTGGATCCAAAGGTAAGTGAAGGTAAGCAAGGACTTTGATTTGAGACAGAGTTCTCGGATGTGAAGATAACTGGTGTTCTTCATATCAGGTTTCGGTCACGAGATAGATCCACGAGCGTGAAGATTTGCATTTATCACGAGTTTCATAACAGGTGGGTATTTTGACTTGTCTTTTTGATATAGTCATGTTGATATGCTAGATAGTTATAGCTTGCAATAGTTTTCATGTTTATCTACCTTGCATGTTATTATGCCTATTTGACACATGCATTTGTTCAGTTTATAGTTATACTTTCCCTGTTTTACTTGGATCATGTATATGTACCTTTTTATTGTGCATATTATTCGGATACGTATGTTAGTTGGTATTACATGCTTTAGTGTCATGCACCATTTTGCATGATTGCATGCTGGCTGGACGGGGTTCCATTATTGTTGAGCCCGCAGCCAGTTACATGGCCTGCACACACTGCCACTCATGGGTTAGTGGTACATCAGGAGGGTGTGTGCAGTTGCTCTGTCAGGCTCCGCTGGTCCGCTCATGGGTAGCGATGAGGCAGCGTGGTAGCGGGCAGGGATCCCTCCTCTGGTCTATGACACCGGGAGATGAGAGCTTAGCTCCCCCACTATGTTTGGGGCAGGAGGATAGGTGTACTCCGACAGCATCCTGTCCACTCGGTCACTCAGGAGCAGTGATGGCAGAGTGCACAGTTGTCATAGCCCTACCCACTCGGCTTCACCATCGCGTGTGAGGCGGCTGACTGGCGTCAGGGGTGACCATGTCATATGCACGGCATGCATTTTTGCACGGATTGCATTTGTATTGTGTTTGCTGCATTATTGTATTGATGCCTTGGATGTTGCATATGATTGTCATGCATACAGGATTCATATTCATATATGATGATGACTTTATCTCTTATAGTAGGGCGCATGCTCCTATATCAGGGTAGGAGATTCAGGTGAGTACAGTCCTTTTGCATTTATTTCTTGCTTACCATATATATGAGACTGTACTGACATGATTAGTATTGTTAGCTATATCTTGATATTCATATCGATAAATATCCGCTAAGTTCTTTGAACTTATCCCGTGGTTTTATATTTATTTCAGGATGATGCTGTCAGGAGAGTCCAGCTGCCAATCCCCCTCGTCGAAATGAATAGGTTTTATTGGTCTATTGGTTTTGGATTTTGTATAGAGGATATGTATAGGTCCTGATGTTGTGGTTATGTACTTATGGAAGTTTAGGAATAATTGTGGTGTCCTTATGGACTATTCAATTAGTTTGGTTGTATGTTCCTGCTCAGATGGCAGAAGGGGTAAGTCTAGATGTTATAGACTTCATTTATTTACTATGATGGTTGGCCTGAGGCCTTATGATCTGCGTGTGTAGATGTTTTTGTTCCGGTCGTGTTGACCGATGTATAGTGGCCGTGTAGGCCTTGTATAAAAATTGGTATTGTCACCCGTACAGGGGAGATGCTGTCGGATTTTTGTCTGGCGGGGACTCCCTCGGGGCGTGACATGAGCACCCCCAACAACTTCCTTGTCTCTACCTCACTCAAATTTGCATTTATAATCACCGGATGGGTTGAAGTCGGTCCTAAAAATTCATACTTGAGATTAGGGGGAAGTGGCTTCATCTCAGGCCTTATGTCTTTCTCTTCTACCACCTGTCCCGGCTCTTCCTCTTCTTCCAATCCTGAAGATAGGGAAGCTTCTTCCATCCAGTACTCTCTCTCCTTGTCCTCCCCCTATACTTGGCAAGCTATTTCAGCACTGCTTATACCCGTTATGGGGAAAACCTCCTGAAAATCTTGCTCGTTATTCGCCCATACTTCGAGTGTCCCAACCACTATCTCTATAATGTGATATGCATCGTCTATGCTCTTTTTCATCAACATGCCCCCCCCCCCCCCCCCCGCGGATGTGTCTAAGAGTTCTTTCGATGAACTAGTTATCCTGGAATAAAAAACGTGGAGGAGTAACCAATCCTATAATCCATGGTGTGGGCAACGAATAACCAATTCTTGTAATCTCTTCCATGCCTCGGCCAGAGTCTCTTCTTGCCCTTGCTCAAATGAAAGGATTTTATCCCTAAGGGTGGTTGTTTTGTGGGGAGGAAAGAATTTACTTAGAAAAGTGTCTTCCATTTGTTCCCACATCATTATACTCCCTTCTGGTAGCATGTGTATCCATTTCTTAGCCTCCCCTTTCAGTGAGAATGGGAACATGATGAGCTTAATGGCGTCTACTGGGACTCCTTCATATTGCACTGTGTCGTAGTACGCCAAAAATTCTTCAAGGTTAAATAGGGTTCATCAATCTGAGCTCCTCCAAAATGCTTTTCTTGAATAAGAGAAATTAATGCAAGGTTTATTTCCCAATTCACGGCCTGAATTTGAGGAATAACTATGCAGGAATTCCATGCTTTTCGTCTAGGCACTATGTAATCTCTCAAAGGTCAAGTAGGTTGTGTTAACATTTCAGCGTCCTTTGATGAGAGAGTAATAAATCACATACAATGAATAATTCTGAGGATGGAACCAAACCTTGAATCAAGAAGAAAAGTTAGGAGTATTTAATTAATGCTTAAAAACAGAAAATAAACTAATCTAGCTAACTAAATCGAAGAGCAAATAAGAAATAGAGAATCACTGCTAAAATAAAATAAAAACTAAATCTAGATATGGAAAATCTAAAAATTCAAATAAAATAAAAATAATCAAGTAAATAAACCTAACCTAAGTCTGATCCAACTATCCACTTTCTTGATTCGATATTGAATCAATCGGTCCCCGACAACGATGCCAAAAACTTGATGCACGTGAACGCGACCTCAAATCTCGCGGCGAAGACCATCAAGGACTCAAAGTGCATGATTGTCTTCAACACCCTCAAGTGCACGGATGTCGTCAAGTAATAAAGAATATCGATCCCACAGGGACTGAGATTTCGAGTATCGGTCTGTCCCGTGAATGTGTTGTTGTTCGGATTGGAAATCTGAGCATTCACGAATGAGAGGTCGTCGGTGGTCCGAACTTAGTATGGTGTCACACAGAAGAAGAGAAAAATTGCTACGAGGATTTGGATTGAATTATAGGACTTCGGTTTCATTTACGTGTCATAGAACATGCTATCAATTGAATGTATCCATATTTTCTAGCTAGGGTTTTGTGGAAAGGACATCATAAACTATGGTACGAGGATGTTGAATCAATCCCTGCGATGAGCCAGAAATGATACACATTACCGACTCTATCGCATCCTTCTATCCACAGTTGCAGGTGATGAGGCCAACCTCTAGGTTCCTCCTAATATCCCCTAAATCTTAGATACGAGGACTGTCACTCCTCGTATCATCTATGCATAGAAGATAGAAAACCAAAACACAAAGCTATAGATCTAAACAATCATTCAACTACAAATACGATTTCAAGAACGGAAACATATTTGAAATAGCAATGTTCTACTCAACACAAACTACTCTCTAATCCTAGAATTGGAGAATCTTCTCCATGAATACGAGATGAGGGTCACAATACATTATAGAATTCATGAGTAAAATGATAAACGTGCAAGAAATATGAATTACAATGTAATTGCAGCTCTTCCCTCTGGCGTTGTGGTGCAGATCTTAATCCTCGAGCGGCTCTCTCCTTCCCCGATGTGAGTTCCGAAAGCTTTTTAGGGCTTCGAGGTGCCATCCCGGCCGGCGTGCCTCCTCTAGGGTTTAGGGCATAGCTTTCCTTATATAGACATCACACTGGATCACTACAAAATCTGTAAAAAAAACCCTAGTTGCATCAAATTGCTTAGCTGGCACACGGCCGTGTGTTAGGCTATGGCAGCCATTTTTGCCTTCTGAACACGGTCGTGTGTAGGCACACACCCTGGTCGTGTTCCCTTATGCATCCAGCTGCCAAATGTCTTCTTTTTGCTCCAAAAGTGCACCGTTATCCCCATGAAATGCTAGCCTGCACACAAAAGTATACAGAGTAGATCTTCGAACAAGAAGATAGGAAATGCATGGAAAACAAAGTAAAATATGCATGAAACCAACCTAAAATGAAATGAGATGTGAGCAAAAACTACTCCTAAAACCCTATATGTTTTGTTCACATCAGTTTACTTGGTCTAGGAATACCAAGATCACAAGGGAAGTCATCCGTAAAGTTGACCATGGTAAGTGTCTGGTGGCCAAGGTTTTGAAGAAACCTAGGAAAGTCACTAACAATGTTACAAGGGAAGCTATCCCTAGAGTTAACCTTGAGAAGACTAAAATGACCAAGGCTTCCAAGCTTAGAAGGGTCATCAGGAAAGTATCTAGGGAAGTCATCCCTAGTGAATACCTTGTTAAACCAAGGATCTTAAATTGGTTTTGGATTCCTAGGAGCGTGATCCCTTCACGCTATATGAGTTAGAGTGTGTTAACCTCAAATGGATGGATAGTTAACCTAACCATGGTAGAGTCGACACTTTAGGATATTTTCAAGGTTATGTGATACCTTCGAAATGAGGTTAGATTATTTTTCTAAAAGATTTTAGGATGTGCTAATAAAAATTATAAAGGTTGAAAAATTGATTAAAATTGGCACAAGTAGGTTTAGAGTCAATATTATGTCATTTTGGATTTTTGGTACACTTGAGGGAAATTTGGCATTATGGTAAAATTGATATAATTCTAACAAATGACAATTGGAATTAAGACTTAGGTATCTCTATACCTTTGAATTATTTATATGTCATACTTTGTTTATCATATGTCATGTCATAACATCATGCTTAACATGATCATTTAAAATGTCATGATAATACTTAAGTTGATTTATATCATGCTTATACTTAGGATTATTTTTATGCCATAACATAATGCATCATGGACATGTGCTTAAATTGTGCAAATAATTTATGCCATGATCATATTCATGCATTTAGGATAATTAATTTGAAATTAAGGACAATGACATTGATTTGATGTCTTAAATAAAGGAATCAAATTGGGTATGCCTAGGTATAATGCATGAACCTTAGATTAGGGAAAACCAATTCATATCTCACAAAAACTATAAGGATGACTTTTGTGTGTTTTTATACACTCTAGATACATGTAAGATGTTAGGAAAATGAGTTAATTAAGTTCAAGGTATTTAAATTGTACATCAATATGAACTTAGAACTCATTAAATTGTACATGTATAAGTCATGTAAATCTAACCCATAGACCATGGTTCAAAATAAGATTTTAAAATCTTTTTAAAATCATTTTGAAAAACCTTGGTCAATTCTATCTTTTGATAGCAATCACCATTGATAATATTGACACAAAATTTGTCAAAACATTGAAAGGTTTCAATGCTTTTGAACTTTGTATCAATCTTTCAAAATAATGGGTATTTTACTTTAAAATTATTTTTCACCCATACTATTTGACATGAATATTATACGTATGAAATTTTAAGATTTTTAGAAAAAAACATATAATTATTTATGAATTTTTAAAACTCGTATCTGAAATCTAATTTCTGTAATTTGTAGAAACCAGGGGACTGCTGCTTGGAACAATCAATTAGCGGTAGTACAGTTGACTAATTTCTATTTTAGTCGACTGGCGTGTCTAATATTGGCCGAATAAAGTTTGTTTAGCTAGTTATCAATAATTTTAGGCTACTCTAACTTATTATAACCTTAGGATATGCTTTGGAAAGCATTGAAAGGGTAAAATAATCATTGAAAATGATTAGAAGAGTTATTTAGGGTGGAGTATGGAATTTTAAGGGAGATTAAAGTTCAAGTTTAAACTCATACCCTTAATTTCGATTGTTTAGAGTTCCTATAGACTTAGGATCTCTTCAACGACATTGTTGGTGCAATCATCAAGGGGAAGTAAGCCTTTAGGGGGAGGTCATCCATCTTTATATGATGGATAAATTTTGATTACAAAGGGGGAGAAGTGAGGGTTAGGTAAACATTCATTGTGGATTGCCTCTCATTTAGTGATAAGGGTTGTATCACTAAGAAGTGTGAAGGCATCCAAGATGATTTTGGACCAAGGGAGAGAATGAGGAATCTCATTGGGGGATGAGACATGGGAAACCCTTGGTGGGATTTTTGATGTATGCCAAAGGGAAAGAAGTGTGAGGATTTAAGTTAGGTGAACCTCCATTATGCTTTGGCATAAGAAGTTGGGTTATAGGACAACCTAACTTAAAGGTATTGTCAAACATCAAAAATGGGGAGATTGTTGGTGCAATCGATCTAGGTCACGATTGACCAGACTCGAGTGGGACTTGAGTAGGGTTTTGATGTTTGATAATGGGTTTGACCATTGTTTGGCAATATGTGTTTGATCATATGTTTACAATATGACAAGTGGATGATTGGGATATCCAAAGTCATATGGGGGAGATTATTTGAGAGAGATTATTGAAGCAATCAAATCTTAGGTCAAGGTTGACCAGACTCGAGTGAGACTCAAGGAGAAGTCCAAATTTGGAGACTTAGCAAGGGAAAGTCCAAGAATGGTCTTGGCATGGAAAAGTCCAAGTATGGATACTTGACAATGGAGAAGTCCAAGTTTGGATATTTAGCAAATGGAAGGTCCAAAGGTGCAGTCTTGGTCACATAAGTCCAAGTGTGTAGTCTTGGTAGTGAAAGGTCAAGTTTGGATACTTGGCAAATAGAAAGTCCAAGGTTGTAGTCTTTGTTGGTGCAATTGGCTCAGGTCATGATTGACCAGACTCGAGTTTGACTCGAGCGGTATTTTGATGTTCAACAAAATGTATTACAATGTAATTGTCATGGGAAAGTCCAAGTCATGGGTACTTGGCATGGAAAGTCCTAGTGGGACATTTGGCAATGGGAAAGTCCAAGTCATGGGTACTTGGCATGGAAAGTCCAAGTGGGACACTTGGCAATGGGAAAGTCCAAGTCATGGGTACTTAGCATGGAAAGTCCAAGCATGGGTCTTGGCAAGGGAAAGTCCAAGCTTGAGTCTTGGCAATTGGAAAGTCCAACATGGGTTGGTATGGAAAGTCCAAGCATGGGTCTTGCCAAGGGAAAGTCTAAGCTTGAGTCTTGGCAATTGAAAAGTCCAACATGGGTTGGCAAGGGAAGTCCACGGGTTGATATTAGTAGCATAAAGTTCAAGCGGGAGTCTTGGCAGCATAAGTCCAATAGTTGGCAGCGTAAAGTCTAAGCGTGAGTCTTTGCAGCGTAAGCCCAATATAGCTTGGCAGTATAGACCAGTTTAGCATGACATAGCCGATGGAAGCACTTGAAGGCTAGCGTATGGATGAACAAGTCATGGATGACATGAAGGGATCTAATAGATGTGAGGCTAACGGAAGTGGCTAGAAGGCTTAGGTCTAGGCTAAGGGTGGTCTAACAAGTATGAGGGCATTATACTTGTGGTTAAATCTCATGGGTGAGGTTATCAGTCGACTAGGGCTTTGGACCAGTCGATGGTCAAGTGTTTTGATGCTTGGCAATCAAGTTGACTCTAGGTAGTCGACTGGAGTTATGACCAGTCAATTGTTGTGAGTCAACTGGGATTTGACTGCAGCAAAAATCCTTGGAAGTGGACTCCCATCATTGGGCAGTCGACTGATGGCTTGAGTCGTCAACTGTCATGGATGGAAGTCGACTGTTGGTTGAGGTTACAGGAGCAGAACACCCGGTAGTCGACTGGTCAATCAGCTACAACCTCGACAGTCGACTGATGGATAATTGAAGTCGATTGCCAGTGTATCCGTTGGAACTTATCCAACATGGATCGAGTCATTGTCTCACAACGGCTACAGGAGCAGTCGACTGATGGTCACGATCAGTCGACTGCTAGGCTGAATTCAGCCCGAATGCAGGTTATAAAAGCATCTCGTGGAGGAGTATTTGGCTAAGGTTCTTTAAGGCGATTTGAAGGGGATTTTTTGCTGCAATCCAGACCTTCAAGGCTCTTCTCAAGCAACCAAAGATCAAGCAATCCAAAGCTCTTTGTAAAATTTTCTTTACTTGCATTTTAGTGTATTTTCTTGTATTTGTCTTGTATTACTTTTGTAATCATTGTAAGAGGTTTCTCCTCCTCCGACTTGTTGTCGAGAAGGAGTGTTATTGATTATTAGTGGTGTTTGCATCGCTAGGGCTCATTCGAGCCCAATCCGTGAAGTAAGAACCCTAAGATTTTGAACCATGTTATATTGTGTGTTTTGTTGTGCTTCTATTTTGTTATTGCTTTATTATTTGTATATCCACTGTGCATAACAAGTTTTGTACCAACCACGCCAATCGATTTCCATCTATGCAATGTACGCACCATTCACCCCCCCCCCCCTCTAGCGACGTACCGATCATCAACAAGTGGTATCAGAGTCCGGTGGCTCTTAGAAGAAGAAGGCACTCTCTTAGCGAGGCCGCTCTTCAAGGTTTAACAATCGTGGGAGCACGCTAGAGGAAGAAGATGGAGTTTGAAGAAAAAGTAGGATGGAACATCAACACCCCAATTCCATACACGCTCTATGGATTGTTGGGTTTCCGACACCGCGGCGTGTGTGTGTTCGATCACGTTTCGTAAACATGAACACAGCGGAAGCAATAAAAATAATAAATCTACATTTATTACAACACACACAACACACGCATGCATATTACAACAAGTGTAGATATAACCGTAAATTTAAATTTGCAATAAAAGGAAATTTATCTACGTTATACCTTTCGTATGACGTGTAGCGGGAACGACATCAACCGGAACGATCCTCGCTAGGATCGTCTCTATCCGTATCCACGCCGAGTTCCTCGGGATGACTTCGCTAAGCCACGAGCTTCGTCTTCGTATGGGTTACTAGCCTCGTGTTGAAGACGACGTGATCGAGAGATGATCATGATCCGAATCCAAATTCGGATCCTAATACGAGTTCTCAAAACTCGCTTCTCCGGAGAGGTATTCATCAACCAATTGACGAATCCTTCGTCCTCCACCTCAGAGGATTACCGGAGATCGAATCCTCAGTAAGTTAGCCGCTGTCGGAGCTCTAACCATCGTCCAAACGATGCTCCGACGAGAGGAGAACAAGCTGTCCAGAAAACTGGACAGCTTTGGTGGAGGTGATAGGCGCCGGCCAACCAAGGGAGATAGAGCTCACCTTGATGCCAAACTTGAAGGAGATCACCGGAGCACTAACCGGCAGCAACTCGACGCCGGCGAGGGGGAAGGAAGCAGCCTTCTGGAAGCCGGTTGGAGGAGCAATGGGCGGCGGTTTAGGGTTGGCGCCGAGAGCTCCCTCAATGGAGTGGGCGGCAACCTTAGGGCAAGGGGTTTTTGATTAGGGCTTAATTATCCCTTAAGCCCTCTTTTATAGAGAACTAATTCTCTTAATGGTTATTGGATCATAACCATTAGGCCCGTTAACCCGCTCTATTAAGATAAGTTAAAATAAACCAAACCATGATGGTTTATTTTAAGTTAAAACGAACCGAACCAACTTTTGGTTCATTCGTTTAAAATAAACCAAACCCTTTGGTTTATTCTCCTCCATTGGATTAGAACCAAACCATTTTGGTTCATCCATTACGTCTTCATAAGACTCGGCCCATCCACGCTTCCATTGCGACTGAAATGATTTCATGCTCGCTTTATGTTTGGTCCAACCAAACCTAGTTTCTCTCGGTCTGAGAATCCCATTCTCAAGCTCGTTTTAAATCCTTTGGATTACGCTCGTTGTCCGTGTGACCAAATAGGTTCTCGGTTTATGTTGGCCATCTATAATTAACCATTAATTATAGAATGATCATGAGTGGCACCTAGTAGTACATCATGATCCCCAATTAACCGAAAAGATCAACGGTTGATCCAGAACTATCTCTGAAACCCTTCAGTAGCTCGAATGAATCGTGCCCCATTCCCTTCACTCATCTTATACCCACTTGGTTCAGGACATGGTCTATAGTGTCAGTCCCCACTAGGCTGACTACGTCACACCTAGCCCAAGTATCAATTCCTCGTCCTACGGATTCTAGTTACTCCACATGTATCGAAAGGTACCTTACTCTAAACATGTAATGCTTTGGCCAAAGACTTTAATAACAACCCGACGAGAGGCCATGGGTATACATCTCCTCGCAAGGAGTGGTGAATCCTTTATAGGCTATTCAAACACCTTCGATCACTTCGACTTATACCCAATCATCCCGGGTCCACATCTCTTTAGAGATGTTTGCTTAAATGTCAAAGCATAAGTCTCCATAATCAAGATGACTTGAATACCGCAAGTCTAAGGAACATCGCACTTAAGCCACAGTAAGAACTTCATTGACATATCTATATATGCAGAGAACCATATGAAGTCTTACGGCTGGTCACTCTAATGAACTAGTTACCATAACTAGCATCCACGATTAACTCCGGACATCACTATGTCTCCAGCCAGTGAGAATCAGCTGCTTGGATACACCAAGGAGTATACCTCGTGCTAGTCTCGACAGAATTGATGGTGTCCAAATCCATCAATTCATCGACTAGGATAATTCGATACATCACAATTACACATGTAGAGATACTCACTAGTTGTGATCCAATCACAAATTCTCTCATGCGTGAATCGATCGTGGACATTCAAGAAATGAGTTTAAGATCCAATCAAATACATAAAACATGTATACTCAAATAGTGAATCTTCATTTATCATATAAATGGTTCATACATAAGGCGATTGCCTTAGGACATCTCTCATATATTACTAACAGAATCCCACTTGGCCTAATGCCAATCGCTACAGTATCCAATACCATAAGCTCGAACATGACCCTCAAATTTATTTTGAGGTAATGCCTTAGTCAAGGGATCCGCTAAGTTCCTTTCAGTGGGAATTTTCTCAATTTGTATTTCGCCTTACCGATGATCTCTCGATAAGATGATAGCTGAAGCACATGTTTGGATCATTGATGAGACCACATCAAGTTCAGAGATGAACTTCTTGATCCAAACCGCCTTTGTCGCCTAAAGCCGCAATGTATTCTCGCTTTAGTGGCGTAATCCGCTATAGTGTCAAGCTTGAACCTTTCCAACTTATTGCGCCTCCATTCCGTGAATACATACCCGCAGACAAAGACATGGAATCATCCTTGTCATTCGAGTCGCATCCGTATACCCACGTATCACCATGTACCTTCTCCATATATTAGAACGATCCTTAGTTCTTCTTAAGTACTTAAGGATCGCCTTAATAGCCACCCAATGATCCATTCCTCGATCGATCGTATCCGCCGACACTCGTGAGCATACGATACATCGGGCCTCGTACATAACATAGCATACATGATAGATCCTATTGCGGATGCATAGGGAATCTTACTCATGCAAATCCTTTCGTCTTCTGTGCGCGGACACATAGACTTCGAAAGGTGTACCCCATGCCTGATGGGTAGGAAACCTTTCTTGGATTCCGACATGCTAAACCTCTTTAGCACTCGGTCTATATATGTAGACTGTGAAAGACCAAGCAACCGTTTCGATCTATCTCTATAGATCTTAATCTCGAGGATGTAGGTTGCTTCTCCCAGGTCTTTCATGGAGAATGTCTTGGATAACCAAACCTTAACTGACTGTAAGATTGAAACATCATTTCCTATAAGTAATATGTCATCAACATATAATACTAGGAACACGACTGCACTCCCACTAACCTTCTTGTACACACTAGGTTCGTCTGGATTTTGTGAGAAATCAAACTTTTTGATGGTCTCATCAAAACGGATATTCCAGCTCCTGGATGCTTGCTTCAATCCATAAATGGACCGTCGCAATTTGCATACCTTGGTTTTATCAACCAATGTGAAACCCTCAGGCTGTATCATATACACGTCCTCGAGCAGGTTTCCATTAAGGAAAGTTGTTTTCACATCCATTTTCCATATCTCATAATCATAATGAGCCGCTATGGCCAGGAGCATCTGAATGGATTTAAGCATAGCTACAGGCGAATAGGTTTCATCATAATCAACACCTTGTTTTTGACGATATCCTTTCGCCACCAATCTAGCCTTATAGGTAATCACATTACCATCCATGTCAGTTTTCTTCTTGAAAACCCACTTTCACCCTATAGGCTTTATCTCTTCAGGTGGGTCAACCAAGTTCCAAACTTGGTTTTCATACATGGAATCCATTTCCGACTTCATGGCACCAAGCCACTTATCCCTTTCTGAACTTGTCAGCACTTCTTCATAACTGGTAGGCTCCTCATCATCAATGAGTAACACGTCGTTCGATTCACTTACGAGAAATCCATATCTCTCAGGAATATTGCGTGTTCTACCAGATCTACGAAGATGTGGTGTTACAATAGGTCCAGCCGATTGCTCATCACTATGAGTTGTCGGCTGTTGTGCTTCACCAGGTATCTCATCAATGTCTATTTGAGTCTCTCGAGCCTCCTCAAGCTCGACGACACTCCCACTGTTTTCTTGCAAGAGAAACTCTTTCTCTAGAAATATAGCATGCCTTGAAACAAACTCCTTTTGTTCCACAGGATGATAGAATTGGTAACCCCTTGTTTCCTTAGGGTATCCAATAAATAGACATTTATCAGACTTAGCATCCAATTTGTCTGATACTGTCCGCTTCACATAAGCAGGACAACCCCATATCTTCAAGTAAGATACATGAGGTTTCTTATATTCCATATCTCATATGGAGTAGTTGAGACTACCTTGGTAGGCATTCTGTTTAACAAGTAAACAGTTGTCTGAAGTGCATAGCCCCAAAAGGACTTGGGAAGATTCGCATGATTAATCATTGACCTGACCATGTCCAACAAGGTCCGGTTACGCCTCTCAGATACACTATTATTCTGTGGTGTATATGGCGGAGTCCATTGAGACAATATGCCATTGTCTCTTAGATAATCAAGAAACTCTTGATTTAAGTATTCACCACCTCGATCTGATCGAAGTATTTTAATACTCTTGTCATGTTGTCTCTCTACTTCATTTATGAATTCTTTGAACCTTTCAAAGGCTTCAGACTTGTGTTTCATCAAGAACACATACCCAAACCGTGAGTGATCATCGGTGAAGGTAATGAAGTAGCTATAGCCTCCTAAAGCTTGAGTTGACATAGGTCCACATACATCAGTATGTATTAGGCCTAGTAACTCTCCCACTCGTTCACCTTTTCCATTAAAAGGTAACTTAGTCATCTTGCCTTTTAAGCATGATTCGCATGTATCGTATGAATCCGATTCAAACGATTCCAGAATTCCACATTTGTGTAATTCGAACATGCGTTTCTTGCTTACATGGCCAAGACGACAATGCCACATATAGGAGTCTATTTGATTATCCTTTTGAGCACGCGTGTTGCTCGCTTCGATATTGAAAATGTCACTGGATACGTCCAACGTATAAATGCCATTACTCAAAGTTCCAGTTTCATAAAGTACGCCATTCAAAGTTATATAACAACAATTGTTACTAAACGTCAAATGGAAACCATTTCTATTTAAACAAGAAATAGAAATGATGTTCTTTATCAACGAAGGAACATAAAAGCAATTGTCCAGTTCTAAGACAAGTCCTATAGGGAGTTTCAACAAATGCGTTCCAATGGCGACTGTAGCAACCTTTGCTCCATTCCCAACATGCAAATTTGACTCTCCCTTGACGAGTCTTCTTCTATTCCTTAGCCCATGTATGTCATTACATATATGTGAGCCACACCCAGTATCCAATATCCAAGTGTTTGAGGAAATAGAATGACAATCAATAACGAAGATATCTGAAGAAGATGGGGCATCTGATGCCTTATTCTTCTTCACGGACTCAGGATAAATCTTGCACTTTCTTCGCAAATGGCTCTCCTTGCCATAATGATGGCAAGTTTCCTTTTGTGCTAGTTCTACCTTCTTAGCCTTTCTCTTCTTTCCCTTCTGTTGTTCCTTTGACTTCCTCTTAGAACCTTTCTTCGAGGAATCAACTAATAGCACCGTCCCCTGCTCATGCTTCTCAGAAGACTCCACAGTCTTCAGCATATTGAGCAGTACCACAGATGAACCTTCTAGCATCTCAAAGGTGAAGAGGAGCTTTGAGACTTCGAACCTTTCGAATCTCACTTGCTCATCAACCAACTCACAAAGATGAAGGACTATGATATGAGCATCCATATGCTCATGCTGCTTTCGTAGCTTGGGTTCCATCGCGGCTAGCATGATGCAACTCATTTGTTCAGAATCACTCACATGTTTCTGATAGGCCAACAATTGGTCCAGAGTTGCATTGTCACTAGGACGGGCGGGAAGAGGCGCTTCAAGGACATTTGCAAGCTTTTCAACCTTGAGAACAATTCTCAAGCTTCTAAGCCAGTCCATGAAGCTCAGCCCAGTCAATTTATTCGAATCCAAAATGGAACATAAATTCAAAGACATCATGATCAATCTTAGAAATACAAAACGAGCATATATGAGAAAATGATTTTTAAAAATGCATCAATATACATTTATAAATCCCATTCATTTTTCGAATTTCAAAAACCCCAAAATCACTTCGGGAGATCGTAGGTCCATCTCCGAATGGAATGATATCCATCATAGTTATGAACAACCTTGGAGAGAGTCCAACAAGCCATTCATAACTACGACGGTAGGTATCAACTATACCGATTGCATATCACGTATATGCAACTATCACAATGTGCTATCAACTAATTGAATGTTCACACATACATCGGGTTGTTAACACATTAACAAGTATGCATCATATGCATAGCACCCAACTTCACCTCCCTTTACATCGACCTTGGAGAGAGTCCAACAAGCCGATGCTCCAGGTTAAAGTCAACCCATTAATCGGGAAATAGTTTTAATATGGTTAGAGCGCATTCAACCAATTATCCCAACTTGGAGAGAGTCCAACAACCAAAGCTAACGATTGACCTCTGACTCTTACCATATTAGTATTAAACTATTCCATGGTTTGAACATGTTCGGGTTCGAGCCGGGCTTGGAGAGAGTCCAACAACCCAAACAAGAAACGGAACTCTGGTTCTAACCATATTAATGGAAGGTGTAGGCTTTAATATTATTTAAGGGTTTTATGTCTCATCCTCTTTGCATGCAAATAACTATTATCTACATGGCATGGCATACATGACATACATCTACATGTCACGACACGCATGACATAATGTTATGCATCTAATGCAATTACATGACATACAATTATGTCATGTATATAATTTCCTTATATGTCATAACTATTTTATGGAAATAAAATATGTTTAAGATTTGATTCTCCAAATCAAATCATAATTAAATTAGGAAACAAATTTCCAAATCTAATCACATATTTTATTCATGGAATTATTTGATTAAGGAAAATCTATTTATGAAACTAATTTCCTAAATCATTAAAACTACTTATGGAAATAAAATATTTTAAGATTTGATTTCCCAAATCAAATCATGATTAAATTAGGAAACAAATTTCCAGAATCTAATCAAATATTTTATTTATGGAAAATATCAATTTCCATAAATACTTCCAACTTTCCAAAAGTGGAAGATTTCCATAAATACTTCTAGACTTTCCAAAATTGAAAAATTTTCATAAATACTTCTAAATTTCCAAAATTAGAAAATTTCCAGAAATACATTATGACTATCGCAAAACTATTTTTACGATTATGTCGAAACACAACCTGGGCTCTGATACCACTGTTGGGTTTCCGGCACCGCGGCGTGTGTGTTCGATCACGTTTCGTAAACATGAACACAGCGGAAGCAATAAAAATAATAAATCTACATTTATTACAACACACACAACACACGCATGCATATTACAACAAGTGTAGACATAACCGTAAATTTAAATTTGCAATAAAAGGAAATTTATCTACGTTATACCTTTCGTATGACGTGTAGCGGGAACGGCATCAACCGGAACGATCCTCGCTAGGATCGTCTCTATCCGTATCCACGCCGAGTTCCTCGGGATGACTTCGCTAAGCCACGAGCTTCGTCTTCGTACGGGTTACTAGCCTCGTGTTGAAGATGACGTGATCGAGAGATGATCACGATCCGAATCCAAATTCGGATCCTAATACGAGTTCTCAAAACTCGCTTCTCCGGAGAGGTATTCGTCAACCAATTGACGAATCCTTCGTCCTCCACCTCAGAGGATTACCGGAGATAGAATCCCCGGTAAGTTAGCTGCTGTCGGAGCTCTAACCGTCGTCCAAATGACGCTCCGACGAGAGGAGAACAAGCTGTCCAGAAAACTGGACAGCTTTGGTGGAGGTGATAGGCGCCGGCCAACCAAGGGAGATAGAGCTCACCTTGATGCCAAACTTGAAGGAGATCACCGGAGCACTAACCGGCAGTAGCTCGATGCCGGCGAGGGGGGAAGGAAACAGCCTTCTGGACGCCGGTTGGAGGAACAATGGGCGGCGGTTTAGGGTTGGCGCCGAGAGCTCCCTCAATGGAGTGGGCGGCAACCTTAGGGCAAGGGGTTTTTGATTAGGGCTTAATTATCCCTTAAGCCCTCTTTTATAGAGAACTAATTCTCTTAATGGTTATTGGATCATAACCATTAGGCTCGTTAACCCGCTCCATTAAGATAAGTTAAAATAAACCAAACCATGATGGTTTATTTTAAGTTAAAACGAACCGAACCAACTTTTGGTTCATTCGTTTAAAATAAACCAAACCCTTTGGTTTATTCTCCTCCATTGGATTAGAACCAAACCATTTTGGTTCATCCATTACGTCTTCATAAGACTCGGCCCATCCACACTTCCATTGCGACTGAAACGATTTCATGCTCGCTTTATGTTTGGTCCAACCAAACATAGTTTCTCTCGGTCTGAGAATCCCATTCTCAAGCTCGTTTTAAATCCTTTGGATTATGCTCGTTGTGCGTGTGACCAAATAGGTTCTCGGTTTATGTTGGCCATCTATAATTAACCATTAATTATAGAACGATCATGAGTGACACCTAGTAGTACATCATGATCCCCAATTAACCGAAAAGATCAACGGTTGATCCAAAACTATTTATGAAACCCTTCAGTAGCTCGAATGAATTGTGCCCCATTCCCTTCACTCATCTTATACCCACTTGGTTCAGGACATGGTCTATAGTGTCAGTCCCCACTAGGCTGACTACGTCACACCTAGCCCAAGTATCAATTCCTCGTCCTACGGATTCTAGTTACTCCACATGTATCGAAGAGTACCTTACTCTAAACATGTAATGCTTTGGCAAAATACTTTAGTAACAATCCGACGAGAGACCATGGGTATACATCTCCTCGCAAGGAGTGGTGAATTTTTTATAGGCTATTCAAACACCTTCGATCACTTCGACTTATACCCAATCATCCTGGGTCCACATCTCTTTAGAGATGTTTGCTTAAGATGTCAAAGCATAAGTCTCCATGATCAAGATGACTTGAATACCGCAAGTCTAAGGAACATCGCACTTAAGCCACAGTAAGAACTTCATTGACATATCTATATATGCAGAGAACCATATGAAGTCTTACAGCTGGTCACTCCAATGAACTAGTTACCATAACTAGCATCCATGATTAACTCCGGACATCACTATGTCTCCAGCCAGTGAGAATCAGCTGCTTGGATACACCAAGGAGTATACCTCGTGCTAGTCTCGATAGAATTGATGGTGTCCAAATCCATCAATTCATCGACTAGGGATAATTCCGATACATCACAATTACACAAGTAGAGATACTCACTAGTTGTGATCCAATCACAAATTCTCTCATGCTGTGAATCGTATCGTGGACATTCAGTAAATGAGTTTAAGATCCAATCAAATACATAAAACATGTATACTCAAATAGTGAATCTTCATTTATCATATAAATGATTCATACATAAGGCGATTGCCTTAGGACATCTCTCATATATTACTAACATGGATGAGAAGGCTTCAATCAATGGAAGGCAAGGATTGAAGACTTCATTATGATGAGGGACTTTGAAGAATGGGTCATCTTGATGGAAGGGTTCAACAATCCAAGAGGGCCAAAGGGAAGATTCCTCAAAATGAAGAAGTGGACCGAGAAACAAATCCAAGAATTCGAGAAAAATAAGAAGATAATTAAATTCTTGGTTGATTTAATTCCTAACGACATTTTGTATAGTTTAGGTGATTACACGGATGCCAAGGAGCTATGAAACCAAGTGGCAAGATTCCATGAGAACCCACAACCGATCATAGAAGAAGACACTACAAAAAAACATGAAATTGGCGATGAATTTTGGCAATGAAAAAAATTCGTTGCAAATCTGCAACGAATTTTGCGATGAATTTTACATTTCATCGCAAATTTGTAACGAAATTTCCGACAAAAAAAAATTGTTACAAAAAGTTTAAAATTTCCAACATTTAATTTTTGTTGCAAAATTAGTTGCAAATTAGCGATGAAAATCATTTTTCGTCTCCAATTTGCAACAAAAAAAAAATTTTCGTTGCAGATGTCTGCAACGAATTTTTTTTCCGTTGCAGAATCTGTAATGAATTTTGAATTCGTAGAAGAATCTGCAATGATTTTCTTTTCCATTGTAGAATTCTGCAACGAATTAAAAATTCATAGCAGAATCTGCAACGATATTTTTTTCTGTTGCAGATGTCTGCAACGAATTTATTTTTTTGTTGCAAAATTCTGCAACAAATTGTTTTTTGTTGCAGAATCTGCAACGATTTATTTTTTCATTACAGAATTCTGGAATGAATTTATTTTTTCGTTGTAGAATTCTGCAACGAATTGTTTTTCGTTGTAGAATCTGCAATGAATTTTAATTCGTTGTAGAATTCTGCAACGAATTTATTTTTTCGTTGTAGATTCTGCAATGAATTAGGATTCTTCCCCAAATTGGCGACGAATATAGGATTTGTCGCTAATTTGGCGACGAAATTAGCGACGAAAAAATATTCGTCGCTAAATTTCCCCTAATTATCCCACCGCACCCAATTTCTCTCCATTTCCTCCGCCGATCAAGGCTGCCTTTTCTCCCGCCGCCTGTCTGCATCTCCCTTCTCTCCCTCCTTCCTCCTTCCATAGCGCCGAGACAATGACGCTGCGCCGCCAGGCGCTGAGTCGCCGGCCGATGCGCAATGCCGCCACTACCGCGCGTACACGATGCAGAGTTGCTACCGTGTGCTCGCGGCAGTGCTGTCGTGAGCTCGCGTGGTGATCCTGCCGCAAGCTTGCGGGGCCCCTATCACCTGGTGGCGGCAGCTAGGTGATGCCACTTGTACACGCAGCAGGTTGCTGCCGTGAGATCGCACGCAGCAGCAGCCACCGGCGCGCGTGGTCGTGGTGGCGCTCCCGTGCACGCAGTCATGGCGACGTCACCGCGTGTGCTTGCAGTAGCCGCGCATGTGCTTTAGCGCGGCGGCATTATACGTATTCGTCGTACGCCGCTTGTCCACGCGGGCGCAAGTGGCCTTGCGGCCGTCGCATGCTTTCCCGCGCACGTGTCCTCCGTCGCGTGCGTGCCCTTGCTCGCACTTATTGTAGCATAAGTCGTGCCCTACGTACTTGCGTACGTATTATATATATATAATACTATCTCGTAATCTAAATACAATAATTTTTTTCATAGGTTGTCCTACTTTAAAGGAGTTTGTCAAGTGTTCATCTAGCCGTGAGCTCATCCGCACGTTGTTTCCATTTGGACAGGTATGCAAAAAAGTATTATTTATAACATTAATTATAGTATTATTAATTCTGTTATAATTTTTATTCTTAATGTTTGATTTTAATTAAGTAATTTAATTACTATTAATAGATCATAAATGTTCGAAATAATGATATTATAATTTGCAATTAAATATCACACAAAATCATATTTAGTATTAGAAAATTTTAATTAATGTTGAGTATAAATTTATGGTTAGATTGATATATATATGGATGAAGTTAATTTGGAAGAAATGAAAATTAATCGTTGTTGATATAATTTCGAATACAGGATCGATGGAGAGAGAACGAAGTTGAATGTATAAAAAGAATTTATCAGAACGTCGTAGTTTAACCGATGAATTTATAATTGGGTTGGAAAATTTTTTGAGATTTGCTAATAATAATGTTGAGTTTATGGATGGGAATAAATTAAGGTGTCCGTGCAAAAAATATCATAATGGTAAAATTTTCCAATGTGATAAAGTTTGAGAACATCTTTGTAGATTTGGTTTTACGCCAAATTATTATAATTGGACTTGTCATGGTGAACCGTTTATATCCGATGAAAAGGTTGGACGAAACATACAAAGGATAGTTAGTGGAGAGCAAGTATATTACGATCAATTCAATCCATACAAGAGGATGATAGTTGATGCAGTTGGTCATAATTTGAATAACGAACCAAACACGACAAGTTTTAGTTATCCTCAAGCATTTGAACACATGGATAATAATTATTCAACACCGTTGGAGGAGGTAGAAATTACTGGTGGTAATGAAAATGTGTACAATGAGCCATATATAAAATTTCAAGAAGTATTGAGAGCTGCAGATGAACCCGTGTGGTCCGGTTGTGAGAGTCATACAAAATTATCTCTCACCGTAAGATTGTTGAATGTTAAAGCTGAGCTTAATGTGTCCGAAGAATGTTTTAATGATTTTGTTCAAGTTATTGGAGAAGTATTGTCGCGTGATCACATAATGCCAAATGATTTTTACAGTATGAAAAAACTTGTGAAAGATTTGGGTCTTCCGGTGCAAAGAATTGATGTTTGCAGAAATGGTTGCATGCTATATTGGGGAGATAATACAAATTTAGAGACTTTCAAATTCTGTAGTCAATGCAGGTACAAGAGTACCACGAGATCAAATCGTAATAAGTGATTAAAATCATTCAGACAAATGTTTTATTTGCCTTTAACTCCTATATTACAAAGGTTTTATGCTTCGAAGGTGATTGCTGAACACATGACTTGGCATGCAAATCATGAAATAGAGAATGGGCTAATGTGGCATCCATCTGATGCAGAGGCATGGAAAAATTTTAATTGAACATATCCTGAGTTTGCAAATGAGACCCGAAACATTAGGTTGGGGCTATGTGCTGATGGATTTGCTTCATTTGGCAAATTTGGAAGAACGTATTCTTGCTGGCCAATTATCGTAACTCCGTACAATCTTCCTCCCAGTATGTGTATGAAAACACCTTATATGTTTTTAACATTGATTGTGCCTAGCCCTCATAATCCGAAGAAGTTAATAGATGTTTACATGCAACCGTTGATTGCCAAGTTGATCCAACTATGGGACGTGGGTGTTTCCATGTATGATGTTCATACTAATTAGCTGTTCACAATGAGAGCTGCACTTCTTTGGACCATAAATGATTTTCCTGCTTATGGGATGTTATCGGATTGGAGTACTGCGGAGATTTTAGGATGTTCAATATGTATGGAGAGATCAAAGTCATTCAGATTGAAACACGGAAAGAAACTGAGTTATTTTGATTATCATAGACAATTTTTACCACCAAATCATAAATTCAGAAGAAATAAAGAAGAATTTACTAATAATAGAATTGAAAGAACACCTCCACCATTGAGATTCACCGGTCAAATTTTATGGCAAAGAGTGCTTAACTTTCCATCTGTTATTGAAGACCCAAATGTCACAACATATGACTATGGAATTACGCATAAATGGACAAAATGGAGTATCTTTTGGGATTTACCATATTGGCAGAGTAATTTGATTCGTCACAATCTTGATTTAATGCATATTGAGAAGAATATTTTTGAAAATTTGATAAATACGGTGATGGATATAACTGGAAAAACAAAAGACAATCTGAATGCAAGAAAAGATTTGCGTCTCATATGTAAACGACCCACCCTTGATGTTGATGCAAATAGTAGGGGACCAAAACCGAAAGCAGTGTATACATTGAATAAGGATCAGAAACGGATTGTTTGTGAATGGTTGAAATCATTGAGATTTCCTTATGGTTATGTCTCAAATCTTGGTAGATGTGTTGATTTGAAGGAATGCAAATTTATTGGTTTTAAAAGTCATGATTGTCATATATTCATGGAAAGATTAATTCCTATTGCTTTGAAAGAACTGTTACCAAATTTTGTCTGGGGTGCAATTACGAAATTAAGCATTTTCTTTCATGATATTTGCTCGACAGTACTGAGTCATTCACACATGGAGACATTAGAGAGAGACATTCTGATTATTATGTGTAACTTAGAAAGGATATTTCCACCGGCAATTTTTGATTCAATGGAACATTTTTTGGTTCACTTGCCATATGAGGCTAAAGTTGGAGGTCCTGTTCAATTTCGATGGATGTATCCGTTTGAAAGGTGATTTTTTTTTACTTTTTTCTCATTGTTATTTCATTTGGTCAAATCTAGTCTAATTTATTTGCTAATAAATTTTATTGTATTACTCTTAGATTCCTCTATCACTTGAAAAAAAAAGTGAAAAATAATGCTCATGTTGAAGCTTCTATTGTTAATGCATATATTGTAGAGGAAGTTACAACTTTTGCATCATATTACTTTGAACCTCACGTTCAATGTAAGAGTCGGAAAGCAGGAAGAAACGATGAGGGTCATGTTGATCCAAATTTTAGGGCATTCTCAATTTTTAATTACCTTGGTCGACCAAGTGGATCTTGTACAAGTAGATACCTAATTGGTCCGGAGTGGCGAGCAGCCCATACATATATTTTATTGAACTATCCAGAAGTAACGCCGTATTTCGAGTAAGTATATAATAGTTATATTAAACATCTTGTATATCATAAAATATTATTCATGTTTTATTTAATTATATTGTAGGACTTTTCAAACTCTATATTCGGAGCTTCCGAAGCATGAGTTTAATAATTTCTGTGATGAAGAATTTGCACAATGGTTCAAAAATTATGTAAGTAGTATATGATAGTAAATTTGATAAATCTTGTTTGATGACACATATTTATTTTACTTTAGGTTCTTGATAATCACGGTCACATTGAGCAAGACCTAATAAACAATCTGTAATGGGGTCCAAATTCAATGGTTAAAACTTGGCCCGCACATTTCATAAACGGATATAATTTTCATACTCAAGCTTATGGAACTGGGAAAACTACAATGAATAGCGGAGTTTGTGTTCAGTCATCTATTGATGGGGGTGCAAGGAATGAATTTTACGGTTTACTAGATGAAATTTTAGAGGTAGTGTATCCAGGCTCAGATTTGCGAGTTATTTTATTTATGTGTTGTTGGTTTGACCCTATCAAAGGCATGAGGGTGCATCCACTGTTTAATTTGATTGAAATTAACTAAAAAAAATTATACAAGGGGTACGAACCATTTGTATTAGCACAGCAAGTGATTCAAGTATTTTATGCTTCATATCCTAGTCTGAGACGAGACAAAAGTGATTGGTGGGCAGTTTGTAAAACAAAAGCACGTAATAAAATTGAGGAACATTGGGAGGACATAGCATATCAACAAGATGAAGTTGTCAATACATTTCACATCGAAGAGTATAATATTTCAACGTTACGAGATCCCAGTGGCATAGTAATAGACGTTGATGCAAGTGAACTGAATGAGTATGAAGATGAAGATTTCAATGATGAGGATGAGGATGAGGATGATGATGACGATGATGATGACGATGACGATGACGATGACAATGACGATGATGATTAGATGCATTATCAGACCGAAAATTTTATTGCAGACTTCGATTTCTAATTATTGGTAATTTACCTTTTAATTTATTGAATACCAATTATGTTTTAATTGACTGTGTTATTCGAAATTTCATATATTTGATATGCTAATGAATTTTTTTTTATTTAGGGTCATCCAGTTGCTATGAATATGGTAATATTTTCATATTTTTTGTATTAATAGTTCGATATGCAACTGTATTTTTTTCCTGTAATATTCTTTTAATAATCATGATTGTTAGTTTCGACGTGGCGGTCATAGACGTAGTAGTGATGAAAGATCACAGTCTTCCTCTGCTTCAGCACCCGCACATTCTGATGCTCTTGCAGGAAATGTGCCCTCCACCTCTTCCCCAGTTGCAGGATCCTCTGATTCTCAACATATACCTACTAATATTTCTTCCCCAGTACAACAATCACTCGTGAAGAGGGAAGATACCAGAGAGTTTATATCTCCGCGCAGAGATTCGTAAGTATTTAAGTTTTAGAATATCTATATTTAAATTTTAATACACTATGTCTTTTTAAAAGTATATAACGGGGTTTGTTTTTGGTTTATGTTAGATTTACAAATTCTGTGCATGTTATTCACGAGGTGAATAAAATAGTGAATAACCATTGGGTCGGCGCTTCTATGACTTATACAAGCACGCCAGAAGAAATTAAAGTTCTATGGTGGAATGAGTTTAAGGTAACTTATTTCAATCATTTAGTATATGAAATTGCAGTTAATATAATCAATTTTTATTTTCCTCTCAGCTGTATTTATTTGGGAGGAGAGTGAAACACTAGAGATTAGGAGGATTTTTAAGAAAAAGTGTGGTAATCATATTAGAAACATACTAAATCATGCCAAAACTAGAAATAAGAAACCGCATTGTATAACCGAGGAGAATTGGAATAAAATTGTTGCGCATTGGGGATCATATGAAAGTAAGCAGAGGAGTGAACAGAATAAGCAAAATCAGAATTATAACTCCGGCGTTATGTCTGCCACGTATGTGGGAGGATCCATAAATATCGATGAGCATAGACATCGATTGGTGAGTATTTTCAATTTATGGTTTTGTAATCTAATACTCACTAATTTATAAATATTAATTGTTTAATTTATTTAGGCCAAGGAGACGGGAACTGAGCCATTATTTATTGACACTTTCACCTGTACATTCCAAAAAAATGATAAAACATGGAGTGGGGAAAGAGCTAGAACAATAAAGGTGTGTGATTGTAAAATTTTAATTTCTTATGTTACTATTTAATTTTTTTTCTCTTTCACAATAGGAGAAATACGATGAACTTTCACAAAGAAATTCGGGAGCAAGTGATGATAGAGTCGAATCGGAGCCATCTGTTAGCAATATAAATTAAATTTATGCCTCGAAGCATCTGGAGGACCAAAAAGTGGAAGAATACTTGGACTCGGCTCTTTGAGCCGATCCTATAGAGTCCCTGGTACTTCTTCTTCATCCTCTCCACCATCAAAAGCCTAAGTTGTTTAATTAACCGAAGAGGTTAATCATTTGAGAGAGTTACTAGCGTAGAAGGAAACTGAATCGAGAGAGAACGCTCAGAAAGTTCAAGACTTAAATGAAAAGATGAACGAATTTCAAAGGCAACAAATGTTTATTATGCAACATCTTCAGTTAACGTCTAGCTCAAAACAACTTCCTCCTTTTGGCTATGCTCCTCCTCCGCCTTATCCCTGTCACAGAGACAATGATGATGTATTTTTTTGATGACGATGGTGATGATGGTGGTTATCTTTGACTGTATTGGTAAAAGTTTAATTGTTAGCTACTTGACTTATGTCATATACGATATTTATGTTTTTATAAGTTTGTTGTATTTAAATGTTACCAGATGATAATGGTACGGTAGACCTTCGGATGTATTTGTTATATGTATAAATTTGTTTGATGTCCATATTATTGTTTGTTGTATAAGTGTGTTAATATTGTTGTGTGTTTATTGTAAAACAGGAAAAAAAGATTAATTTAAAATATTTTTTTTCATTTTTCTCCAGATTTGCAACGAAAATATATTTTTCGTTGCAAAATTATATGTATCAGTCGACTGATGTAAATATTCAGTCGACCGATACGTGAGAAACTACGCAATCCAAAATTATTTTGGGCACCGATCGTAAACATTATCGATCGATCGATGCATTAGAGCGATTCTGAGAATGGTTTATAGTCAATCACGATCGACTCTTGAACTAGCAATGATCGATGGATATGATCACCGATCGCCATATCAGTAGCAACTCACAAAAGCGTCGATAGCCATTCGTTAGTCCGACCGTCACACGATCGCGATCGATAGTGAAATATTTTTCGACGAATTTTTATTTTCGTCACCAAATTTGCAATGAAAAAAAAATCATCGCCAAATTTATTTTTATTTGTTAATCTCGTTCATCAGATTTTGGCGATGAATATTTTTTTCGTTGCAAATTTGGCGACGAAAATAAAAATTTGTCGCAAAAGTTGCGACGAAAAATATATTCGTTTCCAAATTTCATTGTATTGGGGTGAAGATGCATGTGAGAGTTTGCGACGAATAAATATTTCGTCGCAAATTTGGCGACGAAAAAATTTATTCGTCGATAATTTGGCATCGAAAGTATAATTCGTCGCCGAATTCGACGACAAAAATAATTATTCATCGCGGAATTCGGTGATGAAAATAATTATTCGTCGTAGAATTCGACGAGGAAAAATATTATTTGTCGCAAAAATTTGCGATGAATCTTATTTTCGTCGCCAAATTGGCGACGAAACATTTATTTGTCGCCAAATTTGGTGACAAATTTTGCAATGAAATAATTATTCGTTGCAATTTGGCGACAAATTTTATTTTTTCGTTGCAGAATTTAATGGCGAATTATTTGCAACGAAAAATTTTTCGTTGCAAAAAAATTTTGCAACGAATTTTTTTGCAAATTTTGTTGCAAAATTCGTCGCCTAAAAATAGTTTTTTGTAGCGAGAGGAATGCTCATCGGCTCAATCGGAAGAGACCGAAGAAACAAGCTCATCCTCACAAGAAAGTGAGGAGTCGGAAGTTAAGAAGGAGTCAACTTTCGGATCGGTGGAAGAGGAAGAAGTAGAGGAAGCCTCCACCTCTAGGATTGAGGGGGAGGAGATTAGATCATCGGAGCAAGGGCAAGAGCAAGAGGAAGCTTCTACCTCCGGGAGCCAAGGACAAGATCAAAATTCCACCACCACCCTAGGTAACTCAAGCATTTCAATTAAAAATAAAATTCATATTATATGCTTTGAGTGTAGGGAAGCCAGATACTATAAGAGAAAGTGTCTAAAAAAGGTCAAGAAAATGGCAAAAGGTTTGCCAAAAGCTAAGAAACCCAGTGCCCCAACACATAAAAGCAAGGAACACATAGTGTACTTCAAATGCAATCAAAAAGGACATTATAGGAGTCAATGCCCTGGAGGAAGATAACCAAGGGCCAAGAAGGAGCATCACATGTAGGGGGAGCCAAGGAAAACCCTAAGTTAACCTTTAATTATGTTCCTTCCTTAATTAATAGGCAAAAGCATGCTAGGAATTTTGTTACTATTGCTCATGAACAAAAGCATGCTAGAAATAGATTTTATTGCCTAGGTGTAAAATCATGTAATTTTAGAACCAAGGAGAAATTTGAGACTAATGTTCCTAAAATAATCCTTCCTAAAGCTAGTATTAGGAAAATAGAAGACCATCTAGGCTTTAATCCAAAAAAAATCTAGACACATGCCTAAGAAGGGCAAAAATGATCAAAGAAACAATGGGCCCACTAAAATAGAAAAATTGGAGTTAGAGAATCAAGTTTTGAGGTCAAAACTTGAGGAAATGGAGAAGACCCTTGAAAAGATGCAAAATCAAATTAAAGGGTCAAATTGCCAAAATCTAGGGTCTAGTGTAGGGGATCGTTGGAACGCTAGAGGGGGTGAATAGCGTCATGCTATACGTCGATGGAATTCAATTGCGTTCATCTACAAATTTCGTTAGTGTAGCGGAATATAGATAATAATAACAATAATGAAATAGACAATCACATGAACACAAGCATATAATGTGGTTCGGAACCGAATGGTTCCTACTCCACGGATCGAGCTCTAAAGAGCTCTGGCGATGCCACAAACACCACTAAGCAATAAACTCCTTCTCGACAACACATCGGAGGTAGAGAAACCTCTTACAACAGTTTACAACAATAAACTAAATACAACAAGCAATTATAATGAAATACAATGCAATACAAGTAAAGAAAATACTTTACGAATGCCTTTAGATTGCTTGCTTTTAGTTGCTTGAAGAATGGCCTTGGAGACCCTGATTTGCAGCAACAAATCGCCCCAATGATGCTCAAGAACCGTTGGCTTTTTCCTCCTTCACGAGCTCCATTTAAAGCTTCAAACTGTGCTGGAAAATGCCGATCAGTCGACTACTCGGGACCATCAGTCGACTGATGCCACTGTTGTCATAAGATAATGGCTAGATCCACGCTGGAAAGATCCAACGGATCCATCATCAGTCGATTGATTATGAACATCAGTCGACTGATAGAGCCTCCACTCCACTGCTAACCCTAGCAGTCAAGTCAGACTCCATTCTGTGCATGAAAAATCGAGCATCAGTCGACTAATCACATGATCAGTCGACTGCTCGGCCAATCAGTCGACTGCCCTCCTCTTGCAGTCGACTGCTAAGGCACTTCCCGCAGTCAAACCCTAGTTGACTCACACCAGTCGACTGTCATATGGCACCAGTCGACTGGTACTCCTCAAACATGAGGTTTTAACCTCAACCATGAGGTTTAACCCAAGTATGGTGCCCCCATACTTGCTAGACCACCCATAGCCTAGACCTAAGCCTTCTAGCCACCTCCGTCAGCCTCACTCCTCTCGGATCTCTCCAAGTCATCCATGACTTGTTCATCCATTGCGCTAGCCTTCAGGTGCTTCCATCGGTCATGTCATGCTAACGGTGTCTATACTGCCAAGGCACATTGGACTTACGCTGCCAAGACTCCGCTTGCACTTTATGCCGCCAACCATTGGACTTATGCTGCCAAGACTCCCGCTTGGACTTTACGCCACCAATATCAAACCCCTTGGACTTCTCAAATGCCAAGACTCAAGCTTGGACTTTCCCTTGCCAACCCATGTTGGACTTTCCATGCCAAGACCCATGCTTGGACTTTACATGCCACCCCATGTTGGACATTCCATTGCCAAGACTCATGCTTGGACTTTCCCAAATACCAAGTGTCCCACTTGGACTTTCCATGCCAAGTACCCAAGACTTGGACTTTCCCATGACAATTACATTGTCATATATTTTTGTCGAACATCAAAACATCTCTCGAGTCAAGCTCGAGTCCTAGTCAATCGTGGCCTGGGCCGATTGCACCAACATCTAGGAGTCAAAGTCAAGGGTCTAGGAAGCAAGGTCCACCTAAGGGCAAGAAAGGTTTGGGTCACAAACCTAAGCCCAAGTAGACCTATCATAGTGTTCCATTCATTATGGAACACAACCTAGGTCTAGGATGGTTATGGTTACAAGGAGGTCATCCCTAAGGGTAACTATGGTATGTGCCTAGTGGCTAAGGTTTTGAAGAAACCTAGGGAGGTCACTAAGAAGGTTACAAGGAGAGTCACCCCTAGAGTTAACCTAGGCAAAACCCAAATAACCAAGGCTACCAAGCCTAGAAGGGTCATTAGGAGGGTATCTAGGGAAGTTATCCCTAAGAAATACCTAGTAAACCCAAGGAGCTCAAATAGGTTTTGGGTTCCTAGGAGCGTGATCGATTCACGCTAAATGGGTTAGGTTGTGCCAACTTTAAATGGATGGGTAGTTAACCTAACCATAGTAAATATGACACTTTAGGTCATTTTCAAGGTTATGGGTACCTTGGAAATAAGTTTGATCATATATCCTAAAGGATTTTAGGATGTGCCAATATCATTTAAGAAGTTTGAAAAACTAATCAAATTGGCACTAGTTAGGTCTTAGGGTCATGGTGTGTTATTTTGGATTTTTGGCACACTTGGGGGATAAGTGATTATATGGCAAAATGAACTTAATAATAACAAATGACAATCAATATTAAAATTTAGGTATTGTTATACCTATACCTTTTATTTGTCATGCTTTATTTGTCATATGTCATGTCATGACATCATATTTATTTAAATCATATAAAATGTCATTATTAATTTCTAGGATTTAGTTTTGTGTCATGTATGTTTAGTTTTTATCTATATGCCATCACATCATGATTTTTTGCACATGATTATTTATGCTATCATTTTATTCCATAATCATCATTCATGCATTTAAGGTAATTAAAATTTATTTAAGTACTATGGCATGACTTGAAGTCCCATGTATAAGGGAATCAAGTAGTGTTGCCTTAGAAAATGCATGAGGCCTTAGATTAGGATGAACAAAACTCATATCTCACATCAAATTGACATGTGTGTGTTTTTAAACACCCTAGACACATGTGAGATGCTAGGAAATGAGTTAAGTTCAAGGTGAATAGTTTTGCATCTAGATGAACTCAAACTCATCTTATACTATGGGTGGATCATGGGAAAAGCTAATGTGCAAGTCATGTGCATTGAGCCCATTGATCATGATCCAATATAGGTTTTCAAAAATATTTTAAAATCATTTTAGAAAACCTTGGTGAAGTCTATCATTTGATATCAATCATCATTGATGAAGTTGATACAAAGTAGGGTCAAACATTGAAACTTTTCAATGATTTTGAACTTTGTGTCAATCTCATTATTTTATGGGTATTTTATTTTTTCAATATTTTTCACCCATTATGATTGACTTAAGTATTATACGTATAAAGTTTCAAGATTCTTAAAATTACTTATAATTACTTATGTATTTACCAATTTTGTTTTCTATTTTTGTTTTCTGCATTTTATAGATATCAGTCGACTGTCGCTTGTGAGTTGTCGACTGATGCATAGGGTAGTTGTCAGAATCGACTGCCAACATTGATTTCGAATAAACAAGGATATTTAGCCCATGTTTCAGCTATGTTAGGCTACCCTAACTGCTCCTAACCCTAGGATATGCTTTGGAAAGCATTAGAAATGGTGAAAATCCATTGGATATGGATTAGGATAGTTGTTTGGGTGTGTATCAAATTTAGGTGTGTTAAAGTTCAAGGTTGAACTTTTAACCTTAATTTCAATTGGTTAGTGTTCCTATAGGCTTAGGGACTCTCCAAGGACATTGTTGGTGCAATAGTCAAAGGGGAGCAAGCCTTTAGGGTGAGGTTATCCATCATGGGATGATGGATGATTTCTTCCTCATGAGGGGGAGAATTAGAAAATGGGAGAATGTGAGATGCCCAATTTAGAAATTGGGAGAGTTTGAGGATAGCCTCTCTTTAGTGATATGGGACTTATCACAATGAAGAGTGAAGGCATCTTAGGTGTTTTTGGACCAAGAGGAAATTGTAAGATCTCATTGGGATATGAGACATTGACACCCTTGGATAGAACCTTTTTAATGTATGTCAAAAAAGGGGAGAATTGATAGGAAAATCAATGGGAGAATTTGAGATTACCAATTTGGGAGAATTTGTAAGGAGATTTGAGTTATGTGGCCTAACTCAAAGGTGTTTGTGGTTTTTGTCAAACATCAAAAAGGGGAAGATTGTTGGTGCAATCAGCCCAGGTCACGATTGACCAGACTCGAGTTTAACTTGAGCGGTATTTTGATGTTCGACAAAATGTATGACAATGTGATTATCATGGGAAAGTCCAAGTCATGGGTACTTGTCATGGAAAGTCTAAGTGGGACACTTGGCAATGCAAAAGTCCAAGTCATTGGTACTTGGCATGGAAAGTCCAAGCATGGGTCTTGGCAAGGGAAAGTCCAAGCTTGAGTCTTGGCAATTGGAAAGTCCAATATGGGTTGGCATGGAAAGTCCAAGCATGGGTCTTGGCAATGGAAAGTCCAATCTTGAGTCTTAGCAATTGGAAAGTCCAACATGGGTTGGCAAGGGAAGTCTAAGGGTTGATATTGACGGTGTAAAGTCCAAGCGAGAGTCTTGGCAGCATAAATCCAATGGTTGGCAGCATAAAGTTCAAGCGTGAGTCTTAGCAGTGTAAGCCCAATGTGCCTTGGCGGTATAGACCAGCTTAGCATGACATAGCTGATGGAAGCACATGAAGGCTAGCGTATGGATGAACAAGTCATGGATGACTTAGAGGGATCCGATAGGCATGAGGCTGATGGAGGTGGCTAGAAGGCTTAGGTCTAGGCTAAGGGTGGTCTAGCAATTATGTGGGCATCATACTTGGGGTTAAACCTCATGGGTGAGGTTATCAGTCGACTAGGTCTTTGGACCAGTTGATTGGTCAAGTGTTTTGACACTTAACAGCCGAGTTGACTCTGGGTAGTAGACTGGGGTTATGACCAGTCGACTGCTATGAGTCGACTGGGGTTCGACTGCGGCATAAAGCCTTAGCAGTCGACTGCTATGAATGGTAGTCAATTGTTGGTCGAGGTTACGGGAATAGAATGCTCGATAGCCGACTGGTAAGTCGGCTACGATCTCGGCAGTCGACTAATGGATAATGGCATTCGACTGTCAATGTATCCATTGGAACTTATCCAATGTGGATCGAGTCGCTGTCTCATAATGGCTACAGGAGAAGTCAATTAATGGTTGTGATCAGTTAACTGCTAGGCGGAATCCAGCTCGAATGCAGGTTATAAAAGCAGCTCGTGAAGGAGGATTTTATTGGATCGAGAATCATCGCTAGAGGGGGTGAATAGCGAGCATAAAACTTTCTTTTGTTCGTTCGATAAGAGAAAGCACAGTGGAAAAAAAATAACACAATTTATTTTTACTTGGTTCACAGCCCACCGACTGCTAATCCAAGGTCCTGCGATCCTTGACCACGTACAAAGGGGCAATCCACTATAAAGTCTCCTCCTCGTTGTAGGTAGGAGACAACAATCACAAAACTGAAAGCATGAGGATGAGGCAACAAGTCTACCTCACCTCATTATGATTAAAACCACAATCAAATACAGTAAATAAAAATAATACTTGCTGTCGACGAATAGATTCTGAATTTAGCGTTGCGTCAGCGTTACGACATTGGAGATTTGGCATTGCGGGAGCACTTTGAGAGCAAGATGATTGATTTTTGTGTTGGAGTCCTCCCCTCCTTTTATAGACTTTTGCATTGGAATAAGTCCTGATAGAAATCCTCAACTTTTGGAACTGATCTCGAGGTGGCTCCTTATCTTATCGCGAAGTGGTCGCGTCAAATATTATCTGTTTTGACCTAGCGCAAAAGGTTGATTCATCGCCATCAGTCGACTGATGTGTATCAGTCGACTGCTCAATGACCAGCAGTCGACTACCAGCCTGGCCACTTCCTTGCAGTAAGAGGTTAGCACAAAAAATGGTAAATATAATGGTTCCTTACCGTCCGATCTCGACCTAGACCTTCCACTGGAAGTCTTAGTCGGATCGCCGCCTACGGTCATCCCCATACAGAGGACACGACCTTACAATCTCTCTTCACACTCGTGCTTACCTCTGGTCCTTTATGACCTATCGCTTTGCTTCCGGTCTTCCACTTAGTTTCTTCGACTCCCACGAAGTTCCTCCGGTGTCGCCCGACCACTAGGGTTTCCCAACTCGGGATTCTCCGGGTGTCGCTAACCTTCAGCTTAGCTTAACCATTTCCTGCACACTTAATCAGCTCATGAGATAACAATATGACCTTAACTTTAGATCTTTGTCATAATCAAAACCTAGGTTCGATTATCTAGTGCCCCTGCACCAACAGATTTACCCAAGGTTCTTTGAGGCGATTTGGAGGAGATTTGCTGCTTCAATCCAGACCTTCATAGCTCTTCTCAAGCAATCCAAAGTTCTTTATAAAGTTTTCTTTACTTGCATTTTAGTGTATTTGCTTATATTTGTCTAGTATTACTTTTGTAATCATTGTAAGAGGTTTCTCCGCCTCCGACTTGTTGTTGAGAAGGAGTGTTATTGATTATTAGTGGTGTTTGCATTGCTAAGGCTCATTCGAGCCTAATCCGTGGAGTAGGAACTCTAAGGTTCTGAACCATGTTATATTGCGTGTTTTGTTATGCTTGTATTTTGTTATTGCTTTATTATTTGTATATTCGTTGTGCATAACATGTTTTGTAGCAAGCACGCGATCGATTTCCATCTACGCAACGTACGTGCCATTCACCACCCCCCCTCTAACGACGTACTGATCACCAACAGTCTTGGCCACGTAAATCCAAGGGTGTAGTCTTGGCAGTGAAAGTCCAAATATGAATATTTAGCAAAGGAAAAGACCAAGGGTGTAGTCTTGGCCGTGTAAGTCCAAGCGTGTAGTCTTGGCGGTATACGTGTAAGTCCAAGGGTGTAGTCTTGGCGATGTAGGACCCAAGAGCATGACATAGCTAATGGAAGCACCTAAAGGCTAGTATGAAGGATGAACAAGTCGTGGAGGACTCGGATGGATTCTGAGGGCGTGAGGCTGATGGAGGTGGCTAGAAGTCTTAAGTTAGGCTAAGGGTGGTTGATTAAGTATGAGGGAATCATATTTGGGTTAAACGTCACTTTTGAGGTTTGCCAGTAGACTGGTGGTATTAGCTAGTTTACTGGTCGAGTGTTCAACACCAAGAGCATAGTCAACTCGGAGCAGTCGATTAGGATTATGACTAGTCGACTGGTCGTGTAGTAGACTAAGGCTTGATATCCAACTAAGTGCTCTGGTAGTCGACTAGTGGTCACGGCAGTCGATTGCCAATGATGGGCAGTCGACTGGTGGTAGTGGAAACAGGCACAAAATGTCTTGTAGTCGATTGGCCAGTTGACTGATAATGATGCCAGTTGACTACTTACGTATATGTGGGCAGAATCCAATGTGGATTAGTGATAATTGTCATTTTGTCATATTATTTTGGTCCTTAATATCACTGTTTTAATCCTCTCGTGTGTTTAATTGTTGATTATTTGCATGTTTTATGAGTTGGATCATCTTTTGAACCTTATTGTAAATTCTCCTAAATTTTAGACTTATATGTAAATTTTATACCTTATTTGTAGGAGATCGAGATGAGCCACTGGACTTGACTCAAGTTGGATCAAATATGGCTTCATCTATATTGGACATTTCAAGCTGATTTAATCTGAGCCTTCATCAAGATCAGAGGCAAGTCAATCAAGGGATCAGATCTGAGCAATATGGACCGTTTGATGAAAGTAGCTGATTCTGAGCCATCTATCCAGATCCGGAGAGATCCAATCCATACATTTAGATTTGGACATCTGAGCCCTTCATCCAAATTCGACCGATCATGATTATCCCTTCAGATGGATCAGATCCCTTCATTCAAAATCGGAGGAATATGAGTCGTTGGATGCACAACCAGCTTAATGGATTAATCAACTTAATCAAACCCTAGCTTTAATGGACGGATGGGATTGAAGGAGCTTCGATCGGACGATCACCAAAAATCATCCATAAATACAACATCTTCTCCATTGCGCAAAGCAGCCGGCTTTGCCCTCTTCACCCGCGATTTAGCCTGACACCACCACTGCTGCCCTCGCCAACATCTTCCTCGCCGGTCGCCGGAGAGCTAAGGGGATTCCCTCCTTCTCCGGTGACCGGTGCCACTCAACCTTCCTCGCCGGTCGGCAGCTCCACCATCACGATAGCTCCATCCATTTTCGCCGCCTACAACCATCGGAGAGGGGATTCCTGTCCGATCGGTCCGGCTAGCCACCCTCGTTCCACCACAAGACGACGCCAATAGCTTCATCTTTACCTCTGGCAACCATCTCTGCCTGATCAACACCATTTCCAACTCCGCGCGCTTCATCCACTGCCGACCAATCGGAGTGGGGATTCCCCTCCATTCGGTCCAGCCACCACTACAGCCACCGGAGTGGGGATTCCCCCTCCAATCAGTCCAGCCACCACTATAGCAGCTCCCATAGCTGACCCACAGCTCCGGCAGTGCTCCACTTTTGTGGCCAGCACCTTTACGGTAGTGTCGATTGCATCTTCCATTCGACGGCAACTCCAGTTTCAATTTCAGATTCCATACAAACTGTGTTTGATTGCTTTTCATGTTTACTTCTTGTTTGTAATCAAAATTCCTTCCATGTTTTGAATTGCATGTGTTTAGTTTAATTTGTTTCATGCTCACGTAGTGTTCGATAAAATGCTTCTTCGAGTAATTAGGTTGTAGTTTGTTAGTTTAGATTTAATTTCATGTTATGTTTTACTTTCATGTTACTCTACATTTGAAGTGTTTGATTTAATTGTTGCATTGTTTGATTCCGTTGTTGCATGATAGTTTAGAGTTTTAATTACCTTGCAACCGTAGGTTAGAGCTCAAATTCCAAACCCCTATCTTCAATAGAAAATCCAAAGCAATAATTAGTGATTCTAAGTTCACTATTCTATCAATTACACTCGTTGAGAAATGATCCGGGCCGTTCACTATGCTATATTAGTGTAGAGAGGATTTGGTAATTAATTTGTAATGGTACCATGACACAAATACCACATATCAAATTTTGACGCCGTTGCCGGGGAGTGTAATGATGTTTGGTAGCCTTAGGATTGTTTGTCCATTTTTCTAAAAAAAAATAAAATTCAAAACTTTTGTTGAGGGTTTAATTCTTTTATGTCTTGTATATCCATGTGTTCTACTTTGTATGTTTCCTGTATCTTTTGATTTTGTTTTCCAGTGTTTCAGGATAAAAATAGGAAATTTCTTTGATCATGGATCCCTATTATCAGAGATTAGAAGGTTTTCATCAAGCTTATGATTCAGGGATTAATAGAACTGTCAGGGAACTCACCACATCAGATGTTGCTTGCCAATCTTTTTTGCATTCAGTTTCCTGAATTAAATGTGAATGTTGAACTCTTTGAAATTATACATTTGGTTCCGAAATTCCATGGTCATGCTAGCGAAATCCAATTAGGCACTTGCAAGAATTTTATATGGTATGCTCAGCAATGAAGCCACGAGGTATATCACAAGAGGACATTATGCTCAGAGTATTTCTATTCTCTTTATCAGATAGGGCAAAGGATTGGATCTATTATCTTCCTCCTGGCTCCATTACATGTTGGAGTGAAATGTGTTGGGAATCCTATGCGATAAATAAGAAAATCGCAGAGGAAAAAGGATCCCTCGAGCGATCCAAGCGAAAGAAAACTCATACTAAAGAATAGATCTATAAAGCCCTATCCTATAGGGTATACCTTTGATGCGTGCCCTTTGATTATCCCGCTTGTCCACGGTCCATCAGATCTCTTGCACGTTCAAGTGTACGTGCCTCTATGGTATCCACATGAACACTCTTTGGAAAAAGGTTGTGCTAGCAACACCACAAAAGATGCTAGGCCAAGAGAAGATTTCGGCCAAGGGAAGAAGAGGGAAAAAACAAAGGCAATTTTCAACCAAAAACATCATGATCCAAGGTCCCCTTTTTATATTCATCCCATGAATATGAAAGGTTTCATCCATCCCTTGGTTTTTTCTCTTCAATGCATGATTAATCCACATTAATCATGCATGAAAAGTGGTTTCATCCAACTCTTGGTTTTCCCTCTTCAATGCATGATTAATCCACATTAATCATGCATGATGAATTTATACCATCCAAATTGATTTGAGTCCAACTCAAGTCAAATCAATTTGAGTCCATTCATCCAACTTTTGATTTTCACTCTTCAATGCATGATTAATCCACATTAATCATGCATGATGAATTTACTCCATCCAAATTGATTTGAGTCCAACTCAAATTCGGCCATTTAATTTGAGTCTAACTCAAATCCAATCCTTTCAATAAATCCAATTCAATGCCTAATGGTTCATTTAGTCAAACTAAAATGAATGTCATCTCCAAAACAACATGTTCTTTGTGTGTGACCCTATAGGTTTTCGTAACATTGGCAATGTCTCTAAACCACTTTAGACACAAGCAATGAGCGGCATCTAGCAATGCATCATTGCTACCCAAGTTATAAAAATGTCAAGATCCAACAAAACCTTTCTGTGACTATTATCTTGTATGACGGTGTCCTTCTATCCTTGATATCTTAGAACGATCAATGAGGCATAGACCATGTCATCCCCTTATCGTTCTTTATGTTTCTTGATCCCTTAGTAGACTCACTCAAACAAATGAGCTCAATATCTCATATTTACTCATTTGAGCATGGCTATGCATTTCGTGGTCATACTCTATCAAGAGGCCAAAGATATCACTTCCATCATATGGGAGGGATAGATCTCATCTATATCACTCACATCCCTCCGAATAATTTGTTACATACCCAGTGATCGCCTTTATAGTCCACCCTGTTATGGGTGAAGTTTGACGATACCAAAGTACATAGCTCCATATGTAGGGAACTATAGTGATTTCAGGTCTAAAGACTATTCATACTAATAGTCACATGGGAAAGTTTATGACACTCATATAACGATCAATGAAACTTTCTCATGGCGGGTCAATTTAGTACATATATTCTCCAATATATATACCCATGTGTCAATGTGATATCACATATCCATGACTTGCGAGATCAAGTCATCCATTGATCTACAAGCTAGTCTCAATGTATTAATATATCTCTTTGTCTATTAATACAATACTTGACTAGGAATGTTTAAGAATAGTGTTCTCTACAACTTCTCATAATCAATTCTACCAATTGATACACTGTAGATTAGAACCTACTATTCAAGGACATTATTATATTTATTTGGCTGGCACACGCATAAAATAAATATAATAATCAATCTTTTCCTGTTATTAATGAAATATGATACATATGATCCCTAATCAATCATCTCATGATTGGCACTAAGGGCTAAAACTAACAATCTCCCACTAGCACTAGTATCAATCACTGTAATCTCTAAGACCCAATGACCTAGTATGACCATCATGCTTCCTCTGTGCCAAAGCCTTGGTCGAGGGATCTGCAATATTAGCATCAGTATCTACTCTGCATATTCGCACATCTCCTCTATCGATGATCTCTCGAATGAGGTGATACTGTCGTAGTATATGTTTGGAACGCTGGTGAGAACGAGATTCCTTAGCTTGTGTTATAGCCCCATTGTTGTCACAATAAAGCTCTATAGGGCTCACGATGCTAGGAACTACACCAAACTCAGAAACAAACTTTTTGATACAAACAGCCTCCTTTGCCGCATCAGAAGCAGCAATATACTCGGACTTTGTAGTATAATCCAAGACTGTGTCTTTCTTTGAACTCTTCCAGCTCACAACACCACCATTTAAACAAAAGACATACCCTGACTGTAATCTGTAATCGTCCTTATCCGTTTGGAAGCTAGCATCGTTGTAACCCTTTACAGCGAGCTCCTCATTGCCTCCAAATATCAAGACATATTCTTTAGTTCTTCTCAAGTACTTAAGAATATCCTTGACAGCTATCCAATGACTGTCACCTGGATCTAACTGGTACCTACTCGTCATGCTTAAAGCATACGAGACATCAGGACGAGTGCATAGCATGATGACGTATATAATAGACCCTATAGCAGATGCATAAGGGATATGATCCATGCATTCCCTTTCTTCCTTAGAAGAAGGGCATTGAGCCTTCGAAAGGCTCATACCATGTGACATTGGCAGAAATCCCTTCTTAGAATTCTGCATGGCAAAACGTTTAAGAACCTTGTTAATGTATGCACTCTGACTTAGGCAAGAAATCTCTTAGATCTATCTCTATAGATCTTAATGCCTAAAATGTAGGTTGCTTCACCTAAGTTCTTCATTGAGAAACAATTCCCAAGCCAAGTCTTCACAGACTACAGTGTAGGAATGTCATTTCCAATGAGAAGTATGTCATCAACATACAAGATAAGAAAGATAATTATGCTCCCACTAACCCTCTTGTAGACACAAGGTTCATCTTCATTCTTGATGAAACCAAACTGTTTGATCACATCATCGAATAGAAGATTCCAGCTTCTAGATGTATGCTTTAAACCATAAATGGACCTTTGCAGCTTGCATACCTTGCCAGCATGCTTTGGATCTACAAAACCCTCAGGTTGTGTCATGTACACATCCTCGAGGAGGTTTCCATTCAAAATGCAATTTTGATATCCATTTGCCAGATCTCATAATCATAGTAAGCTGCAATAGCAAGCATGATCCGAATAAACTTAAGCTTCACTACTGGTGAAAAAGTTTCATCATAGTCAATACCATGAATCTGTTTGAAACCTTTAGCTACCAATCGCCCTTTATAGGTATGTATAAGACCATCCATGTCAGTCTTTCTCTTAATGACCCACTTACACCTAATGGGTTTGACCCCTTCAGGTGGATCAACAAAAGTCCATACTTGATTAGTGTACATGGATTCCATTTCGGATCTCATGGCCTCTAGCCATTTCCCAGAATCTGGGCTCATCACAGCTTCCTCATATGATATAGGCTCGTTCAACTCAACAAACATAACGTCATTATTGTCAGACAAGAGAAATGAATATCTCTCAGGCTGACGACGTATCCTATCAGACCTACGAAGAGGTTGGTCTACTTGAACAGGTTGTTGCTCCACAACTTCTTGTGCAACAATCTCATCATCCACAATACTTTGTGGTGCCTGTTCAATTTCCATCTCAGTGCTATCTTGATCTTGAATTTCTTCAAGATGTATTTTACTCCCACTAGTTCCTCTAGAGATGAACTCTCTTTCTAGAAATACTCTATTTATAGCGACAAACACTTTGCCTTGCGTGGGATTGTAGAAGTAATATCCTTTCGTTTCCTTACGATATCCTACAAAGTAGCACTTGTCTGATTTGGGGCCTAGTTTATCGAAGACTTGATGTCGAACATAAGCCTCACATCCCCAAATCTTCATAAAAGATATCTTGGGACTCTTCCCAGTCCATATCGCATATGGTGTCTTTATGACTGCCTTAGATGAGATGCGGTTAAGTGTGAAAGCAACCGTCTCTAAAGCATATCCCCAGAAGAAAGAAGGAAAATTTGTGTGACTCATCATTGATCGTATCATATCTAATAATGTACGATTTCTTCTTTCTGATACACCATTCCACTGTGGTGTTCCAGGTGAAGTGAGTTGAGATCTAATCCTAAACTCAATGAGATAGTCACGAAAAGCTTGGCTAAGGTATTCCCCACCTCGATCTGATCAAAGCACTTTAATACTCTTACCAAGTTGGTTTTGTACTTCATTCTTGAATTCTTTGAACTTTTCAAAGGATTCAGTTTTGTGTCTCATAAGATACACATATCCATATCTACTGAAATCATTAGTAAAGGTAATGAAGTACTGATAGCCTCCTCTAGCTGCTACATTGAAAGGCCTACATACATCAGTATGTATGAGTTCTAATAAATCAGTAGCTCGTTCGCCATGTCCACTAAATGGAGTCTTAGTCATCTTTCTTAGAAGACAAGATTCGCATGTCTCATATGATTCAAAATTAAATGAGTCCAGTAATCCATCCTTATGGAGCTGGGATATGCGACTCTCATTTATGTGACTCAGGCGACAATGCCAAATATATGTTTGGTTCATATCATTAGATTTGAACTGTTTGGTATTTATGTTATAGATTGGGGTTTCAAGATCTAGAAGATAGAGACCATTCACAAGGTGTGCACGACAAAAAAAACATATCATGTAAATAAATTGAACAACACTTGTCCTTTATTACAAATGAGAACCCTTTCTTGTCTAAACAAGAAACGGAGATAATGTTTTTTGTCAAGGCATGCACATAACAACATTCTTCTAGTCCTAAGATAAGCCCAGTAGGCAAAGATAAGGAGTATGTCCCTATAGCGATGGCGGCAACTTTTGCTTCATTGTCTACCCGTAGGTCCACTTTGCCCTTCTTCAATGATCTAGTCTTTCGAAGGCCCTGCACATTGGTACAAATGTGAAAAGCACAGTCGGTATCTAATACCCAAGAAGACGAGATAGATAAAATTGACTTCTATAACATATATACCTGAGGCAGAAGTCTCACTTCTCTTCTTTTTCACCTCTTCCAGGTATAGCTTGCAGTTTCTCTTCCAATGCCCAGTCTCACTGCAGTGGAAGCATTCCCCTTCCTTAGACACCCCTCCTTTAGGTTTTAATGCATTTGCCTTGCCTTTGGCTTGGGTCTTACCCTTACCTTTAGGCTTCTGCTTGCCTTTGCCTTTTCCTTTGTTTACCATCAAAATGGTACCAGGCTTTGCCTTCATAAGGTTGAGTTCAGCAGTTCATAACATGCACAACAACTCAGATAAAGACTTGTCAATTTCATTCGTGTTATAGTTCATGACAAATTGACTGTAGCCTTCTGGCAGTGACTGCAGAACAAGATAAGTGGTCAGCTCTTAGCTCAATGGAAATCCCAATCTCTGTAGGTTCTCAACGTACCCAATCATCTTGAGTACATGAGTGCCTACGGGAGTTTCTTCTTGCATTTTGCATTGAAATAAGGCCTTTGATACTTCATATCTCTCATGCCTTGCTTGTCCCTGATATAGTTGTTTCAAATGCTCAACCATACCATAGACATCCATGTTCTCATGTTTCTTCTGAAGCTCAGAGGTCATGGTGGCAAGCATAAGGCATGACACATCCAATGCATCATCTTGATGCTTCTTATAAGCATCCTTGTCAGCACGAGTGGTCGTAGAGGCGGGTGGTTCAGGAGTGGACTGCTCTAGGATGTACAATTTTTGTTCTTGCTTGAGGACTATCCTCAAGTTCCTGTACCAGTCCAGGAAGTTAGCTCCAGTGAGCTTGTCTGTATCAAGGACAGATCACAGAGAGAGTGTGTTTGATATATTTGATGACATGGTGATCTACAATACAGAAGTGTAGAAATGTATCATATTTCAATCATTTAATTAGGCCTTTTAACTAAATGATTCTCCCACTGGTCACAAAATGGGACAAGATCTATATTATACTGCATCTTGAGTTAGCTTTGGCTAATCGCCCAAGACTTGTATAAGCTAGGTAGGTAACTTGTACCAATTACATCTAATGTAACTCTTGTACATCTATATGAACAACATTATTTGTTCATTGTGCCAATCACATGAGACATCCTACTAAATTATCACTCATCTTGAGTTAGCTTTGGCTAATCGCCCAAGATTTGTATAATGTAGATAGGTGTCCCATATGAGTTATGCCTCTAAGTTCATCAATCCAATAGAGAGAGCTTAGTTAAGTCAAACCCAAGGTTTAATAGGCGAACATCACAATTATCCAGTCGTACTTTATCAAGGTAAATCGAGTCACTTTGTTTTGGCAAACACGCTACGATTGAACAAGGTAATAGTAAGTATTAAACTTTGGTAGGCATATAATAAGTGACCTTAATTTTTGTGACAACTAACTACGCATGCATCACATACAAACATCACATGTATCACATATAACCATAGCATATATCAACATATAAGCTTAAACGTGACATGGTTATGGCCCGAATCTATGATCTCCTTAAGCCAATGAGAAGAGCGATGGGTCAACCTAGGGATTGCATCTCCTCCAATCGCATCCTTTGGTTGTTTTGTGTCGTTGGCATCCTTCTTGTAACTTCATCCTCCAATGGACTTTCCACTCATGATTTTGTACATTACAAAATAAGAATACTCGAGTTACATTCGAGTCTAGATCTATTTTACAACTAGAAAAATAGAGAGGGAGGCACGACTCACAGGTCGTATTATGAATTACAACATGCACTCACAACACAACCACAATCACATCGGGGTTAATGGGCCATAACCATGCACCATGACATACATCATTCACAAAGATCTATGACATAAATATTTTATTATGATGCTAAACATGACTTATAAGTTGCTATGACACGGCAGTCCCGCTAGTGAACTCGGGACCCTTTCTTGCCACTGTTCGTAGCAATTTTGGGTGATAAATCTGAATGACAAACATGCGGTTCAATCAACAAATATGACATGCATATCTTGTTGCACAAAATCACCCAAACAATCATGCATGGACCATAATAAACTTCTTATACAAAATTTTATATCACATATAAAATGACCTATGACGATCTTTATGTATGATCTTTCGCAAGTGGCTCTGATACCACTATTGGGAATCCTATGCAATAAATAAGAAAATCCAGAGGAAAAAGGATCCCTCGAGCGATCCATGCGAAAGAAAACTCATACTAAAGAATAGATCTATAAAGCCCTATCCTATAGGATATACCTTTGATGCATGCCCTTTGTTTATCCCGCTCGTCCACGGTTCGTCGGATCTCTTGCACGTTCAAGTGTACGTGCCTCTATGGTATCCACACGAACACTCTTTGGAGAAAGGTTGTGCTAGCAACACCACAAAAGATGCTAGGCCAAGAGAAGATTTCGGCCAAGGGAAGAAGAGGGGAAAAACAAAGGCAATTTTCAACCAAAAACATCATGATCCAAGGCCCCCTTTTTATATTCATCCCATGAATATGAAAGGTTTCATCCAACCCTTGGTTTTCCCTCTTCAATGCATGATTAATCCTCATTAATCATGCATGAAAAGAGGTTTCATCCAACTCTTGGTTTTCCCTCTTCAATGCATGATTAATCCACATTAATCATGCATGATGAATTTATACCATCCAAATTGATTTGAGTCCAACTCAAGTCAAATCAATTTGAGTCCATTCATCCAACTTTTGATTTTTCCAATTCAATGCATGATTAATCCACATTTATCATGCATGATGAATTTATTCCATCCAAATTGATTTGAGTCCAACTTAAATTCGGCCATTTAATTTGAGTCTAACTCAAATCAAATCCTTTCAATGAATCCAATTCAATGCCTAATGGTTCATTTAGTCAAACTAAAATGAATGTCATCTCCAAAACAACATGTTCTTTGTGTGTGATCCTATAGGTTTTCGTAACATTGGCAATGTCTCTAAACCACTTTAGACACATAAGCAATGAGCGGCATCTAGCAATGCATCATTGCTACCCAAGTTACGAAAATGTCAAGATCCGACAAAACCTTTCTATGACTATTATCTTGTATGACGGTGTCCTTCTATCCTTGATATCTTAGAACGATCAATGAGGCATAAACCGTGTCATCCCCTTATCGATCTTTATGTTTCTTGATCCCCAAGTAGACTCACTCAAACAAATGAGCTCAATATCTTATATTGACTCATTTGATCATGGCCATGCATTTTGTGGTCATACTCTATCAAGAAGCCAAAGATATCACTTTCGTCATATGGGAGGGATAGATCCCATCTATATCACTCACATCCCTTCGCATAATTTGTTACATACCCAGTGATCGCCTTTATAATCCACCCTGTTACGGGTGACGTTTGACGATACCAAAGTACATAGCTCCATATGTAGGGAACCGTAGTGATTTCAGGTCTAAAGACTATCCATACTAATAGTCACATGAGAAAGTTTATGACACTCATATAACGATCCATGAAACTTTCTCATGACGGGTCAATTCAGTATGTATAATCTCCAATATATATACCCATGTGTCAATGTGATATCACATATCCATGACTTGTGAGATCAAGTCATCCATTGACCTACAGGCTAGTCTCAATGTATTAATATATCCCTTTGTCTATTAATACAATACTTGACTAGGAATGTTTAAAAATAGTGTTCTCTACAGCTTCTCATAATCAATTCTACCAATTGATATACTGTAGATTAGAACCTACTATTCAAGGGCATTATTATATTTATTTGGCTGGCACATGCATAAAGTAAATATAATAATCAATCTTTGCATGTTATTAATGAAATATGATACATATAATCCCTAATCAATCATCTCATGATTGACACTAAGGGCTGACACTAACAAAATGAAGAAAGCCTTTTTGAAAAAGTTTTTCCCTACATCCAAGACCATAGAAATTCGGAAGAGCATTTGTGGTATTGAGCAAATGATAGGAGAGACTCTATATGAGTATTGGGAGAGATTCAAAAGATTGTGTGCTAGTTGCCCCCCCATCACTAAATTATCGATCATCTACTCATCCTGCACTTCTATGATGGATTATTTTTTATGGACAGGTGTATGCTTATGTAGTTAGTAGAGGTGCCCTAGTCAACAAGACTTATACTTAGGCTAGAGAGATCATTGAGGTCATGGCTATGAACTCACAACATTCTTATCAGCCTCCCACCAGCATTTCAGAGGTTGTCGCCTGAGTTCCAAACTAACTCAATGTTTAATAGCCCACAACAGTCCCAGTAGATGCAAGCACAAGGATTTATTTAGCCTTCGTCAGAGACCATTTCTTTGGATATCGATGCGCTAGAGGAGATGGATTGTGGAGTACGTGATAGTCAACTTTATGATTCTACTACTCTACAGGACTCTGATATTTCTAAGTATTATGATAATGAAACTGTGGATGATGTGGATGTTATTGTTGATAAGAGTGCAGATATTATTTTAGATGATATTGTTACTCCTTCTTGTGATATTGTTAATGTTGCACATGATATTTAAGATGTAGCAGATACTGTTACTTAGATTGAGGTTGATGATGTTGTAAAGGAGACAGTGTCTGCAAAATTGTTATGTTCAGCTGTGCAACTACCTGATAAGCCTGACTAGAATTGCTCTGAAGATATCAAGATGATTTCCATAGGAGTGATGGATTGCTGGAGAGCCCCAGACTGGACACTCCTATTACAGCCTAAGCCTCCAATATTTCTTCTCAATAAGGCCCCAACACCAAATATAGCAGTCCAGCTTCCAGACTGGTTGCTCCAATTAAATCGTCTCCGACTGCCTAAGATAACCTTTAAGAAGACGATAGTGAAAGGATTGGAGTTCATCTTAGCTCTTATTGTTCTACTTCTTGGTTGAATTTTGCATTGTAATTATTCTCATCCACCTAGAAGAACCTTCACGAAGATGATGATGGAGGGAGCGAGACTTTACAACATAGACCACATGAAGAAGATGCTCACTTCCACTCGATCCACTCCACTCCCAGCCTAGCTACTACTCCTGAACCGCCTCTAACCACCAAGACCCCAGGGGAGTTCATTCCTTTTCCCATCTATTTTCTTTTTCTTTGTATATATACATTTCCTTGCTTTTGTTGTTCTTATTTTAGCTGGTTATTTTGGTTGTCAAGTTTTTAGTGTTGAGTTTTTGCTTTTTTGTGTTTTGAAATAAATTTTCTATGCATTCCTTTATCTCTTCTTAGAAGTCGTGAAAGCTAGTTAAATTTGATTGTCAAATTTTGGGATTTATTGACTTGAATGGATTATTTGATTGCATGTGGTTACTACTTGGTGATGGATTCTATGTTGATAGATTGAGACGATTCTTTCATTCCTAGTGAGGATTGTGCCTATTTTATTTTCTTGTGTGTGGTGCACTTGTGGTTATTGTAACTCTAGAACTTGCTTTGATTTTTTCGAGACTACACAACCATAGGTTGCATAATTACTATGAAGGCTATCTCACTTCTTTCCCTTTACTACTTTTGTTGTCACATGATACTCAAATAATTTTCTTATCATACGCCATGCCATTTTCATTAGTCATTCTACTGTCTTTCTATGCTTTCATCATGTCATTTCTTTCTATTTCCATTTTGTTGGATGTGGAATATTGGATGTTTCATGATGAATTTTTGCCCGAGATGGACAAAAGTTTAAGTGTGGGGGAGAGAGTAGCTCAAGAGAATTTAGTGTAAGCATAGGCAAGTCGTGCTTGATCACCATGAGCTAGCCATGCTCTTTATCTTTTTAGCTGAGCTTGATGTTGGAGCATAGGGAAGTGTACTACATGTCGAAAAAAAAAGCTGAAAAAAAAAGAAGTTGAAAAAGAAAAGAATAAACATTTGGGTTCCCATGAAATAAAAAAAAAGTATTGTGAAAATTTTGATGTGTTGTGCCATTTTTATTTATGTGTGATAGTATTTTTGTTAACGACATCCCTTATTACAATCATTGAGATATTTATTTTATATCATGAGTAGATTTGTATTGAAGAATGTGATAAGGGTTGTTTACATGTTTATTGGGTTGGAAGAAAACAAATTTTAGGGCAATGCTTTCTTGTACTCATCTATGTAGCATTCCAGTTTTTCCATATCTTCTTGCATTTCTTTAGCTATTTCTTGCCTTTCTTTCCTTTCGCAGATATTATCATTTTTCTTGTATTCATGTTTCCCTTTTATTCCTAATAAGCCTTCAATGATTGTGCATTCTTATGTGTATATAGTGGTGAAGGTAGAAGAAAAGTAAGCATATGGTAGTTCATAAACCATGAGTAGCTTGAGTGAACTCCACTATTATATGTTTATGAGAGCGAGAGAAACCACCACTTACCTTGTGAGACTTAATCATTCTTAGTCTATTCAGGATGGATTGAAGTCGCCATGTTCGTTAACCTATGTAAGATTTGAGTCCATGATTGCTTAAGTCTTTGAGATTTGACAATCCTAGGTAACTTTCTTTCACGATCTTCTATGTATGCTTGGAAATTGCTAGGGAAATATACTTTCAGTTTACTTTTAGTTTTCTTTCCTTGCTCGGGACGTGCAAGAATAAGTGTGGGGGAATTGATAACTGTCATTTTGTGGTATTATTTTGGTCCTTAATATCACTGTTTTAATCCTCTCATGTGTTTAATTGTTGATTATTTGCCTGTTTTATGAGTTGGATCATCTTTTGGACCTTATTATAAATTCTCCTAAATTTAGACTTATATGCAAATTTTATACCTTATTTGTAGGAGATCGAGATGAGCCACTGGACTAGACTCAAGTTGGATCGAATATGGCTTCATCTAGGACCATATTGGACATTTCAAGCTGATTTGATCTGAGGCCTTCTATTAGATACTGAAAAATTTAAAATAGTAAATTAAATGGACAAATAATTAAGGAAATAATCCTGGAAATTTTTCGAGATTTTTAGGGAATTTTAGGAATTTTTCCGGAATTTTTCTGGATTTAAACGAAGTCCGTACTAGATTTTACGGGGATAAAATAAACAGTTTTAGGTGGGGTCTATTTAAGGGGTTTAAAACGCGAGGAAAACCCTAAATTTCTATTTCCCTTTTTCTATTTTCTTCGCGCCGCGACCCCTTCTTCTCTTTCGGTTTCTTTTCTCGCCGCAGCCAGTAGCCCGCCCACGCCAACACCACCACCGCCCCCCTTCCCATTAGCCGTCGTTCCTTCTCCTCGTGCGCACCTGTTGCCATCGCCGCAAGCCGCCATCGTTCCTTGCCTTCCCCGCGGCGAGCAAGGGTTTCACTACCCTCTTCTCTTCACCCACCGGCGTCGCACGACTCCAAATGGGTGATGTCGGCGCCGTGGCTCGCCTCAGCAGGCACGCCGCCTTTCTCGGAAAACTCGGAGACGATGAGGCTGGCTAGCATCTGACGTTCCAACAGAGACGATGCCAGAGTTCTATTTGACACCGGCGCTCGCACAACTCTCGTTTCCGACAACCTCCGCGCCGATGGTGAGCAGTGGTTCTGTCCCGTCGTCGGCCTCTTCGAGTGGGCTCAACCAGAAGCACAACGACTTTGTTCCGTCGCCAGACGCCTCCGACGCTTTGACCTTGGGAGCCAGGAGCGCGGCTAGTACGCGACCGGCCTAGGAGTTTCCCTAGCCGATCACTGCTGGAGCGAGGTGAGTTGATGTCGATACCATCGACGATAATAACCTCTGGTCACGTAATTATTTGGGTAATTTCATTAAGCTAGAGATGGATTGAGGTTCCTTGATTGGAAGGGAAGAGGGAAAATGATGTATTTTTGATTGAAGGTGTTTGGGGTTATTGGAAGTTAGGTTTGATTTTTAGTTCAGTCAATTGATGCAGATTGGAATTCAACAGTGGATGTGTTCGATTGGAACAACACAAGGTCAGTGTAGGTTCTGGTGTTTACAGATGCAGTAGTAAATTACAACTTATAAGAGATTGGTAGATTGGTAAATTTATGAATTCGTTCATCTTAAAGTATTAGATTGTTCATTTAGCTAATCAGGATTTAGGTTCGATTTGGGATTTGATACCATCGTTGGACTTATGATGGAACTTGTCAATTGTTGTATGTTAATTGCAGGACTTTGATTCAAGACTGTCTTTGGATGTGGAGCTTCTCGGATAAGTCTTCGTATCAAGTTTTGGTCATGAGACAGGACCACGGGCGTAAAGACAGTTGGTATTCTTCAAATAAGGCGGGTATTTTGACTTATCTTTTAGATATAGTCAAGTTGATATGTTAGTTAGGATAGCTTTCAATAATTTTCATGCTTATATGCCTAGTATGTTTTTGTGCCTATTGATACATGCATTGGATAGGATATGATTTCTATCTTCCCTGATTTATTTGGATCATTGTTCCTTGGATCATAGATATGCACTTATTGACTATGCATATTATTCGGATAAGTATTTTTGGTAGGATTTACATGCTTTAGTATCATGCACCATTTTTGCATGATTGCATGCTGGCTGGACGGGGTTCCATTATTGTTGAGCCCGCAGCCAGTTACATGGCCTGCACACACTGCCACTCATGGGTTAGTGGTACATCAGGAGGGTGTGTGCAGTTGCTCTGTCAGGCTCCGCTGGTCCGCTCATGGGTAGCGATGAGGCAGCGTGGTAGCGGGCAGGGATCCCTCCTCTGGTCTATGACACCGGGAGATGAGAGCTTAGCTCCCCCACTCTGTTTGGGGCAGGAGGATAGGTGTACTCCGACAGCATCCTGTCCACTCGGTCACTCAGGAGCAGTGATGGCAGAGTGCACAGTTGTCATAGCCCTACCCACTCGGCTTCACCATCGCGTGTGAGGCGGCTGACTGGCGTCAGGGGTGACCATGTCATTTGCACGGCATGCATTTTTGCACGGATTGCATTTGTATTGTGTTTGCTGCATTATTGTATTGATGCCTTGGATGTTGCATATGATTGCCATGCATACAGAATTCATATTCATTTATGGTGATGACTTTATCTCTTATAGTAGGGCACATGCTCCTATATCAGAGTAGGAGATTCTGGTGAGTACAGTCCTTTTGCATTTATTTCTTGCTTACCATATATACGAGACTGTACTAGCATGATTAGTATTGTTAGCTATTGCTATTCATATCGACTAATATCCGCTAAGTTCTTTGAACTTATCCCGTGGTTTTATTTTTTTCTATTTCAGGATGAAGCTGTCAAGAGAGTCCAGTTGTCATATCCCTTCCCCCCTCGTAGTGACAGTTTATTAGTTGTTTGAGTTATGGTTTGAGTTTTGTATAGAAGATATGTTTAGGCTTGGAAATGGATTTATGTACTCGTGGATTTTTAGGATTCTTGTGGACCATTGGTCGGATCTTATTTTGATTGGTTTGGTTGGGTATTCCTGCCCAGATGGCAGAAGGGGTAAGTCTAGTTAGTGTAGACTTTTGTTTACCTAGATTTGTTGGCCTGAGGCCTTATTATTATCTGCGTGTGTTGTTTGGATTCCGATTGTATTGACCGATGTATAGTGGCCATGTAGGCCTTGTATTAAAAATTGGTATTGTCACCCGTACAGGGGAGATGCTGTCGGATTTTCGTCTGGCGGAGACTCCCTCGGGGCGTGACAATTTATTTGGTATCAGAGCGTAGGTTTCCGAGTTCCTTAGGGTCTTTGGGTTTTGGAGTTTGCCAAGTTTGGCAGGTTAACTGGGTATTTTCGGAGTTGTACGGATTTCTAATGATTTTTATGTTTCGGAAAGTCGAGGTATTATTGATGAGGTCAATATGGGGGATTTGGCGGCGACATGACATCTCCAGACAGCTAACAAGTAAATACATTCTAGAAAATTTTCTAGATTTAGTACATATTTATATTTGGTTATGCGGTGATATCATGTTTTATCTAGTATTGTTTTAACCTGAATATCTGTTGGACAATTAGATTTTTAGGTTGTTGGTTTATAGATAGCATTTGATTATTAATTGCTATTACTGGTATACGTAGCTAGTTATCATTGTGATATAAATGATAAGATATTATTGGTATATGTTTACCTCTTAGGATTTGACTAGTATTAGGATTATTAGACTAGTTGAATAATATGACTAAGATGGATAAATTCGTAGAAGGTTATAGAGGTTCTTTGACTCTCTAGATAATAGTGCATGATGACAGCTTATGTAGTTTAGAGTATATATAAGCATTTGATGCTTTATTTAGTATTGTCGTGACTTTGATCTGGCATGACACTTTGGTTATACCCTAATTAATTTCAGCCATTGATTCCCATTAGTAGGACTATGTTGTCGTTTATAAGACAGCTTGTTATATGTTTATATGGTTCTGTGTTGGTGCGATGGACACCCTGATAAAGACTAGTAGAGATAGAATAACTTGGATAAGGTTATTCGGTAGGAGCGGATCTCAGGAATGAAACAATATTAGTAGAACCCTAGGTGTGGAAACCCTAGGTGTAATAACCCGGATGTACATATTGGTATAGGTTTATACATTTACTATTTCAGCTGATATGGTGATCGGATTAGTAGAGGTCATATGATTAGGATGCGATTAAATCCTTAGAGGGTATATAACGTTGTTCATATTTATCAGCTGCCAACAATATCACCCATTCGTGGTTGAGGAAAGTTACAGTAGAGTTTCCCTAAAGGGGCTTTTGTATATTTGAGGTCGTATGGGTCTCCCATGTATGGTTGAGATAATCTACTGTAAGGTTATACTTTTGCGTTATTCGTACATTCGTTCAGAGTTGGTGATAATCGGATTCGTATGACACCTGTAGCTAGATAACTACTTTACAGGTTAAGTACCCACGAGATCTGTTCGTGGTAGCAGGTTGGGGCATGCATGATTAAACTGGTAGGATGATATAATTTAGGCTTAACCCTCTTGTCGTGCTTGTTAGTAGAGGGGTTGCCTTTATTGGCCTTGATAGACATTTCCTGTTAGTTGGGACGAAACCCTATGATTAATCGTCTCGACGGGATTATTAGTGGACTAGATTTATGATTTTGATCGACCTTGATAACCGATCATGTTAGAAGGGTTGGAATGCTAAATTTAATCATCTCGACTTATTTATTTATAAGTTGATGATCTTTACCGAATTTGGTAAACATTTCGTATTGGAGGTGTAGAAATCCTCGCTTAACCACCTCAATGGGTTTAATTGTAGATCGATGATCTTTGTCGACGTTGAAAGTCGATTTATGCTAGATGTATTGGATAACTCTAGGCTTAACAACCTAGGATAATCGACTGCTCACGCGACCTATTGGTGATAGTATGCTAATGCCTGCAGTCGATAATTAGATATTTATATACAGCCTGTCTATCCACGAGTCTCATTTGTGGTAGCATATAGTTGTGCATAGACCGTGCTATTGATTGTCGGTCCATGGGTTACGTTCGCGGTAGCTCATAGATAGTTTCCTTTTTGTGCGAGAGCCACGAGACTTTATTGGGGTATCCGGATGTACACTGCTTGTTGCAGTGGTTGTGTATGTTGCAGGTATATTTATTATACTGCTGATCGGGTTAGTAGCAGACTGATATGGGTACTCTGAGGGTTGGGTTACTCTAGCTTGTTCTCTGTGACTTCCATTATGTGCATTATGATTATGCACTATTGTCTATACATCCACAGAGTGGTTGTACTTATCCCCTCCTCACTTGTCCTCTTGGTTAACTGATGGAGGACGTGTCTTATTGACCTACCTTCGTGTCGCTCAGAGAGTTCCTTGCCGTGCTTGTCCCAGTGCATCGTCGAGATGCTTCTTGATCTACTTTATCGGTATTGCATTTTATTTATGCACTTTGGATTTTTGGTCACAATTTGATTTGGTATCACAAAACTATTTTACTTTAATTGATACATGTTTAGTCGTGCATGCATGCAGTTATTAAAATACTAGTATTTCTATAATTATTTCGAGGTTTTTACCAGATCTGGTCCATGGATTTCGGAATATTGTCACTTAGGGGTTCCTTTGTCATTTGGATGACGGATGTGCCCCCAGGACGTGACAATTTATTTGGTTTGCGGTTTTGGTTTGCAGGTTTTGTGTTTCGAGGATTATCTTTTCCTTGGATTTTTGGGAGTTCTCGGGTTTTGGGATCAGGCAAGCTGAAGGATATCTCTGAGCAATAGGAAAAGTATTGTCTTTAGTAGTTACGGTACTTTTGTGGTTAGGAAAACTATTGACTTAGTGAAATTGCCCATACTCATGGTCGAGGACGAGGTCGATTACGTATTGACCTTGTGGAACCTAACGATGATTTCGAAAGTACGGACTCTTTAAAGGTGTCGACTGATGTCGAATTAGGAAGCTAGGGATTTGGCCTGCTAGCCACCAATTTGAAGGACAAGGAGTAAACCCTCAGAAAATATCAATCCCTACTAAAAGTGGTTTAGTTATGGATAAGGCGTGTATGTCTACACTGGTTAAGACGATGAAAGATTGTTTTATCTTATAATAGGAGGTGTGGGATGAGATATTTATCTGTCCCAGTATTTCTTTCAGAAAAGATCCGAAACTCTTTGTTAAAGGAGAGATGAACCTTTGAGGTTATGCATCGATTATCGATGATAGAATGTGGTAGTTGTGGAAGGAAATGAATATCCTTCATTGTGTATATATGATCTATTTAGATCAGCTATAGGATACCTATATATACTCTAGGATTGATTGGTGACTGGTGTGATGATATTGTAGTGACATGGTGTCATACAATTATCATTGTCGTTGTGATGAATGTTATATCATCAGCTTAGAGTAAAGAGAATACATGTGTGTAGCGATGACAATTTCATACTTGGTATGAATTGTTTGAGCTTTTGATTATCTTATTAGACATATTGACGACTTTGTCGTCCAGGGATTTGGAGAATCGTGTATTCTGGACACGATAGGATCGGTTGTGCACTCGGCCGCAGTAGATGGTGGTTTTCTTGGTATTGATTTGGTTATTACCATAGATATGGATAGGATGCTCTAGCGGTACTACATCGCTGGCTGGTTGAACCAGGAAGGTGATGGAATTTAATTGGTCTGAAGCTTGTGAAATTAGTTTCTGGGCTCAGATGATGGTTGACTGTTACGCCAGTGTTGATTAATCATTCTGGTGTGGAAGGGGAGGTAGTGTACATGGATGCATCATTTCGGGGATCGGAGTGATTCCGATGTTGTTGAATAGGACGTATCCTAAGCGTACGGCAGTTAAAGAACTGCGAAATAAGCCGTCATATATATGGCGTGAACTTAGTAGTTAATAGGTTGTTTTGAAGAGGTAAGGAGAAGAAATGCTCATGGAGTTTTAGCTAGTTACTGGATAGCTACTATAGAGTAGCTGGAACATGAACTGTTGTAACAAGGAAGTTTGGTCGCGATAGCCTTCCATGCACTTACAGAGTGTGTGGTGGAGTGGATTTTGGATAGTAGATGGACTACCATCTCTGACTTCGAGGAGGATAATGGTTTTCGGAGTTGCATTAGTTTAAGGAACAGATGCTTCCGGAAATTCCGATTTCGGAATGGAAGTGGAAGCATATTACTATAGATTTTGTAGTGGGTTGCCTAGGACACATCAAGGCCATGACGCGATTTGGGTAGTCATTGACCGACTAACCAAATCCGCGCACTTCTTAGTGATTTGGAAGACGAACTCTTTGGATCATTTAATAGAGTTATATATTGTCAGGATATCATCAGATTGCATGGTGTTCCTTGAGCATTATATCAGATAGAGATCTCCGATTCACATCCCGGTTCTGGCAGAGTCTGCAGCAGGCCTTAGGCATACAGATTCTCGTTTTAGTACTACATTCCATCCGCAGACAGATGGACAGTCTGAGCGGGCCATTTAGACACTCGAGGACTTGTTAAGGTCCTGTGTAATGGATTTCGGGGGCAACTGGAAGGACCAGTTGCTAGGACCCATAGAGCTCAGTATGAGACAGGGTTGGTCCGTACTATCAGACGTAGGATGACAGAGGCGCAGGATCGTCAGAAGAGTTATGCAGATCGAAGACAGAGGCCTCTGGAGTTCTCTATCGGTGACCAGGTTTTCCTGTGAGTCTCACCCACGAAAGGGGTGAAGAGATTTGGACTCCGTGGTAAGCTAGCTCCTAGGTACATTGATCCGTTTGAGGTTTTGGAGAGGATCGGAGCAGTCGCTTACCGTCTAGGGATACCACCGTTTTTGGCTGGTATCCAGGATGTGTTTCATGTGTTCATGCTGAGGAAGTATGTGTCAGATTCTACACATATTCTATCAGATATGTCAGGTTACATTCAACCTAATGTTACTTATACAGAGGTTCCGGTACGGATTCTGGATCACAAGGAATGATAGTTGCGAAATAAGATTTTGTGACTTGTCAAGGTCGGGTGGAGTCACCACACCGACGAGGAGGCTACTTGGGAGCTCGAGGAAAAGATCAGAGCTCAATACCCCCACTTGTTTACTTAAGGTATGTGAGGTATATTTTCAGTACTTGTGGCATTTCTTACTCGTTAAGCATCTGAGTAGGAAATTTGGAGACCAAATTTTTATTAGTGGGGGAGAATGTTAGATACTGAAAAATTTAAAATAGTAAATTAAATGGCCAAATAATTAAGGAAATAATCCTGGAAAATTTCGAGATTTTTAGGGAATTTTTCCGAAATTTTTCTGGATTTAAACGGAGTCCGTACGAGATTTTACGGGGATAAAATAAACAGTTTTAGGTGGGGTCTATTTAAGGGGTTTAATACGCGAGGAAAACCCTAAATTTCTATTTCCCTTTTTCTATTTTCTTCGCGCCGCGACCCCTTCTTCTCTTTCGGTTTCTTTTCTCGCCGCAGCCAGTAGCCCGCCCATGCCAAGACCACCGCCGCCCCCCTTCCCATTAGCCGTCGTTCCTTCTCCTCGTGTGCACCTGTTGCCATCGCCGCAAGCCGCCGTCGTTCCTTGCCTTCCCCGCGGCAAGCAAGGGTTTCACTACCCTCTTCTCTTCACCCACCGGCGTCGCGCGACTCCAAATGGGTGATGTCGGTGTCGTGGCTCGCCTCGGCGAGCACGCCGCCTTTCTCGGAAAACTCGGAGATGATGAGGCTGGCTAGCATCCGACGTTCCAACAGAGACGATACCAGAGTTCTATTTGACACCGGTGCTTGCACAACTCTCGTTTCCGACAACCTCCGCACCGATGGTGAGCAGTGGTTCTGTCCCGTCGTCGGCCTCTTCGAGTGGGCTCAACCAGAAGCACAACGACTTTGTTCTGGTCGCTCAGGACGTCTCCTCCGGCGTCTTTGACCTTGGGAGCCAGGGAGCGGCAGCGAGTACACGCGACCGGCCTAGGAGTTTCCCTAGCCGATCACTGCTGGAGCGAGGTGAGTTGATGTCGATACCATCGACGGTAATAACCTCTAGTCACGTAATTATTTGGGTAATTTCATTAAGCTAGAGATGGATTGAGGTTCCTTGATTGGAAGGGAAGAGGGAAAATGATGTATTTTTGATTGAAGGTGTTTGGGGTTATTGGAAGTTAGGTTTGATTTTTAGTTTAGTCAATTGATGCAGATTGGAATTCAACAGTGGATGTGTTCGATTGGAACAACACAAGGTCAGTGTAGGTTCTGGTGTTTACAGATGCAGTAGTAAATTACAACTTATAAGAGATTGGTAGATTGGTAAATTTATGAATTCGTTCATCTTAAATTATTAGATTGTTCGTTTAGCTAATCAGGATTTAGGTTCGATTTGGGATTTGATACCATCGTTGGACTTATGATGGAACTTGTCAATGGTTGTATGTTAATTGCAGGACTTTGATTCAAGACTGTCTTTGGATGTGGAGCTTCTCGGATAAGTCTTCGTATCAAGTTTCGGTCATGAGACAGGACCACGGGCGTAAAGACAGTTGGTATTCTTCAAATAAGGTGGGTATTTTGACTTATCTTTTAGATATAGTCAAGTTGATATATTAGTTAGGATAGCTTTCAATAATTTTCATGCTTATATGCCTAGTATGTTTTTGTGCCTATTGATACATGCATTGGATAGGATATGATTTCTATCTTCCCTGATTTATTTGGATCATTGTTCCTTGGATCATAGATATGCACTTATTGACTGTGCATATTATTCGGATAAGTATTTTTGGTAGGATTTACATGCTTTAGTATCATGCACCATTTTTGCATGATTGCATGCTGGCTGGACGGGGTTCCATTATTGTTGAGCCCGCAGCCAGTTACATGGCCTGCACACACTGCCACTCATGGGTTAGTGGTACATCAGGAGGGTGTGTGCAGTTGCTCTGTCAGGCTCCGCTGGTTCGCTCATGGGTAGCGATGAGGCAGCGTGGTAGCGGGCAGGGATCCCTCCTCTGGTCTATGACACCGGGAGATGAGAGCTTAGCTCCCCCACTCTGTTTGGGGCAGGAGGATAGGTGTACTCCGACAGCATCCTGTCCACTCGGTCACTCAGGAGCAGTGATGGCAGAGTGCACAGTTGTCATAGCCCTACCCACTCGGCTTCACCATCGCGTGTGAGGCGGCTGACTGGCGTCAGGGGTGACCATGTCATTTGCACGGCATGCATTTTTGCACGGATTGCATTTGTATTGTGTTTGCTGCATTATTGTATTGATGCCTTGGATGTTGCATATGATTGCCATGCATACAGGATTCATATTCATTTATGGTGATGACTTTATCTCTTATAGTAGAGCACATGCTCCTATATCAGAGTAGGAGATTCTGGTGAGTACAGTCCTTTTGCATTTATTTCTTGCTTACCATATATACGAGAGTATTGTTAGTTATTTCTTGCTATTCATATCGACTAATATCCGCTAAGTTCTTTGAACTTATCCCGTGGTTTTATTTTTTTCTATTTCAGGATGAAGCTGTCAAGAGAGTCCAGTTGTCATATCCCTTCCCCCCTCGTAGTGACAGTTTATTAGTTGTTTGAGTTGTGGTTTGAATTTTGTATAGAAGATATGTTTAGGCTTGGAAATGGATTTATGTACTCGTGGATTTTTGGGGTTCTTGTGGACCATTGGTCGGATCTTATTTTGATTGGTTTGGTTGGGTATTCCTGCCCAGATGGCAGAAGGGGTAAGTCTAGTTAGTGTAGACTTTTATTTACCTAGATTTGTTGTCCTGAGGCCTTATTATTATCTGCGTGTGTTGTTTGGATTTCGGTCGTATTGACCGATATATAGTGGCCATGTAGGCCTTGTATTAAAAATTGGTATTGTCACCCGTACAGGGGAGATGCTGTCGGATTTTCGTCTGGCAGAGACTCCCTCGGGGTGTGACACCTTCATCAAGATCAGAGGCAAGTCAATCAAGGGATCAGATATCAGTGATATGGACCATCTGATGAAAGTAGTTGATTTTGAGCCATCTATCTAGATCCGGAGAGATCTAGTCTGTACATTTAGATATGGACATTTGAGCCCTTCATCCAGATTCGATCGATCATGATTATCCCTTCAGATGGATTAGATCCATTCATTCAAAATCGGAGGAATCTGAGCCGTTGGATGCATAGTCAGCTTAATGGATTGATCAACTTAATCAACCCCTAGCTTTAATGGAAGGCTGGGATTGAAGGAGCTTCGATCGGACGGTCACCAAAAATCACCCTTAAATACAACATCTTCTCCATCGCGCAAAGCAACTGACTTCGCCCTCTTCACCCGCGATTTCGCCCGACACCACCACCGCCGTGCTCGCCAGCATCTTCCTCGCCAGTCGCCGGAGAGGTAAGGGGATTCCCTCCTTCTCCGGTGACCGGTGCCACTCCACCTTCTTCGCTGGTCAGCAACTCCACCATCGCGACAACTCCGTCCATTTTCACCGCCTACAACCATCGGAGAGGGGATTCCCCTCCGATCGGTCCAGCCAACCACCCTCGTTCCACCACAGATGACGCCGGCAGCTTAATCTTTACCTCCGGTAGCCATCTCCGCCCGATCAACACCATTTCCATCTCCGCCCGCTTCATCCACCGCCGACCAATCGGAGTGGGGATTCCCCTCCGTTCGGTCTAGCCACCACTATAGCCACCAGAGTGGGGATTCCCCTCCGATCATTCTAGCCACCACTACAATAGCTCCGGCAGCCGATCCACAGCTCCAGCAGCGCTCCAGTTTTACGGCCAACACCTTCACGATAGCGCCGATTGCATCTTCCATCCGACAGCAATTCCAGTTTCAATTTCAGATTCCATATAAGCTATGTTTGATTTATTTTCATGTTTACTTCTTGTTTGTAATCAAAATTCCTTCCATGTTTTGAATTGCATGTATTTAGTTTAATTTGTTTCATGCTCACATAGTGTTCGATAAAATGCTTCTTTGAGTAATTAGGTTGTAGTTTGTTAGTTTAGATTTAATTACATGTTATGTTTTACTTTCATGTTGCTCTGCATTTGAAGTGTTTGATTTAATTCCTGCATTGTTTGATTTCGTTGTTGCATGATAGTTTAGAGTTTTAATTACCTTTCAACCGTAGATTAGAGCTCAAACTCCAAACCCCTATCTTCAATAGAAAACCCAAAGCAATAATTAGTGATCCTAAGTGTTAGTAATATATGAGAGATGTCCTAAGGCAATCGCCTTATGTATGAACCATTTATATAATAAATGAAGATTCACTATTTGAGTATACATGGTTTCATGTATTTGATTGGATCTTAAACTCATTTACTGAATGTCCACGATACGACTCACATCATGAGAGAATTTATGATTGGATCACAACTAGTGAGTATCTCTACATGTGTAATTGTGATGTATCGAAATTATCCCTAGTCGATGAATTGATGGATTTGGACACCATCAATTCTATCGAGACTAGCACGAGGTATACTCCTTGGTATATCCAAGCAGCTGATTCTCACTGGTTGGAGACATTGTGATGTCCAGAGTTAATCGTGGATGATAGTTTTGGTAACTAGTTCATTGGAGTGACTAACCGTAAGACTTCATATGGTTCTCTGCATATATAGATATGTCAATGAAGTTCTTACTGAAGCTTAAGTGCGATGTTCCTTTGACTTGCGGTATTCAAGTCATCTTGATCATAAAGACTTATGCTTTGACATCTTAAGCAAGCATCTCTGAGGAGATGTGGACCCGGGATGATTGGGTATAAGTCGAAGTGATCGAAGGTATTTGAATAGCCTATAAAGGATTCACCACTCCTTGCGAGGAGATGTATACCCATGGCCTCTCGTCGGATTGTTACTAAAGTCTTTGGCCAAAGCATTACATGTTTAGAGTAAGGTACTCTTCGATACATGTGCAGTAACCAGAATCTGTAGGACGAGGAATTGATACTTGGGCTAGGTGTGACGTAGTCAGCCTAGTGGGGACTGACACTATAGACCATGTCCTGAACCAAGTGGGTATAAGATGAGTGAAGGGAATGAGGCACGATTCATTCGAGCTGTTGAAGGGTTTCAGAAATAGTTTTGGATCAACTGTTGATCTTTTCTGTTATTTGGGAATCATGATGTACTACTAGGTGCCACTCATGATTGATCTATAATTAATGGTTAATTATAGACGACCAACATAAATCGAGAACCTATTTGGTCACACGCACAACGAGCGTAATCTGAAGGATTTAAAATGAGCTTGAGAATGAGATTCTCAGACCGAGAGAAACTGAGTTTGGTTGAACCAAACATGGAGCGAGCATGAAATCGTTTCAGTCGCAATGGAAGCGTGGATGGGTCGTGTCTTATGAAGACATAATGGATGAACCAAAATGGTTTGGTTCTAATCCAATGGAGGAGAATAAACCAAAGGGTTTGGTTTATTTTAAACGAATGAACCAAAGTTGGTTCGGTTCGTTTTAACTTAAAATAAACCATTATGGTTTGGTTTATTTTAACTTAAATTAATGGAGCGGGTTAATGGGCCTTATGGTTATGATCCAATAACCATTAAGAGAATTAGTTCTCTATAAAAGAGGGCTTAAGGGTTTGTTAAGTCCTAATCCAATTCCCTTAACCTAGAGTTGCCGCCCACCTCCTCCCCTTGTAGAAGTCGGTGCCAACTCTAGTGCCGCCGCCCATCTCCTCCAACCGGTGACCAGCTGCTACCGTCTTCTCCATTTGCCGGCGTCGAGCTGATGCCGGAGGAGCTCCGGTGATCATCCTTGGCTCCGGCGACAAGGTGAGCACATTGCTTTCCTTATTTGGCCGGCGCAAGGTCTCCACCAAAGCTGTCCAGTTTTCTGGACAGCTTGTTTCCTTCTTGTCGGAGCGTCGTTTGGACGACATTTGGAGCTCCGACAGCGCCTCCCTTGCCGGGGATTCGATCTCCGGCAATCATCATAGGTGGAGGACAAAGGATTCGTCAAACGGTTGACGAATTCCTCTCCGAAGAAACGAGTTTTTGAGGACTCATTTTGGATCCGAATTTTGATTCGGATCGTGATCTTCTCTCGATCACATCGTCTTCAACACGAGGCTAGTAATCCGTACGAAGACGAGGCTCGTGACTTAGTGAAGTCTTCCAGAAGATACTCGGCGTGGATACGGATAGAGACGATTCTAGCGAAGATCGTTCCGGTTGATGCCTTTCCCGCTACACGTGATATGTAAGGTATACGTAGTTTAAGTTTCCTTTTATTTCAAAATTTTAATTTACGATTATGTCTACACATGTTGTACTATGCATGCGTGTTATGTGTGTGTTGTAATAAATTAGATTTATTATTTTATTCCTTCCGCTGTGTACATGTTTACGAAACATGTTCGAACACACACTCGCCGCGGTGCCGGAAACCCAACAGTGGTATCAGAGCCCAGGTTGTGTTTCGACATAATCGTAAAATTGTTTTGCGATAGTCATAATGGTATTTCTAGAAATTTTCTACTTTTGGAAAGTTAGAAGCATTTATGGAAATTTTTAATTTTGGAAAGTCTATAAGTATTTATGGAAATCTTCTACTTTTGGAAAGTTGGAAGTATTTATGGAAATTGATATTTTCCATAAATAAAATATTTGATTAGATTTGGAAATTTGTTTCCTAATTTAATCATGATTTGATTTGGGAAATCAAATCTTAAAATATTTTATTTCCATAAGTAGTTTTGATGATTTAGGAAATTGGTTTCCTAAATTGACTTTCCTTAATCAACACTTTCCACAAATAAAATATGTGATTAGATTTGGAAATTTATTTCCTAATTTAATCATGATTTGATTTGGAGAATCAAATCTTAAACATATTTTATTTCTATAAATAGTTATGACATATAAGGAAATTTTGTACATGACATAATTGTATGTCATGTAATTGCATTAGATGCATATCATTATGTCATGCGTGTCGTGACATGTAGATGTATGTCATGTATGTCATGTCATGTAGATAATAGTTATTTGCATGCAAAGAGGATGAGACATAAAAACCCTTACTCAATATTAAAGCATACACCTTCCATTAATATGGTTAGAACCAGAGTTCTGTTTCTTGTTTGGGTTATTGGACTCTCTCCAAGCCTGGCTCGAACCCGAACATGTTCAAACCATGGAATAGTTTAATACTAATATGGTAAGAGTCAGAGGTCAATCATTAGCTTTGGTTGTTGGACTCTCTCCAAGCCGGGCTAATTGGTTGAATGCGCTCTAACCATATTAAAACAATTTCTCGATTAATGGGTTGGCTTTAACCTGGAGCATCGGCTTGTTGGACTCTCTCCAAGGTCGATGTTAAGGGAGGTGAAGTTGGGTGCTATGCATATGATGTATACTTGTTAATGTGTTAACAACCCGATGTATGTGTGAACATTCAATTAGTTGATAGCACATTGTGATAGTTGCATATATGTGATATGCAATCGGTATATTTGATACCTACCATCGTAGTTATGAATGGCTTGTTGGACTCTCTCCAAGGTTGTTCTTATCTATGATGGATATCAGCCCATTCGGAGATGGACCTATGATCTCCCGAAGTGATTTTGGGGTTTTTAAAATTCGAAAAATGAATGGGATTTATGAATGTATATTGATGCATTTTAAATCATCTTTCTCATATATGCTCGTTTTGTATTTCTAGGATAATTGATTGATCATGATGTCTTTGAATTTGCACTCTATCTTGGATTCAAATAAATTGACTGTGTCGAACTTCTTGGACTGGCTTAGAAACTTGAGAATTGTTCTCAAGGTGAAAAGTTTGCGTATGTCCTCGAAGCGCCTCTTCTTGCCCATCCTAGTGACGATGCAACTCCGGACCAATTGTTGGTCTATCAGAAACATGTGACTGATTCTGAACTGGCAAGTTGCATCATGCTAGCCACGATGGTACCTGAGCTGCGGAAGCAGCATGAGCATATGGATGCTCATACCATAGTCTTTCATCTTTATGAGTTGGTTAATGAGCAAATGAGATTCGAAAGGTTCGAAGTCTCCAAGCTCCTCTTCACCTCTGAGATGCAAGAAGGTTATCTGTGATACTGCTCAACATGCTGAAGACTGTGGAGTCTTCTGTGAAGCATGAGCAGGGGACGGTGCTGTAAGTTGATTCCTCGAAGAAAGGTTCTAAGAGGAAGTCAAAGGAATAGCAGAAGGGGAAGAAAAAGGCTAAAAAGGAAGAACCAGCACAAAAGGGCACTTGCCATCATTATGGCAAGGAGGACCATTGGCGAAGAAATTGCAAGATTTATCTTGAGTTCATGAAGAAGAATAAGGCATCGGATGCCCCATCTTCTTCAGATATCTTCATTATTGATTGTCATTCTATTTCCTCAAACACTTGGGTATTGGATACTGGGTGTGGCTCACATATATGTAATGACATACATGGGCTAAGGAATAGAAGAAGACTCGTCAAGGGAGAGTCAAATTTACGTGTTGGGAATGGAGCAAAGGTTGCTGCACTCGCCATCGGAACGTATTTGTTGAAACTCCCTGTAGGACTTGTCTTAGAACTGGACAATTGCTTTTATGTTCCTTCGTTAATAAAGAACATCATTTCTATTTCTTGTTTAAATAGAAATGGGTACCATTTGACTTTTAGTAACAATTGTTGTTACATAACTTTGAATGGAGTTCTTTATGGGACTGGAACTTTAAGCAATGGTGTTTATACGTTGGACGTATCCAGTGACATTTTCAATATCGAAGCGAGCAACAAGCGTGCTCGAAAGGATAATCAAATAGACTCCTACATGTGGTATTGTCGTCTTGGCCATTTAAGCAAGAAATGTATGTCCGAATTACACCGATGTGGAATTCTGGAATCGTTTGAATTGGATTCATACGATACATGTGAATCATGCTTAAAAGGCAAGATGACTAAGTTACCTTTTATAGGAAAAGGTGAATGAGTGGGAGAGTTACTAGGTCTAATACATACTGATGTATGTGGACCTATGTCAACTCAAGATTTAGGAGGCTATAGCTACTTCATTACCTTCACCGATGATCACTCACGGTTTGGGTATGTGTTCTTGATGAAACACAAGTCTGAAGCCTTTGAAAGGTTCAAAGAATTCAGAAATGAAGTAGAGAAACAACATGACAAGAGTATTAAAATACTTCGATCGGATCGAGGTGGTGAATACTTAAGTCAAGAGTTTCTTGATTATCTAAGAGACAATGGTATATTGTCTCAATGGACTCCGCCATATACACCACAACATAATGGTGTATCTGAGAGGCGTAACCGGACCTTGTTGGACATGGTCAGGTCAATGATGAATCATGCGAATCTTCCCAAGTCCTTTTGGGGCTATGCACTTGCATGACCTATTTACTTGTTAAATGTAATGCCAACCAAGGTAGTCTCTACTACTCCATATGAGATATGGAATAGTAAGAAACCTCATGTATCTTACTTGAAGATATGGGGTTGTCCCGCTTATGTGAAGTGGATCAGACGTACAAATTGGATGCTAAGTCGATAAATGTCTATTTATTGGATACCCTAAGGAAACAAGGGGTTACCAATTCTATCATCCTGTGGAACAAAAGGTGTTTGTTTCAAGGCATGCTGTGTTTCTAGAGAAAGAGTTTCTCTTGCAAGAAAATAGTGGGAGTGTCGTCGAGCTTGAGGAGGCTCGAGAGACTCAAATAGACATTGATGAGATACCTGGTGAAGCACAACAGTCGATAACTCATAGTGATGAGCAATCGGCTGGACCTACTGTAACACCACATCTTCGTAGATATGGTAGAACACGCAACATTCCTGAGAGATATGGATTTCTCATAAGTGAATCTAACGACGTGTTACTCATTGATGATGAGGAGCCTACCAGTTATGAAGAAGTGCTGACAAGTTTAGAAAGGGATAAATGGCTTGATGCCATGAAGTCAGAAATGGATTCCATGTATGAAAACCAAGTTTGGAACTTGGTTGACCCACCTGAAGGCATCAAGCCTATAGGGTGCAAGTAGGTTTTCAAGAAGAAAACAGACATGGATGGTAATGTGATTACCTATAAAGCTAGATTAGTTACGAAAGGATATCGTCAAAAACAAGGTGTTGATTATGACGAAACCTATTCACCTGTAGCTATGCTTAAATCCATTCGGATGCTCCTGGCCATAGCGGCTCATTATGATTATGAGATATGGCAGATGGATGTGAAAACAGCTTTCCTTAATGGAAACTTGATCGAGGACGTGTATATGATACAGCCTGAGGGTTTCACATCGGTTGATAAAACCAAGGTATGCAAATTGCGACGGTCCATATATGGATTGAAGCAAGCATCCAGGAGCTGGAATATCCGTTTTGATGAGACAATCAAAAAGTTTGATTTCTCACAAAATCCAGACGAACCTTATGTGTACAAGAAGGTTAGTGGGAGTGCAGTTGTGTTCCTAGTATTGTATGTCGATGACATATTACTTATAGGAAACGATGTTTCAATCTTACAGTCAGTTAAGGTTTGGTTATCCAAGACATTCTCCATGAATGACCTGGGAGAAGCAACCTGCATCCTCGGGATTAAGATCTATAGAGGTAGATCGAAACGGTTGCTTGGCCTTTCGTAGTCTACATATATAGACCGAGTGCTAAAGAGGTTTAGCATGTCGGAATCCAAGAAAGGTTTCCTACCCATCAGGCATGGGGTACACCTTTCGAAGTCTATGTGTCCGCGCACAAAAGACAAGAGGATTTGCATGAGTAAGATTCCCTATGCATCCGCAATAGGATCTATCATGTATGTTATGTTATGTACGAGGCCCAATGTATCGTATGCTCTGAGTGTCACGAGCAGATACCAGTCTGATCCAGGAATGGATCATTGGGTGGCTATTAAGACGATCCTTAAGTACTTAAGAAGAACTAAGGATGTGTTCCTAATATATGGAGAAGGGGACATGGTGATACGCGGGTATACGGATGTCAGCTTCCAGACAGACAAGGATGATTCAAGGTCTCAGTCTGGATACGTGTTCACCTTGAATGGGGGCGCAGTGAGTTCTACCACTGAGGCAGAATACATTGCAGCTTCGGAAGCAGCAAAGGAAGCGGTTTGGATCAAGAAGTTCATTTATGAACTTGGTGTGATTCCAGCCATTGTTGAAGCAATACCGGTCTACTGCGACAACAATGGAGCAATTGCACAGGCGAAAGAGCCAAGGTCTCATCAATGATCCAAACATGTGCTTCGCCGCTATCATCTTATCAGAGAGATCATCAGTAGGAAAGAAATACAAATCAATAAAATCCCCAATGAAAGGAACTTAGCGGATCCTTTGACTAAGGCATTACCTCAAAGTAAGTTTGAGTGTCATGTTACAACTTATGGTATTGGATACCGTAGCGTTTAGCATTAGGCCAAGTGGGAGTCTGTTAGTAATATATGAGAGATGTCCTAAGGCAATCGCCTTATGTATGAACCATTTATATGATAAATGAAGATTCACTATTTAAGTATATATGGTTTCATGTATTTGATTGGATCTTAAACTCATTTACTGAATGTCCGCGATACGACTCACAGCATGAGAGAATTTGTGATTGGATCACAACTAGTGAGTATCTCTACATGTGTAATTGTGATGTATCGAAATTATCCCTAGTCGATGAATTGATGGATTTGGACACCATCAATTCTGTCGAGACTAGCACGAGGTATACTCCTTGGTGTATCCAAGCAGTTGATTCTCACTGGCTGGAGACATTGTGATGTCCGGAGTTAATCATGGATGCTAGTTATGGTAACTAGTTCATTGGAGTGACCAACCATAAGACTTCATATGGTTCTCTGCATATATAGATATGTCAATGAAGTTCTTACTATAGCTTAAGTGCGATGTTCCTTTAACTTGCGGTATTCAAGTCATCTTGATCATAAAGACTTATGCTTTGACATCTTAAGCAAGCATCTCTGAGGAGATGTGGACCCGGGATGATTGAGTATAAGTCGAAGTGATCGAAGGTGTTTGAATAGCCTATAAAGGATTCACCACTCCTTGCGAGGAGATGTATACCCATGGCCTCTCGTCGGATTGTTACCAAAGTCTTTGGCCAAAGCATTACATGTTTAGAGTAGGTACTCTTCGATACATGTGCAATAACTAGAATCTGTAGGACGAGAAAATGATACTTGGGCTAGGTGTGACGTAGTCAGCCTAGTGGGGACTGACACTATAGACCATGTCCTGAACCAAGTGGGAATAAGATGAGTGAAGGGAATGGGGCACGATTCATTCGAGCTGCTGAAGGGTTTCAGAAATAGTTTTGGATCAATCGTTGATCTTTTTGGTTAATTGGGGATCATGATGTACTACTAGGTGCCACTCATGATTGATCTATAATTAATGGTTAATTATAGACGGCCAACATAAACCGAGAACCTATTTGGTCACACGCACAACTAGCGTAATCCGAAGGATTTAAAACGAGCTTGGGAATGAGATTCTCAGACCGAGAGAAACTGGGTTTGGTTGGACCAAACATGTGTTGGAATGTATACTGAAAGCCTAGCCCTTTTTGTATGAACATTTTTATTTTAAAATAAGAATCACATGATCATTGTTTGCACTTTATATTTATTATATGTGTGCATATTGTCTAATATTTTACATTGTAGATAACATGGTGCTTGGTGTGGCACAGAAGATCATGTTATCAGTCCCTTGTAGAATATAAGTAGAGGCTCACAACCAAGATGGTTTTGGATAAACCATTGGCATAGTTGTAGTGTAACTTGGTATTGTTTTATCTTGAACATAGAGTTACACTAGTACACTTAGGTGTATTGAGCAGGACCGACATAGAGGTGATTCAATTTATTGCTGACTACATAATTGAATCGGACCTCGGATATTATGTTGTACATGCTCTTAATCCCGATATAATAACGGGCACATGTACTTAGTATTTATTTCTTTGATTTACCAAAGGGTGAGATTTAGATGGATTAAATCAATATGCCCGGTAAGTTGGGAAATGATATTATTTACATGGTGTGTCGTTGATTATAGGAGGAAACCGTGTCCTATATATTAGGTTGATGATGTCCCCTTGAGGAGCTCATAAGGTTCATCATGTAAACCCAGCTGGTTGACTTAGTCAACATGATGATAAGGTTGAGTGGTACTACTCGAGGAGTTAGATCTTAATTGATTGATGGTCAGTAAATCAATTAATTAATGGACATTTGATATCTTAAACATGGGGAGATGGATGTACAAATAATATATGGAGCCCATATTGATTTATGGGGGTTGGTGAGGTAATTCAATGATGATCCTCTAGTGGAATGGAACATCATTGATGGATCAAGTTTGTGTGGTTCCGATCCATCGGGTGGCCAAGATCCAACTCCTCCTCATGGTCCCTATCGTAGCCTAATATAATCCTCATGAAGCCTAGATCCAAGGATGGAAAACAAAACTCTAGAACCGACGGTTGAGATTAGATCTCTAGATCCGACAGTTGGGATGAAACCCTAGATCCGATGGTTGGGATGATACCCTAGATCCGACGGTTGGGATGAAACCCTAGATCCGATGGTTGGGATGAAACCCTAGATCCGACGGTGGAGATTAAATCCCTAGATCCGACGGTGGAGATTAAAGGAGGCTTAAGCCCAACTCTATAAATAGAGGGCTAAGGCTTGGGCGGCAACTAAGGCTTGTGGATTAGGGTTTTGCCTATCTAAAAGTGGGCGGCAACAAACCCTAGAGATGTTAGGGTTTTGGGCAGCTAGAAGTGGGTGACAAGCTTTGTTCTCCCTAGGGTTTTGGCCGGCGCCCCTCTTCCCCTTCTCATCCTTTGCCGGCGCTCTTCCCTTCATCCTTTTCTCCTTGGCCGGTGAAAACAAGGGCTAGGTTTCATCCTTGGAGCTCTTGGCCGGTGCCCTCTTGCTTTCTCCTTGGTGGCCGGCGGCAACTCTTCTCAAGGTTGGCCGGCGCTCAAGAAACTACTTCTTGGTCGGCGGTTATATCAAGCTCCTTGGCTTGGTGGCCGGTTCTAGAAAGGAGAAGGAGTCTTTGTTTGGTTCTTCTCTTTGTTCGGATAGAGCAAGGAAAGGAAGAACGTGATCTAGGAGGCTTCTACTCGTGGAGGATCTTTGCCCACACGACGTCCACGAGGAGGATAGGACATACGATAAAAGATCGAGAGGTATAAAAGTTTTACAACTTTTATTGATCTTTGCATGTTCTTATCTTTATGTTAGTATGTGTTGATTATACTAGTTTGCATTTGTATGTATTTGTATAATCATGGACCCCGAAGACAAACACAAAATCCGGCGATCCGTCCGTCGTCTCTTCCGCGGCTAACCAACTAGAAGAGTTGGGTTGCTTGAACAACTAGTTTGTTCAAGCGATCGCTCAAGTTGTTAGCACGACGACGAAATGGTTATGCTTAGGAAACTCATCCCATCCAGATTAGATTTTTCATTAGTGAAAATTTTAATCCGGGGACATGGGAGCCAATGAGCCTCCGAAGCAATTCCCTACAATTGGTTTCAGAGCCACGGTTTCCGGTTTTGTGTGTTTTGGATTCGGTTACTTTCATGCACATATCATATATTGAGTATGCCAAATAATAGTAGGATGTGCGTAGGCTAACTTTTTGGTTGCAGGCATAAGATCCGACTATTATGGCTATATGTGTGTATGTGATTGTTTGTGTGTGATTGTATGTATATTATTTGAATCCTCGGGGTTGACGAGGCTAGATTAGTATTTAATTTTTATAATTAAATACGGCATTATTTAGCCACTCATTTTAGTTTGCTTTCGATCTAGATTATTTGTACACTCCTTCGTGGAGTATAGGATCGATGGATGTAAATTAAAATAGTTTACCTCGGCTCGGATCTTTTTGGTGACTTGCGCACGGGAAAAGGTGGAGCGGACGAGGTGGCGACACGACGGGACGCATATTGGAGAACAATGCCATAATAGTTGGAAAAATTCTATTTTTTTTCATATTTATTGCTGATTTGTTTTATATGCATGTTGTGTGTTCTTGAAAATTCCTCATTGTCAATTTACTAAGTGGGAGAGGGACATTTTAATTAATTCCCGCGGCCTCCATTACAATTTGACGTGTGATGCAACAAACTTGCACATCGGCTCTGAGTGCCTTCCTCCCCATCGAATGGGTTTGTTTGCGGATCACTAGGTCAAATAATGGTTATAGGAAATTATTTAGGAGCGTGTGTACTTCCCCATCGGTAAGGCACATAATCCGAAATAATTCCCTTAGTATCGTGTAATGGTGCACACTTAGATACAAATAAAAAGTATCCTCCCCATCGGAGTCACTGCTTTTATTTGTAGGGCCAAAGAGGAACCAACTATTAATTTTATTTGTCAAAAAGTAAGGTTGACAAGATAATAAAATTAATGGGTAAAACCTCCTTGTTGGAGATTTGAGGCTGCTAGAGGGGGGGTGAATAGCGTTGACCGTACGTAGATGGAATTCGTTCGCGATCGTCTCTACAAAACTCGTTATGCGCAGCGGAATAGAAATAATCAAAGCAATAACGAAAAGATACAATCACGAACACAAGCACAACACGAGATATAACGTGGTTCGGAACTGAAACGGTTCCTACTCCACGGATTGGGTTCGTACGAACCCTAGCGATGCCAATCACACACCACTATGATAAATACTCCTTCTCGACACAAGTCGGAGGTGGAGAAACCTCTGACAATAAGATTACATCAATAATCTAAATACAACAAGCAAATATAAGAAGAAATACAACAAGAGAAGTAAAGAACACTTTACAAAAACTCTTTAGAAGCTTGCTTGTTGATTGCCTTGGACTAGCACTTGAAAGCCCTGATTTGCAGTAGCAAATCGCTTCAAAACGTCCAAGAAAATCGGTTGCAAAAACCCTCCCGTCGAGCTCCTTTTATCCTTGCGCGCGACCTGGATTTCCGCCCATCAGTCGACTGCCATAAGTCACCAGTCGACTGATGCCACTGTTGTCGTGAGACAACGGCTCGATCCACGTTGGAAAAACTCCAACGGATCTCTTGCGATCGATCGCCAACATTGGCGATCGGCCCGCCAGCGTGAGTTGATCGCCCGATCGGCTCACGGAGCATTTGTTTCGCATGGTGAACTAGCGATCATTGCCGTCCCTTAGGCGATCATTGCATCGCCGACGCAGAGCGCTTTTCAGCCTAAACTGGCCAATCGAACTCAAGTCGACTCACGGCAGTCGAACCGGCCATAATGCCAGTCGACTGCCAACCTCAAACATGAGGTTTAAACCCAAATATGGTGCCCCCATACTTGCTAGACCACCCTTAGCCTAGACCTAAGCCTTCTAGCCACCTCCATCAGCCTCACGCCTCTCGGATCCCTCCAAGTCATCCATGACTTGTTCATCCATCGCGCTAGCCTCCAGGTGCTTCCCTCGGCTATGTCATGCTAACGGTGTCTACACCGCCAAGGCACATTGGACTTACGCTGCCAAGACTCCGCTTGGACTTTACGCTGCCAATATCAAACCCCTTGGACTTCCAAATGCCAAGACTCAAGCTTGGACTTTCCCTTGCCAACCCATGTTGAACTTTCCATGCCAAGACCCATGCTTGGACTTTCCATTTGCCAAGACCCATGCTTGGACTTCTCATTTGCCAAGACCCATGCTTGGACTTCTCATGCCAAGTACACAAGACTTGGACCTTCCCAAATGTCAAGTGTCCCACTTGGACTTTCCATGCCAAGTACCCATGACTTGGACTTTACCTTGCCAAGACCCATGCTTGGACTTTCCAAAATCACATGGTCAACCCTAGTCAACCATTAAGGTCTTCCTCGAGTCAAACTCGAGTCCGGTCAAACATGACCCGGGTCGATTGCTCTAACAATCTCCCCAACATATTAACCGACATTAATGTCAAACATCAATGCCAAACCACTTTGTCAAATCCCTTTGTCAAACATCAAAACATCACTCGAGTCAAACTCGAGTCTGGTCAATCGTGACCTGGGCCGATTGCACCAACACTCCTCTTACAAATGTAGAATTCGTATACGTCCACACTATCGTGGCATGCGATATTCTCGGTGTTTTGAGGTGTTGGTTGATTTCAGAATTTTATTGTTTGAGGAATCAATGATATTTGAAATCTAATATTTTGATCATTGTGATTCTTAGGTTTTTCAAATGGCTTTCAATCCACTTGCTGTGATATTAAAAGAAAATAAACTTACTGGAACAAATTATATTGATTGGAAAAGAAATTTGGATATTGTCTTAACTGCAGAGGAGTACAAATTTGTACTCTTCGAGGTCTGTCATCCTAAGCCCACCGATGACTCTGATGAAAAGGAGAAAGAAAGTTATAAGAAATGGATCAAGGCAGATGAGATGGTGCGGTGTTACATTTTGTCATCTATGTCAAATGTGCTGCAACATCAGCATCAGGCCATGGCCACAACTTATGACATGATGTTCAATCTCAAGGAACTTTTCGGACATCAGAGTAGGGCGGCTAGACAGGAGGCTATGAGAAACTTGATGACGACCACCATGATCGAGGGAACACCCGTCAGGGATCATGATCTCAAGATGATGGCTCATCTTAATGAGATGGAAGTCCTCGGAGCTGAGATCGATGGGGAAACCCAGGTCGATATCATTCTCCAGTCTCTGCCTAGGAGTTTTGAGTAGTTCCGCCTCAACTACAACATGAACAAGAGGTTGTATTCGTTGGCGGAGCTTCTGACAGAACTCCAGGCGGCAGAGGGGCTTTTTCATCAAAGTGCTCAAGCCATGGTTGCTCAGAAGGTTTCTTCTTCTAAACCGAGAGGTAAAAAGAAGAAGAAGCAAGGTGGAGCAAAGAAAGTGGCAGTAGGACCTCAGGCAGGAGTGAAGAAGCCAAAAGGCAAGTGCTTCACTTGCAAGCAGACTGGACATTGGAAGGCAGACTGTCCTCGCCGAAAGAACAAAGGTATATCTTCTTGTTTAGTTGTTGAAACATGTTTAGCGGTGTTATCTACCAGTGCCTGGTGTGTAGATACAGAAGCCACTGATCATGTCTGCAATACTTTGCAGGGGTTCCAGGAAACCCGACGACTAGCTGAGGGAGAGATTACCGTCTTCATGGGCAATGCTTCAAAGGTGGCGGCTATTGCAGTGGGAGACGTTCATTTATCTTTTGATAGGAATAAAGTTTTGGTTTTGAGAAATTGTCTTTATGTTCCTACTTTTAGAAAGAATCTAATTTCAGTTTCTAAATTGTTTATGGATGGATATTCTGTTTCTTTTAATGACAAAGTGGTTATAAAAAGGAATAGGGAGATTATCTGTTCTGGTACATTGGTTGGCAATTTGTACACTCTTGAACCGAAAGCTCCCACGATGCATATAGAAGTAAATAACTCATCTTCTAAGTCTAATAAGAGAAAAGAACCTTCGAAAATGAACCAGACATATCTTTGGCATCTAAGGCTTTGTCATATTAACCTGAGTAGAATTCAAAGGTTGATAGCTGATGGACCTTTGGGTTCATTAGTGGTGGAGGATCTCCCAACCTGCGAATCTTGCTTGGAAGGTAAAATGACCAAGAGGTCTTTCAAGGCCAAGGGGTATAGAGCCAAAGATGTGTTAGAATTGGTTCATTCTGATTTGTGCGGTCCTATGTCTATCCAGGCTAGAGGTGGTTTTGAATATTTCGTCTCTTTTATAGATGATTATTCAAGATATGGATACATTTACTTGATGCGCCGCAAGTCTGAATGCTTTGACAGGTTCAAAGAATTCAAGGATGATGTGGAGAACCGTCAAGGTAAAAGTATCAAGACACTACGATCTGATCGTGGTGGCGAGTACCTCTTGGGAGAGTTTAGGAGTTACTTATCAGAGGCTGGGATTCAATCCCAATTGTCCGCACCTGGCACACCCCAGCAAAATGGTATGGCGGAGCGAAGGAATAGGACTCTTATGGAGATGGTTAGATCGATGATGAGTTATTCTGAGTTACCTGATTCGTTCTGGGGGTTTGCTCTGGAAACGGCAGCACACATTCTGAACTTGGTTTCATCTAAGTCAGTACCCTCTACTCCCACAGAATTATGGACTGGGCGAAAGCCTAGTCTAAGACATATTCTGATTTGGGGTAGTCGAGCACATGTGCTTAAGGGAGATGCTGGTAAGTTGGAATCTCGTACAGAAGTACGCTTGTTTGTTGGCTACCCTAAGGGAATGAAGGATGGTTTGTTCTATAGTCCTAGAGATCAGAAGGTGATCGTGAGTACGAATGCCAGATTTCTAGAGGAGGACTATGTGATGAACCACAAGCCCACGAGTAGGATTGTTCTTGAGGAGTTGACAGGGGAAGTCCAAACTTCAGTACCATCGGTACAAGAGGAGATACCACAAGTCACTGCACAGCGTGTCACAGAGCATACACAGGAGGCACCTCGTCGTAGTGGGAGGGTTGTTAGACAACCTGAGAGATTCATGTTCTTGGGAGAATCTTCTAATTTGGTCCCTGGCGAACATGAACCTGATCCCTGGACATATGACGAGGCACTCCAAGATAGAGATGCGGTATCTTGGCAAATAGCGATGAATTCAGAGATAGAATCTATGGATTCTAATCAGGTCTGGGAGCTAGTAGAACCACCCGATGGTGTGAAAGCCATTGAATGCAAGTGGATCTACAAGAGAAAGAGAGGAGTAGACGGGAAGGTTGAGACCTTCAAAGCTAGGCTTGTTGCGAAAGGGTATACTCAGAAAGAGGGTATCGATTATGAGCAAACTTTTTCTCCAGTAGCTATGCTTAAGTCTATCCGGATTCTCTTATCTATAGCTGCTCATATGGATTATGAGATTTGGCAGATGGATGTCAAGACAGCTTTCCTTAACGGAAGTCTTGAGGAGAACATCTATATGCGGCAACCAGAGGGATTCATTGCTAAAGGCAAAGAGCATCTAGTGTGTAAGCTTAATCGGTCCATTTATGGATTGAAGCAAGCTTCCAAATCTTGGAACATCCATTTTGATGAGGTAATCCAGTCATATGGATTTATTCAAAGTCCGGATGAGCCATGTGTATACAAAAGATGTGACGGAAACATAGTGGTATTTCTTGTACTATATGTAGATGACATTTTGTTAGTTGGCAACAATATCAAAGTGTTATCAGACGTAAGGGTATGGTTGTCCAAACAGTTTGACATGAAGGACTTGGGAGAAGTGGGACACATCCTTGGGATCAAAGTTATAAGGGATCGCAAGAAAAGGATGTTGTGCTTATCTCAAGCTTCATACATAGACACGGTCCTAGCTCGTTTTAGCATGCAGAACTCCAAGAAGGGTTTTCTACCTTTCAGACATGGAGTTCCTTTATCTAAAGAGATGTGTCCTAAAACATCAAAGGAGATAGAGGAGATGAGGGTGGTTCCTTATGCTTCGGCAGTAAGAAGCCTCATGTATGCTATGCTATGTACGAGACCAGATATCTGCTTTGTCGTGGGCATGGTTAGTAGATATCAGAGTAATCCTGGACAGGGACATTGGACTGCGGTAAAACATATATTGAAGTACCTAAGAAGGACTAGGGAGTATATGTTGGTTTACCGGGCAGATCAATTAGTCCCTGTGGGTTACACGGATTCTGATTTCCAATCATATAGGGATAACAGTAAGTCTACCTCGGGGTTTGTGTTTACTTTTGGAGGTGGAGCCATAGTATGGAGGAGTGTCAAGCAGAAATGTGTGGCGGACTCTACCATGGAAGCTGAGTATGTGGCAGCCTCTGAGGCAGCCAAGGAAGCTGTATGGCTCAGGAACTTCTTGATGGACTTGGATGTGATTCCTGGTTTGCCCAGAACTATCACAATTTATTGTGATAACAGTGGTGCAGTTGCAAACTCGAAGGAACCACAAGCCCATAAGGCAAGTAAACACATAGAGCGCAAGTACCACCTGATACGAGAGATCGTAAAGCGAGGAGAAGTAGCTGTCGCCAAGATTGCATCAGAGGATAACCTGGCGGATCCATTCACTAAGGCCCTTCCAGCGAAAGCATTTGATAGGCATGTGGAGAACATGGGGATCAGATGTATGGCAGTGTGATGACAGCATAGTCTTTTAGTATAAGTGCGAGATTGTTGGAATGTATACTGAAAGCCTAGCTCTTTTTGTATGAACATTTTTATTTTGAAATAAGAATTACAAGATCATTGTTTGCACTTTATATTTATTATATGTGTGCATATTATCTAATATTTTACATTGTAGATAACATGGTGCTTGGTGTGGCACAGAAGATCATGTTATCAGTCCCTTGTAGAATATAAGTAGAGGCTCACAACCAAGATGGTTTTGGACAAACCATTGGCATGGTTGTAGTGTAACTTGGTATTGTTTTGTCTTGAACATAGAGTTACACTAGTACACTTAGGTGTATTGAGCAGGACCGACATAGAGGTGATTCAATTTATTGCTAACTACATAATTGAATCGGACCTCGGATATTATGTTGTACATGCTCTTAATCCCGATATAATAATGGGCACATGTACTTAGTATTTATTTCTTTGATTTACCAAAGGGTGAGATTTAGATGGATTAAATCAATATGCCCGGTAAGTTGGGAAATGATATTATTTACATGGTGTGCCGTTGATTATAGGAGGAAACCGTGTCCTATATATTAGGTTGATGATGTCCCCTTGAGGAGCTCATAAGGTTCATCATGTAAACCCAGCTGGTTGACTTAGTCAACATGATGATAAGGTTGAGTGGTACTACTCGAGGAGTTAGATGTTAATTGATTGATGGTCAGTAAATCAATTAATTAACGAACATTCGATATCTTAAACACGGGGAGATTGATGTACAAATAATATATGGAGCCCATATTGATTTATGGGGGTTGGTGAGGTAATTCAATGATGATCCTCTAGTGGAATGGAACATCATTGATGGATCAAGTTTGTGTGGTTCCGATCCATCGGGTGGCCAAGATCCAACTCCTCCTCATGGTCCCTATCGTAGCCTAATATAATCATCATGAAGTCTAGATCCAAGGATGGAAAACAAAACTCTAGAACTGACGGTTAAAATTAGATCTCTAGATCCGATGGTTGGGATGAAACCCTAGATCCGACGGTTGAGATGAAACCCTAGATCCGACGGTTGGGATGAAACCCTAGATCCGACGGTTGGGATGAAACCCTAGATCCGACGGTGGAGATTAAATCTCTAGATCTGACGGTGGAGATTAAAGGAGGCTTAAGCCCAACTCTATAAATAGAGGGCTAAGGCTTGGGCGGCAACTAAGGCTTGTGGATTAGGGTTTTGCCTATCTAAAAGTGGGCGGCAACAAACCCTAGAGAAATTAGGGTTTTGGGCGGCTAGAAGTGGGCGGCAAGCTTTGTTCTCCCTAGGGTTTTGGCCGGCGCCCCTCTTCCTCTTCTCATCCTTTGCCGGCGCTCTTCCCTTCATCCTTTTCTCCTTGGCCGGTGGAAACAAGGGCTTGGTTTCATCCTTGGAGCTCTTGGCCGGCGCCCTCTTGCTTTCTCCTTGGTGGCCGGCGGCAACTCTTCTCAAGGTTGGTCGGCGCTCAAGAAACTACTCCTTGGCCGGCGGTTATAACAAGCTCCTTGGCTTGGTGGCCGGTTCTAGAAAGGAGAAGGAGTCTTTGTTTGGTTCTTCTCTTTGTTCGGATAGAGAAAGGAAAGGAAGAACGTGATCTAGGAGGCTTCTACTCGTGGAGAATCTTTGCCCACACGACGTCCACGAGGAGGATAGGACATACGATAGAAGATCGAGAGGTATAAAAGTTTTACAACTTTTATTGATCTTTGCATGTTCTTATCTTTATGTTAGTATGTGTTGATTATACTAGTTTGCATTTGTATGTATTTGTATAATCATGGACCCCGAAGACAAACACAAAAACCGGCGATCCGTCCGTCGTCTCTTCCGCGGCTAACCAACTAGAAGAGATGGGTTGCTTGAACAACTAGTTTGTTCAAGCGATCACTCAAGTTGTTAGCATGACGACGAAATGGTTGTGCTTAGGAAACTCATCCCATTCGGATTAGTTTTCTCATTAGTGAAAATTTTAATCAGAGGACATGGGAGCCAATGAGCCTCCGAACCAATTCCCTACAACATGGAGCGAGCATGAAATCGTTTCAGTCGCAATGGAAGCGTGGATGGGTCGTGTCTTATGAAGACATAATGGATGAACCAAAATGGTTTGGTTCTAATCCAATGGAGGAGAATAAACCAAAGGGTTTGGTTTATTTTAAACGAATGAACCAAAGTTGGTTCGGTTTGTTTTAACTTAAAATAAACCATTATGGTTTGGTTTATTTTAACTTAATTTAATGGAGTGGGTTAATGGGCCTTATGGTTATGATCCAATAACCATTAAGAGAATGAGTTCTCTATAAAAGAGGGCTTAAGGGTTTGTTAAGCCCTAATCCAATTCCCTTAACCTAGAGTTGCCGCCCACCTCCTCCCCTTGTAGAAGTCGGCGCCAACTCTAGTGCCGCCGCCCATCTCCTCCAACCGGGGACAAGCTGATGCCGTCTTCTCCATTTGCCGGTGTCGAGCTGCTTCCGGAGGAGCTCCGGTGATCATCCTTGGCTCCGGCGACAAGGTGAGCACATTGCTTTCCTTATTTGGCCGGCGCAAGGTCTCCACCAAAGCTGTCCAGTTTTCTGGACAGCTTGTTTCCTTCTTGTCGGAGCGTCGTTTGGACGACGTTTGGAGCTCCGACAGCACCTCCCTTGCCGGGGATTCGATCTCCAGCAATCCTCATAGGTGGAGGACGAAGGATTCGTCAAATGGTTGACGAATTCCTCTCCGGAGAAACGAGTTTTTGAGGACTCGTTTTGGATCCGAATTTTGATTCGGATCGTGATCTTCTCTCGATCACATCGTCTTCAACACGAGGCTAGTAACCCGTAGGAAGACGAGGCTCGTGACTTAGTGAAGTCTTCCCGAAGATACTCGGCGTGGATACGGATAGAGACGATTCTAGCGAGGATCGTTTTGGTTGATGCCTTTCCCGCTACACGTGATATGTAAGGTATACGTAGTTTAAGTTTCCTTTTATTGCAAAATTTGAATTTACGGTTATGTCTACACATATTGTACTATGCATGCGTGTGATGTGTGTGTTGTAATAAATTAGATTTATTATTTTATTCCCTCCGCTGTGCACATGTTTGCAAAATATGTTCGAACACACACTCGCCGCGGTGCCGGAAACCCAACACTAAGTTCACTATTCTATCAATTACACTCGTTGGGAAATGATTCGGGTCGTTAACTATGCTATATTAGTGTAGAGAGGGTTTGGTAATTAATTTGTAATGGTACCATGACACAAATATCGCATATCAATTAGTTCATTGTGAGACAATGACACTATGGGCAGTCGATTGAGGCCTTTTGGCAGTCGACTGCCAGGTAAAAATTCAAGTCGTGTGGAGGCTTTAGTGATTTTTTGGGCGATTTTAAGGTGAAGTGTTGGTGCATTTCAGGGTTCTCCAAACTCTTCTAAAACAACCAAAGTGCAAGCAATAAAAGATATCTTTTATAAAGTGTTCTTTACTTGTATTTGCTTTTGTATTTTATTTTTGGTTGTATCTTGTTGTTTATTGTTGTAAACACTTATTTTAAGAGGTTTTTCCACCTCCGGTGTTACCGAGAAGGAGAAGTTTGTTAGTCATTGTGTGCATCACTAGAACCCACTCTTAAGCTCAATCGTGGAGTAGGAATTAGGATTCTGAACCACGTTAAATTGGTATTGTATTTGTGTGTGCTTGGTTTGTGTTTTGCTTTATATTTGTATTCATATTTCCGCTGCACTAACAGATTTGTAGACAAGCACAATGACGAGTGAAATCGAGAGAAATCGAGAATCGCTATTTACCCCCTCTAGAGCACGTCACCATCCCTACATTCACTCGTCGTCATACTTGTCTACAAATGTGTTAGCGTTGTGGAAATACAAATACAGATATAAAGCAAAACACAAAACATGCACACAAACACAATACTGATTTAATGTGGTCGGAACCCTAGTTCCTACTCCACGGTCGAGCTCTAGAGTGAGCTTTAGTGATGCACACCGCCACTAACAAATTTCTCCTCGGAATCAATCTAGAGGTGGAGAAACCTCTTATAAGCAAGAGTTTATACAAAAACTATACAACAAGTGTACAAAATGAAAATGAAATACACGTTACACAAGAATGCTTGAACACATGATTGCTTGCTTGTTGGTTGCATTGGACGATCTTGGAAGGTATGGAACACAGCAGCAATTCCCCTTCAAGATTACCAAAAACTAGTTCTTCTTCCTTCTTCCGCGAGCTTCTTTTATAATCTCGCATGGGCTGATTTTTCACCGTCCAGTCGACTGCTCTTATCTAGCAGTCGACTAGCCACTGTACCATTGTCTCACAATGAACTAATCTACGTCAGAAAATTGCCCATCAGTCGACTGTCATAGCCACTAGTCGACTGCCATGGGCTATCCGTCGATTGTCAAACATTCTGTGCCATGACAACTTAATTTTAGTCGAATACTTAGACCTAGCAGTCGACTACTAGTGGTCAGTCAACTGCTTAACCATAACAGTCGACTACCAAAACCACAATCAGCAATGACTACTCAATTAGTCAACTGCTCGAGTTAACTAGGGATTTAAATGTTGAACACTCAACCAGTCGACTGACTGAAGCCATCAATCGACTAGTAAACCTCAAACATGAGGTTTAACCCAAGTATGACGACCTCATACTTGATACTCACTCTTAACCTAGACCTAAGCCTTCTGGCCACCTCTATCAGTCTCGCATCCTTAGGATCCATCCGAGTCCTCCATTACTCATTCACCCTTCACACTAGCCTTTAGGTGCTTTCATTGGCTATGTTATGCCATCAGGTCTCCTTTTCCAAGAGGTCGTGCCTCCGAGACTTCTCCATTGCCAAGCCTCAACGCTTGGACTTTCACTGCCAAGACTACACACTTCGACTTACGTGGCCAAAACTATACCCTTGGACTTTCCTTTACCAAATATCCATATTTGGATTTTCACTTCCAAGACTACACACTTGGACTTACGTGGTTAAGACTACACCGTTAGACTTTCCTTTACCAAGTATTCATACTTAGACTTTCCCTTGCTAAGATTTAACCCTTGGACTTTTCCCTGCCAAGTATACATACTTGGACTTCTCCATTACCAAGAATTCAATCTTGGCCTTCCCTTTTCAAGTCTCCAAACTTTGACTTCCACTCGAGTCTCACTCGAGCTAGGTCACCCTTGACCTGAGGCTGATTTCTCCAACAATCGCCTCCTAACAATCTCGCCCATATGACCTCCAAACATCCACTTGTCATATGGCCAAACTATATTGTCAAACAATGGTCAAACTCATTGTCAAACTTTAAAATTCTACTCGAGTCCCACTCGAGTATGGTTAATCATGATTTGAGCTGATTGCACCAACAAGCACCACTTTGTTGTTGATCTTAAAAAATCAACACCTATGAGATTAATCAGCATCAACTGGTGTTGGTATTTGAAGATCCACACCATTATGTGCTAGAATTTGCAAATCATATTCAACTGGTGTTAGACTTTGAAGATCAATATCTCCATGGTTCTAGCTTTGAAAGTACAACATTAAGATGGTATTAAACCTTAAACATCAACAATACCCTGTAGCTCATTTAAAACCTTCATGTTGTTGGTTTTGAAAGTACAACACCACCCTCGTGTTGGACCTTGAACATCGACACCACAATGTAGCTCATTTTAAACCTTCATGGTGTTGTTTTAGAATATACAATACTAAGGTGGTGTTGAACCTTGAACATCAATACCATAGTGTAGCTCATCTGAAATCTTCATGGTGTTGATTTTGAAAGAACAACACCAAGATGGTGTTGGAACTTGTACATCATCAACGCAATGTAGCTTGTTCTGAAACCTTCATGGAGTGGTAGAATAGTTGAAATTATGAATTCTTGACATGGAGTGAAAGAGGAAGACATATAGAAAATTACGATGGCGAGCTAACTTGGGTATGAGCCTCCTACCCCTGTTATGGTTCATATCAATTGGCATAGAGACTGAATTTTGAAATCGAAGGCTAGGAAAACCTTGAGGATGAGAGCTTAGTGCACAGTTATATACAAGGTCACTTTGAAAATCCAATGGACTTGGATTTGATTGAATATGAGTTGGATAGAGCCATCAATAGGTTTTGGCCAAAATCCTTTGATGAACCTAGAGGAGTTGAAATTAGGAACCTATAAGACTAGGGAAAGGTTAAGAATGAGATTTTAGGGCATGGTTGCAGATAGGGGCAGGGAACTTCAAAAACCTATAAGACTTGGATTCACTTCGAAAGGAGTTGGATAGGGTCAACAATGGATTTTGATTGAAACCCCTCGATGGGCCATAGATGAGTTGAAATTAGGAACCCTCAACATGGAGTGGAAGAGGAAAGGCATATTGAAGGTTTATATGGCAAAGAAACTTGGTTTCGAACCTCCTGCCTGCAGTTATGGGTACGTGCCAATTGACACATAGCATGCCAAGTGGCATGAAGGCTGAATTTTTAAAACTAGACTGTGGAAGGCTAGGGAAAGGTTAAGTATGAGTGTCTAGGGCACCGTTGCACACAGGAGCACTTTAGAAACCTACAAGACTTGAATTTGGTTCGAAAGGAGCTGAATAGGGCCATAGATGAGTTGAAATTAGGAACCCTCAACTTGGGTTGGAAGAGAAAGGCATAAAGAAGGTTTATGTGGTGAGGAAACTTGGTTATGAGCCTCCTACCACAGTTGTGAGTGCATGTCAATTGACATGGAGCATGCCAAGTGGCACAGAGATTGAATTTTTAAAAACAGGTTATGAAAGACTAGGGAAAGGTTGAGGATGAGAGTCTAGGGTACGATTGCATATATGGACACTTCAGAAACCTATATGACTTGGATTCGGTTTGAAATGAGCTAGATATAGCCATTTATAGGTTTTGGTCGAAACCCCTTGATGAACCATAGATGAGTTGAAATTAGGAACTCTCGACATGGAGTGGAAGAGGAAAACATATAGAAAGTTTATGTTGATATAGAAGGATGTACAAAACCAGTTTATGTTGATTTTATAAAATTAGCTCAAATGTGATTCTGATATTTCAATACCAGCACCTCAACCTTGCTCAATTTGAGGTCACTATGGTACTAAACGTGAAACATCAACACTACTTTGGTGTTGGAATTGAAAATCAACACCAATGTGGTGCTGGTTTTTGAATATCAAGGCCATAATAGTGCTAAATTTGAAACCTCAACACCACTTTGTGGTTGGAATTTTTTTATCAACACTAATGCATTGCTGGAATTGGAATATCAACACCACTATGTTGTTGCAATTGGAATATCAACACCACTATGTTGTTGTAATTTGAAAATCATCACCTCTCTATGTTATTTTAAAAATCTAAACAATTATAGTGATGATGTTTCAAGAAGAGTACTACAGTGTTGCTGAATTTAAAATAACAGCACTATTGGGACCAATTTGATGCGTTAGAGGGGGGTGAATTCCATTGTTTGATTTCTCACGATTTCACTGTTGGAGCAATCGACCCAGGTCACGATTGACCAGACTCGAGTAGGGTTTTGATGTTTGACAATGGATTGACAATAAGTTTGACCATTGTTTGATAATATGGGTTTGACCATTTGTTGACCATATGACAAGTGGATAATTGGATATCCAAAGTCATATGTGGGAGATTATTTGAGGAAGATTGTTGAAGCAATTGAACCTCAAGTTAAGGTTGACAAGACTCGAGTGAGACTAGAGGAGAAGTCCAAGTTTGAAAACTTGGCAAAGGAAAGTGTTGGATCGAAAGCACGGTAGAGGGGGGTGAATTGCGAGAGTGAAACTTTCTTCTCGATGTTAAAATAAGAGCAAGCACAGTGGAAATAAAGACAATAAAATAAGTAGACAATTCATTTTTACTTTGTTCACAACCCAATGGTTTCTACTCCAAGGCCCCACGATCCTTGACCGCGTACGAAGGGGAAATACACTATAGAGTCTCCTCCTCGTTGGAGGTAGGAGACAATAATTACAAAAATTGAAAGCTCGAGGATGAGGCAACAAACCTACCTCACCTCGTTACGATTAAAACCATGAATACAATAAATAAAAACAATACTTGCTGCCGACGAAGAGATTCTGAACTTGGCATTGCGTCGGCATTATGACGGCGTTATGGCGTTAGAGCTTTGTCGTTGTGGGAGCACTTTGAGAGCAAGACGGATGAATCTTTGGGTTGGAATTCTCCCCTACTTTTATAGATTTGTGCCTTGGAATAAGTCTAGATGCAGATCCTCAACTTTTGGAACTTATCACGAGGTGGCACCTTATCTTATCGCGAAGTAGTGGCGTCAAACGTTTTCCTGTTTGACTTAGCGTAAAAGGCTGATTCATCACCATCAATCTACTGATGCCCTTCATCAATCGATTGATGTGCGGCAGTCGACTACCAATAGCCAGTAGTCGACTACCAGCCTGACCACTTCCCTGCAGTAAGAGGTTAGCACGAAAAATGGTAAATATGATGGTTCCTTACCGTCCAATCTCGACCTAAACCTTCCACTGGAAGTCTTAGTCGGATCGTCGCCTACGGTCGTCCCCGTACAGAGGGCACGATCTTACCATCTCTCTTCGCACTCGTGCTTACCTCTAGTCCTTTATGACCTGTTGTTTTGCTTTCGATCTTCCACCTAGGATCTTCGACTCCCACAAAGTTCTCCTGGTGTCGTCCGACCACCACGGTTTCCCGACTCGAGATTCTCCGGGTGTCACTGACCTTCAGCTTAGCTTAACCATTTCCTACATACTTAATTCAGCTCATGAGATAACAATATGACATTAATTTTAGATCTTTGTCATAATCAAAACCTAGGTTCGATTATCTGGTGCCCCTGCACCAACAATCTCTCCCTTTTTGATTAATGGCAAATCGACACAAAGTTAAGGGGAAAATTAAAGCATAAAACAAGTAGAGTAAATGATAAACGTCCTTTCAAAAACTCCCCCTTAACCCTAGGTGAGTTTTGAAAGAGATACTTTGAATTTTTAAAAAATTAAATTTTTATTACTTCCCCTTAACTTTCGCTCTTCTCCCCCTTTTGTCATAAATCAAAAAAGGTGTCGAGGTTTTTATATAAAATAGGGGTTTAAAAACAACATGTGTTTAGAATTATTAAAAATAAATCAACTATGAGCCCAAGTATGCGTCTAGTAGTAGTTATATAGATTGGTTCGAGGTGTGTCCCTCCACACCAATAATCTAAAGGTTTGTAATATAACTCTTAGGGTTAGTTTACTCTCCCCCTTAGTCAAATATATGAAGTATAAGAGATATAGGGGGCGCTAAACTTTGTCCTAGAGAATTGTAAATATTCGTTAAGTACAATAGTTGAGAAAATAGGTAGCATTTTGAAAAGGTTATGTTAAGTGTATTTCAATTATCCTTAACATCTCACCTATTCTATGTGTCTCAGAATGTGTTCACCTTATATGTTTTGTGAGATGATTTAAACTTGATTAAAGATAGTCAACCTTGGGTTAGATTCGGATTTAACCTTTAAATCATTAAGTAACTTTTCGAGAAACTGACTTCCAGGTCGTGGCAAGGCACAGGGGCCTTCTTTGATCGGAACAACGACCACTTCCTTAGACAAAGTCAAATTCAAGAAAATATCACTTAAGTCACTTAGGGTTACTTCCTGATCTAACTAGCTTAGGATACAATAAGGTAGCTTCAGCTAGTTCAACTCAGCTAAGTGCACTAAGCTAGATACGCCTTATCTAGCTCGAATACACAAGACATTGTTTCCCTAACGTACTATCATCTCACAGTGTCCTGATACTATGTTGTTAAAGTTGACTAACTATTTGTCCTATCTAGCCATTCTAATAACTAATCATTCAATGATTTTGCTAAGAAATTGGGTATACTATTTTAGTGTTAGCTCTCCCTGGACCATTGAACCAATATGGTCTATCCATAAAGTGGACTTAATCCTGGGGAATCCAAAACTTATTGGTCCTTATATGTGAGTTCAATAAAACCTTTGGGACCCATGCTTGGACTCGTTGATGACTACGACTTACAATAGACATATAAGATCTATTCGTAGTCCTTGACCTAAATCCGAGTCCGGCTTTGTTGTACACAGCTCTTTGAGTTCCAAGTAGTCAGTTAAGATTCTTGGATCCCAACGTGAACCTTTCCAACCTATCCTTGACCTCTTGAACTCGTCCTTTCAAGAGAGATTTCTCCTCCTCAAGTTTTTCAACTTGAGTTGAGTTTCCTTCTTGAACTTGACTAGTTGAAGAGGTTAGAGTAGCCTCTTGCTTGAGGGTTTCAACCTCCTCAAGTAACGACTCAACTCTAGACTCAAACTTAGTCAATTTCCTATTTAGCAACTTAATTGCATGATATAAGTTTGAAATTAATTAATGACTTACCTTAATCTTTTCTTTTGATCCGGCTTTGAGTCTTGACTCGAATTCATCCTCGGAGTCGGAGTTGGATTCGTAGTCGGCTTCGGATTAGGACTCGGACTCTACCGGTTTCGCCATCAACGTTAAGTCGTTATTTGGATCTTCTCCCTCCTCCCACGTTGCATGAAAAGCTTGCTTGAGTTGCTTGTGTTTTGGCTTCATTTTTGGGCAGTTTGACTTGTAATGCCCCTTCTTGTTGCACCCATAGCATGTGTATGTTTGTGGGGGTTTCTTGCTCTTCAATTACTCCCTTTTCTTTTTGATGATTCTCTGAACTAGATTGACTAGTTCGGCCTCCATCTCCTCTTCGGATTCACCTTTCGATTCGGATTCTTCTTCTTCGGGAGGTATCTTGCTTTTTGCTTTTTGTCTTCGTCCTGCAAACAACGCTACATCTTTCTCGACCGAGACCGCATTAGTTTGTTCATGTAAGTCAAATTCTGAAAAAAGTTCATCTAACCTAACCTTAGATAGATCTCTATATACCTTGTAGGCATCAACCATGGATGCCCACAAGGTGGTCCTAGGAAAAGCATTAAGAGCGTACCTTATTATATCCCGATTGTCTACCTTTTGTCCGATGGCATGTAGATCGTTCAAGATGTCTTGGATCAACGCATGGAGTTACGAAGCAGTTTCGTGGTCTTGCATCTTTAGATTATACAATTTATTGAATAGTAAATCTCATTTGCATACCTTGGCATCGGATGTTCCTTCGTGTAGCTCGATTAACTTGGTCCAAAAGTCTTTGGCGCTAATGAAAGGTCCAATTCGATTGAGCTCCTCCTTAGACAAGCCGCATTGTAACACTTGGGTTGTTTTTGCATCGGCTTCGATTTGCCTCTTGGTTGCATTGGTCCATTTGTCGAAATCTAAAGGCTCCCCTTGATCATTGGTGGGTAGAGCAAAGTCGGTTTGGATTATTATCCAAATCTTGACTTGTGTTTTCAAGAAACACTCCATCCCACCTTTCCAATAACGGAAATCACTTCCGTTAAAGAACGGAGGTCGGGTTGTGCTATACCCCTCAATGTGAGCAATTAATTATCTTGCAAAACACGAATAAAAACCAAAAGAAATTCCAAGACTTAGTCTTGTATTAGTAATGCAGGAAATAATAAGAAATAAATAGAAATATATGAAAAAATAAAAAACTAAACAAAAACTAGAAACTTACGACCTTCGATGTCCCCGAAAGGGTACTAAACATTGGTTTTTGGTGATGAAGACAGCTTGTTACAAAAGTAAACCCATGTAAAATGTAGATCTCTGAGAGAGCTTCGATTTGGTAGGTAGCACATTTTGTGGGTCCACTTGTATGAAAAGTTATGCCCGTTTTACCGCCGGCTACTCCAAAAGCGAATAGTTCGATCGATACTTGCAAATACACAACCAAAAAGGGTACCAAGACTTCATCTTGGATTAGTAGTGTGGGAGAAATAATAGGAGTAATTCACGAATCGAAAAATATGAAAAGAAAGCCAAAAAAGTGCTAGATTGGTGGTTTCACCAAATTTTAGCGCCCCCGCTCTGATATCAATTGTTGGATCGAAAGCACGCTAGAGGGGGGTGAATAGCGAGCGTGAAATTTTCTTCTCGACGTTAAAATAAGAGAAAGCACAGTGGAAATAAAGACAATAAAATAAGTAGACAATTTGTTTTTACGTGGTTCACAACCCAATGGTTGCTACTCTAAGGTCTCGCGATCCTTGACCGCGTATGAAGGGGCAATCCACTATAGAGTCTTCTCCATGTTGGAGGTAGGAGACAATGATCACAAAAATCAAATGCTCGAGGATGAGGCAACAAACCTACCTCACCTTGTTACGATTAAAATCACGAATACAATAAATAAAAACAATACTTGTTGTCGACGAAGAGATTCTGAACTTGGCATTGCATCGGCATTATGACTGTGTTATGGCGTTAGAGCTTTGCCGTTGTGGGAGCACTTTGAGAGCAAGACGGATGGATCTTTGGGTTGGAGTCCTCCCCTCCTTTTATAGATTTGTGCCTTGGAATAAGTCTAGATGCAGATCCTTAACTTTTGGAACTTATCATGAGGTGGCACCTTATTTTATCTCGAAGTAGCGGCGTCAAACATTATCCTGTTTGACCTAGCGCAAAAGGCTAATTCGCCACCATCAGTCGAGTGATGCTCTTCATTAGTTGACTGATGTGCAGCAGTCGACTACCAGTCTGACCACTTCCCTACACTAAGAGGTTAGCACGAGAAATGGTAAATATGATGGTTCCTTACCATCCGATCTTGACCTAGACCTTTCACTGGAAGTCTTAGTCGGATCGTCGCCTACAGTCGTCCCTGTACAGAGGACACGATCTTACCATCTCTCTTCACACTCGTGCTTACCTCTGGTCCTTTATGACCTGTTGTTTTGCTTCCAGTCTTCCACCTAGGTTCTTCGACTCCCATGAAGTTCTCCTGGTGTCGCCCGACCACCACAGTTTCCCGACTCGGGATTCTCCGGGTGTCGCTGACCTTCGTCTTAGCTTAACCATTTCTTGCACACTTAATTCAGCTCATGAGATAACAATATGATCTTAACTTTGGATCTTTGTCATAATCAAAACTTAGGTTCCATTATCTAGTGCCCCTGCACCAATAGAAAGTCTAAGAATGGCCTTGGCATGGAAAAGTCCAAGTATGGATACTTGGCAATGGAGAAGCCCAAGTTTGGATACTTGGTAAATAGAAAGTTCAAGGGTGTAGTCTTGACCATATAAGTCCAAGTGTGTAGTCTTGGTGTTGAAAGTCTAAGTTTGGATACTTGATAAATGAAAATTCCAAGGGTGTAGTCTTGGCTATGTAAGTCCAAGGGTATAGTCTTGGCAGTGAAAGTTCAAATATGGATATTTGGCAAAAAAAAAAGACCAAGGGAGTAGTCTTGGTCGTATAAGTCTAAGTGTATAGTTTTGGCGGTGTATGTGTAAGTCCAAGGGTGTTGTCTTGGTGGTGTAAGATCCAAGAGCATGACATAGCTGATGGAAGCACCTAAAGGCACGTGTGAATGATGAATGAGTCATAGAGGACTCGAATGGATCCTAAGGGTGTGAAGTTGATGAAGGTGGCTAGAAGCCTAAGGTTTAGGCTATGGGTGGTTGATCAAGTATGAGGGGATTATACTTGGGTTAAACCTCACTTTTAAGGTTTGCCAGCCGATTAGTGGTATTGGTCAGTCGACTGGTCGAGGGTTCAGCACTCGAGAGCCTAGTCAACTCAGAGTAGTTGAATGAGATTATGACCAATCGATTGGTCGTGTAGTCGACTAAGGCTCGACTGCCAACTAAGTTCTCTGGTAGTCAACTGGTAGCTTGCACCAATAGACTGTTGGTGCAATCGGCCCAGCAGTACCTTGATGGTATTTTGATGATAGACAAGACTCATGACATGGGATTGTCATGGGAAAGTCTTGGCATGGAAAATCCAAGCATGGAGCTTGGTGTGGAAGTCCAAGGGGGAAGCCTTGGCATGGGAAAGTCCAAAGCATTGCGAAGCCGTGCGCTTGGTGCTTGGCATGGGAAAGTCCAAAGCATTGCGAAGCCGTGCGCTTGGTGCTTGGCATGGGAAATCCAAAGCATTGCGAAGCCGTGCGCTTGGTACTTGGTGAGAAATGCATTGCGAAGCCGTGCGCTTGGTGCATTTGGAAAGTCTTGAGAACTTGGCAAGTTCACTAGGCTCGGGGTCCTTGAGTCGGTGAAGGATGGCATTGCGAAGCCGTGCGCTTGGTGCATCCGAGGGACCGCCGGATGGGGAACGAATGGAGTAAGCCCAAAGGGAAGCATACTTCTAGGGCATGAGACGCGAAGGATGGCGTTGCGAAGCCGTGCGCTTGGCACATCCGAGGGATGTAGGCCGAGGGAAGAGAGCTTCGGTGGGGAACTCCATGAGGGATAAGGTGGACTTGGCCAAGTGGCTAAGACTGAGTGTCGGAGGCTCAAACTTGATGTTTGAGGGTTTACCCGACGGTCGGATGCTCAAACAACTTGGTGTTTGAGGTTTTTCCCGACATCAGTCGACTGGCATAGGTGCTGGTTCGACTTATCCAAGTCGACTAGAGTTCGACTGGTGTAAGGCTAGGGTTTTGCTTGGCGATCGCATGGATCGGCAATGATCGAAGTCGATGATGACTGGGGATGGCGGTCGTGATGGGAGTGTCGTGAGAGCGCTCGTGCCGACGATCGGGATCGACTCTTTGGTCACCGATCGGTGATGGGCATCATCACGATCGGGTAGGTGATCCGGAACTTGTCCGACGAACTTGATCCGCTGAGACAACGGCGTTGTGAGACAAGCGCGATCGGGCCTTTTGGCAATGATCGCTAAGCGCAAAAATAGCTCGATGCAGGTTATAAAAGGAGCTCGAGATGGAGGTTTTTGTCATGGTTTTTGTGGAGCTATTGGAGGGGAATTGTTGCTGCATTCCAGTCCTTCAAGAGCCAATCAAAGCAAGCAATAATCAAGTGATCAAAAGCAATCGGTGAAAAGTGTTTCTTTTGTATTGTATTTGTATTCTTGTTTGTATTTCTATATTACTGTTGTAATTTCTTGTAAGAGGTTTCTCCACCTCCGACGTGTAGTCGAGAAGGAGTTTGAGTATTGTCGTGTGCATCTCTAGAGCTCGAGGAGCTCGCCCGTGGAGTAGGAACCATTCGGTTCCGAACCACGTATATGCTTACGTATTTGGTGTGCTTGTATTGTTGTTAGTATTATTGTTATTCCGCTGCGTATATTAATGACAATTGTAGACGAGCACACGAGAACGAACGAATTACGACATCCAATGAACGAGGGCTATTCACCCCCCTCTAGCCGGTCGTTCGATCCCCCAACAAGTGGTATCAGAGCCGAGGTCGCTCTTCAAGGACTAACCGCCGCGAGAGCACTACAAATGGCCGGCTTCATCCATCCACCGAAATTCGATGGAGATTTTGCTTGGTGGAGGAAACAGATGGAGGTATACCTAGAAACCGATTTTGATTTTATGATTATTATAGAAAATGGTTTTGAAATGCCTAGGGACAAGTACAACAAGCCAATTGAGAAGTCAAAATGGACCCAAGACCAAATCAAAGACTTCAAGACAAATCTCAAGGTAATCAAGTTGATTAGTGATTTGTTGCCTAACACTATTTGGTCTAGATTGGGTGATTATAGGGATGCAAGGGAATTATGGAATAAGGTAATGAAATTCCAAGAAAATTCTCAATCGGCACAAGTAGAGGAGAATGTCGAAGAAGAATCACCATCCACTTTTGAAGATGTGGATGACTTGGTGGAGACCTCCACCTCTAGCATTGAGGGGGAGGAAAGGCAATCTTCCATCCCGGAGCAAGAACAAGAAGCATCCACATCCGGGAGAAGTGAAGATCATGAAGAGGCCTCCACCACCTCCCTAGGTAACTCAAGTGTCATTATTTTAAATAAAAATCACATAATATGCTTTGAGTGTAGGGAGAAAGGGCACTACAAGAGTAAATGTCCTAAATTGGCTAAGAAGAAGGCATCAACACCAAAAGTCAACCCAAAGTCAAACGATGCCGATGTTCCCAAAATCAAGAGCAAAGAGCACATTGTGTGCTTCAAATGCAATCAAAAGGGACACTACCGAAGCCAATGCCCTAGGGGGAGGAAGAAAGGGCAAGAAGGTACAACTCATGTAGGGGGAGCTCCTAAAGCTAACCCTAAGGTACATTTAGTTAATGCACCTTTAATTCCTAAAGTCAAAAAGCATGCTAAAAATTATTTTAGTTCTCTTGCTATTATCAATGAAAAGCATGCTAAGAGAAATAATAAGGTTTATTGCCTAGGTGCCAAGCATGTTCATATAACTAAGGACAAGCCTAGGACTCAAAACACTAGATCTATTTTACCTAGGGAGTCAATTAGGAGAATTGAAGAAAACTTGGGTGTTAATCCCAAGAAATCTAGGCATATGCCTAAAAAGAAAAACATTTCCCAAAAGATAAATGAAAATTCAAAATTGGGAAAATTAGAGTTAGAAAACCAAGCCTTGAGGTCAAGGCTAGAAAAATTGGAGAAGACCCTAGCAATAATATCAAATTCGATTAAGGGGTCTAATGCACAAAGGTCAAGACCTAGGAAACAAGAAACATCTAAGGGCAAGAAGGGTTTGGGTTACAAACCTATGTCCTACCATAATGTTCCATTTAATTATGGAACCACATCTAGGTCTAGGAAAACCAAGGCTAATAGGGAAGTCATCCCTAAGTCTAGCCATGATATGTGTTTAGTGGCTAACACCTCAAAGAAATCAAATGTAGCCACTAAGAAGGTTAATGGAGGAGTCACCTCTAGAGTTGACCTAGGAAAGACCCAAAAGACTATGGATTCAAAGCCTAAAAGGGTCATTAGGAAGGTATCTAGGGAAGTTATCCCTAGGGAATACCTTGTTAACCCAAGGAGCTCCAATAGATATTGGGTTCCTAAGAACGTGATTGATTCACGCTAAATGGGTTAGGGTGTGTCAACCCTAAGTGGATGGGTAGTTAACCTAGCCATTGTGAGTTGACACATTAGGGTGTGCCAATATGGTTTGAGAAGTTAAAAATGATTAAATTGGCACAATTAGGTCATAGAGGTATTGGTGTGCCACTTTGGGTTTTTGGCACACTAGGGAAATGAATGGTTTAAGGCAAAATGAATTTAATCCCTAGAAATGGCAAATTGATGTTAACACTTAGGTATTTTATACCTTAGTATATTTTAGTTGCCATGATTTGTTTGCCTTGCCATGTCATGACATCATTTTCATTTTCATCTATAAAAATGTCATGATCATGTTTAGATTTATGTTTAGATGTCATGTATGCTTAAGTTTCATTCACATGCCATGACATCATGATATTGGCATATGTTTTTATCTATATCATATCTATGCCATAATCATATCATGCATGAATTAAAATGGAGTTAAGGACTATGGCATAATTTGAAAGGAATCAAATAATATTGCCTTAGAAATATGCATGAGAACATAAAGAAAACAAAACCCACATCTCACTAAAAACTTGACTTGTATATGTTTTACACATCTAGATATTGGTGAGATGTTTAGGAAAAAGAAAATAAAGGTTTGAAAAACATTTTGAAAACATTTTGAAAAACCTTGGTGAAGCCTATCTTTTGATAGCTATCACCATTGAATGGGATGATACAAAGATGGCTCTTTATTGAAGCTTTTCTTAAATTTTGAACTTTGTATCAATCTCCTAATTTAATGGGTAAAATAATTTTTCAATATTTTTCACCCATAGTGCTTAGGATAAGTATTATACGTATGCATTTTCAAGATTTTTAAAATTACGTATATTTACTTATGGATTTCAAAAATCCATTTTCTGAAACTGAAAACTACAGATGTAAGATTATCGATCGTAATGGTAATCGATCGATGGTAAGTCCAATGATCGTATCCGATGGAGTCGATCGCAGCCGATTTCGGATAAACTTGATAGTTAGGCCCATGTTTAGCCATGTTTTGGTCCCCTAACCACTCCTAACCCTAGGATATGCTTGGGAGAGCATTAGAGAGGGTGAAAATCCATTGGATATGGATTAGGAGTTGGGTTGAGGGTGAGTATCAATTTTAAGGTGGAAGAGAGTTCATTATTGAACTTTACCTTAATTTTGACTTGGTTAATGTTCCTATTGGCTTAGGGACTCTCCAAGGACATTGTTAGTGCAATGGTCAAGGGGGAGCAAGCCTCTAGGGGGAGGTATCCATCTTGGGAAGATGGATGTGTATTTCCTCATGGGAGGAAAATTGGGTTGCCTCTCTTTGAGTGATATGGGATCACTAGAAAGATTGTAGGCATGTGTTCCTCCAAGGGAGAGATTGTAAGATCTCATTGGGATATGAGACATTCATACCCTTGGGGAGGACCTTTTTGATGTAATATCAAAAAGGGGGAGAAGTTACCAAGTTACCAATTAGGGTTCGTTGGAATTCTCATTGGGATATGAGAATTGCCAATATGGGAGAATTGGTAGACTTGAGATGGTAGTTTTGTCAATCATCAAAAAGGGGGAGATTGTTGGTGCAATCGGCCCAGCAGTACCTTGATGGTATTTTGATGATAGACAAAACTCATGACATGGGATTGTCATGGGAAAGTCTTGGCATGGAAAATCCAAGCATGGAGCTTGGTGTGGAAGTCCAAGGGGGAAGCCTTGGCATGGGAAAGTCCAAAGCATTGCGAAGCCGTGCGCTTGGTGCTTGGCATGGGAAAGTTCAAAGCATTGCGAAGCCGTGCGCTTGGTGCTTGGAGAGAAATGCATTGCGAAGCCGTGCGCTTGGTGCATTTGGGAAGTCTTGAGAACTTGGCAAGTTCACTAGGCTCGGGGTCCTTGAGTCGGTGAAGGATGGCATTGCGAAGCCGTGCGCTTGGTGCATCCGAGGGACCACCGGACGGGGAGAGAATGGAGTGAGCCCAAAGGGAAGCATACACTACAAAAAAATTGTTTTTTGGCGACGAAATTTGGCAACGAATTATTTTCGTTGCAAATCTGCAACAAATATAGCGACGAATCTTAGGTTTCGTCGCAAATTTGTAACGAAATAAATTTTCGTCGGCAATTTGCGACGAAAAATAAATTTGTCGCAAATTTCTGCAACGAAATTTGAATTCGTTGCACATATTTGCGACAAATTTATTTTTTCATCGCAAATTTGCGACGGAAATAATTTTCGTCGCATAATTTAGCAACGAATTAAGAATTCGTCGCAAAAAATTGCAACGAATCGAGGATTCATTGCAAAAATAATATTAATATTAAAAAATAAATTAACGTTTTAAAAAGTTAAATTTTTTTTTTTAAAAATTTGCAACGAATCCACGGATTCGTTGCAAATTTGCAACAAATCCAGGATTCGTTGCAATATTTTGCAACGAATCCTGGATTCGTTGCTAAATTAAAATTATTAACGTTTTAAAAAGTTTAATTTTTTTTTATAAAAAATTTGCAACGAATCTTTGGATTCGTTGCTAAATTAAAATTATTAACGTTTTAAAAAGTTTAATTTTTTTTTTATAAAAAAATTGCAAGGAATTGACGGATTCGTTGCAAAAATTTGCAACGAATCCGTCGATTCGTTGCAAATTTGCAACAAATCCGTCGATTCGTTGCAAATTTTTGCAACAAATCGATGGATTCGTTGCTAAATTAAAATTATTAACATTTTAAAAAGTTTAATTTTTTTTAATAAAATACTTGCAACGAATCTTTGGATTCGTTGCTAAATTAAAATTATTAACGTTTTAAAAAGTTTAATTTTTTTTTATAAAAAATTTGCAACGAATCCGTGGATTCGTTGCTAAATTAAAATTATTAACGTTTTAAAAAGTTTAATTTTTTTTTTATAAAAAATTTGCAACGAATCTTTGGATTCGTTGCAAATTTGCAACGAATCCAAAGATTCGTTGCAAATTTTATTTAACTTTACCTTCCCCTCGCGTCGCGGCCGAACCCTCAAATCCTTTCTTTCCCCTCCGCGCCGCTGATTTTTCCTTCGCCGCTTACCGCACTTGTTCGACCACGACCCGCCGCTCCTCGACTCGCTGAGCCACGCCCGCCCGGCCACCTAGCCGGCACCTAGGCTCTAGGTCGATCGACGCGCCGCCGCACCGCCGTCGCCGCGGCCGTGGCGCCCTCGTCCGCTTTGCCCCCAGACCACGGCGACCGACCGCGCCCCCGCCGAGCCGCCCCGACCTCAGACCGCCTCGGTTACACACGTATGATTGGTCTCGAGGTGTGGAAAGAGAGAGGGGGAAAGGGGTCGCAACGTGTTCCTCCCAGTTCCCCTCTTTTCTCCCTATACTTCGCGGCTTCCTTTCTCTTTGATCATGGAATCTGTATGCAATCTCTTTTGCTTCCGGATTTTATGCGTTTTTGCCAGCAGTTATGTCTCTTGAAATTTCTTCTTTTTGCGATCGGTGATTACCGAGATCGTGGTCTCCATGGATCGGAGTTTGATTGTCGGATCGTAAGTGAGAAGAACTGTAGAGATTCTTAGCTATGGATTCCTTTGGGGTTTGCGAAAATTGATTACCAGGGACTGAAGACGTGTTTCCATTTGCTTGATTTGGGAACTTTATTTTTCTTTGATATATATGAAAATCAATCATATGGGCCATTTAGTATGAAGATCTACTTCTGTTGTTTTTCTTGTTAAGTCGATAATTTCCTTGAATTGGAATTTACTGATTGCTTAAGCATGAAGGATCCTGGGTTTTAGGGTAATTAAATCTTTTTCACTGAATTCCTAGTCTTTAATTGGGGCGATCGATATCAATATCCTGGGTTCTTGAGCTAGTAATGAGGTAACGTAGACTTCAACAGTTTTGTCAATCCTCCCTTTGTCTCAACACTGGAATTGCTTTGTCTGATAAATGTCATTTGGATTTAATGTTTTTTTCTTCTACTTTGTACATATGTATCTACAAAATTGGTTATCTGATTTGTACAGACTCTATAACCAACACAATAGATCTGCCAAACACTTTTAGGGAGCTCCCATTTCTTTGCTTGTTTTGTTTACTTATTGTGCCGATTATACCATGACTCATAAATACTCATTAAGCAATGACAATTTAACCTCTATCTCACCCCAGTATTGTACTATGGATGATCTGAGCTACATGCAAACGAATTATTGCTCGATTCATGATGTGGATTATAGCTTATTGATATTTTCTAAAAGTAGCTAATGAGTCATTGACAAGGAGTAAATTTGCGTTCAAAATTTATATTGGGAGGACCATCTCCCTTTTTTTCTGTACTCTTATTAGTTAGCTTAGCGTCCATGTTCTCGGTATTGATCTGCTATGTTATTTTTTGTCCATCTTTGAATTGACTCCGCATGATATCTCAATCATTGCTAGAACTATGTTTCCTGGTACCTGGATTTATCTGTACCATGGTAAAGGTTGGCTTATGAACATTCTTAAAGGTAAGTTACACGATAAACACATGCTACAATTTCATCAATGTCAATGTCTTTGTGTTAGAAAACTGAAAAGTTAGCCTGACCAATGTTAATAGCATCTACATTCAGATACTAATCTTTAGCTGGTGTTGGAAAAATCAGAATTGCTTATCCTATTTCTCATAGTATGTACTTGTGTAGACCTGCTTTGTAGGAAAAAAAATTTACAATTTTTTGATGAATATTGTCTTGTATCTGTCTGTATGAACTGCAAAAAACTTAATTAACATTTAGGTGCCCAAGAAAATCTTGAAGAAACATTACTAATAGATTTAGTGGCTCTTAATAAGTTTCAACTGGGATAAATCCTCAAGTATTTTAGCTAAAATTAATTTCATTTATATTCTACACATGTATAGTTAATTGTGAGTAAATGTTTCTTATTGTGCTAATTCTGTGCATTTGTTTAGTGATATTGTGCAAAAATTCTTTGATGATGGTCAATATTTTTGGTGGTCTTGCTTTGTCTCTGATCTCTTTTTTTTTTTTTTTTGAGTAATTTAGTACTTGTGTCTCATCCCTGGTATTGTTTCTCTTTACTATACATCAGGATAAGGGCTCGCCTCACGGCCGTTAGCTTGCCGCCGCCTCCGCCAGCGCTGCCCACCTCCTCGCCCACCTACCACCAGCCGACGAGATGGCGCCTCCTCGCCACCACGGCCGCTGCGCCTCCTACCCGGCCACTGAGTCTCAGAGTCATGTCCGACAGCTTCCGTGATGACGCGACCACGCTGACAATGACGGCCGCCGTCCGAGATCGCCGATACGCTCACGAGTCCACTGCCGCCAGTCGGTAGGCACCAGTTAGGTCTCTGTCCGAGAGGTCCGGCAGTCGCCGCCAGGTAGCCGCCGACAGCCACCAATCGCCGGCTCGGAGACGCCCGCAGCCACCAGTGGTATAATTTTTTTTTAAATCATTGTTATTTTTAATATTGAAATTTATATTATTGTTAATTTTCTGTGTTAATCTAGAGTGGTATTAGAGTGGTATGATATAGGTTAATTGCGCCCGATGCATTCCATTCAAAATCATACTGGGACTTCATGATATTACCATAATCTTGCAGATTTTTATGCCTGTGCCCAATTCATTGACACCTTAATGCCATGGTGGTTAGCATAAGATAGTGAGATGTCTTTTTATAACAAAGGATAATGTATACTAAATGCAGTAATACATGGAAACATATTATATGTTATTATATCCTGATTTTGCAAATATTCAACTCATGTAACATATATAATATATCCTGATTTGTGAACTAATTGTATATTCGTATTATTGTAATTTCTAGGTGTTTATATTAATATAATTGATTGAAAACAGACATAATGCGGCGTGAAAGGAGTTGGATGTATAATAGGAATTTACCTGAACGTCGGGGTTTAACTGATGAATTTATGAGTGGGTTGCAAGAGTTTTTAAATTTCGCAGCTAGTAATGTTGAGTTTATGGATGGTAATCAGATAAGGTGTCCGTACAGAAAGTGTCACAATGGTAGATTTTTACCGTCTAGCAAAGTTTCAGAGCATCTTTGTAGATTTGGATTCGTTGCAAATTACTATAACTAGACATGTCATGGTGAACCATTTATATCTGATGAAGTTTATGATAGACACAACACACAAGTCTCTAGGGATCAAAGTGATTATAATCAATTAAATCCATATCAGAGGATGATATATGATGTAGCAGGCCCGAATTTGATTCCCCAATCACAAGGTGCCACTTCAAGTTGTCCTCCAACAGTTGAGAAAATGTTTACTAATGCATCACCCTTGGAAGAGGTGCAAGTAACAGATATCGGTCAGAATATAAATAATGAAGCATATCTCAAATTTCAGGAGGTGTTGAGTGCTGCAGATGCACCTTTATGGGCTGGTTGTGAGACTCACACTAAACTATCGTTCACCGCAAGAATGTTGAATGTCAAGGCAGAGCATAATGTGTCTGAAGAGTGTTTTAATAATTTTGTTCAAGCTTTTGAAGAGGCATTGCCGCGTGATCATATACTGCCCAATGATTTGTACAAGATGAAAAACCGATGAAAGAATTAGGTCTCCCAAAGTGGAAAGAATTGATGTGTGCAGAGATGGTTGTATGTTATATTGGGGAGATGATGCAGATGTGGATGTTTGTAAATTCAGAATCAAGATAGGTACAAGAGCACTAGTAGGAGGCAAAGAACGACGTAAATCATATAGTCAGTTGTTTTATTTGCTTTTAACTCCTAGGTTACAAAGGCTTTATGCATCAAAGACAACTGCTGAACACATGACTTGGCATGCAAATCATCGAACAGAAGAGGGACTAATGTGTCATCCATCAGATGCAGAGGCATGGAAAAATTTTGATAGAACATATCCTGATTTTGCGAAGGAGACTCGAAATATTAGGTTAGGTCTCGTCTTGGATTTGCTCCATTTGGTAAATTAGGAAGACACTATTCTTGTTGGCCAGTTATATTAACTCCGTATAATCTTCCGCCTAGGATGTGCATGAAAACACCGTATATGTTTTTAACATTGGTTGTGCCTGACCCAAAAAATCCGAAGAAGTTAATAGATGTTTATATGCAACCATTAATTGCAGAGCTAAAACAACTATGGGATGAAGGTTTTCCTACATACAACGTTCATACTAATCAGATGTTTGTAATGAAGGCTGCTCTTCTTTGGACCATAAATGACTTTCCGGCTTATGGTATGCTATCAGTTTGGAGTACTGCAGGGATCTTAGGATGCCCAATATGTATGGAGAGATCAAAGTCAATTAGATTGAAGCATGGTAAGAAGCCAAGTTATTTTGATTGTCACAGACAATTTTTACCACTAAATCATAATTTCAGAAGGAATAAAGATGAATTCACTAGGAATCGAACTGAAAGAACACCTCCGCCATTGAGATTGACAGGTCAAGATATTTGGTACAGAGTTCTTCACTTTCCATCTGTTATTGAAGAGCCACATGGTACAACTTATGAATATGGAAGCAACCATAAATGGACCAAACGAAGTATATTTTGGGAGTTACTGTTGGGTTTCCGGCACCGCGGCGTGTGTGTGTTCGATCATGTTTCGTAAACATGAACACAGCGGAAGCAATTAAAAATAATAAATCTATATTTATTACAACACACACAACACACGAATGCTATTACAACAAGTGTAGACATAACCGTAAATTAAAATTTGCAATAAAAGAAAATTATCTACGTTATACCTTCCGTATGACGTGTAGCGGGAACGGCATCAACCGGAACGATCCTTGTAAGAATCGTCTCTATCCGTATCCACGCCGAGCTCCTCGGGATGACTTCGCTAAGTCACGAGCTTTGTCTTCGTACGGGTTACTAGCCTCGTATTGAAGACGACGTGATCGAGAGATAATCACGATCCGAATCCAAATTCGGATCCTAAAACGAGTTCTCAAAACTCGCTTCTCCGGAGAGGTATTCGTCAACCGTTTGACGAATCCTTCGTCCCCCACCTCAGAGGATTACCGGAGATCAAATCCCCGGTAAGTTAGCCGCTGTCGGAGCACTAACCGTCGTCCAAACGACGCTCCGACGAGAGGAGGAGATGCTGTCCAGAAAACCGGACAGCTTGGTGGAGGATATAGGCGCCGGCCAACCAAGGAAAGAAAAGCCTCACCTTGATGCCAAACCTATAGGGGATCACCGGAGGGTCGCCGGAGTGTTCACCGGCTGAAGCTTGGTCGTCGGCAATAAGTTGGACAGCGGCACAAGTGGTTGGGCGGCGGCACAAGGTATCAAAACGCCAAAACTCCAAGGAGGTGGGCGCAACTAGCTTTAGGGTTTTGGATGATTAGGGTTTAACAATCCCTGAAGCCCACTTTTATAGAGAACTAATTCTCTTAATGGTTAATGGATCATATCCATAAAGCCCGTTAACCCGCTCCATTAAGATAAGTTAAAATAAACCAACCCATGATGGTTTATTTTAAGTTAAAACGAACCGAACCAACCTTTGGTTCATTCGTTTAATATAAACCAAACCCTTTGGTTTATTCTCATCCATTGGATTAGAACCAAACCATTTTGGTCCATCCATTATGTCTTCATAAGACACGCCCATCCACGCTCCATTGCGATCAAACAATTTCATGCTCGCTTATGTTTGGTCCAACCAAACATAGTTTCTCTTGCCGAGAATCCCATTCTCAAGCTCGCTTTAAATCCTTTGGATTACACTCACAGCGTGACCAAATAGGTTCTCGCTTATGTTGGCCGCCTATAATTAACCATTAATTATAGAACGATCATGAGTGGCACCTAGTAGTACATCATGATCCCCACCAAGAAATCATCTTATCATTAACTTTTAAAACAGCAATACGTGAACTGAACGAAGTATGAATCGTGCCCCATTCCTTCACTCATCTTATACCCACTTGGTTCGGGACATGGTCTATGTGCCGATCCCCACTAGTGACTACGTCACACCTAGCCCAAGTATCATTTCCTCGTCCTCACAGTTCTAGTTACTCCACATGTATCGAAGAGTACTTTACTCTAAACATGTAATGCTTTGGCCAAAGACTTTAGTAACAATCCGACGAGGCCATGGGTATACATCTCCTCATAAAGTGGTGAATCCTTTATAGGCTATTCAAACACCTTGATCACTTTGACTTATACCCAATCATCCGGGTCCACATCTCCTCGAGATGTTTGCTTAAGATGTCAAAGCATAAGTCTCCATGATCAAGATGACTTGAATACAAGTCAAGGAACATCGCACTTAAGCCACGATGAACTTCATTGATCTATATGCGAGAACCATATGAAGTCTTACGGTGGTCACTCAATGAACTAGTTACCATAACTAGCATCCACGATTAACTCGGACATCACAATGTCTCCGGCCGGTGAGAATCATTGCTTGGATACACCAAGGAGTATACCTCGTGCTAGTCTCAGAAATTGATGGTGTCCAAATCCATCAATTCATCGACTAGGGATAATTCGATACATCACAATTACACATGTAGAGATACTCACTAGTTGTGATCCAATCACAAATTCTCTCATCTTTGTGAATCGTATCGTGGACATTGATAAATGAGTTTAAGATCCAATCAAATACATTAAACATGTATACTCAAATAGTGAATCTTCATTTATCATATAAATGGTTCATACATAAGGCGATTGCCTTAGGACATCTCTCATATATTACTAACAGACTCCCACTTGGCCTAATGCCAATCGCTACGGTATCCAATACCATAAGCTCTAACATGACCCTCAAACTTACTTTGAGGTAATGTCTTAGTCAAAGGATCCGCTAAGTTCCTTTCAGTGGGGTTTTTCTCGATTTGTATTTCCTTCCTACTAATGATCTCTCTGGTCAAATGATAGCGGCGAAGCCCGTGTTTGGATCATTGATGAGACCACATCAAGTTCATAGATGAACTTCTTGATCCAAATTGCTTCCTTTGCTGCTTCCCGAAGGCAATGTATTACACTTGTAGTGGCGAGAATCCGCTATAGTGTCAGAAGGGAACCTTTCCAACTTATTGCGCCTCCATTCTAGGTGAATACATACCCAGACTGAGACATGGAATCATCCTTGTCTGTCTGGAGTTGGCATCCGTATACCCACGTATCACCATGTACCCTTCTCCATATATTAGGAACACATCCTTAGTTCTTCTCAAGTACTTAAGGATCGTCTTAATACCGCCAATGATCCATTCTGGATCGGTGGTATCTGCCGTGACACTCGAGCATACGATACATCGGGCCTCGTACATAACATAGCATACATGATAGATCCTATTATGCGGATGCATAGGGAATCTTACTCATGCAAATCCTCTCGCCTTCGGCGCGGACACATAGACTTGAAGGTGTACCCCATGCCTGATGGGCAGATAACCTTTCTTGGATTCCGACATGCTAAACCTCTTTAGCACTCGGTCTATATATGTAGACTGCGAAAGACCAAGCAACCGTTTCGATCTATCTCTATAGATCTTAATCCCGAGGATGTAGGTTGCTTCTCCTGTGTCTTTCATGGAGAATGTCTTGGATAACCAAACCTTAATCGAAAGATTGACACATCGTTTCCTATAAGTAATATGTCATCGACATACAATACTAGGAACACGATCGCACTCCCACTAACCTTCTTGTACACACAAGGTTCGCCCGATTTTGTGAGAAATCAAACTTTTGATCGTCTCATCAAAGCGGATATTCCAAATTCGGATGCTTGCTTCAATCCATAAATGGACGCCGCACTTTTTGCATACCTTGGTTTTATCAACCGATGTGAAACCCTCAGGTGTATCATATACACGTCCCTCGAGCAGTTTCCATTAAGGAAAGCTGTTTTCACATCCATCCGCCATATCTCATAATCATAATGAGCCACTATGGCGGGAGCATCCGAATAGGTTTCGTCATGATCAACACCTTGTTTTTGACGATATCCTTTCGCCACCAATCTAGCCTTATAGGTAATCACATTACCATCCATGTCGGTTTTCTTCTTGAAAACCCACTTGCACCCTATAGGCTTTATGCCTTCAGGTGGGTCAACCAAGTTCCAAACTTGGTTTTCATACATGGAATCCATTTCCGACTTCATGGCGACAGAAGCCACTTATCCCTTTCTGAACTTGTCAGCACTTCTTCATAACTGGTAGGCTCCTCATCATCAATGAGTAACACGTCGTTCGATTCACTTACGAGAAATCCATATCTCTCAGGAATATTGCGTGTTCTGCCAGATCTACGAAGATGTGGTGTTACAATAGGTCCAGCCGATTGCTCATCACTATGAGTTGTCGGCTGTTGTGCTTCACCAGGTATCTCATCAATGTCTATTTGAGTCTCTCGAGCCTTCTCAAGCTCGACGACACTCCCACTGTTTTCTTGCAAGAGAAACTCTTTCTCTAGAAACACAGCATGCCTTGAAACAAACACCTTTTGTTCCACAGGATGATAGAATTGGTAACCCCTTGTTTCCTTAGGGTATCCAATAAATAGACATTTATCGGACTTAGTATCCAATTTATCCGACAAGCCTTCACATAAGCGGGACAACCCCATATCTTCAAGTAAGATACATGAGGTTTCTTACTAGCCCATATCTCATATGGAGTAGTAGAGACTACCTTGGTAGGCATTCTGCTTTAACAAGTAAAATGCACTGGCAAGTGCATAACCCCAAAAGGACTTGGGAAGAGTCGCATGATTCATCATTGACCTGACCATGTCCAACAAGGTCGATTCGCCTCTCGGATACACCATTATCTTTGTGGTGTATATGGCGGAGTCCATTGAGACAATATGCCATTGTCTCTTAGATAATCAAGAAACTCTTGACTTAAGTATTCGCCACCTCGATCCGATCAAGTATTTTAATACTTTTGTCATGTTGTTTCTCTACTTCATTTCTGAATTCTTTGAACCTTTCAAAGGTTTTGGACTTGTGTTTCATCAAGAACACATACCCAAACCGTGAGTGATCATCGGTGAAGGTAATGAAGTAGCTATAGCCTCCTAATGCTTGAGTTGACATAGGTCCACATACATCAAGATGTATTAGACCTAGTAACTCTCCCACTCGCTCACCTTTTCCGTAAAGGTAACTTAGTCATCTTGCCTTTTAAGCATGATTCGCATGTATCGTATGAATCCAATTCAACGATTCCGCATTCCACATCGGTGTAATTAGGACATGCGTTCTTGCTTACATGGCCAAGACGACAATGCCACATGTAGGAGTCTATTTGATTATCCTTTCGAGCACGCTGTTGCTCGCTCGATATTGCAAATGTCACTAGATACGCCCAACGTATAAACACCATTGCTTAAAGTTCCAGTCCCATAAAGAACCCCATTCAAAGTTATGTAACAACAATTGTTACTAAGCGTCAAATGGAAACCATTTCTATTTAAACAAGAAATAGAAATGATGTTCTTTATCAACAAAGGAATATAAAAGCAATTGTCCTTCTAAGACAAGTCCCGCAGGAGTTTCAACAAATACGTTCGATGGCGAGTAAAGAACCTTTGCTTCATTCCCAACACGTAAATTTGACTCTCCTTGACGAGTCTTCTTCTATTCCTTAGCCCATGTATGTCATTACATATATGTGAGCCAAACCCAGATCCAATACCCAAGTGTCTAAGGAAATAGAATGACAATCAATAAAGAAGATTTCAAGAAGATGGGGCATCCGATGCCTTATCCTTCTTCACGGACTCTTGATAAACCTTGCAATTTCTTCATACGACCCTCCTTGCCATAATGATGGCAAGTGCCCTTTTGAGCTGGTTATGCCTTTTAGCCTTTTTCTTCTTCCCCTTCTGTTGTTCCTTTGACTCCCTCTTAGAACCTTTCTTCGAGGAATCAACTAACAACACTGTCCCCTACTCATGCTTCTCAGAAGGCTCCACAGTCTTCAGCATGTTGAGCAGTACCACAGATGAACCTCCTTGCATCTCAGAGGTGAAGAGGAGCTTGGAGACTTCGAACCTTTCGAATCTCACTTGCTCATCAACTAACTCACAGAGATGAAGGACTACGATATGAGCATCCATATGCTCATGCTGCTTTCGTAGCTTGGGTTCCATCGCGGCTAGCATGATGCAACTCATTTGTTCAGAATCACTCACATGTTTCTGATAGGCCAACAATTGGTCCAAAGTTGCATCGTCACTAGGACGGGCGGGAAGAGGCGCTTCGAGGACATACACAAGCTTTTCACCTTGAGAACAATTCTCAAGTTTCTAAGCCAGTCCAAGAAGTTCGGCCCAGTCAATTTATTTGAATCCAAAATGGAACGCAAATTCAAACACATCATGATCAATATATTAACTTAGAAATACAAAACGAGCATATATGAGAAAGATGATTTTAAAAATGCATCAATATACATTTATAAATCCCATTCATTTTTCGAATTTCAAAAACCCCAAAATCACTTCGGGAGATCGTAGGTCCATCTCCGAATGGGTTGATATCCATCATAGTTATGAACAACCTTGGAGAGAGTCCAACAAGCCATTCATAACTACGACGGTAGGTATCATCTATACCGATTGCATATCCCGTATATGCAACTATCACAATGTGCTATCAACTAATTGAATGTTCACACATACATCGGGTTGTTAACACATTAACAAGTATGCATCATATGCATAGCACCCAACTTCACCTCCCTTTACATCGACCTTGGAGAGAGTCCAACAAGCCGATGGTCCAGGTTAAAGCCAACCCATTAATCAGGACATAGTTTTAATATGGTTAGAGCGCATTCAACCAATTAGCCCAGCTTGGAGAGAGTCCAACAACCAAAGCTAACGATTGACCTCTGACTCTTACCATATTAGTATTAAACTATTCCATGGTTTGAACATATTCAGGTTCGAGCCGGGCTTGGAGAGAGTCCAACAACCCAAACAAGAAACAGAACTCTGGTTCTAACCATATTAATGGAAGGTGTAGGCTTTAATATTGATTAAGAGTTTTTATGTCTCATCCTCTTTGCATGCAAATAACTATTATCTACATGGCATGACATACATGGCATACATCTACATGTCACGACACGCATGGCATAATGTTATGCATCTAATGCAATTACATGGCATACACTTATGTCATGTTTATAATTTCCTTATATGTCATAACTATTTATGGAAATAAAATATGTTTAAGATTTGATTCTCCAAATCAAATCATAATTAAATTAGGAAACAAATTTCCAAATCTAATCACATATTTTATTCATGGAATTATTTGATTAAGGAAAATCTATTTAGGAAACCAATTTCCTAAATCATCAAAACTACTTATGGAAATAAAATATTTTAAGATTTGATTTCCCAAATCAAATCATGATTAAATTAGGAAATAAATTTCCAGAATCTAATCAAATATTTTATTTATGGAAAATATCAATTTCCATAAATACTTCCAACTTTCCAAAAGTGGAAGATTTCCATAAATACTTCTAGACTTTCCAAAATTGAAAATTTTCCATAAATACTTCTAAATTTCCAAAATTAGAAAATTTCCAGAAATACATTATGACTATCGCAAAACCATTTTACGATTATGTCGAAACACAACCTGGGCTCTGATACCACTGTTGGGTTTCCGGCACCGCGGCGTGTGTGTGTTCGATCATGTTTCGTAAACATGAACACAGCGGAAGCAATTAAAAATAATAAATCTATATTTATTACAACACACACAACACACGCATGCTATTACAACAAGTGTAGACATAACCGTAAATTAAAATTTGCAATAAAAGAAAATTATCTACGTTATACCTTCCGTATGACGTGTAGCGGGAACGGCATCAATCGGAACGATCCTTGTAAGAATCGTCTCTATCCGTATCCACGCCGAGCTCCTCGGGATGACTTCGCTAAGTCACGAGCTTTGTCTTCGTACGGGTTACTAGCCTCGTATTGAAGACGACGTGATCGAGAGATAATCACGATCCGAATCCAAATTCGGATCCTAAAACGAGTTCTCAAAACTCGCTTCTCCGGAGAGGTATTCGTCAACCGTTTGACGAATCCTTCGTCCCCCACCTCAGAGGATTACCGGAGATCAAATCCCCGGTAAGTTAGCCGCTGTCGGAGCACTAACCGTCGTCCAAACGACGCTCCGACGAGAGGAGGAGATGCTGTCCAGAAAACCGGACAGCTTGGTGGAGGATATAGGCGCCGGCCAACCAAGGAAAGAAAAGCCTCACCTTGATGCCAAACCTATAGGGGATCACCGGAGGGTCGCCGGAGTGTTCACCGGCTGAAGCTTGGTCGCCGGCAACAAGTTGGACGGCGGCACAAGTGGTTGGGCGGCGGCACAAGGCTGTTGGCGCCGAAAACTCCAAGGAGGTGGGCGGCAACTAGCTTTAGGGTTTTGGATGATTAGGGTTTAACAATCCCTTAAGCCCTCTTTTATAGAGAACTAATTCTCTTAATGGTTAATGGATCATATCCATAAAGCCCGTTAACCCGCTCCATTAGGATAAGTTAAAATAAACCAAACCATGATGGTTTATTTTAAGTTAAAACGAACCGAACCAACCTTTGGTTCATTCGTTTAATATAAACCAAACCATTTGGTTTATTCTCATCCATTGGATTAGAACCAAACCATTTTGGTCCATCCATTATGTCTTCATAAGACACTGCCCATCCACGCTTCCATTGCGACTGAAACAATTTCATGCTCGCTTTATGTTTGGTCCAACCAAACATAGTTTCTCTCGGTCTGAGAATCCCATTCTCAAGCTCGTTTTAAATCCTTTGGATTACACTCGTTGTGCGTGTGACCAAATAGGTTCTCGGTTTATGTTGGCCGTCTATAATTAACCATTAATTATAGAACGATCATGAGTGGAACCTAGTAGTACATCATGATCCCCAATTAACCGAAAAGATCAACGGTTGATCCAGAACTATTTCTGAAACCCTTCAGTAGCTCGAATGAATCGTGCCCCATTCCCTTCACTCATCTTATACCCACTTGGTTCAGGACATGGTCTATTGTGTCAGTCCCCACTAGGCTGACTACGCCACACCTAGCCCAAGTATCATTTCCTCGTCCTACGGATTCTAGTTACTCCACATGTATCAAAGAGTACTTTACTCTAAACATGTAATGCTTTGGCCAAAGACTTTAGTAACAATCCGACGAGGCCATGGGTATACATCTCCTCGCAAGGAGTGGTGAATCCTTTATAGGCTATTCAAACACCTTCGATCACTTCGACTTATACCCAATCATCCGGGTCCACATCTCCTCGAGATGTTTGCTTAAGATGTCAAAGCATAAGTCTCCATGATCAAGATGACTTGAATACCGCAAGTCAAAGGAACATCGCACTTAAGCCACAGTAAGAACTTCATTGACATATCTATATATGCAGAGAACCATATGAAGTCTTACGGCTGGTCACTCCAATGAACTAGTTACCATAACTAGCATCCACAATTAACTCCGGACATCACAATGTCTCCAGCCAGTGAGAATCAGCTGCTTGGATACACCAAGGAGTATACCTCGTGCTAGTCTCGACAGAATTGATGGTGTCCAAATCCATCAATTCATCGACTAGGGATAATTCCGATACATCACAATTACACATGTAGAGATACTCACTAGTTGTGATCCAATCACAAATTCTCTCATGCTGTAAATCGTATCGTGGACATTCAGTAAATGAGTTTAAGATCCAATCAAATACATTAAACATGTACACTCAAATAGTGAATCTTCATTTATCATATAAATGGTTCATACATAAGGCGATTGCCTTAGGACATCTCTCATATATTACTAACAGTTACCGTATTGGTTTAGTAATTTGATTCATCACAATCTCGATGTTATGCATATTGAGAAGAATATTTTTGATAATCTGATAAATACAGTGATGGATATCACCGAAAAAACAAAAGATAATCTGAATGCAAGAAAAGATATGCGACTCATTTGTAAACGACCCACCCTTGATGTTGATGAAAATAGTAGAGGACCAAAACCAAAGGCAGTTTATACATTGAATAAGGAACAGAGACGTGTTGTTTGTGAATGGTTGAAGTCATTGAGATTTCCTGATGGGTATGTTTCTAATCTTGGGAGATGTGTCGATATGAAGGAATGCAAATTGATGGGTTTGAAAAGCCATGATTGTCATATATACATGGAAAGACTAATTCCTATTGCCTTTAAAGAACTCTTACCGAATTTTGTCTGGGGTGCCATTACAGAGTTAAGTATTTTTCTTCATGATATATGCTCAACAATTTTGGGATATTCACACATGGAGAAGTTAGAAAGAGACATTCCAATCATTTTGTGCAATTTAGAAAGGATTTTTCCGCCTGCATTTTTTGATTCAATGGAATATCTTTTGGTTCACTTGCCATATGAGGCCAAAGTTAGAGGACCAGTTCATTATCGATGGATGTATCCTTTTGAAAGGTATAATTCGCATATTCTATACTTCGTTAATATTGCATAAAAATGTTTAATTTGTTTATATATTCATTTCTAATACAATTTGTTATATTACAATCAGATTCTTATATCATTTGAAGAAAAAAGTGAAAAATAAGGCACATGTTGAAGCCTCTATTGTGAATGCATATATTGTGGAGGAAGTAACAACTTTTGCATCATATTATTTTGAGCCTCACGTTCAGACCAAAAGACGGAAATCCGGAAGGAATGATGAAGGTCCTGTCGATCCCAATTTGAATTCATTCTCAAATTTTAATTATCTTGGTCGACCAAGTGGACCGTGTAAGCAACGATACTTAACCGATCAAGAATGGCGGGCAGCCCAGACATATGTTTTACTTAATTTTCCAGAAGTATCGCCATATTTCGAGTTAGTATATATTTCCTATTTCTTCGTCAAGTGTTAATTTGTTTATGTTATAAGTTAATTTTTTATTATAGGATTTTCCAAAACTTATATTCTGAAATCCCGACACGTGACTTTGATCACTTCTGCGATCAGGAATTTGCATCATGGTTCAAATCATATGTAAGCAGTTTTAATTACCTCATTTTTGTTTACACATATCTTAACTTTTAAATAAATATCATTTTCATTTGGGTATAGGTTTATGCTAATCAAACTCAAGTTCAGCAAGAATTGCTAATCCATCTATCATGGGGTCCAAAAGCAATGGTACGCACTTGGCCAGCATATTTCATAAACGGATACAATTTCCACACTCAAGAATATGGAAATGGAAAGAGTACAATGAATAGTGGAGTATATGTTCAGTCTTCCAATGATGGAGGCGCAAGCAATGAATTTTATGGTTTGCTGGATGAAATTATAGAGATTGATTATCCTGGTCCAGAAATGTGAGTTATCTTATTTATGTGTCGCTGGTTTGACCCCGTCAGAGGGATGAAGGTGCATCCACAGTATAATTTGGTTGAAATAAATCATAAAAGATTTTATAAGAGATATGAACCATTTATTTTGGCACAACAAGCGATTCAAGTTTTCTATGCTCCATATCCTAGTTTGAGGCATGACAAAAATGAATGGTGGGCTGTTTGTAAAACAAAAGCACGGAAAAAAATTGAAGAGCGCTGGCAAGACATTGCATATCAACAAGACAAAGTTACAAATATGTTTCATACCGAGGAATATATAATTTCAACGTTACGAGATCCCAGCGGAGTAGTGATAAACGTGGATGCAACTGAAATTGATGATAATGATGAGGAGGAGGAGGAGGAGGAGGAGGGGGACGAGGAGGAAGAGGAGGAGGAGATCGAGGATGAGGATACTGATGAGGATGAGGAAGATGATAATGAGGACTTTGAAATTTGACGTCTAGGGTAAGTTTTTTATATATAATTTTAGTTTTAAACTATAATTTTACAAATTTTCTTAGCTCAATTATTTGTTTATATAATGTCTCATTGTTAAATTTATATCTTTTGTCTCTGTATGTTGTGTATATTTTATTCTTATAGGTTATCAGTGGTGAAATCATCGTAGCTTAGCGCAGTCACAGTCTCTCATATCTTCATTATGCATATTGTAAGTTTTTCATGTTCTTCATTAAGCATAAAAGTTTTATTTTCTTTATTCTAATTTTGTTTTGGGTTGATAGTTTGACGGTGGACAAGACGACAGAGAGTACTAGTAGTGGCCTGATCCACCACCGCCAAAGACTATACCTACTTGCCCTCCCGACCGCTGAACCTTCACATGATCACGCCACTATCTCATTCGCCAAGACGACCTTCCCATTCGATTCAATTGCACACGACACTCCTCTACTGAGAACATCGAAAGTCGACCATATATATTTCCGATTGGAGATTCGTAAGTAATATAAGTATTATAATTTTTAAACTATCTTAATTATTTATTAAATTTTTTATCACTTTATCGTAGGTTTGAAAATTCTGTACCTGTTATTCGCGAGATCAATAAAATCGTGAATAACTATTGGAGAGGAGACTCTTTGTCATACTCAAGCACGCCAGGACCTACAAAAGAATTATGGTGGTGCGAGTTTCAGGTATAATTGATTCATTTTATATATTAAATAAGTGATTATATAAATAATTGTTTTTTTTCCATCTCAGCGGAGATTTATTTGGGACCCTACTCAAGACTTGGAAGTGCAAAGAATTTTTAAAAAAAAATGTGGCGATCATATCCGGCATGTATTGAGTCATGCCAAATCTACTGGAAAAAAACCCGCCTGTGTCACGTCAGAAAATTGGAGTAAAATCTCCAATTATTGGCAATCGGATGAGAGCAAAAAAAGAAGTCAACAGAATAAATTAAATCAAGCATGTAATTCTGGAGACTTATCTGCAACATATGCGGGAGGATCTATAAATATCGAGGAGCATTCACGTAGATTGGTAATTTTTAAATTCTACAATTAGTTTTTAAATATATTTCAGATTATTATTTTATTTCTAACATTCTTATATTTAGTCTAAGGAATTGGGAAAGGAGCCGGAATTTATAGATACTTTCGTTCGCACTTTCCAAAAAAAAGATAAGACTTGGAGTGGAGATAGAGCTCGAGCAATTAAGGTTTGAATTAATCTTTAAACTTACTTTATAACTTTAATTCTGTTAGTTATGTAAATGCTCTGATTAAAATTTTAATTTTGTGTAGGAGAGATATGATCAGTTATCCTCATCTCAGAGAATTTCAGGAGATGACGGTGATACTGAGGGATCTGAGCCATCTGTTAGTAATAATTTGGATTTATGGCTTGAGGCGAGTGGAGGATCAAAAGGGGGAAGGATATTAGGTATGGGTTCTCTGAGCAGAATGCATAATGCTCCTCGTAGATCTATTTCTTCTACTCCACCAGCAGTAGCGGCACAGATACATAACTTAACTGAGGAGGTTAGCAATTTGAAGGGCATAATACATGAAAGAGATCAGCAAATTCTAGAAATACAACAACAAAACTCACAAAGGGATCAAGAAATGATAGAAATGCGACGACAACAAGCCTTTCTTATGCGACAGTTTCAGCAATTTAGTTCTGGTCCAAGTCATATTCCTCCGAATCATGACGATGATGGTGGCGACGATGATGATATTGTATGCATGTTTTTAATTAGTACTTTTAAAAAATTTTAGTTTATTGACTTTGTTTATTTTGCTTTAAACAGGAATGATCGATGAAGTTAATCCTTATGGCGGTTGAATATGCACATCATTGTAAGTCTTTGAATATTTATTTTCGTGTTATTATATAGTTTTTTTTTAATGTATGATACTTTTTGTTTGTTTCTTTTCTAATGCAGGTAGAAAAATATCGGCGATTGCTTACGAGATTCTCTTTTCTTTTTTCTTTCCCATGTGTTTAGATCTTTTGTAGACATTGTTATTTGGATATCAGAACTATGTTGATGTTTGAAATGTTGTAGGATATAACTTTTTATTTGGAATGTTGTATTGTTCTTAACTGATTGTGTTGCTTTGTATTTATTTGGATATGATTGAATATTATTTTGTTGTACTGAATGTGTGTGTGTTTTGTTTGTATTGAATGTATTTATTTGGATATTAGAACTTATTGTGTTTTGTTGTGTGTGTGTGAAAATTTGTATATACGATAGAATATCGAAACGGATGAAATCTGTCAAAAAAATTTTAATTAGCGACAAATTTAGCGACAAAAATACAAATTCGTTGCTAAATTCTGAGAAATCTGCGACGAATTAAATTTTCGTCGCAAATTAGCGACGAATTTAGCAACGAATCCAACCTGCGACAAATTTTGCAACGAATTTTGCGACGAAAATTAAATTCGTCGCAAATTTTTGCAACGAAAAAAGAACTCATCGCAAAATATTGAACTTTACGATGAATTTTGCGACGAATTTAGCGACGAATTTAGCGACGCAATTTGCGACAAATTTGTATGTCGCAAATTTACCAACAAATTTCTTATTTCGTCGCGAAAATTACCAACGAAAAAATTAATTCGTCGCAAAATATGGTTTTTTGCGACGAATTCTGCGACGAAATTTGCGACGAATTTGTATCAGTCGCCAATTTACCAACGAATTTCTTATTTCATTGCGAAAATTACCAACGAAAAAATTAATTCGTCGGAAATTTTTGCGACGAATTAATAATTCGTCGCAATTTTGCGACGAATTTCTAATCCGTCGCAAAAATTTGCGGCGAAATTTTGAAATCTGGTAACTTCTGCAACAAAATTAGCGACGAATTTATAAATTCGTCCCTAATTTTCGTCGCTAAAATTCGTCGCTAATTTTGTCGCTATTATTTGCGACGCTTTATTAGCAACAAAAATATTTTTGTCGCTAAATTCGTCGCTAATTTATTTTGCAACGAATTTTTTTTTAAAATTCGTCGCTAAATTCGTCGCTAATGACTGTTTTTTTTTGTAGTGATACTTCTAGGGCATGAGACGCGAAGGATGGCGTTGCGAAGCCGTGCGCTTGGCGCATCCGAGGGACGTTGGCCGAGGGAAGAGAGCTTCGGTGGGGAACTCCATGAGGGATAAGGTGGACTTGGCCAAGTGGCTAAGACTGAGTGTCGGAGGCTCAAACTTGATGTTTGAGGGTTTACCCGACGGTCGGATGCTCAAACAACTTGGTGTTTGAGGTTTTGCCCGACATCAGTCGACTGGCATAGGTGCCGGTTCGACTGATCCAAGTCGACTAGAGTTCGACTGGTGTAAGGCTAGGGTTTTGTGCTTGGCAGTCGACTGCCATGGACTGGCAGTCGACTGAAGTCGACAGCAGTCGACTGCCGAGGGATGGCAGTCGACTGATGGGAGTGTCGCGAGCACAGAACGCGAGAGCCGTGGCCGATCGTGATTATCAGTCACTGATGATGGGCATCATCAGTCGACTGGTAGGTGATCCGTTGGAACTTGTCCGACGTGGATCTGGCCGTTGTGAGACAACGGCTACAGGGGCAGTCGACTGGGGCCTTTTGGCAGTCGACTGCTAGGCGCGAAAACAGCTCGATGCAGGTTATAAAAGGAGCTCGAGATGGAGGTTTTTGCCATGGTTTTTGTGGAGCTATTGGAGGGGAATTGCTGCTGCATTCCAGTCCTTCAAGAGCCAATCAAAGCAAGCAACAAACAAGTGATCAAAAGCAATCGGTGAAAAGTGTTTCTTTTGTATTGTATTTGTATTCTTGTTTGTATTTCTATATTACTGTTGTAATTGCTTGTGAGAGGTTTCTCCACCTCCGACGTGTAGTCGAGAAGGAGTTTGAGTATTGCTGTGTGCATCTCTAGAGCTCGAGGAGCTCGCCCGTGGAGTAGGAACCATTCGGTTCCGAACCACGTATATGCTTGCATATTTGGTGTGCTTGTATTGTTGTTAGTATTATTGTTATTTCTATTGTTATTCTGCTGCGTATATTAACAACAATTGTAGACGAGCACACGAGAATGAACGAATTACGACATCCAACGAACGAGGGCTATTCACCCCCCTCTAGATGGCCGTTCGATCCCCCAACATAGACTAGTCCACAATAGTTGACTGCTAATGATGGGCAGTCGACTGGTGGTAGTGGGCACGGACACAGAATGTCTCGTAGTCGATTGGGGAGTTGACTATTGGCTTGTCTATCTACTGCTCAGATATACGTTGGATAAAATCCAACATGGATTAGTTCGTTGTGAGACAACGACATTGTGGGTAGTTGACTAGGGCCTTTTGGCAATCAACTGATAAGTGGAAATCCAGGTCGTGCAGAGACTTAAAAGGATCTTGCGAAGGAGGATTTCAGTTAGCGGTTTCTTAGGGGATTTTGAGGCGAAGTGTTACTACATTTCAGGGTCCTCCAAGCTCTTCCAAAGCAATCAAAGAAATATTTTGTAAAGTGTTCATTACTTATATTTGCTTTTGTATTTTGTTTTGGGTTGTATCTTGTTGTTTATTGTTGTAAACACTTATTGTAAGAGGTTTCTCCACCTCGAGTGTTACCGAGAAGGAGAAGTTTATTAGTGGTGGTATGCATCACTAGAGCTCACTCTTGAGCTCGACCGTAGAGTAGGAACTAGGGTTTCGAACCACATTAAATCGATATCGTATTTGTGTGTGCTTGGTTTGTGTTTTGTTTTATATTTGTATTCGTATTTCGGCTATGCTAACACATTTGTAGACCAGCATGAAGATGAGTGAAATCGAGAATCGCTATTCACCTCTTTCCCTCTAGCGCATGCCATAGTCCCTACAATTGGTATCAGAGTGAGTGCACTTTAAGGATTAACAACCAAGGGAGCACAAAGCTAGAGGGAATAGAGCCTACTGATGGATTCAGCTATGCCACTCGGAACCCTCTATCATTTCACCGAGAAGAGTTTCTGACATGGAGGGCGAGGATGGAGACCTTCTTGATGATGGACATAAAGGATTGGTTCATCATCATGGATGGATTTGAAGCCCTAGTAGACAAGAAGGGAAGACTCCTCAAGAAGAAGAAGTGGACCAAAGAGTAAATCCTCAAATCCAAAATAAATGAAAAGGTAGCCATAATTTTATCTAGTTCAATACCTAAGGATTTATTGTACATTATAGGAGAATCCAATGATACAAAGGATCTATGGAGCAAGATAGCCAAGTTCCATGAAGAACCCTCACCGACCCAAGAAGTAGAGGAGGAGTCTAAGGAGGAATGCTCATCCTCTCAAGAGAGTGAAGATTCGGAAATTGAGAGGTGCTCAACATCTAAGTCGGAAGATGTTGAAGAAGCTTCGACCTCAAGGATTAAGGGGGAGGAGCGATCATCCTCAATGCCAAAACTAGAAGAGGAGTCATCTACATTTAGGAGAAATGAAGAAGAAATCCAAAATTCTCCTACCATTCAAGAAGGTAACTCAAGCATATCTATTAAAAATAAAAAAACATATAATATGTTTTGAGTGTAGGGAACAAGAGCACTACAAGAGCAAGTGTCCTAATTGATCAAGAAGAAAGCTCAAGTGCCATCTAATTAAGGCCAAAGAGAAGGTGAAGGAGGTTGGAACCCACATACCCAAAGGCAAGGAGCACGTGGTGTCAACAAAAAGGGCATTGCCGAATCCAATGTCCTAGGGGAAGGCACCCTCGAATGAGCAAAGGGGAGTGCTCCAAAGGCAAGGCCTAAGGTAACTTTTAATAATGCACCTTCTTTATTTCATAATGAAAATTATGATCATAACTTACTTGCAATTTTTAATGATAAAAAAAGCATGCTAGGAGTAAGGCTTTTTTGCTTAGGTGCAAAATCTCATGAATATAGGATAATACTAGGTCAATTACACCTAAGGATAATAACAACCTAGGCAATAATCCCAAGAACTCTATACATATGTCTAGGAAGAAAAAGAATATCCCAAGAGATCATAGAGATTAAAAAATTGGAAAATTAGAAATGGAAAGTCAAACTGTAAGGTCTAAGCTTGATAAAATGGAAAAGGCCCTTAGGAAAATTGAAAATATGTTTCTAGGGTCAAATGGGCAAGGTATAGGTTCTAGGAGTAAGACCTTTCTAAGGACAAGAAGGGTTTGGGTTACAAACCTAAGTTTACTAGGTCTATGAAACCAAGGTCACAAGGGAAGCCATTCGTAAAGTTGACCATGGTAAGTGTCTGTTGGCCAAGGTTTCAAAGAAACCTAGGAAAGTCACTAACAATGTTACAAGGGAAGCTATCCCTAGAGTTAACCTTGAGAAGACTAAAATGACCAAGGCTTTCATGCCTAGAAGGGTCATTAGGAAAGTATCTAGAGAAGTTATCCCTAGTGAATACCTTGTTAAACCAAGGAGCTCAAATCGGTTTTGGATTCTTAGGAGCGTGATCCCTTCACGCTATATGAGTTAGGGTGTGTTAACATCAAATGGATGGGTAGTTATCCTAACCATGGTAGAGTCGACACTTTAGGATATTTTCAAGGTTATGTGATACCTTAGAAATGAGGTTAGATTATTATTCTAAAAGATTTTAGGATGTTCTAATAGAAATTATAAATGTTAAAAAATTGATCAAAATTGGCACAAGTAGGTTTAGAGTCAATATTATGTCATTTTGGATTTTTGATACACTTGAGGAAAATTTGGCATTATGGTAAAATTGATAAATTCTAACAAATGACAATTGGAATTAAGACTTAGGTATCTCTATACCTTTGAATTATTTACATGTCATACTTTATTTGTCATATGTCATGTCATGACATCATGCTTAACATGATCATTTAAAATATCATGATAATACTTAAGTTGATTTATATCATGTTTATACTTAGGATTATTTTTATGCCATAACATAATGCATCATTGACATGTGCTTAAATTATGCAAATAATTTATGTCATGATCATATTCATGCATTTAGGATAATTAATTTGAAATTAAGGATAATGACATTGATTTGATGTCTTAAATAAAAGAATCAAATTGGGTATGCCTATGTATAATGCATGAACCCTTTGATTAGGAAAAACCAATTCATATCTCACAAAAACTATAAGGATGACTTTTGTGTTTTTTATACACTCTAGATACATGTAAGATGTTAGGAAAATGAGTTAAGTTCAAGGTATTTAAATTGTACATCAATATGAACTTAGAACTCATTAAATTGTACATGTATAAGTCATGTACATCTAGCCTATAGACCATGGTTCAAAATAAGATTTTAACATATTTTTAAAATCATTTTGAAAAACCTTGGTCAAGTTTATCTTTTGATAGCAATCACCATTGATAATATTGACCAAAAGTTCATCAAAACATTGAAAGGCTTCAATGCTTTTGAACTTTGTATCAATCTTTCAAACTAATGGGTATTTTACTTTAAAATTATTTTTCACCCATACTATTTGACATGAATATTATACACATGAAATTTTAAGATTTTTAGAAAAAATGTATAATTATTTATGAATTTTTAAAACTCGTATCTGAAATCTAATTTCTGTAATTTGTAGAAACCAGACGACTGCTGCTTGGAGAAATCAATTGGCGGTAGTGCAGTTGACTAATTTCTATTTCAGTCGATTGTCATGTCTAATATTGGTCGAATAAAGTTTGTTTAGCTAGTTATCAGTAATTTTAGGATACTCTAACTTTTTCTAACCCTAGGATATGCTTTGGGAAGCATTGGAAGGGTAAAATAATCATTGAAAATGATTAGAAGAGTTATTTAGGGTGGAGTAAGAAATTTTAAGGGAGATTAAAGTTCAAGTTTAAACTCTTACCCTTAATTTCGATTGTTTAGAGTTCCTATAGGCTTAGGATCTCTCCAAGGACATTTTTGGTGCAATGATCAAGAGGAAGTAAGCCTTTAGGGGGAGGTCATCCATCTTTATATGATGGATAAATTTTGATTACAAAGGGGGAGAAGTGAGGGTTAGGTAAACCTTCATTGTGGATTGCCTCTCATTTAGTGATAAGGGTTGTATCACTAAGAAGCATTAAGGCATCCTAGATGATTTTGGACCAAGGGGGAGAATGAGGAATCTCATTGGGGGATCAGACATTGGAAACCCTTGGTGGGCTTTTTGATATATGCCAAAGGAGAAGAAGTGAAGGTTTAAGTTAGGTAAACCTTCATTATGCTTTGGCATAAGAAGTTGGGTTATAGGAAAACCTAACTTAAAGGTATTGTCAAATATCAAAAAGGGGGAGATTGTTGGTGCAATCGATCTAAGTCATGATTGACCAGACTCGAGTGGGACTTGAGTAGGGTTTTGATGTTTGACAATGAGTTTGACCATTGTTTGACAATATGTGTTTGATCATATGTTGACAATATGATAAGTGGATGATTGGGATATCCAAAGTCATATGGGGGAGATTATTTGAGAGAGATTGTTGAAGCAATCAAATCTCAGGTCAAGGTTGACCAGACTCGAGTGAGACTCAAGGATAAGTCCAATTTTTGAGACTTGGCAAGGGAAAGTCCAAGAATGGTCTTGGAATGGAAAAGTCCAAGTATGGATACTTGACAATGGAGAAGTCAAAGTTTGGATACTTTGCAAATGGAAAGTCCAAAGGTGCAGTTTTGGTCACGTAAGTCCAAGTGTTTAATCTTGGTGGTGAAAGTCCAAATTTGGATACTTAGCAAATGGAAAGTCCAAGAGTGTAGTCTTTGTTTGTGCAATCGGCCTAGGTCACGATTGCCCAGACTCGAGTTTGACTCGAGCAGTATTTTGATGTTCAACAAAGTGTATGACAATGTAATTATCATGGGAAATTCCAAGTCATGGGTACTTTGCATGGAAAGTCCAAGTCATGGGTACTTGGCATGGAAATTCCAAGCATAGGTCTTGGCAAGGGAAAGTCTAAGCTTGATTCTTGGCAATTGGAAAGTCCATCATGGGTTGGCATGGAAAGTCCAAGCATGGGTCTTAGCAAGGGAAAGTCCAAGCTTGAGTCTAGGAAATTGGAGAGTCCAACATGGGTTGGCAAGGGAAGTCCAAGGGTTGATATTTACGGCGTAAAGTCCAAGCGGGAGTCTTGGCAGCATAAGTCCAATGGTTGGCGACATAAAGTCCAAGCGTGAGTCTTAGCAATGTAAGCCCAATGTGCCTTGGCGGTATAGACCAGCTTAGCATGACATAGCTGTTAGTGAAAGCCCTAGAGCCAATCATGTGATCATTATTGTATGGACTTTGTTGTATCATATTCCTATTTATAAAGGCATTTCTTTTTGGTTATTATAATTACTTGTATTAGTGCCAAATAACTAAGTATAATAACGTCCTTGAGTTGAAGGTTCTTATCTATATTAATCGATTGGTTGAATCGATAATGAGATTATTAGATAACACTACTCTTAATCATTCCTAGTCAAGTATTAATATTCAGGGATAATGTTAATGCGAAGAGACTAGCATGTAAGTCAACTCGATGACTTGATCTCACAAGTCATGGATATGAGATATCAAGTTGACACATGGGTATGCATTGGAGAATGTATACTGAATGACCCGCCATGAGAAAGTATCATGGATCATTATATGAGTGTCATATGCTTTCTCATGTGACTATTAGTATGACTATTAGTCCTTGGACCTGAATTCACTATGGTTCCCTACATAAGGAGTTGCATACTTTAGCTTCGTCAAACATCACCCGTAAATGGGTGGACTATAAAGGCGATTACTGGGTATGTAACAAATTATGCGGAGGGATGTGAGTGATGTAGATGGGATCTATCCCTCCTATATGACGGGAGTGACATCATGATTCTTGATAGAGTGAGGCCACTAAGTGCATGATCATGCCCAAATGAGTCAATATGAGATATTGAGCTCATTTGATTAGAGTGAGTCTACTTGGAGTTCAAGATATAGATTGTACAGAGGATGACACGGTCTATGCCTCAATTGGTCAATCTAGATGTCAAGGATAGAGGGACATTGTCATATATTGTGAGAGTCACAATTAGTAGTCACAAAAGTGATGTTGGATCTCAACATTCTTGTAACTTGGGTAGCAATGATGTGTTACTAGATACCGCTCATTGTTTTTGTTTCTAAATTGGTTTAGGAGCATTGCCAACGTTACAAGAACCTATAGGGTCACACACAAAGGGCAATTAGATGGAGATTAGGTTCATATGATGGACCATAAGGATTAGGTTCATGTGATGAACCAAATTGGATTAAGAGTAATCCAAATTAGACTAATTGAGTTGGACTTAATTTGATTCAAGTGTTGAATGAGTCTACTTTAGATTTGATTCATTGAGTCAATTTAAACTAATGAATAGAGATTCATTAAATTAAATTGACTTGAATCAAATGGTTGGATTTGATCAACCATGGGAAATAAGAGGTAAAGTTTGACTTGACTTGAGAGGGAAGATGAATGGTCAAGTTTGACTTGACCAAATGTCATGTCATGATGACTTGGCATGGGCTGGCCAATGATGATGTTCCACATCATCATGGACACATCATGGGGTGCCACCTCATATGGGAGACCAAGAGCCATGACTCTTGGTATTACATGGAGGTATTTAACCCTCCATGAAGTGGCCGGCCACTTCATGTGTGTGCATTAATGTGAAGTTAGTGTGCCCCCAGGGCAATGGCGTGGTGGTAAGGCACGAAGTTCCCCTCTGTGCATCCAGGGGTCGATTCTGCCCTGGCAGCATGCGCTGCGCGAGTGGCTGTGCACGATGCCCCCTCGTCCCAGCGTGGTCGACCTTCTTGGGCAGCACGGGTCCTAATGCGTCGAACCACTCATAATCCTGATTTACCCTCGTCAGTCATTGGGAAACTTCCATGGGGTCGGGGTGGCTGGCCATCAGGACTAGTAGGGAAGAGAAATTGTACCTGATACCTGATGTAAATCAAAAAAAAAAATTAATGTGAAGTTAGTGAACTTAACTTGATCTTCTTCCTTCCTCCTCTCTTGTGATCTCCCTCTTCCTTTCTTGCCGTGGGTTTCAAGGAGTGCTAGCACACTCTAAGTTTCCTTCTCCACCTATTGTTCATGTGGATACTTGTAGAGGAGTGTACGCTTGACAGTCTCGAGTTCCTGCAAGCCATTTGGACGAGCGAGATAAGCGAAGGGCATCGCATCAAGGGTAAAGCTCTTCACATATAGATCTAAAGTAGATCTAAGGGTTTTAAACATGTACATGTATATTTTGTTTATGTTCGCATGGATCCGTGGCCGACTTCCGAGGTTTTCGCAACGTAAAAAGTGATTTTTGCGGCTCGGATAATCCAACAGTGGTATCAGAGCCACGTGCAAAGCATTTATATGTTTATTTTTGTAATTTTTGTATTAGATATAAAAAATTATAGATCTGTAAGTTTTTGTAAATTTCCTATTTTATTTTGAGTATTTTTCTTGAAGAGTCGAAGCAACAAGTGTTGGGACACTTGTAGGCTTCCACCACCGAGAAAAACTCTCCGAAACGGCGAATTCTCGCTCTAGTCTTTTAGAACAGCGACTTAAGGTGCTGTAAGATCAAGATGGGATACTCGGGAGATTCATTTTGCAAGAAGGGGCGCTGCCCCTAACCCCGCAAGGGGCATTGTCCCACAATCGCGCCTGGAAATCGCTTAGCAGGACCGTACGGAAATGTGACTCATAAAATTGAAACAAAAATAGGAAAAATTATAGAAATTTATGTAAAATATATAATTTAGAATTATGTATAATACTGTGATGGTCATGGCCCAAGAACCCCAATGTGATTGGATAAATTATTTTGTAATTCATAATATGGCTTGCGTGCCGTTTTTGTGTTGGTGCATATTGTATATGGTATGCAACCTGCACGTTGTGCCTCTTCTTTTAATATTCCTATTGTAAATAGTTTTAGACTCGAATGTAACTCAAGTTTCATGTTTGTAATGTACAAAATGAAGCGGTGGAAGGTCCACTAGTTGACGGAGTTACGAGGAGGGTGCCGACGACACATGGCGGCCAAAGGAGGTTCTTGGAGAAGCCGCTAACCCTAGGTTGACCGTCCGATCTTCTCATTGGCTTGAGAAGATCATAGTAGGGCCATGACCTCATCACAATTTAATTATATTTATATACTAGTTGACGGAGTTACGAGGGGGGTGCCGATGACACATGGCGATCAAAGGAGGTTCTTGGATAAGCCGCTAACCCTAGGTTATATATATATATATATATATATATATATATATATATATATATATATTTGTTTTTGCTTGTATGTATGTGATGCATGCTAGTAAATTTTGCTTGTATGTATATGATGCATGCTAAGATGTTTTGCTTGTATGTATATGATGCATGCTAGTATATTTTTCTTGTATGTATGTGATGCATGCTAGTGTAGGGTAATAAAGGCCTTAATGCTTATATGATACACATTCATGATTAGATTAGATCTTAATCGAATCAACTCGAAATGCCTACCAAGTTTTGATACCCATCACTACCTCGATCATTTATTGTTGTTGAATCTGCCAAAGCAGAGCAACGCATATTATCTTGGTAGGGTGCGGAGGGATAATCTTGGTTCCGCCTATCACAGCTTGGGTGAGAATAAACTCAATTAGATTGAGTGAAACTAGTTAACTCAATTGGATCGAGTAAAACTATAGACATATTCCAACGGTTGGAAAGATAGGATAGTATCACATTTACACTAAATCTTGGGCGATTTAGCCAAAGCTAACTCAAGTTCTTTTGTAAATGTGGATCTTGATCCTATAAACAAGAGTTGCATAGAGATGTAATCGGTAATTTGTTACCTACCAATCATACTAAGTCTTGGGCGATTTAGCCAAAGCTAACTCAAGGCGTAGTATGATATGGATCTTGTCCCGCTGGAATTATAGCTAGTTTGTATGAATCTAGTAGTGTGGTTTGACCACATCCATGACTCGATTCTACAAAAGTCCTATAATTCAGTGGGAGCATCATTTAATTAAAGGCCTAATTAAATGATAAATGGAATATGATATTTACTTTCTGCATTATTTATGTTGTAGATTGTCATGTCGTCAAACACGAACACTCTCTCCCTGCGTTCTATCCTTGAGAAGGACAAGCTTAATGGAGCTAATTTCCTGGACTGGTACAAGAATCTGAGAATTGTTCTCACTCAAGAAAGAAAATTATACGTCCTGGAGCAGCTCATTCCGAAAGCACCTCCTGCCACTGCCTCGCGAGCTGACCGAGATGCTTACAAGAAGCATCAAGATGATGCATTAGATGTGTCATGCCTCATGCTCGCGACCATGAACTCTGAGCTTCAGAAGCAACACGAGTTCATGAATGCTTTTGATATGTTTGAACATCTTCGTCAACTGTTTTAAGGACAAGCAAGGCACGAGAGATACGAGATCTTTAAGGCATTGTTTCAGTCCAAGATGCAAGATAGGACTCCCGTAGGTCCATATGTACTCAAGATGATTGGGTACATAGAAAACCTACAGAGGTTGAGATTCCCACTTACACAAGAACTGGCTACTGACTTGATCTTGAAATCCTTGCCAGAAAGCTATAATCAATTTGTCATGAATTACAACATGAATGAAATTGATAAGCCACTGCCTGAGATGTTCAGCATGTTGAGAACTGCTGAGCTCAACCTTAAAAAGGGAAAACCTGACTCCATTTTGATGGTGTAAAAGAAGAAAGGCAAGGGCAAGCCTAAATGTAAGGGAAAGTCCCAATCCGAGGGCAAAGGCAAGGCTCTGAAACCGAAAGGAGGGGTGGCCAAGGAAGGGACTTGCTTCCACTGTATGGAAGTTGGACACTGGAAGCGTAATTGCAAAGCATACCTGAAAGATCTTAAGAAGAAGAGAAGTGAGACTTCTACTTCAGGTATATATGTCATAGAAGTAAATCTATCTATTTCTTCATCATGGGTATTAGATACTGGATGTGCATCTCACATTTGTACTAATATGTAGGCACTGAGAAATAGCAGGACATTGATGAAGGGCGAGGTGGACCTACGAGTAGGCAATGGAGCAAGGGTTGTTGCTGTTGCTATTGTTGTAGGAACTTATTATCTATCTCTGCCCTCTGGGCTTGTACTAGAACTAGATGAATGTTGTTATGTGCCTGATCTGACTAAGAACATAATTTCATTTTCTTGTTTAGACAAGAAAGGCTTTTCACTTATAATAAAGAACAAATATTGTTCAGTTTATTTAAATGATATGTTCTATTGTAGTGCACCTCTGATGAACGGACTCTATATTCTAGACTTAGAGAGCCTCATCTATAACATAAGTACCAAAAGGTTCGAGTCAAATGAGTTGAACCAAATCTATCTCTGACATTGTCGCTTAGGTCACATAAATGAGAGTCGCTTGTCCCAGCTCCATAAGGATGGGCTGCTGGACTCATTTGATTTTGAATCATATGAGACATGCGAGTCTTGCCTTCTAAGCAAGATGACCAAGACTTCCTTTAGTGGACACAGTGAAAGAGCAACAGACTTGTTAGTACTTATACATAGTGATGTATGTTGCCCTTTCAATGTTGCTGCTAGAGGTGGTTATAGGTACTTCATTACATTTACTGATGACTTCAGTAGATATGGTTATGTGTATTTGATGACACATAAGTCAGAATCCTTTGAAAAGTTCAAAGAATTCAAGAATGAAGTACAAAACCAGCTTGGCAAGAGTATTAAGATACTTCGATCAGATCGAGGTGGTGAATACCTTAGCCATGAGTTTCATGACTATCTAGCTGAGTGTGGGATTCTATCCCAACTCACTCCTCCTGGAACACCACAGTGGAATGGTGTATTCGAAAGGAGGAATCGTACCCTATTAGATATGGTACGATCTATGATGAGTCACACAGATCTTCCTATATCCTTTTGGGGATATGCTCTAGACACAGCATCCTTCACACTTAATCGTGTACCTTCCAAGGCTGTGATAAAGACACCATATATGATATGGCCAGGAAAAAATCTCAAGATGTCTTTCATGAGGATTTGGGGTTGTGAGGCTTACGTTCGACGTCAAGTCTCAGACAAACTGGGACCCAAATCCGATAAGTGTTATTTTGTTGGATATCCCAAGGAAACGAAGGGATATTACTTCTACATTCCCACTCAGCATAAAGTGTTTGTGGCAAAGACTGGGATATTTTTGGAAAGGAATTTTGTTTCTAGAAAAACTAGTGGGAGTACGTTCGATCTTGAAGAATTTTAAGATAAGGACCATAGCACTGAGGCTTTGATGGAGGTTGAACAGGAACCAAAAAGTGTTGTGGGTGATGAGATTGTTGCACAAAGAGTTGTGGAACAACAATCTGTTCAGGTAGACCTACCTCTTCACATGTTTGATAGGGTACGTCGTTAGCTTGAGAGATACTCATTTCTCTTGTCTGACCATGATGACGTTATGCTCATTGAGAATGATCCTACCTCCTATCAGGAAGCTATGATGAGCCCAGATTATGAGAAATGGCTAGAGGCCATGAGATCCGAGATGGAATCCATGTACACCAACCAAGTATGGACTTTGGTTGATCCACCTGAAGGCGTCAAACCCATTGGGTGTAAGTGGGTCTTTAAGAGAAAGACTAACATGGATGGACTTACACTACCTATAAGGGCCGATTGGTGGATAAAGGTTTCAAGCAAATTCATGGTATTGACTATGATGAAACCTTTTCTCCAGTTGCGATGTTTAAGTCCATTCGGATCATGCTTGCTATTGCAGCATACCACGATTATGAGATCTGGCAGATGGATGTCAAAACCGTATTTCTGAATGGAAACTTGCTCGAGGATGTGTACATGACACAACCTGAGGGTTTTGTATATCCATAGTATACTGGCAAAGTATGCAAGCTGCAAAGGTCCATTTATGGGCTAAAGCAAGCTTCTCGGATCTTCGATTCAATGATGCGATTAAACAGTTTAGTTTCATCAAGAATGAAGATGAACCCTGTGTCTACAAGTGGATTAATGGAAACACAGTTGTCTTCCTTGTATTGTATGTGGATGACATACTACTCATTGGGAATGACATCCATTCACTACAGTCTGTGAAGACTTGGTTGGGGACATGCTTCTCAATGAAGGACTTAGGTGAAGCAACCTGTATTCTAGGCATTATGATCTATAGAGATAGATCTAAGAGATTTCTTGACCTAAGTCAGAGTACATATATTGACACGGTATTACTACGGTTTACCAAGCAGAATTCCAAGAAGGTACTTCTGTCGATGTCACATGGTGTGAGTCTTTTGAAGACTCAAAGTCCCTCTTCTAGAGAGGAGAGATACCACATGGATAAGATCCCTTATGCATCTGTCATAAGATCTATCATGTACACCATGCTATGTACTCGTGTTGATGTCTCGTATTATTTGAGCATGATAAGTAGATACCAATCAGATCCTGGTGAGCATCACTCGATAGCAGTCAAGAATATTCTTAAGTACTTGAAAAGGACTAAAGAATATTTCTTGATATTTGGAGGCGATGAGGAGCTAGCTGTAAAGGGTTACAGCGATGCCAGCTTCCAAACTGACCAGGATGATTATAGATCACAGTCAGGGTTCGTGTTTTGCTTGAATGATGGCGCTATGAGCTGGAAGAGTTCAAAGCAGGACACAGTTGTTGATTTTACAACAGAGGCCGAGTATATTGCTGCATCAGAGGCAACAAAGGAGGAAGTTTGGATCCACAAGTTCATTACTGAGCTTGAGGTGGTTCCTAGCATAGCAGATCCTATAGAGCTTTATTGTGACAACAATGGAGCGATTGCGTAGGCTAAGGAACCTCGCTCACACCAGCGAGCCAAACACATACTATGGCGCTTCCATCTCATTCAAGAGATTATTGATAGAGGAGATGTGAAGATTTGCAGAGTACCCACAGAGGCTAACGTCGCAGATCCCTTGACCAAGGCTTTGGCACAGAAAAAGCATGATGGTCACACTAGGTCATTGGGTATTAGATACTACAGTGATTAGCACTAGTGCTAGTGGGAGATTGTTAGTGAAAGCCCTAGAGTCAATCATGTGATGATTGTTGTCATGCCCCGAGAGTATGCCGTGCCGAAAAGCAAACGGACGGCATCTCCCCTATACGTGGCAACATCTCATGTTAATACAAGGCTCGTAGGCCACAACAACAACAACAACATATATATATGTATACAAACCACAGCGGAAACCAACCACAACAACATAACAAACTACACAGTGCATACCAGTATGACTAACCACATCACAACTACATACAGAAAACATCGGTGAAAATATGAAACCACAAGTGTGTACATCACATGACAATCCACAACACATTACACCACGAAAAAAACTCCAAATACATAACACACATACGGAAAGCCCAAAATGACCACCAGAGTCTCGGGGTTGAGATGAGATGTCAGCCAGCGATGCTCCAAGTCGTCACGAAGACTTCTACCTATTACCTAGGCGACAAAAAAACCTAGGGTTCATGGTGGTGAGTATAACTCAACAGGTAATAGGAAAAACATGTATATATCAAATATCACATGTAATTCAACAGCATAACCTAAAGGTACAACAGATATACCAGCACAGTATATAAATACATATATATACCGTCTAACCAAATAAACAAAGTATAATGCAGACATACCTGAAAATCTGCTACGCTACTCTGATCCAACCTAAGCATATATCCAACATATATAACAGGAAGAGTAATACTAACTCACAATATACTCAGGATACAGGTATAGGTATCTAATAGTCTGTCGAACAAATATACAAGTATCTGACACAATCGTATAACAGATGCAATAAGCATGCATGAATATGATCTTCAACCAAATGCAGCAAGAATAGTACAATCAAATGCAACATCACAATAAGCATATATATATATAGACTGCATCTATATATATATATATATATATATATATATATATATATATATATTAATCACAACCATCCATATATATATACATGCATATATGTATATAAAGGGTAATATGCAAAGCGCCACAAGATACGGCAATGCAACATGCATGGTCATGCATGCGCACCCCTACTCGCTACCACGACCCCAGTGTGGCCTAGGTGGCACGACAAGATAACTGTCCCAACTCAACACCAACCACTGCACTAGAGTGGCCGAGTGGGCAGTATGATGAAGTAGCATATGAGCGTAAAGAGCTCGCTACACAATGGGGGTCCCTGCTGTTGGCCACTCCGACTTACACTACCTATGAGTGGTCGAGTGTCACGCACCCTGGATAACTGCACGCAACTCCAACTACCACCGTCTATAGTGGTAGAGTTCGGCACAACAAATGCTCTGCCCTCACACCAGTTACTCCTCGAGGAGTAACCTGGGAGGTAGGATGATTGACGACTCTCTCAACCCCAAGGGAGACTGTGTCGTTAGAATGCATGCAAATGAGATAAATGTACTGTCACATGTACAGACATCTACCACAGACTCTCTGTTCAACAGAGAGTCGTACCCATCTGATCAATACACTCTCTATCCTGTAGAGAGTCATACTCAACTGATAGACGGACTCTCTATCCTGTAGAGAGTCGTACTCAACTGATCGATGCACTCTCTATCCTATAGAGAGTCGTACTCAACTAATCATATCAAGCTGGGACCACCGGTCCGTAGCGACACACTAATCACCATTCACTTAACCATTACACAACACATGGTTGGTAATAAGTATGCAACATACGGGCATTGGAATAAATCCTACATTTAGGGCATTACCTACCCACGGATGAACTTTTACCTAATTTACAAATAAGGTTATCATCCGTACTCCAACATCTACACCCTACTAAAACTTTATAGATCTACTTACATCACATCTGTAACTCCTAAATCATGATAAAGGAAAATGTGATATCAACCTTTGAGCAAATATAGCCAACGATAAGTATCAAGCATAAGATAAATAAGAGCAGGGTCAAGATAATATCAACACCTAATATGCTCATATCTATGACTAAATCTGAATGCAATTACATCTACCTGACCAGGATTGGAAATTACTCACCTGATATATAAAACACCAATTGTCTTCACGTCCAAAAGACAATCCAGAGTCAAGGTCCTACAACCATAGAATACCAATATAATCCAACAATAACACATCCAAATCAGTTTACTAAACAAAACTGATACACAACTATGAACAACTAAATCTCACTTACCAAGCCTAGCTTCCATTAGCTCAACTTCTTGATCCTCATCAGATCTGATTCCAACTATCAAATTGGAAATCAATTCCAACTCTGATTTACCAATCCTACAATGATACTGCTATAGATCTAATATCACATTCATCTAATTACACTGCTAATCATCAACCATTATACCAATCCTTATCACACAGATCCAAATTTACCTACCTTAACTTCTTTTGCACAGCTTCTTGCTTCAATTCAAAGTATCAAATTTGCGTCCAAACAACTAATCCAAATCAACTGAAACAATAACAAATAGCTAAACAGCACCTAAATCAATGTTGTAAATGCATCTCACCTTCTCGTCTCACTCACTAATCGACCACCACACCAACATAGCACCAGATCGAAGATCTCAGCTCCTTGCCCTGCTGCAAAAATAGAATCCGCACACCTAATCTCGCGGTGAGCAGCATACATCAAGTTTTAGATAAAAAGAAAAAGGAATAAATCACTGCTTACTGACACTAGAAAATCCCTCGACATCAACCTTCCCTTTTCCCTTGTTCTTTTCACTGGCAGAAACACTTGTTGCCCTATCACCAGAGTTGCCGAGAAATTCGAAAGAAAGGACTACGATTGATCTATCCAAGATCAGGGAAGAAGGCACTGCTCACCTTTCTCCGTATTCGATCGGGAAGAACAACTCCCGATTCGCTACACCACCGACACAGACTCCAGCCCTAGTTCGGAACAAAGTACTGTCGCCGCCGACGCAACCTCCCAGCCGCATGCGCTCGCCGTCGGCTTGTCTGTGGCCATTGTCTAGGCCAGTCGCCATCATTTGCCTCGAGGAGAAAGAACAAGAGGAAAGGGGTCGGCTGCAGCGAGAACAGGGACGCTAGGGTAGTTGAATCACGAGGAAGGCAGATTGCATGGCAGAGGAGGAGGTCGCATGAAGAAATCCGTTCGCGAGAAGGAAATAAAGAAAAACCGCTGCTAGGGAGAGAAAACGACTAGGAATTAAAGGAACGAGTTAACGGGTCGCGTCGGGTTTTTCAGACCCAATAAGCCTAAACCTAGCTTCAATCAACCCCAACCATTAACCTCTCAAGCTAGGTTAGGTTTTATTTAAACCCCTAACCATTATGTTTCAATTTAATTTATCCCATAATAATATCCCTCATTTTCCATTTATTTATGATATTTTATATTGTCCCCCACTTAATAAAATTTGGTCCACAAATTTCGTACTTAAATGCGGTAATACATTCAAGAAATTTCTTGAACTACTACATATCTCAAGTGAACAAATGAGGGTATCGAACTCGGATAGTGTCTTCCAGCTCCCAAGTAGCCTCCTCATCAGTATGATGCTGTCATCCAACCTTTACGAGTCAGATGGTTTTGTTTCGCAACTGTTACTCCTTGCAACCAAGAATTCGCACTGGAATCTCATCGTAGGTCGCATTAGGCTGAAGTGGAATCGGAACCTCTTTCCGAACATGATCTGAATGCGGAACATATTTCCTCAGCATATACACATGAAATATGTTATGAACACGTGCAAGTGTTGGAGGTAAAGCCGACCAGTAAGCTACACCCCCAATCCGCTCCAATATCTCAAATAGGCCAATATAGCGTGGAGCTAATTTTCCTTTCAACCCAGATCTTTTGACTCCTTTGATGGGTGAAACTCGTAGGAATAGATGATCCCTGACTGAGAATTCTTAAGGTCTTCGCCTCCAATCGGCATAACTCTTCTACCAATCCTGTGCCTCGGATAACCGTCATTCGATGATACGCACCAACTCTGCATCATGTTGGATACTCTGTGGCCCCCAATAGCTGCCATTCCCCGACTTCCTCCCACAATACGGGGGATCTAAAGGGTCTACCGTATAGGGCCTCAGAATGAGTCATCTAAATGGAGGAGTGATAACTGTTCTTATAGTCAAATTCCACTAAAGTAATGTGATTCTCCCAACTACCTCCATAATCCATGACACAAGATCTTAATAGATCCTCCAGAGTCTGAATGTTACGCTCAGACTACCCATCTGTCTGCGGATGAAACGTTGCACTAAGTTGAAGCTCTGTGCCCATAGTCTGGTGCAGACTTTGCCAAAATCGCGAGGTAAATCGTGAATCTCTATCCGATATGGTACTTAAAAGTAGCCCATGCAATCTGATAATCTTTCAGTAATACAACGCTGTCAGATGGTCCAACGAGTACGACCCACGAATAGGAAGGAAATGAGCTGATTTGGTTAGTCGATCCACAATCACCCAAATCGCATCATGTCCTTTACGTGTCCTAGGCAATCCCATAACGAAATCCATAGTGTTACGCTCCCACTTCCATTCCGAAATCGGAATTCCCTGGAGCAATCCATCGGGTTTCTAATGTTCAACCTTTACCTACTGGTATACTACATATCCAGCAACAAAGTCTGCGGTATCTCTCTTCATACCGTTCCCACCAGTATAAACATCTCAAATATCGGTACATCCGAGTACCATCAGGATGCATAGCAAATCTCAAATGATGTGCCTCCTGTAGCAACTCTTTCTTAAGTGGATGCGTGTCCAGAACACATATCCATATTAGAGATGGAAAATTATCTTCTCACAAGGGAAGTCCATCTACCATCCAAAATCCACTCCACACTTTGTAAGTGCATGGAAGACTATAGCGACCAATCTCGTAAGTTGCAACTGTTCGCGTTCCAGCAACTCTATAGTAGCTGCCCAGTAGCTAGTTAAAATCCCATGAGCATTCCTGCTCCATATATCTATAAATCCAGATAATAACTACTAAAGTCACGTCATGTATATGACATCCTATCTCGTAGTTTCTTAACCGTCGTAAGCATAAGATACGTCTCATGCAACTGCATCGGAATTGCTCCGATCCCTGAAATGATGCATTTGCATACAACATCCTTTTATCTACCCTAGAAGGATTAACTAATACTCATGTAAAAGTTAACCGCCATCTAGGTCCTGTAAACTGGTTTCACCAGCTTCCGACTAAATGATTTCGATCATCACCTTTGTCAAACACGTCTGTGGTATAGTAATGCTAAAACATTCTATCCACATCTACAGTAATAACCAAATCATAAAAGGCAAACCACCATCTACGGTGGTCGAGTGCGCAACTCCAATTACCACTATCAACAGTGGCCAAATTGCGCAACTCTAACAACCATAAACTGATCCAATCGTGTCCCGAATACACGATTTCTCAAATCCATGGATGACTAAATCGTTTAATAGTCTAACAACATAATCAAAACTCATAGAATTCATACCAAGTATGAAATTATCGTCCTCCATACACCTGCATCCTATTTACTCTAAGCTGATGATATATCAATCATCACAATGACAATGATAATTGTATGACACCATGTCACTACAATATCAATACTCCAGTCGTAAACCAACTCTAGAGTATACACAGGTGTTATTGGCTGATCTAAATAGATCATTCATCCTCAATGAAGAATATTTACTTTCAACAACTACCGTATTTCATCATCGATAATCGATTCCTAATCTCAAAGGTCCATCTCTCTTTCAACAAAGAGTTTCGGATCTTCTCAAGGAGGAATACTGGGATAGATAAATATCCCTTCCAACATTTCCTATAATCGCAACTCACGTTCTTCCAACTTCTATAGTGTTTAGCAACACTGATACCAACAACACTATCACCCGGTATGTGATATTCGATACTAGAACTATTTTTCACAATCATTTTGATTGCCTACTCCACTTGCCTATGCAACGATAAGCCTTGGAGTTTATCCGAAACTACATCCGAATACTCTCAGATTATACGCACATCCGAGAGACATATCATACCATAATCTCAACAATTTGACCATCCGTAAGGATATGTCTACAGCAAGATATACCTATCAAAGTATATGGGCACCCCTTGACTTCTTAATTGCTGGTTAACCTCTCACCTGATAGTAGAGATACCGCCAACCCACAAGTAGATGTATATGAACCCTTCAAATCTAAACTAAGAATGTTCTAGACAAAGATACCCGTAAACTACAAGTATCTCTCAATATATTAACCCAGAGGGTACACTAAAGTAATACCCTTAACGATCAATTATCTGTCGATCCGATCCAAAGGCTCCCCGTAGGTCTCGGCCTTTCTCCGAAGAGAACAAGATCAGATCCAACAGTCTGCGACAAACGATCACATTTTTGCGACAAATGAACTGGGGATTTTCCTAGACCATCTAATCCCACCACTTACTCCAACGAGCTGCAACTGTAGAATACCGAATAGATACGACCATCGTCATATACTCTCCCCTCTGTACAAAGTCAATCCACATCTGGGGATAACTGTTGTTGTTGTCTGCATGAGTCTTCTATGATGTCTTCTACTGATACTACTACGTAAATCACTTCCCTTGAAGGAAAGTATCACGGAACTACAACCATGCCTGAGGTAGTAGGTCGCTGCTGATGAGATAACCTAATCTTCTGTGTTGATCTCTGCTGTCGAGACGGTGCATCATCCTCCCGGAACACCATTGATAGTCTTAAACTGAGTCTTCAAAGTATAGCTCCTCAAATGTACTGGTTGCTTACAATAGCAACAGATGAACTGATCCAACAGATAATCTGAATTCATGTGTCTTTCGTGATCTGAACTGCATGCACATAATCCCTTCGGAGTCATTGTTCTGATTTTGTTGATATGCATGAGAACATCCTGATGATCTACGGTTGGTCTTTTATAATCGGAAAGTAGCTCAAGGCCTATGACTCCGATCTTGCTCCTTTTATCCAACAGTCGAAGACTTCTGACTCTAATAAGTTGACCTACAATATCTGCTTATCGGTCTCCAACTCTTAAACATTTATACGGAGTCATTTCTAAACTCCTGACTCAATCCAACGTCTTCCGGCAGGATCTGATAGAAGATCCAATCATCTTAATCCAACAGTAAGCCAACAATCGTGGGTGGCTTAAAACATTCATTCACATTCCTGAGCTATTAGGTGAGCGTAACCTTGCAAGTCTAATGACTCTACATGGTATTCCCGTTATCGACGATCACCCTACTTGATTCTCATGAATTCCCTACAATGTGTCACTGAAAGTGATGCGGGGAAATACTCTCTTTCAACATCACTAAACCATGATCAAGTGATATATTATTCCCCGAACATTATTTTCTGCATTTACCACCAAATACCAGTTTGATCCTTATAATGGTATGCAAATAACTCTACCTTCTCTGTATAACACGAGTTAAGTACTCAAAAGTACCCTCAAAGTTATACAACCCAGTCCGAACAACTCAGGGATAAAAATCCCTATGAAACACCGTAACCTAGCCTTCTGCTATCTGCATCAACAATAGCCTATTTGTCTTGTCCATTAACCAATAGGTAATGATCTGACTAGCATAATTAGTCAAAATTTCTAAGACTGTAGTCTCTGATTTCCACAAGAAATGTGACGACTTGACCCCTATTTTTCGACTCGATATCAGTCGGCTCTCAAAGGAAATTCACCTTTTCGATAGTAGGTCCAAAACACACAGACTCTACATGTTGTTCCCGTGGTCAACTCAAATCACGGTTACAAATAACAACTAACACACTACAAGTCATCCCTGGTATAAGCATCTAAATGCATAGCCAACAAAATCGGGAGTATAAACCCTAATGGCAACTCCGGTTGGTCGCCATGGTGGATGACTTCTACTATAAGTCTGCACAGGTGTCTTAACTCTAACTGTATACACATGTTGAGCAAATTTAGATAAATATCTACTAACTATAAGTTATCAGGAATTCTTACCTCATGCTTCTTGGAGCTCAGGCTGCTGTCAATCTCATCTCAGAAAACCAAAACCGAACAAATCGACTCCCGAGAATCCAAGACTCGACACAAAAATAACATTGTATGGCATCGCAGAACCTAGGGCTCTGATACCACTAAAGTTGTCACACCCCGAGAGTATACCATGCCGAAAAGCAAACGGACGGCATCTCCCCTATACATGGCAACATCTCGTGTTAATACAAGGCCCATAGGCCACAACAACAACAACAACATATATATATATATATATATATATATATATATATATATGTATACAAACCACAGTGGAAACCAACCACAACAACATAACAAACTACACAGTGCATACCGGTATGACTAACCACATCACAACTACATATAGAAAACATCGGCAAAAACCCGAAACCATAAGTGTGTACATCACATGACAATCCACAATACATTACACCACGAAAAAAACTCTAAATACATAACACACATACGGAAAGCCCAAAACGACCACCAGAGTCTCGGGGGTGAGATGAGATGTCAACCAGCGATGCTCCAAGTCATCACGAAGACTTCTACCTGTTACCTGGGCGACAGAAAAACCTAGGGTCCGTGGTGGTGAGTATAACTCAGCAGGTAATAGGAAAAACATATATATATCAAATATCACATGTAATTCAACAGCATAACCTAAAGGTACAATAGGTATACCAGCACAGTATATAAATACATGCATATACTGTCTAACCAAATAAACAATGTATAATGCAAACATACCTGAAAATCTGCTACGCTACTCTGATCCAACCTGAGCATATATCCAACATATATAATAGAAAGAGTAATACTAACTCACAATATACTCAGGATACAGGTCAAGGTATCTAATAGTCTATCCAACAAATATACAAGTATCTGACACAACCGTATAATAGATGCAATAAGCATGCATGAATATGATGTACAACCAAATGCAGCAAGCATAGTACAATCAAATGCAACATCACAATAAGCATATTTATATAGACTACATTTATATATATATTAATCACAACCATCCATATATATATACATGCATATATGTATATAAATGGTAATATTCAAAGCGCCACAAGATATGGCAATGCAGCATGTATGGTCATGCCTGCGCACCCCTACTCGCTACCATGACCCCAGTGTGGCATAGGTGACACGACATGACAACTCAACACCAACCACTGCTCTAGAGTGGATGAGTGGATAGTATGATGAAGTAGCATATTAGCGTAAAGAGCTCGCTACACAACGGGGGTCTCTGCTGCTGTCCAATCTGACTGACACTACCTATGAGTGGTCGAGTGTCACGCACCCAGGACAACTGTATGCAACTCCAACTACCACCATCTATAGTGGTAGAGTGCGGCACAACAAATGCTCTGCCCTCACACCAGTTACTCCTCAGGGAGTAACCTGGGAGGCAGGATGACTGATGACTCTCTCAACCCCAAGGGAGACTGTGTCGTCAGAATGCATCCAAATGACATAAATGTACTGTCACACGTACAGACATCTCCCACAGACTCTCTGTTCAATAGAGAGTCGTACCGATCTAATCAATACACTCTCTATCTTATAGAGAGTCATACTCAACTGATCGGTGGACTCTCTATCATGTAGAGAGTCATACTCAACTGATTGACGCTCTCTCTATCCTGTAGAGAGTCGTACTCAACTAATCATATCAAGCTGGGACCACCGGTCCGTAGCGACACACTAATCACCCTTCACTTAACCATTACACAACACAGAGTTGGTAATAAGTATGCAACATACGGATATTGGAATAAATCATACATTTAGGGCATTACCTACCCACGGATGAACTTTTACCTAATTTACACATCAGGTTATCATCCATACTCCAACATCTACACCCTACTAAACATTTATAGGTCTACTTACATCACATCTGTAACTCCTAAATCATGATAAAGGAAAATGTGATATCAACCTTTGAACAAATATAGCCAATGACAAGTATCAAGCATAAGATAAATAAGAGCAGGGTCAAGATAATATAAACCACTAACATGCTCATATCTATGACTAAATCTGAATGCAATTACATCAACCTAACCATGGTAGGAAGTTACCCACCTGATATATAAAACACCAATTGTCATCATGTCTAAAAGACAATCCAGAGTCAAGGTCCTGCAACCATAAAATACCAATATAATCCAACAATAACACATCTAGATCAGTTTACTAAACAAAATGGATATACAACTATGAACAACTAAATCTCACTTACCAAGCCTAGCTTCCATTAGCTTAACTTCTTGATCCTTATCAGATCTGATTCCAACTATCAAATTGGAAATCAATTCCAACTCTGATTTACCAATCCTACAAAGATACTGCTATAGATCTAATATCACATTCATCTAATTACACTGCTAATCATCAACCATTATACCAATCCATATCACACAGATCCAAATTTACCTACCTTAACTTCTTTTGCATAGCTTCTTGCTTCAATTCAAAGTATCAGATCTACATCCGAACAACTAATACAAATCAACTGAAACAATAACAGAAAGCTGAACAGCACCTAAATCAATGCTGTAAATGCAGCTCACCTTCTCGTCTCACTCACTAATCGACCACCACACCAACAAAGCACCAAATCGAAGATCTCAGCTCCTTGCCCTGCTGTAAAAACAGAATCCACACACCTAATCTCACTGTGAGGAGCATACATCAAGTTTCAGATGAAAAGAAAAAGGAATAAATCACTGCTTATCGACACTAGAAAATCCCTCGACAGCAACATTCCCTTCTCCCTTGTTCTGTTCATCGGCAGAAACACTTGTTGCCCTATCACCAGAGTTGCCGAGAAATTTGAAAGAAAGGACTACGATTGGAGAGGGATCTATCAGAGATCATGGAAGAAGGCACTACTCACCTTGCTCCGACTTCGATCGGGAAGAACAACTCCCGATTCGCTACGCCGCCGACGCAGACTCCAGCCCTAGTTCGTAACAAAGTGTCATCGCTGCCAACACAACCTCCCATCCGCACGCGCTCACCGTCGGATTGTCTGTGGCCACCGTCCAGGTCGGTCACCATCGTTTACCTCGAGGAGAAAGAATGAGAGGAAAGGGGTCGGCTGCGGCAAGAACGGGGACACGAGGGTAGTTGAATTCCGAGGAAGGAAAATCGCATGGGAGAGGAGGAGGTCGCGTGAAGAAATCCATTCGCAAGAAGGAAATAAAGAAAAACCGCTGCTCGGGAGAGAAAATGGTGAGGAATTAAAGGAACGGGTTAACGGGTCAGGTCGGGTTTTTCAGACCCAATAAGCCTAAACCTAGCTTCAATCAACCCCAACCATTAACCTCTCAAGCTAGGTTAGGTTTTATTTAAACCACTAACCATTATGTTTCAATTTAATTTATCCCATAATAATATCCCTCATTTGCCATTTATTTGTGATATTTTACAATTGTTGTATGGACTTTGTTGTATCATATTCCTATTTATAAAGGCATTTCTTTATGGTTATTATACTTACTTGTATTGGTGTCAAATAACTAAGTATAATAACGTCATTGAGTAGAAGGTTCTTATCTATATCAATCGATTGGTTAAATCGATAATGAGATGATATAGAGAACACTACTCTTAATCATCCCTAGTCAAGTATTAATATTCAGGGACAATGTTAATGCAAAGAGACTAGCATGTAGGTCAACTCGATGACTTGATCTCACAAGTCACGGATATGAGATATCAAGTTGACACATGGGTATGCATTGGAGAATGTATACTGAATGACCCGCCATGAGAAAGTATCATGGATCGTTATATGAGTGTCATATACTTTTTCATGTGACTATTAGTCCTTGGACCTGAAGTCACCATGGTTCCCTACATAAGGAGTTGCATACTTTGGCTTCGTCAAACCTCACCCATAAATGGGTGGACTATAAAGGCGATTACTGGTTATGTAACAAATTATGCGGAGGGATGTGAGTGATGTAGATGGGATCTATCCCTCTTATATGACGGGAGTGACATCATGATTCTTGATAGAGTGAGACCACTAAGTGCATGGCCATGCCCAAATGAGTCAATATGAGATATTGAGCTCATTTGATTAGAGTGAGTCTACTTAGAGTTCAAGATATAAATTGTACAGAGGATGACACGGTCTATGCCTTAATTGGTCAATCTAGATGTCAAGGATAGAGGGACATTGTCACATATTGTGAAAGTCACAATTAGTAGTCACAAAGGTGATGTTGGATCTCAACATTCTTGTAACTTGGGTAGCAATGATGTGTTGCTAGATACTGCTCATTGCTTATGTTTCTAAATCGGTTTAGGAGCATTGCCAATGTTATAAGAACCTATAGGGTCACACACAAAGGGAAATTAGATGGAGATTAGGTTCATATGATGGACCATGAGGATTAGGTTCATGTGATGAACCAAATTGGATTAAGAGTAATCCAAATTAGACTAATTGAGTTGGACTCAATTTGTTTCAAGTGTTGAATGAGTCTAATTTAGATTTGATTCATTGAGTCAATTTAAACTATTGAATAGAGATTCATTAAATTAAATTGACTTGAATCAAATGGTTGGATTTGATCAACCATGGGAGATAAGAGGTCAAGTTTGACTTTACTTGAAAGGGAAGATGAATTGTCAAGTTTGACTTGACCAAATGCCATGTCATGATGACTTGGCATGGGCTGGCCAATGATGATGTTCCACATCATCATGGACACATCATGGGGTGCCACCTCATGTGGGAGACCAAGAGTCATGGCTCTTGGTATTACATGGAGGTATTTAACCCTCCATGAAGTGGCCGGCCACTTCATGTGTGTGCATTAGTGTGAAGTTAGTGAACTTAACTTCATCTTCTTCCTTCTTCCTCTCTTGTGATCTCCCTCTTCCTTTCTTGCCGTGGGTTTCAAGGAGTGCTAGCACACTCTAAGTTGCCTTCTCCACCTATTGTTCGTGTGGATACTTGTAGAGGAGTGTACGCTTGACACTCTTGAGTTCCGGCAAGCCATTTGGACGAACGGGATAAGCGAAGGGCATCACATCAAGGGTAAATCTCTTCACATGTAGATCTAATGTAGATCTAAGGGTTTTAAACAAGTTCATGTATATTTTTTTTATGTTCGCACGAATCCGTGGCCGACTTTTGAGGTTTCCAGAACGCAAAAAGCGGTTTTGCGGCTCGGATAGTCCAACAATAGCTGATGGAAGCACCTGAAGGCTAGCATATGGATGAACAAGTCATGGATGACTTGGAGGGATCCGATAGGTGTGAGGCTGACGGAGGTGGCTAGAAGGCTTAGGTCTAGGCTAAGTGTAGTCTAGCAAGTATAAGGGCATCATACTTGGGGTTAAACCTCATGGGTGAGGTTATCAGTTGACTGGGGTTTTGGACCTGTCGATTGGTCAAGTGTTTGGACTCTTGGTAGTCGAGTTGACTCTGGGCAGTCAATTGGGGTTATGACTAGTCAACTGCTATGAGTTGACTGGGGTTCGACTGCGATAAAAAGCCTTGGCAGTCTATTGCCAACATTGGCAGTCGACTGATGGCTTAAGAAGTCGACTGCCATGGATGGCAGTTGACTGCTGATCGAGGTTACGGGAGCAGAATGCTTAGTAGCCGACTGGTCAGTCGACTACGGCCTCGGTAGTCGACTGATGGATAATGGCAGTCGACTGCCAGTGTATCCATTCGAACTTATCCAACGTGGATCGAGTCATTATCTTACAAAGACTACAGGAGTAGTCGACTGATGGTCGCGATCAGTCGGTTGCTAGGCAGAATCCAGGCTGAATGTAGATTATAAAAGTAGCTCATGGAGGAGGATTTGGCTAAGGTTCTTTGAGGCAATTTGGAGGGAATTTATTGCTTCAATCTAGACCTTCAAAGGCTCTTCTCAAGCAACCAATGATCAAGCAATCCAAAGTTATTTGTAAAATTTTATTTACTTGCATTTTAGTGTATTTGCTTGTATTTGTATTGTATTACTTTTGTAATCGTTGTAAGAGATTTCTCCGCCTCTGACTTGTTGTCGAGAAGGAGTGTTATTGATTATTAGTAGTGTTTGCATCGCTAGGGCTCATTCAAGCCCAATCCATAGAGTAGGAACCCTAAGGTTCCGAACCATGTTATATCGCTATTTTGTTGTGCTTGTTTTTTGTTATTGCTTTATTATTTGTATATTCGTTGTGCATAATAAGTTTTGTATCAAGCACGCGATCAATTTCCATCTACGCAATGTATGCGCCATTCACCCCCCCCCCTCTAGCGACGTACCGATCACCAACAAGTGGTATCAGAGCTCGGTGGCTCTTAGAAGAAGAAGACACTCTCTTAGCGAGGCCGCTCTTCAAGGTTTAACAACTGTGAGAGCACACTAGAGGAAGAAGATGGAGTTTGAAAAAAAAGTGGGATGGGACATCTACACCCCGATTCCATACACGCTCTATGGACAAGAAGGCTTCAATCAATGGAAGGCAAGGATTGAAGACTTCATGATGATGAGGAACTTTGAAGAATGGGTCATCTTGATTGAAGGGTTCAACTATCCAAGAGGGCCAAAGGGAGGATTCCTCAAAATGAAGAAGTGGATCGAGAAACAAATCCAAGAATTCGAGAAAAATAAGAAGGTAATTAAATTCTTGGTTGATTTAATTCCTAATGATATTTTGTGTAGTTTAGGTGATTACATGGATGCCAAGGAGCTATGGAGCTAAGTGGCAAGATTCCATGAGAACCCGCAACCGATCCAAGAAGAAGAGGAATGCTCATCAGCTCAATCGGAGGAGGCCGAAGAAACAAGCTCATCCTCACAAGAAAGTGAGGAGTCGGAAGTTGAGGAGGAGTCAACTTCTAGATCAGTGGAAGAGAAAGAAGTAGAGGAAGCATCCACCTCTAGGATTGAGGGGGAGGAGATTAGATCGCCGGAGCAAAGGCAAGAGCAAGAGGAAGCTTCTAACTCCATGAGCCAAGGACAAGATCAAAATTCCACCACCACCCTAGGTAACTCAAGCATTTCAATTAAAAATAAAATTCACATTATATGCTTTGCGTATAGGGAAGCTGGACACTATAAGAGCAAGTGTCCGAAAAAAGTCAAGAAAACGGCATAAGGTGTGCCAAAGGCCAAGGAACCCAGTGCCCCAACACATAAAAGCAAGGAGCACGTGGTGTGCTTTAAATGCAATTAAAAAAGGCATATAGGAGCCAATGCCCTAGGAGGAAGATAACCAAGGGCCGAGAAGGAGCATCACATGTAGGGGGAGCTAAGGCAAACCCTAAGGTAACCTTTAATTATGTTCCTTCCTTAATTAATAGGCAAAAGCATGCTAGAAATTATATTGCTATTGCTCATGAACAAAAGCATGCTAGAAATAGATTTTATTGCCTAGGTGAAAAATCATGTAATTTTAGAACCAAGGAAAAATTTGGGACTAATGTCCCTAAAATAATCCTACCTAAGGCAAGTATTAGGAAAATAGAAGACCATCTAGGCTTTAATCCAAACAAATCTAGACACATGCCTAGGAAGGGCAAAAATGATCAAAGAAATAATTGGCCCACAAAAATAGAAAAATTGGAGTTAAAGATTCAAGTTTTGAGGTCAAAACTTGAGGAAATGGAGAAGACCCTTGCAAAGATGCAAAATCAAATTAAAGGGTCAAATTACCAAAATCTAGGGTCTAGGAGTCAAAGTCAAGGGTATAGGAACATTACAGGAAAAATGGAAAATAGCAACGAATTAATTTCGTCACAAAACAAGATATTTATGACTAAATAATTTATCGTCACAAAATAATCTTATATTTGCGACGAAATATAATATTTCGTTGCTAATATACTATATATTGACGACAATATAAACATATTCATCGTAAAATAATACTTAGCGACGAATAAATATAGAATCGTCGTAAACTACTTTGCGACGAACTATTAACATTCATCACAAATTATTCAGTCGAGCCGCCAGTCGAGTAAACTGGATTTTGTGGTCGACCAAATGTCAGATAGTCGAGTCATCAATCTCGCTAGTCGACTGAATATTAGTGAGGATATATTTATGTTTCATCGCAAACATATTAGTCGAGTCGCCAATCTAGTTAACTCGATTTTGTGACCGCAACCAAATTATTCGCAGTCGAGTCATCAATCCCACTAGTCGACTGATGATCAATATTAGCGACGAAATTTAATATTTCATCGCTAAAGTAAAATATATTAGCGACAAATATTTAAAATTCATCGCTAATATTTATTATATTAGCGACAAAGATTATTAATTCATCGCTAATAATCGCGTAGAAAACCCTCGGTCATGCCCAATTCCCCCCATTTTCTCGGTGCGACTCCATCTTCCAGCGATTTCCCTGCTCTACGACGATTCTCCGACGACAAGCTCCGCTCGAATCTTCCTTCATCTCTGTGCTCCAGCTTCGGCTTCTCTGTGCTCCGGCTTCTCGTTGGTGTGGCGTGCGACTTGTCTTCTCCGACACATGCGACAACTCCTCGATCTCTTTCGGCGATTCTCCAGCTAGGCAGCAGCTTCGGCGGCTTCTTCTCAGCTCCGATCTCCAGCTCCGGCTTCTTCTCGGTGTCGTCTCAAACTCTTCCTTCGACGCGAAGACTTAGGTTTATCTGAATTCTTTCTTCAAAATTTTACAATAAATTTAGGGGTTTTTTATATTGTTGTTATGATTGTTATGATTAGATGATAAATTTAGAGTTTTGTTATACTCAAACAATGAATTTAGGGTTTTGTTAGGGTTTAAGATTATTGTAGATTATATATACGGTTGGTAGCGTTTTGTTAGAGATGAGACAATGAATTTAGGGTTTTTTTATCATTTAGATTTGGACGTATTCATGATAATCAAGCAATAACTTATTGCCTAGATGATACATTTGAAGATATGTTATCAATTAGATGATTTTAGGAGTATTTTGTGATTAGAGGATAAGTTTAGGATTTTTTGATTTTTAGATTATAATGTTCGATGATAAACATAGGGTTATAATGCAAATTGTAGGTTATGTTATGTGAGATTTAAATTATAAATTGTGTGATTATTTTATATGTGATAACTAAATTTGAGTTGGTAAATTCCTTTTATTGAAAATTAACATCAAAATTATTGTATATATGTTTAACCAGGGTTTAAGAATATGAATAAAAGTTGGATAATGATTTAGAATCGGATTAGTCCTGAACATATCAATGGGTTGAATCAATTTATAAATATTGCAGAGAATTACATGATCAGTTTAAATTTATCAAAAAATCATTATCCATGTCGACGGTGTGGCAATTTATTTCAGTATGAATTGGAGTATGTGCGAGGACATCTTTATAGGTGGGGTTTCGATAGATTATATAAAGTTTGGAACTTTTATGGAGAAGCTTCTACATCATTCGATAGTATAAATATTGTCAATCAAGATGAGAATGATTTTGATGTTGAAGTAGATGATTTCAAAGACAATTTTGAAGACATGTTTACTGATTTACAAAATGTAGAAAATATGACCAACAACGAGCCTCAATTAGATAATATAAATGTAAACACAAATGCAAATGATTGTAGACGAAGTTATATTTCAATGTTGGAAGAAGCACAAAAAGAACTCTATCCCAATTGTACTAAATTTTCGATTTTCAATTTTGTGGTGAAGTTAATGCATGTGAAGGTGTTAAATGGCTAGAGCAATAAATCTTTTAATATGCTACTTCAGTTATTGCAAGAGTCATTTCCTAAACCGAATGCGATTCCAAACTCTTATTATGAAGCCAAAAAATTATTAAAAGAGTTAGGATTGACATATGAGAAGATAAATGTCTGTAAGAATGATTGTATATTATTTTGGAAAGAGCATGAGAATAAGGATGCATATCCAGTATGCAAGGAGCCCAGATACAAGTACGAAGGGATGAATAAGAAAAAGAATCCTTACAAAATTCTTCAATATTTTCCTCTGTAATCGAGACTTAAGAGATTTTTTATTTCGAAGCATACGGCCAAAGAGATGAGATGGCATAAAGAAAAGCGAGTTGAAACAGATAGTGCATTAAGACACCCAGCTGATAGTGAAGCTTGGAAAGAATTTGCCAATGCACATGAAATATTTACAGGTGATCCATGAAATATTCACTTAGGGTTGGCTACTAATGGGTTAATCCATTTGAAAACATGTCAAATGCTTATAGTATGTGGCCTATTATACTTGTGATTTATAATTTGCAACCATATATGATTATGTCTCTTTTAATTCCTGGGCCTAAATCACTTGGCAAAGAGATAGATGTATACCTATGACCTCTGATAAACGAACTGAAGGAGCTCTGGGATGACGGAGTGGAAGCATATGATGCATCAACTGAATAAGTATTTCAATTACATGCTGTTGTGATGTGAACCATTCATGACTTTCCAACATACGGAATAGTTTCTGGATGGAGCACAAAGGGTTATAAGGCATGTCCACTATGTCTGAATGAAACTAAATCTCAAGGATTAAGGAGTAAAATATGCTACACATGTCATCGTTGATTCTTGGATGTGCACCACCCATGGCGTAGAAATAAAGATTTCAATGGAAAGGTTGAAAAAGAAGGACCACCACGATTAATGAATGGATATGAGATTTTAGCGCAGTTAGATGTGTTTCCCCAAGTGACATTTAGTAAGCATCCTTTATTCAGTAAAAAATGGCAGCGATCTTCGGATGATACAAATTGGGTAAAGAAGTCTATATTTTTTGAGTTACCATATTAGTCAGGTTTAAAGTTGAGACACAATTTAGATGTGATGCATATTGAAAAGAATGTCTATGATGCTTTAATTGGCACATTATTAAATATAGACGGAAAGTCAAAGAACACTCTCAAAGCAAGATTAGACTTGCAAGATATGGGGATAAGAGTGAGTTGCATTTACAACCGATAAGAGACAAATTCAAGAAGGCGTATGCAAATTACACGTTGACATTAGAAGAAAGGTGTGAATTTTGTGAATTTTTGAAATCAATTAAGTTTCCATATGGTTATGCTGCTAATATATCTAGACATGTGAATGCGAATGAAGGAAAGATATATGGACTAAAATCACATGATTGTGAATAGCGATGTGCTCGTTCTATGATGGAATTCGTTGTGTTTGTCTCTACAATTTCATTAGCGCAGCAGAAATAGAAATAATACAATAGCGAAAAAAAACAAACACAACTCACAACACGAGATATAACGTGGTTCGGAACCGAATGATTCCTACTCCACGGATCGAGCTCTAAAGAGCTCTAGTGATGCACATGCACTCACTAATCACAAATAACTCCTTCTCGACACAAGTCGGAGGTGGAGAAACCTCGTACAAGGATTACACTAAGTAATACAAAAGATACAAGCTAATACAAGTAAGAAATACAATGCAAGTAAAGAAAAACACTTTACAAGAGCACTTTGGTTGCTTGATCTTTGGTTGCCTTTGACTAGCCTTGAAGGACTGGAAGAGCACCAACTATTCCCCTTCAAAACGCCCAAGAAAACCCTTGTTTAGAGCCTTCCACGAACAGCTGCTTTTATCCTCCATCGGGCTGGATTTCCGCCTAGCAGTCGACTGCCATAAGGCTCCAGTCGACTGCCAACACTGTAGCTGTGAGACAACGGCTCAATCCACGTTGGACAAGTTCCAACGGATCTCTTGGCAGTCGACTGCCAACATGGCAATCGACTACACCGTGGTATTGTTGTCCATGGCGATCGATGATCGGCCATGATCACTACCAATGAGCGATCATTGCCGGACATTTTCGGCCCGGTCAAACCGTCCATAATGTCAGTCGACTGCCAACCTCAAAGATGAGGTTTTAACCCAAGTATGGTGTCCCCATACTTGCTAGACCACCCTTAGCCTAGACCTAAGCCTTCTAGCCACCTCCATCAGCCTTACGCCTCTCGGATCCCTCCAAGTCATCCATGACTTGTTCATCCATCACGCTAGCCTTCAGGTGCTTCCATCGGCTATGTCATGCTAACGGTGTCTACACAGCCAAGGGACATTGGACTTACGCCGCCAAGACTCCTCTTGGACTTTACGCCGCCAACCATTGGACTTATGCTGCCAAGACTCCACTCTTGGACTTTACGCCGCCAATATCAAACCCCTTGGACTTCTCAAATGCCAAGACTCAAGCTTGAACTTTCCCTTGCCAACCCATGTTGGACTTTCCATGCCAAGACCCATGCTTGGACTTTCCATGCCAAGTACCCATGACTTGGACTTTACCTTGTCAAGACCCATGCTTGGACTTTCCCATAATCACATGGTCAAACCTAGTCAACCATCAAAGTCTCCCTCGAGTCAAACTCGAGTCTGGTCAATTATAACCTGGATCGATTGTATAAACATCTCCCCAAAACATTAATCGACATCAATGTCAAACATACTATGTCAAACCACTGTGTCAAACATCAAAACATCACTCGAGTCAAACTCGAGTCTGGTCAATCGTGACCTTGGCCGATTGCTCCAACAATCTCTCCCTTTTTGATGTTTGACAAAATAAACCTGGAGTTAGGCCACTAACTCAAATTCCCTTACCAATTTTCCAAATTGGTAATTTAACCTTCTCCCCCTTTTTGACATACATCAAAAAGGTTATCTCTCCAAGGAGGTCAATGTCTCATGTCTCAATGAGATCTAACAATCTCTCCCTTTATCCAAAAATACCTATGATGCCTACCATCTTCCTAGTGATAAGTCTCATATCACTCAAGAGAGGTAATCCCATACTCTCTCCCAATTTTCAAATTGGGTTTCTCAAAATCCCATCAATTTTCCCAATTGATGATACTCTCCCAGTAACTTCTCCCCCTTTAAGAAGAGAAACACATCCATCATCCCAAGATGGATAACTCCCCCTAAAAGCTTGCTCCCCCTTGACCATTGCACCAACAATGTCCTTGGGAAGTCCCTAAGCCAATAGGAACTCTAAACCATCAAAATTAAGGTTCTAAGTTCAAATATGAACTCTTCCACCCTTAAATTTGATACTTTGACCTAACACCTCTCCAAATCCATATCCAATGGATTTTCACCCTTTATAATGCTTCCCAAAGCATATCTTAGGGTTAGGAGTGGTTAGGGACCTTTACCATTGCTGAAAATGGGCTAAACAACCTTGTTTTTCCCGAAATCAGCTTGGCAGTCAACTACTTACAGTAATCAGTCGACTTCCACTCACATCAGTCGACTGCCATAAGGCGGCAGTCGACTGATAACTGAAATTCTCGAATTTCAGCTATTAGAATTGAATTTTGAAAAGTCATAAGTAATTCTACGTATATCAAAAAATCACAAAATTTGATACGTATATTACTTATAGTCAATACAATGGGTGAAAAATATTTGAAAATTATTTTACCCATAAAATATAGAAATTGATACAAAATCCAAAAGTGAAGAAAAATTTCAATATTTTAGCTCACTTTGTATCAATCTCATCAATGGTGATTGCTATCAAAAGATAAACTTCACCAAGATTTTCTAAATTGATTTTAAAACGATTTCAAAACCTTATTTTAGATCATATCCCTTGGGCTCTATGTACATGACTTGTACATATGCTTTCCCAAAGATCCACTAATGAAATTAGATGAGTTATAGTTCATCTAGATGCAAAAACTATGCACCTTGAACTCAACTCATATCCTAGCATCTCACATGTATCTAGGGTGTATAAATACACATACATGTCAATGTAATGTGAGATGTGGGTTTTGTTCTCCCTAATCTAGGATTTCATGCATTTTTCTAAGGAAACTCTACTTGATTCCCTTATAAATGGGACTCCAAGTCATGTCAAAGTCCTTAACTCAATTTTAATCAAATGCATGAATGATTATGGCATTAATGATGATATAAATAAGCATATGCTCATAATCATGATATCATGGCATAAAATTAAATCTAAAAACACATGACCTTTAAAACCTTAATCCTAAACATGATCATGACATATAAATGATAAAGACAAACATGATGTCATGGCATGTTATATGGCAAACAAAACATGGCAAATAAAATATATAGGTATAATAATACCTAAATTTTAATGTTAATTGCCATTTGATATAATTAAATATATTTTGCCATATTATCACTAATCTCCCAAGTGTGCCAAAAACCCAAAATGACACACTATGATCTCTAATCCTAAATTGTGCCAATTTGATTGATTTTTCATAAACTTCAAAATATATTGGCACATCCTAAAATCTTTTAGGATATAAGATCAAACCTATTTCCAAGGTACCCATAACCTTGAAAATTGCCTAAAATGCCACCTTTACCATGGTTAGGTTAACTACCCATCCATTTAAAGTTGACACACCCTAACCCAGCTAGCATGAATTGTTAGGGCAATCTCTTGCCGTAATATGGTTTTGATGGTGTGGCAAAGGGTTTAAGTTAGTTTGATATTTTGATGTGATATGTGCGTTGAAGTCGTGCAGGACTTAGTAATTCGCACATGGAGCCGTGGCAAGTTTCACATCTCATGACTCGTGCCTTGAGTCGGTGAAGGATAGCTTTGTGGAAGTCGTGCGCTTGGAGCATCCGAGGGACCGCCGGACGAGAAGCTTGGAGTGAAGCCGGAGGAAGTAGACTTCGAGGCAAAAGACGCGAAGGAGCATTGCAGAGCCGTGCGCCTGATGCTGCCGAGGGACGTGGCCGAGAACGAAGAGAACTTCGAAGGCGAAGGACTCCGAGAAATGAGAGTGAGCGATTGTAACCCGGGGAAGGGTAGCTCTTAGGTGAAACTTGGCCATTTGGCCAAGTGTCGGATGGGTTTTCCCGACACCAGTCGACTGCCATGTCATGGCGGCGATCGCTTCCGAGTCGAGTGAGTTCGACCGGTATACGATCCGATTAGGCCAGCAATGATCGCCATACGTGGCGGGCCGATCAAGACCGACCGATCCAAGGCGCGAATGATCGGGTAGATAAGGGTTCGCCATTGAATCGCTCGTAGCCGATCGGGCCGATTGACGGAGGGAAGCAGCCGATCGATGAGGTCCATCACCGATCGCCAAGAGTTCCGCTGACTACAACGGTCCGGGATCCGACGTGTTCGAGGCCGTTGTAGTAGCGGCAATGATCGCCATGGGCGGCAATGATCGATGGCGGCAAACGGAAGAAGTTAGCCTCTCTATAAAAGAGAGGGTGCGCCTTTGAGAGAGGCTAATGCTTATACTCCAAACGATCTTCTTAGTGCCCCACAAGCTCTAAACTCTTCTTACTTGTCTTTACTTCAATCCTATTGTAAGAAGAGTGATCTTGGTTGTAAAGGTTACCTCCACCTAGCTTTGTGCAAAGGAGAGACCGATAGTGATTGGTTTTGGCGGAGTGATTCACCGTGGACGAATCGGACCGTGGATTAGCGGCGTAGCCGTGAACCACGTTATATCTCGGTGTTTGTATTGCTTGCTTATATCTTGCTTGTCTTTTGCTTTGTATTTGTATATTCCGCTTACGCTAACATTTTGTAGACGAGCAATTTACGACGTCCAACGTACGAGGGCTATTCACCCCCCTCTAGCCGGCCATATCGATCCCTTACAAGTGGTATCAGAGCCGAGGTTGCTTGTCACCGGACTAACCGCCGCAACAAGCCCTACATCAAAAATGGCCGGCTCCAACATCCATCCTCCGAAGTTTGAAGGAGAATTCGCTTGGTGGAAGAAGTGAATGGAGGTATTTTTCGAAATGGATTTTGATATAATGATTACAATGGAATCCGGTTTCGTTTTTCCTAGGGATGAAGAGGGGAAACCAATCGAAAAATCAAGGTGGACCAAAAGGCAAAGGGAAGAGCACCTTGCAAATTCAAAAGCCAAACATCATCTCTTCAATGTGCTCCCCCAACAAGAAATCAACCGAATAGGAGAATGCCTAAGCGCCAAGGAGATGTGGGAGAAGCTAATTGAGCTTCATGAAGGCACATCCGAGGCAAAGCTAGCAAGGAGAGATCTCCTCCGCTCTCAACTATCCAACATCAAATTAGAAAAGGGAGAAAAGGTAATTTCTTTGCATTCTAGATTCAAAGAAATTTTAAATGGACTAACAAGTGTAGGTGAGAAGCTATCAAACCGGGATATGGTAATGAAGGCCATAGATGCCTTTCCCCGGTCCTCAAAATGGAGCTCCATGGTGGACTCATTTTATATCTCCAAGAACCTAGAAGTGAGCACCTTGGAGGAATTTTTCTCAACAATGGAGCTCCACGAAACTAGGCTTGAGGGAATACAAGAGGAGCCTAAAATTCAACCCTCAAGAGGAGTAGCATTATTGGCAAATAAGGGGAAGAAGAAGATGGAAATCCCCTCCTCCTCCGATGACGAAGCGTCTTCCTCCTCCTCCATGGATAGCACCGAAGAAGCCTATATGGTAAGGAGGGTAAGACGTGCATTTAAGAATTTTAGATTTGATAAATCTAATGATAGGAATAGAAGACCAAGGGGGAAAGTCATATGCTATAACTGCCAAGGAGAGGGACACATAAGGGACAATTGTCCCCTCCTAAACAAAAGCAAAGAAGAGAAGAAAAAGAAAGAAGAAAAGAAGAAGAAAAAGGGGAGCAAGAAAAAGAAGGAAGAGGAGAAGAACACAAAGGAGAAGGGAAAGGCTAAGGCTCTCAAGGCAAGGACTTGGGATGATCCATCCTCATCCTCCTCCTCATCATCGGATGAGGAGAATGCCTTTGTCACCAATTTGGCCTTGATGGCTTTTGATGATTTGGATTGCTCTTCATCCGAAAATGAAGAATCAAGCTCAAATGGGGAGAGCTCAAATGAAGGGGGAGCTTCCACATCCTCATCATCCGAAGAAGAAGAGGACATGGAAACTATGATAACTAATCTCTCACCTAGTAAAATAGTTTCTATGATTTCTAGTTTAACTAAGGATTTATTTAGGGCAAAGAAGAAAAATAAATGCATGCTTGAACAAATTAAGGAATTAGAACAAAAATTAGAAAAGGCATGCTTAAATGATAATATTTCTTCTAGCTTAGATGATGCATGCTCACATGACCTTTATATGCCTTTGGATGTTAGTGATGCATGTATAAATGAAAATAGGGCTTTAAGGGAAAAGGTAGATTATTTAACAAAAGCCCTAGAAAAATTCACTATTGGCTCCAACACCTTAAATATGATCTTAGGGAGCCAAAGAGCTAGTTTCAACAAGAAAGGCCTAGGCTACAAGGAAAAGAAAAATGAAAAGGCCTATAAATGCCTAATAGCTAGGGGACAAGATAAAAAGAAAGTAATTGCTAGGAAATGGATCCCCAAGGAATATTTAGTGAACCCAATAGGAAAGAATCTATTTTGGGTTCCAAAATCCATCCTTAAGGGTTAGAAAACCCCTAGGGTAGTCAACCATATGAACTTGACCTATATCATATTTTGGTTGACTTAGGATGACGGGACAACATTTTTTAGATAGTGTTGGGTGATGATAACGTGCCCATAAATAGGTAATAATGCTTAAATCATGATGATTGACGTAATTCCTATGTATGTCTTAAATCATGATTTATAATTTTGATATTTGGCATGTTATCATGAGAAATAGGGTTAAGTCATGCTTTAGGTGATAATTTGTTTATTATCATCACATATTACCTAATGCATGGTTATAAATTGATGAAAACATGTATTTCATGATCATAATGTAGAACTCATTCATATATGTCATTATGATCATGTAGGATGTTAGGTTGATAATTAACCATGATAAAATTGCATGAATATATTGGTTAAGTATATACAAATACCCCCTAGGATATATCTCACACTCACGATAGGCTAACTTGATTGCAAACTTAGCATGGGTGAGATATTAGGATGATACAAATGTCCACTAATGCCTATGGCACTTAGATGGTCATTTAAAGTATCAACATAGCAATAATAGACCAATCATGGGGAAGGCTTATGTTTAATTCATAGACATATTGCCCAAAGATCATGGTTGGATATTTCATATGTTTTCAAAACAATTTCTTACCCTAAAATACATGTATTCATGTTTTGAAACAATTGGATGCAAAACTAGGTAGCTAACTTGATACTAGAATGATCAAAAACCTAGTGGTTTTTAGAACTTTTGGATTTTTGGCAAAAACAAGAAAATATAATGAGTTTTCATGAAAAACTATTTTTCATTGATAGATATACTTAAAAGAAATATTTTCCCCAAATTTCATGATTTTTCAAATTTTCTGGAATTTATAATGCATTTCTGAAATTCGTCCAGAAAATCAGAAATATGGATTCATTTGTGCCAGTCGACTGCCATACTGATAGCAGTCGACTGGTGGCCTGTAAATCAGAATATTGAAGGCCGAATTCAGTTTGTAAACCTCCTACAAGTGGTAGAAATATACTTGATGCCACCAACAAGTGGTAGAAATATACTTGATGCCATCAACAAATGGTACCCAATTTTTAAATCAACTTGACATATTTTTCCTCCATTATACTTGATGCCATGAGCTTATACCTTAGTGTTAATCTTTTTGATGGTGTCAAAGGGGGAGAAATAAGTATGTTTAAGTTAATCACTTTAGGGGGAGAAATATATTGTAGGGGGAGAAATATATGATAGGGGGAGAAAATTTGCATAGAGAATTTCATGGATTAAGGGGGAATTGCATGTTGTTATATCATGTTTATCTTTACATGCTTTCTTACCTTAGAATTTATATCAAATGTTTTTACCTAACTTAAACGGATTGCCACACATCAAAAAGGGGGAGATTGTTAGGGCAATCTCTTGCCGTAATATGGTTTTGATGGTGTGGCAAAGGGTTTAAGTTAGTTTGATATGTTGATGTGATATGTGCGTTGAAGTCGCGGCAGACTTAGTAATTCGCACATGGAGCGCGTGGCAAGTTTCACATCTCATGACTCGTGCCTTGAGTCGGTGAAGGATAGCTTTAAGCCGCGGCGCTTGAGCATCCGAGGGACCGCCGGACGAGAAGCTTGGAGTGAAGCCGGAGGAAGTAGACTTCGAGGCAAGAGACGCGAAGGAGCATTGCAGAGCCGTGCGCCTGATGCTGCCGAGGGACGTGGCCGAGAACGAAGAGAACTTCAAAGGCGAAGGACTCCGAGAAATGAGAGTGAGCGATTGTAACCCGGGGAAGGGTAGTTTTAGGTGAAACTTGGCCATTTGGCCAAGTGTCGATGGGTTTTCCGACACCACCGCCATGTCATGGCGCCGATCGCTCGAGTCGAGTGAGTTCGACCGTATACGATCGATCGGATTGGCGAATGATCGCCATACGTCGCCGATCGCAAGATATCATCGATCGGCCAAGGCGCGAATGACCGTAGATAAGGGTTCGCCACAGACCGCTCGTAGCCGATAGGCCGATCGACTACGAGGCGTGATCGATGAGGTCCATCCGATCCGCCAAGAGTTCCGCTGGACTACAACGGCCGGATCCGACGTGTTCGGAGGCCGTTGTAGTGACGGCAATGATCGCCAAGGGCGCATCGATGGCGGCCGATGCGAAGAAGTTAGCCCTCTCTATAAAAAGAGAGGGTGCAAGCCTTTGAGAGGCTAATGCTTATACTCCAAATGATCTTCCTAGTGCCCCACAAGCTCTAAACTCTTCTTACTTGTCTTTACTTCAATCCTATTGTAAGAAGAGTGATCTTGGTTGTAAAGGTTACCTCCACCTAGCTTTGTGCAAAGGAGAGACCGATAGTGATTGGTTCACGAGTGATTCACCGAATCGGACGACTGATGGATTAGCGGCGAGCCTGTGAACCAATGCTATACCATCGTGTTTGTATTGCTTGCTTATATCTTGCTTGTCTTTTGCTTTGTATTTGTATATTCCGCTTGCGCTAACATTTTGTAGACGAGCAATTTACGACGTCCAACGTACGAGGGCTATTCACCCCCCTCTAGCCGGCCATATCGATCCCTTACATGAATCAATCACGCTCTTAGGAACCCAAAACCCATTTGAGCTCCTAGGGTTAATTAGGTATTCCTTAGGGATAACCTCCCTAGATACCCTCCTAATGTCCCTCTTAGGTTTGTTAGCCTTGGTCATTGTGGTCTTACCTAGGTTGACTCTAGAGGTAACTCCCCTTGCAACCTTCTTAGTGGCCACCCTAGGTTTCCTAGAAACCCTAGCCACTAGGCACAAACCTTGGTTACTCTTAGGGATAACTTCCCTAGTAACCTTAGTCTTCCTAGACCTAGATTGTGTTCCATAATCTAATGGAACATTATGATAAGTCATCTTAGGCTTAGGTTTGTGACCCAAACCCTTCTTGCCCTTAATTGACTTTTGTTTCTTGGGTCCTAGATGTTGACTTTGAGATATTGACCCTAGACTTTGACTATTAGACCCTTGCATTTGATTTTGCATAATCTTGAGGGTCTTTTCTAATTTCTCAAGCCTTGATCTCAAGGCTTGGTTCTCTAATTCTAATTGCCCAATTTTAGAATTTTGATTTAATCCTTGGGCATGGTTCTTCCTAGGCATATGCCTAGTCCATTTGGAATTAAAACCTAGGTGCTCTTGAACCTTTCTAATTGTCTCCCTAGGTAAAATTGGTCTAGTGTTATTTGACGTAGGTTTGTCCTTAGATGAATTGTTTTTAGGGACATTAGTCCCAAATTTCTCCTTATTTTCAAAATAAAAGTTCTTAGATCCTAAACAAATGTACTTGTGTTGGTGCAGTAGGCACCTAAATCGAACCTGAGTTTTGATTATAGAAAACGATACAAAGTTAAGCTCATGTCGTTATCTCACGAGCTGAATCGAGTGTGCAGAAAATTGCTATAGCTGGAGCTAAAGGCTAGCGACACCCGGAGGAAGCCGCAGTGGTCGGGCGACACTCGAGTGACTTCGGAGGGAACCGAAGGAATCGAGTGGAAGGCCGGAAGCAAAAGCAACACAGTAAGTATCGAGGTAAGCTCGTGTGTGCGAGTGTAAGTAAGGCCATATCCTCTTTACGGGGATGATCTTAAGCATAGATCCGACCAAAGACATCCTATAGGTGGTCTAGGTTGAGATCGGACGGTCGGAGGCCATTAAAATAATGTTTTTGTTAAGCTAACTTTGCCTTGCAGCTAGCATCAATCGACTACTGGAGGACTCATTGATCAGCCCAACAATGATCAGGAGGTTAGCATTCGACTGATGCTACCATCAGTCGACTGATGATGGCCATTAGTCGACTGATGGTCAAGGATCAGCCTCGAGGAGTCAAGTCTTATCACCATTTTTCAAGGAGCCATGTGCCAAAACTCTATTGGGTGAAGTTCCTCTCGAAAAGGGGCTCAAAGGCTATAAAAGGAGGGTCAATCCTAGGGTTTCTTTATCAATTCTAAGCTTCCAAAAGCCTCCGCCAAGCTGCAACTTTCCGACAACGAAGTGCTTCCTCTCCGACGTCTAGGTCTTGATTGCTTTCTTTTTGTAACATTGGTTTAATCTTTTATTTCAATTCATTACTGCAATTTCTCGGAGCTTTTATCGTAACGAGGAGAGGGGGAGTGTCCCTCTACCTCAAGCTTTGTTTTTATTTGTATCAATCAACTCCTACCTCTAACGAGGAGGAGTTCTTTAGTGTTTTTGCCCTCCGTACGTGGTCAAGGACCACTAGGGCCTTGGAGTAGTAGCCGAAGGCTACGAACCAAGTAAAAATATTTGTCTCCTTTATTTATTGCTTATCTTTCCACTGCAATTACTTATCTACTCAGGTTTTAACGAACGAACAAAAAAGAAAAGGGTTTTATCGCTATTCACCCCCCCCCCTCTAGCAATCCGCTTCGATCTAACAACTTGTTCCTATTAGCATGCTTTTCATAAATTGCAAGATAATTAAAATTCCTAGCATGCTTTTTAACATTTAAATTAGAAGGAGCATTATTTAGATATACCTTAGGGTTTGCCTTAGAGGCTCCCCCTACTTGTGATGCTCCATTTTGCCTCTTCCTTTCCCCCTTCGAGCATTGATTCCGGTAATGTCCCGATTGTTGGCACTTGAACCAAATGACATGCTCTTTGCTTCTTCTAGTGGGGGAATCGGCATCTTTTGATCTTTCTTGAGGTTTTGGTGCCGGAAGAGTCTTCTTGACTTTCTTTGGGCATTTTCTCTTATAGTGCCCAAATTCCCTACACTCAAAACACATAATGTTATTTTTATTTTGAATTACGGTGTTTGAGTTACCTATGTGTTGGATCGAAGCGGATCGCTAGAGGGGGGATGAATAGCGATAAAAACTTTTTTTTCGTTCGTTAAAAAACCGAGTAGATAATTAATTTGCAGCGGAAAAGATAAGCAATATAAAGAGAAGACAAATGTTTTACTTGGTTCGTAGCCTTCGGCTACTACTCTAAGGCCCTAGTGGTCCTTGACCACGTACGGAGGGCAAAAGCACTAAAGGAACTCCTCCTCGTTAGAGGTAGGAGTTAATTGATACAAGAAGGAACAAAAACTTGAGGTAGAGGGACACTCCCCCTCTCCTCGTATACGATAAAAGCTCCGGAAAAGTAGATGAACAACTGATAAAAACTAATACCGACGTACAAAAATAAAGAAAGTTAAACCTAGACGTCGGAAAGGAAGGACTTCGTTGTCGGAGAGTTGTAGCTTTGCGGAGGCTTTTGGAAGCTTAGAATTGTGTGAAAACCCTAGGTTAGGACCTCCTTTTATAGCCTTTGAGCCCCTTTTCGAGAGGAACCCTAGCCAATCATATTTGAGCACCACTCCCCTTGAAATTTGGTGATAAACCTTGACTCCTCGAGGCTGATCCTTTGACCAGCAGTCGACTGATGGCCATCACCAGTCGACTGCTGGCAGCATCAGTCGAGTGCTAGCCGTAGTCACCCGACTGATGGACGGCAGTCGAGTCCTTCAGGTTGGCAGTCGACTGATGCTGGCTGCAAGGCAATGTTAGCTTAAAGAAAACATTATTTCGATGGTCGTCGACCGTCCGATCTCGACCTAGACCACCTATGAGATGTCTTGGGTCGGATCTACGCTTAAGTCTTTCCCCGTAACGAGGATACGACCTTACTTACACTCGCACACACGAGCTTACCTCGATACTTACGTGTTGCTTTTGCTTCCGGCCTTCCACTCAATTCCTTTGGCTCCCTCCGAAGTCACTTGAGTGTCGCCCGACCACCGCGGCTTCCTCCGGGTGTCGCTAGCCTTCAGCTCCAGCTATAGCAATTTTCTGCACACTCGATTCAGCTCGTGAGATAACAACATGAGCTTAACTTTGTATCGTTTGCTATAATCAAAACTCAGGTTCGACTTAGGTGCCTACTGCACCAACAATCTCCCCCTTTTTGATTTATGGCAAACCCACATACAAAGTTAAGTGCATTAAGAAAAGATATGCATGAATGAGCAGGAGTGTTAAGAGCATGAATGAACAGGAGTATAAAAACTCTTTTTCAAGTGCTCCCCCTTGAGGAATCCTCCCCCTTGACCGAGGGTGAGTACTTGAGAAAGAGTTTTAACTCTCCCCCTTGACGTTTGCTACTAAAAAAGAATTAAGTAACCGAAATTACTTAATATTGGCCATAGTATTTAAAATAAATAAGTTTAAGTTAAGAATTCTTTGGCCTTTGAATAAGTTTTAACTTTTGGTTTAAATATGAAGTAAGAGTTTAAGTTGTCAAAAAAATTTGACCCCTTAACTTTGACCTTTTAACTTTGGCCTTTTTCTCCCCCTTTTGCCGTATATCGAAAAGAGTAAGGGGTGTGTGGAAAACAAAATAAGTGTTAAATTTAAAGTCCAAGCATGTTCCCCATTTTTTATTTTTAAAAAAAAATATACTGAAAATAAGCTCATCTATAAAATGTTCGACTCATATTTGGCTTGATTGATATGAAAGATCAACCAGTCCTGGTCAGAGTCGGTTAGTGTGTATGATTATACTCCATGGTTCATGGCGATGCACTAGATCTACATCTGGAACCAGGAGTAAGGTCCTAACATCTCACGCCCATCTACGTGGCTAAGTACACAAACACATTAGTCCTATGTGTTGTGAGATGTATTGGCTCCTTAAATCTATAGGTGCATGATATCTAAGGTATGTCCTATGCTAGTTCCATAAAAATGAAAATTTAAGAAATAGTAGTAAGAAAATATAATTTGCAAGTTCCTATTCTTCTACGCACATGCCCAATTTTCATCTTAATAGACTAAATTCGGCTTCGGGTAGGGGTTTAGTAAATAGGTCTGCTAAGTTAGACTTCGATTCAACGTATTCAAGTTGTATTGCTCCGTTGGCCACATGTTCTCGAATGAAATGGTGTTTGACCTCTATATGTTTGGTCCTAGAGTGACATATCGGATTCTTAGTAAGATTAATTGAACTAATGTTGTCTACGTGAAGTTTAGTATTCGTAAAGTCTAACTTAAAGTCGTGGAGTGTGTGCTTCATCCAAAGAAGTTGAGTGACACACTCACCCATCGCGATGTATTCAAACCGGTGGTAGATAAAGCAACACGGTGTTGCTTCCCTCGCACACTCACTAGACTCGGTAGAAGTTGACAACAACCACTCGTGCTCTTTCTATCGAGCTTACTACCGGCATAGTCCGAATCGGAGTAGCCGATTAGTTCGAACTCCGTAGATCTAGGGTACCAAATACCAACGTTAAGTGTACCCTTAAGATATCTAAGGATACGCTTAACTAGGGTTAGGTGAGACTCCTTAGCACAGGTTTGAAACCTGGCGCACATACTTACTGCGAATAGGATGTGGGGTCGACTCGCAGTTAAGTATAGGAGACTTCCTATCGCTCTCCTATAGTACTTTAAGTCAATGGACTTACTTTCTACGTCTTCTCCTATGTTAACATTAATCGCCATTGGGGTGTTTATTATCTTAGCGTCTTGCATTCCAAATCTTTTAATTAACTCCTTAGTGTATTTTTGTTGATATAGGTATATATCATCCTTAGTTTGTTTAATTTGTAGACCTAAAAAGAAACTTAACTCGCCTACCAAGTTCATTTCGAACTCACTTTCCATGAGTGAAACGAACTCGTTTAGTAAGGCTGAGTTAGAGGTTCCAAAAATTATATCGTCTATGTAAATTTGAGCTATGAATATTTCTTTACCTAAGGTTTTTACGAAGAGAGTTGGGTCAACTAAGCCTTGGTTAAACCCTTTTGACTTAAGATGGATTGAAAGTCTCTCGTACCAAGCTCGAGGAGCTTGTTTAAGTCCATAGAGAGCTTTCTTAAGTTTTAGAACATGGTCGTGTTTATCTAGATTTTCGAATCCGGGGGGTTGGCTAACATAAACTTCTTCTTTAATGTATCCATTTAGGAATGCCGACTTAACATCCATTTGAAACAGCTTAAATCCTCGATGTGCGGCATAAGCTAGCAACATTCGAATGGATTCGAGTCTAGCTACTGGGGCATAGGTTTCATTGTAATCTAAGCCTTCGACTTGACTAAACCCTTTGGCGACTAACCTAGCCTTGTTTCTAACTACTTCACCTTTATCATCAAGCTTATTTCGAAACACCCACCTTGTTCCAATTATCGTTTTGTCTTTAGGTGGTGGTACTAATTTCCACACTTCATTCCTAGTGAATTGAGCTAGCTCTTCTTGCATTGCAATAATCCAATCGGGATCAAGAAGAGCTTGTTCAATTGATTTGGGTTCTATCTTTGAAATTAAGGAAATTTGACTAAGGTTCCTATAGGATGCTCTAGTTCGAACTCCTAGATTAGGATCTCCTATCACTTGATCGATAGGGTGGTTAGTCCAATCCTAGATTGGGTTGGGTTTGTGTCACCTAATGCTTGATCAATGGGGTGACTTGGTTGAACACTAGTTTGGTTGGAGTCATCTATCACTTGATCAATAGAGTGACTTGGTTGACTTAGGTTAGGATTAACACTAGACCTGATCTCCGGATCAGAGTTAGGTCTAGTATGAATCGGCTCGCTAATTGGGGTTGCTGGGGGTTTTGTAGGTTCATGTCCTTCATCAAATACTACATTGATAGTCTCCTCGACTCTAAGGGTGTCGTGGTTATATACTCTATAAGCTCGACTTGTAGTCGAGTATCCTAGAAAGATTCCGGTGGAGGTTTTGGATTTGAATTTCCCTAGGTGGTTCTTAGTGTTTAAGATATGTACTTTACATCCAAATACCCTAAAGTACTAGATGTTGGGTACTTTATTGTGATAAATCTCGTATGAGGTCTTAAGGTGCCTCTTTACCATAAGGATCCTATTCTAGACATAGCATCGTGCTAACACTTGCTAAAACCTATCGTAGGTAGGCTAGCGGCTTCTTGTAGAGTTCGGTTTTTCCGCTCCACTAGGCCATTTTGTTAAGGGGTCCTAGGGCAAGAGAATTCATGGTGGTATCCGTTTAGGTTACAGAAGTTGGTGAACCTTTGATTTTCGAATTCACCACCATGATCGCTTCTAAGTCTTTTAACCTTAAGGTTTTTTTTATTCTCGATTAATTTGAATAGATTGATTAATTGATCTAGAGTATCATTTTTATGTTTGATGAACCTAACCCAGGTAAACCTGGAGTAGTCGTCAATTATGACTAAGCAATATTGACTTCTATTGAGTGACTTGGCTCCATGTGAATCGAATAGATCCATATGCAGGAGCTCAAGTACACTTGAGGTTCGTTCTTGGTTAGTTAACTTGTGTTGTGTCCTAGGTTGTTTTCCTTGTTGACAAGCATTACAGATTTTATTAACCAAGTTGTTGAGGTTGGGTAAGCCTCTGACTAAGCCACTCTGACTCATCTTGTGGACGAGTCTTGGGAGCGAGTGACCGAGTCATCGGTGCCACAACCATGATTCCTCTTCCTGTGTCATAAGACATTTGGCTGAGGATTTGATTAAGTTAATTGTATATATGTTATTTGTCCTAGTTCCTTTGAGTATTATTTTAGCTGTTTTATTTGTTTTAATTACACATTCATTTTCTAAAAATATGACTTTATAGTTATTGTCACATAATTGGCTTACGCTAAGCAGGTTATATTCAAAATTCTCTACAAGTAATACATTTTTAATAACAAAATTCGAGTTAAGCTCGATATCACCTGATCCGATGATTTTGAGCTTGCCGTTATTCCCAAAGGCTACCGATCCTTGTCGTTTGAATCGAAGCTTCGTGAATTTGAGTTGATCCCCGGTCATGTGTCGGGAGCAACCGCTATCCAACATCCATTGATCCTACACACAAGGTGGTTGGATTGGATGTTAGACTTTTTTTTAAAAAAAAAAATTGGTTGTAAGTTGTTAAACCTAGGTCATCTCACCTGTGTCTATATGATCAAGCATGTTATACTTATGTGTTTTTTGTGAGATGACTTCCAATTAAGTTGATTAAGTGGATTTAGGTTCAAGTAATTTTATGTTAGATTTGGATTTGACCCTAGGCTTGTCAAGTTTACCTTTTCAAGATCATGGCTTTCAGGTCGTGGCGAGGCGCAGAGGCCTTCTTTTATCGGATCATCGACCACTTCCTTAGACAAAGCCATTTTCAAGAAAATGATGACTTGACTCACCTAAGACTATTTCCTAGTCTAACTGGTTATTTTTGAAAAGAGGCTCCCCGAGGCTCAATCTTTTCGAAGAATTTTAGTTGGTTATGTTCGTGTTCTAAGTGAGTTCACAAGTTTTAAAGCACAAACTTTCTAAGTTAAAACATGCAATTTCTAAGTTAAAGCACATACTTTCTAAGTTAAAGCATGCAATTTCTAAGTTAAAGCACAAACTTTCTAAGTTAAAACATGCAATTTCTAAGTTAAAGCACAAACATGTTTTATACTGGCTCCCCCTAGACCGTTGAATCGGTTCGGTCTATAAAACATAGTGGATTTGGTCCTTGGGAATCCAGTACGGGTTGGATCCTAGAGTTGAAATCAAAAAGTTCTTAGGGACCCATGCTTGGACATGTTTCCTATGTCGACTTACAATCGACATATACGACCTATTAGTCGTGTTTGAGTTAAACCCTAGTCCAGCCTTGTTGTACACGACCCTTTGAGATCCAAGTAGGAGGTCAAGTCCTTTGGATCCCGAAGTGAACCTTTCCAACGTGTTCCTAAGATCTTCGACTTGACTTTTCAAGAGTGAGTTCTCAACTTCGAGTTTTTCAACCCGAGTTGAGTCCTTCTCTTGAACTCGACTAGTCGAAGAGGTTAGGGAGACCTTGTGTTTGAGGAGTTTGACCTCCTCAACCAGGGTCTCGACCTTGGACTCAGATTTAACTAATTTCCTAGACAAAAACCTAACCATATTTTGTAAAGTATTAAATAAAGTTCGACTTACTTTAAGGGTATCTTTTGAACCGGATGCGTATCCGTGGCTTGACTTGAAGGTAGCTTCATAGTCCGAGTCATCCTCAGGTTCTGACTCAAGTTCAGGTTCAGTCTCCGTGTCTGACTCAATTGATTTCGCCATGAAGACGTGGTCTTCGTCTTCTTCAGATGACGCTTCTTCCCATGTCGCGTTAAGGGCCTTCTTGTGCTTAGGTTCTTTGTGGTTGAGCTTGGGGCACTCGGACTTGATATGTCCAAACCTGTTACACTCATAACACCTAATATTAGAACTTTTAGGTTTACCTTGGTTGGGTCGAGTTGTGGTTCGCCTTAGTCCCTTGGCTATCCTTGAGCTAGGTTCATTAGCTCGATCGATCAGTCCGGGTAAACTTCTTCTTGGACTCGTCTTCCTCCTCGGTTGGTGGTGGCTTGCGATTTTCTTCTTCTTTGAACACCCAAACAAGGCTATACCCCTCTCGGGTTCGAGTTGGAATTGGGTGCTCATGTAATTCGAAATCTGAGAATAATTCATCTAACCTAATTTTAGAAAGATCTTTGGAGACCTTGTAGGCATCGACCATGGATGCCCACAAGGTAGTCCTCGGAAAAGAGTTTAGAACATACCTTATAAGGTCGCGGTTTTCGACCTTTTGCCCGATTGCGTGTAGGTTGTTGACTATGTCTTGGACACGGGCGTGGAGTTGCGTTGCGGACTCGTGTTCCTGCATTTTTAGTGTGTACAATTTATTGAACAACAAATCGCGTTTGCAAACCTTAGCTTGATCCGATCCTTCGTGTAACTCGATTAGTTTTGTCCAAAGATCCTTTGCGCTTATGAAGGGGCCGACGCGATTTAGCTCCTCCTTGGATAGGCCGCATTGGAGGATTTGTGTTGCCTTGGCGTCGGCTTCGACTTCTCGTTTTGTCGCAATGGTCCATTGATCATAATCCAAGGAGTCACCCACTTCATTAGTCGGAAGTGTGAAACCCGTTTGGATTATGATCCACATCTCGATTTGGGTTTTGAGAAAGCATTCCATCCGACTCTTCCAATAACGGAAGTCATCTCCATTGTAAAACGGAGGTCGGACGGTGCTAAAACCCTCGAGATGGGCCATTAGAACAAAAGACCGAAGGAGACGAAGACGAAGAAACTAGCAACGACAAAAACATAAAAAAAAAAGTACCAAGACTCGCGTCTTGGATTAGTAGTGCGGGAGAAAACTTAACAAAGCGAAATAAATAGAAATAAACAGAATTAAAAGAACAATAAATCTGTAAAAATGGCTAGATTGGTGGTTTCACCAAATCTTAGCAACCCCCGGCTCTGATACCAATTGTTGGATCGAAGCGGATCGCTAGAGGGGGGGGTGAATAGCGATAAAAACTTTTTTTTCGTTCGTTAAAAAACCGAGTAGATAATTAATTTGCAGCGGAAAAGATAAGCAATATAAAGAGAAGACAAATGTTTTACTTGGTTCGTAGCCTTCGGCTACTACTCCAAGGCCCTAGTGGTCCTTGACCACGTACGGAGGGCAAAAGTACTAAAGGAACTCCTCCTCGTTAGAGGTAGGAGTTAATCGATACAAGAAGGAACAAAAACTTGAGGTAGAGGGACACTCCCCCTCTCCTCGTATACTATAAAAGCTCCGGAAAAGTAGATGAACAACTGATAAAAACTAATACCGACGTATAAAAATAATAAAGAAAGTTAAACCTAGACGTCGGAAAGGAAGGACTTCGTTGTCGGAGAGTTGTAGCTTTGCGGAGGCTTTTTGGAAGCTTAGAATTGTTGTGAAAACCCTAGGTTAGGACCTCCTTTTATAGCCTTTGAGCCCCTTTTCGAGAGGAACCCTAGCCAATCATATTTGAGCACCACTCCCCTTGAAATTTGGTGATAAACCTTGACTCCTCGAGGCTGATCCTTTGACAAGCGATCGTGATGGCCATCATCGATCGGCTTGGCGGCATCGATCGAGTGCTAGCCGTAATCACCGGGATGGGCGGCGGTCGAGTCCTTGAGTTGGCGGTCGGTGATGCTGGCTGCAAGGCAATGTTAGCTTAAAGAAAACATTATTTCAACGGTCGTCGACCGTCTGATCTCGACCTAGACCACCTATGAGATGTCTTGGGTCGGATCTACGCTTAAGTCTTTCCCCGTAACGAGGATACGACCTTACTTACACTCGCACACACGAGCTTACCTCGATACTTACGTGTTGCTTTTGCTTCCGGCCTTCCACTCAATTCCTTCGGCTCCCTCTGAAGTCACTTGAGTGTCGCCCGACCACCGCGGCTTCCTCCGGGTGTCGCTAGCCTTCAGCTCCAACTATAGCAATTTTCTGCACACTCGATTCAGCTCGTGAGATAATAACATGAGCTTAACTTTGTATCGTTTGCTATAATCAAAACTCAGGTTCGACTTAGGTGCCTACTGCACCAACACTATGGTGGTGGTAGGTGCCGGAATTGAAGCTTCTTCATCTTGACCGAATGTGGAAGCTTCTTCTTGTTGCTCCGGAGTGGAAATTCTTTCCTCCCCCTCAATCCTAGAGGTGGAGGTTTCTTCTACTTCTTCCACCTCCTCTTCCACCGATCCGGAAGTTGACTCCTCTTCAACTTCCGACTCCTCAAGCTCTTTAGATGATGATGTATTTGCTTGAGCTTGAGAGGGTGAGCACTCCTCTTCTTCTTCTTCTTCTTGGATTGATGATGGACTCTCAACCTCCAAGTCCTCACTTCCTTGTGAGAATGATGTGTTTGCCTCTTCGGTCCCTTCCTCTTGGACCGGTGATGGACTTTCATGGAGCTTTGCCACTTGGCTCCATAGCTCCTTGGCATCTACATAATTTCCTAACATGCACAAGATATTGTTAGGTATTAAATCGATTAAAAACTTCAATACCTTATCATTTTTCTCAAAGGCTTGGACTTGCTCTTCGGTCCATCTCTTTTTCTTGAGGAACCCTCCCTTTGGTCCTATTGGATAGCTATATCCCTCCATTAAAATTGACCATTCTTCGAAGTCCCTCATCATTAGGAAGTCTTCGATCCTTGCCTTCCATTGTCTAAACCCTTCTTGTCCATAGAAGGTATAAGGTGTGTTGATATCCCATCCTAGTTGCTCTTGAACTTCCATCTTCCCTCTAGATTCTTTAGCTCTCGGCGGTTAGTCCGTAGAAGAGCCCCGGGCTCTTATACCAATTGTAAAAGATTTGAGGCCGCTAGAGGGGGGTGAATAGCGATGTGTTCGTTCTATGATGAAATCGTTGCATTTGTCTCTACAATTTCGTTAGCGCAGCGGAAATAGAAATAATACAATAACGAAACAAAACAAACACAACTCACAACACGAGATATAACGTGGTTCGGAACCGAATGATTCCTACTCCACGGATCGAGCTCTAAAGAGCTCTAGTGATGAACACGCACTCACTAATCACAAATAACTCCTTCTCGACACAAGTCAGAGGTGGAGAAACCTCGTACAAGGATTACACTAAGTAATACAAAAGATACAAGCTAATACAAGTAAGAAATACAATGCAAGTAAAGAAAAACACTTTACAAGAGCACTTTGGTTGCTTGATCTTTGGTTGCCTTGGACTAGCCTTGAAAAACTGGAAGAGCACCAACTATTCCCCTTCAAATCGCCCAAGAAAACCCTTGTTTAGAGCCTTCCACGAACAACTACTTTTATCCTCCATCGGGCTGGATTTTCGCCTGACAGTCGACTGCCATAAGGCCCCAGTCGACTGCCAACACTATAGCTGTGAGACAATGGCTTAATCCACGTTGGACAAGTTCCAACGAATCTCTTGGCAATCGACTTCCAACATTGGCAGTCGACTGCCAGCGCCCGTAGCCGACTGCCCAGTCGGCTACGAAGCATTCTGTGCTCATGGATGAACCATCAGTCAACTGTCGTCCATGGAAGTCGACTGATCATCCCAACAGTTGACTGCTACCAATGAGCAGTCGACTGCCAGCACATTTTTAGGCCCAAGCCATAGTCGAACTCAAGTCGACTCACGACAGTCGAACCAGCCATAATGTCAATCGACTGCCAACCTCAAAGATGAGGTTTTAACCCAAGTATGGTGTCCCCATACTTGCTAGACCACCCTTAGCCTAGACCTAAGCCTTCTAGCCACCTCCATCAGTCTTATGCCTCTCGGATCCCTCTAAGTCATCCATGACTTGTTCATCCATCGCGCTAGCCTTCAGGTGCTTCCATCGGCTATGTCATACTAACAGTGTCTACACCGCCAAGGGACATTGAACTTACGCCGCCAAGACTCCGCTTGGACTTTACGCCGCCAACCATTAGACTTATGCTGCCAAGACTCCACCCTTGGACTTTAGGCTACCAATATCAAACCCCTTGGACTTCTCAAATGCCAAGACTCAAGCTTGGACTTTCCCTTGCCAACCCATGTTGGACTTTCCATGCCAAGACCCATGCTTGGAGTTCCCTTGTGCCAAGTACTCAAGACTTGGACTTTCCCAAATGTCAAATGTCCCACTTGGACTTTCCATGCCAAGTACCCATGACTTAGACTTTACCTTGCCAAGACCCATGCTTGGACTTTCCCATAATCACATGGTCAACCCTAGTCAACCATCAAAGTCTCCCTCGAGTCAAACTCGAGTCTGGTCAATTATAACCTGGATCGATTGTATAAATATCTCCCCAAAACATTAATCGACATCAATGTCAAACATCAATGTCAGACATACTTTGTCAAACCACTTTGTCAAACATCAAAACATCACTCGAGTCAAACTCGAGTCTGGTCAATCGTGACCTGGGCCGATTGCACCAATATTTTTGACATTATGATCCATTTGACAGTCCTTTTACCTCGTGAAGCTATGTTGACTGGGCCAGTTTCGTCACAATGGATGTATCCCTTTGAGTGATATTTGGGAAGGCTAAAAAAATATGTTCGTAATAAAGCACGACCTGAAGGATCTATTGCAGAAGGGTATATTGTAAATGAGGCCTTGACTTTCAGTTTGTTTTACATGAGTCAAATTGAGACAAGTTTTTTCTAGGCCGAAACGGAATAAAGATGTCCAACCATCAAAATGCAATTTAAGTGTTTTCTCACAGGAAACAAGAGTCTTTGGCAACTAACAAAGTCTAAAATTGCCATTGTCATTGGTTAAGAAAGTACATTGGTACATTCTGAATAATTGTAAAGAAGTCGACCGATATTGAAAGTAAGTGTTTACATTAAGTTATTACTTTAATTCTATTTCATTCACAGAGTTTAAATTGATTAAGTTTTATACAGTGAGCATCTACAACTTGTGTCCCAAAAGGTTCATGCTGATCAAGTGATGCAAAATCATGAGCGAGATTTCCCACTGTGGTTTAGGGATAAAATTATAACGCTAACAAATTTAACAAATTCAGAGATCACAGATGAGTTGTATTATTTAGCAATGGGACCTGATGCTGAGGTTCAACTATATGATGCATGCATAGTAAATGGGATTCGATATCATACAATATCCCATGATTCACGCAGAACTACTCAGATTAGTGGAGTCAGTGTACCATCCTCTGACGATGGGGACAATTTGGATTTTTTTGGTGTGTTGAAGGATACGGTCCAAATATTTTACTCTTTCAGGTATAAAGTTCAATTATTTTGGTGTGAATGGTTCCAATGTAATCCAAAAAAAAAAAAATCGTTGGTGGAAGAGTATGATCTCACGTGTATTGACACTTCTAAAATATGGTATGATGATGACTCATTCATTTTGGCAAACTAAGCAAATCAAGTGTATTATTTGAATGATATCAAATGTGGAGGTCATTGGAAGGTCGTGCAAAGGGTTCACCACTGCGATATATACGAAGTAATTGAAGTTGATGAAGTATCTGAAGATTTTAAGGGTGGTAATATCTTGATCATGGAGCCAAACCAAGAGATTTCATCTAATGATTCATCTTTAGTAGTCAGTGAAGACTTAGCAATAACTCAACTTTGTCGATTAGATGTTGAACATCACCAAATTGATATGGCAAATGCACAAGTGGATCTAGATATGGGCACTCAAAGTAATCGTATTGCCAATGGTGAAGATAGTGAAATTGACAGTGAGGCGGATGATTATTTATCCTTTTTAAGATGATGATAGTGATTAGATGTATTTACACGGTATTTATATTATTCTTCATTTATATTTTATGTATTTAATATAATCTTTTATTATACGTCGATCTGTATATAATGCTTATATCACAACTATGCTGGCTAAGATAATTGAGCACCCCCCAGTTATGCCTACGTCTGACAATGACAGTGCTCCTGCTCCTACTGGTTAGTTATGTGGTTTTAAGTATGTATATTTTGTTTTCTATATATTTAACTTGTTAATTGTTAACATTCTTTGATTTATAGTTCATCTGGCACGTAGAGAGACACGAGGCACACACTCCGATCAGCTCCGACGACAAATCGAGGAACGGGATAGATTACCCATTACATTTTGTAAGAGCGATGGTCACCCTATCGGGACCAATGCAGTTGCTTTTATGACAGATTTAGATCTGTCAATTAAAAAGTTCACTCCCCTACAAGCTAAGAGTTGGAAGCATATCCCCGCAGATAATAAACAGATGATATATGATCGATTATCTATAAGTACGAGTATTTTTTTATTTAAAGAATCAACCATCATTCGTTATTAAAATTCAATATTGGTATTTTTCAGGCTACTTTCGATATTAGTTTTGCCGAGGAGGCAACGTCGGTAAGGAAGGAGACCGACAGATTAATGAGTGCAAGGTACAGAGATAATCGAAATAAAATGCACACTCATTATAAGAGTCTACTGCATCTTCCCCCCACCGAGCGGCGGCATCATATGCCGAGCGATTTTTATGAGACGCAAGAAGATTGGAATTATATGTGCAATCTGTTTGAATCAGAGAAATTTCAGGTAACTCAATCTATACCAATTATCTGAGTTATATATAAATTAAAATATGTGCAACTCATGTTTTAAGTTTTATCTTAACAAATTTTGATATTATAGAACCGATTGGTAATAAATGCCCAAAATTGAGCACAATTACCATTTACCCATCGAGGTGGCTCAAAATCATTCATCCAGTACAGTTACGACGGTGTAAGTACAAATTTTATAGGTACAATATATTGATTGATATTTTTAATATTAACACATTATAATATTTTTCAGATCGATTAGGCTCAGAGAAAAGATCGGATTACTGTCTTTAATACAACCCACTGTACCTCGCCAAAAGGATAGAGTGGGGAGAGAGCCGAGGCTGCATACGTAAGATATAATCCATAAAATTTAGTAAAGTTATTTTTAAATATTAGTAATTCTTTGTAAACATATTGATAATGTGTTTTGTTATTCTTAGAGTGAAATGGTGAGACTGCGAGATGAACACATCCAGTCACAAGAAACCGGAGATGACATTGATGCAGTTCAAATTATAGATCAGGTGTGTGATCAAGTACTCGGTGTTCGCTCTAGATATATTAGAGGACTTGGAAGTGAGCCAAAACCAGTTAGATCCACTTCTTCATATGCCAGCTCCTCCTCCAGAACAACTAACGCAGCACTGCGTGAACAACTTCAGTCCACCCAAGAGGAGCTAGCAAACACTCAAGCTCGATTAGCTAGCACCCAAGATGAGTTGGCATCAATGAGATCAAGACAAGATATGTTCGAAGCAATTCTAAATTGGCTTACACCTGGAGCATTACAATCATTGATGTATGAGTCATCTTCAGCTCCACCTCCTCCTCCACCTTAGAGTTTGTGAACATTTATATTTTGAGCAAGTGAAATTGTGCTCGATTTGAATATGTTTGCATTTTAATACTATGAATTTGTGAAAATGATGTTTTGGACTTTAAATTTGATGTTATGTTAATTGTTTTTAAATGTATATGTTGTTTTTATTGTTTTAGTTGTATGTTGTTAAGTTAAATTGTGTGGTTGATATTGTATTACAGGATTTTGAATACAAATAAAATGAATTTTGGAAATCTATATTTTCATGGTTAGTGACGACTTTTTAATATTTTGTCACTAACGGTCGATATACGACTACAAGATTTTGAGGGTTAGCGACGAAATTTATAGTTTCGTCGCTAAATTTGGGGTATCAGTCGAGTCGCCAGTCGATGCATTCGACTGCTGTAGGACTTTAGCGATGAAATTTATACATATCGTCGCAAAAGTATCTCTAGTAGAGGTGTCAGTCGAGGTGCTCCCACTTCTATGGCTGGCCAAAAAATAGATGTTAGCGACAAAATTTATTAATATCATCGCAAAAGTATCTCCAGTTGAGGCGCCAGTCGAAAGGCTCCCGCTTCTGTGGTTGGCCAAAAAATAGATTTTAGCGACAAAATAAGGTGTTTTCATTGTTAACATCCAGCTGAATCGCTAGTCGAGTTGTGGGCGACTAATGTTTAGTGACAATTATTTATATTTCGTCGCTAATATCGATGATTTTCCTATTTTTCGGTGTCGAGATTTTGTGATGAAATATTTATTTTTGACGACGTTTCCATTTCCGTCGGTAATATTAATGACGAAAATATTTTAATTCATCGATAATTTGTCTTAGCGACAAGCTTATTACGATGACTCTAGCGATGAAAGTTTTTCATCGTAAAATGTATTTAGCGGCGAAGTTTTGATATTAGAGACGAAAATAATTCGTCGCTAATTTCTCTTTTTCTTGTAGTGGAAGCAAGTTCCACCCAAGAGCAAGAAAGGTTTGGGTCACAAACCTAAGTCCAAGGAGATCTATCATAGTGTTCCATTCGATTATGGAACACAACCTAAGTCTAGGAAGGCTATGGTTACTAGGGAGGTCATCCCTAAGGGTAACCATAGTATGTGCCTAGTGGCTAAGGTTTCGAAGAAACCTAGAGAGGTCACTAAGAAGGTTACAAGGGGAGTCACCCCTAGAGTTAACTTAGGCAAGACCCAAATGACCAAGGCTACCAAGCCTAGAAGGGTCATTAGGAAGGTATCTAGGGAAGTTATCCCTAAGAAATACCTAGTAACCCCAAGGAGCTCAAATAGGTATTGGGTTCTTAGGAGCGTGATCGATTCACGCTAAATGGGTGATGTTGTGCCAACTTTAAATGGATGGGTAGTTAACCTAACCATGGGAAAGGTGGCACTTTAGGTCATTTTCAAGGTTATGGGTACCTTAGAAATAATTTTGATCATATATCCTAAAGGATTTTAGGATGTGCCAATATCATTTAAGAAGTTTGAAAAACTAATCAAATTAGCACAAGTTAGGTCTTAGAGTCATGGTGTGTCATTTTGGGTTTTTGGCACACTTGGGGGATAAGTGATTATATGACAAAATAAACTTAATAATAACAAATGGCAATCAATATTAAAATTTAGGTATTGTTATACCTATATCTTTTATTTGTCATGCTTTATTTATCATATGTCATGTCATGACATCATATTTATTTAAATCATATAAAATGTCATGATTAATTTCTAGGATTTAGTTTTGTATCATGTATGTTTAGTTTTTATCTATATGTCATGACATCATGATTTTTGACACATGCTTATTTATGCTATCATTTTATGTCATAATCATCATTCATGCATTTAAGGTAATTAAAATTGATATAAGGACTATGGCATGACTTGAAGTCTCATATATAAGGGAATCAAGTAGTGTTGCCTTATAAAATGCATGAGGCCTTAGATTAGGATGAACAAAACTCACATCTCACATCAAATTGGCATGTGTGTGATTTTAAACACCCTAGACACATGTGAGATGCTAGGAAATGAGTTAAGTTCAAGGTGCATAGTTTTTGCATCTAAATGAACTCAAACTCATCTTATACTATGGGTGAATCAAGGGAAAAGCTAATTTGTAAGTCATGTGCATTGAGCCCATTGATCATGATCTAATATAGGTTTTTAAAAATATTTTAAAATCATTTTAGAAAATCTTAGTGAAGTCTATCTTTTGATAGCAATCACCATTGATGAAGTTGATACAAAGTAGGGTCAAACATTGAAACTTTTCAATGGTTTTGAACATTGTGTCAATCTCATTATTTTATGGGTATTTTATTTTTCCAATATTTTTTACCCATTATGATTGACCTAAGTATTATACGTATGAAGTTTCAATATTTTTAAAATTACGTATAATTACTTATATATTTTCCAATTTCATTTTCTGTTTCTGATTTCTATATTTTGCAGATATCAATCGACTACCACTTGTGGGCAGTCAACGGATGCATAGGACAGTCGACTGTTGACTGACAGAGTCGACTGCTAACACTGATTTCGTGTAAACAAGGATGTTTAGCTCATATTTCAGCTATGTTAGGCTACCCTAACTGCTCCTAACTCTAGGATATGCTTTAGAAAGCATTAGAAATGGTGGAAATCTATTGGACATGGATTAGGATAGTTGTTTGGGTGTGTATCAAGTTTAAGGTGTGTGAAAGTTCAAGGTTGAACTTTTAACCTTAATTTCAATTAGTTAGTGTTCTTATAGGCTTAGGGACTCTCCAAGGACATTGTTGGTGCAATAGTCAAGGGGGAGCAAGCCTTTAGGGCGAGGTTATTCATCATGGGATGATGGATGAATTCTTCCTCATGAGGGGGAGAATTAGAAAATGGGAGAATGTGAGATGCCCAATTTAGAAATTGGGAGAGTTTGAGGATAGTCTCTCTTTAGTGATATGAGACTTATTACTAGGAAGAGTGAAGGCATCCTAGGTGTTTTTGGACCAAGGGAGAGATTGTAAGATCTCATTGGGATATGAGACATTGACACCCTTGGGAAGAACCTTTTTGATGTATGTCAAAAACGGAGAGAATTGATGAGAAAATCAATGGGAGAATTTGAGATTACCAATTTAGGAGAATTGGTAAGGAGATTTGAGTTAGGTGGCCTAACTCAAAGTTGTTTGTGGTTTTTGTCAAACATCAAAAAGGGGGAGATTGTTGGTGCAATCAGCCCAAGTCACGATTGACCAGACTCGAGTTTGACTCGAGTGGTATTTTGATGTTCGACAAAATGTATGACAATGTGATTGTCATGGGAAAGTCCAAGGCATGGGTACTTGGCATTGAAAGTCCAAGTGGGACACTTGGCAGTGGGAAAGTCCAAGTCATGGGTACTGTTGGGGATCCTTGGAAGGCTAGAGGGGGGGTAAATAGCTTGTTTTTGTTTCTACAAAAATGGTTAGCGGAAGAACAACAAATACAATAGTAATAGAAATGAAAATACAATGCTAACACAAATCCTTTACGTGGTTCGGAGATAACGCTCCTACTCCACGGCGATCCTTAAGGTGGACCAACCCAAGCGATTCCACTAAGAAGCTTTCTCTTTTACAAAACCCTCCTCTTCTTACAAAAGATGTAGATGAAGATTAGAGAGGAGGAGGGGAATTAAAACACTTAGAAAGCTTAAAGAATTCGTGGGGGCTTGAGAGAATGATCAAAATGTAAACATTAACCCTCTCAACCACCCCAAGCCCTCTTTTTATATAGAGAGGGTTGTTTTTCCCGTTGGGCCATGATCAGTCGACTGATGTATAACATCAGTTGACTGTCGTTGAAGCCAACGACTTTTGACGAGGTGAATCCACAAAGATATGCAGCCGCCATTTCCAACGGCATTCTAATCGGATCGATGAAGCGCGATCGGTAGTGATCCCTAGACGAGTCGGCGAGACTCCATTCTGCGTCGTCGACGATGATCATTGCCGGTAGGATGATCGACATCATCATCGATCGCCAAGAGTTGGCAGTCAACTAATCATTAGGGTTTCAGCCTGATTCAGTCGAACATCTGATCAGTCGAGTGATACAATATATCAGTCGACTGATAGTTGTCAAGTATGATAATTTTATACTTAAATTAACTCCCTAGACCTAGACTCAACCTTCTAGCTCTTCCTTAAGCCTTGCACCTCCAGGATCCCTCCGAGTCCGCGACTTGTTCATCCTTTACACTTGCTTCCAAGAGCTTCTTTCGGTTTCGTCATGTCTTGGGTTTTTCTTTTCTAAAGTACACTTGGACTTTACGTCGCCAAGACTACAAGCTTGGACTTACACTGCCAAGACTTTCCTTTGGACTTCCTTTGCCAAGGTCCGCTTGGACTTTATGCTGCCAAGACTACATGTTTGGTCTTATGCCGCCAAGCCTTTTCCTTGGACTTCTTTTGCCAAGATCACACTTGGACTTTTCTTTTACCAAGTCTTTATACTTGGATTTTTCCTGTCACTTAATCATGTTAACAATTAGATCACAAATGTTGCCTAACTTAGATGATTATCCAAACATCAAAACATATAAATGCTTGAGGCATTGTTGCACCAACAATCTCCCCCTTTTTGATGTTTGCCAATCATTTAAGTTAGGTCTTAAAAAATTTTCAAAAATAAACATCACATGTCAACATGTATTAATGTGAATTCCTAACTTAAATCATCCTTCTCCCCCTTTGACATACATAAAAAAGAGAAGGACTTAATACAAATAAGTTCATGAAATTTATAATGCCTTAAAATAAGGTATAAAATAGAATGAAAGCTCCCCCTTAATACAAGACATAGGTTATGATGTGTGAATAGCATGTTCAGCAAAGCATAAACAAGAAATATGAAACTATGTCCTATCTTTGCACCAACAATATAAAGTTAGGGGATTAAAATTTATATCTATGAAGCTCCCCCTAAAACATTGCATTATTCAATCCTAAAACCTCTTTTTATAGAAGATTATCATACCATAGTTTTAGGACACTTAAGGTCAAGAAACAGTACTGATTTGCTTAATTTCAGGGTAGTTTGTCCAACTTTAGGGTAGTTTGCCCAATTCCAGGGCAATTCACTAAATTCCAGGGTAGTTTACTGAATTCCAAGGCAGTTTAGGCATTCTAGGGAAGTTTAGCTTGCCAGGGAAGTTTAGCTTAGCAGGGCAGTTTAGCTTGCCAAGGCAGTCTGCCAGGGCAGTTCTGCTAGGGCAGTTTTGCCAGGGTAGTTCTGCCAGGATAGTTTCGCCAGGGCAGTTCTGCTAGGGTAGTTTTGCTAGGGCAGTTTTGTCAGGGCAGTTTTGCCAAGTCAATTTGCCAATTTGTAAAGAAATAGAGTATTAGTCGACTGAATATCTGATTCAGTCGACTGATACGCCTAAAATCCGAATTTCAACCTTTTCATCCCAACTTAAGAAATGCGTTAAAAATTCTAGAAACCTCAAAAAATCACGAAATTTTATGTACACATTTCTGAAATCATTATTTATCAAGGAAAAATAATTTGAAAAATATATGTTTTCCATATTTTAAGATTGATACAAACTTGGAAACTAACAAAAGTTCTAATGTTTTACAAACTTTGTATCACTTTTGTATTCTACTTGAAAATTATTTTTCAAAATATGATAAACATAGTTTAAATTATATTTTATTTGACATTTCAAATCATATTCTTGGAGATATATGCATATTAATTGTGCATAAGTCTTCCCAATGATTGGTCCAATGAAGGAATAATGTCTCTAGATGACACTTTGGTTCATAGTAATGCATCATAACAAGCATGATGAACCAAGTGCGTCTTCCTAACATCTCACATGTTGTCTAAGTTGCTCAATACAAAAATCATGGTTTCTTAGGTGTTTGTGAGATGTTTAAAGGTATAAATCCTAGAATTTCTATAGGATCATGCAAACCTACACCTTTATTCAACTAAGCACATCCCAAGTTCTCTCATAAGTGATGAAAATTCTACTTCGGGGAGAGGCTTGGTAAAGATGTCGGTTGGGTTGGACTTAGATTCAATGTAATTGAGCTCAATGTCCCCCTTTGCCACATTATCTCTAATAAAGTGATGTTTCACTTCAATGTGCTTAGTCCTAGAGTGATGCACCGGATTTTTGGTCAAATTTATGGTGCTCATATTATCACAAAATACTTTTATGTTGGAGTAAAGTAGCTCATAGTCCTCTAAAGTATTTCTCATCCATAGTAGTTGAGCTACACAACCACCCATAGCTACATACTCGGCCTCGGTGGTGGATAGGGAAACATAAGGTTGCTTCCTACTACTCCGACTAACTAGGGAGGACCCAAGGAATTGGCATCCACCACTAGTACTCTTCCGATCCAATTTGCAACCAGCATAATCGGAATTGGTGTACCCAACCAAATCAAAAGACCTAGTCCTAGGGTACCATATTCCTATATTTAGTGTGCCTTTAATATATCTTAAGATTCTCTTAACGGCAACTAAATGAGATTCTTTAGCACATGATTAGTACCTAGCACACATTCCAACCGCAAATAAAATATCGGGTCTACTAGTGGTTAGGTAGAGGAGGCTACCAATCATACTTCTATAAAGCTTTGAATCTATTGATTTTCCTTCATTATCATTATCTATTTTAGTGTTGGTTGCCATAGGGGTTGACACTACCTTAGCATTTTCCAAACCAAATTTCTTAATTATTTTTTTAGCATATTTGGTTTGGTAAATATAAATTCCTTCACTTGTTTATTTGACTTGTAATCCTATGAAGAAATTTAGTTCCCCAACTAGACTCATCTCAAACTCATTTTACATATTCTTGATAAAGTCTTGAAGGAGTTCATCATTTGTTGACCCAAAGATAATGTCATCAACATATACTTGGGCCACAAAGATGTCCTTTGATGTTGACTTTATAAATAGAGTTTGATCTACATTACCCCTCCTAAAGTCTTTAGAGACCAAGAAAGATGACAATCTTTCATACCAAGCCCGGGGAACTTGTTTCAAACCATACAAAGCTTTCCTAAGCTTGTATACATGGTTTGGATAGTCTATGCTTTCAAACCCGGAAGGTTGTTCTACATATACTTCCTCCTTAATGAACCCATTTAGGAATGTCGACTTTACATCCATTTGATGGAGTTTAAAGCCCATGTAAAAGGCATATCCTAATAGGATCCTAATAGACTCTAACCTAGCAACCGGGGCATTTGTTTCATCATAGTCAAGTCCTTCAACTTGATTAAAGCCCCTTGCAACTAACCTAGCTTTGTTTCTTGTGATATTCCCTTGGTCATCTAGTTTGTTCCTAAAGACCCATCTTGTGGTAATGATGGTGTTGTCATTAGGTCTAGGAACTAACTCTCATATTTGACACCTTTCAAATTGAGCCAATTCATCTTGCATTGCTAAGATCCAATCCGGATCAAGTAATACATCATTGATTATTTTAGGCTCAATTTGAGAGATTAGTGCTATATGACTAGAGGGATCTCTATGAAATGACCTAGTCCTAACACCTTGAGATAATTCTCCTACAATTTTATCTAGAGGGTGATTTTGATAAACTCTTATTGTTCTAGGAGGTGTATTAAATTGATTTTGATCATGATTATCCTCAACTCTTCTTTCATCATCGGAATCACCTCTTACTCCTCCTTGATTCAACTCTCCCCCTTGATCATTACCCCCTAAAGTCAAATCTTGAAATTTTTGGGTAATTTCTTGATTTTTGTCATTGATATCATCATCAATGGAGGATTTCCTAGGGTATGCATTAGAGGTTTCATCAAATTGGACATTTGAAGATTTCTCAATCTTTTGAGTTCTTTTATTATAAATTTTATACCCTACACTAGTGGATGAATATCCAACTAGGATTTTCTCATCCGCTTTGGACTCAAATTTACCTAGGTTGTCTTTGGTGTTTAAAATATAGACTTTGCATCCAAAAACCTTAAAATAATGAATTGTTGGAATTGTACCATTCCATAATTCAAATGGAGTTTTTCCTAAAAACCTATGAATTAAAACCCTATTTTGGATATAGCAAGCAGTGTTGACCGCTTCCGCCCATAAGTAGCTAGGTAAAGAATATGCATTAAGCATAGTCCTAGCCGCTTCTTGTATAGCACGATTTTTTCTTTCCACAACCCCATTTTGTTGGGGTGTTCTAGGACAAGAAAATTCATGCTTGTACCCTTGTTCTAGGCAAAAGTTTGAGAAGTTGGAACTCTCAAATTCTCCACCATGATTACTACGGATCCGGTTGATTTTGAGTTTCCTTTTATTCTCTACTCTCTTGCTAAATCCTATGATTATTCCTAGGGTTTCATCCTTATTTTTCATGAAAAATACCCAAGTAAATCTAGAAAAATCATCAACTATCACTAAGCAATATTTACTACCAATCATGGAAGGAGTACTATGACAATCAAATAAGTCCATATGCAATAGTTCTAAAGGTAAAGCGGTACTAAGTAAAGTTTTACCTTTGTGTGATGATTTTGATTGCTTCTCCTCTTGGCATGCATCACACATTTTATCCTTGAGATACTTGATTTTTGGCAACCCCTTGACTAACTTCATTTTGGCTATTTTGGCAATGTTCTTCATATTGATGTGCCCTAGCCTCCTATGCCAAAGCCAACTCTCTTCTTCCTCTTTTGCAATAAGATACTTAGTAGAAGCATTAGTAGCATAGGATAAATCAACATAATATATATTTGATTTCCTAAAACCTACTAACATGCAATCATTTAAAGTTTTGTGTCTTATGAAACATTTTGAAGAATCAAAAAGAACATCAAAATTGGCATCACATAGTTGACTTACACTGAGCAAATTAAATTTCATATTTTTAACTAATAACACTTTATGAATGGCAAGTTTGGGGGATACCTCAATTGTGCCTTTTTTTAGAATCTTAAGTTTACCACTATTTCCAAAAGACACCTTCCCCTTGCTAGTGTGGTTGATGGTGGAAAATTTTCTCTCATCATCGGTCATGTGTTTTGAGCACCCACTATCAACAATCCATAAGCTTGGTTCTTCTACCTATACAACATGAAAAATGCAAGCCTTAGGCACCCAAATTTTGGGACTGATAGCATCAACTATATAACTTTTAGGGACCCAAGCCTTTTTAGCCTTGCTCTTAATGGTTGGTTTTCTACTAATTAAAGAGGTGAAGGCTACTTCTTTTTCCTTAGGCTTATATCCTATGTCGGCCTTGTTATAAATGACCCTTTGGTCCCTAAGAATCATATCAAGATATTTGGACCCATTTGTAAACTTTTCTAAACATGCATGTAAATCACCTATTTCTTTCCTAAGTTCATCATTCTCATTCCTAAGTGTACATGCATCATCACAAGGTGGTACTACATTTTTAAGTGATTTAATTTCTACTTTTAAGTCCTTAATCCTAGTTTTTGATCTATTTAAGGCATTTTGAAGGCATGCAATGGTTTTGTAAAGTAAATCTATCCTAGGGGAGTCTCTTACCTCATCATCACTTGATGATGATTCGTCGCTTGAGGATGAGGATGAAGACTCCTCACTTGAGCTCCTGGCTTCCTCCTCCAAGGCCACAAGAGCTAGGTTCCGAGTGGCATGACACATTTCTTCATCATCGGAAGAGTGCTCCAAGCTTAGTGTGTCCCATGTTTGTGCCACCATTGCCTTCTTCTTCTTCTTCTCCTTCTTTTCCTTCTTTTTCTTTTCCTTTTTCTCCTTCTTCTTTAGTTCCGGGTAATTTGGCTTGATATGCCCTTTCTTGTTGCAACCATAACAAGTTACGTTAGCTGTAGAAATTGAACTAGTTGAGGTTTTACCTTTGGAGGATTGGAACATCCTCCTCACATCTTTCTTTGTGAGTTTCCTTGACCTCCCACCAAACTTCTTCACATAGTTAGCTACCTCACTAGCCGATAGCTCGTCGTCGCTACTTGATGACTCCTCCTCGGATTCGGATGAGGAAGAGACTTCTTTCTTCTCCTTCTTCTTTTTGTCCTTCTTCCCTACAAAAAGAGCTACACCTTTCTCTTTTGATGAAGTATTAGCTTGCTCGTGCAATTCAAATTCACAAAAGAGTTCATCTAATTTAACCAAAGAAAGATCCCTAGAGACCTTATAGGCATTTACCATTGAAGCCCACAAGGTTGTTCTAGGGGAAGCTTGGAGAATGTACCTTACAAGGTCTCAGTTGTCGACCTTCTCACCTATCACATGTAGTCCGTTGACTACTTCCTTGAAGGGACCTTGCATTTGGCTCACGGTTTCGTTGGTTTTCATGGCAAAGCTTTGGAGTTGGCCTATTAAGAGATCTCTCTTGGCTCTTCTTGTTTCCTTCGATCCTTCGTTGAGCTCAATTAGCTTCTCCCAAAGCTCCTTTGCCGATTCAAAAGGCTCCACCTTACTTAGTTGCTCTTTGGACAAACCACATTGAAGTGTGGTTGTTGCTTTAGCATTGGCTTGAGCCTTCTTGGCCATGTCCCTCATCCAATCCTTGGTCGGTATGGGTGCTCCGTGTTCATCGACCGACTTCTCGAATCCGTCTACAACACTAAACCAATTATCAATATCATTCATAAGGTGGTATTCCATCCTACCTTTCCAGTAGCTGAAATCGTTGTCGTCGAAGAATGGAGGTCTCGCCGTGCTATACCCTCTTGAAAAGCCATTATGCTCTGGTTGATGGTTAGATCTTTTGACGCGAACCTGGCTCTAATACCACTGTTGGGGATCCTTGGAAGGCTAGAGGGGGGTGAATAGCTTGTTTTCATTTCTACAAAAATGGTTAGTGGAAGCACAACAAATACAATAGTAATAGAAATGAAAATACAATGCTAACACAAATCCTTTACGTGGTTCGGAGATAACGCTCCTACTCCACGGCGATCCTTAAGGTGGATCAACCCAAGCGATTCCACTAAGAAGCTTTCTCTTTTACAAACTCCTCCTCTTCTTACAAAAGATGTAGATGAAGATTAGAGAGGAGAAGGGGAATTAAAACATTTAGAAAGCTTAAAGAATTCGTGGGGGCTTGAGAGAATGATCAGAATGTAAACATTAACCCTCTCAACCACCCCAAGCCCTCTTTTTATAGAGAGAGGGATGTTTTTCCCGTTGGGCCACGATCAGTCGACTGATGTATAGCATCAGTCGACTGCCGCCGAAGCCAACGACTTCTAACGAGGCGAATCCACGGAGATACGTAGTCGCCATTTCCAACGGCATCCTGATCAATCGACTGATGAAGCGATCAGTCGAGTGATCCCCGCACGGAGTCGAGTGATACTCCATTCTGTGCCCGTTGTCGACTTGATCAGTTGACAGTCGGTATTGGCAGTCGACTGATTGCATCATCAGTCGACTACCAGCTCTTGGCAGTCGACTGATCATCAAGGTTTCAGCCTGATTCAGTCGAACATCTGATCAGTCGAGTGATACAATGTATCAGTCGACTGATACTTGTCAAGTATGATAATTTCATACTTAAATTAACTCCCTAGACCTAGACTCAACCTTCTAGCTCTTCCTTAAGCCTTGCGCCTCCAGGATTCATCCGAGTCCGCGACTTGTTCATCCTTTGCGCTTGCTTCCAAGAGCTTCCTTCGATTTCGTCATGTCTTGGGTTTTTCTTTTCTAAAGTACACTTGGACTTTACACCGCCAAGACTACAAGCTTGGACTTACACTGCCAAGACTTTCCTTTGGACTTCCTTTGCCAAGGTCTACTTGGACTTTATGTTGCCAAGACTACATGCTTGGTCTTATGCCGCCAAGCCTTTTCCTTGGACTTCTTTTACCAAGATCACACTTGGACTTTTCTTTTACGAAGTCTTCATACTTGGATTTTTCCTGTCACTTAAATATGTTCACAATTAGATCACAAATGTTGTCTAACTTAGATGATTATCCAAACATCAAAACATATAAATGCTTTGGGCATTGTTGCACTAATAGGTACTTGGCATGGAAAGTCCAAGCATGGGTCTTGGCAAAGGAAAGTCCAAGCTTGAGTCTTGGCAATTGGAAAGTCCAACATGGGTTGGCATGGAAAGTCCAAGCATGGGTCTTGGCAAGGGAAATTCCAAGCTTGAGTCTTGGCAATTGGAAAGTCCAACATGGGTTGGCAAGGGAAGTCCAAGGGTTGATATTAGCGGCGTAAAGTCCAAGCGGGAGTCTTGGCAGCATAAGTCCAATGGTTGGCGGCGTAAATTCCAAGCGTGAGTCTTAGCAACGTAAGCCAATGTGCCTTGGCAGTATAGACCAGCTTAGCATGACATAGCCGATGGAAGCACCTGAAGGCTAGCATATGGATGAACAAGTCATGGATGACTTGAAGGGAACCGATAGGCGTGAGGCTGACGGAGGTGGGTAGAAGGCTTAGGTCTTGGCTAAGGGTAGTCTAGCAAGTATAAGGACATCATACTTGGGGTTAAACCTCATGGGTGAGGTTATCAGTCGACTAAAGCTTTGGACCAGTTGATTGGTCAAGTGTTTTGACACTAGATAGCCGAGTTGACTCTGGGCAATTGACTAAGGTTATGACCAGTCGATTGCTATAAGTCGATTGGAGTTCGACTATGGCAAAAATCCTTGGCAGTCGACTGCCATGGATGGCAGTCGACTGATGGTCGAGGTTACGAGAGCATAACGCATGGTAGCCGACTGGTCAGTCGGCTATAGCCTCGGTAGTCGACTGATGGGTAATGGCAGTCGATTGTCAATGTATCCGTTGGAACTTATCCAACGTGGATCGACTCATTGTCTCACAACGGCTAAAGGAGCAGTCGACTGATGGTCGCGATCAGTCGAATACTAGGCGGAATCCAGCCCGAATATAGGTTATAAAAGCAACTCATGGAGGAGTATTTGGCCAAGGTTCTTTGAGGTGATTTGAAGGGGATTTGCTGTTGTAATCCAGACCTTCAAGGCTCTTCTCAAGCAACCAAAGATCAAGCAATCCAAAGCTCTTTGTAAAGTTTTCTTTACTTGTATTTTAGTGTATTTGCTTGTATTTGTCTTGTATTACTTTTGTAATCATTGTAAGAGATTTCTCCACCCCCGACTTCTTGTCGAGAATGAGTGTTATTGATTATTAGTGGTGTTTACATCGCTAGGGCTCATTCGAGCCCAATCCATGGAGTAGGAACCCTAAGGTTCCGAACCACGTTATATCGTATGTCTTGTTGTGCTTGTATTTTATTATTGCTTTCTTATTTGTATATTCGCTGTGCATAACATGTTTTGTAGCAAGCATTCTATCGATTTTCATCTACGCAACATACGCGCCATTCACTACCCTCTAGCGACGTACTGATCACCAAAGTCTTGGCCACGTAAGTCCAAGGGTGTAGTCTTGGCAATGAAAGTTCAAATATGAATATTTGGCAAAGGAAAAGACCAAGGGTGTAGTCTTGGTCGTGTAAGTCTAAGCGTGTAGTCTTGGCGGTATACGTGTAAGTCCAAGGGTGTAGTCTTGGCGGTGTAAGACCCAAGAGCGTGACATAGTTAATGGAAGTACTTAAAGCTAGAGTGAAGGATGAACAAGTCGTGGAGGACTCGGATGGATTCTGAGGGCGTGAGGCTGATGGAGGTGGCTAGAAGGCTTAGGTTAGGCTAAGGGTGGTCGATCAAGTATGAGGGAATCATACTTGGATTAAATCTCACTTATGAGGTTTGCCAGTCGACTGATGGTATAAGCTAGTTGGCTAGTCGAGTGTTCAACACCGGGAGCTTAGTCAACTCAGAGCAGTCGATTGGGATTATGACTAGTCAACTGGTTGTGTAGTCGACTAAGGCTTGATTGCCAACTAAGTGCTCTAGTAGTCGACTGGTGGTCACAGTAGTCAACTGCTAATAATGGGCAATCGACCGGTGGTAGTGGACACGGGCACAAAATGTCTCATAGTTGATTGGGCAATCGACTGATGATGATGGCAGTCGACTGCTTAAGTATATGTGGGCAGAATCCAACATTGATTAATCCATTGTGAGACAACATCACTGTGGGTAGTCGATTAGGACCTTTTGGCAGTCGACTGCCATGTAAAAATCCAAGTCGTGCGGAAGCTTAAAATGAGCTCGCGAAGAGGATTTCAGTTATTGATTTTTTGGGAGATTTTGAGGCGAAGTTTTGCTACATTTCAGGGTTCTCCAAGCTCTTCTAAAGCAACCAAAGTGCAAGCAATAAAAGAAATCTTTTATAAAGTGTTCTTTACTTGTATTTGCTTTTGTATTTTGTTTTTGGTTGTATCTTGTTGTTTATTGTTGTAAACACTTATTTTAAGAGGTTTCTCCACCTCCGGTGTTACCGAGAAGGAGAAGTTTTTTAGTGATTGTGTGCATCACTAGAACTCACTCTTAAGCTCAATCGTGGAGTAGGAATTAGGATTCCGAACAATGTTAAATCGGTATTGTATTTGTGTGTGCTTGGTTTGTGTTTTTCTTTATATTTGTATTTGTATTTCCGCTGCACTAACACATTTGTAGACAAGCACGACGACGAGTGAAATCGAGAGAAATCAAGAATCCCTATTTACCCCCTCTAGAGCACGTCACCATCCCTACATTCACTCATCATCGTGCTTGTCTACAAATGTGTTAGTGCTGTGGAAATACAAATACAAATATAAAGCAAAACACAAAACATGCACACAAACACAATATCGATTTAACGTGGTTCGGAACCCTAGTTCCTACTCCACGGTTGAGCTCTAGAGTGAGCTTTAGTGATGCACACCACCACTAACAAATTTCTCCTTCTCCAAATCAATCTGGAGGTGGAGAAACCTCTTATAAGCAAGAGTTTATACAAAAAATATACAACAAGTGTACAGAATGAAAACGAAATACACGTTACACAAGAATGCTTGAACATGTGATTGCTTGCTTGTTGGTTGCATTGGACGAGCTTGGAAGGTCTAGAAAACAGTAGCAATTCCTCTTCAAGATTACCAAAAATTGGTTCTTCTTCCTTCTTCCATGAGATTCTTTTATAACCTCACACTGGCTGATTTTTCGCCGTCCAATCGACTGCTCTTACCTAGCAGTTGACTAGCCATTGTACCGTTGTCTCACAACGAATTAATCTATGTCAGAAAATTACTCATCAGTCGACTGTCATAGCCACTAGTCGACTGTCATTGGCTAGAAGTCGAGTGTCAAACATTCTGTGCCATGATAACTTAATTTCAGTCGAATACTTAGCCCTAACAGTCGACTACTAGTGGCCAGTCAACTGCTTAACTATAACAGTCGACTACCAGAGACACAGTCAGCAGTGACTACTCAATTAGTTGACTGCTCGAGTTAACTAGGGTTTTAAGTGTTGAACACTCAACCAATCGACTGGCTGAAGTCATCAATTGATTGGTAAACCTCAAACATGAGGTTTAACCCAAGTATGCCCCCCTTATACTTGATACTCACTCTTAACCTAGACCTAAGCCTTCTAGCCACCTCTATCAGCCTCGCGTTCTCAGGATCCATCCGAGTCCTCCACAACTCGTTCACCCTTAACACTATCCTTTGGGTGCTTCCATCAGCTATGTTATGCCATCGGGTCTCCTTTTCCAAGAGGTAGTGCCTCCGGGACTTCTCCATTGTCAAACCTCAATGCTTGGACTTTCACTGCCAAGATTACACACTTGGATTTATGTGGCCAAAACTACACCCTTGGACTTTCCTTTACCAAATATCCATATTTGGATTTTCACTACCAAGACTACACACTTGGACTTACGTGGTTAAGACTACACCGTTGGACTTTCCTTTGCCAAGTATCCATACTTAGACTTTCCCTTGCTAAGACTTAATCTTTAGACTTTTCCCTGCCAAGTATCCATACTTGGACTTCTCCATTGCCAAGAATTCAATATCGGACTTCCCTTGCCAAGTCTCCAAACTTGGAATTCCACTCGAGTCTCACTCGAGCTAGGTCACCCTTGACCTGAGGTCAATTGCTCCAACAATCGCCTCCTAACAATCTCACCCATATGACCTTGGATATCCCAAACATCCACTTGTTATATGGTCAACATATGATCAAATTATATTGTCAAATAATGGTCAAACTCATTGTCAAATATTAAAACCCTACTCGAGTCCCACTCGAGTATGGTCAATCGTGACCTAAGCCGATTGCACCAACAAGCACCACTGTGTTGTTGATCTTAAAAAATCAACACCTATGAGGTTAATCAGCATCAACTGGTGTTGGGATTTGAAGATCCACACCATTATGTGCTATAATTTGCAAATCATATTCAACTGGTGTTAGACTTTGAAGATCAATACCTCCATGGTACTAGCTTTGAAAGTACAACACTAAGATGGTATTGAACCTTAAACATCAACAATACCCTGTAGCTCATTTAAAACCTTCATGTTGTTGGTTTTGAAAGTACAACACCACCCTCGTGCTGGACCTTGAACATCGACACCACAATGTAGCTCATTTTAAACCTTCATGGTGTTGTTTTAGAATATACAATACTAAGGTGGTGTTGAACCTTGAACATCAATACCATAGTGTAGCTCATCTGAAATCTTCATGGTGTTGATTTTGAAAGAACAACACCAAGATGGTGTTGGAACTTGTACATCAGCAACACAATGTAGCTTGTTCTAAAACATTCATGGAGTGGTAGAATAGTTGAAATTATGAATTCTTGACATGGAGTGAAAGAGGAAGACATATAGAAGGTTACGATGGTGAGCAAACTTGGGTCTGAGCCTCCAACCCCTGTTATGGTTCATATCAATTGGCATAGAGACTGAATTTTGAAATCGACTATGCAAGACTAGGAAAACCTTGAGGATGAGAGCTTAGTGCACGATTATACACAAGGTCACTTTGAAAACCCAATGGACTTGGATTTGATTGAATATGAGTTGGATAGAGCCATCAATAGGTTCTGGCCAAAATCCATTGATGGACCTTGACATGGAGTGGAGTGGAAGAGTATATAGAAGGTTACGATGGTGAACTAATTTGGTTCTGAGCCTCCTACCTCAGTTATGGGTCTGTGTCAATTGACATGAAGTGGAAGAGGAAAACATAAAGAAGATTTATGTGGACATATAAGGCCGTCAAAGACCACTTATGTTGATTTTAAAAAATTAGTACAATTGTGGTTTTGACGTTTCAAGACCACCATTATAGCGTTTCTGAGTTTGAATTGTCAACATCACTTAATTTGAAATATCATCACTACTCTTCTGCTGATCTTAAAAATCAACTCCTATGAAGTCAATATGGTGTTGATATTTAAACCTCAGCACCACTGTGGTGTTGATGTTTAAATCTTAGCACCATTGTGGTGCAGGATTTACAAAATCAGTATCCTTGAAGTGTTGGATTTTAATATCAGTACTACCGTGGTGTTGGAATTTTAATATTAGCAACACTTTGTGCTATTTTATAAATCTAAATAATTGTAGTGCTAATGATTCAAAAACAATATTACAGTGTTGATGAATTTGAAATCAACACTACTATGTTAATGGTCTTGAAAAAAAGATACCTATGATATAATTTAACATAAACTGATGTTGATTTTCAAAATTATCACCACTGCAGTGCTACAATTTAAAGGTCAACACCATTGTGGCGTTGGAATTTGAAAATCAATATCACTGTGTAAAAAAAATCTGTATGGTAGTGCTGATGAGTACAATACCACAGTGTTGCTAAACATGAATATCAGTACCACTGTCTAATTATCGTCACTGTTATGTGGTTTGGAAATCATATTTGTGGTGCTGACTTATAGATTTCAACATGGCCAAGTATGAAATTAGGTAATATTTGAACTACTATGTTTCGGTTTTTTAAATATGAACTTTACTTTCTGCTGCATTTGAAAGCTTAACATCGAGTAATAATATTGAAAAAAAACACAATAATCTAAATCCATGGCAATGGATAGTAAAATAGAAAAGATTGTATTTTGTAAGTGTTGGACTATTCGAGCCGCAAAAACCACTTTTTGCGTTGCAAAAATCCTGGAAGTCGGCCACGGATCCGTGCGAAGGTAAATAAAACTACATGTATGTGTTTAAAAACTTTAGATCTACTCTAGATCTACATGTTAAGAGTTTACCCTCGATGCGGCGCCCTTTGCTTATCTCGCTCATCCAAACAGCTTGCCGGAACTCGAGAGTGTCAAGTGTACACTCCTCTATTAGTATCCACACAAGAAATAGGTGGAGAAAAGCAACCTAGAGTGTGCTAGCACCCCTTGGAGGCTCACGGAAAGATGAGGAAGAGAGAGCTTGAGGGAAGAGAAAAGGAAGAAGATGAAGTTACACAACTTAACTTCACACTTTCATAACCCACTATAAGGGGGTTACATGCATGCATGTAACTCCAAGAGCCAATGGCTCTTGGTCTCCCTCATGAGGTGGCACCCCATGATGTGTCCATGATAATGTGGAGCATCATCATTGGCCGGCCCCATGCCAAGTCACCATGACATGGCAATTGGTCAAGTCAAAATTGACCATTCATCTTCCCTCTCGAGTCAAGTCAAACTTGACCTCTTATCTTATCAAATCCAACCATTTGATTCAAGTCAATTTGATTTAATGAATCTCAATTCATTAGTTTAAATTGACTCGATGAATCAAATCTAAATTAGACTCATTCAACACTTGAATCAACTTGAGTCCAACTCAATTAGTCTAATTTGGATTACTCTTAATCCAATTTGGTTCATCCCATGAACCTAATCCTCATGGTTCATCATATGAACCTAAACTCCATCTAATTGCCCTTTGTGTGTGACCCTATAGGTTCTTGTATAGTTGGCAATGCTCCTAAACCGATTTAGGAACATAAGCGATGAGCGGTATCTAGCAACACATCATTGCTACCCAAGTTACAAGAATGTTGAGATCCAATATCATCTTTGTGACTACTAATTGTGACTCTCATAATATTGTTGGGGATCAAACGGCCGGCTAGAGGGGGGTGAATAGCCCTTTTACGATGGATGTCGTAATTTGCTCGTCTACAATTAGATTAGCGCAAGCGGAAACAACAATACAAGCAAATTAAACAAATAAAGACAAAGCAAAGGAAAAAGACAATGCTAACACAATATCGTAACGTGGTTCACAGCTACGCCGCTAATCCACGATCCCGATTCGTCCGAGGTGAATCACTCCTCCAACGCCAATCACTATTGGTCTCTCCTTTGCACCAAGCTAGGTGGAGGTAACCTTTACAATCAAGATCACTCTTCTTACAATAAGAATGGAGTAAAAGCAAGTAAGAAGAGTTTAAAGCTTATGGGGCACTTGGAAGATCACTTAGAGCATAAGCATTAGCCAACAAAAAGCCCACACCCTCTCTTTTTATAGAGAGGAAGCTTTTCTTCCCGTTGGCCGCCACCAGTCGACTGCCGCCACTCCAACAGCCTCTGAACACGTCAGATCCCGACCGTTGTAGTCCAACGGAACACTTGCCGATCGATGGGCCTCATCACGATCACGCCTCAGTCGATCGCCTGGCCGACGGCGGTGTGGCTAAACCCTTCGACTACCGATCGTGCCGATGATCGATGGTTCGGTCATCGTCACATATGGCTTGGATCACGGCCTCAAACACCTGCCGAATAACGGTGAACCACGTTCGACTCGGGTCGATCATTATTCCATGGCAATGATCGTGTCGAAATCCCATCTGACACTTAGTCAAATGGCCAAGTTTCACCTAAGAGCTACCCCTTCCCGGGTTACATTCGCTCACTCTCATCTCTCGGAGTCCCTCGCCTTCGAAGTTCTCTTCGTTCGCAGTCACGTCCCTCGGCAGCATCAGGCGCACGGCTCTGCAATGCTCCTTTACGTCTCTTGCCTCGAAGTCTACTTCCTCCGGCTTCACACCAAGCTCCTCGTCCGGTGGTCCCTCAGATGCTCCAAGCGCACGGCTTCCGCAAAGCCATCCTTCACTGACTCAAGGACCGAGTCATGAGTTGAGAAACTCGCCACGGCTCCATGTGCGAATTACTAAGTCCTGCACGACTTCAACGCACATATCAAATCTACATAACAAACTAACTTAAACCCTTTGCCACACACATCAAAACCTAATCATGGCAAGAGATTGCCCTAACAATCTCCCCCTTTTTTATGTGTGGCAATCCGTTTAAGTTAGGTAAAAACATTTGATAAAAAATTTCTAAGGTAAGAAAGCATGTAAACATAAACATGATATAGCAACATGCAACTCCCCCTTAATCCATGAAACTCCCCATACATATTTCTCCCCCTATCATAATTAACTTAAACATAATATTTTCTCCCCCTGTGACACCATCAAAAAGATTAATACTAAGTTATAAACACATGACATCAAGTCTAATAGAAGGAAAATACCAAAAATTGGTTTAATAACTGAAATTAGCCTTTCTTCGAATATCGAGCCACCCGATCATTGGTTCGGACTACCCGATCATTGGAATCGCGTTTTCGAAATTACGATTTTGAGGCAAAATTCAGAAATACATTAAAAATTCCAAAAAATTCGAAAAATCATGAAATTTGGGGAACATATTTCTTGTAAGATTCTTTATCAGTGAAAAATAGTTTTTCATAAAAAGTCATTATATTTCCAGAGATTTGACAAAAATCCAAAAGCTTTAAAAACCACTAGGTTTTTGATCATTCTAGTATCAAGTTTACTACCTAGTTTTGGTTCCAATTGTTTCAAAACATGAATACATAGATTTTAGATTAAGAAATTGTTTTGAAAACATATGAAATATCCAATCATGATCTTTGGGCAATATGTCTATGAATTAAACATAAGTTTTCCCCATGATTGGTCTAGTATTGCTATTTTGATACTTTAAATGACCATCTAAATGCCATAAGCATTAGTGGACATTTGTATCATCCTAACATCTCACTCATGCTAAGTTTTCAATCATTGTAGCCTATAGTGAGTGTGAGATGTATCCTAGAGGTATTTGTATATACTTAACCATTATATTCATGCAATTCTATCAAGGTTAAATATCACCCTAACAATCCACATGATCATAATGACATATATAAATGAATTACACATTATGATCATTAAATACCTGTATTCATCAAGTAATAATCATGCATTAGGTATTACATGATGATAATTAGCAAATATCACCTAAGGCATGATTTAAATCCTATTTCTCATGATTATGTGCCAAATATCAAAATCATAAATCATGATTGCAAACATGTGTAACAATTACATCAACTATCATGATTTAAGCATTATTATCTATTTATGGGCACATTATCATCACCCAACACTACTTCTAAAAGTGAGGTCCCACCATCCTAAGTCAACCAACATATGATATAGGTGAAATGCATATGGTTGACTATCTTACGGTTTTTCTAACCCTTAAGAATGGATTTAGGAACCCAAAATAAGTTCTTTCCTATTGGGCTCAATAAATACTCCTTGGGGATCCATTTTCTAGCTATTACCTTCTTCTTATCTTGTCCCCTAGCAATTAGGCATTTATAGGCATTTTCATTTTTCTTTTCTTTGTATCCTAGGCCTTTCTTATTGAAGCTAGCTCTTTGGCTCCCTATAATCATGTTCAATGTATTTGAGCCTATAGTGAATTTTTCTAGGGCTTTGGTTAAATAGTCTACCTTTTCCCTTAAAGCCCTATTTTCATCCATACATGCATCACTAACATTAAATGGGATATATTCATGTGAGCATGCATCATTTAAGCTAGAAGAAATATTTTCATTTTCATTTAAGCATTCTTTTTCTAGTTTATTTTCTAGATCCTTAATTTGATCTAGCATGCTCTTATTCTTCTTCTTAGCTCTAAATAAATCCCTAGTTAAACTAGAGACCATGGAAACTATTTTCTTGGGAGTTAGATTTATTACCATAGTCTCCATGTCCTCTTCTTCTTCTTCGGATGAGGATGTAGAGGAGGCTCCCCCTTCACTTGAGCTCTCTCCACTTGAGCTTGATTCTTCATTTTCGGTGGAGGAGCAATCCAAGTCATCAAAGGCCATCAATGCAAGGTTGGAGTAGACATGTTCTTCTTCTTCAGATGAGGAAGATGAAGAAACATCATCCCATGTCTTTGCTTTGAATGCCTTAGCCTTCTCCTTTTCTTTTGCCTTCTTCTCCTTTTTCTTCTTGCTCCCCTTTTTCTTCTTCTTTTCTTCTTTCTTTTTATTCTCTTCCTTGCTCTTGTTTAGGAGGGGACAATTATCCCTTATGTGTCCCTCTCCTTGGCAATTGTAGCAAATGATTTTCCCCCTTGGTCTTCTATTCCTATCATTTGATTTGTTAAATCTAAAACCTTTTAATGCACGTCTTACCCTCTATACCATATATGCTTCTTCCGTGCTATCCATGGAGGAGGAGGATGATGCTTCATCATCGGAGGAGGAAGGGATCTCTATCTTCTTCTTCCCCTTGTTTGCCAATAGTGCCATTCCCCTTGAAGGTTGGATTCTAGGCTCTTCTTGTATTCCTTCAAGCCTTGTTTCGTGAAGCTCCATGGTTGAGAAGAATTCCTCCAAGGTGCTTACTTCTAAGTTCTTGGAGATATAAAATGAGTCCACCATAGAGCTCCATTTTGAGGATCGCAGAAAGGCAACTATAGCCTTCATAACCATATCCCGGTTTGATAGCTTCTCACCTACACTTGACAAACCGGTTATAATTTCCTTGAAACGAGAATGTAAGGAAATTACCTTTTCTCCCTTTTCTAGTTTAATGTTGTTGAGTTGGGAGCGGAGGAGATCTCTCCTTGCTAGCTTCGCCTCGGATGTGCCTTCATGAAGCTCAATTCTCCCACATCTCCTTGGCACTTAGGCATTCTCCTATTCGGTTGATCTCTTGTTGGGGGAGCACATTGAAGAGATGATGCTTGGCTTTTGAGTTTGCAAGGTGCTCTTCCCTTTGCTTTTTGGTCCACCTAGATTTCTCTATTGGCTTCCCTTCTTCATCCCTAGGCAAAACGAAATCGGATTCCATTGTAATCATGATATCAAAATCCGTTTCGAAAAATACCTCCATTTGCTTCTTCCACCAAGCGAATTCTCCTTCAAACTTCGGTGGATGGATGTTGGACCCAGCCATTTTGAAAGTTGCTTGTTGTGGCGGTTAGTCCTCGACAAGCTTTCCTTGGCTCTGATACCACTTGTTGGGGATCGAACGGCCGGCTAGAGGGGGGTGAATAGCCCTCTTACGATGGATGTCGTAATTTGCTCGTCTACAATTAGATTAGTGCAAGCGGAAACAATAATACAAGCAAATTAAACAAATAAAGACAGAGCAAAGGAAAAAAGACAATGCTAACACAATATCGTAACGTGGTTCACGGCTATGCCGCTAATCCACGATCCCGATTCATCCGAGGTGAATCACTCCTCCAACGCCAATCACTATTGGTCTCTCCTTTGCACCAAGCTAGGTGGAGGTAACTTATACAATCAAAATCACTCTTCTTACAATAAGAATGGAGTAAAAGCAAGTAAGAAGAGTTTAAAGCTTATGGGGCACTTGGAAGATCACTTAGAGCATAAGCATTAGCCATCCAAAACCCCACACCCTCTCTTTTTATAGAGAGGAAGCTTTTCTTCCCATTGGACGCCACCACCGATCACGCCTGGCGATCGACCGCCACTCAACCGCCTCGAACACGTCGGATCCCGATCGTTCAGTAGTCCAATCGGAACACTTAGGCGGGCCGACCGATGGGCCCTCATCACGATCGGTGCCTCCGTAGTCGATCGCCTAGCCGGCTACGAAGCGGTTCTCGGGCTAAACCCGACTCCGATCAAGTTGTTTCAATGACAGATAGATCGAGCCAAATGGCCAAGTTTCACCTAAGAGCTACCCCTTTCCGGATTACATTCGCTCACTCTCATCTCTCGGAGTCCCTAGCCTTCGAAGTTCTCTTCGTTCGCAGCCACGTCCCTCGGCAGCATCAGGCGCACGACTCTGCAATGCTCCTTCGCGTCTCTTGCATCGAAGTCTACTTCCTCCGACTTCACTCCAAGCTCCTCGTCCGGCGGTCCCTCGGATGCTCCAAGCGCACGACTTCCGCAAAGCCATCCTTCACTGACTCAAGGACCGAGTCATGAGTTGTGAAACTCGCCACGGCTCCATGTGCGAATTACTAAGTCCTGCACGACTTCAACGCACATATCAAATCAACATAACAAACTAACTTAAACCCTTTGCCACACACATCAAAACCTAATCATGGTAAGAGATTGCCCCTAACAATCTCCGCCTTTTTGATGTGTGGCAATCCGTTTAAGTTAGGTAAAAACATTTGATAAAAAATTTCTAAGGTAAGAAAGCATGTAAACATAAACATGATATAGCAACATGCAACTCCCCCTTAATCCATGAAACTCCCCATACATATTTCTCCCCCTATCATAATTAACTTAAACATAATATTTTCTCCCCCTGTGACACCATCAAAAATATTAATACTAAGTTATAAACACATGGCATCAAGTCTAATAGAAGGAAAATACCAAAAATTGGTTTAATAACTGAAATCATCCTTTACTGTTCGGAATATCAGGCCACCAGTCGACTGGTTCAAACTACCAGTCGACTGACACACTGTTTTCAGAAATTCTGATTTTTCGGGGCAAAATTCAGAAATGCATTAAAAATTCCAGAAAATTCGAAAAATCATGAAATTTGGGGAACATATTTCTTGTAAGATTCTTTATCAGTGAAAAATAGTTTTTCATGAAAAGTCATTATATTTCCAGAGATTTGACAAAAATCCTAAAGCTTTAAAAACCACTAGGTTTTTGATCATTCTAGTATCAAGTTTACCACCTAGTTTTGGTTCCAATTGTTTCAAAACATGAATACATAGATTTTAGATTAAGAAATTATTTTGAAAACATATGAAATATCCAACTATGATCTTTGAGAAATATGTCTATGAATTAAACATAAGGCTTCCCCATGATTGATCTATTATTGCTATTTTGATACTTTAAATGACCATCTAAATGTCATAGGCATTAGTGGACATTTGTATCATCCTAACATCTCACTCATGCTAAGTTTTCAATCATGGTAGCCTATAGTGAGTGTGAGATGTATCCTAGAGGTATTTATATATACTTAACCATTATATTCATGCAATTCTATCAAGGTTAAATATCACCCTAACAATCCACATGATCATAATGACATATATGAATGAATTACACATTATGATCATTAAATACATGTATTCATCAAGTAATAATCATGCATTAGGTATTACATTATGATAATTAGCAAATATTACATAAGGCATGATTTAAATCCTATTTCTCATGATTATGTGCCAAATATCAAAATCATAAATCATGATTGCAAACATGTGTAACAATTACATCAACTATCATGATTTAAGCATTATTATCTATTTATGGGCACATTATCATCATCCAACACTACTTCTAAAAGTGAGGTCCCACCATCCTAAGTCAACCAACATATGATATAGGTGAAATGCATATGGTTGACTATCTTAGGGTTTTCCTAACCCTTAAGAATGGATTTAGGAACCCAAAATAAGTTCTTTCCTATTGGGTTCACTAAATACTCCTTGGGGATCCATTTTCTATCTATTATCTTCTTCTTATCTTGTCCCCTAGCAATTAGGCATTTATAGGCCTTTTCATTTTTCTTTTCTTTGTATCCTAGGCCTTTCTTATTGAAGCTAGCTCATTGGCTCCCTATAATCATGTTCAATGTATTTGAGCCTATAGTGAATTTTTCTAGGGCTTTAGTTAAATAGTCTACCTTTTCCCTTAAAGCCCTATTTTCATCCATACATGCATCACTAACTTTAAATGGGATATATTCATGTGAGCATGCATCATTTAAGCTAGAAGAAATGTTTTCATTTTCATTTAAGCATGCTTTTTCTAGTTTATTTTCTAAATCCTTAATTTGATCTAGCATGCTCTTATTCTTCTTCTTAGCTCTAAATAAATCCCTAGTTAAGCTAGAGACCATGGAAACTATTTTCTTGGGAGTTAGATTTGTTACCATAGTCTTCATGTCCTCTTCTTCTTCTTCGGATGAGGATGTAGAGGAGGCTACCCCTTCACTTGAGCTTGATTCTTCATTTCGGTGGAGGAGCAATCCAAGTCATCAAAGGCCATCTATGCAAGGTTGGAGTAGACATGTTCTTCTTCTTCGGATGCGGAAGATGAAGAAACATCATCCCATGTCTTTGCTTTGAATGCCTTAGCCTTCTCCTTTTCTTTTGCCTTCTTCTCCTCTTTCTTCTTACTCCCCTTTTTCTTCTTCTTTTCTTCTTTCTTTTTCTTCTCTTCCTTGTTCTTGTTTAGGAGGGGACAATTATCCCTTATGTGTCCCTCTCCTTAGCAATTGTAGCAAATGATTTTCCCCCTTGGTCTTCTATTCCTATCATTTGATTTGTTAAATCTAAAACCTTTTAATGCACGTCTTACCCTCTATACCATATAAGCTTCTTCCGTGCTATCCATGGAGGAGGAGGATGATGCTTTATCGTCGGAGGAGGAAGGGATCTCTATCTTCTTCTTCCCCTTGTTTGCCAATAGTGTCATTCCCCTTGAAGGTTGGATTCTAGGCTCTTCTTGTATTCTACAAGCCTTGTTTCGTGAAGCTCCATGGTTGAGAAGAATTCCTCCAAGGTGCTTACTTCTAAGTTCTTGGAGATATAAAATGAGTCCACCATGGTGCTCCATTTTGAGGATCGCGGAAAGGCATCTATAGCCTTCATAACCATATCCCGGTTTGATAGCTTCTCACCTACACTTGACAAACCGGTTATAATTTCCTTGAAACGAGAATGTAAGGAAATTACTTTTTCTCCCTTTTCTAGTTTAATGTTGTTGAGTTAGGAGCGGAGGAGATCTCTCCTTGCTAGCTTCGCCTCGGATGTGCCTTCATGAAGCTCAATTCGCTTCTCCCACATCTCCTTGGCACTTAGGCAATCTCCTATTCGGTTGATCTCTTGTTGGGGGAGCACATTGAAGAGATGATGCTTGGCTTTTGAGTTTGCAAGGTGCTCTTCCCTTTGCTTTTTGGTCCACCTAGATTTCTCTATTGGCTTCCCTTCTTCATCCCTTGGCAAAACGAAACCGGATTCCATTGTAATCATGATATCAAAATCCGTTTCGAAAAATACCTCCATTCGCTTCTTCCACCAAGCGAATTCTCCTTCAAACTTCGGTGGATGGATGTTGGACCCAGCCATTTTGAAAGTTGCTTGTTGTGGCGGTTACTCCTCGACAAGTTTTCCTTGGCTCTGATACCACTTGTTGGGGATCGAACGGCCGGCTAGAGGGGGGTGAATAGCCCTCTTACGATGGATGTCGTAATTTGCTCGTCTACAATTAGATTAGCGCAAGCGGAAACAATAATACAAGCAAATTAAACAAATAAAGACAAAGCAAAGGAAAAAAGACAATGCTAACACAATATCGTAACGTGGTTCACGGCTACGCCGCTAATCCATGATCCCGATTCGTTCGAGGTGAATCACTCCTCCAACGCCAATCACTATTGGTCTCTCCTTTGCACCAAGCTAGGTGGAGGTAACCTATACAATCAAAATCACTCTTCTTACAATAAGAATGGAGTAAAAGCATGTAAGAAGAGTTTAAACATTGTGGGGCACTTGGAAGATCACTTAGAGAATAAGCATTAGCCATCCAAAACCCCACATCCTCTCTTTTTATAGAGAGGAAGATTTTCTTCCCATTGGCCGCCACCAGTCGACTGCTGCCCTTGGCAGTCGACTGCCGCCACTCCAACGGCCTCCGAACACGTCGGATCTCGATCGTTGTAGTCCAACGGAACACTTGGCAGTCGACTGATGGGCCTCATCAGTCGACTGCTGCCTCCGTAGTCGACTACCCAGTCGGCTACGAGCGGTTCTGTGGCCAAACCCTTTCGACCGATCATTGTTGCCTTTGATCGTGATGGTCTTGGCGATCATTGCCCACATATGATCATTGCTGGCCTCAAAACACACTCGAATACCCGGTCAAACCACGTTCGACTCGGAAGCGATCGCCATTCCATGGCGGCGATCTCGTGTCAAATCCCATCCGACACTTAGCCAAATGGCCAAGTTTCACCTAAGAGCTACCCCTTTCCGGAATACATTCGCTCACTCTAATCTCTCGGAGTCCCTCGCCTTCGAAGTTCTCTTCATTCGCAGCCACGTCCCTCGGCAGCATCAGGCGCACGACTCTGCAATGCTCCTTCGCGTCTCTTGCCTCGAAGTCTACTTCCTCCGGCTTCACTCCAAGCTCCTCGTCCGGCGGTCCCTCGGATGCTCCAAGCGCATGGCTTCCGCAAAGCCATCCTTCACTGACTCAAGGACCGAGTCATGAGTTGTGAAACTCGCCACGGCTCCATGTGAGAATTACTAGGTCCTGCATGACTTCAACGCACATATCAAATCAACATAACAAACTAACTTAAACCCTTTGCCACACACATCAAAACCTAATCATGGCAAGAGATTGCCCCTAACAATCTCCCCCTTTTTGATGTGTGGCAATCCGTTTAAGTTAGGTAAAAATATTTGATAAAAAATTTCTAAGGTAAGAAAGCATGTAAACATAAACATGATATAGCAACATGCAACTCCCCCTTAATCCATGAAACTCCCCATACATATTTCTCCCCCTTTGGCACCATCAAAAAGATTAATACTAAGTTATAAACCCATGGCATCAAGTCTAATAGAAAAAATACCAAAAATTGGTTTTAATAACTGAAATCGGCCTTTCTTATTGAATATCAGGCCGCGGTCCTACCATTGACACATATTTTCGAAATTACGATTTTTCAGTGAAATTCAGAAATGCATTAAAAATTCCAGAAAATTCAAAAAATCATGAAATTTGGGGAACATATTTCTTGTAAGATTCTTTATCAGTGAAAAATAGTTTTTCATGAAAAGTCATTATATTTCCAGAGATTTGACAAAAATCCAAAAGCTTTAAAAACCACTAGGTTTTTGATCATTCTAGTATCAAGTTTACCACCTTGTTTTGGTTCCAATTGTTTCAAAACATGAATACATAGATTTTAGATTAAGAAATTGTTTTGAAAACATATGAAATATCCAACCATGATCTTTGAGAAATATGTCTATGAATTAAACATAAGCCTTCCCCATGATTGATCTATTATTGCTATTTTGATACTTTAAATGACCATCTAAATGTCATAGGCATTAGTGGACATTTGTATCATCCTAACATCTCACTCATGCTAAGTTTTCAATCATGGTAGCCTATAGTGAGTGTGAGATGTATCCTAGAGGTATTTATATATACTTAACCATTATATTCATGCAATTCTATCAAGGTTAAATATCACCCTAACAATCCATATGATCATAATGACATATATGAATGAATTACACATTATGATCATTAAATACATGTATTCATCAAGTAATAATCATGCATTAGGTATTACATGATGATAATTAGCAAATATCACCTAAGGCATGATTTAAATCCTATTTCTCATGATTATGTGCCAAATATCAAAATCATAAATCATGATTGCAAACATGTGTAACAATTACATCAACTATCATGATTTAAGCAATATTATCTATTTATGGGCACATTATCATCATCCAACACTACTTCTAAAAGTGAGGTCCCACCATCCTAAGTCAACCAACATATGATATAGGTGAAATGCATATGGTTGACTATCTTACGGTTTTCCTAACTCTTAAGAATGGATTTAGGAACCCAAAATAAGTTCTTTCCTATTGGGTTCACTAAATACTCCTTGGGGATCCATTTTCTAGCTATTACCTTCTTCTTATCTTGTCCCCTAGCAATTAGGCATTTATAGGCCTTTTCATTTTTCTTTTCTTTGTATCCTAGGCCTTTCTTATTGAAGCTAGCTCATTGGCTCCCTATAATCATGTTCAATGTATTTGAGCCTATAGTGAATTTTTCTAGGGCTTTGGTTAAATAGTCTACCTTTTCCCATAAAGCCCTATTTTCATCCATACATGCATCACTAACATTAAATGGGATATATTCATGTGAGCATGCATCATTTAAGCTAGAAGAAATGTTTTCATTTTCATTTAAGCATGCTTTTTCTAGTTTATTTTCTAAATCCTTAATTTGATCTAGCATGATCTTATTCTTCTTCTTAGCTCTAAATAAATCCCTAGTTGAGCTAGAGACCATGGAAACTATTTACTTGGGAGTTAGATTTGTTACCATAGTCTTCATGTCCTCTTCTTCTTCTTCGGATGAGGATGTAGAGGAGGCTCCCCCTTCACTTGAGCTCTCTCCACTTGAGCTTGATTCTTCATTTCGGTGGAGGAGCAATCCAAGTCATCAAAGGCTATCTATGCAAGGTTGGAGTAGACATGTTCTTCTTCTTCGGATGAGGAAGATGAAGAAACATCATCCCATGTCTTTGCTTTGAATGCCTTAGCCTTCTCCTTTTCTTTTGCCTTCTTCTCCTCTTTCTTCTTACTCCCCTTTTTCTTCTTCTTTTCTTCTTTCTTTTTCTTCTCTTCCTTGCTCTTGTTTAGGAGGGGACAATTATCCCTTATGTGTCCCTCTCCTTGGAAATTATAGCAAATGATTTTCCCCCTTGGTCTTCTATTCCTATCATTTGATTTGTTAAATCTAAAACCTTTTAATGCACGTCTTACCCTCCTTACCATATAAGCTTCTTCCGTGCTATCCATGGAGGAGGAGGATGATGCTTTATCGTCGGAGGAGGAAGGGATCTCTATCTTCTTCTTCCCCTTGTTTGCCAATAGTGTCATTCCCCTTGAAGGTTGGATTCTAGGCTCTTCTTGTATTCTACAAGCCTTGTTTCGTGAAGCTCCATGGTTGAGAAGAATTCCTCCAAGGTGCTTACTTCTAAGTTCTTGGAGATATAAAATGAGTCCACCATGGTGCTCCATTTTGAGGATCACGGAAAGGCAACTATAGCCTTCATAACCATATCCCGGTTTGATAGCTTCTCACCTACACTTGACAAACCGGTTATAATTTCCTTGAAACGAGAATGTAAGGAAATTACCTTTTCTCCCTTTTCTAGTTTAATGGTGTTGAGTTGGGAGCGGAGGAGACCTCCTTGCTAGCTTCGCCTCGGATGTGCCTTCATGAAGCTCAATTCGCTTCTCCCACATCTCCTTGGCACTTAGGCATTCTCCTATTCGGTTGATCTCTTGTTGGGGGAGCACATTGAAGAGATGATGCTTGGCTTTTGAGTTTGCAAGGTGCTCTTCCCTTTGCTTTTTGGTCCACCTAGATTTCTCTATTGGCTTCCCTTCTTCATCCCTAGGCAAAACGAAATCGGATTCCATTGTAATCATGATATCAAAATCCGTTTCAAAAAATACCTCCATTCGCTTCTTCCACCAAGCGAATTCTCCTTCAAACTTCGGTGGATGGATGTTGAACCCGGCCATTTTTAAAGTTGCTTGTTATGGCGGTTAGTCCTCGACAAGCTTTCCTTTGCTCTGATACCACTTGTTGGGGATCGAACGGCCGGCTAGAGGGGGGTAAATAGCCCTCTTACAATGGATGTCGTAATTTGCTCGTCTACAATTATATTCGCGCAAGCAAAAACAACAATACAAGCAAATTAAACAAATAAAGACAATGCTAACACAATATCGTAACGTGGTTCCCGGCTACGCCGCTAATCCACGATCCTGATTAATCCGAGGTGAATCACTCCTACAACGCCAATCACTATTGGTCTCTCCTTTGCACCAAGCTAGGTGGAGGTAACCTTTGCAATCAAGATCACTCTTCTTAGAATAAGAATGGAGTAAAAGCAAGTCATTCAAAACCCCACACCCTCTCTTTTTATAGAGAGGAATCTTTTCTTCCCGTTGGCCACCACCAGTCGACTGCTGCCCTTGGCAGTCGACTGCCGCCACTCCAACGGCCTCCAAACACGTCGAATCCCGACCGTTGTAGTCCAACGGAACACTTGGCAGTCGACTAATGGGCCTCATCAATCAACTGTTGCCTCCGTAGTCGACTGCCCAGTCGGCTACGAGCGGTTCGGCTAAAATACCGACTCGACGATCAGCCGCTTTCGAATGATCGATGATTCTTATCGATCGTGCCCACATATGACGATCACTGCGGCCTCAAAACACTCGGTCGAACCACATTCGACTCGGAGCGATCTGATCGTCATTCCATGGCGGCCCGGTGTCATCGGCATCCCATCCGACACTTAGTCAAATGGCCAAGTTTCACCTAAGAGCTACCCCTTCCCGGGTTACATTCGCTCAATCTCATCTCTCGGAGTCCCTCGCCTTCGAAGTTCTCTTCGTTCGCGGCCACGTCCCTCGGCAGCATCAGGCGCACGGCTCTGCAATGCTCCTTCGCGTCTCTTGCCTCGAAGTCTACTTCCTCCGGCTTCACTCCAAGCTCCTCGTCTGGCGGTCCCTCGGATGCTCCAAGCGCACGGCTTCCGCAAAGCCATCCTTCACCGACTCAAGGACCGAGTCATGAGTTGTGAAACTCGCCACGGCTCCATGTGCGAATTACTAAGTCCTGCACGACTTCAACGTACATATCAAATCAACATAACAAACTAACTTAAACCCTTTGCCACACACATCAAAACCTAATCATGGCAAGAGATTGCCCTAACAATCTCCCCCTTTTTTATGTGTGGCAATCCGTTTAAGTTAGGTAAAAACATTTGATAAAAAATTTCTAAGGTAAGAAAGCATGTAAACATAAACATGATATAGCAACATGCAACTCCCCCTTAATCCATGAAACTCCCCATACATATTTCTCCCCCTATCATAATTAACTTAAACATAATATTTTCTCCCCCTTTGACACCATCAAAAAGATTAATACTAAGTTATAAACACATGACATCAAGTCTAATAGAAGGAAAATACCAAAAATTGGTTTAATAACTGAAATCAAGATTTCTTGCTCGTAATATCGGGCCACCAATGACCGTTCAGACTATCACCGATCGCACATCGCTTTCAAAAATTCTAATTTTTCGGGGTGAAATTCAGAAATGCATTAAAAATTTTAAAAAATTCGAAAAATCATGAAATTTGGGGAACATATTTCTTGTAAGATTCTTTATAAGTGAAAAATAGTTTTTCATGAAAAGTCATTATATTTCCAGAGATTTGACAAAAATCCAAAAGCTTTAAAAATCACTAGGTTTTTGATCATTCTAGTATCAAGTTTACCACCTAGTTTTGGTTCCAATTGTTTCAAAACATGAATACATAGATTTTAGATTAAGAAATTGTCTTGAAAATATATGAAATATCCAACCATGATCTTTGGGAAATATGTCTATGAATTAAACATAAGTCTTCCCCATGATTGGTCTTTTATTGCTATTTTGATACTTTAAATAACCATCTAAATGTCATAGGCATTAGTGGACATTTGTATCATCCTAACATCTCACTCATGCTAAGTTTTCAATCATTGTAGCCTATAGTGAGTGTGAGATGTATCCTAGAGGTATTTGTATATACTTAACCATTATATTCATGCAATTCTATCAAGGTTAAGTATCACCCTAACAATCCACATGATCATAATGACATATATGAATGAATTACACATTATGATCATTAAATACATGTATTCATCAAGTAATAATCATGCATTAGGTATTACATGATGATAATTAGCAAATATCACCTAAGGCATGATTTAAATCATATTTCTCATGATTATGTGCCAAATATCAAAATCATAAATCATGATTGCAAACATGTGTAACAATTACATCAACTATCATGATTTAAGTAATATTATCTATTTATGGGCACATTATTATGACCCAACACTACTTCTAAAAGTGAGGTCCCACCATCCTAAGTCAACCAACATATGATATAGGTGAAATGCATATGGTTGACTATCTTAGGGTTTTCCTAACCCTTAAGAATGGATTTAGGAACCCAAAATAAGTTCTTTCCTATTGGGTTCACTAAATACTCCTTGGGGATCCATTTTCTAGCTATTACCTTCTTCTTATCTTGTCCCCTAGCAATTAGGCATTTATAGGCCTTTTCATTTTTCTTTTCTTTGTATCCTAAGCCTTTCTTATTGAAGCTAGCTCATTGGCTCCCTATAATCATGTTCAATGTATTTGAGCCTATAGTGAATTTTTCTAGGGCTTTGGTTAAATAGTCTACCTTTTCCCTTAAAGCCCTATTTTCATCCATACATGCACCACTAACATTAAATGGGATATATTCATGTGAGCATGCATCATTTAAGCTAGAAGAAATATTTTCATTTTCATTTAAGCATGATTTTTCTAGTTTATTTTCTAGATCCTTAATTTGATCTAGCATGCTCTTATTCTTCTTCTTAGCTCTAAATAAATCTTTAGTTAAGCTAGAGACCATGGAAACTATTTTCTTGGGAATTAGATTTGTTACCATAGTCTCCATGTCCTCTTCTTCTTCTTCGGATGAGGATGTAGAGGAGGCTCCCCCTTCACTTGAGCTCTCTCCACTTGAGCTTGATTCTTCATTTTCGGTGGAGGAGCAATCCAAGTCATCAAAGGACATCAATGCAAGGTTGGAGTAGACATGTTCTTCTTCTTCGGATGAGGAAGATGAAGAAACATCATCCCATGTCTTTTCTTTCAATGCCTTAGCCTTCTCCTTTTCTTTTGCCTTCTTCTCCTCTTTCTTCTTGCTCCCCTTTTTCTTCTTCTTTTCTTCTTTCTTTTTCTTCTCTTCCTTGCTCTTGTTTAGGAGGGGACAATTATCCCTTATGTGTCCCTCTCCTTGGCAATTGTAGCAAATGATTTTCCCCCTTGGTCTTCTATTCCTATCATTTGATTTGTTAAATCTAAAACCTTTTAATGCACGTCTTACCCTCCTTACCATATAAGCTTCTTCCATGCTATCCATGGAGGAGGAGGATGATGCTTCATCATCGGAGGAGGAAGGGATCTTCTTCTTCCCCTTGTTTGCCAATAGTGTCATTCCCCTTGAAGGTTAGATTCTAGGCTCTTCTTGTATTCCTTCAAGCCTTGTTTCGTGAAGCTCCATGGTTGAGAAGAATTCCTCCAAGGTGCTTACTTCTAAGTTCTTGGAGATATAAAATGAGTCCACCATGGAGCTCCATTTTGAGGATCGCGGAAAGGCATCTATAGCCTTCATAACCATATCCCGGTTTGATAGCTTCTCACCTACACTTGACAAACCGGTTATAATTTCCTTGAAATGAGAATGTAAGGAAATTACCTTTTCTCCCTTTTCTAGTTTAATGTTGTTGAGTTGGGAGCGGAGGAGATCTCTCCTTGCTAGCTTCACCTCGGATGTGCCTTCATGAAGCTCAATTAGCTTCTCCCACATCTCCTTGGCACTTAGGCATTCTCCTATTCGGTTGATCTCTTGTTGGGGGAGCACATTGAAGAGATGATGCTTGGCTTTTGAGTTTGCAAGGTGCTCTTCCCTTTGCTTTTTAGTCCACCTAGATTTGTCTATTGGCTTCCCTTCTTCATCCCTAGGCAAAACGAAATCGGATTCCATTGTAATCATGATATCAAAATCCGTTTCGAAAAATACCTCCATTCGCTTCTTCCACCAAGCGAATTCTCCTTCAAACTTCGGTGGATGGATGTTGGACCCGACCATTTTGAAAGTTGCTTGTTGTGGCGGTTAGTCCTCGATAAGCTTTCCTTGAGTCTGATACCACTTGTTGGGGATCAAACGACCGGCTAGAGGGGGTGAATAGTCCTCTTACGATGGATGTCGTAATTTGCTCGTCTACAATTAGATTAGCGCAAGCGGAAACAACAATATAAGCAAATTAAACAAATAAAGACAAAGCAAATGAAAAAGACAATGCTAACACAATATCGTAACGTGGTTCACGGCTACGCCGCTAATCCACGATCTTGATTCGTCCGAGGTGAATCACTCCTCCAACGCCAATCACTATTGGTCTCTCCTTTGCACCAAGCTAGGTGGAGGTAACCTTTACAATCAAGATCACTCTTCTTACAATAAGAATGAAGTAAAAGCAAGTAAGAAGAGTTTAAAGCTTGTGGGGCACTTGGAAGATCACTTAGAGCATAAGCATTAGTCATCCAAAAGCCCACACCCTCTCTTTTTATAGAGAGGAAGCTTTTCTTCTCGTTGGCCGCCACCAGTCGACTGTTGCCACTTCAACGGCCTCCAAACACGTCGGATCCCGATCGTTGTAGTCCAACGGAACACTTGGCAGTCGACTGATGGGCCTCATCACGATCGTGCCTCGTAGTCGACGCCACGGCTACGAGCGGTTCGTGGCAACCCTTTCGACTACCGATCGCCGCTTTCAGCCGATCGATGTCTTGCAATGATCGCCTACATATACGGCAATGATCACGCCTCAAACACTCAGTCGAATACCAGTCGAACCATGTTCAACTCAGAGCAATCGACTGCCATTCCATGGCAGTCGACTGGTGTCGGGAAATCCCATCCGACACTTAGCCAAATGGCCAAGTTTCACCTAAGAGCTACCCCTTCCCGGGTTACATTCACTCACTCTCATCTCTCGTTGTCCCTCACCTTCGAAGTTCTCTTCGTTCGCGACCACATCCCTCGGCAGCATCAGGCACACGACTCTGCAATGCTCCTTCGCATCTCTTGCCTCGAAGTCTACTTCCTCCGGCTTCACTCCAAGCTCCTCGTTCGGCGGTCCCTCGGATGCTCCAAACGCACGGCTTCCGCAAAACCATCCTTCACTGACTCAAGGACCGAGTCATGAGTTGTGAAACTCGCCACGGCTCCATGTGTGAATTACTAAGTCATGCACGACTTCAACGCACATATCAAATCAACATAACAAACTAACTTAAACCCTTTGCCACACACATCAAAACGTAATCATGGCAAGAGATTGCCCTAACAAATATGTGACAATGTCCCTCTATCCTTGACATATAGATTGACCAACTGAGGCATAGACCGTGTCATACTTGGTACAATCTATATCTTGAACTCCAAGTACACTCACTCTAATCAAATAAGCTCAATATCTCATATTGACTCATTTGGGCATGGTCATGCACTTAGTGGTTTCACTCTATCAAGAATATCGATGTCACTCCCGTCATTTAGGAGGGATAGATCTCATCTACATCACTCACATCCCTCTGCATAATTTGTTACATACCCAGTAATCGTCTTTATAGTCCACCCATTTACGGGTGACGTTTGACGAAGCCAAAGTATGCAACTCCTTATGTAGGAAACCATGGTGACTTCGGGTCCAAGGACTAATAGTCACATGAGAAAGTATATGACACTCATATAACAATCCATGATACTTTCTCATGGCGGGTCATTCAGTATACATTCTCCAATGCATACTCATGTGTTAACTTGATATCTCATATCCATGACTTGTGAGATCAAGTCATCGAGTTGACCTACATGCTAGTCTCTTCACATTAACATTGTCCCTGAATGTTAATACTTGATTAAGAATGATTAAGAGTAGTATTCTCTATATCATCTCATTATCGATTCAACCAATCGATTGATATAGATAAAAACCTTCTACTCAAGAACGTTATCATACTTAGTTATTTGACACCAATACAAGTAAGTATAATAACCATAAAGAAATGTCTTTATAAATAGGAATATGATACAGCAAGTCCATACAACAATCATCACATGATTGACTCTAGGGCTTTCACTAACAATCTCCCACTAGCACTAGCGTCAATCACTGTAGTATCTAATATCCAATGACCTTGTGCGACCATCATGTTTTTTCTGTGCCAAAGCCTTGGTCAAGGGATCTGCGATGTTAGCCTCTGTGGGTACTCTGCAAATCTTCACATCTCCTCTATCAATAATCTCTCGAATGAGATGGAAGCGTCGTAGTATGTTTTTGGTCCGCTGGTGTGAGCGAGGTTTCTTAGCATGCACAATCGCTCTATTATTGTCACAATAGAGCTCTATAGGATCTGCTATGCTAGGAACCACCCCAAGCTTAGTAATAAACTTGTGGATCTAAACTACCTCCTTTGTTGTCTCTGATGCAGCAATATACTCGGCCTCTGTTGTAGAATCAGCAACTGTGTTCTGCTTCGAACTCTTCCAGCTCACAGCGCCGCCATTCAAGCAAAACACGAACCCTGACTGTGGTCTATAATCATCCTGGTCAGTTTGGAAACTGACATCGTTGTAACCCTTTACAGCTAGCTCCTCATCGCCCCAAATATCAAGAAATATTCTTTAGTCCTTCTCAAGTACTTAAGAATATTCTTTACTGCTATCCAGTAACGCTCATCTGGATCTGACTGGTATCTACTCGTCATGCTTAAAGCATACGAGACATCATAACGAGTACATAGCATGACGTACATGATAGATCCTATGGCAGATGCATAAGGGATCTTATCCATGTGGTCTCTCTCCTCTCTAGAAGAGGGACTTTGAGTCTTCGAAAGACTCAAACCATGTGACATCGGCAGAAGTCCCTTTTTAGAATTCTGCATGGCGAACCGTAGTAATACCGTGTCAATATATGTACTCTGACTTAGGCCAAGCAATCTCTTAGATCTATCTCTATAGATCTTGATGCCTAGAATACAGGCTGCTTCACCTAAGTCCTTCATTGAGAAGCACGTCCTTATCCAAGTCTTCACAGACTGTAGCGAAGGGATGTCATTCCCAATGAGTAGTATGTCATCCACATATAATACAAGGAAGACAACTGTGTTTCCATTAACCCTCTTGTAGACACAGGGTTCATCTTCATTCTTGATGAAACCAAACTGTTTGATCGCATTATCGAATCGAAGATTCCAACTCCGAGAAGCTTACTTTAGCCCATAAATGGACCTTTGCAGCTTGCATACTTTCCTAGTATGTTGTGGATCTACAAAACCCTCAGGCTGTGTCATGTACATATCCTCGAGCAAGTTTCCATTCAGAAATACAGTTTTGACATCCATCTGTCAGATCTCATAATCGTGGTATGCTGCAATAGCAAGCATGATCCGAATAAACTTAAACATTGCCACTGGTGAAAAGGTTTCATCATAGTCAATACCATGAATTTGCTTGAAACCTTTAGCCACCAATCGGCCCTTATAGGTATGTGTAAGTCCATCCATGTCAGTTTTCTCTTAAAGACCCACTTACACCCAATGGGGTTGACGCCTTCAGGTGGATCAACCAAAGTCCATACTTGGTTGGTGTACATAGATTCCATCTCAGATCTCATGGCCTCTAGCCATTTCTCAAAATCTGGGCTCATCACAGCTTCCTGATAGAAGGTAGACTCATTCTCAATGAGCATAACGCCATCATGGTCAGATAAGAGAAATGAGTATCTCTCAGGCTGACGATGTACCCTATCAGACATGCAAAGAGGTAGGTCTACCGGAACAGATTGTTGTTCCACAACTCTTTGTGCAATAATCTCATCACCCACAACACTTTATGGTTCCTTTTCAACCTCCATCAAGGCCTCAGTGTTATGTTCCTTATCTTGAATTTCTTCAAGATCAAACGTACTCCCACTAGTTTTTCTAGAAACAAAATCTCTTTCTAGAAATATCTCAGTCTTTGTCATAAACATTTTATGCTGACTAAGAATGTAGAAGTAATATCCCTTTGTTTATTTGGAATATCCAACAAAATAGCAATTATCAGATTTGGGTCCCAGTTTGTCTGAGACTTGACGTCGAACGTAAGCCTCACAATCCCAAATCCTCATGAAAAACATCTTGGGATTTTTCCCTGTCCATATCGTATATGGTGTCTATATCACAGCCTTGGATGGAACACGGTTAATTGTGAAGGTTGCTATGTCTAGAGCATATCCTCAAAAGGATATAGGAAGATCAGTGTGACTCATCATAGATCGTACCATATCTAATAGGGTACGATTTCTCCTTTCGGATACACCATTCCACTGTGGTGTTCCAGGAGGAGTGAGTTGGGATAGAATCTCGCACTCAGCTAGATAGTCACGAAACTCATTGCTAAGATATTCATCACCTCGATCTGATCGAAGTATCTTAATACTCTTGCCAAGCTGATTTTGTACTTCATTCTTGAATTCTTTTAACTTTTCAAAGGATTCCGACTTATGTGTCATTAGATACACATAACCATATCTACTGAAGTCATTTGTAAATGTAATGAAGTACTTGTAACCACCTCTAGCAGCAACATTGAAAGGGCCACATACATCACTATGTATAAGTCCTAACAAGTCTGTTGCTCTCTCGCTGTGTCCACTAAAGGGGTCTTGGTCATCTTGCCTAAAAGGCAAGACTCGCATGTCTCATATGATTCAAAATCAAATGAGTCCAGCAGCTCATCCTTATGGAGCTGGGATAAGCGACTCTCAATTATATGACCTAAGCGACAATGCCAGAGATAGGTTTGGTTCAACTCATTTGACTTGAACCTTTTGGTACTTATGTTATAGATGGGACTCTCTAAGTCTAGAATGTAGAGTCCGTTCATCAGAGGTGCACTACAATAGAACATATCATTTAAATAAACTGAACAATATTTATTCTTTATTATAAATGAAAAGTCTTTCTTGTCCAAACAAGAAATTGAAATTATGTTCTTAGTCAAAGAAGACACATAACAACATTCATCTAGTTCTAGTACAAGCCCAGAGGGAAGAGATAGATCATAAGTTCCTACAACAACAGCAGCAACCCTTGCTCCATTGCCTACTCGTAGGTCTACCTCGCCCTTCGTCAATGCCCTGCTATTTCTCAGCGCCTACACATTTGTACAAATGTGAGATGCATATCCGATATCTAATACCCATGATGAAGAAATAGATAGATTGACTTCTATAACATTTATACCTGAAGTAGAAGTATCACTTCTCTTCTTCTTAAGATCTTCCAGGTATGCTTTGCAGTTATGTTTCTAGTGTCCAACTTCCTTACAGTGGAAGCAAGTCCCTTCCTTGGCCACCCCTCCTTTCGGTTTCAGTGCCTTGTCTTTGCCCTTGGCTTGGGACTTTCCCTTACCTTTAGGCTTGCCCTTGCCTTTTTTCTTTTGCACCATCAAAATAGAGTCAGGTTTTTCCTTCTTAAGGTTGAGCTCAGCAGTTCTCAACATATTGAGTATCTCAGGCAGTGACTTATCAATTTCATTCATGTTGTAATTCATGACAAATTAATTGTAGCTTTGTGGCAAAGATTGCAAGATCAAATCAGTGGCCAACTCTTGGCCAAGTAGGAATCCCAACCTCTGTAGGTTTTCTATGTACCCAATCATCTTGAGTACATATGGACCTACGGGAGTCCCATCTTGCATCTTGGACTGAAATAGTGCCTTAGAGATCTCGTATCTCTCGTGCCTAGCTTGTCCTTGATATAGTTGATGAAGATGTTCAACCATATCAAAAGCATTCATGAACTCGTGTTGCTTCTGAAGCTTAGAGTTCATGGTCGCGAACATGAGGCATGACACATCTAATGCATCATCTTGATGCTTCTTGTAAGCATCTCGATCAGCTCGCAAGGCAATGGCAGGAGGTGCCTCAGGAATGGGCTACTCTAGGACGTACAGTTTTCTTTCTTGAGTGAGAACGATTCTCAGATTCCTGTACCAGTCCAGGAAATTTGCTCCATTGAGCTTGTCCTTCTCAAGGACATAACGCAAGGAGAGAGTGTTCATATTTGTCGACATGGTAATCTACAACATACATAATGCAGAAAATTAATATCATATTTCATTTATCATTTAATTAGGTCTTTAATCAAATGATGCTTCCACTGAATTATAGGACTTTTGTAGAATCGAGTCATGGATATGGTCAAACCATATTACTAGATTCATACAAACTAGCTATAATTCTCGCGGGATAAGATCCACATCATACTACGCCTTGAGTTAGCTTTGGCTAAATCGCCCAAGACTTAGTATGATCAGTAGGTAACAAATTACCAATTACATCTCTATGCAGCTCTTGTTTATAGGATCAAAATTTCATAACCCACTATAAGGGGGTTACATGCATGCATGTAACTCCAAGAGTCAATGGCTCTTAGTCTCCCTCATGAGGTGGCACCTCATGATGTGTCCAAGATGATGTGGAGCATCATCATAGGTCGCCCCCATGCCAAGTCACCATGACATGGCAATTGGTCAAGTCAAAATTGACCATTCATCTTCCCTCTCGAGTCAAGTCAAACTTGACCTCTTATCTCCCATGGTTTATCAAATCCAACCATTTGATTCAAATCAATTTGATTTAATGAATCTCAATTCATTAGTTTAAATTGACTCGATGAATCAAATCTAAATTAGACTCATTCAACACTTGAATCAACTTGAGTCCAACTCAATTAGTCTAATTTGGATACTCTTAATCCAATTTGGTTCATCCCATGAACCTAATCCTCATGGTTCATCATATGAACCTAAACTCCATCTAATTGCCCTTTGTGTGTGACCCTATAGGTTCTTGTAACATTGGCAATGCTCCTAAATCAATTTAGGAACATAAACGATGAGCGGTATCTAGCAACACATCATTGCTACCCAAGTTACAAGAATGTTGAGATCCAACATCACCTTTGTGACTACTAATTGTGACTCTCATAATATGTGACAATGTCCCTCTATCCTTGACATCTAGATTGACCAACTGAGGCATAAACCGTGTCATCCTCGGTACAATCTATATCTTGAACTCCAAGTAGTTTCACTCTAATCAAATAAGCTCAATATCTCATATTGACTCATTTGGGCATGGTCATGCACATAGTGGTCTCACTCTATCAAGAATAACGATGTCACTCCCGTCATATAGGAGGGATAGATCTCATCTACATCACTCACATCCCTCCGCATAATTTGTTACATACCCAGTAATCGCCTTTATAGTCCACCCATTTACGGGTGACGTTTGACGAAGTCAAAGTATGCAACTCCTTATGTAGGGAACCATGGTGACTTCAGGTCCAAGGACTAATAGTCATACTAATAGTCACATAAGAAAGTATATGACACTCATATAACGATCCATGATACTTTCTCATGGCGGGTCATTCAGTATACATTCTCCAATGCATACTCATATGTCAACTTGATATCTCATATCTATGACTTGTGAGATCAAGTCATCGAGTTGACCTACATGCTAGTCTCTTTGCATTAAAATTGTCCCTGAATGTTAATACTTGACAAGTAATGATTAAGAGTAGTATTCTCTATATCATCTCATTATCGATTCAACCAATCGATTGATATAAATAAGAACCTTCTACTCAAGGACGTTATCATACTTAGTTATTTGACACCAATACAAGTAAGTATAATAACCATAAAGAAATACCTTTATAAATAGGAATATGATACAACAAGTTCATACAATAATCATCACATGATTGGCTCTAGGGCTTTCACTAATAATAAGTTATTTGTGTATACTGTATTTTTACATATTATACATTCAACTTATAAAGAAAAAACTTTAGCAAGTATAAAAATAAGTATAATTCATACATCAAAATACTTTAAGAAGTATAAATTGAATGAGCTACGTGGAATTTTGCAATTCATAATCAATATTCTTTAGAGAAGAATCATACTTCGAGAGTTTTTCTATTGTTTCTTTAAATTTTTTACTCTGTTGCTTTGTAGGGGGAGAGTTGCATGTGAAATAAATTACGATATAAAAATTTAGTGCTATTTCAATATGATATTTGAATGGCTCAAGATTTTCTATTGATTTTCTATAGTTCGGATGTATGGAAAAAAAAGATAAACAAATTATTGACTAGAATGGTAATGCGTGTTTAGAGTCGTCAAGTTGGGTTAGGCTCGTCGAGTTGGCCCGCCCTGTCAAGTAATTTAAGTAGGTTGGGTTGAAATTTTATCAATCCGTCATTTTGGCGGCCTAAACGAATCAACCCGCCCGGGTTACGGGTTAGATGGGTTGGCCCGCAGTGGGCTTGGGTTGACCCGTGGGTTGAGAAATATCTAAAGAAGATAAAATTTATGAAAAAAAATTATTTAAGCTTTTTTTATCAATATTCTAATACTAACAAGTTCATAATCACAATCTTCTTCTATCACACATGTAACTCGGCACAAAGTGTAGGAGAAATTAAAAATAATAATAATAAAATATTTGATTTAGATACTCTAATAATTATTTTTATATATTCTAATTAGTTTATAATTATTTTGTCACTACTATTTCAATTTCAATTAATATAGGAAATGATGATATATCAGAGTCAACTAATTGTAAATACCGAAAAATCTCAATTAAATCTTGAAGGAGCTAAAACTTGAATTTGTATACTATCAAGATTTGAATATTTTGGAGTGTTGAAAGAATAAAAAATATTGATACCTAACATTGTCGATTGATAATTGAGTCTCAATTACAAGATTTTAGTTGTTTCAAATGCATATTTTTTTTTACCATGGTATTCTATCCTCCTTGTCGATTATCACCTCAAGCCTTCACCATCTCAATAATTTTGGATTTTTTTATATTTTTTTAGCCCGCAGGTTGGCTTGTCTAATCCGCAACCTGCCTTGGGTTGGGTTCGAGATTTCTCAACCCGCCAAGATGGCGGGTCGGCCCACCCCTCTCCGTTAAATGTTAGATTTGTGACGGATTAACCCGCCCCGCCATGGATCGGTCCATTTGATAGCTCTAATAACTACTATTCCAATCGATATAGGAAATGGTGACATATCAAAGTTAAATAATTACAATAGCTAAAAAAATCTCAGTTGAATCTCTATTTGGAGGAGTAAAAATTTAAATTTACATATTATCAAGTTTTGAATATTTTCGAACATTTAAAGAATAAAAAATATTGGTACTCAACTTTGTTGGTCAATCTCAATTATAAGATTTTAGTTACTTCAAATGCTTATTTTTTAAATCATGGTACCCCATCTACCTTACCGATCATCGTCTTAAACTCTCAACACCTTAGTAATTTTAGATATAGTTTTTTATTTTTTTGTGGCCCACGGGTTGACCCGTCTAACCCGTAACCCGTCTTGGGTTGGGTTGGATTGGAGATTTCTCAACCCGCCGAGATGGCGGATCGGCCCGCCTCTCTCCGCTAAATGTTGAGTTAATGACGGGTTGGCTCGCCTCGTCATTGGTCGATCCGTTTGACAGTTCTATGTGTGTTCATTTTAAAATAAAAAAAAGAGTGTTTGATTGGTGGAAAATATTATATTTTTTATTTTTATTTTTTAAGAAAATGAAAAATTATTTTTGATTGTTGTTTTTTCACTTTTATTTTTTAGAAAATGAAAAAATATTTTGTAAAAAATTAAAAAAATATGGAAAAATCGTTTTTTGAAAAAAAAATGCGGAAAATGAGAAAAAAGAAATCTAAACCAAATTACTATTTCTATTTCGCTCCATGATAAATTGTCATTTTTATGGGAAAATTTTTCTACGAAAGTACAAATTTTATTGGGATAAGAAGCGTTTAGGGATTCGGGCCTCGCCTCGCCGCTACTTTTTTCGATCTCATCCTCTTCCTTGGGCTTCTCCCTCCGCGCGACATCCAACTGCGAGGCCTCCCAATGAGGTCCTCTTCCCGTGCAGTTGAGCATCTCTTCTCGTGTGGCCGAGTACTTCTCCCACTGCTGCGGATCTGATTGATTTAGGTCTGCCGCTCCTTCTCCGAGAGATCCAGGCGATAGGTGAGCCTTCCTCTTTCCCATCCTTCCTCTATTTATACCACGTTTCTTCTTCTGTTCAGACCTCTGTATTTTGGGTGGAATCCGGTTGTCTCTCTCCCTCTTCCTACAGGACACAAGTTTTGGTGTTTGGGAGGGAAGTTCTGATTAAAAGATCCTCCTTTTATCTTTTGTTTCCTTCTTCTATTCTTTGTTTTCTCGGTGTCGAGTTAGATTTAGGTTCTTGTCTCATTTTTCCAGTGGTGGGCTGTTTTTTTTTTTTGTTTTTTTTTGTTTAGGGGTTGTTACCTGATTAGATTTGATTGTGGGATGTTATGATCCGATAATTGATGTCAGTGGTTGCTGTTCCTTGGAGACTTTGGAAACCTTGGTGATTGTGACTTCGGTATAATCTTTTGTGGGTTTAGAATTTTCTCGCGTTGTCATCTTTTTTGGGGAAACATATTTATTTTTGGTTCTGAGACTTATTTACATGTTTTTTTTTAAACATGTTCGTTTCCGTATCATTTCAGGCTGTCCGAGAGATTTATGGTACCATGACCCCTGCTCAATTTTTGTCTGATGCCAACGAAGAAGATAAACCTGATGTGCCAGTGAAATCAGAGTACAAGGATTTTGCAGACACAAACGAGGCTGTAGGTTTTTGTTCATATAATGGTGAAGGTCGCATACCTTGTGTGGGTTCCTTGAAAGACATGGCCAGGGATGTAGATGTCCTGAACGAAAGGAAACTGAATCACATTGTAAAATCTGAGAACTTAGTGTTGGTGGATGACAAAGATGCATCAGGATTGTTGTGTACAAATAATTGTGAAGAAGTTGATTATTGTGTTGGATCCTCTAGTTCCTTGAATAAGGTTGATAATGACGTGGGTGAGGAAATTGACATTGTCAATTGCACAGAAAGCATTGACGGCAAGAGGGTGAAGTTTGATGACCCAGATGCAACTGAGTATTCGAGCTCTTTTGGTAACACTTTCTCAGGCTCAGAGAGCGAGTTGAAGCAGGAGAATGGGGATATGGAAGTTGATTCACCCTTTGTTCCTTCAAATGGGGATCCCACTGGATTGGATGTGCTTAATAGGGATTTTAGGTAAGCTTCTGTAGATACCACCATTATATTTTTTTTCTTTAGGTGTTTACTTTTTCTTTTTTTAAGGATTATTTTACCTGTACCTATGTGATTGTATCTACGCATTTTTTTCCATTTTTTGGACTAGTATACTCTGATTGAATCAAGTCATTGATTAGAAGTTATGAGGACCTAAAATAAAGGACACTATTCTAGATCTCTATCATTTATGTGCCTTGAGGGTGCTGAGAAACTTTATGAAAATTGATGCGAGCAAGAGTGGGAAAATATTGGAGGAGAAAGTCAGTGGAAGAGGAGACATGTTAGATTAGCAGCATGAAGACATGATATACTGGATTAGAACAACCAGCTTCATGCCTAAAAGAAACTTTAAAGGATTGTAATTGGTAACTCTAATATATTGTGCAACTCTAGATTCAAGTTTGTTTTTAATGGATTCTTACTCTCACTTGTAGAGGATTATTCCACCCAAGTATGAATCTAGGTGTTGAACATATCATATTCTCAAGTTGGAACAGAGGGGAAAGAGGACCTAAATTTTTGACACATGCTGTTAGTAGAGATCATGTTGTGTTGAAGCAGGTTGGGAGGAGGAAATGTGTAGCCTAAGAGTCTACATAACATAGATTGCAAGTATTGTAGCATCATATTAAAAATTCTAAAATTTTCAAAAACTAAGAAAATTAACGCCCGAAACACCTAAAAGTTTCAAGAATATGGACATACTAGAACATGTTCGATGTATTTAATTTAGTTGATTAACTGACTTTTGAGGATATAACAAATCAATTAAAAATATATAGAATAGAAGAGAAGAAGGGAGCCTTGGCACAACGATAAGGTTGTTGCCTTGTGACCAAGAGGTCACAGGTTCAAATCCTGGAAACAGCCTCTTGCAAAAAAAGCAAGGTAAGGCTGCGTACAATGGATTCCTTCTCCAGTACCCCACGTGGCGGGAGCTTCGTGCACCGGGTTGTAGTTTTTTTTTATAGAATAGAAGAGAATCTTTCTTATCCAAGGTTTAAAGTATGGTTTCTTTATGGAGTTTTGAACCCCATTCACAATATTGTATCAACAATCCACATGTTTCTAATGTTCTGAGATGAGTTTTAGTCATAAATATGCTTATGCTTGGTTTGTTTACTTTCAAAATTATGGCTATAATAGTTAGAAAGTCAAGTGGATTGAAATTTTAAAGAAATGAGTTACAAACAAGCATCTAATAACTATTATACCTTACTAGAAGCAGGAGTATTGAACATCTGCTGTTGAAGCAGCTGTAATTAATAACTAATCAATTACTCAATTGTAAATATAACCCATCGGAATTATGAATGTTCATATACAAATTAATAACTAATTAATTGATATTATACATTAATTTCTATAATATACATCTTAATTAATATAAATATTATTTATATCCTATATTAAATATGCTTTTTAATCAGTAGAATTTAAAAATGTGTTTTTATGAATTACTGAATGCTACCCACATACACATGTAACTAGTGATTAATCAATTAGTTTCTATAGTTTTAAATTCGAATTTGAAGTTAAAAATCATATAATTAATCAATTAGTTAACATCTCGATTAATCAATCACAGCACATCGCACTGTCAGTAGACCATCATGGCTGCCCTTGATCCCTTTCACCTCATTAGATCACTTAGTGTTTCCTCCTCTCCATGTCTTTATGTAGTGCCCTTGATATCTTTGCCACTGCTACTTCTTCCAGTACGCCACTACCATTTTCCCTTCTTTATTATCATTATATAGTCTTTTCTTCCCCACACCCATGGCCAGCAATTAAAATCAAGAGCGAACTCATGGTATGAGCAATCTTTGTGAGGAGGGCATCGGTAACAGAAACCACAGGATGTGCACCTAGTTTACCTGGGTAACCAGTGTTAGGTAATGTTCTCCACATTGAATGGCAAATTTTAGTTCACCTAGCACGGCATGAAATTCCAATCCGTGCTCTAATCACTACCCTGCGAACTATTCCAAACAAGTCTAGACCACAAGAGATGAGAATTAATTTTAAATGAGAATTAATTTTAAATAACTAGACCTGAGGTCAATCTAAGTGAACTAACTTCTTATGCTATATAAAAAATTCAATCCTTCAGTTCTAATTTCCACAAGCTGGTCACACATATATAACTTGAATAAATTGGTCACGACTTCAGTGGTTAAAGATACTCTTGATATCTTAGATAAGTTTGCTTGTTAAACATGGACAATATTACTCTAGCAAATTGAACAAACAATTTGCTGGAAGAACAAATGCTCATTTGAGAAAATCCGTCGGTCTTCTCATGTCGAAATCCAAAGAGTTTTTTTTTTCCAGATATATTAGCATCCTAGAATTTTTTCAGATACTATTCTTAGAAAATATAAACATTCTAAAACATATATAAATCAGTTAATGCACCAATTTTTAGGATATTTATAGTGTAAAAATGAATCTTTGGCAAAAGGCTAGTATAAAGCACAGGATTCTTCAGTTTTATTTTCACAAAGCTGGTGACAGCAGTATAATCCATTAGTCATGAAGGTTGTTCAGTGTTTAAAGATATTGAACATTTATCTTAGTTTAACGCTGACTGACAGCCTAATGCAACCCTCCTCTTTTATCTGGGCTTGGGACCGGCCACGATAAGATTAACTTATCATGGGCAGAGTTTGTTTAAAGATATCTTTTGATTTAAAAAATGAATTTGCTTTTTGAACATGTTGGATGTTTCAACTTTCCAGGAGGAAGAAAGTGAGTGCCCAATGGAGAAAATGTATCAGTCCTCTAATGTGGAGATGCCAGTGGTTAGAGTTGCGCATGAAACTATTATTCTCGCAAGCTTCAATGTATGATAAGGAGCTTGCTTCATACAAGCATGAAAAAGAACTTCAGTCAAAGATTATTGAGTTGAATAGTTCCGGTTCTAGATCAGTTCCCTTCACATCTCGAAATAGTCGGAAAAGAGTCATGAAAAGGAGAAAGAGGAAAAGAACAGAAGATAAAGTTGACTTATCATCATATATGTCAAATCATGTCGTATTTTCTTACTATGGTAGCTATCAGTTCCATCTACCTATTTTTCTTCCATTTTAATGCAACACATGGTAACTTATGCTAGTGTTGTGCAGAGAATAGGAGAACAGATACAGACTGCCACTCAGTTGATGACGATTGTGGTGAAGGTAATGCTTTCTGCTAATGTTGAAAATTTTCTGGTTATGGTTAAAAATTAATGTTGTGGTTATTATATTGTCGTAATGCATAGTATTAATGAGATATGGTGAAAATGTGTTAACCTCCACAAGATGAAATAGTGGTGAGAATTAACAAGGGAAAGTCACTTCATTGCATAAATATTCTATATATTATAGTTATCCATATGACTGTCGAACAATTGCTGAGCAGATGAATCCTGTTATCTAACTTCCCATTTGAACTTTATATTAAAGGAAAAGAAAATTGGCATGAAACATCACATGAAGACCACTGTTTCATTTACAACTTTCTGTTTTGTGCATCACATGCTTATACAATTCCAGTGAATAGAATGATAACTAACTTTGGAAAATATTTGAGAGGAATGTTGTGGAAAAACAAGTGCCTGTGCCATTTCTTCCTTGGAGCACTTGTGATGCCTGAAACAATTCAGCTGGTGAAAACATATTCTACTTGTAAGATAACTACTTCTAGTGATATCTTGGAGACAATAATATAACAACAATAACAACCAAACTTTATCCCACTAGGTGGGGTCAATTATATAGATCCTTCTATGTCATTGGGCTCTATCCTCTACTACGATCTTGGAGACAATAATATATATCAAAAATACAATATTCAAATTTTTCTAAGACAAATTTTTGCTTAACTCTAAGAATTTAGTTCTTTATACAAATATAGGATCGTTTATATTATTCATCGTGACATCTTTTTGACCATGTTTCATCATGAATGATTTCATCAGATAACATCATAGGCAATGATGATAATGAGTGGTTGCTTGGCTTGAAAGGCAGTGATGGTTCCCTTGAACAAATTCTTTTGAACATTGAATCTGTTCAATCTAAAATTGTGAAGTTGAAGACTCAGCTCAACAATGTGATGGCCAGAGATGTAAGAGAGAGATCTACTGCCAATTTATTTCTAGGAGACCCACCGGTGAATTTTTTGCAAAATGCTACTGGTGGGGGTACAATGTCAACTGGGTTGCCAGGTACACTGCTGTACCATGATTCTGAATGTGAACCGGAGGCTGTTATGCCCGTGAGTGAAGGTTCAAGCTATGGTGATGCTGCAGATATTCGTATAATTGAGAGCACAGTTGGCTTGTTGTCCGCTGGTGATGTAACCCTCGATCAGCGGCACATGAGAGAATTGTGCAAAGATGTAAGAATTCTGCTCTCTGCTCTTTGTATTTTTTGCTGCCTTGTGTGTTTTCAAACCTGTGCCAGATCAGCATATTAAACTGGTTGAACTGGAACCGGCTAGAGGTCAAACTGGTCCAAATTTATTTATAGAAGCCACCCAGTTAATGGGACCACTTCAACAGGAAAACTAGGAACCCACAGGTTTTCCAGTGTCCTGACTGGTCTAGTTTTAGAAAACGGTTAGTCATAACTACTGCTCTGAAAAACATTTATTTATCGACCGTGGGAGAGCTTTAGTGTTTAAACCATGTTTATGTAATCGGTTTTACTAATCGACTAGGTTTAACAATGCCAATTATTTTTCTTCTATTTAATGAATATATATTATCAAGAATATTTTTTGATTGGTTTCTATCTGGTGTGGAGTTGCAGAATGAAGGCGTGTTGATTGATAACCAAGTAGCCGAGGAAGAACATCAGAAATTTGAGAAGGTGAGTCATGGAGCAGATAAAGGTGTGGAAAAGTCAAACAGGGAGATCCATTCCAGTGATGAAAGTATTACCCCTATGGCCTCAGTGCCAGAAGCAAGTCCACCAGGAACTATTGTTGAAATGCCACCGCAAACAGTTCTGAAGCCCTGCTACACCGGTAAAAGGAGAGGACGAAAGCCCAAGAAAAAAAAGAGGCAAGCCAGTTTGGTCGCTGCTCCACCTCAACCAAAGAGTAAGAAGCTTTGTGTATCTGGTTCTTCAAGGAGCAGCAGGGCTCCTACTTGCGGTCCTTCAAAGACTGAAAACCTTCAGACTTCGAGCCCTACAGTGTGGAGGAGTGAGAGGCTTAAGATGCGAAGATTGGCCGGCAAGAAGACATGAGTGCGTTGAGACTTCAGGTCCCTTGAGGCTAGATGCCAAGACACTGGCAAAAAAAAAAAAGAAAAAACTCTAGCGTTCAACTGTACATCCATTAGCTTGAACTTTCATCCTCGCCTAGAATAAAAGTTGTATGATACGACTACTGTGGTATGCCTTGGTTATTACTGAGATTCTATGCCCCAACAGTCTCGTTGTGCCACGTATCTTACAGTCGATTGTAGTCGTAACAATTGAATATGGTGGCAAGGCATCTCCATCCTGTAGGTCGTCCTCGTGCTATGAACAGTTTGATAGAGAGGTTATTTGCGGGTTTTGCGATATTAGCATGTAATATAAAATATGCGAATTAAAACAAAAACAATATATTATTGCGAACGTTTGTATTTACTTCAATTGGCTCCTTTATATAAGCCTCCTTCGACTTGGACTTGCAATTCCAAGGACATCACATGATTGCGGTTCACAAATTGTGGCTTGTGTCAATTGCATACATTGTTCATGTAAGATCATTGCTAGTGTGATTTGACTCCGACTAAAGGGGAATGGGGGAGAGTGAATAAACAAATCACCTAAATTAAAATGCCATAAATAAAATTAAATTAAGGAAATCAATAATGTATTATATAAGAGATTTCATCTAGCAGGATGAATCATGTTGTTGTAGCATGGTTACGTTTACTAAAAAATTTCAACATGCTAAAAATGCATTTCTAAATGTTTTTGATACCGCTGTTACCTCTTCTGTATACAGAAGATAAAGGGATTTGCCTGTAATACATTATCTGAGTCGAATAATTGGTTCGGCAGAGGAGGAAAGAAAAAATGATTTGGGCACAAATATCCTAAACCCTTGGCACAGGAGAACTAGTAGAGGTAATTGGCACGGCAAAGAGGAGACGAAGGGCGCTTCATTAAGAAATAAGCCGGAATCGATTCGGCCCGATAAGCCTAGAGGCAAATGGGACAGATAAGAATTGGTTCGGTCAAGTAATCCTAAAGGCAGACGGAACGGATGAGAATCGGCTCGGCCTAGACGGGCCAGAGGTCGTTTGGCAAGGGAAGAAGGAGAGTTGGTTCAAGCAGGTGGAGAACCCAAAGGCTATACCCTCCATGAGCTATAGACCTAAGTTAGTTTCACCAAAAGTGGATGGTTGAGAAGGACAGGCTAACCTAGTTTCCTGAAATGTAGACGAGGAGGCGTTATGTAACAGAATGAGAGGTCCCCACATAATATTCCGAGGAGCCTTTGCCCCTCGTATTTGTAACAGATTATTCTCCAGGTGGACGTGGTGGTCACGTGTACGATGGGGATAGCCTACGAGGTAGGGATGGATCAGAGGAGGAGGATAAAAGGGAGGAGGAGGACAGAAAGAAGGGGGATCCGCATTATTCCAGCAAGCAAGAAGCCAAGGCACTGGAAGATGAGAGCTATCACTACATCGCCGGAGAAGGAGAGTATCGACCTTCACGGTTATATTGCATGTACTCTTTCTTGTATTGAGATAAAAAATTGTAAGAGGTTGTCTCCTCCACCTCGGGATGTTTCTCTTCTGAAAAGGAGGACGTTCATAGTTGAAAGTGCTTGGGCATTGTCCCCGGTGAGAGAGCTCACCTCCGTGGAGTATGAATACTCATTCCGAACCACGTTACATCCTGTGTTCTAGCTTTCTTTGCCTGTGTGGGTTTTGCGTTTCTTAGCTTTGTCTTCTCATTCTTTACTGTTGCGGCCTGTGAGAACCCCCAAAAGCTTCCTTCGTGCTTTCGTCGCATCGAAGGGAGGTAAACGCATTTTCCTCGCCGCATCAGTTGGTGCCGTCTGTGGGAACACTTGAGCTAGACGTTGAGATGCAGCCAGAAGAGATACAATATCCAGTTGCCTCCGCAGCGGAGGAAAACCCCATCACCATTCTGCCATCACAGTTGAGGGCTCTGGTGGACGATGCTGCTACTGAAGCCCTCGCTAGAGAAAGAAGAAGGACCGGATACCTTTATCCCCATTCTGGCGAACCTTCTTCTCGAGGCCCGCCCCCAGAGATGCCTCCCCCCCCTTCTCGTACAACCATTAATGTCGAAGCAGTTCCTGGAGGGCGAGTACCTCAGAATACCACACCCTTAATCCAGACCCGACGGGAAGAACAGGGTGAAAGTCAATCGACTCGGGCTCCGGAGGTTTATGAGCCCAGTCCTTTTACCATGGACATCCTCTCTGAGACCCCTCCATCCCACTTCCGGAATCCCCAAGTAGAGAAGTATAATGGCTCAACGGATCCCGACGAACATCTATTACAGTTCGATGGAGCGGCATCACTCCACTGTTATACCGATGCCCTTAAGTCAAAGTCTTAGGACCACCTAACTTGATTCGACACAAAATGGTTGACACCCTACCCAGAATTACTTCTTTCTTTGATTTTCAAGAGGATGTTGTAGGGAGTTCGCGGTAAGGAACATATAAACATGATGCCTCCATCCTGATGCACATCACACAGGGACCCTCAGAATCACTCATAGGATATCTCCACCAGTTCACCTCTGTAGCCAGGGGTATTCCTTCTGCAAGATCAGAATCATTCAGAGTCGCTATTCCGCACGGGCTGAATGAGGGCCCCTTCCTCAGTTCCCTTTTGAGACAGCCTGCTGACAGCTATGAGGAGTTGCTAAGTCGTGCAGAACAATTTATCCGCGAAGAGGAAGGACTGAAAGTGAGGAGAGTTGAACGTGCTGTCGCAGCCGCCCCAGTTGAAAGAACTCGCCCCACCGCCCCTCAGGTACCCCCTCGTCGGGGATATGCGCGACCCCTTCGACCGGAGGTTCCTAGACCCCGGCTATTGCTACCGGGCGCTCGCCCCACGCCACCATTACAGATTTATGGCCGCTGATGCACTTCCTCCTGCGAAGACTTGGAAGGAGCGGGAGATGGAATTCTATGATCAGCAGGGTCTGCTGCAACGACCCTTAGGATATAGGGGGATACCGTGTAACCCCCCCCCCCCCCCCGCATCGTTTTTCTGCCAATATCATAAGGAGTATGACCATGCTAGTGGTCGATGTTTCAAGTTACAGGAGGAGCTAGAGCGCCTCCGAACCGCATACCCACAATTGCGGTTCCAGACAGGAGGGCCAGCACGACGAGGGCAATAGCTCAATGTGGCCCGCCCAGGGCCGTATAGCCAACAACCGCAAGTTACCTTCCCTCCAACGCCGTCCCAGGAGGTGGTTTCTCAGGAAGGCCCATCAGGTGAGGGCCCCTCATCCACTGTAAATAATGCTCCCACAAGGGGGGTTATCCATGTCATTGCAGGAGGACCTACTGACGGGGATTCTAACCGGGCGCGGAAATCATACGCCCGTCTCATGGAGAGTCTGACCATCATCACCGACCAGACCGTTCAAACCGCACCGCCCGTTCGTTCGGGCCGGAAGATCTCCAAGGTGTCCTACTGCCCCACACGGATACCTTAGTCATTCGTATATCCTTGACCAATTACGAAGTGGCCAGGGTGCTGGTCGACTCGGGAAGCTCTGTCAATATCTTCTTCCAGGAGGCTTTTGGACAGATGCAGCTGGGAAATGCCCAGCTAGAAGATGTGGCCACCCCCCTCTTTGGGTTCGCAGGGCATGTGGTCCACCCTACAGGGCAGATTTCACTGCCCCTTACTCCGGGTATAATTTCTTTCCTCATCGTGGACGCTCCGTCCACTTATAATGCTATTCTTGGTCGTCCTTTCCTTACCATGTTTCAGGCGGTGGCTTCCCCGTACCACCAGAAGTTGAAATTCCCGGTGGGGCAGTTGGTGGGGGAAGTCCAAGGGGAACAGAAGGCCGCTAGGAGCTGTTATGTGCAAATGGTTCGGGATGACCAGAAGAAGGCCCGAACCGATGATCTCAAAGGGAAAGCCATCATCATTTTTGACGTCTGCGTCCTGGAAGAATCCCCCCCAAAGTAGATAAAATAGAGGAAGGAGAGCTAGTGGAAATAGCTCCGGGAAAAACCACACGGGTGGCGCAGCAGCTGGAAGCCAAGGGGGAGCTGGTGGCTTGCTTGAAGAAGAACGAAGACATCTTTGTCGGAGACGTGCATGATCTCACGGGGATTGACCCTCGTGTGGCTGAACACCACCTCAACATAACCAGAGGGGTCCGACCCGTCCAACAGAAGCGGCGACACTTTGGACCGGAGAAGGACAAGGTCATAGCTGAAGAGGTGGACAAATTGCTAAAAGCGGGTCACGTGAAGGAAATCCAATTCCCTGAGTGGGTCTCCAATATAGTCCTGGTCCCCAAGCCTTCTGGGCAGCGGAGGATGTGTATTGATTTTCGTGATTTGAATAAAGCATGCCCTAAAGACTGCTACCCCTTGCCTCGTATTGATTAGTTGGTAGATTCTACGGTAGGGTATGAAGTGACGTCCTTGATGGATGCCTATCAAGGATACCATCAAATACCCTTGGCTAAAGAAGATCAGAAGAGGGTTAGTTTTGTGACAATAGGAGGGTTATACGCTTATGTGGTAATGCCCTTCGATTTAAAGAACGCAGGGGCCACCTATCAGCAACTTATGGATAAAATTTTTGCGGAGCAGAAAGGGAAAAATATGGAAGTTTATGTGGATGACATCCTAGTCAAATCAAAAACCACTCGGGATTTGGTAAAAGATTTAAATGAAACCTTTGCTACACTGAGGCGGTATAATATGAAGCTGAACCCTAAAAAATGCCTGTTCGGGGTAAGAAGCGGCAAGTTCTTGGGATATATAGTAACTGAGAAAGGGTTGCAGGCTAACCCTGAGAAGGTGCAAGCGCTGTGCAATATGAAGTCGCCCACTAACTTGCGGGAGACTCAAAAGTTGGTGGGCCGAATTGTTTCCTTATCTCGGTTTATAGCCAGATCGGCGGACAAGGGATTACCTTTCTTCAAGATTCTGCGGAAAGCTACCAAGTTTTAATGGGACGATCAATGCGAGCAGGCTTTTCAAGAGTTGAAGAAATATTTAGCTGGGCTTCCGCTGTTGGCCAAACCAGTAGCAGGAGAACCATTATGGATGTATTTGGCCGTCTCGGAAGGAGCTATCAGTTCGGTCTTGCTGAAACAAGAAGGTTCTCATCAACAGTCTATTTATTATACCAGCCATATTCTGAAAGGGGATGAATCCCATTATTCAGAGCTAGAGAAGCTGGCGTATATTCTAGTTCTAACCGCCCGCAAACTGAGGCCGTACTTTCTGGCTCATCCCATCACTGTTCTAACTCACAGTGAATTGGGTAAGGTCGTCACTAAGCCCAACTTCTTCGGAAGATTGGCTAAATGGGTGGTAGAATTAAGTAAATATGACATTCACTACCAACCCTGAACCGTTATTAAGACCCAAGCGCTCGCTGACTTTCTGGCGGAGGTACCTTTTGGCTCGGAGGATGGCTCGTCAACAAAAGAGAAAGGATCAGATGTATGGAACATCTTTGTAGACGGTTCTTCAGGGTCTACGGGTAGCGGTGTTGGTGTTATGTTAATTTCCACCGATAAAGAGGAGACCCGCATAGCTGTACGCTTGGGGTACCGGGCATCTAATAATGAGGCGGAATATAAAGCTATTCTAGCGGGATTGCAGGTTGCCAAGGCGGTAGGGGCTTCTTCAATTATAATCCATTCGGATTTCCAATTGGTTGTATCACAACTTCAAGGTTCTTTCGCTGTTCGGGAGGAAAGGTTGCACAAGTATTTGAAAGCTTTCGAGAAAGAAAAAGCTCCGTTTCAGCAAGTCCTCTTGAAGCAAATTCCACGGGAGAATAACGTGAGGGCAGACGAATTGGCTCGGGTGGCTAGCGCTATGGAAGGAGTGAAATCATGGGAAACGGTCCAGGTGGAAATCCCTACTTCCCTAGCGATCTGCAATGTGGAGGGAACAACGCTCGAACCAGACTCAATCCCTGATTGGAGGACCGATATCATAGCTTATTTACAATATGGAAAGGTCCCTGAAGAAAAAGGAGCGGCATCCGCTCTAGTGTGCAGAGCCTGATGCTTCACCCTCCTGAACGGAGATTTGTACAAGACATCTTTTGAACGGCTATTATTGAAGTGTTTGGGAAGTGGAGATGCAGAATGGGTACTTCGGGAGATTCATGAAGGTTACTGCAGTAATCATCTGGGGGGAAGAGCTTTAGCCAGGAAGGCCCTATTAGCGGGATATTTTTGGCCGACCCTCCAACAAGATGCCGCTTGCCTAGTGCAAACTTGTTCAGCTTGTCAAAAGTATAGCAATCGGTTCGAACAGCCGGTTGAATTAATGAAAGCTATGGTTGCTTCATGTCCCTTCGATCAATGGGGAATGAATATAGTAGGTCCAATGCCGGTGGAACCTTTGCAGAAGAAATTTTTATTGGTGGCCGTAGATTACTTCTCCAAGTGGGTGGAAGCAGAGCCTCTTACTAAAATTACCGAGAATGCTGTAATAAAATTTTTATGGCAGAATATCGTTTGTCGATATGGTATTCCTCGGAGGATAGTTAGCGATAATGGACGTCAATTCCAGGGAAAAAAGATCAAAGAATGGTGTCAAAGTCTCAATATTCAGCAAGCTTTCACTTCGGTAGCCCACCCTCAAGCTAACGAGCAAGTTGAAGTCACTAACAGAATTCTCATCCAAGGATTGAAGACCAAATTGGGGGCTCAACGGGGAAACTGGGTAGAAGAACTGCCTGGAATCCTGTGGGCCTACCGAACTACACCGAAAACTTCAATGGGAGAGACTCCCTTCAGTTTAGTATATGGGACGAAAGTTGTTATTTCGGTCGAAGCCCTCTTAAGTAGTGCCCGAATAGAGGTGTACGAGCCAGAGCAGAACCAAATTATTCGAAGCACTGAATTGGATTTGGTGGAAGAAAAGAGGGAGTTGGCACGAAGATGAGTAGAGCTTTACAAGCAGAGGGTACAACAAGCCTTTAATAAGAAGGTGACGCCTCAAAGATTTAAGGAGGGGGATTTGGTTCTGCATAAAGCGAACTCCGCTGGAGATCCTGGAAAGTTAGCTCCAAACTGGGAGGGACCCTACGAAGTAATGCGCCGCGTAGCAGGGTCAACATATTATCTGAAAGATGACCAGGGCAAGAAACTTCCATGACCTTGGAATGCCATTCATTTAAAACTTTTTTACACTGTATGAGAAGTGGGGGATAGAAGAAGAGGAGTTGTGGGACTCCCGAAGGGGTGTACTTCCTAACTTGATTGTATTAGTCAGATGCAAAAGGAACCCGAATTTGATTAATGAGTCATTCACAATCGCGATACAGTACCTCTAATAAACTTTGAAAAAGAGAAGACGATGGAAAGAGAGTTCTGTTCCGAGACAATACATCAAGCTATAACTTAAACCTGTCAGGGGGATAGCGCCGAAAGCCGACTTCCCAATTTAAAGAGAAAGTAGGATATGTCGGGGGAGGAAGTCCTTGATCAGTGTATTGCCGGACCGCTTCATTAAACCCGTCTTGATAAGTGGCGCGCAACAGGATGATTAATCGCTCCTGTCGGTTCGGGCGGTCCGGGCTTCGGTCTCAATGGAGTCTATGACATTTCTCTTGGTGCTCCCGAAGGGCTCGGCGCATATCACTATAGCGCCTGGATACTTCCATAATGGCGTCATCCAAGACTGAAATATCGTTGGCTCGGGAAGTTTGATCCTACTGTACAAGGTGCGTCATCTCTATCATGTTCTAACGCATGGAGGCCGAAATCCCCTTTACTGCTTCGGAGTAGGATCTGGTTCGGACAAGCTCAGTGCTCAGTCTCTGGAGGGAGGTTTCTTACCTGCGTAGACGGGCATGAGCATGCGCCCTAGAATTTATGAGAGAGGAGTTTTCTTGTACCTCCTTGCACAGGCGAGTGCGGAGGTCCCCTATTTTATCCTCCGCTTTCTGGTATTGAACATGGAGTCGAGCGATGGTGTCTGAGTCCTGTTGCTTCCCCTGAAGGAGCTCTGTTACCTGTTCTCGAAGGCGGGTCAATTCTTGAGAAGAGGAAGACTCCTTGTCAAGATGGGTCGGCTGAACCTCCCCCTGTAGTAAAGGTGATTCCACACCCGCTCGCTGTTGTTCTTGTAATGCTGCGATGGTATTGGCATCTTTTTGAATTTGATGGCGAGCTCCTGCCAATTGCTCCTGGCATAGTTGCAGTTGTTGCGATAGGAGTTGTTCCCGATTTTGGGTAGTCGCTAAATCCTCCCGCTGTCGCCGTTCCGATTCCAGAAATTGAGCTCGGTGTTGGTGGAGAGAGCGGTCCAACTCTTGGTAGTTGGTTAGGACCTGTACGCCGGTTGTTGAAAAGAAGTTATTCAGTAAGAAAAATTAGAAAAGCTGATTAGAAAAACATACCAAGTTGAGGGTGTGGCGCAGGCCTTCCATGCGGGGGACCAGTTCCTCTAAATTCAAGATCCGAAGACTCCGAGGAGAACGGGAAGAAGGGACGGACGACCTCGAAGGTAGAGGTTCACTCATCAGGGGAAGAATGGGAGTGGTATCCATAGGTTGAGAAGGGGACGAAGAAGGAGCATTGGTCAGAAGGCTCACAGAGGTAATAGTTGGGGGCAAAGAATCAGGAGCCGGGGGGGGGGGCAAAATGTGCCATGGCCTGTTGTGAGGTAGGCACATCAGGAATGGTAGAAGGAAATTGGTTGGGCGAGGAATTCGGAGAGGACGATATGATGAGCATAGGGCTGGAGGAGCCTTCAATGGGAAGGCAAGAAGTAGAAGGACGTGGGCTAGTGCTGATAGGAGGTGAAGGGCTCTTCAGGCGAGAGGCAGAAGGGGAGATAGACAATGGAGAATTGTCAATCACCATAGGTTCAAAAGTGGAGTTGTATTCAGGGGAAAAAGAAGGCAAGGATGCACAAGCATCTATTGTTGGCTGACATGGAAGCATGCCTTCTATGGATTCATCTTTAGATTGTGATGAAGGAGAAGGTGTCTTCCGAACACTTACGGCGGATGGAGAAAAAGTAGGGGAGTTAGGGTTTGTAAGTAACAGAGGAAGAGAGGAGGGGCCGATTATTCCGGTTTCCTCTAGCACGGAGGTAATGAGGGTTTCGGGCGGAAGCGAAGAAGAAAGGCGAGATGGAGCCGGAGTGATGGCAATAGGGGAAGGTGAGGAGGAGGATGAAGCTGGCGGCTGACCCTCGCCTCGCTTGAGGTGTGAGTAACGGCTTGATATTTCTTGGAAGAAAGTGGAATGCATCTTGCTGGTCTGAGAATGAAGAAGGGAGGTGCTGAAATAGGGGATTGAGGCAACGGAGGATGGAGGCGGAAAGAGGAACAAATGAAGACGAAGAAGACGAAAAGGCATAAGGAATGAAGGTAACAAAAGGGATGACGAAGAATCCCCTATAAAAAGGAGGAAGAATGAGCTTATAATGATTATTGGGCTCCTCGTTTATAGAAAACGAGACCCTAAGTGGAAGTAAAACGAGGATTTATTCTGCAGATGACCCATTATGTGCTGAAGCCCTCGCTTTCATAAGAAGGATGAAGATAGGAAGAACAGTGGTGTGAAAACATCACACTCTTTATGCTAAAGGCCTTTGAGCACTACATATTATTTTATCCCCGTGTGGTGGTGGAACGGAAGAACCGAGATTTCCTCGGTTATACATCATTTTTATCCCCGCGAAGCGGAAGAAATCCCCGTGTGGTGGTGGAACGGAAGAACTGAGATATCCTCGGTTATGCATCATTTTTATCCCCGCGAAGCGGAAGAAATCCCCGTACAGTGGTGGAACGGAAGAACCGAGATTTCCTCGGTTATACATCATTTTTATCCCCGCGAAGTGGAAGAAATCTCCGTGTGGTGGTGGAACGGAAGAACCGAGATATCCTCGGTTATACATCATTTTTATCCCCGTGAAGCGGAAGAAATCCCCGTGCGGTGGTGGAACGGAAGAACCGAGATTTCCTCGGTTATACATCATTTTTATCCCCGTGAAGCGGAAGAAATCCCCGTGTGATGGTGGAATGGAAGAACCGAGATTTCCTCGGTTATACATCATTTTTATCCCCGCGAAGCGAAAGAAATCCCCGTGCGGTGGTGGAATGGAAGAACCGAGATTTCCTCGGTTATACATCATTTTTATCCCCACGAAGCGGAAGAAATCCCCGTGTGGTGGTAGAACGGAAGAACCAAGATTTCCTCGGTTATACATCATTTTTATCCCCGTGAAGCGGAAGGAATCCCCGTGCGGTGGTGGAACGGAAGAACCAAGATATCCTCGGTTATACATCATTTTTATCCCCGCGAAGCGGAAGAAATCCTCGTGCGATGGTGGAACGGAAGAACCGAGATATCCTCGGTTATACATCATTTTTATCCCCGTGAAGCAGAAGAAATCCCCGTGTGGTGGTGGAACGGAAGAACCGAGATTTCCTCGGTTATACATCATTTTTATCCCCGCGAAGCGGAAGAATATCCTCGTGTGGTGGTGGAACGGAAGAACTGAGATTTCCTCAGTTATATATATCATTTTTATCCCCACGAAGCGGAAGAAGTTGATGTCCTTATTCAGTTATATATTATTCTATCCCCTTGTGGCTGTGGAGTAGCAAAGTTGGGTCATTTAGTGACTCTATATTATTATATTCCCATCAGAAGCGCCAAAGTAGGCCTCAGCTATGTGTCATCTTATTTGGGTATGAGGAAGGTAAAATGGGGCATAACATAAGAGGTATTGGAAGAAGAAGACAAACAGGAAAAGTTCATTGCTTCAGAAAGATTACATATTCTAATTCTTCTTACAAGAAGAAAATAAAAAAACCCTTATATGTAGGGTATTACAGTTCTTTGTTAGGAGGGGCTGAAGGAGCTTCTTTGCGCGGAGGAGGTGGGCACATCAGTTGCCGAAAGTAAGATTGCTGCAGGAAGATCTGCTTAGATAGTTCATACGGGACCTGCTTTGTTAACGCGCAATGAGTGGTTCTTTGGCGAAGACTTCCTCGCCGGCCTGCAAGTATCTCACCTGTTCTTCCAGGTTAACAATATAACGTTGCTTGTCCACCTTTTCTTCAGAAGGAAAGGAACTACTGCCCTGTTCAGACATCCTGTCCATGGCTAAGGGAGAAGAGGGGAAAAGATGTATGTTATACAGCTAGGGTTGGAGGTCCTTATAACGATGGGGGAAGAGGACGCATTTATTAGCAGAGGAAGTGGGGATAATGAATGTTAGTAAAGAAGGAGAAACGTAACGACAACATGTGAAAAGTCGCTGGTACAGTAATTATAAGGAAAAAGAGTCCGAATCCCCAGGAGATGGTAAAAGAAAGTATGTTCAGGCCTGATTACAGTCCTTCTGATGGCAGAAACCTCACTTCTACAGTAAAATGACAAAAGCGAACATCAATTCCCTCCTTCATTTTTATTAACATATTTAAAATGGTTACATCATTTAATTTATGAGGATTTTATCTGATTGCTCTTAACAGAAGAAGCGTTAGAGGTCTCCTTGGGGGGGGGGGGGAAGGCGTCAAGATGACCCTGAAGCACTCGCCTTGAGCAGAAGGTATTGCTGATGGGCCTTCATCAAAGGGAGGAGGATGGACTCTCGCCGGGGAGACTGGGAGGAAAGCCATAGCCGGTCGGAGTGGGGGAAGTTCAGCGGTGGCCCGGGGGTCTCCTACTGTGTACTCCCATGTTAAAGGAGGGTTCCACACCCGATTGCGGAATGAGGGAAATGGTGCTCGAAAAGACCTCTCTGGGGGAGAGGTGGGAGCTGTGGTGTGAGGTGGAAAAGGAAGAGGGCGAAAAATTGAGGTTGTCGAACGGGTCTCCGAATCTTCAGTATCTTCAGAAAGCCAGTCTTGCAGCTCAAAAGATTCGGGATCCGAAGAAATCTCAATAGGGTGTCCCGCTGAAGCCATAAGAGTGAGATAAAAGGACGAAGACATGGAAGGTGATAATTTATAGTGGAGGGAAAGCGACGCCAGTAGTTCTTGGGAAGGGGAAGAAGAGGAAGAGACTGATATCATTTCTGAAGCAGTAAGAGAGATAGAGAAGACCAACAGGCGAAAGTCATTTAATTGTTGGCCGAGCCAAAATTGGGTCGGATATGAGTAAGAGCATTCGAGACCTTCCAAATAAGTCCCCGAACCAACTAGATGATTGCGCCATACGACACGAGAAAAGAAATGACAGTATAAAAAGAGAAAAGCTTAAAGTTGGTTCAGAATTTCCGACCCGCAAGGAGACATGCAAGGATAATAACATAAAGCTATGTTAACCAAATTTACTTTTTAGCATTAAGGAAAAAGTCATTACAAGGAAGAGAATATTGGAAGTTACAATTCAAATAGTTCAGGGGGACACTTGGTTAGTGCGTCCATAGGATTTAAATAGCTGGTGTCCGTGCCAGGGGGCGGATATCCCCGTTCAGCGTTCAGAGCCGAAGACCCATCGAAGCCTAATATGAACAGATCCACCCCCTTCTTGACATATCATCCCTTGAGATCAGCTTCCTGCTCCTTCAGCTGGTCCTGACATTTAGCCAGTTGGATTTGACTCTCCGTTAGTTGGGCTGCCAAGGCATCCCTCTCGGTGGCTGCTTTTATAACTTGTCGTCCCAAAGTTGACAGGGCTTCGGAGTGTTCTTTCTGAAGAGAAGACTGTTGCCGAGCCGTTGCCGATAGAGTTTGAGGAAGAGCCGCCACCAGGGAGGAGAGTTCTTGGCACTTCTCTATGCAAGATTTCCTGGTGGCTTCCCAAGCTTGGCGCTCCAGTCGAAGCAGTCGGCGTTCTTGCTGGAGCTGTTTGATAGCAGTCGAAGAATTGGCAGCTTGAATCATAGCGTCCCCAAGATACCCCTTATATTCTTTTAGTTCATGGGCGAGGATCTCCATGTAACGACCCGGCCCCTATTGGCGGAATTCGGCGACCCCTATTGGTCGACGATCATCGCCCCTGTTGGCCTGTCGTTACTCACCTGGTCTTCCCACCCCTGGAAGTGGGTTTTTGCCTTCCCCAGGATTCGAACTCTAGACCTCCAGGCTAAGTACTAAAGTTTATGAATCCTGGTAACCACGTGATCCAATAAATTGTCACGCCCCGAGGGAGTCTCCGCTAGACGAAAATCCGGCAGCACCTCCCCTGTACGGGTGACAATACCAATTTTTAATACAAGGCCTACACGACCACTATACATCGGTCAACACGACCGGAACATACCGCAACAAAATATACATAATATGCGGCCTCAGGCCAGCAACAAAAATAAGTAAAAGATCTAAAACATCAAGACTTACCCCTTTTTCCATCTGAGCAGGAACATACAACCAAAACGAACCGAATATAAGTTCACAAGGACATAACAAATATAACCAAAACATCCCCCGGTATACAAACCAAACATAAATCCTAAACATATCCTCCAATAAAATCCCAATCTATAAAACTAATAACCAAAAACCATAAGACCAATAAAAACCTATCCACTTCGACGAGGGGGATTGGCAACTGGACTCTCCTGACAGCTTCATCCTGAAATAAAAAAAATAACCACGGGATAAGTTCAAAGAACTTAGCGGATATTAGTCGATATGAATAGCAAGATATAGCTAACAATACTAATCATGCCAGTACAGTCTCATATATATGGTAAGCAAGAAATAAATGCAAAAGGATTGTACTCACCTGAATCTCCTACCCTGATATAGGAGCAAGTGCCCTACAATAATAGTCATCACCCTATACAAACATGTATCCTGTATGCATGGCAATCATATGCAACATCCAAGGCATTAATACAATAATGCAACAAACACAATACAAATGCAATCCGTGCAAAAATGCATGCCGTGCATATGACATGGTCACCCCTGACGCCAGTCAGCCGCCTCACACGCGATGGTGAAGCCGAGTGGGTAGGGCTATGACAACTGTGCACTCTGCCATCACTGCTCCTGAGTGACCGAGTGGACAGGATGCTATCGGAGTACACCTATCCTCCTGCCCCAAACAGAGTGGGGGAGCTAAGCTCTCATCTCATGGTGTCATAGACCAGAGGAGGGATCCCTGCCCGCTACCACGCTGCCTCATCGCTACCCATGAGCGGACCAGCGGAGCCTGACAGAGCAACTACACACACCCTCCTGATGTACCACTAACCCATGAGTGGTAGTGTGTGCAGGCCATGTAACTGGCTGCGGGCTCAACAATAATGGAACCTCATCCAGCCAGCATGCAATCATGCAAAAATGGTGCATGATACTAAAGCATGTAAATCCTATCAAAAATACCTATCCGAATAATACGCACAGTCAATAAGTGCGTATCTATGATCCAAGGAACAATGATCCAAATAAATCAGGGAAGATAGAAATCATATCCTATCCAATGCATGTATCAATAGGCACAAAAACATACTAGGCATATAAGCATGAAAATTATTGAAAGCTATCCTAACTAACATATCAACTTGACTATATCTAAAAGATAAGTCAAAATACCCGCCTGTTATAATGCTCGAAAAGTGAAACCTTCATGCCCGTGGTCCTGTCTCGTGACCGAAACCAGTCCTAGAAAGCTCCACCGGCAGCCCTTCCTCTAAAGCTGCCCTATTCACCGGAAAAGTCCACTGCCCAATCGTTGCCCTAATCCACATATCGCATCAACACTTCATTCAACACCGTCGATCCATAGAAAACATCATGGAAAGAAGAGAAAAGAAAGAAACAAGGAAATATACCCAGATTTCAAACTTCGCCGGCAGAATTTGTCAGTTGCCCTAACCCCAGGTTCTTGAGCTCTGGCGAAGATGGCGACCTCCGTTCAGATCTCGCTGCAGCAAAAACCCACCACACCAATAGCCCAACCTACTTCCAATCCCAAGCTCCACACACGCGATCTTGCCCCAGCTTCGATCGGGAAGAACAACTCCCACTTCGAACCGCCGCCTAGCCGCTGCCAGCCTCCGTCTGTTCCGGCAGAGACCTCCGCCGCAGATCAACACGCAGCGGTGACTCCTCTGACCTAACTTCCGGCCACGTGCTTGCTCGCCGCCAGCGTAATCCCGCCTCCCTTGCTTGATCGAGGGGAAGATCGCCAGGAGAAAGGGCGTCGAAAGGGTCGACAACCAAAGGTACTGCCGGAATCGCCTGCGTGCGGGGCAGGGCTGGCGACCGCGAGGGCTTGGGCGGACGTCGGAGAGATCGCGTCAAAATGGGTAGGTCGCGACGGAGAGGCTGTAGCCCATGGCGACGGCGATGGGGCGAGTTCGAGCAGCAGTGTCGGTGTGGCTGTGGACTGCGCCGACGCAGGGAAGAAGGCGGAGGAGCTGAGGAACGACGATGCATGGGTGGCGTCGTGAGAAAAGGAGGTGCGGCGGGGAAGAAGAGGCGGCGCTGGGAGAATGAGGGTTGCGCGTCTAGGAGAAACTTCGTCCAAACAGACCTTTTAAAAGCCTATTTTTCTTATCCCTGTAAATATCTCGTACAAGCCCCGTTTAAATCCAGAAAAAATTCCGGAAAAATTCCTAAAATTTCCTAAAAATCCCGAAAAATTTTCAGGATTATTTTCTTAATTATTTGGCCATTTAATTTAGTATTTTTAAATTTCAGTATTTAACATTCTCCCCCACTAATAAAAATTTGGTCCCCAAATTTCTTACTCAAATGTATCTCGAGTAAGAGATACCACAAGTACTGAAAATATATCTCATGTACCTTAAGTAAACAGGTGGGGGAATTGAGCTCTGATCTTTTCCTCAAACTCCCAAATAGCCTCCTCATCGATGTGGTGACTCCACCCGACTTTAACCAGTCGCACAATCTTGTTCAGCAACCGTCATTCTTTGTGTTCCAAAAATCCGTACTGAAACCTCTGCGTAAGTAGCATCAGGTTGAATAGAACCTGACACACCTGACCGAATATATGTAGGGTATGCCACATACTTCCTCAGCATGGACACCTGAAACACATCATGGATACCAACCAAGGATGGTGGTAGCGCTAGTCGGTAAGCGACTGCTCTGATCCTTTCCAAAAATCTCAACGGACCAACGTACCTTGGAGCTAACTTACCACGGAGGTCAAATCTCTTCACCCCTTTCGTGGGTGAGACTCGCAGGAATACCTGGTCACCAATAGAAAACTCCCGAGGTCTCTGTCTCCGATCTGCATAACTCTTCTGACGATCCTACGCCTCTGCCATCCTATGTCTGATAGTACAGACCAACCCTGTCTCATACTGAGCTCTATGGGTCCTAGCAATTGGTCGTCCCAGTTGCCCCCAAAATCCATTACACAGGACCTTAGCAAGTCCTCAAGTGTCTAAATGGCCCGCTCAGACTGTCCATCTATCTGCAGATGGAATACAATACTAAAATGAAATTGTGTGCCTAACGTCTGCTGCAGACTCTGCCAGAACCGAGACGTGAACCGGGGATCTCTATCTGATATAATGCTCAAAAGAACACCATGCAATTTGATGATATCCCGACAATATAACTCTGTCAAACGACCCAAAGAGTCGGTCTTCCGAATCGCTAAGAAGTGCATGGATTTGGTTAGTCAGTTAACGACTACCCAAATCGCATCATGACCTTGACGTGTCCTAGGCAAACTCACCACAAAATCCATAATAATACACTTCCACTTCCATTCTGGAATCGGAATTTCTTGATGCAGTTGTTCCTTAAACTAATGCAACTCCGGAAACCATTATCCTCCTCGGAGTCAGAGGCGGGGAATTAATCTACCATCCAAAATCCACTCCACCACACACTCTATAAGTGCTTGGGAGGCTATTGTGATCAAACTTTCTTGTTACAACCGTTCGTGTTCCAGCTACTCTATAGTAACTATCCAGTAGCTAGCTAAAACTCCATGAGCATTTCTGCTCCTCACCTATTCAAAACAACATAATAACTGCGAAGTCCACGTCATATATATGACAGCTTATCTCGCAGTCCTTTAATTGTCGTAAGCTTAGGATACGTCTTATTCAATAGCATCGGAATCACTACGATCCCCGAAATGATACATCCATGTACACTATCCTTCCACACCAGCATGATTAATCAACACTGGCGTAAAAATCAACCATCGTCTGAGCCCTGAGACTAGTTTCACAAGCTTCAGACCAAGTAAATTCTTTCACCTTCCTGGTCCAACCAGTCAGCGATGTAGTACCGCTAAAGTACCCTATCCATATTTATGGAAATAATCCAATCTATACCAGGAAAACTACCATCAACGGTGACCGAGTGCGCAACTAATCTAATCGTGTCCAGAATACACGACTTCCCAAATCCCTGGACGTCTAAGTCGTCAATAAGTCTAATAAGTTAATCATAAACTTATACAATTCATACCAAGTATGAAATTGTCGTCGCTACACACCTGCATTCCCTTTACTCTAGGCTGATGATATAACAATTATCACAACAACAATGATAATTGTATGACACCATGTCACTACAATATCAACACATCAGTCATAAATCAATCCTAGAGTATACACAGGTGTTCTATAGCTGATCTAAATAGATCCTCTATCCACTATGAAGGATATTCATTTCCTTCCACAACTACCGCATTATATCATCGATAATCGATGCATAATCTCAAAGGTCCATCTCTCTTTTAACAAAGAGTTCCGGATCTTCTCTAGAAAATTCTGGGACAGCTAAATATCCCATCCAACACCTCCTATAATAAGGTAAAACGATCTTTCATCGTCTTGACCAATGTAGACATACACGCCTTATCCATAACCAAATCACTATTAGTAGGGACTAATATTCTCTGAGGGTTTACTCCTTGTCCTTCAAATTGGTGGCTAGCAAGCCAAATCCCTAGCTTCCTAATTCGACATCAGTCGATACCTCTAAAGAATCCGTACCTCTGAAATCATCATTAGATTCCTCAAGATCAATACGTCGTCGAACTCGTCCACGACCATGAGTAGGGGCAATTTCACTAAAGTCGATACTTTTCCTGACCACTAAGTACAGTAACCACTAAAGACAACGCTTTCCCTATAGCTCAGAGATATCCTTCAGATTGCTTGGTCCCAAAACACGAGATCTCCCAAAAATCCAAGGAAAATAAAATCCTCGAAACACTGAAACCACAAACCAAAACCGTAAACCAATAAAATTGTCACGTCATGGGGGCATATCCGTCATCCAAATGACGGAGGAACCCCTTAGTGACAATATTCCAAAATACAAGGACCAAATTTGGTAAAAACCTCAAAATAATTATAGTATTTTATTAACTGCATGCATGCACGACTAAACATATATCACTTAAAGTAAAATAGTTTTATGACACCAAATCAAACTGCGACAAAATCCAAAGTGCATAATAAAATGCAACACCGATAAAGTAAATAAAGTGGCATCTCGACGATGCAGTGAGACAAGCACGGCAAGGGACTCTCTGAGCGACACGAACGTAGGTCAACCGGACACGTCCTCCATCAGTTAACCTAGAGGATAAGTGAAGAGGGGATAAGTACAACCACTATGTGGATGTATAGACAATAGTGCATAATCATAATGCATATAATGGAAGTCACAGGGAACATGCTAGAGTAACCCAACCCTCAGAGTACCAATATCAGTCTGCAACTATCCTGATCCGCAGTATAACAAATATATCCGCAACATACTCAACCACTGCAACAAGCAGTGCACATCCGGATACCACGACAAAGCCTCGTGGCTCTCACACAAAAAGGAAACTATCTATGGGCTACCGCGAACGTAACCCATGGGCTGACAATCAATAGCACGGTCTACGCGCAACTATATGCTACCACGAATGAGACTCGTGGATAGACAGGTTATATATAAATATCTAATTATTGACTGCACGCATTAGCGAAACTACCACCAATAGGTCGCATGGGCAGTCGATTATCCTAGATTGTTAAGCCTAGGGTTATCCAATACATCCAGCATAAGTCAACTTTCAACGTCGACTAAGATCATCGATTTACAATTAAACCCATTGAGGCGGTCAAGCGAGGGTTTCAACACCTCTAAAACAAAATGTTTACCAAAGTCGGTAAAGATCATCGACTAATAAATAAATTCCTCTAGATGGTTAGTCTAAGGTTCCAACCCTTCTAATATAAACGGTTATCAAGGTCGATAAAAGTCATATGTCCACTAATAAACTCGTCGAGACGAGTAATCATAGGGTTTCATCCCAACTAACAGGAAACGTCTTTCAAGGCCAATAAAGACCACAAATCTACTATCAAGCCCGTCAAGAGGGTTAAACCTAAATTATACCATTCTACCAGTGCAATCATGCATGCTACAACATGCTACCACGAACAAATCTCGTGGGTACTTAAGATGTAAAGTAGCTATCTAGCTACAGGCGTCATACGAATCCGATTATCACCAACTCCGAATGAATAACGCAAAAATATAACCTTACAGTAGGTCATCTCAACCATGATTGGGAGATATAGTAAGGATTAATTGCATCCTAACCATACGAACTCTACTAGTCCGATCACCATATCACTGAAACAGTAAATGGATAAACATATACCACTATGCACATCCAGGTTATTACACCTAGGGTTCCACTAATGTTGTTTCATTCCTAAGATCCGCTCCTACAGAATAACTTCATCTAAGTTATTCTATTTCTACTAGTCTTAATCATGGTATCCACCGCAAAAACTCATAACCATAAACATATAACATGCTGTCTAATAAACGACAGCATAGTCATACCAATGGCAATCAATAGTTGAAATTAATTAGGGTATATCTAAAGGGTCATGCTAGAACAAAGTCAAGGCAATATATAAATAAAGCATCAAATGCTTATATATACTCTAAACTATATAAGCTATCATCATGTCATCATGCACTATGATCTAGAGAGTCAAAGAACCTCTATATATACCTTCTACGAATTTACCCATCTTATTCATATTATTCAACTAGTCCAACCGTAATAGGAAAACCTCTACCAATAATATCTAATTATTTATCTCACAATGATAACTAGCTACCTATAGCAGTAATAGCAATTTATAACCAAATGCTATCTAAAAACCAACAACCTAAAAATCTAATTGTCCAACAGATATTAGGTTAAAACAATACTAGATAAAACATGATATCACTGCATAACCAAATATAACCAATATAAATATGCACTAAATCTAGAAAATTTTCTAGAATATATTTACTTGTTAGCCGTCTGGAGATGTCCTGTTGCTGCCAAATCCCCCATATTGACCTCGTCAATAATACCTCGAATTTCCGAAACATAAAAATCGTCGGAAATCCGTACAACTCCGAAAATACCCAGTTAACCTGCCAAACGTGGCAAACTCCCAAAAACCCAAAGACCCTAAGGAACTCGGAAACCTAGGCTCTGATACCAAATAAATTGTCACGCCCCGAGGGAGTCTCCGCCAGACGAAAATCCGACAGCACCTCCCCTGTACGGGTGACAATACCAATTTTTAATACAAGGCCTACACAACCACTATACATCGGTCAACACGACCGGAACATACCACAACACAATATACATAATATGCGGCCTCAGGCCAGCAACCAAAATAAGTAAAAGATCTAAAACATCAAGACTTACCCCTTCTGCCATCTGAGCAGGAACATACAACCAAAACGAACCGAATATAAGTTCACAAGGACATAACAAATATAACCAAAACATCCCCCGGTATACAAACCAAACATAAATCCTAAACATATCCTCCAATAAAATCCCAATCTATAAAACTAATAACCAAAAACCATAAGACCAATAAAAACCTATCCACTTCGACGAGGGGGATTGGCAACTGGACTCTCCTGACAGCTTCATCCTGAAATAAAAAAAATAACCACGGGATAAGTTCAAAGAACTTAGCGGATATTAGTCGATATGAATAGCAAGATATAGCTAACAATACTAATCATGCCAGTACAGTCTCATATATATGGTAAGCAAGAAATAAATGCTAAAGGACTGTACTCACCTGAATCTCCAACCCTGATATAGGAGCAAGTGCCCTACAATAATAGTCATCACCCTATACAAACATGTATCCTGTATGCATGGCAATCATATGCAACATCCAAGGCATCAATACAATGATGCAGCAAACACAATACAAATGCAATCCGTGCAAAAATGCATACCGTGCATATGACATGGTCACCCCTGACGCTAGTCAGCCGCCTCACACGCGATGGTGAAGCTGAGTGGGTAGGGCTATGACAACTGTGCACTCTGCCATAACTGCTCCTGAGTGACCGAGTGGACAAGATGCTGTCGGAGTACACCTATCCTCCTGCCCCAAACAGAGTGGGGGAGCTAAGCTCTCATCTCCCGGTGTCATAGACCAGAGGAGGGATCCCTGTCCGCTACCACGCTGCCTCATCGCTACCCATGAGCGAACCAGCGGAGCCTGACAGAGCAACTGCACACACCCTCCTGATGTACCACTAACCCATGAGTGGCAGTGTGTGCAGGCCATGTAACTGGCTGCGGGCTCAACAATAATGGAACCCCATCCAGCCAGCATGCAATCATGCATAAATGGTGCATGATACTAAAGCATGTAAATCCTACCAAAAATACCTATCCGAATAATACGCACAGTCAATAAGTGCGTATCTATGATCCAAGGAACAATGATCCAAATAAATCAGGGAAGATAGAAATCATATCCTATCCAATGCATGTATCAATAGGCACAAAAGTATACTAGGCATATAAGCATGAAAATTATTGAAAGCTATCCTAACTAACATATCAACTTGACTATATCTAAAAGATAAGTCAAAAATACTCGCCTGCTATAATGCTCGAAAAGTGAAACCTTCATGCCCGTGGTCCTGCCTCGTGACCGAAACTAGTCCTAGAAAGCTCCACCGGCAGCCCTTCCTCTAAAGCTTCCCTGTTCGCCGGAAAAGTCCACTGCCCAATCGTTGCCCTAATCCACATATCGCATCAACACTTCATTCAACACCGTCGATCCATAGAAAACATCATGGACAGAAGAGAAAAGAAAGAAACAAGGAAATATAGATTTGTCGGTTGCCCTAACCCCAGGTTCTTGAGCTCTGGCGAAGATGGCGACCTCCGTTCAGATCTCGCTGCAGCAAAAACCCACCACACCAACAACCCAACCTACTTCCAATCCCAAGCTCCACACACACGATCTTGCCCCAGCTTCGATCAGGAAGAACAACTCCCACTTCGAACCGCCGCCTAGCCGCTGCCAGCCTCCGTCTGTTCCGACAGAGACCTCCGTCGCAGATCAACACACAGCGGTGACTCCTCTGACCTAACTTCCGGCCACGTGCTCGCTCGCCACCGGCGTAAGCCTGCCGCCCTTGCTTGACCGAGGGGAAGATCGCCAGGAGAAAGGGTGTCGAAAGGCCTGACGAGGTATCGCTGGGAATCGCTGCGTGTGGGCGAGGATGGCGACCGCATGAGGCTCGGGCGGACGTCGGAGAGATCGCGTCGAAATGGGTAGGTCGCACGGCGACGGGCGAGCCCGAGCAGGCGGCGGCCGGGGGTGTGGCTGTGGATTGCGCCGATGCAGGGAAGAAGGCGGAGGAGCTGAGGAATGGTGACGCATGGGTGGCGTCGTGAGAAGAGGAGGTGCGACGGGGAAGAAGAGGCGGCGCTGGGAGAATGAGGGTTGCGCGTCGAGGAGAAACTTCGCCTAAGAAACCGTCACGAAGAGTGGTTCGGGCGCAACGGGGAATAAGAAAAGAAACCTAGGTTTTCGGTTAATAAAATTTATTAACCCCTTAATACAGATAATCCAAACAGACCTTTTAAAAGCCTGTTTTTCTTATCCCTGTAAATATCTCGTACAAACCCCGTTTAAATCCAGAAAAAATTCCGGAAAAATTCCTAAAATTTCCTAAAAAATCTCGAAAAATTTTCAGGATTATTTCCTTAATTATTTGGCCATTTAATTTAGTATTTTTAAATTTCAGTATTTAACACTCCACCTGTTGCAGTTCACTGGATTGGAAGAAGATTCGCTGTTCGAGTTCTTCATTTTTTCACTGCAGCTCCTCCTTCTCACTTCGGACCAGGGTCAATTGCGTCATGGCGTCTTCATATTGGTCCCTCAGGTCAGATTCTTTCTGTTCTCTCTCGCTTAACTGCTTAGCGAGTTGTTTCTGTTGCGTTAGAGGCGGAGTGGCATGCCTCTACGTTGGACTGAAATTGAGCCAGTCGAACGACCATTTTGTTATGCTGGGTGGAGGCCTAAATGAAAGAAAGAACCATCAATGTATGCTGGCATATGGAGATACATATAGTAAAGATGAGAAGGAGACGATAAGTACCTCAGCCAGCAACTTGCCTACTTGTTCGCACGGGCCTTGCACGGCCGATTGGTTGAAGAATTTCGCTTCCGACGGACGACAAATTTGCAGCAGCGACCCCAATGTAGCTCTTGTGGGGGTCGGGACAGGAAGGTCTTCTCCTTCGGAAGGAAGGTTGGGTCTGACGTGTCGAAGGGGAGCAGGAGAAGTAAGGGTGTCTGAAGGAATAGGGGCAGAAAGGGATTCGGTTCGGGGTGGTACGGGAGAATCATGATGATAGGAGGATGAAGCAGGAGAGTGGGAAGGGGAGTCTCCTCCTCGGGGAGATGAAGATGGGACGGATAGGGGGGTGTTCTTCTTTCTCGGTTCATAAAGGGTTAGGGATTGTGAACCAGGTTGGTTAGAGGAGGAAGGAGGGAGAGCCGATGAGCTGGTGGCTCCTTTCTTGATAAGTCGTAATTTTTTCCGGGGGGAAGAAGGGGCTGCCACAGATTTGCCCCTTTTCGTCGAGGTTTTCTTTTGCTTGGCCGCCTCAATATCTTCTCCTTTTACTAAAGCATCCTGCATTAGGTTATCTGCAAAATACGATGGTAAGAAAGGGAGTTGACACAAATAAAAGGTTACATGAAAGGGTGGGTGTCATCCTACCTATGTCAGTTGGGATCGCTGAAGGGAGGGGGGATAACCCAAAGTAACTCAGGAGGGCAGTTTTCAGTAGATGATTTGAACAATAGTGTGACTCTCCCAGTACTCTACAGGCTTTCAAAAAGGGATATTGGGTCCTCATCTCCCGGAATGGAGGTAATTCAGGAAGTTCTAACTTCCAGGTATCATAATAGGGTAGAGGTACCGGAAGTTGTGCAAAGAAATATAGTTCTTCCCATCCTTTATGGGAAGTAGGCATATTAACTAGAAATTGGCAGTCCGAGCGGCTGGACAGGTAAAAAAGGTCGGCCTTAGAAGATTTTAGTTGAAAGAAGCAGTGGAATACTTGAGGGGATAAAGGAAGGTTTAAGTGTTGGAACACTATAATGGCCCCTGATAGAATGCGAAATGAGTTGGGGGTAAATTGGTTTAAGGGTAATCCATAAAAGTCTAGGATTTCAAAATAGATGGGGGGTACTGGAAGAGACATACCATTTAGGAATTGCTCGGAGAAGAAGCAGGTTAAACTAGGAGGAGGACGATGTGGTAGGTGCTCCTTGGTCGTAAAGCAACATTTTATAGAAGAGTTTATGTACCTATCTTTAAGGTTATAGAAATAGTGGTTGCAATTGAGTTTGGTTACAGTATGTTCATACCATGCGGGTGAAGGGATAGTCTTAGGGGCCATTGGTGTGAAACAGGACGGAATACTTACTGGGGGCTAAAGCAGAAGCGTGTAAGAAAAGAAGGGTTGGGTCGCCGAAATGCCGCCGGTGAAAATCGCTGAGGGAAGAAGTGGAAGAGACATGATTGTTAAGCACGCTAGGTGATACCTAAAAGAAAAGGCGGAGGATTATATAGGATTTTTCGTGACGGTTCGACTGTATGAAAGGAAAAAGGAGAAGCGGGCCCCATGGGCCCATTAGGCCGCCTCGAATATACGTAGAGGAGCTATAAGGGAAGAATGAACTCAAATTAAGGAGCAAAGGATGGAGCCGAAGACTTTATATACATTTGGAAAGTCAAGCTTATAGCTTCGCTTGACTATTTTTTGGGGTTGACTAATGATACCGCTGTTACCTCTTCTGTATATAGAAGATAAAGGGATTTGCTTGTAATATATTATTTGAGCTGAATAATTGGTCGGCAGAGGAGGAAAGGAAAAACGGTTCGGGCGCAAATATCCTAAACCCTTGGCACGGGAGAGTTAGTGGAGGTAATTGGCACGGCAAAGAGGAGACGAAGGGCGCTTCATTAAGAAATAAGCCGGAATCGATTCAGCCCGATGAGCCTAGAGGCAGATGAGACAGATAAGAATTGGTTCGGTCAAGTAATCCTAAAGGCAGACGGAACGGATGAGAATCGGCTCGGCCTAGACGGGCCAGAGGTCGTTTGGCAAGGGAAGAAGGAGAGTTGGTTCAAGCAGGTGGAGAACCCAAAGGCTATACCCTCCATGAGCTATAGACCTAAGTTAGTTTCACCAAAAGTGGATGGTTGAGGGGGACAGACTAACCTAGTTTCCTGAAATGTAGACGAGGAGACGTTATGTAACAAAAGGAGAGGTCCCCACATAATATTCCGAGGAGCCTTCGCCCCTCGTATTTGTAACAGAATTATTCTCCAGGTGGACGTGGTGGCCACGTGTACGATGGGGATAGCCTACGAGGTAGGGATGGATCAGAGGAGGAGGATAAAAGGGAGGAGGAGGACAGAAAGAAGGGGAATCCGCATTATTCCAGCAAGCAAGAAGCCAAGGCGCAAGAAGAGGAGAGCTATCACTACATCGCTAGAGAAGGAGAGTATCGATCTTCACGGTTATATTGCATGTACTCTTTCTTGTATTGAGATAAAAAACTGTAAGAGGTTGTCTCCTCCACCTCGGGAAGTTTCCCTTCCGAAAAGGAGGACGTTCATAGTTGAAAGTGCTTGGGCATTGTCCCCGGTGAGAGAGCTCACCTCCGTAGAGTAGGAATACTCATTCCGAACTACGTTACATCTTGTGTTCTAGCTTTTATTGCCTGTGTGGGTTTTGCGTTTCTTAGCTTTGTCTTCTCATTCTTTACTGTTGCGGCCTGTGAGAACCCCCAAAAGCTTCCTTCATGCTTTCGTCGCATCGAAGAAAGGTAAACGCATTTTCCTCGCCGCATCAGTTTTGAATGTGAAAGATGTATATGTTCAACCGCCTTTTGGATGGTTGAATGCAGATATAAAGAGCTCTTTTATGCTTTGTTCAAATATTTTTGCTACTCAATTTTTTTTTCCATGCTAAATTGAACAAAAATAAAGTTTTATTCCCTCTTTCACAACCTACTACCTCCTGCTGAATCAGATGACCCGTTGCTGCGTGCAAGCTCATGCCTAATGGCTTGGTCATGAGCTCGTGGCAGTCACGAGCTCACCGTGCATGTGCTTGTCTGCACGGGCGGAGCTAGCCCTGGGCTAATTCTGAATTAATCATCAGATTAAATTTTTTTCCCTGGACTAAGTAGGATTTTTTTTTAAAAAAAAGTGCTAAAGTAAATTTTTTTTTTACCTAGGCTAAAGTCCGGGTAACGTTGAACGTGGCTCCGCCCTCGCTTGTCTAGTCAGAGCTCAACAGTGGCCAAACTCTTAGCCATGCTGCTGCTGCCTCAAGCTCGTGATCATGCCATGACCGTGGCGAGCTCACGGCTGAAACTCGGCTTGGCTGAATGAGATGTTTGCTCCTAATAGGCCGATAGACTCTTGATTGTCTATTTGCTGGATTCTGAAAATATGGAAATGGGCCTGTGGAAACAGTCTAAATAGGAGCATGTGTTCAAAAGGGACGACCAACAAACAAAGGGAGAGAAGAGATGCACACTTGTTTTGATTGTCGTGAGTGTTTGGAATCTAATAAACTTTTGAAGTTCTATGAATTTTATTTTGCTGTCAATGGGGGATTGGTTAGTCCTTTCAACTTAGGGATGAATTGTGGTTGGGTAAGTGGTTAGAGGAGGGGTCTAGCTGTGATAAATAAATTGCTGGTTTGATGATAGCTCTGATTGTAGTTGGTATGTGGTACATATGGAAAAGACAAACCATGCTTAGATACACTAATGCTCTAAGGAATTGTAGTTGATAGGGCTAGTATAGGCTTGAGGAGTTCCTTGGCTCGGTAGCAAGTCATCAACCTCAATCTCAAAAATCTGATATGAAACATCTAAGAAAACACAAAATACGTAGCATTGAGTAGATAGATTTGGTGACAGATGGAACAACTTGATTATATAGGTAAATGAGTGAAGGATAATATGTGGAGTGAGTCATGAGTTTAATGTGTCCAAAGAACTGATAAATTGATGGGAGATGACCTCATGAGGTAAAATAAAACTACAACATTTAAACCCTTATGCGAACTATGAGAGTTGAACAACTTGTATTTCAGAATTCAAGCATAACTTGACTTAGTTGATGACTTGACTTTAATTTGATCATAGTCAATGATTCAACCGATTGGTGTGTTGAATTGACTAGGAAGTCATCTCAAAATGATCTGATAGAAATTTATATTCAGAGTGGAGTCGAGTGACTAGTAAATTGACTATTATAGCTAATTGTGATTGAGCATTCAACTAAATCCCTAGTAGAAGTAATAAAAACAAGACTATTGATCAACCACAGGAAGATTGCAACCATCATATGGATTATGTGATAAAGTGGCTTCAAGGTGTCTGCCCTCCTGCCGCATTAGTTCTGAGTTGGACAATATGCTCCCCGTGATTTACCTTCTTTGTGTTGATTGTGGGACTAGCTGGCGGGGGCACTGAGGACGAGCGAATCTCCTTTTGCACCAATGTGATAAAGTGGCTTAGTTGACATGCATTAAAGTGAATTGAATGAAGGATGATGTAATTATGAAATCAATCAACTAGAAAAGGCCTAGACAACTAGAGTGTAGCCAAGCAACAAAGTGAAGCTTGTTTGAAGACCACTCTAAAACTATAAATAGAGGACCAAAGGGAATTTGTTTAGGTTGCCAAATTAATGCTTAACTTCAACATTCCTGTGCTCCCACCCTAAAACTATAAAAAATGACCAAAAGGAATTTGTTAAGGTTGATAAATTAATGCTTAATTAACTTTAACATTCTTGTGCTCTCGTTGTTTAATCTATAGCCTTAGTATCATAGTTGTCTTATAAGTTTGTATTATTATCGTGTAAGAGCTTTCTCCTTCTTTGGGAAAAAAAATTAGTGAGATGCAAGAATGACTCACCTCAAGAGTCACAAGTCAAGGAGTAGGAATTGACAATTCTAAATTGATGTGGTCATAGACGGATTTTCTGGCTTCCTTTCAACACCGAAGTGCACACAGGAAGCTTGGGGGTTCTCTCCGGCCACAACAATAATAGAATACGAAAGGAAAGCGCAAACAACCTAAAACAAAGAGCACTGACACAGGATTTAATGTGGTTCGGAATAAGGATTCCTACTCCACGAGGGTGAGCTCTCCCACGAGCTACGGTGACAAAACACTTTCACTATGAATTTTCTCCTTTGCGGAAAAAGCTTCCGGAGGCGGAGGAAAAAGACCTCTTACAATTAGCTCAGTATACATATGTTAAACGAATGAAGCTTACCGCTTCTCTTCCTCTCCTTCTTCCTTCCTCCTCCGATGATGTGATGGCTCTCCCCTTCGAGCGTGCCTTCGTCCTTTGCTTGGAAGTTACGGGGATCCCCTTTCTTCTCGCCCCTCCTCTGGCTTTTATCATCCTCCTCCTTCCTGGATAGCTGTCATGAGACTATCGTTCTCCATCACCATACACGTGCCCATCTTCCTTACCTGGAGAATCATTCTGTAACAGAAATGGAACATAGAGACTCCTCCTAATATTATGTGGGGTCCTAAGCTGTTGCGTAACAAACTCCTCACCACCATTTTGAAAAATATTCTGACACATCTCTTTCATCCTCTTGCCCTTCGTAGAGTTAACCTAAACCTACCGCCTAGGCTTAGCATAGCTCTTAGACTTCTCACCTTAGACTTCTTACAATGACCCGAATCAACTCCTATCCTCCCCGTACAGAACCAATCTCCAGGCTTGCTCTACCGAGCCAATTCCTATACTTTTCGTACCGAGACAATCTAAAAACTCACTCGGCCGAGCTAATTCCCTTTAATTGCCTCCCCGAGCCATTTTCACCCAAACCTATGCGACCAAACTGGTCTTCTCAGACCCCCTCTGCCGAACCAACTTTTTGGTTAGGACAATGCCTTTATGCACGGGTTCTTTCGTTTCGCTCGCGGGAAAAGGTAATAGCAGTATCATTAGCCAACCCTTAAAAAGTAGTCAAATGAGGTATTGAGTTTGACTTTCTAAATATAATGCTTCTCATCCATCTCTTCCTTACCAATTTGAATTTACCTTTTCCCGTTGCCTCACCTCATACGCTTGAAATGACTTATTGAGCCCATGGGCTTCGCTTTTCTTTTTCTACCAGGTATTCGAAAAGTTGCAAAATCCTATATAAATCCCCTTCCTCCCCCTTTTTACAAGCAACTTAACGCTCTCAGCGATTTAGCCTTTTCTTCTCCCTCCTCCGACAATTTTCTTCGACGGTGGTTAGGTGCCCTAGCTTCCTCTCTTGCAAGCGTTCCCCCTTCGACCCTCAAGTAAGTGCTCCTCCTCCTCTTGCACCTATGACCCCAAAGAACCCGACCCGAACCCCTTGGTATGAACACACTATCACTCAGCTAGATAGCAAATATTATTTCTTCAACATTAGGCGCCAATACATAGACCCCTCTGTGCTTTGCCGTTTCAACACTACCTCTTACTGACCGCATCTTCCTCCTCCGGGCTTACATTGCTTCTTTTCTTAACAATTGCTTAATGGTTTATATTTTCCTGTGCCCCCCTCCTACCTAGAAATTTTGGACTTTTATAAGTTGCCCATCAATCAATTTACTCCCAACTACTTCCGCATACTATCAGGGGCCATCATAGTATTCCGACATCTAGGGCTTACTTTGTCCCCGCAACTATTCCATTGCTTCTTTCAGTTAAAGTCTTCTAAGGAGGGCCTCTTCTACCTATACAGTCACTCAGATTGTCAGTTTCTAGTAAACATGCCCTCTTCTCATAAGAGATGGGAAGCACTCTACTTCTTTGCTCAACTTCCGATGACCCTCCCACATTTGGACACTTGGAAACTAGATCTTTCTGAGTTACCCTCCTTCCACAAGGTGAGGACCCAGTGTCCCTTTCCAGAGGTCTACCGAGTATTCAGAGAATATCACTATAGCTCGGACAATCTGATGAAACCTGTTAGGATCTTTGTAATGGCTAGAGGGGGGGGGGTGATTAGCCTTTCTTCGTTTCTACAAAATACGTTAGCGGAAGCAATACAAATACAAATGTAAATAAGAATACGAAACAAGAAAACAATGCTAACACCCGATGTACGTGGTTCGGAGATGACGCTCCTACTCCATGGTAATCCGTAAGGTGGATTAGCCCTAGCCAATCTTCACTAAAACCTCCTTTGGATGAACCAAGGTGGAGAAACCTTGTCTTACAATGCACTCCTCTTCTTTACAATGATGGAAGATTAAGATTAGAGAAGAGGAGGTTTAGAATCATAAAAACACTTGGAGAAAGCTTGGTGAGCACAAGGGTGTAGCTAGGAATAAGAGCACTAACTTCACCAAGCTCCCCAAGGCCCCTTCTTATAGAAGAAGGGCTATTTTTCCCGTTGGGCTTTGATCAGTCGACTGATAATCACCATCAGTCGACTGCCGTCGAAGCTAATGGCTTCTGGCAAAGCCGATCCGCGGGGATTCGTAGCCGCCATTTCCAACGGGAGGCCTATCAGTCGACTGATCCCTCCATCAGTCGACTGATGGAGTGATCAGTCGAGTGATCAAAGCAGCAGTCGAGTGAGACTGCATTCTGTGGCGAATTTTCCCTTGATCAGTCGACTGCTGCCTTTGGCAGTCGACTGATCACAACATCAGTCGACTGCCATGACCAAGGCAGTCGACTGATCGTCAGGGTTTCACCCTGACTCAGTCGAACGCCTGACCAGTCGACTGATACATCGTATCAGTCGACTGATACTCATCAAGTATGAATATTTCATACTTGATTTCACCCCTAGACCTAGACTTGACCTTCTAACTCTTCCTTCAGCCTTGCGCCTGCCTTCAAGAGTTTCCTTCGGCCTCGTCATGTCTTAGGTTGCCAAATGCTTGGACTTTACGCCGCCAAGACTACAAGCTTGGACTTATGCTGCCAAGACTTTACTTTGGACTTCCTTTGCCAAGGTTCACTTGGACTTTACGCTGCCAAGACTATAAGCTTGGTCTTACACTGCCAAGTCCATCCCTTGGACTTCCCTTTGCCAAGGTTCATTTGGACTTTACGCTGCTAAGACTACAAGCTTTGTCTTACGTTGCCAAATCTATCCCTTGGACTTCCCTTGCCAAGATCATACCTGGACTTTTCTTTTACCAAGTGTTCATACTTGGATTTCCCTGTCACTCAAACATATTCACAATTAGATCACAAAGCATTGCCTAACTTAGATGATTATCCAAACATCAAAACATATAAATGCTTGGGGCATTGTTGCACCAATAATCTCTCCCTTTTTGATGTTTGACAATCATATAAGTTAGGTCTTTTCAATATGCACATAATATGAATTCTAACTTAACCATTCCTTCTCCCCCTTTGACATACATCGAAAAGAGAAGAATTCATAGATTTCTTGAAAGAATTAAGGTTGTTGTATCTTGGACTAAGGTATAAGACTGAAATTAAGCTCCCCCTTAATCCAAGATATGCTATGTGATGTGTGACGAACATTTGAAGCAAAGCATAACAAAATTTTGAAGGTTAATTCCTAACTTTGCACCAATAATGTAAGTTTGGGGATGAAAAGATATACATTATGAAAACCCCCCCTAGAACATTGCATGAACCAGTTACACAAGTGTTAATATACCCAATATTATCATGCTAGAGTGTTAGGGCATCAAGGATACACTAAATATCACAAAATCAAGCTTTTTGTCGGAAGACATAGTGTATCGATCGGGTTTACGAACTCGGTGATCATAACTAAATCCAAATCAAATTTTTCACCTTTCAAAATTAAATGCGTTAGAAATTTCAGAAATCTCAAAAAATCACAAAATTTTGTATACACATTTATGAAATCATACTTTATCAAGGAAAAATAGTTTGAAAAATAATTGTTTTCCAGATTTTGAGATTGATACAAACTTGGAAACTAACAAAAGTTCTAATGTTTTTGCAAACTTTGTATCACTTTTGTCTTCCACTTGAAAACTATTTTTCAAAATATGATGAAAATAGTTTAAAATATATATGATTTAGAATTTCCAACCATGTTCTTAGAGCTATGTATTCATTACTTGAATACAAGCCTTCCCAATGATTGGTCCATGAGGTATTCATGTCTCTAGGTGTGTCATTGGCTCATAGTAATGCATCATAACAAGCATGATGAGCCAAGTACACCTTCCCTATCATCTCACATGTTCCTAAGTGTCTCAATACAAAAATCAAGGTTTCTTAAGGTTTTTTGTGAGATGTATCAAGGTATAAAGCTAACATATGAATATGGGATCATGCAAACCTAGAATTTTACTCTACAAAGCACATACCAAGCTCTCTCCTTAAAGATGAAAATTCGGTTTCGGGAAGAGCTTTGGTGAAGATATCGGCAAGGTTGGACTTAGATTCTACATAATTAAGTTCAATGTCCCCTCTTACCACATGATCTCTTATGAAGTGATGTTTCACTTCAATATGCTTGGTCCTAGAGTGATGTACCGGATTTTTGGTCAAGTTGATGGTACTCACATTGTCACAATAAACTTTAATGTTAGAGTAGTGTAGCTCATAGTCCTCAAGAGTATGTCTCATCCAAAGTAATTGAGCTATACAACCACCCATAGCCACATATTCGGCTTCGGTGGTTGATAAAACAACACAATGTTGCTTCCTACTACTCCAACTAACTAGGGAGGACCCAAGAAATTGGCATCCACCACTAGTACTCTTCCTATCCAATTTGCAACCGGCATAATCGGAATTGATATAGCCAAGCAACTCAAAAGACCTAGTCCTAGGATACCAAAGTCCTACATTTAGGGTGCCTTTAACATATCTTAAAATTCTCTTAACGGCTACTAAATGTGATTCTTTGGCACAAGATTGGTATCTTGCACACATACCTACCGCAAATAAGATATCGGGTCTACTAGCGGTTAGGTATAGTAGGCTACCAATCATACTCCTATAAAGTTTAAGATCAATTGATTTACCATCATGATCACTATCTATTCTAGTGCTAGTGGCCATAGAAGTGGTTACAATTTTGGCATTTTCCAAACCAAATTTCTTGATCATTTCATTTGCATATTTGGTTTGATAAATATGAATCCTTTCATTAGTTTGCTTGACTTGTAACCCTAGGAAAAAGTTAAGCTCTCCAACTAAACTCATTTCAAATTCATTCTCCATGTTTTTTATAAAGTCTTGAAGAAGATCATCATTTGTTGACCCAAAAATAATGTCATCAACATATACTTGGGCTATGAAGATATCCTTTAATGTTGACTTTATGAACAAGGTTTGATCTACTTGGCCTCTTCTAAAATCCTTAGAGATTAAGAAGGATGACAATCTTTCATACCATGCCCGGGGAGCTTGTTTTAACCCATATAATACTTTCCTAAGCTTATATACGTGGTTTGGATAATCTATGTTCTCAAACCCGGGTGGTTGTTCTACATATACTTCTTCCTTAATATAACCATTTAGAAATGCCGATTTAACATCCATTTGATAAAGTTTAAATCCCATATAGGAATCATATCCTAAGAGAATTCTAATAGATTCTAACCTAGCAACCGGGGCATAAGTCTCATCATAGTCAAGCCCTTCAACTTGATTGAATCCCCTAGCAACCAACCTAGCCTTATTTCTAGTGATATTTCCTTGGTCATCTAGCTTATTCCTAAAGACCCATCTTGTAGTAATTATGGTGCTATCATTTGGTCTAGGTACTAACTCCCATACTTGACTCTTCTCAAATTGAGCCAATTCATCTTGCATTGCCAAAATCCAATCCGGATCATGTAACGCATCATTGATCGATTTGGGCTCGATTTGTGAAATAAGAGCTACTTGACTAGTAGGAGGTCTATGAAATGACCTAGTTCTTACTCCTTGAGATAGATCTCCTACTACTTGGTCAAGTGGATGATCTTGATGAATTCTTAGGGTTCTAGAAGGGGTTTCAAATTGATCATTGTTATCTTCTACCCTCCTTTCATCATCGGAATCTCCTCTTCCTCCCCCTTGATCATTACCCCTTATGGTCAAATTTTGAAGTTTTTGGGTAATGTCTTGATTATTGTCATTAATATCCTTATCAATGAAGGACTTTCTAGGGTAGGTACTAGTGGTTTCATCAAATTGAACATTAGAAGACTCCTTAATCCCTTGGGTTCTCTTATTGTAGACTCTATATCCTCTACTTGTAGATGAGTATCCAACTAGGATCCCCTCATCCGCTTTGGATTCAAATTTTCCTAAGTTATATTTGGTGTTTAAAATATAAACCTTACATCCAAAGACTTTGAAATAATGAATTGTGGGGATAGTCCCATTCCATAATTCAAATGGTGTCTTTCCTAAAAACCTATGGATTTGAACCCTATTTTGGATATATCAAGCGGTATTAACCGCTTCCGCCCACAAGTAGCTTGGTAGAGAATATGCATTAAGCATAGTCCTAGCCGCCTCTTGTAGGGCACGATTTCTCCTTTCCACCACCCCATTTTGTTGGGGTGTTCTAGGACAAGAGAACTCATGCTTGTACCCTTGCTCTAAACAAAATTGTGAAAATTTAGAATTCTCAAATTCACCACCATGATCACTACGGATCCGGTTAATTTTGAGACTCTTTTCATTTTCAACTCTTTTACTAAATCCTATGAGTACTTTTAAGGTATCATCCTTATGTTTCATAAAATAAACCCAAGTATACCTAGAAAAATCATCTACTATGACTAAACAATATTTGTTACCATTTAAAGAAGGAGTACTATGGCAATCAAATAAGTCAAGATGCAATAATTCTAACGGTAAAGAGGTATTAGTTAAGGTTTTACCTTTGTGTGATGCCTTTGCTTGTTTTCCTTCTTGGCATGCATCACACATTTTGTTCTTGACATACTTGATCTTTGGTAGCCCTTTGACCAACTCCAACTTGGCTACCTTGGCTATGTTTTTCATGTTGATGTGCCCCAATCTCCTATGCCATAGCCAACTTTCTTCTTCTTTTACAACAAGACACTTAGTAGAAATGTTAGAAGCATATGAAAGATCAACATAATAAATATTTGATTTCCTATATCCAACTAACATACAATCATTTAATTCCTTGTGTCTAATCATGCATTTTGAGAATTCAAAAGCAACATGGTAGCTTGCATCACAAAGTTGACTAACACTTAATAAATTAAATTTCATATTTTCAACTAGTAAAACTTTGTGAATGACAATTTTGGGGGATACCTCAATTGTACCTCTACCTAGTATCTTGAGTTTTTCACTATTTTCAAAAGACACTGCTCCCTTCTTCACATACTTAATTGTGGAGAACTTGCTCACATCCCCGGTCATGTGTGTTGAGCAACCATTATCCGCAATCCACATACCTTGCTCTCCTACCTAAATCACATGAAAAACATAATCTTTTGGTACCCAAACATTTGGACCAGTAACATTAAGTAAGAACTTCTTAGGTACCCATGCTTTCTTAACCTTACCCTTAATGGTTGCTTTTCTATTAATCAATGAGATATAAGCAACTTCTTTTTCTTTTGACTTATATCCTAAACCGGCCTTGTTGTAAACGACTCTTTGTCTGCTAAGGATCATGTCAAGATATTTTGAGCCATTTGTAAATTTTTCTAAGCATGCCTTTAATTCACTAACCTCATCCTTAAGTTTGTCATTCTCTTCCTTAAGTATGCAAGAATCAACATGTGATGGTTTTTCATTCCTAATGGCCTTTAGTTCTACCTTCATGCTTCTAACCTTAGATTTAGACTTATCTAAAGCCTCTTTAAGATAAGCAATTGATTTATAAAGAAGCTTAACTTTAGGAGAGTTCATTACCTCATCGTCACTAGATGACGATTCATCACTTGAAGAGTCTTCTTCTTGGCTTGATGTACTGGAGTCGTCTCCTTGGGCCATAAGTGCCACATGGCGTGTGACGTGGCAAAGCTCATCATCGGAGGAGGAATCTTCAACACTTGGTGTGTCCCATGTGGTTTGAGCTATCATGGCCTCCTTATTCTTCTTCTCCTTCTTTTCCTTCTTTTTCTTTTCTTTTTCTTCCTTCTTTTTTAGCTCCGGGCAATTCGGCTTTATGTGCCCCTTCTTATTGCAAGCATGGCAAATCACATTATTATTAAAATTTGAATTACCACTAATTTTACCTCTTGAATAATGGGACCCCTTCCTTGCTTCTCTATTCTTGAACTCCTTTGATTTTCTATAGAGTTTCTTGACAAAGTTGGCCATCTCGCTAGATGAGTCTCCATCACTACTTGAGTCATGCTCCGATTCGGATGATGATGACACTTCTTTCCTTTCTTTCTTCTTCTTTTCTTTCTTTTCAACAAATAGAGCTAAACCCTTTTCCTTAGAGGACATGTTAGTTTGCTCATGCAATTCAAACTCACAAAATAATTCATCAATTTTAATTTGAGAAAGATCCCTAGTTACTTTAATAGCATCAACTATAGAAGTCCATAGAGAATTTCTAGGAAATGCTTGAAGTATGTACCTTACCAAATCCCGGTTGTCAACTCGCTCACCTATGATGTGGAGTCCATTCACAATCTCCTTGAACCTTCCATGCATTTGGCTTACGGTTTCATGCATCTTCATTTGGAAGGCTTGAAGTTGTCTAATTAGCAAGTCCTTCTTGGCCCTCTTTGACTCCTTGGATCCTTCATTTAGCTCAATGAGCTTTTCCCATAACTCCTTGGCGGATTCGAAAGGCCCCACCTTGTTGAGTTGCTCCATTGTAATGCCGCATTGGATGGTGAGTACCGCCTTTGCATTTGATTCGAACCTCCTATTCATTTCTCTTGTCTAATCCTTGCTTGGAATAGGATTTCCATGTTCATCCACCGGTTCCTCAAAGCCATCTACAATGCTATGCCAAATTTCAATATTACTCATTAGATAATACTTCATCCTACCTTTCCAATATGCAAAGTGACTCCCATCGAAGAGAGGTGGCTTGGCGGTGCTATATCCCTCTTGAAGAACCATTGATGCCTTGGTTGATGGTGAAATCTTCCAAGCTATCCGGGCTCTGATACCACTTGTTAGGATCTTTGTAATGGCTAGAGGGGGGGGGGGTGATTAGCCATTTTTCGTTTCTACAAAATACGTTAGCGGAAGCAATACAAATACAAATGTAAATAAGAATACGAAACAAGAAAACAATGCTAACACCCGATGTACGTGGTTCGGAGATGACGCTCCTACTTCACGGTAATCCGTAAGGTGGATTAGCCCTAGCCAATCTTCACTAAAACCTCCTTTGGATGAACCAAGGTGGAGAAACCTTGTCTTACAATGCACTCCTATTCTTTACAATGATGGAAGATTAAGATTAGAGAAGAGGAGGTTTAGAATCGTAAAAACACTTGGAGAAAACTTGGTGAGCACAAGGGTGTAGCTAGGAATAAGAGCACTAACTTCACCAAGCTCCCCAAGGCCCCTTCTTATAGAAGAAGGATTGTTTTTCCCATTGGGCTTTGATCAGTCGACTGATGATCACCATCAGTCGACTGCCGTCGAAGCTAATGGCTTCTGGCAAAGCCGATCCGCGGGGATTCGTAGCCGCCATTTCCAACGGGAGGCCTATCAGTCGACTGATCCCTCCATCGATCGGTGATGGAGATCGATCAGTGATCAAAGCGGCGTCAGTGAGGCGCATTCTGGTGAATTTTTCCTTGATCGATCGCGCCTTTGGCGCGATCGATCGCAACATCAATCGATTGCCATGACCAAGGCAGTCGGCCGATCGATCGTCGAGTTTCACCCGACTCGGTCGACGCTGACGCCGATCGATACATCGTATCGGATCGTACTCATCAAGTATGAATATTTCATACTTGATTTCACCCCTAGACCTAGACTTGACCTTCTAACTCTTCCTTCAGCCTTGTACCTGCCTTCAAGAGTTTCCTTCGGCCTCGTCATGTCTTGGGTTGCCAAATGCTTGGACTTTACGCCGCTAAGACTATAAGCTTGGACTTATGCTGCCAAGACTTTACTTTGGACTTCCTTTGCCAAGGTTCACTTGGACTTTACGCTGCCAAGACTATAAGCTTGGTCTTACGCTACCAAGTCCATCCCTTGGACTTCCCTTTGCCAAGGTTCATTTGGACTTTACGCTGCCAAGACTACAAGCTTGGTCTTACGCTGCCAAATCCATCCCTTGGACTTCCCTTGCCAAGATCATACCTGGACTTTTCTTTTACCAAGTCTTCATACTTGGATTTCCCTGTCAGTCAAACATATTCACAATTAGATCACAAAGCATTGCCTAACTTAGATGATTATCCAAACATCAAAACATATAAATGCTTGGGGCATTGTTGCACCAACAAAACCTTCCCTCTTCAGTTGCCACGGGTTGTCCCCTTTTCCCTTGATCGACCCGGATGCCATAGGTAGGATGTTGTTTAGACTTTGGCACAAATAACTTTCATGGCCAGCATGTTTTCTAACAATGGACTTTGCAGATAACCTAATGCAGGACGCTATTTTAAAAGGCGAGGAGATTGCAGCAGCAAAGAAAAAGACTTCCCAGTAACGCAGTAAAGGCAAATCTACAGCAGCTCCCTCCTCACCTCGTAAGAAGTTGCGTCCCCCCAAGGAAGGCGTTCCTAGCTCTTCCTATATTCCCATATCCTCTTCCTCGCATTCTTCTCCTCCATCTTCCCCCTTACAGCTGAATAGGCACCAACGCCTAGTTATTTACGAACATCGGGTGGAAGAGACCACATCAACTATCCCACTGTCATCCCCACGAGAAGAACTTTATCCTTCTTCCTCTCCTGTTTCATCTCCCATTCAACCCGACCTTTGAATTGTTTCCCCAGTCGATTCTTTCCCCGTAAATATTCCTACTGACATACCTTCTTCTCCCTCTCCGTCTCGGGCTATGGATTCCTCCGTACCCTCCATGTCCATCGCAGAGCCCTTTTTAGAAGGAGGGGAACTTCCTCCCCTAGACTCTTCACTTACGACTCTAGGAGTCTCTCTCAAAATTCGCCACCTGGGAGAAGTGAAATTCTCCAACCAGTCTGGTGTACAAGGTTCTTATGATCGTATGGGCAAACTCTTGGCCGAGATAAGCTCCTTCCTTCCTTTAGCTCTTTGTATATGGGTATCAGTGTTTATTCTTGTAACATCTACCTTGCTCCCTAGATAGTTGCCACCTATAACGAGACGACACCTCGCATAGTGAATTACCAGTCCAATGTGGAGGCCTGTCATTTTGCCTCCCTGGCCCAACAGAAGAGGCTTACACAACAGCTGAAGGAGGGTAAGCAGAGGGAGGCCACTCTAATCGCCCAATGTGAAGATTCGATCACCCAATTGGCGATAGCGTAGAGTGAAAAAGAGGAGTTCTAGAAAAAGAATGAAGATCTTCAGCACCAGCTATTTCTACAGTCCAACCAACTCCAGCAAATTGACCTCCTCACCCATGAATTGGAGGGGAACAAAAGGCAACTCGCAGAGGCATAAATTCAAGTTGCTGACTCTTTGACAACTATCCTCCAGCTTCGACAAGAGCATCAAGCCTGGGAAACTGCTCAGAGGTCCTGCCTGGAGAAGTGTAAAAATCTCTCTTCTATTGCAGCCACCCTTCCTAGGATGCTGACCTCCGTGGCCCAACAACAGCAAGAACTCCAGAAGGAACATGCTAAGGCCCTATCTTCCCTGGGCCATCAGGTGGTGATAGTGGCACAAGAGAGGGATGCATTGGACGCCAAATTACTCGCATGCCAAGCCCAGTTGAAGGAGCAGGAGGTGGACATAAAGATGAGATACGTTCAAAAGGGCATGGAATTATTTACACTAGGCTTCGATGGATCCTCTTCCTTAAACGCTGCCCAAGGCTACCCTCCACCGGGTGTCGACACTAGCTATCTTGACCCTGAAGTGGCCCTGGCCAAATGTCCTTCTGAACTCTTCGAGCTGTGAAGAATTGTTAACTGTAACAATATTTTTGGTCTACTAAATGTTGCTCCCTCGTGTATGAACTGTTATTGTTTAAGAATGTTCGAAAGCATTCATGTGGGATTCCTCTGTATCCTTTCTATCAATATGAATTCTTCACCTTTCAGGGGGCCAGTCGACTGATAAAATTTTTTGCTCGGGAACCCGCTCGGATCATCTTGAGCTTTACCCTCCCCTTGCCAGAGCCGATTCCTTGCTCGGTAAAAATTAAACAGTTTTGCCGCTTTATCTTCTTGAGATAATTGCCCACTTTGGAACTGATGTCTCGATCATTTCCCATGCTGGCGCCATTACTTCTTTCGCCCTATCATCTTCTCTTCCTTCCCAAGAGCGAACGCGACCCTTCCTCTTTCGATTATAAATTGTCATTGCGAACGCCCCTTGTCTTCTATCCCACTTCCATGGCTTCTGCTGAACACCCCATTAACATATCCTCAGATTCTGATTCTTTCGAGCTACATGATCTGACTACAGAACCCGCTGAAGAATCCACCACACAATCCACCGCGACCTCGGCATACCAGCCTCTTCCTTCTCCCGCATCAACTAATGCCTTGACTCCCAATGTGGGGAGGTCCCTCCGAGCCCCTTTTCCTTCCTTCCGCAACCGGGTTTGGAACCCCCCATGACTTGGGAGTATACAGTAGGAAATCCTCGGGCCTCCGTCAAACTTCCTCCTCTCCCACCGGCCTGAGCTTTCATTTCAGTTCCTTAGGCTGAGATTCCTTCGCTCCCCCTCGCCGGAGCTCTGCCCGCTGTGCCTCGGGCTCGAGGTGACCTCTACAGAGTCGTTCTGGCGCCTCCCCCATCAGAGGAGTCTGCTGCCAGCTCCCCTAGTAATAATAACAATAAGAACCCTGAATAATCAGTAGCTTAATCGATGTAATTACTATTGGGCGTATTAATAAAAAGAAGGGGATATTGATACTTATTTTTGTTGTTTTCTTGGAGGTTTCAAACTATTCTAATTAGAAATGACAACAACCTCATATGCACAAACTTCACCCTTGCCACTTTTGTGAAACTTAAATAATCCTTCTAGAATTACTGCATTCAACAACCCCCAACTACTGTCTTTACGCTTTCTCTTCTTTATTTGCATTTATTACCTCTACTTCCCCCAAGGGCCAATTAAGATCCTTCTTCCACATCTATAAAAACTCCAAATCACCGTTTGCTTGGTGTCCATTTCTTTTTCCTCTCCTTTGCCCCATGGAACATTTATCTGAGCAAGACAGCAGCTCTCCTCCTCCTGAGGGACGAACTGAAGAGAAATACTACATTGCAGAATTAGAAGAGCAAGTGTTGGATCTACAGCGACGTCTGCGGGTGGCTTCCACTAGCAACTACTCTCTTCATCAAGAACTAACAATATCCCAAAAAAATCTGTCCAAACACATATTCTTGCAATAATCCTACCTTCGGCAACTACGACGTCGACCCCAGCCATGCCAAGAAGCTCCTTCAGTACTTCCTCCAGGAGAATCTTAATCCCTCTGGAACAAGGGCCTCATTTGTTATTTTATTCCTTATGAAGGCTGTGTTATGTAGTTCTTCTTTATTAATGCACTTTTTCACCGCTACAAGTTGTATGTGCCCCTTTCATACCACATGCATCTTATAGAAATAACAAATTAAAATGCAATAACTCCATTGGCAACTAAAACTCATCGAATTTCCTCCAGTATCCTTCTCAACTCACCCATCCTTCTAGCCTTCTCCCTTCTGCGTGAGGCCTCAGCTCCTCTTTACTGTATAAGAATAAAAATACAACTCCTCCACTTCTTTATTATGCATGAGCAATATATATAACTGGGTGAGGATCCAGCTCCCCTACTTCACGGGGATAAAGAAAATATGTATCGCTAAGATACAACTCAGCTCTTTCGATCCACTACCGTATGGGGATAAAATAATGTATATAGTTGAATTAAAATTTAGCTCTTCCAATATGCCACCACACAGGGATAAAATAATGTATAGTTAAGTGAAACCTCAACTCTTCCGATCCACCACCGTAAGGGGATAAAAATAAAGTATATAGCTGAACCGAAATTCAGCTCTTCCGATCCACCACCATACGGGAATAAAATAATATATATAGCTGAAGCAAAGTTCATCTCTTTTGATCCACCACTGCACGGGGATAAAATAATATATAGTTGCATGAAACCTCAACTCTTCCGATCCGCCACCACACGAGGATAAAATAATATATAGTTGAGTGAAACCTCAACTCTTCCGATCCGCCACCACACGGAGATAAAATAATGTATGTCATTGCGCACAAATTTAGCTCTTCCCATCTATTACTATATCTTCTATTTTGCCTCTACCTTGAACCCAACTCCTCCGATCCAACATCATACGGGGATATCTGCTTGTCTTGCAGGCAAACAATAAGAATAGTGACGACCTAGACTAGGGTTTCACCTGGTCAGGTCGGAAGAATTTTTTACTCCACCGCTGTATCTCTTCAAAAGTGCATCTACCTTAAACCCAACTCCTCTAATCCACCACCATACGGGGATATCTATTTGTCTTGCGGGCAAACAATAAGAATAGTGACGACTCGACCTAGGGCTTCGCCTGATCAGGTCAGAAGAATTTTTTACTTCGACGCTATATTCTCCAGTGCATTTAAACCCAACTCCTTCGTTCCGCCACCTTGACGGATAACCTTGATCGACGCCGTGCCATAAAGGAGTGTGACGATTCGATTCAAGGCTTTGCCTCCTTCAGGTCAAAAGAAACTTTTTCACTCTGCCATTCTTCATAGGTGTTTTACCTTAAACCCTACTCATCCATTCCACCACCGTACGGGGATAATGGCTTTAGCATAGCGCCGAGCCATAAAACAATGTGACGACCTGATATGGGGCTTGGCCCCTTCAGGTCAAAAGAAACTTTTTCACTCTGTCATTCTTCACAAGTATTTTTACCTTAAACCCTACTCCTCTGTTCCACCATCGCACGGGGATAACGACTTCGGATAACTCCGAGCCACATAAAAATATGATAATCTGACCTAAGGCTCTGCCCCCTCAGGTTAGAAGAATTTTTTCACACTGCCATGATTTCTTCGCTCATCCATTAATCGGGGACAACGGTTTTGGCCGAGGACAAATTTCAAAGGGAAAAAAAAAGAGAAGTATACCTTCAAGAGTCATCTCCTTGCTCTGGAGTTAGATGCTTTTATTCTTCTGCCATGTAGAGACAACGGTCCCGGCGGATAATGGGCAGTAAAAAGAATAATGGGCTCGCCTCTTTGCTTTGAAGCCCAACCAACACCGTAAGCCCATCTGGTGCCTCATATAAGACTTTTCATCTTCTCTCTTTTCCATTTCCATCTTCTTCTTTTGTCTTCAATCTTCTTCTTCCTCTCTGCCAGCAACTATTCCTCGGTGTTCCATTGAATAGCTTCTATGTTTCTTCCCTTCCTTAAGAGGCAGGATGTATTCTCTTTTTTAACAAGCGCTAGCGAAGCGCCGCCAGGGGTCTGGGCGAAGTGAGGGCCAACGGCTTACAACACCTCCACCTTCATCCCCTATTTTGCCTTCATCCGTCCCCGCCGCTCCTATTCCAGCTCCCCCTCTCCTTCTTATTCCTCTAAAATCTCCTTCTCAATAGCGCCAAATGCACTTAGTGTGACCTGTCCATCCCCACCTCCGATGTCACTTGAAAACCCTAGCTCGGCCATCTCTTCATCTTCTGTCCTGGGAATCCGTAAATCGCCCCTCCTTCCTTACAATGTCAGGTTGAATCGAGGGGCGCTGCACGCCTGCGTCTGCAGGTAGAGGATATCCCCACTCCCACTCTTTCTCCTTCTCCGAAGCCTTCATCAACATCCAAACCCATGACGACTAAGATTCATCCTTCTTTGCATATCCTGATCACCTCCCCTCTGCCTTTCCCTGCTGCCCAAAATTCAGGAGGTCTTTCTCCCCAACTGGATATAGACTGTGACTTCCCCGTTCTTCCCCTTACTCGCGAAGAACCTTCAATCCCGATGCTTTCCATATCTTCCTCACCAAATACCTCGCCGGGCCGATTGCTTCCTGCAGATTCTTCTTCCCCCGTCGAGCAGTGGGCAGTTTTTGACACTTTGCAATCAACATCTGCTTCCCTTCTTTCTTTTCCAGTTTCATCGAGCCTATTGGCAAGAGCTCTATTCACAACCTCCTCCACACATCCGGTTGTTTCCCTGCCCTTTTCCATTCCTTTAAACATCACCTTTCCTCCTTCCGGACCCACTGCACAACCCATTGCTCCCACCTTTCTCCATCCCATCATGAGCGAACCATCACCCTTAATGTCGCAATGGTCTCAGATTGTGTGAAGGAACAATCCAGCTCTTGATAGTTCGTTAAGGCCTAGGGGTCATTAATAAAAAAGAAATTGTTAGATAGAAAGAATCAGTGAAGTCAGTTTAAGGAGCTTACCAATTCCAGAACATGGCACAAACTCTCCAGACGAGCTCAGTTTCTATAACATGCGCAACAACGACTGGAGGATTAAACTACTGCAAAGAGCCGGGAGCATCTTCTACTGCAAAAATTAATGCAATGCTAGGACCAATGCTAGGACCAAGAGGATGCCGAGACCATTGCAATATTATAAGTGCAACAGCAGACACACAAAGAAGTCTTATCTGCTATGCAGGGTGCCCAATAGGAACATACTGATAGAACAACTCCCAGGTCCCAAGAACTGGTTGATCTTTAGGAGAAGATAGCTAAACTTCTCCGTGAAAAACAAAGGGACACTGAAATCATAGCAAATCTTCGAGTCCAACACCAAAGAGCTGAAGACAAAATAGCAGGTCTCCGTACTCGCTTATGCAAGGAGGTACAAGAATACTCCTCCTTAATAACTTCTAGGGCGCACGCTCACACCCGTATATGCAGGTAGGAAGCATCCCTCCAAAGACTGGGTAGCGAGCTCGTTCACACCAGATCCCATACGGAGGTTGTAGAGGGGATTTCAGCCTCCATACGCCAGATATGATGGACATGATGAGGCTCCTACAACAGGACCAGACCTCCCGAGCAGACAACATATCTGTCCTTGCTGATGCCATCATGGAAATATCTCAACGATATACCGAAATATGCCAATCCCTTCGCGAGCATCAGGAAAATTACGCAGGCTTCATCAAGACCGAAGTCCTGACATCCCAAGCCAACGAGAACGCCTGATAGCTTTGATGCGAGCCACTTTCTAGGATGGATTCAACGAAGTGGTTCGACAATATACCGACCAAGGACTACCTCCTTCTAACTATCCTGCACTCTTTTTGCATTGGGAAACTGGCTTTAGGCACTACCCTCCGGACCATTTCAAATTGTAATTCAGTACATCAATTTAAAATGGTCGTTGTTAAGGGATACTGGTCACTACATGTTGTTCCCTTTATTTTCATTCTTTTCATAGTTTGCAGGGGCGAAATTATTTTTAATGCGAATGATTCGCCACTTGTATTTGTTCTTGTCATATATATTGAATGACATATTGAACGTCATGTATATTCCATAAGGGACCCACTAACTCTTTCCTTCATCCCTCGCTCCTTACATGGTATGAAAATGCTTCAAATGTACAATGTTTCAGGGTCGAGGGAGTTCCTTGCCCTGATCATCTTTCAAATAATAAGCCGATCCTTCCACACGACGCATAACCACATAGAGTCCTTCCCAATTTGGAGCCAACTTCTCCGGATGTCCTGCAGGGCGGACTTTGCACAGAACTAAATCCCCTTCTCAAAATCTTCGGGGCACTACCCTTTTATTAAATGCTTGCTGTACCCTTTGCTTATAAAACTCCGCTCGTCTACGTGCCTGTTCTCATTTCTCCTCCAGCAAATCCAGCTCGGTTCCTCAGATGATTTGATTCTGCTCCAGCTCATAAACTTCCACGCGAGCACTACTCAAAAGGGCCTCCACTGGAATAATAACCTCTATTCTGTATACCAAGCTGAAGGGAGTTTCTCCCGTTGCCGTCTTTGGAGTAGTTCGGTAGGCCCATAGGATCCTTGGCAATTCATCCACCCAGTTTACCCTCTAAGCCCCTAATTTGGCCTTCAACCCCTGAATGAGGATTTTATTAGTCACTTCAACCTGCCCATTAGCCTGAGGATGAGCTACAGAAGTGAAAGCCTGTTGGATATTGAGACTCTAACACCATTCCTTGATCCTCTTTTCCTGAAATTGTCGCCCATTGTCACTGACTAATCTCCTTGTGATCCCATACCGACAGATAATGTTTTTCCATAGAAATTGTATTACTGCATTCTCAGTGATTTTGACGAGGGGCTCTGCTTCCACCCACTTGGAGAAATAATCCACAACCACCAATAAAAATTTTTTCTATAAAGGTGCCACAGTCATAGGGCCCACTATATCCATTCTCCACTTATCCAAGGGACAAGAAGCAACAATAGCTCTCATCAGCTCAGCCGGTCGTTCGGACCGGTTGCTGTGCTTTTGACAAGCCGAACAAATATGCACTATATGAGCCGAATCTTCTTTGGAGAGTGGGTCAAAAGTAAGCGATGCTAACAATACTTTCCGTGCCAAGGCTCTTCCTCCCAAATGGTTACTACAACAACCCTCATGTATTTCTCGGAGTACCCATTCAGCAGCTTCCTTTCCCAAGCATTTCAACAGGGGCCGCCCAAAGGATACCTTATATAGGACTCCATCCATGATGGTGAACCGCTTCGCTCTGGTCATCAAAACAGATGTCGCTCCTCTTTCTTCTGGAACCTTCCCTTGCTACAAGTATGCCATGATGTTAGTCCTCCAGTCAGGGGTCGGATCCCCTCCTGATATGGCCTCCTCCACATTATATATTACCAAAGAAGTGGGGACTTCCACGCAGACCGCTTCAGGTTGTTTTACCCCCTCCATAGCACTAGCTAGCCGAGACAACTTGTCTGCCCTCCTGTTATTTTCTCTTGGAATCTATTGCAAAAGAACTTGCTGAAAATGAACCTTCACCTTCTCAAAGGATACTAAATATTTTTGCAATCTTTCTTCCCAAACCGTAAAGAACCTAGAGTTGTGACAATCGCTAACTAGGAATCTGAATGGATCACGACAGAAGTTGCCCCCACAGCTCTGGCGGCTTGTAACCCAGCTAGGATGGCTTTGTACTCTGCCTCATTGTTGGATGCTCGATATCCCAGGTGCACGACTATGCGAGTTTCCTCCTTTTCGGGGGATATTAATAGTACCCCCACCCCACCGGAAGAACCATCCACAAAGACGTTCCATATCTCTAACCCTTCTTCTTTCTCAGCCGAACTATTTTCTGAACCAATAGGTACCTTTGCCAGAAAATCAACTAGGGCCTCAGTCTTGATGACGGTTCGGGGCTGATAATGAATGTCATACTCGCTCAGCTCCACCACCCATTTAGCAAGCCTACCTGAGAAATTAGGTTTAGTCACCACCTTGCCTAACTCACTGTGAGTCAAAACATTAATTGGGTGAGCTAGGAAATATGGCCTCAGCTTGCGGGCTATCAAGACTAGAATATACGCCAACTTCTCTAGCTCGGTGTATCGTGATTCAACTCCTTTCAAGATATGACTGGTGTAGTAGATAGGTTGCTGATGAGAACCTTCCTTCTTTAATAATACTGAACTGATGGCTCCTTATGAAATAGCTAAATACATCCACAGGGGCTCTCCTACGATTGGTTTGGCTAACAGAGGTAGTTCAGCTAAATATTTCTTCAATTCTTGGAAGGTCTGCTCACATTTACCATCCCATTGAAATTTGGCGGCTTTGCGTAGAATCCGGAAGAAAGGTAGTCCTTTGTTTGCTGATCTGGCTATAAATCGAGACAAGGAAACAATCCTTCCTACCAGCTTTTGAGTTTCTTGTAGATTAGTAGGTGACTTCATGTTGCATAATGCTTGCACTTTCTCTGGATTGGCTTGCAGTCCCTTCTCAGTTACAATATACCTCAGAAACTTCCCACTCTTGACTCCGAACAAATATTTTTTGGGGTTCAATTTCATGTTATATTGTCTCATGGTAGCAAAAGTCTCATTTAGATCTGCAACTAGATCCTTAGTGGCTTTTGACTTAACGAGGATGTCATCGATGTAAACTTCCACATTCTTGCCCTTTTACCCTGCAAAGATTTTATCCATGAGCCACTGATACGTGATCCCCATATTTTTTAGGCTGAAGGGCATCACCACGTATGCATACAGTCCTCCCGCCGTCACGAAACTGACTCACTTCTGATCTTCTTTGGCCAATGGTATCTGATGATATCCTTGGTAGGCATCCATTAGGGACACTACTTTGTATCCCACGGTAGAATCTACCAACTGATCAATACGAGGCAAGGGGTAGTAGTCTTTAGGGAATGCTTTATTTAAATCACAAAAGTCGACACATCCTCCATTGCCCCGAAGGCTTGGGGACCAGAACTATATTAGACACCCACTCGAGAAATTGAATTTCTTTAACATGACCCGCTTGTAGCAACTTATCTACTTCTTCAGCTATAACTTTATCTTTCTCGGGCCCAAAATGCCGCCGCTTCTGCTGGACGGGCTAGACTCCCCTGGTGATGTTGAGATGATGCTCAACAACGTGAGGATCTATCCCCGTGAGGTCGTTCACATCCCCAGCAAAGATATCTTCATTCTTCTTTAAGCAGGCCACCAGCTCCTCCTTAACCTCGAGCTGTTGAGCTATTCGAGTGACTTTTCCAGGAGCTATCTCTACAGGTTCTCCTTCTTATGTTTTTCCCGCTTTGGGGAAAGAATCTTCAAGCACACATACGTTAGAGATCATGACCACTTTTCCCTTAGGGTCGTCTGTTCTATCTTTCTTCTGGTCATCCCTGACCATCTGTACATAGCAATTCTAAGCAGCCTTCTGTTCGCCTTTGGCCTCCCTAATCAGCTGTCCGATCGGAAACTTCACCTTCTGGTGGTAGGAGGAAGCCACCGCCTGGAAAATAGACAAGAAAAAATGACCCAGAATTGCATTATAAGTGGACGGAGCATCCACTATGAGGAAAGGAACAATATTAGTTTTTTGGTTGGGCTTTGTGGCCAGAGTGAGGGGCAATGAGATTTGCCCTATGGGATGCACCATATGTCCTGCGAATCCGAATAAAGGAGTAGCCACATCCTCTAACTGTGCATTTCCCAACTACATCTATTCAAAGGCCTCTTGGAAGAGGATATTAACAGAGCTTCCTGAATCGACTAGGACATGGTGTAGGGGATCGTTGGAACGCTAGAGGGGGGGGGTGAATAGCGTCGTGCTCGTACGATGGAATACGTTTGCGTGTTCGTCTATAATTTTCATTAGCGCAGCGGAATATAGATAATAATAATAATAACGAAATAGACAATCACACGAACACAAGCATATAACGTGGTTCAGAACCGAATGGTTCCTACTCCACGGATCGAGCTCTAAAGAGCTCTAGCGATGCCATAAACACCACTAAGCAATAAACTCCTTCTCGACAACACGTCGGAGGTGGAGAAACCTCTTACAACAGTTTACAACAATAAACTAAATGCAACAAGCAATTATAATGAAATACAAGTAAAGAAAACACTTTATGAATGCCTTTGGATTGCTTGCTTTTAGTTGCTTGAAGATTGACCTTGGAGACCCTGATTTGCAGCAACAAATCACCCCAAGGATGCTCAAGAACCGTTGGTGTTTTCCTCTTCCACGAGCTCCATTTAAAGCTTCAACCTGTGCTGGAAATTGCCGATCAGTCGACTGCTCAGGACCATCAGTCGACTGATGCCACTGTTGTCGTGAGACAACGGCTAGATCCACATTGGAAAGATCCAACGGATCCATCATCAATCGACTAATTATGACCATCAGTCGACTAATAGAGCCTCCAATCGACTGCTAGCCCAGCAGTCGAGTCAGACTTCATTATGTGCTCAAAAAATCGAGCACCAGTCGACTTATCACACGATCAATCGACTTCTCCTGAGCTCTCCTCCTCCTGAGGGACGAACTGAAGAGAAATACTACATTGCAGAATTAGAAGAGCAAGTGTTGGATCTACAGCGACGTCTGCGGGTGGCTTCCACTAGCAACTACTCTCTTCATCAAGAACTAACAATATCCCAAAAAAATCTGTCCAAACACATATTCTTGCAATAATCCTACCTTCGGCAACTACGACGTCGACCCCAGCCATGCCAAGAAGCTCCTTCAGTACTTCCTCCAGGAGAATCTTAATCCCTCTGGAACAAGGGCCTCATTTGTTATTTTATTCCTTATGAAGGCTGTGTTATGTAGTTCTTCTTTATTAATGCACTTTTTCACCGCTACAAGTTGTATGTGCCCCTTTCATACCACATGCATCTTATAGAAATAAAAAATTAAAATGCAATAACTCCATTGGCAACTAAAACTCATCGAATTTCCTCCAGTATCCTTCTCAACTCACCCATCCTTCTAGCCTTCTCCCTTCTGCGTGAGGCCTCAGCTCCTCTTTACTGTATAAGAATAAAAATACAACTCCTCCACTTCTTTATTATGCATGAGCAATATATATAACTGGGTGAGGATCCAGCTCCCCTACTTCACGGGGATAAAGAAAATATGTATCGCTAAGATACAACTCAGCTCTTTCGATCCACTACCGTATGGGGATAAAATAATGTATATAGTTGAATTAAAATTTAGCTCTTCCAATATGCCACCACACAGGGATAAAATAATGTATAGTTAAGTGAAACCTCAACTCTTCCGATCCACCACCGTAAGGGGATAAAAATAAAGTATATAGCTGAACCGAAATTCAGCTCTTCCGATCCACCACCATACGGGAATAAAATAATATATATAGCTGAAGCAAAGTTCATCTCTTTTGATCCACCACTGCACGGGGATAAAATAATATATAGTTGCATGAAACCTCAACTCTTCCGATCCGCCACCACACGAGGATAAAATAATATATAGTTGAGTGAAACCTCAACTCTTCCGATCCGCCACCACACGGAGATAAAATAATGTATGTCATTGCGCACAAATTTAGCTCTTCCCATCTATTACTATATCTTCTATTTTGCCTCTACCTTGAACCCAACTCCTCCGATCCAACATCATACGGGGATATCTGCTTGTCTTGCAGGCAAACAATAAGAATAGTGACGACCTAGACTAGGGTTTTACCTGGTCAGGTCGGAAGAATTTTTTACTCCACCGCTGTATCTCTTCAAAAGTGCATCTACCTTAAACCCAACTCCTCTAATCCACCACCATACGGGGATATCTATTTGTCTTGCGGGCAAACAATAAGAATAGTGACGACTCGACCTAGGGCTTCGCCTGATCAGGTCAGAAGAATTTTTTACTTCGACGCTATATTCTCCAGTGCATTTAAACCCAACTCCTTCGTTCCGCCACCGCACGGGGATAACGGCTTCGACTGACGCCGTGCCATAAAGGAGTGTGACGATTCGATTCAAGGCTTTGCCTCCTTCAGGTCAAAAGAAACTTTTTCACTCTGCCATTCTTCATAGGTGTTTTACCTTAAACCCTACTCATCCATTCCACCACCGTACGGGGATAATGGCTTTAGCATAGCGCCGAGCCATAAAACAATGTGACGACCTGATATGGGGCTTGGCCCCTTCAGGTCAAAAGAAACTTTTTCACTCTGTCATTCTTCACAAGTATTTTTACCTTAAACCCTACTCCTCTGTTCCACCATCGCACGGGGATAACGACTTCGGATAACTCCGAGCCACATAAAAATATGATAATCTGACCTAAGGCTCTGCCCCCTCAGGTTAGAAGAATTTTTTCACACTGCCATGATTTCTTCGCTCATCCATTAATCGGGGACAACGGTTTTGGCCGAGGACAAATTTCAAAGGGAAAAAAAAAGAGAAGTATACCTTCAAGAGTCATCTCCTTGCTCTGGAGTTAGATGCTTTTATTCTTCTGCCATGTAGAGACAACGGTCCCGGCGGATAATGGGCAGTAAAAAGAATAATGGGCTCGCCTCTTTGCTTTGAAGCCCAACCAACACCGTAAGCCCATCTGGTGCCTCATATAAGACTTTTCATCTTCTCTCTTTTCCATTTCCATCTTCTTCTTTTGTCTTCAATCTTCTTCTTCCTCTCTGCCAGCAACTATTCCTCGGTGTTCCATTGAATAGCTTCTATGTTTCTTCCCTTCCTTAAGAGGCAGGATGTATTCTCTTTTTTAACAAGCGCTAGCGAAGCGCCGCCAGGGGTCTGGGCGAAGTGAGGGCCAACGGCTTACAACACCTCCACCTTCATCCCCTATTTTGCCTTCATCCGTCCCCGCCGCTCCTATTCCAGCTCCCCCTCTCCTTCTTATTCCTCTAAAATCTCCTTCTCAATAGCGCCAAATGCACTTAGTGTGACCTGTCCATCCCCACCTCCGATGTCACTTGAAAACCCTAGCTCGGCCATCTCTTCATCTTCTGTCCTGGGAATCCGTAAATCGCCCCTCCTTCCTTACAATGTCAGGTTGAATCGAGGACGAATCGTCTGCCTCAGTAGAGAGGATATCCCCACTCCCACTCTTTCTCCTTCTCCAAGCCTTCATCAACATCCAAACCCATGACGACTAAGATTCATCCTTCTTGCATATCCTCGATCACCTCCTCCGCTTTCCTCACGCCAAAATTCAGAGGTCTTTCTCCCCAATCGATATAGATCATGGACTTTCTGCTTCTTCCTTACTCGCGAAGAACCTTCAATCCCGATGCTTTCCATATCTTCCTCACCAAATACCTCGCCGGGCCGATTGCTTCCTGCAGATTCTTCTTCCCCCGTCGAGCAGTGGGCAGTTTTTGACACTTTGCAATCAACATCTGCTTCCCTTCTTTCTTTCCAGCCATCGAGCCTATTGGCAAGAGCTCTATTCACAACCTCCTCCACACATCCGGTTGTTTCCCTGCCCTTTTCCATTCCTTTAAACATCACCTTTCCTCCTTCCGGACCCACTGCACAACCCATTGCTCCCACCTTTCTCCATCCCATCATGAGCGAACCATCACCCTTAATGTCGCAATGGTCTCAGATTGTGTGAAGGAACAATCCAGCTCTTGATAGTTCGTTAAGGCCTAGGGGTCATTAATAAAAAAGAAATTGTTAGATAGAAAGAATCAGTGAAGTCAGTTTAAGGAGCTTACCAATTCCGCATTGGCACAAACTCTCCAGACGAGCTCAGTTTCTATAACATGCGCAACAACGACTGGAGGATTAAACTACTGCAAAGAGCCGGGAGCATCTTCTACTGCAAAAATTAATGCAATGCTAGGACCAATGCTAGGACCAAGAGGATGCCGAGACCATTGCAATATTATAAGTGCAACAGCAGACACACAAAGAAGTCTTATCTGCTATGCAGGGTGCCCAATAGGAACATACTGATAGAACAACTCCCAGGTCCCAAGAACTGGTTGATCTTTAGGAGAAGATAGCTAAACTTCTCCGTGAAAAACAAAGGGACACTGAAATCATAGCAAATCTTCGAGTCCAACACCAAAGAGCTGAAGACAAAATAGCAGGTCTCCGTACTCGCTTATGCAAGGAGGTACAAGAATACTCCTCCTTAATAACTTCTAGGCGACGCTCACACCGTATATCACGGTAGGAAGCATCCCTCCAAAGACCGGGTAGCAGCTCGTTCACACCGGATCCCATACGGAGGTTGTAGAGGGGATTTCAGCCTCCATACGCCAGATATGATGGACATGATGAGGCTCCTACAACAGGACCAGACCTCCCGAGCAGACAACATATATCTGCCATGGAAATATCTCAGCGATATCACCGAAATATGCCAATCCTTCGCGAGCATCAGGAAAATTACGCAGGCTTCATCAAGACCGAAGTCCTGACATCCCAAGCCAACGAGAACGCCTGATAGCTTTGATGCGAGCCACTTTCTAGGATGGATTCAACGAAGTGGTTCGACAATATACCGACCAAGGACTACCTCCTTCTAACTATCCTGCACTCTTTTTGCATTGGGAAACTGGCTTTAGGCACTACCCTCCGGACCATTTCAAATTGTAATTCAGTACATCAATTTAAAATGGTCGTTGTTAAGGGATACTGGTCACTACATGTTGTTCCCTTTATTTTCATTCTTTTCATAGTTTGCAGGGGCGAAATTATTTTTAATGCGAATGATTCGCCACTTGTATTTGTTCTTGTCATATATATTGAATGACATATTGAACGTCATGTATATTCCATAAGGGACCCACTAACTCTTTCCTTCATCCCTCGCTCCTTACATGGTATGAAAATGCTTCAAATGTACAATGTTTCAGGGTCGAGGGAGTTCCTTGCCCTGATCATCTTTCAAATAATAAGCCGATCCTTCCACACGACGCATAACCACATAGAGTCCTTCCCAATTTGGAGCCAACTTCTCCGGATGTCCTGCAGGGCGGACTTTGCACAGAACTAAATCCCCTTCTCAAAATCTTCGGGGCACTACCCTTTTATTAAATGCTTGCTGTACCCTTTGCTTATAAAACTCCGCTCGTCTACGTGCCTGTTCTCATTTCTCCTCCAGCAAATCCAGCTCGGTTCCTCAGATGATTTGATTCTGCTCCAGCTCATAAACTTCCACGCGAGCACTACTCAAAAGGGCCTCCACTGGAATAATAACCTCTATTCTGTATACCAAGCTGAAGGGAGTTTCTCCCGTTGCCGTCTTTGGAGTAGTTCGGTAGGCCCATAGGATCCTTGGCAATTCATCCACCCAGTTTACCCTCTAAGCCCCTAATTTGGCCTTCAACCCCTGAATGAGGATTTTATTAGTCACTTCAACCTGCCCATTAGCCTGAGGATGAGCTACAGAAGTGAAAGCCTGTTGGATATTGAGACTCTAACACCATTCCTTGATCCTCTTTTCCTGAAATTGTCGCCCATTGTCACTGACTAATCTCCTTGTGATCCCATACCGACAGATAATGTTTTTCCATAGAAATTGTATTACTGCATTCTCAGTGATTTTGACGAGGGGCTCTGCTTCCACCCACTTGGAGAAATAATCCACAACCACCAATAAAAATTTTTTCTATAAAGGTGCCACAGGCATAGGGCCCACTATATCCATTCTCCACTTATCCAAGGGACAAGAAGCAACAATAGCTCTCATCAGCTCAGCCGGTCGTTCGGACCGGTTGCTGTGCTTTTGACAAGCCGAACAAATATGCACTATATGAGCCGAATCTTGCTGGAGAGTGGGTCAAAAGTAACGTGCTAACAATACTTTCCGTGCCAAGGCTCTTCCTCCCAAATGGTTACTACAACAACCCTCATGTATTTCTCGGAGTACCCATTCAGCAGCTTCCTTTCCCAAGCATTTCAACAGGGGCCGCCCAAAGGATACCTTATATAGGACTCCATCCATGATGGTGAACCGCTTCGCTCTGGTCATCAAAACAGATGTCGCTCCTCTTTCTTCTGGAACCTTCCCTTGCTACAAGTATGCCATGATGTTAGTCCTCCAGTCAGGGGTCGGATCCCCTCCTGATATGGCCTCCTCCACATTATATATTACCAAAGAAGTGGGGACTTCCACGCAGACCGCTTCAGGTTGTTTTACCCCCTCCATAGCACTAGCTAGCCGAGACAACTTGTCTGCCCTCCTGTTATTTTCTCTTGGAATCTATTGCAAAAGAACTTGCTGAAAATGAACCTTCACCTTCTCAAAGGATACTAAATATTTTTGCAATCTTTCTTCCCAAACCGTAAAAGAACCCTAGAGTTGTGACACTGCTAACTAGGAATCTGAATGGATCACGACAGAAGTTGCCCCCACAGCTCTGGCGGCTTGTAACCCAGCTAGGATGGCTTTGTACTCTGCCTCATTGTTGGATGCTCGATATCCCAGGTGCACGACTATGCGAGTTTCCTCCTTTTCGGGGGATATTAATAGTACCCCCACCCCACTGCCCGTAGATCCAGAAGAACCATCCACAAAGACGTTCCATATCTCTAACCCTTCTTCTTTCTCAGCCGAACTATTTTCTGAACCAATAGGTACCTTTGCCAGAAAATCAACTAGGGCCTCAGTCTTGATGACGGTTCGGGGCTGATAATGAATGTCATACTCGCTCAGCTCCACCACCCATTTAGCAAGCCTACCTGAGAAATTAGGTTTAGTCACCACCTTGCCTAACTCACTGTGAGTCAAAACATTAATTGGGTGAGCTAGGAAATATGGCCTCAGCTTGCGGGCTATCAAGACTAGAATATACGCCAACTTCTCTAGCTCGGTGTATCGTGATTCAACTCCTTTCAAGATATGACTGGTGTAGTAGATAGGTTGCTGATGAGAACCTTCCTTCTTTAATAATACTGAACTGATGGCTCCTTATGAAATAGCTAAATACATCCACAGGGGCTCTCCTACGATTGGTTTGGCTATGAGGTAGTTCTAAATATTTCTTCAATTCTTGGAAGGTCTGCTCACATTTACCATCCCATTGAAATTTGGCGGCTTTGCGTAGAATCCGGAAGAAAGGTAGTCCTTTGTTTGCTGATCTGGCTATAAATCGAGACAAGGAAACAATCCTTCCTACCAGCTTTTGAGTTTCTTGTAGATTAATAGGTGACTTCATGTTGCATAATGCTTGCACTTTCTCTGGATTGGCTTGCAGTCCCTTCTCAGTTACAATATACCTCAGAAACTTCCCACTCTTGACTCCGAACAAATATTTTTTGGGGTTCAATTTCATGTTATATTGTCTCATGGTAGCAAAAGTCTCATTTAGATCTGCAACTAGATCCTTAGTGGCTTTTGACTTAACGAGGATGTCATCGATGTAAACTTCCACATTCTTGCCCTTTTACCCTGCAAAGATTTTATCCATGAGCCACTGATACGTGATCCCCATATTTTTTAGGCTGAAGGGCATCACCACGTATGCATACAGTCCTCCCGCCGTCACGAAACTGACTCACTTCTGATCTTCTTTGGCCAATGGTATCTGATGATATCCTTGGTAGGCATCCATTAGGGACACTACTTTGTATCCCACGGTAGAATCTACCAACTGATCAATACGAGGCAAGGGGTAGTAGTCTTTAGGGAATGCTTTATTTAAATCACAAAAGTCGACACATCCTCCATTGCCCCGAAGGCTTGGGGACCAGAACTATATTAGACACCCACTCGAGAAATTGAATTTCTTTAACATGACCCGCTTGTAGCAACTTATCTACTTCTTCAGCTATAACTTTATCTTTCTCGGGCCCAAAATGCCGCCGCTTCTGCTGGACGGGCTAGACTCCCCTGGTGATGTTGAGATGATGCTCAACAACGTGAGGATCTATCCCCGTGAGGTCGTTCACATCCCCAGCAAAGATATCTTCATTCTTCTTTAAGCAGGCCACCAGCTCCTCCTTAACCTCGAGCTGTTGAGCTATTCGAGTGACTTTTCCAGGAGCTATCTCTACAGGTTCTCCTTCTTATGTTTTTCCCGCTTTGGGGAAAGAATCTTCAAGCACACATACGTTAGAGATCATGACCACTTTTCCCTTAGGGTCGTCTGTTCTATCTTTCTTCTGGTCATCCCTGACCATCATGCATAACAATTACGGCGAAACCTTACATTGCCTTTGGCCTCCCTAATCAGCTGTCCGATCGGAAACTTCACCTTCTGGTGGTAGGAGGAAGCCACCGCCTAGAAAATAGACAAGAAAAAATGACCCAGAATTGCATTATAAGTGGACGGAGCATCCACTATGAGGAAAGGAACAATATTAGTTTTTTGGTTGGGCTTTGTGGCCAGAGTGAGGGGCAATGAGATTTGCCCTATGGGATGCACCATATGTCCTGCGAATCCGAATAAAGGAGTAGCCACATCCTCTAACTGTGCATTTCCCAACTACATCTATTCAAAGGCCTCTTGGAAGAGGATATTAACAGAGCTTCCTGAATCGACTAGGACATGGTGTAGGGGATCGTTGGAACGCTAGAGGGGGTGAATAGCGTCGTGCTTTCAAATGCGATGGAATACGTTTGCGTGTTCGTCTATAATTTTCATTAGCGCAGCGGAATATAGATAATAATAATAATAACGAAATAGACAATCACATGAACACAAGCATATAACGTGGTTCAGAACCGAATGGTTCCTACTCCACGGATCGAGCTCTAAAGAGCTCTAGCGATGCCATAAACACCACTAAGCAATAAACTCCTTCTCGACAACACGTCGGAGGTGGAGAAACCTCTTACAACAGTTTACAACAATAAACTAAATGCAACAAGCAATTATAATGAAATACAAGTAAAGAAAACACTTTATGAATGCCTTTGGATTGCTTGCTTTTAGTTGCTTGAAGATTGACCTTGGAGACCCTGATTTGCAGCAACAAATCACCCCAAGGATGCTCAAGAACCGTTGGTGTTTTCCTCTTCCACGAGCTCCATTTAAAGCTTCAACCTGTGCTGGAAATTGCCGATCAGTCGACTGCTCAGGACCATCAGTCGACTGATGCCACTGTTGTCGTGAGACAACGGCTAGATCCACATTGGAAAGATCCAACGGATCCATCATCAATCGACTAATTATGACCATCAGTCGACTAATAGAGCCTCCAATCGACTGCTAGCCCAGCAGTCGAGTCAGACTTCATTATGTGCTCAAAAAATCGAGCACCAGTCGACTTATCACACGATCAATCGACTTCTCGACCAATTAGTCGACTGCCAACCTATGACAGTCGACTGCTAGGGCAATTCCCACAGTCAACCCCTAGTTGACTCACACCAGTCGACTGCCATATGACACCAGTCGACTGGCACACCTCAAACATGAGATTTTAGCTCAAGTATGGTTCCCCCACACTTTCTAGACCACCTTAGCCTAGACCTAAGCCTTCTAGCCACCTCCATCAGCCTCATGCCTCTCGGATCTCTCCAAGTCATCCATGACTTGTTCTTCCATCACGCTAGCCTTCAGGTGCTTCCATCGGCTATGTCATTCTAACGGTGTCTACACTGCCAAGGCACATTGGACTTACGCTGCCAAGACTCCGCTTGGACTTTACGCCGCCAACCATTGGACTTATGCTGCCAAGACTTCCGCTTGGACTTTATGCCGCCAATATCAAACCCCTTGGACTTCTCAAATGCCAAGACTCAAGTTTGGACTTTCCCTTGCCAACCCATGTTGGACTTTCCATGCCAAGATCCATGCTTGGACTTTCTTTGCCAGCCCATGTTGGACTTTCCATGCCAAGTATCCATGCCTTGGTCTTTCCCAAATGCCAAGTGTCCCACTTAGACTTTCCATGCCAAATACTCATGACTTGGACTTTCCCATGACAATTATATTGTCATATGTTTTTGTCGAACATCAAAACATCTCTCGAGTCAAGCTCGAGTCCTGGTCAATCGTGACCTGGGCCGATTGCACCAACAATCTCCCCCTTTTTGATGTTTGACAAAAACCAAACAAACCATTTGAGTTAGACCATCTAACTCAAACCAATCATCCCCATCAATTTTCCCAATTGATGTCATTCTTCCAATAAGTTCTCCCTAAAAACATTCTCCCCCTTTTTGAATAACATCAAAAAGGTTCTCTCTCCAAGGAGGTCAATGTCTCATGTCCCAATGAGATATTACAATCTCCCCCTTGGTCCAAAAATACTTAGGATGCCTATACACTCTCTCAATTTTCCTAGTGATAAGTCCCATATCACTCAAGAGAGGCAATCCTATACACTCTCTCAATTTTCAAATTGGGTATCTCAAAATCTTTTTTTCTCTTCCCCATGAGGAAAAAAAATACCATCCATCATCCCATGATGGATACCTCCCTCTAAAGGTTTGCTCCCCCTTGACCATTGCACCAACAATGTCCTTGGGAAGTCCCTAAGCCAATAGGAACTCTAAACGATCAAAAATAAGGTCTAAAGTTCAAACATGAACTCTTCCATCCTTAAATTTGATACAAACCCTAAACAAATCTTCTAATCCATATCCAATGGATTTTCACCCTTTATAATGCTTCCCAAAATATATCCTAGGGTTAGGAGTGGTTAGAAACCTTAACCGTAGCTGAACACGGGCTAAACATACCTTGTTTTCTCGAAATCAGCATTGGCAGTCGATTGCCACCCTCATCAGTCGACTGCCACCCAGGGCAGTCGACTGATAACTGAAATATCAGAATTTCAATTATCAGAAATGAAATTCGAAAAATCATAAGTAATTCTACGTATATCAAAAAATCATGAAAATTTATACGTATATTACTTATAGTCAATACAATGGGTAAAAAATGATAGAAAAATATTTTACCCATAAAATACTAAAATTGATACAAAATTCAAAAGTGAAGAAAACTTCTAAGTTTTGGCTCACTTTGTATCAATCTCATCAATGGTGATTGCTATCAAAAGATAGATTTCACCAAGGTTTTCTAAAGTGATTTTAAAATGTTTTCAAAACCTTATTTTGGATCATATTCCTTGGGCTCAATGTACATGACTTATACACAAGCTTTTCCAATGATCCACATTTGAATTAAGATGGGTTTTAGTTCATCTAGATGCAAAAATCATGCACCTTGAACTCAACTCATATCCTAGCATCTCACATGTATCTAGGGTGTATAAATACACATATATGTCAATGTGATGTGAAATGTGAGTTTTGTTCTCCTTAATCTAGGATTTCATGTATTTTTCTAAGGCAACTCTACTTGATTCTCTTATAAATGGGGCTCCAAGTCATGTCATTGTCCTTAAATCAATTTTAGTCAAATTAAATGCATGAAATGATCATGGCATAATGATAGCAATAATTAAGCATGGCCAATGATCATGATGTCATGACATATGATTAAATCTAAAAACACATGACATTTAATCCTTAATACTAAACATGATCATGACATATAAATGATAACAATAAACATGATGTCATGGCATGTTATATGACAAACAAAGCATGACATATAAAAAGTATAGGTATAATAATACCTAAATTTTAATATTAATTGCCATTTGATATAATTAAATATATTTTTCCATATTATCACTTTTCTCCCTAGTGTGCCAAAAATCCAAAATGGTACACTATGACCTCTAATCCTAAATTGTGCCAATTTAATTGATATTTTAGAATTCCAAAAATGTATTGGCACATCCTAAATTCTTTTAGGATCATAAGATCAAATCTATTTTCAAGGTACCCATAACCTTGAAAATTACCTAAAGTGCCACCTTTACCATGGTTGAGTTAACTACCCATCCAATCAAGGTTGGCACACCCTAAACCCATCTAGCGTGAATCAATCACACTCTTAGGAACTCAAAACCTATTTGAGCTCCTAGGGTTAATTAGGTATTCCTTAGGGATAAACTCCCTAGATACCTTCCTAATGACCCTCCTAGGCTTGGTAGTCTTGGTCATTTTGGTCTTGCCTAGGTTAACCTTAGGGATTGCCTCCCTAATAACCTTCTTAGTGACCATCCTAGGTTTCCTTGAAACCCTAGCCACTAGGCACACACCATGGTCAACTCTAGGGATGACTTCCCTATTGACCTTCGTCTTTCTAAACCTAGTTTGTGTTCCATAATCAAATGGAACACTATGATAAGCCACCTTAGCCTTAGGTTTGTGACCCAAACCTTGCTTGGCCTTAGATGACTTTTGTCTCTTAGGTCCTAGGTGTTGACTTTGAGTTCTAGACCTAGGAGTTTGACCATTTGACCCTTTAAATTGATTTTGCATGTTTGCAAGGGTCTTTTCAAGTTTTTCAAGCCTTGTCCTCAAGGTTTGATTTTCAACCTCTAATTGCCCAATTTTTCAATTTTGGTTTAATGCATAGGCATTGTTCTTCCTAGGCATACGCCTAGTCCATTTAAGATTAAGACCTAGGTGTTCTCCTATTTTCTTGATAGATTCCCTAGGTAAAATATTTTTAGGGACATTAGTCCCAAATTTCTCCTTTTTTACCAAAATGGACACTTTTAGCACCTAAACACAAATATTTATCTCTAGCATGCTTTTCATGATGAATTGCAAGAGAATTCAAATTTCTAGCATGCTTTTGCTTATTATTTAAAGAAAAAGTATTATTTAAATGATATACCTTAGGGTTTTCCTTAGCTCCCCTTACATGTGATGCTCCTCTTTGCCCCTTCTTTTCCTCCTTTGGGCATTGACTCCGGTAATGACCCGGTTGTCGGCACTTGAAGCAAATGACTTGCTCCTTGCTTTTGATGGTTGGGGGACCGACATCCTTGATTTTTGGCGCCGGTGGAGCTTTCCTTACTCTCTTTGGGCACTTGCTCTTATAGTGTCCGGTTTCCCTACACTCAAAACATATTATATACATTTTATTATTAACACATATGTTTGAGTTACCAAAGTCAATGGAGGTCGGAATCGGATTTTGAGCTTCTTCATCTTGACCGGATGTTGAAGCTTCTTCTTGATTTTGCTCCGGCTCCGGTGTGGATGGTCTCTCCTCCCCCTCAATCCTTGAAGTGGAGGCTTCTTCCACTTCTTCCACCAATTCGGAAATTGATTCCCTATCAACTTTCGAATCCTCAAGCTCTTTAGATGACAATGTACTTGCTTGAGCTTGAGAGGGTGAGCACTCTTCTTCTTCTTCTTCTTCTTGGACCAATGATGAATTTTCATGGAGCTTTGCCACTTGGCTCCATAACTCCTTAGCATCCATATAATCTCCTAACATACACACAATATCATTAGGGATCAAATCAAAAACAAACTTTACTACCTTCATGTTTTTCTTGAAGGCTTGGATTTGATCTTCACTCCATTTCTTCTTCTTGAGGAAACCACCCTTTGGTCCTTTTGGATATTCGAATCCATCCATCAAAATAGACCATTCCTCAAAATCTCTCATCATAATAAAATCTTCAATTCTTCTCTTCCAAGAATTGAAGCCTTCTCGTCTGTATAGGGTGTAGGGCACCGATGTGTTGATGTCCCATCCTAGTTGTTCTTGAACTTCCATCTGTTGGATCGAAATGAGCGCTAGAGGGGGGGGGGGTGAATAGCGATAGAAAATTTTTCTTTTTCGATGTTCGTGTTAAAAACTCAAGAGATAATTAATCGCAGCGGAATGTAAATGTAAAAACAAGAGAGACAAAGGTTTTACTTGGTTCGTAGCCGTAGGCTACTACTCCAAGGCCCTAGTGGTCCTTGACCACGCACGGAGGGCAAATTACTAAACAAACTCCTCCTCGTTGGAGGTAGGAGTTAATCGATACAAAAAAACTTGAGGTAGAGGGACACTCCCCCTCTCCTCGTTACGATAAAAAAAGCTTCGAAGAATGTAAATGAGCAACGACACTAAAATTAAAGCCGACGTACAAAAATAAAGGAAATGAAACCTAGACGTCGGAGAAGAAGAAGCACGTTGTTGTCGGTAGCTTTGCGGAGACTTTTTGGAAGCTTAGAATTGTTGTTAAAACCCTAGGTTTGGCCCTCCTTTTATAGCCTTTGAGCCCCTTTTCGAGTGGGTCTTCAACCAATCACAAATGGACACCAAACCGCTTTGAGGTGGAGTGATAAGCCTTGACTCCTCGAATCTGATCATTGACCATCAGTCGACTGATGGCCATCATCGATCGTGATGGCGACATCGATCGATGACCTTCGATCGATCGATACGGCAATGAGTCCTCAAAGCGGCTGATCGATGCTTGCTGCAAGTCAAAGTTAGCTCAATAAAAACATAATTTCGATGGTCGTCGACCATCCGATCTCGACCTAGACCATCTATAAGATGTCTTTGGTCGGATCTACGCTTAAGATCATCCCCGTAAAGAGGATACGACCTTACTTACTCTCGCACACACGAGCTTACCTCGATACTTACGTGTCGCTTTTGCTTCCGGCCTTCCACTCGATTCCTTCGGCTCCCTCCGAAGTAACTCGAGTATCGCCTGACCACCGCGGCTTCCTCCGGGTGTCGCTAGCCTTCAGCTCCAGCTATATCAATCTTCTGCACACTCGATTCAGCTCGTGAGAAAACAAAATAGACTTAACTTTTGTGTCTTTGCTATAATCAAAACACAGGTTCGATTTCGGTGCCTCACTGCACCAACAATCTCCCCCTTTTTGATATATGGCAAAAACACACAAAGTTAAGGAAATTAAGTGCATGAAATAGTAAAGACAAGAAGCAAAAGTAGGAGTAGTAAAAATATTTCTCAAGTTCTCCCCTTAGAGGAACCCTCCCCCTTGACCGAGGGTGAGTACTTGAAAAAGACTTTTAGTTCTCCAAACACAAAAGTTAAGTTAGGCTTCTTAGAGTCAAAAATAAGTGCAAGTTAAGTAATCAAAAGTTAAGTCAAAAGGTTAATTATTCAAAAGGTTTAACTTTTGATTTCTTAACTTGGGCCTTTAAAGTTTTCAATTCCGAAGAGTTGAAACCTAAACCTTACTCCCCCTTAACTTAGGCCAGAATCAAAGTTTTAAGTTAAGTTATCAATTTCAAAAATTTGAAATTGAACTTTGGCTTTTTCTTGAACCTTTGGCTTTTTCTTGAACCTTAACTTTGGCCTTTTCTCCCCCTTTTGACATAAATCAAGGAAAAAGTGGAGGGGTTTTAAGAAAACCCTAAGTCCAAGCATGATGATTTTAAAAATAGTATGTGAAAATAATTCATCTAAATGTTCAACTCTAGTTTGACTTGATTGAAATGATATTATCAACAAGTTCTGATTAGAGTTGGTTAATATTAGTTGCATATTTATACTCCGAGGTTCATATTGACGCACTTGATCTACATCTTGGAACCTGGAGTAGGGTCCTAACATCTCACGCCCATCTACGTGGCTAAGTACACAAACATATTAGTCCTATGTGTTGTGAGATGTACTGGCTCCTTAAATCTATAGGTGCATGATATCTAAGGTATGTCCTATGCTAGTTCCATCAAAATGAAAAATAAGAAATAGTAGTAAGAAAATATAGTTTGCAAGTTCTTATTCTATTATGCACATGCCCAATTTTCGTCTTAATAGACTAAATTCGGCTTCGGGTAGGGGTTTAGTAAATAGGTCTGCTAGGTTAGATTTCGATTCGACGTACTCGAGTTGTATGGCTCCGTTGGCCACATGTTCTCGAATGAAATGGTGTTTGACTTCTATATGTTTGGTCCTAGAGTGACATATTGGATTCTTTGTAAGATTAATTGAACTAATGTTATCTACGTGAAGTTTAGTATTCGTAAAGTCTAACTTAAAGTCGCGGAGAGTGTGCTTCATCCAAAGAAGTTGAGTGACACACTCACCCATCGCGATGTATTCGGCTTCGGTGGTAGATAAGGCGACACAATGTTGCTTCCATCGCACCAACTCACTAGACTCGGTAGTAGTTGACAACAACCACTCGTGCTCTTTCTATCGAGTTTACTACGGCATAATCCGAATCGGAGTAGCCGATTAGTTCGGTAGAGATCTAGGATACCAAATACCGACATTAAGTGTACCCTTTAGATATCTAAGGATACGCTTAACTAGGGTTAGGTGAGACTCCTTAGCACAGGTTTGAAACCTGGCGCACATACTTACTGCGAATAGGATGTCGGGTCGACTCGCAGTTAAGTATAGAAGACTTCCTATTGCGCTCCTATAGTACTTTAAGTCAATGGACTTACTTTCTAGGTCTTCTCCTATGTTAACATTTATTGCCATTGGGGTGTTTATTACCTTAGCGTCTTGCATTCCAAATCTTTTAATTAACTCCTTAGTGTATTTTTGTTGATATAGGTATATACCATCCTTAGTTTGTTTAATTTGTAGACCTAAAGAAACTTAACTCGCCTACCAAGTTCATTTGAACTCACTTTCCATGAGCGAAACGAACTCGTTTTAGTAAGTGAGTTAGAGGTTCCAAAAATTATATCGTCCTACGTAAATTTGAGCTATGAATATTTCTTTACCTAAGGTTTTACAAAGAGAGTTGGGTCAACTAAGCCTTGGTTAAACCCTTTTGACTTAAGATGGATTGAAAGTCTCTCGTACCAAGCTCGAGGAGCTTGTTTAAGTCCATAGAGAGCTTTCTTAAGTTTTAGAACATGGTCGGGTTTATCTAGATTTTGAATCCGGGGTTGGCTAACATAAACTTCTTCTTTAATGTATCCATTTAGGAATGCCGACTTAACATCCATTTGAAATAGCTTAAATCCTCGATGTGCGGCATAAGCTAGCAACATTGAATGGATTCGAGTCTAGCTCGGGGCATAGGTTTCGTCGTAATCTAAGCCTTCGACTTGACTAAATCCTTTGGCGACTAACCGAGCCTTGTTTCTAACTACTTCACCTTTATCATCAAGCTTATTTCAAAAACACCACCTTGTTCCAATTATCGTTTGTCTTTAGGTGGTGGTACTAATTCCCACACGCCGTTCCTAGTAAATTGAGCTAGCTCTTCTTGCATTGCAATAATCCAATCGGGATCAAGAAGAGCTTGTTCAATTGATTTGGGTTCTATCTTTGAAATTAAGGAAATTTGACTAAGGTTCCTATAGGATGCTCTAGTTCGAACTCCTAGATTAGGATCTCCTATCACTTGATCGATAGGGTGGTTAGTCCGAGTCCTAGATTGGGTTGGGTTTGTGTCACCTAATGCTTGATCAATGGGGTGACTTGGTTGAACACTAGTTTGGTTGGAGTCATCTATCACTTGATCAATAGAGTGACTAGGTTGACTTAGGTTAGGATTAACACTAGACCTGATCTCGGATCGAGTAAGGTCTAGTATGAATCGGCTCGCTAATTGGGGGTTGGGGGTTTTGTAGGTTCATGTCCTTCATCGAATACTACATTGATAGTCTCCTCGACTCTAAGGGTGTCGTGGTTATATACTCTATAAACTCTACTTGTAGTCGAGTATCCTAGAAAGATTTCGGTCGTGGTTTTGGATGTAAATTTCCCTAGGTAATCCTTAGTGTTTAGGATATGTACCTTACACCCAAATACCCTAAAGTACTTGATGTTAGGTATTTTATCGTGATAAATCTAGTACGAGGTCTTAAGGTGCCTCTTTACCATAAGGATCCTATTTTCTAGCTATCACGCAAAACCTATCGGGTAGGTCATATTCGTTCAACATGGTCCTAGCGGCTTCTTGTAGAGTTCGGTTTTTCCGCTCCACTAGGCCATTTTGTTGAGGGGTCCTAAGGCAAGAGAATTCATGGTGGTATCCGTTTAGGTTGCAGAAGTCGGTGAACCTTTGATTTTCGAATTCACCACCATGATCGCTTCTAAGTCTTTTAACCTTAAGGTCTTTTTGATTCTCGATTAATTTGAATAGATTAGTTAATTGATCTAGGGTATCATTTTTATGTTTGATGAACCTAACCCAGGTAAACCTGGAGTAGTCGTCAATTATGACTAAGCAATATTGACTTCTATTGAGTGACTTGGCTCCATGTGAATCGAATAGATCCATATGCAAGAGCTCAAGTACTCTTGAGGTTCGTTCTTGGTTAGTTAACTTGTGTTGTGTTCTAGGTTGTTTTCCTTGTTGACAAGCATTACAGATTTTATTAACCAGGTTGTTGAGGTTGGGTAAGCCTCTGACTAAGCCACTCTGACTCATCTTGTGGATGAGTCTCGGGTGTGAGTGACCGAGTCGTCGGTGCCACAACCATGATTCCTCTTGCCGTGTCATAAGACACTTAGTTGAGGAGTTGGTTAAGTTGATCGTATAAATGTTATTATTTCTAGTTCCTTTAAGAATTGTTTTAGAGGTTTCGTTGGTATTAATTACACATTCATTTTCTAGAAATATAACCTTATAGTTATTATCACACAATTGGCTTACACTAAGTAAGTTATATTCAAAATTCTCTACAAGTAATACATTTTTAATAACAAAATTCGTGTTAAGCTCGATATCACCTGATCCGATGATTTTGAGCTTGCCGTTATTCCCAAAGGCTACCGATCCTTGTCGTTTGAATCGAAGCTTTGCGAATTTGAGTTGATCGGTCTATGTGTGAGCAACATGTCCAACATCCATTGATCCTACACACAAGGTGGTTGGATTGGATGTTAGATTTTTGTTAAGAAAGTTGGTTGTAAGTTGTTAACCCTAGGTCATCTCACCGGAGTCTATATGATCAAGCATGTTATACTTATGTGTTTTTGAGATGACTTCCAATTAAATTGATTAAGTGAATTTAGGTTCAAGTAGATTTAGGTTCAAGTGATTTTATGTTAGATTTGGATTTAACCCAAGGCTTGTCAAGTTTACCTTTTCAAGATCATAGCTTCCAGGTCGTGGCGAGGCACAGGGGCCTTCTTTTATTGGATCATCGACCACTTCCTTAGACAAAGCCATTTTCAGGAAAATGATGACTTAACTCACCTAAAATTATTTCCTCGTCTAACTAGTTATTTTTGAAAAGAGGCTCCCCGAGGGTCAATCTTTTCGAAGGATTTTAGTTGATTATTTGAAAAGAGGCTCCCCGAGGCTCAATCTTTTCAAAGGATTTTAGTTGATTATTTACGTGTTCTAAGTGAGTTCACGAAAGAAAACAAAAACAACAAAAAAAATCTAAGCATGCAATTTCTAAGTTAAAACACAAACATGTTTTGTACTGGCTCCCCCTAGACCGTTGAATCGGTTCGGTCTATCCACATAGTGGATTTGGTCCTTGGGAACCCGATGAGTTGTATCCTAGAGTTGAAATCAAAGTGGTCTTAGGGACCCATGCTTGGACACATTTTTTATGTCTACTTACGATTGACATATACGACTTATTGGTCGTGTTTGAGCTAAACCCTAGTCCGGCCTTGTTGTACACGGCCCTTTGCGATCCAAGTAGGAGGTCAAGTCCTTTGGATCCCAAAGTAAACCTTTCCAACGTATTCCTAAGATCTTCGACTTGACTTTTCAAGAGTGAGTTCTCAACTTCGAGTTTTTCAACCCGAGTTGAGTCCTTCTCTTGAACTCGACTAGTCGAAGAGGTTAGGGAGACCTCGTGTTTGAGGAGTTTAACCTCCTCAACCAGGGTCTCGACCTTGGACTCGGATTTAACTAATTTCCTAGACAAAAACCTAACCGTATTATGTAAGGTATTAAATAAAGCTCGACTTACTTTAAGGGTATCTTTTGAACCGGATGCGTATCCGTGGCTTGACTTGAAGGTAGCTTCGTAGTCCGAGTCATCCTCAGGTTCTGACTCAAGTTCAGGCTCGGTCTCCGTGTCCGACTCAATTGATTTCGCCATGAAGACGTGGTCTTCGTCTTCTTCGGATGACGCTTCTTCCCATGTCGCGTTGAGGGCCTTCTTGTGCTTAGGTGCTTGGTGGTTGAGCTTAGGGCACGGACTTGATATGTCCAAACTGTTACACTCATAACACCTAATATTAGAACTTTTAGGCTTACCTTGGTTGGGTCGAGTCGTAGTTCGCTTTCGTCCCCTTGGCTATCCTTGAGCTAGGTTCATTAGTTCGGTCAACTCCGGGTCAACTTCTTCTTGGACTCATCTTCCTCCTCGGGTGGTGGTGGCTTGCTTGCGATTTTCTTCTTCTTTGAACCTGCAAACAAGGCTATACCCCTCTCGGGTTCCGAGTTGGATTGTTCATGTAATTCGAAATCCGAAAAGAGTTCGTCTAACCTAATTTTAGAAAGGTCCTTGGAGACCTTATAGGCATCAACCATGGATGCCCATAAGGTAGTCCTCGGAAAAGAGTTTAGGACATACCTAATAAGGTCGCGGTTTTCGACCTTTTGCCCGATTGCGTGTAGGTTGTTGACTATGTCTTGGACACAGGCGTGGAGTTGCGTCGCGGACTCGTGTTCCTGCATTTTTAGTGTGTACAATTTATTGAATAACAAATCACGTTTGCAAACCTTAGCTTGATCCGATCCTTCGTGTAACTCGATTAGTTTTGTCCAAAGATCCTTTGTGCTTATGAAGGGGCCGACGCGATTTAGCTCCTCCTTGGACAAGCCGCATTGGAGGATTTGTGTTGCCTTGGCATCGGCTTCGACTTGTCGTTTTGTTGCAACGGTCCATTGATCATAATCCAAGGAGTCACCCACTTCATTAGTCGGAAGTGTGAAACCCGTTTGGATTATGATCCACATCTCGATTTGGGTTTTGAGAAAGCATTCCATCCGACCTTTCCAGTAACGGAAATCATCTCCGTTGTAAAACGGAGGTCGGACGGTGCTAAAACCCTCGAGATGGGCCATTAGAACAAAAAGACAAGGAGACTAAAATGAAAACCTAGCAACAACAAAAACACACGAAAGTACCAAGACTTGCGTCTTGGATTAGTAGTGCGGGAAATAAAAAGAAATAAACGAAAAATAGAAAGTTAAGCAAAGAAATAAGAAACTAAATAAAAAGTAAGTACTCACAACCTTCGATGTCCCCGAAAGGCTACTAAACGTCGATTTTTGAGGATGAAAACAGCTTGTTACGGGGGTAAACCCCCGTAAGAAGTGTAGATCTCTGCGAGAGCTTCGATTTGGTAGGTAGACCGTGTCGTGGGTCAACTTGTACGAAAAGTTATGCCCGTTTGACCGTCGGCTACTCCAAAAGCGAATACTTGCAAAACAAAATCAAACGAAGAGTACCAAGACTTCGTCTTGGATTAGTAGTGCGGGAGAAAAAATTTAAATGAAAAACAAATCTGGAAAAAAAAATGTTAGATTGGTGGTTTCACCAAATCTAAGCGCCCCCGGCTCTGATACCAATTGTTGGATCGAAATGAGCGCTAGAGGGACAAGAGATAATTGTTGGATCGAAATGAGCGCTAGGGGGGGTGAATAGCGATAGAAAATTTTTCTTTTTCGATGTTCGTGTTAAAAACTAAAGAGATAATTAATCGCAGCGGAATGTAAATGTAAAAACAAGAGAGACAAAGGTTTTACTTGGTTCGTAGCCGTAGGCTACTACTCCAAGGCCCTAGTGGTCCTTGACCACGCACGGAGGGCAAATTACTAAACAAATTCCTCCTCGTTGGAGGTAGGAGTTAATCGATACAAAAAAACTTGAGGTAGAGGGACACTCCCCCTCTCCTCGTTACGATAAAAAAAGCTTCGAAGAATGTAAATGAGCAACGACACTAAAATTAAAGCCGACGTACAAAAATAAAGGAAATGAAACCTAGACGTCGGAGAAGAAGAAGCACGTTGTTGTCGGTAGCTTTGCGGAGACTTTTTGGAAGCTTAGAATTGTTGTTAAAACCCTAGGTTTGGCCCTCCTTTTATAGCCTTTGAGCCCCTTTTCGAGTGGGTCTTCAACCAATCACAAATGGACACCAAACCGCTTTGAGGTGGAGTGATAAGCCTTGACTCTTGACCGATCATTGACCATCACGATCGATGGCCATCATCACGATCGATGGCAAGATCGATCGATTGATGACCTTCTGCAATGATCGATACACGGCAATGAGTCCTCCAAGCCGGGCAATGATCCGATGCTTGCGCAAGTCAAAGTTAGCTCAATAAAAACATAATTTCGATGGTCGAATCCGATCTCGACCTAGACCATCTATAAGATGTCTTTGGTCGGATCTACGCTTAAGATCATCCCCGTAAAGAGGATACGACCTTACTTACTCTCGCACACACGAGCTTACCTCGATACTTACGTGTCGCTTTTGCTTCCGGCCTTCCACTCGATTCCTTCGGCTCCCTCCGAAGTAACTCGAGTATCGCCCGACCACCGCGGCTTCCTCCGGGTGTCGCTAGCCTTCAGCTCCAGCTATATCAATCTTCTGCACACTCGATTCAGCTCGTGAGAAAACAAAATAGACTTAACTTTTGTGTCTTTGCTATAATCAAAACACAGGTTCGATTTCGGTGCCTCACTGCACCAACACCATCTTCACCCTCTAGCATGCTCCCTTAGTTGTTAAATTTTGAAGAGCGGCCTCGCTCTGATACCACTTGTAGGGGATCGTTGGAATGCTAGAGAGGGGGGGGGGGGGTGAATAGCGTTGTGCTCGTACGATGGAATACATTCGCGTGTTCGTCTATAATTTTCGTTAGTGCAGCGGAATATAGATAATAATAACAATAATGAAATAGACAATCACACGAACACAAACATATAATGTGGTTCGGAACCGAATGGTTCCTACTCCACGGATCGAGCTCTAAAGAGCTCTAGTGATGCCACAAACACCACTAAGCAATAAACTCCTTCTCGACAATACGTCGGAGGTGGAGAAACCTCTTACAATAGTTTACAAAAATAAACTAAATACAACAAGCAATTATAATGAAATACAATGCAATACAAGTAAAGAAAACACTTTATGAATGCCTTTGGATTGCTTGCTCTTAGTTGCTTGAAGAATGACCTTGGAGACCCTGATTTGCAGTAACAAATCGCCCTATGGATGCTCAAGAACCGTTGGCATTTTCCTCCTCCACGAGCTTCATTTAAAGCTCAACCTGTGTTGGAAATTGCCGATCAGTCAACTGCTCAGGACCATCAGTCGACTGATGCCACTGTTGTCGTGAGACAACGGCTAGATCCACGTTGGAAAGATCCAACGGATCCATCATCAGTCGACTGATTATGACCATCAGTCAACTGATAGAGACTCCACTTGACTGCTAGCCCTAGCAGTCGAGTCGACCATTCTATTTCTATGCACGAAAAATCACCGATCGATCACACGATCGGGCGATCGATTGATAATCGATCGACTACCAACCTATGGCAGTCGACTGCTAGGGTAATTCTCACAGTCAACCCCTAGTTGACTCACACCAGTCGGCTGCCATATGACACCAGTCGACTGGCACACCTCAAACATGAGGTTTTAGCCCAAGTATGGTTCCCCCATACTTTCTAGACCACCTTATCCTAGACCTAAGCCTTCTAGCCACCTCCATCAGCCTCACACCTCTCGGATCCTTCCAAGTCATCCATGACTTGTTCATCCATCGCGCTAGCCTTCAAGTGCTTCCATCGACTATGTCATTCTAACGGTGTCTACACCGCCAAGGTACATTGGACTTACATTGCCAAGACTCCGCTTGGACTTTACGCCGCCAACCATTGGACTTATGCTGCCAAGACTCCCGCTTGGAATTTACGCCGCCAATATCAAACCCCTTGGACTTTTCAAATGCCAAGACTCAAGCTTGGACTGTCCCTTGCCAACCCATGTTGGACTTTCCATGCCAAGTACCCATGCCTTGGTCTTTCCCAAATGCCAAGTGTCCCACTTAGACTTTCCATGCCAAGTACCCATGACTTGGACTTTCCCATGACAATTACATTCTCATATGTTTTTGTCGAACATCAAAACATCTCTCGAGTTAAGCTCGAGTCTTGGTCAATCGTGACCTGGGTCGATTGCACCAACACCTTGGCCACCTCATAGTTAGAAAGAGAAATACGGATTAGCAGAGCATCCGTATGAGGTAGCAAAATGCCTCGGAGATCTTCTGGCCCGAATGAAATTGGTGGCGCAGTCTGGATAGCCTGATCTGTCACAATAGCTAAACTCTCCATGAGGCGGGCATAAGACCTCTGAGTCCTATTGGAATCCCCATGAGTAGGTCCTCCTGCAATAACGTGAATAACTCCCCGTATGGGGATGCTATTCAAATCAGATGATGGGCCTTCACCTGATGGCCCTCCTTGAGAAATACCCTCCTAGACGGGAACTTATGGGTCCGGAGGGAAAGTAACCTGAGGTCTTTGGTTGTAAGGCCTTGGGCAAGCCACGTTAGGTCGTTGGCCTCGCCTCGCTTGTCCTCCCGTCTGAGGTCGCAGATGTGGGTAGGCGGCTCGGATACACTCCAACTCTTCTTGCAACTTGAAACATCGGCCACTAAGGTGGCCATACTCCATGTGATATTGACAGAAGAAAGGAGTTGGAGAATTATGAGACACTCTCCGATACCCCATTGGCCATTGCAGAAGGCCTTGCTGGTCATAAAACTCCATCTCCCTCTCTTTCCAAGTTCTTTGGGGAGGGACTACGTCGGCAACCATGATCTGCAAAGGAGGGGTGGGACGAGCTCCCTGCATCAATAACCGAGGCCTGGGACCTTCTGGTATGAAAGGTTGCACATATTCTCTTCGTGGAGGAGCTCGGGGAGCAACAGGGCGACTTCTTTCCTCGGAGGCCATTGTAGACGTATGTTCGGCCCGCCGAACCTTTAGTCCTTCTTCTTCATTGATGTATTTCTCCGTGTGTCTTAGCAATTCTTCATAGCTAGCCGTCGGTTTTCTTAATAGGGAGCTAAGAAAAGGCCCCTCTCTTAGCCCATGTGGGATGGCCACCCTCAACGCGTCTGACTTTGCTGAGGGGATATTCCTGGCCATAGAAATCAATCGATGAAGGTACCCTCTAAGTGATTCTGAGGGTTCTTGCCTAATGTGCAGCAGGGTGGAGGCATCATGCTTTGTACGACTTATAGCTGGCGAACTCTTGGCATAACATTCCTTGAAAATCGGCGAAACAAGTAATAGACCCTGGGGGGAAGTTGTTGAACCACTTCTGCGCTGAGCCGATTAATGTGGTACAGAAGACCCGACATTTGAGAGCATCAGAATAACAGTGAAGAAAGGTGGCTCCTGTAAATTGTGACTAGTGTTCTTCAGGATCAGTCGTGCCATCATATTTACCCACCTGGGGATTTCTGAAATATGAAGGTGGCAGTTCAGAAAGAATGTCGATGGTGAAAGGATTGGGCTCGTAGGTCTCCAGAGCCCTAGTTGACGGGCTCTCGCCCTGTTCTTCTCGCCGGATCTGGGTCATCGGTATATTAGTCTGATGTACTCTTCCCCCTAGCCCATCCTCGGGCAACGCTTCAACGTTTGTAGTTGTACGATGTTAGTGAAAGCCCTAGAGCCAATCATGTGATGATTGTTGTATCATATTCCTATTTATAAAGGCATGATTATTATACTTACTTGTATTGGTGCCAAATAACTAAGTATAATAACGTCCTTGAGTAGAAGGTTCTTATTTATATCAATCTATTGGTTGAATCGATAATGAGATGATATAGAGAACACTACTCTTAATCATTCCTAGTCAAGTATTAACATTCAGGGACATTGTTAATGCGAAGAGACTAGCATGTAGGTCAACTTGATGACTTGATCTCACAAGTCATGGATATGTGATATCAAGTTTACACATGGATATGCATTGGAGAATATATACTGAATGACCTGCCATGAGAAAGTATCATGGATCGTTATATGAGTGTCATATACTTTCTCATGTGACTATTAGTCCTTGGACCCGAAGTCACCATGGTTCCCTACATAAGGAGTTGCATACTTTGGCTTCGTCAAACGTCACCTGTAAATGGGTGGACTATAAAGGCGATTACTGGGTATATAACAAATTATACGGAAGGATGTGAGTGATGTAAATGTGAGTGACATTATTATTCTTGATAGAGTGAGACTATAAAGTGCATGGTCATGCCCAAATGAGTCAATATAAGATATTGAGCTCATTTGATTAGAGTGAGTCTACTTAGAGTTCAAGATATAGATTGTACCGAGGATGATACGGTCTATGCCTTAATTGGGCAATCTAAATATCAAGGATAGAGGGACATTGTCACATATTGTGAGAGTCACAATTAATAGTCACAAAGGTGATGTTGGATCTCAACATTCTTGTAACTTGGGTAGCAAGATGTGTTGCTAGATACCGCTCATTGCTTATGTTCCTAAATTGGTTTAGGAGCATTGCCAATGTTACAAGAACCTATAGGGTCACACACAAAGGGAAATTAGATGGAGATTAGGTTCATATGATGAACCATGAGGATTAGGTTCATGGGATGAACCAAATTGGATTAAGGGTAATCCAAATTAGACTAATTGAGTTAGACTCAATTTGATTCAAGTGTTGAATGAGTCTAATTTAGATTTGATTCAATGAGTCAATTTAAAATAATGAATAGAGATTCATTAAATCAAATTGACTTGAATCAAATAGTTGGATTTGATCAACCATGGGAGATAAGAGGTCAAGTTTGATTTGACTTGAGAGGGAAGATGAATGGTCAATTTTGACTCGACCAATTTCTATGTCATGGTGACTTGGCATGGGGTCCGGCCAATGATGATGTTCCACATCATCATGGACTCATCATGGGGTGCCACCTCATGAGGGAGACCAAGAGCCATTGGCTCTTGGAGTTACATGCATGCATGTAACCCCCTTATAGTGGGTTATCAAAGTGAGAAGTTAAGTTGAGTAACTTCATCTTCTTCCTCCTCTCCTCTCAAGCTCTCTCCCCCTCATCCTTGCCGTGAGCTTCTAAGGGTGTTAGCACACTCTAGGTTTCTTTTCTCCACCTATTGCTTGTGTGGATACCGATAGAGGAGTGTACACTTGACACTCTCGAGTTCCAGCAAGCCGTTTGGACGAGCGGGATAAGCGAAGGGCGTCGCATCAAGGGTAACACTCCTTTCATGTAGATATAAGGTAGATCTAGGTTTTCTAAACATGTACATGTAATTTTTGTTTATCTTCGCACGGATCCGTGGCCGACATCCGAGATTTTCACAACGCAAAAAGCGGTTTTTGCGGCTCGAATAGTCCAACAGTGGTATCAGAGCCATGTGCGAAGCATGTATGTGTTTTAGTTTTGTAGTTTTGGTATTAGATATAAAAATTACATATCTTTAAGTTTTTGTAAATTTCCTATTTTTATAGATTTTTTGGGTATTTTTCTCGAAGAGTCAAAGCAACAAGTGTGGGGACACTTGTAGGTTTTAACCACCGAGAAAAACTCTCCGGAATGGCGAATTCTCGCTTTAGGTTTTTGGGACAGCGACTTAAGTCGCTGTAAGGTCAAGATGGGACACTCGTAAATTTCATTTTATGAGTAGGGGCGCTTCCCCTAACCCCGAAAGTGGCATTGTCCTGCGATCGCGCCCGGAAATCGCTTAGCGGGTCCATTACGGAGATGTGACTCATAAAATTGAAAAAAATAGGAAAAATTATAAAAATTTCTGTAAAATACATAATTTAGAATTATTTATAATTCTGTGATGGTCATATCCCAAGAACCCCAATGTGATTGGATAAATGTGTTGTAATTCATAATACGACAATCGCGCCGTTTTAGTGGTTGTGCATGTTGTATAGGGTATGCGACCTGTGCGTCGTGCCTCTTCTTTTAAAATTCCAGTTGTAAATAGTTTTAGACTTGAATGTAACTCGAGTTTCATATTTGTAATGTACAAAATGGAGCGGTGGAAGGTCCACTAGTAGGCGGAGTTACAAGGAGGGTGTCGACGACACATGGCGGTCAAAGGAGGCGCTTGGAGAAGCCGCTAACCCTAGGTTGATCGTCCGATCTTCTCATTGGCTTGAGAAGATCGTAGTAGGGTCATGCCCTCATCAAAATTAATATATATATATATATATATATATATATATATATATATATTTGTTTTGCTTGTATGTATGTGATGCATGCTAGTAAATTTTGCTTGTATGTATATGATGCATGCTAGGATATTTTGCTTGTATGTATATGATGCATGCTAGTATATTGCTTGTATGTATGTGATGCATGCTAGTGTAGGGTAATAAAGGCCTTGATGTGTATATGATACATATTCACGATTAGATTAGATCTTAATCGAATCAACTCAAAAATGCCTACCAAGTTTTGATACCCATCACTACCTCGATCATTTGTTGTTGTTGAATCTGCCAAAGTAAAGCAACGCATATTATCTTGGTAGGGTGTGGAGGGACAATCTTGGTCCCGCCTATCACATCTTGGGTGAGAATAAGCTCAATTAGATTGAGTAAAACTAGTTAACTCAATTGGATCGAGTAAAACTATAGGCATATTCCAACCGTTGAAAATGTAGGATAAGGTTACATTTACATTAAATCTTGGGCGATTTAGCCAAAGCTAACTCAAGGTCTTTTGTAAATGTGGATCCTGATCCTATAAACAAGAGTTGCATAGAGATGTAATCGGTAATGAGTTACCTACCGATCATACTAAGTCTTGGGCGATTTAGCCAAAGCTAACTCAAGGCGTAGTATGATATGGATCTTGTCCCATGAGAATTATAGCTAATTTGTGTGAATCTAATAATGTGGTTTGACCACATCCATGACTCGATTCTACAAAAGTCCTATAATTTAGTGGGAGCATCATTTGATTAAAGGCCTAATTAAATGATAAATGGAATATGATAATAATTTTCTGCATTGTGTATGTTGTAGATTACCATGTCGACAAACATGAACACTCTCTCCCTGTGTTCTGTCCTTGAGAAGGACAAGCTCAATGGAGCAACTTTCCTGGACTAGTACAGGAATCTGAGAATAGTTCTCACCCAAGAAAGAAAACTGTACGTCCTGGAGGAGCCCATTCCGGAGGCACCTCCTGCCACTGCCTCACGAGCTGACAAAGATGCTTACAAGAAGCATCAAGATGATGCATTAGATGTTTCATGCCTCATGCTCACGACCATGAACTCTGAGCTTCAGAAGCAACACGAGTTCATGAATGCTTATGATATGGTTGAACATCTTCGTCAACTGTATCAAGGACAAGCAAGGCACGAGAGATATGAGATCTCTAAGGCACTATTTCAGTCCAAGATGCAAGATGGGAGTCTCGTAGGTCCATATGTACTCAAGATGATTGGGTACATAGAAAACTTACAGAGGTTGGGATTCCCACTTGGCCAAGAGCTGGCCACTGACTTGATCTTGCAATCTTTTCCACAAAACTACAATCAATTTGTCATGAATTACAACATGAATGAAATTGATAAGCCACTGCCTGAGATGCTTAGCATGTTGAGAACTGCTGAGCTCAACCTTAAGAAGGAAAACCTGACTCCATTTTGATGGTGTAAAAGAAGAAAGACAAGGGCAAGCCTAAAGCAAAGGGAAAGTCCCAAGCCAAGGGCAAAGGCAAGGCACTGAAACCGAAAGGAGGGATGGCCAAGGAAGGAACTTGCTTCCACTATAAGGAAGCTAGACACTGGAAGCGTAACTGCAAAGCATGCCTGAAAGATCTTAAGAAGAAGAGAAGTGAGACTTCTACTTCAGGTATAAATGTTATAGAAGTCAATCTATCTATTTCTTCATCATGGGTATTAGATACCGATGTGCATCTCACATTTGTACCAATGTACATGCGCAGAGAAATAGCAGGGCATTGACGAAGGGCGAGGTGGACCTACGAGTAGGCAATGGAGCAAGGGTTGCTGCTGTTATTGTAGAAACTTATATTCTATCTCTGCCCTCTAGGCTTGTACTAGAACTAGATGAATGTTGTTATGTGTCTGCTTTGACTAAGAACATAATTTCAGTTTCTTATTTAGACAAGAAAGGCTTTTCATTTATAATAAAGAACAAATGTTATTCAGTTTATTTAAATGATATGTTCTATTGTAGTGCACCTCTAATGAACGGACTCTAAATTCTAGACTTAGAGAGCCCAATCTATAACATAAATACCAAAAGGTTCAAGTCAAATGAGTTGAACCAAATCTATCTCTGGCATTATCGCTTAGGTCACATAAATGAGAGTCGCTTATCCCAGCTCCATAAGGATGGGCTGGCAAGAGTATTAAGATACTTTGATCAGATCGAGGTGGTGAATACCTTAGCCATGAGTTTCGTGACTATCTTGTTGAGTGTGGGATTCTATCCCAACTCACTCCTCCTAGAACACCATAGTGGAATGGTGTATCCGAAAGGAGGAATCGTACTCTATTAGATATGGTACGATCTATGATGAGTCACACACATCTTCCTATATCCATTTGGGGATATGCTCTAGACACAACAACCTTCAAACTTAACCGTGTACCATCCAAGGCTGTGATAAAGACACGATATACGATATGGACAGAGAGAAATCCCAAGATGTCTTTCATGAGGATTTAGGGTTGTGAGGCTTACGTTCGACGTCAAGTCTTAGACAAACTGGGACCCAAATCCAATATGTGCTATTTTGTTGGATATCCCAAGGAAACGAAGGGATATTACTTCTACATTCCCAGTCAACACAAAGTGTTTGTGGCAAAGACTGGGGTATTTGTAGAAAGGAATTTTGTTTCTAGAAAAACTAGTGGAAGTACGTTCGATCTTGAAGAAATTCAAGATAAGGACCATAGCACTGAGGCCTTGATGGAGGTTGAACAGGAACCAAAAAGTATTGTGGGTGATGAGATTGTTGCACAAAGAGTTGTGGAACAACAACCTATTCAGGTAGAACCTACCTCTTCGCAGGTCTGATAGGGTACGTCGTCAGCCTGAGAGATACTCATTTCTCTTATCTGACCATGATGACGTTATGCTCATTGAGAATGAGCCTACCTTCTATCAGGAAGCTGTGATGAGCCTAGATTTTGAGAAATGGCTAGAGGTCATGAGATCCGAGATGGAATTCAGGTACACCAACCAAGTATGGACTTTGGTTTGTCACGCCCCGAGGGAGTCTCTGCCAGACGAAAATCCGGCAGCATCTCCCCTGTACGGGTGACAATACCAATTTTAATACAAGACCTACATGGCCACTATACATCGGTCAACACGACCGGAACATACCACAACACAATATACATAATATGTGGCCTCAGGCCATCAACCAAAATAAGTAAAAGATCTAAAACTTCAAGACTTACCCCTTCTGCCATCTGAATAGGAACATACAACCAAAACGAACCAAATATAAGTCCACAAGGACATAACAAATATAACCCAAAACATCCACCGGTATACAATCCAAACATAAATCCTAAACATATCCGCTAATAAAATCCCAATCCATAAAACTAATAACCAAAACCATATGATCAATAAAACCTATCCACTTCGACGAGGGGGATTGGCAACTGGACTCTCCTGACAGCTTCATCCTGAAATAAATATAAAACCACGGGGTAAGTTCAAAGAACTTAGCGGATAATAGTTGATATGCAAAGTAAGGTATAGCTAACAATAAAAATCATGCCAGTACAGTCTCTAATATAGGGTAAGCAAGAAAGAAATGTAAAAGGTACTGTACTCACCTGAATCTCCTACCATGATATAGGAGTATGTGCCCTACTATAAGAGATGAAATCATCACCATATACGAATATGAATCCTGTATGCATGTCAATCATATGCAACATCCAAGGCATCAATAAAAATACAGCAAACACAATATAAATGTGATCCATGAAAAAATGCATGTCGTGCATATGACATGGTCACCTCTGACGCCAGTCAGACGCCTCACATGGGATGGTGAAGCCGAGTGGGTTGGGCTATGACAACTGTGCACTCTGCCATCACTGCTCCTGAGTGACCGAGTGGACAGGATGCTGTCGAAGTACACCTATCCTCCTGTCCCAAACAGAGTGAGGGAGCTAAGCTCTCATCTCCCGGTGTCATAGACCAGACGAGGAATCCCTACCCGCTACCACGCTGCCTCATCGCTACCCATGAGCGGACCAGCGGAGCCTAACAGAGCAATTGCACACACTCTCCTGATGTACCACTAACCCATGAGTGGCAGTGTGTGCAGGCCATGTAACTGGCTGCGGGCTCAACAATAATGGAACCCCATCCAGCCAGCATGCAATCATGCAAAAATGGTGCATGATACTAAAGCATGTAAATCCTACTCAAAATACCTATCCAAATAATATGTACAATTAGTATGTACATATCCCTAATCCAAGTACTATGATCCAAATCAAACAGAGAGATATAATCAAATCCTATCACATGCATGTATCAAGTAGGCACCAAAAGCATACTAGGCATATAAACATGAAAAATTATTGTAAGCTATCCTAACTAGCATATCAACAATGACTATATCTAAAAGATAAGTCAAAATATCCGCCTGCTATAATGCTCGAAACAACGCAATTGTCACGCCCGTGAACCTGCCTCGTGACCGAAACCTACATACAACATAACTATTGTTAAGCACTAAAATACGATCCACTGTCAAATCGAATCCTAAGCCAATTTCAGACTTAAACCAATTAATCCAAATGCTTAATAAAATCCCGGTCAACTAGATTGATCTAGTTATCCTATTTAACCTACTCAATCCTCCATAAATAATTATAGAACCAATCAACCTCACACCGAAATCAACAACCCATCATACACACATCCGTGCATAGTCGTTCAACACCCCAATCAAAACCTCACAGCCAACATCCCATAATCTACCAATTTACATCTAATAAAAAGAGAAGATAGATCAAGCTTACCAAGCTCCGGCCAATACCAATCCATCGGCAACCCTTTCACAGCCAACCCAGACTCCACTTCACAGCCGGTACAATCGGCCAACCTAAATTCATAAAATCCCAATTCGCAGCCCACTCCACAGATCAAACATCCAACCCCAGATAACCAAAAATTAACCACAACATGGAAAAAGAAGCAGATCGAGCTTACCAGTGGTTGGAACCTCACCGGTATCAACCTTCCTTGTAACCGTTGTTCACCGGAGCAACTGACGCTCACGACCACTGTCCCAAAACCACCGATCAAGCTCAAAATAGGAAATCCACAGCTAGGTTTAGAACTCATCCAAAAATCAAGGAGAAGGTCAGCCCCCTTACCTTGCTACTGGTAGAATCTCACCGGCGACACTCCTCCCAACTCTGCCCTATTCGCCGGAAGACCCACTGCAATGTCGCTGCCCTTTCTTGGCAGAGATGGAGCAACTCACAGTCGGAAACAATGCTCCCAGCCAAATGCCCACTCGTCGCGCTAGCCTATCCGTGGAGGCTGTCGAGGATGCCGACCGAGAACCAGATATGCGACGCAAGGAGAGGGCGTCGTTGTGGGGCAGTTGTGGCGGCGCACAAGCGGGAGGAGCGACTAGTGCGGCGTGCAGAGACAGGGCGTGGAGAAGAAAGCTGCGGCGGCGGTGGTTGGCCACCAGCGCATGCGGCTCGGGAGAGAAGCAACGATGGCCGACGACACGAGCTCGGGGGAAAAGACAGAATGCCCGATCGGCCTCAGATCAACCTCACGATGGCCGACATGGCGACGGCGTTGGCCGCGCGGTGGTTGTAAGAAGAGGCGGCGCCCAACGGCAACAGAAGAGGGGACGGAGAACCGTCGGCGGCACTGCGCGTGGAGAAAGAGATCGGGTAATTAGAGAAATAAAAACCTAGGTTTATTAATCCTATTAACTAATTTAAACATACCCTTTAAAAGCCAGTTTCCTTATCCCCGTAAATATCACTTACAAGCTCCGTATTTTTCCAGAAAAATTCCTAAAATTCCCTAAAAATCCCGAAATAATTCCCAGGATTATTTTTCCTAAATTTTGGCCATTAAATTTATATTTTAAATTTTTCGTATTTAACATTCTCCCCCACTAACAAAAATTTGGTCCCCAAATTTCCTGCTCATGTACGAGTACGAAATGTCACAACAAATAAATTGTCACAACAACCATCTCAGATATCTGGAGACAAGTCACACACCATAAGTGACTAAGTGGGGTATTGAGCTCTGATCTTTTCCTCTAGCAAGATTGGCTGTGAGGTGACTCTACCCGACCTTGACAAATCGCACAATCTTGTTCCGCAATTGTCGTTCCTTGTGATCCAGAATTCGTACCGGAACCTCTTCGTAAGTAGCATCAGGTTGAATGGAACCTGACACATCTGACAGAATATGGGTAGGGTCTGGCACATACTTCCTCGGCCTGGACATATGAAACACATCCTGAATACCAGCTAAAAACGGTGGTAGCGCTAGTCGGTAAGTGACTGCTCCAATCCTCTCCAAAATCTCGAAAGGCCCAATGTACCTTGGAGCTAACTTACCACAGAGGTCAAATCTCTTCACCCCCTTTCGTGGGTGAGACTCGCAGGAATACCTGGTCACCAATAGAGAACTCCCGAGGTCTCCTTCTCCGATCTGCGTAACTCTTCTGACAATGCTGCATCTCAGCCATCCTTTGTCTGATAGTACGGACCAACCCTGCCTTATACTAAGCTCTATGGGTCCTAGCAACTGGTCCTCCCAGTTGCCCCCGAAATCCATAACACAGGACCTCAACAAGTCCTCTAGTGTCTAAATGGTCCGCTCAGACTGTCCATCTATATGCGGATGGAATGCAATACCAAAACGAAACTGTGTGCCTAAGGTCTGCTGCAGACTCTGCCAGAACCGGAATGTGAACCAGGGATCTCTATCTGATATAATGCTCAAAGGAACACTATGAAATATGATGATCTCCCGACAATATAACTCTGCCAAACGATCTAGAGAGTTGGTCTTCCGAGTCGCTAAGAAGTGCGCAGATTTGGTTAGTCGGTCTACAACTACCCAAATCACATCATGGCCTTGATTTATCCTAGGCAAACCCACCACAAAATCCATAATGATATGCTTCCACTTCCATTCCGGAATCGAAATTTCCTGAAGCATCTGTTCCTTTAACTAATGCCACTACCGGAAACCATTATCCTCCTCGGAGTCAGAGACAGTAGTCCATCTACCGTCCAACATCCACTCCACCACACACTCTGTAAGTGCATGGGAGGCTATAGCGACCAAACTTCCTTGTTACTACCATTCGTGTTTCAGCTACTCTATAGTAGCTATCCAGTAGCTAGCCAAAACTCCATGAGCATTTCTACTCCTCACCTCTTCTAAACAATATAATAACTGCGAAGTCCACGTCATATATATAACAGCTTATTTCGCAATCCTTTATCTGCCGTAAGCTTAGGATATGTCTTATTCTATAGCATCGGAATCGCTTCGATCCCCGAAATGATACATCCATGTACACTACCCTTCCTTCCACACTAGCATGATTAATCAACGCTGGCGTATAAGTCAATCATCGTCTGAGCCCTGAAATTAGTTTCACAAGCTTCAGACCAAGTAAATTTCATCACCTTCCTGGTCCAACCAGTCAGCGATGTAGTACCGCTAGAGCATCCTATCCATATATATAATAATAATTAAACCAATACCAAGAAAACTACCATCCATGGTGACCGAGTGCGCAACTCCAACTACCACCCTCAACAGTGGCCAAGTTACGCAATCCAACGACCACAACTGAGCCAATCGTGTCCAGAATACACGACTTCTCAAATCCCTGGATGACTAAGTCATCAATAAGTCTAATAAGATAACCATAAGCTCATAAAATTCATACCAAATATGAAATTGTCTTCGCTACACACCTGTATTCTCTTTACTCTAGGCTGATGATATAACAATCATCACAACGACCATGATAATTGTATGACACCATGTCACTACAATATCATCACACCAGTCATAAATCAATCCTAGAGTATACCCCGGTGTCCTATAGCTGATCTAAATAGATCCTCTACCCACAATGAAGGATATTCATTTCCTTCCACAACTACCGCATTCTATCATCGATAATCGATGCATAACCTCAAAAGTTCGTCTCTCTTTTAACAAAGAGTTCCGGATCTTCTCTAGAAAAACACTGGGATAGATAAATATCCCATCCAACACCTCCTATAATAAGGTAAAATGATCTTTCATCATCTTGACCAGTGTAGGCATACACGCCTTATCCATAACCAAATCACTATTAATAGAGATTGATATTTTCTGAGGGTTTACTCCTTGTCCTTCAAATTGGTGGCTAGTAGGCCAAATCCCTAGCTTCCTAATTCGACATTAGTCGTCACCTCTGAAGAGTCCGTACTTTTGAAATCATCGTTAGGTTCCGCAAGGTCAATACGTCATCGACCTTGTCCCCGACCATGAGTAGGGGCAATTTCACTAAGTCAATACTTTTCCTAACCCCTAAAGTACAGTCACTACTAAAGACAATACTTTTCCTATAGCTCAGAGATATCCTTCAGCTTGCTTGGTCCCAAAACACGAGAACTCCCAAAAATCCAAGGAAAATAAAATCCTCGAAACACAAAACCCATAAACCAAAACCGTAACCCAATAAAATTGTCATGTCTTGGGGGCATATCCATCATCCAAATGACAGAGGAGCCCCTTAGTGACAATATTCCGAAATCCATTGACCAGATCTTGTAAAAACCCTAAAATAATTATAGAAATACCAATATTTTATTAACTGCATGCATGCACGACTAAACATATATCACTTAAAGTAAAATAGTTTTGTGACACCAAATCAAATTGCGACCAAAAATCCAAAGTGCATAATCAAAATGCAACACCGATAAAGTAAACAAAGCAGCATCCCGATGATGCAGGGAGACAAGCACGGCAAGAAACTCTCTGAGCGACACAAGGTACGTCAACATGACACGTCCTCCATCAGCTAACCTAGAGGATAAGTGAGGAGAGGGTGAGTACAACCACTCTGTGGATGTATAGACAATAGTGCATACTCATAATGCATATAATGAAAGTCAAAGGAAACAACTAGAGTAACCCAACCCTCAGAGTACCAATATCAGTCTACAACTATCCTGATCAGCGGTATAACAAATATACTCGCAACATACACAACCACTGCAACAAGCAGTGCACATCCAGATACCATGACAAAGCCTCGTGGCTCTCGCACAAAAAGGGAACTGTCTATGGGCTACCACGAACGTAACCCATGGGTCGACAATCAATATGCTAAGCACTGTCTACGCGCAACTACCTGCTACCACAAATGAAACTCGTGGATAGACAGGCAATAGAAAGACTCAGTGTCTGCGGCAACAACATGCTACCACGAATGGGTCTCTTGGGCAGACCGCACATATAGATATCTAGTTATTGACTGTACGCACTAGCGTACTACCACCAATAGGATGTGTGAGCAGTCGATTATCCTAGGTTGTTAAGCCTAGGGTTATCCAATACATCTAGCATAGAACGACTATCAAAATCGATAAAGATCACCGATCTACAATTAAACCCATTGAGGCGGTCAAGTGAGGGTTTCAACACCTCTAATACCAAAATGTTTACCAAAGCCGGTAAAGATCATCAACTTATAGATAAATAAATCGAGATGGTTAAGTCTAGCGTTCCAACCCTTCTAACATGATCGGTTATCAAGGTCGATCAAAATCATAAGTCCTCCAATAACCACGTCGAGACGATTACTCATAGGGTTTCATCCCAATTAACAGGAAATGCCTATCAAGGCCAATAAGGATAATAAACCTACTAACAAGCCCGGCAAGAGGGTTAAGCCTCAATTATTTTACTGTTACCAGCTCAATCAGGCATGCTCCAACCTGCTACCACGAACATATCTCGTGGGTACTTAAGACATAAAGTAGCTATCTAGCTACAAGCATCATACGAATCCGATTATTACCAACTCCGAACGAATAATGCAAGAATATAACCTTACAGTAGGTCATCTCAACCATGATTGGAAGGCATGATTGACCACATGTATACAAAGCACCTACCTATAGAGAGACTCTACTGCAGACTCTCTCTCAACCAAGAATGGGAGATATTGTAAGGACTAATCGTATCCTAACCATACGAACACTACTAGTCCGATCGCCATATCACTAAAACAGTAAATGGATAAACATATTTCATTTAGCCCATCCGAGTTATTACGCCTAGAGTTCCCACACCTAGGGTTCTACTGATGTTGTTTCATTCTTGAGATCCGCTCCTACAGAATAACCTCATCTAAGTTATTCTATCTCTATTAGTCTTAATCATGGTATCCACCGCAAAAACTCATAACCATATAATCACATAACACGCTGTCTAATAAACGACAGCATAATCATACTAACAGGAATCAATGGCTGAAATTAAACTAAAGGGTAATGCCAGAACAAAGTTAAGGCAATACTAAATAAAGCATCAGATGCCTATATATACCATAAACTATGTAAGCAATGTAATCCTGTCCTCATGCACTAGGATCTAGAGAGTCAAAGAACCTCTATGTATACCTTCTACGAATTTATCCATTTTATACGTATTATTCAACTAGTCCAATCCTAATACTAGTCCAAATAGTAATAGATAAACATCTACCAATAATATCTAATCATTTATATCACAATGGTAACTGGTTACGTATAGCAGTAATAGCAATTAATAACCATATGCTAATGATAAACCAGCAACCTAAAAATCTAACAGTCTAACAGATATAATGTTAGAACAATATTAGACAAAACATGATACCACCTAAGTAAACCGCATAATGGATCTAACCAATACAAATATGTAATTAATCTAGAAAATTTTCTAGAATTTATTTACCTGTTAGCCGTCTAGAGATGTCATGTCGCCGCCAAATCCCTATATTGACCTCATCAATCATACCTCGAATTTCCGAAACATAAAATTGTCGAAAATCCGTACAACTCCGAAAATACCTCAGTTAACCTGCCAAATATGGCAAACTCCGAAAACCCAAAGACCCTAAGGAACTCGAAAACCTACGCTCTGATACCAAATAAATTGTCACGCCCTGAGGGAGTCTTAGCCAGACGAAAATCCAGCAGCATCTCCCCTGTACGGGTGACAATACCAATTTTAATACAAGGCCTACATGGCCACTATACATCGGTCAACACGACCGGAACATACCACAACACAATATACATAATATGCGGCCTTAGGCCATCAACCAAAATAAGTAAAAGATCTAAAACATCAAAACCTACCCCTTCTGCCATCTGAGCAGGAACATACAACCAAAACGAACCGAATATAAGTCCACAAGGACATAACAAATATAACCCAAAACATCCACCGGTATACAATCCAAACATAAATCCTAAACATATCTGCTAATAAAATCCCAATCCATAAAACTAATAACCAAAACCATATGATCAATAAAACCTATCCACTTCGACGAGGGGGATTGACAACTGGACTCTCCTGACAGCTTCATCCTGAAATAAATATAAAACCACGGGGTAAGTTCAAAGAACTTAGCGGATAATAGTTGATATGCAAAGTAAGGTATAGCTAACAATAAAAATCATGCCAGTACAGTCTCTAATATAGGGTAAGCAAGAAAGAAATGCAAAAGGTATTGTACTCACCTGAATCTCTAACCCTAATATAGGAGTATGTGCCCTACTATAAGAGATGAAATCATCACCATATACGAATATGAATCCTGTATGCATGTCAATAATATGCAACATCCAAGGCATCAATAAAAATGCAACAAACATAATACAAATGCGATCCATGCAAAAAAATGCATGCCATGCATATGACATGGTCACCCCTGACGCCAGTCAGCCGCCTCACATGCGATGGTGAAGCCGAGTGGGTAGGGCTATGACAATTGTGCACTCTGCCATCACTGCTCCTGAGTGACTGAGTGGACAGGATGTTGTCGGAGTACACCAATCCTCCTGCCCCAAACAGAGTGGGGGAGCTAAGCTCTCATCTCCCGGTGTCATAGACCAGAGGAGGGATCCCTGCCCGCTACCACGCTGCCTCATCGCTACCCATGAGCGGACCAGCGGAGCCTGATAGAGCAACTGCACACACCCTCCTGATGTACCACTAACCCATGAGTGGCATGTAACCCATGGCCGTCATGGGCTCAACAATAATGGAACCTCATTCCAACCAAAGATGCAATCATGCAAAAATGGTGCATGATACTAAAGCATGTAAATCCTACTCAAAATACCTATCCGAATAATATGTACAATCAGTATGTACATATCCCTAATCCAAGTACTATGATCCAAATCAAATAGGGAGATATAATCAAATCCTATCACATGCATGTATCAAGTAGGCACCAAAAGCATACTAGGCATATAAACATGAAAAATTATTGTAAGCTATTCTAACTAGCATATCAACAATGACTATATCTAAAAGATAAGTCAAAATACCCGCCTGCTATAATGCTCGAAACAACGCAATCGTCATGCCCGTGAACCTGCCTCGTGACCGAAACCTGCATACAACATAACTATTGTTAAGCACTAAAATACGATCCACTGTCAAATCGAATCCTAATCCGATTTCAGACTTAAACCAATTAATCCAAATGCTTAATAAAATCCCGGTCAACTAGATTGATCTAGTTATCCTATTTAACCTAATCAATCATCCATAAATAATTACAGAACCGATCAACCTCACACCGAAATCAACAACCCATCATACACACATCCGTGCATAGTCGTTCAACACTCCAATCAAAACCTCACAACCAACATCCCATAATCTACCAATTTACAGCTAATAAAAAGAGAAGATAGATCAAGCTTACCAAGCTCCGGCCAATACCAATCCATACCAAGCTCCGACAATACCAATCCATCGATAACCCTTTCACAACCAACCCACACTCCGCTTTACAGCCGGTACAATCGGCCAACCTAAATTCACAAAATCTCAATTCGCAGCCCACTCCACAGATCAAACATCCAACCCCAGATAACCAAAAATTAACCACAACATAGAAAAAGAAGTAGATCGAGCTTACCAGTGGTTGGAACCTCATCGGTATCAACCTTCCTTGTAACCGTTATTCACCGAAGCAACCGACGCTCACGACCACTGTCCCAAAACCACCGATCAAGCTCAAAACAGGAAATCCACAGCTAGGTTTAGAACTCATCCAAAAATCAAGGAGAAGGTCAGCCCCCTTACCTTGCTACTGGTAGAATCTCACCGGCGACACTCCTCCCAACTCTTCCCTATTCGCTGGAAGACCCACTGCAATGCCGCTGCCCTTTCTTGGCAGAGATGGAGCAACTCACAGTCGAAAACAATGCTCCCAGCCAAATCGCCCACTCGTCACGCTGGCCTATCCGTGGAGGCTGTCGAGGACGCCGACCGAGAACCAGATATGCGACGCAAGGAGAGGGCGTCGCTGCGGGGCAGTTGTGGCGGCGCACAAGCGGGAGGAACGACTGGTGCGGCATGCAGAGACGGGGCATGGAGAAGAAGGTTGCGGCGGTGGTGGTTGGCCACCGGCGCATGTGACTCGGGCGAGAAGCAACGATGGCCGACGACACGAGCTTGGGGGAAAAGACAGAATGCCCGATTGGCCTCAGATCAACCTCGCGATGGCCGACATGGCGATGGCATTGGCCGTGCGGTGGTTGTAAGAAGAGGTGATGGCGCTGAACGGGGCAGCGCAAGAGGGGACGGCGAAGAGAACCATCGCAAGGGCGAAGCCTGCGGTGCGCGGAGAAAGAGATCGGGTAATTAGAAAAATAAAAACCTAGGTTTATTAATCCTATTTACTAATTTAAACATACCCTTTAAAAGCCAGTTTTCCTTATCCCCGTAAATATCACTTACAAGCTCCGTATTTTTCCAGAAAAATTCTGGAAAATTCCTAAAAATCCCGAAATAATTTCCAGGATTATTTTTCCTAAATTTTGGCCATTAAATTTATATTTTAAATTTTTCGTATTTAACATTGGTTGATCCACCTGAAGGCGTCAAACCCATTGAGTATAAGTGGGTCTTTAAGAGAAAGACTGACATGGATGGACTTACGCATACCTATAAGGGCCGATTGATGGCTAAAAGTTTCAAGCAAATTCATGGTATTGTCTATGATGAAACCTTTTCTCCAGTGGCGATGTTTAAGTCCATTTCGATCATGCTTGCTATTGCAGCATACCATGATTATGAGATCTGGCAGATAGATGTCAAAACTGCATTTCTGAATGGAAACTTGCTCGAGGATGTGTACATGACACACCCTGAGGGTTTTGTAGATCCACAACATACTGGCAAAGTATGCAAGCTGCAAAGGTCCATTTATGGGCTAAAGTAAGCTTCTCGGAGCTGGAATCTTCGATTCGATGATGCGATCAAACATTTTGGTTTCATCAAGAATGAAGATGAACCCTGTGTCTACAAGAGGGTTAATGGGAACACAGTTGTCTTCCTTGTATTGCATGTGGATGACATACTACTCATTGGGAATGACATCCCTTCGCTACATTCTGTGAAGACTTGGCTAGGGACGTGCTTCTCAATGAAGGACTTAGGTGAAGTAGCCTATATTCTAGGCATCAAGATCTATAGAGATAAATCTAAGAGATTACTTGGCCTAAGTCAGAGTACATATATTGACACAGTATTACTATGGTTTGCCATGCAGAATTCCAAGAAGGGACTTCTTCCGATGTCACATGGTGTGAGTCTTTCGAAGACTCAAAGTTCCTCTTCTAGAGAGGAGAGAGACCGCATGGATAAGATCCCTTATGCATCTGTCATAGGATCTATCATGTACACCATGCTATGTACTCATCCTGATGTCTCGTATGCTTTGAGCATGACGAGTAGATATCAGTCAGATCTAGTTGGGCGTCACTGGATAGCAGTCAAGAATATTCTTAAGTACTTGAGAAGGACTAAAAAATATTTCTTAATATTTGGAGGCGATGAGGAGCTAGCTGTAAAGGGTTACAGCGATGCCAGCTTCCAAACTGACCAGGATGATTATAGATCACAATTGGTATCAGAGCCCAGGGCTCTTCTACGGACTAACCACCGGGAGCAAAACCTGCTAGAGGGAAGAAGATGGATCTTCAAGAAAGATGGGCGATGACATAGCAATTCTACCCGCCTTCGACCGCGAAGATTTCGCGTATTGGAAAGGTAGGATGGAATATTTTCTAATGTCAAATATAGAAAATTGATTTGCCGTGATTATAGGATTCGATGCTCCGAGAGGAGAGAACGAAGAAATCCTCAAGATGAAGAGGTGTACCGAGGAGCAACGGTAAAAATTCAAGACAACCGTTAAGGTAACAAAAATGTTAGTTAATTTGATACCTAACGATATTTTGTCTAGATTAGGAAGCTATAGGGATGCCAAGGAGTTGTGGAACAAGTTGGTCAAGTTCTACGACAATCCCGAATCGGTCTAAGAAGACTTGGAAGAGGAGGAGACCGAAGAAGAAGTTTCATCATCCTCTCAAGAAAGTGAGGAAGAAGAGGTGGAAGAGACCTCCACCTCTAGGATTGAGGGGGAGGAGATTAGAGCATCCTCAACACTGGATCAACAAGAAGAACCATCTACATCCGGTCGAGAGGAAGAGCAAGCTCAAGAGACCCTCACCACCGAACTAAGTAACTCAAGCAATTTGGTTTTAAATAAAAAACATATAATATGCTTTGAGTGTAGGGAATCCGGGCACTACAAGAGCAAGTGCCCAAAAAAAGTCAAAAAGACTCCACCGGCACCTAAAAGTCAAGAGAAGTCAAAGGAAGCTAGAGCCCCGACAATTAAAAGCAAGAAGCACATGGTATGCTTCAAGTGTCACCAAGAAAGATATTATAGGAGTCAATATCCTATGGGGAAGAAGAAGGGGCAAGAAGGAGCATCACAAGTAGGGGGAGTTTCTAAAGCTAACCCTAAGGTATATTTCATTAATGCACCTTCAAATTTTAAGGTCAAGAAGCATGCTAGAAATAATTTAAACAATCTTGCTATTGTTCATAAGGAGCATGCTATTAGAAATAACAAATATTTTTGTCTAGGTGCTAAGAGTGTAAACCTTAGGAATAAGGAGAAATTTGGGACTAATGTCCCTAAAAATATTTTACCTAGGGAATCGATCAAGAAAATAGAAGACCACTTAGGTTTTAATCCTAAATGGACTAGGCATATGCCTAGAAATGACAATGCCCAAAGATTAAATCAAAATTCTAAAATTGGGTAATTAGAGTTAGAAAATCAAGCCTTGAGGTTAAGGCTTGAGAAACTTGAAAAGACCCTTGCAAAAATGACAAATCAAGTGCAAAGGTCAAATGGTCAACATTTAGGGTCTAGAAGTCAAAACCTAGGGTCAAATGGTCAAAAGTCAAGACCTAGGAAACAAGAACCATCTAAGGGCAAGCTTAAGCCCAAAAAGACCTATCACAATGTTCCATTCGATTATGAACTCAAGTTAGGTCTAGGAAGACCAAGGTTACTAGGGAAGCTATCCCTAAGGCTAACCAAAGTGTGTGCCTAGTGGCTAGGGTTTCGAAGAAACCTAGGGTGGCCACTAAGAAGGTTGCAAGGGGAGTTACCCCTAGAGTCAACCTAGGCAAGATCACAATGACCAAGGCTAACAAGCCTAGAAGGGTCATTAGGAAGGTATCTAGGGAGGTTTTCCCTAAGGAATACCTAGTAAACCCTAGGAGCTCAAATAGGTTTTGGGTTCCTAAGAGCGTGATCGATTCACGCTAGATGGGTTTAGGGTGTGCCAACTTTAAATGGAAGGGTAATTAACCTAACCATGGTAAAGATGACACTTTAGGTTATTTTCAAGGTTATGGATACCTTGGAAATAGATTTGATATTATAATCCTAAAAGATTTTAGGATGTGTCAATATATTTTTGGAATTATGAAAAATCAATTAAATTGACACAATTTAGGTTTAGAGGTCTTGGTGTGCCATTTTGAGTTTTTGGCACACTTGGGAGATTAGTGGCAATATGAAAAAATATACTTAATTATATCAAATGACAACAAATATTAAAATTTAGGTATTTTTATACCTATACATTTTATGTGCCATGTTTGTTTTGTCATATAACATATCATGACATCATATTTATTTTTATCATTTATATGTCATGATCATGTTTAGGATTAAGGTTTTAATGTCATGTGTTTTTAGATTATATCATATTCCATGACATCATAATCATTGGCCATGCTTAATTATTGCTATCATTTATGCCATGATCATTCATGCATTTAATTTGATTAAAATTTATTCAAGGATAATGGCATGACTTGAAGTCCCATTTATAAGGGAATCAAGTAGAGTTGCCTTAGAAGAATGCATGAAACCCTAGATTAGGAGAACAAAACCCACATCTCACATTAAATTGACATGTATGCATGTGTATTTATACACCCTAGATACATGTGAGATGCTAGGATATGAGTTAAGTTTAAGGTGCATAGTTTTTGCATCTAGATGAACTAAAACTCATCTTTAACTAAAGGTGGATCATTGGGAAAGCTTGTGTACAAGTCATGTACATTAAGCCCAAGGAATATGATCCAATATAGGTTTTCAAAAACATTTTAAAATCCTTTTAGAAAACCTTGGTGAAGTCTATCTTTTGATAGCAATCACCATTGATGAAGTTGATACAAAGTAGGGCCAAAACATTGAAAATTTCAATGGTTTTGAATTTTGTATCAATTTCAATATTTTATGGGTAAAATATTTTTCTATCATTTTTCACCCATTGTATTAGTCATAAGTATTATACGTATGAATTTTTTATGATTTTTCGATATACGTATAATTATTTATGAATTTTCAAATTTCATTTCTAATAACTGAAAATCGAGATTTTCAGTTATCAGTTGACTGCTCATGGTGGCAGTCGACTGATGTGCAAGGCAGTCGACTGATTTCTGAAGGACTCGACTGCCAAGCTGATTTTGGGAGAAACAAGATTGTTTAGCCCATTTTCAGGCATGGTAAAGTTCCCTAACCACTCCTAACCCTAGGATATACTTTGGGAAGCATTATAAAGGGTGAAAATCAATTGGATATGGATTAGGAGAGTTGTTTAGGGTTTGTATCAAATTTAAGGTGTTGGAAAGTTCAATATTGAAATTCCAACCTTATTTTTGATGGTTTAGAGTTCCTATTGGCTTAGGGACTTCCCAAGGACATTGTTGGTGCAATGGTAAAGGGGGAGCAAGCCTTTAGGGGGAGGCATCCATCATGGGATGATGGATGTTTTTTTTTTTCTCATGAGGGGGAAAATGGGATTTTGAGATACCCAATTTGGAAATTGAGAGAGTGTATAGGATTGCCTCTCTTGAGTGATATGAGACTTATCACTAGGAAGATGGTAGGCATCCTAGGTATTTTTGGACTAAGGGGGAGATTGTAAGATCTCATTGGGATATGAGACATTGACCTCCTTGGAGAGAACCTTTTTGATGTTAGTCAAAAAGGGGAAGAACTTATTGGGAGAATGACATCAATTGGGAAAATTGATGGGGATGATTGGTTTGAGTTAGATGGTCTAACTCAATGGTTTGTTTGGTTTTTGTCAAACATCAAAAAGGGGGAGATTATTGGTGCAATCATCCCAGGTCACGATTGACCAGGACTCGAGCTTGACTCAAGAGATGTTTTGATGTTCGACAAAAACATATGACAATGTGATTGTCATGGGAAAGTCCAAGTCTTGGGCACTTGGCATGGAAAGTCTAAGTGGGACACTTGACATTTGGGAAAGTCCAAGTATGAGTCTTGGCAATGAAAAGTCCAACATGGGTTGGCAAGGAAAGTCCAAGCATGGGTCTTGGCATGGAAAGTCCAACATGGGTTGGCAAGGGAAAGTCCAACATGGGTTGGCAAGGGAAAGTCCAAGCTTGAGTCTTGGCATTTGAGAAGTCCAAGGGGTTTGATATTGGCGGCGTAAAGTCCAAGTGGGAGTCTTGGCAGCATAAGTCCAATGGTTGGCGGCGTAAAGTCCAAGCGGAGTCTTGGCGGCGTAAGTCCAATGTGCCTTAGCGATGTAGACACTGTTAGCATGACATAGCCGATGGAAGCACCTGAAGGCTAGCGCAATGGATGAACAAGTCATGGATGACTTGGAGGGATCCGAGAGGCGTGAGGCTGACGGAGGTGGCTAGAAGGTTTAGGTCTAGGCTACGAGTAGTCTAGCAAGTATGGGGGAAACATACTTGGGTTAAAATCTCATGTTTGAGGTGTGTCAGTCGACTGGTGCCATATGGCAGTCGACTGGTGTGAGTCAACTAGGGTTTGACTGCGGGAAGTGTCTTAGCAATCTACTACCAGAGGAGGGCAGTCGATTGATTGGCCGAGCAGTCGACTGATCTTGTGATCAGTCGATTGATGCTCGGTATTTCGAGCACAGAATGGAGTCTCACTCGACTGCTGGGGCTAGCAGTCGAGTAAAGGCTCGATCAGTCGAATGATGGACATGATTAGTCGACTGATGTCGTAGCCGTTGGATTTTTCCAGTGTGGATTACACCGTTGTCTCACAACAACAATGTCATCAGTCGACTGATGGTCCTGAGCAGTCGACTGATCGGCGATTTCCAGCCCAGGCAGAAGCTTTAAATGGAGCTCGTGGAGGAGATTTTGACTAAGGTTCTTTGAGGTGTTTTGGGGCGAGTTGCTGCTGCAATTCAGGGTCTCCAAGTGCTACTCGATCAACCTTGCAAGCAAGCATTCAAAAGCTCGGTGTAAAGTTTTTTTACTTGTATTTTAGTGTAGTTGCTTGTATTACTATTGTAATCTGTTGTAAGAGGTTTCTCCGCTTCCGGATTGTTCCGAGAAGGAGTTATTATTGTTTAGTGGTTGCGTGTGCATCACTAGAGCTCTTTAGAGCTTGATCCGTGGAGTAGGAACCATTCGTTTCCGAACCACGTTAAATACTTATGTTTGTGTGTTTGTCTATTTCGTTATTGCTTTATTATTATTCTGCTGCGCGCTAATGATTGTGTAGAGAAAAACGCAAATGATTTCCATCAACGTACTAGCACGATGCTATTCACCCCCCTCTAGCGGTCAACATTTCCTCTACATATCACAATCAGGGTTCCTGTTTTGCTTGAATGGTGGCGCTGTGAGTCTGGAAGAGTTCGAAGCAGGACACAGTTGCTGATTCTACAACAGAGGCCGAGTATATCGCTGCATCAAAGGCAGCAAAGGAGGCAGTTTGGATCCGCAAGTTCATTACTGAGCTTGGGGTAGTTCCTAGCATAGAAGATCGTATAGAACTCTATTGTGACAACAATGGAGCGATTGCGCAGGCTAAGGAACCTCACTCACACCAGCGGACCAAACACATACTACATCGCTTCCATCTCATTCGAGAGATTATTGATAGAGGAGATGTGAAGATTTACAAAGTACCCATAGAGGCTAACGTCGCAGATCCCTTGACCAAGGCTTTGGCACAGAAAAAGCATGATGGTCACACTAGGTCATTGGGTATTAGATACTACAGTGATTGACGCTAGTGCTAGTGGGAGATTGTTAGTGAAAGCCCTAGAGCCAATCATGTGATGATTGTTGTATGGACTTGTTGTATCATATTCCTATTTACAAAGGCATGGTTATTATTCTTACTTGTATTGGTGCCAAATAACTAAGTATAATAACGTCCTTGAGTAGAAGGTTCTTATCTATATCAATCGATTGGTTGAATCGATAACGAGATGATATAGAGAACACTACTCTTTATCATTCCTCGTCAAGTATTAACATTCATGGACATTGTTAATGCGAAGAGACTAGCATGTAGGTCAACTCGATGACTTGATCTCACAAGTCATGGATATGTGATATCAAGTTGACACATGGATATGTATTGAAGAATATATACTGAATGACCCGCCATGATAAAGTATCATGGATCGTTATATGAGTGTCATATACTTTCTCATGTGACTATTAGTATGACTATTAGTCCTTGGACTTGAAGTCACCATGGTTCCCTACATAAGGAGTTGCATACTTTGACTTCGTCAAACGTCACTCGTAAATGGGTGGACTATAAAGGCGATTACTGGGTATGTAACAAATTATACATAGGAATGTGAGTGATGTATGTTGGATCGATTTGAGCGCTAGAGGGGGGGGGTGAATAGCGATAAGAAAAAACTTTTCGTAATCGTTCGAATTGGCACGAGTAAACGCAGCGGAAAGATGGCAATAAATAAATAAAAACACGAGGGGTTTTTACTTGGTTCGTAGCCTACGGCTACTACTCCAAGGCCCTAATGGTCCTTGACCACGCACGGAGGGCAAATATTAAACGAACTCCTTCTCGATAGAGATAAGAGTTAAGCGAATACAAAAACTCAATAAAGATTCAAGGTAGAGGGACACTCCCCCTCTCCTTGATATGATTTAAAGCTTGAGAATAAAGACAACTTATACAAAATTAAAGATTATACCGACGACTTCAAGGATTGGAGGTTGAAGCTTTAGTCGTCGTCTCGGCAGCGCTTCGTCGTAGGGGTGTCGGAGAGTCGGAGCGTATCGGAAGCACTTGGAAGCTTTTGAATTGATGAAAAACCCTAGGTTTGGCCCTCCTTTTATAGCCTTTAAGCCCCTCAACGAATGGGTCTTCAACCAATCACAAATGGGCACAAAACTCCTTGAAAAATGGTGATAAAGCTTGACTCCTCGAGGCTGATTTTTGACCACCGGTTGAACTGGCCGGTTGAACTGCCGCCGGTTGAACTGGCCGGTTGAACTGCCGCCGGTTGAACTGGCCGGTTGAACTGGCAGCCACGATTTTTGACTAAAAAAGGAGTTTAGCTCAAAATACAAGTGAATTCGACGGCCACTTGCCGTCCGATCTCAACATAGACCTTCCATGGGAAGTCTTGGGTTGGATCGTCGCCTAAGGACGTCCCCGTACAAAGGACACGACCTCACTTACGCTTGCACACACGAGCTTACCTCGATACTTACTTGTCGCTTTGCTTCCGGCCTTCCACTCGATTCCTTGGCTCCTCAAGTAACTCGAGTGTCGCCTGACCACCGCGCTTCCTCGGGTGTCGCTAGCCTTCGACTCGAGATTGAGACTTTTACGCACACTTGATTTAGCTCGTGAGATAACAATATAAGCTTAACTTTGTATCGCTTTGCTATAATCAAAACATAGGTTCGACTTAGGTGCCCACTTGCACCAACAATCTCCCCTTTGATTTATGGCAAACCCACATACAAAGTTAAGCAAGCATGAAGAATAATGTGCATGAGAAAAAAAATGAAGATTAAGTTGGAGTAGTAAGGATTTTCTTCAAGTACTCCCTTGAGGAAACCTCCCCTTGACCGAGGGTGAGTCTTTGAAGAAAGACCTTAATCCTCCCCTTGAGGGTTGCTTTAAGTAATTAACATTACTTAAAATTAGCTTTAGTAAAACGCTTTTAAAATTAGCTTTAGTAAAACGCGTTTTAGTTAAGCCCTTTCTCCCCTTAAGTAAAACACTAACAACATAAATAAGTTAAGAATTCTCTTAACTTGGCCGTTTGTCAAAAGTTAAATAAGTTCTCAAAACCTAAAGTTAACTTTTGGTTTAAACATGAAGTAAGAGTTAAGTTATCAAAAAATTTGAAAAAATTTGACCCCTTAACTTTGGCCTTTTCTCCCCTTTGCCGTATATCGAAAAGAGTAAGGGTGTGGAAATCAAAATAATTGCTAAATTTAAAGTCCAAGCATGTTCCACATTTTTTATTAAAAAAATAGTATATTGAAAATAAGCTCATCTATGAAATGTTCGACTCATATTTGGCTTGATTGATATGAAGGATCAACCAGTCCTGGTCGGAGTCGGTTAGTATGTATGATTATACTCCATGGTTCATAGCGATGCACTAGCTCTACATCTGGAACTGTGAGTTAGGTCCTAACATCTCACGCCCATCTACGTGGCTAAGTACACAAACACATTAGTCCTATGTGTTGTGAGATGTATTGGCTCCTTAAATCTATAGGTGCATGATATCTAAGGTATGACCTATGCTAGTTTCATGAAAAAGTAAGAAATAGTAGTAATATAATTTGCAAAACCTATTCTATTACGCACATGCCTAATTTTCGTCTCAAGAGACTAAATTCGGCTTCGGGTAGTGGTTTAGTAAATATGTCTGCTAGGTTAGACTTCGAGTCAACATATTCGAGTCTGGAGCTGGCTACATGTTCTCGAATGAAATGGTGTTTTACCTCTATATGCTTTGTTCTTGAATGGCATATAGGGTTCTTAGTTAGATTTATCGAACTTATGTTGTCTACAAAAATTTTAGTTTTGGTGAAGTCCAACCTAAAGTCTCGGAGAGTGTGCTTCATCCAAAGAAGTTGAGTTACACACTCACCCATCGCAATGTATTCGGCTTTGGTGGTAGATAAGGCAACACAATGTTGCTTCCTACTGCACCAACTCACTAGACTTGAGCCGAGTAGTTGACAACAACCACTCGTGCTCTTTCTATCGAGTTTACTACGGCATAATCCGAATCGGAGTAGCCGATTAGTTCGAACTCCGTAGATCTAGGGTACCAAATACCAACGTTAAGTGTACCCTTAAGATATCTAAGGATACGCTTAACTAGGGTTAGGTGAGACTCCTTAGCACAGTGTTTGAAACACGGCGCATATACTTATCGAAATAGGATGTCGGGTCGACATAGATTAAGTATAGGAGACTTCCTATCGCGCTCCTATAGTACTTTAAGTCAATGGACTTACTTTCTAGGTCTTCTCCTATGTTAACATTAATCGCCATTGGGGTGTTTATTATCTTAGCGTCTTGCATTCCAAATCTTTTAATTAACTCCTTAGTGTATTTTTGTTGATATAGGTATATACCATCCTTAGTTTGTTTAATTTGTAGACCTAAAAAGAAACTTAACTGCCTACTAAGTTCATTTCAAACTCACTTTCCATGAGTGAAACGAACTCGCTTAGTAAGGCTGAGTTAGAGGTTCCAAAAATTATATCAGCTACGTAAATTTGAGCTATGAATATTTCTTTACCTAAGGTTTTTACGAAGAGAGTTGGGTCAACTAAGCCTTGGTTAAACCCTTTTGACTTAAGATGGATTGAAAGTCTCTCGTATCAAGCTCGAGGAGCTTGTTTAAGTCCATAGAGAGCTTTCTTAAGTTTTAGAACATGGTCGGGTTTATCTAGATTTTCGAATCCGGGGGGTTGGCTAACATAAACTTCTTCTTTAATGTATCCATTTAGGAATGCCGACTTAACATCCATTTGAAATAGCTTAAATCCTCGATGTGCGGCATAAGCTAGCAACATTCGAATGGATTCGAGTCTAGCTACTGGGGCATAGGTTTCGTCGTAATCTAAGCCTTCGACTTGACTGAACCCTTTGGCGACTAACCTAGCCTTGTTTCTAACTACTTCACCTTTATCATCAAGCTTATTTCTAAACACCCACCTTGTTCCAATTGTCGTTTTGTCTTTAGGTGGTGGTACTAATTCCCACACTTCATTCCTAGTAAATTGAGCTAGCTCTTCTTGCATTGCAATAATCCAATCGGGATCAAGAAGAGCTTGTTCAATTGATTTGGGTTCTATCTTTGAAATTAAGGAAATTTGACTAAGGTTCCTATAGGATGCTCTAGTTCGAACTCCTAGATTAAGATCTCCTATCACTTGATCGATAGGGTGGTTAGTCTGAATCCTAGATTGGGTTGGGTTTGTGTCACCTAATGCTTGATCAATGGGGTGACTTGGTTGAACACTAGTTTGACTCGGATCACTTGTCACTTGGTCGACAAGAGAAGTTGGTTGATGTGGATTAGACTCGATCTCAGGGTCAGAGTTAGGTCTAGTATGAGTAGGCTCGCTAATTGGGGTTGTCGGGGGTTTTGTAGGTTCGTGTCCTTCATCAAATACTACATTGATAGTCTCCTCGACTCTAAGGGTGTCGTGGTTATATACTCTATAAGCTCGGCTTGTAGTCGAGTATCCTAGAAATATTCCGGTCGTGGTTTTGGATGTAAATTTCCCTAGGTAATCCTTAGTGTTTAGAATATGTACCTTACACCCAAATACCCTAAAGTACTTGATGTTAGGTATTTTATCGTGATAAATCTCATACGAGGTCTTAAGGTGCCTCTTTACCATAAGGATCCTATTCTGGACATAGCAAGCCGTGCTAACGGCTTCTGCCCAAAACCTATCAGATAGGTTATATTCGTTTAACATGGTCCTAGCGGCTTCTTGTAGAGTTCGGTTTTTCCGCTCCACTAGGCCATTTTGTTGAGGGGTCCTAGGGCAAGAGAATTCATGGTGGTATCCGCTAGGTTACGTCGGTGAACCTTTGATTTTCGAATTCACCACCATGATCGCTTCTAAGTCTTTTAACCTTAAGGTCTTTTTGATTCTCGATTAATTTGAATAGATTGATTAATTGATCTAGGGTATCATTTTTATGTTTGATGAACCTAACCCAGGTAAACCTGGAGTAGTCATCAATTATGACTAAGCAATATTGACTTTTATTGAGTGACTTGGCTCCATGTGAATCGAATAGATCCATATGCAGGAGCTCAAGTACACTTGAGGTTCGTTCTCGGTTAGTTAACTTGTGTTGTGTCCTAGGTTGTTTTCCTTGTTGACAAGCATTACAGATTTTATTAACCAAGTTGTTGAGGTTGGGTAAACCTCTGACTAAGCCACTCTAACTCATCTTGTGGACGAGTCTTGGGTGTGAGTGACCGAGTCGTCGGTGCCACAACCATGATTCCTCTTCCTGTGTCATAAGACATTTGGCTGAGGATTTGATTAAGTTCATTGTATAAATGTTATTTGTCCTAGTTCCTTTGAGTATTGTTTTAGCTGTTTCATTTGTTTTAATTACACATTCATTTTCTAAAAATACGACCTTATAGTTATTGTCACACAATTGGCTTACGCTAAGCAGGTTATATTCAAAATTCTCTACAAGTAATACATTTTTAATAACAAAATTCGAGTTAAGCTCGATATCACCTGATCCGATGATTTTGAGCTTGCCGTTATTCCCAAAGGCTACCGATCCTTGTCATTTGAATCGAAGCTTTGTGAATTTGAGTTGATCCCCGGTCATGTGTCGGGAGCAACCACTGTCCAACATCCATTGATCCTGCACACAAGGTGGTTGGATTGGATGTTAGATTTTTATTTTTAAATTGGTTGTAAGTTGTTAAACCTAGGTCATCTCACCAGAGTCTATATGATCAAGCATGTTATACTTATGTGTTTTTTGTGAGATGACTCCCAATTAAATTTATTAAGTGGATTTAGGTTTAAGTGATTTTATGTTGAGATGATTTTCAATTAAATTGATTAAGTGGATTTAGGTTCAAGTAATTAGGATTTAGGTTCAAGTAATTTTATATTGAGATGATTTTCAATTAAGTTGATTAAGTGGATTTAGGTTCAAGTAATTTTATGTTGAGATGATTTTCAATTAAGTTTGATTAAGTGGATTTAGGTTCAAGTAATTAGGATTTAACCCAAGGCTTGTCAAGTTTACCTTTTCAAGATCATGGCTTCCAGGTCGTGGTGAGGCACAGGGGCCTTCTTTTATCGGATCATCGACCACTTCCTTAGACAAAGCCATGTTCAAGAAAATGATGACTTGACTCACCTAAGACTATTTCCTAGTCTAACTAGTTATTTTTGAAAAGAGGCTCCCCGAGGCTCAATCTTTTCGAAGGATTTTAGTTGGTTATTTGAAAAGAGGCTCCCCGAGGCTCAATCTTTTCGAAGGATTTTTTAGTTGGTTATTTGTGTATTCCAAGTGAGTTAAAAGAAACAAAAACTAAGCATGCAATTTCTAAGTTAAAGCACAAACATGTTTTGTACTGGCTCCCTAGACTTGAATCGGTTCGGTCTATCCACATAGTGGATTTGGTCCTGGGAACCCAAGACGAAAGTTAGGATCCTGTAAGCAAACTGTACACACGTAACTGAAACGAAGCATGGACACATTTTTATGTCTACTTACGATTGACATATACGACTTATTGGTCGTGTTTGAGCTAAACCCTAGTCCGGCCTTGTTGTACACGGCCCTTTGCGATCCAAGTAGGAGGTCAAGTCCTTTGGATCCCAAAGTAAACCTTTCCAACGTATTCCTAAGATCTTCGACTTGACTTTTCAAGAGTGAGTTCTCAACTTCGAGTTTTTCAACCCGAGTTGAGTCCTTCTCTTGAACTCGACTAGTCGAAGAGGTTAGGAGACCTCGTGTTTGAGGAGTTTAACTTCCTCAACCAGGTCTCGACCTTGGACTCGGACTTAGCTAACTTCCTAGACAAAACCCTAACCGTATTATGTAAAGTATTAAATAAAGTACGACTCACCTTAAGGGTATCTTTTGAACCGGATGCGTCATGGCTTGACTTGAAGGTTGCTTCGTAGTCCTAATCATCCTCCTGTTCGACTCAAGTTCGGGTTCGGTCTCCGTGTCCGACTCAATTGATTTCGCCATGAAGACGTGGTCTTCGTCTTCTTCGGATGACGCTTCTTCCCATGTTGCGTTGAGGGCCTTCTTGTGCTTAGGTCCTTGGTGGTTGAGCTTGGGGCACTCGGACTTGATATGTCCAAACCTGTTACACTCATAACACCTAATATTAGAACTTTTAGGTTTACCTTGGTTGGGTCGAGTCGTGGTTCGCTGGTCCCTTGGCTATTCTTGAGCTAGGTTCATTAGTTCTGATCGATTCCGGTCAACTTCTTCTTGGACTCGTCTTCCTCCTCGGTTGGTGGTGCTTGCGATTTTCTTCTTCTTTGATCCTGCAAATAAAGCTATACCCCTCTCGGGTTCCGAGTTGGATTGTTCATGTAATTCGAAATCGGAAAAGAGTTCATCTAACCTAATTTTAGAAAGATCCTTGGAGACCTTGTAGGCATCGACCATGGATGGCCACAAGGTAGTCCTCGGAAAAGAGTTTAGAACATACCTTATAAGGTCGCGGTTTTCGACCTTTTGTCCGATTTCGTGTAAGTTGTTGACGATGTCCTGGACACGGGCGTGGAGTTGCGTCGCGGATTCGTGTTCCTGCATTTTTAGTGTGTACAATTTATTGAATAACAAATCACGCTTACATACCTTGGCTTGATCCGATCCTTCGTGTAACTCGATTAGTTTAGTCCAAAGATCCTTTGCGCTTATGAAGGGGCCGACGCGATTTAACTCCTCCTTGGATAGGCCGCATTGGAGGATTTGTGTTGCCTTGGCGTCGGCTTCGACTTGTCGTTTTGTTGCAACGGTCCATTGATCATAATCCAAGGAGTCACCCACTTCATTAGTCGGAAGTGTGAAACCCGTTTGGATTATGATCCACATCTCGAGTTGGGTTTTGAGAAAGCATTCCATCCGACCCTTCCAATAACAGAAGTCATCTCCGTTATAAAACGGAGGTCGGACGGTGCTAAAACCCTCGAGATGGGCCATTGAAACAAAAAGACAAAAAGAGACGAAGACCGAAAAGCTAGCAAAGACAAAAACTCAAAAACAAGTACCAAGACTCGCGTCTTGGATTAGTAGTGCGGGAGAGAATTTAACAAACAAAATAAATAGAAATAAACAGAATTAAAAGAAAATAAATCTGTAAAAAAAAGCTAGATTGGTGGTTTCACCAAATCTTAGCAACCCCCGGCTCTGATACCAATTGTTGGATCGATTTGAGCGCTAGAGGGGGGGGGTGAATAGCGATAAGAAAAAACTTTTCGTAATCGTTCGAATTGGCACGAGTAAACGCAGCGGAAAGATGGCAATAAATAAATAAAAACACGAGGGGTTTTTACTTGGTTCGTAGCCTACGGCTACTACTCCAAGGCCCTAATGGTCCTTGACCACGCACGGAGGGCAAATATTAAACGAACTCCTTCTCGATAGAGATAGGAGTTAAGCGAATACAAAAACTCAATAAAGATTCAAGGTAGAGGGACACTCCCCCTCTCCTTGATATGATTTAAAGCTTGAGAATAAAGACAACTTATACAAAATTAAAGATTATACCGACGACTTCAAGGATTGGAGGTTGAAGCTTTAGTCGTCGTCTCGGCAGCGCTTCGTCGTAGGGGTGTCGGAGAGTCGGAGCGTATCGGAAGCACTTGGAAGCTTTTGAATTGATGAAAAACCCTAGGTTTGGCCCTCCTTTTATAGCCTTTAAGCCCCTCAACGAATGGGTCTTCAACCAATCACAAATGGGCACAAAACTCCTTGAAAAATGGTGATAAGAATGGCTTTTGCTACTATAACCTTCCTTACCACCATTTTTGATTCCTTTCAGGCATTTCACCTGAAAATAAAAAATTCTAATGATACTAAAGTGGGTTCCTTCGTTTCTATGGTTATTTCTTAAACGGCGAGGTCCTCTCTATACACCGGAGCCTCCTCTTTCATTTAATCAAATGGTATTGTGAACTTGTATAGTTCACACTCTTTGGCTCTACCCATCAATTATCAATTATAGAGTAATAGCTCTTTTCACAATAAGAGCTATCTATACAGTAACGGCATTTAATTAGGAAAGTTGGCTAGGTAGCTGACCCTCTTAGTCCGTTCTTTTAACAATGGGAGCATAATCTTTTTGCTTCTTATGATACTATTTCCTCCGCTTAATGGATAACTATTTGCTACCAATGGGGAATTGCTTTTCATCTCAAATTTAGGTGATTGGACTTGACTCCTCGAGGCTGATTTTTGACCACCGGTTGAACTGGCCGGTTGAACTGCCGCCGGTTGAACTGGCCGGTTGAACTGGCAGCCACGATTTTTGACTAAAAAAGGAGTTTAGCTCAAAATACAAGTGAATTCGACGGCCACTTGCCGTCCGATCTCAACATAGACCTTCCATGGGAAGTCTTGGGTTGGATCGTCGCCTAAGGACGTCCCCGTACAAAGGACACGACCTCACTTACGCTTGCACACACGAGCTTACCTCGATACTTACTTGTCGCTTTTGCTTCCGGCCTTCCACTCGATTCCTTCAGCTCCCTCCGAAGTAACTCGAGTGTCGCCCGACCACCGCGGCTTCCTCCAGGTGTCGCTAGCCTTCAGCTCCAGCATTGAGACTTTTCTGCACACTTGATTTAGCTCGTGAGATAACAATATAAGCTTAACTTTGTATCGTTTGCTATAATCAAAACATAGGTTCGACTTAGGTGCCCACTGCACCAACAATGTAGATGGGATCTATTCCTCCTATATGATGGGAGTGACATCGTTATTCTTGATAGAGTGAGATCACGAAGTGCATGACATGCCCAAATGAGTCAATATGAGATATTGAGCTCATTTGATTAGAGTGAGTCTACTTGGAGTTCAAGATATAGATTGTACCGAGGATGACACGATTTATGCCTCAATTGATAAATCTAAATGTCAAGGATAGAGAGACATTGTCACATATTGTGAGAGTCACAATTAGTAGTCACAAAGGTGATGTTGGATCTCAACATTCTTGTAACTTGGGTAGCAATGATGTGTTGCTAGATATCACTCATTGCTTATGTTCCTAAATCGGTTTAGGAGCATTGCCAATGTTACAAGAACCTATAGGGTCACACACAAAGGGCAATTAGATAGAGATTAGGTTCATATGATAAACCATGAGGATTAGGTTCATGGGATGAACCAAATTGGATTAAGGGTAATCCAAATTAGACTAATTGAGTTAGACTCAATTTGATTCAAGTGTTGAATGAGTCTAATTTAGATTTGATTCATTGAGTCAATTTAAAATAATGAATAGAGATTCATTAAATCAAATTGACTTGAATCAAATGGTTGGATTTGATCAACCATGGGAGATAAGAGGTCAAGTTTGACTTGACTTGAGAGGGAAGATGAATGGTCAATTTTGACTTGACCAATTGCCATGTCATGGTGACTTGGCATGGGGTCTGGCCAATGATGATGTTCCACATCATCATAGACTCATCATGGGGTGCCACCTCATGAGGGAGACCAAGAGCCATTGGCTCTTGGAGTTACATGCATGCATGTAACCACCTTATAGTGGGTTATCAAAGTGAGAAGTTAAGTTGAGTAACTTCATCTTCTTCCTCCTCTCCTCTCAAGCTCTCTCCCCCTCATCCTTGCAGTGAGCTTCTAAGGGTGCTAGTACACTCTAGGTTGCTTTTCTCCACCTATTGCTTATGTGGATACCGATAGAGGAGTGTACACTTGACACTCTCGAGTTCCGGCAAGCCATTTGGACGAGCGGGATAAGAAAAGGGCATCGCATCAAGGGTAACACTCCTTTCATATAGATCTAAGGTAGATCTAGGTTTTCCAAACACGTACATGTAATTTTTGTTTATCTTCGTATGAATCCGTGGCCGACTTCTTAGGTTTCCGCAACGCAAAAATGATTTTTGTGGCTCGGATAGTCCAACATGCGAAGCGGAGGGGGCATCTCCTGTTGCTGTCCTCGAGGAGAAGGTTCATCGGAATGATGATGGAGGCACCCAGTCCTTCTCCTCTCTTTGGCTAGGGCTTCAGCCATGGCTGTGTCCACCATAGCCCTCAGTTGCGACGACAGCAATGTAATGGGATTCTCCTCCGTAGAGGAGGCTGCTGGATAGTGTATCTCCTCTGGCTGCATCTCAACGTCTTGCTCAATAAGTTTCCCATAGACGGCGCCAACTGATGCGGTCGTAGATGGATTCTCTAGCTTCCCTTCAACACCGAAGTGTGCACAGGAATCTTGGGGGTTCTCTCCAGTCGCAACAGTAATAGAATACGAAAGGAAAGTGCAAACAACCCAAAACAAAGAGCACTGACACATGATTTAACGTGGTTCGGAATAAGGATTCCTACTCCACGAGGGTGAGCTCTCCCACAAGCTACGGTGCCAATGCACTTTCACTATGAATTTCCTCCTTCACGGAAAAATCTTCCGGAGGCAGAGGGAAAAGACCTCTTACAATTAGCTCAGTATACAGATGTTAAACAAATGGAGCTCGCCACTTCTCTTCCTCTCCTTCTTCCTTCCTCCTCCGACGATGTGGTGGCTCTTTCCTTCGAGCGTGCCTTCGTCCTTTGCTTGGAAGTTGCGGGGATCCCCTTTCTTCTCGCCCCTCCTCTGGCTTTTATCCTCCTCCTCCTTCCTGGACAACTGTCATGCGACTACCGTCCTCCATCACCATACACATGGCCATCTTCCTTACTTGGAGAATCATTCTGTTACAGAAATGGAGCATGGAGACTCCTCCTAACATTATGTGGGGTCCTAATCTATTGCGTAACAAACTCCTCACCACCATTTTGGGAAATATTCTGGCCCATCTCTTTCATCCTCTTGCCCTTCGTAGAGTTAACCTAAACCTACCGCCTAGGCTTAGCATAGCTCTTAGACTTCTCACCTCAGACTTCTTACAATGATCCGAACCAACCCCTATCTTCCCCGTACAGAACCAATCTCCAGGCCTGCTCTACCGAGCTAATTCCTATACTTTCCGTACCGAGCCAATCTACAAACTCGCTCGGTTGAGCCAATTCCCTTTAACCGCCTCCCCGAGCCATTTTCACCCAGACCTATCCGACCGAACCGGACTTCTCAGACCCCCTCTGCCGAACCAACTCTTTGGTACGGACAATACCTTTAGACACGGGTTCTTTCGTTTCGCTCGTGAAAAAAGATAGCAGCAGTATCATAAATCATACAAATCTCATGTGTTAGTTATTTGTTTTATATTTCCATTGCAACTAGCTGAATTGTGTAATCTTTGAAGCATTGGCAAGAATAAAAGAATTTAATTTCAAATTAAGCGTTATTCACCCTCAATTATCTGATACTTCATCTACAACAATCCTATTAGTAAATACTCTATTAATCACTCCCTCTTCTTTACAAGTCTAGCAGCATATCCAAAGTAAGAAGGGTCATGCAACTCTTTTAAGCGACCAAATGACAAATGTAAAAGCATGTTGATGAGATGAGTATTAATTTCAAGTAAAAGGATTTGTTGCACTAGTCTGTATAAAATCCACAAAGGCATTAGGTAACATACCAAATGAATTCTCATGGATAATCATGATCATGTTCACTAGGTTGATTTCCAACATACTCCCCCACACACTTGTCTAAGTATCCCAATTTCTAAATGTGTGGGACAGAAGCATAGCTCATATTGATTGTTATAAAATTAATATTCTATTATCAATTGATGCAAAAGGGTAATAACGCTCACCCTACATATCCTTCAAGGTTAGTCCTACGATATTATGAAGAAAGATAAATCATAAGGTTAGCTTATAGCCAACCACCATGTGGCCACTCAAAGTGGGAGGATTTTTTTTCTATGGACATGCATTTGTCGAGAATTGATCCTTGCTTCATTGATACAAATCTGCTAGCTATTTGATGATCATCACGGTACATCCATGAAAGTTAATATTCTATTCTCAAGATCATTATGATGAGGAGCATATTTCAACAATATTGCTACATAAGATTGCCTCACATTTTTCATGACCTATCACTGAAGTAGTGAAGTTGTTAGAAGCTTATATCACAATTTATTGGCTTCATAAACTAATAAACTAAAGACAAAGTAAATGATATCATCAGTAAAAAAAGTAATTTCATCAATTTAAGATGTATTACAAATTAGAATGACTCCTTAAGTACAATCAAATTGTTTAGAGCACTATCACTCCCTTTTGATGTTTAGTAAGTGGACTAAGTAATGGACTCAATAAAACTAACAAGCATAGATATTGATGGAAAATCAAAGGCGTACTTTATCTTGAGATGAGGAAAGGTTCTTATTTAAACATATTTTTTCTTTCTCTCTGCCCCTCCCTCTCTTTAACAAACAATAAAAAAAAAGCTAGTGGATTAACATGGGCATGAATAATCTCTCAGTGACAAGAAACATGATCATAAGCATAATAAACCTTAAATAAGAATTTCTATATATCAAGAAAAATGATATGTGACAAATTATTACAAGGGATTAAACAAATAACAATATTGGACATTCTTTGAAAAATTTATCATGCCATTCTTTCCTCTAAATAAAGGCATAATTATGATAATTTTCAAACACATCTAGTCAAAAATAAGCAAATTTGTCAAACCAATCAAATGAATCGATAAATGATCAATATTGTCTCGAAAATTTCCCACTAAAAAGGTTAAACAATCATTCTAGGTCAAATTGAACATGATTTGTTGATCAATGATAAATATGGCTAACTAAAAAAAGAGTTTCTAAACAAACTAGAATAGTTTCGGATGACAAAAATAGTTGGATGACTAAAAAAACTTTCTATGACTTTCTGAAACAATATTGGTTGACTAGTGGAATAGTATTAGCCTAATTGTTTTTATTTTGAGAAGTAATTTAAGCATATTGTAATCACCAAAATGGACATTATTCACTTAGTTTAAACATTGTATTCGCTTTGGTAGTCAACTAATATTATTGGATAGCCACCTAAATTGATATATGAAAGTCAATGTTGTGTTGCCTATTAGATTCGGTCACTAGAGCAAAACTAATCACCTTGTGCACTACAAAACTAAATACTAAAAAATTGATGTTTAGAAATTTTTTGAAAATTTGATAAAGTTATAAAAGTCATGAAATCTTAAAGAGCATAAATAATAAACTTCTCTACAAAATAAAAATGTCATGTGAATAAATCAACCATTTTCATAGGTTCATATACAAAGTAACAATTGTTATATTGCATGATGCAGTTAGAGGGGGTGAATATACTTCTACAATTTTTTTTATTGTTCAAGCATGTTTGTCTGTATAATTTATCAGTTGCACAATGGAAATAAATACAATAACAAATATAAAATATAAGCACACAAACAAACTAATTTTTATGTGGTTTGAGACCCTTGATTCTTATTCCACAACTTATGAAACGTCGATGGATCACCCCTGAAATTACATCTATCTTTTCTCTTCTACGGATATATTTTAATGTGAAGAAACTTTAGCTCTTGTTCTTGCAGTTAATACAAAAATATAAGCAAATAATAAAATAGTACAAGAAAAAAAGATTATACAAAAGAGACTTTGCTTGCTAGTTTCTCGTTGTTGTGGATTGTTTATGATAGTCTTGGAATGCAATGACATTCTCTTTGGAATCGATCATGAATGTTGTAGAAATCATCAAACATTCATCCTTTTATAATCACTTACTATTTTCTAGAATATGTTCTATGAGTCGATTGCCAAGCAATTATTAGTCATTGATAGCTATTAGTCGATTGTCAATCTTTATCAATTGAATCCAACATGCCACAACCTCCATTTCGTATGGATATTGGCTTGGTCACTTGCTAATTGATTTGTCAATCAAGTGTTATATTTTATTAGTTGACTCCTTCAAATAAAATCATGATCAAATCCCTTGGATCATGAATTAATCATTTGCTAACTATTTAAGTTTTGTCTGTTGACTATTATCTATCAGGAGACTCTTAACTCTTATCAATAAATTGTTATATATCAATTGACTCTTAATTCTTATCAGTTGAATTATACTTTGATTCCGACTAAGCATGTCTTTAGGATTCCCTCGTTTTCTTAGTAAAAGTTGATCTTGACTTACCAAGACTTTATCCTGAAATAGTATCCAGTTGACTTCCATCTACTAGAACTTCTAATGCCTAGAAACCATTTCTCTTGGACTTCATCTATTGTCCAATGTCAGTTACCCTTAACTCACCAAGACTTTCACTTGATTAGTCTTAAGTCTACCTTAACCCACTAAGACTTCTTCTTGCTTAGCCTCAGGTTCATGTTGAACCACCAGAACTTCCATCACTTATCTAACATCTAACCCTCATTGATCTGTCAAGACTTCTTCCATTGTCAACATCGATCAAACTTCTCTAGTGCAATCATACCCTAGTGTTCCAGTGTGGCTTTAGGTTTTAATGTTTAGGAAAAGGGTTTAAGTTAAGCATTGCCTTATGCTGTCGATATGTCTATTTGAGTGTGCAAGGACTTACAGAAACATACATGGGCTTGGAGGGCTTGGTTCTCAACATGGTCAAGTGATGGTGGGCAACTTTGGAGGAATGACTTGGTGTTTTTAATTTGGCTACTCAATATATCAAGGTTTTTAAGAGATTAGAGAAGGTTGTACGAGATAAATTGAGGGATCGTAGGAGTTGTATCAAGGTAGCATGGACGACAACCAATAAAAGTAGACTATGAAAATAAGAGGCATGAAGGATGGCATGTGGAAAAGATGAGGATGAAAGTAAAACTCAACATAGTCAGACTTGACCTTAGAACTGATCATAGTCAAGGTCAATAGCCGACTAGTGATGGACAATAGTTAATTGGTAATTGGAGCCCAATACCCTAAATGGTTTCGACGTATAAGGGTTGACTAGCTGATTGTTGATTGAGTTGATTAATAAAACAAAATTTTGAAGTTTTGGTAAATTAGGATATGTCATTTAGTACAATTGACTATTGTGGATTTTAATTGATTGAAGGAACAATCACCTATATAGTAGATTAGGTTCATTTGAGGAGCCAACGAATAGAATGGTTCTATCCATGGTTTAGTCAATTTAGCAATTGACGAACAACAAGTAAGCAATGAAATGTTTATTAACATGGAAAAGTATAAAGGAGCAATTGTTGGATTATAACAATCAAATTATGAGGACAAGTTGACTGATGGTGATAAACTAGTTACAAGAAGAAGAAACAAAAGTATAAGAAAAAAAATAATATAATATGAATTGAAATTATAAAAATTAAAAGAAACTTTTTTGCTTGTTATTTGTTTGTGGTTGGTTGCTCAAGAGGTCATGAAATGTAGCTATAAAATACCGAAAAAAAAAATAAAATAATGCTTGTTAATTAGGAAAAATACCCTATGGAATTTTCAAGAAATTTTAAGAAATTTTCCTGGACTTAAATGGAAATTTCTTTAGTAGTTTGCGGGGAAAATTTAATAGGCTTTGGGAAAGCCTGTTTGGGTTATCTTCTTATGAAGGGATTTTGGTTTGGGTTTAATGTTTATAGGTTAAACCCGATCCGTTGTCTTGAACCCGACCCGTCTCTTAAAGCCGAGCGTTTCTTTTATGTTCGCCCGATCGGCTTCTTCCTATTTCTTCCTGATTGCCTCCTCTTCATCTCCGAAGTAACAAGAGGCCAAGCTACTTCTCTCGATTGAAGATCCTGTTGGAGGGTAGGCCAATCCTTCGCCCGATACCTCTCCCTTTCGATTTCTCATGCCACGAACCCTTTTCCCCCATTTTGCCCGTGCGCGATCTTAATCGTTGGTGCCTTCTTCTTCTCCCGATTCTGCCACACCGCTCGTCGTGCCTCTGTCTTCCGGTCGATCATCGCCCCATGCGTCACATGCACGCGACCAACAGCTGCAGCCTCCACGCACTCGCCGCCCCATCCGCGGCTAGCAATTGCCCGACTCCTCTGCCACTGACGCTGCAACCTTGCTCGATGCCGCCTCATCACCGATGTCCGAGCCAGTTTGTCACCATTGTTTCTCCACCTCAACTTGTCGTGGCTGATCGCATCCATTCGCCGGCCACAAGTAGCGTCAGCCATCATGAGCAGCAAGCATCATCGGCCACGCCATAGAACCCCTGCACGTGATGTCACCATTCTCCCAGCCGTTGCAGCCATTGCCGCCGTTTCGCATCACTGCCGCATCCAAGTTGCGCCCGGGCAGTAGAGTGTTTCCAGATCTGCTATGGGCAGATGAAACGATGATGGGTAAGGGGGTTTTGTTTCTGCTATTGCTATCAGAGGATAAGGGAGGTAAGGCTGTGGAATCGATTTTGGGTTAATTTAGTTGGGTTTATGAGTTTGGTTGATGTATTGTACAGGGCCAAGATACTGGATCCAGAAGTTCAATTGATGCTACGCGAGGTTAGTAAGGTTGGAACTGGATTGATGATACTATATAATTGGATTAAGAGGTAAAGATGTGGATGTTTTGTGTGTGACCTTTAGAAATATTCTTGTTAATCGATTGAGAATTCTTGAATTTGATCAGTGGATGGAAAACCTGTATACCATATGTTACAGCTGCTAGGATGTAGAGTTCATCTTCGATTCATCTGGATTGAGCAAATCAGACTCATCAAAGGGAATGGAGAAGCTATGCAAGCGTGGATAAGCTTGGTAAGTTTTGATTTGAATTGTTGTAGATGAGATGCTAGATCTATAGCTAGGCCATTATTGGTTGCTGATTATGAATTAATGGAGGAAGATGTTCAGTTAGTTGATTGAAATATAAAGTTGATGTAGGATTAGGATTTGATCCTAATATTAGAATTGACAGCATAATCGGATCATACATGTTTTGTACAGGACGTTGATACGAGATAAAGTCTTGGACGGTGAGATTTATTTGGATATTCAACATATCAGGTGGGTAATTTCCTATTCTGGTCAGGTAGTTGTTGTTGCATATAGATTTAGATGTATGATCATATTATATGATTATATTACTTTTGTTGGTGTAATCGACCCAGGTCACGATTGACCAGGACTCGAGCTTGACTCGAGAGATGTTTTGATGTTCGATAAAAACATATGACAATGTGATTGTCATGGGAAAGTCCAAGTCTTGGGTACTTGGCATGGAAAGTCCAAGTGGGGCACTTGACATTTGGGAAAGTCCAAGTGGGGCACTTGACATTTGGGAAAGTCTAAGCATGGGTCTTGGGAATGGAAAGTCCAACATGGTTTGGCAAGGAAAAATCCATGCATGGGTCTTGGCAATGAAAAGTCCAACATGGGTTGGCAAGGAAAAGTCCAAGCATGGGTCTTGGCATGGAAAGTCCAACATGGGTTGGCAAGGTAAAGTCCAAACGGGAGTCTTGGCAGCATAAGTCCAATGGTTGGCAGCGTAAAGTCCAAGCGGAGTCTTGGCAGCGTAAAGTTCAAGCGGGAGTCTTGGCAGCATAAGTCCAATGGTTGACAGCGTAAAGTCCAAGCGGAGTCTTGACGGCGTAAGTCCAATGTGCCTTGGCAGTGTACACACATTAGCACGACATAGCCGATGGAAGCACCTGAAGGCTAGCGCAATGGATGAACAAGTCATGGATGACTTGGAGGGATTCGAGAGGTGTGAGACTAATGGAGGTGACTAGAAGGTTTATGTCTAGGCTACGGGTGGTCTAGCAAGTTTGGGGGAACCATACTTGGGTTAAAACCTCATGTTTGAGGTGTGTCAGTCGACTGGTGCCATATGGCAGTCGACTGGTGTGAGTCAACTAGGGTTTTACTGCGGGAAGTGCCTTAGCGATCGCCGGAGGAGGGCGCGATCGGTGATTATACGATCGATCTTGTGATCATCGACGGTGCTTGAGAAATCGCACGCGAATGAAATCGACTCATTCTTGGTGTTAGCAGTCGAGTGAAGGCTCCATCAGTCGACTGATGATCATGATCAGTTGACTGATGTCTTATCCCTTGGATTTTTCCAGCGTGGATTACACCATTGTCTCACAGCAACAGTGTCATCAGTCGACTGATGGTCCCGAGCAGTCGACTGATCGACGATGTCCAGCCCAGGTTGAAGCTTTAAATGAATCTCATGGAGGAGGATTTCACAAGCGTTTCTTGAGGGCTTTTGGGGCGATTTGCTGCTGCAAATCAGGGTCTCCAAGTGCAATTCAAGCAACCAAAGATCAAGCATTCAAAAAAGAAATTGTAAAGTTATTTTCTTTACTTGCATTGTATTTTATTATTGTAATTGCTTGTATCTATTTCTTATTGTTGTAAGAATATTTGTACGAGGTTTCTCTGCCTCTGACTTGTGGCAAGGAGTATTTTTGATTAGTGAGTGTGTGTGCATCACTAGAGCTCTTTAGAGCTCGATCCGTGGAGTAGGAACCGTTCGGTTCCGAACCACATTAAATACTTGTGTATTTGTATGTTTGCGTATTTTTCTATTTCGTTATTGCATTATTTCTATTTCTGCGGCGCGCTAACAAAAATTATAGACGAACGCGAACGATTTCCATCGACCTAACGAATACAAGATATTCACCCCCCCTCTAGCTTCCAAGGATCTCCTACAAGTGGTATCAGAGCCCAGGGCTCTTCTACGGACTAACCGCTGGGAGCTAAGACTAAGACACTAGAGAGTGAAGATGGAGTTGGGAGAACAACTAGGTTGGGATATCAACACACCTATCCCTTATACCTTCTATGGATAAGAAGGGTTTAGACAATGGAAGGCGAGGATTGAAGACTTCCTAATGATAAGAGACTTCGAAGAATGGTCCATCTTAATGGAAGGAGTTGAATATCCAAGAGGACCAAAAGGTGGCTTCCTCAAAAAGAAGAGATGGACCGAAGAGCAAGTCCAAGCCTTCGAGAAAAATGATAAGGTAATGAAATTTTTGATTGACTTAATACCTAACAATATCTTGTGTATGTTAGGTAATTATATAGATGTCAAGGAGCTATGGAGCCAAGTGGCAAAGCTCCATGAAGATTCATTACCGGTTCAAGAAGAGGGACCATCACCGACCTCAAGTGAGGATTTGGAAGTTGATAGGGAGTCAACCTCTAAATCGGTGGAAGAAGAGGAAGAATTGGAGGAGACCTCCACCTCTACGATTGAGGGGGAGGAGATTAGGGCATCCTCAACACCGGAACAACAAGGAGAAGCATCTACATCTGGTCGAGAGGAAGAGCAAGCTCAAGATATCTTTACCACCACCCTAGGTAACTCAAGCAACATAATTTTAAATAAAATTCATATAATATGCTTTGGGTGTAAGGAACAAGGATACTACAAGAGTAAGTGTCCTAAACGGGTTAAGAAGACTTCACCGGATCAAAAGATCAAGGAGACCGGAGCCTCAACCACCAAAAGCAAGGAGCACATTATATGTTTCAAATGTAGTCAAAGAGGGCACTATAGGAGTCAATGCCCTTTGGGGAAGAAGAAAGGGCAAGAAGGAGCGACACATGTAGGGGGAGTCTCTAAGACAACCCCTAAGGTATATTTTAATGCATCTTCTAGTTCTAGTTTAAATGTCAAAAAGCATGCTAGGAATAATTTTAACAATCTTGCTATTGTAAATGAAAAGCATGCTAGAAACAATAAATATTTTTGTCTAGGCGCTAAAAGTATTAAGTTTAATAATAAGGAGAAATTTGGGACTAATGTCCCTAGAAAAACTCTTCCTAAGGAAAGCATTAGGAAAATAGAAAACCATTTAGGCATTAACCCTAAGAAGGGTAGGCATATGCCTAGAGGAAATGGTATTGCCCAAGGATTAAATCAAAACGCTAAAATTGGGCAATTAGAGGTTAAAAATCAAGTCTTGAGGTCAAGGATTGAAAAATTAGAAAAGACCCTTGCAAAAATGCAAAATCAAGTTAAAGGGTCAAATGGTCAAAGTCAAGAGTCTAGGACCAAGAGTCAACACCTAGGACTTAAGAGACAAAAGTCAACCAAGGGTAAGAAGGGTTTGGGTTACAAACCTAAGCCTAAGGTGGCCTATCATAGTGTTTCATTTGATTATGGAACACAAACTAGGTCTAAAAAGACCAAGGTCAATAGGGAAGTCATCCCTAGAGTTGACCAAGGTATGCGCCTAGTGGATAGGGGTTCAAGGAAACCTAGGAAAGTCACTAAGAAGGTTGCAAGGGGAGTCACCCCTTAGAATCAACCATGGCAAGACTCAAATGACCAAGGCTAACAAGCCTAGAAGGGTCATTAGGAAGGTATCTAGGGAGGTTATCCCTAAAGAATACCTAATTAACCCTAAGAGCTCAAATAGGGTTTGGGTTCCTAAGAGCGTGATTGATTCACGCTAGATGAGTTTAGGGTGTGCCAACTTTAAATGGAAGGGTAGTTAACCTAACCATGGTAAAAGTGGCACTTTAGGTAATTTTCAAGGTTATGAGTACCTTGGAAATAGTTTTGAGTTTTAATCCTAAAAGATTTTAGGATGTGCCAATATACCTTGAAGATTATGAAAAATCAATTAAATTGACACAATTTAGGATTATAGGTCATAGTGTGCCATTTTGGGTTTTTGGAACACTTTGGGAAAAAGTAGCAATATGACAAAATACACTTAATTATATCAAATGGCTATTAATATTAAAATTTAGGTATTATTATACCTATACATTTTATGTGACATGCTTGATTTTCCATATAACATATCATGACAACATGTTTATTTTTATCATTTATATGTCATAATTATGTGTAGGGTTAAGGTTTAATGTCATGTGGTTTTAGATTATATCATATGTCATGACATCATGATCATTGGTCATGCTTAATTATTGCTATCATTTATGCCATGATCATTCATGCATTTAATTTGATTAAAATTGAATTAAGGACTTTGACATGACTTGGAGTCCAATTTATAAGAGAATCAAGTAGTGTTGCCTTAGAAAAATGCATGAAACCCTAGTTTAAGGTGAACAAAACCCACATCTCACATCACATTGACATGTATGTGTATTTATACACCCTAGATATATGTGAGATGCTAGGATATGAGTTAAGTTCAAGGTGCATAGTTTTTGCATCTAGATGAACTAAAACTCATCTTTAACTAAAGGTGGATCATTGGGAAAGCTTGTGTACAAGTCATGTACATTGAGCCCAAGGAATATGATTCAACATAGGTTTTCAAAAAATTTTAAAATCACTTTAGAAAACCTTGGTGAAGTCTATCTTTTGATAACAATCACCATTGATGAAGTTGATACAAAGTAGGGCCAAAACATTACAAATTTCAATGGTTTTGAACTTTGTGTCAATTTCACTATTTTATGGGTAAAATAATTTTCAAATATTTTTCACCCATTGTATTAGTCATAAGTATTATACGTACAAATTTTCGTGATTTTTTGATATACGTATAATTATTTATGAATTTTTAAAATCCATTTCTGATAATTGAAATTCGGAAATTTCAGTTATCAGTCGACTGCTCTTGGTGGTAGTCGACTGATCTCTGATAAAATCGACTGCCAAGATGATTTCGGGAAAAACAAGGTTGTTTAGCCCGTTTTTGGCTACGATAAAGTTTTCTAACCACTCCTAATCCTAGGATATGCTTTGGGAAGCATTATAAAGGGTGAAAATCCATTGGATATGGATTAGGAGAGATGTTAGGAGTTTGTATCAATTTTAAGGTGAAGAAAAGTTCATGTTTAAACTTTGAACCTTATTTTTGATGGTTTAGAATTCCTATTGGCTTAGGGACTTCCTAAGGACATTGTTGGTGCAATGGTCAAGGGGGAGTAAGCCTTTAGGGGGAGGTATCCATCATAAGATGATGGATGATATTTTTCCTCATGAGGAGGAAAATGGGATTTTGAGATATCCAATTTAGAAATTAGCAGAGTATATAGGATTGCCTCTCTTGAGTGATGTGGGACTTATCACTAGGAAGATGGTAGACATCCTAGGTATTTTTGGACCAAGGGGGAGATTGTAAGATCTTATGGGACATGAGACATTGACCTCCTTGGAGAGAACCTTTTTGATGTTAGTCAAAAAGGGAGAGAACTAATTGGGAGAATGACATCAATTGGGAAAATTGATGGGGATGATTGGTTTGAGTTAGATGGTCTAACTCAATGGTTTGTTTGGTTTTTGTCAAACATCAAAAAGGGGGAGATTGTTGGTGCAATCGACCCAGGTCTTGATTGACCAGGACTCGAGCTTAACTCAAGAGATGTTTTAATGTTCAACAAAAACATATGACAATGTGATTGTCATGGGAAAGTCCAAGTCTTGGGTACTTGGCATGGAAAGTCCAAGTGGGGCACTTGGCATTTGGGAAAGTCCAAGCATGGGTCTTGGCAATGGAAAGTCCAACATGGGATGACAAGGAAAAGTCCATGCATGAGTCTTGGCAATGGAAAGTCCAACATGGGTTGGCAAGGAAAAGTTCAAGCATGGGTCTTGGCATGGAAAGTCCAACATGGGTTGGCAAGGAAAAGTTCAAGCATGGGTCTTGGCATGGAAAGTCCAACATGTGTTAGCAAGGTAAAGTCCAAGCGGGAGTCTTGGAAGTATAAGTCCAATGGTTGGAAGCATAAAGTCCAAGCGGAGTCTTGGCGGCGTAAAGTCCAAGCGGGAGTCTTGGCAGCATAAGTTCAATGGTTGGCAGCGTAAAGTCCAAGCGGAGTCTTGGTGGCGTAAGTCCAATGTGCCTTGGCGGTGTAGACACCGTTAGCATGACATAGCCGATGGAAGCACCTGAAGGCTAGCGCAATGGATGAATAAGTCATGGATGACTTGGAGGGATCCGAGAGGCGTGAGGCTGACGGAGGTGGATAGAAGGTTTAGGTCTAGGCTACGAGTAGTCTAGCAAGTATGGGGGAAACATACTTGGGTTAAAATCTAATGTTTGAGGTGTGCCAATCGACTGGTGTCATATGGCAGTCGACTGGTGTGAGTCAACTAGGGTTTGACTGCGGGAAGTATCTTAGCAATCTACTACCAGAGGAGGGCAGTCGACTGATTGGCAATGATCGATCTTGTGATCACCGATCGGTGCTCGTGAAATTAGGCACGATCGATCGAATCGACTCGATCGGGGTTAGCGAGTGAAGCTCCATCACCGATCGATGGTTATGATCAGTCGACTGATGTCCTATCTGTTGAATTTTTTCAGCATGGATTACACCGTTGTCTCACAACAATAGTGTCATCAGTCGGCTGATGGTCCCGAGCAGTCGACTGATCGGCAATTTCCAGCCCAGGTTGAAGCTTTAAATGAAGCTCGTGGAGGAGAATTTCACAAGCATTTCTTGAGGGCTTTTGGGGCGATTTGCTGCTGCAAATCAAGGTCTCCAAGTGGAATTCAAGCAACCAAAGATCAAGCATTTAAAAGAGCAATTATAAAGTAGTTTTCTTTACTTGCATTGTATTTCATTATTGTAATTGCTTGTATCTGTTTCTTATTGTTGTAAGAATATTTGTACGAGGTTTCTCCGCCTTCGACTTGTGTCAAGAAGGAGTATTTGTGATTAGTGAGTGTGTGTGCATCACTAGAGCTCTTTAGAACTCGATCCGTGGAGTAGGAACCGTTCAGTTCCAAACCATGTTAAATACTTGTGTATTTGTATATTTGCGTATTTATCTATTTCGTTATTGCATTATTTATATTTTCACTGCGCACTAACAAAAATTGTAGACGAATGCGAATGATTTCCATCGACGTAACGAATACAAGCTATTCACCCTCCCCACTAGCTTCCAAGGATCTCCTACAATCTTGACTCCACTCTTATTATTTCTTGTGCTTGATACTTTGCCGTTGACTTTATATGCTCTATTGCTGTTATCACATTTTTTCTCATCATGATTAGGAATTTCAGATTTGATGTAAGTAAACCCATAAATATTTAGTTATGTGTAAATAGAGGAATACGGATGATGACATGATTTGTAAATTGGGTAAAATGGGCATCCATGGGTAAGTAAGGTCCTGAATGTAGGATTGATTCCAATACCCTTATATTGCATGTTTACTACCAATCATGTATTGTGTAAATGGTCAGGTAAATTGTGATTATTGTGTCGCTACGGACCTGTGGTCATAGCTTGTCATGATCAGTTGAATACGACTCTCTACAGGATAGAGAGTGCGTTGATCAGATTTGTATGACTCTCTTCATGATAGAGAGTGTTATGATCAGTTGAGTATGACTCTCTGCAGGATAGAGAGTGCATTGATCAGATTGTTATGACTCTCGGTAGGAATAGAGAGTCTGTGGTGGAAGTCTATATATGTGACTATGCATTCATGTCATTTCATGCATGCTGGCAACGTGGTCTCCCTTATGGTTGAGAGGGTCGTCAGTCATCCTGCCTCCACGGTTACTCATAGGATGAGTAATCGGTGTGAGGGTAGAGCATTATGGTGCCACACTCTATCATTATAGACGGTGGTAGCTGGATTTGCATGCAATAGTCTTGCATGTGTGGCACTTGACCACTCATGGGTAGTGATTGTCGGAGTGGCCAACAGCAGGGACCCCCGTCGAGTGGTTTCTCTTTACGCTTATATGCTACTCGATCATACTGCCCACTCGGCCACTCGAGAGTAGTGGTTGGTGTTGAGTTGAGACAGTTATCATGTCGAGCCACCGAGGCCACACTGGGGTCGTGGTAGCTCACCGACATGACCATGCATGCTGCATTGCTGTGATTTATGGCATTTTTGCATATTGTCATATATATGTTTATTGTAATGTTGCATTTGATTGTACTATGCTTGTTGCATTTGGTTGTACATCATCTTCATACATGCTACCCGCATCTGTTATATGGTTGTGTCGGATACCTGTATACTTGTTGGTTAAATTATTGCATTCTTTGACCAGTATTTATGATGTTGGATGGTATAGACCAGATTTCCTGTTATATAAATATATTGTGGATATGTGCTTAGGTTGGTTAGGTGTACCATAGCAGACTTTCAGGTATGCCTGCATTTTAAGTTGACCATTTGGTTAGAAGGTATATACATGTATATATTTATCATGCTAGTGTTACCTAATGTACCTATAGATTTTTCTGTTGAATTACATGTGATATTTGATATATACATGTTTTCCTATTACCTGCTGAGTTATACTCACCACCACGGAACCTGGTTTTTTCTGTCGCCCAGGTAACAGGTAGAAGTCTTCGTGACGGCTTGGAGCACCGCTAGCTGGCAACATCTCATCTCACCTCATAGGCTTCTGTGGTCATTTTGGGCTTTCCGTATGTTGTGTTATGTATTTGGAGTTTTTGTGGTGCAATGTATTATGGACTTGTCATGTGATGTACACACTTGTGGATTTGGGTTTTGTCGATGTTCCGTTATGTGTGATGTGGTCAGTCATACCGATATGCACTGTGTGTAGGTTGTAATATCGTTGTATTAGTTTTCACTGTGTTTCGTTATGTTGTTATGTTTTATTTGTATATGTTGTGGTTGTGGGCCTAAGGGCCTTGTATTAACTGGATATGTTGCCACGTACAGGGGAGATGTTGTCTGTTTGCTTTTCGGCACGACATACTCTCGGGGCATGACAACTTTGTTGGTATCAGAACCCTAGGTTCTGCGATGCCATACAATGATTTTTATTTTTGAGTCTTGGATTCTCGGGAGTCGATTTATTTTTCGATTTTAGTTTTCTAAGATGAGACTGACAGCGGCCTGAGCTCCAAGCAGCACGAGGTAAGAATTCCTGATAACTTATAGCCTAGTAGATACTTATTTAAACTTGATCAACAAGTGTATACAGTCAAAGTTATGACACTTGTGCAGACTCATAGTAGGGGTTGTCCACCGAGGTGACCAACCGGAGTTACCTTTAGTGTTTATACTCCTAGTTTTGTTGGCTATGCATTTAGTGTTTATAACAGGGAATAACAGGTAGTGCGTTGGTTATTCTTCATAATCGTGGTTAGAGTTAACCACGGGAATGACTTGTTGAGTCTGTGAGTCTTGAACCTATGTTGAAAAGGTGATTTACCTTTGAGAACTGACTGATACCGAGTCGAAAAGCAGGGATCAAGTCGTCACATTGCTTGTGGAAATCAAAGACTTCAGTCTTAGGGATTTTCACTAATGATGCTTGTCAGACCATTACCTGATGAGTAATGGACAAGACATGTAGGCTATAGATGATGCAGATAGTGGAGGGTTAGATTACGGTGTTTCATAGGTGTTTTGATCCCTGAGTTGTTCATAATGGGTTGTATAATATTCAAGGTACTTTTGAGTACTTAACTCATGTTATACAGAGAAAGTAGAGTTATTTGCATACCATTATTAGGATCAAGTCGGTATTTGGTGGTAAATGTAGAAAAAATAACCTTCGGGGAATAATATATCACTTGATCATGGTTAGTGATGTTGAGAGAGAGTATTTTCCCTCGTCTCTTTCTGTGACACATTGTAGGGAATTCTTAAGCTTCAAGTAGGGTGATCGTCGGTAACGGGAATACCATGCAGAGTCATTAGACTTGCAGAGTTTACACTCACCTAATAGCTCAAGAATGTGAATGGATGTTTTAAGCCACCCATGGTTGTTGGCTTATTGTTGGATTAAGATGATTGGATCTTCTATCTATTAGAACCTGTCGGAAAGCGTTGGATTGAGTCAGGAGTTTAGAAATGACTCCGTATAAGTGTTTAAGAGTTGGAGACCAATAAGCAGATATTACAGGTCAACTTATTAGAGTCAGAAGTCTCCGACTGTTGGATAAAAGGAGCAATATCGGAGTCATAGGCCTTGAGCTACTTTTCGATTATAGAAGACCAACCACAGATCATCAGGATGTTCTCGTGCACATCAGCGAAATCAGAACAAAGACTCCGAAGAGATTATGTGTGTGCAGTGCATATCATGAAGACACGCGAAGTTAGATTATCCGTTGGATCAGTTCATCTGTTGCTATTGTAAGCAACCAGTACAATTGAGGAGGTGTATTTTGAAGACTCAGTTGAAGACTATCGATGGTGTTTCGGGAGGATGATGCATCGTCTCGACAGCAGAGATCAGCACAAAAGATTGAGTTATCTCATCAGCAGTGACCTACTACCTCAGGCGTGGTTGGAGTTCCGTGATACTTCCTTTCAAGGAAAGTGATTTACGCAGCAGTATCAGCAGAAGGCATCATAGAAGACTCATGCATACAATAACAACAGTTACCCTCATATGTGGATTGACTTTGTACAGAGGAGAGAGTATACAACGATGGTCGTATCTATTCGGTATTCTACAGTTGTAGCTCGTAGGATTAAGTGATGGGATTAGATGATCTAGGAAAATCCCCGGATTATTCATCGCAGAAATGCGATCGAATTGTGGCGGACTGTTGGATTTGATCTTGTTCTCTTCGGAGAAAGGCCGAGGCCTGCGGGGAGCCTTTGGATCGGATCGACAAATAATTGATCGTTAAGGGTATTACTTTAGTATACTCTCTGGGTTAATATATTGAGAGATACTTGTAGTTTATAGGGATCTTTGTCTAGAACATTTTAGTTCGAATTAGAAGGGTTCCTATACATAGACTTGTGGGTCGGTGGTATCTCTATCGTCAGGTGAGATGTTGACCAATGACCAAGAAGTCAAGGGATGTCCTTAGACTTTGATAGACATACCTTTACTGTAGTCATATCCTTATGGATGGTTAATTGTTGAGATTATGGTATGATATGTCTCTTAGATGTGTGTATAATCCGAGAGTAGTCAGATGTAGTTTTGAATGAACTCCTAGGCTTGCCACTGCATAGGCAAGTGGAGTAGGTGATCGAAATGATTGCGGAAATAGTTCTGGTATTGAAGATCCCATACCGGGAGATAATTTGATTGGTATAAGTGTTACTAAATACTATGGAAATTGGAAGAATGTAAGTTGTAGTTATAGGAGGTGTTGGTTGGAATATTTATCTGTCCCAATATTTTCTTGAGAAGATCCGGAACTCTTTGTTAAAAGAGAGATAAACCTTTGAGATTATGCATCGATTATCGATAATGGAATGCGATAGTTGTTGAAAGTGAATATCGTTGGGTTTTTAGCTAGCTATTGAGTAGCTACTATAGTGTTGCTGGAACGCGAACAGTTACAACAAGTGAGATTGGTCGCTATAGCCTCCCATGCACTTACATAGTGTGTGGTGGAGTGGATTTTGGACGGTAGATGGACTTTTCTTGTGAGAAGATAATTTTTCGTCTCTAATATGGATATGTGTTCTGGACACGCAACCACTTAAGAAAGAGTTGCTACATGAGGCACATCATTCGAGATTTTATATATATCCTGGTGGTACTCGAATGTACCGAGATTTGAAATATTTATACTGGTAGAACGGTATAAAGAGAGATATAGCAGATTTTGCTGCTCGATGTTTAGTATGTCAGTAAGTGAAGGCTAAACATCAGAACTCGCTAGATTGCTCCAGGGAATTCCGATTCCGGAATGGAAGTGGGAGCATATCACTATTGGTGTCATTACGGGATTGCCTAGAACCCGTAAAGGACATGATGCGATTTGAGTGATCATGGATCGACTAACCAAATCAGCTCATTTTCTACCTATTCGTGGAACGAACTCGTTGTATCATCTTCCAGAGTTGTACTGCCGAAGATTATCAGATTTGGTGCCCTCACGTAGGTCACCTTTGAGTACCTTTGAGTATTATGTCTGATAGAGATTCCGCGATTTACTTCACGATTTTGGTAGAGTCTGCATCAGACCATGGGCATAGAGCTTCGACTCAGTACAGCGTTTCATCTGAAGATGGATGAATAGTCTGCGCGTACCATTTAGACTCTGGAGGATCTATTAAGATCTTGTGTCGTGGATTATGGAGGTAGTTGGAAGGATCACATTCCTTTAGTGGAATTTAACTATGAGAACAGTTATCACTCCTCTATTCATATGACTCCTTCCGAGGCCTTATACGGTAGACCCTACAAATCTCCTATGTTGTCGGAGGAGGTTGGGGAACGATAGCTATTGGGGCCACAGAGTATCCAACACGATGTAGAGTTTGTGCGCTTCATCAGATGATGGTTATTAGAGGCACAAGATCGATAGAAGAGTTACGTAGATCGGAGGTGAAGGCCTTTGGAATTCTCAATTGGGGATTAGATATTTCTGCGTGTTTCACCTACGAAAGGGGTGAAATGTTTCGAGCTAAAAGGGAAATTAGTTCCACGCTTTATTGGCCCATTTGAGATATTGGCATGAATTGGAGGTGTAGCTTACCAGTTGGCTTTACCTTCGACACTGGCAGGTGTTCACAATGTATTTCCTATTTCTATGCTGAGGAAATACTTGTCGCTTGTTGATCATGTTCTAAAGGAGGTAGCAATTCCACTTTAGCCTAATGTGACTTACGAGGAGATTCCAGGGTGGATCCTGTGTAACGCCCGCCCTTCCCGTACCTCAGAGGGGAGCGAAGGGCAACGCTACGCGATCATACATACATGCATATACATATAGCGGAAGCATTTAAAACAATAAAATCCCTTCTTAAGCTAACCATATTAACCTAATCCACCTAACAGATTAATTATGATGTAACGGTCTTAGCAATTTTCTTAACTAAAAAAGTACTAAAGAAATTCAAGATTTATATAATAAACGGGAGTGACAACCAAACATAGACATCATCTAAGTCTTAACACTGAACGGTAAAACATGCATAATCTCCCCAAACCATAAACTAAATCTTATCCACCATGCCACTGCCACACACATCTTTGCCTCCTGCTGCTCCCTTCAATTATTCCATTCCTTGCCTTGCTCTGCAGTACAAGGGAAAAATGACACTATCAGCACATATGCTGAGTAAGATCCTTTCCTACTCACAAAAGCCATACGACATAAATTACACATAAGATAGTGACACGTTCATTTAACTAACATATAGTCATAGCATGGATGTAACTATTAACATGATCATCAAGAGGCATATAGACTTAGCATTCAAAATTCATGAGTAAAGCAATCCGTGACATGATCATCTAGGACATGTATCCCCATGGCATTTTTATCACAATAACATAATATCTCGTAATAACATAGACATGGAATAGTTATATGCAGAATGCTCTTTGAAAACATATACTTTCATAAGTACTTAAACATAATCTCAACATTAGGGCCCGACATTGTATCCATGACTTAAACCCATTTAGCGTCCATTCGGCCCATTTGGTGACCCCTTGTCGCCGCCGATCGGCCGTCGACCGTCGCCGCATCGACCTAGGGTGTCATTACCACCAACTTTGGATACAATCCATGCGTAAAGTAAAATAGCATACATGTTCTTTGACATAACATAAAGAGTGTTCTTGTCCCCACTCTTAGGGAAACATTTCTTAACCAATTCATATTCATAAGCCTTACATAACCATGGCATAGGGGTGCATATCGTTCATGAACATAAACAGGTACATCATGATAAAATGAGCAAAACTTAACATATACATTATGATACAATGGTCCTACATCAGCCGTTAACATGGACATAAGGTATGGAATCATGCAAATATATCATTTAACTAGCATCATATCAATACCATATATATATACCTAGCATAACATGGAAAATCATTCGGAATCATGTTCGGAAAATTTTTATTTATTTATTTTCTTGTCCTTTTTAATCTTCGAGCCCGGCCGCAGTGCTTTGCATTGGATGACACACAGTGTCGTGGTAAGCGGCGCACCGCTAAGCCAGGAAATGCGCACGCTGGCGGCGCACCTCCGGTGATCGGCGACACACACAGCGCCCGGCGGCATGCTCTTGCGCCGAGCGGCGCTGCGCCGAGATGTTTGGCCCGAGCGCTGTCGGGCGGCATAAGCGTGTCCGTCTTTGCTCACCCCGACACGCCTGTGTCGGGGTGAGAGAGCGGCGTGTTGGCCTCTGTACGTGTTCTGCTTACCAAAATTTATACGAACCTCGTCCTAGGGTCTTAAGCAATATCAAACATGGAACCTCGTCTAAGGTTAATCATATGCAATATAGGGAAAAGAAGAACATGAAAAACTCTTTATTGCATAGCACAACATTGGAAACATGAAAGCCATTCGAGAGAAACCCATGTACTGCAGGTGAGGGAATTCTTACCTATAAATCTAAACACACCTATATAATCTGATCAAAACATATTCTTTATAATTTATCAAGCATTTAACATGATCATACTCCCAAAACTCATATAGGAATCCTTTCAAGACATGCAATCATGCTCTTTGTCCTCAAAACTTATAGGGGAAGCATCTTTGCAATCTTATGTCTTGCTTCAACATGAAATATACCCAAAAATCTAAACAACATAATCTGGACAAAACATATAAATTCGAATAAAACATGGTGATAGAAGTTAAATGGGCATATCAAAGAGTTACTTATGCTATTGGTGAGAGATAGCATCTTTGTGATCTTAGATCTTGCTTAAAAACACATATACCTTAATTATAAATCTGAACACACACATATATCATTTGATCCAAACATATAATCTATCAAAACATAAGAAAATAAAAATGATCGAAGCAACTTGTACTGCAGGTGAGGGGATTACTTACCTTCGATTGCTTTAACTTATATTTATAAAACCTAATGAGATCCAACCTTCTATCCCGCCCTAGCAGCTGCCCTCTAAGGTCTCTTGAATCCCACCTTTCCTTGGATTCGGCGGAGAAGACAACCCTAGGAGAAAATTCTCCTTGATGTGTGGTTCGGCGGTGGAGGGACCAAGAGAGAGTAGAGAGGTGTCCTCTAGGGTATTAGGGAGGTTAAATTTATAACCATCAAGGCTTAACCTATTCCCTTATAAATTTCCTAAAATTTCTCTCTTTAACAGAATTAATTCCTTCTTCAATTAAATTCGTGACTTCTCCCTAATCATATAAAAATTTTATTCCCTTATAAATTTCCTAAAATTTCTCTCTTTAACAGAATTAATTCCTTCTTCAATTAAATTCGTGACTTCTCCCTAATCATATAAAATTTTTATTCCCTTATAAATTTTCCTTAAATTTCTCTCTTTAACAGAATTAATTCCTTCTTCAATTAAATTCGTGACTTCTCCCTAATCATATAAAATTTTTATTGGATTTTTGGTGACTCACCCCTTCTTGTCCGATTTTCTTTTCTTTTATCTTTTCTTTTATTTCCTTTAAATCCCACGTAAGCCTATTATCATCAAGCATAATTATCTTTATTTTCTTTAACCCACATAAGGGCCCTTTATTATCATGCCTCATTATCTATAAAACTCCTAAGATTTTTCGGGCGTTACAATCCCCCATACCTTGTAAAAAGTTCGTCCTCGAACTTAGAATAGTTCTGGGTATCTTCGTTTCATATCATCCTCGCGTTCCCAGGTGACTTCTTCGTATTGTTGACTTTGCCACAAAACTTTTACTAAGGGCACTTCTTTATTTCTTAGTTTTTTGACTTCCCGATTCAGTACTCGAATCGGTCGACTTTCGTAACTCAGGTCCTCCTGAATTCGCACTGTTTGTGGCTCAACCATCTGGTCTCTACTGGAAATGCACTTCTTGAGCATCGACACATGGAACACGTTGTGAATAGTCGACATCTTCTGAGGTAGCTCGAGCTCATAAGCTACCTTGCCAACTCTCTTCAGGATCGGATATGGTCCTACGTATCGTGGACTTAGCTTCCCTTTCTTCCAGAATCTCATTATTCCTTTCATAGGTGCTACGATTCTGGAGAAGTCCTCTACGAATTTCCGGTAATAGCCCGCTAATCCGAGAAAACTCCTGACTTCGCTAGCATTCCTTGGTCTGCTCCAGTTACTCACGGCCTCGATCTTCCTCGGGTCCACCATAACTCCGTCCTTGGAAATAATATGACCCAGAAAAGATACTTGATTGAGCCAGAATTCACATTTGGAGAACTTGGCATATAGTTGCTTTTCTCGAAGAATCTGTAATACCATCTTCAGGTGTTCGGCATGCTCTTCTTGATTTCTCGAATAGACGAGGATATCGTCAATGAAGACGATCACGAACTTGTCCAGAAACACCGAGAATACCCGATTCATCAGGTCCATGAACATAGCAGGAGCATTCGTCACTCCGAAAGGCATGACTACGAACTCATAATGTCCGTAGATAATTGTTACGCACAATATATATGATATTATGTTATAATCAATTGAATATTAATGGTACGAAGGTGTTTATTATGATACATGATAATTATTTATTCTGATATGGTATATATGGTTAAATAATTATAACCATACATATTAATATAATCCTAAAGGTTATTCATATTTATATAACTCATATATAAATTATGTTTTTATATTAAGCTACGTAATATAATTATCCTTTTAAATATGTAATTTATATATGTATATTATGTTTATAACCATATATACTTATGGTTAAACGAAATATTCAGTATATTAGTTTACGAAGGTGGCCCCTAAATGTATATAAATTATTTTATCATAATTTAATAATTTACATTATATATATATTCACATGTTAAGTTATGCATATATCGTAACTAATGATAGTTAGGTCAAGATGTAACTGATAATAATTATAAGGGTATAGGATGCTCATAATTATATTATTAATAATTATAATCCATATGTTACTATGTTAACATATAATTAACATAAATAGGCGTTAATTATATTGTTTATTATGAATTAAGCTTTATTCATAATAATGTTATTAATTAACATGTTTATATATTCAATTAATTTAATTATGCATAGGATGATATTAAGTAATTTATTATGTCTTAAGAGAAAACATAATAATTAAGTTGTGATATGCATAGACGAATGACTATGCTGTAGACATCTATATTAATAGCAATAAGAACTATTAATTATGGAGTCAAATATATCAATATAGTTAATAATACTATAATATACAGTATATTACTTATGAGATATATTATGTTATTTAATTTTACATATAAAGAGTAACATACATCAACCAATTATATGTCAATGGTCTAAATAATACGTATGAAATAATATATATGCTATGCTACATGTTATAACATTTATGAGTATAATAATACTACTACTATATTATCAATGTGACATAATGCATACCCAACTAAAAACATTTCTTAGCGTATATATATCATATATAAAATAAACAGAGTAGGCATAGAATGTCTTACTTGGAGCGGCAGGATGGAAGCTTGATGTGTGTGTAGTGGAAAGGCAGAACTGGGCTCTGATACCAACCTGTAACGGCCGCCCTTCCCGTACCTCAGAGGGGAGCGAAGGGCGGCGCTACACGATCATACATACATGCATATACATACAGCGAAAGCATTTAAAACAATAAAATCCCTTCTTAAGCTAACCATATTAACCTAATCCACCTAACAGATTAATTATGATGTAACGATCTTAGCAATTTTCTTAACTAAACATGTACTAAAGAAATTCAAGATTTATATAATAAACGGGAGTGACAACCAAACATAGACATCATCTAAGTCTTAACACTGAACGGTAAAACATGCATAATCTCCCCAAACCATAAACTAAATCTTATCCACCATGCCATTGCCACACACATCTTTGCCTCCTGCTGCTCCCTTCAATTATTCCATTCCTTGCCTTGCTTTGCAGTACAAGGGAAAAATGACACTATCAGCACATATGCTGAGTAAGATCCTTTCCTACTCACAAAAGCCATACGACATAAATTACACATAAGATAGTGACACGTTCATTTAACTAACATATAGTCATAGCATGGATGTAACTATTAACATGATCATCAAGAGGCATATAGACTTAGCATTCAAAATTCATGAGTAAAGCAATCCGTGACATGATCATCTAGGACATGTATCCCCATGGCATTTTTATCACAATAACATAATATCTCGTAATAACATAGACATGAAATAGTTATATGCAGAATGCTCTTTGAAAACATATACTTTCATAAGTACTTAAACATAATCTCAACATTAAGGCCCGGCATTGTATCCATGACTCAGCCCAGCCCATTTGGCGGTCCATTCGGCGGCCCATTTGGCGACCCCTTGTGGTCGTCGACCGTCGACCGTCGGCACGTCGACCGTGTCATTACCACTAGGCCCGTACTTCGACCTAGGGGCAACTTTGGATACAAGCCATGCGTAAAGTAAAATAGCATACATGTTCTTTGACATAACATAAAGAGTGTTCTTGTCCCCACTCTTAGGGAAACATTTCTTAACCAATTCATATTCATAAGCCTTACGTAACCATGGCATAGGGGTGCCTATCGTTCATGAACATAAACAGGTACATCATGATAAAATGAGCAAAACTTAACATATACATTATGATACAATGGTCCTACATCAGCCATTAACATGGACATAAGGTATGAAATCATGCAAATAAATCATCTAACTAGCATCATATCAATACCATATATATATACCTAGCATAACATGGAAAATCATTCGGAATCATGTTCGGAATTTTTTTTTTATTTTCTTGTCCTTTTTAATCTTCCCGAGCCCAGCACAGCCGGCCTGCGTTGGACGACACACCCGTGTCGTGGCCGAGCGGCACGCCTGCTAGCCGAGAGAATGCGCTGCTAGCCAAGCGGACCTCGGTGATCGGCGACACACGCTGGTGCCCGAGTGGCATGCTGCGCCGGGCGGCGCTTGCGCCCGGGCAAGACGCTTTGCGCCCATTTGTTTGGCCCCAGGCTGCGCTGTCTTAGGGGTGGCATAGGCATGTCCCGCGCTGCTCACCCCGACACGCCTGTGTCGGGGTGAAAGAGCGGCATGTTGGCCTCTGTACGTGTTCTGCTTAACAAAATTTATACGAATCTCGTCCTAGGGTCTTAAGCAATATCAAACATGAAACCTCGTCTATGGTTAATCATATGCAATACAGGGAAAAGAAGAACATGAAAAACTCTTTATTGCATAGCACAACATTGGAAACATGGAAGCCATTCGAGAGAAACCCATGTACTGCAGGTGAGGGAATTCTTACCTATAAATCTAAACACACCTATATAATCTGATCAAAACATATTCTTTATCATTTATCAAACATTTAACATGATCATACTCCCAAAACTCATATAGGAATCCTTTCAAGACATGCAATCATGCTCTTTGTCCTCAAAACTTATAGGGGAAGCATCTTTGCGATCTTATGTCTTGCTTCAACATGAAATATACCTAAAAATCTAAACAACATAATCTGGACAGAACATATAAATTCGAATAAAACATGGTGATAGAAGTTAAATGAGCATATCAAAGAGTTACTTATGCTATTGGTGAGAGATAGCATCTTTGTGATCTTAGATCTTGCTTAAAAACACATATACCTTAATTATAAATCTGAACACACACATATATCATTTGATCCAAACATATAATCTATCAAAACATTAGAAAATAAAAACGATCGAAGCAACTTGTACTGCAGGTGAGGGGATTACTTACCTTCGATTGCTTTAACTTATATTTGTAAAACCTAATGAGATGCAACCTTCTATCCCGCCCTAGCAGCTGCCCTCCAAGGTCTCTTGAATCCCACCTTTCCTTGGATTCATTGAGAAGACAACCCTAGGAGAAAATTCTCCTTGATGTGTGGTTCGGCGGTGGAGGGACCAAGAGAGAGTAGAGAGGTGTCCTCTAGGGTATTAGGGAGGTTAAATTTATAACCATCAAGGCTTAACCTATTCCCTTATAAATTTCCTAAAATTTCTCTCTTTAATAGAATTAATTCCTTCTTCAATTAAATTTGTGACTTCTCCCTAATCATATAAACTTTTTATTCCCTTATAAATTTCCTAAAATTTCTCTCTTTAACCGAATTAATTCCTTCTTCAATTAAATTCGTGACTTCTCCCTAATCATATAAAATTTTTATTCCCTTATAAATTTTCCTTAAATTTCTCTCTTTAACAGAATTAATTCCTTCTTCAATTAAATTCGTGACTTCTCCCTAATCATATAAAATTTTTATTGGATTTTTGGTGACTCACCCCTTCTTGTCCGGTTTTCTTTTCTTTTATCTTTTCTTTTATTTCCTTTAAATCCCACGTAAGCCTATTATCATCATGCATAATTATCTTTATTTTCTTTAACCCACATAAGGGCCCTTTATTATCATGCCTCATTATCTATAAAACTCCTAAGATTTTTCGTGCATTACATCCTGGGTTGCAAGGAGCGACAGTGGTGAGAGAAAATAATCTGAGCTCGATACCCTCATTTGTTCACTTGAAGAATGTATATGGTCCTTTTGGAAACTTGCTTGAAGTAATTTTTGCATGTTGGTATGAAATTTGGGGACCAAATTTTTATTAGTGGGGGAGAATATAAAATACCAAAAAAAATAAAAATAATGCTTGTTAATTAGGAAAAATACCCTATAGAATTTTCCAGGAATTTTAAGAAATTTTCCTAGACTTAAATGGAAATTTCTATGGCAGTTTGTGGGGAAAAATTTAATAGGCTTTGGGAAAGCCTGTTTGGGTTATCTTCTTATGAAGGGATTTTGGTTTGGGTTTAATGTTTATAGGTTAAACCCGATCCGTTGTCTTGAACCCAACCCGTCTCTTAAAGCCGAGCATTTCTTTTTCGTTAGCCTGATCGACTTCTTCCCATTTCTTCCCGATCGCCTCCTCTTCATCTCTGAAGCGACCAGAGGTCGAGCTCCTTCTCTCAATTGAAGATCCAGTTGGAAGGCAGGCTGATCCTTCACCCAATCCCTCTCCCTTTCGATTTCTCATGCCGCGAACCCTTTTCCCCCATTTTTCCTGTGCGCGATCTTAATCATCAGTGTCTTCTTCTTCTCCCAATTCTGCCATGCCGATCACCGTGCCTCTGTCTTCCGGTCGGTCATCGCCCCATGCGTCATGCATATGTGACCAACAGCTGTGGCCTCCATGCGCGCCGCCCATCGCGACCGATGGATGTCGCTCATCACCGTCGCCGAGCCGCTTGTCGCCATTGTTTCTCCACCTCACCTCGTCATGGCTGATCGCATCCATTCGCCGACCACAAGTAGCGTCAGTCATCATGAGCATCAAGCACCGTCGGCCACGCCATAGAACCCCTGCACGTGATGTCACCATTCTCCCAGCCGTTGCAGCCGTTGTCACCGTTTCGCATCGCTGCCGCATCCAAGTTGCCCCCCAGCAGTAGAGTGTTTCTGGATCTGCTATGGGAAGATGAAACGATGATGGGTAAGGGGGTTTTGTTTCTGCTATTGCTATCAGAGGAGAAGGGAGGTAAGGTTGTGGAATCGATTTTGGGTTAATTTAGTTGGGTTTATGAGTTTGGTTGATGTATTGTACAGGGCCAAGATATTGGATCTAGAATTTCAATTGATGCTAAGCGAGGTTAGTAAGGTTGGAACTGGATTGATGATACTATATAATTGGATTAAGAGGTAAATATGTGGATGTTTTGTGTGTGACCTTTAGAAATATTCTTATTAATCAATTGAGGATTCTTGAATTTGATCAGTGGATGGAAACCTGTATACCATATGTTACAGCTGCTAGGATGTAGAGTTCATCTTCGATTCATCTGGATTGAGCAAATCAGACTCATCAAAGGGAATGGAGAAGCTATGCAAGCGTGGATAAGCTTGGTAAGTTTTGATTTGAATTGTTGTATATGAGATGCTAGATCTATAGCTAGGCCATTATTGGTTGCTGATTATGAATTAATGGAGGAAGATGTTCAGTTAGTTGATTGAAATATAAGTTGATGTAGGATTAGGATTTGATCATAATATTAGAATTGACAGCATAATCGGATCATACATGTTTTGTACAGGATGTTGATACGAGATAAAGTCTTGGACGGGGAGATTTATTTGGATATTCAACATATCAGGTGGGTAATTTCCTACCCTGGTCAGGTAGTTGTTGTTGCATACAGATTTAGATGTATGATCATATTATATGATTATATTATCTTGACTCCACTCTTATTTTTTCTTGTGCTTGATACTTTGCCGTTGACTTTATATGCTCTGTTGCTGTTATCATATTTTTCCTCATCATGATTAGGAATTACAGATGTGATGTAAGTAAACCCATAAATGTTTAGTTATGTGTAAATAGAGGAATACGGATGATGACCTAATTTGTAAATTAGGTAAAAAGGACATCCATGGATAAGTAAGGTCCTGAACGTAGAATTGATTCCAATACCCTTATATTGCATGTTTACTACCGATCATGTATTGTGTAAATGGTCAGGTAAATTGTGATTAGTGTGTCGCTACGGACCAGTGGTCCTAGCTTGTCATGATCAATTGAGTACGACTCTCTGCAGGATAGAGAGTGCATCGATCAGATTGGTATGACTCTCTACAGGATAGAGAGTGTTATCATCAGTTGAGTACGACTCTCTGTAGGATAGAGAGTGCGTTGATCAGATTGTTATGACTCTCGGTAGGAATAGAGAGTCTGTGGTGGATGTCTATATGTGTGACTATGCATTCATGTCATTGTATGCATACTGGCGACGTGGTCTCCCTTATGGTTGAGAGGGTCGTCAGTCATCCTGCCTCTACGGTTACTCATAGGAGGAGTAACAGGTGTGAGGGCAAATCATTGTGGTGATGCACTCTACCACTATAGACGGTGGTAGTTGGATTTGCGTGCTGTAGTCCTGCGTGTGTGGCACTCGACCACTCATGGGTAGTGACTGTCGGAGTGGCCAATAACAGGGACCCCCGTCGAGTAGCTTGCTCTTTACTCGTATATGTTACTCGATCATACTGCCCACTCGGCCACTAAAGAGTAGTGGTTGGTGTTGAGTTGAGACAGTTGTCATGTTGAGCCACCGAGGCCACACTGGGGTCGTGGTAGCTTTACGGTGAGCCGGCATGACCATGCATGCTGCATTGCTGTGATTTATGTCATTTTTACATATTGCCATATATATATATATATATATATATATATATATATATATATATATATATATATATATATATATATATATATATATATATATATTTATATGCATGTATATATATATGGATGATTGTGATTAGTATATATATATAGATGCAGTCTATATATATATGCTTATTGTGATGTTGCATTTGATTGTACTATGCTTGTTGTATTTAGTTGTACATCATCTTCATATTGTTGGTGCAGGGGCACTAGATAATCGAACCTGTGTTTTGATTATGGCAAAGACACAAAGTTAAGTTTACATCGTTATCTCACGAGCTAAATCAAGTGTGCAGAAAAGTGCTAAAGCTGGAGCTGAAGGCTAGCGACACCCGGAGGAAGCTGCGGTGGTCGGGCGACACTCGAATGACTTCGGAGGGAGCCGAAGGAATCGAGTGGAAGGCCGGAAGCGTGAGCTACTATCGAGGCAAGCTCGTGTGAGTGAGAGATTGTAAGGTCGTGTCCTCTTTACGAGGACGACCGTAGGCGGTGATCCGACTAAGACTTCCTGTGGAAGGTCTAGGTCGAGATCAGACGGTTAGAAACCATCGTATTTATCATTTTCCGAGCTAACCTCTTCTTTGCAGGAAGTGGCCAGGCCGGATGATCATTGGGCGTTGAGCGATCGGATCGATGCTCATCGATCGATGATGAGTCATCATCGGATCGATGGCGATGAATCAACCTTTGCGCTAGGTTAAAACGGATAACGTTTGACGCGGCCACTTCGCGATAAATTTTGGACAATTTCATAATCCATTCCTAAAGATGAGGAGACAAATTCAGAGGCCAAAATCTATAAAAGGAGGGGAGGATTCCAACTCCAAATCACATCAAGTTTATTCATCAAGTGCTCCTACAACGCCAACGCTCCAACATCGTCATAACGCCGACGCGATGCCAAGTTCCGATCTTCTTCGTCGGCAGCAGAATCAAGTAATATTTTTGATATTGTATTCTTTGTTTTTCTTCATAATGAGGTAAGGTAGCCTTGTTGCCTCATCCTTGTATATTCGGTTTTGTGATCGTTGTCTCCTACCTCCAACGAGGAGGAGACGTTATAGTGCTTTGCCCTCTGTACGCGGTCTAGGACCGATAGGGCCTTGGAGTAGCAACCGCTGGTTTGTGAACCAAGTAAAATAAACATGTTCATTTATTTTCCGCTGTGCTTACTCATTTACTTGTGTATCAACGAACGAATTCGAACGAAAGATTTACGATCGCTATTCACCCCCCTCTAGCGATGCTTCTCGATCCAACACAGATATGCTACCCGCATCTGTTATATGGTTGTGTCGGATACCTGTATACTTGTTGGTTAAACTATTGCATTCTTTGACCAGTATTTATGATGTTGGATGGTATAGACTAGATTTCCTATTATATACATATATTGTGGATATGTGCTCAGGTTGGTTAGGTGTAGCATAGCAGACTTTCAGGTATGTCTGCATTTTACGTTGGCCATTTGGTTAGAAGGTATATACATGTATATGTTTATCATGCTAGTGTTACCTGATGTACCTGTAGATTTTTCTGTTGAATTACATATGATATTTGATATATACATGTTTTCCTATTACCTGCTGAGTTATATTCACCACCACAGACCCTGGGTTTTTCTATTGCCTAGGTAACAGGTAGAAGTCTTCGTGACGGCTTGAAGCACCGCTGGCTGGCAACATCTCATCTCACCTCCGAGGCTCCTGTGGTCATTTTGGGTTTTCCGTATCTTGTGTTATGTATTTGGTGTTTTTCGTGGTGTAATGTGTTTTGGACTTTTCATGTGATGTACACACTTATGGATTCGGGTTTTGTCAATGTTCCGTTATGTGTGATGTGGTCAGTCATACCGGTATGTACTGTGTGTAGGTCGTAATATCATTGTATTAGTTTTCGCTGTATTTCGTTATGTTGTTATGTTTTATTTGTATATGTTGTGGTCGTGGGCCTAAGGGCCTTGTATTAACTGGATATGTTGCCACGTACAGGGGAGATGTTGTCCGTTTGCTTTTCGACACAACATACTCTCGGGGCGTGACAGTAGCAATAGTCTTAATGGAACCAAACATGAGCATCCCTTTTTAGAATTTCCACAAGATCAAATTAAACCTTTTGGTCACAAGCTATTAGTCAACTACTTGTGATTAGCTGACTACTCCACGTCAATTGATTACTCTCTGATTACAATCGACTACTCCGTGACATGTGCCATATTTCATTTAAAAATGAACTTGTTCTTTACATCAGTCGATTGTTTGCTTATCATTAGTCAACTAAACTAGATAAACATGTAACTGAATCTCTCATACACTTCAACTATCCATGTGACTTGATGATTTTGTCATTAGTTGACTATTAATTTAACATCAATTTACTATTGTGCACCAGCCAATTATGCCAGTCAACCATAGAATTTTTTGTTCATTCATTAGCAATTTAGCCCAAGTTAACTACTTGGTTATTTGTTGGTTCAAACTCTAAATTTTTCCAAACCATAATTTCATAGTTTTGACTTCACCAATTGAATGCACCCTTTCCACCTATTGGCTATTATACCTTGAATTCAACTAAACCACAATCTCATGGTTTTGGATTCATTAATTGATTGTCACTTCTACTACAGATGTTTGCCACTCTAACTTCTAACACCTTTAGGCTACGTTCATAATATGTTAAGAGTCTTTAGGATTTCCTTAGCATATATTAACCTCGACTTACTAAGACTGTTTCGTAGAGACTCCTCATTCTTAGAACTTCACCTATTGCTAATATCTAACTAACATCGACCCATTAGGTCCTTCCCTAGCCTAGCCTAGCTTAATCGTTTGGACTTCCACTTACCTAGCCTCACCTCCAAGGCTTCTACTTACACAACCTCACCACTTGGACTTCCATTGCCTAGAGTTCACTCTTCTAACATTTCCACATCTACTTGGAGTTTGCTTATCCATAACTTCCACATCTATCTAGTGTTCACTCCTCCAAAACTTCCACACTTGTTTAGAGTTCACACCTCTATAATTTCAACACTTGCTAAATATTCAATTATCTATAACCTACTTGGATTTCTACACACATACCTAACATCCAATCCTACAAGACATATTAGAACTTTCCAATGTCAACACTAGTTAGATTTCCTAGTGCCAAGTACCTCGTCTAATTGACCCACTTGGCCTTCCCATCAACTAATTGTCTGATCAACTTTGACCCACTTGGACCTCTCTCTTATTAACTCCTTGTTGAACTTTTGACTTTTGCCACCACTAGTTGGTCTTTAACCATCGCTAAATATCTAGTTGATCTCGATCCATTAGGACTTCCTCCATCATTAAATATCTTACTTAGCACCTCATCTCTAATCATCAAACATATTACTCAAATATCAAAAACCCTAAACCATGGTCAACCTTGAGTAAGAGTCACTTGCACAAATAATCTCTCCATTTTCGATGTTTGTTAATATGTTTATGTTAGTCTTGACCATTTGCACAACTTCTCATCTCCAATGCAAAAACTTAATTGATAGGTTCCTAATTTAAATCTTTCATTCTCCCCGTTTTTGCATACATATTAAAAGGGTTCTTCAAAACTTTTTAACCAAAATTGTTACAAAGTTTTCCTAACTTCTATTCTCTTATTTGTTGGTGCAATCGACCCAGGTCATGACTAACTAGACTCGAGTAGTGTTTTGATGTTTGACAATGTTTTGGAGAGATTGTTGGTGCAATCGACCCAAGTCATGATTGACCGGACTCGATTTTGACTTGAGGAGTATTTTGATGTTTGACGATGGTTTGACCATTGTTTGACTATATGGTTGACATGAGGTTGACCATATGATGAAAAGTCCAAGCTTGAGTCTTGGCAATTGAAAAGTCCAACATGGGTTGGCAAGGGAAAGTCCAAGCTTGAGTCTTGGAAAAAGGAAAGTACAACATGGGTTGGAAAGGAAAGTACAAGGGGTAATATTGGCAGGCGTAAAGTCCAAGCAGGAGTCTTGGCAGTATAAGTCCAATGGTTGGCGGTGTAAAGTCTAAGCGGGAGTCTTGGCAGCGTAAGTCCAATGTGTCTTGGAGTTGTAGACCACATTAGTATGACAATAGCTGATGAAAGTACCTGAAGGCTAGCGTATGGATGAACAAGTCATGGATGACTTGGAGGGATCCGATAGGCATGAGACTGACAGAAGTGGCTAGAAGGCTTAGGTCTAGGCTAAGGGTGGTCTAGCAAGTATGAGGGCATCATATTTAGTGTTAAAACCTCATGGATGAGGTTATCAGTCGACTAATATTATGGGCAGTTGACTGATGTGAGTCGACTGGTGTTTGACTGCAGGAAATGGCCTAACAGTCGACTACCAACATTGGACACTCGACTGATGGCATGATCAATCGACTGATATGTAGGGCAATCGACTAATGGTCATATTTTCGGGAACATAATGTTTTCGAGTCAACTATTAGGGTTTGATAGTCAAGTGATGACTCGATCAGTCGACTGATGGGCATGACCAGTCGACTGATGGTCTATCTGTTGGAACTTATCCAATGTGGCTCAGATCAATGTGAGACAACGACTATAGGAGCAGTCGACTGATGGTCTCGATCAGTCGATTGATAGGTGAAATTCAGCCCGAATGTAGGTTATAAAAGTAGTTTATGGAGAAGGATTTGGCTAAGGTTTCTTGAGGCAATTTGGAGGGGATTTGCTGTTGCAATCCAGACCTTCAAGGCTATTCTCAAGCAACCAAAAACAAGCAATCAAAGATCTCTTGTAAAGTGCTTTTCTTTACTTGTATTGTATTTCATACTTATATTTACTTGCATTTATTTTATTACTTTGTCTAATCGCTTGTACGAGGTTTCTCCACCTCCGACGTGTTATCGAGAAGGAGTATTACCGATTAGTGGTGTTGGTTGCATTGCTAGAGCTCACCCCGTGGAGTAGAAACCTTGAGGTTCCGAACCACGTTATATCTCGTATACTTGTGATTGTGCTGTATATTTGTTTGTATCATTTCTATATTCCGTTTCATACTAATGATCATAGGCAATCACACGAATGAATTCCATCAACGTCTATGAAAATGCTATTCACTCCCCCTCTAGCGGTCGTCAACGTTCCAACAATTAGTATCAGAGCGAGGTCGCTCTTCAAGGTTTAACAACTAAGGGAGCACCGCTAGAGGAACAAGATGGAATTTGAAGAAAAAGTTGGATGAGACATCAACACCCCAATTCCATACACCTTCTATGGACAAGAAGGGTTTGAGCAATGGAGGACACGAATGGAGGACTTCATGATGTTGATGGACATTGAGCTATGGTCCACCTTGATGGAAGGCTTTGAATTGCCAAGAGGACCGAAGGGAGGATATCTCAAGAAGAAGATATGGACTCAAGATCAACTCCAAAAATTCGAGACAAATGACAAGGTAATCAATATGGTAGTTGATTTAATACCTAATGAGTTACTGTCCAAAATAGGTGAATTTCAAGATGCCAAGGATCTATGGAAAAAATTTACAATGCTTCACGAAAAATCCAAACCAACACAAGAAGAAGAAAGCTCTTCCTCACAAGAAAGTGAGGATTCGGAGATCGAGAATGTTAGAATGTATACTGAAAGCCTAGCTCTTTTTGTATGAACATTTTATTTTGGAATAAGAATCACATGATCATTGTTTGCACTTTATATTTATTATATGTGTGCATATTGTCTAATATTTTACATTGTAGATAACATGGTGCTTGGTGTGGCACAGAAGATCATGTTATCAGTCCCTTGTAGAATATAAGTAGAGGCTCACAACCAAGATGGTTTTGGACAAACCATTGGCATGGTTGTAGTGTAGCTTGGTATTGTTTTGTCTTGAACATAGAGTTACACTAGTACACTTAGGTGTATTGAGCAGGACCGACATAGAGGTGATTCAATTAATTGCTGACTACATAATTGAATTAGACCTCGGATATTATGTTGTACATGCTCTTAATCCCGATATAATAACGGGCACATGTACTTAGTATTTATTTCTTTGATTTACCAGAGGGTGAGATTTAGATGGATTAAATCAATATGCCCGGTAAGTTGGAAAATTATATTATTTACATGGTGTGCCGTTGATTATAGGAGGAAACCGTGTCCTATATATTAGGTTGATGATGTCCCCTTGAGGAGCTCATAAGGTTCATCATGTAAACCCAGCTGGTTGACTTAGTCAACATGATGATAAGGTTGAGTGGTACTACTCGAAGAATTAGATGTTAATTAATTGATGGTCAGTAAATCAATTAATAGACGGACATTCGATATCTTAAACACGGGGAGATGAATGTACAAATAATATATGGAGCCCATATTGATTTATGGGGGTTGGTGAGGTAGTTCATTGATGATCCTCTAGTGGAATGGAACATCATTGATGGATCAAGTTTGTGTGGTTCCGATCCATCGGGTGGCCAAGATCCAACTCCTCCTTATGGTCCCTATCGTAGCCTAATATAATCCTCGTGAAGTCTAGATCCAAGGATGTAAAACAAAACCGAGAACTGACGGTTGGGATGAATCCCTAGATCCGATGGTTGGGATGAAACCCTAGAACCAACGGTTGAGATTAAATCCCTAGATCCGATGGTTAGGATGAAATTCTAGAACCAACGGTTGGGATTAAATCCCTAGATCCGATGGTTAGGATGAAATCCTAAATCGACGGTTGGGATGAAACCCTAGATCCGACGGTTGGGATGAAATCCTAGATTTGACGGTTGGGATGAAACCCTAGATCCGACGGTTGGGATAAAACCCTAGATCCGACGGTGGAGATTAAATCCCTAGATCCGACGGTGGAGATTAAAGGAGTCCTAAGCCTAACTCTATAAAAGGAAAGCTTAGGTTGGGCGGCAAGGATAATTGGTTCAAGGAAAAATTAGGGTTTTGCCTCTCCAATCTTGGGCGGCAAGAAACCCTAGGAGAACAAGGGCTTGGGCGGCTAGGTTTTGGAAGGAGCTTGGGCGGCATCAAGAGAAGAAGAACCCTTCTTCTTCCTAAGGTTGGCGGCACCTATCTATCTTCCTCCTCTATTCCTAGGTCGGCGCTCTTCCTCCTCCCTTTCTCCTTGGTGGCCGGCACTTCTCCAATTGTTGGGTTTCCGGCACCGCGGCGTGTGTGTGTTCGATCATGTTTCGTAAACATGAGCACAGCGGAAGCAATAAAAATAATAAATACTCCTATTTATTACAACACACACAACACACGCATGCTATTACAACAAGTGTAGACATAACCGTAAATTAAAATTGCAATAAAAGGAAATTTAAACTACGTTATACCTTCCGTATGACGTGTAGCGGGAACGGCATCAACCGGAACGATCCTCGTAAGAATCGTCTCTATCCGTATCCACGCTGAGCTCCTCGGGATGACTTCGCTAAGTCAGGAGCTTCGTCTTCGTACGGGTTACTAGCCTCGTGTTGAAGACGACGTGATCGAGAGATGATCACGATCCGAATCCAAATTCGGATCCAAAACGAGTTCTCAAAACTCGCTTCTCCGGAGAGGTATTCGTCAACCGTTTGACGAATCCTTCGTCCTCCACCTCAGAGGATTACCGGAGATCAAATCCCCGGTATGTTAGCCGCTGTCGGAGCACTAACCATCGTCCAAACGACGCTCCGACGAGAGGAGAAGAAGCTGTCCAGAAAACTGGACAGCTTGGTGGAGGAGATAGGCGCCGGCCAAAACAAGGAGACAAAAGCTCACCTTGATGCCGAACCTTTTAGGGGATCACCGGAGGGTCGCCGGAGGTTCACCGGCTGAAGCTTGGTCGCCGGCAACAAGTTGGTTGGCTGCACCACAAGCTGGGCGGCAACAAGATGTTGGGCGGCCACAATGTGTTGGGCGGCAACTAGGTGATTAGGTTTAGGGTTAGGGTTTAATCCCTATTTTATAGAGAACTAATTCTCTTAATGGTTAATGGATCATATCCATAAAGCCCGTTAACCCGCTCCATTAAGATAAGTTAAAATAAACCAAACCATAATGGTTTATTTTAAGTTAAAACGAACCGAACCAACTTTTGGTTCATTCGTTTAAAATAAACCAAACCCTTTGGTTTATTCTTATCCATTGGATTAGAACCAAACCATTTTGGTCCATCCATTATGTCTTCATAAGACACTGCCCATCCACGCTTCCATTGCGACTGAAACAATTTCATGCTCGCTTTATGTTTGGTCCAACAAAACATAGTTTCTCTCGGTCTGAGAATCCCATTCTCAAGCTCGTTTTAAATCCTTTGGATTACACTCGTTGTGCGTGTGACCAAATAGGTTCTCGGTTTATGTTGGCCGTCTATAATTAACCATTAATTATAGAACGATCATGAGTGGCACCTTGTAGTACATCATGATCCCCAATTAACCGAAAAGATCAACGGTTGATCCAGAACTATTTCTGAAACCCTTCAGTAGCTCGAATGAATCGTGCCCCATTCCCTTCACTCATCTTATACCCACTTGGTTCAGGATATGGTCTATTGTGTCAGTCCCCACTAGGCTGACTACGTCACACCTAGCCCAAGTATCATTTCCTCGTCCTACGGATTCTAGTTACTCCACATGTATCGAAGAGTACCTTACTCTAAACATGTATTGCTTTGGCCAAAGACTTTTAGTAACAATCCGACGAGAGGCCATGGGTATACATCTCCTCGCAAGGAGTGGTGAATCCTTTATAGGCTATTCAAACACCTTCGATCACTTCGACTTATACCCAATCATCCCGGGTTCACATCTCCTTAGAGATGTTTGCTTAAGATGTCAAAGCATAAGTCTCCATGATCAAGATGACTTGAATACCGCAAGTCAAAGGAACATCGCACTTAAGCCACAGTAAGAACTTCATTGACATATCTATATATGCAGAGAACCATATGAAGTCTTACGGTTGGTCACTCCAATGAACTAGTTACCATAACTAGCATCCACGATTAACTCCGGACATCACTATGTCTCCAGCCAGTGAGAATCAGCTGCTTGGATACACCAAGGAGTATACCTCGTGCTAGTCTCGAATTGATGGTGTCCAAATCCATCAATTCATCGACTAGGATAATTCCGATACATCACAATTACACATGTAGAGATACTCACTAGTTGTGATCCAATCACAAATTCTCTCATCTTGTGAATCGTATCGTGGACATTGATAAATGAGTTTAAGATCCAATCAAATACATTAAACATGTATACTCAAATAGTGAATCTTCATTTATCATATAAATGGTTCATACATAAGGTGATTGCCTTAGGACATCTCTCATATATTACTAACGGACTCCGCTTGGCCTAATGCCAATCGCCATTATCCAATACCATAAGCACCAACATGACCCTCAAACTTACTTTGAGGTAATGCTTTAGTCAAAGGATCCGCTAAGTTCCTTTCGGTAGGAATTTCTCGATTTGTATTTCATTCCTCGATGATCTCTCTACGATAAGATGATAGCGTGAAGCACATGTTTGGATCGTTGATGAGACCTTGGCTCTTTCGCTTCGTGCAATTGCTCCATTGTTGTCGCGATGGGCCGGTATTGCTTCAACAATGGCGGAATCACACCAAGTTCATGAGCGAACTTCTTGATCCAAACCGCTTCTTTGTCGCTCAAGCCGCAATATATTCTCGCCTGGTAGAATCCGCTACATCTCTTGTTTGGAACTTTTCCAACTCATCGCGCCCCATTCAAGGTGAACACGTATCCGCATCGAGACTGAATCATCCTTGTCATCTGAAGCCGCATCTGTATACCCGCGTATCACCATGTCCCTTCTCCATATATTAGGAACACATCCTTAGTTCTTCTCAAGTACTTAAGGATCGTCTTAATGACCGCCCAATGATCCATTCTGGATCGGTGAGTATCTGCTCGTGACACTCGAGCATACGATACATCGGGCCTCGTATAACATAGCATACATGATAGATCCTATTGCGGATGCATAGGGAATCTTACTCATGCAAATCCTCTCGCCTTCGTGCGCGGACACATAGACTTGAAGGTGTACCCCATGCCCGATGGGCGGATAACCTTTCTTGGATTCCGACATGCTAAACCTCTTTAGCACTTTCGGTCTATATATGTAGCGAAAGACCAAGCAAGCTGTTTGATCTATCTCTATAGATCTTAATCCCAAGGATGTAGGTTGCTTCTCCCGGGTCTTTCATGGAGAATGTCTTGGATAACCAAACCTTAATCGGTAGTAAGATGGACACATCGTTTCCTATAAGTAATATGTCATCGACATACAATACTAGGAACACATTTGCACTCCCACTAACCTTCTTGTACACACAAGGTTCTGCGGATTTTGTGAGAAATCAAACCTTTTGATCGTCTCATCAAAGCGGATATTCGACTCTGGATGCTTGCTTCAATCCATAAATGTACATTCGCAATTTGCATACCTTATTTTTATCAACCGATGTAAATCCCTCAGTTTGTATCATATACACGTCCTCGAGCAGGTTTCCATTAAGGAAAGCTGTTTTCACATCCATCTGCCATATCTCATAATCATAATGAGCCGCTATGGCGGGAGCATCCGAATGGATTTAAGCATAGCTACAAAGCGAATAGGTTTCGTCATAATCAACACCTTGCTTTTGGCGATATCCTTTCGCCACCAATCTAGCCTTATAGGTAATCACATTACCATCCATGTCGGTTTTCTTCTTGAAAACCCACTTGCACCCTATAGGCTTTATGCCTTGGTGGGTCAACCAAGTTCCAAACTTGGTTTTCGTACATGGAATCCATTTCCGACTTCATGGCACCAAGCCACTTATCCCTTCTCGAACTTGTCACACTTCTTCATAAGCTGGTAGGCTCCTCATCATCAATGAGTAACACGTCGTTCGATTAAACTTACGAAATCCATATCTCTCGGGAATGTTGCGTGTTCTACCGGATCTACGAAGATGTGGTGTTACAATAGGTCCAAAGGATTGCTCATCACTATGAGTTGTGTCAGGCTTCACCGTATCTCATTAATGTCTATTTGAGTCTCTCGAGCCTCCTCAAGCTCAGCGACACTCCCACTGTTTTCTTGCAAGAGAAACTCTTTCTCTAGAAACACAGCATGCCTTGAAACAAACACCTTTTGTTCCACAGGATGATAGAATTGGTAACCCCTTATTTCCTTAGGGTATCCAATAAATAGACATTTATCAGACTTAGCATCCGGTTTGTCCGATCATAAATCCGCTTCACATATCTTCAAGTAAGATACATGAGGTTTCTTACCATTCCATATCTCATATGGAGTAGTTGAGACTACCTTGGTAGGCATTCTGCTTAACAAGTAAAATGGTCTGCAAGTGCATAACCCCCAAAAGGACTTGGGAAGAGTTGCATGATTCATCATTGACGACCATGTCCAACAAGGTCCGATTCGCCTCTCGGATACACCATTATCTTTGTGGTGTATAGGGCGGAGTCCATTGAGACAATATGTCATTGTCTCTTAGATAATCAAGAAACTCTTGACTTAAGTATTCACCACCTCGATCCGATCGAAGTATTTTAATACTCTTGTCATGTTGTTTCTCTACTTCATTTCTGAATTCTTTGAACCTTTCAAAGGCTTCAGACTTGTGTTTCATCAAGAACACATACCCAAACCGTGAGTGATCATCGGTGAAGGTAATGAAGTAGCTATAGCCTCCTAATGCTTGAGTTGACATAGGTCCACATACATCAGTATGTACTAAACCTAGTAACTCTCCCACTCGTTCACCTTTTCCGGTAAAAGGTAACTTAGTCATCTTGCCTTTTAAGCATGATTCGCATGTATCGTATGAATCCAATTCAAACGATTCCAGAATTCCACATCGGTGTAATTCGGACATGCGTTTCTTGCTTATATGGCCAAGACGACAAGGCCACATCTAGGAGTCTATGTGATTATCCTTTCGAGCACACGTGTTGCTCGCTTCGATATTGAAAATGTCACTGGATACGTCCAACGTATAAATGCCATTACTCAAAGTTCCAGTTCCATAAAGTACGCCATTCAAAGTTATATAACAACAATTGTTACTAAACGTTAAATGGAAACCATTTCTATTTAAGCAGGAAATAGAAACAATGTTCTTTATTAGAGAAGGAACATAATAGCAATTGTCCAGTTCCAAGACTAGTCCACTAGGGAGCTTTAGCAAATAAGTTCCGATGGCGACCGCAGCAACCTTTGCTCCATTGCCAACTCGCAAATTTGACTCCCCTCTGACAAGTCTTCTTCTATTCCTTAGCCCCTGTATGTCATTACATATATGTGAGCTACACCCAGTATCCAATACCCAAGTGTCTAAGGAAATAGAATGACAATCAATAACGAAGATACCTGAAGAGGATGGGGCATCGGATACCTTCTTCTTCTTCATGGACTCAAGATAAATCTTGCAGTTTCTTCGCCAGTGGCCTTCCTTGCCACAGTGATGGCAAGTGCCCTTTTGCGCTGGTTCCGCCTTCTTTGCCTTTTTCTTTCCTTTCTTCTGTTCTTTTGCCTTCCTCTTAGAACCTTTCTTTGAGGAATCAACTATGAGAACCGCCTTCTCCTCATGCTTCACGAAGGCTCCACAGTCTTGACATATTGAGAGCTCGAGAATGGTGGATTCCAATTTGTTCATCCGATAGTTCATCACAAATTCGAAACTCTTGGGCAAACAATGCAGAATTAAGTCAATACTTAACTCATGATCCATCACAAAACCGAGGGTAGCTAGCCGCTCGATGTACCGTTCATCTTTAGCACAAATGCACTACTGAGGCAGAACCTTCTTGCATCTTCGTGGTGAAGAGGAGCCTAGAGACCTCGAACCTTTCGGATCTCGCTTGCTCATCGAACAACTCATGAAGATGGAAGACCATAGTGTTAGCATCCATATGCTCATGCGCCGCTCGCACTCGGGTACCATCGCCGCTAGCATGATGCAACTCGCCACTCGAGAATCGCCACATGCTTCGATAGACCAACATTTGGTCCGAGTTGCATCGTCCTTAGATCGGCCAGGAAGAGGCTCTTCAAGGACATATGCAAGCTTTTCGCCTTGAGAACAATTCTCAGGTTTCTAAGCCAGTCCAGGAAGTTAGGCCCAGTCAGTTTGTTCGAATCCAAAATAGTGCGCAAATTCAAAGACGTCATGATCAATTTATTGACCTAGAAATACAAAACGAGCATATATGAGAAAATGATTTTAAAATGCATCAATATACATTTATAAATCCCATTCATTTTTCGAATTTTAAAAACCCCAAAATCACTTCGGGAGATCGTAGGTCCATCTCCGAATGGGTTGATATCCATCATAGTTATGAACAACCTTGGAGAGAGTCCAACAAGCCATTCATAACTACGACGGTAGGTATCATCTACACCGATTGCATATCACGTATATGCAACTATCACAATGTGCTATCAACTAATTGAATGTTCACACATACATCGGGTTGTTAACACATTAACAAGTATGCATCATATGCATAGCACCCAACTTCACCTCCCTTTACATCGACCTTGGAGAGAGTCCAACAAGCCGATGCTCCAGGTTAAGCCAACCCATTAATCGGGACATAGTTTTAATATGGTTAGAGCGCATTCAACCAATTAGCCCAGCTTGGAGAGAGTCCAACAACCAAAGCTAACGATTGACCTCTGACTCTTACCATATTAGTATTAAACTATTCCATGGTTTGAACATATTAAGGTTCGAGCCGGGCTTGGAGAGAGTCCAACAACCCAAACAAGAAACAGAACTCTGGTTCTAACCATATTAATGGAAGGTGTAGGCTTTAATATTGATTAAGGGTTTTTATGTCTCATCCTCTTTGCATGCAAATAACTATTATCTACATGGCATGGCATACATGGCATACATCTACATGTCACGACACGCATGGCATAATGTTATGCATCTAATGCAATTACATGGCATACAATTATGTCATGTTTATAATTTCCTTATATGTCATAACTATTTATGGAAATAAAATATGTTTAAGATTTGATTCTCCAAATCAAATCATAATTAAATTAGGAAACAAATTTCCAAATCTAATCACATATTTTATTCATGGAATTATTTGATTAAGAAAAATCTATTTAGGAAACCAATTTCCTAAATCATTAAAACTACTTATGGAAATAAAATATTTTAAGATTTGATTTCCCAAATCAAATCATGATTAAATTAGGAAACAAATTTCCAGAATCTAATCAAATATTTTATTTATGGAAAATATCAATTTCCATAAATACTTCCAACTTTCAAAAAGTGGAAGATTTCCATAAATACTTCTAGACTTTCCAAAATTGAAAAATTTCCATAAATACTTCTAAATTTCCAAAATTTAGAAAACTTCCAGAAATACATTATGACTATCGCAAAACCATTTTACGATTATGTGAAACACAACTGGGCTCTCGATACCCTTTGTTGGGTTTAGGCACATGGCGTGTGTGTTCGATCATGTTTCGTAAACATGAGCACAGCGGAAGCAATAAAAATAATAAATACTCCTATTTATTACAACACACACAACACACGCATGCTATTACAACAAGTGTAGACATAACCATAAATTAAAATTGCAATAAAAGGAAATTTAAACTACGTTATACCTTCCGTATGACGTGTAGCGGGAACGGCATCAACCGGAACGATCCTCGTAAGAATCGTCTCTATCCGTATCCACGCCGAGCTCCTCGGGATGACTTCACTAAGTCACGAGCTTCGTCTTCGTACGGGTTACTAGCCTCGTGTTGAAGACGACGTGATCGAGAGATGATCACGATCCGAATCCAAATTCGGATCCAAAACGAGTTCTCAAAACTCGCTTCTCCGGAGAGGTATTCGTCAACCGTTTGGAATCGCCGTCCTCCACCTCAGAGGATTACCGAGATCAAATCCCGGTATGTTAGCCGCTGCCGGAGCACTAACCGTCGTCAAGCGGCGCTCCGGCGAAGGAAGAAGCTGTCAGAAAACTGGACAGCTTGGTGGAGGAGATAGGCGCCGGCCAAAACAAGGAGACAAAGCTCACCTTGATGCCGAACCTTTTAGGGGATCACCGGAGGGTCGCGGAGGTTCAGGCTGAAGCTTGGTCGCCGGCAACAAGTTGAGGCTGCACCACAAGCTGGGCGGCAACAAGATGTTGGGCGGCCACAATGTGTTGGGCGGCAACTAGGTGATTAGGTTTAGGGTTAGGGTTTAATCCCTATTTTATAGAGAACTAATTCTCTTAATGGTTAATGGATCATATCCATAAAGCCCGTTAACCCGTTCCATTAAGATAAGTTAAAATAAACCAAACCATAATGGTTTATTTTAAGTTAAAACGAACCGAACCAACTTTTGGTTCATTCGTTTAAAATAAACCAAACCCTTTGGTTTATTCTTATCCATTGGATTAGAACCAAACCATTTTGGTCCATCCATTATGTCTTCATAAGACACTGGCCCATCCACGCTTCCATTGCATCAAACAATTTCATGCTCGCTTTATGTTTTGGTCCAACCAAACATAGTTTCTCTCGAGAATCCCATTCTCAAGCTCGTTTTAAATCCTTTGGATTACACTCGTTGTGCGTGTGACCAAATAGGTTCTCGGTTTATGTTGGCCGTCTATAATTAACCATTAATTATAGAACGATCATGAGTGGCACCTTGTAGTACATCATGATCCCCAATTAACCGAAAAGATCAACGGTTGATCCAGAACTATTTCTGAAACCCTTCAGTAGCTCGAATGAATCGTGCCCCATTCCCTTCACTCATCTTATACCCACTTGGTTCAGGACATGGTCTATTGTGTCAGTCCCCACTAGGCTGACTACGTCACACCTAGCCCAAGTATCATTTCCTCGTCCTACGGATTCTAGTTACTCCACATGTATCGAAGAGTACCTTACTCTAAACATGTATTGCTTTGGCCAAAGACTTTTAGTAACAATCCGACGAGAGGCCATGGGTATACATCTCCTCGCAAGGAGTGGTGAATCCTTTATAGGCTATTCAAACACCTTCGATCACTTCGACTTATACCCAATCATCCCGGGTCCACATCTCCTTAGAGATGTTTGCTTAAGATGTCAAAGCATAAGTCTCCATGATCAAGATGACTTGAATACCACAAGTCAAAGGAACATCGCACTTAAGCCACAGTAAGAACTTCATTGATATATCTATATATGCAGAGAACCATATGAAGTCTTACGGCTGGTCACTCCAATGAACTAGTTACCGTAACTAGCATCCACGATCAACTCCGGACATCACTATGTCTCCAGCCAGTGAGAATCAGCTGCTTGGATACACCAAGGAGTATACCTCGTGCTAGTCTCGACAGAATTGATGGTGTCCAAATCCATCAATTCATCGACTAGGGATAATTCCGATACATCACAATTACACATGTAGAGATACTCACTAGTTGTGATCCAATCACAAATTCTCTCATGCCGTGAATCGTATCGTGGACATTCAAGAAATGAGTTTAAGATCCAATCAAATACATTAAACATGTATACTCAAATAGTGAATCTTCATTTATCATATAAATGGTTCATACATAAGGCGATTGCCTTAGGACATCTCTCATATATTACTAACACCAATATCCAAGGTGGCCGGCGGTTCCCTTTGCATTGGTGGCCGGCGCTTCATCCATAGTTCCTTGGCCGGCGGTTGCATCAAACTCCCTAGCTTGGTGGCCGGTTCTAGAAAGGAAAAGTATTGTTGGTTCTTCTCTTTGTTCGCAGTGGACAAGGAAGGGAAGAACGCGATCTAGAAGGCTTCTACTCGTGGAGGATCTTCGTCCACACATCGTCCACGAGGAGGAAAGGACATACGGTAGAAGATCGTAAGGTATAAAGTTTTACAACTTTATTTTCAGATCTGAGCATGTTCTTTTATGTGTTGATTATACATGTGTGTGTATGTATATATTTTGTATAATCATGGACCCCGAAGACAAACACAAAAACCGGCGATCCGTCCGTTGTCTCTTCCGCGGCTAACCAACTAGAAGAGTTGTGTTGCTTGAACAACTAGTTTGTTCAAGCGACCACTCAAGTTGTTAGCACGACGACGAATTGGTTGTGCTAAGGAAACTCATCCCATCCAGATTAATTCTTTCATTAGTGAAAATTTTAATCCGGGGACATGGGAGCCAATGAGCCTCCGAAGCAACCCCCTACAGAGAAGTGTTCGACATCCGAGGAAGAAGAGGAGGTGGAAGAAGTAGAAGAAGCCTCCACCTCTAGGAATGAGGGGGAGGAAGTTAGATCTACTCCGGAGCAAGGGCAAGAGCAAGGAGAGCCATCTACTTCCAGGAGAAGTGATGAACAAGCTCAAGAGGCCCTCACCACCACCCTAAGTAACTCAAGCAATTTAGTCAAAAATAAAAATCATATAATTTGCTTTGAGTGTAGGGAAAGTGGGCACTATAAGAGCAAGTGCCCTAAGATGGTTAAGAAGGCTCCACCGGTGCCAAAGGTCAAGGAGACCAGAGCTCTAACCATTAAGAGCAAGGAGCACGTAGTGTGCTTCAAGTGCCATCAAAAGGGGCACTATAGAAGCCAATGCCCTAGGAGAAAAGAAGGAACATCACATGTAGGGGGAGCTTCTAAAGCTAACCCCAAGGTATATTTCAAAAATGCATCTTCTAGTTTTAATATTAAAAAGCATGCTAGGAATAATAAGCTTTATTGCTTAGGGGCTAAGCATGTTGATTTTAGGTCTAAGGACAAGTCTAGAAATAATGACTCTAGACCTATTTCAACCAAGGAGAAATTTGGGATTAATGCCCCTAGAAAAATCCTACCTAAGGAGTCTATTAGGAAGGTAGAAAATCATCTAGGCTTTAACTCCAAAAACCATAGACATATGCCTAGGAAGTCTCATTCCCAAAGAATAAATGAAAATTCAAAATTGGGAAGATTAGAACTAGAGAACCAAGCTTTGAGGTCAAGGCTTGAGAAAATGGAGAAGACCCTTGCAAGGATGCAAAATTCAATTAAAGGGTAAAATGGTCAAAATCAAAGGCCTAGGAAACAAGAACCCTCAAGGGGCAAGAAAGGTTTAGGTCACAAACCTAAGCCCAAGAAGACTTATCATAATGTTTCATTCGATTATGGAACTAAACCTTGGTCTAGGAAGGTCATGATTACTAGGGAAGTCATCCCTAAGGGTAACCAATGTGTGTGTCTAGTGGCTAGGGTTTCGAAGAAACCTAGGGAGGCCACTAAGAAGGTTACAAGGGGAGTCACCCCTAGAGCTAACCTAGGTAAGACCATAATGACCAAGGCTACCAAGCCTAGGAGGGTCATTAGGAGGGTATCTAGGGAGGTCATCCATAAGGAATACCTAGTAAACCCAAGGAGCTCAACTATGTTTTGGGTTCCTAGGAGCGTGATCAATTCACGCTAAATGGGTTAGGTTGTGCCAACTTTAAATGGATGGGTAGTTAACCTAACCATAGTAAAGGTGGCACTTTAGGTCATTTTCATGGTTATGAGTACCTTGGAAATATGGTTTGATCATAATCCTAAAAGCTTTTAGGATGTGCCAATATATTTTTGAAGATTATAAAAAATCAATTAAATTGACACAAATTAGGTTTAGAGGTCATAGTGTGTCATTTTGGGTTTTTGACGCACTTGGGAGAAAAGTGATAATATGGCAAAATAGATTTAACCTTAACAAATTGCAATTAATATTAAAATTTAGGTATTATATACCTTTATATTTTATTTGCCATGATTGATTTGTCATATAACATGTCATGATATCATATTTATTTTTATCATTTATATGTCATGATCATGCTTAGGTTTTAGTTTTAATGTCATGTATGCTTAGGTTATATCATATGTCATGACATCATGATCATTGGCCATGCTTATTTATGTTATCATTTATGCTATTATCATTCATGCTTTAATTAAAATTGATTTAAGGATAATGGCGTGACTTGAAGTCCCATGTATAAGAAAATCAAGTAGCGTTGCTTTAGAAAAATACATGAAACCTTAGTTTAAGATGAACAAAACCCACATCTCACATCAAATTGACATGAGTGTGTTTTCAAACACCCTAGACACATGTGAGATGCTAGGAAATGAGTTAAGTTCAAGGTGCATAGTTTTTGCATCTAGATGAACTCAAACTCATCTTATACCATGAGTGGATCATGGGGAAAGCTAATGTGCAAGTCATGTGCATTGAGCCCATCGATCATGATCCAATATAGTTTTTCAAAAATATTTTAAAATCATTTTAGAAAACCTTGGTGAAGTCTATCTTTTGATAGAAGTCACCATTAATGATGTTGATACAAAGAGGGCTCAAAACATTGAAGCTTTTCTTATTTTTGAACTTTGTATCAATTTCACTATTTTGTGGGTAAATTATTTTTCACATATTTTTCACCCATAATGTGTGTTATAATTATTATACATATGAATTTTCATGATTTTTTGATTTATTTATAATTAGTTATGATTTTTGAAAATTTAGATTCTGAAACTGAAATTCTGCATTTGCAGATATCAGTCAACTGGCGCTTGAGGTCAGTCAACTGATTACTATTAGAGTCGACCGCCAACGTGTTGGTGTAGGGGCACCAGATGATCAAACCTGTGTTTTGATTATGGCAAAGACATAAAGTTAAGATTACATCGTTATCTCACGAGCTGAATCGAGTGTGCAGAAAAGTGCTAAAGCTAGAGCTGAAGGCTAACGACACCCGGAGGAAGCCGCGGTGGTCGGGTGACACTCGAGTGATTTAGGAGGAAGCCAAAGGAATCGAGTGGAAGGCCGGAAGCGAAAATGACATAGTAAGTATCGAGGTAAAGCTTGTGTGTGTGAGAGTAAGAGAGGTCGTATCCTCCTTACGGGGATGATCTTAAGCGTAGATCCGACCAAAGACATCCTATAGATGGTCTAGGTCGAGATCGGATGGTCGACGACCATCGAAATAATGTTTTTGTTAAGCTAACTTTACCTTATGGCTAGCATCACCAATCGCCAACTGGAGGACTTGATGCCGTCCATCATCGATCGTCATGGTCGACATTCAATCGATGTTGACATCGGTCGATCGATGATTGCCATCACGATCGTGATGGTCAAGGATCAGCCTCGAGGAGTCAAGCTCTATCACCATTTTTCAAGGAGTCTTGTGCCCAATTTCGATTGGTTGAAGATCCTCTCGAAAAGGGGCTCAAGAGCTATAAAAAGGAGGGCGTCTCCTAGGGGTTTTCATCAATTCTAAGTGCTCAAAAGCCTCCGCAACACTGCGACTCTCCGACGACTCTACGACGAAGTGCTGTCAACAACCCTAGCTTAATTTCTATTCTCTAGTTGTTGGTATAATCTTACTTTGTCGTTTCTTTAATATTGCAATCCTTTTGTTAAGCGAGGTTTTCTATCGTTGCATTTTACCTTAATAGAAGAGAGGGTTTGTCTCTCTATCTTTTGCTTTCGAAGGTTTTGTAATCGTCAAACTCCTACCTCCAACGAGGAGGAGTGGTTTTAGTGAATTGCCCTCCGTACACGGTCTAGGACCGTTAGGGCCTTGGAGTAGTAGCCGAAGGCTACAAACCAAGAAAAAAATCCATTTGTCTCTCTTTATTTATCATTTATCTTTCCGCTGCAATTAATTGTCTACTCATGTTTTAACGAACGAAATGAAAGAAAAGTTTTATCGCTATTCACCCCCCCCCCTCTAGCGATCCGCTCGATCCAACAATTGGTATCAGTGTCACGCCCCGAGAGCATGCCGAGCCGAAAATCAAACGGACGGCATCTCCCCTGTACGTGGCAACATTTCGGGTTAATACAAGGCCCGTATGCCCACAATGACAACAATATATAAAAATATACCAAACCACAACAGTATATATATATCAAAACAACTACACGCAGCGGAAACGATACAACAACAACACAATCCTATACATGCATACCGGTTTGACTAACACATCACAACAATACAAAACTTCGACAAAAATCCGAATATACAACATGTACATCACGAAAACTCCAAAATACAATACACAACGGACGAAAAGCCCAAATACACACGGGAGCCTCGGAGGTGAGATGAGACGATGTCAGCCGGCGGTGCTCCAAGCCATCACGAAGTCTTCTACCTGTTACCTGGGCGACAGAAAACCCAGGGTCCATGGGGGGTGGTGAGTAAAACTCAGCAGGTAATAGAAAAACATGTATATATGTCATATCACATGTATTTTCAACTACAAACTCTAGAGGTACAACAGGTATATCAGCATAGTATATAAATACAAGCATATACCGACTAACCAAATAAACAACATAAAAATGCAGACATACCTGAAGTCTGCCACGCTACTCTGATCCAACCTGAACATATATCAAACATATATATATATATATATATATATATATATATATATATATATATAACAGGAAGAGTAGATCAACTCACAATATACTCTAGCTACAGGTCAAGGTATCTAATGGTCTGTCCAACCCATACCAAAGATCCTTAACAAATGCAAGAAACATGCATGAATATGATGTACACCCAAATGCAGCAAGCATAGTACAATCAAATGCAACATCACAATAATCATATATATATAGACTGTATCTATATATATATTAATCTCAACCATCCATATATATATATATACATACATATATGTATCTATATATGGTAATATGCAAAGCGCCATAAGATACGGCAATGCAGCATGCATGGTCATGCCTGCTCACCCCTACTCGCTACCACAACCCCAGTGTGGCCTAGGTGGCACGACATGACAACTGTCCCAACTCACACCAACCACTGCTATAGAGTGACCGAGTGGGCAGTATGATCAAGTAGCATATGAGCGTAAAGAGCTTGCTACACAATGGGGGTCCCTGCTGCTGGCCACTCTGACTAACACTATCAATGAGCGGTCGAGTACCATGCACCCAGGACAACTGTATGCAACTCCAACTACCACCGTCTATAGTGGTAGAGTGCAGCACAACAGATGCTCTGCCCTCACACCAGTTACTCCTCGAGGAGTGCTCTGGGAGGCAAGATGACTGACGACTCTCTCAACCCCAAGGGAGACTATGTCGTCAGAATGCATGAAAATGACATGTGTATGCTGTCACACGTACAACCATCTACCACAGACTCTCTGTTCAGCAAAGAGTCATACCCATCTAATCAATACTCTCTATCTTGTAGAGAGTTGTACTCAACAGATCGACGGACTCTCTATCCTGTAGAGAGTCATACTCAACTGATCATAACTCTCTCTTCAATAGAGAGTTGTACTCAACTGATCGACGCACTCTCTATCCAATAGAGAGTCGTACTCGACTGATCAACGCACTCTCTATCTGATAGAGAGTCGTACTCGACTGATCAACGCACTCTCTATCCGATAGAGAGTCGTACTCGACTAATCATACCAAGCTGGGACCACCGGTCCGCAGCGACACACTAATCACCCTTCACTTAACCATTACACAACTCATGGTTGGTAACAGTATGCAACATACAGGTATTGGAAGTAAATCCTACATTTAGGGCATTACCTACCCACAGATGACCTTTTTGCGAATTTATAAATTGGGTCATCACCCGTACTGACATTTACACCCTACTAAACATCTAGGCCAATTTACATCACATCTATAACTCCTAAATCATGATAGGGTATATGTGATATCAACAATTGAGCATAAATAAATCCAACGATAAGTTCAAGCATACGATAATAAGAGCAGGGTCAAGGTAATATGAACACCTAACATGCTCATATCTATGACTAAATCTGAATGCAATATATCTACCCAGACCAGATAGGAAATTACCCACCTGCTTTGTAGACACCAATCGTCTTCACGTTCATGAATATCTGCCTTGTATCATGTCCTGCACATATCACAACATTTATAGTTAAGTGCAAGCATACAACGAATGATCGACTTGAGTCCTACATTGACTTCGCATCTCGATCAACTAACTGAATATTTTCTTCCATTATCTCTTAATCACCATACCAACTGTCAATTTAATCATAGCTAATCAAGATAACTAAATAACATCTCAATCTACAGTTAACATATGTTTATAAGCATTAAGATTCAAACTCACCTGGTTACGCTTCAATCGTACAACCTCCTTGTCCACCTAATAGCACCCAATCTGAATCAATTAACCTCGTTCGTCCATACTAGTGAACTCGATCACATAACAAGCTACACCTATACAATTCATTAACAATTACTTACTGAGCTAACAATTAACTGTAGAACATAGCACACATCCATCATTTATTCAAATCCAAGCTTACCTAACACCACTTCATTCAGCCACAGCTCCTTGCTTCAATCAGACCAAAGTCCAATCAATTGAATTGGAGACAAACCCCACAATGGCCTGCCTTATCCCTGCTACATGCAAAATAGCCCAAATCTCTGTCCAAACACACCACAATTGTAACCTAGGAAACAACAAGATGGCTAAGAAATTACCCATAGATGTGAGAGTAGGTCCTTGAGTAAAACTCTCACAATCCACCGACAAAACCGTTGAACGACACCGGCGTAGCATTACCACCAGAACACACAATGGTTGCTGCTGCTGATTGAGGTGCAGATGGTTGTGATGTTCACAGAAGCAGCCAAGGAACAAGATGGATCCTGCAGTGATCAAATGAACCTAGCAATCGATCGGACCGCGCCCTTCCTTCCCATCTTTCGATCTCCTGGTGGAATCCCTAACCAAGGTATCTGTCGGCACATCACCAACCACAAGCCTTGACGGCGTAGGAAGGCCTCCGGTGTGAGTGGATACCACGAAAGATCAAGGAAGAAGAAATCAAGCGGTCAGAAATCAGATCAACCCGTCAACGATCGGCTCACGCGAAGAAGTCGGTGAGAGCCCAGAAAGGAATCGCACTGGCCTCTAGTCAAATCTTCCACCGGCATCAATTTCTCCCAAATCTATCTTGTTCGCCAGAAAACCTCATGCCAGTGTCAACGCCGCCGCCCTCCCTTCTGTGGTAACCCCTTGCTTCTACTTCGTCCACGAAGATCGTCGAAGCTTTCGGCTGCCGCTTGCTGCGAGGTGAGCGTCGAGGGAACGACGAGGGCAGAGAGGGGGAAAAACTCTGAGGTCGCAGCGAGCGAGAGCACGAGCAGAGATCAGGCTGGATCGACCGGAGGTCAGCACTGGTGGCAGTAACTCTCTGTCTCTCTCTCTCTCTCCCTCTCGCGGTGGCGATGTGTTAGGGCACCGTGAGCTTGGCGACGGCGAGCACGAGGAAGAAGACGCGATCGATCGGAGAAGAGAAAAGGCATTCGGGAATAAAACCGGAAGAAGTCGATCGGGCGAGAACGAAACAGCGAATGGAAATCGAGACTTAAAGGCCAACTGATTTGGTTGAACTTGCCCGAGTTTAACCTAAAGCTAACCTAGGTTAGCCCAATCACCTATTTAGACTTCAACCTTTCTCTCAAATGGTCATATGAGCTCCTATTGAATCCAGAAAAATTTCTGAAAATTCTTGAAAAATTCCACAAGCCAATTTCTTAAATTAACAAGGATATTTTTTGTTATTATTATTATTATTTTTTTTCCGGTATTTTACATTCTCCCCCACTAATAAAAATTTGGTCCCCAAACTTTGCACTTAAATATGAGAACCAACTCAAGAAATTTCTTGAACTACTACATGCCTCAAGTGAACAAATGAGGATATTGATCTCGGATACTATCTTCTAGCTCCCATGTAGTCTCCTCATCAGTCGGATACTGTCATCCAACCTTTACGAGTCGGATGGTCTTGTTCCGCTACTGTCGCTCCTTGCGACCCAGTTTCCACCCTAGAATCTTCTCGTAAGTCGCATTAGACTGAGGTAGAATTCGGAACCTCTTTCCGAACATAATCAACATGCGACACGTATTTCCTCAGTATAACAACAGGAAATACGTTGTGAGCACCCGCAAGTGTCGGAGGTAAAGCCAACTGACAAGCTACACCTCCATAATCCATGACACAAGATCTGAATAGATCCTCCAACGTTTGAATGTCATGTTCAGAAAGTCCATCAGTCCGCGGATGAAATGTTGCACTAAGCCGAAGCTCTGTGCCCATAGTCTGATGCAGACTCTACCAAAGTCGTGAGATAAAGCGTGGATCTCTATCAGATATGGTACTCAAAAATACCCCATACTATATGAAAATCTCTGGGCAGTCCAACTCTGTCAGATGATCCAACAAGTCCATTCCACGAATAGGCAAAAAGTGAGCTGATTTGGTTAGTCGATCCACAATCACCCAAATCGCATCATGTCCTTTACAGGTTCTAGGTAGTCTCATAACGAAAACCATCGTGATATACTCCCACTTCCATTCCGGAATCGGAATTTCCTAGAGCAATCCAGCGAGTTTCTGATGTTCAGACTTCGCCTACAGGTATACTAAAAATTGAGCAGCAAAATCTGCTATAACTCTCTTTATACCATTCCACCAGTATAAACATTTCAACTCTCGGTACATCTGAGTACCACCAAGGCATATAACCCATCTCGAATGATGTGATTTCTGTAGAAACTCTTCCTTAAACACTGTAACTCCGGAACCCACTATCCTTATCAGAGACGGGGAAAATTAGCTTCTCAAAAGAGAAGTCCATCTGTCGTCCAAAAATTCCACTCCACCACGCATTCTATAAGTGCATGGGAGACTATAGCGATCAATCTCTCAAGTTGCAACTGTTCGCGTATCAGCAACTCCATTGTAGCTACCCAGTAGCTAAAAATCCCATGACCATTCCTGATCCATACAATTACAAATCCAGATAATAACTATTAAAGTCACGTCATGTATATGACAAACTATCTCGTAGTTGTTTAATTGTCGTATGCATAAGATATGCCTCATTCATCTGCATCGGAATTATTTCGATCCCTGAAACGACGCATTTGCGTACATCATCCTTTTATCCACTCCGGAAGGATTAACTAATACTTGCGTAAAAGTTAACTGCCATTTAGGTCCTGTAAACTGGTTTCACCAGCTTCCGACTAAATGATTTCCAACATCACCTTTGTCAAACGAGTCTGTGGTATAGTAATGCTAAGATATTCTATCCACATCTACAGTACTAACCAAACCATACAAGGCAAACCACCATCTATGGTGGTCGAGTGCGCAACTCCAACTACCACTATCAACGGCTGTTACGCAACCCAACAAAATCGTGTCCAGGATACACGATTTTCAAATCCAGTGGCGACTAAATTGTTAATTAGTCTAACAACTTAATCAAAACTCATACAATTCATACCAAGTATGAAATTGTCGTCTCTACACACCTGCATCCCCTTTACTCTAGGCTGATGATATATCAATCATCATGACAACAATGATAATTGTATGACACCATGTCACTACAATATCAATCCTCCAGTCGTAAACCAACCCTAGAGTATACACAGGTGTCTTTGGCTGATCTCAATAGATCATCTATCCACAACTAAGGATATTCTTCACAACAACTACTGTATTCCATCATCGATAATCGATGCATACTTTCAAAGGTTCATCTCTCTTTCAACAAAGAGTTCCGGATCTTCTCAAGGAGGAATACTGGGATAGATAAATATCCCCTCCAACATCTCCTATAATCGCAACTCACGTTCTTCCAATTCTTTTATAGTGTTTAACAACACTGATACCAACAAAAATATCACTCGATATGTGATCTTCGATACTGGACTATTTCCACAATCATTTCGATCGCCTACTCCACTTGCCTATACAACGGCAAACCTTGAAGTTCATCCAAAACTACATCCGAATACTCTCAGATTATATGCACATCCGAGAGCATATCGTACCATACTTCCAACAATTTAACCATCCGTAAGGATATGTATACAGTAAAAGTATGTCTATCAAAGTCTAAGGACATCCCTTGACTTCTTAATTGTTGATCCACATCTCACCAGACGGTAGAGATACTACCGACCCAGAAGTCGATGTAAAGGACTCTTCTAATCCAACTAAGAATGTTCTAGACAAAGATACCCGTAAACTACAAGTATCTCTTATTGGGATGTATACTGAAAGCCTAGCTTTTTTTGTATGAACATTTCTCCTATTTTGAAATAAGAATCACATGATCATTGTTTGCACTTTATATTTATTATATGTGTGCATATTGTCTAATATTTTACATTGTAGATAACATGGTACTTGGTGTGGCACAGAAGATCATGTTATCAGTCCCTTGTAGAATATAAGTAGAGGCTCACAACCAAAATGGTTTTGGACAAACAATTGGCATGGTTGTAGTGTAGCTTGGTAATGTTTTGTCTTGAACATAGAGTTACACTAGTACACTTAGGTGTATTGAGCAGGACCGACATAGAGGTGATTCAATTTATTGCTGACTACATAATTGAATCGGACCTCGGATATTATGTTATACATGCTCTTAATCCCGATATAATAATGGGCACATATACTTAGTATTTATTTCTTTGATTTACCAAAGGGTGAGATTTCTATGGATTAAATTAATATGCCCGGTAAGTTGGGAAATGATATTATTTACATGGTGTGCCGTTGATTATAGGAGGAAACCGTGTCCTATATATTAGGTTGATGATGTCCCCTTGAGGAGCTCATAAGGTTCATCATGTAAACCCTGCAGGTTGACTTAGTCAACATGATGATAAGGTTGAGTGGTACTACTCGAGGAGTTAGATGTTAATTGATTGATGGTCAGTAAATCAATCAATTGACAGACATTCGATATCTTAAACACGGGGAGATGGATGTACAAATAATATATGGAGCCCATATTAATTTATGGGGGTTGGTGAGGTAATTCAATGATGATCCTCTAGTGGAATGGAACATCATTGATGGATCAAGTTTGTGTGGTTCCGATCCATCGGGTGGCCAAGATCCAACTCCTCCTCATGGTCCCTATCGTAGCCTAATATAATCCTCATGAAGTCTAGATCCAATGATGGAAAACAAATCTCTAGAACCGACGGTTGAGATTAAATCTCTAAGACTGACGGTGGAGATTAAATCTCTAAATTTGACGGTTGAGATTAAATCTCTAGAACCGACGGTTGAGATTAAATCTCTAGAACCGACGGTTGAGATTAAATCCCTAGATCCGACGGTTGAGATTAAATCTCTAGAACCGACGGTTGAGATTAAATCCCTAGAATCGACGGTTGAGATTAAATCTCTAGATCTGATGGTTGAGATTAAATCTCTAGATCCGACGGTTGAGATTAAATCTCTAGATCCGACGGTTGAGATTAAATCCCTAGAACCAACGGTGGAGATTAAACCAAGGCTTATCCCTAACTCTATAAAAGGGTGGCTTAGGGTGGGCGGCAAGAGGTGGTTGGTTTTTGAGGGAGATTAGGATTTGCCAATCAAAAGGTTAGGCGGCAAGAAACCCTAGGAGGATTAGGGTTTTGCCTATCTTTTGTTGGGCGGCAAGAAACCCTAGAAGGTTAGGAGGTTGGGCGGCTAGGGTTTGGAAGCTAAGGTGGGCGGCAACTATAGGAGAGGTGTTCTTCTTCTTCCTAAGGGGTGGCCGACTCCTACCTCTTCTTCCTTCTACCTTGGTCGGGGCTCAACCGATTTCCTCTTCTCCTCTTCTTTTCCTCTTGGCCGACGGCACAAAGGAGCTAGGGATTGTTCCCTAGTTCGGTTCCTTGGTTGGCCATCTTTTTATTTCCATTCTTGGGGCCGATGGAATCAATCCTTTGTGGATTGGTGGTTGGCTCAAGCAAGAAGGGAAGGAGAGTTCTTCTTTCTTTCGATTGAAGAAGATCTAGGAAGCTTCAACTTGTGGAGGATCTTCGCCCACACGAAGTCTACAAGGAGGTTAGGACATATGATAGAAGATCGAGAGGTATAAAACTTTTACAAGTTTTATTATTGATCTTTGCATGTTCTTATTTATATGTTAGTATGTGTTGATTATACATGTCTATATCCATATGTATTTGTATAATCATGGACCCCAAAGATAAACACAAAAACCGACGATCCGTCCGTCGTCTCTTCCGCGGCTAACCGACTAGAAGAGTTTTGTTGCTTGAACAACTAGTTTGTTCAAGCGATCACTCAAGTCGTTAGCACGACGATGAATTGGTTGAGCTTAGGAAACTCATCCCATCTGGATTAGTTTTCATTAGTGAAAATTTTAATCCGGGGACATGGGAGCCAATGAGCCTCCAAGCCATGCCATCATCTCTCAACATATTAACCTAGAGGGTAAACTAAAGTAATACCCTGAATGATCAATTATTTGTCGATCCGATCCAAAGGCTCCCCGCAGGTCTCAACCTTTCTCTGAAGAGAACAAGATCAGATCCAATAATCTGCGATAAAGCAGTCGTATTTCTATGATGAATAACCCGAGGATTTTCCCAGATCGTCTGATCCCATCACTTAATGCTATGAGTTGTAATTGTAGGATACCGAATAGATACAACCATCATCGTATACTCTTTCCTCTGTACAAGGCAAATCACATCTGGAGGTAACTCTTGTTGTCGTCTGAATCTTCTAAGATGTCTTCTGCTGATGCTGCTTCTGTGCTGATCTCTGCTGAAGGGGGAGTATCAAGGAACTCCAACCATGCCTGAGGTAGTAGGTTGTTGTTGATGAGATAACCCAATCTTCGGTGTTGATCTCTGTTGTCGAGACGGTGCATCATCCTCCAGGAATACCATCGATAGTCTTCAACTGAGTCTTCAAAGTATACCTCCTCCACTGTATTGGTTGCTCATAATAGCAATAGATGAAATGATCCAACGGATAATCTGACTTCACGTGTCTTCGTGATCCGCACTGCACGCACATAATCCCTCCGGAGTCTTTGTTCTGATTTTTTTTCTGATATCCACGAGAACATCCTGATGATCTGCGGTTGGTCTTCTATAATCATAACATAGCTCAAGGCTTATGACTTCGATCTTGCTCCTTTATCCAACAGTCGGAGACTTCTTATTCCAACATCTGACTTGCAATGTCTGATATCAATCTTCATCTCCTAACACTTGTACGGAGTCATTTCTAAACTCCTGTCTCAATCCAACATCTTCGGACAGGATCTGATAGAAGATCCCGACATCCTAATACAACTATAAGCCAATAACTCTTGGTGGCTTAAATCATCCATTCATCTTCTTGAGCTATTAGGTGGCTGTAACCTCCGCAAGTCTCACGACTCTGCACAGTATACTATTACTAACCGATCACCCTTTCTTGAGGCTCAAGAATTCCTTACAATGTATCACTAAAAGTGACCCGGGGAAATACTCTCTTTCAACATCACTAAACAATGATCAAGTGATATATTATTTCCCGAAGATTATTTTATGCATTTATCACCAAATACCGGCTTGATCCCGATAATGGTATGCAAACAACTCTTCTTTCTCGGTATAACATGAGTTAAGTACTCAAAAGTACCCTCAAAGTTATACAACTCCATACGAACAACTCAGGGATAAAATCCCTATGAAACACCGTAACCTAGCCTTCCGCTATCTGCATCACAATAGTCTACAAGTCTGTTCATTACCCACAGGTAATGATCTAACTAGCACAGTTAGTGGAAATCTCTAAGACTGTAGTCTCTGATTTCCATAATAAATGTGACGACTTGGCCCCTGTTTTCCGACTCGGTATCAGTCGGCTCTCAAAGGTAAATCATCTTTTCGACACAGGTTCAAGACTCACAAACTTAACAGGTCGTTTCCGGGGTCAACTCATACCACGGTTACGAACAATAATCGACACACTACAGGTTCCCGACAATAACTCGACTCAAAAACAACATAGTATGGCATCGCAGAACCTTGGGCTCTGATACCACTAAAGTTGTCACGTCCCGAGAGCATGCCGAACCGAAAATCAAACGGACGACATCTCCCCTGTACGTGGCAACATTTCGGGTTAATACAAGGCCCGTAGGTCCACAATGACAACAATATATAAAAATATACCAAACCACAATAGTATATATATATCAAAACAACTACACACAGTGGAAACAATACAACAACAACACAATCCTACACATGCATACCGGTATGACTAACACATCACAACAATACAAAACTTTGACAAAAATCCGAATATACAACATGTACATCACGAAAACTTCAAAATACAATACACAACGGACGGAAAACCCAAATACACACGGGAGCCTCGGAGGTGAGATGAGACGATGTCAGCCGGCGGTGCTCCAAGCCGTCACGAAGTCTTCTACCTGTTACCTGGGCGACAGAAAACCCAGGGTCCGTGGGGGGTGGTGAGTAAAACTCATCAGGTAATAGAAAAACATGTATATATGTCATATCACATGTATTTTCAACTACATACTCTAGAGGTACAACAGGTAGATCAACATAGTATATAAATACAAGCATATACCGACTAACTAAATAAACAACATAAAAATGCAGACATACCTGAAGTCTGCCACGCTACTCTGATCCAACCTGAACATATATCAAACATATATATATATATAACAGGAAGAGTAGATCAACTCACAATATACTCTAGCTATAGGTCAAGGTATCTAATGGTCTGTCCAACCCATACCAGTATCTGACACAATCGTATAACAAATGCAAGAAACATGCATGAATATGATGTACACCCAAATGCAACAAGCATAGTACAATCAAATGCAACATCACAATAATCATATATATATAGACTGTATCTATATATATATTAATCTCAACCATCCATATATATATATATACATACATATATGTATCTATATATGGTAATATGCAAAGCACCATAAGATACGACAATGCAACATGCATGGTCATGCCTGCTCACCCCTACTCGCTACCATGACCCCAATGTGGCCTAGGTGGCACGACATGACAATTGTCCCAACTCACACTAACCACTGCTATAGAGTGGCCGAGGGGGCAGTATGATCAAGTAGCATATGAGCGTAAAGAGCTCGCTACACAACGGGGGTCCCTGTTGCTGGCCACTCCGACTAACACTGCCAATGAGTGGTCGAGTACCATGCACCCAGGACAACTGCACGCAACTCCAACTACCACCGTCTATAGTGGTAGAGTGCAGCAACAGCGTATGCTCGCCTCACACCGCATTACTCCTCGAGGAGTGCTCTGGGAGGCAAGATGACTGACGACTCTCTCAACCCCAAGGGAGACTATGTCGTCAGAATGCATGCAAATGACATGTGTTTCTTGTCACACGTACAGCCATCTACCATAGACTCTCTGTTCAGCAAAGAGTCATACCCATCTAATCAATACTCTCTATCCTGTAGAGAGTTGTACTCAACAGATCGACGGACTCTCTATCCTGTAGAGAGTCGTACTCAACTGACCATAACTCTCTCTCCAATAGAGAGTCATACTCAACTGATCGACGCACTCTCTATTCAATAGAGAGTCGTACTCAACTGATCAACGCACTCTCTATCCGATAGAGAGTCGTACTCGACTAATCATACCAAGCTGGGACCACCGATCCGCAGCGACACACTAATCACCCTTCACTTAACCATTACACAACTCATGGTTGGTAACAGTATGCAACATACAGGTATTGGAAGTAAATCCTACATTTAGGGCATTACCTATCCACAGATGACCTTTTTGCCAATTTATAAATTGGGTCGTCACCCGTACTGACATTTTCACCCTACTAAACATCTAGGCCAATTTACATCACATCTATAACTCCTAAATCATGATAGGGTATATGTGATATCAACAATGGAGCATAAATAAATTCAACGATAAGTTCAAGCATACGATAATAAGAGCAGGGTCAAGGTAATATGAACACCTAACATGCTCATATCTATGACTAAATCTAAATGCAATACATATACCCGGACCAGGTAGGAAATTACCCACCTGCTTTGTAGACACCAATCGTCTTCACGTTCATGAATATCTACCTTGCATCATGTCCTGCACATATCACAACATTTATAGTTAAGTGCAAGCATACAACGAATGATCGACTCGAGTCCTACATTGACTTCGCATCTCGATCAACTAACTAAATAGTTTCTTCCATTATCTCTTAATCACCATACCAACTGTCAATTTAATCATAGCTAATCAAGCTAACTAAATAACATCTCAATCTATAGTTAACATATGTTCATAAGCATTAAGATTCAGACTCACCTGGTTACGCTTCAATCGCACAACCTCCTTGTCCACCTAATAGCACCCAATCTGAATCAATTAATCTCGTTCGTCCATACTAGTGAACTCGATCACATAACAAGCTACACCTATACAATTCATTAACAATTACTTACTGAGCTAACAATTAACTGTAGAACATAGCACACATCCATCATTTATTCAAATCCAAGCTTACCTAACACCACTTCATTCAGCCACAGCTCCTTGCTTCAATCGCATCAAGTCCAATCAATCAATCGAGACAAACCCCACAATGGCCTGCCTTATCCCTGCTACATGCAAAATAGCCCAAATCTCTATCCAAACACACCACAATTGTAACCTAGAAAACAATAAGATGGCTAAGAAATTACCCATAGATGTGAGAGTAGGTCCTTGAGTAAAACTCTCACAATCCACCGACAAAAGCCGTTGAACGACACCAGCGTAGCATTACTACCAGAACACAAAATGGTTGCTACTGCTGATTGAGGTGCAGATGGTTGTGATGTTCACAGAAGCAGCCAAGGAACAAGATGGATCCCGCAGTGATCAAATGAACCTAGCAATCGATCGGACTGTGCCCTTCCTTCCCATCTTTCGATCTCTTGGTGGAATCCCTAACCAAGGCATCTATCGGCACATCACCAACCACAAGCCTTGACGGCGTAGGAAGGCCTCTGGTGTGAGTGGATACCACGAAAGATCAAGGAAGAAGAAACAAGCGATCGGAAATCAGACCAACCCGTCAACGATCAGCTCACGCGAAGAAGTCGGCGAGAGCCCGGAGAGGAATCGCACTGGCCTCTAGTCAAATCTTCCACCAGCATCATTTTCTCCCAAATCTATCTTGTTCGCCGGAAAACCTCATGCCAGTGTCAATGCCGCCGCCCTCCCTTCTGTGGTAACCCCTTGCTCCCACTTCGTCCATGAAGATCGTCGAAGCTATTGGCTGCCGCTTGCTGCGAGGTGAGCGTCGAGGGAACGGCGAGGGCAGAGAGGGGGAAAAACTCTGAGGTCGCAGCGAGCGAGACCACGAGCAGAGATCAGGCTGGATCGGCCAGAGGTCAGCACCGACGGCAGCAACTCTCTCTCTCTCTCTCTCTCTCTCTCTCTCTCTCTCTCTCTCTCTCTCTCTCTCTCTCTCTCTCACGGCAGCGATGCGTTAGGGCACCGCGAGCTCGGCGACGGCGAGCGCGAGGAAGAAGACGCGATCGATCGGAGAGGAGAAAAGGCGTTCGGGAATAAAATGGAAAGAAGTCGATCGGGCGAGAACGAAACGGCGAATTGAAATCGAGACTTAAAGGCCAACTGATTTGGTTGAACTAGCCCGAGTTTAACCTAAAGCTAACCTAGGTTAGCCCAATCACCTATTTAGACTTCAATCTTTCTCTCAAATGGTCATATGAGCTCCTATTGAATCCAGAAAAATTTCTGAAAATTCTTGAAAAATTCCACAAGCCAATTTCTTAAATTAACAAGGATATTTTCTGTTATTATTATTATTTTTTTCTGGTATTTTACAATCAGAGACGGAGGCGCTAAGATTTGGTGAATCCACCAATCTAGCATTTTTACAGATTTGTTTTTGAATTTTATAGATTTTTTTTCGCTCGTTTAAACTTTCTCCCGCACTACTAATCCAAGACGAAGTTTTGGTACTTTTCTTTGTGTTTTGTTTTGCAAGTATTCGCTTTTGGAGTAGCCGACGGTAAAACGGGCATAACTTTTCGTACAAGTTGACCCACAAAATGGGCTACCAACCAAAATGAATCTCTCTGAGAGATCTACACTTCTTATGAGGGTTTACCCTTGTAACAAGCTGTATTAATTCCCAAAAACCGATGTTTAGTACCCTTTCGTGGACATCGAAGGTTGTAAGTGCTCATCTTTGATTTTAGTTGGTTATTTCTCGTATATTCCTTTTGTTTCTTTTCATTTCCTACGTCGCTAATCCAAGGAAAAGTCTTGGAACCTTTTTCGTGTTTTTTTATTATTTTGTGTGCAAGGTTTTCCTTCCAAATGGCCCACATTGAGGGGTACAACACCATCTGACCTCCGTTCTTTAACGGAGATGATTTCCGTTATTGGAAAGGTCGGATGGAGTGTTTTATAAAAACACAAGTCGAGACTTGGATAATCATCCAAACTGGCTTTGCTCTACCCACCAATGATCAAGGCGATCCCTTGGATTTCAACAAGTGGACCAATGCAACCAAGAGGCAAATCGAAGCCGATGTAAAGGCGACCCAAATGTTGCAGTGCGGTCTGTCCAAAGAGGAGCTCAACCGCATCGGACCCTTCATCAGCGCAAAGGACCTGTGGAACAAATTAATCGAGCTACACGAAGGAACGTCCGATGCTAAGGTATGTAAACGTGACATTCTTTTCAATAAGTTGTATAACCTTAAGATGTAGGAACACGAGATGACGATGCAACTACACGCCCGCATCCAGAACATTGTCAATGACTTGCACACTATCGGACACAAGGTCGAAAACCGCGACCTTCTAAGGTACGTTCTTAATTCATTTCCTAGGACTACCTTGTGGGTATCCATGGTCGATGCCTACAAGATCTCTAAGGACCTTTCGAAGCTTAGGTTAGATGAGTTATTTTCCGAGTTTGAACTTCACGAGCAGACTAACATGGTCCGGGCCGAGAAAGTTATTGCTCTATTTGCAGGACAAAGAAAAAAGCCATCTACCAGGCAAGAAGATGGACTCAAACCCAAAGACTAATCAGAGTCCGAATCCGAAGAGGTGGAAGCAATAGTGAACGTAGTGCGGAAGATCGTTCGGAGGGAAAGGAGGCTACTAAAGAACCAAAAGAGGGAACAATTCAAATCAAATCAAAAGAAGGCTTTTCATGCAACATGGGACAACGAAGAAGGCATCGTCATAGCGTGTATGGCAAGACCCGAAGAGTCCGAGTCAGAGTCCGAATCCGAATCCAATAACAACACAGACTCCGAACTCGAGGACTATTTCGAGAAGCAACTCAAAACCAGACCAAAAGGGAAAATTAAGGTTAGACGCTCACTAATTCATACGCTTTACAATACAATTAAATTTCTAACTAGGAAATTAGCTAAATTTGAGTCTAGGGTCGAGTCCTTGGTTGAGGAGGTTGAAACCCTCAAACAAGAGACACCCCTAAACTCTTCGACTAGTCGAGTTCAAGAGGAGGACTCAACTCGAGTTGAAAAACTCGAAGAAGAGAACTCTCTCTTGAAAGGACGAGTCCAAGAGCTCGAAGATCGGTTGAATAAGTTCTCAACGGGGTCCAAGAATCTTAACCGACTTCTTGGAACTCAGAGAGTCGTGTACAACAGAGCCGGACTCGGATATAGCTCAAAGAATATGAATAGATCTTACATTTCTATCGTAAACCGTAGTCATCATCGAGTCCAAGCGTGGGTCCCAAAAACTTTATTAAACTCACATATAAGGACCAATAGGTTTTGGATTCCCCAAGATTAAGTTCATTACTTGACCAGACCATACTAGTTCAATGATCCAGGGGGAGCTAATACCAAAATAGTATATCCGGTAACCTAAACCTCTTATTTTGTTTAGAATGGTTAGATAGGACTATAACTCGTCAATGCTTGATAACATAATACCAGAACACGGCGAGATGATAGTACGCTAGGAAAATGGAGTCTCGTGTATTCGAGCTAGATAAGGCGTATCTAGTTCGGTTCACTTGACCGAGTGGAACTAGCTGAAGCTACCTCATCGTATCCTAGACTAGTTAGACCAGGAAGTGGTCTTAGGTGAGTTAAGTTACTATTTTCTCGAAATTGTCTTTGTCTAAGGAAGTGGTCATTTTTCTGATCAAAGAAGGCCCCTATCCCTCGCCACGACCTGGAAGCCAAGATCTTGAAAAGTTGACTTGATGAGCTTAGGATCAAATCTGAATCTAACGCAAGGTTGACCAATTTCAAATCATTAAATTTAATCAAGATAAAATTGGAATCATCTCACACAACATATAAGGTGAACCAATTCTAAGACACTTAGAATGGGTGAGATGAATAAGGAATAATTTCAATTCACATAATCCTTTCAAAAATGTTATCTATTTTTCAAACTATCAAGATTAAACATTTACCTATACTCGGACAAAACTCTAAATATACAACCTTCTAGGTCAATGTTTAGCGCCCCCTAACTCTTTTGTACCTTATATACTTAATTAAGGGGGAGAGCAAACTAACCCTAAGGGTTATATATTTTAAAAAGTTATTAGCGTATAAGTATTTTGAAACTCAATGCTAATTTTATAAGTATTTTTGAAAATCAAATTAGTCTCAAGACTTATATTGTTGGTGCAGAGGGTTATACCTCGAACCAAAGTAAATCGAGACACATGTCTGGACTCATGTTAGATAATCTTTAAGCATGCTATTTTTTTTGTTAAAAACCCCTACTTTTTATATTATACAACCCCAATTTTTTTTTATTTATGGAAAAAGGGGGAGAAGAGCACAAGTTAAGGGGGAGAACACAAATTTAAAATTTTTAAGATTAACTTTTTGTTCTAAAACTCACCTAAGGATATGGGGGAATTGATTATAATGAGTGCATCATTTACATTTACTCATTTTCCACATTACATTTTCCCTTAACTTTGCGTTAAGTTTGTCATAGATCAAAAAGGGGGAGATTGTTGGTGCAGGGGCACAAGATGATCAAACCTATGTTTTGATTATGGCAAAGACGCAAAGTTAAGATTACATCGTTATCTCACGAGCTGAATCGAGTGTGCCGAAAAGTGCTAAAGCTGGAGCTGAAGGCTAGCGACACCCGAAGGAAGTCACGGTGGTCGGGCGACACTCGAGTGATTTCGGAGGAAGCCGAAGGAATTGAGTGGAAGGCCGAAAGTGAAAATGACATAGTAAGTATCGAGGTAAAGCTCGTGTGTGTAAGAGTAAGAGAGGTCGTATCCTCCTTACGGGGATGATCTTAAGCGTATATCCGACCAAAGACATCCTATAGATGGTCTAGGTCGAGATTGGACGGTCGGTGGCCATCGAAATAATGTTTTTGTTAATCTAACTTTACCTTGCAGCTAGCATCGATGGCGCCACTTGAGGAGGACTCATTCGTCCATCGATCATTGCCTGTGGTCGACATTGGGTGATGCTTCCATCAGTCGACTAATGATGGCCATCAGTCGACTGATGGTCAATGATCAACCTCGAGGAGTCAAGCTCTATCACCATTTTTCAAGGAGTCTTGTGCCCAATTTCTATTGGTTGAAGATCCTCTCAAAAAGGGGCTCAAGGGATATAAAAGAAGGGTCTCTCCTAGGGTTTTTCATCAATTCTAAGTGCTCAAAAGCCTCCGCAACGCTGCGACTCTCCGACGACTCTACGACGAAGTGCTGTCAACAACCCTAGCTTAATTTCTATTCTCTAGTTGTTGGTATAATCTTACTTTGTCGTTTCTTTAATATTGCAATCCTTTTGTTAATCGAGGTTTTCTATCGTTGCATTTTACCTTAATAGAAGAGAGGGTTTGTCTCTCTATCTTTTGCTTTCGAAGGTTTTGTAATCGTCAAACTCCTACCTCCAACGAGGAGGAGTGGTTTTAGTGAATTGCCCTCCGTACACGGTCTAGGAACGTTAGGGCCTTGGAGTAGTAGCCGAAGGCTACGAACCAAGTAAAAATCCATTTGTCTCTCTTTATTTATCATTTATCTTTCAGCTATAATTAATTGTCTACTCGTGTTTTAACGAACGAAATGAAAGAAAAGTTTTATCGCTATTCACCCCCCTCTAGCGATCCGCTCGATCCAACACAACGCTGATTTCAGGCAAACAAGGATGTTTAGCCCATATTTCAGTCATGTTAGGCTACCCTAACTGCTCATAACCCTAGGATATTATTTGGGAAGCATTGGAAAGGGTGAAAAACCATTGGATATGGACTAGGAGAGTTGTTTAGGGTGTGTATCAATTTTAAGGTGTGTGAAAGTTCATGGTTGAACTTTTACTCTTAATTTTGATGGTTTAGTGTTCCTATAGGCTTAGGGACTCTCTAAGGACATTGTTGGTGCAATGGTCAAGGGAGAGCAAGCCTTTAGGGGGAGGTATCCATCGTGGGATGATGGATGTGTTCATCCTCATGAGGGGGAGAAATGGGAATGTGAGATGCCCAATTTGGAAATTGGGAGAGTTTATAGGAAGCCTCTCTTAAGTGATATGGGACTTATCACTAGGAAGAGTGAAGACATCCTAGATGTTTTAGACCAAGGGAGAGATTGTAAGATCTCATTGGGATATGAGACATTGACCTCTTTGAGAAGAACCTTTTTGATGTATGTCAAAAAGGGGGAGAATTTATAGGAGAAGTTATGGGAGAATTTGGGATTACCAATTTGGGAGAATTAGTAAGGAGATTTGAGTTAGGTGGCCTAACTCAATGTTTTGTTTGTGGTTTTTGTCAAACATCAAAAAGGGAGAGATTGTTGGTGCAATCAGCCCAGGTCATAATTGACCAGACTTGAGTTGGACTCGAGTAGTGTTTTGATGTTTGACAATGTTTTAGGGAGATTATTGGTGCAATCGACTCAGGTCATGATTGACCGGACTCGAGTTTGACTCGAGGGGTATTTTGATGTTTGACGATGGTTTGACCATTGTTTGACTATATGGTTGACATGGGGTTAACCATATGATGAAAAGTCCAAGCTTGAGTCTTGGCAATTGGAAAGTCCAACATGGGTTGGCAAGGGAAAGTCCAAGCTTGAGTCTTGGCAAATGGAAAGTCCAACATGGGTTGGCAAGGAAAGTCCAATGGGTGATATTGATGGTGTAAAGTCCAAGCGGGAGTCTTGACAGCATAAGTCCAATGGTTGACTGTGTAAAGTCTAAGAAGAAGTCTTGGCAGTGTAAGCCCAATGTGCCTTGGCTGTGAAGACCACATTAGCATGACAATAGCTGATGGAAGCACCTGAAGGCTAGCATATAGATGAACAAGTCATGGATGACTTGGAGGGATCTAATAGGCGTGAGGCTGCGGAGGTGGCTAGAAGGCTTAGATCTAGGCTAAGGGTGGTCTAGCAAGTATGAGGGCATCATACTTGGTGTTAAAATCTCATGGATGAGGTTATCAGTCGACTAATATTATGGGCAGTCGATTGATGTGAGTCGACTAGTGTTCGACTGCAGGAAATAGCCTAGCAGTCGACTTCCAGCATTGGGCAGTCGACTGATATGTAGGGTAGTCGACTGATGGTTGGGTTTTCGGGAATAGAATGTTTCTGAGTCGACTGTTATGGTTTGACAGTCGAGTGATGATTCGATCAGTCGACTGATGGGCATGATCAGTCGACTGATCGTCTATCCGTTGGAACTTATCCAACGTGGCTCGGGCCGATATGAGACAACGGCTACAGGAGCAGTCGACTGATGGTCTTGATCAGTCGACTGATAGGCGAAATCCAGCCCGAATGCAGGTTATAAAAGTAGCTCATTGAGAAGGATTTGGCTAAGGTTTCTTGAGGCGATTTGGAGGTGATTTGCTGCTGCAATCCAGACCTTCAAGAAAACTATTCTCAAGCAACCAAAAGCAAGCAATCAAAGATCTCTTGTAAAGTGTTTTTCTTTACTTGTATTTGCTTGCATTTATTGTATTACTTTATGTAATTGCTTGTACGAGGTTTCTCCACCTCCGACGTGTTGTTGAGAAGGAGTATTACTGATCAGTGGTGTTGGTTGCATCGCTAGAGCTCATTTGAGCTCACCCTGTGGAGTAGGAACCTTGAGGTTCCAAACCATGTTATATCTCGTGTACTTGTGATTGTGTTATATATTTGTTTGTATCATTTCTATATTCCGCTGCGTACTAACGATCATAGGCAAGCACATGAACGAATTCCATCAACGTCTACGAAAATGCTATTCACTCCCCCTCTAGTAGTCATCAACGTTCCAACACTATTTTCACAATTTATCTAAAACTCAACCTTGAGTTTATCAAGGTAGACCTCTCCCCCTTTCTCCAATCATTTATTAACTCCTTTCCTTAATCTAGGGAAGTCCCTCTCCTTCTTAAGGAAATGTATCTTTCTAAATCATGGTCAATCAATTACGTTTAAGAACGATCTCCCCTTTAAATAATACTTCTTCTTTTAAATCGAGGGGGTCTCTCCATTAATTATTGTACCAATAATCTTCTTTATCAACAATCTCTCAATCTCTCTCCCAAAATTTTTGATCATTAATTAGGAGTATTTAATTTGTGTTTATTAGGTCTAAAGTTCAATCTTAAACTTCTACCTTTCCCTTGATCTAATCTCTTCACTATCTCAATGTTTTTACCCTTAGTTTATACCAACAAACTCCCTTTCATACTTAACAAAATATACTAAGAGTTTAGGAATATTAATAGGACGGGGTTAATTTTCAATTGTATCAAAAAATTCACAATGCTTCTATTACTATACTAGTTGATTGAAATGTATTTCTTGTCTATTGCCCCCTTTATTACTTAATTAATTCTGTAAATCAATTGTTGTTTGAGTTTTCAGTATTTCAAAATAAGAAATCATAAATAGTTTTATAAAATTTTAAAAAATCATGCAAGCATTATTTATATGGTGAGTTAGAGTAAAATCCCTTTGCTCTTGTTTATATTTGGATTCAATCCTTACATATTTTTTTTAGGATTTGATACTTGACAACCACCCCATCTTAGTTTTAACTCCCTATAAGGCTGAATTTCTATTTTTACCCTTTTCATTTACATAGGTTTGATTAATTTTTTCATCCATCTTCTCCCACCGATTCATCTTGCAACAACCCATCTTCTTCCCTCCCCCCTAACGGAAACTCTCGGTTGATCCCGACCAAACCATTTGCTTGCACCCTTGAAAACCATCGGCTCTCCTACCTTGACCATTAGCGACCTACGACAGCAAATGTGATAGCAGTGATTTTCTTCCCAACAAGTCATCGTCTTTCCTCCCCCCAACGGTAACCCTAAACACTTGATTCATCCCTCACTTGACCAAACCGTTTGCTCACTCCCTTGAAAACTACTTTGTCTCCCTTATTTCAACCACTAGCGACCCACGACAGCAAGCAAATGCGATAGGAGTGAGAAAGCAAGTGCATAAAAAAGATTAAATAAGGTAAATATGCTTGATTACATACAATTTTGGATAATTTTATTATGATAATTACATAAATTTTTTTATTGATACAAAGAATATCTAATTTGAGTCAATAGGTATTTGATTTTGTGCTTGAAATATTCTGATTTGATTTTTGGGAATGTAAAAAAATTATACTTTGAAGTTAATAATAATGGCTTTTGTTTGACGTTCATGAAGTAAAAATATGATACCTAAATTGTTGCAGAAGATTTTGTACCTAATATGAGTCAATAGATACTTATTTTAGCTCATTAAATACTCTGATTCGATTGTTAGTTGTGTTATTCATGAAATAAAATAATGATACTGAAATTTTTAGAAAAAGTACTTAATGTTAGTCAATCGATACCTGTTTTGCCCTTTTAAATACCAAAATTTGATTATTTGGGGATGTCAAAAAAATTATTTAAAAGTTAATATTAAGTGACTTATGTTTGTGGCCTTTGTCAATCGGTTCTTATTGTGGTACTGATTTTACATACAATTTTGGGTAAATTTTTTGTGATAATTACATATTTTTTTTATTGGTATAAAGAGAATCTAATTTGAGTCAATAGATATTTGATTTTGTGCCTGAAATATTCTGAATCGATTATTGGTGCTGTAAAGAAATTATACTTTGAAGTTAATAATATTGGATTTTGTTTGATGTTCATGACGTAAAAATATGATACCTAAATTGCTACAAAAGATTTTATATCTAATGTGAGTCAATAGGTACTTATTTTGGCTTATTAAATACCCTGATTCGATTTTTATTTGTGTTATTCATGAAATAAAACAATGATACCTAAATTGGTAGAAAAAGTACTTAATGTTAGTCAATCAATACTTTTTTTAGCCATTTAAATACTAAAAATTGATTATTTGAGGATGTCAAAAAAATTATTTAAAAGTTAATATTAAGTGGCATATGTTTGTGGCTTTCGTCAATCGATACTTATTGTGGTACTGATTTTGCCCTATATTGCTTAATGTATTACCTATATTAATATGTCATGTTGTGTTTCTTATTAACTTATTTTATGGAAATATCTATTGAAATTATTGCTAATTAAGTTTTTTGTGAATTAGAAATGACAAGGACTAAAAAACACACGGATGATAATGATGGAGATATTGGACCAAGTGGAAAAGAAGGTTACTCAAGGTGTTCCCCAACAAAATTTATGTCAGTAATGGAACAATTGGTTCCCAAACTGGTTGAACTACAATTAAAGAAGATTAAGGCTTCACCTCTTGCACCTTGGTTGAAGATTCAAAAGCTTTCTATAAGCACCTCAAGAGTTTATGCAATGCTTAAACGCTTTGAAGTAGAGACATGCAACTTTTGTTTTGGAAGCAATATCATGGTGTCATTCACTTCTAAGGAGTTCTCAATCATTATAGGTTTACCTAGCGTTGGTCAACTGGTTAACATCGATTTGAAATTGGATTCTAACTTCCTTGAGCGACATTTCAAGGGGATGAAATGTGTTAAGAGAAATGTCATCATAGAGAAGTTATTTGTGTTGGCGGACAAAGAATTAGAAATTGATGATTTTTTTAGATTTTTTATTTTGCTACTTTTTAATTGTGTTATATTTCCTATTAGCAATTTTGGTACACCTAGTTTTATTTTCCCATACTTAGACAATTTGGAAATATTTTTTGAGTATGGTTGGGGAGATGCAACTTTTAGATTTTTGCGTGCTGAAATTGAAGACCATCTTGGATACTCCAAAGTGGACAAAAAAGAGAAAACATATATGGGAGGTTGCATAGTTGGACTGATGGTATTATTTTCAGCATATATGTGTTATTTGTTGAGTGAGTAAATGATAATCATTGTATTTGTATAGGGTTGGGTTTATGAAAGAGTTCCTATGCTTGGTCAACCTCATGTTTTACATTGCTTTTCTCGATTATTCAAGTGGGGAGAGAGCAAAATTCCTGTTAATCCTAAAGGTGCAGAGGCTGCATTAATGGCGGTGAGGTCAAATAAGGTTGGCACAATTTATTCTTTATCATTGTATAATTTGGTTTAAATGTGTTATTGAACTAAAAATTTATCTTTTTTACTTTTAGATTGTGCCAATCAATCCATTCCAGGAGGAAAAGGTACTTTTTGATGATATAGAGAGGTTTGGTGAGGTAACGATTTTTAATCCAAGATAACAAATTTATTAAGAGTCTATTATTCAACCAATTAGCATGCTTAATTAACATTTCTATTTCCAGGTTGATTCTCGACTCGGTGATTCAAAATTGTTGGATCACATAAAAAGGCTTGAGAATGAGATTAAAGTGTTGAAGGAAAAAAATAAAGTGGTTGAAAAGAATATAACCCAATATGCCTTTAAGGATGCCCCACATATGCATGATGAAGGTCATACCGAGAAAGATGTAGCTGTAGATGCTGATCCTAGTGTTGAAAGTTTGAACAAAGTTGTTGACGACAAAATGTCAATGAACACAGACGACAAAGTTAAGTAGGACAATTTTTTCAAAGTGGTTATAGATGAAGTGCAAATGAACACAAATGCTAGAGATAATGATAACATAGGTAGCAACACCGAAAAAGGGAAAGAGATGGTTGTTTATAATCCAAAATCATCTATTGTGAAGACTTTTCAGAGAAGAACAGATAGATTGAAAAAAAGAAACATCCGGACTACATGACACCCCCTAGTATTGCCCCAAAGCGAAAGAGTAAACGACATTTGACCCAAGTCGTGGATGAGGTAGTTTCAGTAAATATTTTTTACAATACCTGCATATATTTTATATATTTGACGAGTATTGTACAGTTTAATTTTTTGATTGAATTTTGTATTTCTACATTCTGTTGTTTCTATATAGGATGATATGAGTATAGATATTCAAGATATTATTGATAGTGCTGTAAAGGAATCTCTACAGGAGTTCCGAGGAAGATTAGACTTTCATGGGTATGATAAAATATCAATGGTAGAAAAAAATATTATTGAGAAGTACATCTACAGGGATATTTTGGGATAAAAATATCTTATATTACTTTAATATTTCTGAAATCTTATTTTGCTATTTTATTTTTTGAGTTGCTAAGTTTGGTATTTTGGCTTTGTAGTGGTGTAATATGGCAAGATGATGACGTATTATTGTATGGGTATGAGTTATTGCAATGTTTGTTTGGCATCGAACTACGATCTGACCTCATTCATGCCTATTTCAATTTTTTGAGCAACAAAGAAAATAACTATGGGCATGAAATATATTGCATGTCTCCCAATGTCCCAGTACATACTCTTAATAGTATTTGATTTATATTATCATCATAGTGATAGTTAATGATTATTTTTTAAATTTTTATAGAATGATGTGATTACTATGCTCGAAAATACCAAGCAGAAGAGGATTACATATAACAATTTTTTAGCATTTTTATCAAAGTTGACCAAGAGTTCATTGGTCAAGCTGTCAGAGCTAAAGAAAGAGCTCCTAGAATGCTATAAACACATACTTTTCCCTATGCATTATAAAGCACATTGGTTCTTGCTCGTGTATACTCCAAGCGAAAAATCTTTCTCGCTAAAAAATTCTATTAGTAGCCCTATTTACAAATGTGTAGCGAAGAAATTTGTAAGTTGGATAAAAAAAAGTTACTTTTATTTTTTAAAAATTTGTACACATCTTTTATGATGGATTTGATAAATATGTTTGTTTGAATTGGTTGTGTAGGCAAAATATTTGTTGAGATATCTTTGGAATGTGAAACAATGTAATATTGGCATAGGTGAAGTAATTACTGTAAAGAGTCGGCAACAAGGAAATGATTTGAATTGTGGCGTTTATATTTGTCTATGGGGTGAATGCTTTGCCCGAGATAATCCAACAATTTGGAAAGAAGAATGGGACACATCAATCGAAGGGTATAGAGCTCGGATTGCTTCAACCATTTTGTCTGATAAACGAGACTTGTTCAAAGGATTGAAATGACTTATCAGTGCATTGTCAGTGCTTTTTGACGATCTTGTATGATAGTTGTTATGTATTGGTGATGATGGAGATATAATTATGTTTTAAATTGGTGTCCTGATATTATGAATTTGTAGAACAATATTTTGGTGGGATGATATTTCCATGTTTGATGTATGAATTGACCTTTGAGTGTTGGATTTATGGTATTAGTCTTGCCCTTTTCTTCTTCTACTTTTGTAGTGATGGTATGTTATTCGTGCATTAAAATCATGCCGAATTTTTTAATATTTAAGGGGCCAAAATAAGTACCAATTGATTAATATTAAGTACTTCTTATACCTATTTAGGTATTATATTTTTATTTCACGAATCACACACATAATAATCGAATCAGGGTATTTAATGGGATAAAATAAGTATCCATAGACTAAAATTGGGTATCATTTTTAACAATTAATATATCATATTTTTACTTCATGAATGTCAAGCAAAAGTCACTAATATTAACTTCAATGTATATTTAAGGGGCCAAAACAAGTATTGGTTGACTAATATTTAGGTTTATTTCATGAACCCCACAAACAAATTAAAGTCACTCAATAATTGAATTAGAGTATTTAATGACGCAAAATAAGTATCCATTGACTAAAATTTGGTATTTTTAAAAATAATTTAGGTATTATATTTTGTTTATTTCATTGTCTGGAATATTTGTACTCATCACTCCCAAATTTGATTCTCTCGTACTCAGATCTTGGGTTTCCGTACTCGGCCAGATGCTTCTATAGGTATCCCACCAATTTCCTGAGTACGAGGAACCTTGGCCGAATACCATTATCCAACAAACATACTGTCTTCTCCAACTAACTGAGTACCCAGCATTACTTGTGCTTTTGTACTCGACACTTTGAATTTCGAGTCTCTTGTACTCGGTTCTTCCAAGTACAAGACTCTATACTTGAGTATGAGCCTTCTCATACTCTTTCCCGAGAATGAATACTTGAGCCTTCTCTTTCTAGTTTACAGAGTACCTGAGTTTTGGTCCAGTGTTTTAGGGGATCTTCTCCGATGAACCCTTGAGCTTTTAACTCTGCTAACACCCCTTGGAATTTATCTCGGAATTTTTGTTGTGTGATTCCTGCTGAATAACGCACCATCTCTTGAATATGGTTGTCATATTTTTATAAAAGGTTACTGAGTTACCTTCAATCCTGACTCCTCCTTACATTGCTCGTATAAAATTACAACCCAGTATCATCTGGATATTTTCTCCGGGCCTTATAGGAAACACATAGGTATAAGGAATTCTAAAACTATTTTCCCCAATGTTCATCTTTCCTCCTTTGAGCTTCATGTTTGTTGTTGCTTTAGACGTAATGCTACTGAAGTGAACCACAAAAGGATTTTCCTCCAAGGCTACCTTTGGTACTGAGTCTTGATTAATATAGCATGTGGTGGCGTCTGTATCCAGAATAGCATTTACTGTGAAGGGTGGAATACTTGAGCTTTTCTAATAAGTATTGTGAATGAATACTAACGAGTATTATAAATGAATACTAACGAGTATTATAAATGAATACTCATAAGTATTATATCGAATTACATATTGTGGATGATTACCAATAAATATTATAGATGAATACAAATAAGTACAATATCGAATTACATATCAAATTCAAGATTAAATTCCAAGTGTAGTTTTTTAACCGAATTCGAGTAGTTAAAGGGTCATAACAAGTATCACTTGATGAAAATTAGGTATTTGTTGTATCACTTTAGGTATGCTATTGTTTAAGTGTTTAAGGGGTCACGTCAAGTAGCACTTGATAAAAATTACATACTCGTTCTATCACTTTAGATATCCTATGGTCTTTTAAGATATCTTCTGTTGATACTGCTGAGTAAATCACTCCCCCTGAAAGGAAGTATCAAGGGACTCCAACCATGCCTGACGTAGTAGGTCGCTGCTGATGAGATAACCCAATCTTCTGTGTTGATCTCTACTATCGAGACGATGCATCATCCTCCCAGAACACCATTGATAGTCTTCGAATGAGTCTTCAAAATACACTTCCTCAATTGTACTAGTTGCTTACAATAGAAACAAATGATCTGATCCAATGGATAATCTGACTTTGCATGACCTCGTGATCTGCACTGCACGCACATAATCCCTTCGGAGTCTTTGTTCTGATTTTGCTGATAACATCAGACAATTCTGACGATCTGCGGTGGGTCTTCTATGATAAAAAAAACTCTCCACTAGTAGCTCGTGTCCTATGACTCCGATCTTGCTCCTTTTGTCCAACATTCAGAGGCTTCTCATTCCAACATCTAACTTGCAATGTCTGCTTATCAATCTTCATCTCCTAAACACTTGTACGGAGTCATTTCTAAATTCTAACTCAATCCAATGTCTTCTGGCAGGATCTGATAGAAGATCTAGTCATCTTAATCCAAAAGTAAGCCAATAACCGTGTGTGGCTTAAAACATCCATTCACATTCTTGAGCTATTAGGTGAGCGTAAACTCTGCAAGTCTAATGACTCTACATGGTATTCCTGTTATCGATGATCACCCTACTTGAAGCTCGAGAATTCCCTATAATGTGTCACAGAAAGTGACGCAGGGAATTACTCTCTCTTAACATCCCTAACCATGATAAGCGATATATTATTCCCCGAAGATTATTTTCTGCATCTTCCACCAAGTACCAGCTTAATCCCGATAATGGTATGCAACTAACTCTACTTCCTTTGTATAACCCAAGTTAAGTACTCAATACCTTCAAAGTTATACAACTCATCACGAACAACTCAGGGATCAAAATCCCTATGAAACACCGTAATTAAACTAGCCTTCCGCTATCTGCATCAATAATAGCCTACTCGTCTTGTCCATTACCCAACAGGTAATGATCTGATTAGCATAATTAGTGAAAATCCATAAGACTATAGTCTCTGATTTCCACAAAAAATGTGACGACGTGACCCCTACTTTCCAACTCGGTATCAATCGACTCTCAAAGGAAATTCACTTTTCGACACAGGTTCAAGACTCACAGACTCAACAGGGCATTCCCGTGGTCAACTCATACCACGGTTACAAATAATAACCAACATACTATAGGTTATTCCCTGTTATATACATAAATACATATCCAACAAAATCGAGGGTATAAACCCTAAAGGCAACTCCGACTGGTCGCCTTGGTGGACAACCCCTACTACAAGTCTGCACAGGTGTCATAACTCTGATTGTATACACCCGTTAATCAAGTTTAGATAAGTATCTAAATAAATATAAGTTATCAGGAATACTTACTTCATGCTGCTTGGAGCTCAGGTTGCTGTCAGTCTCATCTCACAAAACCAAAAATGAAACAAATCGACTCCCGAGAATCCAAGACTCGACACAAAAATAACATTGTATGGCATCGCAGAACCTAGGGCTCTGATACCAATAAAGTTGTCATGCCCCAGGAGTATGCCGAGCTAAAAAGCAAACGGACGACATCTCCCCTGTACATGGCAACATATCCTGTTAATACAAGGCCTTTGGGCCCACAATAACCATAACATACACAAATGTAAACATAACAACATAACAAAACACAGCGGAACTAACACAACCACAATACAAACCACACACCATGCATACCGATATGACTAACACCAAATTAAGCAAACGTCGTAACAAAACCAGAAAAGAAAGGTACAATTACAGCAGTGTCCAATACTACAAATCATCATATAAAACCAAATCCAACACGAAACACCTACAATAAACCCAAAATCTTGGACTCTAGGAGTTGAGATGAGACGATGCCACCCAGCGATGCTCCAAGCTGTCACGAAGACTTTTACCTGTTACCTGGGTGGCAGAAAAATCCAGGGTCAGTGGTGGTGAGTATAACTTAGCAATAATATGAAAGAACATGTATATATATCAAATATTACATGTAATTCAACAATATACCCTACAGGTACATCAGGTATACACCAGCATAGTATATAAATATATGGATATACTCCCTAAACATAATGAACAACGTAAAGTGCAAACATACCTGGAAGTCTGCTACGCTACATATATCCAACCTGTGCATATATCCATAATATACAACATGAAGAGTAATACTAACTCACACTATAATCATGATACAGGTCAAAGGTATATAATGGTTCGACCAACAAGTATACAGGTATCCAACACAACCATATAACAAATGCGAGTAGCATGTATGAAGATGATGTATAACCAAATGCAGCAAGCATAGTACAATCAAATGCAACATCACAATAAGCATATATATATAGACTGCATCTATATATATACTAATTACAATCATCCATATATATATATATATACATGTATATATGTATATATATGGTAATATTCAAAACATCATAAGACACAACAATGCAGCATGCATGGTCATGCCTGCGCACCCCTACTTGTTGCCACGACTCCAGTGTGGCCAAGGTGGCACGACATGATAACTGTCCTAACTCAATACCAACCACTGCTCTAGAGTGGCCGAGTGGGCAATATGAACGAGTAGTATATGAGCGTAAAGAGCTCGCTACACAACAGGGGTCCCTGCTGTTGGTCACTCCGACTGACACTATCTATGAGTGGTCGAGTGCCACGCACCCAGGACAATTGCACGTAACTCCAACTACCATCGTATAAAGTGGTAGAGTGCGGTACAATAAATTCTCTGCCCTCACACTAGTTACTCCTCCATGAGTAACCTGGGAGGCAGGATGACTGACGACCCTCTCAACCACAAGGGAGACTATATCGTCAGTATGCATGCAAATGACATGAAAGCACAGTCACTCATCCAGACATCCACCACAGACTCTCTATTCTACAAAGAGTCATACCAATTAGATCAACACACTCTCTATCCTGTAGAGAGTCGTACTCAACTGATCATAACACTCTCTATCCTGTAGAGAGTCATACCAATCTGATCGATGCACTCTCTATCCTGCAGAGAGTCGTACTCAACTGATCATAACAAGCTAGGACCAACGGTCCATAGTGACACACTAATCACAATTCATTTGACCATCTACAAAACACATGATCGATAGTAAACATGCAACAAAATGGTATTGGAATCAATCCTACGTTAAGGACCTTACTTACCAACGGATGCCCTTTTACCCAATTTACAAATCAGGTCATCATCCGTATTCCACTATTTACACATAACTAAGCATTTATAGGTTTACTTACATCACATCTGTAACTCCTGATCATGATGAAGGAAAATGTGATAACAGCAATAGAGCATATATGGCCAAAGATAAAGTATCAAGCACAAGAATAAATAAGAGTGGAGTCAAGGTAATATGATCATATAATATGATCATATATCTAAATCTATATGCAACAACAACTACCTAACCATGGTAGGAAACTACCCACCTATTATGCAAACTGTAACTGTCTTCACGTCCGCGAACATGCCTCGTATCTGTTGGGATGTATACTGAAAAGTCTATCTTTTGTATGAACATCTTTATTTTTGAAATAAGAATCACATGATCATTGTTTGCATATTTTTATGACTATGCATATTGTCTAATACATTACATTGTAGATAACATGGTGTGTGGTGTCACACGGGAGATCATGTTATCAGCTCCTTGTAAAGTATAAGTAAAGGCTCACAACCGAGATGACTTTGGACAAACCATCGAAATAGTTGTAGTGTGATTTGGTATTGGTTTGTCTTGACCATAGAATCACACTAGTGCACTTTGTGTGTATTGAGCAGGACCGACTTAGAGGTGATTCAATTTATTGCTGACTACATAATCGAATCGGACCTCAGATATTATTTTGTACATGCTCTTAATCCCGATATAATAACGGGCACATATACTTAGTATTCATCTCTTTGATTTACCAATGGGCGAGATTTATAGATTAAATCGATAGGCTCGGTAAGTTGAGAGATGATATTATTTATATGGTGTGTCGTTGATTATAGGAGGAAACCGTGTCCTATATATTAGGATGATGATGTCCCCTTGAGGAGCTCAAAAGGTTCATCATGTAAACCCTGCAGGTGGACTTGGTCCGACTGATGAAAAGGTTGAGTGGTACTACTCATGGAGTTAGATGTTGATTAATTAATGGTCAGTAAATTAATTAATCGAGGACATTCAAGATCTTAAACACGGGGAGAAAATGTACAAATAATATATGGAGCCTATATTAACTTATGGGGGTTGGTGAGGTAGATCAATGATAATCCTTTAGTGGATTGGATTATCATTTAAGGATCAGACTTTATGTGGGCTTGATCCATGGGTGGCCAAGATCCAACTCCTCCTCATTGTCCCTATTGTAGCCTATTAACACCTCATGAAGCTTAGATCCAATGGATGAAAACAAAACTCTAGATCCAAAGGTAGAGATTAAATCTCTAGATCTGACGGTTGAGATTAAATCTCTAGATCCGACGTTTGAGATTAAATCCCTAGAACCAATGGAGGAGATTAAATCATGGCTTATCCCTAACTCTATAAAAGGAGGTGATAGGGGTGGGCAACAACTTGATGGATGAGGGGATTAGGGTGTTGGTGCAATCGGCCCAGGTCACGATTGACCAGAACTCGAGTTTGGCTCGAGTGATGTTTTGATGTGTTTTGATGGTTCGACAAAAACATATGACAATATAATTGTCAAGGAAAGTCCAAGCATGGGTCTTGGCAAATGGAAAGTCCAACATGTGTTGGCAAGGAAAGTCCAAGCATGGGTCTTGGCAAATGGAAAGTCCAACATGAGTTGGCAAGGAAAGTCCAAGCATGGTCTTGGCATGGAAAGTCCAACATGGGTTGGCATTTGAAGTCCAAGGGGATTGTTATTGGCGGCGTAAAGTCCAAGCGGTAGTCTTGGCAGCATAAGTCCAATGGTTGGCGGCGTAAAGTCCAAGTGGAGTCTTGGCGGCGTAAGTCCAATGTGCCTTGGCGGTGTAGACACCGTTAGCATGACATAGCCGACGGAAGCACCTGAAGGCTAGCGCGATGGATGAACAAGTCATGGATGACTTGGAGGGATCCGAGAGGCGTGAGGCTGATGGAGGTGGCTAGAAGGCTTAGGTCTAGGCTAAGGGTGGTCTAGCAAGTATGGGGGAACCATATTTGAGTTAAAACCTCATGATTGAGGTGTGCCAGTCGACTGGTGCCATGTGGCAGTCGACTGGACCGAGTCAACTAGGGTTTGACTGCGGGTTATGGCCTAGTAGTCGACTGCCAGAGGTGGGCAGTCGACTGATGGCTCGAGCAGTCGACTGATCGTGTGATCAGTCGATTGGTGCTCGAGAATTCGTCCACAGAATGGAGTCAAGACTCGACTGGTCGAGTGAGGACTCCATCAGTCGACTGATGGTCACAATCAGTCGACTGATGGTAGTTTCGTTGTACTTATCCAACGTGGAACTAGCCGTTGTCTCACGACAACAGTGGCATCAGTCGACTGATGGTCCCGATCAGTCGACTGATAGACTTTTTCCAGCACAGGTTGAAGCTATATATGGAGCTCGTGATGAAGGAAAAAGCAATCGGTTCTTGAGGGCTATTGGGGCGATTTGTTGGTGCAAATCAGGTCTCCAAGTGCAAGCAAGCAACCAAGCATTCAAGCAATCAAAACAAGTGTTGTAAAGTCTTTTCTTTACTTGTATTTCATATTTACAGTGTATATTGCTTGTATTTCGTTCTTACTATTGTAAGATCTATTGTAAGGGGTTTCTCCGCCTCCGACTTGTGTCAAGAAGGAGTGTTTATCATTAGTGAGTACGTGTGTATCACTAGGGCTCTTTAGAGCTCGATCTGTGGAGTAGGAACCGTGCGGTTTCGAACCACGTTATATCATTGTGTTAGCTTGTTGTCTATTTCGTTATTGCTTTTATTATTTCTATTTCTGCTGCGCACTAACGAAATTGTAGACACTAACGCGATCGAATTACATCTACACTATTCACCCCCCCCCTCTAGCCGTTCCAAGGGTCCTAACAAGTGGTATCAGAGCCCGGGGCTCTTCTACGGATTAACAACCCGGAGTCAAGAAGCTAGAGGGAAGAATATGGAATTTGAGGAAAGATTGGGTGACGACGTTAACATCCCACCTTCCTTCAACCGCAAACATTTTGCGTATTGGAAAGGTAGGATGAAATATTTTCTAATGACGAATATAGAAAATTGGTTTGCCGTGACTATAGGTTTTGATGCTCCGAGAGGAGAAAACGGCAAAATCCTCAAGATGAAGAGATGGACCGAAGAGCAACGGGAAAAATTCAAGACAACCGTTAAGGTAACAAAAATGTTGATTGATTTGATACCTAACGATATTTTGTCTAGATTAGGAAGCTATAGGGATGCCAAGGAGTTGTGGAACAAGTTGATCAAGTTCCACGACAATCCCGAATCGGTCCAAGAAGACTTGGAAGAGGAGAAGACCGAAGAAGAGTCATCATCTTCCTCACAAGAGAGTGAGGAGTCAACTTCCGGGTCGGAAGAGGTGGAGGAAGTGGAAGAAGCATCCACCTCAAGGATTGAGGGGGAGGAGAGAACCTTCATACCGGAACATCGAGAAGAAGAAGTTTCGACATCCGATCAAGATGAAGAAGCCCAAAGTCCAATTCCGGTCTCCACCACCATCGGTAACTCAAACACCTCAATTCAAAATAAAAATAACATTATGTGTTTTGAGTGTAGGAAATTTGGGCATTATAAGAGTAAGTGTCCAAAGAAAGTCAAGAAAGCTCCTCCGACGCCTAAAAGTCAACTAAAGTCAACGGACGCCGGTTCTTCAAGTATCAAGAGCAAGGAGCACATCATATGCTTCAAATGCAATGCAAAAGGACATTATCGGAGTCAATGTCCAAGGAGAAAGAAGAAAGGGCAAGAAGGAGCATCACAAGTAGGGGGAGCCACTAAGGCAAACCTTAAGGTATATTTAAATAATGCTCCGTCTAATTTAAATATTAAGAAGCATGCTAGAACTAATTTTAGCAATTTTGTTATGTATCATAAAGAGCATGCTAGAAGTAACAAACATATTTGTTTAGGAGCTAAGAATGTTCACCTTAAGAATAAGGAGAAATTTGGGACTAATGTCCCTAAAAATATATTACCTAAGGAAAGCATTAAGAAAATAGGAGAACATCTAGGCTATAATGCTAAGGAATCTAGACATATGCCTAGAAATAGAAATATCTCAAGAGAAAATGAAAAATCAAAAATTGAGATATTAGAAAAGGAAAATCAAGCCTTGAGGTCAAGGCTTGAAAAACTTGAAAAGACCCTCAACATTATGCAAAATCAAATGCAAGGGTCAATTGGTCAAACTTTTAGGTCAAATAATCCAAGTCAACAAGTAGGATCTAAAAGACAAAAGTCAACCAAAGGCAAGAAGGGTTTGGGTCAAAAACCTAAGCCTAAGGCGGCTTACCATAGTGTTCCATTTGACTATGGAACACTAACTAGGTCTAGGAAGACCAAGGTCAATGGGGAAGTCATTCCTAGAGTTGACCAAGGTTTGTGTCTATTGGCCAAGGTTTCGAAGAAACCTAGGATGGTCACTAAGAAGGTTATTAGGGAGGCAATCCCTAAGGTTAACCTAGGCAAGACCAAAATGACCAAGGCTAATAAGCCTAGGAGGGTCATTAGGAAGGTATCTAGGGAGGTTATCCCTAAGGAATATCTAATTAACCCTAGGAGCTCAAATCAGTTTTGGGTTCCTAAGAGCGTGATTGATTCACGCTAAGATGGGTTTAGGGTGTGCCAACCTTGATTGGATGGGTAGTTAACTCAACCATGATAAAGGTGGCACCTTAGGTTACTTTCAAGGTTATGGTTACCTTGGAAATATCCTTGAGCCTTAATTTTAAAGAATTTTAGGTTGTGTCAATATATATCTTGAAAACATTTTAAAAACATTTTGAAAAACCTTGGTGAAGTCTATCTTTTGATAGCAATCACCATTGATGAAGTTGATACAAAGTAGGGCCAAAACATTGAAAATTTCAATGGTTTTGAACTTTGTACCAATTTCACTATTTAATGGGTAAAATAATTTTCAAACATTTTTCACCCATTGTATTAGTCATAAGTATTATACGTATCAAATTTCGTGATTTTTCGATATACGTATAATTAGTTATGATTTTTCAAAAATCATTTCTGATAACTGAAAATCGGGATTTTGATTATCGATCGCCTACTGGGTGGCGCGATCGATGGAGGTTCGATCGATTTTGAATCACTCATTGGTAGCCTGATTTCGGGGTAAACAAGGTTGTTTAACCCGATTTCAGCTACGGTTATGGTCCCTAATCACTCCTAACCCTAGGATATGCTTTGGGAAGCATTATAAAGGGTGTAAATCCATTGGATATGGATTAGGAGAAGTATTTGGGGTTTGTATCAATTTTAAGGTGTTGGAAAGTTCAATGTTGAATTTCTAACCTTAATTTTGATGGTTTAGAGTTCCTATTGGCTTAGGGACTTCCCAAGGACATTGTTGGTGCAATGGTCAAGGGGGAGCAAGCCTTTAGGGGAAAGAATTCATCATGGGATGATGAATGGTTTTATGGAAAGGAAAAATGAGTTTTTGTGATACCCAATTTGGAAATTGGGAGAGTGAATAGGATTGCCTCTCTTGAGTGATATGGGACTTATCACTAGGAAGATGGTAGACATCCTAGATATTTTTAGACCAAGGGGGAGATTGTAAGATCTCATTGGGACATGAGACATTGACCTCCTTGGAGAGAAGTCCTTTTTGATATTAGTCAAAAAGGGGGAGAATGTTTGGGGGAAAACATTTGGAGAGTATTTACCAATTTGGGATAATTGGTAAAGGATTGGAGTTAGTATTCTAACTCAATTATTTGTTTGGTTTTTGTCAAACATCAAAAAGGGGGAGATTGTTGGTGCAATCGGCCCAGGTCACGATTGACCAGAACTCGAGTTTGGCTCGAGTGATGTTTTGATGTGTTTTGATGGTTCGACAAAAACATATGACAATATAATTGTCAAGGAAAGTCCAAGCATGGGTCTTGGCAAATGGAAAGTCCAACATGTGTTGGCAAGGAAAGTCCAAGCATGGGTCTTGGCAAATGGAAAGTCCAACATGAGTTGGCAAGGAAAGTCCAAGCATGGTCTTGGCATGGAAAGTCCAACATGGGTTGGCATTTGAAGTCCAAGGGGATTGATATTGGCGGCGTAAAGTCCAAGCGGTAGTCTTGGCAGCATAAGTCCAATGGTTGGCGGCGTAAAGTCCAAGCGGAGTCTTGGCGGCGTAAGTCCAATGTGCCTTGGCGGTGTAGACACCGTTAGCATGACATAGCCGACGGAAGCACCTGAAGGCTAGCGCGATGGATGAACAAGTCATGGATGACTTGGAGGGATCCGAGAGGCGTGAGGCTGATGGAGGTGGCTAGAAGGCTTAGGTCTAGGCTAAGGGTGGTCTAGCAAGTATGGGGGAACCATACTTGAGTTAAAACCTCATGTTTGAGGTGTGCCAGTCGACTGGTGCCATGTGGCAGTCGACTGGACCGAGTCAACTAGGGTTTGACTGCGGGTTATGGCCTAGTAGTCAGCCCGGTGGGCGATCGATGAGCTTCGGCGACTGATCGTGTGATCAGTCGACTGGTGCTCGAGAATTCGGCCATAGAATGGAGTCGAGACTCGACTGGTCGAGTGAGGACTCCATCAGTCGACTGATGGTCACAATCAGTCGACTGATGGTAGTTTCGTTGTACTTATCCAACGTGGAACTAGCCGTTGTCTCACGACAACAGTGGCATCAGTCGACTGATGGTCCCGATCAGTCGACTGATAGAATTTTTCCAGCACAGGTTGAAGCTATATATGGAGCTCGTGATGAAGGAAAAAGCAATCAGTTCTTGAGGGCTATTGGGGCGATTTGTTGGTGCAAATCAGGTCTCCAAGTGCAAGCAAGCAACCAAGCATTCAAGCAATCAAAACAAGTGTTATAAAATCTTTTCTTTACTTGTATTTCATATTTACAGTGTATATTGCTTGTATTTCGTTCTTACTATTGTAAGATCTATTGTAAGGGGTTTCTCCGCCACCGACTTGTGTCGAGAAGGAGTGTTTATCATTAGTGAGTGCGTGTGCATCACTAGGGCTCTTTAGAGCTCGATCCGTGGAGTAGGAACCGTGCGGTTCCGAACCACGTTATATCATTGTGTTAGCTTGTTGTCTATTTCGTTATTGCTTTTATTATTTCTATTTCCGCTGCGCACTAACGAAATTGTAGACACTAACGCGATTGAATTACATCTACGCTATTCACCCCCCCTCTAGCCGTTCCAAGGGTCCTAACATAGGGTTTGTCCCTTGGGCGGCAACCAATCCTAATTAGATTAGGATTGGGAGTGGGCGGCTAGGGTTAGGGTTTTGGGGTTGTGGTGGGCGAAAACAAGCGGAGGAAGCCTCTTCTTCTTCTTCCTAAGGTTGGTCGGCCCCTATTCTTCTTCCCTCTACCTTGGTCGGAGCTCAACCTATTCTTCTTCCCTTCATCCTTGACGGGAAATTAGGAGAGCTTAGTTTACGGTTTGGGCGGCAACAAGGAGAAGGATTGCTTTCCTTTCCCTTCTCCAAGTGTTGGTCGGCGCCCATGCCCTCTTTGATTCTCCTTTGTCCGGTTCCTATTCACCATGTTCTCTTCCTTGGCCGGCGGTAACATCGAGTCCATTGACTTGGTGGCCGGTTCTAGATAGGAAGAAGAGTTTTGTTTGATGATCTTCCTTTGTTCGGAGTGAACAAGGAAAGGAAGATTGGTAATCTAGGAGGCTTCGACTTTTAGAAGATCGTCGCTCACACGACGTCCAAAAGGAGGAAGGACATACAAAAGAAGATCAAGAGGTATAATTTTGTTTATTTTGATTAGTCTTCCTTTGTATTATGTTTATAATTTCTTTTCAATTATATGCATGTTTTATGTGGATGTTTACTTTATGTATGTGGCTAAATAATACTTGGATCCCAAACATAAACATAAAAGTCGGCAATCCGGACATCGTCTATTCCGCGGCTACTCGTAGAATAGTGGTTGGTCGCTTGAACAACAAGTTTGTTCAAGTGACCTCTCTAAACGAATAGCACGACGATGACTTGGTTGTTTGGGCAATCCTTTTTGTCTAGGATTAAATTTTTTTAATCTGGGGACATCGATGGGATCGCCATGAACAAACGACTGAGGTGAAGTGGGAAGCAAAGTTTCCCCTCACGGATCAATGAAACCAAACCAACAATTGGTATCAGAGCCAAGGTTTCCGATTTTGTGTGTTTAGGATTCGGCTAATTTTTATACACTTTTCATATATTATATGTGTCGGATAATAGTAGGATATGCGTAGGTTAACTCTTTAGGTGCAGGCATAAGATTCGACTATTATGGCCATATGTGTGTATGTGATTGTATGTGTATATTTTGTTGAATCCTCGGGGTTGACGAGGCTAGTATTTAATTTTTTGTAAATTAGATACAGCATTGTTTAGCCACTCTTTTTATTTTAGTTTACTTTCGATCTAGATTTCATGTACACTGCCTCGTGGAGTATAGGATCGATGGATGTAAATTAAAATAGATTTTAGTCTCGGCTCGGATCTCCGGATGGCTCGTACATGGCGTAGGAGGAGCGGACGAGAAGGCATTGCATCGGGAGACATATTGAAGACAAAAGCCATAATAGTTGGAAAATAATTTATTTTTCATATTTATTGCTTTTTGTTTGATATGCATGTCGTAGGCTAGGAAAATTCCTCAATTTCAAATTACTAAGTGGGAGAGGGATATTTTTATAAATTTCCACGGCCTCCATTACGATTTGACAAGTGATGCAAACAAACTTGCGCGTCGGCTCTGAGTGCCTTCCTCCCCATCGGATGGGGTTGTTTGCGGATCACAAGGTCAAATATGGTTATAGGCAATTATTAAGGAGTGTGTGTACTTCCCCATCGTAAGACACATAACCCGAGATAATTACCTTGGTACCAAGTAATGGTGAACACTTAGATACAAATATAAGTATCCTCCCCATCGGAGTCACTGCTTTTATTTGTAGGGCCGAAGAGAAACCAACTATTAATTTTACTTGTCAAAAAGTTAGGTTGACAAGATAGTAAAATTAATGGGTAAAACCTCCTCTTACAAATGTAGAATTTGTATACGTCCACACTATCGTGGCATACGATATTCTCAGTGTTTTGAGGTGTTGGTTGATTTTAAAATTTTATTGTTTGAGGAATCAATAATTTTTTGAAATCTAAAGTAATGATCTATGTGATTCTTAGGATTTTTAAAATGACTTTCAGTCCACTTGCTATGATACTAAAGGAAAATATACTTACTGTACCCAAATAATGTTGATTGGAAAAGAATCTAGATATTGTCTTATCTGCTAAGGAGTAAAAGTATGTACTCTTCGAAGAGTGTCCTCCTAAGCCTGCGAATGAGCTGGAAGCCCTTGGAGCTGAGATCGATGGGGAAACCCAGGTCGATATCATTCTCCAGTCGATAGAAAGGCTTGCTTAGGCTCAAGCCATGGTTGCTCAGAAGGTTTCTACTTCTAAGTCAAAAGGCAAGAAGAAGAAGAAACAAGGTGGAGCAAAGGTGGTGGGAGGATCTCAGGGAGGAGTGAAGAATCCGAAAGGTAAGTACTTCACTTGCAAGCAGGATGGACATTGGAAGAATGACTGTCCCAATCCAAAGCAGAACAAAGGTATATCCTTTGGTCTAGTCGTTGAAACATGGTTAGCGGTGTTATCTACCGGCACCTGGTGTGTAGATACGGGAGCCTCTGATCATGTCTGCAATACTTTGCAGGGGTTCCAGGAAACCCGATGACGAGCTGAGGGAGAGATTACCGTTTACTTGAGCAATGCCATGAAGGTGGCACCTATTGCAGTGGGAGATGTTTTATTTATCTTTTGAGAAAAATAAATTTTTGGTTCTGAAAAATTCCCTTTATGTACCTTTATTTAGAAAGAATTTAATTTCAGTTTCTAAATTGTTTATGGATGGATATTCTATTTCTTTTAATGACAGAGTTGTTATAAAAAGGAATAGGGAGAATATCTGTTCAGGTGCATTGATAGAAAATCTATACACACTTGAACCAAAACCTCCCATGATGCAAATTAAAGTTAATAACTCATCTTCTAATTCCAATAAGAGAAAAGAACCTTCAAAGATGAACCAAACATATCTTTGACATCTTAGGCTTGGTCATATTAACCTAAGCAGAATTCAAAGGTTGATAGCTGATGGACCTTTGGGTTCATTAGTGGTGGAAGATTTCCCAACCTGCGAATCTTGCTTGGAGGGTAAAATGACCAAGAGGCCTTTTAAGGCCAAGGGGTTAGAGCCAAAGATGTGTTAGAATTGGTTCATTCTGATTTGTGTGGTCCTATGACTATCCAGGCTAGAGGTGGGTTTTAATATTTCGTCTTTTTCATAAACGATTATTCAAGATATGGATGACACTACGATCTACTCGTGGTGGCGAATACCTCTTGGGAGAGTTTAGGAATTACTTATCAGAGGCTGGAATTCAATCCCAAATTGTCTGCACCTGGCACACCCTAGTAGAATAGTGTAGCAGAGCGAAGGAATAGGAATCTTATGGAGATGGTTAGATCGATGATGAGTTATTCTGAGTTGCCAGATTCGTTCTGGGGATATGCTATGGATACGGCGGTGTACATTCTGAACTTGGTTCCATCTAAATCAGTGCCTTCTACTCCCACAGAATTGTGGACTGGGCGAAAGCCTAGTCTAAGACATATTCGGATATGGGGGAGTCCAGCACATGTGCTGAAGGCAGATGCTGGTAAGTTAGAACCTTGTACAGAAGTATGCATGATCGTTGCCTATCCTAGAGGAACGAAGGGTGATTTGTTTTATAGTCCTAGAGATCAGAGGGTGATCATTAGCACGAACGCCAGATTTCTAGAGGAAGACTATGTAATGAACCACAAGCCCATGAGTAAGATTGTTCTGGAGGAATTAAAAGGGGAAGTCAATTCTTCAGTACCACCAGTACAAGAGGATATACCACAAGTTACTGCACCGCGTGTCACAAAGGATACACAGGTGATACCTCGTCGTAGTGGGAGGGTTGTGAGACAGTTTGATATATTCATGTTCTTGGGAGAATCTTCTGATTTGGTCCCTGGCGAACATGAACCTGATCCCTGGACATATGACGAGGCAATCTAAGATAAAGATGCAGCATCTTGGCAAAATGTGATGAATACTGAGATTGAATCTATAGATTCAAATCAGGTCTGGGAGCTAGTAGAGCCACCCGATCATGTAAAAACCATTGGATGCAAGTGGATCTACAAAAGAAAGAGAGGAATAGATGGGAAGGTTGAGACCTTCAAAGCGAGGCTTGTTGCGAAGGGGTATACTCAGAAAGAGGGTATCGATTATGAGGAGACCTTTTTCGCCAATGGTCATGCTTAAGTCTATCCGGATTCTCTTATGCATTGCAGCTCATATGGATTATGAGGTGTGGCAGATGGATGTCAAGATAGCTTTCCTTAATGGAAGTCTTGAGGAAAACATCTATATGAAGCAACCAGAGGGATTCATTGCTAAAGGCAAAGAGCATCTTGTATGTAAGCTTAATCGGTCCATTTATGGATTGAAGCAAGCTTCAAGGTCTTGGAACATCCGATTTGATGAAGTAATCCAGTCTTATGGATTTATTCAAAGTTCTGATGAGTCTTGTGTATACAAAAGATGTGACGGAAACGTAGTGGTATTTCTTGTACTATACATAGATGACATTTTGATGATTAGCAACAATATCAAGGTGTTATCGGACATAAGGGTATAGTTGTCCAAACAGTTTGATATGAAGGACTTGAGAGAAGTGGGACACATCCTTGGGATTAAGGTTATAAGGGATCGCAGGAAAAGGATGTTGTGCTTATCCCAAGCTTCATACAAAGACACGATTATGGATCGTTTTAGCATGCAGAACTCCAAGAAAGGTTTTCTACCTTTCAGGCATGGAGTTCCTTTATCTAAGGAGATGTGTCCTAGAACATTTGAGGAGATAGAGGAGATGAAGGCGGTTCCTTATGCTTCGGCAGTAGGAAGCCTCATGTATGCAATGCTATGCACGAGACCAGATATCTGCTTTATTGTGGGCATGGTCAGCAGATATCAGAGTAATACAGGACAGGGGCATTGGACTGCGGTAAAGCATATATTATAGTACCTGAGAAGGACTAGGGATTATATGCTAGTTTACCAAGCAGACCAATTACTCCCTGTGGGTTACACGGATTCCGACTTCCAATCAGATAGGGATAACAGTAAGTCTACCTTAGGTTTTGTGTTTACTTTGGGAGGTGGAGCCATTGTATGGAGGAGTGTCAAGAAGAAATGCATGGCGGACTCTACCATGAAAGCTGAGTATGTGGCAGCCTCTGAGGCGACCAAAGAAGTTGTGTGGCTCAGGAACTTCCTGATGGACTTGGATGTGATTTCTGGTTTGCCCAGAACTATCACAATTTATTGTGATAATAATGGTGTAGTTGCAAACTCGAAGGAACCACGAGCCCATAAGGTAAGTAAATACATAGAGCGCAAGTACCACCTGATACGAGAAATCGTAAAGGAGGTAGAAGTTGTTGTCGCCTAGATTGCATCAGAGGATGACCTGGTAGACCCTTTCACTAAGACCCTTCTAGCGAGAGCTTTGATAGGGATGTGGAGGGAAGGGGAATAAGATGTATGGTAGTATGTGGACAACATAGTCTTTTAGTATAAGTGGGAGATTATTGGGATGTATACTGAAAAGTCTATCTTTCGTATGAACATCTTTATTTTTGAAATAAGAATCACATGATCATTGTTTGCATATTTTTATAACTATGCATATTGTCTAATACATTACATTGTAGATAACATGGTGTGTGGTGTCACACGGGAGATCATGTTATCAACTCCTTGTAAAGTATAAGGTTCACAACTGAGATGGCTTTGGACAAACCATCGAAATGGTTGTAGTGTGATTTGGTATTGGTTTGTCTTGACCATAGAATCACACTAGTGCACTTTGTGTGTATTGAGCAGAACCGACTTAGAGGTGATTCGATTTATTGCTGACTACATAATCGAATCGGACCTCAGATATTATTTTGTACATGCTTTTAATCCCGATATAATAACGGGCACATATACTTAGTATTCATCTCTTTGATTTACCAATGGGCGAGATTTATAGATTAAATCGATAGGCTCGGTAAGTTGAGAGATGATATTATTTATATGGTGTACCATTGATTATAGGAGGAAATCGTATCCTATATATTAGGGGGATGATGTCCCCTTGAGGAGCTCATAAGGTTCATCATGTAAACCCTGCAGGTGGACTTGGTCCGGCATGATGAAAAGGTTGAGTGGTACTACTCATGGAGTTAGATGTTGATTAATTAATGGTCAGTAAATTAATTAATCGACGAACATTCGAGATCTTAAACACGGGGAGAAAATGTACAAATAATATATGGAGCCCATATTAACTTATGGGGGTTGGTGAGGTAGATCAATGATAATCCTTTAGTGGATTGGATTATCATTTATGGATCGGACTTTATGTGGGCTTGATCCATGGGTGGCCAAGATCTAACTCCTCCTCATGGTCCCTATTGTAGCCTATTAACACCTCATGAAGCTTAGATCCAATGGATGAAAACAAAACTCTAGATCCAAAGGTAGAGATTAAATCTCTAGATCCGACGGTTGAGATTAAATCTCTAGATCCGACGATTGAGATTAAATCCCTAGAACCAATGGAGGAGATTGAATCATGGCTTATCTCTAACTCTATAAAAGGAGGTGATAGGGGTGGGCGGCAACTTGATGGATGAGGGGATTAGGGTTTGTCCCTTGGGAGGCAACCAATCCTAATTAGATTAGGATTGGGAGTGGGCGGCTAGGGTTAGGGTTTTGGGGTTGTGGTGGGTGGCAACAAGTGGAGGAAGCATCTTCTTCTTCTTCCTAAGGTTGGCCGGCCCCTATTCTTCTTCCCTCTACCTTGGCCGGAGCTCAACCTATTCTTCTTCCCTTCATCCTTGGCCGGAAATTAGGAGAGCTTAGTTTAGGGTTTGGGCGGCAACAAGGAGGAGGATTGCTTTCCTTTCCCTTTTCCAAGTGTTGGCCGGCGCCCATGCCCTCTTTTATTCTCCTTTGGCCGGTTCCTATACTCCATGTTCTCTTCCTTGGCCGGCGGTAACATCGAGTCCATTGGCTTGGTGGCCGGTTCTAGATAGGAAGAAGAGTTTTGTTTGATGATCTTCCTTTGTTCGGAGTGAACAAGGAAAGGAAGATTGGTGATCTAGGAGGCTTTGACTTTTGGAAGATCGTTGCCCACACGACATCCAAAAGGAAGAAGGAAATACAATAGAAGATCAAGAGGTATAACAAGAGGTATAATTTTGTTTATTTTGATTAGTCTTCCTTTGTATTATGTTTATAATTGCTTTTCAATTATATGCATGTTTTATGTGGATGTTTACTTTATGTATGTGGCTAAATAATACTTGAATCCCGAACATAAACACAAAAGCCGGCAATCCAGACATCGTCTATTCCGCAACTACTCGTAGAATAGAGATTTGTCGCTTGAACAACAAGTTTGTTCAAGTGACCTCTCTAAATGAATAGCACGACGATGACTTGGTTGTTTGGGCAATCCCTTTTGTTTAGGATTAAATTTTTTTAATCCGGGGACATCGATGGGATCGCCATGAACAAACGACCGAGGTGAAGTGGGAAGCGAAGTTTCCCCTCACGGATCAATGAAACCAAACCAACAGTATCCACGTCCTACAAATATCATCAATTATAATTAAGTGCAAGCACATGACATATATATCTAAATTCACTATTCTATCATTTCTATGTTCGCATCCCTTTATCGAATATGAATTAGAAACCCCCAATCGTCAATCGTAACCCTTCTGGTTTAAATCATCAAACCTCTCAAGTACATCTCCACTCAAATCACTAAACATACTAACTCACATCCACAATCAAGATCGAGCTGCTCCAGCCCGTTCCCATCCCCCATACAGAACACATACAACCCTACACAACCTTCACATCCCCTAATTACACCTATTTAGGGATCTACACCCTAATTGAAACACCCACTCCATCAGCCACAGTCGAGTAAACCTCAGAACCAACTATTCACAACCATTACAACCCCTTCATAGCCAAGAGCAGCCTTATTCACAGTCACACAGTCGACAATTCCTTGCTCACAACAGCACAATCGTTTATAGCTCACTCACACAGCCACCAACAGCTTACCACAAAAAAACAACCTCACACAATCACTCTCATAGCCACCAATAACCCCTAAATAGCCAACACAACTTGTTCTATTTACCGGAACAACTCATAACCTACCAAAAGTCTAACTCACAGCCGTGCACAGCCAGTGCAACCTTTTTCACAACCATTACAACAATCTTACATCTCTATTCATAGCCCATAATAGAGCTACTATTTCACAACCGGCTAAACTCCCACTCAACCCCTACAACCAATTCCACCAAAAGAAATCCTCACCACAGTGGCAATCAACTGAACTATAACAAATAGCTTATGAAAAGGAGAAGATAGTTCGAGATATACCTGTGATTGGAATCTCCCAAATTTCTCAGTTCGCCGCACCAGCTCCACCTCTGGTCGGAACGACCAACCGCAGTGACGCCGTCATCTTGCTGCTCGCATGAGAAATAGCAAGCTGTGATGAAGAGATCGACTAAAACCAACAAAGAATCGTGCCCTTACCTTGCTCCAGCGACAACCGTGAAGGCCTCCAGTCGAACCGCTGCCGACGCAAACTCTCCTCCCTAGCAAGTCCACTGACAGAAATCTCCTCCTATCCCTTGTTCCTCAGAGAAAAAATCCACGCTCCATATCACTTGCTTCGGCGACGATAGGGAAAGACAACTCCTGATCGAACTGTCGCCGATCCAAGCTTCCAGCCATTCACGCACTCTCTACACTCGCTCATCCACAGAGATCGTCGAGGATGGTCCAGCCGTCGCCGCCGCCGCCTACCGTGAAGAAGGGAAGAGTGAGAGGGAGAGACGGAGGGTTGAGCATGGCGAAGAGAAGATCGCGAGAAGAGGAATTGCGACTGGGAACTAAAGAATGCGGTGGAGAAACGCTCGGGAGGAAGAAAAGCCAACGGAAATTAACGTTTGGCATTGATAATTGAGAAACGGGTTGGGTAAGAAAATACCGGGTCAGATTTAAGACTTATACAAGTCATTCACTTGTGTTTAAGCTAACCTAGGTTAAGTCCAAGTTAGCTCAGATTGACCCAACCACCAATTTAAACCCCCATATAGCTACTTAGGTATTTACTCCATATATATATATATATATACCTACCTTGGTCAGGTAGTTTGTTCATCCTAGTGCATGGATTTATTTATGATGATGATAGTATCATTACCTTGACTCAACTCTTATTATTCCTATACTTGATACTTAGTCTTTGGACTTTGAGATGCTCTGTTGTTATCTTTAGAATTTTGTTCATCACTTTTGTAGATTACAAACTCTATATATGTCTGATTTATATATGTTGTGTAAGTACATGTAGCTTAGTACAGTTGTAGTTTTGGTTTGGGTTGACATGTTGTATTACTGGTGGTAGGCAGTGGATCCAAATGTGGGTTTGATTGTCATGTCACATCCCTTTATGTTCTGCATCTATTGTGGATCATATTTTGTATATGGTGAGTGGGTTGTCGATGGTGTGTTGTTACGGACTGGTGGTCCTAGTGTGGTTGGTTGATTGTTGTATATGACTTTCTGTGGGAGAGAGAGTGTGTTATGGATTTACATGTATGGTGTTGTTTACGGACTAGAGGTCCTAACATGGTTGACTGTTAGTTGTTATGACTCTCTATGTGATAGAGAGAGTGTTGTGGGGTATGTATGTGGAGTTATGCATCATTACATTGCATGCATGCTGTCGACTGGGTCTCTCTTGTGGATGAGATAGGTCGCCAGTCATCCTGCCTCCTCGGCCACTTGGGGTAGTGATAGCAGGATTGAGCGCAGTTCATCTGTAGTGCCACACTTGACCACTATAGATGGTGGGTTGGAGTTGTGTTACTTGGCCACTGTTGATGGTGGTAGTTGGAGTTGCACACTCGACCACTATAGATGATGGTTGTTGGAGTTGTGTGCAGTTGTCCTGTGTGCAGTTCTTGACCACTTATGGGTAGTGACAGTTGGAGCGGCCAACAACAGGGACCCCCGTTGTGTATCATATAGCTCTCGAGCTAGCTACTTATTCATATTACCCACTCGGCCACTCGAGAGTAGTGGTAGTTGTTGAGTTGAGACAGTTATCATGTCTGTCGCCTAGGCCACACTGGGGTCGTGGTAACGAGCAGGGTGTGCAGGCATGACCATGCATTTGCATTGCCATGTATGATGGTTTCTACATATATATGTGTGTGTGTGTGTGTGTGTGTGTGTGTGTGCATGTGTGTGTGTGTGTAATCAGTATATATAGATATAGTCTATATATGCTTGTTGTGATGTTGCATTTGTTTGAGTTATGCATGCTCCATATGTTTGTTCATCATTTAGCATACTATTTGCATATTCTATACTGTTGTGTGTGGAGTACAGTGTACGAGTTGGGTCAAACTGTTGTACGCATTTGATCAGCGTCATGTTGTTGTATAGGATGGACCAGGTTCGTTGATGTATTTGTTTATAGGATGTTTCGTATGACAATGTGTTGATTACAGGAGTAATATTGTTCTTCTATGTTGTATGTGTTATATTGCGGTATATGTATTCAGGTTGTATGGGTTGTATCATTGCGGATCTTCAAATATGTGTCAGTACCTTACGTTATGTTTAGTTGATCAGTTGGTTTATGCATTGATTATAGTTATACTACTGGTTATTGGTTATTACCTTTAAGACTGTATATCTTTTGACCTCCATATGTATATTTGTTGATCTCCATATGTATATCTGTTGATCTCCATATGTATACCTCTTGATCTCTATATGTTATATATTGTTCATGCACTATCTTTCATATTACTACTGAGTTTTATACTCACCACCATCGACCTTGAATTTTCTTGTCATCCAGGTAACAGGTAGAATTTTCCTTGGGTGCTCGGAGCTCCGCCAGTTTATCCCATCTCACATCGAGCATATGGATTCTATTCCATATTGTTGCATTATTTTTTTGGGATTTTATCTTATGTTGTTTCCACATTTGCAGTATATGGTTATGTTGTTATGTATTTGGCCTTTACTATGGATTTGATTTGGATGTTGGTTTCGACTATGTTTTCTTGTTTTGTCAAAGTCGTACTGATACGCATATATATGAGTCTTTATATCTTATTTATTTTGTCGGTGTATTCCACTGTGTTTTATGATTTATCTGTGATAGTAGCTATTTGGGCCATATATTGGTAGTTTATCTTATATTGTCACAAGAGGGTACTGCCCGGTCGATGGACAAATATACTCTCGGGGCGTGACAATTTGGGCCTTAACGAACCATGTACAACAAGTCCGAACTTGGATATAAAGCTAAAACAATAAATATATCTTACATGTCTTTATTTAATCAAAATGTTATAAAATAAGTTGAAACATGGTTACCAAAAGCATATCTAAGTAGGACCTGATAACACATTATCGCGATGTGATATATCAAAACAAAATTTATAATTAACTAAACCTCCTCTACACTAGTGTAGCATAGAGATGACTGAGATCGTTTGCCAATGAGTGTAATAAGTAGAATGGTATCCTTAGGATAATTTTTTTCATTGCTTTGGGGTTTCTAATATAAATGGGGGTTTTGAAGTTGAAATTCTAACCTACGATATGGAAAACAGTGTGATTAAATCAACCATTTTCTAAGTAAAGAAACACAGGAATTTCAACAAACAAGTTAAGTGCATAAATTAAAGGAATAAAAATTGAAAGAGAAATTAAGACAAACACCTAACGTGCATAACCAAAATTAAGATAAACTAAATCAACCAAGTGTAAGGGTAATTTGATAAACACTTGACATTCATAAGATTAATCTAAGCTAAACAAAAAGATAAATGATATAATCAACCTAAGATGTGCCCGGTGTGTGAACAAGTTTCCCGAGGCTAAGTCCAACAGAGCTCAATCGAGTCTTTAGAAGTGGCGGTGGATGTGGGATGGTACAAACTCTTGAATCTCGAAGCTTGATGGGAGTTTCAAGCTCTCGTGGATCCGGTTGAGCTCGTAGAAGTGTCATCGGAGCGAAAGTCCTCCTCGAATTTGCAAGGGAAGGTGAAGTGAGGTGGAAGATTGAGGACATTGCCAGAATCCCTCGATGAAGCAGTTCCTCCTCAAATCTACATGAGGAAAGTGGATGGATGAGAGTGGAGGTAGCTGCTAGGACTCTATGAAGAAGAGATGCATTCTTCTTCATTTTGGATAGCTTTTATACATGCTCTAGTCCTTGAAGCAGTCAAAAATTGTGAATCACCACTCCCCAATCGAACTGACTAGATTCTAGCATGACTATGTCACCTGACACACCTTGGCCATGCCAGGGTTTGGTCATTCTGGCATGGGTGTGTCACCTGACACACCCTGGGAGTGCTAGACTCTGTTTGGTATGGACTTAGTCTACTCATATGGGTAGTAAATGACACGGTTTAGCCATGTTTTGGGGCACGATTAAGCTCCAAAAATCCTCGATTTTCTCATCAAATACCCTATAAAATAAAGTATGCATCAAATTAGTGATAGGGAAATTGATTTAGTAAGTTTTTACATTATGACACTAAAACAATCCATACTCATAAAACATGATAAATATGACAAATTAACCATAAGAGTGGATTAAAATATCGAAGAATGAATACAAATATCATGTAAACAATGTGAGTTATTAAGACCTAACTAATATTAGATCTCCAAAGGTCAAGTCACTATTTAGATAAGACCTATCAAAATTATGATTCAAAGGGAGTTAATAAATTGATTGTTTCTTTAATTAATTGATTCACATGCTTATTTATTTAATGCTTAGATTAGAATGGCTAGATAGGACAAAAAGTAGGTTAATCTTGACAACATAGTATCAGAGCTAGATGAACTGATAATATGTTGGGGAGGCTCAACGAAGTGAATATCTAGGCTGGATAAGGATATCCTACTTGGTGCACCGAGTTTAGTGGAGCTAGGTAAAGCTAACTCACCTAATTCTAAACTAGTTAGACAAAAAATTTGTATTAAATTATTCAAGTGTGCAATTTTTTGTCGTTGTTCCAATCAAAGAATGTCTCAGTGGCTAACCACGACCTGAAAGTTTATTTAAGAAATAAACACTTAACTAATCCAAAGCTAAATTTGAATCTAACTAAAGATCAAACATCTTTCTCAAACCAACATTAAATTAATCAAGTAAAAATTGAAGAATCATCTCACATTACCCATAAGATTATCATGTATTGAAAACTTAGATTGGGTGAGATGAATAAGATCACTTAAGATAATTCCACCAAACCAACACATTAGTCAAAAACTCATTCTTTATGTGTAAGAACCTAAAGATATGGACCAATGAATACTAGCAAGCAGGTGTTCTAGATATATGATCAAATACCGACACAAATTTACAAAGATAAAACTCAAGAATCTAGGATAAATAGTTTTTGAAAACATTGGAAAACTTAAGATAATTGGATCAGATAATATTGAATTAAAGTCAAATATTATCATTTGTAAAGCTTTACTTGTAGATAAATTTGACTTCAATCTACTTAGTATAAGTCAACTATGTGAAGTTGGATATGTAATAGTTTATATCTTCTAAATGCTTAATTAACCACATTGAATGTCCTAATATAATGATTAAGGGAACTAGGGAAAATAATATTTATTTAATAAACCTATCTAGATCCTCACTCGAGTATTTTTTGACACAACAATAGAAAACTTGATTGTGGCATAAGAGACTAGCTCACATCCACTTCAGACATATATTAAAACTAAGTAAAGTTGGGGTAGTTAGAGGGTTAGCAAAATTAGAAAATAAAATTTGTAATGCTTGCCAACAAGAAAAACAAGCTAAGTCTCCACATAAACTAACTAATCAAAGTCAAACAAACATCATACTTGAACTACAACACTTAGACTTATTTCATTCACATGGAGTTAAGTCACTAAGCAAAAAATCAATATTGTTACTTAGTCATTATCAATGATTACTTATACCTTGGTAAAATTCTTAAAATATAAAAATAAAACTTTTGAATTATTCAATAATTTTTGTAAACAGATAGAAAATAAAGAAGGGTTAAAAATTATAAGAATTATAAGTGACCATGGAGAAGAATTTAAAAATCATAGGTTCACAAAATTATGCCTGGATGATGGATATTGTTAGTGCATATAAGATCCGCATATCTCCACAATAGCATGATATTGTCCACTTCGAGCCTAAGCCCTCATGATTTTGTTTTTGGGCTTTATCCAAAAGGCCTCATACCAATGGAGATATTTTTTCATCTTATAAGCACATGATCTTTTCCATGTCTTAACAATATGGGACTTTGATTGTATTCCCAATACTCCAACAATCCCCCCTTCAAACGAAGGACCACATTGACCCCCCTCAAGCCTATCCATCCTCGAAGGACATCCTCTGCTTGATGTCCGATCCTCAACCCACCAGGACTTCCTATCAACTGTCTCGTTCTCTTGACCCAGTTGGACTTCCTGCCAGTTGGCCATGCCTTATGGCCCAACTGGACTTCTTGCCAGTTGTTCGGTCCTCCCGACCCAACTGGACTTCCTGCCTGGTGTCTAGTTCTCTTGATGCGGATATGGGAGCTCAACTTCCTTCGTTTGAGGTTCATGGCTTGACATGGACCATGACTCTGATACCAATTGTTAGTCTCTATAAGATCCACATATCTCCACAATGGCATTATATTGTCCACTTTGAGCCTAAGCTTTCATGGTTTTGTTTTTGGGTTTTACCCAAAAGACCTCATACCAATAGAGATATATTTTCATCTTATAAGTACATGATCTTTTCCATGTCTTACCAATGTGGGACTTTGATTGTATTCCCAATACTCCAACAGATATCATCACAAATTTTCATACCCTAGAACACCTTAACAAAATGACATAGTAGAAAGAAACTAGAACATTACATGAGATGGCTGGATCAATACTAAATGAATATAACCTACCTAATCATTTTTGGTAAACATGACATTATATTCAAAATAGAATTATGATTAAAAAAATTACATAATAAAACATCCTATGAAATTTATTATAAAAAAATAGTCACTATAACCTACCTAATCATTTTTGGGTCAAAACCATAAACATGATATATTATATTCAAAATAGAATTATGATTAACAAGTTGCATAATAAAACATCCTATGAAATTTATTATAAAAAAATAGTCACTATAAAATATCTATGAGTATTTAGATATAAAGTATATATCCTAAATACCAAGGACTATCTAGAAAAATTTACATCAAAAATTGAAAGTGGTATTTTTCTTAGATACTCACCAAATAGTAAGGTTTATAGGGTATATAACAAGAAAATATTAAAAGTTGAAGAAACAACTAATGTAATATTTGATAAAAAGTATAACCCTAAAGAATCCAACATAAAGAAAGAGAAAAAAGAATAAATAAATTTTGATGAATTAAGCAAAGATCATGGTGGAGTTAGAGAAAATTTACAAGAAGAAGATGAACAAAATGAACAAAAAGAAGAAGAACATAATCCAAAACATTAAGAACAAGTTCAAACCATCCAACTGAACAAGTTTTAGGTGATCCGAATTTAGGAATTCAAATCCGATCAATCTTTAAAAATATAATTCAAATAACACTTATATCTAAACTTGAACCCAAATATATAGATGAAGCACTGTCTAATCCAGATTGGGTGATAGCCATGCAAGAAGAGTTAGTTCAATTTGAAAGAAATGAAATATGAGACCTAGTACATCCACCAAAAAATAAATCTATAATAGATACTAAATGAGTCTTTCATAATAAACTAGACGATAAAAGAGAAATCATTATAAACGAAACCCGTTTAGTAGCAAAAGAATTTAGTCGGGTAGAAAGTCTAGACTATGATGAGACTTATGCTTCGGTAGCTCACTTGAATCCATTAGAATGCTGCTAGCTTACGCATCACATAAAAATTCAAGTTATAGTAAATGGATGTTAAATTTGCCTTTTAAAATGAATTAATTAAAGAAAAAGTCTATGTAAGTCAATGATAACTCACATTTCGATGCATTATTTTGAGACATTCCTCGATGTTTTACATCGCCCAAACCTTAGCCCAAGTTGTGGAATCGAAAAAAATGGAGAAAAGGAGCTTCCCAGAGAGCTCCACGGCCAACCCATGGAGCTGACCATGATCATGGAACCCTCTGGTTGTGGCCCTAGAGCACCTTAGTGGTTACCATGACTAAGGAGTGGGGCGGAACATCATGTTTTGGCGAGTATAAAAGGCCTTTTCAAGGGCTTTTTTTGGCACATCTCTTCTTCCTCACTTCTCTAGTATGCCTCCACCACCTCCCTTGATTGGGAGAGGGTCTATCCACATCATTCCATCGCCGAAGGGGTTCTTTCGGTCATCTCCATCACCGTCGGCACCGTAGGAGGTCAGAGGTATCGCTCTTGTGGTCGCTCGATCCTACATCATCGGTCATCTACATCTCCTCTTCCCTAGTCAGAATTCTCAATAGAGAATGCTTTGTCCATCCACATCCATCATCGAGGGAGAGATCAATTATTTTCTTGTTTTAGCCTAGAGTACTTTAATTTGTAGGCATGTCTTGTATAAATGCTCCTTACATTAGTGATAGTTTTACATTTGTGTGCGCTACATGTTTGCTTTAATGTCTCTTACAATTTTATTGCTTTACTTTATTGCACTTAATGTGTTTGATTTAATTCCTATATTAGATTAGGATGTCTTTCATTTATTACTCATAGAATTTTAATTCCAAATTCCCAACCCTCGATTACCATTGAAAACCCTAAAGTAATAAATAAGTGATCCTAAAGTTATCATTCTACCTACATTTCTTGTGAGAGATGATCCGAGTCTTCTCCTATCAGTCGACTGGGGCTTTGGACTAGTCGATTGGTCAAGTATTTTGACACTTGGCAGTCGTGTTGACTCTTGGCAGTCGATTGAGGTTATGAGCAGTCGACTGTCGTGAGTCGACTAAGGTTCGACTGCGGCAAAATGCCTTGGTAGTCAACTGCCATAATTGAACAGTCGACTGATGGCAATCGACTTCCATGGAGGACAGTCAACTGTTGGTTGAGGTTGCGGGAGCAGAACGCTCGATACTCGACTGGTTAGTCGGCTATAGCCTCGGCAGTCATCTGATGAGTAATGGCAGTCAACTGCTAGTGTATCCGTTGGCTTGAATGCCGACGTGGATTAAGTCCATTGTAAGACAATGATATTGTTGGCAGTCAACTGCCAGGCGCGAATCCAACCCAAATGCAGGTTATAAAAGTAGCTCGTGGAGGAGGATTTGCTAGCGATTTCTTGGGCGATTTGCTGGTGCAAATCAGGGTCTTCAAGCTCGGTTCAAGAAATCAACAAGAAAGCTTCCAAATGTTCTTTTGTAAAGTGTTCTTTACATTCTTTTGTGTATTTTAGTTGTATTTGCTTGTTTATTTCTTGTATTACTTTTGTAATCATTATAATAGGTTTCTCCATGTAAAGTACGGAAAAAAAAATTATATGGATTAAACCCTTTAATTAATTGTGATTAATTAGTGGATTAAATTGGGCTCAATAAGTGAGTTAATTGGGGTTTAATTAGAGATGGGGTTTGAAATTGGGCTAAAACCTGTTGGGCCGAATCCATTGGGCTGAAGCTAATGGGTTGAATCTAATGGGTTGAATCCATTGGGCTAGAATTGGGAGTTTGGGCTTAACTTAGGTTGAACCTTGACCTAAAGCTGGCTCAATCCAATTGAACGGACTTTATAAGGCTCGAACCCGATCAACTCCTTCATCGCGATTTTTCCTTTCCTCTGTTCGGCGCGATCCCTTTCTTCACCGCGCGCCGATTTCTTCCACGCTGCTTCCTCATTTCTCTCGATTCGAGCTGCTCCTCGCCAAGAGCTCTCCGCCACTCCTCCTTCTCTCAAGCATCACCGGAGCGGTCGCCACTCAGTTGAGCGCTGCGCCACGCACCGATTTCCAAGTGAATTTCAACTAGATCCCTATTTCTCTATCTCCGATTTTGCTTTTCTACCATTTCTTTCTCTCCGTCGAGCACCACAGCAGCTGGATGCGTCGGCGCCTCTCCAGCAGCTTCTTCCTTTCTCCGATCCAAATCGCCAGTCGCTGGATTGCATAGCCGCCTGCCGTCGGTGAGCTATTCCTGTTGGGTTCCGTTCTTCTTCCTTGCACTTTCATCATCGCCAGCCTCGCTTCTCGAGTCGGATCTGAGTTGTGCAATGAGTAACTCTTCTTAGCACCGCTGTAGTGGTTTCTAGTAAGCTTGCCTCACGGTGAGTGCCTTTCACGGAGAGTAGATTGAAAGGGGAATTGGTGTGAGCTGCGTTGCAAGGTAGGTTTTGGTGTGATTTTGTTCACAGCAATTAGTAAACTGGATTTGTGTATTGTCACAGCAACATTGAGTTTGATGGCTCTGTTTCCAGCAGGTTGAGGACATTCCGGCCAGCAGCTGGGATTTTTGATTCGGTTTCCTTGTATGTGTGATCGAGGTGGAGCTAAGGAATGCTGGATTTGTATTGGTAGTATAAGGTAAGTTTCGATTTGGTTGTGTTATAACTGTGCAACAGATTGTGTAGGGGTATTACTCTTGGATTTAACAATGGGATTAATCGATAATGGATTGTACTTCCAGATTCGTAGTGGAAAAGTGAATCAAGATATCTGAGATGAGTTTTGATATAGATAATTGTATGTAGGTGATATTAGATCTATAGCAGATAATATTATCATGTTTGATTACAGGTATTGGTGATGTTTGATAGTTAGCGAGTGATATTGTTCTATTGGAGGATACCGGTTGTAGCTTGATGGTAATTGTGGGGTATGGAGATTTCAAGCAACAAAGGTAAGCTTTGATTCTGAATGTTATGTTATAGGCTATGTTATAGTTGTGTAACAAATGTACAAGACTTTGATTTAGGACTGTCTTGTGGACGTGAGGACAAATGATGTTTTCAGATGAGTCTTCGTATCAGGTGGGTAATATCTACCTGGTCCGGTAGTTTTGATCAATTCTAGTGCATGATCTTGGATTATGTTTATACCTTTTTACCTTAAATCCACTCTTATTTAATCACATGCTTGTACTGCCTTGACCTTTGAGATATATACTCTGTTACTCATTGATTATCTAGCACGGATAGGAACTATAAACCCTATTATGTATTAGCTGATAGATGTTCAGTAAGTACATGTGGTTAGGGTTATCTTTGTGACCTCAGATAGGGTTACTGTGTTACCTAACTAGAGTTAGGTGATGGATTGGATTATGGAGTCGATCGTTATATCATAACCGTATTAGTGGTGCATTTATGGTGGATCTAGTTGTCTGTGCATAGATAAGTGTATGGTTGTCAGTATGTGACCATGGACTAGAGGTCATAGCGCGATGGTATATTCCATTATGGATTGTGTGCCTATGTATGGTTATATGGACGGTCGATTGTATATCACTACTGACTAGAGGTCTTAGCGTGGTTGACTGTCAGGTGTGTATGACTCTTTGTGTGATAGAGTCTTATGGATTGTAGTCCTTGCATGGTTGACTTTTGGTTGACTAGGTCTCCCCGTGGGTTAGGGAGTGTTGCGAGGAATTGTGTGTGAGCTATGCATCATTACATTTCATGCATGCTGATGACTGGGTATGCCTTGTGGTTGAGATGAGTCGTCAGTCATCCTGCCTCCCCGGCCACTCGGGGTAGTGGTTGCAAGGTTGAGGGCAGAGCATTGTTGTGCGTGCCGTTCTCGGCCACTATGGATGGTGGTAGCTGGGGATGCGCACTTGGCCACTGTGCGGAGTGGTAGTTAGCGCACTCACCCACTATAGACAGTGGTCGTGTGATGTGCAGTTGTCCTGGGTGTGGTGCTCGTCTACTCATGGGTAGGGACGGAGTGCTAGCAGCAGGGACCCCCGTGTGGGTAGCATATAGCTCTATAGTGGGCTAGCTACTGTTTCATACTACCCAACTCGGTCACTCAAGAGTGGTGGCGGCTGGAGTCGGGATAGTTGTCATGTCATGCCACCTAGGCCACACTGGGGTCGTGGTAGCGAGTTGGGTGCGCAGACATGACCATGCATATGCATTGCTGATATATATATGTATGCATGTATTTGATATATGTTTTACATATGCCTATGAGATGCTGCATTTGATTGAGCTATGATTGTTGCACATGCTTGTTCATCATGATACATGCCATTTGCATTTTATTTACTGCTATGTGTTAAGCATGATACATGCGTTGATTCAGACTGTTATATGCATTTGATTAGCATCATGTCATTGTGTGGTACGGACCGGGTTATTATACAGGTGATCATATACTGTTCATATGTCTGAGTATTGGTCAGGTATGGGATTGACCTGGTACGTTATATGGTTATGTTATAGTATACCTGTTCAAGATGATCTAGCATATGGCGTTACAGACCGTCAGGTTCGTTGGTACATTACTTTATGTTCAGTTGATTATTTTAGTATATACACTGAGTATGACTTTACTGTAGTTACTTGTTATTAGATTTGGATATGACTGTATGTCTATTGGACTCATGCTGTATACCTGTAGATCTTCACATGTATACTTGTAGATCTATCCTTATATGTTGTTCATGCACTTTTCTATATATTACCCCTGAGTTTATACTCACCACCCCAGGACCCTGGGCTTCCTGTCGCCCAAATAACAGGTAGAAGATTCCTTGGATGTTCGGAGCTCCGCCAGCTGATCCCATCTCACACCGGACGAATGGATATGTTTCCGTGTTGTTGTATTCTTACGGATTGTTGGTTTGGGTTTTCCCTGTATTGTTTCCGTATTTGTCATATACGGACATATTGTATGTATTTGGTCTTTGATTCAATTTCGGTTATGATTCTTGTCGTGTCAAGTCACTCCGGAGTGCACAGTTGGTCTTTGTATCTTATTGATCTGTTTGTATTGTTTCCGCTGTGTTTAGTATGTTTGATATGTTGATATCTGTGTATATCATATTGTTGTTGTGGGCCTACGGGCCTTGTATTAACCCGATATGTTGCCACGTACAGGGAAGATGCCGTCCGTTTGCTTTTCGACACGGCATACTCCCGGGGCGTGACAATTCTATTGGTATCAGAGCCCTAGGTTGCGAAGTCCATTTTTGGATTTTATTTCGTTCGGACATCGAGTTTTGCTTTACTCGGTTTTGGTTTGTGAGTTCTGGGATCTGGCTATTGCGGACATCTCCGAGCTACAAGGTTTAAGGTATGCTAATTGTTATTACATATCCTTCTATTGGTTATGCATTTAGTTGCTTATAACATGGATGACTTGTAGGATATTGATTAGTATTCGTAACCGTGGTTTGAGTTTGACCACGGGAACGATATGTTGAGGTTATTAGATATGTGTCTGCTATCGAAAAGGTAATTACCTTTGAGAGCTGACTGATACCGAGTCGGAAAGCAGGAGTTAGGTAGTCACATCTATTGCGGAGATTAAGGATTTCAGTCCTAAGATTTTCACTAATTATGTTAGTCAGATCATTACCTATTGGGTAATGGACAAGCGAGTACACTATTGCTGATGCAGATAGTAGAGGATTATTTTGGTGATATTCATAGGGATTTTGATCCCTGAGTTGGTCGTTCTAGGTTGTATAACGTTGAGGGTACTTTTGAGTACTTAACTCGTGTTATACAGAGGAAGCTAAGTTAGCTGCATACCATTATCTGGATTTAGCCGGTAATTGGTGTAAGATATAGGAAATAACCTACGGGAAATAACGTATCACTTAGTCACAGTTCAGTGATGTTGTGAGATAGTATTTTCCCACATCATTTTCTTTGACTCATTGTCAAGGAATTCGTAGGCTTTAGGTCGAGTGATCATTTGGTAATGAAAGTACCATGCAGAGTCGTTAGACTTGTGAAAGTTACGACCATTTAATAGCCCAAGAATGTGATTGGGTTGGTTTTGGCCACCCATGGGTTATCGATTGACATCTTGATCAGGATGTTTGGATCTCCTACCAGATTCTACCGGAAGTCCTTAGACCGAGTCATGTTGATAGAAATGACTCCGTAGTAAGTGTTTTAAGAGTTGAAGATTTGATAAGCAGATATTGCAAGTCAAATTATTGGAATTAGAAGTCTCCAAATGTTGGATAAAAAGGAGCAAGATTAAAGTCATGAGTCATGAGCTACTATTGGAGAGTTTTCCGATCATAGAAGACCGATTGCAGATTGTCAGTAGCTTCTCATGTTTATCTGTGAACTCAGAGGAAAGACTCCGAAGGGAGATTATGTGTGTGCAGTGCGAGTTACGACGAGACACAGAGTCAGATTATTCGATGGACCATTGTATCTGTTTCTACTATAAGTAGCCGGTATCTACGAGGAGAGTATGTATTTTGAAGACTCAGTTAAAGACTATGGATGATGCTTTCGAGCGGACGATCCACAACCTCGAAAGCCGAGATTATTACAGAAGATTAGGTTATCACATCAGCAGCGATCTACTACCTCAGATATAGTTGGAGCTCTTTGATACTTTCATCCGGAAGAAGTAAGTTACTCAGCAGTATCAGCCGAAGACATCTCAGAAGACTCAGACATTCAGACAACAACTGTTACCTTCCCAGACGTGGTTATGCTTTATACAAAGGAGAGATTTACGATGATGGTCGTATCTACACAGTATTCTCCAGTTGCAGCTATACCTTTCACAGAGTTGGATCGTGCTACGATGTTGGCAGTTCTTCAGTATTTTACAGCCAGATGTATACCCTTTGCCAGTACAACAGTGTTTACCATCTCCATTGCAGTTGTTTCAGTTATACCTCAGTTCCAGCAGTTGATTTCAGTTTCTCCATGATAGTCTTTGCATCTGCAGGAGCTCAGTCGTCTAGAACAGATGTTGGACAAGTTTACATGATGACTCGAGAAGAAGTATAGAAGACCGAAGGATAGGTCCTTTGGGGTATTACTTTAGGTTATACTATTTGCAGATATATCGAGAGATACTGGTAGTTTACCGGTATCTTTGTCTAGAACATTCTTGGATAGGGTTCGAAGGGTTCCTATCGACTGGTGGTTGGTGATTTTCTCTACCGTTTGGTGAGATGTTGATCAACAACCAAGAAGGCAAGGGATACCCTTAGCCTTTGCTAGACATACCTCCACTATAGACATATCCTTACGGATAGTTGGATTGTTGGAGCATTGGTATACTAGGACTCTCGGATGTACGTATAATTCGAGAGTATTCGGATATATTTTTGGATGAACTCTCGAGCTTGCCACTGCATGGGCAAGTGGAGTAAGCGATTGAGGTGATTTCGGGAATAGTTCCGATGTTGTAGACCTCATACCGGGAGATGATTTTACGGGTATTAGTGTTGCTAAACACTATGGGAGATGTATCTTTCCTAGTGTTTCTTCTTGAGAAGACTTGTAACTCTTTGTTAGAAAGGAGACGAACCTTTGAGGTTATGTATCGATTATCGATGATTGGAACGCAGTAGTTGAGAATGAGTGTCCTTTGTTAGGGATAGATGATCTGTTTAGATCAGTTAAATGACACCTGTGTATATCCTAGGGTTGGTCTACGACTGGAGGTTTGATATTGTAGTGACTTAGTGCCATACAATTATCATTGTCGGTGTGATGATTGATATATCATCAGCTTGGAGTAAAAAGGATACAGTGTGTGGAAGATGACATTTCATACTTGGTATGAATTTTAGGAGATATTGATAATGTTGTTAAACTTATCGACGATTTAGTCGTTCATGGAATTGAGGAATCAAGTACTCTTGGAGTATTTGTGATCGATTGTCATCATATCTGTGGATGATATATTTTTGGGATATATTCACGATCTTAAGGGAAGTTATGTTTCCCTAGATTGATTTGGTGTTTACCAGAGATAAGGATAGGATGTTCTAGCGATACTATACCGTCGACTTGTTGGACCAAGAAGGTGATGGGAATCATCTGGTCGGAAGTGTGTGAAGCTAGGTTTCAGGGCCTAGAAGGTGGCTGACTTTTGTGTCAGTGTTAGTTAATCCGTCCGATATGGATGGAAGGGTACTGCACATAGATGCAATATTGCAGGGATTAGGAGCGATCCCGATGCAGTTAAATGAGACGTATATTATGTGTATGCTAGTTGAGAAACTAGCGAGAGCAGTCATTATAGTCTCCTAGTTACTTCGATTACGGGTGACAGAGTGAAGTTTGGACATTAGATTAATTTCTCTTGTGAGAATAAATCTCCGTCTCTAGGAAGGATAGTGGTTACAAAGTTGTATTTCGATTTAGGAAGAGTTGTTTCAGGAGACTCTTCATTCGAGAGTGATGATTTATTCGGAGTGTATCCGAAAATAGTGAGTATTGAGACGTTCCGGTTGGTGGAACGATATGTGGGACATGGTTGATTCGTAGTTTGATGTTGGGTATGCCAACAAGCAAAGGTGGAATATTGTGATCGGTAGGGTTACGTACCGTGATGAAGTGAGAGCCTAGTATGTTAGACTATGTTGGGAGATTATCTAGAATTCGGAAAGGACTTGATAGGATTTGGGTAATCGATGATCGATTAGCTAGGTTTGCTCATTTTCTTCCGAGCCGTAAGATGGACTCCGTTGGATCGCTTGATGGAATTATATCCATGGAGTATCCTTGGGTATCATTTCTGATAGTGATTCATGATTCACCTTATGATTCTAGCAAAGTTTCCCATCGGTTACAGGTATAGAGCTCCACTCTAGTACAGTTATTGACATCTTAATAGGTCGATTGAGAGTGTATATAGGAGCTGGAATATAATATTCGAGCTCAGTACCCACTTAGTCACTTGAGGTGTGACTTTGCTCTGGATACTTGAGATGGTTATTATGACATTTCGTACTCGTACATGAGTCGGAAATTTGGGGACCAAATTTTTATAAGTGGGGGAGAATGTAAAGTACGGAAAAAAAAATTATATTGATTAAACCCTGTAATTAATTGTGATTAATTAGTGGATTAAATTGGGCTCAATAAGTGAGTTAATTGGGTTTAATTAGTGATGGGGTTTGAAATTGGGCTAAAACCTGTTGGGCCGAATCCATTGGGCTGAAGCTAATGGGTTGAATCTAATGGGTTGAATCCATTGGGCTAGAATTGGGAGTTTGGGCTTAACTTAGGTTGAACCTTGACCTAAAGCTGGCTCAATCCAATTGAACGGACTTTATAAGGCTCGAACCCGATCAACTCCTTCATCGCAATTTTTCCTTTCCTCTGTTCGGCGCGATCCCTTTCTTCACCGCGCGCCGATTTCTTCCTCGCTGCTTCCTCATTTCTCCTGATTCGAGCTGCTCCTCACCGAGAGCTCTCCGCCACTCCTCCTTCTCTCAAGCATCACCGGGCGATCGCGGCTCCGTCGAGCGCTGCGGCGTACGGCCGATTTCCAAAGTGAATTTCGCACTCGCTCCTCGAACCAGATCCCTATTTCTCTATCTCCGATTTTGCTTTTCTGCCGTTTCTTTCTCTCCGTCGAGCACCGCAGCAGCTGGATGCGTCGGTGCCTCTCCAGCAGCTTCTTCCTTTCTCCGATCCAAATCGCCAGTCGCTGGATTGCATAGCCGCCTGCCGTCGGTGAGCTATTCCTGTTGGGTTCCGTTCTTCTTCCTTGCACTTTCATCATCGCCAGCCTCGCTTCTCGAGTCGGATCTGAGTTGTGCAATGAGTAACTCTTCTTAGCACCGCTGTAGTGGTTTACCGTAGCTTGCCTCGCCGGTGAGCTGCCTTCGCCGGTTGCTGCCGTAGCTAGGAGAGTAGATTGAAAGGGGAATTGGTGTGAGCTGCGTTGCAAGGTAGGTTTTGGTGTGATTTTGTTCATAGCAATTAGTAAACTGGATTTGTGTATTGTCACAGCAACATTGAGTTTGATGGCTCTGTTTCCAGCAGGTTGAGGACATTCCGGGGATTTTTGATTCGGTTTCCTTGTATGTGTGATCGAGGTGGAGCTAAGGAATGCTGGATTTGTATTGGCAGTATAAGGTAAGTTTCGATTTGGTTGTGTTATAACTGTGCAACAGATTGTGTAGGGGTATTACTCTTGGATTTAACAGTGGGATTAATCGATAATGGATTGTACTTCCAGATTCGTAGTGGAAAAGTGAATCAGTATACGAGATGAGTTTTGATATAGATAATTGTATGTAGGTGATATTAGATCTATAGCAGATAATATTATCATGTTTGATTACAGGTATTGGTGATGTTTGATAGTTAGCGAGTGATATTGTTCTATTGGAGGATACCGGTTGTAGCTTGATGGTAATTGTGGGGTATGGAGATTTCAAGCAACGAAGGTAAGCTTTGATTCTGAATGTTATGTTATAGGCTATGTTATAGTTGTGTAACAAATGTACAAGACTTTGATTTAGGACTGTCTTGTGGACGTGAGGACAAATGATGTTTTTAGATGAGTCTTCATATCAGGTGGGTAATATCTACCTGGTCTGGTAGTTTTGATCAATTCTAGTGCATGATCTTGGATTATGTTTATACATGTTTACCTTAAATCCACTCTTATTTAATCACATGCTTGTACTGCCTTGACCTTTGAGATATATACTCTGTTACTCATTGATTATCTAGCACGGATAGGAACTATAAACCCTATTATGTATTAGCTGATAGATGTTCAGTAAGTACATGTGGTTAGGGTTATCTTTGTGACCTCAGATAGGGTTACTGTGTTACCTAACTAGAGTTAGGTGATGGATTGGATTATGGAGTCGATCGTTATATCATAACCGTATTAGTGGTGCATTTATGGTGGATCTAGTTGTCTGTGCATAGATAAGTGTATGGTTGTCAGTATGTGACCATGGACTAGAGGTCATAGCGCGATGGTATATTCCATTATAGATTGTGTGCCTGTGTATGGTTATATGGACGGTTGATTGTATATCGCTACTCACTAGAGGTCTTAGCGTGGTTGACTGTCAGGTGTGTATGACTCTTTGTGTGATAGAGTCTTATGGATTGTAGTCCTTGCATGGTTGACTTTTGGTTGACTAGGTCTCCCCGTGGGTTAGGGAGTGTTGCGAGGAATTGTGTGTGAGCTATGCATCATTACATTTCATGCATGCTGACGACTGGGTATGCCTTGTGGTTGAGACGAGTCGTCAGTCATCCTGCCTCCCCGGCCACTCGGGGTAGTGGTTGCAGGGTTGAGGGCAGAGCATTGTTGTGCGTGCCGTTCTCGGCCACTATGGATGGTGGTAGCTGGAGATGCGCACTTGGCCACTGTGCGGAGTGGTAGTTAGTGCACTCACTCACTATAGACAGTGGTCGTGTGATGTGCAGTTGTCCTGGGTGTGGTGCTCGTCTACTCATGGGTAGGGACGGAGTGCTAGCAGCAGGGACCCCCGTGTGGGTAGCATATAGCTCTATAGCGGGCTAGCTACTGTTTCATACTACCCAACTCGGTCACTCGAGAGTGGTGGCGGCTGGAGTCGGGATAGTTGTCATGTCGTTCCACCTAGGCCACACTGGGGTCATGGTAGCGAGTTGGGTGCGCAGACATGACCATGCATATGCATTGCTGATATATATATGTATGCATGTATTTGATATATGTTTTACATATGCCTGTGAGATGCTGCATTTGATTGAGCTATGATTGTTGCACATGCTTGTTCATCATGATACATGTCATTTGCATTTTATTTACTGCTATGTGTTAAGCATGATACATGCGTTGATTCAGACTGTTATATGCATTTGATTAGCATCATGTCATTGTGTGGTACGGACCGGGTTATTATATAGGTGATCATATACTGTTCATATGTCTGAGTATTGGTTAGGTATGGGATTGACCTGGTACGTTATATGGTTATATTATAGTATACCTGTTCAAGATGATCTAGCATATGACGTTATAGACCGTCAGGTACGTTGGTACATTACTTTATGTTCAGTTGATTATTTTAGTATATACACTGAGTATGACTTTACTGTAGTTGCTTGTTATTAGATTTGGATATGACTGTATGTCTATTGGACTCATGCTGTATACCTGTAGATCTTCACATGTATACTTGTAGATCTATCCTTATATGTTGTTCATGCACTTTTCTATATATTACCCCTGAGTTTATACTCACCACCCCAGGACCCTGGGCTTCCTGTCGCCCAAATAACAGGTAGAAGATTCCTTGGACGTTCGGAGCTCCGCCAGCTGATCCCATCTCACACCGGACGAATGGATATGTTTCCGTGTTGTTGTATTCTTACGGATTGTTGGTTTGGGTTTTCCCTGTATTGTTTCCGTATTTGTGATATACGGACATATTGTATGTATTTGGTCTTTGATTCAATTTCGGTTATGATTCTTGTCGTGTCAAGTCACTCCGGAGTGCACAGTTGATCTTTGTATCTTATTGATCTGTTTGTATTGTTTCCGCTGTGTTTAGTATGTTTGATATGTTGATATCTGTGTATATCATATTGTTGTTGTGGGCCTATGGGCCTTGTATTAACCCGATATGTTGCCACGTACAGGGGAGATGTTGTCCGTTTGCTTTTCGGCACGGCATACTCCCGGGGCGTGACACTCCACCTCCGACTTATTGTCGAGAAGGAGTGTTATTTATTATTAGTGGTGTTTGCATCCCTAGGGCTCATTCGAGCCCAATCAATGGAGTAGGAACTCTAAGGTTCCGAACCACGTTATATCACATGTTTTGTTGTGCTTGTATTTTTTTATTGATTTATTATTTGTATATCCGCTGCGCATAACAAGTTTTGTAGCAAGCACGCGATCGATTTCCATCTACGCAACGTACGCAACTATTCACCTCCCCTCTAGTGACATACCGATTCCCAACATTTTGTTGACTTATATTTTAGTCATACATGCATGCAGTTAATAATTAAATTCTATATTTTGTTATTTCAAAGTTTTTAACATATCTAGTTCTAGTAATGTATTTCGGAATATTGTCACTAAGGGGTACCTCCATCATTTGAATGACGAATATGTCCCCAAAGCATGACAATCAATCTCATTGATCTCAGAAGTATCATACAAAATCCCATCAATCAAATCACTTTTTGGAGAAATACGAGACATCTAATTCATACAAGTAAAGAGATCTATTCATTGATAAAAAGAAAAGGGATGAATGGTGATTGGATTGATGAGAAAATAGAATCTTGAGTCATGAATAGTGATTTGATTGATAATGAAGAAAGGGAATTATTGGTTCATTTCTCCACCTTAATGACAAAAAAAAGAGGTTTGACCAAGTTCTATTAAGTCCGACTCATAGTGATCATTTATCAAACAATTGTTGGTGTAATCAACCCTGGTCACTATTGACCAGACTCGAGTGAGACTCGAGTAGAATTTTGATGTTTGATAATTATTTAACAATATGGGTTTGACCATATGTTGACCATATGATTAGTGGATGATTGAGATATCCAAGGTCATATGGGGAGATTGTTATAAGGAGATTGTTGGAGCAATCCACCTCAGGACTCGAGTGGAAGTCCAAGATTGGAATTTTGGCAATGGAAAAGTCCAAGTTTGGACATTTGGCAAGGTGAAGTCCAAGAATGGATTCTTGGCAATGGAGAAGTCCAAGTAAGGATACTTAGCAAGGAAAAGTCCAAGGGTGGAGTCTTGGCAAGAGAAAAGTCCAAGGGTGGATTCTTGGCAAGGGAAAGTCCAAGTATGGATACTTGGCAAAGGATAAGTCCAAGGGTGTAGTCTTGGCCATGTAAGTCTAAGTGTATAGTCTTGGGAACGAAAGTATAAGAATTGAGGCTTGGCAATGGAGAAGTCCCGGAGGTGCGACCTCTTGGCAAAGGTAGACCCATTGGCATGACAAAGTCGACGGAAGTGTTAGGAATTGGACGTCGCTAGAGGGGGGGGTGAATGGTGCATTCGTCGCTTGACATAATCGTTCGTGCTTGCAACAAAACTTATTATGCGCAGCGGAAATAAAGGTAAAGCAATAACAAAATAGACAGACACTCACAATACACAAGGATATAATGTGGTTCGGAACCTTAGGGTTCCTACTCCACGGGTTGGGCTTGAATGAGCCCTAATGATGCAAACACCACCACTAATGAACTCTCCTTCTCGAAAAATACTCTGGAGGTGGAGGAAACCTCTTACAAGCTATTACAATAGTAATACAAAATAATACAAGCAAATTCAAAGAAATACAACCAAAATATAAAGAACACTTTACAAACTAGGACTTTGAATGCTTTGCTTGTTGGTTGCTTGAATGATCTTGAAGGACCCTAAAATGCGCCTGCACTTCACCTTCAAATCGCCTCAAGAAACCTCGCCAAGAACCATGGTGAAATCCTCCATGAGCTTCTCCTTTATAACCTGCATCGGGCTAATTTTGCACCTGGCAGTCGACTGCCAAAAGGCCCCAGTCAACTGCCAACAGTGTCGTTGTCTCACAATGACTTAATCCACATCGACATCCAAGCCAACGGATACATTGCTAGTCGACTGCTAAGGCCGAGTGACTAATTAGCTCTGGCCATCGAAAGTGTTCTTCTCTTGCAACCTCAACCGTGATGACCGCTTCGCCATCAATCAACTGTCCAATGCTGATAGTCGACTGCCAATGTCTTTTGCGATAGTCGAACCCTAGTCGACTCACAAAAGTTGACTGGTCATAATCCCAGTCGACTGCTACAAGCAACTCGGCTGCCAAGTGTCAAAACACTTGATCAATCGGCTGGTCCAAAACCCCAGTTGACTGATAATATCAACCATAAGGTTTATCCCCAAGTATGATGTCCTCATACTTGCTAGACCACCCTTAGCCTAGACCTAAGCCTTCTAACCACCTCCATCAGTCTCACGCCTATCGGATCCCTCAAAGTCATCCATGACTTGTTCATCCATACACTAGCCTTCATGTGCTTCCATTGGCTATTATCATTCTAAGTTGGTCTATACCGCCAAGGCACATTTGAGATTACGTTGCCAAAACACACGCTTGGACTTTACGCCGCTAAACCATTGGACTTATGCTGCCAAGACTCACGCTTGGACTTTACGCCGCCAATATCAACCCTTGGACTTCCCTTGCCAACCCATGTTGGACTTTCCATTTGCCAAGACTCAAGCTTGGGCTTTCCCTTGCCAAGACCTATGCTTGGACTTTCCATGCCAAGTACACAAGACTTGGACTTTCCATGCCAAGTACACAAGACTTAGACTTTCCATCGCCAAGTGTCCCACTTGGACTTCTCCATCATATGGTCAACCCCATGTCAACCATATAGTCAATCATTAATGTCAAACATCAAAACACTAACATCAAACCACTACTCGAGTCTGGTCAATCGTGACCTGGGCTGATTGCACCAACAATCTCCCCCATTTTTATGTTTTAAAAAAAACCAACATCTAAGTTAGAACACTAACTCAATTCAATCCTCCCAATTATCCAAACTGCGAATTTAAAAATTCTCTCCCTTTTTGACATACATTAAAAAGGTCCCCAAGGGTGTCAATGTCTCATATCCCAATGAGATCTTATAATCTCCCCCTTGGTCCAAAAACATCTAGGATGCTTTCACTCTTCCTAGTGATAAGTCTCATATCACTAAAGAGAGGCAATCATACAAACTCTTCAAATTCTCCCCCTCATGAGAAAGAACACATCAATCATCCCATGATGGACAACCTCCCCCTAAAGGCTTGCTCCCCCTTGACCATTGCACTAACAATGTCCTTGGAGAGTCCCTAAGCCTATAGGAACACTAAACCATCAAAGTTAAGGTTAAAAGTTCAACCTTGAACTTTTACACACCTTAAAATTAATACACACTCAAACAACTCTCCTAATCCATATCCAATGGATTTTCACTGTTTCTAATGCTTTCCAAAGCATATTCTAGGGTTATGAGCAGTTAGGGTAGCCTAGCATAGCTAAAATCAGGCTAAACAAACCATGTTTACCCAAAATCAGGTCTGGCAGTCGACTCCTTCAGTCAACAGTCAATTGCCCTTGATGCCAGTCGACTGCCATGGCAGTCGACTGATATCTTCAAATGCATAAATCAAATTTAGAAATCGAGATTGAGAAATACATTAGTAAATATACGTATTTTAAAAAATCTTGAAATTTCATACGTATACTACTTATAACAATCATTATGGGTGAAAAATATTTGAAAAATAAAATACCCATAAAAATAGGAGATTGACACAAATTTTAAAACCATTGAAAAGTTTAATGTTTTGTCCCTACTTTGTGCCAACTCTATCAATGGTGAGTGCTATCAAAAGATATACTTCACCAAGATTTTCTAAAATGTTTTTAAAATCTTATATTGAACCATGGTCTATGGGCTTAATGCACATGACTTGCACATAAGCTTTCCTTATGATTCATCCATGATATAAGATGAGTTTGAGTTCATATAGATGCAAAAACTATATACCTTGAACTTAATTAACTCATTTTCTAGCATCTCACAGGTGTCTAGGGTGTATCAATACACACACATGTCAATGTAATGTGAGATGTGAGTTTTGTTCATCCTAAACTAAGGCCTCATACATTTTTTAAGGCAACACTAATTGATTTCCTTATACATGGGACTTCAAGCCATGCCATAGTCCTTAAATCAATTTTCATTAAACCTAAATGCATGAATGATGATTATGGCATAAATGATAACACAAATAAAACATGTGCCAATAATCATGATGTCATGGCATATGATTAAATCTAAATACACATTGTTGGGTTTTCGGCACCGCGGCGTGTGTGTGTTCGATCATGTTTCGTAAACATGAGCACAGCAGAAGTAATTAAAAATAATAAATCTATATTTATTATAACACACACAACACACGCATGCATATTACAACAAGTGTAGACATAACCGTAAATTAAAATTTGCAATAAAAGAAATTATCTACGTTATACCTTTCGTATGACGTGTAGCGGGAACGGCATCAACCGGAACGATCCTCGTAAGAATCGTCTCTATCCGTATCCACGCCGAGCTCCTCGGGATGACTTCGCTAAGTCGCGAGCTTCGTCTTCGTACGGGTTACTAGCCTCGTGTTGAAGACGACGTGATCGAGAGATGATCACGATCCGAATCCAAATTCGGATCCTAAAATGAGTTCTCAAAACTCGCTTCTCCGGAGAGGTATTCGTCAACCAATTGACGAATCCTTCGTCCTCCACCTCAGAGGATTACCGGAGATCAAATCCCCGGTAAGTTAGGAGCTATCGGAGCACTAACCGTCGTCCAAACGACGCTCCGACAACAAAGAAACAAGCTGTCCAGAAAAACTGGACAGCTTTTGGTGGAGGAATAGAGGCCGGCCAAGGAGAGATGGAAGCTCACCTTATCACCGAACCTAGAGGAGATCACCGGAGGGTCGCCGGAGGTTCACCGGCTGAAGCTTGGTCGCCGGCAACAAGTTGGACGGCGGCACAAAAGCTGGGCGGCGGCACTTTAGGGTTAGGCGCCGAAAACTCCAAGGAGGTGGGCGGCAACTATGTTGGGCGGCCAAAACTTGATTAGCTTTTAGGGTTAGGGTTTAAGCCCTATTTTATAGAGAACTAATTCTCTTAATGGTTAATGGATCATATCCATAAAGCCCGTTAACCTGCTCCATTAAGATAAGTTAAAATAAACCAAACCATGATGGTTTATTTTAAGTTAAAACGAACCGAACCAACTTTTGGTTCATTCGTTTAAAATAAACCAAACCCTTTGGTTTATTCTCATCCATTGGATTAGAACCAAACCATTTTGGTCCATCCATTATGTCTTCATAAGACACGCCCATCCACGCTTCCATTGCGTCAAACAATTTCATGCTCGCTTATGTTTGGTCCAACCAAACATAGTTTCTCTCGATGCGAGAATCCCATTCTCAAGCTCGCTTTAAATCCTTTGGATTACACTCGTGTGTGACCAAATAGGTTCTCGCTTATGTTGGCCGTCTATAATTAACCATTAATTATAGAAACGATCATGAGTGGCACCTAGTAGTACATCATGATCCCCAATTAACCGAAAAGATCAGCGGTTGATCCGAACTATTTCGAAACCCTTGATGCTCGAATGAATCGTGCCCCATTCCCTTCACTCATCTTATACCCACTTGGTTCAGGACATGGTCTATTGTGTCAGTCCCCACTAGGCTGACTACGTCACACCTAGCCCAAGTATCATTTCCTCGTCCTACAGATTCTAGTTACTCCACATGTATCGAAGAGTACTTTACTCTAAACATGTAATGCTTTGGCCAAAGACTTTAGTAACAATCCGACGAGAGGCCATGGGTATACATCTCCTCGCAAGGAGTGGTGAATCCTTTATAGGCTATTCAAACACCTTCGATCACTTCGACTTATACCCAATCATCCCGGGTCCACATCTCCTCAGAGATGTTTGCTTAAGATGTCAAAGCATAAGTCTCCATGATCAAGATGACTTGAATACCGCAAGTCAAAGGAACATCGCACTTAAGCTACAATAAGAACTTCATTGACATATCTATATATGCAGAGAACCATATGAAGTCTTACGGCTGGTCACTCTAATGAACTAGTTACCATAACTAGCATCCACGATTAACTCCGGACATCACAATGTCTCCAGCCAGTGAGAATCAGCTGCTTGGATACACCAAGGAGTATACCTCGTGCTAGACTCGACAGAATTGATGGTGTCCAAATCCATCAATTCATCGACTAGGGATAATTCTGATACATCACAATTACACATGTAGAGATACTCACTAGTTGTGATCCAATCACAAATTCTCTCATGCTGTGAATCGTATCGAGGACATTCAAAGAAATGAGTTTAAGATCCAATCAAATACATGAAACATGTATACTCAAATAGTGAATCTTCATTTATCATATAAATGGTTCATACATAAGGCGATTGCCTTAGGACATCTCTCATATATTACTAACAGACTCCCACTTGGCCTCAGGACATGGTCTATTGTGTCAGTCCCCACTAGGCTGACTACGTCACACCTAGCCCAAGTATCATTTCCTCGTCCTACGGATTCTAGTTACTCCACATGTATCGAAGAGTACTTTACTCTAAACATGTAATGCTTTGGCCAAAGACTTTAGTAACAATCCAACGAGAGGCCATGGGTATACATCTCCTCGCAAGGAGTGGTGAATCCTTTATAGGCTATTCAAACACCTTCGATCACTTCGACTTATACCCAATCATCCCGGGTCCACATCTCCTCAGAGATGTTTGCTTAAGATGTCAAAGCATAAGTCTCCATGATCAAGATGACTTGAATACCGCAAGTCAAAGGAACATCGCACTTAAGCTACAATAAGAAATTCATTGACATATCAATATATGCAGAGAACCATATGAAATCTTATGGCTGGTCACTCCAATGAACTAGTTACCATAACTAGCATCCACGATTAACTCCGGACATCACAATGTCTCCAGCCAGTGAGAATCAGCTGCTTGGATACACCAAGGAGTATACCTCGTTCTAGACTCGACAGAATTGATGGTGTCCAAATCCATCAATTCATCGACTAGGGATAATTCCGATACATCACAATTACACATGTAGAGATACTCACTAGTTGTGATCCAATCACAAATTTTCTCATGCTGTGAATCGTATCGTGGATATCCAGTAAATGAGTTTAAGATCCAATCAAATACATGAAACATGTATACTCAAATAGTGAATCTTCATTTATCATATAAATGGTTCATACATAAGGCGATTGCCTTAGGACATCTCTCATATATTACTAACAGACTCCCACTTGGCCTAATGCCAATCGCTACAGTATCCAATACCATAAGCTCTAACATGACCTTCAAACTTACTTTGAGGTAATGCTTTAGTCAAAGGATCCGCTAAGTTCCTTTCAGTGGAAATTTTCTCGATTTGTATTTCGTTCCTACTGATGATCTCTCTGATAAGATGATAGCGACGAAGCACATGTTTGGATCATTGATGAGACCATATCAAGTTCAGAGATGAACTTCTTGATCCAAACCGCTTCCTTTGCTGCTTCCAAAGCTGCAATGTATTCTGCCTTAGTGGCAGAATCCGCTATAGTGTCAAGCTTGGAACCTTTCCAACTTATTGCGCCTCCATTCCAGGTGAATACATATCCAGACTGAGACATGGAATCATCCTTGTCTGTCTGGAGCTTGCATCCGTATACCCACGTATCACCATGTACCCTTCTCCATATATTAGGTACATATCCTTAGTTCTTCTTAAGTACTTAAGGATCGTCTTGACAGCCACCCAATGATCCATTCCTGGATCAGACTGGTATCTGCTCGTGACACTCAGAGCATACGATACATTGGGCCTCGTACATAACATAGCATACATGATAGATCCTATTGCGGATGCATAGGGAATCTTACTCATGCAAATCCTCTCGTCTTCTGTGCGCGGACACATAGACTTCGAAAGGTGTACCCCATGCCTGATGGGTAGGAAACCTTTCTTGGATTCTGACATGCTAAACCTCTTTAGCACTCGGTCTATATATGTAGACTGCGAAAGACCAAGCAACCGTTTCGATCTATCTCTATAGATCTTAATCCTGAGGATGTAGGTTGCTTCTTCCAGGTCTTTCATGGAGAATGTCTTGGATAACCAAACCTTCACTGACTGTAAGATTGAAACATCGTTTCCTATAAGTAGTATGTCATCGACATACAATACTAGGAACACGACTGCACTCCCACTAACCTTCTTGTACACACAAGGTTCGTCTAGATTTTGTGAGAAATCAAGCTTTTTGATCGTCTCATCAAAACGGATATTCCAGCTCCTGGATGCTTGCTTCAATCCATAAATGGACCGTCGCAATTTGCATACCTTGGTTTTATCAACCGATGTGAAACCCTCAGGCTGTATCATATACACGTCCTTGAGCAGGTTTCCATTAAGGAAAGCTGTTTTCACATCCATCTGCCATATCTCATAATCATAATGAGCCGCTATGGCCAGGAGCATCCGAATGGATTTAAGCATAGCTACAGGCGAATAGGTTTCGTCATAATCAACACTTTGTTTTTGACGATATCCTTTCGCCACCAATCTAGCCTTATAGGTAATCACATTACCATCCATGTCGGTTTTCTTCTTGAAAACCCACTTGCACACTATAGGCTTTATGCCTTCAGGTGGGTCAACCAAGTTCCAAACTTGGTTTTCATACATGGAATCCATTTCCGACTTCATGGCACCAAGCCACTTATCCCTTCTCAACTTGCTCGCACTTCTTCATAACTGGTAGGCTCCTCATCATCAATGAGTAACACGTCGTTCGATTCACTTACGAGAAATCCATATCTCTCAGGAATATTGCGTGTTCTGCCAGATCTACGAAGATGTGGTGTTACAATAGGTCCAGCCGATTGCTCATCACTATGAGTTGTCGGCTGTTGTGTTTCACTAGGTATCTCATCAATGTCTATTTGAGTCTCTCGAGCCTCCTCAAGCTCGATGACACTCCCACTGTTTTCTTGCAAGAGAAACTCTTTCTCTAGAAACACAGCATGCCTTGAAACAAACACCTTTTGTTCCACAGGATGATAGAATTGGTAACCCCTTGTTTCCTTAGGGTATCCAATAAATAGACATTTATCAGACTTAGCATCCAGTTTGTCTGATACAGTCCGCTTCACATAAGCAGGACAACCCCATATCTTCAAGTAAGATACATGAGGTTTCTTACTATTCCATATCTCATATGGAGTAGTTGAGACTACCTTGGTTGACATTCTGTTTAACAAGTAAACAACTGTTTGAAGTGCATAGCCCCAAAAGGACTTGGGAAGAGTTGCATGATTCATCATTGACCTGACCATGTCCAACAAGGTCCGGTTACGCCTCTCAGATACACCATTATGCTGTGGTGTATAGGGCGGAGTCCATTGAGACAATATGTCATTGTCTCTCAGATAATCAAGAAACTCTTGACTTAAGTATTCACCACCTCGATCCGATCGAAGTATTTTTAATACTTTTGTCATGTTGTTTCTCTACTTCATTTCTGAATTCTTTGAACCTTTCAAAGGCTTCAGACTTGTGTTTCATCAAGAACACATACCCAAACCGTGAGTGATCATCGGTGAAGGTAATGAAGTAGCTATAGCCTCCTAAAGCTTGAGTTGACATAGGTCCACATACATCAGTATGTACTAGACCTAGTAACTCTCCCACTCGTTCACCTTTTCCAGTAAAAGGTAACTTAGTCATCTTGCCTTTTAAGCATGATTCGCATGTATCGTATGAATCCAATTCAAACGATTCCAGAATTCCACATCGGTGTAATTCGGACATGCGTTTCTTGCTTATATGGCCAAGACGACAATGCCACATGTAGGAGTCTTTTTTATTATCCTTTCGAGCACTCTTGTTGCTCGCTTCGATATTAAAAATGTCACTGGATATGTCCAACGTATAAACACCATTGCTTAAAGTTCCAGTCCCATAAAGAACCCCATTCAAAGTTATGTAACAACAATTGTTACTAAATTCAAATGGTACTCATTTCTATTTAAACAAGAAATAGAAATGATGTTCTTTATCAACGAAGGAACATAAAAGCAATTGTCCAGTTCTAAGACAAGTCCTGCAGGGAGTTTCAACAAATACATTCCGATGGCGAGTGCAGCAACCTTTGCTCCATTCCCAACATGTAAATTTGACTCTCCCTTAACGAGTCTTCTTCTATTCCTTAGCCCATGTATGTCATTACATATATGTGAGCCACACCCAGTATCCAATACCCAAGTGTCTGAGGAAATAGAATGACAATCAATAAAGAAGATTTCTGAAGAAGATGGGGCATCCGATGCCTTATCCTTCTTCACGGACTCAAGATAAATCTTGCACTTTCTTCACAAATGGCTCTCCTTGCCATAATGATGGCAAGTTTCCTTTTGTGCTAGTTCTACCTTCTTAGCCTTTCTCTTCTTTCCCTTCTGCTGTTCTTTTGACCTCCTCTTAGAACCTTTCTTCGAGGAATCAACTAACAGCACTGTCCCCTGCTCATGCTTCTCAGAAGACTCCACAGTCTTCAGCATGTTGAGCAGTACCACAGATGAACCTTCTTGTATCTCAGAGGTGAAGAGGAGCTTGGAGACTTCGAACCTTTCGAATCTCACTTGCTCATCAACCAACTCATAAAGATGAAGAACTACGATATGAGCATCCATATGCTCATGCTGCTTTCATAGCTTGGGTTCCATCGCGGCTAGCATGATGCAACTTGTTAGTTCAGAATCAGTCACATGTTTCTGATAGACCAACAATTGGTCCGGAGTTGCATCGTCACTAGGATAGGCGGGAAGAGGCGCTTCGGGGACATACACAAGCTTTTCACCTTGAGAACAATTCTCAAGTTTCTAAGTCAGTCTAAGAAGTTCGGCTCAGTCAATTTATTCGAATCCAAAATGGAACGCAATTTAAAGACATCATGATCAATTTTTAGAAATACAAAACGAGCATATATGAGAAAGATGATTTTAAAATGCATCAATATACATTTATAAATCCCATTCATTTTTCGAATTTCAAAAACCCCAAAATCACTTCGGGAGATCGTAGGTCCATCTCCGAATGGGCTGATATCCATCATAGTTATGAACAACCTTGGAGAGAGTCCAACAAGTCATTCATAACTACGACGGTAGGTATCAACTATACCGATTGCATATCACGTATATGCAACTATCACAATGTGCTATCAACTAATTGAATGTTCACACATACATCGGGTTGTTAACACATTAACAAGTATGCATCATATGCATAGCACCCAACTTCACCTCCCTTTATATCGACCTTGGAGAGAGTCCAACAAGCCGATGCTCCAGGTTAAAGCCAACCCATTAATCGGGACATAGTTTTAATATGGTTAGAGCGCATTCAACCAATTAGCCCAGCTTGGAGAGAGTCCAACAACCAAAGCTAACGATTGACCTCTGACTCTTACCATATTAGTATTAAACTATTCCATGGTTTGAACATATTCAGTTCGAGCAGGGCTTGAGAGAGTCCAACAACCCAAACAAGAAAGCAGAACTCGTTCTAACCATATTAATGGAAGGTGTAGGCTTTAATATTGATTAAGGGTTTTATGTCTCATCCTCTTTGCATGCAAATAACTATTATCTACATGGCATGGCATACATGGCATACATCTACATGTCACGACACGCATGGCATAATGTTATGCATCTAATGCAATTACATGACATACAATTATGTCATGTCTATAATTTCCTTATATGTCATATCTATTTATGGAAATAAAATATGTTTAAGATTTGATTCTCCAAATCAAATCATAATTAAATTAGGAAACAAATTTCCAAATCTAATCACATATTTTATTCATGGAATTATTTGATTAAGGAAAATCTATTTAGGAAACCAATTTCCTAAATCATTAAAACTACTTATGGAAATAAAATATTTTAAGATTTGATTTCCCAAATCAAATCATGATTAAATTAGGAAACAAATTTTCAGAATCTAATCAAATATTTTATTTATGGAAAATATCAATTTCCATAAATACTTCCAACTTTCCAAAAGTGGAAGATTTCCATAAATACTTCTAGACTTTCCAAAATTAGAAAATTTCTAGAAATACATTATGACTATCGCAAAACCATTTTTACGATTATGTCGAAACACAATCTGGGCTCTGATACCACTGTTGGGTTTCCGGCACCGCGGCGTGTGTGTGTTCGATCATGTTTCGTAAACATGAGTACAGCGGAAGCAATTAAAAATAATAAATCTATATTTATTACAACACACACAACACACGCATGCTATTACAACAAGTGTAGACATAACCGTAAATTAAAATTTGCAATAAAAGAAATTATCTACGTTATACCTTTCGTATGACGTGTAGCGGGAACGGCATCAACCGGAACGATCCTCGTAAGAATCGTCTCTATCCGTATCCACGCCGAGCTCCTCGGGATGACTTCGCTAAGTCACGAGCTTCGTCTTCGTACGGGTTACTAGCCTCGTGTTGAAGACGACGTGATCGAGAGATGATCACTATCTGAATCCAAATTCGGATCCTAAAACGAGTTCTCAAAACTCGCTTCTCCGGAGAGGTATTCGTCAACCAATTGACGAATCCTTCGTCCTCCACCTCAGAGGATTACCGGAGATCAAATCCCCGGTAAGTTAGGCGCTATCGGAGCACTAACCGTCGTCCAAATGACGCTCCGACAACAAAGAAACAAGCTGTCCAGAAAAACTGGACAGCTTTTGGTGGAGGAATAGAGGCCGGCCAAGGAGAGATGGAAGCTCACCTTATCACCGAACCTAGAGGAGATCACCGGAGGGTCGCCGGAGGTTCACCGGCTGAAGCTTGGTCGCCGGCAACAAGTTGGACGGCGGCACAAAAGCTGGGCGGCGGCACTTTAGGGTTGGGCGCCGAAAACTCCAAGGAGGTGGGCGGCAACTATGTTGGGCGGCCAAAACTTGATTAGCTTTTAGGGTTAGGGTTTAAGCCCTATTTTATAGAGAACTAATTCTCTTAATGGTTAATGGATCATATCCATAAAGCCCGTTAACCCGCTCCATTAAGATAAGTTAAAATAAACCAAACCATGATGGTTTATTTTAAGTTAAAACGAACCGAACCAACTTTTGGTTCATTCGTTTAAAATAAACCAAACCCTTTGGTTTATTCTCATCCATTGGATTAGAACCAAACCATTTTGGTCCATCCATTATGTCTTCATAAGACACTGCCCATCCACGCTTCCATTGCGACTGAAACAATTTCATGCTCGCTTTATGTTTGGTCCAACCAAACATAGTTTCTCTCGGTCTGAGAATCCCATTCTCAAGCACGTTTTAAATCCTTTGGATTACACTCGTTGTGCGTGTGACCAAATAGGTTCTCGGTTTATGTTGGCCGTCTATAATTAACCATTAATTATAGAACGATCATGAGTGGCACCTAGTAGTACATCATGATCCCCAATTAACCGAAAAGATCAACGGTTGATCTAGAACTATTTCTGAAACCCTTCAGTAGCTCGAATGAATCGTGCCCCATTCCCTTCACACATCTTATACCCACTTGGTTCAGGACATGGTCTATTGTGTCAGTCCCCACTAGGCTGACTACGTCACACCTAGCCCAAGTATCATTTCCTCGTCCTACGGATTCTAGTTACTCCACATGTATCGAAGAGTACTTTACTCTAAACATGTAATGCTTTGGCCAAAGACTTTAGTAACAATCCGACGAGAGGCCATGGGTATACATCTCCTCGCAAGGAGTGGTGAATCCTTTATAGGCTATTCAAACACCTTCGATCACTTCGACTTATACCCAATCATCCCGGGTCCACATCTCCTCAGAGATGTTTGCTTAAGATGTCAAAGCATAAGTCTCCATGATCAAGATGACTTGAATACCGCAAGTCAAAGGAACATCGCACTTAAGCTACAATAAGAACTTCATTGACATATCTATATATGCAGAGAACCATATGAAGTCTTACGGCTGGTCACTCCAATGAACTAGTTACCATAACTAGCATCCACGATTAACTCCGGACATCACAATGTCTCCGGTGTGAGAATCACCGCTTGGATACACCAAGGAGTATACCTCGTGCTAGTCTCGGCGAATTGATGGTGTCCAAATCCATCAATTCATCGACTAGGGATAATTCCGATACATCACAATTACACATGTAGAGATACTCACTAGTTGTGATCCAATCACAAATTCTCTCATGCTGTGAATCGTATCGTGGACATCCAGTAAATGAGTTTAAGATCCAATCAAATACATGAAACATGTATACTCAAATAGTGAATCTTCATTTATCATATAAATTGTTCATACATAAGGCGATTGCCTTAGGACATCTCTCATATATTACTAACACACATGACATAAAAAAAAATAGTCCTAAGCATAATCATGACATTTTATATGATTAAAAAGAAATATGATGTCATGACATGTTATATGGCAATCAAGGCATAACAAATAAAATATAAGGCATAAGAATACCTAAATTTTAATATTTGTTTCATTTGTTAGGATTAATTCCATTTTTCCATATTATCACTCTTCTCCCAAGTGTGCCAAAACCCAAAATGGCACACTATGACCTCTAGACTTAATTTGAGCAAATTTGATCAATTTTTCATAATTCTCAAAATATATTGGTACATCCTAAAATCTTTTAGGATTGAAATTAAAACTTCATTTTCAAAGTATCCCATAACCTTGGAAATGACCTAAAGTGCCAACTTTGCTATGATTGAGTTAACTATCCCACCAATTCAAGTTGACACAACCTAACTCATTTAGCGTGAATCGATCACGCTCCTAGGAACCTAATACCTATTGGAGCTCCTTGGCTTTACTAGGTATTCCTTAGGGATGCCCTCCCTAGATACCCTCCTAATGACCCTCCTAGGCTTAGAAGTCTTGGTCATTCGATATTGCCTAGGTTAATTCTAGGGGTGACTCCCCTTGTAATCTTCTTAGTGGCTTCCCTAGGTTTCCTTGAAACCTTAGCCAGTAGGCACACTCCATGGTTAGCCTTAGGGATGACCTCCCTAGTAACCATGACCTTCCTAGACCTAGATTGTGTTCCATGATCGAATGGAACATTGTGATAAGTAGGCATTACCTTCTTGGACATAGGCTTGTGACCCAAACCTTGCATCCTAGATGGTTCTTGCCTCTTACATCCTTGACTTTGACTCCTAGACCCTTGAATTTGATTTTGCATATTTCTAAGGGTCTTTTCAAGTTTCTCAAGCCTTGACCTCAAGGCTTGGTTCTCTAAATCTAGTCTTCCCAATTTAGATTTTTCATTAATCTTTTGAGAATGAGACTTCCTTGGCATATGTCTATGGTTCTTGGGATTAATGCCTAGATGGTCCTCTACCTTCTTAATAAACTCCCTAGATAGGATTTTTCTAGGGTTATTAGTCCTAAATTTCTCCTTATTTCTAAAATTGCAACTCTTAGCACCTAGGCAATAAAGTCTATTATTTCTAGCATGCTTTTCATGAACAATAGCAAGTGAATTAAAAGCATCTTTTTAACATTAAACTTAGAAGGTGCATTACTAAAATATACCTTAGGGTTTACCTTAGAGGCTCCCCTACATGTGATGCTCCTTCTTTCCCTTTTTTCTCCCCCTAGGACATTGACTCCTATAGTGCCCCGGTTGTTGGCACTTGAAGCAAATTACATGCTCCTTGCTCTTATGTGTTGGGGCACCGACATCCTTGACCTTTGGCGCCGATTGACTTTTCTTGACTCTTTTAGGGAACTTACTCTTGTAATGTCTAGCTTCCCTACACTCAAAAAAAATTATATAATTTTTTATTTTTAACAAAATTTCTTGAGTTACCTAGGTCAATGGTGGTGGACTTTTGGGCTTTTTCATCTTCTCGACCAGAGTTAGATGGTTCCTCTTGAGTTAGCTCCGGTATTGAAGATGACCTAGTCTCCTCCCCCTCAATCCTAGAGGTGGAGGCTTCTTCTACCTCTTTCACCTCTTCCGATCCAGATGTTGATTCCCTATCAATCTCCGAATCCGCAAGCTCTTGAGATGATGATGTGCTTGCTTCTTCTTGATCTTGAGAAGACGAGGACTCCTCCTCGGACTCCTCCTCAGACTTCTCCTCTACTACATGAGCCAGTGATGGGTTTTCATGATATTTTGCCAACTTTCTCCAAAGGTCCTTGGCGTCTTTACAATCTCCTATCTTGATCAAAATATCATTAGAAATTACACTAAGTAATATACCCATTACCTTATTGTTTGTATTGAAGTATCGGACTTGCTCCTCGCTCCACTTCTTCTTCTTGAGTATTTTCCCATTCTCATCCTTACGAGCATCGAACCCTACTAAAATACTAATCCAATTGTCATAATCACACATGAGAAAATACATCATTCTACCTTTCCAATATCAAAATCTTTTCAGTCGAAAGAAGGCGGAATGTTGATGTTGTCACCCAATTTTTCTTGAAGATCCATCTTGCCCTCTAGTGCGTTTGGAGCGGCCTCGCTCTGATACCACTTGTTAGGAATTGGACGTTGCTAGAGGGGGGGTGAATGGTGCATTCATCGCTTGACGTAATCGTTCGTGCTTACAACAAAACTTGTTATGTGCAACGAAAATAAATGTACAGCGAGAACAAAATAGACAAACACTCACAATACATAAGGATGTAACATGGTTCGGAACCTTAGGGTTCCTACTCCATAGGTTGGGCTCGAATGAGCCCTAGCAATGCAAACACCACCACTAATGAACTCTCCTTCTCGGAAAATACTTCGGAGGTGGAGGAAATCTCTTACAAGAGATTACAATAATAATACAAGAAAATACAAAGAAATACAACCGAAATGTAAAGAACACTTTACAAACTAGGGCTTTAAATGCTTTGCTTGTTGGTTGCTTGAATGATCTTAAAGGGCCCTGAAATGCGCCTGCACTTCGCCTTCAAATCACCTCAAGAAATCTCTCCAAGAAGCATGGCGAAATCCTCCACGAGCTACTCCTTTATAACATGCATCGGGCTGATTCTACACCTGGCAGTCGACTGCCATAAGGCCCCAGTCAACTACCAATAGTGTCATTGTCTCACAATAACTTAATCCAAGTCAGCATCTAAGCTAACGCACACACCGCAGCGATGCCATTACCCACTCCGATCATTCAAGGCCATAGCCGATCGACCCGACGGCCATCAACGCTCGCTCCTGCCCGACCTCGACCAGCGTGATCGCCCTCCATGACGATCAGCTTAAGCCATCAATTGATCGCGATCTTTGGCGGTGATCGCCAAGGCCTTTTGCCATAGTCAAACCCTAGTCAACTCACGATAGTCGACTGGTCATTATCCAAGTCGACTCGGCTGCCAAGTGTCAAAACACTTGACCAATCGATTGGTCCAAAGCCCTAGTCGACTGCTAACCTCAACCATGAGGTTTAATCCCAAGTATGATTCCCTCATACTTGCTAGACCACCCTTAGTCTAGACCTAAGCCTTCTAGCCACCTCCATCAGCCTCACGTCTATCGGATCCCTCAAAGTCATCCATGACTTGTTCATCTATATGCTAGCCTTCAGGTGCTTCCATCGGCTATTGTTATGCTAATTTGGTCTATACCACTAAGGCACATTTGGGCTTACGCTGCCAAGACACACGCTTGGACTTTACATCACCAAACCATTGGACTTATGTTGCCAAGACTCACGCTTGGACTTTACGCCGCCAATATCAACCCTTGGACTTCCCTTGCCAACCCATGTTGGACTTTCCATTTGCCAAGACTCAATCTTGGACTTTCCCTTGCCAAGACCCATGCTTGGACTTTCCATGCCAAGTCACAAGACTTGGACTTTCCATGCCAAGTACACAAGACTTGGACTTTCCATCACCAAGTGTCCCACTTGGACTTCTCCATCATATGGTCAACCCCATGTCAACCATATAATCAACCATTAATGTCAAACATCAAAACACTAACATCAAACCACTAGTTGAGTCAAACTCGATTCTGGTCAATCGTGACCTGGGCATATTGCACCAACAGGAAGTACTTGAAGGCTAGGGCTAAGTGTGAGGAGTCATGGACTCAAAACATGGGCTTGAGGCTGATGAAAGTGGCTTGAAGACTTAGGTATAGGCTAAGGGTACCAGATGGCATCACGAAATCAATAGAAGCACCTAAAGACTAGCGCAAAGGGTGAAGTAGTCGTGGAGGACTTGGATGGATTCTAAGGGCGTGAGACTGATGGAGGTGGCTTGAAGGCTTAGGTCTAGGTTGAGGGTGAGTATCAAGTATAAGGGGATCATATTTGGATCAAACCTCAATTTTGAGATTTACTAGTCGACTAGTGGTATTGACAGTCGACTGGTCAAGTACTCGGCACTTGGGAAGCCTAGTTGGCTTGAGTAGTTGACTGGAGTTATGACCCAATTGACTGGTCGAGTAGTCAGCTGAGGTTCGACTACTGATCTGTGACTCTGGCAGTCAACTAGTGAGTTGTACTAGTCGACTTGCCACTGACAGTTGACTACTAGTGATGAACAGTTGACTGACCATAAGTGGACAGTGCACAGAATATCTTGTAGTCGATTGGTGGCTATGGAAGTCGACTGCTAGGTAAGTTTAGTTGACTAGTCGGGCAAAATATGACGTGGATTAGTTTGTTATGAGACAAGGATACTGGGCAGTCGACTGGTGGGAAAGGCCAGTCAACTACCAAGGAGAAATCAGGTCGAGCTGCAACTTTATATGGAGACTTCATGAAGTGGAGAAGAAGAATGGTTCTTGAGGACTTTGAAAAGGGAGTTGTTGTTGTATTCCAGACCTTCCAGGCCGTTCAAAGCAACCAAAAGGTCAAGCAATCAAAAGTTCCTTTTTGTAAAGTGTTCATTACATTTGCATTTCATTCTTCTTGTATTTTTTTTGTTTTTAATGTTGCCCCTTCTTGTATAAGCTCATTGTAAGATGTTTCACCACCTCCAGAGTGTTTCTGAGAAGGAGAAGATTTAGTGGTGGTGTGCATCACTAGAGCTTGACTAGAGCTTGGCTGTGGAGTAGGAACTGGGGTTCCGAACCACGTAAAAATATTGTGTAGAGCTTGTGTTTGTGTGTTTCCTATTTGTTTGTATTTGTACTTTGTATTCCACTGTGTACTAACAAATTGTAGACGAGCACGAACGTGATTGAATGGAGAGAAATCGAAAATGCTATTCGCCCCCTCTAGCACACCAAACGATCCTTAACAAGAATGACTTTAGTCATCAAATGATTGAACAATCAGAATCAATTTACTTACGATACTTAGTTGATATTCATAAAAAGTATCTAATGGATTATGAGTTCATCAGATCCTATTTAGCAGAAAGATAGGTATTCCTTGCTCATTATTAGACAATCACTTATTCACAAACCCCATGTGGGACTAATACTTTTCATTTCCCATCTCATGGAAAACCCTTCTCGCTTTGTTTAGCCCCATCCCCTTCTAGGGGTATTTTAGTGATAAGTTCTATAGGAAATGGATGATCATATTTAGTCAAATACCTAGCAACAAACTCCCATGTTCCTTTCATTATGATATTTCCAAACAACTTTTCATCTTCATATTACAAGCCTGAAGGTTTATTTTTTATTGATGATAGTGATAGTGACGATAGTGATTATCATGACCATATCGATATTGATGATAGTAATGATTTTGATGATGACCTTGATCTTGATATAGAGCTGCTAGATATGATGAATGTGCTAACTATGGATATGCCACTGAGTATATATAGATTTTATATCGATATGCCAAAATCAACTACCTATGGATGGTGTGTATTGAGCTATGGTGGCTGATGAGGGTGATTGGTTATGAAGTGATTGAGTGTTTAATTGAAGGAATCTTGGTGGATGTAGATCGGCTATTGTAGTGATGGATAGAAGTTGGTTTGGATGTGTTTGAAGGGTGTATTGAGATTATGTACTCGTATTCGGTAGATTAAGTGAACACGGGATCGATGTAGAATTTAATTTAATTGTTGTTGTGTGTTGGAACTCAATGCTTGTTACGTTCTTTGTAGGATGTGGATATGAGGCAGGCCCATGAGCGTGAGTATTATTGCATTGAGCATCTTATCAGGTGGGTAATATTTCTACCCTGGTCAGGTAGTTGATTATTCTTAGTGCATGAGATTCTATATAGTTGTTATCTTACCTTGACTCCACTCTTGTTATTCTGTGCTTGATACTTAATCTTTGTACTTTGAGATGCACTGTTGTTGTTGTTATATTTCATTCATCGTTGTCATGAATTACCGAGGCTATGGTATGTGAACCTATAGTCGCTTAACTATATGTATGTAGTTGAGTATGGTTGTTGACTTGACTCGTATCATCAGGACTAATCATCCGGGGGTGGGTGATATCCTTAGTGTAGAGTTGGTTGTTGTATCATCATCCTTTTCGTTGTATAACTATTACGGATGTATATCTGTGTATGGTTGTGTGGGTTGTCGACAGTGTGTCGCTACGGACTGGAGGTCCTAACATAGTCGATTGTTAGTTGTGTACGACTCTCTGTGGGATAGAGAGTGTGTTGTGGATGTAAATATGTGTGGTTGTGCATTCATTCCATTTACATGCATGCTGGCGACTTGATCTCTCTTGTGGTTGAGAGGGTCATCAGTCATCCTACCTCCATGGTTACTTAGTAACTAGTGTGAGGGTAGATCATTTGTTGTACCACACTCGACCACTATTGATAGCGGCAGTTGGAGTTGCATGCAGTTATCCTGTGTGTGTGGCACTCGACCACTCATGAATAGTGACAGTCGGAGTGGCTAGCAGCAAGGACCCCCATGGTGTAGCTTATAGCTACTTATTCATACTGCCCACTCGTCCACTCGAGAGTAGTGGTTATTGTTGAGTTGGGATAGTTGTCATGTCGTGTCACCTAGGACACACTGGGTCGTGGTAGCGAGCGAGGTGTGCAGGTATGACCATGCATTTGCATTGCCATGTGTGATGTGTGTATATATATATATATAGTGAGTGTGATCAGTCTATATATGCTTGTTGTGATGTTGCATTTTCTTGAGTTATGTTTGTTGCATATGATTGTACATTATCTTGCATGCTATTTGCATATCCTATACTGTTGTGTGTGGAACACCAGTGTATGAGTTGATTCGACGGTTGTAAGTATCTGACCCATATCATGAGGTTGAGTAGGTTGGATCAGGATCGTTGTTGCATTTGTTGTAGAATGTTTGTAAGACGGTTTGTTGATTACACAGGTTGTTTTACTTTTACCTATCATATGTGCTATATTGTGGTACATGTGCTCAGGTTGTATGAGGTGTATCGTTGCAGATCTTCAGGTATGTCAGTACCTTATGTTGTTTAGTTGATCAGTTGATTTATGCAGTAGTTATATTATGCTGGAGTATATTTGTTGTACCTTTAAACAGTATATTGTTGATTATCATATGATATCTGATATGCATGCACTAACTTCCATTATTACCGCTGAGTTTTATACTCACCACCCTAGACCCTGGGTTTCTTGTCGCCCAGATAGCAGGTAGCAGACTTGGTGATAAGCTTGGAGCACTGCCGGCTGATTCTATCTCATCTCACCTCCGAGGATCCGAACTATTGGATTTTCATATGTTTTGTTGTGAACTTGGACTTATATATTGGTTTGTTTCGTTGGACATTTGTTTGTGTTCGCACATACTTTTTTTCGGATTTATTATGGTATATCCTTATGCTGTGGTCAGTCATACCGGTATGCACTCTCATTGTGGTTATAACTCTTTTGTGATAGTCTTCCGCTGTTGGTTTTCTTATATATATATCAGTCTTGAGGTGTTGGTTGTGACTAGATGGGTATGTATTGGTTGTATTTAAATTGTCATAAGGGAGGGCCTCCGTTCGTTGATAGGACAGGGTGCACCTCCGGGACGTGACAATTTTATTAGTATCAGAGCCAAGGTTGTGATGCCATACAAAAATGTTTTTTTGTCAAGTTTTGGACCTCAGAAGTCCTTTTGTTTTGGTTTTATGAGATGGGATTGACATCGGCATGAGCTCCGAGCAGCATGAAGTAAGAAATCTTGATACCTTATATTCTTGGTAGATACTTATCTAAATTTGTTTAGCAGGTGTTGATAGACGGAGATATGGCACATGTACAGATTCGTAGCAGGGGTCGTCCACCAAGGCGACTAGCCCGAGTTGTGGGACATGAGACTGTTACGATTGAGCCTGTTACTCAGGAACATCCTCGTCATCCCCATACCGGAGGTTCGGAGTCTCAAGATCCGTATATACCACCAACTATGCTGATACCTGTGGATTCTAGTTGGCTCAATGATAAAGCATAGATACTTGTATTGGCGCGTTCGGCCAAGGATCGACTTACTTTGTTTTGAGGGGAGTATGATCCATGGATCGCTAATGCTTGTCTGGATAATTTGGAAGACGCTTTCGAGTACGTGGATTGTACGGACAAGGAAAAAGTGGGCTTAGCTGCATACCATCTCCGGGATCAAGCAGTTACCTGGTGGAAGATGCAAAAAATCCTACTCGGGGAGCGTGGGATTATCTGGTCAGTCTTTCGAGATACTTTTTGGAGGCAGTATTTTCCTTCTGCATTTTCTATGACTCGTCGTTAGGAGTTCTTGAGCCTGAAGCAAGGTGACCGATCCATTATGGATTGACAGCACATGAGCTCCGAGCAGCATGAAGTAAGAAATCTTGATACCTTATATTATGGGTAGATACTTATCTAAATTTGTTCAGCAGGTATTGACAGACGGAGATATGGCACATGTACAGACTCGTAGTAGGGGTCGTCCACCAAGGCAACTAGCCCGAGTTGTGGGACATGAGACTGTTACGACTGAGCCCATTACTCAGGAACATCCTCGTCATCCCCATACTGGAGGTTCAGAGTCTCAAGATCCATATATACCACCGACTATGTCAGTACCTGTGGATTCTAGTTGGCTCAATGATAAAGAATAGATACTTGTATTGGCGCGTTCAGCCAAGGATCGACTTACTTTGTTTCGAGGGGAGTTTGATCCATGGATCGCTCGTGCTTGGCTGAATAATTTGGAAGACTCTTTCGAGTACGTGGATTGTACGAATGAGGAAAAAAGTGGGCTTAGCTGCATACCGTCTCCGGGATCAAGCAGTTACCCGGTGGAAGATGCAGAAAACCCTACTCGGGGAGCGTGGAATTATCTGGTCAGTCTTTTGAGATGCTTTTTCGAGGCAATATTTTCCTTCTGCATTTTCTATGGCTCGTCGTTAGGAGTTTTTGAGCCTGAAGCAAGGTGACCGATCCGTTATGGAGTATAATGTGGAATTTACCAGACTTGTGGAGTTCTTCCCTCATTTGGTGACTCAGGATGGAGATCAGATGTTCCAGTTTACTCAGGGTCTAGCTGCATATATTCGGGCCAGAATGCTGAGATCTTCTCTTAACTCGTATAGAGAGGCCTTGGATAGAGATATTTTTATTGAGATGACTTCCCAACAGATTTCTAGGGAGAAGAATGCTTAGAAGCAGATGTCATAGGGTAAGCAGCCAAAACTGAATTCAGCAAATTTGACTCAGAAGAAGCAGGATAAAAAATGAGCTACTTGAGGTGCTGCAGAGGGGTCATCTAGATTGCAAAAAGTGAAGCATCCAACTTCTGAGTATTTTGGAGGTTCTCAAAAGAGTCATAAGGGACAAAACAGAACTGGGTGTTATAGATGTAGATCTGAAAGCCATAAAGTTCCAGAGTGTCCCCTGGAGCAACCTGTTTGCTATTATTGTAAGCATTCAGGGCATACCAGTTGGGAGTGTACTTTGAGAGCATAGTTGGAGTTTTCAGATAACTCCAACAAGGGAAAGAAGTCTAGCTAGCAACCATAGCAGAGGACAACACCAAGGACACAAGCGTATGTTCAGAAGCATCCATTACCTCCATAGTCACAACTGTATCACATACAGGGGTGCTTCTTCAGTGATGCCGATAGTTATTCAGTATCTTGCAGCTCCAGTGATTTATTATTGAGGGGTACCTACACAGTAGTTTTTACCAGCTAGCTCTCAGGGGTATATTATGCCTGTGCAGTCGACTCAGTCTTCGGTACCACAGAGCCAGATGCAACCTAAGTGGAGGCACTCTACTACTTCATAAGGTACGCAACCGGCAAATGTGGAGGTTGGACGTGTATATGCTATAACCAAAGAGGAGGCACAATGGGCCGAAGGATCAGCCATTCAGGGTATGGTTTCAGTTTATTCCATATATGTTGATACTTTGATTGATACTGGTAGTTCACACTCATTTGTATTTAGAATATTTCTGGGTAAAGTTGGAAGGATTTCGATGGTTCGTTCTTGTGGGTTAGCAGTATCTTTTCCATAAGGAGAAGTGTTGACTAGCCATCAAGGAATCAAAGGTTGTCCCTTGGATTTCGATGGGCATATCCTTACAGTGGACCTTCAAGTGTTGGAGATGGTAGAATTTGACATCATTCTCGGTATGGATTGGTTGGCTACTTATAATGCTACAGTGGATTATAGAGCAAGAGTAGTGACTTTTCGACCACCGGATCAACCTGCATGGGAATTCGTTGGTACTAGAGATGATGAAGTGTCCATTATATCTGCATTACAAGCTCAGAAACTCTTTTCTCATGGTTGTCAGGGGTACTTATTGTCTTTAGTCAAAGTTGAGAGCTAGGGACTACCGCCCCTCTCTAGTGTGCTAGTAGTCCGAGAGTATCCGGATGTGTTTCCAGATGAACATTCGGGCTTGCCACCTCCTAGGCAAGTGGAATTTACGATAGAGGTGATTCCAGGAACCGCACCGATATCGAAAACTCCTTATCGGATGGCACCAAAAGAGATGAATGAACTTAAAGTACAATTGTAGGAGTTGTTGGATAAGGAATTTATTCATCCTAGTGTTTCGCCACGGGGAGCTCCAGTACTGTTTATTAAAAAGAAAGATGGATCATTGAGGTTATGCATTGACTATCGGCAATTGAATGCAGTAACCGTTAAGAACAAATATCCACTGCCGAGGATAGAGGATTTGTTTGATCAACTCAAAGATACATGTGTGTACTCTAAGATTGATTTGCGCTCAGGCTATCATCAGCTAAGAGTAAGAGATGTGGATGTTCAGAAAACAATATTCCGCACTCGTTATGGACATTACGAGTTTCTAGTGATGCCATTTGGTCTCACTAATGGCCCAGCCGCATTTATGAACTTGATGAAGCTGGTATTCTTGAGATTTTTAGATCAGTTTGTGATAGTATTCATAGATGATATTTTGATATATTCCCGATCTGAGGAGGAGCATGAACATCACCTTTGGATAGTGTTGGAGATGTTGCGACGAGAGCAGCTGTATGTCAAGTTCAGAAAATGTGTGTTTTGCCTATCCTCATTGGGTTTTCTTAGTCACGTGGTGTCTAACAGAGGTATTTCTGTAGATCCCTAGAAAATCGAGGTCATTACTGGTTGGGAGTAGCCAAAATCAGTTCAGGAAGTCCGTAGTTTCCTTGGTTTGACCGGGTACTATCATAGATTTGTGGAGGGATTTTCTAGTATTGCCACACCACTTACTCGCTTAACCCGGAAGGGGATCAAGTTCACCTGGCCAGAAGCTTATGAAACTAACTTTCAGGAGCTTAAATAGCGGCTAATTTCTACACCAGTATTAGTGATTCCTTCTGGTGTTGATGGGATGGTACTATATACTTATGCTTCTTTCCAAGGGTTGGGTGCAATTCTGATACAGTTCAACCATGTGGTATCTTATGCCTCCCATCAACTAAAGGATCACGAAAAGAATTACCCTGTGCATGATTTGGAGTTAACAACCATTATTTTTACCTTGAAAATATGGAGACATTGTCTGTATGGAATTACTTTTGAGATCTACATAGACCATAAAAGTTTGAAATATCTTTTCACATAGAAAGAATTGAATCTGAGACAGAGGCAGTGGATGGAATATCTGAAGGATTACGATTGCACTATTCATTATCATCCGGAAAAAGCTAATGTGATAGTCGATGCACTGAGCAGGAAGTCCCGTGGGATTCTAGCCAATCATTTGACAGCAATTATCAATCTAGTTTGACAGTTCCCAGAGTTGGGATTGTCTGAACAAGGTCAAATATCCCGGGGGATATTGGTTTCTATGGTTGCTCAGTCCATTATTGTTGAGAAGATCAAAGAGGCACAAGTTTGTGATCAACATCTTCAGTTTTTGTGCAACACAATAGATTCAGGACGTCAAACAGATTTCTCGTGTGATGAGAAATGAATACTTCATTTTTGTGGAAGATTATGTGTTCCGGACACATCCAATTAAGGAGGAGTTATTACGAGAAGCACATCATTCAAGATTTGCTATACATCCTGGTGGTACTCAGATGTACCAAGATTTAAAGTGTTCATACTGGTGGGACGGTATGAAGAGAGATGTTGCAGACTTCGTTGCTCAATCTTTATTATGCCAGCAGGTGAAAGCGGAACATCAGAAACTAGTTGGGTTGCTTCAGGAAATTCCAATCCTGGAATGGAAGTGAGATCATATCACTATGGATTTCGTTAGAGGATTGCCCAGAACCCGTAAAGGACATGATACGATTTGGGTGATTATGGATCGATTAACCAAATCTACTCATTTCCTTCCTATTCATGGGATGGACTCGTTGGATCGTCTGGTAGAGTCTTCAGCAGACCATGGGCACAGATCTTTGACTCAGTACATCATTTCATCCACAGACAAATGGACAGTCTGAGTGTACCATTCAGACTTTGAAGGATTTATTGAGATCTTGTGTTATGGATTTTGGACGTAGTTGGGAGAATCATATTCATTTGGTGGAATATGCCTATAACAACAACTATCACTCTTCTATTCAGATGGCTCCTTTCGAGGTATTATATGGAAGACCTTGTAAATCTCCTATGTTGTGGGAGGAAGTTGGGGAACGACAGCTGCTGGGGCCTCAAGGTATCTAGCATGATGCAGAGTTGGTTCACATCATTAGACAACGATTATCAGAGGCACAGGATCGACAGAAGAGTTATGCAGACCGGAGGCGAAGGACTCTGGAGTTCTTGGTAGGGGATCATGTATTCTTGTGTGTTTCACCTACAAAAGGAGTCAAAAGATTTGGGCTAAAGGGAAAATTAGCTCCATGCTATGTTGGTCCGTTTGAGATATTGGAGCGGATTGGTGGTGTGACTTACTAATTAGCTTTACCTCCGACTCTAGCAGGTGTACATAACGTATTTCATGTTTCTATGCTGAGGAAATATGTGCTGCATCCTGATCATGTTCTGAAAGAAATACCGATTCCACTCCAGGTTAACGCAACTTATGAGAAGATTCCATTGTGAATTCTTGGTCGCAAGGAGCGTCAATTACGGAACAAAACCATCCGACTTATAAAGGTTGGATGACATCATCATACTGATGAGGAAGCTTTGTGGGAGAAGAAAGATACTATTCGGGCTCGATACCCACATCTGTTTACATGAGGTATGTGGTAGTTCAGAAGATTGCTTGAATTAATTTTTGCATTTAAGTACGAAATTTGGGGACCAAATTTTATTAAGTGGGGGAGAATATAAAATACCACAAATAAATGGCTAAAGAGTAATATTACAATTGGATAAATTAAATTAATAACGCATGGTTAGAGATTAATTTAATCCTAACCTAGGTTTAAGGCTTATGGGATTAATTAAACCCGACCCATTTGTTCTTAAACCCGACCCATTTCTTTCCTTAAAAGCCAAGTCGTTTCTTCCGTTTCTTCAGTTCCTCATCGCCAATTTTTTTCCCCCAAGCATTTTTCCCAGTCGAGACTCTTCCTTAATCCTTCGTCGATTTCTTCTCGTTGCGACTTCTGAATTCCTCACCTCCTCTCCTCTTTTTTTTTGAACCTCCTTGACGATGCTCTCTGGTGGGAGATCCAGCTGAAGGGAGGGATGTCGATCGAGCTTCGCCAAGCTTGAATCAGGTGAGAGCTCTCCTGTGGGAGCTAGGGATCGGTAGTGGGTTGCACTGCCAATTTGTGGGTTATTTTGGCCGATCGCTGTCAGAGTTAGGTAAGTTGTTGATCCTTTCCTCATCTTGGATGAGATCGAATTGCTAGCTGTGATTTACATCGTTTAGCTTGGATCTAGTGATTGGGCAGTGATTTTGAGCACTGGTTGCTCTAGTGAACAAGGGATAGGGAGAGGATTTCTACCGATGGAGTTCTAGAGCTAGTAAGCTTGATCTAATCTCTTCTTTTCATCTTCTAGTTGTAGATTCTATTGTGGGTCAATGTATTTTGATCTGAATGTTGGGTTTCTGTCGATGGATCATGTCGAATGTGGGCTAGCCTTGGGGTTTTTCCCGATTGTGATTGAGTGGAAGGAGTTGGGTTGAGTTGAGGATTCCAATTAGAGTTGGTTAGATCCATGAATTCGTGTAAACTGTTGGTTGTGGAATGAGCTGGGTGATGCTCTGTTCTTGGCTATGAATGGGTTGTGGATGGAGGCTGTGGATAGTGTGAGTTGAGCTATGGTGGTTGATGAGGGTGATTGGTTGTGAAGTGATTGAGTGTTTAATTGAAGGGATCTTGGTGGATGTAGATCGACTATGGTAGTGATGGATAGAAGTTGGTTTGGATGTGTATGGAGGGTGTATCGAGATTTTGTACTCGTATTCGGTAGATTAAGTGAACACGGAATCGATGTAGAATTTAATTTAATTATTGTTGTGTTGGAACTCAATGCTTGTTACGTTCTTTGCAGGACGTGGATATGAGGCAGGCCCACGAGCGTGAGTATTATTGCATTGAGCATCTTATCAGGTGGGTAATATGTCTACCCTGGTCAGGTAGTTGATTATTCTTAGTGCATGAGATTCTATATAGTTGTTATCGTACCTTGACTCCACTCTTGTTATTTTGTGCTTGATTCTTAATCTTTGTACTTTGAGATGCACTGTTGTTGTTGTTATATTTCATTCATCGTTGTCATGAATTACCGAGGCTATGGTATGTGAACCTATAGTCGCTTAACTATATGTATGTAGCTGAGTATGGTTGTTGACTTGACTCGTGTCATCGGGACTAATCATCCGGGGGTGGGTGATATCCTTAGTGTAGAGTTGGTTGTTGTATCATCTTCCTTTTTGTTGTATAACTATTATGGATGTATATCTGTGTATGGTTGTGTGGGTTGTCGACAGTGTGTCGCTACGGACTGGAGGTCCTAGCAGCATAGTCGACTATTAGTTTTGTACGACTCTTTGTGGGATAGAGAGTGTGTTGTGGATGTATGTATGTGTGGTTGTGCATTCATTCTATTTACATGCATGCTAGCGACTTGGTCTCCCTTGTGGTTGAGATGGTCATCAGTCATCCTGCCTCCATAGTTACTCGTGGTAGTAGTAACTGGTGTGAGGGAAGATTATTTGTTATGTTGCACTCCACCACTTTTGATAGTGGTAGTAAGAGTTGCGTGCAGTTTTCCTATGTGTGTGACACTCGACCACTCATGGGTAGTGACAGTCGGAGTGGCCAGCAGCAGGAACACCCGTGGTGTAGCTTATAGCTCTTTAGCTTATTGTTGCTTATTCATACTGCCCACTCAGCCACTCGAGAGTAGTGGTTGTTGTTGAGTTCGAACGGTTGTCATGTCGTACCACCTAGGTCACACTGGGGTCGTGGTAGCGAGTGGGGTGTGTAGGCATGACCATGCATTTGCATTGCCATGTGTGATGGTGTTTGCATATATATATATATATATATATATATATATATATATATATATATATATATATATATATATATATATATATATATATATATATATATATATATATATATATATATAGGCTTGTTGTGTTGTTGCATTTGCTTGAGGTATGTTTGTTGCATATAGTTGTACATCATCTTGCATGCTATTTGCATATCCTATACTGTTGTGTGTGAACACCAGTGTATGAGTTTATTGGATAGTTGTAAGTATCTGACCTATATCATGAGGTTGAGTAGGTTGGATCAGGATCATTGTTGTATTTGTTGTAGAATGTTCATAAGACGGTTTGTTGATTACAAAGGTTGTTTTACTTTTGCCTATCATATGTGCTATATTATATGGTACATGTGCTCAGGTTGTATGAGGTGTATCATTGCAGATCTTGAGGTTTGTCTGCACCTTATGTTGTTCAGTTGATTTATGTAGTAGTTATATTATGCTAGAGTATATTTGTTGTACCTTTAGACAGTATATTGTTGATTATCATATGATATATGATATGCATACACTATCTTCCATTATTACCACTGGATTTTATACTCACCACCCCATACCCTGAGTTTTTTGTTGCTCACGTAGCAGGTAGAAGACTTAATTAGTGATAGTCTTAGAGCATTGTCGGTTGATTCTATCTCATCTCATCTCACCTCCGAGGATCCGGACTATTAGATTTTCATATGTTTTGTTGTGAACTTGGACTTATATGTTGGTTTGTATCGTTGGACATTTGTTTGTGTTCGCACATACTTTTTTTTTCTGGATTTATTACGGTATATCCTTATGTTGTGGTCAGTCATATCGGTATGCACTCTTGTTGTGGTTATAACTCTTTTGTGATAGTCTTCTGTTGTTGGTTTTCTTATATATATTAGTCTTGAGGTGTTGTCTATGACTAGATGACTATTTTTCGATTGTATTTAAATTTTCATAAGGGAGGGGCTCCGTCCGTTAACCGGACAGGGTGCACCTGTGGGGCATGACAAGGATTGACCACATGGTAGAGTTGTTGAAACTCTTTTTATTGGTACAGGGGCACCAGATGATCGAACCTGTGTTTTGATTATGGCAAAAGACGCAAAGTTAAGATTACATCGTTATCTCACGAGCTTAATCGAGTGTGCAGAAAAGTGCTAAAGCAGGAGCTGAAGGATGGTGACACCCGGAGGAAGCTGCGGTGGTCGGGCGACACTTGAGTGACTTCGAAGGGAGCCGAAGGAATCGAGTGGAAGGCCAGAAGCGAGAGCTACAGAGTAAGTATCGAGGTAAGCTCGTGTGTGTGAGCGTAAGTGAGGTCGTATTTTCCTTACGGGGATGGTCTTAAGCGTAGATCCAACCAAAGACATCTCATGGATGGTCTAGGTCGAGATTCGACGGTCGGCGACCGTCGAAATAATGTTTTTATTAAGCTAACTTTTGATTTCAGCTAGCATTAGTCGACTTCCATCTTGGAGCACTCGACTGTCGTCCATCAGTCGACTGCCATCAGTCGACTGATGATGGCCATCAGTCGACTGATGGTCAAGGATCAGCTTCGACACCCCGAGGAAGCCGCGGTGGTCGGGCGACACTTGAGTAACTTCGGAGGGAGATGAAGGAATCGAGTGGAAGTCCGGAAGCGAGAGCTACAGAGTAAGTATCGAGGTAAGCTCGTATGTGTGAGCGTAAGTGAGGTCATATCTTCCTTACGGGGATGGTCTTAAGCATATATCTGACCAAAGACATCCCATGGATGGTCTAGGTCGAGATCGGACGGTCAACGACTGTCGAAATAATGTTTTTGTTAAGCTAACTTTTGATTTCAGCTAGCATCAGTCGACTGCCAGCTTGGAGCACTCGACTGTCGTCCATCAGTCGACTGCCCGCGGTCAACACTCAACTGATGCTTCCATCAGTCGACTGATGATGGCCATCAGTCGACTGATGGTCAAGGATCAGCTTCGAGGAGTCAAGCCTTATCACCTCATTTCAAGGAGATTGGTGCCCAAATCTGATTGGCTGAAGATCCTCTCGAGAAGGGACTCAAAGGATATGAAAGGAGGATCTCTCCTAGGATTTTCTCATCAATTCTAAATTCCCTAAATCCTCTGCAACGCTGAGACTCTCCGACAACGAAGTGCTACTACTCCGACGATCTAAGCTTGAGTTTTCATTTATTATTCGTCGGTATAAGTTTAATTTAGCTTGTCTCTTTCATATTATTGTCTCGGAGCTTTTTATCGTAACGAGGAGAGGGGGAGTGTCCCTCTACCTCAAGCTTTTGTGGTTTCTTGTATTCGATTAACTCCTACTTTCAACGAGGAGGAGTTCGTTAGTGCTTTGCCCTCCGTGCATGGTCAAGGACCACTAGGACCTTGGAGTAGTAGCCATCGGCTACAAACCAAGAAAAAAACCCTCGTGTCTTTATTTTTATATTGTATTTTTCCGCTATGTTTACTTGTGTCTTGAAACGAATTCAAACGAAAAAGTTTCCATCGCTATTCCTCCCCCCCCCCCCCCCTAGAAATCCGCTCGATCCAACACTTTTTATTCTATATTTTGCAACTTAGCTCCATGGAACAATATGTTATTACCTAAACATGGAAGAATTGAAATTTTAGATCAAAACACTAGGGTATGGATGATATGAACCACATAAACAAGAATTCTTGAATGGTGAATAACTAGAGTCTATTATTGTAAAATACCAAAAAATAATAATATAATTTAAAACTAAATAAATAAAAATATTTATATACATTTTATTAAACCAAATTTATTTATTTATTAGTATTTTAGTTGATAAATTCGGGATAATTTTATTAGACTTTAATTAAGTCTAATTGGTCTTATCCAATCATAGAGTTGTTTGTTTCAATCAATCTAGGTTATAAATAAAACACTAAGTTGGAAATTAAAACCTAAGTTTTATTTCCTTCCCCCTTATTCTTTTCCGTGCACTATCTCTCTACACATCGTCATCGCCATCGCCCGCTGCACACACCACGTAGTCGTCGCCCGCAATTGCCGTTGTCGCCTTTGGTGTTGCCAGTTGTGCCCCCGACCACTGCAACCTGTGCTCTATTGCCACAATAGCGGAGCAGCCCCTCCCGCAACCTCTGTGACCCCCGATCGCCATCGCAACTACAGCAACCGAGCGAGCCACTGCTGGCACACATCCACAGTGTCACCGCTAGCCGAGACACCATCAGGTGCCACTAGGGACTCGTTGATCGTCGGTGTCGCTAGCACCAGAATTCATTCCGTCGACCGTATAGGTAAGAAAATTACTGGTTTGATTAATTTTAAGTTTAATAATATATACCTTATAGGATTAGGTGGATTAACTAATTAACCTTATGTGATTGATTAATAATTGATAGTTTCATTAACAGTAACTAAAATGAATTATTAATTACGATTAATTGATTTTATATGAGTTTGATCCAGTTTAAGGTTAATCGGAATAAGATTTAATTAATAGGAATTTGGAATTTATGAATCGGATTAATTAATTTGTTTTTTGGTTTAATTGAATAAGTACTTAAAACTGTTATTTGATTAATTAGATTATTATTAATCTGCTCATGTGATTAATTAAGTACGATGAAATTAATCAAGTAAATAATTAATTTAGATACTTGGAGATTGATTAATCGATTAATGTGATTGATTAATTAATTAGATTAGTATTGTTAATTAATTAATTAATTAATTATAATTATTGGTATAATTAATTAATTTACTTTAATTGAGTTAACTTCATTAATCTGTTATTTGAAGTATTTAAATTAATTATAAGTAACTAAGTTAATTGAATGAAATTGCGATTAATTTATTAATTGAATTGATTGAGTAATTAATCCAATTAAGCTAATTAAATAAGGTTGGAAAACTTAATAAGTTAATTAAAACCTTGACAATTAAATTAACAAGAAGACTCACACTTAATTAGATAATCAATTTAGAGATTAATTGATAATTGAGTTAATAATATATTAATTATAACAAAGTTGGAAGCTGAAGAAAATCTTCGGATTGGGAGATAGCTAGGACACTTTACAATCAAAGGTGGGTTGTTTATTCTTTTGACCTCTCTAGATCTTTTGATCTTAATGCATGATTATTTTGCTTACGTTGCTTATTTAGGATGCAGTTATCTTTCCACTCTATGTTCTTTCTGGATTATTTTGATCTTATATTTTTGCATTACCTTTTTATATTCTACTTGATTTCTGGGGTACTTGTTCATCATTAACATGTAATTATTTATTTATTGTTTGGTTGATATTACTTCTATATGTGCTTATTTACTATTTCGGTATTAATTGGTGGATATTATTAGTAGGTGCTTGTCTATTCATTATTTCAGTTGATATTATGATTGGACTAGTAGAGATACTATAATTAAGATGAGATTATTCCCTAGAAGGTATATAACTTCCCTTATATACATATTGTCAACTATGTCTCTCATTCATGGTTAAAAGAGTCTGCAATAGAATTTCCTTACTTTCGATTTATAGTTGCTTTGTATACCTATTGTCAATCATGTCTCTCATTCGTAGTTGAGTGAGTCTATAGTAGAGTTATACTCTTGGACTACCCATTCTGAGTTAGTGCACTACTAGAAAAGCTACCTTTAACGACGAAATTTAATGACAGTATTAAAATACCGTCGTTATTAGTGGTTCAATAGCAACCAAATTTAATACCCGTCGTTAATGTATATGCTTTAACAACGGTATTTTATCCTGTTGTCGATACTTATCATCAACTACAGTTTTTTTTATTTCTGTCGTTAATGGCATGCCTTTAACGACGGTATTTCCTCCCGTCGTTATTGCAAGACCTTCAACGATGGTTTTTTTCTCCCGTCGTTATTACTTTTTTGATTTTTTTTTTTATAAAGTCGAGACTCTAAATCGCTTTGTTTACTAATCGAAAACTATTTTTTTTTTAATTATAACCATTTTCATTATGTTTTTTTTAATTATGAAAATATAATTTTATTTATATCCATTTTCACGTTTTTTTCCATTTCTATTTCCTTAAAAACTATCTTTATTTTATTCATTTTATTTCTTTTCTTATATTTTTTTCCTTTTACTTTTTCTCCTAAATGCTACGCTAGGTTATTTCTCAACGCGACTTCTTTCCTCTCCATCTCCAGTTTCCATCGGCAATCCCTTCCAGTTCCCATCGGCGATTACCATCGGCGAACCCTTCCATCGACGATTTCCATCGGCGATCCCCATCAAGTTTCCATCGGCGATTCCCCATCGACTACTCACCTTCGTAGCTTCGCCTCTATGACAGCCTAGATTTTTGCCTCTCTCGAGTGATCGACAGTCTGGTGCAGTAGAGATTCCTTGATCTCCAAGCGAATCCCATCAGTTCAACAATTCTTGATCACCAAGCTCCTATTTGTGGTGAGATTTTTTGCTTCCTTTTGCTAAAAGATTTGGTTTTTTATTTTTTTTATTTTGGCTTATTTTTTCGAGTTAATCTAGTTCCACTCTGAATTTCTAGTATTTTTCTGCACATTCAGTTGATAAATTTTGACACTTTAAGATTTATCTCTTTTTATATTCAAACATTGTGCAATGTTGAGATCTCAAAAATTATAATTTAGGATTTTATAGATTCTTGTTGCTGCCCATGATATCATTTTCATCTAATTGAGGAAATTGCATCTAGTTACCAGATAATGGATCTTAAATGTAGCTTGAATCATAAAAATTGACCTTTCTTTCATGGATTTAGGAAGCCTCTAGATGACAAAAAGAGTCTTAAACACTTTTGGTGGTTAATGGTTTGATTTTGTTTCATTAAATTAGGTGAAAGGCCAAGATCTAGTTGCCACATTTTTTGCTTGTTCCTAACAAACTTTGTTTGCATCTCAAAGAATGAAACTTGGATATAGTGCTATCGAAATCTACACTAATTATACAAATATATATACATTTCTCCATTGCCAGAACTATCTGAAAATGTTATGCAGAAAACTCTAAGAAATTCTGCTCATGAAAGATATTATACTCACTAGGCTTTGATCAAGTTGATTAGGACTCACTGTTTGTAAAAATATTCTTGAGTTTGCCTACCTAATATTTCAAAGTGTAGAGTAGCCTTATTTGAACATTCTTAAACCAAATTAAATTTATGTAGTTGTCTTTGATTTACAAAGCATCTTGCCATGTTTACTACAGATTAATCTAGAAGCATTGGAAAAGGTTTTTTCTTCAACTAAGTTTCTTTAGTATTGATGACTTTTTTCCTTTAGAAATAGGGTATCCAGGTGTGTCATATTTTTGCCCATATGTGAGTAATAAAATGAACTAGCACATCCATTCATCATGCTTGAAAAAAAATCATCTAATCTTTTCTTAGACTAGTATAGTAAACCTACCTTGTGTTAGACTAATAATGTCCATCCAACCTATATATATTTTTTTGAAAAAATTTATAGCTCCATCAAGAATAGACTAATGATCGATTGAAAAGTAAATTCATCTTAATATTTATAATCTACTAGTATATTTATTTTGACACAAGTGAGTCCTCTAATATTTCAATGTATCTTTTCATTTATGGCAAAGTTGTAGGTCCAACATTATTTGTGGTTAATTTTGTCCACCGTTTTTCCATTTAGAGAATGACACCCGATAAGAAATGGATGGATCTTATTAATGATCGACTTGGTGAAGCATATGGGCAGGGGATTGAAAAGTTTTTGAACTATGCTTTTGAGAGAATAGGTGCAACAAATGAAATTAGATGTCCATGTGTTAAATGTGTTAATGCACATTTTGGGTCTAGGGAATCAGTTAAAATGCACTTGATTGTTTATGGAATACTTCAAAATTATAGATTTTGGTATCATCATGGAGAAAAGCCAGGGGATGAGTTGGAGCCACACAATTCAGAAAATGAATTAGATGATAATGATGACTTCATGGAAGATCTTCTAAGGGATCTACATCCACATTATGATGATTCAAACCGTGCCAATATTAATGAGGAACCAAATGATGAAGCTAAAAACTTTTATAGATTATTAAATGATTCAAAAGAACCTTTGTACCAAGGATCAAGGGTTTCAAAATTGTCAGCATTAATAAAGTTACTTCATCTCAAAAATGTTGGACAATGGACAAATAAATCATTTAGCATGTTGTTGAAATTGTTGAAGGAAAAAATATTACCAGAAAATTCTGATATTCCAGATTCATATTATGATTCTAAAAAGTTTATTAGAGATATCGGCCTTTCTTATGAAAAGATTGATGCATGTAAAAATAATTGTATGTTATTCTGGAAAGACCGTAAGAACTTGGATTTCTGTGAAGTGTGTGGAATATCTAGATGGAAGGAGGAAAGACATAGTGGGGAAACTCGATTTAAAGCCAATGGAAAGAAGATTCCAAAGAAGATATTACGTTATTTCCCACTAAAACCAAGGTTGCAAAGGTTATTCATGTGTTCAAAAATAGCTCCTTACATGAGATGGCACAATGATGTAAGGGTTGATGATGAAGTTCTAAGCCATCCAGCTGATTCTATGACATGGAAATCATTTGATGAAAAATATAAATATTTCTCCACAGATTCTCGCAATGTGAGACTTGGCCTCGCAAGTGATGAGTTTCAACCATTCGCAAATGCAAAAACAACATATAGTATTTGGTCTGTGATTCTTATTCCTTATAATTTACCACCATCGATGTGTATGAATGTATCTAACTTCATTTTATCCATGTTAATTCCTGGTCCAGAAAGTCTTGGTGATGCAATTTATATCTATCTGCAACCATTGATCGATGAATTGAGTGAGTTGTGGCACACTGGAGTAGAAACATTTGATATATCAACTTCGCAAAATTTTACTTTATGTGCTGTTTATTGTGGACAATTAATGACTTTCCGGCATATGCAAATTTATCTGGATGGAGTACAAAAGGGAAGTTAGCATATCCTTGTTGTAATAAGGATACTTGCTCAATGAGATTGACACATGGTGGTAAAGAGTGCTATATGGGGCATCGACGTTATCTCCCATTGAACCACAAATGGCGCAAAGATAAGGATTCCTTTGATGGTACAGTTGAAATGAGATTTCCGCCTAAATCATTTTCGGGAAAAGATAGTTTATGTCAAGTTCAAGATTTGGAAGGCATAATCTTAAGTAAAGACACTTCTAGAAAGACAAAAATATCGCATGACAAATGAGGTGATAATTGGAATAAGAAGAGTATATTCTTTAAACTACCATATTGGGAAACATTGTTATTGAGACATAATTTGGATATGATGCATATTGAGAAAAATATATGTGACAGTGTTCTTGGAACAATTATGGATATTAAAGGCAAGACTAAAGATAACCATAAAACACGTCTTGATTTGCAACTCTTGAATATAAGGCCTGAATTACATCCTGTTGCAATAGGAGATGATCTTGAGTTTCCTGCCTCACTTTACACATTTTCCTTTAGTGAGAAACGGCAGCTTTGTTTATTTCTTAAAGAATTAAAAGTGCCCGAAGGCTTTTGTTCAAACATCGCAGATTGTATAAATGTTAACGAGAACAAGATTTCAGGCTTAAAGAGTCATGATTGTCACATCTTCCTAGAATATCTTATTCCTATTTCAACATGTGAATTACTTTCAGAATCAGTGTATGAAGCTCTTGTTGAGCTATCAATGTTCTTTTCTAGTTTGTGTTCCAAATCACTAAAGATGGAAGACTTGAAATAGCTTGAAAGACAAATTCCTATCACACTTTGCAAGTTGGAAAAGATTTTTCCACCCTCATTTTTTGACATCATGATACATTTGCCAATTCATTTGGCGATGGAAGCTATTCTTGGGGGACCTGTTCAATATCGGTGGATGTATCCAATAGAACAAAAGTTACGTACTTTCAAATCATATGTTCGAAATAAAACTCATCCAGAGGCTTCAATTGCTGAGGGTTATATTGCAAATGAGTGTATTAGTTTATGCTCAAAATATTTCGACACATCTAGTTGTGGATGTATGGAAAGTAATGATGGTTTATCTATATTTTCATCCATCGAAGATTTATCAGTGGGGATAGCATGCAATTTGGATCGTGTTGACCAAGATCAAGCTCACATCTACATATTAAAGAATTGTGAAGAAGTTCAATCATTTTACAAGTATGAAACTATAAACTTATTCTTCTATATAGTTGTTTCAATTATGATTAAACTCTAAATTTCCTTTGCAGTGACTACTTGCAAATCCGTGCTTCTAGCGATTTTGTAAAATACCCCGAAAAAATAAATATAAAACAAAATAAAATAAAATGTTGGATAATTGGGAGAATATCTTATGGAATTTTCCAGGAATTTTTAGATATTTTTTTGGATTTAAATGGAGGTTCTATGGATATTTCGTGGGGATAAAGCGAACAGGCTTTTGTAAAGCCTATTTATATTGAGGTATTAAATGGGTTTAATTAACTCCGTTTCCCCGTCGGTTTCATTTTCCCTGTGACGACTCTTTTCTTCTTCTCGCGATCTCGCGACCGGTTGATTTCCGAGATCGTGACCTCGCCGGAGCACGGAGAAGCAGCTACGGTGCAGCGGCCCAGGAGCGAGGATCACATCCTCCGTTGTGCCGTTGATTTCCCTCTCGATGGAGTTCTACCGATCGACGCTCTTGCGTCTCTGTGATCCAGCAAAGTGTCGGCGGTGCCATCCGGTGGGAGAGCCAGCGGGAGGGGAAGACCATCGATCGGGCTCCGCCAAGCATCCTCGATCTTGGGAGCCAGGGATCGGCAGCGGTTTCACGCGACCGGATTAGGAGCTTCCCTGTTCGATCATCGCTGGAGCAAGACTTCGTCACGGCGGCGGCCGCGCGAGCGGCGATCCGATCGATCTTCTTCTTCCTCGTGTTCACCGATGGATGTCGCCCCATGGCCGGAGGCGAGCGGCCACGGCGTAGGTGCACTCTTGGCGAGCATCGAAGAAGCGGTGTTACGCTCAGCGAGTTTCTACCGATCTCATCGGCGTGACAAGTTTAAAGCGAGCAGTGGGAGGAGCACCGTCGGTGTAAGCTTAGCCTTGGTATATCTTGAGCTTCGTTTCTGCTGTGTGATTTCGTGAGTTGATGAAGGAGGTTGTTCTGCGATCAGAGGTGGGGTATGTCGGTTGTGGGGTAGTTTTGATTGTTTTCTTTTACATCCATAGTGTTTGATTGGATCGATTTCATTTGTATATAGTGTAGATGGTAAGGTAAGTTAATTGAGGTTGAATTGGGGAATGTGAGTTGTGGGTGGCGAAAGCTTGGGGGTGTTGTGTAGGTTCATCGGGCTAGGTCGAAATTCTATGTCTTTGTGTCACGAATGGTGGGTGTGGTAGGTGGTATGATGCTCTGTTTGTATAGTGATGGTTGTGCGTGGTGTTGTAAAAGGCTGCGAATTTGGGATTATGAAGAAATGTGAATGTATGCATCTATGAGTGTTGTTTAGATCTAATTACTTTAATTGATCTTGTGGATGTTAGTGGTCTGTTGTGGATTGAGTTCGGTGTAAATCGACCAAGGATGAATGTAGATTTAGGGTTACGAGAGGTGTGTGCTCGTAGTGCTAAATCACGTTCGATAAAGGGACGGGAGTATGGGGATGACGTAGTAGTTATGTATTTATCAGATACTTGTACTTAATCATAGTTTGCTATTATGTGAAGGTTTGGGATACAAAGCGGGTTCACGACTGTGGGGACTATTTTGAGCTTCGTATCAGGTGGGTAATTCCTACCCTGGTCAGGTAGTTTTAATGCATACAGATTTAGATGCATGATCATCTTATATGATCATGTTACCTTGATCCTGCTCTTATTATCTTATGCTTGAACTTATCGTTGGATGTATTTATGCTCAATTGTTGATATCACATATACCCTATCATGATTTAGGAGTTATAGATGTGATGTAAATTGACTTAGATGTTTAGTAGGGTGTAAATGTTAGTACGGGTGATGACCCAATTTATAAATTGGCAAAAAGGTCATCTATGGGTAGGTAATGCCCTAAATGTAGGATTTATTTCCAATACTCGTATGTTGCATACTTGTTACCAACCAGGTGTTGTGTAATGGTTAAGTGAAGGGTGATTTGTGTGTCGCTACGGACCAGTGGTCCCAGCTTGACATGATTAGTCGAGTACGACTCTCTACAGGATAGAGAATGCGTCGATCAGTTGAGTACGACTCTCTATTGGATAGAGAGTTATGATCAGTTGAGTACGATTCTCTATTGGATAGAGTCACCGTCGGTCAGTCTGACTCTCCGCATTGATCGTTTAGAGTACGACTCTCTATTAGATAGAGTTATGATCGATTGATTACGGCTCTATTGGATGAGAGTCCGCCGATCGATCGAGTACGACTCTACGTGATAGAGAGTCGTCGATCGTTGAGTATGACTCTATGGATAGAGTTATGATCGATTAGTCACGACTCTACGGGATGAGAGTCCGTCGATCACGATCAGTCTGAATCTACGGGATGAGAGTGTATTGATCGGATGGGTACGACTCTTTCTTTGAATAGAGTACATGGTATATGGTTATGCGTGTGTGATACTCATGTCATTTGCATGCATTCTGACGGCGTCGTCTCTCTTGGGGTTGAGAGAGTCGTCAGTCATCTTGTCTCCTAGAGCACTCCCAGAGGAGTAACTGGTGTGAGGGCAGAGCATCTGTTGTGCCGCACTCTACCACTATAGACGGTGGTAGTTGGAGTTGCGTGCAGTTGTCCTGGGTGCGTGGTACTCGACCACTCATTGGTAGTGTTAGTCGAAGTGACCAGCAGCAGGGACTCCCATTGTGTAGCGAGCTCTTTACGCTCATATGCTACTTGATCATACTGCCCACTCGGCCACTCTGTAGTAGTGGTTGGTGTGAGTTGGGATAGTTGTCATGTCGTACACCAGCCACACTAGTGGTCGTGGTAATAGTAGTAGTGGCAGGCGTGACCACACGCTACATTCTATATATATATATATATATATATATATATATATATATATATATATATATATATATATATATATATATATATATATATATATATATATATATAGTTGAGATTAATATATATATGATTTTATATATATATGCTTATCATGATGTTACATTTGATCAGATGTATTACGCCATCGATTGTCAGACATCATATTCATGCACGCTTCTTGCATATGTTATACTTTGTATATGTGTTAGATTATGAGTTGGTATTACTCTTTCTGTTATATATATATTGGATATATATTCAGGTTGGATCAAAGTAGCGTAGCAGACTCAGGTATGTCTGTATTTTACATTGTTCATTTGGTTAGACGGTATATGCTTGTATTTATATATTATGCTGATATACCTGTTGTAACTCTAGATTATGTTGTTGAAATACATGTGATATTACATATATGCATGTTTTTCTATTACTTGCTGAATTTTACTCCACCCCCCATGGGCCCTAGGTTTTTCTGTCACCCAGGTAACAGGTAGAAGTCATCGTGATGGCTTGGAGCACCGCTGGCTGACATCTCATCTCACCTCTGAGGCTCCCGTGTTTGGTTTGGGCTTTCCGTCCGTTGTGTATTGTATTTGGAGTTTTCGTGATGTACTATGTTGTATATTCAGATTTTGTCGAGGTTTCATATTGTTGTGATATGTTAGTCATACCGGTATGCATGTGTGGGATTGTATTGTTGTTGTATCGTTTCCGCTGTGTATTTGTTGTAGTAGTTTGTTATGTTGTTGTGGTTTGGTTATATTTTTATATGTGTTGTTGTTATTGTGGGCCTACGGGCCTTGTATTAATCCGAAATGTTGCCACGTACAGGGGAGGTGTCGTCCGTTTGATTTTCGGCTCGGCATGCTCTCGGGACGTGATAGATTTGGTTTTGTCCGATGAGGAATGGGATAGACAATTTGTTAAGTGGTTCAGAGTCAGAGTAAGTGACATTTTTTAATGTACATACATGTCTTTATTTTCACTAATAAATTATATTGTGAGAGTATGAATTTTTTTTTGTTCAAATTGTATAGGTCGAGAGGTTATATAAAAATGACAAAAACAAAAAAATAGAAGATCTACTTTCTTTGTCACGTGGGCCTACACAATATGGAAAGTCATTTGTATGTTGTAAAGTAAATGGATATAAATTCCACACTGAAGAGCACAACAAAGGCCTAAGGACACAAAATAGTGGTATTCTCGTTGTTGGAAACTATGACACAGAAAATATTGACTATTATGGAGTGTTGTCACAGATTATTGAATTGCAATTTCTTAGTGAAAGACGAATTGTGGTCTTTAAGTGCAAGTGGTTTGATGTACATTCTAGAGAAAGAGGGATCAAAGTGGATAAATATGGTCTTGTTAGTGTAAATTGTCAACGATTGTTGAAATCAAATGAGCCTTTTGTATTGGCCACTCAAGCATCACAAGTTTTTTATGTGAAAGATAATACCTCAAAAGGTTGGCACATAGTAACAAAGACATATCCTCGATACTCATATCATATATTAATGGAGAGAGATTTAATGTCCACCGATACAGATGATATCCTCGAAGCTTATCAAAGATGAGGAGATATGTTTATAAATATTTATTTGCTTGGTGTAAGTGTTTTAAACTTCTAAATATATTTTTTTTATTTTTTTTATTTAATTAATATAATAATGTATTTGTTATAGGATCATGGACTCTCAAAAATCATCTTTGGATGCTAATGGACTGGTATTCTCTAAAACTCTATTCTTACTTTGTTATAATGTTATTTAATATGTTGTTATAATATTAGACAACTATTAATGCAATGTTCTTGTTTCTTTTGTTAATTATTGTGAATATTGGTTATGTTTAGAGGAGATAAAGTTGGTTTATGCAAAAAAAATGCTACAATCCTGTAACAAAAATATGGATAGGATAGAAGGAACACTCAAGTACAATGAACTCCCAGGTGCTGCAATCCTGGGAGCCCACAGAAATAATAGCTCATGATTGTCTTTGTGGATGTATAATATAGATAAATTTGCTCTATAGATAAAGGTCATCAGCTAGCCCACAGAAATAATTTAATATAGAATTATTACAAGTTTTCATGCTAAAAAAGATAGGTACTAAAGGATAGGGGAAATGGTTGATGAAAAGAGGCTTTGCTTAATCTACTATTTTCTTATCTTTTCTAGGCATCTTTTTATATATATATATATATATATATATATAACAATGTAACTTGTGTCAGTGGTAATTAATAGATGTTTTGGGATAATCTGTTAGTTGTTATGTAATATCTTCTTTGTTATTGGTGCATGAAACTACAAACATATTTTGAAAATGTCTAAGATGAAAAACCACATGGAAATATGTGGTGTCAAGAATGAATCTTTGCAGATTAAGCTTCCACTTTCTATGTGGATTTATGGTGATTTGTTTAAAATTGAAGTCTGCATAGATTAGTTATGGTCTTCGACTGGTTTTAGAATTGGTTATGCAAGTGCATTTTCTATTTTATTTTGTTGTTCATTGTTATTTTTCGATAAACTATTTCTGCAATGATGTATAGCATGAATGTTCTCTCAATAAGACTGTTTGTTGATACTATTGCAATTGCCAACCAATTCCTGGTTCAAACCCGTTGTAGTCATCATGTCTCATAATCGTACTTTTTATTCTCTCTGTTTGGTTTTTGGTCAGTGATAAGGGACATTAGATCAGTTCTCTCCAACAGATTGTTTCTGCTCTTTTTAAAGATATTTCTACAATCCTGTCTACAGAAACATTAGAATCGATAGCTAGACTTTTAAATGCTAACCTTTATCAAATCTTTAAGGATCTGCTCACTGACTTTGCAAGTGTTCAATGTGCTTCTATTGTAGAAAAATGGTCTAAATGTGCCTTTTTCAAAATTAGTTCATGGATAGAGGATTGAAAACCAGTCAATTTCCCCTTTAGGCAGCACCTCAACTACAACATCAATCAAGTGGTTTTTTAGTATTCCGCAATCTAATGGTTCACTATAGTTGAGTTCATTGTACTTGAGTGTTCCCTCTATCCTATCCATTCTTCCAAAATTTTTCACAGTTATGGTGACATTTTTGCCTACTACTTTGCTAGAATCATTTCATATAATTTTTGTTACAGGATAGAGGGAACATTTTTGCCCCTTTGCTGCATTCGTTCCTAGGTGCTACGATGAAGGACTCCCAGTAATCGGACAAGCAAGCAAGCAACTCCTTCTTTGCAATCCCTTCAGATTAGGAGAGGTAGTAGCTTAGCTTCCGTAGTGCAAATGAGATTTGAAAGGGTAGTCGGATCGAGATCAGGGCGAGATAAGTAGGCCCCGACTGGACTGCCTATTTGCAAAGATAGTGTTATTCTATTTTTCTTTTTGTTCAATTTTATTTTATACTTTTGGTCTATTTGTTAGTGTTATGATTTACCCTTTTACAATTGCATCTTTTAGCATCATTAATGCTATTTTTTGCTGGCTTAGGTTTGTGTTGCAAAGGCGAGGTCAAGGATGGGTCTTGATGCTGGTGTTGTGTTGGAAGCAATCATTGAGTCAAGCATACAAGAATGTGATGGGTTGTAGTGCTTCATTTTTTGCATAGTCAATATTTTGCACACAAATATTCTCTTTTGATGTAGATGGATGTTAATTTTACAATTTTAATGATGTAAAACTACTGGATGATATTTTGATTTTAATATATTGTGTTTTGATTTTTAGTAATATTTATTAATATGTATTGTGAATTATTTACAGGTAATAATGACAAAATAATAACTATATAACGACCATCATTGTTATCATTAACGAAGGTATGTTCAACCGTCGTTAAATAATTAAATAATATTAAATTACTAATGATGGTACATATATCCGTCGTTGTTGTTATTAACGACGGTATATATAACCATCGTTGTTGTTATTAACAACGGTACATCTGACCGCCGTTGTTGCTAATAACGACGGTATATAAATCCGTCGTTATTATCAATAACGACGGTAGTGAATACCGTCGTTAAAGGCTATTAACGACGGTACTTTTATTCCCGTCGTTAATTTTTTTTCCGATGGGGCCTTTTAGTGACAACTTCCTATGGTATTTAATACCATCGTTAAAACTCATTAACGAAGGGAATTGACTCTTTTACGACGGGATTTCCCGTCATTAAAAGATCCATTTTTAGTAGTGGTGATAGTTGGATTCTTGTGTCGTCTGTAGCTAGATAGCATAAGGATTTATTATGATATATCCTTATGTTGTGGTCAGTCATACCGGTATATACTCTTGTTGTGGTTATAACTCTTTTGTGATAGTCTTCTACTGTTGGTTTTCTTATATATATCAGTCTTGAGGTGTTGTCTATGACTAGATGACTATTTTTCAATTGTATTTAAATTGTCATAAGGGAGGGGCTTCGTCCGTTGACCGGACAGGGTGCACTTGCGGGGCATGACAAGGATTGACCACATGGTAGAGTTGCTAAACTCTTTTTATTCCATATTTTGGAACTTAACTCCATGGAACAATATGTTATTTCCTAAACATGGAAGAATTGAAATTTTAGATCAAAACACTAGGTATGGATGATATGAACCACATAAACAAGAATTCTTGAATGGTGAACAACTGGAGTCTATTATTGTAAAATATAAAAAAAAATAATATAATAATAAAATAATTTAAAACTAAATAAATAAATAAATTTATATACATTTTATTAAACGAAATTTATTTATTTATTAGTATTTTAATTGAAAAATTTGGGATAATTTTATTAGACTTTAATTAGGTCTAATTGGTCTTATCCAATCATAGGAGTTGTTTCAAGCAAAGTTTTATTTCCTTCCCCCTTATTCTTTTCCATGCACTATCTCTACACACCGTAATCGCCGTCGCCCGCTGCACACACCACGCAATCGTCGCCCGCAATCGCCGTTGTTGGCTTCGGTGTTGCCATCTATGCCTTAGACCACTGCAACCTGTGCTCGATTGCGACAATAGCAGAGCAACTCCTCCCGCAACCTCTGTGCCCCCCCCCCCCGATCGCCATCGCAGCTGCAGCAACCGAGCGAGCCACTGCTGGCACGCATCCACAACATCACCGCTAGCCGAGACACCATCCGGTACCACTAGGGACTCGCCGACCGTCAGTGTCGCTAGCGTCAGAATTCATTCCGTCGACCGTATAGGTAAGAAAATTACTGGTTTGATTAATTTTAAGTTTAATAATATATACCTTATAGGATTAGGTGGATTAACTAATTAACCTTATGTGATTGATTAATAATTGATAGTTTCATTAACCGTAACTAAAACGAATTATTAATTATGATTAATTGATTTTATATGATTTTGATCCAGTTTAAGGTTAATCGGACTAAGATTTAATTAATTGGAATTTGGGATTTATGAATTGTATTAATTAATTTGTTTTTTGGTTTAATTGAATAAGTACTTAAAACTGTTATTTGATTAATTAAATTGTTATTAATCTGCTAATGTGATTAATTAAGTACGATGAAATTAATCAAGTAAATAATTAATTTAGATACTTGGAGATTGATTAATCGATTAATGTGATTGATTAATTAATTAGATTAGTATTGTTAATTAATTAATTAATTATAATTATTGGTATAATTAATTAATTTACTTTAATTGAGTTAACTTCATTAATCTGTTATTTGAAGTATTTAAATTAATTATAAGTAACTAAGTTAATTGAATGAAATTGCAATTAATTTATTAATTGAATTGATTGAGTAATTAATCCAATTAAGCTAATTAAATAAGGTTGGAAAACTTAATAAGTTAATTAAAACCTTGGCAATTAAATTAACAAGAAGACTCCCACTTAATTAGATAATCAATTTAGAGATTAATTGATAATTGAGTTAATAATATATTAATTATAACAAAGTTCGAAACTGAAGAAAATCTTCGAATTGGGAGATAGCTAGGACGCTTTACAATCAGAGGTGGGTGGTTTGTTCTTTTGACCTCTCTAGATCTTTTGATATTAATGCATGATTATTTTGCTTACGTTGTTTATTTAGGATACAGTTATCTTTCCACTCTATGTTCTTTCTGGATTACTTTGACCTTATATTTTGCATTACCTTTTTATATTCTACTTGATTTCTGGGGTACTTGCTCATCATTAACATGTAGTTATTTATTTGTTGTTTGGTTGATATTACTTCTATATGTGCTTATTTACTATTTCGGTATTAATTGGTGGATATTATTAGTAGGTGCTTGTCTATTCATTATTTCAGTTGATATTATGGTTGGACTAGTAGAGATACTATAATTAAGATGAGATTATTCCCTAGGAGGTATATAACTTTCCTCATATACCTATTACCAACTATGTCTCCCATTCATGGTTGAGAGAGTCTGCAATAGAATTTCCTTACTTTCGATTTATAGTTGCTTTGTATATCTATTGTCAATCATGTCTCCTATTCATGGTTGAGTGAGTCTATAGTAGAGTTATACTCTTGGACTACCCATTCGGAGTTAGTGATAGTTGGATTCTTGTGTCGTCTGAAGCTAGATAACATAAGGATTTATTACGATATATCCTTATGCTTTGGTCAGTCATACCGGTATGCACTCTTGTTGTGGTTATAACTCTTTTGTGATAGTCTTCTACTGTTAGTTTTCTTATATATATATCAGTCTTGAGGTGTTGTCTATGACTAGATGACTATTTTTCGATTGTATTTAAATTGTCATAAGGGAGGGGCTCCGTCCGTTGACTGGACAGGGTGCACCTGCGGGGCATGACAAGGATTGACCACATGGTAGAGTTATTGAAACTCTTTTTATTCCATATTTTGGAACTTACCTCCATGGAACAATATGTTATTACCTAAACATGGAAGAATTGAAATTTTAGATCAAAACACTAGGTATGGATGATATGAACCACATAAACAAGAATTCTTGAATGGTGAACAACTAGAGTCTATTATTGTAAAATACCAAAAAAATAATAATATAACAATAATATAATTTAAAACTAACTAAAAAAATAAATTTATATACATTTTATTAAACGAAATTTATTTATTTATTAGTATTTTAATTGATAAATTGGGGATAATTTTATTAGACTTTAATTAAGTCTAATTGGTCTTATCCAATCATAGGAGTTGTTTGTTTCAATCAATCTAGGTTATAAATAAAACCCTAAGTTGGAAATTAAAACCTAAGTTTTATTTCCTTCCCCCTTATTCTTTTCCATGCACTATCTCTACACACCGTCATCATCGTCGCCCGCTGCACACACCATGCAGTCGTCGCCTGCAATTTCCATTGTCGCCTTCGGTGTTGCCAATTGTGCCTCCGGGCACTGCAACCTGTGCTCGATTGCCACAATAGCGGAGCAACCCCTCCCGCAACCTCTGTGCCCCCCCCCCCCCCGATCGCCATCGCAGCTGTAGCAAACGAGCGAGCCACTGCTGGCACGCATCCACAGCATCACCGCTGGCCGAGACACCATCCGGTGCCACTAGGGACTCGTCGACCATCAGTGTCGCTAGCGCCAGAATTCATTCCGTCGACCGTATAGGTAAGAAAATTACTGGTGTAAAATACCGGGGAAAAAAAATTTGGCTAAAGGGATAATATTATGTTGGAGAATATATGGTTTAAGTCGATTTAGATTTAGCTTATAGGGTTTTAAACCCGATCCGGCCCATTCCATTCAATGCTAGCATAGCCTTGGTAGTTTTTCTTTCACATTTCTTTCACGGCGCTCGATCCTCTTCTCCCGAACCCGATTCCTCTCCTTTTTCTCTTCCCGATCGCCTCCTCTTCTTCTCATATTCACTCAATCTCCTTCCCCGCTCGCTGCGCATGCCACCGAGCCGTAGCCTCTATCGCTCGCAGTCACACGGTCGGACTCCATCGCCTCTTCTCCGCTCGCCACCGCCCTAGGGCCGCCTCGTTGCCGCCGCGAGTTTAATGTTGCTGCCGTCATAGCTCCTCCGACCCTCTTTTCTATCGAGCAGCAAGTGTCGCACCGTGCAAATCACGATCTCCTCCCTTCACCGTCACAGATTTGGGTTCTTTCCTCCACGCAAGCAACGCCGACGTCTATGCCTTAGCTGCTCGATTGTCGATCGCGAGCCTTCTCGATTGATCCGACCACTGCCATGCTCAAGCCACCGCACCACAACCTTCCCCTCTTCGTCAGCGTCTTCAACCTTCCCGATCGTGCTAATCGCCACGCCGACAGCGCTACCCTCCGACTCGTTTGTCGCCGCAACTACGCATGCAACGTCGCTGCTTACCTCTCCAGGTCGCATGCTGTCCACCCCGAACAACCCCACTGCCACTGCTAGATCTGTCAGGCAAGTCGTCTTCGTCGGCAGCTAGGCCACTGATGGCTCAACCTCGTTGATCGCCTGCCTTGCATTGCAACCAATGATCGCGATCATTGTCCTTCGGTGTTTAGATCTATGGATCGATCGGTGAGTTCTTATAATCGATATGCCCTAATTTTTGGTAAGTCTATTGGTAATCCCTGTTATCCCTTTGCTTCATTAGTGTGTAGAATTTGGAGGTTGGTTGCAGTATTAACTGGGCAGTGGCTCTGATCTATCCGAATAGGTTGTGAGCAATTAAATCAGTAGGAGATAAGGTTTTCAGATGTTGAATGATGAAGTGTACATGATTAGTCACAATGGTTTTGATTGTGATGTTAGGTGGCGGCTATGGTTGAATTCATCTTGTTGTGATAGATTGCTACTTCAATGGTGAATCAAGAAGCCGGATGACTATGGATGAGGATTGTTCTTCCAGATAAGCTATGGGAATTGATGCGATGTAAGGTGAGTTCAAATGTGGATGTTTACGGATGCATGCAGATATATAAGTTGGTTCATCTTATAGTATTAGATTATTTAGATGTGTAATAGCGATTAATATGGAGGATTGATTAGGTTAATTGGATAACTAGATCAATTTAGTTGATCAGGATACGAAGTCGATGTAGGATTCGATTTGATCATTCGTTGTATGCTCGCACTTAATCATAATGTTTGATATGTGCAGGACATGGATACAAGACAGGACCGCGATAGTGAAGAAATTATTCTGAGCTTCTTAGAAGGTGGGTAATTCATACCCTGGTCAGGCAGTTTAATGCATACAGATTTAGATGCATGATCATCTTATATGATCATGTTACCTTGACTCTATTCTTATTCATCTTGCGCTTGATACTTTACCTTTGGCTATTAACTCCATTGCTGCTATCATGTTTATTTTACCATGACCAGGAGTTATATATATAGGTGATGTAAGTAACTTAGAATTTGTTTAAGTTAAGTGCAAGTAGTAAAGTCCGGATGACAACCTGATTGTAGATTGGGCAAAAAGGTCATCCGTATGTAGATAATGTCTTGAACCTAGGGTTAGTTCTAGTGCCCTTAGGTTGCATGTTTACTACCGACCATGTATTATGTAAATAGTCAGGTGAATGGTATTTAGTCTGTCGCTACGGATCAGTGGTCCTAGCCTGATATAATCAGTTTGAGTACGACTCTCTACAGGATAGAGAGTGCGTTGATCTGGTTAGTATGACTCTCTGTAGAATAGAGAGTCTATGGTGGATGTCTGTATGTGAGATATTGCATTCATGTCATTTTCATGCACATTGGCGACGAGGTCTCCCTTGTGATTGAGAGTGTCGCCAGTCATCCTGCCTCCACGGTTACTCATAGGAGGAGTAACCAGTGTGAGGGCAGAGCATTATAGTGTCGCACTCTACCACTATAGACGGTGGTAGTTGGATTTGCGTGCCGTAGTCCTGCGTGTGTGACACTCGACCACTCATGGGTAGTGACTGTCGGAGTGGCTAACAGCAGGGACCCCCATCGTGTAGCTTGCTCTTTACGCTTATATGCTACTCGATCATACTGCCCACTTGGCCACTCGAGAGTAGTGGTTGGTGTTGAGTTGGGACAGTTGTCATGCTCAAGCCACCGAAGCCACACTGGGGTCGTGGTAGCTTTAGGGTGAGCCGACATGACCATGCATGCTACATTGCCGACTTATGACATTTTTGCATATTGCCATATATATACATATATTCATGTATATATATATATGGATGATTGTGATTAGTATACATATATAGATGCAGTCTATATATATATGTTTATTGTGATGCTTCATTTGTATGTACTATGTTTATTGCATTTGTTTGTACATATTCACACATGCTATTGCATTTTCTGTATGGTAGTAGGCCGATACTTGTATACTTGTTGGTTATTAACTGTGATACCCTCGACCTATATCAGGATGTAGTGTGAGTTAGTATTATTCCTTATACCTTATGTTGTGGATATGTGCTCAGGTTGGATAGGTGTAGCATAGCAGACGTTCAAGTATGTCTGCATTTCATATTGGCTTTTGGTTAGAAGGTATATACATGGATATGTTATCATGCTAGTGATACCTGTATATTTTTCTACCGAAATACATGTGATATTAATATATACATGTTTTTCTATTACCTGCTGAGTTTTACTCACTACCACGGACCCTGGATTTTTCTATCACCCAGGTAACAGGTTGAAGTCTTCGTGACAGCTTAGAGTTGCGCCGGTGATCCATCCCATCTCCGCTTTTTTTGAGACTCCCGAGGATTGTGTTTATGTTATGGATTTTGCTTTATGTCTTGGACTCTAGTTTATGTATGGACTTGGTCTTTATATCATGGACTTGGGTTGTGTCGATGTTTTATTTCCGATTTGGTATTGTGGACTTGTCAGGTGGTTTACACCTATGTGTTTTGGTTTGGATGTCAGTATATATGTTATTTATGTTTCTGTTGTGTTTGGTATCTTTATATCTGTTTATTATGTTGTTGTTGTGGGCCTACGGGCCTTGTATTAACCCGAAATATTGCCATGTACAGGGGAGATGTCGTCCGTTTGCTTTTCGGCACGACATACTCTCGGGGCGTGACAACTTTATTGGTATCAGAGCCAAAGGTTCTGCGATGCCATACAATGATTTTTGTTTTGAGTCTTAGATTTTCAGGAGTCGATTTGTTCGGTTTTGATTTTTCGAGATGAGATGGACAGCGGCCTGAGCTCCAAGCAGCACGAGGTAAGAATTCCTGATAACTTATAGTTTAGTAGATATTTATCTAAACTTGATCAGTAGGTGTATACAATTGAGTTATGACACCTGTGCAGACTTGTAGTAGGGGTCGTCCACCGAGGCGACCAACCAGAGTGGCCTTTAGGGTTTATACTCCCGGTTTTAGTTGACTATGCTTTTAATGTTAATAACAGGGAATAACCTGTAGTATACTGATTATTATTCGTAATCGTGGTATTAGTTGACCACAGAAACGACCTGTTAAGTCTGTGAGTCTTGAACCTGTGTCGAAAAGGTGATTTACTTTTGAGAGGCGACTGATACCGAGTCAGAAAATAGGGGTCAAGTCGTCACATTTCTTATGGAAATCAGAGACTACAGTCTTAGAGATTTTCACTAATTATGCTAGTCAGATCATTACCTATTGGGTAATAAATAAGACAAATAGACTATTATTGATGCAGATAGCGGAAGGCTAGGTTATGGTGTTTCATAAGGATTTTATCCTTGAATTGTTCGTACTGAGTTGTATAACTTTGAGAGTACTTTTGAGTACTTAACTCATGTTATACCGAGAAAGAAGAGTTGTTTGCATACCATTATCGGGATCAAGCTAGTATTTGGTGATAAATGTAGAAAATAATCTTCGGGAAATAATATATCACTTGATCATGGTTTAGTGATGTTGAAAGAGAATATTTCCCCGTGTCACTTTTAGTGACACATTGTAAGGAATTCTTGAGCTTCAAGAAAGGGTGATCGGTTAGTAACAGTGTATTGTGCAGAGTCGTGAGACTTGCAGAGGTTACGCCCACCTAATAGCCCAAGAAGATGGATGGATGATTTAAGCCACCCAGAGTTATTGGCTTATAGTTGGATTAGGATGCCGGGATCTTCTACCAGATCTTGTCGGAAGACGTTCGATTGAGACAGGAGTTTAGAAATGACTCCGTACAAGTGTTAGGAGATGAAGATCGATAGCAGACATTGCAAGTCAGATGTTGGAATAAGAAGTCTCTGAATGTTGGACAAAAGGAGCAAGATCGGAGTCATAGGCCTTGAGCCATTTTCCGATTATAGAAGACCAACCGCAGATCATTAGGATGTTCTCATGCACATCAGAAAAATCAGAACAAAGACTCCGAAGGGATTATGTGCATGCAGTATAGATCACGAAGACACGGGAAGTCAGATTATCCATTGGATCAGTTCATCTATTGCTATTGTGAGCAACCAGTATAGTGGAGGAGATGTATTTTGAAGACTCAGTTGAAGACTATCGATGGTGTTCCAGGAGGATGATGCACCGTCTAGACAGCAGAGATCAGCACAGAAGATTGGGTTATCTCATCAGCAGCAACCTACTACCTCAGGCATGGTTGGAATTTCTTGATACTTCCCTTCAGCAGAGATCAACACAGAAGCAGTATCAGCAGAAGACATCTTAGAAGATTCATGCAGACAACAACAGTTACCTCTAGATGTGATTTGCTTTGTATAGAGGAGAGAGTATACGACGATGGTCGTTTTTATCCGGTATCCTATAATTACAGCTCGTAGGATTAAGTGATGGGATCAGACGATCCGGGAAAATCCTCGAGCCATTCATCGTAGAAAAGCGACCGCTTTATCGCGGACTGTTGGATCTGATCTGGTTCTCTTCGGAGAAAGGATGAGCCTTGCGAGGAGCCTTTGGATCGGATCAACAGATAATTGATTGTTCAGGGTATTACTTTAGTTTACCCTTAAGGTTATTATATTGAGAGATGCTTGTATTTATAGGTATCTTTGTCTAGAATATTCTTTGTTTTGATTAGAAGGGTTCCTATACATCGACTTGTGGATCGGTGGTATCTCTACCGTCAGGTGAGATGTTGACCAACAATTAAGAAGTTAAGGGATTCCCTTAGACTCTGATAGACATATCTTTACTGTAGACATATCCTTACGGATGGTCAAATTGTTGAGATTATAGTATGATTATGTCTCTCAGATGTGCATATAATCCGAGAGTATTCGGTTGTAGTTTCGGATGAACTCCTAGCCTTGCCATTGCATAGGCAAGTGGAGTAGGCGATCAAAATGATTGCGGAAATAGTTTCAGTGTCGAAGATCCCATATCGGATGATAAATTGACTGGTATAAGTGTTACTAAACACTATGGGAATTGGAAGAACATAAGTTGCGATTATAGGAGAAGTTGGAGGGGATATTTATCTATCCCAGTATTTCTCCTTATTGTTAGCTATATCTTACTTTGCATATCGACTATATCCGCTGAGTTCTTTGAACTTAACCCGTTGTTTTATATCTATTTCAGGATGAAGCTGTCAGAAGAGTCCAGCTGCCAAACCCCCTCGTCGTGATAGTTTTATTGGTTATTTGTTTGATGGTTTTGAATATTTTGATTAGAAGATCTGTTTAGTGTTGGTGCAATTAGCCCAGGTCACGATTGACCAGACTCGAGTTTGACTTGAGTGATGTTTTGATGCTTGACATTGATGTCGGTTAATATGTTGGGGAGATTGTTGGAGCAATCGACCCGGGTTATAATTGACAGGACTCGAGTTTGACTCGAGGGAGACTTTGATGGTTGACTAGGGTTGACCATGTGATTATGGGAAAGTCTAAGCATGGGTCTTAGCAAGGTAAAGTCCAAGTCATGGGTACTTGGCATGGAAAGTCCAAGCATGGGTCTTGGCATGGAAAGACCAACATGGGTTGGCAAGGGAAAGTCCAAGCTTGAGTCTTGGCATTTGAGAAGTCCAAGGGGTGTTGATATTGGCGGCGTAAAGTCCAAGCAGAGTCTTGGCGGCGTAAGTCCAATGTGCCTTGGCGGTGTAGACACCATTAGCATGGCATAGCCGATGGAAGTACCTAAATGCTAGCACGATGGATGAACAAGTCATGGATGACTTGGAGGGATCCGAGAGGCGTAAGGCTAATGGAGGTGGCTAGAAGGCTTAGGTCTAGGCTAAGGGTGGTCTAGCAAGTATGGGGACACCATACTTGGGTTAAAACCTCATCTTTGAGGTTGTCAGTCGACTGACATTATGGCCGGTTCGACTGCCATGAGTCGACTTGAGTTACTCGTTTGAAATAGCTCTGCGATCGCTCATTGGGCGATCGTGATCGGCAACGCGATCATGCCAAGATGTGATCGATTGCGGTTGAGTGCGAGCCTGAGAATGCTCCGTGGTAGGTAGGCGATCGACTACGAGGCGTTAGCGATCGGCGCCAATGTTGGCGATCGGTGGTGAGAGTCCCGTTGGAACTTGTCCAATGTGGATTGAGCCGTTGTCTCACGGCTCTGATGTTGTCGATCGAGGGGACTTATGATCGTGCGGTCGGAAATCGACGCAAGATAAAAAGGGGAGCTCGTGGAGGATTTCATCATCAGTTCTTGGGGAGCTTTCTTGAGGCGATTTGCAGGTGCATTTCAGGGCCCTTCAACCTCATCCAAGCAACCAACAAGCAAAGTGCTCAAACCCTAGTTTTATAAAGTGTTCTTTTTATTTCCTTTGTATTTGCTTGTATTTCTTTCGTTTATTATTGTAAACGTTTGTACGAGGTTTCTCCGCCTCCGACTTGTTGTCGAGAAGGAGATTATTGATTAGTGATTGCATTGGCGCCGCTAGAGCTCGTTAGAGCTCGATCCGTGGAGTAGGAACTGTTCGGTTTCGAACCACATTATATCTTTGTGTTCATGGTTGTTTCATTTCGTTATTGCTTTTATTATTATTATTCCGCTGCACATAACGAGTTTTGTAGAGACGATCACGAACAATTTCCATCAACGAATGGTCACGTCACTATTCACCCCCCCTCTAGCGGGTGCACAGGTCCTAACAAGTGGTATCAGAGCGAGGCCGCTCTTCTAAGTCTAACAACGAAGGGAGCAAGCTAGAGGATAAAAGATGGAAGTCCAAGGACAACTGAGATGGGATATCAACACCCCAGTCCCCTATACCTTATATGGACAAGAAGGGTTTAAGCAATGGAAGTCAAGAATTGAAGACTTCCTAATGATGAGGGACTTAGAAGAATGATCTATTTTAATGGAAGGATATAGCTATCCAAGAGGACCAAAAGGTGGATTCCTCAAGAAAAGGAGATGGACCGAAGAACAAGTTCAAGCCTTTGAGAAAAATGATAAGGTAATGAAGTTTTTAATTGATTTAATACCTAACAATATCTTGTGTATGTTAGGTAATTATGTAGATGCAAATGAGCTATGGAGCTAAGTGGCTAAGCTTCATGATAGCCCATCAACGGTCCAAGAGGAAGAGACCGAAGAGGCTAATGCATCATCCTCACAAGGAAGTGAGGATTCGGAGGTTGATAGGGAATCAACATCCGGATCGGAAGAGGTGGAGGAAGTGGAAGAAGCATCCACCTCAAGGATTGAGGGGGAGGAGAGAACTTCCACTCCGGAGCAACAAGAAGAAGCTTCCACATCCGGTCAAGATGAGCAAGCTCAAGAATCCACTCCGATCACCACAACCACCCTAGGTAACTCAAACATATGTGTTAATAATAAAATGCATATCATATGTTTTGAGTGTAGGGAAGCCGGGCACTACAAGAGCAAGTTCCCAAAGAAGATTAGAAAAGCTCAACCGGCACCAAAAGTCAAGGACGTCGGTTCCCCAACACCTAAAGGCAAGGAGCACATCATATGCTTCAAGTGCAATTCAAAAGGACATTATAGGAATCAATGTCCTAGGGGGAGCAAAAAGAACCAAGAAGGAGTATCACAAGTAGGGGGAGCTACTAAGGCAAACCCTAAGGTATATCATTTCAATAATGCTGATTCTTCTAGGTTTAATAGACAAAAGCATGCTAGGAATTTTAACTCTCTTGCAATTTATGAAAAGCATGCTAATAGGAACAAGTACTTGTGTTTAGGAGCTAAGAATATCAACTTATATAATAAGGAGAAATTTGGGACTAATGTCCCTAAAAATAATTTATCTAAGGACAAACCTAGGTCAAATAACACTAGACCAATTTTACCTAGGGAGACAATTAGAAAGGTACAAGAGCACCTAGGTCTTAATCCCAAGTGGACTAGGCATATGCCTAGGAAGAACCATGCCCATGGTTTAAATCAAAATTCTAAAATTGGGCAATTAGAGTTAGAGAACCAAGCCTTAAGGTCAAGGCTTGAGAAATTGAAAAAGACCCTAAACAAGATACAAAATCAATTTCAAGGGTCTAATGATCAAAGTCAAAGGTCCAAAAGTCAAAGTCAACACCTAGGACCTAAGAGTCAAAAGTCAACCAAGGGTAAGCAAGGTTTGGGTCACAAACCTAAGCTTAAGGCGGCTTACCATAGTGTTCCATTTGATTATGGAACACAAACTAGGTCTAAGAAGACCAAGGTCAATAGGGAAGTCATCCCTAAGGTTGACCAAAGATTGTGCCTAGTGGCTAGGGTTTCTAGGAAACCTAGGGTGGCCACTAAGAAGGTTGCAAGGGGAGTTACCCCTAGAGTCAACCTAGGTAAAACCACAATGACCAAGGCTAATAAGCCTAGGAGGGTCATTAGGAAGGTATCTAGGGAGGTTATCCCTAAGGAATACCTAATTAACCCTAGGAGCTCAAATAGATTTTGGGTTCCTAAGAGCGTGATTGATTCACGCTAGGTGGGTTTAAGGTGTGCCAACCTTGATTGGACGGGTAGTTAACTCAACCATGATAAAGGTGGCATTTTAGGTCATTTTCAAGGTTTTGGTTACCTTGGGAATGTGGTTTGATTATTAATCCTAAAAGTTTTTAGAATGTGCGAATATTAATTGAGAAGTTTGATAAAATGATCAAATTGGCAAAATTTAGGTTTAGAGGTTTTAATGTGTCATTTTGGGTTTTTGGCACATTTGGGAGAATTTAGGTTTATATGGAAAAATATACTTAATTATATCAAATGACAATTAATATTAAAATTTAGGTATCATTATACCTATATTTTTTATTTGCCATGTTTTGATTGCCATATGACATGTCATGACATCATATCTATTTAAATTACTTAATATGTCATGATAATGTTTAGGATTAAGGATTAATGTCATGTGTTTTAGATTCTATCATATGCCATGACATCATGATCATTGGCTATGCTTTAATTTGCTATCATTATGCCATGATCATTTCATGCATTTAATGTATTGAAAATTGAGTCAAGGACTTTGGCATGACTTGGAGTCCCAATTATAAGGGAATCAAGTAGAGTTGCCTTAGAGAATGCATGAAACCCTAGATTAAGGAGAACCAAAACCCACATCTCACATCCAATTGACATGTATGTGTATTTATACACCCTAGATACATGTGAGATGCTAGGATATGAGTTGAGTTCAAGGTGCATAGTTTTTGCATCTAGAAGGACTATAACTCATCTAATTTCATTGGTGGATCATTGGGAGAGCATGTGTACAAGTCATGTACATAGATCCCAAGGAATATGATCCAAAATAAGGTTTTGAAAATATTTTAAAATCATTTTAGAAAACCTTGGTGAAGCCTATCTTTTGATAGCAATCATCATTAATGAGATTGATACAAAGTGAGCTAAAACATTGAAGTTTTTCTTCATTTTTGGATTTTGTATCAATTTCGATATTTTATGGGTAAAATATTTTTCAAATATTTTTCACCCATTGTACTGGTCATAAGTATTATACGTATGAATTTTCATGATTTTTTGATATACGTATAATTATTTATGAATTTCTAAAATTCACTTCTGATAGTTGAAATTCGGAAATTTGACTATCACCCACCGCCTTGGTGGCTGATCGTGATGTGAGTGGCAATCGGTGATTCTTTATAGGAGTTGATCGAGTGTCTGATTTCGGGTTAACAAGGTTTGTTTAGCCTAATTTCAGCCATTGTAAAGGTCCCTAACCACTCCTAACCCTAGGATATTCTTTGGGAAGCATTATAAAGGGTGAAATTCCATTGGATATGGATTAGGAGAGGTGTTAGGTCAAAGTATCAAATTTAAGGTGGGGAGAGTTCATGTTTGAACTTTTAACCTTAATTTTGATGGTTTAGAGTTTCTATTGGCTTAGGGACTTCCCAAAAACATTGTTGGTGCAATGGTTAAGGGGGAGCAAGCCTTTAGGGGGAGTTATTCATCTTGGGATGATGGATGTGTTTCTCTTCTTGAAGGGGGAGAAGTTATTGGGAGAGTATCATCAATTGGGAAAATTGATGGGTTTTTGAGAAACCCAATTTGGAAATTGGGAGAGAGTATAGGATTGCCTCTCTTGAGTGATATGGGACTTATCACTAGGAAGAGTGTAGGCATCCTAGGTATGTTTGGATCAAGGGGGAGATTGTAAGATCTCATTGGGACATGAGACATTGACCTCCTTGGAGAGAGAACCTTTTTGATGTTGGTCAAAAAGGGGGAGAATGTTTGGGGGAGAAGTTTTAGAGAATGTTTGGGATTACCAATTTGGGATAATTGGTAAGGAAATTTGAGTTAGGGGCCTAACTCAAGGTTTGTTTTGTCAAACATCAAAAAGGGGGAGATTGTTGGTGCAATCGGCCCAGGTCACGATTGACCAGACTCGAGTTTGACTCGAGTGATGTTTTGATGTTTGACATAGTATGCTTGACATTGATGTTTGACATTGATGTCGGTTAATATGTTGGGGAGATTGTTGGAGCAATCGACCCGGGTTATAATTGACAGGACTCGAGTTTGACTCGAGGGAGACTTTGATGGTTGACTAGGGTTGACCATGTGATTATGGGAAATTCCAAGCATGGGTCTTAGCAAGGTAAAGTCCAAGTCATGGGTACTTGGCATGGAAAGTCCAAGCATGGGTCTTGGCATGGAAAGTCCAACATGGGTTGGCAAGGGAAAGTCCAAGCTTGAGTCTTGACATTTGAGAAGTCCAAGGGGTGTTGATATTGGCGGCGTAAAGTTCAAGCGGAGTCTTGGCGGCGTAAGTCCAATGTGCCTTGGCGGTGTAGACACCGTTAGCATGACATAGCCGATGGAAGCACCTAAAGGCTAGCGCGATGGATGAACAAGTCATGGATGACTTGGAGGGATCCGAGAGGCGTAAGGCTAATGGAGGTGGCTAGAAGGCTTAGGTCTAGGCTAAGGGTGGTCTAGCAAGTATGGGGACACCATACTTGGGTTAAAACCTCATCTTTGAGGTTGGCAGTCGACTGACATTATGGCCGGTTCGACTGCCATGAGTCGACTTGAGTTCGACTGCCATTTAAGAGCTGAAATTGCTCTGGCAGTCGACTGCTCATTGGAGCAGTCGACTGATGTCGACGGCAGTCGACTGCCAAGGGATGGCAGTCGACTGCCAGTTGAGTTGCGAGCACAGAATGCTCCGTAGCCGACTGGGCAGTCGACTACGGGCGTTGGCAGTCGACTGCCAATGTTGGCAGTCGACTGGTGAGAGTCCCGTTGGAACTTGTCCAACGTGGATTGAGTCGTTGTCTCACAGCTACAGTGTTGGCAGTCGACTGGGGACTTATGGCAGTCGACTGCCAGGCGAAAATCCAGCCCGACGCAAGATAAAAAGGGGAGCTCGTGGAGGATTTCATCATCAGTTCTTGGGGAGCTTTCTTGAGGCGATTTGAAGGCGATTTGTAAGTGCATTTCAGAGCCCTTCAACCTCATCCAAGCAACCAACAAGCAAAGCGCTCAAACCCTAGTTTTGTAAAGTGTTCTTTGCATTTCCTTTGTATTTGCTTGTATTTTTTTCGTTTATTGTTGTAAACGTTTGTACGAGGTTTCTCCGCCTCTGACTTGTTGTCGAGAAGGAGTTTATTGATTAGTGATTGCATTGGCGTCGCTAGAGCTCGTTAGAGCTTGATCTGTGGAGTAGGAACCGTTCGGTTCCGAACCACGTTATATCTTTGTGTTCGTCGTTGTTTCATTTCATTATTGCTTTTATTATTATTATTCTGCTGCGCATAATGAGTTTTGTAGAGACGATCACGAACGATTTCCATCAACGAACGGTCACGTCGCTATTCACCCCCCCTCTAGCGGGCGCACAGGTCCTAACATTTAGGACTGGAATTGGATTTATGTACTCATGGATATTTGGTGTCCTTATGGACCTTTATTCGGATTTGTTTTATTTTGATTGGATTGGGTTGAGTATTCCTGCCCAGATGGCAGAAGGGGTAGGTCTAGATGTGATATACTCCATTTATTTGCTATGATTGTTGGCCTGAGGCCTATTTATGACCTGCGTGTGTTGTTTGGATTCCGGTCGTGTTGACCGATGTATAGTGGTCGTGTAGGCCTTGTATGCAAGATTGGTATTGTCACCCATACAGGGGAGATGCTGTTGGATTTTCGTCTGGCGGGGACTCCCTCGGGGCGTGACAACATGGACTTGGCAAGAAAAGTCCAAGTATGGATACTTGGCAAGGGAAAAGTTCAAAGGTGAAGTCTTGGCAGCGTAAGTCCAAGTGTGTAGTCTTAGCGGTGTAAAGTCTTAGTGAACTTTAGCAAAGGTAGACCCAGTTAGCATGACTAGGCTGACGAAAGTACTTGAAGGCTAGCACAAGGATGAAGAGTAATGGACTCATGGAATCCAAGAGGTGTGAGGCTAATGGAAGTGGCTAGAAGGTCGAGGTCTACGCTAAGGGTACCCGATTAGCATGACATAGTCGATGGATGCACTTGAAGGCTAGTGGGATGGGTGAACGAGTCGTGGAGGACTCAGAGGGATCCGATAGGCATGAGACTATTGGAGGTGGCTAGAAGGCTTTGGTATAAGCTAAGAGTGTTCTAGCAAGTATGAGAGGATCATACTTGGATTTAACCTCACTTTTGTGGTTTACCAGTCAATTGGGACCTTGGGTCAGTCGACTAGACGAGTGTTTAGCACTCGGGAGCTTAGTTGACTCGTGGCAGTCGACTGGGGTTATAACCCAGTCGACTTAGGCTCGACTGCTCGAGCTATGCTTTGGCAGTCGACTGGCCTTGAGCAGTCGACTGCCATGGATGGAAGTCGACTGGTGTTTGCGGACACGAGCACAGAACACTCGATAGTCGACTGGGCAGTCGACTACAGGCTTGGTAGTCGACTGCTGGTAAGGGCAGTCAACTGCTAAAGTATTTTTTGGCTGGAATGTCAACGTGGATTATTCTGTTGTGAGACGACACTGTGGCCAGTCGATTGGGGCCTTTTGGCAGTCGACTGCCAAGCGGAAATCCAGGTCGTACGGAGGCATAAAAGGAGCTTTACGGGGAGGATTTCACAATTAGTTTTCTTGGTGATTTGGTAGGGGATTTTCTGCTACAATCCAAACCTTCCAAGGCAATCAAACAAGCAAGCATCAAAAGTGCACTTTATAAGCACGACACGATCAAAGAATAGAAATTGACAAATTGCTATTCACCCCCTCTAGCGCGGATAAATTGGTCACTACAAGTGGTATCAGATCCCGATGCACTCAAAAGAATAAGTCACCCTGATTACCAACCCTACAATTGGTATCAGGGCGAGGTTGCTCTTCAAAGGACAAATCGCCGAGGGAGCAAAGTGCTAGAGGTTGAAGAGGAGGATGGAGTTGCTAAAAGGTGGACTAGGACCTGACATCAATGTACCTCCGCCTTACGAAGTCTATAGATTTGGAGGTTTTGATCAATGGAAGGCGAGGATAGAGACCTTCTTCATGATGGACATTAAAAATTAGAGTGCCTTGATGGACGCCTTTAAATTTCCAAGAAGCAAGAAGGGTGGAGTCTTCAAGGTTGAGAAATGGACCAAGGAACAACTCAAGGAATTCAAGAATTGGATCTACCTTGCAATGGTTATGTGCTGAGACTGGAAAAGTTCTGGATACAACTGATAAAACACATGATTTCCAGATTTAAATAACAAGGGAATTGCCTCCAATGAAAGTGTTCTCCCAAAGGAAGAAGCAGTTGAGATAATGAGCAAGGAGGTCTTCTTCTTGGACTATTCTTATTCCTATTCGACGCACGCTCTGGCACAAGAGATAATTCTCTTTACTCTCTTTTTCTTATTCTGCATTATTTTTATTGCATTTAATATATTCTCTTTCATTAATGTCCGAGCTAACTTAAGCATCGGAGTGCCGCCGCTAGGTAAGCTGGTGGTGATTTAACACATGTTAACTTTTTCAGAACAAATTTACTGTTGTGATCGGAAATAATCCCTCCTCGGCAGCACAAGATTGAGGAGAGAAAAAATCCATGCCGCATCATATGTTATTACATAGAGTACATCTATCAATGATATGAATCATGTTGACTTGTAAATCTAACACGACGAAACCAAAATCATACAAAATACAAATCATGGCATAAGCATATATATACAACATTAGATAAAAATATGACTAATCCTATCATATGTCAATTTTTAATATTGTGCAAAAGTATCAAATTTGACACAAGGCATTGACTCTTTCAAATGTGTCAAACTCCAATCTCGAGCCAACTAATAAACTCTTATCCTAGAGTTAGTTAACTTATTCGAAGTGATTGTATCTCACTTTTATGAACCTAATATGTATTGGAGCTCTTTGAATTTACTATATAATAAATAATAATAACTTAGGTTCGTTTATATCAATCCTTTTAGGCTTTTTGGAAATCTTAATATGAGTGGACTCATCAAGGTAAACTTGAGAGATGATCCCTTTGTTACCTTGGTATCACTCCTAAATTTAAAGAGTTTTCTTGACTTAGTTTTATAGTTAAAAGAGATCTTGTGATAAGTCTTTATGTTATCCTTTGACTTAAGCTTATATTCCATTCCTTTCTCATCTTGAATGACTCTTTTCTTCCTAAACCAAAATTTTATTTTTTAGACTAATTATTGTTTCTATAAATGTCTTTTCTAAGTTATCAATTATTAATCTCAAAATATTATTTTCTTTTTCCAACTCATTAATTTTAAAATTTTCATTAATATCATACATCTTTTTAGAATTACTCCTAGGTGTGTTAGTTTTACTATAATATGAAGCACTCTAATCATAAAAAATTAATAATAGCCAGTTTCCTATAATGTGGCAAAAGGAGATTCACTCACCCCAAGCGTCCCTATCAATCAGCCTCATAGCTATTGTACAGGAGGTAAATTTCGGTGACCGAGCGACCTCTTAGATGGATGGATCATACTTCTAGGAGAGGCTTCTTAAGATTGACCCCTACTTCAATGTGACAATCATCCATCTAAATGCCAACTCAACTATGCCCATGGGGCAGCAATTTTCTATAATGATCATAAAGCTCATTATTGCAAGTTGTAGAAAAACTAAATGGTGATATCTTCGATTTTACCTTAGGAGCTTCCTTGATTTGAGATTCTTATTATGTGCTTCTTAGTTTCATCTATTAAATGATCCTATTCCTTACACATGAAAGTACTCTTTCCTCTTCCATATTGTGGTGTGGATTTCTCAGATACCTCTTTAACCTTGGGTGAAACTAGAGCCTTCTCCATTATTGTAGGCTACCTGCTCTTAAATGCCCTTTTTTTCCACACTCAAATCATACAATATATTCTTTGTTTTTATTAAATAAAATTTGTATACATGCAAATGTGGAGTCCTAAATGCTTGAAGGGGCAATACTCTCTGTTGGATCGAGAAGCATCGCTAGAGGGGGGGGGGGTGAATTACGAGCGTAAAACTTTCTTTCGTTCGTTCGATAAGAGCAAGAACAACGAAAAAATAAATAACACAATTTATTTTTACTTGGTTCACAGCCTACCGACTGCTAATCCAAGGCCCCGTGATCCTTGACCGCGTACGAAGGGGCAATCCACTATAGAGTCTCCTCCTTATTGGAGGTAGGAGACAACGATCACAAAAACGAAAGTACGAGGATGAGGTAACAAGCCTATCTCACCTCGTTACGATTAAAATAATGAATATAGTAAATAAAAATAATACTTGCTGTCGACGAAGAAATTTTGAACTTGGCGTTGCATCGGCGTTACGACGTTTAGAGCTTTGGCGTTGCGGGAGCACTTTGAGAGCAAGATGATTGGGTTGGAGTCCTCCCCTCCTTTTATAGATTTTTGCCTTGGAATAAGTCTTGATAAAAATCCTCAACTTTTGGAACTGATCATGAGGTGGCACCTTATCTTATCGCGAAGTGGTCGCATCAAACATTATCCATTTTGACCTAGCACAAAAGGCTGATTCGTCGCCATCAGTCAAATGATGCCTTCCATCAGTCGATTGATGTGCATCAGTTGACTACCCAATGACCAGCAGTCGACTGTCAGCCTGGTCACTTCCCTACAGTAAGAGATTATCACGTGAAATGATAAATATGATGGTTCCTTACCGTCCGATCTCGACCTAGACCTTCCACTAAAAGTCTTTGTCGGATCACCGCCTACGGTCGTCCCCGTACAGAGGACATGACCTTACCATCTCTCTTCGCACTCGTGCTTACCTCTGGTCCTTTATGACCTATCACTTTACTTCCGGTCTTCCACATATGTTCTTCGACTCCCACAAAGTTCCCCCGGTGTCGCTCGACCACCACGGTTTCCCGACTCGAGATTCTCCGGGTGTCACAGACCTTCAGCTTAGCTTAACCATTTCCTGCACACTTAATTCAACTCATGAGATAATAATATGATCTTAACTTTGGATCTTTGCCATAATCAAAACCTAGATTCGATTATTTAGTGCCCCTGTACCAACAATCTCCCCCTTTTTGATCTATGGCAAACTGATACAAAGTTAAGGGAAAAATTAAAGCATAGAACAAGAGTAAATGATAAACACCCTTTCAAAAACTACCCCTTAAGAACACAAGAATATGACTCGACTATAATGCTCAGCTCTTACTGGACTCGGGAAACATATTGAATGCTCAGAAAACCACAAAGTGCTCGACCCAGATAAGAACACAAGAGTATGACTTAACTATAATGCTTGGCTCTTACTGGACTTGGGAACATACTGAATGCTTAAAAACATTGTCTCCAACAACTACCCGAATACCTCATAATGAATTTTAAAAACCCCAGACCCATCATAAGGTCCTCCTCTTTAGTAAAACTGAAGAGCAAAGTCGAATAAGTTTTATAAGTGTCTATAAAGAATACAATACTGAATTTAGAAATAAACACAATACCCTATTATTCTATACTTCCAAAATAGACCTAGACCTCAAATTGTTGTATTAGACATAGGACCTGAGAAATTTACTTAGCCATTATAATTGGATGTCATGATCCCACAAGGGGTGTGTAATTACTTAGCCCTTAGGCTATTATATTAGACGCAGGGCCTGAGAAATTTACTTAGCCATTATAGCTGGTTCTTATAATCCCACAGGAGGTGCATAATTACTTAACCTTTAGGTTGTTATATTAGGCGCAGGGCCTAAGAAAATTTACTTAGCCATTATAGTTGGTTGCTATAATCCCACAGAGGATGTGTAATTACTTAGCCATTAGGCCATTATATTAGGTGCAGGGCCTGAGAAATTTACTTAGCCATTATAGTTGGTTGTTATAATCCCTCAGGGGGTGCGTAATTTGTTAGTGATATATGAGAGATGTCCTAAGACAATCGCCTTATGTCTGAACCATTTATATGATAAATGAAGATTCACTATTTGAGTATACATATTTTTATGTATTTGATTAGATCTTAAACTCATTTACTGAATGTCCACGATACGATTCACAGCATGAGAGAATTTGTGATTGGATCACAACTAGTGAGTATCTCTACATGTGTAATTGTGATGTATCAGAATTATCCCTAGTCGATGAATTGATGGATTTGGACACCATTGATTCTGTCGAGACTAGCACGAGGTATACTCCTTGGTGTATCCAAGTAGTTGATTCTCACTGGCTGGAGACATTGTGATGTCTCCAAGTAGTGGATGCTAGTTATGGTAACTAGTTCATTGGAGTGACCAGCCATAAGACTTCATATGGTTCTCTGCATATATAGATATGTCAATGAAGTTCTTACTGCAGCTTAAGTGCGATGTTCCTTTGACTTGGGGTATTCAAGTCATCTTGATCATGAAGACTTATGCTTTGATATCTTAAGCAAACATCTCTGAGGAGATGTGGACCCGGGATGATTGGGTATAAGTCGAAGTGATCGAAGGTGTTTGAATAGCCTATAAAGGATTCACCACTCCTTGCGAGGAGATGTATACCCATGGCCTCTCGTCGGATTGTTACTAAAGTCTTTGGCCAAAGCATTACATGTTTAGAGTAAGGTACTCTTCGATACATGTGCAGTAACTAGAATCCGTAGGACAAGGAAATGATACTTGGACTAGGTGTGACGTAGTCAGCCTAGTGGGGACTGACACTATAGACCATGTCCTGAACCAAGTGGGTATAAGATGAGTGAAGGGAATGGGGCACGATTCATTCGAGCTGCTGAAGGGTTTCAGAAATAGTTCTGGATCAACCGTTGATCTTTTCGGTTAATTGGGGATCATGATATACTATTAGGTGCCACTCATGATCGTTCTATAATTAATGGTTAATTATAGACGGCCAACATAAACCGAGAACCTATTTGGTCACACGCACAATGAGCGTAATCCGAAGGATTTAAAACGAGCTTGAGAATGAGATTCTCAGACCGAGAGAAACTGGGTTTGGTTGGACCAAACATGGAGTGAGCATGAAATCGTTTCAGTTGCAATGGAAGCGTGGATGGGTCATGTCTTATGAAGACATGATGGACGAACCAAATTGGTTTGGTTCTAATCCAATGGAGGAGAATAAACCAAAGGGTTTGGTTTGTTTTAAACGAATGAACCAAAGTTGGTTCGGTTCATTTTAACTTAAAATAAACCATCATGGTTTGGTTTATTTTAACTTATATTAATGGAGCGGGTTAACGGGCCTTATGGTTATGATCCGATAACCATTAAGAGAATTAGTTCTCTATAAAAGAGGGCTTACGGGTTTGTTAAGCCCTAATCAAAATCCCTTGACCTAAAAGCTGCCGCCCATCCTCTCCTTGGTGAATTCGGCGCCAACACCTCCCCTTGCCGCCACCCACCACCAAGCTCCCTTGTCGGCGTCCAGAAGGAGCTTTCCTTGCCTCTTGCCAGCATCGTGCTACTGCCGGAGGAGCTCCGGTGATCTCCCTTGGGTTCGGTAATAAGGTGAGCTCCCACCTTTCCTTTGGCCGACCCCTACTCCACCAAAGCTGTCCAGTTTTCTTGACAGCTTGTTTCCTTCTTGTCGGAGTGTCGTTTGGGCGACGTTTGGAGCTCCGACAGTGCCTTACTTACCGGGGATTCAATCTCCGGTAATCCTCATAGGTGGATGACGAAGGATTCGTCAAAAGGTTGACGAATACCTCTCCGGAGAAGCGAGTTTTTGAGGACTCGTTTTTGGATCCGAATTTGGATTCGGATCGTGATCTTCTCTCGATCACATCATCTTCAACACGAGGCTAGTAACCCATACGAAGACGAGGCTCGTGACTTGGTGAAGTCATCCCGAAGATACTCGGCGTGGATACGGATAGAGACGATTCTAGCGAGGATCGTTCCGGTTGATGTCTTTCCCGCTACACGTGATATGTAAGGTATATGTAGTTAAATTTCCTTTTATTACAAAATTTAAATTTACGGTTATGTCTACACATGTTGTACTATGCATGCATGTGATGTGTGTGTTGTAATAAATTAGATTTATTATTTTATCCTTCCGCTGTGCACATGTTTGCAAAACATGTTCGAACACACACTCGCCGCGGTGCCGGAAATCCAACAGTGGTATCAGAGCCCAGGTTGTGTTTCGACATAATCATAAAATTGTTTTGCAATAGTCATAATGATATTTCTGGAAATTTTATACTTTTGAAAAGTTAGAAGTATTTATGGAAATTTTTCAATTTTGGAAAGTCTAGAAGTATTTATGGAAATCTTCCACTTTTGGAAAGTTGGAAGTATTTATGGAAATTGATATTTTCCATAAATAAAATATATGATTAGATTTTGGAAATTTGTTTCCTAATTTAATCATGATTTGTTTTGGGAAATCAAATTTTAAAAATATTTTATTTCCATAAGTAGTTTTGATGATTTAAGAAATTGGTTTCCTAAATTGACTTTCCTTAATCAACTATTTCCACAAATAAAATATGTGATTAGATTTGGAAATTTATTTTCTAATTTAATCATGATTTGATTTGGAGAATAAAATCTTAAACATATTTTATTTCCATAAATAGTTATGACATATAAGGAAATTTTGTACATGACATAATTGCATGCCATGTAATTGCATTAGATGCATATCATAATGTCATGCGTGTCGTGACATGTAGATGTATGCCATGTATGTCATGCCATATAGATAATAGTTATTTGCATGCAAAGAGGATGAGACATAAAAACCCTAACTCAATATTAAAGCCTACACCTTCCATTAATATGGTTAGAACCAGAGTTCCGTTTCTTGTTCGGGTTGTTGGACTCTCTCCAAGCCCGGCTCGAACCCGAACATGTTCAAACCATGGAATAGTTTAATACTAATATGGTAAGAGTCAGAGGTCAATCGTTAGCTTTGGTTGTTGGACTCTCTCCAAGCCGGGCTAATTGGTTGAATGCACTCTAACCATATTAAAACTATTTCTCGATTAATGGGTTGGCTTTAACCTGGAGCATCGGCTTGTTGGACTCTCTCCAAGGTCGATGTAAAGGGAGGTGAAGTTGGGTGCTATGCATATGATGCATACTTGTTAATGTGTTAACAACCCGATGTATGTGTGAACATTCAATTAGTTGATAGCACATTGTGATAGTTGCATATACGTGATATGCAATCGGTATAGTTGATACCTACCATCGTAGTTATGAATGACTTGTTGGACTCTCTCCAAGGTTGTTCATATCTATGTTGGATATCAGCCCATTCGGAGATGGACCTACGATCTCCCGAAGTGATTTTGGGGTTTTTGAAATTCCAAAAATGAATGGGATTTATAAATGTATATTAATGCATTTTAAAATTATTTTCTCATATATGCTCGTTTTATATTTCTAGGTTAATCGATTGATCATGACGTCTTTGAATTTGCGCAGTATTTTGGATTCAAACAAATTGACTGGGCCTAACTTCCTGGACTGGCTTAGAAACCTGAGAATTGTTCTCAAGGCGGAAAAGCTAGCATATGTCCTTGAAGAGCCTCTTCCCAACTGTCCTAAGGACGATGCAACTCCAGACCAAATGTTGGTCTATCATAAGCATGTGGCAGATTCTGAGCTGGCGAGTTGCATCATGCTAGCTGCGATGGTACCTGAGCTGCAAAAGCAGCATGAGCATATGGATGCTAATACTATGGTCTTCCATCTTCATGAGTTGTTTGATGAGCAAGCGAGATCCGAAAGGTTCGAAGTCTCCAGGCTCCTCCTCACCACGAAGATGCAAGAAGGTTCGTCTGTAGTGCAGTTTGTGCTAAAGATGAACGGGTACATCGAGCGGCTAGCCACCCTCGGGTTTGTGATGGATCATGAATTAAGTATTGACTTAATTCTACATTGTTTACCCAAGAGTTTCTCACAATTTGTGATGAACTATCGGATGAACAAATTAGAATCCACGATTCCTGAGCTCCTCAATATGCTGAAGACTGTGGAGCCTTCTGTGAAGCATGAGGAGAAGGCAGTTCTGTTAGTTGATTCCTCAAAGAAAGGTTCTAAGAGGAAGGAAAAGGAACAGAAGAAAGGGAAGAACAAGAAGGCAAAGAAGGCAGAACCAGCACAAAAGGGCACTTGCCATCATTGTGGCAAGGAAGGCCACTGGCGAAGAAACTGCAAGATTTGTCTTGAGTCCATGAAGAAGAAGAAGGCATCCGATGCCCCATCCTCTTCTGGTATCTTCGTTATTGATTGTCATTCTATTTCCTTAGACACTTGGGTATTGGATACTGGGTGTGGCTCACATATATGTAATGACATACAGGGGCTAAGGAATAGGAGAAGACTCGTCAGAGGGGAGTCAAATTTGCGAGTTGGTAATGGAGCAAAGGTTGCTGCGGTCGCCAACGGAACTTATTTGCTGAAGCTCCCTAGTGGACTAGTCTTGGAACTGGACAATTGCTATTGTGTTCCTTCTCTAATAAAGAACATTGTTTCTATTTCCTGCTTAAATAGAAATAGTTTCCATTTGACGTTTAGTAACAATTGTTGTTATATAACTTTGAATGGCGTACTTTATGGAACTGGAACATTGAGCAATGACATTTATACGTTGGACGTATCCAGTGACATTTTCAATATCGAAGCGAGCAACAAGTGTGCTCGAAAGGATAATCACTTAGACTCCTACATGTGGCATTGTCGTCTTGGCCATGTAAGCAAGAAACGCATGTCCGAATTACACCGATGTGGAATTCTGGAATCGTTTGAATTGGATTCATACGATACATGCGAATCATGCTTAAAAGACAAGATGACTAAGTTACCTTTTTCAGGAAAAGGTGAACGAGTGGGAGAGTTACTAGGTCTGATACATACTGATGTATGTGGACCTATGTCAACTCAAGCTTTAGGAGGCTATAGCTACTTCATTACCTTTACCGATGATCACTCACGGTTTGGGTATGTGTTCTTGATGAAACACAAGTCTGAAGCCTTTGAAAGGTTCAAAGAATTCAGAAATGAAGTAGAGAAACAACATGACAAGAGTAATAAAATACTTCGATCGGATCGAGGTGGTGAATACTTAAGTCAAGAGTTTCTTGATTATCTAAGAGACAATGGTATATTGTTTCAATGGACTCCACCATATACACCACAGCATAATGGTGTATCTGAGAGGCGTAACTGGACCTTGTTGGACATGGTAAGGTCAATGATGAATCATGCGAATCTTCCCAAGTCCTTTTGGGGCTATGCACTTCAGACAGCTATTTACTTGTTAAACAGAATGCCAACCAAGGTAGTCTCTACTACTCCATATGAGATATGGAATAGTAAGAAACCTCATGTATCTTACTTGAAGATATGGGGTTGTCCTGCTTATGTGAAGCGGACTGTATCAGAAAAACTGGATGCTAAGTCTGATAAATGTCTATTTATTGGATACCCTAAGGAAACAAGGGGTTACCAATTCTATCATCCTGTGGAACAAAAGGTGTTTGTTTCAAGGCATGTTGTGTTTCTAGAGAAAAAGTTTCTCTTGCAAGAAAACAGTGGGAGTGTCGTCGAGCTTGAGGAGGCTCGAGAGACTCAAACAGACATTGATGAGATACCTGGTGAAGCACAACAGCTGATAACTCATAGTGATGAGCAATCGGCTGGACCTACTGTAACACTACATCTTCGTAGATCTGGTAGAACACGCAACATTCCTGAGAGATATGGATTTCTCATAAGTGAATCGAACGATGTGTTACTCATTGATGATGAGAAGCCTACCAGTTATGAAGAAGTGCTAACAAGTTCAGAAAGGGATAAGTGGCTTGAAGCCATGAAGTCAGAAATGGATTCCATGTATGAAAACCAAGTTTGGAACTTGGTTGACCCACCTGAAGGCATCAAGCCTATAGGGTGCAAGTGGGTTTTCAAGAAGAAAACCGACATGGATAGTAATGTGATTACCTATAAGGCTAGATTAGTGGCGAAAGGATATCGTCAAAAGCAAGGTGTTGATTATGACGAAACCTATTCGCCTGTAGCTATGCTTAAATCCATTCGGATGCTCCTGGTCATAGCGGCTTATTATGATTATGAGATATGACAGATGTATGTGAAAACAACTTTCCTTAATGGAAACCTGCTCGAGGACGTGTATATGATACAACCTGAGGGTTTCACATCGGTTGATAAAACCAAGGTATACAAGTTGCGACGGTCCATATATGGATTGAAGCAAGCATCCAGGAGCTGGAATATCCGTTTTGATGAGACAATCAAAAAGTTTGATTTCTCACAAAATCCAGACGAACCTTATGTGTACAAGAAGGTTAGTGGGAGTGCAGTCGTGTTCCTAGTATTGTATGTCGATGACATATTACTTATAGGAGACGATGTTTCAATCTTACAGTCAGTGAAGATTTGGTTATCCAAGACATTCTCCATGAAAGACCTGGGAGAAGCAACCTACATCCTCGGGATTAAGATCTATAGAGATAGATCGAAACGGTTGTTTGGTCTTTCGCAGTCTACATATATTGACCAAGTGCTAAAGAAGTTTAGCATGTCGGAATCCAAGAAAGGTTTCCTACCCATCAGGCATGGGGTACACCTTTCGAAGTCTATGTGTCCGTGCACAGAAGACGAGAGGATTTGCATGAGTAAGATTCCCTATGCATCCGCAATAGGATCTATCATGTATGCTATGTTATGTACAAGGCCTGATGTATCATATGCTCTGAGTGTCACGAGTAGATACCAGTATGATCCAGGAATGGATCATTGGGTGGCTGTTAAGACGATCCTTAAGTACTTAAGAAGAACTAAGGATGTGTTCCTAATATATGAAGAAGGGGACATGGTGATACGCGGGTATACGGATGCCAGCTTCCAGACAGACAAGGATGATTCCAGGTCTCAGTCTGGATACGTGTTCACCTTGAATGGGGGTGCAGTGAGTTGGAAAAGTTCCAAACAAGACACTGTAGTGGATTCTACCACTGAGGCAGAATACATTGCAGCTTCGGAAGCAGCAAATGAAGCAGTTTGGATCAAGAAGTTCATTTATGAACTTGGTGTGATTCCAGCCATTGTTGAAGCAATACCGGTCTACTGCGACAATAATGGAGCAATTGCACAGGCGAAAGAGCCAAGGTCTCATTAATGATCCAAACATGTGCTTCGCCGCTATCATCTTATCAGAGAGATCATCAGTAGGAAGGAAATACAAATCGAGAAAATCCCCACTGAAAGGAACTTAGCGGATCCTTTGACTAAGGCATTACCTCAAAGTAAGTTTGAGGGTCATGTTAGAGCTTATGGTATTGGATACCGTAGCGATTGACATTAGGACAAGTGGGAGTTTGTTAGTGATATATGAGAGATGTCCTAAAGCAATCGCCTTATGTATGAACCATTTATATGATAAATGAAGATTCACTATTTGAGTATACATGTTTTCATGTATTTGATTATATCTTAAACTCATTTACTGAATGTCTACGATACAATTCACAACATGAGAGAATTTGTGATTAGATCACAACTAGTGAGTATCTCTACATGTGTAATTGTGATGTATCGGAATTATCCCTAGTCGATGAATTGATGGATTTGGACACCATTGATTCTGTCGAGACTAGCACAAGGTATACTCCTTGGTGTATCCAAGCAGCTGATTCTCACTGGCTGGAGACATTGTGATGTCCGGAGTTAATCATGGATGCTAGTTATGGTAACTAGTTCATTGGAGTGACCAACCATAAGACTTTATATGGTTCTCTGCATATATAGATATGTCAATGAAGTTCTTACTACAGCTTAAGTACGATGTTCCTTTGACTTGCGGTATTCAAGTCATCTTGATCATGAAGACTTATGCTTTGACATCTTAAGCAAGCGTCTCTGAGGAGATGTGGACCCAGGATGATTGGGTATAAGTCAAAGTGATCGAAGGTGTTTGAATAGCCTATAAAGGATTCACCACTCCTTGCGAGGAGATGTATACCCATGGCCTCTCGTCGGATTGTTACTAAAGTCTTTGGCCAAAGCATTACATGTTTAGAGTAAGGTACTCTTCGATACATGTAAAGAACTAGAATGTGAGGACGAGGAAATGATACTTGGGCTAGGTGTGATGAGTCAGCCTAGTGGGGACTGACACTATAGACCATGTCCTGAACCAAGTGGGTATAAGATGAGTGAAGGGAATGGGGCACGATTCATTCGAGCTGCTGAAGGGTTTCAGAAATAGTTCTGGATCAACCGTTGATCTTTTCGATTAATTGGGGATCATGATGTACTACTAGGTGTCACTCATGATTGTTCTATAATTAATGGTTAATTATAGACGGCCAACATAAACCGAGAAGCTATTTGGTCACACGCACAACGAGCGTAATCCGAAGGATTTAAAATGAGCTTGAGAATGAGATTCTCAGACCGAGAGAAACTGGGTTTGGTTGGACCAAACATGGAGCGAGCATGAAATCGTTTCAGTCACAATGGAAGCGTGGATGGGCCGTGTCTTATGAAGACATGATGGACGAACCAAATTGGTTTGGTTCTAATCCAATGGAGGAGAATAAACCAAAGGGTTTGGTTTGTTTTAAACGAATGAACCAAAGTTGGTTCGGTTCGTTTTAACTTAAAATAAACCATCATGGTTTGGTTTATTTTAACTTATATTAATGGAGCGTGTTAACGGGCCTTATGATTATGATCCGATAACCATTAAGAGAATTAGTTCTCTATAAAAGAGGGCTTAAGGGTTTGTTAAGCCCTAATCAAAATCCCTTGACCTAAAAGCTGCCGCCCCTCCTCTCCTTGGTGAATTCGGCGCCAACACCTCCCCTTGCCGCTGCCCACCACCAGCTCCCTTGCCGACGTCCAGAAGGAGCTGTCCTTCCCTCTTGCCGGCGTCGAGCTGCTGCCGGAGGAGATCCGGTGATCTCCCTTGGCTTCGATAATAAGGTGAGCTCCCACCTTTCCTTTGGCCGACCCCTACTCCTCCACCAAAGCTGTCCAATTTTCTGGACAGCTTGTTTCCTTCTTGTCGGAGCGTCATTTGGGCGACGTTTGGATCTCCGACAGTGCCTTACTTACTGGGGATTCGATCTCCGGCAATCCTCATAGGTGGAGGACGAAGGATTCATCAAACGGTTGACGAATACCTCTCCGGAGAAGCGAGTTTTTGAGGACTCATTTTTGGATCCGAATTTGGATTCGGATCGTGATCTTCTCTCGATTACATCATCTTCAACACTAGGCTAGTAACCCGTACGAAGACGAGGTTCGTGACTTGGCGAAGTCATCCCGAAGATACTCGGCGTGGATACAGATAGAGACGATTCTAGCGAGGATCGTTCTGATTGATGTCTTTCCCGCTACACGTGATACGTAAGGTATACGTAGTTAAATTTCCTTTTATTGCAAAATTTAAATTTACAGTTATATCTACACATGTTTTACTATGCATGCGTGTGATGTGTGTATTGTAATAAATTAGATTTATTATTTTATTCCTTTCGCTGTGCACATGTTTGCGAAACATGTTCGAACACACACTTGCCGCGGTGTCAAAAATCCAACATAATTACTTGGCTCTTAGGTTGTTATATTAGGCGCATGGCTTGAAAAAATTTGCTTAGCCATTATAATTAACTATTATAATCCCACAGGGTGTGTGTAATTAACTTTCCCTTATGCTGTTCTATTTGGTGCATGACCCAAAAAAATTTACATTGCCATTGTAGTTGGCTGTTATAATCCCATAGGAGGGTGTAGTTAATTTGCCCTTAGGTTGTTATATTAAGCATAGGGTTTGAAAAAAATTACTTAGTCTTTAAAGCTGGGTGTTATAATCCCACCGGAGGGTGTAATTACTTAACCTTTAGGTTGTTATATTAGGTGCAGGGCCTGAAAAAATTTACTTAGCCATTATAATTGGTTGTTAAATCCCACAAGAGGGTATAATTACTTAGTTCTTAGGTTGTTATATTAGTCGTAGGGCCAAACTATTTCCGCAACTATCTTCATAGACACTTTGAGTCCCCCCTCTGAATTAGACTGAAAAGCGAAGTCGCATGAAGTCTAACTTGTTCCTCAAACCCTTCTTTTAAATTTTAACCGCCCCAAACCACAAAAAATTCAGCTCTAATTCTCCTTTAAACCCCTCAATTATTAATACCATTTCCAAAAATAACCCTCCTTATTCAACACAACTTAGTATAACTTCTGTGCCCTTCTCTCGCTTCTTTGCCTTAACCCTGGCTTCATCCTTTTTCCTCGACGCTTATCCTCCTGCAACTTCCTCAACTCCCACCACAACTCTCAATGGCTTCCTCCTCTCAAGCTTTCGCTTGGTACAAAGATACCATCAGCAAGCTAACTCTGGACCACCCTTTCTTTCAGCATGAATCCAAATATATTCCAGAAGGCTTCTCCGCCATCATCCCTGCCCCCCCATCAACGACCTCACTGTCCTCCAATCGAAACTAGCACACTCTTCACAGGTCAATTCGAAGGAGGCCTTCACCTTCCTATCCCTAAACCCTATCTCGATATATTAGTTTTCTTCGATATATCCATCAACTAACTATCCCAAAATTTTCTTCAGATACTTGTCGGAATCCAAATCGTCTTCCACACTTGAACATCCCCCACTCCTCACATATTTTATTGCTCATACTAACTCAAAATGACCGACCTCGGCGTTTTCTATTTCATGGCATGCCCTGACTGCCAATTCCTAGTCGACATGCCCTTCTCCAACAAAGGATGGAAAAACCTATACTTTTTCGTGCCCATGGATCCCCCACTACCATTCTCCCTATCCTGAAGAACCGAACTCACTCGGTTACCTGAACTGAAAGTAATAAATTCCTTCTATAATTTTTTCTCCATCCAACCCCTGCTACAACACAGGCAATACAACATCACTAAGCTTCTACAATAGCCTATACTGTCTTACTATGGGTTGTCTCCCATTCCTTCCACCGGAGCTTACCCCATAGGTACTGCTTTCCCTACTCATTATACCCTCATCTCCTAATCTTTACCAACATATTTATAAATATTTTTACTCCTTTTTTTACAGAAGACATGATGCATGTTGTTGTCTCCAGGACTTTAGCCAAGAAGAAGAAAAAAACCCCCTAAAGATACTGCTCTCCCTCCCATCAACAAATGATCTACTCCCTTATCAGTAACCACTCCAACCCTTAACAACAATCTTCTTTACTTCACTCTATTTTATACTTGCAAATACACCACAAAAAATTATTTACGTATCTTTATCATAGGACCATTTTGACTTTCCTCCCCGCCCCATGACAATAATTGAAGAACCAAGCCAACCATCCATAACACTAATCGCCTCTGACCATACCCTTCCACAAGGTGACCCCCCTCCAAGACCCATCTCCTCCTCTTGACCTTACAATCCCCACAGAAGCCCCTTTCTCCTTTCTCCTCTCTCCCACTTTCAAGTGGTCCCCATTGAACTCACATCCTCTCCTTCACCTACTTCCTCTGAAGATAACCTCCCCTTAATCTCCTTCCTAACCGCCAGACAACACCCACTTTCCTCTTCTCCTACCACCACAATCCTTGATACCACCATCTCCTCTCCCCTTACTTATTGATATAAGTCGTATGAGACGTATCACCTACTAGCCCTTCAGACTCCCCAAATGTAGCCCCAATGAACCCATCCGAGCCCTTCAGATGTACCTCCAACTAACTCACCAAACCCCCTAGTTACACCTCCAACTCCCAACTTTGATACCCCTTGGCCTCTTCAAGACCTCCATCAGGCCATGACCTTGGTAAGCTTTCCCCTTCTCCCTAATTTACATATGTATCTATATAATTGTATGCATTTCTATTATCACTCATTCATACTGCATTTATATAGAGCACCTCTAAACTACAAGCCTTCCAACAATGGTTTACAGGTTTTCATACCCAAACTCTCCGCCATCAATCCCAACTTGAAGAAAAATTATAAGCTGCCACCTTACCAACATATCCACTCCCCATAAAGAGAACTCAAACTAGCCCTTCAGAACAACCAGAAGACTGGGCTAAAAAGGAAGAAACATATCTCCTCCAATAGCAAAAACTACAAGCCTTAACTGCATAAAGAGACCAACTGCTATATGAAAAAGAAGCCAACCTTCTCCAGATTCAATAGTACAAAAATCAATTATTAGAAGTTGAATGACGAAGTTCTTGCAACGACACAGAAATTCGCATGCTTTAAGAAATACTACAATCTCACAATCAATAACTGGAAGCATTGCAATCAGAAATAACTTCAGCAAACGATAAAAATCAAAAAATGGCACATTGAGAAGGGGACTGGCACTTTCTGCTCGACCAATGCCTTCAACCTTTGGACGACCTTAAAAACTCTTACGAAGAACTCATCCACTGAATCAATGACAATATATCAGAAATCCACTTCCGTATGTCAATATTTAGCCAACATGTCCAGTGCTTATCAGAAGTTTGCAATAGTTAGACTCGCAACGCCTCCAGCCTTCGCCGAGAACTATCAAACATGCAGAATTCAGAAGCAGAAATTGGTTAGCCCAAGAAACCCAACTGTTATAAAAAATGGCCTATAAATATGGCACATATTTCCAACGGGGATTTGAAGGAGCCATACAACAAGCTATTGATCAAGGCTTACTCTCCTCCACCCAGTCCACCGAATCCTTAGATGTAGAGGTTGCTTTTCATAAACTCCCCCCCAAAGCTTTTGATATACTGACTCAAATCAATAGCACTCTATGTAATTGTTGTAATAGATCACTTTCCTTTTAACCAGATTGTCTCATTACCGATCAATGTAACCAACTGTACTTTTGAATTATTTGAATATATTATTCTACTTTCCCTAATTCTCATACTGCCTACTTTTATTATTCTGTTCTGACACATATCTCTAAGCCTTGTATTTCTTAACTATCACCTTCTTTAAATACAAACGATTCCCATGCAAAATGTGTCAATTTCCCCCTCAAAATTACTAAAGCTATCCACTTCACGAGCTATGTATACAAAATATTCTTCATCACATCATATATATACCCATTATTTCTATAACAAAAATTGGACCCCTTTGTAACCAACTATTAATCCATACTATCCACAATAAAAACTTCTTCGATTTCCTGACCCCACTTATCCCTCCATAACAAATAAGCAAAAAAAACTGTTATTTCCCTCCCTTCATCCTTGATACTATTGGTACCTTCTCTGCATAATCCCCAATAGAGGGGTTAGCAGGTGACCAATGATCCGATCCAAAATACACGGCTCAGCTAAGGAAGAAAAGGAAGAATGACATGGGTGAATATCAGAAGCCATTGGCACGGGCGAACATCGAAAGCAATTGGCACGGGCGAATATCAGAAGCCATTGGCACGGGCGAACATCGAAAGCAATTGGCACGGGCGAATATCAGAAGCCATTGGCACGGGCGAATATCAGAAGCCATTGGCATGGGCGAACATTGAAAGCAATTGGCACGGGCGAAAGCCATTGGCATGGGCGAATATCAGAAGCCATTGACACGGGCGAATATCGGAAGCCATTGGCACGGGCGAATATCGGAACCCATTGACACGGGCGAACATCGAAAGCCATTGGTACGGGAGAGTTAGTGAAAGCAATTGACACGGTAAAGGAGAGACGGAAGGCGCTACGCCAAGAGGTCGGTTCAACCTGATCAATACGGAGGAAATTTGACATGGGAAAAAGAGGAATTGGTTCGGGTTGATAAGAAGCCCTAGGGCTAGGTCACCCGTGAGCCATAGACCTAAGCTAGCTCCACCTAAAGTGGATGGTTGAAGGAGACAGTCTAACCTAGTTACTTGAGAAATAGAGGAAAAGGCGTTATGCAATAACTGGGGAGGCCCCCACACAATATTCCAAGGAGCCCTCGTTCCTCATGTTTGTAACAGAATTATTCTCCAGGTGGAGATGGTGGCCACATGTACGGTGGAGATAATCCCCGACGTTATGATGAAGGAGTAGGAAAGATAAAAGGGAGGAGACAAGGAGAAAAAAAGGGGGAGATCCGCAATCATTCCAACCCAGCGAGAGAGCAGAGGAGGCAAGAGGAGAAGGAGAACCCCAGTCGCCTCGCAGAAGAAGGAAGGAGATCTATCGTTGTCACGTCTCTTGTATTTTTCTCGCTTTATGATATCACTGTAAAAGGTCTTCTCTCCTCCACCTTCGGAAACTTACCTTCCGTAAAGGAGGACCTTCATAGTGAAAGTGCTTAGGCACCGCCTCCGATGAGAAAGTTCACCTCCGTGGATTAGGAATCCTTATTCCGAACCACGTTACATCTTGTGTCTGAGTCTCGATTGCTAGCGTCGATTTTCTTGCGTTTCACCTATTTCATCTTCTTATTCTCTACTGATTGCGGCCTGTGAGAACCCTCTGAGACCTCCCTCAGTGCTTCACTGCATTGAAAACAGAGCGAATAGGTTTTCACTCATTTCCGCATCAGTTGGTGCCGTCTGTGGGAACAATTGAGCTGGACGTCGAGATGCAACCGGAAGAAGTACAACCACCTGCTACCTCAACAGCGGAGGAGCGCCCCATCATCATTCTACCCTCGCAGTTGAAAGCCCTGATGGATGACGCTATCACAGAAGCTCTCGCTAGGGAAAGGAGAAGGACCGGATATCTGCATCCGCATTCCGGGGAACCTTCTTCCAGAGGCCCACCCCCAGAAATGCCTCCTCCATCTCGTACAACCGTCAATGGGGAAACATTGCTTGGAGGCGGACTCGGGGGAAGAACGCCTTAGAACACTATGCCCTTCACCCAAACGCGCAGGGAGGAACAGGGCGAAAGTCAATCAACCAGGCCTCCGGAAGTATACGATCCCAGTCCCTTCACAATGGACATTCTCTCGGAGCTCCCTCCATCCTACTTCCGGAATCCTCAGATCAATAAGTATGATGGTTCGACGGATCCCGAAGAACACATATCTCAATTTGACGGAGCGACCTCACTCCACTGTTATACTGACGCTCTCAAGTGCCGAGTCTTCCGAACCACCCTAACTGGCTCGGCGCAAAAGTGGTTCAATACTCTGCCCCCAGGGTCTATCACCTGTTTCACTGACTTCCAGAGAATGTTCAGTCGGGAATTTGTCAGCTGCAAGGCGTATAGACAGGATGCCTCTATGTTAATGCATATCACCCAGGGACCTTCAGAATCCCTTAGGGGGTATCTTCATCGATTCACTGCTAGGGAATCCTCACCGATCCGAATCTTTCAGAGGTGCTATTCAGCACGGGATGAAGGAGGGCCCCTTCCTCAGTTCTTTGTTAAGACAACCTGAGGATAGTTATGAGGAGCTACTAAGCCATGCGGAGCAGTTTATCCGTGAAGAAGAAGGATTAAAAGTACGGAGAGCTGAACGGACTGCCGCAACAGTCCCAACTGAAAGGGCTCGTCCCGCTGCTCCCCAAGCACCTCTTCGGCGGGAGTATACAAGACCTTTTCGACAGGAGGTCCCGAGGCCTCGTCCGATGTTGCAAGGAGTTCGCCCCATCCCGCCATTACAAATCATGGCCGTTGAAGCGCTTCCTCCTGTGAGGACTTGGAAAGAACGGGAAATGGAATTCTACGACCAACAGGGTCTGCTGCAACGATCCTTAGGACACAGGGAGATCCCACGTAACCCCCCCTGCCCCGTTCTTTTGCCAATATCATACAGAATACGGCCACAGTAGTGGCCGATGTTTCAAGTTACAAGAGGAATTGGATCGCCTCCATACTACATATCAACAAGTAAGGTTCCAGGCAGGAGGACCGGCCCGGTGAGGCCCCCGACCCGATGTAACCCGTCCAGGGCCATATAATCAACAACCTCAGGTCACTTTCCCCCAAACGCCATCCCAGGAGGATGTCTCTCAAGAAGGTCCATCAGGTGAGGGCCCTTCATCCAATCTAGATAACATTCTCACGCGGGGAGTTATTCATGTTATAGCTGGAGGACCTACCGACGGGGACTCTAGCTGGGCGCGGAAGTCGTACGCCCGTCTCATGGAGAGTTTGACCATCATCACCGACCAAACTATTCAAGTGGCACCGCCCGTTTCATTCGGGCCAAAAGATCTACAAGGTGTCCTGCTGCCCCACACGGATGCCTTGGTTATTCGTATATCCTTGGCCAATTATGAAGTGGCCCGGGTGCTAGTTGACTCGGGAAGTTCTGTCAACATCCTCTTCCAGGAAGCTTTCGGACAGATGCAGCTGGGAAATGCCCAGCTAGAAGATGTGGCCACCCCCCTCTTTGGATTTGCGGGGCATGTAGTACACCCTACGTGGCAGATTTCATTGCCTCTGACCCTGGGCGTAAAGCCCAACCAAAAAACCAGTATCCACTTATAATGCTATTCTTGGGCATCCTTTCCTCACCCTTTTTCAGGCCGTGGCTTCCTCGTACCACCAGAAGCTGAAATTTCCAGTGGGTCAATTGGTGGGAGAAGTTCGTGGAGAACAGAAGGCCTCCAGGAGCTGCTACGTGCAAATGGTTCGGGACGACCAGAAGAAAGCCCGAACCAATGACCTCAAAGGCAAAATCACATCATCATCACGCGTCTGCGTCTGGAGGAATCCCCAAGGTGCAAAATAGAGGAAGAAGAACTGGTGGAAATCGCTCCAGGAAAGGCCACACGGATAGCACAACAACTGGAAATCAAAGAAGAGCTAGTGGCTTGCCTGAAGGAGAATGAAAACATCTTTGCAAAAGATGTGCATGATCTCACGGGGATCAACCCTCGAGTGGATGAACACCATCTCAATATCATTAAAGGAGCCCGACCCGTCCAACAGAAGAGGTGACATTTTGGACTAGAAAAGGACAAGGTCATAGCCGAAGAAGTGGAAAAGCTGCTAAAAGCGGGTCATGTAAAGGAAATCCAGTTTCCCGAATGGGTTTCTAATGTAGTCTTGGTTCCCAAGCCTTCGAGGCAATGGAGGATGTGTATCGATTTCCGTGATTTAAATAAAGCGTGCCCTAAAGACTGCTACCCCTTGCCTCATATTGATCAACTGGTGGATTCTACTGTGGGATATGAAGTGGTGTCCCTAATGGATGCATATCAAGGATATCATCAAATACCTTTGGCCGAAGAAGATCAAAAAAGGGTTAGCTTTGTGATCGCAGGAGGGTTATACGCCTATGTGGTAATGCCGTTCGGATTAAAGAACGCAGGGGCCACATATCAGCACCTTATGGACAAAATCTTTGCTGAATAGAAAGGAAAAAATGTGAAAGTCTACGTGGATGACATATTAGTCAAATCGAAGGCCACTCGAGATTTAGTCAAGGACTTAAATGAAACCTTCGCTACATTGAGGCGGTTTAATATGAAGCTAATGTAGGATCGAAATGAGCGCTAGAGGGGGGGGGGGTGAATAGCGCAAAATGGTTTTTCTTTTCTTTTGTTGTAAAAACGATAAGTGAGAGATAAACGCAGCGAAAAAGAGATGGACACAAGGAGTTTTACTTGGTTCAAAGCCAACCAGCTGCTAATCCAAGGCCCTAATGGTCCTAGACCACGTACGGAGGGTAATCACTAAAACACTCCTCCTCATTGGAGGTAGGAGTTACGATTACAAAACTTTCGACAAAAACACAAGGATGAGAGACAAGCCCCTCTCTCCTTTTTGATATAAAAGCTCAAAAAACACAACTTAAATTAATCGACTAAAACGATTACCAACACTTTAACGGTGAAGCTTCGTGTTGGCAGCACTTCATTGTAGTGGCGTCATCGTAGAAGAGCGGCGTTGTGGAGGCGTTTGAGAGCTTTGTAATAATTGTTGTGTCTAAGATGTGAAGCACCCCCCTCTATTTGAAGCCTTGTCCGCCCACTTGAGATCCGGCCACCTCACCACCAATTGAGGGATAAGTTTCCACCTTGCTTTTGACCGACCACCTCACCAAGATTTGGGGGATAAGTTGCCACCTTGCTTTTAGTTCCTTTGCCCATTTTCAGAATACTTTAGTTATTTAATTTTATTTCAATTCGAGTTCTAATTTTAATTCGAATTCGAATAAATTCGAATTCTAATTTTAATTCGAATTAGAGTAACTTCGAATTCAAACAAGGGTTAGCTCAAAGCAATATGTAGAAATATTAAATGTGATGGATTTAAATGGTTTCTAACCATCCGATCTCGACTTAGACTTTCATGGAAAGTTTTGGGTCGGATTGTCGCCTAAGATCAACTCCTAAATGGAGGATCCGACCTCACTTACGCTCGTCGGACACGAGTCTTACCTTGCACTTACTGTGTCGCAGATCTCCAACTCAAGATTAACCTGTTTCTGCACACTCAAGTAGACTCATGAGATAACAAAATAGACTTAACCTTGTGTCTTTGCTATAATCAAAACACAGGTTTGATTTCGGTGCCTCACTGCACCAACAATCTCCCCCTTTTGGATCTATGGCAAAAACACACAAAGTTAAGGAAATTAAGTGCATGAAACAGTAAAGACATGAAGCAAAAGTAGGAGTAGTAAAAATATTTCTCAAGTTCTCCCCTTAGAGGAACCCTCCCCCTTGACCGAGGGTGAGTACTTGAAAAAGGCTTTTAGTTCTCCAAACACAAAAGATAACGAGTTAAGTAAATGACATTACTTAACTTAGGCTCTTTAGAGTCAAAAATAAGTGCAAGTTAAGTAATCAAAAGTTAAGTCAAAAGGTTAATTATTCAAAAGGTTTTTAACTTTTGATTTCTTAACTTGGGCCTTTAAAGTTTTCAATTCCGAAGAGTTGAAACCTAAACCTTACTCCCCCTTAACTTAGGCAAGAATCAAAGTTTTAAGTTAAGTTATCAAATTCAAAAATTTGAATTTATTGAACCTTAACTTTGACCTTTTCTCCCCCTTTTGACATAAATCAAGAAAAAAAGTAGGGGGGGGGGGGGTTTAAGAAAACCCTAAGTCCAAGCATGATGATTTTGAAAATAGTATGTGAAAATAATTCATCTAAATGTTCAACTCTAGTTTAACTTGATTGAAATGATATTATCAACAAGTCATGATCAGAGTTGGTTAATATTAGTTGCATATTTATACTCCGAGGTTCATACTGATGCACTTGATCTACATCTTGGAACCTGGAGTAGGGTCCTAACATCTCACGTCGTTCTAGGTGGCTTAATACACAAACACATTAACCCTATGTGTTGTGAGATGTGTTGGCTCCTTAAATCTATAGGATCATGATATCTAGGGGAAGTCCTAAACTAGTTCAATTTGCATAAAGAAAAAAAATAAGAAAAATAAAATTCAATTTTTTTTTTTGAAAATAGCATTTGAAAACTTTTGCTAACCTATTCTATTATGCACAAGCCCAATTTTCGTCTCAAGAGACTAAATTCGGCTTCGGGTAGTGGTTTAGTAAATAGGTCTGCTAGGTTAGACTTCGAGTCAACATATTCGAGTTGTATGGAGCCGTTGGCTACATGTTCTTGAATGAAATGGTGTTTTACCTCTATATGCTTTGTCCTTGAATGGCATATAGGGTTCTTAGTTAGATTTATCGAACTTATGTTGTCTACAAAAATTTTAGTTTTGGTGAAGTCCAACCTAAAGTCTCAGAGAGTGTGCTTCATCCAAAGAAGCTGAGTTACACACTCACCCATCGCAACGTATTCGGCTTCGGTGGTAGATAAGGCAACACAATGTTGCTTCCTACTGCACCAACTCACTAGACTCGAGCCGAGTAGTTGACAACAACCACTCGTGCTCTTTCTATCGAGTTTACTACCGGCATAATCCGAATCGGAGTAGCCGATTAGTTCGAACTCCGTAGATCTAGGGTACCAAATACCAACATTAAGTGTACCCTTAAGATATCTAAGGATACGCTTAACTAGGGTTAGGTGAGACTCCTTAGCATAGGTTTGAAACCTGGCGCACATACTTATTGCGAATAGGATGTCGGGTTGACTCGCAGTTAAGTATAGGAGACTTCCTATCGCGCTCCTATAGTACTTTAAGTCAATGAACTTACTTTCTAGGTCTTCTCCTATGTTAACATTAATCGCCATTGGGGTGTTTATTATCTTAGCGTCTTGCATTTCAAATCTTTTAATTAACTCCTTAGTGTATTTTTGTTGATATAGGTATATACCATCCTTAGTTTGTTTAATTTGTAGACCTAAAAAGAAACTTAACTCGCCTACCAAGTTCATTTCGAACTCACTTTCCATGAGTGAAACGAACTCGTTTAGTAATTTGAGTTAGAGGTTCCAAAAATTATATCGCTCTCGTAAATTTGAGCTATGAATATTTCTTGACCTAAGGTTTTTACGAAGAGAGTTGGGTCAACTAAGCCTTGGTTAAACCCTTTTGACTTAAGATGGATTGAAAGTCTCTCGTACCAAGCTCGAGGAGCTTGTTTAAGTCCATAGAGAGCTTTCTTAAGTTTTAGAACATGGTCGAGTTTATCTAGATTTTCGAATCCGGGGGGTTGGCTAACATAAACTTCTTCTTTAATGTATCCATTTAGGAATGCCGACTTAACATCTATTTGAAACAGCTTAAATCCTCGATGTGCGGCATAAGCTAGCAACATTCGAATGGATTCGAGTCTAGCTACTGGGGCATAGGTTTCGTCGTAATCTAAGCCTTCGACTTGACTAAACCCTTTGGTGACTAACCTAACCTTGTTTCTAACTACTTCACCTTTATCTTCAAGCTTATTTCGAAACACCCACCTTGTTCCAATTATCGTTTTGTCTTTAGGTGGTGGTACTAATTCCCACACTTCATTCCTAGTAAATTGAGCTAGCTCTTCTTGCATTGCAATAATCCAATCGGGATCAAGAAGAGCTTGTTCAATTGATTTGGGTTCTATCTTTGAAATTAAGGAAATTTGACTAAGGTTCCTATAGGATGCTCTAGTTCGAACTCCTAGATTAGGATCTCCTATCACTTGATCGATAGGGTGGTTAGTCCAATCCTAGATTGGGTTGGGTTTGTGTCACCTAATGCTTGATCAATGGGGTGACTTGGTTGAACACTAGTTTGACTCGGATCACTTATCACTTGGTCTACCAGAGAAGTTGGTTGATGTGGATTAGACTCGATCTCAGGGTCGGAGGCGAGTTTGATATCGATGGGCTCAACACTTGGGGTCATTAAGGGTTTTGTAGGTTGGTACTTCATCGAACACTACATTAATAGTCTCTTCGACTTTAAGGGTATCGTGGTTATATACCCTATAGGCCCTACTCGTGGTTGAGTATCCTAAGAAGATTCCGGTGGAGGTTTTGGATTTGAATTTCCCTAGGTGGTTCTTAGTGTTTAAGATATGTACTTTACATCCAAATACCCTAAAGTACTTGATGTTGGGTACTTTATTGTGATAAATCTCGTACGAGGTCTTAAGGTGCCTCTTTACCATAAGGATCCTATTCTGGACATAGCAAGTCGTGCTAACGGCTTCTGCCCAAAACCTATCAGGTAGGTCATATTCGTTCAACATGGTCCTAGAGGCTTCTTGTAGAGTTCAGTTTTTCCGCTCCACTAGGCCATTTTGTTGAGGGGTCCTAGGGCAAGAGAATTCATGGTGGTATCCGTTTAGGTTACAGAAGTCGGTGAACCTTTGATTTTTGAATTCACCACCATGATCGCTTCTAAGTCTTTTAACCTTAAGGTTTTTTTGATTCTCGATTAATTTGAATAGATTGATTAATTGATCTAGGGTATCATTTTTATGTTTGATGAACCTAATGTTGGGGATTTGACGCCGCTAGAGGGGGGGTGAATAGCGTTGTGACCGTACGACGATGGAATTCGATCGTGATCGTGTCTACAATTTCGTTAGCGCAGCGAAATATAGAAATGAAAGCAATAACGAAATACAACAATCACGAACACAAAGATATAACGTGGTTCGGAACCACACGGTTCCTACTCCACGGATCGAGCTCTAAAGAGCTCTAGTGATGCACACGCAATCACTAATCAATAATAACTCCTTCTCAGAACAATCCGGAGGCGGAGAAACCTCGTACAAGGATTACACTAAGTAATACACAAGATACAAGCAAATACAAGTAAGAAATACAATGCAAGTAAAGGAAAAACAACTTTACAAGAACTTTGGATTGCTTGATCTTTGATTGCCTTGAACTAGCTTTGAAGGACTGGAAAGCACCAACTTCCCCCTTCAATTTCGCCCAAGAAAATCGCTGCAAAAACCCTCCTTCCGAGCTGCCTTTATAACCTGCGTCGGGCTGGATTTCCGCCTATCAGTCGACTGCCATAAGTCACCAGTCGACTGATGCCACTGTTGTCGTGAGACAACGGATCGATCCACGCTGGAAAAACTCCAACGGATCTCTTGGCAGTCGACTGCCAACATTGGCGATCATGCGGCACCCGTAGTCGGCCCGCGTCGGCTACGGGCGTCCCGTGCTCGACCACGAACTAGCGATCGGCCGCCAACCCTTGGCGATCGGCGCTGCAATTCCAGCTCTAAATTGGCAGTCGAACTCAAGTCGACTCACGTCAGTCGAACCGGCCATATTGCCAGTCGACTGACAACCTCAAACATGAGGTTTTAACCCAAGTATAATGCCCCCATACTTGCTAGACCACCCTTAGCCTAGACCTAAGCCTTCTAGCCACCTCCATCAGCCTCACGCCTCTCGGATTCCTCCAAGTCATCCATGACTTGTTCATCCATCGCGCTAGCCTCCAGGTGCTTCCCTCGGCTATGTCATGCTAACGGTGTCTACACTGCCAAGGCACATTGGACTTACGCTGCCAAGAGTCCGCTTGGACTTTACGCTATCAAAATCAATCCCCTTGGACTTCCCAAATGCCAAGACTCAAGCTTGGACTTTCCCTTGCCAACCCATGTTGGACTTTCCATGCCAAGACCCATGCTTGGACTTTCCATTTGCCAAGACCCATGCTTGGACTTCTCATTTTCCAAGACTCATGCTTGGACTTCTCATGCCAAGTACTCAAGACTTGGACTTTCCCAAATGCCAAGTACCCATGACTTGGACTTTCCATGCGCCAAGTGTCCCACTTGGACTTTTCATGCCAAGTACTCAAGACTTGGACTTTACCAAATGCCAAGTGTCCCACTTGGACTTTTCATGCCAAGTACTCAAGACTTGGACTTTACCTTGCCAAGACCCATGCTTGGACTTTCCCATAATCACATGGTCAACCCCAGTCAACCATCAAGGTCTTCCTCGAGTCAAACTCGAGTCCGGTCAAACATGACCCGGGTCGATTGCTCCAACAATCTCCCCAACATATTAACCGACATTAATGTCAAACATCAATGCCAAACCACTTTGTCAAATCCCTTTGTCAAACATCAAAACATCACTCGAGTCAAACTCGAGTCTGGTCAATCGTGACCTGGGCCGATTGCACCAACAATCTCCCCCTTTTTGATGTTTGACAAAAACCAAACAAATCATTTGAGTTAGACCACTAACTCAAATCCCTTACCAATTATCCCAAATTGGTAAACACTCTCCAAATGTTCTCCCCCAAACATTCTCCCCCTTTTTGACTAACATCAAAAAGGTTTTCTCTCCAATGAGGTCAATGTCTCATATCCCAATGAGATCTTACAATCTCCCCCTTTTTGACATAAAAATATCTTGGATGTCTACCATCATCCTAGTAATAAGTCCCATATCACTCAAGAGAGGCAATCCTATTCACTCTCCCAATTTCCAAATTGGGTATCAAAAACCCATCAATTTTCCCAATTGATGATACTCTCCCAATAACTTCTCTCCAAGGAGAAAAACACATCCATCATCCCAAGATGGATAACTCCCCCTAAAGGCTTGCTCCCCCTTGACCATTGCACCAACAATGTCCTTGGGAAGCCCCTAAGCCAATAGGAACTCTAAACCATCAAAATTAAGGTTCTAAGTTCAACATAGAACTTTCACTCACCCTAAATTTGATACTTTGACCTAACACATCTCCTAATCCATATCCAATGGATTTTCACCCTTTATAATGCTTTCTAAAGCATATCCTAGGGTTAGGAGTGATTAGAAACCTTTTCCATAGCTGAACACGGGCTAAACAAACCTTGTTAACCCGAAATTAGACCTGGCAGTCGACTCACGATGTCGATCATTGCCACACATCGATCATTTGCCACACAGGCGATCGGTGATACTTAATCTCGATTTTCTATCGAAAATAATTTGAAAATTCATAAATAATTATACGTAATTCGAAAAATCGTGAAAATTCATACATATAATACTTATGACACACACAATGGGTGAAAAATACTTGAAAATTATTTTACCCATAAAATAGTGAGTTTGGTACAAAACTCAAAACCATTGAAATTTTCAATGTTTTGGCCCTATTTTGTATCAACTTTATCAATGGTGATTGCTATCAAAAGATAGACTTCACCAAGGTTTTTCAAAATGATTTTAAAATATTTTCAAAACCTTATTTTGGATCATATTCCTTGGGCTCTATGCACATGACTTGTACACAAGCTTTCCCAATGATCCACAAATAAAATTAGATGAGTTTTAGTTCATCTAGATGCAAACACTATGCACCTTGAACTTAACTCATATCTTAGTATCTCACATGTATCTAGGGTGTATAAATACACATACATGTCAATTGGATGTGAGATGTGGGTTTTGGTTCATTTAATCTAGGGTTTCATGCATTCTCTAAGGCAACCCTACTTGATTCCCTTATAAATGTGACTTCAAGTCATGCCATAGTCCTTAATTCAATTTCAACCAAATTGTCTTAAATGCATGAGTGATTATGACATTAAAGATGATATAGATAAACACATGCTCATAATCATGATGTCATGGCATAATATGAAATCTAAAAACACATGACATTTAATCCTTAATCCTAAACATGAACATGACATATAAAATCATAGAACTAGGAATGATGTCATGACATGGCATATGGCAAGCAAGGCATGACATATAAAATATATAGGTATAGTAATACCCAAATTTTAATATTAATTGTCATTTGATATGATTAGATATATTTTGCCATATTTCTATTTTTCTCCCAAGTGTGCCAAAAACCCAAAATGACACACTAATACTCTAAACCCTAATTGTGCCAAATTTGATCATTAGATCAATACTCATAATTAATACTGGCACATCCTAAAAAACCTTTAGGATTCAAATCAAACCACATTCCCAAGGTAGCCATAACCTTGAAAATGACCTAAAATGCCACCTTTGCCATGGTTGAGTTAACTACCCATCCAATCAAGGTTGGCACACCCTAAACCCATCTAGCGTGAATCAATCACGCTCTTAGGAACCCAAAATCTATTTGAGCTCCTAGGGTTAATTAGGTATTCCCTAGGGATAACCTCCCTAGATACCTTTCTAATGACCCTCCTAGGCTTGTCAGCCTTGGTCATTTGGATCTTACCTAGGTTGACTCTAGGGGTGACTCCCCTTGCAACCTTCTTAGTGGCCACCCTAGGTTTCCTAGAAACCCTAGCCACTAGACACACCCTTTGGTCAACTCTAGGGATGACTTCCCTATTGACCTTGGTCTTCCTAGACCTAGTTAGTGTTCCATAATCTAATGGAACACTATGATAAACTACCTTAGGCTTAGGTTTGTGACCCAAACCTTGCTTGCCCTTGGTTGACTTTTGACTCTTAGGTCCTTGGTGTTGACTTTGACTTTTGGACCTTGACTTTTGATCATTTGACCCTTTAAATTGATTTTGTATAATTTTAAGGGTCTTCTCCAATTTCTCAAGCCTTGACCTCAAGGCTTGGTTCTCTAATTCTAATTGCCCGATTTTAGAATTTTGATTTAGACCATGGGCATGGGACTTTCTAGGCATATGCCTAGTCCATTTAGGGTTAATACCTAGGTGCTCTTGCACCTTTCTAATGGTCTCCCTAGGTAAAATTGGTCTAGTGTTATTTGACCTAGGTTTATCCTTAGATGAATTATTTTTAGGGACATTAGTCCCAAATTTCTTCCTATTATCTAAGTGAATATTTTTAGCTCCTAAGCAATATTCATTCCTATTAGCATGCTTTTCATAAATTGCAAGAGAATTAAAATTATTTCTAGCATGCTTTTGCCTATTAAATCTAGAAGGTGCATTATTGAAATATACCTTAGGGTTTGCCTTGGAGGCTCCCCCTACATATGATGCTCCTTCTTGCCCCTTCTTGCCCCTTCTTCTTCCCCCTAGGGCATTGACTCCGATAATGCCCCTTCGAATTGCACTTGAAGCATATGATGTGCTCCTTGCCTTTAGGTGTTGGGGAACCGGCATCCTTGACTTTTGGTGCCGGTGGAGCCTTCTTAACCCATTTAGGACACTTACTCTTGTAGTGTCCTTGCTCCCTACACTCAAAGCATATAATATGAATTTTATTATTATTTGAAATGCTCGAGTTACCTAGGTCCGTGGTAGGTGCCGGAGTTGAATTTTGAGCTTCCTCATCTTGACCAGGATGTTGAAGGCACTTCTTGAGGTTGCCCGGTGTAGATGGTCTCCCCCTCAATCACGGAGGTGGATGCTTCTCCCACCTCTTCTATTTTCTCTTCCGATCCGGAAGTTGACTCCTCACTTTCTTTCGATTCCTCACTTTCACTTGAGGATGAGCTCTCTTCTTCATCCTCCTTGTCTTCTTGGATTGAATGAGGTTCTTCATGGAATTTCGCCAAAATGTTCCATACCTCTTTGGCGTCTTTACAATCCACATAGTCACCTAGGCTATACAAGATGTCATTAGGTACTAAATCAAATATAAATTTGATTACCTTCTTATTTTTCTCGAATTGCCGGAGTTGCTCCTCACTCCATTTCTTCTTCTTGAGAAACCCTCCCTTTGGTCCCTTAGGATACTCAAATCCTTCCATCAAGGCGGACCATTCCTCAAGGTCTCTCATCATCAAAAACTCTTCAATTCTCGCCTTCCAAGAATTGAAACCTTCTCGTCCATAGAATGAATAAGGGACCGGTGTGTTGATGTCCCATCCTAATTGATCTTGGACTTCCATCTTTTACCCTCTAGCGTCTTGCTCCCGGTTGTTAATCCGTTGAAGAGCCACCAGACTCTGATACCACTTGTTGGGGATTTGACGCCGCTAGAGGGGGGGTGAATAGCGTTGTGACCGTACGACGATGGAATTCGATCGTGATCGTGTCTACAATTTCGTTAGCGCAGCGGAATATAGAAATGAAAGCAATAACGAAATACAACAATCACGAACACAAAGATATAACGTGGTTCGGAACCACACGGTTCCTACTCCACGGATCGAGCTCTAAAGAGCTCTAGTGATGCACACGCAATCACTAATCAATAATAACTCCTTCTCGGAACAATCCGGAGGCGGAGAAACCTCGTACAAGGATTACACTAAGTAATACACAAGATACAAGCAAATACAAGTAAGAAATACAATGCAAGTAAAGGAAAAACAACTTTACAAGAACTTTGGATTGCTTGATCTTTGATTGCCTTGAACTAGCTTTGAAGGACTGGAAAGCACCAACTTCCCCCTTCAATTTTGCTCAAGAAAATCGCTGCAAAAACCCTCCTTCCGAGCTGCCTTTATAACCTGCGTCGGGCTGGATTTTTGCCTATCAGTCGACTGCCATAAGTCACCAGTCGACTGATGCCACTGTTGTCGTGAGACAACGGATCGATCCACGCTGGAAAAACTCCAACGGATCTCTTGGCAGTCGACTGCCAACATTGGCGATCATTGCGCCACTCGTAATCGATCGGCGGCGGCTATGGGCGTCATGCTCGACACGGAACTAGCGATCATTGCGACCCTTGGCGATCATTGCCGCTAATTCCAGCTCTAAATTGGCAGTCGAACTCAAGTCGACTCACGTCAATCGAACCGGCCATATTGCCAGTCAACTGACAACCTCAAACATGAGGTTTTAACCCAAGTATGATGCCCCCATACTTGCTAGACCACCCTTAGCCTAGACCTAAGCCTTCTAGCCACCTCCATCAGCCTCACGCCTCTTGGATCCCTCCAAGTCATCCATGACTTGTTCATCCATCGCGCTAGCCTCCAGGTGCTTCCCTCGGCTATGTCATGCTAACGGTGTCTACATTGCCAAGGCACATTGGACTTATGCTGCCAAGACTCCGCTTGGACTTTACGCTACCAAAATCAATCCCCTTGGACTTCCCAAATGCCAAGACTCAAGCTTGGACTTTCCCTTGCCAACCCATGTTGGACTTTCCATGCCAAGACCTATGCTTGGACTTTCCATTTGCCAAGACCCATTCTCATTTTCCAAGACTCATGCTTGGACTTCTCATGCCAAATACTCAAGACTTGGACTTTCCCAAATGCCAAGTACCCATGACTTGGACTTTCCATGCGCCAAGTGTCCCACTTGGACTTTTCATGCCAAGTACTCAAGACTTGGACTTTACCAAATGCCAAGTGTCCCACTTGGACTTTTCATGCCAAGTACTCAAGACTTGGACTTTACCTTGCCAAGACCCATGCTTGGACTTTCCCATAATCACATGGTCAACCCCAGTCAACCATCAAGGTCTTCCTCGAGTCAAACTCGAGTCCGGTCAAACATGACCCGGGTCGATTGCTCCAACAATCTCCCCAACATATTAATCGACATTAATGTCAAACATCAATGCCAAACCACTTTGTCAAATCCCTTTGTCAAACATCAAAACATCACTCGAGTCAAACTCGAGTCTGGTCAATCGTGACCTGGGCCGATTGCACCAACACCTAACCCAGGTAAACCTGGAGTAGTCGTCAATTATGACTAAGCAATATTGACTTCTATTGAGTGACTTGGCTCCATGTGAATCGAATAGATCCATATGCAGAAGCTCAAGTACACTTGAGGTTTGTTCTTGGTTAGTTAACTTGTGTTGTGTCCTAGGTTGTTTTCCTTGTTGACAAGCATTACAGATTTTATTAACCAAATTGTTGAGGTTGGGTAAGCCTCTGACTAAGCCACTCTGACTCATCTTGTGGACGAGTCTTGGGTGCGAGTGACCGAGTCGTCGGTGCCACAACCATGATTCCTCTTCCTGTGTCATAAGACATTTGGCTGAGGATTTGATTAAGTTAATTGTATAAATGTTATTTGTCCTAGTTCCTTTGAGTATTATTTTAGCTGTTTTATTTGTTTTAATTACACATTCATTTTTTAAAAATACGACCTTATAGTTATTGTCACATAATTGGCTTACGCTAAGCAGGTTATATTCAAAATTCTCTACAAGTAATACATTTTTAATAACAAAATTCGAGTTAAGCTCGATATCACCTGATCCGATGATTTTGAGCTTGCCGTTATTCCCAAAGGCTACCGATCCTTGTTGTTTGAATCGAAGCTTCGTGAATTTGAGTTGATCCCCGGTCATGTGTCGGGAGCAACCGCTGTCCAAGATCCATTGATCCTACACACAAGGTGGTTGGATTGGATGTTAGATTTTTTTTTAAAAAAAAATTGGTTGCAAGTTGTTAAACCTAGGTCATCTCACCTGTGTCTATATGATCAAGCATGTTATACTTATGTGTTTTTTGTGAGATGACTTCCAATTAAGTTGATTAAGTGCATTTAGGTTCAAGTAATTTTATGTTAGATTTGGATTTATCCCTAGGCTTGTCAAGTTTACCTTTTCAAGATCATGGCTTCCAGGTCGTGGCGAGGCACAGGGGCCTTCTTTTATCGGATCATCGACCACTTCCTTAGACAAAGCCATTTTCAAGAAAATGATGACTTGACTCACCTAAGACTATTTCCTAGTCTAACTGGTTATTTTTGAAAAGAGGCTCCCCGATGCTCAATCTTTTCGAAGGATTTTAGTTGGTTATGTACGTGTTCTAAGTGAGTTCACAAGTTTTTTTTAAAAAAAAAACATGCAATTTCTAAGTTAAAGCACAAACATGTTTTGTACTGGCTCCCCCTAGACCGTTGAATCGGTTCGGTCTATCCACATAGTGGATTTGGTCCTTGGGAACCCAGTACAGGTTGGATCCTAGAGTTGAAATCAAAAAGTTCTTAGGGACCCATGCTTGGACATGTTTCCTATGTTGACTTTCAATCGACATATACGACCTATTAGTCGTGTTTGAGTTAAACCCTAGTCCAGCCTTGTTGTTCACGACCCTTTGAGATCCAAGTAGGAGGTCAAGTCCTTTGGATCCCGATGTGAACCTTTCCAACGTGTTCCTAAGATCTTCAACTTGACTTTTCAAGAGAGAGTTCTCAACTTCGAGCTTTTCAGCTCGAGTTGGGTCCTCTTCTCGAACTTGACTAGTTGAAGAGGTTAGGGAGACCTTGTGTTTGAGGAGTTTGACCTCCTCAACCAGGGTCTCGACCTTGGACTCGGACTTAACTAATTTCCTAGACAAAAACCTAACAGTATTATGTAAAGTATTAAATAAGGTTCGACTCACTTTAAGGGTATCTTTTGAACCGAATGCGTATCCGTGGCTTGACTTGAAGGTAGCTTCGTAGTCCGAGTCATCCTCAGGTTCTGACTCAAGTTCAGGTTCGGTCTCCGTGTCTGACTCAATCGATTTCGCCATGAAGACGTGGTCTTCATCTTCTTCGGATGACGCTTCTTCCCATGTCGCGTTGAGGGCCTTCTTGTGCTTAGGTGCTTGGTGGTTGAGCTTGGGGCACTCGGACTTGATATGTCCAAACCTATTACACTCATAACACCTAATATTAGAACTTTTAGGCTTACCTTGGTTGGGTCGAGTCGTGGTTCGCTTTCGTCCCTTGGCTATCCTTCGAGCTAGGTTCATTAGTTCGGCAGTCAACTCCGGGTCAACTTCTTCTTCGGACTCGTCTTCCTCCTCTGTTGGTGGTGGCTTGCTTGCGATTTTCTTCTTCTTTGAACTTGCAAACAAGGCTATACCCCTCTCGGGTTCCGAGTTGGACTGCTCATGTAATTCGAAATATGAGAATAATTCGTCTATTCTAACTTTAGCTAGGTCCTTAGATACCTTGTATGCATCGGCCATGGATGCCCACAAGGTGGTCCTAGGGAAAGAATTTAGAACATACCTGATTAGATCTCGGTTTTTGACTTTCTGTCCTATTGAATGCAGCTGGTTGACTATGTCCTGAATGCGGGCGTGCAATTGTGTTGCCATCTCGTGTTCCTGCATTTTTAGTGTGTACAATTTATTGAACAACAAATCGCATTTACAAACCTTAGCTTGATCCGATCCTTCGTGTAACTCGATCAGCCTCGTCCAGAGATCTCTTGCACTGATGAAGGGTCCGACTCAGTTCAGCTCCTCCTTGGATAGCCTGCACTGCAGGATTTGAGTCGCCTTTGCAGCTGCCTCGACTTGTCGTTTAGTGGTAATGGACCACTGATTGTAATCCAAGGATTCACCTTCTTCATTAGTAGGAAGGGTGAACCCGGTTTGGATCACAATCCACATCTCTATTTGGGTTTTTAGGAAGCACTCCATCCGACCTTTCCAGTAACGGAAATCGTCACTATTGTAAAACGGTGGTCGGACAGTGCTAAAACCCTCGAGATGGGCCATTAACACGAAATGGTAAGAAGAGAAAAAAAGAAAAAACACACAGACAACAAAGGTCCCAAGACTTGCGTCTTGGATTAGTAGTGCGGGAAGAAGAAAAGATAAATAAATCAATCAATAGATTAACTAATTAGAAAATTAATTTTAATTCTGTAATAATTTCGAAAATTAATTAAAAACTATTTTGTAGAAAAAAATCTAATGTTGAAATTAAGTAAAAAATATTGAAAAACCAAACTTATATTCTAGACAAGATTTAAAAATTAAAATAAGTTTTTAATTGATTAAATTTTGTAACTTGATTGAAAATCTATTTTAGTGGAAATAAGATTTAATTCAATGCTAAGATTAACGAGAAAACTTTATAAAACGAAATATAAAGATTTTAGGGTTTGAAAAATTCAAGTGTTTATAAAAAATGAAAGAATTTTTAATTCTGGGAAAAACTAATTTTAATCAGTAATAGAATTAAAAAATCGTAATTAAGTTTTTTTTTGTTAGGATGATCAATAGAAAGATTAAAAGCGATAAAATTAAATTAAAGAAAAGTCTAAAAAAAAAATTTAGAAAAATTTAAAAAAAACACAAAAATTAACGTAGACAGAAACAAAGGAAACAAAAGAAATAAAAATTACTCAAATTGGTGGTTTCACCAAATTTGAGTGCCCCCAGCTCTGATACCAATTGTAGAATCGAAATGAGCGCTAGAGGGGGGGGGGTGAATAGCGCAAAACGGTTTTTCTTTTCTTTTGTTGTAAAAACAATAAGTGAGAGATAAATGCAGCGAAAAAGAGATGGACACAAGGAGTTTTACTTGGTTCACAGCCAACCGGCTGCTAATCCAAGGCTCTAATGGTCCTAGACCACGTACGGAGGGCAATCACTAAAACACTCCTCCTCGTTGGAGGTAGGAGTTACGATTACAAAACTTTCGACAAAAATACAAGGATGAGAGACAAGCCCCTCTCTCCTTTTTGATATAAAAGCTCGAAAAACACAACTTAAATTAATCGACTAAAATGATTACCAACACTTTAACGGTGAAGCTTCGTGTTGGCAGCACTTCGTTGTAGTGGCGTCGTCGTAGAAGAGCGATGTTGTGGAGGCGTTTGAGAGCTTTGTAATAATTGTTGTGTCTAAGATGTGAAGCACCCCCCTCTATTTGAAGCCTTGTCCGCCCACTTGAGATCCGGCCACCTCACCACCAATTGAGGGATAAGTTTCCACCTTGCTTTTGACCAGCCACCTCACCAAGATTTGGGGGATAAGTTGCCACCTTGCTTTTAGTTCCTTTGCCCATTTTCAGGATACTTTAGTTATTTAATTTTATTTCAATTCGAGTTCTAATTTTAATTCGAATTCGAATAAATTCGAATTCAAATAAATTCGAATTCTAATTTTAATTCGAATTAGAGTAACTTCGAATTCAAACAAGGGTTAGCTCAAAGCAATATGTAGAAATATTAAATGTGATGGATTTAGATGGTTTCTAACCATCCGATCTCGACTTAGACTTTCATGGAAAGTTTTGGGTCGGATTGTCGCCTAAGATCAACTCCTAAACGGAGGATCCGACCTCACTTACGCTCGTTGGACACGAGTCTTACCTTGCACTTACTGTGTCGCAGATCTCCAACTCAAGCTTAACCTATTTCTGCACACTCAAGTAGACTCATGAGATAACAAAATAGACTTAACCTTGTGTCTTTGCTATAATCAAAACACAGGTTCGATTTCGGTGCCTCACTGCACCAATAGCTAAACCCTAACAAATGCCTGTTCGGGGTAAAGAGCGGCAAGTTCTTGGGGTACATTGTGACTGAGAAAGGGTTGCAAGCCAATCCTGAAAAGGTCCAAGCATTATGCAACATGAAGTCACCCGCTAATCTGCGGGAAACACAGAGGCTGGTGGGCAGGATCGTTTCTTTATCACGATTCATAGCCAGATCGGCGGACAAAGGGATGCCTTTCTTCAAGGTCCTACGCAAGGCTACCAAGTTTCAGTGGGATGATCAATGTGAACGGGCTTTCCAGGAGTTAAATAAATATTTGACGGGACTCCCACTGTTAGCCAAACCAATAGCCGGTGAACCTTTATGGATGTATCTGGCCGTCTCAGAGGGAGCCATTAGTTTAGTATTATTAAAGCATGAAGGTTCTCATCAGCAGCCTATTTATTACACCAGCCATATCCTTAAGGGAGCGGAATTCCGTTATACAGAGCTGGAGAAGTTGGCGTATATCCTAGTGCTAATCGCTCGCAAATTAAGGCCGTATTTTTTGGCTCATCCCATTACCGTTCTAACACACAGCGAATTGGGCAAGGTCGTCACTAAGCCCAATTTCTCTAGAAGATTGGCCAAATGGGTAGTAGAACTAAGCGAGTATGATATTCGCTACCAACCTCGAACGGTTATCAAAGCCTGCCGCTGCATTTTCTAGCGTATACCTCTAAGAGGGTTCGACCAACGAGGAGGATCGAGGCATGGAATATATGTGATTCGCTGTGGTCTACGGCAGGTGGTGTTTATTAATTTCCCGATGGTGAAGAACTCGACTAGCCGTCGCTGAATATCGGGCATCTAATAATGAGGCAGAATATGAAGCCATTCTAGCGGGATTGCAAGCTGCTAAAGCGGTGGGGGCTTCTTCCATTATAATCCATTCGGATTCCCAGTTGGTGATATCACAACTTCAAGGTTCTTTGACGGTTCGAGAGGAAAGGCTGCATAAATACCTGAGGGCTTTTGAGAAAGAAAAAGCTCAATTCCGTCAGGTCCTCTTAAAGCAGATCCCGCGGGAGAACAACAGAAAGGCAGATGAATTGGCTCGGATGGCTAGTGCTATGGAAGGAATGAAGTCCTCAGAAATGGTCCATACGAAAATTCATACTTCCTTAGCAATATGCAGTGTGGAGGGAGACACACCCGAATCAAGCCTAATGCTCGATTGGAGGGCCGACATCATAGCTTATTTACGGTACGGGAAGATCCCTGAAGCAAAAATAGCGGCTTCCGCTTTAATAAGCCAAGCCAAACGGTTCACCCTCTTAAATGGGGACTTATACAAGACTTCCTTCGGACGACCCTTATTGAAATGCTTGGGAAATGAGGATGCAGAATGGGTACTACGGGAGATTCATGAAGGTTGCTGCAGCAATCATTTAGGAGGGAGAGCTTTAGCAAGAAAGGTCCTCTTAGCAGGATATTTTTTGCCTACTCTTCAGCAAGATGCCGCTTGTATAGTGCAAGCTTGCCTCGCTTGTCAGAAACATAACAACCGTTCCGAACGGCCAGCTGAGTTAATGAAAGCGGTGATCTCTTCCTGCCCTTTCGATTAGTGGAGAATGGATATAGTAGGTCCGATGCCAGCAGCGCCTTTACAGAAGAAGTTTTTATTGGTGGCTGTGGATTATTTTTCCAAATGGGTGGAGGCAGAGCCCTTAGCCAGAATTACTGAGAATGCCGTAATACAGTTCTTATGGAGAAACATTATTTGTCGATATGGTATTTCTAGGAAAATAGTCAGTGACAATGGACGATAATTCCAAGGAAAAAAGATCCAAGAATGGTGCCAGAGTCTCAACATTCAGCAGGCTTTCACTTCGGTCGCTCACCCTCAAGCGAATGGGCAAGTGGAGGTGACTAACAGGATCCTCATTCAAGGATTAAAGACCAAATTGGGGGCTCAGAGGGGGAACTGGGTAGAAGAGTTACCAGGCGTCCTGTGGGCCTATTAAACTACACCCAAGACAGCAATAGGAGAAACTCCCTTTAGTTTGGTGTATGGGACGGAAGTTGTTATTCCAGTCGAGGTTCTGTTAAATAGCGCTCAGATAAAGGCATACGAACCAAATCAGAACCAACTCATCCGAAGCACCGAATTGGATTTGGTGGAGGAAAAGCGGGAGATGGAACGGAGGCAAGCGGAATTCTACAAGCAAAGAGTGCAGCAAGCCTTTAATAAGAAGGTGATGCCTCGAAGATATCAAGAAGGGGATTGGGTTTTGCTTAAGGTTAATCCTGCCGAGACCCAAAGTCGCTCCAAATCGAAGGACCCTATGAAATAACGCGCTGCGTAGCAGGATCAGCATATTATCTGAAAGATGACCAAGGCAAAGAGCTTCAACGACCTTGGAATGCCCTTCATTTAAAACTCTTTCACACTGTATGAGAAATATGGAATAGAAGAAGAGAAATTATGAGACTCCGAAGGGGGTACTTCTTAAATTGATTACGTTAATTAGATGCCGAGTACTCTCCAAATTTCATTAAGGGGTTATTTACAAAAGCAATACGGTATTGTTAATAAATCTTGAAGAAGAAAGAAAAGATGGAAAGGGAATTCCCGTTTCAAAACAGGCTATCATATTACAGCTTAAATCGGTTGGGAGGATAACGTTGAAAACCAGCCTCCCAATTTAAAGAAAAGGAAGGATAAGTTGGAGGAGGTAATCCTTGGTTAGCATACTGCCGAACCGCTTCATTAAATCCGTCCTGATAAGTGGCGCACAGCAAAATGATGAGTCTCTCCTGGCGGTGCGGACGGTCAGGGCTTCACTCTCAATGCAGTCTCTCGTATTTTTCTTGTTGCTCTTGAAGTTTTCGGCGCACGTCCACATAGCGTCGCGACACCTCCATAATAGCATCGGCTAAGAGGGAAACATTATCGGCTCGGGAACTTTGGTCCTGCTGCACAAGGTGCGTCATCTCCACCATGTTCTGACGCATAGAAGCTGAGATCCCCTCCACTGCTTCAGAATAAGATCTGGTTCGGGCGAGTTCAGTGCTCAGCCTCTGGAGGGAAGTCTCTTACCTGCGTAGACGGGCATGAGCATGCGCCCGGGAATTTAGAGGGATGAGTTTTCTTGTACCTCCTTGCACAAGCGGCTGCGGAGGTCCCCTATCTTATCCTGTGCTCACTGGTATTGGACCTGAAGGCGAGCGATGATGTTAGAATCCTGTTGCTTCCCCTTGAGGAGTTCTGCTACCTGCCCTTGGAGATGTATTAATTCTTGAGCCGAGGAAGAATCCTTATCGGGAGGGGCCAGTTGGACTTCCCGCTGGGGGACGGGTGGCTGCACACCTGGACGTTGTTGTTCTCTTAACGCCGTAATGGTATCATCATCCTTCTGAATTTGTTGACGAGCCTCGGATAATTGCTCCTGGCACAGGTGCAATTGTTGCAACAGGAGCCGTTATCGATTTTGAGCATTCACTAAATCTTCCCGTTGTTGTCGCTCCCATCCTTGAGCTTGAGTCTGATATTGACGGAGGGAGCGATCCAACTCTTGATGATTGGTCAAGGTCTGCATGCCAGTTGTGAAAAAGAAAATTGGCTAGTAAGACAAAGTTAAGAGAGCTAATCGAGAAAACATACCAAATCCAGAGCATGATGTAGGCTTTCCATGCGAGGAGCCACTTCCTCTAAGTTCATGATCCGAAGACTCCTGGGAGAAAAAGAAGAAGATGGGACGGATGATACTGAGGTGGGAAGTTCACTGATGAGGGGAAGAAGGGGAATGATATTTGTGGGAGGAGAGGGGCTCTTCAGGCGATGAGTGGAAGGGGAAGTTTGAGGTAAGGGGATATCAACCGGCATACATGTAAAAGAATGACATTCAGGGGAGATAGAAGGCAAGGGTGGGTCAGTCTCTGTCATCGGCTGACATGGAGGTGCATCCTCCCCAAGTTCATCCTCAGGTTGTGGTGGAGGAGAAGGCGACTTCTGAATATTGGTGGCAGAGGGAGAAAAAGTATGGGAGCTAGGGTTTGCAAATACCGGAGAAATTGAGGAAGGAATAATGGTACCAATTCCCTCCGGGGTGGAAGTAACAAGAGATGCAGGGGGAGGAGAGGAAGACGGACAAGATGAAGTAGCTGTGTTGGTGACCGGGGAAGGTGAAGAAGAAGTCGGAGCCGACGGCTGACCGACTTTCCTCTTGCAATATGGATAACGACCTTCTATCTCCTGGAAAAAGGTAGAGTGCATTTTGATGGTCTGAGAATAAGGATTAGGGCAATGAAGTATGGCAGCGGAGGAACGAACAGACGGAGAAGAAGGAGATGAAAAGGCAAAGGGATGAAGATAGGCAGAGAAACGAAGGCAAAAGGATCCCCTATAAAGGGGAAGTGAGTGGGCTTTGTAAGTTATTGGGCTCCTACTTTGTGTGTAACAGCTCTAAGTGAAAGGGAAAGAAGGATTATTTTTTCTAAATGGCCCGTTATGTGCTAGAGCCTTCACTTGCATGGAAAGGGGCGGATTTGGGCATTCCCCTTCAGAAGGCAAGCACAAAAGAGGGAGGATATGAAAGCGTTGCCTCCTTTATATTGATGGTTTCGGGATTATATACAAAATTTCTATCCCCGCGAAGCGGAAGATATCCCCGTGCGGTGGTGGAACAGAAGAACCGAGACCCCTCGGTTATTATTTATTCTACATATAAATTTCTATCCCTGCGAAGCGGAAGATATCCCCATGTGGTGGCGGAACAGAAGAACCGAAATCCCTCGGTTATATATTATATACAAAATTTCTATCCCCGCGAGGTAGAGCGGAAGATATCCCCGTGTGGTGGCGGAACGGAAGAACCGAAATCCCTCGGTTATATATTATATACAAAATTTCTATCCCCGCGAGGTAGAGCGGAAGATATCCCCGTGCGGTGGTGGAACGGAAGAACCGAGCCCCCTCGGTTATTATTTATTCTACATATAAATTTCTATCCCCGCGAGGTAGAGCGGAAGATATCCCCGTGCGGTGGTGGAACGGAAGAACCGAGACCCCTCGGTTATTATGTATTATACATATAAATTTCGATCCCTTGGCAAAGATATCCCCGTGTGGTGGCGGAATGGAAGAACCGAAATCCCTCGGTTATATATTATATACAAAATTTCTATCCCCGCGAGGTAGAGCGGAAGATATCCCCGTGCGGTGGTGGAACGGAAGAACCGAGACCCCTCGGTTATTATTTATTCTACATATAAATTTCTATCCCCGCGAGGTAGAGCGGAAGATATCCCCGTGCGGTGGTGGAACGGAAGAACCGAGACCCCTCGGTTATTATTTATTCTACATATAAATTTCTATCCTTGGCCAGATATCCCCGTGCGGTGGTGGAATGGAAGAACTGAGACCCCTCGGTTATTATTTATTCTACATATAAATTTCTATCCCCGCGAGGTAGAGTGGAAGATATCCCCGTGCGGTGGTGGAACGGAAGAACCGAGACCCCTCGGTTATTATTTATTCTACATATAAATTTCTATCCCCGCGAAGCGGAAGATATCCCCGTGTGGTGGCGGAACGGAAGAACCGAGACCCCTCGGTTATTATTTATTCTACATATAAATTTCTATCCCCGCGAAGCGGAAGATATCCCCGTGCGGTGGTGGAACGGAAGAACCGAGACCCCTCGGTTATTATTTATTCTACATATAAATTTCTATCCCCGCGAAGCGGAAGATATCCCCGTGTGGTGGCGGAACGGAAGAACCGAAATCCCTCGGTTATATATTATATACAAAATTTCTATCCCCGCGAAGCGGAAGATATCCCCGTATGGTGGCGGAACGGAAGAACCGAAATCCCTCGGTTATATATTATATACAAAATTTCTATCCCCGCGAAGCGGAAGATATCCCCGTGTGGTGGCGGAACGGAAGAATCGAAATTCATTCGGTTAGACTCAAAATTTCTATCCCTGAGAAGCGGAAGATATCCCCGTGTGGTGGCGGAGCGGAAGAACTGAGATCCCCTCAGTTATATATCACTTTTTGTCCCCGTAAAGGGTGGGAAGTTGAAGTCCTTGTTTAACCCTATATTGTTTTATCCTTGCAAAATAGCAGAGTCAATTCATTTAATGGTTCTATATCCCAAGCAGATTATAAAAGCGGAAGAGCCGACATATGTCTCAGTTATATGTAAGTCTATGTGGATATGAAAGAAGTAAAGCGTGGTACAATGCAGAAGACACTGGAGAAAGAAGATAAATTGGGAAAGTTCATTGATGTAAAGGAATTACATATTTTGAGTCATTTACGAGGGAAAATGACAAACAGAAACCCTTATACATCTTGAGTATTATAGTTCTTTGTTGGGAGGAACGGAGGGAGCTCTCTTGTATGGTTGAGGTTGGCACAATAGTTGTCGCCGGTAAGATTGCTGCAGGAAGATCTGTTTGGCCAATTCCTTTTGGGACCCGACCAGTTGTTGGCGTAGGGAGTGATTACTGGCGGAAGTTTCCTTCAGCCGTTGCTGTAAGTACTTCACTTGCTCCTCTAAGCTAACTATGTATCGGCGATTATTTATCTGTTCTTCAGAAGGAGAGGAACTGCTGCCCTGTTCAGATATTCTGTCCATGGCAAATAAAAAGAAAAGGAAAGGATGGAAGCTATCAGGTAAGGATCGAGGACTTTTATAGCAACGAAGGGGGAAAGTGCATTTATTGGTAGAAGAAATAGGGACCATAAATGCCAGTAAAGAAGAGGAAACTTGGGGGTAGTAGTGGGAAGGTCGACGGGACTATAACTGTAATTAAGAGGGTCCGAATCCCCGGACGATGATAGAAGAAGGTATGTTCGGATCAGATTATCGTCCTTTCGAAGACAGAAACCTTACCTCTACGAGAAAAAGACAAAAGAAAAATCAAGTTCCTTCCCTCATTTTTACTCATATATTTGAAATGATTACATTAATTTGATATATATAGATTTTCTCTGATTGCTCCCCGTAGACGAGGCGGGAGAGGTCTCTTTGGGGGAAGAGGGCGCCAAGATGACCCTGAAGCGCTCGACTTGAGGTGGAGGAAGAGCTGATGGACCTTCGTCGAACGAAGAAGGATGAGCTTCTGCCGGGGAGATTGGGATGAAAGCCAGCGCTGGTGGAAGCGGAGGAAGTTCGTCAACGGCGCGGGGGTCTCCCACTGTATACTCCCAGGTGAAGGGAGGATTCCATACCCTATTGCGGAAGGAGGGGAAAGGAGCCCGAAAAGACCTCCCCTTAGGAGGAGTGGGGGTTGGACTAGGAGGCGAAAACGGAAGGCGGCGGAAGGCTGATGTGGCGGTCGAGCGGGTCTCTGAGTCTTCAGTATCTTCTGAAACCTAGTTCTGTAACTCAAAGGATTCTGACTCTGAAGAAATTTCGAAGGGATGCCCTGCTGAAGCCATGATAGTGAGATAGAAGGACGAAGACATGGAGGGCGATGATTTATAATAAAAGAAAAACGACGGAGGAAGTTCTTGGGAAGGGGAAGAAGGCGAAGAGGTTGATACAGTTTTCGAAGTAGTAAAAGGAATGGGGAAGGCTAACAGGCAAGAGTCACTTAAAGCAAGTCCCCGAACCGAAATCGGGACGGGTGTGAATAATATCAGGCAAAATACTTCAAGCAGATTTTTGAACCGAAATTGGGGCGGAGGTGAATAATGTTATTCAATATCTCTCCCATATGCCCGAACCAACGAGGTGATTGTACCATACGATACGAGAAAAGAGATAACGGTATAAAAAGGGAGGAGTTTAAAATTGGTCCAGAATTCCTGACCCGTCAAGAAGCATGACAAGACGATGATAACTAAGCATATGAACAAATTCATCATTCAGAAGTAGAAGAGAGGCTATTGGCAAAATTACCAAAAAAGGAGAATAGTAGAAATTACAACTCAAAGAGTTCGGGCGGGCATTTAGCTAGTGCCTCCGTGGGATCTAAATAGCTAGTGTCCGTGCCAGGAGGCGGGTATCCTTGTTCGGCATTTTAAGCCGAGGACCCCTCAAAACCTAGTATAAATATATCTACCCCCTTCTTGACATAGCGCCCCTTGAGGTCGGCTTCCTGCTCCTTTAGTTGGTCTTGATATTGAACCACCTGAGCTTGACTTTCCGCAAATTTAACCGCCAAAGCATCTCTCTCGGTGGCTACCTTTATAGCTCACTGTCCTAAGGCTGAAAGAGCTTCAAGATACTCCTGTTGGAGGGTAAATGGCTGCTGAACCACCGGCGATAGGGTTCGGGGAAGAGCCGCTACCATGGAGAAAAGCTCCTGACACTTCTTTGCACAGGATTCACAGTAATCGCCGGGCTTGACGCTCCAGATTAAGATGGTGGCATTCTTGTCGAAGCTGTGTGATAGTAGTCGAGTCGATCGATCATGGCGTCCATAAGATATCCCTTATACTCCTTCAGTTCCTGAGTCAGGATGTCTACCTGTTGCAGCTCACTGGACTGCAAGAAGAGGCGCTGTTCCAGTTCTTCATTTTTTCATTGCAGCTCCTCTTTTTCGCTTCGGACCAAGGCTAGTTGCATCGTGGCATCTTCGCACTGGCCCCGAAAGTCTGCCTCCTTTGCCTCTTGCTCGTTTAACTGCAGGACGAGCTCTTTCTGTTGTGATACGGCGGCAAAATGGCGAGTCTCCACACTAGATTGGAATCGGGCCAGATGAACCACCATGTTGTTATGTTGGGTGGAGGCCTAAAGGGAAAGGAAAATTATCAGCATACATCAGTATAGGGAAATACTCATAGCAAAGAGGAGGAAAAGAAAGAGTAAATACCTCTGCTAACAGTTTACTCACTTGCTCACACGGGCCTTGTATGCCCGACTGATTAAAGAATTTTACCTCCGAAGGGTGCCGAATCTTCAGCAAGGATCCCAACGTGGCCTTCGGAGGAACAGGAAGGGAAGGATCCTCCCCTTCTGAGGAAGATGGGGGTCTGATACGACGAAGAGGGGTAGGAGCATCTCTCGAGTCGGAAGGTATAGGAGCTTGGAGAGATTCTGTATGAGAAGGCAGGGGTGAATTTTGTGCAGATGGGGAGGAATGAAGAAATTGGGAGGGAGAATCCCCTCCTTGGGGAGATGAAGAAGGGGCAGGGGAGGTACTACCTCCCCTTCTTGGCTTATAAATGGTTAGGGGTTGAGATCCCGGCTGGTCGAAAGATAAGGGAAGAAGAGCTGATGAACTTGAGGCTCCTTTCTTGATGAGTCGCAGCTTTTTCCGGGGGGATGACGGAGCTGCTACTGACTTGCCTCTTTTAGTCGAGGTCTTCTTTTTCTTGGTAGCCTCAATTGCCTCCCCTTCCACCAAAGCCTTCTGCATTAGATTATCTGCAAGGTATACTTATAAGAAAGATGAATAATTTGGAAAGGAAGTCATAGTGCAGGACCAGTATCACCCTACCTACAGCAACCGAAGTCATCAAAGGTAGAGGAGACAATCCAAAGTGGCTTAACAGAGGAGTTTATATTAGATGTTTGGAGCAGTAATGTAGCTCTTCTAATACTCTATACACTTCCGGGAAGGGACATTTGGTCCTCGTTTCTCGGAAGGGAGGTAATTCAGGAAGGGCTACCTTCCATGTATCAGAATAGGGAAGAGACTCGGGAAGTTGTACAAAGAAATACAATTCTTCCTAGCCCTTGTGGGAAGTGGGCAGGTTCACCAAGAATTGGCAGTCTGAGCGGCTAGATAAATAAAAGAGACCTACCTTAGAAGACTTTAATTGGAAGAAGCAATGGAATATTTCGGGGGTCAAAGAGAGGTTCAAGTGTTGGAACACTATGTGAGCTCCCGATAGAATTCGGAAGGAGTTAGAGGTGAACTGGTTCAGGGGTAGTCAGTAGAAGTTTAGAAGGTCCAAATAGACCGGTGGTACCGGCAGGGATAGGCCGTTAAGAAATTGTTCGGAGAAAAAGCATGTCAAGCTGGGAGGAGGATTATGAGGTCGATGCAGTTTAGTCGTGAAGCAGCATTTTATAGAGGGGTCTATATAATTATTCCTAATATTAAAGAAATAATGGTTGCAATCTAACTGGGTTATGGTATGTTCATACCAGGCGGGTGAAGAGGTGGTCCTAGGAGCCATGGGTCTAAACAAAGCAGAGCACTTACTTGGAGGTTAAGGAAGAATCGTGTGGGGAAAGGAAGGACTGGGTCGCCAAAACGCCGCCGGTGAAAATCACGGGAGGAGAAGAATAGGCTGGATTGTTAAGCATACTAAACGATACCTAAAAGGAGAAGGTGGGGGTTTATATAGGGTTTTCCACGATGATTCAGCTGCACGGAGGGAGAAGGAGAAGCGGAGCCCATGAGCCCAACGGGCCTCCTTTAGTATACTTGAGGGAGTTATAAGGAAACGGATGGATTTAAGTTGAGAAATGAAGAATAGGTCAGAAACTTTATGTACATTTGGAAAGTCAAGCTTATAACTTCGCTTGACTATTTTTTGGGGTTAACTAATGATACTACTGGTACCTTCTCTGCATAATCCCCAATAGAGGGGTTAGCAGGTGACCCATGATCCGATCCAAAATACACGGCTCAGCTAAGGAAGAAAAGGAAGAATGGCATGGGCGAATATCAGAAGCCATTGGCATGGGCGAACATCGAAAGCAATTGGCACGGGCGAAAGCCATTGGCATGGGCGAATATCAGAAGCCATTGGCACGGGCGAATATTAGAAGCCATTGGCACGGGCGAACATCGAAAGCAATTGGCATGGGCGAATATCAGAAGCCATTGGCACGGGTGAATATCGGAAGCCATTGGCACGGGCGAATATTGGAAGCTATTAGCATGGGCGAACATTGAAAGCCATTGGTACGGGAGAGTTAGTGAAAGCAATTGGCACGGTAAAGGAGAGACGGAAGGCGCTTCACCAAGAGGTCGGTTCAACCTGATCAATACGGAGGAAATTTGACATGGGAAAAAGAGGAATTGATTCGGGTTGATAAGAAACCCTAGGGCTAGGTCACCCGTGAGCCATAGACCTAAGCTAGCTCCACCTGAAGTGGACGGTTGAAGGAGACAGTCTAACCTAGTTACCTGAGAAATAGAGGAAAAGGTGTTATGCAATAACTGGGGAGGCCCCCACACAATATTCCAAGGAGCCCTCGTTCCTCATGTTTGTAACAGAATTATTCTCCAGGTGGAGGTGGTGGCCACATGTACGGTGGAGATAATCCCCGACGTTATGATGAAGGAGTAGGGAAGATAAAAGGGAGGAGGCAAGGAGAAAAAAAGGGGGAGATCCACAATCATTCCAACCCAGCGAGAGAGCAGAGGAGGAAAGAGGAGAAGGAGAACCCCAGTTGCCTCGCCGGAGAAGAAGGAAGGAGATCTATCGTTGTCACGTCTCTTGTATTTTTCTCGCTTTATGATATCACTGTAAAAGGTCTTCTCTCCTCCACCTTCGGAAACTTACCTTCTGTAAAGGAGGACCTTCATAGTGAAAGTGCTTAGGCACCGCCTCCGGTGAGAAAGTTCACCTCCGTGGAGTAGGAATCCTTATTCCGAACCACGTTACATCTTGTGTCTGAGTCTTGATTGCTAGCGTCGGTTTTCTTGTGTTTCACCTATTTCATCTTCTTATTCTCTACTGATTGCGGCCTGTGAGAACCCTCTGAGACCTCCCTCAGTGCTTCACTGCATTGAAAATGGAGCGAACAGGTTTTCACTCGTTTCCGCATCAATCCTCTTCCTCCTCCTATATATACAGAGACTACTGTCATTACTTCTTTCTGCCTCCTTTCTTTTCCTCTTCTGAACTATACCCTCTAAGAATACTCCCATCCACCGAAAAATGCATCACCTTCCTTCCAAGAATCTCCATCCATGGTTCAAATTTACACAATCCAGAATGGCAGGCAAACATTGTCGCTCCTTATCCCGCAGACTTCAAATTCCTTCTGAATTCCATATACTCCCTTTCACCTCTATTGAATGCTCCCATTTACATCCTGGTCGCACCGAAATCTTTTTCTTGGAACAATTAGAAACTGGACTTCACTTTCCCCTCCATCCTTTTCTTTTAGAAATGTCAGAACACTTCTCTATACCCTTAAACCAACTAAGCCCCAATTCCTTTAGTTTTATACTAGACTTCTATATTGTATTAACCTACATAACAATCACTCCCTCATCCTTTCTATTTCACTATTTTTTTCAAATAAAATCATCAAAACCAGGTATTTTCTATTTTCAAGCTCGCTCTGACTTCCAATTTTTAATCGACATTCCTTCTTCACACAAAGGCTGGAAAGAACATTACTTCTTTGTACATCCTCCTTCTTCCTTCACCTTCCCTTCTACTTGACTTCAGACTCTTCCTCCTCACCTCTCTTTAGAACATTATTAGAATAATAATGAATATCAACTGATCACTTTACTGCTATTAGAGGAACACTTTGACCTAAGTAAATTACTCACCAAATCAGCCCTGACCCTAGTTGGCATGAACTGCTTCCCCCCCTCGCCTAACCTCGACTGACACTTTAGGTATTTTCCTTAATGACTGTATTTTTATGAATTTGCACAACTTTTATACTTTTTCTCTTTTTTTTTTTGACAGAATCCCTCTTACTACAAGCCTTCACCAAGAACGACCGCCCCCAAATGTTAACTCAACTCATCCCCCCTACACCTCAGAATCCTCTTCCAAGCTTCTGTTAAAAAATAAAACTCCAAAAAATGTTATTCCCCACACATTTGCATCCTCAAATGCTCCTGCTCCACCCGGATCACAAACTCGAGTCAATCCCATCCCTCAAATCTTCCTTACTTTATCCTCAACAGAAGAACTACCAAGCCCCCTTCTTCACAACATTAACCAGGTTGGTACCACATATCCCTTATTATTTTCAATTAGTATTTATTTTTCTTTTCAGGATTTCGCAAGCATGACTCATTTGAACACTCAATGGGTGCAACATACTACTTCTCTAAAGAATGAATTACAAGAATGCTATGCCCGCAAAATATCTCTACAACATTCTTACAAACAACTTGAAATAGAACTCCAAGCTTTCCACATAAAAGCCCAAGTTGGCTGAGCAGAATTATCTTCCCTCAGGTTTCAAGCAGCATACTTACAAAATACCATTGACATTTTACAAATTCAACCATCATCAAAAGGAACACACAATGCAAAACAGGAAGAAACTTTTTGGTCTTCTACTAAGATCAACGACATGTTTCTTGATTAAGGATTTGCCTTTCTCCAATGGGGTTTTCAAGATTGTGTACATCAATTCCAAGTAGTAGGTTATCCCTCTCCTAGCCAATCTACCTCCTTCTTGGATATAGGCAAGACTATCGATCGAACTCCTCCTGATTTGTTGTCTTTTCCTTTTAAATCAGATACTAAAAAAAATAATCCTTGTACTCATTTACTATTACAATACATGCTTTCATGAAACATTCATCAATACATTCTCTTCTGAAACAACCTTCGACTCTTACATAATTAACCACTAAAATAGAGACGCAAATTATATACATTCCAAGGCTGAACTAACAACCTCCCTTGTGCATCTCTCAAATAATAAACTCTCATCCCTGCACGACTTTCTACCTAAAAAGTACCCTCCCTCCCACTTAGATCCCAACTTACCTTTGGAGCCTTCCAATAGTACCATCTTGAATACTAAATCTCCTACTTGAAAAGAACGTGACACAACTCTTTTATTATAAAGCTTTCACCACCTGTGATCTATATTTTTCAACATGATAAAAAGCTTGACCTCTCCTTTCTTTAATCGAATCCAACTCCATATGTCAAGCTACCTCATTATTACTAGGAGTATATACTGTTACCTGAGCAAATTCCACTCCTATCGCTACGGGTAACACTGCCTTTGTACCATATACCATACTAAAAGGAGTTGCCCCTGTAGCTCGCCTAGGAGTAGTGATAAAAGACCATAATACGTTAGCCAATTCGTCTACCCAACTCCCCCAACATGTTCTAACTTAGTCTTCAACCTATGCACCAACTCTCTATTAGTAACCTCAGCTTGCCCATTACCTTGAGGATATTCTACTAACATGAACACTTGCTCAATTTTAAAATCCTGACACCACTTTGCCAACTTTTTACCCTGAAATTGTCGCCCATTATCTGATACTAATCACCTAGATATACCAAAATGACGTACTATATTTTTCCACAAAAATTTTAACACCATTTATTCTGTAATGTGAGTTAATGGCTCAGCCTCTACTCACTTAGAAAAATAATCAATAGCTACTAACAAAAACTTCTTTTGAGTTGTCCTGACCGAAAATGACCCTACTTTATTCATACTCCATTGATCAAAAGGGCAAGCCGACACCATTGACTTCATTTGATCAACCGACTGATAATGCCAATTATGATGCTTCTGACAACTTTCACATTGTCGTATCAATTGCATAGCATCCTTTGTCAATGTAGGTCAAAAGTATCCAACCAACAATACTTTCCGAACAAGTAATCTACTTCTTATATGACTCCCACAAGCTCCTTCATGTATCTCTCTCAACACATAGCCTACCTTTGCCCTTCCTAAACATCATAGTAAAGGCCTAACACTAGCCCTTTTATATAAAACCCCCCTTAATACACAAAAGCAGGTAACTTGCTGCTTAAACTGTCGAGCATGTATAGGGTCCTCAAGCATTTTATTCTCTTGAAAGAGTAGCAACAATTCCTTCCTCTAATCATCCTATACTAATCTCTCTGACCTCTCACTCTGAGACAACAACTCTATTTGTGTAATTATCTCTCGAGTATTCCAACTGTCTAAAGAACTAGCTAACTGAGTGACCTCATCTGCTCACTGATTTTTTGCTCAAGTATCCTTTTTTAATAACACCTCTATGAAATGCTCTTTAGCTTTCTCCACCAACTCATAATAATTCTGACACTTATCATCCCTAACTTCAAACCTACCATTTGTTTTTTGCACAACCAATTGAGAATCCATATGAACTATTACTCATTCCACCCCCACATTTTTAGAAGCTTAAAGAGCTATAAGTAAAGTTTCATACTCAGCTTCATTATTAGAGGCTCAAAAAAGTAGTCGGGCTGCCAACTTAACTTCTTCCCCTTGTAGTGAAATTAAAATTATCCCCACTCTGCAACCCTCCTTTTTAGAGGATCTATCTACATATACAACCCACGGATCATGATCCTCTCTATATACACTTTCAACTAAAATATCAGCTAAAGCCTATGACTTAATAGAAAGACGAGGTTGATATGTAATGTTGTACTGATGTGAACGAAACATATAAGATTTTAGGAGTAGTTTTCGCTCACATCTCATTACATTTTATGTTAGTTTCATGCATATGTTACTCTGTTTTACACGCATTTCCTATTTTCTGATTCGGAGGTCTGCTCTTTGTACTTTTGCGTGCAGGACAGCATTTCAGAGGAAAAAGACGCACTTTCGGAGCAAAAGAAGGACATTTTGCAGCTAGACGTAGAGTGGAACACGACCAGGGTGTGTGGCTACACACGGGCGTGTCCAATGGGCGAGATCAGCCACCCCAGGGCCGCACACAGCCTGACCATGTGGAAACACACGACCGTGTGGCGGCCCACTAGATTTGTGCGATTTGGGCTTTTTTCGGATTTTGCAGTGGTCCAAGGTGATGTCTATATAAGGATGGCTCCTCCCAAACCCTAGGGGGGAGGCACGATGGCTAGGACGACACACCGGAGCCCTAAAAAGCTTTGGGAACTCACAACGGGGAGGAAGAATGCCGCCGGAGGTCCATGTTTGCACTTCAACGCCAGAGAGAAGACCATGAAGGCATTGTAATCCTTTGTTCCTGCACTTTATTTCTGATGTATTCGAACATGTACATGCCTTGTGATTCCTCCCTTATATACATGGAGTAGTTCCTTCAATTCTAGGATTAGGGAGTAGCTTGTGTGCACATTACATGTTGGTTCACGTTAAATTTTGTCTTTGAGTTTAATTTGGCAATTGGAAGTTGTTTATACTATATCTATGCGTGTTTGGTTTTCTACCTACTGTGCTTAGGCGATACGAGGGGTGATAGGCCTTGTATCTAATATTTAGGGGATTTTATACAAGAAACCTAGGGGTAAACCAGATCTCCTATAACCGTAGGTAGAAGAATGCGATGAAACCGGAAACGGTTCATTGTAGGGATTGATTCAGCATCCTCGTACCATCTATCCCATCCTTTTAAGGCGGAGATAGCTCCCGGTAGATGCGGTGGCTCATCGGGAAAGTGTATGATGTCCCTTCCACAAAACCACAGCTAAATGTGTCATGCGCCGAGAGAGTCCCCGTCAGACAAAAATCCGGCAGTATCTCTCCTGTACGAGTGACAATACCAATTTTCATACAAGGCCTACACGACCACTATACATCGGTCAACACGACCGAAACAAAAACATCTACACAGGCAGATCATAAGGCCTCAGGCCAACCATCATAGTAAATAAATAAAGTCTATCACATCTAGACTTACCCCTTCTGCCATCTGAGCAGGAACATACAACCAACTAATTGAATAGTCCATAAGGACACCACAAATATTCCCAAACTTCCACAAGTACATAACCAAAACATCAGGACCTAAACATATCTTCTATACAAAATCCAAAACCATAAGACCCATAAAACCTATCCATTTCGACAAGTGGGATTGACAGCTGGACTCTCCTGACAACTTCATCCTGAAATAAAAATAAATCAACAGGATAAGTTCAAAGAACTCAGCGGGTATAATCGATATGCGAAGTAAGATATAGCTAACAATAAAAATCATGCGATCTGATCTCACATATAGGGTAAGCAAGAAATAAATGCAAAAGGACTGTACTCACCTGAATCTCCTACCCTGATATAGGAGCATGTGCCCTACTATAAGAGATAAAGTCATCATCATAAACGAATATGAATCCTGTATGCATGACAGTCATATGCAACATCCAAGGCATCAATACAATAATGCAGCAAACACAATACAAATGCGATCCGTGCAAATGACAAGGTCACCCCTGACGCCAGTCAGCCGCCTCACACGCGATGGTGAAGCCGAGTGGGTAGGGCTATGACAACTGTGCACTCTGGCATCACTACTCCTGAGTGACCGAGTAGACAGGATGTTGTTGGAGTACACCTATCCTCCTGCCCCAAACAGAGTGGGGGAGCTAAGCTCTTCTCTCCCGGTGTCATAGACTAGAGGAGGGATCCCTACCCGCTACCACGCTGCCTCATCGCTACCCATGAGCCGACCAGCAGAGCCTGACAGAGCAACTGCACACACCCTCCTGATGTACCACTAATCCATGAGTGGCAGTGTGTGCAGGCCATGTAACTGGCTGCGGGCTCAACAATAATGGAACCCCGTCCAGCCAGCATGCAATCATGCAAGATGATGCATGATACTAAAGCATGTCAATCCTACTCAAAATACCTATCCAAATAATATGTACAATAAATATGTACATATCCATAATCCAAGTAACTATGATCCAAATAAAAACAGGGAAGATAAAAGCATAACCTATCACATGCATGTATCAAGTAGGCACCAACCATATACTAGGCATATAAACATGAAAATTATTGCATGCTATCCTAACTAGCATATCAACAATGACTATATCTAAAAGATAAGTCAAAATACCCGCCTGATAAAAATATCTGCAAAAAGAACCAAATCGTCATGACTGTGAACCTGCCTCGTGACCGAAACCTGCAACAACATAATTATTGTTAAGCACTAAAATACGATCCACTGTCAAATCAAATCCTAAGCCGATTTCGGACTTAAACCAATTAACCCAAATGCTAAATAAAAATCTCGATCAACTAGATTGATCTAGTCATCCCATTTAACTTAATCAATCCTCTGCATCAATCCCGATCGACCATTAAGCAAATTAACAACCTATAATCTACCAATTTACAGCCAAAAAGAGAGGAGATATACCAAGCTTACCCAGCTCAGCCCAACACCAATCCGTCGGCAAGGTTGTTGTGCAGCAATCCCCCCTTTCACAGCCACCCCTACCCTGGCGTTGTCTATTTCCACCAAAGAGATCTAAGCTAACACCAAAGAAGTGCATTCAGAGTTGGATTCCTTCTAAGATCAAGGGAAATAAGCTTCACTCACCTAATTCCTGCGGCAAACCCCTGCTCCAACCGAGTACTCGACCAAATCTCCGCTGGATCTGCAGTCGACGTTCCTTTTTACTCCGATGACCGCCAGACAGGGCAGCACACTTGTTCCCGAAGGAGAGCCTTCACCCGATTGCCCAGTCGGCGTCCTGCCTCCAGCCAAACCTTCCACCGGACCGATGTCAGCCACAACGAAGATGAGGGGGTGACCGCAAGTCGAGCGACGACGTCAGTGGCAGAGAGGACTATGGCGACTGCGATCTAGGCGCAATGAATGGCGACGACTGGCTCGGGGAGGCAGCGATGGCCTCGGATAAACCTCCTGGCAGCAGCGGCTGGACACTTGACGACAACGACCAAGGCGGCGCCACCGACATCTGGCCTAGCAACAGGTGCACGCAGGGAGAAGACGACGACAGCTCGATCGCGGTGGCGGCGGTGTCAAAGGCACGCGGTGCGTGCGCGTGGAAGACCAGCGAAGATGCCGGCACAGAGGAGTGGCCGACCGCAAGAGCTCGGACGGCAACGTCGGTGGCTGCGGGCTACGGCGATCGCTAGCTACGGCGCGGTGAGGAGTGCGACGGCGAGCACGAAAAAGAGGTGGAAATCGCGTGAGAAGAAATGGCTCGGGAAAAATTAACGCGGTAGGGGGAGAAAATCAGGGAAAATAGAAAGTTTTAAAACCTAGATTTATAACTAACCTAGGTTAATTAATCCTATTAACTAGCCTAAACAGACCCCTTAAAAGCCTGTTTTTCTTATCCCTGTAAATATCTCATATAAACTCCGTTTAAATCTAAAACATTTCTGAAAAATTCCTAAAATTATCTAAAAATACCGAAATAATTCCCAGGATTACCTTTCCTAATTTTTGGCCATTAAATTTATATTTTAAATTTTTTCCGTATTTAACATTCTCCCCCACTAATAAAAATTTGGTCCTCAAATTTCCTACACAGATGCCTAATGAGTAAGAGATACCACAAGTATTAAAAATATATCTCACGCGCCTTAGGTAAACAGATGGGGGTATTGAGCTCGAATCTTTTTTCTCAAGCTCCCAAGTAGCCTCTTCATCAGTGTGGTGACTCCACCCGATCTTGACAAGTCGCACAATCTTGTTTCATGCTGCTCGATCCAAAATCGTGCAACCTTTGCATAAGTAGCATCAGGTTGAATGGAACCTGACACACCTGATAGAATATGTGTAGAGTCTGGCACATACTTACTCAGCATGGACACATGAAACACATCATAGATACCAGCCAAAGATGGTGGTAGCGCTAGTCGATAAGCGACTGCTCCGATCCTCTCCAAAATCTCGAAAGGCCCAATGTACCTTGGAGCTAACTTACCATGGAGGTCAAATCTCTTCACCCCTTTCATGGGTGAGACTCGCAGGAATACCTGGTCACCAATAGAGAACTTCAGAGGTCTCCATCTTCGATCCATATAACTCTTCTGACGATCCTCGCCTTTGCCATCCTATGTCTGATAGTACGAACCAACCCTGCCTCATACTAAGCTCTATGGGTCCTAGCATCTGGTCCTCCCAGTTGCCCCCGAAATCCCTAACACAGGACCTCTGCAAGTTCTCTAGGGTCTAAATGGCCCACTCAGACTGTCCATCTATCTGCGGATGGAATGCAATACTAAAATGAAGCTGCATGCCTAAGACCTGCTGCAGACTCTGTCAGAACCGAGACGTGAACCTGGGATCTCTATCGGATATAATGCTCAAAGGAACACCATGCAATCTGATGATCTCCCGACAATATAACTCTGTCAAACGATCCAAAGAGTCGGTCTTTCAAATCGCTAAGAAGTGCGCGAATTTGGTTAGTCAGTCAACGACTACCCAAATTGCGTCATGGCCTTGATGTGTCCTAGGCAAACCCACCACAACATCTATAATAATACGCTTTCACTTCCATTCCAAATTCGGAATTTCCTGAAACATCAGTTCCTTAAAATAATGCAACTCCGGAAACCATTATCCTCCACGGAGTCAGAGACGGTAGTCCATCTAATGTCCAAAATCCACTCCACTACACACTCTGTAAGTGCATGGGAGGCTATCGCGACCAAACTTCCTTGTTACAACCATTCGTGTTCCAGCTACTCTATTGTAGCTATCCAGTAGCTAGCTAAAACCCCATGAGCATTACTGCTCCTCACCTCGATAATACAACATAATCACTGCGAAGTCCACGTCATATATATGACTTATCTCACAATTCTTTAACTGTCGTAAGTTTAGGATACGTCTTGTTCAATAGCATCGGAATCGCTCCGATCCCCGAAATGATGCATCCATGTACACTACCCTTCCATCCACACCAGAATAATTAACTAGCACTGATGCAAAAATCAACCATCGTCTGAGCCTTGAAACTAGTTTCACAAGCTGCAGACCAAGTAAAATTCCATCACCTTCCTGGTCCAACCAGTCAGCGATGTAGTACCACTAAAGCATCCTATCCATGTAGGGAGTTGCTTCGGAGGCTCATTGGCTCCCATGTTCCCGGATTAAAATTTTCACTAATGAAAGAATTAATCCGGATGGGATGAGCTTCCTTAGCACAACCATTTCATCGTCGTGCTAACAACTTGAGTAGTCGCTTGAACAAACTAGTTGTTCAAGCAACACAACTCTTCTAGTTGGTTAGCCACGGAAGAGACGACGGACGGATCGCCGGTTTTTGTGTTTGTCTTCGGGGTCCATGATTATACAATATATATTCATACGCATACATGTATAATCAAAACATAAAAGAACATTTTCAGATCTGTAAATAAAGTTAAAAAAACTTTATACCTTACGATCTTCTACCGTATGTCCTATCCTTCTCGTGGACGACGTGTGGACGAAGATCCTCCACGAGTAGAAGCCTTCTAGATCGCGTTCTTCCCTTCCTTGTCCGCTGCGAACAAAGAGAAGAATCAACAAATACCTATCCTTTCTAGAACCGGCCACCAAATTAGGGAATTTGGTGCAACCGCCGGCCAAGGAGCAAGTGGATGAAGCGCCGGCCAACTTGAAGAGGGGTTGCCGCCGGCCACCAAGGAGAAAGGGAGGAGGAAGAGCACTGGCCACCAATGGAAGGAGAACCACCGGCTAAGGAATAAGAGAGAGGCCTTAAGAATGGGCGCCGACCAAGTCTTGATGGAGGAAGATGGGCGCCGGCAACCAGGAGAAGGAAGATGGTTGCCGCCCACTTTTGCTCCAAACCCTAGCTGCCCACTTTGAGAAGAGCCAAACCCTAATTCCAATCCAATTCTTCTTGCCGCCCAAGCTTAAGCCTTCTATTTATAGAATTGGGCTTAAGCCTCCTTTAATCTCCACCGTCGGATCTAGGGATTTAATCTCCACCATCGGATCTAGGGTTTTATCCCAACCGTCGGATCTAGGGTTTTATCCCAACCGTCGGATCTAGGATTTCATCCCAACCGTCGGATCTAGGGTTTCATCCCATCCGTCGATTCTAGGGATTCATCCTAACCATCGGATCTAGGGATTTAATCCCAACCGTTGGTTCTAGGGTTTCATCCTAACCATCGGATCTAGGGATTTAATCCTAACCGTTGGTTCTAGGTTTTGTTTTACATTCTTAGATCTAGACTTCACAAGGATTATATTAGGCTATGATAGGGACCATAAGGAGGAGTTGGATCTTGGCCACCCGATGGATTGGAACCACACAAACTTGATCCATCAATGATGTTCCATTCCACTAGAGGATCATCATTGAACTACCTCACCAACACCCATAAATTAATATGGGCTCCATATATTATTTGTACATTAATCTACCCGTGTTTAAGATATCGAATGTCCGTCAATTAATTGATTTACTGACCATCAATTAATTAACAACTAATTTCTCGAGTAGTACCACTCAACCTTATCATCATGTTGACTAAGTCAACCAGCTGGGTTTACATGATGAACCTTATGAGCTCCTCAAGGGGACATCATCAACCTAATATATAGGACACGGTTTCCTTCTATAATCAACGGCACACCATGTAAATAATATCATTTCCCAACTTACCGGGCATATTGATTTAATCCATCTAAATCTCACCCTCTGGTAAATCAAAGAAATAAATACTAAGTACATGTGCCCGTTATTATATCGGGATTAAGAGCATGCACAATATAATATCCGAGGTCCGATTCAATTATGTAGTCAGTACTAAATTGAATCACCTATATGTCGGTCCTACTCAATACACCTAAGTGTACTAGTGTAACTTTATGTTCAAGACAAAACAATACCAAGCTACACTACAATCATGCCAATGGTTTGTCCAAAACCATCTTGGTTGTGAGCCTCTACTTATATTTTACAAGGGACTGATAACATGATCTTCTGTGCCACACCAAGCACCATGTTATCTACAATGTAAAATATTAGACAATATGCACACATATATAATAAATATATAAAGTGCAAACAATGATCATGTGATTCTTATTCCAAAATAAAATGTTGGAACAATTAGAAACTGGACTTCACTTTCCCCTCCATCCTTTTCTTTTAGAAATGTCAGAACACTTCTCTATACCCTTAAACCAACTAAGCCCCAATTCCTTTAGTTTTATACTAGACTTCTATATTGTATTAACCTACATAACAATCACTCCCTCATCCTTTCTATTTCACTATTTTTTTCAAATAAAATCATCAAAACCAAGTATTTTCTATTTTCAAGCTCGCTCTGACTTCCAATTTTTAATCGACATTCCTTCTTCACACAAAGGCTGGAAAGAACATTACTTCTTTGTACATCCTCCTTCTTCCTTCACCTTCCCTTCTACTTGACTTCAGACTCTTCCTCCTCACCTCTCTTTAGAACATTATTAGAATAATAATGAATATCAACTGATCACTTTACTGCTATTAGAGGAACACTTTGACCTAAGTAAATTACTCACCAAATCAGCCCTGACCCTAGTTGGCATGAACTGCTTCCCCCCCTCCCCTAACCTCGACTGACACTTTAGGTATTTTCCTTAATGACTGTATTTTTATGAATTTGCACAACTTTTATACTTTTTCTCTTTTTTTTTTTTTGACAGAATCCCTCTTACTACAAGCCTTCACCAAGAACGACCACCCCCAAATGTTAACTCAACTCATCCCCCCTACACCTCAGAATCCTCTTCCAAGCTTCTGTTAAAAAATAAAACTCCAAAAAATGTTATTCCCCACACATTTGCATCCTCAAATGCTCCTGCTCCACCCGGATCACAAACTCGAGTCAATCCCATCCCTCAAATCTTCCTTCCTTTATCCTCAACAGAAGAACTACCAAGCCCCCTTCTTCACAACATTAACCAGGTTGGTACCACATATCCCTTATTATTTTCAATTAGTATTTATTTTTCTTTTCAGGATTTCGCAAGCATGACTCATTTGAACACTCAATGGGTGCAACATACTACTTCTCTAAAGAATGAATTACAAGAATGCTATGCCCGCAAAATATCTCTACAACATTCTTACAAACAACTTGAAATAGAACTCCAAGCTTTCCACATAAAATCCCAAGTTGGCTGAGCAGAATTATCTTCCCTCAGGTTTCAAGCAGCATACTTACAAAATACCATTGACATTTTACAAATTCAACCATCATCAAAAGGAACACACAATGCAAAATAGGAAGAAACTTTTTGGTCTTCTACTAAGATCAACGACATGTTTCTTGATTAAGGATTTGCCTTTCTCCAATGGGGTTTTCAAGATTGTGTACATCAATTCCAAGTAGTAGGTTATCCCTCTCCTAGCCAATCTACCTCCTTCTTGGATATAGGCAAGACTATCGATCGAACTCCTCCTGATTTGTTGTCTTTTCCTTTTAAATCAGATACTAAAAAAAATAATCCTTGTACTCATTTACTATTACAATACATGCTTTCATGAAACATTCATCAATACATTCTAATTACATTCTCTTCTGAAACAACCTTTGACTCTTACATAATTAACCACTAAAATAGGGATGCAAATTATATACATTCCAAGGCTGAACTAACAACCTCCCTTGTGCATCTCTCAAATAATAAACTCTCATCCCTGCACGACTTTCTACCTAAAAAGTACCCTCCCTCCCACTTAGATCCCAACTTACCTTTGGAGCCTTCCAATAGTACCATCTTGAATACTAAATCTCCTACTTGAAAAGAACGTGACACAACTCTTTTATTATAAAGCTTTCACCACCTATGATCTATATTTTTCAACATGATAAAAAGCTTGACCTCTCCTTTCTTTAATCGAATCCAACTCCATATGTCAAGCTACCTCATTATTACTAGGAGTATATACTGTTACCTGAGCAAATTCCACTCCTATCGCTACGGGTAACACTGCCTTTGTACCATATACCATACTAAAAGGAGTTGCCCCTGTAGCTCGCCTAGGAGTAGTGATAAAAGACCATAATACGTTAGCCAATTCGTCTACCCAACTCCCCCAACATGTTCTAACTTAGTCTTCAACCTATGCACCAACTCTCTATTAGTAACCTCAGCTTGCCCATTACCTTGAGGATATTCTACTAACATGAACACTTGCTCAATTTTAAAATCCTGACACCACTTTGCCAACTTTTTACCCTGAAATTGTCGCCCATTATCTGATACTAATCACCTAGATATACCAAAATGACGTACTATATTTTTCCACAAAAATTTTAACACCATTTATTCTGTAATGCGAGTTAATGGCTCAGCCTCTACTCACTTAGAAAAATAATCAATAGCTACTAACAAAAACTTCTTTTGAGTTGTCCTGACCGAAAATGACCCTACTTTATTCATACTCCATTGATCAAAAGGGCAAGCCGACACCATTGACTTCATTTGATCAACCGACTGATAATGCCAATTATGATGCTTCTGACAACTTTCACATTGTCGTACCAATTGCATAGCATCCTTTGTCAATGTAGGTCAAAAGTATCCAACCAACAATACTTTCCGAACAAGTAATCTACTTCTTATATGACTCCCACAAGCTCCTTCATGTATCTCTCTCAACACATAACCTACCTTTGCCCTTCCTAAACATCATAGTAAAGGCCTAGCACTAGCCCTTTTATATAAAACCCCCCTTAATACACAAAAGCAGGTAACTTGCTGCTTAAACTGTCGAGCATGTATAGGGTCCTCAAGCATTTTATTCTCTTGAAAGAGTAGCAACAATTCCTTCCTCTAATCATCCTATACTAATCTCTCTGACCTCTCACCCTGAGACAACAACTCTATTTGTGTAATTATCTCTCGAGTATTCCAACTGTCTAAAGAACTAGCTAACTGAGTGACCTCATCTGCTCACTGATTTTTTGCTCAAGTATCCTTTTTTAATAACACCTCTATGAAATGCTCTTTAGCTTTCTCCACCAACTCATAATAATTCTGACACTTATCATCCCTAACTTCAAACCTACCATTTGTTTTTTGCACAACCAATTGAGAATCCATATGAACTATTACTCATTCCACCCCCACATTTTTAGCAGCTTGAAGAGCTATAAGTAAAGTTTCATACTCAGCTTCATTATTAGAGGCTCAAAAAAGTAGTCGGGCTGCCAACTTAACTTCTTCCCCTTGTAGTGAAATTAAAATTATCCCCACTCTGCAACCCTCCTTTTTAGAGGATCTATCTACATATACAACCCAAGGATCATGATCCTCTATATACAGTTTCAACTAAAATATCAGCTAAAGCCTATGACTTAATAGAAAGACGAGGTTGATATGTAATGTTGTACTGATGTGAACGAAACATATAAGATTTTAGGAGTAGTTTTCGCTCACATTTCATTACATTTTATGTTAGTTTCATGCATATGTTACTCTGTTTTACACGCATTTCCTATTTTCTGATTCGGAGGTCTGCTCTTTGTACTTTTGCATGCAGGACAACATTTCAGGGGAAAAAGGCGCACTTTCGGAGCAAAAGAAGGACATTTTGCAGCTAGACGTAGAGTGGGACACGACCAGGGTGTGTGGCTACACACGGGCGTGTCCAATGGGCGAGATCAGCCACCCCAGGGCCGCACACAGCCTGGCCATGTGGAAACACACGACCGTGTGGCGGCCCACTAGATTTGCGCGATTTGGGCTTTTTTCGGATTTTGCAGTGGTCCAAGGTGATGTCTATATAAGGATGGTTCCTCCCAAACCCTAGGGGGGAGGCACGATGGCTAGGACGACACACCGGAGCCCTAAAAAGCTTTGGGAACTCACAACGGGGAGGAAGAACGCCGCCGGAGGTCCATGCTTGCACTTCAATGCCAGAGAGAAGACCACGAAGGCATTGCAATCCTTTGTTCCTGCACTTTATTTCTGATGTATTCGAACATGTACATGTCTTGTGATTCCTCCCTTATATACATGGAGTAGTTCCTTCAATTCTAGGATTAGGGAGTAGCTTGTTTGAACATTACATGTTGGTTCACGTTAAATTTTGTCTTTGAGTTTAATTTGGCAATTGGAAGTTGTTTATACTATATCTATGCGTGTTTGGTTTTCTACCTACTGTGCTTAGGCGATACGAGGGGTGATAGGCCTTGTATCTAATATTTAGGGGATTTTATACAAGAAACCTAGGGGTAAACCAGATCTCCTATAACCGTGGGTAGAAGAATGCGATGAAACCGGAAACGGTTCATTGTAGGGATTGATTCAGCATCCTCGTACCATCTATCCCATCCTTTTAAGGCGGAGATAGCTCCCGGTAGATGCGGTGGCTCATCGGGAAAGTGTATGATGTCCCTTCCACAAAACCACAGCTAAACGTGTCACGCCCCGAGAGAGTCCCCGTCAGACAAAAATCCGGCAGCATCTCCCCTGTACGAGTGACAATACCAATTTTCATACAAGGCCTACACGACCACTATACATCGGTCAACACGACGGAAATAAAAACATCTACACAGGCAGATCATAAGGCCTCAGGCCAACCATCATAGTAAATAAATAAAGTCTATCACATCTAGACTTACCCCTTCTGCCATCTGAGCAGGAACATACAACCAACTAATTGAATAGTCCATAAGGACACTACAAATATTCCCAAACTTCCACAAGTACATAACCAAAACATCAGGACCTAAACATATCTTCTATACAAAATCCAAAACCATAAGACCCATAAAACCTATCCATTTCGACAAGGGGGATTGACAGCTGGACTCTCCTGACAACTTCATCCTGAAATAAAAATAAATCAACAGGATAAGTTCAAAGAACTCAGCGGGTATAATCGATATGCGAAGTAAGATATAGCTAACAATAAAAATCATGCCAGTACAGTCTCACATATAGGGTAAGCAAGAAATAAATGCAAAAGGACTGTACTCACCTGAATCTCCTACCCTGATATAGGAGCATGTGCCCTACTATAAGAGATAAAGTCATCATCATATATGAATATGAATCCTGTATGCATGACAATCATATGCAACATCCAAGGCATCAATACAATAATGCAGCAAACACAATACAAATGCGATCCGTGCAAAGTGCATGTCGTGCAAATGACAAGGTCACCCCTGACGCCAGTCAGCCGCCTCACACGCGATGGTGAAGCCGAGTGGGTAGGGCTATGACAACTGTGCACTCTGGCATCACTACTCCTGAGTGACCGAGTAGACAGGATGTTGTTGGAGTACACCTATCCTCCTGCCCCAAACAGAGTGGGGGAGCTAAGCTCTTCTCTCCCGGTGTCATAGACCAGAGGAGGGATCCCTGCCCGCTACCACGCTGTCTCATCGCTACCCATGAGCCGACCAGCAGAGCCTGACAGAGCAACTGCACACACCCTCCTGATGTACCACTAATCCATGAGTGGTAGTGTGCGAGCCATGTATAGCTGGGCCGGCTCAATAATAATGGAACCTCGTCATGCAAGATGATGCATGATACTAAAGCATGTCAATCCTACTCAAAATACCTATCCAAATAATATGTACAATAAATATGTACATATCCATAATCCAAGTAACTATGATCCAAATAAAAACAGGGAAGATAAAAGCATAATCTATCACATGCATGTATCAAGTAGGCACCAACCATATACTAGGCATATAAACATGAAAATTATTGCATGCTATCCTAACTAGCATATCAACAATGACTATATCTAAAAGATAAGTCAAAATACCCGCCTGATAAAAATATCTGCAAAAAGAACCAAATCGTCATGAGTGAACTCGCCATGGTAAACACGCAACAACATAACTATTGTTAAGCACTAAAATACGATCCACTGTCAAATCAAATCCTAAGCCGATTTCGGACTTAAACCAATTAACCCAAATGCTAAATAAAAATCTCGGTCAACTAGATTGATCTAGTCATCCCATTTAACTTAATAAATCCTCTGCATCAATCCCGATCGACCATTAAGCAAATTAACAACCTATAATCTACCAATTTACAGCCAAAAAGAGAGGAGATATACCAAGCTTACCCAGCTCGTCCCAACACCAATCCGTCGGCAAGGTTGTTGTGCAGCAATCCCCCCTTTCACAACCACCCCTACCCTGGCGTTGTCTTTTTCCACCAAAGAGATCTAAGCTAACACCAAAGAAGCGCATTCAGAGTTGGATTCCTTCTAAGATCAAGGGAAATAAGCTTCACTCACCTAATTCCTACGGCAAACCCCTGCTCCAACCGAGTACTCGACCAAATCTCTGCTGGATCTGCAGTCGACGTTCCTTTTTACTCCGATGACCGCGAGACGAGGCGGCACTTGTTCGAAGAGAGCCTTCACCGGTGCCCGGTCGTGATCACGCCTCGGCCCGAACCTTCCACACCGGACCGATGCCGGCCTGCGAAGATGAGGGTGACCGCCAAGTCGGCGGCAGCGTCGGTGGCGAAGGGCGGCTACGACGACTGCGATCTAGGCGCAATGAATGGCGACGATTGGCTCGGGGAGGCAGTGATGGCCTCGGATAAACCTCCTGGCAGCAGCGGCTGGACACTTGACGACAACGACCAAGGCGGCACCACCGACATCTGGCCTAGCAAAAGGCGCACGTAGGGAGAAGACGACGACAGCTCGATCGCGGCGGCGGCGGTGTCAAAGGCACGCGGTGCGTGCGCATGGAAGACCAGCGGAGATGCCGGCACGGAGGAGTGGCCGACCGCAAGAGCTCGGATGGCGGCGTCGGTGGCTACGGGCTGCGGCGATCGCTAGCTGCGGCGCGGTGAGGAGTGCGACGACGAGCACGAAAAAGAGGTGGAAATCGCGTGAGAAGAAATGGCTCGGGAAAAATGAACGCGGCAGGGGAAGAAAATCGGGGAAAATAGAAAGTTTTAAAACCTAGATTTATAACCAACCTAGGTTAATTAATCCTATTAACTAGCCTAAACAGACCCCTTAAAAGCCTGTTTTTCTTATCCCCGTAAATATCTCATATAAACTCCGTTTAAATCTAAAACATTTCTGAAAAAATTCCTAAAATTATCTAAAAATACCGAAATAATTCCCAGGATTACCTTTCCTAATTTTTGGCCATTAAATTTATATTTTAAAATTTTTCCGTATTTAACATTCTCCCCCACTAATAAAAATTTGGTCCTCAAATTTCCTACTAAGATGCCTAATGAGTAAGAGATACCACAAGTATTAAAAATATATCTCACGCGCCTTAGGTAAACAGATGGGGGTATTGAGCTCGAATCTTTTTTCTCAAGCTCCCAAGTAGCCTCTTCATCAGTGTGGTGACTCCACCCGATCTTGACAAGTCGCACAATCTTGTTTCGCAACTGTCGTACCTTGTGATCCAAAATCCGTACCGGAACCTTTGCATAAGTAGCATCAGGTTGAATGGAACCTGACACACCTGATAGAATATGTTTAGAGTCTGGCACATACTTACTCAGCATGGACACATGAAACACAACATAGATACCAGCCAAAGATGGTGGTAGCGCTAGTCGATAAGCGACTGCTCCGATCCTCTCCAAAATCTCGAAAGGCCCAATGTACCTTGGAGCTAACTACCATGGAGGTCAAATCTCTTCACCCCTTTCATGGGTGAGACTCGCAGGAATACCTGGTCACCAATAGAGAACTTCAGAGGTCTCCATCTTCGATCCGTATAACTCTTCTGACGATCCTCGCCTTTGCCATCCTATGTCTGATAGTACGGACCAACCCTGCCTCATACTGAGCTCTATGGGTCCTAGCATCTGGTCCTCCCAGTTGCCCCCGAAATCCCTAACACAGGACCTCTGCAAGTTCTCTAGGGTCTAAATGGCCCACTCAGACTGTCCATCTATCTGCGGATGGAATGCAGTACTAAAATGAAGTTGCGTGCCTAAGGCCTGTTGCAGACTCTGTCAGAATCGAGACGTGAACCTGGGATCTCTATCGGATATAATGCTCAAAGGAACACCATGCAATCTGATGATCTCCCGACAATATAACTCTGTCAAACGATCCAAAGAGTCGGTCTTTCAAATCGCTAAGAAGTGCGCGAATTTGGTTAGTCGGTCAACGACTACCCAAATTGCGTCATGGCCTTGATGTGTCCTAGGCAAACCCACCACAACATCTATAATAATACGCTTTCACTTCCATTCCAAAAATCGGAATTTCCTGAAACATCAGTTCATTAAAATAATGCAACTCTGGAAACCATTATCCTCCACGGAGTCAGAGACGGTAGTCCATCTAATGTCTAAAATCCACTCCACTACACACTCTGTAAGTGCATGGGAGGCTATCGCGACCAAACTTCCTTGTTACAACCATTCGTGTTCCAGCTACTCTATAGTAGCTATCCAGTAGCTAGCCAAAACCCCATGAGCATTACTGCTCCTCACCTCGATAATACAACATAATCACTGCGAAGTCCACGTCATATATATGACTTATCTCACAATTCTTTAAATGTCGTAAGTTTAGGATACGTCTTGTTCAATAGCATCGGAATCGCTCCGATCCCCGAAATGATGCATCCATGTACACTACCCTTCCATCCACACCAGAATAATTAATTAGCACTGATGCAAAAATCAACCATCGTCTGAGCCTTGAAACTAGTTTCACAAGCTGCAGACCAAGTAAATTTCCATCACCTTCCTGGTCCAACCAGTACGTGATGTAGTACCACTAAAGCATCCTATCCATGTAGGGAGTTGCTTCGGAGGCTCATTGGCTCCCATGTCCCCGGATTAAAATTTTCACTAATGAAAGAATTAATCCGGATGGGATGAGCTTCCTTAGCACAACCATTTCGTCGTCGTGCTAACAACTTGAGTAGTCTCTTGAACAAACTAGTTGTTCAAACAACACAACTCTTCTAGTTGGTTAGCCACGGAAGAGACGACGGACGGATTGCCGGTTTTTGTGTTTGTCTTCGGGGTCCATGATTATACAATATATATTCATACGCATACATGTATAATCAAAACATAAAAGAACATTCTCAGATCTGTAAATAAGGTTAAAAAAAACTTTATACCTTACGATCTTCTACCGTATGTCCTATCCTTCTCGTGGACGACGTGTGGACGAAGATCCTCCATGAGTAGAAGCCTTCTAGATCGCGTTCTTCCCTTCCTTGTCCGCTGCGGACAAAGAGAAGAATCAACAAATACCTATCCTTTCTAGAACCGGCCACCAAATTAGGGAATTTGGTGCAACCGCCGGCCAAGGAGCAAGTGGATGAAGCGCCGGCCAACTTGAAGAGGGGTTGCCGCCGGCCACCAAGGAGAAAGGGAGGAGGAAGAGCACCGGCCACCAATGGAAGGAGAACCACCGGCTAAGGAATAAGAGAGAGGCCTTAAGAATGGGCGCCGACCAAGTCTTGATGGAGGAAGATGGGCGCCGGCAACCAGGAGAAGGAAGATGGTTGCCGCCCACTTTTGCTCCAAACCCTAGCTGCCCACTTTGAGAAGAGCCAAACCCTAATTCCAATCCAATTCTTCTTGCCGCCCAAGCTTAAGCCTTCTATTTATAGAATTGGGCTTAAGCCTCCTTTAATCTCCACCGTCGGATCTAGGGTTTTAATCTCCACCGTCGGATCTAGGGTTTTATCCCAACCGTCGGATCTAGGGTTTTATCCCAACCGTCGGGTCTAGGATTTCATCCCAACTGTCGGATCTAGGGTTTCATCCCAACTGTCGGATCTAGGGTTTCATCCCATCCGTCGATTCTAGGGATTCATCCTAACCATCGGATCTAGGGATTTAATCCCAACCGTTGGTTCTAGGGTTTCATCCTAACCATCGGATCTAGGGATTTAATCCTAACCGTTGGTTCTAGGTTTTGTTTTACATTCTTAGATCTAGACTTCACAAGGATTATATTAGGCTACGATAGGGACCATAAGGAGGAGTTGGATCTTGGCCACCCGATGGATCGGAACCACACAAACTTGATCCATCAATGATGTTCCATTCCACTAGAGGATCATCATTGAACTACCTCACCAACACCCATAAATTAATATGGGCTCCATATATTATTTGTACATTAATCTCCCCGTGTTTAAGATATCGAATGTCCGTCAATTAATTGATTTACTAACCATCAATTAATTAACATCTAATTTCTTGAGTAGTACCACTCAACCTTATCTTCATGTTGACTAAGTCAACCAGCTGGGTTTACATGATGAACCTTATGAGTTCCTCAAGGGGACATCATCAACCTAATATATAGGACACGGTTTCCTCCTATAATCAACGGCACACCATGTAAATAATATCATTTCCCAACTCACCGGGCATATTGATTTAATCCATCTAAATCTCACCCTCTGGTAAATCAAAGAAATAAATACTAAGTACATGTGCCCGTTATTATATCGGGATTAAGAGCATGCACAATATAATATCCGAGGTCCGATTCAATTATGTAGTCAGTACTAAATTGAATCACCTCTATGTCGGTCTTACTCAATACACCTAAGTGTACTAGTATAACTTTATGTTCAAGACAAAATAATACCAAGCTACACTACAACCATGCCAATGGTTTATCCAAAACCATCTTGGTCGTGAGCCTCTACTTATATTTTACAAGGGACTGATAACATGATCTTCTGTGCCACACCAAGCACCATGTTATCTACAATGTAAAATATTAGACAATATGCACACATATATAATAAATATATAAAGTGCAAACAATGATCATGTGATTCTTATTCCAAAATAAAATGTTCATACAAAAAGAGCTAGGCTTTCAGTATACATTCCAACAATCTCCCACTTATACTAAAAGACTATGCCGTCATCACTTTGCCATACATCTGATCCCCATGTCCTCCACATGCCTATCAAACGCTTTCGCTGGAAGGGCCTTAGTGAATGGATCCGCCAGGTTTTCCTCTGATGCAATCTTGGCGACAGCAACTTCTCCTCGCTTTACGATCTCTCGTATAAGGTGGTACTTGCGCTCTATGTGTTTACTCGCCTTATGGGCTCGTGGTTCCTTCGAGTTTGCAACTGCACCACTGTTATCACAATAAATTGTGATAGTTCTGGGCAAACCAGGAATCACATCCAAGTCCATCAAGAAGTTCCTGAGCCATACAGCTTCCTTGGCTGCCTCAGAGGCTGCCACATACTCAGCTTCCATGGTAGAGTCCGCCACACATTTCTGCTTGACACTCCTCCATACTATGGCTCCACCTCCAAAAGTAAACACAAACCCCGAGGTAGACTTACTCTTGTCCCTATCTGATTGGAAATCCGAATCCGTGTAACCCACAGGGACTAATTGATCTGCCCGGTAAACCAGCATATAATCCCTAGTCCTTCTCAGGTACTTCAATATATGCTTTACCGCAGTCCAATGTCCTTGTCCAAGATTACTCTGATATCTGCTAACCATGCCCATGACAAAGCAGATATCCGATCTCGTACATAGCATAGCATACATAAGGCTTCCTACTGCCGAAGCATAAGGAACCGCCTTCATGTCCTCTATCTCCTTTGATATTTTGGGACACATCTCTTTAGATAAAGGAACTCCATGCCTAAAAGGTAGAAAACCTTTCTTGGAGTTCTGCATGCTAAAATGAGCAAGGATAGTGTCAATGTATGAAGCTTGAGATAAGCACAACATCCTTTTCTTGCGATCTCTTATAACTTTGATCCCAAGGATGTGTCCCACTTCTCCCAAGTCCTTCATGTCAAACTGTTTGGACAACCATACCCTTACGTCTGATAACACTTTGATATTGTTGCCAACTAACAAAATGTCATCTACGTATAGTACAAGAAACACCACTACGTTTCCGTCACATCTATTGTATACACAAGGCTCATCCGGACTTTGAATAAATCCATATGACTGGATTACCTCATCAAAGCGGATGTTCCAAGATCTAGAAGCTTGCTTCAATCCATAAATGGACCGATTAAGCTTATATACAAGATGCTCTTTGCCTTTAGCAATGAATCCCTCTGGTTACCGCATATAGATGTTCTCCTCAAGACTTCCGTTAAGGAAAGCTGTCTTGACATCCATCTGCCAAATCTCATAATCCATATGAGCAGCTATAGATAAGAGAATCCGGATAGACTTAAGCATAGCTACTGGCAAAAAGGTCTCCTCATAATCGATACCCTCTTTCTGAGTATACCCTTTCGCAACAAGCCTAGCTTTGAAGGTCTCAACCTTCCCGTCTACTCCTCTCTTTCTCTTGTAGATCCACTTGCATCCAATGGTTTTTACACCATCGAGTGGTTCTACTAGCTCCCAGACCTAATTAGAATCCATAGATTCTATCTCTGAATTCATCGCTCTTTGCCAAGATACCGCATCTCTATCTTGGATTGCCTCGTCATATGTCCAGGGATCAGGTTCATGTTCACCAGGGACTAAGTCCGAAGACTCTCCCAAAAACATGAATCTCTCGGGTTGTCTAACAACCCTCCCACTACGACGAGGTGCCTGCTGTGTATGCTCTATGACACGCGGTGCAGTGACTTGTGGTGTCTCCTCTTGTACCGGTGGTACTGAAGTCGGGACTTCCCCTGTTAACTCCTCAAGAACAATCCTACTCGTGGGCTTGTGGTTCATCACATAGTCCTCCTCTAGAAATCTGGCATTCGTACACACGATCACCTTCTGATCTCTAGGACTATAGAATAAACCACCCTTCGTTCCCTTAGGGTAGCCAACAAACAAGCGTACTTCTATACGAGATTCCAACTTACCAGCATCTCCCTTCAGCACATGTGCTGGACTACCCCAAATCCGAATATGTCTTAGACTAGGCTTTCGCCCAGTCCACAACTCTGTGAGAGTAGAGGGTACTGACTTAGATGGAACCAAGTTCAGAATGTGTGCTGCTGTTTCCAGAGCAAACCCCCAGAACGAATCAGGTAACTCAGAATAACTCATCATCGATCTGACCATCTCCATAAGAGTCCTATTCCTTCGCTCCGCCACACCATTCTGCTGGGGTGTGCCAGGTGTGGACAATTGGGATTAAATCCCAGCCTCTGATAAGTAACTCCTAAACTCTCCCAAGAGGTACTCACCACCACGATCAGATCGTAATGTCTTGATACTTTTACCTTGACGGTTCTCCACATCAGCCTTGAATTCTTTGAACCTGTCAAAGCATTCAGACTTGCGGCGCATCAAGTAAATGTATCCATATCTTGAATAATCGTCTATAAAAGAGATGAAATATTCAAAACCACCCCTTGCCTTGATAGACATAGGACTGCACAAATCAGAATGAACCAATTCTAACACATCTTTGGCTCTATACCCCTTGGCCTTGAAAGGCCTCTTGGTCATTTTACCTTCCAAGCAAGATTCGCAGGTTGGGAGATCCTCCACCACTAATGAACCCAAAGGTCCATCAGCTATCAACCTTTGAATTCTACTTAGGTTAATATGACCAAGCCTTAGATGCCAAAGATATGTTTGGTTTATCTGCGAAGGTTCTTTTCTCTTATTAGATTTAGAAGATGAGTTATTTACTTCTATATGCATCGTGGGAGTTTTTGGTTCAAGAGTATATAAATTGCCAACTAATGTACCAGAACAGATAATCTCCCTATTCCTTTTTATAACCACTTTGTCATTAAAAGAAACATAATATCCATCCATAAACAATTTAGAAACAGAAATTAAATTCTTTCTAAAAGTAGGTACATAAAGTCAATTTCTCAAAACCAAAACTTTATTCCTATCAAAAGATAAATAAATGTCTCCCACTGAAATAGCCGCCACCTTTGAAGCATTGCCCATGAAGACGGTAATCTCTCCCTCAGCTAGTTGTCGGGTTTCCTGGAACCCCTGTAAAGTATTGCACACATGATCAGTGGCTCCTGTATCTACACACCAGGCACTGGTAGATAACACCGCTAAACATGTTTCAACAACTAAACAAGAAGATATACCTTTGTTCTTTCGGCGAGGACAGTCCGCCTTCCAATGTCCAGTCTGCTTGCAAGTGAAGCACTTGCCTTTCGGCTTCTTCACTCCTGCCTGAGGTCCCACTGCCACTTTCTTCGCTCCACCTTGCTTCTTCTTCTTCTTCTTACCTTTCGGTTTAGAGGAAGAAACCTTCTGAGCGACCATGGCTTGAGCACTTTGATAAAAAAGCCCCTCTATCGCCTGGAGTTCTGTCAGAAGCTCTGCCAACGAATACAACCTTTTGTTCATGTTGTAATTGAGGCGGAACTGCTCAAAACTCCTAGGCAGAGACTGGAGAATGATATCGACCTGGGTTTCCCCATCGATCTCAGCTCCGAGGACTTCCATCTCATTAAGATGAGCCATCATCTTGAGAACATGATCCCTAACGGGTGTTCCCTCTATCATGGTGGTTGTCATCAAGTTTCTCATTGCCTCTTGCCTAGCCGCCCTACTCTGATGTCCGAAAAGTTCCTTGAGATTGAACATCATGTCATAAGCTGTGGCTATGGCCTGATGCTGATGTTGCAGCACATTTGACATAGATGCCAAAATGTAACACCGCGCCATCTCATCTGCCTTAACCCATTTCTTATAACGTTCTTTCTCTTTTTCATCAGAGTCATCGGAGGGCTTAGGAGGACAGACCTTGAAGAGTACAAATTTGTACTCCTCCGCAGTTAAGACAATATCCAAGTTTCTTTTCCAATCAATGTAGTTTGGTCCAGTAAGTTTGTTTTCTTTTAAAATCACAGCAAGTGGGTTGAAAGACATTTGAAAATCCTAAAAATCACAATGATCAAAATATTAGATTTCAAATATTATTGATTCCTCAAAAACAATAAAATTCCGAAATCAACCAACACCTCAAAACACCGAGAATATCGTATGCCACGATAGTGTGGACGTATACAAATTCTACATTTGTAAGAGGAGGTTTTACCCATTAATTTTATTATCTTTTCAACCTTACTTTTTGACAAATAAAATTAATAGTTGGTTCCTCTTTGGCCCTACAAATAAAAGCAGTGACTCCGTTGGGGAGGATACTTTTAATTTGCATCTAAGTGTGCACCATTACACGATACCAAGGGAATTATTTCGGATTATGTGCCTTACCGATGGGGAAGTACACACGCTCCTTAATAATTTCCTATAACCATTATTTGACCTAGTGATCCGCAAACAAACCCATCCGATGGGGAGGAAGGCACTCAGAGCCAACGCACAAGTTTGTTGCATCACACGTCAAATTGTAATGGAGGCCGCGGGAATTAATTAAAATGTCCCTCTCCCACTTAGTAAATTGAAAATGAGGAATTTTAAAACATACACAACATGCATATAAAACAAATAAGCAATAAATATGGAAAAAACAGAATTTTTCCAACTATTATGGCATTGTCTTCCAATATGCATCCTGTCGTGTCGCCACCTTGTCCGCTCCATCTTTTCACGTGCGCAAGTCACCAAAGAGATCCGAGCCGAGATAAAACTATTTTAATTTACATCCATCGATCCTATACTCCACGAAGGAGTGTACAAATAATCTAGATCGAAAGTAAACTAAAATGAGCGGCTAAACAATGCTGTATTTAATTACAAAAATTAAATACTAATCTAGTCTCGTCAACCCCGAGGATTCAAATAATAAATATTTACACACATCCAATCACATACACACATATGGCCATAATAGTCGGATCTTATGCCTGCAACCAAAGAGTTAAACTACGCATATCCTACTATTATCTAGCACATATAATATATGAATAAGTGCATAAAAATTAACCGAATCCTAAACACACAAAACCGAAAACCGTGGCTCTGATACCACTTGTAGGGAGTTGCTTCGGAGGCTCATTGGCTCCCATGTCCCCGGATTAAAATTTTCACTAATGAAAGAATTAATCTGGATGGGATGAACTTCCTTAGCACAACCATTTCGTCATCGTGCTAACAACTTGAGTAGTCGCTTGAACAAACTAGTTGTTCAAGCAACACAACTCTTCTAGTTGGTTAGCCGCGGAAGAGACGACGGACGGATCGCCGGTTTTTGTGTTTGTCTTCGGGGTCCATGATTATACAATATATATTCATACGCATACATGTATAATCAAAACACAAAAGAACATTCTCAGATCTGTAAATAAAGTTAAAAAAATTTTATACCTTACGATCTTCTACCGTATGTCCTATCCTTCTCGTGGACGACGTGTGGACGAAGATCCTCCACGAGTAGAAGCCTTCTAGATCGCGTTCTTCCCTTCCTTGTCCGCTGCGAACAAAGAGAAGAACCAACAAATACCTATCCTTTCTAGAACCGGCCACCAAATTAGGGAATTTGGTGCAACCGCCGGCCAAGGAGCAAGTGGATGAAGCGCCGACCAACTTGAAGAGGGGTTGCCGCCGGCCACCAAGGAGAAAGGGAGGAGGAAGAGCACCGACCACCAATGGAAGGAGAACCACCGGCCAAGGAATAAGAGAGAGGCCTTGAGAATGGGCGCTGGCCAAGTCTTGATGGAGGAAGATGGGCGCCGGCAACCAGGAGAAGGAAGATGGTTGTCGCCCACTTTTGCTCCAAACCCTAGCCGCCCACTTTGAGAAAAGCCAAACCCTAATTCCAATCCAATTCTTCTTGCCGCCCAAGCTTAAGCCTTCTATTTATAGAATTGGGCTTAAGCCTCCTTTAATCTCCACCGTCGGATCTAGGGATTTAATCTCCACCGTCGGATCTAGGGTTTTATCCCAACCGTCGGATCTAGGGTTTTATCCCAACCGTCAGATCTAGGATTTCATCCCAACCGTCGGATCTAGGGTTTTATCCCATCCGTCGATTCTAGGGATTCATCCTAACCATCGGATCTAGGGATTTAATCCCAACCGTTGGTTCTAGGGTTTCATCCTAACCCTCGGATCTAGGGATTTAATCCTAACCATTGGTTCTAGGTTTTGTTTTACATTCTTAGATCTAGACTTCACAAGGATTATATTAGGCTACGATAGGGACCATAAGGAGGAGTTGGATCTTGGCCACCCGATGGATCGGAACCACACAAACTTGATCCATCAATGATGTTCCATTCCACTAGAGGATCATCATTGAACTACCTCACCAACCCCCATAAATTAATATGAGCTCCATATATTATTTGTACATTAATCTCCCCGTTTTTAAGATATCGAATGTCCGTCAATTAATTGATTTACTGACCATCAATTAATTAACATCTAATTCCTCGAGTAGTACCACTCAACCTTATCATCATGTTGACTAAGTCAACTAGCTGGGTTTACATGATGAACCTTATGAGCTCCTCAAGGGGAGATCATCAACCTAATATATAGGACACAGTTTCCTCCTATAATCAACGACACACCATGTAAATAATATCATTTTCCAACTTACCGGGCATATTGATTTAATCCATCTAAATCTCACCCTCTGGTAAATCAAAGAAATAAATACTAAGTACATGTGCCCATTATTATATCGGGATTAAGAGCATGCACAACATAATATCCGAGGTCCGATTCAATTATGTAGTCAGTACTAAATTGAATCACCTCTATGTCGGTCCTACTCAATACACCTAAGTGTACTAGTGTAACTTTATGTTCAAGATAAAACAATACCAAGCTACACTACAACTATGCCAATGGTTTGTCCAAAACCATCTTGGTCGTGAGCCTCTACTTATATTTTACAAGGGACTGATAACATAATCTTCTGTGCCACACCAAGCACCATGTTATCTACAATGTAAAATATTAGACAATATGCACACATATATAATAAATATATAAAGTGCAAACAATGATCATGTGATTCTTATTCCAAAATAAAATGTTCATACAAAAAGAGCTAGGCTTTCAGTATACATTCTAACAATCCATATATACGATAATAATCAAAACAATAGCCAGAAAACTACCATCAACAGTGACCGAGTGTGCAACTCCAACTACCACCCTCAACAGTGGCCAAGTTATGCAATCCAACGACCACAACTGAGCCAATCGTGTCCAGAATACACGACTTCCGAAATCCCTGGACGACTAAGTCATCAATAAGTCTAATAAGATAATCACAAGCTCATACAATTCATACCAAGTATGAAATTGTCGTCGCTATACAACTGCATTCTCTTTACTCTAGGCTGATGATATAACAATCATCACAATGACAATGATAATTGTATGACACCATGTCACTACAATATCATCACACCAGTCATAGATCAATCATAGAGTATACACCGGTGTCCTATAGCTGATCTAAATAGATCCTCTATCCATAATGAAGGATATTCATTTCCTTCCACAACTACCACATTCTATCATCGATAATCGATGCATAACCTCAAAGGTCTATCTCTTCTTTAACAAAGAGTTCCGGATCTTTTCTAAAAAAAAAAAATACTGGGACAGATAAATATCCCATCCAACACCTCCTATAATAAGATAAAATGATCTTTCATCGTCTTAACCAGTGTAGACATACACGCCTTATCCATAACCAAATCACTTTTAGTAGGGACTGATATTTTCTAAGGGTTTACTCCTTGTCCTTCAAATTGGTGGCTAGCAGGCCAAATCCCTAGCTTCCTGATTCGACATCAGTCGTCACCTCTAAAGAGTCCGTACTTCTAAAATCATCGTTAGGTTCCGCAAGGTCAATACATCATCGACCTCGTCCTCGACCATGAGTAGGGTAATTTCACTAAATCAATACTTTCCCTAACCACTAAAGTACAATACTTTTCCTATAGCTCAGAGATATCATTCAGCTCGCTGGTCCCAAAACCCGAGAACTCCCAAAAATCCAAGGAAAACAAAATCCTCGAAACACAAAACCCACAAACCAAAACCGCAAACCAATAAAATTGTCACATCCTGGGGGAATATCCGTCATCCAAATGACAGAGGAGCTCCTTAGTGACAATATTCAGAAATCCATGGACCAAATCTGGTAAAAACCTCGAAATATTAATAGATATACAAATATTTTAATTAACTGCATGCATGCACGACTAAACATGTATCAATTAAAGTAAAATAGTTTTGTGATACCAAATCAAATTGCGACCAAAAATCCAAAGTGCATAAATAAAATGCAATACCGATAAAGTAGATCAAGCAACATCTCGACGATGCAGTGGGACAAGCACGGCAAGGAACTCTCTGAGCGACACGAAGGTAGGTCAATAAGACATGTCCTCCATCAGCTAACCTTGAGGATAAGTGAGGAGGGGATGAGTACAACCACTCTGTGGATGTATAGACAATAGTGCATAATCATAATGCACATAATGGAAGTCACAGGGAACAAGCTAGAGTAACCCAACCCTCAGAGTACCAATATCAGTCTGCAACTAACCTAATTAGCAGTATAATAAATATACCTGCATCATACACAACCACTGCAACAAGCAGTGCACATCCGGATACCACGACAAAATCTAGTGGCTCTCGCACAAAAAGGGAACTATCTATGAGCTACCGCGAACGTAACTCGTGGGCTAACAATCAATAGCACGGTCTACGCGCAACTATATGCTACCACGAATGAGACTCGTGGATAGACAGGCAGTATATAAACATCTAGTTATTGACTGCACGCACTAGCATACTACCACTAATAGGTCGCGTGGGCAGTCGATTATCCTAGGTTGTTAAGCCTAGGGTTATCCAATACATCGAGAATAGAACGTCTATCAAAATCGATAAGGAAAATCATCAATCTACCATTAAGCCCATTGAGGCGATCAAGCAAGGGTTTCAACACCTCTACTACGAAATGTTTACCAAAATGGGTAAAAATCGACTTATAAATAAATAAGTCGAGATGGTTAAGTCCAGGATTCCAACTCTTCTAACATGATCGATTATCAAGGTCGATAAAAATCATAAATCCAGTCCACTCATAAACTCGTCGAGATGATTAATCATAGGGTTTTGTCCCAGCTAACAGGAAACATCTATCAAGGTCAATAAGGACAACAAATCTACTAACGAGCCCGACAAGAGGGTTAAGCCTAAATTATATCATCCTACCAGTTCAATCATGCATGCTACAACATGCTACCACGAACATATCTCGTGGGTACTTAACATGTAAAGTAGCTATCTAGCTACAGACGTCATACGAATCTGATTATCACCAACTCCGAATGAATAACGCAAGAATATAACCTTATAGTAGGTCCTCTCAACCATGTATGGGGGACATGATTGACCACAAATATACAAAAACAACCATAGAGAGACTCTACTGCAGACTCTCTCTCAACCAAGAATGGGCGATATAGTAAGGATTAATGGCATCCTAACCATACGAACTCTACTAGTCCAATCACCATATCAAATGAAATAGTAAATGGATAATCACATACCAATATGCACATCCGGGTTATTATGCCTAGGGTTCCAACACCTAGGGTTTTACTAATGTTGTTTCATTCCTGAGATCCACTCCTACAGAATAACCTCATCTAAGTTATTCTATCTCCACTAGTCTTAATCATGGTATCCACCGCAAAAACACATAACCATATAATCACATAACACACTGTCTAATAAACGACAGCATAGTCATACTAATGGAAATCAATGGCTGAAATTAATTAGGGTATAACTAAAGGGGCATACCAGAACAAAGTCAAGGCAATACTCAATAAACCATCAGGTGCCTATATATACCCTAAACTATGTAAGCAATGTAATCATGTCATCAGGCACTAGGATCGAGAGAATCAAAGAACCTCAACATATACCTTCTACGAATTTATCCACCTCAGTCATATTCAACTAGTCTCATTCTAATACTAGTCAAAATAGTAATAGGTAAACATCTACCAATAATATCTAATCATTTATATCACAATGATAACTAGCTACCTATAGCAGTAATAGCAATTAATAACCATATGCAGTCTAACAAATATAAAGTTAAAACCATACTATTCAAAACATGATACCACCGCATAACCAATATAACCAATACAAATATGTACTTAATCTAGAAAATTTTCTAGAATTTATTTACTTGTTAGCCATCTGGAGATGTCCTGTTGCCGCCAAATCCCCCATATTGACCTCGTCAATAATACCTCGAATTTCTGAAACATAACAATCGTCGGAAATCCGTACCAATCCGAAAATACCCCAGTTAACTTGCCAAACATGGCAAACTCCGAAAACCCATAGGCCCTAAGGAACTCGGAAACCTATGCTCTGATACCAAATAAATTGTCACGCCCCGAGAGAGTCCCCGCCAGACAAAAATCCGACAGCATCTCCCATGTACGAGTGACAATACCAATTTTCATACAAGGCCTACACGACCACTATACATCTGTCAACACGACCGGAACAAAAACATCTACACACGCAGATCATAAGGTCTCAGGCCAACCATCATAGTAAATAAATAAAGACTATCACATCTAGACTTACCCCTTCTGCCAACTGAGCAGGAACATACAACCAACTAATTGAATAGTCCATAAGGACACCACAAATATTCCCAAACTTCCACAAGTACATAACCAAAACATCAGGTCCTAAACATATCTTCTATACAAAATCCAAAACCATAAGACCCATAAAACCTATCCATTTCGACGAGGGGGATTGGCAGTTGGACTCTCCTGACAGCTTCATCCTGAAATAAAAATAAATCAACGGGGTAAGTTCAAAGAACTCAGCGGGTATAATCGATATGCGAAGTAAGATATAGCTAACAATAAAAATCATGCCAGTACAGTCTCACATATAGGGTAAGAAAGAAATAAATGCAAAAGGACTGTACTCACCTGAATCTCCTACCCTGATATAGGAGCATGTGCCCTACTATAAGAGATAAAGTCATCACCATATACGAATATGAATCCTGTATGCATGACAATCATATGCAAGATCCAAGGCATCAATACAATAATGCAGCAAACACAATACAAATGCGATCCATGCAAAGTGCATGTCGTGCAAATGACATGGTCACCCCTGATGCCAGTCAGCCGCCTCACACGCGATGGTGAAGCCGAGTGGGTAGGGTTATGACAACTGTGCACTCTGCCATCACTACTCCTGAGTGGACGAGTGGACAAGATGTTGTCAGAGTACACCTATCCTCGTGCCCCAAACAGAGTTGGGGAGCTAAGCTCTCATCTCTCGGTGTCATAGACCATAGGAGGGATCCCTGCCCGCTACCATGCTGCCTCATCGCTACCCATGAGCCGACCAGCGGAGCCTGACAGAGCAACTATACACACCCTCCTGATGTACCACTAATCCATGAGTGGCAGTGTGTGCAGGCCATGTAACTGGCTGCGGGCTCAACAGTAATGGAACTCCGTCCAGCCAGCATGCAATCATGCAAGATGATGCATGATACTAAAGCATGTCAATCCTACTTAAAATACCTATCCGAATAATATGTACAATCAATATGTATATATCCATAATCCAAGTAACTATGATCCAAATAAAAACAGGGAAGATAAAAGCATAACCTATCACATGCATGTATCAAGTAGGCACCAACCATATACTAGGCATATAAACATGAAAATTATTGCATGCTATCCTAACTAGCATATCATCAATGACTATATCTAAAAGATAAGTCAAAATACCCACCTGATAAAAATATCCATAAAAAGAATCAAATCGTCACGACTGTGAACCTGCCTCGTGACCGAAATCTGCATACAACATAACTATTGTTAAACACTAAAATACGATCCACTGTCAAATCAAATCCTAAGCCGATTTCAGACTTAAACCAATTAACCCAAATGCTAAATAAAAATCCCGGTCAACTAGATTGATCTAGTCATCTCATTTAACTTAATCAATCCTCTGCATCAATCCCGATTGACCATTAAGCAAATTAACAACCTATAATCTACCAATTTACAGCCAAAAAGAGAGGAGATATACCAAGCTTACCCAACTCGGCCCAACACCAATCCGTCGGCAAGGTTGTTGTGCAGCAATCCCCCCTTTCACAGCCACCCCTACCCTGGCGTTGTCTTTTTCCACCAAAGAGATCTAAGCTAACACCAAAGAAATGCATTCAGAGTTGGATTCCTTCTAAGATCAAGGGAAATAAGCTTCACTCACCTAATTCCTGCGACAACCCCTGCTCCAACCGAGTACTCGACCAAATCTCCGCTGGATCTGTAGCCGACGTTCCTTTTTGCTTCGATGACCGCCGGATAGGGCAGCACACTCGTTCCCAAAGGAGAGCCTTCACCCGATTGCCTAGTCGGCGTTCTGCCTCCAGCTAAACCTTCCACCGGACCGATGTCAGCCGCAACGAAGATGAGGGGGCGACCGCAAGTAGAGCGGCGACGTCAGTGACAGAGAGGGCTACGGCGACGGCGATCTAGGCGCAATAAATGGTGACGACTGGCTCGGGGAGGCAGCGATGGCCTCGGATAAACCTCCTGGTGGCAGCGACTAGCCACTTGACGACAACGACCAAGGCGGCGCCGTCGACCTCTGGCCTGGCAGCAGGCACACGCGGGGAGAAGACGACGACAGCTCGATCGCTGTGGCGGTGGTGTCAAAGGCATGCGGTGCGTGCATGTCGAAGACCAGCGGAGATGCCGACATGGAGGAGTAGGCGACCGCAAGAGCTCAGATGGTGGCATCGGTGGCTACGGGCTGCGGCGATCGCTGGCTGCGGCGCGGTGAGGAGTGCGACGGCGAGCACGAAAAAGAGGCAGAAATCGCGTGAGAAGAAATGGCTCGGGAAAAAGGAACACGGCAAGGGAAGAAAATCGGGGAAAATAGAAAGTTTTAAAACCTAGATTTATAACTAACCTAGGTTAATTAATCCTAATAACTAGCCTAAACAGGCCCCTTAAAAGCATGTTTTTCTTATCCCCGAAAATATCTCATATAAACTCCGTTTAAATCCAAAATTTTTTTGAAAAAATTCCTAAAATTCTCTAAAAATCCCGAAATAATTCCCAGGATTACCTTTCCTAATTTTTGTCCATTAAATTTATATTTTAATTTTTTTCCATATTTAACAAAATGTCTCGACAATGCCAGTTGACAGCATTGTTTTGTGACATACAAGCGAAACTGAAGTCTTAGAATCACCTTTGAAGACCTCGGCATGCTCCCTTCTTCCTCCGTGTGACACCGTATAGAGTATAGTCCACTGACAACCCTCACAAATCGAAACCTCATAGAGTTTACTTCCGAACAAATTCAACCACTGAACATATCAATATTCGAATCCCAGTCCCTGTGGGATCGATAATCTTTTATTACTTGATGACATCCGTGCACTTGCGAGCGTTGAGCGCGAGCGCGCGATTCGAGTCCTCGACGGCCTCTGTCGCGAGATTTGCAGTCGCGTTCGCGTGCATCAAGTTTTTGGTACCATTGCCGGGGACTGATCGATTCGATATCGAACTGAATAGTGGAAAATTGGATCAGAATTAGGATTTGATTTATTTACTTGCTTTATTTTCTTTCTAGTTTGCTTTATTTACTTTAGTTTTATATTTTCCATATTTAGATTTAGTATTTAATTTTTATTTTTAGAAGTAGTTTTCGATTTCCTTATTGCATCTTAGGTTTTATTAGATAGATTGTTTTATTTTATGCCTCCTAGGATTAGGTATCACTCCTAATTTTTTTTGTGGCTCAGTTCGTCGTATGCTTAGATACTTAGGATCGGAAGGCCTGATTCCGATCGGCTTAGAAATCTAATGAACCTTTCATCGCCAGAAAGCAGAGCAGCGAAGTATGGAGGATCAAGCCGCATCCGAAGTGAACATAGGTAGCCGATCTCTGCGGGACTACGCAGCTCCTAGCGGTAGAGGATTTAGGCCGAGTATAGCTGGACCATCTATTTCGGCAAATAACTTTGAGCTGAAATTGACACTCATACATATGGTCCAGCAGAGTCAATTCGGGGGAGCTGCGACTGAAGACCCGAACCGACACCTTGAGGCATTTCTATAAATCTGCTCGACAATGAAAATGAACGGAGTCCTTACTGACACGATTCGCCTGTGCCTATTCCCGTTCTCATTGCGGGATAAGGCTAAGGCATGACTTCACTCCCTACCTTCGGAGAGCATCACTACATGGGAGCAATGCGAGCAGCAGTTTCTGAACAAATACTTCCTACCAAGCAAAAATGCTCACATGCACCATCTCATCACGAGCTTCCACCAGAAGGAGGTGGAGTCCTTATTCGAAGCTTGGGATTGCTACAAGGGGTTGCTCTACCAATGCCCCCACCATCGACTGGAGAGGTGGCTGGTGATCAACATCTTCTACAATGGGATCGCATACGCCACGAAGATGTCCCTGAATTCTGCTGTAGGAGGAGCACTAATGAACAAGACCATAGAGGAAGCAGAGGAGCAGATTGAGTATATTGACACAGATGGGGACTACAACTAAAGGCCCAACAACCCATACTCCAATACCTACAATCTCGGATGGAGGAATCACCAGAATTTCTTCTATAAGAATAACTCACAAAACTCACAACCATCAGGGGGGGTATGGGCAGTAGTAGGGCAATGGGCAGCTCCCACAGAAGTCCAGACTGGAACTGATGATGGAGGACTTCATTGCTACCCAAACTAAGGCCAATGAGGAATTTCATCGCCAACATCAGAAGTCTGAAGAATCACTCATAGACTTGAAGGCCACCGTTGACGGCCTTGCAAGTCACACCAGGATGTTGGAGATGCAAGTGGCCCAGATAGCCCAAACCATGTTGCAACCTATGAATAGCTCTCCGGTGAGTCAAGCTAAAGAGGAAGGTGAAGGTAGGAAACTTCGCTTCCCACTTCAACTCGGTCACTTGTTCATGGCGATCCCTTCTATGTCTGTAGATAAAAAAAAATTATCCTTGACAAGAGGGATTGCCCAAGCAACCTTGTCATCGTCGTGCTATTCGATTAGAGTAGTCTCTTGAACAAACTTGTTGTTCAAGCGACCAACCTCTATTTTACGAATAGCCGCGGAATAGACGATGTGCGGATCGCCATCTTTTGTATTTATGTTCGGGGTCCAAGTTATATTAGCCACAAAATAGAATATAACATTCATATAATTGAAAAACAAATATAAACATGTTACACATGAAGATAGATAAGTGATATACCTCTCGATCTTCTATTGTATGACCTTCCTCCTTTCAGACGTCGTGTGGGCGACGATCTACCAAAAGTTGAAGCTCCTAGATCACCAATCTTCCTTCCTTGCTCGTTCCGAGCTAGAGGAAGAATAGAAACAAGACTCTTCTCCTTCCTTTAGTTAACCAACAAGCAACAAACAAGTTGCTTGTCGCCGCCCAACAAGGAGAAGGAAAAAGGATGGTTGCCGGCCAAGAGCTCCAAGGGAGGACCCTAAGCCTTGATTGCACTGGCCAAGGAGAGGAGAAGAAGGTGGTTTTGACACCGGCCAAAGGCTGGGAAGGCTGGTATGGGTGCCGGCCACCAATGGAGAAGAAGAAGACAAGGAAAGAATTTCCTTATTTGGTGCCGCCAAGCTCCAAACCCTAATCCTAGCTTCTTGCCGCCAACTCCAAAGCGCCCTTGATTCTCAATTACTCTTCACGCCAACCCTAAGGCCTCCTTTTATAGAGTTTAGGGATAAGCCTTGTTTTAATCTCTACCATTGGTTCTAGGGATTTAATCTCAACCGTCAGATCTAGAGATTTAATCTCAACCGTCGGATCTAGATATTTAATCTCTACCTTTGGATCTAGAGTTTTGTTTCCATCCATTGGATCTAGGCTTCATGAGGTATTAATAGGCTACAATAGGGACCATGAGGAGGAGTTGGATCTTGGCCACCCAATGGATCAAGCCCACATAAAGTCCGATCCATTAATGATAATCCAATCCACTAAAGGATTATCATTGATCTACCTCACCAACCCCCGTAAGTTAATATGGGCTCCATATATTATATGTACATTTTCTTCCCGTGTTTAAGATCTCAAATGTCTGTCGATTAATTAATTTACTGACCATTAATTAATCAACATCTAACTCCATGAGTAGTACCACTCAACCTTTTCATCATGCCGGACCAAGTCCACTTGCAGGGTTTACATGATGAACCTTATGAGCTCCTTAAGGGGACATTATCATCCTAATATATAGGACACGGTTTCCTTCTATAATCAACGGCACACCATATAAATAATATCATTTCCCAACTTACCGAGCCTATCGATCTAATCTATAAATCTCGCCCATTAGTAAATCAAAGAAATGAATACTAAGTATATGTGCCCATTATTATATCGGGATTAAGAGTATGTACAATATAATATCTGAGGTCCGATTCGATTATGTAGTCAGCAATAAATCGAATCACCTCTAAGTCGGTCCTGCTCAATACACACAAAGTGTACTAGTGTGATTCTATGGTCAAGACAAACCAATACTAAATCATACTACAACCATACCAATGGTTTGTCCAAAGCCATATTGGTTGTGAGCCTACACTTATACTTTACAAGGAGCCGATAACATGATCTCCCGTGTGACACCACACACCATGTTATCTACAATGTAATGTTTTAGACAATATGCATAACCATAAAAATATGCAAACAATGATCATGTGATTCTTATTTCAAAATAAAGATGTTCATACAAAAGATAGACTTTTCAGTATACATCCCAACAGAAGGAGTGGGGCAGAGTAGCAAATTCGCGTTGAAATTGAAGATAAGCCTCCACTACAGCTTGAGGACCACGATAAATTTGTTATCCCCTGCTCAATTTATGGGGAGAGCTTCGATGAAGCTCTATGTGACTTGGGGTCATCAGTCAGTGTGATGCCCTATGCATACTATCTGAAGATGGGACTGAATGGGCTCCAACCAGTGAATCTTGGTATTCGTATGGGGGATGACTCAGTCAAGGAATCCGTCGGCTTGCTGGCAAACGTGCCTGTGGTGATTGAGGATTTTGTGATACCCACGGACTTTATCATATTGGACACAGGACAAAATCCCCAGAATTCCATCATTCTAAGAAGGCCTTTTCTAGTGACCATGGGGGCATGCATAGACGTGAAGGCACACCAGATCTCCCTGGAGGTAGATGGAGAGATCATCCTCTCAGCCTTTCGGAGCATAGAGCCCCCTACCTCGATGACTTCACGTTTAGCAGAATGAAGCCGGAACCACCGGATGAAGCTTCCGAGATGGATGAATGGAGGTTCACTGAACTTCCAGAGCCAAGTTGATAGTGGAGTATGGTCGAGCTAAACGACCTTAAACAAAGCGCTTCTTAGGAGACAACCCAAGTTTAGTTTTAGGTTTCCCTTTGATTGTATTGCCTGCATTTATTTAATTTTAATTTTGATTTCCATCCCATTTAGAATTAGGACTAGAAAAGAACGTTGTTAGGAAAAAATAAAATCCATATTAGTTTACACGGTGAAGTGTATGAGGAAATTCGGACCGTGGTGCATAAATGGGCGAAAAAAATGGGGACACATGGTCTGACCGTGTGTTTTCCCACGACCGTGCCCGATTGACCCGAGGCCCACACGGCCTAGCCGTGTATTTTCACACGGCCATGTCACGCAAGGTTAAAAGGAGTGAGCCGTGTGTTTTCACCCCATTTGCATCGTGTGCTTCGAGTGCTCTTGCCCTAGCCGTGTGGTTTCATCTTCCTCGCCACCTAGAAGCACTTCTAACCTCAAAGGAAGCCAAAATAAGCAAGGATGAGGAGGACCAAGCATGTAGCACCTCGATCCGGTGCTTCGGAGTGACAAACAAGGAGAGTCGATGCCCCTCAAGCTCTGGAGGAGGGTAACGTCCTACCCACTCTTCTTTTTCGCAATAATGAACATAGAGATAGCTATAATATGCTTTCTACTCGTAAACTCACTGCTACTAGGTACTTAGATGAAGATTTGCTAGAGTCTTTAGGGTTGTTGGGTGATATTCAAGCTCTATTTGTAAAAATGGGGTGGGAAGAGATGATGGGAATAAGGCACCCAACCTACCCTAGGATAGTTATAGAATTTTTGAGTTCCTTAGTGGTGAAAATTTTAATGGGTAGAGAGAGCGAGGAGGGTAGGATAACTTTTAGGCTTTTTAACGTTGAGCATGAATGGACCCTTAACCAGTGGAACACATGCTTTGGCTTGTTGAGTGGGGGAGAGAGAAGAATCCCTATTGGGTTCAATGCTCAGGTATTTTGGACCGAGTTGACGGGGGAGCATGCTTATGACCCTTTTAGGGCCAACGCGTCGTGCCTCCAAACCCCCGTCTTCCGATACCTCCACCGCATCATGGCCAGTACTATATTTGGTTGTGGGGAGAGTGACGGTGTAGTTATAGCTAGCGAGCTGCTTTGCCTCTGGGACATGCTACAAGAAAGGAGTAGCATCGGTGTAGGGTCCCACTTCATCAGACACTTAGTGATGGGCAAAGTAGCACGAGGAGAGATTAATGTGGGGGGCCTACTTACCCACATTTACCATAGGATGGAGTAAGATTACACTGCATTAGAGAGTATAGAGGGAGCCCTAGGATCGACCTAGGAGTGTGCATGGCCATGAAGATGATTGTGAGAGAAGGACACTCCTTATGCTTTGTAAGGAAAAATCTGATGACCCTTAGGCTCCCCGATCTTGATCGTACCACCATCACTACACGCGCCAACTGGCGCTTGAACCTGATAGTGGAGTCCCCTCCACATGAGGGACCACCCACATCGGCGCCCATCTCTCCACCTTTACAGCACTCTCCCTCTAGTCCACACATGCATAGGAGCCCACCTAGTCCATGCCGACATGAGTCTGCTCCTGCACCACCACATTTTTCCACCTTTGAGCAGGATGCAGGTACGTCGGCCTATGATTTCTCGGAGTTCCGATCATGCCTCGACAACATATACACCGAGCAACAAATGTAGAGGCATCGATGAGAGGAGCAGAGCGCCTACACGCAGGCGGAGTTCCAGGGCTTCCGGGAGCACTTCCAGCGGGCCGAGAAGTTCTATGATGAGGCCCGCATATACTTCTAGGATGAGGCTGCTTGTCGCCAGGATGAGGCCGCCTACCTTCAGGAGATGTGGCAGCACATGCATGCCTAGCAGGCACAGTGGGCCAGGGAGGAGGAGTACCGAGCAATCGCTACATCCACCAGCTCCCAGATCGACCACATGTACATGTGGCATCAACGACTTAGCAGCAGGTTCTCCCAGGATCGAGAGATGCAGAGGCTCCCAGACTTTCCACCTTGTCCACCATACTAGAGGTATATTTTCGTTTAAGTCTAGGGGGGGCCGAAAGTTTATTTTGTTTGTTTTCTAGCAGTAGTTTCTTTTCTGGTATTTTTATTCATTTATTCATCCATGGGTTGTTGAGTTTCTTTCAGTACTTAATTTTTGTTATCTGTAAAGCTACCTCAGTTGTATCTTTTTTTTAAAAAAAAGTTACTTACACGAGCTATTCCCATAGGTAGCATAAATTTATTTATCTCGTGGTATTTTATTTTATTCACTCTAATGAATGTTCTAGATTTATATTGGTTAGCTTTTATTTTTACACCTACACATGTCGAATATTCTGAAAGGGAGAATCTAGTACATACCTAGTTATGATTCATCTCAGTAGTCTAGTACTTTGGAATCGATAGGTGACTCTAGGTTTAAAATTTTAGTTATTGGATATGCTCGGATTGTGTAAGCCTATTTGGAAAAATCAAAATCCCAGTGAGAAGAAAAAAAAAAGAGAGAAGAGAAATAAAAGAGAAAGAGGAAAAGATGAAAAAGAAAACAAAGAAAAAGAAAAGAGAGAGAGAGAGAGAGAGGATTATGAGGGATAAAAAATATTTATTGTAGGTGGAAATGGCTAGGTGCCCCTTTGAGACCGAGTTAGGTTACTGGGGAAACACCTATCAATTTCTCTCAATACCGAGCACGCCTTTGAGACTTTATGCTAGATCTAGGGAATGGCCCTCGCTTTGAGCAGGTAAGTGCCTAAGAGCCGGAGACCTTAGGAAAGCTATGGGATGACGACTTAACTCACCATGGAACAGGCATCCCCTAAGAATGATTCGCTTAGCACGAGCACGAGGAGCTAACTTAGTGAATTTCTAAAACATATTTATTTTTCTTTGATTGTAAATACCACTAGATAAATTTAGTTAACATGCTAAGTATAGAACAATGTCTTTTTAAATTTCATGGCACTGAGGTTTGCTTGAGGACAAGCAAAGATTTAAGTCTGGGGGAAGTGATGTGAGCGAAGCATATAGGATTTTAGGGGTAGTTTTCGCTCACATCTCATTACATTTTATGTTAGTTTCATGCATATGTTACTCTATTTTACATGCATTTCCTATTTTCTAGTTCGGAGGTCTGTTCTTTGTACTTTTGCATGCAGGACAACATTTCGGGGGGAAAAGGCACACTTTCAGAGCAAAAGATGGACATTTTGTAGCTAGACGCAAAGTAAGACATGGCTAGGGCGTGTGGCTACACACGGTCGTGTCCAATGGGCGAGATCAGCCACCCCAGGGCCACACACGGCTTGGCCGTGTGGAAACACACAGTCGTGTGGTGACCCGCCAGATTTGTGCGACTAGGGCTTTTTCTGAATTTTGCAGCGATTCGAGGTGATGTCTATATAAGGATGGCTCCGCCCAAACCCTAGGGGGGAGGCACGACGGCTAGGACGGTACACCGAAGCCATAAAAAGCTTCGAGAACTCACAACGGGGAGGAAGAACGCTGCCGGAGGTCCACGCTTACACTTCAACACCGGAGAGAAGACCATGAAGGCATTGTAATCCCTTGTTCCTGCACTTTATTTCTGATGTATTCGAACATGTACATGCCTTGTGATTCCTCCCTTATATACATGGTGTATTTCCTTCAATTCTAGGATTAGGGAGTAGCTTGTGTGCACATTACATGTTGGTTCACGTTAAATTCTGTCTTTTAGTTTAATTTGGCAATTGGAAGTTGTTTACACTATATCTATGTGTGTTTGGTTTTCTACTTGCTATGCTTAGGCGATACGAGGGGTGACAACCCTCGTATCTAAGACTTAGGGGATTTTATATAAGGAACATAGGGGTAAACCTGATCTCCTATAACCGTGGGTAGAAGGATGCGATGGAACCGGAAACGGTTCATCGTAGGGATTGATTTGACATCCTCGTACCGTCTATCCCATCCTTTTAAGGCGGAGATAGCTCCCGATAGATGCGGTGGCTCATTGGGAGAGTGTATGATGTTCCTTCCACAAAACCAGCTAAATGTCTTGACAATGCCAGTTGACAGCATTGTTTTGCAACATACAAGCGAAATCAAAGTCCTAGAATCACCTTTGAAGACCTCGACACACTCCCTTCTTCCTCCGTGTGACACCGTATAGAGTATAGTCCACCGACATCCCTCATAAATCGAAACCTTTTAGAGTTTACTTCAGAACAAATTCAACCACTGAACATATAGATATTCGAATCTCAGTCCCTGTGGGATCGATAATCTTTTATTACTTGACGACATCCGTGCACTTGCGGGCGTTGAGCGCAAGCGCGCGCTTCGAGTCCTCGACGGTCTCCATCACGAGATTTGAAATCGCGTTCGCGTGCATCGCGTACTCACTGAGCTCAGTAGCCCATTTAATAAGCTTTCTAGTAGCCTTTGGATGAGTAAGTATACGACCTAAGGGAGTGTCAGTGAGTACTACCAATGGGTGTGATAAAAAGTAAGGGCGTAGTCTCCGAGTAGTTAAAACTAAACCCCAAGTTAACTTCTCCAAATTAGTGTAACGAATCTCTGACCCTTTTAGTAGATAACTAATGTAGTATATTGAATGTTGCTAATCCTGCTCTTGTTGTACCAATACCGAACTTACAACGACATCCAAAAGGACCAAATACACCCATAATACTTCTCCAGACTGTGGCTTAGCTAAAAAAGATTGTTTAGACAAATATTCCTTTAATGATTAAAAAGCTTTATCACAATGCTCATGCCACTGAAAACGAGTTTCTCTTTTTAATATCTTAAAAAAGGGAAGACTCCTATCCATCGACTAAGAAATAAAGCGAGAAAGAGCAGTAATTCTTCCCAACAATCTTTGTTCTTCCCTCAAATTATTTTGAGGTTGTATTTGTTGAATATCATCAATCTTCCCAGGATTAGCCTTTATACCCTGCTTAGTTACTACATACCCAAGAAAACCCACCTAGGTGACCCTAAACACAAATTTTTTTTGGGTTCAATTTCATCTGGAGCCTCCACAGAGTTCCAAAGATGTTATCCATTAATCTTTGGTAAGTAGTCCCAATATTCTTTAATCCAAATAGCATGGCAACATAATAAAAAGTACCTTCAGCCGTGATAAAACTAACCTTGTCCTGATCCTCTAATGGAAACACTATCTGATGATATCTCTAATAAGTGTCCATCATGGAAATAAACTGATGCTCCGCTGTGGAATCCACCAATTGATCTATATGGGACAATGGGTAATAATCCTTGGGACATTCTTTATTCAAGTCCCTGAAATCTACACACATCTGCCACTTTCCTGATGATTTAGGCACTAAGACCACATTAGATAACCAGAATGGATAATGTACCTCCCTAATATGTCCCACCGCTAGTAACTTGTGCACTTCCTCTTTGATAATGGTATCCTTCCCAGCTCTAACATGATGACATTTTTGTTTTACCGGCATTATTGTAGGCAAAATGTGCAACTTATGCTCCATGATAGTAGGGTTAATTCCCGTCAAATCTTGAAATGACCATGCAAAAACATCAACATTATTAAGAAGACATTCCACCAGAGAAGCCTTAAGCTTATACTGGAAGCTCCCTAGCTATAAAAGTAGTGTGTTCAAGATGATTAGAGTCAATTCTAACTGTTTCCTTGTCTAATTCTCCTATATCATCAGAACCCCCTTTCTGAATAACACACACTGTATCCCCATACTGACCAAACTTCTTTAAAGGTCTTTACAGAGTTTTTTCCTTTTGCCATGTCTGGATAGCATCCACATAACATCTTCTAGAAAGCTGTTGATCTCCTTTGACTTCTCCTACCTCATTCCAATAGGAAATTTAATCTTTTCATGATAAAGGGAGGTGACCGCATGTAAACTTCAAAGAGCTAGTTGGCCTAAAATAACATTATAAGATGAAGGCATATCTACTACCATAAAAGTAATGAGTATTGTTTTTGTCACGCCCCGAGAGTATGCCGAGTCGTAAAATGGACATCTCCCCTGTACGTGACACAATATCCTGTTCATACTAAGCCTTTCGGCCACATCCACACAACATATATAAATGTATCTACATCAAAACACAACCGAAACCATCACAACAAAATAACAAACTTCACACCAATGCATACCGACATAAAAATCTGAAATAACACCTGTGTACACCAAAAAACAAGTCCACAACACAAAACAACACATAAACTCCAAGTACATAGCTAAAACATATGGAAAATTGAAATAACCACAAGAGCCTCGGAAGTGAGATGAGACGGAATAGCTAGCGATGCTCCAAGTCACCGTAAACTCTTCTACCTGTTAACTGGACGACAAGAAAACCCAAGGTTTGTGGTGGTGAGTATAAAACTCAGCAGTAATATGAAAGATAATGCACATATAGCATAAATCTCATGAGATTCAACAATATACCATCTAAAGATACAACAGGTATACACCAGTATAATATATATATAGATGCATATACCAACTAAAAAACTGAAGAACGTAAGGTGCAGACATACCTGAAAGTCTGCTATGCTACACTCATCCAACTTGAGCATAAATCCACAATATACAACATGATGAGTAATACTTGTTGGGTTGATCCGTGAGGGAAAACTTCGCTTCCCACTTCAACTCGGTCGCTTGTTCATGGCGATCCCATCGATGTCCCCGGATTAAAAATTTAATCCTAGACAAAAGGGAACACCCAAGCAACCTTGTCATCGTCGTACTATTCGTTTGGAGTGGTCACTTGAACAAACTTGTTGTTCAAGCGACCTACCTCTATTCTACGAGTAGCCGTGGAATAGACGATGTACGGATCGCCGACTTTTATGTTTATGTTCGGGATCCAAGTATTATTTATCCACAAAACAGAATATATCATGCACATAATTGAAAAACAAATATAAACATGATACAAGAGAAAATAGAGAATCGATATACCTCTCGATCTTTTATTATATGACCTTCCTCCTTTCGAACGTCGTGTGGGCGACGATCTACCAAAAGTTGAAGCTCCTAGATCTCCAATCTTCCTTCCTTGCTCATTCTGAGCAAGAGGAAGAATAGAAACAAACCTCTTTTCGTTCTTTCAACAAACCACCAACCTCCAAGGTTGGAGCTTGCCGCCGACCAAGAGGGAAGAGGAGATTAAGGTGGAAACCGGCCAAGACACCAAGGGAAAGCCCTAAATCTTGTTTCCACTGGCCAAGGAGAAGGAAAAAGGGAAGCTTTGGCCGCCGGCCAAGGTGAGGAAGGAGCTGTTTGGGCGCCGGCAAGATTGAAGAAGAAGGAGATAAGGAAACTATTTCCTTATTTGGTGCCGCCAAGCTCCAAAACCCTAGCCCTTGCTTCTTGCCGCCAAGCTCCAAAACCCTTGCTTCTCTTGATTGTCCTCCATGCCAACCCTAAGCCTCCTTTTATAGATTTTAGGGATAAGCCTTGTTTTAATCTCCACCATTGGTTCTAGGGATTTAATCTCAACCGTCGGATCTAGTGATTTAATCTCAACCGTCGGATATAGAGATTTAATCTCTACCTTTGGATCTAGAGATTTGTTTCTATCTATTGGATCTAAGCTTCATGAGGTGTTAATAGGATACAATAGGGACCATGAGGAGTTGGATCTTGGCCACCCATGGATCAAGCCCACATAAAGTCCGATCCATTAATGATAATCCAATCAACTAAAGGATTATCATTAATCTACCTCACCAACCCCCATAAGTTAATATGGGCTCCATATATTATATGTACATTTTCTCCCCATGTTTAAGATCTCGAATGTCCGTCGATTAATTAATTTACTGACCATTAATTAATCAACATCTAACTCCATGAGTAGTACCACTCAACCTTTTCATCATGCCGGACCAAGTCCACCTGCAGGGTTTACATGATGAACCTTATGAGCTCCTCAAGGGGACATCATCATCCTAATATATAGGACATGGTTTCCTCCTATAATCAATGACACACCATATAAATAATATCATTTCCCAACTTACCGAGCCTATCGATTTAATCTATAAATCTCGCCCATTGGTAAATCAAAGAGATGAATACTAAGTATATGTGCCCGTTATTATATCGGGATTAAGAGTATGTACAATATAATATCTGAGGTCCGATTCGATTATGTAGCCAGCAATAAATCGAATCACCTCTAAGTCGGTCCTGCTCAATACACACAAAGTGCACTAGTGTGATTCTATGATCAAGACAAACCAATCCCATATCACACTACAACCATTCCAATGGTTTGTCTAAAGCCATCTCGGTTGTGAGCCTTTATTTATACTTTACAAGGAACCGATAACATGATCTCCCGTGTGACACCTCACACCATGTTATCTACAATGTAATGTATTAGACAATATGCATAGCCATAAAAATATGCAAACAATGATCATGTGATTCTTATTTCAAAATAAAGATGTTCATACAAAAGGTAGACTTTTCAGTATACATCCCAACAATCTCCCACTTATACTAAAAGACTATGATGTCCTCAAACTGCCATACATCTGATCCCCATTCCCTCCACATGCCTATCAAAAGCTCTCGCCGGAAGGGCCTTAGTGAAAGGATCTGCCAAGTTATCCTCTGATGCAATCTTGGCCACATCAACTTCTCCTCTCTTTACGATTTCTCGTATCAGGTGGTACTTGCGTTCTATGTGTTTACTAGCCTTATGGGCTCGTGGTTCCTTCGAGTTTGCAACTGCACCACTATTATCACAATAAATTGTGATAGTTATGGGCAAACCAGGAATCGCATTCAAGTCCATCAGGAAGTTCCTGAGCCACACAACTTCTTTGGCCGCCTCAGAGGCTGCCACATACTCTGCTTCCATGGTGGAGTCCGCCACACATTTCTGCTTAACACTCCTCCATACAATGGCTCCACCTCCCAAAGTAAACACAAAACCTAAGGTAGACTTACTGTTATCCCTATCAGATTGGAAGTCGGAATTCGTGTAACCCACAGGGAGTAATTGGTCTGCCTGGTAAACCAGCATATAATTCCTAGTCCTTCTCAGGTACTTCAATATATGATTTACCGCAGTCCAATGTCCCTGTCCTGGATTACTCTGATATCTACTGACCATGCCCACGACATAGCAGATATCTGGTCTCGTACATAACATCGCATACATGAGGCTTCCTACTGCCGAAGCATAAGGAACCGCCTTCATCTCCTCTATCTCCTCAGATGTTCTAGGACACATCTCCTTAGATAAAGGAACTCCATGCCTGAAAGGTAGAAAACCCTTCTTGGAGTTCTGCATGCTAAAACGATCCATAATCGTGTCTATGTATGAAGCTTGGGATAAGCACAATATCCTTTTCCTGCGATCTCTTATAACCTTGATCCCAAGGATGTGTCCCACTTCTCCTAAGTCCTACATATCAAACTGTTTGGACAACCATACCCTTACGTCCGATAACACCTTGATATTGTTGCCAATCAATAAAATGTCATCTACGTATAGTACAAGAAATACCACTACGTTTCCATCACATCTCTTGTATACACAAGACTCATTCGGACTTTGAATAAATCCAAAAGACTAGATTACTTCATCAAATCGGATGTTCCAAGACCTCGAAGCTTGCTTCAATCCATAAATGGACCGATTAAGCTTACATACAAGATGCTCTTTGCCCTTCGCAATGAATCCCTCTGGTTGCTTCATATAGATGTCTTCCTCAAGACTTCCATTCAGGAAAGCTGTCTTGACATCCATCTGCCACACCTCATAATCCATATGAGCTGCTATGCATAAGAGAATCTGGATAGACTTAAGCATGGCTACCGGCGAAAAGGTCTCCTCATAATCGATACCCTTTTTCTGAGTATAACCCCTTCTCAACAAGCCTCGCTTTGAAGGTCTCAACCTTCCCATCTATTCCTCTCTTTCTTTTTTAGATCCACTTGCATCCAATGGTTTTTACACCATCGGGTGGTTCCACTAGCTCCTAGACTTGATTTGAATCCATAGATTCAATCTCAGTATTCATTGCACTTTGCCAAGATGCTGCATTTATATCTTGGATTGCCTCATCATATGTCCAGGGATCAGGTTCATGTTCTCCAGGGAACAAATCAGAAGATTCTCCCAAGAACATGAATCTATCAGGCTGTCTAACAACCCTCCCACTACGACGAGGTATCTCCTGTGTATCCTCTGTGATACGTGGTGCAGTGACTTGTGGTATATCCTCATATATCGGTGGTACTGAAGAAGTGACTTCCCCTTTTAATTCCTCCAGAATAATTTTACTCTTGGGCTTGTGGCTCATCACATAGTCTTCCTCTAGAAATCTGGTGTTCATGCTAATGATCACCCTTTTATCTCTAGGACTATAAAACAAACCACCCTTCGTTCCTCTAGGATAGCCAATGAACATGCGTACTTCTATACGAGGTTCCAAATTACCAGCATCTGCCTTCAGCACATGTGCTGGACTCCCCCATATCCGAATATGTCTTAGACTAGGCTTTCGCCTAATCCACAACTCTGTGGGAGTAGAATGCACTGATTTAGATAGAACCAAGTTCAGAATGTACACCGCCGTATCTAGAGCATATCCCCAGAACGAATCTGGCAACTCAGAATAACTCATCTTCGATCTAACCATCTCCATAAGAGTCCTATTCATTCGCTCTGCTACACTATTCTGCTGGGGTGTGTCAGGTGCAGACAATTGGGATTGAATCCCAGCCTCTGATAAGTAGTTCCTAAACTCTCCCAAGAGGTACTCACCACCATGATCAGATCGTAGTGTCTTGATACTTTTACCTTGACGTTTCTCCACATCAGCCTTGAATTCTTTGAACTTATCGAAGCATTCAGACTTGCAGCGCATCAGGTAAATGTATCCATATCTTGAGTAATCATCTATAAAAGAGATGAAATACTCAAAAACACCTCTAGCCTGGATAGTCATAGGACCACACAAATCAGAATGAACCAATTCTAACACATCTTTAGCTCTATACCCCTTGGCCTTAAAATGCCTCTTGGTCATTTTACCCTCCAAGCAAGATTCGCAGGTTGAAAAATCTTCCACCACTAATGAACCCAAAGGTCCATCAGCTATCAACCTTTGAATTCTGCTTAGGTTAATATGACCAAGCCTAAGATGCCAAAGATATGTTTGGTTCATCTTCGAAGGTTCTTTTCTCTTATTGGAATTAGAAGATGAGTTATTAACTTCAATTTGCATCGTGGGAGGTTTTGGTTCAAGTGTGTATAGATTTCCTATCAATGCACTTGAACAGATAATGTCCCTATTCCTTTTTAAACAACTCTGTCATTAAAAGAAATAGAATATCCATCCATAAACAATTTAGAAACCGAAATTAAATTATTGCAGACATGATCAGTGACTCCCATATCTACACACCAGGTGCCGATAGATAACACCGCTAAACATGTTTCAACGACTAGACCAAAAGATATACCTTTGTTTTGCTTGCGGTTGGGGCAGTTCTTCTTCCAGTGTCCAGTCTACTTACAAGTGAAGCACTTGCCTTTCGGATTCTTCACTCCTTTCTGAGTACCTCCCACCGCCTTTGCCCTAGTTTGTTTCTTCTTCTTCTTGCCTTTCGACTTAGAAGTAGAAACCTTTTGGGTCACCATGGCATGTGCCTGAGCACTCTGACGAAATAACCCCTCTGCCGCCTGAAGTTCTGTCAGAAGCTCCGCCAACGAATACAACCTCTTGTTCATGTTGTAGTTCAGGCGAAATTGCTCAAAACTCCTAGGTAGAGACTGGAGTATGATATCGACCTGGGTTTCCCAATCGATCTCAGCTCCAAGGACCTCCAACTCATTCAAATGAGCCATCATCTTGAGAACATGATCCCTTACGGGTGTTCCCTCGATCATGGTGGTCGTCATCAAGTTTCTCATGGCTTCTTGCCTCGTAGCCCGATTCTGGTGTCCGAAAAGGTCTTTGAGATTGAGCATCATGTCATAAGCTGTGGGCATGACTTGATGCTGATGTTGCAGTACATTTGACATAGATGCCAAAATGTAACACCGTGCCATTGTTGGGATCTCTTTATGCAAAATAGCATATGCGCAACGGAAAAATTAGGATCCCTTCCATGTGATCCTTGCGAAAGAAAAACTCGTACAAAAATAAATTTCTCAAAAGAAAACCTATCTTATAGGAGAGTTCTACCTTTGTTGCGTTCCCTTTGCAATCCCGCTTTTCCTTGGATGTGTTGGATCTTTTAGCACGTTCAAATGTCCGTGCCTCTATATGTATCCACACGAGCAAGCTCTTGTCTCACAAAAGAAAACTAGAAGATCTCTCCTTTACTTCTTGCTAGAGAAGTCCCTAAAGGAGAGGAAGGTAGGGAAGAAGAGAAAGGAAGAAGAAGACTACTCTTCTTGCTAGCTTAGACCCACAAAACCACACAACAAAAGCCTCTCCCACCAAGCTCTCACCAAGCCTTAAGCACCAACTCAACTCCTTTGGCCGGCCACCCCATGGGGTGTTTTATAGGATTTGAAAAACCTTTCATCTCCTATCACATTCAATGCAATCAATGGCATTGAAAGATAATTAAACAAGGAGTTATCCTCCTTGTTTTGGCCGGCCACATGTGGAGGAAATCCAAGGGTCAAAACCCTTTGTCTCCTTCCAACTCATCAAGCTTAGGTGGCATGACGTGGCATGATTTAGGTGGTACGCTTATGTGGTATCCATGGATGCTGAATAAGCAATACGTTCAATAAGCTTATGTTATCATATTGAATTAATCTCATTAAATCAATAAGGTAACATATTGAATTAATCTTATTAAATCAATTAAGCTTAGCATATTGAATTAATCTCATTAAATCAATAAGCTAAAATTCTCTTTAAGCTTAAAGTCCAAAAACCATTTTGTACTTAAGCTTATTCCCAAATTATTCTAGTCAAACTAGAGAATGCACTTTCTTCTAATCATGCTCTTTGTGTGTGACCCTATAGGCTCTCATAACGTTGGCAGTGGATCTAAACTCTTTTAGATACACAAGCAATGGGCGACATCTAGCAATACATCATTGCTACCCAAGTTACGAGATAAGTCAAGATCCGACTAACCTTTCCGTGACTACTATAATGTATGACCGTGTCCTTCTATCCTTGATATCGATTGACCAATGAGGCATAGGCGTGTCATCCTCGATCAATCTATGTGTTTCTTGATCCTCGAGTAAACTAACTCAAACAAATGAGCTCAATATCTCATATTGACTCATTCGAGCATGGCCATGCGTTTTAGTAGTTCTACTCAATCAAGGGGCCACAGATATCACTCCCGTCATATGGGAGGATAGATCCCATCTACATCACTCACATCCCTCCGCATAATTTGTTATATACCCGATGTCGCCTTTATGGTCCACCCTATTACGGGTGACGTTTGTGATACCAAAGTACATAACTCCTTATGTAGGGAATCGTAGTGACTTCAGGTTTGAGGACTATTCATACCAATAGTCACATGAGAAAGTTTATGACACTCATATGACGATCCATGAAACTTTCTCATGGCGGGTCAGTTCAGTATATATTCTCTAATATATACTCATGTGTCAACTTGATATCATATATCCATGACTTGTGAGATCAAGTCATCAATTGACCTACATGCTAGTCTTTATGTATTAATATTGCCCTTGCATATTAATACTTGACTAGGAACATTTAGGAAAGTGTTCTCTACAGCCTCTCATAATCAATTCTGCCAATTGATGTGCTGTAGATAAGAACCTACTTTTCTAGGGCATTATTATATATTTAATTTAGCTGGCACAAGCAAGACGTAAATATATAATAACCAATCCTTTGCCTTTATAGAATATGATACAAAATGTTCCCTATTCAACCATCACATGTTTGGTTCTAGGGCTATAACTAACAATCTCCCACTAGCACTAGTACCAATCACTATGATATCTAATACCTAGTGACCTAGTGTGACCATCATGCTTCCTCTGTGCCAAAGCCTTGGTCAATGGATTTGCGATGTTAGCTTCTGTCGGTACTCTGCATATCCTCACATCTCCTCTATCGATGATCTCTCGAATGAGATGGAAGCGCCGCAGTATGTGTTTGGTCCGCTGATGTGATCGAGGTTCCTTAGCCTGTGCAATAGCCCCATTGTTGTCACAATAGAGGTCTATTGGATCTGCAATGCTAGGAACTACTCCAAGTTCACTGATGAACTTGCGGAGCCAAACAACCTCCTTTCTTTGCGCATCGAGACGCGCAATATATACTCGGCTTGTAGAATCAAGAATCGTGTCACCTTGAACTTTTCCGACTCGGCTCCATCATTCAGGCAAAACACGTACCCCGATTGCGATCTATAGTCATCCTTGTCTGTTTGGAAGCTTGCATCACTGTAACAGTTTACAGTTAGCTCCTCATTGCCTCCAAATATCAGGAAATATTCTTTCGTTCTTCGTAAGTATTTAAGAATATTTTTGACTGCAATCCAGTGACTTTCACCTGGATCCGACTGGTATCTACTCGTCATGCTCAAAGCATACGAGACGTCAGGACGAGTACAAAGCATGGCGTACATGATAGACCCTATAGCAGATGCATAAGGGATCTTATCCATGCGATCTCTCTCCTCCTTAGAAGAGGGACATTGAGTCTTCGAAAGACTCACACCATGTGATAAAGGCAGAAATCCTTTCTTGGAATTTTGTAGAGCAAAACGATCTAGCACTTTATCAATGTATGTACTCTGACTTAGGCCAAGTAATCTTTTAGATCTATCTCTATAGATCTTGATGCCTAAAATATAGGCAGCTTCACCTAAGTCTTTCATCGAGAAACAATTCCCTAACCACATCTTCACAGACTGGAGTGAGGGAATATCATTTCCGATGAGAAGTATGTCATCTACATACAGGACAAGAAATACAACTGTGCTCCCACTATTTCTCTTGTAGACACAAGGTTCATCTTCATTCTTGATGAAACCAAACTCCTTGATTGCATCATCGAATCGAAGATTCCAGCTTCGAGAGGCTTGCTTTAGTCCATAAATGGACCTTTGCAGTTTGCATACCTTTCCAGGATGCTTTGGATCTTCAAAACCCTCAGGCTGTGTCATGTACATATCCTCGAGTAGCTTTCCATTCAGAAAAGCGGTTTTGACATCCATCTGCCAGATCTCATAATCGTGGTAGGCTGCAATAGCAAGTATGATCCGAATGGATTTAAGCATCGCAACTGGTGAAAAGGTTTCATCATAGTCAATACCATGAATTTGTTTGAATCCTTTAGCCACCAATCTACCTTTATAGGTATGCTTATTACCATCCATGTCAGTCTTTACTTTAAAGACCCACTTACACCTAATAGGTTTTACCCCTTCAGGTGGATCAACCAAAGTCCATACTTGGTTAGTGTACATGGATTCCATTTCGGATCTCATGGCCTCTAGCCATTTCTCGGAATCTGGGCTCATCATAGCTTCTTGATAGGATGTAGGCTCGTCAAGATCGACAAGCAATACTTCACCGTTTTTAGTCAAGAGAAAAGAATATCTCTCGGGTTGACGACGGATCCTATCAGATCTACGAAGAGGTTGGTTACTTGAACAGGTGTTTGCTCCACAACTCTTTGGGCAACTATTTCCTCATCCACAACACTTTGTGGTGCCTGTTCATTTTCCATCAAAGCCTTAGTGTTATCTTCATCCTGAATTTCTTCAAGATGAATTTTACTCCCACTAGTTTTTCTAGAAATAAATTCTCTTTCTAGAAAGACAGCATTTCTGGCAACAAACACCTTGCCATGTGTGGGATTGTAAAAGTAATATCCCTTAGTTTCCTTGGGATATCCTACAAAATAACACTTATCTGATTTGGGTCCTAGTTTATCTGAGACTTGACGTCTAACATAAGCTTCACAACCCCAAATCTTTATAAAAGACATTTTGGGACTCTTCCCAGTCCATAACGTATATGGTGTCTTTTCTATGGCTTTTGATGGGACGCGATTAAGTGTGAAAGCGGCTGTTTCTAGAGCTAAACCCTTAAAGGAAGTAGGTAGATCAGTCTGGCTCATCATTGATCGTACCATATCTAATAGAGTACGATTTATCCTTTCAGATACACCATTCCATTGTGGTGTTCTAGGTGGAGTGAGTTGGGATATTATCCCACACTCAGCCAGGTGATGACGAAATTCTTGACTAAGATATTCACCACCTTGATCTGATCGAAGTAGCTTAATACGCTTACCAAGTTGGTTTTGTACTTCATTCTTGAATTCTTTGAACTTTTCAAAGGATTCTGACTTATGTCTCATCAAATATAAGTAGCCAAATCTACTCATATCATCAGTGAAAGTAATAAAGTACTTATAGCCTCCTCTGGCTTCGACATTGAAAGGGCCACATACATCAGTATGTATGAGTCCTAACAAGTCCGTCGCTCTCTCGCCATGTCCACTAAATGGAGTTTTAGTCATCTTTCCTAAAAGACAAGATTCGCATACCTCATATGATTCAAAATCAAATGAGTCCAATAATCCATCTTTATGGAGTTGGGATATGCGTTTTTCATTTATGTGACCTAGGCGACAGTGCCAGAGATATGTTTGGTTCAAATCATTCGATTTGAACCGTTTGTTGTTTACGTTATAAATTGGGTTTTCTAAATCTAGAACATAGAGACCATTCATAAGTGGTGCATTACAATAGAACATTTCATTCAAATAAATGGAACAACATTTGTCCTTTATTATAAAAGAGAAGTTTTTCTTGTCTAAACAAGATACAGAGATTATGTTCTTTGTTAATGCAGGTACATAAAAGCACTCCTCTAGTTCTAAGATAAGCCTAGTGGGCAAAGACAAAAAATATGTTCCTACAGCTACAGCAGCAACTTTTGCGCCATTGCCTACTCGTAGGTCCACTTCGCCTTTTGCCATTAGTCTACTATTTCTCAGTCCCTGCACATTAGTACAAATGTGAGATGCACATCCGGTATCTAATACCCATGTAGAAGAAATAGATAGATTAACTTCTATAACGTGTATACCTGAGGCAGAAGTCCCACTTCTTTTATTCTTTACTTCCTCAAGGTAGACTTTGCAGTTCCGCTTCCAGTGTCTAGTCTCACCGCAATGGAAACAGTCCCCTTCCTTAGGTACTTTACCTTTACCCTTTGAAGTGGATGAATTGGCCTTGCCTTTGGCTTGGGTCTTACCCTTGCCTTTGCGCTTACCTTTGACCTTCTTGACCATTAGTACATTACTAACTTTCTTTTTGAGATTCGGTTGTGATTCTTAACATCTTTGAGAATCTCAGGCAAAGGTTTATCAATTTCATTCATGTTATAATTCATGACGAATTGATTATATGCTTCCGGCAACGATTGCAGGATAACATCGGTTGCCAATTCTTGGCTCAATGGAAAACCTAGTCTTTCAAGGTTCTCAACGTACCCAATCATTTTAAGTATGTGAGTTCCTACAGGTGTTCCTTCTTGCATCTTGCATGCAAAAAGAGCCTTAGACACTTTAAAATGCTCGTGCCTAGCTTGTCCTTGATATAGTTGTTTTAAATGCTCAACCATATCATAGGCATCCATGTTCTCATGTTGCTTCTGAAGCTCAGAGTTCATGGTGGCAAGCATAAGACATGACACATCTAATGCGTCATCTTGATGCTTCTTATAAGCATCTTTTTCAGCACGAGTGGCCGCATGGGCGGGTGTTTCAGGGATAGACTGCTCTAGGACATATAGTTTACGTTCTTGCTTGAGGATAATCCTCAAGTTCCTATACCAGTCTAGAAAGTTAGCTCCATTGAGCTTGTCTTTCTCAAGGACAGATCGCAAGTTGAGGGGGTGTGTCGTGTTAGATGACATGGTGATCTACAACATTAAAATGCAAAATTAAGTATCATACCTAAGTCATTTAATTAGGCCTTTAATTAAATGAGGCTCCCACTAAATTCTCATAGCTTTGATATGAGCTAATTATTGATGTAGGCAAACACATTTTGCTTACATCATTAGCTTCTATTTAGCTATAAATTTATATGGGATAAAGATCCACATCATAATTCGTCTTGAGTTAGCTTTGGCTAATCGCCCAAGACGTAGTATGATTAGGTAGGCAATCTTTTGCCAATTACATCTGATGTAACTCTTTAATAGTTTTGGTTAAGTTTAGATTAGTTTAGTGCTTATTCCTAAACTAGCTTCCAGGCTGTGGCGAGGCACAGAGGCCTTCATTGATATCGGAGCAACGACCACTTCTAAGACAAAGCTGATGTTCGGAAATCACACAAAACTAATTTTTAAAACTTATGTTCAAAGCTAATATATGCCTCTACTTTCTTAATTAAGTCTTAACCAAGTTTGATAGCGGGACATCACGCTTGTCCACTCGCACTCTTCCAAGATAAAATGCATTGCTTTGCTTTGGCAAACCCAATAACAAATGATCGAGGAAGTAGTGAGTACCAAACTTTGGTAGGCATATCGTTTAGACTTATTAAGAAATAAACTTAAACATGCATCACATACATATTAGCATACATCACATATAAGATAAATTAACATGCATCACATACATATTAGCATACTAAGCGTGTCATGGTTATGGCCCTTATTCTACAATCTTCTCAAGCCAATGAGAAGATTGATTGGTCAACCTAGGGATAGCATCTTCTCCCAAGTGCTTCCTTTTGGTTGTCGTGTGTTGTTGACTTCCTCCTTGTAACATCATCTTCCAATGGACCCTCCATCTTTATTTTGTATATTACAAAAGGAGAAATACTCGAGTTACATTCGAGTCTAAAACTAATTTTACAACAAGATTTTTTTTTAGGAGAAAGGCACGACTCGCAGGCCGTATTAAGAATTACAACACACATTCACAAACATTTTGGGACTAGGCCATAACCATGCACCATGTCATTTTTAACTTTTAAAAGACATCGGATATTTTATTATGTTTGAAAAATTGCTAATGCAATTATCAACTCATAATAAAATTTATCCTACTTCTATATCATATATAAAATAGAGAAAAACTATTTTTATACGATCTTTCATAAGTGGCTCGATACACCAGGGATCTCTTTATGCAAAATAGCATATAGCGGAAAAATTAGGATCCTTCCAAGTGATCCTTGCGAAAGAAAAACTCGTATAAAAGTAAGTTTCTCTAAAACCAAACCTATCTTATAGGAGAGTTCTACCTTTGTTGCGTGCCCTTTGCAATCCCGCTTTTCCTTGGATGTGTTGGATCTTTTAGCACGTTCAAATGTCCGTGCCTCTATATGTATCCACACGAGCAAGCTCTTGTCTCACAAAAGAAAACTAGAAGATCTCTCCTTTACTTCTTGCTAGAGAAGTCCCTAAAGGAGAGGAAGGTAGGGAAGAAGAGAAAGGAAGAAGAAGACTACTCTTCTTGCTAGCTTACACTCACAAAACCACACAACAAAAGCCTCTCCCACCAAGCTCTCACCAAGCCTTAAGCACCAACTCAACTCCTTTGGCCGGCCACCCCATGGGGTGTTTTATAGGATTTGAAAAACCTTTCATCTCCTATCACATTCAATGCAATCAATGGCATTGAAAGATAATTAAACAAGGAGTTATCCTCTTTGTTTTGGCCGGCCACATGTGGAGGAAATCCAAGGGTCAAAACCCTTTGTCTCCTTCCAACTCATCAAGCTTAGGTGGCATGCTTATGTGGCATGCTTAGGTGGCATGCTTAGGTGGCATGCTTATGTGGCATTCATGGATGTTGAATTAATCTTATTAATTCAATAAGCTTATGTTATCATATTGAATTAATCTCATTAAATCAATAAGGTAACATATTGAATTAATCTTATTAAATCAATTAAGCTTAGCATATTGAATTAATCTCATTAAATCAATAAGCTAAAATTCTCTTTAAGATTAAAGTCCAAAAACCATTTTGTACTTAAGCTTATTCCCAAATTATTCTAGTCAAACTAGAATGCACTAATTCTTCTAATCATGCTCTTTGTGTGTGACCCTATAGGCTCTCATAACGTTGGCAGTGGATCTAAACTCTTTTAGATACACAAGCAATGAGCGGCATCTAGCAATACATCATTGCTACCCAAGTTACGAGATAAGTCAAGATCCGACTAACCTTTCCGTGACTACTATAATGTATGACCGTGTCCTTCTATCCTTGATATCAGATTGACCAATGAGGCATAGACCGTGTCATCCTCGATCAATCTATGTGTTTCTTGATCCCTGAGTAAACTAACTCAAACAAATGAGCTCAATATCTCATATTGACTCATTCGAGCAAGGCCATGCGTTTTAGTAGTTCTACTCAATCAAGGGGCCCATAGATATCACTCCCGTCATATGGGAGGGATAGATCCCATCTACATCACTCACATCCCTCCGCATAATTTGTTATATACCCAGTAATCGCCTTTATGGTCCACCCTGTTACGGGTGACGTTTGACGATACCAAAGTACATAACTCCTTATGTAGGGAATCGTAGTGACTTCAGGTTTGAGGACTATTCATACCAATAGTCACATGAGAAAGTTTATGACACTCATATGACGATCCATGAAACTTTCTCATGGCGGGTCAGTTCAGTATATATTCTCTAATATATACTCATGTGTCAACTTGATATCATATATCCATGACTTGTGAGATCAAGTCATCAATTGACCTACATGCTAGTCTTTATGTATTAATATTGCCCTTGCATATTAATACTTGATTAGGAACATTTAGGAAAGTGTTCTCTACAGCCTCTCATAATCAATTCTGCCAATTGATGTGTTGTAGATAAGAACCTACTTTTCTAGGGCATTATTATATATTTAATTTAGCTGGCACAAGCAAGACGTAAATATATAATAACCAATCCTTTGCCTTTATAGAATATGATACAAAATGTTCCCTATTCAACCATCACATGTTTGGTTCTAGGGCTATAACTAACAATCTCCCACTAGCACTAATACCAATCACTATGATATCTAATACCTAGTGACCTAGTGTGACCATCATGCTTCCTCTGTGCCAAAGCCTTGGTCAATGGATCTGCGATGTTAGCTTCTGTCGGTACTCTGCATATCCTCACATCTCCTCTATCGATGATCTCTCGAATGAGATGGAAGCGCCGCAGTATGTGTTTGGTCCGCTGATGTGATCGAGGTTCCTTAGCCTTGCAATAGCCCCATTGTTGTCACAATAGAGGTCTATTGGATCTGCAATGCTAGGAACTACTCCAAGTTCACTGATGAACTTGCAGAGCCAAACAGCCTCCTTTGCTGCATCAGACACAGCAATATACTCGGCTTCTGTTGTAGAATCAGCAACTGTGTCCTGCTTCGAACTCTTCCATCTCACAGCTCCATCATTCAGGCAAAACACGTACCCCAATTGCGATCTATAGTCATCCTTGTCTGTTTGGAAGCTTGCATCACTGTAACCCTTTACAGTTAGCTCCTCATTGCCTCCAAATATCAGGAAATATTCTTTCGTTCTTCGTAAGTATTTAAGAATATTTTTGACTGCTATCCAGTGACTTTCACCTGGATCCGACTGGTATCTACTCGTCATGCTCAAAGCATACGAGACGTCAGGACGAGTACAAAGCATGGCGTACATGATAGACCCTATAGCAGATGCATAAGGGATCTTATCCATGCGATCTCTCTCCTCCTTAGAAGAGGGACATTGAGTCTTCGAAAGACTCACACCATGTGATAAAGGCAGAAATCCTTTCTTGGAATTTTGCATAGCAAAACGATCTAGCACTTTATCAATGTATGTACTCTGACTTAGGCCAAGTAATCTTTTAGATCTATCTCTATAGATCTTGATGCCTAAAATATAGGCAGCTTCACCTAAGTCTTTCATCGAGAAACAATTCCCTAACCACATCTTCACAGACTGGAGTGAGGGAATATCATTTCCGATGAGAAGTATGTCATCTACATACAAGACAAGAAATACAACTGTGCTCCCACTATTTCTCTTGTAGACACAAGGTTCATCTTCATTCTTGATGAAACCAAACTCCTTGATTGCATCATCGAATCGAAGATTCCAGCTTCGAGAGGCTTGCTTTAGTCCATAAATGGACCTTTGCAGTTTGCATACCTTTCCAGGATGCTTTGGATCTTCAAAACCCTCAGGCTGTGTCATGTACATATCCTCGAGTAGCTTTCCATTCAGAAAAGCGGTTTTGACATCCATTTGCCAGATCTCATAATCGTGGTAGGCTGCAATAGCAAGTATGATCCGAATGGATTTAAGCATCGCAACTGGTGAAAAGGTTTCATCATAGTCAATACCATGAATTTGTTTGAATCCTTTAGCCACCAATCTACCTTTATAGGTATGCTTATTACCATCCATGTCAGTCTTTACTTTAAAGACCCACTTACACCCAATAGGTTTTACCCCTTCAGGTGGATCAACCAAAGTCCATACTTGGTTAGTGTACATGGATTCCATTTCGGATCTCATGGCCTCTAGCCATTTCTCGGAATCTGGGCTCATCATAGCTTCTTGATAGGATGTAGGCTCGTCAAGATCGACAAGCAATACTTCACCGTTTTCAGTCAAGAGAAAAGAATATCTCTCGGGTTGACGACGGATCCTATCAGATCTACGAAGAGGTTGGTCTACTTGAACAGGTGTTTGCTCCACAACTCTTTGGGCAACAATTTCCTCATCCACAACACTTTGTGGTGCCTGTTCATTTTCCATCAAAGCCTTAGTGTTATCTTCATCTTGAATTTCTTCAAGATGAATTTTACTCCCACTAGTTTTCTAGAAATAAATTCTCTTTCTAGAAAGACAGCATTTCTGGCAACAAACACCTTGCCATGTGTGGGATTGTAAAAGTAATATCCCTTAGTTTCCTTGGGATATCCTACAAAATAACACTTATCTGATTTGGGTCCTAGTTTATCTGAGACTTGACGTCTAACATAAGCTTCACAACCCCAAATCTTTATAAAAGACATTTTGGGACTCTTCCATCCATACGTGTATGGTGTCTTTTCTACGGCTTTTGATGGGGACGCGATTAAGTGTAGCGGTACTGTCTCTAGAGCTAAACCCCAAAAGGAAGTAGGTAGATCAGTCTGGCTCATCATTGATCGTACCATATCTAATAGAGTACGATTTCTCCTTTCAGATACACCATTCCATTGTGGTGTTCCAGGTGGAGTGAGTTGGGATATTATCCCACACTCGGCCAGTGATCACGAAACTCTTGACTAAGGTATTCACCACCTCGATCCGATCGAAGTAGCTTAATATCGCTTACCAAGTTGGTTTTGTACTTCATTCTTGAATTCTTTGAACTTTTCAAAGGATTCGACTTATGTCTCATCAAATATAAGTAGCCAAATCTACTCATATCATCGGTGAAAGTAATAAAGTACTTATAGCCTCCTCGGCCCGACATTGAAAGGGCCACATACATCAGTATGTATGAGTCCTAACAAGTCCGTCGCTCTCTCGCCATGTCCACTAAATGGAGTTTTAGTCATCTTTCCTAAAAGACAAGATTCGCATACCTCATATGATTCAAAATCAAATGAGTCCAATAATCCATCTTTATGGAGTTGGGATATCGTTTTTCATTTATGTGACCTGGCGGCGATGGTTGGAGATATGTTTGGTTCAAATCATTCGATTTGAACCGTTTGGTATTTACGTTATAAATTGGGTTTTCTAAATCTAGAACATAGAGACCATTCATAAGTGGTGCATTACAATAGAACATTTCATTCAAATAAATGGAACAACATTTGTCCTTTATTATAAAAGAGAAGTTTTTCTTGTCTAAACAAGATACAGAGATTATGTTCTTTGTTAATGCAGGTACATAAAAGCACTCCTCTAGTTCTAAGATAAGCCCAGTGGGCAAAGACAAAGAATATGTTCCTACAGCTACAGCAGCAACTTTTGCGCCATTGCCTACTCGTAGGTCCACTTCGCCTTTTGCCATTAGTCTACTATTTCTCAGTCCCTGCACATTAGTACAAATGTGAGATGCACATCCGGTATCTAATACCCATGTAGAAGAAATAGATAGATTAACTTCTATAACGTGTATACCTGAGGCAGAAGTCCCACTTCTTTTATTCTTTACTTCCTCAAGGTAGACTTTGCAGTTCCGCTTCCAGTGTCCAGTCTCACCGCAATGGAAACAGTCCCCTTCCTTAGGTACTTTACCTTTACCCTTTGAAGTGGATGAATTGGCCTTGCCTTTGGCTTGGGTCTTACCCTTGCCTTTGCGCTTACCTTTGCCCTTCTTGACCATTAGTACATTACTAACTTTCTTTTTGAGATTCGGTTCAGCAGTTCTTAACATGCTGAGAATCTCAGGCAAAGGTTTATCAATTTCATTCATGTTATAATTCATGACGAATTGATTATATGCTTCCGGCAACGATTGCAGGATAACATCGGTTGCCAATTCTTGGCTCAATGGAAAACCTAGTCTTTCAAGGTTCTCAACGTACCCAATCATTTTAAGTACGTGAGTTCCTACAGGTGTTCCTTCTTGCATCTTGCATGCAAAAAGAGCCTTAGACACTTCAAAACGCTCGTGCCTAGCTTGTCCTTGATATAGTTGTTTTAAATGCTCAACCATATCATAGGCATCCATGTTCTCATGTTGCTTCTGAAGCTCAGAGTTCATGGTGGCAAGCATAAGACATGACACATCTAATGCGTCATCTTGATGCTTCTTATAAGCATCTTTTCAAAGATGAGTGGCCGCAGGGGCGGGTGTTTCAGGGATAGACTGCTCTAGGACATATAGTTTACGTTCTTGCTTGAGGATAATCCTCAAGTTCCTATACCAGTCTAGAAAGTTAGCTCCATTGAGCTTGTCTTTCTCAAGGACAGATCGCAAGTTGAGGGGGTGTGTCGTGTTAGATGACATGGTGATCTACAACATTAAAATGCAAAATTAAGTATCATACCTAAGTCATTTAATTAGGCCTTTAATTAAATGAGGCTCCCACTAAATTCTCATAGCTTTGATATGAGCTAATTATTGATGTAGGCAAACACATTTTGCTTACATCATTAGCTTCTATTTAGCTATAAATTTATATGGGATAAAGATCCACATCATAATTCATCTTGAGTTAGCTTTGGCTAATTGCCCAAGACGTAGTATGATTAGGTAGGCAATCTTTTTCCAATTACATCTGATGTAACTCTTTAATAGTTTTGGTTAAGTTTAGATTAGTTTAGTGCATATTCCTAAACTAGCTTCCAGGCTGTGGCGAGGCACAGAGGGCTTCTTTGATATCAGAGCAACGACCACTTCTAAGACAAAGCTGATGTTCGGAAATCACACAAAACTAATTTTTAAAACTTATGTTCAAAGCTAATATATGCCTCTACTTTCTTAATTAAGTCTTAACCAAGTTTGATAGCGGGACATCACGCTTGTCCACTCGCACTCTTCCAAGATAAAATGCATTGCTTTGCTTTGGCAAACCCAATAACAAATGATCGAGGAAGTAGTGAGTACCAAACTTTGGTAGGCATATCGTTTAGACTTATTAAGAAATAAACTTAAACATGCATCACATACATATTAGCATACATCACATATAAGCTAAATTAACATGCATCACATACATATTAGCATACTAAGCGTGTCATGGTTATGGCCCTTATTCTACAATCTTCTCAAGCCAATGAGAAGATTGATTGGTCAACCTAGGGATAGCATCTTCTCCCAAGTGCTTCCTTTTGGTTGTCGTGTGTTGTTGACTTCCTCCTTGTAACATCATCTTCCAATGGACCCTCCATCTTTATTTTGTATATTACAAAAGGAGAAATACTCGAGTTACATTCGAGTCTAAAACTAATTTTACAACAAGATTTTTTTAGGAGAAAGGCACGACTGCAGCCGTATTAAGAATTACAACACACATTCACAAACATTTTGGGACTAGGCCATAACCATGCACCATGTCATTTTTAACTTTTAAAAGACATCGGATATTTTATTATGTTTGAAAAATTGCTAATGCAATTATCAACTCATAATAAAATTTATCCTACTTCTATATCATATACAAAATAGAGAAAACTATTTTTATAATCGATCTTTCGCAAGTGGCTCGATACCACTTGTTGGGATCTCTTTATGCAAAATAGCATATGCGCGGAAAAATTAGGATCCCTTCCAAGTGATCCTTGCAAAAGAAAAACTTCGTAAAAAATAAATTTCTCAAAAGAAAACCTATCTTATAGGAGAGTTCTACCTTTGTTGCGTGCCCTTTGCAATCCCGCTTTTCCTTGGATGTGTTGGATCTTTTAGCACGTTCAAATGTCCGTGCCTCTATATGTATCCACACGAGCAAGCTCTTGTCTCACAAAAGAAAACTAGAAGATCTCTCCTTTACTTCTTGCTAGAGAAGTCCCTAAAGGAGAGGAAGGTAGGGAAGAAGAGAAAGGAAGAAGAAGACTACTCTTCTTGCTAGCTTACACTCACAAAACCACACAACAAAAGCCTCTCCCACCAAGCTCTCACCAAGCCTTAAGCACCAACTCAACTCCTTTGGCCGGCCACCCCATGGGGTGTTTTATAGGATTTGAAAAACCTTTCATCTCCTATCACATTCAATGCAATCAATGGCATTGAAAGATAATTAAACAAGGTGTTATCCTCCTTGTTTTGGCCGGCCACATGTGGAGGAAATCCAAGGGTCAAAACCCTTTGTCTCCTTCCAACTCATCAAGCTTAGGTGGCATGCTTAGGTGGCATGCTTAGGTGGCATGCTTATGTGGCATTCATGGATGTTGAATTAATCTTATTAATTCAATAAGCTTATGTTATCATATTGAATTAATCTCATTAAATCAATAAGGTAACATATTGAATTAATCTTATTAAATCAATTAAGCTTAGCATATTGAATTAATCTCATTAAATCAATAAGCTAAAATTCTCTTTAAGCTTAAAGTCCAAAAACCATTTTGTACTTAAGCTTATTCCCAAATTATTCTAGTCAAACTAGAATGCACTAATTCTTCTAATCATGCTCTTTGTGTGTGACCCTATAGGCTCTCATAACGTTGGCAGTGGATCTAAACTCTTTTAGATACACAAGCAATGAGCGACATCTAGCAATACATCACCCAAGTTCTGAGATAAGTCAAGATCCGACTAACCTTTCCGTGACTACTATAATATATGACCGTGTCCTTCTATCCTTGATATCAGATTGACCAATGAGGCATAGACCGTGTCATCCTCGATCAATCTATGTGTTTCTTGATCCCTGAGTAAACTAACTCAAACAAATGAGCTCAATATCTCATATTGACTCATTCGAGCATGGCCATGCTTTTTAGTAGTTCTACTCAATCAAGGCCCATGAGATATCACTCCGTCCATATGGGAGGGATAGATCCCATCTACATCACTCACATCCCTCCGCATAATTTGTTATATACCCGAATCGCTTTATGGTCCACCTGCAACGGGTGACGTTTGACGATACCAAAGTACATAACTCCTTATGTAGGGAACCGTAGTGACTTCAGGTTTGAGGACTATTCATACCAATAGTCACATGAGAAAGTTTATGACACTCATATGACGATCCATGAAACTTTCTCATGGCGGTCGGGCCAAGATATATTCTCTAATATATACCCATGTGTCAACTTGATATCATATATCCATGACTTGTGAGATCAAGTCATCAATTGACCTACATGCTAGTCTTTATGTATTAATATTGCCCTTGCATATTAATACTTGACTAGGAATATTTAGGAAAGTGTTCTCTACAGCCTCTCATAATCAATTCTGCCAATTGATGTGCTGTAGATAAGAACCTACTTTTCTAGAGCATTATTATATATTTAATTTAGCTGGCACAAGCAAGACGTAAATATATAATAACCAATCCTTTGCCTTTATAGAATATGATACAAAATGTTCCCTATTCAACCATCACATGTTTGGTTCTAGGGCTATAACTAACAGCCATCTCATCGTCCTTTACCCACTTCTTATAACTCTCTCTCTCCTTTTCCCCAGAATCTTCTACAGGCTTGGGAGGGCACTCTTCGAGGAGTACATATTTGTATTCCTCAGCAGTCAAGACAATGTCTAGATTCCTCTTCCAATCAACATAGTTGGGTCCAGTAAGTTTATTCTCTTTCAGTATCACAGCAAGTGGGTTGAAAGTCATTTTGAAAGAAAACCTAAGAATCACATAGATCAAAATATTAGATTTCAAAAAATTATTGATTCCTCAAACAATAAAATTTTAAAATCAACCAACACCTCAAAACACCGAGAATATCGTATGCCACGATAGTGTGGACATATACGAATTCTACATTTGTAAGAGGAGGTTTTACCCATTAATTTTACTATCTTATCAACCTAACTTTTTGACAAGTAAAATTAATAGTTGGTTCCTCTTTGGCCATACAAATAAAAGCAGTGACTCCGATGGGGAGGATACTTATATTTGTATCTAAGTGTTCACCATTACTCGGTACCAAGGTAATTATCTCGGGTTATGTGTCTTCCGATGGGGAAGTACACACGCTCCCTAATAATTTCCTATAACTATATTTGACCTTGTGATCCGCAAACAAACCCATCCAATGGGGAGGAAGGCACTCAGAGCCGACGCGCAAGTTTGTTTGCATCACTTGTCAAATCGTAATGGAGGTCATGAGAATTTATAAAAATACCCCTCTCCCACTTAGTAATTTGAAAATGAGGAATTTTCTAGCCTACGACATGCATATCAAACAATAAGCAATAAATATGAAAAATAAAAATTTTCCAACTATTATGGCTTTTGTCTTCAATATGTCTTTCGTCGTATCACCTTCTCGTCCGCTCCTCCTACGCCATGTATAAGCCATCCGGAGATCCGAGCCGAGACTAAAATCTATTTTAGTTTACATCCATCGATCCTATACTCCATGAGGGAGTGTACATGAAATCTAGATCGAAAGTAAACTAAAATAAAAAGAGTGGCTAAACAATGCCGTATCTAATTTAAAAAATTAAATATTAGCCTCGTCAACTCCGAGGATTCAAAAAAATAAACATTTACACACATACAATCACATACACATGTTGGGGGATCGAAACGGCCTGCTATAGGGGGGTGAATAGCCCTCAATCGTTGGATGTCGGTATTTGCTCGTCTACAAAACTAATAAGCGCAATGGAAACAATAAAGACAAGCAAATACAAATACAAGAAAACAAACACTAACACAATAGTATAACGTGGTTCATGGCTACGCCGCTAATCCACGGTCCCCGATTCATCCTCGGTGAATCACTCCGCCAAAACCAATCCACTATTGGTCTCTCCTTTGCACCAAGCTAGGTGGAGGTAACCTTTACAATCAAGATCACTCTTCTTACAATAAGAATGGAGTAAAAGCAAGCAAGAAGAGTTTAGAGCTTATGGGGGACTTGGATGGTCATTTGGAGTAAGAGCATTAGCCCCCCAAAGCTCTACACCCTCTCTTTTTATAGAGAGGAGACTTTTCTTCCCGTTGGCCGCCACCAGTCGACTGCTGCCCTTGGCAGTCGACTGCCGCCACTACAACGGTCTCCGAACACGTCAGATCCTGACCGTTGTAGTCCAACGGAACACTTGGCAGTCGACTGATGGACCTCATCAATCGACTGCTACCTCCGTAGTCGACTGCCCAGTCGGCTACGAGCGGTTCTATGGTCAAACCCTTTCGACTACCAATCGCCGCTTCAATAGTCGATCGATGATGGTCTTGGCCGATCGCCCACATATGACAATGATCGCTAGCCTCAAAACATTATCGAATACCGGTCGAACCACGTTCGACTGAAGCGATCGCCATTCCATGGCAGTCGACTGATGTCGGGAAATCCCATCTGACACTTAGCCAAATGGCCAAGTTTCACCTAAGAGCTACCCCTTCCCGGGTTACATTCGCTCACTCTCATCTCTCGGAGTCCCTCGCCTTCGAAGTTCTCTTCGTTCGCAGCCACGTCCCTCGGTAGCATCAGGCGCACGGCTCTGCAATGCTCCTTCGCGTCTCTTGCCTCGAAGTCTACTTCCTCCGGCTTCACTCCAAGCTCCTCGTCCAGCGGTCCCTCGGATGCTCCAAGCGCACGACTTCCGCAAAGCCATCCTTCACCGACTCAAGGACCGAGTCATGAGTTGTGAAACTCGCCACGACTCCATGTGCGAATTACTAAGTCTTGCACGACTTCAACGCACATATCAAATCAACATAACAAACTAACTTAAACCCTTTGCCACACACATCTAAACCTAATCATGGCAAGAGATTGCCCTAGCAATCTCCCCCTTTTTGATGTGTGGCAATCCGTTTAAGTTAGGTAAAAACATTTGATAAAAATTTCTAAGGTAAGAAAGCATGTAAACATAAACATGATATAGCAACATGCAACTCCCCCTTAATCCATGAAACTCTCTCTCCCCCTATCATAATTTACTTAAACATAATCATTTCTCTCCCTTTGACACCATCAAAAAGATTAACACTAAGTTATAAACTCATGTCATCAAGTATAATAGAAGGAAAATACCAAAAATTAGTCTAAAACCTGAATTCGGCCTTAACTAGTCTGATTTTCAGGCCACGAGTCGACTGGTTCAGACTACCAGTCGACTAGCACGCGAATTTCAGAACTTTCTGAATTTCGAACCGAATTTCAGAAATGCATTAAAAATTCCAAAAAATTCAAAAAATCATGAAATTTGGGGAACATATTTCTTGTAAGATTCTTTATCAGTGAAAAATAGGCCTTCATGAAAAATCATTATATTTTCACGTATTTTCCAAAAATTCAAAAGCTTTAAAAACCACTAGGTTTTTGATCATGTGAGTATCAAGTTTAACACCTAGTTTTGGTTCCAATTGTTTCAAAACATGAATACATAGATTTTAGATTAAGAAATTGTTTTGAAAACATATGAAATATCCAACCATGATCTTTGAGCAATATGTCTATGAATTAAACATAAGTCTTCCCCATGATTGGTCTATTATTGCTATTTTGATACTTTAAATGACCATCTAAATGTCATAGGCATTAGTGGACATTTTTATCATCCTAACATCTCACCCATGCTAAGTTTTCAATCAAAGTAGCCTATTGTGAGTGTGAGATGTATCCTAGAGGGTATTTGTATACACTTAACCATTTATATTCATGAAATTCTATCAAGGTTAAGTATCAACCTAACAATCCTCATGATCATAAAGGCATATATCAATTAATTCTACATTATGATCATGAAATACATGTATTCATCAAATTATAATCATGCATTAGGTATTATATCATGATTATAAACAATGTATTACCTAAGGCATGATTTACACCTATTTCTCATGATTATGTGCCAAATATCAAAATCATAAATCATGATTGCAAACATACATAGCAATTACATTAATCATCATGATTTAAGCATTATTAACTATTTATAGGCACGTTATCATCACCTAACACTATTTCAAAATGTTGTCCCGCCATCCTAAGTCAACCAAAATATGATATGGGTTAATTGCATATGGTTGACTACCCTAGGGGTTTTCTAACCCTTAAGGATGGATTTTGGAACCCAAAATAAGTTCTTGCCTATGGGGTTCACTAGATACTCCTTAGGAATCCATTTCCTAGCTATTACTTTTTTCTTATCTTGTCCCATAGCAATTAGGCATTTGTAGGCCTTTTCATTTTTCTTTTCTTTATAACCTAGGCCCTTTTTGTTGAAGCTAGCTCTTTGGCTTCCTATGATCATGTTCAAGGTGTTTGAGCCAATTGTAAACTTTTCTAGGGCTTTGGTTAAATAATCTACTTTCTCTCTTAAAGCCCTATTTTCTTCTATACATGCATCACTAACATCCAAAGGCATATAGTTATCATGTGAGCATGCATCATTTAAGCTAGTAGAAATATTATCATTTAAGCATGCTTTTTCTAGCTTATTTTCTAAATCCTTAATTTGATCTAACATGCTCTTATTTTTCTTCTTTGCTCTAAATAAATCCTTAGTTAAGCTAGAAATCATAGAAACTATTTTACTAGGTGAAAGATTGGTTACCATAGTTTCCATGTATTCTTCTTCTTCGGATGAGGAGGTAGAGGAGGCTCCCCCTTCACTTGAGCTCTCTCCACTTGTGCTTGATTCTTCATTTTCGGTGGAGGAGCAATCCAAGTCGTCAAATGCCATCAATGCTAGGTTGGTGACAAATGCATTTTCTTCCTCGGATGATGATGAAGATGAGGAGGAAGGGTCATCCCAAGTCTTTGCTTTGAATGCCTTGGCCTTTTCCTTTTCCTTTGCTTTCTTCTCCTCTTCCTTTTTCTTCTTGCTCCCCTTTTTCTTCTTCTTTTCTTCCTTCTTTTTCTTTTCTTCCTTGCTCTTGTTTAGGAGGGGACAATTATCCCTTATGTGTCCCTCTCCTTGGCAATTGTAGCAAATGATTTTCCCCCTTTGTCTTCTATTCCTATCATTAGATTTATTAAATCTAAAATCTTTTAAAGCACGTCTTACCCTCCTTACCATATAAGCTTCTTCCATGCTATCCATGGAGGAGGAGGAGGATGCTTCATTATCATCAGAGGAGGGGATCTCCATCTTCTTCTTCCCCTTGTTGGCCAAAAGTGCTACTCCTCTTGATGATTGAATTCTTGGCTCTTCTACTACTCCTTCAAGCCTAGATTCATGTAATTCCATAGTGGAGAAAGATTCATCTAGAGTACTTACCTCTAGATTCTTTGAAATATAAAATGAGTCCACCATTGAACTCCACTTGGATGATCGGGGAAAAGCATCTATGACTTTCATTATCATATCCCGGTTGGAGAGATTTTCACCTACACTTGTTAGCCCAATTAAAATCTCTTTAAACCTAGAATGCAATGAAGTTACCTTTTCTAATTTTATGCTGGATAATTGGGAGTGGAGGAGATCTCTTCTTGCAAGTTTAGCCTCCGAGGTACCTTCATGAAGCTCTACTAGCTTCTCCCACATTTCCTTGGCACTTAGGCAATCTCCAATTCTATTTATTTCTTGTTGAGGAAGCACATTGTATAGATGGTGCTTGGCTTTTGAGTTTGCAAGGTGCTCCTCTCTTTGCCTCTTGGTCCACCTTGACTTCTCTATTGGCTTCCCCTCTTCATCCCTAGGCAAAACGAAACCGGATTTTATTGTAATCATAATATCAAAATCCGTTTCAAAAAATACCTCCATTTGCTTCTTCCACCAAGCGAATTCTCCTTCAAACTTCGGTGGATGAATGTTCGAGTCGGCCATCTTTTGATGAAGAGCTTGTTGCGGCGGTTAGTCCGGTGACAAGCAACCTTGCTCTGATACCACTTGTTGGGGGATCGAAACGGCCGGCTAGAGGGGGGTGAATAGCCATCAATCATTGGATGTCGGTATTTGCTCGTCTACAAAACTAATTAGCGCAACGGAAACAATAAAGACAAGCAAATACAAATACAAGAAAACAAATGCTAACACAATAGTATAACATGGTTCACGGCTACGCCGCTAATCCACAGTCCCCGATTCATCCTCGGTAAATCACTTCGCCAAAACCAATCCACTATTGGTCTCTCCTTTGTACCAAGCTAGGTGGAGGTAACCTTTACAATCAAGATCACTCTTCTTACAATAAGAATGGAGTAAAAGCAAGTAAGAAGAGTTTAGAGCTTGTGAGGGACTTGGATGGTCGTTTGGAGTAAGAGCATTAGCCCCCCAAAGCTCCACACCCTCTCTTTTTATAGAGAGGAGGCTTTTCTTCCGTTAGCCGCCACATCACGCTCTTGGCGATCACGCACTACAACTCTGAACACGTCGGATCCCGACCGTTGTAGTCCAATGGAACACTTGGTAGTCGACTGATGGACTCATCGACGATCCGCCTCCGTAGTCGACCCGATCGGCCACGAGCCCAGGCTATAAACCTTTCGACTACCGATCGCCGCCACAAGACTCGATTGATGGTCTTGGCGCGATCGCCACATATGGCGATCACTGGCCTCAAAACATTCGATCGAATACCCGGTCGAACCATCGTTCGATTGAAGCGATCGACCGCCATTCCATGGGTCGGCCCGATGTCGGGAAATCCCATCCGACACTTAGCCAAATGGCCAAGTTTCACCTAAGAGCTACCCCTTCCCGGGTTACATTCGCTCATTCTCATCTCTCGGAGTCCCTCGCCTTTGAAGTTCTCTTCATTCGCGGCCATGTCCCTCGGCAGCATTAGGCGCATGACTCTGCAATGCTCCTTCGCGTCTCTTTCCTCGAAGTCTACTTCCTCCGGCTTCACTCCAAGCTCCTCGTCCGGCGGTTCCTCGGATGCTCCAAGCGCACGGCTTCCGCAAAGCCATCCTTCACCGACTCAAGGACCTAGTCATGAGTTGTGAAACTCGCCACGGCTCCATGTGCGAATTACTAAGTCCTGCATGACTTCAACGCACATATCAAATCAACATAACAAACTAACTTAAACCCTTTGCCACACACATCAAAACCTAATCATGGCAAGAGATTGCCCTAACAACACACATATGGCCATAATAGTCGGATATTATGCCTGCAATCAAAGAGTTAACCTACGCATATCTTACTATTATCCGACACATATAATATATAAAAAGTTCATAAAAATTAACCAAATCCTAAACACACAAAATCGGAAACCTTGGCTCTGATATCAGTTGTTGGGTTGATCCGTAAGGGGAAACTTCGCTTCCCACTTCAACTCGGCCGCTTGTTCATGGCGATCCCATCGATGTCCCCGAATTAAAAATTTAATCCTAGAAAAAAGGGAACACCCAAGCAACCTTGTCATCGTCGTACTATTCGTTTAGAGTGGTCACGTGAACAAACTTGTTGTTCAAGCGACCTACCTCTATTCTACGAGTAGCCGCGGAATAGACGATGTACGGATCGCCGACTTTTGTGTTTATGTTTGGGATCCAAGTATTATTTAGCCACAAAATAGAATATATCATGCACATAATTGAAAAACAAATATAAACATGATACAAGAGAAAATAGAGAATCGATATACCTCTCGATCTTCTATTGTATGACCTTCCTCCTTTCGGACATCGTGTGGGCGACGATCTACCAAAAGTTGAAGCTCCTAGATCGCCAATCTTCCTTCCTTGCTCGTTCTGAGCAAGAGGAAGAATAGAAACAAACCTCTTTTCCTTCTTTCAACCAACCACCAACCTCCAAGGTTGGAGCTTGCCGCCGACTAAGAGGGAAGAGGAGATTAGGGTGGAAACCGGCAAAGACACCAAGGGAAAGCCCTAAATCTTATTTCCACCGGCCAAGGAGAAGGAAAAAGGGAAGCTTTGGCCACCGGCCAAGGTGAGGAAGGAGCTGTTTGGGTGCCGACAAGATTGAAGAAGAAGGAGATAAGGAAACTATTTCCTTATTTGGTTCCGCCAAGCTCCAAAAACTTGCTTCTCTTGATTGTCCTCCATGCCAACCCTAAGCCTCATTTTATAGAGTTTAGGGATATGCCTTGTTTTAATCTCCACCATTGGTTCTAGGGATTTAATCTCAACCTTCGGATCTAGAGATTTAATATCAACCGTCGGATCTAGAGATTTAATCTCTACCTTTGGATCTAGAGATTTGTTTCTATCCATTGGATCTAAGCTTCATGAGGTGTTAATAGGCTACAATAGGGACCATGAGGAGGAGTTGGATCTTGCCCACCCATGGATCAAGCCCACATAAAGTCCGATCCATTAATGATAATCCAATCCACTAAAGGATTATCATTGATCTACCTCACCAACCCCCATAAGTTAATATGGGCTCCATATATTATATGTACATTTTCTCCCCGTATTTAAGATCTCGAATGTCCATCGATTAATTAATTTACTGACCATTAATTAATCAACATCTAACTCCATGAGTAGTACAACTCAACCTTTTCATCATGCCGGACCAAGTCCACCTGCAGGGTTTACATGATGAACCTTATGAGCTCCTCAAGGGGACATCATCATCCTAATATATAGGACACGGTTTCCTCCTATAATCAACGACACACCATATAAATAATATCATTTCCCAACTTACCGTGCCTATCGATTTAATCTATAATTCTCGCCCATTGGTAAATCAAAGAGATGATTACTAAGTATATGTGCCCGTTATTATATTGGGATTAAGAGTATGTACAATATAATATCTGAGGTCCAATTTGATTATGTAGCCAGCAATAAATCGAATCACCTCTAAGTCGGTCATGCTCAATACACACAAAGTGCACTAGTGTGATTCTATGATCAAGACAAACCAATCCTAAATCACACTACAACCATTCCAATGGTTTGTCCAAAGCCATCTCGGTTGTGAGCCTTTACTTATACTTTACAAGGAACCGATAACATGATCTCCCGTGTGACACCACACACCATGTTATCTATAATGTAATGTATTAGACAATATGCATAGCCATAAAAATATGCAAACAATGATCATGTGATTCTTAATTCAAAATAAAGATGTTCATACAAAAGGTAGACTTTTCAGTATACATCCCAACAATACTAACTCTGTAATCAACAACTGCCTTACTAACATTCTATAACAAATACAAACCATAAATCTGGTCTAACTCATACTACATCATGATACTGATCAAAGGTATCCAATAGTCTGACCAACTCATACATAGGTATCCCACACCCATCCATATAGAAAATGCAAGTAGCATGTATGATGATGTACAAACAAATGCAGCAAGCATAATAAAAAAAAATTCAACATCACACCAAGCATATATATAGCTAGACTACATCTATATATATACTAATCAAAACCATCCATATATATATATATAGCAAAACACCATAACAACATGGCAATGCAGAATGCATGGTCATGCTTGCTCACCCCAATCGCTACCACACCCCAATATGGCCTAGGTGGCTTGATATGACAATTATCTCAACTCAACACCAACCACTACTCTTGAGTGGTCGAGTGGGCAGTATGAACAAGTAGAATATAAGCGTAAAGAGCTAGCTACACAACAGAGGTCCCTTCTATTCGCTACTCCGACAGTTACTACCCATGAGTGGTCGAGTGTCACACATGTAGGACAACTGCACGCAACTCTAACTACCACCGTCTATAGTGGTCGAGTGCGGCACAACAAATGCTCTACCTTCACACTAGCTACTACTACCACGAGTAACCGTGGAGGCAGGATGACTGATGACTCTCTCGACCACAAGAGAGACCAAGTCGTCGGCATGCATGTAAATGTCATGAATGCATAGTCACACATACATATATCCACCACATACTCTCTATCCTACAGAGTGTCATACTCGACTGATTAACACACTCTCTATCTTACAAAGAGTCATACTCAACTGATCAACACACTCTCTATCCTACAGAGAGTCATACTCAACTGATCATAATCAAGCGAGGACCACCAGTCCGTACCGACACACGATCCACAATCCACATGACCATACATAAACACATGATCCGTAATGGATATGCAACATAAGGATATTACGTAGGAATCAATTCTACGTTCAGGTCATTACCCACCCCCGGATGACCTTTTATCCAATTTACAAATCACCTCTTCATCCGTACTCCACTATGTACACCTAATTGAACAACTATAGGCTTACATACATCACATCTGTAACTCATAATCATGATGAAGGAAAATGTGATAACAATAATAGAGTATTTAAAGGGAAAAGACTAAGTATCAAGCAATAGCATAACAGGAGTGGAGTCAAGGTAATATGATCATAAATTTAAATCCTCATGCATCAAGATTTACAACTACCTGACCAGGGTAGGAAATTACTAACCTGATGTAAAGCTCGTACTAATAAAATCTTCACGGTCACAGTCCTGCCTCATATTCACGTCCTGCATAGAACATAATAAGTACTAAGTTCTTGCACACGACAACAATTACATTAAATTCTACTCTGAACCCGTACTCGCTTAATCTACTGAATACGAGTACAAAATCCCGATCCACGCTCCAACCCATCCAAACCAACTTCTATCCATCACTACCATATAATCCCAACTTTAACACCATAATTAAACCACTGTTTCCAATTAGCAAATGTGCTAACCTACACATTCAATTCCATGCAATTTCTACATTAACAGAATATTTCACAACCCAAAACATCTCTATAACCATTTAAACCATCGATCACAGCTCCATCAATAACCATCACAACCTTCACAGCCCCTTCATAGCCTAGAACAGAGCATCATCCAACTCCATCCACTCCATCGCATCCCATTCACAGCTCCTTAACAGAGCATAAACAATTCTGCACTGAGGGAAATAGGGATCTAATCGAACCCTGAATGAGCACACACACAACTCACCTACAATATTTCTGTCAATCTAGATCTAGGCTTAACGCATTACAACCAAACCCTCACAGCTGAGCAACATCCCCAATACCAGCCCATAATACACAGAACACGCACAACACCCCTACTCACCGCCGCACACCACCCATCCGGTAGGCACCATCGACAGAAATCCACACCGTAGATCAAAACCCATCCGCAGACAACAAGGATTAACAACAACAAAGAAAAAAAAGGAGATAGATCAAGCTTATCAGCGGTTGGAACCTCCCCCGGTAGTTCTTCTCCCCAATTGCTCAGTTTGTCAAAAAACCCCACTACTGCCTTTCACCACAAAACCATCAGCTATGACCCCGAGATCAAAATCAAACACTCTCCCACAGCTGGATCTAATGAAGAAAACTCATACTCAAAACCCAGAAAGATTTGTGGCAGTCGCTTCCTGTCGCGGCAACGATGCCACCGATCCGATTGTGTGAAGGGATCAATGAAATCCCAGAAGAAGGAAATCAACTAACCTCCGGCCGGAGCAACCAGCCGTAGCGGCGATGTCGTCGTGCTACTCGCGCGAGGAGGCCGAGGAGCTAGGATGGAAGAGATTAATGGGATCTGAGCGATGAAGCAGAGAGGTTGCGCGGTGAGAAAAGAGGAGAGGTCATGCGTGAGAAAGGAATCGGGCGAAAGGGAAAAGAGAAAAAATTGAAGAAGAACGCTTGGGACATAAAAGAAAACAGAGGAGAGAAATGCTCGTCGGCGGAGTAACGGCTGATGGGGAGGAATGACCTCGCGGTGGGGAAGAGAAATCGCGTGTGAGGAATCACGATCGATTTTCAATGGCTTTGCTAGGTGGTTGAGCTAGCCTATATCAAATCCGTCCTAACCCAACTTGACCCCAACATCTAATTAAACCCCAAATAGCTAGTTAACTAATTAATCTGTTTTTTCCCCGTCGTATCTTACATTCTTCCCCACTTAGTAAAATTTGGTCCCCAAATTTTGTACTTAAATGTGAAAATTAATTCAAGCAAGTTTCTTAAATGACCACATACTTTAAGTGAACAGCTGAGGGTATCTTGCTCGAATAGTATCTTCCAGCTCCCATGTAGCCTCCTCATCGGTATGATGTTGCCATCCAACCTTTATAAGTCGAATGGTTTTATTCCACAACTGACGCTCCTTGTGACCAAGAATTCGCACTGGAATCTCCTCGTAAGTCGCATTAGGCTGAAGTGAAATCGGTACCTCTGTCAGAACATGATTAGCTCATGGTACATATTTCCTCAACATAGAAACATGAAATATGTTATAAACTCCCGTAAATGTCGGAGGTAAAGCCAACTGGTAAGCTACACCCCCAATCTGCTCCAATATCTCAAATGGACCAATGTAGTGTGACACTAATTTTCTTGTTAACCCAAATCTTTTGACTCCTTTGGTGGGTGAAACTCGTAGGAATACATGATCCCCTACTGACAATTCCAAAGGCGTTCGCCTTCGGTCCGTGTAACTCTTCTGTCGATCCTGTGCCTTTGATAACCTTCGTCTGATGACGCGCACCAACTCTGCATCAAGCTGGATACTCTGTGGCTTCAGCAACTGTCACTCCCCAACCTCCTCCCACAACACGGGAGATCTACAAGGTCTGCCATATAAGGCCTCGAAAGGAGCCATCTGAATAGAAGAGTGATAACTATTGTTATAAGTGGACATGATCTTCCTAACTGCCTCCGAAATCCATGACACAGGATCTCAATAGGTCATCCAATGTCTGAATGGTACACTCAGACTGTCCATCAGTCTGTGGATGAAATGTTGTACTAAGTCGAAGCTCTGTGCTCATGGCCTACTGAAGACTTTGCCAAAATTGCGAGGTAAATCGTGGATCCCTATCGGATATAATACTCAAAGGAACTCCATGCAACCTGATAATCTCTCGACAATATAACTTTGCCAGACGATCCAACGAGTCCGTCTCATGAATCGGAAGGAAATGAGCAGATTTGGTTACCCGATCCACAATCACCCAAACTGCATCATGTCATTTACGGGTTATGGGCAATCCCATAACGAAATCCATAGTGATATGCTCCCACTTCCATTTCGGAATCGGAATTTCCTAAAGCAACCCAGCTGGTTTCTGATGTTCAACCTTCACCTGCTGGCATACTAAACATTGAGCAACAAAGTCTGCAATATCTCTCTTCATACCGTTCCACCAGTATAAACATTTCAAATCTTGGTACATCCGAGTACCACCAGGATGTATAGCAAATCTTGAATGATGTGCTTCCCGTAACAACTCTTCCTTAACTGGATGTGTGTCCATAACACATAATCGTCCATGGAAACAAATACTCCATTCTCGTCACTCGAGAAATCCATCTGTCATTCTGCATCTATTGTGTTGCTCAAGAACTGCAGATGCTGGTCACTAACTTGTGTGTCTTTGATCTTCTCAGCAATAGTGGATTAGGCAACCATAGAAACTAATACTCCCCGGGAGGTTTGACCTTGTTCAGATAATCTCAACTCTGAGAACTGTCGAACTAGATCGGTAACTGCTGTCAAATGACTGGCCAGAACCCCATGAGACTTCTTGCTCAGTGCATCTTCTACCACATTAGCTTTTCCCGGATAATAATGAATGGTGCAATCATAATCCTTCAGATATTCCATCCATCGCCTCTGTCTTAGATTCAGTTCCTTCTGTGTGAACAGATATTTCAAACTTTTATGATCTGTATAGATCTCAAAAGTAATTCCATATAGATAGTGTCTCCATATCTTCAACGCGAAAATGATGGCTGCAAACTCTAGATCATGCACTAGATAATTTCTTTCATGATCCTTGAGTTGACGCGAGACATAAGATACCACACAGTTGGATTGCATCAGAACTGCACCCAACCCTTAGATAGAAGCATCAGTATATAGTATCATCCCATCAACACCAGAAGGAATCACTAACACTGGTGCAGAAATTAGTCGCTGCTTAAGCTCCTGAAAGCTAGCTTCACAAGCCTCTGACTAGGTGAACTTGATCCCCCTCCGAGTTAAGCAAGCAAGTGGTGTGCCAATCTTGGAAAATTCCTCCACAAATCTACAGTAATACCTGGCCAAACCAAGGAAACTACAGACCTCCTGAACTGATTTTGGCTGCTCCCAACTTCTAATTGCCTTGATTTTCTGGAGATCTATAGAAATACCTCTGTTGGACACCACGTGTCCAAGAAAACCCACTGAGGATAACCAAAACACACATTTACTAAACTTGGCATATATATGCTCTCGTCGTAACATCTCCAACACAATTCGAAGATGATGGTCATGTTCCTCCTCAGATCGAGAATATATCAATATATCATCTATTAACACTGTCACAAACTGATCTATATACCTCAAGAATACCCGTTTCATCAAGTGTATAAATGCAGCTGGAGCATTCGTGAGACCAAAAGGCATCACCAGAAACTCGTAATGCCCATAACGAGTGCGAACAACTATTTTCTGCACATCCTCATCTCTTATCCGAAGCTGATGATATCCTGAGCACAAATCAATCTTAGAGTACACACAAGTATCTTTAAGTTGGTCAAACAAATCCTCTATCCTTGGAAATGGATATTTTTTCTTTACCATTATTGCATTCAGTTGCCGATAGTCAATGCATAACTGCAATGATCCATTCTTCTTTTTGATAAAAAGTACCAGAGTTCCCCATGGAGAAATACAAGGCCAAATAAATCCACTATCCAACTACTCCTGTAGTTGGACTTTAAATTCATTCAGCTCCTTTGGTGTAATCCGATAAGGAGGTTTCGATACCGACGCGGTTCCTAGAATCACCTCTATCGCAAATTCCACTTGCCTAGGAGGTGGTAAGCCTGAAAGTTCATCTAGAAACACATCTGGATACTCTTGGACTACCCACACATCAGGGAGGGGTGGTAGTCCTTCACTCTCTACTTTGACTAGAGACAACAAGTAACCCTGACAACCCTGAGATAATAGTTTCTAAGCTTGTAATGCAGATATAATGGATAACCCATCATCTCTAGTGCCAACAAATTTCCAGGCTGGTTGATCCGGTGGTCAAAAAGTCACCACCCTTGCTCTACAATCCACTGTAGCATAATAAGTGGCCAACCAGTCCATACCGAGAATAATGTCAAACTCTACCATTTCCAACACCTAGAGGTCCACTGTAAGGATATGGCCATTGAAATTCAATGGGAAACCTTTGATTTCTTAGTGGCTAGTCAACACCTCTCTTGATGGCAACGATACTACTAGCCCACAAGAATGAATCATCTGAATACTTCCAACTCTACCCAGAAATATTCTAGATACGAATGAATGGGAACTACCCGTATCAATCAAAGTATCAACATATATAGAATAAACTGAAACCATACCTCAAATGACCGATACTTCGGCCCGCTGTGCCTCCTCTCTGGTTGTTGCATATACACATCCAGCCTCTACATTTGACGGTTGCGTCCCTGATGTAATAGTAGTATGCCTCCACTCAGGCTGAGTCTGACTCTGTGGTATTGAAGATTGAGTCACCGGTGCAGGCATATTATAACCCTGAGAGCCAGCTGGTAACAACTACTGCATAGATACCCCTGGATAGTATATCACTGGAGATGCAGGATACTGAATAGCTGTCGGCATCACTGAAGAGGCACCCCCTGTATCTTATACAACTTGCTTGTGGAGGTACTGGCTACTTCTGACCATACGCCTGTGTCTGTGGTGTTGTCTTCTGCTGTCGATGTTAGCTAGGCTTCTTTCCCCTGTTGGAGTTATCTGAAAACTCCAACTGTGCTCTCAGAGTACACTCCCGACTAGTATGCCCAGGTTGCTTGCAATAACAGCAAACAGGCTACTCCAAGGAACACTCCGGAGCTCTATGGCTTCCAGATCCACATCTATAACAGTTGGCCCTGTTCTGGCCCTTACGACTCTTCTGAGAACCTCCAGAATACTCAGAAGATGGTCACTTCCCTTTTTGCGACCTAGAAGATCCCTCTATAGTACCTCGAGTAGCACCACCTCGCTCCTGCTTCTTTTGAGTCTTATTTGTTGTATTTATGTTTCGGCTACTTACTCTGGATCATCTGTTTCTCAATATCCTTTTCCCTGAAAATTTGCTGAGATGTCATCTCAATAAAGATAGCTCAGTCTAAGGCCTCCCTGTACGAGTTAATTGAAGATCCCGACATCCTGGCCCGAATATAAGCAGCTAGACCCTAAGTAAACTGGAACATCCAATCTGCATCCTGAGTTACGAGATGAGGGCAGAACTCTACAAGTTTGGTAAACTCCGCGTTATATTCCATAAAGGATCGGTCCCCTTGCTTTAGGCTTAGAAACTCCTGACGGCGTGCCATAGAAAATGCAAAAGGAAAATATTGTCTCCAAAAAGCATCTCGAAAGACTGCCCAGGTAATCCCATGCTCTCTGAGTAGGGTTTTCTGCATCTTCCACTAGGTAACTGCCTGATCCCTAAGGTGGTATGCAACTAGGCCCACTTTCTCCTCGTCCGTACAATCCATGTACTCGAAAGTGTCCTCCAAATTTTCTAGCCAAGAACGGGTGATCCATGGATCAGACTCCCCTCAGAACAGAGTAAGTCAATCCTTGGCCGAACACGCCAATACAAGTATCCGAGCTTTATCATTAAATCAACTGCACTCTGCGAGTACTGGCATAGTCGATGGTATATCCGGAACTTGAGACTCCGAACCTCTGATAGGGGGATGCTGAGGCTGTTCCTGAGTAACCGGCTCAGTCGTCGTCGTATCTTATCCCACCACTCTGGCTGATCACCTTGATGGACGACCTCGACCATGAGTCTACACAAGTGTCATGACTCTGACTGTACATGCTTGTTGAACAAGTTTAGATAAGTATCTAACTAGAATATAAGTTATCAAGAATTCTTAATTTGTGCTGCTCAGAGCTCATGCCGCTGTTGATCCCATCTCAAAAAACCAAAACGAAAACAAATCGACTCCAGAGCATCAAAAACTCAACGAAAAACATCATTGTATGGCATCACAAAACCTAGGGCTCTGATACCAATAAAGTTGTCACGCCCCGAGAGTATGCCGAGCCGTAAAACGGACAACATCTCCCCTGTACGTGACACAATATCCTATTCATACAAAGCCTTTTAGCCATATCCACACAACATATATAAATGTATCTATATCAACACACAACGGAAACCATCACAACGAAATAACAAACTTCAGACCAATGCATACTGACATAAAAATCCAAAACAACACCTGTGTACACCAACAGAACAAGTCCACAACACAAAACATCACATAAACTCTAAGTACATAGCTAAAACATACGGAAAATTGAAATAACCACAGGAGCCTTGGAAGTGAGATGAGACAGATCAGCTAGTGATGCTCCAAGTCAGTGCAAAGTCTTCTACCTGTTACCTAGGCGATAAGAAAACCCAGGGTCTGTGGTGGTGAGTATAAAACTTAGCGGTAATATGAAAGATAATGCATATATATCATAAATCTTATGAGATTCAACAATATACCATCTAAAGATACAACAAGTATACACCAGTATAATATATGTATACATGCATATACCAACTAAACAACATAAGGTACAGACATACCTGAAAGTCTGCTATGCTACACTCATCCAACTTGAGCATATATCCACAATATACAACATGAAGAGTAATACTAACTCTGTAATCAACAACTGCCTTACTAACATTCTATAACAAATACAAACTATAAATATGGTCTAACTCATACTACATCATGATACTGGTCAAAGGTATCCAATAGTCTGATCAACTAATACATAGGTATCCCACACCCATACATATAGAAAATGCAAGTAGCATGTATGATGATGTATAAACAAATGCAACATCACACCAAGCATATATATAGATTGCATCCATATATATACTAATCACCGCCTATCTCTGCTATCACAGTTTGTTTCATGACCATCGAGGCAAGCCCGCACCCCAACGACCCCGCAACTAGTTCCATGGCCATTGCCACCTCCTTTCTTCTTTCGATCCCGATGGCATCAAGCGTCGTGGCGCCCCCCCTGCCGCCGTGAGCAACAACACCCCCTACCATTAGCCACCACGAGCTGCCTTTAACTGATGACCTTCCTTGGCCATGCTTAATAGATATGACAACAGCGAGTGTCGACGGTCCCTCCGTTGCAAGTAGCATTGCCGGCTAGCGACTCTTGTCCTTTGAATCTGGATCTTGAAGAGCAGTAGGTCGCAGAGAGAAATTGGCCTATCGTGAGGTTACTGAGTGCTGAGGGTGATCTTAATTAGATCTTGCTCTCGATTCACCTCCATTGGGTCAGATCTGATATCTTATGTGTGGTTTAAGGAGCTATGCGACTGAAGCTAAGCTTGATGAGTTCATATCTGAAAACTTTATCGAAGTATATTTTCCCATAGCTAGCTTCAATGTTTAGTTTGTGTATATATTGTTGTCAAGGATTGTTTGGGATTTGGGTAGAATACAACAGTGGGATAAGCTTAATTGTTGTTAAATTTCTTAGTTATTGCACGTTTTTCTTTCCACTACAAAAATACATTAAAATATGAACAAATTTTTGCAATAAAAAAAATTTATTACAAATCTACAACAAATTTGACGACGAATTACCAAATCATCACTAATTAATAACGAAATTTGCTACAAAAATATTTTGTCGCAAAATTAGTAACAAACTATGTATTTGTAGCAATTTTTTAACAAATAAACTTTCGTTGCCAAATCCGTCGCAAACTTTGTGATGAGCATACCTTTTGTTGCAGATCTGCGATAAAAAATAAAACTCGTTGAAAAATTTGTGAAGAAATTAAAAATTCATTGCAAAATTTGTAATGGAAATGGATTCGTCGCAACATTTGCGACGAAAAATGATTCGTGTCAAATTTTGTAATAAAATCTCCAACGAAATATTTTTGTCTCTCATTTGATTTTTTTTTTGGAAAAATTACGATGTTACAGGTGCCATATTACCGAAAAATCTACGATGAAAATATAAATTCGTTGAAGGTTTTGCGATGAATTCGTCGCAGAATTTGGAATGAAATATAAATTCGTCACAGGTTTTTGCGGTGAATATGGAATTCGTCGTAGATTTTGCAATGAGCAAGGAATTCGTTGTAGATTTTGCAATGAATATATAATTCATCACAAAATATGTGACAAATTTATAGTTTCAACACAGATTTGTAACGAATTAGGCTACGAAAAAGTTTTCATCGCAAACACCGATATAATTTTAATCCCTCCTCCTTTCCCTTCTGGTGGTTGTGATATCTGGTACACCTCCTTCCCTCCGATACCTTCTCTCAAAATCATAGATTCGACGGTAGATTGCCAGATCTGTCGTGGGGCGATGGCCGACATCGCCTGTCATGCCTCGGGGGCATATTCGTCATCAAAAGACGGAGGAGCCCTGTCACGCCCCGAGAGTATGCCGAGCCGAAAATAATCGGACAACATCTCCCCTATACGTGATACAATTTCTTGATATACATAAAGCCTTTTGGCCACAATCACATAACAAATATATAGACATAATCCATACAAACATAGCGGAAGATACTGACAAATAATAAATACACAATGACTCAACTATGCACTCCGGAGTGACTTGACACAACAAAAACCACATCAGAAGTCAAATACATACAACACAACTGTGACCACAAATACGGAAATGATACAGGATAAAATCCCAAATGACAATCCAACATAATGCCATAAATTGTAATAAACCTCTATCCATTCGGTGTGAGATGGGATCAGCTGGCGGAGCTTCGAACGTCCAAGGCAATCTTCTACCTGTTACTTGGGCGACAGGAAACCCAGGGTCCGGGGTGGTGAGTATAAACTCAGGGGTAATATATAGAAAGTGCATGAACAACATATAGGGATATAAAGATCTACAAGTATATATGTGAAGATCTACAGGTATACAAAATATGTCCAATAGCCATACAGTCCTATCCAAATCCAATAACAAGTAACCACAGTATAATCATACTCAATGCATATACTAAACTGATCAACTGAACATGAAGTAATATACCAACGTACCTGACGGTCTGCAAAACCATAAGCTATATCATCCTGAACAGATATATAGTAACATAACCCATATAACGTATAAATTCAATCCCATACCTAACCAACACTCAGACATATGAACAGTATATAATCACATGTAATAACATCCCGATCCATAACACACTATAACATGACGCTAATCAAATGCATACAACAGTCTAGACCAACACATATATCATGCTCAACACACAGTAGTATATAATATGCAAATGACATGTATCATGATGTTCAAGCATATGCAACAATCATAGCTTAATCAAATGCAGCATCTCACAGGCATATGTAAAACATATATCAAATACATACATACATATATATCATCAATGCATATGCATGGTCACTGTCTGCGGACCCGTCCAACCACGACCCTAGAGTGGCTAGGGTGGCACGACATGACAACTATCCCGACTTCAGCTACCACTACTCTTAAGTGGCCGAGTTTGGTAGTATGACTGAGTAGCATATAAGCGTAAAGAGCTAACTACTCCTAGGGGTCCTTGCTGCTAGCCACGTCGTCCCTACCCATGAGTAGACAAGCACCGCACACAAGACAACTGCACATCACGCAACCACTGTCTATAGTGGGCGAGTGGTTATAGAAATTTTTTGTAAAATACATAATTTAGAATTATGTATAATTCTGTGATGGTCATGGCCCAAGAACCCCAATGTGATTGGACATTAATGTGTTGAAATTTATAATACGGCCTGCATGCCATTTTTGTGGTTGTGCGTGTTGTATAGGGTATGCGACCTATGCATCGTGCCTCTTCTTTTAAAATTCTAGTTGTAAATAGTTTTAGACTCGAATGTAACTCAAGTTTCATGTTTGTAATGTACAAAATGGAGTGGTGGAAGGTCCACTTCTAGACAGAGTTACGAGAAGGGTGCCGATGACACATGGCGGTCAAAGGAGGCGCTTGGAGAAGCCGCTAACCCTTGTTGACCGTCCGATCTTCTCATTGGCTTGAGAAGATCATAGTAGGGCCATGACCTAATCACAATTAATATATATATATATATATATAGGATAATAAAGGCCTTAATGCATATATGATACACATTACGATTAGATTATATCTTAATCGAATCAACTCGTAAATGCCTACCAAATCCTTGATACCCATCACTACCTCGACCATTTGTAGTTGTTGAATCTGCCAAAGCAGAGCAATGCATATTATCTTGGTAGGGTGCGGAGGGACAATCTTGGTCCCGCCTATCACGGTTTGGGTTAGAGTAAGCTCAATTAGATTGAGTAAAACTAGTTAACTCAATTGGATCGAGTAGAACTATAGGCATATTCCAACCATTGGAAAGATAGGATAAGATCGCATTTACACTAAATCTTGGGCGATTTAGCCAAAGCTAACTCAAGGTCTTTTGTAAATGTGGGTCTTGATCCTATAAACAAGAGTTTCATAGAGATGTAATCAGTAATGTGTTACCCACCGATCGTACTAAGTCTTGGGAGATTTAGCCAAAGCTAACTCAAGGCTTAGTATGATGTGGATCTTGTCCCGCAGGAATTATAGCTAGTTTGTATGAATCTAGTAATGTGGTTTGACCACATCCGTAACTCGATTCTACAAAATTCCTATAATTCAGTGGGAGCATCATTTGATTAAAGGTCTAATTAAATGATAAAAGGAATATGATATTAATTCTCTGCATTGTATGTTGTAGATTACTATGTCGACAAACACAAACACTCTCTCTCTGTGTTCTGTCCTTGAGAAGGACAAGCTCAATGAAGCAAATTTCCTGGACTGATACAGGAACCTGAGAATTGGTCTCACCCAAGAAAAGAAACTATACGTCCTGGAGCAGCCCATTCCGGAGGCACCTTCTTCCACTGCCTCGCGAGCTGACAAAGATGCTTACAAGAAGCATCAAGATGATGCATTAGATGTGTCATGTCTAATGCTCGCGACCATGAACTCTGAGCTTCAGAAGCAACACGAGTTCATGAATGCTTATGATATGGTTGAACATCTTCGTCAACTATATCAAGGATAAGCAAGGCATGAGAGATATGAAGTCTCTAAGGCATTGTTTAGTTCCAAAATGCAAGATGGGACTCCCGTAGGTCCATATGTACTCAAGATGATTGGATACGTAGAAAACTTACAGAGATTGGGATTCCCCCTTGGCCAAGAGCTGGCCACTGACTTAATCTTGCAGTCTTTGCCGCAAAGCTACAATCAATTTGTCATGAATTAAAATATGAATGAAATTGATAAGCCACTGCCTGAGATGCTCAGCATGTTGAGAACTACTGAGCTAAACCTTAAGAAGGGAAAATCTGACGCCATTTTGATGGTGCAAAAGAAGAAAGGCAAGGGCAGGCCTAAAGGTAAGGGAAAGTCCCAAGCCAAGGGCAAAGTCAAGGAACTAAAACCCAAAGGAGGGGTGGCCAAGGAAGAGGCTTGCTTCCACTGTAAGGAAGCTGGACACTGGAAGTGTAATTACAAGGCATACTTGGAAGATCTTAAGAAGAAGAGAAGTGAGACTTCTACTTCATGTATAAATGTTATAGAAGTCAATCTATCTATTTCTTCATCATGGGTATTAGATACCAGATGTGCATCTCACATTTGTACCAATGTGCAGGCGTTGAGAAATAGCAAGGCATTGACAAAGGGTGAGATGGACCTACGAGTAGGCAATGGAGCAAGGGTTGCTGCTGTTACTGTAGGAACTTATGATCTATCTTTGCCCTCTGGGCTTGTACTAGAATTAGATGAATGTTGTTATGTGCATGTCTTAACTAAGAACATCATTTTGGTTTCTTGTTTGGACAAGAAAGGATTTACATTTATAATAAAGAACAAATGTTGTTCAGTTTATTTAAATGATATGTTCTATTGTAGTTCACCTCTAATGAACGGACTCTACTTTCTAGACTTAGAGAGCCCTATCTATAACATAAGTACCAAAAGGTTCAAGTCAAATGAGTTGAAATAAACCTATCTCTGGCATTGTCGCTTAGGTCACATAAATGAGAGTCGCTTATCTCAGTTCCATAAGGATGGGCTGCCAGACTCATTTGATTTTGAATCATATGAGACATGCGAGTCTTGCCTTTTAGGAAAGATGACTAAGACTCCCTTTAGTGGACACAGTGAAAGAGCAACAGATTTGTTAGGACTTATACATAGTGATGTATGTGGCCCTTTCAATGTTGCTGCTAGAGGTGGTTACGGGTACTTCATTATATTTACTGATAACTTTAGTAGATATGGTTATGTGTATCTTATGACACATAAATCAGAATCCTTTGAAAAGTTCAAAGAATTCAAGAATGAAGTACAAAACCAGCTTGGCAAGAGTATTAAGATACTTCGATCAGATCGAGGTGGTGAATACCTTAGCCATGAGTTTCGTGACTATCTAGCTGAGTGTGGGATTCTATCCCAACTCACTCCTCCTGGAACACCACAGTGGAATGATGTATCCAAAAAGAGGAATCGTACCCTATTAGATATGGTACGATCTATGATGAGTCACACAGATCTTCCTATATCCTTTTGGGGATATGCTTTAGACACAGCAGCCTTTACCCTTAACCGTGTACCATCCAAGACTGTGATAAAGACACCATATATGATATGGACAGGGAGAAATTCCAAAATGTCTTTCATGATAATTTGGGGTTGTGAGGCTTACGTTCGACGTCAAGTCTCAGACAAACTGGGACCCAAATCCGATAGGTGCTATTTTGTTGGATATCCCAAGGATACAAAGGGATATTACTTCTACATTCCCAGTCAGCACAAAGTGTTTGTAGCAAAGACTGGGGTTTTTCTAGAAAGGGATTTTGTTTCTAGAAAAACTAGTGGGAGTATGTTCGATCTTGAAGAAATTCAAGATAAGGACCATAGCACTGAGGCCTTGATGGAGGTGGAACAGGAACCACAAAGTGTTGTGGGTGATGAGATTGTTGCACAAAGAGTTGTGGAATAACCACTTGTTCATGTAGACCTACCTCTTCGCAGGTCTGATAGGGTACGTCGTCAGCCTGAGAGATATTCATTTCTCTTGTATGACCTTGATGATGTTATGCTTATTGAGAATGAGCCTACCTCCTATCAGGAAGCTGTGATGAGCCCAGATTCTGAGAAATGGCTAGAGGCCATGAGATCCGAGATGGAATCCATGTACACCAACCAAGTATGGACTTTGGTTGATCCACCTAAAGGGGGCAAACCCATTGGGTGTAAGTGGGTCTTTAGGAGAAAGACTGACATGGATGGACTTACGCATACCTATAAGGGCCGATTGGTGGCTAAAGGTTTCAAGCAGATTCATGGTATTGACTATGATGAAACCTTTTCTCCAGTGGTGATGTTTAAGTCCATTCGGATCTTGCTTGCTATTACAGCATACCACGATTATGAGATCTGGCATATGGATGTCAAAACTATATTTCTGAATGGAAACTTACTCGAAGATGTGTACATGACACAACCTAAGGGTTTTGAAGATCCACAGCATACTGGGAAAGTATGCAAGCTGCAAAGGTCCATTTATGGGCTAAAGCAAGCCTCTCGGAGCTGGAATCTTCGATTCGATGATGCGATCAAACAATTTGGTTTCATCAAGAATGAAGATGAACCCTGTGTCTACAAGAGGGTTAATGGGAACACAGTTGTCTTTCTTGTATTGTATATGGATGACATACTACTCATTGGGAATGACATCCCATCGCTACAGTCTGTGAAGACTTGGCTGGGGACGTGCTTCTCAATGAAGGACTTAGGTGAAGCAGCCTGTATTCTAGGCATCAAGATCTATAGAGATAGATCTAAGAGATTGTTTGACCTAAGTCAGAGTACATACATTGACAAGGTATTACTACGGTTTGCCATGCAGAATTCCAAGAAGGGACTTCTGCCGATGTCACATGGTGTGAGTCTTTCGAAGACTCAAAGTCCCTCTTCTAGAGAGGAGAGAGACCGCATGGATAAGATCCCTTATGCATCTGCTATAGGATCTATCATGTATGCCATGTTGTGTACTCATCCTGATGTCTCGTATGCTTTGAGCATGACGAGTAGATACTAGTCAGATCCAGGTGAGCATTACTGGATAGCAGTCAAGAATATTCTTAAGTACTTGAGAAGGACTAAAGAATATTTCTTGATATTTGGAGGCGATGAGGAGCTAGCTATAAAGGGTTACAGCAATGCCAGCTTTCAAACTGACCAGGATGATTATAGATCGCAGTCAGGATTCGTGTTTTGCTTGAATGGTGGCGCTGTGAGATGGAAGAGTTCGCGGAGACACGATTCTTGATTCTACAATGCCGAGTATATTCTTTGCATCCGAGGCAAAGGAAGCGATTTGATCTGCAAGTTCATTACTAAGCTTGGGGTGGTTCCTAGCATAACAGATCCCATAGAGCTCTATTGTGACAACAATGGAGCGATTGCGCATGCTAAGGAACCTCGCTCACACCAGTGGACCAAACACATACTACGGTGCTTCCATCTCATTCGAGAGATTATCGATAGAGGAGATGTGAAGATTTGTAGAGTACCCATAGAAGCTAACATCGTAGATCCCTTGACCAAGGCTTTGGCACAGAAAAAGTATGATGGTTACACTAGGTCATTGGGTATTAGATACTACGGTGATTGACACTAGTGCTAGTGGGAGATTGTTAGTGAAAGCCCTAGAGCCAATCATGTGATGATTGTTGTATGGACTTTATTGTATCATATTCCTATTTATAAAGGCATGGTTATTATATTTACTTGTATTGGTGCCAAATAACTAAATATAATAACATTCTTGAGTAGTAGGTTCTTATCTATATCAATAGATTGGTTGAATCGATAATGAGATGATATAGAGAACACTACTCTTAATCATTCCTAGTCGAGTATTAACATTCAGGGACAATGTCAATGCGTAGAGACTAGCATGTAGGTCAACATGATGACTTGATCTCACAAGTCATGGATATGAGATATCAAGTTGACACATGAGTATGCATTGGAGAATGTATATTGAATGACCCGCCATGAGAAAGTATCATGGATCGTTATATGAGTGTCCCATACTTTCTCATGTGGCTATTAGTATGACTATTAGTCCTTAGACCTGAAGTCACCATGGTTCCCTACATAAGGAGTTGCATACTTTGGCTTCGTCAAACGTCACCCGTAAATGGGTGGACTATAAAGGCGATTACTGAGTATGTAACAAATTATGCAGAGGGATATGAGTGATGTAGATGGGATCTATCCCTCCTATATGACGGGAGTGACATCGATATTCATGATAGAGTGAGACCACAAAGTGCATGGTCATGCCCAAATGAGTCAATATGAGATATTGAGCTCATTTGATTAGAGTGAGTCTACTTGGAGTTCAAGATATAGATTGTACCGAGGATGACACAGTCTATGCCTTAATTGGTCAATCTATATGTCAAGGATAGAGGGACATTGTCACATATTATGAGAGTCACAATTAGTAGTCACAAAGGTGATGTTGGTGCTCAACATTCTTGTAACTTGGGTAGCAATGATGTGTTGCTAGATACCGCTCATTGCTTATGTTCCTAAATCGGTTTAGGGACATTGCCAACGTTACAAGAACCTATAGGGTCACACACAAAGGGCAATTAGATGGAGATTAGGTTCATATGATGAACCATGAGGATTAGGTTCATGGGATGAACCAAATTGGATTAAGAGTAATCCAAATTAGACTAATTGAGTTGGACTCAATTTGATTCAAATGTTGGATGAGTCTAATTTAGATTTGATTCATCAAATCAATTTAAATTAATGAATAGAGATTCATTAAATTAAATTGACTTGAATCAAATGGTTGGATTTGATCAACCATGGGAGATAAGAGGCCAAGTTTGACTTGACTTGAGAGGGAAGATGAAAGGTCAAGTTTGACTTGACCAAATGCCATGTCATGATGATGACTTGGCATGGCCGCCAATGATGATGCTCCACAACATCATTGACTTATCATGTGGTGCCACCTCATGAGGGAGACCAAGAGCCATTGGCTCTTGTTGTTACATGCATGCATGTAACCCCCCAAGTCATGAAGTGGCTGGCCACTCCATTTGATGGATGAATTCATTTTGTGAGTTACTAGAACTTCATCTTCTTCCTTGGACCATCCTCTCTAGCTCCCCTCTCCTCCTTGGCTGAAACTTCTAAGGGTGCTAGCACACTCTAGGTTTCTTTTCTCCACCTATTGCTTGTGTGGATACCAATAGAGGAGTGTACACTTGACACTCTAGAGTTCCGACAAGCTATTTGGATGAGCGAGATTTGCGAAGGGTGTCGCATCGAGGGTAACACTCTCAACTTCTAAATCTAAGGTAGATCTAGGTTTACTTAGCACATACATGTTTTTATTTTAATATATCTTCGCACGGATCCGTGGCCGGACTTCTAGGGTTTTCGCAACGCAAAAAGCGGTTTTTGTGACTCGTAAAGTCCAACAACATTCTCCCCTACTAATAAAATTTGATCTCCAAATTTCTGACTCATGTACGAGTACGAGATGCCACAACAACCATCTCAAGTATCTGGAGAAAAGTCACACCTCAAGTGACTAAGTGAGGTACTGATCCACTTAAATCTATAATGGATACTCTCAACAGACCTTTTAAAGTCTGAATACCACCTTCCTATGGACCATCTACCAAAAAGGTAAATAATCGTACCAAAGTGGAGCTCTATATTTGTTGGAGACTTTGCCAGAATTGTAAGGTGAATCATGAATCACTATCGGGAATGATACTCAAGGATCCTCCATAGATATAATTCCATCAAGCGATCCAACGAAATCCACCTTACGGCTCAGAAGAAAATGAGCGGACTTGACTAATCGATCATTGATTACCCAAATCCTATTAAGTCCTTTCCGAATTCTAGATAATCTCCCAACGTTATCCATCGTACTAGGCTACCACTTCTATCTCGGTACATAATCCTACTGGTCACTAATATTCCACTTTTACATTTTGGCACACAAACATCAAGCTACGAACTTAACCATGTCCAACATGTATCGTTCCACCAACAGGAACATCTCAAACTCGCTATATTCGGATACATCCGAATAAATCATCAATCTCGAATGACGAGTCTCCTGAGACAACTCTTCCTAATTCGAATGCAACTCTGAGAACCAATATCCTCCTCAAAGACGGAGAGTTATTCTCATAAGAGAAACCAATCTACTCTCCAAAATCCACTCTACCACACATACTGGGAGACTATAATGACCAATCTTTCTAGTTGCAACTGTCCGTGTTCTAAAAACTTAATAGTAGATACCCAGTAGCTAGCTAAAACTCCATGAGAACTCCTGCCCTACACATCCACAAAACAAGATAATAACTGCTAAGCCCACGTCGTGTGTATGACAGCCTATCTCGCAGTACCTCAACTGACGTAAGCATAAGACATGTATCATACAATTGCATCAGAATCACTCCAATCCCTGAAATGATGCATCTGTGTGTTGTACCCTTCCATCCCCAACGGAAGGACTAACTAACACTGATGCAAAAGTCAGTCACCGTCTAGGCCCTGAAACCTAGTTTCACAACTTCTGACCAAGTCATTTCCATCACCTACTTGGTCCAATAAATCAGCGGTGTAGTAACACTAATGACATCCTATCAACCTCTGCGGTATCAACTAGATCAATCCAGGGAAACCACAACTTCCCTTAAGATTGTGAATATATCCCAAAAATATATCATCCACAGATATGATGACAATCGATCTCAAATACTCCAAGAGTACTTGATTCCTCAAATCCATGTGATGGGTGGATGCTTCGGAGGCTCATTGGCTCCCATGTCCCCGGACTAAAATTTTCACTAATGAAAGACTTAATCCGGATGGGATGAGCTTCCTTGGCACAACCTATTCGTCGTCGTGCTAACAACTTGAGTGGTCACTTGAACAAACTAGTTGTTCAAGCAACACAACTCTTCTAGTTGGTTAGCCGCGGAAAAGACGACGGATGGATCGCCGGTTTTTGTGTTTGTCTTCGGGGTCCATGATTATACAATATATATCCATTCATATACATGCATAATCAAAATATTAAAGAACATATTCAGATCTGTAAATAAAGTTAAAAACAACTTTATACCTTACGATCTTCTATTGTATGTCCTATCCTTCTCGTGGACAACGTGTGGACGAAGATCCTCCACGAGTTGAAGCCTTCTTGATCACTTTCTTCTCTACCTTGTCCGCTGCGAACAAAGAGAAGCAATCACAAATACCTCTCCTATCTAGAACCGACCACAAAATTAGGGAATTTGGTGCAACTGCCGGCCAAGGAGCAAGTGGATGATGCGCCGGCCACCAAATGAATGGAAACCGCCGGCCACCTTGGAGAGATTGGAGGAAGATGATTGGCGGCCACCAATGGATGGAGAACCGCCGGCCAAGGAGCAAGGAAAAGGGAAGAGTGCCGCCCAAAACCAAGGAGGAGAAGAGAGGGATGATCGGCCAAACCCTAGCTTGCCGCCCAAGCTTGTAGCCGCCCAAACCCTAGCCGCCCAATGGAAGATGAGCCAAACCCTAACCCTAATTCGAAAACCAATCTCCTTATCTTATCCTTGCCGCCCAACCCTAAGAACCTATTTATAGAATAGGGCTTAAGCCTCCTTTAATCTCATCCGTCGGATCTAGGGATTTAACCTCCACCGTCGGATCTAGGGTTTTATCCCAACCGTCGGATCTAGGGTTTCATCTCAACCGTCGGATCTAGGATTTCATCCTAATCGTTGGATCTAGGATTTCATCCCAACCGTCGGATCTAGGGTTTTATCCCAACCATCGGATCTAGGGATTTAATCTCAACCGTCGATTCTAGGGTTTCATCCTAACCATCGGATCTTAGGGATTTAATCCCAACCGTTGGTTCTAGGTTTTGTTTTACATTCTTGGATCTAGACTTCACAAGGATTATATTAGGCTACGATAGGGACCATAAGGAGGAGTTGGGTCTTGGCCACCCGATGGATCGGAACCACACATACTTGATCCATCAATGATGTTCCATTCCACTAGAGGATCATCATTGAACTCCCTCACCAACCCCCATAAATCAATATGGGCTCCATATATTATTTGTACATTAATCTCCCCGTGTTTAAGATATCGAATGTCCGTCAATTAATTGATTTACTGACCATCAATTAATTAACATCTAACTCCTCGAGTAGTACCACTCAACCTTATCATCATGTTGACTAAGTCAACCAGCTGGGTTTACATGATGAACCTTATGAGCTTCTCAAGGGGACATCATCAACCTAATATATAGGACACGGTTTCCTCCTATAATCAACAACACACCATGTAAATAATATTATTTCCCAACTTACCGGGCATATTGATTTAATCCATCTAAATCTCACCCACTGGTAAATTAAAGAAATAAATACTAAGTACATGTGCCCGTTATTATATCGGGATTAAGAGCATGTACAACATAATATCCGAGGTCCGATTCAATTGTGTAGTCAGTACTAAATTGAATCACCTCTATGTCGGTCCTACTCAATACACCTAAGTGTACTAGTGTAACTCTATGTTCAAGATAAAACAATACCAAGATACACTACAACAATGCCAATGGTTTGTCCAAAACCATCTTGGTTGTGAGCCTCTACTTATATTTTACAAGTGACTGATAACATGATCTTCTGTGCCACACCAAGCACCATGTTATCTACAATGTAGAATATTAGACAATATGCACACATATATAATGAATATATAAAATGCAAACAATGATCATGTGATTCTTATTTCAAAATAAAATGTTTATACATAAAAGAGCTAGGCTTTCAGTATACATTCTAACAATCTCCCACTTATACTAAAAGACTATGCTGTCATCACTCTGCCATACATCTGATCCCCATGTCCTCCACATGCCTATCAAACGCTTTCGCTGGAAGGGCCTTAGTGAATGGATCTGCCAGGTTATCCTCTGATGCAATCTTGGCGACAGCAACTTCTCCTCGCTTTACGATCTCTCGTATGAGGTGGTACTTGCGCTCTATGTGTTTACTCGCCTTATGGGCTCGTGGTTCCTTCGAGTTTGCAACTGCACCACTGTTATCACAATAAATTGTGATAGTTTTGGGCAAACCAGGAATCACATCCAAGTCCATCAAGAAGTTCCTGAGCCATACAGCTTCCTTGGCTGCCTCAGAGGCTGCCACATACTCAGCTTCCATGGTAGAGTCCGCCATGCATTTCTGCTTGACACTCCTCCATACTATGGCTCCACCTCCAAAAGTAAACACAAACCCCGAGGTAGACTTACTCTTGTCCCTATCTGATTGGAAATCCGAATTCGTGTAACCCACAGGGACTAATTGATCTGCCCAGTAAACCAAAGATATAATCCCTAGTCCTTCTCGGATACTTCAATATATGCTTTACGCGATCCAATGTCCTGTCGGGATTACTCGATATCGCTAACCATGCCCACGGCAAGCGGATATCGGTCTCGTACATAGCGCATACATAAGGCTTCCTACTGCCGAAGCATAAGGAACCGCCTTCATGTCCTCTATCTCCTTTGATGTTTTGGGACACATCTCTTTAGATAAAGGAACTCCATGCCTAAAAGGTAGAAAACCTTTCTTGGAGTTCTGCATGCTAAAACGAGCAAGGATAGTGTCAATATATGAAGCTTGAGATAAGCACAACATCCTTTTCTTGCGATCCCTTATAACTTTGATCCCAAGGATGTGTCCCACTTCTCCCAAGTCCTTCATGTCAAACTGTTTGGACAACCATACCCTTAACACTTTGATATTGTTGCCAACTAACAAAATGTCATCTACGTATAGTACAAGAAACACCACTACGTTTCTGTCACATCTCTTGTATACACAAGGTTCATCCGGACTTTGAATAAATCCATATGACTGGATTACCTCATCAAAGCGGATGTTCCAAGATCTAGAAGCTTGCTTCAAAATGGACCGATTAAGCTTACATACAAGATGCTCTTTGCCTTTAGCAATGAATCCCTCTGGTTGCCGCATATAGATGTTCTCCTCAAGACTTCCGTTAAGGAAAGCTATCTTGACATCCATCTGCCATATCTCATAATCCATATGAGCAGCTATAGATAAGAGAATCCGGATAGACTTAAGCATAGCTACCGGCGAAAAGGTCTCCTCATAGTCGATACCCTCTTTCTGAGTATACCCTTTCGCAACAAGCCTAGCTTTGAAGGTCTCAACCTTCCCGTCTACCCCTCTCTTTCTCTTGTAGATCCACTTGCATCCAATAGTTTTTACACCATCGGGTGGCTCTACTAGCTCCCAGACCTGATTAGAATCCATAGATTCTATCTCTGAATTCATCGCTCTTTGCCAAGATACCGCATTTCTATCTTGGATTGCCTCGTCATATGTCTAGGGATCAGGTTCATGTTCACCAGGGACTAAGTCCGAAGACTCTCCCAAAAACATGAATCTATCGGGTTGTCTAACAACCCTCCCACTACGACGAGGTACCTCCCGTGTATGCTCTGTGACACGCGGTGCAGTGACTTGTGGGGTATCCTCTTGTACCGGTGGTACTGAAGTCGGAACTTCCCCTGCCAACTCCTCAAGAACAATCCTACTCTTGGGCTTGTGGTTCATTACATAATCCTCCTCTAGAAATCTGGCATTCATGCTAACGATCACCCTCTGATCTCTAGGATTATAAAATAAACCACCTTTCGTTCCCTTAGGGTAGCCAACAAACATGCATACTTCTGTACGAGGTTCCAACTTACCAGCATCAGCCTTCAGCACATGTGCTGGACTCCCCCATATCCGAATATGTCTCAGACTAGGCTTTTGCCCAGTCCACAATTCTACAGGGGTAGAAGGTACTGATTTAGATGGAACCAAGTTCAGAGTATACATTGCCGTATCCAGTGCATACCCCCAGAACGAAACAGGTAACTCAGAATAACTCATCATCGATCTGACCATCTCCATAAGAGTCCTATTCCTTCGCTCCGCTACACCATTCTGCTGGGGTGTGCCAGGTGCAGACAATTGGGATTGAATCCCAGCCTCTGATAAGTAACTCCTAAACTCTCCCAAGAGGTACTCGCCACCACGATCAGATCGTAATGTCTTGATACTTTTACCTTGACGGTTCTCCACATCAGCCTTGAATTCTTTGAACTTGTCAAAGCATTCAGACTTGCGGCGCATCAAGTAAATGTATCCATACCTTGAATAATTGTCTATAAAAGAGACGAAGTATTCAAAGCCACCTCTTGCCTGGATAGACATAGGACCGCACAAATCAGAATGAACCATTTCCAACATCTTTGGCTCTATACCCCTTGGCCTTGAAAGGCCTCTTGGTCATTTTACCTTCCAAGCAAGATTCGCAGGTTGGGAGATCCTCCACCACTAATGAACCCAAAGGTCCATCAGCTATCAACCTTTGAATTCTACTTAGGTTAATATGACCAAGCCTTAGATGCCAAAGATATGTTTGGTTCATTTGCGAAGGTTCTTTTCTCTTATTAGATTTAGAAGATGAGTTATTTACTTCTATATGCATCATGGGAGTTTTTGGTTCAAGAGTATATAAATTGCCAACCAATGTACCAGAACAGATAATCTCCCTATTCCTTTTTATAACCACCTTGTCATTAAAAGAAACAGAATATCCATCCAAAAACAATTTAGAAACTGAAATTAAATTCTTTCTAAAAGTAGGTACATAAAGACAATTTCTCAACACCAAAAATTTATTCCTATCAAAAGATAAATAAACGTCTCCCCTTTGCAATAGTAGCCACCTTTGAAGCATTGCCCATGAAGATGGTAATCTCTCCCTCAGCTAGTCGTCGGGTTTCCTGGAACCCCTGCAAAGTATTGCAGACATGATCAGTGGCTCCTGTATCTACACACCAGGCACTGGTAGATAACACCGCTAAACATGTTTCAACAAATAAACAAGAAGATATACCTTTATTCTTTCGGCGAGGACAGTCCGCCTTCCAATGTCCAGTCTGCTTGCAAGTGAAGCACTTGCCTTTCGGCTTCTTCACTCCTGCCTGAGGCCCTGTTGCCACCTTCTTCGCTCCACCTTGCTTCTTCTTCTTCTTACCTTTCGGTTTAGAGGAAGAAACCTTCTGAGCGACCATGGCTTGAGAACTCTGACGAAAAAGCCCCTCTGCCGCCTGGAGTTCTGTCAGAAGCTCCGCCAACGAATACAACCTCTTGTTCATGTTGTAGTTGAGGCGGAACTGCTCAAAACTCCTAGGCAGAGACTGGAGAATGATATCGACCTGGGTTTCCCCATCGATCTCAGCTCCGAGGACTTCCATCTCATTAAGATGAGCCATCATCTTGAGAACATGGTCCCTAACGGGTGTTCCCTCGACCATGGTGGTCGTCATCAAGTTTCTCATTGCCTCCTGCCTAGCCGCCCTACTTTGATGTCCGAAAAGTTCCTTGAGATTGAACATCATGTCATAAGCTGTGGCTATGGCCTGATGCTGATGTTGCAGCACATTTGACATAGATGCCAAAATGTAACACCGCGCCATCTCATCTGCCTTAACCCATTTCTTATAATGTTCTTTCTCCTTTTCATCAGAGTCATCGGTGGGCTTAGAAGGACAGACCTCGAAGAGTACAAATTTGTACTCCTCCGCAGTTAAGACAATATCCAGGTTTCTTTTCCAATCAATGTAGTTTGGACCAGTAAGTTTGTTTTCTTTTAAAATCACAGCAAGTGGGTTGAAAGCCATTTGAAAATCCTAAAAATCACAATGATCAAAATATTAGATTTCAAATATTATTGATTCCTTAAAACAATAAAATCCCGAAATCAACCAACACCTCAAAGCACCAAGAATGTCGTATGCCACGCAGTGTGGACGTATACAAATTCTACATTTGTAAGAGGAGGTTTTACCCATTAATTTTATTATCTTGTCAACCTTACTTTTTGACAAATAAAATTAATAGTTGGTTCCTCTTTGGCCCTACAAATAAAAGCAGTGACTCCGATGGGGAGGATACCTTTATTTGTATCTAAGTGTGCACCATTACACGATACTAAGGGAATTATTTCGGATTATGTGCCTTACCGCTGTGGAAGTACACATGCTCCTAGATAATTTCCTATAACCATTATTTGACCTAGTGATCCGCAAACAAACCCGTCCGCAGGGAGGAAGGCACTCAGAGCCAACACACAAGTTTGTTCGCATCACACGTCAAATTGTAATGGAGGCCGCGGGAATTAATTAAAATATCCCTCTCCCACTTAGTAAATTGCAAATGAGGAATTTTAAATCACACACAACATGCATATAAAACAAATAAGCAATAAATATGGAAAAAACAGAATTTTTCCAACTATTATGGCATTGTCCTCCAATATGTATCCCGTCGTGTGGCCACCTCGTCCGCTCCATCTTTTCCCGTGCGCAAGTCACCAAAGAGTTCCGAGCCGAGATAAAACATTTTAATTTACATCCATCGATCCTATACTCCACGAAGGAGTGTACAAATAATCTAGATCGAAAGTAAACTAAAATGAGCGGCTAAACAATGCCGTATTTAATTACAAAAATTAAATACTAATCTAGCCTCGTCAACCCCGAGGATTCAAATAATAAATTTTTTACACACATCCATTCACATACACACACATGGCCATAATAGTCGGATCTTATGCCTGCAACCAAAAAGTTAAACTACGCATATCCTACTATTATCCGGCACATATAATATATGAAAAATGCATAAAAAATTAACCGAATCCAAAACACACAAAACCAGAAACCGTGGCTCTGATACCAATTGATGGGTGGATGCTTCGGAGGCTCATTGGCTCCCATGTCCCTGGACTAAAATTTTCACTAATGAAAGACTTAATCCGGATGGGATGAGCTTCCTTGGCACAACCTATTCGTCGTCGTGCTAACAACTTGAGTGGTCACTTGAACAAACTAGTTGTTCAAGCAACACAACTCTTCTAGTTGGTTAGCCGCGGAAAAGACGACGGATGGATCGCCGGTTTTTGTGTTTGTCTTCCGGGTCCATGATTATACAATATATATCCATTCATATACATGCATAATCAAAATATTAAAGAACATATTCAGATCTGTAAATAAAGTTAAAAACAACTTTATACCTTACGATCTTCTATCGTATGTCCTATCCTTCTCGTGGACGACGTGTGGACGAAGATCCTCCACGAGTTGAAGCCTTCTTGATCACTTTCTTCTCTACCTTGTCCGCTGCGAACAAAGAGAAGCAATCACAAATACCTCTCCTATCTAGAACCGACCACCAAATTAGGGAATTTGGTGCAACCGCCGGCCAAGGAGCAAGTGGATGATGCGCCGGCCACCAAATGAATGGAAACCGCCGGCCACCTTGGAGAGATTGGAGGAAGATGATTGCCGGCCACCAATGGATGGAGAACCGCCGGCCAAGGAGCAAGGAAAAGGGAAGAGTGCTGCCCAAAACCAAGGAGGAGAAGAGAGGGATGACCGGCCAAACCCTAGCTTGCCGCCCAAGCTTGTAGCCGCCCAAACCCTAGCCGCCCAATGGAAGATGAGCCAAACCCTAACCCTAATTCGAAAACCAATATCCTTATCTTATCCTTGCCGCCCAACCCTAAGCACCTATTTATAGAATAGGGCTTAAGCCTCCTTTAATCTCATCCGTCGGATCTAGGGATTTAACCTCCACCGTCGGATCTAGGGTTTTATCCCAACCGTCGAATCTAGGGTTTCATCTCAACCGTCGGATCTAGGATTTCATCCTAATCGTTGGATCTAGGATTTCATCCCAACCGTCGGATCTAGGGTTTTATCCCAACCGTCGGATCTAGGGATTTAATCTCAACCGTCGATTCTAGGGTTTCATCCTAACCATCGGATCTTAGGGATTTAATCCTAACCGTTGGTTCTAGGTTTTGTTTTACATTCTTGGATCTAGACTTCATAAGGATTATATTAGGCTACGATAGGGACCATAAGGAGGAGTTGGGTCTTGGCCACCCGATGGATCGGAACCACACATACTTGATCCATCAATGATATTCCATTCCACTAGAGGATCATCATTGAACTACCTCACCAACCCCCATAAATTAATATGGGCTCCATATATTATTTGTACATTAATCTCCCCGTGTTTAAGATATCGAATGTCCGTCAATTAATTGATTTACTGACCATCAATTAATTAACATCTAATTCCTCGAGTAGTACCACTCAACCTTATCATCATGTTGACTAAGTCAACCAGCTGGGTTTACATGATGAACCTTATGAGCTCCTCAAGGGGACATCATCAACCTAATATATAGGACACGGTTTCCTCCTATAATCAACGGCACACCATGTAAATAATATTATTTCCCAACTTACCGAGCATATTGATTTAATCCATCTAAATCTCACCCACTGGTAAATTAAAGAAATAAATACTAAGTACATGTGCCCGTTATTATATCGGGATTAAGAGCATGTACAACATAATATCCGAGGTCCGATTCAATTGTGTAGTCAGTACTAAATTGAATCACCTCTATGTCGGTCCTACTCAATACACCTAAGTGTACTAGTGTAACTCTATGTTCAAGATAAAACAATACCAAGCTACACTACAACCATGCCAATGGTTTGTCCAAAACCATCTTGGTTGTGAGCCTCTACTTATATTTTACAAGGGACTGATAACATGATCTTCTGTGCCACACCAAGCACCATGTTATCTACAATGTAGAATATTAGACAATATGCACACATATATAATGAATATATAAAATGCAAACAATGATCATGTGATTCTTATTTCAAAATAAAATGTTCATATAGAAAAGAGCTAGGCTTTCAGTATACATTCTAACACCATGAACGACTAAATCATCGATAAGTCTAACAACATTATCCACATCTCCTAAAATTCATACCAAGTATGAAATATCGTCTTCTACACACCTGCATCCTTTTTACTCTAAGCTGATGATAGCTCAATCATCACACCGACAATGATAATTGTATGACACTAAGTCATTACAATATCAACACTCCAATTATAATCAACCCTAGAGTATACACAGGTGTCCTTTAACTGATTTAAACGGATCATCTATCCATAACGAAGGATATTCATTCTCAACTACTGCATTCCATCATCGATAACCAATGCATAACCTCAAAGATCTGTATTTCTTTTAACAAAGAGTTCCGAATCTTCTCCAGAAGGAATACCAGGATAGATAAATCTCCCATCCAACACCTCCTATAACCATAACTTACGTTCCTCCGATTTCCACAGTGTTTAGCAACACTAATACCAATAAAATCATCTCCCGGTATGAGGTCTTCAATATTGGAACTATTTCCGAAATCACCCCCAATCGCATATTCCACTTGCCCATGCAGTGACAAGCCCGGGAGTTCATCCAAAACTATATTCGAATACTCTCGAATTATACACACGTCTAAGAGACATATTATACCATAATCTCAACCATTTAACTATCCGTAAGGATATGTCTATAGTAGAGGTATGTCTAGCAAAGGCTAAGGGTATCCCTTGACTTCTTGGTTGTTGATCAACATCTCACTAGACGGTAGAGAAAAATCACCAACCCACAAGTCGATAGGACCCCTTCTAATCCTATATAAGAACATTCTAGACAAAGATACCTGTAAACTACCAGTATCTGTAAATATATCAGCAAATAGGGTAACCTGGAGTAATACCCCGAATGACCGATCCTTCGGTCCGCTATACCTCTTCTCAAGTACCTATGAAAACTCGTCCAACATCTGTTCTTGACGGCTGAGCTCAAGTAGCTGCAAAAGTCTGCCATGGAGGAATCGAAATCAACTACTGAACTGAGATACAATACCCAAAATGACTGCAATGGAGATGGTAAACACTGTTGTACTGGTAAAGGGTACACAACCGATTGTGAAGTACTGAATAGCTGCCAACATTGTAGCACACTCCAACTCTGCGAAAGATATAACTACAACTGGAGAATATGGCATAGATACGACCATCGTCGTATACTCTCTCTCTGCTGTACAAATCATAACCGTGCTTGGGAAGGTAACAATTGTTGTCGTCTGGATGTCTGAATCTTCTGAGATGTCTTCGGCTGATACTGCTGAGTAACTTGCTTCTCCTGGATGGAAGTATCAAAGAGCTCCAACTATATCTGAGGTAGTAGATCGCTATTGATGTGATAATCCATTCTTCTATAAGGATCTCTGCTTTCGAGGTTGTGGATCGTCCTCTCGAAAGCATCATCCATAGTCTTCATATGAGTCTTCAAAGTACATACTCTCCTCGTAGATATTGACTGCTTATAGTAGAAACAGATAAAATGATCCATCGGATAATCTTACTCTGCGTCTCATCGTGACCCGCACTACACGCACATAATCTTCCTTCGGAGTCTTTCCTTTGATTTCACTGAGAAACATGAGAAGATGCTGTCGATCTGCAGTGAGTCTTCTATGATCGGAGAACTCTCCAATAGTCATTGGTGACTCATGACTCTAATCTTGCTCCTTTTGTCAAACATTCGGAGACTTCTGATTCCAATAATTTGACTTGCAATATATATGCCTATCAAATCTCCAACTGTTAAAACACTAGCTACGGAGTCATTTCTATACACATGACTCGGTCTAACACCTTCCGATAGGATCTGATAGGAGATCCAAACATCCTGATCAAGATGTCATCTAATAAATCGTGGGCGACTTAAGACATGTCGATCACATTCTCGAGCTATTAGGTGGTCGTAACCCTCGCAAGTCTAATGACTCTGTATGGTACCTTCATTACCAAATGATCACCCAACCGAAGGTCAATAATTCCCCGACGATGAGTCAAAGAAGATGACATGGAAAAATACTCTCTCACAACATCACTATACCGTGGCTAAGTGATGTGTGATTTCCCGAAGGTTATTTCCTATCTCTTCCACCAAGTATCGGCTTGATCTCGATAATGGTATGCAACCAACTCCACTATCTTCGTATAACATGAGATAAGTACTTAAAAGTACTCTCAAAGTTATACAACCTAGAACGACTAACCCAGGGATCAAAATCCCTATAAATATCATCCACTAATTTTCTACTATCTGCATCAGCAATAGTATACTCGCTTAGTCCATTACCCCTCAGGTAATAATCTGACAAGCATAATTAGTGAACATCCTTAGGAATGTAATCTTTGATTTCTGCATGAAATGTGACTACTTAACCCCTGCTTTCTGACTCGGTATCAGTCGGCTCTCAAAGGTAATTCACCTTTTCGATAGCAGGTCCAAGTCACACAGACTCTATATGTTGTTCCCGTGGTCAACTCAAACCCACGGTTACGAATAGTGACTACCACACTACAAGTCATCCCTGTTATAAGCAACTAAATGCATAGCCAACAGAAGGATATGTGATAACAGTTATCATACCTTAACCTTTGCAGCTTGAAGATGTCCCACAACAGCCAGATCCCAGAACTCACAAAATCAAAACAGAGTAAAACAAAACTTGATGTCCGAACAAAATCAAATCCGAAAGTGGACTTCGCAACCTAGGGCTCTGATACCAATAAAATTGTCACGCCTCAAGAGTATTCCGAGCCGAAAATAATCAGACAGCATCTCCCCTGTACGTGATACAATTTCTTGATATACATAAAGCCTTTCGGCCACAATCACATAACAAATATATAGACATAATTCATACAAACACAGCGAAAGATACTGACAAATAATAAATACACAACGACTCAACTATGCACTCCGGAGTGACTTGACACAACAAAAACCACATCAGAAGTCAAATACATACAACACAACCGTGACCACAAATATGGAAACAATACAAGATAAAATCCCAAACGACAATCCAACATAATACCACAAATCGTAATAAACCTTTATCCATTCAGTGTGAGATGGGATGAGCTGGCGGAGCTCCGAATGTCCAAGGAAATCTTCTACCTGTTACCTGGGCGACAGGAAACCCAGGGTTCGGGGTGGTGAGTATAAACTCAAGGGTAATATATAGAAAGTGCATGAACAACATATAGGGATATAAAGATCTACAAGTATACATGTGAAGATCTACAGGTATACAAAATATGTCCAATAGCCATACAGTCCTATCCAAATCTAATAATAAGTAATCACAGTATAGTCATACTCAATGCATATACTAAACTGATCAACTGAACATGAAGTAATATACCAACGTACCTGACGGTCTGCAACAACATAAGCTATATCATCCTGAACAGATATACAGTAACATAACCCATATAACGTACAAAGTCAATCCCATACATGACCAACACTCATACATATGAACAGTATATAATCACATGTAATAACATCCCGGTCCAGACCACACTATAACATGATGCTAATCAAATGCATATAACAGTCTGGACCAACACATATATCATGCTCAACACACAGCAGTATATAATATGCAAATGACATGTATCATGATGTACAAGCATATGCAACAATCATAGCTCAATCAAATGCAGCATCTCGCAGGCATATGTAAAACATATATCAAATACATGCATACATATATATCAGCAATGCATATGCATGGTCACTATCTGCGGACCCGTCCAACCATGACCCCAGAGTGGCCAGGGTGGCACGACATGACAACTATCCCGAATCCAGCTACCACTACTCTCGAGTGGCCGAGTTGGGTAGTATGATTGAGCAGCATATAAGCGTAAAGAGCTAACTACTCCTAGGGGTCCCTGCTGCTAGTCACGTCGTCCCTACCCATGAGTAGACAAGCGCCGAACACAGGACAACTGCACATCACGCAACCACCGTCTATAGTGCGCGAGTGCGCTAACTACCACTCTGTACAGTGGCCAAGTGTGCATCTCCAGCTACCACTATCTATAGTGGCCGAGCGCGGCACATCCAATGCTCTGCCCTCAACCCTGCTACCACTACCCCGAGTGGCCGGGGAGGCAGGATGACTGACGACCCGTCTCAACCATAAAAGAGACCCCAGTCGACACCATGCATGCAATGTAATGATGCATAGCTCCACATACGTATCCTCGCAACACTCCCTATCCCATGGGGAGTCCTGGTCAACTAAAAGTCAACTATGCAAGGACTACTAATCCATAAGACACTCTCTCTACCACACAGAGAGTCATACACAACTGACAGTCAACCATGTTAAGACCTCCAATCCGTAGCAAAATACTATCGATAATCCATATAACCATACACAAATACACGATCCATAATGGATATACAATCACGCTAGGACCTCCAGTCCATAGCCACATACTGACAACCACATACTTATCTATGCACAGACAACTAGATCCACCATAAATGCACAACTAATATGTGTACGATACAACAATCGACTCCATAATCTGATCCATCACCTAACCCTAGTGATGTAACACAGTAACCAAATCTGAGGTCACAAGATAACCCTAACCACATGTACTTAACTGAACATCTATCAGCTAACACACAATAGGGTTTGTAATTCATATCCATGATAAAAGAACAAAGAACTAACAACAATATCTCAAAGGTCAAGGCTAAGTACAAGCACATGATAAAATAAGAGTGGAGTCAAGGTAAAAGAATTCTGTATAAATCCAAATTCATGCACCAGATTCAGATCAAAACTACTTGACCAGGGTAAATATTACCCACCTGATATGAATCCCATAATAATGATCCTCAAGCCCGGGGACCTGCCTCGTAACCCAAACCTACACATAATAGTAAATTATAATTAAGTACAAGTCTCCGATAAATATACAAACTAAACACTACTTCGTTCCTATGTTTGCATCCTTTCCTCGTCTACGAGTTAACCCCGATTATCCCAATCTGATACACCAAAACCAAACTCATAGAACTAACCCCACCACAATTCCACAACTCACTTCAATATGCATCCCCTACACATTCTACAGTCGTGGCAGCTCCACCCCAATAGCAAATCAATCAACAATCCACATCCTCTAGTCATTCACAAAATCAACTAAAGGAACCAAATTAAACCATCCTCAACCCAACTGTTAGGGCAGCTTACTACCAGATTAAACCATCACCTCCTTCCACAGCAACATAAAACCTAAATCATTTCACCTATTCATAGATCCACTAAATCATCGACTGAACTCCTCAATTCCAAACCCAATCTGCAACCTCTTCTTCCACACACACTCGACACAGATCAACAACTCCACAATGTCGAAGGAAGAACATGACTTACACCTTGCTGCTTCCACTATACCGCCGACACTACACAACATCACCCTTAGCATCCCCGATCACACTAGCAATCCGAAACAAAATTGAACACACAGCAAGTAAGAGGGAAATAGATCGGAACTTACCAACACTTGGGATCCACCGTCATTGCTCCTTCCCTAATCCCTCGCTCACCGAAGACAGTACAAGCTCACACTGCCAAAACCACGGATCCAAGCTCAAATAGAAATCCCACAGCTAAAATCTCAGCTCATATCTCAAAGGAGGAAGGAGATCGATCCTTACCTAACTCCGACGACGATCAGTGGCGAAATCCTCGATTGGCAGCTCGCTGCTGCGGCAACAACACGGCCGGTCCACCTAAGGAATCGCCGAGATCCCCAGGCGAGAACTCACTGATCTTCGGTCGGAGATCAACCAAGGTGGTGGTGCCGTCGAGTTGCTCTCACTGGAACGCCGGCGAACTGGGAGAGATTGACGGAAGAAACAAAATTGCGGAGAAGGGGAAGACAGCAATCACGGAGAAGGAAATGGTTTCCGTGATCTGATTTGGGCGATTTAAAGGTGGTTCGCGTCATTCGGCGGTTTAGTCCACATCAACCGGTTCAAGCCCAACCAAACCCAAGTTAAGCCCAACTCTAATTAGACCACTAAACAACTAATTAAAAATTAATCTGTATAATAATAAATTAATTTTTTTTCATACCTTACAAGCCCCTTAGTGAAAATATTCTGAAATACATTACTGAAATCAGATATGACAAAAACTTTAAAATAATTGAAAATATAAAATACAATTATTTTATTAACTGCATGCATGCACGACTAAAATATAAATCAATTAAAAGTAAAAGAGATTTATGGCACTAAATCAAACTGCGACAAAATCCAAAGTGTGTAAACGAAATACGATAACAATAATGAAAACAAAATCGGTATCTCGACGATGCAGTGGGAACTAGCACGACAAGAGACTCTCTGAGCAATGCGAAGGTAGGTCAATAGGACACGTCCTCTATCAGCTAACCTGGAGGCCAAAGAAAAGAGGGAGTGAGTACAAATCACTTAGTGGATGTATAAAAGATAGTGCATGATAATATAAACATAAGGGAGGTCAAAGGAAGTAAATCCAAGTAACCCAAACCTCAGAGTATCAATATCAGTCTACAACTAACCTGGTCAACAATACAATAAATGCACCTACAATCAACTACAAACCTACAAGAAATACACATCAAGATACCGTGACAAAGCCTTGTGGCTCCCAAGGTACAAAGGGACACTATCTGCGGGCAATAATATGCTACCACGATTGGGACTCGTTGGCAGATAAGCAATATACCAAGCACTATCTACGCGCAGCCACATGCTATTACGAACGGGACTCGTGGGTAGACAGACAATATAAAGACTCAATGTTTGCAGGCAAGGATATGCTACCACGAATGGGTCTCGTGAGCAGACAGAGTATATAGCTATCTAGCTATTGACTGCACGCAACAACATGCTTTCATGAATGGGTCTTGTGGGCAGTCAAAGTATATAACTATCTAGTTATCGACTGCACACAATAACAAGCTACCACGAATGGGTCTCGTGGACAGTCAATTATCCTAGGTTGTTAAGCCTAGGGTTATCCAAAACATCCAGCATGAAATGCCTATCAAGGTCGATAAAGATCATTGATCTACTAATAAGCCTATTGGGGTGGTTAAGCTGAGGGTTCCAACACATCTATATAAAACGTCTATCAAGGCCGATAAGGATAATCAATCTACTACTAAGCACATCGGGGTGGTTAAGTCTAGGGTTCCAACCCATCTAACGTGAAATGCCTATAAAGGCCAATAAAGATCATAAATCTACTAATAAGCACGTCGGTTCCATAAATGTTGCTTCATTCCTTACATTCCCTTCTAATAAATAATCTCGTCTAAATTATACCATTTCTACCGATTCAATCATGCACGCAACAACACACTTCCACGAAAGGGTCTCGTGGCAAGTTAAAATGTAAGGTAGCTTCAAATTACAGATGACACACCAAAACCAACTCTCACTAACCTCAACTGGGTATTCCATGAGTATAACTCTACGGTATATTCTCTCGACCATGAATGGGAGACGTGATCGACCACATGTATACAAATACAACCATGATTCGAAAGTAAGAATACTCTTCTGCAGATTCTATCAACCATGAATGGGAGACATATTTAGCAATCGATATATGAGAAACATTATACACCTTCTAAGGAATAATCTCATCTTAATCATATTATCTCTTCTAGTCCAATCACAATATCAACCAAAACACTAAATACATAAACATATACCAGTAACATCTACTAATTTATATCAAAGAAATAAATAAGCACCTAAATGTAATACCAATCAAACACTAGAACAAATAACTACATGTACATGATGAGAAGCAACTTAGAAACCAAGTAGAGTATAAAAGGTCAAGTGATTATAAGATCAAAGCAATACTAGAAAGAACATAAAGTATAAATATAATATAACCTAAGTAAACAACGTAACCAAAATAATCATGCACTAAAATCTAAAGAGGTCAAGAAAGAACCACCCACCTGATCCGAAGACTTATTTGAGAATATTCATGTCCGATAGACTATCCCAAATCAAGGTCATGCAATTAACATACAAACATTGACCAACCACTAGCATAAACAATCTTTAGAAATAGAAATCTAATCCAACCCTAAACACCAAATCGAATAATCAAATCCCATAATAGTATAATCTCATACCATTCATTAATTACCCAACACTTCTCCAATCTTAATCAGATTAAATTCACCATATAATTCATGAATCAACTCTAGCATCAACTATAAAGGTAACATATCCTACTTCATAACATACCAAATCAAGCTTACCTTACAATGCTTCATAGCCCACAGTGGATACTCGGAACCTATCGAGTCGAATAGGAAACCATCCCTACTGAGATTGCCTTTATCACCAGCTACTGGGAGCAAAATTGGTTGAGCAACATATTTGCTTGATAACTTCATTTTTATTGCGTTGTTTTGATTTATGGATTAGACATTTTAGGCTCTTTGATGGGGTAATTTTACATATTGAGTCTATTTGAAATTAATTGCGTTAATTCCTATAATTTAAATATTTTTCGTGAATTGAATGTGATTTTGTAGGAAACATGAAAAGAGGGCCTAATTGGAACAATCACAGCCGTCAATCTGAATCCAAATCGATCGCAACCTTGGATTTTAGTGATCAGCCTACTTAGGAAAAAGATTAATCGAATTAATTAAACCTTAAATATAATGGGTGGCTGAGATTGAAAAGCATTCGATCGGAAGACCAAGGAAAAGAAGCTTAAAAATCCAACATTTTCTCATGCGCAAGGAATCAGTGACAGAAACCGGACGTCGTGCGATCTTCTTCCTCCTCACGCGGGCGAGCGGCAATTTTCTCCACACAACGGTGATAAATTCTAGCAGCTATCTCCGGTAGATCTCCTTCCTCCCATTCCATCTGAAACTTCCTTGGTTATGGCGGAGCAAAGTTCTAAGGTTGGGTAGACAGCGGCTTCACCGAGCAGAGGGATCTTCGGTCGACGCCTAGCAATCGGAGCCGAGATGACTTAGCTCGACGTGATTCGAAAGGCTGAGGTTAACTACTACTACCATGATTCGGTAGAACCGTTTCCCAGCTCCGGTAACCTCTCGATCTTCTCATTTCCGATGGTAGAACGTCAATCCAGCTCTAGTGAAGACCCATAGACAGTCACAACTCCAGATTCATCCATTGGCTGCAGTGATTCGGTAGCTCCGAAATTCATCGCCGGAGTAGTGAGTCGTGGTCATCCCTTCCAGCTCTTATCGAAGGGACATTCTGACAAGAGATCCATTTTATCAACGCCATTAGGAGATGTCCAGCATCGTCGTTGTTCACCGGAGAGGGTGGTTCCTTTTCGGGAGTTGTGGACAATCGTCAGTTAATTTTTATTCTTATGTTTGTTGATGTTTGTTTGTTGTTTGAATTGTATTTTTACTTGGATGATTAATTGTTATTTGAATTGGTTGTTCAATTGAATGTTTCATTTGATGTTGCATGTGGTAGTTTATTTTGGAGGTTAATTAGTTGTTGTTGATCGTTTACTTTGTTTACTTGGTAGTTAGGTTTATTTCCTGCAAGGTTAATTTTTCTTTCCATTAATTAGCATTGTTTGATCATTGTATCGTATAGTGACAGTACGGTGCATGGTTGAATTGCTTGGGTGTGTTAGGTTAGTTTTCAGTTAATATTTAATCATTGTATCGTATAGTGAGAGTATAGTGCATGGTTGAATTGCTTGGGTGTGTTAGGTTAGTTTTTAATTAATTTTTAATCATTTTATCGTATAGTGACAATACGGTGCATGGTTGTATTGCTTAGATGTGTTAGGTTAATTTTCAAATAATTGTTTTGATAGATGTAGGAACCCCTAGTTTTACTTCTATTTAGAAATAAATGTTCAACTATTAGGTCCGTTGGGAGACGATTCGAGGCATTCCTATACTGTATTAGTGTAGTTAGGGGGGTTCGGTAATTAATTTGGGAGCAGTACCGCGACAAATATTGTTCATCAAATTTTGGCATCATTGTAGGGGACCTTGTAATGGTGTTCGTTTGTCTTTAAACTATTGTTAGTTAGTTTATTTTTTTTCTTTCTTTTGTTATTAGTGTCTTTCTTGTTATTTTTAGTTGATACTCATTGTGTTGTTTGTGGTGATGACTAGGTCTTCAAGTGATAATCTATTTGAGTTTTATGCAACAACTTTTGGTGCAGCGGCAACAGTATCAACAGAAGACAGATGCATCTATTCAGAGCATAGAGAGACAGATCAATCAGCCTGCATCTAACATTAATAAGTTGCAGTCACAAGGATCTAGTAAGCTACCATCTCAGATCATTCCAAATCCTAAAGGAAATATCTGTGCGATTACATTGCGGAGTGGTAGAGTTACCTTGGACCCTGTAGCACCAGTTCTAGATCCAGTTGTTGTTTCTAGTAGTGCAGAGCATAGACGAGCAGAGCAGGATCCACAGTCATGATGATCAGAGTCGCCAGTTCCATTACCCTTCCCTCAGAGGTCGATGCAGCCTAGGAAGAGGATTGTTGAAAAAAAGGCTAGGGAATTCCAGGAGCTAGTAGATTTATTCAATAAGGTGGAGGTCAATGTCCCTTTGTTGACAATGATCAAGCAGATTCCCAAGTATTCCAAGTTTCTTAAAGATTTGGGTGTTCACAAGAAGAAGCTGAAAGGTAATGAGTTGATCAGAGTAGGGAAGAATGTATCATCACTCACCCAGCTGGGGTGATAGAGGATGTGTTGGTTAAGGTACTCTTTCTATGGAGGTAGGAGATACTGTAGTTAAGTTCAGTATTTTGGACTCTATGAAGCACCCGATGGAGGATCATTCCATTCTTAGCGTAGATATAGCTGACGAGCTGGATTGCATTTCTGAGTCTGTTTTTCATTTGGATATCTCTATACCTTTTATATTTTGTCATGATTTTATTGATTTTGATGATTCTGGTGTTGATGACAATTTGTTGTTAGGACCTATCTGTGGGACCTTTTATGTGGACAGGGATATGGAATGTGTAGGGACTTGTGCTCTTCAGGTGGCGCCCCCAAGAATCACTTCCATCAGATGCCCAGCGATGTATGGTGAGTATTTTCGATGATTTATTAGAGCTTTTCATGAATGATTTTTCCGTGTATGGTTCTTCTTTTGATTCATGTTTGGAAAATTTGTTGAGAGTTTTGCGGAGATGTATTGAGACTAATTTGGTTTTGAATTTTGAGAAATGTCATTTCATGGTCAAGCATGGGATAGTCTTAGGTCATATTATCTCTGTGCATGGTATTGAAGTAGATCCTACTAAAATTCATGTTATATCTTCTTTATCTTACCCCGCTTTGGTGGGGGAAGTTCATGCTTTTCTGAGTCATGCAGGTTTCTACAGACATTTTATCAGAGACTTAAGCAAGATTGCCCTACCCTTGACCAACTTATTGCAGAAAGATGTGGTCTCTTCAGTTTGACTAATGGTGCGAGGACTCCTTTGATTAGCTTATGCAGGCTTTGATATCATCATCGATCCTTAGACCACAAGATTGGACTCTCCCATTCAAGTTGATGTGCGATGCTTCAAATTATACAGTGGGAGCTGTCTTGGCTGTCTTGGCACAGAGAGTGGATAGAGCATCTCATGTAATCTGCTATGCCCCAAAGGACTGCTAGGAAAGTTTTAGAGTTTGGTTTGTATTGGCCCACCTTATTTCATGATGCCTATGAATTTTACAAATCTTGTGAGCGATGTCGACGAACAGGAAACATAGGACGTAGAAATGAAATGCCTAACAATCCATGCTATTCTATGAGATTTTTTATGTTTGGGGTATTGATTTTATGGGTTCATTTCCTGTATCTTTTGGATTTTCATTTATTCTATTGGCAGTTGATTATGTTTCTAAATGGGTGGAGGTCATCCCCACCAAGACTGATGATTCTCCAGTTGTTGTGAATTTTGTTACGTCTCACATATTTTACAAATTTGGGGTACCCAAGGCGATCATTAGCAATCAAGGGTCTCACTTTTGCAAAAGACACATGAAGGCCATGTTAAGTAGAGAGATCAAGTCTATACTGGAGAAGACAACGGGGCCAGACAGAAAAGATTGAAGCTATAGTGGAGGAAGTGGACCATGATGATGCTTCTTCTCCGACTTGAAAGGGGAGTGTGTTCTTTTATTTACTGCATTTAGTTCCTTCCTTTCATGTTCGGAATAATGTGTTTTAGTTGATTGTTTGTTTGCCTGTTTACCTAGGTTAAGTTGTTTTTAGTTGAGTTCAAATAATATTCTCTATGCATGCCTTAGTATCATTTCAGAGGTGGTAAAAATTAGTTAAGTTTGATCCTCAAATTGTGGATTTTTGTGTATGATAGGATACTTCACTTGCATGCAGTCAGTTGTTATGATAGTGAATTTTTTATTGATAGACTAAGCTTGATTTTTGATTCACCTAGTGAGGTTGTAAGCCATTCTTATCATTTACCCACTTTATAGTGATAACACATGTGATACTTGTTACTCTAGAACTTTCTTTGAGTCTTTTCAAAATTGCAGTAACATTTACTTGCATGAATATGATGAAGGATTTCATTCTTGGTTCTTTCCCTTACTTGGTTTCTTGTCTAATCCACTTGATACTTCCATATTTGATATCTTACTTGTCATATCTCATCATTTACTATCCAGTGTCTTTGTATCTTTGTGGATTATCTTTTTCATATCTATTATTTTCCATGTTGGAGGAATAGTTTGATGGGTTGTATTGTCCAAAACGAACAAAATTTTTAAGTGTTGGGGAGGAGCTATATTATTTTGTTGAAAACATGATATGGAAGGCATAGTTTTCAGAGGTCATTGTCCTTGAGATGTATTTGCTTGTGATTAGTACTTGATTGTCCGAACAACCAAAAAAAATGGCGCCATTGCATATTAAAAAAAAATTGTTAGGGCAATCTCTTGCCATGATAAGGTTTTGATGTGTGTGGCAAAGGGTTTAAGTTAGGTTATTATTATGATTTGATATGTGCGTTAGAGTCTTGCAGGACTTAGTAATTCGCACATGGAGCCTTGGCGAGTTTCACCTCACATGACTCGGTCCATGAGTCGGTGAAGGATGCCTTTGCGGAAGCCGTGCGCTTAGAGCATCCGAGAGACCGCCAGACGAGGAGCTTGGAGTGAAGCCGGAGGAAGTAGACTTCAGGGTGAGACGCGAAGGATGGCGTTGCAGAGTCGTGCGCTTGGCACATCCGAAGGACGTGGCCGGACGAAGACAACTTCGAAGGCGAGGGACTCCGAGGGATGAGAGTCAGCGAATGTAACCCGGGAAGGGGTAGTGCTCGTAGGTGAAACTTGGCCATTTGGCTAAGTGTCGGATGAGGTTTCCCAACACCAGTCGACTGCCATGAAATGGAAGTCGACTGCTCTAAATCGAGCAGGGTTATTTGGTATCAGCTGATGGGTTTTGGCCTGGCGATCGACTTCCATATGTTGGCGCGATTGCCAAGAATATCGATCATTCGGGCGATGGCGATGAGTCGGTAGTCAAGAGGGTTTGGGCCATAGAACCGCTCGTAGTCGACTGGACAGTTGACTACGAGGCATCAGTCGACTGATGGATACATCAGTCGACTGCCAAGGGTTCTGTTGGACTACAACGGTCGGGATCTGACGTGTTGAAGGAATAGTTGAAGAGCCTAGAATTCAACCTTCAAGAGGAGTAGCCTTGATGGCCCACAAAGGAAAGAAGAAGATGGAGACTCCCTCCTCCTCCGACGAAACATCCTCCTTCTCCTCCATGGATAGCACAGAAGAAGCCTATATGGTAAGGAGGGTAAGGCGTGCAGTAAAAGGTTTTAAATTTAATAAATCTAATGATAGGAGGAGAAGACCAAGGGGGAAGGTGATTTTCTATAATTACCAACAAGAGGGACATATAAGGGATAATTGTCCCCACTTGAACAAGAGCAAGGAGGAGAAGAGAAAGAAAGAAGAAAAGAAGAAGAAGAAGGGGTGCAAGAAGAAAGAAGAAGAGAAGAAGGCCAAAGAAAAAGGGAAGGCCAAGCTATTAAAAGCATGGGATGACCCCTCTTCCTCATCTTCATCATCATCGGAAGAGGAAAATGGCTTTGTCACAAATTTGTCATTAATGGCTTTTGATGACCTAGACTCATCCTCCTCTGAAAATGATGGATCAAGCACAAGTGAGGAGAGCTCTAGTGAAGGGGGAGCTTCTTCACCATCCTCATCCGAAGAAGAGGAAGACATGGAGACTATGGTAACGAACCTCTCACCATGTAAAATAGTTTCCATGATTTCTAGTCTCACTAAGGACTTATTTAGAGCCAAAAGGAAAAATAAGAGCATGCTAGATCAAATTAAGGACTTAGAAGAAAAATTAGAAAAAGCATGCTTAAATGTAAATGATAATATTTCCTCTATCTTAAATGATGCATGCTTACATGATCTTTATTTGCCATTAGATGTAAGTGATGCATGCATAGAGGAAAATAGGGCTCTAAGGGAAAAATTAGATCATTTAACCAAGGCCCTAGAAAAGTTTACAATTGGCTCAAACACTCTTAACATGATCATAGGGAGCCAAAGAGCAAGTTTTAACAAGAAAGGCCTAGGATATAAAGAAAATAGAAATGAAAAGGCCTATAAATGTTTAATTGCTAGGGGTCAAGACAAAAAGAAGGTAATAGCTAGAAAATGGATCCCTAAAAAATTTTTAGTGAACCCCATAGGCAAGAATTTGTATTGGGTTCCTAAATCCATCCTAAAGGGTTAGGAAAACCCTAGGATAGTCAACCATAAGGATTTCACCTATATCATATTTTTGATTGACTTAATATGGCGGGACAACATTTTTGTAATAGTGTTAGGTGATGATAATGCACCTATAAATAGATAAATCATGCTTTAGGTGATATTTGCCTTATTATCATGATGTAATACCTAATGCATGATCACAATTTGATGAATACATTTGTTTCATGATCAAAATGTGAAATTAATTCATATATATCTTTATGATCATGTGGAATGATAGGATGATACTTAACCTTGATAGAATTGCATGAAAATAATGGTTAAGTATATACAAATACCTTTAGGATGCATCTCACACTCACCATAGGCTACCTTGATTGAAAACTTAGCATGAGTGAGATGTTAGGATGATACAAATTTCCACTAATGCCTATGGCATTTAGATGGTCATTTAAAGTATCAAAATAACAATAATAGACCAATCATGGGGAAGACTTATGTTTAATTCATAGACATATTGCCCAAAGATCATGGTTGGATATTTCATATGTTTTCAAAACAATTTCTTACTTTAAAATCTGTGTTTATGTTTTGAAACAATTTAAAGCAAAACTAGGTGTTAAATGTGATACTAACTTGATCAAAAACCTAGTTGTTTTTAAAGCTTTTGTATTTTTGGCAAATCTTTGAAAATATAATATCTTTTCATGGAAAACTATTTTTCATTGATAAAGAACCCTAAAAGAAATGTGTTCCCCAAATTTCACTATTTTTTGAATTTTTTGGAATTTATAGTGTATTTCTGAAATTCATCCAGAAAATCATAAATTCGAATTTCATTGTGCGATCATTATCATCGATAGAAGTCATTGCTCACCGAAAAACTTGCCAAAGAACCGATACGGTTTTAAGGTATGTTTTTTGTTTATGTTTCTCTCTAGATTTGATTCCATGCTGTATAAACTTTGTTAATTATTTTTGATGGTGTCAAAGGGAGAGAAATATATATGTTTAAGTAAGGGGGAATTATATTTAGGGGGAGTTTCATGTATTAAGGGGGAGAGTTGCTAATCATGTTATTTACATGCTTTCTTTCCTTAATAGTTTATCAAATGTTTTACCTAACTTAAACGGATTGCCACACATCAAAAAGGGGGAGATTGTTAGGGCAATCTCTTGCCGTGATAAGGTTTTGATGTGTGTGGCAAAGGGTTTAAGTTAGGTTGTTATTATGATTTGATATGTGCGTTGGAGTCTTGCAGGACTTAGTAATTCACACATAGAGCCTTGGCGAGTTTCACCTCTCATGACTCGGTCCTTGAGTCGGTGAAGGATGGCTTTGCGGAAGCCGTGCGCTTGGAACATCCGAGGGACCGCCGCACGAGGAGCTTGGAGTGAAGCCGGAGGAAGTAGACTTCAGGGCGAGACGCGAAGGATGGCGCTGCAGAGCTGTGTGCTTGGCGCATCTGAGGGACGTGGTCGGACGAAGAAAACTTCGAAGGCGAGGGACTCCGAGGGATGAGAGTGAGCGAATGTAACCCGGGAAGGGGTAGTGCTCGTAGGTGAAACTTGGCCATTTGGCTAAGTGTCGGATGAGGTTTCCCGACACCAGTCGACTGCCATGAAATGACAGTCGACTACTCTGAGTCGAACGGGGTTCGACTGGTATCCAACTGATGGATTTTTTGCCCAGCAGTCGACTGCCATATGTTGGCAGTCGACTGCCAAGACCATCAGTCGACTGGTGATGGCAATAGTGTCGGTGCTATCGACGCAGGTCACGATTGAACAGACTCGAGTTTGACTCGAGAGATGTTTTGATGTTTGACATAGTAAGTTGACATTGATGTTTGATATCAATGTCTGTTGATAATTTGGGAAGATTGTTTATACAATCAACTCAGGTTATGTTAACTGGACTCGAGGGAGACTTTGATGGTTGACTAGGGTTGACCATGTGGTTATGGAAAGTCCAAGTGGGACACTTGGCATTTGGGAAAGTCCAAGCATGGGTCTTGGCATGGAAAGTCCAACATGGGTTGGCAAGGGAAAGTCCAAGCTTGAGTCTTGGCACTTGAGAAGTCCAAGCGGAGTCTTGGCAGCATAAGTCCAATGTGCCTTGGCGGTGTAGACACCGTTAGCATGACATAGCCGATGGAAGCACCTGAAGGCTAGAGAGATGGATGAATAAGTCGTGTATGACTTGGAGGGATCCGAGAGGCGTAAGGCTGATGGAGGTGGCTAGAAGGCTTATGTCTAGGCTAAGAGTGGTCTAGCAAGTATGGGGGCACCATACTTGGCTAAAACCTCATGCCGATGTCATGTGGCGGTCGGGCCGATCGCATAGTCAACTAGGGTTTGACCGCGGGAATTGCCCTAGTAGTCGATCGCCATAGATGATCGGGCCGATCGATTGACGCAGCGATCGATCTTGTGATCAGTCGATCGATGCTCGGATTTTAGGGCACAGAATGGAGTCTCACTCGACCGCTGGGATGAGCAGTTGAGTGATGCTTCATCAGTCGACTGATGTACATTATCAGTTGACTGATGTCTTAGCCGTTGGATTTTTCCTGCGTGTATTACACCGTTGTCTCACAGCAACAGTGTGATCAGTCGACTGATGGTCCCGAACAGTCGACTAATCGACATTTTCCAGCACAGGTTGAAGCTATAAAAGGAGCTCGTGATGGAGAAAAATGGATCTGGTTTTTTGAGAGCTTTAGGGGCGATTTGTTGCTGCAAATCAGGTCTCCAAGTGCTAATCAAACAACCAAGCATTCAAGCAATCAAAAGCAAGTGTTGTAAAGTTTTTTCTTTACTTGTCTTTCATATTAATCATTGTAATTGCTTGTTTTTGTTTCTTACTATTGTAAGATCGCTTGTAAGCGGTTTCTCCGCCTCCAACTTGTGTCGAGAAGGAGTGTTTATCATAGTGGTGTGTGATTGGCATCGCTAGGGTTCGTACGAACCCAATCCGTGGAGTAGGAACCGTTCGGTTCCGAACCACGTTAAATATTTGTGTTTGCATGTTGTATATTTCGTTATCATTATTAGTTTTCTATTTCCGCTGCACTAACGAAATTGTAGAGACAAACGCAACGAATTCCATTGTCGAACGAGCTCAACACTATTCACCCCCCTCTAGCGGCCTCAAATATCCTACAATTGGTATCAGAGTTAGGTTCTCTTCTACGGATTAATAACCCGGAGTCAAGACGCTAGAGGAACAAGATGGATTCCCAAGACAAGCTTGGATGGGACATCAACACTCCACCGCCATATGATCGAGAAGACTTTTCGGCGTGGAGAACAAGAATGGAGACATTCTTGATGATGGATATAGAGGATTGGTCTCGTAGAAGGTTTTGAACCTCCTCGAGATAGGAATGGACAAGTCCTCAAGTTAAAGAAATGGACTCAAGAGCAACGACAAAAATTCAAAACCGAAGCCAAGGTAACAAAATTTTTAGAAGATTTGATACCTAATGATGTTTTGTCTAGGCTAGGTGAATATCTTGATGCCAAAGAGCTATGGGACAAATTAGCCAAGTTCAATGAGAAGCCCCACTTGGCACAAGTAGAAGAAGATAAGGAAGAGGATGAAGAGAGTTCATCATCCTCAAGGGCAAGTGAGGAATCGAAAGTTGAAGAGGAGTCAACTTCCGGATCGGTGGAAGAAGAAGTAGAAAACACCTCCACCTCTAGGATTGAGGGGGAAAGAATTTCCACTCTGGAGCAACAAGAGAAAGCTTCGACATCTAGTCAAGATGAAGAAGCTCCAATTCCGACACCTACCACCACCATAGGTAACTCAAGAATGTCAATTGTAAATAAAAATCATATAATATGCTTTGAGTGTAGGGAATCCGGACACTACAAAAGTAAGTGTCCAAAAAGGGTTAAGAAAGCTCCTCCGGGACCAAAAGTCAATGAAAAAGTCAAGGATGCCGGTGTCCCAACCAAGAAGAGCAAGGAGTATGTGGTGTGCTTCAAATGCCGACAACTAGGACACTATAGGAGCCAATGTCCTAGAAGAAAGGAGGGAGATTCACAAGTAGGGGGAGTCTCTAAGACTAACCCTAAGGTATATTTTCATAATGCTCATTCTTTAAATTCTAAGCAAGAGCATGCTAGAATTAATTCAAATAATTTTGCTATTACTCATGGATCAAAGCATGCTAGAAATGATAACTCTAGGTCTATTTCAAAGAAGGAGAAATTTGGGACTAATGTCCCTAGAAATGTCCTTCCTAAGAAAACAATTAAGAAAATCGAAAACCATTTAGGCATCAATCCTAATAATCGTAGACATATGGCTAAAGTGAATGGTAATGCCCAAAAACCTAATCAAAAATTATTTGGGCAATTAGTGTTAGAAAATCAAGCCTTGAGGTCAAGGCTTGAGAAATTGGAAAAGACTCTTGCAGATATGCAAACTCAATTTAAAGGGTCAAAGTGTCAAACTCTAGGATCTAGAAGTCAACAAAAAGTGTGTAAGAGGCAAGAATCATCTAGGAGACAAGGTTTGGGTCACAAGCCTATGTCTAAGAAAGTAATGCCTACTTATCACAATGTTTCATTTGATTATGGAACTAAACCTAGATCTAAGAAAACCAAGGTCTTTAGGAAAATTATTCCTAAGGCCAACCATAGTGTGTGCTTAGTGGCTAGGGGTTCTAAGAAACCTAAGGAAGCCATTAAGAAGGTTATTAGGGAGGCAATCCCTAAGACTAACCATGGCAAGACCATAATGACCAAGGCTAATAAGCCTAGGAGGGTCATTAGGAAGGTATCTAAGGAGGTTATCCCTAAGGAATACCTAATTAATTCAATGAGCTCAAATAGATTTTGGGTTCCCAAGAGCATGATTGATTCACGTTAAATGAGTTCGAATGTGTCAATTTTGATTGGATGGGTAGTTAACTCAACCATAGCAAAGTTGACATTTTTAGGTTATTTTCAAGGTTATGGATACCTTGGAAATAGGCTTGATATTCTATCCTAAAAGATTTTAGGATGTGCCAATATATTTTTGAAATCATGAAAAATCAATAAAATTGACACAATCTAGATTTAGAGGTCATAGTGTGTTATTTTGATCTTTGGCACACTTTAGGAATTAATGTGTCAAGAAAAGTTTGTTAAGGTGTAGAAGTTACATCAAGAGTGATACTCAAGTGCCACACACCTTGATGTCTTGCACTTACCATGCTTCATGTGTTTCACCATGTGGTTGCTTGGAAGGAATGTCTAGGGTGGATTGCATCTCACAAAATAAGACTTTTACCTTGATTGTGTATTTCAACACTTAGAAAGGGTGAGATGTTAGGATTTTGAAACAATTGGATGTTAATGTTTGCTAAAATGAAATAAAATACCAAAATACATTAACAAATGCATGAATATAAGCATAACATTAATATATTCGATATACAAGATTAAACATGAGAAAATGAAACAAGTTGGATAAAGAAATCCAGATTTTCTGAACTGGAAATCAGAGATCAATAAACTGATACAGTTATTAGTCGACTGATCATACTGTAGCATAATATCGTGAGTCAAGCAGTCGAGTGTTGCTTCTAGGACTCGACTGTTTGTATATCAGTCGACTGATAGGATACATCAGTCGACTGATGGTACTGTTCATCGAGGTAGAGGATCATCGATCAGTGCTCATTGAGCGATCAGTGGTGATCGCATCGATCGGATGTTGTGTAGCTCGATCTGAGAATGTTCGTGATCGAGTCGAGCCCAGCGATCATTGCCGATTGATAAACGATAAGCCACAATCAGTCGACTGATGTTGCACATCAGTCGACTTGCGTCGCGATTTTATAACGCCGAACCGCTAGGGTTCGGCGTCTTCACGTGTCGATCCCTCTCTTCTTCCTTCTCTCCGGTCACCGCTTCTTTCTCCGACGAGCTTTTCTGACTGCGCCGGCCACCTAAGTCCTAGGTTTGATAGCCAAACTCTTCCACTCATGTTTTTACTCATCTCACAACCCTAATCCACTCATTTCCAGCGATTTTTCCCTCTTCAATTAGGGTTCCGACGATCCACTGCTCCGGTGATCTTTTCAGCGATATCTGAGTATTCTCTCATCATCATCCTAAATGGTGCCAAAGTAAAACTTTCTTACTCCTCTAAAACCCTAATTTTTCCATTATAATTTATTATAATCTAATCGTGCATTGGTGCCTTTGCATTTCATGTCATTGCATTACATTCATATAGGCGATCCCGTAGAAATGACCCACCTGAGGTTGAATCACGGTTGTATCAAACCATGTTGGTTAGGTACATTGATAGGGATTTCTTTACACGTTACTGTAGTGACATCATGGAAATATTTTCATATTATCATCTCATGAAAATAGTATTATGCACACATGCCATCAATGATGATCTCCTTAAGGAGTTCTATCAAAACTTAAAGAAGGTAGACGATGGCCCTACCTACACTACCCACGTTGCAAAATGCGACTTAGAGTTCACTCCTGCGATATTGCAGGAGTTTCTTGAGTGTAAGCCATCGGCTGACACCTTCATTTTCTACCCTACCTTTGATGCCCCTTTACCTGAGCCCTTTGATCACATCTCTTTGGATTCCATGCATGAGCATGTCTTTCACCATCATCGCCCACCAGCTCAGAACTTATTTCCTATTACTGAGCTATCTGCACCTGACAATGTACTCTACAATGTCATTGTTGGGTGTTTTCTTCCGATTGTGACTCGGGGTCTGGCCAAGATTCGGCCTCCCCATCTCTTTCTCTTGTATGCCATGCGTCATAGACTAGACATAAACATTGCATTGAACATGTTTCATTGCATTGTACAATTCATATCCCTTGTGTAGGGGAAAGTGCATATGCCTTTTGGCCACATCATCACTGCATGGTTAGAGTCTGTAGGCATAAACATTAATAGGGGATCGCTGAGGGCACTATCTGAGGTGTACGACTGCATATCAGTTCGTAACTTCTCGTTGGCGAAGCTGCGGATGGGAGGTGAGCAGATGGAGTTGGCACCTCGACCTCCGCCCAGGGCACGTGGGGAGCCGCCTCTGGTGCCTAGAGAGGCTGTAGAGGACTATAAGGATCCAGACGCTGCTGATGAGGAGGACCAGATGCCAACAGATGCATCGACAGTGGGTCCATCAGATCGGTTTGGACAGCTGGAGGCCAGATTCCAGGACTACTAGCAGACAGTCGACTCTCGGCTGTCAGAGCTCTTAGTAGGGCAATCCTCCATGGGCGAGCATCTCAGTCGGATGGAGGAGCGCTATATTCGCATTCAAAAGTCACAGAGCCGTATCGAGCAGCGTCAGCTCGATATGTATGAGATGATGCGAGCCTGGACCTTGAGCCAGCAGCCTCCTCCACTGTTGGATCGAAGCGGATCGCTAGAGGGGGGGGGGGTGAATAGCGATAAAAACTTTTCTTTCATTTCGTTCATTAAAACCCGAGTAGACAATTAATTGTAGCGGAAAGATAAATGATAAATAAAAGGAGACAAATGTTTTTTTTACTTGGTTCGTAGCCTTCGGCTACTACTCCAAGGCCCTAGTGATTCTTGATCATGCACGGAGGTTAATTCACTAAAAACACTCCTCCTCGTTGGAGGTAGGAGTTCGACGATTACAAAAAAAACCTTCGAAAGAAAAGATAGAGAGACAAACCCTCTCTTCTATTAATGTAAAGTGCAACGATAGAAAACCTCGATTAATAAAAGGAATTGCAATATTTAAAGAGACGACAAATTAAAATATCAACAACTAAAGAGTAGAAACTAAGCTAGGGTTGTTGACAGCACTTCGTCGTAGAGTCGTCGGAGAATCGCGGAGTTGCAAAGATTTTTGAGCACTTAGAGATGATGAAAAACCCTAGGAGAAGCCCTCCTTTTATAGCCTTTAAGCCCCTCATCGAATGGGTCTTCAACCAATAGGAATTGGGCACAAAACTCCTTGAAAAATGGTGATAAATCTTGACTCCTCGAGGCTGATTTTTGACCATCGGTTGAACTGATTTCTTGGCCGGTTGGCTGCGATGGCTCGATTGAAGCGATCCTTGGCCGGTTGAGCGATGGCTCGGCATTTGAACCCGATCCTTGGCCGGTTGAACTCGATTTCGGACTTTTCAACTGTAATAAAGAGTTAGCTCGAAATATAAGTGAATTCGATGGCCACTTGTCGTCCGATCTCAACATAGACCTTCCATGGGAAGTCTTGGTCGGATCGTCGCCTAAGGATGTCCCCGTATGAAGGACTCGACCTTACTTACGCTCACTCACACGAACTTACCTCAACATTTACCTTTGAAGCCTTGCTTTCGGTCTCCAGCTGATTCCTTCGTCTCCCTCTGAAGTCCTCCCGGTGTCGCCCGACCACTACGGTTCTCTCCGAGTGTCGCTGACCTTCGACTTAGCTTAGCATTTCTTCATACTTGATTCAGCTCGTGAGATAATGACATAAGCTTAACTTTGTATCGTTTGCTACAATCAAAACTCAGGTTCGACTTAGGTGCCTACTGCACCAACAATCTCCCCCTTTTTGATTTATGACAAACACACATACAAAGTTAAGAAAAATAAATTAAGTGCATTAAGCAAAATGAGTATGAGATATGCATGAATGAGCAGGAGTATATATAAACTCTTTTTCAAGTTCTCCCCCTTGAGGAATCCTCCCCCTTGACCGAGGGTGAGTACTTGAGAAAGAGTTTTAACTCTCCCCCTTGATGTTTGCTACTAAAAAAGAATTAAGTAACCGAAATTACTTAATATTGGCCATAGTGTTTAAAATAAGTTTTAAGTTAAGAAATCAAAAAAATTGATTTCTTAACCTTGGTATTTACTTCTGTTTTGTTAACAAGTTAACTTAAAGTTAAGTAATTTACTTTTTTATTAACAAGTTAACTAAATGTGTTTAAGTTAAGAATTCTCTTAACTTGTTTTGTTAACTTAAAGTTAAGTAAGCCTTGGCCACAAAAAAATTGATCCCTTAACTTTGGCCTTTTTCTCCCCCTTTTGCCATATATCGAAAAGAGTGAGGGTATGTGTGGAATAAAAAATAAGTATTAATTTTAAAGTCCAAGCATGTTCCACATTATTTTGAAAATCATATACTGAAAATAAGTTCATCTATAAAATGTTCGACTCATATTTGGCTTGATTGATATGAAAGATTAACCAGTCCTGGACAGAGTCGGTTAGTGTGTATGATTTTACTCCATGGTTCATAGCGATGCACTAGCTCTACATCTGGAACCAGGAGTAAGGTCCTAACATCTCACGCCCATCTACGTGGCTAAGTACACAAACACATTAGTCCTATGTGTTGTGAGATGTACTAGCTCCTTAAATCTATAGGTGCATGATATCTAAGGTATGTCCTATGCTAGTTCCATGAAAATGAAAAGTAAGAAATAGTAGTACGAAAATATAATTTGTAAGTTCCTATTCTACTACACACATGCCCAATTTTCGTCTTAATAGACTGAATTCGGCTTCGGGTAGAGGTTTAGTAAATAGGTCTGCCAAGTTAGACTTCGATTCAACGTATTCGAGTTGTATGGCTCCGTTGGCCACATGTTCTTGAATGAAATGGTGTTTAACCTCTATATGTTTGGTCCTAGAGTGACATATCAGATTCTTAGTAAGGTTAATTGAACTAATGTTATCTACGTGAGTTTTGTGTTCGTAAAGTCTAACTTAAAATCGCGAAGAGTATGCTTCATCCAAAGAAGCTAAGTGACACACTCACCCATCGCGATGTATTTGGCTTTCGTGGTAGATAAGGCAACACAGTGTTGCTTCCTACTGCACCAACTCACTAGACTGTTGGTGCAATCGGCCCAGGGATCAGTACCTTGATAGGATTTTGATGATAGACAAAACTCATGACATGGGATTGTCATGGGAAAGTCCAACATGGGGTTGGCTTGGAAAATCCAAGCATGGAGCTTGGTATGGAAAAGTCCAAAGCATTGCGAAGCCGTGCGCTTGGTGCTTGGCATGGGAAAGTCCAAAGCATTGCGAAGCCGTGCGCTTGGTGCTTGGCATGGGAAATCCAAAGCATTGCGAAGCCGTATGCTTGGTGCTTGGTGAGAAATGCATTGCGAAGCCGTGCGCTTGATGCATGTGGGAAGTCTTGAGGACTTGGTAAGTTCACTAGGCTCGGGGTCCTTGAGTCGGTGAAGGATGGCATTGCGAAGTCGTGCGCTTGGTGCATCCGAGGGACCGCCGAACGGGGAGCGAATGGAGTGAGCCCAAAGGGAAGCATACTTCTAGGGCATGAGACATGAAGGATGGCGTTGCGAAGCCGTGCGCTTGGCGCATCCGAGTGACGTAGGCCGAGGGAAGAGAGCTTCGGTGGGGAACTCCATGAGTGATGTGGACTTGGCCAAGTGGCTAAGACTGAGTGTCGGAGGCTCAAACAACTTGGTGTTTGAGGTTTTTCCCGACGGCAGTCGACTGGCATAGTTGCCGGTTCGACTGGTCCAAGTCGACTAGAGTTCGACTGGTGTAAGGCTGCGTTTTGGTGCTTGGCAGTCGACTGCCATGGGTAGTGATCGGCGATATAGCCGATCGGCTAGAGGATGGCGATCGGTGATGGGAATGTCGCGAAACGCAGGCGCTCCGTAGGTGTAGGCAGTCGACTACTAGGTCACCAGTCGACTGATGAGGGCCATCAGTCGACTGGTAGGAGATCCGTTGGAACTTGTCCGACGTGGATCTGGCCGTTGTGAGACAACGGACACAGGGGCAGTCGACTGGGGCCTTTTGGCAGTCGACTGCTAGGCGCGAAAACAGCTTGATGCAGGTTATATAAGGAGCTCGAGTTGGAGGATTTCGCCAAGACTTTAAGGAAGCAATTGAAGGGGATTTGCTGTTGCATTCCAGTCCTTCAAGAGCCATCCAAAGCAAGCAACAAGAAAAGGATCAAAGCAAAGATTTGTAAAGCATTCTTTACTTGTATTTCTTGTGTCTTTGTATTTCTTGTATATTATTGTTGTAATAGCTTGTGAGAGGTTTCTCCACCTCCGACGTGTAGTCGAGAAGGAGTTTAGTTAGTGTCGTGCGCATAACTAGAGCTCGAGGAGCTCGCCCATGGAGTAGGAACCATTCAGTTCCGAACCACATATATCGTGTGTGTTTGCGTGTGCTTATTTGTTGTTAGTATTATTATTGTTTTATTGTTTCCGCTGCGCTAACGACAATCGTAGATGAGCACGTACGACGAATGAACGAATTACGGCATCCAAACGAAAAGGGTTATTCACCCCCCTCTAGCCTGGCATACCGATCCCCTACAAGTGGTATCAGAGCCAGGTTGCTCTTCAAGGACTAACCGCCGCGAGAGCACTACAAATGGCCGGCTTCATCCATCCACCAAAGTTCGAAGGAGACTTCCTATGGTGGAGAAGAAAAATGGAGGTATACCTAGAAACCGATTTTGATTTTATGCTAGTATTAGAAAACGGTTTCAAATTGCCTAGGGATGAAAGAAATAGGCAAATTGAGAAGTCAAGGTGGACCCAAGACCAAATGAAGGAATTCAAGACAAATCTCGAGGTAATAAAACTACTTAGTGATTTGTTACCTAATCATATTTGGTCTAGATTGGGTGACTATAGGGATGCCAAGGAATTATGGGAGAAGATAATGAAATATCAAGAAAATTCCCAACCGGCACAAGTAGAGGAGAGTGCCGAGGAAGAACCATCCACTTTCGAAGAAGTGGATGACTTGGTGGAGACCTCCACCTCTAGCATTGAGGGGGAGGAAAGGTTGTCAACTCCGGAGCAAAGCCAAAATGAAACATCTACCTCCGGAAGAAATGACCAAGAGGCTTCCACCACCTCCCTAGGTAACTCAAGTATTGTAATTTTAAATAAAAATCACATAATATGCTTTGAGTGTAGGGAGAAAGGGCATTACAAGAGTAAATGCCCAAAATTGGCTAAAGAAAAGGCATCCACACCAAAAGTCAACCCAAAGTCAAAGGATGCCGGTGTTCCCAAAATCAAGAGCAAAGAGCACATTGTGTGCTTCAAATGCAATCAAAAGGGACACTGCCGAAGCCAATGCCCTAGGGGGAGGAAGAAAGGGCAAGAAAGTGCAATTCATGTAGGGGGAGCTTCTAAAGCTAACCCTAAGGTACATTTAGTTAATGCACCTTTAATTCCTAAAGTCAAAGAGCATGCTAAAAATTATTTTAGTTCTCTTGCTATTATCAATGAAAAGCATGCTAAGAGAAACAATAAGGTTTATTGCTTAGGTGCCAAGCATGTTCATATAACTAAGGACAAACCTAGGACTCATAATTCTAGAAATATCTTGCCTAGGGAGTCAATTAGGAGAGTAGAAGAAAATTTGGGTATTAATCCCAAAAAGTCTAGGCACATGCCTAAGAAGAAGAGGTTTTCCCAAAAACCTAATGAAAATTCAAAAATGGGAAAATTAGAGCTAGAGAACCAAGTCTTGAGGTCAAGACTTGAGAGAATGGAAAAAGCCCTTAGAATCATAGAAAATTCAATTCTAGGGTCAAATGTCCAAAAGTCAAGACCTAAGGTTCAAAAACGGTCGGTTGCCACATCACTTGACTAAACCCTTTAGCCACTAGTCTAGCTTTATTTCTAACCACTTCACCTTTATCATCAAGTTTATTTCTAAACACTCACCTTGTTCCAATGATTGTTTTATCTTTAGGTGGTGGTACTAATTCTCATACTTCGTTCCTAGTGAATTGAGCCAACTCTTCTTGCATTGCAATAATCCAATCGGGATCAAGAAGAGCTTGGTCAATAGTCTTGGGTTCAATTTTGAAAATTAAGGAGATTTGACTAAGGTTTCTGTATGAGGCTCTAGTTCGAACTCCTAGACTTGGATCACCTATCACTTGGTCGATAGGATGATTTTCTTGAGTCCTAGTTGGGTTTGGGTTTGAGTCTACAACTTGATCAATAGGATGACTCGTCTGAGTTCTAGTTTGGTTAGAGTCATCTGTCACTTGGTCGATAGAGTAACTTGGTTGACTTAGGTTAGGATTAACACTAGACCTGATCTCTGGATCAGAGTTAGGTCTAGTATGAATCGGCTCGCTAATTGGGGTTTCTGGGGGTTTTGTAGGTTCATGTCCTTCATCAAATACTACATTGATAGTCTCCTCGACTCTAAGGGTGTCATGGTTATATGCTGAGCATCTCAGGCAGTGGCTTATCAATTTCATTCATATTGTAATTCATGATAAATTGATTGTAGCTTTGCGGAAAAGACTGCAAGATTAAGTCAGTGGTCAGCTCTTGGCCAAGGGGGAATCCCAATCTCTGTAGGTTTTCTACGTACCCAATCATCTTGAGTACATATGGACCTATGGGAGTCCCATCTTGCATTTTGGAACCAAACAATGCCTTAGAGACTTCATATCTCTCGTGCCTTGCTTGTCCTTGATATAGTTGATGAAGATGTTCAATCATATCATAAGCATTCATGAACTCATGTTGCTTCTGAAGCTCAGAGTTCATGATCGTGAGCATTAGACATGACACATCTAATGCATCATCTTGATGCTTCTTGTAAGCATCTTTGTCAGCTCGCGAGGCAGTGGCAGGAGTGCCTCCGGAATGGGCTGCTCCAGGACATACAGTTTCCTTTCTTGGGTGAGAATGATTCTCAGGTTCCTGTATTAGTCCAGGAAATTTGCTTCATTGAGCTTGTCCTTCTCAAGGACAGAACGCAGAGAGAGTGTGTTCGTGTTTGTCGACATAGTAATCTACAACATACAATGCAGAGAATTAATATCATATTCCTTTTATCATTTAATTAGGCCTTTAATCAAATGATGCTCCCACTGAATTATAGGAATTTTGTAGAATCGAGTTATGGATGTGGTCAAACCACATTACTAGATTCATACAAACTACCTATAATTCCTATGGGATAAGATCCACATCATACTAAGCCTTGAGTTAGCTTTGGCTAAATTGCCCAAGACTTAGTACAATCGGTGGGTAACACATTACCGATTACATCTCTATGCAACTCTTGTTTATAGGATCAAGACCCACATTTACAAAAGACCTTGAGTTATCTTTGGCTAAATCGCCCAAGATTTAGTGTAAATGTGATCTTATCCTATCTTTCCAACGGTTGGAATATGTCTATAGTTCTACTCGATCCAATTGAGTTTAACTAGTTTCACTCAATCTAATTGAGCTAACTCTAACCCAAGCCGTGAAAGACGGGACCAAGATTGTCCTTTCGCACCCTACCAAGATAATATGCATTGCTCTACTTTGGCAGATTCAACAACTACAAATGATCGAGGTAGTGATGGGTATCAAGGACTTGGTAGGCATTTTTCGAGTTGATTCGATTAAGATCTAATCTAATCGTAATGTGTATCATATACACATTAAAGCCTTTATTATTCTATAATAGCATGCATCACATACATACAAGCATTATTCTAGCATGCATCATATACAAACAAGCATTATTCTATTAGCATGCATCACATACAGGTCATGGCCCTACTACGATCTTCTCAAGCCAATGAGAAGATTGGACGGTCAACCTAGGGCTAGCTGCTTCTCCAAGCGCTTCCTTTGACCGCCATGTGTCGTCGGCACCCTTCTCGTAACTTCGTCTACAAGTGGACTTTCCACCGCTCCATTTTGTACATTACAAATATGAAACTCGAGTTACATTCGAGTAAAAAACTATTTACAACTAGAATTTCAAAAGAAGAGGTACGACTCATAGGTCGCATACACTATACAACACGCACAACCGCAAAAACGGCACGCAGGCCATATTATGAATTACAACACATCATCATCCAATCATATTGGGGTTCTTGGGCCATGACAATCATAGAATTATACATAATTTTAAATTATTTATTTTTACAGAAAATTTCTATAATTTTTCCTATTTTTTTTCAATTTTATGAGTCACCTCTCCGTAACGGTCCCGCTAAGCGGTTTCCGAGCGCGATCGCGGGACAAGACCCCTTTCGGGGATAGGGGCAGCGCCCCTACTCACAAAATAAACTTTGTGAGTGTCCCTACTATGATCTTACAGCAACTTAAGTTGCTGTCCTAAAGACCTAAAGCGAGAACTCGCCGTTTCGGAGAGTTTTTCTCGATGGTTGAAGCCTACAAGTGTCCCAACACTTGTTGCTTCGACTCTTCGAGAAAAATACCCAAAAATTCGATAAAAATAGGAAATTTACAGAAACATAAAAATCTGTAATTTTTATATCTAATACAAAAACTACAAAAATGAAGTACATACATACTTTGCACGTGGCTCTGATAGCACTGTTGGACTTTCCAAGCCGCAAAAACTGTTTTTTGCGTTGCGGAAACCCCGGAAATTCGGCCACGGATCCGTGCAAAGATATATTAAAATAAAAACATGTATGTGCTAAGTAAACCTAGATCTACCTTAGATCTAGAATTTGAGATTGTTACCCTCGTAGCGACGCCCTTTGCTTATCCCGCTCGTCCAAAAGCTTGTCGAAACTCAAGAGTGTCAAGTGTACACTCCTCTATTGGTATCCACACGGACAAATGGTGGAGAAACTCAACCTAGAGTGTGCTAGCACTCATAGAAATTTCGGCCAAGAAGGATTGGGAGAGCAAGAGAGGAAGAACCAAGGAAGAAAATGAAGTTACACAACTTAACTTCACACTTTCATAACCCACTATAAGGGGGTTACATGCATGCATGTAACTCCAAGAACCAATGGCTCTTGGTCTCCCTCATGAGGTGGCACCCCATGATGTGTCCATGATGATGTGGAGCATCATCATTGGCCGGCCCCAAGCCAAGTCACCATGACATGGCAATTGGTCAAGTCAAAATTGACCATTCATCTTCCCTCTCAAGTCAAGTCAAACTTGACCTATTATCTCCCATGGTTGATCAAATCTAACCACTTGATTCAAGTCAATTTGATTTAATGAATCTTTATTCATTAAATTAAATTGACTCAATGAATCAAATCTAAATTAGACTCATTCAAAATGAATCAAATTGAGTCTAACTCAATTAGTCTAATTTGGATTACTCTTAATCCAATTTGGTTCATACCATGAACCTAATCCTCTTGGTTCATCATATGAACCTAATCTCCATCTAATTGCCCTTTGTGTGTGACCCTATATGTTCTTGTAATGTAAGCAATGCTCCTAAACCGATTTAGGAACATAAGCAATGAGCGGTATGTAGCAACACATCATTGCTACCCAAGTTACAAGAATGTTGAGATCCAACATCACCTTTGTGACTACTAATTGTGACTCTCACAATATGTGACAATGTCCCTCTATCCTTGACATCTAGATTGACCAATTGAGACATAGACTGTGTCATCCTCGGTACAATCTATATCTTGAACTCCAAGTGAACTCACTCTAATCAAATGATCTCAGTATGGGTATGGCCATGCACTTCGTGGTCTCACTCTATCAAGAATATCGATGTCACCCCCATCATATAGGAGGGATAGATCTCATCTACATCACTCACATCCCTCCGCATAATTTGTCACATACCCAGTAATCGCCTTTATAGTTCACCCATTTACAGGTGACGTTTGACGAAGCCAAAGTATGCAACTCCTTATGTAGGGAACCATGGTGACTTCAGGTCTAAGGACTAATAGTCATACTAATAGCCACATGAGAAAGTATATGACACTCATATAACGATCCATGATACTTTCTCATGGCGGATCATTCAGTATACATTCTCCAATGCATACCCATGTGTCAACTTGATATCTCATATCCATGACTTGTGAGATCAAGTCATCGTGTTAACCTACATGCTAGTCTCTATGCATTAACATTGTCCCTGAATGTTAATACTTGACTAGGAATGATTAAGAGTAGTTTTTTTTATATCATCTCATTATCGATTCAACCAATCGATTGATATAGATAAGAACCTACTACTCAAGGACATTATTATATTTAGTTATTTGGCACCAATACAAGTAAATATAATAACCATGCCTTTATAAATAGGAATATGATACAATAAAGTTCATACAACAATCATCATATGATTGGCTCTAGGGCTTTCACTAACAATCAAAAGAGCATTTGTAAAGTTTTTCTTTACATAGATTATTGTATTTCTTTTGTATTTTCTTGTTTTACCTTGTATAACTTTTGTAATCTGTTGTAAGAGATTTCTCTACCTCCGGATTGTTCCGAGGAGTTATTTGTAATTAGTGATTGCGTGTGCATCACTAGAGCTCTTTAGAGCTCGATCCATGGAATATGAACCATTCGGTTCCGAACCACATTATATTTTTTTATGTTGTGAATTGTGTTTATCGTATTTCATTATTGCTTTATTATTATTCCTCTGTGCGATAACAAAAATTGTAGAGACAAGCACGATCGAATTCCATCAACGTGTCAAAACGCTATTCACCCTACAGTGCCACCATATCCAATCTGATTTATAAGATGATGATGTTATTGGTTCCATTTGTTAATTTATATACAGTGTTTGGGTATTTTGGAGATGACAGTATTCTATAGGATTCAATAGGGTTAAGGAATTGGTTTGGTTCTACTATTAGATTGACGGTAGAACTTAGATATATGTTGCATTCTTTGGTTACAGAATGCTGATTCAGGATAGAGATTCGGATATGAAGACAATCAGTATGTTCTTTATAGCAGGTGGATAATATTTCCTACCCTGGGCAGGTAGTAGTTAATCCCTGAAGTATATAACTTCATATTATTGTCACTTCAACCTTGACTCCACTCTAGTTTTTCTGATGCTTGATACTTTTGCCTTTGCACTTAAATACTCTGTTATTGTTGTTATCTATTCATTTATCTTTGTTATGAATTATAGATGTTATGATAAGTGGACCTGTAGTGGTTTACCTATGTGTACATAGCTAAATTTGGTTGTAAAACTGAATTATGCAATTTAGACAAATCATCCGGGGGTGGGTGATGTTCTAGTAGTAGAGTTGAGTTTTCATATCATATCCTGATGTTGTGTATATATCTACTATGGATCATGTAGTCGTGTATGGACGTGTGATTTGTTGATACAGCATCGCTATGGACTGGAGGTCCTAGCTTTATTGTTGTCAGTTGTATATGCCTCTCTATAGAATAGAGAGTGTGTTGTGGACATGCGTATGTATTGTCGTGCATTCATTTCATTTACATGCATGTTGACGACTTGGTCTCTCTTGTAGTTGAGAGGGTCGTCAGTCATCCTGCCTCCCAGGTTACTCATGGAGGAGTAACTGGTGTGAGGGTAGCGCATTTGTTGTGTCACACCCGCCCCACTATTGACAGTGGTTGTTAGAGTAGCGTCCAGTTGTCCTGGGTGCATGACACTCGACCACTCATAGGTAGTGACAGTGAGAGTGGACAGTAGCAGAGACCCCCGTTGTGTAGCTAGCTCTTTACGCTTATATGCAACTTCATACTGCCCACTCGACCACTCGAGAGCAGTGGTTGTGTTTGAGTTGGGACAGTTGTCATGTCGTGCCACGTAGTCCACACTAGGGTCGTGGTAGCAGTAGGGTGCACAGGCTTGACCATGCATTTGTATTGCTGTGGTAGATGGCGTTCAAAACTGCCATACTAACATTCTATGGCAAATACAACCATGAACCGGGTCCATCCCATATCACCTCAAGATACTGGTTAAAGGTATACAACAGTCTGACCAACTCAACACTGGTAATCCACACACGACCATATATATGGGATGGACCTGGTTCATGGTTGAATTTGCCATAGAATGTTAGTATGGCGGTTTTGATTATTATAGAGTCAGTATTTACTCTACCAGGTTGTAGGTGTTGTATTATGGTACTTATACTCAAGTTGTATGAGTTACATCGTTGTCGATCTTCAGGTATGTCAGTACCTTATGTTGTTATTGTTGGTAAGTTTAGTTATACAATTGTGGTATCATACTGGTGTATACCTGTTATACCTTTAGACAACATATTGTTGATTCGCATGTAATATATATATAAATATATTATGCTTGCACTTTTATTCTTATTACCATTGAGTTTTGTACTCACCACTACAGACCCTGGGTTTTCTGTCTCCCAGGTAACAGGTACTCGACTTCGTGATGGGCTTGGAGAAATGTTGGTTGGCAACCTCTCATCTCACTTCTGAGGGTCCCGACTTGGATTTATGTTTCCTTTTATTTTCGGATGTTTCGTATATCGATCCGGATTTATATGGTGGATGTTGTGTTTGACTTTGTTGATGTATGCACTTGTTGATTCGAGTTTTAATGATGCTTTCTTTATGTTGTGTTAGCCATACCGGTATGCATGGTGTGTAGTTTGTTATGTTGTTGTTGTTAGTTTCCGCTGTGTTTGGTTTACATTTATATATGTTGTTGTGGTGGTGGCCGAAAGGCCTTGTATCAATAGGATATGTTGCCACGTATAGGGGAGATATTGTCGGTTTGCTTTTCGACTCGGTATACTCTCGGGGTGTGACATATGCAATATGCATCAAACATAAATATACGCCTCCACGGTGATGCATATGCATAGTCACTGCCTGCACACCTCGCTATCACGACCTCGTGTGGCCTGGGTAGACAAAACATGACAACTGTCCCAACTCCAACTACCACTACTCTCTAGTGGCTGAATGAGCATTATGAGTAAGTAGCTATCTAGCCACATATAAGGGTCCATACTATAAGAAACTCTAGCTACCACTACCCATGAGTGGCCAAGTGTTGCACTACAGGACAAGCTGCATGCAACTCTAGCTAGCACTATCCCACAATGGTCGAGTGCTACAAATATCAACTATCCATATCTTCCGCAATCACTATCCCACAGTGACCGGATGGACAGGTATGACTGATGACTCTCTCAACTACAAGGGAGGCATAGTCAACAACATGCTTGCAATGTGATGATGATCCCAATGCACGTAAGCCCTCCGACATGCACACTACCTCATAGGGAGTCATAAACAACAGACATATGCACATATCATGCTAGGACCTCTAGTCCGTAAACAATACTCCACTGACGACCCACTCAACCATCCATGGTAATCATGGTCAACAGGAGATGCTCAATGCAAGGTCATGCAATAAGACAACCAAGTCTACAGTTATAACCATTACCAACTCTAGTAGTCAAACATCATGACCAATCAAAGACAACAACTGTACTCGGTTACATATACTTATGCAATATTCATATATTAAACAAATATAATATTTGTAATCAACAATAATGATGAAGCGAGACTGTAAAGATATCGAATGAGTATCTCAATGTTCAATGGTTAAGTATCAAGCACAAGAATAATTATAGTGGAGTTAATATTATTCTATCTATCATTAACAAAATTCATGCACTAAGATCAAGATCTACAAGAGTTAAAGAGAAATCACTCACCTAATACGAAGATTTATCTGAGAATACCAATTGTCTTTACGTCCTTGAACTTATCTTGAATCAAGGTACTAACTATAATTCAATCACAACCAACCCCTTGATCCACTTAAGGAAAAATCCTGAAATCATAGGACATGGAACATAACTAAGTTCTATCGTGAACCTAATAATTGAATCAAATCTTTCATTGACCTTGAACCCAACTAACCGAGTATAAATCAAGATATCATTTAACAAAACAACCTCATTCGACAATTAATAATAAAATAAGTTTTAGAATCCAAATCGAAACTTACCTAATTCCAAATCAATCACAATCATCTTCATTTCTCAGCTTCTTGCTCTCTTTTAAGGTTTTAGATCTGAGTCAAACAACCAAATTAGAGACAACACCCCATTGCAATACTCTTTAGCACCTGAAATCATATATTATACTAGATTAAACTTACCCAATTTATCTTGCTTAAAGAGAGGCAAATCTGAAGTAATCAATCTGCCTAAAATATTACCATTAACTAATTCACAGATTGACCCTCTAATCACCTCTAATCACCAAAAACTATAGTAAACCAACCTTCCTATTCGCAATGACAATGCATCCCCAATCCTGCAGAAATGGCAAAGCCGTGAGATAAGGAACTCTCCTCCTTGAACCCTAGCTTAACTCATGAGACACTAAAATTCCAGATTGGAAATACCGACCAAAACGCAGGCCACTATCTCGAAAAATCACCACAGAGTGTTGGTGCAGTAGGCACCTAAGTTGAACCTGGGTTTTGATTATAGCAAATGATACAAAGTTAAGCTCATTTTGTTGTCTCACGAGCAGACTCAAGTGTGCAGAAGTGCTAAGCTAAAGCTGAAGGTCAACGACACCCGGAGGGAACTATGGTGATTGGGCGACGCCGGGAGGATTTCGGAGGAAGCCGAAGAACTCGAGTGAAGACCGGAAGCAAAGATTCAAAGGTAAAAAATGAGGTAAGCTCATGTGAGTGAGTGCAAGTAAGGTCGTGTCCTCTGTACGAGAACGCCCTTAGGCGATGATCCGACTCAAGACTTCCCATGGATAGTCTAAGTCAAGATCAGATGGTAAATGGCCATCAAGTTCACTTATATTAACTGCATTTTCGAGCTAACACTTCATTGCAGTTGGAAAACTTGCCATCAGTCGACTGAGGGCTTGCATCAGTCGACTGATTCATCTAGCAGTCGACTGGTAAGGGTAGCAGTCGACTGTTGGTCAAGGATCAACCTCGAGGAGAGTTAAAGCTTATCTCTTTTTCTCAAGGGCTAGGAGGCTTACTCCCATTGGTTGAAGAACTGAACATCTAGGGTTTCCAAAGCTATAAAAGTCAGGGTTCTCCACCCTATTTCCATCATCAAAAGCTCTCCAAAAAGTCTCCGCAATGCCTTGACTCTCCGACATCTTTACGGCGAAGCTCTACTACTCCGACGATCAAGCTTTAGTTTTACTCTTTTCCTCGTCAGTATAAGTTTTCTTTAAAAGTCTTCTATTGTATTTATTTTAGTTTCTTGGAGCTTTATATCATAATAAGGAGAGGGGGATTGTCCCTCTACCTTAATCTTTTGAGCTTTTGTATTTCGTTGTCTCCTACCTCCGATGAGGAGGAGATTGTTTTAGTGTATTGTCCTTCGTACGTGGTCTCGGACCATTAGGGCCTTAGACTAGCATCTGAAGGTTGTGAACCAAGTAAAAACAAACCGTGTCGTTTATATTTCCACTACATTCTCGCTCGTTTAATTATTTCATATCGAAAGAACAAACGAAATTGATTTTGCACTATTCACCCCCCCCCCTCCAGCGCTCAAATCGATCTAACAATTGGTATCAGAGCTGGGGGCGCTACGATTTGGTGAAACCACCAATCTAGAAATTTTTACATATTTATTTCTATTTTTATTTCTGTTTATTTCGAGATTTTTTTACAAGTTTTTCATTTAAGTTAAATTTGTTCTCCCGCACTACTAATCCAAGACGAAAGTCTTGGTACGTTTTGGTTGTTTGTGTTTTTGCGAGGTATTAGTTTTCTCTCCTTTGTCTAAATGGCCCATATCAAAGGATTTAGCACCATCCAACCTCCGTTTTACAATGGAGACGACTTCCGTTATTGGAATGGTCGGATGGAGTGCTTCCTAAAGACCCAAATCGAGATGTGGATCATAATCCAAACCGAATTCACGCTTCCTACTAATGAAGTGGGTGAATCGTTAGATTATGATCAATGGACTAATGCCATGAAAAGACAAGTCGAAGCCGATGCCAAGGCAACCCAAATCCTTCAATGCGGCTTATCCAAAGAGGAGCTAAACTGCGTTGGCCCCTTCATTAGTGCTAAAGATTTATAGACTAAACTCGTTGAGTTACACGAAGGAACTGACGACGCTAAGGTATGTAAGCGTGATTTGCTTTTCAATAAATTGTATAACTTAAAAATGCAGGAACATGAGACGGCGACACAACTACACACCCATATTCAAGACATCGTCAATAGCTTGCATGCCATTGGACAAAAGGTCGAGAATAAAGACCTTATAAGGTACACTTTAAACTCTTTTCCTTGGACCACCTTGTGGGCATCCATGGTCGATGCCTATAAGATTTCTAAGGATCTTTCTAAACTTAGATTAGACGAGTTATTTTCTGAGTTTAAACTTCATGAGCAAACTAACATGGTCCGGGCCGAGAAAGATATTGCCTTAATTGTAGGTTCCAAGAAGAAGGTCGTGAACAAATCACCCCCAAGGAAGAGGACGAGTATGAGTACGAGTCAGAGGTAGATCCTGAAATGGAAATCGAACTAGTAAATCTAGTTCGAAAGATGATCAAAAGTCAGAAACGACCCGTCAACCAAGGTAAAACTAAGTCTAAGTCTAATTCGAATTTGAGATGCTTTGAATGTAACAGGTTCGGGCACATCAAGTCGGAGTGTCCGAAACTAAAAGGCAAAGCACCCAAGAAAGCGCTTAATGCTACTTGGGAAGAATTGTCAGAGGAGGAAAATGACGATCTTATCTTCATGGCCAAGCCGACCGAGCTTGAACAAGACTCCGAACCTGAGGAAGAGTCCGAGTCCGAATCCGATGACGAGTCGCTATTCGAGACAAGCCACGGATACGCATCCGGTTCAAAAGAGTCACTTAAGGTAAGTCGATCTTTACTTAGCACTTTATACAATGCAATTAAATTCTTAACTAGAAAGTTAGCTAAGTCCGAGTCCAAGGTCGAGACCTTAGTTGAGGAGGTTAAAACTCCTTAAACACGAGGTCTCCCTAACCTCTTCGACTAGTCAAGTTCAAGAGGAGGACTCAACTCGAGTTGAAAAGCTCAAAGTTAAGAACTCATTTTTGAAAAGTCAAGTCGAAGATCTTAGGCATACATTAGAAAGGTTCACTTTGGGATCCAAGGGACTTGACCTTTTACTTGGATCACAAAGGGTCGTGTACAACAAGGCCGAGCTTGGTTTTAGCTCAAATACGACCAATAAGTCGTATATGTCAATTGTAAGTAGAAATAAAAAACATGTCCAAACATGGGTCCCTAAGACCATTTTGATTTCTCAATTAGGATCTAACAAGTACTGGGTTCCCAAGGACCAAATCCACTATGTGGAAAGACCAAACTGATTCAATGGTCCAAGGGGAGCTAGGTCAAAATTTGTTTGCGCTGTTAATTAGACTTTGCATGCTTAGGTATTTTTCTTTTTATTTCTTTTAGAATGGTTAGATAGGACTAATAACTAGTCAATTCTTGACAACATAGTACTAGGACGCGGTGAGATGATAGTACGCTAGGAAAGCGAAGTCTTGTGTGTCCGAGTTAGAAAAGGCGTATCTAGCTCGGTGCACTCGACTAAGTGGAACTAGATGAAGCTACCTCACCGTATCCTTAACTAGTTAGACCAGGAAGTGATCTTAGGTGAATCAACTTATTACTTTCTCGAATTTGGCTTTGTCTAAGGAAGTGGTCATTGTTCCGATCAAAGAAGACCTCTGTACCTCGCCACGATCTGGAAGCCAATTTCTTGAAAAGATGACTTGGTGAGCTTAGGATTAAATCCGAATCTAACCCAAGGTTTACTAGTCTCAATTCATTAAAATTAATCAAGTGAAATTGAAGTCATCTCATAAGAACACATAAGGATAATGTGTTTGATCATGTAGAAATGGGTGAGATGATCTAGGACTAATAATTTTCAACCAACCCTTAAATTCTAATATCTGATCCAACTACCTTGTGTGTAGGATCAATGGATGTTGGACAGTGGGTGCTCCCGACATATGACCGGAGACCAACTTAAATTTTCAAAGCTTAGATTCAAACGACAAGGATCGGTTCAGGTGATATTGAGCTAAATTCTAATTTCACAATTTATAATGTTTTATTAGTTGAAGATTTTCAATATAATTTACTTAGTGTAAGCCAATTGTGTGATAACAACTATAAGGTTATATTCTTAGAAAATAAATACTTAATTAAAACAAATGAAACCTCTAAAACGATACTTAAAGGAACTAGGAATAGCAACATCTATACAATTAATTTATCCAACTCCTCAACCAAGTGTCTTATGACACAGCAAGAGGAATCTTGGTTGTGGCACCGACGACTCGGTCACTTGCACCCAAGACTCGTTCACAAGATGAGTCAAAGAGGCTTAGTCATAGGTTTGCCTAACCTTAACAACTTAGATAATAAAATTTGTAATGCTTGTCAGCAAGGTAAACAACCTAGGACACAACATCAACTAACTAACCAAGAACGAACCAAAAGTGTGCTTGAGCTCATTCATTTGGATCTATTCGATTCTCATGGAGGCAAGTCACTTAATGGGAGTCAATTCTACTTAGTCATCATTGACGACTATTCTAGGTTTACCTGGGTTAGGTTCCTTAAACACAAAAGTGATACCTTAGATCAACTCATCAACTTGTTTAAATTAATCGAAAACCAAAAGAACCTTAAAATTAAAAGACTTAGAAGCGATCATGGTGGTGAATTCAAAAACCACAGGTTCACAGATTTCTATAACCTAAATGGATACCACCATGAATTCTCATGTCCTAGAACCCCACAACAAAATGGCCTAGTCAAGCGAAAAAATAGAACCTACAAGAAGCCGCTAGGACCATGTTGAACGAATACAACCTACTTGATAGGTTTTGGGCAGAAGCCGTTAGCACGACTTGTTATCTCCAAAATAGAATTCTTATGGTAAAGAGGCACCTTAAGACCTCATACGAAATCTATCATGACAAAGTACCTAACATCAAGTACTTTAGGGTATTTGGATGTAAGGTACATATCCTGAACACTAAGGACTACCTAGGAAAGTTCACCTCCAAAACCTCTACCGGAATCTTCTTAGGATACTCGACTACAAGTAGAGCCTATAGGGTGTATAACCATGACACCCTTAGAGTTGAAGAGACCATTAATGTAGTGTTTGATGAAGCACATGAACCTACAAAACCCGTAGCTACACCAACTAGCAAACCAGTTCATACCAGACTCGACTCCGACCTTGAGATCGAGTCTAGTATTAATCCTAACCCAAGTCCAACAAGTCATCCTATCGACCAAGTGATAGGTGACCCTAACCCAAGTCAAATTAGGATTCAAACGAATCATCCTATCGATCAAGTGATAGGTGATCCTAGCCTAGGAGTTTGAACTAGATCATCATATAGAAATCTTAGTCAAATCTCCTTGATTTCGAAAATCGAACCCAAAACCATTGAACAAGCTATTCTTGATCCCGATTGGATCATTGCAATGCAAGAAGAGCTAGATCAATTTACTAGGAATGAAGTTTGTGAATTAGTACCACCACCTCAAGATAAGTCAATTATTGGAACAAGGTGGGTTTTCTGAAACAAACTTGATGATAAAGGTGAAGTAGTTAGAAACAAAGTGAGATTAGTCGCGAAAGGGTTTAGTCAAGTAGAGGGGTTAGATTATGATGAAACATATGCCCCCGTGGCTAGACTAGAATCCATCTGAATGTTGTTGGCATACTCTGCAGATCGAGGATTTAAATTGTTTCAAATGGATGTCAAGTCAATATTTTTAAATGGACTAATTAAGGAAGAGGTGTACATTAGTCAACCCCTAGGATTCGAAAACCTAGATAAACCCGACCATGTCCATAAACTAAAGAAAGCTCTTTATGAACTCAAATAAGCTCGTCGATCTTGGTATGAGAGGCTTTCAATTTATCTTAAGTCAAAAGGATTTAATCAAGGCCTAGTCGATCCGACCCTTTTCGTAAAAACCGTAGGTAAGGAAATCTTTATAGCCCAAATCTACGTAGACGACATCATTTTCGGAACAACCAATTCAATCCTACTAAACGAGTTCATTTCACTCATGAAAAGTGAATTTGAAATGAATTTAGTAGGTGAATTGAGTTTCTTTCTAGGATTACAAATTAAACAAACTAAGGATAGAATATATTTACATCAACAAAAATATACTAGGGAACTAATTAAAAAAGGTTAAAATCTAATGGATATGGATTAGGAGAGTTGTTTGGGTGTGTATCATGTTTAAGGTGTGTGAAAGATCAAGGTTGAACTTTTAACCTTAATTTTGTTGGTTTAGTATTCCTATTGGCTTAGGGACTCTCCAAGGACATTGTTGGTGCAATGGTCAAGGGGGAGATTATCCATCATGGGATGATGGATGTGTTCTTCCTCATGAGGGGGAGAATTTGTCACGCCCGCCCTTTCTCGTAATCTAGAGGGGGAGGAAGGGCGGCGCGACGCGAACATACATGCGTGCATATACAGCAGAAGAATTTAAACTAAAAAAAACATAAAACATGGAACATGCATTTACCTTCAACCATGCAAATAACTCAACATTCTTAACCATGTAACAGGTGAACATTTACCTCATGGGAGTATGCTTAACATGCATGGGTATAAGTGGTTAAAACTTTTCTTTCTGCCATACTATACATGCTCTTTTAACTGCAACTTATAGTACACTATGAGTAGGAGGTGAACTACTAAGCATGCATAATCCTTTCATAAGGACACTACTTGGTTCAAGTTCATGATAATCAACATAATGGAGTTATGGGAGCCTAAATACAAGTATAGAGTACATGGACATCAATGAGGCATTCAAAGTATCATCTAGGTACATAGTTCTCTATCACTTAACAATTCAATCAGGATAAGAAGGTTCTTAGCAATTCTTTAACTAAATCAAGTGCTTAACATGCCAAGGTTTCATAAAACATAACGAGTATAGTTTCACATCAAGTATAACCCTCAAAACAAGTCTAAGTTAACACCAAGTAGAAACCATCAAAACATCAAGTAGTGATTAACTCTTAACAACTAACATGCAAAACTTTAAAACATGCATAAGTCTTGGAACATAAAATAGATCTCTTCCACCATGCCACTGCCACACACACTTTGCCCCTCCTGTTGCTCCCTTTAGTTTATCCATTCTTTGCCCTTTTCTGCAGTACAAGGGAAACATGAAACTATAAGCACATAGGCTTAGTAAGATCCTTTCCTACTCACAAAATCCATACATCAGGGATTAGACATAGAGTAGTGACATGTTCATCTAGACCACATATAGGCATAGCATTCATATAAAAGTCATGACATGATCATTTAGGAACATAGGACTTGAATTCATAAAAATAGTGACATGTTCATCTAAACAACATATAGGCATAGCATTCATATAAAAGTCGTGACATGATCATTTAGGGACATAGGACTAGAATTCATAAAAATAGTGACATGTTCATCTAGACAACATATAGGCATAGCATTCATATAAAAGTCGTGACATGATCATTTAGGAAAATAGGACTAGAATTCATAAAAATAGTGACATGTTCATCTAGACAACATATAGGCATAGCATTCATATAAAAGTCGTGACATGATCATTTAGGGACATAGGACTAGAATTCATAAAAACATAATAATCACATAGACATGAAATGAGTATATGCAAGATGTTCTTTGAAAACATATATTTTATAGGTACTTAAACATAAATCTCAACATGAGGGCCTGACATTGTACCACATATATCATTTTGTGCACATCCCTAAATAGATCCAAGGTAGCTAATCTCGAACCTACTTGGGTACAAGGCCCGTACTATGACCGTTGACCTAGGGGCAACGTAGGAGCTCATCCCGTACTAGGTCCATACTATGACGGTCGACCTAGGGGCACATAGGAGCCCATCCCATGGACCTTGCTAGGGTCCGGTACAAGCCATACAAAAGTGAAATAGCATATCATGTTCCTTGTCATAACATAAAGAGTGCTCTTAGTCCCCATTCATAGGGAAGCGTCTCTTAGGCATTTCATCATAAATACTTAAACCATGCATAACGTAGGTGTGCCCTAGTGGACATGAAACATAAGCGTGTACATCATGACGCAATGAGAATAACATAAGCATACATTAGTACAGTTAACATGGACATAAGGTAGTGGCATAAACAAATGATGCTATCACAAGGTTTAACTAACATCATGTTAACATCATATATATATATATATATCATGGCATGGAAGATCATTAGTAAGCGTAAACATGGTCTTGGCCAAAACTTGGTTGGGAGGTTTTTAAGAAATCAAACACTCAAACATACTAAGACAAGGTCTAACAATCATCTTGTCAACATCATATGTATATATAGCATAGCATGGAAGATCACTAGTAAACAAAGGTAGAGACTTGGCCGAAACTTCCAAGGGAAGGTCTTAGGAAATCAAACACTCAAACATACTAACACAAGGTCTAACTATCATCATCTTAACATCATATATATATATATATATATCATGGCATGGAAGATCATTAGTAAACACAAGTAGGGACTTGGCCGGAACTTCCAAGGGAAGGTCTTAGGAAATCAAACACTCAAACATACTAACACAAGGTCTAACTATCATCATGTTAACATCATATATTTATATATATATATATATATATTTATATATATATATATATAGATATATATATATATATATATCATGGCATGGAAGATCATTAGTAAACACAAGTAGGGACTTGGCCGAAACTTCCAAGGGAAGGTCTTAGGAGATCAAACACTCAAACATACTAACACAAGGTGTAACTATCATCATGTCAACATCATATGTATTTATAGCATGACATGGAAGATCACTAGTAAACATAGGTAGAGACTTGGCCGAAACTTCCAAGGGAAGGTCTTAGGAAATCAAACACTCAAACATACTAACACAAGGTCTAACTATCATCATGTTAACATCATATATATATATATATATATATATATATATATATATATATATATATATATATATATATATATATATATATATATATATATATATATATATATATATATATATATATATATATATATATATATATATATATCATGGCATGGAAGATCATTAGTAAACACAAGTAGGGACTTGGCCGAAACTTCCAAGGAAGGTTTTTAAGAATTCAATCACTCAAAACAACTTGTACTGTAGGTGAGGGGATTACTTACATCATTTCGGTTGGTTTACTGTAAGAAATATACCCTTGGTGTCAAGACAAGGCCTCTTTTTCTTCTTCTTGAGATTTCGGAAATGGGAGAAGGAGAGGATGGGTTTCGGTGGAGGAAGAAGAAGGAAGAAGAGAATGACTTGTTGTTCTCTTGCCTCCTCACTTACTCCTATTTATTCTAAGTGAAGGTGTCCCTTTGCCTCCCCTACCCTTATCTATCCTTTCCCTTACCCTTCTAACAGCACACCCCTGTTGGGCTTCTGGTTATCACATGCATCTTAAGGTTTAGTTACCTGCTTGGAGGTTCAGGGTTCAAACCCTGGGCCATGCATCCCTTTTTGGCTCTATTCTCTTTTATTTTTGAAAGAGCCCACATAGAAGCCCATTATAATAATGCAAAAATTCTTATAAAATTTGCTAGGAATTTTACGGGCGTTACAGTCCTTCATACCTTTTAAAAGTTTCATCCTCGAAACATAGAACAACTCTGGATACTTCTGTTTCATGTCCTCCTCGCGTTCCCAGGTGGTTTCTTTTTACCGTTGACTTTGCCACAGGACCTTCACTAAGGGCACCTCTTTATTCCTTAGTCTTTTGACTTCTTGGTCTAGTATCTGGATAGGACGACTTTCATAACTTAGGTCCCCTTGAACTTGCATGGTTTATGGCTCAATTACTTGGTTTGTACTGGAAATGCACGTGGAACACGTTGTGAATAGCCGACATCTCTTGAGGCAGCTCTAGCTTGTAAGCTACCTTGCCGACTCTCTTCAGTATCGGATACGGTCCCACATAGCGCAGACTCAGCTTACCCTTCCTTCCGAATCTCATCACTCCCTTCATAAGAGCTACCTTGAGGAATATTGAATCCCCGACTTCGAATTCCAACGGTCTATGCCGCATATCCGCATAGCTCTTTTGTTGGCTCTGAGCAATTTCAATTCTTTGGCAGATGTTCTGTATAGCTCGGGTGGTGTCATCAATGAAATCTGTTTGGAGTCTCATCCCCTTCTTTTCACCACCCTCGTACCAGCATATAGGAGATCTACATCTCCTCCCGTATAGAGCCTCATAGGGTGTCATTCCAATAGTAGCTTGGTAGCTATTATTGTAGGCGAATTCTGCCAAGAATAAGTATCGGCATCAGCTCCCTTTGAAATCCATGGCACAAGCTCGTAACATATCCTCCAGTACTTGGTTCACCCTTTTTGTCTGTCCGTCATCAGTCGATTACGAGGATGAAAGCAAGATCTTGAATAATAACCGTGCCAAGGGCATTCTGAATACATTCCCATAAATGGGAAATAAAGCGACCATCTCTATCAGAAATGATGGTCTTAGGAATCACATGTAGTTTGATAAATTCGCTAGCATATAATTGAGCCAGTTGCTAAGTCGAGTAGGTCATCTCGATTGCTAAGAAGTGGGCAGACTTCGTCAATCTGTCCACAATCACCCATATAGCATCATATCCGTTCGTCGTCTTGGGTAGTCCTGAGATGAAATCCATAGAAATATCTTCCCATTTCCATTCTGGAATTTGGATTGGCTGCAGTTCTCCTCCAGGTCTCTGGTGTTCTGCTTTAACCCTCTGGCAGGTTAGGCAGGTACTGATATACTGAGCCACATCCCGTTTCATACCGAACCACTAGAATTTCCCTTTCAGATCTTGGTATATCTTGGTGGATCCAGGATGCATCGCATAGGGTGTTCCGTGAGCTTCCTCAAATATCCTCTTCCAAAACTTTGGATTGTCGGCAATACATAAGCGATCCCTGAGGTATAGTACTCCACTGTCAATGATACGAAATCCATCATCCTTTCCTTCTAGGACCTCTTGCTTGATCCTTTGGATGCTTGGGTCACGGGCTTGCTTTTCTAATATATTGTCGAATAGCGTCGGTGCTATCATCATGGAAGAAAGCTATCCGGAAATGATTTCAACCCCGTAACACATAATTTCCCTTTCTAGGGGCCGAGATAATACCGATAGAGAAATTTTTCGGCTTCAGCCTCTACCACTGGATTAGGTAAGCTTCTTGTCGAACTATCGGGCCAGGGCATGCTGGTGGGGTTTCCTCGCTGGTTTATTAAAGCATTTATCACTTGTTGCTCTGTGACTTGACGCTGGAGTTCAGTAACCACATGCATAAGATCAGGTGGGGGTACTGTCTCATCGACTCTATAACTGTGTCTTCCAGCCATGCTTATCTTCATATATTATAATAAGGCTAGCATAAGATTATCATACATATATTCATGCATATTTAAACTAAAAGCATTCCTTATCATACATAAAAGAAATAGAGTAGGCATAGAATTTCTTACTTGGAGCGGCAGGATAGGAGCTTGATGTGTGTGTAGTAGAAAGGCAGATCCGCTCTGATACCAACCTATCACGCCCACCCTTTCTCGTAATCTAGAGGGGGAGGAAGGGCGGCGCGACGCGAACATACATGTGTGCATATACAGCGGAAGAATTTAAACTAAAAAAAAACATAAAACATGGAACATGGAACATGCATTTACCTTCAACCATGTAAATAACTCAACATTCTTAACCATGTAAAAGGTGAACATTTACCTCATGGGAGTATGCTTAACATGCATGGGTATAAGTGGTTAAAGCTTTTCTTTCTGCCATACTATACATGCTCTTTTAACTGCAACTTATAGTACACTATGAGTAGGAGGTGAACTACTAAGCATGCATAATCCTTTCATAAGAACACTACTTGGTTCAAGTTCATGATAATCAACATAATGGAGTTATGGGAGTCTAAATACAAGTATAGAGTACATGGACATCAATGAGGCATTCAAAGTATCATCTAGGTACATAGTTCTCTATCACTTAACAATTCAATCAGGATAAGAAGGTTCTTAGCAATTCTTTAACTAAATCAAGTGTTTAACATGACAAGGTTTCATAAAACATAACGAGTATAGTTTCACAACAAGTATAACTCTCAAAACAAGTCTAAGTTAACACCAAGTAGAAACCATCAAAACATCAAGTAGTGATCAACTCTTAACAACTAACATGCAAAACTTTAAAACATGCATAAGTCTTGGAACATAAAACATATCTCTTCCACCATGCCACTGCCACACACACTTTACCCCTCTTGTTGCTCCCTTTTGTTTAGCCATTCTTTACCATTTTCTGCAGTACAAGGGAAACATGAAACTATAAGCACATAGGCTTAATAAGATCCTTTCCTACTCACAAAAGCCATACATTAGGGATTAGACATAGAGTAGTGACATGTTCATCTAGACCACATATAGGCATAGCATTCATATAAAAGTCGTGACATGATCATTTAGGAACATAGGACTTGAATTCATAAAAATAGTGACATGTTCATCTAGACAACATATAGGCATAGCATTCATATAAAAGTCGTGACATGATCATTTAGGGACATAGGACTAGAATTCATAAAAACATAATAATCATATAGACATGAAATGGGTATATGCAAGATGTTCTTTGAAAACATATATTTTATAGGTACTTAAACATAAATCTCAACATGAGGGCCCGGCATTGTACCACATACATCATTTTGTGCGCATCCCTATGTTGGAATGTATACTGAAAGCCTAGCTCTTTTTGTATGAACATTTTATTTTGGAATAAGAATCACATGATCATTGTTTGCACTTTATATATTTATTATATGTGTGTGCATATTGTCTAATATTTTACATTGTAGATAACATGGTGCTTGGTGTGGCACAGAAGATCATATTATCAGTCCCTTGTAAAATATAAGTAGAGACTCACAACCAAGATGGTTTTGGACAAACCATTGGCATGGTTGTAGTGTAGCTTGGTATTGTTTTGTCTTGAACATAGAGTTACACTAGTACACTTAGGTGTATTGAGTAGGACCGACATAGAGGTGATTCAATTTATTGCTGACTACATAATTGAATCAGACCTCGGATATTATATTGTACATGCTCTTAATCCCGATATAATAACGGGCACATGTACTTAGTATTTATTTCTTTGATTTACCAGAGGGTGAGATTTAGATGGATTAAATCAATATGCCCGGTAAGTTGGGAAATAATATTATTTACATGGTGTGTCGTTGATTATAGGAGGAAATCGTGTCCTATATACTAGGTTGATGATGTCCCCTTGAGGAGCTCATAAGGTTCATCATATAAACCCAGCTGGTTGACTTAGTCAACATGATGATAAGGTTGAGTGGTACTACTCGAGGAGTTAGATGTTAATTAATTGATGGTCAGTAAATCGATTAATTGACGGACATTCGATATCTTAAACACGAGGAGATGAATGTACAAATAATATATGGATCCCATATTGATTTATGGGGGTTGGTGAGGTAGTTCAATGATGATCCTCTAGTGGAATGGAACATCATTGATGGATCAAGTTTGTGTGGTTCCGATCCATCGGGTGGCCAAGATCCAACTCCTCCTTATGGTCCCTATCGTAGCCTAATATAATCCTCGTGAAGTCTAGATCCAAGGATGTAAAACAAAACCTAGAACCGACGGTTGGGATGAATCCCTAGATCCGATGGTTGTGATGAAACCCTAGAACCAACGGTTGGGATTAAATCCCTAGATCCGATGGTTAGGATGAAATCCTAGAATCGACGGTTGGGATGAAACCCTAGATCCGACGGTTAGGATGAAATCCTAGAATCGACGGTTGGGATGAAACCCTAGATCCGACGGTTGGGATGAAATCCTAGATCCGACGGTTGGGATGAAACCCTAGATTCGACGGTTGGGATAAAACCCTAGATCCGACGGTGGAGATTAAAGGAGGCTTAAGCCTTATTCTATAAATAGAGGCTTAGGCTTGGGCGGCAATAAGAGATTGGAAAATTAGGGTTTGGCTTTTCAAAAAGTGGGCGGCTAGGGTTTTGGGCGGCTAGAAGTTGAGCGGCAAGTTTGTTCTCCCTAGGGTTTTGGCCGGCGCCCATCTTCCTCTTCTCATCCTTGGCCGGTTCTCTTCTTCCTCCTCCCTTGCTCCTTGGTGGCCGGCGGCTCTCCAACACTTGGTGGCCGGCGCTTCTCCTACCTCTAGGTGGCCGGCGGCAACATTGCATTGGTGGCCGGTGCTTCATCCAATTGTTCCTTGGCCGGCGGTTGCATCAAACTCCCTAGCTTGGTGGCCAGTTCTAGAAAGGAAAAGTATTGTTGGTTCTTCTCTTTGTTCGCAGCGGACAAGGAAGGGAAGAACGCGATCTAGAAGGCTTCTACTCATGGAGGATCTTCGTCCACACATCGTCCACGAGGAGGATAGGACATACGGTAGAAGATCGTAAGGTATAAAGTTTTACAACTTTATTTTCAGATCTGAACATGTTCTTTTATGTGTTGATTATACATGTGTGCGTATGGATATATTTTGTATAATCATGGACCCCGAAGACAAACACAAAAACTGGCGATCCGTCCGTCGTCTCTTCCGCGGCTAACCAACTAGAAGAGTTGTGTTGCTTGAACAACTAGTTTGTTCAAGCGATCACTCAAGTTGTTAGCACGACGATGAATTGGTTGTGCTAAGGAAACTCATCCCATTCGGATTAATTCTTTCATTAGTGAAAATTTTAATCTGGGGACATGGGAGCCAATGAGCCTCCGAAGCAACTCCCTACACCCTAAATAGATCTGAGGTAGCTATTCTTGAACCTACTTGGGTACTAGGCCCATACTACGACCGTCGACCTAGGGGCATCGTAGGAGCCCATCCCGTACTAGGTTCGTACTATGACCGTCGACCTAGGGGCACGTAGGAGCCCATCCCATGGACCTTGCTAGGGTCTGGTATAAGCCATACAAAAGTAATATAGCATATCATGTTCCTTGTGATAACATAAAGTGTGCTCTTAGTCCCCATTCATAGGCAAGCGTCTCTTAGGCATTTCATCATACATACTTAAACCATGCATAACGTAGGTGTGCCCTAGTGGACGTGAAAAATAAGCGTGTACATCATGACACAATGAGCATAACATAAGCATACATTAGTACAGTTAACATGGACATAGGATAGTGGCATAAACAAATCATGCTATCACAAGGTCTAACTAACATCATGTTAACATCATATATATATATATATCATGGCATGGAAGATCATTAGTAAGCATAAACATGGTCTTGGCTGAAACTTGGTTGGGAGGTTTTTAAGAAATCAAAAACTCAAACATACTAACACAAGGTCTAACTATCATCATGTCAACATCATATGTATATATAGCATAGCATGGAAGATCACTAATAAACAAAGGTAGAGACTTGGCCGAAACTTCCAAGGGAAGGTCTTAGGAAATCAAACACTCAAACATACTAACACAAGGTCTAACTATCATCATGTTAACATCATATATATATATATATATATCATGGCATGGAAGATCATTAGTAAACACAAGTAGGGACTTGGCCAAAACTTCCAAGGGAAGGTCTTACGAAATCAAACACTCTAACATAATAACACAAGGTCTAACTATCATCATGTTAACATCATATATATATATATATATATATATATATATATATATATATCATGGCATGGAAGATCATTAGTAAACACAAGTAGGGACTTGGCCGAAACTTCCAAGGGAAGGTCTTAGGAAATCAAACACTCAAACATACTAACACAAGGTCTAACTATCATCATGTTAACATCATATATATATATCATGGCATGGAAGATCATTAGTAAACACAAGTAGGGACTTGGCCGAAACTTCCAAGGAAGGTTTTTAAGAATTCAATCACTCAAAATAACTTGTACTGGAGGTGAGGGGATTACTTACATCCTTTCGCTTGGTTTACTATAAGAAATATATCCTTGGTGTCAAGACAAGGCCTCTTTTTTTTCTTCTTGAGATTTCGGAAATGGGAGAAGGAGAGGATGGGTTTCGGTGGAGGAAGAAGAAGGAAGAAGAGAATGACTTGTTGTTCTCTTGCCTCCTCACTTAGTCCTATTTATTCTAAGTGAAGGTGTCCCTTTGCCTCCCCTACCCTTATCTATCCTTTCCCTTACCCTTCTAACAGCACACCCCTATTGGGCTTCTGGTTATCACATGCATCTTAAAGTTTAGTTACCTGCTTGGAGGTTCAGGGTTCAAACCTTGAGCCATGCATCCCTTTTTGGCTCTATTCTCTTTTATTTTTGAAAGAGCCCATATAGAAGCCCATTATAATCATGCAAAAATTCTTATAAAATTTGCTAGAAATTTTACGGGCATTATACAATTTTGGAGAAATAGGAATGTGAGATGCCCAATTGGGAAATTGGGAGAGTTTGAGGTTCGAACTAATCGACTACTCCGACTCAGACTATGCCGATAGTAAACTCGATAGAAAGAGCACGAGTGGTTGTTGTCAACTTCTCGGCTCGAGTCTAGTGAGTTGGTGCAGTAGGAAGCAACACTGCGTTGCCTTGTCTACCACCAAAGCCGAATACGTCACAATGGGTGAGTGTGTAGCTCAGCTTCTTTAGATGAAGCACACTCTCCAAGACTTTAACCTAAACTTTAACAATATTCAAACTCACATAGATAATATTAGCTCAATCAACTTAACCAAGAATCTCATGTGCCACTTTAGGACCAAACATATAGAAGTTAAACACCACTTCATTCGAGAACATGTATCTAACGGAACCATTCAACTTGAATATGTGGAATCCAAGTCTAACCTAGCCGATCTTTTTACCAAGCCGCTACCCGAAGCCGAATTTAGTCTACTTAGACGAAAATTGAGTATGTGTGTAATAGAGTAGGACTTGTATTTTTCTTATTATATTATATACTCTATTATTTATTGTTTCATGTTAATGGAACTAGCTTAGGGTTTACCTTAGATATCATGCACCTATAGATTTAAGGAGCCATTACATCTCACAACACATAAGACTAATGTGTTTGTGTACTTAGCCACGTAGATGGGCGTGATATATTAGGACCTTACTCCTGGTTCTAGATGTAGATTCAGTGCATTGACATGAACCACGGAGTATAATTACATAAATTAACCAACTCTAGCCGGGACTTGTTGATCTTTCATACCAATCGAGTCAGATAAGAGTTAAACATCCAATATATGAGCTTATGTTCAAATTACTATTTTCAATATTTATTTGGAACATGCTTGGCCTTAAAACTTATTTTTCAAACTATGTTTTTCAATTTCCCCTCTCTTTCTGATTTATGGCAAAAGGGGGAGAAAAGGCCAAAGTTAAGGGATCAATTTTTTTTGGTACCCTAACTTAAAAATCGATTTTAAACACTAAGGCCAATATTAAGTAATTTCGATTACTTAAGTTAATAAAAGGCCAAAGTTAAGGGATCATTTTTTGGTACCTTAACTTAAAACCTATTTTAAATACTAAGGCCAATATTAAGTAATTTTGATTACTTAAGTTCCTTTTAAAGTAGCACACATCAAGGGGGAGGGTCAAGATTCTTTTTCAAGTACTCACCCTCGGTCTAGGGGGAGGATTCCTCAAGGGGGAGCACTTGAAAAAAGTTTTTCTTACTCCTACTTAACTTGCTAATTTAAGTATACTCATTTCTTCATATTTTATTCTTGTCATTCGTGCACTTCAAACACATTCATGTCTTATGCTTGTCATTCATTTAATGCACTTCAAATCATTTACTTAACTTTGTGTCCGGGATTGTCATAGATCAAAAAGGGAGAGATTGTTGGTGTAGTAGGCACCTAAGTCGAACCTGAGTTTTAATTATAGAAAATGATACAAAGTTAAGCTCATTTTGTTGTCTCACGAGCTGACTCAAGTGTGCAGAAGTGCTAAGCTAAAGCTGAAGGTCAGCGACACCCGAAGGTAACTGTGGTAATCGGGCGACACCGAGAGGACTTTGGAGGAAGCCGAAGAACTCGGGTGAAGACCGGAAGCAAAGCTTCAAAGGTAAAAAAATGAGGTAAGCTTGTGTGAGTGAGTGCAAGTAAGGTCGTGTCCTCTGTACGAGGACGTCCTTAGGCGATGATCCGACTCGAGACCTCCCATGGATAGTCTAAGTCAAGATAAGATGGTAAATGGCCATCAAGTTCACTTATATTAATTGCATTTTTGAGCTAACTCTTCATTATAGCTGGAAAACCTACCATCAGTCGACTAAGGGCTTGCATCAGTCGACTGATTCATCTAGCAGTCAACTAGTAAGGGTAGAAATCGACTGTTGGTCAAGGATCAGCCTCGAGGAGAGTCAAAGCTTATCTCCTTTTCTCAAGGGCTAGGAGGCTTACTCTCATTGGTTGAAGAACTGAACGTCTAGGGTTTCCAAGGCTATAAAAGTAGGGGTTTTTCACCCTATTTCCATCATCAAAAGCTCTCCAAAAAGCCTCCGCAACGCCTCGACTCTCCGACATCTTTACGACGAAGCTCTACTACTCTGACGATCAAGCTTTAGTTTTACTCTTTTCCTCGTCGGTATAAGTTTTCTTTAAAAGTCTTCTATTGTACTTATTTTAGTTTCTCGGAGCTTTATATCATAATAAGGAGAGGGAGAGTGTCCCTCTACCTTAATCTTTCGAGCTTTTGTATTCCGTTGTCTCCTACCTCCAACAAGAAGGAGATTGTTTTAGTGTATTGCTTTCCGTACGTGGTCTCGGACCATTAGGGCCTTGGACTAGCAGCCGATGGCTGTGAACCAAGTAAAAACAAACCGTGTCATTTATATTTTTGCTGCATTCTCGATCGTTTAATTATTTCATATCGAAAGAATGAACGAAATTTATTTTGTGTTATTCACCCCCCTCTAGTGCTCAAATCAATCCAACACAGAGTAGCATTCTTAGTTTTCAACAGAAACGATGGGCAGCATGCAAGTGGAGTTGCGTGCTTACTGCAAAGATAGGTGAGGCGATGCTGAAGTCACAGAGAGGAAGAAAGGGGTGACGACATTGAGCAAGTGTCAATCAACAGCGATAAACGAGAAGAAGGACCGATGAAGACATAGACGACACACTAGCGAGAGAGGGCGGCGCCAACGACGCTGGGATCATAGGCCGATTGAGATGGGGAAAGCAACAACGAGCAGACTCAGGGCATCGACGATGGGGCTACCAGTGGAACTAGCTGCAAGTAGATCGATGACAGAAGGAAGGCAACGACGAGCTGGGCTTGGGCAGTGGCGATGGGGTGGTAGAGATCAAACTCACAGCGGCGATGAGGCGACGACAACCAGTGGATGAGAAGAGGCAACGATGGGGCGACGGTGCGAGTTTGAGATTCAACGATGGGAGGTGATGGTGTCACTGTGTTCGCATAATCCAGCAACTACTAGATGGCCTGATGCAACACCGGAGAAGAGGAATAAGGCATCAGGAGAATGGAGCAACATCTCCAGTTTCAACCGAGTCCGCCCTGAGAGGCACCGCGGTCGGAAGACTAGAGATGTCGCCATTGTCCGTCGGGCGACGGAGATGAGGAGAAGAAGAAGAAAAATGTGATCAGGAGAGGGAAGAGGGTTTACGGCGTGAGATGGGAATCAGAAGAAATAAGGAGGAAAGAAAACCAAACCTAGGTTTTCTAATTAAACTATAAGTTAAATGATCCAATTAAATCCTCAATAATAATCCAAATAGGTTTCCTCATTAAATCCGAAAAAATTCCTAAAATTTTCTAAAAAATTCTATAAAATATTTTCTTAATTAATCAATGATATTTTTTTATTTTCTGATATCTTACATATGCAGTAGAAGAATTTCTTTTGAATACTAACTTATTGTTTAATTAATATCGATGTTAAGTGATGAGAATATAATTAATGTTTAATATAAATTTAGAAACAGGAACAATGGAGAAAGAAAGAATTTGGATGTATAAAAAAATTTACCTGAACGTCGGAGTTTAATCGATAAATTTATTATTGGACTGGAACAATTTTTAAATTTTGTTCGTAGTAATATTGAGTTTATGGATGAGAATAAGTTAAGGTGTCCATGCAAGAAGTGTCATAATGGTAAATTTTTTCAGTGTGATAAAGTTCGAGGACATCTTTGTAGATTTATTTTACTCCAAATTATTATAATTTGACATGTCATGATGAACCGTTCATATCCAAAGAAGAGGTTGGACGAAATATACAAAGGTCAGTTAGTGGAGATCAAAGATATTATGATCAATTCAATCTATATAAGTTGATGATAGTTGATGCAGTGGGTCATAATTTGATTACTGAACCAAGCACTGGAAGTTCTAATTATCCTGAAACATTTGAACACATATATACTAGTTATTCATCATTGTTGGAGGATGTAGAAGTAACAGGTGTTGATGAAAATATAAACAATGAACCATATCTCCAATTTCAAGAAGTGTTGAGAGCTATAGATGAATCCGTATGGTCTGGTTGTGGCATTCACACTAAATTATCTCTAACAGCAAGATTGTTGAATGTTAAAGCTTAGTATAATGTGTCTAAAGATTTTTTTAATGATTTTATTCAAGTTATTGGAGAAGTGTTGTCGCGTGATCACATAATGCCCAATGATTTTTACAATATGAAAAAACTTGTGAAAGAATTAGGTCTTTTGGTGGAAAAAATTAATGTTTGTAGAAATAGTTGTATGTTATATTGGGGAGATAATGCAGATGCAGAGATTTATAAATTCTGTAATCAATGTAAGTACAAGAGTACAATGAAATTAGGTGGTAATAAGCGTCGAAAAGTATACAGACAACTGTTCTATTTGCCTTTAACTCCTAAATTGCAAAGACTTTATGTCATGCCCTGAGAGTATAATTGTCCATCAATCAGATGATACCCTCTTGTGACAATATAAGAAACAATATCGATACATGGCCCAAATAGCTACTAATACACACAAGCTAAAAAAAACAGCGTAATATACCAACAAATAATAAAGATATAAAGACCCAAATATGTGCGTACCGGTACGACTTTGACGAAACAAGAAAACATAGTCAAAACCAACATCTGAATCAAATCCAAAGTAAGGCAAAATACATGCAACACAACTATACACTCCAAATGTGGAGACAACATATGATAAAGTCCTAAAACAAAACATCCAAAATATACAACAGTATGGAATACAATCCATACACTCGGTGCAAGATGGGATCAGTTGGTGGAGTAGCTGGCAACTCACTAACATCATCCTCAACTAATTTTTCTAACCCTGCTTCCACTACAGATATCTCAGTATCAGTGGTGTAAATGGTATCACAAAATAAATCCAAGCCACTAGTATCATCGTCCACTTCATCTACAAATTCACATCCATCAGTATCTGTAATAACATCACAGCACAAAGATTCATAGGAGTCCTGTGGAGCGGCTAAATCATAGACATGCTCATCACTCACTCTACAATCCATCTCCCTAAGTGCGTCGATATCTATAGAAATGGTCTTTGACGAAGGCTGAAAGGAATCCTGTGCTTGTATCTGACTGATGGATGATGCAATTTGATCTAGTTGGATTTGTAAATTTTGTATCTTTTCTTGTTGCTGTTGATGACTATTCCTCATTTGCTGCTGCAATATTGCTAGCCGCAAGAACTTTTCTAGTGTATTTTCTTGACTAGGAGCAAGGGTTTCTTCATTGTGGTCTTGATATATTGGACTCCGATATGCTAGAAAAGGTTGATCATGCTGTTGTTGCTCATTCCCATTATCAAAGCTCTGATGATCAGTCCACCCTAAATTGTTGAATTGAGGTTGAGGAATGTTTTGTTGTGTGTTTCCATACTTGAACCCTGAATGATCCATCCAACCATAGGTATTTGAAAATGATTCATACCTATTATGTTGTTGAGGTTGAAAGTACTCATACTGCTCTGAAATTCGCTGGGGCTGATAATATTGCATTGAAGGATCTCCCCAATCATAACTATAAGATCTAAGAGTTGGATCATATATGTCTTGATATTGTTGCGGGTAACTCTGAGGCTCAATAGGAAATACACTCTTCTGCTCACTTTGGTCTGAATAATAAGCCTGACTGAAGTCTCCAAATCGCTGATAATAAGGATCCATGTTTAAAGAAATTTCCTGTTCTTTCCTGCAATACTAACAAACAATATCAAAAGACAAAGGAAATAGATATGACCAAATACAGAAATAAAATAATGCAACCCTAAACAAAATTTTTGATTTTTGAATATTTTTTTATAAAAATGGACAAACAATCCTAAGTCTACTAAACATCATTACACTCCCCAGCAATGACGCCAAAATTTGATAAGCGGGTATTTGTGTCATGGCACCGTTTCAAATTAATTACCGAACCCCCTAAACTACGCTAATATAGCATAGTGGATGGCCCGAATCGTTTCCCAACGAGCGTAATCGACAGAATAGTAAACTTAGGATTTCTAATTATTGCTTTGGGTTTTCTATTGGAGATGGGGGTTTGGGTTTTAAACTCTAACCTACAATTATAAGGTAATTAAAACTCTAAACTAACATGCAACAACTAAATCAAACAAAGCAGGAACTATATCAACAAAAACTGAAAGAGGAACTAATCTGATCAACCCAAGATAGGCCCGGTGAATGAACAAGTTCCTTCGGCTAAGTCCGACGAAGCTCGATCAAGACTCCGCAAATGGCAGTGGATGTGAGATGGTGAAAACTCCTGAATCCAGTAGTTTGATGGATACTCTGAACTCTCGCAGATCCGGTTGAGCTTGAAGAAGTGTCGTCGGGGCGGACTCCTCCTCGAATCCGAAGGAGAAGGTGGATGAGCTGTGAAGATGGAGGACATCGCCGAATTCTCTCGATGAAGCGGTTCCTCCTCGAATCCGTGAAGGAAAATGGAGGGAAGGAAGGTGGAGACGACTGCTAAGGCTCAAGGGAAGAACAAATTTAACTAACAACTAAATGAAATAAACAATTCATCAACGAAAGTTAATGCATGAACATGATGTAAAGAGAGCAATTAAAGTAAAGCATGAAATTAGATCTAACCTAACTAACTACGACCTAATTACTTAAGAAGCATTTAACCAAACACTACATGTGCACGAAACAAATTAACCTAGATACGTGCAATTCTAAATGTGGAAGAAAATTTGATTACAATCATTTAATTAACAAACTAAACCAAGAAACAATAATGCTATAAATTGCAGGAAAAAGGCTGGAATAGATGTTATCGGCGATGTGGAGGTGGCTGGAAATGAGCTGCCGGAACTGGACCGATCGGAGCTGCTAGAATGGTGGAGCTGGTCGGATGAAGAGTGGACTATCGGTAATGGATTCCACCTCCGATCGGAGGTGGCATTGATGGACGGCGATGGAGAAGCGGCTAGGCGATCGGCGCGTGAAAATGGGGCGGAATCGATCGACTGTTGATGAAGATGATGTGGTTGCCAGCGGTAGAGGTGGTGGATGGGCACCGGTCACCGGAGATTGGAGGGGATCCCCTTCCCTCTCTGGTGATCGGCGGGGAAAGGGCTGAGCGCGGCGATGAAGAAGCGGAGATGGTGTCGCGTGCGGGAAGAAGAAGCGCCGACTCCGTCTCTGCGTCGAGCGATGAAAGAATTAAGTGGATTTTCTCCACCATCCGATCCAAGCCCCTTTCAATCTCAACCATCCAATAGAGCTAGGGTTTAATTGGTTAAATGTTGTGATTAATCAAGGTTGTGCATCCAACGACTAGAATTGTTTTGATCTCATATGGACGAATCTGATAAATCTGAAGAGATAATCACGATTGGTCGAATTTGGATGAAGGCCTAAGATGTCCAGATCTAAATGTACGGACCGGGTCTCTCCAGATCGGGGTAGATGGCTCAGAATCAAGCCTCTTTCATCAGACGGTCCATATCGCTCAGATCTGATCTCTTGATTAAATTGCCCTCGATCATGATGAATGGTCCAGATTGATCCATCTTAAAATATCCTTCTAGCTCTAGATGAAGCCATATTTGATCTAACTCGAGTCTAATCTAGTGGCTCATCTTGATCTCCTACAAACAAAGATAAGATTTGCATATAAGTCCAAAATTTAGGAGAATTTATAGTAAGGTCCAAAAATATATCCAGCTCATAAAACATGCAAATAATCGATAATTAATCACTAGAAAGGATAAAAATAGTGAGATTAAGGACCAAAATAACATGACAAAATGATAGTTATCAGTGGAGCTTCGAGCAACCAAGGAATCATCTACCTATTACTTGGGCAACAAGAAAACCCAGGATCTATGGTGGTGAGTATAAAACTCAGCAGTAATACGAAAGATAGTGCATGAACCACATATATCATATGGAGATCAACAGATAAACATATGGAGGTCAACAGATATACCGTCTTAAAGGTAATAACAAAACAACCAGTAGTATAACTATATTCAATGCATAAACAAACCAACTGATCAACTGAACACAATGTAAGGTACTAACATACCTGAAGATCTGCAACGATACAACTCATATAACCTGAACACATATACCATAATATAACACATACAACATAGAAGAACAATACTACACCTATAATAAACACACTGCCATATGAAACATCCTATAAACAAATGCATCAACGAACCTGGTCCTTCGTATACAATGACATGACGCTGATCAAATGTGTACAACAGTTCAATCCAACTCGTACACTGTACTCCACACACAACAATATAGTGATGTGAGCAAAACAAATAGGGTTTTAGGAGTAGTTTATGCTCACATCTCGTTACATTTCATACTTGTTTCATGCATATTTCACTTTGTTTTACATGCATTCCCTATTTTCTGGTTCGGATATCTGCTCATTATACTTTTGTGTGCAGGGAAATATTTTATAGGGAAAATGACACATTTTTGGAGAAAAAGGAAAATATTTGGCAGGTGGAATGGAAGGGGACACGACCTAGCTGTGTGAATCCACACAGTCGTATCCAAACTACGAATTTGGCCACCCAGCGACACACACGGCTTGGTCGTGTGAATCCACACGACCGTGAGATGCTAGATTATTTTGACATGACTAGGCTTCTTTTGTGGCTATGAGCAGTGCCGTCTTCAAGTCTATAAGAGGAAAGTCATGCCCAAACCCTAGGGGGGAGGCATGACGGCTGGGATGGCATACCGGTGATCTAAAAAGTATCGGAAACTCACAACGGGGAGTAAGGAGACAGCTGAGGATCGTAACCTATGCTCCGACAAAGAAGAGAAGGACAAGAGCAATGTATTTCAATTCCCATTCATCTTTTGCATTGTAATGATTAATTCTATTATGCCTTGTGTCCTTTCTTTTCCGTCTATGGAGTAAAATCTTCGATTCTAGGATTAGGGAGTAGCTTGTGTAACGTAGAACATGCTAGTTGAATGTCAATTTTGTTTATGGATTTTTATTCGCAGTTTATGTTGGTTTGATTTGATGAAGATTTGTGTTTTGATTTTCTATCTATTGTGCATAGCCTATACAAGGGGTGACATCCCTTGTATCAAAGATCTAGGAGAACTAAGTAGGAACCTAGTGGTTGTCCTCATCTCTGGTAACCGTAGGTAGAAGAGTATGAAGGAGTAGGGAACGGGACACGCTCCAACTCTTCATAGGAATTGATTTGGCATCCTGGTACTGTCTATCCTATCTTAACGAAAGGGTCGGCCTAGTTAGGCATAGGTAGTTCTCGGTAGAAGTGAAAACTCATCGGGAAATAGTATGATGTCCCTTCCACAAGACATTAATTAGAGAACCAGTCAACATTTAATTGATAGCATGTTCCATGTCGCACAAGTGAAACCAAAGTCCTAGAATCCCTTTTTGAACCTCGAACCAACCTTCACTTTTTCGTGTAATGTCGTATTTGAGTTAGGACCACCGTCAACCTTGCAACAACAACCCTTAGAATTTAACTCCGAACAACAACACCCACTGAATGATCAATACTCGAATCTCAGTCTCTTTGGGATCGATAATCTATTTATTACTTGACGACATCTATGAACTTGCGGGCATTGAGCGCGAGTGCGCACTTCGAGTCCTCGAAGGTTCCCGTCGTAAGATTTGAGGTCGCGTTCGCGAGCATCAAGTTTTTGGCACCGTTGCTAGTGGCTGATTGATTTGATATCAAATCAAGAAGTGAATAGTTGGATCGGACTTAGGGTAGATTTGTTTTAATTGATTTTATCTCAATTTTAGGTTTTTACTATTTAGATTAGGTTTAAATCAGTTTTTGTAATTATCTTTTAGTTTAGTTCTTCTTCATTTAATTCTATATGTCAGACACTTTATTTCCTATTTTTCTTTCAGCAGTAGGTATACTCCTAATTAAGCAGCTCGGTTCTACGTATGCGTAGATGTTTAGGATTGGAAAATCTATTTCTGATAGACCCAAAAATCGAAAGAACCTACCATTACAGGAGAGTTGAACAGAAAGGCATGGAGGATCTAGACACATCTGTGGTAAACTTAGGTAGCCGGTCTTTGCAAGACTATGCAACCCCAAGTGCTAAAGGATATAGGCCAAGCATAACTAGACCATCAATCTCAGCCAACAACTTTGAACTGAAATCTGCGCTTATACATATGGTCCAGCAGAGCCAATTTGGGGGTGTTGCAACTGAAGACTCGAACCAGCACCTAGAGACCTTTTTGGAGATATGCTCGATGATGAAACTCAATGGAGTACCAATTGATGCGATCCGTCTGAGCCTATTCCCGTTCTCACTGCGGGACAATGCAAAGACATGGCTCCACTCCCTTCCTTCAGGAAGCATCACCACGTGGGAACAATGTGAGCAGCAATTCTTAAATAAAATTTTTCCCACCAAGTAAGACTGCTCACATGCGCCACTTGATCACTAGCTTCTGCCAGAAAGAAGGGGAGTCCTTGGGATCACTACAAAGGGATGCTCCACGAATGCCCCCATCATGGTCTAGAGAGGTGGCTGGTGATCCACATATTCTATAATGGGATCACGTACGCCACTAAGATGTCCCTCGATTCTGCTGCAGGAGGTGCCTTAATGAATAAGACTATCGAGGAAGCAGAGGAGCTTATCGAAGAGGTGGCTCAAAACCACCATCAATGGGCTTCCGAGCATAGTCACCCAGTGCCTACAGCCGGTCGATATGCTATCAACTCCATCGACCACTTGGCAGCAAGAATGGGCACGCTAAGCAGATAGTTTGAATCTCTAACCCCTACATCCGCATGTGTGGCCACTACTTTCGGAGAGGGAGTAGCAGTGTATTAAGAGAACTACTATGGATGGTAGGGCAGATACGAAGAGAAAATTGAGCATGTTGATGCGGTTGGCAACCACAACCAAAGGGCCACCACCCATATTCAAGCACCTACAACCCCGGATGGAGGAGCTATCTGAATTTTTCCTATAGGAATAATGTCGGAAATTTCTAACAATCAGGAGGATATGGGCAACAGTAGGGCAGCGGGCAACAACAACCACCCAAATCTAGGCTGGAACTAATGATTGAAGACTTTATTGGTACCCAAACAAAGGCCAATGCAGAATTCCAGCGCCAACATCAAAGATCTGAAGAGGCACTTAGAGAATTTAAGTCCTCTGTCGATGGACTTACAAGCCGCACTAAAATGTTGGAAATGCAAGTGACTCAAATAGCCCAGACCGTCTCATAAACCATGGATAGCTCTCCACCATCAACCGAGAAAAATTGAGTTAATGAAGAAGGATTATACAGTGAGGGAGTAGGACATAAAAACAGATTCACTAAAGGATGTGCGACCATGATTTCGACTTTGCCAAATCAGGCTGAAATTGAAGATAAAATCCCACCCAAGCTGGAGGACCCTGGTGAATTTGTTATACCCTGCGTGATTTATGGTGAGAGCTTCGATGAAGCACTGTATGATCTAGGGTCATCAGTTAGCGTGATGCCCTACGCATCCTACCAGGAGATGGGACTAAGTGGTATACAATCGATGGGCATAGGTATTCACATGGCAGACGACATGATCAAAGATCCCATTGGCATGCTAGAACATGTACCTGTGGTGTTTGAGAATTTTGTCATACCCATAGATTTTATCATATTGGACATAGGAACAAACCCTTAGAATCCCATCATTTTAGGAAGACCCTTTCTGGTGACTGCGGGAGCATGCATAGACGTGAAGGCGCATAAAGTCTCCTTGGAAGTAGATGACGAGATCATCATATTCAACCTATCAGAGTGTAAGGCTCCCTTTGCAGATGGGTATACCTCATGAAGGATGATGATAACTTCATCGGAAGATACAGATTTTGAGATGGATGAATGGAGACTTACAGAGCCTCCGAAGTCGAGTTGAAATAATGGAGTAAGGTCGAGCTAAAAGACCTTAAACAAAGCGCTTCTTGGGAGGCAACCCAAGCTTAGTTTATGCATTTTTTTTATTTGCATTCGTTTGTGTAATTTGAACTTTGATTTATGTCTGTCAGCATTTTTTCGCAAATGAAATCGGATTAGAAAGAACCTGCTAGTTAGAAACAAAAATCGTTTTGAGCCTACAATAGGGGTACGGGTGGTCGTGTGGTTTCACACGACCATACCCCATGAGGAGAGGCCCACACGATAGGGCATATGGGCGAATTCATACCCTGATGTGCTCTAGGAGAGAAATAGAGGGGCACACGGCATGGCCGTGTGAATTCACTTTTAAGCTTGCACCTGCACATACCTCTTTTTCTACTTTTGAGCAGGATGCAGGTACATCCACCTACGATTTCTCCGAGTTCTGATCGTGCCTCGATGACATATAGGTCGAGCAGCAGACGCAGAGGCAGCGATGGGAGGAGTAGAGCACCTATACCCAGGCGGAGTTTCAGAGCTTACGAGAGCGATTCCAGTGGGCCAAGGAGTTCTACGATGAGACCCATATCTATTTCCAGAAGGAGGTCGGATATCTCCAGGAGGTTCGGCAGTATATGCATGCCCAGCAGGTCCAGTGGGCCCGGGAGGAGGAGCACAGAGTAGCTGCTACATCCACCAGCTCTTAGATCAACCACATGTACATATGACATCAGCGGCTGAGATCCAGGATTTCTCAAGAGCCAAATATGCCGAGACTACCGTACTTCCCACCTCAGCCACCGTATTAGAGGTATTATTTCATACAAGTCTGGGGGGACTCCAAGTTTTGATATGTTTTGTTGCTAGCAATACTTTCTTTCTTGATACTTGCATTTTAGTTTTAGTTTGCATTCATTTGTTCATGCATAGAGTATTCAGTTCAGCACTTAGTTTTTGCTATCTTTAAGCTACCTCAATAATATTTTTTTTAAGATCTCTTCACGAATTGTGTCCGTAGGTAGCTTAACTTCATTTATCTCGTGGTATTTTATTTTATCTTCTTTAATGAATGTTCTAGACTTGCATTGATTATTTTTGTTTTTACACCAACACTTGATGAATATTCTGAAGGGGAGAATTCAGTACATATATAATTATGATTCATCCTAGTAGTCTAGAACTTTGGAATCCACAGGTGACTCTAGATTTAACATTTTAGTTACTGGAGATGCTCAGATTGTGTAAGCTCATTTGGAAAAATCAAAATCACCCGTGAGTATGAGAAGAACGAAGGGTCTATTCTCAAAAAAAAAAAAAAAACAGTTATCGCGGGTGGAAATGGTTAGGTGCCCCATTGAGACCGAGTTAAATTACTGGGGAAACACCTACCAATTTCTCTCAATACCGAGCATGCCTTTGAGACTTTTTGCTAGATCTAGGTAACGACCCTTGCTTAGTGTAGACTAGTGCCTAAAAGCCGGAAACCTTAGGAAAGCTATAAGATGATGACTTAACTTACCATGGAACGATGTATCCCCTAAGAAGATTCTCTTAGCACATGCACGAGAAGCTAACTTAGTGAATTTTTAGAAGATCTCTATTTTGCTTTGATTGAAAATACCACTTGATAAATCCAATTAGCTTGCTAAGTATGGAATGATATTTCTTTTAAAATTTCATGGTACTGAGGTTTGCTTGAGGACAAGAAAAGATTCAAGTCTGGGGGAATTGATGTGAGCAAAATATATAGGATTTTAGGAGTAGTTTCTGCTCACATCTCGTTACATTTCATACTTGTTTCATGCATATTTCACTTTGTTTTACATGCATTCCCTATTTTCTGGTTCGGCGATCTTCTCGTTGTACTTTTGTGTGCAGGACAATATTTTACAAGGAAAACGACACATTTTTGGAGCAAAAGGAAAACATTTTGCAGGTGGAACAAAAGGGAACACGACTTAGCCGTGTGAATCCACACGGTCGGGTCCAAACCACGGATTTTGCCACCCAATGCCACACACAACCTGGCCATGTTAATCCACACGGTCATGTGGCGCTGGATTATTTTGACGCGACTAGGGTTCTTTCGTGGCTTCGAGCAGCACCGACTTTAAGTCTATAAAAGGAAAGCCACACCCAAACTCTAGGGTAAAGCACGACGACTGGGACGACATACCGGTGACCTAAAAAACATCGAAAACTCGCAACGGGGAGGAAGGAGACAGCTAGAGGATCATAACCTACACTCCGACAAAGAAGAGAAGGACCAAGAGCACTGTAATTCAATTCCCATTCATCTTTTGCATTGTAATGATTAATTTAATTATGCCTTGTGTCCTTTCTTTTCTGTCTACGGAGTAAAATCTTCGATTCTAGGATTATGGAGTAGCTTGTGTAACGTAGAACATGCTAGTTGAATATTAATTCTGTTTATGGATTTTTATTCACAGTTTATGTTGGTTTGATTTGATGAAGATTTGTGTTTTGGTTTTCTATCTATTGTGCATAGCCGATACAAGGGGTGACAACCCTTGTATCAATGATCTAGGAGAACTAAGTAGGAACCTAGTGGTTATCCTCATCTCTGGTAATCGTAGGTAGAAGAGTATGAAGGAGTAGGTAACGGGACACGTTCTAACTCTTTATAGGGATTGATTTGGCATCCTTGTACCATCTATCCTATCTTAACAAAAGGGTCGGCATGGTTAGGCATAGGTAGTTCCTGGTAGAAGCGAAAGCTCATCAGGAAAGGGTATGATGTCCCTTCAACAAGACATTAATTAGAGAACCAGTCAACATTAAATTGATAGCATATTCCATGTCTCACAAGTGAAACCAAAGTCCTAGAATCCCTTTTTGAACCTTGAACCAACCTTCACTTCCTCCGTGTGACACCGTATTTGAGTTAGGACCACCGTCAACCTTGCAACCACAACCCTTAGAATTTAACTCCGAACAACACCCACTAAACAATCGGTACTCGAATCTCAGTTTTTGGGGAATCGATAATCTATTTATTACTTGATGAAATCCGTGCACTTGTGGGCGTTGAGCATGAGCGCGCACTTCGAGTCCTTGGTGGTTCCCGTCGTAAGATTTGAGGTCGCATTTGCGTGCATCATATAAAATATGCAAATAGTGTGCAAAATGATGAACAAATATATGCAACAAGCATAGCTCAAACAAATTCAACATCACAACAAGCATATATAGACTATGTTAGTAATATATGAGAGATGTCCTAAGGCAATCGCCTTATGTATGAACCATTTATATGATAAATGAAGATTCACTATTTGAGTATACATGTTTTATGTATTTGATTGGATCTTAAACTCATTTATCGAATGCCCACGATACGATTCAAAGATGAGAGAATTTGTGATTGGATCACAACTAGTGAGTATCTCTACATGTGTAATTGTGATGTATCTAATTATCCTAGTCGATGAATTGATGGATTTGGACACCATCAATTCGCTCGAGACTAGCACGAGGTATACTCCTTGGTGTATCCAAGCTTGATTCTCACCGGGCCGGAGACATAGTGATGTCCGAGTTAATCGTGGATGCTAGTTATGGTAACTAGTTCATTGGAGTGACCTAGTAAGACTTCATATGGTTCTCTGCATATAGATATGTCAATGAAGTTCTTACTGTGGCTTAAGTGCGATGTTCCTTTGACTTGCGGTATTCAAGTCATCTTGATCATGGAGACTTATGCTTTGACATCTCAAGCAAACATCTCCGAGGAGATGTGGACCCGGGATGATTGGGTATAAGTCGAAGTGATCGAAGGTGTTTGAATAGCCTATAAAGGATTCACCACTCCTTGCGAGGAGATGTATACCCATGGCCTCTCGTCGGATTGTTACTAAAGTCTTTGGCCAAAGCATTACATGTTTAGAGTAAAGTACTCTTCGATACATGTGGAGTAACTAGAATCCGTAGGACGAGGAAATGATACTTGGGCTAGGTGTGACGTAGTCAGCCTAGTGGGGACTGACACAATAGACCATGTCTTGAACCAAGTGGGTATAAGATGAGTGAAGGGAATGGGGCACGATTCATTCGAGCTACTGAAGGGTTTCAGAAATAGTTCTGGATCAACCGTTGATCTTTTCGGTTAATTGGGGATCATGATGTACTACTAGGTGCCACTCATGATCGTTCTATAATTAATGGTTAATTTTAGACGGCCAACATAAACCGAGAACCTATTTGGTCACACGCACAACGAGTGTAATCCAAAGGATTTAAAACGAGCTTGAGAATGGGATTCTCAGACCGAGAGAAACTATGTTTGGTTGGACCAAACATAAAGCGAGCATGAAATTGTTTCAGTCGTAATGGAAGCGTGGATGGGCCGTGTCTTATGAAGACATAATGGATGAACCAAAATGGTTTGGTTCTAATCCAATGGATAAGAATAAACCAAAGGGTTTGGTTCTAATCCAATGGATAAGAATAAACCAAAGGGTTTGGTTTATTTTAAACGAATGAACCAAAAGTTGGTTCGGTTCGTTTTAACTTAAAATAAACCATCATGGTTTGGTTTATTTTAACTTATCTTAATGGAGCGGGTTAACGGGCTTTATGGATATGATCCATTAACCATTAAGAGAATTAGTTCTCTATAAAAGTGGGCTTAAGGGATTGTTAAACCCTAACTAATCCAAACCCTAGCCCCCCCTTGAGTTGCCGCCCACTCCTTGGAGGAGTTAATCGGCGCCAACCCTAAAGCTGCCGCCGCCCAGCTTTGTGCCGCCGTCCAAGACCCTTGCCGGCGTCCAAGCTCCAGCCGGTGAACCTCCGGCGACCCTCCGGTGATCTCCTATAGGTTCGGCATCAAGGTGGGTTTTTCCTCTCCTTGTTTTGGCCGGCGCCTACTCCTCCACCAAGCTGTCCAGTTTTCTGGACAGCTTCTCCTCTCGTCGGAGCGTCGTTTGGACGACGGTTAGTGCTCCGACAGCGGCTAACTTACCGGGGATTTGATCTCCGGTAATCCTCTGAGGTGGAGGACGAAGGATTCGTCAAACGGTTGACGAACACCTCTCCGGAGAAGCGAGTTTTGAGAACTCGTTTTGGATCCGAATTTGGATTCGGATCGTGATCATCTCTCGATCACGTCGTCTTCAACACGAGGCTAGTAACCCGTACGAAGACGAAGCTCGTGACTTAGCGAAGTCATCCCGAGGAGCTCGGCGTGGATACGGATAGAGACGATTCTTATGAGGATCGTTCCGGTTGATGCCGTTCCCGCTACACGTCATACGGAAGGTATAACGTAGTTTAATTTCCTTTTATTGCAAATTTTAATTTACGGTTATGTCTACACGTGTTGTAATAGCATGCGTGTGTTGTGTGTGTTGTAATAAATATAGATTTATTATTTTTAATTGCTTCCGCTGTGCTCATGTTTACGAAACATGATCGAACACACACACGCCGCGGTGCCGGAAACCCAACAGTGGTATCAGAGCCCAGGTTGTGTTTCGACATAATCGTAAAAATGGTTTTACGATAGTCATAATGTATTTCTGGAAGTTTTCTAAATTTTGGAAATTTAGAAGTATTTATGGAAATTTTTCAATTTTGGAAAGTCTAGAAGTATTTATGGAAATCTTCCACTTTTGGAAAGTTGGAAGTATTTATGGAAATTTATATTTTCCATAAATAAAATATTTGATTAGATTATGGAAATTTGTTTCCTAATTTAATCATGATTTGATTTGGGAAATCAAATCTTAAAATATTTAATTTCCATAAGTAGTTTTAAAGATTTAGGAAATTGGTTTCCTAAATAGATTTTCCTTAATCAAATAATTCCATGAATAAAATATGTGATTAGATTTGGAAATTTGTTTCCTAATTTAATTATGATTTGATTTGGAGAATCAAATCTTAAACATATTTTATTTCCATAAATAGTTATGACATATAAGGAAATTATATACATGACATAATTGTATGCCATGTAATTGCATTAGATGCATAACATTATGCCATGCGTGTCGTGACATGTAGATGTATGCCATGTATGCCATGCCATGTAGATAATAGTTATTTGCATGCAAAGAGGATGAGACATAAAAACCCTTAATCAATATTAAAGCCTACACCTTCCATTAATATGGTTAGAACCAGAGTTCTGTTTCTTGTTTGGGTTGTTGGACTCTCTCCAAGCCCAGCTCGAACCTCAATATGTTCAAACCATGGAATAGTTTAATACTAATATGGTAAGAGTCAGAGGTCAATCGTTAGCTTTGGTTGTTGGACTCTCTCCAAGCTGGGCTAATTGGTTGAATGCGCTCTAACCATATTAAAACTATGTCCTAATTAATGGGTTGGCTTTAACCTGGAGCATCGATTTGTTGGACTCTCTCCAAGGTCGATGTAAAGGGAGGTGAAGTTGGGTGCTATGCATATGATGCATACTTGTTAATGTGTTAACAACCCGATGTATGTGTGAACATTCAATTAGTTGATAGCACATTGTGATAGTTGCATATACGGGATATGCAATCGGTATAGATGATACCTACCGTCGTAGTTATGAATGGCTTGTTGGACTCTCTCCAAGGTTGTTCATAACTATGATGGATATCAGCCCATTCGGAGATGGACCTACGATCTCCCGAAGTGATTTTGGGGTTTTTGAAATTCAAAAATGAATGGGATTTATAAATGTATATTGATGCATTTTAAAATCATTTTCTCATATATGCTCGCTTTGTATTTCTAAGTTAATATATTGATCATGATGTGTTTGAATTTATGCGTTCCATTTTGGATTCAAATAAATTGATCGGGCGAACTTCTTGGACTAGCTTAGAAACTTGAGAATTGTTCTCAAGGTGGAAAAGCTTGCGTATGTCCTCGAAGCGCCTCTTCCCGCCCATCCTAGTGACAATGCAACTCTGGACCAATTGTTGGCCTATCAGAAACATGTGAGTGATTCTGAATAAATGAGTTGCATCATGCTAGCCGCGATGGAACCCAAGCTACGAAAGCAGCATGAGCATATGGATGCTCATATCGTAGTCCTTCATCTCTGTGAGTTGGTTGATGAGCAAGTGAGATTCGAAAGGTTCGAAGTCTCCAAGCTCCTCTTCACCTCTGAGATGCAAGGAGGTTCATCTGTGGTACTGCTCAATATGCTGAAGACTGTGGAGTCTTCTGAGAAGCATGAGCAGGGGACGGTGCTGTTAGTTGATTCCTCGAAGAAAGGTTCTAAGAGGAAGTCAAAGGAACAGCAGAAGGGAAAGAAGAGAAGGGCTAAGAAGGTAGAACTAGCACAAAAGGAAACTTGCCATCATTATGGCAAGGAGAGTCATTTGCGAAGAAAGTGCAAGATTTATCTTGAGTCCGTGAAGAAGGATAAGGCATCGGATGCCCATCTTCTTCAGAAATCTTCTTTATTGATTGTCATTCTATTTCCTTAGACACTTGGGTATTTGATACTGGGTGTGGCTCACATATATGTAATGACATACATGGGCTAAGGAATAGAAGAAGACTCGTCAAGGGGGAGAGTCAAATTTACGTGTTGGGAATGGAGCAACGGTTGCTGCACTCGCCATCGGAACGTATTTGTTGGAACTCCTCAGAGGACTTGTCTTAGAATCGACAATTGCTTTTATGTTCCTTCGTTGATAAAGAACATCATTTCTATTTCTTGTCTAAATAGAAATGGGTTCCATTTGACTTTTAGTAACAATTGTTGTTACATAACTTTGAATGGAGTTCTTTATGGGATTGGAACTTTAAGCAATGGTGTTTATACGTTGGACGTATCCAGTGACGATTTCAATATCGAAGCGAGCAACACTAGTGCTCGAAAGGATAATCAAATAGACTCCTATATGTGGCATTGTCGTCTTGGCCATATAAGTAAGAAACGCATGTCCGAATTACACCGACGTGGAATTCTGGAATCGTTTGAATTGGATTCATACGATACATGCGAATCATGCTTAAAAGGCAAGATGACTAAGTTACCTTTTACGGGAAAAGGTGAATGAGTGGGAGAGTTGCTAGGCCTAATACATAGTGATGTATATGGACCTATGTCAACTCAATCTTTAGGAGGCTATAGCTACTTCATTACCTTCACCGATGATCACTCACGGTTTGGGTATGTGTTCTTGATGAAACACAAGTATGAAGCCTTTGAAAGGTTCAAAGAATTCAGAAATGAAGTAGAGAAACAACATGACAAAAGTATTAAAATACTTCGATCGGATCGAGGTGGTGAATACTTAAGTCAAGAGTTTCTTGATTATCTAAGAGACAATGGCATATTGTCTCAACGGACTCCGCCCTATACACCACATTATAATGGTGTATCTGAGAGGCGTAACCGGACCTTGTTGGACATGGTCAGGTCAATGATGAATCATGCGACTCTTCCCAAGTCCTTTTGGGGCTATGCACTTTGATACCGCTTATTTGTTAAATGTAATGCCTACCAAGGTAGTCTCAACTACTCCATATGAGATATGGAATGGTAAGAAACCTCATGTATCTTACTTGAAGATATGGGGTTGTCCTGCTTATGTGAAGCGGACTGTATCAGACAAACTGGATGCTAAGTCTGATAAATGTCTATTTATTGGATACCCTAAGGAAACAAGGGGTTACCAATTCTATCATCCTGTGGAACAAAAGATGTTTGTTTCAAGGCATGCTGTGTTTTTAGAGAAAGAGTTTCTCTTGCAAGAAAACAGTGGGAGTGTCGTCGAGCTTGAGGAGGCTCGAGAGACTCAAATAGACATTAGGTGAAGCACAACACCGGACAACTCATAGTGATGAGCAATCAATTTGGACCTATTGTAACACCACATCTTCGTAGATCTGGTAGAACACGCAATATTCCCGAGAGATATGGATTTCTCGTAAGTGAATCGAACGACGTGTTACTCATTGATGATGAGGAGCCTACCAGTTATGAAGAAGTGCTGACAAGTTCAAAAAGGGATAAGTGGCTTGAAGTCATGAAGTCGAAAATGGATTCTATGTATGAAAACCAAGTTTGGAACTTGATTGACCCACCTGAAGGCATAAAGCCTATAGGGTGCAAGTGGGTTTTCAAGAAGAAAACCGGCATGGATGGTAATGTGATTACCTATAAGGCTAGATTGGTGGCGAAAGGATATCGTCAAAAGCAAGGTGTTGATTATGACGAAACCTATTCGCCTATAGCTATGCTTAAATCCATTCGGATGCTCCTGGCCATAGCGGCTCATTATGATTATGAGATATGGCAGATGGATGTGAAAACAGCTTTCCTTAATGGAAACTTGCTCGAGGACGTGTATATGATACAGCCTGAGGGTTTCACATCGGTTGATAAAACCAAGGTATGCAAGTTGCGACGATCCATTTATGGATTGAAGCAAGCATCCAGGAGCTGGAATATCCGTTTTGATGAGGCAATCAAAAAGTTTGACTTCTCACAAAATCCAGACGAACCTTGTGTGTACAAGAAGGTTAGTGGGAGTGCAGTCGTGTTCCTAGTATTGTATGTCGATGACATATTACTTATAGGAAACGATGTGTCAATCTTCTGATCGATTAAGGTTTGGTTATCCAAGACATTCTCCATGAAAGACCTGGGAGAAGCAACCTACATCCTTGGGATTAAGATCTATAGAGATAGATCGAAACGGTTGCTTGGTCTTTCGCAGTCTACATATATAGACCGAGTGCTAAAGAGGTTTAGCATGTCGGAATCCAAGAATGGTTATCTGCCCATCAGGCATGGGGTACACCTTTCGAAGTCTATGTGTCCGCGCACAGAAGACGAGAGGATTTGCATGAGTAAGATTCCCTATGCATCCGCAATAGGATCTATCATGTATGCTATGTTATGTACGAGGCCCGATGTATCGTATGCTCAGAGTGTCACGAGCAGATATCACCCGATCCAGAATGGATCATTGGTGGTTTAAGATGATCCTTAAGTACTTGAGAAGAACTAAGGATGTGTTCCTAATATATGGAGAAGGGTACATGGTGATACGGATGCGACTCGCATGCATAAGGATGATTCCATGTCTCGCGGATATGTATTCACCTAGAATGGAGGCGCAATAAGTTGGAAAGGTTCCAAGCTTGACACTATAGCGGATTCTCGCCACTAAAGGCGTAATACGTTGCGACTTTGAAGCGAAGGAAGTGTTTGGATCAAGTAGTTCATCTATGAACTTGATGTGGTCTCATCAATGATCCAAACATGTGCTTCGCGCTATCATCTTATCGAGAGATCATAAGTAGGAACGAAATACAAATCGAGAAAATTCCCACTGAAAGGAACTTAGCGGATCCTTTGACTAAAGCATTACCTCAAAGTAAGTTTGAGGGTCATGTTATAGCTTATGGTATTGGATACCGTAGCGATTGGCATTAGGCCAAGTGGGAGTCTGTTAGTAATATATGAGAGATGTCCTAAGGCAATCGCCTTATGTATGAACCATTTATATGATAAATGAAGATTCACTATTTGAGTATACATGGTTTATGTATTTGATTGGATCTTAAACTCATTTACTGAATGTCCACGATACGATTCACAGCATGAGAGAATTTGTGATTGGATCACAACTAGTGAGTATCTCTACATGTGTAATTGTGATGTATCGGAATTATCCTAGTCGATGAATTGATGGATTTGGACACCATCAATTCGAGACTAGCACGCAGGTATACTCCTTGGTGTATCCAAGCGGTGATTCTCACTGGCTGGAGACATAGTGATGTCCGGAGTTAATCGTGGATGCTAGTTATGGTAACTAGTTCATTGGAGTGACCAGTCGTAAGACTTCATATGGTTCTCTGCATATATAGATATGTCAATGAAGTTCTTACTGTGGCTTAAGTGCGATGTTCCTTTGACTTGCGGTATTCAAGTCATCTTGATCATGGAGACTTATGCTTTGACATCTCAAGCAAACATCTCCGAGGAGATGTGGACCCGGGATGATTGGGTATAAGTCGAAGTGATCGAAGGTGTTTGAATAGCCTATAAAGGATTCACCACTCCTTGCGAGGAGATGTATACCCATGGCCTCTCGTCGGATTGTTACTAAAGTCTTTGGCCAAAGCATTACATGTTTAGAGTAAAGTACTTCGATACATGTGGAGTAACTAGAATCCGTAGGACGAGGAAATGATACTTGGGCTAGGTGTGACGTAGTCAGCCTAGTGGGGACTGACACAATAGACCATGTCCTGAACCAAGTGGGTATAAGATGAGTGAAGGGAATGAGGCACGATTCATTCGAGCTACTGAAGGGTTTCAGAAATAGTTTTGGATCAACCGTTGATCTTTTCGGTTAATTGGGGATCATGATGTACTACTAGGTGCCACTCATGATCGTTCTATAATTAATGGTTAATTATAGACGGCCAACATAAACCGAGAACCTATTTGATCACACGCACAACGAGTGTAATCCAAAGGATTTAAAACGAGCTTGAGAATGGGATTCTCAGACCGAGAGAAACTATGTTTGGTTGGACCAAACATAAAGCGAGCATGAAATTGTTTCAGTCGCAATGGAAGCGTGGATGGGCCGTGTCTTATGAAGACATAATGGATGAACCAAAATGGTTTGGTTCTAATCCAATGGATAAGAATAAACCAAATGGTTTGGTTTATTTTAAACGAATGAACCAAAAGTTGGTTCGGTTCGTTTTAACTTAAAATAAACCATCATGGTTTTGTTTATTTTAACTTATCTTAATGGAGCGGGTTAACGGGCTTTATGGATATGATCCATTAACCATTAAGAGAATTAGTTCTCTATAAAAGTGGGCTTAAGGGATTGTTAAACCCTAACTAATCCAAACCCTAGCCCCCCCTTGAGTTGCCGCCCACTCCTTGGAGGAGTTAATCGGCGCCAACCCTAAAGCTGCCGCCGCCCAGCTTTGTGCCGCCGTCCAAGACCCTTGCCGGCGTCCAAGCTCCAGCCGGTGAACCTCCGGCGACCCTCCGGCGACCCTCCGGTGATCTCCTATAGGTTCGGCATCAAGGTGGGTTTTTCCTCTCCTTGTTTTGGCCGGCGCCTACTCCTCCACCAAGCTGTCCAGTTTTCTGGACAGCTTCTCCTCCTCTCGTCGGAGCGTCGTTTGGACGACGGTTAGTGCTCCGACAGCGGCTAACTTACCAGGGATTTGATCTCCGATAATCCTCTGAGGTGGAGGACGAAGGATTCGTCAAACGGTTGACGAACACCTCTCCGGAGAAGCGAGTTTTGAGAACTCGTTTTGGATCCGAATTTGGATTCGGATCGTGATCATCTCTCGATCACGTCGTCTTCAACACGAGGCTAGTAACCCGTACGAAGACGAAGCTCGTGACTTAGCGAAGTCATCCCGAGGAGCTCGGCGTGGATACGGATAGAGACGATTCTTATGAGGATCGTTCCGGTTGATGCCGTTCCCGCTACACGTCATACGGAAGGTATAACGTAGTTTAATTTCCTTTTATTGCAAATTTTAATTTACGGTTATGTCTACACGTGTTGTAATAGCATGCGTGTGTTGTGTGTGTTGTAATAAATATAGATTTATTAATTTTAATTGCTTCCGCTGTGCTCATGTTTACGAAATATGATCGAACACACACACGCCGCGGTGCCGGAAACTCAACAGACTATATCTATATATACTGATTACACATGCACACTCACACGCATACACATGCACATGCACGCGGCGCGCACGCGCGTGCGCGCACACACACACACACATTTAGACACCATCATACATGGCAATGCAAATGCATGGTCATGCCTGCACACCCCACTCGCTATCATGACCCCAGTGTGGCCTAGGTTGCACAACATGACAATTGTCCCAACTTAACAACTACCACTACTCTCGAGTAGTCAAGTGGGAAGTATGAATAAGTAATGATAATCTAAATAGCTATAAGCTACACAACGGGGGTCCCTGCTTCTGGCCACTCTGACTGTCACTACCCATGAGTGGTTGAGTGTCACACACCCAGGACAAACTGCATACAACTCTAACTACCACCATCAATAGTGGCCGAGTGCGGCACAACAGATGCACTGCCCTCACACCAGCTACTACTACAATGAGTAATCGTGGAGGTAGGATGACTGACGACCCTCTCAACTACAAGGGAGACCAAGTCTCCAACATGCATGTAAAATGTGATGAATGCACAACTACACACACATACATCCACAACATACTCTCTATCCAACAGAGAGTCATACACAACTTACAGTAAATCATGCTAGGACCTTCAGTCAGTAGCAACCCACTATCGACAATCAACCATGCTATGACCTCCAGTTCATAGCAACCCACTATCGACAATCAACCATGCTAGGATCTCCAATCCGTAGCAACCAACTATCGATAACCAACCATGCTAGGACCTCTAGTCCGTAGCAACCCACTATCGACAATCAATCATGCTAGGACCTCCAGTCCATAGCAACCCACTATCGACAACCCATACAACTATATACAGATCCATGATCCATAATAGACACACAACGTAAAGGGATATAACACGATAATCCACTCCACATTTTAGAACATCACCCACCCTCAGGTGATTTATCCTGATGACACAAGTCAAGTCTACAACCATACTCAGCTACATATATATAGTTAAGCATGTATAGGTCCACATACCATAGCGTCGGTAGTTCATTACAATGATGAATGAAATATAACATCAACAACAGTGCATCTCAAGTGTAAAGGCTAAGTATCAAGTACAGAATAACAGGAGTGGAGTCAAGGTAAGGAAGTCATCAATATAAAATCTCATGCACTAAGATTATCAACTATCTAACTAGGGTAGAAATATTACCCACCTGATATGTAGAACACCAATTGTCTTCACGTCCGAGAACTCTGTCCCAAATCAAAGTCCTACAAGTAACCTTCTTATATAATCGCTCTCCACCAGAGGACAACCTCTTCCAACACTATTTAATCAACCCACAAATGATTAAACTGCAATATGCATAATACATCCAAATTTAGAGCTTACCTTGTCCAGCTTCCACATTAAAGCTTTTGATCCAAAATTGTAATATCAAATCTACACCACTTAACCACAATCTAGGCAACTGATCTCAATTCCAATAGTTCCTATACGTAGCTTTGATTCAATCCTCCATAGCTTCTTCATCTGCCACAATCTGAACACTTCACATCCAACCATCAAAGGAACAGGAAATTCGTAGATCTAAGCCCTCACTTAAACTAGAGCCGAAAAAAAACCCAGCTCCAACAGTCCCCTTCAATGGCAGCGGTGTTAAGGCCGAACCCAGATTGCTAGGCCGACGATAATGGGGCAGCGACCACAATCGGAAAAGAAGAAGGCACCGGAGGAATGAAGCAGCAGCTCCGTCGCGGCTGAGCTTACAGCGAGGCACAGTCATTGTCCGTCGGGTAGCGGAGCTGGAGAGAGGGAATCGCGGTGACGTAACAGAACAGAGGAAGAGAAGGAATCGATATCAGAAAGATCGGTCGATCGAGAGATGAAGACGCAGCGACCGGAGGGGAAGAACGCTGGCGTGGCCGGCGATGGAGAACTCCGACAGCAACGGGTGGGAGCTTGGGGAAGAGAAGTTGGGCTCGCAATGAGAAAGGGAAAACGAGGAGCGACAGTGAGGAATATGTATCGAGGAAAATGGAAATAGGAAAATTAGATTTAGTTATATATATATAACCTTAGGATTAGGTTAATTAATCCTTGATTAATTAAGCAAATTACTCCTTAACTAAATAGGCTTCAATAAAGCCTATTAATTCTATCCTCTTTGAAACACCATAAGAATTCTGTTTAAATCCAGAGAAATTTCTAAAAATCCCTGAAAAATTCCATAAGATAATTTCTTGATTAATAAGGGATATTTATTATTATTTTATTTCTCTATATCTCAAATTCTCCCCCACTAATAAAAATTTGGTCCCCAAATTTCCAACTCGAGTACAGGTAAGTAATGTCACACTGCTGAACTCAAGTACTTGAAGAAAAATCACACACCTCAAGTAACTAAGTGGGGTACTGAGCTTGAATATTATTTCTCAACTCTTACATAGCCTCTAACATCTATCACACATGCTTCTAACAACCCCTCTAAAGTATGAACAGTACCCCCCCCCATATCGACCATCTATCAAAAGGTAAATAATCATACCAGAGTGGAGCTCTATATCAGTGAACTATTGGAAATTTTGTCAAAATCGTAAGGTAAATCTCAAATCACTATCAGATAGGATACTTAAAGATACTCCATGAAACTGGAAATCTCCTCACACTATAAATCTATCAAGCGATTCAACAAATTCATCTTACGGCTCGATAGCAAATGAGCGGACTTGGTTAATCGACCACCAATCACCTAAACCACATCAAATCCTTTTCGAATTCTAGATAATCCCCCAACACAGTCCATCATACCCGGCTACTGTTGGGTTTCCGGCACCACGGCGAGTGTGTGTTCGAACATGTTTCGTAAACATGTGCACAGCGGAAGAAATAAAAATAATAAATCTACATTTATTACAACACACACATGCATAGTACAACATGTGTAGACATAACCGTAAATTTAAATTTTGCAATAAAGAAAATTTAACTACGTATACCTTTCGTATCACGTGTAGCGGGAACGACATCAACCGGAACGATCCTCGCTAGAATCGTCTCTATCCGTATCCACGCCGAGTATCCTTAGGATGACTTCGCTAAGCCATGAGCTTCGTCTTCGTACGGGTTACTAGCCTCGTGTTGAAGACGACGTGATCGAGAGATGATCACGATCCGAATCCAAATTCGGATCCAAAGACGAGTCCTCAAAACTCGCTTCTCCGAAGAGGTATTCGTCAACCGTTTGACGAATCCTTCGTCCTCCACCTCAGAGGATTACCGGAGATCGAATCCCCGGTAAGTTAGGCTCTGTCGGAGCTCTAACCGTCATCCAAACGACGCTCCGACGAGAGGAAAACAAGCTGTCCAGAAAACTGGACAGCTTTGGTGGAGGAGTAGGCGCCGGCCAAGCAAGGGAAGCCAAGTGCTCACCTTATCGCCGAAGCCAAGGAAGATCACCAGAGGGTCGCCGGAGGATCACCGGCTAAAGCTTGGACGCCGGCAACAAGTTGGACGGCGACACAAGGAGCTGGGCGGCAATGGAGGTTGGCGCCGAGAATCTCCAAGGAAGGAGGTGGGTGACAACTTAGGGCTAGGGTTTTGGATTAGGGCTTAACAATCCCTTAAGCCCTCTTTTATAGAGAACTAATTCTCTTAATGGTTAATGGATTATAACCATGAGGCCCGTTAACCCGCTCCATTAATATAAGTTAAAATAAACCAAACCATGATGGTTTATTTTAAGTTAAAACGAACTGAACCAACTTTTGGTTCATTCGTTTAAAATAAACCAAACCCTTTGGTTTATTCTCCTCCATTGGATTAGAACCAAACCATTTTGGTTCATCCATTACGTCTTCATAAGACTCGGCCCATCCACGCTTCCATTGCGATTGAAACAATTTCATGCTCGCTTTATGTTTGGTCCAACCAAACCTTATTTCTCTCGGTCTGAGAATCCCATTCTCAAGCTCGTTTTAAATCCTTCGGATTACGTTCGTTGTGCGTGTGACCAAATAGGTTCTCGGTTTATGTTGGCCGTCTATAATTAACCATTAATTATAGAACGATCATGAGTGGCACCTAGTAGTACATCATGATCCCCAATTAACCGAAAAGATCAACGGTTGATCGAACTATTTACAAACCCTTGACTCGAATGATTCGTGCCCCATTCCCTTCACTCATCTTATACCCACTTGGTTCAGGACATGGTCTATAGTGTCAGTCCCCACTAGGCTGACTACATCACACCTAGCCCAAGTATCATTTCCTCGTCCTACGGATTCTAGTTACTCCACATGTATCGAAGAGTACCTTACTCTAAACATGTAATGCTTTGGCCAAAGACTTTAGTAACAATCCGACGAGAGGCCATGGGTATACATCTCCTCGCAAGGAGTGGTGAATCCTTTATAGGCTATTCAAACACCTTCGATCATTTCGACTTATACCCAATCATCCCGGGTCCACATCTCCTTAGAGATGCTTGCTTAAGATGTCAAAGCATAAGTCTCCATGATCAAGATGACTTGAATACCGCAAGTCAAAGGAACATCGCACTTAAGCTACAGTAAGAACTTCATTGACATATCTATATATGCAGAGAACCATATGAAGTTTTACGGCTGGTCACTCCATTGAACTAGTTACCATAACTAGCATCCACGATCAACTCCAGACATCACAATGTCTCCAGCCAGTGAGAATCAGTTGCTTGGATACACCAAGGAGTATACCTCGTGCTAGTCTCAACAGAATTGATGGTGTCCAAATCCATCAATTCATCGACTAGGGATAATTCTGATACATCACAATTACACATGTAGAGATACTCACTAGTTGTAATCCAATCACAAATTCTCTCATATTGTGAATCGTATCAAGGACATTCAGTAAATGAGTTTAAGATCTAATCAAATACATAAAACATGTATACTCAAATAGTGAATCTTCATTTATCATATAAATGGTTCATACATAAGGCGATTGTCTTAGGACATCTCTCATATATTACTAACAGCTACCACTTCCATCACGGTACACAACCTTACTGATTACTAGTATTCCACTTTTACTAGTTGACACACTGAACACTAGACTACGAAATCAATTGTGTCCTGCATGTCGTTCCACCACGAAGAATGTTTCAACACTCACTATTTTCGGATCCACTCCGAATAAATTATTGATCACGAATGACGAGTCTCCTGAAGAAACTCTTCCTAATTCATATGCAACTTTGTAACCCACTATTCTCCTCGGAGACGGAGAATTATTTTCTCACAAGAGAAATATACTGTAACGCCCGAAAAATTCCTAGCAATTTTACAAGATTTTTTGCATGCTTATAATGGGCTTTATGTGGGCTCCTTCAAAAAAAAATAAAAGAAATAGAGCCAAAAAGGATGCATGGCCCAGGGTTTGAACCCTAAACCTCCAAGTAGATAGCTAAACCTTAAGATGCATCCAATAACCAGAAGCCCAGCAAGGTTGTGCTATTAGAAGGATATGGGAAATGATAGATAAGGGTAAGGGAGGCAAAGGGACACCTTCAAGTGAATAATTAGGAGAATGAGGAGATGAGAGAAACAAAATTTGTCATTCTCCCCTTCTCCTCTTCTTCCTCACCGAAACCCTAACTCCCTCTCCTTCCCTTTTTCCAAAAACCAACCAAGCAAGAAGAGGGCTCTAGTCTTGGCATCACATAGGGTATTTTCTACTACTAAACAAAGCGAAGGATGTAAGTATCCCCTCACCTGCAGTACAAGTTGCTTCAGTTGATGGTTGTTAAGAAAATCCTTTATGAAACTTTCGACCAAGACCTTCTTCATGCTTCCCATGATTGTCCATGCTATGTTTTGTATGAATATGATGATAACATGTTTATAGATAGGCTTGGTTCAAGTGTTTGATCTTCAAGCTTCTTGAAACTCTCGGCCAATACCTTCTTCATGCTTCCCATGATTGTCCATGCTATGTTTTTGTATGAATATGATGATAATATGTTTCTAGATAGGCTTGGGTTAAGTGTTTGATCTTTAAGCTTTTTGAAACTCTCGGCCAAGACCCATTTAGGCTCCTAATGGACTTCCATGCTATGATCTATATGTAGTCATGTTATGTTTTGAATGTAGATGAAGATAATATGTAGATAGCTAAGCTAGATTTAAGTGTTGTACCTTTAAGCCTCTTGAAACTCTCGGCCAAGACCCATTTAGGCTCCTAATGGTCTTCTATACTATGATCTATATGTAGGCATGTTATGTTTTGAATGTAGATGAAGATAATATGTTGATAGCTAAGCTAGATTTAAGTGTTGGATCTTTAAGCCTCTTGAAACTCTCGGCCAAGACTTATTTAGGCCCCTAAGGGCCTTCCTTGCCATGATCTATATGTGATGGAGATTAACATGTGGTTAGTTAGATCTTGTACAAGTTTTTTAGGGTTTAAAATTTTGTTAGAACCCCATGAAGTTTAGATCACACCATGTTATGCTTGTTCATGATGTTTATGTCATGCTCTATATGTGTGTGATGTTAGTATGATGTTAAGTAGACCTTGCACAAGTTGTTTAACATGTAAACTCCTAAGAACCCTCCCTTAGGGTTTCGGCCAGCCCATGTACATGCCCTCTACTAAATCCTCCATGCCATGCTACATGTAGAAAAAAAAATGCAAATATGATGTTAGTTAGATTTTATGATAGCATGATTGGCTTATGTCACTACCTTATGTCCAAGTTAATTGTATGAATGTATGATTATGTTCTGCTCATTGCCATGTTAATTATATGAATGTATGATATGTCATAAAGAAGGAACATGATATGTTATGAAAAGAAATATGATATGTTATGAAGAAGGAACATGATATACTATGAAGAAGGAACATTATATGCTATGAAAAAGGAACATGATATGCCACGATAAGGAACATGATATGTTTATGAAAAGAAATATGATATGTTATGATAAGGAACATGATATGTTATGAAAAGAAATATGATATGTTATGATAAGGAACATGATATGCTATTTTACTTTTTGCATGGCTTGTATCGGACCCTAATAAGGTCCAAGGAATTGGCTCCTACGTTCCCCTGGGTCGACGGTCATAGTACGGACCTAGTACAGGATGGGCTCCTAGTTGCCCTAGGTCGACGGTCATAAGTACGGGCTTAGGATGGGCTTATATGTTATGTTGCCCCTAGGCCGACGGACATAGTACGGGCCTAGTACTCTAGTAGGTTCAGGATTAGCTACCTCAGGTCTATTAGGGATGCGCGCTATTATGATGATGTATGTGGTACAATGTCGGGCCCAATATGTTGAGATTATGTTTAAGTACCTATAAGATATATGTTTTCAAAGAGCATCTTGCATATACCCTTATTTCATGTCTAGGTGATTATGATGTTTACATCAATGTTATGCTTATATGTTCTTGTATGTTTATATGAATGTTATGCTTATATGTTCTTGTATGTTTATATGCATGCTATGCTTATATGTTCTTGTATGTTTATATGAATGCTATGCTTATATGTTCTTGTATGTTTATATGCATTCTATGCTTATATGTTCTTGTATGTTTATCTGCATGCTATGCTTATATGTTCTTGTATGTTTATATGCATGCTATGCTTATATGTTCTTAAATGATCATGTCACTACTCTATGTCTAATTCTCGATGTATGGCTTTTGTGAGTAGGAAAGGATCTTACTAAGCCTATGTGCTTATAGTTTTATGTTCCCTTGTACTGCAGATAAGGGTAAAGAATGGCTAAACTAAAGGGAGCAGCAGGAGGGGCAAAGTGTGTGTGGTAGTGGCATGATGGAGGAGATCTGTTTATGTTTCCCATACTTATGCATGTTTTCCTTTAAGTTTTGCATGTTAGTTGTTAAGAGTCGAACTCTACTTGATGATGAATGGTCGCTACTTGGTGTCCTTTAAGTTGAATGTCATGAACTTGAACTAAGTACTTATGAAATGATGATTCTTGCTTTATGTTTAAAAGAAAGAAAAAAAAAGAAGTTTAAAGTCTTCCGCTGTAAGAAGTATATGTAGTCTTCCATTGTAAGTGCATGTACGTATGATCGCGTCGCACCGCCCTTTCTACCCCTAGAAAGGGCGAGCGTGACAGGTTGGTATTATAGCAGATCTGCCTTTCCACTACACACACATCAAGCTCCTATCTTGCCGCTCTAAGTAAGAAATTCTATGCCTACTCTATTTCTTTCATGTATGATAAGAAATGCTTTTAGTTTAAATATGCATGAATATATGTATGATAATCTTATGCTTGCCTTTAGTTTAAATATGCATGAATATATGTATGATAATCTTATGCTAGCCTCATTATAATATATGAAGAAAAACATGGCTGGAAGACGTAGTAATAGAGTCGATGAGACAGTAATATATGGAAGACGTAGTAATAGAGTCGATGAGACAGTACTCCCACCTGATCTCATGCATGTGGTTAATGAACTACAGTACTAACCCGATCTCTAAAGCACCTTACCGTATGGCGCCGGCTGAATTGAAGGAACTTCAGGGATAGCTACAGGAGTTACTCGACAAGGGACTCATACGCCCAAGTCGCTCTCCATGGGGAGCTTCAGTATTGTTGGTAAAGAAGAAAGATGGGTCTATGCGAATGTGCATAGACTACCGAGCGCTAAATAATGTGACGATCAAGAATAGGTACCCTTTACCATGGATTGATGACCTATTCGACCAGTTAAAGGGTGCCACCGTCTTCTCTAAGATTGACCTAAGGTCTGGCTATTATCAAGTGAAAGTGAAACCAGATGATATACCAAAGACTCCTTCAATAAGATACTTACATTGGCGAGTTCAGAGATAAATACGTAACTGAACGAAGCACAACCACCGCTATGTTCATGGATATGATGAATCGGGTATTCTCGACATTCCTCGACAAATTTATGATCATTTTCATCGACGATATACTGATATATTCGAGAACCCAAGAAGAGCACGCAGAACACCTGAATATGGTATTACAGATTCTTCGGGAAAAACAGCTGTATGCAAAGTTCTCCAAATGCGAGTTCTGGCTCGATCAAGTATCATTTTTGGGTTACGTTATATCCAAGCACGGAGTAATGGTAGACCCAATAAATATTGAAGCTGTTAGTAACTAGAACAGGCCAAAGAATGCCAGCGAGATCAGAAGCTTTCTTGGGCTAGCAAGCTACTACAAGAAGTTTGTAGAGAACTTCTCTAGAATTGCAGCCCCTATGACAGTTCTCACCAGAAAGAACAAAAAGTATGAATGGACAGATGCCTGCGAGAAGAGTTTTACAAAATTGAAAAGGAGACTGACCAGTGCTCCAATCCTTACTCTTTCGGACAGTAACGAAGGCTTCGACATGTACAGGGTGCTTCCAAATTGGGACTCAGAGTTTTACTCATGCAGAATGGCAAGGTCATTGCCTATGCCTCTAGGCAACTCAAAGAACATGAAAGGAATTATCCCACTCACGATCTAGAGCTAGCGGTCGTGGTCTTTGCTCTCAAAACATGGAGGCATTATCCATATGGAGCTCAGTGTAGGATTTATACAAACCACCAGAGTCTGAAATATTTCTTCACACAGAAGGACCTAAACATGAGACAACTCAGATGGCTCGAGCTTGTCAAGGATTATGACTGCGAGATCTTCTACCATCTAGGAAAAGCGAACAAGGTGGCTGATGCACTCAGCAGGAAGTCCTGTGCCACTTTGATGTCTCTATCAGTATTATCTCGGCCCTTAGAAAAGGAAATTATGCATTACGGGGTTGAAATCATTTCCGAACGGCTTTCTACCATGACGATAGCACCGACGCTGTTCGACGATATATTAGAAAAGCAAGCCCGCGACCCGAGCATTCAAAGGATTAAGCAAGAGGTCCTAGAAGGAAAGGATGATGGATTTCGTATCTCTAACAATGGAGTACTCTACCTCAGGGATCGCTTGTGTATTCCCGATGATCCAGAATTACGGAAGAAGATATTTGAGGAAGCTCACGGAACCCCTTATGCGATGCATCTTGGAACCACCAAGATGTACCAAGATCTGAAAAGGAAATTCTGGTGGTTCGGTATGAAAAGAGATGTGGCTCAGTATGTCAGTACCTGCCTGACCTGCCAGAGGGTTAAAGCAGAACACCAGAGACCTGGAGGAACACTGCAGCCGATCCAAATTCTAGAATGAAAATGCGAAGATATTTCTATGGATTTCATCTCAGGACTGCCCAAGACGACGAACGGATATGACGCTATATGGGTAATCGTGGACAGATTGACGAAGTCTGCCCACTTCCTAGCAATCAAGATGACATATTCGACTGAGCAACTGGCTCAATTATATGCTAAGGAAATTATTAGATTACATGGGATTCCTAAGACCATCATTTCTGACAGAGATGGTCGCTTTATTTCCCATTTCTGGGAATGTGTTCAGAAGGCCCTCGCACGGTTATTATTCAAGATCGCTTTCATCCTCGACGGACTGACGTGCATCAAAGGGTGAATCAAGTACTGAAAGATATGTTACGAGCTTGCGCCTTGGATTTCAAAGGGAGCTGGTGTCGATACTTATGCTTGGTAGAATTCGCCTACAATAATAGCTACCAAGCTACTATTGGAATGATGTCCTACGAGGCTCTATACGGGAGGAAATGTAGATCTCCTATATGCTGGTACGAGGGTGGTGAAAAGAAGGGGATGGGACTTCAAACAGATTTCATTGACGACACCACCCGAGCTATACAGAACATCCACCAAAGAATCAGAGCCGAAAGAGCTATGTAGATATGCGGCGTAGACCGCTAGAATTCGGCGTGGGGATCCGTATTCTCAAAGGTAGCCCCTATGAAAGGAGTGATGAGATTCGGAAGGAAGGGTAAGCTGAGTCTGCGCTATGTGGGACCGTATCCGATACTGAAGAGAGTTGGCAAGGTAGCTTACGAGCTAGAGCTACCTCAAGAGATGTCAGCTATTTACAACGTGTTCCACGTTTCGATGCTCAAGAAGTGCATTTCCAGTATAGACCAAGTGATCGAGCCACAAACAATGCAAGTTCAAGATGACCTGAGTTATGAAAGTCAGCCTATCCAGATACTAGACCGAGAAGTCAAAAGACTAAGGAATAAAGAGGTGCCCTTAGTGAAGGTCCTGTGGCAAAATCAACGGTACGAAGAAGCCACCTGGGAACGCGAGGACGACATGAAACAGAAGTACCCAGAGTTATTCTAAGTTTCGAGGATGAAACTTTTAAAAGGTATGAAGGATTGTAACGCCCGTAAAACTCCTAGCAAATTTACAAGAATTTTTACATGCATATAATGGGTTTTATGTGGGCTCCTTCAAAAAAAATAAAAGAAATAGAGCCAAAAAGGATGCATGGCCCAGGGTTTGAACCCTAAACCTCAAAGTAGATAGCTAAACCTTAAGATGCATCCAATAACCAGAAGCCCAACAGGGTTGTGCTATTAGAAGGATATGGGAAATGATAGATAAGGGTAAAGGAGGCTAAGGGACAACTTCAAGTGAATAAATAGGAGAATGAGGAGACGAGGAACAAAATTTGTCATTCTCCCCTTCTCCTCTTCTTCCTCACCGAAACCCTAACTCACTCTCCTTCCCTTTTTTCGAAAACCAACCAAGCAAGAAGAGGGCTCTAGTATTGGCATCACATAGGGTATTTTCTACTACAAAACAAAGCGAAGGATGTAAGTATCCCCTCACATGAAATACAAGTTGCTTCGGTTGATGGTTGTTAAGAAAATCCTTTATGAAACTTTCGGCCAAGACCTTCTTCATACTTCCCATGATTGTCCATGCTATGTTTTGTATGAATATGATGATAACATGTTTCTAGATAGGATTGGTTTAAATGTTTGATCTTCAAGCTTCTTGAAACTCTCGGCCAATACCTTCTTCATGCTTCCCATGATTGTCCATGCTATGTTTTTGTATGAAAATGATGATAATATGTTTCTAGATAGGCTTGAGTTAAGTGTTTGATCTTTAAGCTTCTTGAAACTCTTGGCCAAGACCCATTTAGGCTCCTAATGGACTTCCATGCTATGATCTATATGTAGTCATGTTATGTTTTGAATGTAGATGAAGATAATATGTAGATAGCTAAGCTAGATTTAAGTGTTGAACCTTTAAGCCTCTTGAAACTCTCGGCCAAGACCCATTTAGGCTCCTAATGGTCTTATATACTATGATCTATATGTAGTCATGTTATGTTTTGAATGTAGATGAAGATAATATGTTGATAGCTAAGCTAGATTTGAGTGTTGGATCTTTAAGCCTCTTGAAACTATCAGCCAAGACCTATTTAGGCCCCTAAGGGCCTTCCATGCCATGATGTATATGTGATGGAGATTAACATGTGGTTAGTTAGATCTTGTACAAGTTGTTTAGGGTTTAAAATTTTGTTAGAACCCCATGAAGTTTAGATCACACCATGTTATGCTTGTTCATGATGTTTATGCCATGCTCTATATGTGTGTGATATTAGTATGATGTTAAGTAGACCTTGCACAAGTTGTTTAACATGTAAACTCCTAAGAACCCTCCCTTAGGGTTTCGGCCAGCCCATGTACATGCCCTCTACTAAATCCTCCATGCCATGCTACATGTAGAAAAAAAATGCAAATATGATGTTAGTTAGATTTTATGATAGCATGATTGGTTTATGTCATTACCTTATGTCCATGTTAATTGTATGAATGTATGATTATGTTCTGCTCATTGCCATGTTAATTGTATGAATGTATGATATGTCATAAAGAAGGAACATGATATGTCATAAAGAAGGAACATGATATGTTATGAAAAGAAATATGATATGTTATGAAGAAGGAACATGATATACTATGAAGAAGGAACATTATATGCTATGAAGAAGGAACATGATATGCCACGATAAGAAACATGATATGTTTATGAAAAGAAATATGATATGTTATGATAAGGAACATGATATGTTATGAAAAGAAATATGATATATTATGATAAGAAACATGATATGTTATTTTACTTTTTGCATGGCTTGTACCAGACCCTAATAAGGTCCAAGGGATGGGCTCCTACGTTCCCCTGGGTCGACGGTCATAGTACGGACCCAATACGGGATGGGCTCCTAGTTGCCCTAGGCCGACAGTCATAAGTAAGGGCTTAGGATGGGCTTCTATGTTATGTTGCCCCTACGCCGACGGACATAGTACGGGCCTAATACTCTAGTAGGTTCGGGATTAGATACCTCGGGTCTATTAGGGATGCACGCTATGATGATGATGTATGTGGTACAATGTCGGTCCTAATATGTTGAGATTATGTTTAAGTACCTATAAGATATATGTTTTCAAAGAGCATCTTGCATATACCCTTATTTCATGTCTAAGTGATTATGACGTTTACATCAATGTTATGCTTATATGTTCTTATATGTTTATATGAATGTTATGCTTATATGTTCTTGTATGTTTATATGCATGCTATGCTTATATGTTCTTGTATGTTTATATGAATGTTATGCTTATATGTTCTTGTATATTTATATGCATGCTATGCTTATATGTTCTTGTATGTTTATCTGCATGCTATGCTTATATGTTCTTGTATGTTTATATGCATGCTATGCTTATATGTTCTTAAATGATCATGTCACTACTCTATGTCTAATTCTCGATGTATGGCTTTTGTGAGTAGGAAAGGATCTTACTAAGCCTATGTGCTTATAGTTTTATGTTCCCTTGTACTGCAGATAAGGGTAAAGAATGGATAAACTAAAGGGAGCAGCAGGAGGGGCAAAGTGTGTGTGGTAGTGGCATGGTGGAGGAGATCTGTTTATGTTTCCCATACTTATGCATGTTTTCCTTTAAGTTTTGCATGTTAGTTGTTAAGAGTCGAACTCTACTTGATGATGAATGGTCATTACTTGGTATCCTTTAAGTTGAATGTCATGAACTTGAACTAAGTACTTATGAAATGATGATGCATGCTTTATGTTTAAAAGAAAGAAAAAAAAAAGAAGTTTAAAGTATTCCACTGTAAGAAGTATATGTAGTCTTCCGCTGTAAGTGCATGTATGTATGATCGCGTCGCGCCGCCCTTTCAACCCCTGGAAAGGGCGGGCATGACATCTACTATCCAAAATCCACTCTATCACATAGGACATGAAGTGACTAGGAAACTATTGTGACCAATCTCCCTTGTTGCAACTGTTCGTATTCCAGCAACTCTATAGTAAATCTCAAAACCCCATGAGCATTCCTTCTCCATACATCTACAAATCAAGATAATAGCTACTAAGTCCACATCATACGTATGACCTCTTATCTCATAATTCCTTAACTTGCGTAAGCTTATGATACGTCTCATTCAACTGTATCGAAACCGCTCCAATCCCTACAATTATGCATCCGTGTACAGTACCTTTCCATCCACACCGGAAGGATTGGCTAACACTGGTGCAAAAGTCAATCATCATTTAGGCCCTGAAACCTAGTTTCACAAGCTTCTGACCAAGTGATTTCAATCACCTTCTTGGTCAAACAAGTCAGCGGTATAGTAACACTGGTAACATCCTATCCACATCTACGGTGACAACCAAATCAATCCAGGGAGACCACCAACTTCCCTTAAGATTGTGAATATATATCCAACACAATATCATCTAAAACGACAACCACCAACTAATCCAGTCGCTTCCAGAATACTCAATTCCTCAAGTCCTTTAACGACTAAGTCGTTAAATAAATCTAACAATATTATCAAAAGCTCATAAAATTCATACCAAGTATGACATATCGTCTTCTACACACTCGCATCCTTTTTACTCTAAGCTAATGATATCTCAATCATCACACCGACAATGATAATTGTATGATGCCAAGTCACTACAATATTAACACTCCAATCATAAATCAACCCTAGAGTATACACAGTGTCCTTTAACTGATCTAAACAGATCATCTATCCACAATGAAGGATATTCATTCTCACCAAATACTACATACCATCATCGATAATCGATGCATAACCTCAAAGGGTCATCTCTCTTTCAACAAGAGTTCCGGATCTTCTCAAGAAGAAATACTGGGACAGATAAATATCCCATCCAAACCTTATATAATCGTAACTTACGTTCTTCCAATTTCCATAGTGTTTAGCAACACTGATACCAATAAAATTATCTCCCGGTATGAGGTCTTCAATATCAAAACTATTTCCGAAATCACTCTGATCACGTACTTCACTTGCCTATGCAGTGGCAAGCCTGGGAGTTCATTCGAAACTACATTCAAATACTCTCAGATTATACACACATCCAAGAGGCATATTATACCATCATTTCAACAATTTAACTATCCATAAGGATATATCTATAGTAAAAGTATGTCTATCAAAGTCTAAGGGCATCCCTTGACTTCTTGGTTGTTGGTCAACATCTCACCTGATGGTAGAGAAACAACCAATCCACAAGATCCGAAAATAGAAACCCTTCTAATCCTATCTAAGAATGTTCTAGACATAGATATTTATAAACTACCAGTATATCTCAATATATCAACAAATAGGATAACCTAAATTAATACCCAAATTGATCAAGCCTTCAACCATCTACATCTCCTCTCGGGTAATCATGTATACTCATCCAACTTCTGCTCTTGGCGACTGAGCTCATGTAGGTGCAAAAGACTACCATGGAGATGAAGGTAGGAAACTTCGCTTCCCACTTCAACTCGGTCACTTGTTCATGGCGATCCCTTCTACGTCCCCGGATAAAAAAAATTATCCTTGACAAGGAGGGATTACCCAAGCCACCATTTCATCGTCGTGTTATTCGATTAGAGTGGTCACTTGAACACACTTGTTGTTCAAGTCACCCACCTTTATTCTACGAATAGCCGCGGAATAGACGATATACGGATCACCGGTTTTTGTGTTTGTATTCGGGGTCCAAGTAAATTAGCCACATGCCATTCATACAACATGCAAATAATTGAAAACAATTATAGACATGATACAAAAGAATATAAGCAAGCATTATACCTCTCGATCTTCTATTGTATGTCCTTCCTCCTTTTGGACGTCGTGTGGGCGACAATCTTCCAAAAGTCGAAGCCTCCTAGATCACCAATCTTCCTTTCCTTGTTCACTCTGAACAAAGGAAGATCATAAAACAAAACTCTTCTTCCTATCTAGAACCGGCCACCAAGTCAATGGACTTGATGTTGCCGCCGGCCAAGGAAGAGAATATGGAGTATGGGAACTGGCCAAAAGCTCTAAGGGAAGAAACCCTAGCTCTTGCCGCCGGCCAAGGAAGAGGAGAATAGGGTGGTGCCGCCGGCCAAAGGAGAATCAAGGAGGGTGATGGGCGTCGGCCAACTCTTGGAGAAGAGAAAGGAAACCAAACCTTCACCTTGTAGCCGCCCAAAACCCTAACCCTAGCCGCCCAAGCTTGCCGCCCCAACCCTAATCCCCTCCCTTATTCTTGCCACCCAAGCCATAGACCCTTATTTATAGAGCTAGGCTCAAGCCTTCTTTTAATCTCCACCGTTGGTTCTAGGGATTTAATCTCAACTGTCGGATCTAGATATTTAAGCTCAATCGTCGGATCTAGAGATTTAATCTCTACTGTCGAATCTAGAGTTTTGTTTTCCATCATTGGATCTAGGCTCCATGAGGTTTTAATAGGCTACAATAGGGACCATGAGGAGGAGTTGGATCTTGGCCACCCAATGGATCAAGCCCACATAAAGTATGATCCATTAATGATAATCCATTGCACTAGAGGATTATCATTGATCTACCTCACCAACCCCCATAGGTTAATATGAGCTCCATATATTATTTGTACATTTATCTCCCCATGTTTAAGATCTCGAATGTCCGTCGATTAATTAATTTACTGACAATTAATTAATCAACATCTAACTCCATGAGTAGTACCACTCAACCTTATCATCATGCCAAACCAAGTCCATCTGCAGGGTTTACATGATGAACCTTATGAGCTCCTCAAGGGGATATCATCATCCTAATATATAGGACACGATTTCCTCCTATAATCAATGGCACACCATATCAATAATATCATTTCCCAACTTACCGAGTCTATCGATTTACTCTATAAATCTCGCCCATTGGTAAATCAAAGATATGAATACTAAGTATATGTGCCCGTTATTATATCGGGATTAAGAGCATGTACAACATAATATCTGAGGTCCGATTCGATTATGCAGTCAGCAATAAATCGAATCACCTCTAAGTCGGTCCTGCTCAATAAACACAAAGTGTACTAGTGTAATTTTATGGTCAAGACAAACCAATACCATATCACACTACAACCATTCCAATAGTTTGTCCAAAATCATCTCGGTTGTGAGCCTTTACTAATACTTTATAAGGAACTGATAACATGATCTCCCGTGTGACACTACACACCATGTTATCTACAATGTAATGTATTAGACAATATGCATAGCCATAAATATGCAAACAATGATCATGTGATTCTTATTAAAAATAAAGATGTTCATACAAAAGATAGACTTTTCAGTATACATCCCAACAATCTCCCACTTATACTAAAAGACTATGTTGTTCTCATACTGCCATACATCTGATTCTCATTCCCTCCACATGCCTATCAAAAGTTCTCACAAGAAAGGCCTTAGTGAAAGGATCTACTAGGGTATCCTCTGATGCAATCTAGGCGACAGCACCTTCTACCTCCTTTACGATTTCTCGTATCAGGTGGTACTTACGCTCTATGTGTTTACTTGCATTATGGACTCGTGGTTCCTTCGAGTTTGCAACTGTACCACTGTTATCACAATAAATTGTGATAGTTCTGGGGAAACCAGGAATCACATCCAAGTCTATCAAGATGTTTCTGAGCCATATAGCTGGTTTGGCTACCTGAGAGGCTGCCACATACTCAGCTTCCATGGTAGAGTCTGCCACGCATTTCTGCTTGACACTCTTCCATACAATGGATCCACCTCCCAAAGTAAACACAAAACCTGAGGTAGACTTACTGTTATCCCTATCTGATTGGAAATCGGAATCTATGTAACCCTCAGGGAGTAATTGGTCTACCTGGTAAACTAGCATATAATCCCTAGTCCTTCTCAGGTACTTCAATATATGCTTTACCGCAGTCCAATGTTCCTGTCCTGGATTAATCTGATATCTGCTGACCATACCCATGGCAAAGTAGATATCTGGTCGCGTACATAGCATCACATACATGAGGCTTCCTACTGCCGAAGCATAAGGAACCACCTTCATCTCCTCTATCTCCTCAGATGTTCTAGGACACATCTCCTTGGATAAAGGAACTCCATGCCTGAAAGGTAGAAAACCCTTCTTGGAGTTCTGCATGCTAAAACGAGCCAACATGGTGTCTATGTATGAAGCTTGAGATAAGCACAACATCCTTTTCTTGCAATCCCTTATAACCTTGATCCCAAGGATGTGTCCCCTTTCTCCCAAGTCCTTCATATCAAACTGTTTGGACAACCATACCCTTACGTCCGATAACACCTTGACATTGTTGCTAATTAACAAAATGTCATCTACGTATAGTACAAGAAATACCACTATGTTTTCGTCACATCTCTTGTATATACAAGACTCATTCGAACTTTGAATAAATCCATAAGACTGGATTACCTCATCAAAGCGGATGTTCCAAGACCTCGAAGATTGCTTCAATCCATAAATGGACCGATTAAGCTTGCACACAAGATGCTCTTTGCCCTTTGCAATGAATCCCTCTAGTTGCTTCATATAGATGTTTTCCTCAAGACTTCCATTAAGAAAAGTTGTCTTGACATCCATCTGTCATACCTCATAATCTATATGAGCAGCAATGCATAAGAGAATCCGGATAGACTTAAGCATGGCTACCAGCGAAAAAGTCTCCTCATAATCGATACCCTCTTTCTGAGTATACCCTTTCGTAACAAGCCTTGCTTTGAAGGTCTCAACCTTCCCATCTATTCCTCTCTTTCTTTTGTAGATCCACTTGCAACCAATGGTTTTTACACCATCGGGTGGTTCTACTAGCTCCCAGACCTGATTTGAATCCATAGATTCAATCTCAGTATTCATTGCACTTTTCCAAGATACTGCATCTTTATCTTGGATTGCCTCATCATATGTCCAGGGATCAGGTTCATGTTCGCCAGGGACCAAATCAGAAGATTCTCCCAAGAACATGAATCTATCAGGTTGTCTCACAACCCTCCCACTACGACGAGGTATCACCTGTGTATCCTCTGTGACATGCGGTGCAGTGACTTGTAGTATATCCTCTTGTATCGGTGGTACTGAAGAAGTGACTTCCCCTTTCAATTCCTTCAGAACAATCTTACTTATGGGCTTGTGCTTCATCACATAGTCTTCCTCTAGAAATCTGGCGTTCGTGCTAACGATCACCCTCTGATCTCTAGGACTATAAAACAAACCACCTTTCATTCCTCTAGGATAGCCAACGAACATGCGCATACATGCGAGGTTCCAACTTACTGCGCCCGGCCAAAGATGTGCTAGACTCCCCCAAATCCGAATATGTCTCAGACTAGCCTTTCACCCAGTCTACAATTCTGTGGGAGTAGAAGACACTGATTTAGATGGTACCAAGTTCAGAATATACACTGTTGTATCTAGAGCATATCCCCAGAACGAATCTGGCAACTCAAAATAACTCATCATCGATCTAACCATCTCCATAAGAGTCCTATTCATTCACTCTGCTACACCATTCTGCTCGGGTGTACCAAGTGCAGATAATTGGGATTGAATCCCAACCTCTGATAAGTAATTCCTAAACTCTCCCAAGAGGTACTTACCACCATGATCAGATCGTAGTGTCTTGATACTTTTTCCTTGACGTTTCTCCACATCAACCTTGAATTCTTTGAACTTGTCAAAGCATTCAGACTTGCGGCGCATCAAGTAAATGTATCCATATCTTGAATAATCATTTATGAAAGAGACAAAATATTCAAAACCACCTCTAGCCTGGATAGACATAGGACCAAACAAATCAGAATGAACCAATTCTAACACATCTTTGGCTCTATACCCCTTGGCCTTAAAAGGCCTCTTGGTCATTTTACCTTCCAAGCAAGATTCGCATGTTGGGAAATCTTCCACCACTAATGAACCCAGAGGTCCATCAGTTATCAACCTTTGAATTCTTCTTAGGTTAATATGATCTAGCCTTAGATGCCAAAGATATGTTTGGTTCAACTTCAAAGGTTCTTTTCTCTTATTGGAATTAGAAGATGAGTTATTAACTTCTATTTGCATCGTGGAATCTTTTGGTTCAAGTGTATATAAATTTCCTATCAATGCACCAGAACAGATAATCTCCCTATTCCTTTTTATAACAACTCTGTCATTAAAAGAAATAGAATATCCATCCATAAACAATTTAGAAACCGAAATCAAATTCTTTCTAAATAAAGGTACATAAAGGCAATTTTTCAGAACTAAAGTTTTATTCCTATCAAAAGATAAATAAACATCTCCCACTGCAATAGCCGCCACCTTCGTGGCATTACCCAAGTAAACGATAATCTCCCCCTCAGCTAGTCGTCGGGTTTCCTGGAACCCCTGCAAAGTATTGCAGACATGATCAGTGGCTCTCATATCTACACACCAGGTGCTGGTAGATAACACCGCTAACCATGTTTCAACGACTAGACCAAAGGATATACCTTTGTTTTGCTTCTGATTGGGACAATCCTTCTTCCAATGTCCATCCTGCTTGCAAGTGAAGTACTTGCCTATCGGCTTCTTCACTCCTCCCATAGATCCTCCCGCCACTTTTGCTCCACCTTGTTTCTTCTTCTTCTTGCCTTTCGGTTTAGAAGTAGAAACCTTCTGAGCAACTTTGGCCTGAGCCTGAGCAAGCCCTTCTGCGGCTTGGAGTTCTGTCAGAAGCTCCACCAACGAATACAACCTCTTATTCATGTTGTAATTCAAGTGAAACTACTCAAAAATCCTAGGTAGAGACTAGAGAATGATATCGACCTGGGTTTCCCCATCGATCTCAGCTCCAAGGACTTCCAGCTCATTCGCAGGCTTAGGAGGACACTCTTCGAAGAGTACATACTTGTACTCCTCAGCAGTTAAGACAATATCAAGATTCTTTTTCCAATCAACATAATTGGGTCCAGTAAATTTATTCTCTTTTAGTATCACAGCAAGTGGACTGAAAGTCATTTTTAAAAGAAAACCTAAGAATCACATAGATCAAAAACATTAGATTTCAAAAAATTATTGATTCTTCAAACAATAAAATTTTAAAATCAACCAACACCTCAAAACACCGAGAATATCATATGCCATGATAGTGTGGATGTATACGAATTCTACATTTGTAAGAGGAGGTTTTACCCATTAATTTTACTATCTTGTCAACCTAACCTTTTGACAAGTAAAATTAATAGTTGGTTCCTCTTCGGCCCTACAAATAAAAGCAGTGACTCCGATGGGGAGGATACTTATATTTGTATCTAAGTGTTCACCATTACTCGGTACCAAGATAATTATCTCGGGCTATGTGCCTTCCGATGGGGAAGTACACACGCTCCTTAATAATTTCCTATAACCATATTCGACCTTGTGATCCGCAAACAAACTCATCCGATGGGGAAGAAGGCACTCAGAGCCGACGCTCAAGTTTGTTTGCATCACATGTCAAATCGTAATAGAGGTCGTGGGAATTTAAAAAAATATCCCTCTCCCACTTAGTAATTTAAAATTGAGGAATTTTCAAGCCTACGACACGCATATCAAACAATAAGCAATAAATATGAAAAATAAATATTTTCCAACTATTATGGCTTTTGTCTTCAATATGTCTCCCGTCATATCGTCATCTCGTCCACTCCTCCCTACGTCATGTACAAGCCATCCGGAGATCCGAGCCGAGAAAAACTATTTTAATTTACATCCATCGATCCTATACTCCACGAGGGAGTGTACATGAAATCTAGATCGAAAGTAAAATAAAATAAAAGGAGTGGCTAAACAATGTCGTATCTAATTACAAAAATTAAATACTAGCCTCGTCAACCCCGAGGATTCAACAAAATATACAATTACACACATACAATCACATACACACACATAGCCATAATAGTTGGATCCTATGCCTGCAACAAAAAAGTTAACCTACGCACATCCTACTATTATTCGACACATATAATATATGAAAAGTGCATAAAAGTAACTGAATCCTAAACAAACAAAACCGAAAATCGTGGCTCTGATACCACTTGAAGGTAGGAAACTTCGCTTCCCACTTCAACTCGGTCGCTTGTTCATGGCGATCCCTTCTATATCCCCGGATAAAAAAAATTATCCTTGACAAGGAGGGATTACCCAAGCCACCATTTCATCGTCGTGCTATTCGATTAGAGTGGTCACTTGAATACACTTGTTGTCCAAGCCACCCACCTCTATTCTACGAATAGCCGCAGAATAGACGATGTACAGATCGCCGGTTTTTGTGTTTGTATTTGGGGTCCAAGTAAATTAGCCACATACCATTAATACAACATGCAAATAATTGAAAACAATTATATACATGATACAAAAGAATATAAGCAAGCATTATACCTCTCGATCTTCTATTGTATGTCCTTCCTCCTTTTGGACGTCGTGTGAGCGATGATCTTCCAAAAGTCGAAGCCTCCTAGATCACCAATCTTCCTTTCCTTGTTCACTCCGAGCAAAGGAAGATCATAAAATAAAACTCTTCTTCCTATCTAGAACCGGCCACTAAGTCAATTGACTTGATATTGCCACCGGCCAAGGAAGAGAATATGGAGTATTGGAACCGGCCAAAAGCTCCAAGGGAAGAAACCCTAGCTCTTGCCGCCGGCCAAGGAAGAGGAGAAGAGGGTGGTGCCGCCAGCCAAAGGAGAATCAAGGAGGGTGATGGGCGCCGGTCAACTCTTGGAGAAGAGAAAGGAAACCAAACCTTCACCTTGTAGGCGACCAAAACCCTAACCCTAGCCGCCCAATCTTGCTGCCTCAACCCTAATCCCCTCTCTTACCCTTGCCGCCCAAGCCATAGACCCTTATTTATAGAGCTAGGCTCAAGCCTCCTTTTAATCTCCACCGTCAGTTCTAGGGATTTAATCTCAACCGTCGGATCTAGAGATTTAATCTCAACCATCGGATCTAGAGATTTAATCTCCACCGTCGGATCTAGAGTTTTGTTTTCCATCATTGGATCTAGGCTCTATGAGGTTTTAATAGGCTACAATAGAGACCATGAGGAGGAGTTGGATCTTGGCCACCCAATGGATCAAGCCCACATAAAGTCCGATCCATTAATGATAATCCATTCCACTAGAGGATTATCATTGATCTACCTCACCAACCCCCATAAGTTAATATTGGCTTCATATATTATTTGTACATTTATCTCCCCGTGTTTAAGATCTCGAATGTCCGTCGATTAATTAATTTACTGACAATTAATTAATCAACATCTAACTCCATGAGTAGTACCACTCAACCTTATCATCATGTCGGACCAAGTCCACCTGCAGGGTTTATATGATGAACCTTATGAGCTCTTCAAGGGGATATCATCATCCTAATATATAGGACACGGTTTCCTCCTATAATCAACGGCACACCATATAAATAATATCATTTCCCAACTTACCGAGCCTATCGATTTACTCTATAAATCTAGCCCATTGGTAAATCAAAGATATGAATACTAAGTATATGTGTATGTTATTATATCGGGATTAAGAGCATGTACAACATAATATCTGAGGTCCGATTCGATTATGTAGTCAACAATAAATCGAATCGCCTCTAAGTCGGTCCTGCTCAATACACACAAAGTGTACTAGTGTAATTCTATGGTCAAGACAAACCAATACCAAATCACACTACAACCATTCCAATGGTTTGTCCAAAATCATCTCGGTTGTGAGCCTTTACTTATACTTTACATGGAACTGATAACATTATCTTTCGTGTGACACTACACACCATGTTATCTACAATGTAAGGTATTAGACAATATGCATAGCCATAAATATGCAAACAATGATCATGTGATTCTTATTAAAAATAAAGATGTTCATACAAAAGATAGACTTTTCAGTATACATCCCAACAGGAGAAACTAAAGTCAACTGCCAAAATAGGTATGCAAATCGAAACGGCTACAGTAGAGGTGGTAAACACTATTGTACTGGTAAAGTACACCACCGACTGTAAAATAATGAATAACTGCCAACATCGTAGCATGCTCCAACTCTGCAAATAGTATAGCTGCAACTGAAGAATAGAGAATAGATACAACCATCATCGTATACTCTCTCCTCTGTACAAAGTATAACCACGCCTTGGGAGGTATCAATTGCTATTGTCTGGACGTCCGAATCTTATAATGTCTCCCGTTGATACTGCTGAGTAAATCACTTCTCCCAAATGGAAGTATCAAGGAACTTCAACTATGCCTGAGGTAGTAAATCGTTGCTAGTGTGATAACTCAATCTTCTGTAATGATCTCTACTGTCAAGATTGTGCATCATCCTCTCGAAAGCAACATCAATAGTCTTCAACTGAGTCTTCAAAGTATATTCTCCTCGTATATACTGGATGCCTATAGTATAAGCAGTTAAAATGATCCATCGGATAATCTGACTTTGCATGTCATCGTGATCCGCACTGCACGCACCTAATCCCTTCGGAGTCTTTCTTCTGGTTTCACTTATAAGCATGAGAAGATTCTGATGATCTGTGGTTGATCTTCTATGATTGGAAAATAGCTCATGAACCATGACTCCAATCTTTCTCCTTTTGTCCAACATTCGAAAACTTTTGATTCCAATATTTGATTTGCAATGTCTGCTTATCGATCTCCAACTCTTTAAAAGACTTACTATAGAGTCATTTCCATAAACATGACTCGATCTAATGTCTTCCGGTAGGGTCTGATAGAAGATCCAAACATCCTAATCCGAATGTAAGCCAATAAACTGTGGGTGTCTTAAGACATCCATTCACATCCTTGAGCAACTAGATGGTCGTAACCTCTGCAAGTCTATCGACTCCGCATGGTATTCCCATTACCGAATGATCACCCCACCTGAAGCTCAAAAATTTCCTGACAATGAGTCAAAGAAAGTGACACGGGGAAATACTCTCTCACAACATCACTACACCGTGACCAAGTGATTTATTATTCCCCGAAAGTTATCTCCTACATCTTCCACCAAGTACCGACTTGATCCCGATAATGATATACAACCTACTTTACCCTCTCTATATAATACGAGTTAAGTACTCAAAAGTACCTTCAAAATTATACAACCCAGCACAACAAACTCAAGGATCAAAATCCCTATGAAACACTATATACTAATCCTCGCTATCTGCATCAATAATAGCATACACGCCTAGTCTATTACCTAACAGGCAATGATCTGACTAGCATAGTTAGTGAAAATCCCTAAGACTGTAATCTTTGATCTCCACAAGAAATGTGAATACCTGACTCCTACTTTCCTACTCAGTATTAGTCGGCTCTTAAAGGTAATTTACCTTTTTCGACAGCAGGTCCAAGACTCACAGACTCAACAAGTCATTTTCGTGGTCAACTCAGCCCACAGTTACGAATAGTGACTAATACATTATATGTCATTCCCTGTTATAAACAACTAAATGCATAGCCAACAGAAAGTATATGTGATAACAATTATCATACCTTAAACCTTGTAGCTCGGAGATGTCCCGCTTTTGCCAGATCCCAAAACTCACAAGACCAAAACTGAGTAAAACAAAACTCGATGTCCAACTGAAATAAAATCTGAAAGTGGTCGTCGCAACCTAGGCTCTGATACAAATAAAATGGTCATGCCCCGAGAGTATAATTGTCCATCAACCGGACGGTACCCTCTTGAGACAATATAAGAAACAATACCGATACATGGCCCAAATAGCTGCTAATACACACAAGCTATAAAACACAGTGGAATATACCAACAAATAATAAAGATATAAAGACCTAAATATGTGTGTACCGATACAACTTTGATGCAATAAGAAAACATAGTCAAAACCAACATCCGAATCAAATCCAAAGTAAGGCAAAATACATGCAACACAACTATACACTCCAAATGCGGAGACAACATAGGATAAAATCTCAAAACAAAACACCCAAAATATACAACAGTATGGAATACAATCCATACACTCGGTACGAGATGGGATCAACTGGTGGAGCTCCGAGCACCCAAGGAATCTTCTACCTGTTATCTGGGCGACAAGAAAATCCAGGGTCTGTGGTGGTGAGTATAAAACTCAGCGGTAATACGAAATATAGCGCATGAACAACATATATCATATGGAGATCAACAGATAAACATATGGAGGTCAACAGATATACCATCTTAAAGGTAATAACAAAACAACCAGTAGTATAACTATAATCAATGCATAAACAAACCAACTGATCAACCGAACACAACGTGAGGTATTGACATATCTGAAGATCTGCAATGATACAACTCCTACAACCTAAACACATATACCAATATAACACATACAACATAGAAGAACAATATTACACCTGTAATCAACACACTGCCATACGAAATATCCTATAAACAAATACATCAATGAACCTGGTCCTTCCTATACAACGACATGACGCTGATCAAATGCGTACAATAGTTCGATCCAACTCGTACATTGTACTCCACACACAACAGTATAGAATATGCAAATTGTATGCAAAATGATGAACAAACATATGCAGCAAGCATAGCTCAAACAAACGCAACATCACAACAAGCATATATAGACTATATCTATATATACTGATCACACACACACACACACACACACATATATATATATATAGACACCATCATATATGGCAATGCAAATGCATGGTCATGCCTACACACCCCGCTCGGTGCCACGACCCCAGTGTGGCCTAGGTGGCACGATATGGCAACTGTCCCTACTCAACAACTACCACTACTCTCGAGTGCCCGAGTGAGTAGTATGAATAAGTAGCGATAAGCTAAATAGCTATAAGCTACACAATAGGGGTCCCTGCTTCTGGCCGCTCCAACTGTCACTACCCATTGTTGGGAGTATGGGGAATACAATCAAAGTCCCACATTGGTAAGACATGGAAAAAGATCATGTGCTTATAAGAAAAAAGATATCTCCATTGGAATGAGGCCTTTTGGGTAAAGCCCAAAAACAAAACCATGAGGGCTTGGGCCCAAAGTGGACAATATCATACCATTGTGGAGATATGTGGAGCTTATAAGCACTAACAATTGGTATCAGAGCCATGGTCCATGTCAAGCCATGAACCTCGAACGAAGAAAGTTGAGTTCCCACGTCCGGATCAAGAGAACCAGACATCAGGAAGAAAGTCTAGTTGGGTCGGGGGACCGAACAACTGGCAGGAAGTCCTGGTGGGTTGAAGATCGGATATCAAGCAGAGAAAATCCTTCGAGGAGGGATAGGCTTGAGGGGGGGCCCAATGTGGTCCTTCGTTTGAGGGGGGGATTGTTGGGAGTATGGGGAATACAATCAAAGTCTCACATTGGTAAGACATGGAAAAATATCATGTGCTTATAAGAAAAAAGATATCTCCATTGGAATGAGGCCTTTTGGGTAAAGCCCAAAAACAAAACCATGAGGGCTTGGGCCCAAAGTGGACAATATCATACCATTGTGGAGATATGTGGATCTTATATGCACTAACACCCATGAGTGGTCGAGTGTCACACACCTAGGACAAACTGCAAGCAACTCCAACTACCACCATCAATAGTGGCCGAGTGCGGCACAACAGATGCACTATCCTCACACCAGTTACTACTACAATGAGTAACCGTGGAGGCAGAATGACTGACGACCCTCTCAACCACAAGGGAGACCAAGTCACCAACATACATGTAAAATGTGATGAATGAACAACTACACACACATACATCCACAACACACTCTCTATCCAACAGAGAGGCATACACAACTAATAGTCAACCATGCTAGGACCTCCAGTCCGTAGTAACCCACTATTGACATTCAACCATGTTAGGACCTCCAGTCCATAGCAACCCACTATCCACAATCAACCAAGCAAGGACCTCCAGCACGTAGCAACCCACTATCGACAACCAACCATTCTAGGACCTCCAGTCCATAGCAACCCACTATCGATAATCAATCATGCTAGGACCTCTAGTCCATAGCAACCCACTATCGACAACCCATACAACCATACACATATCCATGATCTATAATAGACACACAACGTAAAGGGATATAACACGACAATCCACTCCACATTTTAGAACATCACCCACCCTCAGGTGATTTATCATGATGACACAAGTCAAGTCTACAACCATACTCAGCTACGTACATATAGTTAAGCATCTATAGGTTCACATACCATAGCGTCGGTAGTTCAATACAACGATGAATGAAATATAACATCAACAACAGTGCATCTCAAGTGCAAAGGCTAAGTATCAAGCACAGAATAACAGGACATATTATAGTGAACCGTTTATATCTGATGAGGAGCATAGACAAAATATACAAGTCTCAATTAGTGGGGATCAGAGTTATCATGATCAATTAAATTCATATTAGAGGATATTAATTGATGCACCTGGTCTAAATTTTATTTTCGAACTGAGCACTATAAGTTTTAGTTTTCCTCCGATATTTGAACAAATGTATACTAATTATGCATCACAATTGGAGGAGGTAGAAATATCAAGTATTGATGAAAATATGAATAATGAACCATATTTTTAATTTCAGAAAGTGTTGAGAATTGTAGATAAATTTATGTGGGATGGTTATCACAGTCACACTAAATTATCTTTAACCACAAGACTATTGAATGTCAAGGCAGAGCATAATGTGTCTGAAAATTATTTTAATGATTTTGTTCAATTTATTAAAGAGGTATTTTCGTATAATGACATAATGTCAAAATATTTTTATAGCATGAAAAAACTTGTGAAAGAATTAGATCTTCCGGTGGAAAAAATTAATGTTTGTAGAGATTATTGTATGCTATATTGGGGAGATGATAGAGATATAGATTTTTGTAAATTCTATAATCAATGTAGATACTAGAGTATCAGAAGAACGAGTTATAATTATCAACATAAATCATATAGAAAATATTTTATTTACATTTAACTCCCAAGTTAAAAAGGTTTTATGCATCAAAAGTCACTGCTGAACACATGACTAAATATACAAATCATGAAACATAAGAGGGGCTAATGTGTCATCCATCAGATGCAGAGGCATGAAAATATTTTGATAGAACATATCCTAAGTTTGTGAAGGAGATTTGAAACATTAGGTTAGGTCTCTGTACTGATGGATTTGCTTTTTTGGTAAATCAAGAAAAATTTATTTTTATTGATCAGTTATTGTAACTCTATACAATCTTCCACTTAATATGTGCATGAAAACACCGTATATATTTTTAACATTGGTCATGTCTGACCCACAAAATTCGAAGAAGTTAATAGATATGCAACCACTGATTGCAGAGATGAAACAATTATGGGATGAAGGTGTTCCTACATATGATGTTTATACTAATCAGATGTTTGTAATGAAAGTTTATCTTCTTTAGACCATAAATGACTTTGTCATATCATATGTTATCGAGATAGAATACCGTTGGGATCCTAGGATGTCAAATATGTATGAAGATATCAAAATCATTCGGATTGAAACATAGGAAGAAGGTGAGTTATTTTGATTGTCATAGATAATTTTACCACCTAATCATAAATTCAGAAGGAATAAAGAAGAATTCACTAAGAATATAATTGAAAGAACATCTCCACTATTGAGATTAATCGGTGAACAAATTTATCATAGAGTGCTTAATTTTTCATCTGTTATTGAAGAGTCACATGGTACACATATGACTATAGAAATATGCATAAATAGACTAAATGAAATATATATTAAAATTTATCATATTGAAAGAGTTATTTGATTCATTATAATCTCGATGTAAATCATATTAAGAAGAATATTTTTGATAATTTAATAAATACAATGATGGATATCATTGGAAAAATGAAAGATAATCTAAACGCAAAAAAAGATATGTGACTTCTTTGTAAACGATTCACTCTTGATGTCGATGAAAGTAGTAGTGGACCAAAGTCAAAATCAGTTTATACATTGAATAAGGATCAGAGATGGATTGTTTGTGAATGGTTGAAATCATTGAGATTTCCTAATAGTTATATCTCTAATTTTAGAAGATGTGATGATTTGAAAGAATGCAAATTGTTTGGTTTGAAAAGTCATCATTGTCATATATTAATGGAAAGACTAATTCCTATTACTTTTAAAAAAAATCTTATAAAATTTTGTATGGGGTGTGATTACAAAATTAAATATTTTTCTTCATGATATTTTTTCGACAGTGTTGAGACATTCACACATGGAGACGTTAGAGAGACATTCCAATCATTTTGTGTAATTTAGAAAGAATATTTCTACCATCATTTTTTGATTCCATTATATGAGGCTAAACTTGGAGGGCATGTCCAATTTCAATGAATGTATCCATTAAAAGGTGAAATTTTCATCTTCTATACTTCGTTATCAATGCATATAAAATGACTAATTTGATTATATATTATTTTCTAATATATTTTATTTTATTACAATTATATTCTTATATCATTTGAAGAAAAGTGAAAAATAAGACGTGTTGAAGCTTCTATTGTTAGTATATACATTGTGAAAGAAGTAACAACATTTGCATCATATTATTTTGAGCTTAACATTCAATGCAAAAGGTGTAGAGTGGGAAGAAATGATGAAGGTCTTATTAATCCCAATTTGAAGTCATTCTCAATTTTTAACTATCTTAGTCAACCAAGTGGACCATATACGTATAGATACTTAACTTGTTAAGAATGGCGGACCCACACATATGTTTTATTGAACTATCCAAAAGTAACGTCATATTTTAAGTTAGTATATATTTGTTATATTATGTATTTCTTATGTCGTAAATTCATTGTTTTATAATTTATCTTTTTATGAAAGAATTTTTCAAAACTTATATTATAAACTTTCGGCACATGAGTTTGATTGCTTCTGAGATAAAGAATTTTGCAGCATTATTCAAAAAATATTTAAGTAGTTTATAATTAATTGCTTAAATCTTGATTTTAACACATATTTATTTGATTTTAAGTTCATGATAATCAAGCTCACATTGAGGAAGAATTGTTAATCCATCTATGATGGGGTCCATAATCAATGGTACAAATTTGGCCAGCATATTTCATAAACGGATATAATTTTCATACTCAAGAACATGGAATGGAGAAAAATACAATGAATAGTGGAGTTTGTGTTCAGTCATCCAATGATGGAAATGCAAAAAATGATTTTTATAGTTTGTTGGATGAAATTATAGAGGTAGAGTACCATGCACTAGAATTGCAAATTGTTTTATTTATGTGTCGTTGGGTTGATCCTATCAAATAGATGAAAGTGCATCCACATTTAAATTTGATTGAAATAAATTATAAAAATTGTATAAGATGTATGAACCATTTATGTTGACAAAACAAACGACTCAAAGTATTTTATGTTTCATATCCTAGTTTAAAATATGCCAAAATTGATTAGTGAGATGATTGTAAAATGAAAGTACAAAAAAAATTGAGGAATATTAGGGAGACATAGAATATCAATAAGAGAAATTTGAGAACACATTTCAGACCAAGGAATATAATATTCCAATGTTATGAGATCCCAGTGGAGTAGTGATAGACATGAATGCAAGTGAAATTCATGAGGATGATGATGAGGAATCTAATTTTGAGACAGATGATGAAGAAGATGTTAATAATGATGTTTAAAAGTTTGATGATGAGAATGAGAATAACAATTGTTGGTGCAGGGGCACCAAATCGAACCTTATTTTTGATAATGCCAAAGGTTCAAAATTAAGTCATTTTGTGATATGATATTATGTTAAGTTTGCAGCAAGTCTTAGCAGGATCTAGACATCAGAAAAAAGTCATTATAATCAAAGGGGATGATGCTAAGTAGGAAATTCTAAAGTAAGCAAGATAAGAACCTTGTGTGTGGAGTGGTTCTTCTGAAAAGAACTGGTAAAGTCACATTCTCGCTAGGAGGACAACCTTTAGGCGTCGATCTGACTAAGGGTTCTAAGGGAATACCGAAGTCAGGATTGGACAATCAAAAGACTGTCACTATTACACTTTGTATATCATTAATATTGTGATGCAGGTATTGTACAAATGACTAGATGGAATCCAGTCGATCGGACATCTAGGCGACCAGAACCCATCTAGGTGATCGGTACCAGATACAAACAATTACGAGATTTGAGTCAGGTACGCGATGACGTGGCAAGCACCTATATGTATTCCAGTCGATTGGGTTCGGATAATGGAAGATTGAAACATGCAGATCAATAGTTTATCGGAGGCTGCCACATCAGCTTCCAGGTGCCTGAAAGACATTCAGGCCCCTAGAATGGGATAAGACCTGACTATGGCGGATTGATCTAAGACTTGGCTAGAGTCACCTAGAAGGTCTTCCAAGCGCTCGGATAAAGTTTATAAAAGAACCCTCAAATAGAGAACCAAGCATAAATTTTTCAAGTGTTGGTATCCTCATTTCTCAAGTTCAACGCCCAACCATAGTGATGTGGTGTTGCAACTCCTACCGTGTACCTCATTTTCCATCTCTTAAAGTCAATATATATTTTTGTTAAGTTAGTTGTTTCTTTTGTACTTAACTTCTAAAGGGTCAGTAAGGTTCTTACGAATCCCTATCTTTTGTGAAGAAACATATCTCTTATCTCCAACAAGAAAGAGAATTTTTAGTGGTTGTCCATGTTAGTATGAGCCCTTAGTGTCAATTATGAGATGATTGATGAGGGAAACTTTTGTGTCATATCTTATATTAATAAAGGCAAAAATTTATTATTATATTTACTTTATGTGTGTGTCAACCAAATAAATATAATAATGTCCTTGAATAGTAGGTTCTTATCTATAGTATATCAATTGGTAGAATTGATTATGAGAAGCTGTAGAAAACACTATTCTTAAATATTCCTAGTCAAGTATTGTATTAATAGACAAAGGGCTATATTGATACATTGATACTAGCCTGTAGGTCAATGGATGACTTAATCTCACAAGTCATGGATATGTGATATCACATTGACACATGAGTATATATATTGGAGAATATATATACGGAATTGACCCACCATGAGAAAGTGTCATGGATCGTTATATGAGTGTCATATACTTTCTCATGTGACTATTGATATGAATAGTCCTTAGACCTAAAGTCACTATGGTTTCCTACATAAGGAGTTATGTACTTTGGTATCGTCTAATGTCACTCGTAACAGGGTTCACTATAATGGCAATCACTGGGTATGTAACGAATTATGTGGAGGGATGTGAGTGATGTAGATGGGATCTATTCCTCCCATATGATGGGAGTCATATCTTTGGTCTCTTGATAGTATAACCACGAAATGCATGGTCATGCTCAAATGAATCAATATAAGATATTGAGCTAATTTGTTTGAGTGAGTCTACTTGGGGATCAAGAAATATAAAGATCGATAAAGGGGATGACATGGTTTATGTCTCATTGATCGATCTAAGATATCAAGGATAGAAGGACACCGTCATACATGATAATAGTCACGAAAATATTGTCGGATCTCGACTTTCTTGTAACTTGGGTAGCAATGATGTATTGTTAGATGTCGCTCATTGCTTATATATCTAAAATGGGTTTAAATACATTGCCAACATTATGAGAGCCTATAGGGTCACACACAAAGAATATGTTTTGGAGAAGTGTTCATTTTAGTTTGACTAAATGAATCATTAGTTAATTGAATGGACTAGAATGAGTTAGACTCATTGTTTGGCTAAATTTGAGTTGGACTCAAATTGGTTTATTTTGAGTTAGACTCAAGTGAAACCAATTGAAGAAGGTAAGCATGATTAATGATGATCAATCATGCATGCAAATAGATTAATGCATGAAATGGATTAATTGAATGTAATAGGATATAATGCCTCAACGTTGCATGCATGCATGCAAATGGGAGTTTTGCATGAAATAGGATTTAATGCAAAATGAGGTTTGCATGATTAATGATGATTAATCTTGCTTGATATGGGATTTCAAAATCTCTCAACGTTACATGCAAATGGAGGCTAATGCATGCAAAGTAAATGTGATTTATTGCATGAAAATGGGATTTAATGGATGCAAATGGGGGTTTCATGCAAATGGGAGATTAATGCGTTAAGAAAGATTTAATGCATGGAAAAATGGAATGGGATTGAGTCTCTTCTCTTCTCAACGTGAAGGGTGGATGAAGAAGTGGATTTTCATTTTTCTTCCTTGGTTGTGTGTGGTCGTGCATCCCATTTTCTGGAGGTATCCCATTTTATGCTTGGCATCCATTTTTCCATCTCCCTTTCTTTTGGCCAAGCCATAGTCTTTGGTGGAAAGCCTTTGTGTGGTTGCTAGCACAACCAAAGGTTCATCTCCTTCTCCAAGATAGCATTCGTGTGGATACCTTGGAGATATGATTGTTCTTACCGTATTGAGATCCGACTACGTTTGGCTAGCGGGTTTGCGAAGGGCTTCGTGGCAAAGGTATACTTCTTCTTCTAGATAAGATCTAGACAAAGTAGGATAATCGATTTATATGTATTGCATGGATCTCTGGAGGGATCCAGCATGTATTTTGTTTATGTTGCGGTTGTGCGAAGTGTTTCGCCCGTGAACACATGTGATATGACACGAATCCCTGCAATGGTATCAGAGCCACTTTCAATACGTATATTTCATTATGATGATTTATATGTGATATAAATTTAGATTTTCGTGTTTTATATGAGATATAAAACATGTGTATTATGAGTACACGAATTTTAGGCTTGAAATTGTCACAAAGAGGCAAAACAAAGGGGAACACTGCTTGGCGAATAGAACCAACCACGTGTTAGGACCTCGGTGGCCGCTAGAGGGGGGGTGAATAGCGTGTCAGCATTGCTTGATGGAATTTGATCGCGTTTATCTCTACAACACTTGTTAACGCAGCAGAATATATAATAACAAAAGTAAATACAACACAAACACAAGAGACAACACGATATAACGTGGTTCGGAACCGAATGGTTCCTACTCCACGGATTGGGCTCGTAAGAGCCCTAGCAATGCCAATCACACACCACTACTCAAATAACTCTTTCTCGGAACAATCCGGAGGTGGAGAAACCTCGTACAATGTATTACAACGGTAATAAAGACAAATACAAGCTAATACACGTAAACTACATAAATACAAGTAAAGAAACACTTTACAATTGTGAACTTGGATGCATGCTTTGTGATTGCTTGAGTTGTACTTGGAGACCCCGAATTGTAGCAGTAAATCACCCCAAAGATGCTCAAGAAACCTTGCCAAAAATCCTCCCCACGAACTACTTTTATAACCTGCATTCGGGCTGATTTTTTGCCTAACAGTCAACTAATCGAGATCATCAGTCGACTGCCCTTGTAGTTGTTGTCTCACAATGGAATGACTCACATTGGATAAGTTCCAATGGATAGACCATCAGTCGACTGATCATGCCCATAAGTCGACTAATGGCTCAATCAGTCGAGTGATCGGGCTGATCACTCGATTGGAGAGCTTACTGTGCTCGAATTTCCGACCAGCAGTCGACTAATATCCAGATTAGTCGACTGCTTAGGCCATCAGTCAACTGTCCAATGCTAGCAATCGACTGCTAGGACAATTTCAGCAGTAGAACTCTAGTCGACTCCTATCAATCGACTAACCATAGTCTCAGTCGATTGATACACCTCAAACATAAGGTTTTAACCCAAGTATGGTGCCTCCATACTTGCTAGACCACCCTTAGCCTAGACCTAAGCCTTCTAGCCACCTCCGTCGGTCTCACACCTATCGGATCCCTACAAATCATCCATGACTTGTTCATCCATACGCTAGCCTTCAGGTGCTTCCATCAGCTATTGTCATGCTAATATGGTCTACATCGCCAAGGAACATTGGACTTACACTACCAAGCCTCCGCTTAGACTTTACGCCGCCAACCATTGGACTTATGCTACCAAGACTCCACCCTTGGACTTTACGCCGCCAATATTCCCCTTGGACTTCTCAATTGCCAAGACTCAAGCTTGGACTTTCCCTTGCCAACCCATGTTGGACTTTCCATGCCAAGACCCCTGCTTGGACTTTTCCTTGCCAAGATCCATGCTTTGACTTTCCTTGCTAACCCATTTTGGACTTTCCATGCCAAGTAAACAAGACTTGGACTTCTCCCATGACAATGGTCAAACCATCGTCAAACATCAAGTATGACCTGAGTTGATTGCACCAACAATCTCCCCAACACATATTAGACATCAATGTTAGACATCAATGTCAAATATCAAAACACTACTTGAGTCAAACTCGAGTCTGGTCAATCGTGACCTGGGCCGATTGTACCAACAATCTCCCCCTTTTGATGTTTGACAAAAACACCCTTAAGTTAGGCCCCTAGCCCAAATTCCCTTACCAATTTTCTCAAATTGGTAATTTTACTTTCTCCCCCTTTTTGACATACATCAAAAAGATTCTCCCAAGGAGGTCAATGTCTCATATCCTAATGAGATCTTACAATCTCCCCCTTAATCTAAAAGCTCTTAGGATGCCTTCACTCTTCCTAGTGATAAGTCTCATATCACTGAAGAGAGGCTTCTTATAAACCCTCCCAATTTCCGAATTGGGCATCTTAAAATTCCAATCTCTCCCCCTCATGAGGAAAACAAACACATCCATCATCCCATGATGGATACCTCCCTCTAAAGGCTTGCTCCCCCTTGACCACTGCACCAACAATGTCCTTGGGAAGTCCCTAAGCCATTAGGAACACTAAACCATCAAAAATTAAGGTCCAAAATTCAACATGAACTTTCACATGCTTTAAAATTGATACATTACTCTAACAACTCTCCTAATCCATATCCAATGGTTTTTCACCCTTTCCAATGCTTTCCAAAGCATATCCTAGGGTTAGGAGCAGTTAGGGAACCCTAACATCGCTGAAACATGGGCTAAACATCCTTGTTTACCCGAAATCAGCTCTGGCAATTGACTCTCTCAGTAAACAGTTGACTACCATATGCATCAGTCGACTGACATCAAGCAGCAGTCGACTGATAACTGAAATTTCTGAATTTCAATTATCATAATCGAATTTCAGAAATTCATAAGTAAATATACGTATTTTAAAAAATTATGAAAATTCATACGTATAATACTTTTAACAAATACAATGAGTGAAAAATATTTAAAAAATATTTTACTCATAAAATAGTGAAATTGATACAAAGTTCAAAAGTGAAGAAAAACTTCAATGTTTTAGCTCACTTTGTATCAACATCATCAATGGTGATTGCTATCAAAAGATAGACTTCACCAAGGTTTTTCAAAATGATTTTAAAATATTTTTAAAACCTTATATTGGATCATATTCTTTGGGCTTAATGTACATGGCTTGAACATAAGCTTTCCCAAAGATCCACTAATAATATAAATGAGTTTGAGTTCATCTAGATGCAAAAACTATGCACCTTGAACTTAACTCATATCCTAGCATCTCACATGTATCTAGAGTATATCAATACACATACATGTCAATGTAATGTGAGATGTGGGTTTTGTTCATCCTAATCTAGGGTTTCATATATTTTTCTAAGACAACACTACTTGATTCCCTTATACATGGGACTTCAAGTCATGCCAATTGTCCTTAACTCAATTTTTATTAATGCATGAATGATTATGGCATTAATGATGATGTAAATAATCATGTGCTCATAATCATGATGTCATGGCATAAAATAGAATCTAAGCATACATGACATTTAACCTTAATACTAAGCATGATCATGACATATTATATAATTAAAAGTAGATATGATGTCATGATATGGTATATGGCAAATCAAGCATGGAAAATAAAATGTAAAGGTATATAATACCTAAATTTTAATATTTGTTTCCATTTGTTAGAATTAAACCCATTTTTCCATATTACTAGCTTATCCCAAATGTGCCCAAAACTCCAAAATGGCACACCTCAACCTCTAAACCTAAATTGTGCCACTTTGATTGATTTTTCACTTTCATAAATTGCATTGGTACATCCTAAGATCTTTTAGGATTATAACCAAAACACATTTCCAAGGTAGCCATGACCTTGAAAATGACCTAAGGCTCCACCTTTACCATGGTTAGGTTAACTACCCATCCATTTAAAGTTGGCACACCTAAACCCATTTAGCGTGAATCGATCACGCTCCTAGGAACCCAATTCCTATTTGAGCTCCTTGGGTTTACTAGGTATTCGCTAGGGATGACCTCCCTAGATACCCTCCTAATGACCCTCCTAGGCTTAGAAGCCTTGGTCATTGTGGTCTTAACTAGGTTAACTCTAGGGGTAACTCCTCTTGTAACCTTCTTAGTGGCTTCCCTAGGTTTCCTTGAAACCCTAGCCACTAGATATCTACCTTGGTCAACCTTAGGGATGACTTCCCTATTGACATTGACTTTCCTAGACCTAACTTGAGTTCCATAATCGAATGGAACATTATGATAGGTCTCCTTGGGCTTAGGTTTGTGACCCAAACCTTTCTTGCCCTTGGTTGACTCTTGTCTCCTAGGCCCTTGACTTTGACCATTTGACCCCTTAATTTAATTTTGTATATTCCTAAGGGTCTTCTCTAGTTTCCCAAGCCTTGACCTCAAGGCTTGATTTTCTAGCTTTAATTGTCCAATTTTTGATTTTTCATCTATTCTTTGGACATTGTTCCATTTCTTAGGCATAGCCTACCCTTCTTAGGGTTAATGCGTAAATGGTCTTCTATTTTTCTAATGGATTCCCTAGGTAGGATTTTTCTAGGGGTATTAATCCCAAATTTCCCCTTATTTGAAATGTTATATGATTTTGCACCTAGACAATAAAATTTATTTCTACTAGTATGCTTTTCATGAGTAATTGCAAGTGAATTAAAAGTATACTTTTTAATCCTAGAACTAGAATGTGCATTAAAATATACCTTAGGGTTTGCCTTAGAGGCTCCCCCTAATGTGTAGCTCCTTCTTTGACATTCTTGCTCCCCCTAGGGCATTGACTCCTAAAATGGCCTGGTTGTTGGCACTTGAAGCAAATGATGTGCTCCTTGCTTTTTCTAGTGGGGGCACCGGCATCCTTGACTTTTCCGTTGACTTTTGGTGACAGAGGACTTTTCTTGACTCTTTTAGGACATTTATTCTTGTAATATCCTACTTTCCTACACTCAAAGTATATAATATGATTTTTAATATTAATCAAAATGCTTGAGTTACCTTCCATGGTAGGGGAGTCCCGAGCTTCCTCTTCCTCTCGATCGGAGGTGGATGGTTCTTCTTGAGGTTGCTCTGGTGTGGAAGGTGATCTAATATCCTCCCCCTCAATCCTAGAGGTGGAGACTTCTTCTACTTCTTCTACCTCCACTGATCCGGATGTTGATTCCCTATCAACCTCCAAATCCTCAAGCTCTTGGGATAAAGATGTGCTTGCTTCTTCGGTCTCCTCTGATTGAGCCGATGAGTATTCCTCTTCTTCTTGGACCGGTGATGGGTCTTCATGGAATCTTGCCACTTGGATCCATAGATCCTTGGCATCCATATAGTTCCCTAAACTAGACACAATATTGTTAGGTATTAAATCAATTAAAAGTTTTATTACATTCTTATTTTTCTCAAACCCTTGGAGTTGTTCCTTGGTCCATCTCTTCATCTTGAGGAAACCTCCCTTTGGTCCTCTTGAATAGTTAAATCCCTCCATCAAAATGGACCATTATTCAAAATCCCTCATCATGATGAAGTCTTCAATTCTTCTCTTCCATGAATTCAAGCCTTCTCGTCCATAAAGCACATATAGGACCGGTGTGTTGATGTCTCGTCCTAATTGTTCTTCAAACTCCATCTTTCCCTCTAGCGCACTTGCTCCTGGTTGTTAATCCATTGAAGAGCAGCCTCACTCTGATATCAATTGTTAGGACCTCAGTGGCCGCTAGAGGGGGGGTGAATAGCGTGTCAGCGTTGCTTGATGGAATTTGATCGCGTTCGTCTCTACAACACTTGTTAATGCAACGGAATATATAATAACAAAAGTAAATACAATACAAGCACAAGCAACAACACGATATAACGTGATTCGGAACTGAATGGTTCCTACTCCATAGATTGGGCTCGTAAGAGCCCTAGCGATGCCAATCACACACCACTACTCAAATAACTCCTTCTCGGAATAATCCGAAGGTGTACAATGTATTACAATAGTAATAAAGATAAATACAAGCTAATATAAGTAAACTACACAAATACAAGTAAAGAAACACTTTACAATTGTAAACTACACAAACACTTTACGTCACCAACCATTGGACTTATGCTGCTAAGACTTCACCCTTAGACTTTACGCTGTCAATATTCCCCTTGGACTTCTCAATTTCCATGACTCAAGCTTGGACTTTCCCTTGACAACCCATGTTGGACTTTCCATGCCAAGACCCATGCTTAGACTTTTCCTTGCCAAGACCCATGCTTGGACTTTCCTTGCCAACCCATGTTGGACTTTCCATGCCAAGTACACAAGACTTAGACTTCTCCCATTACAATGGTCAAACCATCGTCAAACATCAAGTATGAACTAGGTTGATTGTACCAACAATCTCCCCAACACATGTCAGACATCAATGTCAAACATCAAAACATTACTCGAGTCTGGTCAATCGTGACCTGGGCTGATTGCACCAACACCACAGTCGTGTTTGAGAACAAGGGCACCAACTCATTCAAGGAGTTGAAAATAAATTTTTCTCCGAGGGCGTTGCCCCTTGAACCCCGCCCGCTAATCAGCTAGCGAGACCGTCGTGGCATTATGCCTTATTGGTGAAGCAGCTTAAAATTCATGTATGTATTCATAATAAATTTTATAAAATTACATCATTATGAATGATATGGTGCATGGTGCATGGTTATGGCCTAGGACCCAATGTGATTGTGGTTGTGTGTTGTGTGTGTATGTTGTAATTCATAATACGACCTGTGTGTCGTTCCTTCATCTCTATTTTTTTAGTTGTAAAATAGACTTAGACTCAAATGTAACTCGAGTATTCTTATTTTGTAATGTACAAAATAAAGAAATGAAAAGTTTATTGAAGGTTGAAGTTACAAGGAGGATGTCGACAACACAGGATGACCGAAGGAAGCACTTGGAGAAGATGTCATCCCTAGGTTAACCATTCGCTCTTCTCATTGGCTTGAGAATATCATAGATTCGGGCCATAACCATGTCACATTTAAGATTATTTGCTATGTGTGTATATGATACATGTGTATGCTATATGTGTATGTGATGCATGCTAAATAATAACCTTATCTTAAATTAAGTCAATTTAATAAGCCTACCAAAGTTTAGTACTCATAAACTACCTCGATCATTTGTTGTTGGGTTTGCCAAAGCAAAGCAATGCATTTTTATCTTGGTAGAGTGCGAGAGGACAATTGTGATGTCCTGCTATCAAACTTTGGATGAGACTTAATTAAGTGTCTCAATTAGATTGATAAATATTTAGAGGCATCTCCTAATAGTTAGGAAACACAGGTTAGAGAACATCTACACTAAGTCATAGGTGATTAGCCAAAGCTAACTCAAGATGATGTGTAATATGGATCTTGGCCCCTCTTTCTGCAAGAATTGCATATGATGCAATTGGTAAAATGTTACCTACCTAATCATACAAAATCTTGGGTGATTAGCCAAAGCTAACTCAAGGTGAAGTACGATGTGGATCTTGTCCCACAGGTATCTATGATTCAGTGGGAGTCTCATTTAATTAAAGGCCTAATTAAATGATTTAAGATATGATACTCAATTCTGTATTTTATTTATGTTGTAGATCACTATGTCTTCAAATATGTCAAATACCCTCTCTATATGATCAGTCCTTGAGAAGGACAAGCTTAATGGAGCAAACTTCATTGACTGGTACAAGAATTTGAGAATAGTTCTCAAACAGGAGCGGAAACTCTATGTCCTAGAGCAATCCATTCCTGAACCACCCACCAGCAATGCCACTCGTGCTGATAAGGATGCTTACAAGAAGCATCAAGATGATGCATTAGATGCATCATGCCTTATGCTTGCAACATTGAACTCTGAGCTTTAGAAGCAACATGAGAACATAGATGCCTTTGCTATGGTTGCACACCTGAAGCAACTATATCAAGGGCAAGTGAGGCACGAGAGATCTGAGGTATCTAAGGCATTGTTTCAATGCAAGATGCAAGAAGGAACACCCCTAGGAACTTATGTACTCAAGATGATTGGGTACATTGAGAACCTAGAGAGATTGAGATTTTCTTTAGGCCAAGAGTTAGCCACTGACCTTATTTTGCAGTCATTGCCTAGAGGCTTTAGTCAATTTATCATGAACTATTACATGAGTGAAATTGGGAAACCGTTGCCTGAGCTCTTAAGCATGTTGAGGACTGTTGAGAGCAATCTTAAGAAGATACAACCTAGTACTAGTGATGTACTTATGGTTAAAAAGGGCAAGGGTAAGAAGAAGTCTAAAGGCAAGGCCCAAGAAAAGGGCAAGAAAGCATTGAAGCCTAAAGGTATGGTGGCCAAGGAAGGGAATTGCTTTCACTGTAAGGAAGCTAGACATTGGAAGAGGAACTGTAAAAAGTACCTCGAGAAAGTAAAGAAGAAGCAAAGTGAGACTTCTGCTTCAGGTATACATGTTATAGAAGTTAATCTATCTATATCTTCTTCATGGGTATTGGATACCGGTTGTGCTTCTCACATTTGTACTAATGTGCAGGGCCTAAGAAGAAGTAGACCATTGACAAAAGGAGAGGTGGACCTACGTGTGAGCAATGGCGCAAGAGTTGCTGCTATAGTTGTAGGAACATATTCCTTATCGTTGCTAAGTGGTTTGATTTTAGAACTTGATGAGTGCTATTTTATACCTGCAATAACAAAGAACATTATGTCTATTTCTTGTTTGGACAAGAAAGATTTTTCATTTACCATAAAGGACAAATATTGTTCTATTTATTTAAATGAAATGTTTTATTTCAATGAGCATTTAATGAATAGACTCTATGTTCTAGATCTAGAAAACCCAGTCTATAATATAAATACCAAACGATTCAAATCTAATGATTTAAATCGGACATATCTTTGGCATTGTCGCTTGGGTCACATAAATAAGAGTCGCATATCCCAGCTCCATAGAGATGGATTACTAGACTCATTTGTATTTGAATCATATGAGACATGCAAATCTTATCTTTTAGGCAAGATGACCAAGACTCCATTTATTCGACAAGGTGAACGAGCGACAATTTGTTAGGCCTCATACATAGTGATGTTTGTTGTCTTTTCAAAGTCGCAGCCAGAGGAGGTTATCAGTACTTCATTACATCTACTGATGATTTCAGTAGATACGGATATGTGTATCTTATGAGACACAAATCAGAATCCTTTGAAAAGTTCAAAGAATTCAAGAATGAAGTACAAAACTAACTTGGTAAGAGTATTAAGATGCTTCGATCAGATCGAGGTGGGGAATACCTTAGCCAAGAGTTTCATGACTATCTAGTTGAGTTTGGGATACGATCTCAACTCACTCCACCCGGAATACCACAGTGGAATGGTGTATCCGAGAGGAAAAATCGTACTCTATTAGATATGGTACGATCAATGATGAGTCATACAGATCTTCATCCTTCCTTCTGAGGATATGCTCTAGAGACAGCTTCTCTTACACTTAACTGTGTTCCATCTAAGGCAGTCGTAAAGACACCATATGAGATATGGACTGGGAATAGTCCCATGATGTCTTTTATGAAGATTTGGGGTTGTAAGGCTTAAGTACGACGTCAAATTTCAGATAAACTAGGCTCCAAATCATATAGATGCTATTTTATTGGATATCCCAAGGAAACTAAGGGATATTACTTTTACAACCCCATGCTAGGCAAAGTGTTTGTCGCCAGAAATGGTGTTTTTTTAGAAAGGGAATTTATTTCTAAAAAAGCTAGTGGGAGTAAAATTGATCTTGAAGAAGTTCAAGATACACAAAATAGCACTGATGCCTTAATGGAACAAGAACATGCACCACAAGGTGATGAGGATTATGAATCAAGGTCATCACAAGGAGTTGTGGTACAACCTATTCATGTAAACCAAGCTCTGCGCAGGTCTGATAGGATATGTCATCAACCTAAGAGATATTCTTTTCTCTTGGATGACAACGATGGTGTCATTCTTGATGAGCCAACATCCTATCAGGAAGCTGTAATAAGCCCAAATTCTGAGAAATGGCTTGAGGCCATGAGATCCGAAATGGAATCCATGTACACTAACCAAGTATGGACTTTGGTTGATCCACCTGAAGGGGTCAAACCCATTGGGTGTAAGTGGATCTTTCGAAGAAAGACTGACATGGATGGAAATGTGCATACCTATAAAAGGCGACTGGTAGCAAAAGGATTCAAGAAGATTCATGGTATTGACTATCATGAAACCTTTTCTCTAGTTGTGATGCTCAAATCCATTCGGATCATGCTTGCTATTGCTGCTTACTATGACTATGAGATCTGGCAGATGGATGTCAAAACTATATTTCTTAACGGAAATCTACTCGAGAATGTGTATATGACATAGCCTAAGGGTTTTGTCGATCCAAAGGATGTTGGAATGGTCTATAAGTTGCATAGGTCCATTTATGGTTTAAAGCAAACTTCTAGAAGATGGAGTCTTCGATTCGATGAAGCGATCAAAACGTTTAGTTTCTTTAAGAACGAAGATGAACCTTGTGTCTACAAGAAGGTTAGTGGGAGCACAGTTGTTTTCCTCATTTTGTATATAGATGACATACTACTCATTGGAAATGATCTCCCTATGCTGGAGTCTATGAAGACTTGGCTTGAGAATTGTTTCTCAATGAAGGACTTAGGTGAAGCAGCCTATATTTTACGCATCAAAATCTATAGGGATAGATCTAAGAGATTGATTGGCCTGAGTCAGAGTACATATGTTGACAAGGTGCTTAAGCATTTTGCCATGTAGAATTCCAAAAGGGGATTTCTACCAATGTCATATGGTGTGAGTCTTTCGAAGACTCAATGTTCCTCTTCTATGGAAGAGAGACAACGCATGGATCAGATCCCTTATGCATCTGCTATAGGATCTATCATGTACGCCATTATTTGTACTCGCCCCGATGTCTCATATGCTTTAAGCATGACAGTAGGTACAAGTCAAATTCCGGTGAATGTCACCGGACAACTGTCAAGAATATTCTTAAGTACTTGAGAAGGACGAAAGAATATTTCTTAATCTTTGGAGGGGATGAGAAGCTAGCTATAAAGAGTTACAACGATGCAAGCTTCCAAACCGGCAGAGATGATTCAAGATCACAGTCAGGGTATGTATTTTATCTGAATGGTGGCACTGTGAGCTGGAAGAGTTCGAAGTAGGACACAGTGGCAAATTCTACAACAGAAGTCGAGTACATTGTTACATCTGATATAGCAAAGGAGGCTATTTGGATCAAGAAGTTCATTGTTGAACTTGGGGTGATTCCTAGCATAGCAGATCCTATAGACCTCTATTGTGACAACAATGGGGCTATTACTTAGGCTAAGGAACCTTGCTCTCATCAGAAAACCAAACACATACTACGGCAGTTTCACCTCAATCGAGAGATCATCAATAGAGGAGATGTGAGGATATGCAGAGTAGATACTAATGCTAACATTGAAGATCCCTTGACCAAGGCTTTGGCACAAAGGAAGCATGATGGTCATACCAGATTACTAGGTATTAGATATTATAGTGATTGGCACTAGTACTAGTGGGAGATTGTTACTATGAGCCCTTAGTGCCAATTATGAGAAGATTGATGAGGAAAACTTTTGTGTCATATCTTATATTAATAAAGGCAAAGATTGATTATTATATTTACTTTATGTTGTACCAACCAAATAAATATAATAATGCCCTTGAATAGTAGGTTCTTATCTACAGCATATCAATTAGTAGAATTGATTATGATAAGCTATAGAAAATACGATTCTTAAATATTCCTAGTCAAGTATTGTATTAATAGACAAAGGGCTATATTGATACATTGAGACTAGCCTGTAGGTCAATTGATGACTTGATCTCACAAGTCATGGATATGTGATATCACATTAACACATGGGTATATATAATGGAGAATATATATACAGAATTGACCCTCCATGAGATAGTATTATGGATCGTTATATGAGTGGCATATACTTTCTCATATGACTATTGGTATGTATAGTTCTTAGACCTGAAGTCACTATGGTTCCTTACATAAGGAGTTATGTACTTTGGTATCGTCTAATGTCACTCGTAACATGGTTCACTATAACGGCGATCACTGGGTATGTAACGAATCATGTGGAGGGATGTGAGTGATGTAGATGGGATCTATCCCTCCCATATGATGGGAGTGATATCTTTGGCCTCTTGATAGTATGACCATGAAATGCATGGTCATGCTCAAATGAGTCAATATGAGATATTGAGCTCATTTGTTTGAGTGAGTCTACTTGGGGATCAAGAAACACAAAGATTGATAAGGGGATGACATGGTCTATGCCTCATTGATCGATCTAAGTTATCAAGGATAGAAGGAGACTGTCATACATTATCACAAAAAGGTTGTCGAATCTCGACTTTCTTGTAACTTGGGTAGCAATGATGTATTGTTAGATGTCGCTCATTGCTTATGTATCTAAAATAGTTTTAGATACATTGTCAACGTTTTGAGAGCCTATAGGGTCACACACAAAGAACATGTTTTGGAGAAGTATTCATTTTAGCTTGACTAAATGAATCATTAATTAATTGAATGGACTAGAATGAGTTAGACTCATTGCTTGGATAAATTTGAGTTGGACTCAAATTGGTTTATTTTGAGTTAGACTCAAGTGAAACCAATTGAAGAAGGTAAGCATGATTAATGATGATTAATCGTGCATGCAAATAGATTAATGCATGAAATGGATTAATTGCATAAAAAAGGATATAATGCCTCAACGTTGCATGCATGCATGCAAATGGGAGTTTTGCATGAGGTAGGATTTAATGCAAAATGAGGTTACCATGATTAATGATGATTAATCTTGCATGAAATGGGATTTCAAAATCTCTCAATGTTACATGCAAATGGAGGCTAATGCATGCAAAGCAAATGTGATTTATTGCATACAAATGGGATTTAATGGATGCATGTAACACCCCCTAGTCTTTCCACTCTCTACCAAGGGAGATGTCACTATTTTACTGTCTTATTCTTATTTTCTTCCTGATCTTACTTTGACACTATACTTTAATCATCACTTAAACAATAACAAATTCAAAATCTTCACATACACGTGAGAGTATTAAAACTAACCCAACATGACTCTAGCATTCTTTGGTCTCAACCATAAGCAATCCAATTGAACTCCAACAATATCAGAAAGAAAACAATTAAAAACTTAAAATCTGGTTTAGACATCTGCACTTAGGATCTTTTACTTCCACTGTTCCGTCGCCACATACTCCAAGCACTTCGTTCGTCATGCCACCTCACTGAAACTTTTCTTTACCTTTATCTGCAGTATAAGAAAATGCAAACTATAAGCAATAACGCTTAGTAAGTACTTTCTATGCTCACAAAAACATGTACTGTATGAAATCATGCAACTAGTTCTCTTGCCTTGGATACATTGATACACATGCAAACATAACTGAAAATCATAACTCTGATTACATGTCTCTTGTATAAATCATGCTCTTAAGTATTTTAAAACTTGTAAACAGTGTATCTGAACTGGAATGATTAACTTTGAAAACTTTTACTTATACTTATACTGATACTTCAAAATAATAATCATCCTGGGTATGAGACCGACATAGTACCAATGTGTGCTTTCCTAATAGGCCGGGGTGGCCAACCACCGAACCTACTAGGGTAACTGAGGCTGAGGGCCTTGGCCCATGGGTGAACTGATGCCCGGTACATGCTCTTTCAAAAGTAAAATACTTCCTTTATATTTATATTCTTATACATACTGACAGAATGCTCTTAATCCCCTAAATCGCGAATGGGGAGCACCATAAAGATCATTATGCTCTTGACCCCCAAAACTGAAATGGGGAGCATACTGAAGATTGTTGTGCTCTTGATCCCCAATTCGAACGGGGAGCATCTTTAAATTTTCTTTATAAAGGAAATATTTTTACACCTTACTGTACATCATGCATATAATTGTAAGCTACAACTCATCTATAATGTGCATGATCATAAATCATATTTTTTATCATGGATCTACACATGATGTTAAATCAAATATGACATAACGGATAAAATCACGTAACTGAAAACACCATGCATAAATGGAAATAACATGCACATAAAAACATATCAATGACATACGATAACTACTTATACTGCAGGTGAGCAATACTTACATCCTACGCTTTTTCACCAATTTATGCCGTTAGATTTCGTAAAGAAAAGATCTCTTACGTGTTCCTTTGCTTTAGCGTGAGCCTCTACCAAGTCCTTGAGGAGATCCCTCTTGAAAATCCCCTCTTGAATTATCCAAAGGGAAGACAACCTTCTTCCTTGCTTCGGCGACTGGAACACGAGAGATTGAGAGAGAGAGAGGGATGAGAGCAATCCTCCTTTCTTCGGTGGCTGGAAAAAAATGAGAGGGAGAGAGAGCGGCGGCTTGGAAAAACGAGAGGGAGAGAGAGAGGCGGCTGGAAATAAAAAAAATGAGAGGGAGACACAGAGAGATCGACGTGAGATTTAAAGAGAGATAAGGAAAATATATATATATATAAATTAGAATTTTTCTTAACCTAATTACCCCTTTAAATAATTAGTCAAATTAATCAATCTCTCTTTTTTTCGCCTATAGATATATTTTGGTATATCCTACTCATTGATAATCTTTTGACTTAGTGGTGGGAAGCCTATTCTCCCAAACCAACGGTTCATGGTTCAAGCCTCGGCTAACGAACTATTTATTCAATTTTTTTTTAAATTCCTATTCTTATTTATTTCTAGTTATTATTATTATTATTATTATTATTATTCTATTCCTATTTTTATTATTTCTATTCTTATTCTTATTTCGATTTTTCTCTAATAAAAATATAGGAATTAAAATTTAGGGTGTTACAATCCCTTGTACCTTATAAAAGTTTCATCCTCGAAACTTAGAATAGCTCAGGGTACTTTTGCTTTATGTCATCCTCACATTCTCAGGTTGCTTCTTCAACCCTTTGACTTTGTCATAAGACTTTTACTAACGGTATTTCTTTATTTCTTAGTTTTCTGACTGCTCGATCTATTATCTGAATAGGTCGACTTTCATAACTTAGATATGTCTGAATCTGTATCGTCTGTGGCTCAATCACTTGGTTGGTGTCTGGGACGTGCTTCTTAAGCATTGAAACATGAAATACATTGTGGATAGCTAACGTTTCCTGTGGTAGCTCTAGCTCATAAGCTACCTTACTAACTCTCTTGGTGATCAGGTAGGGGCCTACATATCTGGGACTTAACTTGCCTTTCTTCCCAAATCTCATTACCCCTTTCATAGGAGCTACCTTAATGAACACTGAATCTCCAACTTGGAACTCTAGGGGTCTGCGTCGGACATCGGCGTAACTCTTCTGTCGACTTTGGGCAGTCTCTATCCTTTGACATATGTTCTTTATAGCTTTGGTGGCGTCATCTATAAAATCGGTCTTGAGTCTCATTTCTTTCTTCTCGCCACCCTCATACCAATAGATAGGCGATCTGCATCTCCTTCCATACAAGGCTTCATAAGGTGTCATTCCAATTGTGGTTTGATAACTATTATTATAGGCAAACTCTGCCAAACACAAATATTTGCACCAGCTTCCTTTAAAATCTAAGGCACAAGCTCTGAGCATGTCCTCCAAAATCTGATTCACTCTTTCTGTTTGCCCATCTGTCTGAGGATGAAATGCAGTGCTGAATCGTAACTTAGTATCGAGGGCTTTCTGAACACACTCCCAGAAGTGTGAAGTGAAGCGACTGTCTCTATCTGAGATAATGGTCTTAGGTACTCCATGCAGTCTAATCACTTCCTTGACGTATAACTGGGCCAACTGCTCTATGGAGTATGATATTCTGATAGGCATGAAGTGAGCATATTTTGTCAATCTATCGACAACTACCCAAATAGAATCGTAGTCATTGGTTGTTTTGGGCAATCCTACTATGAAATCCATGTCTAGAGTGTCCCACTTCCATTCTGAAATATGGATAGGTTGTAGAACTCCTCCTAGTCTCTGGTGTTCGACTTTCACTCTCTGACATGTCAGGCAAGTGCTAACATACTTAGCTACGTCCCTCTTCATACCAAGCCACCAGAATTTCCCTTTCATATCTTGATACATCTTGGTGGATCCAGGATGCATCGAATATGGGGTCCCATGAGCTTCTTCTAGGATCTTCTTTCTTAAGTCTGGGTCATTGGGGATACATAGGCGTTCACCCAAATATAATACCCCACTATCAGAGACACGGAATCCTTCATCCTTCCCTTCTTGGATCTCTTGCTTGATCCTTTGGATGCTAGGATCTTTGTCCTGTCTTGCTAATATATCCTCAAATAGTGTAGGTACTATGGTCAAGGTGGAGAGCTGTCCAGAAATGATCTCAACTCCAAAATTCATTATCTCTTTCTCCAGTGGTTGGGATAGTGTTGCTAGGGACATCAAGGAGGCGCATGATTTTCTACTTACTTTACTTTGTTTGCCTTTCCAGGATGGTAGTGGATTTCACAGTCATAGTCCTTTACTAGCTCAAGCCATCTGCGCTGTCGCATATTCAAATCCTTCTGAGTGAAGAAGTACTTCAGACTCTAGTGATCTGTGTAAATCTTGCATTGGACTCCATGCATTGGACTCCATATAAGTAATGTCTCCAAACTTTCAGAGCAAAGACCACTCTTGCCAACTCAAGGTCATGACTGGGGTAATTCTTTTCGTAGTCCTTGAGTTGTCTAGATGCATAAGCAATGACTTTACCCTTCTGCATAAGTACTGCTCCGAGTCCCATCTTGGATGCATCACTATACAGGTCAAATCCCTCATTACTTTCTGGAAGGGTAAGCACTGGATCACTTGTGAGTCTCCTCTTTAATTCAAGGAAGCACTTTTCACAATCTTCGGTCCATTCGAACTTCTTATTCTTTCTGGTAAGAACCGTCAATGGTGAAGCTATCCTTGAGAAGTTTTCCATAAACCTTCGATAGTACCCTGCTAATCCGAGGAAACTTCTAACTTCACTGGCATTCTTTGGTTGACCCCAATTACTGACTGCTTCTATCATTGTCGGGTCTACCATAACTCCCTCTTTTGAAATAACATGACCCAGAAATGATATTCGATCAAGCCAAAACTCACACTTGGAGAACTTTGCATATAATTGTCTGAAGGGTCTACAAGACTGTCTTCAAGTGTTCGACATGTTCTTTCTGGGTTCTCGAGTAGATAAGGATGTCATCAATGAAAATGACCACAAACTTGTCAAGGTACTCCTTAAATATCCGATTCATCAAGTCCATAAACATAGCGAGTGCATTTGTCACTCCAAAGGGCATGACCACGAACTCATAGTGTCCATACCTCGTTCAGAAGGTTGTTTTTGGTATATCATCCTCTTTAACTCTTACTTGATGATAACCTGATTGCAAGTCAATCTTGGAAAAAACTGTGGCTCCCCTCAATTGATCAAATAAATCCTCTATCCTTGGCAGAGGATATCTGTTCTTGATCGTCACTTGATTCAAGGCTCGGTAGTCTATGCACATCCTCATAGATCCATCTTTCTTTTTCACGAATAACACTGGAGCTCCCTATGGGGAATGACTAGGGCGGATGAATCCCTTGTCTAATAACTCCCGTAATTGTTCCTGAAGCTCTTTCAATTCAGCTGGAGCCATACGATAGGGTGCTTTTGAGATTGGGTTGGTACCAGGAATAAGCTCAATCTCAAACTCCACTATCGGAGATTTGAGGCCGCTAGAGGGGGGCGTCGTGTGATCGAACGATGATGGAATTCGTTCGCGTTTGATCGTCTATAATCTTGTTAGCACAGCGAATAGTAATAACAAATAAATATAACAAGATACACAATCACAACACGGTCATATAACATGGTTCAGAACCGAATGATTCCTACTCCACGAATCGAGCTCTAAAGAGCTCTAGTGATGCACACGCACTCACTAATCACAAATAACTCCTTCTCGACACAAGTCGGAGGTGGAGAAACCTCATACAAGGATTACACTAAGTAATACAAAAGATACAAGCTAATACAAGTAAGAAATACAATGCAAGTAAAGAAAAACACTTTACAAGAGCACTTTGGTTGCTTGATCTTTGGTTGCCTTGGACTAGCCTTGAAGGACTGGAAGAGCACCAACAATTCCCCTTCAAATCGCCCAAGAAAACTGCTGCTTGAGCCTTCCACGAACAGCTGCTTTTATCCTCCATCGGGCTGGATTTCTGCCTTGCAGTCGACTGCCATAAGTCACCAGTCGACTGCCAACACTGTAGTTGTGAGACAACGGCTCAATCCACGTTGGACAAGTTCCAACGGTACTTTCACCAGTCTACTGCCAACATTGGCAGTCAACTGCCAACGCCCGTAGCCGACTACCTAGTCGGCTACAAAGCATTCTGTGCTCACAACTCAATTGGCAGTCGACTGCCTTCCCTTGGCAATCGACTACCGTCGACATCAGTCGACTTCTCCAATGAGCAGTCGACTGGCAGAGCAATTTCAGCTCTTAAACGGCAGTCGAACTCAAGTCGACTCACGGAAGTCGAACCGGCCATAATGTCAGTCGACTACCAAACTCAAAAATGAGGTTTTAACCCAAGTATTGTTCCCCCATACTTGCTAGACCACCCTTAGCCTAGACCTAAGCCTTCTAGCCACCTCCATCAGCCTCACGCCTCCCGGATCCCTCCAAGTCGTCCATGACTTGTTTATCCATCATGCTAGCCTTCAGGTGCTTCCATCGACTATATCATGCTAACGGTGTCTACACCGCCAAGGCACATTGGACTTACTCCACCAAGACTCTGCTTGGACTTTACGCTGCCAATATCAAACCCCTTGGACTTCTCAAATGCTAAGACTCAAGCTTGGACTTTCCCTTGCCAACCCATGTTGGACTTTCCATGCCAAGACCCATGCTTGGACTTTCCTTGTGCCAAGTACTCAAGACTTGGACTTTCCCAAATGCCAAGTGTCCCACTTGGACTTACCATGCCAAGTACTCATGACTTGGACTTTACCATGACAATTACATTGTCATATATTTTTGTCGAAACATCTAAACATCACTCGAGTCAAACTCAAGTCCTGGTCAATCGTGACCTGGGCCGATTGCACCAACATCCACTTCCCTTCTAGGTGCTAGTCCTGGTAGCTCGTCAGAAAATACTTCCGGGTAGTCACATATAATTGGGACTTCTTCCATCTTTTGGCTTCTTTCTTGCTTAGTATCAACTATATGTGCTAAATACCCAGTGCATCCACTAGCTAGCATCTTCCGAGCTTCCATGGCGGACAAGAACTTCTTAGTCTTCTTCCTTGGTTCTCCAATAAACTCAAATTTGGCCTCGGTCTCGGGTTGGAATACTACCCTTCGTTTACGGCACTCAATGGAAGCACCATACTTGCTAAGAAAGTCCATTCCAAAGATGACATCATATTCGTGCATGTCCAGCAAAATCAAGTCACTATAAAGCTCTCTATCTGAAATTTTGACCGGCACGGCACACAACCAGTGTGTAGATGTCATTATTTCACCCGAAGATAGGGTCGTTAAAAATTGAATATCTAAGATATCCGGAGTTATATCTATCTTCTTAGCAAATGTCATAGACATGAAAGAATGTGTTGCCCCAGTATCAAACAGTACGATAGCGTGCTGACTAAGGATAGGTATCTGACCTGTGACTACTGTAGAAGTATTTGCTACCTCTTCCTTGGTGAGGGAGAAGATCCGGGCATTAAGTGTAACTGATGGGGCCTCTAATCTTCCTTGGCTGATATAAGGACCCTCCAGTGCTCTATGCATCTGATGTAGCTGGGTTGGTCTACCTCCATACTGAATAGACTGTGGCGGAGGCAGATTGGTCTTAGTGGGGCACTGTTTGGCGAAGTGTCCCTCGACACCACATATATAACACCCGCTCATGCCCTGGCGGCAAACTCCTGGATGCTTCCTCCCACACTTAGAACATGTAGGATACGTAGGCTGCTTATTGGCTGAACCTCCCTTTGCATTATTCCATTGCTTCCTCTTGCCATTGTTGTTTCGCTTCCAGTTCGAATTACCGCTTTGAGGTTTCTGACCTCCTGAACTTCCCTGGCTTTTGCTTTCTACCGAGGCTAGCTTCTAGTGCTTGATACTATTCATGTAATGCTCCGTGATTAGTGCACTGCTGATTAGCTCTTCAGTAGTATATGGTCTATTAATTCCACCAGCCACATTCAGAGCTATCTCTGGTCTCAACATCTTTAGCATCAACCTAACTCTTTCCTTCTCAGTACTGACCAGTTCTGGGCATAGACGAGCCAACCTATTGAACTTCTTCACCGCTTCATCTACTGATAAATCTCCTTGTCGGAACTTCATGAACTCATCATAATGCTTATTGGTGACTCGCATATGGAAGAACTCCGTCTCAAAGTCCGTCCATGACATTTGGTTCACCACCCTCTTGGCCTTTACTTGCTCCCACCACATTCTGGCATCTCCGGTCAGACAGAACGAGGCGCACTTGACTTTCTCATTCTCAGGCCATTCCAGCAGTTCCACTATGCTCTCTACTATCTTGAACCATACCTAAGCATCCCATGGTTCACTGGCACCGGCAAAACTCTCTGGCTTCATCTTTTTCCATTGAATCAGATAGGCCTCTTGCCTCACCCCTCCCACTGGAGCTGTTGGTGGGACTAGTGGGGCGGAAGATGTAGTTGGAATGGCATTCTGAGTCCCTGGCTGAGTAACAGGATTTTCTCGCTGATTCATCATCAAGGTATTGATGACCTACTGCTGCTCTGCCACTTGCTGTTGGAGCTGAGTGACTATCTGCGTCCAGGCAGGTGGTGGTACTTCTTCATTCATTCCTTATCCTCTATGGGGTCTTCCTCAAGGCATTTCTTGTTCTTCATAAGATGATAAAGTGAAACCACTATAAGACTATTATCACTACTTTTTATCATCTTCACATACATATCTAGATATGCTCTATTACTTACTGTCTATCATCTTCATATATATATATATATGCAAGCATGTTTAACTCAAAGAGAACATTCTAGGTGAGCATGTTTAACTTAAAAGAAGCATTCCTTACTACTCATAAAATAAATAAAGCAGATAAATACTTGCTTACTTGGAGGCGGCAGGACTGATGCTCGATGTGTGGGTGACGGAAGGGCGGAAACTGGCTCTGATACCATCTTGTAACGCCCCCTAGTCTTTCCACTCTCTACTAGGGAAGATGTCACTACTTTACTATCTTATTCTTATTTTCTTCTTGATCTTACTTTGACACTGTACTTTAATCATCACTTAAACAATAATGAATTCAAGATCTTCACAAACACGTGCGAGTATTAAAACTAACCCAACATGACTCTAGTATTCTTTGGTCTCAACCATAAGCAATCCAATTGAACTCCAACAATATCAGAAAGAAAACAATTAAAAACATAAAATCTGATTTAGACATCTGTACTTAGGATCTTTTACTTCCACTGTTCCATCGCCACACACTCCAAGCACTTCGTCCGCCATGCCACCTCACTGAAACTTTTCTTTATCTTTATCTGCAGTATAAGAAAATACAAACTATAAGCAATAATGCTTAGTAAGTACTTTCTATGCTCACAAAAATATGTACTGTATGAAATCATGCAACTAGTTCTCTTACCCTGGATACATTAATACACATGCAAAGATAACTGGAAATCATAACTCTGATTACATGTCTCTTGTATAAATCATGCTCTTAAGTATTTTAAAACTTGTAAATAGTGTATCTGATCTGGAATGATTAACTTTGAAAACTTTTACTTATACTTATACAGATACTTCAAAATAATAATCATCCTGGATATGGGCCCGACATAGTACCAATGCGCGCTTTCCTAATAGGCTGGGGTGGCTAACCACCGAACCTACTAGGGTAACTGAGACTGAGGGCCTTGGCCCGTGGGTGAACTGATGCCAGGTACATGCCCTTTCAAAAGTAAAATACTTCCTTTATACTTATATTCTTATACATACTGACAGAATGCTCTTAATCCCCTAATCACAAATGGGGAGCACCATAAAGATCATTTCGTATGGTGCTCCCCATTTGTGATTTAGGGGATTAAGAGCATCCTGTCAGTATGTATAAGAATATAAGTATAAAGGAAGTATTTTACTTTTGAAAGGGCATGTACCGGGCATCAGCCCAAGGCCTGGCCCTCGACTCGATTACCATAGTAGGTTCAGGCCGGTGGCCACCGACCTATTAGGAAAGTTCGCTGATTGGTATCTTGAGCCCATATCCAGGATGATTATTATTTTGAAGTATCAGTATAAGTATAAGTAAAATTTTTCAAAGTTAATCATTCCAGATCAGATACACTGTTTACAAGTTTTAAAATACTTAGGATCATGATTTATACAAGAGACATATAATCAGAGTTATGATTTCCAGTTATGTTTGCATGTGTATCAATGTATCCAAAGCAAGAGAACTAGTTGCATGATTTCATACAGTGCATATTTTTGTGAGTATAGAAAGTACTTACTAAGCGTTATTGCTTATAGTTTGCATTTCCTTATACTACAGATAAAGGTAAAGAAAAGTTTCAGTGAGATGGCATGGAGGACGAAGTGTTTGGAGTGTGTGGCGACGGAACAATGGAAGTAAAAGATCCTAAGTGCAGATGTCTAAACCATATTTTAAGTTTTTAATTGTTTTCTTTCTGATATTGTTGGAGTTCAATTGGATTTCTTCTGGTTGAGACCAAAAAAATGCCAGAGCTACAATGTTGGGTTTCTTTACTCGTCACGTGTTTATGAAGATCTTGAATTCGTTATTGTTTAAGTGATTATTAAAGTATAGTGTCAAAGTAAGATCAGGAAGAAAATAAGAATAAGACAGTAAAGTAGTGACATCTCCCCTGGTAGAGAGTGGAAAGACTAGGGGGTGTTACAAGATGGTATCGAGCCGCCCTTCACCCACACACATCATCACCCGCTCCTAAGCAAGTATTTATCTGCTTTATTTAATTTATGAGTAGTAAGGAATGCTTCTTTTAAGTTAAACATGCTCACCTAGAATGTTCTCTTTGAGTTAAACATGCTTGCATATATATATATGAAGATGATAGACTGTAAGTTATAGAGCATACCTAGATATGTATATGAAGGTGAAAAAAAAAAGAAAAAAAATAGTGATAATAGCCAGAATGTGGTGGGAGCGAATATGTGCTAAGAGGGTTGTGAACCAAATGTCATTGACGGACTTTGAGATGTAGTTCTTCAAGGAGTTCTTCCGTATGTGAATCACCAATAAGCATTAAGATGAGTTCACGGAGTTCCGACAAGAGGAAACAATGGAATAATGCAAAGGGAAGTTCAGTCAGTAAGCAGCCTTCCTATCCTACATGTTCTAAGTGTGGGAGGAAGCATCCCGGAGTTTGTCGTCAGGGCGTGAGTGGGTGTTATATATGTGGTGTCGAGGGACACTTCGCCAAATAGTGCCCCACCAAGACTAAACTACCTCTGCCACAGTCTACTCAGTATGGAGGTAGACCAGTTCAGCTACATCAGGTGCAAGGAGCACTGGAGGGTCCTCACATCAGCGAAGGAAGATTGGAGGCCCCATCAGTTACACCTAATGCCCGGATCTTCTCCCTCACCAAGAAAGAGGTAGCAAATGCTTCTACGGTAGTCATAGGTCAGATACCTATCCTTAGTCAGCATGCTACTGTACTGTTTGATACTGGGCAACCCATTCTTTCATGTCTATGACATTTGCTAAGAAGATAGATATAACTCCGGATATCTTAGATATTCAATTTTTAACGACCCTACCTTCGGGTGAAATAATGACATCTACACACTGGTTATGTATCGTGTCGGTCAGAATTTCAGACAGAGAGCTTTATAGTGATCTGATCTTGCTGGACATGCATGACTATGATGTTATCTTTTGAATGGACTTTCTTAGTAAGATGGTGCTTCCATTGAGTGTCGTAAGCGAAGGGTAGTATTCCAACCCGAGACCGAGGCCAAATTTGAGTTTATTGGAGAACCAAGGAAGAAGACTAAGAAGTTTTTGTCTGCCATGGAAGCTCAGAAGATGCTAGCTAGTGGATGCACTGGGTATTTAGCACATATAGTTGATACTGTAGGGATGTATACTTAAAAGTCTATTTTTTGTATGAACATCTTTATTTTGAAATAAGAATCACATGATCATTGTTTGCATATTTTTATGGTTATGCAATATTGTCTAATACCTTACATTGTAGATAACATGGTGTGTGGTGTCACACGGGAGATCATGTTATCGGCTCCTTGTAAAGTATAAGTAAAGGCTCACAACCGAGATGGCTTTGGACAAACCATCGGAATGGTTGTAGTGTGATTTGGTATTGGTTTGTCTTGACCATAGAATCACACTAGTGCACTTTGTGTGTATTGAGCAGACCGACAAGGTGATTCGATTTATTCGACTACATAATCGAATCGGACCTCAGATATTATTTAGTACATGCTCTTAATCCCGATATAATAACGGGCACATATACTTGGTACTCATCTCTTTGATTTACCAATGGGCGAGATTTATAGATTAAATCGATAGACTCGGTAAGTTGGGAGATGATATTATTTATATGGTGTGTCGTTGATTATAGGAGGAAACCGTGTCCTATATATTAGGATGATGATGTCCCCTTGAGGAGCTCATAAGGTTCATCATGTAAACCCTGCAGGTGGACTTGGTCTGGCATGATGAAAAGGTTGAGTGGTACTGCTCATGGAGTTAGATGTTGATTAATTAATGGTCAGTAAATTAATTAATCGACGGACATTCGAGATCTTAAACACGGGGAGAAAATGTACAAATAATATATGGAGCCCATATTATCATATGGGGGTTGGTGAGGTAGATCAATGATGGACCTTTAGTGGATTGGACCATCATTAGTGGATCGGACTTTATGTGGGCTTGATCCATGGGTGACCAAGACCCAACTCCTCCTCATGGTCCCTAATGTAGCCCATTAACACCTCAAGATGCTTAGATCCAATGGATAGAAACAAAACACTAAGATCCATTGGTAGAGATTAAATCTCTAAGATCCGACGGTTGAGATTAAATCTCTAGATCCGACGGTTGAGATTAAATCCCTAGAACCAATGGAGGAGATTAATTCATGACTTATCCCTAACTCTATAAAAGGAGGGCATGGGAAGTGGTCGTGGATAACATGATTGAGAGGGATCAAGGCTTGGGCGGCAAGAATAGGGCAATCCTAGTTGAGATAGGATTGGAATTAGGGTTAGGGTTTGGAAGCAAGGGTGGCACCAAATAAGGCAAGTTTTCCTTCTTCTTCCTTGCCTTGTGGCCAACGTCCAGCAGCTATTCCAGCCCTTCCCAGCCCTTCTTCCAAACACTCCCCTCTCTTCTCCTTAGGTGGTGGAAACAAGATATAGGGTTTCCCTTGGTGTCTTGGTAGTTTTCCATCATCTTCTTCTCCTTCTAGTTGGCCGGCGGCAAGAACTTCTATAGTTCTTTGTTGGTTGAGTTTTTGAAGGAGAAAAACATTGTTTCTCTTCTTCCTCTTGCTTGGGAAAAGCAAGGAAGGAAGTTTTGCGATCTAGGAGCTTCGACTTTTGGTGGATCGTCGCCCACACGACGTCCAAAAGGAGGAGGGTCATACATTAGAAGACCAAGAGGTATAACTATTCTTCTATCTCTTTTATTCATTGCTTGTGTTTGTTTTTCAAAATATAAGCATGTTATATTTCTGTAAATAGGCTAAATAATACTTGGATCCCGAGTACAAACACAAAAACCGGCGATCCGGACATCGTCTATTCCGCGGCTACTCGTAGGATAGAGGATGGTCGCTTGAACAACTAGTTTGTTCAAGTGACCTCTCTAAATGAATAGCACGACGATGACTTGGTTGCTTTGGGAATCCCATTTGTCTAAGATTAAATTTTTAATCCGGGGACATCAAAGGGATCACCATGGTCAAGCAACCGAGGTGAAGGGGAAGCGAAGTTTCCCCTCACGGATCAACCCCAACAGATACTAAGCATGAAAGAAGCCAAAAGCTGAAAGAAGTCCCAATTATATGTGACTACCCGTAAGTATTTCCTGACGAGCTACCAGGACTAGAACCTAGAAGGGAAGTTGAGTTTGAGATTGAGCTTATTTCTGGTACCAATCCAATCTCAAAAGCACCCTACCGTATGGCTCCAGCTGAATTGAAAGAGCTTCAGGAATAATTATGGGAGTTACTAGACAAGGGATTCATCCACCCTAGTCATTCCCCGTAGGGAGCTCCAGTGTTGTTCGTGAAAAAGAAAGATGGGTCTATGAGGATGTGCATAGACTACCGAGCCTTGAATCAAGTGACGATCAAGAACAGATATCCTCTGCCAAGGATAAAGGATTTATTTGATCAATTGAGGGGAGCCACAGTCTTCTCCAAGATTGACTTGCGGTCAGGTTATCCTCAAGTAAGAGTTAAAGAGGATGATATACCGAAAACAGCCTTCCGAACGAGGTATGGACACTATTAGTTCGTGGGCATGCCCTTCGGAGTGACAAATGCACCCGCTATGCTTATGGACTTGATGAATCGGATATTTAAGGAGTACCTTGACAAGTTTGTGGTCGTCTTCATTGACGACATCCTTATCTTCTCGAGAACTCAGAAGGAACATGCCGAATACTTGAAGACAATCTTACAGACCCTTCAACAAAGACAGTTATATGCAAAGTTCTCCAAGTGTGAGTTTTGGCTTGATCAAATGTCGTTTCTGGGACATGTTATTTCAAAAGATGGAGTTATGGTAGACCCGACAAAGATAAAAGCAGTCAGTAATTGGGGTCAACCAAAGAATGCCAGTGAAGTCAGAAGTTTCCTCGGATTAGCAGGGTACTATCGGAAGTTTGTGGAAAACTTCTCAAGGATAGCTTCATCGTTGACGGTTCTTACCAGAAAGAACAAGAAGTTCGAATGGATTGAAGATTGTGAAAAGAGCTTCCTTGAATTAAAGAGGAGTCTCACAAGTGCTCTAGTGCTTACCCTTCCAGAAAGTAATGAGGGATTTGACCTGTATAGTGATGCATCCAAGATGCGACTCGGAGCAGTACTTATGCAGAAGTGTAAAGTCTTTACTTATGCATCTAGACAACTCAAGGACTACGAAAAGAATTACCCCACTCATGACCTTGAGTTGGCAGTAGTGGTATTTTCTCTGAAAGTTTAGAGACATTACTTATATAGAGTCAATGCAAGATTTACACAGATCACCAGAGTCTGAAGTATTTCTTCACTCAGAAGGATTTGAATATGCGACAACGTAGATGGCTTAAGCTAGTAAAGGACTATGACTGTGAAATCCACTACCATCCTGGAAAGGCAAACAAAGTAGCAGATGTGCTGAGTAGAAAATCATGTGCCACCTTCATGTCCCTAGCAACACTATCCCAACCACTGGAGAAAGAGATAATACATTTTGGAGTTGAGATCATTTCTAGACAGCTCTCCTCCTTGACCATTATCTCAGATAGAGACAGTCGCTTCACATCACACTTCTGGGAGTGTGTTCAGAAAGCCCTCGGCACTAAGCTACGTTTTAGCACTGCATTTCATCCTCAGACATATGGGCAAACAGAAAGAGTGAATCAGATTTTGGAGGACATGCTTAGAGCTTGTGCCTTATATTTTAAAAGAAGCTAGTGCAAATATTTGTTTTTGGCAGAGTTTGCCTATAATAATAGTTATCAAACCACAATTGGAATGACACCTTATAAAGCCTTGTATCGAAGGAGATGCAGATCACCTATCTGTTGGTATGAGGGTGGCGAGAAGAAAGAAATGGGACTCAAGACTGATTTTATAGATGATGCCACCAAAGCTATAAAGAACATATGCTAAAGGATAGAGACTGCCCAGAGTCGGCAGAAGAGTTATGCCGATGTCCGACGCAGACCCCTAGAGTTCCAAGTCGAAGATTCAGTGTTTATTAAGGTAGCTCCTATGAAAGGGGTAATGAGGTTTGGGAAGAAAGACAAGTTAAGTTCCAGATATGTAGGCCTCTACCTGATCACCAAGAGAGTTGGGAAGGTAGCTTATGAGCTAGAGCTACCACAGGAAATGTCAACTATCCACAATGTATTTCATGTTTCAATGCTTAAGAAGCACATCCCAGACACCAACAAGTGATTGAGCCACATACGGTACAGATTCAGACAGATCTAAGTTATGAAAGTCGACTTATTCAGATAATAGATCGAGCAGTCATGAAACTAAGAAATAAAGAAATACCGTTAGTAAAAGTCTTATGGCAAAGTCAAAGGTTTTGAAGAAGCAACCTGGGAACGTGAGGATGACATGAAATAAAAGTACCCCGAGCTGTTCTAAGTTTCGAGGATGAAACTTTTATAAGGTATAAGGGATTGTAACAGCGCAAATTTTAGTTCCTATATTTTTATTTATTTATTATTATAATTATATTCCTATTTTTATTCTTATTTCTATTTTTCTCTAATAAAAATATAGGAATTAAAATTTGGGGTGTTACAATCACTTATACCTTATAAAAGTTTCGTCCTCGAAACATAGAACAGCTCATTTTCAAGAGGGATCTTCTCAAGAACTTGGTAGAGGATCACGATAAAGCCAAGGAACACGTAGGAGATTTTTACTTTACGAAATCTAGCGGTATAAATTGGTAGAAAGCGTAGGAAATAAGTATTGCTCACCTGCAGTATAAGTAGTTATCGTATATCATTGATATGTTTTTATGTGCATGTTATTTCCTGTTATGCATGGTGTTTTCAGTTACGTGATTTTACCATTATGTTATGGGTAATTCAACATCATGTTTAGATCCATGATAAGAATGTGATTTATGATTATGCATGTTGTAGATGAGTTGTAGCTTACAATTATATGCATGATGTAGAGTAAGATGTAAAAATATTTCCTTTATAAAGAAAATTTAAAGATGCTCCCCGTTCGAATTGGGGATTAAGAGCACAACGATCTTCAGTATGCTCTCCATTTCAGTTTTGGGGGTCAAGAGCATAATGATCTTTATGGTGCTCCCCATTCATGATTTAGGGGATTAAGAGCATTCTGTCAGTATGTATAAGAATATAAGTATAAAGGAAGTATTTTACTTTTGAAAGGGCATGTACCGGGCATCAGTTCGCCCACGGGCCAAGGCCCTCAGTCTCAGTTACCCTAGTAGGTTTGGTGGTTGGCCACCCCGGCCTATTAGGAAAGCGCGCATTGGTACTATATCGGGCCTATATCCAAGATGATTATTATTTTGAAGTATCAGTATAAGTATAAGTAAAAGTTTTCAAAGTTAATCATTCCAGATCAGATACACTGTTTACAAGTTTTAAAATACATAAGAGCATGATTTATTCAATATACATGTAATCAGAGTTATGATTTCCAGTTATGTTTGCATGTGTATCAATGTATCCAGGGCAAGAAAACTAGTTGCATGATTTCATACAGTACATATTTTTGTGAGCATAGAAAGTACTTACTAAGCGTTATTGCTTATAGTTTGCATTTCCTTATACTGCAGATAAAGGTAAAGAAAAGTTTCAGTGAGGTGGCATGGCAGACGAAGTGCTTGGAGTGTGTGGCGATGGAACAGTGGAAGTAAAAGATCCTAAGTGCAGATGTCTAAACCAGATTTTAAGTTTTTAATTGTTTTCTTTCTGATATTGTTGGAGTTCAATTGGATTTCTTATGGTTGAGACCAAAGAATACTAGAGTCATGTTGGGTTAGTTTTAATACTCGCACGTGTTTATGAAGATCTTGAATTCGTTATTGTTTAAGTGATTATTAAAGTATAGTGTCAAAGTAAGATCAGGAAGAAAATAAGAATAAGACAGTAAAGTAGTGACATCTCCCCTGGTAGAGAGTGGAAAGACTAGGGGGTGTTACAAGATGGTATCAGAGCCAGTTTCCGCCCTTCCGTCACCCACACATCGAGCATCAGTCCTGCCGCCTCCAAGTAAGCAAGTATTTATCTGCTTTATTTAATTTATGAGTAGTAAGGAATGCTTCTTTTAAGTTAAACATGCTCACCTAGAATGTTCTCTTTGAGTTAAACATGCTTGCATATATATATATGAAGATGATAGACTGTAAGTTATAGAGCATACCTAGATAAGTATATGAAGGTGAAAAAAAAAGAAAAAAAATAGTGATAATAGCCAGAATGTGGTGGGAGCGAATAAGGGCCAAGAGGGTTGTGAACCAAATGTCATTGACGGACTTTGAGACGTAGTTCTTCGAGGAGTTCTTCCATATGCGAATTACCAATAAGCATTATGATGAGTTCACGGAGTTCCGACAAGAGGAAACAATGGAATAATGCAAAGGGAAGTTCAGTCAGTAAGCAGCCTACGTATCCTACATGTTCTAAGTGTGGGAGGAAGCATCCCGAAGTTTGTCGTCAGGGCGTGAGTGGGTGTTATATATGTGGTGTCGAGGGACACTTCGCCAAATAGTGCCCCACCAAGACTAAACTACCTCTGCCACAGTCTACTCAGTATGGAGGTAGACCAGCTCAGCTACATCAGATGCAAGGAGCACTGGAGGATCCTCACATCAGCGAAGGAACATTGGAGGCCCCATCAGTTACACCTAATGCCCAGATCTTCTCCCTCACCAAGAAAGAGGTAGCAAATGCTTCTACGGTAGTCACAGGTCAGATACCTATCCTTAGTCAGCATGTTACCGTACTGTTTGATACTGGGCAACCCATTCTTTCATGTCTATGACATTTGCTAAGAAGATAGATATAACTCCGGATATCTTAGATATTCAATTTTTAACGACCCTACCTTCGGGTGAAATAATGACATCTACACACTGGTTGCATGCCGTGCCGGTCAGAATTTCAGACAGAGAGCTTTATAGTGATCTGATCTTGCTGAACATGCATGACTATGATGTTATCTTTGGAATGGACTTTCTTAGCAAGTACGGTGCCGGTGCTTCCATTGAGTGTCGTAAGGGAAGGGTAGTATTCCAACCCGAGACCGAAGCCAAATTTGAGTTTATTGGAGAACCAAGGAAGAAGACTAAGAAGTTTTTGTCTGCCATGGAAGCTCAGAAGATGCTAGCTAGTGGATGCACTGGGTATTTAGCACATATAGTTGATACTAAGCATGAAAGAAGCCAAAAGCTGAAAGAAGTCCCAATTATATGTGACTACCCGTAAGTATTTCCTGACGAGCTACCAGGACTAGCACCTAGAAGGGAAGTTGAGTTTGAGATTGAGCTTATTTCTGGTACCAATCCAATCTCAAAAGCACCCTACCGTATGGCTCCAGCTGAATTGAAAGAGCTTCAGGAATAATTACGGGAGTTACTAGACAAGGGATTCATCCACCCTAGTCATTCCCCGTAGGGAGCTCCAGTGTTGTTCGTGAAAAAGAAAGATGGGTCTGTGAGGATGTGCATAGACTATCGAGCCTTGAATCAAGTGACGATCAAGAACAGATATCCTCTGCCAAGGATAGAGGATTTATTTGATCAATTGAGGGGAGCCACAGTCTTCTCCAAGATTGACTTGCGGTCAGGTTATCATCAAGTAAGAGTTAAAGAGGATGATATATCAGCGACCTTCCGAACGAGGTATGGACACTATGAGTTCGTGGTCATGCCCTTCGGAGTGACAAATGCACCCGCTATGTTTATGGACTTGATGAATCGGATATTTAAGGAGTACCTTGACAAGTTTGTGGTCATCTTCATTGACGACATCCTTATCTTCTCGAGAACTCAAAAGGAACATGCCGAACAATTGAAGACAGTCTTACAGACCCTTCAGCAAAGACAGTTATATGCAAAGTTCTCCAAGTGTGAGTTTTGGCTTGATCAAATGTCGTTTCTGGGACATGTTATTTCAAAAGATGGAGTTATGGTAGACCCGACAAAGATAGAAGCGATCGAATGGTGAAATTGACCAAAGAATGCCAGTGAAGTCAGAAGTTTCCTCGGATTAGCAGGGTACTATCAGAAGTTTGTGGAAAACTTCTCAAAGATAGCTTCACCATTGATGGTTCTTACCAGAAAGAACAAGAAGTTCGAATGGATCGAAGATTGTGAAAAGAGCTTCCTTGAATTAAAGAAGAGACTCACAAGTTCTCCAGTGCTTACCCTTCCAGAAAGTAATGAGGGATTTGACCTGTATAGTGATGCATCCAAGATGGGACTCGGAGCAGTACTTATGCAGAAAGGTAAAGTCATTACTTATGCATCTAGACAACTCAAGGACTATGAAAAGAATTACCCCACTCATGACCTTGAGTTGGCAGCAGTGGTGTTTGCCCTGAAAGTTTGGAGACATTACTTATATAGAGTCCAAAGCAAGATTTACACAGATCACCAGAGTTTGAAGTATTTCTTCACTCAGAAGGATTTGAATATGCGACAGCGCAGATGGCTTAAGCTAGTAAAGGACTATGACTGTGAAATCCACTACCATCTTGGAAAGGCAAACAAAGTAGCAGATGTGCTGAGTAGAAAATCATGCGCCACCTTGATGTCCCTAACTACACTATCCCAACCACTTGAGAAAGAGATAATGAATTTTGGAGTTGAGATCATTTCTGGACAGCTCTCCGCCTTGACCATTATCTCAGATAGAGACAGTCGCTTCACATCACACTTCTGGGAGTGTGTTCAGAAAGCCCTCGGCACTAAGCTACGATTTAGCACTGCATTTCATCCTCAAACAGATGGGAAAACAGAAAGAGTGAATCAGATTTTTGAGGACATGCCCAGAGCTTGTTCCTTAGATTTTAAAGGAAATTGGTGCAAATATTTGTGTTTGGCAGAATTTGCCTATAATAATAGTTATCAAACCATAATTGGAATGACACCTTATGAAGCCTTGTATGGAAGGAGATGCAGATCACCTATATGTTGGTATGAGGGTGACGAGAAGAAAGAAATGGGACTCAAGACTGATTTTATAGATGACGCCACCAAAGCTATAAAGAACATCGAGGATAGAGGCGCCCAGTGGTCAGTGAGAAGAGTTATGCCAATGTGAACCCTAGGCACCATGGATTACTAGGTTCCAAGTCAGTGTTCATTAAGATAGCTCCTATGGAAGGGGTAATGAGGTTTGGGAAGAATGACAAGTTAAGTTCCAAATATATAGGCCTCTACCTGATCACCAAGAGAGTGTTGGGTTTCCGGCACCGCGGCGTGTGTGTGTTCGATCATGTTTCGTAAACATGAACACAGCGGAAGCAATAAAAATAATAAATACTCCTATTTATTACAACACACACAACACACGCATGCATATTACAACAAGTGTAGACATAACCGTAAATTTAAATTTACAATAAAAGGAAATTTATCTACGTTATACCTTTCGTATGACATGTAGAACGCATCAACCGAACGATCCTCGCGAATCGCTCTATCCAGATCCACGCCGAAGTTCCTCATGACTTATTAAGCCACGAAGCCGTTTTCAGACTATATTAATAGCCTTGTCAAGACAATGTGATCGAGATGATCACCATCTAATCCTAAATTGATCCAAAACGATATCCAAACTCGCCAGCAATATGTAACTGTATTCGTCAACCGATTGACGAATCCTTCGTCCTCCACCTCAGAGGATTACCGGAGATCGAATCCCCGGTAAGTTATCCGCTGTCGGAGCTCTAACAGTCGTCCAAACGACGCTCCGACGAGAGGAGAAGAAGCTGTCCAGAAAACTGGACAGCTTGGTGGAGGAGTAGGCGCCGGCCAAAACAAGGAAGCCAAGTGCTCACCTTTTCACCGAGGCCTAGGAAGATCACCGGAGGGTCGCCGGAGGATCACCGGCTGAAGCTTGGTCACCGGCAAGGAGGTGCCGGCCAGCCGCACAAGGTCAGCGGCCAAGGAGCTTGGGCGGCAACTCCTTCAATGGGGTTGGGCGGCAACTAGGTTTAGGGCTCTTCCAATTAGGGCTTAATTATCCATTAAGCCCTCTTTTATAGAGAACTAATTCTCTTAATGGTTATTGGATCATAACCATTAGGCCCGTTAACCCGCTCCATTAAGATAAGTTAAAATAAACCAAACCATGATGGTTTATTTTAAATTAAAACGAACCGAACCAACTTTTGGTTCATTCGTTTAAAATAAACCAAACCCTTTGGTTTATTCTCATCCATTGGATTAGAACCAAACCATTTTGGTTCATCCATTACGTCTTCATAAGATTCGGCCCATCCACGCTTCCATTGCGACTGAAACGATTTCATGCTCGCTTTATGTTTGGTCCAACCAAACCTAGTTTCTCTCGGTCTGAGAATCTCATTCTCAAGCTCGTTTTAAATCCTTTGGATTATGCTCGTTGTGCGTGTGACCAAATAGGTTCTCGGTTTATGTTGGCCGTCTATAATTAACCATTAATTATAGAACGATCATGAGTGGCACCTAGTAGTACATCATGATCCCCAATTAACCGAAAAGATCAACGGTTGATCCAGAACTATTTCTGAAACCCTTCAGCAGCTCGAATGAATCGTGCCCCATTCCCTTCACTCATCTTAGACCCACTTGGTTCAGGACATGGTCTATAGTGTCAGTCCCCACTAGGCTGACTACGTCACACCTAGCCCTAGTATCATTTCCTCGTCCTACGGATTCTAGTTACTCCACATGTATCGAAGAGTACCTTACTCTAAACATGTAATGCTTTGGCCAAAGACTTTAGTAACAATCCAACGAGCGGCCATGGGTATACATCTCCTCGCAAGGAGTGGTGAATCCTTTATAGGCTATTCAAACACCTTCGATCACTTATACCCAATCATCCGGGTCCACATCTCCTTAGAGATGTTTGCTTAAGATGTCAAAGCATAAGTCTCCATGATCAAGATGACTTGAATACCGCAAGTCAAAGGAACATCGCACTTAAGCCCGCAGTAAGAACTTCATTGACATATCTATATATGCAGAGAACCATATGAAGTCTTACGGCTGGTCACTCCAATGAACTAGTTACCATAACTAGCATCCACGATTAACTCTGAACATCACTATGTCTCCAGCCAGTGAGAATCAGCTGCTTGGATACACCAAGGAGTATACCTCGTGCTAGTCTCGACAGAATTGATGGTGTCCAAATCCATCAATTCATCGACTAGGGATAATTCTGATACATCACAATTACACATGTAGAGATACTCACTAGTTGTGATCCAATCACAAATTCTCTCATGCTGTGAATCGCATCGTGGACATTCAGTAAATGAGTTTAAGATCCAATCAAATACATGAAACATGTATACTCAAATAGTGAATCTTCATTTATCATATAAATGGTTCATACATAAGGCGATTGCCTTAGGACATCTCTCATATATTACTAACAGACTCCCACTTGGCCTAATGCCAATCGCTACGGTATCCAATACCATAAGCTCGAACATGACCCTCAAACTTATTTTGAGGTAATGCCTTAGTCAAGGGATCCGCTAAGTTCCTTTCAGTGGGAATTTTCTCGATTTGTATTTCGTTCCTACTGATGATCTCTCTGATAAGATGATAGCGGCGAAGCACATGTTTGGATCATTGATGAGACCACATCAAGTTCAGAGATGAACTTCTTGATCCAAACCGCTTCCTTTGCTGCTTCCAAAGCTGCAATGTATTCTGCCTTAGTGGCAGAATCCGCTATAGTGTCAAGCTTGGAACCTTTCCAACTTATTGCGCCTCCATTCCAGGTGAATACATACCCAGACAAAGACATGGAATCATCCTTGTCTGTCTGGAGCTGGCATCTGTATACCCACGTATCACCATGTACTCTTCTCCATATATTAGGAACGTATCCTTAGTTCTTCTTAAGTACTTAAGGATCGTCTTAACAGTCACCCAATGATCCATTCCTGGATCAGACTGGTATCTGCTCGTGACACTCAGAGCATACGATACATCGGGCCTCGTACATAACATAGCATACATGATAGATTCTATTGCGGATGCATAGGGAATCTTACTCATGCAAATCCTCTCGTCTTCTGTGCGCGGACACATAGACTTCGAAAGGTGTACCCCATGCCTGATGGGTAAGAAACCTTTCTTGGATTCCGACATGCTAAACCTCTTTGCTTTTCGGTCTATATATGTAGACTGCGAAAGACCAAGCAACCGTTTCGATCTATCTCTATAGATCTTAATCCCGAGGATGTAGGTTGCTTCTCCCAGGTCTTTCATGGAGAATGTCTTGGATAACCAAACCTTCACTGACTGTAAGATTGAAACATCGTTTCCTATAAGTAGTATGTCATCGACATACAATACTAGGAATACGACTGCACTCCCACTAACCTTCTTGTACACACAAGGTTAAATGCGGATTTTGTGAGAAATCAAACTTTTTGATTGTCTCATCAAAGCGGATATTCGGCTTCGTGGATGCTTGCTTCAATCCATAAATGGACCGTCGCAATTTGCATACCTTGGTTTTATCAACCGATGTGAAACCCTCAGGATGTATCATATACACGTCCTCGAGCAGGTTTCCATTAAGGAAAGCTATTTTCACATCCATCTGCCATATCTCATAATCATAATGAGCCGCTATGGCCAGGAGCATCCGAATGGATTTAAGCATAGCTACAGGCGAACAGGTTTCATCATAATCAACACCTTGTTTTTGACGATATCCTTTCGCCACCAATCTAGCCTTATAGGTAATCACATTACCATCCATGTCAGTTTTCTTCTTGAAAACCCACTTGCACCCTATAGGTTTTATCCCTTCAGGTGGGTCAACCAAGTTCCAAACTTGGTTTTCATAATGGAATCCATTTCCGACTTCATGGCACCAAGCCACTTATCCCTTTCTGAACTTGTCAGCACTTCTTCATAACTGGTAGGCTCCTCATCATCAATGAGTAACACGTCATTCGATTCGCTTATGAGAAATCCATATCTCTCAGGAATATTGCGTGTTCTACCAGATCTACGAAGATGTGGTGTTACAATAGGTCCAACCGATTGCTCATCACTATGAGTTGTCGGCTGTTGTGCTTCACCAGGTATCTCATCAATGTCTATTTGAGTCTCTCGAACCTCCTCAAGCTCGACGACACTCCCACTGTTTTTTTTTTTGCAAGAGAAACTCTTTCTCTAGAAACACAGCATGTCTTGAAACAAAACACCTTTTGTTCCACAGGATGATAGAATTGGTAACCCCTTGTTTCCTTAGGGTATCCAACAAATAGACATTTATCAGACTTAGCATCTAATTTGTCTGATACAGTCCGCTTCACATAAGCAGGACAACCCCATATCTTCAAGTAAGATACATGAGGTTTCTTACTATTCCATATCTCATATGGAGTAGTTGAGACTACCTTGGTAGGCATTCTGTTTAACAAGTAAACAGCTGTCTGAAGTGCATAGCCCCAAAAGGACTTGGGAAGAGTTGCATGATTCATCATTGACCTGACCATGTCCAACAAGGTCCGGTTACGCCTCTCAGATACACCATTATGCTGTGGTGTATAGGGCGGAGTCCATTGAGACAATATACCATTGTCTCTTAGATAATCAAGAAACTCTTGACTTAAGTATTCACCACCTCGATCCGATCAAAGTATTTTAATACTCTTATCATGTTGTTTCTCTACTTCATTTCTGAATTCTTTGAACCTTTCAAAGGCTTCAGACTTGTGTTTCATCAAGAACACATACCCAAACTATGAGTGATCATCGGTGAAGGTAATGAAGTAGCTATAGCCTCATAATGCTTGAGTTGACATAGGTCCACATTCATCAGTATGTATTAGACCTAGTAACTCTTCCACTCGTTCACCTTTTCCAGTAAAAGGTAACTTAGTCATCTTGCCTTTTAAGCATGATTCGCATGTATCGTATGAATCCTATTCAAATGATTCCAGAATTCCACATCGGTGTAATTCGGACATGTGTTTCTTGCTTACATGGCCAAGACGACAATGCCACATATAGGAGTCTATTTGATTATCCTTTCGAGCACACTTGTTGCTCGCTTCGATATTGCAAATGTCACTAGATACGTCCAATGTATAAACATCATTGCTTAAAGTTCCAGTCCCATAAAGAACTCCATTTAAAGTTATGTAACAACAATTGTTACTAAAAGTCAAATGGTACGCATTTCTATTTAAACAAGAAATAGAAATGATGTTCTTTATCAACGAAGGAATATAAAAGCAATTGTCCAGTTCTAAGACAAGTCCTGTAGGGAGTTTCAACAAATGCGTTCCAATGGCGACTGCAGCAACCTTTGCTCCATTCCCAACACGCAAATTTGACTCTCCCTTGACGAGTCTTCTTCTATTCCTTAGCCCATGTATGTCATTACATATATGTGAGGCACACCCAGTATCAAATACCCAAGTGTCTGAGGAAATAGAATGACAATCAATAAGGAAGATTTCTGAAGAAGATGGGGCATCCGATGCCTTATCCTTCTTCATGGACTCAAAATAAATCTTGCACTTTCTTCGTAAATGGCTCTCCTTGCCATAATGATGGTAAGTTTTCTTTTGTGCTAGTTCTACATTCTTAGCCTTTCTTTTCTTTCCTTTCTGCTGCTCCTTTGACTTCCCCTTAGAACCTTTCTTCGAGGAATCAACTAATAGCACCGTCCCCTGCTCATGCTTCTCAGAAGACTCCACAGTCTTCAGCATATTGAGCAATACCACAGATGAACCTTCTAGCATCTCAGAGGTGAAGAGGAGCTTTGAGACTTCGAACCTTTCGAATCTCACTTGCTCATCAACCAACTCACAAAGATGAAGGACTACGATATGAGCATCCATATGCTCATGCTGCTTTCGTAGCTTGGGTTCCATCGCGGCTAGCATGATGCAACTCATTTGTTCAGAATCACTCACATGTTTCTGATAGGCCAACAATTGGTCCAGAGTTGCATCGTCACTAGAACGGGCGGGAAGAGGCGCTTCGAGGACATTTGCAAACTTTTCAACCTTGAGAACAATTCTCAAGCTTCTAAGCCAGTCCATGAAACTCGGCCCAGTCAATTTATTCGAATCCAAAATGGAACGCAAATTAAAAGACAACATAATCAATTTTAGAAATACAAAACGAGCATATATGAGAAAGATGATTTTTAAAATGCATCAATATACATTTATAAATCCCATTCATTTTTTGAATTTCAAAAACCCCAAAATCACTTCGGGAGATCGTAGGTCCATCTCCGAATGGGCTGATATCCATCATAGTTATGAACAACCTTGGAGAGAGTCCAACAAGCCATTCATAACTACGACGGTAGGTATCAACTATACCGATTGCATATCACGTATATGCAACTATCACAATGTGCTATCAACTAATTGAATGTTCATACATACATCGGGTTGTTAACACATTAACAAGTATGCATCATATGCATAGCACCCAACTTCACCTCCCTTTACATCGACCTTGGAGAGAGTCCAACAAGCCGATGCTCCAGGTTAAAGCCAACCCATTAATCGGGAAATAGTTTTAATATGGTTAGAGCGCATTCAACCAATTAGCCCAGCTTGGAGAGAGTCCAACAACCAAAGATAACGATTGACCTCTGACTCTTACCATATTAGTATTAAACTATTCCATGGTTTGAACATGTTCGGGTTCGAGCCGGGCTTGGAGAGAGTTCAACAACCCAAACAAGAAACGGAACTCTGGTTCTAACCATATTAATGGAAGGTGTAGGCTTTAATATTGTTTAAGGGTTTTTATGTCTCATCCTCTTTGCATGCAAATAACTATTATCTACATGGCATGGCATACATGGCAAACATCTACATGTCACGACACGCATGTCATAATGTTATGCATCTAATGCAATTACATGGCATACAATTATGTCATGTATATATTTCCTTATATGTCATAACTATTTATGGAAATAAAATATGTTTAAGATTTGATTCTCCAAATCAAATCATAATTAAATTAGAAACAAATTTCCAAATCTAATCACATATTTTATTCATGGAATTATTTGATTAAGGAAAATCTATTTAGGAAACCAATTTCCTAAATCATTAAAACTACTTATGGAAATAAAATATTTTAAGATTTGATTTCCCAAATCAAATCATGATTAAATTAGGAAACAAATTTCCAGAATCTAATCAAATATTTTATTTATGGAAAATATCAATTTCCATAAATACTTCCAACTTTTCAAAAGTGGAAGATTTCCATAAAGACTTCTAGCCTTTCCAAAATTGAAAAATTTCCATAAATACTTCTAAATTTCCAAAATTAGAAAATTTCCAGAAATACATTATGACTATCATAAAACCATTTTACGATTATGTGAAACACAACAGGCTCTGATACCTTTGTTGGGTTTAGACTTGGCGTGTGTGTGTTCGATCATGTTTCGTAAACATGAACCACAGTGAAGCAATAAAATAATAAATACTCCTATTTATTACAACACACACAACCTGCGCATGCATATTACAACAAGTGTAGACATAACCGTAAATTTAAATTTGCAATAAAGGAAATTTATCTCGTTATACCTTTCGTATGGCGTGTAGCGGGAACGGCATCAACGGAGCGATCCTGCTAGAATCGTCTCTATCCGTATCACGCCGAGTTCCTCTGGATGACCGCTAAGCCACGAGCCGTCTTCGTGCGGGTTACTAGCCTCATGTTGAAGGCGGCGTGATCGAGAGATGATCACGATCGAATCCAAATTCGGATCAGCGAGTCTCAAAAGCTTCGCTTCTCGGAGAGGTATTCGTCAACCGTTGGCCGAATCGCCGTCCTCCACCTCAGAGGATTACGGAGATCAAATCCCGGATAAGTTATCCGCTGTTGGAGCACTAACCGTCGTCCAAGCGATGCTCCGACAAGGAGAAAAGCTGTCAGAAAACTGGACAGCTTGGTGGAGAGAGTAAGGCGCCCGGCCAAAACAAGGAAGCCAAGTGCTCACCTTTTCACGAGGCCTAGGAAGATCACGGAGTCGGAGGATCGCCGTTTGGGCTGAAGCTTAGCGGCGCAAGGCAAGGGCCTTGGCTGCAAGGGGCGGCCAAGAACGCGGCCTCTTTTATAGAGAACTAATTCTCTTAATGGTTATTGGATCATAACCATTAGGCCCGTTAACCCGCTCCATTAAGATAAGTTAAAATAAACCAAACCATGATGGTTTATTTTAAGTTAAAACGAACCGAACCAACTTTTGGTTCATTCGTTTAAAATAAACTAAACCCTTTGGTTTATTCTCATCCATTGGATTAGAACCAAACCATTTTGGTTCATCCATTACGTCTTCATAAGACTCGGCCCATCCACACTTCCATTGCGACTGAAATGATTTCATGCTCGCTTTATGTTTGGTCCAACCAAACCTAGTTTCTCTCGGTCTGAGAATCTCATTCTCAAGCTCGTTTTAAATCCTTTGGATTATGCTCGTTGTGCGTGTGACCAAATAGGTTCTCGGTTTATGTTGGCCGTCTATAATTAACCATTAATTATAGAACGATCATGAGTGGCACCTAGTAGTACATCATGATCCCCAATTAACCGAAAAGATCAACGGTTGATCAAGAACTATTTCTGAAACCCTTCAGTAGCTCGAATGAATCGTGCCCCATTCCCTTCACTCATCTTATACCCACTTGGTTCAGGACATGGTCTATAGTGTCAGTCCCCACTAGGCTGACTACGTCACACCTAGCCCAAGTATCATTTCCTCATCCTACGGATTCTAGTTACTGCACATGTATCGAAGAGTACCTTACTCTAAACATGTAATGCTTTGGCCAAAGACTTTAGTAACAATCCGACGAGAGGCCATGGGTATACATCTCCTCGCAAGGAGTGGTGAATCCTTTATAGGCTATTCAAACACCTTCGATCACTGACTTATACCCAATCATCCGGGTCCACATCTCCTTAGAGATGTTTGCTTAAGATGTCAAAGCATAAGTCTCCATGATCAAGATGACTTGAATACCGCAAGTCAAAGGAACATCGCACTTAAGCCACAGTAAGAACTTCATTGACATATCTATATATGCAGAGAACCATATGAAGTCTTACGGCTGGTCACTCCAATGAACTAGTTACCATAACTAGCATCCTAGATTAACTCCAGACATCACTATGTCTCCAGCCAGTGAGAATCAGCTGCTTGGATACACCAAGGAGTATACCTCGTGCTAGTCTCGACAGAATTGATGGTGTCCAAATCCATCAATTCATCGACTAGGGATAATTCCGATACATCACAATTACACATGTAGAGATACTCACTAGTTGTGATCCAATCACAAATTCTCTCATCTTTGTGAATCGTATCGTGGACATTCAGTAAATGAGTTTAAGATCCAATCAAATACATGAAACATGTATACTCAAATAGTGAATCTTCATTTATCATATAAATGGTTCATACATAAGGCGATTGCCTTAGGACATCTCTCATATATTACTAACAAAGAGTTGGGAAGGTAGCTTATGAGCTAGAGCTACCACAGGAAATGTCAGCTATCCACAATGTATTTCATGTTTCAATGCTTAAGAAGCACGTCCCAGACACCAACAAGTGATTGAGCCACAGACGGTACAGATTCAGATAGATCTAAGTTATGAAAGTTGACCTATTCAGATAATAGATCAAGCAGTCCGGAAACTAAGAAATAAAGAAATACCGTTAGTAAAAGTCTTATGGCAAAGTCAAAGGTTTGAAGAAGCAACCTGGGAACGTGAGGATGACATGAAACAAATGTACCCCGAGCTATTCTAGGTTTCGGGGACGAAACTTTTATAAGGTATAAGGGATTGTAACAGCCCAAATTTTAGTTCCTATATTTTTATTTATTTATTTAGAGAAAAAATTAGAAATAAGAATAGGAAGAAAAAAAACCCAAATAAATGGTTCGTTAGTCGGGGCTCAAACCATGAACTGTTGGTTTGGAAGAATAGGCTTCCTACCACTAAGTCATAAGATTACCAATGAGTAGGATATAACAAAATATATCTATAGGCGAAAAAAAGAAGAGATTGGTTAATTTGACTAATTATTTAAAGGGGTGATTAGATTAAGAAAAATCCTAAATTATATATATATTTCTTTTCTTCCTCTCCCTTAACCCCACGCCAAAACCCTTCCAGCCGCCGCCTCTCATCTCTCTCTCTCGTATTTTTTTCAAGCCGAACCGCCTCCTCTCTCTCTCTCTCTCTCTCTCTCTCTCTCATATTTCCTCCGGCCGCCGAATCGAAGAAAAACAGGGGGCTTTCTCCACCGAGGAAAACAATAGAAGAAAAAAAAGAGCCTCTATAATTTATCCACCGTGGGATAATTCAAGAGGGAATTTTCAAGAGGGATCTTCTCAAGAACTTGGTAGAGGATCACGCTAAAGCCAAGGAACACGTAAGATATTTTCTCTTTACGAAATCTAGCGGTATAAATTGGTAAAAAGCATAGGAAGTAAGTAATGCTCACCTGCAGTATAAGTAGTTATTGATATCATTGATATGTTTTTATGTGCATATTATTTCCAGTTATGCATGGTGTTTTCAGTTACATGATTTTACCGTTATGTTATGAGTAATTCAACATCATATTTAGATCCATGATAAGAATGTGATTTATGATCATGCATGTTGTAGATGAGTTGTAGCTTACAATTATATGCATGATGTAGAGTAAGATGTAAAAATATTTCCTTTATAAAGAAAATTTAAAGATGCTCCCTGTTCGAATTGGGGATTAAGAGCACAACGATCTTCAATATGCTCCCCATTTCAGTTTTACGGGTCAAGATCATAATGATCTTTATGGTGCTCCCCATTCATGATTTAGGGGATTAAGAGCATTCTGTCAGTATGTATAAGAATATAAGTATAAAGGAAGTATTTTACTTTTGAAAGGACATGTACCGGGTATCAGTTCGCCCACGGGCCAAGGCCCTCAGTCTCAGTTACCCTAGTAGGTTCGGTGGTTGGCCACCCCTGCCTATTAGGAAAGCGCGCATTGGTACTATGTCGGGCCCATATCCAGGATGATTATTATTTTGAAGTATTAGTATAAGTATAAGTAAAAGTTTTCAAAGTTAATCATTCCAAATCAGATACACTGTTTACAAGTTTTAAAATACTTAGGAGCATGATTTATACAGGAGACATGTAATCAGATTTATGATTTCCAGTTATGTTTGCATGTGTATCAATGTAACCAAGGCAAGAGAACTAGTTGCATGATTTCATACAGTGCATATTTTTGTGAGCATAGAAAGTACTTACTAAGCGTTATTGCTTATAGTTTGCATTTCCTTATTCTGCAGATAAAGGTAAAGAAAAGTTTCAGTGAGATGACATGGCGGACAAAGTGCTTGGAGTGTGTGGCGACATAACAGTGAAAGTAAAAGATCCTAAGTGCAGATGTCTAAACCAGATTTTAAGTTTTTAATTGTTTTCTTTGTGATATTGTTGGAGTTCAATTGGATTGCTTATGGTTGAGACCAAAGAATGCTAGAGTCATGTTGGGTTAGTTTTAATACTCGCACATGTATGTGAAGATCTTGAATTCGTTATTGTTTAAGGGATGATTAAAGTATAGTGTCGAAGTAAGATCAGGGAGAAAATAATAATAAGACAGTAAAGTAGTGACATCTCCCCTAGTAGAGAGTGGAAAGACTAGGGGGGTGTTACAGTGATTTTCCTCCCTCACAATGGTCGTGGGACATATTAGTGGGGGTCGTTAAGTTGACGGTTCTAACCTTTTTTTCAGCAGCAGTAGTCCTTAAGATATGAGAAGAGAAAAGAGGCATGGGGTCTACAAATGTGGTTGATTAGAACACTAAGTTTATTGATATGGTCCCATGTTTTTTGTCTCCAAAATTAGGATCACTTGATTGAAATTATTAAATTTTAGTTTAGAGAAATGTTTAAGAAAATTTAGGCAACTAGTAAAGCTTCGGCTAGTTAAAAATTAACATTTTTTTTGGGTGAATTCTTGGAGTATATTTAGTCAGCTAAATTTTAAATGGTTGGCTAAATCCAAATATATATATATATATATATATTTAGGAACCGAGTGTCGGCCTGATGGCGGTGGGATTGCCGTCAGAATCGGGTCGCATCGCGGCCGCCAGTTTCACGGCCACTGACGGCCATGATCGCGTCGGATTCCGACAGGGAATCAGCCAAAATTCGACCGTCGTCAAACCGGAATCGAGTGTCGACCTGACAGTGGCCGAATTACGGTCAAAATCTAGCCGCATCGCGGTCACTAGTGTCGCGACCGCGATCGCATCAAATTCTGGCCGGGAATCGATCGGATTTCGATCGTCGCTGGATCCAGTGCGGGCGGTGGTGGTTGGAATTGAATCCAGGCCAAGCTGCCGGATTCCGACCCTCTGCGATCTGGCGAGAAGAAGCGTGCACGGGCGGTTATGCGTCACGCACGGGCATGGACAGAAGAAGTGCGCAGGAGATCGTTTCTCTCTATATATAAGGAGATGATCTACTGCGCGACGGGTTGGTGCACGCTCGTGCGCAAAAACGAGAAATGCACAGTGAAATCACGCGCGCCTCTCTTCTCGCCCGACAATTGTAGCCCGAATCATCGATGGACGACCGGAATCCGGCCGCCGTCAGGCTGGCACTCGGTTCCTACTCATCGGGGCGCACGAGCTAGCCCTTCTTTGGGCCCATATTGTCGTCGCAGCAATAGCAAATGAAGCCACCCTCTCTCTCTCTCTCTCTCTCTCTCTCTCTTTTCTCCTTCTGCCTCTTCTCACACTCGTTGTTGCCTATTCCGCTTGATACTATAACTACTCTCTAGCTGACAAGAGCGGATCTAATAGGATTTAGGTAGACCTGGCAATGGTCAGGTCGGGGGGAACCGGTCGGTCAATTCAGCTATCGGTCGGGTTGGAACCCATGGTCGTTGGGCCGTCGAGTCGAGTTGGCAAAATCGACCCTTAATCGGCCCACTCGTGGTTAAATAAATAAAAATTTAAAGAATGATGTAAATAATTAAAATAAAAAAAATGCACAATTGAACTTATAAAAACTCTATCAAATATTTCATTATCTCAATAAAAAATATATTACATCTCAAATTCCAATATTTTGGACTTAAATAAAATACCTATTATAATAAAAAAAATCAATTACATTTCAATTTTTATTATATTCAGTCAATTTCAGTCGTATTTCCTCCCATCGTAGTTCCAGATGTTCCCTCTATTTCGTCTTGGTTTTCTTCGTCACTTTTAATATATTGGGTTCGACTTGCAGCTTTTGACCAATCATTGAGTAAACATTGCACTTCCAAATTTTTCGGCCTTAAGCTAGAACGTCTCTCGTCCAATGTATTTCCTCCAATACTAAAAGCTTGTTCCACTACAACCATTGAAACTGGACAAGCTAGAATTTCTTTTGTCATTATAGATAAGATTGGAAATATTTGAGTTCTTTGCAACCACCATTTTAGAATGTCAAAGCTTTCTTCATCTGCATCACTAAAATCAAAAGAAGTGATAAAATAATTCTCAAATTCCTAACTGGAACTTGAGGATCCTCGTGGACGTTTAGTCCATTCCCTTAATAACAGTTGTGCTTTAGTGAGTTTAGAAGTAATAATACTAGTTGTAGTGGATTGATGTGTATCATATCGAATAGTTTGTTCACCATATTTAATGTTATATTCATTATAAATATCATGTAAATGAGTTTTAATATTAAACAAAATCAAAGAAATATTAGGAGCAGTTTTGGTAATAGGGCTTAAAGATTCATAATATAATGCTAATATATCTTGCAAACCATCTAATTTAAGTCTAGGATCTAAAACAAAAGCACATAAAAATATTTAAGAAATATTTTTCCCATTTTTCTTTTATTACATAAATACATTGAGATAAATAATTATCATTTGATTGAATATGTTCATTAAAAATACATGCAATATTACAACAATGTGTTAAAACTAACTGTGAAGTTGGATAATAAACACCGGATAATTGATCACTAGCATCACTAAAAACTTTTAAAATTTCACAAATACTAGTGCATATATTCCATTCATTTGAAAACAAATAAATATCACGTGATTGAACATGTTGATGAAAAAATATACATAATAAATCTTTGTATTCAAAAGTAGATAACAATTTGTAAGTAGAATTCCAACGAGTTGGGATGTCACGTGCAAACCGTTTAGGTTTCATACCATTTGTTTTGCAAAATTTTCTCCATTGTTTCATAACTTGAGGATGTGTCCATAAATAATAAATTACACTCCTAATTGGTTGAATATGTGATCCTAAATTTTTAAGCCCATCTTGAACACACAAATTTAAAATGTGACATGTGCACCTAATATGAAAAAATCTTCCACCTATTGATGGTTTACATATATCAATAAGCTCACTAATACTAGAGGTATTTGCACTAGCATTATCAAAAGAAATTGAAAAAACTTTAGAAGTTAGACCATATTCTTCTAAAATAACAAAGATAAGTTATGAAATATTTTGTGTCATGTGTGTTTCGTTAAAACAGTATATGCTAGCAATCTTTTTTGAATGTTCCAATTATTATCAATCCAATGACAAGTAATATCCATATATGAACAACTTTGTCAATGATCACTCCAAATATCTGAACACAAAGAAACTTTACTATTTAAACTAGAAAATTATTTAATCAATTCTTTTTTTTGTTTTAAGACTAATTTTAAAAGTGTGTGTTTTAGAGTATTTCTTGGGATACGTTTAATAGAAGGATTTACACTTGTAGAAAGCAAATTTCCAAAAGATAATTTATCACTAAAACTAAAAGAAAGTTATTCAATCACACAAAATTTAGCAATTTCTTCTCTAAATCTAGATTCGTCAAATTTAAAAAGTTTAGATTTGTTATCCCAACCCGATTGAGAAGAGAATGTCGAAATTTGAGTTTGAGAACGATCGATACCGATTTCCACCGGATGATTTCTCTCCACATGTCGAGTAAGAGTTCTGTAACCTCCTCCTTGTTGAAATTGTAATATTTCGAACAATATTTTCATTTTGCCTGCATATCACCAGAAGGGAGCGTTACTTTATCGAAATGTTTGGTGAAGACATCGGATGTCGGGCGAGGCACTCGAGTTGGTCTTGTAGCTGTAGAACCCGCCATCATACTGGATATATTGCTCCTACTTTTTTGACTTTGATGATGATGTATTTGATATTAATCACCGAAAATATCAAGATTATGGTCATCGATATCGAATTGAGGTAAATCGGCACCTTGCTTGAACTCGGACTCGGGTGGCGATGGCATTATGCGCTTTCCCTTTCCTTTGGCACCGGCCGCACCCTTACGACTTGATCCGGCTCCAGACATTTGTAAAAATATGACTTGAGACTTGAGACTTGAGAGCAAATGAGGCAATGAGAATTGGAGATATAGAGAAAAGAAGTTGTGATTTGTGAAAAAAAAAATGAAAGGGAGTGGAGAAGAATTTATAGGGAAAAAAAGAATTAAAAAAAAAACTTTTGCAATGGCCACCAGGGTCGGTCGTCGTTACAATGGCCGACCATTGGGTCCGAATTCGCGTGGTGACCCATCGGGCCGGTCAAGAATGGCCGACGCCCAGTCGGGTCGGCCGTTGCACAACGGCCACGATTTCGTGGCCATTGATCATCAACGATCACGAAATCATGGTCGTCCAATTTTTTTTTAAATAAATAAATAAACGGTCGACCCACAAGGTCCGGTTCAGTTCAACCCGGCGGGTCGACCATTGCACAATGGCCACGAAATCATGGCCATTCGTTTTCATTTTTTTTAAAAAAAATCCAGTTCGATTTTTTAAAAAATCGTGACCCGACCGCCTATTAGACGGTCTGATCATGGGTCTGGGTCAAACCCGTTGACCCAGTTAACCGAATCATTGACCACAGTCTGGTTCCGGGTCGGGTCCGGGTCCGATCCAGACCTTGGCCGGGTCTAGATTTAGGGGGTCACAATCCTTCTAAATTTTAAGTGATTATTATTTTTCACTATAATATTATGATATATATTGTCAAAATTTTATTTATTTTTTCTTTTTTTTAATTAATATTATTATATTTTAGTATGCAACCCTTTCAATATAAAATTTTGGATTTGCCCCTGCTGACGTTAAGGCCTATGCAATATGAACAACATTAGCCATTCTTTATAGCAATAGTAGCATCGCCAACAAGATTCACAAACTCTACTCAATTCCTATCATCTTGTTTGAAATCAAAGAAAATGAGTTGATTTTAATATAATTCTTGAGCATATTTGTCAGTTTTTTTTATTGACACCAGAGTATCTGAACCTTCGATCCAATTAATTCCTGAGAGTGATCAGTCTTGCCCTACGGATCTTGGAGATGTCTCACCAATAGCTGAGTTGGATAAGGTCAGAGTCCAAGTGTTCTCCACCGGCCACCAATGATAAATCAGGGAAGTACTTGTAGCTTTTTCACGGTTTGACTTGGACTCCGCAATCGTGTCATCCCTGAACAACGGTCCAACGCCGAAGTCATACTCTGTCCACCGTATAAACTCCTGGCTCCAAGACCGCCCGAATGGATTTTTTCTAAATTCACCGTCAAACAATGTCACAGCAAAGAATCGAACTGAGTTTTTCTATGGAATATCTCTCCATTTTTATCGCTGCACTATATTCCTGGGGCATGTTTGTCAATTTCTTAAGATATTAGGAACCTGTATCTAATTCAGGTGGATTCTTTTCTTAACCAATAAATTAAATGGAATATGATCATGGATGATAAGTTGAACATGAAGTAGATTAGTCATAATTAATTTTGTTTATTGAATGAGAAATGGGTCAGCTTCTTGCCGAAGTGTCGAACATATATGATCCGGTCTAAGATTAAAGAATGAAACAACTCAGTAGAATTACTCATAGTCAAGGACTTTCAACCGACTGAATATAGGTCAGATCTATCGTTGACGCACTGAGCCAATCAAATCGGCTAGCGACTAGGACTTACGAGTGCGACAGAATGAGACTTCAACAGCTCGGACCTCGGGAGTTCGACAACATGAGACTTTAGAAGCTTGGACTTTAGGAGTTCGACAGGCTTCTTTGGGAGCTCGGCTACCTATAAGGATTTAAGAGCTATTAGAAGGGGGGTTGAGGCAGACCTCGATGTGACCCCTTCGACGTTCAAATTAGTAACCGAAGAAAAATTGAGAAAACAAGGAAAGAGAGAGTATAATGTTACTTTTTTAGACTCCCCTCCCCCACTTTTTTTTTCTTCTAATTACCTTTTTATAGGAAGAGAAGATCGTGCTTTAATGGAGGGAAGCCATAAGGTTGTATCATAATGGAGAAAAGAGAAACGTGTCATAATGAGGAAACCAAGAGACGTGTCATAATGGAGAGAGAAATGCTTGTAAAGTAACTGTGAAGCTCCTTCGATTGACCAGCTCTTGACCACCCTCTTAGATTGACAGCTGACTTCTTGCCATCTGGTCGGGTATCTTATTACCATATCATAGGTATCCCCCACTAGTATAGTCGAAGAAGGTGTAAATCCGACTGACTGGACTTGTGTTTGACATAAGATAACATGCAGCAGTGACATCTGCTACCGAGGTGGAGACCAGTGAAAATGTCGAGGTGGGGATCAGAAAAGATGTAGATGGACGTCTTGATCTAAAACCAGAGGGAAAGAATATATAATGTACGTTTTAGTCCGAGACTACGGGAATAAACGATGCCGAATTGGCGACTTTGCTTATGAATGCCTTAGTCCGAGACTAAGGGAATAAACGGCAGCTAACTGGTGACTTTGCTGATAGATGTCTTAGTCCGAGACTAAGACTAAGGGAATAAACAGCGCCAAACTGGCAATATTGCTGATGGATGCCTTAGTTTTAATCTAAGGGAATAAACGGTACCGAACTGGCGACTTTACTGATTGATGTCTTAGTCCGAGGCTAAGAGAATAAACGGTGCCGAATTGGCAACTTTGCTGATTAACGCCTTAGTCCGAGACTAAGGGAACGTCGCCTAGATCCTCAACTCCAGAAGATCTGCGGAGTCGAGGAGAGAATAAGTAACCTCAATCGTCAGATCTGAATAATATCTGACCGATCGAAGGATGTGACAACTCAACAGAATTACCCACATTCAAGGTCTTTCAACCAGTTGAATATAGGTCAGATCTGTCATTGACACACCAAGCTAATCAGATCGGCTTCTTTCTTCATAACTTCGTTAGATCGGCTAGCAACTATGACTTACGAGCTTGGCATAATGAGACTTCAGTAGCTCGATCCTCAGGAGTTCAGAAAGCTTCTTTGGGAGCTCGGTTGGTGTAAAATACCACAAATCAATTTCTATAGAATAATATCTCTATTATTCTTTAAATAGAGAACTTATTATTGAAAAAATTAAATTAAGGATGGATGGTTAGGGATTAACCTAGGTTTAAATCTTATGGTGTTAAATTAAACTTAACCTAGGTTTAATACTTAATCGGTGGATCCGTTTCTTCCTTAAACCCATCTGTTTTCTCGCCGTCCAGCATTTCCTCCCTGAGCATTTTCACTAGTTGCAGCTTTTCTCCCATTCTTCGCCGATTTCTTCCCATCGCGAGAGCAGATCTCCTCACCTTCTCTTCTTCTCTGAAATGGCCAGTTGTCTACGCTCTCCTCTTTCTCACCGCGCGACCTCTCTGCTTCATCGCCCAGATTCTGATCCCTTCCATCCCAACAGTTCATCGGTCGTCTTGAGCAAGGGATTGGACGACGTTGTTGCCATAGTTGGCTACCTTGTCGTTGGTGAGTCTAAACCCTTCTCTTGGGCACTCATCGACCCTTCTGTGCGAGCTGATCAACGACATGGTCGTCGCGGCAGGGATCTTTTGCCATGGATCATGTGATGATTGTTAGTCATTGGGTTCGATCGTTGGGTTCCTTAGTAGATCAAGCTAGGGGATAGCTCTTGTTTCGATCTTGATTCATTTTTCCCTGCGTTGCAGCAGTATTATGTTGATCCGGGTTGGCGGCTGCGGTTGAGATATAAGGTATGCCATCGTTGTAGTTTAGTCTTTTGGTATCTATTTGTATTATCTATTCGGATCCATTTGTTTCCTAATGATCTGGGTTGGATAGCTCTGTTTGCTTCATTTTGTGTGATCTGTGAGTTTCGGTAAAATACGTAGGGTACTCTGTAGATGTGAGGAATTGCGATGTGTTTAGTGGTATCATGTGAGGAGCTGGATCTGGAATTGCAGTAATCTTGCTGGCTATTGTTTCTGTAGTTGTGTTGGATATATTTTTGGTTGGGATGTTTTCTGATCATTGTGGTTGAGGGGATGTGGATGTCGATTGGCCAGCTAGTTGGACAGGGTAGGCTTCAACGGTTACATAGCTGTGTGTAAGTGAAGCAGCGAAGGGTAAGTTGTGGGTTCCCTCAACTCAGTCAGATTTCAATGTTCCTTGATGTAGAATTGTTGGTAGTGAGTTGATCGGGGATACATTTTGGTTGTGCTCTGTTATGGAGCTGTGAATAGCTTGAGTGTGAGCTAGTGTGAGCGGGTTGAGGGTGATCTATGTGGGTAGAAGCTAAATGGATTTGGAAGGTTGATGTATGTGAGATTTGGTTGTTGTGAATCGACCATGGATAATTAGGGTTCCTAATTCGTATTCGGTCAAGGGATGTGAGTATAAGAATGTCATATTAATTCATTTGTATATTTGTCGGGTGCTTAAACTTAACCATGGTTGCTAATATGTGCAGGTTTGAGATACGAGAAAGGTCTACGACTGTGAGGATTTTTATTACGAGCTTTGTATCAGGTGGATAATTTCCTACCCTGGTCAGGTAGTAGTTAATCCTGATGCATATGATTTCACGTTGATGTCACTTAGATCTTGACTCCACTCTAATTTTTTTCTGTTGCTTGATACTTGTCTTTGCACTTGATAATGCTCTGTCATTGTTGTTCATTTCCTTCATCATTGTTGTGAATTACAGATGTTATGGTATATGGACCTATAGTGGTTTACCATTGTGTACGTAGCTAAGTTCGGTTGTAGATTTGAATCGTGAATCATCCAAAGGTGGGCGACGTAGAGTTGATTTTTATATCATATCCTTATGTTGCATATATGTCTATTACTGATCATGTATTTGTGTATGGTCGTGTGGTTTGTCGATAGAGTGTCTCTATGGACTGGAGGTCCTACTTGGTTGTTGTCAGTTGTGTATGCCTCTATATAGGATAGAGAATGTGTTGTGGGCGTATGTATGTGCGATTGTGCATTCATTCCATTTACATGCATGTCGGCGACTTGGTCTCCCTTGTGGTTGAGAGGGTCGTCAGTCATCCTTCCTCTCCGGTTACTCATGGCAGGAGTAACTGGTGTGAGGGCAGAGCATTTATTTTGCCGCACTCACCCACTATTGATAGTGGTAGTTGGAGTATCGTGCAGTTGTCTTAGGTGTGTGACACTCGACCACTCATGGGTAGTGACAGTCAGAGTGCCCAGCAACAGGGACCCCCGTTGTATAGCCTATAGCTTTTTTGCTCATTGCTACTTATTCATACTACCCACTCGGTCACTCGAGAGTAGTGGTTGTTGTTGAGTTGGGACAGTTGTTATGTCGTGCCACCTAGTCCACACTAGGGTCGTGGTAGCGAGTAGGGTGTGCAGCCATGACCATGCATATGCATTATCGTGGTTGATGGCATTTATATATATATATATATATATATATATATATATATATATATATATATATATATATATATATATATATATATATATATATACTCGTTGTGTTGTTGCATTTGTTTGAGCTATGTTTGTTGCATTTGGTTGTACATCATCTTAGATGCTACTTGCATATTCTATATGTTCGTGTATGGAATATCAATGTAGAGTTGGTTGGACTGTTGTATACCTTGGACTAGTATCATGATGTGGCAAAGGATGGACCAGGTTCATTGTTGTATTTGACATAGAATATTAGTAAGACAGTTTGTTGATTATAGAGATAGTATTACACTACCATATCGTATGTGTTATATATATATATATATATATATATATATATATATATATATATATACTCAGGTTGTATGAGTTGCATAGTTGCAGACCTTCAGGTATGTCAGTACCTTATGTTGTTTTATTTGATCAATTGGTTATACAGTAATTATATCATACTGGTGTATATCTGTTGTACCTTTTCACATTATATTGTTGATTATCATATGATATCTGATATGCATGCACTATTTTTCTTATTATCGCTAAGTTTTATACTCACCACCACATACCCTGGATTTTCTTGTCGTCCAGGTAACATGTAGCAGACTTCGTGACGGGCTTGGAGCATTGCTAGTTTATTTCGTCTCATCTCACATCCGAGGGTCCAGACTTTGATTTTCATATGATTTTTATTTTGTTATGATCTTCGATTCATATGGTGGTTATAATGTTGGACATTGTTAGTGTTGCACTTGTCTTTCTGGTTTTATTATGGTACTTTCCTATTTTGTGGTTAGTCATACCGGTATGCAGCCTTGTCGAGTGTATAACTCTATTGTGATGATTTTTCACTGTGACTTTAGTTTTTATACATCTATATGTAGTGTGGTTGTAGCCGAAAGGCTTTGTATCAACAGAGTATTGTATCACGTACAGGGGAGATGCTATCCGTTTATCGGGCTCGACATACTCTCGGGGTGTGCCAACTTTATTGGTATCAGAGCCAAGGTTGCGATGTCGTGCAATAATGTTTTTCGTTGAGTTTTGGATTCTCAGGAGTCAATTTGTTTTGGTTTTGGTTTTGGTTTTGTGAGATGGGATCGACAGCGGCATGAGCTCCGAGAATAACGAAGTAAGAATTCTTGATACCTTATATTCTGGTTAGATACTTATTTGAATTGTTCAGCAGGTGTTGACAGACGAAGATATGACACCTATTCAGACTCGTAGTAGGGGGCGTCTACAAAGGCAATCAGCCCGAGTTGTGGGACATGAGACTGCTACGATTGAGCTTGTTACTCAGGAACAACCTTGTCATCCCCATACCGAAGGTTTGGAGTCTCAAGATCAGTATATACCACCAACTATGCCGGTACCTGCAGATTCTAGTTGGCTCAATAATAAAGCACGGATACTTGTACTGGCGCGTTCGACCAAGGATCGGCTTACTCTGTTTCGACGGAAGTCTAATCCATGGATCGCTCGTGCTTGGCTGGATAATTTGGAGAACACTTTCGAGTACGTGGATTGTACGGACGAGGAGAAAGTGGGCTTAGCTACATACCACCTTCGGGATCAGGTTGTTACTTGGTGGAAGATGTAGAAAACCCTACTCGGGGAGTGTGAGATTACATGGTCAATTTTTCGAGATGCTTTCTAGAAATAATATTTTCCTTCTGCATTCTCTATAGCTCATCGTCAGGAGTTCTTGAGCCTGAAGCAAGGTGATCGATCGGTTATGGAGTATAACACGGAGTTTACCAGACTTGTGGAGTTTTGCCCTCATCTAGTGACTCAGGATGGAGATCAGATGTTTCAATTTACACAGGGTCTAGCTGCATATATTCGGCCCAGAATGTCTGGGTCTTCTATTAACTCTTATAGAGAGGCCTTGGATCGAGCTATTTTATTGGGATGACTTCCCAGTAGATTTCGAGGGAGAAGGATATTGAGAAGCAGATGTCCCAGAGTAAGAACCCGAAATAAAATTCATCAAATCAGACTCGGAGGAAGCAGGATCAAAAAGGAGCTACTCGAGGTACTGCAGAGGGGTTATCTAGAGTGCAAAAAGGGAAGCGCCCAACTTCTGAGTATTCTAAAGGTTCTCAAAAGAGTCGTAAGGGCCAGAACAGGACCGGATGTTATAGATGTGAATCTGAAAGTCATAAAATTTCAGAGTGTCCCTTGGAGCAGCCTGTTTACTATTATTGCAAGCATCCGGGGCATACCAGTCGGGAGTGTACCTTGAGAGCACAGTTGGAGTTTTCAGATAACTCTAACAAGGGAAAGAAGTCTAGCCAGCATCAGCAGCAGCGGACAACACCAGGGACACAGGCGTATGGTCAGAAGCAACTAGTACCCCCACAAGCATAGCTGTATCACATACAGGGGGTGCCTCTTCAGTGATGGCGATGGCTATTTAGTATTCTGCATCTCCAGTGATTTACTATCCAGGGGTACCTACATAGCAGTTGCTACCAGCCATCTCTCAGGGATATATTATGCCTGTACAGTCGACTCAGCCTTCAATACCATAGAGCTAGATTCAGCCTAAGTGGAGGCACACTACACTTCATCCGGGATGCAACCATCAAATGTGGAGGCTGGACGTGTTTATGCTATAACTAGAGAGGAGGCACAGCGGATTGAGGGATCAGTCATTCAGGGTATGGTTTCAGTTTATTCAATATATGTTGATACTTTGATTGATACTAGTAGTTCACATTCATTCGCATCTAGAATATTTTTGGATAGAATTGGAAGGATTCCGATGGTTCGTTCTTGTGGGTTAGCAGTATCTTTGCCATCAGGAGAAGTGCTGACTGGCCATCAAGAAATCAAAGGTTGCCCATTAGATTTTGATGGTCATATTCTTACAGTGGACCTTCAGGTGTTGAAAATGGTGGAATTTGATATCATTCTCGGCATGGATTGGTTGGCTACTTATTATGCTACAGTGGATTGTAGAGCAAGAGTAGTGACCTTTCGACCACCGGATCAACCTGCATGGAAATTCGTTGGTACTAGAGATGGAGTGTCCATTATATCTGCGTTACAAGCTCAAAAACTATTGTCTCAGGGTTGTCAGGGTTACTTATTGTCTTTGGTCAAAGTAGAGAGCGAGGGACTAACACCCCTCTCAAGTGTGCGGGTAGTCCGAGAGTATCCGGATGTGTTTCCAGATGAACTTCCGGGCTTGCACCCTCAAGGCAAGTGGAATTTGCAATAGAGGTGATTCCAGGAACCGCACTAGTATCAAAACCTCCTTATCATATGGCACCAAAAGAACTAAATGAACTTAAAGTACAACTGCAGGAGTTGTTGGATAAGGGATTCATTCGGCCTAGTGTTTCTCCATAGGGAGCTCCAGTGTTTTTTGTCAAAAAGAAAGATGGATCATTATGGTTATGCATTGACTATCGACAATTGAATGCGATAACTGTAAAGAACAAATATCCATTGTCAAAGATAAAGGATTTGTTTGATCAACTTAAGTATATCTGTGTGTACTCCAAGATTGATTTGCGCTCAAGATATTATCATCTTTGGATAAGAGATGGGGATGTTCAGAAAATAGCATTCCACACTCGATATGGGCATTACGAGTTTCGGGTGATGCCATTTGGTCTCACTAATGCCCTAGCCACATTTATGGACTTGATGAGCTGGGTATTCTTGAGGTATATAGATCAGTTTGTGATAGTATTCATAGATGATATTTTGATATATTCTCGATCTGAGGAGGAGCATGATCATCATCTTCGGATTGTGTTGGAGACGTTGCGACGAGAGCATCTATATGTCAAGTTCAGTAAATGTGCATTCTGGTTATCCTCAGTGGGTTTTCTTAGACACATGGTGTCTAACAAAGGTATTTCTGTAGATCCCTAAAAAATCGAGGTGATTACCAGTTGGGAGTAGCGAAAATCAGTTCAGAAAATCCGTAATTTCCTTGGTCTGGTCGAGTATTATCGTAGATTTGTGGAGAGATTTTCCAAGATTGCCACATCACTTACTCGCTTGACCCGGAAGCGGATCAAGTTCACTTGGTCAGAGGCGTGTGAAACTAGCTTTCAGGAGCTTAAGCAGCGGCTAATTTCTGCACCAGTGTTAGTGATTCTTTCTGGTGTTAATGGGATGGTACTATGTACTGATGCTTCTATCCAAGGGTTGGGAGCAATTCTGATGCAGTGCGACCGAGTGGTATCTTATGCCTCCCGTCAACTAAAGGATCACGAAAGGAATTATCCAATGCACGATCTAGAGTTAGCAGACATTATTTTTGCCTTGAAGATATGGAGACATTATCTGTATGGTATTAACTTTGAGATCTACACAGACCATAAGAGTTTAAAATATCTTTTCACACAGAAAGAACTGAATCTGAGACAGAGACGGTGGATGGAATATCTGAAGGATTACGACTGCACAATTCATTATCATCCAGGAAAAGCTAATGTAGTAGCGGATGCACTGAGTAGGAAGTCTCGTGGAGTTCTGACCAGTCATCTGACAGCAGTTACCAATCTAGTTCGACAGTTCTCAGAGTTGAGATTGTCTGAATAAGGTCAAACATCCCGGGGAGTAATAGTTTCTATGATTACCCAGTCCTCTATTATTGAGAAGATCAAAGAAGCACAAGTGAGTGATCAACATCTACAGTTTTTATGCAGCATTCCACTCAAGACAACAGATAGATTTCTCGAGTGACGAGAATGGAGTACTTTGTTACCGTGGGAGATTATGTGTTCCGGACTCGTATCCAATTAAGGAAGAGTTGTTACAAGAACCACATCTGTAAAATACCACAGAAAATAAAATAAAATAAAATTATTATTGGATAAATTAAATTAGTGATGCATGGTTAGGAATTAAACCTAACCATGGTTTAAACCTATTGGGGTTAATTATTTGAATCTAGGTTTAAATTGAACCAAGGGTTATTTGGGTTAATTGGTTATAGAAACCCAACCCGATTGCAAAAACCCGCTCCGTTTCCTTCCCATTAACGCCACGCTCCGCTTCTTCGGTTTCCCATCGCCGATCATTTTTTATAACCTCCCGAGAGTTTCTCCCTTGCGTCTTCTTCTTTTTCCCGATCGCGCGTTGATTTCCTTCTCTTCTCCCCGCGCGCCGCCCACACTCGAGCTCTCTCCATCGCCGCCGCTCCGCCTAATCTCCGCTCTTTCTCGATCTTCTCTCTCTGCCTCCCGCCGCACTCTCCCTCTCCTTTGCCAGCGGCGGCATACCCACCCCGACGCGATTGGAGGCGTGCGCTGGCGACGAGCGTGCACGTGGACGAGATAGGGTAGGTCAGCGGAGCCAGCACCATGTACTAATTTGGGGCTCAGATGTCTATCGGAGCAGACGGTGGCCTGGCAGCGACTGGGCATCAATAGGGAGAAGAGCGTCGGTTTGAGGGTTCTACGACCGGTGGTCGTCGGAGCTAGGTAAGGATTGGTTTTCATTCTTGCTTCAGACAAGATTTGAATTCTTGATGTGGTTTCCTTCGTTGAGCTTGATCCATTGATTTAGGGCAGCGGTGGTTGAGCGTCGATTTTCTGTCGGTGAATAGAGAAGCTGGGGAGCATTGTAAAATACTGAAATTTAAAATACGAAATTAAATGGCCAAAATTTCGGGGAAATAATCCTAGGGATTATTTTCGAGATTTTTAGGAATTTTTAGGAATTTTTCTGGATTTAAACGGACTCCGTACGAGATTTTTACGGGGATAAAATAAACAGGCTTTAGAGGGGTCTATTTAAAAGGGATTAAATACACGATAGAAAACCTAATTTCTAATTTCCCTTTTATTTCTTTCCCCGCCGCGACTTCCCCTTCGGCAGTTCGTCCGCACGACGTTCTCTCCGCCGACCGCCCATTTCTTCTTCTTCTTCCTCGTTTTCTCTCGCGCGAGCCCAACTTCCGCCGGCGCCTCTTCTTCGCCGGCGACGGCCTTCACTTCGCATCTACCGCCAGCAGCCCGATGCCAACCCTCTTTCTCCGTCGGCGCCCAAATTTCCGCCGTCGATCCCTTCTTCGCCGAGCCTTTTCCCCCCTTTCTCGCGCCGGCGGCTGCATTGTCGTCGGCCGGCGGGCCTCTGCAGCGCCCGATAGCGCGTCGCCTTCTGCATTGCCGCCTCTTCTTGCGGTGAGCCTTCTCTTTGCCTGTTGTCTTCTTCACTCTCCTCCGTCGTCGTAGCCTTCCCCTTCGCGCGGATAGATCAACGACGGTGAGTTTTGTTGGAGTAAACTATTTTAGGGCAGCAGGGGGTATTCGGCGAACGGAGCAAATTGGGAGGGTTGCTGGATTTAGGAGTGGTTCTTGGCGCTGGGAGCGAGTTGTTAAGATTGGCTGGGATGTTCCTGTTTGGAGAATTGCTTGGGTTGGTGTTTCACGGTTGTGGCCGACTGAGAGCGGCTGTGAGGGTTTGATTTGGAGGGTGTCGTGTGGTTAGGGTGGATGTGTCAATTTGTGAAAACAAGGGTTAGTCGAGTTGTGTCGATTTGAAATTTGAACTTGGGGTTTTGGGTTGATTCCGGAGTTATTAGGTTGATCGGTATGATATTTGGAGGATTAGGAATTAATTGGGTTAATTGGGTTATAAAGGAAATCGATTAAGTATTCGATTTGTTGTTGAATTGCTTTTTGGTGCTTAACTATAGTTATGCTATATGCAGGTTTCGGTCACGAGGCAGGTCCCCGGTCGTGACATTTTCATTCTTGCGGATATATATTCAGGCGGGTACTTTGACTTATCTTTTAGATATAGTCAAGTTGATATGTTAGTTAGGATAGCATGCAATACTTTTCATGTTTATATGCCTAGTATGCTTAGTGCCTACTTGCTACATGCATTTGATCAGTATGATTATATCTTCCTCGCTTTATTTGGATCATGGTTGCTTGGATTAGTTATACGCACTTATTGATTTTGCATATTATTCGGATGGATATTTGTAGTTGGATTTACATGCTTTAGTATCACCATCTTGCATGATTGACGGTTCCATTATTGTTGAGCCCGGCTAGTTACATGGCTCGCATACACCTTGCCACTCATGGGTTAGTGGTACATCGGGAGGTGTGTGCGATTGCTCTGTCGAGCTCCATTGGACCGCTTCTAGGTAGCGAGCGGCGTGGTAGCGGCGAGGATCCCTCCTCCGCCTATGACCGGGAGATGAGCTTAGCTCCCCACTATGTTTAGGCGGGAGGATAGGTGTACTCAAGATCCTCGTCCACTCGGCCACTCGGGAAGCATGATGGCGAGTGCTGATTATACTACCCACTCGGCTTCACCATTGCGTGAGGCGGTAAGCGTCGGGGTGACCATGTCATTTGCACGACATGCATTTTTTGCACGGATTGCATTTGTATTGTGTTTGCTGCATTATTGTATTGATGCCTTGGATGTTGCATATGATTGACATGCATCTGAGATTCATATTCTTATATATGTGATGACTTTATCTCTTATAGTAGGCACGTGCTCCTATATCGTAGGTAGGAGACTCGTAGTCTGATCCTTTTGCATTTATTTCTTGCTTACCATATATGGCATGATTAGTATTGTTAGCTATTTCTTGCTATTCATATCTACTATACATGAGTTCTTTGAACTCACCCGATTGATTATATCTATTTCGGGATGAAGCTATCGGGAGAGTCCATGCGCTAAACCCCTCGTCGTGGAAGTGTATTTGGTCTTATGGTTTTGGATGTTTGTATAGAGGATATGTTTAGGTCCCGATGTTTTGGTTATGTACTTGTGGAAGTTTGGGATTATTTGTGGTGTCCTTATGGACTATTCAATTATTTGGTTGTATGTTCCTGCCGGATGGCGGAAGGGTAAGTCTAGATATGATAGACTTCATTTATTTATTATGATGGTTGGCACGAGGCCTTATGATCTAACGTGTGTAGATGTGGTATGTTCGCGTCCGTGTTGACCGATGTAGTAGGGCCGTAGGCCTTGTATAAAATTGGTATTGTCACTGACAGGAGATGCCGGATTTTCGCGGAGACTCCTGGGCGTGACAATTTATTCGCATCGAGCGTAGGTTTTCGAGTTCCTTAGGGTCTTTGGGTTTATGGAGTTCGCCAAGTCGCGTTAACTGGTATTTTCGATTGGTACGGATTTACGATTGTTATGTTTGAAATTGAGGTATTATCGACGAGGTCAATATGGGGATTTACACATGTGACATCTCCAGACGGCTAACAGGTAAATAAATTCTAGAAAATTTTCTAGATTTAGTGCATATTTATATTGGTTATATTTGGTTATGCGGTGATATCTTGTTTTATCTAGTATTGTTTTAACTTGATATATGTTTAGATTTTTAGGTTGCTGGTTATGGTTAGCATATGGTTATAAATTGCTATTACTGCTATAGGTAGCTAGTTATCATTGTGATATGAATGATTAGCTATTTGGACTAGTATTAGGATTGGACTGGTATTGGGATTAGACTAGTTGAATGATATGACTAAGATGGATAAATTCGTAGAAGGCATGATGACATGATTATAACTTATGTAGTTTAGAGTATATATAAGCATCTGATGCTTTATTTTAGTATTGCCTTGACTTTGTTATGGCATGACCCTTTAGTTATACCCTAATTAATTTCAGCCATTGATTGTCATTAGTAGGATTATGTTGTCGTTTATTAGACAACGTGTTATGTGTTATTGTGGTGGATACCATAATTAAGACTGGTAGAGATAGAATAACTTAGATGAGGTTATTCGGTAGGAGCGGATTTCAGGAATGAAACAATATTAGTAGAACCCTAGGTGTTGGAACCCTAGGCGTAATAACCGGATGTGCATATTGGTATGTGATTACCCATTTACTGTTTCTGTGATATGGTGATCGGAGGTCGAATGATTAGGATGCGATTAATCCTTACTATATCTCCCATTCTTGGTTGAGAGAGAGAGTCTGCAGTAGAGTCTCTCTATAGGTAGGTGCTTTGTATACATGTGGTCTCTCATGCATGGTTGAGATGCGTTATTCGTTCAGAGTTGGTGATAATCGGATTCGTATGATGTCTGTAGCAAGATAGCTACTTTACGTCTTAAGTACCCACGAGATATGTTCGTGGTAGCAGGTTGGGGCATGCATGATTGAACTGGTAGGATGATATAATTTAGGCTTAACCTCTCCGCGGCTTGTTAGTAGAGGGGTTGCCCTTATTGGCCTTGATAGGCATTTCCTGTTAGTTAGGGCGAACCCTATGATTAATCGTCTCGACGTGATTATTAGTGGATTTATGATTTTGATCGACCTTGATAACCGATCATGTTAGAAGGGTTGGAACGCTAGAATTAACCATCTCGACTTATTTATTTATAAGTCAATGATTTTTTTTACCGACTTTGGTAAACATTTGGTATTAGAGGTGTTGAAACCCTCACTTGACCGCCTCAACGGGCTTAATTATAGATCGATGATCTTTGTCGACGTCAATGGTCGTTTTATACTGGATGTATTGGATAACCCGAGGTTTAACAACCTAGGATGATCGACTGCTCACGCGACCTATTGGTGATAGTATGCTAATGTCCGCAAATGATAATTAGATATTTATATACACCGCCTATCCACGCAGTCTCATTCGTGGTAGCATATAGTTGCGTAGACCGTGCTATTGCTTGTCCGCCATGGGTTACGCCTCGAGGTAGCTCATAGATAGTTTCCTTTAGTGAGAGCCACGAGACTTTATCGTGGTATCCGGATGAGCATTGTGGTTATGTATGTTGCGGGTATATTTGATATCTGTGATTAGGATAGGCATCGATATTGGTACTCGAGGTTGGGTTACTCTAGCTTGTTCCTCGTGACTTCCAAAGTAAGTGCATTATGATTATGCACTATTATCTATACATCCACGAGTGGTTGTACCCCTCCTCACTTATCCTCTAGGTTAAGCGATGGAGGACGTGTCCTCGCTGACCTACCTTTGTGTCGCTCAGAGAGTTTCCTTGCCGTGCTTGTCCCACTGCATCGTCGAGATGCCGCTTTGTTTACTTTATTGGTATTGCATTTTATTTATGCACTTTGGATTTTTGGTCGCAATTGGATTTGGGGTCATAAAACTATTTTACTTTGATTGATATATGTTTAGTCGTGCATGCATGCAGTTATTGAAATACTTATATTTCTATAACTATTTCGAGGTTTTTACTAGATTTGGTCCATGGATTCTGGATATTGTCACTAAGGGGCTTCCTTGTCATTTGGATGACGGATATGCCCCCAGGACGTGACCATTTTATTGGTTTGCGGTTTTGGTTTGTGGGTTTTGTGTTCGAGGATTTTCTTTTCCTTGGATTTTTGGGAGTTCTCGGGTTTTGGGACCAAGCAAGCTGAAGGATATCTCTGAGCTATAGGAAAGGTATTGTCTTTAGTGGTTATAGTACTTTTGTGGTTAGGAAAACTATTGACTTAGGAAAATTGCCCCTACTCATGGTCGTGGACGAGTTCGACGACGTATTGATCTTGAGGAATCTAATGATGATTTCGGAAGTACGGACTCTTTAGAGGTGCCGACTGATGTCAAATTAGGAAGCTAGGGATTTAGCTGCTAGCCATCGATTTGAAGGTCAAGGAGTAAACCCTCAGAAAATATCAGTCCATACTATTAGTGATTTGGTTATGGATAAGGCGTGTATACTTACACTGGTCAAGACGATGAAAGATCGTTTTACCTTATTATAGGAGGTGTTGGATGGGATATTTATCTATCCCAGTATTTCTTCTAGGGAAGATCTGGAACTCTTTGTTAAAAGAGAGATGGACCTTTGAGGTTATGCATCGATTATCGATGATAGAATATGGTAGTTGTAGAAGGAAATGAATATCCTTCATTGTGGAAAGATGATCTATTTAGATCAACTATAGGACATCTGTGTATACTCTAGGATTGATTTATGGCTATTGGTATGTTGATATTGTAGTGACAGTGTCATACAATTTTCATGGTTGTTGTGATGATTGTTATATCATGCCTAGAGTAAAGAGAATGCGATTGTATAAGCGGCGACAATTTCATACTTGGTATGAATTGTATGAGCTTTGATTGTCTTATTAGACTTATCGACGACTTAGTCGAGTCGAGGATTTGGGAAATCGTGTATTCGGACACGATTGGATCATTTGTGATGGTGGTAGTTGGAGTTGAGCACTTTCGACCACCGTAGATGATGATTTTTTTTGGTATTGATTTGATTATTACCATAGATATGGATAGGATGTTCTAGTGGTACTATACCGCCGACTGGTGATGGAATTTATTTGGTCTAAAGCTTGTGAGATTAGTTTCACAGCTCAGACAATGATTGACTTTACACCCGTGTTGTTTGATCATTCTCGGGTGGAAGGAAGGGTATTGTATGCGGATGCAATGTTTCAGAGAATGGAGCGTTTCTGATTTAGTTGATTGAGACGTATCCCATGGTTACGTCAAATGAGGAACTACGAGATGGGTTGTCATATATATATATGACGTGGACCTAGTAGGAGTTGTTATGTTGTTTTGTAGAGATGAGCAGATATGCTTATGAGGTTTTAGCTAGCTACTGTGTAGTTGCATTTGAATTTCGGAAGAGTTATTATTGATTCGGGAACAACAGATAGATTCCTGTTGTGATGATATAGAGCATTTACCATAGAGTTGTACTCTTGCTCTACCGGTTCGGAATTAGTGATAGTGTAATTTGTATGTCGAGGTGGCTAGATAGCTACTTGACATCTTGACCGCCACGAGTCCCGGCCAGGGTAGCATGTCATTGCTCGTAAGTAGTGCCTTTGACATTACTACGAGAGCCAAGAGGCTTGGTCATGATATTTTGATAAGTATTGCTGAAGATTGCAATAGGTTCTATATGTTGCAGATGTATCGGATTGTATTAGGAAAATAGTAAGTATTGAAACGTTCTCCATGGTGGAACAACATGCAGGACATAGTTGATTGTGCACCGTGTGCAAAGGTGTCAACTAGTATAGGTTGTATATTATAATCAGCAAGGTTCTGTTCAGAGATGGACGTGAAAGCCTAGTATGATGGACAGTGTTGGGAGATTATGTGGAATTCGGGAAGGACTTAGTATGATTAGCTAAGTCCGCTCATTTTCATTCGATCCATACGATGAGTTTGTTGGATCACTGGATAGGTTATATTATGGCGATTTCCAGGTTCATGGAGGATCTTTGAGTATCGTATGTGATAGCGATTGAGATTTACCTTAGGATTATGGTAAAGTCTTTAATGTGTCACTTGATATAGAGCTCCACTGGTACAACTAGGTACTTATTATAGGGTCGATATATGAAGATATTATTCATACATTGGAAGAGATGCTATAAGCAGGTGGTTTGATTTTAAGGGATATCAGTAACCCCACTTAGTCACTTGAGGTGTGACTTGTCTCCAGATGCTTGAGATGGTTATAGGGACATCTCGTACTTATATACTAGTAGGAAATTTGGGGACCAAATTTTTATAAGTGGGGGAGAATGTAAAATACTGAAATTTCAAATACGAAATTAAATGGCGGGAAATAATCCTAGGATTATTTTCGAGATTTTTAGGAATTTTTAGGAATTTTTCTGGATTTAAACGGACTCCGTACGAGATTTTTACGGGGATAAAATAAACAGGCTTTAGAGGGGTCTATTTAAAAGGGATTAAATACACGATAGAAAACCTAATTTCTAATTTCCCTTTTATTTCTTTCGACTTCCTTCTAGCTCAAGACGACGTTCTCTCCAGCCCATTTCTTCTTCTTCTTCCTCGCTCTCTGAGCCCAACTTCACGGCGCCTCTTCTTCACGGCTGACGTTCAGATCTATCGATGCCAACCCTCTTTCTCCGCGGCGCCCAAATTTCCAGTCGATCCCTTCTTCGCGAGCCTTTTCCCCCTTTCGCGCCTCGAGCCGGCTGCCGGATCGTCGTCCGAGAGCCGGCCGGCCTCTGCAGCGCCGACAAAGCGCTCTCGCTCGCTTGCCGCTCTTCTTGCGAGCCTTCTCTTTGCCCGCATGCCGCCTTCTTCACTCTCCTCCGCGTGCGTAGCCTTCCCTTAGCGGATAGATCAACGACGGTGAGTTTTGTCGAGTAAACTATTTTAGGGCAGCAGGTATTCGCAGAGCAAATTGGGAGGGTTGGATTTAGGAGTGGTTCTGGGCGCCGAGCGAGTTGTTAAGATTGGGGATGTTCTGCTGGAGAATTGCTTGGGTTGGTGTTTCAGGTTGTGGCCAGACGAGCTACCTGTGAGGGTTTGATTTGGAGGGTGTCGTGTGGTTAGGTGGATGTGCTACTGGAAAACAAGGGTTGAGTCGGAGTTGTGGTCAATTTAAAAATGAACTTGGGGTTTGGGTTGATTAGGAGTTATTAGGTTGATCGGTATGATATTTGGAGGATTAGGAATTAATTGGGTTAATTGTTATAAAGGAAATCGATTAAGTATTCGATTTGTTGTTGAATCGCTGGTGCTTAACTATAGTTATGCTATACGCAGTTTTGGCCACGAGGCGTGTCCCTGGCCGTGACATTTTCATTCTCGGATATATATTCAGGCGGGTACTTTGACTTATCTTTTAGATATAGTCAAGTTGATATGTTAGGTAGGATAGCATGCAATACTTTTCATGTTTATATGCCTAGTATGCTTAGTGCCTACTTGCTACTTGCATTTGATCAAGATATGATTATATCTTCCTCGCTTTATTTGGATCATGGTTGCTTGGATTAGTTATACGCACTTATTGATTTTGCATATTATTCGATGGATATTTGTAGTTGGATTTACATGCTTTAGTATCATGCACCATCTTGCATGATTGCATCTTTGGGTTAGTGGTACATCGGGAGTGTGTCATCGATTGCTCTGTCGACTCCATTGGACCGCTCATGGGTAGCGACGAGGCGGGCGTGGTAGCGGGCGAGGATCCTCCTCCGGCCTATGACAGGAGATGAGAGCTTAGCTCCCCCACTATGTTTGGGGCAGGAGGATAGGTGTACTCCGACAGCATCCTGTCCACTCGGTCACTCAGGAGCAGTGATGGCAGAGTGCACAGTTGTCATAGCCCTACCAACTCGGCTTCACCATTGCGTGTGAGGCGGCTGACTGGCGTCAGGGGTGACCATGTCATTTGCACGACATGCATTTTTGCACGGATTGCATTTGTATTGTGTTTGCTGCATTATTGTATTGATGCCTTGGATGTTGCATATGATTGACATGCATCTGATTCATATTCTTATATATGTGATGACTTTATCTCTTATAGTAGGGCACGTGCTCTATATCGAGTAGGAGACTCAGTGAGTCTGCCTTTTGCATTTATTTCTTGCTTACCATATATATGAGACTGTACTGGCATGATTAGTATTGTTAGCTATTTCTTGCTATTCATATCTACTATACCCGCAGAGTTCTTTGAACTCACCCCGTTGATTATATCTATTTCAGGATGAAGCTATCAGGAGAGTCCAGCTGCCAAACCCCCTCGTCGTGGAAGTGTATTTGGTCTTATGGTTTTGGATGTTTGTATAGAGGATATGTTTAGGTCCTGATGTTTTGGTTATGTACTTGTGGAAGTTTGGGATTATTTGTGGTGTCCTTATGGACTATTCAATTATTTGGTTGTATGTTCCTGCTCAGATGGCAGAAGGGGTAAGTCTAGATATGATAGACTTCATTTATTTATTATGATGGTTGGCCTGAGGCCTTATGATCTGCGTGTGTAGATGTGGTATGTTCCGGTCGTGTTGACCGATGTATAGTGGCCGTGTAGGCCTTGTATAAAAATTGGTATTGTCACCCGTACAGGGGAGATGCTGCCGGATTTTCGTCTGGCGGAGACTCCCTCGGGGCGTGACAAGCATCACCGCCGAAGTAGATGTTGGTGTCGGCAAACAGGGAGTAGGGAAGTAGATGTTGGTGTCGGCAAACAGGGAGTATTAAATAAAGTTCGACTTACTTTAAGGGTATCTTTTGAACCGGATGCGTATCCGTGGCTTGACTTGAAGGTAGCTTCGTAGTCCGAGTCATCCTCAGGTTCCGACTCAAGTTCAGGTTCGGTCTCCGTGTGTGACTCAATCGATTTCGCCATGAAGACGTGGTCTTCATCTTCTTCGGATGACGCTTCTTCCTCGGTTGGTGGTGGCTTGCTTGCGATTTTCTTCTTCTTTGATCCTGCAAACAAGGCTATACCCCTCTCGGGTTTCGAGTTGGACTGCTCATGTAATTCGAAATCAGAAAAGAGTTCATCTAACCTAATTTTAGAAAGATCCTTGGAGACCTTATATGCATCGACCATGGATGCCCACAAGGTAGTACTCAGAAACGAGTTTAGAACATACCTTATAAGGTCGCGGTTTTCGACCTTTTGCCCGATTGCGTGTAGGTTGTTGACTATGTCCTGGACTCGGGCGTGAAGTTGGGTCGCGGACTCGTGTTCCTGCATTTTTAGGTTATATAGTTTATTGAAAAGAAGATCACGCTTACATACCTTGGCTTCATCGGTCCCTTCGTGTAGCTCCACTAGTTTCGTCCAAAGATCTTTTGCGCTTATGAAGGGGCCGACGCGATTTAGCTCCTCCTTGGATAGGCCGCATTGGAGGATTTGTGTTGCCTTGGCGTCGGCTTCGACTTGTCATTTTGTCGCAATGGTCCATTGATCATAATCCAAGGAGTCACCCACTTCATTAGTGTGAAAGCTGTTTGGATTATGATCCACATATCGATTTGGGTTTTGAGAAAGCATTCCATCCGACCCTTCCAATAACGGAAGTCATCTCCGTTGTAAAACGGAGGTCGGACGGTGCTAAAACCCTCGAGATGGGCCATTAGAACAAAAGACACAAATAGACGGAGACGAAGAAACTAACAATGACAAAAACACGAAAACAAGTACCAAGACTCGCGTCTTGGATTAGTAGTGCGGGAGAAAAACTTAACAAAGCAAAATAAATAAAAAAAACAGAATTAAAAGAAAAATAAATCTGTAAAAAGGCTAGATTGGTGGTTTCACCAAATCTTAGCAACCCCCGGCTCTGATACCAATTGTTGGATCGATCGGATCGCTAGAGGGGGGGTGAATAGCGATAGAAACTTTTTAGTACGAATTCGTTTTAAAAAAAACTTATATGCAGCGGAAAGATAAACAAAACAAAAAGTAAAGGAGACAATAGACACAAGAGATTTGGTTCAGAGTCAAGGCTACTACTCCAAGGCCCTAGTGGTCCTTGACCACGACGAGGGCAACCATTAAAGAACTCCTCGTTGGAGGTAGGAGTTAGACGGATACAAAAAGCCCGAGGTAGAAGGACACTCCCCCTCTCCTCGTTATAATGAAAGCTTTACTAAAAGGAATAAACTGAAATATAATTTAGAACTTTCGTTACCGACGACTTTAAAGGTTGGAGGTTGAAGCTCTAGTCGTCGTCTCGGCAGCGCTTCGTCGTAGGGATGTCGGAGAGTCGGAGCGTATCGGAAGCACTTGGAAGCTTTTGAATTGATGAAAAACCCTAGGTTTGGCCCTCCTTTTATAGCCTTTGAGCCCCTCATCGAATGGGTCTTTAGCCAATCACAAATGGGCACAAAACCCCTTGAAAAATAGTGATAACTTGGCCATCATCGGTCGGTGATTGGCATCGATCGATTCGATTCCGGGCGATCCGATTGTTTGTGTGATCGAGTCCTCCAGTAGCGTGTGATCGGTGATGCTAGCTGCAAGGCAAGGTTAGCTCAACAAAAACATAATTTCGATGGTCGTCGACCATCCGATCTCGACCTAGACCATCTATAAGAAGTCTTTGGTCGGATCTACGCTTAAGATCATCCCCATAAAGAGGATACGACCTTACTTATGCTCGCACACACGAGCTTACCTCAGTACTTTACGTGTTGCTTTTGCTTCCGGCCTTCCACTCAATTCCTTCGGCTCCCTCCGAAGTCTCTTGAGTGTCGCCCGACCACCGCGGCTTCCTCCGGGTGTCGCTAGCCTTCAGCTCCAGCGTTGAGACTTTTCTGCACACTTGATTTAGCTCATGAGATAACAATATATGCTTAACTTTGTATCGTTTGCTATAATCAAAACTTAGTTTCGACTTAGGTGCCTACTGCACCAACAGAAGTGACTCTGTACAAGGGTTTAAGAGTTGGAGACCGATACGCAAATATTGCAGGTCAACTTAATAGGGTCAGAAGTCTCTGACTATTGGATAAAGGAGCAAGATCAGAGTCATAGGCTTTGAGCTATTTTCCGATTATAGAAGACCAATTGCAGATCATCAGGATGTTCTTGTGCACCACAGCGAAATTCGAACAATGACTCCAAAGGGATTATGTGCGTGCAGTGCAGATCTCGAAGACACATGAAGTTGGATTTTTTTTTGTTGTATCAGTTCATTTGTTGCTATTGTAAGCAACCAGTACAATTGAGGAGGTATACTCTGAAGACTCAGTTGAAGACTATCGATGGTATTCCGGGAGGATGATGCACCATCTTGACAGCAAAGATCAGCACCGAAGATTGGGTTATCTGATCAGCAACCACCTACTACCTCAGGCATGGTTGGAGTTCCTTGATACTCCCCTTCAGCAGAGATCAGCACAGAAGCAGCATCAACAGCAGACATCTTAGAAGATTCAGCAGACAATAACAGTTACCTCTAGATGTGATTGAATTTGTACAGAGGAGAGAGTATACGATGATGGTCGTATCTATTTTGTATTCTACAGTTGCAGCTCATAGGATTTAGGGATGGGATCGATAGATAATTGATCATTCAGGGTTCCTATACATCGACTTATGGGTCGGTGGTATCTCTACCGTTAGGTGAGATGTGGACCAACAATTAAGAAGTTAAGGGATACCCTTAGACTTGGATAGACATATCTTTACTGTAGACCTATCCTTACGGATGGTCAAATTGTTGAGATTATGGTATGATTATGTCTCTAAGATGTGCGAATAATCCGAGAGTATTCGGATGTAGTTCGGATGAACTCCTAGCCTTGCTGTTGCATAGACAAGTGGAGTAGGCGATCGAAATGATTACAGAAATAGTTCTGGAATTGAAGATCACATACCGAGTGATAATTTTGTTGGTATCAGTGTTGTTAAACACTATAGGAATTGGAAGAATGTAAGTCGTGATTATAGGAGATATTGGAGGGGATAATTATCTGTCCTAGTATTTCTCCTTGAGAAGATCCGAAACTCTTTGTTGAAAGAAAGATGGACCTTTGAAAGTATGCATCGATTATCGATGATGGAATACAATAGTTATTGTGAAGAATATCCTTCGTTGTGGATAGATGATCTATTGAGATCAGCCAAAGACACCTGTGTATACTCTAAGGTTGGTTTACGACTGGAGGGTTGATATTGTAGTGACATGGTGTCATACAATTATCATTGTCATTGTGATGATTAATATATATCATCAGCGTAGAGTAAAGGGGATGCAGGTGTGGGGAGATGACAATTTCATACTTGGTATGAATTGTATGGATTTTGATTTAAGTTGCTAGACTAATTAACGATTTAGTTGTCACTGGATTTGAGAATCGTGTATCCTGAACACGATTGGATCCTTTTGTAGTTGTTGGAGTTGCGTAACTTAGCCACTGTTGATTGTGGTAGTTGGAGTTGCGCACTCAACCACCATAGATGGTGGTTTTCCTTATATGTTTTGGTTAGTACTGTAGATGTGGATAGAATGTCTTAGCATTACTATACCACAGACTTGTTTGACAAAGGTGATGTTGTAAATCATTTAGTCGGAAGCTGGTGAAACCAGTTTACAAGACCTAGACGACGGTTAACTTTTACATGAGTATTAGTAAATTCTTCCGGAATGGATAAAAGGATGATGTACGTAGATGCATTGTTTCAGGAATCGGAACGGTTCCGATGCAGTTGAATGAGACATATCTTATGCCTACGTCAGTTAAGAAACTACGAGATAGTCTGTCATATATATGACGTGACTTTAGTAGTTATTATTTGGATTTGTAGTTGTATGGAGAAGAAGTGCTCATTGAATTTAACAAGCTACTGGGTAGCTACAATGGAGTTGCTGGAGCGCAAACAGTTGCAACAATTGCAAAAAAAAGATTGATCGCTATAGTCTTCCATGCACTTACAGCGTGTGTGGAGTGTATCTTGGATGGTTGATGGATTTCTCTTTTGAGAAAATAATTCCCCGTCTCTAACAAGGATAGTGGGTTCCGGAGTTGCAGTGTTTAAGAAAGAGTTGCTACAGGTGGCACATCATTTGAGATTTGATCTACATCCTGGTGGTACTTGGATGTATCGAGACTTGAAATGCTTATACTGGTGGAATGGTATAAAGAGAGTTATAGTAGATTTTGCTGCTCGATATTTAGTATGCCAGTAGAACCTACTGGCATCAGAAACTCGTTGGATTACTCTAGAAAATTTTGATTTCCAAAATGAAAGTGGGAGCATATCACTATGGATTTCATTGCGGGATTACCTAGAACCCATAAAAGACATGATGCGATTTGGGTGATCATGGATCGAGTAACCAAATCAGCTCACTTCCTTCCTATTCGTGGGTCGTACTCGTTGGATCATCCGGCAGAGTTGTATTGCCGAAAGATTATCAGATTGCGTGGGGTACTTTTGAGTGTTATATCTGATAGAGACCCGCGTTTTACCTTGCGATTTTGGCAGAATCTGCAGCAAGCTATGGGCAAAGAGTTTCGGCTCAGTATAACATTTCATCTACGGACAGACAGACAGTCGGAGCGTACCATTTAGACTCTGGAGGATCTATTAGGATCCTGTGTCATGGATTATGGAGGTAGTTGGGAGAATTATATTCCTTTAGTGGAATTTAACTATAAGAATAGTTATCCCTCATCCATTCAGATGACTTCTTCTGAGGCACAATACGGTAGACCCTGTAGATCTCCTGTGTTCTAGGAGGAAGTCGGGGAATGACAGCTGTTGGGGGCCACAGAGTATCCAACATGATGCGGAGTTGGTGCACGTCATCGGATGAGGGTTATTAGAGGTTTTGATTCTACCTCAGTCTAATGCGACCTATGAGGAGATTCCGGTGTGAATTCTTAGTCGCAAGGAGCGACAGTAGTGAGACAAAACCATCCGACTCATAAAAGTTGGATGACAATATCATACCGATGAGGAGGCTATCTGGGAGCTGGAAGATACTATCCGAGCTCGATAGCCTCAGTTGTTCACTTGAGAAATGTATGTGGTCCTTGCAAAAACTTCTTTAAAGAAATTTTGCATGTTAGTACGAAATTTGGGGACCAAATTTTATTAAGTGGAGGAGAATGTAAAATACCACAGAAAAATAAAATAAAATAAAATTATTATTGGATAAATTAAATTAGTGATGCATGGTTAGGAATTAAACCTAACCATGGTTTAAACTTATTGGGGTTAATTATTTGAATCTAGGTTTAAATTGAACCAAGGGTTAATTGGGTTAATTGGTTATAGGATTAAACCCAACCCGATGGCAAAAACCCGCTCCGTTTCCTTCCCATTAACGCCACGCTCCGCTTCTTCGGTTTCCCATCGCAGATCATTTTTATAACCTCCCGAGCGTTTCTCCCTTGCGTCTTCTTCTTTTTCCCGATCGCGCGTCAATTTCCTTCTCTTCTCCCCGTGCGCCGCCCACGCTCGAGCTCTCTCCATCGCCGTCCTTCGCCTGATCTCCGCTCTCGATCTTCTCTCTCGCCTCCGCGCGACTCTCCTCTCCTCTGCCTGGCGATACCCACCCGACGCGATCAGGCGTCGCGGCGAGCGTGCGCGTGGACGAGGGAGGGTAGGTCAGCGGAGCCTGTACCGTGTGCTAATTTGGGGCTCAGATGTCTATCGGAGCAGACAGTGGCCTGGCAGCGACTTGGCAGCAATAGGGAGCAGAGCGTCGGTTTGAGGGTTCTACGGCCGGTGGTCGTCGAAGCTAGGTAAGGATTGGTTTTCATTCTTGCTTCAGACGAGATTTGAATTCTTGATGTGGTTTCCTTCGTTGAGCTTGATCCATTGATTTAGGGCAGCGGTGGTTGAGCGTCGATTTTCTGTCGGTGAATAGAGAAGCTGGGGAGCATCACCGCCGAAGTAGGTGTTGGTGTCGGCAAACAGGGAGTAGGGAAAAAGGGGGTTGCCAGTTGTTGGAGATTGGCTGTCGGTTCAGTGGAGTTGCTGCCAACGAGGTTCAACTTCGGGTAAGCAAGATTGATTTCCCATTTGTGCTATGAATTCCATTCGGTTGAATGGTTGTGATGTACTGTGGGAGTTGCTCGGCTGGGTTTTTATTTGAGTTGTGTGTTGTGCGTGCTCTATGGAGATGGGGAGGGGTTGTGAAGCTATGCTGACGATAAAGGTGTGGCTGTGAATAGTCGAAAAAGGGGCAGTGAGGTTCTGTAAGTGTAACCATGGGTTGTGATAGAGCTGTGAATGAACGAATCGGTTAAGCTATGGTTTTTAACGAAGTGTTTTAAATAGTTAGATCCCTAAATAAGTGTGGCTGTTAATGATGCGGTTCTTGTCCACTAAGGGGTGAATTGGCAGTGAGTTAGAGATTTATCGACGATGGATGATTATTGGCATATTGAGATGTTGGTGCGTGATTTGTCTATATGCTGATTGGATAGGGATTCGTTTGTACTATTAATTGTCAGATTGGTGGGTTGTTAAGCACCATTTCAAGACTGGTAATTAGTGCTTGAGTGTGGGTGGCTGTGTGAGAAGTTGTAAGGCTGGAGTTGAGTGGTAAATGGGTTGTTGTGTCGTTGTAATGGCTGTGAAGTAGTAGTTTTGTTTGGGCTACGAATCGAGATATAAAGTTGATGTAGGATTATGATTTGATCCTAATATTAGAATTGGTATATGATTGGATCATATGTGTTTTGTTTGCAGGATTTTGGTTTGAGATATTCGTGGACGTGAAGACAATTGGTGTCTACAAAGCAGGTGGGTAATTCCTACCCTGGTCAGGTAGTTTAATGCATTCAGATTTAGATGCATGATCATCTTATATGATCATGTTACCTTGACTCCGTTCTTATTTATCGTATGCTTGATACTTTACCATCGGCTATTAACTCCATTGCTGCTATCATGTTTATTTTACCATGATTAAGAGTTATACATAAAGGTGATGTAAGTAACTTAGAATTTGTTTAAGTTAAATGCAAATAGTAAAGTCCGGATGACAACCTGATTGTATATTGGGCAAAAAGGTCATCCGTAGGTAGATAATGTCTTGAACCTAGGGTTAGTTCTAGTACCCTTAGGTTGCATGTTAGGGGAATGATACTTAGTGTGTCGCTATGGACCGGTGGTCCTAGCTTGTTATAATCAGATGAGTACGACTCTCTACAGGATAGAGAGTACATCCATCAGTTGAGTACGACTCTCTACAGGATAGAGAGTGCATCGATTAGATTGGTATGACTCTCTACAGGATAGAGAGTATTATGATCAGTTGAGTACGACTCTCTGTAGGATAGAGAGTGTGTCGATCTGGTTAGTATGATTCCCTGTAGAATAGAGAGTCTATGGTGGATGTCTGTATGTGAGACATTGCATTCATGTCATTTGCATGCACACTGGCGACGAGGTCTCCCTTGTGGTTGAGAGTGTCGCCAGTCATCCTGCCTTCATAGTTACTCATAAAAGGAGTAACCGGTGTGAAGGCAGAGCATTGTGGTGTCGCACTCTACCACTATAGATGGTGGTAGTTGGATTTGAGTGTCGTAGTCCTGCGTGTGTAGCACTTGACCACTCATGGGTAGTGACTGTCGGAGTGGCCAACAACAAGGACCCCATCATGTAGCTTACTCATTATGCTTATATGCTACTCGATCATACTGCTCACTCGGCCACTCGAGAGTAGTGGTTGGTGTTGAGTTGGGACAGTTGTCATGCTCGAGCCACCGAGGCCACACTGGGGTCGTGGTAGCTTTAGCGTGAGCCGACATAACCATGCATGCTGCATTGTCGACTTATGACATTTTTGCATATTGTCATATATATACATATATGCATGTATATATATATATGGATGATTATGATTAGTATACATATATAGATGCAGTCTATATATATATGCTTATTGTGATGTTGCATTTGATTATATTATGCTTGCTGCATTTGATTGTACATCATATTCATGCATGCTTCTTGCATATGTTATACTGATTGTGGGATCATTGGTATGTGTTGATGCACCATTAGATACCTTGACCTGTAGCTTGAGTATATTGTGAGTTGATCTTACTCTTCCTGTTATATATATGTTGGATATATGTTCAGGTTGGATCAGAGTAGCGTAGCAGACTTCAGGTATGTCTGTATTTTACATTGTTCATTTGGTTAGATGGTATATGCTTGTATTTATATACTATGCTGATATACCTATTGTACCTCTAGATTATGTTGTTGAAATACATGTGATATTACACATATACATATTTTTCTATTACCTGCTGAGTTTTACTCACCACCACCACGGACCCTGTGTTTTTCTGTCGCCCAGGTAACAGGTAGAAGACTTCGTGATGGCTTGGAGCACCGCTGACTGACATCTCCTCTCACCTCCGAGGCTCCCGTGTTTGTTTTGGGCTTTCCGTACATTGTGTTATGTATTTGGAGTTCGTGATGTACTATGTTGTAGATTCGGATTTTGTCGAGGTTTTGTGTTATTGTGATGTGTTAGTCATACCGGTATGCATGTGTGTAGCTTGTTGTATTATGTTTCCGCTGTGCTTTGAGTAGTTGTATTTACTTTATAAGTTATGTTGTTGTTGTGGCCTACGGGCCTTGTATTAACCCGAAACGTTGCCACGTACAGGGGAGATGTCGTCCGTTTTCTTTTCGGCTCGGCATGCTCTCGGGGCGTGACAACATCATTCGAGATTTGCTATACATACTGGTGGTACTAGGATGTACCGAGATTTAAAACGTTTATACTGGTGGAATGGTATGAAGAAAGACATTGCAGATTTTGTTGCTCGATGTTTAGTATGCCAGCAGGTAAAGGCTGAACATCAGAAACCCACTGGGTTGCTTCAGGAAATTTCGATTCCGAAATGGAAGTGGGAGCATATCACTATGGATTTTGTTACGGGATTGCCCAGAACCCATAAAGGTCATGATGCAGTTTGGGTGACTGTGGATCGGTTAATCAAATCCGCTCATTTCCTTCCTATTAATGGGATGGACTCGTTGGATCATCTGAAAGAGTTATACTATCGAGAGATTATCAGACTTCATGAAGTACCTTTGAGTATTATATCCGATAGAGATCCACGATTTTGGCAGAGTCTTTAGTAGGTCGTAGGCATAGAACTTCGACTCAATACAGCATTTCATCCGCAGACAGATGGATAGTATGAGCGTACCATTTAGACTCTGGAGGATTTATTGAGATCTTGTGTCATGGATTTCGGAGGCAGTTAGGAGGATCACATTCATTTGGTAGAATTCGCCTATAATAATAGTTATCACTCTTCTATTCAGATGGCTCTTTTCGAAGCTTTATATGGTAGACCTTGTAGATCTCCCGTGTTGTGGGAGGAAATTGGGGAACGACAGTTGCTGGGGTCACAGAGTATCCAGCATGATGCAGAGTTGGTGTGCATCATCAGACAACGATTACCAGAGGCACAAGATCAACAGAAGAGTTACGTAGACCGGAGGCGAAGGCCTTTGGAATTCTCATTAGGGGATCATATATTTCTGTGCGTTTCACCTACAAAAGGAGTCAAAAAATTTGGGCTAAAAAGAAAATTAACGCCACACTACATTGGTCCATTTGAGATATTGGAGGGAATTGGGGGTGTGGCTTACCGATTGGCTATACCTCTGACACTTGCGAGTGTTTATAACGTATTTCATGTTTCTATGCTGAGGAAATATGTGCCACATTTTGATCATGTTCTGAAAGAGTTATCGATTCCACTTCAGCCTAATGTGAATTATGAGGAGATTCCAGTGCGAATTTTCGATCGCAAGGAGCGTCAGTTGCGGAACAAAGCCATCTGACTTGTAAAGGTTGGATGGCAACATCATAATGATGAGGAGGCTACGTGGGAGCTGGAAGATACTATTCGGGCTTGATACCCACATTTGTTTACATGAGGTATGTGGTAGTTCAGAAAATTACTTGCATTAATTTTTCGCACTTAAATAAGAAATTAAGGGACCAAATTTTATTAAGAGGGGAGAATGTAAAATACCACAAATCAATTTCTATGGAATAATATCTCTATTATTCTTTAAATAGAGAACTTATTATTGATAAAATTTGTTGGTGCAATCGGCCCAGATCACGATTGACCGGACTCGAGTTTGACTCGAGCGATGTTTTGATATTTGACATAGAGGTTTGACATTGATATTTGATATTGATGTCTGATAATGTTTTAGGGAGATTGTTGGTGCAATCGACCCGGGTCATAATTGACTGAACTCGAATTTAACTCGAGGGGGATTTTGATGGTTGATTGGGGTTGACTATGTCATGGAAAGTCCAAGTCTTGAGTACTTGGCATGTAAAGTCCAAGCATGGGTCTTGGCAAGGAAAAGTCAAAGCATGGGTCTTTGCATGGAAAGTCCAACATGGGTTGGCAAGGGAAAGTCCAAGCTTGAGTCTTGACATTTGAGAAGTCCAAGGGGTTTGATATTGGCAGCGTAAAGTCCAAGCGAGAGTCTTAGCAGCATAAGTTCAATGGTTGGCGGCGTAAAGTCCAAGCGGAGTCTTGGCAGCGTAAGTCCAATGTGCCTTGGCGGTGTAGACACCGTTAGCATGACATAACGGATGGAAGCACCTGAAGGCTAGCGTATGGATGAACAAGTCATGGATGACTTGTAGGGATCCGATAGGCGCGAGGCTGACGGAGGTGGCTAGAAGGCTTATGTCTAGGCTACGGGTGATCTAGCAAGTATGGGGGCACCATACTTAGGTTAAAATCTCATGTTTGAGGTGTATCAGTCAACTGGTACTATGTGACAGTCGACTAGTGTGAGTCAACTAGGGTTTGACTGCGGGGAGTGCCCTAGCAGTCGATTGCCAGAGGTGGGCAGTCGACTGCTGGCCCGAGCAATTGACTGATCTGGTAATCAATCAACTGGTGCTTGGGATTTCGGGCACAGAAGGTTCTCCAGTCGAGTGATCAGCGCGACCAGTCGACTGATGGGTATGACCAGTCGACTGATGGTGTATCCATTGGATTTTTCCAGTGTGGATGTAGCCGTTGTCTCATGACAACATTGGCATTAGTCGACTGATGGTCCCGTGCAGTTGACTGATAGGCGAAAATCCAGCCCGATTGCAGATTATAAAAGCAGCTCGGAAGAGGAATTTTGGCAGTGATTTTCTTGGGCATTTTATAGCGATTTGCTAGTGCAAATCAGAGTCTTCAAGGCTAGTCCAAGGCAATCATAGATCAAGCAATCAAAAGATCTTGTAAAGTGATTTCCTTTACTTGTATTGCATTTCATATTTGTATTTGCTTGTATTTGATTAGTATTACTTTTGTAATCATTGTACGAAGTTTCTCCACCTCTGGATTGTTCCGAGAAGGAGTTATTATTGATTAGTGGTGTATGGTCGCATCGCTAGAGCTCGTTTGAGCTCGATCCGTGGAGTAAGAATCGTTCGGTTCTGAACCATGTTATATCATTATGTTTGCGTGATTGTATTCGTGTTATTGTTTTATTATTATTATTCCGCTGCGCACTAACACGACTTGTAGATGCAATTGCGATCGTAATCCATCAAGCAACACCGACGCTATTCACCCCCCCCCCCCTCTCTAGCGGTCACAACGGTCTCAACAAAATTAAATTAAGGATGGATGGTTAGGGATTAACCTAGTTTTAAAGCTTATGGTGTTAAATTAAACTTAACCTAGGTTTAATACTTAATCGGTGGATCCGTTTCTTCCTTAAACCCATCCATTTTCTCGTCGTCCAGCATTTCCTCCCTGAGCGTTTCCCCGAGTGATTTCACTAGCTGCAGCTTTTCTCCCATTCTTCATCGATTTCTTCCCAACACGAGAGCATATCTCCTCACCTTCTCTTCTTCTCCAAAGCGGCCAGCTGCTGACACTCTCCTCTTTCTCACCACATGACCTCTCTGCTTCATCGCCAAGATTCTGATCCCTTCCATCCCAGCAGTTCTTCGGCCCTCTTGAGCAAGGGATTGGATGACGCTGCTGCCATAGTCGGATGCCATGTAGTTGGTGAGTCTGAACCCTTTTATCTTTGGCACTCATCAACCCTTCTGTGCAAGCTGATCAACGACATGGTCGTCGCGATAGGGATCTTCTGCCATGGATCATGCGATGATTGTTTATCATTGGGTTCGATCGTTGGATTCCTTAGTAGATCAAGCTATGGGATATCTCTTGTTTCGATCTTGATTCATTTTTCCCTACGTTGCAGCAGTGTTCTATTGATCGGGGTTGGCGACTACGATTGAGATAGAAGGTATGCCATCATTGTAGTTTCGTCTTTTGGTATCTATTGGTCTTATCTGTTTTGATCCATTCTATTTTCCAATGATCTGGGTTGGATAGCTTTGTTTGCTTCATTTCGTGTAATCTGTGAGTTTCGATAAAATATATAGGGTACTCTGTAGATGCGAGGAATTGCGATTTGTTTAGTTGTATCATGTGAGGAGCTGGATCTGGAATTGCAGTAATCTTGCTGGCTATTGTTTCTGTAGTTGTGTTGGATATATTTCTAGTTGGGATGTTTTCTGATCGTTGTGGTTGAGGGGATGTGGATGTCGATCGGCCAACTAGTTGGACAGGGTAGGCTTCAACGACTGCATAGTTGTGTGTAAGTGAAGCAGCGAAGGGTAAGTTGTGGGTTCCCTCGACTCGGTCAGATTTCAATGTTCCTCGATGTAGAATTGTTGGTAGCGAGTTGATCGGGGATACATTTTGGTTGTGCTCTGTTATGGAGCTGTGAATAGCTTGAGTGTGAGCTAGTGCGAGCGGGTTGAGGGTGATCTGTGTTGGTAGAAGCTAAATGGATTTGGAAGGTTAATGTATGTGAGATTTGGTTGTTGTGAATCGACCATGGATAATTGGGGTTCCTAATTTGTATAAGGTCAAGGGATGTGAGTATAAGAATGTCATAGTAATTCATTTGTATATTTGTCGGGTGCTTGAACTTAACCATGGTTGCTAATATGTGCAGGTTTGGGATACGAGGCAGGTCCATAGCCGTGAGGATTTTTATTACGAGCTTTGTATCAGGTGGGTAATTTCCTACCCTGGTTAGGTAGTAGCTAATCCTGATGCATGCAATTTCACATTGATGTCACTTAGATCTTGACTCCACTCTAATTTTTTTCTGTTGCTTGATACTTGTCTTTGCACTTTATAATGCTCTGTCGTTGTTGTTCATTTCCTTCATCATTGTTATGAATTATAGATGTTATGGTATATGGACCTATAGTGGTTTACCATTGTGTACGTAGCTAAGTTTGGTTGTAGATTTGAATCGTGCAATTTAGATAAATCATCCAAGGGTGGGTGACGTAGAGTTGATTTTTATATCATATCCTTATGTTGCATATATGTCTATTACTAATCATGTATTTGTGTATGGTCGTGTGGTTTGTCGATAGAGTGTCACTACGGACTAGAGGTCCTAACTTGGTTGTTGTCAGTTGTATATACCTCTCTATAGGATAGAGAGTGTGTTGTGGACGTATGTATATGCGGTTGTGCATTCATTCCATTTACATGCATGCTGGTGGCTTGGTCTCCCTTGTGACTAAGAGAGTCGTCAGTCATCCTACCTCCCCGGTTACTCATGGTAGGAGTAACTGGTGTGAGGGCAGAACATTTGTTGTGTCGCACTCGCCCACTATTGATAGTGGTAGTTGGAGTAGCGTACAGTTGTCTTGGATGTGTGACACTCGACCACTCATGAGTAGTGACAGTCGGAGTGGCCAGCAGCAGGGACCCCCGTTGTGTAGCCTATAGTTTTTTATCTCATTGCTACTTGTTCATACTGCCCACTGACCACTCGATAGTAGTGGTTGTTGTTGAGTTGAAACAGTTGTCATGTCATGCCACCTTGATCACACTGGGGTCATGGCAGGTTGTATGAGTTGCCTCATTGCAGACCTCCAAGTATATCAGTACCTTATGTTGTTATATCATACTGGTATAGATCTGTTGTACCTTTAAATAATATATCGTCGATTATCATATGATATCTGATATGCATACACTATTTTCCTTATTACCGCTGAGTTTTATACTCACCACCACAGACCCTAAGTTTTCTTGTCGCTCAGGTAACAGGTAGCAAACTTCGTGACGGGCTTGGAGCATCGCTAGTTGATTCTGTCTCATCTCACATCCGAGGGTCCAGACTTTGATTTTCGTATGATTTTTATTTTGTTATAATCTTGGATTCTTATGGTGATTGTAGTGTTGGACTTTGTTAGTGTTGCACTTGTCTTTCTGGTTTTATTATGGTACTTTCTTATTTTGTGATTAATCATACCGGTATGCAGTCTTGTGGAGTATATAATTCTATTGTGATGATTTTCCGCTGTGACTTTGGTTTTTATACATCTATATGTAGTGTGGTTGTGGGCGAAAGGCTTTGTATCAATAGGGTATTGTATCACGTACAAAGGAGATGTTGTCCATTTATCGGGCTCGGTATACTCTCAGGGCGTAACAGCTGGTTGTAAGGATTTAAGAGATGTTAGAAGGGGGGCCAAGGCAGACCTCGGTGTGACCCCTCTGATGCTTAAGTTAGTGGCCAAAGAAAAATGGAAAAAAACAAAGAAAGAGAAAGCAGAGTGTTACTTTTTTTAGGGCCCTCCTTTTTTTTGTTCTTCTAATTATCTTTTTTATAGGAAGAGAAGATCGTGCTTTAATGGAGGGAAACTATAAAGGCATGTCATAATTGGGGAAAGAGAAACATGTCATAATGAGAAAACCAATAGACGTGCGGGGAGAAAAATACTTGTAAAGTAACTGTCAAACTTGTTTGGTCGATCAACTCTTGACAACTCTCTCAGATTGACGGTTGACTTCTTACCACTAGTCAGGTATCTTATTACCATATCAATACAGTACCCAATGATTTTGACTTTGCTTCTTGAATTTCTTTTGAGTGTGGAATTTCTTCCAGTAACATCTCTCATAGAACATTTACTTTTCTTCTTTACTTCTCCGAAGAATTCTACGGTCTTAGAGGTGTAGGAATATTGTGCTTGTGTGAATAATGTTTGAGTGATAAATAATGTGTGAAAGAAAAAGATAATGCAAATGCTAGGTGATTTAGAACTCCAAATCCCTATATTCGTGCCCCTGCTACATTTAGTGCAAAAACTTGAAACAAAATCACTAAACTAATTAGTTAAATTAAGCCAATAAGTTAGCCTCCACGACACAATATGAGGATAAGACCTCACTAGCATCAAACCTCAATAATTAAATAATCAAGAACAATGTCTAGATCTGATGCACATGAGCAAAATAAGAACTTCTAGACAATTCATACAAGTCCAACTCTCTTAAAAATATATATAATAAGCAAGAAGAGAAGGCAATATCAATCACACCCGACAATAAAAATCTATAGTAGGATGTAATTAGAAATACCAAACGAGTATCTCAAGATTTAGACCTTGAAAATGGCTAGTGCTTTTCCATACTGGTCAATTTCAAATGGTGTTTGGAGATCTAATATGGTTGTAAATATGGTCCTAACAGTTAAAATTCTATCGTGTTTTGGTTGTTCGATAAAAATGTCTTGCAGACCAAATGGTACTTTTGGAGTTCTAATATGGTTGTAAATATGGCCCTAGCAGATACATTATTTGGAAAAAAAAAAAACCTTCTCAAAACTTACTTTTGTAAGCTTCCGCTTGAGTCTAGATTCTAGAATCCATTAATCACTACTCAACTGCTTGCCATGCTTAGTTGACTGCACTACCGTAGCGATTTAGAATTCCACTTTGCTATAATTTTACCCATTCAATGACTCCTTTTTAATCTCCTTTTTTAGCGTCAATAGATTGCTTTAGTCATAAATCAACTATTCACCCGAATAGAGCTTTCTAGTCATTGTGATTTTAACTTGAGTTGACTGTTATCCTCATCAATTGAGTATTCCAAACTAAAATTTCCTAAACAACCTTTTGTAATTTTGGGCTCTTCAATCGACACCCTAATCCCTCAAAACTAACCAAGCCACTTCAAAATCATTAATCAACTACTCTACTTCATTAGTCATTTGGACCTCTAATTCTAGCCACTCTAAGACCGAATTTGTGTAATCTCACGAGACCTCATATGTCTAGGACTTGAATTTGTATCATCTCACGAGACCTCATATGTCTAGGACTTTTTTTATCTGTCAAGCATCTGCTTCTCTATAATCTATCTTGACTTCCATCACTATAAACACCTATTGAATTTCTCTACTATTAAATGTCTAATCGATCCTACTTAGTCTTTTCCCTTACCATCTCTTTGTTGGATTTTCTCACATTTATCAAAACTTGTTAGATTTACAAATGTCTAGTCAACCCCTATCCCTTTGAACTTTGTCTATTGTCAAATATTTGATCAACATTGACCTATACTCATACAAGCAATACCCAATCATTCTTGGTCAACAACAAATAAACTCAAACATCAAACACATTCTTGGCCTATTAGGGCTATGTTGAGCTTGAATGCACCAATACCCAATTCATACATGTGACTACTTGTCCCATACAACATGGCTCCTTAAAACATGATTTAGTAACACTATAAGAAAATCTCAAATTAGAGACCGATTAAAAATCGATCTCTAATTAAAGATAGACTTAGAAATCAATCTCTAATTAGAGATTGACATAGAAATCGATCTCTAAATAAAGATCGATTTTAAAATTGATCTCTAATTTAGAGACTGACTTAGAAATCGATCTCTAAATTAGAGACCGAATTTAAAATTGATTTCTAATTGAGATTAATTTTTCTCACGGTTAAAAAAAATTGAATTAGAGACATACCAATCGATTGGTGTGGTATTGCGATTTTAGAGACCGATTTGAGATCAATCTCTAAATCCAATCGATTGGTGAATGAATTGGAGCATAGAATCATCATTTATCGATTGCTTTCATCGATTAAATTACACAAATCGATTGGTGTTAGAGATCGATCCTCAAAATTGGTCCCTAAATGAGCTTTTTTTCCCCTATTTTTTATCCCTCAGTGTGCTCGTACTCGATATTTCCTTGCCATCCCGAGCTCACCTCTCCCTTGCTCGGTCGACCAAGAGAGCGATAGTGTACTCGAACACTATCGCGCAAGCCCTTGGTCACCCTAGCTGTGGGTCTATACGTATATGGTGAGAATTTCGTGCACCAGATTATCTCTTCTATAAATAGTTACAATAGTGGCCAGAGATAATGACAACTTCATTTTCTCTACTTTACTACTACCACAATCAAACTGTAGCATTTGCCTTGTTTAGGTAAGGACAAAAATGTTATTTTTTATCCTTGGATGGACGGTTCAATTTTATAAAAAAAAACATCATTGGTATAAATTTGAAATAATACAAATGAAATCCATGGATGACTCAATAGTATAAATAGTTTGAATTTCTTCTTAAATTTATAAATTAAAAAAACTCTAAACTAGAGATCGATAATAAAAAGATATCTCATTTAGAGATCAACGTATTATTCGGTCTCTAATTTAGAGACCGATATCGAATCGGTCTCTAAATTAGAGCTCAATTTTTAAATCGATCTCTAAATTAGAGATCAATAACGAATTGGTCTCTAATTAGAGACTGATTTTTAAAGCGATCTCTAAATAAGTTTATATTTTAGAATTTTATTGTACCAAAAAGATCCGATACAACGTTTGAAAGCGGAATGCAGTCGAGGATAAAGGTCAATTCTTCAAAGTGCATGCTTAAAGTTTTGTGACAAGTTTGGTCTCGTTGAATTGTGTAATAATACGGAGATTTTGAAAGCAATATCGCTCAAAAGAATAAAACATTATCTACAAGATATTTTTAGTGAAGAATTAATTTTTAGCCATACGATCTCATTGGAATTCTTTTTAGATCCATTATAGAAAATTTGTACATACTTTAATAAGAGATTTAGTTTAATATATTTTGGTTCCTAGATTTAATCCATGTATTTTATTTCCTTAGTATATATAATTGACCGTCTTACTTATATAACGAAAGACCTTCTCTATACAGAAGATAATTTTGGGAGACCAATTTTCCAAATATTACTTAAACAACATGAAACTCAGTCTATTATCATATATACAAAGTACAAAATCATAGTATATTCAAACCCTTGAGTGAAACATCAATAAGTAAAACAAATCTGAGTGAATAATCCATGTAAGATCATATATTGAATTAATAGCAAGTTTCATGCAAATTGATTAATCTAAGAATTAATTGTCTACATCAATTATCAAAAGTAACAAAATATGAACCACATTACTATCTACATCAAATGTAAAAACAAAACAATAACAACACATACTAATCATTGTCTACATCAAGTGGAGATAGATCATTAACTGGTGGAAGTGGGGCAAGAGGAGGTTGACTCGACAATCGAGAATGCAACATCTTATACATCTCATGTAATATATCGGAAAAAAATATATATTATTTTAAATAATAATATAATAATATAATTTTTTAAATGAGATAAATAAAATAAAGCTATTTATTTATTTTATTAAAAGGGAATTAATTAATTATTAGTTTTAGTCGATAATTGTTGGATAAAATTAGAGTTGGTTAAGTCTAATTATTCATCCAAATCATTGATTAAGTTAATTAACCTTAAGATTAAAAAAAAACCTAGGTTGGGATTTTAATTAAAAAACTAGGTTTTGGATTTTGGGGTGGAATTCTTTTTTTCGTGCTCGTCGAATCACCGCACCGCAGCAGCTCTCTTCGTCGCCGCCTTCTCCCGCAAGTGTCGTTGCCTTCTCCCGCAAGCACCGCCGCCGCACGCACGCCGTCGCGCTGCAGCCAATCGTCGCCATCCCTGTGCGTCGAGCGCCCGCAACCGAGTTCGTTGTCGCTCCCCTTCGTGCGACCTAGCACGACGACGTCGTTGCACGTTCACCGTCGTGCACCCCGCCCTGCAGTGTCGAATTTGTTGTCGTCGTCGTCGCCCGTACAATCGTCGACCTGCGCATCGCGCGCACGCGGCCAACAGTCACAGCCTTCGCACGATCGCCGCCCTTAGTCCCTGTGCCGACTCACTGCCACCTCCGTCGCAGTGCCCTCCCACTTTCCTATGCTCGCGTCATGAACATTCGCCCTTCTCTTCTCTTCTCCGAGCTGGCTCATCATCATCACGCCGGAGATCTACACTTGCACTGCTGGTGGTTATCAGAACTAGAGTGGCAGGGGTTTTCTACCAGTGAACAGGGCAGTTGGGGGAAGTGTCGACAGGGAAGCCAAATTCAAGTATACTCTTGATTGCCTTCTTTTCTCTACTGTCCAGCGCGCTTTATGTGGATCGACATTGTTGTTTGATTTTCTTGTTGTCTGTCGATGAGTTTGATCCGTGGATCTTGCCTATGAGGGTCTATTTGGGTGTTTTGCTGGTTGTGAAGGGGTCAAATGAGTGGTTGTGAATTGGAGTTTTTGGTCGGTAGTGGGCTTGTGTTGGTGTTGCTTGGATGTGGCTGAATGAGAAGGGATTGTTGTGTGTTGTAATAACTGTGAATGGATCTGATGCAGAATGTGCAGTCGTGAGCGAGAGGAGAAGACACGAGTGGGTTGTTCCGGTGAATAGAATAGACTGTGAAGGCTGTTCAAGGGCTATGATGTGGCTGTGATTAGGTTGATGTCGGTTGTGCGACCGTAATTGGTATGTTAAGTGAGCTGTAAATGGTTAAATAGCTGTATGGATTTACTTAAGGTGTTAAATATACAAGTGGGGGTTTTTAATGTTGGTGCAACAATGTCCCAAGCATTTATATATTTTGATGTTTGGATAATCATCTAAGTTAGGCAATATTTTGTGATCTAATTGTGAACATGTTTAAGTGACAGGAAAATCCAAGTATGAAGACTTAGTAAAAGACAAGTCCAAGTGTGATCTTGGCAAAGAGAAGTCAAAGGAAAGGTCTTGGCGGCGTAAGTCCAAGCATGTAATCTTGGCGGCGTAAAGTCCAAGCAATCCTTGGCAAAGAAAGACCAAAGGCAAGTCTTGGCGGCATAAGTCCAAGCATGTAGTCTTGGCGGCGTAAAGTCCAAGCGTACTTTGGCAAAGAAGAAACCCAAAGCATGACGAAACCGAAGGAAGCTTTTGAAGGCAAGCGCATTGATGGAGTCGTGGACTCAGAGAAATCCTGGAGGCGCAAGGCTGATGGAGAAGCTAGAAGGTTAAGTCTAGGCTTAGGGTATGTTTTTAAGTATGAATTAGTCATACTTGGGGTGTGTCAGTCGACTGGAACATGGTGTCAGTCGAACTGGCCTTTAAGGTGCAGCATTAGAGGTCGAGGGCTAGCGATCCGATCGGGTTATCCTTGAATCGTGAGAGTCGTCTGAGACCGCCGACAAGCCGGCAATGATTGCCATTATTGGTAGTCGATCGCCACGAACGTAAAGGCACGTAGTCGATCGGCACGGCTACGGGCAAGATTCTCCGAATCGCCACTTTTGGCCCGATCGATAGTCTTCCCGTTGACGATGACGATGGCAAATCCCGCGAATCGCTATTCGTGTTAGAATCGATCGGTCGATGAAAGTCATCAGTCGACTGATAGACCTCCAACAGGAAAAAGAGGCTCTTTCCTATAAAAAGAGCCCAAGGGGAGCAAGAAGAGGCTAATGCTTATACTCTGATCATTTTCCTAAGCTCCCACAAGTTTTTCAAGCTTTCTAAGTGATCTTAAATCTTCTCCTCCTCTCTCTAAGCTCAAGTTGCATTCTTTGTAAAGAAGAGGAGGTTTTTGTTGTAAAGGAAAGCTTCTTAGTGGAATTGCTTGGGTTAATCCACCTTAAGGATCGCCGTGGAGTAGGAGCGTTATCTCCGAACCACGTAAAAGCCTTGTTAGCATTGTTCTTTCGTTTTTACTTATATTATCTTTGTTTGCTTCCGCTAATCATTCTTGTAGAAACGAAAAATGCTATTCACCCCCCCTCTAGCTTCCAAATGATCCCTAACAAGTGGTATCAGAGCCCGGATCGCATCGGAAGATCTAACCATCAACCGAAGCATGGCATTTCAAGAGGGATATAGTACGGTGAGGCCTCCATTTTTCGACGGCAATGACTTCGGCTATTGGAAAGGTAGGATGGAATACTACCTCATGAATGACATCGAAAATTGGTTTAGTATTGTAGATGGATTCGAAAAGCCGGTCGACGAATTTGGAGCACCACTACCGACAAAAGATTGGACAAGAGAGATGGCCAAGAAAGCACAAGCTAATGCAAAAGCAACGACCACACTTCAATGTGGTCTATCCAAGGAGCAACTTTCCAAAGTCGGGCCTTTCAACTCCGCAAAAGAGCTTTGGGAGAAGCTCATTGAATTGAATGAAGGTTCAAAGGAGACTAGAAGAGCCAAAAGAGACCTATTGATAGGTCAACTCCAAAGCTTCACCATGAAGACCAACGAGACCGTGAGTCAAATGCACGGTCGCTTCAAGGAAGTAGTCAACGGACTACATGTTATAGGTGAGAAGGTCGACAACCGAGACCTTGTAAGGTATGTATTACAAGCTTTCCCTAGAACAACATTATGGGTCTCAATGGTAGATGCTTATAAGGTCTCTAGGGATCTTTCATTAGTTAAGTTAGATGAGCTATTTTGTGAATTTCAATTACATGAACAAGCTAACACTTCATCCAAAGAGAAGGGTATAGCTCTTTTTGTAGGCAAGAAGGACAAAAAGAAAAAGGAGAAGAAAGAAGTATCCTCCTCATCCGAATCCGAGGAAGATTCATCTAGTAGTGAAGATGAGTTATCGGCAAGCGAGGTGGCTCACTACGTCAAGAAGTTTGGTGGGAGATCAAGGAAACTCACCAAGAAAGATGTGAGGAGGATGTTCCAATCCTCAAGAGGTAAGCCTTCAAATAGTTTAAATTCTTCATCTAATGTAACTTATTATGGTTTCAATAAGAAAGGGCACATCAAGCCAAATTGCCCGGAACTCAAGAAGAAGGAGAAGAAAGAAAAGAAGCATAAGGAGAAGAAGGATAAAAAGGAAAAGAAGAAGAAAGAAGTAATGGTGGCTCAAACATGGGACACCCTAAGCATGGAAGACACCTCCGATGATGAAGAAGTATGCCATGCCACCCGAAATCTAGCCCTCATGGCTTTAGAGGAAGAAGCCGGGAGCTCAAGCGAGGAGTCTTCTTCCTCTTCAAGCGATGAATCATCATCAAGTGATGATGATGAGGTAAATAACTCACCTAAAGTAGATTTACTTTACAAGACTATTGCATGTTTACAAAATGCTTTAAATAGATCAAAAAATAGGATTAAGGATCTAAAATTAGAGATAAAATCACTTAAGAGTGTAGATTCATCATGTGGTAAACCATCTAGTGATATTGATGAATGTACTCTTAGGGATGAAAATGATGAGTTAAGAAAAGAAATAGGTAAATTAAGAGCATGCTTAGAAAAATTCACAAATGGTTTAAAATACCTAGACATGATTATTAAGGATCAAAGGGGTATCTACAACAAGGCTGGATTAGTATATAGGCCTAAGGAAAAAGAGATAGCATTTACATCTCTTGTTAGTAGAAAATCAATATTTAAAAGCAAGGGGAGAAAGGAATGGGTACCTAAGAAATTTATAATTGATGCTAGTGGTCCTAAGATTTGGGTACCTAAGGATTGTATTTTTCACGTGATATAGGTAGAAGAATCAAGCTTGTGGATAGTTGATAGTGGGTGCTCAAAGCATATGACCGGGGATAAGAGAAAATTCTCCACTATCAACCACACTAGCAAAGGAAAAGTCTCATTTGGTAATAGCGGCAAACTTAAGATTCTAGGAAAGGGTACAATTGAGGTATCCCCCAATCTTGCCATTCATAAAGTGCTATTAGTTAAAAATATGAAATTTAATTTACTTAGTGTAAGTCAACCATGTGATGCAAACTTTGATGTTAAATTTGATTCCTCAAAATGTTTTATAAGACACAAAACTCAAAATGATTGCATGTTAGTAGGTTTTAGGAAATCAAATATATATTATGTTGATTTATCCTATGCTACTAATGCTTCCATTAAGTGTCTTAATGCAAAAGAGGAAGAAAGTTGGCTTTGACATAGGAGGCTAGGACACATAAACATGAAGAACATAGCCAAAATAACAAAAATGAAGTTAGTCAAAGGGTTGCCCAAAGTCAAATTTCTCAAGGACAAGATGTGTGATGCATGCCAAGAAGGGAAACAATCAAAAACATCACACAAAGGTAAAAATTTACTTAGTACCGCTTTACCCTTAAAACTTTTACATATGGATTTATTTGATTGCCATATTACCCCCTCTATGATTGGTAGTAAATATTGCTTGGTAATAGTAGATGATTTCTCTATGTTTACTTGGGTATTTTTCTTGAAAAATAAAGATGAAACCTTAGGAATAATCATAGGATTTAGCAAAAGAGTAGAAAATGAAAGAAAACTCAAAATCAACCGGATCCGTAGTGATCATGGTGGAGAATTTGAGAATTCTAATTTTTCAACTTTTTGCTTAGAACAAGGGTACAAGCATGAGTTTTCTTGTCCTAGAACACCCCAACAAAATGGGGTTGTGGAAAGGAAAAATCGTGCCCTACAAGAAACGGCTAGGACAATGCTTAATGCATACTCCTTACCTAGCTACTTGTGGGCGGAAGCGGTTAATACCGCTTGCTATATCCAAAATAGGGTATTGATTCATAGGTTTTTAGAAAAAACTCCATTTGAATTGTGGAATGGTACAATTCCAACAATTCATTATTTTAAGGTCTTTTGATGTAAAGTTTATATTTTAAATACCAAAGACAACCTAGGTAAGTTTGAGTCCAAAGTGGATGAGGGAATCCTAGTTGGGTACTCATCCATTAGTGTAGGATATAGAGTTTACAATAAAAGGACTCAAAAGATTGAAGAATCTTCAAATGTTCAATTTGATGAAACTTCCAATACATACCTTAGGAAATCCCCTATTGATGATGATATTAATAATGAAAATCAAGAAATTACCCAACAATTTCAAGATTTAATCTTAGGGGGTAATGATCAAGGGGGAGGATTGAATCAAGGGGAAGTAAGGGATGATTCTGATGATGAGCATAGGATTGAGGTTGATCATGATCAAAATCAACTCAATACACCTCCTAGAACCATAAGAGTTCATCAAAGTCACCCCTTAGATCAAATTGTGGGTGAATTATCTCAAGGAGTTAGGACTAGGTCATTTCATAGGGATCCCACTAGTCATATAGCTCTAATTTCTCAAATTGAGCCTAAAACAATCAAAGATGCATTACTTGATCCGGATTGGATCTTAGCAATGCAAGATGAATTGGCTCAATTTGAAAGGAGTCAACTATGGGAGTTAGTTCCTAGACTAAGTGAAAACACCATTGTTACTACAAGATGGGTCTTTAGGAACAAACTAGATGACCAAGGAAATATTACTAGAAATAAAGCACGATTAGTTGCAAGGGATTTTAATCAAGTTGAAGGACTTGATTATGATGAAACATATGCCCCGGTTGCTAGGTTAGAGTCCATTAGAATACTTTTAGCGTATGACTCCTATATGGGTTTCAAACTCCATCAAATGGATGTCAAATCGGCATTCCTAAATGGGTTTATTAAGGAAGAGGTGTATGTAGAACAACCTCTCGGGTTTAAAAATATGGACTACCCAAACCATGTATACAAGCTTAGGAAAGCTTTATATGAGTTGAAACAAGCTCCCCGGGCTTGGTATGAAAGATTATCATCTTTCTTAATTTCTAAGGATTTTAAAAGGGGTAGTATAGATCAAACTCTCTTTATAAAGTCAACATCTAAGGACATCTTTGTAGCCCAAGTATATGTTGATGACATTATCTTTGGGTCAACAAATGATGAACTCCTTCAAGACTTTATTCAAAATATGGAAAAAGAGTTTGAAATGAGTCTAGTTGGGGAATTAAATTTCTTTCTAGGATTGCAAGTCAAACAAACTAGTGAAGGTATTTATATTTATCAAACCAAATATGCTAAGGAAATGATTAAGAAATTTGGTTTGGAAAATGCTAAGGTGGTTTCAACTCCAATGACAACCAATACTAAAATAGATAGTGATAGTGAAGGAAAACAAATAGATCTTACACTTTATAAGAGCATGATTGGTAGCCTTTTGTACTTAACCGCTAGTAGACCCGACATATTATTTGCGGTTGGTATGTGTGCTAGGTATCAATCATGTGCTAAAGAATCTCATTTAGTTGCCGTTAAGAGAATTTTAAGATATATTAAAGGCATACTAAATGTAGGTCTATGGTACCCTAGGACTAGGTCTTTTGATTTGATTGGGTACACCGATTCCGATTATGCCGGTTGCAAATTGGATCGGAAGAGTACTAGTGGTGGATGTCAATTCCTTGGGTCCTCCCTAGTTAGTTGGAGTAGTAGGAAGCAACCTTGTGTTGCTTTATCCACCACCGAGGTCGAATATGTGGCTATGGGTGGTTGTGTAGCTCAACTACTATGGATGAAATATACCTTAGAAGATTATGAGCTATCTTACTCCAACATGAAAGTATTTTGTGATAATGTGAGCACCATTAACTTGACCAAAAATCCGGTGCATTACTCTAGGACCAAGCACATTGAAGTGAAACATCACTTCATTAGAGATCATGTGGCAAAGGGGGACATTGAGCTTAATTACATTGAATCTAAGTCCAACCTAGCCGACATCTTCACCAAGCCTCTCCCCGAAATAGAATTTTCATCACTTAGGAGAGAACTTGGAATGTGCTTTGTAGAATAGAAGTGTAGGTTTGTATGATCCCATAAAAAATCTAGGTTTTATACCTCTAACCATCTCACAATAGACCTAAGAAACCATGATTTATGTATTTAGCCACCTAGAAATCATGTGAGATGTTAGGAAGATGCACTTGGTTCATCATGCTTGTTATGATGCATTACCATGAGCCAAAGTGTCATCTAGAGACATTAATCCTTCATTGGACCAATCATTGGGAAGGCCTATGTATAATTAATGGGCATATAGCTCCAAGAATATGATTGGAAATGTCAAACTAAAATAAAATTTAAACTATGTCTATCAAACCTTGAGAAACAATTTTCTATTGATAAGCCAAAGTGATACAAAGTTTGCAAAAATATCATAACTTTTTGCAAAATCTCAAGATTGTGTCAATATCAAAATCTAGAGGTGATATATTTTTAAAATAATTTTTCCTTGATAGGAAATGATCTAACAATATTAACCACAAAATTTCGTAATTTTTTGATCCTTATTGAATTAATTATGAATTTTTATCCGCCAAAAAATTATCGGTGATATCGGATCATTGGTACTTATAGCCAGTTCGACTGATACGACGATATCAAACCGGGCTTACCCGGTTCGCCATCAGTTCGACTACCATTTATGGCGATCGCTACACGTAGAGCGCTTCGTATCGTTGGCGGTTCGGCCGATCTCCGTCGATTCGGCCCGCCATTTATGATGATCAAGCGCCACGCCTGGCGCTTCGTATCGACGATTGATCTCCATCGATTCGATTGCGACTAACAGCGATCGATGTCGCAGTTTTTAGGGCTTTCCACCGGTTCAACTCGCCAAAACTTCCCGATTTTCTTTCCTCTTCCTCTTCCGACGAACTTCCACCACACCTTTTAGTCGTTCTCCCTCGTTTTTCTGGCAAATTCACCGACCGGTGCTCCCATTTGAAGTGTTCTCCGACTCGAGGACCTCCTCTTGTCACCCTGTTCATGCCCTAGTCTCCACTGCAGATCGCTCGCTCGACTAGGGTTTCGTGGACACTCGCATCCGGCACTATTCTTTGATCTTTCACCATGCCGCCTAGGTAAACCTGTTGGATCGATCGGATCGCTAGAGGGGGGGTGAATAGCGATAGAAACTTTTTAGTACGAATTCGTTTTAAAAAAAACTTATATGCAGCGGAAAGATAAACAAAACAAAAAGTAAAGGAGACAATAGACACAAGAGATTTACTTGGTTCGTAGCCGAAGGCTACTACTCCAAGGCCCTAGTTGTCCTTGACCACGTACGGAGGGCAAACTACTAAAGAACTCCTCCTCGTTGGAGGTAGGAGTTAGACGGATACAAAAAGCCCGAGGTAGAAGGACACTACCCCTCTCCTCGTTATAATGAAAGCTTTACTAAAAGGAATAAACTGAAATACAATTTAGAACTTTCGTTACCGACGACTTTAAAGGTTGGAGGTTGAAGCTCTAGTCGTCGTCTCGGCAGCGCTTCGTCGTAGGGATGTCGGAGAGTCGGAGCGTATCGGAAGCACTTGGAAGCTTTTGAATTGATGAAAAACCCTAGGTTTGGCCCTCCTTTTATAGCCTTTGAGCCCCTCATCGAATGGGTCTTTAGCCAATCACAAATGGGCACAAAACCCCTTGAAAAATGGTGATAACTCTTGACTACTCGAGGCTGATCCTTTGACCAGCAGTCGACTGATGGCCATAATTGTTGGTGCAGTAGGCACCTAAGTCGAACCTAAGTTTTGATTATAGCAAACAATACAAAGTTAAGAATATATTGTTATCTCATGAGTTAAATCAAGTGTGCAGAAAAGTCTCAACGCTGGAGTTGAAGGCTAGCGACACCCGGAGGAAGCCGCGGTGGTCGGGCGACACTCAAGAGACTTCGGAGGGAGCCGAAGGAATTGAGTGGAAGGCCGGAAGCAAAAGCAACACGTAAAGTACTGAGGTAAGCTCGTGTGTGTGAGCGTAAGTAAGGTCGTATCCTCTTTACGGGGATGATCTTAAGTGTAGATCCGACCAAAGACTTCTTATAGATGGTTTAGGTCGAGATCGGATGGTCGACGACCATCGAAATTATGTTTTTGTTGAGCTAACCTTGCCTTGCAGCTAGCATCACGATCATTGGAGGACTCATTCAGTCAAACAATGACATCGTCGGAGGTCGCCGAATCGATCGATGCCGATCCCGATCGGTCGATGATGGCCATCACGATCAGTCAAAGGATCAGCCTCGAGTAGTCAAGAGTTATCACCATTTTTCAAGGGGTTTTGTGCCCATTTGTGATTGGCTAAAGACCCACTCGATGAGGGGCTCAAAGGTTATAAAAGGAGGGCAAAACCTAGGGTTTTTCATGAATTCAAAAGCTTCCAAGTGCTTCCAATACGCTCCGACTCTCCGACATCCCTACGATGAAGCGCTGCCGAGACGACGACTAGAGCTTCAACCTCCAACCTTTAAAGTCGTCGGTAACGAAAGTTCTAAATTGTATTTCAGTTTATTCCTTTTAGTAAAGCTTTCATTATAACGAGGAGAGGGGGAGTGTCCTTCTACCTCGGGCTTTTTGTATCCGTCTAACTCCTACCTCCAACGAGAAGGAGTTCTTTAGTAGTTTTCCCTCCGTACGTGGTCAAGGACCACTAGGGCCTTGGAGTAGTAGCCTTCGGCTACGAACCAAGTAAATCTCTTGTGTCTATTGTCTCCTTTACTTTTTGTTTTGTTTATCTTTCCGCTGCATATAAGTTTTTTTTAAAAAACGAATTCGTACTAAAAAGTTTCTATCGCTATTCACCCCCCCCTCTAGCGATCCGATCGATCCAACAATTGGTATCAGAGCCGGGGGTTGCTAAGATTTGGTGAAACCACCAATCTAGCCTTTTTACAGATTTATTTTTCTTTTAATTCTGTTTTTTTTATTTATTTCACTTTGTTAAGTTTTTCTCCCGCACTACTAATCCAAGACGCGAGTCTTGGTACTTGTTTTCGTGTTTTTGTCGTTGTTAGTTTCTTCGTCTCCGTCTATTTGTGTCTTTTGTTCTAATGGCCCATCTCGAGGGTTTTAGCACCGTCCGACCTCCGTTTTACAATGGAGATGACTTCCATTATTGGAAGGGTCGGATGGAATGCTTTCTCAAAACCCAAATCGATATGTGGATCATATGATCCAAACGGGTTTCACACTTCCGACTAATGAAGTGGGTGACTCCTTGGATTATAATCAATGGACCATTGCGACAAAACGACAAGTCGAAGCCGACGCCAAGGCAACACAAATCCTCCAATGCGGCCTATCCAAGGAGGAGCTAAATCGCGTCGGCCCCTTCATAAGCGCAAAAGATCTTTGGACGAAACTAGTGGAGCTACACGAAGGGACCGATGAAGCCAAGGTATGTAAGCGTGATCTTCTTTTCAATAAACTATATAACCTAAAAATGCAGAAACATGACTCCGCGACCCAACTTCACGCCCGAGTCCAGGACATAGTCAACAACCTACACGCAATCGGGCAAAAGGTCGAAAACCGCGACCTTATAAGGTATGTTCTAAACTCGTTTCCGAGGACTACCTTGTGGGCATCCATGGTCGATGCATACAAGGTCTCCAAGGATCTTTCTAAAATTAGGTTAGATGAACTCTTTTCCGATTTTGAATTACATGAGCAGTCCAACTCGGAACCCGAGAGGGGTATAGCCTTGTTTGCAGGATCAAAGAAGAAGAAAATCGCAAGCAAGCCACCACCAACCGAGGAAGAAGCATCATCCGAAGAAGACGAAGACCACGTCTTCATGGCGAAATCGATTGAGTCAGACACGGAGACCGAACCTGAACTTGAGTCGGAACCTGAGGATGACTCGGACTACGAAGCTACCTTCAAGTCAAGCCACGGATACACATCCGGTTCAAAAGATACCCTTAAAGTAAGTCGAACTTTATTTAATACTTTACATAATACGGTTAGGTTTTTGTCTAGGAAGTTAGCTAAGTCCGAGTCCAAGGTCGAGACCCTTGTTGAGGAGGTTAAACTCCTCAAACATGAGGTCTCCCTAACCTCTTCGACTAGTCGAGTTCAAGAGAAGGACTCAACTCGAGTTGAAAAGCTCGAAGTTGAGAACTCTCTCTTGAAAAGTCAAGTCGAAGATCTTAGGAACACGTTGGAAAGGTTCACTTCGGGATCCAAAGGACTTGACCTCCTACTTGGATCTCAAAGGGCCGTGTACAACAAGGCTGGACTAGGGTTTAACTCAAACACGACTAATAGGTCGTATATGTCGATTGTAAGTCGACATAGGAAACATGTCCAAGCATGGGTCCCTAAGAACCTTTTGATTTCAACTCTAGGATCCAACCCGTACTGGATTCCCAAGGACCAAATCCACTATGTGGATAGACCGAACCGATTCAACGGTCTAGGGGGAGCCAGTACAAAACATGTTTGTGCTTTAACTTAGAAATTGCATGCTTTAACTTAGAAAGTTTGTGCTTTAACTTAGAAATTGCATGTTTTAACTTAGAAAGTGTGTGCTTTAACTTAGAAATTGCATGCTTTAACTTAGAAAATTTGTGCTTTAAAACTTGTGAACTCACTTAGAACACGAACATAACCAACTAAAATTCTTCGAAAAGATTGAGCCTCGGGGAGCCTCTTTTCAAAAACATAACCAACTAAAATTCTTCGAAAAGATTGAGCCTCGGGGAGCCTCTTTTCAAAAACATAACCAACTAAAATTCTTCGAAAAGATTGAGCCTCGGGGAGCCTCTTTTATGTTAGACTAGGAGATAGTCTTAGGTGAGTCAAGTCATCATTTTCTTGAAAATGGCTTTGTCTAAGGAAGTGGTCGATGATCCGATAAAAGAAGGCCCCTGTGCCTCGCCACGACCTGGAAGCCATGATCTTGAAAAGGTAAACTTGACAAGCCTAGGTTTAAATCCAAATCTAACATAAAATTACTTGAACCTAAATGCACTTAATTAACTTAATTGGAAGTCATCTCACAAAAAACACATAAGTATAACATGATTGATCATATAGACACAGGTGAGATGACCTAGGTTTAACAACTTACAACCAATTTTTTTTTTTAAAAAAAAATCTAACATCCAATCCAACCACCTTGTGTGTAGGATCAATGGATGTTGGACAGCGGTTGCTCCCGACACATGACCGGGGATCAACTCAAATTCACAAAGCTTCGATTCAAACGACAAGGATCGGTAGCCTTTGGGAATAATGGCAAGCTCAAAATCATCGGATCAGGTGATATCGAGCTTAACTCGAATTTCGTTATTAAAAATGTATTACTTGTAGAGAATTTTGAATATAACCTGCTTAGCGTAAGCCAATTATGTGACAATAACTATAAGGTCGTATTTTTAGAAAATGAATGTGTAATTAAAACAAATAAAACAGCTAAAACAATACTCAAAGGAACTAGGACAAATAACATTTATACAATTAACTTAATCAAATCCTCAGCCAAATGTCTTATGACACAGGAAGAGGAATCATGGTTGTGGCACCGACGACTCGGTCACTCGCACCCAAGACTCGTCCACAAGATGAGTCAGAGTGGCTTAGTAAGAGGCTTAGCCAACCTCAACAACTTGGTTAATAAAATCTGTAATGCTTGTCAACAAGGAAAACAACCTAGGACACAACACAAGTTAACTAACCAAGAACGAACCTCAAGTGTACTTGAGCTCCTGCATATGGATCTATTCAATTCACATGGAGCCAAGTCACTCAATAGAAGTCAATATTGCTTAGTCATAATTGACGACTACTACAGGTTTACCTGGGTTAGGTTCATCAAACATAAAAATGATACCCTAGATCAATTAATCAATCTATTCAAATTAATCGAGAATCAAAAAGACCTTAAGGTTAAAAGACTTAGAAGAGATCATGGTGGTGAATTCGAAAATCAAAGGTTCACCAACTTCTGTAACCTAAACGGATACCACCATGAATTCTCTTGCCCTAGGACCCCTCAGCAAAATGGCCTAGTGGAACGGAAAAACCGAACTCTACAAGAAGCCGCTAGGACCATGTTGAACGAATACGACCTACCCGATAGGTTTTGGGCAGAAGCCGTGAGTACGACATGCTATGTCCAAAATAAGATCCTTATGGTAAAAAGGCACCTTAAGACCTCGTACGAGATTTATCACGATAAAATACCTAACATCAAGTACTTTAGGGTATTTTGGTGTAAGGTACATATCCTAAACACTAAGGATTACCTAGGGAAATTTACATCCAAAACCACGACCGGAATCTTTCTAGGATACTCGACTACAAGTCGAGCTTATAGAGTATATAACCACGACACCCTTAGAGTCGAGGAGACTATCAATGTAGTATTTGATGAAGTACCCGAACCTACAAAACCCTTAATGACCCCAAGTGTTGAGCCCACTGATACCAAACTCGTCTCCGACCCTGAGATCGAGTCTAATCCACATCAACAAACTTCTCTTGTCGACCAAGTGACAAGTGATCCGAGTCAAACTAGTGTTCAACCAAGTCACCCCATTGATCAAGCATTAGGTGATACAAACCCAACCCAATCTAGGATTCAGACTAACCACCCTATCGATCAAGTGATAGGAGATCCTAATCTAGGAGTTCGAACTAGAGCATCCTATAGGAACCTTAGTCAAATTTCCTTAATTTCAAAGATAGAACCCAAATCAATTGAACAAGCTCTTCTTGATCCCGATTGGATTATTGCAATGCAAGAAGAGCTAGCTCAATTTACTAGGAATAAAGTGTGAGAATTAGTACCACCACCTAAAGACAAAACGATAATTGGAACAAGGTGGGTATTTCGAAATAAGCTTGATGATAAAGGTGAAGTAGTTAGAAACAAGGCTAGGTTAGTCGCCAAAGGGTTTAGCCAAGTCGAAGGCTTAGATTACGACGAAACCTATGCCCCAGTAGCTAGACTCGAATCCATTCGAATGTTGCTAGCTTATGCCGCACATCGAGGATTTAAGCTGTTTCAAATGGATGTTAAGTCGGCATTCCTAAATAGATACATTAAAGAAGAAGTTTATGTTAGCCAACCCCCCGGATTCAAAAATCTAGATAAACCCGACCATGTTCTAAAACTTAAGAAAGCTCTCTATGGACTTAAACAAGCTCCTCGAGCTTGGTACGAGAGACTTTCAATCCATCTTAAGTGAAAAGGGTTTAACCAAGGCTTAGTTGACCCAACTCTCTTCGTAAAAACCTTAGGTAAAGAAATATTCATAGCTCAAATTTACGTAGACGATATAATTTTTGGAACCTCTAACTCAGCCTTACTAAACGAGTTCGTTTCACTCATGGAAAGTGAGTTCGAAATGAACTTGGTAGGCGAGTTAAGTTTCTTTTTAGGTCTACAAATTAAACAAACTAAGGATGGTATATACCTATATCAATAGAAATACACTAAGGAGTTAATTAAAAGATTTGGAATGCAAGACGCTAAGATAATAAACACCCCAATGGCGATTAATGTTAACATAGGAGAAGACCCTGAAAGTAAGTCCATTGACTTAAAGTACTATAGGAGCGCGATAGGAAGTCTCCTATACTTAACTGCGAGTCGACCCGACATCCTATTCGCAGTAAGTATGTGCGCCAGGTTTCAAACCTGTGCTAAGGAGTCTCACCTAACCCTAGTTAAGCGTATCCTTAGATATCTTAAGGGTACACTTAACGTTGGTATTTGGTACCCTAGATCTACGGAGTTTGAACTAATCGGCTACTCCGATTCGGATTATGCCGGTAGTAAGCTCGATAGAAAAAGTACGAGTGGTTGATGTCAACTTCTACCGAGTCTAGTGAGTTGGTGCAGTAGGAAGCAACACTGTGTTGCTTTATCTACCACCGAAGCCGAATACATCGCGATGGGTGAGTGTGTCACGCAGCTTCTTTGGATGAAGCACACCCTCCGCGACTTTAAGTTAGACTTTACGAATACTAAACTTCATGTAGATAACATTAGTTCAATTAATCTTACAAAGAATCCGATATGTCACTCTAGGACCAAACATATAGAGGTCAAACACCATTTCATTCGAGAACATGTGGCCAACGGAGCAATACAACTCGAATACGTCGAATCGAAGTCTAACTTAGCAGACCTATTTACTAAACCCCTACCCGAAGCCGAATTTAGTCTATTAAGACGAAAATTGGGCATGTGCGTAATAGAATAGGTACATGCAAATTATATGTTCTTACTACTATTTCTTTAATTTCATTTTTATGGAACTAGCATAGGACATACCTTAGATATCATGCACCTATAGATTTAAGGAGCCAGTACATCTCACAACACATAGGACTAATGTGTTTGTGTACTTAGCCACGTAGATGGGCGTGAGATGTTAGGACCTTACTCCTGGTTCCAGATGTAGAGCTAGTGCATCGCTATGAACCACGTAGTATAATCATACATACTAACCGACTCTGACCAGGACTGGTTGATCTTACATATCAATCAAGCCGAATATGAGTCGAACATTTTATAGATGAGCTTATTTTCAGTATATTATTTTTTTTATAAAAAATGGGGAACATGCTTGGACTTTAAATTTAACACTTATTTTGTTTTCCACACACCCCTTACTCTTTTCGATATATGGCAAAAGGGGGAGAAAAAGGCCAAAGTTAAGGGGTCAAAATTTCAAAAAAAAATTTGATAACTTAACTCTTACTTCATATTTAAACCAAAAGTTAAAACTTAGTTAACTTTTACCAAAAGGTCAAAGAATTCTTAACTTAAACTTATTTGTGTCATCTACGTTTTACTTAAACTTTATGTCGTTAATGTTTTACTTAAGGGGGAGAAAGGGCTTAACTAAAATGTTTTACTAAGGCCAACTTTAAGTAATGTTAATTACTTAAAGCAACCCTCAAGGGGGAGGATTAAGGTCTTTCTTCAAGACTCACCCTCGGTCAAGGGGGAGTACTTGAAGAAAATCCTTACTACTCCAACTTAATCTTCATATTTTTGTTTCTCATGCACATTATTACTCTTCATGCTTGCTATTTACTTAACTTTGTATGTGGGTTTTCCATAAATCAAAAAGGGGGAGATTGTTGGTGCAGTAGGCACCTAAGTTGAACCTAAGTTTTGATTATAGCAAACGATACAAAGTTAAGCATATATTGTTATCTCATGAGCTAAATCAAGTGTGCAGAAAAGTCTCAACGCTGGAGCTGAAGGATAGCGACACCCGGAGGAAGCCGCGGTGGTCGGGCGACACTCAAGAGACTTCGGAGGGAGCCGAAGGAATTGAGTGGAAGGCCGGAAGCAAAAGCAACACGTAAAGTACTGAGGTAAGTGTTGGTGCAGGGGCACTAGATAATCGAACCTGTGTTTTGATTATGGCAAAGACACAAAGTTAAGTTTACATCGTTATCTCACGAGCTAAATCGAGTGTGCAGAAAAGTACTAAAACTAGAGCTGAAGGCTAGCGACACCCGGAGGAAGCTGCGGTGGTCGGGCGACACTCGAGTGACTTCGGAGGGAGCCGAAGGAATCGAGTGGAAGGCCGGAAGCGAAAGCGTCACAGTAAGAATCGAGGTAAGCTCGTGTGAGTGAGAGATGGTAAGGTCGTGTCCTCTATACGAGGACGACCGTAGGCGGCGATCCGACTAAAACTTCTTGTGGAAGGTCTAGTCGAGACGGTTAGAAAGCGATTTATCATTTTCCGAGCTAACCTCTCACTGCAGGAAGTGGCGGTGACGATCATGCTGGACATGGAGCGCTGATCGGTGATGCCCATCAGTCCAATCGATGGGAGGCATCGATCGGTGATGGCGACGACTCGACCTTTGTGCTAGGTCAAAGCGGATAACGCTTGACGCGGCCGCCAGCGATAAAATTTGGAAAACTTCGTGATCCGTTCCAAAAAAAGGGAGACATATTCAGAGCCCAAAGTCTATAAAAGGAGGAGGATTCCAACTCCAAAGATCATCAAGTTTATTCATCAAGTGCTCCTACAACGCCAACGCTCCAACACCGTCATAACACCGACGCGACGACAAGTTCCGATCTTCTTCGTCGGCAGCAGTAGCAAGTAACATATTTTGATATTGTATTCTTTATTTTTATTCGTAACGAGGTGAGGTAGGCTTGTTGCCTCATCCTCATAATTTCGGTTTTGTGATCGTTGTCTCCTACCTCCAACGAGGAGGAGACGTTATAGTGATTTGCCCTCCGTACGCGGTCTAGGACCGATAGGGCCTTGGAGTAGCAACCGCTGGGTTATGAACCAAGTAAAATAAACGTGTCGCTTTATTTTCCGCTGTGTTTACTCAATTAATTGTCTACTCGAACGAAACGCCGAAAAGTTTTACGATCGCTATTCACCCCCCCCTCTAGCGACGCTTCTCGATCCAACAATTGGTATCAGAGCGGGGGCGCTAAGATTTGGTGAAACCACCAATCTAGCACGTTTTGGTTTTCTGTTCGTATTTTTTTGATTCATATTTTTTTTGGGTCTTTTTCCTCCCGCACTACTAATCCAAGACGAAGTCTTGGTACGTTTCTTTTGGTTGTGTGCTTGCAAGTTTTCTCTATTGAAGTGGGCGACGGTAAAACGGCCATAACTTTTCGCACAAGTGGACTCACATTACGATCTACATACCAAATCGAAGCTCTTAGAAAGATATACATTTTTTTACAAGGGTTAATCCTCGTAACAAACTGTTTCCAGCCCCAAAATCCAACGTTTAGTACCCTTTCGGGGACATCAAAGGTTGTAAGTTTCGAGTTTTTGTTAGTTTCTTATTTTCCTTATTTATTTCTGTTTATTTCCTATTAGTTCCCGCACTACTAATCCAAGACTAAGTCTTGGAATTCTCTTTGGTTTTTATTCGTATTTTGCAAGATATTTAATTGCTCACATTGAGGGGTATAGCACCACCCGACCTCCGTTCTTTAACGGAAATGATTTCCGTTATTGGAAAGGTCGGATGGAGTGTTTTCTAAAAACACAAGTCGAGACTTGGATAATAATCCAAACTGGCTTTGCTCTACCCACCAATGATCAAGGAAAGGCCTTGGATTTCAACAAATGGACAAATGCAACCAAGAGGCAAATCGAAGCCGATGCAAGAGCAACTCAAATATTGCAATGCGGCTTGTCCAAGGACGAACTCAACCGCATCGGACCATTCATTAGCGCCAAAGACCTCTGGAACAAATTGATTGATTTACACGAAGGGACGGCTGATGCTAAGGTATGTAAAAGAGATTTACTTTTAAATAAATTGTACAATCTAAAGATGCAGGATCATGAGACCGCCACCCAACTACATGCGGATCCAAGATATACAATCCGATCTTCATTCGATCGGGCAAGCCATAGAGAACCGGGACCTTATAAGGTACGCTTTAAATGCTTTCCCTAGGACTACCTTATGGGCATCCATGGTCGATGTCTACAAGGTCTCTAAGGACATTTCGAAGCTTAGGTTAGATGAATTATTTTCCGAGTTTGAACTTCATGAGCAAACTAACATGGTCCGGGCCGAGAGAGGTATTGCTCTACTTGCAGGACAAAGAAGGAAGCCACCTACTAAGCAAGTAGATGAACTCGAACCCAAAGACGAATCCGAATCCGAAGAGGAGGCCACAATAGTCAACATTGTGCGAAGAATAGTTCGACAAGAAAAAAGAAAATTGAAGAATGAGAACCAAAAGAAAAAGGGAGCAACGAAAGCCTTCCATGCAACTTGGGACAACAGAGAAGACATAGCTTACATGGCAAGAACGGAGGAGTCCGAGTCAGAATCCGAAGCCGAGTCCAACTGCAACTCCGACTCCGACCCCGAAGATTATTTCGAGAGAATCGAGAGAAAACTCAAAGCCGGACCAAAAGGGAAAGTCAAGGTTAATCTCTCTTTAATTAGTACGCTTTACAATACAATTAAAATGCTTAATAGGAAATTAACTAAGTCCGAGTCTAGGGTTGAGTCGTTACTTGAGGAGGTTGAAACCCTCAAGCAAGAGGCTACTCTAACCCCTTCAACTAGTCAAGTTCAAGAGGGAAACTCAACTCAAATTGAAAAACTTGAGGAGGAGAATTCTCTCTTGAAAGACCAAGTTCAAGAGGTTGAGGCTAGGTTGGAAAGGTTCACGTTGGGATCTAAGAACCTTAATCGACTACTTGGAACCCAAAGAGCCGTGTACAATAAAGCCGGACTCGGATTTAAGTCAAAGACTACGAATATGTCTTATATGTCTATCGTAAATCGTAGTCATCAAAGAGTCCAAGCATGGGTCCCTAAGAACTTTTTGATTTCAACTCTAGGATCCAACCCGTACTGGGTTCCCAAGGACCAAATCCACTATGTGGATAGACCGAACCGATTCAACGGTCTAGGGGGAGCCATTACAAAACATGTTTGTGCTTTAACTTAGAAATTGCATGCTTTAACTTAGAAAGTTTGTGCTTTAAAACGTGTGAGCTCACTTAGAATACGTACATAACCAACTAAAATCCTATGAAAAGATTGAGCCTCGGGGAGCCTCTTTTCAAAAAAAAAAAAACCAGTTAGACTAGGAAATAGTCTTAGGTGAGTCAAGTCATCATTTTCTTGAAAATAGCTTTGTCTAAGGAAGTGGTCGATGATCCGATAAAAGAAGGCCCCTGTGCCTCGCCACGACCTGGAAGCCATGATCTTGAAAAGGTAAACTTGACAAGCCTAGGGTCAAATCCAAATCTAACATAAATTTACTTGAACCTAAAAGCACTTAATCAACTTAATTGGAAGTCATCTCACAAAAACACATAAGTATAACATGCTTGATCATATAGACACAGGTGAGATGTTAAGGATAATTGAAATATAGTTAAAACAACCTCTTCAAAATACTACTTATTTTCTCAACTATTGTACTTAACAACTCTTAAAAGTTTAGCGCCCCCTACATCTCTTATACTTCATATATTTGACTAAGGGGGAGAGCAAACTAACCCTAAAGGGTTATATTACAAACCTTTAGATTATTGGTGCAGAGGGACACACCTCGAACCAATCTATCTAATTACTGCTAGACGCATGCTTGGACTCATAGCTGATTTATCTTGATGCATGCATATACCATATTGTCTTTAAACCCCTATTTTATATAACAAACTTCATTTTTACATAACAAACCCCAACGTTTGTTTTGATTTATGGCAAAAGGGGGAGAAGAGCGAAAGTTAAGGGGGAGTAACATAAAATTTATTTGATTTTGAACTAAAGTATCTCTTTCAAAACTCACCTAGGGTTAAGGGGGAGTTTTGGTTAAGGGGGAGTTTTTCAAAATGACATTCATCATTTACTATACTTGTTTTATGTTTTAATTTCCCTTAACTTTGTGTTGGTTTGCCATAGATCAAAAAGGGGGAGATTGTTGGTGCAGGGGCACTAGATAATCGAACCTGTGTTTTGATTATGGCAAAGACACAAAGTTAAGTTTACATCGTTATCTCACGAGCTAAATCGAGTGTGCAGAAAAGTACTAAAGCTAGAGGTGAAGGCTAGCGACACCCGGAGGAAGCTGCGGTGGTCGGGCGACACTCGAGTGACTTCGGAGGGAGCCGAAGGAATCGAGTGGAAGGCCGAAAGCGAAAGCGTCACAGTAAGAATCGAGGTAAGCTCGTGTGAGTGAGAGATGGTAAGGTCGTGTCCTCTATACGGGGACGACCGTAGGCGGCGATCCGACTAAAACTTCTTGTGGAAGGTCTAGGTCGAGATCGGACGGTTAGAAAGCTATCGTCGATTTATCATTTTCCGAGCTAACCTCTCACCGCAGGAAGTGGCGGTGGCGATGATCACTTTGGACATGGAAGCGATCGTGATGCCCATCATCGATCGGTGATGGGAGGCATCGATCGTGATGGCGATGACTCGACCTTTGCGCTAGGTCAAAAGCGGATAACGTTTGACGCGACCATGCGATAAAATTTGGAAAACTTCGTGATCCGTTCCAAAAAAAAGGGGAGACATATTCAGAGCCCAAAGTCTATAAAAGGAGGAGGATTCCAACTCCAAAGATCATCAAGTTTATTCATCAAGTGCTCCTACAACGCCAACGCTCCAACACCGTCATAACACCGACGCGACGACAAGTTCCGATCTTCTTCGTCGGCAGCAGTAGCAAGTAACATATTTTGATATTGTATTCTTTATTTTTATTCGTAACGAGGTGAGGTAGGCTTGTTGCCTCATCCTCATAATTTCGGTTTTGTGATCGTTGTCTCCTACCTCCAACGAGGAGGAGACGTTATAGTGATTTGCCCTCCGTACGCGGTCTAGGACCGATAGGGCCTTAGAGTAGCAACCGCTGGGTTGTGAACCAAGTAAAATAAACGTGTCGCTTTATTTTCCGCTGTGTTTACTCAATTAATTGTCTACTCGAACGAAACGCCGAAAAGTTTTACGATCGCTATTCACCCCCCCTCTAGTGACGCTTCTCGATCCAACAGTAAGCTCGTGTATGCGAGTGTAAGTAAGGTCGTATCCTCTTTACGGGGATGATCTTAAGCGTAGATCCGACCAAAGACTTCTTATAGATGGTCTAGGTCGAGATCGGATGGTCGACGACCATCGAAATTATGTTTTTGTTGAGCTAAGTCAAGCGATCAGAAATCGACCAATCGGTAAATCTTTGCATCGATCGATGATGGCCATCGATCGGCTTCGGTCAATGATCACCTCAGAGTAGTCAAGAGTTATCACCATTTTTCAAGGGGTTTTGTGCCCATTTGTGATTGGCTAAAGACTCATTCGATGAGGGGCTCAAAGGCTATAAAAGGAGGGCCAAACCTAGGGTTTTTCATCAATTCAAAAGCTTCCAAGTGCTTCCGATACGCTCTGACTCTCCGACATCCCTACGACGAAGCGCTGCCGAGACGACGACTAGAGCTTCAACCTCTAACGTTGAGACTTTTCTGCACACTTGATTTAGCTCATGAGATAACAATATATGCTTAACTTTGTATCGTTTGCTATAATCAAAACTTAGGTTCGACTTAGGTGCCTACTGCACCAACAAAACCCTCATCCCTGCTCACAGTTTGTTTGTTCCTATAATTTTGTTTCACTAACCGGTGCTTATTTTGTTGTCTTTGTGCATGCATCATCCCTAACCTACATTGTTTTTTTTCCGCACATTTAGACTTAAGCATTATGCTACTAAGCGTGCCCGGGTACCTCCGACCAACGAGGGCCCGTCAAACCCTCCACCCTCTGTTGATCCTAGATTTCCAAACTCCGCACTTGAAAGTGCCTTCAATAAAAATAAATTCCAACTCATTCCACCTTGATCAATGGATCCAAATTTTCTTAAAGACTACTTTTTTGATATTGTTCAAATCATCCAACACTACAAACTTGAATCATTAGTTTTTTGTGAACATCATGTAAATATCACTCTTCTTTCTGAATTCTTCAACAACTTGCGACCGGTTGGAGATGGGCTGAGATACCAGACTCGCGTTGCTCAGTGCGATCTGGATTTCAGCCCCCAGATCTGGACCGATTTTCTCGGATGTCTCTCTTTCGAGAATGATTTCATTTTGTATCCATCTTGGAGTGATCCTCTTCCACCTCCCTTTGAGGAGATTTCTTTAGATTCACTTCATACTACTTTCTATCACTCTCCTCGTCCTTTGAACATCAATCTATTTCAATCCCAAGAACTTTCTGCTTCTGACAATGTCCTTTATAAGGTCATTGCTCATTGTCTTCTTCCTATAGTTACCCATGGTTTGGCCTTAGTTCGACCTACACACTTCCTTCTCATGCATATCCTTCGTCAGTACTTAGACATTGATATTGGTCTCAACACCTTCCACTGCATCACTCATTTCATTAAGCCAAACAATGGAAAGGTTCATATACCTTTTGGAAATGTCCTTACTCAGTGGCTTAGCTCCGTAGGCATTGATGTCAACATAGGGGTCATTAAAGTCATGAATAGAAAATATGACCAGATGACTCGTCGGAGCTTCTCCTTGGCGGGCTTGAAGGCCGACAAAGGGTCCATTTTCTGGGACCCTTCACGACGACCAGAAGGTGGCACTCCGGCACCAGAGGATGCCGCTGCGAAAGGAGATGCTGAGGGTGTTGCTGAGGGAGCCGATGCAGAGGGGATTGCTGCAGGCGATGCTGTTCTGCTAGACTCATCTTTCATTGCCCGCTTCGATGCTTTTGCAGAGCGGGTAGATACACGTCTTGAGGAGCTGCGCTTGGGCCAATAGGAGCTGCGCTTGGGCCAATAGGAGCTTCGCCGGGAGCATCAGGAGCTCCTCTCCCTCGTGAGTGGGATGCATCGGCAGCAGTAGGACATTTTGGCGATTCTACGCCCTCCTACACCCGAACACCCACCTCCTCACGATGGTTCATCATCTGCACCGATGGATGCTAAGGATGACGATCGTTAGCTAGCATGTTTTTGTTAAGTTTCTTTTTGGCCGTATGTACGGTACAAACTCCACCTTGTGTAATGATTTTTTATTAGTGAAATGAAGTTGTGTTTAGTTCATTTCTATTAGTGCCTACATTACTATAATTTTTTATTTGTCAAGTTTAGAAATTGGGCATATAGTACTAAGTTATGAATATTGATACGATACAATCACACTTTTGCTTCATATTTTTGTCATTTTGAATATCGTATCAATCCATTAATCTGATGAGCATGTTTTTCATCTAATATTTTTCATATGTTATATTAGTCGAATAAAATGTGTATGCCGAGTTTCGTGATTTTTGGACATCCACAAAATTTTCTACGTATTTTTAAACCTTGACTAAAAAATTCGAATTTCAAATTTGTCTGATATCAGTCGACTGCCAAGGCCGGCAGTTGACTGATGTCAATTTCAGTAGAACCGGTGACACTGTTTTGGAATAGAAAATGGTTTTTCATCAGTTAAAAGGTTCAATTTTGGACATTATATGATTTCCACAGTATATACATGATAACTTGTATGGAAAGACGGATTTTCTTGATGCACTGGTTTAGGGGGAGCTACATCCCTTAATTCTATAATTGTTGGTGCAAGGCTTGGACATATTTGTCTATTCTATTGTTTATGCTTTGCTTCACATATTATTTCCACATCATAAATCATGTCTTGGATTAAGGGGGAACTTCATATCAATTTTATACCTTTGTTCAAGATGTGTCAATTATAATTCTTTCCTGCACTTATTGGATAAACTCTTCTCTTTTTGTTGTATGTCAAAGGGGGAGAAGGGATATTTAAGTTAGAATTCATATTGAAATATGTTTATATGCATATGTTAAAGACCTAACTTAAATGATTATCAAACATCAAAAAGGGGGAGATTGTTGGTGCAACAATGCCCCAAGCATTTATATATTTTGATGTTTGGATAATCATCTAAGTTAGGCAATGTTTTGTGATCTAATTGTGAACATGTTTAAGTGACAGGAAAACCAAGTATGAAGACTTGGTAAAAGACAAGTCCAAGTGTGATCTTGGCAAAGAGAAGTCAAAGGAAAGGTCTTGGCGGCGTAAGTCCAAGTATGTAATCTTGGCAGCGTAAAGCCAAGCAGTCCTTGGCAAAGAAAGACCAAAGGCAAATCTTGGCGGCATAAGTCCAAGCATGTAGTCTTGGCGGCGTAAATTCCAAGCGTACTTTGGCAAAGAAGAAACCCAAAGCATGACGAAACTGAAGGAAGCTTTTGAAGGCAAGCGCATTGATGGAGTCGTGGACTCAGAGAAATCCTGGAGGCGCAAGGCTGATGGAGAAGCTAGAAGGTTAAGTCTAGGCTTAGGGTATATTTTTAAGTATGAATTAGTCATACTTGGGGTGTGCCAGTCGACTGGAACATGGTGTCAGTCGAACTGGCCTTTAAGATGCAACATTAGAGGTTGGAAGGTTGTTAGCGATCGTGGGGTTATCGGTCCGAGTGAGAGTCGACTTCGGACCCGATCACACAAGGTGGCGGTCATTGCCATTATTGGCGATCGGCGCCATGAATAAAAGGCCGTAGCCGGTGGCGATCGGCCACGACGATATCGATCAACCGCCACTTTTGGTAGTCGACTGATAGTCTTCCCGTTGGCGATGACGAACACAAATCCCACGAATCTGGCTGTTCAGAAGCCGTTAGAATAGGCGGCAGTCGACTGATGAAAGTCATCAGTCGACTGATAGACCTCCAACGGGAAAAAGAGGCTCTTTCCTATAAAAAGAGTCCAAGGGGAGCAAGAAGAGGCTAATGCTTATACTCTGATCATTTTCCTAAGCTCCCACAAGTTTTTCAAGCTTTCTAAGTGATCTTAAATCTTCTCCTCCTCTCTCTAAGCTCAAGTTGCATTCTTTGTAAAGAAGAGGAGGTTTTTGTTGTAAAGGAAAGCTTCTTAGTGGAATTGCTTGGGTTGATCCACCTTAAGGATCGCCGTGGAGTAGGAGCGTTATCTCCGAACCACGTAAAAGCCTTGTTAGCATTGTTCTTTCATTTTTACTTATATTATCTTTGTTTGCTTCCGCTAATCATTCTTGTAGAAACGAAAAACGCTATTCACCCCCCCTCTAGCTTCCAAACGATCCCTAACATTTAATTCGTATTCGATAAAATGATGTGAATATAGAAACTATATAGTAGTAATTTAGCACGTTGTCGTGTGCTTGGATTTGATGGTAATCATGTTATATGCAGGTTTCGATCGTGAGACAGGCCCACAGGCGTAAAGACAGTTGGTATTCTTCATAGCAGACGGGTATCTTTGACTTATCTTCTTTTAGATATTGTCATCTTATTGTGCATTGTTTACTATAGCTAGTAGTAGTTTTCTATGCTTGTTAACTGTCCTGGTATGTCACTACCTAGTACGTATTTTAGTCATTTCATATGCTTATTATATTATGCTCTATCACTTTGATACTTGTTATTTGTTTATTTAGCACTAAAGTAGTGACATACCTTACATACGGGACATTAAATGAATAATGAATATAACTTGCGTGTGTACATAGACTTATGTACTTAGGTTATTTGATATGGGCTCCTATTGGTATATACCATAGGTAGCCATGAATTGATAGGTGTATCGTGCATTAGTGACATGCACCATCTTGCATTATTGCATGACTGGTGATCATAGGCTCCTCGGTAGGTGGTGATACTACTTGGTAGTTGAGCCCATCGTCAGTCACATTATCTATACACACAACCACTCGTGGGTTAGTGGTATTTTAGGTGTGTGTGTAGTTGCTCTGTCAGGGCTCCACGGTGGTTGCCCAAGTGATTTGTATTGCGACGTGGTAGTAGACAGAGTTCCCTCCTTTGTCGTGAGACGAGGAGATGAGACGAGGTGATGTCCCCCATATACATACTTGGGGTAGGAGGGTGATACTCTGTCAACATCCTGTCCACTCGGTCACATAGGTGTAGTGACGACAGAGTGCACAATTGTCACAATCCTACCCACTCGGCCGACACATATGACATGTCGGTGGCTTGACTGGCGTTAGGGGTGACACAGGTGATTGCATCATATGCATACGTTTTTACTATATGCATTGATTGTTGCACTTTTGGTTGTTGCATATGATTGTCATGCACATACAGGAGGTATTATATTGGTTGTTTTGGTGATTCTACATATGCTTGTGTGTATGTATTTTATGTCAGCCTAGATGATTCTGATATGTACAGTTTCAGGTATGTATTTTTATTGTTGAGTAACTATATCAGCATGATTATTATTGCTACTTATAGTTCACTATGCATGACTGTTAGATATCCGTTGAGTTTTACTCACACTGTTGATATCTCTTTTATTTTAGAATGAAGCCTTCTGGAGGGTCCAGTTGTCAGTCCCCTAATCTGACGACTCCGTCATTTGGTTTTCAGGCTTCCACATGTTTTTGTTGTCTCGAGTATTCTATGTTTCAAACTTGTAATACTTTATACTCATGGTTATTTTTGTGGTACTTGGTTATGTTTTTGTATGGTCTCTTTGTTCGATTGGTTTTGATTATGTGTGTATGGTTATGTATTCCTGCTCAGATGGCAGAAGGGGTAAGTCTAGAAGTTTTAGACTTAGTATATACTTGGGCAGTTGGCCTGAGGCCCTTATGTTATATGTATTGGGGTGTTGGGTCGATGTATAGTGGGTCGTGTAGGCCTTGTATACAGTTTCAATTGTTTGCAATATAGGAGAGGTGTCAGTCCGATTTTGTCGGACAAGTACTTCTCCTGGTGTGACAATTTATTTGCATCGAGCCTAGGTTCCGAGTTCCTAAGGGATTTTTGGGTTTTCGAGTTTGCCACGCTTGTGTGTCAATTTGTGCATTTTGGATTTTTATGGATTTTCGCCAATTTGGTGTTTCAAATATTTTAGAGTCATATTTCGACAAGATCGTATTGGGACTCAAGGCGATACAGACATCTCCAAATGACTAATAAGTGAAATTTTTGATTTCCTATCTGTAGTAATACTTGGGTAATAATTTAGCAGATATGAAATGAGGTGGGTGTGCACTCGTGTCGAGACGTGGTGCAAGGCAGCCACGCAAGTGGACATTGAGATCTCTGGCGATGGAGTTGCCAGAAAGGTCTATGGAGAATTAGCCTATCGATCAGGGTCAGACTTCACATAGTGTCATAGTGTAGTTGATTATCACATTCGTTTATTTCTCGGGCATGCCTAAGAGAGATTGGTAGACTATCCACCCTTAGGTCACAAAGATTAATGGTATCTCTACCCTCTGAGGATAAATTAGAAGTCACCCAAAAGGTTAGAGGAGGTCCATTAGATTTTGGCAGCGTTATACTACTGATAGATTTGTTGGTTCTCAACATGATCGAATTCAATATCATACTTGGCATGGACTGGCTGACAGTGTATCATGCCACTATGGATACACGTCTTGAGGAGCTGCGCTTGGGCCAATAGGAGCTTCGCCGAGAGCATCAGGAGCTCCTCTCCCTCGTGAGTGGGATGCATCGGCAGCAGCAGGACATTTTGGCGATTCTCCGCCCTTCTACACCCGAACACCCACCTCCTCACGATGGTTCATCATCTGCACCGATGGATGCTGAGGACGACGATCGTTAGCTAGCATGTTTTTGTTAAGTTTCTTTTTGGCCGTATGTACGGTACAAACTCCACCTTGTGTAATGATTTTTTATTAGTGAAATGAAGTTGTGTTTAGTTCATTTCTATTAGTGCCTACATTACTATAATTTTTTATTTGTCAAGTTTAGAAATTGGGCATATAGTACTAAGTTATGAATATTGATACGATACAATCACACTTTTGCTTCATATTTTTGTCATTTTAAATATCGTATCAATCCATTAATCTGATGAGCATGTTTTTCGTCTAATATTTTTCATATGTTATATTAGTCGAATAAAATGTGTATGTCGAGTTTCGTGATTTTTGGACATCCACAGAATTTTCTACGCATTTTTAAACCTTGACTGAAAAATTCGAATTTGATTATCGATATCGATCATTGCCATTTTTGGATCGTATATAAACGATGATTGGTGATGTCAATTTCAGTAGAACCTGACCTTTGTTTTGGAATAGAAAATGGTTTTTCATCAGTTAAAAGGTTCAATTTTGGACATTATATGATTTCCACAGTATATACATGATAACTTGTATGGAAAGACGGATTTTCTTGATGCACTGGTTTAGGGGGAGTTACATCCCTTAATTCTATAATTGTTGGTGCAAGGCTTGGACATATTTGTCTATTCTATTGTTTATGCTTTGCTTCACATATTATTTCCACATCATGAATCATGTCTTGGATTAAGGGGGAACTTCATATCAATTTTATACCTTTGTTCAAGATGTGTCAATTATAATTCTTTCCTGCACTTATTGGATAAACTCTTCTCTTTTTGTTGTATGTCAAAGGGGGAGAAGGGATATTTAAGTTAGAATTCATATTGAAATATGTTTATATGCATATGTTAAAGACCTAACTTAAATGATTATCAAAATTTCAAAAAGGGGGAGATTGTTGGTGCAACAATGTCCCAAGCATTTATATATTTTGATGTTTGGATAATCATCTAAGTTAGGCAATATTTTGTGATCTAATTGTGAACATGTTTAAGTGACAGGAAAATCCAAGTATGAAGACTTGGTAAAAGACAAATCCAAGTGTGATCTTGGCAAAGAGAAGTCAAAGGAAAGGTCTTGGCGGCGTAAGTCCAAGCATGTAATCTTAGCAGCGTAAAGCCAAGCGGACCAAAGGCAAATCTTGGCGGCATAAGTCCAAGCATGTAGTCTTGGCGGCGTAAAGTCAAGCGTGCTTTGGCAAAGAAGAAACCCAAAGCATGAAACCAGAAGGAAGCTTTTGAAGGCAAGCGCATTGATGGAGTCGTGGACTCGGAGAAATCTGGGCGCAAGGTGATGGAGAAGCTAGAAGGTTAAGTCTAGGCTTAGGGTATGTTTTTAAGTATGAATTAGTCATACTTAGGGTGTGCGATCATGGAACATGGTGTCGATCGAGCGGCCTTTAAGATGCAACATTAGAGGTTGGAGGGTTATTAGCGATCGGTGGGGTTATCGGTCGGTAGTGAGAGTCGACTTCGAGACCGTTGCGCGGTGGCGATCATTGCCATTATTGGCGGTCGACTTCCATGAGCGAAGGCCGTGGCCGTGGCTGGTGACTCTGAGCGATATCGATCAATCGCCACTTTTGGTAGTCGACTGATAGTCTTCCCGTTGGCGATGACGAACACAAATCCCACGAATCTGGCTGTTCAAAAGCCGTTAGAATCGGCGGCAGTCGACTGATGAAAGTCATCAGTCGACTGATAGACCTCCAACGGGAAAAAGAGGCTCTTTCCTATAAAAAGAGTCCAAGGGGAGCAAGAAGAGACTAATGCTTATACTCTGATCATTTTCCTAAGCTCCCACAAGTTTTTCAAGCTTTCTAAGTGATCTTAAATCTTCTCCTCCTCTCTCTAAGCTCAAGTTGCATTCTTTGTAAAGAAGAGGAGGTTTTTGTTGTAAAGGAAAGCTTCTTAGTGGAATTGCTTGGGTTGATCCACCTTAAGGATCGCCGTGGAGTAGGAGCGTTATCTCCGAACCACGTAAAAGCCTTGTTAGCATTGTTCTTTCGTTTTTACTTATATTATCTTTGTTTGCTTCTGCTAATCATTCTTGTAGAAATGAAAAACGCTATTCACCCCCCCTCTAGCTTCCAAACGATCCCTAACATTTAATTCGTATTCGATAAAATGATGTGAATATAGAAACTATATAGTAGTAATTTAGCACGTTGTCGTGTGCTTGGATTTGATGGTAATCATGTTATATGAAGGTTTCGATCGTGAGATAGGCCCACAGGCATAAAGACAGTTGATATTCTTCATAGCAGACGGGTATCTTTGACTTATCTTCTTTTAGATATTGTCATCTTGTTGTGCATTGTTTACTATAGCTAGGAGTAGTTTTCTATGCTTGTTAACTGTCCTGGTATGTCACTACCTAGTACGTATTTTAGTCATTTCATATGCTTATTATATTATGCTCTATCACTTTGATACTTGTTATTTGTTTATTTAGCACTAAAGTAGTGACATACCTTACATACGGGACATTAAATGAATAATGAATATAACTTACGTGTGTACATAGACTTATGTACTTAGGTTATTTGATATGGGCTCCTATTGGTATATACCATAGGTAGCCATGAATTGATAGGTGTATCGTGCATTAGTGACATGCACCATCTTGCATTATTGCATGACTGGTGATCATAGGCTCCTCGGTAGGTGGTGATACTACTTGGTAGTTGAGCCCATCGTCAGTCACATTATCTACACACACAACCACTCGTGGGTTAGTGGTATTTTAGGTGTGTGTGTAGTTGCTCTATCAGGGCTCCACGGTGGTTGCCCAGGTGATTTGTATTGCGACGTGGTAGCAGACAGAGTTCCCTCCTTTGTCGTGAGACGAGGAGATGAGACGAGGTGATGTCCCCCATATACATACTTGGGGTAGGAGGGTGATACTCTGTCAACATCCTGTCCACTCGGTCACATAGGTGTAGTGACGACAGAGTGCACAATTGTCACAATCCTACCCACTCGGCCGGCACATATGACATGTCGGTGGCTTGACTGGCGTTAGGGGTGACACAGGTGATTGCATCATATGCATACGTTTTTACTATATGCATTGATTGTTGCACTTTTGGTTGTTGCATATGATTGTCATGCACATACAAGAGGTATTATATTGTTTGTTTTGGTGATTCTACATATGCTTGTGTGTATGTATTTTATGTCAGCCTAGGTGATTCTGGTATGTACAGTTTCAGGTATGTATTTTTGTTGTTGAGTAACTATATCAGCATGATTATTATTGCTACTTATAGTTCACTATGCATGACTGTTAGATATCCGTTGAGTTTTACTCACACTGTTGATATCTCTTTTATTTTAGAATGAAGCCTTCTGGAGGGTCCAGTTGTCAGTCCCCTAATCTGACGACTCCGTCATTTGGTTTTCAGGCTTCCACATGTTTTTGTTGTCTCGAGTATTCTATGTTTCAAACTTGTAATACTTTATACTCGTGGTTATTTTGGTGGTACTTGGTTATGTTTTTGTATGGTCTCTTTGTTCGATTGGTTTTGATTATGTGTGTATGGTTATGTATTCCTGCTTAGATGGCAGAAGGGGTAAGTCTAGAAGTTTTAGACTTAGTATATACTTGGGCAGTTGGCCTGAGGCCCTTATGTTATATGTATTGGGGTGTTTGATGTTTCGACTGTGTTGGCCGATGTATAGTGGGTCGTGTAGGCCTTGTATACAGTTTTCAATTGTTCGCAATATAGGAGAGTTGTTGTCGGATTTTCGTCGGACAAGTACCCCTCTCGGGGTGTGACAATTTATTTGGTATCAGAGCCTAGGTTCTGAGTTCCTAAGGGATTTTTTTGGGTTTTCGGAGTTTGCCACGTTTGGCTGGTCAATTTGTGCATTTGCGGATTTTTATGGATTTTCGTCAATTTGGTGTTTTAAATATTTTAGAGTCATATTTCGACGAGATCATATTGGGGACTTGGCGGCGACAGGACATCTCCAGATGACTAATAAGTGAAATTTTTGATTTACTATCTGTAGTAATACTTGGGTAATAATTTAGCAGATATGAAATGAGGTGGGTGTGCACTCGTGCCGAGACGTGGTGCAAGGCAGCCACGCAAGAGGACATTGAGATCTCTGGCGATGGAGTTGCCAGAAAGGTCTATGGAGAATTAGCCTATCGATCAGGGTCAGACTTCACATGGTGTCATAGTGTAGTTGATTATCACATTCGTTTATTTCTCGGGCATGCCTAAGAGAGATTGGTAGACTATCCACCCTTAGGTCACAAAGATTAATGGTATCTCTACCCTCTGAGGATAAATTAGAAGTCACCCAAAAGGTTAGAGGAGGTCCATTAGATTTTGGCAGCGTTATACTCCTGATAGATTTGTTGGTTCTCAACATGATCGAATTCGATATCATACTTGGCATGGACTGGCTGACAGTGTATCATGCCACTATGGATACACGTCTTGAGGAGCTGCGCTTGGGCCAATAGGAGCTTCACCGAGAGCATCAGGAGCTCCTCTCCCTCGTGAGTGGGATGCATCGACAGCAGCAGGACATTTTGGCGATTCTCCGCCCTCCTACACCCGAACACCCACCTCCTCACGATGGTTCATCATCTGCACCGATGGATGCTGAGGACGATGATCGTTAGCTAGCATGTTTTTGTTAAGTTTCTTTTTGGCCGTATGTACGGTACAAACTCCACCTTGTGTAATGATTTTTGATTAGTGAAATGAATGTTAGGATTTTCCGAGCCGCAAAAACCGCTTTTTGCGTTGCGGAAACCTCGGAAGCCCCGGCCACGGATCCGTGCGAAGTATAAAATTATAATTACATGTATGTGCTTACAGAAATCCTAGATCTACCTTAGATCTAAGAGGTTAGAACGTTACCCTCGTAGCGACGCCCTTCGCTTATCCCGCTCGTCCAAAAGTTCGCCGGAACTCGAGAGTGTCAAGTGCACACTCCTCTATGGTATCCGCACAAGCAATAGGTGGAGAAAACTCAACCTTGAGTGTGCTAGCACTCCTTGGTTGGTTCGGCCAAAGAGAGGGATGGGAGAGGGAGAGCTTGAGAGAAAAGGTTCCAAGGAAGAAGATGAAGTTAAGAGTGTAACTCACCAAATGAATTCACCACCCATAACCCCAAAGTGGCCGGCCACTTCATGGAAGGGGGGTTACATGCATGCATGTAACTCCCATGACCCTTGGTCTCCCTCATGATGTGGCACCAATTGACCAAGTCAATGATGATGTGGAGCATCATCATTGGCCGGCCATGCCTAGTCATCATCATGACATGACATTTGGTCAAGTCAAACTTGACCTTTCATCTTCCCTCTCAAGTCAAGTCAAACTTGACCTCTAATCTCCCATGGTTGATCAAATCTAACCACTTGACTCAAGTCAAATTTAATATAATGAATCTCTATTCATTAATTTAAATTGATTTGATGAATCAAATCTCAATTAGACTCATTCAACACTTGAATCAACTTGAGTCTAACTCAATTAGTCTAATTTGGATTACTCTTAATCCAATTTGGTTCATCCCATGAACCTAATCCTCATGGTTCATCATATGAACCTAATCTCCATCTAATTGCTCTTATGTGTGTGACCCTATAGGTTCTTGTAACGTTGGCAATATCCCTAAACCGATTTAGGAACATAAGCAATGAGCGGTATCTAGCAACACATCATTGCTACCCAAGTTACAAGAATGTTGAGCTCCAACATCACCTTTGTGACTACTAATTGTGACTCTCACAATATGTGACAATGTCCCTCTATCCTTGACATCTAGATTGACCAATCGAGGCATAGACCATGTCATCCTCGGTACAATCTAAATCTTGAACTCCAAGTAGACTCACTCTAATCAAATGAGCTCAATATCTCATATTGACTCATTTGGGCATGGCCATGCACTTCGTGGTCTCACTCTATCAAGAATATCGATGTCACCCCCGTCATATAGGAGGGATAGATCCCATCTACATCACTCACATCCCTCCGCATAATTCGTTACATACCCAGTAATCGCCTTTATAGTCCACCCATTTACGGGTGACGTTTGACGAAGCCAAAGTATGCAACTCCTTATGTAGGGAACCATGGTGACTTCAGGTCTAAGGACTAATAGTCATACTAATAGCCACATGAGAGTATATGACACTCATATAACGATCCATGATACTTTCTCATGGCGGGTCATTCAGTATACATTCTCCAATGCATACCCATGTGTCAACTTGATATCTCATATCCATGACTTGTGAGATCAAGTCATCTTGTTGACCTACATGCTAGTCTCTATGCATTAACATTGTCCCTGAATGTTAATACTCGACTAGGAATGATTAAGAGTAGTGTTCTCTATATCATCTCATTATCGATTCAACCAATCGATTGATATAGATAAGAACCTAGTACTCAAGGACATTATTATATTTAGTTATTTGGCACCAATACAAGTAAATATAATAACCATGCCTTTATAAATAGGAATATGATACAATAAAGTCCATACAACAATCATCATATGATTGGCTCTAGGGCTTTCACTAACAATGAAGTTGTGTTTAGTTCATTTCTATTAGTGCCTACATTACTATAATTTTTTATTTGTCAAGTTTAGAAATTGGGCATATAGTACTAAGTTATGAATATTGATATGATACAATCACACTTTTGCTTCATATTTTTATCATTTTAAATATCGTATCAATCCATTAATCTGATGAGCATGTTTTTCGTCTAATATTTTTCATATGTTATATTAGTCGAATAGAATGTGTATGTCGAGTTTCGTGATTTTTGGACATCCACAGAATTTTCTACGCATTTTTAAACCTTGACTGAAAAATTCGAATTTCAGATTTGTCTGATATCGATCGATCGCTAAGGCCAAGCGAGCTGGATGATGTCAATTTCGATAGAACAGTGACCTTTGTTTTGGAATAGAAAATGGTTTTTCATCAGTTAAAAGGTTCAATTTTGGACATTATATGATTTCCACAGTATATACATGATAACTTGTATGGAAAGACGGATTTTCTTGATGCACTGGTTTAGGGGGAGCTACATCCCTTAATTCTATAATTGTTGGTGCAAGGCTTGGACATATTTGTCTATTCTATTGTTTATGCTTTGCTTCACATATTATTTCCACATCATGAATCATGTCTTGGATTAAGGGGGAACTTCATATCAATTTTATACCTTTGTTCAAAATGTGTCAATTATAATTCTTTCCTGCACTTATTGGATAAACTCTTCTCTTTTTGTTGTATGTCAAAGGGGGAGAAGGGATATTTAAGTTAGAATTCATATTGAAATATGTTTATATGCATATGTTAAAGACCTAACTTAAATGATTATCAAACATCAAAAAGGGGGAGATTGTTGGTGCAACAATGCCCCAAGCATTTATATATTTTGATGTTTGGATAATCATCTAAGTTAGGCAATGTTTTGTGATATAATTGTGAACATGTTTAAGTGACAGGAAAATCCAAGTATGAAGACTTGGTAAAAGACAAGTCCAAGTGTGATCTTGGCAAAGAGAAGTCAAAGGAAAGGTCTTGGCGGCGTAAGTCTAAGCATGTAATCTTGGCAGCGTAAAGCCAAGCAGTCCTTGGCAAAGAAAGACCAAAGGCAAATCTTGGTGGCATAAGTCCAAGCATGTAGTCTTTGCGGCGTAAAGTCCAAGCGTACTTTGGCAAAGAAGAAACCCAAAGCTTGACGAAACCGAAGGAAGCTTTTGAAGGCAAGCGCATTGATAGAGTCGTGGACTCAGAGAAATCCTGGAGGCGCAAGGCTGATGGAGAAGCTAGAAGGTTAAGTCTAGGCTTAGGGTATGTTTTTAAGTATGAATTAGTCATACTTGGGGTGTTCCAGTCGACTGGAACATGGTGTCAGTCGAACTGGCCTTTAAGATGCAACATTAGAGGTTGGAGGGTTCTTAGCGATCGGTGGGGTTATCGATCGAATCGGTGAGTCGACTCGAACCGATCACGCACACAAGCTGGCGATGATCGCCATGAAACGAAAGGCGTAGAGCGGCGCTGGCTACAGGCGATTACCAAATCAGCCACTTTTGGTAGTCGACTGATAGTCTTCCCGTTGGCGATGACGGATGCAAATCCCACGAATCTGGCTGTTCAGAAGCCGTTAGAATCGGCGGCAGTCGACTGATGAAAGTCATCAGTCGACTGATAGACCTCCAACGGGAAAATGAGGCTCTTTCCTATAAAAAGAGTCCAAGGGGAGCAAGAAGAGGCTAATGCTTATACTCTGATCATTTTTCTAAGCTCCCACAAGTTTTTCAAGCTTTCTAAGTGATCTTAAATCTTCTCCTCCTCTCTCTAAGCTCAAGTTGCATTCTTTGTAAAGAAGAGGAGGTTTTTGTTGTAAAGGAAAGCTTCTTAGTGGAATTGCTTGGGTTGATCCACCTTAAGGATCGCCGTGGAGTAGGAGCGTTATCTCCGAACCACGTAAAAGCCTTGTTAGCATTGTTCTTTCGTTTTTACTTATATTATCTTTGTTTTCTTCCGCTAATCATTCTTGTAGAAACGAAAAACGCTATTCACCCCCCCTCTAGCTTCCAAACGATCCCTAACATTTAATTCGTATTCGATAAAATGATGTGAATATAGAAACTATATAGTAGTAATTTAGCACGTTGTCGTGTGCTTGGATTTGATGGTAATCATATTATATGCAGGTTTCGATCGTGAGACAGGCCCACAGGCGTAAAGACAGTTGGTATTCTTTATAGCAGACGGGTATCTTTGACTTATCTTCTTTTAGATATTGTCATCTTGTTGTGCATTGTTTACTATAGCTAGTAGTAGTTTTCTATGCTTGTTAACTGTCCTGGTATGTCACTACCTAGTATGTATTTTAGTCATTTCATATGCTTATTATATTATGCTCTATCACTTTGATACTTGTTATTTGTTTATTTAGTACTAAAGTAGTGACATACCTTACATACGGGACATTAAATGAATAATGAATATAACTTGCGTGTGTACATAGACTTATGTACTTAGGTTATTTGATATGGGCTCCTATTGGTATATACCATAGGTAGCCATGAATTGATAGGTGTATCGTGCATTAGTGACATGCACTATCTTGCATTATTGCATGACTGGTGATCATAGGCTCCTCGGTAGGTGGTGATACTACTTGGTAGTTGAGCCCATCGTCAGTCACATTATCTACACACACAACCACTCGTGGGTTAGTGGTATTTTAGGTGTGTGTGTAGTTGCTCTGTCAGGGCTCCATGGTGGTTGCCCAGGTGATTTGTATTGCGACGTGGTAGCAGACAGAGTTCCCTCCTTTGTCGTGAGACGAGGAGATGAGACGAGGTGATATCCCCCATATACATACTTGGGGTAGGAGGGTGATACTCTGTCAACATCCTGTCCACTCGGTCACATAGGTGTAGTGACGACAGAGTGCACAATTATCACAATCCTACCCACTCGGCTGGCACATATGACATGTCGGTGGCTTGACTGGCGTTAGGGGTGACACAGGTGATTGCATCATATGCATACGTTTTTACTATATGCATTGATTGTTGCACTTTTGGTTGTTGCATATGATTTTCATGCACATACAGGAGGTATTATATTGGTTGTTTTGGTGATTCTACATATGCTTGTGTGTATGTATTTTATGTCAGCCTAGGTGATTACTCGATGCATGTTTCTGTATGTATTTTTATTGTTGAGTAACTATATCAGCATGATTATTATTGCTACTTATAGTTCACTATGCATGACTGTTAGATATCCATTGAGTTTTACTCACACTGTTGATATCTCTTTTATTTCAGAATGAAGCCTTCTGAAGGGTCCAGTTGTCAGTCCCCTAATCTGACGACTCCGTCATTTGGTTTTCAGGCTTCCACATGTTTTTGTTGTCTCGAGTATTCTATGTTTCAAACTTGTAATACTTTATACTCGTGGTTATTTTGGTGGTACTTGGTTATGTTTTTGTTTGGTCCCTTTGTTCGATTGGTTTTGATTATGTGTGTATGGTTATGTATTCCTGCTCAGATGGCAGAAGGGGTAAGTCTAGAAGTTTTAGACTTAGTATATACTTGGGCAGTTGGCCTGAGGCCCTTATGTTATATGTATTGGGGTGTTTGATGTTTCGACCGTGTTGGCCGATGTATAGTGGGTCGTGTAGGCCTTGTATACAGTTTTCAATTGTTTGCAATATAGGAGAGGTGCTGTCCGATTTTCGTCGGACAAGTACCCCTCTCGGGGTGTGACAATTTATTTGGTATCAGAGCCTAGGTTCCGAGTTCCTAAGGGATTTTTTTTGGGTTTTCGGAGTTTGCCACGTTTGGCAGGTCAATTTGTGCATTTGCGGATTTTTATGGATTTTCGTCAATTTGGTGTTTCAAATATTTTAGAGTCATATTTCGACGAGATCGTATTGGGGACTTGGCGGCGACAGGACATCTCCAGATGACTAATAAGTGAAATTTTTGATTTCCTATCTGTAGTAATACTTGGGTAATAATTTAGCAGATATGAAACGAGGTGGGTGTGCACTCGCGCCGAGACGTGGTGCAAGGCAGCCATGCAAGAGGACATTGAGATCTCTGGCGATGGAGTTGCCAGAAAGGTCTATGGAGAATGAGCCTATCGATCAGGGTCAGACTTCACATGGTGTCATAGTGTAGTTGATTATCACATTCGTTTATTTCTCGGGCATGCCTAAGAGAGATTGGTAGACTATCCACCCTTAGGTCACAAAGATTAATGGTATCTCTACCCTCTGAGGATAAATTAGAAGTCACCCAAAAGGTTAGAGGAGGTTCATTAGATTTTGGTAGCGTTATACTCCTGATAGATTTGTTGGTTCTCAACATGATCGAATTCGATATCATACTTGGCATGGACTGGCTGACAGTGTATCATGCCACTATGGATTGCCAGACGAGGGTGATTACGTTCCATCCTCTTAACCAACCCTCGTGGGATTTCACTGGCATCAGAAATGATGGCATATCGACCATTTCTACGATTCAGGCTCAGAAGCTTTTATCACACGACTGTCAAGGTTTTATATTGTCTTTGATCAACGTCGAGGACAAAGGTGACCCTCAGATCTCGGAAATTTCTATCGTCCGAGAGTACCCGGATGTCTTTCCAGAGAAGTTACTAGGCTTGCCTCCCAGAAGATAAGTGGAGTTCACAATTAAGTTAATTCCAGGGACGACACCGACATCGAAAGCTCCTTATCATATGGCCCCGAAAGAGTTGGACGAGCTAAAGGTCCAGCTTCAAGAGCTTTTGGATAGAGGTTTTATCCGCCCTAGCATATCTCCCTGGGGTTCTCCAGTTCTCTTCGTAAAGAAGAAAGACGGTTCGATGAGATTATGCAGCAACTATAGGCAGTTGAACGCCGTTACCATCAAGAATAAATATCCTCTACCATGTATTGAGGACTTGTTTGATCAGCTCAAAGGTACGCCAGTGTATTCTAAGATTGATCTATGGTCTGGATATCACCAGTTAAGGGTCAGAGATTCAGACGTTCAAAAGATAGCGTTCCGTACCAGATATGGGCACTATGAGTTTTTGGTAATGTCATTTGGGCTTACCAATGCTCCGACAGTATTCATGGACTTGATGAACCGTGAATTTATGGATTTACTAGATCGGTTCGTCATTGTCTTTATTGATGACATTTTGGCTTATTCCCTATTCCGAGGAGGAACATGCGCAGCATCTTCGCATTGTCTTGGATAGGCTTCGACAGAAGAAACTATATGCGAAGTTCAGTAAATGTGCATTCTGGTTACCTTCAGTCGGTTTTTTTTGGACACATGGTTTCTAGCAAAGGCATTTCAGTTGACCCCCAGAAGATCGAGGCTGTCACCAGTTGGGAGCAGCCGAAATCGGTTCAGGAGGTTCGCAGTTTCTTGGGCTTAGATGGATACTACAGCCGGTTCATTGAGGGTTTTCTCGAGCATTGCTATGTTGTTGACATGCCTTACCAGGAAGGGCGTGGAGTCCACGTGGTCAGAGCCCTGCGAGACTCGCTTTCAGGAGTTGAAGGAGAGATTGGTGTCAGCACCGATTCTGGTATTGCCATCAGGGGACGATGGTTTCGTCCTTTATACTGATGCGTCTCTCCAGGGTTTTAGGCGCAGTATTGATGCAGCACGGCAGAGTGATCTCTTATGCTTCTCTCCAGTTGAAGTAGTATGAGAAAAACTACCCAGTACATGATCTAGAGTTAGATGCTATTATCTTTGCCTTGAAGATTTCGAGGCATCATCTATATGGTATTACATTTGAGATTCTCACTGATCATAAGAGTCTCAAATATCTATTTACGCAGAAAGAACTCAATCTCCGACATAGGAGATGGATGGAGTTCCTGAAGGATGAGGACTGTACCTTTAGCTACCACCGAAGGGAACCAAGATTATTGAAATAAATGCTTAGAAGGTATATATTGGTTCTTTGACTCTCTAGATTTTAGTGCATGGTGATATGATTACGTTGCTTACATGGTTTATAGGGTATTTGCACTTGATGCTCTATGTAGTATTGTCTTGACTTCATACTAGCATGACCCCTTTAAATATACCTTAATTAATGTCAGTCATTGATTTCTATTAGTATGTTTTTGCTGTTATTATGGGACATCATGGTTAAATATTTATTTGGTTATGTATTGTCGCAGTTGATACCACGATTGAGACTAGTAGATAGTATAATTTAGATGAGGTCATGCCGTAGGAGCGAATCTCAGGAATGAAACAACATTGTTGGAACTCTAGGCGTAATAACCTCGACGTACTTATTGGTAGATCGATGATCTTTATTGACTTTGATAGACATTCTATGCTAGATGTATTAGATAACCCTAGGCTCAACACCCTAAGAAAATCGACTGTCCACGAGACCTATTCATGGTAGAATGTGGTTGCGTGCAGTCGATAACTAGATAGTTATACACTCTGACTGTCCACGAGACCTATTCATGGTAGCATGTTATTGCGTGCAGTCGATAATTAGATAGTTATACACTCGGATTGCCCACGAGATCTGTTCGTGGTAGCATGTTGTAGCATGAATAATTGAATTGGTAGAAATGATATAATTTAGACTTAACCGTCTCGACATGTTTATGAGTAGATTTATGATCTTATCAGCCTTGATAAGAATTCATGTTAGAAGGGTTGGAACCTAGACTTAACCACTCGGGGAAAGCCAATGTAGTTGCCGATGCACTTAGCCGGAAGTCCCGAGGGACTTTAGCTTGCTATCGAGTATTAGTTACAGACTTGATTCAAGGTTTCTCCGTGTTGGGCCTTGAGGAGTAGGGACCGAGAGAGTAGGGCATTCTGGTTACCATGGTTGCTCAGTCATCTATTAGAACGAGAGTCCGAGAGGTTTAGGCGGTGATCAACACTTACAATGCATTGGTAGCCAGGTAACCTCTGGACAGTAGACTGGGTTCACCTGAGAGGACAAGGGTATTATTTATTTTCGGGGCAGACTATGCGTACCTCAGTCTCACCCGGTTATGGAGGAGTTGCTCCATGAGGCTCATCGCTCTCGATTTGCGATCTACCTAGGCAGAACCCGCATGTATCGAGAGTTAAGGCGTTTGTATTGGTGGAACGGCAAGAAGAAAGACATCACAGATTTTGTAGCTAGATGTATAGTTTGCCAAGAGGTGAAGGCTGAGTACCAGAGACCAGCCGGACTACTTCAGAGAATTCATATTCCCAAGTGGAAGTGGGATCACATTACCATGGGTTTTGTGGTGGGTCTTCCTAGGACACAACAAGGCCATGACGCGATTTGGGTAATCGTTGACCGATTAACCAAATCCGCACACTTCTTAGCGATTCAGAAGATCGACTCTCTGGATCGTTTGACAGAGTTATATCGTCAGGAGATCATCAGATTGCATAGTGTTCCTTTGAGCATTATATCAGATAGAGATCCCTGGTTCACGTCCCGATTTTGGTAGAGTCTACAGCAGACCTTAGGTACACAGCTCCGTTTTAGTACAGCATTCCATCCGCAGACAGATGGACAGTCTGAGCAGACCATTCAGACTCTAGAGGACTTGCTGAGGTCATACGTTATGGATTTCGGGGGCAACTGGGAGGACCACTTGCCATTAGTGGAATTTGCCTACAACAACAGCTATCATTCGGCTATCCAAATGACATCGTTTGAAGCATTGTATGGTAGACAGTGGCGGACACCCACCCTCTGGGAGGAGGTTGGGGAGGCCCAGTTGCTAAGACCCCATAGAGCTCAGCATGAGGCAGAGTTGGTTCGTACTATCAAACGAAAAATGACAGAGGCATAGGATCGTCAGAAGAGTTATGTGGATCGGAGACAGAGACCTCTAGAGTTTTCTATTGGTGATCATGTATTCTTACGAGTCTCACCCACGAAAGGAGTGAAGAGATTTGACCTCCGTGGTAAGCTAGCTCCAAGGTACATTGGTCCTTTCGAGATTTTGGAGAGGATCGGAGCAGTCACTTATCGCCTAGCGCTACCACCGTCCTTGGCTAGTATTCATGATATGTTTCATGTGACCATGCTGAGTAAGTAAGTGCTAGACCCTACACATATTCTGTCAGATATGTCAGGTTCCATTCAACCTGATGCTACTTACGAAGAGGTTCCGATACGGATTCTGGATAAAAAGAATGATAGTTGCGGAATAAGATTGTGTGACTTGTTAAAGTCGGGTGGAGTCACCACACCAATAAGGAGGCTACTTGGGAGCTTGAGGAAAAGATCAAAACTCAATACCCCCACCTAGTTACTTAAGATACGTGAAATATACTTTCAATACTTGTATTATTTGAGTGTGTTGTCTCTTACTCATTATACATTTGAGTGGAAAATTTGGGGACCAAATTTTTATTAGTGGGAGAGAATGTAATATATCGAAAAAAAAAATATTATTTTAAATAATAATATAATTTTTTAAATGAGATAAATAAAATAAAGTTATTTATTTATTTTATTAAAAGGGAATTAATTAATTATTAGTTTTAGTTGATAATTGTTGGATAAAATTAGAGTTGGTTAAGTGTAATTATTTATCCAAATCATTGATTAAGTTATTAAACCTTAAGATTATAAAAAAAACCTAGGTTGGGATTTTAATTAAAAAGCTAGGTTTTGGAATTCGGGGTGGAATTCTTTTTTTCGAGCTCGTCGAATCACCGCACCGTAGCAGCTCTCTTCGCCGCCGCCTTCTCCCACAAGCGTCGTCGCCTTCTCCCACAAGCACTGTCACCGCGCGCACGCCACTGCGCCGCAGCCAATCGTCGCCATCCCTGTGCATCGAGCACCCGCAACCAAGTTCGTCGCCGCTCACCTTCGCGCGACCCAGCCCGACGACGTCGTCGCACATTCACTATCGTGCACCCGGCCCTACAGTGCCGACTTTGTTGTCGCCGTCGTCGCCCGTACGGTCGTCGACCTGCGCCAACAGCCGCAACCTTCACGCGATCGCCGCCCTCAGTCCCTGTGCCGACTCACTGCCACCTCCGTCGCAGTGCCCTCCCCCTTCCTCTGCTTGCGTCACGAACATTCGCCCTTCTCTTCTCTTCTCTGAGCTGGCTCGTCATCATCACGTCGGAGATCTACACTTGCACTGTGATGTGAGCGAAACATATAGGGTTTTAGGAGTAATTTTCGCTCACATCTCATTATATTTTATGTTAGTTTCATGCATATGGTCACTCTATTTTACATGCATTTCCTATTTTCATGTTCAGAGGTCTGCTCTTTGTACTTTTGTGTGCAGGATAGCATTTCGGAGGGAAAAGACACACTTTCGGAGCTAAAGAAGGACATTTTGCAGCTAGACGAAGAATGGGACACGGCTAGGGCATGTGGCTACACAAGGCTGTGTCCAATGGGCGAGATCTGCCACCCCAGGGCCGCACACGGCCTGGCCGTGTGTTTCCACACGGTCGTGTGGTGGCCCGCAAGATTTGCACGACTAGGGTTTTTTCGGATTTTGCAGCGGTTCGAGATGATGTCTATATAAGGATGGCTCTGCCCAAACCCTAGAGGGAGGCACGACAGCTAGGAGGCAGGTCGAAGCCCTAAAAAGCTTCGGGAACTCACAACGGGGAGGAGGAACACCGCCGGAGGTCCACGCCTTGCAATTCAACGTTGGAGAGAAGACCACGAAGCATTGTAATCCTTTGTTCCTGCATTTTATTCCTTATGTATTCAAACATAAACATGCTTTGTGATTCTTCCTTCATATATATGAAGTAGTACTTTCGATTCTAGGATTATGGAGTAGCTTGTGTGCACATTACAATGTTGGTTCATGGTAAATTCTGCCTTTGAGTTTGATTTGACAATTGGTAGTTATTTTTACTATATCTATGCATGATTGATTTTCTGTCTGTTATGCTCAGGCAATACGAGGTGTAACAGCCCTCGTATTTAAGATTTAGGGGATTTTATACAAGGAACCTAGGGGTAAACCTGATCTCCTGTAACTGTGGGTAGAAGGGTGCGGTGGAATCGGAAAAGATTTATCGTAGGGATTGAATTGACATCCTCGTACCGTCTATCCCGTCCTTTTAGGCGGAGATAGCTCCCGGTAGATGTGGTGGCTCATCGGGAGAGTGTATGATGTCCCTTCCACAAAATCATAGATAAACGTCTAGACAACACCAATTGACGGCATTGTTTTGTGATACACAAGCGAAACCGAAGTCCTAGAATCACCTTTGAAGACCCCGACACACTCCCTTCCTCCTCCATGTGACACCGTATAGAGTAAAGTCCACCGACAGCCCTCACAAATCGAAACCTCTTAGAGTTACGTCCGAACAATTACAACCACTGAATATATTAATATTCGAATCCCAGTCCCTGTGGGATCGATAATCTTTATTACTTGATGACATCCGTGCACTTGAGGGCGTTGAGTGCGAGCGAGCACTTTGAGTCTTCGACGGTCTCTGTCGCGAGATTTGAGGTCGCGTTCGTGCACATCAAGTTTTTGGCGCCGTTGCTGGGGACTGATCGATTCGATATCAAAATCGAACAGTGATAAGATCGGATTTAGGGTTAGATTTATTTACTTGCTTTATTTTCTTTTTAGTTTGCTTCATTTGCTTTAGTTCTATATTTTCCATATTTAGATTTAGTTTTTACTTTTAGTAGTAGTTTCCTATTTCCTTATTGCATCTTAGATTTTGCTTAGCTAGATTATTTTGTTTTCTGCTCTTAGAATAGGGTAGCACTCCTAATTTTTGTGACTCAATTCTTCGTATGCTTAGAGGCTTAGGATTGGGAGGCCTGATTCCGATCGACGTAGAAATCGAACAGACCTTTCATCGCCGAAAAGCAGAGCAGCGAAGGATGGAGGATCAAGCCGCATCCAAAGTGAACATAGGTAGCCGACCTTTGCGGGATTACGCAGCTCCTAGCGCTAGAGGATTTAGGCCCAGTATAGCTGGACCATCTATTTCGGCGAATACCTTTGAACTTAAACCAGCACTTATACATATGGTCCAGCAGAGTCAATTCGGGGGAGCTGCGACTGAAGACCCAAACTGGCACTTAGAGGCATTTTTAGAAATCTGCTCAATAATGAAGATGAACGGAGTCCCAGCTGATGCGATCTGCTTGAGCCTATTCCCATTCTCATTGTGGGATAAGGCTAAGGTATGGCTTCACTGCCTATCTTCGAGAAGCATCACTACATGGGAACAATGTGAGCAGCAGTTCCTGAACAAATACTTCCCACCAAGCAAAACTGCTCACATGCGCTATCTTATCACGAGCTTTCGCTAGAAGGAGGGGGAGTCCTTATTCGAGGCTTGGGATCGCTACAAGGGGATACTGTAGGAGATCGGATGGCCGGCTAGAGGGGGGTGAATAGCCCTCGTTCGTTGGTTATCGGAATTTGCTCGTCTACAATTAGATTAGTGCAAGCGGAAACAACAATACAAGCAAATTAAACAAATAAAAACAAAGCAAAGGAAATAGACAATGCTAACACAAGATGTAACGTGGTTCACGGCTACGCCGCTAATCCACGGTCCCCGATTCGTCCTCGGTGAATCACTCCGCTCAACCAATCCACTAAATGGTCTCTCCTTTGCACCAAGCTAGGTGGAGGTAACCTTTACAATCAAGATCACTCTTCTTACAAATAGAATGGAGTAAAAGCGAGTAAGAAGAGTTTAGAGCTTGTGGGGCACTAGGAAGATTGTTTTGAACTTAAGCATTAGCCTCTCAAAGGCTCACACCCTCTCTTTTTATAGAGAGGGCTAACTTCTTCCCGTTAGCGCGCCATCACGATCGCCCATGGCAGCGATCATTACTACACGGTCTCGAACACGCGTCGGATGCCGACCGTTGTTGTCCAACGGAACTCTTAGGCGATCATTGGACCTCACCGGCCGATCGGCCCACCCCGTAGTCGACGCCTGGGCCGGCTACGAGCGGTTCTGGCTAAAACCCTATTGACGACCGATCGCCGCTTCGCGATCATCGATCGATCTTGTCAGCGGCGATCGCTAACGATCGGCCGATCACGCTACAAACCGAGCTACACTGACAAATGGCCAAGTTTCACCTAAGAGCTACCCTTCCCCGGGTTACAATCGCTCACTCTCATTTCTCGGAGTCCTTCGCCTTCGAAGTTCTCTTCGTTCTCGGCCACGTCCCTCGGCAGCATCAGGCGCACGGCTCTGCAATGCTCCTTCGCGTCTCTTGCCTCGAAGTCTACTTCCTCCGGCTTCACTCCAAGCTTCTCGTCCGGCGGTCCCTCGGATGCTCCAAGCGCACGGCTTCCGCAAAGCTATCCTTCACCGACTCAAGGCACGAGTCATGAGATGTGAAACTCGCCATGGCTCCATGTGCGAATTACTAAGTCCTGCACGACTTCAACGCACATATCAAATAAACATAACACACTAACTTAAACCCTTTGCCACACCATCAAAACCATATCACGGCAAGAGATTGCCCTAACAATCTCCCCCTTTTTGATGTGTGGCAATCCGTTTAAGTTAGGTAAAAACATTTGATATAAATTCTAAGGGTAAGAAAGCATGTAAAGATAAACATGATATAACAACATGCAACTCCCCCTTAATCCATGAAACTTTTTATAAAAATTTTCCTCCCCCTATCATATATTTCTCCCCCTTTTATAATTAACTTAAACATAATATTTTCTCCCCCTTTGACACCATCAAAAAGATTATCACTAAGTTAAGAACCCATGGCATCAAGTCTAATGGAGGGAAAATATGACAAGTTATAAAATTGGGTACCACTTGTAAGTTCACAAACTGAAATCGGCCTTCAATGTTCTGATTTACAGGCCACCAGTCGACTGCTATCAGTATGGCAGTCGACTGGCACAAAGGAAGCCGAATTTCTGATTTTCTGGATGAAATTCAGAAATGCATTAAAAATTTCAGAAAATTCGAAAAATCATGAAATTCGAGGAACATATTTCTCTTAAGTATATCTATCAAGGAAAAATAGTTTTTCATGAAAAATCATTATATTTTACAAGATTTGCCGAAAATCCAAACACTTGAAAAACCACTAGTTTTTGAGCATGTTAGTATCAAGTTAGCTACCTAGTTTTGCATCCAATTGTTTCAAAACATGAATACATGTATTTTAAGGTAAGAAATTGTTTTGAAAACATTAGAAATATCCAACCATGATCTTTGGGCGATATGTATATTAATTAAACATAAGCCTTCCCCATGATTGGTCTATTATTGATATTTTGATACTTTAAATGACCATCTAAATGCCATAGGCATTAGTGGACATTTGTATCATCCTAACATCTCACCCATGCTAAGTTTGCAATCAAGTTAGCCTATAGTGAGTGTGAGATGCATCCTAGGGGGGGTATTTGTATATATATACTTAACCAATATATTCAAGCAATTCTATCATGGTTAAGTATCAACCTAACAACCTACATGATCATAATGACATATATCAATTAATTTCACATTATGATCATGAAATACATATTTTCATCAAATTATAACCATGCATTAGGCATTATATGATGATAATAAATAAAGTATCACCTAAAGCATGATTTAAACCTATTTCTCATGATGATGTGCCCAATATCAAAATCATAAACCATGATTGCACATATGCATAGAAATTACATTAATCATCATGATTTAAGCATTATTACCTTTTTATGGGCACGTTATCATCACCCAACACTATCTAAAAATGTTGTCCCGTCATCCTAAGTCAACCAAAATATGATATAGGTCAAGTTCATATGGTTGACTACCCTAGGGGTTTTCTAACCCTTAAGGATGGATTTTGGAACCCAAAATAGATTTTTACCTATGGGGTTCACTAGAAATTCCTTGGGGATCCATTTCTTAGCTATTACTTTGTTTTTGTCTTGTCCACTAGCTATTAGGCATCTATAGGCCTTCTCATTTTTCTTCTCTTTATATCCTAGGCCTTTCTTGTTAAAACTTGCCCTTTGGCTCCCTATGATCATATTCAAGGTGTTGGAGCCAATTGTGAATTTTCCTAGGGCTTTGGTTAAATAATCTACCTTTTCCCTTAATGCCCTATTTTCTTCTATGCATGCATCACTAACATCTAAAGGCACATAATTATCATGTGAGCATGCATCATCATGGCAAGAAGAAGTATCATTATTATTTAAGCATGCATTTTCTAGCTTATTTTCTAATGCCTTAATTTGATCTAGCATGCATTTATTTTTCTTCTTTGCTCTAAACAAATCCCTAGTTAAACTAGAAATCATAGAAACTATTTTACTAGGAGAGGCTTTCGTTACCATAGTTTCCATGTCCTCTTCTTCTTCTTCGGATGATGAGGAGGATGATGATGTGGAGGAGGCTCCCCCTTCACTTGAGCTCTCTCCTCTTGTGCTTGATCCTTCATTTTGGAGGAGCAATCCAAATCGTCAAAGGCCATCAAGGCCAAATTGGCGACAAAGGCATTCTCCTCATCCGATGATGAGGAGGAGGATGAGGAAGGAGCCTCCCATGTCTTGGCCTTGAATGCTTGGGCCTGCCCCTTGTCGTGTGTCTTCTTCTCCTCTTCCTTCTTTTTCTTGCTCCCCTTTTTCTTCTTCTTTTCTTCTTTCTTTTTCCTCTCTTCCTTGCTTTTGTTTAGGAGAGGACAATTGTCCCTTATGTGTCCCTCTCCTTAGCAATTGTAGCATATCACCTTCCCCCTTGGTCTTCTATTCCTATCATTTGATTTATCAAATCTAAAATTCTTAAATACACGCCTCACCTTCCTTACCATGTAGGCTTCCTCGGTGCTATCCATGGAGGAGGAGGAGGCTTCATCATCGGAGGAGGAGGGGACTTCCATCTTCTTCTTCCCCTTGTTTGCCAACAATGCTACTCCTTTTGAGGGTTGAATTCTTGGCTCTTCTTGAATTCCTTCAAGCCTCGTTTCGTGGAGCTCCATTGTCGAGAAGAACTCCTCCAAGGTACTTACTTCCAAGTTCTTGGACATATAGAAGGAGTCCACCATGGAACTCCACTTTGAGGACCGGGGAAAGGCATCTATAGCCTTCATGAGCATGTCCCGGTTTGATAGCTTCTCACCTACACTTGTTAGCCCAATTAAAATTTCTTTAAACCTAGAGTGTAGTGAGGTTACCTTTTCTCCCTTTTCTAGTTTTATATTGGATAGTTGGGAGCGGAGGAGGTCTCTTCTTGCAAGCTTGGCCTCCGAGGTGCCTTCATGAAGCTCTACAAGCTTCTCCCACATCTCTTTGGCGCTAGTGCATTCTCCGATCTGGTTGATCTCTTGTTGAGGGAGCACATTGAGAAGATGATGTTTTGCCTTTGAGTTTGCAAGGTGCTCCTCTCGTTGCTTCTTATTCCACCTTGACTTCTCTATTGGCTCACCCCTTTCATCCCTAGGCAACTCGAAACCATTTTCCATTATAAGCATAATATCGAAATCGGTTTCGAAGAATACCTCCATTCTCCTTTTCCACCAAGAGAATTCGCCGTCGAACTTCGGTGGGTGGATGTTGGAGCCGGCCATTTTTGATGTAGGGCTTGTTGCGGCGGTTAGTCCGGTGACAAGCAACCTGGGCTCTGATACCACTTGTAGGAGATCGGATGGCCGGCTAGAGGGGGGTGAATAGCCCTCGTTCGTTGGTTATCGAAATTTGCTCGTCTACAATTAGATTAGCGCAAGCGGAAACAACAATACAAGCAAATTAAACAAATAAAAACAAAGCAAAGGAAATAGACAATGCTAACACAAGATGTAACGTGGTTCACGGCTACGCCGCTAATCCACTTTCCCCGATTCGTCCTCGGTGATTAACTCCGATTTACCAATCCACTAAATGGTCTCTCCTTTGCACCAAGCTAGGTGGAGGTAACCTTTACAATCAAGATCACTCTTCTTACAAATAGAATGGAGTAAAAGCGAGTAAGAAGAGTTTAGAGCTTGTGGGGCACTAGGAAGATTGTTTTGAACTTAAGCATTAGCCTCTCAAAGGCTCACACCCTCTCTTTTTATAGAGAGGGCTAACTTCTTCCCGTTGGCGCCATCGATCATTGCCGCCCATGGCGCGATCATTGCCTAGCGGTCTCCGAACACGTCGGATGCCGACCGTTGTTGTCCAACGGAACTCTTGGCGATCGGCTCGGACCTCCGATCGGCTACCGGCCCCGTAGTTGCCCGATCGGCTACGGCGGTTCTGGCCAAAACCCTATTGACGATCATCGCGCGCCGATCGAGTCTTCTTGCATCGACCGCCAGCGTATGGCGATCATCGGCGCCACAAACCGATCGATCGTATACGGTCGAGCTACACTCGACTCGGAAGCGATCGGCCCGACATTCAATGGCGATCGTGTCGGAAAACCCATCCGACACTTGGCCAAATGGCCAAGTTTCACCTAAGAGCTACCCCCTCCCCGGGTTACAATCGCTCACTCTCATTTCTCGGAGTCCTTCGCCTTCGAAGTTCTCTTCGTTCTCGGCCACGTCCCTCGGCAGCATCAGGCGCACGGCTCTGCAATGCTCCTTCGCGTCTCTTGCCTCGAAGTCTACTTCCTCCGGCTTCACTCCAAGCTTCTCGTCCGGCGGTCCCTCGGATGCTCCAAGCGCACGGCTTCCGCAAAGCTATCCTTCACCGACTCAAGGCACGAGTCATGAGATGTGAAACTCGCCATGGCTCCATGTGCGAATTACTAAGTCCTGCACGACTTCAACGCACATATCAAATAAACATAACACACTAACTTAAACCCTTTGCCACACCATCAAAACCATATCACGGCAAGAGATTGCCCTAACAGATACTCTACCAATGCCCCCACCACGGACTGGAAAGGTGGCTGGTGATCCACATTTTCTACAATGGGATCACTTACGCCACGAAGATGTCCCTAGATTTTGCTGCAGGAGGAGCACTGATGAATAAGACCATAGAGGAAGCGGAAGAGTTGATTGAAGAAGTGGCTCAGAACCACCATCAATGGGCTTCCGAATGTGGTCAACCAACACCTGCAGTGGGACGATACACTGTCAACTCCATGGACCACCTAGCAGCAAGGATGGACGCGCTCAGTAGACGATTTGAATCTATGAATCCTTCATCTGCATGCGCTGCCATTGACTTTAGAGAGAGAGCGGTAGCATATTGAGAGGACCACCATGGAGGGCAGGGAACCCTAGAGGAGCAAATCGAGCACTACGATGCGTTTGGGGACTACAACCAAAGGCCCAACAACCCATACTCCAATACCTACAATTCCGGATGGAGGAATCACTCGAATTTCTCCTATAAGAATAACTCGGGAACCTCCCAACCATCGAGGTATAGGCGGCAGATAGGGCAATGGCGTGGCGACTTCATTGCTACCCAGACTAAGGCCAATGAGAAATTTCGTCGCCAACATCAGAAATTTGAAGAATCACTCAGAGACTTGAAGGCCACCGTTAACGGCCTTGCAAGTCACACAAGGATGTTGGAGACACAAGTGGCCCAGATAGCCCAATCTGTGTCGCAACCTGTGAAGAGCTCTTCGTTATCACCCGAGCAGAGTCAAGCTAAAGAGGAAGTAGTGGGGCCGAGTAACAAATTCGCACTACAACAAAAAATTGTTGGGTTTTTCCGAGCCGCAAAAACCGCTTTTTGCGTTGCGGAAACCTCGGAAGCCCCCGGCCACGGATCCGTGCGAAGTATAAAAAATTATAATTACATGTATGTGCTTACAGAAATCCTAGATCTACCTTAGATCTAAGAGGTTAGAACGTTACCCTCGTAGCGACGCCCTTCGCTTATCCCGCTCGTCCAAAAGTTCGCCGGAACTCGAGAGTGTCAAGTGCACACTCCTCTATGGTATCCACACAAGCAATAGGTGGAGAGAAATGCCTTAGAGTGTGCTAGCACTCCCTTAGGAATTTCGGCCAAAGAGAGGGATGGGAGAGGGAGAGCTAGAGAGGAAAGGTTCCAAGGTTGAAGATGAAGTAATGAGAGTAACTCATCCAAATGAATTTCATCTAATGAAACCCCTAAAAAGTGGCCGGCCACTTCAAGGAGAGGGAGTTACATGCATGCATGTAACTCCCATGTCCCTTGGTCTCCCTCATGAGGTGGCACCAATTGACAAAGTTAATGATGATGTGGAGCATCATCATTGGCCGGCCATGCCTAGTCATCATCATGACATGGCATTTGGTCAAGTCAAACTTGACCTTTCATCTTCCCTCTCAAGTCAAGTCAAACTTGACCTCTAATCTCCCATGGTTGATCAAATCTAACCACTTGACTCAAGTCAATTTAATATAATGAATCTCTATTCATTAATTTAAATTGATTTGATGAATCAAATCTCAATTAGACTCATTCAACACTTGAATCAACTTGAGTCTAACTCAATTAGTCTAATTTGGATTACTCTTAATCCAATTTGGTTCATCCCATGAACCTAATCCTCATGGTTCATCATATGAACCTAATCTCCATCTAATTGCTCTTATGTGTGTGACCCTATAGGTTCTTGTAACGTTGGCAATGTCCCTAAACCGATTTAGGAACATAAGCAATGAGCGGTATCTAGCAACACATCATTACTACCCAAGTTACAAGAATGTTGAGCTCCAACATCACCTTTGTGACTACTAATTGTGACTCTCACAATATGTGACAATGTCCCTCTATCCTTGACATCTAGATTGACCAATTGAGGCATAGACCGTGTCATCCTCGGTACAATCTAAATCTTGAACTCCAAGTAGACTCACTCTAATCAAATGAGCTCAATATCTCATATTGACTCATTTGGGCATGGCCATGCACTTCGTGGTCTCACTCTATCAAGAATATCGATGTCACCCCCGTCATATAGGAGGGATAGATCCCATCTACATCACTCACATCCCTCCGCATAATTCGTTACATACCCAGTAATCGCCTTTATAGTCCACCCATTTACGGGTGACGTTTGACGAAGCCAAAGTATGCAACTCATTATGTAGGGAACCATGGTGACTTCAGGTCTAAGGACTAATAGTCATACTAATAGCCACATGAGAAAGTATATGACATTCATATAACGATCCATGATACTTTCTCATGGCGGGTCATTCAGTATACATTCTCCAATGCATACCCATGTGTCAACTTGATATCTCATATCCATGACTTGTGAGATCAAGTCATCTTGTTGACCTACATGCTAGTCTCTACGCATTAACATTGTCCCCGAATGTTAATACTCGACCAGGAATGATTAAGAGTAGTGTTCTCTATATCATCTCATTATCGATTCAACTAATCGATGGATATAGATAAGAACCTACTACTCAAGGACATTATTATATTTAGTTATTTGGCACCAATACAAGTAAATATAATAACCATGCCTTTATAAATAGGAATATGATACAATAAAGTCCATACAACAATCATCACATGATTGGCTCTAGGGCTTTCACTAACAATCTCCCACTAGCACTAGTATCAATCACCGTAGTATCTAATACCCAATGACCTAGTGTGACCATCATGCTTTTTCTGTGCCAAAGCCTTGGTCAAGGGATCTGCGATGTTAGCCTCTGTGGGTACTCTGCAAATCTTCACATCTCCTCGATCGACAATCTCACGAATGAGATGGAAGCACCGATATATTCGGCCTCTGTTGTAGAATCAATAACTGTGTCTTGCTTGGAACTCTTCCAGCTCACAGTGCTACCTATTCAAGCAAAACACGAACCCTGACTGCGATCTATAATCATCCTGGTCAGTTTGGAAGCTGGCATCGCTGTAACCCTTTACAGCTAGCTCCTCATCGCCTCCAAATATCAAGAAATATTCTTTAGTCCTTCTCAAGTACTTAAGAATATTCTTGACTGCTATCCAGTGACGCTCACTTGGATCTGACTGGTATCTACTCGTCATGCTCAAAGCATACGAGACATCAGGACGAGTACACAACATGGCGTACATGATAGATCCTATAGCAGATGCGTAAGGGATCTTATCCATGCGGTCTCTCTCCTCACTAGAAGAGGTACTTTGAGTCTTCGAAAGACTCACACCATGTGACATCGGCAGAAGTCCTTTCTTGGAATTGCATGGCAAAAGTAATCGTGTCGATGTATGTACTACGACTTAGGCGAGCAATCTCTTAGATCTATCTCTATAGATCTTGATGCCTAGAATCAGTCGCTTCACCTAAATCCTTCATTGAGAAGCACGTCCCGACCAAGTCTTCCAGACTTTAGCGAAGGATGTCATTCCCAATGAGTAGTATGTCATCCACATACAATACAAGGAACACAATGTGTTCCCATTAACCCTCTTGTAGACACAGGGTTCATCTTCATTCTTGATGAAACCAAAGTGTTTGATCGCATCATCGAATCGAAGATTCCAGCTCCGAGAAGCTTGCTTTAGCCCATAAATGGACCTTTGCAGCTTGCATACCTTCGATATCTTTGTGGATCTACAAAACCCTCGGGTTGTGTCATGTACACATCCTCGAGTAAGTTTCCATTGAAGAACGCGGTTTTGACATCCATCTGCCATATCTCATAATCGTGGTATGCTGCAATAGCAAGCAAGATCCGAATGGACTTAAACATCGCCACTGGAGAAAAGGTTTCATCATAGTCAATACCATGAATTTGCTTGAAACCTTTAGCCACCAATCGGCCCTTATAGGTATGCGTAAGTCCATCCATATCAGTCTTTCTCCTAAAGACCCACTTACACCCAATGGGTTTGACCCCTTCAGGTGGATCAACCAAAGTCCATACTTGGTTAGTGTACATGGATTCCATCTCGGATCTCATGGCGTCTAGCCATTTCTCGAGAATCTGGGCTCATCACGGCTTCACGATGGGAGGTAGGCTCATTCTCAATGAGCATAACGTCATCATGGTCAGACAAGAGAAATGAGTATCTCTCAGGCTGACGACGTACCCTATCAGACCTGCGAAGAGGTAGGTCTACTTGAACAGGTGGTTGTTCCACAACTCTTTGTGCAACAACCTCATCACCCACAACACTTTGTGGTTCCTGTTCAACCTCCATCAAGGCCTCAGTGCTATGGTCCTTATCTTGAATTTCTTCAAGATCGAAGGTACTCCCACTAGTTTTTCTAGAAACAAAATCCCTTTCTAGAAAAACCCCATTCTTTGCCACAAACACTTTATGCTGACTGGGAATGTAGAAGTAATATCCCTTTGTATCCTTGGGATATCCAACAAAATAGCACCTATCGGATTAGGGTCCCAGTTTGTCTGAGACTTGACGTCGAACGTAAGCCTCACAACCTCAAATCCTCATAAAAGACATCTTGGGATTTTTCCCTGTCCATATCGTATATGGTGTCTTTACCACAGCCTTGGATGGTACATGGTTAAGGGTAAAGGCTGTTGTGTCCAGAGCATATCCCCAAAAGGATATAGGAAGATCTGTGTGACTCATCATAGATCGTACCATATCCAATAGGGTACGATTCCTCCTTTCGGATACACCATTCCACTGTGGTGTTCCAGGAGGAGTGAGTTGGGATAGAATCCCACACTCAGCTAGATAGTCACGAAACTCATGGCTAAGGTATTCACCACCTCGATCTGATCGAAGTATCTTAATACTCTTGCCAAGCTGGTTTTGTACTTCATTCTTGAATTCTTTGAACTTTTCAAAGGATTCAGATTTGTGTCATAAGATACACATAACCATATCTACTGAAGTCATCGATAAATGTAATGAAGTACCATAACCACCTCTAGCAACATTGAAAGGACCACATACATCACTATGTATAAGTCCTAACAAATCTGTTGCTCTTTCGCTATGTCCACTAAAGGGAGTCTTGGTCATCTTGCCTAAAAGGCAAGACTCACATGTCTCATATAATTCAAAATCAAATGAGTCTAGCAGCCCATCCTTATGGAGCTGAGATAAGCGACTCTCATTTATGTGACCTAAGCGACAATGCCAGAGATAGGTTTGGTTCAACTCATTTGACTTGAACCTCTTGGTACTTATGTTATAGATAGGGCTCTCTAAGTCTAGAAAGTAGAGTCCGTTCATTAGAGGTGCACTATAATAGAACATATCATTTAAATAAACTGAACAACATTTGTTCTTTATTATAAATGAAAATCCTTTCTTGTCGAACAAGAAAGCGAAATGATGTTCTTAGTTAAAGCGGGCACATAACAACATTCATCTAATTCTAGTACAAGCCCGGAGGCGAGATAGATCATAAGTTCCTATAGCGTGCAACCCTTGCTCCATTGCCTACTCGTAGGTCCACCTGCCCTTTGTCAATGCCTGCTATTTCTGGCCTGCACATTGGTACAAATGTGAGATGCACATCCGTATCTAATACCCAAGATGAAGAAATAGATAGATTGACTTCTATAACATTTATACAGTAGAAGTCTCACTTCTCTTCTTCTTAAGATCTTCGGTATGCCTTGCGATTCGCTTCCGATGTCTGCTTCCTTGCGGTGGAAAAAGCAAGCCCCTTCCTTAGCTACCCCTCCTTTGGGTTTAAGTTCTTTGCCTTTGCCCTTGGCAGGGGACTTTCCCTTACCTTTAGGCTTGCCCTTGCCTTTCTTCTTCTCGCACCATCAAATGGTGTCGATTTTCCTTCTTAAGGTTAAGCTCATAGCTTCTCAACATACCGAGCATTTCAGTAATGGCTTATCAATTTCATTCATGTTATAATTCATGACAAATTGATTGAAGGCTTGTGGCAAAGATTGCAAGATTAGGTCGGGCACTCTCGCCAAGTGGGAATCCCCTTTGTAGGTTTTCTACGCACTAATCATCTTGAGTACATATGTACCTACGGAGTCCCTTCTTGCATTTTGGACCCAAATAATGCCTTAGAGACTTCATATCTCTCATGCCTAGCTTTGTCCTCGATATAGTTGACGAAGATGTCCAACCATATCATAAGCATTCATGAACTCGTGTTGCTTCAAGCTCGTAGTTCATGGTCGCGAGCATTAGACATGACACATCTAATGCATCATCTTGATGCTTCTTGTAAGCATCTTTGTCACTCGATCAAGAGCATTCGCGGCTTGACATCCCGATGATTAGTCGATTGATTCTCGTGACGGGCTGATCAAGCTTTAGGGCAAGCATTAAGAAAATTGAGGACCACGCTAGGTTTTAACTCTAAATGTCGTACTAGGTATATGTCTAAGAAGAACCATCTTCCCAAAGATTAAATTAAAATCTTCAAAAATTTGGCAACTTAGAAAAGCAATAATGCAACTGGAAGGCCTTTAATCAAATGATGCTCCCACTAAATTATAGGAATTTTGTAGAATCGAGTTATGGATGTGGTCAAACCACTTTTACTAGATTCATACAAACTAGCTATAATTCTTGGACAAGATCCACATCATACTAAGCCTTGAGTTAGCTTTGGCTAAATCGCCCAAGACTTAATGACGATCGATGGGTAACACATTACCGATTACATCTCTATGCAACTCTTGTTTATAGGATTAAGACCCACATTTACAAAAGACCTTGAGTTAGCTTTGGCTAAATCGCCCAAGATTTAGTGTAAATGCGATCTTAACTTATCTTTCCAACGATTGGAATATGCCTATAGTTCTACTCGATCCAATTGAGTTAACTAGTTTTGCTCAATCTAATTGAGCTTACTCTAACCCGTCGTGATAGGCGGGACCAAGATTGTCCCTCCGCACCCTACCAAGATAATATGCGTTGCTCGCTTTGGCGGATTCAACAACAACAAATGATCGAGGTAGTGATGGGTATCAAGGCTCATTAGGCATTTTCGAGTTGATTCGATTATGATCTAATCTAATCGTAATGTGTATCTTATACGCATTTAGGCCTTTATTATCCTATATTAGCATGCATCATATACATACATTAATTATTCTAGCATGCATCATATACATACAAGAAAATTAACCTAGCATGCATCATATACATACAAACATTTTTCTACTAGCATGCATCACATACATACAAGCAAAATCAATTAAATATACATATATATATATCATTAAATGTGATATAGTCATGGCCCTACTACGATCTTCTCAAGCCAATGAGAAGATCGGACGGTCAACCTAAGGCTAGCGGCTTCTCCAAGCGCTTCCTTTGACCGTCATGTGTCGTCGTCACCCTTCTCGTAAGCTCGTCTTCAAGTGGACTTTCCACCGCTCCATTTTTGTACATTACAAATACGAAACTCGAGTTACATTCGAGTCTAAAACTATTTACAACTAGAATATTAAAAGAATAGGTGCGACGCGCAGGTCGCAAACACTTTACAACACGCATAACCACAAAACGGCACGCAGGCCGTATTATGAATTACAACACACATAATCCAATCCAATTGGGTTATTGGGCCATGACAATCACAGAATTATACATAATTCTAAATTATGTATTTTTACAGAAAATTTTTATAATTTTTCCTAATTTATTTTGAATTTATGAGTCACCCCTCCGAAACAGTCCCGCTAAGCGGTTTCTGGGCGCGATCGCGGGACATGGCCCCTTTCAGGGATAGGGGCAGCGCCCCTACTCGCAAAATAAACTTCACGAGTGTCCCTACAATGATCTTACAGCGACTTAAGTCGCTGTCCCAAAAACCTAAAGCGAGAACTCGCCGATTCGGAGAGTTTTTCTCGATGGTTGAAGCCTACGAGTGTCCCAACACTCGTTGCTTCGACTCTACGAGAAAAATACCCAAAAATTCTATAAAATAAGAAAATTTACAGAAACATATAAATCTGTAATTTTTATATCTAATATAAAAACTAGAAAAACAAAACACATACATGCTTCGCACGTGGCTCTGATACCACTGTTGGGTTTTTCCGAGCCGCAAAAACCGCTTTTTGCGTTGCGGAAACCTTGGAAGCCCCCGGCCACGGATCCGTGCGAAGTATAAAAAATTATAATTACATGTATGTGCTTACAGAAATCCTAGATCTACCTTAGATCTAAGAGGTTAGAACGTTACCCTCGTAGCGACGCCCTTCGCTTATCCCGCTCGTCCAAACGTCCGCCGGAACTCGAGAGTGTCAAGTGCACACTCCTCTATGGTATCCACACAAGCAATAGGTGGAGAGAAATGCCTTAGAGTGTGCTAGCACTCCCTTAGGAATTTCGGTCAAAGAGAGGGATGGGAGAGGGAGAGCTAGTGAGGAAAGGTTCCAAGGTTGAAGATGAAGTAATGAGAGTAACTCATCCAAATGAATTTCATCTAATGAAACCCCTAAAAAGTGGCCGGCCACTTCAAGGAGAGGGAGTTACATGCATGCATGTAACTCCCATGTCCCTTGGTCTCCCTCATGAGGTGGCACCAATTGACAAAGTCAATGATGATGTGGAGCATCATCATTGGCCGGCCATACCTAGTCATCATCATGACATGGCATTTGGTCAAGTCAAACTTGACCTTTCATCTTCCCTCTCAAGTCAAGTCAAACTTGACCTCTAATCTCCCATGGTCGATCAAATCTAACCACTTGACTCAAGTCAATTTAATATAATGAATCTCTATTCATTAATTTAAATTGATTTGATGAATCAAATCTCAATTAGACTCATTCAACACTTGAATCAACTTGAGTCTAACTCAATTAGTCTAATTTGGATTACTCTTAATCCAATTTGGTTCATCCCATGAACCTAATCCTCATGGTTCATCATATGAACCTAATCTCCATCTAATTGCTCTTATGTGTGTGACCCTATAGGTTCTTGTAATGTTGGCAATGTCCCTAAACCGATTTAGGAACATAAGCAATGAGCGGTATCTAGCAACACATCATTGCTACCCAAGTTACAAGAATGTTGAGCTCCAACATCACCTTTGTGACTACTAATTGTGACTCTCACAATATGTGACAATGTCCCTCTATCCTTGATATCTAGATTGACCAATCGAGGCATAGACCGTGTCATCCTCGGTACAATCTAAATCTTGAACTCCAAGTAGACTCACTCTAATCAAATGAGCTCAATATTTCATATTGACTCATTTGGGCATGGCCATGCACTTCGTGGTCTCACTCTATCAAGAATATCGATGTCACCCCCGTCATATAGGAGGGATAGATCCCATCTACATCACTCACATCCCTCCGCATAATTCGTTACATACCCAGTAATCGCCTTTATAGTCCACCCATTTACGGGTGACGTTTGACGAAGCCAAAGTATGCAACTCCTTATGTAGGGACCCATGGTGACTTCAGGTCTAAGGACTAATAGTCATACTAATAGCCACATGAGAAAGTATATGACACTCATATAACGATCCATGATACTTTCTCATGGCGGGTCATTCAGTATACATTCTCCAATGCATACCCATGTGTCAACTTGATATCTCATATCCATGACTTGTGAGATCAAGTCATCTTGTTGACCTACATGCTAGTCTCTACGCATTAACATTGTCCCCGAATGTTAATACTCGACCAGGAATGATTAAGAGTAGTGTTCTCTATATCATCTCATTATCGATTCAACCAATCGATTGATATAGATAAGAACCTACTACTCAAGGACATTATTATATTTAGTTATTTGGCACCAATACAAGTAAATATAATAATCATGCCTTTATAAATAGGAATATGATACAATAAAGTCCATACAACAATCATCACATGATTGGCTCTAGGGCTTTCACTAACAAAAATGAAATAGACAACGGTGAAAAACCGTTGTCTATTGGCAAACAAATCTGTGATAAATCGACCCGTTGTGAAAAGTGGTTCGGGCAAAGACAACGGTGAAAAACCGTTGTCGTTTCAAGGACAAGACAACGGTTTTTAATCGTTGTCTTTGACCGAACCACTTTTCACAACGGGTCGATTTACCACAGATGTTTTTGCTAATAGATAATGGTTTTTCACCATTGTCTTTTCCTTAAATCTACAACGGTCTTTCACCGTTGTCTTTGACCGACCATCGATTTACCACGGACTTTTTTTGCTCGTAGACAATGATTTTTCACCATTGTCATTTCTCAATGGTTACTCTAGAACACAATAAACTGTTGTAGATTTATAGTGTTGCATTTTTAATATAAATCATACAACATCAAAAAGAATTATAGAAAACACATATATACACTCGCACTTGTAGCAATATAAAATACAAGGTCACATCACATTTTAAATGATCACTCTTACCAATATATATTAAAAAGTACTGTGGCAAAATAACTACACATCATATGCACCAAAAGTATTATGCATAATAAGCAAAACACTTATAGATTACCACATGTAACCAAAAGAGGTACGTACACTTAAATCTCTCCTAATCATCAGATATGTGATCTTGTATGCATCGAGTCTACTCCGAATGTACTTCATCAATTTCCTTTGCAGCTATCACAGATTTTGCAAACTGCATGTGAATAAATGAATGAAAATGTAATTAAACACTTTAAATACTATGTGATAATTAATTGCACAAATCATTTTACAAATATATATCAATAAGAAAATATGTCTAATAAGGGTGGATTAGGTCATAGAAAAGACGTCCTTTCTCCAAGAGTCCTGCATGCCGACATGAAGAAAGAATGCAAAGATAAGAAATAGCATCAGGTGTTGCATCCCCGCATACATCCGAGCGTGTTGGGACAATCACAAAGCATAGAGTTCCATGAGATTTGATCTCTGAATTCCATATGCTCAAAAACAAAATGATATTCATTGATATTGCCACATTTAGCATACCTCGAGACTATGCATTAGAAACATGAGTATAAGAACCAAAACCCATTTTAAGTTCTAAAGAGTGAACACTCTTTCCAAACCCAAGACATGCAGTAGTGGTGCATGAACTCAAGATGCATACCAATGTGATGTCATTTGGTTCTATCATTGCTTGTCTCATGGAAGAAAATAACTGTAAACATGTTTCGACCTCCTAGTACTGTGCATATAAACCTGCAATTATAGCCGTCCAAGTTATAATATTTCTCTAAACATCCATTTAAAATGTATATACATCATTAAACTTGTAAAATGAACATCCATTTACATCAAAAGAGAATATTTCTCTAAAGCTAGTCTTCGTATGCAAAATATTGACTAGTAAAATGATTAATAACTAGTAATCAAGTATATGACTCTGAATATATCATAAACTTGAATTAAGTGGTTACATATATATATATATATATATATATATATATATATATATATATATATATATATATATATATATATATATATATATATATATATATATATGATTTATCATTTCAAAAGAAAATCAACAAAAGTCAGGATTATGGTTTTACTATAATCAACAAAATATAAGTGATTTACTATATATGCAGGTTATACGTTGGCTAGACTCATACAATATATAACATTATGCAAAAGTAAATTATGAATGCAATGCACAGATAATTTAAATAAAGATGGGTATTAACCATGGACGTTTATAAAAATAGGATTTTGTTGAATGGATTATAATATGTCTTCAGACCAGGATTCTATAGCCCCTAAGCCTAATGCTATAATAGTAATAACAATGTAGGATGGTATCATTTCTAAAACTCCTCTTCAAGTATGCCATATTTATCAAATCCAACATGTCACAATAAACATACAAGTATTCATCCGACGAATGCATTATTTTGTACATAGGGATGATGTGTGTGTGTGTCTATAGCTTAAAAGTTAGTTGGCAAATCCACAGCATTAGCATTGTCTCACCATTAGAAGAATATATACTAAGATGAATTGGAACAGAGGAGATTGCCTTTGTACGCCCAGTTTCTCTATCTGTTTCATCTTGATTTCCTTAGAACTTGAGCTACATAAGAGTTTTCAATTTGCAACTAAAAAATGAGCCAACAAAAATAAAGATGATACAGTTTATGTTTAAAAAGTCATCAACTAAACATATAACCAAAATTCATTAAGACTTAGCAGGATACATCAAGGAAAAAACAAACTGGTTCGTTTTCTCAGAAATTACCAAAGTTCGTGAACCTTTTCTTTGGAAGATTCATAAACTCTGCATACTCTCTTCCTACGTCAATTTTATGAAGTTGCAAAACAAGAGGGCGACGAGTGACATTCCTACAATGGCAGATGGGTTAAGTTGACAAATAAAAGGATTAAATAAGTGTTTAATAGACCCACGGTAGCCACGAAAATCACCTCAACCCTTGGCAAAAAGTCCTTTCCAACTACGCTTTCAATACCAAGACTGAGGTCTTTAATAGTAAACAGACAATGAGAGTATGTGTATACTATCAGAGATATAGTTGCAAAAATAAAAGAAACGTAGACCTTAATTCACAATTCTAACGAAACTTTTTTTATGCAAGTAAAAAAAGGTAAACAATCAATCTATATTTACACTGCAGTGTACTTACTTCCCATTCATATGTAGAGACTAATAGTAGCTCAGAAGTTCCTTCTTTGGTAATAAACTCACATACCTATCAAGGTACAAACAATAAAATTTCTTAATCCAACTTCTCCAATCTCCAATAACAGATTTATGAGAAATGGACGCTAAATATTATCATATTTTTGAACGACCATAAAGATGCATTGTAAGTTAGGCAAAATGTGAGGCCGACCAATTAGGAAGGTATGGCTGTGTCAATGCCTCAATGACAAAAAACACAATTGATCCAGTAGTGTGGTAATATTCTCATCGTTATCTTCATTATGATTAAGCAACATTTGTCCCAATTTATTAGATTGAGATGGTATGGGCGGTGCTTAAAGATACTAATAAATTTTATAGCTAGAAGAGTTAAATATATTAGACTGGAGAGATAGAGGTAGAACAAAGAAAAACAATGGTCAATGAAATAAAAAACAATGGTGTAAGGGATAGTGGTATAGTTTTTTTTTTTTGTGCATAGCTCACTAGTATATGAGCTAACTTATGCTTATGAAAAACAAACCATGAATGATAAGATGAGGGATCCACAAATTAGTCTACTACCATGACATAAGGTGCTCTTCCAAGCCTAGTTGTACAATGAACATAAGTTACTCCATGGTTGTCCTTAATAGCCTCGTATAATTTGCTAGCAATTGTAGCAAGTCTGATCCGTAGGTCAAATGCATCAAAATCCCTACAACATTGCTAACAATAGGATAGTATAAGGGAATAGTTTATACAATTACCAACTATGAATACTTCTTGATTATTTCTTATTTTTAGTACTGATCAAAATCCAAGAATGAAAAGTAGGAACCTGTTGTGCGACAACAATAGTCCTTATAAATCTAAATCATTGTGATGATAATGCAAGTGATAAACAACAGATGTACAATATGGTTGTTGTTTTATGCAATCTATTGTTCATGATATACATCATATAAGTTTGATCTATGAATTCATCAATAACCATTTCCTAACTCACCTAATTTGAGCCCGAATATGCTCAATATCACCACATTTGAAGGCATATTCACGGATGGCACCAATATCCACCCTAAAATATCTGCACATATGAATGAAAGAAACAAGCCATATAGGCAAATCTTTCGGACAGCATTAAAGGAAAGTATAATGAATGGTCTTGATAAAATTTTCTCAATCACTATTACTGGGTCCAAGAAATGAAACTGCAATGATAAATGAGGTATTTATCATAGGATGTATATTTAGTTTTACCTTCTCAACGTGACAGGTACCTTCTCGGGAGGGTAGCGATGGCCGATGGGGAGCTATTGCTTGTAGTGAAGATTGGAAGGGTTGCTCGTTGTGGCCGACGCTGCTACCCACAGCGCATATTAGACCAACGCCCGGTGTTGCAGTGCGCAGTGCAGCAGTGAAGTCGCGGCCATAGAGGTGGGGGCAAAATGGCAATGGAGTTGCTTGCGGGAAGAGAGAGGCTGACCGCGAAGATCGATACTCGCAGGGGAGGCCCAGGCAATGGCGTGAGAAAGAGACTGCAGGGGTGATTAGAGAAGGCAAAGCCACTCGATCAAAGGCTGGTCGGCGGTGGGAGAATCTGCTTGCCACGGAGGAAGAAGAAAAGACAACTACTGAGGGAGAGGGCCAAGAATAATGAACGGTGGAGCGAAGTCGCCGAGCTGGGCTCGCGCGAAGAGGGGCGCCGGATGGGGAAAAGGGCACGGGATAAAACTTAGGTTTTAGGGATTTAAATATCAAGTTAATTAAATCACTCAATAATTTATCACCGTTGTCCCTGCTATTGTTAAGATAAAAAAAAAACTTAAAGACAACCATTCTGGAAAACCGTTGTAAAATGTGTTGTTGATTAAAAAAAAATATGTTCAACGACAACGGATAGTGTAAAACCGTTGTCTTTTGTGTTATATGGGCGCTCAAAGACAACCGTTTTGTCAAAAACCGTTGTCTTTTATCAAAATCACAACGGTTTCTCCTAAAACCGTTGTCTTTGTGGTGTTGTCTTTTGTCATTTTTGTTGTAGTGTCGCCAAGGGGTGTGCATCCATGATTACCACCCTACCTGATCAAGCTGAAATTGAAGATAAGATTCCACTACAGCTTGAGGACCCCGGTGAAATTGTTATCCCTTGCTCAATTTATGGGGAGAGCTTCGATGAAGCACTATGCGACTTGGGGTCATCAGTCAGTGTGATGCCCTATGCATACTATCTGAAGATGGGACTCAATGGGCTCCAATCAGCGAATCTTGGTATTCGTATGGGGGATGACTCAATCAAAGAGCTCGTCGGCTTGCTGGCACATGTGCCTGTGGTGATTGAGGATTTTATGATACCCACGGACTTCATCATACTAGACACAGGACCGGATCCCTAGAATTCTATCATTCCAGGAAGGCCTTTTCTAGCGACTGCAGGGGCGTGCATAGATGTGAAGGTACACCAGATCTCCCTGGAGATAGATGGGGAGATCATCCTCTTCAGCCTTTCGGAGCACAGAGCCCCCTACCTCGACGGCTTCACATTTAGTAGAATGAAGCCGGAACCGCCAGATGAAGCTCCCAAGACAGATGAATGGAGGTTCACTGAACCTCCAGAACCGAGTTGATAGTGGAGTGCGGTCGAACTAAACGACCTTAAATAAAGTGCTTCTTGGGAGGCAACCCAAGTTTAGTTTTAGATTTCCCTTTGTATTGCACGTATTTGTTAGATTTTAGTTTTGATATTCATCTCATTTAGAGTTAGGACTAGGAAAGAACTTAGCTAGGAAAAAAAACCCATATTAGCCTACACGGCGAAATGTATGAGAAGATTCGAATCCTAACACAAAACTGGGAGAGAAATGGGGACACACGGCCTAGCCATGTGTTTTCCCACGGTTGTGCCTGATTGACCCAAGGCGAACATGGTCTGGCTGTGTGTTTTCACACGGCTGTGTCGCGCGAGGTTAAAAGGGGCGAGCCGTGTGTTTTCACCCCATTTGCGCTGTTTGCTTCGAAAGCTCTTGCCCTAGCCATGTGGTTTCGTCTTCCCCACCATCTAGAAGCATTTTTAACTTCTAAGGAAGCCAAAAGAAGCAAGGATGAGGAGGACCAAGCATGTAGCACCTCGATCTGACGCCTCAGAGCGATGAATAAGGAGAGCCGACGCCCCTCAAGCTCCGGAGGAGGGTAACGCCCTACCCACTCTTCTTTTTCACAATAATGAACATAGAGATAGATATAATGCGCTCTCTACTCGTAAGCTCACTACTACTAGGTACTTAGATGAAGATTTCCTAGAGTCTTTAGGGTTGTTGGGTGATATTCAAGCCCTATTTGCAAAAATGGGGTGGGAATAGATGATGGGAATAAGGCATCCAACCTACCCTAGGATTGTTCTAGAATTTTTAAGTTCGTTAGAGGTAGAAATTTTAACGGGTAGAGAGAGCGAGGAGGGTAAGATAACTTTTAGGCTTTTTAACATTGAGCATGAGTGGACCCTTCACCAATGGAACTCATGCTTTGGCTTGCCGAGTGGGGGAGAGAGAAGACTCCCTATTGGGTTTAACTCTTGGATAGTTTGGACTGAGTTGACGGGGGAGCACGCTTATGACCCATCTAGGGTCAAAGCGTCGTGCCTCCAAAACCCCATTTTTCGATACCTCCACCGCATCATGGTTAGTACTATATTTGGTCATGGGGAGAGTGATGATGTAGATAGGGCTAGCGAGTTGCTTTGCCTCTGGGATATGCTACAAGAAAGGAGTAACATCGATGTAGGGTCCCACTTCATCAAACACATAGTGAAGATGGGCAAAGCAGCATGAGGAGAGATTAATGTGGGAGGCCTACTTACCCACATTTGCCATAGGATGTGGTACGATTACACTGCATTAGAGAATATAGAGGGGAGCCCTATGATCGACCTAGGAGTGTGCATGGCCATGAAAATGATTGTGAGAGAAGGAGACTCCTTATGCTTTGTAAGGAAAAATCTGACGGCCCTTAGGCTCCCCGACCCGAATCGTACCACTATTGCTATACGCGCCAACTGGCGTTTGGACCTGATAGTGGAGTCCCCTCCACATTAGGGACCATCCACATCGGCGCCCATCTCTCCACCTTTATATCACTCTCCCTCTAGTCAACACATGCATAGGAGCCCACCTAGTCCACGCCGACATGAGCCTGCACCTGCACCACCACCTTTTTCTACTTTTGAGCAGGATGCAGGTATGTCGGCCTATGATTTCTCAGAGTTCCGATCGCGCCTCGACGATATATACGTCGAGCAGCAGACGCAAAGGCAGCGATGGGAGGAGCAGAGCGCCTACCAACAGGCGGAGTTCTAGGGATTCCGGGAGCATTTCCAGCGGGCTGAGGAGTTCTACGACGAAGCCCGCATATACTTCCAAGAGGAGGTCATTCGCCAGATGAGGCGCCACCAGAGAGATCGCGAAGACATGCAAGCCCAACAGCGAATGGGCTAGGAGGAGGAGCACCGAGCATATCGACCACATGTATATGTGGCATCAACGGCTCAGCAGTAGGTTCTCCCAGGATCCATAGATGCCCAAGCTCCCAGATTTTCCACCTCGTTCACCATACTAAAGGTATATTTTCATTTAAGTCTGAAGGGGGAGACCCCAAAGTTTATTTTATTTTGTTTCCTAGCAGTAGTTTCTTTTCTGGTATTTTCATTCATTTATTCATGCATGGGTTGTTGAACTTCTTTTAGTACTTATTTTTTGTTATCTATAAAGCTGCCTCAGTAGTATTTATAAAAAAGTTGTTTACATGAGTTGTTCCCATAGGTAGCTTAACTTCATTTATCTCATGGTATTTTATTTTATTTGTTTTAATGAATGTTCTAGACTTACACTGATTAGCTTTATTTCTTTACACTTACACATGTTGAACATTCTGAAGGGGATAATCTAGTACATACCTAGATATGATTCATCTCAGTAGTCTAGTACTTTGGAATCCATAGGTGACTCTAGGTTTAGTATTTTAGTTACTAGAGATGCTCGGATTGTGTAAGCCCATTTGGAAAAATCAAAATCCCAGTGAGAAGAAAAAAAAAGAGAAGAGAGAAAGAGAAAATGATGAAAAAAAAACACGAAAAAAAAAAGAAAAAAAAAAGAGAGAGGGAAGAAGAGAGAGATAGAAGATTATGAGGGATAAAAAATAGTTCTCGTGGGTGGAAATGGCTAGGTGCCCCTTTGAGACCGAGTTAGGTTACTGGAAAAACACCTATCGATTTCTCTCAATACTGAGCATGCCTTTGAGACTTTATGTAAGATCTAGGGAATGACCCTCGCTTTGGGCAGGTAAGTGCCTAAGAGCCAGAAACCTTAGAAAAGCTATAGGGTGACGACTTAACTCACTATGGAACGGGCATCCCCTAAGAATGGTTCGCTAAGCACGAGCACGAGGAGCTAACTTAGTGAATTTCTAGAACATATTTATTCTGCTTTGATTGTAAATACCACTTGATAAATTTAGTTGTCATGCTAAGTATGGAACAATGTTTTTTAAATTTCATGGTACTGAGGTTTGCTTGAGGACAAGCAAAGATTTAAGTCTGGGAGAAGTGATGTGAGTGAAACATATAGAGTTTTAGGAGTAGTTTTCGCTCACATCTCATTACATTTTATGTTAGTTTCATGCATATGTCACTCTATTTTGCATGCATTTTCTATTTTCTGGTTCGGAGGTTTGATCTTTGTACTTTTGTGTGCAGGATAGCATTTCGGAGAAAAAAGGTGCACTTTCGGAGCAAAAGGAGATTTTGCAGCTAGATAGAGAATGAGACACGGCCAGGGCGTGTGGCTACACACGGTCGTGTCCAATGGGCGAGATCAGCCACCCCAGGGCCACACACGGCATGGTTGTGTGTTTCCACACGACCGTGTGGCGGCCCGCCAAATTTGTGTGACTAGGGTTTTTCCGTATTTTGCAACGGTCCGAGGTGATGTCTATATAAGGATGGCTCCGCCCAAATCCTAGAGAGAGGCACGACGACTAGGACGACATGCCGAAGCCCTAAAAAGCTTCGGGAACTCGCAACGGGGAGGAGGAACGCCGCCGGAGGTCCACGCCTTGCACTTCAACGCCGGAGAGAAGACCACGAAAGCATTGTAATCCTTTGTTCCTGCATTTTATTCCTTATGTATTCGATTATAAACATGCTTTGTGATTCTTCCTTCATATATATAGAGTAGTACTTTCGATTCTAGGATTAGGGAGTAGCTTGTGTGCACATTACAATATTGGTTCATGGTAAATTATGCCTTTGAGTTTGATTTGATAATTGGTAGTTGTTTTTACTATATCTATGCGTGTTTGGTTTTCTATCTGTTGTGCTTAGGCGATACGAGGTGTGACAACCCTCGTATTTAAGATTTAGGGGATTTTATACAAGGAACCTAGGGTTAAACCTGATCTCCTGTAACTGTGGGTAGAAGGGTGCGGTGGAATCGGAAACGGTTTATCGTAGGGATTGATTTGGCATCCTCGTACCGTCTATCCCATCCTTTTAGAAGAAGATAGCTCCCGGTAGATGCGGCGGCTCATCGGGAGAGTGTATGATGTCCCTTCCACAAAACCATAGATAAACGTCTAGACAACACCAATTGACGGCATTGTTTTGTGATACACAAGCGAAAATGAAGTCCTAGAATCACCTTTGAAGACCCCGGCACACTCCCTTCCTCCTCCGTGTGACACCGTATAGAGTAAAGTACACCGACAACCCTCACCAATCGAAATCTCTTAGAGTTATGTCCGAACAATTACAACCACTGAATATATTGATATTCGAATACCAATCCTTGTGGGATCGATAATCTTTATTACTTGACGACATCCGTGCACTTGCGGGTGTTGAACGCGAGCGTGCACTTTGAGTCTTCGACGGTCTCAATCACGAGATTTGAGGTCACGTTCGTGCGCATCACACTACTGGTGGTTATCGGAACTAGGGCGGCAGGGGTTTTCTGCCGGTGAACAGGGCAATTGAGGGAAGTGCCGACAAGGAAGCCAAATTCAGGTATACTCTCGGTTGCCTTCTTTTCTCTACTGTCCAACACGCTTTATGTGGATCGACAATGTTGTTTGATTTTCTTATTGTTCGTAGATGAGTTTGATCCGTGGATCTTGGCTATGAGGGTCTGTTTGGGTGTTTTGGTGGTTGTGAAGGGGTCAAATGAGTGGTTGTGAATTGGAGTTTTTGGTCGGTAGTGGGCTAGTGTTGGTGTTGCTCTGCTGTGGCTGAATGAGAAGGGATTATTGTTTGTTGTAATAACTGTGAATGGATCTGATGCAGATTGTGCAGTCGTGAGCGAGAGGAGAGGACGTGAGTGGGTTGTTCCGGTGAATAGAACAAACTGTGAAGGCTGTTCAAGGGCTATGATGTGGTTGTGATTGGGTTGATGTTGGTTATACGACCGTAATTAATATGTTAAGTGAGCTGTAAATGGTTAAATAGCTCTATGGATTTACTTAAGGTGTTAAATGTACAAGTGGGGATTTCTAATTCGTATTCGATAAAAGGATACGAATATAGAAACTATATAGTAGTAATTTAGCATGTTGTTGTGTGCTTGGATTTGATGGTAATCATGTTATATTCAGGTTTCGATCGTGAGACAGGCCCACAGTCGTAAAGGCAGTTGGTATTCTTCATAGCAGGCAGGTATCTTTGACTTATCTTCTTTTAGTATTGTCATCTTGTTGTGCATTGTTTACTATAGCTAGTAGTAGTTTTCTATGCTTGTTAATTGTCCTGGTATGTCACTACCTAATACGTATTGTAGTCATTTCATATACTTATTATATTATGCTCTATCACTTTGATACTTGTTATTTGTTTATTTAGCACTAGAGTAGTGACATACTTTATATACGGGGCATTGAATGAATAATGAATATAACTTGCGTGTGTACATAGACTTGTGTACTTGGGTTATTTGATATGGGATCCTATAAGTACATACCATAGGTAGCCATGAATTGATAAGTGTATCGTGCATTAGTGACATGCACCATCTTATATTATTGCATGACTGGTGATCATCGGCTCCTCGATAGGAGGTGATACTACTTGGTAGTTGAGGTCATCGTCAGTCACATTATCTACACACACAACCACTCGTGGGTTAATGGTATTTCAGGTGTGTGTGTAGTTGCTCTATCAGGGCTCTACGGTGGTCGCACAGGTGATTTGTATTGCGACGTGGTAGCAGAGAAGGATCCCTCCTTTGTCATGAGACGAGGTGATGTCCCCCATATACATACTTGGGGTAGGAGGGTGATACTCCGTCAGCATCCTATCCACTCGGTCACATAAGTATAGTGACGGCAGAGTGCACAGTTGTCACAACCCTACCCACTCGGCCGACACACATGACATGTCGGTGGCTTGACTGGCATCAGGGTTGACACAGGTGATTGCATCATGTGCATACATTTTTACTATATGCATTGATTGTTGCACTTTTGGTTGTTGCATATGATTGTCATGCACATAAAGGAGGTATTATATTGGTTGTTTTGGTGATTCTACATATGCTTGTGTATATGTATTTTATGTCAGCCAAGGTGATCCTGGTATGTACAGTTTCAGGTATGTATTTTTGTTGTTGAGTAACTATATCAGCATGATTATTATTGCTACTTATAGTTCACTATGCATGACTGTTAGATATCCGCTGAATTTTATTCACTCCGTTGATATCTCTTTTATTTCAGGATGAAGCCTTCCGGAGGGTCCAGTTGCCAGTCCCCTGATCTGACGACTCCGTCATTTGGTTTTCAGGCTTCCACATGTTTTTGTTGTCTCGAGTATTCTATGTTTCAAACTTGTAATACTTTATACTCGTGGTTGTTTTGGTAGTACTTGGTTATATTTTTGTATGGTCTCTTTGTTCGATTGGTTTTGGTTATGTGTGTATGGATATGTATTCCTGCTCAGATGGCAGAAGGGGTATGTCTAGAAGTTTTAGACTTAGTATGTACTTGGGTAGTTGGCCTGAGGCCCTTATGTTATATGTATTGGGGTGTTTGATGTTCCGGCCGTGTTGGCCGATGTATAGTGGGTCGTGTAGGCCTTGTATACAGGTTTCAATTGTCCGCAGTACAGGGGAGATGTTGTCAGATTTTCGTCGGACAAGTACCCTTCTCGGGGCGTGACATCTCAAGTTGTCGTTGTGCTAAAGTTGCAATGCTAGTCTGTATCTCCACGTGACAACTCTCAAGTTCATCAAATCGATTAGTCATTAGAACCAATTGTTGGTGATGATCCAAACTCAGCTCTTCAAATCGGGTATCAATGAACTCTTCTAACTGTTGAAAGCTAGAGTCAAAATAATCAGCATAATTTGTCCACGTTTTAGTCCTCTAACAATGGTACCAGATCCCTGTCAACGGTTGCCTTAAGTATAGGGGCTCCTCCGACAAGTCGATGTCTGGGTCCCTCTCCCACTTGCGACCATCCTCCCATTCCTCTGAAAATCCCACAATCTTCATTCTAGCCAAAGAGAAGGTTCTTGTTGTGATTCAATCATATTTGGCCATCATCGACTTTGAGATGCCTTTAGAGACATCAATGCCTATGGATTCCAACCAGTCGATGATGATGTGTTCAAACGACATATGAATCTTCCCCTGGATAGGCTTTATGAAGTGAATGATGCATTGAAACATGTTTAAGGCCACATTGATGTCAAGAGTGTGTCGAAATGCATATATCATGAAGAGATGAGGAAGTCGAATTGTGGCTAGTCCACATGTCACAATGGTTAGAATGTTGTTGACAATTATTTTGTAAAGAACATTATCACGAGTTGACACTTCATTGGTAGAAAATAAAGATGAACCATCTGAATGAGGTTTGCGATGGAAATGTTCATACATAGAGGATAACGAGATGTGCTCAAAAGGTGTAGGCATTTCATCGGGCGACAAGGGATAGAATACAAAGTCACCAGTCGATGAAAGACATCCTAAAAACTCGTGGAAAATGGCAGGAGTGAAGTCTAAATTGTGTCGTGCAACACGGGTCCGATATTTATGACTTGCACCGGTTGGACGTAGATTGTTGTAAAATTCAGACACGAGGTCCAGATTAATAGCTTATTCGCAATAAATAATAGACTCTAACTTGTAATGTTGAATGATGCAAATGTTGGGAAAAATCGGATCGAGATATTCACAACATCGCAGGCGAATACTTCACACAACCGCAGCGAAAACAATATATATAAACCGGATCCCACTAGAGATCCATGCAAAAATATACAAATTATTTTTCTTAATCTTATCTAGATCTTATCTAGAAGAAAAGATATACCTTCGATGCGTGCCCTTCGCAATTCCGCTAATCCAAATACTATCGGATCTCAATACGGTAAGGATAATCGTATCTCTAAGGTATCCACACTGACACTCAGCAGTTTTAGAGTCACAATGTGCTAGCAACCCTAGCAAAACACCAAGACCACTTAGAAGAAGAAGGAGAGGAAGGAGAGGAAGAAGAGAACTCTTTCTCTTGTGTTGCACGCCCAAGTACCAAGCCCCCTTGCTTTTACACGTTAAAATCCTTTTAAGCCACTAGCAACCATTGCCATCAATTCCTCTATCTCCTATTGAATACTATGACTCTTGGTATTTTCCTTCATCAATGCATGAACCTTTCATCTCCTCATCATGAATACCAAGACCCTTGGTATTCACATGCATGATTAATCACATTAATCATGCATGATGATTTATCTTCCATGGTTTAACTTGAGTCTAACTCAAGTTTAACCAATTTGAGTCTAACTCAAGTCTTGGTCATATGCTTCATTGTACTTTTAGTCCAACTAAAAGAAATCATCTCTAAAACAGAATGTCATTTGTGTGTGACCCAATTGGCTCTTGTAACATTAGCAATGCGTCTAAAACCCTTTTAGACGCATAAGCAATGAGCGGCATCTAGCAATACATCATTGCTACCCAAGTTACAAGAAAGTCGAGATTCGACAACCTTTCCATGGATATTATCTTGTATGACGGTGTCCTTCTATCCTTGATATCTTAGATCGATCAATGAGGCATAGATCGTGTCATCTCCTTATCGATCTTTATGTTTCTTGATGTCCAAGTAAACTCACTCAAACAAATGAGTTCAATATCTCATATTGACTCATTTGAGCATGGTCATGCATTTCGTGGTCATACTCTATCAAGAGGTCAAAGATATCACTCCCGTCATATGGGAGGGATAGATCTCATCTACATCACTCACATCTCTCCGCATAATTCGTTACATCCAAGTAATCGCCGTTATAGTGCACCCTGTTACGGTGTGACGTTAGATGATACCAAAGTACATAACTCCTTATGTAGGGAACCGTAGTGACTTCAGGTCTAAGGACTATTCATACCAATAGTCACATGAGAAAGTATATGACACTCATATAACGATCCATGACACTTTCTCATGATGGGTCAATTCAGTATATATATTCTCCAATATATATACCTATGTATTAATGTGATATCACATATCCATGACTTGTGAGATCAAGTCATCCATTGACCTACATGCTAGTCTCAATGTATCAATATATCTCTTTGTCTATTAATACTTAACTAGGAATGTTTAAGAATAGTATTCTCTACAGCTTCTCATAATCAATTCTACCAATTGATATATTGTAGATTAGAACCTACGATTCAAGGGCATTATTATATTTATTTATTGGCACACACATAAAGTAAATATAATAATCAATCTTTATCTGTTATTAATGAAATATGATATATATGATCCCTAATCAATCATCTCATGATTGGCACTAAGGGCTGACACTAACAGCAAATTATAGCAAAGCAATAATCATGCAAGAATTTTCCATCTAGTGACTGAGCTGGGATTAACTGAAATTTATGGGTGTGATATGCTTTTTCAAATGATGCATTTGGAAAACAAGGATCAGTTGATGGTTGTGTAGCAGATGATCCATCACCAGACTCTATTTGTTTACATTTCGATCTAGGTAAATATAAATGATGTGAAAATCATGATTACCCCAACAATGAATGTATGTAATGACCAGAATGATGATGTATGAATGCAAACCAAATGATAAAAAAAAATGATAAATGATTAGCCAATACATTTAGATAAAAATCTAATCAACAGCAAGGAGAAGAAGGATTAATACTTGGGTGGAATTTGTTCAACAGAATAAACTTGATAGAAATTTGATGGCGTTGTCGCCAGAGTTGTGCCACAGTGGAATGAAAGCCTATAGAAACTAGGTATTGTCGCGAGCCGATGGCATAACCCTAGCCAAGCCAAGTTTAGGGTTTGGATGATCACTCGACGAAGAAATAGTTGGAAAATCGATTGGGAAGATGTTAGGACAATACGAAGACAAGCTAGGGCAAAATCTAGTTGAGACTTATCCCCTCAGTAGCCGCCGAAGATGAAAGGTGAAGTCGCCGACGAGAAAAAAATCATCAGATGAAAAGATGTATTGCTAAGTTTACAGGCCAATTGAAAGGGCTTGGGTTTTAAAATCAGAGTTAACAATCGATTGTTGTTGGGCAAGGGTGGTCGAACTTGTCAGTCAACTCAGCACGATTCTGTGGGCAAGCCTATAAATTGCAATCGATTGTTAATGCCTTCAATCGATTGAATTTGTTCCGTTGAACCAGGCAATCGACTACGTCTGGCTCTGTGCTTGTGGGAAAAGATCAATCGATTGATAATAATCAGTCGATCACGTGATCGACTAAATGCGGTTCTGTTCATGTCAGAAAATAAATCAATCGATTGAGTTGATAAGCAATCAATTGAATGCGGTCAGTCGAGCCGTGCGATCGACTGACCATCCTTCTATCCCTATACACAGATTTTACGATAAAGCACAACCAATCAATTGCCTAAACCAAGCAATCGATTATATAATTTCAATCAACTATGCGATCTACTAAAGCTCCTTCTATATACAATTGGCGGTATGCAATCGATTGGAAACGTCCAAACAATCAATTGTCACCTATAAACTTATAAACGTGGTTGTTTTGCTCGACTTTTTTTTATCTTGCCCTAATTTTATCTCTCGTCCCTATCTGATAACTCGCTCACATCAAGCACGACAAGCTTTAATATCTCCATCCTCGTAAGTTCTTCTCCTTCGACCTTCTGCCCTATCTTTCCTATGCCCTCTCCCCCTAACCTATGTCACGATCGGTCGTGCAATGGATGGTTCAGTCGTCACCTTGGGTGTGCGAGGTAACGACCTCGACCGCAGCTGCACAAGGCCACTCCAGCTACAGAGCCAGGGACAAGGGTGGGCAAGGCTTCGGCCCTGATCCTGCCTATCCCCTCTCTGTTGTAGCACGATTAGCATGGTCGCGACATCGTCGCAGTTGCGCAAGGTCGTGGCATTGACCTAGGTTGGGTAGGTCATCACTTTACTGTTATACCAATGAATTGTTATAATTAAATTTTTCTCTCTGATTTTTTTTCCTAGTCTTAGTGCTAGTAGAAGGTCGAAACCTTCTCCTGTGGTGAAGATATCTACTTTCTTCAATGGTCTTTTCCACCAGATTAGTGTTAATAGCTTCAAATGTAGTTTCTGATACTACATATCAATGTGAGATTTTTATTCTTTATGTTGTTTAGTAGCTGCAATTTGTTGGTGCAATCGGCCCAGGTTGACTCGAGTTTGACTCGAGCAGTACCTTGATAGTATTTTGATGATGGACAAAACTCATGACATTGGATTGTCATGGGAAAGTCCAACATGGGGTTGGCATGGAAAATCCAAGCATGGAGCTTGGTGTGGAAGTCCAAGGGGGAAGTCTTGGCATGGGAAAGTCCAAAGCATTGCGAAGCCGTGCGCTTGGTGCTTGGTGAGAAATGCATTACGAAACCGTGTGCTTGGTGCATTTGGGAAGTCTTGAGGACTTGGTAAGTTCACTAGGCTCGGGGTCCTTGAGTCGGTGAAGGATGACATTGCGAAGTCGTGCGCTTGGTGCATCCGAGGGACCGCCGGACGGGGAGCGAATGGAGTGAGCCCAAAGGGAAGCATACTTCTAGGGTATGAGACGTGAAGGATGGCGTTGCGAAGCCGTGCGCTTGGCGCATCCGAGGGACGTAGGCCGAGGGAAGAGAGCTTCGGTGGGGAACTCCATGAGGGATAAGGTGGACTTGGCCAAGTGGCTAAGACTGAGTGTCGGAGGCTCAAACTTGATGTTTGAGGGTTTACCCGACGGTCGGATGCTCAAACAACTTGGTGTTTGAGGTTTTGCTCGACGTCCAATCGAGCATCGCATAGGTTCGACTGGTCCAAGTCGACTAGGGTTCGACTGGTGTAAGGCTAGGGTTTTGTCTTTGGCGGTCGGCGCCATGGGTGGAATGATCGATGACGATCGGCAATGATCGCCGAGGGATGTGATCGGTGATGGGAGTGTCGTGAGCACGAGTAACGCCCGTGACAATCGGGCGATCATTACTAGGTCACCGATCGTGATGGGCATCATCAGTCGATTGGTAGGTGATCCGTTGGAACTTGTCTGACGTGGATCTGGCCGTTGTGAGACAACGGCTATAGGCGATCGGGGCCTTTGGCGGTCATCGCTAGAAAGACTCGATGCAGGTTATAAAAGGAGCTCGAGATGGAGGTTTTTGCTATGGTTTTTGTGGAGCTATTGGAGGGGAATTGCTGCTGCATTCCAGTCCTTCAAGAGTCAATCAAAGCAAGCAACAAGAAAGCGATCAAAGTAATTGTGTAAAAGTTCTCTTTTGTATTGTCTTTGTATTTCTTCTTGTATTTCATATTACTTGTTGTAATAGCTTGTGAGAGGTTTCTCCACCTCCGACGTGTAGTCGATAAGGAGTGTTGTTAGTGCCGTGCACATAACACGAGCTCGTTGAGCTCACCCCGTGGAGTAGGAACCATTCGGTTCCGAACCACGTATATGCTTGTGTATTGATTATGCTTGTATTGTTGTTATTTCTATTGTTATTCCTCTGCGTATATTAATGACAATTGTAGACGAGCACACGAGAACGAACGAATTCTGACATCCAACGATCGAGGGTTATTCACCCCCCTCTAGCCGGTTGTCCCGATCTCCCAACAAGTGGTATCAGAGCCGAGGTCGCTCTTCAAGGACTAACCGCCGTGAGAGCACTACAAATGGCCGGCTTCATCCATCCACCGAAATTCGATGGAGATTTTTCTTTGTGGAAGAAACGGATGGAGGTATATCTCGAAACCGATTTTGATTATATGATTATTATAGAAAATGGTTTTGAGATGCCTAGGGACAAATACAACAAGCCAATTGAAAAGTCAAGGTGGACCCAAGACCAAATTAAGGACTTCAAGACAAATCTCGAGGTAATGAAACTATTTAGTGATTTGTTACCTAACAAAATTTGGTCTAGTTTGGGTGACTATAGGGATGCAAAGGAATTATGGGAGAAGATAATGAAATTTCAAGAAAGTTCCCAATCGGCACAAGTAGAGGAAGATGCCGTGGAAGAAAGCCCATCCACATTTGAAGATGTTGATGATTTGGTGGAGACTTCCACCTCTAGCATTGAGGGGGAGGAAAGGATTTCCACTCCGGAGCCAAGCCAAAATGAAGCATCTACCTCCGGAAGAAATGACCAAGAGGCTTCCACCAACTCCCTAGGTGACTCATGTATTATAATTAATCGTAAAGATTATATTATTTGTTTTGAGTGTAGGGAGAAAGGGCATTACAAGAGCAAATGCCCAAAATTGGCTAAGGAAAAGGCATCGACACCAAAAGTCAACCTAAAGTCAAAGGATGCCAGTGTTCCCAAAACTAGAAGCAAAGAGCACATTGTGTGCTTCAAGTGCAACCAACGGGGACACTACCGAAGCCAATGCCCTAGGGGGAGGAAGAAAGGGCTAGAAGGTGTAAATCATGTAGGGGGAGCTCCAAAAGCTAACCCTAAGGTACATTTAGTTAATGCACCTTCAATTCCAAAAGTCAAAAAGCATGCCAAAAATTATTTTAGTTCTCTTGCAATTATAAATGAAAAGCATGCTAAGAGAAATAATAAGGTGTATTGTCTAGGTGCCAAGTATATTCATATAACTAAAGATAAACCTAGGACTCATAATTCTATACCTATTTTACCTAAAGAGTCCATTAGGAGAGTTGAAAACCATCTAGGCATTAACCCTAAGAAGGGTAGACACATGCCTAAGAAGAAGAACATTTCCCCTAAAGCTAATGAAAATTCAAAATTGTGAAAATTAGAGTTAGAAAACCAAGCCTTGAGGTCAAGGCTAGAAAAATTGGAAAAGACCCTAGCAATAATATCAAACTCGGTTAAGGGGTCTAATGCACAAAAGTCAAGACCTAGGAAACAAGAAACATCTAAGGGCAAGAAGGGTTTGGGTCACAAACCTATGTCCTACCATAATGTTCCATTTAATTATAAAACATCATCTAGGTCTAGACAAACTAAGGCTAATAGGGAAGTCATCCCTAAGTCTAGCCATGGTATGTGTTTAGTGGCTAAGGACTTAAGGAAAACCAATGTAGCCACTAAGAAGGTCAATGGAGGAGTCACCTCTAGAGTTGACCCAAGTAAGACCCATTTGACTAAGGCTTCAAAGCCAAAAAGAGTCATTAGAAAGGTATCTAGAGAAGTTATCCCTAGGGAATACCTTGTTAACCCAAGGAGCTCCAATAGGTATTGGGTTCCTAAAAGCGTGATTGATTCACGCTAGATGGGTTAGGGTGTGTCAACCCTAAATGGATGGATAGTTAACCTAACCATAGTAGAGTTGACACATTAGGATGTGCTAATGTGTTTGAGAAGTTTAGAATGATTTAAATTGGCACAATTAGGTCATAGAGGTTGTGGTGTGCTATTTTGGGTTTTTGGCACACTAGGGAAATGAATGGTTTAAAGCAAAGTGAATTTAATCCCTAGAAATGGCAAATTGATTTTAACACTTAGGTATTTTATACCTTAGTATATTTTTCTTGCCATGCTTTATTTATTTAATGTCTTGCCATGTCATGACATCATTCTCATTTGTATCTCTAAATAGGTCATGACAATGTTTAGATTTATTTTTATATGTCATGTATGCTTAAATGTCATTTACATGTCATGACATCATGATTTTGGCATATGCTTTTATCTATATCATATTTATGTCATAATCATATCATGCATTAAATAAAATGAAATTAAGGACTATGACACAATTTGAAGGGAATCAAATTATGTTGCCTTAGAAATATGCATGAGAACATAAAGAACAAAAAACCCACATCTCACTAAGATTTTTAACTTGTATGTGTTTTACACATTTAGATATTGGTGAGATGTTTAGGAAAAAGAAAATAAAGGTTTTAAAAACATTTTGAAAACTTTTTGAAAAACCTTGGTGAAGCATATCTTTTGATAGCTATCACCATTGAATGGGATGATACAAAAGAGGGCTCTTTATTGAAGCTTTTCTTAAATTTTGGACTTTGTATCAATCTCCTGATTTAATGGGTAAAATAATTTTCCAATATTTTTTACCCATAGTGTTTATGATAAGTAATATACATACCAAATTTCAAGAATTTTAAACTTATGTATATTTACTTATGGATTTTGGAAATCAAGAATGAAATCATCAATAACCGCCATGGATGATACAATGATCGATGAAGGTGGCAAATTGATCGATTTCTTATTTCAATGATCGCCAAGCTGATTTCGGGTAAATCTTGTTGATTAGGCCCATGTTCAGCTAGGTTAAGGTCCCCTAACCACTCCTAACCCTAGGGTATGCTTGAGAGAGCATTAGAGAGGGTGGAAATCCATTGGATATGGATTAGGAGTTGGGTTGAGGGTGAGTATCAATTTTAAGGTGGATGAGAGTTCATTGTTGAACTTTGCCTTACTTTTATTTGGTTTAATGTTCCTATTGGCTTAGGGACTCTCCAAGGACATTGTTGGTGCAATGGTCAAGGGGGAGCAAGCCTCTAGGGGGAGGTATCCATCATGGGAAGATGGATGTGTATTTCCTCATGGGAGGAAAATTGGGTTGCCTCTCTTTAAGTGATATGGGATCACTAGAAAGATTGTAGGCATGTGTTCCTCCAAGGGAGAGATTGTAAGATCTCATTGGGATATGAGACATTCATACCCTTGGGGAGGACCTTTTTGATGTAGTGTCAAAAAGGGGGAGAAGTTACCAAGTTACCAATTAGGGTTCGTTGGAATTCTCATTGGGATATGAGAATTGCAAATATGGGAGAATTGGTAGACTTGAGATGGTAGTTTTGTCAATCATCAAAAAGGGGGAGATTGTTGGTGCAATCGGCCCAGGTTGACTCGAGTTTGACTCGAGTAGTACCTTGATAGTATTTTGATGATGGACAAAACTCATGACATGGGATTGTCATAGGAAAGTCCAACATGGGGTTGCCATGGAAAATCCAAGCATGAAAATCCAAGTTAAGGCTAGGGTTTTGTCTTTGGGTAGTCGATCGCCATGGATCGGCAATGATCGATAGTCGACAGCAGCCAACTACTGAGGGATGACAATGATCGATGGGAGTGTCGCGAGCATCGCCTAGAGTGATCGGGCAATCGATTATAGGTCACCAATGAGTGATGGGCATCATCGACCGGTAGGTGATCCGTGGAACTTGTCCGACGTGGATCCGCCGTTGTGAGACAACGGCTACGAGCGGATCGGGCCTTTGGCGCGATCGCTAGCGCGCGAAAACTTTCGATATAGGTTATAAAAGGAGCTCGAGATGGAGGTTTTTGCCATGGTTTTTGTGGAGCTATTGGAGGGGAATTGCTGCTGCATTCCAGTCCTTCAAGAGTCAATCAAAGCAAGCAACAAGAAAGCGATCAAAGCAATTGTGTAAAAGTTCTCTTTTGTATTGTCTTTGTATTTCTTCTTGTATTTCATATTACTTGTTGTAATAGCTTATGAGAGGTTTCTCCACCTCCGACGTGTAGTCGATAAGGAGTGTTGTTAGTGTCGTGCGCATAACACGAGCTCGTTGAGCTCACCCCGTGGAGTAGGAACCATTCAGTTCCGAACCACGTATATACTTGTGTATTGATTGTGCTTGTATTGTTGTTATTTCTATTGTTATTCCGCTGCGTATATTAACGACAATTGTAGACGAGCACACGAGAACGAACGAATTCCGACATCCAACGATCGAGGGCTATTCACCCCCCTCTAGCCGACCGTCCCGATCTCCCAACACAATTGTTGTTGTTTAGGATACTACATAGTAATGTTAAAATATTGCATAAATATTTACAGATGATATATTTCTGTTATATTTAATGTTCAATAATTATATTGGAAGATACTAATTATAATGAATATTGAATTTTTTTAATAACATTAGAATATAATGAACAAATAAATATGAACAAAACTTGGATGTACAATAGGCTAGTTAATGGATTTATAACTGACGAATATTTTAATGGCATTAAGGCATTTGTGAACTTCGTTGAGAGTCATCCAAGTTGTATGGATGGTGATAAGATACGTTGTCCGTGTAATCATTGCAAATGTAGAAACATAACTTTTCACGATGAAAATACTATAAAAGTACATCTTGGTAGAAATGGTTTTTGTTCCAAATTATTACAATTGATATTGTCATGGAGAGTTTTATTCGGATGAGCCTATAGAAATTTTGTTTCTTCATCGTCTACCTATACTGGTGTAGAGGATGCATCTAGCAACGACAATACTTTGCAACCAATGACTTTCGATGTGATGAGTGTGCTTGTTCATTCGAACACAGACGATATACCAACACATGCGTTCCATAGATTATATAATATGTTAAAGGCTAGCGAACAAGAAGTTAAGCAAGGCATTCCTTTTGGTCATTCACAACTGTCAGCTATTGCAAGATTATTGAATATTAAAGAAGAACATCATTTCTCAGAACGATGCTACAATGATATATGTCAATTGATGTCAGAGTTGCTCCCTGATGATAATATAACGACTGATATCTTCTATAGTACTAAAAAAATAATTAGGGGTTTAGGTTTATCGATAAAAAAGATTAATTGTTGTACAAATAACTGTATGATTTTTTGAAAAGAAGATGTTGAATTGAATGAATGCAGGATTTGCAACCACCCTCATTATAAGCAGCGCAGTCGTATATTAGCAAAGAAGAAAAAAAAATAACCATGGAAAGTTATGTATTACTTCCCATTAACTCCTAGACTTCAACGCTTGTATGCATCTGATGCAACAGTAAGCCACATTGTGGGATCGAGAAAAACTAGAGGGGGGGGAGGGGGGGTGGGGTGAATAGCGTTCAAAAACTTTCTTTTCGTTAGAAAAACTAACTCGTAAGAACAAAAAGTATTGCAGCGGAAATAAGTAAAGATAAAACACAAGGACACTTTTGTTTTTACTTGATTCACAATTGACCGGTAGCTAGTTCAAGGTCTTGCGATCCTTGATTGCTTTCAAAGGGCAAACCATTAAAAGTTTCTTCCTCGTTGGAGGTAAGAAACAAACCGATTACAAAATAATGTGGAGGATAAGGTAACAAGCCTACCTTTCCTCCTAACAATTAAAGAGTAAGGAACAATAAACAAATTAATACCGACTACAAGAAGTTGAAGTTGGAAACTTAGTCGGCGTTGCAACGTTGATGAGCGGAGATGAGAGCTTCGAACTGATGTAGCACCTTTGGAGCGATTTGTTGTTAATTTTTTGTTAACACAAGAAGGGTGATTTACCTCTCTTTTTATAGCCATTCAAACCTTATCTCGTTGAGCTTTAGGTCTAAGTTATGGTTCTTATCTTGACTTTTTCTCGAAGTGATCAGATTCATTCAGTCGTTGATTGAAGCTTCCCGACTGATGTTGTGCCGGCTCAGGAATTGCACTAGTCGCTCGGGAATTCTACTATATGCTTAGGAGCGACTATTTCTCCATCGCAACTGATTGCTGGGAATTCTATTAGCTGCTCAGGAATTACACTGGTTGCTCAGGAATTACACTGGTTGCTTGGAAATTATATTAGTTGCTCGATAATTACACTAGTTGCTCGGGAATTGCACTGGTTGCTCGAGAATTGCACTGGTTGCTCGGGAATTACACTAGTTGCTTGGGAATTGCACTGGTTGCTCGGGAATTACACTAGTTGCTCGGGAATATGATAAAAATCATATAAAACAAAGTTAGCACAAGAACTATATATATATAAGACGGTCCTTTACCATCCGATCTCAACTTAGATCTTCCTCCTGAAGTCTTAGTCAGATCGACATCTAAGGTTGTCCCCATACAGAGACACATCCTTACCATCACTTCACACCCAGAGCTTACCTTTGATCCTTCTGACCTATCGCTTACCTTTCGGTCACTTGACCACCGAGGTTTCTCCTTCCGAGATTCTCCTAGCGTCACCCGACCACCGAGATTTCTTGTTCCGAGATTCTCCTAATGTCGTTGACCTTAGCAAAGTCTAATACAATACCTGCACACTTAGCATAACATATGAGAAGACAAAATAGTTTAACTTTGAATCTTTGCCATTATCAAAACCTAAATTCATTATCTGGTGCCCCTGCACCAACAATCTCTCACTTTTTGATCTATGGAAAACTAATTCAAAGTTAAGAGATAATAAGCAGTAAGCATTAATCAAGCATTTTTTCAAAACCTCTCCCTTAACCCTAGGTGAGTTTGAAAAATTAACCTCTCAACTTTAACCTTAACTTTAACCTTTCTCCTTCTTTGTCATATATCAAAAATAATTACATGAGAGATGCTTTTCAAAGATTAATATTTAAACATATATAAAGGAAGAGTATCTTACAAAATGTCAAACTCTAATAAACTTTTCAAAAACATATTATAAGTTCAAAAGATAAGGGAAATAATTACAAGTTTTTATGAATCCAATCATGTGGCCTTTTATAAAATAATGTTTTCAACATAATTCATCTAATAAATTGCCCTTGTAGAAATGTTCAACTCTATCCTGACTCAATTGATATGAGATAATCAATAAGTCTTTATTAGAGTTTGTTATTGAAAAATTATACTTCATGATTCATGTTGATAAACTTATTCTACATCTGGAATCAAAAGTAAGGTCCTAACATCTCACACTCATCTACGTGGCTCAGTACACAATCACATTAAACCTATGTGTTGTGAGATATGTTAGCTCCTTAAAACTATAGGCTCATGCTTTCTAAGGTGAGTCTTATACTAGTTCCATGTAGTATAAAAGAAAATGATAAATAATAAGTAAAGTTAAGTCCTACTCTACTATGTACATTCCTAGTTTTCGTCTAAGCAAACTGAACTCTGCTTTAGGTAATGGTTTAGTAAAAATATTTACTAGGTTTGATTTTGATTCTACGTATTCAAGTTTTACATCTCCATTAGCTATATGTTCTCTTATAAAATGGTGTTTTACTTCTATGTGTTTAGTTCTAGAATGATATATAGGATTTTTAGTTAAATTAATTGAGCTAATGTTAACAATCATGACTTTAGTATTGCTAAAGTTTAGTTGGAAGTCTTTTAGAGTGTGCTTCATCCAAAGAAATTGAGCTACACACTCACCTATGGCTATGTATTCTGATTCGGTAGTAGACAAAGCAACACAATGTATTTTTCCACTACACCAACTAACTAGACTTCATCCTAGGAGTTGGCAGCAACCACTTGTACTTTTCCTATCGAGTTTACTACCGACATAATCTGAGTCAGAGTAGTCGATTAGTTAAAACTCACTCGACCTAGAGTACTAGTTTCCTACATTTTGTGTTCCTTTTATATATCTAAAGATTCTTTTTTCTAAGGTTAGGTGCAATTCTTTAATAAAGACTGAAATCTTGCACACATACTTACTGCAAAAAGTATATCAAGTCGACTTGCAGTTAAGTACAGAAGGCTACCTATTGCACTCCTATAGTATTTTAAATCTATAGTTTTTCCTTCTAAATCTTCTCCAATGTTTATATTAGTTGTCATAGGTGTACTAATTTCTTTAGCATTTTGCGTACCAAATTTACTAATTAGTTCCTTAGCATATTTATACTGATGCATATAGATTCCTTCTCTTGTTTGTTTTATTTATAAGCCTAAGAAGAAAGTGAGTTCATCTACTAAACTCATTTCAAACTCACTTTCCATTAGTCAAATAAATTCGTTTAGAAGTGTTGTGTTTGTTGTCCCAAATATTATCATATACATAGATTTGTGCTATAAATATTTCTTTTCCTATAGTTCTTGCAAATAAAGTTGGGTCAACTAATCCTTGATTAAATCCTTTAGACTTAAGATAAATAGATAGTCTTTCATACCAAGCTCTAAGTGCTTATTTTAATCCATATAAGATTTCCCTAAGTTTAAGTACATGGTTAGGTTGGTCTAAGCTTTCAAATCCTTGTGGTTGGCTAACATATACCTCTTCTTTGATAAATTCATTCAGAAATGATGCCTTGACATTCATTTGAAATAATTTAAATCCTCGACGTGTGATAACAGTAGTTATGTGTCATGGTACCATTACAAATTAATTATCGAACCTCCTTTACACTAATGTAGCATAACGAACGACCTGGATCGTTTCCCAACGAGTGTAATCAATAGAATAGTAATCTTGGGATTGCTAATTATTGCTTTGGATTTTCCATTTCAAATCAGGGTTTGAAAGTTAAAAGACTAATCCTACTGAATGAAAGACAATGCAAGTAATTAAAATCTTAATCTAACAAAACTATGATGGTAATGAAATTAAAGAAGATATGAACTAAGCATTCAAAAACATAAAGACAGTGCAAGAATTTAAACAACAATTCAAATGTAAAATAACATGAGTGTAAAGGAAAACATAAAATAAATCTAACATATTATTAAACACTCCTAACTAATGGAAATATCACTTAAACATGTAAGAAATCAAACTAACAAACAAGTAAGCGAAGCTTTGCAATTAACCAATCAAACTCATTAATCTACAAATTAAACTCAAAACTAAACATCCTAATTAAATTACAACTAAACATCCAAATGAAACTACTAATTAAACTTCAATACAAACTACCAATTAACTACAATTTAAACTGCAAGACAAGCTACAAACTAACTACAAATTAAACTACAAATCAAACTACAAACTAACATTCAAATTAAACTACGAATTCAATAACTTAAACTACAAATGAAACTACAAAGATAACAATCAAGGGATGATAATCAATTCAATTCACTAATTCTAAAAATAGTAAACCGACGATCCACAACACCCGGAGAAGGGACCACCATCTTCGGCGACGACGACGACCCGAATAACCCCCCTCTGGTGGATGGAATGAATAGATTCCTTGTCGGAAAATCCTCCGACAAGTGCTGAACTGGAACTGGATCCAAGCCTTCTGCTCCGGCGATGGATGGCAGAGCTGCTAAATCCCGATAACTAATGGATGGATCTGGAAAGGCGGAGCCACCGAATCCCGGCCACAGAAAGGAAGGGAACTGGAACAGTGGGTTGTAGGGCTCTTCATCGGCGCTAGATTGTTGCTCTGCCATCGGAATTGGATTGTCAAAGAAGTTGTCGGAACTGGGAAAAGATGTTGTCGAATCCCCACAGTAGGAGTTGACATCGGCCTTTCAAATCACGTCCAACCAAGGCGTCTCGGCTCCAGTCGCAGGTGCTGGAAAGTTCGTCGGTGAAGAGGGTGGATCAGAATCCCTGCATCTTCTCGCTGCCGACCAAGCTGTCGAACCGCCGCATCTTGGTCTGCCAGCAGGATGGGAAGGGATCACGTCGGAGATGGAGGGAAGTGCCGCCGGAGATGGGATGCTGGAGCTACCGCCGTCGCTATGGAGGAAGGTCGCCGCTGTGAGGAGAAGGTCGCCACGGCTTCTGTCTGCGCTACTCATTCTTTTGCGATGAGGAAATGTTGTAATTTAAGGGCAATTTCCGTGGTCGTCCGATCATTTTGCCCCCCCCCCCCCCCCAATCTCAGCCCTTGATTCAATCTAGGGTTTAATTGCTTGATTAATCAATTAACTAGGTAAAGCATCCAACATTTAAGAATTCTCCGATTTTGAATGAAGGGATCTGATCAATCTACTTAGACGATCATGATCGGTCTAATCTAGATGAAGGGCTAAGATGTCCATATCTAAATGTACGGACTGGATCTCTCTAGATCTGGACAGATGGCTCAAAATCAATCAGATCTCATCGAACGGTCATGATTGAGCAAATCTGATCTCTCCATTGAATTGCCTTCGATCTTGATGAAGGACTCAGATTAAATCAGCTTGAAATGTCCATTATGACCCTAGATAAAGTCATATTTGATCCAACTTGAATCTAGTCCATTGGCTCATCTCGATCTCCTACAAACAAAGATAAAATTTGTATATAAGTCCAAAATTTAAGAGAATTTACAATAAGGTCCAAAATGAATCCAAACTTATAAATCATGTTAATAATCAACAATAAATCACTCGAGAGGATAAAAACATTGATATTAAGGACCAAAATAATACGATAAAATGGTAGTTATCAATTCTCCCACACTTATTCTTGAGAATCCCGAGCAAGCAAAGAAAATTAAAAGTAAACTGAAGATATATTTCTCTAGTAATTTTCAAGCATACATAGAAAATCGTGAAAAAAAATTACCTAGGATTGTCAAATCTAAAAGACTCAAGCAATCATGGACTCAAATCTTACACAGGTTAACAAACATAGTAACTTCAATCCATCCTGAATAGACTATGAATGATTAAGCCTCACAAGATAAGTGGTGGTTTCTCTCGCTCTCATAAGCATATAATAGTGGAGTTCACTCAAGCTACTCATGATTTATGCACTATCATATGCTTGCTTTTCTTCTACCTTCACCACTATATACACATAAGAATGCACAATCATTGAAGCCTTATTAGGAATGTAAGGGAAACATGAATAAAAGCAAATAATTGTATGTGTGTAAGGAAAGAAAGGTAGGAAATTAAATAACTAAAGAAATGCAGAAGATATGAAATACTGGAATGCTACATAGATGAGTACAAGAAAGCAATGCCCAAAAGTTTTCACAATTCACTAAACATGTAAACAACCCCTATCACTTCCACAATACAAATCCATATATGATATATAATAAAACTCTCAATAGTTGCAATAAGAGATGTCCATCACAAAAATACTATCACACACATAAAAAACTGCGCATGTCAAAGATTTTTTTTATTGCCTTTATTGTTTTGGCCAAATAATTTTTTTCTTCAACTTCTTTTTTTTTTCAATTTTTTTTTAACATGCAGTGCACTTCCCTATGCTCTAAAAAAACATCAAGCTCAGTTATAAAAATAAAAACACAACTTGTCCATGGTGATCAAGCACAACATGTCTATGCTTACATTGAATTCTCCTGAGCTACTCTCTCCCCCCACACTTAAACTTTTGTTCGTCCCGGGCAAAAACTCATCATAGAACATCCAATATTCCACATCCAAAAATAGAAATAGAGAAGAAATGACATGATGTAGGAATAGAAAAATAATAGAATGAATAATGAAAATGACATGGCGTATGATAAGAAAATTATTTGAGTAGCATGTGGCAACAAAAGTAGTAAAGGGAAACCAGTGATATTGCCTTCATAGTAATCATGCAAATCTATGGTTGTGTGGTCTCGAAAGAAACAAAGCAAGTTCTGGAGTTACAATAACCACAAGTGAACCACACACAAGCAATAAAAACAGGCACAATCCTCTCTAGAATAGAAAAAAAAAATCATCTCAATCTATCAACAATGAATCCATCACCAAGTAGTAATCATATGCAATCAAATAATTCATTCCTGATAATAAATCTCCGAAACTCGACAATCAAATTTAACTAACTTTCATGACTTCTAAGATGATATAAAGGAATGCATAGGAAATTTATTTCAAAACATCGACAAAATAAAAAACTCAACAAATGAAACATAACAAGTAAAAGAAATGTATATACAATGAACAGAAAAGAAGATAAGATGGAGCAAACTCCCCTGAGGTCATGGCAGTTAAAGGCAGTTCAGTAAGAGCATCTAGGCTGGGAGTGGAGTAAAAGTCCTCCCTGGCGGTTGAAAATGGTTCAAAAGTAAAATCCACACCGGAGGTGAGGTTGATTGAGAAAAAGTGACCACCTCCTTCATGTGATCAGAATAGTCCTATGTTGCTCCCTCTAATATGATCGCCTTCTTATATGTCTTCGCTAGAGGTCGGAGGCGATTCAGTAGAAGTTTCCAGCTTAGGGGCTGGATTACTGTATTTTCTGTCAGGGCCTTCATCAGCAACATTTTTGTTGGAGACTCGATCTCAGGTGGGAGTGTCCAGGGTGAGAGTGCCCAGCTATCCACCACTCCTGTGAGAATTGACTTCTGATCATGCATAATAGGTGGTTGCACATGTTAAATACTGAAATATTAAAATACTAAATTCAATGGCCAAAGAATTTAGGAAATAATCCTGGAAATTTTACGGGAATTTTAGGGAATTTTAGGAATTTTTCCGAAATTTTTCTGGATTTAAACGGAGTCCGTACGAGATTATTACGGGGATAAAATAAATGGGTTTTAGGTGGGGTCTATTTAAGGGGATAAATACGCGATGGTAACCTAAAACAGAAAACTTATTTTTTTTCTCTCTTCTTTTCTTTCCCGTTGCGCCCGACTCCTTCACGCGTCGAAGCCATCCTTTCTTTTTTTCTCCCCGCGCGTCGGCCACGCGATCCCCTCTCCGCCGTTGCCGAGCCGTTTCTCCGCACGACGATCAGCCGCCATGCCCGACACTCTACGAAGGCCGCCCTTCCGCCTCTAGATGACGTCGCCTGCCTCACCAAAGAGCATCGAGCCGCCTCTCGCTTCGATCGCCGTCCGACGCGGCCCTCTCGCTTTTCTCCTCGCAATGAAGACGGCGACGGAACCCTCGACGCCCGGGACGAGACGGCGAGCGCGGCGGGAGGTTGAGTCGGCGACACCGAATGCTCGGCGGTGGTTTCTCGTGCCTCTTATCCGAACCTCACCGATCGCGCGTGATCCGACGACGGCATTATCGCCGGGCTATACACCAGTGGGGTTCCATCGCCGGTGGTCGCCGAGCTAGGTAAGGTTCGATTGAATTTAGTCGTGGTTCTCTCTCTCTGCTCGATCCGCTGATAGAGGCGTAAAAGGGGGACGCGGGCTACGCGACCGTGAGGGGAGGGCTATTGGTGTAGGTTGCTCTGTTGGTGGTTATCAGAGCGAGGTAAGAATCAATTTCTTCTTACTTTGGATAAATTGTGGTTTAATTGGTTGAATCGATTGATGATTTAGGGCAGCGATAATTTCTGACAGATTGAGCAGTTGGGGGAAGAGCTATCGAGGGGAGGTTCTGTTGCAGGTTTCAGTCACGAGGCAGGTCCCCGATCGTGAAGATTTCATTAGTTCGAGCATTATATAAGGCGGGTATTTTAACTTGTCTTTTTGATATAGTCATGTTGATATGCTAGATAGTTATAGCTTGCAATAGTGTTCATGTTTATCTACCTTGCATGTTATTATGCCTATTTGACACATGCATTTGATCAGTTTATAGTTATACTTTCTCTGTTTTACTTGGATCATGTATATGTACCTTTTTATTGTGCATATTATTCGGATACGTATGTTAGTTGGTATTACATGTTTTAGTGTCATGCACCATCTTGTTCCATTATTGTTGAACTCATGAGTTAGTACATCAGGAGGGTGTATCGATTGCTCTGTCGAGCTCATTGGTCAGCTCATGGTAGCGATGAGGCGCGTGGTAGCGGCGAGATCCTTCCTCCGGACATGACAGGAGATGAGCTTAGCTCCCACTATGTTTGGGGCGGGAGGATAGGTGTACTCCGACAAGATCCTCATCCCACTCGGCCACTCAGAGCGATGATGGCGAGAGTGCCGCATTGTCATAGCCCTACCCACTCGGCTTCACCATCGCGTGTGAGGCGGCTGACTGGCGTCAGGGGTGACCATGTCATATGCACGGCATGCATTTTTGCACGGATTGCATTTGTATTGTGTTTGCTGTATTATTATATTGATGCCTTGGATGTTGCATATGATTGTCATGCATACAGGATTCATATTCATATATGATGATGACTTTATCTCTTATAGTAGGGCACATGCTCCTATATCAGGTAGGAGATTGGTAGTCTGATCCTTTGCATTTATTTCTTACTTACCATATATATGAGACTGCATCGACATGATTAGTATTGTTAGCTATATCTTGCTATTCATATCGACTAAATATCCGCTAAGTTCTTTGAACTTATCCCGGTGGTTTTATATTTATTTAGGATGATCTTTGTCGGGAGAGTCCAGATTTGCCAATCCTCATCGAAGTGGATAGGTTTTATTGGTCTTATGATTTTGGTTATTAGTTTTATGGATTGGGATTTTATTAGAGGATATGTTTAGGATTTATGTTTGGATTGTATATCGGTGGATGTTTTGATTATATTAGTTATGTCCTTGTGGACTTATATTCGGTTCGGTTTTTTTGGTTGTATGTTCCTGCTCAGATGGCAGAAGGGGTAGGTCTTGATGTTTTAGATATTTTACTTATTTTAGTTGATGGCCTGAGGCCGCATATTATGTATATTGTGTTGTGGTATGTTCCGGTCGTGTTGACCGATGTATAGTGGCCGTGTAGGCCGTGTATTAAAATTGGTAGTGCAGGAGGTCTTTGTCGGATTTTCGTCTGGCGGAGACTCTCTCGGGGCGTGACAATTTATTTGGTATCAGAGCGTAGGTTTCCGAGTTCCTTAGGGTCTTTGGGTTTATGGAGTTCGCCAAGTTTGGCAGGTTAACTGGGTATTTTCGGAGTTATGCAGTTTAAGCGATTTTTATGTTTGAAATTGAGGTATTACTGACGAGGTTGATATGGGGATTTAATTGGCGACAAGACATCTCCAGACGGCTAACAGGTAAATAAATTCTAGAAAATTTTCTAGATTTAGTGCATATTTATATTGGTTATATTTGGTTATGCGGTGATATCATGTTTTATCTAGTATTGTTTAACCTGATATCTGTTGGACTGTTAGATTTTTAGGTTGTTGGTTTATAGATAGCATTTGGTTATAAATTGCTATTACTGCTATACGTAGCTTGTTATCATTGTGATAAAAATGATTAGATATTATTGGTAGATGTTTACCTCTTACTTTTAGTATTAGGATTGGACTAGTACTAGAATTAGACTAGTTGAATAATATGAATAATATGGATAAATTTGTAGAAGGTATATATATAGGTTCTTTGACTCTCAGATCCTAGTGCATGAGGACAAGATTACATAGCTTACGTAGTTTAGGGTATATATAGGCATCTGATGTTTTATTTAGTATTGCCGTGACTTTGATCTGGAATGACCCTTTTGTTATACCCTAATTAATTTCAGCCATTGATTCCCATTAGTAGGACTATGCTGTCGCTTATTAGACAGCTTGTTATATGTTTTTGCGGTGGATACCATGATTAAGACTAGTAGAGGTAGAATAACTTTGATGAGGTTATTCTGTAGGAGCGGATTTCAGGAATGAAACAATATTAGTGGAACCCTAGGTGTTGGAACCCTAGCCGTAATAACCCGGATGTGCTTAATGATATATGGTTATCCATTTACTGTTTCAGTGATATGGTGATCGGACTAGTAGAGTTCGTATGGTTAGAATGCGATTAATCCTTACTATATCTCTCATTCTTGGTTGAGAGAGAGAGAGTCTGCAGTAAAGTCTCTCTATAGGTAGGTGCTTTGTATATTGTGGTCAATCATGCCTCCCAATCATGGTTGAGATGACTTACTGTAAGGTTATATTCTTGCGTTATTCGTTCGGAGTTGGTGATAATCGGATTCGTATGATGGTTGTAGCTAGATAGCTACTTTACAGGTTAAATACCCACGAGATCTGTTCGTGGTAGCATGTTATAGCATGCATGATTGAACTGGTAGAATGGTATAATTTAGGCTTAACCCTCTTGTCGTGCTTGTTAGTAGAGGGGTTGTTCTGATTGGCCTTGATAGGCATTTCCTGTTAGTTGGGACGAACCCTATGATTAATCATCTCGACGTGATTATTAGTGGACTTATGATTTTGATCGACCTTGATAACTATTCAGGTTAGAAGAGTTAGAATGCTCGATTTAACCATCTCGACTTATTTATTTATAAGTCGATGATCTTTACCGACTTTGGTAAACATTTTGTTTTAGAGGTGTTGAAACCCTCGCTTGACCGCCTCAATGGGTTTAATTGTAGATCGATGATCTTTGTCGACGTTGAAAGTCGATTTATGCGGGATGTATTGGATAAGCCTAGGCTTAACAACCTAGGATAATCGACTGCCCACGTGACCTATTAGTGGTAGTATGCTAATGCGTGCAGTCGATAACTAGATATCTATATACTGCCTGTTTATCCACAAGTCCCATTCATGGTAGCATATAGTTGCGCGTAGACCGTGCTATTGATTGTCGGCCCATGGGTTACGTTCGCGGTAGCTCATAGATAGTTTCCTTTTTTTGCGAGAGCCACGAGACTTTGTCGTGGTATCCGGATGTACACTGCTTGTTGCAGTGGTTATGTATGTTGCGGGTATATTTGTTATACTGCTGATCAGGATGGTTGCAGAATGATATTGGTACTCTGAGGGTTGGGTTACTTTAGCATGTTCCCTGTGACTTCCATTATGTGCATTATGATTATGCACTATTGTCTATACATCCACATAGTGGTTGTACTTATCCCCTCTTCACTTATCCTCTAGGTTAACTGATGGAAGACGTATCATGTTGACCTACCTTCGAGTCGCTCAGAGAGTTCCTTGCCGTGCTTGTCCCACTGCATCGTCGAGATGCCGCTTTATTTACTTTATCGGTGTTGCATTTTATTATGCACTTTGGATTTTGTCGCAGTTTGATTTGGTGTCATAAAACTATTTTACTTTAATGGATATATGTTTAGTCGTGCATGCATGCAGTTATTAAAATACTGGTATTTCTATAATTATTTCGAGATTTTTACCAGATTTGGTCCATGGATTTCGGAATATTGTCACTAAGGGGCTCCTCTGTCATTTGGATGACGGATATGCCCCCAGGACGTGACAATTTTATTGGTTTACGGTTTTGGTTTGCGGGTTTTGTGTTTCGAGGATTATCTTTTCCTTGGATTTTTGGGAGTTCTCGGGTTTTGGGACCAGACGAGCTGAAGGATATCTCTGAGCTATAGGAAAAGTATTGTCTTTAGTGGTTACTGTACTTTAATGGTTAGGAAAAGTATTGACTTAGTGAAATTGCCCCTACTCATGGTCGAGGACGAGGTCGATAACGTATTGACCTTGAGGAACCTAACGATCATTTCAGAAATACGGACTCTTTAGATGTGCCGACTGATGTCGAATTGGGAAGCTAGAGATTTGGCCCGCTAGCCACCTATTAGGAGGACAAGGAGTAAACCCTCGGAGAGTATCAGTCCTTACTAATAGTGATTTGGTTATGGATAAGGCGTGATGCCTACACTGGTTAAGACGATAAAAGATCGTTTTACCTTATTATAGGAGGTGTTGGATGTGATATGTATCTGTCCCAGAATTACTTCCAGAGAAGATCCGGAACTCTTTGTTAAAAGAGAGATGGACCTTTGAGGTTATGCATCGATTATCGATGATAGAATGCGGTAGTTGTGGAAGGAAATGAATATCCTTCATTGTGGATAGATCAGCTATAGGATTGATCTATTACTGGTGGGTTGATATTGTAGTGACATAGTGTCATACAATTATCATTGTCGTTGTGATGATTGTTATATCATCAGCTTAGAGTAAAGAGAATACATGTGCGTAGCGAAGACAATTTCATATTTGGTATGAATTATATGAGCTTATGGTTATCTTATTAAACTTATTGACGACTTAGTCATCCAGGAATTTGGAAAGTCGTGTATTCGGGACATGATTGGGTCAGTTGTGGTCGTTGGAGTTGCGTAACTTGGCCACTGTTGATGGTGGTAGTTGGAGTTGCGCACTCGGCCACCGTAGATGGTGGTTTTTCAGGTATTGATATGATTATTACCATAGATATGGATAGGATGCTCTAGCGGTACTACATCGCTGACTGGTTGGACTAGGAAGGTAATGGAATTTACTTGGTCTATAGCTTGTGAAACTAGTTTCAGGGCTCAGACGATGGTTGACTTTTACGCCAGTGTTGATTAAATATTCTGGTGTGGGTGGAAGGGTAGTGTATATGGATGCAACATTTCGGAGATCGGAGCGATTCCGATGCTATTGAATAAGACGTGTCCTAAGTTTACGACAGTTAAAGAACTGCGAGATAAGCCGTTATATATATGACGCGGACTTAGCAGTGATTATGTTGTTTTGTAGAGGTGAGGAGCAGAAATGCTCATGGAGTTTTGGCTAGCTATTGGATAGCTACTATAGAGTAGCTGGAACACGAACGGTGGTAACAAGGAAGTTTGGTCGCGATAGCCTCCCATGCACTTACAGAGTGTGTGGTGGAGTGAATTTTGGACGGTAGGTGGACTATCGTCTCTGACTCCGATGAGGATAATGGTTTCCGGAGTTGCTTTAGTTTAAGGAACAGATGCTTCAGGAAATTCCGATTCCGGAATGGAAGTGGAAGAGTATTATTATAGATGTTGTGGTAGGTTTGCCTAGGACACGTCAAGGTCATGACACGATTTGGGTAGTTGTTGACCGACTAACCAAATCTGCGCACTTCTTAGCGATTCGGAAGACCGACTCTTTGGATCGTTTGACAGAGTTAGATATTGTCGGGATATCATCAGATTGCATGGTATTCCTTGAGCATTATATCAGATAGAGATCCCTGATTCACGTCTCGGTTCTAGCAGAGTCTGCAGCAGGCCTTAGGCACACAGATTCTCATTTTAGTACTGCATTCCATCTGCAGACAGATGGACAGTCTGAGCGGGTCATTTAGACACTCGAGGACTTGCTAAGGTCCTGTGTAATGGATTTCGGGGGCAACTGGGAGGACCAGTTGCTAGGACCCATAGAGCTCAGTATGAGGCAGGGTTGGTCCGTACTATCAGACGTAGGATGACAGAGGCGCAGGTTCGCCAGAAGAGTTATGTTTTAGATTAGAGACGGAGACCTCTAGAGTTTTTTTTATTGGTGATCATGTATTCTTGCGAGTCTCACCCATGAAAGGGGTGAAGAGATTTGGACTCCGTTGTAAGCTAGCTCCTAGGTACATTGATCTGTTTGAGGTTTTGGAGAGGATCAGAGCAGTCGCTTACTGTCTAGTGCTACCACCGTACTTGGTTGGTATCCATGCTCTATTTCATGTGCCCATGTTGAGGAAGTATGTGTCATACCCTACACATATTCGGTCAAGTGTGTTAGGTTCTATTCAACCTGATGCTACTTACGCAGATTGATGCGACGCCATTGTCGGGTCAAGGTGGAGTCACCACACCAACGAGGAGGCTACTTGGGAGCTTGAAGAAAAAATCAGAGCTCAATACCCCCACTTGTTTACTTAAGGTACGTGAGATATATTATCAGTACTTGTAGTATTTCTTACTCGTTGTGCATCTGAGTAGGAAATTTGGGGACCAAATTTTTATTAGTGGGGGAGAATGTTAAATACTAAAATATTAAAATACTAAATTCAATGGCCAAAGAATTTAGAAAATAATCCTGGAAATTTTACGGGATTTTTAGGGAATTTTAGAAATTTTTCCAGAATTTTTCTGGATTTAAACGGAGTCCGTACGAGATTATTACGGGGATAAAATAAATGAGTTTTAGGTGAGGTCTATTTAAGGGGATAAATACGCGATGGTAACCTAAAACAGAAAACCTATTTTTTTTCTCTCTTCTTTTCTTTCACGTTGCGCCCGACTCCTTCACGCGTTGAAGCCATCCTTTCTTTTTTTTCTCCCCGCGCGTCGGCCACGCGATCCCCTCTCCGCCGTTGCCGCCCGAGCCGTTCTTCGCCGACGATCAGGCTGCCGCCGTTCCGATAGCCCTCTACGAGCGTCGGCCCCTCTGCCCTAGATGACCGTCGCCTCGGCCTCCTCAGCCAAAGAGCATCGGCGCCGCCCTCCTCGTTTATGACCGCCGTCCAACGTCGGTCCTCTCGCCTTTTCTCCTCGCGACAGAAGACGACAACGGAACCCCTCGACGCCCCGTGGATGAGACGGCGAGCGCGCGCGGCAGGGAGGTTGAGTCGGCGACAGCTGAATGCTCCGACGGGTGGTTTCCTTGGTGCCTCTTATCTGGGACCTCACCGATCGCTTTGCGTGATCTGGACGACGACATTACTGCTGAAGCAGAAGGCGGCCAGGTGGGGGGGGGGGGTTCCACTGCCGGTGGTCGCTGTAGCTAGGTAAGGTTCGATTGAATTTCTAGCCGTGGTTCTCCTCTCTTGCTTGATCTGTTGACAGAGGGCAGAAAAGGGGGGGACGCGGGCTACGCGACCGTGAGGGGAGGGCTATTGGTGTAGGTTGCTCTGTTGGTGGTTATCAGAGCGAGGTAAGAATCAATTTCTTCTTACTTTCGATAAATTGTAGTTTAATTGGTTGAATCGATTGATGATTTAGGGCAGCGATAATTTCCGACAGATTGAGCAGTTGGGGGAAGAGCTATCGAGGGGAGGTCCTGTTGCAGGTTTCGGTCACGAGGCAGGTCCCCGGTCGTGAAGATTTCATTAGTTCGAGAATTATATAAGGCGGGTATTTTGACTTGTCTTTTTGATATAGTCATGTTGATATGCTAGATAGTTATAGCTTGCAATAGTTTTCATGTTTATCTACCTTGCATGTTATTATGCCTATTTGACACATGCATTTGATCAGTTTATAGTTATACTTTCCCTGTTTTACTTGGATCATGTATATGTACCTTTTTATTGTGCATATTATTCGGATACATATGTTAGTTGGTATTACATGCTTTAGTGTCATGCACCATCTTGCATGATTGCATGCTGGCTGGATGGGGTTCCATTATTGTTGAGCCCGCAGCCAGTTACATGGTCTGCACACACTGCCACTCATGGGTTAGTGGTACACCAGAGGTGTGTGCAGCTGTTCACAGTTCACGTCCGCCATGGGTAGCGATGAGGTAGCGTGGTAGCGGCAGGATCCCTCCTCCGCCCATGACAGGAGATGAGAGCTTAGCTCCCACTATGTTTGGGGCAGAGGTTAGGTGTACTCGACAAAGATCCTCGTCCACTCTGGCCACCAGAGCAAAGTGATGGAAGAGTGCACAGTTGTCATAGCCCTACCCACTCGGCTTCACCATCGCGTGTGAGGCGGCTGACTGACGTCAGGGGTGACCATGTCATATGCATGGCATGCATTTTTGCACGGATTGCATTTGTATTGTGTTTGCTGCATTATTGTATTGATGCCTTGGATGTTGCATATGATTGTCATGCATACAGGATTCATATTCATATATGATGATGATTTTATCTCTTATAGTAGGGCACATGCTCCTATATCAGGTAGGAGATTCAGGTGAGTACAGTCCTTTTGCATTTATTTCTTGCTTACCATATATATGAGACTGATCGACATGTGTTAGCTATATCTTGCTATTCATATCGACAAATATCCTATAAGTTCTTTGAACTTATCCCGTGGTTTTATATTTATTTCAGGATGATGCTGTCAGGAGAGTCCAGTTGTCAATCCCCCTCATCGAAGTGGATAGGTTTTATTGGTCTTATGATTTTGGTTATTAGTTTTATGGATTGGGATTTTATTAGAGGATATGTTTAGGATTTATGTTTGGATTGTATACCGGTGGATGTTTTGATTATATTAGTTATGTCCTTATGGACTTATATTCGGTTCGTTTTTTTTGGTTGTATGTTCCTGCTCAGATGGCGGAAGGGGTAGGTCTTGATGTTTTAGATCTTTTACTTATTTTGGTTGATGGTCTAAGGCCGCATATTATGTATATTGTGTTGTGGTATATTCCGGTCGTGTTGACCGATGTATAGAGGCCGTGTAGGCCTTGTATTAAAAATTGGTATTGTCACCCGTACAGGGGAGGTGTTGCCGGATTTTCGTTTGGCAGAGACTCCCTCGGGGCGTGACAATTTATTTGATCACTTGGTTACCAGGATTCATAAACTTTAGTACTTAGCCTGGAGGTCTAGAGTTCGAATCCTGGAGAAGGCAAAAACCCACTTCCAGGGGTGGGAAGACCAGGTGAGTAATGACAGGCCAACAGGGGCGACGGTCATCGACCAATAGGGGTCGCCGAATTCCGTCAATAGGGGCCGGGTCGTTACAGCACAACTGAATATGATAATTTTGTAAGCACTGTCTCCTCTGAAATTAGAATATCAATAGGAGGAGCTAGCAACACACTCATGTCATCATCCGCAACATTTGACACAACAACAACTTCATCAATGAATTCGCATCCATCAGTGTCCACAATCACGTCACAGCACAATGGTTCATAGGAGTCCTATGGAGTAGCTGAATCATAGATATGTCTATCACCCACTCCACAATCCATCTCCCTAAGCGCGTCGATATCCATAGAAATGGTCTCTGACGGTGGCTGAATGAACTCTTGTGCTCACATCTGGCTGATGGATGATGCAATTTGATATAGCTGGATTTGCAAAATTTTTATCCTTTCATGTTGTCGCTGATGATTATCACTCATTTGTTGTTGAAACAATGATGCTAACTATCTGTTGTAGTCTCCATACTGCTAATAATACAGATCTATGTTTCTTAAAAAAGATAATTCCTAGTCTTTCCTGAAACACCAATAAACAAATCAAAGACATAGGAAGTAGACATAACAAAATATATGGATATACAGAAAATGAAAGAATGAAGCCCTAAACAAAAATTTTGAATTTTTTATTTTTTTATTTTTTTTATTATTATTTTAGAAAAATGGGTAAACAATCTTAAGTCTACTAAGAACCATTACACTCCCCAACAACGACGCCAAAATTTAATAACAGTAGTTATGTGTCATGGTACCGTTACAAATTAATTACCGAACCCCCTACACTAATGTAGCATAGTAAAGGACCTGGATCGTTTCCCAATGAATGTAATCGATAGAATAGTAATCTTAAGATTACTAATTATTGCTTTAGATTTTCCATTTCAAATGGAGGTTTGGAAGTTAAAAGACTAATCCTACTGAATGAAAGACAATGCAAGTAATTAAAATCTTACTCTAACTAAACTATGATGGTAATGAAATTAAAGAAGATACGAACTAAGCATTCAAATAAGAGCATTCAAAAACATAAAGACGATGCAGGAATTTAAATAACATTTCAAATCCAAAATAACATTAGTGTAAAGGAAAACATAAAATAAATCTCCTATTATTAAACACTCCTAACTAATGGAAATAGCACTTAAACATGTAAGAAATCAAACTAACAAACAAGTAAGGGAAGCTTTGCAATTAACTAGTCAAACTCATTAATCTACAAATTAAACTCAAAACTAAACATCCTAATTAAATTACAACTAAACATCCAAATGAAACTACTAATTAAACTCCAAGACAAACTACAAATTAACTATAATTTAAACTGCAAGACAAGCTATAAACTAACTATAAATTAAACTACAGACTAACATTCAAAGTAAACTACGAATTCAATAACTTAAACTACAAAGATAACAATCAAGGGATGATAACCAATTCAATTCACTAATTCCAAAAATAGTAAACTGATGATCCACAACACCCGGAGAAGGGACCACCCTCTCCGGCAACAATGATGACCCGAACAGCCCCCATTTGGCAGATGGAATGAATAGATTCCTTGCCGAAAAATCCTTCGACAAGTGATGAATTGGAACTGGATACAAGCCTTCTGCTCCAGCGATGGATGGCGGAGCTGCCGAATCTCGATAGCCAATGGATGGATCTGGAGAGGCGGAGCTGCCGAATCTTGACCGTGGAAAGGAAGGGAACCGGAACAGTGGGTTGTAGAGCTCTTCACCAGCGTTGGATTGTTGCTCTACCGCTGGAATTGGGTTGTCAAAGAAGTTGTCGAAACTTGAAAAAGATGATGTCGAATCCCCGCAGTAGGAGTTGACCTCAGCCTTTCGAATCACGTCCAGTCGAGGCGTCTCAACTCCAGTCGTAGGTGCTGGAAATTTTGCCAGTGAAGAGGGTGGATCGGAATCCCTGCATCTTCTTGCTATCGACTAAGTTGCCGAACCACTGCATCTTGGTCTGCCGACGGAATGGGAAGGGATCAACGTCGGAGATGGAGGGAAGTGCCGTCGGAGATGGGATGCCGGAGCTGTCATCGTCGCTGTGGAGGAAGGTAGCCGCTCGCGCAAGTGAGGAGAAAGTCGTCACGGCTTCTGTCTGCGCTGCTCGTTCTTGCGCGATAAGTAAATGTTGTAATTTTTCTATGGTCGTCCAATCATTTTGTCCCTCAATCTCAGCACTTGATTCAATCTAGGGTTTAATTTCTTGATTAATCAATTAACTAGGCAATGCATCCAACGTTTAAGATTTCTACGATTTTGAATGAAGGGATCTGATCAATCTGCTTGGACGATCATGATCGGTCTAATCTAGATGAAGGGTTAAGATGTCCAGATCTAAATGTACGGACTGGATCTCTCCAGATATGGACAGATGGCTCAGAATCAATCAAATCTCATCGAACGATCATGATTGGGCAAATCTGATCTCTCCCATTGAATTGCCTTCGATCTTGATGAAGGGCTCAGATTAAATCAGCTTGAAATGTCCATTATGACCCTAGATGAAGTCATATTTGATCCAACTTGAATCTAGTCCATTGGCTCATCTCGATCTCCTACAAATAAAGATAAAATTTACATATAAGTCCAAAATTTAGGAGAATTTACAATAAGGTTTAAAATGAATCCAAACTCATAAAACATGTTAATAATCGATAATAAATCACTCGAGAGGATAAAAACTTTGATATTAATGACCAAAATAATACGATAAAATGGTAGTTATCAATGTACAGCATAGGCTAGTAGCATTATAATTGATTCAAGTCTGGCTACGGGTGCATATGTTTAATCATAATCCAACCACTCTACTTGACTAAACCCTTTTGCTACTAATCTAGCTTTATTCCTTATAACTTCACTTTTGTCATCAAGTTTATTTCAAAATACTCATCTTATTCCTATGATTGTTTTTCCTTTAGGTGGGGCTACTAATTCCCAAACCTGACTCATAGTGAATTGAGCTAACTCTTCTTGCATAACAATGATCCAATCTTGATCAAGAAGAGCTTGTTCTATGGTTTTGGGTTCAATTTTAGATACAAGTGAGATTTGACTTAGATTTCTATAGGATGCCCTAGTTCGAACTCCTAAATTTGAATCACCTAACACTTGATTAATTGGATGATTAATTTACACTCTAGATTGGATCGGATTAGGGTTTATGCTTGATTCATTTGGTGGGTTAGGTTCAGGTCTAACTCAATTTTCTAGGTTTTTGTTGTTTAATGCAATATCTACTTCGGATTTTGTAGGATTGTTTTCTTCATTAAATACTACATTAATCGTTTCTTCAAGTTTTAAGGATTCATTGTTGTATATCTTATAGGCTTTACTAGTGGTTGAATATCTTAGAAATATGCCAGTAGTTGTTTTAGAGGTAAATTTTCCTAAGTAATCCTTTGTATTTAGTATATTTACCCTACATCCAAAGACTCTAAAGTACTTAATGTTGGGTAATTTTTCGTAGTATGAAGTTTTCTGGTGTCATTTAATTATTAAAGTTCTATTTTGGACATTGCAAGCAGTATTGACTGCTTTTGTCCAAAATCTATTAGGTAAATTATATTCGTTCAACATGGTCCAAGTAGCCTCTTGTAGGGTTCTATTTTTCCGTTCAACTAATCCATTTTGTTGGGGGATCATAGGGCAAGAGAATTCATGGTTGTATCCGTTTTTATTACAAAATTCGATAAACTAATGATTTTCGAATTCTCCACCATGATCACTTCTAGTTCTTTTAATCCTTAGGTTCTTTTCATTTTCTATTAGTTTATATAAATTAGTAAATTGATCTAAGATTTCATTTTTATGTCTTAAGAATTTTACCCAAGTAAACCTGGAGTAATCATCTATTATTACTAAACAATATTGACTTCCGTTTAGTAACTTGGCTCCATGTGAGTCAAATAGGTCCAAGTGTAGGAGCTCAAGCACATTTTTAGTTCTTTCTTGATTAGTTAATTTATGTGAAGTCTTATGTAGCGTTTGGTTTGAGTGTGTGAATAGGAATGAGAATGGGTTTGATAGTAGGGTGAAATGAGAATGGATTTAGTCATTCCAATAATGTCATTTGGTTTATAAGTTATGAATAAAGGCGGAGACGACGTCGATGTCGTCGCTGATGGGTGACGAGCGACGGCTAAAGGCACCGTCGACTGTTGGACTAACCGAGCCGCAAAAACCGCTTTTTGCGTTGCGAAAACCTTGGAAGTCGGCCACGGATCCGTGCGAAGAATAAACAAATACATATACGTGTTTAAAAACCTTAGATCTATTTTAGATCTACATGTTAAGAGTTTTACCCTTGATGCGACGCCCTTCGCTTATCTCGCTCGTCCAAACGACTTGTCGAAACTCGAGAGTGTCAAGTGTACACTCCTCTATCGGTATCCACACGAGCAATAGGTGGAGAAAAGCAACCTAGAGTGTGCTAGCACCCTTAGAAGCTCACGGCAAGGATGAGGAAGAGAGAGCCTGAGAAGAGAGAAGGAAGAAGATAAAGTTACTACACTTAACTTCTCACTAATGCACTAACATTATGATGGTCGACCACTTCAAAAAGGGTTATATACATGCATGTAATACCAAGAGTCATGGCTCTTGGTCTCCCTCATGAGGTGTCCATGATGATGTGGAACATCATCATTGGTCGGCCCATGCCAAGTCATCATGAAATGGCAATTAGTCAAGTCAAAATTGACCATTCATCTTCCCTCTCAAGTCAAGTCAAACTTGACCTCTTATCTTCCATGGTTGATCAAATCCAACCATTTGATTCAAGTCAATTTAATTTAATGAATCTCTATTCATTAGTTTAAATTGACTCAATGAATCAAATATAAATTAGACTCATTCAACACTTGATTCAAATTGAGTCCAACTCAATTAGTCTAATTTGGATTACTCTTAATCCAATTTGGTTCATCACATGAACCTAATTCTCATAGTCCATCATATGAACCTCATCTCCATATAATTGCCCTTTGTGTGTGACCTTATAGGTTCTTGTAACATTGGCAATGCTCCTAAACCGATTTAGGAACATAAGCAATGAGTGGTATCTAGCAACACATCATTGCTACCCAAGTTACAAGAATGTTGAGATCCAACATCAGCTTTGTGACTACTAATTGTGACTCTCACAATATGTGACAATGTCCCTCTATCCTTGACATCTAGATTGACCAATTGAGGCATAGACCGTGTCATCCTCTGTACAATATATATCTTGAACTCCAAGTAGACTCACTCTAATCAAATAAGCTCAATATTGTTAGTTATAGCCCTAGAACCAATCATGTGATGGTTGAATAGGGAACATTTTGTATCATATTCTATAAAGGCAAAAGATTGGTTATTATATTTACGTCTTTCTTGTGCCAGCTAACTTAAATATAATAATGCCCTAGAAAAGTAAGTTCTTATCTACAGCATATCAATTGGCAGAATTGATTATGAGAGGCTGCAGAGAACACTTTCCTAAATGTTCCTAGTCAAGTATCAATATGCAAGGGCAATATTAATACATAAAGACTAGCATGTAGGTCAATTGATGACTTGATCTCACAAGTCATGGATATATGATATCAAGTTGACACATGGGTATATATTAGAGAATATATACTGAACTGACCCACCATGAGAAAGTTTCATGGATCGTCATATGAGTGTCATAAACTTTCTCATGTGACTATTGGTATGAATAGTCCTCAAACCTGAAGTCACTACGGTTCCCTACATAAGGAGTTATGTACTTTGGTATCGTCAAACGTCACCCGTAACAGGGTGGACCATAAAGGCGATTACTGGGTATATAACAAATTATGCGGAGGGATGTGAGTGATGTAGATGGGATCTATCCCTCCCATATGACGGGAGTGATATCTGTGGGTCCCTTGATTGAGTAGAACTACTAAAATGCATGGTCATGCTCGAATGAGTCAATATGAGATATTGAGCTCATTTGTTTGAGTTAGTTTACTCAGGGATCAAGAAACACATAGATTGATCGAGGATGACACGGTCTATGCCTCATTGGTCAATCTGATATCAAGGATAGAAGAACACAGTCATACATTATAGTAGTCACTGAAAGGTTAGTCGGATCTTGACTTATTTCGTAACTTGGGTAGCAATGATGTATTGCTAGATGTCGCTCATTGCTTGTGTATCTAAAAGAGTTAAGATCCACTGCCAATGTTATGAGAGCCTATAGGGTCACACACAAAGAGCATGATGATTAAAAGAATTAGTGCATTCTAGTTTGACTAGAATAATTTGGGAATGAGCTTAAGTACAAAATGGTTTTTGGACTTTAAGCTTAATGAGAATTTTAGCTTATTGATTTAATGAGATTAATTCAATATGCTAAGCTTATTAATTTAATAAGATTAAATAAATATGTTATCATGATAGCCTAAGCTTAATTGATTTAATAAGATTAATTCAATATGTTACCTTATTGATTTAATGAGATTAATTCAATATAATAACATAAGCTTATTGAATTAATAAGATTAATTCAACATGCATGAATGTCACATAAGCATGCCACATAAGCATGTCACATAAGCATGCCACCTAAGCTTGATGAGGTGGAAGGAGACAAAGGGTTTTGACCTTTGGAATTTCTCCACATGTGGCCGGCCAAACAAGGAGTGTATCTTTCAATGCAATTGATTGCATTAAATGTGATAGGAGGTGAAAGGTTTTTCCAATCCTATAAAACACTCCATGGGGTGGCCGGCCAAAATGTTGGTGAAGCTTGAGGCTTGGAGAGAGCTTGGTGGTGAGAGGCTTTGGTTGTGTGGCTTTTGTGAGTGTAGGCTAGCAAGAAGAGTGGTCTTCTTCTTCCTTTCTCTTTTTCCCTACCTTCCTCTCCTTTAGGGACTTCTCTAGCAAAAGTAAAGGAGAGCTCTTCTAGTTTCTTTTGTGAGACAAGAGCTTGCTCGTGTGGATACATATAGAGGCACGGACATTTGAACGTGCTAAAAGATCCAACAAACCCAAGGAGAAGCGGGATTAAAAAAGGGCACGCAACAAAGGTAATATTCTCCTATAAGATAAGTTTTGAGAAATTTATTTTTTGTACGAGGTTTTCTTTCGCAAGGATCACTTGGAAGGGATCCTATTTTTTTGTTGCGCATATGCTATTTTGCATAATAAATCCCTACAAATATCTCATATTGACTCATTTGGGCATGGTCATGCACTTAGTGGTCTCACTCTATCAAGAATCACGATGTCACTCCCGTCATATATGAGAGATAGATCTCATCTACATCACTCACATCCCTCCGCATAATTTGTTACGTACCCAGTAATCGCCTTTATAGTCCACTCATTTATGGGTGACGTTTGACGAAGCCAAAGTATGCAACTCCTTATGTAGGGAACCATGGTGACTTCAGGTCCAAGGACTAATAGTCACATGAGAAAGTATATGACACTCATATAACGATCCATGATACTTTCTCATGGCGGGTCATTCAGTATACATTCTCTAATGCATACCCATGTGTCAACTTGATATCTCATATCCATGACTTGTGAGATCAAGTCATCGAGTTGACCTACATGCTAGTTTCTTCGCATTAATATTGTCCCTGAAAGTTAATACTTGACTAGGAATGATTAAGAGTAGTGTTCTCTATATCATCTCATTATCGATTCAACCAATCGATTGATATAGATAAAAACCTTCTACTCAAGGACGTTATTATACTTAGTTATTTGACACCAATACAAGTAAGTATAATAATCATAAAGAAATATCTTTATAAATAGGAATATGATACAACAAAGTTCATACAACAATCATCACATGATTGACTCTAGGGTTTTCACTAACAATTTCCCACTAGCACTAGTGTCAATCACTGTAGTATCTAATACCCAATGACCTAGTGTGACCATCATGTTTTTTCTGTGCCAAAGTCTTGGTCAAGGGATCTGCGACGTTAGCCTCTATGGGTACTCTGCAAATCTTCACATCTCCTCTATCGATAATCTCTCGAATGAGATGGAAGCGCCGTAATATGTGTTTGGTCCGTTGGTGTGAGCGAGGTTCCTTAGCCTGCGCAATCGCTCCATTGTTGTCACAATTGAGCTCTATAGGATCTGCTATGCTAGAAATCAACCCAAGCTCAGTAATGAACTTGCGGATCCAAACTGCCTCCTTTGCTGCCTCTGATGCAGCAATATACTCGGCCTCTATTGTAGAATCAACAACTGTGCCCTGCTTCGAACTCGTCCAGCTCACAGCATCACCATTCAAGCAAAACACGAACCCTGACTGCGATCTATAATCATCCTGGTCAGTTTGGAAGCTGGCATCGCTATAACCCTTTACAACTAACTCTTCATCGCCTCCAAATATCAAGAAATATTCTTTAGTCCTTCTCAAGTACTTAAGAATATTCTTGACTGCTATCCAGTGACGCTCACCTGGATCTGACTGGTATCTACTCGTCATGCTCAAAGCATACGAGACATCAGGACGAGTACATAGCATGGCGTATATGATAGATCCTATGGCCGATGCATAAGGGATCTTATCCATGTGGTCTCTCTCCTCTCTAAAAGAGGGACTTTGAGTCTTCGAAAGACTCACACCATGTGACATCGATAGAAGTCCCTTCTTGGAATTCTGCATGGCAAATCGTAGTAATACCGTGTCAATATATGTACTCTGACTTAGGCCAAGCAATCTCTTAGATCTATCTCCATAGATCTTGATGCCTAGAATACAGGTTGCTTCACCTAAGTCCTTCATTGAGAAGCACGTCTCCAGCCAAATCTTCAAAGGCTGTAGCGAAGGGATGTCATTCCCAATGAGAAGTATGTCATCCACATACAATACTAGAAAGACAACTGTGTTTCCATTAACCCTCTTGTAGACACAGGGTTCATCTTCATTCTTGATGAAACCAAACTGTTTGATCGCATCATCGAATCGAAGATTCCAACTCCGAGAAGCTTGCTTTAGCCCATAAATGGACCTTTGCAGCTTGCATACTTAGCTAGTATGTTGTGGATCTACAAAACCCTCAGGCTGTGTCATGTACACATCCTCGAGCAAGTTTCCATTCAGAAACGCGGTTTTGACATCCATCTGCCAGATCTCATAATCGTGGTATGCTGCAATAACAAGCATGATCCGAATGAACTTAAACATCGCCACTGGAGAAAAGATTTCATCATAGTCAATACCATGAATTTGTTTGAAATCTTTAGCCACCAAACGACCCTTATAGGTATGCATAAGTCCATCCATGTCAGTCTTTCTTTTAAAGACTCACTTACACCCAATAGGTTTGACGCCTTCAGGTGGATCAACCAAAGTTCATACTTGGTTGGTGTACATGGATTTCATCTCGGATCTCATGGCCTTTAGATATTTCTCAGAATATCGGCTCATCACAACTTCCTGATAGGAGGTAGGCTCATTCTCAATGAGCATAACGTCATCATGGTCAGACAAAAGAAATGAGTATCTCTCAGGCTGACGACGTACCCTATCAGACCTACGAAGAGGTAGGTCTACCTAAACAGGTTGTTGTTCCACAACTCTTTGTGCAACAATCTCATCACCCAAAACACTTTGTGGTTCCTGTTCAACCTCCATCAAGGCCTCAGTGTTATAGTCCTTATCTTGAATTTCTTCAAGATCGAACGTACTCCCACAAGTTTTTCTAGAAACAAAATCCCTTTCTAGAAATACCTCAGTCTTTGCCACAAACACTTTGTGCTGGCTGGGAATATAGAAGTAATATCCCTTCGTTTCCTTGAAATATCCAACAAAATAGCACTTATCGGATTGGGTCCCAGTTTGTCTGAGACTTGACGTCGAACATAAGCCTCACAACCTCAAATCCTCATGAAAGGCATCTTGGGATTTTTCTCTGTCCATATCGTATATGGTGTCTTTATCACAGCCTTGGATGGTACACGGTTAAGTGTGAAGGTTGTTGTGTCTAGAGCATATCCCCAAAAGGATATAGGAAGGTCTGTGTGACTCATCATAGATCGTACCATATCTAATATGGTACGATTCCTCCTTTCGGATATACCATTCCACTGTGGTGTTCCAGGAAGAGTGAGTTGGGATAGAATCTCACACTCAGCTAGATAGTCACGAAACTCATAGCTAAGGTATTCACCACCTCGATCTGATCGAAGTATATTAATATTCTTGTCAAACTGGTTTTGTACTTCATTCTTGAATTCTTTGAACTTTTCAAAGGATTCCGACTTATGTGTCATCAGATACACATAACCATATCTACTAAAATCATCAGTAAATGTAATGAAGTACCTGTAACTACCTATAGCAGCAACATTGAAAGGGCCGCATACATCACTATGTATAAGTCCTAACAAGTCTGTTGCTCTCTCGCTGTGTCCACTAAAGGGAGTCTTGGTCATCTTGCCTAAAAGGCAAGACTCGCATGTCTCATATGATTCAAAATCAAATGAGTCCAGCAACCCATCCTTATGGAGCTAGGATAAGCGACTCTCATTTATGTGACCTAAGCGACAATACAAGAGATAGGTTTGGTTCAACTCATTTGACTTGAACCTTTTGGTACTTATGTTATAGATGGGGCTCTCTAAGTCTAGAATGTAGAGTTCGTTCATTAAAGGTGCACTACAATAGAACATATCATTTAAATAAACTAAATAATATTTGTTCTTTATTATAAATAAAAAATCTTTCTTGTCCAAACAAGAAACTGAAATTGTGTTCTTAGTCAAAGCAGGCACATAACAATATTCATCTAGTTCTAGTACAAGCCCAGAGGGCAGAGATAAAAAATAAGTTTCTATAGCAACAACAGCAACCCTTGCTCCATTGCCTACTCATAGGTCCACCTCGCCCTTTGTCAATACCCAACTATTTCTCAGCGCCTGCACATTAGCACAAATATGAGATGCACATCCGGTATCTAATACCCATGATGAAGAAATAGATAGATTGACTTCTATAACATTTATACCTAAAGTAGAAGTCTCACTTCTCTTCTTCTTAAGATCTTCCAGATATGCTTTGCAGTTACGCTTCCAGTGTCCAGCTTCCTTACAGTGGAAACAAGTCCCTTCCTTGGCCACCCCTCCTTTCGGTTTCAGTGTCTTGCCTTTGCCCTTGGCTTGGGACTTTCTCTTACCTTTAGGCTTGCCCTTGCCTTTCTTCTTTTGCACCATCAAAATGGAGTCAGGTTTTCCCTTCTTAAGGTTAAGCTCAGCAGTTCTCAACATGCTAAGCATCTCAGGCAGTGGTTTATCAATTTCATTCGTGTTGTAATTCATGACAAATTGATTGTAGCTTTGTGGCAAAGATTGCAAGATCAAGTCAGTGGCCAGCTCTTGTCCAAGTGGAAATCCCAACCTCTGTAGGTTTTTTATGTACCCAATCATCTTGAGTACATATGGACCTACGAGAGTCTCATCTTGTATCTTGGACTGAAATAGTGTCTTAGAGCTCTCATATCTCTCATCCCTTGCTTGTCCTTGATACAGTTGACGAAGATGTTCAACCATATCAAAAACATTCATGAAATCGTGTTGCTTCTGAAGCTCAGAGTTCATGGTCGCGAGCATGAGGCATGACACATCTAATGCATCATCTTGATGCTTCTTGTAAGCATCTCGGTCAGCTCGCGAGGCGATGGCAGGAGGTGCCTCCGGAATGGGCTGCTCCAGGATATACAGTTTTCTTTCTTGGGTGAGAACGATTCTCAGATTCCTGTATCAGTCCAGGAAATTAGCTCTATTGAGCTTGTCCTTCTCAAGGACAGAACGCAGGGAGAGAGTGTTCGTGTTTGTCGACATGGTAATCTACAACATACACAATGCAGAAAATTAATATCATATTCCATTTATCATTTAATTAAGTCTTTAATCAAATGATTCTCCCACTGAATTATAGGACTTTTGTATAATCGAGTCATGGATGTGGTCAAACCACATTACTAGATTCATACAAACTAGCTATAATTCTCACGGGACAAGATCCACATCATACTACGCCTTGAGTTAGCTTTGGCTAAATCGCCCAAGACTTAGTATGATCGGTAGATAACAAATTACCAATTACATCTTTATGCAACTCTTGTTTATAGGATCAAGATCCACATTTACAAAAGACCTTGAGTTAGCTTTGGCTAAATCGCCCAAGATTTAGTGTAAATGCGATCTTATCCTATCTTTCCAACGGTTGGAATATGTCTATAGTTTTACTCGATCCAATTGAGTTAACTAATTTTACTCAATCTAATTGAGTTTATTCTCACCCAAGCTGTGATAGGCGAGACCAAGATTGTCCCTCCGTACCCTACCAAGATAATATGCATTGCTCTGCTTTGGCAGATTCAACAACAATAAATAATCGAGGTAGTGATGGGTATCAAAACTTGGTAGGCATTTTCGAGTTGATTCGATTAAGATCTAATCTAATCGTGAATGTGTATCATATACGCATTAAAGTCTTAATTACCCTACACTAGCATGCATCACATACATACAAGCAAAATATACTAGCATGCATCATATACATAAAAGCAAAATATCCTAGCATGCATCACATATATATATATATATATATATATATTGGTCCTACTATGATCTTCTCAAGCCAATGAGAAGATCGGACGGTCAACCTAGGGTTAGCGGCTTCTCCAAGCGCCTCCTTTGACCGTCAACTGTCGTCGGCACCCTCCTCGTAACTCCGTCTACTAGTGGACCTTTCACCGCTCCATTTTTGAACATTACAAACATGAAACTCGAGTTACATTCGAGTCTAAAACTATTTACAATTGGAATATTAAAAAGAGAGGCACGACACGCAGATCGCATACATTATACAACATGCACAACACAAAAATGGCGCGCAAGCCGTATTATGAATTACAACACATTTATCCAATCATATTGGGGTTCTTGGGTCATGACCATCACAGTATTATACATAATTCTAAATTATTTATTTTACAGAAATTTCTATAATTTTTTCTATTTTTTTCAATTTTATGGGTCACATCTCCGTAACGGTCCCGCTAAGCGATTTCCGGGCGTGATCGCGGGACAATGCCCTTTGCGGGGTTAGGGGCAGTGCCCCTACTCACAAAATGAATCTCGCGAGTGTCCCATCTAGATCTTACAGTGCCTTAAGTCGCTGTCCCAAAAGATTAGAGCGAGAATTCGCCGTTTCGGAGAGTTTTTCTCGGTAGTTGAAGCCTATAAATGTCCTAACACTTGTTGCTTCGACTCTTCGAGAAAAATACCCAAAAAAATCTATAAAATAGGAAATTTACAGAAACTTACAAATCTGTAATTTTTATATCTAATACAAAAAATTACAAAACTTAACACATACATACTTCGCATGTGGCTCTGATACCACTGTTGGACTAACCGAGCCGCAAAAATCACTTTTTGCATTGCGGAAACCTCGGAAGTCGGCCACGGATCCGTGCGAAGAATAAACAAATACATGTACGTGTTTAAAAACCTTAGATCTACTTTAGATCTACATGTTAAGAGTTTTACCCTTGATGCGACGCCCTTCGCTTATCCCGCTCGTCCAAACGACTTGTCGGAACTTGAGAGTATCAAGTGTACACTCCTCTATCGATATCCACACGAGTAATAGGTGGAGAAAAGCAACCTAGAGTGTGCTAGCACCCTTAGAAGCTCACGGCAAGGATGAGGAAGAGAGATCTTGAGAAGAGAGGAGGAAGAAGATGAAGTTACTACACTTAACTTCTCACTAATGCACCAACATTATGGTGGTCGGCCACTTCAAAAAGGGTTATATACATGCATGTAATACCAAGAGTCATGGCTCTTGGTCTCCCTCATGAGGTGGCACTCCATGATGTGTCCAGAATGATGTGGAACATCATCATTGGCCGGCCCATGCCAAGTCATCATGAAATGGCAATTGGTCAAGTCAAAATTGATCATTCATCTTCCCTCTCAAGTCAAGTCAAACTTGACCTCTTATCTCCCATGGTTAATCAAATCCAACTATTTAATTCAAGTCAATTTAATTTAATAAATCTCTATTCATTAGTTTAAATTGACTCAATGAATCAAATCTAAATTAGACTCATTCAACACTTGAATCAAATTGAGTCCAACTCAATTAGTCTAATTTGGATTACTCTTAATCGAATTTGGTTCATCACATGAACCTAATCCTCATGGTCCATCATATGAACCTAATCTCCATCTAATTGTCCTTTGTGTATAACCCTATAGGTTCTTGTAACGTTGGCAATGCTCCTAAATCGATTTAGGAATATAAGCAATGAGCGGTATCTAGCAACACATCATTGCTACCCAAGTTACAAGAATGTTGAGCTCCAACATCACCTTTGTGACTACTAATTGTGACTCTCACAATATGTGACAATGTCCCTCTATCCTTGACATCTAGATTGACCAATTGAGGCATAGACCGTGTCATCCTCTGTACAATCTATATCTTGAACTCTAAATAGACTCAATCTAATCAAATAAGTTCAATATCTCATATTTACTCATTTGGGCATGGTCATGCACTTAGTGGTCTCACTCTATCAAGAATCACGATGTCACTCCCGTCATATAGGAGGGATAGATCTCATCTACATCACTCACATCCCTCCGCATAATTTATTACGTACCCAGTAATCGCCTTTATAGTCCACCCATTTACGAGTAACGTTTGACGAAGCCAAAGTATGCAACTCCTTATGTAGGGAACCATGGTGACTTCAGGTTCAAGGACTAATAGTCATACTAATAGTCACATGAAAAAGTATATGACACTCATATAACGATCTATGATACTTTCTCATGGTGGGTTATTCAGTATACATTCTCCAATGCATACCCATGTGTCAACTTGGTATCTCATATCCATGACTTGTGAGATCAAGTCATCGAGTTGACCTACATGCTAGTCTCTTCGCATTAACATTATCCCTGAAAGTTAATACTTGACTAGGAATGATTAAGAGTAGTGTTCTCTATATCATCTCATTATCGATTCAACCAATCGATTGATATAGATAAGAACCTTCTACTCAAGGACATTATTATACTTAATTATTTGGCACCAATACAAGTAAGTATAATAACCATAAAGAAATGTCTTTATAAATAGGAATATGATACAACAAAGTCAATACAACAATCATCACATGATTGGCTCTGAACTTTCACTAACATGCGGCCGTCGGCGGTCGGTGACGGCGACGGCGATCGGCGACAGACGGAGGTCGGCGGCCGACGGATGGTGGTCGGCGGCCAAACGAACATGGCCGGCGGCCAAGCGACCGCACCACCGCCGACCGCCGGTGACGGCGATCGGCGATCGACGACCGACGATCGCCGATGATCGGTGACCGCCGACGATCGATGATCGGCGACCACCGACGATCATCGACGATCGGCGATCAACGGTGATCGGCGGTGACCGACGGTGGCGGCCAGCGGCGGACGATGGTTAGCTTCACGTCGGCGATAAATCGGCGTCAACGGTCATCGGCAGTTGGCGGCGGCGGGTGGCCAGGCGGCGAGCGGCGACTACCGGCGATAGCGGTCGAGCGGCAGGCGGCGAGGCGGCAGAGCGACAGGCGGCATAAGCGATTATGCGGTCGAGCGGCCGGCGATCGGTCGAGCGGCGATCGCGGTCGGCGATGCCGGCGGCGACCCGCCGTGTCGGCCGGCGATTATCGACCGACCATCGGCGGCCCGATGGTCGACAAGCCCGACAATTAAGGGCCGGCGGCCGTGGTAAATCGGCCGATGACGACCGACGACCATCAGCAATCGACGACTGGCGACCACCGATGGTCGACCACCGGCGGTCGACGATCGACAGCTAATGACCGTCGGACGGGCGACAAGCGACAGCCATCGAGCAACGTCAAACAACAACAACAAGCGAAGGAATAAAACTCAAACCCACCACTTTGGGCGGCTTTTGATGATTCCCAAATAACTAGAAATCATTTCAAAATCTCAATCCCAAATCTATTAACCAAATACTATATATGATTCTCATTCTCATTCCCTCATTCCAAACCCATCAACCAAACGCCACCTAATTTGTTTTCCTTGTTGACAAGCATTACATATTGTATTTTCTAGGTTACCTAGTTTGGGTAGACCTCTAACTAGATGATTATGACTTATTTTATGTATAAGTCTTGGATGGGAGTGGCCGAGTCGTCGGTGTCATAACCACAATTCTTCTTGTTGTATCATTGGACACTTAGTTGAGGAGTTAGATAGATTTATTGTGTAAATATTATTCTTTCTAATTCCCCTAAGTATTATTTTTGAGTAATCATTATTTTTAATTAAATATTCATTTGGCAAAAATATAATTTTATAACTATTATCACAAAATTGACTAGCACTTAAAAGATTGAACTCAAAATTTTCAACTAACATGACTCGGTGTATTATGACATTAGAGTTTAGCTAAATATCCCCTGATCCGAAGATTTTGAGCTTTCCATTGTTTCCGAAGGCTACTGATCCTTGGTTTTTTAATCTGAGCTTCGTAAACTTCAGTCGGTCTCCGGTCATTGTAGGGATCTTATGTGAAAAATCATCGAAAAAATGCAACGAAAAATTGGATCCCTCCAGAGATCCATGTGTATACACAGTATCGTGATCGTTCTTACAATTACATCTAGTTGAGAGATTGCCCTTCGCAATCCTGTTGGAGATTTGACACCGCTAGAGGGGGGGTGAATAGCGCGTTGCCCGTACGTAGATGGAAATCGTTTGCGATTGTCTCTACAAATCTCGTTATGCGCAGCGGAATAAAAATAATAAAAGCAATAACGAAAAGATACAATCACGAACGCAAGCACAACACGAGGATATAACGTGGTTCGGAACCGTAACGGTTCCTACTCCACGGATTGGGTTCGTACGAACCCTAGCGATGCCACAAACACCACTAAGCAATAAAGCTCCTTCTCGACAACAAGTCGGAGGTGGAGAAACCTCGTATAATGAATTACAACAAGTAATACAAAGTAAACAAGCAAATACAAGTGAAAATGTAAAGAACACTTTACAAACTAGGGTTTTGAGCGGTTGCTTGTCGGTTGCTTGGATGAGCTTGAAGGACCCTAAAATGCACCTGCAATCGCCTTGAATCGCCTCACAAGCCCCAGCGATAATGAAATCCTCCACAAGCTCCTCTTTTTGACTGCGCCGGGCTAGATTTCCGCTTTATCGATTCATTGCCGCAAAGTCACCGATCGGTGATGCCCTTGTTGTGAGACAGCGGCTCGATCCACGTTGGACAAGTTCAGCGGGACTCTTAGCGATCGGCCCAATACGTCGTGTCGATTAGCGGTCGGCTCTGGCGTTCTGTGCCGACCGCAGAACTAGCGATCGGCTAGAGCCCTTGGCGATCGATTGCGTGAACATCGATCGGCGCTCGATGCAATCGGCGCGAGCAATTCGGCTCTAAATTGGCGGTCGAACTCAAGTCGACTCACGGCGGTCGAGCGAGCCATATTGTCGATCATTTGCCCGACCTCAAACATGAGGTTTGACCCAATCACGGTGCCCCATGCTTGCTAGACCACCCTTAGCCTGAACTCTAAGCCTTAGCCACCTCCATTGACCTCAGCCTCTTGGATCCCTCGAGTCATCATGACTTGTTCATCCATCATTGGAGCCTCAGGTGCTTCCCTAGAGCTATGTCGTACTAGCAGGTGTCTACCTTACGAGGACATTAGACTTACCACGCCAAGAAGACTCCAGGACTAAAGCTTCTTTCTGTTTGCCAAATCGATCACTTGGACTTCCCAGAATGCAGAGAGACTCAGGCTTGGACTTTCCCTTGCCAACCCATGTTGGACTTTCCATGCCAAGACCATGCTTGGACTTTTACGATTTGCGAGGCCATGCGCTTGGACTTCTCATTTGCCAAGACCCATGCTTGGACTTCTCATGCCAAGTACTCAAGACTTGGACTTTCCCAAATGCCAAGTACCCATGACTTGGACTTTCCATACCAAGTACCCATGACTTGGACTTTACCTTGCCAAGACTCATGCTTGGACTTTCCCACAATCACATGGTCAACCCTGGTCAACCATCAAAGTCAATTATAACCTGGATCGATTGTATAAACAATCTCCCCAACACACTAACCGACATCAATGTCAAACATCAACGTCAAACCACTTTCTCAAACATCAAAACATCACTCGAGTCAAACTCGAGTATGGTCAATCGTGACCTAGGCCGATTGCACCAACAATCTCCCCCTTTTTGATGTTTGACAAAACACACCTTGAGTTAGGCCACTAACTCAATTTTCCTTACCAATTATCCCAAATTGGTAATGCCAAATTCTCTCCCAAAACTTCTCCCCCTTTTTGACTAACATCAAAAAGGTTATCTCTCCAAGGAGGTCAATGTCTCATTGTCCCAATGAGATCTTACAATCTCCCCCTTGATCCAAAAGTACCTAGGATGCCTACCATCTTCCTAGTGATAAGTCTCTTATCACTCAAGAGAGGCACTCCTATACTCTCTCCCAATTTCCAAATTGAGTTTCTCAAAATCTCATCAATTTTCCCAATTGATGATACTCTCCCAATAACTTCTCCTCTTTAAGTAGAAAAAACACATCCATCGTCCCAAGATGGATACCTCCCACTAAAGGCTTGCTTCCCCTTGACAATTGCACCAACAATGTCCTTGGGAAGCCCCTAAGCCAATAGGAACTCTAAACCATCAAAATTAAGGTTTTAAGTTCAACATAGAACTTTCACTCACCCTAAATTTGATAATTTGACCTAACACGGCTCCTAATCCATATCCAAAGGATTTTCACCCTTTATAATGCTTCCTAAAGTATATCCTAGGGTTAGGAGTGATTAGGAACCTTTTCCATAGCTGAACACGGGCTAAACAAACTTTGTTAACCCGAAATCAGACCTGGCAGTCGACTCCTGACGATGTCGGTCATTGCCACCCATATCGATCATTGCCACAGGCGGTCGGTAGATAAATTTCAAATTTCAATTTCTCGAATCGAATTTGAAAGCATAAGTAATTATACGTAATTTGAAAAATCATAAAATTTGATACGTATATTACTTATAGTCATTACAATAGGTGAAAAATATTTGAAAAATTATTTTACCCATAAAATAGTGAGTTTGATACAAAACTCAAAACCATTGAAATTTTTAATGTTTTGGCCCTATTTTGTATCAACTTCATCAATGGTGATTGCTATCAAAAGATAGACATCACCAAGGTTTTCTAAATTGATTTTAAAATGATTTCAAAACCATGTCTTGGATCATATTCCTTGGGCTCTATACACATGACTTGTACACAAGCTTTCCTAATGATCCATTAATTGGAATTAGATGAGTTTTAGTTCATCTAGATGCAAAAACTATGCACCTTGAACTTAACTCATATCCTAGCATCTCACATGTATCTAGGGTGTATAAATACATATACATGTCAATTGGATGTGAGATATGGGTTTTGATTCACTTTATCTAGGGTTTCATGCATTTCCTAGGCAACCCTACATGATTCCCTTATAAATGGGACTTCAAGTCATGTCATAGTCCTTAAATCAATTTCAACCAATTGTCTTAAATGCATGAATGATTATGGCATTAGAAATGATATAAATAAGCATATGCTCATAATCATGATGTCATGGCATAAGATGAAATCTAAAAACACATGACATTTAAAACCTTAATCCTAAAACATGAACATGACATATAAAATGATTAAAAGTAAGCATGATGTCATGGCATGTTATATGGCAAACAAAGCATGACATATAAAATATATAGGTATAATAATACCTAAATTTTAATATTAATTGTCATTTGTTGGGATTAATCATATTTTGCCATATTAACCTAATCTCCCTAGTGTGCCAAAAACCCAAAATGGCACACTAACCTCTAAACCTAAATTGTGCCAATTTAATTGATTTTTCTTAAATTCAAAAGTGCATTGGCACATCCTAAAATCTTTTAGGATATTGATTCAAATCTATTTCCAAGGTAACCATAACCTTGAAAATATCCTAAAGTGCCACCTTTACCATGGTTGAGTTAACTACCCATCCAATCAAGGTTGGCACACCCTAAACCCATCTTAGCGTGAATCAATCACGCTCTTAGGAACCCAAAACCGATTTGAGCTCCTAGGGTTAATTAGATATTCCTTAGGGATAACCTCCCTAGATACCTTCCTAATGACCCTCCTAGGCTTGTTGGCCTTGGTCATTTGGGTTTTACCTAGGTTGACTCTAGGGGTAACTCCCCTTGCAACCTTCTTAGTGGCCACCCTAGGTTTCCTAGAAACCCTAGCCACTAGGCACAACCTTTGGTCAACCTTAGGGATGACTTCCCTATTGACCTTGGTCTTCCTAGACCTAGTTTGTGTTCCATAATCAAATGGAACACTATGGTAAGTCACCTTAGGCTTAGGTTTGTGACCCAAACCTTACTTGCCCTTGGTTGACTTTTGTCTTTGAGCTCCTAGGTGTTAACTTTGAGTCCTAGACCTTTGACTTTGACTTTTGGACCCTTGATTTTGACCATTAGACCCTTGCATTTGATTTTGTATAATTTTGAGGGTCTTTTCTAATTTCTCAAGCCTTGATCTCAAGTCTTGGTTCTCTAATTCTAGTTGCCCAATTTTAGAATTTTGATTAAGTTTTTGGGCATTACCATTTTCTTTAGGCATATGCCTAGTCCATTTAGGATTAAAACCTAGGTGCTCTTGCACCTTTCTAATTGTCTCCCTAGGTAAAATTGATCTTGAGTTATTTGACCTAGGTTTGTCCTTAGGTAAATTATCTTTAGGGACATTAGTCCCAAATTTCTCCCTATTATCTAAGTAGACATTCTTAGCTCCTAAGCAAAAATACTTGTTCCTATTAGCATGTTTTTCATAAATTGCAAGTGAATTGAAATCCCTAGCATGCTTTTGCTTGTAAATTGAAGAAGGAGCAAAATTAGAAGTTACCCTAGGGTTTGCCTTAGCTCCCCCTACATATGATGCTCCATTTTGAGTCTTCTTGTCCCCCTTCTTGCATTGACTCCGGAAATGTCCCGGTTGTCGGCACTTGAAGCAAATTACTTGTTCTTTGCTCTTTTGCGTTGAGGGACCAGCATCCTTGACCTTTGTAGCCGGTGGAGCTTTCCTATTCTTCTTTGGGCACTTGCTTTTATAGTGCCCGGTTTCCCTACACTCAAAACATATTATATGCATTTTATTATTAACACATATGTTTGAGTTACCTAGGTTAATGGAGACTGAATCGACTTTGGGCTTCTTCATCTTGACCGGAAGTCGAAGCTTCTTCTTGATGTTCCGGTGTGGAAGTTATCTCCTCCCCCTCAATCCTTGAGGTGGATGCTTCTTCCACTTCCTCCACCTCCTTAGAGATTGATGGCCTCTCAACCTCCAATTCTTCACACTCTCCTCTTGCCCCGGATGTTGACTCTTCTTCAACTTTCGAATCCTCACTTGCTTGTGAGGAGGAGCTTGCTTCTTCGGCCTCTTCCGATTGAACCGATGAGCATTCTACATCTTCTTCTTCTTTGACCAGTTGAGGGCTTTCATGGAGCTTAGCCAAATCGCTCCATAGCTCCTTGGCATTCACATAGTCACCTAGACTACACAAGAGGTCATTAGAAATTAAATCAAAGATGAATTTGATTACCTTCTTATTTTTCTCGAATTGTTGGAGTTGCTCCTCACTCCACTTCTTCTTCTTGAGAAACCCTCCCTTTGGTCCCTTAGGATATTCAAATCCTTCCATCAACGTGGACCACTCCTCAAGGTCTCTCATCATCAAAAAAACTTCAATTCTCGCCTTCCAAGAATTGAAACCTTCTCGTCCATAGAAGGAATAGGGAATTGGGGTGTTGATGTCCCATCCCAATGGTTCTTCCATCTTCACCCTCTAGCCTCTTTGTCTTAGCTCTCGGCGGTTAGTCCGTAGAAGAGCCCCGGGCTCTGATACCACTTGTTGGAGATTTGACGCCGCTAGAGGGGGGTGAATAGCGCGTTGCCTGTACGTAGATGGAAATCGTTTGCGATTGTCTCTACAAATCTCGTTATGCGTAGCGGAATAGAAATAATAAAAGCAATAACGAAAAGATACAATCACGAACGCAAGCACAACACGAGGATATAATGTGGTTCGAAACCGTAACGGTTCCTACTCCACGGATTGGGTTCATACGAACCCTAGCGATGCCACAAACACCACCAAGCAATAAAGCTCCTTCTCGACAACAAGTCGGAGGTGGAGAAACCTCGTACAATGAATTACAACAAGTAATACAAAGTAAACAAGCAAATACAAGTGAAAATGTAAAGAACACTTTACAAACTAGGGTTTTGAGCGGTTGCTTGTCGGTTGCTTGGATGAGCTTGAAGGACCCTAAAATGCACCTGCAAATCGCCTTCAAATCGCCTCACCAAAGCCCCCAAAGAACTGATAATGAAATCCTCCACAAGCTCCTCTGACTGCAGACGGGCCGATTTCGCCATCGATCGACCGCCATAAGTCACCGATCGGGATGCCACTTGTCGTGAGACAACGGCTCAATCCACGTTGGACAAGTTCCAACGGGACTCTTGGCGCCGATCGCCAATGCCCATAATCGAGGCCGGTCGGCTACGGCGTTCGCTCGACCGCAGAACTAGCGATCGATTGCGACCCTTAGCGCCGATCGCCGTGAGACATCGATCGACTACTCGATCGAGCAATCGACCGCAGAGCAATTCGGCTCTAAATTGGCGGTCGAACTCATGAGGTTTTAACCCAAGTATGGTGCCCCCATACTTGCTAGACCACCCTTAGCCTAGACCTAAGCCTTCTAGCCACCTTCATCAGCCTCACGCCTCTCGGATCCCTCCAAGTCATCCATGACTTGTTCATCCATCGCGCTTAGCCTCCGTGTGCTTCCCTCGACTACGCCATGCTAATCTGTCTACACCGCCAAGGACATTGGACTTACGCCGCCAAGACTCCGCTGACTTTCTACGTCACAAAATCAATCCCCTTGGACTTCCCAAATGCCAAGACTCAAGCTTGGACTTTCCCTTGCCAACCCATGTTGGACTTTCCATGCCAAGACCCATGCTTGGACTTCTCATTTGCCAAGACCCATGCTTGGACTTCTCATGCCAAGTACTCAAGACTTGGACTTTCCCAAATGCCAAGTACCCATGACTTGGACTTTCCATGCCAAGTACCCATGACTTGGACTTTACCTTGCCAAGACCCATACTTGGACTTTCCCACAATCACATGGTCAACCCTGGTCAACCATCAAAGTCAATTATAACCTGGATCGATTGTATAAACAATCTCCCCAACACACTAACCGACATCAATGTCAAACATCAATGTCAAACCACTTTGTCAAACATCAAAACATCACTCGAGTCAAACTCGAGTCTGGTCAATCGTGACCTAGGCCGATTGCACCAACAAATCCCAACAACATTTTTCAATGGATCTCAGCGCGATCAAGATGGTCGCGCCTCTATGGTATCCACATGAACACTCTTTTAGAGAATCAAAGTCTTTGGTCGTGCTTGCAACCACCCAAAATACTTTCGGCAAAAAGAGGGAGGAATAGAGATGTTCGGCGAAGAAGATGGGAAGAAGAAGTCTCTCTAACTCAAGATGAGAAGAAAACCTTTTAAAGATGTTTCTTCCAACCTTTGGTTTCCCACTTCAATGCATAATTAATTCACATTAATCATGCATGATAAGAGGTTTCTTCAAACCTTTGATTTTCCCTCTTCAATGCATGATTAATTCACATTAATCATGCATGATGAATCCATATCATTCATCTTCTTCAAATTAATCTGAGTCCAACTCAAATTAAACCAATTTGAGTCTAGCTCAAATTCGGTCAACTTATTTGAGTCTTACTCAAATTCATCTCTTTCAATGAGTCTAACTCAATGATTCCAATTCAATAGTCTAATGGTTTATTTAGTCAAACTAAAATGAATCCATATCCAAACAACATGTTCTTTGTGTGTGACCCAATAGGTTCTCGTAATGTTGGCAATGTATCTAAAATCCCTTTTAGAAACATAAGCAATGAGTAGCATCTAGCAATGCATCATTGCTACCCAAGTGACGAGAATGTCGAGATCCGATATAACCTGTCTGTGACTATTATCTTGTATGACTCAATCCTTCTATCCTTGATATCTAGATTGATCAATGAGGCATAGACCGTATCATCCTCTTATCAATTTTTATGTTTCTTGATCTCCAAGTAGACTACCCTAATCAAATGAGATCAATATCTCATATTGACTTATTTGAGCATGGTCATGCATTTTAGTAGCCCTACTTTATCAAGAGACCCACAGATATCACTTCCGTCATATGGAAGGGATAAATCTCATCTGCATCACTCACATCCCTCTACATAAATCATTATATACCCAGTGATCGACTTTATAGTCCATCTTGTTACAGGTGATGTTTGTCGATACTTGATTTTGGTCGGGTCTCTTCTCCTTAGTTGGCTTGGTGGGTCGCCTTCTATACTTGATCATCTTTCGAACTAGATTGACTAGTTTGGTCTCCATCTCTTTGTCTACTTTCGATTCAAACTCATCTTCTTCGGAAGGAGGCTTACTTTTTGCCTTTCTTCGACCTGCATACAAAGCAATACCCTTCTCGACCAGGGCCGAATTAGATTGCTCATATAATTCAAATTCGGAGAATAACTCATCTAATCTAATTTTAAATAAATCCCTAAAAACTTTGTAAGCATCAACCATGGATGCCCACAAAGTCGTCCTAGGAAAAGCCCTTAACGCATACTTTATTATGTTGTGGTTATCCACCTTCTGTCTGTTGGATCGAGAAGCGTCGCTAGAGGGGGGGTGAATAGCGATCGTAAATCTTTCTTTCGAATTCATTCGTTGATACACAAGTAAACGAGTAAGCACAGCGGAAAATAAATGAACACGTTTATTTTACTTGGTTCACAACTCAGCGGTTGCTACTCTAAGGCCCTATCGGTCCTAGACCGCGTACGGAGGGCAAAGCACTATAACGTCTCCTCCTCGTTGGAGGTAGGAGACAACGATCACAAAACCGAATATACAAGGATGAGGCAACAAGTCTACCTCACCTCGTTATGAAGAAAAACAAAGAATACAATATCAAGAATATTACTTGATTCTACTACCGACGAAGAAGATTGAAACTTGGCGTTGCGTCGGCGTTATGACGATGTTGGAGCGTTGGCGTTGTAGGAGAACTTGATGAATAATCTTGATGCATTTTGGAGATGGAATCCTCCCCTCCTTTTATAGAATTTGGCCTCTAAATTTGTCTCCTCTTTTTTCGGAACGGATCATGAAGTTGTCCAAATTTTATCGTGAAGTGGCCGCGTCAAATGTTATCTGTTTTGACCTAGCGCAAAAGCTGAATCGTCGCCATAAGTCGCCTGATGCCTCCCATCGGATCGGTGATGGGCATCGATCGGCTTGCTCCATGTCCGGAATCGATGCAATAAGAGGTTAGCTCGGAAAATGATAAATCGACGGTTTCTAATCCGATCTCGACCTAGACCTTCGCGAAGTCTTAGTCGAATCGCCGCCTCTGATCGTCCCGTAAAGAGGACCGCGACCTTACAATCTCTCACTCACCGCGAGCTTACCTCGATAGTAGCTCTCGCCGGCCTTCCACTCGATTCCTTGGCTCCTCACAGTCACTCGAGTGTCGCCACCACCGCGGCTTCCTCCGTGTCGCTAGCCTTCACCCGAGATTAATACTTTTCTGCACACTCGATAGCTCGTGAGATAACGATGTAAACTTAACTTTGTGTCTTTGCCATAATCAAAACACATGTTCGATTATCTAGTGCCCCTGCACCAACAATCTCCCCCTTTTTGATCTATGGCAAACCAACACAAAGTTAAGGGAAATTAAAGCATAAAACAAGTATAGTAAATGATGAATGTCATTTTCAAAAACTCTCTTAACCAAAACTCCCCCTTAACCCTTGGTGAGTTTTGAAAGAGATACTTTAGTTCAAAATTAAATAAATTTTGTGTTACTCCCCCTTAACTTTCGCTCTTCTCCCCCTTTTGCCATAAATCAAAACAAATGTTGGGGTTTGTTATGTAAAAATGAAGTTTGTTATATAAAATAGGGGTTTAAAGACAATATGGTATATGCATGCATCAAGATAAATCAACTATGAGTTCAAACATTCGTCTAGCAATAGTTAGATAGATTGGTTCGAGGTGTGTCCCTCTGCACCAATAATCTAAAGGTTTATAATATAACCCTTAGGGTTAGTTTGCTTTCCCCCTTAGTCAAATATATGAAGTATAAGAGATGTAGGGGGGCGCTAAACTTTGGCCTAAAGAGTCATTAAGTTCAATAGTTGAGAAAATAAGTAGTATTTTGAAGATTGTTTTAAGTATATTTCAATTATCCTTAACATCTCACCAATTCTATGTGTCTCATAATTTGTTCACCTTATATGTTTTGTAAGATGATTTTAAATTAATTAAAGATAGTCAACCTTGGGTTAGATTCGGATTTAACCTTTAGATTGTTAAGTAACTTTTCGAGAAACTGGCTTCCAGGTCGTGGCGAGGCACAGGGGCCTTCTTTGATCGGAACAACGACCACTTCCTTAGATAAAGCTAAATTCAAGAAAATATCACTTAAGTCACTTAGGGTTACTTCCTGGTCTAACTAGTTTAGGATACGGCGAGATAGCTTCAGCTAGTTCCACTCGATCAAGTGCACCAAGCTAGATACGCCTTATCTAGCTCGAATACACGAGACTTTGTTTCCCTAACGTACTATCATCTTGCCGCGTCCTGATACTATATTGTCAAGAGTTGACTAACTATTTTCCCTATCTAGCCATTCTAAAAATTAAAGTAAAATATTCAATGATTTTGCTAAGTAATCGGGTATACTATTTTAGTGTTAGCTCCCCCTGGACCATTGAACCAATATGGTCTATTCAAATAATGAACTTGATCCTGAGGAATCCAATACTTATTAGTCCTTATATGTGAGTTCAATAAAACCTTTGGGACCCATGCTTGGACTCCTTGATGACTACGATTTACGATAGACATATATGACCTATTCGTAGTCGTTGACCTAAATCCGAGTCCGGCTTTGTTGTACACGGCTCTTTGGGTTCCAAGTAGTCGATTAAGGTTCTTAGATCCCAACGTGAACCTTTCCAACCTAGCCTCAACCTCTTGAACTTGGTCTTTCAAGAGAGAATTCTCCTCCTCAAGTTTTTCAATTTGAGTTGAGTTTCCCTCTTGAACTTAACTAGTTGAAAGGGTTAGAGTAGCCTCTTGCTTGAGGGTTTCAACCTCCTCAAGTAACGACTCAACCCTAGACTCGGACTTAGTTAATTTCCTATTAAGCATTTTAATTGTATTGTAAAGCATATGAATTAGTGAGCGGCTAACCTTAATTTTCTCTTTTGGTCCAGCTTTGAGTTGCTTCTCGAAGTAGTCTTCGAGTTCGGAGTCGGTGTTGTAATTGGATTCGGATTCGAACTCTGACTCGGACTCTTCGGGTCTTGCCATGCATGCTATGCCGCCGCCTTCTTCGTTGTCCCATGTTGCATGAAAAGCCTTCTTTCGATTTGATTTGAATTGTGCCTTCTTTTGATTCTTTAGTAGCCTCCTTTCCCTCCGAACGATCTTCCGCACTACGTTCACTATTGCTTCCACCTTTTCCGATTCGGACTCCGATTCGTCTTCGGGTTCGAGTTCATCTACTTGCCTAGTAGGTGGCTTGCTTCTTTGTCCTGCAAGTAGAGCAATACCTCTCTCGGCCCGGACCACGTTAGTTTGCTCGTGAAGTTCAAACTCGGAAAATAATTCGTCTAACCTAAGCTTCGAAAGGTCCTTAGAGACCTTGTAGGCATCGACCATGGATGCCCACAAGGTAGTCCTAGGAAATGAATTAAGAACATACCTTAGTAGGTCACGGTTTTCGACCTTGTGTCCGATGGTGTGCAGGCCGTTGACAATGTCTTGGACGCGGGCGTAGTCAAGTTCGCCGCCTCGTGTTCCCGTGATCTTAAGGTTATACAACTTATTGAAAAGAAGGTCACGTTTACATACCTTAGCATCGGACGTTCCTTCATGTAGCTCGATTAATTTATTCCATAGGTCCTTGGCGCTAATGAATGGTCCGATGAGGTTGAGTTCCTCCTTGGACAAACCGCATTGCAATATTTGGGTTGCTCTTACATCGGCTTCGATTTGCCTCTTGGTTGCATTTGTCCACTTGTTGAAATCCAAGGGCTCTCCTTGATCATTGGTGGGTAAAGCAAAGCCGATTTGGATTATTATCCAAGTCTCGACTTGTGTTTTCAAGAAACACTCCATCCGACCTTTCCAATAACGGAAATCATCTCCGTTAAAGAACGGAGGTCGGGTGGTGCTATACCCCTCAATGTGAGCCATTAAGTATCTTGCAAAACACAAATAAAAACCAAAGGGAATTCCAAGACTTCGTCTTGGATTAGTAATGCGGGAAATAAATAGGAAATAAACAGAATTAAATGAGAAAAATAAGAAACTAACAAAAACTAACAACTTACAACCTTCGATGTCCCCGAAAGGGTACTAGACGATGGATTTTGGGGTTGGAAATGGCTTGTTACGAGGGTAAACCCTCGTAAAAAATATAGATCTCTCAGAGAGCTTCGATTTGGTAGGTAGATCGTTATGTGAGTCCACTTGTACGAAAAGTTATGGCCGTTTTACCGTCAGCTACTCCAAGAGAGAAAACTTGCAAGCACACAACCAAAAAAACGTACCAAGACTTCGTCTTGGATTAGTAATGCGGGAGGAAAAAGACCTAAAAAAAATACGAATCAAAAAATACGAAAGGAAAACCAAAACGTGCTAGATCGGTGGTTTCACCAAACCTTAGCGCCCCCGCTCTGATACCAATTGTTGGATCGAGAAGCGTCGCTAGAGGGGGGGTGAATAGCGATCGTAAATCTTTCTTTCGAATTCGTTCGTTGATACACAAGTAAACGAGTAAGCACAGTGGAAAATAAATGAACATGTTTATTTTACTTGGTTCACAACCTAGCGGTTGCTACTCCAAGGCCCTATCGGTCTTATACCGCGTACGGAGGGCAAAGCACTATAACATCTCCTCCTCGTTGGAGGTAGGAGACAACGATCACAAAACCGAATATACAAGGATGAGGCAACAAGCCTACCTCACCTCGTTATGAAGAAAAATAAAGAATACAATATCAAGAATATTACTTGATTCTACTACCGACGAAGAAGATCGAAACTTGGCGTCGCCACAAGGCGTTACAAGGAGCACTTGATGAATAATCTTGATGTATTTTGGAGATGGAATCCTCCCCTCATTTTATAGAATTTGGCCTCTGAATTTGTCTCCTCTTTTTTCGGAACGGATCATGAAGTTGTCCAAATTTTATCGCGAAGTGGCCGCGTCAAACGTTATCTGTTTTGACCTAGCGCAGACTGATGGGAGGCATCAGTCGACTGCTCCATGTCCAGCAGTCGACTGCCAGCTTGGCCACTTCCCTACAATAAGAGGTTAGCTCGGAAAATGATAAATACGACGGTTTCTAACCGTCCGATCTCGACCTAGACCTTCCACAGGAAGTCTTAGTCGAATCGCCGCCTACAGTCGTCCTCGTAAAGAGGACACGACCTTACAATCTCTCACTCACACGAGCTTACCTCGATAGTAGCTCTCACTTCCGGCCTTCCACTCGATTCCTTCGGCTCCCTCCGAAGTCACTCAAGTGTCGCCCGACCACCGCGGCTTCCTCCGGGTGTCGCTAGCCTTCAGCTCCAGCATTAATACTTTTCTGCACACTCGATAGCTCGTGAGATAACGATGTAAACTTAACTTTGTGTCTTTGTCATAATCAAAACACAGGTTCGATTATCTAGTGCCCCTGCACCAACACTGTCCAATGGCATGAAGATCATTTAATGTCTTGGATGCATGCATGGAGCTAGATAGCGGTCTCATTTTCCTGCATCTTTAAATTCTATAATTTATTGACTAACAAATCCCTTTTACATACCTTTGTATCGGACATCCCTTCATAAAGTTCGATTAGCTTGTTCCAGAGGTCCTTGTCACTGATGATGGTCCAATTCAGTTCATCTCCTCCTTGGATAAGCCGCATTGCAAGATTTGGGTCGCCTTTGCGTCGGCTTCGATTTGTCATTTCATTGTGTTAGTCTATTTGTCGTAGTTCAATGGTTCCCCTTGGTCATTAGTGAGTAAAGCAAAGCCGATTTGGATTATGATCCACATATCGACTTGTGTTTTCAAGAAACACTCCATTCGACCTTTCCAATAACGGAAATCATCTCCATTAAAGAACAGAGGTCGGACGGTGATATACCCCTCAAGGTTATTCAAATTCCTCGCAAAAACACGAAAAACAAAGAAAATTCCAAGACTTGGTCTTGGATTACTAGTGCGGGAAGAAAAATTACCTTAAACGAAAAAACACGAAAAGAAAGTGCTCGACCGGTGGTTGCACCGAATCTAAGCGCCCCCGCTCTGATACCAATTGTGAGATCGAGAAACGCTAGAGGGGGTGAATAACGTTCGAAAAACTTTCTTTACTTGGTTCACTTGGTTCACAGCTGAAATAAGTATTACAGCTGAAATAAGTAAAGATAAAATACAAAGACACGTTTGTTTTTACTTGGTTCACAACCAACCGGTTGCTAATCCAAGGTCCTGCGATCCTTGATCGCTTCCGAAGGACAAAGCACTAAAAGTTTCTTCCTCGTTAGAGGTAAGAGACAAACCGATTACAAAATAATGTGGAGGACAAGATAACAAGCCTACCTTTCCTCCTAACAATTAAAGAGTAAGGAACAATAAACAAATTAATACCGACTGCAAGAAGTTGAAGTTGGAAACTTAGTCGGCATTGCAACGTTGATGAGTGGAGATGAGAGCTTCGAACTGATGTAGCACCTTTGGAGCGATTTGTTGTTAATTTTTTGTTAACACAAGAAAGGTGATTTACCTCTCTTTTTATAGTTTTTCAAACCTTATCTCGTTGAGCTTTAGATCTAAGTCAGACATCATCATCCACTCCTCCTTTTGGGGTTTTTATCTTGACTTTTTCTCGAAGTGATCAGATTCATTCAGCCGTTGATTGAAGCTTCCCGACTGATGTTGTGTTGGCTTGGGAATTGCACTAGTCGCTCGAAAATTCTACTATCTGCTCGGGAGCGACTATTTCTCCATCGCGATTAATTGCTTGGGAATTCTACTAACTGCTCGGGAATTACACTGGTTGGTCGGGAATTATATTGGTTGCTCGAGAATTACACTGGTTGCTCGAAAATTGCACTGGTTGCTTGGGAATTACACTAGTTGCTCGGGAATTGCACTGGTTGCTCAGGAATTACACTAGTTGCTCAGGAATATGATAGAAAGCATATAAAACAAAGTTAGCACAAGAACTATATATATATATATAAGACGATCCTTTATTGTCCGATCTCGAATTAGACCTTCCTTCGGAAGTCTTAGTCGGATCAACGTCTAAGGTTATCCCCGTATGGATGACACGTCCTTACCATCACTCCACACCCGGAGCTTACCTTTGGTCCTTCTGACCTGTCGCTTAGCATTCGGTCACTTGACCACCGAGGTTTCTCCTTCCGAGATTCTCCTGGCGCCACCCGACACCGAGGTTTCTCGTCCCGAGATTCTCCTGGTGTCATTGACCTTAGCAAAGTCTAATACAATACCTGCACACTTAGCATAACATATGAGATAACAAAATAGCTTAACTTTGAATCTTTGTCATTATCAAAATCTAGATTCGATTATCTGACACCCCTACACCAACACACATTAGGTGGCATCATGAGCATATACATGAAGGAGATATAATGTGTCATCCTTGTTATTCCTCTGCATGGAAACATTTGGATACAAAATTTTCCTCCTTTGCAATAAAATCTCGTAATGTAAGATTAGGACTTTTAACAGATGGATTTCATCCATTTGGATAATCATGACAATAATATTCATCTTATCCAAAAGATAAGATAGATGTTTTTTTTAAACCTCTAATTGCTAAATTGAAAGAGTTATGGATTGTAGGGTTAGGCACGTATGATATTTCAAGTAAAACTAATTTTACCTTGCATGCAGCTTTATTATGAACGATAAGTGATTTTCCAACATACTCAATATTGTCAGGATGGAGCACATGTGGTAAGTTAGCATGCCCATATTGCATGACCGAGTCAGATGCATTTACATTACCTTGTAGTAGGAAGATATCTTGGTTTGATAATCATCGTAAGTTTTTACCATTGGAACATCCTTTCCGGCGAAATAAGAAAGAGTTTATAAAGAATGAAGTAGTTCGAAAACTCCCACCCATAATCAAGTCAAGAGAGCAAAACCTTGAAGAAATAGACAAGTATGGACTTGTACTAGTAACTCAGGCAAGTTATGCTTATTTAAATAAATTTATTGTTAGAGTGAGTAACTATAGATGGAAGAAACGAAGTATATTTTGGGAATTGTCATATTGGAAGTATCTGCTCATTCGACATAATATAGATGTGATGCATGTTGAAAAGAATTTCTTCGATAATATTTTCAATACTGTGATGAATGCTCTCGGAAAAATAAAGGACACAACAAAATCAAGTGAAGAGTTGAATGAATTAGTTAATAGACCTGAGTTGCATAAGAATGAAACAATCGATAAATTTCCAAAGGCTTGTTATACATTGGACAAAGAAATTAAGTTTGTTTTATGTAGTTGGTTGAAAGAAATCAAATTTTCTAATGGTCATGCCTCAAATATGGCTCGATGTGTGGATATCAACAAATTAAAAATGTTTGAAATGAAGAGTCATGACTGTCATGTCTTCATGTAAAGACTTATCCCAATAACTTTCCATGACCTACTTTCAAATAATGTATGGGAAACACTTATAGAATTGAATCTATTTTTCAGAGATTTGTCATCAAGGGTTATTATGACGGCTGATATGCTTTGCTTAGAAATAGACATTCCTCTTATATTATGTAAACTTGAGTGCATATTTCCACCAAATTTTTTTGATTCGATGGAACATTTACCAGTTCATTTACCTTATGAGACATGACTAGTTGGTCCTGTACAGCACAGATAGATGTATCCATTTGAACGATTTCTGAGGAGATTAAAGAATAATGTTCATAATAAAGAAAAAGTTGAGGGGTCAATATGTAATGCTTATTTGGTTGAAGAAGCATCGTCCTTTTGATCATATTATTTTGTTGATAATGTAAAAATCGGACATCACAAGTGTCCTCGAAATTCTGATGATCCTCAACCGATAGACCCCGAGATGCTTTCTATTTTCAAATTTTCTAGTAAGCCAATTAGTGCATTTGGATGTAGATGGTTAAATCACCAAGAATACCGTGCAACTCGAAACTATATACTCCTTAATTGTGACGAGGTCAAACCTTACATCAAGTGAGTTAACTTTCATATTAAAACTTGTAATCCCTTTATGTGCGTTTGTTATGCCATACTTTCTAAGATATCCTTCCATGATAGCTTGTACGAGCAACACCTTCACCTACAAAATCCATCAATTGAGGCAAGTGAAGTTGATAAAAAGATAGAGACGGAATTTACATTATGGTTCAAAATCTTAGTAAGTTTGAGAAAAAAAATTTCCTTCAACTGTATTTTAAAAATTTTGAAATTTTTTCACACGTACAATTGTAGGTGAAGGACCTAAGATCAACAAATGGACATGATCAAAGAATCAAGGATCTTGCAATATGACCTCTTCGTAATATAAAAGTATACTCTGGATACTACAAATTTCACGTGGCACAACACAATTCAGAGACAATGACTAATAATTCAGGTGTTTACGTAAAAGGTTGTAGCAACAACCCTAATAGTGAATTTGATTATTAGGGTATACATGATGAAATCATCGAAGTGGAATATCCTGCGCTACCTATAAAAAGATGTCTCTTATTCAAATGTTCATGGTATGATCGTAACCCAAGAACAGGTACAAGAACACATCCAAATGACAATCTAATTGAAGTGAATGCAAACAAACGATTCAACAAATTTGAACCTTTCATTTTTGCGGTACAAGCTAGACAAGTTATCTATATTACATATCCAATGAAGAGAAGCAAATCTAGTGAATAGTTAGCAGCATGTCGAATGAAACCTCGCTCCACTATAGAAATGTCGAACGTCATCACTGTCGAAAATCATAATGAATTTCAAAATAAGGAAGTGGAGGGACATTCAGTTGATTCACATTCTCATTCCACATTCCAATTACTTGTAGATATAAATGCTACCTATGAGGAATTAGATGATGAAGAGATGTCAAGCAATGATGATTTAGATGTTCTATTAGTGTCTAGCAATGATGTTTTAGATTATATGAATGATATGATTGTAATGACAATGAAAATATATGATCTACACCCATGGTAATGTCATTTTCATTAAATGATCGAGCTTCAAAGCTATATATGATTTGACAAATTATTTTATGGTGTTAATTTAATTTTTATTTGTTGTTCAATTATTTGTCAAATTTTGTACACACCATTTGGAATCTTTCGGTATAAAAAGGCATGTGTATTGAATTTACTATTATTTCGAATTGTATGGCGTTCAATATTTTTTGCAGATATATTCATGTCAGATCCAATACAAAATGATCAGGTCATGCTTAAAATTATAGGCAATAAGTAAGATTGTATGATAATTTAAATTCAAAAATTTATAATTATTTCCTAATATTGCAGATTTTATTAATGCATCTTTACTCTCAATGGTCATGACATTTCTACATATATAACCAAAATATTCAAAGAACGTTGCAGCAGTGGCTACTCATGGAAGAAGGTAGACGAACAAATGAAGGAGTTCTATTATAAAGAATTTGTGGTCAGTAATTTGAATACTATTGTTAATGTATAATATCCCTTTATGCTAATTTTCACATTATTGTTGCAAAAAAAAAATATACATGAGAGCCAAGTCACGAAGAGAAATTTAAAGAAATATGGAGCTTATATTCTCGAAAACGATACAAGTTATTGTTATATAAATGGAGAAATAAAAAGACAAAATCATCCCATATACCAGATGAAATATGGGATGAATAGAAAAGGATTTGGGTCGATCCAAAATGGAAACAAAATTCAATGATTGCTTGAAATAATAGAAACACTGATTCTGTCGAAAAGCATACTGGTGACTCCCGCTCTAGTATAGAGAATGCAATAGTAATGGTAGAGTTTTCTTTGATATTTATATAAGGAAATATAATTAGTCGTGTTTTTGTAATTCATAAATATTTTTGATTATGCAAGAAGATACACTACAACGACCATCTAATTGCTGGGAGCTATTTCGTAGTATCCATCGGCGAAGAGATGACACTTTTGTAGATGAAAAATCACAGGCCATATATGTAAGTATATAAACAATATTATTTTAACATTATACATTGACAAGTTTGAATTTTTGTATATTATGTAATACTAGTCATATCTACTTTTATGTAGGACCGAATGACGGAAAAAGCTTCACAGGCCTCACAACAAGCTATAAAGGAGGGGATTTACAGACTTCATCACACAACGATATAAATCGCCTATACTTTGAGGTTGTAGGTGGAAGCAAAAAGAACTTCCTCTATGGGCTTGGCTCCCATGCAAAAGTTGTATTTTATATGTCTACTCCTAAATTCAAAGGTGGATCAAGTTCAACATCTCATCAAATGGAGGCATTACGGAAAGAGAATGAAGATTTGAGACAACAATTTAAGGCATTAGAGGACACCATTGAAGATTGGGTCAATGCAGTTTTACAAGATCGGGTCAACAAAACAATTGAGCAATTAATGCAAGCTTTCATAGCTCGTTTTATGTCATCACAACCATTAACGAGTCTTTTCTTATTCCTAACACCTCACGGTATTGCTTCATAAGAGACTCAAGATCCTAATGATAATGATGGAGCTAATTCTTCTTAGGTTTAGGGTCTCATGAAATTCAATCGATTGAGGTAATTCATTATCTAATTTTATTTCTTAATTTTCTTTTATATGTATTCATTTATTGAATTATTACTAGTCTTTTTGCATATTAGATGCAATTTAAACATATAGACAACCAGTTGAGTAATTTGTCCTAAATATATAAGGGTCATAAGTAAAATGAAAGAAAACATAATTAGGAAATCTGAATTGCATTAATTTTGAGTTAAACGAATAGATGTGATATGTAAAATTGGATTGGTTGGACATCTTTCGTTGCTTTATTGGTAGTTGTAATATTAGCTATATTGTAGTACACAAATATTCGACAATTTATGCAAAAATGTATTATAAATTTATTTTTTTCATTTAACAAAAACACTTGCTTGCTCATGGTCTTACTAGTGTTGATTGTAAGGATTGCAGCATTACCCATAAATGCATCCCATACCAACTAAAAATGCTTCACGGTGTTTCAAGGAAACCACGGCTAGGAATGGAATGAATATGCATGTGACTGTAATGGTACATTCTCAGAAGTCTATTTTTGATACACTCTACTAGATTATGTGTACAATCTCTATGCATGTGTAGAAAAGTGTAATATTTGTAATTACAGACAGTAGCATATACACTTGTAGTGTATATTATTCAATGTCACAATCTACTATAATGGTGTGTATGATACTCAAGTAATTTATGTGGGTTTTGCATTTCTTTTCTTTGGATTAAAACGAAATATTAATTATGTGAGAACTTTAGCTTTTGGTCAATATTATAATAATGGCACTAAAATTACAGTGATAAATGAAAATGAAACCAACGATTGTTATATTGAACAAAGGAAGCTAATTATGAAGTGTGAAGACGTTCTAAAAAGTTTTAGAGAAAAGATAACTTCTTTATTTTATATTGTTGGCACATGCTTTGTTTGAATTTTTTTTAATTTTGCAGAATTTCTTCGATAATCTTTTCTAGTCTCCTTACAATATGATTTTCATAAATTCTGATTAGGTTGTCAATATGGAATGGTGAAATTATCATTCACTTCTACTGAATAATTAATTAACTCAATGTATTCAATGAATAATTAATTAACTCAATGAATGTGTTGGATTAAGGTAGTGTCTTACCAAGTTTATTCTATCTTCTAGTTTTTCTTCGTTTACTTTTGTATACAGAAGGTACTAACTGTTATATCTTATAACCTATGCTCTTGAGATTAGAATACTTCATTTATTGGTTTTGATCATCCTTATCGAGTTGTATTTTTTAGCGTCAACGTCATATATTGTTGGTTGTCTAGGTCTTAAACAAGCCTCAACCTTTTGGTTATTCATCATCTTTTGTTTTTCTCTAACGGAGGATGGTGAAATCTGCTTTTAAGAGCATTTCTTGTTGCTGGTTCTTCATAATGGAGCAACAACTTAGTAGTTGAAGTAGCATTCTGTTTCAGATTTATATAAGATTTTTAACTGGTACTTCATTTGTCAATTTGCAGTACAAGAGGATCTGGTTTTTCACGTTGATGCTTTACCAAGGAGGATTGCTGGCATGGCATGGCAATATGTCCGAAGCGTGATACCATCAGTTCAAAGAGTTGCTACGGCAATTGCACATTCTCGTCTCAGTTCTAGAATTAATAATGTAGCTGAAATTCACCATTCTATTTATATGGTAAATGTGTACATTTGAAAATCAATAAAATTAATTTATATTAATATTTACATTGTATTTATGGTCGATTGGATGTTAATAGTAAATATTGCAGTTAATATTAATGAAAAATTGAGTCTCTAAATTAATGAAAATTACATTTTATATTTTTAGATCGGTCTCTAATTTAAAGATCGATTGTAAAATTCCATCTCTAAAATTAGAGATTGATTTTTCAATCGGTCTCTAATTTAGAGATCGATTTTTTAATCGGTCTTTAATTGAGAGACCGATTGAAAATTCACCTCTAAAATTAAAGACCGATTTTTCAATTGATATCTACTTTAGAGATTGATTTTTCGATCGACCCCAACAAAAGAGGAAGACAGACAATATGTTGTAGATTTGGTGTGAAGGTTGAGAATAAAACTTGGATGGTCAGGCCTAAGAAAATATGAACTCTAAACCCTAAACGCTAAACTAAAGACACTAGAAGGGAGGCATCATATTGCAGAAGCATCCAAACAGAAGGGAAGCACTTACCTGTTAAATATCTGTGAATCAATTAGACATTCCCTGTCATGCAAAACTGAAGTTTTATCGAAGGGGGGTTGGGTTATTAGCCAGCTGGACGACATCTCCCAATTTCATGTAATCAATTAACTAGGATTTATAGACTTAAGAGCTTGCTTATGAAAGTTGGCATCATATTTACAGCCATTCAAACATGAAATGCAGTAAAAAAGATGAGATTTCCAGCTTCAATAAAGTGGAAGGAATGCCACATGAAATGGAAGTCCCTGCCACATGACAGAAAGCTAGCTAGTAGAGTATGTCTGGAACAAGTAGTGCAAAATTTCTTTATAGTCACCCATTTGAATCCTGGTGTTAGGATCGACAAAATAAGGAACCTACAAATGCAAAAATCACATTTTCTTGCATTAATTATTATAAGCATATGCAGCATGTCGTCTTGAATTAACTAGCGCATGCATTTTGCCTACATGCGATGCACCGGTGTAGTCAACTTTTAGAGACATGACCAAAAATCCAAACGTTTTTATAGAATAATAAAATTATTATCTTTTTTTATTTTTTATAAAAATCACACCCCAATTAATGTTTTCTACCAAATTAGCTCTTCTAAAACCCACTCTACTTTCACATGCCTCTCTAAAAAAAAGTTAGATTGGCTATCAAGCTTATAGCCTAATCCACGTGCCTAACTAAAACTCATCTAGCAATTTTGGTCAAAATTATCGCATGAGTAATAAATTTTAAAAATAATAATAATAAATAGCAAAGAGATATAAATAGTGTCTTTAAGAACTTATAATAGTTTTAATATTGTTTGGCCCAAAATTACTATATGGTTATTTTCTACTTCAAACTGAATATAGGAACCATTGGAGTTTATTAAAAAAAATTTGAAATGATCAAAGGACTCAAAAAATTATGGTGTAACACTTTTATCCAAAACTGTCACATGTTCACTTTTTGCTGAAATTTTGAAAGATGCTGGCCAGTAAGCCATTGGAGTCCAACCATACTTTTAAAGGAACCAAATTACTTAAAAATAAGTCCAGAGTCCAACTATACTCTTAAAGTAACAAAATGATTTTAAAATAATAATGTAACATTTTTACTGAAAGATTATTTTCTGTAATATATAGATGCACTCTAGGAGGGCATTGAAAATCAATCATACTTAAAAGTGACCAAATTACTAAAAAAATAACTAACAGTTATGGTCTACATAACCAAAGCTACTACATAATTTAGCAATTTTGGCCATATGTCTAGCACTTTTCATCAAAATTACTATATCTATATAACAATTTTAACTAGTCAGAACTGTTACATAGTCATTTTTGAATAATTTGGTGACTTTAAATGCATGGTTGAACTCCAATTCTCTTAGATTGCATTTACATATTCACATTCAAAAATAACCATGTATCATTTTTTACTAAAACTATTATATGATCATTTTTGAGTTATTTAATCATTTTGAGAACATGAACGAACTCTAACGACCAACTCAAGTGCATCTAGGTATTTAGTTTCAAATTTTGAGTAGATAATAACCATGTTGGAATTTTAATCAAATTTAATAAATTTTTAAAATATATATTTGAACAACCGATTTTATTTCTTAGATGGGTAGGTGAAGGTGCAATGTATTTCAAAAAGAATAAAATTGGCAGAAAACATTGAATAGGGTATCCTTTTGATGATAAATAAAAAATGCGGGATCCTTCGATGATTATGTAAAGATGGGACATAGTTTTGATTTTTGCCCAACATATGTCAATATCTCCTATATCAAATAAATCGTTAAGTATGTATATATGATGGCATGACTAGCTTAAACTTACTAGTATTGATAAAAGAATATTATCATACTAACACACAAAGTATACTAGTAATGATAACTTGAATGGTAAATGGTCCTTGGCGGCTTACCTCTTGTGAGCCAGACATCTGCAGAAGGAGATTCAATTTTGCTGAGCCCTCTCCAACGTTATGTAGAATGTATGGAAGTTCCAACTCACATAGTGCTTCCCGTATGATTCTCGCATACTACATCGTATAAATTACTTTAGAAAAATGATGCAAACCTTGAAATATCAAAACCAAACTTACCATATTGGTCTCATATGAAAAAAGTTCCAATTTTAGGGAAGGTTGTGTTCCTGCTGCATTTTTCCACAATGTCATTCCTCTACCAGCCCGGAGAAGAGTAGGTACCCATCCAGTGAACATAGTGCTGCACTTCTCAAAGAAGGACAATCGGGTCAATAATAAATTAATAAGTACATATTATGATATTATTTTAAAGTAAATAATCTGATACAGTCTATCTACTATGATACCAATTCAAATAAAATAAGCCCAGTCCTGCTTTACATATTGCAGTAAACAAAATGAATTGCACAGGTTGAACACTTAAGCCTATAAATATACCATTATTTTCTTTTCTGGTATCATGATATAAGTTGAAGATTACATTAAAATATAATGTGAGTCCTGAATTGCATTTGGGTTGTTAAACCAATGCTGATCCTCCAAATGGCATGCAACATATATTCAGGTTGTCCTTGTTGAGGACCTACTATTGGCATCTCTTATGGGGAAAGAGAACCACCACCCGCCGCCCGCCCCCCAACCCCCACCCAACACCACCTATATATATATACATGTCCCCTCAGGATGGCCTGTTGACTAGAACGACGCGGATACTATTAGAATAGACAATGATTGATTCTCAATGTGGGATCTAAAACTCTCACCCTAGCTCGGAAGTCCTCCATCGTTTCTGGTCACCGGGTCAAGAGGCATAGCTCTCCCCCCCCCCCCTCCCCCGCGCATGATTTACCTACCTTCAGCATCACCGAGGGACCGACAGCGAGGGGCGCTAGGGGCGAGTGTAATCACCTTTTTTTTTACTATATATATATATATATAAGGAATATTATGAAAAACACCATTACTATTAAATATGCCACATATTTACACAGTCTATAACAACCCTCCCCCCTCTCCTCTTAAAGGTTAGTTCAAATATATTGTAGCAATCCAACTTCTTAGAAGCATACTCAATTCTAGGTTCTTCAAAAATTTAGCAAGTCTACTAAATGAAGTTCAAATCTAATTAGATTTTGCATTTTTTTCTGAAGTGTATCAATTTCTCTGTGTTGTCCTTTCAACAAACACCGATTTTGAGTGCATAGCATCTCAATTGTCTAGTAGAACTTTATGTTAGCACCAGCGACGTCGCTCAAGAGGGATATTCAACTAATGAGTCATACTATGAAATTTTGAAAAAGAGTGGTAGAAAAAAAGGAGTATTATGCTTGTGAAACCATGGTCTCATTTATGTTAGGACCGATTTTGGATAGTGATTTGTGATTTTCATTTATTATGCTCATCTACAAAAGAGTATTAAACTAATGAGTCATACTATAAAATTTGAAAAAGAGTAATAGAAAAAAGACTAAGAAATGATAGAAATCCAAGAGAAATTATGCGGACAATTCTAGAAAAGAAATATGTTAACGTAGCATATATGAAATAATTAAGGATATGTATAAGGATGTAATGGCAAGAGTAGAAACAACCGAAGGATTAATCAAAATGTTTCCCATAACGATAAGGTTACATCAAGGATCAACTCTAAGGCTCTATCATTTTATACTAATCATGAATAAACTCACTAGACACATCCAAGACACAATACCATAATATATGTTATTTGCAGATGATATTATTTTGGTATATGAGACACGTGAAGTAAATGCTAAACTTGAATCTTGGAGGAAAATACTGAAAGTGAATTATTTTAGACTTAGTAGAATAAAAATAGAATATATAGAATTTAAATTGAATAATATTAGACATAATAAGACAATAATTAAAATAGAAGATAATGTGTCTATTTAGGATTATTTTTGCAAAAAGATGAAGGAATTGAGAGAGATATCTTATATAAAATACAAGTAGAATGGTTCAAATGGAGAGCATCGAATGTTCGTTGTGATCGTAAAGTACCTTTAAAACTGAAAGAGAAGTAATATAAAATGGTAGGTAGATCTATTATGTTATATGAAGATGAATATTTGGGTATGACTCGAGCATATGAGCAAAAGATAAAAGTTGTAGAGACAAGAATGTTAAGATGGATGTGTGAGCTGTTAGTAATATATGAGAGATGTCCTAAGGCAATCGCCTTATGTATGAACCATTTATATGATAAATGAAGATTCACTATTTGAGTATACATGTTTTATGTATTTGATTGGATCTTAAACTCATTTATCAACGCCCTCGATACGATTCACAAAGATGAGAGAATTTGATCGATCGCAACTAATGGAGTATCTCTACACGTGTAATTACGATGATATCGAATTATCCCTAGTCACATGAATCGATGGATTCGACACCATCAATTCTCAAACTAAGACGAGGTATACTCCTCGTGTATCCAAGCACCGATTCTCACCGGGTCGAGACATCGCGATGTCCGAGTCGATCGTGGATGCTAGTTACGTAACTAGTTCATCGAGTGACCACCGTAAGACTTCATGGCCTTCGCATACATATGATATGTTAACGGTTCATCACCGTAGCTGGCGCGATGCTCCTTCGACTACAGATTCAAGTCATCTTCGATCACGAAGACTTACGCTTCGACATCTTAAGCAAGCATCTCTAAGGAGATGCGACCCGGACGATCGGGTATAAGTCGGCTGATCGGCTGTGCTCAATAGCCTATAAAGGATTCACCACTCCTTGCGAGGAGATGTATACCCATGGCCTCTCGTCGGATTGTTACTAAAGTCTTCGGCCAAAGCATTACATGTTTAGAGTAAAGTACTCTTCGATACATGTGGAGTAACTAGAATCCGTAGGACGAGGAAATGATACTGCTAAAGACGAGTCACTGTAGCGGGATCACACTATGTATCACGCCGCCCCAACCATGGGTATAAGATTTATGAAGGGAATGGGCACGAATCATTCGAAGTCAAAGGTTTCGTAATAGTTCGATCAATCACGATCTTTTCGCTATGATCGGGATCATACGGCGTACTACTAGGTGTCACTAAACCGAGAACCTATTTGGTCACACGACAACGGCGTAATCCGGAAGGATTTAAAACGAGCTTGAGAATGAGATTCTCAGACCGAGAGAAACTATGTTTGGTTGGACCAAACATAAAGCGAGCATGAAATTGTTTCAGTCGCAATGGAAGCGTGGATGGGCCGTGACTTATGAAGACATAATGGATGAACCAAAATGGTGTGGTTCTAATCCAATGGAGGAGAATAAACCAAAGGGTTTGGTTTATTTTAAACGAATGAACCAAAAGTTGGTTCGGTTCGTTTTAACTTAAAATAAACCATCATGGTTTGGTTTATTTTAACTTATCTTAATGGAGCGGGTTAACGGGCCTAATGGTTATGATCCAATAACCATTAAGAGACTTAGTTCTCTATAAAAGAGGGCTTAAGGGATTGTTAAGCCCTAATCCAAAAGCCCTAAACCTAGTCACGCCCACCTCCTCTCCTTGGAGAATTCGGCGCCAACTTACCGCCGCCCCATCTCCTCCAACCGGGTCGAAGAGCCTTCCTTCCTCACCGGCCGGCCGGCTGCCGGTTGGTGCTCCGGTGATCTTCCTTGGGTGTGGCGATAAGGTGAGCACTTGGCTTCCTTGTTTTGGCCGGCGCCTACTCCTCCACCAAGCTGTCCAGTTTTCTGGACAGCTTCTTCTCCTCTCGTCGGAGCGTCGTTTGGACGACGGTTAGAGCTCCGAAAGGCCTAACTTACCAGGGTTTCGATCTCCGGTAATCCTCTGAGGTGGAGGACGAAGGATTCGTCAAACGGTTGACGAATACCTCTCCGGAGAAGCGAGTTTTGAGGACTCGTCTTTGGGTCCGAATTTGGATTCGGATCGTGATCATCTCTCGATCACGTCGTCTTCAACACGAGGCTAGTAACCCGTACGAAGACGAAGCTCGTGGCTTAGCGAAGTCATCCTAAGGATACTCGGCGTGGATACGGATAGAGACGATTCTAGCGAGGATCGTTCCGGTTGATGCCGTTCCCGCTACACGTGATACGAAAGGTATACGTAGTTAAATTTCCTTTATTGCAAAATTTAAATTTACGGTTATGTCTACACATGTTGTACTATGCATGCGTGTGATGTGTGTGTTGTAATAAATGTAGATTTATTATTTTTATTTGTTTCGCTGTGCACATGTTTGCGAAACATGTTCGAACACACACTCGCCGCGGTGCCGGAAACCCAACATGAGCATACGAGGATGAACAAGATAAGAAATGAGAATATTAGAGTGAAAGTTAAGATTGCACCTATTGAGAGAAAATTTAGAAGACAAATTTAAGATGGTACAGACATACTTAGACAACTGATAAATACTTTAATTAGGTAATGTAAAACCATTACAAATATGCAAAGCAAATGAGAAAGAGGAAAATCAAAGAAGATTTGATTAGCAATGATAAAACAAGATAAAATTTATTTAAATATAAATGATGATATAGTAACATATAAAGCTCAATGATGTAGAAAGATTGAATAGTCAACTCCACCTAGTGGAATAAAGTTTGGTTGTTGTTGTATGCTCGTCTACATAGGATTAGTACACAATGGAAATATAGAAACAAAATAAAACACAAGCACAAGACCTTAATTTTACGTGGTTCGAAACCCTCAGTTTCTACTCCACAACCTAAAATCCTAGCAGTATCACCACTATGCTTTCTCCTTGTTGGATACTTTCCGGAGGTGGAGAAACCTTTTACAAACACACAAAAATACAAAGATAAAGAGAAAAAAAATAAAATATAGTGTAAAAAATAATTTACACAAGTGATATTTGCTTTACTAATTGTTTGGTTGCTTTGGATTGCTTTCTTAAAATCTAGAATGCATATGCACTTCTCCTTCAAACTCTCCAAGAATCGATATACAAAAATCTCCACAAAAATCTTCTTTTATAGGGTTTCTATAGTAACTTCTTTTCATCGAATAGTCAACTAAAAGCACCCTTCAATCGATTGTTGACAATCTTCAAATATTGTAAAATTCTTAAGGCTGCTATCCAATGCTAATGACATGGAATCTCTTAAAAATTGATTGATAACAATAACCACAAATGATATGTCAACTAGTGTAACTTAATGTTGACAATACGGGCAAAAGATTAACAAGTCCCCTATTAGAATAACTAGAACTATAATCAATTGTTCTCATTTGTAATAGGATTGCTAATTTAGCTTGTGGTGGATAAAATTAGCACATGCTTCAGAAAATAAAAGATCAGTGTCAATTTCAGAAACTATATTCTAAATTCATCTCATAGAATTGCAAAACTAACTTATCCTTGGGATCGTAAAATCATAAAATCAAAAAAATGACAATCTGGTACACGAATGCAAGGTCCTGGGATCTTTTGTATGCAACCTTGCCCTGTATTGCAAGAGGCAACAATTTTACTGTCACACCAAAGCTCCCCTCCCTTAGTCATAAAATCATGTGATAATAAATCCTATCTTCTGGCTTTATCAACATGGGCATGCAGATGTCAAATGAAAAATGCTACTATTTAGATGAATAACATAACTGCAGATCGTTACCTCTCAAGAAGCCCAAACGTGGGTTTGCTTCCTTGACCATACTGCTGGAACAGGTATTTCACTATATCACCTATACATACAATGTTAACAAAAGGTTCATAGACAAGCTGAATTTAGAAGATAGATTACATTCACATCTAGAAGGATTAATGTTTGCATGATTCTAAAAGTACAAACGCACAGATTATTTCATGGACTCAAATGTTATTTAAAAAACAAACAGAAACTGAGACTGACAACGTTGTCCTTCCAGTTAGGCTTGCCCAACCAATGGTAAATATTTGCAGTATATCTAATATCCAAACCCCTCAAAGAACCTGACCAACTTTGAAACTCATAACTAGAGCCTGCCTCATTTCTAGGGCCTTCTTCCATTCTATTACAGGTGTCACCGGTGCTAGTTATGGCATTACCCTTATCTTGTAGATTGAAGAATTTAATGCCATTTGGCCTTACAATGAATTCGTCAGAGTCGTGGAAGTTTCTACTCGAAGTTTTAACCCCTTGAAGCTATCATACCAAACATGACAACAAGGGCTTGAGGCTATCAGGCAGACTTTGAGGGCCATAATCAAGGGATTTTGGACCCAGTTTGACCCACAACATCCACCTCCACTTTCAAGTGTACGTTCCTCGGTTCCAATCCCTATTTGAGGTATTGTGGGTGTAATTGAAGGATCATAACTTGCTTTATTAGGCACCCATTACAATGATAAAGGGGTATTCCAAGCATAGTTTCAAGTTTTGGTCAATATCAATGGACATGGAGAAACATATTGTATCGAACAGGAAAAGGAATTCAAAGGAAGAAACATATCGTACCAATATCGATATTGTGCCAACACCGATAATACATACTGATATGGTGGAAATAGACCCAACCATGTGGCAAGCTCAGGTCAAAAGTCAAGCTGAGGTGAGGTGGAAGTCAAATTCAGCTCTAGTCAAACTAAATACAAGTCAACTCACGATCGTCCAAATTAGATCAGCAAAGATGGTCAGATGAGGAGGCTTGGCAGTTACATTAAAGGGGCATTCTTCTCTCTATTAAGGCACGTCTTCTCCCCATGAAGACACGGCTTCTCCCCATGAAGGTACATTTTTGATCTCCTCTCCATGAAGACACCTCTTCTCTCCATGGAGACACGTCTTTTGATTGTCTCTCCCTATATAAAGGTAAAAGGAAGGATGAAAGTTTTAAGTAATCTCTGACACTCTGCCCCATTTTTTTGTTCTCTCTTCACTTTTTCCACTTCTGACTTGAGCGTTGGAGAGACTTCGCCAAGGTACGCCTTGGCCCCCTTCTCACTTGTTTCGAGTCCTTTTAGGTCCAAAGTACTCCCCGTTCAAACAGCCGATCTGAAGAAGGTTGACCATGTAAAGGCCGACCTAAGAACACTCAACCTCCCAAAGTTTTGTTGACGTGTGACCTAAGCCCAGTCACAGCCCGACTGACGAAGCTTTGTAGAAGGAAATCGATCTAACTAGATCGGCACATTGAAGATCAACTTGATCTGTACTCAACCAGTTGAAAATACTTGAACATGAGTACCTTGCTAAAGTCATCCCATCCAGTGATCTCGAACCGGATCACATCTAAAGAAATACATAATGCAAAAAAGGAAATGTCTCGGAGAATAATGCAAGCTTGGCACATCTTTTAAATTTGACTTGAGCATTTGGTAGTTTAGGAATTGTCACATTTTTCTTTTGGTAATAATGAGGATAATTCTAAACCCAATTAGAGGATAACATGGTTTCCTAATTAGATTATTTACTTTATTGTCTATTCTAGAGTTGGATTTATAAAAGGGGTTTAGATCCTGCAATTTAGGATCTTTCAGTTAATAATAATAAATTTCATTTCTTTGTGTAAGAGTTCCTCTGTGTTATGTTTATTCATCATTTATCTATTGTGCTAGATCAAATGGTATCAAAGTTGATTCTTTGTTCAATGCAATATCTCCTTCTCCAATCACCATTCTATTCCTATGATTCCTCTCCATCCTTGCCACTCACTTCCCCAACCCACTTGTCTTCCATCTTCAGTATTCCTCTCTACCACAACTCTCCTCGTGCCTCCATTTGCATCTTCTTTTAATCATGCATGAGCTCTAAAAATCCTCATGTTCTTCACAGCGCCAATGAACCTGCTGCAGCAGATTCCCCTTTTATGTGTCAACACAATCTGTCCTCGGGAAAACTCCCCCGATGCTGGTTATATTCAGTGCCTCTCGTCATCACACATCTCTACCTAGCACTGCTTCTACCCGATGCTACCTCCACCTAGCACTGCCTCCACCTGATCAGGTCACTGCAAGCATCTACTGCTCGACCTTCCCCAGTACTGGAATCAGCCTGATACTTATCTGTACCTCCTGTCATGATTGTCCAAATCTCCATTTTATCGCACTAGAGCTGTGAAACTTTCTAAAATAGTAGTTGATGCGGCAGAAATATGCTGCCTCACTTGATATTGTCGATGAAGTTTTCTTCTTCTACGATATAATTGGACCTGCATAGATTAGCACACATCAGAAAGTTTGCTGGAAGTTATCTGACAAAGCACCTCCGATGCTCAAGTCAGACTCAAGAGAGAGAGTAGAAAAACAGATAAAATAAAAGAGAATTCTATGCACCTCCTTCCTTCTTATACTAGGATCATTACCTTATATAACTGGAGATGAGAGAGGCAAGGAACCATAATGTCCAGTCTGTGTTGTCATTGTCACAAGATGACTGCAATCAGTGCACCATAATGGAGAAAACCATTATGCCGTAATCGCCTACCTTTCTTTAATACTTGTCTGTTACCTCACACCCATCGTTGTTTCCCTCCTTGCCCTTCATGCGATAAACTCAAGTTCATGATCCCACAAGTCCAAGTCCTTCGTATAAAGACCCTCACGTACTCAGGCTCAAGTCTTTGGCTCCAAGCTACTCGGGTGCTTGAGCACTCGGGCTCAAGCTGTCGAACAATCAAGCTCTGACACTTAAAATCTTCGGCTCCCAGGTGCCCGGGTGCATGAGCACTCACGCTTGGATTCTCGAGCCCTCTCGAGTCACTTGGTAGTTAGCCACTCGGCAACTCGAGTCCTCAATGCTCGGCCCACTTGGCACTCAACCAATTCAGGCATTTGGCAGCTCAGCCCTTGGCAGCTCAAGTCCTCGGTGCTAGACCCACTTAGCACTCAACCGGCTCGAGCAATTGGCAACTCAACACTCGACACTCGGTAGCTTGGGTCCTCGGTGCTTGGCCCACTTGGCACTCAGCTAGCTCGGGCACTCGGTAACTCAACACTTGGCACTTCTGCAGCTCGGGCTATCGAGCACTTGGGTCCTCAGTGCTCAGGCAATCAGACACTTGGCTTACTCGGTGCTCAGGCAATCAAACACATAGCCTACTCGGTGCTTAGGCGATCAGGCACTCGAGTCTATGGTGCTCAAGCACTCGGGTCCTTGGTGCTTGGGCAATCAAGCACTCGATAGATCGGCTAAGTGCGACTCAGAGTGACTCAGCATAATGACTTGACTGGCTCAAAGTGAGGTCACATGGGCATGTCCTGCTGACCTAGAATGAGAATGATATCAAAAGTAACAATAGTATTTCATGCTTTAAGAGGTTTAAACACACTCTCCAAGGCCTCACCAACATCAACCAATTATGTCGATGTCGATTGCGACCACCACACACTTGTTCCCTGCAAGCCTAAACGACACACCGAGCTAAAAAAATCCTTTTTGTTGGATTTCATCCACTTAACACACCATTAGAGTTCGACTTGTGTGTGAACTTCAAAGTACAAATTCTATAATAGAAAGGCTTTCATGACCCGATAGCATAATTCTCTCTTTGAAAAATACGACTATTTTAATTTAGTGGTTAGTTATTTTTATGCATTGCCCATTTCGTTATATTATATTGGTTCTTATCTATTTACCCTCTTTATTTATCTAGTTTCCTTACCATTTCATTGTGATTTTCTAAATTCCTACTTTTTCCTTAATTTATTTTGTTAGTCTTATAATTCTCATAACTTGTCGAACCACCACATCTACATTGACAAGAAACCTCACCATTAAAGGGGTATATACTAGATATGAACTAATAGAAGATAAGCTTAAGATCCTTTAGTATAGAGTACATACCAAGAATGATTTAGTAATTATATTGTTAGTGCAATAGACAAGTTAGTAAAAGACAAGAATTCCAAACCTGTAGATCACATCAAGAACAGACGAATTTACCGTCTGCCGTCAAGACCTGAACAAGACAGTCGAGGTGTGGCCACCGCCTCCATGGGACTAAACCCGAGGTCGCGACCACGGGCGCCAGCGCAAACCCGTTGTGGCCTCTGATGTCGCCACCAAGAAATTTCAAGACGGGCCACCACAATCGCCAAGAACCCCACATTCGCTCACGAGCAACCTCACACTCGGTTGTCGGGCAAGACCACTGCACCGCCGACGGCTCACACGCACCTACATGGCGGCCGCCGATATTCGCGCACTTGGCCTCTCACGAGGTCGCAGGCTACTGAACAGTGGAAGGAAAAAAAAATCAACTCCCCCAAACTATAGTTTAACTATAGGCCTATAGATAAAATCAATTAAAATTTAATAAAATTATTTTATTAATTTATATATTATAAATAATAATTTTATTATTATTGAAATTTATTTTATTTTTTAATCTTATTTAATCGAAGTTAATTAAATTAATTTTATTATTATAATTAATTTTTTGGTTTTTTTTTGTAACCATTTTTTTATTTTAAATTTTTAAGTTAAAATTTTCATTTTTAATTTATGCATTTTATATTTAAAAATTATTGAAATTTATCGATACGACACAATACGATATCGAAACTGTATCGTTCTGATTGAGAACCGAAACCTAGATACGAGTCAAAATTTTAAACCTTGGATCACATATGACACATTGTTTCGTGATCACTTAGGCACCATTCATATATAGACCATCATTCTGTCCACAATAAAGAGGACCATTTCATGAACACTCAAACTCAACCTAGACCAGATACACATACTACCCACCTAGTTAAATTAGGCGACCCCAATTTTGATTCTCGATTAGACCTTAACACATTCCTCGACTAGGTCATCAAGATTTATGATTACTTTGACTTGTATAACATGATTCAAACAGAATGAGCGTAATTTATAAAAATAAAACTTGTAGATTTGAAAAATAAATATTGACAAAATATCCAAGATTAATGTGCTATTAGAGAGGAACTAATCGCACACTAGGTAAAAGATAAAACAGATCCTAAATAATAAGAATGTCTCAACATACTTCGAAGACCAATATATAGAATGTGTATCAATCTAAAATCAATTGAAGACCTACGAAAATTTGAAAACTTACGTATGCATATAACATCAAATTAGAGACTAGGGAAACCTAATTTACTTCATCAATAAACTAAAGCTTGCAATTGAACAAGTTAAATTATTTGCCCTATCCTCGATGAGGACCAACTAGAAAGTTGAAGATATTAAACAATTTATGAAAGCATCTACCTTTCAACCATCAAGTCCCACCCCCCTCCCTTGTCTAATATCACTACCACAATTGAATAAACCTACTACCACAATTGAATAAACCCACTAACCTAACTTGCCCCGAATTTGTCATCCATCGAGTAAAAAAAACTCACATTGTCCCTAGGAAAATAAAGAACTCCAATTCCAACATCTGATGCTATAACTGGTCATGCAACACTGATGTGTCCTCACATGATCTTAAAATAAGAGCACAATCTTGTGGATAAAATAGAATATTTTCTGAATTCAGGCTGAACAATTTTATGAGAACCACAAGTTTGAGGGAACTAAAGAAGACATTTTGTATGACTCTATGTAATGCATTGTATACATTCCACTCCTATGGCAGACGATACATGAAAATATATTATCTTCTTTCACTTATATGCAAAGTGCAGAAGCAAGTTTTGCAAAATTGTTATTGGCAATAGGAAGTGTAAGTGTATGAACATAGTTTCCATATAGGTCTTTTTTTAGTTCAGCTCACACCTAAACTACATTTGAGGCCCTAGCACAAGAGGAGGGCGGCGGCTAGGGTTTGGGCACCGACCACAAGAGGAGAAGAGGGAGGAGCGACAACTTTTGATTAGGGCTCTCATTAAACCCTTGAGTCCTATTTTATAGAGAACAAATTCTCCTAATAGTTATTAGTTCATAACCAAAATCCGTTAACCCGCTCCATTAATTTAAGTTAAAATAAACCAAACCGATTTGGTCTATTTTAAGTTAAAACGAACCGAACTAACTTTGGTTCATTCGTTTAAAACAAACCAAACCCCTTTGGTTTATTCTCCACCATTGGATTAGAACCAAACCAATTTGGTTCATCCATCATGTCTGCATAAGACACGGCCCATCCACGCTTCCATTGCGACTGAAACAATTTCATGCTCGCTCCTTGTTTGGTCCAACCAAACTTAGTTTCTCTCAGTCTGAGAATCTCATTCTCAAGCTCGTTTTAAATCCTTCGGATTACGCTCGTTGTGTGTGTGACCAAATAGGTTCTCGGTTTATGTTAGCCATCTATAATTAACCATTAATTATAGAACGACAATGAGTGGCACCTAGTAGTACATCATGATGCCCAATTAACCGAAAAGATCAACGGTTGATCCAGAACTATTTCTGAAACCCTTCAGCAGCTACAATGAATCGTGCCCCATTCCCTTCACTCATCTTATACCCACTTGGTTCAGGACATGGTTTATCGTGTCAATCCCCACTAGGTTAACTACGTCACACCTAGCCCAAGTATCATTTCCTCGTCCTACGAATTCTAGTTACTGCACATGTATCCAAGAGTACTATACTCCAAACATGTAATGCTTTAGCCAAAGACTTTAGTAACAATCCGACGAGAGGCCATGGGTATACATCTCCTCGCAAGGAGTGGTGAATCCTTTATAGGCTATTCAAACACATTCGGCCACTTCGACTTATACCCAATCATCCCGGGTTCATATCTTCTCAGAGATACTTGTTTAAGATGTCAAAGCATAAGTCTTCATGACCAAGATGACTTGAATACCACAAGTCGAAGGAACATCGCACTTAAGCTGCAGTAAGAACTTCATTGACATATCTATATATGCAGAGAACCATATGAAGTCTTACAGCTGGTCACTCCAATGAACTAGTTACCATAACTAGCATCCACGATTAACTCCGGACATCACAATGTCTCCAGCCAGTGAGAATCAGCTGCTTGGATACAACAAGGAGTATACCTCGTGCTAGTCTCGACAGAATTGATGGTGTCCAAATCCATCAATTCATCGACTAGGGATAATTCCAATACATCACAATTACACATGTAGAGATACTCACTAGTTGTGATCCAATACAAATTCTCTCATGCTGTGAATCGTATTGGAGACATTCAGTAAATGAGTCTAAGATCTAATCAAATACATGAAAATATGTACACTCAAATAGTGAATCTTCATTTATCAAATAAATGGTACGACCATAAGGCGATTGCCTTAGGACATCTCTCATATATTACTAACAAGTTCAACCTTCGTAAAGCTGAAACAGAGGTATCAGTCAACTGATATAGGTTTACCAGTCGATTAATGAGCCCAAAACTACGAGTTCGGAGTTTAAGAGGTTTATTGTATGATCAATCGATTGATGTGTTCAAAAACTCCACTAATGACTAGTGGTGAACTCGAATAATGACGTTGCAGTGTGAACAAAGATTTTGTAGCCGATCCAAGAACTCCACTAATGATGCAACAATTAACTGATAGTGGAAGAACAGTCGATTGATGCTAAACTAGATGGAACCGTTAGACTAACAGAGCAAAGCAATGTTTAGGTGCTAGCAGTCAACTATTAAAAGGATTTTAGCCACGACCTAAAGCCTATAAAAGAGTTTCATGCAAATTTTGGACATCAATTCCTGAAAGGTTTGAGGGTGAGTGTTGCTACATTCCTGACCTTCAAGGAGTAATCCAAAAGTAATAAAAACGAATAAAGTAAAGATCACTTGTGTAAATAGTTTATTTACATTGTATTCGTTTTTCATCCTTATCTTTGAATTATGCTTGTGTCGCTTGTAAGATCAGGTGTTATAAAGGTTTCTCCACCTCTAGAAGGTGTTCAACAAAGAGAAAATACAGTAGTAGAACCAAGGGTTCCGAACCACATAAAATCGAGGTGTTCTTGTGCTTGTGCTGTTTTATGTTTATACCTTTTATTTTTCGCTGCATATTAATCTTTAGTAGACGAGCACACGATCGACGAACAACAAATGAACAAATTGGTATTCACCCCTCCTCTAACAATGCCACCGGTCCTAAAACCCACAGTTAACCCTAGTAAGTTACTAAAAGAGCTTCCCTTAAAGATAAGGAGATTTTAGGTGAGTTCCAAGACATAACTTGTGAAGAATCACCTAAAAACTCCCACCCATGAGATTTGATCCTAATGTTAAAGTTGTCAAACTTGCCACACAATCATATGAACCCTTGAAGCATGTTAAAGGGATTTTTAGAGAAAGACTTTATTAGGGCAACTATGAGTCCTTGTGTTGTCTCTGCCTTATTAGTCCAAGAAAAGGATGACTCTTGAAGAATGTATTGATAGTCATGTCATCAATAAGATCACAATTAAATAGATATCCCACTTAGTGTTGATGGCATGCTTGACTTGATAGTAGGAGCTTATGGTTCTCTTTGAACAATTTTCATAATAGATCCATCAAATTAGGATTAGGATTGGAGATGAATCGAAAACTATTTTAAGTCATAAGATGGGTGTTCCAAGTAGTTAGTTATGCCCTTCGGGCTTTCAAACACCTCTAGCACCTTCATAAGGGTGATAAACCAAGTCCTGGAATCTTTCATAGGAAAATTCCTAGTAGTCTACTGTGATGGCATAATCTATTGCGAGACATAGGACGACCACTTGAAATACATTTACCTCATCTTAGAGGAAAAAATTATTTGTCAATCTGAAGAAGTGCTCTTTCTTGCAGCCCTAAGTTCTCCTTCTCAAGTTTATCATCTTTGCAAAGAGCATTTCAATAGGTTCACAAAAGATTGGGTAATCAAGAACTAGCCAAGCCACACACTCTTCAATAAGCTCAAACCTTTCATGATTTTGCAACATTCTTATTAGCGCTTTATTGAGAACTTCAGTACAATTAAGGTTTTTATAACAAACTGCCTTAAGAAAAGGGAGTTTAAATTAAATTTGCATCTACATCTTTTAAGGAGATTGAGAAAGGAGGACTAAGGCCCTTATTCTACACTCACATCTCCAAACCATTCAAGGTGTCCTACGATGCATCTAGGTAGGCACAGAAAGAATACTATGCCAGGAAGGACAGTTATTGCATTTTTCAATAATGAACTCAACGGAAATAGACAACATTATTCCACAAACGATAAAGTGTTTTACATTATTGTTCAAGCCTTTAGACATTAGCATTATTACCTATGAGTTCATCTTCTACTTGGACCATTAGATATTTTCATTTAATCTTAGAAAAAAGTTGTATCATACATGTTAGGTGGGTTGAGTTTCTCAAGGAACACACTCTTGACTTGAAAAATTGTTCATGCACATAGGTAATCTAGCTACCATTGCGATGAGATGTTACATAAATTGTATGATAATCTCATGCATATGAGACAATTGAGACATAACATGGGTCTCTTCATGCCACCAGTTCTCCTCCATGAGCCTATAACACGGGTTTCTTTGCGCCAGTAGTTGTCCTCCATGACCCCAAGAAAGCCATTAGTATTAACTTTCTCTTAGGTTTACTGCAAACCAATCGAAGTCATGACTCTATTCTAGTCATGGTAGACTGATTTTTAAAGATGGCCCATTTTATATTATGCAATAAGACCATTGATGCATTACAATTAGTCAAATTGTTCTTTATGGAAGTTGCTTTGTTACATGGGTTACCATGTTTATTGTTTCAAAGACATGTAAAATTTGCTAGCTAATTTTGGAAACCCCTTTGGAAGTTATGTGGGACCTAGATTACGTCCTCCTCTGATTTCCATCTATAGATTGAAGTATGAACTAAGGTTGTCAACCGCAACCTAGGGAACTTGCTAAGATGTTTAGTAGATAAAACTAAATATCTGAGATTCAATTTTATCACTTGTTAAATTTACTTAAAATAAGTGAATAAACCAATCTACTGGTCATAACTTATTTGAAATCGTGTAAAAGTCGAAAGCTCATCAACCTGTTAACCTTATTTCCCTACCTACCACCTCCCATTCATTTGAGTAACTAAGAGTTTTATTCTAGTGATTGACTTCGTTGTCAGGGGGGAAAACATATTGAGTGATAAGGCATATGAAGTTCAAGCTAATACACATCATAAATTTAAGGAATATATGTTTATCCTCATTATCCTAAAAACAGCTTCAAAAAGATTTATACTCACACCTCTGTTTTATTCTAAATTGACAAAAAATCTAGGTATGATGCACATGTTAATTTGCATACTAACTTCAAGGTTTTAAATTCCGAGCCGTTTCGGACGAAATCACCGAAAATTTTCGTTCCGACGAATCACCGAAACCGAAACGCGTACCGTACCGGAAGAAGGCGTCGGCGGCGGCGATGCAGAGCGGCGCGATCGGGAAGGCGATCGCATTCCCGATCGCGCTGCGCGATCGCGATCGGGCAGCGATCGCGTTGCGCGATCGGGAAGGCGATCGCGTTGCGCGATCGGGAAGGCGATCGCGCTTCTCGATCGCGCAGCGCGATCGCGGGGAGAAACCGCGATCGCGATCGCGGGGAGAAATCGCGATCGCGAGCGTGGAATTTTTGATTTTCTAAAAATATAAATAAATAAATATATATATATATATATATAACTGTAAAATTTAATTAAATAAATTATTAATTAATTTATATATTAAATAAAAATTAAAAATTAAAATATATTTTTATTAAAATTCTAAATTCTAAATTTATAATTTAGGTAAAATTAAATTTTAAATTCTTTTTTAAAAATTAACTAAAATTTAAAAAAAAATCAAATAATTAATATTAATGTTTAAAAAAATACCGAAATAGTATCTAAGACGGACGATACGATCGAAAAGCAAATGTCGTTCGATCACCTTGACTAACTTAAACATCAATTCAATTTTTAATGTTGGGAACTTATGTCATATTAGAGATCATTCAAGTTTTTCTCTTTGTTTGTAGATTTCCATACAGGTCGTATTCTAGTATTCCAACAGCACCAACTCTTTTGCTCCCATCCATAACACAACTTTCTCATTAGATTGAGTGAGTTGTTAAGTCCAAGACGCTGATATCTCCAAATGAAAGCACCCATAAGTACCAAGTCCATTGGAGAGGGCTTCCAAGACGCATAATCAAGAATGAGCTTCAATGGCTTACCCCCAAACATAGTTTAAAATCTCGACTCGTTCCGGGTGAAACGGGCGGAATTTATCGTTCCGCTCGTTGGTACCGGTGGTCGTGGGACTTCACGTGGCCGTCGTGGCATCGTGCGCTCTGCGGGCCAGCCGCAGCTCCGCGTTGCCGCAGCGGCACTCGGCCTCGCGCCGGCCGCGCGCTGCGCGGCCTCGCGTTAGCCACGCGACGTCGCCGCCGACCGCAGAGGACGCGGCGATGTCGCCAGAGCCTCCGCGGGGCCGCGAAAGCGCCGCGCCTCCACGTGGAGCGCCGCGCCTCGAGTGCATAATCAACTTCCCAAACTATAGTTCAACTATATGAAAAAATAATTAAAACAATTAAAATAATTAAAATATAATAAATTTATCTTATTAATTTAAAAATATTTCATAAATTAATTTAAAATTTATTTTATTAATTTATATATTATGAATAATAATTTTATTATTATTAAAATTTATTTTATTTTTTAATCCTATTTAAATTAATTTTTTGATAATTTTCTTTCTATAATTATTTTGTTTATTTTTAATAATTAAATTAAAATTTTCATTTTTATATTTAAAAGTTATTGAAATTTACCGATACAGTACGATATGATATCGAAACCGTATTGTTTCGGTTGCGGAGCGAAACCTCGATACAGGTCTACATTTTAAACCCTCCCCCCCCCAGCTCTCTCTATTTGATAGAGTCAAATTCTTCTTGATGCAAGGGAATAATACATAAAAGATACAATTAAGGAAAGAACTTGGAAAATAATTAGGATTCGTGCATCCACAGATAAATTAGATTTTAGCATTTGGTAATTTAGAAATTGTTGCATTTTTCTTTTGATAACTAATTGGCTGATATTTGTAATCTCAATTATTTTAGCATATTTTTCTAATTTAAACTATATATTTCCTCATATGTTTTAAAATTTGATTTATAAATGAGGTTCAAAATCTTGTGACTTGGGATCTTTCAGTTAATAATAATTTTTCAATTTGTTTTCTCTATGTGAGAGTTCCTTGTGTGCGAAGTCTATTCATCATAGGTAAGTATAACTATGTCACCAATGTCAACATAGTTTTAATGGTATTGATTCAGATATAGCTTATTTCCACCAATACTATCTAAAACTCAAAAAGGTAAGAAGATTATGCACTTATGTCTAATCCTTCAATTCCGAGTTAAAAATAAATACAGGACAGTTCGGTGCACAAAGCTCCCGCTAATGTGGAGTTCCAAGAAAAGTATATCGTACGGAGACTTATCCTACATTATAAGAAACTATTTTTGTGACTCAAACTCATGACCTTTAGGTCACACAACAATAGCTTTACCATTGTGAGTTAAAAATAAATACATGAGTGTGTGTGTGTCGGTGTGTGTGTGTGTGTGTGAGAGAGAGAGAGAGAGGGGGGGGAGAGGGGGATGAGAAGCATCAATTGGCAATAATAGCCAAAATTAGAAGATGCTCTTCTCATGGCTCATCTTTCAATTTCATCTATTGAATAGAGGAGATGAAATACCAAAAAGAGAAGATAGACGAAATGAAGATCCACCAATTAGAGCATAAACTGTTGGAAAGAGGAGGAAGTCAAAGTCAGAGAAACCAAGAGGTATCTATGCCTTGTACCTATATTTGGTTTCAATTGTGTACTCCCAGTAGCTAACAACAAATTTATGGACATGTATATCTTGGGAAATTTTTTTACAAATGAGAGACATTTATCTAGCTCGAGGGGAAGTTAGAGATTCTTGGAATCAAATTTCCTTGATTATTGAGATTCAAAAGCAAATCTTATGTTTCATTTATGTATTCTTTTCCTTTCATGTACACTTCTTATTCACAAAGATCTTCTAATCTTTAAGAAGGATTCCTATTGGAGAGCTTGAGCATTTTATGTTGTATATGTATGACATTTATGATCCCAACAAAACTCAGATCAATATCAATGACAAAAAATGGATTTGTCAAATATTCTATCACAATGAATTCAGAATTTTATTCACCCTTATTTTATGACTCAAAGCAACAGGTGCCTGGTGACTTACTGCTTTCATACATTGAAACACCAGTGTTTAAATCAACAAGAAATGGGAACCTGCACGAAAACAAGTTTCCAAAAAAAAAAAACAGAGGTTTGAATAATAAATTATTGAGATACTTTTTACTAATGAAATTTATGATCAAAGGAAAAGAAAAGATTACTCACTGCTCCTTCCCACCAATGCTTCGAACCAATTCCCGATGATGTAATGATCCTTTTGGACAAGGATACACCTGAAAATCAATTGAAACAAGTCAATCACTAGCAATCTAGCATATTGCACTTAATGAACATAATCATAATCTAGCACAGAAAATATGTTCAAGCATAAAATCAAGTCAATTTTGAGATCATATTTTTCAATTATATATTGACTGCATTATATATTTACTAATTATGCATTATATAATATAATAATGTTCATTATTCCTGGATATTTTTTTATTAATCCAAAAGTAATAAAAATAAAGTTTAATTTGCAAAAAGTTAAAATAGAAAACGATAGGGTCAATATATGCATGGTAATTAAAAAAGAAAAAAAAAATAAAGTTTAATTTGCAAAAAGTTAAAATAGAAAACGATAGGGTCAATATATGCATGGTAATTAAAAAGAAAATTAAGTAAATCGAATAAAACTACATATTAATGATCATCAATTAATATAATTGTATTTTTTCTCAAAACCAAATTTGATTTGAACTGCTCTAAAGCTACAAATTACAATTCAATTCTTTATAAATTCATTCCTTCCCTTTAATAAATGTTTCCCAACCATGTATATCAAATTAAATATTTACAATTAATCAATGAGGATTTGAATTGACAAAGTACTTATATAAGAAAATATGCTGGGCTAATTTCTAATGAACATGTTAACTTTACTCCAAAAAAAAAGAAAATATATATACACTTATTTATGTACCAAATTCAAATTATTATTAATTAGTTAATTCAAAAGGTTCACTATATGTATATATTAATTACTGAATTCAACAAATTAATCCATAGAGATTTAACAAGGACAGCTCAATTCACGAAGCTCTCACCAATGCAAGATTTAAGAGAAGGATTTATTGTCCGCAATCTTTACCTTGCACTGCAAGACTCTTTCCATGACTTGAATCTATGATCATCAAGTCACATAGCAACAACTTTACCATTATGCCAAAACTTCCCTTCGATCCATAGAGATTTAACAAAGAAATATTATTCCACAAATTTCCATTTTAAATTTAAATGTATCATTTAATACTCAATGCATGAATGGTTGGTAGAGAACCAACGAAAACCACATTGTCACTAGAATATACAGGGCTACCTATGATTGCCTATTCATAAAGAAGCTAAAATACATTCAGTTAAAATTCACAGCTATTTGTAATGAGCATTACGCAATTGTAGAAGAGAAATGTGAATACTGGTTGTATTAAATTAGAACCTTGTTCTATGTGTACGTTTGTTGGGCTTTCAAAACCAAAATTTTCAAAGAGTTCATCAAAACCATAATGAAGGAAGAAGATGGGAGCTCAAGCAGCAATTTAGACTCGCATCTAATTTTACAAAGACAAAGAGAAATAGAATTTGATACATATTCTTATAAAGCATAGTTCTTAGATGCAAGGTTTAAAATTTTGACTAGTATCGAGGTTTCGATTCGCGACCGGAACGATATGGTTTCGATATCGTATCGTGGCGTATCGATAAATTTCGATAATTTTTAAATATAAAATACATAAATGAAAAATGAAAATTTTAACTTAAATATTAAAAATAAAAAATGATTAAAAATACTAAAAATTAATTATAGTAATAAAATTAATTTTAATAATAAAAAAATTATTATTTATAATATATAAATTAATAAAATAAATTTTAAAATAATTTTATTAAATTTTAATTGATTTTATTTAGCCTATAGTTAAACTATAGTTTGGGAGATTGATTTTAAAATTAATTCTCGTCGTCCACACGGCCTCGTGGAGGTTGTGCGCACCGCCGCAGCCCCGCACGAGGCAGCCAACATCCACCGCGTCCCCGCGACGAGGTCGCGGATCGCCGTGGCCTCGGCGAGCGACCACGGCCGATTCGCGGCCTCGCGTTGCTGCCGGTAACGGCCGTGGCCTCGCGCAGCACCGGCGGCCTCGCGCAGCCATCAGCGGGCCCGCGAGGCTATCGGCAGACGCGGCCCGCATGCGAGGCCACCGGAGGGTGATCTGCGACCCCATGTAAGGCCATCGATGGCGATTGCGGCCATGCCTTGGTCGCAGCGGCCAAGCCGCGCGGCCCGCGCAAGGCCACTCATGGTCGCACGCGAGGCTGCAACGGACACCGCGGGCTCGCACAAGGCCGCCGCAGCCCCGGGCAAGGCCTTGCTGCCCCGCGGAGGCTCGCCGTCGTCGTTCCCGCATCTCGGGGGCGTGCCGATATCGGTGCGACGTTGAAACGAGAAAAACCGCCCATTTCATCCGAAACGGGTTGGTATTTCAAATCTTGCTTAGATAAACCACATGGTAGAACTATGCAAGTAGTGCATAAAACACATAGATGGGTTTATGCGCAAAACATGAGTAGGTGCATTTAACACATGCATATGCATGCAATAAGTGCCCTGTAGAGCACACATATTGATAAAAATTGATTTTCATAACTAATGTGGTCGAGATATGGATGATCTATACCACAATTAGATTATTGTCAAATTAATCTAGTGAATGTGAAATTAATGTCTAATTAAGAGCTACTCGAGCAAGCAATTTCGGTTTGATCCGCATCAATTTATGATGTAATGAAGGCACAAGCTTGTGTACGAGCATAGTCCGCGAACGCTAATAACTTGGTCTTAACTAGAGTGTGCATACATAATCTTGTTTGGGACAAAAATGATTTGTGCAAGACAAATATGGTCATGCCGAATCAAGTGGCAAAGAGGCACTACATGAAACATGGACTGGCCACTCATTTGAACTAACAGGTTCAGGCCAAATAGGATTGGATTAACAGTCAATTGGCTGATCTAATCGGCCAATTCATGGTCAGATTCAAGGCTATCTCGTTGTAGGCTTCTTATTGGGCTTCCCAATTCGGAAGCCTAGATGAAAAATTAGAGAAGAAGGAATTTCCCTGTGCCACACAACAATGTCCAATGACTCTTGGAAAGAGTGTCATCCAGCACTGTTCACACACAATTGACCACAGGTTGTGATTGAGAATCAAAATTGGTTCTTTAACCACTTGATTAATGCCTTTTCACCCATTGGGTTGCTCTTCCATGATGGAAAGCGCGCTCGCGCTCGCGTTCCCGGAATGCATTGACTGATTGCTTGCGGGAACGCGATCGCGCTCGCGTTCCCGGAACGTGATCACGAGCGCGATCACGTTCGCACTCGATCGCCGGGAAAGCGCGCTCGATCACGAGCGCGATCAAGCACCGGGAAAGCGCGCTCGATCGCGAGCGCGATCAAGCGCCGGGAAAGCGCGATCGCGTTCGCAATCGAGCGTCGGGAAAGCGCGCTCGCGCTCTGGGAGCGCGATTGCTTGCGGAAACGAGCGATCGCGTTCCGATCACTATGAAAACGCACGAATAATAAACATTTTGAATCAAATTAATAATAAACATTTTAAATAATTAAATATTAATATTTAAAAGATAAAAAAATATTAAAATAATATCGAAACGGACGATACGGTACCGAAACTATATCGTTCCGGTCGCAAATCTAAACTTCGATATGAATCGAAATTTTAAACCTTGGCTCAAACATCTACTATTAATTGGCAAAGGATAGTATTGCTTTAACGACAAATGCAAGAGATGAACTATGTAGATGACCCTAGCGAAAGATGGTACGTGAACAAGCCAAGGATTTGGTGAATCCAAGAGACTGAAAACCAAACAGGAGATGCATTCTTAAGCAACATAAAGCTTGACGACATCTTAGTAATACATGAGAGATTAGAAGAGAACATGTAATCTTATATTTTAGGATAGATTGTTACTTAGGCATAAACTTGACCAAGAAATAGGGTGTTTCAAATTTATAGTCAATAATCTAGTCGACTAAAAATAAAATTCAATCAACTGATAAGGTCAATCGATTTGTTAGTCGACCCAAGACAATCTACTCGTAATCAAAAAAGTTCTCTTTGGAGTTGAGTCAATTGAAAGTGATTTCAATCGATTGATGAGAATTGAGTTAACTAAAATACTGTTTGAATTTTAAAATAAGATTGCTCTAAATGGATTTTATCTAATTGAGTCAATTATTGGGAATCCAATAGACTCGATTGTCGATGAGTCAATTGGAGATAGCAACTAACAGATAAAAATCCTATGATTAACGTTTCAGTCGATTGGCAAAAATCCGACTCAACTAGAATTAAACAAAACAAAGGGTTAAAATTATTCAAGCACGATTTGAAGACTATTTATAAAAGGGCAAGGGGAGCTAAAAAACAATAATCAAGCCATTATTCTGAACCATTTCAACACCATATTGTACATTTTTACTATTTTATCTTTCTTGTTTAGTGCTTAAGATTTATGCCTTAAAGCTCTTATTATTTCCTTGCAACTATTGGTTTTATCATATTACTCTTGTTTGTAAAAGAACAATTGTTTATAAGGTTTCTCCACTTTTGATAAGGCAAAAACGAGGTTTTCAAAGGGTGACTCACCTTACAAAAAATATGGAACCGCCACATTAGCGACCCCCCTACAACTGCCCCACACCTAAAAGAGGGAGGTAAATCGGTAAGTGCTCGCGCGAACAACCTCAGCTTCCTTGGTTTGTCACTCCATTTGAAAGAAAATCATGCAAATTCGTCGTTGTTGGGGATCAAATCGTAGATGTCTGAGAGCCGAGTTGAACACCCCGTCGTTGCACCATAGCCCCGGGGGCAAGGATGACTCACCTTAAGTCTATAGAATGTGGAGTAGAAATAAGAGATTTCAATCCATGTAAATTCTATTATGATAGCACTTTTTTTTCATATATTTTCATTGCACTAAACTCATTTATTTGGCCTTGTAAAAAATGCTTTAAAATGACTGACCACCAATGAAACCATCGACGACGAAGGAATTCAATTCGCACTACAAAATTTGAGGGAGACTGCAGAATATAAAAAAGACAAACTGAGGTATTTTTGAAATTGATTTTAATCTAATCCTTGTAATAGAATGTGGATTTGAAACTCCAAATGACAACAAGGAGAAACCGCTTGAAAGAAGCAAATGGGTGGATGAACAAACCAACTTTTCAAAGGAAACAATAAGACCTTAGAAATATTAATTTTTGTTTTACCTAATGACATTTTGAACAAAGTTGGAGATTACACAGACACAAAGATGGAAAAGAGCATTCTTCTTTATGAGAATCGTGTGCTAGAACTCGAAGCTCAAATACAGGGAAAGATTAAAGACAAGGAAGAAACAAAGAAGTTCAAGGTTTAACCTTCAAGATAATGACAAAAGATGAAGATGTGTCATCCTGTTCATCAGAAGATCCAAGTAGTTAAGATTCATCTTCCCCGGAAGATGAGAATACATCGAAGCCAATGGAGATAGAAATTGGTATCTTCAAGTTCCTCAATCCAAATCAAAACAAAAGATCACATTCTTTGTTTTGGTTGCAACGAAAGGGCATTACAAGAAAAAGTGTCCATACACGAAGGAGAAAGAAAAGGTAAAAAGGCTTAAATTCAATAAATTTGAACAACTTAATACTCTATCCAAGTTGCAACAAAAAGGAAGAAACAAGGACCATACAATTCACGAGCAGCATGTAGGGACACTGCTACAACAGATGTCCACATAAGGGAAAGCGAAGGAAAAAGAATCAAGAAAACCAAGAAGGAAGGCTCATATCAAAGGGAGCATGAAAATGGAGTAACTTTTTCTTTACCTACTCAAAACAACCTAGCATATTTACCTACTCAAAGCGACCTAGCACCACTTATTTGCACTCTATCGCGCACATCTCAACTAGCCGCATATGAACAACAAATTGTGGGGCTAGGCTTGAAGTCAATGAGGCAAAGGATGCTCAGTAGTGGATCAGATTTCCACTGTTGCTCCCATCACGTGGAAGAAGCATCAAACCATTAAGAAACCATCTTTGCCAAGGTCTTCATAATGGGTGTTCCTCTCTCCTAAGCCTTGAACAGGTATTGTCATTTCCTCCACCTATTGCCTTCCACCTCATTGTTAACATCACTAGCCATAACATCAGCCGCCACTAGGTCATTCTTTACAGCATCTAACGACAACAATCTAAGAGATCCATTAGAATTTCTAGAACTTCAGTGAAGAAATCAAAGATCATGTGTGGCCAATAGCAACAAATTCATGCCAGCACTACCGGCCTTTGCACCCAACCTGACCACTTTCCTCACCTTCCTGCAGTGACTTTGAGACATGAGCCTTGTCACTATCAGCCACTACCCTTAACCTAGCCACTAACTTTGACATTGCAAGGACCTCATGCAAATGCGAGCACTGCCACTATCAATCTCTCATGTGATATGAGAACCTACTAATAATCGCACCTCATACAGATGTGAGCACCATCAGTATTAGCCTCTGCTCATAATCCAACAACCCATTGAAGACTATGCCTCATGTAGGTACTAGCACAGTTACTACAGCCTTTGATCTTGATCTGACTGTCTGCATGTGGGTGTGAGTACTCCCCCTATTTGCTTTACTCAAGATCTAATTGCCTGCATATAAATCACACCTTAAGTGGACATGGGCACTACCACTATGGGCTTTCGCTCTTTATCTTACCACTTGTGTGATTCATCAACTATTTCTAGAGCTTTGTTGATTAACAATTAGTTGTGTACTTTATTAACTAATTAAGTTTTGTTTCACATGTGAGCATTGTGTTTCTATTTTAATATTGTTGTGTTTAGTGTATGTTTCTAGATGAGAGCTCCTCTAATTTATATAACAAGCTAGATCGACTTCTAAAATCTCTAGCTATCGGTCGAGATGAGTGAAAAAATTTATTTTGCCTAATAACTGACATGTTAGAATGTCAATACAACAAGGTGGCAAACCATTGTGGGCACTTCTTTCTTCATCAACGCACCTTTTTTTGTGGCTTTCCTCCTCAACTAGAGTACTTGTCAGAAGTTGCGATGAAAGTGCCAACTTCTCTACGTCAAACCCTTCTCTTTCACACTGAAAAATAGTAGCCTAACTTCCTGTTATAGTGACAAAATTTTTAGGGACTAAATTGTAAATATGAGGGATCAAATTGTAAAATTTGAAAAATAGCAGACTAATTTGCAAAATGCCAATTAAAACAAGCCTAACTTCCTGTTTGATTCTCTACTACTTTCTAAGGTTGTTGCCGGATTTATTGATTTTTCCCTTCCGTGCTACATGGGTGTAATGAGGATAAGGTATATTTCCCGGTATCGGATAAAAGTAAATATTCATAGTGAAATTGAGTCAAATTAAAGAAGGCATACTAAAATTGAGTTCATATACTTGTCTTATGTTGATATATGTGCATGATCTAAGTGGTTGTGTGGCTTGTTGATGTGTGTTACCGCTTGATTTGACCCTTGTCTTTAGCTTGTTCTTGTAGCGCATGCTTGACTAACAACATTGTTGTTCTTTTAACCCCATAATTTTAAAATGGAGTATCCTTTTTAGGAACTCTCACAAGTATGTTAGGGCAATCTCTTGTCGTGATATGGTTTTGATGTGTGTGGTAAAGGGTTTAAGTTAGTTTGTTATTGTGATTTGATATGTGCGTTGAAGTCATGCAGGACTTAATAATTCGCACATGGAGCCTTGGCGGGTTCACCACTCATAACCTCGTGCTTGAGTCGGAGAAGGAGCATTGCAGAGTCGTGCGCTTGATGCTGCCGAGGGACCGCCGGACGAGATGACTTGAAGCGAAGCCAAGGAAGCAGACTTCGAAGGCAAGAGACGCGAAAGAGCATTGCAAAGTCATGCGCCTGATGCTGCCGAGGGACGTGGCCGCGAACGAAGAGAGCTTCGGCGAGGGACTTCGAGTGAGATGAGAGAATGAGTGAATTGTAAGTAGCTCATTAGGTGAACTTGGCCGAATGGCTAAGTGTAGGATGAGTTTTCCCGACATCAGTCGACTGCCATGAAATGACAGTCGACTGCTCTGAGTCGAACGTGGTTCGACTGGTATCCGACTAAGTGGATTATGGCCAATGATCGTATACGCGATACCGATCGCTAAGATTATCACGATCGATCGGCGAAAGCGTGACCGTCAAGAGGGTTTGGGCCATGACCGGCTCGTAGCCGATCGGGCGGGCCGATTGAGCGGAGCGTGATCGTCGATGCATCCATCGGGCCGATCGCTAAGTGATCCGTTGGACTACAACGGTCGGAATCCGACGTGTTCGGAGGCCGTTGAAGTGGCGGCAGTCGACTGCCAAGGGCAGCAGTCGACTGGTGGCGGTCAACGGGAAGAAATCAGCCCTCTCTATAAAAAGAGAGGGTGTAGGCTTTTGGATGGCTAATGCTCATATTCCAAACCATCATCCAAGTGCTCCACAAGTGATAAACTCCTTCTTCTAGTTCTCTTTAACATCTATTGTAAAAGGAGTGTTCTTGAGTTGTAAGGGTTACCTCCACCTAGCTTAGTGCAAAGGAGAGACCGATAGTGATTTGGTTGCGAGTGATTTACCGAGGACGAATCGGGGACCGTGGATTAGCGGCATAGCCGTGAACCACGTTACATTTCGGTGTTAGCATTGTTTGTATTCTTCATTGTTTTATTTGCTTGTCTTTATTAGTATTCCGCTTGCGCTAACAATTGTGTAGACGAGCAAATTCCGTCATCCAACGAAAGAGGGTTATTCACCCCCCTCTAGCCGGCCGATCGATCCCCTCAAGTGGTATCAGAGCCAAGGAAAGCTTGTCGAGGACTAATCGCCACAACAAGCACATTCAAGAATGGTCGGCTCTAACATTCATCCGCCAAAGTTCGAGGGGAAATTCTGTTGGTGGAAAAAGAGAATGGAGGTATTTTTCGAGACCGATTTTGAAATTTTATTAATTATGGAAAACGGTTTCAAGATGCCTAGGAATGAAGAAGGGGAGCAATTGGAGAAATCAAGATGGAGCAAAAGACAAAAATGAGGAGTACTTGGCGAATTCAAAGGTCAAGCACCACCTCTACAATGTACTCCTCCAACAAGAAGTAAATAGGATAGGGGAGTGTGCTAGCGCCAAGGAAATGTGGGAGAAACTAATAGAAATTCATGAAGGCACATCCGAGGCGAAACTAGCAAGGAGAGATCCTTCGCTCCCAATTATCCAACATCAAACTCGAAAAGGGAGAGAAGGTAAAATCCCTACACTCTAGATTTAAGGAAATTCTAACCGGCTTGACAAGTGTAGGTGAAAAGCTCTCCAACCGGGATATGGTAATGAAGGTCATAGATGTCTTTCCTCGGTCCTCAAGATGGAGCTCTATAGTGGACTCGTTTTACATCTCCAAGAACTTAGAAGTGAGCACCTTGGAGGAGTTCTTCTCAACAATGGAGCTCCACGAAACGAGGCTTGAAGGAATAGAAGAAGAGCCAAAGTTTCAACCTTCAAGAGGAGTAGCCTTGATGGCACATAAGGGGAAAAAGAAGATGGAGATCCCCTCCTCCGATGAAGCGTCCTCCTCTTCCTCCATGGATAGCACGGAAGAAGCCTATATGGTAAGGAGGGTAAGGCGTGCTTTAAAAAGTTTTCAATTTAATAAATCTAATGATAGGAGTAGAAGACCAAGGGGGAAGATTATTTGCTACAATTGCCAAGGAGAGGGACACATAAGGGACAATTGTCCCCTCTTGAACAAGAGCAAAGAGGAGAAGAGAAAGAAGAAAAGAAGAAGAAGGGGAGCAAAAAGAAAAAGGAAGAAGAAAAGAAGGCCAAGGAAAAAGGGAAGGCAAAGGCATTAAAAGCAAGGACTTGGGATGACCCATCCTCCTCATCATCATCATCATCCGAGGAAGAAAATGCTTTTGTCACAAATTTGGCATTGATGGCCTTTGACGACCTAGATTGCTCCTCCTCCGAAAATGAAGAAGTAAGCTCAAGTGAGGAGAGCTCTAGTGAAGGGGAAGCTTCATCATCCTCCTCATCCGAAGAAGAGGACATGGAAACTATGGTAACTAACCTTTCACCTAGTAAAATAGTTTCTATGATTTCTAGTCTTACTAAGGATTTATTTAGAACAAAGAAGAAAAATAAATACATGCTTGAGCAAATTAAGGATTTAGAAAATAAGCTAGAAAAAGCATGCTTAAATGATAATGATAATGATGCATGCTCACATGATAACTATATGCCTTTGGATGTTAATGATGCATGCATAGAAGAAAATAGAGCTTTAAAGGAAAAGGTAGACCACTTGACCAAAGCCCTAGAAAAATTTACAATAGGCTCCAATACCCTTAACATGATAATTGAGAGCCAAAAGGCAAGCTTCAACAAGAAAGGCTTAGGTTATAAAGAAAAGAAAAATGAAAAGGCCTATAAATGTCTAATTGCTAGGGGTCAAGATAAAAAGAAAGTAATAGCTAGAAAATGGATCCCTAAGGAATTTTTAGTGAACCCTATAGGAAAGAACTTATTTTGGGTTCCTAAATTCATCCTAAAGGGTTAAGAAAACCCTAGGATAGTCAACCATATGGAATTTATCAAAATCATATGTTGGTTGACTTAGGATGGTAGGACAACATTTTTGAAATAGTGTTAGGTGATGATAATGCACCTATAAATAGATAAATTATGCTTTAGGTGATATTTGCTTTATTATCATGACGTAATACCTAATACATGATAACAATTTGATGAATACATTTGTTTCATGATCATAATGTGAAATTCATACATATATATCTTTATGATCATGTGAATTGTTAGGATGATACTTAACCTTGATAGAATTGCATGAAAATAATGGTTAAGTATATACAAATACCTTTAGGATACATCTCACACTCACCATAGGCTACTTTGATTGAAAACTTAGCATGGGTGAGATGATAGGATGATACAAATGTCCACTAATGCCTATGACATTTAGATGGTCATTTAAAGTATCAAAATAGCAATAATAGACTAATCATGGGGAAGGCTTATGTTTAATTCATAGACATATTGCCCATCGATCATGGTTGGATATTTCATATGATTTCAAAACAATTTTTTGCTTTAAAACCTGTGTATTCATGTTTTGAAATAATTTAAAGCAAAACTAGGTGTTAAAATGGATACAAACATGATCAAAAACCTAGTGGTTTTTAAAGCTTTTGGATTTTTGGCAAATACTTGAAAATATAATGATTTTTCATGAACAACTATTTTTCATGGATAAATATAATTACAAGAAATGTGTTCCCCAAATTTCGTGATTTTCGAATTTTATAGAATTTTTTTACACATTTCTGAAATTCACCCCGGAAAATCAAAAATCCTGAAATCCATGTGCCAGCCGACTGGTAGTCTGAACCAGTCGACTGGTAGCCTGATAACATGCCAGTAATTTCTTTTATCCAATTTTAAGGCATGTTTTGGTTTTTGTTTCTATCTAGATTTGATGTCATGCTATATAAACTTTGTTAATTATTTTTTATGGTGTCAAAGGGGGAGAAATGTATATGTTTAAGTAAAGGGGAATATATTTAGGGGGAGTTTCATGTATTAAGAGAGAGAGTTGCTAATCATGTTATTTACATGCTTTCCTTTCTTAATATTTTATCAAATGTTTTTACCTAACTTAAACGGATTGCCACACATCAAAAAAGGGGAGATTGTTAGGGCAATCTCTTGCCGTGATATAGTTTTGATGTGTGTGGCAAAGGGTTTAAGTTAGTTTGTTAATGTGATTTGATATGTGCGTTGAAGTCATGCAGGACTTAGTAATTCGCACATGGAGCCTTGGCGGGTTCACCACTCATAACCTCGTGCTTGAGTCGGAGAAGGAGCATTGCAGAGTCGTGCGGCGATCGCGAGGGACCCGGACGAGATGACTTGAAGCGCAAGGAGGAAGCGGATCAAGGCAAGAGACGAAGGAGCATTGCAGTCGCGGCGCTGATCGCCGAGGACGTGGCCGAATAACGAAGAGAGCTTCGGTGAGGGACTTCGAGTGAGATGAGAGAATGAGTGAATTGTAAGTAGCTCATTAGGTGAACTTGGCCGAATGGCTAAGTGTAGGATGAGTTTTCCCGACATCAGTCGACTGCCATGAAATGGCAGTCGACTGCTCTGAGTCGAACGTAGTTCGACTGGTATCCGACTAAGTGGATTATGGCCAGGTGATCGATCGTATACGCGGCAGATCGTTAAGATTATCGATCACGAAAGGCGTGATCGGGGTCAAGAGGTTTCGCTAGAGCTCATCGATCGGGCGATTACGGAGGTATGATCGGATCGATCCATCCCGATCGCGCCAAGTGATCCGTTGGACTATAACGGTCGGGATCCGACGTGTCCGGAGGTCGTTGAAGTGGCAACAGTCGACTGCCAAGGGCAGCAGTCGACTGGTGGCGGCCAACGGGACGAAATAAGCCCTCTCTATAAAAAGAGAGGGTGTGGGCTTTTGGATGGCTAATGCTCATATTCCAAACCATCATCCTAGTGTTCCACAAGTGATAAACTCCTTCTTCTAGTTCTCTTTCACATCTATTGTAAAAGAAGGAGTGTTCTTGAGTTGTAAGGGTTACCTCCACCTAGCTTAATGCAAAGGAGAGACCGATAGTGATTTGGTTGCGGAGTGATTCGCCGAGGACGAATCGGGGACCGTGGATTAGCGGCGTAGCCGTGAACCACGTTACATTTCGGTGTTAGCATTGTTTGTATTCTTCATTGTTTTATTTGCTTGTCTTTATTAGTATTCCGCTTGCGCTAACAATTGTGTAGACGAGCAAATTTCGTCATCCAACAAAAGAGGGCTATTCACCCCCCTCTAGCCGGCCGATCGATCCCCTACAAAGTATGTGTATTTTTATAATATTTTAGTGTCAAGTTCTTATGTCCTTGCCTAGGCATATGCCTACCGTCAAGCAAATATGTAGTAGGTTGACTACTTAACGTCTGGAATTATGATTTAGTGACTTGTTAAACTATCTAAAAGTATAAGGCATATAATAGTGGTTAGACTACTCACAGGAAACTTGTAAAACGATTATATGGGAAATTTCAATTACTGTAGTCATTGAATTTAGTCTCACCTACTTTCAATGAGAACAACACTTGGGTCCTTGCCGATCTACCATTGAGGTGCAACCCAATTGATTGCAAGTGGGTATTTTCTAAAAGAAAAAAAAAGAAAGTCAAAAATCCTTTTCAAAAATGTTAATAAGACTCTGAGGCTTAGTTAAGAGTCAACAAGGGTAATAGATGTATATTGGATTTTTATATGTATATTGAATGCTTTTAGGAATGAATTAATTGTTTTATGTCGAACTCAGTTGTGTGTGCTGATTTAGTGGTCTATGGATCAGTTTTGAGATTAATTTGATAATTGATAGGCATTCAGAGTGGGAGAAGGAATGAATCTGTTTAATTTCACCTTGCCCTTTAATTGGGCTTGAATTAGACTTGGTCTGGTCAAAGTTAGGAGTGAACACAAGTCAAAGCAATTTGAAATTCAAACGGTCAAGTTGAGTTGGAGTTTATTTGGGTATTAAAAACTCTCCTTTCCTCCCCACTCCTCTCTTTCTCTATGCTGCACAACATGAACACACCACAAACCCCCTTCTCTCCCTTGATCAACGCTTGATGCACTTTCCCCTCTCCTTGCTGGACCATAAGAACCTTCTTTCCTGTGCAAGTGACTAACCTTGATCACTCGATTGGGCTGGTGAAGAAGACAAGCAGGCAATGTCATGGAATCCATCATGGGGTTGTGGAGGCAAAGATGAGGGTTACATAGATGATGAGTTGAGAACTTTTACTCTCACAGGAGTAATAAAATCTGTCAATGGAGGGTCACAAAAAGGGAACATGAAAATGCAGGAATATGAAACAAAGAATCAAAATTCGATGCAACGCCAAACTGAATGGTTTCACGTAGAGCACAACTCAAAATTCCATCAATTACGAGAGAAAGTCAGGGTCCTTTTAAAGACCTATGACTTGATCTCCTAATCCTACAAACTTGGTAAACAAATATAAACAGTTTTTCATATTATAATTAAATATAATTTCCCTACTTTATCTGGATTATTTGAAACAGAAAACTCACAACCTTTTGAGAAAACAATTATAAAATCTATAGTTCTTATTTGAACTTCAAAATTTAAAACTTTCTAATTTTCAACCATATCACCTACTTAATATACTGATAAACCCAAAGCAGACCATTACAATGCAATTAAAAAACTCATACACTACTTAAAAGACACAATGGACTATGGCATACTAATCTGAATTTCAAACAATGCTCAAGGAAATACTTACAAGCAACAACAACAATCAAGTTTTATTCCACTAAGTGTGGTCGGCTATATAGATCCTCCTACATTATTGGATTTTATCCTCTATTATATCATCATCTACATTTAAATAAATTTTATTTTGTTTTATCGTTGCTAACTAAGTCTTCTTTGGTATTTCTCTCTCATTTGGTTTGTATATTTGTAATAATTTTACATCACCTAACTGAAGTATCTATCGATCACCTAAGCATATGTCCGTATCATCTTAAACATGTCTTCCGAAGTTTTCCCTCGATAAGTACAACCCCAACTTTCATTCTAATATTCTCATTTTTTATTTTATCTATCCTCATATGTCCACATATCCATCTTAACATATTCATCTCTGCAACTCTCATCTTTTGCTCATGTGCTCGAGTCATAGTCCAATATTCAGCTCTATATAACATTCCAAGTTTAACTGTCATTTTGTAAAAAATTTCTTTAAGTTTTAAATGTACTTTATGTTGGGGATCGAACGGCCGGCTAGAGGGGGGTGAATAGCCCTCGATCGATGGATGACGGTATTTGCTCGTCTACAAAACTAATTAGCGCAAGCGGAAATAACAAAAACAAGACAAGCAAACAAACAAAGAATAATACAAACGCTAACACAAAATGTAACGTGGTTCACGGCTACGCCGCTAATCCACGGTCCGATTCGTCCAAGGTGAATCACTCCTCCAAAGCCAATCACTATTGGTCTCTCCTTTGCACCAAACTAGGTGGAGGTAACCTTTACAACCAAGATCACTCTTCTTACAATAAGAATGAAGTAAAAGCAAGTAAGAAGAGTGGGAAGACGTTTATGGCACTTTGGGAGAAGATTGGAGTTCAAGCATTAGCCTCCCAAAGCCTCATCCCCTTCCTTTTTATAGAGGAAGAGGGTTTCTTCCCGTTGACACAGGAGCAGTCGACTGATGCCCCGATCAGTCGACTGGTCCTGTAGCCGTTGTCCAATAACGGCCACTTTCCACGTTGGATTTCATCCATCCAGATCATCATCACCGACCGATCTTGCCATCACCGATCGATGTACCATCACGAGTGCTCGCGAGCTCGACTCCATTCTCGCGTCGCGGTGCCATCGATCAGCCGTCCCTCGGCAATCGATCGTCGGCAATGATCGCTAGTCCATGCGATCGCTGGGCTAACCGCTTACGAGTCGGACACTAGTCGAACTCATTCGACTAGAGTAATCGATCGCCATTTCACGGCAATGATCGTTCGAAAACTCATCCGACACTTAGCCAAATAGCCAAGTTTCACCTAGAGCTACTACCCTTTCCCGGTTACATTCGCCACTCATCTCCTGAGTCCTCGCTCAAGTTTTCTTCGTCCGCCACGCCCCTCGGATCGCTAAGCGACGGCTCATAGCCGCCATCCTTCGCTCTCGCTCAAGTCCGCTTCCTCCGGCTTCACTCCAAGCTCCTCGTCCGGCGGTCCCTGATGCTCAAGCTCACGGCCGCAAAGCTATCCTTCACCGACTAACGACGAGCCATGAGTCTGAAACTCGCCTAGGCTTCCACATGCGAATTACTTAAGTCCGCAAGACTCCAACACACATATCAAATCATAATAACAACCTAACTTAAACCCTTTGTCACACACATCAAAACCTTATCATGGCAACAATCTCCTTTGATGTGTGGCAATCCGCTTAAATTAGGTACAAACATCAATAAATTTATAAGGTAAGAATGCATGTAAACATAAACATGATATAAGAACACTGCAACTCCCCTTAATCCATTTAAACTCCCCATACATATTTCTCCCTATCATAATTTACTTAAACACAATTATTTCTCCTCGACACTATCAAAAAATCAAACTAAGTTATAAACTCGGCATCACGCCTAATAGAAGGAAAATACCAAAATCGATTAAAATTGAATTTAGCCTTTATTGCTCGATTTTACCAATGACTGGTTCAGACTACCAATGATCGCACGCATGCATTCGAATTTCTGATTATCGGGGTGAAATTCAGAAATGCATTAAAAATTCCAGAAAATTCGAAAAATCATGAAATTTGGAGAACATATTTCTTTTAAGTATATCTATCAATGAAAAATAGTTTTTCATGAAAAATCATTAGATTTTCTTGTTTTTGCCAAAAATTCAAAAGCTTTAAAAAACACTAGGTTTTTTATCATTCTAGTATCAAGTTTACTACCTAGTTTTGCATCCAATTGTTTCAAAACATGAATACACAGATTTTAAAGTAAGAAATTGTTTTGAAAACATATGAAATATCCAACTATGATCTTTGGGCAATATGTCTATGAATTAAACATAAGTCTTCCCCATGATTGGTCTATTATTGTTATTTTGATACCTTAAATGACCATCTAAATGTCATAGGCATTAGTGGACATTTGTATCATCCTAACATCTCACTCATGCTAAGTTTTCAATCAAGATGAAAAGGAAATGTATCCTAAAGATATTTGTATGTACTTAACCATTATTTTCATGCAATTCTATCAAGTTTAAGTATCATCCTATCAATCCTCATGATCACAAAGACATATATGAACTAATTTCACATTATGATCATGAAATATATGTATTAATTTAAACCCTATTTCTCATGATTATGTGCCAAATATCAAAATTATAAATCATGATTGCAAACATACATAGCAATTTCATTAAATATCATGATTTAAGCATTATTATCTATTTTTGGGCACATTATCATCACCCAACACTATTTCAAAAATGTTGTTCCGTCATCCTAAGTTAACCAAATTATGATATAGGTCAAGTCCATATGGTTGACTATCCTAGGGTTTTTCTAACCCTTAAGGAAGGATTTTGGAACCCAATACAAATTCTTGCCTATGGGGTTCACTAGAAATTCCTTAGGGATCCATTTTCTAGCAATTACCTTCTTCTTGTCTTGACCCCTAGCTATTAGGCATTTATAGGTCTTTTCATTTTTCTTTTCCTTATATCCTAGGCCTTTTTTGTTAAAACTTGCTCTTTGGCTCCCTATGATCATGTTCAAGGTGTTTGAGCTAATAGTGAATTTTTCTAAAGCTTTTGTCAAATAGTTTACCTTTTCCCTTAAAGCCCTATTTTCTTCTATGCATGCATCACTAACATCTAATGGCACATAAAGATCATGTGAGCATGCATCATCATTATTATCATTAAGACATGCTTTTTCTAATTTTTCTTCTAATTCCTTAATTTGATCAAGCATGCTTTTATTCTTTTCTTCGCTTCAAATAGGTCCTTAGTGAGGCTAGAAATCATGTAAACTATTTTACTAGGTGAAAGGTTAGTTACCATAGTTTCCATGTCCTCTTCTTCTGACGAGGAGGCAGAGGAGGCTCCCTTCACTGAGCCTCTTCACTTGAACTTGATTCTTCATTTTCGGTGGAAGAGCAATCCAAGTCGTCAAATGTCATCAATGCTAAGTTGGTGACAAATGCATTTTCTTCCTCGGATGATGATGAGGAGGAGGAAGGGTCATCCCAAGTCCTAGCTTTTAATGCTTTGGCCTTTCCCTTTTCCTTTGCCTTCTTCTCCTCTTCCTTTTTCTTCTTGCTCCCCTTTTTCTTCTTCTTTTCTTCCTTCTTTTTCCTTTCTTCCTTGCTCTTGTTTAGGAGGGGACAATTGTCCCTTATGTGTCCCTCTCCTTAGCAATTGTAGCAAATGACTTTCCCTCTTGGTCTTCTCCTCCTATCATTAGATTTATTAAATTGAAAACCTTTTAAAGCACGTCTTACCCTTCTTACCATATACGCTTCTTCCGTGCTATCTATGGAGGAGGAGGATGCTTCATCATCGGAGGAGGAGGGGATCTCTATCTTCTTCTTCTCCTTGTTTGCCAAAAATGCTACTCCTCTTGAAGGTTGGATTCTTGGCTCTTCTTGTATTCCTTCAAGCCTAGATTCATGTAATTCCATAGTGGAGAAAAATTCATCTAGAGTACTTACCTCTAGATTCTTTAAAATATAGAATGAGTCCACCATTGAACTCCACTTAGATGATCGGGGAAAAGCCTCTATGGCCTTCATTACCATATCTCGGTTAGAGAGTTTTTCACCTACACTTGTTAACCCAATTAAAATCTCTTTAAACCTAGAATGCAATGAAGTTACCTTTTCTCCCTTTTCTAATTTTATGTTGGATAATTGGGAGCGGAGGAGATCTCTTCTTGCAAGTTTAGCCTCCGAGGTACCTTCATGAAGCTCTACTAGCTTCTCCCACATCTCCTCGCACTTGTGCCTTCTCCAATTCTATTTATTTCTTGTTGAGGAAGCACATCAGATAGATGGTGCTTGAGTTCTGCAAGGTACTCTCTTGCCTCGTCCACCTCGACTTCTCTATCGGGCTTCCCTCTTCATCCCTGTGCAAAACGAAACCGGATTCCATCAGAATCATAATATCAAAACTGCTTTAAAAATACCTCCATTCGCTTCTTCCACCAAGCGAATTCTCCTTCAAACTTCGTGGTTGAATGTCGAGCCGCCATCTGAATATTCTTGTTGTGCGGTTAGTCCTCACAAGCTTTCTCGCTCGATACCACTTGTTGGGATCGAACGGCCGGCCAGAGGGGGTGAATAGCCTCGATCGATGGATAACGGTATTCGCTTGCCTACAAAACTCCAATTAAGCATAAGCGAAATAACAAAACAAGACAAGCAAACAAACAAAGAAGAATACAAACGCTAACACAAAATGTAATGTGTTCACGGCTACGCCGCTAATCCACGGTCCGATTCGGCCCAAGGTGAATCACTCCTCCAAAGCCAATCACTATCGGTCTCTCCTTCAGACCAAACTAGGTGGGAGGTAACCTTTACAACTAAGATCACTCTTCTTACAATAAGAACGAGTAAAAGCAAGTAAGAAGAGTGGAAGACGCGTATGGCACTTCGGGAGAAGATCGGAGTTCAAGCATTAGCCTCCCAAAGCCTCATCCCTTCCTTTTAAGGAAGAGGTCGTGATGCCCCGATCGATCGTGGTCCTGGCCGCAATAACGGCCACTTTCCACGCTGATTTCATCCAGCGGTATCATCATCGATCGTGATCTTGCCGTGATCGTGATGTATCGTCGATCGAGTGCTCCGCGAGCTCGACTCCATTCTGCGTGTCTGCGCGATGCCGTGATCGGGGTGTCGGCATAGTCCACGGGCGATCGCCGGGCCATTGCTATGAAGCCTGACACTAGTCGAACCCATTCAACTCAGAGCGATCATTGCCATTTCGGAAGTCGGTGTTGTCGAAAACTCATCCGACACTTAGCCAATGGCCAAGTTTCACTAGAGCTACTACCCCTTTCCCGGGTTACATTCGCCACTCATCTCTCTCGAGTCCTCGCCTTGGTTTTCTTCGTCCGCCACGCCCTCTGACGCTTAAGCGGCTCATAGCCGCCATCCTTCGCGTCTCGCCCTGAAGTCTGCTTCCTCCGGCTTCACTCCAAGCTCCTCGTCCGGCGGTCCCTTGGATGCTCCAAGCTATTCTTCACCGACTCAAGGACCGAGTCATGAGTTGTGAAACTCGCCTAGGCTTCCATGTACGAATTACTAAGTCCTGCAAGACTCCAACGCACATATCAAATCATAATAACAACCTAACTTAAACCCTTTGTCACACACATCAAAACCTTATCATGGCAAGAGATTGCCCTAACACTTTACTATCAAAAAGAATACCCAATGTCTCTATTTCAATCGTCCTACTTGTATTCAATATAAGATATCTCTCTTAACTCCTTCATCCTTTTGCAAAAATGATTCTAAATATTTAAAACTTTAAATGACAGACAACTCATTATTTCTAAACTTAACAATTGTCTCATTGTATCTAACAATGTTCTAAAAAGCGCTACACGGTAGGCGGGCGGTTACTCGCCGCCTAGCGCCTAGGCGGCTAGGCGGCCGCCTAGGCGGTTTCTAGGCGATCGATTTTTTTAATATTTTAAATATAATAATATATAAAAAATTAATATATTAGAGGCACTCAAAAGTCAAAACTCACTTTATAGCCTTCACATGCATGTATGTAACAAATAACAACAACTCAACAAGTAACAAGAATATTAAAAACGAGGCATTTCAATACCAAAACAAGCTCAATACCATTTTCTAGTTCTCAGAAGCAGGTTCTTCATATTTCCTACCATTTTCTTTAGACGCATTTTAGACATTACAAAATGAGGCAGTTCAATACCAAAACAAGCTCTGTCTAATCAGAAGTTTTTTTTTTTGCTGCTTCACAGAATCTAAATCGCTAATACATTACGAACGGACATATGACACCGCCTGCGTTCCTCACGCACTCCGGGCGTTGTCGCGGCACTTCGCACGACACGCCAGTGGTACGGGCGCCGTTCTGGGGCGGTCGATTGGTCAGCTGACCCCGATTAATCGGTCGATCGCCCCGATTAACATCGATTAATCGCTCTGGGCGCCGATTAAAGCGGCGACGCCGCCGATTAATGCGGCGACGCCTAGCGGCGTCGCCTCTGTGAATGTCGGGGCGGTGGACGAGCGTCCACCGCCTAGGCGCCGCTTAATCGGACAAAATCGCCGATTTTTAGAACACTGGTATCTAACATTGCTAAATTTAAATTCCATATATTTTATTTTTACTATACTAAGTATAAGACTTTTCGCTTCTAGCATTTCCCTTCAAGATTCAAAATTAGCATTTACTCCTTCACATGTCTCATCTACTAAAATAATATCATCTGCAAATAACAGAAATCATGGTATCATGTCTTGGATGTATCTAATAAGTTCATCCATAATTAGTGTAAAAAGATAGAAACCTAAAGTTAATTCGTAAAGTAACCCTATCTTTATGGGAATGCTTAATTCGTAAAGTAACCCTATACTAAGTATAAGACTTTTCGCTTCTAGCATTTCCCTTCAAGATTCAAAATTAGCATTTACTCCTTCACATGTCTCATCTACTAAAATAATATCATCTGCAAATAACAGAAATCATAGTATCATGTCTTGGATGTATCTAATAAGTTCATCCATAATTAGTGTAAAAAGATAGAAACCTAAAGTTAATTCGTAAAGTAACCCTATCTTTATGGGAATGCTTTGGTTAATCCTCTTGACATTTTAACTATTGTCATTGCATCTCGTGCATATCCTTAATTATTTTAATATATGTTACACTGACACCTTTCTTTTCTAGAATTCTCCACATAATTTCTCTTAAAACTCTATCATAAGCACTTTCAAAATCTATAAATATCGTGTGTAAATCTTGCCTTTGTTCCCAATACTTTTCAATTAGTTGTCTGAGAACATGTATAGCTTCTATTATCGATCTTTGCAGTATAAATCCAAATTGATTTTTAGTCACCGTGGTCTCCTTAGTCTTTTTTTCTATTATTTTTTTCCATAATTTCATGATATGACTCTTTAGTTTAATACTCCTATAATTTGCACAATTTTGTATATCTCTTTTGTTTTTATATAAAGGAACCAAAGAACTTATCCTCTACTGATCGACAATTTTGTATGTCAATTGTCGATCTATAATTTGCATTTTTTTCATTTTTAATATCAAGTTAAATAACTTTGTAAGTCATTTAATACTTTGCTTACCTAGGCACTTCTATAACTCTATCGGAATACAATCTTATCCAACTACTTTTTCATTTTGCATCTCATTTAAAGTCTATTCTATTTCTAAAGGTTGAATTCTACGATAAAAATTTAAATTTTTATACTTTTTTTTTACCTACTTAAATTACCTAAGTTAATTTGATCACCTAAACCTTCATTGAAAAGTTAATGAAAATAGATTTTCCATCACTCTTTCATATCCTCATTATTCACTTGTATCTTATTGCATTCATCTTCAATACATCTTATTTAGGTAAGATTTCTAGTCTTTCTTTCTCTAGCTTTAGCTATTCAATAAATATTTTTTTCTCCTTTTATAACCAGTTGTTAATATAAGCGTTCAAATATTTCATTCTTTGTTTATTACTTTTTTGGTCTCTTTCATAGTCATTGCATACTCTTTTAAATTTTCCTCGTTCTTACAAGTGTATAATATTTTATAGGTTTTTCATTTTACTTTCACTTTCTCTTATACTTTCTCATTCCGCCACCAAAATTCTTTATTTAGTAGTGCACATCCTTTTGACTCACCTAGTAGACTTTTAACTATAAATTTTAGCTTTAATATCATCTTATCCCATGTTATATTTGAGTCATCATATATCTCTTCTAATATTTGTACTCATATTCTCTCTTTAATTAAATTTTGTTTCTCATCTTTTAACTTCCATCGTTTAATTCTATGAGTCATACCTATTTTTCTTATATTAATATAATGTTTAAGACGTATATCGACCACTACCAACCTATGTTGGGTAATTAAATTTTTTCCAGGAATAATTTTACAATCTTTACAAATCTTTCTATCCTTCTTCCTTACTATAAGAAAGTCAATTTACGACTTATTATTCCCACTTTTAAACGTGACCAAATGTTCTCTTTTCTTAAAAAGCGTATTAACTAGTATAAGTTTATATATTATTGTAAAATTCAATATAGTTTTTTTTTTCTTTATTACTTATTCTAAACTCATAACCCTTATGCATTCTATTATATTCCATATTTTTTACACCTACATGTCCATTTAGATTTCCTTCTATTAAAACCATTTCATTTGGCATAATTCTTTGTAATACCTCATCTAAATCCTCCCAAAACTTAATTTTAATGTTTTTATCTAATCCCACTTGAAGTATATACATGTTAATTATATTAATAGTTTCTTTAGTTATTATTATCTAGATAGTTATAATTCTATTTCCTTTTCTAATTACTCCTACTACTTCATTATTTAATAAACTATCTACAATAATAGCTACTGCATTTCGTGTCCCACTCTTTTTTGTATGTCATAACTTAAAATCTGAGTTCTCTATCATCTGTCTTCTCTCTTACCCATTTTGTCTCTTATAAACACAGAGTATTAATTATTCTTCTAATCATAGTATCTACTACTTTCATTGCTTTACCAGTAAGCGTTCATATATTCTATGTTCTAAATCGTAAACAATCAATTTTTCTATAATATTTATTTTTATCCAACCTATGGTATGAGAACTTTTATATATTTAATACTACACTCAAGTTTTCATAAAGATGTAGCAGTCCTTACTAAAACGTTATAGTCAGATGCTAGTCCTTACTAAGACGTTATAGTCAGATGCTGCAACGCATTCCTTCTAGAGAATAACCTAATTAGCACAATATCTTGATAGAAGTTCAACGTTAGCTAGCAACCTAATGCAACCCTCTCTCTTTCTCATCCGAACTTAGGATCGGCCACGACGGGAGTGAGGAAATACTTCGAAGCAAGTAGGAATAACTAATCTCGAGGATCACTCATCCACTAGTGGTTGAATTTTCACCATTTAAAGTTCATTTTATGAGACTCCAAAAAAAAACAAATATGTATTACGTATTTGATTATGGGGGTATAGTTTATGGTGATTATTTAGCTTAAGGCCATGCCCCTAGAATTTTTCTTTGTGATAGCCAATTTAAGTGACTAGAGTTTATAGAAGTAACCTTAATGGAAAGTCTGGATATGTTAGCTTAAGATTCAGTAATGCAAGGTATTTAATCCAGGACGGTATTATTACCATTGATTATATTAGTCCAGACCAAAACTTAGCAGAACTACTGACAAAGGATCTTGTAAGAAACAAAGTCAAAGTACTTGTGTTAGGATGAGCCCAATTGTCTGAAGCCAACTAACTTGATTTGCTTAATGACGGAACCTCAACTCAATCCATAAACTTTTTGTTTTAAGTTCATTGATGGTTAGCACATTTAAGGAGTGAAAACAAGCACAAAATTGTTATCATCCTAACATAAAGGTGCTTGGTTACCTATTGGATAAATTAACAGTCAGCTAATTGCTTTTGATGAATCATATTCTATCGAATGTCAGTTTCATATCTACCAGGGATACTTTGACTTGACATATAGCCAGCATACTATGAGCGTTGATGTGGCACTCATGACGCTCATAGTCACACTAGGCTCACATGGTGCACACAAGATATAATGTGGTGCTTTGTCAGTGTTCATTCACACTGTCATTGTTGAGACAAATACTGAGTTTTATGCCACACAGGAAGCTCTATCAAGACACCACATGAAATGGTCAATCCAATTGCAGGTTGCATGCCAACAGATCAGATTCAACAAAACTAGTGTGACCTATGAGGTATAGGGGAACCAGTTAGCATTGCCAGTTATGAATGATCCAAGGAACCAATCAAACTTGAATTGATGTAGCCAAGTAGATACACACTATTAAGGTGTGGCCTAGTTCATAAATAGACCAAGAATTTGCTGGACAGAATCATTTCGAATTCAAGATATTCACAATCTAAAGCAGTCATCTATTCTCTCCTATCACATCATGTTCTACCCCTCTGCAAACAAGATACGACCACCTGATTTGAGCAGTCTAGCAAACATATAACCTAATAACCAAGTCTAGCATTCCCAATTGAAGAATAGATATCAATCATTTTCCAGTAACGATTATCTTAACTCAGTCTAATATAGATAAACTAATAACCTAGTCTGCATCATTTAACAACTCAAATATGAAGAAAACAGGGCTTGCCTTGTTTTTTAACTTTAAAATCAAACAAATGAAAACAGCAACTTAAAAAATTAAGGTAGACTAGGTGTCATATTTTGTCACCTCCACTGTGAGATCAAGCTCAGTCATTGCTTCCCTCACTCTCCTGCAAAAAGGGCATGCCTCTGTTGGAAAGAAAATTGAGAAAATCCCACCTGTGAATCGCTTCTATTGCAAAGGAAGATGTGGCTAGATACAAACTAATATCAATATCTAATCCCAAAAAAATTTGAAAATCTAGCAAATTATTCTTCTAATATCATTCACAGTAAGAACCATAACATACAAAACTGTCTAAGACTAGATGCTTAACATGAAAATGATAAAAATTGTACATAGATTAGATTGACATAATATATATCCTAATCACTCAAAATCCATCCAAAAGATTAGGGCATATAATATTTGCACGCACAAGTAGTAATCCATCAACAGAAAATAAAGGAAAAGAAAACAAACATTTATCCAAAGATATATTGTTCGTTTAGTAAGCTAGAGACTTGGGAAAATAAGGTTGCGTTTGGTTTGTGGAAAATGCAGTATTTTCTATTTTCATTTTCTGAGTAAACTAGAAAATGCGGAAAATATTGTTTGGTTTGAGTTTTTCACTTTTGTTTTCTAGAAAATGAGAGGGCATTTTCTGGAAAAATGAAAAAAAAATCATTTTCTAGAAAATGGAAAAATGCGGAAATGAAAAATGAAAAACACAAAAACCAAACGCAATCTAAGAAACTTCCCTTTTGTTAAGCGTATTAGGAACAATATGCATCACAATTTGTTGTCACAATAAACTTTTATTTGGTCCAGTAGAAGTGTTTCCTAACTCGGTCACTGAATCTTTAACCTAAATGAGCTCCCATGTAACTAGAGCCATGACCCTATATTCTTTCTTTGCACTCAACCTTTCCATCAATGTTTGCTTCTCTCTTTCACAAAAGAATATTAATTCCTAAGAGAACACGATAGTTAGATGTAGATTGTATGCTTGTAAGGAATGATCCTTGTGGTTGTTATTCAACAGTCATGGCATGGATTCTCTGAAATTGAATAGAAACACCTTCCAATCGTCTATGACCAATCTAATGGTCGAGTCAATATCTTGACTCTCACAATTCATTTTAAGAGTTTACTTTTGCCGACAAAGTCATCTTTCATTAAGTTATAAATACCTCAAATAAACTGAGCTCTTGGCTCATTCAACATATCCTTCGCTCTTCATCAATGTAGCTCTTCCTCCAGCTACTTCAAGGTTGACAACTTTGCTACTCGTCCTATGGTCGCTCAAATATTTCATACTATTCTCCAATCTCCAATGGACCTCAAGCCACAAAACCATCGAGCCATATCAACTTGGTCACGCCGAGTCAGCTCCATGAGCTTTGCCAACATCTCAATCTTTCTTGTCTTGTGATCCCTAAGATGTCACATACATCCCCAAACTCAAGCAAACCTCCAACCCATCTAGTATCACCAATTTGGTGGTGTCAAGTCATCATCCACAATTCAACCTCATCGAGTCACAAGCTCCACGCTTCATGTGTGTCTTGCCAAGTCCCTACACTACGCACACATCGATAACACAAATAAATTTAACCCCTTTGTTCAACACATTAAATCATCATGATCAAACACAAGCACTTAGGAGATGAATGCACTAACAAAAAGTATGATATAATATGTAGTACAAGGGACTCATGAAGCATTGTGCAATCCATCGTTCTCCACAATCTCTCCATTTCATTAATATAAGCTAACCCTTGACACTTTGCACATAAAAATGGGACAAACACTCATGAAATCCATTATTCTGAGCTAATGCTATCTCTGTGGTCTTCATGAGACAACCACTCATTGAGAAAGTATATATTATTAACAAAACCATCAACTTCTCTATTCTCCAGAGCATTTATTAATAATTTATTTATTACAGAAAAAAAAAAGATTCACAATAACTTAGGCTCATTAACTATGACGACTTACCAAATTCATATATTTGCAAAGAAGTTTGTTGTGTTGCAGAATCAGGGCTTCTTGTGTTCAATGACTTTGAACCCCATGGAAATCTAGATAAACTTGATAGGGAAGATGTTGCAACCTGTAAGATAAAACAATTTAACACTGACCAAAAAGCAATAATTTCATGTGTGGCATAATGCAAATGATAAGCAATTGAGGTATGGAAGAAATTTTGTTTATGTATTCACATTGCCACAGGAAGAACTTTGTTTATATTTTCACATATCCAATACTTTGGACAAAGGGATTGAAGAAATTATTCATTCTAAGTGATGGCTCTTGATGTTCAGATATGCAAATTGAACAATTTGCAGAATTTGAGTGTACTGTACCTCAAAAAGTTCATTCCGATTTTGAGATGGATCCCCACCCTGCTTAAAAGAAAAAGCGAAATATTCGCCAATAATATGTAGATCAGCTTAAAAAGTTTTGAGCTTCCTTAAGAAATAAACCTACAGTATCAGCTTAAGAACAAGCAAGTTCTGACTAGAAAGAAAAGTTGGCTAACATAAACCAATCTATATATTGGCTTAGTAGTGGTACATTTAAGCTGTACTAGAAGAGATCCGAAAATCTTCTGTCAGGTCAAAATTTTATTCAATCAGTCCAGTTGAGGTCCTACAGGTCCATCAAAAGAGTACCTTTGCATAAGGGGGCAGAAGCCACAACTCCAATGGCAATCTTGCCACTGATAGAAGTGATCCAGGCCTTTTTATAGTCTGTTTTCCTTTTTTATTTTCTAAGTTTTTTTCACAAAAAACAAAAACAAAATGATGTCAAACAGAAAAAAGGATAAGCTTAATGCAATGGAAAATTATAGTACCAATACTTGTTTCAATCTTTGGCCATAATGGTACCATATTGATACTATGTGACACGGCACCAAAATCGAACTATTGCACCTTCTAGGAACTAGGAATGAAGTGGATGAAGCAAAGAAAGAAGTAACCTCCACAAAATTCTCACAGAGAAGTAAAACTGATAATTGTATTAATTCAAAGGCGACTAAGATATTGAACTTTAAACTCCTTTTATAACCTCAACTCACCAACAAATATATAAATAAATAATTTAAATAAAGAAAATAGACTGATCTAACCGGACTTATAATTATTTTCTATTTATTATCAAAATTAAAAACATTAATTACTAAATAATAAAAATCAAATCTCTGATTTATTATAGATGCGTTGATCTTGAATATTTTATACTTTAATTTCATTAATCATAAATATGATAATCTTTTAATATTTTCTAACTTTGTGGTCTTGAAGTCTTTCAATTTCTTTCTTTTTATTGCAGATGAACCAATCTAAAATTTATCTTTCATTTATTTTCTTTAAAATTGTTTTCTTTTCTATGATATTTATTTTCTTATTTGCATTATTCTCCCCCAACTGAGAAAAACTCGACTCTTAAAAAGTTGTTAAGATCTTTATTTCCAAGCATAAGAAACAATTGCTTCAATAACTCTGTTTAGCAATATTTCGTCATTATTTTTCTTCTTTGCACATCCCTTTCCAATGAGAGAGAAATTAATGCCCTTTTGTTTTTATTTTTTACACTTTGACTTTAAAATATATTTTTTTGGTTGTCCTTTCCGACAAGTAAAAAAATTCCTGAGTTTGTTGTAGAGCAAAAATAATAGTCATGCCTCCATTAAAATCATGTAGCATGAAGTTAATGATCATGATGATTCCGCCAAACCTATAACAAAATCAATATACGAAGATGAATGTTCAAACTTCTCCAAGAAAATTAGCATATCCTCTAGTTTAAAAATTGAATTTGTTTTTAATAAGTTGGAAAGTTAATGAACAAGTATTGTAATAAATTTTGTTTACAATATAATCAAATAAAGAAGATATACATGATATGCATCTGTTGTAGATGTGATGCAAAAACTTGAACCAAAAAAATGCAATATGGAAATTCATCGTCCCATTAAATATTTTATCATAATCATTACTCAGTACAATTTCCATCATTGTATCAACAGATACTAGATTCAAACTATTGTACTAATACTAAATTGTTCCTTGGAAGGAATGCATTATAGGATCCGACCGTAACATATCGGCAAGGAATGCTATACCTCTATAAGAATTTAGATGTAATATTAAATAAACAAGAATTCTCACATTACAGGAAAACCGATCGTCTAAGATTTAGAACATAAAATAAAGAAACGGTCACTGGTAAAGCAATGAAAGTAGTAAATACAATTATTAAAAGAAGAATTAATATTTTGTATTTACAAGAGGCATGGGTAGGAGAGAAGACAACGGTGATTGAATTTGGGTTTTAAGTTATGGTATATAGAAATAATAAAATAAAAAATAGAGTAGATATTATTGTAAATAGTTTGCTAAAGAATAAAGTAGTAGGGAAAAGAAACTATTAATGTAATTAGCATATATATACCCAAGTAGAATTAAATGAAGATGCCAAATCTAGCTTTTGGGAAGACCTAAATAGGGTATTACAAAAAAATTTATCAAACAAAATGATTATAATAGGAGGAGATTTAAATGAATATGTAGGAGTAAAAAATAAAAAATATGAGATGGTACATGGGGTTATGGGTTTAGAATAAGAAATAAAAAATGAAAAACTATATTGAATTTTGCGATAGTATAAGATCTTATACTAACTAATATGTTTTCCAAGAAAAAAAGAAAAACACTTGGTACCATTCAAAAGTGAGAATAATAAATTACAAATTGACTTTCTTTTGATTAGAAAGAATGATAGAAAATTTACAAAGATTGCAAGGTCATCCTTGAAGAAAACCTAACTATCCAACATATATTAGTAGCATTGGATATATATGACTCAAGTATAATTTCAATAGAAGAAAAATATGTATTACTTCTAAACTTAAGTGGTGAAAGTTAAAAGATAAAAAGCAAAACATATTTAAAGAGATGGTAGAAGTACAATTATTAGGAGAAATACAAAGTGACTCAAATACAACACGTGATAAGATGACATTAAAGTTGAAAATGATAATCAAGAGTGTGTTCGGTGAGTCAAAGGGTTGAGCACCATCAAATAAAGAATTTTGATGGTGGAACGAGAAAGTACAACAGAAAGCAAAGGAAAAACGAACAACCTATAAGATAGTATACACCTGTAAAAAATGAGAAAAACTTTTGAAAAGTATACAATAGTCAAGAAAAAGACTCAAAAAAACGATGAATGAAGCTAAGAATAAAACTTTTGAATAATTATATCGACTATTGAAAACAAAAGAAGGGAAAAGAGATATTTATAAAATAGTTAAATCTAGAGAGAGGAAGACAAGAGATCTTATTCAAATAAGATACATTAAATTGAAGGCAATAAGATATTATTGAATGATAATTAATAAAAGAGATATTTTTATCAACTTTTTAATGAATATTTAGATAACCAACTTAAATTAGATAACTTAAGTAGGTTAGAAGAGAGGCGTACAGAAATTTAAATTTTTATCATAGAATTTGAACTTTAGAAGTAAAATAAGTTTTAAATGGGATACAAAATAAAAAAGTAGTTGAACCAAATGATATTCAATATCTAAGAAAGTAGGTATTGAATGACTTACAAAGTTATTTAATCTGATATTGAAAATAAAATAAAGGGTAGTACTTAATTCTCTTATATAAAATCAAAGGAGATATACAAAATTGTGTAAACTATAAAGGTATTAAACTAATGAGTCATACCATTAAATTTTGAAAAAGAATAATAGAAAAAAGGCTAAAGAAAGGGATTAAAGTGACCAAAATCAATTTGGATTCATGCTTGAAAGATCGACAATAAAAATTATATATCTTCTCAGACAACTAATTGAAAAATATCAAGAATAAAAACAAAACTTACATATGGTATTCATCAACCTAGAAAAAGCTTACAATAGAATCCCAAAAAAAATTATATAGAGAATTTCAAAAAAGAAGGATGTTAGCCAATTAAGGATAGATACGAGGATCTAATAATAAGAGTGAAGACTCCAGTGGATTAACCCAAGTGTGTACTATAAAGATATGGTTACTTCAAGGATCAACTCTATATCTCTATTATTTTACATTAATCATAGATGAACTCACTCAATACATCCAAGACATGGTACCATGGTACATATTAGTTGCAGTCGATATTACTTTGGTAGATGAGATACGTGAAAGAGTAAATGCTAAACTCAAATCTTAATGGGAAATACTAAAAGTGAAATACTTTAAGCTTAATAGAGTAAAGACAAAATATATAGAATTAAAATTTAGTAATATTAGACGTTATGAGACAATTGTTAAAATAGGTGACGATGAGTTGTCTATAACTGATAACTTTAAATATTTAGGATCATTTTTATAAAAAGATAGAGAGATTAAGAGAATTGTCTTACATATAATATAAAAAAGATGATTAAAATAGAAGAAAGCATCAGGTGCTCTTTGTGATCTTAAAATACCTTTAAAACTTAAAGAAAAGTTATACAAAACAACAGTTAGACCTATTATATTATATAGAGCTAAACGTTGGGTTATAACTCGAGCACATAAGCAGAAAATGAGAGCCACTAAGATGAGAATATTAAGGTGGATGTGTGGATATACAAAAATGGACGAAATAAAAAAATGAGAATATTAGAAGAAAAAAAGTCATAATTGCATTTATTGAGTCATAAACTTCTGAAGACACGTTTATAATAGTACAGACATTTAGATGGCCAACAAATGCACTAGTTAAACGATGTGAAATTATGACAGATATACACATCAAATGAGAAAGAAGAAAGCCAAAAAAAACATTAGTAACGATAAAACAAAATGAAATTTATTTAAATATAAATGATGGTATAATAGGAGATAGAATCCAATGGCATAGAAGAATTCATATAAACGACCCCACCCAGTGAGATAAGTCTTAGTTGTTATTGATCAGCAAATATATTTCTAATATGTAAAGTGGAGTTTTTGGTTTGGTATGTAGAAGAAAATAAGATATCTAATTCAATTGGTTGACAAATATCAAAGGTGTCGCATATGAAAGAACGCATACTAAATAATTTGCAAATTTTCAAACTGTCATCATGCATTACTAATCATGATGTTTGTCATGTTTAGTTCCTTTTGGCTTCTTTAGATAACATGAATGCATTATATTATGTGACTCAAAGTCATCATTAGTTTTCAGTCAATTGGGCTCCATAGTTTTGGGTGAGGAAGCAAAATATTTAAAGAAATGGAAATATAGATTGAAATGAAAGAGTTGCTATAACACACTCCTTATGACTCTTTAAATTTTACTTGCTCACTTGCTTTTTAAGTACACAACAAGTTCCCAATTTATAATGCAAAATGGAACCATGTAGATTACATAAAAGCTAGTTAATCATATTAACTCATGACAACTTCCCAAAGCAATTCTTCATCTCCCAAGATTTGACCATTCTTTCTTATGCAGTTCTAGAACAATGTGCTCAAACTAGATTTCGGTCAAATATTACACATTAATACCATTCAATACCCCCACTTAATTTGTAATCTTGAACTGTGACGGGTTTTGTCATGATATATGCTGGTTGATCTTGATAAACTTCATGCATCTTTCTCCTTGATTAACTAAATCTCGAATGAAGTGATGTTGCAATTTAATATGTTATGATCGTGTAGGGAAGATGGGATTCTTTGTCATTGCAATTGTAGACATATTCAAGGTTTGAAATACCGATCCGTTTCAAACAAAACGGATAGTTTTTCTCGTTCCGACGTGGCACCGATACTGGCACCCCTAAGATATGAGAACGACGACAATAACCTCCCTCGCCGGGTCGCGGCGTCCTCGCGGAGCCCGCGTGGCCGCCAGGCTCGCGCGGCGACCACGAGTGGCCTCGCGGTCCGCAGCCAAGACGCCGCTTAACGGCCGCAGACGGGCCGCTTAACGGCCAAGACGGGCCACATAGGACCGCCACGGCCACATGGGCTAACGACCGCTAACTACCAGACGGAGCTACACCACGACTACAGAGCCACACTCGCACCAGAGAGCCATACCGCTCCACACATGGAGCTCCAAATGCACCACCGACGCAGATCGTGACGTGGAGCGAATCTGCCGCCGCGACGGCTTACACGAGGCCACGGCCGCTTACCGCCGCCGGTCATGGCAGCCACAAGCGGCCCTTGCTGCAGACATCGCGAATGTCGGCCGCCTCGCGCCGCAACGTACGCCACGCAAGACACGCATTTCCACAAGATCAAGGGGACAACGAGCAAGTGAGTAATTATTTTTAAAAGCAATCAACTCCCAAACTATAATTTAAATATAGGTATCCCCATAGGGATAGCGTGATGGCTAAGGCACGGCGGTGCTTGCAGAAGTAGCATGGGTTGATTTCGGAGGAGGTATAAAGCCCTTTCCTGGATTTAGATGACCTCCACGTGTCTTAGCCACCACGTCAAGGCCCATAGGGCCCTCCGTGATTTACCTCCCTCACAATGATCGTGGGACAAGCCGACGGGGGCCGCTAGATTGGCGGTTCCAACCTTTTACAAAACTATAGCTAAATAAAATTATTTTAAAATTTATTTTATTAATTTATATATTATAAATAATAATTTTATTATTATTAAAATTTATTTTATTTTTAATCATATTTAATTGAAATTAATTAAATTAATTTTATTATTATAATTAATTTTTTAGTATTTTTTAATCATTTTTTATTTTTAATATTTAAGTTAAAATTTTCATTTTTAATTTATGTATTTTATATTTTAAAATTATCGAAATTGATCGATACACCACGATATGATATCGAAACCGTATCATTTCAATCACAAATCGAAAACTCGATATAGGTTGAAATTTTAAACCTTGGACATATTATCACAGTAAATTATTGTTGGCTCATCTTGCTCGACATTTAAATTTTTCAAAATTCTTCTAATTCAAACTGCCTCTCAAGCTACATCTGTTGTAGCTATGTATTCTACTTCTGCTAAAGACAATGCCACAGAATTATGCTTCTTTGAGCTCCCAGATAGTACATTTGATCCTAGACAAAAAAAATATATCTAGAAGTGCTTTTCGATCATCAATTGATCCTACCCAATGAACTTGTTATTTTTCTTTTTGAACTCAATGTCATGACTCTTCGTACCCTTAAAGTACCTTAAGATCCTTTTTGTTGCTGGTTAGGTGAATTTTACTTAGTTCATTTAAGAATCTAGAGAGCAAGCTTACTAATTGTGTAATATCCTATCTTGTGTTAAGATAGATAAAGGAACCAATCAATTTCCTATAGCAAGTAGAGTCGATATTTTCACTATTGTCATTGACTTGAAATTTTAAATTTAATATCATAGGAGTGGAGACTAGCTTGCACTGACTCGTAGAATTCTTTTAGAAGATCCTCAATGTATCCTTTCTTAAGATAAAAAGATTCTTTCAGATCTTTGCTTGATTTGAATTCTAAGAAAATATTTCATAATTCCTAAATCTGTCATTTCAAAGTCATCCATCATTTTATTGTTGAACTCTTCCACCATAACTTTATTGGTTCCAAAGTAGATGAGATCATCAACATAAAGGCATATTGTTGGTGCTAGAAGTACCACAATATGTTTTGATGTATGTAACAAGGTTTAAAGCTAGGATATTTTGTGAGCTTAATAGGTGCAAAAGCTTAACAGGTGATGTCCGAAAGTGAAATCCGATAAGGCAAGCTTTGAAAGTCCAAGGCAAGGCAAGTCCTAGAGGTTCAAACTAAGGCAAGGCTTAGAGGTCCTAGATAATGTAAACTTGAGTGATCTTTTGTTACAAAAGATAATAAGGGAATGTTACTATTTATGGGGACAAGACAAACTTGAGTTAAGTGTCACTCTGACATAAGTCGTTGAATAGACATGCTCTTTTGTGTACTAACTCTGTGAACAAAAAAGTCCAGGCAATCGAAGTCCAAGTCTAGATCTGATCTAGATACAGAATGATATGGCAATCAGGGAATGGATGTCCATAGTATCCTTCCACGTCAGCATCTGAGGAACTGGAAGGAGCCTGAGTGACCGGAGGATAAAGACCAGCGCAATTAGACTGATCAGATGCCAACAAAAGTCTGCCACATCAGCATCCGAGCACCCGAAAGGAGTCCAATAGACTGAAAGTGGATATGAACCAAAGGAGTCGAACTAGATCGAGACCGAACTGGAGGGGGGCCTGAAGGACTTCCAAGCGCTCGAAAAATGCCTATAAAAGAGATGACCTACAGCAGCTTCAAATCATCAATTGAGAGAGTTAATTCAATCATCAAGCATTTCAAGCAACTCAATTCAAGCAACAAAAGTTGATCTTCTCTCCTAAGGCAACCTTCGATTTCTTTTAGTATATTTAATCGTTGTCTTATTCATTTTGCTCTTACTGTACTTCATCTTATACATATTTTGTAAGAGGTTTCTTTACCTTCAAATGTTCTGAAAAGGAAAAAAATATAGTGGGTTATTGCATTCAATCAATCCACAAGACGAATTATAGACCATAAATTAGGAACCCAGGAGGGAAGCCAAACCATGTAAACACTTGTGTCACTTTACATTTCCACGACATAAACTCTATTTATTGTTGGCATTCTATCTATATTATATTGTTTGTGCTTATTATGTCTTTTCAATTAACTTAATTCACTATTAGATATATAAATTTTAAGTAATGATATTCACCCCACTCTATCATTACTTTGGCCTTATCACATACGACCAAGATATCATCTTCATTTGTTTTCACATAGAGGGATGGTTCACTTGCGCTTTGATTGAAGCCATTTTTAATGAAGCAATTGTTGATATTTGCTATTCCATGCTCTGGGTGCTTGCCTTAACTCATATAATATCTTTTTGAGTTAAAAGAACTTATCTTTTTTTCCTTTGATCTTAAAACCCTCAGGTTGTTCGACATATACTTCCTCTTCAATTTCTCTATTCAGTAATGCCAATTTTACATCAAGTTGAAAAACATTTATCTCCACCTGAGCTGCTAAAGTTAAAGCAATACAAATGGTTTTTATTCTTGCAATTAGAGCAAATGTTTATGTGAAGTCAATTTCTAGGTGTTGAGAATATTCTTTTGCAATAAGGCAGGCCTTGTGTTTTTGAATCAATCCATCTTCATTATATTTTATTTTATAGACCCATTTCAGACCAACAGTCTTCTTTCCTTCAGGCAAATCAATGAGCTCCCATGTTTTATTTTTATCAAGTATGGACAATTCATCATGCATTGCTTTTATCTAGCATTTCTCTTTTGATGCTTCTTCAAATGACGAAGATTCACAAAAGAATAATCTAAGCTGAACAAAATCATAGATTTCACTTAGCATTCAAGTTTTTCTTAAGGGACTTTCCGAGTCACTTTCTTTATTAGTTGTAGGAAATTCTAGTGTAGGAACTGGATTAGTAATATGGACTTGAGATGGACCAGGTTGAGATGATATGGGATGATCATCTGAGTTAATAACTTTTTTCCCTTTCCAATCCCAAGTAACTTTTTCATCAAAGATAACATCTTAAGATATAATAAGTTTGTTTGTTGATGGTTCCAATGGACGATACCCTTTTGATTCATCACTATATAGCCAATGAAAAGAAGTTTTGGCATTTCTTTAGAGAAGGTATAAGTGCATATGCAATGCTTTCGAATATTTGGAAATGATCAACTTTTGTCTTTTTCTTATACCAAGCTCTATACGGGTTTTTATTTCTAACAGCTTTAGTTAGTGATTGATTGAGAATATGTATAGTTGTATGTACAACTTCTGCCAATATAGATTTGGAATCTCCTTGCCTTTTAGCATGCTCCTTATCATTTCCACAATTATGCGATTTTTCCTCTCGGTGATGTTATTTCATTGAGGGTGTTTGCTAACTATCAATTGTCTTTTAACCCCATTAACTTTGCAATGTTCCATGAATGGATTGTACAGAAATTCTCCTCAACCAATTCTTAAAGTCTTCATGAGAAAACCACTTTGTCTCTCTACAAGTGTTTTAAATTATAGAAAAAGAGAGAATGCTTCAGATTTTTAACTGAAAAAATAGATCCACATAATTATTGTGAAATCGCCCACAATATAATAAAATATTTTTTGTTTCCAAGAGTAGGAGTTTGTATTGGTCCATAATTGTCTGAATGAACAAGTGGTGCTTTTGCTCGCCATGAAGACTTTGGAAATGGAAGCTTGTGCATCTTTCCGTAGACATCCTTCACAAATATTATTTTCCATTTGAATAATAGGAAGACCGATCACCATATTTTTCTCCTAGAGCAAATGAAGATCCTTATGATTAAGATGACCATATCGTAGATGCCATAAATGAGGCAAATCTGCATCTTCAACTTTAAGTGCATAATTGTTATTTAGTGGCAACATAATGGAAAAGATTTTGGTCTTCATTTCAACTTTTGCCACAATAGTATTTTTCTTTTTATCAAAAATTTTGCACTTCCCATCATCAAAATGGACAAAAAAAAATTTTGAATAAGTTGTCCAATACCTAAGAGACTATATGAAAGACTCGGAACGTAAAGGACATCTGTAATGAGATTTTCATCACCGTCCATAGTTTGGACAACAATGGTACCTTTTCCTTTTGCACTCCTATAGGTTCCATCACCAAGAATGATGCTTAAGTTGATGTTTGGATTGAGGTCCACAAACATATCTTTGTTTCCTGTCATGTGGTTGCTAGCGCCGCTATCCAAATACCATTGATGGCTTAAGTCATAATCATGTTGAGTATAAAATAGAACCTTATGTTCTTCTTCCTTCAAGAAATTTGCAATATCTTCTTTTTTCTCTTTTTTTTGAAACCAACAATCCCTTTGAGAGTGGTTAGGAATTTTATCTCTTACATTTAAAATAGCAATCTTTTGACTCATGATTTGATTTTTTGCAAATAATGAAAAAGTATTACCTGAAGGGGAGCCTTGGTGCAATAATAAAATTGTTGTCATGTGACTTAGAGATCATGGATTCATCAAAGAAACGACCTCTTACAAAACAGAATAAGATTGTGTATTAGACTCTTCTCCAGTACCCCGCATTGACAGGAGCTTCGTGCACTAGGTCGTCTTTTTTTTTAACGCAAGAGTATTACCAAATTTTTGTGATGTTTTTCCTTTCTAGTTGGTCTTCTTTTCATTGTTCCACCGTTTGTTAAATTTTTTCTTGTTGTACTTTGAGCCTTCATTGCTAGAGCCTCCATAATTTCTTGAAACTACCTCTGATAATTGCTTGATTTGAAGACTTGTTCGGTTGATTGAGCATTTAAACAATTGATTCTTTGCTCACATGCAAGAAGTGAGACAGTCAATTCATACAGTCATTTTGGGCAAGTCTTTTGATTCTTCAATTGCGACGACAACATAATCAAACTTAGGCAGGAGAGATCAAACTCCTTTTTCAACGATTCTTTTATCTTGAATCGCAACAACGCAGCTTTTATTTGATTGGCAATATTTGAAACTCGTGAAGAGAAATCTTGTATGGTCTTTCGTTCCTCCATTTTTTAAATTATCAAAATTGCTCTATAATGATGGAAGCTTTAATGCAATTGCTTTCGCCATTTCTTGAAATTCTTGTTTTAATATTTGCCAAGCCTCTTTGGCTTTCATGATGGCAAAATGCACAGAAAAATAATTTTTTCTAACTCCTTGTTGCATGTAACATAGCGTCATTACATCTTTCTTTTTGTATTATTTTAGTAGCTTTTAATAATCGGCTTTATACTCATTATCATCAATGATATCCTAGAAGTCCACTGAGATGGAGAATGTTTGCATTTGGCTGCTCCAAAACTCATAATATTCACCTTCAAAGATAGGTACTTGGCTTGGAGAACATGTGAATAAAGTAGACATCATTAATAAAATGAAAGAGAGATCTTCCCTCTAAGATAATGCACGGACTCTACTGGAATACAACTTTCGATATTACAAATGAAGACTGAAATTTTGCTTCAAAAACTACAAGGAGCTCAGAAGGATTATGTTCTGTCTTGAAAAAAAATTAAACCCAATGCAAAAACTTCAAAATTGTGAAGATGGTTCCTGCTTCAGATAAAAAAGCTGCAATTGCATTTGCGGTTGTAATCAAAGAGGAAAAGAAAGCAGCAGCTATGAAAATGATTCTGCAGCTTCTAAAACGCAAGATTCAAGTGATAGCTCTAATTCTGATAGTGGTTCTGATGATTCAGATGAAAAAGCTGCACCTAAAGCAGCAAAAGTTGATCCAATGAGGATGATGATGGCTCTAATACCAAATTTGTTGGGTGAGGAAGCGAAATATTTAAAGAAATGAAAATATAGATTGAAATGAAAGAGCTGCTACAAGACACTCCTTATGACCCGTAATTTTTACTTGCTCGCTTGCTTTTTAACTACATAACAGGTCGGCTATTTATAGTGCAAAATGAAACCATGTAGATTACATTAAAGCTAGTCAGTCATATTAACTTATGACAACTTCCTGAAACAACACTATCTCCCAAGATTTGACCATTCTTTCCAATGCAGTTCTAGAACAATATGCTCAAACTAGATTTTGGACAAAGATTATAAATTAATATCATTCAATACAAAGAAGTCAAATCAATAAGGGTTCTTCTAATATCGCATCAATTATCTAAAAATATTTTAGAGGTTAGATGGTAAAGAGGTTTATTTGAACACGTTTCTTTTATTTTATTGGCAAACTCATGGATTGTAAGAGAAGTATGGTCTTCAGGTAATGTCTTAGAGTTTAATTCACTTGAGAAAGGTTGCTTTGTTTTTACATATTTATTAGACAATCATCCCTTAGAATTTAGTGGAATATATCTTTTTATTAATTATCTTTTCATTTAATAACAATGTGTGATTGGTTCTTCTTGTTCATCTTGCTTTCTAATGTTTTAAACACATCGCCATAGTATATTTGGCATATCTTACTCATTCGATAGAGATAAAATTATGTCTGCCAAAATAATTTTCAATATCATCTAACCAATCAAAAAATACAATAAGTTTATAGTATGGTTTAAAATCTCGATCCATATCGGGAGGTACGATTGAAAGCTTGCCTCCTAACACCAATACATGATCACAGCGAGATTGTGGCGCTCCACAAAGGTCGCGATGGGATCGCTGCACCTCCGCGACCCTATAGAAGTTGCATTTTTTTTCCCTTTTTCCTTTTTTTTATTTTTAATTTTTTTTTAATATTTAAGTTAAGATTTTTATTTTAAAATAATATAGTTTATATTTAAAAAGTACCAAAATATATCGACAAGGCACAATATAATACCAAAATCATATCGTTCCAATCGCAGACCGAAATCTCGGCACAAGCCGAGATTTTAAACCATGATTTGTAGTTCCATTTAATGTAGAGGTATTTGTCCTAACACATGATTCACAAAAATAATGAGGTTGCCCCCAGGGGCACAATGTAGCGGCAAAAGCGGAGAGGCATCCCACAAGAGAACACAGTTCCATCCTCTACTGTGACATCGTTCGACAACGAATTTAGGAAAAATCCATTCGGGTGGCCCTGGGGCCCAAGAGTTTGCCCGGTGGATGAAGTACGACTTCGGCATTGGACCATCGTTCAAGGATGGCGCGACTGCGGAGTCCGGGCTGAACCGTAAAAAAGCTGCAACGCTTCCCTGATTTACCCTTAGTGGCCGGTGGAGGCCAGTTGGACTCCGACCATACCCAACTCAGCTGTTGGCGAGGCGTCTCGATGGTCCGTGGGGCAAGGTCGATCACTCCTAGGGATTAGCCGGACTAAAGGTTCGGATACCCTGGTGTCACTAAAAAAACAAAAATAATGAGGTTATGTAAACATGGGCCAACATGATTGTGACCTTATATATGTGTCATTCCTAATTTAGTAGTGTATGAAGAATAACCATTACACTCCTTAAATTTATCATTCACATGGGCTATATTCCTAAAATCTAAGTCTCGCATATTGTGAGATACCGGAAAATAAAAATACCCATTATTAATTAAGAAATTTTCTTAGGTAATTTTTTAGGAATTTTTCTGGGATTAAACGGGGCTTGTACGGGATATTTACGGGGGAAAAATTAAATTTTCTAGTTAACGGATTAATGGGTTTAATTAACCCTACGTTTTAAATACCTAAACCTAGGTTTAGGTTTTATTAATCTTCCTCCATTTTTATTTTTTCCGTAGCCTTCCTATTTCATCGATTTCCTTCTCATGCGCTGCGTGATTTCTTCTTCCCCTCGCGATTTCTTCTCCACGCGCCGCCGTCTCCTTCTCGCGAGCTCGAACCGCAGCCTATCGCCCGTCCCTTCTCTTCCTCTCCCTCGTGCAACTTCCCCACTCGCCGCCGCCGCCTTCTCCTCACTGTTTTTTTTCTTCTCTCTCGCGACCTCACCTCCCCGCGCCATCACGCCATCTCTCCGATCTCTGCCAACTTCCTCTCCTCTGCAAGCCGCGGCCAACCACCCTCGACGGTGCCACGAACGCTTGAAGGGTCGCTGGCTAGAGTCCGTGATCGACAAAGATTTCGGCTGAGGTTGTTTCTTCATGCTGGTCGGAGCAAGATTGTTGTGGGTGGTGCGGCAATCCCCTTCTTTCCGACGAACAGGGCAGTTTGGGAGGAGAGTCGCCGGTGCCGCCTCAAGAGCTGGTAAATCTCGGTCCATTTCTTTCTTTCCATCTGTTGGTTGTTCGATTCTAGGGATTTTTCGGGGGTTGAGATTCAGAGGGTGAGTACTTCGGTGGAGCAGGCTGGATGGTGGTGGATTGGGGGAATCTATGCAGCTGTGAACAGGGGTGTGTCGGCTGTGAGTTGGGGGATTTGGGTTGGGGATTTGATTTTTTAGGTTGATTAGAGCCCTAAATGGGTGTGAAGGGCTGTGAACAGCTATGGGTGGGTTGTGCATGGCTGTGAAGTGGAGTGTGGGTCGGTTGTGAAGACTGTGGTCGGCTGTGAAGGGTTGTAAATGGGCTTTGATGGAGTGGATAAAGATGGATTTGCGATGGGGATGTCAATTAGGGTGGTTAGATCCCTAATTTGGTGTAACAGTAGGTTATGAAGGGGCTATGAACGGCTGTGATGGCTGTGAATGGCTGTGGATGAGAGTGTTCATGTAGGATCTGATTTAATCATTGTCGTGTGCTTGAATTTGATGGTAATTGTTAAAATATTATAGATATGACTAGGGATAATTTATTATCCCTAAATATCATTAGGAATAATTATTTCTTAGGATAGAATTTAATTTATTTCTAGAATAGGGTTTGATTTAGTCTTTTGAATAGGCCTTAATCTTGTATATAAATAGGGTTTCTTTCATGTAATTCAAGCATTCCTCGGTTACGAAATAACATGGTATCAGAGCTTTAGGTTTTAGGTTTCCGCGTTTTTTTTTCTCTCCCGCGTTTCTCTCTCGAACGCGCCTCTTCTCCTTTTTTCCTCCGCCGCTGCTGCATTCTCTCCCGAACGCCGCCGTTCAAGCACCTCGCGGACAGAAGAAACACCGCGTTTCTCTCCCGAACGCGAACCTCTCCGTCGCCGACGACCATCCAGCGCTGCTCGCGTTCTTCATTCAGTGACGCGAACCTCTCCGCCGCGAAGAACGCCGGCTTTCGCCACGCGACGCTGCCGTCCGCGACATCCTCCAAAGGCCGAGCGCCTCCAAGGTTTCTGAAGGCTCCCGGTCTCGACAAGACTCTCCACGCTTTCACTGCTTCTCGGCCACCTACTCCCTAAGATCAACAAGCCTCTCCAAGGACAAAGGCGGACTTCTCCAAGATTTCCAAGCAGCCTTCTTTCGAACCATCCAGCCTTTTCCTACGGCTATCTCGGCCGATTTCGCTTTTACTAACCACGTTACGGCCGCCTCGTCCGAGCTCTTGATGGTAAGAACTACTCCTCTGGGCCTCTCACATCAACTTCGCTTGTTGGATGAGTTAAAAACACATCTCACACAAATCAAGAAGATATTCAAGTGGTCGATCGCCCTTTATGGAGAAAGGTCGATCCAGGTTGCATTATCCGAGCCACCATCCATCCATCTCTCGGATGTCTTCCGAACTCATAAGACCTCGCATGGATGTTTTAGATACAAGCTCAACAACTTTTTACGAATACTTCTACGACTTTATCAAGCTCATGACGACCTTACGACCATCCTTACGCCCATCGATCAAGGAGTCTATGTCAACTTATTCGGGATCGCCTCAGCCTTCGTGTGAGTTCAACGACCTACTTCCACCGGCCACCTCTGGCAGAGCTCAAAATCGGAAGAAATTTTTACGCCTCTCGGCGCCAGTACGGTCCGCCTCGATTATTCTCATGTTCGTGATCGATCCTCGGCACCCATGTGGCCACCACGGACTATACCGGGCGACTCTCCTCCGTGTCCCTACCAAAGTCTCGACATTACCATCTTCCGCTCCGGCCGACTCTTCAACATCGTCTCGAAACAACAACAAACCTCCACCGCAGAAGAACGGCAAAAGGCGCCCTGTGTAATCATCATACACCGACAGACACACGATTGATAAATGTTAGAGTCTCCATGGTCGACCTCCTCAGATCGCTTCAGATCGCTCGAGTTTTCATTACATCTTCACTTCCACAATGACACACCTCCAACCCCACCGCCTCACTGACACCACCCAACTCCACCGCCTTCCTACATGAGACTTTCAAGTGGTATGAGGATCGACGGAGTCTAATTCCTCACGCCATTACACGTCGGTACTTCCTTCACGGGCATATCTCCTCTTCGGTCCTCGATACTGACTGGGCCACCGATCATATCATCGTAATAGATCTCTATTTTCCTCACTATCTACTTCCTGCTATTTACCCTTTGTCACCACGGCAAATGGTTCTCAAACTCACCCCAAGGTGTTGGAATTTTCATTCTTCCATCTCTTCCCATTCGTAACGCTCTTTTGCTCCCTGAGCTCCCTTTAATTTATTATCAATAAGCCACCACCTTGGCCTCTCGATTGTTTTATCTCATTTACTAAATCTTCGCTTCATTACAGACCGGAGTACGGGAGGATGATCGTCTTGATACGAAGTCTCATAGTATATCAACTTCACCAAAACTCTCTTATCGCGGCAGATCTCCACTTATTATCCATGCTCACTGGGACATCCCGGTCTCGATAAGTTAAAACAATTACATCCTAGTCTGTCTCATTTGTAGTCTTGCCTCATGAGTCGTGGCCGCTTAGCTAGTACGCACGTAGTTCGCTTTCTCCTCGCATTATAAGTTAGTTACGCCTCCCTTTCGCTTTCGTTCATTCTCGATATTCGGGTCCGAGTCGTGGTTGCTTCTACATCGGGGACACGATATTTTACATTTTCAGAGACAATTTTTTCCACAGACTTGGTTATATCCACGAAGGATCGCTTGAATTGTTTTCTATTTTCCAATCTTTTTAACGGTTAAAACACAATTCGCATCCTCTTCGATATTTGCAGAGTGATAATGCATGTGAATATCTATCTACTCCGTTTCAAACCTTTTTGGCATCTCACGGCATATTACATCGAAAGTCTTGTCCTCATACCTCCCAATAGAATGGAGTTGCAGAACGCAAGAATCACCATCTTCTCGAGACTACCCTAACTCTTCTCCTCTACTCTCACGTTCCTCTTCGTTTTTGGGGTGACGCCGTACTTACTACATGTTATCTCATCAATCGGATGTCTTTCTCTACTTTACAAGGTCAAATACCTCATCATGTACTTTATCCAAAGCGCCTTTATCCTTACCACCTAGTGGTCTTTGGTTCTACATGTTTTCATTTACGCTCGATCCCGACATCGATAAACTCTCTCCTGGAGATAAACGTGTTTCGAGTACCCACGGCCTCGTAAAGGGTATAAGTGTTATTCTCCTACTCTCCGCTCGATTTCATCTCTCACGCCACACGCTCTTCGATTCGGCCTTTCTTCGGGTCTTCGTAATCATCGTCAATTATATCCTTCTATGCCTCAGATTACTGATCCTCCGAGGATTCTCTATCACCTCCACCCAAATTCCTCCTCCGCAGAAGTTTATCAAGATCGCCCTCGCTCGCCGCCAACACCGACTCGCCACGGAATCATCTCTGTAACTGTGTCCTCCGCCTTCCTCCTGGCCCGCTCGAGTCCGATATTCTATCGCTCTTCTAAAAGTATACATTCCACTCGTAATCCTTCTTCACATTATGCTTTTCGAGTTACCATCGCCTTTCTCCTTCCTATTATTCTTATCTTTCCTCCTTGCTGCCTCTGCTTTCTTTCAAAGACCGCAGAGACGATTTGCCCATCCAGTGACGGAAACAGCTACGCCGATAAACGAGTGTCTCTGCAGAGTCGCTGACTTGGAATCTCATTCCTCTATCACCGTGAAAGTCACTTGTCGTCAGTCACGGGTATATACAAAAAGGTCGTCCAGACGAACGGCTGACGGCTTAAGGCTCGCCTCGCTAAAGGTTATACTCGATCTTCTGATCGATTACGGGACACATTTTCTCCTCATGTCAAGATGTCCTCTATACGCTTATTCACGCCCATCCGCGATTCAACATCGGGTCTCTTTATCACTGACATCAAGAATGCGCTCTTATACGGTGATCCGCCAAGAAGTCTATACGAGAAACCTCCGTGTTTTGCCGTCAGTGAGTCTTCGTCTTGTGCGCGCCATAAAATCTTTATACGGTCTCAAGCAAATACCCAGAGTACGGTTCAGATTCAGATTGTAATTCAACAGCCTGCAACGACTTGAGCGAGGTCGACCATTCTCGCCTTTTATCGCCACTCATCTACCGTCAGATCTACCTAAGTGGTTTACGCTGATGATATCACATCACAGTAGTGATCATCTCTGATCTCACAGTGAAACATCTTTTCAAACATTTCCAGACAAAGGATCTCTGCAGACGAAATACTTCGGGAATGTATGGCACACCCGTAAACGGATCATTATATCTCAAAGGAAGTATGCAATGGATATTCTAGAAGAAATAGGAATGTTAAACTCAAAGACAGTTGACAACCCTATAGATCCTAATGTCAAGCTTCTACCAAATCAAGGGGAGTCTCTACTAAATCCTGAACGATATAGACGATTAGTAGGAAGACTAAGTTACCTTACTGTTACTCGTCCAGATATCTCATTTGCAGTAAGTGTAGTAAGTCAGTTTCTCAACTCTCCGTGTAAAGAACATTGGGATGTTGTGATTCGCATTGTTCGATATATCAGAGGCGCTCCAGGAAAGGGTCTTTTGTATGAAGACAAAGGACATACTCGAGTCATAGGATATTCTGATGCAGACTGGGCAGGATCTCTCATTGATAGGAGATCTACTTCTGGTTTTTGTATATTTGTCGGAGATTATCTTGTTTCTTGGAAAAGCAAAAAGCATAATGTTAGAATCCAAGATCCGGCAGTATCGAGCTATGACCATACCGATCAAGAACTTATATGGCTCAAACAATGTTCAGAGCTAAGGTTTGGAGACGTTACACAAATGTCACTTATATGTGATAACCAAGCCGCCATGCATATCGCCTCAAATCCAGTTTTTCATGAGAAAACAAAGCATATTAAAGTCGACTGTCACTTTGTCAGAGAGAAAGTCATATCTGGAGAAATATCTACTAGTTTTGTTAACTCACATGATCAGCTAGCAGATATATTTACTAAGTCACTGAGAGGTCCCTGAATTGACTACATATGTAACAAGCTGGGTGCATATAATTTATATTCTTCATCTTGAGGGGGAGCATTAGAATATTATAGATATGACTAGAGATAATTTATTATCCCTGAATATCATTAGGAATAATTATTTCTTATAATAGAATTTAATTTATTTCTAGGATAGGGTTTGATTTAGTCTTTTGAATAGGCCCTAATCTTGTATATAAATAGGACTTCTTTCATGTAATTCAAGCATTCCTCGGTTACGAAATAACAATAATTATGTTATATGCAGGTTTCGGTCACGAGACAAGTCCACGGGCGTAAAGACAGTTGGTATTCTTCATAGCAGGCGGGTATCTTTGACTTATCTTCTTTTAGATATTGTCATCTTGTGGTGCATTGTTTACTATAGCTAGTAGTAGTTTTCTATGCTTGTTAGCTGCCCTGGTATGTCATGACCTAGTACGTGTAGTAGTCGTTTCATATGTTTAATATATTATGCTCTATCACTTTGATACTTGTTATTTGTTTATTTAGCACTAGAGTAGTGACATACCTTACATATTGGGCATTGAATAAATAATGAATATAACTTGCATGGGTACATAGACTTATGTACTTAAGTTATTGATACTGGGCTCTATCGTACATACTCGTAAAAGGATTGATAGGTGTATCGTCGTTAGTGACACGCACCATCTTGCATTATCGTACGATGACGATCATCGGCTCCTCCGTAGGAGGTGATACTACTAGTAGTTGAGCCCCATCGTCGATTCATTATCTACACACACAACCACCCGTGGATTAGTGGTATTTGGTGTGTGTAGTTGCTCCGTCGAGGGCTCCACAGTGGTCGCTCGAGTGATTTGTATTGCGGCGTGGTAGCGACGAGGATCCCTCCTTGTCGTGAGACGAGGAGATGGGAGATGACAGTGTCCCCCATATACATACTGGGTAGGAGGTGATACTCCGCCGATCCTCGTCCACTCGGCCACATGTGTGTAATGACGCAGAGTGCGATTATCACGCCTACCCACTCGGCTACGCAAGACATGACGTATCGGTGGCTTGATTAGCGTCGGGGTGCGGGTGATTGATCATGCATACGTTTTACTATACGTTGATTGTTGCACTTTTAGTTGTTGCACTTTTGGTTGTTGCATATGATTGTCATGCACATACAGGAGGTATTACGTTTGTTTGTTTTGGTGATTCTACATTTACTGATGTGGATGTATTTTATGTCAGCTTAAGTGATTCTTGTATATCTGTATGTATTTTACAGAACCTGCTGTACAAATGATTATTATTGCTATTTATAGTTTACTATGCATGACTATTAGATATCCGCTAAGTTTTACTCACTCCGTTAATATCTCTTTATTTCAGGATGAAACCTTCCGGAGAGTCCAAATCGTCCCCCCGATCCGACGACTATTCGCTCTGTGCTTCCGTGTTTTGTTGTCTCGAGTATTCTATGTTTCAAACTTATAATACTTTATACTCGTTGTTGTTTTGGTGGTACTTGGTTATGTTTTTGTATGGTCTCTTTGTTCGATTGGTTTTGGTTATGTGTGTATAGTTGTGTATTCCTGCTCAGATGGCAGAAGGAGTAAGTCTAGAAGTTTTATACTTAGTATGTATTTTGGTAGTTGGCCTGAGGCCCTTATGTTATATGTATTGTGGTGTTTGATGTTCCGGCCGTGTTGGCTGATGTATAGTGAGCCATGTAGGCCTTGTATACCGATTTTAATTATCTGCAGTACAGGGGAGGTGTTGTCCGATTTTCATCAGACAAGTGCCCCTCTCAGGGCGTGACACATATATTTAATGGCATGATATTTTCTCTCTTCAAGTTAATACCAATATTAATGAGTAATGATAATTATAAAATAAAATAATATGATAGATTAAATATGTAAAAAAAATATGATAAATTGTTAACATGCATGAACTAAATATTTATAACTAATAGTAGCAAGAAAAAGTAATACACTCATTCTAAGTACCCCTACCAGTCGATCCCACAGCCATCATAAGAGAAATAAATCACGGGTGGCTTCGCCGAACCAAGTGCTAGTATGGCGGGAGAGCAAGTGTATCCAAAAGGCTTTGCAATCCTCAGGAATCGATATGCGTTCATTGTAGCAAGCCTGTCGTCGTGCTAGCCACCCGACCTTTTCTGTGGGGGCTAAATATTCATAACTAATGAACATAATACAATGATATTGATCAGGATAGTAATTAAACTAATAATGGAAATATTTGTGATAGATGATAACTAAACTAAATAAAAAATATTTTATTTAATAGATGATGATTAAATTAAATAGGAAATATATTTTTCGATGGATGATATTTTTTGAAGAATCATGATTAGACTAAAAAGGAAATATTTTTTTATGAAAGATGTTTAAATAAAATTAGAAAAAAATGATGATATTTATATTTTTACGAGTAAGATGCGAATATGTATGAATTTGTGAGAAAAAATTAAATTAAATGTAAGCAATTTAAAACTACCAACTAAATAAACAAAATTCCATTTTGGGAGAAAAAAACTATATTCACACACGGATGATGCGAGATTCGTTGATATTGACGTTGTCTGAGTTTAAGCTGGATTAATGGATGAAGATGCTCAATCTATTCTTTGTTGAATATAGAAGAGACAATCATTTTCTTGCAAACTATAATTTGAACGCACAAAACACAATTAAATCTTTTTAGGAATTTTATCAATTCTTGGTGATGTGAGTGTGTTGTTTACAATTTGGGAAGCTGATGCACAATGGTCATTGCCATTGTGGGTGATGCCTTAAGGGAGCATTTTACTGAAAGCAACAAGATGGAGTCGACAAAATCTTCATGATAGGCCCATAAGTGCTTGTGGCAATGCAAGGGCAATCTTCATGATACAGCAACATCGTTGTTGTTGCTACAATGCAATGATTTTTTTTTTCCTTTTCCAATGACGAGGCCAGCAATGCCAAAATAATTATGTAGAAAGATGATGATAAGGCACAAGATTCTAATTAAAACCCGAGAACAAATAAAAATAAAGAAATAATGATGATGGTGGAAACGATGCGGTGGAGAAAACAATATGTGTTGACAATGAGAAAATGAAATCACAATAAAGAATACTTTAAAATGTAAAAAAACAAAGCTAGGTTTCAAATTGTGAATGAGTGATGGATAGTGGTATCTTTCAAATTGCGAATGAGTTATGGATGAAAGCAGAGTTGAAATTAAAAGATAATGAATAATGGAGATAACCAGGCTTCGACTCTAATATTGATTAACACACTAAAATCAAACTGTCCCTACAAACTAGGAAGAAAGTGGATGAAGAGAAGAAAGAAATAACCTCGTATTGAGAAAAATCTCCCATTCAAAAAATTAAAATTAGAAATTGTATTAATTCAAAGATGATTAAAATATTAGTGTCTAAACTTCTTTTATAAACTCGACTCGACAATAAATATAAAACAAATATTTTAAATAAAGAAAATATACTAATTTAACCGGAATTAGAATTATTCTCTATTTACTATTAAAATATGATGGCTTGAATACGACATATAATAAGATGGTATTAAAGTTAAAAATGTTAATCAAAAGGTCTACTAAGTGAGTCAAAGAGAGATGTGCACCACCAAGTAAACAAACAATCTTGGTGATGGAATGAGAAAGTATAGGAGAAAGTGAAGAAAAATTAAAAATCTATAAGGTATTATACACTTGTAAGAATAAATAAAATTTTAAAAAGTATATAATAGCTGAGAAAAATACCCATGAAAGTAGTAAGTGAAGTTAAGAATGAAACTTTTGAACATTTTTATTGACAATTAGATACAAAAGAAAAGGAAAAAATATTTATAGAATAGCTAAAGCTAGAGAGAGAAAAGCTAGATCTCTTACTTAAATAAAATACATTAAAGATGAATGCAATAGAGTACTATTGGACAATGAGGAAATAAAAGAATGATGGAAAAGATATTTTTATCAACTTTTTAATGAAGATTTAGATGATCAATTTAACTTAGGTAATTTAAGTAAGTCAAAAGAGTATAAAAATTAAAAATTTTATTATAGAATTTAACCTTCAGAAGTAGAACAGACTTTAAATGGAATGCAAAATAAAAATAAAATAATAATATGCACTATGATATTCTAATAGAGGTATAGAAGTGTCTAGGCAAGTAAAGTATTGAATGGCTTCGAAAATTATTTAGCTTAATATTGAAAATGAAAAAAATATTTAATCAGTGGAGGATAAATTGTTTAGTTCCTTTATATAAAAACAAAAGAGACATATAAAATTGTGCAAATTATAGAGGTATTAAACTAATGAGTCATACCATAAAACTATAGAAAAAAAAACTAAAGAAGGAGACCATGGTGATCAAAAATCAATTCAGATTTATGTTGGTAAGGTCAACAATAAAAATTGCATATCTTCTGAGACAACTAATTGAAAACTATTCAAAACAAAAGCAAGACTTACACATGGTATTTATTAACCCTGAAAAAGCTTATGATAGAGTCTGCAATGACGAGTGAAAATGTCAAGAGGATTAATCGAAGTATTTCCCATAAAGATAAGATTACATCAAAAATTAGATATAAATCCCTATCTTTTTACATTAATCATGAATGAACTCACTAGACACATCCAAAACACAGTACCATAGTGCATATTATTTGTAAATGATATTATTTTGGTAGATAAGACACGTGAATAAGTAAATATTAAACTTGAATTTTAGATAAAAACACTAGAAGTGAAATGTGTTATACTTAATGTTAGAATATTATAAATATTGCTAGGGATAATTTGTTATCTCTAAATAGGATTAAGGATAATTATTTCTTAATTTATCTCCTAGGATAGAGTTTGATTTATTCCTTAAGAATAGGTCCTAACTTTGCCTATAAATAGGGCTTCTTTCATGTAATAAAGTAGATTCTCTTTTCTATGAAATAACATGATATCAGAGCCAACCATTTTTTTCCCCCAACATCTGCTCTCTCTTTCTTAAAATCTCCTACAGCCGTCGGTTTCCAAAAATCCCTGAATTGACTATATATGTAACAAGCTGGGTGCATATAATTTATATTCTTCAGCTTGAGGGGGAGTGTTAGAATATTATAAATATTGCTAGGGATAATTTGTTATCCCTAAATAGGGTTAAGGATAATTATTTCTTAATTTATCTCCTAGGATAGAGTTTGATTTATTCCTTAAGAATAGGTTCTAACTTTGCCTATAAATAGGGTTTCTTTCATGTAATAAATTAGATTCTCTTTTCTATGAAATAACACTTAATAAAATAAAGACAGAATATATGAAATTTAAATTTAGCAATATTAGATACAATGAAATAATTATTAAATTAGAAGATAATGAGTTGTCTGTAACTAAAAATTTTAAATATTTAGGATCATTTTTGTAAAAAGATAGAGGGATTGAAAGAGATATTTTAAATAGAATACAAGCAGGATGGTTGAAATTGAGGAGAACATCAGATGTTCTTTGTAATCGTAAAGTACCTTTAAAACTTAAGGGAAATTTTACAAAATAACAATTAGATCTGTTATGTTATATGGAGCTGAATGTTAGACTATGACTTGAGCATATGAGTAGAATATGAGAGTTGTAGAGATGAGGATGTTAAGATGGATGTGTGAACATACGAGGATGAACAAAATAAAAAATGAAAATATTAAAGCAAAAGTTAGGATTGCACCTATCAAGAAAAAACTCCGAAAATTATGTTTAAGATGGTACAAGCATATAATTAAACGACCAGCATATGCTACAGTTCGGCGATATAAAACTATTACAAATATACAAATCAAACATGAAAGAGGAATACCAAAAAAAAACTTGATTAGTAACAATAAAATAAGATAAAATTTATTTAAATATAGATGATGATATAATAGAGAATAGAGTCTAATGGTGTAGGAGGATCCATATAATCGACCATACCTAGTGAGATAAGACTTGGTTGTTGTTGTATTACCAAAACAGAAAATATTAACTACCGAATAATGAAAATCAAATTTTTGATTTATTGTATATGCGTCAATCTTGAATATTTTGCAATAATTATATTTATCACAGATGTGCAAATCTTTAATATTTTCTAATCTTGAAGTCTTTCAATTGCTTTCCTTCCATTACAAATAAACCAATTTGGAATTTATCTTCAATTTATTTTCTTTAAAATTATTTTGCATTATTATGGTTGTCAAAATTGGCAACAGCATCAAAATCGAATGGTCAGAAAAATCATATGAGATTAGTTGCTATCATATTACTACGACAATTTGCCAAAATCAATATTAACATCAAGATTGGATGGTCAAGAAATGTAAATATCAACTGTATTAAATTGATAGCATCAGTGCGAGCAGAATTGTTGGGAAACTAAAATAAAATAAAAAACCAAATAATCTGATGCAAAAGATGACAAATGAAATTTAATTATGATTAGCATATTATTTATCATGAAATATCATAGTAACATTACAAGTAATGAATAGTAGAATTAATTAACTAGATAAGCCATTCTAGCAGTGATATTATATGAATTTTATTATTAGGCTAATAATATCAGATTTTTATTGTTATTATCTAATATAATATTCTAGAAATATCAAATAATATCATACTATTAAATTAAATATATTCCTGATTATTTGTAGATAAAAAAAAACTTATTTTATCAATACAAAAGCAATAACTAAAATATATAAATATTATCACATTTACTAATATAAAGTTATTCAATAATATTAGGAATTAATATATCATTCGCTAATATAGATTACTATTAAATACCTTATATTATTGGATTTAAATAAGAAGGGTGCTAGGCCAACGCTGTTCAAGAGATACTATGTCGCCTCTTCATCGCTTGATCAACAGTAAATGAAAATGATACAAATAAGGTTTTGGTTTACTTGGTGGTTGATCACATGTTGCATCAAAGTTATTCTTCCATTCTCACAACACATCTTAAAAGGTGAGAAAATGAGGGATTGGGTTTCTTTATTTGAAAAGACAATAAGACTAGACTAGGGCTAGTGTATAGTTAATAAAAGATACGCTAGCAAGCAACAAATAACATTAGATTGCTCTAAATAGGATTCTTAAACATCATTAAAACACTTATTCATGTAGCCTTCAAGTTGGTGGGTATTGTGTGTATTAAGGGTTGTGCTAATTGGTTAAGTAACACATCAGATATACTGGTTTTATCTCTTTATTAAGTGAGATTGTTGTGTCTTGGAAATTTAGTAAGCAAATTGTTACCACTAGAAACACCCTGAAGTCTAAAACTATTGCTCTTGAAAGCACATGTGCCAAAATTGAATGACTTTGAGACATTAATTAGTGTTGTATTATTTAGTACACCTGTATTTGTTACAAGCACTTTTGATTATTACAGGCAGCAACTGAGAAATGCAAGAAACTGTTGCATATTTAAAAACAGATTGTTGTCTCAAAGCAAGCACGAGAGTATCACATACAAAATGAGGCACAATATTATTTCCCTGCAGTATATAAGCTTTAATAAGTTTATACTAAAATTATGGAAGATGAGAGTCTAAAAATATCAAGAGAGCAAAATGTCAACTTACAGCAGCAACAATATTTGTTCATGGTCCTTTCTCATTTTACTAGATCAAAGTCCTCGCGCTTCTTTTTTCTAACCTCACCATATTAGAGCACTTCTTTAGATTAATTGGCTCTTCCCCCAGTTTCTCCTTTTGTCCCTCTAATAAAAAGAACATTGTAATATGCTTTATTCCCTCCAATGTTGTCGTCGCTCCACAGCACCTATGATGCCTCCTAGATAACGTCACCTCTCCTGACATGAGACATTGCCTCCACCACTTCCAACTTTTCTTAATCTCCAACCCCTTGTCAACACACTTGTTGCTCCTATCAAAAGCCTCCTTTCAAGATCCATGCATTCCATCTTGGATGCAATTTACTTATCCTCTTACTCCAACCTAACCAGTGTCTCATTAACTAGAACTTGCATTAATTAAAACTACAATCCGGTGCACGAAGCTCCCACCACGCGGGATACCGGAGAAGGAATCCATTGTACGCAGCTTTACCTTGCTTTTTTTTTTGCAAGAGGCTGTTTTCAGGATTTGAACCTGTGACCTCTTGGTCACAAGGCAACAACCTTACCGTTGTGCCAAGGCTCCCTTCTAGAACTTGCATTAATTCAATGAAGATAATGTTGGTGCAATCAACCTCTAATCAAGGTTCACCAAGCACAAACTCGAATTGAGTTTTGATGTTTTGAGTACTATATATCGATGATCGAGCAATATTCTCAAGGGAGAGATTATTGATTAAGGATAACTAAGCTCGAGTTGGATTTTGATGTCTAAGCAATATGTATCGATGACAGAGCAATATTCTCAAAGGGGAGATTGTTGATCAAGAATAACCAAGCTCATTTTGATCTTTGAGTGAAACAGCAATGAAAGGGGAGATTGTTGGAGAGAGAGATTATTGAGTAATCGACCTTAATGGTTGAGATGAAGACTAAGTAGGCCATGGAAGTCGGACACTTGGTACGAAATGGGTGAAGACCAAATGGGTTATAGAGGACTCGACATTTAGCATAAGATGGGTGAAGTCCAAGTGGATCATAGAAGATCGAACACTTAGCATGTGATAAAAGTCCTAACAGATCATGAAGGACTGAATCTTAGATATGTGAATAGTATGTGGGTGGAAGTCCTAACAAGTCATGAAGGATCAAATGTTAGGCATATGGATGGAAGTCTTAATAGGTGATGGAGAACCGGATGTGAGGCACATATGACCTAACAAATTGAAAAGGATTGGATGTTAGGCAAGTGTGGAAGACCAAACAAGTTAAGAAGGAGCGGATGTTTAGTAATGGTGAAGTCCCGACAGGTCAAAATTGACTAGATATTTGGCATGAGTCGACGAAATCCTATATAGTCAGAAAAGACAGGATGTTAGACATGAGAAGAAAAATCCTAGCAAGTCAATGGTGGATGTCAGATGAAAAAAATCTGAGCAGATCAAGGGTGATCGGATGTTAAGCGAGAAAAGTCTCAGTAGGTTAAGGTCAATTGGATACCGGGCGAAATGAGAATTCAACCTTGGAAAAATTGAAACAGAAGTATCAATCAACTATTAGGGGAGTAGCAATTGACCGATGGATCATAAACCCTAAATTAGAAGTTTGCAGGGTTTGTCGTGGGAGCAATCGACTGTTTGGATATAACAGTTGTTGCATAGGTCAAGTAAAGCAGTCGACTGATGATACTATTGGAGTGAACATAATGTTCAAAACTCAACTGCTCAACTTGACTCATCATCATCAGTCGATTGATGAAGAGGAGCAATCAACTGATGTTACTATAGTAGGTCGTAGAAAGTTTAGAATTCGACTGAAAAACTTGACTGATTAGGTGACAGTGGATTGATGATATTAAGCAGTTGACTATTGTGGTTAAATCCGAACTGGAAAAAGCTATTCTGCAGGTGGATGAGTAGATCTCAAGGGAGCAATCGACTGATGTGCATCATCAATCGACTGTTAGGTGGAAATTAACTCCGACCTGAAAGCTATAAAGGAAGGTTTCATAGAGGCCTTTAGAGGTCGATTCTTAGTGGTTTTGGACGGAAGTATTGTTGCATTTACAGATCTTAGGAGGCAATCCAAAGCAACTAAAAGAGTTTAAAGCAAAAATTCATTGTTGTAAAGTGTTTCATTTGTAATGTCCTTGTTCTCTATTATATCTTTGTATTTGTTTGTGTTGCTTGCAAAAGAATAAGTTGTAAGAGATTTCTCCACCTTTGGAAGGTATGCGAGAAAGAGAAAAGATAGTAGTGATAGCACTAGGACTAGATTGTGAAGTAAAAATTGAGGTTCTGAACAACATAAAAATCTCGATTTGTTGTGCTTCTATTTCTATTTTGTATTCATTTTTTTAGTTTCCACCATATTAATATTTGGTAGACGATCACAACGAACAAGCAATATGAACAAATGCAAATCGCTATTCACTTCCTCCTATAATGACGTCATGGTTCTAACTGATAACTACGCAGAGATGGAATGATACTTTCAGCACCATCAGTTTGAGTGTGGGTGTTAATGGAATTAAGATCTTCACAGCCATGGAGAGAGTACAATTACTGGATGACTTTTTACCAATAATTATCCTATTGTTAGCTTGTTGTATTCACACATTATTTCGTTAATCATAATTGTATTAATACGACCATTTTGCAAGTCAGTAAATCAAGAATTATTCTGAAATTCACTTTCTAACAGTTGGAATGCTCCAATCATCTAATTTTCTAACTCACTGGTGGTGGTTAGGTAGTTACTAGTTATTTTATCATATATTAGATTTGTTTATTGGTCAATGTCAGTATGTCACCCCACGGTTCTGGTGCTAGATAGCCTGCCTATACCAACTTACAGTAACATCATCATCAAGCAACAAGAACACCAGATTGAACAGAAAATCACATAACAGCTTTTTCAAACCCTAAACTTCGTAGTGTTTCGCAAACAACAACATTGCCTAAAATTAGCAAAGGTGATTGAAACGCATATTGATTCTTACCCCAAAGAGCTTGAGAAGGGGGCAGAGCAACGACAAGAAGTTGATAGTTGAGCTTCCGGCAGCATTAACGGAACCAACTTTGCTCTCCTCCACAACTTGTTTTCTGCTTCGGGCAGGATTGCCATCTGTTCCTGGACGCTGTGCCTGCCGCGTGCTTCTGGAAAGCGAGGAGAGAGCCAAGTTGCCGCGGCCACCGAAGGGCCTCCACGGTCCATGAGCTGGGCCCTGCTTGCCGATTGAAGCCTCGCTGAGTCGGCGAGGGTGGCGACGGGAGAAACGGCGAGAGGATTGCAAGTGATCGAGAGGAGTGCTACGCCCTGAGGATACCACGATGAGCTCCGCCATAGGGCGCTGCGAAATCTTCAAAGGCCAACGAGTAACTCTGTCCGCTGAAACGAATCAGGGGCCGTTTGGTATCTATTTTCTTCTCTATTTTTTATTTTTATTTTTTTTATGAAAATATGGTTCTTATTTTTCATCTTTATTTTCTAAAAAAAAAAAATTGAAAAACTAAAAAATGAAAAATAATCATTTTCTATTTTTATTTTCGTTTTCTAAAAAATAAAAAAATATTTTTTGGAAAATTAGAAAACAAAAAAAAATCGTTTTCTGTTTTCTGGAAAATGAAAGAATGAAAACAAAAAACAAAAATTTCTCTATGAATCAAATGCCCCTTAAGTTTTGCTCCGCCGGACGACTATGGACGGACCTCGTAGGATTCGCGTGATCGTGTACAACCTTTCCGAGTAGACCAGACCAGGGCCGGATCTGAATCAGATCCGGCAAGAAACTATAACAAGGGCAACGAGTTAGTTATATGGCCGACGATTTAAAACAGCTCGGCAAGAAACAGCTTGTTATATGGTCAGTCGAGTGTGTTTGGTTCAAATTATAATATATAATTTTGATAATGTGATTATCTAATAATCACATTGTCAAAATTACAGAGAATAAAATATTATCAAATATTATTTGGTTCAAATCCGAAATAATGCAATAAAAATTTATTTATTTGGAGATTTTAAAATATCACTTATTTAATGTTTTACTATATTATTCATTCGATGGTTTGACGGCGGCCGATCGGCTGTCGGTCGTCGATCCGCCGTCGATCGACCATAGATCGTCCTCGATCGGCCGCCATCAATCGTCGTCGGCGATCGACCGATATCGAGCGTCGATCGGCGTCGCCGGCCGATGACGGACGACAAGGGAAGGCGTGATCGGCGGAGACCGATGGCGAGCGATCGACGGATGCGGCACCGACGGCGATGATCGGTGGCCGACGGCTACCGGCGGCATGAGATAGATGTAGGCGCGGTCGATATGCAATGAATCACGATAATGGTTTGTTATTTGATAAATTGATAATGATAGTTTTTTTCTAAATGGTAAAAATTAGGGGGTATTTTTGGAATAAAAAATCTATAACCAAGGGAATAAAAAAACAAGCTTCTTAGAGGTTTTTCAATTCTCCACTCATAACTCTTTTGCTGATGTGGCATGATATGTCAAGCATCCATTATGATATCATAATCATTCAAATCTTAAATCAAATAAGGTTTTTATTGATAACTTTAAATGGATAATCAAAATTAGGGAGAATAATTCCGAACCAAACGCACCAATCTTAATGGTTAAGTTTTTTTTTTTTTTTTTTTGACAAGGTTACGATTCATCCATCGTAATTCTTACTGATTTTATTAGTTTTTACTAAATTCTGAAACCTTAATTGTTTTAAACTTCAATTCTAATGAAAAAAAATCATATTAAACTAGAAAGTGTAAGTAAATAATCATTCCAATAAGGATCTCGATGATATTTAATTTATCTATGATAAATCAGAACAACCTTCGATCATGTAAAATATCGAGAGAAAAATATCCCCTTTTAATTAAGAAACTATCTTATATAATATTTTAGAAATTTTCAGAAATTTTTTTGGATTCAAAAGGAGTTCATATGATCGTTTAGAGGAAATATTAAAGCCTAAGTAGGTGATTGGGTTAACCTAGGTTAGCCTTAGGTTAAACTTGGGCTAGCTCAACCAACTCGATCAGCCTTTAAATCCCGATACCTAATTTTCTCAGCCGTGATTTTCTTCTCCTCAAATCCCGATCTCGTTCTTTTCCTCTGCTCCCGATCATTATGTAGGATCTCGTTGGAAGCTAGAGGAGGGTGAATAGTTTATTTTCGTTTCTACAAAAAAATTAGCGGAAGCACAAACAAAAACAACAATAATAAAGGAAATGAAAACACAATGCTAACACAAATCCTTTACGTGGTTCGGAGAAAACGCTTCTACTCCACGACGATCCTTAAAGTGGATCAACCCTAAGCAATCTCACTATGAAACTTTCTTTTACAACAACCCTCCTCTTCTTACAAAGGATGAATATGAAGTTTAGAGAGGAGGAGGGAAATTAAAACACTAGAAAGTTTGGAAAATTCATGGAGGCTTGAAAGGATGATCACAAAGTAAGCATTAGCCCTCAAAGCCACCACCAACCCTCTTTTTATAGAGAGAGGGATGTTTTTCCTGTTGGAGCACGATCAGTCGACTGATGTACAACATCAGTCGACTGCCGCTGAAGCCAATGGCTTCTGACGAAGCAAATCCACGGAGATACGCAGCCGCCATTTCCAACGGCTGATCACTTCATTAGTCGACTGATGAAGCGATCAGTCGAGTGATCGCCGCACGGAGTCGAGTGAGACTCTATTTTGTGCCCATCGTCAACCTGATCAGTCGACTGCCGGTATTGGCAGTCGACTGATGGCGACATCAGTCTACTGCCACGACTATGTTGGGGATCGAATGGTCGGCTAGAGGGGGGTGAATAGCCCTCGTTCGTTGGATGTCGTATTTTGCTCGTCTACGAAAACGTTAGCGCAAGCGGAAGCAATAAACTAAGACAAGCAAATAGAAGTAAAACAAAGACAATACAAACACGGAGATATAACGTGGTTCACGGCTACGCCGCTAATCCACGGTCCGATTCGTCCACGGTGAATCACTCCGAAACCCAATCACTATTGGTCTCTCCTTTGCACCAAGCTAGGTGGAGGTAACCTTTACAAACACTCCTCTTACAAATAGAATGGAAATAAGCTTGAGTAAGAGGATGGAAAGCTTTAGGGAACTTTGGGAGAGTATTAGAGCATAAGCATTAGGCTCCCAAACCCTTACCCCCTTCCTTTTTATAGAGGAAGAGGGTTTCTTCCCGTTGACACAGGAAGCGATCGATGCCCTCGATCGGTCGGTGATCCGCGTGTAATGCCCAATAACGGCCGCTTCCACGTTGGATTCCATCTAGCGGTATTGGCATCGGTCGTGATGGGACCATCGATCGATGCTCGATCGATCGAGTGCTCGGTCAGTCGACTCCATTCGTGCGTGCCGCGATTACATCGATCGGCCGCCTTCCTGGCGGATCGGTTGACATCGACTATCGATCATTGCTAATTCCATGGCGATCGTGCCAAACCCTAAACCGGTCTTATACCATCGATCAACCCATCGATTCGAGCGATCATTGCCATGACATGGCGGTCGGCCGTGTCGAAAACCCATCCGACACTTGGCCAAATGGCCAAGTTTCACCTAAGAGCTACCCTTCCCGGGTTACAATCGCTCACTCTCATCTCTTGGAGTCCCTCGCCTTCGAAGTTCTCTTCGTTCTCGGCCACGTCCCTCGGCAGCATCAGGCGCACGACTCTGCAATGCTCCTTCGCGTCTCTTTCCTCGAAGTCTACTTCCTCCGGCTTCACTCTAAGCTTCTCGTCCGACGGTCCCTCGGATGCCCCAAGCGCACGGCTTCCGCAAAGCAATCCTTCACCGACTCAAGGCACGAGTGATGAGATGTGAAACTCACCACGGCTCCATGTGCGAATTACTAAGTCCTGCACGACTTCAACGCACATATCAAATCAACATAACAAACTAACTTAAACCCTTTGCCACACCATCAAAACCATATTACGGCAAGAGATTGCCCTAACAATCTCCCCCTTTTTGATGTGTGACAATCCGTTTAAGTTAGGTAAAAACATTTGATATAAATTTGTAAGGTAAGAAAGCATGTAAACATAAACATTTGATAGCAACATGCAACTCCCCCTTAATCCATGAAACTCCCCCTTAATCTCTTCCCCTATCATAAATAACTTAAACACATTCATTTCTCCCCCTTTGACACCATCAAAAATATGAATACTAAGTTAAGAACACATGGCATCAAGTCTAGTAAAAAGAAAATACCACATGTTGATTGAAAATTGGGATTGACGCTTTCTTGAAGAAATTGAGCCATCGATCATTGTGATTTTCGAATTTCGATTTTTCCGAAATTCAGAAATGCATAAAAAAATTCCAGAAAATTTGAAAAATTATGAAATTTGGGGAACACATTTCATTTAAGTATATCTATCAGGGAAAAATAGTTTTTCATGAAAAATCATTATATTTTCACGTTTTTGCCAAAAATCCAAAAGCTTTAAAAACTACTAGGTTTTGGATCATGATAGTATCAAGTTTAACACCTAGTTTTGGTTCCAATTGTTTCAAAACATGAATACATGGATTTTAAAGTAAGAAATTATTTTGAAAAACTTATGAAATATCCAACCATGATCTTTGGGCAATATGTCTATGAATTAAACATAAGCCTTCCCCATGATTGGTCTATTATTGCTATTTTGATACTTTAAATGACCATCTAAATGCCATAGGCACTAGTGGACATTTGTATCATCCTAACATCTCACCCATGCTAAGTTTGCAATCAAGTTAGCCTATAGTGAGTGTGAGATGCATCCTAGGGGGTATTTGTGCATACTTAACCAATATATTCATGCAATTCTATCATGGTTAAGTATCAACCTAATAATCCTCATGATCATAAAAACATATATGAATGAATTCTACATTATGATCATGAAACTCATGTATTCATCAAATAATAGTCATGCATTAGGTATTTATGATGATAATAAATAAAGTATTACCTAAAGCATGATTTAAACCTATTTCTCATGATAACGTGCCAAACATAAATCATGATTGTACATATACATAGGAATTACATCAATCATCATGATTTAAGCATTATTATCTATTTATGGGTACGTTATCATCACCCAACACTATCTAAAAAAAAATGTCGTCCCGTCATCCTAGGTCAACCAAAATATGATATAGGTTAAGTTCAAATGGTTGACTACCCTAGGGTTATCCTAACCCTTACGGATGGATTTTGGAACCCAAAATAGATTTTTGCCTATGGGGTTCACTAGAAATTCCTTGGGGATCCATTTCTTAGCTATTACTTTGTTTTTGTCTTGTCCCCTAGCAATTAGGCATTTATAGGCTTTCTCATTTTTCTTCTCTTTATATCCTAGGCCCTTCTTGTTAAAACTTGCCCTTTGGCTCCCAATTATCATGTTAAGGATATTGGAGCCTATTGTGAATTTCTCTAGGGCTTTGGTTAGATAATCTACCTTTTTCCTTAATGCCCTATTTTCCTCTATGCATGCATCATTAACATCCAAAGGCATATAATCATGTGAGCATGCATCATCATGGCAAGAAGAAGCATTATCATTTAAGCATGCATTTTCTAGCTTTTGTTCTAATTCCTTAATTTGACTAATCATGCTTTTACTTTTCTTTTTCATGCCAAATAACTCCTTAGTTAAACTAGAAATTATGGAAACTATTTTCTTAGGAGAAGCATTCGTTACCATAGTTTCCATGTCCTCTTCTTCTTCTTCGGATGATGAGGATGTAGAAGCTCCCCCTTCATTTGAGCTTTCCCCACTTGAGCTTGATTCTTCATTTGAGGAGGAGGAGGAGCAATCCGAGTCATGAAGAGCCATAAGTGCTAGGTTGGAGTAGACATGCTCTTCTTCTTCGGATGAGGAGGCGGGGGCAACGTCATCCCATGTCTTGGCTTTGAGTGCCATGGCCTTCCCTTTTCCTTTTTCCTTCTTTTCTTCTTCCTTTTTCTTGCTCCCTTTCTTCTTCTTTTCGTCTTTCTTGCTCTTATTTAGGAGGGGACAATTATCCCTTATATGTCCCTCTCCTTGGCAATTATAGCATTTGACCTTCCCCCTTGGTCTTCTATTCCTATCATTAGATTTATGAAAATGAAAACCTTTTAAAGCCCGTCTTACCCTTCTTACCATATAGGCTTCTTCGGTGCTATCCATGGAGGAGGAGGAAGATGCTTCATCATCGGAGGAGGAGGGGACTTCCATCTTCTTCTTCCCCTTGTTTGCCATCAAGGCTACTCCTCGTGAATTTTGGACTCTAGGCTCTTCTTGTATACCTTCAAGCCTTGTCTCATGAAGCTCCATGGTTGAAAAGAATTCCTCCAAGGTGCTTACTTCTAAGTTCTTGGAGATGTAAAATGAGTCCACCATGGAGCTCCATCTTGAGGACCGGGGAAAGGCATCTATGACCTTCATTACCATATTCCGGTTCGATAGCTTCTCACCTACACTCGTTAGCCCAATCAATATTTCTTTAAATCTAGAATGTAGGGAAGTTACCTTTTCTCCCTTTTCAAGCTTGATATTTGATAATTGGGAGCGGAGGAGATCTCTTCTTGCTAGCTTTGCCTCAAGTGCCTTCATGAAGTTCAACCAACTTCTCCACATCTCCTTGGCACTTGAGCACTCCCTATTCTATTTACTTCGAGGGAGCACATTGTATAGGTGGTGCTTGGCCTTTGAATTTGCCAAGTATTCTTCTCTTTGCCATTTGCTCCACCTAGATTTCTCCAATGGCTCCCATTCTCGTCCTAGGCAACTCAAACCGCTTTTCCATTATTAAAAGGATTTCAAAGTCGGTTTCAAGAGTACCTCCATTCTCTTTTCCACCAAGAGAATTAAAATTCGAGGGTGGATGTTTGAGCCGGCCATTTACTTGTTGAAGTGCTCTCGCGGCGGTTAGTCCTTGAAGAGCGACCTGGCTCTGATACCACTTGTCGGGGATCGAATGGCCGACTAGAGGGGGGTGAATAGCCCTCGTTCGTTGGATGTCGTATTTTGCTCGTCTACGAAAACGTTAGCGCAAGCGGAAGCAATAAACTAAGACAAGCAAATAGAAGTAAAACAAAGACAATACAAACACAGAGATATAACGTGGTTCACGGCTACGCCGCTAATCCACGGTCCGATTCGTCCACGGTGAATCACTCCGAAACCCAATCACTATTGGTCTCTCCTTTGCACCAAGCTACGTGGAGGTAACCTTTACAAACACTCCTCTTACAAATAGAATGGAAATAAGCTTGAGTAAGGGGATGGAAAGCTTTAGGGAACTTTGGGAGAGTATTAAAGCATAAGCATTAGGCTCCCAAACCCTTACCCCCTTCCTTTTTATAGAGGAAGAGGGTTTCTTCCCGTTGACACAGAGCAAATGATCGATGCCCTCGATCACCGATCGATCCCGTAGCCGCTGCCCAATAACGGCGCTTTCGCGTTGGATTCCATCTATCCAGATTGGCATCGACCGACCGATGGGACCATCATCGACCGATGCTCGATCATCGAGTGCTCGAGTCGACTCCATTCGGTTCGCAGGCATACATCACGATCGCCTTTTCCCGGCGATCGCTGCCGACATCACGATCGCTTGGCAGTTCCATGGCGATCGCTGCCCTAAACCGGTCTTATACCAATGATCAACCCATCGATTAGCGATCATGATCGCCATGACATGGCAATGACCGTGTCGAAAACCCATCCGACACTTGGCCAAATGGCCAAGTTTCACCTAAGAGCTACCCTTCCCGGGTTACAATCGCTCACTCTCATCTCTTGGAGTCCCTCGCCTTCGAAGTTCTCTTCGTTCTCGGCCACGTCCCTCGGCAGCATCAGGCGCACGACTCTGCAATGCTCCTTCGCGTCTCTTGCCTCGAAGTCTACTTCCTCCGGCTTCACTCCAAGCTTCTCGTCCGGCGGTCCCTCGGATGCCCCAAGCGCACGGCTTCCGCAAAGCAATCCTTCACTGACTCAAGGCACGAGTGATGAGATGTGAAACTCACCACGGCTCCATGTGCGAATTACTAAGTCCTGCACGACTTCAACGCACATATCAAATCAACATAACAAACTAACTTAAACCCTTTGCCACACCATCAAAACCATATTACGGCAAGAGATTGCCCTAACAGACTAGGCAGTCGATTATTCATCAGCTTTTCAGCCTGACTCAGTCGAGCACCCTAACAGTCGACTGATACATCGTATCAATCGACTTATACTCATCAAGTATGAATAATTCATACTTGAATTTACCCCCTAGACCTAGACTCAACCTTCTAGCTCTTCCTTAAGCCTTGCGCCTCCATGATCCCTTCGAGTCCGCGACTTGTTCATCTTTTGCGCTTTGCTTCCAAGAGTTTCCTTCGGTTTTGTCATGTCTTGGGTTTCCCTTTGCCAAAGTGTGCTTGGACTTTACGCTGCCAAGACTACATACTTGGACTTACGCTACCAAGACTTGCCTTTGGACTTCCTTTGCCAAGATCACACTTGGACTTTGCCTTTACCAAGTCTTCATACTTGGATTTTCCTATTACTTAAACACGTTCACAATTAGATCACAAAGCATTGCCTGACTTAAATGATTATCCAAACATCAAAATATATAAATGCTTGGGGAATTGTTGCACCAACAATCTCTCCCTTTTTGATGTTTGACAATCATTTAAGTTAGGTCTTTAAAACATGCACATAATCATATTTCCAATATGAATTCTATCTTTAGACATTCATGCACATAATCATATTTCCATCATATTTTCAATATGAATTCTAACTTAAACATTTATGCACATAATCATATTTCCATCATATTTCCAATATGAATTCTAACTTAAACATTTATTCTCCCCTTTTGACATACATCAAAAAGAGAAGAATACATAAATTTACATAAAAGAGTGAAATTTATTGTATCTTGAACTAAGGTATAAAGTTGAAGTTAAGCTCCCCCTCAATCCAAGATATGGTTTATGATGAATGAATAACTTGTGGAACAAAGCCTAACAAGATATGGTTTGGATTGAAGGTTAAATCCTAACTTTGCACCAACAATATAAGTTTAGGGATGAAAAGATATATATAATGAAACTCCCCCTAGAACATTGCATCAAACAGTCCTAAAAACTTAGTTATACTGAAGATTATCATACCATAGTTTTAGGAAATTCAAAGATACATTTAAATCCAAGAAATAGAGCTTTTTATCAGAAAACACAGTGTATCAGTCGACTAATTTCTGATTCAGTCGACTGCTATGCTTGAAAACCGAATTTCAGCCTTTTCAGTCCAACTTCAGAAATACGTTAGAAATTCTAGAAACCTCGAAAAATCACAAAATTTTGTGTACACATTTCTGAAATCATTTTTTATCAAGGAAAAATAATTTGAAAAATATATGTTTTCCAGATTTCAAGATTGATACAAACTTGAAAACTAACAAAAGTTCTAATGTTTTTGCAAACTTTGTATCACTTTTGTGTTTCACTTGAAAACTATTTTTCAAAGTTTGATAAACATAGTTTAAATTATGTTTTATTTGACATTTCCAATCATATTCCTGGAGCTATATGCACATCAATTGTGTATAAGTCTTCCCAATGATTGGTCCAATGAAGGATTAATGTCTCTAGATGGCACTTTGGTCCATAGTAATACATCATAACAAGCATGATGAACCAAGTGCATCTTCCTAACATATCACATGTTGTCTAAATGACTCAATACAAAACTCATGGTTTCTTAGGTGTATTGTGAGATGCTTAAAGGTATAAATCCTAGGATTTCTATAGGATCATGCAAGCCTACACCTTTATTCAACTAAGCACATCCCAAGTTCTCTCCTAAGTGATGAAAATTCTACTTCGAGGAGAGCCTTGATAAAGATGTCGGCTAGGTTGGACTTGGATTCAATGTAATTATGCTCAATGTCTCCCTTAGCCACATGATCTCTAATGAAGTGATGTTTCACTTCAATGTGTTTTGTTCTAGAGTGATGCACCGGATTTTTGGTCAAATTTATGGTGCTCACATTATCATAAAATACTTTCATGTTGGAGTAAGATAGCTCATAATCCTCTAAGATATGTTTCATCCATAGTAGTTGAGCTACACAACCACCCATAGCCACATACTCGGCCTCGGTGGTGGATAGGGCAACACAAAGTTGCTTTCTACTACTCCAACTAACTAGGGAGGACCCAAGGAATTGACATCCACCACTAGTACTCTTCTGATCCAATTTGCAACCGACATAATCGGAATCGGTGTACCCAACTAAATCAAAAGACCTAGTCCTAGGGTACCATAGTCCTACATTTAGTGTGCCTTTAATATATCTTAAGATTCTCTTACCGACAACTAAATGTGATTCTTTGGCACATGATTGATACCTAGCACACATACCCACCGCAAATAATATATCGGGTCTACTAGCGGTTAGGTATAAAAGGCTACCAATCATACTCCTATAGAGTGTAAGGTCAATTTGTTTTTCTTCATGATTACTATCTATTTTTGTATTTGTTGCCATTGGAGTTGAAACTACCTTAGCATTTTCCAAACCAAATTTCTTAATCATTTCCTTAGCATATTTGGTTTGGTAAATATAAATTCCTTCACTTGTTTGTTTGACTTGTATCCTAGGAAGAAATTTAGTTCCCCAACTAGACTCATCTCAAACTCATTTTCCATATTCTTAATAAAATCTTGAAGAAGTTTATCATTTGTTGACCCAAAGATAATGTCATCAACATATACTTGGGCTACAAAGATGTCCTTTGATGTTGACTTTATAAATAGAGTTTGATCTATACTACCCCTCTTAAAGTCCTTAGAGATTAAGAAAGGTGATAATCTTTCATACCAAGCCCAGAGAGCTTGTTTCAAACCATACAAAGCTTTCCTAAGCTTGTATACATAGTTTGGATAGTCCATATTCTCAAACCCGGGAGGTTGTTCTACATATACCTCTTGCTTAATGAACCCATTTAGGAATGCCGATTTAATATCCATTTGATGGAGTTTGAAACTCATATAAGAGGCATACCCTAATAGGATCCTAATAGACTCTAACTTAGTAACCGGGGCATATGTTTCATCATAGTCAAGTCCTTCAACTTGATTAAAGCCTCTTGCAACTAACCTTGCCTTATTCCTAGTAATATTTCCTTGGTCATCTAGTTTGTTCCTAAAGACCCATCTTATAGTAATGATGGTATTGCCATTAGGTCTAGGAACTAACTCTCATACTTGACTCCTTTCAAATTGAGCCAATTCATCTTTCATTGCTGAGATCCAATCCGGATCAAGTAATGCATCTTTGATTGTTTTGGACTCAATTTGGGAGATTAGGGCTATATGACTAGAGGGATCCCTATGAAATGACCTAGTCCTAACTCCTTGAGATAATTCACCTACAATTTGATCTAGAGGGTGATTTTGATGAACTCTTATTGTTCTAGGAGGTGTATTAAATTGAGTTTCATCATGATTATCCTCAATTCTTCTTTCATCATCGGAATCACCTCTTACTCCCCCTTTATTCAACTGTCCCCCTTGATCATTACCCCCTAAAGTTAAATCTTAAAATTTTTAGGTAATTTCTTGATTTTAGTCATTGATATCATCGTCAATGGAGAATTTCCTAGGGTATGTATTAGAGGTTTCATCAAATTGGACATTTGAAGATTTCTCAATCTTTTGAGTTCTTTTATTATAAACTCTATACCCTATATTAGTGGATGAGTATCCAACTAGGATTCCCTCATCCGCTTTGGACTCAAATTTGTCTAGGTTGTCTTTGGTGTTTAAAATATAAACTTTGCATTCAAAGACCTTAAAATAGTGAATTGTTGGGGTTGTACCATTCCACAATTCAAATGAGGTTTTTCCTAAAAATCTATGAATTAACACCCTATTTTGGATATAGCAAGCGGTGTTAACCACTTCCGCCCACAAGTAGTTAGGTAAAGAGTATGCATTAAGCATAGTCCTAGCCGCTTCTTGTAGAGCACGATTCTTCCTTTTCACAACCCCATTTTGTTGGGGTGTTCTAGGACAAGAAAATTCGTGCTTGTACCCTTGTTCTAGGCAAAAGGTTGAGAAATTAGAATTATCAAATTCTTCACCGTGATCACTACGGATCCGGTTGATTTTGAGTTTTCTTTCATTCTTTACTCTCTTGCTAAATCCTATGATTATTCCTAGGGTTTCATCCTTATTTTTCATGAAAAATACCCAAGTAAATCTAGAGAAATCATCTACTATTACTAAGCAATATTTACTACCAATCATGGAAGGGGTACTATAACAATCAAATAAGTCCATATGCAATAGTTCTAAAGGTAAAGCAGTATGTTAGTGCCTATAAGATCCACATATCTCCACAATGGTATGATATTGTCCATTTTAGGCCTAAACTCTCATGGTTTTGTTTTTGGACTTTACCCAAAAGGCCCCATACAAATGGAGATATCTTTTTCATTTTATAAGCACATGATCTTTTCCATGTCTTACCAATGTGGGACTTTGATTGTATTTCCAATACTCCAACAATCCCCCCCTCAAACGAAGGACCATATCAACCCCCTCGCTTCATATCGCCCTCGAAGGACATCCTCGCTTGATGTCCGATCTCAACCCACCAAAGACTTTCGCTAACTGCGTCTCACACCTACCGACTTCTTGCCAATTGTCCAGCCATTCTGGCCCAACTGGACTTCCTGCCAATTGTTCGGTCCTTCTGACCCAACTGGACTTCTTGCCTGGTGTTTGGTTCTCTTGATCTGAACATGGGAGCTCAACTTCCTTTGTTCGAGGTTCATGGTTTGACATGGACCATGGCTCTGATATCAATTGTTAATGCCTATAAGATCCACATATCTCCATAATGGTATGATATTGTCTACTTTGGGCCTAAACCCTCATGGTTTTATTTTTGGGCTTTACCCAAAAGACCTCATACCAATGGAGATATCTTTTTATCTTATAAGCACATGATTTTTTCCATGTCTTACCAATGTGGGACTTTGATTGTATTCTCAATACTCCAACACATTACCCCACTCGCGATTCTCTTCTTCCCTGTGCTCCATTATCGTCGCCTCTTTCTCCCGATCTTGGCGGCAACGAGCTCCTTCAGCCGTCGAGTTTGCCTCGGCGCATGGGACGACCTCCACGGTCACCGAGCCAACTCGTCGTCTATCGCTGCCCTTCATCCCTCCATCGGCGGTTTGCAAGCTCTATCTAGTGACTTTCCTTCTCTGCAGTGTTTCGATCCAGGTCATCACATCTCAAACTGATTGATATTTTTTCTCCTCTGTTTTCTGCTCTGCGGTGAAGGCTTGCCTGCTCGCGAGCCGATCTTGAGACCAAGAGGCGAGCTGATGATTGTTCATCCCTGTGGCAAATAACATCTCTGCCTGATCAAAGGTGGGTTGCAAAGTCATCGTCGGTTGATAGTTCGAGTGTTCCTCACCAAGGACGAAGAGGAGATTGATCTTTAGTGTTTCGTTTGGTTCTTTCTATGTGCAGTCGTCATCGTGAGTTTGATCTTGTGAAACAGGGTTGGAGGGTTTTTGTGGCTATTTTTTGTGGATCCCAACTACGGCAAGTTCCAATGGCCCTTACTTGGTTGTGTTCTACCGATCTCCACCGCCACAACCTCCGAAGATTTCTTATTTGCGATCAAGGTTGCATTGCAGTGGGTTTGTTCCTTCGGATAGGCTGTGAACAATTGTAACATCACGATGTAAGTGTGCATTTGGTAGGGATTATGTGATATCTAAGATATCTTGTGATTGTTAGGGGATGAAGATGAGTTGAATTGGGTTTTGCCTTTAATTTGGTTGTTTGATGCAGATTAGATACCCTAAATTGGAGCAAGAAGTTGTGGTTGAATGAAGTGGTGTTAGGTAAGCTTGGATTTGGATTATTGATGGATGTATGCTACGTTCTACAGTTAATTGTTAGTTTAATAAGTAATCGTTGATGAATTGTATAGGTGTAGCTTGTTATGTGATTAGATTCACTGGTATAAATGAATGATGTTGATCGATGCAGATTGGGTGCTATTAGGTGGACAAGGAGGTTGTGCAATTAAGGCATAACCAGGTGAGTTTGGATCTTAATGCTTATGAATATATATTACTGTGATAGAAGATGTTGTTTTGATTCGAAGTGGATGTGTGATAACTTTGCAATAGGATATTAAAGCAAAGTTATTTGTGAAGTATATTGTAGGTGGAATCTGATTAAGGGGTTATTGAGGTTAATCGAGTAGGTATTGACATTATTACTGAGTGTATGTTAAACTTGATTATATGTTGTATTTTTGGTTACAGGTATTTGATTCGAGGTAGATTCATGGACGCGAAGGTTATCAGCATGATCTATATATCAGGTGGGTAATATTTCTACCCTTGTTAGGTAGTTGATAATTTTAGTGCATGATAGTTTATATTAATGAATTCATTACTTTGACTCCACTCTTATTATTCCGTTGCTTGATACTTAGTCTTTGTACTTTGAGATGCTCAGTTGTTATCTCTATATTTCGGTCATCATGGTTATGGATTACAAATGCTATGATATGTGGACCTATGTGTATGTAGTTGAGTAGGTTGTAGACTTCAATTGTGTCATCAGGATAAATCTCCTGGGGGTGAGTGATGTTGTCAATGTGGAGTTGATTGTTGGATCATATTTCTTTACATTGTGTGTCTGTTATGGATCATGGATATGTGTATGGTTGTATGGATTATTGATAGTGGGTTGCTACGGACTAGAGGCCCTAGCATAATTGATTGTCGATAGTGGGTTGCTATGGACTGGAGGTCCTAGCATGGTTGATTGTCAATAGTGGATTTCTACGGACTGGAAGTCTTAGCATGGTTAACTGTTAGTTGTTATAACCCTCTGTGTGATAGAGAGAGTGTTGTGGAGATATGTATGTGTGGTTGTGCATTCATTCCATTTACATGCATGCTGACGACCTGGTCTCCCTTGTGGTTAAGAGGGTTGTCAGTCATCCTGCCTCTACAGTTACTCATTGTAGTAGTAGTTGGTGTGAGAGTAGTGCATCTGTTGTGCCACACTCGGCCATTATTGATGGTGGTAGTTGAAGTTGCATGTAGTTTGTCCTGGGTGTGTAGTACTCGACCACTCATGGGTAGTGACAGTCGAGTGAGAAGTAGCAGGGATCTTCGTTGTATAGCTTATAGCTCTTTAACTTATCGATACTTATTCATACTGCCCACTCGGCCACTCGAGAGTAGTGGTTGTTGTTGAGTTGGGACAGTTATAATGTCGTGTCACCTAGGCTACACTGGGGTCATGGTAGCGAGTGGGGTGTGCAGGCATGACCATGCATTTGTATTGTCATGTGTGAGAGCATTTGCATATATATACATATACATATATTTGTGTATATATGTGTGTGAGTGTGATCAGTATATATAGATACAATCTATATATGCTTGTTGTATCATTGCATTTGATTGTGCTATGTTTGCTGCATATAGTTGTACATCATCTTGCATGTTATTTGCATGATTTATACTGTTGTGTGTGAGATACTAGTGTATGGGTTGGACCGGACTGTTGTACGCCTATGATCAATATCATGATGTTGTATAGGGTTGATTAGGTTCATTGATGATGTTGCTTATAGGTTCATAGGGCAGTGTGCTGATTACATGCTTAGTGATGTTCTTTCATATTGTATGGGTTATATTGAGACTTTTGTGTTCAGGTTGTATGAGTTGCAGTGTGACAGAGCTCCAGGTATGTCAGTATATTACGTTATATACAGTTGATCAGTTGGTTCGTTTATGCATTGATTATATTTATACTGATAGTTATTTGTTATTACCTTTAAGACTGTATGTCCGTTGATCTCCGTATGTAAACCTGTAGATATTCATTTGTATAGCTGTTGATCTCTATATGTTATATGTTGTTCATGCACTATCTTTTATATTACTGTTGAGTCTTGTACTCACCACCACAAACTCTGGGTTTTCTTGTCGTCCAGGTAATAGGTAGAAGATTTCTTGGATGCTTGGAGCACCACTAGCTGATCTCATCTCACCTTGAGTATTTGGATTGTAATCCATATTGACGTTGTATTACTTCGGATTGTGTGTTTTGGGATTTTATCTTATGTTGTTCCGTATTTTTGCTTTATGGTTGTGTTGTATGTATTTGACTTTTATCATGGATTTAGATGGATATTGGTTCCGATTATGATTCCTTGTTGTGTCAAGTCGTATCGGTACGCAACTATTTGAGTCTTTGTATCTTTATTATTTATCAGTATATTCCACTGTGATTTATGATTTTTTTGTGATAGTAGCTATTTGAGCAGTGTATTAGTATTATATCTTATATTGTCACAAAAAGATACCGTCCGATTGATAGACATATATATTCTATGGGCGTGACAAATCATCTAAAGAAGCACTAAAAATTTTAAGTTTCAAAATATTTTATTTTAAAATTATTTATTTTTATTAAATATTTTTAAAAAATTGTTTTTCTATCTGAAAAAATACATATAAAATATAACTTTTCAATAAGGTGGTTATTATGAACTATTGAAACGACATATTATAACGAAACACTTGACTAAATTAGGAGTCAAAATATTTTCAAAGTATAATTTTTTAGATTTTCATTGATGGGTAAAGACATCAATTTTAATTTATTTAAATATTTTAATATTAAATCAAGAGAATTATTAATTAGATTTAAAAAAATATTAATTTTGGATCTAAATATATATTTAAAGATGTTATTACTGCTAAATATATTTTTCGAAATGTACTCAACTCGAGTATATAGTCGTTCGATATTATCATCAAGCAGTCAAATTTTAATTGCAATTCGATCGGTATCAAAATTCGATCGGAATGTGACCAGAATTCGATCCAATCACGACCACCAACGGTTGCAATGTTGATAGTCATGATCGGGTCGGATTTCAGCTCGATCACGGCTCGAATCCGACCCGATCGCAATTGCAATCGAGCGCGATGTCATGACTGTGATTAGGGCGAATTTTGATCATGATCCAACCCAAAAGCGCGTGGTCATGAGCCTGCTGCTGGCAACGAGGACGACATCGACAATCTAACAGGTTCAAAGATTGACTATAACGCGCTAAAGGAAAATAATATGTATTCTTATTTACTGTGCAATATATATAGTGCATGTCACTGTGATGCGCAGCATAATATCGTTGTGATTAATTACTATTCACCGAGTAATCATGGACATATTATATTGCGCATCCACGATCCCATTGTAGACGGGCAACGAAACATATATATATATATATATATATATATATATATATATATATATATATATATATATATATATATATATATATATATATATATATATATATAATCAAGTCAAGCACACACGCTTATAATATATTTATTCTTAGGAAAATAAGAATTAATTTTAAAATATTTTAACATCATTTAATAATATTAGTTTTATATCACAAAGTATTAAGAAACTTAAATTGCATTGTCAACGTTTAAAAATATCGAAATCATGTAGGTAAGTTTCAAAATTATCAAATCGCATATCTCTTTCCAAAATTACCCCTTCTCTCTTCCGTGTGTTCGTCTCGTGCTCATCCAAATCGAAATAACGCTCCGGTACCGCAAACTTCAAGCCACGTTGCCGCAACTCCGAGTCGTGTCATCGTAAAACGACGAAGAAGAAAATCCGAACAAATGACGGTATGCAGGCGAAAGGCGAAGGGTGAAGGTAAGTACGACTGTGTATTTTCTACACCAATTGTGTTTCCATCGGTGCACCACTCCACTCCGCGTCATTTTTCGATCACTTCTGACGAACAGTGCACCTTCTTCTTGAAAAGGTAACCCTAAAATCACTCCAAATCTCCTAACCTTTCATTTTTTTTTGTTTCCGACAGTCTACACCAACCCTTTGGCGGTTCTCTATACACAAAGCTTTAGCGACTCTATAATTTCAAAACCTTTAAAGTATAAAATACTATTCTGGCAGCTCCAAAACTCAAAGCATTTTAGAAAAAATTCTAAAGTTTCTAAAATTTTATCGAGGGCGAAGCTTTAAGTTCTAATCAACTCAATATGTATGTTTACTTATACCAAATTGTAAATGTAAATGTATTTTTCTTATCTATAGATTAGCATGACTAATTGTTTTAACTCGTTTTGCAATTAGACTTCCATGGTTTCTATTATTGTTTAGGTATTTTTAAAGTCATTACATGAATTAACATTTTAAATAGTAATATAAAGTGAGATTATGATTTAGAAGTTGTTTGTTGCTATAATGATAAAGCCTAAAATGTCATAGTAGAATTTTAAAAAGATACACATATTATGATATATTGACCTCTTCCACCAGACAGAGTGATTTGTAAATATTCACAAGCTTAACATATTACTTTTCACAATATTATTAATTTCTGAATATATCAATGCAGGGATGATGAAATTTGTGATGACATGCTATTAGTTATGATGGAGTCTATTGATTCAGAAATAGAGAACCGACACCAACACTTATGTGATAATCCAAATATAAGTATGAGTGCTACCAATATGATATCTTCAATTTTCTCTAGTGGTGTGGTGAATACTGGAGAGACCACCAATTACATTTTCAATTTGAATGAACAAGTGCCGCTTAGTATTGAGGAAGACCCAAGTCATACTAGTACAGGTTTGGAAGATTTATTTGAGGATACGTGGTATGAACAAGAATTTAATGACGATAGAATGGAAGTCGAAATTCAAAGGCATGTATCAGAGGATGATTACTTAGCAAATGATATGCACTATTCGTTAAGTGAGCCAATGAATACTAACGAATATAGCGATCTTGAAGAGGAATTTTCAATAGGTGAAGATCCATATATAATGAACTCACTTGTTCCAGTGCAAATACTTGAACCAGTGGACCATAGTGAATTTTTTGTTAGTTAGGTAATGTATTTTTAACTTTCTCAATATTAATTTAATTCAACTATAGTATAGTAACATAAATATTTATTATAGGTTTACACAATGCAAAAATATTTTAAAGTCGCACTTGCTGAGTATGCTATGAAAAGACGATTCATATACAAGATTAAGGACACAAAGGAAAAGTAGAGTTAAAGCAATTTATCGGGGAGAAAATTTCACACGGACAATAATTGCAATAGGAGATATTAAGTTCATAGTTACAAATTATTTACAATATCACCAGTGCAGTCTTTCCTTGAATATGACTGATCATCCTGCATACACATCTTCTTTTATAGCTTCTCAGATTGAAAGTCATTTTATATCATCAGATAAGTATAGACCTATAAACATACAGAGAGAGAGATGCAATCATGATTTGGAGTGCACATATCATATAGAAAAGCCTATTATGCACATCAAAATGCTCAAAATAAAGTGGTAGTTGATTTTGATAAGGATTATGGTGATCTCCCTAGATTTTTACGTGAGCTAAAATATAGAGACCCAGAAATATATGTTACATTGAAATCAAATAGTTATTATAATTTTCAACGATGTTTTTGGGAATTTGGTGCATGTGGAAGAGTTTTTAGAATATATATTCGGAAACTAATTGGAATTGATGCAACACACTTAAGAGGCAAGTATCCTGGTGTTTTATTGATGGTCACATCAATAGATGACAATGGAAATCTACTTCTAGTTGCCTTTGCAATTGCTGAGGTAGAGTATAGTCTAGCTTGGGAGTGGTTTTTAAACCATCTAAAGATATTTCTTACAGTTGATCCATCAAGTATGACAATTACATCTGATAGACATCGTGGACTATTATCTACAATGAGTAAAGTATATCCTACTGCTCACCATGGATTTTATTGCTATCACATATCTTGTAATATGGTTACAGATACACGTGACAGACCTGCACTAGGATTGTTTTGGGCAGCAGTCAGAGCAAATATAATTATACAATATTATCAAATAATACAGACTATGTCAGAAAGACATGCAGATGCTTATAAATGACTGCAAAATATAGAACCTAACAAATGGGCCAATGTATATTTTCCTGATAGAAGGTACTCAATGCTGACAATGAATTATTCTGAAAACTTGAATACATTATTCAAGGACACTCGAGAACTCACAATTACAAAACTAATAAACAATACATAAAGAAAGGTTGCACAATGATTTTATAATCATAGGGAGGAAGTGTCTAATTTTACTGGAGTATTGATGTCATTTGGTACGAAGGAAATTGACACTAGGAGACAAAGAACTGGATCATATGCAATATTTTCATATAATAGAACAGAAATGGAGATACAAAGTTTAGGATCCTCCTATATAGTTGACATGGAAAGTCATAAATATGATTGCGGTGATTTTCAAATTTCAGGGTTCCCGTGCTCACACGCTATTGCGGTGTGTTCTTATAGGAATATGTACCCATATTAGTATTGTGAGAATTATTTCTTATTTAAAACTTGGAAAAGTATTTACATGGATCAAATTTATCCTTGTATAAGTAAACAATATTAGGTAAAGCATGAGTCTTGACAATTGGAAAGTCCAAGCATGGGTCTTAGCATTTGGAAAGTCCTACATGGAGTTGACATTTGGAAAGTCCAACGGTGTGATATTGGTGGCGTAAAGTCCAAGCTATAATCTTGGTGGCATAAATCTAATGTTTGGCGGTGTAAAGTCCAAGTGTGTGTCTTGGGAGGGTAAGCACAAATGTATCTTAGCAATATAGACCCAGTTAGCATGACAATAGCCGATGGAAGCACTTGAAGGCTAACGTATGGATGAATAAGTCATGGATGACTTGGAGGGATCTGATAAGCGTGAGGATGATAGAAGTGGCTAGAAGGCTTAAGCCTAGACTAAGGGTAGTCTATCTAGTATGAGGAGATCATACTTGGGTTAAACCTCATGTTTTAGATTTATTAGTCGACTGGGGTTATGGACCAGTTGACTGGTCAAGTATTTTGACACTTGACAGCCTAATCGACTCTGAGCAGTAGACTGTGTTAGTACCTATAAGATTCATATATCTCTACAATAATATGATATTGTCCACTTTGGACCTAAGCCCTCATGGTTTTGTTTTTGGGCTTTTCCCAAAAGGCTTCATCCCAATAGAGATATCTTTTCATCTTATAAGCACATGATCTTTTCCATGTCTTACAAATGTGGGATTTTGATTGTATTTTCAACATTCTCAACAATCCCCCCCTCAAACGAATGACCACATTGGGCCTCCCCTTAAGCCTATCCCTTCTTGAAGGACTTCCTCTACTTGATGTCTGATCTTCAATCCACCAGGACTTCCTGCCAATTGTCTGGTCATCCTGACCTAATTGGACTTCTTACCTGGTGTTTGGTTCTCTTGATCCAGACATGGGAGCTCACTTCCTTCGTTCGAGGTACATGACTTGACATTAATCATGGCTCTGATACTAATTTTTAGTGCTTATAAGATTCACATATCTTCACAATGACATGATATTGTCTACTTTGGGCCTAAACCCTCATGGTTTTATTTTTGGGATTTACCCAAAAGGCCTCATCCTAATGGAGATATCTTTTCATCTTATAAGCACATGATCTTTTCTATGTCTTACCAATATGGGACTTTGATTGTATTTCCAACACTCTAAACAGACTGGGGTTATGACCAGTCGAATGGTCAATCATTGACTGACACTCGACTGCAGCTACGTGTCACATGCAATCAACTGCCAGCTTTGGGCAGTCGACTGACCTTGATTAGTCGACTTCCATGGAGGGCAGTTGACTGTTTCTTGCGGCCATGATCACAGAAAGTTCCAGAGTCGACTGATCAATCGACTATCTGTGCATCAGTCGACTGCTATGTATTCGTTGGAGTTTTTCCAGCATGGATATAGTCATTGTGAGACAACGACATGAAGGCCAGTTGACTGCTGGGTAAGAGCAGTCGATTGAAAGACGAAAATCAGCTCGAGTTGCAATTTATAAGGAGCATAAAGAGGAGGATTTTGGCCAATGGTTCTTGGAGAGATTTGAAGGGGAATAGTTGATACTTTCCAGTCCTTAAAAGCCAATCCAAAGTAATCAACAAGCAAGAAATTAAAAGATCTCTTGTAAATTTTTCTTTACGTCGTTTGTTGTATTTCATTTGTATTTGCTTGTATTATCTTGTATTGCTGTTGTAATCACTTGTACGAGGTTTCTTCACCTACGGTGTGTTGGTGCAATCGACCCTGGTCACGATTGACAAGACTCGAGTTTGACTCGAGCAGTGTTTTGATGTTTGACGATGAGTTTGGCCATTGTTTGACAATTGGTTGACTATATGGTTGACATGGGATTGACCATATGATGGAGAAGTCCAAGTGGGACACTTGGCATGAAAACCCAACATGGGTTGGCATGGAAAGTCCAAGGGTGTAGTCTTGGCCACGTAAATCCAAGTGGTTAGTCTTGGCGGTGAAAGTCCAAGTCATGGGTACTTGGTATTTGGGAAGTCCAAGGGTTGATATTGGCGGCATAAAGTCCAAGGGTAAAATCTTGGCAGCATAAGTCCAATGGTTGATGGCGTAAAGTCCAAGCGTGTGTCTTGATAGCATTAGCCCAAATGTGCCTTGGCGGTATAGACCAGCATAGTATGACAATAGCCGATGGAAGCACCTAAAGGCTAGCGTATGGATGAACAAGTCATGGATGACTTGGAGGGATCCGATAGGCGCGAGGCTGATGGAGGTGGCTAGAAGGCTTATGTCTAGACTAAAGGTGGTCTAGCAAATATGAAGACATTATACTTAGGGTAAATCTCATGGTTGAGGTGTAGCAGTCGACTAGGGTTATGGACTAGTCGACTGGTCAAGTGTTTTGACACTTGGCAGTCGAGTCGACACTGAGCAATCGACTAGGATTATAACCAGTCGACTGTCGTGAGTCGACTGGTGTTCGACTATGACAAGTGGCCTTGGTAGTCGACTGCAAGCATTGGGAAGTCGATTGACCATGAGCAGTCGACTGCCATGGAGGGCAGTTAACTGCTGATGGTTTTGGTTGCGAGGACAAAATGCTCGGTAGCCGATTAAGCAATCGGCGACGGGCTTGAGTAGTCAATTGCTAGAAATGGTAGTTGATTGCCAATGTATCCGTTGACTGGAATATCGACGTGGATTAAGTCATTGTGAGACAATGACTACAGGAGCAGTCAACTGATGGGTATGAGTAGTCGATTGCTATATAGAAATCAACTTGAGTTGCAGCTTTAAAAGGAGCATGAAGGGGAGAATTTTTACAGTGATTTCTTAGGCGATTTGAGGTGATTTGCTGGTGCAAATCAGGGTCTTCAAGTGTGATCCAAAGCAATCAACAAGCAAGCATTCAAGTTCACATTTGTAAAGTTTTCTTTACGTTGTTTTTGTGTATTTACTTTTATCTCTTTCTTATTGTTGTAAGATCACTTGTACGAGGTTTCTCCACCTCCGACATGTTGTCGAGAAAGAGGTTATTGAGTAGTGCTGTGTACATCACTAGAGCTCATTATCGAGCTCGCCCCGTGGAGTAGGAACTATGGTTCCGAATTACATTACATCGTGTGTATTGTTGTGCTTGTATTTTTGTTTATGCTTTTCTATTATTTCCGCTGTGTACTAATCAAATTGTAGCAAGCACACAATCAAATCGATCAACGAACAAAAACATGCCATTCACCCCCTCTAGTGTTTACCGAAGTTCCTACAATTGGTATCAGAGCTGGGAGCTCTTCTACGGATTAACAACCGAGAGCAAACGCACTAAAGGATGGAGATGTCGAATGATGGACTTGGATGGGACATCAACACTCCAGTTCCATATGCGTTCCATGGACAAAAAGACTTCAATCAATGGAAGACAAGGATTGAAGACTTTACGATGATGAGGAACTTCGAAGATTGTCCCATCTTGATGGATGAATTCGAAATTCCAAGGGGTCCAAAAGGAGGATATCTCAAGAAGAAGAGGTGGACCCAAGACTAACTCCGGAAATCCGAAATAAATGACAAGGTAATTGATATGTTAGTTGATTTAATACCTAACGATTTATTATCCAAGATAGTTGAATTTCAAGATGCCAAGGATCTATGGAAAAAATTGGCAAAGCTTCACGAAAATCTCAAACTGACACAAGAAGAAGAAAACTCATCCTCACAAGAAAGTGAGGATTCGGAGGTTGAGAATGAATCAACATCCGAGGAAGAATTGGAAGGAATCGAAGAAGCCTCCACCTCTAGGATTGAGGGGGAGGAGAGAATTTCCACTCTGAAGCAAAATCAAGAAGTAGCCTCCACCCCCGGAAGAAATGATGAAAAAAATCAAGAGGCTTCCACCACCATTGACCTAGGTAACTCAAGTGCCTTAATAAATAATAAAAATCATATTATGTATTTTGAGTGTAGGGAATATGGGCACTATAAGAGCAAGTGCCCTAAGAAGGTCAAGAAGGCTCAACCGACACCAAAGGTCAAGGATGTCGGTGTCCCCACTAGGAAAAGAAAGGAGAATGTAATGTGCTTCAAATGCCAACAACGAGGATACTACTGAAGTCAATGCCCTAGAGGGAGAAAGCAAACCAGGGGACAAAAAGGAGCATCACATGTAGGGGAAGCTTTTAAAGCAAACCCTAAGGTAAAATTTAGTAATGCACCTTCCTTATTCTATAATGAAAAGCATACTTTTAATACTCTTGCAATTGTGCATAATCATAAGGAGCATGCTAAAAATAATAGATTTTATTGCCTAGGTGCTAAGAGTGATAATTTTAGAACTAAGAAAAAATTTAGAACTAATAACTCTAGACCAATTCTACCTAGGGAGTCAATTAGGAAGGTAGAGGATCATTTAGACATTAACCTTAAGAAGGGTAGGCATATGCCTAAAAGGAAAGACAATGCCCAAAGACAAAATAAAAAATAAAAAATTGGGCAATTAGAATTAGAAAACTAAGCATTGAGGTTAAGGCTTGAGAAACTTGAAAAGACCATAGCAAAAATGACAAACTCATTTAAGAGGTCTAATGGTCAAAACCTGGGTCTAGGAGGCAAGGCTCATCTATGGGCAAGAAATGTTTGGGTCACAAACCTAAGCCCAAGGAGACCTACCATAATGTTTCATTTGATTATAGAACTCAACCTATGTCTAGGAAAGCCAAGGTTACTAGGGAAATTATCCCTAAGGGTAACCATGAAGTGTGTCTAGCGGCTAAGGTTTCAAGAAAACATAGGGAAGCCACTAAGAAGGTTACATAGGGAGTTACCCCTAGAGTTAACCTAGGTAAGACTCAAATGACCAAGGCTTTTAAGCTTAGGAGGGTCATTAGAAAGGTACCAAGGGAGGTCATCCCTAAGGAATACCTAGTAAACCCAAGGAGCTCCAATAGATTTTGGGTTCCTAGGAGCGTGATCGATTCACACTAAATGGGTTAGGTTGTGTCAACCTTGAATGAATGAGTAGTTAACCCAACCATAGCAAAGTTGTCATTTTAGGACATTTCCAAGGTTATGGGATACTTTGGAAATAAGGTTGAATTTAATCTTAAAGGATTTTAGGATGTGCCAATATAATTCATGGAAGTTGACAAGTCTTGGTGTGCCATATTTGAGTTTTTGGCACACTTGGGAGATAAGTATTATTATGACAATTAATACTAAAACTTAGGTATTATTATACCTTTATATTTTATTTGCCATGATTTGTTTGTCATATGTCATCTCATGACATCATATTTCATTTTATCATTTTATATGTCATGATAATGCTTAGGTTTAAGTTTTTATGTCATGTATATTTAGGTTTATATTTAATGTCATGACATCATAATTTTTGACACATGTTTATTTATGCTATCTCTTATGCCATAATCATCATTCATGCATTTAGGTTAATTAAAATTGATTTAAGGACAAATGACATGATTTGAAGTCCCATGTATAAGAGAATCAAATAGAGTTGCCTAGAAAATGCATGAGACCTTAGCTTAGGATGAACAAAACCCACATCTCACATCAAATTGATATGTGTGTATTTTCATACACCCTAGACACATGTGAGATACTAGGAAATGAGTTAAATTCAAGGTGCATAGTTTTTGCATCTAGATGAACTCAAACTCATCTTATACCATGGATGAATCATGAGGAAAGCTTATGTACAAGTCATGTGCATTAAACCCATAGACCATGGTTCAATATAAGGTTTTAAAATCATTTCAAAATTATTTTGAAAAATCTTGGTGTAGTCTATCTTTTGATAGAAGTCACTATTGAAGAAGTTGATACAAAATAGGTCAAAAACATTGAAGTTATCAATGGTTTTGAATTTTGTATCAATCTCACTATTTCATGGGTATTTTATTTTTTAAATATTTTTCACCCATAATGATTGTTATAAGTATTATACATATGAATTTTCACTACTTTTCAAATTACGTATAATTACTTATGAATTTCCAAATTTAATTTTTTATTTTTGCAAAGTGCAGAAATCAATCGACTGTCATGTATGACAGTCGACTGGCCTTAAGGGCAGTCGACTGATAACTGAGAGAGTCGACTGTTGAGTGTTGATTTCGGGTAAACAAGGTATGTTTAGCCCATGTTCAGCTATTTCTAAGTTCTCTAACTACTCCTAACCCTAGGATATGCTTTGGAAAGTATTGGAAGGGTGAAAATCCATTGGATATAGATTAAGAGAGTTGTTTAAGGTGTGTATTGAATTTTAAGGGAGGTGAAAGTTCAATGTTGAATCTTTGCCCTTAATTTCAATTGGTTAGTGTTTCTATAGGCTTAGGGACTCTCCAAGGATATTGTTGGTGCAATGGGCAAGGGGGAACAAGCCTTTAGGGGAGGTTATCCATCATAGGATGATGGATGTGTTCTTCCTCATAAGGGGAGAATTTAAAATTTTAGAGAATTAGGATGGGCTCTCATTTAGTGATATGAGATTTATCACTAGAAAGAGTGAAGACATCCTAGATGTTTTTGGACCAAGGGGGAGATTGTAAGATCTCATTGGGATATGCGACATTGATACACTTGGGGAGAACTTTTTTGATGTAAGTCAAAAAGGGAGAGAATTTATGGGAAAATTGATGGGAGAATTTGAGAATTGCCCAATTGGGAGAATTGGGAGATTTGAGTTAGGTGACCTAACTGAAAGGTGTTTGGTTTTTATCAAACATAAAAGGGGGATATTGTTGGTGCAATCGATCCAGGTCACGATTGACCAGACTTGAGTTTGACTCGAGTAGTGTTTTGATGTTTGATGATGAGTTGACCATTGTTTGACAATGGGTTAATTATATGGTTGACATGGGGTTGACCATATGATCGAGAAGTCCAAGTGGGACACTTGGCATGGAAAGTTCAATATGGGTTGACATGGAAAGTCCAAGGGTGTAGTCTTGGTCACGTAAGTCCAAGTGGGTAGTCTTGGTGGTGAAAGTCCAAGTCATGGGTACTTGACATTTGGGAAGTCTAAGGGTTGATATTGGCGGCATAAAGTCCAAGGGTGGAATCTTGGCAGCATAAGTTCAATGGTTGGCGGCGTAAAGTCCAAGTGTGTGTCTTGGCAGTATAAGCCCAAATGTGCCTTGGCGGTATAGACCAGCTTAGCATGACAATAGCCGATGGAAGCACCTGAAAGCTAGTATATGGATGAACAAGTCATGGATGACTTGGAGGGATCCGATAGGCGCGAGGCTGATGGAGGTGGCTAGAAGGCTTAGGTCTAGGCTAAGGGTGGTCTAGCAAGTATAAGAGTATCATACTTGGGGTAAACCTCATGGTTGAGTTGTAGCAGTCGACTGGGGTTATGGACTAGTCGACTAGTCAAGTGTTTTGCCACTTGGCAGCCGAGTCGACACTGAGCAGTCGATTGAGATTATGACCAGTCGACTGCCGTGAGTCGACTGCAGCAAGTGTCCTTGGCAGTCGATTGCCAGCATTGGGCAGTCGATTAACCATGAGCAGTCGACTGCCATGGAGGGCAGTCGACTGCTGCTGGTTTTGGTTGCAAGGACAGAACGCTTGGTAGCGAACTGAGCAGTTGATGATGGGCTTGAGCAGTCGACTACCAATATTCGTTGGCTGGAATGCTAATGTGGATTAAGTTATTGTGAGACAGCGGCTACAGGATCAATCGACTAATGGGTATGAGCGATCGACTGTTAGGCGGAAATCAGGCCGAGTTACAGCTTTAAAAGAAGCATGAAGGGGAGGATTTTTGCAATGATTTCTTGGGCGATTTAAGGCGATTTGCTGGTGCAAATTAGGGTCTTTAAGTGCGGTCCAAAGCAATCAACAAACAAGCATTCAAGTTCACATTTGTAAAGTTTTTTTTACGTTGTTTTGTGTATTTTACTTGTATTTGCTTTTATCTCTTTCTTATTGTTGTAAGATCACTTGTACGAGGTTTCTCCACCTCCGACGTGTTGTCGAGAAGGAGTTTATTGAGTAGTGGTGTGTACATCACTAGAGATCATTATCGAGCTCGCCCCATGGAGTAGGAACTATGGTTCCGAACTACATTACATCGTGTACGTGTATTGTTGTGCTTGTATTTTTGTTTATGCTTTTCTATTATTTCTGCTGTGTACTAATCAAATTATAGCAAACATGCAATCAAATCAATCGACGAACGAAAATGCGCCATTTGCCCCCCTCTAGCGCTCACTGAAGTTCCTACACGGTGTGTCACCGAGAAGGTGTTTATTAGTGGTGGTGTGCATCATTTGAGCTCGCTTGAGCTCAACTCATGGAGTAAAAATCCTATGTTCTGAACCACGTTATATGCTTGTGCATTGTATGTGAGTGTTTATCTTGTGTTGTGTTTATTTCTATTTGTATTCCGCTGTGCACACTAACATCTTGTAGACGAACATGAACGAATTCCATTGAATGACGCAAAATTACTATTCACCCCTCCTCTAGTGTGTCATCAACGTTCCTACACAAAAGAATTAACACTATGAAAAAGAAAAATAAAATTAAATGACAACATCACTTCCTAAAATAATAAAAGTAAAATATAAGCAAATTACATGAGCTTTAATTCCTTATACCTAAAACAATATGTAGACAACTTAAATAAATTTAAATATATATTTTTTATTTTTAAGTTTATAAAATTTTAAGTATTTTTTTTAAATAAAACAATAATCTTGAACCATTACAAATTATAAATCGAGCATAATCGATGATTTCAAACCATAAACTACAACCACCTTTGAAGGTTAATGTTAAAATTTGACTTTTTTGAATTAGCAATTCTTAATTGTTGAATTAGTGATTTTGAACCATTAAATCATCAATTCCGAACTATGATTGGCTCTACTTTCAAACAAGCATAGTGTAGAAGAGACAAATTTTATTTTACCACTCAAATTTCTATTTTTCTTGAGAAGACCCTCTATACTTTTATTATAATCATTTTATCCTCTATATTTTCATCATTATCAATAATAAGGGATGAATTCATAATACTTATGAAGGTAACCTTGGGTTAACTCTAAATAGGATTTATCATAAAGATTGAGCTAAATAATCTAGGATGATGGACTGCATAAATTGAGCATGAAGCCTTGTGGAGTTATGGCCTCATGAGTTATCATTAAGCTTAAAAAAAAAAACACTAAACCCATGTGTTGACTATTAATGTAACCTTGGGCCAGTATCATATATGTGTCAAAATATAATAACGTTCATGCTAAACATCCCTCATGGTCGGCCCCCTAACTTAATGAACTGTGGTAATTCACGGAGGATTTTGCCCTGATATAGTGATCTCTTTGCATAGGGGAAGTTAATTAGGAACCCAACAAAACATTTCACATCCCTTCGGAATTGACTTCAAGAACTATAAGTACCCATGTCGATACCAATTGACCAACCCATGGGGGCTAGGTATGTCGTAATAGAGAGATGTCCTAAGATAATCACTTTTGATGTTATCAATAAAATTCACTATTTGAGTGTACATTTTATATATATTTTATTGGTTCTTAAACTCATATACTGAAGTCCACAATACGATACATAACATGAGAAAAATTATGATTGGATCCTAATTAGTGAATATCTCATCATTTGTAATTATGTAAGTATTGAAACTATCCCTAGTTGATGAATTGATGAGATTAGACATCATCAATTATGTGAGATTAACACATTTTATGCTCCTTGATTTATCTAAGCATTCGGTACTCACTGAATGGAAGCATAAGAATATTGAGAGTGAATATGTGGATGCTAGTTAGGACAACTAGTTCATTGGAGTGACCTGCTATGAAACTTCGTATGGTTCTTTATGTCGATGAAGTTTTATTATAGCTCGAGTGCAAACTTCCTTAGACTTGAGGTATTCAAGTCATCTTGATCATGATGACTTATGCTCTGACTTCGTCGCAGCCATCTCCATAGGAGGTGTCACTCCGGATTGATTGAGTATAAGTAAAAGTGATTGAAGATGTTTAAATAATCCACAAAGGATTCATCACTCCTGTTAAAAGGAAATGTATATCTTAGATCTATTGTCAGGATTATTACTCAGAAATCTCTAGCCAGATGTTAAGAAGATAGTCTTCTTGGATACATGCAGGAAGTAACTTGAATCCACATGATAATGAACTAACTTGGGCTAGATGTAACGTAGTCAGCCTAGTGGGAATAAACACTATAGACCATGCCCTCAACTAAGTGGGTATAGGATGAGTGAAAGGAATAAGACACAAACAACTGTAGCTGCTGAAGGGCTCAAAATTATTCTGAAGTCAACAATGACTTTTTGGTCAATTGGGAATCATGATGTACTATTAGATGTCACTCATGATCTATTCATAATTAATGGTTAGTTGTGAATTGCTAACATAGTTGAGAATTATTGGGTCACACGCACAATGATGTCTCAAGAGACATAAAACAAGTTAGAGAATATAATTCTCAAAGAAACAGAGGTTATGTATGGTTGGACTAGACTAATAAGGCATAAATATTGATTATTCATAAAAGAGTTTATGAATGGATGAACTTTACTATTGGGTTCTAGAAATATTCTAAAATCCAATATCCCAAGATGGAAGATGGGCAATGACCCATAACCCACAATCCCATTAACAAGTAAGAGGGCTTGCTTAGAGATGAAGGAAGAATACCCACACCTCTTCCCCTTCCCCATATTGGTGGCCAACCAAAATTAAAGGAGGTAAAAAGAGTTCTTAAAATTCTCCATGAAGAAGAGTCTTTTGAGCTTCTTGAAACCCCCTCCTTTAGCCTCCACTTCCTCTTCTTCTTAATGATATGGGTGACCACATAAATTGAGTAGGAAGGGAGTTTCTTTAGGAGTTTTTATATAAGTAAAGGAAGAGATGAGATCTCTAAGGTTTGAAGTTTTAAGCTTGAAGCTTCATGCTTCTTGTAATTTGCTTCTTGCTTCTTGAGAAACACTAATCTACTCCTCCTTGAGTTCTTATGTCCTCTCCCCTCTTCTCATTCTTCTCCATGCACCGCTAGCACAGTTCAGAGAGGAAAGCTTGTGGCCTTCAAGAAGGTTGTCTTGCAAAAATCCGGCGTGGATACCGGTAGAAGCAAGGTTGGTTAATCTTGCTTAAGGTTTCTACAGATCTGTGAAAGATTACAGAAGTATGATCCTTTATCTCTAACCTATTACATTGATGTGTTGATCTATGATCAAAGATAAGGAAGCCTGACAAGGGAATGCAACAAAATTTTTATTTTCCGCTGCACTTGCATCCGTAAGATCTCGGCCTTGTGATGTTGAGTATTGTATGACGGTAGCTTGATGACCTTGTGAGGCGCAACAAATGGTATTAGAGTTTCTTGGACAGAACTTTGTGATATTACATGAACCAACAAGTGGAATCAGAACGTTATGAACGATCTCTGATGTCTAACAAGATATGTATCATATATGATGAGATAATAGGATGATTTAAGGGGCGTTTGGTTTGGAGAAAATTTTTCATTTTTCATTTTCATTTTCTCTTTTCCAGAAAATAGAAAATGATTTTTTTTGAGTTTTTCAGTTTTCCAAAAAACACTTTTTTATTTTCTGAAAAACGAAGATGAAAAACACCAACCAAACGTCATTTTTCGCATTTACTCGTTTTCTTAGAAAATAAAAATGAAAATGAAAATAGTAAATTTTCTACGAACCAAACGCTACCTTAGCTTCTAGATATTTATGAAATTTATCCCTATTTCTAAAGGAATTTATGAGTTTCAAGGACGTTGAAAAGGTTGCCTCTAGATTTAGTGTCAATCCTTTTAAATGGTTGATCAAACCAAGATTAGATTTACCTTCAATTGAAGATGGGCTCATCGACAAATTATGTTGGCTCCATGAAAATAATATTCTTAAAAATGGTCAACCTAAATTCAATGTTGGTTGACCAAAATCTTGTGTATTCAAACATTGAGGTCTCATGGTAAATTTTGTTTTTTTGTTTATCCAAACTTTTTTTTTTGTCAAACAAAATATTTGAATACAACAATTAGAGTTTTATTTAAAAGTCTTTTTGTTAAATCTTTTAACAAAAGGCACAAAAATATCGAAAAACATCATCAATATTTTGCTCGAGTGTTAAATGGAACAACACTAAGCCATAGTAATTTACTATGGGCGCTAGGTTGTAGTCGCCCTCTAGCTCAGCAAGGACAGCCTGTATAACTCGACTTTGCATTGGCAAATCCAATACATGTGGCATATGTAGGACGGTAAGTGATGCGTTAGAGAGGGATGAATATTGGTTTTGATTCGAAGCTTGAAATTCGATCATGTTTATTTATAATTGTTATAGTACACAACAGAAATAGAAATACTAACATAAATACAAACAAGAATATACATAAGTACAAACAAAAAATATAACGTGATTCGGAACTCAAGTTTCTACTCCACGGGTCGAGCTCAAATGAGCTCTAGTGATACAAACCACCACTAATAAATCTCTCATTCTTGAAAAATATTCTAGAGGTGGAGAAAATCTCTAACAATAATTTTTACAACAATAAGAAAGAAATATAAGAAAATATAAAAAAAAATACAACAACAATCGTAATTTTTTTTTTACAAAAGATTGCTTTTAATAAATGTGGAACCGCCACATTAGTGGCCCTCCACGGCTGCCCCTACGTGTGGAGGGGGATAAATCAGGTGCCAGGTGGCTAGCACAGAAATGCGGAGTCATCGGTAGCCTGGTCGTCACCTCCAGAAATCGATTCCTTGCCCTTTCAAACCTTAACACGGCTGCGCTAGCCATCTGGGTTTGCCCTGGGGGCATTAAAAGGTTGCTTTTAATGCTTTACTTGTTGGTTGCTTAGATGACTTGAAGGACCCTGAAATGCACCAACACTTCATTTCAAATCTCCCCTAGAGCTGATACCAAAATCCTCCCTTTTGTGCTCCTTATAAAGTTGCAACTCAGATTGATTTTCGCCTAGCAGTTGACTGCCCATGCCTAACAGTCGACTGCTCTTGTAGTCGTTGTCTTACAACAACTTAATCCATGATAGAAAAACTCCAACGGATAGCCAATCAGTCGACTGCCAAACACTAGCAGTCGGTTATTGCCTCGTCAGTTGATTGCTCAATCGACTATAGAACTTTCTGTGTAAGATATCGAGAAAAAAAATTTAATAAAATATCTCTTATTAATTAAGAAATTATCTTATATAATTTCTCAGAAATTCACGAAAAAATTTCTGGATTAAAAAAAAAGTTCATATGACTGCTTAGGAGGAAGATTAAAGTTTAAATGGGTAGTTGGGCTTAGGCTAGCTTGGACTTAACCTAAGCTAGCTTAACCATAAAGGGTCGGTTTTTAAAGCTTGAACCTGACCTTTTTGCAAGTTCCCATTTTTTTTCCTCCATTGCGGTTTCTTCCTCTGCTCATCGTGACCTAGCTATTTGTTTGTTTCTCACCGCCGATCGCATCCTCCCGATTTCTCCATCTTCGCCGCTCCTTTCTCCTGATCTGCCCGATCTCCGCCCTGAGCTCGTTGCCGCCGCCGATGGCTGCCTCCTCAAGATGCTCGCCGTGCACACCACCGCGCCACTCGCCGTCGCTGTGAGGGATCTGCTGGCGCCCCGTCGCCGTCTCTTCTCTTCCGTCAGCGGTCGTTGCCCCGTCGCTATCTCTCCTCTTGCGCCGCTTCATCGCTGAAGATCTCCACCTGAACAGCTACTGGACTACATGTGCACAGCGACACCATTATCGTCGTTGCCTCCATCTCGAGTATCGGGATATCCTATTCGCCGTTCACTCTGTCGTCGCAGATAGAAGAAGCCTTCAACTAGCAGTTTGCGGGCTCTGTTCGTCAATCGGTCTTCTCCACAAAATTTTCGATTTGAGTCACCATTGTTCCGATTCACTTTGCCCTATTTTCCTCCGTGTACAGCTTGTTCGTTGCCCACTCTAGATGCTGAAGTTGCTCTTACACAATCGGGTAATTGCTTCATCCATTACCTTTGTTTCTTAATACTAAGGTGTGGGTTGTAGGGTCGTCGCGATGTGGATAAAGGCTACCATTGTAGTTCAAGGGTAGACTAATGGATTGATAGCTGTGATTATTAGGATTTTGCTGTCAACTTCAAACGGTGGGGTTTCTAGATTGTGCCGGAAAAGAGAGAAATCAAGGTTGATTGTGCAGATTTTTGTACAGAAGGTTGGATTAAGAAGCTGTGGTTGGTTGGAAAAATGGGAGGTAAGCTATGATTGTGTATCTTATGAAATAGATTGTGTAAAGGTGTTATTATGGATTATATCTATTGGATAAATTGTCGTGAAATTTCAGGAAACTTGTATTCGGAAGTGTATGAGATTACACTATTGTAGAATTTGATTTGATCATTCGAGCAAGCACGGGTTGTATACCAAGACTTTGATTTGAGGCAGAGTTCTCAGACGTGAAGACTGTAATCAACGGACTTCACATCAGGTGGGTAATATTCTACCCTGGTCAAGTAGTTGATTATTTTTAGTGTATGAGTTTTTATATGGTTGATATCGTACCTTGACTCCACTCATGTTATCTGTGCTTGATACTTAAGTCTTTGCACTTTGAGATATACTGTTGTTGTTGTTGTTGTCATATTTTGTTCATCGTTGCTATAACTTACCGATGTTATGGTATGTAGATTTTTAGATGCTTAACCATGGGGGGGGGTGTAGCTAAGTATAGATGTCGATTTGACTCGTGTCATCAGGAATAATCATCCGGGGGTGGATGATGTCCTTAATGTAGAGTTTGTGGTTGTATCACCTTATCTTTCATTGTATAACTATTACGGATCATATGTCCGTACATGTTAGTATGGGTAGTCGACGGTGTGTCGCTACGGACTGGAAGTCCTAGCATGGTCGATGGTTAGTTGTATACGACTCTCTGTTGGGTACAGAGTGTATTGTGGATGTATGTGTGGTTGTGCATTCATGTCATTTACATGCATGCTGACGACTTGGTCTCCCTTGTGGTTGAGAGAGTCATCAGTCATTCTGCCTCCTCGGTTACTCGTGGCAGTATTAACTAGTATCAGGGCAGTTCATTTGTTGTGCCACGCTCAACCACTCTTGATAGTGATAGTTGGAGTTGTGTGCAGTTGTCCTGGGTGTGTGACATTCGATCACTCATGGATAGTATCAGTCGGAGTGACCAACAGCAGGGACCCCCGTTGTGTAGCTTATAACTCTTTAGCTTAACGCTACTTATTCATACTGGCCACTTGGCCACTTGAGAGCAGTGGTTGTTGCTGAGTTGAGACAATTGTCATGTCGTGCCACCTAGGCCACACTGGGGTCGTGGTAGCGAGCGGGGTGTACAGGTATGACCATGGACCATGCATTTGCATTGCCATGTACGAGGGCATTTGTGTGTATATATATATATATATATATATATATATATATATATATATAAAGAGAGAGAGAGAGAGAGAGAGAGAGAGAGAGAGAGAGTGCACCACACGCGAGCCACGTGCGTTGCCGCCGTCGCCGCCGTCGCCGCCGCATTGTCCAGTCACCGCCGACCGTCGGACCAGGCACGATCGACGAGCGACTCGACAACAGTCTGATGGGGCATGGATTCTGACTGGTTAGCGTCCGAAATTCGGTGCAAATCGATCGAAAACCATCGAATTACGCGGTCGACAGTGACGCAGCCATTTTCGACCACGATCGGGCCGGATTCTTGTCGGAATTCAGCGTCGGACGGATCGACAGCCGATGCTGATCCATCCGGTATACTAGGTCGGCCAGGATTCGGTTGTCGACCGGCCGAATCGAGGTCGAAATCGATCGTGATCGGGCCGAATTCTGACCGAATTGCGGTTGGAACCCGATGGTGGATGGACCGACAGTCGATGTCGGCCCGATCGCGGCCAACAGTGGTGCAATTTGGCCGAAATTCGGCGCCGGATGGGCCGTCGTCGGTTGCCAGTCCATCCGTCGTTGGATTTCGGTCGCAATTCGGTCGAAATCCGACCGCGCAATTCGGTCATTTTCGACCGATTTGCACCGGATTTTGGGCCCCGCCGGCAAGCCGCACGTCGATTGCGCTCGATCCGACGGCCGATAGTGACCGGACGACATGGCACCGTGGAGCGGACGGGCATGGGGTCGGCGTGGAGCGGACGGGCATGGAGAATTTCGTCCTGCACAAGAAGATTTTCCTATATATATGTGTGAGTGTGAGCAGTATATATAGATACAGTCTATATATATGCTTGTTGTATTGTTGTATTTTTTGTGCTTTGATTATTGCATTTGATTGTACTTCATCTTACATGTTATTATATGATCTATACTATTGTGTGTGGGATACCAGTGTATGACTTGGACAGGACTGTTGTACACCTATGACTAGGATCATGATGTTGTATAGGACTGACCAGGTTTGATGATGTTGTTATTTATAGGTTAGTAGGGCAGTGTGTTGATTACATGCTTAGTGTTGTTCTTTCATGTTGTATTTGTTATATGGTAGTATGTGTGTTCAGGTTATACGAGTTGTATCATTGTAGATCTTCAGGTATGTCAGTACATTATGTTATGTACAGTTGATCAGTTGGTTGTTTATCCACTGCTTATATTCACACTGATAGTTAGTTGTCATTACCTTCACGACTGTATACCATTGATCTCCATCTATATATATCTATTCATCTCCATTGTATATCTGTTGCCCTTCATATCTTAGTTGTTCATCATGCACTATCTTGCATATTACTGTTGAATTTTATACTCACCACCACAGACCCTGGATTTTCTTGTCGCCCAGGTAACAAGTTGAAGAATCCTTGGATGCTCGGAGCTCTGCCAGCTGATCTCGTCTCACCTCATGTATTTGGATTATATGGTTTGGATTTTTATCCTATATTGTTTCCATTGTTTAGTAATCGGTTATGTTGTTATATTTTCTTATTGTGTCAAAGTCGTACTGGTATGCATGTTTTTGAGTATTTGTATTTTTATTATTGTTGATGTATTCCACTGTGACTTTGGTTATATACTTCTGTATGTTGTGTGGTTGTGGCCGGAAGGCTATGTATCAACAGGGAATTGTATCACGTACAGGGGAGATGCTATCCAATTTTCGGGCACGACATACTCTCGGGGCGTGACAATTTTATTAGTATCAGAGCCATGATTCATATCGAACCATGAACCTCGAATGAAGGAAGTAGAATTCCCATGTCCGGATTAAGAGAACGAGACACCAGGCAGGAAGTCCAGTTGGGTTGGGTGGATTGAACAACTGGCAAGAAGTCCAGTTGGGTTAGAAGGATTGGACAATTGGCAGGAAGTCCAGCTGAGTCAAGAGGACTAGATAGTTGGCAGGAAGTCCTGGTGGGTTGAGGATCGGACATCAAGCAGAGGAAGTCCTTCGAGGACGGATAGGCTTGAAAGGGGGGGGGATCAATGTGGTCCTTCGTTTGAGGAGGGGGGATTTTTTGAAGTATGTGCAATACAATGAAAGTCCCACATTGGTAAGACATGGAAAATATCATGTGCTTATAAGATGAAAGACATCTCCATTGATATGAGGCCTTTTGGGTAAAGCCCAAAAATAAAACCATGAGGCTTAGGCCCAAAGTGGACAATATCATGTCATTATGGAGATATATGAATCTTATAGACACTAACAATTGATATCAGAGCCATAGGTTCTGCGATGCCATACATTGATCTTTTCGTTGAGTCTTGGATTCTCGGGAGTCAATTTGTTTCGATTTTGGTTTTGTGAGATGAGATTGACAGCGGCCTGAGCTCCAGCAGCACGAAGTAAGAATTCTTGATAACTTTTATTCTAGTTATATACTTGTCTAAACTTTTTCAACAGGTGTATATAGACAGATTTATGATACCTGTACAGACTTGTAGTAGAGGTTGTCCATCAAGGTGACCAGCCAGAGTTTCCTTTAGTGTTTATACTCTCGGTTTCGTTGGCTATGTATTTAGTGTTTATAACAGGGAATAACATGTAGTGTGTTGGTTATTATTCGTAAATGTGGTTTGAGTTGACCTGTTGAGTCCGTGAGTCTTGTACCTGTGTCAAAAAAGTGAATTTCCTTTGAGAACCGACTGATACTAAGTTGAAAAGCAGAGGTCAAGTCGTCACATTTCTTGTGGAAATCAAAGATTACAGTCTTAGAGATTAGCACTGATTATGCTAGTTGGATCGTTACCTTGGGGGTAATGAACAGAGCATGCGTACTATTATTGATGCAGATAGTAGAGGATTAATTTATGGTGTTTCATAGGGATTTTGATCCCTAAGTTGTTCGTACTAGGTTGTATAACTTTGAAGGTACTTTTGAGTACCTAACTTGTGTTATACAAAGGAAGCAGAGTTAGTTGCATACCATTATCGGGATCAAGTCAGTACTTGGTGGAAGATGCAAGAATTAACCTTCGGGGAATAATATATCACTTGATCTTGGTTTAGTGATATTGAGAGAGAGTATTTCCCCGCGTCACTTTTTTTGACTCATTGTAGGGAAATCTTGAGCTTTAAGCAGGATGATGAGTTAGTAATGGGAGTACCGTGTAGAGTCGTTAGACTTGCAGAAGTTACAACCACCCAATAGCTCAAGAATGTGAATGAATGTTTTAAGCCACCCATGGTTATTGGCTTACATTTGGATTAGGATGTCTGGATCTTCTATCAGATCCTGCCGAAAAATATTGGATAGAGTCATGAGTTTAAAAATGACTCTGTACAAGTGTTTAAGAGTTGGAGACCGATAAGCAGATATTGCAGATCAAATTATTAAAATCAAAAGTCTCCGAATGTTGGACAAAAGGAGCAAGATCGGAGTCATAGGCCACAACTACTATTGGAGAGTTTTTTCGATCATAGAAGACCGATCGCAGATCGTCAAAACTATCTCATGTTATCAGTGAAATCAAAAGAAAGACTCCGAAGGGATTATGTGCATGCAGTGCGGGACACGACAACACACAAAGTCAGATTATCCATTGGATCAGTTCATCTGTTGCTATTGTAAGCAATCAGTACATTTGAGAAGGTGTATTTTGAAAACTCAGTTGAAGACTATCGATGTGGTTCAGGGAGGGTGATGCACAATCTCGACAGCTGAGATCATCACAGAAGATTGGGTTATGACACCAACAACGATTTACTACCTCAGACGTGGTTGGAGTTCCTTGATACTTCCCTCCAGGGAAAGTGATTTACTCAGCAGTATCAGCAGAAGACATCTTAGAAGACTCAAATGTGTAGACAACAACAACTATTACCTCCTCAGACGTGGTTATACTTTGTACAGAGGAGGGAGTATATGACGATGGTCGTATCTATTTTGTATTCTACAGTTGCAGCTATACCATTTGCAAAGTATGGAGCATGCTACGATGTTGACAATTATTCAGTACTTTACAGCCGGTGGTGTACTCTTTACCAGTACAACAGTGGTTACCACCTCCATTACAGCTGTTTCGAGTTGCATCCTCGTGTTGGCAGTTAACTTTAGTTTCTCCATGGTAGTCTTTTGCACCTACATGATCTCTGTTGCCATGAGCAGAAGTTGGGGAAGTATACATGACTACCCGAGAGGAGATATAGGGGGTTGAAGGATTGATCGTTCAGGGTATTATTTTAGTTTACCCTCTCGATTGACATACTGAAAGGTACTGGTAGTTTATAGGTATCTATGTCTAGAATGTAGGATCGATGAAGTGTGGATGAGGCCGGCTAGAGGGGGGTGAATAGCCCTCAATCGTTCGATGGTGGAATTTGTTCATTCTCGTTGCGTTGCTTTCCTACGATTGTCGTTAGCGCAGCGGAAATAATAGAAACAAGAATAATACTAACAACAAATAAGCATATGCAAACACACACGATATACGTGGTTCAGAACCGAATGGTTCCTACTCCACGGGCGAGCTCTCCGAGCTCTAGTTATGGGCACGACACTAACTAAACTCCTTCTCGACTACACGTCGGAGGTGGAGAAACCTCTCACAAGCTATTACAACAATTAATATATGAAATACAAGCAATACAAAGACAAATACGAAATACACGTAAAGAACACTTTACAACGCTTGCTTTGAACCCTTTGCTTGTAGCTTGCTTTAGATGACTCTTGAAGGTCTGGAATGTAGCAGCAATTCCCCTTCAATAGCTTCACAAAAGTCTTGGCAAAATCCTCCAATTTGAGCTCTATTTATAACCTGCATCAAGCTGTTTTCGTGCCCAACAGTCGATTGCCAAAAGGCCCCAGTTGACTGCCCCTGTAGCCGTTGTCTCACAATGGCCAGATCCACGTCGGATAAGTTCCAAGGATCATCACCTACGATCATTGCCGGATCCATGGCGATCGGGTGACCTAATAATCGATTTCCCGATCGGCTACGGGCATTCTATGCTCCACGACACTCCATCGATTATTGCCATCTTTCGGCGATCATTTGCCGATCCATGGCGATCGGCCAAGCACAAAACAACAAGTCTAACACCAGTCGAACCCTAGTCGACTTGGATCAGTCGAACCGACACCTATGCCAGTCGACTACTGTTGGGCAAAACCTCAAACACCAAGTTGTTTGAGCATCCGACCGTCAGGTAAACCCTCAAACATTAAGTTTGAGCCTCCGACACTCAGTCTTAGCCACTTGGCCAAGTCCACCTTATCCCTCATGGAGTTCCCCATCGAAGCTCTCTTCCCTCGGCCTACGTTTCTCGGATGCGCCAAGTGCACGACTTCGCAACGCCATCCTTCGTGTCTCATGCCCTCGAAGTATGCTTCCCTTTGGGCTCACTCCATTCGCTCCCCGTCCGGCGGTCCCTCGGATGCACCAAGCACACGGCTTCGCAATGCCATCCTTCACTGACTCAAGGACCCCGAGCCTAGTGAACTTACCAAGTCCTCAAGACTTCCCACATGCACCAAGCGCACGGTTTCGCAACGCATTTCTCACCCAGCACCAAGCACACAGCTTCACAATGCTTTGGACTTTTCCGACACCAAGCTCCATGCTTGGATTTTCCATGCCAACCCTATGTTGGACTTTCCCATGACAATCCTATGTCATGAGTTTTGTCTATCATCAAAATACTATCAAGGTACTGCTCGAGTCAAAACTCGAGTCAACCTGGGCCGATTGCATCAACAATCTCCCCCTTTTTGATGATTCACAAAACTACCATCTAAAGTCTACCAATTCTCCCGTATTGACAATTCTCATATCCCAAATGATAATTCCAAACCTAATTAGTAACTTGGTAACTTCTCCCCCTTTTTGACATTACATCAAAAAGGTCCTCCCCAAGGGTATGAACGTCTCATATCCCAATGAGATCTTACAATCTCTCCCTTGGAGGAAACACATGCCTACTATCTTTCTAGTGATCCCATATCACTTAAAGAGAGGCAACCCAATTTTCCTCCCATGAGGAAATACACATCCATCCTCCCATGATGGATACCTCCCCCTAGAGGCTTGCTCCCCCTTGACCATTGCACCAACAATGGATTTCCACCATTTCTAATGCTCTCCCAAGCATATCCTAGGGTTAGGAGTGGTTAGGGGACCTTAACCTAGTTGAACATGGGCCTAACCAACAAGATTTACTCGTAATTAGCTTGGGCAGTCGACTGAATTCAGAAATCAATTGGCTGCCACCTCCATCAGTCGACTGGCCACCATGGCAGTCGACTGATAACATCATTTGCAGTTTTCTGAATTTCAGAAATGACTTTCCGAAATTCATAAGTAAATATACATAGGTTTAAAAATCTTGAAATTTGGTATGTATATTACTTATCACAATCATTATGGGTGAAAAATATTAGAAAATTATTTTACCCACTAAATTAAGAGATTGACACAAAGTCCAAAAGTTAAGAAAAGCTTCAACAAAGAGCCCTCTTTGTATCATCCTATTCAATGGTGATAGCTATCAAAAGATAGGCTTCACCAAGGTTTTTAAAAAAGTTTTCAAAATATTTTTGAAACCTTTAATTTCTTTTTCCTAAACATCTCACTTGTATCTAGATGTGTAAAACACATACAAGTTAAGTTTTTTAGTGAGATGTGGGGTTTTGATCTTTAATGGCCTCATGCATATTTCTAGGCAATATTCTTTGATTCCCATCAAATTATGACATGGTCCTTAATTCCATTTTATTTAATGCATGATGATGATTATGACATAAATATGATATAGATAAAAGCATATGCCAAAATCATGATGTCATGGCATGTGAGAGACATCTAATCATACATGACATCTAAAAATAATTCTAAACATGATCATGATATTTTTATAGATAAAAATGAAAATGATGTCATAATATGGCAAGGCAAATAAATCATGACAAGTAAAATATACTAAGGTATAAAATACCTAAGTGTTAAATCCAAATTGCCATTTTTTAGGAATTAATTCCATTTTGCCTTAAAGCCATTTTCTCCCAAGTGTGCCATAAACCCAAAATGGCACACCAATACCTCTAAGACCTATTTGTGCCAATTTAATCATTTTTAACTTCTCAAGCACATTGGCACATCCTAATGTGTCAACTCACCATGGCTAGGTTAACTACCCATCCACTTAGGGTTGACACACCCTAACCCATTTAGCGTGAATCGATCACGCTCTTAGGAATCCAATATCTATTGGAGCTCCTTGGGTTAACAAGGTATTCCCTAGGGATAACTTCCCTAGATACCTTCCTAATGACCCTTTTAGGCTTTAGAGTCATAGTCTTTTGGGTCTTTCCTAGGCCAACACTAGAGGTGACTCCTCCTTTGACCTTCCTAGTGGCTACATTTGATTTCTTTGAGGTCTTAGCCACTAGACACATACCATGGCTAGACTTAGGGATGACTTCCCTATTAGCCTTGGTTTTCCTAGACCCAGAAATAGTTTTATAATCAAATGAAACATTATGATAAGTCTTCTTGGGCTTAGGTTTGTGATCCAAACCTTCCTTTCCCTTAGACCGTTTTTGAGCCATAGGTCTTGACTTTTGGACATTTGCTCCTAGAATTGAATTTTCTATGATTCTAAGGGTTTTCTCCATTCTCTCAAGTCTTGACCTCAAGACTTGGTTCTCTAGCTCTAATTTTCCCATTTTTGAATTTTTCATTAGTTTTTGGGAAGACCTCTTCTTTTTAGGCATGTGCCTAGACTTTTTGGGATCAATACCCAAATTTTCTTCTACTCTCCTAATTGATTCACTAGGCAAAATCTTTCTAGAATTATGAGTCCTAGGTTTATCCTTAGTTATATGAACATGCTTGGCACCTAAGCAATAAACCTTATTATTTATCTTAGCATGCTTTTCATTAGCAAGAGAACTAAAATAATTCTTAGCATGCTTTTTAACTTTAGAAATTAAAGGTGCATTATTTAAATTTACCTTAGGGTTAGCTTTAGGAGCTCCCCCTACATGAGATACACCTTCTTGCCCTTTCTTCCTCCCCCTAGGGCATTGATTTCGGTAGTGTCCCTTGTGATTGCATTTGAAGCACACAATGTGCTCTTTGCTCTTAATTGAGGGGACTTCGGCATCTTTTGACTTTTGGTGCCGATGACTTTTCCTTAGCCAATTTAGGGCATTTGCTCTTGTAATGCCCTTTCTCCCTACACTCAAAGCATATTATGTGATTTTTATTTAAAATAATAACACTTGAGTTACCTAGGGAGGTTGTGAAGGCCTCTTCACTTCTTCCAGAGGTAGAAACTTCATTTTGATCTTGCTCCGGAATATAAACCCTTTCCTCCCCCTCAATGCTAGAGGTGGAGCTCTCCACCAAATCATCAACATCTTCAAATGTTGTGGATCCTTCTTCCTCGGCATTCTCCTCTACTTGTGCCGGTTGGAAATTTTCTTGGAGTTTCATTATCTTCTCCCATAGTTCCTTTGCATCCCTAAAATTACCCAACCTAGACCAAATGTTGTTAGGAATCAAATCACTAAGTAATTCGATTACCTTGCAATTTGTCTCGAAGTCCTTGATTTGGTCTTCGGTCCACCTTGACTTCTCAATTTGCCTATTTCTTTTATTCCTAGGCAATTCGAAACCATTTTCTAAGATTAGCATAAAATCAAAATCGGTTTCTAGGTATACCTCCATTTTTCTTCTCCACCATAGGAAATCTCCTTCGAATTTTGGTGGTTGGAGGTTGTAGCCGGCCATCTTGAATTGCTTGTGTCGGCGGTTAGTCCTCGACAAGCGCCTTGGCTCTGATACCACTTGTAGGATCGATGAAGTGTGGATGAGGCCGGCTAGAGGGGGTGAATAGCCCTCAATCGTTCGATGGTGGAATTCGTTCGTTCTCGTTGCGTTGCTTTCCTACGATTGTTGTTAGCATAGAGGAAACAATAGAAACAAGAATAATTGCCTCTCCTTACATCTGGGTTACTTCCTAACTCCAAAACACCCCACTCCACAAAGGTTCTACTTAATCCCAGAGCAGTTCCTCTATTTATTCCAATCCCAGGACATCTGTTTCCTATCCTATTCTCTACTCCAGTTCCAGGGCAAACCGTCTCCTATACTACAATCCCTTCCATCAACCCCAAGCCAAGGCCAGGGCGATTCCTCTTCTTTCTTTTCTTTCTTTCCTATCTCAATTTCAGGACGGTTTGCTCAACTCCAGGGCGATGTGTTTCAAAAAAAAAAAATTCCTCAAAGCCAGGGGGGTCTTCGAGCGGGCGCCAGGGCGGTTTTCTCAAGCCAGGGCGGTCTGCCCAACTTCAGAGCAATCAGAGCAATCAGAGCGGTATTGGCAGAGCGGTATTATTCAGGGTGGTTTTGCGCAGAGAAGTTACCTCCCAGGGCGGTATTGTCCCAGGGCGGTTTTGTCAAAGCCAGGGCAGTTTTTCTCAAAGCCAGGGGGGTCTTCGAGCGGGCGCCAGGGCGGTTTTCTCAAAGCCAGGGCGGTCTGCCCAACTTCAGAGCAATCAGAGCGGTATTGGCAGAGCGGTATTATTCAGGGTGGTTTTGCGCAGAGAAGTTACCTCCCAGGGCGGTATTATCCCAGGGTAGTTTTGTCCCAGGGCGGTATTGTCCCAGGGCGGTTTTGCGCAGAAAAGTCACCTCCCAGGGCGGTATTGTCCTAGGGCGGTTTTGCGCAAAGCGCCAGGGCGGTTTTTCTCAACTCCAGGGCGCTTAGTCAAACTCCAGAGCAATCAGAGCGGTATTGCCCCACGGCGGTTTTGACCCAGGGTGGTTTTGTGCAAAGACAAACCTCTCAGGGCGGTATTGGCCCAGGGAGGTTTTGCGCATAGAGTAACCTCCCAGGGCAATTTTCAAAGGTGGCGGCAGGGCAAATTTCGAGCGTGCCTTCCCCAAATCCAGAGCAATCAGAGTGGTTGTTGGTGCAGTGAGGCACCGAAATCGAACCTGTGTTTTGATTATAGCAAAGACACAAGTTTAAGTCTATTTTGTTATCTCATGAGTCTACTTGAGTGTGCAGAAACAGGTTAAGCTTGAGTTGGAGATCTGCGACACAGTAAGTGCAAGGTAAGACTCGTGTCCGACGAGTGTAAGTGAGGTCGGATCCTCCGTTTAGGAGTTGATCTTAGGCGACAATCCGACCCAAAACTTTCCATGAAAGTCTAAGTCGAGATCGGATGGTTAGAAACCATCTAAATCCATCACATTTAATATTTCTACATATTGCTTTGAGCTAACCCTTGTTTGAATTCGAAGTTACTCTAATTCGAATTAAAATTAGAATTCGAATTTATTCGAATTCGAATTAAAATTAGAACTCGAATTGAAATAAAATTAAATAACTAAAGTATCCTGAAAATGGGCAAAAGGAACTAAAAGCAAGGTGACAACTTATCCCCCAAATCTTGGTGAGGTGGCCGGTCAAAAGTAAGGTGGAAACTTATCCCTCAATTGGTGGTGAGGTGGCCGGATCTCAAGTGGGCGGACAAGGCTTCAAATAGAGGGGGGTGCTTCACATCTTAGATACAACAATTATTACAAAGCTCTCAAACGCCTCCACAACGCCGCTCTTCTACGACAACGCCACTACAACGAAGTGCTACCAACACGAAGCTTCACCGTTAAAGTGTTGGTAATCGTTTTAGTCGATTAATTTAAGTTGTGTTTTTCGAGCTTTTATATCAAAAAGGAGAGAGGGGCTTGTCTCTCATCCTTGTGTTTTTGTCGAAAGTTTTGTAATTGTAACTCCTACCTCCAACGAGGAGTGTTTTAGTGATTGCCCTCCGTACGTGGTCTAGGACCATTAGGGCCTTGGATTAGCAGCCGGTTGGCTGTGAACCAAGTAAAACTCCTTGTGTCCATCTCTTTTTCGTTACGTTTATCTCTCACTTATCGTTTTTACAACAAAATAAAAGAAAAACCGTTTTGCGCTATTCACCCCCCCTCTAGTGCTTATTTCGATCCTACAATTGGTATCAGAGCTGGGGGCACTCAAATTTGGTGAAACCACCAATTTGAGTAATTTTTATTTCTTTTGTTTCCTTTGTTTCTGTCTACGTTAATTTTTGTGTTTTTTTTAATTTTTTTGAATTTTTTTTCCAGACTTTTCTTTAATTTAATTTTATCGCTTTTAATATTTCTATTGATCATCCTAACAAAAAAACTCTTAATTACGATTTTTTAATTCTATTACTGATTAAAATTAGCTTTTCCCAGAATTAAAAATTCTTTCATTTTTTTTAAACACTTGAATTTTTCAAACCCTAAAATCTTTATATTTCGTTTTATAAAGTTTTCTCGTTAATCTTAGCATTGAATTAAATCTTATTTCCACTAAAATAGATTTTCAATCAATTTACAAAATTTAATAAATTAAAAATCAATTAAAAACTTATTTTAATTTTTAAATCTTGTCTAGAATATAAGTTTGGTTTTTCAATATTTTTTACTTAATTTCAACATTAGATTTTTTTTCTACAAAATAGTTTTTAATTAATTTTCGAAATTAATTAATTAATTATTTTTTTTACAGAATTAAAATTAATTTTCTAATTAGTTAATCTATTGATTGATTTATTTATCTTTTCTTCTTCCCGCACTACTAATCCAAGACGCAAGTCTTGGGATCTTTGTTGTCTGTGTGTTTTTTCTTTTTTTTTCTCTTCTTACCGTTTCGTGTTAATGGCCTATCTCGAGGGTTTTAGCACCGTCCGACCACCGTTTTACAACGGTGACGATTTCCGTTACTGGAAAGGTCGGATGGAGTGCTTCCTAAAAACCCAAATAGAGATGTGGATTGTGATCCAAATAGGGTTCACCCTTCCTACTAATGAAGAAGGTGAATCCTTGGATTACAATCAATGGTCCATTACCACTAAACGACAAGTCGAGGCAGATGCAAAGGCGACTCAAATCCTGCAGTGCGGGCTATCCAAGGAGGAGCTGAACCGAGTCGGACCCTTCATCAGCGCAAGAGATCTTGGGCGGTCGATCGAGTTACACGAAGGATCGGATCAAGCTAAGGTTTGCAAACGCGATTTGTTGTTCAATAAATTGTACACCTTAAAAATGCAGGAACACGAGACGGCAACACAATTGCACGCCCGCGTCCAGGACATAGTCAACCAGCTGCATTCAATAGGACAGAAAGTCGAAAACCGAGATCTAATCAGGTATGTTCTAAATTCTTTCCCTAGGACCACCTTGTGGGCATCCATGGCCGATGCCTACAAGGTATCTAAGGACCTAGCTAAAGTTAGAATAGATGAATTATTCTCAGATTTCGAATTACATGAGCAGTCCAACTCGGAACCCGAGAGGGGTATAGCCTTGTTTGCAGGTTCAAAGAAGAAGAAAATCGCAAGCAAGCCACCACCAACCGAGGAGGAAGACGAGTTCGAAGAAGAAGTTGACCCGGAGTTGACTGCCGAACTAATGAACCTAGCTCGAAGGATAGCCAAGGGACGAAAATGAACCACGACTCGACCCAACCAAGGTAAGCCTAAAAGTTCTAATATTAGGTGTTATGAGTGTAACAGGTTTGGACATATCAAGTCCGAGTGCCCCAAGCTCAACCACCAAGCACCTAAGAACAAGAAGGCCCTCAACGCGACATGGGAAGAAGCGTCATCCGAAGAAGACGAAGACCACGTCTTCGTGGCGAAATCGATTGAGTCAGACACGGAGACCGAACCTAAACTTGAGTCAGAACCTGAGGATGACTCGGACTACGAAGCTAACTTCAAGTCAAGCCACGGATACGCATCCGGTTCAAAAGATACCCTTAAAGTGAGTCGAACTTTATTTAATACTTTACATAATACGGTTAGGTTTTTGTCTAGGAAATTAGTTAAGTCCGAGTCCAAGGTCGAGACCCTGGTTAAGGAGGTCAAACTCCTCAAACACAAGGTCTCCCTAACCTCTTCGACTAGTCAAGTTCGAGAAGAGGACCCAACTCGAGCTGGAAAGCTCGAAGTTGAGAACTCTCTCTTGAAAAGTCAAGTTGAAGATCTTAGGAACACGTTGGAAAGGTTCACTTCGGGATCCAAAGGACTTGACCTCCTACTTGGATCTTAAAGGGCCGTGTACAACAAGGCTGGACTAGGGTTTAACTCAAACACGACTAATAGGTCGTATATGTCGATTGTAAGTCGACATAGGAAACATGTCCAAGCATGGGTTCCTAAGAACTTTTTGATTTCAACTCTAGGATCCAACCCGTACTGGGTTCCCAAGGACCAAATCCACTATGTGGATAGACCGAACCGATTTAACGGTCTAGGGGGAGCCAATACAAAACATGTTTGTGCTTTAACTTAGAAATTGCATGCTTTTTTTTTTTAAAACTTGTGAACTCACTTAGAACACGTACATAACCAACTAAAATCCTTCGAAAAGATTGAGCCTCGGGGAGCCTCTTTTCAAAAATAACCAGTTAGATTAGGAAATAGTCTTAGGTGAGTCAAGTCATCGTTTTCTTGAAAATGGCTTTGTCTAAGGAAGTGGTCGATGATCCGATAAAAGAAGGCCCCTGTGCCTCGCCACGACCTGGAAGCCATGATCTTGAAAAGGTAAACTTGACAAGTCTAGGGTCAAATCCAAATCTAACATAAAATTACTTGAACCTAAATGCACTTAATCAACTTAATTGGAAGTCATCTCATAAAAAACACATAAGTATAACATGCTTGATCATATAGACACAGGTGAGATGACCTAGGTTTAACAACTTACAACCAATTTTTTTTTTAAAAAAAATCTAACATCCAATCCAACCACCTTGTGTGTAGGATCAATGGATGTTGGATAGCGGTTGCTCCCGACACATGACCGGGGATCAACTCAAATTCACGAAGCTTCGATTCAAACGACAAGGATCGGTAGCCTTTGGGAATAACGACAAGCTCAAAATCATCGGATCAGGTGATATTGAGCTTAACTCGAATTTTGTTATTAAAAATGTATTACTTGTAGAGAATTTTGAATATAACTTGCTTAGCGTAAGCCAATTATGTGACAATAACTATAAGGTCATATTTTTAGAAAATGAATGTGTAATTAAAACAAATAAAACAGCTAAAACAATACTCAAAGGAACTAGGACAAATAACATTTATACAATTAACTTAATCAAATCCTCAGCCAAATGTCTTATGACATAGGAAGAGGAATCATGGTTGTGGCACCGACGACTCGGTCACTCGCACCCAAGACTCGTCCACAAGATGAGTCAGAGTGGCTTAGTCAGAGGCTTACCCAACCTCAACAATTTGGTTAATAAAATCTGTAATGCTTGTCAACAAGGAAAACAACCTAGGACACAACACAAGTTAACTAACCAAGAACGAACCTCAAGTGTACTTGAGCTCCCGCATATGGATCTATTCAATTCACATGGAGGCAAGTCACTCAATAAAAGTCAATATTGCTTAGTCATAATTGACGACTAATCCAGGTTTACCTGGGTTAGGTCCATCAAACATAAAAATGATACCCTAGATCAATTAATCAATCTATTCAAATTAATCGAGAATCAAAAAAACCTTAAGGTTAAAAGACTTAGAAGCGATCATGGTGGTGAATTCGAAAATCAAAGGTTCACCGACTTCTGTAACCTAAATGGATACCACCATGAATTCTCTTGCCCTAGGACCCCTCAACAAAATGGCCTAGTGGAGCGGAAAAACCGAACTCTACAAGAAGCCGCTAGGACCATGTTGAACGAATACGACCTACCTGATAGGTTTTGGGCAGAAGCCGTTAGCACGGCTTGCTATGTCCAGAATAGGATCCTTATGGTAAAGAGGCACCTTAAGATCTCGTACGAGATTTATCACAATAAAGTACCCAACATCAAGTACTTTAGGGTATTTGGATGTAAAGTACATATCTTAAACACTAAGAACCACCTAGGGAAATTCAAATCCAAAACCTCCACCGGAATCTTCTTAGGATACTCAACCACGAGTAGGGCCTATAGGGTATATAACCACGATACCCTTAAAGTCGAAGAGACTATTAATGTGGTGTTCGATGAAGTACCCGAACCTACAAAACCCTTAATGACCCTAAGTGTTGAGCCCACTGATAACAAACTCGTCTCCGACCCTGAGATCGAGTCTAATCCACATCAACCAACTTCTCTTGTCGACCAAGTGACAAGTGATCCGAGTCAAACTAGTGTTCAACCAAGTCACCCCATTGATCAAGCATTAGGTGACACAAACCCAACCCAATCTAGGATTCAGACTAACCACCCTATCGATCAAGTGATAGGAGATCCTAATCTAGGAGTTCGAACTAGAGCATCCTATAGGAACCTTAGTCAAATTTCCTTAATTTCAAAGATAGAACCCAAATCAATTGAACAAGCTCTTCTTGATCCCGATTGGATTATTGCAATGCAAGAAGAGCTAGCTCAATTTACTAGGAATGAAGTGTGGGAATTAGTACCACCACCTAAAGACAAAACGATAATTGGAACAAGGTGGGTGTTTCGAATGTTTGATGATAAAGAGGTGAAGTAGTTAGAACAAGGCTAGGTTAGTCGCCAAAGGGTTTAGTCAAGTCAAGGCTTAGATTACGAAAACCTATGCCCCAAGAGCTAGACTCGAATCCATTCGAATGTTGCTAGCTTATGCCGCACATCGAGGATTTAAGCTGTTTCAAATGGATGTTAAGTCGGCATTCCTAAATGGATACATTAAAGAAGAAGTTTATGTTAGCCAACCCCCTGGATTCGAAAATCTAGATAAACCCGACCATGTTCTAAAACTTAAGAAAGCTCTCTATGGACTTAAACAAGCTCCTCGAGCTTGGTACGAGAGACTTTCAATCCATCTTAAGTCAAAAGGGTTTAACCAAGGCTTAGTTGACCCAACTCTCTTCGTAAAAACCTTAGGTAAAGAAATATTCATAGCTCAAATTTACGAGATATATAATTTTGGAACCTCTAACTCAACCTTACTAAACGAGTTCGTTTCACTCATGGAAAGTGAGTTCGAAATGAACTTGGTAGGCGAGTTAAGTTTCTTTTTAGGTCTACAAATTAAACAAACTAAGGATGGTATATACCTATATCAACAAAAATACACTAAGGAGTTAATTAAAAGATTTGGAATGCAAGACGCTAAGATAATAAACACCCCAATGGCGATTAATGTTAACATCGGAGAAGACCTAGAAAGTAAGTCCATTGACTTAAAGTACTATAGGAGCGCCATAGGAAGTCTCCTATACTTAACTGCGAGTCAACCCGACATCCTATTCGCAGTAAGTATGTGCGCCAGGTTTCAAACCGGTGCTAAGGAGTCTCACCTAACCCTAGTTAAGCGTATCCTTAGATATCTTAAGGGTACACTTAACGTTGGTATTTAGTACCTTAGATCTACGGAGTTCGAACTAATCGGCTACTCCGATTCGGATTATGCCGGTAGTAAACTCGATAGAAAGAGCACGAGTGGTTGTTGTCAACTACTCGACTCGAGTCTAGTGAGTTGGTGCAGTAGGAAGCAACATTGTGTTGCCTTATCTACCATCGAAGCCAAATACGTTGCGATGGGTGAGTATGTAACTCAGCTTCTTTGGATGAAGCACACTCTCTGAGACTTTAGGTTGGACTTCACCAAAACTAAAATTTTTGTAGACAACATAAGTTCGATAAATCTAACTAAGAACCCTATATGCCATTCAAGGACAAAGCATATAGAGGTAAAACACCATTTCATTCGAGAACATGTAGCCAACGGCTCCATACAACTCGAATATGTTGACTCGAAGTCTAACCTAGCAGACCTATTTACTAAACCACTACCCGAAGCCGAATTTAGTCTCTTGAGACGAAAATTGGGCTTGTGCGTAATAGAATAGGTTATCAAAAGTTTTCAAATGCTATTTTTAAAAATTTTATTTTTGAATTTTATTTTTCTTATTTTTTTTCTTTATGCAAATGGAACTAGTTTAGGACTTCCCCTAGATATCATGATCCTATAGATTTAAGGAGCCAACACATCTCACAACACATAGGGTTAATGTGTTTGTGTATTAAGCCACCTAGAACGGCGTGAGATGTTAGGACCCTACTCCAGGTTCCAAGATGTAGATCAAGTGCGTCAATATGAATCTCGGAGTATAAATATGCAACTAATATTAACCAAATCTAATCAGGACTTGTTGATAATATCATTTCAATCAAGTCAAACTAGAGTTGAACATTTAGATGAATTATTTTCACATACTATTTTCAAAATCATCATGCTTGGATTTAGGGTTTTCTTAAACCCCCCCCCCCCCCCCCTACTTTTTTCTTGATTTATGTCAAAAGGGGGAGAAAAGGCCAAAGTTAAGGTTCAATAAATTCAAATTTTTGAATTTGATAACTTAACTTAAAACTTTGATTCTGGCCTAAGTTAAGGGGGAGTAAGGTTTAGGTTTCAACTCTTCGGAATTGAAAACTTTAAAGGCCCAAGTTAAGAAATCAAAAGTTAATACTTTTGAATAATTAACCTTTGACTTAACTTTTGATTACTTAACTTGCACTTATTTTTGACTCTAAGAGCCTAAGTTAAGTAATGCCATTTACTTAACTCGTTATCTTTGTGTTTGGAGAACTAAAAGTCTTTTCAAGTACTCACCCTCGGTCAAGGAGGGTTCCTCTAAGGGAGAACTTGAGAAATATTTTTACTACTCCTACTTTTGCTTCATGTCTTTACTGTTTCATGCACTCAATTTCCTTAACTTTGTGTGTTTTTGCCATAGATCAAAAAGGGAGAGATTGTTGGTGCAGTGAGGCACCGAAATTGAACCTGTGTTTTGATTATAGCAAAGACACAAGGTTAAGTCTATTTTGTTATCTCATGAGTCTACTTGAGTGTGCAGAAACAGGTTAAGCTTGAGTTGGAGATCTGCGACACGATGAAGTGCAAGGTAAGACTCGTGGTCCAACAGCGTAAGTGAGGTCGGATCCTCCGTTTAGGAGTTGATCTTAGGCGAAAATCCGACCCAAAACTTTCCATAAAAGTCTAAGTCGAGATCGGATGGTTAGAAACCATCTAAATCCATCACATTTAATATTTCTACATATTGCTTTGAGCTAACCCTTATTTGAATTCGAAGTTACTCTAATTCAAATTAAAATTAGAATTCGAATTTATTCGAATTCGAATTAAAATTAGAACTCGAATTGAAATAAAATTAAATAACTAAAGTATCCTGAAAATGGGCAAAAGGAACTAAAAGCAAGGTGGCAACTTATCCCCCAAATCTTGGTGAGGTGGCCGGTCAAAAGCAAGGTGAAAACTTATCCCTCAATTGGTGGTGAGGTGGCCAGATCTCAAGTGGGCGGACAAGGCTTCAAATAGAGGGGGGTGCTTCACATCTTAGATACAACAATTATTACAAAGCTCTCAAACGCCTCCACAACGCCGCTCTTCTACGACGCCGCCACTCTGACGAAGTCTTTGCCAACACTGACTTCACCGTTAAAGTGTTGGTAATCATTTTAGTCGATTAATTTAAGTTGTGTTTTTTGAGCTTTTATATCAAAAAGGAGAGAGGGGCTTGTCTCTCATCCTTGTGTTTTTGTCGAAAGTTTTGTAATCGTAACTCCTACCTCCAATGAGGAGGAGTGTTTTAGTGATTACCCTCCGTACGTGGTCTAGGACCATTAGGGCCTTGGATTAGCAGCCGGTTGGCTGTGAACCAAGTAAAACTCCTTGTGTCCATCTCTTTTTCGCTGCGTTTATCTCTCACTTATCATTTTTACAACAAAAGAAAAGAAAAACCGTTTTGTGCTATTCACCCCCCCTCTAGCGCTCATTTCGATCCTACAGTGGTATGGCGCCAGAGCGGTTTGTTGCAACCCCAGGGCGGTCTGCTCAACTCCAGGGCAGTTTTTGAGGGGTTGCCAGGGCGGGTTTATGCAAGGAGCAGGAAGACCAGGGCGGCTTTGGCCAGGGCGGTTTTGAACTGCCCTTTCCCTCAAGCCCAGGGTCAACAGGGCAGACCCGCGCAAAGAGCAGGGGACTTTCAACTTCATGGTGGTTGGACCAGATCAACCTTCCCAAATGCAGACCAGACTAGTCTCATCTCCAAGGATTCAAGACGCCAGGCCAATTTTATCAAGATGAAGCGGGTGTAACTTCAGGACAGATTTGAATAAAAAAAAAACGGTGAATAGGCCAACCTATAATAGCCTATCTAGTCCGTAGCAAACGGCTACGGTAAAGACACTCTAAATCCGTTTATGGCTGAGGCTTGGCCAATAAGCCTAGTAGAGGTGAATAGGCCCACCTGAATGGCCTATCTAGTCCATAGCAAACGGCTACGGTAAAGACTAGGCAAATCCGTTGATGGTTGGTCACTTACCAAAAGTGACAAATATTTGACGATTGAGTGCACAAACTTCGCGGCGAAGATGGACATGGATAGACAATGCTAGAAGGAACACATGAAGCGGCGGACGCAAAGAGATAGTATGGATGAGAGAAGGAAACACAGGAGATACACTTGCACTGTGCAAGTGGAAGGGCGGAATATGGACACATGTATGGGGCTATGTAGTCATGAGAGATGTAGTATACATGAGAGTTGAGATACCCATGAGAGCACATGTACACCACCTGCATGCATCTCAGATCTGACACATCATCAGACATGACATGAGAATGCATCCCAGGATTTTGTATGTACGTGCAATCTTTGATGATATATATTTACCTTTCATCAAAAAAAGAATAATACTAACAACAAATAAACATACGCAAACACACACGATATATGTGGTTCGGAACCGAATGGTTCCTACTCCATGGGCGAGCTCTCCGAGCTCTAGTTATGCGCACGACACTAACTAAACTCCTTCTCGACTACACGTCGGAGGTGGAGAAACCTCTCACAAGCTATTACAACAAGTAATATATGAAATACAAGCAATACAAAGACAAATACGAAATACACGTAAAGAACACTTTACAACGCTTGCTTTGAACCCTTTGCTTGTAGCTTGCTTTAGATGGCTCTTGAAGGACTGGAATGCAGCAGCAATTCCCCTTCAATAGCTTCACAAAAGTCTTGGCGAAATCCTCCAACTTGAGCTCCATTTATAACCTGCATCAAGCTATTTTCGCGCCCAACAGTCGACTGTCAAAAGGCCCCAGTCGATTTTCCCTGTAGCCGTTGTCTCACAACGGCCAAATCCACGTCGGATAAGTTCCAACGGATCACCTACCCGATCATTGCGATCCATGGCGATCGTGATCTAATCGCCCGATCGAGCTACGGGCGTTACACTCACGACACTCCCATCGATCATTGCCATCGCCAGCGATCATTGCCGATCCATAGCGATCGCTGCCAAGCATAAAACCACAAGTCTAACACCAGTCAAACCCTAGTCGACTTGGACCAGTCGAACCGGCACCTATGCCAGTCGACTGCTGTCGGGCAAAACCTCAAACACCAAGTTGTTTGAGCATCCGACCGTCGGGTAAACCCTCAAACATCAAGTTTGAGCCTCCGACACTCAGTCTTAGCCACTTGGCCAAGTCCACCTTATCCCTCATGGAGTTCCCCACCGAAGCTCTCTTCCCTCGGTCTACGTCCCTCGGATATGCCAAGCGCACAGCTTCGCAACGCCATCCTTCGCGTCTCATGCCCTCGAAGTATGCTTCCCTTTGGGCTCACTCCATTCGCTCCCCGTCCGACGGTCCCTCGGATGCACCAAGCGCACGACTTCACAATGCCATCCTTCACCGACTCAAGGACCCCGAGCCTAGTGAACTTACCAAGTCCTCAAGACTTCCCACATGCACCAAGCGCACGACTTCGCAATGCATTTCTCACCCAGCACCAAGCGCACGACTTCGCAATGCTTTGGACTTTTCCCACACCAAGCTCCATGCTTGGATTTTCCATGCCAACCCCATGTTGGACTTTCCCATGACAATCCTATGTCATGAGTTTTGTCTATCATCAAAATACTATCAAGGTACTGCTCGAGTCAAAACTTGAGTCAACCTAGGTCGATTGCACCAACATATAACATTATGAGATAGGATGAGAAGGATTTCTATATTCAGATTATGTGGATCGGTGGTATCTTTACCATCAGGCGAGATGTGGACCAACAATTTAGAAGTCAAGGGATGCCTTGGACTTTAATAGACATATTTTTACTGTAAACATATCCTTACGGATAGTTAAATTGTTGAAATGATGGTATAATATGTCTTTCGGATGTGCGTATAATCCAAGAGTAATCAGATGTAGTTTCTGATGTACTTCCAGGCTTACCACTGTATAGGCTAGTGGAGTATGCAGTCGAAGTGATTTTGAGAATAGTTTCGATATTGAAGACCTCATACTTGGAGATAGTTTTATTGGTAATAGTGTTGCTAAACACTATAGAAATTGGAAGAATGTAAGTTACGATTATAGGAGGTGTTGAATGGGAGATTTATTTGTCCTAGTATTTCTTTTTAAGAAGATTCAGAACTCTTTGTTAAGAGAGAGATGAACCTTTGAGGTTATGCATCTATTATCGATGATGGAATGCAGTAGTTGTTGAAAATGAATATCCTTCATTGTGGATAGATGATCTGTTTAGGCCAGCTAAAGAACACCTGTGTATACTCTAGGGTTGATTTATGATTGGAGTGTTGATATTGTAGTGACTTGACATCATACAGTTATCATTATCGGTGTGATGATTGAGATATCATCAGCTTAGAGTAAAAAGGATACGGGTGTGTAGAAGACGATGTCATACTTAGTATGAATTTTATGAGCTTTTGATAATGTTGTTAGACGTATTTAACGATTTAGTCATCCATGGATTTGAAAAATCGTGTATTTCGAACACGATTGGATTAGTTTGTAGTTGTCGAAATTGCGTAACTTGGCCACTATTGAGGGTGGTAGTTGGAGATGCACACTCGACCATCGTAGATGGTGGTTCTCTAGTATTGATATGGTTATTACCGCAGATGTGGATAGGATGTTACTAGCGTGACGATACCGCTGACTTGTTTGACCAGGAAGGTGATGACATTCACTTGGTCAAAAGATTGTGAACCCAGTTTTCAGGACCTAGATGGTGGTTAACTTTTGCACGAGTGTTAGTTAATCCTTCCGGAGTGCATGGAAGGGTATATTACGCAGATGCGTCATTTCAGGGATTGAGAGTGGTCCTGATATAGTTGAATGAGACGTTTCTTAAGTTTACGACAGTTAAGGAACTACGAGATAAGCTGTTATACACATGACGTGGACTTGGTAGTTATTATCTTGATTTGTGGATGTATGGAGCAGGAATGCTCATGGGATTTTGGCTAGCTACTGGGTAGCTACTGCATGGAGTTGCTAGAACACGGGAACACGAACAGATGCAACTAAGGAGATTGGTCATTATAGTCTTCCAGTCACTTCCAGTTCTGTGTGATAGAGTGTATTTTGAACAGTAGATGAATTTCTCTTGTGAGAAAGTAATTCTTCGTCTCTGAAGAGGATAGTGGTTTCCAGAGTTGCATTCGATTTAGGAAGAGTTGTTTCAGGGGACTTGTCATTAGAGATTGGTGATTTATTCGGAGTGTATCCGAATATAGTGAGTGTTAAAACGTTCTTGGTGGTGGAATGGCATGTGGGACATGGTTGAGTTCATAGCTTGGTGTTGGTGTGCAAACTAGTAAAGGTGGAATATTAGTGACCAGTAGGGTTATGTACCGAGATGGAAGTGGGAGCCTAGTATGATGGACTGTGTTGGGAGATTATTTGGAATTCAGAAATGACTTGATGCGATTTAGAGTAATCGGTGATCGATTAGCTAAGTCTGCTCATTTTCTTCCGAGCCGTAAGATGGATTTTGTTGGATCACTTGATGGAATTATACTGTAAGGAGATTTTCAATTTTTGGAGTATCCTTGAGTATCATTTCCAATAGTGATTCATGATTCATCTTATGATCCTAGCAAAGTCTCTAACAGGTCATGGATATAGAGCTCCACTCTGGTACGATTATTTACCTTTTAATAGATGGTCCATAGGAAGGTGGTATTCAGACTTTCAAAGGGTCTGTTGAGAGCATGCATGATAGATTTTAGAGGCTATCAATACCCCATTTAGTCACTTGAGGTGTGTGACTTTTCTTCATATATGTGAGATGGTTGTTGTGACATCTCGTACTCGTACATGAGTCGAAAATTTGAGGATCAAATTTTTATTAGTGGGGGAGAATGTAAGATATCGAGAAAAAAATTTAATAAAATATCTCTTATTAATTAAGAAATTATCTTATATAATTTCTCAAAAAATCACAGAAATTTTTCTGGATTTAAAAGGAGTTCATATGACCGCTTAGGAGGAAGATTAAAGTTTAAATAGGTGGTTGGGTCAACTTAGTCTAGCTTGGACTTAACCTAAGCTAACTTAACCATAAAGGGCCGATTTTTAAAGTTCGAATCTGACCCGTTTGCAAGTTCCCATTTTTTTCCTCCATCGCGATTTCTTCCTCTGCTTATTCGACCTAGCTATTTGTTTGCTTCTCTTCCCCGATCGCATCCTCCTGATTTCTCCATCGCCGCCGCTCCTTTCTCCTGATCCGCCCCGAGCTCGTTGTGGCTGTCGATGGCTATCTCCTCGAGCCGCTCGTCGTGCACGCCACCGCGCCACTCGCCATTGCCATTAGGGATCTGCTGCCGCCCAGTCGTCGTTTCTTCTCTTCCACTAGCGGTTGTTGCCCCGTCGCTGTCTCTCCTCTTCTGCCGCTTCGTCACTAAAGATCTCCACCTGAACAACTGCTAGGCTACATGAGCACAACAGATCGTTGCCTCCATCTCAAGTATCGGGATATCTTATTCGCCGTTCACTCTGTCGTCGCAGATAGAAGAAGCCTTCAACTAGCAGTTTGCGGGCTCTATTCGTCAATCGATCTTCTCCGCAGAATTTTCGATTTGAGTCACCATTGTTCCAATTCACTTTGCTCTATTTTCCTCCGTGTACAACTTGTTCGTTGCCCACTCTAGATGTTGAAGTTGCTCTTCCACAATCGGGTAATTGCTTCATCCATTACCTTTGTTTCTTAATACTAAGGTGTGGGTTGTAGGGTCGTCGCGATGTGGATGAGGGCTACCATTGTAGTTCAAGGGTAGGCTAATGGATTAGTAGCTGTGATTATTATGGTTTTGTTGTCAACTTCAAACGGTGGGGTTTCTGGATTGTGTCGAAAAAGAGAGAAATCAAGGCTGATTGTGCAGATTTTTGTACAGAAGGTTGGATTAAGAAGCTGTGGTTGGTTAGAAAAATGGAAGGTAAGCTGTGATTGTGTATGTTATGAGTAGATTGTGTAAAGGTGTTATTATGGATTATATCTATGGGATAAATTATCGTGAAATTTTAGGAAACTTGTATTCGGAAGTGTATGGGATTACACTATTGTAGAATTTGATCCGATCATTCGAGCTAGCATGGATTGCATACCAGGACTTTGATTTGAGGTAGAGTTCTCGGACGTGAAGACTGTAATTAGAGGACTTCACATCAGGTGGGCAATATTCTACCTTGGTCAGGTAGTTGATTATTCTTTGTGCATGAGTTTTTATATGGTTGATATTGTACCTTGACTCCACTCATGTTATTCTATGCTAGATACTTAAGTCTTTACACTTTGAGATATACTATTGTTGTTGTCATATTTCGTTCATCGTTGCTATAACTTACCGATGTTATGGTATGTAGATCTTTAGATACTTAACCATGGGGGGGGGGGGTGTAGCTGAGTATAGATGTCGATTTGACTCGTGTCATCAGGAATAATCATCCGAGGGTGGATGATGTTCTTAATGTAGAGTTTGTGGTTGTATCACCTTATCTTTCGTTGTATAACTATTACGGATCATATGTCTATACATGGTAGTGTGGGTTGTCGACGGTGTGTCGCTACAGACTGAAAGTCCTAGCATCGTCGATGGTTAGTTGTATACGACTCTCTGTTGGGTAGAGAGTGTATTGTGGATGTATGTGTGGTTGTACATTCATGTCATTTACATGCATGTTGACGACTTGGTCTTCCTTGTGGTTGAGGGGGTCGTCAGTCATTTTGCCTCCCCGGTTATTCGTGGTAGTAGTAACTAGTGTGAGGGCAGTTCATTTGTTGTGCCGCACTCGACCACTCTTGATAGTGGTAGTTGGAGTTGCATGCAGTTGTCCTGGGTGTGTGGCACTCGACCACTCATGGGTAGTGTCAGTCGGAGTGACCAGTAATAGGGACCTCCGTTGTGTAGCTTATAGCTCTTTAGCTTATCGCTACTTATTCATATTGCCCACTCGGCCACTCGAGAGCAGTGGTTGTTGTTGAGTTGGGACAATTATCATGTCGTGCAACCTAGGCCACACTGGAGTCGTGGTAGCGAGTGGGATGCGCAGGCATGACCATGCATTTGCATTGCCATGTGTGAGGGTATTTATATATAGATACACTCTATATATATGCTTTTTGTATGGTTGTATTTGTTTGTGCTATGATTGTTGCATTTGATTGTACATCATCTTACATGTTATTTGTATGATCTATACTGTTGTGTGTGGGATACCAGTGAATGACTTGGACCAGACTGTTGTACACCTATGACCAGTATCATGATGTTGTATAGGACTGACCTGGTTTGATGATGTTGTTTATAGGTTAGTTGGGCAGTGTGTTGATTACATGCTTAGTGTTGTTCTTTCATGTTGTATTTGTTATATGGGAGTATGTGTGTTCAGGTTATATGAGTTGTATCGTTGCAGATCTTCAGGTATGTGAGTACATTACATTATGTACAGTTGATCAGTTGGTTGTTTATCCACTACTTAGATTCACACTGATAGTTAGTTGACATTACCTTTACGACTATATACCATTTATCTCCATCTATATATATCTGTTCATCTCCATTGTATATCTATTGCCCTTTATATCTTAGTTGTTGATCATGCACTATCTTGCATATTACCACTGAGTTTTATACTCACCACCATATACCCTAGGTTTTCTTGTCGCCCAGGTAACAGGTAGAAGAATCCTTGGATGCTCAGAGCTCCGCCAGCTGATCCCGTCTCACCTCATGTATTTGGATTGTATGTTTTTGATTTTTATCCTATATTGTTTCCATTTTATGTAATCGGTTATGTTGTTATGTTTTCTTGTTGTGTCAAAGTTGTACCGGTACACATGTTTTTGAGTCTTTGTATTTTTATTATTGTTGGTGTATTCCGTTGTAACTTTAGTTATATACTTTTGTATGTTGTGTGGTTGTGGTCGGAAGGCTATGTATCAACAGGGAATTATATCACGTACATGGGAGATGTTGTTCGATTTTCGGGCTCGACATACTCTCAGGGTGTGACATTCTCAGCTCGTGGCCGTAAATAGTAGTCGACTACCCTCAATGGTAGTCGACTGCTCAAGATCAGTTGACTACCCAAAGTTGGCAGTCGGCTGCCAAGACCACGTAGCCGTAGTCGAGCTCCATCGACCATCGACTACCAATCGCTCATAACCCCACGATCGCGCTACCAAGTGTCAAGCATTTGGTTAGTTGACTGGTCCATAACTCAGTCAACTGATAAATCTCAAACATGAGGTTTAACCCAAGTATGATCCCCTCATACTTGCTAGACCACCCTTAGCCTAGACCTAAGCCTTCTTGCCACCTCTATCTGCCTGACACCTATTGGATGTTAGGAACGATGCACCCGCTAGAGGGGGGGGGGTGAATAGCGTCATCGATGCTTGATGAATTACGATCGTGTTCGTCTCTACAAGTCGTGTTAGCGCAACAAAATATATAGCAATAACAAAATAAGACAAACTCAATTCACAACACAAAATATAATGTGGTTCGGAACTGAATGGTTCATACTCCACGGATCAAGATCTAAAAGCCCTAGCAATGCAAACACACACTACTAATCACAAATACTCCTTCTTGGAACAATCCGGAGGTGGAGAAACCTCTTACAAGATATTACAACAATAATATAAGTAAAATAACAAGCAAATACAAATGAATATAACAAAAGAAAGCCAAGAACACTTTATAACAATCTTTTGGAAGCTTGCTTGTTGATTGCCTTGGACTAGCCTTGAAGACCCTGATTTGCAACAACAAATCGCTCCAAATCGTCCAAGAAAACCGGTGCCAAAATCCTTCTTCCGAGCTACCTTTATAACCTGCAATCGGGATGGATTTTCGCCTATCAGTTGACTGCTCGGGACCATCAGTCGACTGATGCCACTGTTGTCATGAGACAATGGATAGATCCACGTTGGAAAAATCCAACGGACACACCATTAGTCGACTGATGTCTCAATCAGTAGAGTGGTCGACGTGATCACTCGACTGGAGAACCTTCTGTGCCCGAGATCCTGGCCATCAATCAACTGATCACCATGATCAGTCGACTGCTCAGGCCATCAGTCGACTGGCCACCTCTGGCAGTCGACTGCCAGGGCACTTCCCACAGCCAAACCCTAGTTGACTCACACCTGTCGACTGACCTATGGTCCTAGTCGACTGATACACCTTAAACATGAGGTTGTAACCAAAGTATGGTGCCCCCATACTTGCTTGACTAATCGTAGCCTAGACCTAAGCATTCTAGCCACCTTCGTCAGCCTTGTGCCTATCGGATCCCTCCAAGTCATCAATGTTAGATCGAGCGGATCGCTAGAAAGGGGGGGGGGTGAATAGCGATAAATAATTTTCGTCGAATTCGTTTCAAAACACAAGTAAACGCAACGGAAATATAAAATGAACACAATTGGATTTTACTTGGTTCGTAGCTTACGACTACTACTCTAAGGCCCTAGTGGTCCTTGACCACGCAGGGAGGGCAAATCACTAACGAAATCCTCCTTGTTGGAGGTAGGAGTTAATTGAATACACAAAATTCAAAACTTGTGGTAGAGGGACACTCCCCCTCTCCTCGTTGCAATAAAAGCTCGTAGAATAGAAAGTAAATACAAGAGTTAATGGACGACTAAAAAAAACTTTTACTGACGACCAAAAGGATGGAGGCTTAAGCTTGTGTCGTTGGCATTTCTGTAGCACTTCATCATCGTGGAGTCGTTGGAGTGTCATCACGTTACGGAGGCTTTAGGGCACTTTTGAATTGATGAAAAACCTTTAGAGAAGCCCTCCTTTTATAGTTTTTGAGCCCCTCATCGAGTGGATCCTCAGCCAATCAAAACTAGGCACAAAGCCCCTTGGAATGAGGTGATAAGGCTTGACTCCTCGAAGCTGATCCTTGACCATCAGTCGATTGATGGCCATCATCAGTCGACTGATGGCAGCGTCAGTCGAGTCGCAACACTCAGCAGTCGACTGATGAAGGCAGTCGAGTGGCTCTTATGGGCAGTCGACTGATGCTTGCTGAAATCACAAGTTAGCTTAATAAAAACATAATTTCGACGGCCGTCGACCGTCCAATCTCAACCTAGACCATCCATGGGATGTCTTTGGTCGGATCTATGCTTAAGACCATCCTCGTAAGGAGGATACAACCTCACTTATGCTCTCACACACACTAGCTTACCTCGATACTTACTTTGTAGCTCTCGCTTCTGGCCTTCCACTCGATTCCTTCGGCTCCCTCCGAAGTCACTCGAGTGTCGCCCGACCACCGCGGCTTCCTCCGGGTGTCGCTAGCCTTCAGCTCCAGCTTTAGCACTTTTCTGCACACTCGATTCAGCTCGTGAGATAACGATATGAGCTTAACTTTGTATCATTTGCTATAATCAAAACTCAGGTTCGACTTAGGTGTCCACTGCACCAACAATCTCCCCCTTTTTGATCTATGGCAAACCCACATACAAAGTTAAGGAAATAATATGCATGAATATTAAGTAGGAGTAATAGAGACTTTCTTCCAAGTACTCCCCCTTGAGGAAACCTCCCCCTTGACCGAGGGTGAGTCTTGAAAGAAGATCTTAATCATCCCCCTTGATGTTTGCTATTTAAGAAGAGTTTAAGTAATTAAAAATTACTTAAGGTTGGCCTTAGCAAAAAAAAAAAAGTTTAAGTAAAGAAGATTTCTTAACTTAGCCTTTGGCCTTAGCAAAAAAAAAAAAAGTTTAAATTAAGAAGATTTCTTAACTTGGCCTTTCTCCCCCTTTCTCAAGTAAAACATTAACGTTTGACCATAAGAATATAGAATTAACTTACTAAGTTAAGTTATAAAAAAAATGATCCCTTAACTTTGACCTTTTCTCCCCCTTTTGCCATAAATCGGAAAGAGGGGTTTTGAAAAAAATATAAGTATTAAGTTTTAGTTCGAAGTCCAAGCATGTTCCATATTATTTTGAAAATAATATACTAAAAATAAGCTCATCTATTGAATGTTCAACTCTTATTTGACTTGATTGACATGAAAGATCAACAAGTCCTGGTCAGAGTCGGTTAATATAGATGATTATACTCCATGATTCATGGCGATGCACTAGCTCTACATCTGGAACCAGGAGTAAGGCCCTAACATCTCACGCCCATCTACGTGGCTAAGTACACAAACACATTAGTCCTATATATTGTGAGGTGTATTGACTCCTTAAATCTATATGTACATGATATCTAAGGTATGTCCTAAGATAGTTCCATGAACATGAAAAGTAAAAAGTAGTAATAAGAAAATATAATTTGTAAATTCCTACTCTACTACGCACATGCCCAATTTTCGTCTTAATAGACTGAATTTGGCTTCGGGTAGAGGTTTAGTAAATAGATCTGCCAAGTTGGACTTCAATTCGACGTATTCGAGTTGTATGACTCCGTTGGCTACATGTTCTCGAATGAAATGGTGTTTGACCTCTATATGTTTGGTCTTAGAGTGACATATTGGATTTTTAGTTAGGTTAATTGAGCTAATGTTATCTACGTGAATTTTAGTGTTAGTAAAGTCTAACTTAAAATCTCGAAGAGTGTGCTTCATCGAAAGAAGCTGAGTGACATACTCACCCATCACGTTGTATTCGGCTTCGATGGTAGATAAGGCAACACAGTGTTGCTTCCTACTGCACCAACTCACTAAACTCGAGCCGAGAAGTTGACAACAACCACTCGTACTCTTTCTATCGAGCTTACTACCGGCATAGTCCGAGTCGGAGTAGCCGATTAGTTCGAACTCGGGGATCTAGGGTACCAAATACCGACATTAAGTGTACCTCTAAGGATACTCTTAACTAGAGTTAGGTGAGATTCTTTGGCACATATTTGGAACCTTGCGTACATACTTACTGCAAATAAGATATCAGGTTGGCTCGCAGTTAAGTAAAGGAGGCTCCTTATCATGCTCCTATAGTATTTTAAGTCAATTGAATTTCCGGTTGCATCTTCTCCTATATTTACATTTGTTGCCATTGGGGTATTAATAATTTTAGCGTCTTGCATTCCAAAATGTTTAATTAATTCTCTAGTATATTTGCGTTGGTGTAAGTATATTCCATCTTTAGTTTGTTTAATTTGTAGACCTAAGAAGAAACTCAACTCACCTACTAAATTCATTTCAAATTCACTTTCCATAAGTGAAATGAATTCGTTTAGTAGGATCGAATTGGTTGTTCCAAAAATGATATCATCAACGTAGATTTGGGCTATGGGTATGTCTTTCTCTATGGTTTTTACGAAAAGGGTTGGGTCGACTAAACCTTGGTTAAGTCCTTTGGACTTAAGGTAAATCGAAAGTCTCTCGTACCAAGCTTGAGGAGCTTGTTTGAGTCCATAGAGAGCTTTCTTTAGTTTAAGGACATGGTTGGGTTTATCTAGGCTTTCGAATCTGGGGGGTTGACTAACGTATACCTCTTCCTTAATAAGTCCATTCAAAAATGCTGACTTGACATCCATTTGAAATAACTTAAATCCTTGATGTGCAGCGTAGGCTAACAACATTCGGATGGACTCTAATATAGCTACTGGGGCATAGGTCTCGTCGTAATCTAAACTTTCGACTTGACTAAACCCTTTAGCGACTAATCTAGCTTTATTTCTAACTACTTCAACTTTATCATCAAGTTTATTTCGAAACACCCACCTTGTTCCAACGATTGTTTTATCTTTAGGTGGTGGTACTAATTCTCATACTTCGTTCCTAGCGAATTGAGCTAGCTCTTCTTGCATTGCAATAATCCAATCGGGATCAAGAAGAGCTTGGTCAATGGTTTTGGGTTCAATTTTGGAAATTAAGGAAATTTGACTAAGGTTTCGGTATGAAGCTCTATTTCGAACTCCTAGGCTTGGATCACCTATCACTTGGTCGATAGGATGATTCGTTTTAGTCCTAGTTTGACTTGGGTTAGAGTCACCTATCGCTTGGTCGATAGGATGACTTGGTTGACTTAGGTTAGGATTAATATTAGACTCGATCTCAAGATCGGAGTCGAGTCTGGTATGAATCGGCTCGCTAATTGGGGTTGCTAGGGGTTTTATAGGTTTGTGTCCTTCATCAAACACTACATTAATAGTCTCTTCGACTCTAAGGGTGTCATGATTATATACTTTATAGGCTCTACTCGTAGTCGAGTATCCTAGAAAGATTTCGGTAGAGGTTTTGGATGTGAATTTTCCTAGGTAATCCTTAGTGTTTAAGATATGTACCTTATATCCAAATACCCTAAAGTACTTGATGTTAGGTATTTTATCGTGATAAATCTCGTAGAGGTCTTAAGGTGTCTCTTTACCATACGGATCTTATTTTGGACATAGCAAACCGTACTAATGGCTTCTGCCCAAAACCTATCGGGTAGGTTATACTCGTTTAACATTGTTCTAGCAGCTTCTTGTAGGATTCTATTTTTATGTTCTACTAGGCCATTCTATTGTGGGGTTCTAGGGCATGAGAACTCATGGTGGTATCCATTTTGGTTACAGAATTCTGTAAACCTGTGGTTCTCGAATTCACCACCATGATCACTCCTAAGTTTTTTGATTTTAAGGTTTTGTTGATTTTCTATTAGTTTAAATAGGTTGATTAATTGATCTAGTGTATCACTTTTGTATTTAATGAACCTAACCCAAGTAAATCTAGAATAGTCGTCAATATGACTAAGCAGAATTGACTCCCATTAAGTGACTTAGCTTTGTGTGAATCAAATAGATCCATGTGTAGGAGCTCAAGAATACTTTTGGTTCATTCTTGATTAGTTAGTTGATATTGTGTCCTAGATTGTTTACCTTGTTGACAAACATTACATATTTTATTATCCAAGTTGTTGAGGTTAGGCAAACTTCTGACTAAGTCACTCTGACTCATCTTGTGGATGAGTCTTGAATGCGAGTGACCGAGTCGTCGGTGCCACAACCAAGATTCCTCTTGCCATGTCATAAGACACTTGGTTGAAGAGTTAGTTAAATTAATAGTATAAATATTGTTATTTCTGGTTCCTTTAAGAATTGTTTTAGAGGTTTCTTTTGTTTTAATTACGCATTCATTTTCTAGAAATATGACCTTATAGTTATTATCACACAATTGACTTACACTAAGTAAATTATATTGGAAATTTTCTACCAATAAGACATTTTGAAAAATAAAGTTTGAGTTGAGCTCAATATCACCTGATCCGATGATTTTGAGCTTGCCATTGTTTCCGAAAACTACCGATCCTTGTCGTTTGAATCGAAGTTTCGAAAAATTTAGTTGATCCCCGGTCATGTGTCAGGAGCAATCGCTGTCCAACATCCATTGATCCTACACACAAGGTAGTTGGATTGGATATTGGAATCGCTAAAGGTTGGTTGTAAATTATTAAACCTAAATCATCTCACCCATGTCTACATGATCAAGCATGTTATCCTTATATGTTCTGTTTGGTTTCCGGCACCGCGGCGTGTGTGTGTTCGATCATGTTTCGTAAACATGAGCACAGCGGAAGCAATTAAAAATAATAAATCTATATTTATTACAACACACACAACACACTCATGCTATTACAACAAGTGTAGACATAACCGTAAATTAAAATTTGCAATAAAAGAAATTATCTACGTTATACCTTTCGTATGACGTGTAGCGGGAACGGCATCAACCGGAACGATCCTCGTAAGAATCGTCTCTATCCGTATCCACGCCGAGCTCCTCGGGATGACTTCGCTAAGTCACGAGCTTCGTCTTCGTACGGGTTACTAGCCTCGTGTTGAAGACGACGTGATCGAGAGATGATCATGATCCGAATCCAAATTCGGATCCTAAAACGAGTTCTCAAAACTCGCTTCTCCGGAGAGGTATTCATCAACCAATTGACGAATCCTTCGTCCTCCACCTCAGAGGATTACCGTAGATCAAATCCCTGGTAAGTTAGGCGCTATCGGAGCACTAACCGTCGTCCAAACGACGCTCCGACAACAAAGAAACAAGCTGTCCAGAAAAACTGGACAGTTTTTGGTGGAGGAATAGAGGCCGGCCAAGGAGAGATGGAAGCTCACCTTATCACCGAACCTAGAGGAGATCACCGGAGGGTCGCCGGAGGTTCACCGGCTGAAGCTTGGTCGCCGGCAACAAGTTGGACGGCGGCACAAGAGGTTGGGCGGCGACACACTAGGGTTGGCGCCGAAATCCTCCTTCAAGGGGTGGGCGGCAACTCCAAGGGCTAGGGTTTTTGATTAGGGTTAGGGTTTAAGCCCTATTTTATAGAGAACTAATTCTCTTAATGGTTAATGGATCATATCCATAAAGCCCGTTAACCCGCTCCATTAAGATAAGTTAAAATAAATCAAACCATGATGGTTTATTTTAAGTTAAAATGAACCGAACCAACTTTTGGTTCATTCGTTTAAAATAAACCAAACCCTTTGGTTTATTCTCATCCATTGGATTAGAACCAAACCATTTTGGTCCATCCATTATGTCTTCATAAGACACGGCCCATCCACGCTTCCATTGCGACTGAAATAATTTCATGCTCGCTTTATGTTTGGTCCAACCAAACATAGTTTCTCTCGGTCTGAGAATCCCATTCTCAAGCTCGTTTTAAATCCTTTGGATTACACTCGTTGTGCGTGTGACCAAATAGGTTCTCGGTTTATGTTGGCCGTCTATAATTAACCATTAATTATAGAACGATCATGAGTGGCACCTAGTAGTACATCATGATCCCCAATTAACCTAAAAGATCAACGGTTGATCCAGAACTATTTCTGAAACCCTTCAGTAGCTCGAATGAATCGTGCCCCATTCCCTTCACTCATCTTATACCCACTTGGTTCAGGACATGGTCTATTGTGTCAGTCCCCACTAGGCTGTCACGCCCGCCCTTTTTCAGACCCAGAATCCGGAGGGGCGGCGCGTGACGCGACCATACATACATACATACATACATACATACAGCGGAAGACTTCAGACATTTTTTTTTCTTTTAAAACCTAAACATGCATTGACATATATATATATATACTTCTTCTTCTTCATATGGAGCATGCGTCATAGCATACATAGATACTTCTTCTTACTTCTTCTTTACTTCTTCTTATTAACATAGAACATGCATCATAACATAGGTAGATACTTAGTGCTTAGTTCAAGTTCTTAAACGACACCATCATGAGCAGGCAGAATAAGGACATCCATAGACATCATCATCATAGGTAAACACATATATATGTAGACCTAACGGATCTTCTCCACCATGCCACTACCACACACATTGGCCCCTCCTGCTGCTCCCTTTAGTTTATCCATCCCTTACCCTTATCTACAGAGATACTCACTAGTTGTGATCTAATCATAAATTCTCTCATGCTGTGAATCGTATCGTGGACATTCAGTAAATGAGTTTAAGATCCAATCAAATACATAAAACATGTATACTCAAATAGTGAATCTTCATTTATCATATAAATGGTTCATACATAAGGCGATTGCCTTAGGACATCTCTCATATATTACTAACATGTTCTTGTGAGATGACTTCCAATTTTACTTGATTTGAATTTAATGATTTGAACACTTGTCAATCTTGCGTTAGATTCGGATTTGACCTTAAGCTCATCAAGTCACCTTTTCAAGATCATAGCTTCCAGGTCGTGGCGAGGCACAGGGGCCTTCTTTAATCGAAAAAATGACCTCTTCCTTAGACAAAGTCATTTTCAAGAAAATAGAGACTTGACTCACCTAAGACCACTTCCTAGTCTAACTAGTCTAGGATACGGCGAGGTAGCTTCAGCTAGTTCCACTCGGTCAAGTGCACCGAACTAGATATGTCATATCTAACCCGAATACACAAGACTCCGCTTTTCTAGCGTACTATCATCTCGCCGCATCCTGGTACTATGTTACCAAGTATTGACGAGTTATAGTCCTATCTAACCATTCTAAAAAGAAAAAATAAAAATAAATAAAGGACCTAAGCATGCAATTTCTAAGTAAGAGCACAAAAAAATTTTGTACTGGCTCCCCCTAGACCGTTGAATCAGTTTGGTCTCTCCACATAGTGGATTTGGTCTTTAGAAACCCAGTACTAGTTGGATCCTAAGTTTGAAATCAAATCGGTCTTAGGGACCCATGCTTGGACACGTTTTTTATGTCGACTTACAATCGACATATACGACTTGTTGGTTGTTTTTGAGCTAAACCCTAGTCCGTCCTTGTTGTACACGGCTCTTTGCGATCCAAGTAGGAGGTCAAGTCTCTTGGATCCCAAAGTAAACCTTTCCAATGTGTTCCTAAGATCGTCGACTTGACTTTTCAAGAGTGAGTTCTCAACTTCGAGCTTTTCAACCCGAGTTAAGTCCTCCTCTTGAACTTGACTAGTCGAAGAGGTTAGGGAGACCTCGTGTTTGAGGAGTTTAACCTCCTCAACCAGGGTCTCAACCTTGGACTCGGACTTAGCTAACTTTCTAGTTAAGAATTTAATCACATTGTAAAGAGTACTATTAAGAGATCGACTTACCTTAAGTGTATCTCTTGAACCAGATGCAGATCTGTGGCTTGTCTTGAATAGAGCTTCGTAGTCCGATTCGTCTTTGGGTTCAGACTCCGTCTCCGATTCAGCTGGTTTAGCCATGAAGACGTGATCATCGTCTTCTTCCTCTGACGCTTCTTCCCACATAGCGTTGAGTGCCTTCTTGAGTTTCGGTGCTTTGCTCTTGAGCTTCGGACATTCGGACTTGATATGTCCAAACCTGTTGCATTCGTAACACCTAACATTAGAACTTTTAGGCTTATCTTCATTGTGTCGAGTGACGGTTTGCTTTCAGCCCTTGACCATTCTCCGAACTAGGTTGACTTGTTCGGTCTCCAATTCCGGGTCGACCTCCGACTCGTACTCATCTTCTTCCTCCTTCGGAGGTGGCTTGCTCGCGGTCTTCTTCTTCGAACCTGCAAAAAGTGCTATACCCTTCTCAGGTTCCGAATTGGGCTATTCATGGAGTTCGAAATCCAAAAACAATTCATCTAATCTAAGTTTTGAAAGATCCTTAGAGACCTTGTAGGCATCGACCATGGATGCCCACAAGGTGGTCCTAGGAAACGAGTTTAGTACGTACTTGATAAGGTCGCGGTTTTTGACCTTTTGTCCAATTACGTGTAGGTTATTGACGATATCTTGAACCCGAGCATGCAGTTGCATTGCCTTCTCATGTTCCTGCATTTTTAGATTATACAACCTATTGAAAATAAGATCACGCTTACATACCTTGGCTTCGTTGGTCCCTTCGTGTAGCTCCACTAGCTTTGTCTAGAGATCCTTTTCTTTGCGCCGATGAAGGGGCCGACGCGGTTGAGCTCCTCCTTTGACAGACCACATTGGAGGATTTGCGTTGCTTTTGCATCGGCTTCTACTTGCCTTTTCGTGGCATTGGTCCATTGGTCATAATCCAAAGATTCACCACCTTCATTAGTCGGAAGTGTGAATCCCGTTTGGATTATGATCCACATCTCGATTTGGGTTTTGAGAAAGCATTCCATCCGACCTTTCCAATAACGGAAATCATCTCCATTGTAAAATGGAGGTCGGACGGTGCTAAAACCCTCGAGATGGGCCATTTGACACAAAAGGTAAGAAGAAGAAAGGAAAACGAAATCTAGTAAAAACAAAAACATGAAAAATGTTCCAAGACTCGCGTCTTGGATTAGTAGTGTGGGAGGAACGAATAAAAACTTTGTAAAATCAAAAATTAAACGAAAATGAAATCAAAAGACAATGCTAGATCGGTGGTTTCACCAGATCTTAGAGCCCTCGGCTCTGATACCAATTGTTGGATTGAGCGGATCGCTAGAGGGGGGGGGGTGAATAGCGATAAAAGCTTTTCATCGAATTCGTTTCAAAACACAAGTAAATGCAGAGGAAAGATAAAATGAACACAATTGGATTTTACTTGGTTCGTAGCCTACGACTACTACTCTAAGCCCTAGTGGTCCTTGACCACGTACGGAGGGTAAATCACTAACGAACTCCTCCTCGTTGTGGTAGGAGTTAATCGAATACACAAAAACCAAAGCTTGAGGTAGAGGGACACTCCCCCTCTCCTCGTTGCAATAAAAGCTCGTAGAATAGAAAGTAAATGCAAGAGTTAATGGACGACTAAAAAAAACTTTTACCGACGACCAAAAGGATGGAGGCTTAAGCTTGTGTCATCGGCGTTTCTGTAGCACTTCGTCGTCATGGAGTCGTTGGAGTGTCGTCACATTATGGAGGCTTTAGGGTACTTTTGAATTGATGAAAAACCTTTAGAGAAGCCCTCCTTTTATAGTTTTTGAGCCCCTCATCGAATGGATCCTCAACCAATCAAAACTAGGCATAAAGCTCCTTGGAATGAGGTGATAAGGCTTGACTCTTCGAAGCAGATCCTTGACCATCAGTCGACTGATGACCATCATCAGTCGACTGATGGCAACGTCAGTCGAGTCGCAACACTCAGCAGTCGACTGATGAAGGTAGTCGAGTAGCTCTTGTGGACAGTCGACTGATGCTTGCTGAAATCACAAGTTAGTTTAATAAAAATATAATTTTGATGGCCGTCGACCATCTGATCTCGACCTAGACCATTTATGGGATGTCTTTGGTCGGATCTACGCTTAAGACCATCCCCGTAAGGAGGATACGACCTCACTTACGCTCACACATACACGAGCTTACCTCGATACTTACTTTGTAGCTCTCGCTTTCGGCCTTCCACTCGATTCCTTCGGCTCCCTCCGAAGTCACTCGAGTGTCGCCCGACCACTGCGGCTTCCTCCGGATGTCGCTAGCCTTCAGCTCCAGCTTTAGCACTTTTCTGCACAATCGATTCAGCTCGTGAGATAACGATATGAGCTTAACTTTGTATCATTTTCTATAATCAAAACTTAGGTTCGACTTAGGTGCCCACTGCACCAATAATCCATGACTTGTTCATCCATACGCTAGCTTTCAGATGCTTCCATTGGCTATTGTCATGCTAACGGTGTCTACACCGCCAAGGCATATTGGACTTACGCTGCCAAGACTCCGCTTGGACTTTACACTGCCAACCTTTGGACTTATACTGCCAAAACTCCTGTTTGGACTTTACGCCGTCAATATTCCCCTTGGACTTTCTAAATGCCAAGACTCAAGCTTGAACTTTCCCTTGTCAACCCATGTTGGACTTTCCATGCCAAGACCCATGCTTGGACTTTGCTTTGCCAACCCATATTGGACTTTCCCTTGCCAAGATCCATGCTTGGACTTTACATGCCAAGTACTCAAGACTTGGACTTTACATGTTTTCCCATGACAATGGTCAAACCATCGTCAAACATCAAATACTAACCTGGATCGATTGCATCAACAATCTCCCTAACACATGTCAGACATTCATGTCAAACATCAAAACACTTACTCGAGTCAAACTTGAGTCTGGTCAATCGTGACCTGGGCTGATTGCACCAACAATCTCTCCCTTTTTGATGTTTGACAAAAATACCCTTGAGTTAGGCTCTGATACCAATTGTTAGTGCCTATAAGATTCACATATCTCCACAATGATATGATATTGTCCACTTTGGGTCTAAGCCCTCATGATTTTGTTTTTGGGCTTTACCCAAAAGGCCTCATACCAATGAAGATATCTTTTTTTCTTATAAATACATGATCTTTTCCATGTCTTACCAATGTGAGACTTTGATTGTATTCCCCATACTCCCAACAATCCCCCCCTCAAATGAAGGACCACATTGAGCCCCCTCAAGCCTATCTATCCTCGAAGGACTTCCTCTGTTTGATGTCCGATCCTTTATCCACCTGGACTTCCTGCTAACTGTCTGGTCCTCCTAACTCAGTTGGACTTCCTGTCAGTTGTCTAGCACTTCTGGCTCAACTAGACTTCCTGCCAATTGTTCGGTCCTCCCGACCCAACTGGACTTCCTGTCTGGTGTCTGGTTTTCTTGATCCGGACATGGGAGCTCCACTTCCTTCGTTCGTGGTTCATGGATTAACATTGACCATGGCTCTGATACCAATTATTAGTGCCTATAAGATTCACATAGCTCCACAATGACATGATATTGTCCACTTTGGGCCTAAGTCCTCATGATTTTATTTTTGGACTTTACCCAAAAGGCCTCATACCAATGAAGATATCTTTTTATCTTATAAGCACATGAGCTTTTCCATGTCTTATCAATGTGGGATTTTGATTGTATTTCCCATACTCCAAACATTGGATCCCTCCAAGTCATCCACGACTTATTCATCTATATGCTAGCCTTTAGGTGTTTCCATTAGTTATTATCATGCTAACCGAGTCTACATCGCCAAGGTATATTTGAGCTTACGCTGCCAAAACACACGCTTGAATTTTATGCTGCTAAACATTGGATTTATACCACCAAGACTATAACTTGGACTTTATGCCACCAATATCACACCTTTGGACTTCCTAAATGCTAACTCCATGTTGGACTTTCCAAATGCCAAGACTCATGCTTGAACTTTCCAATTTTCAAGACCTATGCTTGAACTTTCCAATTGCCAAATACACAATATTTGGACTTTCCATCATATGGTCAACCCCATGTCAATTATATAGTCAATCCATTCTCAAACAATGGTCAACCCATTGTCAAACATCAAAATACTACTCAAGTCAAACTCGAGTCTAGTCAATCGTGACTTGAACGATTACACCAACAACATCGACATTCCTAATTTGACCGGACCTTACCTCTCCCGTCATAGTAAATTAGATGCTTAGCAATTCGAATACATTCCTCAGTCTCTAAAATGTACAACCACATAAATACTTAGGAAGCATTTGGTTCGTGAAGAATTTTTTATTTTCTGTTTTCTATTTTCCTTTTCCAAAAAATAGAAAACGATTTTTTTTGTATTTTTTAATTTTCTAGAAAACACTCTTTTATTTTTTAGAAAATGAAAATGAAAATAGAAAATGATTTTTTTATATTTTCTAATTTTTTAAAAAACACTCCTTTATTTTCTGAAAAATGGAGATGAAAAATGCCAACCAAACACGTTTTTTTATTTTCTCAAAAAATAAAAACAAAAAATAAAAAAATTTTCTTCTATCAAACACTCCCTTAGTTTGTCGAGTATCTTATCTAGTTTGACAACTTATGTCCTTGATATGGCTCAGCATCCCGTGTCACTCCCATGACTCGGCATCCCAAGTGACCCCTCTGCTAAGCACCCTAATCCAAGTGCACTAAGCAATTCAACTTCCCCCATCCAACAACCAAAGTGACCTAAGTAATTCAACTTGTCGAGTCCCCCATCCAACTTGGCTTCTTGACTTCATTCACACAATTTGACTATCTAGATCCCTTCTACAGCTTGGCACTGACCTTATATAACTCTTCCCTCTAAGCTGGGTCTCCTTAAACCCCTCATGATGGGTCTGACTTCTGGCTGCAAGCCTAGGCTTGTCCCTAGGTGTAGATCCGACAAGGAAGGGGTCATGACAGGACATGGTCTGGACAAGCCTGACATTCATTGATCAAAACCTCCTTTCAATTTGTACAAGTACAAGAAGATGTGGTAGAGGCAAACCCCATCCATTACTAGTCAAAGCCCTTATTCTATTTCTCTTCACTCCATCTATTTTGGAGACTAAGTTAAGCATCAAATGGGTTTTGTCTAACATCTTCAGTGTCCTCTGACACATGTTAAGACACGCAAATCTGTCTATATTATTGGAGGAAGATTCATTATAGGTGTCCAACTATCATTTTAGTATTGTGAAATGTTTGTGTCATTCCTTTATTAATGGTGACCTTCCATTTTATGTAAATATTGCTTTAATCTTTGCTAGTGAACGAGAAAATGAATAAATTGAGGTGTGGTTCTTTCTCCAAACTCATTCTTGTTTATTATAATGGAAGTAGAATTGTTGCATCTGCTTTGCTATAGCTTAGTTAACGTCGACTAAAATACTTAGGAAAGGTTAGTTCTACCAGTGTTATTGCTGTTGATTCCGAAGTAATCGGGGAGACAACAATCTGATATGATCTCGTCGAGGCTAGTGTTCGACACTATCTCCGTAAAATGATATTGCTCTGCTCAGGTGCTTACGGATAGCAGCAATTCGTTTCCAAGATACAACGACGATATCTCGGAATAGTAGCACTACAAATTCCGAGATCGGCGAACCTACTCGTAGGCTTTTTAGACTCTGGATGCAGAAGATGGGATGGATGAGATGAGAACTTGAGTGAATGAGTGAATTCCATCATCTAAGAGTTTCTATTTATACTTGTGAAGGGATAGAGGGACCTCTTGGTTCAATCAAATCTCATCCATTCAATTAAAAATGGATGATCTAGATTGCATCCCTTCCCAAAAGACATAATGTCTCTTCATTTGGATGCATCTAAGCCTTTCATTTTGATTTCAATGATCAAGATTAAGCCATCCAAAAAGGTACTTATACCCTTTCATTTGAATGAACCAGATTTATCCATCTTAATCCAACGATATAGATTAAGCCATATTAATTTCTCATTCATATAATTGAGAAAATTAATCAATTTTTCCAACAATCCCCCACATGAATGAAAATTAATACGTGTATGCATGCTGACACTTTACAAGAGTCCAATCGATAAGTCAATGCATCGGGAGAGGTAGCTTGTGGCTTTGAACCTTCCGTAGTGGAATGCTATCGAGCATACTAGGCTGTGCAGTGAACATGATGTCTTGAACTGCTCAGCTGTTTGTGTATACTTAGACAATAACACCCACACAAAGACTTATCTCACCTACTTTTAGTTCTCATGGTTGGTTCCGTTTTGGCCATGGACACCATCTTGGATTCATGAGTGTTTCATTGAAGCGGCCTGTCTTCACACTCACATAGGTGACACTTTTATCAAGAGTATCCTACCATACTTCACCTTATAAAGGTATAGAAGTCATTAAAAGCATAAGCTTAACCTCACTACATGTGGTAGGACAGCACATATTCATCCTAGGACTGGGATAGAGATAATATATCTCGTGTGCTGTAATACAACTTCTGTAACTTCATTGTCCCATTGAACCAAGATCTTGGGATCTCCAGTCAACAAGGTTGGGTTATCGCTACAGTCATTTTAGTTGTAGATTTTTAATCCCATTCCTCTTGATGAGCAGTATACTTGATCTCGATTTAGCCCCTTCGTAAGAGGATCTGCTAAATTATTTTTAGACTTGACATAGTCGATTGCAATCACTCCATTCGAGATCAACTGCCTAATGGTATTATGTCTACGACGTATATGTCATGACTTACCATTATACATACTACTCTGTGCCCTTCCAATCGCCGATTGACTATCACAATGTATAAGTACGGCAGGCACAAGTTTTGTCCAGCTCGAAATATCTTCCAAGAAATTTCGCAGCCATTCAGCTTCTTCAGCTGCTTTGTCTAGTGCTATAAACTCGGATTCCATAGTTGACCGAGCAATGCACGTCTGCTTAGTGGATTTCCAAGATACCGCTCCTCCACCAATTGTGAATACATATCCACTAGTGGATTTGGAATCTTTTGTATCTGATATCCAATTAGCATCACAATATCCCTCTAAGACAGCGGGATATTTTCCGAAATGTAATCCATAGTTCATAGTATATTTCAAATATCTAAGAACTCGCATCAGTGCTTTCCAATGGGTATCGTTTGGATTACTTGTAAACCGACTTAGTTTGTTAACCACACAGGCAATATCCGGACGTGTGCAATTTGTGAGATACATCAAACTTCCTATTATCCGGGAATATTCTAATTGTGATATGGGCTCACCTTGGTTTTTCACTAAGTGTTGACTTAGATCCATAGGTGTCTTTACTGTAGAGAGATCGTACGCATTGAACTTCTTCAACACCGATTCTACATAGTGAGATTGTGTCAAAACTATCCCCTCAGACGTCCTGAGAATTTTAATTCCCAATATAACATCTTCTTGACCCATATCATTCATATCAAAATTCTTGGTCAACATTTTCTTTATACTCATGATTATCTCATGGTCACTACCCATTATAAGCATATCGTCTACGTATAGACAGACGATTATATAACCTTTAGGTGTGTCTTTGACATAAATGCATTTGTCACATTCATTTATTTTGAATTCGTTTGACAACATTATTTTGTCAAATTTCTCGTGCCATTGTTTAGGCGCTTGTTTTAGTCTGTACAACGACTTAACAAGTCTGCACACCTTTTCCTCTTTTCTTGGAACTATGAACCCCTCGAGTTGCTCCATATAGATTTCTTCTTCCAACTCACCATTTAAAAATGCAGTCTTAACATCCTTTTGATGTATTTCAAGGTCATACAATGTTGCGATGGCTATCAGCACTCGTATAGACGTAATCCTTGTCACCGGTGAGTAGGTGTCGAAGTAATCAAAGCCTTCTTTTTGCTTGTACCCTTTGGCTACAAGTCTTGCCTTATACTTGTCAATAGATCCATCAACTTTATACTTGTGTTTTAGTATCCACTTACAGCCTAATGGTTTAGCACCAGAAGGAAGGTCCACTAATTCCCAAGTATGATTATTCATGATGGACTCGATTTCACTATTGACTGCTTCTTTCCATAATGGGGCATCGGGACTAGAGAGAGCTTCACTCAATGTTCTTGGATCCGTTTCTGACATAAAAGTCATAAAGTCCGGCCCGAACGATTTCTCAACTCTAGCCCGTTTGCTCCGACGTGGCTCTTCATTTTGATAGTCAATAGTCCTTTTATGACAATTAAGTTCAGAGACGTCATTGTTGTTAGAACTTTCATTGCTATCAATTTGAATGTTTCCCCTTTTATTTGGGAATACATTTTCAAAGAATATCGCATTCTGAGATTCTATGGTTGTTCCCACATGAATATCAGGAATGTCTAACTTGTGAACTATGAACCGATATGCACTACTATTTTGGGCATATCCGACAAATATTGCATCGAACGTTTTAGGTCCGATTTTCATCTGCTTTGGCTTGGGTACTTCGACCTTTACCAGACACCCCAACACTTTCAAGTATTTGTACGATGGCTTGCGACATTTCCATAGTTCATATGGTGTTTTATCATTTTGCTTGTGAGGGATTTTATTGAGAATGTGATTTGCCGATAATAAGGCTTTCCCCCACAAGTTCTGGGGTAAGCCTAAATTTATCAACAAGGCATTCATCATTTCCTTGAGTCTCCGATTTTTATGTTCGGCAACACCATTTGATTGAGGTGAGTAAGGCGCCGTTTTTTGATGGATAATGCCAGATTCTGAACAAAATTCATCAAACGGTGCACCATATTCTCCACCTCTATCGCTACGAATTATTTTAATTCGTTTATCAAGTTGATTCTCAACTTCTGTTTATAGGTTCTAAAAGCCTCTAAGGCTTCGTCTTTACTTCTTAAAAGAAAGACATAACAGAACCTTGTGCAGTCATCGATAAAGGTAATAAAATACTTTTTACCTTTTCTTGTTTGCACGAATTTTAAGTCACATAGATCACTATGTATTAACTCTAGAGGAGTCGTTGACCTTTCCACCAAATGAAAAGGTAGTCTTGTCATTTTTGCTTCCATGCACACTTCACATTTGTGTGTTTTGTCAACATCGATATTTGGTAATAAATTTAATTTGACGAGGCATTTTAGAGTGTTATTATTAACATGTCCAAGTCGATCATGCCATAAATTAAAACACTTGACAATATAGCTGAAAGCTTTTATTTTATTACCATCAAATTCATGGTGTACAGTCATTACAACCATCTTGAACAGACTTTGTTCTAAGTACCCTTTACCTACGAATACACCGTTCTTCGTAAGTACAAAATTATTTGATTGGAACACTAGTCTGAACCCGGCTTTAACAAGTGCCAATCAAGAAACTAGGTTTTTTCTGATGTTGGGAACATGGAGCACATCAATAAGCATTAGCTCCTTTCCTGATGTCATTTTCAGAACAACTTTGCCGAGTCCGACAATCGGCGATGTTGTGGAATTGCCCATATAGAGCTTTCTTCCATTTATCGGAGTGTACTTGGAGAACATCGCCTTATCCGAACAAATATGATGTGTTGCTCTAGTATCTATCCACCACTGCTTCGGGTTGTCCACCACCGTGTTGGTTTCAAACACGACCGCAGTGAGATCAAGCTCCATGTCGCTTCGCAACTTCCTTCTGACCCTTGGTTGGTTTCTTTGGGCGTCTGCACTCTTTGGACATGTGTCCTGGCTTTCCGCAGTTGTAGCACGAGCCCTTGAATTTCTTGTCTGGAGACTTATTTTTGAATTGCTTCGGCTTTTTGGTGTTCGGCTCAGCCAGGTTAGACATCTCGTCGATAGTCCGCTTCGTTCTTTTAGAGTCGGAGAATCTTTGATTATCCTCCTCTATTCGTAGCCTCAGGATCAGGTCTTCAAGCCCCATCTCCTTTTGCTTATGCTTCAGATAATTTTTGAAATCTTTCCACGACGGGGGGAGTTTCTCAATTACCGTGGCTACTTTGAACGACTCGTTCAGCTTCATGCCTTCGGCATCCAGATCATGCAATATCAGTTGCATATCTTGGACTTGAGATGTCACACTCTTGGAATCCACCATTTTGAAATCCAGAAATCGGCCGACGATGAATTTCTTCAAACCGACATTTTCGGTTTTGTATTTCTTCTCTAGTGATTCCCACAGAGATTTCGCCGTCTCTATCAGACTATACACGTTATACAACGTGTTGTCCAATGCATTGAGAATGTAATTACGACACAGGAAATCTCCGTGCGACCATGCATCGCAAGCAGACTTATTATCGGAATCATCTTCCTTAGCGGCTGGCGGGTCTTCACGCAAAAACCGTACGAGGTTTAGCGTTGTCAGATAGAACAACATCTTCTGCTGCCATCGTTTGAAATCGGCTCCGTTGAATTTCTCCGGCTTCTCTCTGGGTGGAACAGAGGTTGTGACTCCGGTGGTCGGAACGTCGTTGATCACGGCCATATCAGATTGCACCAAATATCGTTTTACGATTGTTGATTCCGAAGTAATCGAGGAGACAACAATCTGATATGATCTCGTCGAGGCTAGTGTTCGATACTATCTCTGTAAAACGATATTGCTCCGCTCAGGTGCTTACGGATAGCAGCAATTCATTTCCAAGATACAACGACGATATCTCGGAATAGTAGCACTACAAATTCCGAGACCGGCGAACCTACTCGTAGGCTTTTTGGACTCTGGATGCAGAAGATGGGATGGATGAGATGAGAACTTGAGTGAATGAGTGAATTCCATCATCTAAGAGTTTCTATTTATACTTGTGAAGGGATAGAGGCACCTCTTTGTTCAATCAAATCTCATCCATTCAATTAAAAATGGATGATCTAGATTGCATCCCTTCCCAAAAGACATAATATCTCTTCATTTGGATGCATCTAAGCCTTTCATTTTGATTTCAATGATCAATATTAAGCCATCCAAAAAGGTACTTATACCCTTTCATTTGAATGAATTAGATTTATCCATCTTAATCCAATGATCTAGATTAAGCCATATTAATTTCTCATTCATATAATTGAGAAAATTAATCAATTTTTCCAACAATTGCAAGTAGTGATCATGGGATAATAGAGAGGCCACGTGGTTGGAAGAACATGAGTGAGCTTAAAGATATGACAAAAATATTTTTAACTTCCCTTAGAGGTAGCAACTCTCCCTCGCTCAGGGGTTGACACAATATAGCAGTTCTTGACCCACAATCCCGAGGGCGATAATCTCCTTTTGCAGCAATAGCCCTTCCATCACTAAGGGGTGGGTCGTTTGTATTATTATCCTAAACTCTGACCCATAATAGTGGGATCAAGCACCCCCCTTAATGGCAGCGAGCCTCACTTATTAAGTGGTCAACTCAATCTAGTTCTCTCCAATCCATGATCATGAGATCAAGCATCCCCCTTAGCGATAGCGACCTCCCTTATTAAGGGGCCAACTCATATAGCTCTTCTTGACCCATAATGTCAGGATCAAATATCCCCCTTAGTACCATCCATCCTCCTTAGCTAACAAAGCTAACAAATCAACTCGATGTAGCTCTCCTAATCAACAGTCACAAAATCGAGCATACCCCTTTGTAGTAGCAATAGTTCTATTGCTTATGGATGGATCTTCTATATCATAATCATCTCTCTGACTTCACTGATCTTTCAAGTTGAGGGATCAAATTGGTTCACTACTATCCTTTCCCCTATTTCATCGATATTACAAGCCAAGGGATTGAGCTGGCTCTCTACTATTCTCTCTCCCTAACTTCATAGGTCTTCTAAGTTAAGGGATCGAGTTGGTTTTCGACTATCCTCTCATTGACTTCATAAGTCTTTCAAGTTGAGGGATCAACTCAGTTTTCTATTATTCTCCCCCTTTGTTAGTCTTCGAAGTTCTTTGAATCGGATTCTGTTTAACTTCGCTCCATAGCTAAGCTTGAAGGGGGCATGTTATACCCTGGGTAATAATCCTCCCTCTATCTTAGAAAGCTCAACATATGTGGCCTAGCTGAGCACTCCTCCCAACTTAGTCAAACCTTAGCCCTTCCTGTCATGGAAACCTTAATACCAGATAGCTCAATGATGTGAACCCAATGAGACGAAAATTTCGAGAACCCTCAATAAATTGAAGAAAGAAAATAAGAAAAGTCTAAATCAATAACATGAATGGAAAGAACTTTGACCCAATGCTTAGGAAAATACGAACCTTGGTATAGAAGATGGAAGACGCCATAATCTTAAGATTGAGATTTATAAGTCTTTGAACGCCACAAGGGATTGCCTTAATAAGTTATAGTTCAATGAAGAATCAATAAGTGAGAGCCTCACCATGCTATAGAGTGAAGAAAAACCAAAGATTATATATATGGTCACCACCCCTTATTTATAGCAATAGGGGTGACCTAACACCCCTAAAAAGCCAAAAGAAAGTCTATTTAGAAATGACCTAAGTAGATACATAGTTAAATTGACCTTAAGTCACCATTACAACCTAAATAAGAATAGCAATTGAGCCTAAACATGAGAATTATATTAAAATATGACTTATAGGCTAATTAAGCTCATTTATAGTTTGAATTAGGTTGACTAAGCCACATGATTCGCTCTTTGTCAAATCTACTTCAATTGTAGTTTTGGTCTTAGAATTTTCAATTAACACATTTAGTGTTTCTTTCATCTTTCTATCTCTAGATCTTATAATTGGACCTTCAATGATGTGTAATGGATCATCAAGAACGTCTAAAATGAGATGCTTCTTTTCTTTCATGGTCTTACCTTGATTCCCACCATTAGCTTCTTCAGTCACAACTTGTTCTCCATCTTTGACTCCATCATTCCCCCTCTCTCCAAAATGATTCGTCCTCGAATTTTCATCACCTACATCAAAGAAAGAAAGATTAGAAATATTGAATGCAACATTGATATTATGCTTACTTGGCAGATTAAACTTATAGACATTGTTACTAATTTGGCTCCATCATTCCCCCTCTTCTTAAAAATATTTATCGTCAAATCTTCATCCTATATCAAAAGGAGAAAATTAAAAACATTGATGTATCAATTATAATTACAGGGCAAGTCAAGTTTGGAAGCACTATCACTGATTCAAGTAATGATTTGAAATGTTCCATCTCTTTGGGAATGTTTATTATGATGTTAAGCTAGAACCTATCCTTTTTCATATGAACATAAACCCTACCCAGATTCAAAGATCACTATGAAAAATTCTTTTAGCCTCAAGTAATATTGTCAAGTCTCCAAGGTTAGACCTGGCCATGGTCTGGGTTCGATCCGGGTCCGGGTCGAAACCGCCGGGTCCGGATTGACAAAATACCGACCCTTAACCGGTCCGCTCATGGCCGGTTACGGTCCGGTTCCGGGTCCGGGTCCGGGTCAAGTCCGGGTCGGGTCCGGGTCCGGGTCCGATCCGGTCCGGGTCCGGGTCCGGGTCCGGGTTTGGGTCCGATCCGGTTAATCGTCGTCTTAGTTAAATAAATAAAAAAATAAAAAATGATGTAAATAATTAAAATAAAATTTTTTTTGCACAATTAAACTTATAAAAACTCTATCAAATATTTCATTATCTCAATACAAAATATATTACATCTTGGACTTAAATAAAAAAATCTATTACAATAAAAAAATCAAATACATTTCAGTCGTATTCGGTATTTCCTCCCGTCGTCGTAGTTCCGGATGTTCCTTCTGTTTCGTCTTGGTCTTCTTCGTCACTTTTAATATGTTGGGTTCGACTTGCAGCTTTTGACCAATCATTGAGTAAACATTGCGCTTCCAAATTTTCCGGCCTTAAGCTAGAACGTCTCTCGTCCAATGTATTTCCTCCGATACTAAAAGCTTGTTCCACTGCAACCGTTGAAACTGGACAAGCTAGAATTTCTTTTGCCATTATAGATAAGATTGGAAATAATTGAGTTCTTTGCGACCACCATTTTAGAATGTCGAAGCTTTCTTCATCTGCATCACTAAAATCAAAAGAAGTGGTCAAATAATTCTCAAGTTCCTGACTGGAACTTGAGGATCCTCGTGGACGTTTAGTCCGTTGCCTTAATAACAATTGTGCTTTAGTGAGTTTAGAAGTAATAATACTAGTTGTAGTGGATTGATGTATTTCATGTCCAATAATTTGTTCACCATATTTAATGTTATATTCATTATAAATATCATGTAAATGTGTTTTAATATTAAACAAAATCAAAGGAATATTAGGAGCAGTTTCGGTAATAGGGCTTAAAGATTCATAATATAATGCTAACATATCTTGCAAACCATCTAATTTAAGTCTAGGATCTAAAACAAAAGCACATAAAAATATTTCAGGAATGTTTAAGAAATATTTTTTTCATTTTCTTTCATTACATAAATACATTGAGATAAATAAGTATCATTTGATTGAATATGTTCATTAAAAATACATGCAATATTACAACAATGTGTTAAAACTAAATGTGAAGTTGGATAATAAACACCTGATAATTGGTCACTAGCATCACTAAAAACTTTTAAAATTTCACAAATACTAGTGCATATATTCCATTGATTTGAAAACAAATAAATATCACGTGATTGAACATGTTGATGAAAAAACATACATAATAAATCTTTGTATTCAAAAGTAGATAACAACAATTTATAAGTAGAATTCCAACGAGTTAAAACGTCACGTGCAAACCGTTTAGGCTTCATGCCATTTATTTTACAAAATTTTCTCCATTCTTTCATAACTTGAGGATGTGTCCATAAATAATGAATTGCACTCCTAATTGGTTGAATATGTGATCCTAAATTTTTAAGTCCATCTTGAACACACAAATTTAAAATGTGACATGTACACCTAATATGAAAAAATCTTCCACCTATTGATGGTTTACATATATCAATAAGTTCACTAATACTAGAGGTATTTGCACTAGCATTATCAAAAGAAATTGAAAAAACTTTAGAAGTTAGACCATATTCTTCTAAAATAATAAAAATAAGTTGTGAAATATTTTGTGCTGTGTGTGTTTCGTTAAAACATCTATATGCTAGCAATCTTTTTTGAATGTCCCAATTATTATCAATCCAATGACAAGTAATACCCATATATGAACAACTTTGCCAATGATCAGCCAAATATCGGAACACAAAGAAACTTTATTGTTTAAACTAGAAAATTCTTTAATCAATTCTTGTTTTTGTTCTAAGACTAATTTTAAAAGTGTACGTTTTAGAGTATTTCTTGGGATACGTTTAATAGAAGGATTTGCACTTGTAGAAAGCCAATTTTCAAAAGATAATTTATCACTAAAACTAAAAAAAAGTTGTTCAATTGCACAAAATTTAGCAGTTTCTTCTCTAAATCTAGTTTCGTCAAATTTAAAGAGTTTAGATTCGTTACCCCAACCCGATTGAGAAGAGAATGTCGGAATTTGAGTTTGAGAACGATCAATACCAATTTCCACCGGATGATTTCTCTCCACATGTCGAGTAAGGGTTCCGTAACCTCCTCCTTGTTGAAATTTGTAACATTTCGAACAATATTTGCATTTTGCTTGCATATCACCGGAAGAGAGCGTTACTTTTTCGAAATGTTTGGTGAAGATATCGGATGCGGGGCGAGACACTCGAGTTGGTCTTGTAGCCGTAGAACCCGCCATCGTACTGGATGTATTGCTCCTACTTTCTTGACTTTGATGATGATGACGTATTTGAAATTCATCACCGGAAATATCAAGATCATAGTCGGCGCCGATATCGAATGGAGGTGAATCGGCGCCTTTCTCGAACTCGAACTCGGGCGGTGGTGGCATTATGCTCTTTCCCTTTCTGGCACCGGCCGCACCCTTACGACTTGATCCGGCTCCAGACATTTGTAAAAATATGACTTGAGAGTTGAGACTTGAAAGCAAATGAGGGAATGAGAATTAGAGAAGAGAAGTTGTGATTTGTGAAAAAATGAAAGGGAATGGAGGTGTATTTATAGGAAAAAAAAACATAAAAAAAAAAAAATTCCAAAGGCCACGAAATCGTGGCCGTCGATTTTTTTGCTTTAAAAAAAAAAGAAGCTCGACCCGTCGGGTCCGGGTCGGGCCGACCCGGCGGGTCGCCCGTTGCACCCCAACGACCACGAAATTGTGGTCGTTGATCATCAACGACCACGAAATCGTGGCCGCTAAATTTTTTTTTTTTTTTTATAAACTGTCGGTTTTTTTTCTGGTTCGGTTTTTTAAAAAATCGGGACCGATCACGGGTCCGGGTCAAACCCGTTGACCCGGTTAACCGGACCGTTGACCACGGTCCGGTTCCGGGTCGGGTCCGGGTTTGACCCGGACCTTGGCCAGGTCTATCCAAGGTCTTCACCAAAGCATGCATCTCTTTATCATAAATTGGATCATTCAACGCCGCTTCATTGAGCTTCACACTAAGATCAACAAAATATTGTCCTTCTTGCATTAGATCAACTCTAATATCTATTCGTGAAGCATCATAATCAATTTCAAAAGATTTAGTAAAATCAAGCAGTGCAAAACTTTGGTTCTCTTTAAGCAAATTGTAAGAAAAATCTTGCTCACAACCCCAATAAAATTCAAAATTTTTAACAACTTCATTCAAGGGTGTAGATAAAACACTAAAGTTATTAACAAACTTTTTATAGAAATTAGTCAACCCACAAAAGATACATACCTCACTTATGATTTTTGGTACTGATCATTCACAAATACCCTTAGCTTTCTCTTCATCAATAACTGTTCCCATAGCACTAATAATATTATCATGAAACACAATCCTTTCGTACAAGTTGTTCTTTGTCTTTAAGGTAATTTTTCAATTGTCTCCCTCATGCATGCGAATTGGACTAGACTTCAAGTGTTTTTTAGAGAAAATGAAAGAATAATATAACATATCATCTAATCTAAAAATAAGATAATGAAACTTTACCATAATTTTGTGTTGACACTGTCACGATTGACTAGGCTCGAGTGGGACTCGAGTAGAATTTTGATGCTTGAATATCGATTTGACAATGAGATTGTCAATGTGTTTATCAATATGACAAGTGGATGGTGTAAGACATTCAAGGTCATATGGGGGAAATTGTTATGAGGAGATTTTTGGAGCAATCAGCCTAAGGTCAAAGGTTGACCAAGCTCGAGTGAGACTCGAGTGGAAGTCCAAGTTTATGTTGGCGCAATCGGCCTAGGTCACGATTGACCAGGACTCGAGCTTGACTTGAGAGATATTTTGATGTTCGACAAAAACATATGACAATGTGATTGTCATGGGAAAGTCCAAGTCATGGGTACTTAGCATGGAAAGTCCAAGTGGGACACTTGGCATTTGGGAAAGTCCAAGCATGGGTCTTGGCAAGGAAAGTTCAAGCATGAGTCTTGGCATGGAAAGTCCAACATGGGTTGGTAAGGGAAAGTCCAAGCTTGAGTCTTGGCATTTGAAAAGTCCAAGGGGTTTGATATTGGCGGTGTAAAGTCCAAGCGGGAGTCTCGGCAGCATAAGTCCAATGGTTGGTGGCGTAAAGTCCAAGCGGAGTCTTGGCGGCGTAAGTCCAATGTGCCTTGGCGGTGTAGACACCGTTAGCATGACATAGCCGATGGAAGCACCTGAAGGCTAGCGCAATGGATGAACAAGTCATGGATGACTTGGAGGGATCCGAGAGGCGTGAGGCTGATGGAGGTGGCTAGAAGGCTTAGGTTTAGGGTAAGGGTGGTCTAGCAAGTATAGGGGAACCATACTTGGGTTAAAACCTCATGTTTGAGGTGTGCCTGTCGACTGGTGCCATGTGGTAGTCGACTGGCGTGAGTCAACTAAGGTTTAACTGCGGGAATTGGCCTAGCAGTCGATTGCCAGAGGTGGGCAGTCGACTGATTGGCCGAGCAGTCGACTGATCATGTGATCAGTCGACTGGTGCTCGGTTTTTTGAGCACAGAATGGAGTCTGACTCGACTGCTGGGGTTAGCAGTCGAGTGGAGGCTCGAACAGTCGACTGATGGTCATTATCAGTGGACTGATGATGGATCCGTTGGATCTTTCCAACGTAGATCTAGTCGTTGTCTCACGACAATAGTGGCATCAGTCGACTGATGGTCTCGAGCAGTCGACTGATCGGTGATTTATAGCCCAAATTACAGCTTTAAATGGAGCTCGTGGAGAAGGAAATCACAACCAGTTCTTGAGAGCTTTTGGGGCGATTTGTTGCTGCAAATCAGGTCTCCAAGTGCAAGTTAAGCAACCAAGCATTCAAGCAATCAAAAGCAAAGTGTTGTAAAATTTTCTTTACTTGTCTTTTATATTTCATATTGTATTTGCTTGTTGTGCTTTAGTTTATTGTTGTAAACTATTGTATGAGGTTTCTCCACCTCCGACTTGTGTCAAGGAGTTATTGCATAGTGGTGTGTGATTGGCATCGCTAGAGCTCTTTAGAGCTCGATCCGTGGAGTAGGAACCGTTCGGTTCCGAACCACGTTAAATACGTGTGTATTGGTGTGTTTGCGTATTTGTCTATTTCGTTATCGAATTATTTTTATTTTTGCTGTGCGCTAACGAAATTGTAGAGACGAACACGATCGAAATCCATCGACGAACGAAAACAAGCTATTCACCCCCCTCTAGCTTCCAAGGATCCCCTACAAGTGGTATCAGAGAGAGGTCGCTCTCCAAGTTTAACAACTAAGGGAGCACGCTAGAGGGTGAAGATGGAAGTTTAAGAACAACTCGGTTGGGACATCAACACACCGGTGCCCTACATCCTATATGGACGAGAAGGCTTCAATTCTTGGAAGAGAAGAATTGAAGATTTTTTGATGATGAGGGACTTTGAGGAGTGGTCTATCTTAATGGATGGATTTGAATATCCAAGAGGACCAAAAGGTGGCTTCCTCAAAAAGAAGAGATGGAATGAAGAGCAACTTCAACAATTTGAGAAAAATAAGAAGGTAGTAAAATTCATTTTTGATTTGATACCTAATGACTTCTTGTGTAGTCTAGGTGATTGCATGTATGCCAAGGAGCTTTGGAGGGAATTAGCCAAGCTCCATGAAGGCCCATCACCGGCTCAAGAAGAGGAAGAAGCCAAGGAAGAATCATCCTTATCCTCACAAGCGAGTGAGGATTCGGAAGTTGAGAAGGAATCAACTTCCGGATCGGTGGAAGAAGAGGGAACCTCCACCTCTAGGATTGAGGGGGAGGAGATTAGAGCATCTTCAACACCGGAACAACAAGAGGAGCTATCCACATCCGGTAGAGAGGAAGAACAAGATCAAGAGAATCTCACCACCACCCTAGGTAACTCAAGAAATTTGGTTTTAAACAAAAATCATATCATTTGCTTTGAGTGTAGGGAGTCCAGGCATTACAAGAGTAAGTGCTCGAAAAGAGTGAAGAAGACTCTTCCGGCACCAAAAGTCAACACCAATTCAAAGGATGACGGTGCCTCAATTAGGAAGGGCAAGGAGCTTGTAGTATGCTTCAAGTGCCATCAAAAGGGGCACTATAGGAGTCAATGCCCTAGGGGGAGCAAAAGACTCAAGAGGGGGCATCACAAGTAGGGGGAGCTTCAAAGGCTAACCCTAAGGTATATTTCAATAATGCACCTTCTAAGTTTAAAAGTCAAAAGCATGCTTTTAATTCTCTTGCTATCTCTCATGAAAAGCATGTTAAAAATAACAAATATTTTTGTTTAGGAGCTAAAAGTGTTCACTTAGGAAATAAGGAGAAATTTGGGACTAATGTCCCTAGAAACCTTATCTAGAGAATCTATCAAGAAAATAGGAGAACATCTAGGCTTAAACCCTAAATGGACTAGGCATATGCCTAGGAAAAACCATGCCCAAGGATTCATTCAAAATTTTAAAATTGGGCAATTAGAGGTTGAAAATCAAGCCTTGAGGTCAAGGCTTGAAAAACTTGAGAAGACCCTCAAGATTATGCAAAATCAACTAAAAGGGTCAAATGGTCAAAGTCAAGAGTCTATGACCAAGAGTCAATACTTAGGACTTAAGAGAAAAAAGTCAACCAAGGGCAAGAAGGGTTTGAATCATAAACCTAAGCCTAAGGTGGCTTATCATAGTGTTCCATTTGATTATGGAACACAAACTAGGTCTAGGAAGACCAAGGTCAATAGGAAAGTCATCCCTAGAGTTGACCAAGGTATATGCCTAGTGGCTAGGATTTCAAGGAAACCTAAGGAAGCCACTAAGAAGGTTGCAAGGGGAGTTACCTCTAGAGTCAACCTAGGCAAGACCCAAATGACCAAGGCTAACAAGCCTAGAAGGGTCATTAGGAAGGTATCTAGGGAGGTTATCCCTAAGGAATACCTAGTAAATACTAGGAGCTCAAATAGATTTTGGGTTCCTAAGAGCGTAATTGATTCACTCTAGATGGGTTTAGGGTGTGCCAACCTTGATTGGATGGGTAGTTAACTCAACCATGACAAAGATGTCACTTTAGGTAATTTTCAAGGTTATGGGTACATTGGAAATAGATTTGATTATTAATCCTAAAAGATTTTAGGATGTGCCAATATATTTTTAAAATTATGAAAAATCAATTAAATTGGCACAATTTAGGTTTAGAGGTCATAGTGTGCCATTTTGGGTTTTTGTCACACTAGGGAGAAAAGTGACAATATGGCAAAATATACTTAATTATATTAAATGACAATTAATTTTGAAATTTAGGTATTCTTATACCTATACTTTTTATTTGCCATGCCCTGTTTGCCATATAACATGCCATGACATCATATCTATTTTTAATCATTTAAAATGTCATGATCATGTTTAGGATTAAGGTTTAATGTCATGTGTTTTTAGAGTATATTATATGCCATGACATCATGATCATTGACCATGCTTAATTATTGCTATTATTTATGCCATGATCATTAATGCATTTAATTTGATTAAAATTAATTTAAGGATAATGGCATGACTTGGAGTCCGATTTATAAGGGAATCAAGTAGTGTTGCCTTAGAAGAATGCATGAAATCCTAGATTAGGAGAACAAAACCCACATCTCATATTACATTGACATGTATGTGTATTTATACACCCTAGATACATGTGAGATGCTAGGATATGAGTTAAGTTCAAGGTGCATAGTTTTTGCATCTAGATGAACTAAAACTCATCTTTAACTTATGGTGGATCATTGGGAAAGCTTGTATACAAGTCATGTACTTTGAGCCCAAGGAATATGATCCAATATAGCTTTTCAAAAATATTTTAAAATCATTTTAGAAAACCTTGGTGAAGTCTATCTTTTGATAGCAATCACCATTGATGAAGTTGATACAAAGTAGGGCCAAAACATTGAAAATTTCAATGGTTTTGAACTTTGTGTCAATTTCACTATTTTATGGGTAAAATAATTTTCAAATATTTTTCACCCATTGTATTAGTCATAAGTATTATACGTATGAATTTTCATGATTTTTCGATATACGTATAATTATTTATGAATTTCCAAAATCCATTTCTAATAACTCAAATTCAGAAATTTCAGTTATCAGTCGACTGCCATTGGTGGCAGTCGACTGATCTCTGATAAAGTCGACTGCCAAGCTGATTTCAGGAAAAACAAGATTGTTTACCCCGCATTCAGCTATGGTAAAGGTCCTTAACCACTCATAACCCTAGGATATGCTTTGGGAAGCATTATAAAGGGTAAAAATCCATTGGATATGGATTAGGAGAGGTGTTAGGATGATGTATCAAATTTAAGGTGTGGAGAGTTCATGTTTGAACTTTGAACCTTATTTTTGATGGTTTAGAGTTCCTATTGGTTTAGGGACTTCCCAAGGACATTGTTGGTGCAATGGTCAAGGGGGAGCAAGCCTTTAGGGGGAGGTATCCATCATGGGATGATGGATGGTATTTTTTCCTCATTGGGAGGAGAAGTGGAATTTTGAGATACCCAATTTTGAAATTGGGAGAGTGTATAGGATTACCTCTCTTGAGTGATATGAGACTTATCACTAGGAAGATGGTAGGTATCCTAGGTATTTTTGGACCAAGGAGGAGATTGTAAGATCTCATTGGGACATGAGACTTTGACCTCCTTGGAGAGATAACCTTTTTGATGTATGTCAAAAAGGGGGAGAAGGTAAAATTACCAATTTGGGATAATTGGTAAGGGATTTGAGTTAGTGTTCTAACTCAATGGTTTGTTTGGTTTTTGTCAAACAAAAAAAGGGGGAGATTGTTGGTGCAATCGACCCAGGTCACGATTGACCAAGACTCGAGCTTGACTCGAGAGATGTTTTGATGTTCGACAAAAATATATGACAATGTGATTATCATGGGAAAGTTCAAGTCATGGTTACTCGGCATGGAAAGTCCAAGTGGGACACTTGGCATTTGGGAAAGTCCAAGCATGGGTCTTGGCATGGAAAGTCCAACATGGGTTGGCAAGGGAAAGTCCAAGCTTGAGTCTTGGCATTTGGAAAGTCTAAGGGGTTTGATATTAGTGGCGTAAAGTCCAAGCAGGAGTCTTGGCAGCATAAGTCCAATGGTTGGCGGCATAAAGTCCAAGCGGAGTCTTGGCGGCGTAAGTCCAATGTGCCTTGGCGGTGTAGACATCGTTAGCATGACATAGCCGATGGAAGCACCTGAAGGCTAGCGCAATGGATGAACAAATCATGGATGACTTGGAGGGATCCGAAAGGCGTGAGGCTGACAGAGGTGGCTAGAAGGCTTAGGTCTAGGCTAAGGGTGATCTAGCAAGTATGGGGGAACCATACTTGAGTTAAAACCTCATGTTTGAAAAGTGTGCACATCGGCCCCAATTGCCATGTGGCGATCAGAGCGTGAGTCAGCTAAGGGTTTATTCTAGCGATCAACTACGAGAAGTGGGCGATCGGTGATTAGCGAAGCGATCGGTGATCGATCATGTGATCAGTCGATTAGTGCTCGGTTTTTTGAGCACATAATGGAGTCTGACTCGACTGCTGGGGTTAGCAGTCGAGTGGAGGCTCGAACAGTCAACTGATGGTCATTATCAGTCGACTGATGATGGATCCGTTGGATCTTTCCAACGTGGATCTAGCCGTTGTATCACGACAATTATGGCATCAGTCGACTGATGGTCCCGAGCAGTCGACTAATTGGCGATTTCTAGCCTAGGTTGCAGCTTTAAATGGTGCTCGTGGAGGAGGAAATCACAACCGGTTCTTGAGAGTTTTTGGGGCGATTTGTTGATGCAAATCAGGTCTTCAAGTGCAAGTCAAGCAACCAAGCATTCAAGCAATCAAAAGGAAAGTGTTATAAAGTTTTCTTTACTTGTCTTTTGTATTTCATATTGTATTTGCTTTTTGTGCTTTAGTTTATTGTTGTAAACTATTGCACGAGGTTTCTCCACCTCCGACTTGTGTCGAGAAGGAGTTATTGCATAGTGGTGTGTGATTGACATCGCTAGAGCTCTTTAGAGCTCGATCCGTGGAGTAGGAACCGTTCAGTTCCGAACCACATTAAATATGTGTGTATTGGTGTGTTTGCGTATTTGTCTATTTCGTTATTGCATTATTTCTATTTCCGTTGTGCGCTAACGAAATTATAGAGACGAACACGATCGAAATCTATCGACGAACGAAAATAAGCTATTCACCCTCCCTCTAGCTTCCAAGGATCCCCTACAGTTTAGAGACTTGGTAAGGAAAAGTCCAAGTATGAATACTTGGCAATGGAGAGGTCCAAAAATGGATTCTTGGCGAGGAAAGTCCAAATATAAATACTTGACAATGGAGTAGTCCAAGAATGGATTCTTGGCAAGAAAAGTCCAAGTATGGATACTTGGCAAAGGAAAAGTCCAAAGGTGTAGTCTTAGTTATGTAAGTCCAAGTGTGTAGTCTTGGCGGCAAAAGTCTAAATATGGATATTTGGCAAAGGGAAGTACAAGGGTGTAGTCTTAGTCATGTAAGTCAAAAGGTATAGTCTTGGCGATGAAAGTCCAAGTTTAGAGACTTGGCAAAGGAGACTCGTTAGCATGACAAGGCCGACAGAAGCATTTGAAGGCTAGAGCCAAGGGTGAGGAGTCGCGGACTCGAACCAAGGGCTTAAGGCTGATGGAGGTGGCTTGAAGGCTAAGGTCTAGGCTAAGGGTACCCAATGACATGACAAAGTTGATGGAAGCACTTGAAGGCTAACTCAAAGGGTAAAGGAGTTGTGGAGGACTCGGATTGACCCTGAGGGTGTGAGACTAATGGAGGTAGCTAGAAGGCTTAGGTCTACGCCTAGGGTGAGTATCAAGTATGAGGGGATCATACTTGGATTAAATCTCATGTTTAAGGTATACTAGTCAACTGATGGCATTGGCCAGTCTACTGGCCGAGTGCTTGGCACTCGAGAGCTCAGTTTTGCTAGGGCAGTTGATTGGGGTTATGACCCAGTCGACTGGTCGGGTAGTCGACTGAGGTTCAACTGTGGATTATGGCTTTGACAATCAACTATAAAGGTTGAGAGTCGATTAGCCATCGACAGTCGACTACTAGGGTTGAGCAGTCGAATGATTTCAGGAAACATGGACATGGAAGGTTTGACAGTCGACTGCTAGCTTATGGTAGTTAACTAGTGGCTATGACAGTCAACTGCTAGGTCAGGATAGTCAACCGATCGACAATAATTTGACGTGGATTAGTCCGTTTTGAGACAACGATTTTGTGCCCAGTCGATTTATGGATAAGGCCAGTCGACTGGGAAGTAAAAAATTAACCCGATGCGAGACGTTATAAGGAGCTCGATAAGGAGGATTTCAGAGTCGGTTCTTGGTGATCTTAAAGGGGATAAGTTAATGCTTTCCAAACCTTCCAGGCTCGTCCAACGCAACCAACAAGCACTCAAAGCAAAAGCGCACTTGTAAAGTAGTTTTTGTTTCGTATTTTATTCATATTTGCTTGTTTGTGTTGTTGTTTACTGTTATAAGTTCTTGTAAGGGGTTTCTCCACCTTCGGTGTGTTGCCAAGAAGGAGAAAGAGTATAGTGGGTGTGGATCACTAGCTTGATCATGAAGGCAGAACCGTAGGTTCTGAACCACATAAAATATTGTGTTGTGCTTATGTTGTATATTGTTTATATTTTATTTTATTTCCGCTGCGTATTACTAACAATGGTAAACGAGCACGATAATGAATGAATCAAAATATTGACAAAACATTATTCATCCTCCCTTTAGTGCATCTAAAGGTCCCCAACATTTCGTTGATAACTTTGCAATCAACACAAATTCTCCAAGTTCCATCCTTCTTAAGGACAAGCAAAACAGGAATTGTGCAAGGATTAAAACTTTCTCGTACATACTCTTTTCTAATAGAGTCTTCGACATGCCTTTGAAGCTCCTTTATCTCCATGGGATTGCTCCTATTAGCTGGCCGATTAGGAATCTATACTTTGACGATGAAATTGATCTTATGCTCTATTCTCTTAAGTGGCAGCAATCCATCAAATTCTTACAAAAAAGATTTAACAATACTAAACAAAGTAGAATTAAGATTGTTTGTATTAAAACAAACTCTCTTAACCTCTCTTTCTTTTGCATATCAACTCTCCTTTTTCCTCTCTTACCCTTGAAAGTTTTCTTCTTTTTCTTTTTCATTCTTTTTTCCACTCCTCTCATCCTCACTTTTTCTTTTCTCACACTTTTCTTTTCCACTTTTTTTTTGTCATTTTCTTTTTCCTTCTCATTGTTTTTTTGGTCACAGATATTTTTTTTCACTCTCATTTTTGATCCTCAATTGATCTTCATATACTTTCCTTAAAGTTAATGGCACAAGAATGACTCGTTTACCATGTAACACAAAAGAATACTTATTTTTGAACCTATCATACATAACCTTCCTATCAAACTGCCATGGTCTACCTCAAAGCAAATGACCTACATGCATTGGCACTAAATCACAAAGAACCTCATCATGATACCAATTGAAAATGAAACTAACACTTATTTGTTGACCATAACTTCTCTACACCCATTTAGCCAATGTAGCTTATAAGGTCTTGGATGATTGGTAGTAGGTAACATAACTTTTCTACCAAAGTGGTACTAGCTACATTTGTGTGACTCTTTCCATCAATAATAACACTACAAACCTTTTCCTTAATGTGGCAACGAGTATGAAAGAGGTTTTTTCGTTGTCCTTCATCTTCTTTCTTTGCTTGTACATTTAGAGCATGACTAGTGATAGGGGCTTCACTTTCAATTGGATACTTCTCTTCATCTTCACTCTCGTCAAGGTTATGTTGCCAAGTCCCTTGTGTAGAATCTCCACCAATTTGGCTCCTTTGAAATCTTGCAATTGTAGCATCTTATCTTTTCAATTTGTCTAAGATTTGATTAAATTTGATCTCCATGTACTCAAAGTGTCGTCTCAAAGCATGTTGCTCAAGTGATTTACCCAACCTAACTTCTTCTCTACTTGTCGCCATTAAAGAAATATGTTGTCACTCAAACACTCAACTCACTTGATGGTGTCTTCTTCTTCGGCCCGCTTAGATCCTCTCCCTTCCTAAGGACACCCTCTGATCACCTTAGATCCTTGAGCTGGAAGCTAGATCTGCCACTCAAAAGAGAATGTTAAGGGTGGGTCGGCTTCCCAGCATGACCCCTCCATCGCTCAAGTTAGAAGTGGAAGAATGAGATAGTATAATGTAAAAAGAAGAAGTGAGAAGAGATCTTTGAGGTATCGAATAGGGAAGAAAGAACCATCCCCTTCTCCTTTCACCTCTGCCCCTTTTATAGGAGATTCATACCGCCTTAATTTGAAATAGATTTACTTTAATACCCTTGCCAACCTATCAAGATATAACTATTTTTGCCGTTTCTTTTCAAAATATCTCCGTTTATGTTCTCCATGTGTCCCCTATTTTTCCCACCAATCATTAATCAAACAAACAAATAAATAAACAAAACATCTCATGCCAATAATATTCCTTATTCAAGAAATTCCCCGTCACCTCCTATACCCACAAATACCCATATCCCCTTCTTCGCCTAATTCAGAAAGTGCCCAAGAAATATATATACATCACTCGAAAAATAAATACATTGCTCAAGAAATACACTAATAACCCGAGAAACACACTACCTACTCGGGAAATATACATACTGCTTAGGAAACACATACACTGCTCTGACTTCATTGCTCTGAACCAACAAATTTGCTCACCCCTACTAAGCTTGGGAATTGTATATGTCACTCGGGAATTGCATACACGACTTAGAAATTACCTATATCAATCAAGAAATGCTCATACTGCTCTGGAAACACATACACTGCTCTGAATTCACGACTCCGAACCAACTACTTTGCTCACCTCTTCTGAGCTCGACAATTGTATATGTCGCTTGGGAATTGTATACATATCTCAGGAATTACCTGTATCAATCGGGAAATGCTCATACTGCTCTGGAAACACATACACTGCTCTGACTTCACCACTCTGAACCAACTACTTTGCTCACCCCTACTGAGTTCGAGAATTGTATATGTCGCTTGGGAATTGTATACATGACTCGGGAAACATACTAACTGGTTGGAAATTACTCTGATCACTCAGAAAACATACTAACTGATTCGGAATCATATTCATGGCTTGGAAAACATACTAACTGGTCAGGAATTACACTGAACACTCATAAAACATACTAATTGATCCGGAATCATATTCATAGCTTAGGAAACATACTAACTGGTTGAAAATTACTCTGATCACTCAAAAAATATACTAACTGATCCTGAATCATATTCATGACTCAGGAAACATACTAATTGGTCAGAAATTACTCTGATCACTCAGAAAATATACTAACTAATCTGGAATCATATTCATGGCTTGGGAAACATACTAACTGGACGGGAATTATACTGATCACTAAAAAAACTTGCTAACTGATCCGGAATCATATTCATGGCTCGGGAAATATACTAACTTATCTAGAATTACACTGATCACTCATAAAACATGCTAACTGATCTGGAATCATATTCATAGCTCGAGAAACATACTAACTGGTCAAAAATTACTCTAATCACTTTAAAAACATACTAATTGATCTAGAACCATATTCATGGCTCAGGAAACATACTAACTGGTCAAAAATTAATCTGATCACTCAGAAAATATACTAACTAATCTGGAATCATATTCATGGTCGGGAAACATACTAACTGGTCAGGAATTATACTGATCACTCAGAAAATATGCTAACTGATACTGACTGAAAATCCGAGCCCATCATAAGTTTCCCCTCTTTAGTAAAATTGAAGAGAGAAGTCAAGTGAAGTTTTACAAGTATTTACTGAGACTGTCTTTACTGAAAAATAAATTTTTTTTACCTTAGCCATAAAATACTACACCCATCATAAGTTTCTCCTCTTTAGTAAAACTAAAGAGCGAAGTCGAGTGAAGTTTTACAAGTATTCACTGATATATACAAATTCTTCCATATCAAGCATAGAACCACAAGATGTCATATTAGGCACGGATCTTGAAACTATCATATTAGGCGTAGGGCCTTAAACTGTGATACTAGGCGCTGGGCCTCAAGTTGTTATGTTAACAATGTACTTAGCCATTATAGCTGACTATTATAGTCCCACTGAGGGAACGTAATTATCTAGCCCTTATGCTGTTATATTAGGCTCGAAAGCCTTGAGAAAATTTTACTTAGCCACTATAGCATGCTGTTATAGTCCCACCGGGGGAATGTAATTATCAAGCCCTTAGGCTATTATATTAGGTATAAAAGTCTTAAGAAAATTTTACTTAGCAACTATAGTGGACTGTTATAGTCCTACTGGGGGAATGTAATTATCTAGCCCTTAGGCTGTTATATTATACGTGAAAGCCTTGAGAAAATTTTCTGATCCCTGCAAAAGAAATAATTATTTAGCCCTTAGGTTCTTGTATTAGGCGTAAAAGCCTTAGAAAAAATTACTGCTCCCTACAAAAGAATATTTTTAGAGAAAATATAAGAGATGAGAAAAAAAAACAAAAATCCTCTCTTAATTTCAAAATTTTCCTTCCCTGTATCCACCATATTTACTTCATTATTCATTCTTTCCCTTCTTAAAGAGCACCGCTTCACTTAACACTTGACATTACTTTAAGCTCCAATTTGACTAAAAACCCTAATTTCCTTCGTCCCTGACACCTTCAACCCTTCTGCAACAACCTTCTTCAATGGCTTCTTCTTCCACCACCTTTCCTGGTACGAAACTACCCCCATCCAACTAATTCTCAACCATCCCTTCTTCCACCACGAACCTAAGTACATTCCCAAAGGCTTCTTCGCTATTATCCCAGCTCCCCACTAGCGACCTCACCAACCCCCGACTGACATAGTACCCTATTCATAGGTTAACTCAAAGAAGGCCTTCGCCCTCCTGCCCCACAATCTCTTTTCGACATCTTAGTATTCTATGGTCTTCCCATCAACCAACTAATCCCCAACTCCACCCGCATCCTCGCCGGAACCCTAATTATCTTTAAGCACCTCAACATCCCTAAAACTCTCCACGTCCTTCATTGTTTCTACCAATTAAAAATGGCAGATGTTGGCGTCTTTTACTTCATGGCATGCCAAGACTGCCAATTCCTCACTGATATGCCTAATTCTCATAAGGGCTGGAAGGATCTGTACTCTTTTATTCCTCTAGATCCTATTCTTCAATTTTCCCTGACCTGGAGAACCACTCTTCTGTTAGTTATATATGAGAGGTGTCCTAAAGCAATCACCTTATGACTGTTTCATTTATTTGATAAATGAAGATTCATTATTTGAGTATACGCATTTTCATGTATTTGATTGGATCATAAACTCATTTACTGGATGCCTGCAATATGATTCACAACATGAGAGAATTTGTGATTGGATTACAATTAGTGAGTTTCTCTATGTGTGTAATTGTGATGTATTGGAATTATCCCTAGTCAATAAATTGATGCATACAGACGCCATCTATTCTGTTGAGACTAGAACGAAGTATGCTCTTTGGTTTATCCAAACAACTATTTATCACTAGTTGGAGACATTGGGATGTCCGGAGTTGATCGTGGATGCTAATTATAATAACTAGTTCATTGGAGTGACTAGCTGTAAGACTTCATATGATTCTCTGCATATACAGATATGCCAATGAAGTCCTTACTGCAACTTAAGTGTGATATTCCTTCGACTTGATGTATTCAAGTTATCTTGGTCATGGAGACTTATGCTTTGACATCTTAAGTAAGCATCTCTGAGGAGATGTTGACCCGGGATAATTGGGCATAAGTCAAAGTGTCTGAAGGTGTTTGAGTAGCCAACAGAGGATTCACCACTCCTTGCGAGGAGATGTATACCCTATGTCCTCTCTTCGGATTGTTACTAAAGTCTTTGGCTAAAGCATTACATGTTTAGAGTATGGTACTCTTGGATACATGTGCAGTAACTAGAATCCGCAAGATGAGAAAGTAAATACTTGGGCTAGGTGTGACGTAGTCAGCCTAGTGGTGACTAACACTATAAACCATGTCTTGAACTAAGTGGGTATAAGATGAGTGAAGGGAATGAGGCACAATACACTATAGCTATTGAAAGGTTTTAGAGCATGTTCTGGGATCAACCGTTGATTTTTTGATTAATTGGGGATCATGATGTACTATTAGGTGCCACTCATGATCGTTCTATAATTAATGGTTAATTATAGATGACCAACATAAACTGAGAACCTATTTCATCACACGCACTATGAGTGTTACCCGAAGGATATAAAATGAGTTTGAGAATAAGATTCTCAGATTGAGAGAGACTTGGTTTGGTTGGACCAAACATGGAGCGAGTATGAAATTATTTTAGTCACATCGGAAGCATGGATGGGTCGAGTCTTATGAAGACATGATGGATGAACCAAATTGATTTGGTCCTAATCCAATGGTGGAAAATAAACCAAAGGGGTTTGTTTTGTTTTAAACGAATGAACCAAAGTTGGTTCTGTTCATTTTAACTTAAAAACGACCAACACGGTTTGGTTTATTTTAACTTAAGTTATTGGAGTGGGTTAACGGGTTTTGGACATGAACCAATGCCTGTTAAGGTTTCTTGGTGGTCAAGGAACAAGTGTTCTATAAATAAGAGGGTGGAGAAATATTTCGTGGATGAGTTAAGGTTTTGCGAAAAACCCTAGCCACATCCTCTCTTCTTCTCCTCTCTTGTGCCGCCCACTCCAAGGGTTGCTGCCCACCCTTGGGATGCACCCAAGCTCTATGCCCGACCACCACCGCTAATCGATGCTTGATCCATCGGCTAGTAGCTCGATCGTCGGCGGTAGCATCCCAAACCATCTATCTTGCTGCCGTCGGCCAACTTGGTTGGCCGACTCTTTTGAGGAGACAAGTTTGTGGAACTTGTTTTTGTGATCGTCTCTCGGATCACATTGTCTTCGACGCGAGACTAGTATCTCTCGTCAAGATGAGGCTCATAGCTTGTGAAGCTATCCCGATGATACTCGGCGTGGATACGGATAGAGGCGATACTAGCGAAGGTCGCTACGGTTGATGCCATTCCCGCTACACGTGATTCGTCAGGTATACCTAGATATAAAGTTTCCTTTATTGTAATTTTTTTAAATATGTGATTATATCTACACTTGTTGTATCCTGCATGCGTGTGGTGTGTGTGATGTAATAAAATTAGTTTATTACCGTATTGTTTTGCTTTTGTTGTGTGCATATTTACGAAACATGTTCGAACACACACTCATGTCGGTGTCGGAGAAACCCAACAGTGGTATCAGAGCCCGACTGTGTTCCGACATAATTGTAAAATTATTTTGTGATAGTCATAATTGTATTTTTGGGAATTTTCTACTTTTGGAAAGTTTAGAAATAATTATGAAAATTTTAATTAGTAAAGAAATTCAAATTGGAAATTTTCTAATGTGATTAGAAAATTACAATTTAGAAAATTTATTTCCTAAATTAAATTTGAATTTCATTAATTAATATTTTCCATAAATAAAATATGTGATTAGATTTGGAAATTTGTTTCCTAATTTAATCAAGATTTGATTTGAGAAATCAAATCTCAAATATATTTTATTTCCAAAATTAGTTATGACAAATAAGGAAACTATTTGTACATGTCATAATTGTATGTTTTATAATTGCATTAGATGCATATCATTATGCTATGCGTGCCATGACATGTAGATGCATTAGTTGCACATATATATGCCATGCGTGTCATGCCATGTAGATAATAGTTATTTGCATGAAAAGAGGATGTGACCTTAAAACCCTTACACTATATTAAAGCCTACACCTTCCATTAATATGGTTAGAATCAGAGTTCCATTTCTTGTTTGGGTTGTTGGACTCTCTCCAAGCCCGGCTCGAACTTGAACATGTTCAAACCATTGAAATATTTTATTACTAATATGGTAAAAGTCAGAGGTCAATCGTTAGTTTGGGTTGTTGGACTCTCTCCAAGCCTGACCATTTGGTTGAATGCACTATAACCATATTAAAACTATTTCACGATTAATGGGTCGGATTTAACTTGGAGCATCGGTTTGTTGGACTCTCTCCAAGGTCGATGTGAAGGGAGGTGAAGTTGGGTGTTATGCATATGATGCATACTTGTTAATGCGTTAACAACCCAATGTATGTGTGAACATTCAATTAGTTGATAGCATATTGTGATAGTTGCATATATGTGATATGCAATTGGTATACTTGATACCTACCATCGTAGCTAAGAATGACTTGTTGGACTCTCTCCAAGGTTGTTCTTATCTATATTGGATATCAGTCCATTCGGAGATGGACCTACGATCTCCCAAATTGATTTTAATGGTTTTACGAATTTGAAAAATGAATGAGATTTAATAAATGTATGATGTTGCATTTTAAAGTCATCTTTCGCATATATGCTCGATTTGTATATCTAGGTTAATCACTTGATCATGACGTCTATAAATTTGTGCTCTATTTTGGATTCAAATAAGTTGACTGGGCCAAACTTCTTGGACTGACTTAGAAACTTGAGAATTGTTCTCAAGATGGAAAAGATTGCGTATGTCCTCGAAGAGCCTCTTTCCAACCGTCCTAAGGATGATGCAACTCCGGACCAATTGTTGGCCTATCAAAAACATGTAACTTGTAAAATAACAAAAATAATAATAATAATAATATATAAAATATCCTTGATAATTAAGAAATTATCTTGTAAAATTTTTCAGGAGTTTTTAGAAATTTTTCAGGATTTAAAATGAGCTTAAATCCTAGTCTAGGGGTTAATTGGGTTTATTAACCTAACCCTAAGATTAATGGGTTAATGGGAACCGGGTTAAATCTCAAACCTGATCCGCATAACCCATTTCCTCTCCCCAAACATTTCTGCGGTTTATCATCGGCTTTATCACGAGCGTTTTCTTCCTCTTCCAATTCTCGATCTCGATTCTTCTTCCCTTCTCTCCCTCGCGCGCCCGACCACGCCCAGCCGTCGATTGCCTCTGCTGTAGCCATCGCCCACGCGCTGGCACCCTTGCGTGTCAGCCAAAAACTGCGACCTTCGCACACTCGTCGTCGAATCTGCTCTTCCCACTCGCTGTCGACGCTCGATCCGCATCTTTCTCCCTTCCAATTTCTCACCGTCACCTCGGTGCGTCGTGTGCTCACCGTCCATAGCTGCATCTCCGGCCGCTCAGTCGCCTAGCCACGACACCAGCCGACCATGGTCAGGCACGTGAGCACCATCGCTGAATCTTTTCCCTATTTCCTTGCTGTTGATTTCTTCGAACTCGATTTCTAGGGATGGAACTTCGCCGCCCGATAGACAACGTCGATGCCCGATTCAGTCTCTTGGTGCCGTGAGCTCGAGCCACCGTCGAGCTTAGATCATCGCCATCGCTCTTCTACGGTGGTGGCTTGGCGGTGAGTAGATCCGACGCTGCTCAAATCTCTATCCTTGCCGTTATTTTTTTTGGTCGATGCAGTAGATTTGTGAGCTGATCTAGAGTCAAGAAGAACTGGTAAATAGATCTTCATGACACATCCTGTTCTGGAGCACGATCCTGCTTGATCCTGGCGATCAACGACTACTGAGGGTCCATCTGTGCTCTTGTCGTGGCTGGGAAAAACACAAGAATCACAGAATGTGGTTTCAGACAGTGCCGACTCCAGTATTGATCTGTTTTGTATTTGGCTCGACCTTATCGACACCTACACTGCTGGTCACTTGGGGAGGTGGGCGATCAGAGCAAAGATTATGGGTAAATGAATCTAATTGTTTCAGATTTGAGACCATCAATCATTGATTCAGAAGCTTTGCGGCAAAGAGTAAGAATGGTGTAACTTGCTATGTGGTTGGGATTCATTCGTAGGGATGGAATGAGATCAATTGGGTCAGAATGGGAGGCAACTACGGGCTGATGTTAAGGCTTTGAAACTAGGTAAGTTTCAATTTGGATTTGGTTAATTGTACACTAGAAGAGTTATATACATATGATGTGATCTAGATCTACTGCTAGTTTACTATTGGTTCCATTTGTGAAATTATATATAGTGTTTGGGTATCTTAGAGATGACCGTGAATTATATGAATCCATAAAGGGAATGATTAGTAGGGGTTAACTAATCAGAGTTTGGATTGATTTAGGGTTATTCTAGAGATCTATTGATATGCATACTGCATGTTGCAGGATTTTAGTTCGAGACATTCACGGACGTGAAGACGACTGATGTCTACATAGCAAGTGGATAATTCCTACCCTGGTTAGGTAGTTTTAATGCATGCAGATTTAGATGCATGATCATCTTATACGATCATGTTACTTTGACTCTGTTCTATTTACTCTTGCGCTTGATACCTTACCTTTGGCTATTAACTCCATTGTTGCTATCATGTTTGATTTTATCATGATTAGGAGTTATATATATAGGTGATGTAAGTAACCTAGAATTTGTTTAGTTAAGGGCAAATAGTAAAGTCCGGATAACAACCTGATTGTAAATTGGGAAAAGAGGTCATCCGTAGGTAGACAATGTCTTGAACCTAGGGTTATTCTAGTACCCTTAGGTTGCATGTTTACCACCGACCATGTATTGTGTAAATGGTTAGGTGAATGATACTTAGTGTGTTGCTACGGACCGGTGGTCCTAGCTTGTTATAAGCAGTTGAGTACGACTCTCTACAGGATAGAGAGTGCATCGATCAGATGAGTACGACTCTCTACAGAATAGAGAGTGCGTCTATCAGTTGGGTACGACTCTCTGCAGGATAGAGAGTGCATCGATTAGATTGGTATGACTCTCTACAGGATAGAGAGTGTTAGTGCAATCGGCCCAGGTCACGATTGACCAGGACTCGAGTTTGACTCGAGTGATGTTTTGATGTTCGACAAAAACATATGACAATGTAATTGTTATGGAAAAGTCCAAGTCTTGGGTACTTGGCATGGAAAGTCCAAGTGGGACACTTGGCATTTGGTAAAGTCCAAGTGGGACACTTGGCACATGAAAAGTCCAAGCATGGGTCTTGGCAATGTAAAAGTCCAACATTGGTTGGCAAGGGAAAGTCCAAGCATGGTCTTGGCATTTGAGAAGTCCAACATGGGTTGGCAAGGGAAAGTCCAAGCATGGTCTTGGCATTTGAGAAGTCCAACATGGGTTGGCAAGGGAAAGTCCAAGCTTGAGTCTTGGCATGAGAAGTCCAAGGGTTTGATATTGGCTGCGTAAAGTCCAAGCGGGAGTCTTGGCAGCATAAGTCCAATGGTTGGCGGCGTAAAGTCCAAGCAGAGTCTTGGCGGCGTAAGTCCAATGTGCCTTGGCAGTGTAGACACCGTTAGCATGACATAGCCGATACCAAGGCTAACGCGATGGATGAACAAGTCATGGATGACTTGGAGGGATCCGAGAGGCGTGAGGCTGATGGAGGTGGCTAGAAGGCTTAGGTCTAGGCTAAGGGTGGTCTAGAAAATATGGGGGCACCATACTTGGGCTAAAACCTCATGTTTGAGGTGTGCCAGTCGACTGGTGCCATGTGGCCGTCGACTGGACCGAGTCAACTAGGGTTTGATTGCAGGAAGTGGCCTAGCGCAATGACCATAGGTGGGCGATCGACTGATTAACGATCGATCGGGATTGCATGATCGGATCGTGATGCTCGGATTCAGAGCCAGAATGGAGTCTCACTCGGCCGGGACCGTGAGTGAGGACACCATCGATCGGTGATAGGTTTGATCGATCATCGATGGTAGATCCGTTGGACTTATCCAGCGTGGATCTAGCCGTTGTCTCATGACAACAGTGGCATCAGTCGACTGATGGTCCCGAGCAGTCGACTGATCGACTTTTTCCAGCACAGGTTGAAGCTTTATAAGGAGCTCGTGATGGAGGAATTTGGTATGGTTCTTTGAGGCGATTTGGGGTGAGTTGCTGCTGTAATTTAGGGTCTCCAAGTGCTACTCGAGCAACCTAGCGATCAAGCATTCAAGAGCATTTGTAAAGTGTTTTTCTTTACTAGTCTTGCTTTGTATTTCATTGTATTTGCTTGTAGCTTTTGATTATTGTTGTAATCATCTTGTACGAGGTTTCTCCGCCTTTGGATTGTTCTGAGAAGGAGTGTTTTATAGTGGTGTGTGATTGACATCGCTAGGGTTCGTACGAACCCGATCCGTGGAGTAGGAATCGTGCGGTTCTGAACCATGTTAAACAATTGTGTTCGTGTGTGATTGCTTATTTCGTTATTGTATTATTTCTATTTCCGCTGCGTACTAACGAAATTGTAGAGGTGATCACAATCAAATTCCATCAACGAACGAACACGCGCTATTCACCCCCCTCTAGCAGTGTCAAATATCCAACAAGTGGTATCAGAGCCCGAGGCTCTTCTACGGATTAACAACCCGGAGTCAAGACGCTAGAGGAACAAATGGAATTCAAGGAGAGATTGGGTGACGACATTAACGTTCCACCTTCCTTCGACCGCGAACATTTCGCGTATTGGAAAGGTAAAATGGAATATTTTCTAATGACGAATATATAAAATTGGTTTGCAGTGATTATAGGTTTTGATGCTCCGAGAGGAGAGAATGGCAAAATCATCAAAATGAAGCGATGGACCGAGGAGCAACGTCAAAAATTCAAGACAACCGTTAAGGTAACAAAAATATTGATTAATTTGATACCTAATGACATTTTGTCTAGATTAGGAAGCTATAAGGATGCCAAGGAGTTGTGGAACAAGTTGGTCAAGTTCTACGACAATCCCGAATCGGTCCAAGAAGACTTGGAAGAGGAGGAGACCGAAGAGGAAGCTTCATCATCCTCACAAGAAAGTGGGGATTCGGAGGTTGATAGGGAATCAACTTCTGAATCAGTGGAAGAGGAAGTGAAAGAATTGGAGGAGACCTCCACCTCTAGGATTGAGGGGGAGGAAGTTAGACCATCCACTTCGGAGCATGAGTCAAGTCAAGAAGAAGCCTCTACTTCCGGTCAAGAGGAAGAGCAAGTTCGAGCTTCCGCCACGACCCTAGGTAACTCAAACACATCAATTTCTAATAAAAATCATATCATGTGTTTTGAGTGTAGAGAATTTGGGCATTACAAGAGCAAATGCCCAAAGAAGGTTAGGAAAGCTCCACTGGCACCAAAAGTCAAGGATGCCGGTTCCCCAACATCTAAAGGCAAGGAGCACATCATATGCTTCAAGTGCAATTCAAAAGGACATTATAAGAATCAATGTCCTAGGGGGAACAAAAAGACCAAAGAGGGAGCTGCACATGTAGGGGGAGCATCCATGGCAAACCCTAAGGTATATTTCAATAATGCACCTTCCTTAGTTAATAGGCAAAAGCATGCTAGAAGATTTAATTCTCTTGCTATTGTACATGAAAAGCATGCTAGAAGTAATAGACATATTTGTTTAGGTGCTAAAAGGGTCCACTTAGGAAATAAGGAGAAATTTGGGACTAATGTCCCTAGAAAAACCTTACCTAAGGAATCTATTAGAAAAATACAAGAACACTTAGGTTTTAACCCTAAATGGACTAGGCATATACCTAGAAAGGACAATGCCCATGGTTTAAATCAAAACTCAAAAATTGGGCAATTAGAATTGGAGAACCAAGCCTTGAGGTCAAGGCTTGAGAAACTAGAAAAGACCCTTAGGAATATACAAACTCAATTTAAAGGGTCTAATGATCAAAAGTCTAGGTCTAGATCTCAAAGTCAACACCTATGACCTCAAAGTCAAAAGTCAACCAAGGGCAAGCAAGGTTTGGGTCACAAACCTAAGCCTAAGGTGGCTTACCATAGTGTTCCATTTGATTATGAAACACAAACTAGGTCTAAGAAGACCAAGGTTACTAGGGAAGCTATCCCTAAGAGTAACCATAGTTTGTGCCTAGTGGCTAGGGTTTCTAGGAAACCTAGGGTGACCACTAAGAAGGTTGCAAGGGGAGTTACCCCTAGAGTCAACCTAGGTAAGACCCAAATGACCAAGGCTAATAAGCCTAGAAGGGTCATTAGGAAGGTATCTAGGGAGGTTATCCCTAAGGAATACCTAGTTAACCCAAGGAGCTCAAATAGGTTTTGGGTTCCTAGGAGCGTGATAGATTCACGCTAGATGGGGTTAGGATGTGCCAACCTTGATTGGATGGGTAGTTAACTCAACCATGGCAAAGGTGACACTTTAGGATATTTTTAAGGTTATGGTTACCTTGGAAATGCATTTGAGTCTTAATCCTAAAAGTTTTAGGATGTGCCAATATTACTTGAGAAGTTTGATAAAATGATCAAAATTGGCACAATTTAGGTTTAGAGGTTAGTGTGCCATTTTGGGTTTTTGGCACACTTGGGAGAAAAATAGAAATATGGCAAAATATAATTAATTATATGAAATGGCAATTAATATTAAAATTTAGGTATTACTATACCTATATATTTTATATGCCATGCTTTGGTTGTCATATAACATGCCATGACATCATGTTTATTTTTAATCATTCTATATGTCATGTACATGTTTAGGATTAAGGATTAAATGTCATGTGTTTTTAGATTTCATATTATGCCATGACATCATGATTATGAGTATGTGTTTATCTATATCATCTCTAATGCCATAATCACTCATGCATTTAAGATAATTTGATTGAAATTGATTTAAGGACAAATGGCATGACTTGGAGTCCCATTTATAAGGGAATCAAGTAGGGTTGTCTTAGAAAAATGCATGAAACCCTAGATTAGGGAGAACAAAACCCACATCTCACATCCAATTGACATGTATGTGTATTTATACACCCGAGATACATGTGAGATGCTAGGATATGAGTTGAGTTCAAGGTGCACAGTTTTTGCATCTAAATGAACTAAAACTCATCTTGTTTCAATGATGGATCATTGGGAAAGCTTGTGTACAAGTCATGTACATAGAGCCCAAGGAATATGATCCAAAATAAGGTTTTGAAAACATTTTAAAATCATTTTAGAAAACCTTGGTGAAACCTATCTTTTGATAGCAATCACCATTGATGGAGTTGATACAAGATAAGGCCAAAACATTGAAAATTTCAATGGTTTTGAGTTTTGTATCAAACTCACTATTTTATGGGTAAAATAATTTTCAAATATTTTTCACCCATTGTATTGACTATAAGTAATATACGTATCAAATTTCATGATTTTTCAAAATACATAGAATTACTTATGATTTTCTAAAACTCATTTCTGATAACTGAAAATCAGATTCTTCAGTTATCAGTCGACTGCCCTGCATGTTAGTCGACTGATTTCTAAATCACTCAACTGATAGCCTGATTTCGGGGTAACCAAGGTTGTTTAACCCGATCTCAGCTACGGTTAAGGTCCCTAACCACTCCTAACCCTAGGATATGCTTTGGGAAGCATGATAAAGGGTGAAAATCCATTGGATATGGATTAGGAGAGTTGTTTAGGGTTTGTATCAATTATAAGGTGTTGGAAAGTGTTGGGTTTCCGGCACCACGGCGTGTGTGTGTTCGATCACGTTTCGTAAACATGAACACAGCGGAAGCAATAAAAATAATAAATCTACATTTATTACTGTTGGTGCAATCGGCCCAGGTCACGATTGACCAGGACTCGAGTTTGGCTCGAGTGATGTTTTGATGTGTTTTGATGTTTCGACAAAAACATATGACAATATAATTGTCATGGAAAGTCCAAGTCGGACACTTGGCAATGTAAAGTCCAACATGGGTTGGCAAGGAAAGTCCAAGCATGGTCTTGGCATGGAAAGTCCAAGCTTGAGTCTTGGCATTTGAGAAGTCCAAGGGTTTGATATTGGCGGCGTAAAGTCCAAGCGGGAGTCTTGGCAGCATAAGTCCAATGGTTGGCGGCGTAAAGTCCAAGCGGGAGTCTTGGCAGCATAAGTCCAATGGTTGGCGGCGTAAAGTCCAAGCGGAGTCTTGGCAGCATAAGTCCAATGGTTGGCGGCGTAAAGTCCAAGCGGGAGTCTTGGCAGCATAAGTCCAATGGTTGGCGGCGTAAAGTCCAAGCGGAGTCTTGGCGGCGTAAGTCCAATGTGCCTTGGCGGTGTAGACACCGTTAGCATGACATAGCCGATGGAAGCACACGAAGGCTAAGCGCGATGGATGAACAAGTCATGGATGACTTGGAGGATCGAGGCGTGAGGCTGATGGAGGTGACTAGAAGGCTTAGGTCTAGGCTAAGGGTGGTCTAGCAAGTATGGGGGAACCATACTTGAGTTAAAACCTCATGGTTGAGGTGTGCGGTCGTGGTGCCATGTGGCGATCGGTGGACCGATCAACTAGGGTTTATTGCGGGTTATGGCCTAGCGATCATTGCCATAGGTTGGCGGTCGGTGATGCTCAGCGATCGTGATCGTGTGATCGGTCGGCGGTGCTCGAGTCGACCGCGAGAATGAGTCGAGACTCGGTGGTCAGTGAGGACTTCATCGGTCGTGATGGTCACAATCAGTCGACTGATAGTAGTTCCGTTGGACTTATCCAGCGTGGAACTAGCCGTTGTCTCACGACAATAGTGGCATCAGTCGACTGATGGTCTCGATCGATCGGTGATAGACTTTTCTGGCAGTTGAAGCTATATATGGAGCTCGTGATGGAGGAAAAAGCAGGTTCTTGAGGGCTATTAGGCGATTTGTTGGTGCAAATCAGGTCTCCAAGTGCAAGCAAGCAACCAAGCATTCAAGCAATCAAAACAAGTGTTGTAAAGTCTTTTCTTTACTTGTATTTCATATTTACATTGTATATTGCTTGTATTTCATTCTTCTTGTTGTAAGATTTATTGTAAGGGGTTTCTCGCCTCAGACTTGTGTCGAGAAGGAGTGTTTATCATTAGTGAGTGCGTGTGCATCACTAGGGCTCTTTAGAGCTCGATCCGTGGAGTAAGGCAGTGCGGTTCGAACCACGTTATATCATTAATGTTAGCTTGTTGTCTATTCGTTATAAGCTTTTATTATTTACATTTACTGCGCACTAACGAAATTGTAGACACAAACGAGAGCGAATTTCATCTACGCTATTCACCCCCCCTCTAGCCGTTCCAACGATTCCTAACAAGTGGTATCAGAGCCCGGGGCTCTTCTACGGATTAACAACCGGGAGCTAAGGTGAAAGGCTAGAGGGTGAAGATGGAATTCCAAGACAAGCTTGGATGGGAAATCAACACTCCACCTCCATATGATCCAGAAGATTTTCCGGCATGAAGAGCAAGAATGGAAACATTCTTGATGATGAACATAGAGGATTGGTTTATCCTCATTGAAGGTCTTGAACCCCCTAGGGATAAGAAGGGGAATGTCCTAAAATTGAAAAAGTGGACCCAAGAGCAACGCCAAAAGCTCAAGACCGAAGTTAAGGTAATGAAACTTTTGGAAGATTTAATCCCTAATGATGTTTTGTGCAAGTTAGGGGATTACATGTATGCCAAGGAGCTATGGAGAAAATTGGTAAGATACCATGAGGAGAGTTCATCCTCAAGTGAAAGTGAGGAATCGGAAGTTGAGATGGAGTCAACTTCCGAATCGGAGAAAGAAGAAGTAGAAGAGGTGGAAGAAGCATCTACTTCTAGGATTGAGGAGGATAGACCATCCTCTACACCGGAGCAACCTCAAGAAGAGCTCTCAACATCCGATCAAGATGAGGAAGCTCAAAATTCAACTGCACCTACCACCACCTAGGTAACTCAAACACTTTATTTTCAAACAAAAATCATATTATGTGCTTTGAGTGTAGGGAGTATGGGCATTACAAGAGCAAATGTCCAAAGAGAATCAAGAAAACTCCTTCGCCTAAAAGTCAACAAAAGTCAACGGATGCCGGTTCTCCAAGACAAAAGAGCAAGGAGCATGTCATTTGCTTCAAATGTCGATTACTGGGTCATTACCGGAGTCAATGCCCAAAGAAGAAGAAGAAGGGGCAAAGGGGAGCATCACAAGTAGGGGGAGCCACTAAGGCAAACCCTAAGGTATATTTAAATAATGCTCCGTCTAATTTAAAGCATGCTAGAACTAATTTTAGCAATTGTGGTATGTATCATAAAGAGCATGCTAGAAATAACAAACATATGTGTTTAGGATCTAAGAATGTTCACCTTAAGAATAAGGAGAAATTTGGGACTAATGTCCTTAGAAAAACAATACCTAAGAAATCTATTAAGAAAATCCAAGAACATCTAGGTTTTAATCCAAAATGGACCAGGCATTCGCCAAGAAAGTCCAATGCCCAAGAGTTAAATAAAAATTCTAAAATTGGGCAATTAGAATTAGAAAACCAAGCCTTGAGGTCAAGGCTTGAGAAATTGGAAAAGACCCTAAACAAAATACAAAATCAATCTCAAGGGTCGAATTGTCAAACTCGTAGGTCAAGAAGTCAAAATCAACTTCTAAGACCTAAGAGTCAGAAGTCAACCAAGGGCAAGAATGGTTTGGGTCACAAACCTAAGTCCAAGGTGACTTACCATAGTGTTCCGTTTGACTATGGGACACTAACTAGGTCTAGGAAGACCAAGGTCAATGGGGAAGTCATTCCTAGAGTTGACCAAGGTTTGTGCCTATTAGCCATGGTTTCGAAGAAGCCTAGGAGGGTCATGAGGAAGGTATCTAGGGAGGTTATCCCTAAGGAATATCTAATTAACCCTAGGAGCTCAAATCGATTTTGGGTTCCTAAGAGCGTGATTGATTCACGCTAATATGGGTTTAGGGTGTGCCAACCTTGATTGGATGGGTAGTTAACTCAACCATAATAAAGGTGGCACTTTAAGGTTACTCTCAAGGTTATGGTTACTTTGGAAATATCCTTGAGTCTTAATCTCAAAATTTTAGGTTGTGTCAATATATATATCTTGAAAATATGAAAATCAATAAAATTGACACGATCTAGATTTAGAGGTCATAGTGTGTACCTTTGATTATTGGCACACTTGGGAAGGTCATGTATCAAGAAATGTGTGGTTAAGATGTAAAGGTAATATCTAGAGTGATACTCAAGTGCCACACAACTTGGTGTCTTGTATTCACCATGCTTCATATGTTTTACTATATGTTTGCATGGAATGAATGTCTAGGATAAATTACATCTCACAAAAAGCCTTAAGAAACCTTGATTGTGTATTTCAACACTTAGAAAGGGTGAGATGTTAGGTTTTGGAAATCATTGAATGTTAATGTTTGCAAAAATGAAATAAAACATTAAAATACATTAACAAATACATAAATAAAAGTATAACATCAATACATTCAAAATACAAGATCTAACGTGATAAAATGGAACAATTAAGATGATAAAATCGAGATTTTACGATTTTGGTGGAAATCGGACATCGATCGGCCCGATCGATTATCGATCGACCGATAACACCGTAACGATACGATCGGCCATCGGTCGAGTGCTAGCTCCATGACTCGATCGATCGAACATCGATCGATGATGGTATCGCTCACCGAGGCCAAGGCCATCGATTGAGTGCTCGGCGAGCGATCAGTGATATGCACATCGATCGTGATGAGCAACATCGATCGATGCTCTATAGCACGTCACGAGAGTTCAAGATCGATTCTTTGAACCGAGCGATCAATGCCGGTTCGAAAACTCGATACGACCGTGATCGATCGGTGATGCTCACATCGATCGTCATCGCGATTTTATAACGCCGAACCGCTAGGGTTTGGCGTCTTCACGCGACGAGTTCTCCTTCTTCTTTCCCTCTCCGATCGTCGTCTTCCTCTCCGATCGACTCCTCCGGCCGTCCCAATCGTCCAAGATATTAGGTTTGACAGATAAGCCCTTCCTCTTCCATTTTTCACTTGGTTCGAGCCTAGTTCACGCGGTTTAGGTTTTTGTTCCCTTGCTCCAGTTAGGGTTTCGGCGGCTGACGTTCTCCGACGACTTTTCCGGCGATCCTCAGCAACTTTTGAGTTTTCCCTCCGGCACACACATGGCGCCTAAGTAACGATTTTTCTTTCTGAGTCCTAATTTTCATTTCCATTACAATGCAAGTTTATCTAATCGCGTATTGTTGCCATTGCATTGCATATCATCACATTACATTCATAATAGGAGAGCCCGTAGGAATGATCCCTCCGAGGGTGAGTCGAGATTATACCAACCTATGTTGGTTCGGTACATAGATAGAGATTTCTTCAATAGGCATTGTAGTGACGTCATGGAACTAATTGCATACTACAATTTGATGAAGATTGTCTTGTGCACGCATCCAATCAATGATGACCTTATTAAGGAATTTTACCAAAACCTTAAAAAGGTAGATGACGACCCTACATACACTACTCACGTTGCAAAACGCGACTTAGAGTTCACTCCTGCGATACTGCAGGAGTTTCTTGAGTGTAGGCCTTCAGATGACACCTTCATCTTTTACCCTACCATGGACTTTCCTCTACCTGAGCCTTTTACCCATATCTCTATGGAGTCCATGCATGAGCATATTTTTGGTTATCCTCGTCCACTGGCCCAGAATTTATTTCCTATCACCGAGTTATCTGCACCTGACAATGTCCTTTATAAGGTCATTGTTGGGTGTTTTCTGCCCATTGTCACTCGGGGTCTGGCCAAGATTCGGCCTCCCCATCTCTTTCTTCTATATGCCATGCGTCATCAGTTAGACATAAACTTTGCATTGAACATCTTCCATTGCATTGTGCACTTCACTTCCCCTGTACAAGGGAAAGTGCATATGCCTTTTGGACATATCATCACAGCATGGCTCGACTCCGTAGGCATTAACATCCATAGGGGCTCTCTGCGACAGCTATCGGAAGTGTACGACTGTATATCAGTTCGTAACTTCTCCTTAGCGAAGCTGCGGATGGGCGCTGGACAGATGGAGTTGGCGCCTCGACCACCCGAGCGCCTGACGGCCTCCTCCGCCACCCGAGATGCAAAGAAAGGGCAGCGAGGATGCGGACACCTCGATGAGGATGACGACGATCTTGCGGCGACACATCGTGGTCCATCGATTCGTCGTGGCCGGTGGAGTCGGTTGAGATTATCGGCGATCGATTGACTCAGTATGTCGAGTTATTAGCGAGCAGCGGCTTTGGCACACGTCTCGATAGGATGGAGGAGACCCAGGGCCGCATAGAAGCGACATCGGCGATATGCTAGAGATGATGCTGGACTCGAGTCGTGACCACCTCCACCGCCACCTCCTGCGGACGATTAGAGGATATTTTTTTTGTGGATGTCATTTTTGTAGTGAGATTGAGCTTAGCCAATCTCCATTTTGATTGCAAAAGACAAATTTAAGTTAAATGAAATCCTTATTTCTGAAAAATCTTGTGTGTATGAATGAATATTTGTATAATTGTATTGCTATCATATGCCATGTCATGACATCATGTTTATTCTTAATCATCTTATATGTCATGATTATGCTTAGGGATTAAGGACCAATGTCATGTGTTTTTAGATTTTATCATATGTCGTGACATCATGATCATTGGCCATGCTTAATTATTGCTATCTTTATGCCATGATCATTTCATGCATTTAATTGATTAAAATTGATTTAAGGACTATGACATGACTTGGAGTCCCATTTATAAGGGAATCAAGTAGAGTTGCTTTAGAAAATGCATGAAACCCTAGTTTAGGGAGAATAAAACCCACATCTCACATCTAATTGACATGTATGTGTATTTATACACCATAGATACATGTGAGATGCTAGGATATGAGCTAAGTTCAAGGTGCATAGTTTTTGCATCTAGATGAACTAAAATGTTGGGAGTATGGGGAATACAATCAAAGTCCCACATTGGTAAGACATGGAAAAGATCATGTGCTTATAAGAAAAAAGATATCTCCATTGGTATGAGGCCTTTTGGGTAAAAGCCCAAAAATAAAACCATGAGGGCTTAGACCCAAAGTGGACAATATCATGCCATTGTGGAGATATGTGGAGCTTATAAGCACTAACAATTGGTATCAGAGCCATGGTCCATGTCAAGCCATGAACCTCGAACGAAGGAAGTTGAGCTCCCACGTCCGGATCAAGAGAACCAGACATCAGGAAGGAAGTCTAGTTGGGTCGGGGGGACCGAACAACTGACAGGAAGTCCTGGTGGGTTGAAGATCGGACATCAAGCAGAGAAAATCCTTCGAGGAGGGATAGGCTTGAGGGGGGCCCAATGTGGTCCTTCGTTTGAGGGGGGGATTGTTGGGAGTATGGGGAATACAATCAAAGTCCCACATTGGTAAGACATGGAAAAGATCATGTGCTTATAAGAAAAAAGATATCTCCATTGGTATGAGGCCTTTTGGGTAAAAGCCCAAAAATAAAACCATGAGGGCTTAGACCCAAAGTGGACAATATCATGCCATTGTGGAGATATGTGGAGCTTATAAGCACTAACATAAAACTCATCTAATTTTAGTTGTGGATCATTAGGAGAGCTCGTGTACAAGTCACACACATAGAGCCCAAGGAATATGATCCAAGATAAGGTCTTTAAAACATTTTAAAATCATTTTAGAAAATCTTGGTGAAGTCTATCTTTTGATAGCAATCACCATTGATGAAGTTGATACAAAATAGGGCCGAAACATTGAAAATTTCAATGGTTTTGAGTTTTGTATCAAATTCACTATTTTATGGGTAAAATAATTTTCAAACATTTTTCACCCATTGTATTGGTCATAGGTATTATACGTATCAAATTTCGTGATTTTTCGATATACGTATAATTAGTTATGATTTTCTGAAACACGTTTACGATAAGCGAAATTGAAATTTTAGTTATCGATCGCCTCTGAGTGGCGATCGGTGATGAATGTGGCGATCATTGGTAGCTAACAGTCATTGCCAAGGCTATTCGGAAAACTAAGTTTGGTTAGTCCGTGTTCAGCCATGGCAAAGGTCCCTAACCACTCCTAACCCTAGGATATGCTTTGGGAAGCATTATAAAGGGTGAAAAGCTATTGGATATGGATTAGGAGAGTTGTTTAGGGTTTGTATCAATTTTAAGGTGTGGAAAGTTCAATGTTGAATTTCTAACCTTAATTTTGATGGTTTAGAGTTCCTATTGGCTTAGGGACTTCCCAAGGACATTGTTGGTGCAATGGTCAAGGGGGAGCAAGCCTTTAGGGGGAGATATCCATCTTGGGATGATGGATGTGTTTTTCTCCTTGAAGGGGAGAATGTTGTCAATTTGGGAAATTTATGAATTTTTAGAAACCCAATTTGGAAATTGGGAGAGTGAATAGGATTGCCTCTCTTGAGTGATATGGGACTTATCACTAGGAAGATGGTAGGCATCCTAGGTATTTTTGGATCAAGGGGGAGATTGTAAGATCTCATTGGGACATGAGACATTGACCTCCTTGGAGAGAAAACCTTTTTGATGTTAGTCAAAAAGGGGGAGAATGTTTGGGGGAGAACATTTGGGATAATTGGTAAAGGATTTGAGTTAGTATTCTAACTCAATTATTTGTTTGGTTTTTGTCAAACATCAAAAAGGGGGAGATTGTTGGTGCAATCGGCCCAGGTCACGATTGACCAGGACTCGAGTTTGGCTCGAGTGATGTTTTGATGTTTCGACAAAAACATATGACAATATAATTGTCATGGAAAGTCCAAGTCGGACACTTGGCAATGTAAAGTCCAACATGGGTTGGCAAGGAAAGTCCAAGCATGGTCTTGGCATGGAAAGTCCAAGCTTGAGTCTTGGCATTTGAGAAGTCCAAGGGTTTGATATTGGCGGCGTAAAGTCCAAGCGGGAGTCTTGGCAGCATAAGTCCAATGGTTGGCGGCGTAAAGTCCAAGCGGGAGTCTTGGCAGCATAAGTCCAATGGTTGGCGGCGTAAAGTCCAAGCGGAGTCTTGGCGGCGTAAGTCCAATGTGCCTTGGCGGTGTAGACACCGTTAGCATGACATAGCCGATGGAAGCACCTGAAGGCTAGCGCAATGGATGAACAAGTCATGGATGACTTGGAGGGATCCGAGAGGCGTGAGGCTGATGGAGGTGACTAGAAGGCTTAGGTCTAGGCTAAGGGTGGTCTAGCAAGTATGGGGGAACCATACTTGAGTTAAAACCTCATGGTTGAGGTGTGCCAGTCGACTGGTGCCATGTGGCAGTCGACTGGACCGAGTCAACTAGGGTTTGACTGTGGGTTATGGCCTAGCGATCGCCATAGGTTGTGATCGATCGATGGTTGGCTCAGCGATCGGTGATCGTGTGATCAGTCAACTGGTGCTCGAGAATTCGGCCACAGAATGGAGTCGAGACTCGACTGGTCGAGTGAGGACTTCATCAGTCGACTGATGGTCACAATCAGTCGACTGATAGTAGTTCTGTTGGACTTATCCAACGTGGAACTAGCCGTTGTCTCACGACAACAGTGGCATCAGTCGACTGATGGTCTCGATCAGTCGACTGATAGACTTTTTCCAGCACAGGTTGAAGCTCTATATGGAGCTCGTGATGGAGGAAAAAGCAACCGGTTCTTGAGGGCTATTGGGGCGATTTGTTGGTGCAAATCAGGTCTCCAAGTGCAAGCAAGCAACCAAGCATTCAAGCAATCAAAACAAGTGTTGTAAAGTCTTTTCTTTACTTGTATTTCATATTTACATTGTATATTGCTTGTATTTCATTCTTACTGTTGTAAGATTTATTGTAAGGGGTTTCTCCGCCTCCGACTTGTGTCGAGAAGGAGTGTTTATCATTAGTGAGTGCGTGTGCATCACTAGGGCTCTTTAGAGCTCGATCTGTGGAGTAGGAACCGTGCGGTTCCGAACCACGTTATATCATTGTGTTAGCTTGTTGTCTATTTCGTTATCGCTTTTATTATTTCTATTTCCGCTGCGCACTAACGAAATTGTAGACACAAACGAGAGCGAATTTCATCTACGCTATTCACCCCCCCTCTAGCCGTTCCAACGATTCCTAACAATTACAATACACACAACACACGCATGCATATTACAACAAGTGTAGACATAACTGTAAATTTAAATTTGCAATAAAAGGAAATTTATCTACGTTATACCTTTCGTATGATGTGTAGCGGGAACGACATCAACCGGAACGATCCTCGCTAGAATCGTCTCTATCCGTATCCACGCCGAGTTCCTCGGGATGACTTCGCTAAGCCACGAGCTTCGTCTTCGTATGGGTTACTAGCCTCGTGTTGAAGACGACGTGATCGAGAGATGATCACGATCCGAATCCAAATTCGGATCCTAATACGAGTTCTCAAAACTCGCTTCTCCGGAGAGGTATTCGTCAACCAATTGACGAATCCTTCGTCCTCCACCTCAGAGGATTACCGGAGATCGAATCCCCGGTAAGTTAGCCACTGTCGGAGCTCTAACCGTCATCCAAATGACGCTCCGACGAGAGGAGAACAAGCTGTCCAGAAAAACTGGACAGCTTTGGTAGAGGTGATGGGCGCCGGCCAACCAAGGGAGATAGAGCTCACCTTGATGCCAAACTTGAAGGAGATCACCGGAGCAGCTCGACGGCCGGGGGGAAGGAAGCAACCTTCTGGACGCCGGTTGGAGGAGCTTTGGGCGGCGGCAATAGGTTGGCGCCGAGAGCTCCAAGGAGGAGGTGGGCGGCAACCTTAGGGCTAGGGGTTTATGGATTAGGGCTTAATTATCCCTTAAGCCCTCTTTTATAGAGAACTAATTCTCTTAATGGTTATTGGATCATAACCATTAGGCCCATTAACCCGCTCCATTAAGATAAGTTAAAATAAACCAAACCATGATGGTTTATTTTAAGTTAAAACGAACCGAACCAACTTTTGGTTCATTCGTTTAAAATAAACCAAACCCTTTGGTTTATTCTCCTCCATTGGATTAGAACCAAACCATTTTGGTTCATCCATTATGTCTTCATAAGACACGGCCCATCCACGCTTCCATTGCGATTGAAACGATTTCATGCTCACTTCATGTTTGGTCCAACCAAACCTAGTTTTTCTCGGTCTGAGAATCCCATTCTCAAGCTCGTTTTAAATCCTTTGGATTACGCTCGTTGTGCGTGTGACCAAATAGGTTCTTGGTTTATGTTGGCCGTCTATAATTAACCATTAATTATAGAACGATCATGAGTGGCACCTAGTAGTACATCATGATCCCCAATTAATCGAAAAGATCAACGGTTGATCCAGAACTATTTCTGAAACCCTTCAGCAGCTCGAATGAATCGTGCCCCATTCCCTTCACTCATCTTATACCCACTTGGTTCAGGACATGGTCTATAGTGTCAGTCCCCACTAGGCTGACTACGTCACACCTAGCCCACGTATCATTTCCTCGTTCTACGGATTCTAGTTACTGCACATGTATCGAAGAGTACTTTACTCTAAACATGTAATGCTTTGGCCAAAGACTTTAGTAACAATCCAACGAGAGGCCATGGGTATACATCTCCTCGCAAGGAGTGGTGAATCCTTTATAGTCTATTCAAACACCTTCGATCACTTCGACTTATACCCAATCATCCCGGGTCCACATCTCCTTAGAGATGTTTGCTTAAGATGTCAAAGCATAAGTCTCCATGATCAAGATGACTTGAATACCGCAAGTCAAAGGAACATCGCACTTAAGCTACAGTAAGAACTTCATTGACATATCTATATATGCAGAGAACCATATGAAGTCTTACGGCTGGTCACTCCAATGAACTAGTTACCATAACTAGCATCCACGATTAACTCCGGACATCACTATGTCTCCAACCAGTGAGAATCAGCTGCTTGGATACACCAAGGAGTATACCTCATGCTAGTCTCGACAGAATTGATGGTGTCCAAATCCATCAATTCATCGACTAGGGATAATTTCGATACATCACAATTACACATGTAGAGATACTCACTAGTTGTGATCCAATCACAAATTCTCTCATGCTGTGAATCGTATCGTGGACATTCAGTAAATGAGTTTAAGATCCAATCAAATACATAAAATATGTATACTCAAATAGTGAATCTTCATTTATCATATAAATGGTTCATACATAAGGCGATTGCCTTAGGACATCTCTCATATATTACTAACAGACTCCCACTTGGCCTAATGCCAATCACTACGGTATCCCATACCATAAGCTCTAACATGACCCTCAAACTTATTTTGAGGTAATGCCTTAGTCAAAGGATCCGCTAAGTTCCTTTCAGTGGGAATTTTCTCGATTTGTATTTCGTTCCTACTAATGATCTCTCTGATAAGATGATAGAGGCGAAGCACATGTTTGGATCGTTGATGAGACCTTGGCTCTTTCGCCTGTGCAATTGCTCCATTGTTGTCGCAGTAGACCGGTATTGCTTCAACAATGGCCGGAATCACACCAAGTTCATAAACGAACTTCTTGATCCAAACCGCTTCCTTTGCTGCTTCCGAAGCTGCAATGTATTCTGCCTCAGTGGTAGAATCCGCTACAGTGTCTTGTTTGGAACTTTTCCAACTCACTGCACCCTCATTCAAGGTGAACACGTATCCAGACTAAGACCTGGAATCATCCTTGTCTGTCTGGAAGCTGGCATCCATATACCCGCATATCACCATGTCCCCTTCTCCATATATTAGGAACACATCCTTAGTTCTTCTTAAGTACTTAAGGATCATCTTAACAGCCACCCAATGATCCATTCCTGGATCAGATTGGTATTTGCTCGTGACACTCAGAGCATACGATACATCGAGCCTCGTACATAACATAGCATACATGATAGATCCTATTGCGGATGCATAGGGAATCTTACTCATGCAAATCCTCTCGTCTTCTGTGCGCGGACACATAGACTTCGAAAGGTGTACCCCATGCCTGATGGGTAGGAAACCTTTCTTGGATTCCAACATGCTAAACCTCTTTAGCACTCAATCTATATATGTAGACTACAAAAGCTTGAGTTGACATAGGTCCACATACATCAGTATGTACTAGACCTAGTAACTCTCCCACTCGTTCACCTTTTCCAGTAAAAGGTAACTTAGTCATCTTGCCTTTTAAGCATGATTCGCATGTATCGTATGAATCCAATTCAAACGATTCCAGAATTACACATCGGTGTAATTCGGACATGCGTTTCTTGCTTACATGGCCAAGACGACAATGCCACATATAGGAGTCTAATTGATTACCCTTTCGAGCACGCGTGTTTCTTGCTTCGATATTGAAAATGTCACTGGATACGTCCAACGTATAAATGCCATTACTCAAAGTTCCAGTTCCATAAAGTACGCCATTCAAAGTTATATAACAACAATTGTTACTAAACGTGAAATGGAAACCATTTCTATTTAAACAGGAAATAGAAACAATGTTCTTTATTAGAGAAGGAACATAATAGCAATTGTCCAGTTCCAAGACTAGTCCACTAGGGAGCTTCAGCAAATAAGTTCCGATGGCGACCGCATCAACCTTTGCTCCATTGCCAACTCGCAAATTTGACTCCCCTATGACGAGTCTTCTTCTATTCCTTAGCCCCTGTATGTCATTACATATATGTGAGCCACACCCAGTATCCAATACCCAAGTGTCTAAGGAAATAGAATGACAATCAATAACGAAGATACCTAAAGAGGATGGGGCATCGGATGCCTTCTTCTTCTTCATGGACTCAAGATAAATCTTGCAGTTTCTTCGCCAGTGGCCTTCCTTGCCACAATGATGGCAAGTGGCCTTTTGTGCTGGTTCTGCCTTCTTTGCCTTTTTGTTCTTCTCTTTCTTCTGTTCTTTTGCCTTCCTCTTAGAACCTTTCTTTGAGGAATCAACTAACAGAACCGCCTTCTCCTCATGCTTCACAGAAGGCTCCACAGTCTTCAGCATATTGAGGAGCTCAGGAATAGTGAATTCCAATTTGTTCATCCGATAGTTCATCACGAATTGTGAGAAACTCTTGGGCAAACAATGCAGAATTAAGTCAATACTTAATTCGTGATCCATCACAAACCCGAGGGTAGCTAGCCGCTCGATGTACCCGTTCATCTTTAGCACAAACTTCACTACAGATGAACCTTCTTGCATCTTCGTAGTGATGAGGAGCCTAGAGACCTCGAACCTTTCGGATCTCGCTTGCTCATCGAACAACTCATGAAGATGGAAGACCATAGTATTAGCATCCATATGCTCATGCTTCTTTTGCAGCTCAGGTACCATCGCCGCTAGCATGATGCAACTCACCAGCTCAGAATCTGCCACATGCTTCTGATAGACCAACATTTGGTCTAGAGTTGCATCGTCCTTAGGACGGTTGGGAAGAGGCTCTTCAAGGACATATGCAAGCTTTTCTGCCTTGAGAATAATTCTCAGGTTTCTAAGCCAGTCCAGGAAGTTAGGCCCAGTCAGTTTGTTTGAATCCAAAATAGTGCGCAAATTCAAAGACGTCATGATCAATCGATTGACCTAGAAATACAAAATGAGCATATATGAGAAAATAATTTTTAAAATGCATCAATATACATTTATAAACCCCATTCATTTTTCGAATTTCAAAAACCCCAAAATCACTTCGGGAGATCGTAGGTCCATCTCCGAATGAGCTGATATCCATCATAGATATGAACAACCTTGGAGAGAATCCAACAAGCCATTCATAACTACGACGGTAGGTATCAACTATACCGATTGCATATCACGTATATGCAACTATCACAATGTGCTATCAACTAATTGAATGTTCACACATACATCGGGTTGTTAACACATTAACAAGTATGCATCATATGCATAGCACCCAACTTCACCTCCCTTTACATCGACCTTGGAGAGAGTCCAACAAGCCGATGCTCCAGGTTAAAGCCAACCCATTAATCGAGAAATAGTTTTAATATGGTTAGAGCGCATTCAACAAATTAGCCCATCTTGGAGAGAGTCCAACAACCAAAGCTAACGATTGACCTCTGACTCTTACCATATTAGTATTAAACTATTCCATGGTTTGAACATGTTCGGGTTCGAGCTGGGCTTAGAGAGAGTCCAACAACCCAAACAAGAAACGGAACTCTGGTTCTAACCATATTAATGGAAGGTGTAGGCTTTAATATTGAGTAAGGGTTTTTATGTTTCATCCTCTTTGCATTCAAATAACTATTATCTACCTGGCATGACATACATGACATACATCTACATGTCACGACACACATGGCATAATGATATGCATCTAATGCAATTACATGACATACAATTTGTCATGTATATAATTTCCTTATATGTCATAACTATTTATGGAAATAAAATATGTTTAAGATTTGATTTTCCAAATCAAATCATGATTAAATTAGGAAACAAATTTTCAAATCTAATCACATATTTTATTTATGGAAATGGTTGATTAAAGAAAAGTCAATTTAAGAAACCAATTTCCTAAATCATCAAAACTACTTATGGAAATAAAATATTTTAAGATTTGATTTCCCAAATCAAATCATGATTAAATTAGGAAACAAATTTTCAAAATCTAATCAAATATTTTATTTATGGAAAATATCAATTTCCATAAATACTTCTAACTTTCCAAAAGTGGTAGATTTCCATAAATACTTCTAGACTTTCCAAAATTGAAAAATTTTCATAAATACTTCTAACTTTCCAAAAGTAGAAAATTTCCAGAAATATCATTATGACTATCGCAAAAACCATTTTACGATTATGTCGAAACACAACCTGGGCTCTGATACCACTGTTGGGTTTCCGGCACCGCGGCGAGTGTGTGTTCGAACATGTTTCGTAAACATGTGCACAGTGGAAGAAATAAAATAATAAATCTATATTTATTACAAAACACACATCACACGCATGCATAGTACAACATGTGTAGACATAACCGTAAATTTAAATTTGCAATAAAAGGAAATTTAACTACGTATACCTTTCGTATCACGTGTAGCGGGAACGGCATCAACCGGAACGATCCTCGCTAGAATCGTCTCTATCCGTATCCACGCAGAGTATCTTCGGGATGACTTCACTAAGTCACGAGCCTCGTCTTCGTACGGGTTACTAGCCTCGTGTTGAAGACGATGTGATCGAGAGAGGATCACGATCCGAATCCAAATTCGAATCCAAAAACGAGTCCTCAAAACTCGCTTCTCCGGAGAGGTATTCGTCAACCGTTTGACGAATCCTTCGTCCTCCACCTCAGAGGATTACCGGAGATCGAATCCCCGGTAAGTAAGGCGCTGTCAGAGCTCCAAATGTCGTCCAAACGACACTCCGATGAGAAGAAAACAAGCTGTCCAGAAAACTGGACAGCTTTGGTGGAGGAGTAAGGGCCGGCCAAAAGATAGGTGGAAGCTCACCTTATTACCGAACCCAAGGAAGATCACCGGAGCACCAACCGGCAGAAGCTCGACGCCGGCGAGGGGGAAGGAAGGCTCCTTCTGGATGCCGGTTGGAAGAGGTGGGGCGGCGGCACTAGGGTTGGCGCCGACTCCTTCAATGGGGTGGGCGGCAACTCTAGCTAGGGTTTTTAGATTAGGGCTTAACAATCCCTTAAGCCCTCTTTTATAGAGAACTAATTCTCTTAATGGTTATTGGATTATAACCATGAGACCCATTAACCTGCTCCATTAATATAAGTTAAAATAAACCAAACAATGATGGTTTATTTTAAGTTAAAACGAACCGAACCAACTTTTGGTTCATTCGTTTAAAATAAACCAAACCCTTTGGTTTATTCTCCTCCATTGGATTAGAACCAAACCATTTTGGTTCATCCATTATGTCTTCATAAGACACGGCCCATCCACGCTTCCATTGCGACTGAAACGATTTCATGCTCGCTTCTTGTTTGGTCCAACCAAACCTAGTTTTTCTCGGTCTGAGAATCCCATTCTCAAGCTCGTTTTAAATCCTTCGGATTACGCTCATTGTGCGTGTCACCAAATAGGTTCTCGGTTTATGTTGACCACCTATAATTAACAATTAATTATAGAACGATCATGAGTGGCACCTAGTAGTACATCATGATCCCCAATTAACCGAAAAGATCAACGGTTGATCCAGAACTATTTCTGAAACCCTTCAGCAGCTCGAATGATTCGTGCCCCATTCCCTTCACTCATCTTATACCCACTTGGTTCAGGACATGGTCTATAGTGTCAGTCCCCACTAGGCTGACTACGTCACACCTAGCCCAAGTATCATTTCCTCGTCCTACGGATTCTAGTTACTCCACATGTATCGAAGAGTACCTTACTCTAAACATGTAATGCTTTGGCCAAAGACTTTAGTAACAATCCGACGAGAGGCCATGGGTATACATCTCCTCGCAAGGAGTGGTGAATCCTTTATAGGCTATTCAAACACCTTCGATCACTTCGACTTATACCTAATCATCTCGGGTCCACATCTCCTTAGAGACACTTGCTTAAGATGTCAAAGCATAAGTCTCTATGATCAAGATGACTTGAATACCGCAAGTCAAAGGAACATCGCACTTAAGCTACAGTAAGAACTTCATTGACATATCTATATATGCAGAGAACCATATGAAGTCTTACGGCTGGTCACTCCAATGAACTAGTTACCATAACTAGCATCCACGATTAACTCCGGACATCACAATGTCTCCAGCCAGTGAGAATCAGCTGCTTGGATACACCAAGGAGTATACCTCATGCTAGTCTCGACAGAATTGATGGTGTCTAAATCCATCAATTCATCGACTAGGGATAATTCTGATACATCACAATTACACATGTAGAGATACTCACTAGTTGTGATCCAATCACAAATTCTCTCATGCTGTGAATCGTATCGTGGATATTCAGTAAATGAGTTTAAGATCCAATCAAATACATAAAAATATGTATACTCAAATAGTGAATCTTCATTTATCATATAAATGGTTCATACATAAGGCGATTGCCTTAGGACATCTCTCATATATTACTAACACATACATGCTACCCGCATTACTTATACGGTCGTGTAGGATACCTGTATAGTTGTTGGATTGTCTATTGTATTCTTTGACCTGTATTTATGTCGTTATATGGTTTAGAGAAGACTTCCTGTATATGTATATATTGTGAATATGTGCTCAGGTTGGATAGATGTAGCGTACCAGATGTTCAGGTATGTCTGCATTTTATATTGGCTTTTGGTTAGAAGGTATATACATGGATATGTTATCATGCTAGTGATACCTATAGATTTTTCTAGCGAAATATATGTGATATTGATATATACATGTTTTTCTATAACCTGCTGAGTTTTACTCACCACCACGGACCCTGGGTTTTTCTGTCGCCCAGGTAACAGGTAGCCGACTTCGTGATGGACTTGGAGCACCGCTGGCTGGCATCGTCTTATCTCAACTCTGAGAGTTCGAGTTTTTGGGTTTTCATTGGAGTCCCGATATGGATTTGGTTTATGTGATGTTTTGTAGTGATCGACAATCGAAATAAGTACCTTTCTTTTCTTCACTTACAGGTGTCTTCCGACATTTAGCAATACGTAACCGAACGAAGTATAGTTTGTGATGTTGTATTATGTTTCCACTGTGTTTTGTGTATTTTTTGTGTTTACATATATATATGTTGTTGTTGTTGTGGCCTATGGGCCTTGTATTAACACGAGATGTTGCCACGTACAGGGGAGATGCTGTCCGTTTGCTTTTCGACACGGCATACTCTCGGGGCGTGACATAACTGATTTTGAACTGGCGAGTTGCATCATGCTAGCTGCGATGGTATGCGAGCTTCAGAAGCAGCATGAGCATATGAATGCTAATACCATAGTCTTTCATCTTCATGAGTTGTTTGAAGAGAAAGTGAGATCCGAAAGGTTAGAAGTCTCCAAGCTCCTCTTCACCTCTAAGATGCAAGAAGGTTCATCTATGGTGTAATTTGTTCTAAAGATGAATGGGTACATCGAGCGACTAGCGACACTCGGGTTTTGTGATGGATCATGAATTAAGTATTGACTTAATTCTACATTGTTTGTCGAAGAGTTACTAACAGTTTGTGATAAACTACCAGATGAATAAACTTCAAACCACCATTCCTGAGCTCCTCAACATGCTGAACACTATGGAGCCTTCTGTGAAGCATGAGGAGAAGACAATGCTGTTAGTTGATTCCTCAAAGAAAGGTACTAAGAGAAAATCAAAGGAATACCATAAGGGGAAGAAGAAGGTTAAGAAGACAGAACCAGCTCAAAAGGGCACTTGCCATCATTATGGCAAGGAGGGCCATTGGCGAAGAAACTGCAAGATTTATCTTGAGTCCGTGAAGAAGAAGAAGGCATCCGATGCCCCATCCTCTTCAGGTATTTTGGTTATTGATTGTCATTCTATTTCCTCAGACACTTGGGTATTGGATACTAGGTGTGACTCACATATATATAATGACATACAGAGGCTAAGAAATAGAAAAAGACTAGTCAAGGGAGAATCAAATTTGCGAGTTGGCAATGGAGAAACCTGTGGTCGCCATCGGAATATATTTGTTGAAACTCCCTATAGGACTTGTTTTAGAACTAGAAAATTGTTATTATGTTCCTTCGTTAATAAAGAACATTGTTTCTATTTCTTGCTTAAATAGAAATGGATATCATTTGACTTTTAGTAACAATTATTATTACATAACTTTGAATGATGTCCTTTATGGGATTGGAACTTTATGTAATGGTATATATATGTTGGACGTATCCAGTGACATTTTCAATATCGAAGCGAGCAACAAGTGTGCTCAAAAAGATAATCAATTAGACTCCTACATGTGACATTGTCATCTTGGCCATGTAAGCAAGAAACGCATGTCCGAATTACACCAATGTAGAATTCTAAAATCATTTGAATTTGATTCATTCGATACATGTGAATCGTGCTTAAAAGGCAAGATGACTAAGTTACCTTTTACTGGAAAAGGTGAACCAGTAGGAGAGTTGCTTGGTCTAATACATACTGATGTATGAGGACCTATGTCAACTCATGCTCTAGGAGGCTATAGCTACTTCATTACCTTCACCGATGATCACTCATAGTTTGGGTATGTGTTATTGATGAAAAACAAGTCTGAAGCCTTTGAAAGGTTCAATGAATTCAGAAATGAAGTAGAGAAACAACTTGGCAAGAGTATTAAAATACTTTGATCGGATCGAGGTGGTGAATACTCGAGTCAAGAGTTTTTAGATTATCTGAGGGGAAATGGTATATTGTCTCAATGGACTCCGTCGTATACACCATAGCTTAATGGTGTATATGAGAGGCGAAATCGGACCTTGTTGGACATGGTCAGGTCGATGATGAATCACATGAATCTTCCCAAGTCTTTTTGGGGCTAAGCACTTCAGACAGTTGTTTACTTGCTAAACAGAGTCCCGACCAAGGTAGTCTGTACTACTCCATATGAGATATGGAATAGTAAGAAACCTCATTTATCTTACTTGAAGATATGGGGTTGTCTTGCTTATGTGAAGCGTGTTGGATCGAAAAGCGCTAGAGGGGGGGGGGTGAATAACGCACGCAAAATTTCTTTTCGTTCGTTCAATTACAAAACAAGTAAAAGAAATTGCACAGTGGAAAATTAAAGAACACAATTTTGGTTTTACTTGGTTCACAACCAACCGATTTCTAATCCAAGGCCCTTACGATCCGAGATCGTGTATGGAGGGCAATGCACTAAAAATCTCCTCCTCGTTGAAGGTATGAGACAACGAATACAAGGAAACTCAAACTCAAGGATGAGGCAACAAGCCTATCTCACCTCGTTTACGAAAAAGCTCGGAAAGAAATGGAATACAAGTAATTTAAGTGACAACTAAGAAACAAATGATACCGATGACGAACTAATCTTGAGTTTGTGGTCGTGTCGTCGGCATTTCGACAACGTTTCAGCATCGTAGAGGCATCATAGAGAGGCGACATTGTGGGATCACTTTGTAAGAACTTTAGATGACCTAAAGGGGTGAAGCCATTCTTCTTTTATAGCCTTGGAAGCTCCTCAACATTTAGTTCCAGCTCATAGTCAAAGAGCCTCATCCCCCCAAGATAAGTGGAGCTTATCTCGACTCTCCTCGAGGTGGGCAATTTGATTGGCAGTCGATTGATGAACCCTATCAGTCGACTGATACCACCAGCAGTCGATTGCCAGCATATTTACTCCACTGCAACAACAAGTTAGCTCGAAATAAAAACAATACAGGTGAATTCGATGTCAACTTACCATCCGATCTCAATTTAGACCTTCCACGAGAAGTCTTAGTCGGATCACCGCCTAAGGATGCCCCCGTATGGAGGACCTGACCTTACATTCACTCACACACGAGCTTACCTTAGGTCCTTTTGTGACTTACAACTTTTCTCCAGGTCTCCACCTGGGTTCTTTGGCTCTCTCTGAAGTTCTCCCGGTGTCGCCCGACCACTATGGTTTCCCGACTCGGGATTCTCCAGGTGTCGCCGACCTTCAGCTAAGCTTAACCATTTTTGCACACTTGGTTTAGCTCGTTGGACAACAATATGACCTTAGCTTTGGGTCTTTGCCATAATCAAAACCTAGGTTCGATTATCTGGTGCCTACTGCACCAAAATCTCCCCTTTTTGATCTATGGCAAACCGACACAAAGTTAAGGGAAAAATTAATGCATAAGAGTGCATTAAGTAAGTGAGATGATTATTATGAATATGAAATAAGCATAAATAAGAAAGAAGCATAAATGCATAACTTAGTAAGTTAGTGTGAGTAACTTAGTAAGTTAACATAAGTAGGAGTATGAGTAAAACTCTTTTTCAAGTCCTCCCCCTTGAGATAACCTCCCCCTTGACCTTAGGTGAGTAATTGAAAAAGGATCTTAGCTCTCCCCCTTAACGGTTGCAACTTAAAAAGTTAAGTAATCAAGATTACTTAACATTGGCCTAAATGTATAAGTTAAGTTAAAGTTAAGTTATCAAAAATTAATTTTTGATCTCTTAACTTTGGCCTTTTTCTCCCCCTGTTGCCATTAAAAAGGTTAAGTTAAGTAATCACTTACTTAACTTTGGCCTGATGGTTTTAAGTTTAGAATTAAGTTAAGTTATCAAAAAAAATTTTTATCCCTTAACTTTGGCATTTTTCTCCCCCTTTTGCCACAAATCAAAAAGTATGTGTGTGTGTGTGGGAGGGGGTGGGGGGGGGGGGAGGGGGGGGGGGTTATAGAAAAAACTTTTTCGAAACATAATGGTTATGTTTTATAAGTCCAAGCATGTTCCTATTAGATTTTGAAAATAATACTTTAAACATAAGCTCATCTAATAGAATGTTCAACTCTATTTGACTTAATTGATATAGAATGATCAATAAGTCCTGATTAGAGTTGGTTAATTTAGATAATTATACTCCATGGTTCATGTTGATGCACTATATCTACATCTGGAACCAGGAGTGAGGTCCTAACATCTCACGCCCATCAACGTGGCTAAGTACACAAACACATTAGTCCTATGTGTTGTGAGATGTATTGGCTCCTTAAATCTATAGGTGCATGCTTTCTAGGGTAAGCCCTAGGCTAGTTCCATTTTGCATGAAAAGTAAAAATAAAATAGAGTATAACAAAAATATAAGTTTTAAGTCCTACTCTATTATGCACATACCTACTTTTCGTCTAAGCAGACTAAACTCTGCTTCGGGTAAGGGCTTGGTAAATAGGTCTGCTAGATTTGATTTGGACTCCATGTATTCAAGTTGTATGGTCCCATTTGATACATGTTCTCGGATGAAGTGGTGTTTGACCTCTATACGTTTGGTTCTAGAATGACAGATTGGATTTTTTGTTAAATTAATTGAACTAATGTTGTCGATGTAAATTTTAGTGTTGTTAAAGTTTAACTTAAAGTCTTGGAGAGTGTGCTTCATCCACAAGAGTTTAGCTACACACTCACCCATCATGACGTATTCGACTTCGATGGTAGATAAAGCAACACAGTGTTGTTTTCTATTGCACCAGCTCACTAGACTCAAGCCGAGAAGTTAGCAACACCCACTCGTGCTCTTTCTATCGAGTTTACTACCGGCATAATCCGAATAGGAGTAGCTGATTAGTTTGAACTCGTTAGATCTAAGGTACCAAATTCCTACATTTAGTGTACCCTTTAGATATCTAAGGATGCATTTTACTAATGTTAGGTGCGACTCCTTAGCATAAGTTTGAAATCTTGCACACATACTCACTACGAATAGTATGTCGAGTCTACTCGCAGTTAAGTATAGGAGACTACCTATCGCGCTCCTATAGTATTTTAAGTCTATTGGTTTTCCTTCTTAGTCTTCTCCTATATTAACATTTGTAGCCTTTGGTGTATTAATTACCTTAGCATTTTGCATTCCAAATCTATTAGTTAATTCCTTAGTGTATTTATGTTGATGTAGGTAAATTCTTTCCTTAGTTTGTTTAATTTGTAGGCCTAGAAAAAATGTTAATTCTCCTACTAAGTTCATTTTAAATTCACTTTCCATTAGTGAAATGAACTCATTTAGTAAAATTAAGTTGGTTGTTCCAAAGATTATATCATCTACATATATTTGGGCAATAAAAATTTCTTTACCTACGGATTTTAGGGTTTTAGAGAGTTGGTTGAAAGTTATTAGTCCTAGGAATCATCTCACCCTTTCTACATGATCAAGCATGTTATCCTTATGTGTTCTATGAGATGACTTCAATTTTACTTGTTTAGATTTTTTGAATTGAAACTAATCAACCTTGGGTTAGATTCGGATTTAACTCTTAGCTCGTCGAGTAACTTTTTTGAGAAATTGGCTTCCAGGTCATGGCGAGGCATAAAGGCCTTCTTTGATCGGAACAACGACCACTTCCTTAGACAAAGTCAAATTCAAGAAATCGATTACTTGAGTCACTTAAGATTACTTCATGGTCTAACTAGTTAAGGATACGATGAGGTAGCTTCAGCTAGTTCAACTTAGTCGAGTGCACCAAGATAGATACACCTTATCTAACTTGGACACACAGGACTTCGTTTCCCTAACGTACTATCATCTCGCCGCATCCTAATACTATATTATTAAGATTGACGAGTTATTAACCCTATCTAGACATTCTAAAAATTAAAACAAAATAACTAAGCATGCAAAGACTAATTACATGTAATAGAACAAATAATTTTAGTACTAGCTCCCCCTGGACCATTGAATCGATTCGGTCTATCTACGTAGTGGATTTGGTCCTTGGGAACCCAATACTTATTAGATCCTAATTGTGAAATTAAAACGGTCTTAGGGACCCATGCTTGGTCTTGTTTTCTATTACGGTTTACAATTGACATATATGACTTGTTAGTTGTGATTGATCTAAATCCTAGTCTGTCCTTGTTGTACACGACCCTTTGCGATCCAAGTAGTAGGTCAAGTCCCTTGGATCCCAAAGTGAACCTTTCCAATGTTTGCCTAAGATCTTTGACTTGTCCTTTCAAGAGTGAGTTCTCAACTTCGAGTTTTTCAACTCGAGTTGAGTCCTCCTCTTGAACTTGACTAGTCGAAGAGGTTAGGGAGACCTCGTGTTTAAGAAGTTTAACCTCCTCAACTAAGGTCTTGACCTTGGACTCGAACTTAGCTAATTTTTTAGTTAAGAATTTAATTGCACCATAGATCGAATGATTTTAATTGTCGCAATACCGTTCCCAAATTATTTACCGAACCCCCTAACTACACTAATGCAGTATAGGACTGACTCAGATCGTCTCCCAACGAACCTAATGACTGGACGTTTGTTTTTAAATAGAAGTAAACACTGGGGTTTTTTTTGAATTTATTAAAATGCAAAATCAAAAAGCAAACATGAGAAGTCCAAACAATCCGACCAAACACCGCACTGTCACTATGCAATACAATGATCAAGTGTTGGTCAAAAGCTAAACTAACAAACCCAAGCAATTCAACCATGCACCACACTGCCACTATACGATACAATGATCAAACCTTTTGGAAACTAACCTAAGCTACAAAAGTAAAAGATCATGCACCGCACTATCACTATACGGTACAATGATCAAAGAAACAAATGTGAACAATTCAACCGAGCACTGCACTGTCACTATACGACACAATGGTCAAACAATCACTAAAAACTAAACTAACAAACTTAAATAATTCGACCAAGCACCGCACTGTCACTATACGACACAGTGGTCAAAGATGAACTGAAAACTAAATGCAATAAACATAAGCAATTCAACCAAGCACCGCACTATCACTATACGACACATGGTCGAGTGTAAATGAAAACTAAACTAACAACTAAAACAATTCAACCAAGCACCACACTGTCACTATATGGTGCATTGGTCAAACATTAACTGAAACTAAACTAAACATAATCAAACATAACACAATTAAAACTCTAACTACGACTCGAGTTAAAACACAAGTTAGAATATAGAATAAAATGCAAGGTAAACCACATATTAAAACACAAGTTAAAAACACTAGTGAGAACACAGATTATGAACACTAGTAAAAACACAATTCAAGACCACTGGTGAAAGCACATATTAAAAACACTAGCAAAAACACAATTGAAAACACTAATGCAAACACAATGTAAGAACACCAGTGACAACACAAATGAAAACACAAGTGCAAATACAAAGAAAAACACAAGTGCAAATACAAATGAAAACACAAAATGAACCACAGAATAAAAATTAACCAACTCTCGTCCACGACTCCTGGAAAGGAACCTCCCTCTCTGGTTACCCACGATAGTTTGAACAACTCCCAACTGCTTCGATGGAATGGATGGACACGGATCACAACCCGGCGATGGAATATGGGGCTATCGAATCTTTGCAACCGATGGATGAATGCGGAAAGCGGAGCGGCATAAATCACGACCGTGACAGTGGAAGGGACCAGATTTGTGATCATCTACAAGCCTTCACCGATGCTGGAAATGGGGTTCTGCCGCTGGAAATTAGGAAAGGCTACCAAAGCTGGATGAAGGTGTTGTTGCGATCGCGCCAGTAGAAGATAACCCTAGCCTTCGGGGATCTCGTCCAACTGGGTCATCTCAGCTCTGCTCGCCAAGCTCAAGAAGAACCCCGGTGAAGTTGAAGGAGGAATGCAGATGCTCGGTGAAGCTGCGTCTGCCCAAGTGCAGACTTGTGCCCCGTCGATCAAGCTTGCTTTGGAATGGGTGGAAGGTGGAAGGAGCACCGATGGTTACTACCGGAACAATCATCGAGATTTCTACTATGGAGGAATCGCCATCGCCGCGGCTGGAGAGGAAGAAGAATGCTGTGCGATTGAGTTGTTTCTGCACTACGCTTCGGAAGAAGGAAAAAGGGAATGCCACCGCTGACCTTGGTGGAGGAAGGGAACGACCGGCGGTGCTTCAGGCGGATGACGTGGAGGAGAGTCGCTGGCGTCATGCGATTTGGGAGGAGAAAGAAGCTGCGCTCACGATTTGGGAGAGGGAAGAACGCCGCGCGATGGGTGAAGTGTTAAGTGAGATGGCGTGACCGTCCGATCCAATAAGCCACCACATCCTAGCCATTGATGAAAGCTAGGGTTGATTTCTTTGATTAAGGCTTTGATTGCTACTCTAACCCTCTTCCAATCCAATGGCTGAGATTAATCTAGCTCAAATCCAATGCTGATCTGACTCTCTTTTAATCCAACGGCTAAGCAACAAATGATGGATCAGGATCTGGATCAACGACTCTGATTTCTCCACTTAGGCCCCTTTTCATGTTTCCTATAAAATCACAGTCAACTCGTGAAAAATAATACTGAAGTTATGGAATTAATGATTAATTGCAAATAGATCCAATATGAAAAAAACATACTGAATAACACTAAGTACCCCATCAAAGAGCCTAAAATATCTAATCCATGAAGTAAAATAGCGCGATAAAAGTGAAGCTATCAACCATACAATGTATCGATTAAAGAGCGACTCACCTTGAGTGAACCTTTTGAACTGGATACAGATCCGTGGCTTATCTTGAATTGAAACTCGTCTTCGGATCTGGAGTCGGACTCTTCCTCGGGTTTGGTAGGATTGGCCACGAAGACGAGGTTGTTGAACTTGTCTTCCTCCTCTGACGATTCCTCCCACATAGCGTTGAGTGCTTTCTTGGACTGTGGTGCCTTGTTCTTGAGTCTTGGACACTCCGACTTGATGTGGCCCATCCTATTGCACTCATAGCATCTATAGTTAGAATTTTTGTTGACTTACCCTCCTTGGATTGATTGATTAGCCTCCTTCTATTCTTGATCATTTTCTGAACTAGATTCACTAGTTCAGTCTCCATCTCGTCGTTCACCTCCGACTCGTACTCGTCTTCTTCCTTCGGAGGTGGTTTACTCTTGGGCTTCTTCTTCGGACCTGCAAATAAAGCGATACTTTTCTCGGTGGGGGTCTAATTAGACTGCTCATGTAATTCAGATTCGGAAAACAATTCGTCTAACCTAATTTTTGAAAGGTCCTTAGAAACCTTGTAGGCATCAACCATGGATGCCCACAATTCGTCTAGCTCATTAAGTGCGTACCTGATCACATCCCAATTTTTGACATTCTGTCCGATCGAATGTAGCCCATTCATAATATCTTGAATTCAGGCATGGAGTTGGGTGGCCAACTTGTGTTCTTGCATTTTTAAGTTAAAAATTCATTTAAAAGTAAATCCCTCTTACATACCTTAGTATCGGTGGTTCCTTCATGAAGCTCGATGAGCTTGTTCCACAAGTCCTTTGCACTTATGAACGGGCCAACGCGGTTGAGCTCCTCTTTGGATAGCCTGCATTATAGAATTCGTGTGACCTTGGCGTCGCCTTTCACTTGGTGTTTCATGGCATTTGTCCACTGATCGCAATCCAAGAATTCACCATCTCCATTTGTTGGAAGTGTGAATCCTATTTGAATCACGATCCATATCTCTACTTGGGTTTTCAAGTAGCACTCCATCTGACCCTTCCAGTAACGAAAGTCATCTCCGTTGTAAAACGGAGGTCGGGCGGTGCTAAACCCTTCGAGATGGCCCATTTAGAAAAAACCTTGCAAAAACACAATCGACAAAAAAAATTTGCCAAGACTCTTATCTTGGATTAGAAGTGCGGGAGAAAAGTGAATTAAATGAAACGAAAAATACCACGAAATGCAATTTAAAATAAATATGAAAAGAAAGTATAAAATGATGCTAGATTGGTGGTTGCACCAAATCGTAGCGCCCCCACTCTAATATCAGTTGTTGGATCAAAAAGTGCTCGAGGGGGGGGGGGTGAATATCACACGTAAAATTTCTTTTTGTTCGTTCAATTACAAAACAAGTAAAAGAAATTGTACAGCGGAAAAATAAAGAACACAATTTTGATTTTACTTGGTTCACAACCAACCGATTGCTAATTCAAGGCCCTTACGATCCGAGATCGTGTACAGAGAGCAATGCACTAAAAATCTCCTCCTCATTGGAGGTAGGAGACAACGAATACAAGGAAACTCAAAAACTCGAGGATGAGGCAACAAGCCTACCTCATCTCTTTTACGAAAAAGCTCGGAAAGAAATGGAATACAAGTAATTTAAGTGACAACTAAGAAACAAATGATATTGACAACGAACTGATCTTGAGTTTGTGGTCGTGTCATCGGCGTTCCGACAGTGTTTCGACGTCATAGAGGCATCGTAGAGAGGTGGCATTGTGGGATCACTTTTTAAGCACTTTATATGACCTAAAGGGGTGAAACCCACCTTCTTTTATAGCCTTTGAAGCTCCCTAACATTCAGTTCTAGCTCATGGTCAAAGAACCTCATCCCCCTAAGATAAGTGGAGCTTATCTTGACTCTCCTCGAGGTGGGCAGTTTGACTGGAAGTCGACTCATAAACCCTACCAATGATCGATGCCACCAAAGAATCGATCGTAATAAGAACAATAAGTTAGCTCAAAATGAAAACAAAACAGGTGAATTCGATGACCACTTACCGTCCGATCTCGACCTAGACCTTCCACGGGAAGTCTTAGTCGAATCGCCGCCTAAGGATGTCCCCATACATAGGACTCGACCTTACATTCACTCACACGCGAGCTTATCTTAGGTTCTTTTGTGACTTGCAGCTTTGCTTCAAGTCTCCACCTGGGTTCTTCGTCTCCCTCTGAAGTTCTTTCGGTGTCACTCGACCACCACGGTTTCCCGACTCGGGATTCTCCTAGTGTCGCTGACCTTCAGCTTAGCTTAACCATTCCTGCACACTTGGTTCAACTTGTTAGACAACAATATGGCCTTAGCTTTGGGTCTTTGCCATAATAAAAAACTAGGTTCGATTATTTGGTGCCTACTGCACCAACAAAGCGGACTGTATCAGACAAATTGGATGCTAAGTATGATAAATATCTATTTATTGGATACCCTAAGGAAACGAGGGGTTACCAATTCTATCATCCTGTGGAACAAAGGGTGTTTGTTTCAAGGCATACTGTGTTTCTAGAGAAAAAGTTTCTCTTGCAAGAAAACAGTGGGAGTGACGTTGAACTTGAGGAGGTTCAAGAGACTTCAATAGACATTGATGAGATACCTGGTCAAGCACCTCGACCGATAACTCATAGTGATGAGCCATCGACTGAACCTATTGTAACATCAGATCTTTGTAGATCTGGTAGAACACACAACATTCCTGAGAGATATGGATTTCTCATAAGTGAATCGAACGATGTGCTACTCATTGACGATGAGGAGCCTACCACTTATGAAGAAGTTATGAAAAGTTTAGAAACGGACAAGTGGCTTGAAGCCATGAAGCCGAAAATGGATTCCATGTATGAAAATCAAGTTTAGAACTTGGTGGACCCACCTGAAGGCATTAAGCCTATAGGGTACAGGTGGGTTTTCAAGAAGAAGACCGACATGGATGGAAATGTGATTACCTTTAAGGCTAGATTAGTGGCGAAAGACTATCGTCAAAAGAAAGGTGTTGATTAGAACGAGACCTATTCACCGATAGCTATGCTTAAATCCATTTAGATGTTTTTGGCCATAGCGGCTCATTATGATTATGAGATATGACAGATGGATGTGAAAATGATTTTCCTTAATGGAAAACCTACTCGAGGACGTATATATGATACATCCCGAGGGTTTCACATTGGTTGATAAAACCCAGGTATGCAAGCTTCGACGGTCCATATATGGACTGAAGCAAGCATGCAGGAGATCCAAAAGGTTCGAAGTCTCCAAGCTCCTCTTTACCTCTGAGATGCAAGAAGGTTCATCTGTGGTACTGCTCAACATGATGAAGACTGTGGAGCCTTCTGTGAAGCATGAGCAGGGGATGGTATTGTTAGTTGATTCCTCGAAGAAAGGTTCTAATAGGAAGTCAAAGTAACAGTAGAAGGGGAAGAAGAAAAAGGCAGAACCAGCACAAAAGGGCACTTGCCATCACTGTGGCAAGGAGGGCCATTGGTGAAGAAATGCAAGATTTATCTTGAGTCCGTGAAGAAGAAGGCATCTGATGCCCCATCCTCTTCAGATATCTTCGTTATTGATTGTCATTCTATTTCCTTAGACACTTGGGTATTGGATACCGGGTGTGGTTCACATATATGTAATAACATACATGGGCTAAGGAATAGAAGAAGACTCGTCAAAGGAGAGTCAAATTTACGTATTGGGAATGAAGCAAAGGTTGCTGCACTCGCCATCGGAATGTATTTGTTGAAACTCCCTACAGGACTTGTCTTAGAACTGGACAATTACTTTTATATTCCTTCATTGATATAGAACATCATTTCTATTTCTTGTTTAAATAGAAATGGGTACCATTTAACTTTTAGTAACAATTATTGTTACATAACTTTGAATGACGTTCTTTATGGGACTGGAATTTTAAGCAATGGTATTTATACGTTGGACGTATCCAGTGACATTTTCAATATCGAAGCAAGCAACAAGCATGCTCGAAAAGATAATCAATTAGACTCCTACACGTGGCATTGCCATCTTGGCTATGTGAGCAAGAAACACATGTCCTAATTACACCGATGTGAAATTCTAGAATCATTTGAATTAGATTCATACGATACATGTGAATCATGCTTAAAGGGCAAGATGACCAAGTTACCTTTTATTGGAAAAGGTGAACTGGTGGAAGAGTTGCTTGGTCTAATACATACTGATGTATGTGGACCTATGTCAACTCATGCTCTAGAAGGATATAGCTACTTCATTACCTTCACCGATGATCACTCATGGTTTGGGTATGTGTTCTTGATGAAACACAAGTCTGAAGCCTTTGAAAGGTTCAAAGAATTCAGAAGTGAAGTAGAGAAACAACTTGGCAAGAGTATTAAAATACTTCGATCGGATCGAGGTGGTGAATACTTGAGTCAAGAGTTTTTAGATTATCTGAGGGATAATGATATATTATCTCAATGGACTCCGCCATATACACCGCAGCTGAATGTTGTATCTGAGAGGCGAAATTGAACCTTATTGGACATGGTTAGGTCGATGATGAATCATACAAATCTTCCCAAGTCCTTTTGGGGCTATGCACTTCAGGCTGTTGTTTACTTGCTAAACAGAGTTCTCGACCAAGGTAGTCTCAACTACTCCATATGCGATATGGAATAGTAAGAAACCTCGTTTATCTTACTTGAAGATATGGGGTTATCCTGCTTATGTGAAGCGGACTGTGTCATACAAATTGGATGCTAAGTCTGATAAATGCCTATTTATTGGATACCCTAAGGAAACGAGGGGCTACCAATTCTATCATTCTATGGAACAAAAGATGTTTATTTCAAGGCATGCTGTGTTTCTAGAGAAAGAGTTTCTCTTGCAAGAAAACAGTGGGAGTGTTGTTGAACTTGAGGAGGTTCAAGAGACTCCAATAGACATTGATGAGATACCTGGTCAAGCACCTCAACCGATGACTCATAGTGATGAGACATCGGCTGAACCTATTGTGACACCACATCTTCGTAGATCTGGTAGGACACGCAATATTTCTAAGAGATGGATTTCTCGTAAGTGAATCGAACAACATGTTACTCATTGACGATGAGGAGCCTACCAATTATGAAGAAGTTCTGAAAAGTTTAGAAAGGGACAAATGGCTTGAAGCCATGAAGTCGGAAATGAATTCCATGTATGAAAATTAAGTTTGGAACTTGGTGGACCCATCTGAAGGCATTAAGCCTATAGGGTGCAAGTGGATTTTCAAGAAGAAAACCAACATGGATGGTAATGTAATTACCTTTAAGGCTATATTAGTGGCGAAAGGTTGTCGTAAAAAACAAGGTGTTGATTATGACGAGATCTATTCACCAGTAGCTATGCTTAAATCCATTCGGATGCTCCTGGCCATAGCGGCTCATTATGATTATGAGATATGACAGATGAATTTGAAAACAGCTTTCCTTAACGGAAACCTACTCGAGGATGTGTATATGATACAACCCGAGGGTTTCACATTGGTTGATAAAACCAAGGTATGCAAGCTTTGATGGTCCATATATGGACTGAAGCAAGCATCTAGGAGCTGGAATATCCGTTTTGATGAGACAATCAAAAGGTTTGATTTCTCACAAAATCCAGACAAACCCTATGTGTACAAGAAGGTTAGTGGGAGTGCAATCATGTTCCTAGTATTGTATGTCAATGACATATTACTTATAGGAAACAATGTTTCTGTCTTACAGTCAGTTAAAATTTTATTATCCAAAATATTCTCCATGAAAGACCTAGGAGAAGCGACCTATATCCTCGGGATTAAGATCTATAGAGATAGATCGAAACAGTTGCTTGGTCTTTCGCAGTCTACATATATAGATCGAGTACTAAAGAGGTTTAGCATGTCAGAATCCAAGAAAGGTTTCCTTCCCATCAGGCATGAGATACACCTTTCAAAGTCTATGTGTCCGCGCACAGAAGACGAGAGGATTTGCATGAGTCAGATTCCCTATGCATCCGGAATAGGATCTATCATGCATGCTATGTTATGTACGATGCCCGATGTATCTTATGTTCTGAGTGTCATGAGCAGATATCACTCTAATCCAGGAATGAATCATTGGGCGGCTGTTAAGACAATCCTTAAGTACTTAAGAAGAACTAAGGATGTGTTCCTAATATATGGAGAGGGTGATATGGTAATACATGGTTATACGGAAGCTAACTTTCAGATAGACAAGGATGATTCTAGGTCTCAGTCTGGTTATGTATTTACCTTAAATGGAGGCACAACAAGTTGGAAAAGTTCCAAGCTGTTAGGGCAATCTCTTGCCGTAATATGGTTTTGATGGTGTGGCAAAGGGTTTAAGTTAGTTTGATATGTTGATTTGATATGTGCGTTGAAGTCGTGCAGGACTTAGTAATTCGCACATGGAGCCATGGCGAGTTTCACATCTCATGACTCGTGCCTTGAGTCGGTGAAGGATAGCTTTGCGGAAGCCGTGCGCTTGGAGCATCCGAGGGACCGCCGGACGAGGAGCTTGGAGTGAAGCCGGAGGAAGTAGACTTCGAGGCAAGAGACGCGAAGAAGCATTGCAGAGCCGTGCGCCTGATGCTGCCGAGGGACGTGGCCGCGAACGAAGAGAACTTCGAAGGCGAGGGACTCCAAGGGATGAGAGTGAGTGATTGTAACCCGGGAAGGGTAGCTCTTAGGTGAAACTTGGCCATTTGGCCAAGTGTCGGATGAGTTTTCCCGACACCAGTCGATTGCCATGTCATGGCAGTCGACTGCTCTGAGTCGATGGGTCGATCGACTGGTCTAATGTGGTTGAATCAAGTTGATCAGTTGATGCGGCGTGGGCGGATCGATGGATTGACGGGCCGATCGCCAAGGGATGCAGCCGATCGGTGTCACCGCGCATGCACGCGGAATGGAGTCGACTCGTTGAGGACTCATTGGTTGACATCGATCGGATCGATGGGTGCCATCACGATCGATGATGCGATCGATGGATAGTATCCAACGTGGAAAGCGGTTATTGGGCAGCGACTAGATCGGTGATGGGTGCCATGGAAGAAACCCTCTTCCTTTATAAAAAGGAAGGGGGTAAGGGTTTGGGAGGCTAATGCTTACACTCTAACACTCTCCCAAAGTTCCCTAAAGCTTTCCATCCTCTTACCCAAGCTTATTTTCATTATACTTGTAAGAGGAGTGTTGATTGTAAAGAGGTTACCTCCACCTAGCTTTGTGCAAAGGAGAGATCTAGTGGATAGATTGCGGAGTGATTCACCGTGGACGAATCGGACCGTGGATTAGCGACATAGTCGTGAACCACGTTATATCTCGGTGTTTGTATTGCTTGCTTATATTTTGTTTGTCTTTGTTTGTATTTGTATATTCCGCTTGCGCTAACGTTTTTGTAGACGAGCAAAATACGATGACCATCGAACGAGGGCTATTCACCCCCCTCTAGCCGGCCATTCGTACCGATTTGATCCCCAACAAGTGGTATCAGAGGCAAGGAAAGCTTGTCGAGGACTAACCGCCACAACAAGCAAATTTTCGAAATGGCCGGCTCCAACATCCATCCTCCGAAGTTCGACGGCGAATTCTCTTGGTGGAAAAAGAGAATGGAGGTATTCTTCGAGACCGATTTTGATATTATGATTACAATGGAATCTGGTTTCGTTTTGCCTAGGGATGAAGAGGGGAAGCCAATAGAGAAATCTAGGTGGACCAAAAGGCAAAGGGAAGAGCACCTTGCAAATTCAAAAGCCAAGCATCATCTCTTCAATGTGCTCCCCCAACAAGAAATCAACCGAATAGGAGAATGCCTAAGCGCCAAGGAGATGTGGGAAAAGCTAATTGAGCTTCATGAAGGCACATCCGAGGCAAAGCTAGCAAGGAGAGATCTCCTCCGCTCCCAACTATCCAATATTAAGCTTGAAAAGGGAGAAAAGGTAACTTCCCTACATTCTAGAATTAAAGAAATATTAATTGGGCTAACAAGTGTAGGTGAGAAGCTATCAAACCGGGATATGGTAATGAAGGCCATAGATGCCTTTCCCCGGTCCTCAAAATGGAGCTCCATGGTGGACTCATTTTACATCTCCAAGAACTTGGAAGTAAGTACCTTGGAGGAATTTTTCTCAACAATGGAGCTTCACGAAACTAGGCTAGAAGGAATACAAGAGGAGCCTAGAATTCAACCCTCAAGAGGAGTAGCCTTGATGGAAAACAAGGGGAAGAAGAAGATGGAAGTCCCCTCCTCCTCCGATGATGAAGCCTCTACCTCCTCCATGGATAGCACGGAAGAAGCCTACATGGTAAGGAAGGTAAGACGTGCATTTAAGAATTTTAGATTTGATAAATCTCATGATAGGAATAGAAGACGAAGGGGGAAGGTCATATGCTATAATTGCCAAGGAGAGGGGCACATAAGGGACAATTGTCCTCTCCTAAACAAGAGCAAAGAAGAGAAGAAAAAGAAGGAAGAAAAGAAGAAGAAGAAAGGGAGCAAGAGAAAGGAAGAAGAAAAGAAGGCAAAAGGAAAAGGGAAGGCCATGGCACTCAACGCCAAGACATGGGATGACCTTGCCTCTTCATCCTCATCCGAAGAAGAAGAGCATGTCTACTCCAACCTAGCACTAATGGCTCTTCATGACTCGGATTGCTCCTCCTCCACCGAAAATGAAGAATCAAGCTCAAGTGGAGAGAGCTCAAATGAAGGGGGAGCTTCTACATCCTCATCATCCGAAGAAGAAGAAGAAGACATGGAAACTATGGTAACAAATGCTTCTCCTAAGAAAATAGTTTCCATAATCTCTAGTTTAACTAAGGACTTATTTGGCATGAAAAAGAAAAATAAGAGCATGCTAGATAAAATTAAGGCATTGGAAAATAAGCTAGAAAATGCATGCTTAAATGATAATGTTTCTTCTTGCCATGATGATGCATGCTCACATGACTATATGCCTTTGGATGTTAATGATGCATGCATAGAGGAAAATAGGGCTTTAAGGGAAAAGGTAGATTATTTAACCAAAGCCCTAGAGAAATTCACAATAGGCTCCAACACATTAAATATGATTATTGGGAGCCAAAGAGCTAGCTTCAATAAAAAGGGCCTAGGCTACAAGGAAAAGAAAAATGAAAAGGCCTACAAATGCCTAATAGCTAGGGGACAAGATAAAAAGAAGGTAATAGCTAGAAAATGGATCCCCAAGGAATACTTAGTGAACCCAATAGGAAAGAACTTATTTTGGGTTCCAAAATCCATCCTTAAGGGTTAGGATAACCCTAGGGTAGTCAACCACATGGACCTAACCTATATCATATTTTGGTTGACTTAGGATGACGGGACAACATTTTTTTTAGATAGTGTTGGGTGATGATAACGTACCCATAAATAGATAATATTGCTTAAATCATGATGATTGATGTAATTCCTATGTATATTTACAATCATGATTTATGTTTTTGAAATTTGGCACGTTATCATGAGAAAGAGGTTTGAATCATGCTTTAGGTAATACTTTGTTTGTTATCATCATATAATACCTAATGCATGACTATTATTTGATGAATACATGAGTTTAATGATCATAATGTGAAATTAATTCATATATGTCATTATGATCATGTAGGATGTTAGGTTGATACTTAACCATGATAGAATTGCATGAATATATTGGTTAAGTATGCACAAATACCCCCTAGGATGCATCTCACACTCACTATAGGCTAACTTGATTGCAAACTTAGCATGGGTGAGATGTTAGGATGATACAAATGTCCACTAATGCCTATGGTATTTAGATGGTCATTTAAAGTATCAAAATAGCAATAATAGACCAATCATGGGGAAGACTTATGTTTAATTCATAGACATATTGCCCAAAGATCATGGTTGGATATTTCATATGTTTTCAAAACAATTTCTTACTTTAAAATATATGTATTCATGTTTTGAAACAATTGGATGCAAGACTAGGTGTTAAAATGGATACTCTTATGATCAAAAACCTAGTAGTTTTTAAAGCTTTTGGATTTTTGGCAAATACGTGAAAATATAATAATTTTTCATGAAAACATATTTTTCACTGATAGATATACTTAAAAGAAATGTGTTCCCCAAAATTTCATGATTTTTTTGAATTTTCTGGAATTTTTAATGTATTTCTGAAATTCGGTCTGAAAATCAGAAATCGAATCAGCGTGCGATCATTTGTATCTGAACCGATGATCGATGGCTGAAAATTTCTGATTTTAAATCAACTTATGGTATTTTCCTTCTATTAGACTTGATGCCATGTGTTTTTAACTTAGTAATAATCTTTTTGATGGTGTCAAAGGGGGAGAAATAATTATGTTTAAGTTAATTATTTTAGGGGGAGAAATATATGATAGGGGGAGAAATTTACATAGAGAGTTTCATGGATTAAGGGGGAGTTGCATGTTGCTATATCATGTTTATGTTTACATGCTTTCTTTCCTTTAAAATTTATATCAAATGTTTTTACCTAACTTAAACGGATTGCCACACATCAAAAAGGGGGAGATTGTTAGGGCAATCTCTTGCCGTAATATGGTTTTGATGGTGTGGCAAAGGGTTTAAGTTAGTTTGATATGTTGATTTGATATGTGCGTTGAAGTCATGCAGGACTTAGTAATTCGCACATGGAGCCGTGGCGAGTTTCACATCTCTAGACTCGTTCCTTGAGTCGGTGAAGGATAGCTTTGCGGAAGCCGTGCGCTTGGAGCATCCGAGGGACCGCCGGACGAGGAGCTTGGAGTGAAGCCGGAGGAAGTAGACTTCGAGGCAAGAGACGCGAAGGAGCATTGCAGAGTCGTGCGCCTGATGCTGCCGAGGGACGTGGCCGCGAACGAAGAGAACTTCGAAGGCGAGGGACTCCAAGGGATGAGAGTGAGCGATTGTAACCCGGGAAGGGTAGCTCTTAGGTGAAACTTGGCCATTTGGCCAAGTGTCGGATGAGTTTTCCCGACACCAGTCGACTGCCATGTCATGGCGGATCGCTTCGAAAATGGGTCGATCGATCGTCTAATGTGGTCGACCGTTGATCACCGATCGCAAGATGGGCAATGATCGATGAGTTGATCACGATCGCCAAGAGACAAAGAATGATCGATGTCACCGCAGACGGCACGTAATGGAGTCACATTGAGGACTCGACCGTCGACATCACGATCGATGGGTGCCATCACGATCGATGCTGATAGTATCCAACATGGAAAGCGCCTCTTCCTCTATAAAAAGGAAGGGGGTAAGGGTTTGGGAGGCTAATGCTTACACTCTAACACTCTCCCAAAGTTCCCTAAAGCTTTCCATCCTCTTACCCAAGCTTATTTTCATTATACTTGTAAGAGGAGTGTTGATTGTAAAGAGGTTACCTCCACCTAGCTTTGTGCAAAGGAGAGATCTAGTGGATAGATTGCGGAGTGATTCACCGTGGACGAATCGGACCGTGGATTAGCGGCGTAGCCGTGAACCACATTATATCTCGGTGTTTGTATTGCTTGCTTATATTTTGTTTGTATTTGTATATTCCGCTTGCGCTAACATTTTTGTAGACGAGCAAAATACGACGACCATCGAACGAGGGCTATTCACCCCCCTCTAGCTGGCCATTCGTACCGATTCGATCCCCAACACAAGCAAGACACTGTAGCGGATTTTACCACTGAGGTAGAATGCATTGTAGCTTCAGAAGTAGCAAAGGAAGCGATTTGAATTAAGAAGTTCATCTATGAACTTGATATGGTCTCATCAACGATCCAAACATGTGCTTCGCCGCTATCATTTAATCAGAGAGATCATAAGTAGGAAGGAAATACAAATCGAGAAGATTCCCACTGAATGGAACTTAGCGGACCCTTTAACTAAGGCCTTACCTCAAAGTAAGTTTGAGGGTCATGTTAGAGCCTATGGTATTGGATACCGTGGCGATTGACATTATGCCAAGTGGGAGTTTATTAGTAATATATGAGAGGTGTCCTAAGACAATCGTCTTATGGTTGTACCATTTATTTGATAAGATTTATTATTTGAGTATACATATTTTCATGTATTTGATTGGATCTTAAACTCATTTATTGAATGTTCGCAATACAATTCACAGCATGAGAGAATTTATCATTGGATCACAACTTGTGAGTATCTCTACATGTGTAATTGTGATGTATTGGAATTATCCCTAGTCGATGAATTGATGCATTCGGACACCATCGATTCTGTTGATACTAGCACGAGGTGTACTCTTTGATTTATACAAACAACTATTTCTCACTGGCTGGAGACATTGGGATGTCCGGAGTTGATCGTGGATGCTAGTTATGGTAACTAGTTCATTAGAGTGACCAGTTGTAAGACTTCATATGGTTCTCTGCATAGATGGATATGTTAATGAAGTTCTTACAGTAGCTTAAGTGCGATGTTCTTTCGACTTGCAGTATTCAAGTCATCTTGGTTATGAAGACTTATGCTTTGACATCTTAAGCAAGCATCTCCGAGGAGATGTAGACCTGGGATGATTGGGTATAAGTCGAAGTGGCCTAAGGTGTTTGAATAACCTACAGAGGATTCACCGCTCCTTGCGAGGAGATGTATACCCTATGGCCTCTCGTCGAATTGTTACTAAAGTCTTTGGCCAAAACATTACATGTTTAGAGTTTAATACTCTTAGATACATGTGCAGTAACTAGAATCCGTAGGACGAGGAAGTAAATACTTGGGCTAGGTGTGATGTAGTCAGTCTAGTGGGGACTGACACAATAGACCATGTCCTGAACTAAGTGGACATAAGATGAGTGAAAGGAATGAGGCACGATTTACTATAGCTGATGAAGGGTTTCAGAAGCATTCTGGGATCAACCGTTGATTTTTCGATTAATTGGAGATCATGATGTACTACTGGGTGCCACTCATGATCATTCTATAATTAATGGTTAATTATAGATGACCAACATAAACTGGGAACCTATTTGGTCACACGCACAACGAGCGTAATCCGAAGGATTTAAAACGAGCTTGAGAAAAGGATTCTCAGATCGAGAGAGACTAGGTTTGGTTGGACCAAACAATGAGCAAGTATGAAATGGTTTCAGTCGCATCAGAAGCATGGATGGGCTGAGTCTTATAAAGACATGATGGATGAACCAAATTGGTTTGGTTCTCATCCAATGGTGGAAAATAAACCAAAGTGGTTTGGTTTGTTTTAAACGAATGAACCAAAGTTGGTTATGTTCATTTTAACTTAAAATAGACCAACGCGGTTTGGTTTATTTTAACTTAAGTTATTGGAGCGGGTTAACGGATTTTGGTTATGAACCAATAACTTTTAGGAGAAGGTTTCTTGATGGTCAAGAAACACACACTCTATAAAAACTCGGCTTTAGGGTTTTGAAAAACCCTAAGAGTTATTTTTGTAAATAGCTAGCCTCCTCTTCTTCCTCCTTGCTCTTGTCACCCACTTGGAGTTGTCGTCCAACTTTGTTGCTGCCACCTCCTTGCCGCCGGCAAACCACCAGCCGCCGACCACCCTTGGGCCACCCTCAGCCTCTTGCCAACCACCCTTGGCCACCAGCGACCAAGTAGCAACCGGCCAAGCCTTTGGCCGGTTATCTTCTCCACCAACACAAGCTGTCCAGTTTTGGACAGCTTGTTTCTCTCTTCGTAGAGAGGTCGTTTGGTCGGCGTTTTGCGCTCCGACAGTAACTTACTTGCCGGGGATTGAATCTCCGGCAATCCTCATAGGTGGAGGTCCAAGGTTTCGTCAATTGGTTGACGAAAACCACTTCCGAGAAGCGAGTTCGTGGAGCTCGTTTTTAGATCCGAATTTGATTCGGATTGTGATAATCTCTCGGATCACATCGTTTTCGACTCGAGGCTAGTGACTTTTGCGAAGACGAGGCTAGTGGCTTTGTGAAGCTATCCCGACGATAATCGATGTGGATATAGATAGAGACGATTCTAGCGAGGGTTGTTACGGTAGATGTCATTCCCACTGCATGTGATACGTCAGGTATAACTAGGATAAATTTTCTTTTATTGTAAAATTTTAAATAGCAATTATGTCTACACATGTTGTATCCTGTATGTGTGTGATGTGTGTGTTGTAATAAAATTAGTTTAGTACTTGTTTTTGCTTTCGCTGTGTGTATGTTTATGAAACATGTTCGAGCACATACTCGCCGCGCTGCCGGGGAAACCCAACAACTTCTTCCTCTACTTCCATCCAAATATCCTCCTCATCAGTAATTACTCCCTTTCCCACTACTGTTTACTTTAATTATCTTTGTTCAGTTCTTGAAAATACTTCACAAAGTGTTATTTACACCTCTACATCACAGGTTCCCTTTGAACTCCCCCACAACCCTATCATAACACTTGCAGAACTAGGGCAACCCTCCATCACTTTAATAGATCCTGATCTAATTCCTCCTTCCACTGAACCCATTCAAAATCCTTTTCCCCCTTTCAACCTAATTCTCGGCTCAAAAACATCCTCATCTCCTCCTCCTCAAGAATTGGTACCCCTTGCAACAACACATACTCCACTTCCTAATCCCTCAGATACTCCTATTGACCTTTCCTCCTCTCCTTCTCTCACTTCTTCTACTGATAACATTCCTTTGGCCTCCCTACTCCGCACCAGACAACAACAGTCCCTTCCTCCTTCAAGTCCCATAGTACCTAAATACACCACTTCCTCTCCCCTTGATCTTCTGGTACATGCCGTATCAGATGCTTATACCAACCATCCTCCCCCTTCTCCTCAGGAACTTCCCATGTCCCCATCAAATCCTAGCTCTCCTAACATACCTCCATCCTTCACTCAGAAGTTCCCATTCCTGCATCAGACTCCATTCCACCACAATCCCTTCCTATCCTCAACAATTCTGATATTCCCCAATTTTTGCAAGAGCTTCATCAAAGTCTCCATATGGTAAATCTTTCTTCTTTTTACTAACTCCTTTCATTGTACAAATAAATCTCCCATATTACTTTCATTTGTTTATTTTATAGAGCACCTTCAAGCCTCACAACTTCAACCAATGGTTCTTTGAATTTCAGATTCAACAATCTCATCCTCCACTCCCACATACAGAAATGCCATTACCAATCAATACTTTCCTCGAGCCCTCAACTTCTTCCAAGGGCCTCCAGACTAGTTCCTCTACATCTCCTGACCGGGCTGAGAAAGAAGCAACACACAAACAATAGTTACAAGACCTACAATTTTAAATACAAGCCCTGACTATAGAAAGGGCCCAACTATTGGCAGAGAAAGAAAAAGCTTCTATTCAACACAAGCATGATCTACATCAAGCAAAATGGGAAAGCTCCTATAAAGATACTACTATCTGACTACTTCGAGAACAAGTAGATTCTTATAAACAACAAGCAACATCATTACAAGCACAAGCTCAAAAACTGGCACAAAAGGATAAAAATTGACACTTCCAGTCAGGCTAGTATTTCCAACCCCTAGAAGATCTCATAGATGACTTTGGTGACCTTAAGGAGAGAACAAATAACAGTATGATAGAATTCCATTTTTCTTTCTCTATATCGATGCAACATTTTCAGAGGTTATCCGAAATTGCCAATGAGCAGACCCGCCGTGCTGTCCAACTCTATAGAGAATTATCCAATCTACAGGGAACTGAGGCAGAATGTTGGGCGACTCATGAAACCAAACTCTTTACTAGCATGACTGCTAAACACAGTAGATACTTTCAGAGGGGTTTTGAAGGTGCTCTTCAAGTAGCCAATGATAAAGGTCTTCTTTCCTTAAACCAATCAGAAATTATCCTAGACATGGAGGCTGCTTTCAACAAATTCCCCCTGGAGGCTTTTAATACTGAGTCAGATATCGACTCATAATCATGTGATTGTAACCACTATTTCTGTAATGAACAATTACTTAATATTTTGTAATGGATACTTATTCCTTAAATATGCAATGAATGTTCATTTTTATTATGAACCGTTGTTTCTGAATCTATGCTGTATATACCCAATGTGATTGTTTCTATGAAGTTTCATGCTACACAATTCTGCAATGAACACCTGCTTCCAAACCTGTGCTGTGAATACTATGAGACATGTTTTGTAAACATCCACTTTCAGTCTTACACCGTAACCTATATATTTTCCATAACAGAATCTGAATAACTTTGTACACCCCATGTCTGCTTTACCCTCATACACTCTCCAAGCAATTTATCAGCTAAAAATGGGGTCCCTTCTTTACCCATTATTTTTACCCTAACAAACTAATTTGATTCCCTTACCCCACCTTTCTTTCCTCATGAAATCAACGGAAAAAACTATTATTTCCCCCCTTTTTCACTATATATATAGAAGTAGTCCTTACTACTTCTCTTCAATTTACAACCTTCAGAAAGATGCATCCTACTTCTCAAATCCCCCATCCATGGTTTACATCTACCCGTTCTAAAGTAATAGTAGAACAATGCCGATCTCTAACCTCTCGATTGTTAGGGCAATCTCTTGCCGTAATATGGTTTTGATGGTGTGGAAAAGGGTTTAAGTTAGTCTGTTATGTTGATTTGATATGTGCGTTGAAGTCGTGCAGGACTTAGTAATTTGCACATGGAGCCGTGGCAAGTTTCACATCTCATGACTCGTGCCTTGAGTCGGTGAAGGATAGCTTTATGGAAGCCATGCGCTTGGAGCATCCGAGGGACCACCGGACGAGGAGCTTGGAGTGAAGCCGGAGGAAGTAGACTTCGAGGTAAGAAACGCGAAGGAGCATTGCAGAGTCGTGCGCCTGATGCTGCCAAGGGACGTGGCCGCGAACGAAGAGAACTTCGAAGGCGAGGGACTCCGAGAGATGAGAGTGAGCGAATGTAACCCGGGAAGGGGTAGCTCTTAGGTGAAACTTGGCCATTTGGCCAAGTGTCGGATGAGTTTTTCCCGACACCAGTCGACTACCATGTCATGGCAGTCGACTGCTCTGAGTCGATGGGTCGATCGACTGGTATAAAACCAGTTTAGTGCTTGGCACGATCGATGTCGACGGCTGACCGCCAGGAATGGCAATGATCGATGGCACCGCGCACAGCACGAATGGAGTCGACTCCATTGAGCACTCGACTGATCGAGCATCAGTCGACTGATGGTAGGATCAGATCGATGTGATACCGCTGGATGGAATCCAACGCGGAAAGTGGTCGGTGATCGAGTCGCATCACCGATCGATCGTGATCCTGTGTCAACGGGAAGAAACCCTCTTCCTCTATAAAAAGGAAGGGGGTGGGGTGGGGGTTTGGGAGGCTAATGCTTGAGCTCTAAACTTCTCCCAAAGTGCCATACACGATTCCTTACTCTTCTACTTGTTCTAATCTCTATTCTATTGTAGAAGAGTGATCCTTGTGTAAAAGAGGTTACCTCCACCTAGCTTTGTGCAAAGGAGAGATCTAGTGGATTTGGAGGAGTGATTCACCTTGGACGAATCAGACCGTGGATTAGCGGCGTAGCCTTGAACCACGTTACATCTCGTGTTTGTATTGCTTGTCTATCTTTTGTGTTGTCTTTATTTGTATTTGTATATTCCGCTTACGCTAATCTCTTTGTAGACGAGCAAATACAGACATCCATCGTAAGAGGGCTATTCACCCCCCCTCTAGCCGGCCAACCGATTCCCAACAAGTGGTATCAGAGCAAGGTTGCTTGTCACCGGACTAACCGCCGCAACAAGCTCTACATCTCAAATGGCCGGCTCAAACATCCACCCACCAAAGTTCGACGGTGAATTATCTTGGTGGAAAAAGAGAATGGAGGTATTCTTCGAAACCGACTTTGAAATATTATTAATTATGGAAAACGGTTTCGAGTTGCCTAGGAATGAAGATGGGGAGCCATTGGAAAAATCAAGATGGAGCAAAAGACAAAGAGAGGAGTATTTGGCAAATTCAAAGGCCAAGCACCACCTCTACAATGTGCTCCCTCAACAAGAAGTCAATAGGATAGGGGAGTGTGCTAGCGCCAAGGAAATGTGGGAGAAATTAATAGAGATTCATGAAGGCACATCCGAGGCAAAGCTAGCAAGGAGAGATGTCCTTCACTCCCAATTGTCCAATATCAAACTCGAAAAGGGAGAGAAGGTAAAATCCCTACACTCTAGATTTAAGGAAATTCTAACCGGTTTAACAAGTGTAGGTGAAAAGCTTTCCAACCGGGATATGGTAATGAAGGCCATAGATGCCTTTCCCCGGTCCTCAAGATGGAGTTCCATGGTGGATTCATTTTACATCTCCAAGAACTTGGAAGTAAGTACCTTGGAGGAGTTTTTCTCAACAATGGAGCTCCACGAAACTAGGCTTGAAAGAATACAAGAAGAGCCTAGAATTCAACCCTCAAGAGGAGTAGCCTTAATGGCAAATAAGGGAAAGAAGAAGATGGAGATTCCCTCCTCCTCTGACGATGAAGCATCCTCATCCTCCTCCATGGATAGCACCGAATAAGCATATATGGTAAGGAGGGTAAGACATGCTTTAAAGGGTTTTAAATTTAACAAATCAAATGATAGGAATAGGAGACCAAGAGGGACGATCATATGCTACAATTGCCAAAGAGAGGGACATATAAGGGATAATTGTCCCCTCCTAAACAAGAGCAAGGAAGAAAGGAAGAAGAAAGAAGAAAAGAAGAAGAAGAAGGGGAGCAAGAGAAAGGAAGAAGAAAAGAAGGCCAAGGAAAAGGGAAAGGCCATGACACTCAAAGCGAAGACATGGGATGACCTTGCCTCTTCATCCTCATCCGAAGAAGAAGAGCATGTCTACTCCAACCTAGCACTAATGGCTCTTCATGACTCGGATTGCTCCTCCTCCTCAAATGAAGAATCAAGCACAAGTGGGGAGAGCTCAAATGAAGGGGGAGCTTCTACATCCTCATCATCCTCATCATCCGAAGAAGACATGGAAACTATGGTAACGAATGCCTCTCCTAAGAAAATAGTTTCCATAATTTCTAGTTTAACTAAGGACTTATTTGGAATGAAAAAGAAAAATAAAAGCATGCTTGATCAAATTAAGGATTTAGAGCATAAGCTAGAAAATGCATGCTTAAATGATAATGATAATATTTCTTCTAGCTTAAATGATGCATGCTCACATGAATATATGCCATTTAATGTTAGTGATGCATGTATGGATGAAAATAGGGCTCTAAGGGAAAAGGTAGATTACTTGACAAAAGCCCTAGAAAAATTTACAATTGGCTCCAACACCCTTAACATGATAATTGGGAGGCAAAGAGCTAGCTTCAATAAGAAAGGCCTAGGATACAAAGAAAAGAAAAATGAAAAGGCCTACAAATGCCTAATTGCTAGGGGACAAGATAAGAAGAAAGTAATAGCTAATAAATGGATCCCCAAGGAGTACTTAGTGAACCCAATAGGAAAGAACTTATTTTGGGTTCCAAAATCCATCCTTAAGGGGTAGGATAACCCTAGGGTAGTCAACCATATGCAATTGACCTATATCATATTTTGGTTGACTTAGGATGACGGGACAACATTTTTAAATAGTGTTGGGTGATGATAACGTACCCATAAATAGATAATAATGCTTAAATCATGATGATTGAAGTAATTCCTACACATGTTTGCAATCATGATTTATGCTATTGATATTTGGCACATAATCATGAGAAATAGGGTTAAATCATGCTTTAGGTGATACTTTGCTCATTATGATGATATAATACCTAATGCATGATTATTAATTGATGAATACTTTAGGTTCATGTGTTAGTTATAGCCCTAAGAACCAATCATGTGATGGTTGAATAGGGAACATTTTGTATCATATTCTATAAAGGCAAAGGAATGGTTATTATATTTAAGTTTTGCTTGTGCCAGCTAAATTAAATATAGTAATGCCCTAGAAAAGTAGGTTCTGATCTACAGCACATCAATTGGCAGAATTGATTATGAGAGGCTGTAGAGAACACTTTCTAAATGTTCCTAGTCAAGTATTAATATGCAAGGGCAATATTAATACATAAAGACTAGCATGTAGGTCAATTGATGACTTGATCTCACAAGTCATGGATATATGATATCAAGTTGACACATGGGTATATATTAGAGAATATATACTGAACTGACCCGCCATGAGAAAGTTTCATGGATCGTTATATGAGTGTCATAAACTTTCTCATGTGACGATTGGTATGAATAGTCCTCAGACCTGAAGTCACTACGGTTCCCTACATAAGGAGTTATGTACTTTGGTATCGTCAAACGTCACCCGTAACAGGGTGGACCATAAAGGCGATTACTGGGTATATAACAAATTATGCGGAGGGATGTGAGTGATGTAGATGGGATCTATCCCTCTCATATGACGAGAGTGATATCGGTGGGCCCCTTGATTGAGTAGAACTACTAAAACGCATGGCCATGCTCGAATGAGTCAATATGAGATATTGAGCTCATTTGTTTGAGTTAGTTTACTCAGGGATCAAGAAACACATAGATTGATCGAGGATGACACGGTCTATGCCTCATTGATCAATCTGATATCAAGGATAGAAGGACACGGTCATATATTATAGTAGTCACGGAAAGGTTAGTCGGATCTTGACTTATCTCGTAACTTGGGTAGCAATGATGTATTGCTAGATGCCGCTCATTGCTTGTGTATCTAAAAGAGTTTAGGTCCACTGCCAACGTTATGAGAGCCTATAGGGTCACACACAAAGAGCATGATAATTAAAGGAATTAGAGTATTCTAGTTTGACTAGAATAATTTGGGAATAAGCTTAAGTACAAAATGGTTTTTGGACTTTAAGCTTAATGAGAATTTTAGCTAATTGATTTAATGAGATTAATTCAATATGTTACCTTATTGATTTAATAAGATTAATTCAATATGATAACATAAGCTTAATTGAATTAATAAGATTAATTCAATATGATTGAATTAATAAGATTAATTCAACATGATAACATAAGCTTAATTGAATTAATAGGATTAATTCAACATGCATGAATGCCACATAAGAATGCCACATAAGCATGCCACATAAGCATGCCACCTAAGCATCCACCTAAGCTAGATAAGGTGGAAGGAAACAAAATGGTTTTGTCTCCTTAAGTGGCCGGCCAAACTTGTGTCCCAATGCAATGGATTGCATTGAATGTGTGGAGGTGAAAGGGTTTTTCCAACCCTATAAAAGACCCCATGAAGTGGCCGGCCAAAGCAAGTGTTGTTGTGGTTGTGAGAGAGCTTGGTGGAAGCTTTGGTTGTGTGGGTTTGTGAGTGTAGGCTAGCAAGAAGAGGAGTCTTCTTCTTCCTTTCTCCTTTTCCCTCTCTTCCTCTCCTTTAGGGACTTCTCTAGCAAGAAGTAAAGGAGAGCTCCTCTAGTTTTTCTTTTGTGAGACAAGAGCTTGCTCGTGTGGATACATATAGAGGCACGGACACTTGAACGTGCTAAAGATCCAACAAACAAAAGGAAGAAGCGGGATTAACAAGGGCACGCAACAAAGGTAATCCTCTCCTATAAGATAGGTTTGGTTTAGAGAAATTTATTTTATACGAGTTTGCTTTCGCATGGATCACTTGGAAGGGATCCTAATTTTTCCGTTGCGCATATGCCATTTGGCATAAAGAATTCCCTACATCATGATCATAATGTAAAATTAATTGATATATGCTTTTATGATCATGAGGTTTGTTAGGTTGATACTTAACCTTGATAGAATTGTATGAATATAATGGTTAAGTATATACAAATCCCTCCCTAGGATGCATCTCACACTCACCATAGGCTACCTTGATTGCAAACTTAGCATGAGTGAGATGTTAGGATGATACAAATGTCCACTAGTGCCTATGACATTTAGATGGTCATTTAATGTATCAAAATAGCAATAATAGACCAATCATGGGGAAGACTTATGTTTAATTCATAGACATATTGCCCAAAGATCATGGTTGGATATTTCATATGTTTTCAAAACAATTTCTTACTTTAAAATCTATGTATTCATGTTTTGAAACAATTGGAATCAAAACTAAGTGTTAAACTTGATACTTTTATGATAAAAACCTAGTAGTTTTTAAAGCTTTTGGTTTTTTGGCAAATACGTGGAAATATAATGATTTTTCATGAAAACCTATTTTTTACTGATAGATATACTTAAAAGAAATGTGTTCCCCAAATTTCATGATTTTTAGGATTTTCTGGAATTTTTAACGCATTTCTGAAATTCGGTCCGAAAATCAGGAAATCCTGAAAATCATGTGCGACCGGTAGTATCGAACCAATGATCGATGGCCTGAATCAGAATCGCACGATTGAGGCCGAATTCCGAATTTAAATCAATTTTTGGTATTTTTCCTTCTCTTAGACTTGATGCCATGAGTTTATAACTTAATATTAATCTTCTTTATTGTGTCAAAGGGGGAGAAATAATTATGTTTAAGTTATGATAGGGGGAGAAATTTGTATGATAGGGGGAGAAATTGTAGAGAGAGTTTCATGGATTAAGGGGGAGTTGCATGTTGCTATATCATGTTTATGTTTACATGCTTTCTTACCTTAAAATTTTTTATCAAATATTTTTACCTAACTTAAACGGATTGCCACACATCAAAAAGGGGGAGATTGTTAGGGCAATCTCTTGCCGTAATATGGTTTTGATGGTGTGGCAAAGGGTTTAAGTTAGTCTGTTATGTTGATTTGATATGTGCGTTGAAGTCGTGCAGGACTTAGTAATTCGCACATGGAGCCGTGGCAAGTTTCACATCTCATGACTCGTGCCTTGAGTCGGTGAAGGATAGCTTTACGGAAGCCGTGCGCTTGGAGCATCCGAGGGACCGCCGGACGAGGAGCTTGGAGTGAAGCCGAAGGAAGTAGACTTCGAGGCAAGAAATGCGAAGGAGCATTGCAGAGCCGTGCGCCTGATGCTGCCGAGGGACGTGGCCGTGAACGAAGAGAACTTCGAAGGCGAGGGACTCCGAGAGATGAGAGTGAGCGAATGTAACCCGGGAAGGGGTAGCTCTTAGGTGAAACTTGGCCATTTGGCCAAGTGTCAGATGAGTTTTTCGACATCACCGACCGCCATGTCATGGCAATGATCGCCCGAGTCGATGGGTCGATTGATCGTATAAAACCGCTTTAGTGCTAGGCCAATCACATGCTATGGATCGGCAATGATCGATGATAGCAATGATCGCTGTGGAATGGCGATCGATGGCACTGTACGGCAGAATGGAGTCGACTCCATTGAGCACTCGACTGATCGAGCATCAGTCGACTGATGGTAGGATCAGTCGACTGATGCCAATACCGTTGGATGGAATCTAACGTGGAAAGTGGTCATTATTGGGCAATGGCTATGAGATCAGTCGACTGATCGAGGGCATCAGTCGACTGATCCTATGTCAACGGGAAGAAACCCTCTTCCTCTATAAAAAGGAAGGGGGTGGGGGTTTGGGAGGCTAATGCTTGAGCTCTAAACTTCTCTCAAAGTGTCATACATGATTCCTTACTCTTCTACTTGTTCTAATCTCTATTCTATTGTAGAAGAGTGATCCTTGTGTAAAAGAGGTTACCTCCACCTAGCTTTGTGCAAAGGAGAGATCTAGTGGATTTGGAGGAGTGATTCACCTTGGACAAATCGGACCGTGGATTAGCGGCGTAGCCGTGAACCACGTTACATCTCGTGTTTGTATTTCTTGTCTATCTTTTGTGTTGTCTTTATTTGTATTTGTATATTCCGCTTGCGCTAATCTCTTTGTAGACGAGCAAATACCGACATCCATCGTAAGAGGGCTATTCACCCCCCCTCTAGCCGGCCAACCGATTCCCTACATCGATTATAGCTTCCTCCTGGATTTCATATAATCCCAGCCACCTCTACTAAATGTCCTCACTCTCCTCCTGGGCGAAAAAAGGCTTTCTTCTTGGAGCAGACATAAGCTGGACTATACTTCCCTCTCCATCCTTTATTTCTAGAAATATCTGAGTACTTCTCTGTTCCTTTAAATCAACTAAGTCCTAACTCTTTCCGGTTTATATTAGACTTTTACCTTATCGCATCATACTTATCGATTACCCCATCAACCTTCTTATTTCACTGCTTTTTCCAAATAAAATCATCAGAAATAGGTATCTTCTACTTTGAAGCCCACTCAGACTTCCAATTTTTGATTGGCATCCCTTCTTTACACAAGGGATGGAAAGAATATTACTTCTTTGTACATTCTTCATCTCCATTCCCTTTTCCATCTACCTAGCTAACTATTCTCCCACCTTGTCCTTCCCTGGGTCATTACCGAGATAACCCTGACTATGAATTAATTACTTTGTCATTGGCAAAAGAGCAATTCAACTTGAACTAGTTACTCACCAAATCAGCACTTGCATCAATCAGGACAACTTACCCCTTGCAGTCGACTGATACGCTCGGTAACAATTCTCTTAATCACATTCTTGTATAGTTATATGACATATACTTATTCTTATACTTTTCCTTTTTCCAGAATCACTTTTATTACAGGCTTCCAGCAATATTCAACTACCCTCTCATATAAACCCCATCCACCTTCACCCCTGTAACCCAACACTTTCCCTCTAACCTTTACTCTCATGCCAAACTACACAAAACCTTCTTCCTTCTCCTCTAGCCAAAGATTTACCAGATTCCTTTTATACAACATTAATGAGGTTAGTATACTACTTCTTTTATCATTTTTGATTGATACTAACACCTGACCTTGCAGGGCATCAAAAGCATAACCCATTTAAATAATCAATGGGTTAAATATACCACTACTCTAAAAAAGGAATTACAGAAATGTCAAACTCGAGAACTATCATTACAACATGCTTATCAAAGACTCGAGAGAGAACTTCAAGTCTCCTATATAAAATCTCAAGCCGATCGGGTAGAACTTTCAGCCCTTTATTTTCAAACAACTTACTTATAGAACACTTTAGATACTCAAAGAACCCGACCATCCGCCAAAGAAGGAACAAGTACCACACAAGAAATATTCTGGACTTCTACTGAAATTAACGATATGTTCCTTGATCGGGGCTTTGTTTTTCTACAATGGGGCTTCAAAGACTTCATTAACCAATTCCAAGCATCAGGCTATCCACCTCCCGGGTATTCCACTAATTTTCTAGACCTAGGCAATACTATTGATCGCACTCTACTTGACTTACTATCTTTTCCTTTTCCATCTAATACTGAACAAATGTAACAATTTGTATTCAATGTAATGGTTCTATTGCAATACAATTTCCCTTCCTACTACTATACTTCTCAGAAAAAGAAAAATACAGATTTTACAAAATTATCCACTAAAATAAGGTCGTAAAGGATACACATTCCATGACTGAGTTAAAAGCCTTCCTTGAGCGTCTTTCAAGTAGTAAGCTTCAATCCTTGCTCGACTCTCCACCTGGAAAGGGCCCTGTCATTTAGGTCCTATCTTACCTTTGCATTCTTCAGGAAACACTTTTTTCATCACTAAGTCCCCTACTTGAAAAGCACATGGTACCACCCTTTTATTATAAGCTTTCATTACTTGTGACATATATCTTTCAGCATGATATAAAGCATAATCTCTTTTCTCTAGAATTAAGTCTAATTCCATATGTTGAGCCACTCCATTATCACTCGAGATATAAGTCATCACTCGGGCAAACTCTATTCCGACTTCTACAGACAATCCTGCTTATGTGCCATAGACCATGGTAAAAGGAGTTGCTCTTGTAGCTCTCAGCCTAGGGGTGGTTCAGAAGGACCACAATATACTAGATAATTCTTCCACCCAAATACCTCCCACATGTTCCAACTTAGTTGTCAGTCCATGTACCAACTCTCTATTAGTGACTTCAGTTTGCCCATTACTTTGAGGATAAGCTATTGATGTAAATACTTATTCAATTTTAAGATCTTGGCACCACTTTACCAACTTCTTACCCTGAAATTGTTGTCCATTATCTGATATCAATCTTCTAGGAATACCAAAGCGACATATAATATTTTTCCATAGAAATTTTTATACCATCTACTCTGTAATGCGGGCTAAAGGCTCAGCTTCAACCCACTTAGAGAAATAATCAATAGCCACCAACAAAAACTTCTTCTGACCTGTCCCAACTAGAAATGGTCCTACTAAATCTATGCCCCATTGACAAAAGAACAGGATGACACTACTACTTTCATATACTTAGCTGATTGATGCTACCAATTATAATGCTTTTGACAACTTTCACATTGTTGCACCAACTGAACAGAATCCTTCATTAAAGTAGGCTAAAAATAACCAACCAACAACTCCTTTCGAGCTAATGATCGACCTCCTATATGACTTCCACAAGCTCCTTCATGTATCTCTCACAACATATAATTTACTTCTGTCTTTCCTAAACATCGTAACAAAGGTCCGACACTAGTTCTCTTATATAAAATTTCCTTCAACATACAAAAATAAACTACTTGCTGTTTGAACTGTCGAACCCTCACAGGATCCCTAGGCACCTTTTTATCTTGAAAAAATGCAACCAATTCTTTTCTCCAACCCTCCTCCTCCAACTCCTCTGACCTTTCTCCTTGAGGTAATAATTCAATATGTGCGATCACCTCCCGAGTACTCCAATTTCCTAAAGAACTAGCTAATTAAACCAATTCATCAGCCCTCTGATTTTTTGCCCGAGTGACCTTCTTCAATAAGACTTCTGAAAAACACCCCTTAGCCTTCTCTACTAACTCACAATAATTTCTACATTTATCATCTTTAACCTCAAACCCTCCACTCGTCTATTGTACCACTAACTGAGAATCCATATGCACTACTACCCGTTCGACTCCTACATTCCTAGCAGCTTGTAGAGATATAAGCAAAGCTTCATACTCAACCTCATTATTATATACTCTAAAATGCAATATAACTACCAATTTAACCTCTTCCTCTTGCGGTGAAATCAAAATTACCCCAACTCTACAACCTTCTTTTTTAGAGGACCCATCTGCATATATAAGATCCGACTCCTCTTTATGTATAGTTTCCACCAAAAAAATCAACCAATACTTGAGCCTTAATAGATGTGCGAGGTTGATAAGTAATATCATATTCACTGAGTTCAGTAGCCCATTTAATGAGTTTTCTAGTAGCCTCCGGATGAGTGAGTATTTTATCCAAAGAAATATTAGTAAGCACTACTAATGGATGTGACAAAAAATAAGGTCGTATTCTCTAAGCAGTTAAAACTAATCCCCAAGTTAATTTCTCCAAATTAGTATAACGAACTTGTTGGACTATCCGAGCCGCAAAAACCGCTTTTTGCATTGCAGAAACCTCAGAAGTCGGCCACGGATCCGTGTGAACATAAACAAAAATATACATGTACATGTTTAAAACCTTAGATCTACTTTAGATCTACATGTGAAGAGCTTTACCCTTGATGCGATGCCCTTCGCTTATCTCGCTCATCCAAACGTCTTGCCGGAACTCGAGAGTGTCAAGCGTACACTCCTCCACAAGTATCCACATGGACAAAAGGTGGAGAAGGCAACTTAGAGTGTGCTAGCACTCCTTGAAACCCACGGTAAGGATGAGGGGGAGAGATCTTGAGAGAAGAGCCAAGGAGGAAGAAAATGAAGTTATCAATTCCCACTCACACACCATCAAGTGTTGGCCGACCACATTAAGGAGACTTAAACCATGCAATACCCAGAGCCATGGCTCTTGGTCTCCCTCATGAGGTGGCACCCCATGATGTATCCATGATGATGTGGAACATCATCATTGGCTGGCCCCTTTGCCAAGTCACCATGACATGACATTTGGTCAAGTCAAACTTGACCTTTCATCTTCCCTCTCAAGTCAAGTCAAACTTGACCTCTTATCTCCCATGGTTGATCAAATCCAACCATTTGATTCAAGTCAATTTAATTTAATGAATCTCTATTCATTAGTTTAAATTGACTCGATGAATCAAATCTAAATTAGACTCATTCAACACTTGAATCAAATTGAGTCCAACTCAATTAGTCTAATTTGGATTACTCTTAATCCAATTTGGTTCATCACATGAACCTAATCCTCATGGTCCATCATATGAACCTAATATCCATCTAATTGCCCTTTGTGTGTGACCCTATAGGTTCTTGTAACGTTGGCAATGCTCCTAAACCGATTTAGAAACATAAGCAATGAGTGGTATCTAGCAACACATCATTGCTACCCAAGTTACAAGAATGTTGAGATCCAACATCACTTATGTGACTACTAATTGTGACTCTCACAATATGTGACAATGCCCCTCTATCCTTGACATCTAGATTGACCAATTGAGGCAAAGACCATGTCATCCTATACAATCTATATCTTGAACTCCAAGTAGACTCACTCTTATCAAATGAGCTTAATATCTCATATTGACTCATTTGGGCATGACCATGCACTTAGTGGTCTCACTCTATCAAGAATCATGATATCACTCCCGTCATATAGGAGGAATAGATCCCATCTACATCACTCACATCTGTCTGCATAATTTGTTACATACCCAGTAATCGCTTTTATAGTCCACCCATTTACGGGTGACGTTTGACGAAGCCAAAGTATGCAACTCCTTATGTAGGGAACCATGGCGACTTCAGGTCCAAGGACTAATAGTCATACTAATAGTCACATGAGAAAGTATATGACACTCATATAATGATCCATGATACTTTCTTTTGGCGGGTCATTCAGTATACATTCTCCAATGCATACCCATGTGTCAACTTGATATCTCATATCCATGACTTGTGACATCAAGTCATCGAGTTGACCTACATGCTAGTCTCTTCGCATTAACATTGTCCCTGAATATTAATACTTGACTAGGAATGATTAAGAGTAGTGTTCTCTATATCATCTCATTATCGATTCAACCAATCGATTGATATAGATAAGAACCTTCTACTCAAGGACATTATTATACTTAGTTATTTGGCACCAATATAAGTAAGTATAATAACCATAAAGAAATACCTTTATAAATAAGAATATGATACAACAAAGTCCATACAACAATCATCACATGATTGGATCTAGGGCTTTCACTAACAATCTCCCACTAGCACTAGTGCCAATCACTGTAGTATCTAATACCCAATGACCTAGTGTGACCATTATGCTTTTTCTGTGCCAAAGCCTTAGTCAAGGGATCTGCAACATTAGCCTCTGTGAGTACTTTGCAAATCTTCACATCTCCTCTATCGATAATCTCTCGAATGAGATGGAAGCACCGTAGTATGTGTTTGGTCCACTAGTGTGAGCGAGGTTCCTTAGCCTGTGCAATCGCTCCATTGTTGTCACAATAGAGCTCTATAGGATCTGCTATGCTAGGAACCACCCCAAGCTCAGTAATGAACTTACGGATCCAAACTGCCTCCTTTGCTGTCTCTGATGCAGCAATATACTCGGCCTCTATTGTAGAATCAACAACTATGTCTTGCTTTGAACTCTTCCAGCTCACAGCGCCACCATTCAAGCAAAACACGAACCCTGACTGTGATATATAATCATCCTAGTTAGTTTGGAAGCTGACATCGCTATAACCCTTTACAGCTAGCTCCTCATCGCCTCCAAATATCAAGAAATATTCTTTAGTCCTTCTCAAGTACTTAAGAATATTCTTGACTGTTATCCAGTGACGCTCACCTAGATCTGACTAGTATCTACTCATCATGCTCAAAGTATACGAGACATCAGGACAAGTACATAGCAAGGCGTACATGATAGATCCTATGGCCGATGCATAAGGGATCTTATCCATGCGGTCTCTCTCCTCTCTAGAAGAGGGACTTTGAGTCTTCGAAAGACTCACACCATGTGACATCGACAGAAGTCTCTTCTTGAAATTCAGCATGACAAACCGTAGTAATACCGTGTCAATGTATATACTCTGACTTCGGCCAAGCAATCTCTTAGATCTATCTTTATAGATCTTGATGCCTAGAATACAGGCTGCTTCACCTAAGTCCATTGAGAAGCACGTTCCCAGTCAAGTCTTCATAGACTGTAGCGAAGGGATGTCATTCCCAATAGTAGTATGTCATCCACATACAATACAAGGAAGACAATTGTGTTTCCATTAACCCTCTTGTAGACACAGGGTTCATCTTCATTCTTGATAAAACTAAACTGTTTGATCGCATCATCGAATAGAAGATTCCAGCTTTGAGAAGTTTGCTTTAGCCCATAAATGGACCTTTGCAGCTTGCATACTTTGCCAGTATGCTGTGGATCTAAAAAACCCTCAGGTTGTTTCATGTACACATCCTCGAGCAAGTTTCCATTCAGAAAAACGGTTTTGACATCCATCTACCAGATCTCATAATTGTGGTACGCTGGCAAGAATGATCCGAATGGACTTAAACATCACAACTGGAGAAAAGGTTTCATCATAGTCAATACCATGAATTTGCTTAAACCTTTAGCCACCAATCGACCCTTATAGGTATGCGTAAGTCCATCCATGTTAGTCTTTCTCTTAAAGACCCACTTACACCCAATGGGTTTGACGCCTTCAGGTGGATCAACCAAAGTCCATACTGAAGGTTTGGTTTCATTGATCAGTGAGGGAAAACTTCGCTTCCCACTTCACTTCGGTTGTTTGTTCATGGCGATCCCATCGATGTCCCCGGATTAAAAAAAATTTAATCCTAGACAAAAGGGATTGCTCAAACAACCAAGTCATCATCGTGTAATTTGTTTAGAGAGGTCACTTGAACAAACTTGTTGTTCAAGCGATCAACCTCTATTCTACGAGTAGCCGCGGAATAGACGATGTTCGGATCGTCGGATTTTGAATTTATGTTCGGGATCCAAGTATTATTTAGCCACAAACAGAATTTATCATGCTCATAATTGGAAAAATAAATACAAGCAAGTAACAAAAGAGAATAGAGAATAGATATACCTCTCGATCTTCTAATGTATGACCTTCCTCCTTTCGGACGTCGTGTGGGCGACGATCTACCAAAAGTTGAAGCTCCTAGAATGCCAATATTCCTTCCTTGCTCGTTCCGAGCAAGAAGAAGAATAGAAACAAAGCTCTATTCCTTCTTTCAACCAACCAACAACCTCCAAGGATGGAGCTTTGCCGCCAGCCAAGAAGGAAGAAGAGATTAAGGGTTATTGGCCAAAAGCTTCAAGGTAGGACCCTAAACCTTTGTTCCACCGGCCAAGGAGAAGGAGAAGAGGGAGTTTAGATGCCGGCCAAGGGATGGAAGAGCTTCAAGGGGCGCCGACAGCTTGAGGAAGAAGGAGAAGTCAAAGAAAACTTTCCTTATTAGGTGTCGTCCAAGCCCAACCCCTAGCTCCTCTTCTTGCCGCCAACTCCAAAACCCTAGCTCCTCTTGATTGATTCTCCACACCAACCCCTTGTGCTCCTTTTATAGAGTTAGGGATAAGCCTCCTTTTAATCTCCACCATTGGTTCTAGGAATTTAATCTCAACCGTCAGATCTAGAGTTTTAATCTCAATGGTCGGATCTAGAGATTTAATCTCTACCTTTGGATCTAGAGTTTTGTTTCTATCCATTGGATCTAAGCTTCATGAAGTGTTAATAGGCTACATTAGGGACCATGAGGAGGAGTTGGATCTTGGCCACCCATGGATCAAGCCCACATAAAGTCTGATCCATTAATGATAATCCAATCCACTAAAGGATTATCATTGATCTACCTCACAACCCCCATAAGATAATATGGGCTCCATATATTATTTGTACATTTTCTCCGCGTATTTAAGATCTCGAATGTCCGTTGATTAATTAATTTACTGACCATTAATTAATCAACATCTAACTCCATGAGTAGTACCACTCAACCTTTTCATCATGCCGGACCAAGTCCACCTGCAGGGTTTACATGATGAACCTTATGAGCTCCTCAAGGGGACATCATCATCCTAATATATAGGACATGGTTTCCTCCTATAATCTACGACACACCATATAAATAATATCATTTCCCAACTTACCGAGCCTATCAATTTAATCTATAAATCTTGCCCATTGGTAAATCAAAGAGATGAATACTAAGTATATGTGCCCGTTATTATATCGGGATTAAGAGTATGTACAAAATAATATCTGAGGTCCGATTCAATTATGTAGTCAGCAATAAATTGAATCACCTCTAAGTCGGTCCTACTCAATACACACAAAGTGCACTAGTGTGATTCTATGGTCAAGACAAACCAATATCAAATCACACTACAACCATTCCGATGGTTTATCCAAAGCCATCTCAATTGTGAGCCTTTACTTATAATTTACAAGGAGCCGATAACATGGTCTCCCGTGTGACACCACACACCATGTTATCTACAATGTAATGTATTAGACAATATGCATAACTATAAAAATATGCAAACAATGATTATGTGATTCTTATTTCAAAATAAAGATGTTCATATAAAAGATAGACTTTTCAGTATACATCTCAACAATCTCCCACTTATACTAAAAGACTATGCTGTCCTCAAACTGCCATACATCTGATCCCCATTCCCTCCACATGCCTATCAAAAGCTCACGCCGGAAGGGCCTTAGTGAAAGGATCTGCCAGGTTATCCTCCGATGCAATCTTGGCCACAACAACTTCTCCTCTCTTTACGATTTCTCGTATCAGGTGGTACTTGCACTCTATGTGTTTACTAGCCTTATGGGCTCGTGGTTCCTTCGAGTTTGCAACTGCACCACTATTATCACAATAAATTGTGATGGTTCTGGGCAAACCAGGAATCACATCCAAGTCCATCAGGAAGTTCCTGAGCCACACATCTTCTTTGGCCGCCTCAGAGGCTGCCACATACTCAGCTTCCATGGTGGAGTCTGCCACGCATTTCTGCTTGACACTCCTCCATACAATGGCTCCACCTCCCAAAGTAAACACAAAACCTGAGGTAGACTTACTGTTATCCCTATCAGATTGGAAGTCGGAATCTGTGTAACCCACAGGGAGTAATTGGTCTGCCTGGTAAACTAGCATATAATCCCTAGTCCTTCTCAGGTACTTCAATATATGCTTTACCGCAGTCCAATGTCCCTGTCTTGGATTACTCTGATATCTGCTGACTATGCCCACGGCAAAGCAGATATCTGGTCTCGTGCATAGCATCGCATACATGAGGCTTCCTACTGCCGAAGCATAAGGAACCGCCTTCATCTCCTCTATCTCCTCAGATGTTCTAGGACACATCTCCTTAGATAAAGAAACTCCATGCCTGAAAGGTAGAAAACCCTTCTTGGAGTTCTGCATGCTAAAACGATCCATAATCGTGTCTATGTATGAAGCTTGGGATAAGCACAACATCCTTTTCCTGTGATCCCTTATGACCTTGATCCCAAGGATGTGTCCAACTTCTCCAAAGTCCTTCATATCAAACTGTTTGGACAACCATACCCTTATGTCCGATAACACCTTAATATTGTTGCCAATCAACAAAATGTCATCTACGTATAGTACAAGAAATACCACCACGTTTCTGTCACATCTCTTGTATACACAAGACTCATCCGGACTTTGAATAAATCCATAAGACTGGATTACCTCATCAAATCGGATGTTCCAAGACCTCAAAGCTTGCTTCAATCCATAAATGGACCGATTAAGCTTACATACAAGATGCTCTTTGCCCTTTGCAATGAATCTCTCTTGTTGCTTCATATAGATGTCTTCCTCAAGACTTCAATTCAGGAAAGCTATCTTGACATCCATTTGCCACACCTCATAATCCATATGAGCTGCTATGCATAAGAGAATCCGGATAGACTTAAGCATGGCTACCGGCGAAAAGGTCTCCTCATAATCGATACCCTCTTTCTGAGTATACCCCTTTACAACAAGCCTTGCTTTGAAGGTCTCAACCTTCCCATCTATTCCTCTCTTTCTCTTGTAGATCCACTTGCATCCAATGGTTTTTACATCATCGGGTGGTTCTACTAGCTCCCAAACTTGATTTGAATCCATAGATTCAATCTCGGTATTCATTGCACTTTGCCAAGATGCTGCATCTTTATCTTGGATTGCCTTGTCATATGTCCAGGGATCAGGTTCATGTTCGCCAGGGACCAAATAAGAAGATTCTCCCAAGAACATGAATCTATCAGGCTGTCTCACAACCCTCCCACTACGACGAGGCATCACCTGTGTATCCTCTGTGACACGCGGTGCAGTGACATGTGGTATATCTTCTTGTACCGGTGGTACTAAAGAAGTGACTTTCCCTTTTAATTCCTCCAGAACAATTTTACTCTTGGGCTTGTGGCTCATCACATAGTCTTCCTCTAGAAATCTGGCGTTCGTGCTAACGATCACCCTCTGATCTCTAGGATTATAAAACAAACCACCCTTCGTTCCTCTAGGATAGCCAACGAACATGCGTACTTTTGTACGAGGTTCCAACTTACCAGCATCTGCCTTCAGCACATGTGCTGGACTCCCCCATATCTGAATATGTCTTAGACTAGGCTTTCGCCTAGTCCACAACTCTGTGGGAGTAGAAGGCACTGATTTAGATGGAACCAAGTTCAGAATGTACACCGCCGTATCTAGAGCATATCCCTAGAACAAATCTGGCAACTCAGAATAACTCATCATCGATCTAACCATCTCCATAAGAGTCCTATTCCTTCACTCTGCTACACCGTTCTGCTGGGGTGTGTCAGGTGCAGTCAATTAGGATTGAATCCTAGCCTTTGATAAGTAGTTCCTAAACTCTCTCAAGAGGTACTCACCACCACGATCAGATCGTAGTGTCTTGATACTTTTACATTGACGTTTCTCCACATCAACCTTGAATTCTTTGAACTTGTCAAAGCATTCAGACTTACGGCGCATCAGGTAAATGTATCCATATCTCGAGTAATCGTCTATGAAAGAGACGAAATACTCAAAACCACCTCTAGCCTAGATAGACATAGGACCACACAAATCAGAATGAACCAATTCTAACACATCTTTGGCTCTATACCCCTTGGCCTTAAAAGGCCTCTTGGTCATTTTACCCTCGAAGCAAGATTTGCAGGTTGGGAAATCCTCCACCACTAATGAACCCAGAGGTCCATCAGCTATCAACCTTTGAATTCTGCTTAGGTTAATATGACCAAGCCTAAGATGCAAAAGATATGTTTGGTTCATCTTCGAAGGTTCTTTTCTCTTATTGGAATTAGAAGATGAGTTATTAATTTCAATATGCATCGTGGGAGCTTTTGGTTCAAGTGTGTATAAATTTCCTATCAATGCACCTGAACAGATATTCTCCCTATTCCTTTTTATAACAACTCTGTCATTAAAAGAAATAGAATATCCATCCATAAACAATTTAGAAACTAAAATTAAATTCTTTCTAAATAAAGGTATATAAAGGGAATTTTCCAGAACCAAAGTTTTATTTTTCTCAAAAGATAAATAAAATGTCTCCCACTACAATAGTCACCATCTCCATGGCATTGCCCAAGTAAATGGTAATCTCCCCATTGGCTAGTCGTCGGGTTTCCTGGAACCCCTACAAAGTATTGCAGACATGATCAGTGGCTCTCGTATCTACACACCAGGTGCTGATAGATAACGCCGCTAACCATTTTTCAACGACTAGATCAAAGGATATACCTTTGTTCTGCTTCGGATTGGGACAGTCCTTCTTCTAATGTCCATCCTGCTTGCAAGTGAAGTACTTGCCCTGAGATCCTCCCACCATGTAGGAGATTTGAGGCCGCTAGAGGGGGGTGAATAGCGTCGCGTGATGGTTCGATGATGGAATTTTTTCGCGTTTGATTGTCTATAATCTTGTTAGCACAGCGAAATAGTAATAACAAATAAATACAACAAGATACACAATCACAACACGATCATATAACGTGGTTCAGAACCGAATGGTTCATACTCCACGGATCGAGCTCTAAAGAGCTCTAGTGATGCACATGCACTCACTAATCACAAACAACTCCTTCTCGACACAAGTCGGAGGTGGAGAAACCTCGTACAAGGATTACACTAAGTAATACAAGAGATACAAGCTAATACAAGTAAGAAATACAATGCAAGTAAAGAAAAACACTTTACAAAAGCACTTTGGTTGCTTGATCTTTTGTTGCCTTGGACTAGCCTTGAAGGACTGGAAGAGCACCAACAATTCCCCTTCAAATCGCCCAAGAAAACCACTGCTTGAGCCTTCCACGAACAGTTGCTTTTATCCTCCATCTGGCCGATTTACCGATACGATCGCCATAAGTCACTGATCGCTAACATCAAGCTGTGAGACAACAACTCAATCCATGTTGGACAAGTTCCAACAAAGATTTCACCGACCGATTACAACATTGGCGCCGATCGCTAACGCCAGTCGACAAAATTTACTCGGCTACGGAGCATTCTGTGCTCGCAACTCAACTGGCAGTCGACTGACATCCCTTTGCAGTCGACTGTCATCGACATCAGTCGACTACTCCAATGAGCAGTCAACTGCCAGAGCAATTTTAGCTCTTAAACGATAGTCGAACTCAAGTCGACTCACGGCAGTCGAACCGGCCATAATGCCAGTCGACTGTTAACCTCAAAGATGAGGTTTTAACCCAAGTATGGTGTCCCCATACTTGCTAGACCACCCTTAGCCTAGACCTAAGCCTTCTAGCCACCTCCATCAGCCTTACGCCTCTCGGATCCCTCCAAGTCATCCATGACTTGTTTATCCATCGCGCTAGCCTTCAGATGCTTCCATCGACTATGTCATGCTAACGGTGTCTACACCGCCAAGGCATATTGGACTTACCCCGCCAAGACTCCGCTTGGACTTTACGCCGCCAATATCAAACCCCTTGGACTTCTCAAATGCCAAGACTCAAGCTTGGACTTTCCCTTGCCAACCCATGTTGGACTTTCCATGCCAAGCCCCATGCTTGGACTTTCCTTGTGCCAAGTACTCAAGACTTGGACTTTCCCAAATGCCAAGTGTCCCACTTGGACTTTCCATGCCAAGTACCCATGACTTGGACTTTACCTTGCCAAGACCCATGCTTGGACTTTCCCATAATCACATGGTCAATCCCTAGTCAACCATCAAAGACTCCCTCGAGTCAAACTCGAGTCTGGTCAATTATAACCTGGGTCGATTGTATAAACAATCTCCCCAAAATATTAACCGACATCAATGTCAAACATACTATGTTAAACATCAAAACATCACTCGAGTTAAACTCGAGTCTGGTCAATTGTGACTTGGTCGATTGCACCAACAATCTCCCCCTTTTTGATGTTTGACAAAACAAACCTTGAGTTAGGTCCCTAACTCAAATTTCCTTACCAATTATCCCAAATTGGTAATCCCAAACATTCTCCAAAACTTCTCTCCCTTTTTGACTAACATCAAAAAGGTTATCTCTCCAAGGAGGTTAATGTCTCATGTCCCAATGAGATCTTACACTCTCCCCCTTGATCCAAAAATACCTAGGATGCCTACCATCTTCCTAGTGATAAGTCCCATATCACTCAAGAGAGACAATCCTATACTCTCTCCTAATTTCTAAATTGGGTTTCTCAATATCCCATCAATTTTCCCAATTGATGATACTTTCCCAATAACTTCTCCCCCTTCAAGAAGAGAAACACATCCATCATCGCAAGATGGATAGCTCCCCCTAAAGGCTTGCTCCCCCTTGACCATTGCACTAACAATGTCCTTGGGAAGTCTCTAAGCCAATAGGAACTCTAAACCATTAAAATTAAGGCTCAAAGTTCAAACATGAACTCTCCCCACCTTAAATTTGATACATTACCCTAACACCTCTCTTAATCCATATCCAATGGATTTTCACCCTTTCTAATGCTTCTCAAAGCATATCCTAGGGTTAGGAGTGATTAGGAACCTTTACCATAGATGAACACGGGCTAAACAACCTTGTTTTTCCTGAAATTATGACTATTTAGAATCACCGATCGACTATCAGTGATAGCCGATCGATAATCAAATTCTAATTTCAATATCGTAATCGAGTTTTGAAAAGTCATAAGTAATTCTATGTATTTTTAAAAATCATGAAAATTCATACGTATATTACTTATAGTCAATACAATGGGTGAAAAATATTTGAAAATTATTTTACCCATAAAATATCAAGATTGATACAAAATCCAAAAGTGAAGAAAAACTTCAATGTTTTAGCTTACTTTGTATCAACTTTATCATTAGTGATTGCTATCAAAAGATAGGCTTCACCAAGGTTTTCTAAATTGATTTCAAAATGTTTTTGAAAACTTATTTTGAATCATATTCCTTGGGCTCTATGTACATGACTTGTACACGTGCTTTCCCATTGATCCACTTGTTGGTTAAAGATGAATTTTAGTTCATCTAGATGCAAAAACTATGCACTTTGAACTTAAATCATATCCTAGCATCTCACATGTATCTAGGGTGTATAAATACACATACATGTCAATTGGATGTGAGATGTGGGTTTTGTTCTCCCTAATCTAGGGTTTCATGCATTTTTCAAAGGCAACTCTACTTGATTCCCTTATAAATGGGACTCCAAGTCATGCCAAAGTCCTTAAATCAATTTTCAATCAAATTAATGCATGAAATGATCATGGCATAATGATAGCAAAATAAAACATGGCTAATGATCATGATGTCATTATGATATAAAACTTAAACACATGACATTCAATCCTAATTCCTAAACATAATCATGACATATAAATGATAAAAATAGGCATGATGTCATGACATGACATATGACAAACAAAGCATGACATATAAAATATATAGGTATAATTATACCTATATTTTAATATTAGTTGTCATTTCATATAATTAATTATATTTTGCCATATTTCTACTTTTCTCCCTAGTATGCCAAAAACCCAAATTGGCACACTAACCTCTAAACCTAAATTGTGCCAATTTAATTGATTTTTCAATCTTCTTAAATGATATTGGCACATCCTAAAAACCTTTAGGATTCAAAATCAAACCACATTCCCAAGGTAACCATAACCTTGAAAATGACCTAAAGTGCCACCTTTACCATGGTTAGGTTAACTACCCTTCCATTTAAAGTTGGCACACCCTAACCCATTTATCGTGAATCTATCACGCTCTTAGGAACCCAAAATCTATTTGAGCTCCTAGGGTTAATTAGGTATTCCTTAGGGATAACCTCCCTAGATACCTTCCTAATGACCCTCCTAGGCTTGTTAGCCTTGGTCATTGTGGTCTTACCAAGGTTGACTCTAGAGGTAACTCCTCTTGCAACCTTCTTAGTGGCCACCCTAGGTTTCCTAGAAACCCTAGCCACTAGGCACAAACCTTGGTCAACTCTAGGGATGACTTCCCTATTGACCTTGGTCTTCCTAGACCTAGTTTGTGTTCCATAGTCAAATGAAACACTATGATAGGTTTCCTTGGATGAATTTTGTTTCCTAGGTCTTGATTTTTGACCATTTGACCCTAGGCTTTGACTTCTAGACCCTAAATGTTGACCTCTTGACCCTTGAAATTGATTTTGCATTTTTGCAAGGGTCTTCTCCATCTTTTCAAGCCTTGACCTCAAGACTTGATTTTCCTTTTCTAATTGCCCAATTTTTGAATTTTGATCTAATCCTTGGGCATGGTTCTTTCTAGGCATATGCCTAGTCCATTTAGGGTTGAGACCTAGATGCTCTTGTACCTTTCTAATGGTCTCCCTAGGTAGGATTTGTCTAGAATTGTTTGACCTAGGGTTGTCCTTAGGTAAAATATTTCTAGGGATATTAGTCCCAAATTTCTCATTCTTCCTAAAGTTGACTTTCTTGGCTCCTAAACAATATTCATTGTTTCTAGCATGCTTTTCATGATAGATAGCAAGTGAATTGAAATTCCTAGCATGCTTTTTAACATTTAAATTGGAAAAAACATTATTTAGATATACCTTAGGGTTTGCCTTAGAGGCTCCCCCTACTTGTGATGCTCCCCTTTGCCCCTTCTTTTCCCCCTTTGGGCATTGATTCCGGTAATGTCCCGGTAGTCGGCACTTGAAGCAAGTGATTTGTTCCTTGCTTTTCTTGGTGGGAACACCGGCTTCATTGACTTTTGGCACCGGTGGACTCTTCTTGATTCTTTTAGGAAATTTACTTTTGTAATGTCCTACCTCCCTACACTCAAAACAAATTATGTGATTTTTATTTGAATCTACATTGCTTGAGTTACCTAGGGTATTTGTGGTGGTAGGTGCCGGAGTTGGAGCTTCTTCATCTTGACTGGATGTGGAAGGCTCTTCTTGGGGTTGCTCCGATGTAGATGTTCTAATCCCCTCCCTCTCAATCCTAGAGGTTGAGGTTTCTTCTAATTCTACCTCTTCCACTACTTCTCCCTCCTCGGATGTCGAACACTCCTCGACCTCCGAATCCTCACTTTCTTGTGATGATGAACTCTCTTCCTCATTGTAACGCCCGCCCTTATCTGCTCTCAGGGCGGCGCTACTTGACCCCTTTTTTTTTCTTTTAAAACATAATACACATGGATCATTTCACCATTTACTTAAGCATGTTATCATGGCATAAACCTTCTTTTCTACATGCATCACCTATCTTATTCATAGTTAGCATGTTACCATATCTTATCTCATTTCATAACATGCCCATCATAAGGATCCATTCGTGAGTTCTATCATATCAACTTTCTTAAGTAATTGAACAATAACATAACTAAGCAACATCCAGCATGGTACTAATAATTCACAAGTCTTATAAGCGGAAGCAATGTCTTAAGTTGTTAATTGAGCATATAAATATAAGCAGATAGTAATAGGGTCTTTCTCCACCATGCCACTATCACACACACTGGGCCCTTCCTGCTACTTCCTCTAGTTCAGGTTTCCTTGATCTGCAGTATATGGACAACATAAACTATAAGCATAAAGCTTAGTAAGATTCTTGCCTACTCACAAAAACCATGAACGTCATCAAGCAATTAGAAACATAAGCATGCTAGCATAAATGGCCTAAGTATTCCATAGTAACACTAATCAACAACATACCACGTAATGAAAACTAAGCATGGCATAGAGTTTACATCAGCATGCTAAGCATAATTAAAACCAAGCAGGGCATAATCTAAACATAAGCATTCACGATATAAATCTTAGACATGCAGGAAGTACATAAACCCAAATGTTCTTACTATAAGCATCATAACTTAGTAAAATCTAACATGCTTAAAGGACATAATCATAAGCATTTTTAACTTGAGCATAAACCTTTGTAATGACATAAATCCTAAACATGCATAAGGCACATAATCACAAGTATTCTTAAACTACTGTAAGCATCATAACTTCATAGAGTCTAACATGCATAAAGGACATAATCATAAGCATTTTTAACTTGAGCATAAACATTTATAATGACATAAATCCTAAACATGCATAAGGCACATAATCACAAGTATTCTTAAACTACTGTAAGCATCATAACTTCATAGAGTCTAACATGCATAAAGGACATAATCATAAGCATTTTTAACTTGAGCATAAACATTTATAATGACATAAATCCTAAACATGCATAAGGTACATAATCACAAGTATTCTTAAACTACTGTAAGCATCATAACTTCATAGAGTCTAACATGCATAAAGGACATAATCATAAGCATTTTTAACTTGAGCATAAACATTTATAATGACATAAATCCTAAACATGCATAAGGTACATAATCACAAGTATACTTAAACTACTGTAAGCATCATAACTTCATAGCATCTAAAATGCATAAAGGACGAGTTCGTAAGCATTCATAATCTTTAACATAAGCATACACAATTTCATAAAAGTCTTTTCTTTTCAAAACATATACATATAGATACTTCAACATCATCATAACTTGTTTGGGGGGCCCCAGATTAAGTACCACATAATGCGCGTTCCCTAATAGGCTGGGGTAGCGAGCCACCAGACCTACCAAAGCAAGACCTCTTACGTCTTACCAGGGCAAGACCTCTTACGTCTTCTTATGTCCCTATGGATTTGATTAACGGCCACCTGACGGGTCGGGTACTTAACCTCTTACAAAGTAAAATACTTAATTCCTTTCTTTTATTGTCATATTATAAAGAATGCTCTTGATCCCCAACATAAAAAGGGAAGCATCTTAATCTTATCTTATCATAAGGAGAGCTCTTGATCCCTACTTGAAAGGGAAGCATCTCCATTTTATCTTATCTTAAGGAGAGCTCTTGATCCCTACTTGAAAGGGAAGCATCTCCATCTTATCATAATGAAGCATATCTTATCATAAGGACACATGCATTCATAACATAAGAGTTAAATCCTAAAGTAAAACATGTTCATCACCTAAGCATATTTCATGGCACATTACATCATAACATGAAGCCTATTTCTTTGGCATATTCATGGCATATTAAATCACAAAGCATGTTCATCACCTAAGCATATTTCATGGCACATTACATCATAAACATGTAGCATGTTTCCTAGGCATATTCATGGCATATTAAATCATAAAAACATGTTCATCACCTAAGCATATTTCATGGCAAATTACATCATAACATGAAGCCTATTTCTTTGGCATATTCATGGCATATTAATCACAAAGCATGTTCATCACCTAAAACTCCTACATGAGGCATACAACACCCCCTAGTTCCCTTAGAAGCCTTTTTCTTGCAACCCTAACCCTAGTTTCCTTGGTTGGCCGAAACTTGTGAAGGGCTCAAGCTTGGGTTTGTCCCCTAAAACTCATTCATGAAGCCTCATAACCTATCATAGCATCATTAGAAATATTTTTCATGCAACCCTAACCCTAATTTCATGGGTTGGCCGAAACTTGTGAAGGGCTCAAGCTTGGGTTTGTCCCCTAAAACTCATTCATGAAGCCTCATAACCTATCATAGCATCATTAGAAATATTTTTCATGCAACCCTAACCCTAATTTCATGGGTTGGCCGAAACTTGTGAGGGGCTCAAGCTTGGGTTTGTCCCCTAAAATTCATTCATGAAGCCTTATAGTATCCTTAGAAATATTTTTCATGCAACCCTAACCCTAATTCCATGGGTTGGTCGAAACTTGTAGGGTTAAGATCTTTGGATTTTTATCACCTAAATCTATTCATGTAGGCATATATCATAACCTAACTTCATAAGGGGGAGCTCTCCATGAAACCCTAACCCTAAACCCTTGGTGGCCGAAATATATAGGGTTAAAACCCTTGGACTTTTGTTACCTAAAGATCCCTACTTGGAGCATACAACATATAAAAGGTTTCCCTAATAGCATATTTCATGAATCCTAGCCCAAGACTTAGTTGGCCAAAACATATAAAGCTCCAAACTTCATATTTCTTTCATGTAATTCATCCTACAAAACTAATATACTGCAGGTGAGGAAATCTTACATCCTTCGCTTTGCTTTTTAGTTGGAAGATGACCTAATGGAAGCCAACCCTAGCCTTCTTCTTGCTTGGAGGAACTTCGGCCAAAGGTGCAAATGGAGAGGGGGAGCAAGGTGGTTTCGGTGAGGATGAAGAGGAGAGGAAGAAGTGGCCAAATGGGAACTTCCTTCTTCTTTATAAAGGGAGGAAGGGAAGTTCCTCTTTTCTTTTCCATGCCCCTTCATTTACCCTCATCACCCTTATCTATAATTCCCCTCTTCTCTTAATGATATGATCCTATTGGGCTTATGGTTAGTGGGTGCATCTATAGGGCTTGGCTATCTCTAGAGGTTTGGGGTTCAATTCTTAGGCCTTGCATCTCTTTTTGGCTATTTCCTTTTATTTTCGGAAAACCCCCATAAAGCCCATTATCGTAAAGCCAAAAATCCTCGTAAAATTGCTGGAGACTTTTTACGGGCACTAATCCAATTATCAAAGTCACACATTAGAAAATGCATCATTCTACCTTTCCAATACGCGAAGTCTTCACGGTCGAAGGAAGGCGGAACGTTGATGTCGTCACCCAATCTCTCCTTGAATTCCATCTTGTTCCTCTAGCGTCTTGACTCTGGGTTGTTAATCCGTAGAAGAGCCCCGGGCTCTGATACCAATTGTAGGAGATTTGAGGCCGCTAGAGGGGGGTGAATAGCGTCGTGTGATGGTTCGATGATGGAATTCTTTCGCGTTTGATCATCTACAATCTTGTTAGCACAGCGGAATAGTAATAACAAATAAATACAACAAGATACACAATCACAACACGGTCATATAACGTGGTTCAGAACCGAATGGTTCATACTCCACGGATCGAGCTCTAAAGAGCTCTAGTGAAGCACATGCACTCACTAATCACAAACAACTCCTTCATCACACAAGTCAGAGGTGGAAAAACCTCGTACAAGAATTACACTAAGTAATACAAGAGATACAAGCTAATACAAGTAAGAAATACAATGCAAGTAAAGAAAAACACTTTACAAAAGCACTTTGGTTGCTTGATCTTCGGTTTCCTTGGACTAGCCTTGAAGGACTGGAAGAGCACCAACAATTCCCCTTCAAATCGCCCAAGAAAACCACTGCTTGAGCCTTCCACGAACAACTACTTTTATCCTCCATCGAGCTAGATTTTCGCCTGGCAGTCGACTGCCATAAGTCACTAGTCGACTGCCAACACTGTAGCTGTGAGACAACGGCTCAATCCATGTTAGACAAGTTCCAACGGTACTCTCACTAGTCGACTGCCAACATTGGCAGTCGACTGCCAACGCCCGTAGTCGATTGCCCAGTCGGCTACGGAGCATTCTGTACTCGCAACTCAACTAGCAGTCGACTGACATCCCTTGGCAGTCGACTGCTGTCAACATCAGTCGACTACTTCAATGAGCAGTCAACTGCCAGAGCAATTTCAGCTCTTAAACGGTAGTCGAACTCAAGTCGACTCACAATAGTCGAACCGGCCATAATGCCAGTCGACTGCCAACCTCAAAGATGAGGTTTTAACCCAAGTATAGTGTCCCCATACTTGCTAGACCACCCTTAGCCTAGACCTAAGCCTTCTAGCCACCTCCATCAGCCTTACGCCTCTCGGATCCCTCCAAGTCATCCATGACTTGTTCATCCATCGCGCTAGCCTTCAGGTGCTTCCATCGGCTATGTCATGCTAACGGTGTCTACACCGCCAAGGCACATTGGACTTACGCCGCCAAGACTCCGCTTGGACTTTACGCCGCCAATATCAAACCCCTTGGACTTCTCAAATGCCAAGACTCAAGCTTGGACTTTCCCTTGCCAAACCATGTTGGACTTTCCATGCCAAGACCCATGCTTGGACTTTCCCTTGCCAACCCATGTTGGACTTTCCATGCCAAGCCCCATGCTTGGACTTTCCTTGTGCCAAGTACTCAAGACTTGGACTTTCCATGCCAAGTACCCATGACTTGGACTTTACCTTGCCAAGACCCATGCTTGGACTTTCCCATAATCACATGGTCAATCCCTAGTCAACCATCAAAGACTCCCTCGAGTCAAACTCGAGTTTAGTCAATTAGAACCTGGGTCGATTGTATAAACAATCTCCCCAAAACATTAACCGACATCAATGTCAAACATACTATGTCAAACATCAAAACATCACTCGAGTTAAACTCGAGTCTGGTCAATCGTGACCTGGGCCGATTGCACCAACACACCACCTTTGCTCCTCCTTGTTTCTTCTTCTTCTTGCCTTTCGGCTTAGAAGTAGAAACCTTATGAGCAACCATGACCTGAGCCTGAGCAAGCCTTTCCGTCGACTAGAGAATGATATCGACCTGGGTTTCCCCATCGATCTCAGCTCCAAGGACTTCCAGCTCATTTGCAGGCTTAGGAGGACACTCTTCGAAGAGTACATACTTATACTCCTTAGCAGTTAAGACAATATCTAGATTCTTTTCCAATCAACATTATTTGGGGACAGTAAGTTTATTTTCCTTTAGTATCATAGCAAGTGGACTGAAAGTCAATTTTGAAAATCCTAAGAATCACATAGATCATTACTTTAGATTTCAAAAAATTATGATTCCTCAAACAATAAAACTTTAAAATCAACCAATACCTCAAAACACCGAGAATATCGTATGCCACGATAGTGTGGACGTATACGAATTCTACATTTGTAAGAGGAGGGTTTACCCATTAATTTTACTATCTTGTCAACCTAACTTTTTGACAAGTAAAATTAATAGTTGGTTTCTCTTCGGCCCTACAAATAAAAGAAGTGACTTCGATGGGGAGGATACTTATATTTGTATCTAAGTGTTCACCATTACTTGGTACCAAGGTAATTATCTCGGGTTATGTGCCTTACGATGGGGAAGTACACACGCTCCTTAATAATTTTTTATAACCATATTCGACCTTGTGATCCACAAACAAACTCATCCGATGGGGAGGAAGGCACTCAGAGCCGACGCGCAAGTTTGTTTACATCACTTGTCAAATCATAATGGAGGCCGTGGGAATTTATAAAAATATCCCTCTCCCGCTTAGTAATTTGAAATTGAGGAATTTTCCTAGCCTACGACATGCATATCAAACAAAAAGCAATAAATATGAAAAATAAATTATTTTCCAACTATTATGGCTTTTGTCTTCAATATGTCTCCCGTCGCATCGTCTTCTCGTCCGCTCTTCCTACGCCATGTACGAGCCATCCGGAGATCCAAACCGAGACTAAAATCTATTTTAATTTACATCCATCGATCCTATACTCCACGAGGGAGTGTACATGAAATATAGATCGAAAGTAAACTAAAATAAAAAGAGTGGCTAAACAATGTCGTATCTAATTTTCAAAAAATTAAATACTAGCCTCATCAATCCCGAGGATTCAACAAAATATACTATTACACACATACAATCACATACACACATATGGCCATAATAGTCGGATCTTATGCCTGCAACCAAAGAGTTAACCTATGCATATCCTACTATTATTCGGCACATATAATATATGAAAAGTGCATAAAAATTAACCGAATCCTAAACACACAAAACCGGAAACCTTGGCTCTGATACCAATTGAAGGTTTGGTTTCATTGATCCGTGAGGGAAAACTTCGCTTCCCACTTCACCTCGGTTGTTTGTTCATGGCGATCCCATCGATGTCCCCGGATTAAAAAAAATTTAATCCTAGACAAAAGGGATTGCTCAAAAAATCAAGTCATCGTCGTGCTATTCGTTTAGAGAGGTCACTTGAACAAACTTGTTGTTCAAGCGACCAACCTCTATTCTACGAGTAGCCGTGGAATAGACGATGTCCAGATCGCCGGCTTTTATATTTATGTTCGGGATCCAAGTATTATTTAGCCACAAACAGAATTTATCATGCTCATAATTGGAAAAACAAATACAAGCAAGTAACAAAAGAGAATAGAGAATAGATATACCTCTCGATCTTCTAATGTATGACCTTCCTCCTTTCGGACGTCGTGTGGGCGACGATCTACCAAAAGTTGAAGCTCCTAGATCGCTAATCTTCCTTCCTTGCTCATTCTGAGCAAGAGGAAGAATAGAAATAAAGCTCTATTCCTTCTTTCAACCAACCAACAACCTCCAAGGATGGAGCTTTGCCGCCGGCCAAGAAGGAAGAAGAGATTAAGGGTTATCGGCCAAAAGCTTCAAGGGAGGACCCTAAACCTTTGTTCCACCGGCCAAGGAGAAGGAGAAGAGGGAGTTTGGACACCAGCCAAGGGCTGGAAGAGCTTCAAGGGGCGCCGCCAGCTTGAGGAAGAAGGAGAAGTCAAGGAAAACTTTCCTTATTAGGTGCTTCCCAAGCCCAAACCCTAGCTCCTCTTCTTGCCGCCAACTCCAAAACCCTACCTCCTCTTGATTGATTCTCCATGCCAACCCCTTGTGCTCCTTTAATAGAGTTAGGGATAAGCCTCCTTTTAATCTCCACCATTGGTTCTAGGGATTTAATCTCAATCGTCGGATCTAGAGTTTTAATCTCAACCATCGGATCTAGAGATTTAATCTCTACCTTTGGATCTAGAGTTTTGTTTCTATCCATTGGATCTAAGCTTCATGAGGTGTTAATAGGCTACATTAGGGACCATGAGGAGTAGTTGGATCTTGGCCATCCATGGATCAAGCCTACATAAAGTCCGAACCATTAATGATAATCCAATCCACTAAAGGATTATCATTGATCTACCTCACCAACCCCCATAAGATAATATGGGCTCCATATATTATTTGTACATTTTCTCCCCGTGTTTAAGATCTCGAATATCCGTCGATTAATTAATTTACTGACCATTAATTAATCAACATCTAACTCCATGAGTAGTACTACTCAACCTTTTCATCATGCCGGACCAAGTCCACTTGCAGGGTTTACATGATGAACCTTATGAGCTCCTCAAGGGGATATCATCATCCTAATATATAGGACATGGTTTCCTCCTATAATCAACGACACACCATATAAATAATATCATTTCCCAACTTACCGAGCCTATCGATTTAATCTATAAATCTCGCCAATTGGTAAATCAAAGAGATGAATACTAAGTATATGTGCCCGTTATTATATCGGGATTAAGAGCATGTACAAAATAATATCTGAGGTCCGATTCGATTATGTAGTCAGCAATAAATCGAATCACCTCTAAGTCGGTCCTGCTCAATACACACAAAGTGCACTAGTGTGATTCTATGGTCAAGAAAAACCAATACCAAATCACACTACAACCATTCCGATGGTTTGTCCAAAGCCATCTCGGTCGTGAGCCTTTACTTATACTTTACAAGGAGCCGATAACATGGTCTCCCGTGTGACACCACACATCATGTTATCTACAATGTAATGTATTAGACAATTGTTGGTGCAATCGGCCCAGGTCATGATTGACCAGGACTCGAGTTTAACTCGAGTGATGTTTTGATGTTTGACAAAGTATGTTTGACAAAGTATGTTAGACATAGGATTGACATTGATGTTGGACATTGATGTCGGTTAATATGTTGGGGAGATTGTTTATACAATCGACCCAGGTTATAATTGACTTGATGGTTGACCAGGGTTGACCATGTGATTATGGGAAAGTCCAAGCATGGGTCTTGGCAAGGGAAAGTCCAAGTCATGGGTACTTGGCATGGAAAGTCCAAGTGGGACACTTGGCAATTGGGAAAGTCCAAGTCTTGAGCACTTGGCATGAGAAGTCCAAGCATGGGTCTTGGCAAATGAGAAGTCCAAGCATGGGTCTTGGCAAATGGAAAGTCCAAGCATGGGTCTTGGCATGGAAAGTCCAACATGGGTTGGCAAGGGAAAGTCCAAGCTTGAGTCTTGGCATTTGAGAAGTCCAAGGGGATTGATATTGGCGGCGTAAGTCCAATGTGCCTTGGCGGTGTAGACACCGTTAGCATGACATAGCCGATGAAAGCACCTGGAAGCTAGCGCGATGGATGAACAAGTCATGGATGACTTGGAGGGATCTGAGAGGCGTGAGGCTGATGGAGGTGGCTAGAAGGCTTAGGTCTAGGCTAAGGGTGGTCTAGCAAGTATGGGGGCACCATACTTGGGTTAAAACCTCATTCTTCGGCGCTCATGGGAAGCCGATCGGTGACGTGTCGACTCGATCGGCCGGAGATGTGATCATTGCGGTCATGCGAAATCGCGAAGCGCTCCGTATGGCCGTAGGCGATCGACTACGAGCGTTAGCGATCGGCCAATGTTGGCGATCGGTAAGAGTCCCGTTGGAATTTGTCCAACGTGGATTGAGCCGTTGTCTCACAAGCTCTGATGTTGGCATTGGTGGTGATTTATAGCGTCGCAGCGGAAATCGGCCCGGCGAGATAAAAGGAAGCTGTTCATGGAGATTGCGGCATCAGTTCTTGGGGAGCTTTCTTGAGGCGATTTGAAGGCGATTTGCAGGTGCATTTCAGGGCCCTTCAACCTCATCCAAGCAACCACCAAGCAAAGCGCTCAAACCCTAGTTTTGTGAAGCGTTCTTTACATTTCCTTTGTATTTGCTTGTATTTCTTTAGATTATTGTTGTAATCTTGTGTACGAGGTTTCTCCACCTCCGACTTGTTGTCGAGAAGGAGTTTATTGATTAGTGATTGCATTGGCATCGCTAGAGCTCGTTAGAGCTCAATCCGTGGAGTAGGAACCGTGTGGTTCCGAACCACGTTATATGATCGTGTTGTGATTGTGTGTCTTGTTATATTTATTTGTTATTACTATTCCGCTGTGCTAACAAGATTGTAGACGATCAAACGCGAAAGAATTCCATCTACGTACGGTTACACGCTATTCACCCCCCCCTCTAGCGGGCGTCAAATTCCCAACAAGTGGTATCAGAGCCTGGTGGCTCTTCAACGGATTAACAACCGGGAGCAATACGCTAGAGGGTAAAGATGGAATTTCAAGACAAGCTAGGTTGGGACATCAACACACCGGTCCCGTACTCATTATATGGACAAGAAGGCTTCGATTCTTGGAAGAGAAGAATTGAAGATTTTTTGATGATGAGGGACTTCGAGGAATGGTCTCTATTAATGCAAGGATTTGAGTATCCTAGAGGACCAAAAGGTGGTTTCCTCAAGAAAAAGAGATGGAGTGAAGATCAACTCCAAAGATTCGAGAAAAACAAAAAGGTAATCAAATTCATTTTTGATTTAATTCCAAATGAATTCTTGTGTAGCCTAGGTGAATGCATGGATGCTAAGGAGCTATGGAGCGATTTGGCAAAGCTCCATGAAAGCCCATCAATGGTCCAAGAGGAAGAGACCGAAGAGGCTAATGCATCATCTTCACAAGGAAGTGAGAACTTGGAGGTTGAGAGATCATCAACATCCAAAGAGGAAGAGGAAGTAGAATCGGAAGTTGATAGGGAGTCAATTTCCGGGTTGGGGGAGGAAGTGGAAAAAGCATCCACCTCAAGGATTGAGGGGGAGGAGAGAACTTCCATACCGGAGCAACAAGAAGAAGCTTCAACATCCAATCAAGATGAGGAAGCTCAAAATACAACTCCGGCACCTACCACCGAACTAGGTAACTCAAACACATCAATCTCAAATAAAAATAATATCATGTGCTTTGAGTGTAGGGAATTTGGGCACTACAAGAGCAAGTGCCCAAAGAAGATTAGGAAAGCTCCACCGGCTCCAACAGTCAAGGATGTCGGTTCCCCAAATATCAAGAGCAAGGAGCATATCATATGCTTCAAGTGCAACTCAAGGGGACATTATAGGAATCAATGTCCTAGGGGAAGCAAAAAGACCAAAAAGGGAGCTACACATGTAGGGGGAGCCTCTAGGGCAAACCCTAAGGTATATTTCAATAATGCACCTTCTTTAGTTAATAGGCAAAGGCATGCTAGGAATTTAAATTCTCTTGCAATTTATGAAAAGCATGCTAATAGGAATAAATATTTTTGCTTAGGAGCTAAAAGTGTCCATTTTAGTAATAAGGAGAAATTTGGGACTAATGTCCCTAGAAAAACCATACCTAGTGAATCTATTAAGAAAATACAAGAACATCTAGGTTTTAATCCAAAATGGACTAGGCATATGCCAAGAAAGTCAAATGCCCAAGATTTAAATCAAGATTCTAAAATTGGGAAATTAGAATTAGAGAACCAAGCCTTAAGGTCAAGGCTTGAAAAACTTGAAAAGACCCTTAGGAATATACAAAATCAATTTAAAGGGTCTAGTGGTCAAAATCAAGGGTCCAATAGTCACAGTCAACACTTAGGACCTAAGAGTCAAAAGTCAACCAAGGGCAAGAAAGGTTTGGGTCACAAACCTAAGCCTAAGGTGGCTTATCATTGTGTTCCATTTGACTATGGAACACAAACTAGGTCTAGGAAGACCAAGGTCAATAGGGAAGTCATCCCTAGAGTTGACCAAAGGATATGCCTAGTGGCTAGGGTTTCTAGGAAACCTAAGGTGGCCACTAAGAAGGTTGTTAGGGAGGCAATCCCTAAGGTTAACCTAGGCAAGACCCAAATGACCAAGGCTAATAAGCCTAGGAAGGTCATTAGGAAGGTATCTAGGGAAGTTATCCCTAAGGAATATCTAAGTAATCCTAGGAGTTCAAATCGTTTTTGGGTTCCTAAGAGCGTGATTGATTCACGCTAAGATGGGTTTAGGGTGTGTCAACCTTGATTGGATGGGTAGTTAACTCAACCATAACAAAGGTGACACTTTAGGTTATTTTCAAGGTTATGGTTACCTTGAAAATACATTTGAGTTTTTAATCCTAAAAGATTTTAGGATATGCCAATGTTAATTATGAAGTTTGATAAAATGATCATTTTGGCACAATTTAGGTTTAGAAGTTGGTGTGCCATTTTGGGTTTTGGCACACTAGGGAGATTAGGTTAATATGGCAAAATATGTTTAATCCTAACAAATGGCAATTAATATTAAAATTTAGGTGTTATTATACCTATATATTTTATATGCCATGATTTGTTTGCCATATGTCATGACATGACATCATGTTTACTTTTATCATCTAAATGTCATGATCATGCTTAGGATTAAGATATTAAATGTCATGTGTTTTTAGATTTCATCATATGCCATGACATCATGATCATTGGCCATGATTTATTTTTCTATTATTATGCCATGATCATTTTCATGCATCTAAATTGATTAAAATTGATTTAAGGACTATGGCATGACTTGGAGTCCCATTTATAAGGGAATCAAGTAGAGTTGCCTTAGAAAAATGCATGAAACCCTAGGTTAAGAGAACAAAACCCACATCTCACATCCAATTGACATGTATGTGTATTTATACACCCTAGATACATGTGAGATGCTAGGATATGAGTTGAGTTCAAGGTGCATAGTTTTTGCATCTAGTTGAACCAAAACTCATCTAATTTTATTGGTGGATCATTGGGAAAGCTTGTGTACAAGTCATGTACATAGAGCCCAAGGAATATGATCCAAAATAAGGTTTTGAAAACATTTTAAAATCATTTTGACAAACCTTGGTGAAGTCTATCTTTTGATAGCAATCACCATTGATGAGATTGATACAAAGTGAGCTTAAACTTTAAAGTTTTTAGTCACTTTTGGATTTTGTATCAATTTCACTATTTTATGGGTAAAATATTTTCAAAACATTTTTCACCCATTGTTTTGGTCATAAGTATTATACGTATCAAATTTCGTGATTTTTCGATGTACGTATAATTATTTATGAATTTTTGAATTTCGTTCTGATAGTTGGAATTCAGGAATTTATTTACCGATCATTGCCACTTGGTGGATCGATGATGAGTGGCGATCGTGATTCGTCAAGTCGATCATTGCCAGGTCTGATTTCGGGTTAACAAGGTTTGTTTAGCCCGTGTTCAGCTATGGTAAAGGTTCCTAACTACTCCTAACCCTAAGATATGCTTTGGGAAGCATTATGAAGGGTGAAAATCCATTGGATATGGATTAGGAGTTGTGTTAGGTTAAAGTATCAAATTTAGGGTGAGTAAAAGTTCTATGTTGAACTTAGAACCTTAATTTTGATGGTTTAGAGTTCCTATTGGCTTAGGGGCTTTCCAAGGACATTGTTGGTGCAATGGTCAAGGGGGAGCAAGCCTTTAGGGGGAGGTATCCATCTTGGGATGATGGATGTTTTTTTATGGGGAGAATGTTATCAATTGAAAATTGATGGGTGTTTGATACCCAATTTGGAAATTGGGAGAGTGAGATAGGAGTGCCTCTCTTGAGTGATATGGGACTTGTCACTAGGAAGATGGTAGACATCCTAGGTATTTTTGATCAAGGGGGACATTGTAAGATCTCATTGGGACATGAGACATTGACCTCCTTGGAGAGAAAACCTTTTTGATGTTAGTCAAAAAGGGGGAGAATGTTTGGGGGAGAACATTAGGTTTACATTTTCACTTGAATGTTTGGGGGAGAACATTTGGTGAGTGTTTACCAAATTTGGGATAATTGGTAAAGGATTTGAGTTAGTGCTCTAACTCATGATTTGTTTGGTTTTTGTCAAACATCAAAAAGGGGGAGATTGTTGGTGCAATCGGCCCAGGTCACGATTGACCAGACTCGAGTTTGACTCGAGTGATGTTTTGATGTTTGACAAAGTATGTTAGACATAGGATTGACATTGATGTTGGACATTGATGTCGGTTAATATGTTGGGGAGATTGTTTATACAATCGACCCAGGTTATAATTGACTTGATGGTTGACCAGGGTTGACCATGTGATTATGGGAAAGTCCAAGCATGGGTCTTGGCAAGGGAAAGTCCAAGTCATGGGTACTTGGCATGGAAAGTCCAAGTGGGACACTTGGCAATTGGGAAAGTCCAAGTCTTGAGCACTTGGCATGAGAAGTCCAAGCATGGGTCTTGGCAAATGAGAAGTCCAAGCATGGGTCTTGGCAAATGGAAAGTCCAAGCATGGGTCTTGGCATGGAAAGTCCAACATGGGTTGGCAAGGGAAAGTCCAAGCTTGAGTCTTGGCATTTGAGAAGTCCAAGGGGATTGATATTGGCGGCGTAAAGTCCAAGCGGAGTCTTGGAGGCGTAAGTCCAATGTGCCTTGGCGGTGTAGACACCGTTAGCATGACATAGCCGATGAAAGCACCTGGAAGCTAGCGCGATGGATGAACAAGTCATGGATGACTTGGAGGGATCTGAGAGGCGTGAGGCTGATGGAGGTGGCTAGAAGGCTTAGGTCTAGGCTAAGGGTGGTCTAGCAAGTATGGGGGCACCATACTTGGGTTAAAACCTCATTCTTGAGGTTGGCAATGACTAGCATTATGGCGGTTCGATCACGGAGTCGACTTCGAGTTCGATTGCGGTTGAGAGCTTTATAGCTTCGATCGCTCATGGGAGCGATCGGTAGCCGGCAATGATCGCGCTAAGGGATGGCACGATCACGGCCGAAGTCATGAGCATTGAAGCGCTCCGTGAGCCGATCGGGCGGTCGACTACGGGCGTTAGCCGATCGCCAATGTTGGCGATCGATCGGTAAGAGTCCCGTTGGAATTTGTCCAACGTGGATTGAGCCGTTGTCTCACAAGCTACAGTGTTGGCAGTCGACTGGTGATTTATGGCAGTCGGCTGCCAGGCGGAAATCCAGCCCGACGCGAGATAAAAGGAAGCTGTTCGTGGAGATTGCGGCATCAGTTCTTGGGGAGCTTTCTTGAGGCGATTTGAAGGCGATTTGCAGGTGCATTTCAGGGCCCTTCAACCTCATCCAAGCAACCACCAAGCAAAGCGCTCAAACCCTAGTTTTGTAAAGTGTTCTTTACATTTCCTTTGTATTTGCTTGTATTTCTTTAGATTATTGTTGTAATCTTGTGTACGAGGTTTCTCCACCTCCGACTTGTTGTCGAGAAGGAGTTTATTGATTAGTGATTGCATTGGCATCGCTAGAGCTCGTTAGAGCTCAATCCGTGGAGTAGGAACCGTGTGGTTCCGAACCACGTTATATGATCGTGTTGTGATTGTGTGTCTTGTTATATTTATTTGTTATTACTATTCCGCTGTGCTAACAAGATTGTAGACGATCAAACGCGAAAGAATTCCATCTACGTACGGTTACACGCTATTCACCCCCCCTCTAGCGGGCGTCAAATTCCCAACAACAATATGCATAACCATAAAAATATGCAAATAATGATTATGTGATTCTTATTTCAAAATAAAGATGTTCATACAAAAGATAGACTTTTCAGTATACATCCCAACACATATTTGGTTGGTGTACATGTATTCTATCTCGGATCTCATGGCCTCTAGCTATTTCTCAGAATCTGGGTTCATCATAGCTTCCTGATAGGAGGTAGGCTCATTCTCAATGAGCATAACGTCATCATGGTTAGACAAGAGAAATGAGTATCTCTCAGGCTGACGACGTACCCTATCAGACCTCCGAAGAGGTAGGTCTACCTGAATAGGTTGTTGTTCCACAACTCTTTGTGCAATAATCTCATCACCCACAACACTTTGTGGTTCCTGTTCAACCTCCATTAAGGCCTCAGTGCTATGGTCTTTATCTTGAATTTCTTCAAGATCGAATGTACTCCCACTAGTTTTTCTAGAAATAAAATCCCTTTCTAGAAATACCCCAGTCTTTGCCACAAACACTTTGTGTTGACTGGGAATGTAGAAGTAATATCCCTTCGTTTCCTTGGAATATCCAACAAAATATCACTTATTGGATTTGGGTCCCAGTTTGTCTGAGACTTGACGTCGAACGTAAGCCTCACAACTTCAAATCCTCATGAAAGACATCTTGGAATTTGTCCCTATCCATATCGTATATGGTGTCTTTATCACAACCTTGGATGGTACACGGTTAAGTGTGAAGGTTGTTGTGTCTAGAGCATATCCTCAAAAGGATATAGGAAGATCTGTGTGACTCGTCATAGATCGTACCATATCTAATAGGGTACGATTCCTCCTTTCGGATACACCATTCCACTGTGATGTTCCAGGAGGAGTGAGTTGGGATAGAATCCCACACTCAGCTAGATAGTCACGAAACTCATGGCTAAGGTATTCACCACCTCGATCTGATCGAAGTATCTTAATACTCTTGCCAAGCTGGTTTTGTACTTCATTCTTGAATGCTTTGAACTTTTCAAAGGATTTTGACTTATGTGTCATCAGATACACATAACCATATCTACTGAAGTCATCAGTAAATGCAATGCAGTATCTATAACCCCACCTCTAGCAGCAACATTGAAAGGGCCACATACATCACTATGTATAAGTCCTAACAAGTCTATTGCTCTCTCGCTGTGTCCACTAAAGGGAGTCTTGGTCATCTTGCCTAGAAGGCAAGACTCGCATGTCTCATATAATTCAAAATCAAATGAGTCCAGCAGCCCATCCTTATGGAGCTGGGATAAACGACTCTCATTTATGTGACCTAAGCGACAATGCCAGAGATAGGTTTGGTTCAACTCATTTGACTTGAACCTTTTGGTACTTATGTTATAGATGGGGTTCTCTAAGTCTAGAATGTAGAGTCCGTTCATCAGAGGTGCACTACAATAGAACATATCATTTAAATAAACTGAACAATATTTGTTCTTTATTATAAATGAAAAGCCTTTCTTGTCTAAACAAGAAACTAAAATTATGTTCTTAGTCAGAGCAAGCACATAACAACATTCATCTAGTTCTAGTACAAGCCCAGAGGGCAGAGATAGAAAATAAGTTTCTATAGCAACAGCAGCAACCCTTGCTACATTGCCTACTCGTAGGTCCACCTCGCCCTTCGTCAATGCCTTGCTATTTCTCAGCGCCTGCACATTAGTACAAATGTGAGATGCACATCCAGTATCTAATATCCATGATGAAGAAATAGATAGATTGACTTCTATGACATATATACCTGAAGTAGAAGTCTCACTTCTCTTCTTCTTAAGATCTTCCAGGTATGCTTTGCAGTTACACTTCCAGTGTCCAACTTTCTTACAGTGGAAGCAAGTCTCTTCCTTGGGCCCCCCTCCTTTTGGTTTCAGTGCCTTACCTTTGCCCTTGGCTTGGGACTTTCCCTTACCTTTAGGCTTGCCCTTGCCTTTATTCTTTTGCACCATCAAAATGGAGTCATGTTTTCCCTTCTTAAGGTTGAGCTTAGCAGTTCTCAACATGCTGAGCATCTCAGGCAATGGCTTATCAATTTCATTCATGTTATAATTCATGACAAATTGATTATAGCTTTCTGGCAAGGATTGCAAGATCAAGTCAGTGGCCAGTTCTTGGCCTAGTGGGAATCCCAACCTCTGTATGTTTTCTATGTACCCAATCATCTTGAGTACATATGGACCTACAAGAGTTCCGTCATGCATCTTGGACTGAAACAATGCCTTAGAGATCTCGTATCTCTCATGCCTTGCTTGTCCTTGATACAGTTGACGAAGATGTTCAACCATATCAAAAGCATTCATGAACTCGTGTTGCTTCTGAAGCTCAGAGTTCATGGTCGCGAGCATGGGGCATGACACATCTAATGCATCATCTTGATGCTTCTTGTAAGCATCTCGGTCAGCTCGCGAGGCAGTGGCAGGAGGTGCCTCCGGAATGGGCTGCTCCAGAACATACAATTTTCTTTCTTGGGTGAGAATGATTCTTAGATTCCTGTACCAGTCCAGGAAATTGGCTCTATTGAGCTTGTGCTTCTCAAGGACAGAAGGCAGGGAGAGAGTGTTCGTGTTTGTCGACATGACAATCTACAACATAAACAATGTAGAAAATAAATATCATATTCCATTTATCATTTAATTAGGCCTTTAATCAAATAATGCTCCCACTGAATTATAGGACTTTTATATAATCGAGTCATGGATGTGGTCAAACCACACTACTAGATTCATACAAACTAGCTATAATTCTCACGGGACAAGATCCACATCATACTACGCCTTGAGTTAGCTTTGGCTAAATTGCCCAAGACTTAGTATGATCGGTAGGTAACAAATTACTGATCACATCTCTATGCAACTCTTGTTTATAGGATCAAGATCCATATTTACAAAAGAACTTGAGTTAGCTTTGGCTAAATTGCCCAAGATTTAGTGTAAATGTGATCTTATCCTATCTTTCCAATCGTTGGAATATGCCTATAGTTTTACTCGATCCAATTGAGTCAACTAGTTTCACTCAATCTAATTGAGCTTATTCTCACCCAAGCTGTGATAGGCGGGACCAAGATTGTCCCTCCGCACCCTACCAAGATAATATGCGTTGCTCTGCTTTGGCAGATTCAAAATAACAAATGATCGAGGTAGTGATGGGTATCAAAACTTGGTAGGCATTTCGAGTTGATTCGATTAAGATCTAATCTAATCATAAATGTATATCATATACGCATTAAGGCCTTAATTATCCTACGCTAGCATGCATCACATACATACAAGCAAAATATACTAGCATGCATCATATACATACAAGCAAAATATCCTAGCATGCATCATAGACATACAAGAAAAATTTGCTAGCATGCATCACATACATACAAGCAAAAACAAATATATATATAATAATTAAATTGTGATAAAGTCATGGCCCTACTATGATCTTCTCAAGCCAATGAGAAGATCGGACGGTCAACCTAGGGTCAGCTGCTTCTCCAAGCACCTCCTTTGATCGCCATGTGTCGTCGACACCCTCCTCGTAACTCTGTCTACTAGTGGACCTTCCACTGCTTCATTTTGTACATTACAAACATGAAACTCGAGTTACATTCAATTCTAAAAACTATTTACAATAGGAATATTAAAAAGAGAGGCATGACACGCAGGTCGCATACCATATACAACATGCACAACACAAAAATGGCGCGTAAGCCGTATTATGAATTACAACACATTTTATCCAATCACATTGGGGTTCTTGGGACATGACCATCACAGTATCATACATAATTCTAAATTATGTATTTTACAGAAATTTTTATAATTTTTCCTATTTTTATTTTAATTTTATGAGTCACATCTCCATAACGGTCCCGCTAAGCGATTTCCGGGTGCGATCGCAGGACCATGCCCCTTGTGGGGTTAGGGGCAGCGCCCCTTCTCGTAAAATGAATCTTGCGAGTGTCCCATCTTGATCTTACAGTGCCTTAAGTTGCTGTCCAAAAAGACTAAAGCGAGAATTCACCGTTTCGGAGAGTTTTTCTCGGTGGTTGAAGCCTACAAGTGTCCCAACACTTGTTGCTTCGATTCTTCGAGAAAAATACTAAAAAAAAAATCTATAAAATAGGAAATTTACAGAAATATACAAATCTGTAATCTTTTTATCTAATACAAAAATTACAAAACTAAACACATACATGCTTCGCACGTGGCTCTGATACCACTGTTGGACTATCTGAGCCGTAAAAACTGCTTTTTGCGTTGCGGAAATCTCGGAAGTCGGCCACGGATCCGTGCTAACATAAACAAAAATATACATGTACATGTTTAAAACCTTAGATCTACTTTAGATCTACATGTGAAGAGCTTTACTCTTGATGCGACGCCCTTCGCTTATCCCACTCGTCCAAACGGCTTGCTGGAACTCGAGAGTGTCAAACGTACACTCTTCTACAAGTATCCACACAGACAAAAGGTGGAGAAGATAACTTAGAGTGTGCTAGAACTCCTTGAAACCCACGACAAGGATGAGGGGGAGAGAGCTTGAGAGAAGAGCCAAGGAGGAAGAAGATGAAGTTATCAATTCCCACTCACACACCATCAAGTGTTGGCCGACCACATTAAGGAAACTTAAACCATGCAATACCAAGAGTCATGGCTCTTGGTCTCCCTCATGAGGTGGCACCCCATGATGTGTCCATGATGGTGTGGAACATCATCATTGGCTGGCCCCTTTGCCAAGTCACCATGACATGACATTTAGTCAAGTCAAACTTGACCATTCATCTTCCCTCTCAAGTCAAGTCAAACTTGACCTCTTATCTCCCATGGTTGATCAAATCCAACCATTTGATTCAATTAAATTTAATTTAATGAATCTCTATTCATTAGTTTAAATTGACTCGATGAATCAAATCTAAATTAGACTCATTCAACACTTGAATCAAATTGAGTTCAACTCAATTAGTCTAATTTGGATTACTCTTAATCCAATTTGGTTCATCACATGAACCTAATCTTCATGGTCCATCATATGAACCTAATCTCCATCTAATTTCCCTTTGTGTGTGACCCTATAGGTTCTTGTAACGGTGGCAATGCTCCTAAACTGATTTAGAAACATAAGCAATGAGCGGTATCTAGCAACACATCATTGCTACCCAAGTTACAAGAATGTTGAGATCCAACATCACCTTTGTGACTCTCACAATATGTGACAATGTCCCTCTATCCTTGATATCTAGATTGACCAATTGAGGCAAAGACCATGTCATCCTCTATACAATCTATATCTTGAACTCCAAGTAGACTCACTCTTATCAAATGAGCTCAATATCTCATATTGACTCATTTGGGCATGACCATGCACTTAGTGGTCTCACTCTATCAAGAATCATGATGTCACTCCCGTCATATAGGAGGGATAAATCTCATCTACATCACTCACATCCCTCCGCATAATTTGTTACATACCCTGTAATCGCCTTTATAGTCCACCCATTTATGGGTGACGTTTAACGAAGCCAAAGTATGCAACTCCTTATGTAGGGAACCATGGTGACTTCAGGTCCAAGGACTAATAGTCATACTAATAGTCACATGAGAAAGTATATGACACTCATATAACGATCCATGATACTTTCTCATGGCGGATCATTCAGTATACATTCTCCAATGCATACCCATGTGTCAACTTGATATCTCATATCCATGACTTGTGAGATCAAGTCATCAAGTTGACCTACATATTAGTCTCTCCACATTAACATTGTCCCTGAATATTAATACTTGACTAGGAATGATTAAGAGTAGTGTTCTCTATATCATCTCATTATCGATTCAACCAATCGATTGATATAGATAAGAACCTTCTACTCAAGGACATTATTATACTTAGTTATTTGACACCAATACAAGTAAGTATAATAACCATAAAGAAATGCCTTTATAAATAGGAATATGATACAACAAAGTCCATACAACAATCATCATATGATTGACTCTAGGGCTTTCACTAACAGAACTTTGGGTCTCTTTAACAAATAACTGATATAATAAATTGGATGCTACTGACCATGCTCCTGCCGAACCAATACTAAACTTACAACAATCTCAGAAAGAGCCAAATATACCCAAAACATTTCCCCAAGCTGAGGCTTAGCCAAAAAGGGTGGCTCAGACAAATACTCTTTCAAAGATTGAAAATTCCTATGACAATGCTCATCCCATTGAAACGAGTAGCTCTTTTTAATATCTTTAAAAAGGGAAGATGATGTGGGAAAAATATATAGGGTTTTAGGAGTAGTTTTTGCTCATATCTCGTTACATTTCATACTTGTTTCATGCATATTTCACATTGTTTTGCATGCATTCCCTATTTTCTGGTTCGGAGATCTGCTCGTTGTACTTTTGTATGCAGGACAATATTTTACAGGGAAAACGACACATTTTTGGAGAAAAAGAAAGACATTTGGCAGGTGGAACGGAAGGGGACACGACCTAGCTGTGTGAATCCACACGACCGTGTCCAAACCATGGATTTGGCCACCCAGCGCCATACATGACCTGGCCGTGTGAACCCACACGACTGTGTGGCACTGGATTATTTTGACGCGACCAAGGTTCTTTTGTGGCTTCGGGCAGCGTTGGCTTCAAGTTTATAAAAGGAAAGTCATGCCCAAACCCTAGGGAGGAGACACGATGGCTGGGATGACATATCGGTGACCTAAAAAGCATCGAAAACTCGCAATGGGGAGGAAGGAGACAACGAGAGGATCGTAACCTATGCTCCGACATCGAAGAGAAGGACCAAGAGCACTATAATTCAATTCCCATTCATCTTTTGCATTGTAATGATTAATTCTATTATGCATTGTGTCCTTTCTTTTCCGTCTATGGAGTAAAATCTTTAATTCTAGGATTAGGGAGTAGCTTGTGTAATGTAGAACATGCTAGTGAATGTTAATTCTATTTATGGATTTCTATTTGCAGTTTATGTTAGTTTGATTTGATGAAGAGTTGTGTTTTGGTTTTCCATCTATTGTGCATAGCTGATACAAAGGGTGACAACCCTTGTATCAAAGATCTATGAGAACTAAGTAGGAACCTAGTGGTTGTCCTCATCTCTGGTAACCGTAGGTAGAACAGTATGAAGGAGTAGGGAACGTGGCATGTTCCAACTCTTCATAGGGATTGATTTCGCATCCTAGTACTGTCTATCCTATCTTAACGAAAGGGTCAACCTGGTTAGACATAGGTAGTTTCCGGTAGAAGCGAAAGCTCATCCGAAAAGGGTATAACATCCCTTCCATAAGACATTAATTAGAGAACCAGTCAACATTTAATTGATAGCATGTTCCATGTTGCACAAGTGAAACCGAAGTCCTAGAATCCCCTTTTTGAACCTCGAACCAAACTTCACTTCCTCAGTGTGATACTGTATTTGAGTTACGACCACCGTCAACCTTGCAACCACAACCCTTAGAATTTAACTCCGAATAATAACACCCACTGAACAATCGGTACTCGAATCTTAGTCTCTGTGAGATCTATAATCTATTATTACTTGACGACATCTGTGCACTTATAAGAATTGAGCGTGAGCACGCACTTCGAGTCCTCGGTAGTTCCCATCATAAGATTTGAGGTCGCATTCACATGCATCAAGTTTTTGGCGCCGTTGTCGGGGACTGATTGATTCGATATCGAATCAAAAGTGGATAGTTGGATCGGACTTAGGGTAGATTTGTTTTAATTTATTTTATCTCAGTTTTAGGTTTTTACTATTTAGATTAGGCTTCAATTAGTTTTAGTAATTATCTTTTAGTTTAGTTCTTCTTCATTTAATTTCGTAAGTCAGACACTTTATTTCCTATTTTTCTTTAAGCAGTAGGTATACTCCTAATTAAGCGGCTTGATTCTTCATATGCATAGATGTTTAGGATCGGAAAATCTATTTTCGATAGACCCAGAAATTGAAAGAACCTACCATCGCAGGAGAGCTGAACAGAAAGGCATGGAGGATCTAGACGCATCTGTGGTGAAGGTAGGAAACTTCGCTTCCCACTTCAACTCGGTCACTTGTTCATGGCGATCCCTTTTACATCCCCGGATAAAATAATTTTATCCTTGACAAGGAGGGATTACCCAAGCTACCATTTCATCGTCGTGCTATTCGATTAGAGTGGTCTCTTGAACAAACTTGTTGTTCAAGCAACCAACTTCTATTCTACGATTAGCCACGGAATAGACGATGTACGGATCGCCGATTTTTGCGTTTGTATTCGGGGTCCAAGTAAATTTAACCACAAAACGAAACATACAACATGTGTATAATTGAAAACAATTATAGATATAATACAAAAGAATATAAACAAGCATTATACCTCTCAATCTTCTATTGTATATCCTTCCTTTTTTTGGACATTGTGTGGGCGACGATCTTCCAAAAGTAGAAGCCTCCTAGATCACGATCTTCCTTTCCTTGCTCGCTCCGAACAAGAGGAAGTATAGAAACCAAACTCTTCTCCTTCCTTTAGCCAACTACCAAGCACTGACCTTGATGCTTGCCGTCGGCCAACAAGAAGAAGAGATGAGGAAGTGGGCGCCGACCAAGAGCTCCAAGGAATCAACCTAACCCTTGTTTCTACTGGCCAAGGAGAAGAATAGGAATAGGTTGAGCGCCGACAAAGGTGAAGAGAAGAAGGAGGGGTGCCGGCAACCTTAAGGAAGAAGAAAACCTTCCTTAATTTTGGCCGCCCAAGACACCTCCAAAACCCTATCCGCCCACTTCTTCCTTGCCGCCCAAGCCAAGGAAGAAAAACCCTAACCTCTCTAACTATTCTCCATGCCCAAGCCTTAAGCCCATATTTATAGAGTTAGGCTTAAGCCTCCTTTTAATCTCCACCGTCGGTTCTAGGGATTTAATCTCAACCGTCGAATCTAGAGATTTATTCTCAATCGTAGGATCTAGAGATTTAATCTCCACCATCGGATCTAGAGTTTTGTTTTCCATCATTGGATCTAGGCTTCATGAGGTTTTAATAGACTACAATAGGGACCATGAGGAGGAGTTAGATCTTGGCAACCCAATGGATCAAGCCCACATAAAGTCCGATCCATTAATGATAATTCATTCTACTAGAGGATTATCATTGATCTACCTCACCAACCCCCATAAATTAATATGGGCTCCATATATTATTTGTACATTTATCTCCCCGTGTTTAAGATCTCGAATGTCCGTCAATTAATTAATTTACTGACAATTAATTAATCAACATCTAACTCTATGAGTAGTACCACTCAACCTTATCATCATGTCGGATCAAGTCCACCTGCAGGGTTTACATGATGAACCTTATGAGCTCCTCAAGGGGACATCATCATCCTAATATATAGGACACAGTTTCTTCCTATAATCAATGACACACCATATAAATAATACCATTTTCCAACTTACCGAGCCTATCGATTTACTCTATAAATCTCGCCCATTGGTAAATCAAAGAAATGAATACTAAGTATATGTGTCCGTTATTATATAAGGATTAAGAGCTTGTACAATATAATATCTGAGATTCGATTCGATTATGTAGTCAGCAATGAATCGAATCACCTCTAAGTTGGTCCTGCTCAATACACACAAAGTGTACTAGTGTGATTCTATGGTCAAGACAAACCAATATCAAATCACACTACAACCATACCAATAGTTTGTCCAAAGCCATCTCAGTTGTGAGCCTTTACTTATACTCTACAAGGAGCTGATAACATGATCTACCGTGTGACACTACACACCATGTTATCTACAATGTAATGTATGAGATAATATGCATAACCATAAATATGCAAACAATGATCATGTGAGTCTTATTTCAAAATAAAGATGTTCATACAAAAGATAGACTTTTCAGTATACATCCTAACAATCTCCCACTTATACTAAAAGACTATGCTGTCCTCAAACTGCCATACATATGATTCCCATTCTTTCCACATGCCTATCAAAAGCTCTCGCCGAAAGGGCCTTAGTGAAAGGATCTGCTAGGTTATCCTCTGATGCAATATTGGCCACAGCAACTTCTCCTCTCTTTACGATTTCTCGTATCAGGTGGTACTTGCACTCTATGTGTTTACTTGCCTTATGAGCTCGTGGTTCCTTCGAGTTTGCAACTGCACCACTATTATCACAATAAATTGTGATAGTTCTGGGCAAACCAGGAATCACTTCCAAGTCCATTAAGAAGTTCCTAAGCCACACAACTTCTTTGGTCGCCTCAGAGGCCGCCACATACTCAGCTTCCATTGTAGAGTCCACCACGCATTTCTGCTTGACACTCCTCCATACAATGACTCCACCTCCTAAAGTAAACACAAAACTTGAGGTAGACTTACTGTTATCCTTATCCGATTGGAAGTCAGAATCTGTGTAACCCATAGAGAGTAATTGGTCTGCCTGGTAAACTAGCATATAATCCCTAGTCCTTCTCAGGTACTTCAATATATGCTTTACCGCAGTCCAATGTCCTTGTCCTGGATTACTCTGATATCTGCTAACCATGCAGACGACAAAGCAAATATTCAGTCTCGTACATAGCATCGCATGTTGGTGCAATCAGCCCAGGTCACGATTGACCAGGACTCGAGTTTGACTCGAGTGATGTTTTGATGTTTCGACAAAAACATATGACAATGTAATTGTCAAGGTAAAGTCCAAGTCATGGGTACTTGGTATGGATAGTCCAAGTTGAACACTTGGCATTTGGTAAAGTCCAAGTCTTGAGTACTTGGCATGAAAAGTCCAAGTGGGACACTTGGCACATGAAAAGTCCAAGCATGGGTCTTGGCAGTGTAAAAGTCCAACATGGGTTGGCAAGGGAAAGTCCAAGCTTGAGTCTTGGCATGAGAAGTCCAAGGGGTTTGATATTGGCTGCGTAAAGTCCAAGCGGGAGTCTTGGCAGCATAAGTCCAATGGTTGGCGGCGTAAAGTCCAAGCGGAGTCATGGCGGCATAAGTCCTGTTGGATCGATCGGATCGCTAGAGGGGGGGTGAATAGCGATAGAAATTTTTCTTTCGAATTCGTTTCAAGACAAATATACGCAGCGAAAAAATAAACAAAAATAAAAGACAATAGACACAAAGGTTTTACTTGGTTCGTAGCCGAAGGCTACTACTCCAAGGCCCTAGTGGTCCTTGACCACGTACGGAGGGCAATCTACTAAAAAACTCCTCCTCGTTGGAGGTAGGAGTTAGACGGATACACAAAATGAAAAAAGCTCAAGGTAGAGGGACACTTCCCCTCTCCTTGATATGATTTAAAGCTTGAAAAGAAGAACAACTTATAAACTGAATTATAATTCAAACTTTTCGTTACCGATGACTTCAAAGGTTGGAGGTTGAAGCTCTAGTCGTCGTCTCGGCAGCGCTTCATTGTAGGGATGTCGGAGAGTCGGAGCGTATCGGAAGCACTTGGAAGCTTTTTAATTGATTGAAAAACCCTAAGACAAGCCCTCCTTTTATCGCCTTTGAGCCCCTTTTCGAGAGGAACCCTAGCCAATCAAAATTGAGCACCAATCTCCTTGAAATGGGGTGATAAGCCTTGACTCCTCGAATCTGATCATTGACCATCAGTCGACTGATTGCCATCATCAGTCGATGGCATCGATCGAGTCTTGACCTTTGGCGGTCATTCGTTTGTGGCGGTCGAGTCCTCAAGTGGCGTGATGCTAGCTGCAGGGCAAAGTTAGCTCAAAGAAAACATTATTTCGACGGCCTTCGACCGTCCGATCTCGACCTGGACCATCGATGGGATGTCTCTGGTTGGATCTACGCTTAAGATCATCCCCATAAGGAGGATACGACCTCACTTACGCTCGCACACACGAGCTTACCTCGATACTTACGTGTTGCTTTTGCTTCCGGCCTTCCACTCGATTCCTTCGGCTCTCTCCGAAGTCACTCGAGTGCTGCCCGACCACCGCGGCTTCCTCCAGGTGTCGCTAGCCTTCAGCTCCAGCTATATCAATTTTCTGCATACTCGATTCAGCTCATGAGATAACGACATGAGCTTAACTTTGTATCGTTTGCTATAATCAAAACTCAGGTTCGACTTAGGTGCCTACTGCACCAACAATCTCCCCCTTTTTAATTTATGGAAAACCCACATACAAAGTTAAGAAAAAAACAAATTAAGTGCATTAAGTAAAATGAGCAAGAGATATGCATGAATGTGTAGGAGTAAAAACTCTTTTTCAAGTGCTCCCCCTTGAGGAATCCTCCCCCTTGACCGAGGGTGAGTACTTGAGAAAGGGTTTTAACTCTCCCCCTTGATATTTGCTACTAAAAAAGAATTAAGTAACCGAAATCACTTAATATTGGCCATAGGGTTTAAAATAAATTTTAAGTTAAGAAATAAAAAAAAAATGATTTCTTAACCTTGGCCTTTACTTTCATTTTGTTAACAAATTAACTAAGAGTTAAGTAAATTACTTTTTGTATTGTTAACGAAAACAAGTTAACTAAATGTGTTTAAGTTAAGAATTCCCTTAACTTGTTTTGTTAACTTAAAGTTAAGTAAGTAAGCCTTGGCCATAAAAAAAATGATCCCTTAACTTTGGCCTTTTTCTCCCCCTTTTGCCATATATCGAAAAGAGTGAGGGTGTGTGTGGAAAAAAAAATAAGTTTTAATTTTAAAGTCCAAGCATGTTCCACATTATTTCGAAAATAATATACTAAAAATAATTTCATCTATAAAATGTTCGACTCATATTTGGCTTGATTGATATGAAAGATCAACCAGTCCTGGTCAGAGTCGGTTAGTATGTATGATTATACTCCGTGGTTCATAGCGATGCACTAGCTCTACATCTGGAACCAGGAGTATGGTCCTAACATCTCACGCCCATCTATGTGGCTAAGTACACAAACACATTAGTCCTATGTGTTGTGAGATGTATTGGCTCCTTAAATCTATAGGTGCATGATATCTAAGGTATGTCCTATGCTAGTTCCATAATAATTAAATTAAAGAAATAGTAGTAAGAACATATAATTTGCAAGTACCTATTCTATTACGCACATGCCCAATTTTCGTCTTAATAGACTAAATTCGGCTTCGGGTAGGGGTTTAGTAAATAGGTCTGCCAAGTTAGACTTCGATTCGACATATTCGAGTTGTATGGCTCCGTTGGCCACATGTTCTCGAATGAAATGGTGTTTGACCTCTATATTTTTGGTCCTAGAGTGACATATCGGATTCTTTGTAAGATTAATTGAACTAATGTTATCTACATGAAGTTTAGTATTCGTAAAGTCTAACTTAAAGTCGCGGAGAGTGTGCTTCATCCGAAGAAGCTGCGTGACACACTCACCCATCGCGATGTATTCGGCTTCGGTGGTAGATAAAGCAACACAGTGTTGCTTCCTACTGCACCAACTCACTAGATTCGAGCCGAGAAGTTGACAACAACCACTCGTGCTCTTTCTATCGAGCTTACTACCGGCATAGTCCGAATCGGAGTAGCCGGTTAGTTCGAACTCGGTAGATCTAGGATACCAAATACCGACATTAAGTGTACCCTTTAGATATCTAAGGATACGCTTAACTAGGGTTAGGTGAGACTCCTTAGCACAGGTTTGAAACCTGGCGCACATACTTACTGCGAATAGGATGTCGGGTCGACTCGCAGTTAAGTATAGGAGACTTCCTATCGCGCTCCTATAGTACTTTAAGTCAATGGACTTACTTTCTAGGTCTTCTCCTATGTTAACATTAATCGCCATTGGGGTGTTTATTACCTTAGCGTCTTGCATTCCAAATCTTTTAATTAACTCCTTAGTGTATTTTTGTTGATATAGGTATATACCATCCTTAGTTTGTTTAATTTGTAGACCTAAAAAGAAACTTAACTCGCCTACCAAGTTCATTTCGAACTCACTTTCCATGAGTGAAATGAACTCGTTTAGTAAGGCTGAGTTAGAGGTTCCAAAAATTATATCGTCTACGTAAATTTGAGCTATGAAGAGAGTTGGGTCAACTAAGCCTTGGTTAAACCCTTTTGACTTAAGATGGATTGAAAGTCTCTCGTACCAAGCTCGAGGAGCTTGTTTAAGTCCATAGAGAGCTTTCTTAAGTTTTAGAACATGGTCGGGTTTATCTAGATTTTCGAATCCGGGGGGTTGGCTAACATAAACTTCTTCTTTAATGTATCCATTTAGGAATGCCGACTTAACATCCATTTGAAACAGCTTAAATCCTCGATGTGCGGCATAAGCTAGCAACATTCGAATGGATTCGAGTCTAGCTACTGGGGCATAGGTTTCGTCGTAATCTAAGCCTTCGACTTGACTAAACCCTTTGGCGACTAACCTAGCCTTGTTTCTAACTACTTCACCTTTATCATCAAGCTTATTTCGAAACACCCACCTTGTTCCAATTATCGTTTTGTCTTTAGGTGGTGGTACTAATTCCCACACTTTATTCCTAGTAAATTGAGCTAGCTCTTCTTGCATTGCAATAATCCAATCGGGATCAAGAAGAGCTTGTTCAATTGATTTGGGTTCTATCTTTGAAATTAAGGAAATTTGACTAAGGTTCCTATTGAATGCTCTAGTTCGAACTCCTAGATTAGGATCTCCTATCACTTGATCGATAGGGTGGTTAGTCTGAATCCTAGATTGGGTTGGGTTTGTGTCACCTAATGCTTGATCAATGGGGTGACTTGGTTGAACACTAGTTTGACTCGGATCACTTGTCACTTGGTCGACAAGAGAAGTTGGTTGATGTGGATTAGACTCGATCTCAGGGTCAGAGACGAGTTTGGTATCAGTGAGCTCAACACTTGGGGTCATTAAGGGTTTTGTAGGTTCGGGTACTTCATCGAACACTACATTAATAGTCTCTTCGACTTTAAGGGTATCGTGGTTATATACCCTATAGGCCCTACTCGTGGTTGAGTATCCTAAGAAGATTCCGGTGGAGGTTTTGGATTTGAATTTCCCTAGGTGGTTCTTAGTGTTTAAGATATGTACCTTACATCCAAATACCCTAAAGTACTTGATGTTGGGTACTTTATTGTGATAAATCTCGTACGAGGTCTTAAGGTGACTCTTTACCATAAGGATCCTATTCTGGACATAGCAAGCCGTGCTAACGGCTTCTGCCCAAAACCTATCAGGTAGGTCGTATTCGTTCAACATGGTCCTACCGGCTTCTTGTAGAGTTCGGTTTTTCCGCTCCACTAGGCCATTTTGTTGAGGGGTCCTAGGGCAAGAGAATTCATGGTGGTATCCGTTTAGGTTACAGAAGTCGGTGAACCTTTGATTTTCGAATTCACCACCATGATCGCTTCTAAGTCTTTTAACCTTAAGGTTTTTTTTATTCTCGATTAATTTGAATAGATTGATTAATTGATCTAGGGTATAATTTTTATGTTTGATGAACCTAACCCAAGTAAACCTGGAGTAGTCCTCAATTATGACTAAGTAATATTGACTTCTATTGAGTGACTTGGCTCCATGTGAATCGAATAGATCCATAAGTAGGAGCTCAAGTACACTTGAGGTTCGTTCTTGGTTAGTTAACTTGTGTTGTGTCCTAGGTTGTTTTCCTTGTTGACAAGCATTACAAATTTTATTAACCAAATTGTTGAGGTTGGGTAAGCCTCTGACTAAGCCACTCTGACTCATCTTGTGGACGAGTCTTGGGTGCGAGTGACCGAGTCGTCGGTGCCACAACCATGATTCCTCTTCCTGTGTCATAAGACATTTGGCTGAGGATTTGATTAAGTTAATTGTATAAATGTTATTTGTCCTAGTTCCTTTGAGTATTGTTTTAGCTATTTTATTTGTTTTAATTACACATTCATTTTCTAAAAATACGACCTTATAGTTATTGTCACATAATTAACTTACGCTAAGCAGGTTATATTCAAAATTCTCTACAAGTAATACATTTTTAATAACAAAATTTGAGTTAAGCTCGATATCACCTGATCCGATGATTTTGAGCTTGCCGTTATTCCCAAAGGCTACCGATCCTTGTCGTTTGAATCGAAGCTTTGTGAATTTGAGTTGATCCCCGGTCATGTGTCGAGAGCAACCGCTGTCCAACATCCATTGATCCTACACACAAGGTGGTTGGATTGGATGTTAGATTTTTTATATATTTTTTTAAAAAAAAAAATTGGTTGTAAGTTTTTAAACCTAGGTCATCTCACCTGTGTCTATATGATCAAGCATGTTATACTTATGTGTTTTTGTGAGATGACTTCCAATTAAGTTGATTGAGTGCATTTAGGTTCAAGTAATTTTATGCTAGATTTGGATTTGACCCTAGGCTTGTCAAGTTTACCTTTTCAAGATCATGGCTTCCAGGTCGTGGCGAGGCACAGGAGCCTTCTTTTATCGGATCATCGACCACTTCCTTAGACAAAGCTATTTTCAAGAAAATGATGACTTGACTCACCTAAGACTATTTCCTAGTCTAACTGGTTATTTTTGAAAAGAGGCTCCCCGAGGATCAATCTTTTCGAAGGATTTTAGTTGGTTATGTATGTGTTCTAAGTGAGTTCACAAGTTAAAAAAACAAAACAAAAACAATTCTAAGCATGCAATTTCTAAGTTAAAGCACAAACATGTTTTTATCTTGGCTCCCCCTAGGACCGTTGAATCGGTTCGGTCTATCCACATAGTGGATTTGGTCATGGGAACCCGATGCGGGTTGGATCCTAGAGTTGAAATCAAAAAGTTCTTAGGGACCCATGCTTGGACATGTTTCCTATGTCGACTTACAATCGACATATCGACCTATTAGTCGTGTTTGAGTTAAACCCTAGTCCAAACCTTGTTGTACACACGGCCCTTTGAGATCCAAGTAGGAGGTCAAGTCCTTTGGATCCCGTGAACCTTTCCAACGTGTTCCTAAGATCTTCAACTTGACTTTTCAGAGAGAGTTCTCAACTTCGAGCTTTTCAACTCGAGTTGAGTCCTTCTCTTGAACTCGACTAGTCGAAGAGGTTAGGGAGACCTCGTGTTTGAGGAGTTTAACCTCCTCAACAAGGGTCTCGACCTTGGACTCGGACTTAGCTAATTTCCTAGACAAAAACCTAACCGTATTATGTAAAGTATTAAATAAAGTTCGACTCACTTTAAGGGTATCTTTTGAACCGGATGCGTATCCGTGGCTTGACTTGAAGGTAACCGTGGTTCGAGTCATCCTCGGAGTTCGACTCAAGTTCGAGTTCGGTCTCCGTGTCTAACTCAATCGATTTCACCATGAAGACGTGGTCTTCGTCTTCTTCGGATGACGCTTCTTCCCATGTCGCGTTGAGGGCCTTCTTGTGCTTAGGTGCTTGGTGGTTGAGCTTGGGGCACTCGGACTTGATATGTCCAAACCTGTTACACTCATAACACCTAATATTAGAACTTTTAGGCTTACCTTGGTTGGGTCGAGTCGTGGTTCGCTTTCGTCCCTTGGCTATCCTTCGAGCTAGGTTCATTAGTTCGGCAGTCAACTCCGGGTCAACTTCTTCTTCGGACTCGTCTTCCTCCTCGGTTGGTGGTGGCTTTCTTGCGATTTTCTTCTTCTTTGAACCTGCAAACAAGGCTATACCCTCTCGGGTTCGAGTTGATTTGCTCATGTAATTGAAATCAGAAAAGAGTTCATCTAACCTAATTTTAGAAAGATCCTTGGAGACTTTGTAGGCGTCGACCATGGATGCCCACAAGGTAGTCCTTGGAAAAGAGTTTAGAACATACCTTATAAGGTCGCGGTTTTCGACCTTTTGCCCGATTGCGTGTAGGTTGTTGACTATGTCTTGGACACGGGCGTGGAGTTGCGTCGCGGACTCGTGTTCCTGCATTTTTAGGTTATATAGTTTATTGAAAAGAAGATCACGCTTACATACCTTGGCTTCATCGGTCCCTTCGTGTAGCTCCACTAGTTTCGTCCAAAGATCTTTTGCGCTTATGAAGGGGCCGACGCGATTTAGCTTCTCCTTGGATAGGCCGCATTGGAGGATTTGTGTTGCCTTGGCGTCGGCTTCGACTTGTCGTTTTGTCGCAATGGTCCATTGATCATAATCCAAGGAGTCACCCACTTCATTAGTTGGAAGTGTGAAACCCGTTTGGATTATGATCCACATATCGATTTGGGTTTTGAGAAAGCATTCCATCCGACCCTTCCAATAACAAAAGTCATCTCCGTTGTAAATCGGAGGTCGGACGGTGCTAAAACCCTCGAGATGGGCCATTAGAACAAAAGACACAAAGAGACGAAGACGAAGAAACTAGCAACGACAAAAACACAAAAATACGTACCAAGACTCGCGTCTTGGATTAGTAGTGCGGGAGAAAAACTTAACAAAGCGGAATAAAATAAAAAAAAATAGAATTAAAAGAAAAAAAATAAATCTGTAAAAATGGCTAGATTGGTGGTTTCACCAAATCTTAGCAACCCCCGGCTCTGATACCAATTGTTGGATCGATCGGATCGCTAGAGGGGGGGGGGGTGAATAGTGATAGAAATTTTTCTTTCGAATTCGTTTCAAGACAAATATACGCAGCGGAAAAATAAACAAAAATAAAAGACAATAGACACAAAGGTTTTACTTGGTTCGTAGCCGAAGGCTACTACTCCAAGGCCCTAGTGGTCCTTGACCACGTACGGAGGGCAATCTACTAAAAAACTCCTCCTCGTTGGAGGTAGGAGTTAGACGGATACACAAAATGAAAAAAGCTCAAGGTAGAGGGACACTTCCCCTCTCCTTGATATGATTTAAAGCTTGAAAAGAAGAACAACTTATAAACTGAATTATAATTCAAACTTTTCGTTACCGACGACTTCGAAGGTTGGAGGTTGAAGCTCTAGTCGTCGTCTCGGCAGCGCTTCGTTGTAGGGATGTCAAAGAGTTGGAGCGTATCGGAAGCACTTGGAAGCTTTTTAATTGATTGAAAAACCCTAAGACAAGCCCTCCTTTTATAGCCTTTGAGCCCCTTTTCGAGAGGAACCCTAGCCAATCAAAATTGAGCACCAATCTCCTTGAAATGGGGTGATAAGCCTTGACTCCTCGAATCTGATCATTGACCATCGATCGGTGATTGGCCATCATCGATCGTGATGGCGGCATCGATCAGTCTTGACCTTTGGCGGTCATTGTTTGACGGCGGTCGAGTCCTCAATGCGGTCGTGATGCTAGGCTGCGAGCAAAGTTAGCTCAAAGAAAACATTATTTCGATGGCCTTCGACCGTCCGATCTCGACCTGGACCATCGATGGGATGTCTCTGGCCGGATCTACGCTTAAGATCATCCCCGTAAGGAGGATACGACCTCACTTACGCTTGCACACACGAGCTTACCTCGATACTTACATGTTGCTTTTGCTTCCGGCCTTCCACTCGATTCCTTCGGCTCCCTCCGAAGTCACTCGAGTGTCGCCCGACCACCGCGGCTTCCTCCGGGTGTCGCTAGCCTTCAACTCCAGCTATATCAATCTTCTGCATACTCGATTCAACTCGTGAGATAACAACATGAGCTTAACTTTGTATCGTTTGCTATAATCAAAACTCAGGTTTAACTTAGGTGCCTACTGCACCAACAAGTCCAATGTGCCTTGGCGGTGTAGACACCGTTAGCATGACATAGTCGATGGAAGCACCTGAAGGCTAACGCGATGGATGAACAAGTCATGGATGACTTGGAGGGATCCGAGAGGCGTGAGGCTGATGGAGGTAGCTAGAAGGCTTAGGTCTAGGCTAAGGGTGGTCTAGCAAGTATGGGGGCACCATACTTGGGCTAAAACCTCATGTTTGAGATGTGCCAGTCGACTGGTGCCATGTGATAGTCGACTGGACCGAGTCAACTAGGGTTTGATTGCGGGAAGTGGTCTAGCGATCATTGCGAGGTGGGCGATCGGTGATGGCTCAGCGATCGTGATCGTGTGATCGGTCGGTGGTGCTGAATTACCGACCCGGGAATGGAGTCTCACTCGGCCATTGCGGCAAGATCGAGTGATGGCTCATCAGTCGACTGATGCTCATGATCAGTTGACTGATGTCCTAGCCGTTGGATTTTTCCAGCGTGGATTACACCGTTGTCTCACAGCAACAGTGTGATCAGTCGACTGATCGACTTTTTCCAGCACAGGTTGAAGCTATAAAAGGAGCTCGTGATGGAGGAAAAGATAGCGATTTTCTTGGGCGAAATTGAAGGGGGAAGTTGGTGCTTTCCAGTCCTTCAAAGCTAGTTCAAGGCAATCAAAGATCAAGCAATCAAAAGCTTTTGAAAGTGTTTTTCCTTTACTTGCATTTGTATTTCATTATCGTATTTGCTTGTATCTCTTTGATTATTGTTGTAATCATTATTGTACGAGGTTTCTCCACCTCCGGATTGTTTCGAGAAGGAGTGTTTATTAGTAGTTGTGTGTGCATCACTAGAGCTCGTAGAGCTCGATCCGTAGAGTAGGAATCGTGCGGTTCCGAACCACGTTACATACTCGTGTTTGCGTATTTCGTTATTGTTTCATATCTATTTCCTCTGCGCACTAACGAAATTGTAGAGACGAACACACGATCGAATTCCATTTACGAACGGTCAACCGCTATTCACCCCCCGTCTAGCGGCATCAAATATCCTACAATTGGTATCAGAGCCTGGTGGCTCTTCAACCGATTAACAACCGGGAGCAAGACGCTAGAGGGTGAAGATGGAATTCCAAGACAAGCTTGGATGGGATATCAACACACCTATCTCTTATACCTTCTATGGACAAGAAGGATTCAATCAATGGAAGGTGAGGATTGAAGAATTCTTGATGATGAAGGACTTTGAAGAGTGGGGCATTTTGATGGAGGGATTTCAATATCCAAAAGGGCCCAAGGGAGGAATTCTCAAGATGAAGAAGTGGACCGAGGAACAAATCCAAGAGTTCGAAAAGAATACAAAGGTAATTAAATTCTTGGTTGATTTGATTCCTAATAAAATTATGTGTGAGCTAGGTGAGTACAAGGATGCCAAAGAGCTTTGGAGTCAAGTGGAAAAATATCATGAAGGCTCACAACCGGTCCAAGAGGAAGAGACCGAAGAGGCTAATTCATCATCTCACAAGAAAGTGAGGAGTCAACCTCCGGATCGGAGAAAGAAGAGGTGGAAGAAGTGGAAGAAGTATCCACTTCTAGGATTGAGGAGATTAGAGCATCCTCAACACCAGAGCAACAAGAAGTAACATCTACATCCGGTCAAGAGGAAGAACAAGCTCAAGAGATCCTCACCACCGAACTAGGTAACTCAAACACTCAAATCTCAAATAAAATCCATATATTGTGTTTTGAGTGTAGGGAGTATGGGCACTACAAGAGCAAGTGCCCAAAGAAGGTTAAAAAGACTCCTCCGGCGCCTAAAAGTCAACAAAAGTCAAAGGATGCCGGTTCCCCATCATCTAAAGACAAGGAGCATATCATTTGCTTCAAATGTCGGCAACCAGGACATTACCGAAATCAATGTCCTAGGGGTAGCAAGAAGATCCAAGAAGGAGTATTACAAGTAGGGGGAGCTACTAAGGCAATCCCTAAGGTATATTTTCATAATGCTCATTCCTTAAATTCTAAGCAAAAGCATGCTAGAATTAATTCAAATAACTTTGCTATTACTCATGAATCGAAGCATGCTAGGAATGATAACTCTAGATCTATTTCAAAGAAGGAGAAATTTGGGACTAATGTCCCTAGAAATGTCATTCCTAAGAAAGCAATTAAGAAAATCGAAAACCATTTAGGTATCAATTCCAATAAGGGTAAACATATGTCTAAGGTAAATGGTAATGCCCAAAAACCTAATCAAAAATCATTTGGGCAATTAGAATTAGAGAACCAAGCCTTAAGGTCAAGGCTTGAAAACTAGAAAAGACCCTAAATAAGCTACAAAATCAATTTCAAGGGTCTAATAGTCAAAGTCAAGGGTCAAGATCTCAAAGTCAACATCTAGGACCCAAAAGACAAAAGTCAACCAAGGGCAAGAAAGGTTTGGGTCACAAACCTAAGCCTAAGGTGACTTATCATTGTGTTCCATTTGACTATGGAACACAAACTAGGTCTAGGAAGACCAAGGTTGCAAGGGGAGTTACCTCTAGAGTCAACCTAGGTAAGACCACAATGACCAAGGCTAACAAGCCTAGGAGGGTCATTAGGAAGGTATCTAGGGAGGTTATCCCTAAGGAATACCTAATTAATTCAATGAGCTCAAATAGATTTTGGGTTCCAAAGAGCGTGATTGATTCACGTTAAATGGGTTAGAATGTGCCAACCATGATTGGATGAGTAGTTAACTCAACCATGGTAAAGGTGGCACTTTAGGTTATTTTCAAGGTTATGGTTACCTTGGAAATACATTTGAGCCTTAATCCTAAAGGATTTTAGGATGTGTCAATATATTTCTTGAAAACATGAAAATCAATAAAATTGGCACAATCTAGATTTAGAGGTCATCGTGTGTAACTTTGATTGTTGGCACACTTTAGAAGTTCATGTATCAAGAAAAGTGTGTTTAAGATGTAAAAGTAACATCTAGAGTGATACTCAAGTGCCACACAACTTGATGTCGTGTACTTACCATGCTTCATATGTTTCACCATGTGTTTGCATGGAAGGAATGTCTAGGATGGATTGCATCTCACAAAACAAGTCTTTTACTTTGATTGTGTATTTCAACACTTAGAAAGGGTGAGATGTTAGGATTTGGAAATCATTGGATGTCAATGTTTGCCAAAATGGAATAAAACATTAAAATACATTAACGAATACATGAATATAAGTGTAACATCAATATGTTCGATATACAAGATTAAACATGATAAAATGGAATAATTTAGATGAAGAAATTGAGATTTTCTGAATTTCAGAATAGGAAATCAGATATCAGTCGACTGATTTATCGATCCGATCGATCATATCAGAGCGACACGATCGTCCGGAATGAGTCGGCGCCAGACTCGATGCTTGAACATCGATCCAAGCTGATGGGATACATCAGTCGACTGATGGTACTGTTCATCGAGACTGAGGGGCATCAATCGAGTGCTCGCGCATCAGTCGAGTGGTGACAACACCAGTCGACTGATGAGTCGCATTAGTCGACTGATGTTACTGTAGCATGTCACAGAAGGTTCAGCGATCGATGCCGTAGGATCCGATCATTGCGGTTCGGTAAACCCACTATTGTTGCTATCGACCGATGTTGCACATCATCCGATCAAGGCCGCGATTTTATAACACCGAACCGCTAGGGTTCGGCGTCTTCACGCGAACCTCTTTCATTTTTCCTCTCCTCTCTGATCGCCATCTTCTTCTCCGACCAGTCCTTCCGGCCGTGCCAGCCGCCCAAGCTTTTAAGTTTGATATCTAAGCCCCTCTTCTTGCATTTTTCACTTATCTCAAGCCTTAGTTCACTCGTTCTAGGGTTTGTTTCCCTATTTCCAATTAGAGTTTCGGCGTCTGAGTCCTCCGGCGAACTTTCCGGCGACCCCCTCAGCAATATTCGAGCATTCCCTCGTCACACCTCAAAATGGCGCCTAAGTAAAATTTCTCTTACCCAAAACCCTAATTTTCTTTTCAATTGTGATTTATTTTTATCTAATCATGTATTGTTGTCCTTGCACGTCATATCATTACATTGCATTCATAATAGGAGAGCCCGTAGGAATGATCCACCCGAGGGTGAATCTCGATTGTACCTACCTATGTTGGTTAGGTACATCGATAGGGACTTTTTCAATCGCTACTGTAGTGATGTCATGGACTTATTTGCATACTATTATCTCATGAAAATTGTCTTATGCACACATCCCATTAACGATGACCTCCTTAAGGAATTTTATCAGAACCTAAAGAAGGTAGACGATGGCCCTACCTACACTACTCGCGTTGCAAAACGCAATTTAGAGTTCACTCCTGCGATACTGTAGGAATTTCTCGAGTGTCAGCCCTTGGATGACACCTTCATCTTTTACCCCACCTTTGATGCTCCTTTACCCGAGCCATTTGACCATATTTCTTTAGACTCCATGCATGAGCATATTTTTGGTCATCCTCGTCCACCGGCCCAGAATTTATTCCCTATTAGTGAGTTATCTGCACCTGACAATGTACTCTACAAGGTCATTGTTGGGTGTTTTCTTCCTATCGTCACTCGGGGTCTGGCCAAGATTCGGCCTCCCCATCTCTTTCTACTATACGCCATGCGTAATAGGTTAGACATAAACTTTTCCCTAAACATGTTTCATTGCATAGTGCATTTTATTTCCCCTGTACAAGGGAAAGTGCATATGCCATATGGTCACATTATCACAGCATGGCTAGAGTCAGTAGGCATCAACATTCACAGGGGTTCTCTGAGAGCGCTCTCTGAGGTGTACGACTGCATATCGACTCGCAACTTCTCATTAGCAAAGCTGCGGATGGGGGCTGGATAGATGGAGTTGGCGCCTCGACCACCACCCAGGGCACGCAGACAGCCTCCTATGGTACCCAGAGAGGTGGCAGAGGACTATAAGGATACAGACGCCGCTGATGAGGAGGATCAGCTGCCAGCAGATGCATCAGCGGCGGGTCCATCAGATCGTCTTGGCCAGCTGGAGTCCAGATTTCAGGACTATCAGCAGACGGTCGACTCCAGGCTGTCAGAGATCTTAGTAGGCCAAGCATCCTTGGACGCACGTCTTGGTCGGATGGAGGAGTCCCAGGGCCGTATCGAGCAGCGTCAGCTCGATATGTATGAGATGATGCAGGCTTGGACTTTGAGCCAGCAGCCTCCTCCACCGCCACCTCCTGCAGACGACTAGATTTAGAGGATGTTAGATTTCTTTTGTTTCTCAGCTTTGTAGTGAGATTGAGTATATCAAATCTCCATTTTGAATGTAAAAACTGAAATCCTTTTAAATTGAATGAAATTTCTGTTTGTGAAAATCATGTGTGTTTGAGTGTGTATTTGTATTAATGTATTGGTTTATGAAAATTGCTATATCATGACATGACATGGAATTTCATCTTATTATATAACATGTCATGTCATTGGTTGTGATTACTTTAAATGTCATGGGTTCTTAAATTTCATCATATGCCATGACATCATTATCATTGGTCATGTTTTTATTTTGCTATCACTATGCCATGATCATTTCATGCATTAATTTGATTGAACATTGATTTAAGGAAAATAGCATGACTTGAAGTCTCATTTATAAGGGAATCAAGTAGGGTTGCCTAGGAAATGCATGAAACCCTTGATAAAAATGAATCAAAACCCACATCTCACATCACATTGACATGTATGTGTATTTATACACCCTAGATACATGTGAGATGCTAGGATAATAAGTTAGGTTCAAGGTGCATAGGTAGTGCATCTAGATGAACTCAAACTTATTTTAATTATCACCAAGAATCATAAGGAAAGCTAATATACAAGTTATGTATATTTAGCCAATAAATTATGGTTCAAAATAGGTTTTCAAAAACATTTTAAAATCAATTTAGAAAACCTTGGTGAAATCTATCTTTTGATAGCCATCATCATTGTAGAAGTTGATACAAAGTGGATCAAAAACTTTAAAGTTTTAATAGTTTTGAACTTTGTACCAATCTCCTATTTCAATGGTAAAAATATTTTTCCAAAATTTTTCACTGATTGTATGTGTGATAAGTAATATACGTATCCAATTTCGTGATTTTTTGATTTACGTAGAATTACTTATGAATTTCCAAAAGTCGAGTCTGATTTCTGAAAATCAGGTTTTGATTATCGATCATTGCCTCTGATCTTGATCGTGATGGCTAGCGTTGGACTCATTGCGATGCAGTATCACTTGTTTGTTGCGTGCCATTCGATCGATGGACACATCGATCGTAGTAATGACAGAGTCGACTGATAGCCTGATTTCGGGGTAACTAAAGTTGTTTAACCCGATTTCAGCTGCGGTTAAGGTGTCTAACCACTCCTGACCCTAGGATATGCTTTGGGAAGCATGATGAAGGGTGAATATCCATTGAATATGGATTAGGAGAGTTGTTTAGGGTTTGTATCAATGTTAAGGTGTTGGAAAGTTCAATGTTGAATTTCTAACCTTAATTTTGATGGTTTAGAGTTCCTATTGGCTTAGGGACTTCTCAAGGACATTGTTGGTGCAATGGTCAAGGGGGAGCAAGCCTTTAGGGGGAGGTATCCATCTTGGAGTGATGGATGTGTTTTTCTTTCTTCTTGAAGGGGAAAAGGTTATCAATTGGGAAAATTGATGGATTTTTAGAAACCCAATTTGGAAATTGGGAGAGTGTATAGGATTGCCTCTCTTGAGTAATATGGGACTTATCACTAAGAAAATGGTAGGCATCCTAGGTATTTTTGGACCAAGGGGGAGATTGTAAGATCTCATTGGGACATGAGACATTGACCTCCTTGGAGAGAAGACCTTTTTGATGTTAGTCAAAAAGGGGGAGAATGCTTGGGGGAGAACATTTAAGATTACCAATTTGGAATAATTGGTAAGAGACTTAAGTTAGTGGTCTAACTCAAATGATTTGTTTGGTTTTTGTCAAACATCAAAAAGGGGGAGGTTGTTGGTGCAATCGGCCCAGGTCACGATTGACCAGGACTCGAGTTTGACTTGAGTGATGTTTTGATGTTTCGACAAAAACATATGACAATGTAATTGTCAAGGTAAAGTCCAAGTCATGGGTACTTGGCATGGAAAGTCCAAGTTGAACACTTGGCATTTGGTAAAGTCCAAGTCTTGAGTACTTGGCATGAAAAGTCCAAGTGGCACATGAAAAGTCCAAGCATGGGTCTTGGCAGTGTAAAAGTCCAACATGGGTTGGCAAGGGAAAGTCCAAGCTTGAGTCTTGGCATGAGAAGTCCAAGGGGTTTGATATTGGCTGCGTAAAGTCCAAGCGGGAGTCTTGGCAGCATAAGTCTAATGGTTGGCGGCGTAAAGTCCAAGCGGAGTCTTGGCGGCGTAAGTCCAATGTGCCTTGGTGGTGTAGACACCGTTAGCATGACATAGCCAATGAAAGCACCTGAAGGCTAACGCGATGGATGAACAAGTCATGGATGACTTGGAGGGATCCGAGAGGCGTGAGGCTGATGGAGGTAGCTAGAAGGCTTAGGTCTAGGCTAAGGGTGGTCTAGCAAGTATGGGGGCACCATACTTGGGCTAAAACCTCATGTTAGTGCCATGTGGCGGTCGAATCAACTAGGGTTTATTGCGGGAAGTGGTCTAGAAGTCATTGCGGTGGGCGGTCGGTGATGCTTCAGCGATCGTGATCGTGTGATCGATCGGTGGTCCTCAAATTCGACCCAGAATGGATTCTCACTCGACCGCTGCGACGAGTAGTCGAGTGATGGCTCATCAGTCGACTGATGCTCATGATCAGTCGACTGATGTCCTAGCCGTTGGATTTTTTCAGCGTGGATTACACCGTTGTCTCACAGCAACAGTGTGATCAGTCGACTGATGGTCCCGAGCAGTCGACTGATCGACTTTTTCCAGCACAGGTTGAAGCTATAAAAGGAGCTCGTGATGGAAGAAAAGATAGCGATTTTCTTGGGCGAAATTGAAGGGGGAAGTTGGTGCTTTCCAGTCCTTCAAAGCTAGTTCAAGGCAATCAAAGATCAAGCAATCAAAAGCTTTTGTAAAGTGTTTTTCCTTTACTTGCATTTGTATTTCATTATCGTATTTGCTTGTATCTCTTTGATTATTGTTGTAATCATTATTGTACGAGGTTTCTCCACCTCTGGATTATTCCAAGAAGGAGTGTTTATTAGTGGTTGTGTGTGCATCACTAGAGCTCGTAGAGCTCGATCCGTGGAGTAGGAACCGTGTGGTTCCGAACCATGTTACATACTCGTATTTGCGTATTTCATTATTGTATCATATCTATTTCCGCTGTGCACTAACAAAATTGTAGAGACAAACACGTGATCGAATTCCATTTACGAACGGTCAACCGCTATTCACCCCCCTCTAGCGGCATCAAATATCCTACATCGCATACATGAGGCCTCCTACTGCCAAAGCATAAGGAACTTCCTTCATCTCCTCTATCTCCTCAGATGTTCTAGGACACATCTCCTTAGATAAAGGAACTCCATGCCTGAAAGGTAGAAAACCTTTCTTGGAGTTCTGCATGCTAAAATGATCCATAATTGTGTCTATGTATGAAGCTTGAGATAAGCACAACATCCTTTTCTTGCGATCTCTTATAACCTTGATCCCAAGGATGTGTCCCACTTTTCCCAAATCCTTCATATCAAATTGTTTGGACAACCATACCCTTACATCCGATAACACCTTGACATTGTTGTCAATTAATAAAACGTCATCTACGTATAGTATAAGAAATACCACTACGTTTCCATCACATCTCTTGTATACACAAGACTCATCCGAGCTTTGAATAAATCCATAAGATTGGATTACCTCATCAAAGCAGATGTTCCAAGACCTCGAAGCTTGCTTCAATCCATAAATGGACCGATTAAGCTTACACACAAGATGCTCTTTGCCCTTCGCAATGAATTCCTCTGGTTGCTTTATATAGATGTTTTCCTCAAGACTTCCATTAAGGAAAGCTATCTTGACATCCATCTGCCGTACCTCATAATCCATATGAGAAGCAATACATAAGAGAATCCGGATAGACTTAAGCATGGCTACCGGCGAAAAGGTCTCCTCATAATCGATACCCTCTTTCTGAGTATACCCCTTCGCGACAAGCCTCGCTTTGAAGGTCTCAACCTTCCCGTCTATTCCTCTCTTTCTTTTGTAGATCCACTTGCATACAATGGTTTTTACACCATCGGGTGGTTCTACTAGCTCCCAGACCTGATTTGAATCCATAGATTCAATCTCAGCATTCATTGCACTTTGCCAAGATACAACATCTTTATCTTGGATTGCCTCGTCATATGTCCAGGGATCAGGTTCATGTTCACTAGGGACCAAATCAGAAAATTCTCTCAAAAACATGAATCTATCAAGCTCTCTAACAACCCTCCCACTACGACGAGGTATCACCTGTGTATCCTCTGTGACATGCGGTGCAGTGACTTATAGTATATCCTCTTGTACCGGTGGTACTGATGTAGTGACTTCCCCTTTCAATTCCTCCAGAACAATCTTACTCATGGGCTTGTGGTTCATCACATAGTTTTCCTCTAGAAATCTGGCGTTCGTGCTAACGATCACCTTCTGATCTCTAGGACTATAAAACAAACTACCTTTCGTTCTTCTAGGATAGCCAACGAACATGCGCACTTCTATATGAGGTTCTAACATACCAGTATCTGCCTTCAGCACATGTGTTGGACTCCCCCAAATCCAAATGTCTTAGACTAGGCTTTCGCCCATTCCACAATTCTATGGGAGTAGAAGGCACTGATTTAGATGGTGTTGGAATGTATACTGAAAGCCTAGCTCTTTTTGTATGAACATTTTATTTTGAAATAAGAATCACATGATCATTGTTTGCACTTTATATATTTATTATATGTGTGCATATTGTAACGACCGGGCCCCTGTTGGAGGAATTTGGTGACCCCTATTGGTCAACGACCGTCGCCCCTATTGGCCCGTCGTTACTCACCTGGTCTTTCCACCCCTGGAAGTGGGTTTTTGCCTTTCCCAGGATTCGAACTCTAGACCTCCAGGCTAAGTACTAAAGTTTATGAATCCTGGTAACCAAGTGATCCAGGATCACTTGGTTACCAGGATTCATAAACTTTAGTACTTAGCCTGGAGGTCTAGAGTTCGAATCTGAAGGAAAACCCACTTCGTGGGTGGAAGACCAGGTGAGTAACGACGGCCAATAGCGACGACGACAAGATCACCGAATCGCCAACAGGGGCGACTGCCGCTGACTAATAGGTCACCGACTCGCCAACAGCCCGCTACAATAAAAGGCGCTTTATTAGCCGGGCCTATTGGCGGGTCGACGACCTATTGGTCGACGTCGCCGTTTGGCGGATCGGCGACCCTATTGTTGGTCGACGTCGTCGCCGCTGGCCGTCGTTACTCACTGGACTTCACCCCTAGAAGTGGGTTTTGCCTTCCCGATTGAACTCTAGACCTCCGGGCTAAGTACTAAAGTTTATGAATCACGGTAACCAAGTGATCTGGATCACGGTTACCGTGATTCATAAACTTTAGTACTTAGCCCGAGGTCTAGAGTTCAATCTGAAGGCAAAACCCACTTCTAGGTGAAGTCGTGAGTAACGACGCCAACAGGCGACGGCCATCGACCAATAGGGTCGCCAATTCCGCTAACAAGCGACGGCCGTCGACCAATAGTCGTCAATTCCGCCAATACCCTGGCCGTTATTATATTGTCTAATATTTTACATTGTAGATAACATGGTACTTGGTGTGGCACAGAAGATCATGTTATCAGTTCCTTGTAAAATATGAGTAGAGGCTCACAACCAAGATGGTTTTGGACAAACCATTGGCATGGTTGTAGTGTAGCTTGGTATTGTTTTGTCTTGAACATAGAGTTACACTGGTACACTTAGGTGTATTGAGTAGGACCGACATAGAGGTGATTCAATTTAGTACTCACTACATAATTGAATCGGACCTTGGATATTATGTTGTACATGCTCTTAATCCCGATATAATAACGGGCACATGTACTTAGTATTTATTTCTTTGATTTACCAGTGGGTGAGATTTAGATGGATTAAATCAATATACCCGGTAAGTTGGGAAATAATATTATTTACATGGTGTGCCGTTGATTATAGGAGGAAACCGTGTCCTATATATTAGGTTGATGATGTCCCCTTGAGGAGCTCATAAGGTTCATCATGTAAACCCAGCTGGTTGACTTAGTCAACATGATGATAAGGTTGAGTGGTACTACTCGAGGAATTAGATGTTAATTAATTGATGGTCAGTAAATCAATTAATTGTCGGACATTCGATATCTTAAACACGGGGAGATTAATGTACAAATAATATATGGAGCCCATATTGATTTATGGGGGTTGGTGAGGTAGTTCAATGATGATCCTCTAGTGGAATGGAACATCATTGATGGATCAAGTTTGTGTGGTTCCGATCCATCGGGTGGCCAAGACCCAACTCCTCCTTATGGTCCCTATCGTAGCCTAATATAATCCTTGTGAAGTCTAGATCCAAGAATGTAAAACAAAACCTAGAACCAACAGTTGGGATTAAATCCCTAGATCCAACGGTTGGGATAAAACCCTAGATCCGACGGTTGGGATGAAACCTTAGATCCGACGGTTGGGATGAAATCCTAGATCTGACGGTTGGGATTAAACCCTAGATCCGACGGTTGGGATAAAACCCTAGATCCGACGGTCGAGATTAAATCCCTAGATCCGACGGTGGAGATTAAAGGAGGCTTAAGCCCTATTCTATAAATAGATGCTTAGGGTTGGGCGGCAAGTATGATCAAGGATTTGAATTAGAGAATTAGGGTTTGGCTCTTGGAGAGGTGGGCGGCTAGGGTTTGGAGCAAAAGTGGGCGGCAACTTTCTTCTTCCTTCTAGTTGTTGCCGGCGCCCAACTTCCACCATCAATACTTGGCCGGCGCCCATCCTTAAGGCTTTTCTCTTCTTCCTTAGCCGGCGGTTCTCCTTCCATTGGTGGCCGGTGGTCTTCCTCCTTCTTTTCTCCTTGGTGGCCGGCGGCAACTCCTTTACAAGTTGGCCGGCGCATCATCCATTGCTCCTTGGCCGGCGGTTGCACCAAATATCCTAATTTGGTGGCCGGTTCTATATAGGAAAGGTATTTGTGAGTTCTTCTCTTTGTTCGCAGCGGACAAGGTAGAGAAGAAAGCGATCTAGAAGGCTTCTACTCGTGGAGGATCTTCGTCCACACGTCGTCCACGAGAAGGATAGGACATACGATAGAAGATCGTAAGGTATAAAGTTATTTTAACTTTATTTACAGATCTGAATATATTCTTTAATATTTTGATTATGCATGTGTGTGTATGAATATATATTGTATAATCATGGACCCCGAAGGCAAACACAAAAACCGGCGATCCGTCCGTCGTCTCTTCCGCGGCTAACCAACTAGAAGAGTTGTGTTGCTTGAATAACTAGTTTGTTCAAGTGACCACTCAAGTTGTTAGCACGACGACGAATAGGTTGTGCTAAAGAAGCTCATCCCATCCGGATTGATTCTTTCATTAGTAAAAATTTTAATCCGGGGACATGGGAGCCAATGAGCCTCCGAAGCGACTCCCAACAGATGGTACCAAGTTTAGAATATACACTACCGTATCTAGAGCATATCTCCAAAATGAATCTGGCAACTTAGAATAACTCATCATCGATCTAACCATCTCCATAAGAGTCCTATTCCTTTGCTCTGCCACACCATTCTGCTGGGGTGTGCCAGGTGCAGACAATTGGGATTGAATCCCAGCCTCTGATAAGTAATTCCTAAACTCTCTCAAGAGGTACTCACCATCATGATCAGATCATAGTATCTTGATACTTTTACATTGACGTTTCTCCGCATCAGCCTTAAATTCTTTGAACTTGTCAAAGCATTCAGACTTGCGACGCATCAAGTAAATGTATCCATACCTTGAATAATCATCTATAAAAGAGACAAAATATTCAAGCCACCTCTTGCCTAGATAGACATAGGACAACACAAATCAGAATGAACCAATTTTAACACATCTTTGGGTCTATACCCCTTGGCCTTGAAAGGCCTCTTGGTCATTTTACCTTCCAAGCAAGATTCACAGGTTGGGAAGTCTTCCACCACTAATGAACTCAGAGGTCCATCAACTATCAACCTTTGAATTCTGCTGAGGTTAATATGACCAAGCCTTAGATGCCAAAGATATGTTTGGTTCATCTTCGAAGGTTCTTTTCTCTTATTGGAATTAGAAGATGAGCCATTCACTTCTATTTACATCGTGGGAGCTTTAGGTTCAAGTGTATATAAATTTCCTATCAATCTACTAGAACAGATAATCTCCCTATTCCTTTTTATAACAACTCTGTCATTAAAAGAAATAGAATATCCATCCATAAATAATTTAGAAATCAAAATCAAATTCTTTCTAAATAGGGGTACATAAAGGCAATTTTTAAGAACCAAAACTTTATTTCTCTCAAAAGACAAATAAACATCTCCCACTGCAACAGCCGCCACCTTCGTGGCATCGCCCAAGTATTCGGTAATCTCCCCTTCAGCCAGTCGTCTGGTTTCCTAGAACCCCTGCAAAGTATTGCAGACATGATCAGTGGCTCCTGTATCTACACACCAGGTGCTGGTAGATAACACCGCTAAACATGTTTCAACGACTAGACCAAAAGATATACCTTTGTTCTGCTTGCGGTTGGGGCAGTCCTTCTTCCAGTGTCCAGTCTGCTTACAAGTGAAGCACTTGCCTTTCGACTTCTTCACTCCTCCCTGAGTTCCTCCCGCCACTTTTGCCCCAGCTTGTTTCTTCTTCTTCTTGCCTTTCGACTTAGAAGTAGAAACCTTTTGGGCAACCATGGCTTGCGCCTGAGCACTCTGACGAAAAATCCCTTCTGTCGCCTGGAGTTCTGTTAGAAGCTCCGCCAACGAATATAACCTCTTGTTCATGTTGTAGTTCAGGCGAAACTGCTCAAAACTCCTAGGTAGAGACTGGAGAATGATATCGACCTGGGTTTCCCCATCGATCTCATCTCCGAGGACTTCTAGCTCATTCAAATGAGCCATCATCTTGAGAACATGATCCCTCATGAGTGTTCCCTTGATCATGGTGGTCGTCATCAAGTTCCTCATGGCTTCCTGCCTAGCAGCCTGATTCTGGTGTCTGAAAAGCTCTTTGGGATTGAGCATCAAGTCATAAGCAGTGGGCATGGCTTGATGCTGATGTTGCAGTACATTTGACATAGATGTCAAAATGTAACACCGTGCCATCTCATCGGCCTTAATCCACTTCTTATAACTCTCCTTCTCCTTTTCCCCAGAATCATCCGCAGGCTTAAGAGGGCACTCTTCAAGGAGTACATATTTGTATTCCTCTGCAGTCAAGACAATGTCAAGATTCCTCTTCCAATCAACATAGTTGGGTCCAGTAAGTTTATTTTCTTTCAGTATCACAGCAAGCGGGTTAAAAGTCATTTTGAAAAAAACCTAAGAATCACATAGATCAAAATATTAGATTTCAAAAAATTATTGATTCCTCAAACAATAAAATTTTAAAATCAACCAACACCTCAAATTACCGAGAATATCGTATGCCATGATAGTGTGGACGTATACGAATTCTACATTTGTAAGAGGAGGTTTCACCCATTAATTTTACTATCTTGTCAACCTAACTTTTTGACAAATAAAATTAATAGATGGTTCCTCTTCGGCCCTATAAATAAAAGTAGTGACTCTGATGGGGAGGATACTTATATTTGTATCTAAGTGTTCACCATTACTCGGTACCAAGGTAATTATCTCGAGTTATGTGCCTTCCGATGGGGAAGTGCACACGCTCCTTAATAATTTCCTATAACCATATTCGACCTTGTGATCCACAAACAAACTCATCCGATGGAGAGGAAGGCACTCAAAGCCAATGCCCAAGTTTGTTTGCATCACAAGTCAAATTGTAATGGAGGCCGTGGGAATTTATAAAAATATCCCTCTCCCACTTAGTAATTTAAAATTGAGGAATTTTCTAGCCTACGATATGCATATCAAACAATAAGAAATAAATATGAAAAAGAAATATTTTCCAACTATTATGGCTTTTGTCTCCAATATGCCTCCCGTCGTATCGTCATCTCGTCCGCTCCTCCCTACGCCATGTACAAGCCATCTGGAGATCCGAGCTGAGAAAAACTATTTTAATTTACATCTATCGATCATATACTCCATGAGGGAGTGTACATGAAATCTAGATCGAAAGTAAACTAAAATAAAAGGAGTGGCTAAACAATGTCGTATCTAATTACAAAAATTAAATACTAGCCTCATCAACCCCGAGGATTCAACAAAATATACAATTACACACATACAATCACATACACACATATGACCATAATAGTTGGATCCTATGCCTACAACCAAAAAGTTAACCTACGCACATCCTACTATTATCCAACACATATAATATATGAAAAGTGCATAAAAGTAACTGAATCCTAAACACACAAAATTGGAAACTGTGGCTCTGGAAACTTCGCTTCCCACTTCAACTCGATCGCTTGTTAATGGCGATCCCTTCTATGTCCCCGGATAAAAAAAATTTATCCTTGACAAGGAGGGATTACCCAAGCTACCGTTTCATCGTCGTGCTATTCGATTAGAGTGGTCACTTGAATAAACTTGTTGTTCAAGCAACCAACTTCTATTCTACGATTAGCCGCGGAATAGACGATGTACGGATCGCCGATTTTTTCATTTGTATTCGGGGTCCAAGTAAATTTAACCACAAAACAAAACATACAACATGTGTATAATTGAAAACAATTATAGATATAATACAAAATAATATAAACAAGCATTATACCTCTCGATCTTTTATTGTATGTCCTTCCTCCTTTTGGACGTCGTGTATGCGACGATCTTCCAAAAGTAGAAGCCTTCTAGATCACGATCTTCCTTTCCTTGCTCGCTCCGAACAAGAGGAAGTATAGAAACCAAACTCTTCTCCTTCCTTTATCCAACCACCAAGCACCAACCTTGATTCTTGCCGCAGGCCAACAAGAAGAAGAGATGAGGAAGTGGGCGCCGACCAAGAGCTCCAAGGAATCAACCTAACCCTTGTTTCCACTGGCCAAGGAGAAGAATAGGAATAGGTTGAGCACTGGACAAGGTGAAGAGAAGAAGGAGGGGCACTAGCAACCCTAAGGAAGAAGAAAACCTTCCTTAATTGTGGCCGCCCAAGACGCCTCCAAAACCCTAGCCGCCCACTTCTTCCTTGCCGCCCAATCCAATGAAGAAAAACCCTAACCTCTCTAATTATTCTCCACGCCCAAGCCTTAAGCCCATATTTATAGAGTTAGGCTTAAGCCTCCTTTTAATCTCCACTGTCGGTTCTAGGGATTTAATCTCAACCGTCGGATCTAGAGATTTATTCTCAACCGTCGGATCTAGAGATTTAATCTCCACCGTCGGATCTAGAGTTTTGTTTTCCATCATTGGATCTAGGCTCCATGAGGTTTTAATAGGCTACAATAGGGACCATGAGGAGGAGTTGGATCTTAGCCACCCAATGGATCAAGCCCACATAAAGTCCGATCCATTAATGATAATCCATTCTACTAGAGGATTATCATTGATCTACCTCACCAACCCCCATAAATTAATATGGACTCCATATATTATTTGTACATTTATCTCCCCGTGTTTAAGATCTCGAATGTCCGTCGATCAATTAATTTACTGACAATTAATTAATTAACATCTAACTCCATGAGTAGTACCACTCAACCTTATCATCATGCCGGACCAAGTCTACCTGCAGGGTTTACATGATGAACCTTATGAGCTCCTCAAGAGGACATCATCATCCTAATATATAGGACACGGTTTCCTCCTATAATCAACGACACACCATATAAATAATATCATTTCTCAACTTAATGAGCCTATCGATTTACTCTTATAAATCTCATTATTGGTAAATCAAAGAAATGAATACTTCAGATGTAATTCGGTATGGGGATTAGGCTCTGAAGCTCAATACGTAAACTGGAACGGTTCGATTCGATTATGTAGTTAGCAATGAATCGAATCACCTCTAAGTCGGTCATGCTCAATACACACAAAGTGTACTAGTGTGATTCTATGGTCAAGACAAACCAATACCAAATCACACTACAACCATACCAATGGTTTATCCAAAGCCATCTCGGTTGTGAGTCTTTACTTATACTCTACAAGGATCTGATAACATGATCTACCGTGTGACACTACACACCATGTTATCTACAATGTAATGTATGAGACAATATGCATAACCATAAATATGCAAACAATAATCATGTGAGTCTTATTTCAAAATAAAGATGTTCATACAAAAGATAGACTTTTCAGTATACATCCCAACATGTGGTAAACTTAGGTAGCTTGCCTTTGCGAGACTATGTAGCCCTAAGCGCTAGAGGATATAGGCCAAGCATAACTGGACCATCAATCTTAGCCAACAACTTTAAACTGAAACCTGCGCTTATACACATGGTCCAACAGAGCCAATTCGGGGGTGCTGCAACTGAAGACCTGAATAGGCACCTAGAGACCTTTTTGGAGATATGCTCGATGATGAAACTCAATGGAGTACCAACTGATGCGATCCATCTGAGCCTATTCTCGTTCTCACTGCGGGATAAGGCGAAGACATGACTCCACTTCCTTCCTTCAGGAAGCATCACCACATGGGAACAATGTGAGTAGCAGTTCTTAAATAAAATTTTCCCACCAAGTAAGACTGCTCACATGTGCCACTTGATCAATATCTTCCGCCAGAAAGAAGGGGAGTCCTTATTCGAAGCCTGGGATCGCTACAAAGGGCTGCTCCACGAATGCCCCCATCATGGTCTAGAGAGGTGGCTGGTGATCCACATATTCTAGAATGGGATCACATACGCCACTAAGGTGTCCCTCGATTCTACTGCAGGAGGTGCCTTAATGAATAAGACTATTGAGGAAGCATAGGAGCTTATCGAAGAGGTGGCTCAGAACCACCATCAATGGGCTTCCGAGCCTAGTCACCCAGTGCCTATAGCCGATCGATATGTTGTCAACTCCGTTGACCACTTGGCAACAAGAATGGATACGCTAAGTAGACCGTTTGAATCTCTAACCCCTGCATCTGCATGTGCGGCCACTACTTTTGGAGAGAGAGTAGCAGTGTATCAGGAGAACTACTATGGAGGGCAGGGTGACTATGAAGAACAAATTGAGTATGTTGATGCGATTGGCGACCACAACCAAAGGGCCAACAATCCATATTCAAGAACCTACAACCCCGGATGGAGGAGCCATCCGAATTTTTCCTATAGGAATAATGCGGGAAATTTCCAACAATCAGGAGGATATGGGCAACAACAGGGCAATGGGCAACAACAACCACCCAAATCTAGGCTAGAACTAATGATTGAAGACTTTATTGCTATCCAAACAAAGGCCAATGTAGAATTCTAGTGCCAACATCAAAGATCTGAAGAGGCACTTAGGGAGTTGAAGACCTCTGTCGATGGACTTACAAGTCGCACTAAAATACTGGAAGCGCAAGTGGCTCAAATAGCCTAGACCGTGTCACAAACCATGGATAGCTCTCCACCATCAACCGAGAAAAATCGGGTTAAGGAAGAAGGATTATACAGTGAGGGAGTATGACAGAAAAACAGATTCATTAAGGGATGTGTGGCCATGATTTCGACTTTGCCAAATCAAGCTGAAATTGAAGATAAAATCCCACCCAAGCTGGAGGACCCTGGTGAATTTGTTATACCCTGCATGATTTATGGTGAAAGCTTCGATGAAACAATGTGTGATCTAGGGTCATCAGTTAGCGTGATGCTCTACATATTCTACCTAGAGATGGGACTAAGTGATATACAACCGACGAACATATGTATTCACATGGGGGATGACACGATCAAGGAGCCTATTGGCATGTTAGAACATGTACCTGTGGTGGTTGAGAATGTTGTCATACCCACAGATCTTATCATACTGGACACATGACCAAACCCTTAGAATCCCATCATTTTAGGAAGACCCTTTTTGGCGACTGCGGGAGCATGCATAGACGTGAAGACGCATAAAGTCTCCTTGGAAGTAGATGACGAGATCATCATATTCAACCTATCAGAGTGTAAGGCTCCCTTCGCAGACGGGTATACCTCGTGCAGGATGACAACCACTTCACCGGAAGATATAGATTTTAAGATGGATGAATGGAGACTTACGGAGCCTCCGGAGCCGAGTTGAAATAATGGAGTAAGGTCGAGCTAAAAGACCTTAAACAAAGCACTTATTGGGAGGCAACCCAAGCTTAGTTTATGCATTTTTTTTTTTTGCATTCGTTTGTGTAATTTAAACTTTGATGTATGTCAGTCAGCATTTTTTGTGAATAAAATCATATTAGAAAGAATCTGTTAGGTAAAAACAAAAATCGTTTTGAGCCTACAATAGGGGTACGGGTGGCAGTGTGGTTTCACACGGCCATACCCCATGAGGAGAGGCCCACACGGCAGGGCATATGGGCGAATTCAAACCCTGATGTGCTCTGGGAGAGAAATAGAGGGGCACACGGCTTGACCGTGTGAATTCACTTTTGATCCTGCACCTACACATACTTTTTCTCTACTTTTGAGCAGGATGCAGGTACATCCACCTACGATTTCTCTGAGTTTCGATCGTGCCTCAATGACATATACGCCGAGCAGCAGACGCAGAGGCAACGATGAGAGGAGCAGAGCACTTATACACAGGTGGAGTTTTAGGGCTTACGGGAGCACTTCCAGTGGACCGAGGAGTTCTGTGTTGAGGGTCGTATCTATTTCCAGAAGAAGACCACATATCGGTAGGAGATTCGGTAGCACATGCATGACCAGCAGGCCCAATGGGTCCGGGAGGAGGAGCACAGAGTAGCTACTGCATCCACCAACTCTCATATCAACCACATATACATGTGGCATCAGCGACTGAGCATCAGGTTTTCTCAGGAGCCCGACATGCCGAGACTGCTGGACTTCCCACCTTGGCCACCGTATTAGAGGTATTGTTTCATACCAGTCTGGGGGGGACTCCAAGTTTTGATATGTTTTGTTGCTAGCAGTACTTTCTTTCTTGATACTTGCATTTTAATTTTAGTTTGCATTCATTTGTTCATACATAGAGTATTCAGTTCAACACTTAGTTTTTGCTATCTTTAAGCTACCTCAGTAATATTTTTTTAAGATCTCTTCACGAATTGTTTCCGTAGGTAGTTTAACTTCATTTATCTCGTGGTATTTTATTTTATCTGTTTTAATGAATGTTTTAGACTTGCACTGATTAGTTTTGTTTTTACACCTACACTTGATGAATATTTTGAAGGGGAGAATCCAGTACATACATAGTTATGATTCATCCCAGTAGTCTAGAACTTTGGAATCCACAGGTGACTCTAGATTTAATATTTTAGTTATTGGAGATGCTCGGATTGTGTAAGCCCGTTTGGAAAAATCAAAATCACTCGTGAGTATGAGAAGAATGAAGGGTCTATTCGCAAAAAAAATAAATAGTTGTCACGGGTGGAAATGGTTAGGTGCCTCTTTGAGACCGAGTTAGATTACTGGGGAAACACCTACCAATTTCTCTCAATACCAAGCATGCCTTTGAGACTTTGTGCTAGATCTAGGGAACGACCCTCGCTTAGGGAAGACTAGTGCCTAAAAGTCGAAAACCTTAGGAAAGCTATAAGATGATGACTTAACTTATCATGGAACGATGTATCCCCTAAGAAGATTCTCCTAGCACATGCACGAGAAGCTAACTTAGTGAATTTTTAGAACATCTCTATTTTGCTTTGATTGAAAATACCACTTGATAAATCCAGTTAGCTTGCTAAGTATGGAACGATATTTCTTTTAAAATTTCATGGTACTGAGGTTTGCTTGAGGATAAGCAAAGATTCAAGTCTGGGGGAATTAATGTGAGCAAAACATATAGGGTTTTAGGAATAGTTTTTGCTCATATCTCGTTACATTTCATACTTGTTTCATGGATATTTCACTTTGTTTTGCATGCATTCCCTATTTTCTGGTTTGGAGATCTGCTCGTTGTACTTTTGTATGCAAGATAATATTTTATAGGGAAAATGACACATTTTTGGAGCAAAAGGAAGACATTTGGGAGGTGGAACGGAAGGGGACACAACCTAGCCGTGTGAATTCACACGGTCATGTCCAAACCACAGAGTACTGAAAGTTTTATATCTACACAAAGTACTGAAAGTTTCCTTCAAATTAGGTATCAACTACTCGGGCTGTAAAGTCTTAACTAAGATATCATCAACATACACCTCTACATTCCTTCCTAATTGCTTCTCAAAGATTTTATCCATTAACCTTTAATAAGTAACCCCAACATTCTTTAATCCAAAGGGCATAACAATGTAACAGAAAGTTCCTTCAACCGTAACTTGATCCTCCATTACCAATGGTGTCTGGTGATATCCTTGATAGGCATCCATCATTGAAATAAATTGATGTCCCATAGTATAATCTACTAACTGATCTATGTGAGGCAAAGGATAATAATCTTTAGGACATACCTTATTAAGATCGCAAAAATCCACACATCCTCCCTAATATGTCCCGCTTTCAACAGTTTATGCACCTCCTCCTTAATGATAGCATCCTTTCCAACTCCAAAATGCCGACGTTTCTACTTTATCGACGTTACAGTAGGTAAAATATACAACTTATGCTCCATGACAATAGGATCAATTCCTGTCCAGTCCTGTGGTGACCATGCAAAAATATCAATGTTTTTAACAATGCATTTTATCAAGGATGCTTTAAGCTGTAAAGGAAAGTCCCTAGCTATAAATGTAACATATTCAACACACTTAGTATCATGCATAATGGCTTCCTTGTCAGATTCTCCTATGTCCTCAGAACTCCCCTTTTGAATGACACACACTGTATTTCCATACTAATTGAATTTCTGAAAAGGTCTATTGATAGCTTTCCCTTTCTGCCCCATCCGAATGGTATCCACATAGCATCTTCGGGAAAGCTGTTGATCCCCTCTAACTTCTACTACTTCATTTTTGATAGGAATTTTAATCTTTTGATGATAAGGAGAAGCTACTGCCTGCAAGCTTCCCAAAATAGGCCGACCAAGAATAACATTATAAGAGGAAGACATATCTACCACTATAAAATTTACAAGTACTGTTTTCCTCCTTGGCTCTTCTCCTAAAGACAAAGGAAACTTAATCTGACCCATCGACTGCACTTCATGACTAGAAAACCCAAATAAAAAGGTGCCTACCGATTGTAAATCATTCACACTAACTCCTATCTGCTCCAATGCAGACCAATATAAGATATTCACTGAGCTACCCGGATCCACAAAAACTCTTCCTACATCAAAATTTACAATAAAGACCCGAATAACTAAGGCATCAGTATGAGGAGTCACCACTCCCTCTAAATCATTAGGACCAAAACCCAAGCTAGGTCCGCTTGCTCTAGGCAAAGTTGTCACAACTGCACATTCTTCTCGACTGTGTCTTTTTCGAGCCCTGTTTGAATCTCTATTAGTGGAACTCCCAAAAATCATATTAATATTGTTGGGTTTCCGGCACCGCGGCGAGTGTGTGTTCGAACATGTTTCGTAAACATATGCACAGCGGAAGGAATAAAATAATAAGTCTAATTTATTACAACACACACATCACACGCATGCATAGTACAACATGTGTAGACATAACCGTAAATTCAAATTTTGCAATAAAAGGAAACTTAAACTACGTATACCTGACGTATCACGTGTAGCGGGAAAGACATCAACCGAAACGATTCTCGCTAGAATCGTCTCTATCCGTATCCACGCCGAGTATCTTTGGGATGACTTCACTAAGTCACGAGCCTCATCTTTGTACGGGTTACTAGCCTCGTGTTGAAGACGACGTGATCGAGAGAAGATCACGATCCAAATCAAATTTCGGATCCAAAACGAGTCCTCAAAAACTCGCTTCTCCGGAGAGGTATTCGTCAACCATTTGACGAATCCTTCGTCCTCCACCTATGAGAATTACCGGAGATCGAATCCCCGGTAAGGAAGGCATTGTCGGAGCTCCAAACGTCGTCCAAACAACGATCCGACAAGAGGGAAACAAGCTGTCCATAAAACTGGACAGCTTTGGTGGAGACCTTGCGCCGGCCAAATAAGGAAAGCAATGTGCTCACCTTGTCGCCGGAGCCAAGAATGATCACCGGAGCTCCTCCGGTAGCAGCTCCACGCCGGCAAGTGGAGAAGACGACAGCAGCTGGTCGCTGGTTGGAGGAGGTAGGCGGCGGCAATTGGGTTGGCGCCGACTAGAGGGAGATGTTGGGCGGCCAAAAACTAGGGTTGCCTCAATTAGGGTTTAACAAAAACCCTTAAGCCCTATTTTATAGAGAACAAATTCTCTTAATGGTTATCGGATCATAACCATAAGGCCAGTTAACCCGCTCCATTAATTTAAGTTAAAATAATCCAAACCATGATGGTTTATTTTAAGTTAAAACGAACTAAACCAACTTTGGTTCATTCGTTTAAAAACAAACCAAACCCTTTGGTTTATTCTCCTCCATTGGATTAGAACCAAACCAATTTGGTTCATCCATCATGTCTTCATAAGACACGGCCCATCCACGCTTCCATTGCGACTAAAACGATTTCATGCTTGCTTCTTGTTTGGTCCAACCAAACCTAGTTTCTCTCAGTCTGAGAATCTCATTCTCAAGCTCGTTTTAAATCCTTCGGATTACGCTCGTTGTGCGTGTGACCAAATAGGTTCTCGGTTTATGTTGGCCATCTATAATTAACCATTAATTATAGAACGATCATGAGTAACACCTAGTAGTACATCATGATCCCCAATTAATCGAAAAGATCAACGGTTGATCCAAAACTATTTCTGAAACCCTTCAGCAGCTCGAATGAATCGTGCCTCATTCCCTTCACTCATATTATACCCACTTGGTTCAGGACATAGTCTATAGTGTCAGTCCCCACTAGGCTGACTATGTCACACCTAGCCCAGGTATCATTTCCTTGTCCTACGGAATCTAGTTATTGCACATGTATCGAAGAGTACCTTACTCTAAACATGTAATGCTTTGGCCAAACACTTTAGTAACAATCCGACGAGAGGCCATGGGTATACATCTCCTCGCAAGGAGTGGTGAATCCTTTATAGGCTATTCAAACACCTTCGATCACTTCGACTTATACCCAATCATCCCGGGTCCACATCTCCTCAGAGATGCTTGCTTAAGATGTCAAAGCATAAGCCTTCATGATCAAGATGACTTGAATACCGCAAGTCAAAGGAACATCGCACTTAAGCTATAGTAAGAACTTCATTGACATATCTATATATACAGAGAACCATATGAAGTCTTACGGCTGGTCACTCCAATGAACTAGTTACCATAACTAGCATCCACGATTAACTCCGGACATCACAATGTCTCCAGCTAGTGAGAATCAGCTGCTTGGATACACAAAAGAGTATACCTTGTGCTAGTCTCGACAAAATCAATGGTGTCTAAATCCATCAATTCATCGACTAGGGATAATTCCGATACATCACAATTACACATGTAGAGATACTCACTAGTTGTGATCCAATCACAAATTCTCTCATGCTGTGAATCGTATCGTGGACATTCAGTAAATGAGTTTAAGATCTAATCAAATACATGAAAACATGTATACTCAAATAGTGAATCTTCATTTATCATATAAATGGTTCAAACATAAGGCGATTGCCTTAGGACATCTCTCATATATCACTAACAAACTCCCACTTGGCCTAATGCCAATCACTACGATATCCAATACCATAAGCTCTAACATGACCCTCAAACATACTTTGAGGTAATGCCTTAGTCAAAGGATCCGCTAAGTTCCTTTCAGTGGGGATTTTTTCGATTTGTATTTCCTTCCTACTGATGATCTCTCTGATAAGATGATAGCGGCGAAGCACATGTTTGGATCGTTGATGAGACCTTGGCTCTTTCGCCTGTGCAATTGCTCCATTGTTGTCGCGATGAGCCGTGTTATTTCAACAATGGTCGAATCACACCAAGTTCATAAATGAACTTCTTGATCCAAACCGCTCCAAGGCTGCAATGTATACGCCTCGGTGGTAGAATGCGCTCTGATGTCTTGTTTGGAACTTTTCCAACTCACTGCGCCCCCATTCAAGGTGAACACGTATCCAGACTGAGACCTGGAATCATCCTTGTCTGTCTGGAAGCTGGCATTCGTATACTCGCGTATCACCATGTCCCCTTCTCTATATATTAGGAACACATCCTTAGTTCTTCTTAAGTACTTAAGGATCGTCTTAACAACCACCCAATGATCCATTCCTGGATCAGACTGGTATCTACTCGTGACACTCAGAGCATACGATACATCGGGCCTTGTACATAACATAGCATACATGATAGATCCTATTGCGGATGCATAGGGAATCTTACTCATGCAAATCCTCTCGTCTTCTGTGCGCGGACACATAGACTTCGAAAGGTGTACCCCATGCCTGATGGGTAGGAAACCTTTCTTGGATTCCGACATGCTAAACCTCTTTAGCACTCGGTCTATATATGTAGACTGCGAAAGACCAAGCAACCGTTTCGATCTATCTCTATAGATCTTAATCCCGAGGATGTAGGTTGCTTCTCCCAGGTCTTTCATGGAGAATGTCTTGGATAACCAAATCTTCACTGACTGTAAGATTGAAACATCATCTCCTATAAGTAATATGTCATCGACATACAATACTAGTAACACGACTGCACTCCCACTAATCTTCTTGTACACACAAGGTTCGTCTGGATTTTGTGAGAAATCAAACTTTTTGATTGTCTCATCAAAACGGATATTCCAGCTCCTAGATGCTTGCTTCAATCCATATATGGACCGTCACAACTTGCATACCTTGGTTTTATCAACCGATGTGAAACCCTCAGGCTGTATCATATACACGTCCTCGAGCAGGTTTCCATTAAGGAAAGCTGTTTTCACATGCATCTGTCATATCTCATAATCATAATGAGCCGCTATGGCCAGGAGCATCCGAATGGATTTAAGCATAGCTATAGGCGAATAAGTTTCGTCATAATCAACACCTTGCTTTTGACGATATCCTTTCGCCACTAATCTAGCCTTATAGGTAATCACATTACCATCCATGTCGGTTTTCTTCTTGAAAACCCACTTGCACCCTATAGGCTTGATACCTTCAGGTGGGTCAACCACGTTCCAAACTTGGTTTTCATACATGAAATCCATTTCTGACTTCATGGCATCAAGTCACTTATCCCTTTCTGAACTTGTCAGCACTTCTTCATAACTGGTAGGCTCCTCATCATCAATGAGTAACACATTGTTCGATTCACTTACGAGAAATCCATATCTCTCAGGAATGTTGCGTGTTCTACCAGATCTACGAAGATGTGGTGTTACAATAAATCCAGCCGATTGCTCATCACTATGAGTTATCGGCTGTTGTGCTTCACCAGCTATCTCATCAATGTCTATTTAAGTCTCTCGAGCCTCCTCAAGCTCGACGACACTCCCACTGTTTTCTTGCAAGAGAAACTCTTTCTCTAGAAACACAGCATGCCTTGAAACAAACACCTTTTGTTCCACAGGATGATAGAATTGGTAACCCCTTGTTTCCTTAGGGTATCCAATAAATAGACATTTATCAGACTTAGCATCCAATTTGTCTGATACAGTCCGCTTCACATAAGCAGGACAACCCCATATCTTTAAGTAAGATACATGAGGTTTCTTACTATTCCATATCTCATATGGAGTAGTAGAGACTACTTTGGTTGGCATTCTGTTTAACAAGTAAACAGTTGTCTGAAGTGCATAGCCCCAAAAGGACTTGGGAAGATTCGCATGATTCATCATTGACCTGACCATGTCAAACAAGGTCTGGTTACGCCTCTCAGATACACCATTATGTTGTGGTGTATATGGCGGAGTCCATTGAGACAATATACCATTGTCTCTTAGATAATCAAGAAACTCTTGACTTAAGTATTCACCACCTCGATCTGATCGAAGTATTTTAATACTCTTGTCATGTTGTTTCTCTACTTCATTTCTGAATTCTTTGAACCTTTCAAAGGCTTTAGACTTGTGTTTCATCAAGAACACATACCCAAACCGTGAGTGATCATCGGTGAAGGTAATGAAGTAGCTATAGCCTCCTAAAGCTTGAGTTGACATAGGTCCACATACATCAGTATGTATTAGACCTAGTAACTCTCCCACTCGTTACCTTTTCCTGAAAAAGGTAACTTAGTCATCTTTCCTTTTAAGCATGATTCGCATGTATCGTATGAATCCAATTCAAACGATTCCAGAATTCCACATCGGTGTAATTCGGACATGCGTTTCTTGCTTATAAGGCCAAGACAACAATGCCACATGTAGGAGTCTAATTGATTATCCTTTCGAGCACGCTTGTTGCTCGCTTCGATATTGAAAATGTCACTAGATACGTCCAACATATAAATGTCATTGCTCAAAGTTCCAGTTCTATAAAGCACGCCATTCAAAGTTATATAACAATAATTGTTACTAAACGTCAAATGGTAACCATTTCTATTTAAGCAAGAAATAGAAACAATGTTCTTTATTAGAGAAGGAACACAATAGCAATTGTCCAGTTCCAAGACTAGTCCACTAGGGAGCTTCAACAAATAAGTTTCGATGGCAACCGCAGTAACCTTTGCTCCATTGCCAACTCGCAAATTTGACTCCCCTCTGACGAGTCTTCTTCTATTCCTTAGCCCCTGTATGTCATTACATATATGTGAGCCACACCCAGTATCCAATACCCAAGTGTCTAAGGAAATAGAATGACAATCAATAACGAAGATACCTGAAGAGGATGGGGCATCGGATGCCTTCTTCTTCTTCATGGACTCAAGATAAATCTTGCAGTTTCTTCGCCAGTGGCCTTCCTTGCCACAATGATGGCAAGTGCCCTTTTGTGCTGGTTCTACCTTCTTTGCCTTCTTGTTCTTCCCTTTCTTCTGTTCCTTTGCCTTCCTCTTAGAACCTTTCTTTGAGGAATCAACTACAGAACCGCCTTCTCCTCATGCTTCACAGAAGGCTCCACAGTCTTCAGCATATTGAGGAGCTCAGGAATAGTGGATTCTAATTTGTTCATCCGATAGTTCATCACAAATTGTGAGAAACACTTGGGCAAATAATGTAGAATTAAGTCAATACTTAATTCATGATCCATCACAAACCCGAGGGTGGCTAGCCGCTCGATGTACCCGTTCATCTTTAGCACAAACTGCACTACAGACGAACCTTCTTGCATCTTCGTGGTGAAGAGGAGCCTGGAGACTTCGAACCTTTCGGATCTCACTTGCTTATCAAACAACTCATGAAGATGGAAGACCATAGTATTAGCATCCATATGCTCATGCTGCTTTTGCAGCTCAGGTACCATCGCAGCTAGCATGATGCAACTCGCCAGTTCAGAATCTGCCACATGCTTCTGATAGACCAACATTTAGTCTGGAGTTGCATCGTCCTTAGGACGGTTGGGAAGAGGCTCTTCAAGGACATATGCTAGCTTTTCCACCTTGAGAACAATTCTCAGGTTTCTAAGCCAGTCCAGGAAGTTAGGCCCAGTCAATTTGTTTGAATCCAAAATAGTGCGCAAATTCAAAGACGTCATGATCAATCGATTAACCTAGAAATACAAAACGAGCATATATGAGAAAATGATTTTTAAAATGCATCAATATACATTTATAAATCCCATTCATTTTTCGAATTTCAAAAACCCCAAAATCACTTCGGGAGATCATAGGTCCATCTCCAAATGGGCTGATATCCATCATAGATATGAACAACCTTGGAGAGAGTCCAACAAGCCATTCATAACTACGATGGTAGGTATCAACTATGCCGATTGCATATCACGTATATGCAACTATCACAATGTGCTATCAACTAATTGAATGTTCACATATACATTGGGTTGTTAACACATTAACAAGTATGCATCATATGCATAGCACCCAACTTCACCTCCCTTTACATCGACCTTGGAGAGAGTCCAACAAGCCAATGCTCCAGGTTAAAGCCAACCCATTAATCGAGAAATAGTTTTAATATGGTTAGAGTGCATTCAACCAATTATCCCGGCTTGGAGAGAGTCCAACAACCAAAGCTAACGATTGACCTCTGACTCTTACCATATTAGTATTAAACTATTCCATGGTTTGAACATGTTCGGGTTCGAGCCGGGCTTGGAGAGAGTCCAACAACCCAAACAAGAAACGGAACTCTGGTTCTAATCATATTAATGGAAGGTGTAGGCTTTAATATTGAGTTAGGGTTTTTATGTCTCATCCTCTTTGCATGCAAATAACTATTATCTACATGACATGACATACATGGCATACATCTATATGTCACGACACACATGACATAATGATATGCATCTAATGCAATTACATGACATACAATTATGTCATGCACAATATTTCCTTATATGTCATAACTATTTATGGAAATAAAATATGTTTAAGATTTGATTCTCCAAATCAAATTATTATTAAATTATAAAACAAATTTCCAAATCTAATCACATATTTTATTTGTGGAAATAGTTGATTAAGGAAAGTCAATTTAGGAAACCAATTTCCTAAATCATCAAAACTACTTATGGAAATAAAATATTTTAAGATTTGATTTCCCAAATCAAATCATGATTAAATTAGGAAACAAATTTCAAAAATCTAATCAAATATTTTATTTATGGAAAATATCAATTTCCATAAATACTTCCAACTTTCCAAAAGTGGAAGATTTCCATAAATACTTCTAGACTTTCCAAAATTGAAAATTTTCCATAAATACTTCTAACTTTCCAAAAGTAGAAAATTTCTAGAAATATCATTATGACTATCATAAAATAATTTTACGATTATGTCGAAACACAACCTGGGCTCTGATACCACTGTTGGGTTTCCGGCACCGCGGCGAGTGTGTGTTCGAACATGTTTCGTAAACATGTGCACAACGGAAGGAATAAAATAATAAATCTAATTTATTACAACACATACATCACACGCATGTATAGTACAATATGTGTAGACATAACCGTAAATTCAAATTTTACAATAAAAGGAAACTTAAACTACGTATACCTGACGTATCACGTGTAGCGGGAAAGGTATCAACCGGAACGATTCTCGCTAGAATAGTCTCTATCCGTATCTACGCCGAGTATCTTCGGAATGACTTCACTAAGTCACGAGCCTCATCTTCGTACGGGTTACTAGCCTCGTGTTGAAGACGACGTGATCGAGGGAAGATCACGATCCGAGTCAAATTTCGGATCCAAAACAAGTCCTCAAAAACTCGCTTCTCCGGAGAGGTATTCGTCAACCGTTTGACGAATCCTTCGTCCTCCACCTATGAGGATTACCGGATATTGAATCCCCGGTAAGGAAGGCGCTGTCGGAGCTCCAAATGTCATCCAAACGACGCTCCGACAAGAGGGAAACAAGCTGTCCAGAAAACTGGACAACTTTGGTGGAGACCTTGCGCCGGCCAAATAAGGAAAGCAATGTGCTCACCTTGTCGCCGGAGCCAAGGATGATCACCGGAGCTCCTCCGGCAGCAGCTCGACGCCGACAAGTGGAGAAGACGGCAGCAGCTGGTCGCCGGTTGGAGGAGGTGGGCGGCGGCAATTGGGTTGGCGCCGACTAGAGGGAGATGGTGGGCGGCCAAAAACTAGGGTTGCCTCAATTAGAGTTTAACAAAAACCCTTAAGCCCTATTTTATAGAGAACAAATTCTCTTAATGGTTATCGGATCATAACCATAAGGCTCGTTAACCCGCTCCATTAATTTAAGTAAAAATAAACCAAACCATGATGGTTTATTTTAAGTTAAAATGAACCGAACCAACTTTGGTTCATTCGTTTAAAAACAAACCCAACCCTTTGGTTTATTCTCCTCCATTGGATTAGAACCAAACCAATTTGGTTCATCCATCATGTCTTCATAAGATACGGCCCATCCACGCTTCCATTGCGACTGAAACGATTTCATGCTCGCTTCTTGTTTGGTCCAACCAAACCTAGTTTCTCTCGGTCTGAGAATCTCATTCTCAAGCTCGTTTTAAATCCTTCGGATTACGCTCGTTGTGCGTGTGACCAAATAGATTCTCGGTTTATGTTGGCCATCTATAATTAACCATTAATTATAGAACGATCATGAGTAACACCTAGTAGTACATCATGATCCCCAATTAACCGAAAAGATCAACGGTTGATCCAGAACTATTTCTGAAACCCTTCAGCAGCTCGAATGAATCGTGCCTCATTCCCTTCACTCATCTTATACCCACTTGGTTCAGGATATGGTCTATAGTGTCAGTCCCCACTAGGCTGACTACGTCACACCTAGCCCAAGTATCATTTCCTCGTCCTACGGATTCTAGTTACTGCACATGTATCGAAGAGTATCTTACTCTAAACATGTAATGCTTTGGCCAAATACTTTAGTAACAATCCGACAAGAGGCCATGGGTATACATCTCCTCGCAAGGAGTGGTGAATCCTTTATAGGCTATTCAAACACCTTCGATCACTTCGACTTATACCCAATCATCCCGGGTCCACATCTCCTTAGAGATGCTTGCTTAAGATGTCAAAGCATAAGTCTTCATGATCAAGATGACTTGAATATCGCAAGTCAAAGGAACATCGCACTTAAGCTACAGTAAGAACTTCATTGACATATCTATATATACAAAGAACCATATGAAGTCTTACGACTTGTCACTCCAATGAACTAGTTACCATAACTAGCATCCACGATTAACTCCGGACATCATAATATCTCCAGCTAGTGAGAATCAGCTGCTTGGATACACCAAAGAGTATACCTCGTGCTAGTCTCGACAGAATCAATGGTGTCCAAATCCATCAATTCATCGACTAGGGATAATTCCGATACATCACAATTACACATGTAGAGATACTCACTAGTTGTGATCCAATCACAAATTCTCTCATGCTGTGAATCGTATCGTGGACATTCAGTAAATGAGTTTAAGATCTAATCAAATACATGAAAACATGTATACTCAAATAGTGAATCTTCATTTATCATATAAATGGTTCAAACATAAGGCGATTGCCTTAGGACATCTCTCATATATCACTAACAAATATCACCCCTTACAGGAGGGTGATTTGTAGGAATTATTCTATCAGAAATCATTTTCTTTGGTTGAGCAGGCTGCAAAGGTCGGTTGATAGGGAGTCTCAACTGATTTCCTCTACCATAATTCCTAGCCCAAGGCCCTTGTTAATAAGGGGCTTGATTCATGACCCTAGCTCTAATTCTAGGATGAGCTCCCATAATCCTATGTAACTCAGAATCTAGTTGTTGGCAATCCTGAGTGTTATGTCCATATTCTTGAAGGTAAGAACAAAAAGTAGCAGATGATAGTCTTCTAGGCCCTCTAGCAGCTCCCATTGGCCTTCTCAATAATTGATGCTCTTCACAGATGTTTATAGCTCGCTCATTAGAAACCCTCAACTGAGGGACATACATAGATCTTTCTCCTGAAGGACGAGCGGGTCTCACCAATTCATCTCATCGCTCTCGTATTTCTACCATTCGACAATCCCTAGAATTCTACTGAGACTTCTGAGCATCTTCTAGATTAATAAACTTCTCAACTCTAGATAACAAGACATCAAAATCCATAGGAGGCTTCTTAGCTAATGATTTAAAGAAATATCCTTTCCTCGACCCTTGAGTAAATGCTCCTACTACCATGCTTGGTTCTACAGTAGGAATTTCTTTCGCCGACTGAGTAAATCTTTGCATGTATTATCGAAGAGTCTCCTGCTCTCTCTGCTTAAGATTAAAAAGACTCAATGGTTGAGAAAGATATTTCTTAGAACTAGAAAAATGCCTTAGGAATAATGTCAAAAAATATTTAAATAAAGCAATACTTTGTGGTTTTAAAGTATTAAACCATTGTTGTGCAGGTCTGACTAGTGTAGTAAGGAAAACTCGACACTTAACTCCATTAGTGTAACGATATAATAATGTTGCATTTTCAAACCTGGCCAAATGATCTTTGGGGTTAGAAGAACCAATATATTTGAGCATATGAGGAACTCAAAAATGTCGAGGTAACTCTTCATTCAGAATACTATCGGTAAAGGGATTCTTCTCTTCAACCTGTATAACATTACTCACCAAAGGAACTTCCCCATCGGATCTTTCTTCCCTTTGAGGAGCTACGTATTCCCTTTTTCTCTTTGATCACTTACGGATATGTGAAGAATCATTCTTCGGGCGAGAGACTCTGATTACTTCCTCTTCAAAGTCATCCCCAGATGTATCGCCTTCTTTCACCTCTCTAGATGCAGTTCTTTGTGACATCTAATCCATCACAGCAGCTACCACTTGCATAAGATCCTCTTTACATATAGGCCTGTGACATCTTCTGCTGTACCTCCCTTAGATGTACCGGATACATATTTCTCCTCCTCAACCGACTCCTTCATTGTTCTTCTAGCATTCACCATCACAACATTTTGTTCAGATTCTCACAGACAGTGTCAATTTGATGGTGTCTTCTTCTTCGGCCTGCTTAGATCCTTCTCTCCTTTCCTAATGACTCCCTCTGATCACCTTAGATCCTTGACCTAGAAGCTAGATCTGCCACTCAAAATAGAATGTTAAGGGCGGGTTGACTTTTCGGCGTGGCCCCTCCGACGCTCAAGTTAGAAGTGGAATAGAATGTAAAAAGAAGAAGTGAGAAGAGATCTTTGAGGTACCTAATAGGGAAGAAAGAACCATCTCCTTCTCCTTTCACCTCTACCCCTTTTATAGAAGATTCATATCGCCTTAATTTGAAGTAGATTTACTTTAATACCCTTGCTAACTAGTCAAGATATAACTATTTTTCCCACTTCTTTTCAAAATATCTCTGTTTATGTTCTCCACGTGCCCCTTATTTTTCCCGCCAATCATTAATCAAACAAACAAACAAATAAACAAAACATCTCATGCCAACAATATTCCTTATTTAAAAAATTCCCCGTCACCTCCTATACTCACAAATACCCATATCCCCTTCTTCGCTTAATTCAGAAAGTGCCCAAGAAATATATATACATCACTCGGAAAATAAACACACTGCATGGAAAATACACTGTCTGCTCAGGAAACACATATACTGCTTTGACTTCACTACTCTGAACCAACTACTTTGCTCACCCCTATTGAGCTCGGGAATTATATGTGTCACTCGGGAATTGCATACACGGCTCAGGAATTACTTGTATCAATCAAGAAATGCTCATACTACTCCACTACTCTGACTTCACCACTCCGAACCAACTACTTTGCTCACCCCTACTAAGCTCGGGAATCATACATGTCGCTCGGGAATTGTATACATGGCTTAGGAATTACCTGTATCAATCGAGAAATGCTTATATTGCTCTGCAAACACATACACAGCTCTGACTTCACCACTCTAAACCAACTACTTTGCTCACCCCTACTGAGTTCGGGAATTGTATATGTCGCTCGGGAATTATATACACAGTTCGGGAAACATACTAACTGGTCAAAAATTACTATGATGACTTAGAAAACATACTAACTGATTCAAAATCATATTCACATATCGGGAAACTTACTAACTGCTTAGGAATTACACTGATCACTTAGAAAACATGCTAATTGATCCGGAATCATATTCATAGCTCAGAAAATATACTAACTGATCGAAAATTACTCTGATCACTCAGAAAACATACTAATTGATCCCGAATCATATTCATGGCTCAAGAAACATACTAACTGGTCAAAAATCACTCTGATTACTCAGAAAACATACTAACTGATCCGGAATCATATTCATGGCTTGGGAAATATACTAACTGGTCGTGAATTATACTAATCACTCAGAAAACATGCTAACTGATCCGGAATCATATTCATGGCTCGGGAAACATACTAATGATCGAGAATTACATTGATCACTCAAAAAATATGCTAACTGATCCGAAATCATATTCATAGCTCAGGAAACAAACTAGTTGGTTGAAAATTACCCTGATCTCTTAGAAAACATACTAACTGATCCTGAATCATATTCATGGCTCAGGAAACACACTAACTAGTCAGAAATTACTCTGATCACTTAGGAAACATACTAACTGATTCAAAATCATATTCATGGCACGGAAAACATAGTAAATTGTCGAGAATTATACTGATCACTCAGAAAACATGCTAACTGATCATGATTGAAAATTCTGACCCCATCATCGCTAAAGTTAGCTCTTTAAAGAACTTAGAATTGAGACAAGTCCCTATAAACGTTCATTGACTTATGGAAAATTTTTAAGGGCATAGAGTAAGAATTAGGATAAAGATAGAAATTGAAAGGGAAAAATGCACTTAGTAGAATGATAAATTTGAATTAAGTGCAAAAAAGAAAATATTAGAATTGAATATGAGCAAGTGCCATAATTGAATCTTGGAAAAATATAAAGAAATACAGAATTGAAAGATAAAGATACTTTAAATAAGTTTTGAAATGAATTCTACCAGAATTTAATCTTGGCAAAACTTAAAGGAAATGCTGAATTGAATAGTAAAATAAGCACTGAAAGAAAATTTGTCAGAATTTAATCTTCGCCAAACTTAAAGGAAATGTAGGATAGAAAGGTAAAGATAAAATAAGTGTTGAAACAAATTTACTAGAATTTAATTTATGCAGAGTTTAAAGAAATGCAAAATTGAAATATAAATGTTAGTAGAAGTATTTCTATTTTCCTTCCATTTCTTTCTTTTTTTTCCTCTAAATTTCGGCCTCTCCTTCCTTTTTTTTTCTTTCTGAAAATCATAATATTTCTTCTTTGTCTTTTTTTTTTTTGATAGCAACAAAGCAAATATGATCTGATAAGATTGGAGTAATAACAAAAAAAAATCAAAAGATGAACAAAATAGATGAAAAGTAAAGTAAAGATTCTAGCAAATAAAGAAAAGATAAGCAAATTGATCTAGGGAGAACCTCGATTTTGATACCAACTGATGTGAACCCAATGAAAAGAAAGTCTCAAGAATAACAAATTGAAGGAAGAAAACATGGAAAGTCTAAATCGATAAGATGGGTGGAAAGACCTCGACCTAATACGTAGGAAAGCACAACAAACCTTGGTATCGAAGATGGAAGACACCTCAACCTTGGGATTGAGGTTGATACATCTTTGAACACCACAAGGGATTGCCTTAATAAGTTCTAGTTCAATAAAGAAGAAAAATCAAAGATTAGATGTGTGGCCACCACCACCCTTTATTTATAGTCGTAGGGTGACCTAAAAATCCTAAAAGACCAAAAGGAAACCCATTTAGATAAGACATAAGTAGACTACATAGTTAAATTGACCTTAAGTCGTCATTACAATCCAAATAAGGATAACAATTAAGCCTAAACATGAGGATTATATCAAAATACGAGTTGGAGGCTAATTAAGCTCATTTATGACTTGATTTATATTGACTAAGCTATATGATTCGCTCTTTGTCAAATCTGCTTCAATTGTAGCTTTGACCTTATAATCTCCAATTAACACATTTAGTATTTCCTTCATCTTTCTATCTTTAGACCCTATAATCGGACATTCAATGATGTGTAATGGATCATCAAGAACGTCTAAAGTGTGATGTGTCTTTTCTTTCATAGCATTAGCTTGATTCCCATCATTAGCTTCTTCAGCCGCAACTTGTTCTTTATCTTTGACTCCATCACTTGAGCACCTTAGTCTCTAGAGTGTCTGATGGCTATGTACTCAGACTCTCAAGTATCCTATCTAGCTCGATAGCTCATGATCTTGATATGGCTTGACTATCTCGGGTCACTCTCATGATATGACATCTCAAGTTGCCTTGTCAGCTCGACACCCTATTTGCTTGGCATCCCATCTTGGGTGCTCCAAGCAACTTAACTTTCATAGTCCCCCTTGTGACTTGTCTTCTTGAGTCCATTCATGTGACTCAACCATCCAAATCCCTCCCTATAGTTGAACACTATGGAATGTCCTACATGACTTGATGTCCAAGCTTTGTACCTCCCCTCTTAGCATCTTGGGCTTCCTCAACCCTCTCATGATGAACCTAGTTTCTAATTGTAGGCTTGGTCCATTGGTTAGGACTTCGTTGCAATTTGTATAGATACAATCATGCGTGGCCCTGGCAAACCTGAGAGCCCTCTCATATATATCTCCTCACAATTTGTGTTAACATGGATCATGATCCCTATAACTCAACAATCCTAGGACTCCCTACCTCGATCATAACGGGGTAAAGATAGTGGTGGTAAAATATCAGAGGAGCTTTGTTAGACATCTCCATGGGTTTTTTGATACGTGTTGATATCAGTGTTCTAAAAATCGATGATTTTGTCCGATTAGGCGGCGCCTAGGCGGTGAACGCTCGTCCACCGCCCCGACATTCACAGAGGCGATGTCGCTAGGCGTCGCCGCATTAATCGACGGCGTCGCCGCTTTAATCGGCGCCCAGAGCGATTAATCGACATTAATCGGGGCGATCGACCGATTAATCAGAAGTTCCAGCGCTCAACAGCAACCGACACGCCCCCGACATGCCCATGCCACAGGCGTGTCGCGCCGGTGCGACACGCCCATGCCAAATGAGGGCACAGGCGTGTCGCGCCGGGGAGAACTGTGCGACACGCCCGTGCCAAATGAGGGCACAGGCGTGTCGCGCCGGTGAGAAATGTGCGACACGCCCATGCCAAGGCGTGTCGCACATTTGACATGGGCGTGTCGCACATTTCCAATTCTTATTATTATTATTGCAATGGATTTTTAATATTGTTTGCAATTATGTTTTTAATTCTTATATTTTACAATTTTTATTGTTTACAATCTTAAACGTTTTTAATATTCTTGTTACTTGTTGAGTTGTTGTTAGTTGTTATTTGTTACATGCATGTGGAGGCTATAAAGTGAGGTTTGACTTTTGAGTACCCTTAATATATTAATTTTTTTATATATTATTATATTTAAACTTAGCCGCCTAGGCGCCAGAATGACCGCCCGCCTACCGTCTAGCGCTTTTTAGAACACTGATTGATATATGATCTATCCACGTCACTAGAGAAAGTTCCATCGTAGGCATTCGATGAGAAAACAAATTTTCGATGCATCCAATAGGGATTTAGAAGGAAGAAGATCTCTAGCAACGATGGTAATTCACCTAGTACAATTGAGAAGGGTTGCAAGAAGTCGGTGGTTTGCTTAATTAAGGAAAGTCTAATATAATTGATCAGGGTGCGTCAACTAAGTAGTATCTAACTCAACAATGTCTAACAATGTTTATTACTCATTACATAAGTTTGTTTCATTATTTTATTTAAAGGAGTGGATCAATAGATTTCGTAACATACTAATTAAATGTGTTGTAGGTCATGGAAATCGTCTCATAGAAGTGTGATCTTTATACTATGTTAAATTAGCATGAGTCCCAGCTATCTATTTTTTTTGTCGAATATATATAATAACTTTGGTATATTCATCGGACATGCATGTATTTGAATTCGACAATTTCTATTTGAGTTGTTATTAAAAGAAAATTTGACCATTTTCTATTCACCACCCTCATATTTTAACTTTCTTCTATTCTATAATGATGGCGGTACTAAAGTTGCAAATTATGAAACTATCATACCTAAATAATAAGAAACTATAAGGCAGGTTTTAAATTAGTGAACATTTTTTATGGTAAATAAAATATCTTTTATTAAGTCAACCAATGACTTAATTTTACCCAAGAAACATATCGATTTTCAAAATCTAAAAATTCTTTAATTGCAACATAATTATTCTTGGGTTGATTAAATTTCTTATTAGAGTACCGTTGGATTACATAATTTAGAATTTTCAGTTCCAATTTCATGATTTATAATTCATTAGTGCATTGCTCTTGAAATCATCACTATTTTTTTTCTCTTTTTTAAATATCTTTCGGAGGTGTACAAAAATATAAACAAATATAAAACAATACAATAAATGAGGATTACAAATATGAGATCTCTTTTGCTTACTTTGTTGCCATGGATTCTCACAAGGACCCTAGACTATAATCGTACTCTCTTTGGAATCGATCATGAGCATTATCGTGAACTTAGTGAAATCCTCTTTTACCGGGTTTCTATATATACATGGGATCCGCTTGTCAGTCTAACTACTTTTACCATCAATGGCTACTTGTCTACTTATCGATCAACTAATGTTGTGTTTATATCGAAATAATCGGGGAGACAACAATCTGATATGAGCTCGTCGAGGTTAGTGTTCAACACTATCTTCGTAAAACGATATTGCTCCGCTCAGGTGCTTACGGATAGCAGCAATTCATTTTCAAGATACAACGACGATGTCACGGAATAGTAACACTACAAATTCCGAGACCAGCGAATCTACTCGTAGACTTTTTGGACTCTGGATGCAGAGGATGGATGGATGAGATGAGAACTTGAGTGAATGAGTTTAAGTTGAGTGATTTATTCCATTCTCTAGGGATCTATTGTGCCCTTTGGTGAGTTTAATCTGAGCCATTGGATGTAGAGGATTGTAACCTTTCATCAAACCTTTTAATCTCAGCTATTAGATCTGAATGATTGTGACCTTTCAAATCATCTTTTGATCTCAGCCGCCAGATCTGGATCCAGCGATCCAGTCAATCCGAAGCTCCAGATCAATCGTAATCACCAGTGGTCTGATCGTGATTCTTCGCGTTCAACACTCCAGATCACGCTACTCACTCTCTTCGTTCCAACGTGTCCATCCGATTGTCCAGTCAGCAGCCATCCACCTCTCCATGCCCAACCGAGTGTCATGTATATATGACACATCACCCGAGTGCCACGTAGACACTGCCATGTCACCCGGAGCATAAATTTAAGCTCCTCGCGATGATGCGTACGTGCGAAGTGCAAAGTGCGCCAACAAAGCGTCCATTGTGCGCATGGCGGGTGGCGGGCTTGCAGGTGCGAGCACTTGCTCGCCCATTGGATGAGAGTATCTGTGCTTATTTGAGTTAACTCAATTAACTCATCAACAGATATAAGGAAGTAAATCCTCTATGGAATATTCAATGTGGGATTATTGTTCCCCTTACTTCATTTAATAACTTTTTTAGGCTGACTTTAATAATTAATTTCTCATTCACCCATAATCGGTTTTAAGCAAATTAATAGTCTAAATTCATCTACTCGAAACGTAGATTTCGATTTTGAAGTCAATTTAGACTTTCATTGATTGATAGTACATCGATTTTCCTTTTCAAAATCGTATATTGATCTTTATATGACCCAATATCTAACATGTTGTCCTCTAGTCTACTCCCCTATAACATTAGTTCACTGACCAATCTACTATTCATCCAGATATAACCTTTTATTCATTAACTATTTTACTTGAGTTGACTACTATATCATTAACCAATTAGTTCAAACCACAATTCCCTTATCTTTTATGGTTTTGGGCTCTTCAATTAACTCTTAAATCTCATCGGTCTATTTTTGTACACCCTAAACATGATAAAACCAAAATTTGTTGTTTCAAGTTTATTAATTGACTAATACTCTAATTTCAACCACTCTATGGCTAAATTTGTATCATGTAAAGGAACCTCATATCTTCAAGATTCCCTCATCTTCTTAGTATAGGTTAATCTTAATTTATTAAGATTTTATCCTTGTCTGATATCTAATTGATCTTAATCTATTAAGACTTCTCATGCACAATGACCATTTCTCCAAGACTTCATCCATTGCCTAGTACCAATTGACATTGACCCACTAAGTCAACCTTAATCTATTAAGATTTCAATTACTAAAGTTCACTTTGGTAGAACTTTAACTATTTTTTTAGCATCTAATCAACCTTAATTTGTAAGAATTTCAATGCCAAGAATCTAGTCCTTCATGATTTATTTGGATTTTCTTCGTTGCCAAATTTGTAGTGCTCCATAACTTGCTTGGATTTTCATTACTTACCAAGAATATGATCCTCCATAACTTAGCTAAACTTTTAGTATCTTGATCTAGTTGACTCATCTAAAAAATGTATTTATTAATAATAAATATATTGTTCAAATATCAAAACATATCCTTAGTCTTATCAAGATTAGGTCATGTTTGATTACACGAATAATTTTCTCCTGTTTTATGTTTAAGTTAGTCATTTATCAACCCACTCATCCTGCAAGGAAAACATAAGTGAACATTTTCTAAAATGTTTCACTTCTTCCCCCTTTGATATACATTAAAATGATCATCTAAAGACTTACGCTAATGTCAAATTTAAGCAGAGATCTCTCACTTGAATTTCTCAATTCTCCTCCTTTGACATCATTCAGTGTCCCCCCTCCCCTCCTCTCTCTCTCTCTCTCTCTCTCTCAAGAAAAACTCATTTCTTTCTTAAGTTAATCTCATCAAGGTGGATATCTCCCTCTTGTTCTAATTTTTTTTTTAACTTTGCATAGTTGAGAAAATTTAATCTCCCTCTTAAGAAAATTTATCTCCCTTCCATAGATTGTTCATGTACCTTTACGGTGGATCTCAACCTTAAAACATAATTCTCTTCCAAATCTAAGGTCTCACCCTTTGTTACAGTGCCAACTATAGTTTCAACACTAAGTTATGAAAATCCAATGAGGTCTAAAATTTAGGAATTACTACATACCAAGAATAGGGGTAAAAGAAAAATCTAAAATAAATAAGACTCAACAAAATTTGAAACTTCAAAGTGCTTCTACACTATGTTAGTCAACTACCTTTAGACCGATCAATTAAATAACTGTTATCTTAATTTTTCAGCATACTACTTTTAAAATTTTAAAAATAATTATATACTTTACAAATCATCTTCAAAGTTTATATAGACATTATTTATACTATAAACTATCAAGGAAAAAATAACTTTATATGAAAATAACTATAATTTTCAAAGAGTAGTACAAAGTTGATAACTTTTGAACTTGATAACTAATGGTGTCCTCTTCCTCGGCCTACTTAGATCCTCTTCTCCCTTCTCAAGCAACCTTTCTGATCACCTCAAATCCCTCCACCGGAAGCTAGATCTATCACTTAAAAGAGAATGTTAAGGGTGGGTTGACTTTCCGGTATGATCCCTCTGACGCTCATGTTAGAAATAGAAGAATGAAAAAGTAAAATGTAAAAGAAGAAGTGAGAGAGATCTTTGAGGTACCGAATAAAAAAGAAAGAACCATCCCTTTTCCCTTCTACCTCCGTCCCTTTTATAGGAGAGTCATAACACCTTAATTTGAAGTAGATTTACTTTAATACCCTTACTAACCTATCAAGAAGTAACCGTTTCTCTCACTCCTTTTCAAAATAACTCCTTTTGTGCTCTCCACCTGTCCCCTATTTTTCCTGTCAATCGTTAATCAAATAAACAAATAAATAAAATATATTATGTCAACCATATTCTTTATTCAAGAACCTCCTCATCACCTCCTATACCCAAAAACACCAATATCCCTTCCTCTGCCTAATTCAGAAAATGCCTCAGGCATATATGTACATCACTCGGGAAATGAACATACTGCTCGGAAAGTATATTGGTTGCTCAGGAAGCATACATACCGCTCAGAGATTACACAAATTGCTCGGAGGATACATAGACTGACCAGGCAAAGCACAAACTATCCAACTTCTCACGAGTACACTCCGAACCCTTTGCACTGCTTCTTCCTACTTGGCACAGAAAATACCCATATCACTCAGGAATTGCATACACGACTCGGGAATTACACAGATTGCTCGGGGATACATAGACTGACCAGGCAAAGCACAAACTCCCAACTTCTCACAAGTACACTCTGAACCATCTGCGCTACTTCTTTCTACTTTGCACGGGAAATACCCATATCGCTGGGGAATTGCATACACGACTCAGGAATTACATATATCAATCGAGAAATACACATACTACTCTGGAAACACACCAACTACTCTGTCCATACAACACTTAATTCTGAATTAATTACTCTACTACCCCACTTAGCTCGGGAAACATACTGCTCGGGAATTGCACAAGCAGCTCGGGCATCACATACACTAATATGTCAATACTGTAGAAGATCGGTGGCCGGCTAGAGGGGGGTGAATAGCCTTTATCATAGACGATGATAGTCGTTCGTTGATTGCTCTTCTACAAACTTAATTAGCGCAAGCGAAATATACTAATATAAAATAATTAAGACAAAAACAAAGTAAAGAATAGAAGGCACAAATGCTAACATTACAATGTAACGTGGTTCACGACCTCACCGCTAATCCATGGTCCGATTCGTCTCCGGTGAATCACTCCGCAACCAATCCACTATTGGTCTCTCCCTTTAGCCCAAGCAAGGTGGAGGTAAACCATTACAACAAGAGATCACTCCTTCTTTTACAATAAATATTAAAGAAAACTTGAAGAAGGAGTTTGAGCTTTGTGGGGCACTTAGTAGAATGTTTTGAGCATGAAGATTAACCATCTACAAGCCCCCACCCTCTCTTTTTTTAGAGAGGAAGCAATTCTTCTTATTGAGCACTATCAGTCGATTGATGTCGACTCCAACGGCTCCTGACCAGGCCGAATTCGCGGGATCAACGCCGATTTTCCAATAGTCACATGATCAGTCGACTGATGCTTTCATCAGTCGACTGATGTCGACTTCCAGTCGAGTGACCTGCGAGCTTGACTAGCCGCGTTCGTGCCGCGGTGCTGCTATCGATCGACTACATCCATTCGATGTCGACCGATGTTGACTTGATCGAGCTAACACCCGGTTGATTGCCGATCGACTTGAGCGTGACCGCCATGACATGGCTGATCGGTGTCGTGAAACTCAAACTTAACATCCGTTTGAGCTTCCAACGGTCAGGTAAACCTCAACCCTTACGGTCGAGCCTCTGACACTCAACAATTCGGCCAAGTTCACCTAATGAGCTACTTACAATTCACTCATTCTCTCATCTCACTTGAAGTCCCTCACCGAAGCTCTCTTCGTTCGCAACCACATCCCTCAGCAGCATCAAGCGCATAGCTCTGCAATGCTCCTTCGCGTCTCTTACCCTCGAAGTCTGCTTCCTTGGCTTCGCTTCAAGTCATCTCGTCCGGCGGTCCCTCGGCAGCATCAAGCGCATGACTCTGCAATGCTCCTTCTCTGACTCAAGCACGAGGTTGTGAGTAGTGACACTTGCCTAAGCTCCATGTGCGAATTACTAAGTCCTGCAAGACTCCAACGCACATATCAAATCCAATCATTATAACTTAAACCCTTTGCCACACACATCAAAACCATATCACGGGTTGATTGCACTAACAATCTCCCCCTTTTTGATGTGTGGCAATCCGTTTAAGTTAGGTAAACATTTGAAAAAAATATTAAGGTAAGAAAACATGTAAATAAACATGATTGTCAACTCTCCCCCTTAATACATGAAACTCCCCTAAATACAATTCTCCCCCTTAATATAACTCACTTAAACATACATATTTCTCCCCCTTTGACATCATCAAAAAGATTAAACTAAGTTATTCAAACATGACATCAAGTCTAGGAAACAAAAATTACCAGAACATGCTTTAAAATCTGATAAAAGAAGGTTACTGGGCATGTTTTCAGTTGATCAGTCGACTGGTTCAGACTACCAGTCGACTGGCACTCTGATTTCAGGATTTTCTGATTTTCGGGCTGAATTTTAGAAATGCATAAAAAATTCTATAAAATTCGAAAAGTCATGAAATTTGGAGAACACATTTCTTGTGAGTTCCTTTATCAATGAAAAATAGTTTTCCATGAAAAATCATTATATTTTCGAAAATTAGGCAAAATCTCAAAAGTTGGAAAATATCTAAAGTTTGTATCAATTTTAAAGCCTAGTTTTGCCTTAAAGCTTTTCAAAACATGAACATTCAGTTTATGAAACAAGAAATGTTTTTCAAAACATTTGAAATATCCAACCATGATCTTTGGGCAATATGTCTATGACTTAAACATAAGCCTTCCCCATGATTGGTCTATTATTGCTATTTTGATACTTTAAATGACCATCTAAATGCCATAGGCATTAGTGGACCATTAGTATCATCCTATCATCTCACTCATGCTATGATTTCAATCAAGGTAGCCTATAGTGAGTGTGAGATATTCCTAAAGATATTTGTATATCCTTAACCATAATTTTCATGCATTTCTACCCATGGTTAAGTATCATCCTAAAAACTCACATGATCATAAAGACATATATGTATTGATTTCACATTATTATCATTAAACAAATGTATCTATCAAATTGTAATCATGCATTGGATATAAAATCATGATAATAAGTCAAGCATGATTTAAAACCTTATTGCCCATGATTATCTATCAAATATCAAGATCATAAATCATGATTGTAAACACATATAACAATTACATTAATTATCATGATTTAAGCATTATTATCAATTTATGGGCACATTATCATCACCTAACACTTATGCTAAAAATGAGTGTCAACATACATAACACAAAGTGTTGAGCATGATTTAAACTATTTATGGGTGCATTATCATCACCCTGTTTATGCTAAAAATTATGTCCCGCCATCCTAAGTCAACCAAAAAAGTATGATATAGTTAAAGTCCACATGGTTGACTATCCTAGGGTCTTCCTAACCCTTAAGGATGGATTTAGGAACCCAAAATAAATTCTTTCCTATGGGGTTCACTAAAAATTCCTTAGGGATCCATTTTTTAGCTATTGTTTTCTTTTTATCTTGACCCCTAGCAATCAAGCATTTATAGACCTTTTCATTAGTTTTTCCCTTATATCCTAGACCTTTCTTATTGAAGCTTGCCCTTTGGCTCCCTATGATCATGTTAAGGGTGTTGGAGCCAATGGTGAATTTTTCTAGGACTTTGGTCAAATGGTCTACCTTTTCCTTTAGGACCCTATTTTCATCCATACATGCATTACTAACATTAAAAGACATATAGTTATCATGTGAGCATGCATCATTGAGACTAGAGGAAATATTATCATTAATATTTAAGCATGCTTTTTCTAGTTTTTCTTCTAAGTCCTTAATTTGATCTAGCATGCATTTGTTCTTTTTCTTAGCCCTAAATAAATCCTTAGTAAGGCTAGAAATCATGGAAACTATTTTATTGGGTGAGAGATTCGTTACCATAGTCTCCATGTCTTCTTCTTCGGATTCGGATGAGGATGGTGAAGAAGCTCCCCCTTCACTAGAGCTCTCCTCACTTGTGCTTCTTTCTTCTTGATCGGAGGAGGAGGTGTCTAGGTCATCAAATGCCATTAGTGTCAAATTTGTGACAAAGGCATTTTCTTCCTCCGATGATGATGAGGAGGAGGAAGGATCATCCCAAGTCCTTGCTTTGAGTGCTTTGGCCTTCCCATTTTCTTTGGCCTTCTTCTCTTCTTCCTTCTTCTTCTTGCTCCCCTTCTTCTTTTCCTCTTTCTTCTTCCTCTCTTCTTTACTCTTGTTCAAGAGGGGACAATCATCTCTTATATGTCTCTCGTGTTGGCAATTGTAGCATATTATCTTCCTCTTGTGCCTTCTCCTATCATAAGATTTATTAAACTTTAAATTTATTAAAACACGCCTTACCTTCCTTACCATATAAGCATCTTCATTGCTATTCATGGAGGATGATGAGGATGCTTCATCGGATGAGGAGGAAGTCTCTATCTTCTTCTTCTTCCCTTTGTTGGCTACTAGTGCCACTCCTCTTGATGGCTTGATACTTGACTCTTCCATTACTCCTTCAAGCCTTGTTTCATGGAGCTCCATGGTTGAGAAGAACTCCTCCAAGGTGCTAACTTCTAGGTTCTTGGAGATGTAGAAAGAATCCACCATTGAGCTCCATCTTGAGGACCGGGGAAAGACATCTATAGCCTTCATTACCATATCCCGGTTGGAATGCTTCTCCCCTACACTTGTCAAACTAGTTAAAATTTCTTTAAACCTAGAATGTAGAGATTTTACCTTCTCTCCCTTTTCGAGTTTAATATTGCTTAATTGGGAGCGTAGGACATCTCTCCTTGCTAGTTTGGCCTCGGATGTGCCTTCATAAATCTCTATAAGTTTCTCCCACATTTCCTTGGCACTTGCACATTCCCCTATCCGATTTACTTCTTGTTGGGAGAGTACGTTGTAGAGGTGATGCTTTGCCTTTGAGTTTGCCAAGTACTCTTCCCTTTGCCTCTTGCTCCACCTTGATTTCTCCAATGGCTCCCCTTCTTCATCCCTAGGTATCTCAAAACTGTTTTCTATTATTAATAGAATTTCAAAATCGGTTTAGAAAAATACCTCCATTCGCTTCTTCCACCAAGCGAATTCCCCTTCGAACTTCGGTGGGTGAATGTTGGAGCCGACCATCTCTGATGAAGTGCTTGTTGTGGTGGTTAGTCCTCGACAAACGACTTGGCTCTGATACCACTTGTAGGAGATCGGTGGCCGGCTAGAGGGGGTGAATAGCCTTTATCGTAGACGATGATAGTCATTCGTTGATTTCTCTTCTACAAACTTAATTAGCGCAAGAGGAATATACTAATATAAAAAAATTAAGACAAAAACAAAGTAAAGAATAGAAGGCACAAACGCTAACACCACAATATAACGTGGTTCACGACCTCGCCGCTAATCCACGGTCCGATTTGTCTCCGGTGAATCACTCCGCAACCAATCCACTATTGGTCTATCCCTTTAGCCTAAGCAAGGTGGAGGTAAACCTTTACAACAAGAGATCACTCTTTCTTTTACAATAAATATGAAAGAAAACTTGAAGAAGGAGTTTGAGCTTTGTGGGGCACTTAGTAGAATGTTTTGAGCATGAAGATTAACCATCTACAAGCCCCCACCCTCTCTTTTTATAGAGAGGAAGCAATTCTTCCCATTGAGCACTATCAGTCGACTGATGCCTTCATCAGTCGATTGATGTCGACTCCAACGGATCTTGACCAGGCCGAATTTGTGAGATCCGCGACCGATTTTCCAACAGTCACATGATCAGTCGACTGATGCTTTCATTAGTCGACTGATGTCGACTTCCAGTCGAGTGACCCAAGAGCTCGACTAGCTTCTGTGCCCATGCACAGTGCTACTAGTCAACTATGTCCATTCAGCAGTCGACTGATGTCGACTTGATTCAGTAGCTAACACCAGTCGATTGCCAATTGACTTGGAGTAGTTGACTGCCATGACATGGCAGTCGACTGGTGCCGTGTGAAACTCAAACTTAACATCCATTTGAGCTTCCGGCGGTCGGGTAAACCTCAACCCTTGCGGTCGAGCCTCCGACACTCAGCCATTCGACCAAGTTCACCTAATGAGCTACTTACAATTCACTCATTCTCTCATCTCACTTGAAGTCCCTCACCGAAGCTCTCTTCGTTCGCGGCCACGTCCCTCGGCATCATCAAGCGCATGACTCTGCAATGCTCCTTCGCGTCTCTTGCCCTCGAAGTCTGCTTCCTTGGCTTCGCTTCAAGTCATCTCGTCCGGCGGTCTCTCGGCAGCATCAAGCGAACGACTCTGCAATGCTCCTTCTCCGACTCAAGCATAAGGTTGTGAGTGGTGACACTTGCCTAAGCTCCATGTGCAAATTACTAAGTTCTGCAAGACTCCAATGCACATATCAAATCTAATCATCCTAACTTAAACTCTTTGCCACATACATCAAAACCATATCACGGGTTGATTGCGCTAACAAATACAACACTTAGTTCTAAACATAACTACTATGCTTGCCCCTACTTAGCTCGGGCATTACATATACTGCTCGGGAATTATATATACCAACCAAAAATGCATATACTTCTCTTCCAATATAATACAACTTTGAACACAACTACTCTGCTCGCCGTACTTGACTTGGGCGTCACATATACTGCTCGAAAATTACATACATCAATCGGGAAATGCATATACTGCTCTATCAATATAACACGGCTCTGAACACAACTACTCTGCTCAGGCGTCACATATACTACTCTGGAATTACCTATACCAGCCGAAAACGCATATAATGCTCTACCAACCCAACACAACTCTGAACACAATTACTCTGTTCGCCCCTATTTGACTTGGGCATAACATATATTGCTCGGAAATTACATACATCAACCAGGAAATGCATATACTGTTCTGTCAATATAACATAACTTTGAACACAACTATTCTGCTTGCCCTGGAATCATACTCATAACTCGGAAAACATTCTACCTGATGAAATATTGTGTTTGATACCTTCTGAGAATATACTAAGTATCCTGACTGAAAACCCCAACCCCATCATAGATTCCCCCTCTTTAGTAAAACTGAAGAGCGAAGTCGAGTAAAGTTTTACAAGTATTTACTGAAACTGCCTTTACTGAAATTTTTTTTCTGCCTTAGCAACAAACCCTACGCCCATCATAAGTTCCCCCTCTTTAGTAAAACTGAAGAGTGAAGTCGAGTGAAGTTTTACAAGCATTTATTAATATACAAAGACTGCCATACCAAACATCGAACCACAAGATGTCCTTCTCAGCATAGACTTAGAACCTATCATCCCAGGCGTAGGGCCTTAAACTGTCATACTAGGCGTAGGGCCTCAAACTGTTATGTTAGCAATTTACTTGCCATTATAGCTGGCGTTATAGTCCCCATGGGGGAATGTAATTACCTAACCCATAGGCTGTTATATTAGGTATAGCGCCTTGAGAAAATTTTACTTGGCCATTATAGCTAGCGTTATAGTCCCGTTGGGGGAATATAATTACCTAGCCCATAGGCTGTTATACTAGGCGTAGTGCCTTGAGAAAATTCTACTTAGCCATTATAGCTGGCGTTATAGTCCCACTGGGGGAATATAATTACCTAGCCCGTAGGCTGTTATACTAGGCGTAGAGCCTTGAGAAAATTTTCATCTCTTGATCCCGCCAAAGAAACAATTATTTAGCCCTTAGGCTCTCACATTAGGCGTAAAAAACCTTAGAAAAAATTATTGATCCCTACAAAAGAAATACTCTCAAAGAAAATATATGAGCTAAAAAAATAAAAAATAAAAAAATCCTCAATTAACATCATTTTTTTCCTGCATCCGTCACATGTACTCAATTTCTCCCCTTTTCCCTCTTTTTTAAAAAAGCCCCGGTTTGTTTAACACTTAACACTAACTTAAACCGCCCTTTCCCAAAAACCCTAGCTTCCTTCATCCCTGACACCTCCAACCCCTCTGCAACAACCCTTCTTTCATGGCTTCTTCTTCCTTCATCGCTCCTTGGTATGAAACCACCCCCAACTGACTAACCCTCAACCATCCTTTTTCCTCCATGAACCCAAATACATCCCCGAGAGCTTTACTGTCATCATTCTTACCCCCCATCAACGACCTCACCAACCTCCGACCGACACCAGTGCCCTATTCACAGGCCAACTCGAAGGAGGCCTTCGCCTTCGTATCCCAAAACCACTCTTTTACATCCTAGTATTCTATGGTCTCCCCATCAGCCAACGTCCCAACTCCATTTGCATCCTCACTGAAACCCTAATTGTCTTCAAGCACTTCAACATTCCCCAAACTCCCCATGTCTTCCATTGCTTCTATCAACTCAAAATGGATGATACCAGTGTGTTTTACTTTATGGAACGCCAAGATTACCAATTCCTTACTGACATGCCCACTTCCCATAAAGGCTGGAAATACCTATTCTTGTATGTCCCTTTAGATCTTGTTCTTCAATTTTCTCTAACCTGGAGAACTACTCTTCCCCGAGCTCAAAGGCATTAAGCCCTATGTTAACTTCCCCTCCATTGAACCCCTACTTAAAAATAGACACTTCATTATTGCTGAACTCCTACAAGAGCCCATATTATCTTACTACGGGCTATCTCCCATTCAATCGACTAGAGCTCACCCCATAGGTAAGCATCACTTTATTGTATACTTACTGCTTTTATTTACAAATATCTGCTAACACACATACTCTATAGAAGACATGATGCATGTCACTATTGCCAGAACCTTGGCAAAAAAATTGCAGAAGAAAAGAAGAAGAATTCAGGCAACTTCCACCTCCACCTCCAGCCAAGGACCATCCTCCTCAGTAATTACCCCTTTTTCAACTATCGCCTATTTTAATTATCTCAATTTAATTCTTGCAAATACCTCACAAAAAATTGTTTATACATCTTCATCATAGGTCTCTCCTAAACTACCCCGAGCCCCTGTCATTATACTTGAAGAACCCGAACACCCAACCATCACCTTAATTGTCACTGACCTTATTCCTCCCGAACTTGAACCCATTCAAAATCCCTTTCCTCCTTTTAACATCCTACTCCCCGCAAAACCATCCACATCTCTTCCTCTTCCAGAATTACTACCTCTTGCAGTAGTACCTATTTCACTTCCTCATTCTTCAAATACCCCTATCGACTTTTCCTTATCCCCTTCTCCAAGTTCTTCTACTGACAATCTTCCTTTGGCCTCTCTAATCCCCATCATACAACAACAACCCCTTCCTCCTTCAAGTCCCATAGTACCCGAATACACCCCATCCTCTCCCCTTGACCTTTTGGTACAAGTCGTATCAGATGCCTATACCATCCATCCTCCTTCTTCTCCCCAAGAACTTCCCTTGTCCCCATCCAGTCCTAATTCTCCTACTATACCTCCCACATCTTCAATTCCCATAGAAACTCCCCTTCCTCCTTCCTGCCTCAGATTCCATTCCACCACAAACTACTCCCCTCTTCACCAATTCTGATATTCCCCAATTTCAACAAGAGCTTAGAATCTTCATATGGTAAGTTTTTTATACTTTTTACTAACTCATTTCATGGTACCAATAAATCTTCCTCATTAATTTCATTTGTTTACTCTACATAGCACCTCCAAACTTCACAACTTCAGCCAATGGTTTTATGAATTTCAAAGTCAGCAACCTCAACCTCCACAGTCACACTCAGAAATGCCTCAACCCACTGCTACACCTCTTGCACCTTTAACTTTTACCAAAGGCCTTCAGACCAGTCCCTCTACATCCCCTGACCAAGTTGAGAAAGAAGCAACACACCAACAACAACTACAAGACCTTCAATTTCAGATACAGGTCCTAGTTGCCGAAAGAGCCCAACTGCTAGCAGAGAAAGATAAAGCTTTTATTCAATACATGCATGATCTGCATCAAACAAAATGGGAGAGCTCCTGCAAGGATACTACTATCCTACTGCTTCGAGAACAAGTAGAATCTTATAAACAACAAGCAACATCATTACAGACACAAACTCAAAAACTGGCACAAAAAGAGGAAAACTGGCACTTCTAGTCGGGACAATGCTTCCAACCCTTAGAAGACCTCATAGACACCTTCAGTGATCTTAAGGAAAGAACAAACAATGGTATGACATAATTTCACTTCCACTTTTCTATATTGATGCAACACTTCCAGAGATTATCCGAGGTCGTCAATGAACAAACGTGAGGTGCTGCCCAACTTCACAGAGAACTATCTAATCTACAAGAAACTGAGACATAATGCTGGACAACTCAAAAAACCAAACTCCTAACCAACATGGTGGCCAAATATGGAAGGTATTTCTAGAAGAGTTTTGAAGGAGATCTGCGGGCAGCCAATGAGAAAGGCCTTTTTCCTCCAAAGAATCCGAGATTATCTTAGACATAGGAGCTGCCTTCGATAAATTTCCTCCAGAGGCTTTCAATACTGAGTCGGATATCGACTCAGAATCATAAAATTATAATGACTACTTCTGTAATGAACAATTCCTTAACCTTTTGAAATGAATATTCAATCTTGAATCTACAATGAATGTTTATTTTTATTCTGAATTGTCATTTCTGAATCTGTGTTGTGCATAACTGTTTCTATGAAGCTTCATATTTCCTAATTCTGCAATGAATACCCACTTCCCAATCTATGTCATTGATGCTTTGAAATATATTTCACAGATACCTATTTTTCAGTCTTACCCCGCAACCTGCATATATCTTATAACTGAATCTCAACAAACTTGCACACCTCTCATCTACTTTATCCATACCATTACTAATAACTGCTAATATTTCAGCTGAACATGGGTCCCTTATTTACCCATTATCTTCACCCTAACAAACTAATTTGATTCCCTTACTCCACCTTTCTCTCCTCATAGAATAAGAGGGAAAAACTGTTATTTCCCTTCTTTCCCCTCTCTTTCCCTATATATACAAAAGCAATCCTCACTGTTCCTCACTCTACACCTTCAAGAAAATGCATCCTATTTCCCAAATTCTCCGTCCATGGTTTATATCCACCCGCTCCAAAGTGACATGAGAACAGTGTCGATCCCTATCCTCCCAATTACAGCTTCCTCCTGGCTTTCATATAATCACAGTCACCTCTATTAAGCATCCCCATTCACCCTTCGGGCGCCACAAAGGCTTTCTTCTTGGAGCAGACAGAAGTTGGACTATATTTCCCTTTCCATCCTTTCTTTTTAGAAATATCTGAATATTTCTCTATTCCTTTAAATCAATTAAGTCCTAATTCTGTTCGCTTCATACTAGGCTTTTACCTTATCGCATCATACCTATCCATTACTCCATCATCCTTCTTATTTCACTACTTTTTCCAAATAAAATCAACAGAAATATGTATCTTCTATTTTCAAGCCCAGTAAGATTTTTAATTTTTGACTGGCATCCCTTCTTCACACAAGGGATGGAAAGAACATTATTCTTTTGTACATTCTTCATCTCCATTCCTCTTTCCTTCTATCTGGCTACATACTCTTCCCCCTCGCCCTCCTCTAGGTCAGTACCGAGACAATCCTGATTATCAATTAATTACTTTGTCATTAGCAGAAGGACAATTCAACTTAAACCAATTACTCACTAAATCAACACTTGCATTAATCAGGGCAAATCACTCCTTGTAGTCGACTGCTACTTTGGGTAATCTTCACTTCCCTTCTCTTTTTTTATTGTTTTTTTTTTGTATACACATAAGTAATACATATTCAATCATGTTTTCCTTTTCCCTTTGCAGAATCACTCTTACTCCAAGCTTCCTGCAATGTCACACCATCTCGGATAAATCCTATTCAACTACATCCTCTTAACCCAACATCTTCCTTCCAACCTCTACCTTCATATCAAACCACACAACATCTTCTTCCTTCTCCATTAACCAAAGATTTACCAGATGCCCTTTTATACAGTATCAACGAGGTTAGTATACTACTTCTTTTATTACTGCTAATTAATACTAACACCTGACTTTGCAGGGCATCATAAGCATAACCCATTTAAATAACCAATGAGCTCAATATACCACTACTCTAAAAAAGGAATTATAAGAATTTCATACTCGAGAATTGTCATTACAACATGCTTATCAAAAACTCAAGAGAGAGCTTCAAGCCTCCTATATAAAAGCTCAAGTTGACCGGGCAGAAATTTCAACCCTTCATTTTCAAACCACCTACTTGCAGAACACTTTGGACATTCTAAGAACCCGACCATCCTCTAAAGAAAGAACAAGTACCACACAAGAAACATTTTGGACCTCTGTCGAAATCAATGATATGTTACTAGATCGAGGCTTTGCTTTTCTACAATGGGGCTTCCAAGACTGCATCAACCAATTCTAAGCAGCAGACTATCCACCTCTATGCCATTCCACCAATTTCCTAGACTTAGGCAATACTATTGATCACACTCCATCTGACTTACTGTCTTTTCCTTTTCCATCCAGTACTGAGAAAATGTAATAATTTGTATTCAATGCAAAACTTGAAATACAATATACTATTCACTTTACATTGTATTTTTCTAAAGGAGAAAAAAACACAAACTTTACAACATTCATCCACTAAAATAAGGACGTAAATGATACACTTTTCATGGTCTTGCTAAAAGCCTTCCTTGAGCATCATTTAAGTAATAAGCTCCAATCTCCGCTCGACTCTCTACCTGGAAAGGACTCTCCCATTTAGTTCCTAACTTACCTTTGCATCCTTCAAGCAACACCTTCTTCAGTACTAAGTCCCCTACTTGAAACGCACGTTGTACCACCTTTTTATTATAAGTTTTCATTACTTGTGACCTATATCTTTCAGCATGATATAAAGCAAAATCCCTCTTCTCCTGAATCAAGTCTATTTCCATATGTCGAGCCACTCCATTATCGCTAGAGATATAAGCCATCACTCAGACATACTCTATCCCAACTTCTACAGGCAATACTGCTTCCATGCCATACACCATACTAAAAGTAATTGCCTCTATAGCTCTCTTGGGAGTAGTACGAAAAGACCATAATACACTAGGTAATTCTTCTACCCAACTTCCTCCCACGTGCTCCAATTTAGTTTTTAATCCATGAACCAATTCCCTATTGGTTACTTCAGTTTGCCCATTACTTTGAGGATAAGCCACTGATGTAAAAACTTGTTCAATTTTAAGATCTTGACATCATTTTGCCAACTTCTTACCCTAAAATTGTCGTCCATTATCTAATATCAACCTTCTAGAAATACCAAAATGACATATGATATTTTTCCATAAAAACTTTAATACCATCTTCTCTGTAATGCGGGATAAAGACTCAGCTTCCACCCACTTAGAGAAATAATCAATGGCCACTAATAAAAACTTCTTCAGACCAGTCCCGATCGGAAATATTCCTACTATATCCATACCCCATTGATCAAAAGGACAGGATGACACTACTGCCTTCATATATTCAGTCGGTTGATGCTGCCAATTATGATACTCTTGACAACTTTCACATTGTTGTACTAACTGGATAGAATCCTTCATTAAAGTAGGCCAAAAATAACTAGTCAACAATACCTTTCGAGGTAAGAATCGACCTCTTATGTGACTCCCACAAGCTCCTTCATGTATCTCTCACAACAAATAATTTACTTCTGTCTTTCCTAAACATCGTAACAAAGGTCTAGCACTAGTTCTTTTATACATAATTCCTTTCAACATACAAAAATGAACTACCTATTGTTTAAACTGTCGTGCCCTTACAGAATCCTTAGGTACCTCTCTATCTTGAAAAAATGAAATCAATTCTTTTCTCCAATCCTCTCCAACTAACTCCTCTGATTTTTCTCCCTGACGTAACAATTCAATCTGTGCTATCACCTCTCGAGTACTTCAGTTTCTTAGAGAATTAGCTAATTGAGCCAATTCATCAGCCCTTTGATTTTCTACCAGAGTGATCTTTTTAAACAATATCTCTGAGAAGTACCCCTTAGCTTTTTCTTCTAATTCACAATAATTCCTACATTTATCATCCTTAACTTCAAATCCCCATCTTATCTATTGTACCACCAACTGAGAATCCATATGCACTACTATTTGCTCAACCCCTACATTCTTAGTAGCTTGCAGAACTATTAGTAAAGCCTCGTACTCAACCTCATTATTAGATGCTCTAAAATGGAGTCTGACTGCTAATATAACCTCTTCTTCTTGTGGTGAAATCAAAATTACCCCAACTCCACAACCTTCTGTTGGGGATCTTTAGAAGGCTAGAGGGGGGTGAATAGCCTCTTTTTGTTTCTACAAGCAAGGTTAACGGAAGCAAAACAAAAGATAAAATGAAATTAAGAAACTAACAAGAAAATCACTAACAAGGAAGAATTTATGTGGTTCGGAGATTAAGCTCCTACTCCACGGCGATCCTTAAGGTGGATCAATCCAAGCAATTCTCCACTAAAAAGCTTCCTTTAAAAACACTCTCCTCTTCTTACAATTGATGAAAATGAAGTTTGGAGAAGAGGAGGATTTAAAACTCTTAGAAAGATTTAGAAATTCATAGGGAGCTTGAGAGAAAGGTTGGAGGATAAGCACTAGCCTCATCAAACACCCCATGACCTCTTTTTATAGAGAAGAGGCTGATTTTCCCGTTGAGCCTCGATCAGTCGACTGATGGTCTCCATCAGTCGACTGATGGTCTCCATCAGTCGACTGATGTTGTAGCCGATGCAATCCAATGGCTTTTGACAAGTTAGATCTGCGATCATCACTGTCCAATGGAAAATTGATCAGTCGACTGATCAAACTATCAGTCGACTAATTTAGCGACCAGTCGAGTGCTCCAAGCGATCACTCGACTGACGACCTTTCTGTGTCAAAATTCACTTACAGCAGTCAACTGCTAGGTATAACAGTCGATTGCTAGGTATAATAGTCGACTGATGGGTGGACCAATCGACTGCTAAACCCTAGCGATCATTGTTAACCGAACTTCGGCCAATCGGTCGGAGTGAAGCATCACGATCGATACTCTTAAAGTATGAATAACTCATACTTGAATTAACCTCCTAGACCTAGACTTAACCTTCTAGCTCTTCCTTTAGCCTTGCGCCTCCAGGATCCCTCCGAGTCCGCGACTCCTTCATCCTTGCGCTTGCTTCCAAGAGCTTCCATCAGTTTCGTCATGTCTTGGATTTCTCTTTTGCCAAACCACAGCTTGGACTTTATGCCGCCAAGACTACATGCTTAGTCTTACGCTGCCAAAACCTTGCCTTTGGTATTCCTTTTCCAAGGTCCACTTGGACTTTACGCCGCCAAGACTACATGCTTGGTCTTATGCCGCCAAGACCTTCCCTTGGACTTTCTTTGCCAAGATCATACTTGGACTTTCCTTTACCAAGTCTTCACACTTGGATTTTCTGTCACTTAACACGTTCACGGTTAGATCACAAAACATTGCCTAACTATAGATGATTATCCAAACATCAAAACATATAAATGCTTGGGCCATTGTTGCACCAACAATCTCCCCTTTTTTGATGTTTGACAATTATTTAAGTTAGGTCTTAATATATGCATATCATGAAAGCATCATATTTATAATATAAATTCTAACTTAAAGTTTCCTTCTCCCCCTTCAACATACATCAAAAAGAGAAGGATTCATACAATGATAAGTTCATGAAAGAATTGAATTGGTTATGCCTTGAATTAAGGTATAAAATAGATATGGGGCTCCCCCTTAATCCAAGGCATGGTTCATGATGTGTGAATAACATGTGGAACAAGAAATATGAAACTATGTCATAACTTTGCACCAACAATAAAAATTTAGGGGATGAAAAGATTTCACTACGAAGCTCCCCCTAAAACAATGCATCAATCAGTCATATACCCTTTTAATTACTTGAATTATCATACCATAGGGTTAGGACACTTAAGTTTACATTTTAGACATAAAAACAGGGTTGATTTATAGAAAAATCAGAGTGACAGTTGACTGATATCTGAATTAGTCGATTGCCAAGCCTGAAACGTTAATTTCAACCTTTTCATCTTAACTTCAAAAATACACCAAAAATTCTAGAAACATCGAAAAATCAGGAAATTTTGTATACACATTTCTAAAATCATATTATATCAAGGAAAAATAATTTGAAAAATATATGTTTTTCATATTTTGAAAATGATACAATTTTGAAAATTAGCAAAAGCTTTAAGTATTTTGCAAACTTTGTATCACTTTTGCTTAGCAATTGAAAAATATTTTTCAAAGTATGATAAACATAGTTTAAAATATATTTTGTTTGACATTTACAATCATATTCTTAGAGCTATATGCACATCAATTGTGCATAAGATTTCCCAATAATTGATCCAATGAAGGATTAATGTCTCTAGATGACACTTTGGTTCATAGTAATGCATTATAACAAACATGATGAACCAAGTGCATCTTCCTAACACCTCACATGTTGTCTAAGTGGCTCAATACAAAAATCAATGTTTCTTAGGTATTTTGTGAGATGCTTATAGGTATAGTCCTAGAGTTTCTATAGGATCATGCAAGACTAGACCTCTACTCTACAAAGCACATTCCAAGTTCTCTCCTTAGTGATGAATAATCCACTTCAGGGAGAGCCTTGGTGAAAATGTCGGCTAGGTTAGACTTGGATTCTATATAATTGAGTTCAATATCCCCCTTAGCAACATGATATCTAATGAAGTGATGCTTCACTTCAATGTGCTTAGTCCTAGAGTGATGTACCGAATTTTTGGTCAAATTTATGGTACTCACATTATCACAATAAACTTTGACATTAGAGTAGTATAGCTCATAGTCCTCTAGAGTGTGTCTCATTCAAAGTAATTGAGCCACACAACCACCTATAGCCACATATTCAGCTTTGGTGGTGGACAAAGCAACACAAGGTTGCTTTCTACTACTCCAACTAACTAGGGAGGATCCAAGAAATTGACATCCACTACTAGTACTCTTTCTATCCAACTTGCAACCGGCATAGTCGGAATCGGTGTACCCAACCAAATCAAAAGATTTTGTGCTAGGGTACCAAAGTCCTACATTTAATGTGCCTTTGATATATCTTAATATTCTCTTAACGACCACTAAATGGGACTCTTTGGCACAAGATTGGTATCTTGCACACATACCTACCGTAAATAAAATGTTGGGTCTACTAGCAGTTAAGTATAAAAGACTACAAATCATGCTCCTATAAAGCTTAAGGTTAATTGATTTTCCTTCATGATCATTATCTATTTTTGTATTGGTTGCCATAGGAGTTGAAACTACCTTAGCACTTTCCAAACCAAATTTCTTGATCATTTCTTTGGCATACTTGGTTTGGTATACATAAGTTCCTTCATTAGTTTATTTGACTTGTAATCCTAAGAAGAATTTTAATTCTCCAACTAGACTCATTTCAAACTCATTCTCCATGTTTTTGATAAAGTCTTGTAGGAGATCATCATTTGTTGACCCAAAAATAATGTCATCTACATATACTTGGTTTGGTACCAATCATGTTTTTGATATCCTTTGATTTTGACTTTATGAAGAGAGTTTGATCTACTTGACCTCTTCTAAACCCCTTAGACACTAAGAAAGATGACAATCTTTCATACCAAGTCTGGGGAGCTTGTTTTAAACCGTATAGAGCTTTTCTAAGCTTGTATACATAGTTTGGATAGTCAATACTCTCAAACTTGGGAGGTTGTTCTACATATACCTCTTCCTTAATGAACCCATTTAGGAATGTCGATTTTACATCCATTTGATGGAGTTTAAAGCCCATGTAAGAGGCATATCCTAATAGGATTCTAACCTAGCAACCGGGGCATATGTTTCATCATAATCAAGTCCTTCAACTTGATTGAAGCCCCTTGCTACTAACCTTGCCTTATTCCTAGTTATATTACCTTGATCATCTAATTTGTTCCTAAAGACCCATCTAGTAGTAATAATGGTGCTATCATTGGGTCTAGGAACTAGCTCCCATACTTGACTTCTTTCAAATTGAGCTAATTCATCTTGCATTGCTATGATCCAATCCAAATCAAACAATGCATTATTGATTGATTTGGGCTCAATTTGAGAGATAAGAGCTATTTGACTAGAGGGAGCTCTATGGAAGGACCTAGTTCTAACCCCTTGAGATAATTCCCCTACAACTTGATCTAGAGGGTGATTTTGATGAACTCTTTGTTAGTGCATTCAAGACCATGTAATTTTTCAATGTTTAACAACAAGGTTTAATTCAAGGAAATAGAAATCTAGTTTGAGCTAGAGTATAGTCAAGACATTACTTCGACGGATACAAACTTAAGGTCACTAAGTTAGATGTTTAGAGTGACATTAGACCTTGGGAGAAATCCAAGGATAAGCCTTGGTATCGATGGAAATCCAAAGGAGAACATTGGTATTGGGAAGAGTACAAGCTGACCGGAGGTCCGGAAGCTTGGTGATGGAGAGGGCATAGTAACGTGTTCATTCTCCATTAGGAAGAATACAAGCAGACCAGAGGTCCAGAAGCTTGGTGATGGAGAGGGCATAGTAACGTGCTCATTCTCCATTGGAGTTAGAGAGGGCACAAGAGAGTGCTCGGTCTCTAGCTAGTGTACTCGTTAGTAAGAGAGGGCACAGTAACGTGCTCATTCTCTTACTAGGGTACATGGGCCAAATACTCGTTAGACAAAGAGGGCACCGTAACGTGCTCGTTCTTTGGCTAGGGTACTGGGAGTACTCGTTAGACAAAGAGGGCGTTGTAACGTTCTTGTTCTTTGGCTAGGGTATATGGGCCCAATACTCGTTAGAAAAAGAGGGCACCGTAACATGCTCGTTCTTTGGCTAGGGTACTGGGAGTACTCGTTAGACAAAGAGGGCACCGTAACGTGCTCGTTCTTTGGCTAGGGTACATGGAGTACTCGTTAGGCAAGGAGGGTGTCGTAGCACGCTCGATCTTTGTCTAAGGTACTCAGAGCATTCGTTAGTTGGAGAAGGCACCGTAATGTGCTTGGTATCTTACTAGGGTGCTTGAAAATTTAGGAGTGGCAGCTTATTAGGAAAGATACTCATGTGCTTCAAATATTTATCGTATCAGTCGAGCCACCATGGGAGTCAACTCGACTAGCACTCTTGCACAAAGGCACAGAATCGAGCTAGCTCGATTGCTAGCTTGACTACTTATCGTTTGGTATAGAATAGAATTGAGCTGGCTCGACTACCAGCTCGACTTCTCACTATGTGGAACAGCACAGAACCGAGCCCAGCTCAATTGCGAGCTCGACTATATACTCTGATTGCCAAACTCTAAATCCTATACTAGTTGAGTCGATTTGGTAGCGGCTCGACTGTATACTCTGATCGCTAAACTTTAAATCCTATAACAGTCGAGTCGATTTGGTAGCGGCTTGAATGGTAGTTACAGAATTCGGTCACAGAATCGAGCCCGACTTGACTGTGGGCTCGACTGACAGGTGTTTTTCGAGCATAGATGCGAGTCAGACTCAACTGCGAGCTCGACTGCGAAGGCAGCAATGGGATGCTTCTGTTTCGAGTAAAGATTCAAACGCGCCAATTTCCGATTAGAGGAGCAGGTTCCTTTCCTGGCAAACCACCAGAGGTTGGAGGTGGTTACGGGGACAAGCTCAGGTGGTCAGGTTATGGTCGGGCGTGACTTCTAGGGTTCCAATGGAGGAAGATAAAAGGCTTGCTGAAGAAGAAGAGAAGTAGTTTTTTGAGCTTCAATTTTCGATTTGAGTTAGACAAGCTTTTTGTGAATCATTCTGAAGGAGGAGAAGTGTAAAAGCCTTGTTCTCATCTCGCCTTCTCTCCAACAAGTGCTCACAACTGCTGTCTATCACCTTCTTGCAAGTGCTTCAACTCCATCTTCAATGTAAGAAGCTAAACAACAAATCTGTAACCTATTATAACTTCTTAGCTTACTGTTCTTGATTATCTTATTGCATTGTAAGCTTGTATGAGGTGAAGTTTTTCACCTCCGAAAACTTTCCAATCCATTCATAGTAGACTTTCCTTTTGAGCTGCCCGTGGAGTAGGAACTGTTGAGTTTCGAACCATGTAAATACCTGCATATTGGTTGTATTTGTGCTCTTTGCTTTGCTTTCTATTTTCACTGTGTAATCCTCTATTTTGTAGTGAAATTTAGTTAGAATTTTTTTTCAACTCGCTATTCACACTCCTCTAGCGAGCCTCAATCCCAACAAGTGGTATCAGAGTAATGGCTCTGCACTAGATTCACCTCCACTAGAGTATCAAGGAATGGCAGCGCAAGAGGGATTCAGCATAACTCGACCACTGTACTTTAGTGGCCAAAACTTTCAGTATTGGAAGAGCCGGATGGAATACTACTTGATGATGGACATGGATATGTGGTTCTCCGTCTCAGAGGGATTCACACCACCAACCAATGATGAAGGAAGGGTTTTGGTGTCTTCTCTGTGGTCGGCAGAACAGAGAAGAAGAGCTCAGGCCAATGCCAAAGCAACCATAACTTTGTAGTGCAGTGTAGACAAGGACCAACTCAACAAAGTTGACCCCTTCAGTAGTGCTCAAGAACTTTGGAGGAAGTTGATGGAGTTACATGAAGGAACCAAAGATTCAAGGACAGCGAAGAGGGATCTCTACTTGAACCAACCTCAGAATTTCAGCATGAAGGAGACTGAAACTGTAAGTGAACTGCATGGTAGGTTTAAAGAAATACTCAATGACCTCCATTCGGTTGGAGAGGCTGTTGAGAATAGGGATTTAGCCAGGTATGTACTCAAATCTTTCCCTAGGAATACTTTGTGGTCATCTATGGTGGATGCCTACAAAGTATCAAGTGATCTTTCAACAATTAAGATTGATGAACTATTTTGTGAATTAGAATTGCATAAACAAGCTAATCGAAGCCCAAAGGAGAAGAGTCTAGCTTTTATTGCAGGATATCACAGCAAGGAGAGCAAGAAGAAGAAGGAGAAGAAGGAAGTTTCTTCCTCCTCTTCATCATCAGATTCAGATGAAGATGATGAGTCATCCTCTAGCGAGATGACTAACTTTGTGAGAAGATTGATGAGAAGAAGACAAAAATACAACAAGAAAGATGTGAAGAAATACTTCACTAACAAAAAGAAAGGTAAAAGTTTTGAAATTAATCAGGATAAAGCTGATGTAGAGTGCTTTCATTGTCATAGGAAAGGTCACTTCAAAAGTGAATGCCCTAAGTACAAAAAGAAGGAAGAAAAGGCCAAGAGGAAAAAAGCATTGAAGGCTACTTGGGATGATACTTCATCCTCATCCTCCTTATCGGAAGAAGAAAATGAGGAGAAGGGAGCAAAGCAAAAGGCTCTCATGGCATTGGAGAGTTCTGAAAATTCAGATTTGGATGGAGAGCTGAGGCATTTTGATGGGGAGCAATCAAATTCAGACTCTTCATCATCATCTTTGGATGATGATCAAGTAAACTCTCCCCATCTAGATAAATTGTATGAAACTATTGCTTGCTTGACAAATGTTCTGAAAAAAATCCAAACTAAGGTTAAATTACTAAAAACTGAATTAGAACTAGTTAAGAATATTAATACACTGTCTGATGACAGTGGTGCTGGAAATCCTCATTTGGAGGAGTTCAAGGATGAGAATACATCCTTGAAGGCACAGGTGGAAGATCTCAAGTGCATACTTGAGAAATTCACCAATGGATCAAAAACATTAAACATGATCTTAGGAGCCCAACGTGCAGTCTATAACAAGGCTAGACTAGGGTTCAATTCACAACAAAAGGAATTTAGTTATATGTCCTTAGTGTCTAGGAAACCTGCATCTAGTTCTAAAGTTTCTTTTGGTGGAATTGATGGACCTAAAACTGCTAAAGGAAAATATGCTAATGCAAGAACTGCTAGGTCTAAATTTGGAAATGGTAGAACTATCACTGCTGGTTTTATTTCTACTAGATCATATGTTATTGGAATTTCTAAGGCTTGGATTCCTAGGAAGTTTGTAGTAGATACAGAGGGACCCAACTTGTGGGTTCCAAAAGACCAAGTTTTTCGTGTTTAGTATGGACCCGTCAAGGGGGAGCGTCCAACTACATGGTTTGTGGATAGCGGGTGCTTCAAACATATAACAGGGAGCTCCTCTTTGTTTTCCTCAATTCATGCCAAAGACTGAGGTACAGTTTCCTTTGGTAATAATGGTAAATTGAAGGTTGTAGGAGTAGGTAACATTAACATTTCTGAAAAATTTGTAATTAGAAATGTAATGTTAGTTAAAGGGATGACATTTAACTTGTTGAGTATAAGTCAATTGTGTGATGCAGGGTATAGAGTTGAGTTTCACTCAACTCAATGCCTTGTGATCCACAATGACACTAATGAAACCATGATAATAGGATCTAGGAAGGAAAATATTTATCAAGTTACATTTAGTAGTGCTACTAACATGTCTTTTAAGTGTTATATATCCAAGGAAGAAGAGTCTTGGTTATGGCACAGGAGATTGACCCATGTCAACATGAAGAACATCAAGAATTTGGCCAAGAAGGAACTTGTAAGAGGACTGCCGTCAATCACCTATGAGAAGGATAGGGTTTGTGGGGCATGCCAAAAAGGAAAGCAAGTGAGATCTTCCCACAAAGGGAAGAATTCTGTAAGTTCTTTACAAGCATTAGATTTACTACACATGGATTTGTTTGATACTAGCACTATTAGATCTATCAATGGTAGTAGATATTGCTTGGTTATTGTGGATGATTACACTAGATATACTTGGTCCTATTTTCTTAAACATAAGGACCAAACAGTAGAAACCTTCATTTTCTTTTATAGAAGAGTTGAGAATGAGAAAAACTCAACAATTAAAATCATTAGAAGTGATCATGGAGGAGAGTTTGAAAATGCTAAACTTAAGGACTTTTGTTTAGTGAAAGGATACAAACATGAATTCTCCACACCTAAAACACCACAGCAAAATGGTGTTGTAGAAAGGAGAAATAGAGCCTTGCAAGAGTCAACTAGGATTATGTTAAACGAATACCAATTACCAAACTTCCTATGGGCTGAAGCAGTTAGCACTGTGTGCTATGTTCAAAACCGGGTTTTGAAACATAGATTCTTAGGAAAAACACCACATGAACTTTGGTTTGGCAAAGCCACCAACAATCAAGCAGCTTAGGGTTTTTGGTTGTACGGTGTATATCCTAAATACCAAGGATCATTTAGGAAAATTTTCTACAAAAGCTGATGAGGGTATCCTTGTTGGATATTCCCTCACTAGCAAAGTTTATAGAGTCTACAACCACAGGACTAAGCTAGTAGAAGAGTCAACTAATGTTGTGTTTTAAGGAAAAGGAATGAATATTGATTTGGATAGAAAATCGATGGAGTTTGAGCTGGAGTTGAGGAAGTTGGAATTGGAAGATAGCAACCCTATAAGGGAAGCAAGAGTGGATTCTGATGAAGATAGAGTGAGAGCTCAAGGGTCATCACTTGAGGTTGGAGAATTTGAACAAATTTCAATAGTACCCGAACCACCTCGAGTAACAAGATACACTAGGAATGCTACTAGTCATCCCCAAAACCAAATTATTGGAGGCGTCCAACATGGGGTGAGGACTAGATCATTTTTCAGAAATGAAGGAAATGAAGTTGCCTTGATATATGAGATTGAGCCCAAGTTAGTGGATGAAGCTTTGCTTGATCCAGAATGGATTATTGCAATGCAAGATGAGTTAGGCCAGTTTGAGAGAAATCAAGTTTGGGATTTAATCCTTAGACCTGGTCAAACCTCTATTATTGGGACTAAATGGGTGTTTAAGAATTAGAGAAATCATAGAGGAGAAATAGTTAGAAATAAGGCAAGGTTAGTAGCCAAAGGCTACAACCAAATTGAGGGGTTAGACTATGATGAGACTTCTGCCCCTGTAGCAAGGTTAGAATCCATAAGACTAATGCTTGCTTATGCAGCATACAAAGGCTTCAAACTATATCAAATGGATGTGAAGTCAACCTTCTTGAATAGAGTCATCAAGGAGGAAGTCTATGTTGAACAACCCTCAGGGTTTGAGAATGCACAATTCCTAGACCACGTGTACAAACTAAAAAAGGCTCTTTATGGGATTAAACAAGCACCTCGTGCTTGGTATGAGCGGTTGACAACCTTCCTAATTGAGAAAGGTTTTAGGAGAGGATAGATAGATCCCACACTATTCTTGAAAAGGGATGGTGAATACATATTTGTAGCCCAGGTTTATATTGATGTCATAATCTGTGGCTCAAACAATAGGGATTATCTCAATGAGTTTATTGGTCACATGGAAAGTGAATTTGAGATGAGTCTAGTAGGAGAATTGACCTTCTTTCTAGGACTTGAGATAAAACAAACCAAGGAAGGGATTTTATACATCAATCTAAGTACGCAATGGAGTTACTGAAAAAGTTTCATATGGAGGAAGCTAAGGAAGTAGGCACACCTATAGCTATCAATACTCATTTAGATAGTGATGAGAAAGGGAAGGCAGTGGATTTGAAAAATTATAGGAGTATCATAGGGAGTTTATTGTACTTAACAACGAGTCGACCAGATATTTTATTCGCTGTTGGTATGTGTGCTAGATTTCAAACTTGTGCTAAGGAGTCTCACATGATTGTTGTAAAAAGAATTATAAGATACTTAAAAGGCACTATCAATGTAGGATTATGGTACCCCCGGACTGAATCTTTTGATTTAGTTGACTATACCGACTTCGACTATGCCGGATGCAAGTTGGATAGGAAAAGCACTAGTGGGGGCTGTCATTTCTTAGGATCGGCCTTGGTTATTTAGTCAAGCCGTAAACAACACTGTGTAGCACTTTCCACAACTGAAGCTGAATATGTAGCTATGGGAGAATATGTATCACAATTGCTATGGCTAACACACTCCTTAGAAGATTATGGACTGACCTATAAGAATGTACAAGTGCTATGTGACAACATTAGCACTATACATCTCACCAAAAATCCGATTTATCACTCAAGGACCAAGCACATTGAAGTGAGACATCACTTCATTAGAGATCATGTAGCTAGGGGAGACATTGAACTCAGCCATGTTGAGTCCAAGTCTAACCTAGCCGACATATTCATAAAACCTCTTCCCGAAAATGAGTTTAGCTATTTGAGAAGAGAGTTAAGCATGTATGCTGCCCAATGAAGGAGGACCCCTCCATGATCTTAGGTAAATATAAAAAAATATCCATTTAACAAGAGAAATGAGAATTTAAATTGGGAAGACCTGGGATCATCTCACAGAAACGATAACGATCACAGAACTATTTTTGTATTGCTAGAAATGGGGTGAGATGATAGGATCAACCACTCTATTTCACATGCTCATTGCATCCCTGAGATAGAGAGGTTGATAAGACAAAAATCACTAATGTGACTAGTTATGGGGAAGACCATTACACATTCTTGTGTTTATGGTTCCAAGATCATAACTACACATTCCAACCAAGTAAAATTGGTTGGATTCTCTTTGAGACCAAGAACATAGATACCAATTGTTTAAAACAATCAAAAAGTGTGTAAGTTTATCATATCAAGTGTTTTTAACACTTACCTAAGCCTTAGAAATTACACAAAACTTAGTTGGAGTGTTTAGATATCAAAACCCAATTTTTTTTTAAAGCCTATCAACCGAGACAGACTCGATCGGCGCCCCGACTGGTACGAGTTGTCAACACTAAGAATCGAGTGTGCTTCGGCTAGAGCCTCGACTAGCTAATACCGATCACACTCAGAACCATGTGCGCTTCGACTGGAGCCTCAACTGGCCAATTCCGATCACACTCAGAACCGAGTACGCCTCGATCGTCGCCTCGACTGATGTTACCAGTCGAGCCAACCCACTCATCGCCTCAACTGATGTCTCGTAGATTTAAATAGAAACCCTTCATTCCGCGATTTTTTTCTTCCCCACAATCATCCCCTCCCGACTGCGACGATCGCCAGTTCAGCTCTACATCTCCGTCCAAGCCTTACAACCTCAAGGCAAGCCTTCTCTAGTCTTAGGTAAGGATCTTCTTCCCTCTCCTTGCCGTTTTCTCTTAACCCTAACCCTAATCTCTGACCACTCGACCACAACTAGGGTTCCAGCAAGAAAAATTCGTCTTCTGTAGCAAGCTCTTGTTCTTGGTTCTATGGCACCCAAGTAAGACTTTTTCCTTACTCTCCTTATGATTTTAGAGGATTTCTAAGTAGCTAATCACTTTCCCCACTTGACATACATCATTTCATTCCTTGCATTTATTCATGGGTCAATCTTGTGCGCATGACATATTTGACAGATGACATTTTAGACTAAAAAGAAAGGAACCTGAGTCCTTCACCTCTAGGCTCTCACGAGAGAGGCCTTGCTCGAACCATCGTTTCCCCTCAGAATATCATTTGCACACCTTTAGGACCCACGAGTTTGAACTCTTAAGCATTCGGTCCATAGATGGTCATTTCTTCTCCAATAATACACCATATGTTAGAGAGATAGTTGAGCACTATAGACTCGATAAGTTAGTCTACTGCGATCACGATATCAATGAAGACTTACTTGTCGAATTCTATAACAACCTACAACCCACTGAAAATAGGCTTATCTATAAGTCAAGGGTATCCAAAACTGATATCAATCTTACTCCAACCATCTGGAGATTATTTCTAGGATGTAGAGAGTCCTCCTCTAACCTAGAATGATATCCAACTCTTCCTAAAAATTTAGTAGGCTTTGACCTCAATTCCATCCACGAATCCTTATTTAGACGTCCTAGAGATGAAGGAGTTAATTTGGTGTCAGCCATGACACTAACGACTCCTGACAACATCTTATACAAAGTCATTGTCGGATGCATTTTACCCATAGTCACCAAAGGGCAAGCCAAAGTTAGGCCACATCATTTATTGGCTCTCCACCTTCTCAAAAATCACCTTGATTTTAACATAGCTTTGAACATGTTTCTGCGCATTGTCCATTTCTCCATTCCAGTCAAGAAAAAGGTTTATATGCCTTTTGGTCACATCCTCACTTTCTGGTTAGAGTCCCTAGGCATAAAAACATCCAAGGGAAAAGTGAGGGAGGTGAAAAGGATGGACTATATCCATTGGAGAAATTTATCTCTAGCTGGCATGATACGCACCCCTACAGGAGAGATTTAGTGGAAGGATGGTCATCAAGTTAAGGAGCATATGGATGTTGAGGAAGAACCTGCTCTTCCTGTTGAAGAACCACACCACCTGGCTCCTAATCAAGCTGAACACTTGACCACTATCACGGAGCAGCTATCTCAACTTCGTGAAGCCCATGAGTCTTTTGTGAACACAATCACCACGACAATATCAGATTTCCATCTACAAACCAACCAGCGATTGACTCAAATCCAAGACACTTAAGATCAAATCCTTCGAGAGCAGATGTAAATCAAAAATATGTTGATCAATTGGACAAGTAGCTCGGAGGAACCTTCTACGCCAGCCCTCGACAAATAGAATCATGTTAAGATCTCCAATTGTGTCAATCCAACTAGGATGGTTGTACTATGGATATTTGTCTTTGTTTTTAGACTTCAAACTATGGTTGTCCTTCTGAAACAGTTTTTGTGAAACAATTTTCTTTTGAAATGTCAACTTTTTGTTAATTCTGTTTTTATTGTGTGATCTGTTATTGGTTGAGTATGGTTGAGTTGGTTAGTGTCTATCACACTTTTTTTTTGTGTGTTAGCGCCACCCGAACAATCCAAGCCTTGACTCCATCCCACCATTGTTAGTGCAATCATTAAGTGTACACCTAATCCACCCTAAAAGAATGTGTGTTTGAGGGGGAGCTACGGTTTGGGAAGTCCACGGTATTAGTAGGAGCTTTCCTATATTTTATACCCCAATCCTAGCAAAGATCTAGGTGTGTTTAGAAAGTGTGCGAGGATTTTTCTTCAGTTCTTATAACCTAATGTGAAGTGAAGTATCAACCTAATGCCATAAGTATCAACCGAAGTGAAGTATCAAACTTTTTGATATCTTAATGGGTAAAATATTTTTCTAACATTTTTCACCAACTGTTTGTGACATAAGTATTATACGCATTAAATTTCATGATTTTTAAAGTTACGTATAATTACTTGTCAATTTTCAAAGTCGATATATGATAACTGAAAAATAGAGTTTTCAGTTATCAGTTGACTGCTATGATGGCAGTCGATTGATGGGGCGTCAATTGCCCTGGCGGCAATTGCCCTAGCGGAGACATCCCTGGTAGACAACCCTGACAGACCTATTCTGGCAGAACTGCCCTGGCGAAAATTGCCCTAGCGGAAACCGCCATGGCAGAAACTGCCATGGTGTAATTATTAGTCAACTGCTACTTGGTGCCAGTCGACTGATGAGCACTTCACTCGACTACTTTCTGAAGGACTCGATTGATTGACTGATTCACAATCAGCCCAGGAAAAGCACTGACAACCCGGGGAGGATGAGTTTTAGGGGGAGGAACTTATTCCCTATTTTTTTTGTTTGCCAAAGGGGGAGAGTATGAGTTCAAGTTAGTGTGATATTTGTGATATTATTCAAATGGAGTTAAGTTAAATTGAAATTTCTTCCCATCTCTATTACATGTGAAATTTCTGCACTCCAAGTTATATCATCCCTATTGCATGAATGCTAAATTTTTGATATGATAAATTTCAACTTCATGCTATATTTGTGATATGAAATATTTCTGCACTTCATGATAAATTTCTGATATGAAATATTTCTACACTTCATTATATGTTTCAGAAATTGAGATGAACTGTATTTATATCACCTAAACTTAAACCATGTTGTCAAACATCAAAAAGGGGGAGATTGTTAGTGCATTCAAGCCCATGTAATGTTTTAATGTTTAACAACAAGGTTTAAGTCAAGGAAATGGAAATCTAGTTTGAGCTAGAGTATAGTCAAGACATTACTTCGACGGATACAAACCTAAGGTCACTAAGTTAGATGTTTAGAGTGACATTAGACCTTGGGAGAAATACAAGGATAAGCCTTGGTATGGATGGAAATCTAAAGGAGAACCTAGGTATTGGGAAGAGTACAAGCTAGATGGAGGTCCGGAAGCTTGGTGATGGAGAGGGCATAGTAACGTGCTCGTTCTCCATTGGGAAGAATACAAGTTGGCCAGAGGTCCGGAAGCTTGGTGATGGAGAGGGCACAGTAACGTGCTCATTCTCCATTGGAGTTAGAGAGGGCACAAGGGAGTGCTCGGTCTCTAGCTAGTGTACTCGTTAGTAAGAGAGGGCACAGTAAGGTGCTCGTTCTCTTACTAGGGTACATGGGCTCAATACTCATTAGACAAAGAGGGCACCGTAACGTGCTCGTTCTTTGGCTAGGGTACTGGGAGTACTCGTTAGACAAAGAGGACATCGTAATGTGCTCGTTCTTTGGCTAGGGTACATGGGCCCAATACTCGTTAGACAAAGAGAGCACCGTAATATGCTCGTTCTTTGGCTAGGGTACTGGGAGTACTCGTTAGACAAAGAGGGAACCGTAACGTGCTCGTTCTTTGGCTAGGGTACATGGAGTACTCATTAGGCAAGGAGGGAATCGTAGCGCGCTCGGTCCTTGTCTAAGGTACTCAGAGCATTCGTTAGTTGGAGAAGGAACCATAACGTGCTTGGTCTCTTACTAGGGTGCTTGAAAATCTAGGAGTGGCAGCTTACAAGGAAAGATACTCATGTGCTTCAAATATTTACCGTATCAGTCGAGCTACCATGGGGGTCATCTCAACTGGCACTCTTGCACAAAGGCACAGAATCGAGTTGGCTCGATTGCCAGCTCGACTACTTATCGTTTGGTATAGTACAGAATTGAGATGGCTCGACTACCAACTCGACTGCTCACTACGTAGAACAACACAGAACCGAGCCCAGCTCAACTGCGATCTCGACTGTATACTCTGATTGCCAAACTCTAAATCCTATACTAGTGGAGTCTATTTGGTAGCGACTCGACTGTATACTCTGATCGCCAAACTCTAAATCCTATACCAGTCGAGTCGATTTAGTAGTGGCTCGACTGGTAGTTACAGAATTCGGTCATAGAACCGAGCCCGGCTTGACTGCGGGCTCGACTGATAGGTGTTTTTTGAGCACAGACTCGAGTCAGACTCAACTGCGGGCTCGACTGTGAAGGCGGCAACAAGATTCTTTTATTTCGAGTAAAGATTCAAATGCATCGATTTTCAGTTGGAGGAGCAGGTTCCTTTCCCGGCAAACCACCAGAGGTTGGAGGTGGTTACGGGGACAAGCTCAGGTAGTCAGGTTATGGTCAGGCGTGACTTCTTGGGTTCTAATGGAGGAAGATAAAAGGCTTGCTGAAGAAGAAGAGAAGTAGTGTTTTGAGCTTCAGTTTTCAATTTGAGTTAGACAAGCATCCTGTGAATCATTCTGAAGGAGAAGAAGTGTAAAAGCCTTGCTCTCATCTTGCCTTCTCTCCAACAAGTGCTCACAACTGTTGTCGATCACCTTCTTGCAAGCGCTTCAACTCCATTTTCAACGCAAGAAGCTGAACAACAAATCTATAACCTGTTATAACTTCTTAGCTTACTGTTCTTGATTATCTTATTGCATTGTAAGCTTGTAAGAGGTGAAGTTTTTCACCTCCGGAAACTTTCCGATCCATTCATAGTAGACTTTCCTTTTGAGCTGCCCGTGGAGTAGGAATTGTTGAGTTTCGAACCACGTAAATACCTGTGTATTGGTTGTGTTTGTGCTCTTTGCTTTGCTTTCTATTTCCGTTGCATAATCTTCTATTTTGTAGTGAAATTTGAGTTAGAATTTTTTTTTTCAACTCGCTATTCACCCCCCCCCCCCTCTAGCGAGCCTTGATCCCAACACTCTTATTGTTCTAGGAGGTGTATCAACTTGATTTTGATCTTGGATATCCTCAAATCTCCTTTCATCATCCGAATCCCCTCTTGCTCCCCCTTGATTGTTACTCACTAATCCTCCCCCTTGATTATTACCCCCTAAAGTCATGTTTTGAAATTTTTGGATAATTTCTTGATTTTTGTCATTGATATCATTATAAATGGGGGATTTCCTAGGGTAAATGGTAGAGGTTTCATCAAATTGAACATTTGAAGACTCCTCAACTATTCGAGTCCTTTTATTGTCTATACCCTCTACTAGTGGATGAGTATCCAACTAGGATTCCCTCATCCTTTTTGGACTCCAACTTCCCTAAATTGCCTTTGGTGTTTAAGATATAAGATTTGCATCCAAAGACTTTAAAGTAATGAATTATTGGAATTGAGTCATTCCATAATTCAAATGGAGTTTTTCCTAAAAACCTATGGATTTGGACTCTATTTTGGATATAGCAAGCGGTATTAACTGCTTCCGCCCACAAATAGCTAGGTAATGAGTATACATTAAGTATAGTCCTAGCGACTTCTTGTAGGACACGATTTTTTTTCCACCACCCCATTTTGTTGAGATGTTCTAGGACAAGAAAATTCGTGTTTGTACCCTTGTTCTAAGCAAAATTTGGAGAAATTAGAATTCTCAAATTCTCTACCGTGATCACTATGGATCCGGTTGATTTTGAGATTTCTTTCATTCTCTACTCTTTTGCTAAAACCTATAATTATTTCTAGGGTATTGTCCTTATGTTTCATGAAATACACCCAAGTATATCTAGAAAAATCATCTACTATAACTAAACAATATTTACTACCATTCAATGAAGGAGTACTATGACAATCAAATAAATTTAAATGAATAAGCTCTAAAGGTAAAGAAGTACTAATTAAATTTTTACCCTTGTGTGATGACTTTGAATGTTTCCCTTCTTGGCATGCATCACACATCTTATCCTTCATGTACTTCACTTTTGGCAATCCCTTCACTAGCTTCAATTTAGATACTTTGGCTATGTTCTTCATGTTGATATGCTCTAATCTCCTATGCCATAGCCAACTCTCTTCTTCTTTTGCCATAAGACACTTAGGGAAAATGTTAGAAGCATAGGATAAATTAACATAATAAATATTTGATTTCCTATATCCTACTAACATGCAATCATTTAATTTCTTATGTCTTATCAAGCATTTTGAAGAGTTAAATTGCACATCAAAATTTGCATCACATAATTGACTTACACTAAGCAAGTTAAACTTCATGTTTTCAACCAATAATACTTTATGAATGACAAGATTTGGGGATACCTCAATTGTGCCTTTTCCTAGAATTTTAAGCTTTCCACTATTTTCAAAAGACACTTTCCCCTTGCTAATGTGGTTGATTGTGAAAAATTTACTCTCATCGCCGGTCATACATCTTGAGCATCCACTATCAACAATCCACATCCCCCGGTCCTCCTACCTATACAACATGAAAAATACAAGCCTTAGACACCCAAATTTTAGGTCCAATAGCATCAACTAAAAATTTCTTAGGAACCCAAGCCTTTCTAACATTGCTCCTAAGTGTTGTTTTTCTACTTATTAGGGAGGCAAACGCTACTTCCTTTTCCTTAGGTTTGTATCCTATTCTGGCCTTGTTGTAAATGACTCTTTGATCCCTAAGTATCATGTCTAGGTATTTTGAGCCATTTGTAAATTTCTCTAAGTGTGCTCTTAATTTACCTATTTCCTTTTTAAGCTCATCATTCTCTTCCTTAAGTGAACATGCATTATTACAAGAAGGTTCTACATATCTAATTCTCCTAATTTCTACTTTTAAGTCCTTAATCCTAGATTTTGATCTATTTAAAGCATTATGAAGATATTCAAAAGTTTTATAGAGTAGTTTTATCCTAGGGGAGTCTTTTATCTCTTCGTCACTAGAGGACGATTCATCACTTGAGGATGATGATGATGACTTACTTGAGCTTCCGGCTTCATCCTCCATGGCCATGAGTGCAAAATTGCGGGTGACATGGCAAAGCTCCTCCTCATCCGATGAGTCTTCTAGGCTTTGCGTATCCCATGTTTGTGCCAACATGGTCTCCTTCTTTTTCTTCTCCTTCTTGTCCTTCTTCTTCTTTTCTTTTTCTTCCTTTTTCTTTAGCTCTGGGCAATTTGGCTTAATGTGCCCCTTTTTATTGCAACCATAACAAGTAACATTAGGAGTAGAAATTGAACTACTATAGATTTTACCTTTGGAGGATTGAAACATCCTCCTCACATCCTTCTTGGTGAGTTTTCTTGACCTCCTACCAAATCTCTTTACGTAGTGAGCCACCTCACTAGCCGATAGCTCCTCATCACTACTTGAAGATTTTTCCTCCGATTCGGATGAAGAAGAAACCTCCTTCTTCTTCTTGTCCTTCTTACCTACAACAAGAGCTATACCTTTTTCTTTCGAAGAAGTGTTAGCATGCTCATGTAACTTAAATTCACAAAAAAGTTCATCTATCTTAACTAAAGAAAGATCCCTAGAGACCTTATAAGCATCTACCATTGATACCCATAAAGTTGTTCTAGGGAAAGCTTGAAGGACATGTTGGGGGGGGGGGGGGGGGTTTGTGCCCATAAGCTCTGATAACAATTGAAGGGTTTTGCTTGTCGAGTCCGTGAGGGGAAACTTCACTTCCCACTTCACCTCGGTAGCTTGTCCATGGCGATCCCTTCGATGTCCCCGGATTAAAAAAATTAATCCTAGACAAAAGGGATTGCCAAAGCAACCAAGTCATCATCGTGCTATTCGTTTAGAGAGGTCACTTGAACAAACTAGTTGTTCAAGCGACCATCCTCTATTCTACGATTAGCCGCAGAATAGACGATGTCCGGATCGCCGGTTTTTGTGTTTATGCTCGGGATCCAAGTATTATTTATCCATTTACAGATTTATAACATGCTTATAATTGAAAAACAAAAACAAGCAACAAACAAAAGAAGAAAGTAGAATAGGTACACCTCTCGATCTTCTAATGTATGACCTTCCTCCTTTTGGACGTCGTGTGGGCGACGATCCACCAAAAGTCGAAGCTCCTAGATCGCAAATCTTCCTTCCTTGCTCTTCCAAAGTAAGAGGAAGAATAGAAACAAAGTTCTTCTCCTCCCTAAAACCAACCAACAAGGAGCTAAGAAGATCCTTGCCGCCGACCAACAAGGAGAAGGAGTTTGAGAGTGGCCGGACAAAAGCTTCAAGGGAGGACCCTAAACCTTTGTTCCACCGGCCAAGGAGAAGGAGAAGACTTGTTTTGGATGCCGGACAAGGGCTGGAAGGAACTCCAAGGGTGCTGGCAGCTTGGGGAAGAAGAACAACTTAAGGAAAAAATTTCCTTAATAGGTGCCGCCCAAGCCCAAACCCTAATTCCTAGCCTTGCCGCCAACTCCAAAAACCCTAGATCTCTTTCAATGATCTCCACGCCAACTCCCATGCCCTCCTTTTATAGAGTTAGGGATAAGTCATGAATTAATCTCCTCCATTGGTTCTAGGGATTTAATCTCAACCGTCGGATCTAGAGATTTAATCTCAACCGTCGGATCTTAGAGATTTAATCTCTACCTATGGATCTTAGAGTTTTGTTTCTATCCATTGGATCTATGCATCATGAGGTGTTAATAGGCTACATTAGGGACCATGAGGAGGAGTTGGGTCTTGGCCACCCATGGATCAAGCCCACATAAAGTCCGATCCACTAATGATGATCCAATCCACTAAAGGTTCAACATTGATCTACCTCACCAACTCCCATATGATAATATGGGCTCCATATATTATTTGTACATTTTCTCCCCGTGTTTAAGATCTCGAATGTCCGTCGAATAATTAATTTACTGACCATTAATTAATCAACATCTAACTTCTTGAGTAGTACTACTCAACCTTTTCATCATGCCGGACCAAGTCCACCTGCAGGGTTTACATGATGAACTTTATTGAGCTCCTCAAGGGGACATCATCATCCTAATATATAGGACACGATTTCCTCCTATAATCAACGGCACACCATATAAATAATATCATCTCCCAACTTACCGAGTCTATCAATTTAATCTATAAATCTTGCCCATTGGTAAATCAAAGAGATGAGTACTAAGTATATGTGCCCGTTATTATATCGGGATTAAGAGCATGTACTAAATAATATCTGAGGTCCGATTCGATTATGTAGTCAGCAATAAATCGAATCACCTCTAAGTCGGTCCTGCTCAATACACACAAAGTGCACTAGTGTGATTCTATGGTCAAGACAAACCAATACCAAATCACACTACAACCATTCCGATGGTTTGTCCAAAGTCATCTCGGTTGTGAACTTTTACTTATACTTTTCAAGGGGCCGATAACATGATCTCCTGTGTGACACCGCACACCATGTTATCTACAATGTAAAGTATTAGACAATATTGCATAACCATAAAAATATGCAAACAATGATCATGTGATTCTTATTCCAAAATAAAGATGTTCATACAAAAGATAGACTTTTCAGTATACATCCCTACAATCTCCCACTTATACTAAAAGACTATGTTGTCCTCAAAGTGCCAAACATCTGATCCCCATTCCCTCCACATGCCTATCAAAAGCTCTCGCAGGAAGGGCCTTAGTGAAAGGATCTGCCAGGTTATCCTCCGATGCAATCTTGGCCACAGCAACTTCTCCTCTCTTTATGATTTCTCGTATCAGGTGGTACTTGCGCTCTATGTGTTTACTAGCCTTATGGACTTGTGGTTCCTTCGAGTTTGCAACTGCACCACTATTATCACAATAAATTGTGATAGTTCTGGGCAAACCAGGAATCATATCCAAGTCCATCAGGATGTTCCTGAGCCATACAGCTTCTTTGGCTGCCTCAGAGGCTGCCACATACTCAGCTTCCATGGTGGAGTCCACCACGCATTTCTGCTTGACACTCCTCCATACAATGGCTCCACCTCCCAAAGTAAACACAAAACCTTAGGTAGACTTACTGTTATCCCTATCAGATTGGAAGTCGGAATCCGTGTAACCCACAGGGAGTAATTGGTCAGCCCGGTAAACCATCATATAATCCCTAGTCCTTCTCAGGTACTTCAATATATGCTTTACCGCAGTCCAATGTCCATGTCCTGGATTACTCTAATATCTGCTAACCATGCCCACGATAAAGCAGATATCTAGTCTCGTACAGAGCATCGCATACATGAGGCTTCCTACTGCCGAAGCATAAGGAACCACCTTCATCTCCTCTATCTCCTCAGATGATCTAGGACACATCTCCTTAGATAAAGGAACTCCGTGCCTGAAAGGTAGAAAACCCTTCTTGGAGTTCTGCATGCTAAAACACTCCATAATCGTGTCTATGTATGAAGCTTGGGATAAGCACAACATCATTTTCCTGCGATCCCTTATAACCTTGATCCCAAGGATGTGTCCCACCTCTCCCAAGTCCTTCATATCAAACTGTTTTGACAACCATACCCTTACGTCCGATAACACCTTGATATTGTTGTCAATCAATAAAATGTCATCTACGTATAGTATAAGAAATACCACTACGTTTCCGTCACATCTCTTGTATACACAAGACTCATCCGGACTTTGAATAAATCCATAAGACTGAATCACCTCATCAAACCGGATGATCCAAGACCTCAAAGCTTGTTTCAATCCATAAATGGACCGATTAAGCTTACATACATGATGCTCTTTGCCCTTAGAAATGAATCCCTCTGGTTGCTTCATGTAGATGTTTTCCTCAAGACTTTGATTAAGGAAAGCTGTCTTGACATCCATCTGCCACACCTCATAATCCATATGAGCTGCTATGCATAAGAGAATCTGGATAGACTTAAGTATGGCTACCGGCGAAAAGGTCTCCTCATAATCGATACCCTCTTTCTGAGTATACCCCTTCGCAACAAGCCTCGCTTTGAAGGTCTCAACCTTCCCATATATCCCTCTCTTTCTCTTGTAGATCCACTTGCATCCAATGGTTTTTACACCATCGGGTGGTTCTACTAGCTCCCAGACCTGATTTGAATCCATAGATTCAATCTCAGCATTCATTGCATTTTGCCAAGATACTGCATCTTTATCTTGGATTGCCTCGTCATATGTCCAGGGATCAGGTTCATGTTCGCCAGGGACCAAATCAGAAGATTCTCCCAAGAACATAAATCTCTCAGGTTGTCTCACAACCCTCCCACTATGACGAGGTATCACCTGTGTATCCTCTGTGACACGCGGTGCAGTGACATGTGGTATATCCTCTTGTACCGGTGGTACTAAAGAAGTGACTTCCCCTTTTAACTTCTCCAGAATAATTTTACTCTTGGGCTTGTGGCTCATCACATAGTCTTCCTCTAGAAATTTGGAGTTCGTGCTAACTATCACCCTCTGATCTCTAGGACTATAAAACAATCCACCCTTCGTTCCCTCGATAGCCCAGCGAACATCATACTTCATGCGAGGTTCCAACTTACCAGCATCTGCCTTCAGCACATGTGTTGGACTCCCCCATATCCGAATATGTCTTAGACTAGGCTTTCGCCCAGTCCACAACTCTGTGGGAGTAGAAGGCACTGATTTAGATGGAACCAAGTTCAGAATGTACACCGCCGTATCTAGAGCATATCCCCAGAACGAATCTGGCAAGTCAGAATAACTCATCATCGATCTAACCATCTCCATAAGAGTCCTATTCCTTCGCTCTGCTACACCGTTCTGCTGGGGTGTGCCAGGTGCAGTCAATTGGGATTGAATCCCAGCCTCTGATAAGTAGTTCCTAAACTCTCCCAAGAGGTACTCACCACCACGATCAGATCGTAGTGTCTTGATACTTTTACCTTGACGTTTCTCCACATCAGCCTTGAATTCTTTGAACTTGTCAAAGCATTCAGACTTGCGGTGCATCAGGTAAATGTATCCATATCTTGAGTAATCATCTATAAAAGAGACGAAATACTCAAAACCACCTCTAGCCTGGATAGACATAGGACCACACAAATCAGAATGAACCAATTCTAACACATCTTTGGCTCTATACCCCTTGGCCTTAAAAGGCCTCTTGGTCATCTTACCCTCCAAGCAAGATTCACAGGTTGGGAGATCCTCCACCACTAATGAACCCAAAGGTCCATCAGCTATCAACCTTTGAATTCTGCTTAGGTTAATGTGACCAAGCCTAAGATGCCAAAGATATGTTTGGTTCATCTTCGAAGGTTCTTTTCTCTTATTGGAATTAGAAGATGAGTTATTAACTTCAATTTGCATCGTGGGAGGTTTTGGTTCAAGTGTGTACAAATTTCCTATCAATGCACCCGAACAGATAATGTCCCTATTCCTTCTTATAACAACTCTGTCATTAAAAGAAATAGAATATCCATCCATAAACAATTTAGAAACCGAAATTAAATTCTTTCTAAATAAGGGTACATAAAGGCAATTCTTAAGAACCAAAAGTTTATTTTTCTCAAAAGATAAATGAACATCTCCCACTGCAACAGCCGCCACCTTCGTGGCATCGCCCAAGTACACGGTAATCTCCCCTTCAGCCAGTCGTCTGGTTTCCTGGAACCCCTACAAAGTATTGCAGACATGATCAGTGGCTCCCGTATCTACACACCAGGTGCCGGTAGATAACACCGCTAAACATGTTTCAACGACTAGGCCAAAAGATATACCTTTGTTCTTGCGGTTGGTGCAGTCCTTCTTCCAGTGTCCAGTCTGCTTACAAGTGAAGCACTTGCCTTTCGGCTTCTTCACTCCTCCCTAAGTACATCCCACCGCCTTCGCCCCAGTTTGTTTCTTCTTCTTCTTGCCTTTCAGCTTAGAAGTAGAAACCTTATCACCACATCTTTGAGCACTCTGACGAAATAGTCCCTCTGCCGCCTGGAGTTCTGTCAGAAGTTCCGCCAACGAATACAACCTCTTGTTCATGTTGTAGTTGAGGCGAAACTGCTCAAAACTCCTAGGTAGAGATTGGAGTATGATATCGACCTGGGTTTCCCAATCGATCTCAGCTCCTAGGACCTCCAGCTCATTCAAATGAGTCATCATCTTAAGAACATGATCCCTCACGGGTGTTCCCTCGACCATGGTAGTCGTCATCAAGTTTCTCATGGCCTCTTGCCTCACAGCCCGATTCTGGTGTCCGAAAAGCTCCTTGAGATTGAGCATCATATCATAAGCAGTGGACATGGCTTGATGCTGATGTTGCAGTACATTTGACATAGATGCCAAAATGTAACACCGCGCTATCTCATCGACCTTGATCCACTTCTTATAGCTCTCTCTCTCCTTTTCTCTAGAATTATCTGCAGGCTTGGGAGGGCACTCTTCGAGGAGTACATATTTGTATTCCTCAGCAGTCAAGACAATGTCTAGATTCCTCTTCCAATCTACATAGTTGGGTCCAGTAAGTTTGTTCTCTTTCAGTATCATAGCAAGTGGGTTGAAAGTCATTTTGAAAGAAAACCTAAGAATCACATAAATCAAAACATTAGATTTCAAAAAATTATTGATTCCTCAAATAATAAAATTTTAAAATCAACCAACACCTCAAAACACCGAGAATATCGTATGCCGTGATAGTGTGGACGTATACGAATTCTACATTTGTAAGAGAAGGTTTCACCCATTAATTTTACTATCTTGTCAACCTAACTTTTTGACAAGTAAAATTAATAGTTGGTTCCTCTTTGGCCCTACAAATAAAAGCAGTGACTCCGATGGGGAGGATACTTATATTTGTATCTAAGTGTTCACCATTACTCGGTACCAAGGTAATTATCTCGGGTTATGTGCCTTACGATGGGCAAGTACACACGCTCCTTAATAATTTCCTATAACCATATTCGACCTAGTGATCCACAAACAAACCCATCTGATATGGAGGAAGGCATTTAGAGCCGACGTGCAAGTTTGTTTGCATCACTTGTCAAATCGTAATGGAGGCCGCGAGAATTTATAAAAATATCCCTCTACCACTTAGTAATTTGAAATTGAGGAATTTTCCTAGCCTACGACATGCATATAAAAAAAAGCAATAAATATGAAAAATAAATTATTTTCCAACTATTATGGCTTTTGTCTTCAATATGACTCCCGTCGCATCGCCATCTCGTCCGCTCCTCCTACGCCATGTACGAGCCATTCGGAGATCCGAGCCGAGACTAAAACCTATTTTATTTTACATCCATCGATCCTATACTCCACGAGGGAGTGTACATGAAATCTAGATCGAAAGTAAAATAAAATAAAGAGCGGATAAACAATGTCGTATTTAATTTATCAAAAACTAAATACTAGCCTCATCAACCCCGAGGATTCAACAAAATAAATATTTACACACATACAATCACATACACACATATGACCATAATAGTCGGATCTTATGCCTGCAACCAAAGAGTTAAACTACGCATATCCTACTATTATCTGGCACATATAATATATGAAAATGTGCATAAAAATTAACCAAATCCTAAACACACAAAACCTGAAACCTTGGCTCTGATACCAATTGTTGGGGGGGGGGGGTTGTGCCCGTAAGCTCTGATACCAATTGAAGGGTTTTGCTTGTCGAGTCCGTGAGGGGAAACTTCACTTCCCACTTCACCTCGGTAGCTTGTCCATGACGATCCCTTCGATGTCCCCGGATTAAAAAATTTAATCCTAGACAAAAGGGATTGCCAAATCAACCAAGTCATCGTCGTGCTATTCGTTTAGAGAGGTCACTTGAACAAACTAGTTGTTCAAGCGACCATCCTCTATTCTACGATTAGCCGCGGAATAGACGATGTCCGGATCGCCGGTTTTTGTGTTTATGCTCGGGATCCAAGTATTATTTAGCCATTTATAGATTTATAACATGCTTATAATTGAAAAACAAAAACAAGCACCAAACAAAAGAAGAAAGTAGAATAGGTATACCTCTCGATCTTCTAATGTATGACCTTCCTCCTTTTGGACGTCGTGTGGGCGACGATCCACCAAAAGTCGAAGCTCCTAGATCGCAAATCATCCTTCCTTTCTCTTTCAAAGCAAGAGGAAGAATAGAAATAAAGTTCTTCTCCTCCCTAAAACCAACCAACAAGGAGCTAAGAAGATCCTTGCCGCCGGCCAACAAGGAGAAGGAGTTTGAGAGTGGCCGGCCAAAAGCTTCAAGGGAGGACCCTAAACCTTTGTTCCACCGGACAAGGAGAAGGATAAGACTTGTTTTGGATGCCGGCCAAGGGCTGGAAGGAACTCCAAGGGCGCCGGCAGCTTGGGAAAGAAGAACAACTTAAGGAAAAAATTTCCTTAATAGGTGCCCCCCAAGCCCAAACCCTAATTCCTAGCCTTGCCGCCAACTCCAAAAACCCTAGCTCTCTTTCAATCATCTCCACGCCAACTACCATGCCCTCCTTTTATAGAGTTAGGGATAGGTCATGAATTAATCTCCTCCATTGGTTCTAGGGATTTAATCTCAACCGTCGGATCTAGAGATTTAATCACAACCGTCGGATCTTAGAGATTTAATCTCTACCTATGGATCTTAGAGTTTTGTTTCTATCCATTGGATCTAAGCATCATGAGGTGTTAATAGGATACATTAGGGACCATGAGGAGGAGTTGGGTCTTGGCCACCCATGGATCAAGCCCATATAAAGTCCGATCCACTAATGATGATCAATCCACTAAAGGTTCATCATTGATCTACCTCACCAACCCCCATATGATAATATGGGCTCCATATATTATTTGTACATTTTCTCCCCGTGTTTAAGATCTCGAATGTCCGTCGATTAATTAATTTACTGACCATTATTTAATCAACATCTAACTCCTTGAGTAGTACCACTCAACCTTTTCATCATGCCGGACCAAGTCCACCTGCAGGGTGTACATGATGAACCTTATTGAGCTCCTCAATGGGACATCATCATCCTAATATATAGAACACGGTTTCCTCCTATAATCAATGACACACCATATAAATAATATCATCTCCCAACTTACCGAGTCTATCGATTTAATCTATAAATCTTGCCCATTGGTAAATCAAAGAGATGAGTACTAAGTATATGTGCCCGTTATTATATCGGGATTAAGAGCATGTACTAAATAATATCTGAGGTCCGATTCGATTATGTAGTCAGCAATAAATCGAATCACCTCTAAGTCGGTCCTGCTCAATACACACAAAGTGCACTAGTGTGATTCTATGGTCAAGACAAACCAATACCAAATCACACTACAACCATTCCGATGGTTTGTCCAAAGCCATCTCCGTTGTGAGCCTTTACTTATACTTTTCAAGGGGCCGATAACATGATCTCCTGTGTGACACCACACACCATGTTATCTACAATGTAAAGTATTAGACAATATTGCATAACCATAAAAATATGCAAACAATGATCATGTGATTCTTATTCCAAAATAAAGATGTTCATACAAAAGATAGATTTTTCAGTATACATCCCTACAGGACATACCTTACAAGGTCTCGGTTATCGACCTTCTCACCTAACATGTAGTCCTTTGACTACCTCCTTGAAGCGATCGTGCATTTGGCTCACAGTCTCATTGGTCTTCATGTTGAAATTTTGGAGTTGACCTATCAAGAGATCCCTCTTTACTCTTCTTGTCTCCTTTGACCCTTCATTTAGTTCGATAAGCTTCTCCCAAAGCTCCTTGGCGGATTTGAAGGGTCCTACTTTGGATAGTTGCTCCTTTGATAGACCACATTTGAGTGTGGTCGTTCCTTTTGCATTTGCTTGATCCTTCTTTGACATTTCTCTTGTCCAGTCCTTGGTTGGTAGTGGTGCTTCAAACTCATTGACCGGCTTCTCGAACCCATCTACAACACTAAACCAATTGTCAATATTATTCATAAGGTAGTATTCCATCCTACCTTTCCAATATCCGAAATCATTGTCGTCGAAGAATGGAGGCCTCACCGTGCTATACCCCTCTTGAAAATCCATTGTGCTCTAGTTGATGGTTAGATCTTCCGATGCGATCCAGGCTCTGATACCACTTGTTAGGGATCTTTGGAAGGCTAGAGGGGGGTGAATAGCCTCTTTTTGTTTCTACAAGAAAGGTTAGCGGAAGCAAAACAAAAGTTAAAATGAAATTAAGAAACTAACAAGACAATCGCTAACAAGGAAGAATTTACGTGGTTCGGAGATTAAGCTCCTACTCCATGACGATCTTTAAGGTGGATAAATCCAAGCAATTCACCACTAAAAAGCTTCCTTTACAAACACTCTCCTCTTCTTACAATTGATGAAAATGAAGTTTGGAGAAGAGGAGGATTTAAAACTCTTAGAAAGCTTTAGAAATTCGTGGGGAGTTTGAGAGAAAGGTTGGAGGATAAGCACTAGCCCCATCAAGCACCCCATGGCCTTTTTTTTTATAGAGAAGAGGCTAATTTTCCCATTGAGCTTCGATCAGTGGACTGATGGTCTCCATCAGTCGACTGATGCTGTAGCCGATGCAATCCAACATCTTCTGATAAGTCGAATCCGCGATCGTCACTGTCCAATGGAAAGCTGATCAGTCGACTGATCATACCATCAGTCGGCTAATTTAGCGACCAGTCGAGTGTTCTAAGCGATCACTTGACTGACGACCTTTCTGTGTCGAAATTCACTTACAACAGTCGACTACTAGGTATAGCAGTCGACTAATGGGTGGACCAATCGACTGCTAAACCCTAACAGTCGACTGTTGGTCATCAAACTTGGCTAACTTCAGTTGAGTGACTGAGCAGTCAACTGGGATGAAGCACCAGTCGACTGATACTCTTCAAGTATGAATAACTCATACTTGAATTAACCCCCTAGACCTAGACTTATCCTTCTAGCTCTTCCTTCAACCTTGCGCCTCCAGGATCCCTCCGTGTCCGTGACTCTTTCATCCTTACGCTTTCTTCCAAGAGCTTCCATCGGTTTCGTCATGTCTTGGGGTTCTCTTTTGCCAAAGGACTGCTTGGACCTTATGCCGCCAAGACTACATGCTTGGTCTTACGCTGCCAAGACCTTGCATTTGGTTTTCCTTTGCCAAGGTCGCTTGGACTTTACACCGCCAAGACTACATGCTTGGTCTTACACCGCCAAGACCTTCCCTTGGACTATCTTTTCCAAGATCATACTTAGACTTTCCTTTACCAAGTCTTCACACTTGAATTTCCTATCACTTAACATGTTCACGGTTAGATCATAAAATATTGCCTAACTATAGATGATTATCCAAACATCAAAACATATAAATGTTTGGGGCATTGTTGCACCAACACCTTCTTTTTTAGAGGACCCATCTGCATATATGATCCATGGATCCGACTTCTCCTTATGTATAGTTTCTACTAAAAAGTCAGCAAATGCTTGAGCCTTAATAGAGGTGCAAGGTTGATATGTAATATCAAACTCACTAGGCTTGGTAGCCCATTTAATGAGTTTCCTAGTAGCCTTCGGATGAGTAAGTATTCTACCTAAAGGAGTATCAGTAAGTACTACTAATGGATGTGATAAAAAATAAGGTCGTAGTCTCCGAGCAGTCAAAACTAATCCCCAAGTTAACTTCTCCAAATTAGTGTAACGAACTTCAGGTCCTTTTAATAGATAACTGATATAATAGATTGGATGTTGTTGACCCTTATCTTGCCGGACTAATACTGAACTGATAGTAACTTCAGAAAGAGCCAAGTATACCTACAACATTTCCTCGGGCTGAGGCTTAGCCAAAAAAGGTGGCTCGGATAAATACTCTTTTAAAGATTGGAAAGCCCTGTCGCAAAGCTCATCCCATTGAAACTGAGTGGCTCTTTTCAATATCTTAAAAAAAGAGAAGACTCCTATCTGCCGACCGAGATATAGATCGAGACAAAATAGTAATTCTTCCTAACAACCTTTGCACTTCCCTTAAATTTTTTGGAGATTGCATTTGCTGAATAACATCGATCTTACTAGGATTAGCTTTTATGCCCTGCTCAGTAACTACATACCCCAAGAAACATCCCTGTGTAACTCCAAACGCACATTTATTTTTGGATTGAGCTTCATTTTATATCTAAGCAAAGTACTAAAAGTTTTCTCCAAATCAGGTATCAACTGCTCAGGCTGTAAAGTTTTAACCAGAATATCATCAACATACACCTCCACATTCCTTCCTAACTGCTTCTTAATGATTTTATCCATTAACCTTTAATGAGTAGCCCCAACATTCTTTAATCTAAAAGACATAACAATATAACAAAAAGTTCCCTCAGCCGTAATAAAGCTAACTTTATCTTAATCTTTTAATGCCAGTGGTATCTGGTGATATCCTTGATGAGCATCCATTATTGAAATAAATTGATGTCCCACAGTAGAGTCCACTAGCTGATCTATGCGAGGTAAAGGATAACAATCTTTAGGACATACCTTATTAAGATCACGAAAATCTACACACATTCTCCATTTCCCTAATGGCTTAGGCACCAACACTACATTAGATAGCTAGGATAGATAATGTACCTCCCTAATATGTCCTACTTTCAACAATGTATGCACCTCTCCTTAATGATAGCATCTTTTCCAGCTCCAAAATGCTGATGTTTCTGCTTTACTAGCATTACAGTAGGTAAAATATACAACCTATGCTCCATGATAGCAGGATCAATTCCTGCTAAGTCCTGTGGTGACCATGCAAAGATATCAACATTTTTAACAAGACATGTGATTAAAGAAGATTTAATCTATAAAGGAAGATCCCTACCTATAAATGTAATATGTTCAGCACACTTAGCATCAAGAATAATGGCCTCCTTGTCAGATTCTCCTATGTCCTCAGAACCCCCATTTTGAATGACACATACTGTACTCCCATATTGATTAAATTTTTGCAAAGATTTACTGACAACTTTCCCCTTCTGTCCTGTTCGAATAACATTTACATAACTCCTCCAAGAAAGCTATTTATTGTTGGTGCAATCGACCTAGGTCACAATTGACCAGACTCGAGTTGGACTCGAGTAGTGTTTTGATGTTTGACAATGTTTTGGGGAGATTGTTGGTGCAATCAACCCGGGTCATGATTGATCAGACTCGAGTTTGACTCGAGTGGTATTTTGATGTTTGATGATGGTTTAACCATTGTTTGACTATATGGTTAACATGGGATTGACCATATGATTGAAAGTCCAAGCTTGAGTCTTGACAATTGGAAAGTCCAACATGGGTTGGAATGGAAAGTCCAAGCATAGGTCTTGGCAAGGGAAAGTCCAAGCTTGAGTCTTGGAAATTGGAAAAGGAAAGTCCAAGCATGGGTCTTGGCAAGGGAAAGTCCAAGCTTGAGTCTTGGCAAATGGAAAGTCCAACATGGGTTGGCAAGGGAAGTCCAAGGAGTGATATTGGCGGCGTAAAGTCCAAGGGTGGAGTCTTGGCAGTATAATTCTAATGGTTGGTGACGTAAATTCCAAGCGGTAGTCTTGGCAGTGTAAGCCCAATGTGCCTTGGCGGTATAGACCAGCTTAGCATGACAATAGCCGATGGAAGAACCTAAAGGGTAGCATATGGATGAACAAGTCATGGATGACTTGGAGGGATCCGATAGGCGTGAGGCTGATGGAGGTGGCTAGAAGGCTTAGGTCTAGGCTATGGATGGTCTAGCAAGTATGAGGGTATCATACTTGGGGTTAAACCTCATGTTTGAGGTTGACAGTTGACTGGGGTTATGGACTAGTCGACTGGTCAAGTGTTTTGACACTTGGCAGCCAAGTCAACTTGTATCAGTCGACTGGGACTATGACCAGTTGACTGATGGGAGTTGACTGGAGTTCAATTGTAGGAAAAGGCTTGGCAGCCGACTGCCAGCATTATCAGTCGACTACTATGGCTGGTAGTCGACTGATGGTCGATGTCGCAGGCACAAAAGGTTCCAGAGTCGAATGTTAGGGTTTGACAGTCGAGTGATGGCTTGATCAGTCGACTGATGGGCATGATCAGTCGACTGATGGTCTATCCATTGGAACTTATCCAATGTGGCTGGAGCCATTGTGAGACAAGAGCATGAGCGAGCCAATCGATGGTCATGATCACCGATCTCAGCGCACCCAGCCCAATGCAGGTTTTAAAAGTAGCTCGTGGAGATGGATTTTTGTAGCGTTACAAGATTGATTTGGAGCGATTTGTTGGTGCAATTCTGGGTCTCCAAGTGCAGCTCAAGCAACCAAACAAGCAAACTTCCAAAAGATCATTTGTAAAGTGTTCTTTGAATTCTTTTGTGTATTTCACTTTGTATTTGCTTATATTTATTTTGTATTACTATTGTAATCATTGTACGAGGTTTCTCTACCTCTAACGTGTTGTCGAGGAGTATTATTGATTACTGGTGATATTTGCATCGCTAGGGCTCGTTCGAGCCCAACCCGTGGAGTAGGAACCTTGAGGTTCTGAACCATGTTATATCAATTGTGTAATTGTGTGCTTGTATCTTTGTTTATGTTTTATATTATTTCCACTGCATACTAATAAAATTGTAGCAAACACACAAATGAAATCCATCAACGTCGAAATGCTATTCACCCCCCTCTAGCGATGATCAATTCCCCAACAAGTGGTATCAGAGCGAGGCCGCTCTTCAAGGTTTAACAACTAAGGTAGCATCTCTAGAGGGTGAAGAAGAAGATGGAGTTTAAAGAAAAATTAGGATGGGACATCAACACACCTCCACCATACGACCAAGAAGATTTTTCGGCATGGAGAGCGAGAATGGAGACATTCTTGATGATGGACATAGAAGATTGGTTCATTATCATGGAAGGTTTTGAACCCCCTAGGGATAAGAAGGGAGATGTCCTAAAATTGAAGAAGTGGACCAAAGAGCAATGCCTAAAGTTCAAGACCGAAGTTAAGGTAACAAAACTTTTAGAAGATTTGATACCTAATGATATTTTGTCTAGACTAGGTGAATATCAAGATGCCAAGGAGCTTTGGATCAAATTGGCAAAGTTCTATAAAGTACCATCACTGGCTTCAAGTGAAGAACAATCACAAGAAGTTGAAGAATGTTCATCGACTCAAGAAGAGGAGGAGGCCGAAGAAACAAGCTCTTCCTCACAAGAAAGTGAGGATTCGGAAGTTGATAGAGAATCAACATCCGGATCGGGATCGGGATTGGTAGGCGAAGAGGTAGAAGTAGAAGAAGTCTCCACCTCTAGGATTGAGGTGGAGGATATTGAATCATCGGAGCAAGGGCAAGAACAAGAAGAACCATCCACCTCCGGTCAAGAAGATGAAGATGCTCTAAATTCCACCACCATTGACCTAGGTAACTCAAGCATTTTAGTTAAAAATAAAAATCATATAATTTACTTTGAGTGTAGGGAATATGGGCACTACAAGAGCAAGTGCCCTAAGAAGGTCAAGAAAAGTCAACTGGTGCCAAAACCTCAAGAAATCTCAAAGGATGTCAGTGCCCCAATTAGGAAGAGCAAGGGTGGTGTGCTTCAAGTGCCATCAAAAAGGGCACTATAGAAGCCAATGCCCTAGAAGAAAAGAAGGTTTACCGAGAAATCTTTAGGTGTTGTCCAGAACCTAACTTTTTGACAGCAAGAATTACAGTTGATTCCAGCAATACGTAACTGAACGAAGTACATCCTTGCTATTACTCATGAACAAAAGCATGATAGAAATAAACTTTATTACTTAGGTGCTAAACATGTCAACTTTAGAAATAAGGAGAAATTTAGGACTAATAATCCTAAGAAAATCCTACCTAAGGCAAGTATTAGGAAAATAGAAGACCATCTAGGCTTTAATACTAAGAAAGATCGACATATGCCTAGAAAGAACAACCCTACTCAAAGAAATAATGGGCCAACAAAATTTGAGAAATTAGAGCTAGAAAACCAAGCCTTGAGGTCAATGCTTGAGGAACTTGAAAATACCCTTAGGAATATGCAAAGTCAAACTCAAGGGTCTAGAAGTCAAAATCAAGGGTGTAAGAGGCAAGAACCATCTAGGAGGCAAGGTTTGGGTCACAAGCTTATGTCTAAGAAGGTAATGATTACTTACCATAATATTTCATTTGATTATGGAACTAGTACTAGGTCTAGGAAAACTAAGGTCATAAGGGAAGTCATCTCTAGAGTTGACCATGGTAGGTGCCTAGTGGCTAAGGTTTCAAAGAAACTTAGGGAGGCCACTAAGAAGGTTACAAGGGGAGTCACCCCTAGAGCTAACCTAGGCAAGACCCAAATGACCAAGGCTAATAAGCCTAGAAGGGTCATAAGGAGGGTATCTAGGGAGGTTATCCCTAAGGAATACCTAGTAAACCCAAGGAGCTCAAATAAGTTTTGGGTTCCTAGGAGCGTGATCGATTCACGCTAAATGGGTTAGGGTGTGCCAACCTTAAATGGATGGGTAGTTAAGCTAACCATGGTAGAGGTGGCACTTTAGGTCATTTTCAAGGTTATGGGTACCTTGGAAATGTGGTTTGAATTCATTATCCTAAAAGTTTTTAGGATGTGCCAATATTATTTGAGAATTATGAAAAATCAATCAAATTGTCACAATTTAGGTCTTAGGTCATAGTGTGCCATTTTGGGTTTTTGGCACACTTGGGGGATGAATGACAATATGGCAAAATGAAATTAATAATAACAAATGGCAACAAATATTAAAATTTAGGTATTGTTATACCTATACATTTTATTTGTCATGCTTTATTTGTCATATACCATGTCATGACATCATATTTATTTTTATCATTTATATGTCATGATCATGCTTAGGTTTAGTGTCATGTATGTTTAGATTTAATCATATGCCATGACATCATGATCATTGGCCATGCTTATTTATGTTATATTTATACCATGATCATTTCATGCATTAATAAAATTGAGTTAAGGACTATGACATGACTTGAAGTCCCATGTATAAGGGAATCAAGTAGTGTTGCTTAGAAAATGCATGAGACCTTAGTATAGGTATGAACAATGTTGGTGCAATCGACCCTGGCCACGATTGACCGGATTTGAGTTTGACTCGAGTAGTGTTTTGATGTTTGACAGTGATGTCTGACAATGTGTTGGGAAGATTGTTAGTGCAATCGACCTAGGTCATGATTGACCGGACTCAAGTTTGACTCGAGTGATATTTTGATGTTTGACAATGGTTTAACCATTGTCATGGGAAAAGTCCAAGTCATTGGTACTTGGCATGGAAAGTCCAAGCATGGGTCTTGGCAAGGGAAAGTCCAAGCTTGAGTCTTGGTAAATGGAAAGTCCAACATGGGTTGGCAAGGAAAGACCAAGGGTGCAGTCTTGGCCATGTAAGTCCAAGTGTGTAGTCTTGGCGGTGAAAGTTCTGTTGGTGCAGTAAGCACCTAAGTCGAACCTAGGTTTTGATTATAGCAAACGATACAAAGTTAAGCTCATTTTGTTGTCTCATGAGTTGACTCAAGTGTGCAGAAGTGCTAAGCTAAAGCTGAAGGTCAGCGACACCCGGAGGGAACCGTGGTGATCGGGCCACACCGGGAGGACTTCGGAGGAAGCCGAAGAACTCGGGTGAAGACCGGAAGCAAAGCTTCAAAGGTATAAAATGAGGTAAGCTCGTGTGAGTGAGTGCAAGTAAGGTCGTGTCCTATGTACGAGGACGTCCTTAGGCGATGATCCGACTCAAGACTTCCCATGGATAGTCTAAGTCAAGATCAGTTGGTAAATGACCATCAAGTTCACTTATATTAACTGCATTTTCGAGCTAGCTCTTCATTGCAGCTGGAAAACCTACCATCAGTTGACTGAGGGCTTGCATCAGTCGACTGATTCATCTAGCAGTCGACTAGTAAGGGTAGCAGTCGACTGTTGGTCAAGGATCAACCTCGAGGAGAGTCAAAGCTTATCTCCTTTTCTCAAGGGTTAGGAGGCTTACTCTCATTGGTTGAAGAACTGAATGTCTAGGGTTTCCAAGGCTATAAAATTAGGGGTTCTCCACCCTATTTCCATCATCAAAAGCTCTCCAAAAAGCCTCTGCAACGCCTCGACTCTCTGACATCTTTACAGTGAAGCTCTACTACTCTGACGATCAAGCTTTAGTTTTACTCTTTTTCTCATCGGTATAAGTTTTCTTTAAAAGTCTTCTATTGTACTTATTTTAGTTTTTCGGAGCTTTATATCATAATAAAGAGACGGGGAGTGTCCCTCTACCTTAATCTTTCTAGCTTTTGTATTCTGTTGTCTCCTACCTCCAACGAGGAGGAGATTGTTTTAGTGTATTGCCCTCCGTACGTGGTCTCGGACCATTAGGGCCTTGGACTAGCAGTTGAAGGCTGTGAACCAAGTAAAAACAAACCGTGTCGTTTATATTTCCACTGCATTCTCGCTCGTTTAATTATTTCATATCGAAAGAACGAACGAAATTTATTTTGTGCTATTCATCCCCCCTGCCCCTCTAGCGCTCAAATCGATCCAACAATTGGTATCAGAGCCGGGGGCGCTACGATTTGGTGAAACCACCAATCTAGAAATTTTTAAAGATTTATTTCTATTTTTATTTCTGTTTATTTCAAGTTTTTATAAGTTTTCATTTAAGTTAAATTTGTTCTCCCGCACTACTAATCCAAGACGAAAGTCTTGGTACGTTTTGGTTGTTTGTGTTTTTGCGAGGTATTAGTTTTCTCTCCTTTGTCTAAATGACCCATCTCGAAGGGTTTAGTACCGTCTGACCTCTGTTTTACAACGGAGACGACTTCCGTTATTGGAAGGGTCAGATGGAGTGCTTCCTAAAGACCCAAATCGAGATGTGGATCATAATCCAAACCGGATTCACGCTTCCTACTAATGAAGTGGGTGAATCGTTGGATTATGATCAATGGAATAATGCCATGAAAAGACAAGTGAAAGATGATGCCAAGGCAACCCAAATCCTTCAATGCAGCTTATCTAAAGAGGAGCTAAACTGCGTCGACCCCTTCATTAGCGTTAAAGATTTATGGACTAAACTCGTTGAGTTACATGAAGGAACCGACGACGCTAAGGTATGTAAGCGTGATTTGCTTTTCAATAAATTGTATAACTTAAAATTGTAGGAACATGAGATGGCGACACAACTACACACCCGTATTCAAGACATCGTCAATAGCTTGCATGCCATCGGACAAAAGGTCGAGAATCGAGACCTTATAAGGTACACTTTAAACTCTTTTCCTAGGACCACCTTGTGGGCATCCATGGTCGATGCCTACAAGGTTTCTAAGGATCTTTCTAAACCTAGATTAGAGGAGTTATTTTCTGAGTTTGAACTTCATGAGCAAACTAATGTGGTCTGGGCCGAGAAAGATATTACCTTAATTGCAGGTTCCAAGAAGAAGGTCACGAACAAATCACCCCCCAAGGAAGAGGATGAGTATGAGTCAGAGGTAGATCCCGAAATGGAAATCGAACTAGTAAATCTAGTTCGGAAGATGATCAAGAGCCAGAAATGACCCGTCAACCAAGGTAAAACTAAGTCTAAGTCTAATTCGAATTTGAGATTCTTTGAATGTAACAGGTTTGGGCACATCAAGTTGGAGTGTCCAAAACTAAAAGGCAAAGCACCCAAGAAAGCGCTTAACGCTACTTGGGAAGAATCGTTGGAGGAGGAAAACGACGATCTCGTCTTCATGGCCAAGCTGATTGAGCCTGAACAAGACTCCGAACCCGAGGAAGAGTCCGAGTCCGAATCCGATGATGAGTCACTATTCAAGACAAGCCACGGATACACATCTGGTTCAAAAGAGTCACTTAAGGTAAATCGATCTTTACTTAGAACTTTATACAATGCAATTAAATTCTTAACTAGAAAGTTAGCTATGTCTGAGTCCAAGGTCGAGACCTTAGTTGAGGAAGTTAAACTCCTTAAACACGAGGTCTCCCTAACCTCTTCGACTAGTCAAATTCAAGAAGAGGACTCAACTCGAGTTGAAAAGCTCGAAGTTGAGAACTCATTTTTGAAAGGTCAAGTCGAAGATCTTAGGCATACATTGGAATGGTTCACTTTGGGATCCAAGGGACTTGACCTTTTACTTGGATTGTAAAGGGCCATGTACAATAAGGTCGGGCTTGGGTTTAGCTCAAATACAACCAACAAGTCGTATATGTCAATTGTAAGTAGAAATAAAAAACATGTCCAAGCATGGGTCCCTAAGACCATTTTGATTTCTCAATTAGGATCTAACAAGTACTGGGTTCCCAAGGACCAAATCCACTATGTGGAAAGACCGAACCGATTCAATGGTCCAGGGGGAGCTAGTACAAAATTTGTTTGCGCTATTAATTAGACTTTGCATGCTTAGGTATTTTTCTTTTTATTTATTTTAGAATGGTTAGATAGGACTAATAACTAGTCAATTCTTGACAACATAGTACTAGGATGCGGCGAGATGATAGTACGCTAGGAAAGCGAAGTCTTGTGTTTCCGAGTTAGATAAGGCGTATCTAGCTCGGTGCACTCGACTAAGTGGAACTAGCTGAAGCTACCTCACCGTATCCTTAACTAGTTAGACCAAGAAGTGATCTTAGGTGAATCAAGTTATTACTTTCTCGAATTTGGTTTTGTCTAAGAAAGTGGTCATTGTTCCGATCAAAGAAGACCTTTGTGCCTCGCCATGACCTGGAAGCCAATTTCTTGAAAAGATGACTTGGTGAGCTTAGGGTTAAATCCGAATCTAACTCAAGGTTGACTAGTCTCAATTCATTAAAATTAATTAAGTAAAATTGAAGTCATCTCACAAGAACACATAAGGATAACGTGTTTGATCATGTAGAAATGGGTGAGATGATCTAGGACTAATAATTTTCAACCAACCCTTAAATTTCAATATCTGATCCAACTACCTTGTGTGTAGGATCAATGGATGTTGGACAGTAGGTGCTCCCGACATATGACCGGAGACCAACTTAAATTTTTAAAGCTTAGATTCAAACGATAAGGATCGGTAGCTTTCGGAAACAACGACAAGCTCAAAATCATCGGATCAGGTGATATTGAGCTAAATTCTAATTTCACAATTCATAATGTTTTATTAGTTGAAGATTTTCAATATAATTTACTTAGTGTAAGTCAATTGAGTGATAACAACTAGAAGGTTATATTCCTAGAAAATGAATGCTTAATTAAAACAAATGAAACCTCTAAAACAATACTTAAAGGAACTAGGAATAGCAACATCTACACAATTAACTTACCCAACTCCTCAACCGAGTGTCTTATGACACAGCAAGAGGAATCCTGGTTGTGACACCGACGACTCGGTCACTTGCACCCAAGACTCGCCCACAAGATGAGTCAGAATGACTTAGTCAGAGGTTTGCCTAATCTTAACAACTTAGATAACAAAATTTGTAATGCATGTCAACAAGGTAAACAACCTAGGACACAACACCAACTAACTAACCAAGAACGAACCAAAAGTGCGCTTGAGCTCATTCATTTGGATCTATTTAATTCTCATGGAGCCAAGTCACTTAATGGGAGTCAATTTTGCTTAGTCATCATTGACAACTATTCTAGGTTTACCTGGGTTAGGTTCCTTAAACACAAAAGTGATACCTTTGATCAACTCATCAACTTGTTTAAATTAATCAAAAACCAAAAGAACCTTAAAATTAAAAGACTTATAAGCAATCATGGTGGTGAATTCGAAAACCACGGGTTCACAGATTTCTGTAACCTAAACGGATACTACCATGAATTCTCATGTCCTAGAACCCTACAACAAAATGGCCTAGTCGAGCGAAAAAATAGAACCCTACAAGAAGCCGCTAGGACCATGTTGAACGAATACAACCTACCCGATAGGTTTTGGGTAGAAGCCGTTAGCACGACTTGTTATGTCCAAAATAGAATTCTTATGGTAAAGAGGCACCTTAAGACCTCATACGAAATCTACCATGACAAAGTACCTAGCATTAAATACTTTAGGGTATTTGGGTGTAAGGTACATATCCTAAACACTAAGGACTACCTAGGAAAGTTCACATCCAAAACCTCTACCGGTATCTTCCTAGGATACTCAACTACAAGTAGAGCCTATAGGGTATATAACAATGACACCCTTAAAATTGAGGAAACCATTAATGTAGTATTCGACGAAGGACATGAACTTACAAAATCCGAAGTAAAGCCAACTAGCAAACCGATTCAGACCAGACTCGACTCTGATCTTGAACACGAGTCTAGTATCAATCCTAATCCGAGCCAGTCTAGGATTCAATCGAGTCATCCCACTGACCAAGTGATAGGTGTCCCTAACCCAAGTCATTCTAGGATTCAATCGAATCATCCTATTGACCAAGTAATAGGTGATCCCAGCCTAGGAGTTCGAACTAGATCATCATATAGAAATCTTAGTCAAATCTCTTTGATTTTGAAAATCAAACCCAAAACCATTGAACAAGCTCTTCTTGATCCCGATTGGATCATTGCAATGCAAGAAGAGCTAGCTCAATTTACTAGGAACGAAGTTTGGGAATTAGTACCACCACCTCAAGATAAGTCAATTATTGGAACAAGGTGGGTTTTCTGAAACAAACTTGATGACAAAGGTGAAGTAGTTAGAAACAAAGCAAGATTAGTCGCGAAAGGGTTTAGTCAAGTAGAGGGGTTAGATTACAATGAAACCTACGCCCCCATGGCTAAACTAGAATCCATTTGAATGTTGTTGGCATACCCTACACATCGAGGATTTAAATTATTTCAAATGGATGTCAAGTCAGCGTTTTTAAATGGACTAATTAAGGAAGAGGTGTACATTAGTCAACCCCCAGGATTCGAAAACCTAGATAAACCCGACCATGTCCTTAAACTAAAGAAAGCTCTTTATGGACTCAAACAAGCTCCTCGAGCTTGGTATGAGAGGCTTTCCAAAACCCTTGTATGAGGCCTTGGTACAAGGGTTTAATCAAGGCCTAGTCGATCCGACCCTTTTCGTAAAAATCGTAGGTAAGGAAATCTTTATAGCCCAAATATACGTAGACGACATCATTTTCGGAACAACCAATTCAATCCTACTAAATGAGTTCATTTCAATCATGTTAAGTGAATTTGAAATGAATTTAGTAGGTGAATTGAGTTTCTTTCTAGGACTACAAATTAAACAAACTAAGGATGGAATATATTTACATCAACAAAAATATACTAGGGAACTAATTAAACGTTTTGGAATGCAAGATGCTAAAACCATCAATACACCCATGGCAACTAATGTCAACATAGGAGAGGACTTAGAAGGAAATCCCATCGACCTAAAATACTATAGGAGTGCGATAGGGAGTCTTCTATACTTAACTGCGAGTCGACCTGACATTTTATTCGCAGTAAGTATGTGCACCAGGTTTCAAACCTGTGCCAAGAAGTCTCACCTAACCCTAATCAAGCGTATTCTTAGATATCTAAAGGGCACACTAAGTGTAGGTATTTAGTACCCTAGATCTACTGAGTTCAAACTAATTGGCTACTCCGACTCGGACTATGCCTGTAGTAAACTCAATAGAAAGAGCACGAGTGGTTGTTGTCAACTTCTCGGCTCGAGTCTAGTAAGTTGGTGCAGTAGGAAGCAACACTGCATTGCCTTGTCTACCACCGAAGTCGAATACGTCGCAATGGGTGAGTGTGTAGTTCAGCTTCTTTGGATAAAACACACTCTCCAAGACTTTAACCTAAACTTTAACAATATTAAAACTCACATAGATAATATTAGCTCAATCAACTTAACCAAGAATCCCATATGCCACTCTAGGACCAAACATATAGAAGTTAAACACCACTTCATTCGAGAACATGTATCTAACGGAATCATTCAACTCGAATATGTGGAATCCAAGTATAACCTAGCCGATCTTTTTACCAAGCTGCTACCCGAAGCTGAATTTAGTCTACTTAAACGAAAATTGAGCATGTGTGTAATAGAGTAGGACTTGTATTTTTCTTATTATATTATATACTCTATTATTTACTGTTTCATGTTAATGGAACTAGCTTAGGGTTTACCCTAGATATAATGCACCTATAGATTTAAGGAGTCATTACATCTCACAACACATAGGACTAATGTGTTTGTGTACTTAGCCACGTAGATGGGCGTGAGATGTTAGGACCTTACTCCTGGTTCCAGATGTAGATTCAGTGCATCGACATGAACCACGGAGTATAATTACATAAATTAACCAACTCTAATAGGGACTTGTTGATCTTTCATATCAATCGAGTCAGATAAGAGTTGAACATCCAATAGATAAGATTATGTTCAAATTACTATTTTCAATATTTATTTAGAACATGCTTGGACTTAAAACTTAGTTTTCGAACTATGTTTTTCAATTCCCCCGCTCTTTCCGATTTATGGCAAAAGGGGGAGAAAAGGCAAAAGTTAAGGGATCAATTTTTTTTTTGGTACCTTAACTTAAAACTGATTTTAAACATGAAGGCCAATATTAAGTAATTTCGATTACTTAAGTTAATAAAAGGCCAAAGTTAAGGGATCATTTTTTGGTACCATAACTTAAAACCTATTTTAAACATTAAGGCCAATATTAAGTAATTTCGATTACTTAAGTTCCTTTTAAAGTAGCACACATCAAGGGGGAGGATCGAGATTCTTTTTCAAGTACTCACCCTCGGTCAAGGGGGAGGATTCCTCAAGGAGGAGCACTTGAAAAAGGTTTTTCTTACTCCTACTTAACTTGCTAATTTAAGTATACTCATTTCTTCAAATTTTATTCTTGTCATTCGTGCACTTCAAACTCATTCATGTCTAATGGTTGTCATTCATTTAATGCACTTCAAATCATTTACTTAACTTTGAGTCTGAGTTTGCCATAGATCAAAAAGGGGGAGATTGTTGGTGTAGTAGGCACCTAAGTTGAACCTGGGTTTTGATTATATCAAATGATACAAAGTTAAGCTCATTTTGTTGTCTCACAAGCTGACTCAAGTGTGCAGAAGTACTAAGCTAAAGCTGAAGGTCAGCGACACCCGGAGGGAATCGTGGTGATCGGGCGACACCGGGAGGACTTCGGAGGAAGCCGAAGAACTCGGGTGAAGATTGGAAGCAAAGCTTCAAAGGTAAAAAAATGAGGTAAGCTCATGTGAGTGAGTGCAAGTAAGGTCATGTCCTCTGTATGAGGACGTCCGTAGGCGATGATTCGACTCAAGACTTCCCATGGATAGTCTAAGTCAAGATCAGATGGTAAATGACCATCATGTTCACTTATATTAATTGCATTTTTGAGCTAACTCTTCATTGCAGCTGGAAACCTGCCATCCCGATCGAGGGCTTGCATCGATCGATTCATCTAGCGCTTGGATCGGGTAAGGGTAGCAATGATCGCTGGTCAAGGATCAGTCTCGAGGAGAGTCAAAGCTTATCTCCTTTTCTCAAGGGTTAGGAGGCTTACTCTCATTGGTTGAAGAACTGAACGTCTAGGGTTTCCAAGGCTATAAAAGTAGGAGTTCTCCACCCTATTTCCATCATCAAAAGCTCTCCAAAAAGCCTCCGCAACGCCTCGACTCTCCGACATCTTTACGGTGAAGCTCTACTAGTCCGACGATCAAGCTTTAGTTTTACTCTTTTCCCCATCGGTATAAGTTTTCTTTAAAAGTCTTCTATTGTACTTATTTTAGTTTCTCGGAGCTTTATATCGTAATAAGGAGAGGGGGAGTGTCCCACTACCTTAATCTTTTGAGCTTTTGTATTCCGTTGTCTCCTACCTCAAATAAGGAGGAGAATGTTTTAGTGTATTGCCCTCCGTACATGGTCTCGGACCATTAGGGCCTTGGACTAGCAGTCAAAGGCTGTGAACCAAGTAAAAACAAACTGTGTCATTTATACTTCCGCTGCATTCTCACTCATTTAATTATTTCATATCGAAAGAACGAAATTTATTTTGCGCTATTCACCCCCCCCCTCCTCTAGTGCTCAAATCAATCCAACAAGTCCAAGTCATGGGTACTTGGCAATTGGGAAGTCCAAGGAGTGATATTGGCGGCGTAAAGTCCAAGGGTGGAATCTTGGCAACATAATTCTAATGGTTGGTGGCATAAAGTCCAAGTGACATAAGTTAACTGGGGTTATGGATCAGTCGACTGGCTGAGTGTTTGACACTTGGCAGCCTAGTCAACTCGTAGCAATGACTAGATTATGACGATCCATCGTTAGTAGTCGATCGAGGCTTGACTGCCGCGGTGCAATGCCGATCGCATGTATGGGCAAATAATCGCCTCGATCACCGATCGCCATGGAGGGAAGTTGACTAGAGCTAGTGGACACGAGCACAAAATGTTTGTTAGTTGACTGGGCAGTTGACTACTAGACATCAGTCGACTGCTAGGGTATCCGTTGGGCATTTTCCAGTGTGGATGGATCCGTTGTGAGACAACGGGTGGGACAACAGTTTATTGGGGCCTTTTGGTAGTCGACTGTTATGCAGAAAATCACCCAATATCAGCCTTATAAGGAGATTTCTTGGAGGGTTTGATGCGGTCGGTTTTTGGTGATTCGGGGGAGGATTTGCTGCTGCATTCAATATCTTCCAAACTCATTCAAGCAACCAACAAGCAAGGCAATTAAAGCACTCTCTTGTAAAGTTTTTCATTGCATTTTATTTGTATTCTTGTATTTGATTGTATCTTATTATTGTATTCTTGTTGTATGCACTTGTAAGAGGTTTCTCCACCTTCGAAGTATTTTTCGAGAAGGAGAGGTTTATTATTAGTGGTGTGCATCACTAGAGCTCACTTGAGCTCGACCCATGGAGTAGGAATCCTAAGTTCCGAACCACGTTATATTGCTTGTGTTGTTCTTGTGCATTTGTGTTTATTGTATTTTGTTATAGCTATTTGTTTTCGCTGCACTAACAAGTCTTGTAGATGAATATGATCGAACGAATTTCAAGCGACAAGTGAAAACGCTATTCACCCCCCCCCCCCTCCCCTCCCCCTCTAGCATGGTCAACTAGATCCAATATTTAGTAGCATATTCATAGATAAATTTACTAGAAACCTAGATTTACTAATCACTTATAGCAACAATGAACTGTTCCCTAATAGCAATCGATTAATATCCTAGTAGTTGACTTATACTCAAGCATCAATTGATTGCTTAACTCACTATACACATCTTTATATGAACAATCAATTTTTGTAGTGGACTACCAAACTCTCTATTCGTAACCCATGAATAATACATCAATTAACTGTGATGAACAGGTGAGCGACCAGTCGAACCAAAAATTTTCTATGCCTAATTCTCCTTATAGCAATCGATTGGTATATATAATAGTCAATTGTTAATAATAGTAGAGTGCCCTAGTCAAGTACCTTAGTCGAATTGCAAACTTAGGCATAGCAGTCGACTACTCCTTATGATAGTCAATTGATATGAAATTAGTTTAGTGCCATATTCGAATCATAAAGTTTATGTTTGTGAATTTAGGTGCAATAATTGGTTGGCTTATTACATTTGATTGATAGCAACTCAACAAGATTTTTTTTCAAATCAAACACAACAGTTTCCACCACAAATAGTGGTGATTGTCACTATTCTCTATGTTCTTCATGGAAAAATATGAGGGAAATGCAGAAAAAAAGCCTAAATCTAGGTTCTCTATGTATATTTTTTGATGAACAATCATTGTTTTGCAACAATAGATAAACACTTATTGTAAAACTAACATAACATGTCGATAAACTTCAACCTAATGCTATAAAAGCGAGAAAATAACCTTTGATGTAATATCAATTGATGGAAACATGAATCTACGATATATATTCTTAAATATGTCGGAACATGTAACAAATTCATGCTTAAGGATTTAGTTTCATCAATTTTACATTGAATAAACATAACAATGATGGTAGAAAAATAAAATAGACTTGATTGTAGTGGTAATGTCATCATCTCAATGCCATCTACGAAATTTGAAAAACTTGCAAAGATGTAGTGGACGAATCTTCTATAGGGTGTTGGGGTAACGACGTCTTAAAATCCTCGCTAATGGGAGGCATGGAGATCTATCAAAATATCAATCCTTGCAGGGATCACACTCTTTATATTTATTGGACCCAAATTTATTATCAACCTATCATCAATAACATGTTCTATATATATAATCCCCACATCTAATAATTCAAACCCATAAAATTTTCAATCAAACCATTTTATTGAGTTTGATTTATTATGATATAATTGAGTGTGTTAATAAATTAATATATAAACTAACCGATTAGAAAATTAAATCAAACAAGAATTATATACAAATTAATTTGTCGTGAAGATTTTAATGAAATTAGGGTTTTTAGGAAAAACAAATCTTATATGTCTTTAATTGCAACATTTGCAACATTTATTTAATGAGCCACATGCCCGAAGTTCTCCACTCTGTTGTTGTCCTTAGAGCAAAGTTCACCTCGAAAAGCTTGTTGGAGAAGGATCTCATCATTTTACGTGGTAATCAATGATAAATTGTTGGAAGTTTGAATAGAAAAAGAGATGATGGATGGAAAGGGAGACTCCCATATGAAGGAGTTTTAGCCCCCACATTCATTCTCTCTCACACATGCACCTACAAGGGGTGCAAATCCAAGATCCAAATTGCATTGCATTCAAGTGACTCATGTGTGAGCGAGACCTATGCACGTCAAATGTCGGATCGGTCGGGGCAAAATTTGCCCAAGTAGAGCAATCTATGTTTTACCATCTAAATTCATTTTTGACGTATGATTCTTTGAATAACAGATGAATTAATGTGTGACCCTAAAATGGTCGGACATTAATGGCGAATTTGTATCCATTTGGATGAAATGATCGCCCTTTGATGACTAGTGACTGGCATTACAACTTTGGCTGGTGGAAGCATTGAATGATCATTACTTGGTCATTCAATGTAGCAAAGGGTATCGAAGCCCCTATATAAGGAGGTGACCTTGGAGAGAAGCAAAGTCGACGAGACAACATAGACTTGCTCCCATCCAACTTCGCTCCCCCACATTCTTCTCTTCCTCCCTGCTGAGCAACTCGCTCAATAACTCTTCCATGATAGTGTTTGGATATATGCTTAATTTGTCATGAACAACCCATGCTTGGTTGTGTTCGCGGTTCTGCTATTGTATCTATAGGATTGGGAAGTGTATGCTAAAGGAGGTGAATAGTGATCATTGCTTTTCTCTATCAAAAGTGTTAATAGTAGCGGAAATAATAAAATAATAAATAAAAGATACACTATTTTTTACTTGGTTCCCAACTATCTAGGGTCAGTACGTCCAAGGTCTATGCACAAGTAGCCAACTAAACATTCTCCTTTTCGAAATGCTTCTAGAGGCGAAGAAGCCTCTTACAAGGTTTATATTAAAAGCACAAGTAAAGATAAATAAATTAAGCATAAAATAACTTTACAAATAAATGAATGATGGTCAGTCAGGAAGCCTTGAGTATCTGGAAGTCTCCTAGGGCTTCCCCGATCTCATGATCATAACTTTGATCATAGTAGAGAATTGTAAATGATGTACTTGATGATTTGAGGCTTCTGCTCGAGGTTACTTTTATAGAGCTTTTTCAGACGCCTAGAAACCTTCTAGGTGCCTCTAGCTCGGTCACGATCAGAATCGCATCAATCAGGCTTTATCCTATTCTAGGCACCTAGATTTCTTCTAGGTGTCTAGATCCAATGTTGAACCTAGACTAGATATGAGCTTCGTCTGAATCTTGTTGTAGTCACCTAGAATTAATTTGGTCACTTGGAAAATTATCAGGTCACCTAGAACTATTCTAATCATCTAGATTCCAAAATCTACAAGATAAACAAGCAACTAAAGAAACAAGTTTAATCTTATAGTCCACCTGTCCTACTAGGCTTACTTTAACTTAGGGTTCATTCTCCTACTAAGCTTAATCCTTTGCCATTTGTTGGACATCTGGTACCATTGGATTGTCTGGACTTTTTTTTTTACCTAACATGGTTCTCTCCTAACCTACTAGGACTTTCCACTTGTTAGACATTCAATCACCATTGACCTACCTGGACTTTTCCCTTACCTAACATAGTTCTCTCCTAATCTACTAGGACTTTCAATTTGTTAGTCACTCAACCAACCACGTTGACTAGACTAGACTTTCCCTAACTTGGTTCTCACTCAACCCATTAGGGTATTTCCTTGCTAGTCAACCACCTTGACTAGACTTTCCCTTGTTAGTCAACCACCTTGACTAGACATTTTCTTTACTAGTCATCCAGTTAACTACGTTGACCTAACTAGACTTAACTCCATCTAAATATCTGGTCATTTTTGGATTAACCCTCGGTTAATACTTGACCAAACATATGTATATTTTCAAACATCGAAACCCTGGAAACTGATTGCACAAACAATCTCTTTTTGTTTTTTTATGTTTGACAATACTCATAAATTAGGTTCATGTCCTAAGGGTCTTATGCCAACTTGAGAGGTTCTAAATGTTTCTAACTTAAGTCCTCCTCTCCCCCTTTGTCATACATCAAAAAGAAAAAAACCTTAGGTTCTTGTTAAATTTTGCACCAACAATGATTAATCTAGGTCAAGACTTTACCTTCCAATCCTTTGTGAAAGATCATATACTTAATTCTTGTAAAGTAATTTTTGAAAAAACACCTTTTCAATAATTTGTTTCAAAACTCAAGGTCTATTTTGATTTTTCAAATTTTTGAAACATCTTTTTCAATGTATTTGTAAGATTGATCATGTATATGTTCAAAATATATTGAAGGTATTTTTAAATGCAATTTTTAAAATATTTTCAAAAGTTATAATTTTAATTTTCAAAAGATGCAGATTATGATTTTTAAGAAATTTTTGTAAAGAAATTTTCAATACCTTTGAAGATTTTCAAAGATTTAACAAACTTTTCAAAAATATTTATAAGATGTTACATATATGTTTTCAGAATCTTTTGAAAGCTTCTTTTCAAACTTAATTTTCAAAAGTTGAAAACAATGATTTTCAAAGAATATTTCAAAGATAATTATTTTAAAGAATTTCCAATTTGAATTTTCAAAGATTTTGAATGAATGAAGAAAGTTTTGAAACAATGTTGAAAATTTTGAAAGTGGTGTTTAGAATTTTTCAAGGAATATTTAGCAATCTTCAAAGTAATATTTCTCAAACCATGATTTTTAATAAATTTTAATATAGCTAATGATCTTTCAATCAGGATATCTCCCTTAATCTGTCACTCTTAGGACATCCTTGTTAATTGCAAGGAAGACTTATCTAAGTGTATAGAGAGTTTAAGAGTCTAAAATTGACCTAAGGATCTAGAAGCTTAGTGTTGGTCAACCAATTTAAAAAAAATATTAATTTTCAAAAATTATATATAATTACACTCAAAAATCATGAAAGTCAATGAATATAAAAAATATAAGACAAATACTTATTTATAAATTTTGAAAACATTTTCAATTTAGTTGTCCTTATCATCTCACATATTCTATATGTCTCAATACAAACAATACATGTTAACTTTTTGAGTTTTGTAATATGATTTAAAATTAATTCTACATGATTTGTGTTAGGATTAAAATGAAAATATTGTTTGACCTTGGGTTAGATTTGGGTTCAGCCTTTAGTCAATTGAGCAAACATTTCTAAAATCGTCTTCTAGGTCGTGGTGAGGCACATGAGTCTTCTTAATCGGATCTATGATCACTTCCTTAGAAAAAGTCTTTTTAAGAAATTATACACTCAACCCACTTATTGAGAAACTTTGGGCAAACTAGTTTAGAAATTTCACATTCACCCTAAACACATTTATAGTTTGAAACAGACATCCTATCAGTGATATAAGAAATTTGATCAGGTGCTTAATTTATTTAGTTTTATAGAGAACTCTGTGGATCAATGCATATATGCCAAATTTAGTGGGAGCATATTTATTATACTTGTTATATGTGTGGATGACATTTTACTAACTTGAAATTGCAAGAAACTACTGTATAAGACTAAATCATTTCTATTAAGTAATTTTGAAATGAAAGATTTTAGAGAAGCTTCATATATATATAGACACACCTTTGTCAAAAGGTTATAGATTTTGTTCAAAATAGTGTCCACAACTTAAAATTGAGATAAGAGAAATGTAGAAATTCCCATATGCATCAACTATGGGGAGCCACATTTATGCATAAGTCTATGCACAGGCATGGCCATACGAGATTTGAAATAGCATGAGGTATTAGATCGATGCTTTACCTCGAGTTTTGAAAACTCATATCATCGAGATCGCCATGGTCGTGAAGAATTATATGGAGATCTTGGCTTTCACATATATCTCTCCGAATTTTCTAACACCCTACAGGTAGAAAATTTTATACATTGGATTAACAAAGTTGAATAAATTTTTGATTTCAAAGAAGTCCTTAATCATGTCAAAGTAAAGTTAGTCACAATTAAACTCAAGGGACGAGTCTCGGGTTGGTGGGAACAACTCAAACGTTCACATGAGAGATAATACGAGACTAAGATTACAGATTGAGACGACATGAAAAAGAAAATGGAAGGCCACTTCCTTTCTTTTGGCTATATCCATTCATTATTTCAACATTTTCATACCTTGACACAGGGCACCCGATCTGTCGATGAATATACAAAGGAGTTCTACCAACTAGTTGTTCAAAATGATTTATATGATACGGAAGAGCAGCTGACCGCCTGTTACTTAGGAGGATTGCGACAAACCTTCTAGGATAGCTTTAGTTTGCATTTCCTTTAGACTGTTTCAGAAGTTTATCAATGTGTGTTGGTGCTTGAGAAGTAACAAAATTGGAAGCCCATTATTCAAAGTGATTAGGGTAATCGACCAGTTTGCCCCCAGGAGTCTCGTTCTACCTAGTCAACACCATAGGTTTTTTCTAAATCTACTCTCAAATGTTTTCATTATGGTGAACTAGAACATTGGCCTACTGAATGCAATAGATTCGTCAGTCAAAAGGGGAAAACGTGCAAGTTGAAGAAGACATAAAAGACTATGAGATGGTCAATGATCCAATATATGATGAAAGTGATGATGATGATATGCTTTACGAAGACAACCACGAGACATTGGTTATTTGAAAGACTCTTCTCACTCCCAAGGACAATGCTAGGGATGATTAGTGGAGAATGAATATTTTTCATGCCACATGCACCATCACTGGTATGCAAGATAATCATTGATAGTGACAATTGTAAAAACGTGGTATCCAAGGGAGTCATAAGTAAACTACAATTAAAGACAAATCGTCATATAAAAACATACAAGTTATCTAGGCTAAACAAGGAGAACGAGGTAGCAGTGGATCAACGATGTCTCATTTCTTTTTCAATCGACATTAGGTATTTTGATGAAGCATGGTGTGATGTAGTGGTAATGGATGCATGCTACATATTGTTGGGATGACCTTGGCAATATAACTACAATGCTATCCATGATGGTTGGAAGAAACTTACACTATTTATATCAGAGAGAAGAAGACTGTGCCAACACCTCAACGAGAGGATCCCCCCTCATGCTGGTATCTTCTAACTCACTCTCCTTTCCATGTCTAATTTTTTAGATGTGGTAGTATAAGAAAAGGTCATCTATGCATTACTACCTCGCCTAGACAACATGACATACTCCGGATTAGATTTACCAACAAAGATACAATACTTACGTGAAGAGTTTGTAGATTTGATGCCAGCAGATCTCTCCTTCCCCCCCCCCCCCCAAGACTACCATCTATGAGGGACATCCAACACCAGATTGATCTTATTCCAAGGTCAAGTCTACCTAATTGGCCAACTCACCATCTTTATTCTGAAGGAGGCCAATGTGTTACAACACCAGGTGGTGGAGGATACCTTTGAGAGAGCATGAGTCATTGTGTAGTTTCTGCCCTACTTATTCTGAAGAAAGATGGATCATGGCGTATGTGCATGCATAACTGAGCTATCAACAAGACCACTGTGAAATACAAATTTTTGATTCCCCGATTGGATGATATGTTGGATCAACTAGCCAATTCAAGAGTTTTTTCCAAAATATATCTCAAGAGTGGCTATCATCAGATTCGAATCAAGCTAGGCGATGAATCGAAGACAACATTTAAAACACAACATGAATTATATGAGTAGACAATCATGCCTTTTGAACTATCCAACTCTTTAAGCGCTTTCATGAGATTCATGCACCAAGTACTACAATCTTTTATGGGCAAGTTTGTTGTGGTTTACTTCGACAATATTCTGGTTTATAGCCTGATTTGGTCATTGCATTTTGATCACCTACGAGTAGTTTTTAGAAATTTGAGGTCGGAGAAATTATTTATCAGTCAGAAGAAATGTTTGTTATTCTCCACATCAATGTCTTTCCTCGGATTTATTGTCTCTATTGAAGGTGTACATGCGGATCCCTCAAAGATAGTGCTATCTTAGAGTTTCCTATATCGTGGACCTTGCAGGACATTCGAAGTTTTCATGGGTTAGTTTCTTTCTATAACTAATTTATTCGAAACTTTAGCACTTTGGCGCCTCCTAGCATGGGGTGTTTAAAATGAAAAGATTTCAAGTGGTCCAAAGAAGCTGAGGCTAGCTTTCAGTTAATCAAGTAGAAGATGGCCGAAGCTCAGTCACTTCTTAATTTTGAGAAATAATTCAAGGTTCATTGTGACGCATCAGACATCGACATTAGAGGAGTTCTTAGTTAGGCCATCCATCCCATTGCTTTCTTCAATGAGAAGTTATTAAACTCTAAGCAAAATTATCATACTTATGATGTGGAATTCTATGCAAACATCCAATCTTTGAAACATTGGAGGCACTATCTCATACAACGATAATTCATCTTCTTCACGGATCACGAAGCTTTAAAGTACATCAATGGACAACACAAGTTGAGCAGATGACATGCTAAGTGGGTGGCTCATTTGCAGGAGTTCACTTTCATGATAAGACACCAAGCAAGGATCCTAAATCATATAGTGGATGCTTTGAGCTGATGATCTTCTTTACTTACCACCATGCGGGTCAGAGTTACAAGATTTGAATCTTTTATGGAGTTACATATATCAGATCCATCCTTTTGTAAGATCTTTCAGGAAGTAATAGAAGACCTTCGCCATGACTTTTTGATACACGACAGCTTCCTATTTTGAAGGTTGTAGCTATGTGTTCTAGATTTCTCTTTGAGGCAACAAAGTTTGGGTGAATTGCATAATGAAGGATATTTCGGCCATGATAAGACATTAGCCCTCATATCATCTAATTTCTATTAGACCAATTTGAGAAGTGATGTCACACATTTTGTGTACAGATGTCATGTGTACTAGCGAGCTAAAGGGACCCTCACTAATGCTGACTTATATACCCTTTTATCCATTCCTAAAGCTCTGTGGATTGACATCAGCATGGATTTCATACTTGGACTGCCTCACACCTAGAGGACATCAAACTTTATCTTGGTGGTGGTTGAACGGTTCTCCAAAATAGCACACTTTGTGGCTTGTAGAAAAACTATGGATGCAATACGAATTGCACACCTATATTTTAGAGAGGTGGTTCGATTACATGGTATTCCATATTTTATTATCTCATATCGAGACACCAAGTTCATCAGTCAATTTTGAAAGAGTTTATGGAATAAAATGAGGACTTAGTTAAATTTCAGTAGCGCCTATCACCCACAAACATATGGACAGGCTGAAGTGGTCAATCAAAGTTTAGGCAACTTATTGAATTGTACGGTGGGCTCTAAGCCAAAACAATGGGATTTAACTCTACCTCAAATGGAGTTTGCTTATAATAGGTCATAGAATAGGACCACAAGTTTATCCCTTTTGAGATAGTTTATGGATGGAACCCATCTAGTATATTAGATTTAGCTCCCATCCCATGTGTCAAGCAGCGTAACCCTAAGGTAGAGGAGATGATCGAGCGCCTTCAAGGTATCCACGATCAAGTCAAGCAAGCTATCGAGAGGAGCAATACTAAGTATAAGGAGCAAGTTGATCATCATATTCATTAGGTACTTTTTGATGTTGAAGATTTAGTATGGGTTGTATTGACTCGTGATGGTCTCCCTATTGGAGTATACAACAAGCTGAAGGAGAGAAAGATTGAACCTTATGAAATTCTACAAAAGATCAATGTTAACGATTACCGGTTGCATCTTCCCAACCACCTAAAGACCTCCAATGTGTTTAATGTTAAACACTCGAGTCCTTATATGAGAAAAATTGATGACTCTACTCTAAACTCGAGGTCGAGTTCTTTTCAACCTTGGGCATCTGATGCAAAGGCATCTAACATACAAAATCTACATGTTCCTCTCTACATGGGCATGTCTAGGGGTGACCACGGTTCCAAAATCGTTGGTTTCGATTTTGGAACCGTCAGTTCTGATTTATCATCTAATGGAACCGAAACCGAATCGCTCATCAACAGTTTCAGTTCTAGTTTCAAAATCACCGGTTCCGGTTCCTTACGGTTCAGTTTTGATTTTGGAACCGTCAGTTCCGGTTCATCATCGACCGGAACTGAAACTGAACCGTTAACCGACGATTTTAGTTCCTTACGATTCAATTTCGATTAAAACCATTTAGAATCAAAATTTAAATTATTTAATTTTAAGTCTCTTATTTTTTTTAATAGACGATATAAGTATATTATTTTTTAATTTATTAATTTAGTCGATTTATTTTAATTTAAATTATATTTAAATTTTAATTTTATACATGGAGATTTAACTTATATCGATTTATTTATTTATATAACTCTTTAAATCAAATATTTTTCATAAAAAATTATCATTGAAATATATTTAAATAATAAATTCACATTAATAAATTAAAAAAAGGGAAGAACTTGAACTTAATTTATATAAATTAAGTTATCTGTGTATCCCTTTGTGGTCTAAAGGAATCAAAATCCTCATAGTTCACTTACCATTTAAATATCAAATTATTTTTTAAAATTCAATTCCGATTTTAACAAAAAAATATACTCAGTTTCGATTTCAATTCTGGTCTAGTTCTAATTCGGTTTCGATTCGGTTCCGCTTCGGTTCTGGTTACAAAAAGTTAAGAACCGGAACCGAACCATATGCCTTCGGTTCTGGTTCTGGTTTCAGTTTTAGAATCAGAACTGAAAAAGTGATTTCGGTTCAGTTTTTGGGCCATCAGTTTCAGTTCTATTCACGGTTCGAACCGAACCATGGTCACCCCTAAGCATGTCACATTCTGGACCTCAATAAGAAGAAAATGCACTATCCAAAGGCTCCCATAGCCTGCCCATGTTCCCCTCCATGGATGTGCTCCATTCTAAGACTTGACAGGGATCTCTAATGGGAATCACGGTATGCTTGTGGTCCCCAACATAGTCGTGGTGTACACCACGATCAACCAGTAGCCCAATCCATGAGCGTGGTCTAGACTATTGAGAGATGAGAGATCATTTAGTGGGAACTATGGTTTACTTGTGGTCCCCACCACTCCCATAGTGTGTTGCAACTACAATGGGGTAATTTAAGGTTTTGACTTTTTCTAGTTAGTTTTTTATTTGTTTTTTGTTTAGTTTTAAAAATTTTCTTATTTGTTCAAAATTTTCTCCTCTAGCCTATTTAAACATGGACAAAAACTCTTGTAAGACATTCATTATTTTTTGTTAATAATACTTCTTTTCATTTAAACTTAGAGGTAGATCATTTTTGTTTGTGAAATTCTTTTCTCCTTCAATTCATCTACAATCTCTCTTCTAACAAAGCACATGGAAGGATCTATTGGTGACCGTTTGGTTGCGCTAGAGGGGGGAAGGGTGAATAACATCAATCAATTTCGTTTGTTTGTGTCTCTACAAAACATTAGCACAGTGGAACATATGAAAACAATAGAAACGAATACAAGACACAAGTACAAACACACAAGACAAAGGTTTTTATGTGGTTCGAAACCCACGGTTCCTACTCTACGACGGTGCTCTAGTGATCCACACTCACTAAAACTTTCTCCTTCTCAGTAGACACTGGAGGAGGAGAAACCTCATACAATAGTGATTCACACTCACTAAAACTTTCTCCTTCTCAGTAGACACTAGAGGAGGAGAAACCTCATACAATATGAAGCTTACAACAAGCTACAAACAACCAAATACAAGATTATGACTGAAATACAAAACAAAAAGCTAAAAACACTTTACAAGAAGTGAGCTTTGCTTACTTGATGATTTGGTTGCTTTGGATGCTTTTAAAGACCTGAAATGCAGCAACATTTCACCTCAAAATCATTCCAAACATCGCTGCTGGAAAACTCCACCGAAGCCTCCTTTTATAATCTGTGTCGGGCTGGTTTTTCGCCTCCTAGTCAAATGACCTTACCCCCAATCGACAATCGTTGTCTCACAACAGATTAATCCACGTAGGAATATAGTCGATCAGTTGACTGCCCTTACTCGGCAGTCGATTGTAAGAAGCCGCCAATTTATTGCCCAAAGCCAGTAGTCGACTAGGAAACATTCTGTGTTCGTGTCTACTTAACGTCAATCGACTTCCCATCCGTGGCAATCGACTTCCAGTGTTGGAACACTATTTCTCAATCACCCTAGAACCCTTCTGGTTTCCCAAGCACTAGTAGCCAGTCGACTGCTTCTCCAAAGTAATCGACTGTCGAGCACCATGGTTGTTTCCCGAGTCGTACAGTGTCGAGCACCCAGTTTGAAATCCAAGCCCCACAACAGGAGTCGATTTCATTGGACTAGTAGATTGATCTCCCTACAATAGTCAACTGCTGAGCACCCAGTTTGAAATCTGAGCCCCACAGCGGGAGTCGATTTTACTGGACCAGTCAGCTATCTCACCTCAAATATGAGGTTTAATCCAAGTATGATCCCCTCATACTTGATACTCACCCTAGGCCTAGACCTAAGCCTTCTAGCCACCTCCATTAGTCTCACATCCTCAGGGTCCATCAGAGTCCTCCATGACTCCTTCACACTTGGCACTAGCCTTTAGGTGCTTCCATCGACTTTGTCATGCCATCGGGTACCCTTAGATTAGACCTAAGCCTTCAAGCCACTTCCCTCAGTCTCAAGCCCTTGGTTTGAGTCCACGACTCTCACCCTTAGTCCTGGCCTTCAAATGCTTCCATTGGCTTCATCATGCTAACGGGTCTACCTTTGCCAAGAGGTCGTGCCTCTGGGGCTTCTCCATTGCCAAGTCTCAATACTTGGACTTTCACTGCCAAGACTACACACTTGGACTTACGTGGCCAAAACTATACCCTTGTACTTTCATTTACTAAATATCCATATTTGGACTTTCACCGCCAAGATTGCACACTTGGACTTACGTAGCCAAGACTACATCCTTGGACTTTCCTTTGCCAAATGTCCATATTTGGACTTTCACTGCTAAGATTACACTTGGACTTACATGGCCAAGACTACACATTTGGACTTTTTCCCTTTGTCAAGTATCCATTCTTGGACTTTCTTTGCCAAGTCTCCAAACTTGGACTTCCACTTGAGCCCACTCGAGCTTCGTCAACCTTGACCTGAGGTTGATTGCTCCAACAATCTTCCCCTTAAACAATTTGCCCCATATGACCTTGGATATCCCAATCATCCACTAGTTATATGGTCAACATATAATCAAACTCATATAGTCAACCGTATTGGAAAACACTAAAACACTACTCAAGTCCCACTCGAGTCTAGTCACTCGTAACCTGGGCTGATTGCACCAATAATCTACCCATTTTTTATGTTTGACAATACATTTAAGTTAGACTAACCTATAAGCCCAACTATGTCTCTTCTTATGCCAAAGCATAATGAAGTTTTACCTAACTTAAACTATCATTTCTCTCCCTTTGGCATACATCAAAAAGTCTACCAAGTTTTTCAATATCTCATCTCCCAATGAGAACCATCATTCTCCTCCTTTGTCCAAAATCATCTTGGATGTCTTCACTCTTCTTAGTGATATAACCCTTATCACTAAATGAGAGACCATCCTTAATTCTCTCCCATAAAAAAACATCCATCATCCCTTGAAGGAGAAAACTCCTCCTAAAGGCTTACTCTCCCTTGCCCATTGCACCAATAAAGTCCTTGGAGAGTTCCTAAGCCTATAGGAAACCTAAACAATCAAAAATAAAGGTAAAAGTTCAACCTTGAACTTTAACCTCCTTTAAAATTTAATTTTTCACCCTAATCAACTCTCCAATTCATTTTCAATAAATATTTTCCCTTCCAATGCTTCTCTAAGCATATCATAGAGTTATGAGCAGTTACGGTACCTAGGGGTGCGGATTTAGCTAAACAAATCTTGTTCAACTAAAATCAGCTTCAGTAGTCGATTGTGTTAGTAACTATTGGAGATCGAAACGGCCGGCTAGAGGGGGGTGAATAGCCCTCTTTCGATGGATGTCGTAATTTACTCGTCTACACACAAGATTAGCGCAAGCGGAACTAATAAAACAAGACAAGCAAATAAACAAAAGAGAATACAAACAATAACATCGAGATGTAACGTGGTTCACGGCTATGCCGCTAATCCACGGTCCGATTCATCCAAGATGAATCACTCCTCCAAATCCACTAGATCTCTCCTTTGCACCAAGCTAGGTGGAGGTAACCTCTTTACAATTTCTCTTCTTACAATAGAATGGAAATAAAGCAAGTAAGAAGAGTGGAAAAACCCTTAGAGCACTTTGGGAGAAGATTAGAGCATAAGCATTAGGCTCCCAAAGCTCCATCCCCTTCCTTTTTATAGAGGAAGAGGGTTTCTTCCCGTTGACACAGGAGCAGTCGACTGATGCCCTCGATCAGTCGACTGGTCCTGTAGTCGTTGCCCAATAACGACCGCTTTCCACGTTGGATTCCATCCAACGGTATTGGCATCAGTCGACTGATGGCACCCATCAGTCGACTGATGTCAATCAGTCGAGTGCTCCGCGAGATCGACTCCATTCTGTGCCCGTGCACAGTGTCATCAGTCGACTGCTCCCCATGAGCAGTCGACTGATCAAGCCATCAGTCGACTGACCGTTGCCGGCAGTCGACTGATCAACTTGATCCAGCCACATTAGACCAGTCGATCGAACCATCGACTGCCATGACATGGCAGTCGACTGGTGTCGGGAAAACTCATCCGACACTTGGCCAAATGGCCAAGTTTCACCTAAGAGCTACCCCTTCCCGGGTTACATTCGCTCACTCTCATCCCTCGGAGTCCCTCGCCTTCGAAGTTCTCTTCGTTCGCGGCCACGTCCCTCGGCAGCATCAGGCGCACGACTCTGCAATGCTCCTTCGCGTCTCTTGCCTCGAAGTCTACTTCCTCTGGCTTCACTCCAAGCTCCTCGTCCGGCGGTCCCTCGGATGCTCCAAGCGCACGGCTTCCGCAAAGCTATCCTTCACCGACTCAAGGACCGAGTCATGAGATGTGAAACTCGCCACGGCTCCATGTGCGAATTACTAAGTCCTGCACGACTTCAACGCACATATCAAATCAACATAACAAACTAACTTAAACCCTTTGCCACACACATCAAAACCTAATCATGGCAAGAGATTGTCCTAACAATCTCCCCCTTTTTGATGTGTGGCAATTCGTTTAAGTTAGATAAGAACATTTGATATAAATTTCTAAGGAAAGAAAGCATGTAAACATAAACATGATATAGGAACATGCAACTCCCCCTTAATCCATGAAACTCTCTCTCCCCCTATCATAATTTACTTAAACATAATTATTTCTCCCCCTTTGACACCATCAAAAAGATTAACATTAAGTTATAAACTCATGGCATCAAGTATAATAGAAGGAAAATACCAAAAATTTGTCTAAAACCTGAATTCGGCCTTATCTAGTCTGATTTTCAGGCCACCAGTCGACTGGTTTAGACTACTAGTCGACTAGCACGCGATTTTCAGAACTTTCTGATTTTCGGACCGAAATTCAGAAATGGATTAAAAATTTCAGAAAATTCTAAAAATCATGAAATTTGGGGAACACATTTCATTTAAGTATATCTATCAATGAAAAATAGTTTTTCATGAAAAGTCATTATATTTCTAGAGATTTGCCAAAAATTCAAAAGCTTTAAAAACTACTAGGTTTTTGATCATTCTAGTATCAAGTTTAACACCTAGTTTTGCATCCAATTGTTTCAAAACATGAATACATGTATTTTAAGGTAAGAAATTGTTTTGAAAACATATGAAATATCTAACCATGATCTTTGGGCAATATGTATATGAATTAAACATAAGCCTTCCCCATGATTGGTCTATTATTGCTATTTTGATACTTTAAATGACCATCTAAATGCCATATACATTAGTGGACATTTGTATCATCCTAACATCTTACTCATGCTAAGTTTTCAATCAAAGTAGTCTATAGTGAGTGTGAGATGCATCCTAAAGGGTATTTGTATATACTTAACCATTATATTCATGCAATTCTATCAAGGTTAAGTATCATCCTAACACTCAACATGATCATAAAGACATATATGACTTAAATTCATATTATGATCATGAAACACATGTATTCATTGAATTGTTATCATGCATTAGGTATTATATCATGATAATAAGCAAAATATCACCTAAGGCATGATTTAAACCCTATTTCTCATGATGATGTGCCAAATTTCAAAATCATAAATCATGATTGCAAATATTCATAGCAATTTCATTAATTATCATGATTTAAGCATTATTATCTATTTATAGGTGCATTATCATCACCTAACACTATTTCAAAATGTTGTCCCGCCATCCTAAGTCAACCACAAAATATGATATAGGTCAAATCCATATGGTTGACTATCCTAGGGTTTTTCTAACCCTTAAGGATGGATTTTGGAACCCAAAATAGGTTCTTTCCTATTGGATTCACTAGATACTCCTTGGGGATCCATTTTCTAGCTATTTTCTTATTTTTGTCTTGTACCCTAGCAATTAGGCATTTATAGGCCTTTTCATTTTTCTTTTCTTTATAACCTAGGCCTTTCTTGTTGAAACTTGCCCTTTGGCTCCCTATGATCATGTTCAATGTATTGGAGCCTATAGTGAACTTTTCTAGGGCTTTGGTCAAATAGTCTACCTTTTCCCTTAAAGCCCTATTTTCTTCTATACATGCATCACTAACATCCAAAGGCATATAGTTATCATGTGATCATGCATCATTTAAGCTAGAAGAAATATTGTCATCATTTAAGCATGCTTTTTCTAGTTTATTTTCTAAGTCCTTAATTTGCTCAAGCATGCTCTTATTTTTCTTCTTAGCTCTAAATAAATCCCTAGTTAAGCTAGAAACCATGGAAACTATTTTCTTGGGAGTTAGATTTGTTACCATAGCTTCCATGTCTTCTTCTTCTTCGGATGAGGAGGATTTAGAGGAGGCTCCCCCTTCACTTGAGCTCTCTCCACTTGAGCTTGATTCTTCATTTTCGGTGGATGAGCAATCCAACTCGTCGAAGGCCATCAATGCAAGGTTGGAGTAGACATGCTCTTCTTCTTCGGATGAAGATGAAGAAGAAGGGTTATCCCATGTCTTTGCTTTGAATGCTTTGGCCTTCCCCTTTTCCTTTGCCTTCTTTTCCTCTTCCTTTCGCTTGCTCCCCTTTTTCTTCTTCTTTTCTTCTTTCTTCTTCCTCTCTTCCTTGCTCTTGTTTAGGAGAGGACAATTGTCCCTTATGTGTCCCTCTCCTTGGCAATTATAGTAAATGATCTTTCCCCTTGGTCTCCTACTCCTATCATTAGATTTATTAAATCTAAAATCTTTTAATGCACGTCTTACCCTCCTTACCATATAAGCTTCTTCCGTTCTATCCATAGAGGAGGAGGAGGATGCTTCATCATCATCGGAGGAGGGGATCTCCATCTTCTTCTTCCCCTTGTTTGCCAATAGTGCCATTCCCCTTGATGGTTGAATTCTTGGCTCTTCTACTCCTTCAATCCTAGACTCTTGCAATTCCATAGTGGAGAAAAATTCATCTAGAGTACTTACCTCTAGATTTTTTGAAATGTAGAATGAGTCCACCATTGAACTCCACTTGGATGATCAGGAAAAAACATCTATGACCTTCATTATCATATCTCGGTTGGAGAGCTTTTCTCCTACACTTGTTAGCTCAATTAAAATCTCTTTAAATCTAGAATGCAATGAAGTTACCTTTTCTCCCTTTTCTAATTTTATGTTGGATAGTTGGGAGCGGAGGAGGTCTCTCCTTGCAAGTTTAGCCTCCGAGGTACCTTCATGAAGCTCTACTAGCTTCTCCCACATCTCTTTTACACTAGCGCATTCCCAAATCCGGTTGACTTCTTGTTGGGGGAGTACATTGTATAGGTGGTGCTTGGCCTTTGAGTTTGCCAAGTATTCTTCCCTTTGCTTCTTGCTCCACCTTGATTTCTCCAATGACTCCCCATTTTCATTCCTAGGCAACTCGAAACCGTTTTCCATTATTAATAGAATTTCAAAGTCGGTTTCGAAGAATACCTCTATTCGCTTCTTCCACCAAGCGAATTCTCCTTCAAACTTCGGTGGGTGAATGTTTGAGTCGGCCATTTTTGATGAAGTACTTGTTGCGGCGGTTAGTCCTTGACAAGCAACCTCGCTCTGATACCACTTGTTGGAGATCGAAACGGCCGGCTAGAGGGGGGTGAATAGCCCTCTTTCGATGGATGTCGTAATTTACTCGTCTACACACAAGATTAGCGCAAGCAGAACTAATAAAACAAGACAAACAAATAAACAAAAGAGAATACAAACAATAACACCGAGATCTAACGTGGTTCATGGCTACGCCGCTAATCCACGGTCCAATTCGTCCAAGGTGAATCACTCCTCCAAATCCACTAGATCTCTCCTTTGCACCAAGCTAGGTGGAGGTAACCTCTTTACAATTTCTCTTCTTACAATAGAATGGAAATAAAACAAGTAAGAAGAGTGGAAAAACCCTTAGAGCACTTTGGGAGAAGATTAGAGCATAAGAATTAGGCTCCCAAAGCTCCATCCCCTTCCTTTTTATAGAGGAAGAGGGTTTCTTCCCGTTGACATAGGAGCAGTCGACTGATTCCCTCGATCAGTCGACTGGTCCTGTAGCCGTTGCCCAATAACGGCCGCTTTCCACGTTGGATTCCATCCAACGGTATTGGCATCAGTCGATTGATGGCACCCATCATCGCGATGTCAAATCGGTCAGTGTTTCACGACTCGACTCCATTCTCGCGTACGCAGTGCGGTGTCATCGATCGACTACTCTCCATGAGAAGTCGTGATCAAGCTCATCGATCGACCGACCGTTGTCGGCAATGACCGATCAATTTGATCTGCCACATTAGACCAATCGATCAAACCATCGACTCAGAGCGATCATTGCCATGACATGGCAATCGGTCGGTGGTCGAAAAGACACTTGGCCAAATGGCCAAGTTTCACCTAAGAGCTACCCCTTCCCGGGTTACATTCGCTCACTCTCATCCCTCGGAGTCCCTCGCCTTCGAAGTTCTCTTCGCTCGCGGCCACATCCCTCGGCAGCATCAGGCGCACGACTCTGCAATGCTCCTTCGCGTCTCTTGCCTCGAAGTCTACTTCCTCTGGCTTCACTCCAAGCTCCTCGTCCGGCGGTCCCTCGGATGCTCCAAGCGCACGACTTCCGCAAAGCTATCCTTCACCGACTCAAGGACCGAGTCATGAGATGTGAAACTCGCCACGGCTCCATGTGCGAATTACTAAGTCCTGCACGACTTCAACGCACATATCAAATCAACATAACAAACTAACTTAAACCCTTTGCCACACACATCAAAACCTAATCATGGCAAGAGATTGCCCTAACAGTAACCAGTTGACTACCACTCATATTGGTGCAATCGACCCAGGTCACGATTGACCAGACTCGAGTTTATCTCGAGTAGTATTTTGATATTTGTGTTTTGATGTTTGACGATGAGTTGACCATTGTTTGACAATGGGTTGACTATATGGTTGACATGGGGTTGACCATATGATGGAGAAGTCCAAGTGGGACACTTGGAATGGAAAGTCCAACATGGGTTGGCATGGAAAGTCCAAGCTTGAGTCTTGACAATGGTAAAGTCCAAGTCATGAGTACTTGGCATGGAAAGTCCAAGCATGGATCTTGGCAAGGAAAAGTCCATGTTTGAGTCTTGGAAATTAGAAAGTCCAACATGGAGTTGGCATGGAAAGTCCAAGAGTGTAGTATTGGCCACGTAAGTCCAAGTGTGTAGTCTTTGCGATGAAAGTCCAAGTCATGGGTACTTACCAATTGGGAAGTCAAAGGATTGACATTGGCAGCGTAAAGTCCAAGGGTGAAGTCTTGGCAACATAAGTCCAATGGTTGGTAGTGTAAAGTCCAAGCATGTGTCTTGATAGCATAAGCCCAATGTACCTTGGCAGTATAGACCAGCTTAGCATGACAATAGTCGATGGAAGCACTTGAAGGTTAGCGTATGGATGAATAAGTCATGGATGACTTGGAGGGATCCAATAGGCATGAGGCTGATGGAGGTGGCTAGAAGGCTTAGGTCTAGGCTAAGAGTGGTCTAGCAAGTATGAGAGCATCATACTTAGGGTAAACCTCATGGTTGAGGTTTAGTAGTCGACTGGGGTTATGGACCAGTCGACTGGTCAAGTGTTTGACACTTGGCAGCTGAGTCGACTCTGGGGAGTCGACTGGGATTATGACCAGTCGACTAATGGGAGTCGACTGACGTTCAGCTGCAGTAGCCTTGGCGATCATTGCCCGGCGATGGGAAGTCAAGCTGGACATGAGCGATCATTGCCATGGAGGCGATCGGCTATTAGTTTTAGTCGTGAGGACAGAATGCTCGGTAGTCAACTGAGCAGTTAGCTACGGGTTTGAGTAGTCGACTACTGGAAATGACAGTCGACTACTAGTGTATCTGTTGGCTTGAATGCCAACCTAGATCAAGTTTGTTGTGAGACAACGATACTATTGGCAGTCGACTACCAGGTGGAAATCCAGGTTGCGTGGTTAAAAGGAACTCAATGGAGAGGATTTCGGCAGCGATTTCTTGGGCGATTTGAGGCGATTTGCTGGTGCAAGTCAGGGTCTTTAAGTGTGGCTCAAGCGATCAACCAAGCAAGCATTCAAAAGAGTTTTTATAAAGTTCTCTTTACATCTTTTGTTGTATTTCATTTGTAATTGCTTGTATTTTGTAGTATTACTTTTGTAATCACTTATAAGAGGTTTCTCCACCTACGACTTGTTGTCAAGAAGGAGTATTTTTGAGTAGTGGTGTGTACATCACTAGAGCTCGTTATCGTGCTCACCCCACGGAGTAGGAACTAGGGTTCCGAACCACATTACATCATATGTGTGTGCTTGTATCTTTGTATTTGTGTTAGTATTATTATTCCACTATGCTAATAAGTGTTATAGACGATCAAACACTAACGAATTCCATCAAGTGAATGAAAATGTGCCATTCACCCCCCTCTAGCGCTCACCGAAGTTTCTACAATTGGTATCAGAGCTAGGAGCTCTTCTACGGATTAACAATCAGGTGCAAACGTGCTAGAGGGCAAGATGGATCTTCAAGAGAAATTGGGTGACGACATCAACATTCCTCCTTCCTTCGACTGCAAAGATTTTGCATATTGGAAAGGTAGAATGATGTATTACCTTATGTGTGATTATAACAATTGGATTAGTGTTGTAGTAGGTTTCGATGCTCCTGAGGATGAGTATGGGAAAATACTTAAGAAGAAGAAGTGGAGCGAGGAGCAAATCTGATACTTCAACATAAACAATAAGATAATGGGTATATTAGTTAATGTAATTCCTAATGAAATATTGTGTGGATTAGGAGATTGTAAGGATACCAATGAGCTTTAGAGCAAGCTAGCTATGCTCTACGAAGAACCCTCGATGGCTCAAGAAATAGAGGAGCCCAAGGAACAAGAATGCTCTTCGGCTCAATTGGACAAGGAGGCCAAAGAAGCAAGTTCATCATCCTCACAAGAGTGTGAGGATTTGGAGGTTGAAATGCCATCAACATCCAAGGTAGAAAAATAATTGGAGGAAACCTCCACCTCTAGGATTGAGGGGGAGGAGAGAATTTCCACTCCGGAGCAAAATCAGGAGGAAGCATCCACATTCGAAAGAGATGAAGAACTAATTCTGGCCACCATTGCCCTAGGTAACTCAAGAATTCCAATTAAAAATAAAATCCATATTATATACTTTGAGTGTAGGGAAGCCAGACACTATAAGAGTAAATGTCCAAGAAGAGTCAAGAAGTCTCAACCGACACCAAAGGTCAAGGATGCCGGTGCGAAGAGCAAGGGGCACGTGGTGTGTGTTGGTCCAATCAACCTAGGTCACGATTGACCAGGACTCGAGCTTGACTCGAGAGATGTTTTGATGTTCGACAAAAACATATGATAATGTGATTGTCATGGGAAAGTCCAAGTCTTGAGTACTTGGCATGAGAAGTCCAAGCATGGGTCTTGACAATGGAAAGTCCAACATGGGTTGGCAAGGAAAGTCCAAGCACGGGTCTTGGCATGGAAAGTCCAACATGGGTTGGCAAGGAAAGTCCAAGCATGGGTCTTGGCATGGAAAGTTCAACATGAGTTGGCAAGGGAAAGTCCAAGCTTGAGTCTTGGCATTTGAGAAGTCCAAGGGGTTTGATATTGGTGGCATAAAGTCCAAGCGGGAGTCTTGGCAGCATAAGTCCAATGGTTGGCGGCGTAAAGTCTAAGCGGAGTCTTGGCAGTGTAAGTCTAATGTGCCTTGGCGGTGTAGACACCGTTAGCATGACATAGCCGATGGAAGCACCTGAAGGCTAGCGCAATGGATGAACAAGTCATGGATGACTTGGAGGGATCCGAGAGGCGTGAAATTTGTGAGTGGCTAGAAGAGCTTAGGTCTAGCTAAGGTAGTCTAGCATATGGGGCACCATACTTGAGTTAAACCTCATGTTTGAGGTGTGCGATCGGCCCGATGTTATGTGGCGGTCGGTGGTGTGAAATCAGCCTACCCGGAGGAGGGAGTTGGTGATCGTGTGATCACCGATCGGGTGCTTGAGAATTTGGGCATAGAATGGAGTCGAGGCTCGACTACGGGGGAAGCAGTCGAGTGAAGGCTCCATCAGTCGACTGATGGGTATGATCAGGCGACTGATGATGGATCCGTTAGATTTTTCCAACGTGGATCTAGCCGTTGTCTCACGACAACAGTGGCATTAGTCGACTGATCGGCGATTTCTAGCCCAGGCAGAAGCTTTAAATGGAGCTCGTGGAGGAGGAAATCAACACCGATTTTCTTGGGTATTTTGAAGCAATTTGCTGCTGCAAATCAGGGCCTTCAACTGCTAGTCCAAGGCAATCAAGAAGCAAGCTTCCAAAAGATTTGTGTAAAGTTTTCTTCACTTTATTTTGTTGTATTCACTTGTAATTTCTTGTTGTTTACTTGTATTACTGTTGTAATATTTTGTAAGGGGTTTCTCCACCTCCGACTTGTGTCGAGAAGGAGTTATTGCATAGTGATGTGTTTGTGGCATCGCTAGAGCTCTTTAGAGCTCGATCCGTGGAGTAGGAACCGTTAGGTTCCGAACCACGTTAAATACTTGTACTTGTGTTTTTGTCTATTTCGTTATTGCTATATTATTATTCCGCTGCGCACTAACAAAAATTGTAGACGAATGCAATTGAATTTCATCACGTATCGAATCGACGCTATTCACCCCCCCTCTAGCGGTCAACATTTCCTCTACAATTGGTATCAGAGCCCGAGGCTCTTCTACGGACTAACCGCCGGGAGCTAAAGATGCTAGAGGGAAGATGGAATTCAAAGATAAGCTTGGATGGGACATCAACACTCCACCACCATACGACCGAGAAGATTTTCCGACGTGGAGAGCAAGAATGGAGACATTCTTGATGATGGACATAGAGGATTGGTTCATCCTCGTAGAAGGCTTTGAACCTCCTAGGGATAATAAGGGAGAAGTTCTAAAGTTGAAGAAATGGACCCAAGAGCAACGGTGAAAATTCAAGACCGAAGCCAAGGTAACAAAACTTTTAGAAGATTTGATACCTAATGATATTTTGTCTATGCTAGGTGAATATCTTGACGCCAAGGAGCTATGGGAAAAATTGGCAAAATTTCATGAAGAGCCTCACTCAATCAAAGAAGAAAAGGAAGAGGAGGAAGAGAGCTCATCCTCACAAGCAAGTGAGGATTCCAAAGTTGAGGAGGAGTCAACTTCCGAGTCGGTGGAAGAGGAAGAGGAAGAATTGGAGGAGTCCTCCACCTCTAGGATTGAGGGGGAGGAGATTAAAACATCCTCAACACTGGAGCAACAAGAAGAACTATCTACATCCGGTCGAGAGGAAGAGCAAGCTCAAGAGACCCTCACCACCACCCTAGATAACTCAAACACTTCAACCTCAAATAAAATTCATATAATGTGTTTTGAGTGTAGGGAAATCGGGCACTATAAGAGCAAGTGCCCAAAGAGAATAAGGAAAGCTCCACCGGTGCCTAAAAGTCAAGAAAAGTCAAAGGATGTCGGTTCCCCAACCATCAAAAGCAAGGAGCACATAATATGCTTCAAATATAGTCAAAGAGGGCATTATAGGAGTCAATGCCCTAGGAGAAGCAAAAAGACTCAAGAAGGAGCATCACAAGTAGGGGGAGCTAAGGCTAACCCTAAGGTACATTTTAGTAGTGCACCTTCTAATTTAAATGTCAAAAAGCATGCTAGGGATTTTAATTCTCTTGCAATTTATCATGAAAAGCATGCTAGAAATAATAAATATTTTTGTTTAGGAGCTAAAAATGTCTATTTTTCAAATAAGGAGAAATTTGGGACTAATGTCCCTAAAAATAATTTATCTAAAGATAAATCTAGGTCAAATAAGTCTAGACCAACTCTACCTAGGGAGACAATTAGAAAGGTACAAGAGCACCTAGGTCTTAACCCCAAATGGACTAGGCATATGCCTAGGAAGAACCATGCCCAAGGATTAAATCAAAATTCAAAAATTGGGTGATTAGAGGTTGAAAATCAAGCTTTGAGGTCAAGGCTTGAGAAACTTGAGAAGACCCTTAAGATTATGCAAAACCAAATAAAAGGGTCAAATGGTCAAAGTCAAGAGTCTAGGACCAAGAGTCAAGGCCTAGGGCATAGGAGACAAAAGTCAACTAAGGGAAAGAAAGGTTTAGGTCACAAACCTAAGCCTAAGGTGGCTTATCATAGTGTTCCATTTGATTATGGAACACAAACTAGGTCTAGGAAAACCAAGGTCAATAGGGAAGTCATCCCTAGAGTTGACCATGGTGTGTGTCTAGTGGCTAGGGTTTCAAGGAAACCTAGGGTGGCCACTAAGAAGGTTACAAGGGGAGTTGCCCCTAGAGTTAACCTAGGCAAAACCCAAATGGCCAAGGCTAACAAGCCTAGGAGGGTCATTAGGAAGGTATCTAGGGAGGTTATCCCTAAGGAATACCTAATTAATCCTAGGAGCTCAAATAGGTGTTGGGTTCCTAAGAGCGTGATTGATTCATGCTAGATGTATTTAGGTGTGCCAACCTTAAATCGAAGGGTAGTTAACCTAACCATAGTAAAGGTGACACTTTAGGTAATTTTCAAGGTTATGGATACTTTTGAAATAGATTTGATATTAAGATCCTAAAAGATTTTAGGAAGTGCCAATATATTTTTGGAATTATGAAAAATCAATTAAATTGGCACAATTTAGGATTAGGGGTCATAGTCTGTCATTTTGGGTTTTTGGCACACTTGGGAGATTAGTGGTAATATGACAAAATATACTTAATTATATCAAATGGCAACAAATATTAAAATTTAGGTATTATTATACCTATACATTTTATGTGCCATGCTTGATTTGTCATATAACATGTCATGACATCATGTTTATTTTTATCATTTAATATGTCATGATCATGTTTAGGATTAAGGTTTAATGTCATGTGTTTTTAAATTATATCATATGCCATGACATCATGATCATGGGTCATGCTTAATTATTGCTATCATTTATGCCATGATCATTCATGCATTTAAGTTAATGAAATTTGATTCAAGGATAATGGCATAACTTGAAGTCCCATTTATAAGGAAATCAAGTAGAGTTGTCTTAGAGAATGCATGAAATCCTAGATTAGAAGAACAAAACCCACATCTCACATCACATACACCCTAGATATATGTGAGATGCTAGGATATGAGTTAAGTTCAAGGTGCATAGTTTTTGCATCTAGATGAACTAAAACTCATCTTATACTAAAGGTGGATCATTGGGAAAGCTTTTGTACAAGTCATGTACATTGAGCCCAAGGAACATGATCCAATATAGGTTTTCAAAAATATTTTAAAATCATTTTAGAAAACCTTGGTGAAGTCTATCTTTTGATAGTAATCACCATTGATGAAGTTGATACAAAGTAGGGCCAAAACATTGAAAATTTCAATGGTTTTGAACTTTGTGTCAATTTCACTAATTTATGGGTAAAATAATTTTTAAATATTTTTCACCCATTGTATTGGTCATAAGTATTATATGTATAAATTTTCATGATTTTTCGATATATGTATAATTATTTATGAATTTTTAAAATCCATTTTTGATAACTAAAATTCAGAAATTTCAGTTATCAGTCGACTGCTCTTGGTGTCAATCGACTGATGTGCAAGGCAGTCAACTGATTTCTGATAGAGTCGACTGCCAGGTTGATTTCGAGAAAAACAAGGTTGTTTAGCCTATTTTCAGCTATGGTAAAGTTCCCTAACCACTCCTAACCCTACAATATGCTTTGGGAAACATTATAAAGAGTGAAAATCCATTGGATATGGATTAGGAGAGGTGTTAGGGTAATGTATCAAATTTAATGATGGAAAAGTTCAATGTTGAACTTTAGACCTTATTTTTGATGGTTTAGAGTTCCTATTGGCTTAGGGACTTCCCAAAGACATTGTTGGTGCAATGGTCAAAGGGGAGCAAGCTTTTAGAGGGAGGTATTCATCATGGGATGATGGATGGTATTTTTCCTCATGAAGAAAAAAATGGGATTTTGAGATACCTAATTTGGAAATTGGGAGAGTGTATAGGATTGCTTCTCTTGAGTGATATAAGACTTATCACTAGGAAGATGGTAGGCATCCTAGGTATTTTTGAACAAAGGGGGAGATTGTAAGATCTCATTGGGACATGAGACAATGACCTCCTTGGAGAGAATCTTTTTGATGTTAGTTAAAAAGGGGGAGAACTTGTTGGGAGAATGACATCAATTTGAAAAATTGATGGGGATCATTGGTTTGAGTTAGATGGTCTAACTCAATGGTTTGTTTGGTTTTTGTCAAACATCAAAAAGGGGGAGATTGTTGGTGCAATCTGCCCAAGTCACGATTGATCAGGACTCGAGCTTGACTCGAGAGATATTTTGATGTTCGACAAAAACATATGACAATGTGATTGTCATGGGAAAGTCCAAGTCTTGAGTACTTGGCATGAGAAGTCCAAGCATGGGTCTTGGCAATGGAAAGTCCAACATGGGTTGGCAAGGAAAGTCCAAGCATGGGTCTTGGCATGGAAAGTCCAACATGGGTTGGCAAGGAAAGTCCAAGCATGGGTCTTGGCATGGAAAGTCTAACATGAGTTGGCAAGGGAAAGTCCAAGCATGAGTCTTGGCATTTGAGAAGTCCAAGGGGTTTGATATTGGCGGCGTAAAGTCCAAGCAGGAGTCTTGGCAGCATAAGTCCAATGGTTGGCAGCGTAAAGTCAAAGCGGAGTCTTGGCAGCGTAAGTCCAATGTGCCTTGGCGGTGTAGACACCGTTACCATGACATAGCCGATGGAAGCACATGAAGACTAGCACAATGGATGAACAAGTCATGGATGACTTGGAGGGATCCGAGAGGTGTGAGACTAACAGAGGTGGATAGAAGGCTTAGGTCTAGGCTAAGGGTGGTCTAGCAAGTATGGGGGCACTATACTTGGGTTAAACCTCATGTTTGAGGTGTGCCAGTCGACTGGTGCCATGTGGCAGTCAACTGGTGTGAGTCAACTAGGGTTTTACTGCGGGAAGTGTCCCAATGACCGCTGCAGGAGGGCAATCGACCGATGAAAGAGCTTAGCGATCGATCGTGATCGATCGGTGCTTGAGAATTTGGGCACACAATGGAGTCAAGACTCGACTGCAGGGGAAGCAGTCAAGTGAAGGCTCCATCAGTCGACTGATGGGTATGATCAGTCGACTGATGATGGATCTGTTGGATTTTTCCAGCGTGGATCTAGTCGTTGTCTCACGACAACAGTGGCATCTGTCGAATGATGGTCCCGAGCAGTCGACTGATCGGCGATTTCCAGCCCAGGCAGAAGCTTTAAATGGAGCTCGTGGAGGAGGAAATCAACACCGATTTTCTTGGACGTTTTGAAGCGATTTGCTGCTACAAATCAGGGCCTTCAACTGCTAGTCCAAGGAAATCAATAAGCAAGCTTCCAAAAGATTTGTCTAAAGTTTTCTTCGCTTTCTTTTGTTGTATTCAATTATAATTGCTTGTTATTTACTTGTATTACTGTTGTAATATTTTGTAAGGGGTTTCTCCACCTCCGACTTGTGTCGAGGAGTTATTGCATAGTGGTGTGTTTGTGGCATCGCTAGAGCTCTTTAGAGCTCGATCCATGGAGTAGGAACTGTTCGGTTCCGAACCACATTAAATACTTGTAATTGTGTGTTTGTCTATTTCGTTATTGCTATATTATTATTCTGCTGCGCACTAACGAAAATTGTAGACGAATGCAATTGAATTCCATCACGTATCGAATCAACGCTATTCACCCCCCCCCTCTAGCGGTCAACATTTCCTCTACAGTGTGCTTCAAGTGCCAACAACGGGGCCACTATAGAAGTCAATGCCCTAGGGAGAGGAAGAAGACCTAAGAAGGAGCATCACATGTAGGGGGAGCTTATAAAGCTAACCCTAAGGTATATTTTAATAATGCACCTTCGAATTTTAATGTCAAAAAGCATGCTAGGGATAATTTTAATTCACTTGCTATTCATCATAATACAAAGCATGCTAAAAATAAATTCTATTGATTAGGTGCTAAGAGTTGTAATTTTTGGGCTAAGGACAAATCTAGATTAAATACCCCTAAAACAATTCTACCTAGGGAAACTATTAGGAAGGTAGAGGAGCATTTAGGCATTAACCCTAAGAAGGGTAAGCATATGCCTAAGAAGAAAAACAATGCCCATAGAATAGGAAAAATCAAAAATTGGGCAATTGGAGTTAGAGAACCAAGCCTTGAGGTCAAGGCTTGAAAAATTAGAAAAGACCCTTAGAAAGATTCAAAATCAAATGCAAGAGTCAAATAGTCAAAATTTAGGATCAATGAGTCAAAACCTAGGGTCTAAAAAGCTAGGTCCACCCAAGGGCAAGAAAGGTTTGGGTCACAAACCTAAGCCCAAAGAGACCTACCATAGTGTTCCATTCGATTATGGAACCATTCATAGGTCTAGGAAAACCAAGGTTACTAGGGAAGTCATCCCTAATGGTAACCATGGTGTGTGCCTAGTGGCTAAGGTTTCCATGAAACCTAGGGAGGCCACTAAGAAGGCTATAATGGGAGTCACCCCTAGAGTTAACCTAGGCAAGACCACAATGACCAAGGCTTCTAACCCTAGGAGGGTCATTAGGAGGGTATCTAGGGAAGTTATCCCTAAGGAATACCTAGTAAACCCAAGGATCTCCAATAGGTATTGGGTTCCTTGGAGCGTGATCGATTCACACTAAATGGGTTAGGTTGTGTCAACCTTGAATGGATGGACAGTTAACCTAACCATAGCAAAGTTGATACTTTAGGTCATTTCCAAGGTTATGGGATACCTTGGAAATAAGGTTGAATTTTTATTCTAAAAGAGTTTAGGATGTGTCAATATATTTTGAGAACTATGAAAAATTGATCGAATTTGCACAATTAAGGTTTAGAGGTCATAGTGTGTCATTTTTTATTTTTGGCACACTTGGGAGAATTTGATTATTATGGCAAATATGGACTAAATTCTAGAAATGATATTTTGGGCTTAACACTTAGGTATTATATACCTCTATATTTTATTTGTCATGATTTGTTTTCCATATGTCATGTCATGACATCATATCTCTTTTAAATCATTTAATGTCATGATAATGCCTAGGATTTAAGTTTTTATGTCATGTATATTTAGGTTTATATTTTATGCCATGACATCATGATTATTGACAAATGCTTATTTATGCTATATTATATGTTATAATCATTATTCATGCATTTAGGATTAATTAAAATTGATTTAAGTGTTGGTGCAATCGACCCAGGTCACGATTGACCAGACTCGAGTTTGACTCGAGTAGTGGTTTGATATTAGTGTTTTGATGTTTGACATTGATGTTTGATAATGAGTTGACCATTGTTTAATGGGTTGACTATATGGTTGACATGGGGTTGACCATATGATGGAGAAGTTCAAGTGGGACACTTGGCAAGGAAAAATCCAAGTCTTTAGTACTTGGCATGGAAAGTCTAAGCATGGGTCTTGGCAAGGGAAAGTCCAAGCTTCAGTCTTGGCAATTGAAAAGTCCAACATGGGCTGGCATGGAAAGTCCAAGCATGAGTCTTGGCAAGGGAAAGTCCAAGCTTTAGTCTTGGCAATTGGAAAGTCTAACATGGGTTGGCAAGGAAAGTCTAAGTCATGAGTACTTGGCAATTGGGAAGTCCAAGCAGGAGTCTTGGCATCATAAGTCCAATGGTTTGGCGACGTAAAGTCCAAGCGTGTCTCTTGGCAGCGTAAGCCCAAATGTGTCTTAGTGGTATAGACCAGCTTAGCATGACAATAGCCGATGGAAGCACCTGAAGGCTAGCATATGGATGAACAAGTCATGGATGACTTGGAGGGATCTGATAGGCGTGAGGCTGACGGAGGTGGCTAGAAGGCTTAGGTCTAGGCTAAGGGTGGTCTAGCAAGTATAAGGGTATCATACTTGGGATTAAACCTCATGGTTGAGGTTATCAGTCGACTGGGTTTTGGACCAGTCGATTGGTCAAGTTTTTTGACACTTGGCAGCCAAGTCGACTTGTAGCAGTCGACTGTCATGAGTCGACTAGGGTTCCACTGCGGTAAAAGGCCTTGATAGTCGACTTACAGCATTGGGAATTTGACTGATGTCTTGAGCAGTCAACTACCATGAAGGGCAGTCGACTACTGGTCGAGGTTACGGGAGCATAATGCTCAGTAGTCGACTGGTCAGTTGGCTACAACCTTGGCAGTCGACTGCCAGTGTATCCGTTGGCTTGGATGTCGACGTGAATTAAGTCATTGTGAGACAACATCACTGTTGGTAGTCGACTTCCAGGTGCAAAATCAGTCCGTTGCAGGTTATAAAAGCAGCTCGAAATGGAGGATTTCGCAATGGTTCTTTGAGGCGATTTGGAGGAGATTTGTTGTTGCAATCCAGACCTTCAAGGCTCTTCTCAAGCAACTAAAAGCAAGCAATCAAAGTTTTATTGTAAAGTGATTTCCTTTACTTGTATTGTATTTCATCCTTGTATTTGCTTGTATTCCTTTTGTATTACTTTTGTAATCCTTGTACGAGGTTTCTCCACCTCTGACTTGTTGTCAAGAAGGAGTGTATTTGATTAGTGATCGTGTTTGCATCGCTAGGGCTCATTCAAGCCCAACCCGTGGAGTAGGAACCCTAAGGTTATGAACCATGTTATATCGCGTATTTTGTTGTGCTTGTATTTTGTTGTGTATTTCTATATTCTGTTGCGTACTAACAATCGTAGACAAGCACGATCGAATTTCATCAAGCATTCGTAGATGCGCCATTCATCCCCCTCTAGTGAGGTCCAATTCCTAACAAGTGGTATCAGAGACCGGTGGTTCTAAGAAGAAGAAGACGCTCCGATACCTAACAAGTGGTATCAGAACGAGGTCGTTCTTCAAGGTTTAACAACTAAGGGAGCACTCTAGAGGAAGGAAAATGACGGTTGAAGAAAGATTGGGGGATGATATCAATGTGCCGCCATCATACAAACTCTATGGAGCAAAGTATTTTGAGCTATGGGCAGTAAGGATGAAATATTTCCTTATGTACTATTAAGATAATTGGATTAGTGTGATGGTAGGGTTTGACGCTCCAAAGGACGAAGAAGGAAAAAGGCTTAAGAAGAAGAAGTGAAGCAAAGAACAACTCCGATACTACAACATAAATAACAAGGTAATCAGTATATTACTTAGTGTAATCCCTAATGATGTTTTGTGTAGATTAGGAGATTGTAAGGATGCAAAGGAGATTTGGAGCAAGCTAGCTAAGCTCCATGAAGAACCCTCAACGGCTCAAGAAATAGAGGAGCCTAAGGAATAAGAACCATCATCGGCTCAATTGGAGGAAGAGGCCGAAGAAGTAAACTCATCCTCACAAGAAAGTGAGGATTCGGAAGTTGAGATGAAGTCAACATCCAGATCGGAGGTCGAGGAGTGTTGACATCCGAGGAGGAAGAAGAGGTGGAAGAAGTAGGAGAAGCTCTACCTCTAGGATTAAGGGGGAGGAAGTTAGATCACCGGAGCTAGAGCAAGAGCAAGAAGTAGCTTCAACCTCCGGAAGAAGTGAATAATCAACTCCGACGTCGACCACCATTGACCTAGGTAACTCAAACACATGTGTTAATAATAAAATTTATATAATATATTTTGAATGTAGGGAAGCCGAACACTACAAGAGCAAGTGTTCGAAATGGGTCAAGAAGACAGCACAAGTTGTGCCAAAGGCCAATTCCCCCAACAATTGAAAATAAGGAGCACGTCATTTGCTTCAAATGTCAACAAAAAGAGCATTATAGGAGTTAATGTCCTAGGGGGAGAAAGAAGACTCAAGAGAGAGCATCATATGTAGGGGGAGCCTCCAAGGCAAAGCCTAAGATATATTTTAGTAATGAACATTCTTTAAGTCATAGGCAAAAGCATGCTAGGAGTAATCTTGATATTGTTCATAAGGAGCATGCTATAAATAATAGATTTTATTGCTTATGGGCTAAACATATCAATCTTAGAAATAAAGAGAAATTTAGGACTAATAATCCTAGAAAAATCCTATCTAGCGAGTCCATTAAGAAGGTAAAAGACCATTTAAGCATTACCCTAAAAAGGGTAGGCATATGCCTAGAAGAAATGGTAATACTCAAGATCAAATGAAAAATAAAAAATTAGGCAATTAAAAAATTAAGCAATTAGAATTAGAAAATCAAGTTTTGAGGTCAAAACTTGAGAAGCTAGAAAAGACCCTTAGGAAAATGCAAAATTAAATGCAAGGGTCAAATAGTCAAAACCTAGGGTCTAAGAGTCAAAGCCTAGGGTCTATGAGGCAAGGTCTACCTAAGGACAAGAAAGGTTTGGGTCACAAACCTATGTCCAAGAAGGTAGATAAGTCTACCTATCATAATGTTTCATTTGATTATAGAACTAAATCTAGGTCTAGGAGAGCCAAGGTTACTAGGGAGGTAATCCCTAAGGCTAACCATGACAAGTTCTTAGTGGCTAAGGTTTCGAAAAAACCAAGGAAGTCACTAAGAAGGTTACAAGGGGAGTCACCCCTAGAGTTAACCTAGGCAAGACCACAATGACCAAGGCTACCAAGCCTAGGAGGGTCATTAAAAGGGTATCTAGGGAAGTTATCCCTAAGGAATGCCTAGTAAACCCAAGGAGCTCCAATAGGTATTGGGTTCCTAAGAGCATAATCGATTCACACTAAATGGGTTAGGATGTGTTAACCTTGAGTGAATGGGTAGTTAACCCTGTTGGGAAAAATTCCGGATCTGATGTTCACAACATCACGGGCGAATACTTCGCACAACCGCAGCGAAAATAATAATTATACCGGATCCCACCAGAGATCCATGCAAAACTATATAAGTTGTTTTCTTTAATCTAGTCTAGATCTTATCTAGATGAGGAATATACCTTCAGTGCGTGCCCTTCGCAATCCCGCTTTTCCAAATGCTGTCGAATCTCAATACGGTAAGGGTAACCGTATCTCTAAAGTATCTACACTGACACTCACCCGATTTGGAGTCACGTTGTACTAGCAACCCCTAGCAAAATGCCAAGATCCCTTTGGAAGAAAAAGGAGAGGAGAGATAGGGAAGAGAGAACACTTCTCTTCTTTTTGGCTTGCATGCCCAAAAAACACCAAAAGCCACACTCCAACTTGCTTTGCACGTTCAAAGCCATTTTAAGCCATTACAACCCTTGCAATTAATTCCCATTATCTCCTCATTAAGAAAACTCTTAATACCAAGACCCTTGGTATTCTCCTTCATGAATTATCATCATGAATACCAAGGCCCTTGGTATTCCTATGCATGATTAATCAAATTAATCATGCATGATGATGAATCATCTTCCATGGTTCAACTTGAGTCTAACTCAAGTTTAACCAGTTTGAGTCTAACTCAAGTCTTGGCCATATGCTCAATTGTCCTTTTAGTCCAACTAAAAGAAACCATCTCCAAAATAGAATGTCATTTGTATGTGACCCTATAGGTTCTTGTAACGTTGGCAATGTATCTAAAACCATTTTAGATACATAAGCAATGAACAACATCTAACAATACATCATTTCTACCCAAGTTATAAGATTGTCGAGATCTGACAACCTTTTCGTGACTATTATCATGTATGACGGTGTCCTTCTATCTCTGATATCTTAGATCGATCAATGAGGCATAGACCGTGTCATCCCCTTATCGATCTTTATGTTTCTTGATCCCCAAGTAAACTCACTCAAACAAACGAGCTCAATATCTCATATTGACTCATTTGAGCATGACTATGTATTTCGTGTTCCTACTCTATCAAGAGGCCAAAGATATCACACTCGTCATATGGGAGAGATAGATCCCATCTTCATCACTCATATCTCTCCGCATAATTCGTTACATACCCAGTGATCACTGTTATAGTGCACCCTGTTACGGTGTGACATTAGACGATACCAAAGTACATAACTCCTTATGTAGGGAATCGTAGTGACTTCAGGTCTAAGGACTATTCATACCAATATTCACATGAAAAAGTATATGACACTCATATAATGATCCATGAAACTTTCTCATGGCGGGTCAATTCAGTATATATATTCTCCAATATATATACCCATGTGTCAATGTGATATCTCATATCCATGACTTGTGAGATCAAGTCATCCATTGACCTACATGCTAGTCTCAATGTATTAATATTGCCCTTGTCTATTAATACATGACTAGGAATATTAAGAATAGTATTCTCTACAGCTTCTCATAATCAATTCTACCAATTGATATACTGTAGATTTGAACCTACTATTCAAGGGCATTATTATATTTATTTTAGATGGCATATACATAAAGTAAATATAATAAACAGTCTTTGCCTTTTATTAATGAAATATGATACACATGATCCCTAATCAATCATCTCATGATTGAGACTAAGGGCTGACACTAACGAACTCAACCATAGCAAAGTTGACACTTTAGATCATTTCCAAGGTAATGGAATACTTTAGGAATGTGATTGAATTTTTATCCTAGAAGGTTTTAGGATGTGCTATATTTTGAGAATTATGGAAAATTAATCAAATTGGCACAATTAAGGTTTAGAGGTCATAGTGTGCCATTTTGGATTTTGGCACACTTGAGGGATGGGTGATAATATGACAAATTAGAATTAATCATAACAAATGGCAATAAATATTAAAATTTAGGTATTCTTATGCCTTACATCTTATTTGGCATGCCTTGATTGTCATATAACATGTCATGACATCATATCTTATTTTTATCATATAAATGTCATGATTATGCTTAGGATTTTCTTTTGTCATGTGTATTTAGATTTAATCATATGTCATGACATCATGATTATTGGCACATGTTCATTTATGCTATCATTTATGCCATAATCATCATCCATGCATTTAAGATTTATGAAAATTGATTTAAGGACAATTGGCATGACTTGAAGTCCCATGTATAAGGGAATCAAGTAGTGTTGCCTTAGAAAAATGCATGAGACCTTAGTTTAGGTTGAACAAAACCCACATCTCACATCACATTGACTTGTGTGTGTTTTCATACACCCTAGACACATGTGAGATTCTAGGAAATGAGTTAAGTTCAAGGTGCATAGTTTTTGCATCTAGAAGAACTCAAACTCATCTTTTACCATGGGTGGATCATGGGGAAAGTTATGTACAAGTCATGTGCATTAAGCCCATAAACTATGGTTCAATATAAGGTTTTAAAATCATTTTAAAAAACCTTGGTGAAGTCTATCTTTTGATAGTAATCACCATTGATGAAGTTGATACAAAGTAGGGTCAAAACATTAAAGTTTTTCTTTGCTTTTGAACTTTGTATCAAACTCAATATTTTATGGGTATTTTATTTTTCCAATATTTTTCACCCATAATGATTGACATAAGTATTATATATATGAATTTTTGTGATTTTTCATATTATGTATTATTACTTATGAATTTTCGAAAACCTTTTTTTGAAACTAAATTTCTGCATTTACATAAATCAGTCGACTGTTGACTGAAAGAGTCGACTGCCAATATTGATTTCGGGTAAACAAGGATGTTTAGCCCATGTTTCAGCTATGTTAGGCTACCCTAACTGCACCTAATCCAAGGATATGCTCTGGAAAGCATTGGAACAAGTGAAAATCCATTGGATATGGATTAGGAGAGTGTTTGGGTGTGTATCAAGTTTAAAGTGTGTGAAAGTTCAAGGTTGAACTTTTAACTTTAATTTTGATGTTTTAGTGTTCCTATAGGCTTAGGGACTCTCCAAGGACATTGTTGGTGCAATGGTCAAGGGGGAGCAAGCCTTTAGGGAAGGTTATCCATCATGGGATGATAGATGTGTTCTTCCTCATGAGGGGGAGAATTTTGAGTTTTTAGAGAAGTGAGGATTACTCCTCTTTAGTGATATGGGACTTATCACTAGGAAGAGTGATGGTATCCTAGATATTTTTGGACCAAGGGGAAGATTATAAGATCTCATTGGGATATGAGACATTGACACCCTTGGGGAGAGCCTTTTTTGATGTATGTCAAAAAGGGGGAGAATTAAGGGAAAATGGAATTCCCAATTTTGAATATTGGGAGGATTGAAATGAGTTAGTGTCCTAACTCAAAGATGTTGGTTTTTGTCAAACATCAAAAAGAGGGAGATTGTTGGTGCAATGGACCCAGGTCACGATTGACCAGACTCGAGTAGTGGTTTGATGTTAGTGTTTTGATGTTTGACATTGATGTTTGATAATGAGTTGACCATTGATTGACAATGGGTTGATTATATGGTTGACATGGGGTTGACCATATGATGGAGAAGTCCAAGTGGGACACTTGGCATGGAAAGTCCAAGTCTTGAGTACTTGGCATGGAAAGTCCAAGCATGGGTCTTGGCAAGGGAAAATCCAAGCTTGAGTCTTGGCAATTGGAAAGTCCAACATGGGTTGACATGGAAAGTCCTAGCATGGGTCTTGGCAAGGGAAAGTCCAAGCTTGAGTCTTGGAAATTGGAAAGTCCAACATGGGTTGGCAAGGAAAGTCTAAGTCATGGGTACTTGGCAATTGGGAAGTCCAAGGGTTGATATTGGCGGCGTAAAGTCCAAGTGGGAGTCTTGGCAGCATAAGTCCAATGGTTTCACGGCGTAAAGTTCAAGCGTGTGTCTTGGCAGCGTAAGCCCAAATGTGCCTTGGCGGTATAGTCCAGCATAGCATGACAATAGCCGATGGGAGCACCTGAAGGCTAGCGTATCAATGAACAAGTTATGGATGACTTGGAGGGATCCGATAGGTGTGAGGCTGACGGAGGTGGATAGAAGGCTTAGGTATAGGCTAAGGGTGGTCTAGCAAGTATGAGGGTATCATCTTGGGGTTAAACCTCATGGTTGAGATTATCAGTCAACCGGGACTCTGGACCAGTCGATTGGTTAAGTGTTTTGACACTTGGCAGCCGAGTCGACTTGTAGTAGTCGACTGGGATTATGAACAGTCGACTATCATGAGTCGACTAGGGTTTGATTGTGGCAAAAAGCCTTGGCAGTCGACTGATGGCTTGAGCAGTCGACTGCCATGGAGGGCAATCGACTGCCATGGAGGGCAATCGACTGTTGGTTGAGGTTGCGAGAGCAGAACGCTCGGTAGTCGACTGGTCAGTCGGCTATGACCTTGGCAATTGACTGATGGGTAATGGCAGTTGACTGCCAGTGTATCCGTTGGCTTGGATGTCGATGTGGATTAAGTCGTTGTGAGACAACGATACTGTTGGTAGTCGACTAGGGCCTTATTGCAGTCGACTGCTAGGCGCGAAATCAACCCGTTGAAGGATATAAAAGTAGCTTGAAATGGAGGATTTTGCAATGGTTCTTTGAGGCAATTTGAAGGTATTGTTGTATTCCAGACCTTCAAGGCTCTTTCAAGCAACCAAAAGCAAGCAATCAAAGTTTTCTTGTCAAGTGATTTCCTTTACTTGTATTGCATTTCATCCTTGTATTTGCTTGTATTCCTTTTGTATTACTTTTGTAATCCTTGTACGAGGTTTCTCTGCCCCTGACTTGTTGTCGAGAAGGAGTGTATTTGATTAGTGGTCGTGTTTGGATCGCTAGGGCTCATTCAAGCTCAACCCGTGGAGTAAGAACCCTAAGGTTTTGAACCACGTTATATCGTGTGTTTTGTTGTGCTTGTATTTTTTTTTGTGTATTTCTATATTCCATTGTGTACTAACAATCGTAGACAAGCACGATCAAATTCCATCAAGCGATCGAAGATGCACCATTCACCGCCCCCCCCCCCCCCTCTAGTGACATTCAATTCCTAACATTAAGGATAAATGACATGATTTGAAGTCCCATGTATAAGGGAATCAAATAGTGTTGCCTTAGGAAATGTATGAGACCTTAGATTAGAATGAACAAAATCCACATCTCATATCACATTGACATGTGTGTGTATTAGTACACCCTAGACACATGTGAGATGCTAGGAAATGAGTTAAGTTCAAGGTGCATAGTTCTTGCATCTAGATGAACTCAAACTCATCTTATACCAGGAATGAATCATGAGAAAAGCTTATGTACAAGTCATGTGCATTAAGCCTATAAACCATGGTTCAATATAAGGTTTTAAAATCATTTCAAAATCATTTTAGAAAACCTTGGTGTAGTGTATCTTTTGATAAAAGTCACCATTGAAGAAGTTGATACAAATTAGGTCAAAAATATTGAAGTTATCAATGGTTTTGAATTTTATATCAATCTCATTATTTTATGGTTATTTTATTTTGTAAATATTTTTCAACCATAATGATTGATATAAGTTTCATGATTTTTTAAATTATGTATAATTACTTATGTATTTTTGAATTTTATTTTCTGATTTCTGTATTTGCAGAAATCAATCGATGCCATGGATGGCAGTCGACTGGTGTTAAGGGCAGTCGACTATTGACTAATAGAATTGACTGCCAGTGTTGATTTTGGGTAAACAAAGATGTTTAGCCCATGTTTCAGCTATGTTAGGTTACCCTAACTACTTCTAACCCTAGGGTATGCTTTGGAAAACATTATAAAGGGTGAAAATCCATTAGATATAGATTAGGAGAGTTATTTAGGGTGTGTATCACTATTAAGGTGTGTGAAAGTTCAAGTCTAAACTTTTGCACTTAATTACGATTGGTTAATGTTCCTATAGGCTTAGGGACTCTCCAAGGATATTATTAGTGCAATGGTCAAGGAGAAGCAAGCCTTTAGGGGGTGGTTATCTATCATGGGATGATGGATGTGTTCTTCCTCATGAGGGGGAGAATTTTGAGAATTTGAAGAGTTTGAAGGATTGCCTCTCTTTAGTGATATGAGACTTATCACTAGGAAGAGTGAAAGTTGTTGGTGCAGTAGAACCTGAGTTTTGATTATAGCAAAAGACACAAAGTTAAGCTCATATTATTATCTCACGAGCTGAATCAAGTATGCAGGAATGCTAAGCTAAGATGAAGGTTGGGCGACACCGAAAGGACTTTTGAGGGAGCCGAAGAAATCAGGTGGAGACCGGAAGCGAAGCTTCAAAGGTAAAAGGTTGAGGTAAGCTCGTGTGAGTGAGCATAAGTAAGGTCGTGTCCTCCATACGGGGATGTCCTTAGGTGACGATCCGACTAAGACATCCCATGGAAGGTCTAAGTCGAGATCAGATGGTAAATGACCATCAAATTTACTTATATTAATTGCATTTTCAAGCTAACTCCGACGATCTTAGGGTGAGGTGGCTTTTGGAGATAAGGCTTCATCTCAACGATTAGGGTTTCTCAAGGCTATAAAATAAAGGGTTCTCCACACCATTTTCATCATTCAAAAGCTCTCCAAGTGCTTCCAAAATGCTACGACACTCCGACGATCCTACGACGACGAAGCGTTGTTGAAACGATGACAACTCGAGCTCAATCTACCATTCCTCAAGTTGTCGGTAAAAGTTTCATTTTAAGTTTTATTCCAAAGTTTGTAATCTTTCTTTTTTCGGAGATTTAATTGCAACAAGAAGAGGGGGAGTGTCCCTCTATCTCGAGTTCTTGTTTTCTTGTACTTGCTTACTCCTACCTCTAACGAGGAGGAGTGTTTTTAGTGATTTGCCCTCCGTACACGGTCTAGGACTATTAGGGCCTTGGATTAGCAGTCGGAAGGCTGTGAACTAAGTAAAAACAAAATTGTCTTTACTTACTTTCCGCTGTGCACTCGTGTTTTATCGAAATGAATTCGAAAAATCGCTTATCGCTATTCACCCCTTCCCCTCTAGCACTCAAATCGATCCAACAATTGGTATCATAGCTGGGAATGCTACAATTTGGTGAAACCACCAATCTAGAAAATTTCTTACAGGTTTTTATTTTTGTTTTACGAGATTTTCGTTTAGTTTAAATTTGTTCTCCTGCACTACTAATCCAAGACAAAAGTCTTGGTACATTTTGGTTGATTTTGTTTTTGCGAGGTACTTGTTTTCCTTCTTTTGTCTAAATGGCCCATCTCGAAGGGTTTAGCACCGTCCAACCTCCGTTTTACAACGGAGACAACATCCGTTACTGGAAGGGTCGGATGGAGTGCTTTCTAAAGACCCAAATCGAGATATGGATCATAATCCAAATCAGATTCACGCTTCCTACTAATGAAGTGGGTGAATCATTGGATTACGATCAATGGACTAATGCCATGAAAAGACAAGTGGAAGCCGACGCCAAGGCGACCCGAATCTTACAATGTGGCCTGTCCAAAGAAGAACTAAATCGAGTCGGCCCCTTCATTAGCACGAAAGATCTATGGACTAAACTCGTAGAGCTACACAAAGGAACCGACGATGTAAAGGTATGTAAACATGACCTACTTTTCAATAAGTTATATAATCTTAAGATGCAGGAACACGAGACGACAATACAACTACACACCCACATTCAAGATATCGTCAATATCCTGCATGCCATCGGACAAAAGGTCAAAAATCGATACCTTATAAGGTATGCTTTAAATTTTTTCCCTAGGACTACCTTGTGGGCATCCATAGTCGATGCCTACAAGGTTTCTAAGGACCTTTCAAAAATTAGACTAGATGAATTATTTTTTGAATTTGAACTCCATGTCTAATTCGGTTCCCGAGAAAGGTATTGCCTTACTTGCAGGTTCGAAGAAGAAGCCCGCAAATAAATCACTGTCCAAGGAAGAGGACGAGTACAAGTCGGAGGTAGACCCCGAGATGAAAACCGAACTAGTAAATCTAGTTAGGAAGATGATCAAGAGCCGAAGATGACCCGCCAATCAAGGTAAATCTAAATCTAATTCTAATTTTAGATGTTTTGAATGTAACAAGTTCGGACACATCAAGTCAGAGTGTCCGAAACTCAAGAACAAAGCACCCAAGTCCAAGAAAGTGCTTAACGCTACTTGGGAAAATCGTCGGAGAAGGAAGACGACGACCTCGTCTTCATGGCCATGCCAATCGAGCCCGAACAAGAGTCTGAACTCAAGGAAGAGTCTGAGTCTGGATTTAACAATGAGTCACTATTCAAGACAAGCCACGGATTCACATCCAGTTTAAAAGGGTCACTTAAGGTAAGTCGATCTTTACTTAGCACATTATATAATGCAGTTAAATTCTTAACTAGAAAATTAGCTAAGTCCGAGTCCAAGGTCGAGACCTTAGTTGAGGAGGTTAAACTCCTTAAACACGAGGTCTCCCTAACCTCTTCGACTAGTCAAGTTCAAGAGGAAGACTCAACTCGAGTTAAAAAGCTCGAAGTTGAAAACTCACTTTTGAAAAGTTAAGTCGAAGATCTTAGGCATACGTTGGAAAGGTTTACTTTGGGATCCAAGGGACTTGACCTTTTACTTGGATCACAAAGGGCCATGTACAATAAGGTCGGACTTGGGTTTAGCTCAAATATGACAAATAAGTCGTATATGTCGATTGTAAGTTGAAATAAAAAATATGTCCAAGCATGAGTCCCTAAGACCGTTTTGATTTCTAAATTAGGATCTAACAAGTACTGGGTTCCCAAGGACCAAATCCACTATGTCGAAAGACCGAACCGATTCAATGGTCCAGGGGGAGCTAGTACAAAATTTGTTTGTGCTATTAATTAGATTTGGCATGCTTAGGTATTTTTCTTTTTATTTTTAGAATGGTTAGATAGGACCTATAACTAGTTAATTCTTGACAACATAGTACTAGGACGCGGCGAGATGATAGTACGCTAGGGAAGCGAAGTCTCGTGTGTCCAAGTTAGATAAGGCGTATCTAGCTCGGTGCACTCGACTAAGTGGAACTAGATGAAGCTACCTTGTCGTATCCTTAACTAGTTAGACCAGAAAATAATTTTAAGAAAATAAAGTTATTATTTTCTCGAACTTGGCTTTGTCTAAGGAAGTGGTTGTTGTTCCGATCAAAGAAGGCCTCTATGCCTTGCCACAACCTGGAAGTCAATTTCTTAAAAAGGTGACTTGACGAGCTTAGGGTTAAATCTGAATCTAACCCAAGGTTGACTAGTTTCGATTCATTAAAGTTAATCAAGTAAAATTGAAGTCATCTAACAAGAACGCATAAAGATAACGTATTTGATAATGTAGAAATGGGTGAGATGATCTAGGACTAATAATCTTCAACCAACCTTTAAATTCTAATATCCGATCCAACTACTATATGTGTAGGATCAATGGATGTTGGACAGTGGGTGTTCCCGACACATGATCGGGGACCAACTTAAGTTTTTAAAGCTTAGATTCAAATGACAAGGATCGGTAGCTTTCGGAAACAATGGCAAGCTCAAAATCATCGGATCAGGTGATATTGAGCTAAATTCTAATTTCACAATTCACAATGTTTTATTAGTTGAAGATTTTCAATATAATTTACTTAGTGTAAGTCAATTGTGTGATAACAACTATAAAGTTATATTCTTAGAAAATGAATGATTAATTAAAACAAATGAAGCCTCTAAAACAATACTTAAAGGAATTAGGAATAGAAACATCTACACAATTAACTTACCCAACTCCTCAACCAAGTGTCTTATGACACAACAAGAGGAATCTTGGTTGTGGCACCGATGACTTGGTCACTCGGTAAACAACCTAGGGCACAACATCAACTAACTAATCAAGAACAAACCAAAAGTATGCTTGAGCTTCTACACATGGATCTATTTGATTCTCATGAAGCCAAGTCACTTAATGGGAGTCAATTTTGCTTAGTCATAATTGACGACTATTCTAGGTTTACCTAGGTTAGGTTCCTTAAACACAAAAGTGATACCTTAGACCAACTCATCAACTTGTTTAAATTAATCGAAAACCAAAAGAACCTTAAAATTAAAAGACTTAGAAGTGATCATGATGGTGAATTCGAAAATCACAGGTTCATAGATTTTTGTAACCTAAACGGATACCAACATGAATTCTCATGTGCTAGAACCCCACAACAAAATGGCCTTGTCGAGCGTAAAAATAGAACTCTACAAGAAGCCGCTAAGACCATCTTACCTGAATATAACCTACCCGATAGGTTTTGGGTAGAAGTCGTTAGTACAACTTGTTATGTCCAAAATAGAATCCTATTGGTAAAGAGGCACCTTAAGACCTCATATGAAATCTACCATGACAAAGTACTTAACATTAAATACTTTAGGGTATTTGGATGTAAGGTACATATCCTAAACACTAAGGACTACCTAGGAAAGTTCACAACCAAAACCTCCACCAGAATCTTCCTAGGATACTCAACTACAAGTAGAGCCTATAGGGTATATAACAATGACACCCTTAAAATTGAGGAAACCATTAATGTAGTATTTGACGAAGGACATGAACCCACAAAACCCGTAGTAGAACCAACTAACGAACCAACTCATACCAGACTCGACTATGACCATGAAATCGAGTTCAATAATAATCCTAACTCGAGTCAATCTAGGGTTCAAACAAATCATCCTATCGACCAAGTGATAGGTGATCCTAATCCAAGTCAGTCTAGAATTCAATCAAATCATCCTATCAACCAAGTGATAGGTGATCCTAACCTAGGGGTTTGAACTAGAGCATCATATTGAAACCTTAGTCAAATTTCCTTGATTTCGAAAATCGAACCCAAATCAATTGAACAAGCTTTTCTTGATCCCGATTGGATTATTGCAATGCAAGAAGAGCTAGCTCAATTTACTAGGAACGAAGTTTGGGAATTAGTACCAACACCTAAAGATAAATCAATTATTGGAACAAGGTGGGTCTTCCGAAACAAACTTGATGATAAAGGTGAAGTAGTTAGAAACAAAGTGAGATTGGTCATGAAAGGGTTTAGTCAAGTAGAAGGTTTAGATTATGATGAAACCTATGCCCCCGTAGCTAGATTAGAATCCATCCGAATGTTATTGGCATATGTTGCACATCGAGGGATTAAATTATTTCAAATGGATGTCAAGTCAGCGTTTTTAAATGGACTTATTAAGGAAGAAGTGTACGTTAGTCAACCCCTAGGATTCGAAAGCCTAGACAAATCCAACCATGTCTTTAGACTCAAGAAAGCTTTATATGGACTAAAACAAGCTCCTAGTGCTTGGTATGAGAGGCTTTCTGTATACCTTAAGTCTAAAGGGTTTAGCCAAGGCTTAGTCGACCTGACCCTTTTCGTAAAAAATGTAGGCAAAGACATTTTTATAGCCCAAATCTACGTAGATGACATAATCTTTGGAACCACTAACTCAATCCTACTAAACGAGTTTATTTCACTCATGGAAAGTGAGTTTGAAATGAACTTAGTAGGAGAATTAAATTTCTTTCTAGGATTGCAAATTAAACAAACTAAGGAAGAAATCTATTTACATCAACAAAAATATGCTAAGGAATTAATTAACCGATTCGGAATGAAAAATGCTAAAATCATTAATACACCCATGGCAACAAATGTTAATATAGGAGAAGATGTAGAAGGAAAACCTATTGACCTAAAATACTATAGGAGCGCAATAGGGAGTCTCATTTACTTAACTGTGAGTCGACCCAATATATTATTCATAGTAAGTATGTGCACAAGGTTCCAAACTTGTGCCAAGGAGTTGCACCTAACATTAGTTAATTGTATCCTTAGATATCTAAAGGGCATGCTAAGCATAGGTATTTGGTATCCTAGATCTACCAAGTTTGAACTAATCGGCTACTCTGACTCGGATTATGCCGGTAGTAAACTCGATAGAAAGAGCACGAGTGGTTGCTGTCAACTTCTTGGCTCGAGTCTAGTGAGTTGGTGCAGTAGGAAGCAACACTGTGTTGCTTTATCTACCACCGAAGCCGAATACGTCGCAATGGGTGAGTGTTTGGCTCAACTTCTTTGGATGAAACACACTCTCCAAGACTTTAACTTAAACTTCAACAATATTAAAACTCACATAGATAATATTAGCTCAATCAACTTAACCAAAAAATCCTATATGCCACTCTAGGACCAAACATATAGAGGTCAAACACCACTTTATTCGAGAACATGTAGTTAACGGAAACATACAACTTGAATACGTGGAATCCAAGTCAAACCTAGCCGACCTTTTTACCAAGCCTCTACCCGAAGCTGAATTTAGTCTACTAAAATGAAAATTGGGAATGCGCGTAATAGAGTAGGATTTACAAATTTTTATATACTCTATTATTTACTTTTCATGTTAATGGAACTAGCTTAGGGTTTATCCTAGATATCATGTGCCAATAGATTTAAGGAGCCAACACATCTCACAACACATAGGACTAATGTGTTTGTGTACTTAGTCACATAGATGGGCGTGAGATGTTAGGATCTTACTCCTGATTTCAGATGTAGATCTAGTACATCGACATAAACCACGGAGTATAATTATCTAAATTAACTAACTCTAATCAAGACTTGTTGATGATTCCATATCAATCAAGTCAAATAGAGTTGAACATACAAATAGATGAGCTTATTTTTAAACTACTATTTTCAAAAATTATTTGGAACATGCTTGGACTTAAAACTAAATTCAAAAACTATGTTTTTTAAAAACCCCTCACTCTTTCTGATTTATGGCAAAAGGGGGAGAAAGTCCAAAGTTAAAGGATCAATTTTATTTTCAAATTTTACATATCTTATATCTTTTAATGTCCCAAATTAAGTAAATATTTACTTAACTTTTAAAACTTAACCTTCTTAATTAAAATAAGGGGAGAAAGGCCAAGGTTAAGAAATCAATTTTTGATCTCTTAACTTAAATTTATTTTATACACTAAGGCCAATATTAAGTAATTTTGATTACATAACCTTTTAAAGTAGCAAACATTAAGGGGGAGGGTTAAGGTTTTTTTTTAAGTACTCACATTCGGTCAAGGGGGAGGTTACCTTAAGGGGGAGTACTTGTAAAAGAGTCTTACTCATACTCCTACTTAACTTGAGAAGTTAAGAATACTTTTTCAAATTTCATATTAATGATAGTCAATTCACTTAATACATTCAATTTATTTCCTTAACTTTGTGTGGGTTTGCCATAGATCAAAAAGGGGGAAATTGTTGGTGAAGTAGGCACCTAAGTCGAACCTGAGTTTTGATTATAGCAAAAGACACAAAGTTAAGCTCATATTGTTATCTCACGAGCTGAATCAAGTATGCAAGAATGCTAAGCTAAGCTGAAGGTCGGGCGACATTGGGAGGACTTCAGAGGGAGCCGAAGAAATCAGGTGGAGACCAGAAACGAAGCTTCAAAGGTAAAAGGTTGAGGTAAGCTCGTGTGAGTGAACATAAGTAAGGTTGTGTCCTCCGTATGGGGACGTCCTTAGGCAACGATCTGACTAAGATATCCCATGGAAGGTCTAAGTCGAGATCAGATGGTAAATGACCATCAAATTTACTTATATTAACTGCATTTTTGAGCTAACTCTTCATTGCAACCGGAAACCCTAACAACAGTCGACTGTCGATTGTTGACAGTCGACTGCTAGGGTTGAGCAGTCGACTGATGTTCAAATTCCAGCTTCGAGGAGAGTCAAAACCTCATCCCCTTATCTTAGGGTGAGGTGGCTTTTGGAGATAAGGCTTCATCTCAATGATTAGGGTTTCTCAAGGCTATAAAAGAAGGGGTTCTCCACACCATTTTCATCATTCAAAAGCTCTCCAAGTGCTTTCGAAATGTTGCGAGACTCCTACGATCCTACGACGATAAAGTGCTGCCAAAATGATGACAACTCGAGCTTAATCTACAATTCCTTAAGTTGTCGGTAAAAGTTTCATTTTAAGTTTTATTCCAAAGTTTGTAATCTTTCTTTTTATGAAGCTTTAATCGTAACGAGAAGAGGGAAAGTGTCCCTCTATCTCGAGTTCTTGTTTTCTTGTACTCGCTTACTCCTACCTTTAACGAGGAGTGCTTTTAGTGATTTGTCCTCCGTACACAGTCTAGGACCGTTAGGGCCTTGGATTGGCAGTCAAAAGGTTGTGAACCAAGTAAAAACAAAATTTCCTTTACTTACTTTCCGCTGTGTACTCGTGTTTTATTGAAATGAATTCGAAAAATCGTTTAGTGCTATTCACCCCCCCCCCTCTAGCACTCAAATCGATCCAACAAAAGCATCCTAGATGTTTTTGGACTAAGGGGGAGATTGTAAGATCTCATTGGGATATGAGACATTGATACCCTTGGGGAGAGCCTTTTTTATGTATGTCAAAAAGGGGGGAAATTGATGAGAAAATTGATGGGAGAATGTGAGAATTCCCAATTTGGAAAATTGGGAGGATTGGATTGAGTTAGTGTTCTAACTCAAAGGTGTTTGGTTTTTGTCAAACATCAAAAAGGGGGAGATTGTTGGTGCAATCGACCCAGGTCACGATTGATCAGACTCGATTTTGACTCGAGTAGTGTTTTGATGTTTGAAGATGAGTTGACCATTGTTTGAGAATGGGTTGACTATATGCTTGATATGGGGTTAACTATATGATGAAGAAGTCCAAGTGGGACACTTGGCATAGAAATTCCAACATGGGTTGGCATGTAAATGTCCAAGCTTGAGTCTTGGCAATGGTAAAGTCCAAGTCATGAGTACTTGGCATGGAAAGTCCAAGCATGGGTCTTGGCAAGGGAAAGTCCAAGCTTGAGTCTTGGCAATTGGAAAGTCCAACATGGAGTTGGCATGGAAAGTCCAAGGGTGTAGTCTTAGCCATGTAAGTCCAAGTGTGTAGTCTTGACGGTGAAATTCTAAGTCATGAGTACTTGGCAATTGAGAAGTCCAAGGATTGATATTGGCAGCCTAAAGTCTAAGGGTGGAGTCTTGCTAGTATAAGTCCAATGGTTGGCGATGTAAAGTCCAAACGTGTGTCTTGGCAGTATAAGCCCAATGTACCTTGGCGGTGCAGATTAGCTTATCTTGACAATAGTCGATCGAAGCACCTAAAGGCTAGCATATGGATGAACAAGTCATGGATGACTTGGAGGGATCCAATAGGCGTGAGGATGATGGAAGTGGCTAGAAGACTTAGATCTAGGCTAAGGGTGTTCTAGCAAGTATGAGGGCATCATACTTGGGGTAAACCTCATGGTTGAGGTTTAGCAGTCGTCTAGGGTTATGGACCAATCGACTGATCAAGTGTTTGACACTTAGCAACTAAGTCGACTCTTGGCAGTCGACTAGGATTATGACTAGTCGACTGATGTGAGTCGATTGGCATTCGACTGCGGAAAGTTGCTTTGGCAGTCGACTACCAGCATTGGGTAGTCGACTAGACATGAGTAGTCAACTGCCATGGAAGGCAGTCAATTGTTGTTGGTTTTAGTCATGAGGACAGAACACTAAGTAGCCGACTGAGCAGTCAGCTATGAGCTTGAGCATTCGACTGCCAGTTTATCCATTGGCTTGAATGCCAACGTGGATCAAGTCCGTTGTGAGACAACAATACTATTGCCAGTCGACTAGGTCCTTTTGGCAGTAGACTGCCAGGTGGAAATTCAGATCGTGCAGAGGCTTAAAAGGAGCTCAACAAAGAGATTTTCTACAGTGATTTCTTGGGCGATTTGAGGCAATTTATTGGTGCAAGTCAGGGTCTTCAAGTGTGGCTCAAGCGATTAACCAAGCAAGCATTCAAAAGAGTATTTATAAAGTTCTCTTTACATCTTTTATTGTATTTCATTTGTAATTGCTTGTATTTTGTAGTATTACTTTTGTAATCACTTGTAAGAGGTTTTTCCACCTCCGTATTATTGTCGAGAAGGAGTGTTTTTGAGTAGTGTGTGTACATCACTAGAGCTCATTATCGAGCTCGCCCTGTGGAGTAGGTGTTGGGAATTGACCATCGCTAGAGGGGGGTGAATAGCGTGGGGTACGTCATTTGATGGAATTTTATCGTGTTCGTCTCTACAACACTTGTTAACGCAGCGAAAATAATAATAACGATAATGAAAGACGACAAACACAACAACAACATGCAAATATAATGTGGTTCAGAACCTTGGGGTTCCTACTCCACAGGGCGAGCTCAATAAGCTCTAGTGATGCACTCACCACTAATAAATACTCCTTTTCAGAACAATCCAGAGGCGGAGAAATCTCGTTCAAATGATTACAATAGTAATACGAAATACAACAAGAAAATACAAGTAAATATGAAAGACAAGTAAAGAAAAAAATTTACAACACTTTGTTTTGAATGCGTGCTTGTTGATCGCCTTGGACTAGCCTTGAAGGTCTAGATTGCAGCAGCAAATGCCCTCCAAATCGCCCAAGAAAATTACTACCAAATCCTCCCATCCAAGCTGCTTTTATAACCTTCGTCGGGCTGATTTTGCACCTAGCAGTCGACTGCGATAAGTCCCCAGTCGACTGCCAACAGTATCGCTGTGAAACAACGGCTTAATCCACATTGGATAAGTTCCAACGGATACACTGGCAGTCAACTGCTAGGGTCGTAGTCGATCGACGATCGGCTCAAGAGCATTCTCGCTTATAACCTTGACCGTGATGATCGCTATCCATGGAAATCATTTGCTCAAGCCATCGATCGACTACCATCCATGGCGATCAAGCGCCATCTTGTGAATTGATCGCCACCATTTCTGCGATCGAACATCGATCGACTCGAGCGATTCGGGCCATAATCCCGATTGGATCGCCACGAGTCAACTCGCGCCGAGTCAACTCGACTGCCAAGTGTCAAAATACTTGACCAATCGATTGGTCCAAAGCCCCAGCCGACTAATAACCCCAAACATGAGGTTTAATCCCAAGTATGATGCCCTCATACTTGCTAGACCACCCTTAGCCTAGACCTAAGCCTTCTAGCCACCTCTGTCAGCCTCACGCCTATCAGATCCCTCCAAGTCATCCGTGACTTATTCATTCATACGCTAGCCTTCAGGTGCTTCCATCGGCTATTGTCATGCTAATGTGGTATATCCCGCCAAGGCACATTGGGCTTATGCTGCTAAGATTACCGCTTGGATTTTACACCATCAACCATTGGACTTATGCTGCCAAGACTCTACCCTTGGACTTTACGCTGCCAATATCACCCCTTAGGCTTTCCAATTGCTAAGACTCAAGCTTCGACTTTCCCTTGCCAAGGCCCATGCTTGAACTTTCCATGCCAAGTACCCATGACTTGGACTTTCCATACCAAGTATCCATGACTTGGACTTTCCATTGCCAAGTGTCCCACTTAGACTTTCCCATGATAATCACATTGTCATACATTTTGTTGAACATCAATATCAAAACATCAATTTCAAACATCAAAACACTCTTCGAGTCAAACTCGAGTCCGGTCAATCGTGACCTGTGTCGATTGCACCAACAGTAGGAACTAGGTTTCCGAACCACATTACATCGTATGTGTGTGCTTGTATCTTTGTATTTGTGTTAGTACTATTATTCCGCTGTGCTAACAATTGTTGTAGACAATCAAGCACGAATGAATTCCATTAATGAATGAAAATGCGCCATTCACCCCCCCCCCCTAGCGCTTATCGAAGTTCCTACAACTCATACCAGTCGACTGCCCCATAAGGCAGTCGATTGTCGTTTGATTTTCCAGAAATCAGACTTTCAGAAATAAAATTTAAAAATTCATAAGGTATTATATGTTTTTTGAAAATTCATACATACATTACTTATGTCAAATACAATGAGTGAAAAATAGTTTTATATTAAAATACCCATTAATTTGCAAGAATAATACAAAGTTCTAAAGTATTGAAACCTTTAATGTTTTGTCTAACTTATTGGGAAAATTCCAGATCTGATGTTCATAACATCACGGACCAATACTTCGCACAACCGTAGTGGAAACAATAATTATAAACCGGATCCCACCAGAGATCCATGCAAAACTATATAAGTCATTTCGTACCCTACTTTTCTAGATCTTATCTAGAAGGAGAAGTATACCATCGACACTTTCTCATGGCGGGTCAATTCAGTATATATATTCTCCAATATATATACCCATGTGTCAATGTGATATCATATATCCATGACTTGTGAGATCAAGTCATCCATTGACCTACATGCTAGTCTCAATGTATTAATATTGCCCTTGTCTATTAATACTTGACTAGGAATATTAAGAATAGTATTCTCTACAAATTCTCATAATCAATTCTACTAATTGATATACTGTAGATTAGAACCTACTATTCAAGGGCATTATTATATTTATTTTAGCTGACACATGCATAAAGTAAATATAATAAACAATCTTTGTCTTTTATTAATGAAATATGATACATATGATCCCTAATTAATCATCTCATGATTGGCACTAAGGGCTGACACTAACATAACTTTGTGTCAACATTCTCAATGATGGTTCCTATCAAAAGATAGACTTCACCAAGGTTTTTTAAAATGATTTTAAAATATTTAATCATGATCTATGGGCTAGATGTACATAACTTATATATTAGCTTTCCTCATAATTTGTTCCTATGATTGAATGAGTTCTAAGTCCATATTGATGTACCATACACACACATGTCATTCTTATGGTCTTCGTGAGATGTAGATTGGTTTTCCCCTAAATCTAAGGGTCCATGCATTATTAACTAGGCATATCCATTTGATTCCTTTATCTAGGACATCAAATAATGCCACTTGTCCTTCAATTCAATTTGATTGACCTAAATGCATGAATTATGATCATGACATAAATGATTGCATAATTTAAAACATTTTCCAATAATACATGATTTCATAGCATACAAAAATTAACCTAAGTACTATCATGACATATTAAATAATCATATTAAGCATGATATCATGACATATGACAAACATAGCATGACAAGTATATGATACAAAGGTATAGAGATACCTAAATTTTAAATCTAATTGTTATTTTCTAGAATTATACCCAATTTACCATGATAAAACAATCTCCCAAGTGTACCAAAATCCAAAATGACACACTTTTGATTCTAAACCTACTTGTGCCAATTTTGATCAATTTTTCAACTTCCATAATTTCTATAGGCACATCCTAAAATCTTTTAGAATAAAATTCTAATCTCATTTCCAAGGTATCACATTACTTTGAAAATGCCCAAAAGTGTCAACTCTACCTTTGTAAGGTTAACTACCCATCCATTTAGGGTTGACACTGTAATGATACTGGAAAATAATAATAATAATAATAACCCTTGTTAATTAATAAACTACCTTATAGAATTTTTTAGGAATTTTTAGAAAAAAAATTTGGATTTAAACAGAAGTTTTATAGACATTTCATGGGGATAAAGTGGATAGGCTTTTGTAAAGTCTGTTTAGACTATCTGCTAGAGGAATTAATAGGTTTAATTAACCTATGTTATAAATACTAAACGGTTATCTCGATCCCTTCCATCTTTTCCCGATCTGTCGATTCTTTCCCCCAATCCCGATCTTCTTTTCCCCCTATTTCGGTTCTTCACCGTCACATCTTCTTCTTCTCATTCGATCCAACAACAGCAGCAGCCGCTGCCCTAGGGTCGCCTTCTCGAGTCGTAGCCCCTGTCGCCCGTCGTCACGTGGCCAGACTCCGCCGCCTGCCTTCACTCGTCACGACCTATTTTTCTGCTGTCGCCATCGCGAGCTCTTGCCTTCGACCGTCACCTCCCTTATCTTCTGATCTCCACTTACATGCCACCGACCAACCTTCGTCATGAGCAGCAGTGCCACCAGGAGCGACAGTCCCATCCTGATCCTCTTCTTCCTCGTGTTCTCATTGATGGATGTCGCCCTATAGACGGTGGCAAAGCCAGCCACACCATGAGGTGTATTCTTCAGCGAGTGTCAGCGAAGCAGTGCTCTGCTCAATGATTTTCTACACGGTGCGCATCTCTACCCTTTGTCACTAGTTTGGTTTTGTCGTCGGTTGCCTTTCCAGGTTGCGTATTGCCTCTTTCCCAAATCGCCCGATCTCTGATCGCACAACACTGAGATTGTTGCCTTCCAGTGTCGTGGCGAGTAACCAATCTGTGGTTGTCGGTCTCTTGCTCATGGCCAACATCACGACTGGAAGAACAAAGACATGGTTGTTCACAGTGGAGATGAGATCTCAGATCGGTGAATCAACCAGTTTTATTGTTCCTACAACCTTCCTTCTTAGTTGGTAAGCGATGTTTATCTTCTGTTGGTTGGATTGAGTTGGAAAAGGGTTATATCATTGGAAGTTTTTATGTTATTGCTGTTGTAGGTACTAATTGTATAGGAGTTGAGATTGAATTTGCCATAGTTTCATTGATTTGTACTGATCAGATGTTACTTTGTATCAAAAAGTTAGCTGTGGTCAATTAGAGCAGTGAGGTAAGGTTTCAGTGTCATTCTATTTCCATTAGAATAAGGATTTTAGAAGGTGTTGAATTAGCGGTACACAATCATTTGCAGGCGTGCTCTGAATTAATCTATATCTTTGAAATTTCAGAATTTAGGGGATTATTGAATTGAATGGATCTGATATCCTGATTGAGATCAAGAAGTTGTGAAGCATTGTGAGGTAAGTTTTAATTTGGTTATGTTATGGTAATAAACTACGTTGTGGTAGCATAATGGATATGGATTGACTTGTTATAGAATTGTAGCTATGAGTTAGTGTGGTGGTTAATTATAGCAAGTATGTTCATCATGGTGATAAAGCGGACATTATGTGGGATGGGTGAACGAGACCTTAGTTAATATTCATTTTGTAGACTGGAATACAAAATCGATGAAAGATTCGATTTAATCATTCGTTGTACGATAGAATTAAATTGTATTCTATATGGTGTACAGGACTTTGATGCGAGGCGAGTTTGTGGATGTGAAGACAGTTACGGTTTACATAACAGGTGGGTAATTTCCTACCCTGGTTAGGTAGCAGCTACCCTGAAGTATATAAATTCATATTATTGTCACTTTGACCTTGACTCCACTCTAGTTTTTCTGATGCTTGATACTTTTTTCCTTTGCACTTAAATACTATGTTATTGTTATTATCTATTCATTCATCTCTATTATGAATTATAGATTGTTATGGTAAGTTGACCTGTAGTGGTTTACCTATGTGTACGTAGCTAAATTCGGTTGCAAAACTGAATTGTGCAATCTAGATAAATCATCCGAGGATGAGTAGGATTCTAGAAGTAAAGTTGAGTGTCCATGTTATATTCTGATGATGTGTACATATCAACTATGGATCAGATAGTCGTGTATGGACGTGTGATTGTCGATACAACATTGCTACAGATCGATGGTCCTAGCTTGGTTGCGATCAATTGAGTATGACTCTCTGCAAGATAGAGAGTGCGTTAATAAGTCGAGTATAACTCTTTGCATGATAGAGTGTTATGATTAGTTGTGTATGACTCTCTGTAGGATAGAGAGTATGATGATCAGATTAGTATGACTCCCTGTAGAATAGAAAGTCTATGATGGATGTCTGTATGTGTGACTATGCATTCATGTCATTTACATGCATGCTGGCGACTTAGTCTCTCTTGTGGTTGAGAGGGTCGTCAGTCATCCTGCCTCCCAAGTTACTCATGGAGGAGTAACTGGTGGGAGGACTGAGTATTGTTGTGTCACACTCTACCACTATAGACGGTGGTAGTTGGAGTTGCGTGCAGTTGTCTTGCATGTGTGGCACTCGACCACTCATGGGTAGTGACTGTCGGAGTGGCCAACAGAAGGGACCCCAGTCGTGTAGCTAGCTCTTTATGCTTATATGCTACTTGACCATACTTTCCACTCGGCCACTCGAGGGTAGTGGTTGGTGTTGAGTTGGGACAGTTGTCATGTCGAGCCACCGAGGCCACACTGGGGTCGTGATAGCTTTAGGGTGAGCCGGCAAGACCATGCATTCTGCATTGCCGTGTCTTATGGCGTTTTGCATATTGCCATATATATATATGGATGATTGTGATTAATGTATATATAGATGTAGTCTATATGTATGCTTATTGTGATGTTGCAATTGTTTGTATTATGCTTGCTGCATTTTTTTGTACATCATCATACATGCCACTGCATTTGCTATATGATAGTGTGTGGGATACCTGTGTATGAGTTGGTCAGACTGTAGTATACCTTTGATCAGTATCTTGAGATGATACGGGTTGGACCCGGTTCATCGTTGTTTTTGCCATAGGATGTTAGTATTGTGGTTTATCGCTTATAGAGTTAGATTTACTCTACCATATTGTAGGTGTTGTATTATGTTACTTATACTCAGGTTGTACGAGTTGCATCATTGTCGATTTTCAGGTATGTCAGTACCTTATGGTGTTATTATTGATCAGTTTAGTTATACAGTTATGTTATGTTGTTGTATACCTGTTATATCGATAGACAACATATTGTTGACTCGCATGTGATATATATAAATTATGCATGCACTTTTATTCTTATTACCGTTGAATTTTGTACTCACCACCACAGACCCTGGGTTTCTTGCCACCTAGGTAACAGGTACTTGACTCCGTGATGGGCTTGGAGCAACGCTGACTGACAACCTCTCATCTCACTTCTGAGGGTCCCGGCTTGGTTTTATGTTTTCGTTATTTTTGGATGTTTCTTATATCGATCTGGATTTATATGATGGATGTATGTTTGACATTGTTGATGTACGCACATATTGGTGCAGGTTTTGATGATGTTTTCTTTATGTTTTGGTGTTAGTCATATCGATATGCACTGTGTGTAGTTGTTATTTTGTTTTGATAGTTTCCTCTATGTTTTGTTGTATTTGCGTTATATATGTTGTTGTGATTGTGGCCAGAAGGCCTTGTATTAATAGGATATGTTGCCACGTACAGGAAAGATGCTATCCATTTTTCTTCGGATCGACATACTCTCGGGGCGTGACAACTTTATTGGTATCAGAGCCCTAAATTCTGCGATGTCATACAATGATTTTTCATTGAGTATTGGATTCCTCGGGAGTCGATTTGTTTCGATTTTTGGTTTTGTGAGATGAGATTGACAGCAGCCTGAGCTCTAAGCAGCACGAAGTAAGAATTCTTGATAACTGATATTCTAGTTAGATATTTATCTAAACTTGTTCAACATGTGTATACAGACAGAGTTATGACACCTGTACATACTTGTAGTAGGGGTCGTCCACCGAGGCGACCAGCCGGAGTTGCCTTTAGGGTTTATACTCTTGGTTTTGTTGGCTATGCATTTAGTGTTGATAACAGGGAATAACATGTAGTATGTTGGTTATTATTCATAATCGTGGTTTGAGTTGACCACGGGAATGACCTATTGAGTATGTGAGTCTTGAACTTGTGACGAAAAGGTGAATTTCCTTTGAGAGCTGACTGATATCGAGTCAGAAGGCAAGGGTTAAGTCGTCACATTTCTTGTAGAAATCAAAGACTGTAGTCTTAGGATTTTCACTAATTATGCTAGTCAGATAATTACCAGTTGGGTAATGAACAAGACATGTAGGCTACTATTGATGCAAATAGTGGAGGGTTAGTTTATGGTATTTTATAGGGATTTTGATCCCTGAGTTTGTTGTGTTGGGTTGTATAACCTTGAAGGTACTTTTGATTATTTAACTCGTGTGATACAAAGAAAGTCAAGTTAATTGCATACCTTTATCGGGATCAAGTTGGTACTTGGTGGAAGATGCAGAAAATATCCTTCGGGGAATAATATATCACTTATCATGGTTAGTGATGTTGAGAGAGGGTATTTTCCCCGTGTTATTCCTTTGACTTATTGTCAAGGAATTCTTGAGCTTCAAGTAGGGTGATCATCGGTAATGAGAATACCATACAGAGTCATTAGACTTGCAAAGTTTACGCTTATCTAATAGCTCAAGAGTGTAAATGGATGTCTTAAGCCACCCACGGTTTATTGGCTTACATTTGGATTTGGATATCTGGATCTTTATCAAATCCTGCCGGAAGACATTGGATCGAGTCAGGAGTTTAGTAATGACTCCGTACAAGTGTTTGAGAGTTGGAGACTGATAAACAGATATTGTAGGTCAAATTATAAAAAAAATCAGAAGTCTCTGAATGTTGGATAAAAGGAGCAAGATCGGAGTCATGGATTATGAGTCGTTCCAATATGCATCTCTATTTTGACAGTTGACTTTAGTTTCTTCATAGTAGTCTTTTGCACCTATATGAGCTCAGTCATCAAGAGCAAAAGTTGGATGAGTTTACATTTTTACTCAAGAGGAGATGTAGAGGGTTGAAGGATTGATCATTTGGGGTATTGCTATAGTTTACCTTACTTGAGGATATATTGAGAGATACTGGTAAGTTTATAGGTATCTTCGTCTAGAACATTCATAGATAGGATTAGAAGGATTTCCATATTTGGATCATGTGGAGTAGTTGTATTTCCACCGACAAGTGAGATGTTAAGATGATTACTGTGATGATTATTAGAGGGTTATGATATGAAATTTGGATGTTTAGAGGTTGATTGTTGGAGACGTTATATTATATTGGGAGGGTTGACTTAGTTGATAGATTGTTGACTTGGTTGATATAATGTGGATATCTTGATATTAACTTGGATGTTATAATGTTGAAATGATGGTATAAAATGTCTCTCGGATGTGTGTATAATCCGAGAGTATTCAGATGTAGTTTCGAATGAACTCTAAGGCTTACCATTGCATAGGCAAGTGGAGTATACGATCGGAGTGATTTCGGAATAGTTTCGATACTAAAGACCTCATATCGGGAGAAAATTTCTGATGATTACTTTACCGATTGAGGTAATGATATTTTAGAGCCAAAGGTCTTTACTTATGGTGTATTGGATGAGGGCTGGTGTAAAGCACACAAAGTAGTTGAAGTTCGTGATGTAATGCAATGTCATTCATTAGTTGTGAGCATAATCAGGTTGTTTGATACCCTCAGTGATCGATTTTGCAAAGTTGGCACGGTTGATGATGCAGAGGAGGTATTTGTTGGAATGATGATTTCACTGGGGGATAATCTTATTGGTAACCGTGTTGCTAAACACTATGGAAATTGGGAGAACATAAGTTGCGATTATAGAAGGTGTTGGATGGGATATTTATCTATCCCAATATTTCTTCTAGTGAAGATCTGGAACTCTTTGTTAAAAGAGAGATGAACCTGTGAGATTATGCATCGATTATCGATGATGGAATGCAGTAGTTGTTGAAAATGAATATCCTTCGTTGTGGATAAATGATCTGTTTAGATCAGCTAAGGACACCTGTGTATACTCTAGGGTTGGTTTACGACTGAAGTGTTGATATTGTAGTGACATGATGTCATACAATTATCATTGTCGTTGTGATGATTTATATATCATCTGTTTAGAGTAAAGAGGATGCAGGTGTGTAGGGACGACAATTTCATACTTGGTATGAATTTTATGAGCTTTTGATTATGTTGTTAGAATATTTAACGAATTAGTCACCCATGGATTTGAGCATCATGTATTCTGGACACAATTGGGTCAGGTTGTGGTTGTTGGAATTGCATAACTTGGCCACTATTGATGGTGGTAGTTGGAGTTGCGTAATTTGGTCACTATTGATGGTGGTAGTTGGAGTTACACACTTGACCACCCTAGATGGTGGTTTCCTTGTATGATTTGGTTATTACTATAGATGTGGATGGAATTTTTTTGCATTACTATACCACAGACTTGTTTGACCAAGGAGGTGATGGAAATCACTTGGTCAGAAGCTTGTGAAACTAAGTTTCAGGGCCTAGATGATGATTGATGTTTGCACCAGTGTTAGCTAATCCTTTAGGTGTGGAGGGAAGGATGTTGTATGCAGATGCATCGTTTCAGGGATCGAAGCGATCCCGATGCAGTTGAATGAGGCCTATCTTAAGCTTACGATAGTTGAGGAAATGCAAAACAAGTTATCATACACATGACGTGGACTTAGTGGATGTTATCCTAATTTGTGGATGTATGGAGCAGGAATGCTCATGAGATTTTGACTAACTACTGGGAAGCTACCATAGAGTTGCTGGAAGACGAACAGTTGCAACAAGTGAGATTGGTCGCTATAGTCTCCCATGCACTACAGGGTGTGTGGTGGAGTGGATTTTGGACAGTAGATGGACTTCTCTTGTGAGAAGATAACTCCCCGTCTCTAATATGGATATGTGTTTCAAACACGCATCCAATTAAGGAAGAGTTGCTTCAGGAAGCACATCATTCGAGAATTGCTATACATCATGGTGGTACTCGGATGTACCGAGATTTGAAACGCTTATACTGGTAGAACGAAATTGAAGTGAGAGATTATTTGGAATTCAGAAAGGATATGGTATGATTTGGGGTAATCGGTGATTGACTAGACAAGTCCGTTCATTTTCTACCGAGTCGTAAGATGTATTTCGTTGGGTCACTCGACGAAATTTTACTGTAAGGAGATTTTCGATTTTCTTAGAGTATCTTGAGTATCACATCTGGTAGTGATTCGAGATTCTTCTTACGATTCCGGCAAAGTCTCCAACATGTCACGGATATAAAGCTCCACTCTGGTGTAGTTGTTCACCCGCAGTTAGGTGGTTAGACATAGTGTATTATTCAGAGTATAGAAGGTCTGTTGGGAGTATAAGAGATTGATGTTAGAGACTATATGAGAGCTGGAAAATCATATTCGAGCTCAATACCCCCACTTGTTTACTTGAGGTGCCTTACTTTTCTTGAAGTATTTGAGTTGATTAGCATGATAGTGCTTACTCGTTGTGCTTAAGTACGAAATTTAGGGACCAAATTTTTATTAGTGGGGAAGAATGTAAGATACTGGAAAAATAATAATAATAAAAAAAAACCTTTTTAATTAAGAAATTACCTTATAGAATTTTTCAAGAATTTTTAGAAATTTTTTTTTTGTATTTAAACGGAAGTTTTATGGACATTTCATAAAGATAAAGTGGATAGGGTTTTGTAATGTTTGTTTAGACTATCTGCTAGAGGAATTAATAGGTTTAATTAACCTATGTTATAAAATGCTAAATGGTTATCCCGATCCCTTCCATTATTTTCCCAATCCGTCGATTCTTCCCCCCATCCCAATCTCCTTTTCCCCCTATTTCGGTTCTTCACCATCACTTCTTCTTCTCATTCGATCCAACAGCAGCAGCCACCGCCACCCTAGGGTCGCCTTCTCAAGTCATAGCCCCTATCGCTCACCGTCATCTGGCCAGACTCTGCCGCCTGCCCTCACTCATCACGACCTATTTTTTTGTTGTTGCCATCGCGAGCTCTTGCCTTCGATCGTCGCCTCCCCTATCTTTCGATCTCCACTTGCACGCCACCGGCCAACCTTTGTCGTGAGCAGCAGTGCTGCCAGGAGCAGCAGTCTCGTCCTGATCCTCTTCTTCCTCGTGTTCTCATCGATGGATGTTGCCCTATAGACGGCGGCCAAGCCAGCCACACCGCGAGGTGTATTCTTCAGCGAGCGTCAGCGAAGCAGTGCTCTGCTCAACGATTTTCTACATGGTGCGCATCTCTACCATTTACGGGTGAGTCTTTGAAAGAAGGTCTTAACCCTCCCCCTTGATGTTTACTACTTAGGAAGAGTTTAAGTAATTAAAAATTACTTAAAGTTGGCCTTAGTATTAAAAATAAGTTTAAGTTAAGAAGATTTCTTAACTTGGCCTTTCTCCCCCTTTTTCAACTAATAGAAATCAATTTGCAAACATTAACTTTTGGCAATGAGAATATATTAAGTTACTAAGTTAGGTTATCAAAAAGTGATCCCTTAACTTTGGCCTTTTCTCCCCCTTTTGCCATAAATCGGAAAGAGTAAGGAGTTTCGAGAAATCTAGTTTTAAGTTTTAGTTTCAAGTCCAAGCATGTTCTATATAATTTTGAAAATAATATATTAAAAATAAGCTCATCTATTAAATGTTCAACTCTATTTGACTTGATTGATATGAAATGATCAACAAGCCCTGATTAAAGTTGGTTAATTTATGTAATTATACTCTGTGGTTCATGTCGATGCATTGAATCTACATCTGGAACCAGGAGTAAGTCCTAACATCTCACGCCCATCTACGTGGCTAAGTACACAAACACATTAGTCCTATATGTTGTGAGATGTATTAGCTCCTTAAATCTATAGGTGTATGATATCTTGGGTAAGCTCTAAGCTAATTCCATTTACAAGAAAAGTAAATAATCGAGTTATAATAAGTTATGATTTGTAAATCCTACTCTATTACGCACATGCCCAATTTTCGTCTGAGTAGACTAAATTCGGCTTCGGGTAGCGGCTTGGTAAACAGATCGGCTAGGTTTGACTTGGATTCCACATATTCGAGTTGAATAGTCCCGTTAGCTACATGTTCTCGAATAAAGTGGTGTTTAACTTCTATATGTTTGGTCCTAGAATGGCAAATAGGAATTTTGGTTAAGTTGATGGTGCTAATATTATCTATGTGAGTTTTAATATTGTTGAAGTTCAAGTTAAAATCTCGGAGAGTGTTCTTCATCCAAAGAAGTTGAGTCACACACTCACCCATCGCGACGTATTCATCTTCTGTGGAAGGTAAGGAAACACAGTGTTGCTTCATACTGCACCAACTCACTAGACTCGAGTCGAGAAGTTGACAACAATAACTCGTGCTTTTCCTATCGAGTTTACTACTGGCATAGTCCGAGTCGGAATAGCCGATTAGTTCGAACTCGGTAGATCTAGGGTACCAAATACCTATACTTAGTGTGCCCTTTAAATACCTAAGGATATGCTTAACTAAAGTTAGGTGAGACTCCTTAGCACAAATTTGAAACCATGCGCACATACTTACCGCAAATAAAATATCGGGTCGACTCACGGTTAAGTATAGAAGATTCTCTATCGCACTCCTATAGTATTTTAGGTCGATGGCCTTTCCTTCTAAGTCCTCTCCTATTTGACATTAGTTGTCATGAGTGTATTGATGGTTTTGGTATCTTGTATTCCAAAACGTTTAATTAATTTCCTAGTATATTTTTGTTGATGTAAATATATTCCATCCTTAGTTTGTTTAATTTGTAGTCCTAGAAAGAAACTCAATTCACCTACTAAATTCATTTCAAACTCACTTTCCATAAGTGAAATGAATTCATTTAGTAGGATCGAATTGGTTGTTCTGAAAATGATATCGTCTACGTAGATTTGGGCTATAAAGATTTCCTTACCTACGGTTTTTACGAAAAGAGTTGGATCGACTAGGCCTTGGTTAAACCCTTTTGACTTAAGATAAATTAAAAGTCTCTCGTACCACTTCGAGGAGCTTGTTTGAGTCCATAAAGAGCTTTCTTTAGTTTAAGGACCTGGTCGGGTTTATCTAGACTTTCGAATCCTGGGGGTTGACTAACGTACACTTCTTCCTTAATAAGTCCATTCAAAAACACTGACTTGACATCCATTTGAAATAATTTAAAACCTCGATGTGTAGCATATGCTAACAACATTCGGATGGATTCTAGTCTAGCTACGGGGACATAGGTTTCATCGTAATCTAATTCTTCAACTTGACTAAAACCTTTGGCGACTAACCTTGCTTTATTTCTAACTACTTCACCTTTGTCATCAAGTTTGTTTTGGAAGATCCACCTTGTTCCAATAACTTATTTATCTTTAGGTGGTGGTACTAATTCCCAAACCTCGTTCCTAGTGAATTGAGCTAGCTCTTCTTGCATTGCAATAATCCAATCGGGATCAACAAGTGCTTGTTCAATGGTTTTGGGTTTGATTTTCAAAATCAAGGAGATTTGACTAAGATTTCTATAAGATGATCTAGTTCGAACCCCTAAGCTATGATCGCCTATCACTTGGTCGATAGGATGATTCGTTTGAATCCTAATTTGACTTGGGTTAGGTTCACCTATCACTTAGTCGACAGGATGACTTGTTTGACTTGAGTTAGGATTAATACTAGACTCGATCTCAGGGTCGGAGTCGAGTCTGGTATGAGTCAGTTCACTAGTTGGTGTTGCTACGGGTTTTGTAGGTTCATGTCCTTCATCGAACACTACATTAATGGTCTCTTCAACTCTAAGGGTGTCATGGTTGTATACTGTTAGTGAAAGTCCTAGAGACGATCATGTGATGATTGTTGTATGGACTTGTTGTATCATATTCCTATATATATTTATAAAGGCATTTCTTTATGGTTATTATACTTACTTATATTGGTGCAAAATAACTAAGTATAATAGCGTCCTTAAGTAGAAGGTTCTTATCTATATCAATCGATTGGTTGAATCGATAATGAGATGATATAGAGAATACTACTCTTAATCATTCCTAGTCAAGTATTAATAATTAGGGACAATGTTAATGCGAAGAGACTAGCATGTAGGTCAACTCGATGACTTGATCTCACAAGTCATGAATATGAGATATCAAGTTGACACATGGGTATGCATTAGAGAATGTATACTGAATGACCCGCCATGAGAAAGTATCATGGATCGTTATATGAGTGTCATATACTTTCTCATATGACTATTAGTCCTTGGACCTGAAGTCACCATGGTTCCCTACATAAGGAGTTGCATACTTTGGCTTCGTCAAACGTCACCCGTAAATGGGTGGACTATAAAGGTAATTACTGGGTATGTAACAAATTATGCGGAGGGATATGAGTGATGTAGATGGGATCTATCCCTCCTATATGACGGGAGTGATATCATGATTCTGGATAGAGTGAGACCACTAAGTGCAAGGCCATGCCCAACTGAGTCAATATGAGATATTGAGCTCATTTGATTAGAGTGAGTCTACTTGGAGTTCAAGATATAGATTGCTCAGAGGACGACATGGTCTATGCCTCAATTGATCAATCTAGATGCCTAAGGATTGAGGGACATTGTCACATATTGTGAGAGTCACAATTAGTAGTCACAAAGGTGATGTTGGATCTCAACATTCTTGTAACTTGGGTAACAATGATGTGTTGCTAGATACCGCTCATTGCTTATGTTTCTAAATCTATTTAGGAGCATTGCCAATGTTACAAGAACCTATAGGGTCACACACAAAGGGCAATTAGATGAAGATTAGGTTCATATGATGGACCAAGAGGATTAGGTTCATGTGATGAACGAAATTGGTTAAGAGTATTCCAAATTAGACTAATTGAGTTGGACTCAATTTGATTCAAGTGTTGAATGAGTCTAATTTAGATTTGATTCATTGAGTCAATTTAAACTAATGAATAGAGATTCATTAAATTAAATTGACTTGAATCAAAGGTTGGATTTGATCAACCATGGGAGATAAGAGGTCAAGTTTGACTTGACTTGAGAGGGAAGATGAAGGGACAAGTTTGACTTGATCAAATGTCACTTCATGGTGACTTGGCAAAGTGGTCGGCTAATGATGATGTTTCACATCATCATGGAACATCATGGTGTGCCACCTCATGAGGAAGACCAAGAGCCATGGCTCTTGGTATTACATGGATGTATATAGCCTCATCCTTAATGTGGTCGGCCATAGGATTAGTGGTGAATTGATTTCATCTTCTTCCCTCTCCCTTCTTGCTCTCTCCCTTTCCTCCATTTCCGTGACCTCCAAGGGTGCTAGCACACTCTATGTGGTCTTCTCCACCTTTTGTCTGTGTGGATATGTTTAGAGGAGTGTTCACTTGACACTCTACGAGATCTGGCAACCATTTGGATAAGAGGGATAAGCGAAGAGCATCGCTACAAGGGTAACACTCTTCCATGTAGATCTAAAGTAGATCTAGTGTTTCTAAACATGTATATGAATTAATTTTTATTTATCTTCGCACAGATCCGTGGCCCGCTTCCAAGGTTTCCGCAACGCAAAAAGTGGTTTTTGCGACTCGGAGAGTCTAATAGTGATATCAGCGCCACGTGCGAAGCATGTAGATGTTTATTTTGTAATTTTTGTATTAGATACGAAAAATTATAGATCTGTAAGTTTTTGTAATTTTCCTAATTTTATAAATTTTTGTGAGTATTTTTCTCGTAGAATCGAAGCAACAAGTGTTTGGACACTTGTAGGCTTCAACCACCGAGAAAAACTCTCCGAAATGGCAAAGTCTCACTTTAGTTTTTTCGGACAGTGACTTAAGGCACTGTAAGATCAAAATGGGACACTCACGAGATTCATTTTGCAAGAAGGGGTACTGCCCCTAACCCCACAAGGGGCATTGTCCCACGATCGCGCCCGAAAATCACTTAGTGGGACCGTTGCAGAGATGTGACTCATAAAATTGAAAAAAAATAGGAAAATTATAAAAATTTATGTAAAATACATAATTTATAATTATGTATGATATTGTGATGGTCATGGCCCAAAAACCCCAATGTGATTGGATAAAATTATGTTGTAATTCATAATACGGTTTGCACACCGTTTTTGTGTCGTGCATGTTGTATATGATATGCGACCTGCGCGTCGTGCCTCTCTTATTATATTCCTATTGTAAATAGATTTTTAGACTCAAATGTAACTTGAGTTTCATGTTTGTAATATACAAAATGAAGCGGTGGAAGGTCCACTTGTAGACGGAGTTACGAGGAGGGTGTCGATGACACATGGCGGTCAAAGGAGGCACTTGGAGAAGCCGCTAACCCTAGGTTGACCATCCGATCTTCTCATTGGCTTGAGAAGATCGTAGTAGGACCATAACCTCATCACAAATTAATTAATTAGTATATATATATATATATATATATATATATATATTTGTTTTTTTTGCTTGTATGTATGTGATGCATGCTAGTATAGGGTAATTAATGCCTTATTTATTTTTGCTTGTATGTATGTGATGCATGCTAGTAAGGGTAATTAATGTCTTAATGCGTATATGATACACATTCACGATTAGATTAGATCTCAATCAAGTCAACTCGAAATGCCTACCAAGTTTTGATACCCATCACTACCTCGATCATTTGTTGTTGTTGAATCTGCCAAAGTAGAGCAACGCATATTATCTTGGTAGGGTGCGGAGGGACAATCTTGGTCCCGCCTATCAAAGCTTGGGTGAGAATAAGCTCAATTAGATTGAGTGAAACTAGTTAACTCAATTGGATCGGGTAAAACTATAGGCATATTCCAATGGTTGGAAAGATAGGATAAGATCACATTTACACTAAATCTTGGGCGATTTAGCCAAAGCTAACTCAAGTTCTTTTGTAAATGTGGATCTTGATCCTATAAACAAGAGTTGCATAGAGATGTAATTGGTAATTTATTACCTACCGATCATACTAAGTCTTGGGCGATTTAGCCAAAGCTAACTCAATGCGTAGTATGATATGGATCTTGTCCCGCGAGAATTATAGCTAGTTTGTATGAATCTAGTATTGTGGTTTGACCACATCCATGACTCGATTCTACAAAAGTCCTATAATTCAGTGGGAGCATCATTTAATTAAAGGCCTAATTAAATGATAAATGGAATATGATATTTACTTTCTGCATTATTTATGTTGTAGATTGTCATGTCGTCAAACACGAACACTCTCTCCCTGCGTTCTGTCCTTGAGAAGGATAAGCTCAATGGAGCTAATTTCTTGGACTGGTACAGGAATCTGAGAATCGTTCTCAAACAAGAAAGAAAATTGTACGTCCTGGAGCAGCCCATTCCGGAAGCACCTTACGCCCTTGCCACGTGGTGGCCAGAGATGCTTACAAGAAGCATCAAGATGATGCATTAGATGTGTCATGTCTCATGCTCACGACCATAAACTCTGAGCTTTAGAAGCAACATGAGTTGATGAATGCTTTTGATATGGTTGAACATCTTCGTCAACTATATCAAGGACAAGCAAGGCACGAGAGATACGAGATCTCTAAGGCACTGTTTCAGTGCAAGATGCAAGATGGGACTCCCGTAGGTCCATATGTACTCAAGATGATTGGGTACATAAAAAACCTATAGAGGTTGGTATTCCCACTTGGCTAAGAACTGGCCACTGACTTGATCTTGCAATCCTTGCCAGAAAGTTACAATCAATTTGTCATGAATTACAACATGAATGAAATTGATAAGTCACTGCCTGAGATGCTTAGCATGTTGAGAACTGTTGAGCTCAACCTTAAGAAGGCAAAGCCCAACTCCATTTTGATGGTGCAAAAGAAAAAAGGCAAGGGAAAGCCTAAAAGTAAGGGAAAGTCCCAAGCCAAGGGCAAAGGCAAGGCATTAAAACCTAAAGGAGGGGTTGCCAATGAAGGCGAATGCTACCACTGTGGTCAGACCGGTCACTAGAAGCGGAACTATAAAGGATACCTGGAAGATCTTAAAAAGAAGAGAAGTGAGACTTCTACTTCAGGTATATATGTTATAGAAGTCAATCTATTTATTTCTTCATCATGGGTATTTGATACCGGATGTGCTTCTCACATTTGTATACTAATGTACAGGCGCTGAGAAATATCAAGACATTAACGAAGGGAGAGGTAGACCTACGATTAGGCAATGGAGGAAGGGTTGCTGCTGTTATTGTAGGAACTTATTTTCTATCTCTGCCCTCTGGGCTTGTACTAGAATTAGATGAATGTTGTTATGTGTCTGCTCTCACAAAGAACATCATTTCAGTTTCTTGTTTAAACAAGAAAGACTTTTCATTTATAATAAAGAACAAATATTGTTCCATTTATTTAAATGATATGTTCTATTATAGTGCACCTCTGATGAACGAACTCTACATTCTAGACTTAGAGAGCCCCATCTATAACATAAGTACTAAAAGGTTCAAGTCAAATGAGTTGAACCAAACCTATCTCTGGCATTATCGCTTAGGTCACATAAATGAGAGTCGCTTATCCCAGCTCTATAAGGATGGGTTGCTGGACTCATTTGATTTTGAATTATATGAGACATGCGAGTCTTGCCTTCTAGGCAAGATGACCAAGCCTCCCTTTAGTGGACACAGCAAAAGAGCAATAGACTTGTTAGGACTTATACATAGTGATATATGTGGCCCTTTCAATGTTGCTGCTAGAGGTGGTTATAGGTACTTCATTATATTTACTAATGACTTCAGTAGATATGGTCATGTGTATCTGATGACACATAAGTCAGAATCCTTTGAAAATTTCAAAGAATTCAAGAATAAAGTACAAAACCAGCTTTGCAAGAGTATTAAGATACTTCGATTAGATCGAGGTGGTGAATACCTTAGCCATGAGTTTCGTGACTATCTAGCTGAGTGTGGGATTCTATCCCAACTCACTCCTCTTGGAAAACCACAGTGGAATGGTGTATTCGAAAGGAGGAATCGTACCCTATTAGATATGGTACGATCTCTGATGAGTCAAAGATCTTCCTATATCCTTTTGGGGATATGCTCTAGACACAGCAACCTTCACACTTAATCGTGTTCCATCCAAAGCTATGATAAAGATACCATATACGACATGGACAGGGAAAAATCCCAAGATATCTTTCATGAGAATTTGGGGTTGTGAGGCTTACGTTCGACGTCAAGTCTCGGACAAAATGAGACCCAAATCCGATAAGTGCTATTTTGTTGGATATCCCAAGGAAACGAAGGGATATTACTTCTACATTCCCAGTCAGCACAAAGTGTTTATGGCAAAGACTGAGGTATTTCTAGAAAGGAACTTTGTTTCTAGAAAAACTAGTGGGAGTATGTTCGATCTTGAAGAAATTCAAGATATGGACCATAGCACTGAGGTCGAGATGGAGGTTAAACAGGAACCACAAAGTGTTGTGGATGATGAGATTGTTGCACAAAGAGTTGTGGAACAATAACCTGTTCAGGTAAACCTACCTCTTCGCAAGTCTGATAGGATATGTCGTCAGCCTGAGAGATACTCATTTCTCTTGTCTGACCAAGATGACGTTATGCTCATTGAGAATGAGCCTACCTCCTATCAGGAAGCTGTGATGAGCCCAAATTCTGAGAAATGGCTTGAGGCCATGAGATTTGAGATGGAATCCATGTACACCAACCAAGTATGGACTTTGGTTGATCCACCTGAAGGCGTCAAACCCATTGGGTGTAAGTGGGTCTTTAAGAGAAAAACTGACATGGATGGACTTACGCATACCTACCTATAAGGGTCGATTGGTAGCTAAAGGTTTCAAGTAAATTTATGGTATTGACTATGATGAAACCTTTTCTCCAGTTGCGATGTTTAAGTCCATTCAGATCATGCTTGCTATTGCAGCATACCACGATTATGAGATCTGACAGATGGATGTCAAAATCACATTTCTGAATAGAAACTTGCTTGAGGATGTGTACATGACACAACCTGAGGGTTTTGTAAATCCACAGCATACTGTCAAAGTATGCAAGCTGCAAAGGTCCATTTATGAGCTAAAGTAAGCTTCTCGGAGCTAGAATCTTCGATTCGATGATGCGATCAAATAGTTTAGTTTCATTAAGAATGAAGATGAACCCTGTGTCTACAAGAGGGTTAATGGGAACACAATTGTCTTCCTTGTATTGTATGTGGATGACATACTACTGATTGTGAATGACATCCCTTCACTACAGTCTGTGAAGACTTGGCTGGGGAAGTGTTTCTCAATGAAGGACTTAGGTAAAGCAGCATGCATTCTAGGCATCAAGATCTATAGAGATAAATCTAAGAGATTGCTTGGCCTAAGTCAGAGTACATATATTGACACGGTATTACTACAGTTTGTCATGCAGAATTTCAAGAAGGGATTTCTGCCGATATCACATGATGTGAGTCTTTCGAAGACTCAAAGTCCCTCTTCTAGAGAGGAGAGAGACTCCATGGATAAGATCCCTTATGCATCTGCCATAGGATCTATCATATACGCTGTGCTATGTACTCGTCCTGATGTCTCGTATGCTTTGAGCATGATGAGCAGATACCAGTCAAATCCAGGTGAGCATCACTGGATAGCGGTCAAAAATATTCTTAAGTACTTAAGAAGGACTAAAGAATATTTCTTGATATTTGGAGGCGTTAGGGAATTAACTGTAAAGGGTTACAGTGATGCCAACTTCCAAACTGACCAGGATGATTATAGATCGCAGTCAGGGTTCGTGTTTTTCTTGAATGGTGGCGTTGTGAGCTGGAAGAGTTCGAAGCAGGACACAGTTGTTGATTCTACAATAGAGGCCAAGTATATTGTTGCATCAGAGGCAGCAAAGGAGGCAGTTTGGATCTGCAAGTTCATTACTGAGCTTGGGGTGGTTCCTAGCATAGCAAATCCTATAGAGCTCTATTGTGATAATAATTGAGCGATTGCACAAGCTAAGGAATCTCGCTCACACTACCGGATAAAACACATACTACGGCGCTTCCATCTCATTCGAGAGATTATCGATAGAGGAGATGTGAAGATTTGCAGAGTACCCACAGACGCTAACGTCGTAGATCCCTTGACCAAGGCTTTGGCATAGAAAAATCATGATGGTCACACTAGGTCATTGGATACTACAGTGATTGACACTAGTGTTAGTGGGAGATTGTTAGTGAAAGCCCTAGAGTCGATCATGTGATGATTGTTGTATGGACTTGTTGTATCATATTCCTATATATATTTATAAAGGCATTTCTTTATGGTTATTATACTTACTTGTATTGGTGCAAAATAACTAAGTATAATAGCGTCCTTGAGTAGAAGGTTCTTATCTATATCAATTGATTGGTTGAATCGATAATGAGATGATATAGAGAATAATACTCTTAATCATTCCTAGTCAAGTATTAATATTCAGGGACAATATTAATGCGAAGAGAGTAGCATATAGGTCAACTCGATGACTTGATCTCACAAGTCATGGATATGAGATATCAAATTGATACATGGGTATGCATTGAAGAATATATACTGAATGACCCACCATGAGAAAGTATCATGGACCGTTATATGAGTGTCATATACTTTCTCATGTGACCATTAGTATGACTATTAGTCCTTGGACCTGAAGTCACCATGGTTTCCTATATAAGGAGTTGCATACTTTGGCTTCGTCAAACGTCACCCGTAAATGGGTGGACTATAAAGGCGATTACTGGGTTTGTAACAAATTATGAGGAGGGATGTGAGTGATATAGATGGGATTTATCCCTCCTATATGACGGGAGTGATATCATGATTCTTGATAAAGTGAGACCACTAAGTGCATGACCTTGCCCAAATGAGTCAATATGAGATATTGAGCTCATTTGATTAGAGTGAGTGTACTTGGAGTTCAAGATATAGATTGTTTAGAGGATGACACGGTCTATACCTCAATTGATCAATCTAGATGTCAAAAATAGAGGGACATTGTCACATATTATGAGAGTTACAATTAGTAGTCACAAAGGTGATGTTGGATCTTAATATTCTTATAACTTGGATAGGAATGATGTGTTTCTAGATATCGCTCATTGTTTATGTTTCTAAATCTGTTTTGGAGCATTGCCAACGTTACAAGAACCTATAGGGTCACACAGAAAGGGCAATTAGATGGAGATTAGGTTCATATGATGGACCAAGAGGATTAGGTTCATGTGATGAACCAAATTGGATTAAGAGTAATCCAAATTAGACTAATTGAGTTGGACTCAATTTGATTCGTGTTGAATGAGTCTAATTTAGATTTGATTCATTGAGTCAATTTAAACTAATGAATAGAGATTCATTAAATTAAATTGACTTGAATCAAATGTTGGATTTGATCAACCATGGGAGATAAGAGGTCAAGTTTGACTTGACTTGAGAGGGAAGATGAGGGGTCAAGTTTGATGTGACCAAATGTCACTTCATGGTGACTTGGCAAAGTGGCCAGCCAATGATGATGTTCCACATCATCATGGACATATCATGGTGTGCCACCTCATGAGGAAGACCAAGAGCCATGACTCTTGGTATTACATGGATGTTTATAACCCCATCCTTAATGTGGTCAGCCATAGGATTAGTGGTGAATTGATTTCATCTTCTTCCCTCTCCCTTCTTGCTCTCTCCCTTTCCTCCATTGTCGTGACCTCCAAGGGTGCTAGCACACTTTAAGTGGTCTTCTCCACCTTTTGTCCATGTGGATACGTGTAGAGGAGTGTTCACTTGACACTCTACGAGATTCGACAACCGTTTGGACGAGCGGGATAAGCGAAGGGCATCGCTACAAGGGTAACACTCTTCCATGTAGATATAAAGTAAATCTAGTGTTTCTAAACATGTACATGAATTAATTTTTATTTATCTTTGCACAGATCCGTGGTCAGCTTCCGAGGTTTCCACAACGCAAAAAGCTATTTTAGCGGTTCGGAGAGTCTAACATATACCCTATAGGCTCTACTTGTAGTCAAGTATCCTAAGAAGATTCCGGTAGAGGTTTTAGAGGTGAACTTTCCTAGGTGATCCTTAGTGTTCAAGATATGTACCTTACATCAAAATATCCTAAAGTACTTGATGTTAGGTACTTTGTCGTGATAGATTTCGTACGAGGTCTTAAGGTGCCTCTTTACCAAAAGGATCCTATTTTGGATATAGCAAGCCGTACTAATGGCTTCTGCCCAAAACCTGTTAGGGAGGTTATATTCGTTTAGCATTGTCCTAGCTGCTTCTTGTAGGGTTCTATTTTTACGTTCGACTAGGTCGTTTTGTTGTGGGGTTCTAGGACATGAGAATTCATGGTGATATCCGTTTAGGTTACAGAAATCTGTAAACCTGTGATTTTCGAATTCACCACTATGATCGCTCCTAAGTCTTTTAACTTTAAAGTTCTTTTGATTTTCGATTAGTTTAAACAAGTTGATGAGTTGATCTAGGGTATCACTTTTATATTTGATGAACCTAACCCAGGTAAATCTAGAATAGTCGTCAATTATGACTAAGCAGAATTGCCTACCATTAAGTGACTTAGCTCAATGTGAATCGAATAGATCCATATGTAGGAGCTCAAGAACACTTTTGGTTCATTCTTAATTAGTTAGTTGATGTTGTGTCCTAGATTATTTACCTTGTTGACAAGCATTACAAATTTTATTGTCTAAGTTGTTGAGGTTGGGCAAACTTCTGACTAAGACACTCTAACTCATCTTGTGGACGAGTCTTGGGTGCGAGTGACCGAGTCATCAGTGCCGCAACCAAGATTCCTATTTTTGTGTCATAAGACACTTGGTTGAGGAGTTAGGTAGATTAATAGTATAGATGTTGCTATTCCTAGTTTCTTTAAAGATTGTTTTAGAGGTTTCATTTGTTTTTATTACGCATTCATTTTCTAGAAATATGACATTATAGTTACTATCACACAACTGACTTACACTAAGTAAATTATATTCAAAATTTTCAACTAGTAAAACATTTTGAATGATAAAGTTTGAGTTGAGCTCAATATCACCTGATCCGATGATTTTGAGCTTGCCGTTGTTTTCAAAGGCTACCGATCCTTGTCGTTTGAATCGAAGCTTTAAAAACTTAAGTTGATCCCTGGTTATGTGTCGGGAGCAACCACTATCCAACATCCATTGATCCTACACACAAGGTAGTTGGATAGGATATTGGAATTTAAGGGTTAGTTGAAGATTATTAGTCCTAGGTCATCTCACCCATTTCTACATGATCAAATATATTATCCTTATGTGTTCTTGTGAGATGAATTCAATTTTACTTGATTAATTTTAATGAATTGAGACTAGTCAACCTTGCGTTAGATTCAGATTTGACCCTAAGCTTATCAAGTCACCTTTTCAAGATCTTGGCTTCCAGGTCGTGGAGGACATCGTCGATTTCCAGATTTCGAAGTTGAGCATCCGCATCAACAATTCACTCCGGAGATTCGACTGAACTCCGTCAAATTCGTCGGCATTTTCGGCTCATGACTTTGCCTCATATTGATGGGGAGATTGTTTAATTACTGTATTTGATTGAGTTGTTAGCTGTTAATTCCTCTATTTGATTTCGATTAAAATGTTAGTTACGTGGTTGTTTAGTTACTCGCACTTATATTGTTTGTTGAATTGTTGCTTAGAATAGTTCGTTTTATTTACTTCCAGTTTTCAATTGTTGAGTGCAGAATTTATCTTCATCGTTATGGTTTATCTCTTTAATTTCTGTTACTAGTGTAGCTGCGTAATCTTCAAAGCCAAATCTCATTTCATTAAGAAAAAAACTTAACTCTAACATTGATTTACACCGTTACCTTCCTTGGGAGACGATTCGGGTCGTTCCCTGTGTTACTTTGGCATAGAGAAGGGTTTGGTAACTAAATTGTCAGGCTTTTCGCTTGTCAATTTTTTGGCACCGTTGCCGGGGAAGTTGTTAGAAGTGTTAGTTAGTTGTTAGAGTTGCAATAATTTCTTTTAGATATTCTTGCTTGTTTGAGCTTTCTAATCTTTTACTTTTGTGCAGTGCATGACAAGATCTTCCAGCGAGGATTTACTTGATCTTGACCCAGAAATTGATCGGACTTTTCACGCACTGCAGCGAGTACACCGGATTTCAACTACAAGTAAGAGTGCTAGTCTTGTGGGATTTAAATCGGATATGGCAAACAATCGAACACTTAGGGAGCTTGCAGCGCAGATGTTTCTTATCATTCATTGTGCATTCAGTATCCAGACCTTGATGTAGATTTTGAGCTGCGATCTGAGATCATTCATCTATTGCCCAAATTCAATGGATCAGCTGGAGAAGACCCTACCCGACACTTACAAGATTTTCATGCAGTTTGTTCCACCATGAAACCGCATGGCATCAGTGAGGAGGACATTAGCTTGAGGGCTTTTCCATTTTCATTAGTGGGAGGTGCAAAGGATTGGCTTTATGCTTTACCACTCGGATCTATCATATGTTGGGCTGAGATGAAGAGATCGTTTCTAGAGAAATTTTTTTCCAGCTTCACAGTCTGCGGCTATCAGAAGAAGTATCTGTGGAATTCAACAATTGACAGGAGAGACATTGCATGAGTATTGGGAGCGGTTCAAAAAGCTATGTACCAGTTGTCCTCATCACCAGCTCAGTGAGCAGATACTCATTCAGTCATTCTACGAGGGACTACTTCCTATGGATCATTGTATGATCGACGCAGCTAGCAGGGAAGCACTGGTAAACAAGACACCTACAGAAGCAAGGGAGCTCATCTCAATTATGGCAGCCAATGCATAGCAGTTTAGGAGTAGACTGTTGCTTATCAGAGTAGATAACCAGGAGCTTAAGACTGAATTGCAGGAGCTAACTTCTATGGTTAGACAGATAGCTCTGAAGCAGGCTCAACAACCATTGATGCAGTCTATTCAGTCGGTGAGCACCTATGGGATTTGCTCTAGTTCCATTCATTTGATTGATGTTTGCCCCATGCTACAACAAGAGGGGAGTTCTAACTTTACGGATCAGGCAGCTCCAACAAATGTTTTTCAACCAAGGTCTCAATTTTATCAGTCACAACCTGGGTACAGACAGTATGATTCCATGTCTCCCACTTACAATCTAGGATGGAGAGATCACCCAAATTTGAGGTATGGGAATGTGCATCAGCAGCAGCAGCAGTCATATCGGCCACCTCCAGCTTTTCAGAGACCGTTGGTTGTTCATCAGAATGCAACTCCAGTTAAAGCACAACAGTCTCAACCCACCAGACCAAAGTCTTCAGTGCAAAAGTTGGAGGAGCTTGTGCAGAATATGCAGCAACAAATGCAACATCAGATGCAGCAACAACAAATGCAGCAGCAGATGCAACAGCAGCAGAATCTGGAGAGACAACTTAGTTAGATAGCATCCAGTATTACGCAGTCTCAGTCACAGGGGTCCAGTCAGTTACCTTCACAAACCATTCCGAACCCTAGAGGGAATGTCAGTGTCATCATATTGTGGAGTGGTAAGACTACTTTTGACTCGGCAGCATCTGCACCAGAGTTAGTTCTAGATCCGATATGTGAGGAACAGAGAGATGCTTCACGGACCATATCGGATGTCTCAGTGTCTTTACCCTTTCCTCAGAGGCCAGTACCTTCAAGAAGAAACACTGATGCAGAAAAGGCAGAGGAACTTCAGGAGCTTGTGGACACATTTAGCAAAGTGGAAGTGAACATTCCATTATTGAGAGTCATCAAGCACATCCCAAAGTATGCCAAGTTTCTGAAGGATCTGTGCATTCATAAGAGGAAGCTTAAGGGGAATGAGTTGGTCAGCATGGGGAAAAATGTATCAAGTATGATTCAGAGATGCCTCAGAAGTGCAAGGGTCCTGGAGTATTTACCGTGCCATGTGTGATTGGAGACAACACTTTTGGAGATGTTATGCTAGACTTAGGAGCTTCTATTAATGTTATGCCTAAGACTATTTTCCAGACACTTGGTATTGGTCCACTGCAGTCCACCCGAGTTGTTTATCTGATTAACAGTTGCGCACCCAGAGGATGTATTAGTCAGGGTAAAGGAGTTAATTTTTTCAACGGATTTCTACATTTTAGATATGGAGGGAAATGCAACTTTAGGCCAACCTCCACTGATTCTTGGATGACCGTTCCTGAAGACAACAAGGACAAAAATCGATGTACATGCAGGAATGCTTACCATGGAGTTTGGCGACATAGTTGTTCAGTTCAGTATTCCAGATGCGATGAGATATTCCACTGAGGATCATTCACTTCTGAGCATTGACGTGCTGGATGAGTTAGATTGCGAGGAGGCTGAGTATTTTGACACAGATTGGGTGAGCAGGTTTTACAATGCAAATATTTCATTGGGAGATATTGGTTGTGATGTAGGTGATGCAGATGATGATGTTGGTGGCTTAGATTTACTCTGTGAGGCTATTTTTGCTGAGGAAACAAAGGTATCTATAGAGGAAGTAGATTACTAAGGGTGCTTCCAGGTATTCATTACCAAAGGATTGAATTGAAAGCATTGCCTGAGCACCTTAAGTATGCCTATTTAGGTGAGGACAAGCAAAGATCGGTCATTATTGCTAGAGATCTTGAGCCAGAACAGGAGCAGTGTCTACTAGATCTTCTCAGACAACATCAGAAGGCTATCGAGTGGACGATTGATGATATACCTGATATTAGCCCTACTCTGTGTAGGCACCGGATTTTCTTGGAGGATCAGGTAAAGACTATCTTTACGTGTCCGTTCGGAACTTTCGCATACCGACGTATGCCATTTGGGCTTTGCAATGCTCTAGGTATCTTCCAGCAGTGTATGGCAAGCATTTTTTCTGGTCTATTAGAACATTGCATAGAAGTATTCATGGATGATGTTACTGTATATGACACCTCATTTGATACTTATTTGGATAGTTTGACACAAGACTTACATAGGTGCATAGAGACTGACCTGGTATTGAATTATGAAAAATGTCATTTCATGGTTACACATGGCATAGTTTTAGGTCATATAGTCTTTAGGAAGGGTATTGAGGTAGATCCTGCGAAAATAGATACTATTTCTTTGTTATCTTACCTCGCATGCGTGCGGGAAGTGTACTTTTTCCTTGGACATGTAGGATTCTACAAGCGATTCGTCAGAAATTTCAGCAAGATGAGCCTTCCCTGGTGGATTGACATTTACCCGACTTGAGGGGAGTTTGCTCCTCTTCATTTCTTTCTTTTTGTACATACGCACTTTCCTTTCATAGTTTATTCTGCAGTTTTGTTACTTTCGTGAGTTGTGAATAATCGATTCTTCGATTTTATCGGATATCGAGTTCAATTTCGTAAGTATTCTTCTCTGAGACTTTGATATCGTAAAAGCTAGTTAAGGTTAGTTGTCAAATCTGGAGATCGATTGGACATGATTGATTATATTGATTGCATTTGGTTACTTGTGTGGTGTTGAATTTTATTTTGATAGACCAGGATTGATTATTTCATACACCTAGTGAGGATTTGAGCCTTCATGATTATTATTCGCCTTGTATGTGGGTAGCACTCATGCTTGTTAACACTTTAGAATTTGCTTTGCTCCTTATTGAGATCACATTACCATATGTTGCATGATTATGATGAAGGTCATCTTGTTAGTCCTTATTGATACTCTTATTGATACATGTGCTCTTAATGAATATACTTTTCCATGTAGATATCCATTGCTTGTCCTTTTTCTTTTCTCTTTCTTCTATGACATGTCTTATTATTCTTTTTGTTATGAGACATTTGAACCATATCATGTTGTATCTATTGCCCGAGACGGTCAAATTTAAGTGTGGGGGAGGAAATGACTGGGAGAGTCATAGTTGAGGATTTATTGTAGAAAGGCTAGATTTAAATGGTCCATGAGTGAACCATGCTTGATCACCATGGTTGGGCCATGTTTTATTTGCCTATGAGTATGTATTTGCATTGACAGACTATTAAGAAAAGAGCACGTAAAAAAAAACTGATTCAAATAGAAAGAAAAAAAAATTCTTGATGATAGAGGGTCCATAATAATAATAATAAAAGAAAGAGAAAAAAAACTGACTTGAAAAAAAATGGATATTTTTAGATGACGTGTTATTTTCTTGAATGGAGAATGTTACTTGTTGATGAGCTTTATTTATTTCTTTCTTACATGAGATGGATAAATGTGTGTATTTCTTGTGGATGAACATGGATGTGGAGAACAATAAAGGTTGTTAGTTTTGAGAATGGAAGGAGATGTGCATGGGCAATATTTCATTGAATGCAATAGGATAGAATTTCAATTGTCTTTTGTCTTCATTGCTTTCTATTTCTTATTTGTGTCATTCTTATATCTTGCGTTTGTTCTTCATTGCAATCCTTGAAAGTCCTTCTGAATCATACATTCATGTGGTTAAAGTGGTGGAGAGTAGGAAATAAGCAAGCATATAGTAGTGAAACATCTTGAGTAGCTTTGAGTGAGCTCTACTTTTGCAATGCTTATGAAAATGAGAGCCACCTTTATTGATTCGGTAAGGTTTATCATTCTTGGTCTATTTAGGATTTATGAAAGTCACCATACTTGTTAACTAATGCAAGAAGTCAGTTCATGAATGTCATGATTTTTGTGGATTGACAACCCTAAGTAACTACCTTTTTCAATTTTCATGATATCAGGAAGAATTGCTTGTGGAAAATGGATTTGATTATTCGTCGTTTTTGATACTTGTTCGAGACGAGTAAGAATAAGTGTGGGGGAATTTGATAGCTTAATTTTTATTGCGCTATTTTTGCTTATGGATTCGATATTTTAGGCTCTTTAATTGAGTAATTATTACTATTCAGTATGTTTTTGCATATTGAGTCTATTTGTGATTAATTGCGTTAATTCCTATAATTTCAGTATTTTTCACGAGTTGTATGTGATTTTATAGGAAACATAGAAAGAGAGTTTATATTAAGCGATTGCAGCCGTCGATCTGGATCAAATCAATCGCAGTCATTGGATTTGCTTGACAGCTTACTCAGGGAAAGACTTATTGTACTCATTAAACCCTAGGTCTAATGAGTGGCTAGGATGGGATCGGTTTCAATCGGACGGCTAAGGAAAAAAAAGGGGTTAAAATCAACATTTTCCCTCAATCACCGGATCGCGCGACACAGCTCTCGCTCTCACAGGGCGCAGCCGGCGACGGGGGTATTCTTCCACACAGACGAGATCCGCCGGCGCCGGTGCTGCTTCCACACGCCCGAGCGGGTAGATACGGCGCAGAGCAGTCCTCTTCCATCGCTCGACAGCGACTCAAGCAGTCGACGGCAGATTCACCGTCTTCTTCGAACGAGCGGAGAAAAGGGGAAGCTGGGGGATTCCGGCTGCTGCTCGGCCGGAGTTAGGCGTCGCCGGTCATCTTCCCATCGAGAGCCTACACCTTCCGCCTTCCACAGCCTCCACAGCCTTTCTCTTCAGCGGATTCGACGAAGAGATCAGTCCATCAGAAACTGCCGACGGGTTTTCCACACCACAGCTGCCGTATCTCCTTCTGTGGATTCACGGAGGAGTCCGCCGTCTTCTAGGTTCACCGGATTCGCGAGAACAGGAGGACATCGTCAACCATTCGCTCCGGAGATTCGATTGAACTCCGTCAAATTCGTCGGCATTTTCGGCTCATGACTTTGCCTCATATTGATGGGGAGATTGTTTAATTACTGCATTTGATTGAGTTGTTAGCTGTTAATTCCTCTATTTGATTTCGATTACAATATGTTAGTTACGTGGTTGTTTAGTTACTCGCATTTATATTGTTTGTTGAATTGTTGCTTAGAATAGTTCGTTCTATTATTTTCAGTTTTCAATTGTTGAGTGCAGAATTTATCTTCATCATTATAGTTTATCTCTTTAATTTCTGTTACTAGTGTAGTTGCGTAATCTTCAAAGCCAAATCCCATTTCATTAAGAAAAAAACATAACTCTAGCATTGATTTACACCGTTACCTTCCTTGGGAGACGATCCAGGTCGTTCCCTGTGTTACTTTGGCATAGAGAAGGGTTTGGTAACTAAATTGTCAGGCTTTTCACTTCAACCACTTTCTGATCTAACTAGTCTAGGATACGGCGAGGTAGCTTCAGCTAGTTTCACTTGGTCAAGTGAACCGAACTAGATATGTCTTATCTACCTCGATTACTCAAGACTTCGCTTTCCTAGCGTACTATCATCTCGCCACATTCTCGTACTATGTTATCAAGTATTGATGAGTTATAGTCTCTATCTAACTATTCTAAAAAGAAAAGAAAAAAAAAACTAAGCATGCAATTTCTAAGTAATAGCACAAACAAGTTTTGTACTAGCTCCTCCGAGACCATTGAATCGGTTCGGTCTTTCCACATAGTGGATTTGGTCTTTGGGAACCCAGTACTGATTAGATCCTAATTGAGAAATCAAAGTGGTCTTAGGGACCCATGCTTGGACATGTATTCTATTTCAACTTACGATTGACATATACGACTTTTTAGTCGTATTTGAGCTAAATCCAAGTCCGACCTTGTTGTACACGGCCCTTTGTGATTCAAATAAGAGGTCAAGTCCCTTGGATCCCAAAGTGAACCTTTCCAACGTGTTCCTAAGATCTTCGACTTGACTTTTCAAAAGTGAGTTCTCAACTTCGAGCTTCTCAACTCGAGTTGAGTTCTCTTCTTGAACTTGACTAGTCGAAGAGGTTAGGGAGACCTCGTGTTTAAGGAGTTTAACCTCCTCGAACAGGGTCTCGACCTTGGATTCGGACTTAGCTAACTTCCTAGTTAGAAACTTAATTGCATTATATAAAGTACTAATGAGGGACCAACTTACCTTGAGAGTATCTCTTGAACCGGATGCATATCCGTGACTTGTCTTGAATAGAGATTCATAGTTCGACTTGTCCTCGGGTTTAGATTCTTGCTTAGATTCGGACTCCTGCTCCGATTTGGTTGGTTTAGCCATAAAGATGAGGTCATCGTCTTCTTCCTCTGATACCTCTTCCCACACAGTATTGAGCGCCTTCTTGAACTTCGGTGCTTTGTTTTTGGGCTTCAGACATTCCGATTTGACATGTCCGAACCTGTTGCATTCATAACACCTAATGTTAGAACTATCTTTAGATTTACCTTCCTTGGGTTGAGTGACGGGTCATTTTCGGCTCTTAATCATCCTCCGAACTAGGTTGACTAGTTTGGTCTTCATCTCCGGATCGACCTCAGACTCGTACTCGTTTTCTTCTTCCTTCAAGGGTGGCTTACTTGTGAGCTTCTTCTTTTGACCTACAATAAGAGCTATACCTTTCTCGGATACCGAATTAGACTATTCGTGAAGTTCGAATTCTGAAAATAATTCATCTAACCTAATTTTTGATAAGTTCTTAGAGACCTTGTAGGCATCGACCATGGATGCCTACAAGGCAGTCCTAGGAAATAAATTCAAAATACACCTTATTAGGTCGTGGTTTTCGACCTTTTGTCCGGTGGCATGCAAATTATTGACGATGTCTTGTACATGGGCGTGTAATTAAGTCACCGTCTCATGTTCCTGCATTTTTAAATTATATAATTTATTAAAAAGAAGGTCCCGTTTGCATACCTTTGCTTCGTCGGTTCCTTTGTGTAATTCCACTAATTTTGTCCACAAGTCCTTTGCACTGATGAAGGGGCCGACGCGATTCAGCTCCTCCTTGAGACAAACCACATTGGAGGATTTGAGTTAACTTGACATCGGCTTCGACTTGTCTTTTTGTAACATTGGTCCATTGGTCATAATCTAAGGATTCACCCACTTCGGTAGTCAGAAGTGTGAATCCTATTTGGATGATGATCCACATCTCGATTTAGGTCTTAAGGAAGCACTCCATCTGACCCTTCCAATAACGGAAGTCATCTCCGTTGTAAAACGGAGGTCGGACGGTGCTAAAACCCTCGAGATGGGCCATTGACACAAAAAGAGCAAGTAAAAAGAAGAAATCTAGCAACGACAAAAACAAACGAAATGTACCGAGACTTGCGTCTTTGATTAGTAGTGCGGGAGAGAATTTAAATGAACCAAAAAGACTCGAAAAATTTAAAATAAATCTGTAAAATAAAACTAGATTGGTGGTTTCACCAAATTCTAGCACCCCGGGCTCTAATACCAAATGTTGGATCATTTAGAGTCGCTAGAGGGGGGGTGAATAGTGAAAGATAAAATTTCTCATTCGTTCGATTAGAAATGAGTACGCAACGGATAAAGAAAAGGAAACAAGATATTTTACTTGGTTCACAGTCTTTCGACTGCTAGTCCAAGGTCCTAGTGGTCTGAAACCACGTACGGAGGGCAAAACACTAAAGTACTCCTCCTCGTTGGAGGTAGGAGTGAAACAATTACAAGAAAACTCAGGGTAGAGGGACACTCCCCCTCTCCTCGTTACGATTAAAGCTACGAAAAATAAACTTAACAATATATGAGATGAACTTTAAAATAGAGCTTTTACCGACGACCTAATAGATGGAATTTGAAAGAAGATCTCGGGTCATCGTCGTCTTGGTAGCACTTCGTCGTAGGCTTGTCGGAGAGTCGAGGCATTGCGATAGCACTTGGAGACTTTTGGAATCACTTAGAATTGATGAAAGAAGGGTTAGAGAACACCTACTTTTATAGCCTTGGAAATCCTAGATGTTCAGATCTTCAACCAATGAGAACAAGCCTCCTAGCCCTTCAAAAATGGAGATAAGTTTTGACTCCCCTCGATGTGATCCTTGACCATCAGTCGACTGCTACCCTTACCAGTCGACTGATGACAGGTTTTCCAGCTGCAATGAAGAGTTAGCTCGAAATTACAGTTAATACAAGAAAGCTCGATGGTCATTTACCATCCAATCTCGACTCAGACCTTCCATGGGAAGTCTTGGTCGGATCGACACCTAAGGATGTCCTCGTACGGAGGACACGACCTTACTTACACTCACCCACACGAGCTTACCTTTACCTTTGAAGCTTCGCTTCCGGTCTTCACCTGAGTTCTACGGCTCCCTCCGAAGTCCTCCCGGTGTCACCCGACCACCACAGCTATCCTCTGGGTATCGCTGACCTTCAGCTTTAGCTTAGCAATTCTACACACTTGATTCAGCTCGTGAGATAACAAAATGAGTTTAACTTTGTATCGTTTGCTATAATCAAAACTCAGGTTCGACTTAGGTGCCCATTGCACCAACAATCTCTCCCTTTTTGATCTATGACAAACTCATACAAAGTTAAGGAAATAATATGCATGAAGAATTAAAAATTAAGTAGGAGTAATAGAGACTTTCTTTCAAGTAATCCCCCTTGATGAAACCTCCCCCTTGACCGAGGGTGAGTCTTTGAAAGAAGGTCTTAACCCTCCCCCTTGATGTTTGCTACTTAGGAAGAGTTTAAGTAATTAACAATTACTTAAAGTTGGCCTTAGTATTAAAAATAAGTTTAAGTTAAGAAGATTTCTTAACTTGACCTTTCTCCCCCTTTTTCAACTAATAGAAATAAATTTGCAAACATTATATTAAGTAAAACATTAACTTTTGGTCATGAGAATATAGAATTAAGTTACTAAGTTAAGTTATCAAAAAGTGATCCCTTAACTTTGGTATTTTCTCCCCCTTTTGTCATAAATCGAAAAGAGTAGGGAGTTTTGAGAAATCTAGTTTTAAGTTTTAGTTCCAAGTCCAAGCATGTTCCATATAATTTTAAAAATAATATATTAAAAATAAGCTCATCTATTAAATGTTTAACTCTATTTGACTTGATTTATATGAAATGATTAATAAGCCCTAATTAGAGTTGGTTAATTTATGTAATTATACTCTGTGGTTCATGTCGATGCACTGAATCTACATCTGGACCAAGAGTAAGTTCTAACATCTCACGCCCATCTACGTGGCTAAGTACACAAATACATTAGTCATATGTGTTGTGAGATGTATTGACTCCTTAAATTTATAGGGGCATGATATCTAGTGTATGCCCTAAGCTAATTTCATTTACAAGAAAAGTAAATAATCGAGTTATAAAAAGTTATGATTTGTAAATCCTACTCTATTATGCACATGCCCCATTTTTGTCTGAGTAGACTAAATTCGGCTTCGGGTAGTGGCTCGGTAAACAGATCGTCTAGGTTTGACTTGGATTCCACATATTCGAGTTGAATAGTCCCGTTAGCTACATGTTCACGAATAAAGTGTTGTTTAACTTCTATAAGTTTGGTCCTAGAATGGCAAATAGGATTTTTGGTTAAGTTGATGGAGCTAATATTATCTATGTGAGTTTTAATATTGTTGAAGTTCAAGTTAAAATGTCAGAGAGTGTGCTTCATCCAAAGAAGTTGATCCACACACTCACCCATCGCGACGTATTCTGCTTCGGTGGTAGGTAAGGCAACACAATGTTGCTTCCTACTGTACCAACTCACTAGACTCGAGTCGAGAAGTTGACAATAATCACTCGTGTTTTTCCTATCGAGTTTACTACCGGCATAGTCTGAGTCGGAATAGCCGATTAGTTCAAACTCGGTAGATCTAGGGTACCAAATACCTACACTTAATGTGCCCTTTAAATACCTAAGGATACACTTAACTAAAGTTAGGTGAGAATCCTTGGCACAGATTTAAAACCTTCCACACATACTTACCACAAATAAAATATCGGATCGACTCGCGGTTAAGTATAGAAGGCTCTCTATCGCACTCCTATAGTATTTTAGGTCGATGGGCTTTCCTTCTAAGTCCTCTCCTATATTGACATTAGTTGTCATGGGTGTATTGATGGTTTTGGCATCTTGCATTCCAAAACGTTTAATTAATTTCCCAGTATATTTTTGTTGATGTAAATATATTTCATCCTTAGTTTGTTTAATTTGTAGTCCTAGAAAGAAACTCAATTCACCTACTAAATTCATTTCAAACTCACTTTCCACAACTGAAATGAATTCATTTAGTAGGATCGAATTGGTTGTTCCGAAAATGATATCGTCTACGTAGATTTGGGCTTTAAAGATTTCCTTATCTATGGTTTTTACGAAAAGAGTTGGATCGACTAGGCCTTGGTGAAACCCTTTTGACTTAAGATAAATTGAAAGTCTCTCATACCATGCTCGAGGAGCTTGTTTGAGTTTATAAAGAGCTTTCTTTATTTTAAGGACATGGTAGGGTTTATCTAGACTATCGAATCATGGGGGTTGACTAACGTGCACTTCTTCCTTAATAAGTCCATTCAAAAATGCTGACTTGACATCCATTTGAAATAATTTAAAACCTCGATGTGCAGCGTATGCTAACAACATTCGGATGGATTCTAGTCTAGCTACGGGGGCATAGGTTTCATCGTAATCTAATCCTTCGACTTGACTAAAACCTTTGGCGACTAACCTTGCTTTATTTCTAACTACTTCACCTTTGTCATCAAGTTTGTTTCGGAAGACCCACCTTATTCCAATAACTGATTTATCTTTAGGTGGTGGTACTAATTCCCAAACCTCATTCCTAGTGAATTGAGCTAGCTCTTCTTGCATTGCAATAATCTAATCGGGATCAAGAAGAGCTTGTTCAATAGTTTTGGGTTCGATTTTCGAAATCAAGGATATTTGACTAAGATTTCTATAAGATGATCTAGTTCGAATCCCTAAGCTAGGATCGCCTATCACTTGGTCGATAGGATGATTTGTTTGAATCGTAATTTGACTTGGGTTAGGGTCACCTATCACTTGGTCGACAGGATGACTCATTGGACTTGGATTAGGATTAATACTAAACTCGATCTCTGGGTCGGAGTCAAGTCTGGTATGAGTCGATTCACTAGTTGCTGTTGGATCGATATGAGCGCTAGAGGGGGGTGAATAGCGTTCGTAAAAACTTTTCTTTTTCGACGATTAAAACCAAGTACACAGCGGAAAACTAAAAGACAAACACAAGAAAGACACAAAGCTTTTTTACTTGGATCATAATCCACCGGCTGCTAATCCAAGGCCCTGCGATCCTTGATCGCTTTCGAAGGGCAATCACTAAAAGCCTCTTCCTCGTTGGAGGTAAGAGACAAGACCATTACAATGATTATAAGGCCGGTAACAACCTTACCGGTCCTTATACAAATTAAGTATAGAAAGATAATAATAATACCGACAATTAATTAGAAGATGGCACACGGTCGGAGTAGCGTTGTAGAGAGCACGAGCACTTGGGAGATTCTTCAATTTGGGTGTGAGTCCTCCCCTCCTTTTATAGATTTGCGCCTTGGAATTTGTCCCGATCCAGATCCAAAACTCATGGATCTTATCTTGAGGTGGCAGCTTATCTTATCCTGAGGTGGCGGCTTATCTTATCATGAGGTGGTGGCATCAATCTCTATCTCTTTTGATTCATTTCGACATTAGTCGACTGATCCTCTTAGCAGTCGACTGCCTTCAGTCGACTACCGACATCTCCAGTTGACTGATGTACTTGAGAATTCCTGCAATACAAGATTATCATAATAGATGCATAATGCCATGCAGTGTGACAGTCCTTTGACTGTCCGATCTCGACTTTAGTATTCCTCCGGAAGCCTTAGTCGGATCGACGCCTAGGATTGTCCTCTAACCGAGGGCGCGTCCTTACCACCGCTCCACACACGGAGCTTACCTTTGGTCCTCTTGACCTGTCGCTTAGCTTTCGGTCACCACTAAGGTTCCTCGACTCTCCGAGGTTCTCCTGGTGTTGCCCGACCGCCACGGTTTCTCAACTTGAGATTCTCCGGATATCGCTCGACCTTTGACTTAGCTTAAACACTTCCTGCACACTTAGCATATCATATGAGATAACAAAATAACTTAACTTTGAATCTTTGTCATCATCAAAACCAAGGTTCGATTATCTAGTGCCCCTGCACCAACAATCTCCCCCTTTTTGATATATGACAAACCAATTCAAAGTTAAGAGAAAATAAGCAGTAAGCATTGAACAATCATTTTTCAAAACCTCCCCCTTAACTCTAGGTGAGTTTTGAAAAACAATTACTTTTTGGGAAAGAAAAAGTAAGTAACCTCTTAACTTTATTCTCTCTCCCCCTTTGACATATATCAAAAATAACTTTATATTGGGTACATTGCCATGAAATAAAATTTTTAAACATGCTAATCAAGTTGATTTAATATGTTCAACTCCCTTTAATACTTAAGAGTTTAGGAGTTTAGGTTTCTAGATCCTGCACCAACAATGTATATCCTAGGTTAGAATGTGACCCCCTAACCTTTAACATTGTTATAAAATTTTGAGAAAGAATTAAAAAAAATATTTTAAAGGCTCATGTCTATTGGTTTTTATGCCAAACTGGAGGTAGCTAGATACTAAGTTTGTCCAACTTAAGTCTTCTCTCCCCCTTGGCATATTATCAAAAGAAGGATTTAAATTTAGAAAGTATTGGTAATTTTTTTAAAAAAATATTTTTTAACAACTTCTATAATGATTATCCAATTAGAACCTCCCTCTTAACCTAACATCCTTGTTAGACACAAGGAAGGCATATCTAGAGGGTCTCCCCTTTTGTCTGACAAACTCTTAGGACATCCTTGTTGGCCATAAGGAAGGCTCACCTAAGTGTCCAAAGGGTCTAGGTATCTAAAGTTGACCTAAGGATTTATACGTTCAGTATTGGTCAACTAACCATCATTTTAAGAAGCATAGTTGTTTTGAAAACTATGTATAACTACACACAATAATCATGGCAACCAATAAAAATAGTTTTAAGAATCTATTTATGTGTATATAAATTTTGAAATCGTTTTCAAAATCATTTTTAATTTGTTGTCCTTACCATCTCACACATTCTACATGATCAACCAAGTTATTCTTATAGGTATTGTGAGATGAATTTAATTTAATGCCTTAGAAATTAATTAATCTTGGGTTAGATTCGGATTTCACCTTTAGTTAGTTAAGTGAACATTTCAAAAGAGGGCTTCCAGGTCGTGGCGAGGCATAGGGGCCTTCTTTGATCGGAACAACGATCACTTCCTTAGACAAAGCCAACTTAGGAAATTATACACTTAATTCACTTAGGATTACGTCCTGGTCTAACTAGTTTAGGATGTGGTGAGGTAGCTTCAGTTAGTTCCACTTAGTTAAATGCACTAAGCTAGATACTCCTTATCCAACTCGGATACACTTGACTTCGTTTCCTTAACGTACTATCATCTCACCGCATCCTGATACTATATTGTCAAGATTAATTAATTATTTCCTATCTAACCATTCTATGAGAGTGAATTTAAAACTAGTATGTATGACATGACAAAATAAGCTTGATAATGATATGTATGCATGAGCAAGCTACATTCAATCAATTTAAAGAAATGGTTGTTTTCTTGGGTAGACTTTTATTTGTTCTATAGTTATAAGATACTTTATTATAATTAGGTTTACAAATTTTAGTGTCTTGATTTTTGGTTAGCTTAGACTTGTAACCCAAGTCTACATATTTATTAGTTGAATTTTTAAAAGTTGAAGGTTTAATTACTAGATTATTAATTTGTGTATAATCAAATGGTACTCTATTATAATTAATTTTATTTGTTTGATTATCTAATTTTGAATTTTTAATTAAGTTAGATTGTGAATTATTTAAAATAGGATTATTAGAATTTTTTAAAATAATATTATTAGACTTTTTCAAGATAAGATTATTAGACTTTTTAAAAGTAGAATTATTAGAATTTTTTAAGATAAGATTATTAGACTTTTTAAAAATAGAATTATTAAAATTATTAGAATTTTTTAAGGTAGAATTATTAGAATTATTCAAGATAAGATTATTAGAATTTTTAAAGGTAGAATTATTATTAGAATTATTTAAGATAAGATTGTTAGAGTTTTTGAAGGTAGAATTATTATTAGAATTATTTAAGATAAGATTGTTAGAGTTTTTAAAGGTAGAATTATTTAAGATAAAATTGTTAGAGTTTTTAAAGGTAGAATTATTATTAGAATTATTTAAATTATCTTTGGAATTTTTTAAAGTTAATTTCGATTTTTTTATGGTTGTATTTTTCAAAACAGAATTTTTTAATTCGGAATTATCTAGATTAATCAAATCTAGGATTTGATGATTCTATCCTATGGTTTGATTATTCTGATCAAGAGTTTGATTATTCTGATTAAGTCCTAGGTTGGTTTTATCTTTGACTTGATCTAGATCTATGTTGATTAAACTAAATATTTGATTAATCTCTTTATTAATTTTATCAAATGTTAGATTAATTTGATCATTTTCTTCTATGATATTATTATTATTATTATTTAAACTAATTAAATCTAAATTAATTAATTTTTTATTAGTTGAATTATTAATTATATTAATTAATTGACAACAATTACACAATTTTTCTAAATTATCAACTATTCTAAAACTCAACTTTTCAAAATTATTAACTTTACTAATCTTTTTTTCCGGACACCGATTCTTGTAGTGACCGAATCTTCCACACCCGAAGCACTTGATGTGCTCCTTGTTCTTCCGGATTCCTAGCAATGGTGTCTCCTTTGTCGTCGGTTGCGTCGTTCGAGTCTTACGAGTAGGACACTTATTTTTATAGTGTCCTCTCTCCCTACACTTAAAGCAAATAATATGAAATTTAAAATTTAAATTGACATTGTTACCTTTATGTCTTGTGGGAGACTCTTCCATGGTTTGCTCGGTCAATGATTTTCTAAAACTCGCTAAAAAAACACAAACCAAAAAGTCCCAAAACTTGGTCTTGGATTAGTAGTGCGGTAGATATTTAAAAATAAAAATAAAAAAAAGAAAAGAAAATGCTTAGGTGGTTGCAGAATCTGGCGCCAGCTCTGATACCAATTGTTGAATTGATATGAGCGCTAGAGGGGGGTGAATAGCGTTCATAAAAACTTTTCTTTTTCGATGATTAAAACCAAGTACACAGCGGAAAACTAAAAGACAAACACAAGAAAGACACAAAGCTTTTTTACTTGGTTCACAACCCACCGGCTGCTAATTCAAGGCCTTGCGATCCTTGATCACTTCCGAAGGGCAATCACTAAAAGCCTCTTCCTCATTGGAGGTAAGAGACAAGATGATTACAATGATTATAAGGCCGGTAACAACCTTACCGGTCCTTATACAAATTAAGTACAGAAAGATAATAATAATACCGACAATTAATTAGAAGATGGCGCACGGTCGGAGTAGCGTTGTAGAGAGCACGAGCACTTGGGAGATTCTTCAATTTGGGTGTGAGTCCTCCCCTCCTTTTATAGATTTGCACCTTGGAATTTGTCCTGATCCAGATCCAAAACTCATGGATCTTATCTTGAGGTGACAGCTTATCTTATCCTGAGGTGGCGGCTTATCTTATCTTGAGGTGGTGGCATCAATCTCTATCTCTTTAACCTTGTGCCGGTGATTACATCATCGATCGTGATCCTCTTAGCGATCGCTTTCCTGATCGACTACACATCTCGATTGATCGATGTACTTGAGAATTCCTGCAATACAAGATTAGCATAATAGATGCATAATGCCATGCAGTGTGACAGTCCTTTGACTGTCTGATCTCGACTTCAGCATTCCTCCGGAAGCCTTAGTCGGATCGACGCCTAGGATTGTCCTCTAACCGAGGGCGCGTCCTTACTACCGCTCCACACACGGAGCTTACCTTTGGTCCTCTTGACCTGTCGCTTAGCTTTCGGTCACCACTAAGGTTCCTCGACTCCCCGAGGTTCTCCTGGTGTTGCCCGACCACCACGGTTTCTCAACTTGAGATTCTCCGGATATCGCTCGACCTTTGACTTAGCTTAAACACTTCCTGTACACTTAGCATATCATATGAGATAATAAAATAACTTAACTTTAAATCTTTGTCATCATCAAAACCAAGGTTCGATTATCTAGTGCCCCTGCACCAACAGTTGCTGTTGCTACGTGTTTTGTAGGTTTGTGTCCTTCATCAAACACTACATTAATGGTCTCTTTAACTCTAAGGGTGTCATGGTTGTATACCCTATAGGCTCTACTTGTAGTCGAGTATCCTAAGAAGATTCCGGTAGAGGTTTTGGAGGTGAACTTTCCTAGGTGATCCTTAGTGTTCAGGATATGTACCTTACATCCAAATACCCTAAAGTACTTGATGTTAGGTACTTTGTCGTGAAAGATTTCGTACAAAGTCTTAAGGTGCCTCTTTACCAAAAGGATCCTATTTTAGACATAGCAAGTCGTACTAATGACTTCTACCCAAAACCTGTCAGGGAGGTTAAATTCGTTTAGCATTGTCCTAGCAGCTTCTTGTAGGGTTCTATTTTTATGTTTGACTAGGCCATTTTGTTGTGGGGTTCTAGGACATGAGAATTCATGGTGATATCCTTTTAGGTTACAGAAATCTGTAAACCTGTGGTTTTCAAATTCACCACTATGATCACTCCTAAGTCTTTTAACTTTAAGGTTCTTTTGATTTTCGATTAGTTTAAACAAGTTGATGAGTTGATCAAGGGTATCACTTTTATATTTGATGAACCTAACCCACATAAACCTAGAATTGTCGTCAATTATTACTAAGCAGAATTGACTACCATTAAGTGACTTAGCTCCATGTGAATCGAATAGATCCATATGTAGGAGCTCAGAATACTTTTGGTTCGTTCTTGATTAGTTAGTTGATGTTGTGTCCTAGATTGTTTACCATGTTGACAAGCATTACAAATTTTATTGTCTAAGTTGTTAAGGTTGGGAAAACCTCTAACTAAGCCACTCTGACTTATCTTGTGGACGAGTCTTGGGTGCGAGTGACCGAGTCGTCGGTGCCACAACCAAGATTCCTCTTGTTGTATCTTAAAACACTTGGTTGAGGAGTTAGGTAGATTAATAGTATAAATGTTGCTATTCCTAGTTCTTTTAAGGATTGTTTTAGTGGTTTCATTTGTTTTAATTATGCATTCATTTTCTAGAAATATGACCTTATAGTTATTATCATACAACTGACTTACACTAAGTAAATTATATCCGAAATTTTCAACTAGTAAAACATTTGGAATGATAAAGTTTGAGTTGAGCTCAATATCACCTGATCCGATGATTTTGAGCTTGTCGTTGTTTCCAAAGGATACCGATCCTTGTTGCATGAATCAAAGTTTTGAAAACTTAAGTTGATCCCCGGTCATGTGTCGGGAGAAACCACTATCCGGTCATGTGTCCTACACACAAGGTAGTTGGATCGGATATTAGAATTTAAGGGTTAGTTGAAGATTATTTGTCCTAGGTCATCTCACCCATTTATACATGATCAAACATGTTATCCTTATGTGTTCTTGTGAGATGAATTCAATTTTACTTGATTAATTTTAATGAATCGAGACTAGTCAACCTTGCATTAGATTCGAATTTGACCCTAAGCTCATCAAGTCACCTTTTCAAGATATTGGCTTCTAGGTCAGAGCGAGGCACAGAGGCATTCTTTGATCGTAATGTCCATCTACCTTACAAAGCTGGCTAGCAATACGTAAACTGAACGAATGAGTCACTTAAGACCACTTCCTGGTCTAACTAGTCTAGGATACGGTGAGGTAGCTTCAGCTAGTTCCACTCGGTCAAGTGAACCGAACTAGATACGCCTTATCTACCTCGAGTACCCAAGACTTCGATTTCCTAGCATACTATCATCTCGCCGCGTCCAGGTACTATGTTATCAAGTATTGATGAGTTATAGTCTCTATCTAACCATTCTAAAAAGAAAAGAAAGAAAAAAAAACTAAACATGCAATTTCTAAATAATAGCACGAAAAAGTTTTGTACTAGCTCCCTCGTGACCATTGAAGCGGTTCGGTCTTTCCACATAGTGGATTTGGTCCTTGGGAATCCAGTACTGGTTAGATCCTAATTGAGAAATCAAAGTGGTCTTAGGGACCCATGCTTGGACATGTATTCTATTTTGACTTACGATTCACATATACGACTTGTTAGTCGTATTTGAGCTAAACCCAAGCCCGACCTTATTGTACATGGCCCTTTGTGATCCAAGTAAGAGGTCAAGTCCCTTGGATCCCAAAGTGAACCTTTCCAACGTGTTCCTAAGATCTTCGACTTGACTTTTCAAAAGTGAGTTCTCAACTTCGAGCTTTTCAACTCGAGTTGAGTCCTCCTCTTGAACTTGACTAGTCAAAGAGGTTAGGGAGACCTCGTGTTTAAGGAGTTTAACCTCCTCGAACAGGGTCTCGACCTTGGACTTGAACTTAACTAACTTCCTAGTTAGAAACTTAATTGCATTATATAAAGTACTAATGAGGGACCGACTTACCTTGAGAGTATCTCTTGAACCGGATGCATATCCGTGGCTTGTCTTGAATAGAGATTCGTAGTCCGACTCGTCCTCGGGTTCAGATTCTTGCTCAGATTCGAACTCCGACTCTGATTCGGTTGGTTTAGCCATAAATACGAGGTCATCGTCTTCTTCCTCCGATACCTCTTCCCACGTAGCATTGAGCACCTTCTTGGACTTCGGTGTTTTGTTTTTGAGCTTCGGACATTCCGATTTGACATGTCCAAACCTGTTGCATTCATAACACCTAATGTTAGAACTAGCTTTAGATTTACCTTCCTTGGGTTGAGTGATGGGTCATTTTTGGCTCTTAATCATCCTCCGAACTAGGTTCACTAGTTCGGTCTCTATCTCCGGATCGACCTCCGACTCGTACTCATCTTCTTCTTCCTTCGGGGGTGGCTTACTTGCGGGCTTCTTCTTTTGACCTACAATAAGAGCTATACCTTTCTCAGGTACCGAATTAGACTGTTTATGGAGTTCGAATTCTTAAAATAATTCATCTAACCTAATTTTTGATAAGTCCTTAGAGACCTTGTAAGCATCGACCATGGATGCCCACAAGGTAGTCCTAGGAAATGAATTCAAAACATACCTTATTAGGTCGCGGTTTTCGACCTTTTGTCCGATGGCGTGTAAATTGTTGACGATGTCTTGTACACGGGCGTGTAATTGAGTCGCCATCTCATGTTGCTGCAATTTTAAATTATATAATTTATTAAAAAGAAGGTCCCGTTTGCATACCTTTGCTTCGTCGGTTCCTTCGTGTAGTTCCACTAATTTGGTCCACAAGTCCTTTGCACTATGAAGCGGCTGACCCGATTGAGCTTCTCCTTGGACAAACCACATTGAAGGATTTGAGTCAATTTGGCGTCGACTTCGACTTGTCTTTTTGTAACATTGGTCCATTGGTCATAATCCAAGGATTCACCCACTTCGTTAGTCGGAAGTGTGAATCCTGTTTGGATGATGATTCACATCTCGATTTGGGTCTTAAGGAAGCACTCCATCCTACCTCTCCAATAACGGAAGTCATCTCCGTTGTAAAACAGAGGTCGGACATTGCTAAAACCCTCAAGATGGGCCATTGACACAAAAGAGCAAGTAAAAAGAAGAAATCTAGAAACGACAAAACAAATGAAATGTACCAAGACTTGCGTCTTGGATTAGTAGTGCGGGAGAGAATTTAAATGAACGAAAAAGACTCAAAAAATTTAAAAGAAATCTGTAAAAAAAAACTAGATTGGTGGTTTCACCAAATCCTAGCATCCCCGACTCTGATACCAAATGTTGGATCGTTTAGAGTCGCTAGAGGGGGGTGAATAGCGAAAGACAAAATTTCTCGTTTGTTCGATTAGAAATGAGTACGCAGCGGATAAAGAAAAGGAAATAATATATTTTACTTGGTTCACAGTCTTTCGACTACTAGTCCAAGGACCTAGTGGTCCGAGACCACGTACGGAGGGCAAAACACTAAAGTACTCCTCCTCGTTGGAGGTAGGAGTGAAATGATTACAAGAAAACTCGGGGTAGAGGGACACTCCCCCTCTCCTCGTTACGATTAAAGCTACGAAAAATAAACTTAACAATATATGAGATGAACTTTAAAATAGAGCTTTTACTAATGACCTAATAGATAGAAACTGAAAGAAGATCTCGGGTCATCGTCGTCTCGGTAGCACTTCGTCGTAGGCTTGTCGGAGAGTTGAGGCGTTGCGATAGCACTTGGAGGATTTTGGAATCACTTAGAATTGATGAAAGAAGGGTTAGAGAACCACTACTTTTATAGCCTTGGAAATCCTAGATGTTTAGATCTTCAACCAATGAGAACAAGCCTCCTAGCCCTTCAAAAATGGAGATAAGCTTTGACTCCCCTCGAAGTTGATCCTTGACCATCGGTCGACTGCTACCCTTACTAGTCAACTGATAGACGAATCAGTCAACTGATGGCAAGTTTTCCAGCTACAATGAAGAGTTAGCTCGAAAATACAATTAATACAAGTAAGCTCGATAGTCATTTATCATCCGATCTTGACTCAGACCTTCCATGGGAAGTCTTGGTCGGATCGACACCTAAGGATGTCCTCGTACGGAGGACACGACCTTACTTACACTCACCCACACGAGCTTACCTTTACCTTTGAAGCTTCGCTTCCGGTCTTCACCTGAGTTCTATGGCTCCCTCCGAAGTCCTCCCGGTGTCACCCGACCACCACAGCTATCCTCTGGGTATCGCTGACCTTCAGCTTTAGCTTAGCAATTCTGCACACTTGATTCAGCTCGTGAGATAACAAAATGAGTTTAACTTTGTATCGTTTGCTATAATCAAAACTCAGGTTCGACTTAGGTGCCCATTGCACCAACAATCTCTCCCTTTTTGATCTATGACAAACTCATACAAAGTTAAGGAAATAATATGCATGAAGAATTAAAAATTAAGTAGGAGTAATAGAGACTTTCTTTCAAGTAATCCCCCTTGATGAAACCTCCCCCTTGACCGAGGGTGAGTCTTTGAAAGAAGGTCTTAACCCTCCCCCTTGATGTTTGCTACTTAGGAAGAGTTTAAGTAATTAACAATTACTTAAAGTTGGCCTTAGTATTAAAAATAAGTTTAAGTTAAGAAGATTTCTTAACTTGGCCTTTCTCCCCCTTTTTCAACTAATAGAAATAAATTTGCAAACATTATGTTAAGTAAAACATTAACTTTTGGCCATGAGAATTTAGAATTAAGTTACTAAGTTAAGTTATCAAAAATTGATCCCTTAACTTTGCCTTTTCTCCCCCTTTTGCATAAATCGGAAAGAGTAGGGAGTTTTGGGAAAATCTAGTTTTAAGTTTTAGTTCCAAGTCCAAGCATGTTCCATATAATTTTGAAAATAATATATTAAAAATAAGCTCATCTATTAAATGTTCAATTCTATTTGACTTGATTGATATGAAATGATTAACAATCCCTGATTAGAGTTGGTTAATTTATGTAATTATACTCCATGGTTCATGTCGATGCACTGAATCTACATCTGGAACCAGGAGTAAGTCCTAACATCTCATACCTATCTATGTGGCTAAGTACACAAACACATTAGTCCTATGTGTTGTGAGATGTATTGACTCCTTAAATCTATAGGTGCATGATATCTAAGGTAAGCTCTAAGCTAATTCCATTTACAAGAAAAGTAAATAATCGAATTATAATAAGTTATGATTTGTAAATCCTACTCTATTATGCACATGCCCAATTTTTGTCTGAGTAGACTAAATTCGGCTTCGGCTAACGGCTCGGTAAATAGATTGGCTAGGTTTGACTTGGATTCCACATATTCGATTTGAATAGTCCCGTTAGCTACATGTTCTCGAATAAAGTGGTGTTTAACTTCTATATGTTTGATCCTAGAATGGCAAATAGGTTTTTTGGTTAAGTTGATGGTGCTAATATTATCTATGTGAGTTTTAATATTGTTGAAGTTCAAGTTAAAATCTCGGAGAGTGTGCTTCATGTAGGATATTTGAAGCCGCTAGAGAGGGGTGAATAGCATCGTGTTCGTTCGTAGATGGAATTCGATCGTTGTTGTCTCTACACTTTCGTTAGCACGCAGCGGAATAGTAATGAAAGCAATAACGAAATAAACAACAACGCAAACACAAATATTTAATTTGGTTCGGAACCGAATGGTTCCTACTCCACGGATTGGGTTCGTACGAACCCTAGCGATGCCAATCACACACCACTATGATAAACACTCATTCTTTACACAAGTCGGAGGCGGAGAAACCCCTTACAAGCAATCTTACAATAGTAAGAAACAAAAACAAGAAATTACAACAATTTATATGAAAGACAAGTAAAGAAAAACTTTACAACTCTTGCTTTTGATTGCTTGAATGCTTGGTTGTTTGATTAGCACTTGGAGACCTGATTTGCACCAACAAATCGCCCCTAAAGCTCTCAAAAACCGGATTCATTTTTCTCCATCATGAGCTCCTTTTATAGCTTCAACTTGTGCTGGAAAATGTCGATCAGTCGACTGCTCGGGACCATCAGTCAACTGATCACACTGTTGCTGTGAGACAACGGTGTAATCCACGCTAGAAAAATCCAACGGCTAGGACATCAGTCGACTGATCATACAAATCGATCGGCCCGATGAAGCATCAGACTCCATTATGTGCCCTAAAATCCGAGCATCAGTCGACTGATCACAAGATCAGTCGACTGCTCGTCCAATCAGTCGACTACTCATCTATGGCAGTCGACGTCTAGGGCAATTTCTGCAGTCAAATCCTAGTTGACTACGCCAGTCGACTGCCACATGGCATCAGTCGACTGGCACACCTCAAACATGAGGTTTTAGCCAAGTATGGTGCCCCCATACTTGCTAGACCACCCTTAGCCTAGACCTAAGCCTTCTAGCCACCTCCATCAGCCTTACGCCTCTCGGATCCCTCTAAGTCATCCATGACTTGTTCATCCATCGCGCTAGCCTTCAGGTGCTTCCATCGGCTATGTCATGCTAACAGTATCTACACCGCTAAGGCACATTGGACTTACGCCGCCAAGACTCCCGCTTGGACTTTACGCTACCAATACCAAACCCCTTGGATTTCTCACGTGCCAAGACTCAAGCTTGGACTTTCCCTTGCCAACCCATGTTGGACTTTCCATGCCAAGACCCATGCTTGGACTTTCCATAACCACATGGTCAACCCTAGTCAACCATCAAAGTCTCCCTCGAGTCCAGTTAACATAATCCGAGTTGATTGTATAAACAATCTTCCCAAATTATCAATAGACATTGATGTCAAACATCAATGTCAACTTACTTTGTCAAATATCAAAACATCTCTCGACTCAAACTCGAGTCTGGTCAATCGTGACCCGAGCCGATTGCACCAACAATCTCCCCCTTTTTGATGTTTGACAAAACAAACCTTGAGTTAGGCCCCTAACTCAAATTCCCTTACCAATTTTCTAAATTGGTAATTTAATGTTCTCCCCCTTTTTGACATACATCAAAAACAGGTTAACTCTCCAAGGAGGTCAATGTCTCATGTCCCAATGAGATCTTACAATCTCCCCCTTTGGTCCAAAAAAAAATACCTAGGATGCCTACCATCTTCCTAGTGATAAGTCTCATATCACTCAAGAGAGGCAATCCTATATGCTCTCCCAATTTCCAAATTGGGTCTCTCAAAATTTCATTTTCCTCCTCATGAGGAAAAATACCATCCATCATCCCATGATGGATACCTCCCCCTAAAGGCCTGCTCCCCCTTAACCATTGTACCAACAATGTCTTTGGGAAGTCCCTAAGCCAATAGGAACTCTAAACCATCAAAGATAAGGTTAGAAATTCAACATTGAACTTTCCAACACCTTAAATTTGATACAAACCCTAAACACCTCTCCAAATCCATATCCAATGGATTTTCACCCTTTATAATGCTTCACAAAGCATATCCTAGGGTTATGAGTGATTAGGGACCTTAACCATAGCTGAAATCGGGCTAAACAACCCTAGTTTTCCCGAAATTAGCATTGACAGTCGACTCTATCACTACAACGGATCGTGATGTACTATCGATCGCACGCGGCAATAGTCGAGTGATATCTGCTGCCAATGAGTCCAGCGCTGCCCATCACCGATCGCCAGAGGCAATGATCGATAATCAAAACCTGATTTTCATATATCAGACTTGACTTTTGGAAATTCATAAGTAATTCTACATAAATCAAAAAATCACGAAATTTGATACGTATATTACTTATCACACATACAATTGGTGAAAAATTTTAGAAAAATATTTTAACCATTAAAATAGGAGATTGGTACAAAGTTCAAAACTATTAAAACTTTAAAGTTTTTGATCTACTTTGTATCAACCTCTACAATGATGATGGCTATCAAAAGATAGACTTCACCAAGGTTTTCTAAATTGATTTTAAAATGTTTTTGAAAACCTATTTTGAACCATGGTTTATTGGCTAAATATACATAACTTGTATATTAGCTTTCCTCATGATTCTTGGTGATGATTGAAATAAGTTTTAGTTCATCTAGATGCACTATCTATGCACCTTGAACCTAACTTATTATCCTAGCATCTCACATGTATCTAGGGTGTATAAATACACATACATGTCAATGTGATGTGAGATGTGGAGTTAGGATTATTATGGCATCATGCATTTTCTAGGCAACCCTACTTGATTCCCTTATAAATGGGACTCCAAGTTATGTCATTCTTCCTTAAATCAATTTTAATCACAATAAATGCATGAATGATCATGGCATAATGATAGCAAAATAATAACACATGGCCAATGATCATGATGTCATGACATATGATATAATCTAAAAACAAACATGACATCTAAAATAATCCTAAACAATGGCATGACATGTTATATGATAAGATGAAATTTCATGTCATGATATGACAATTTTCCATAAACCAATACATTAATACAAGCACACAATCAGACACAAGTGATTTTCATAAATAAAATATTTCATTCAATTAAAAAAACTTCAATTTTTACATCCAAAATGGAGATTTGAGACGCTCAATCTCACTACAAAAACTGAAAACAAAAATCCTAACATCCTCTAGCTCTAATCATCTGCAGAAGGTGGAGGTGGAGGAGGTCAGCCGCTCAAGGTCCAGCGCATCATCTCATATATGTCGAGGCATCGCCAACGCGCCTCGCCTCGCCAGAATCTCATCCACCGAGTCCACTGCTCACCGGTACTCGAACCGCCTCCAGCTGTCCAATCCTATCTGATGGACCTGCTGCTGAGTATCTACAGGTATCTGATCATCCTCATCAGCAGCATCAGGATCCTCATAGTCCTCTGCATCCTCTCTAGGCACTAGAGGTGGCTCCCCACATGCCTTGGGCGGAGGTCGAGGTGCCAGCTCCATCTGCCCCTGTCCCATCCGCAGCTTCGCCAACGAGAAGTTACGAATCGAGCATGCACAGACACCTCAGATAGCACCCTCAGCGATCCCCTGTTAATGTTGATGCCTACTGACTCTAACCATGCAGTGATGATGTGGCCATAAGGCATATGCACTTTCTCTTGTATAGGAGATATGAAATGTACAATGCAATGAAACATGTTCAATGCAATGTTTATGTCTAGTCTATGACGCATGGCGTACAGGAGAAAGAGATGGGGAGGCCGAATCTTGGCCAGACCCCGAGTCACAATCGGAAGAAAACACCCAACAATGACCTTGTAGAGTACATTGTCAAGTGCAGATAGCTCAGTGATAGGAAATAGGTTCTGAGCTGGTGGATGAGGATGGCCAAAAACATGCTCATGCATGGAGTCCAAAGAGATATGGTCAAAGGCCTCGGGTAAAGGGGCATCAAAGGTAGGGTAGAAAATGAAGGTGTCAGCCGATGGCTTACACTCAAGAAACTCCTGCAATATAGCAGGAGTGAACTCTAAATCGCATTTTGCAACGCGAGTAGTGTAGGTAGGGTCATCGTCTACCTTCTTTAAGTTCTGATAGAACTCCTTAAGGAGATCATCGTTGATGGCATGTGTGCATAATACTATTTTTATGAGATGATAATATGCAAATATGTCCATGATGTCACTACAGTAACGTGTAAAGAAGTCCCTATCGATGTTCCTAACCAACATGGTTTGGTACAATCGTGATTCAACCTCTGGTGGGTCATTTCTACGGGATCACCTATGTGAATGTAATGCAATGACATGGAATACAAAGGCACATATGCACGATTAGATCATAGTAAGTTATAATGGAAAAATTAGGGTTTTAGAGGAGTAAGAAAGTTATACTTTGGCGTCATTTAGAGTGATGATGAGAGGGTACTCAGACACCGCTTAAAAGATCGTCGAAGCAGTGGATCGCCGGAACCCTAATCGAAGAAGAGAAATCACCGGAGAAGTGAGTGGATTAGGGCTATGAGATGCTAAAAACGTGAGTGAAATAGTTTAGCTATCAAACCTAAGGCTTGGGTGACCGGCACGGTCGAAAACATTGGTTAGAGAAGGAAGCGGCGACCGGAGAGGAGGAAGAAACGAAGGATCGACGCGTGAAGATGCCGAACCCTAGCGGTTCGGCGTTATAAAATCGCGACACCAGTCGACTGATGTGCAGCATCAGTCGACTGATCGTGGCTTATGAGCGGTTTTACCGAACCGACAATAATCGATCCGCTCAAGAATCGATCACGAGTCTTCTATGTCATGCTACAAGAATATCGGCCGATCGATGTTGCTCATCACGATCGATGCGATCACCACTGACCGGCTCGCACTCGCTCGATGATCCTCTCGCCTCAATGAACAGTACCATCACGATCGATGTATCCCATCACGATCGATGTGCAAATAGTCCATCCTCGAAACAACACTCATTGCGGATGCATCGTATCGCTACATAAAGATGATCGATCGACAATCGGGACGTATCGACTGATATCTGATTCTCAGTTCTGAAATTTTGAAAATCTCAATTTCTTTATCCAACTTATTTCATTTTCTCATGTTTAATCTTGTATATCGAATATATTGATGTTATGCTTATATTCATGTATTCGTTAATGTATTTTGATATTTTATTTCATTTTAGCAAACATTAAAATTCAATGGTTTCAAAATCCTAACATCTCACCCTTTCTAAGTGTTGAAATACACAATCAAGGTAAAAGACTTGTTTTGTGAGATGCAATCCACCCTAGACATTCCTTCCATGCAACCACATGGTGAAACACATGAAGCATGGTAAGTGCAAGACATCAAGGTGTGTGACACTTGAGTATCACTCTTGATGTACCTTCTACACTTTTAAAAACACTTCTCTTGATACATTAATTCCTAAAGTGTGCCAAAGATCAAAATGACACACTATGACCTCTAAATCTAGATTGTGCCAATTTTATTGATTTTTCATGATTTCAAAAATATATTGGCGCATCCTAAAATCTTTTAGGATACAATATCAAACCTATTTCCAAGGTATCCAAAACCTTGAAAATAACCTAACATGTCAACTTTGCTATGGTTGAGTTAACTACCCATCCAATCAAAGTTGGCACATCCTAACCCATTTAACGTGAATCAATCACGCTCTTTGGAACCCAAAATCTATTTGAGCTCATTGGATTAATTAGGTATTCCTTAGGGATGACTTCCCTAGATACCCTTTTAATGACCCTTCTAGGCTTGTTAGCCTTGGTCATTATGGTCTTGCCATGGTTAGTCTTAGGGATTGCCTCCCTCATAACCTTCTTAATGGCTTCCTTAGGTTTCTTAGAAACCCTAGCCACTAAGCACACACTATGGTTGGCCTTAGGAATAATTTCCCTAAAGACCTTGGTTTTCTTAGATCTAGGTTTAGTTCCATAATCAAATGGAACATTGTGATAAGTAGGCATTACTTTCTTAGACATAGGTTTGTGACCCAAACCTTGTCTCCTAGATGATTCTTGCCTCTTACACACTTTTTGTTGACTTCTAGATCCTAGAGTTTGACACTTTGACCCTTCAAATTGATTTTGCATATTTGCAAGAATCTTTTCCAATTTCTCAAGCCTTAACCTCAAGGCTTGATTTTCTAACTCTAATTTCCCAAATGATTTTAGATTAGGTTTTTGGGCATTACCATTCACTTTAGACATATGTCTACCCTTATTGGGATTGATACCTAAATGGTTTTCGATTTTCTTAATTATTTTCTTAGGAATAACATTTCAAGGGATATTAGTCCCAAATTTCTCCTTCTTTAAAATAGACCTAGAGTTATCATTCCTAGCATGCTTTGATTCATGAGTAATAGCAAAGTTATTTGAATTAATTCTAGCATGCTTTTGCTTAGAATTTAAAGAATGAGCATTATGAAAATATACCTTAGGGTTAGTCTTAGAGACTCCCCCTACTTGTGAAGCTCCCTCCTTTCTTCTAGGAAATTGGCTCCTATAGTGTCCCGGTTGTCGGCATTTGAAGCACACCACGTGCTCCTTGCTCTTCTTGGTGGGGACACCGACATCCTTGACTTTTTCATTGACTTTTGGTGCCAGAGGAGACTTATTAACTCTTTTCGGACACTTACTCTTGTAGTGTCCGGATTCCCTACACTCAAAGCATATTATATACTTTTTATTTACAATTGACATGCTTGAGTTACCTATGGTGGTGGTAGGTGCCGGAATTGGAGCTTCTTCATCTTGACTAGATGTCGAAGCTTTCTCTTGTTGCTCCGGAGTGGAAATTCTTTCCTCCCCCTCAATCCTAGAGGTGGAGGTGTCTTCTATTTCTTCCACCTCCTCTTCCACCGATTCGGAAGTTGACTCCTCTTCAACTTCTGATTCCTCACTTGCTTATGAGGATGATGAACTCTCTTCATCCTCTTCCTTATTTTCTTCTACTTGTGCCAAGTGGGGCTTCTCATTGAACTTGGCCAATTTGTCCCATAGCTCCTTGGCATCAAGATATTCACCTAGCCTAGACAAAACATCATTAGGTATCAAATCTTCTAAAAGTTTTGTTACCTTGGCTTTGGTTTTGAATTTTTGTCGTTGCTCTTGGGTCCATTTCTTCAATTTGAGGACTTGCCCCTTTTTATCCCAAGGAGGCTCAAAACCTTCTACGAGGATGAACCAATCCTCTATGTCCATCATCAAGAATGTCTCCATTCTTGTTCTCCATGCCGAGAAGTCTTCTCGATCATATGGCGGTGGAGTGTTGATGTCCCATCCAAGCTTGTCTTGGAATTCCATCTTGTTCCTCTAGCGTCTTGACTCCGGGTTGTTAATCCGTAGAAGAGCCTTGGGCTCTGATACCAATTGTAGGATATTTGAAGCCGCTAGAGGGGGGGGGTGAATAGCGTCGTGTTCGTTCGTATATGGAATTCGATCGTGGTTGTCTCTATAATTTCGTTAGCAGGCAGCAGAATAGTAATGAAAGCAATAATGAAATGAACAACAACACAAACACAAATATTTAACGTGGTTCAGAACCGAATGGTTCCTACTCCACAGATTGGGTTCGTACGAACCCTAGCGATGCCAATCACACACCACTATGATAAACACTCCTTCTCGACACAAGTCGGAGGTGGAGAAACCCCTTACAAGCAATCTTACAACAGTAAGAAACAAAAACAAGCAATTATAGCAATTTATATGAAAGACAAGTAAAGAAAAACTTCACAACTCTTGCTTTTGATTGCTTGAATGCTTGGTTGTTTGATTAGCACTTGGAGACCTGATTTGCAGCAACAAATCGCCCCTAAAGCTCTCAAAAACCGAATTCATTTTTCTCCATCATGAGCTCCTTTTATAGCTTCAACCTATGTCGAAAATGATCACCGATCGCCGGACCATCGACCGATCACACCGCTGTCGTGAGACAACGGTGTAATCCACGCTGGAAAAATCCAACGGCTAGGACATCAGTCGACTGATCATACACATCAGTCGATTGATGAAGCATCACTCGACTGTTTATCCCAGTGGTCGAGTGAGACTCCATTCTGTACCCTAAAATCTGAGCATCAGTCGACTGATCACAAGATCACCGATCGATCACAAGATCACCGACAATTCATCTATGGCAATGATCGCTAGGAAATTTCGCGATAAACCCTAGTTGACTACGCCAGTCGACTGTCACATGGCATCAGTCGACTGGCACAACTCAAACATGAGGTTTTAGCCAAGTATGGTGCCCCCATACTTGCTAGACCACCCTTAGCCTAGACCTAAGCCTTCTAGCCACCTCCATCAGTCTTATACCTCTCGGATCCCTCCAAGTCATCCATGACTTATTCATCCATCATGCTAGCCTTTAGGTGCTTCCATCGGCTATGTCATGCAATGGTGTCTACACCGCCAAGGCACATTAGACTTACGCCGCCAAGACTCCCACTTGGACTTTACGCCGCCAATACCAAACCCCTTGGACTTCTCACGTGCCAAGACTCAAGCTTGGACTTTCCCTTGCCAACCCATGTTGGACTTTCCATGCCAAGACCCATGCTTGGACTTTCCATAACCACATGGTCAACCCTAGTCAACCATCAAAGTCTCCCTCGAGTCCAGTTAACATAACCCGAGTTGATTGTATAAACAATCTTCTCAAATTATCAACAGACATTGATGTCAAACATCAATGTCAACTTACTTTGTCAAACATCAAAACATCTCTCGAGTCAAACTCACTCATCGCGACGTATTCAGCTTCGGTGGTAGGTAAAGCAACACAATGTTATTTGCTACTGCACCAACGCACTAGACTCGAGCCAAGAAGTTGACAACAACAACTCGTGCTTTTCCTATCGAGTTTACTACCGACATAGTCTGAGTCAGAATAATCGATTAGTTCGAACTCGGTAGATCTAGGGTACCAAATACCTACACTTGGTGTGCCCTTTAAATACCTAAGGATACGCTTAACTAAAATTAGGTGAGACTCCTTGGCACAGATTTGAAACCTTGCACGCATACTTACCGAAAATAAAATGTCGGGTCGACTCACGGTTAAGTATAGAAGACTCCCTTCGCACTCCTATAGTATTTTAGGTCGATGAGCTTTCCTTTTAAGTCCTCTCCTATATTGACATTAGTTGCCATGGGTGTATTGATGGTTTTGGCATCTTGCATTCCAAAACGTTTAATTAATTCCCTAGTATATTTTTGTTGATGTAAATATATTCCATCCTTAGTTTGTTTAATTTGTAGTCCTAGAAAGAAACTCAATTCACCTACTAAATTCATTTCAAACTCACTTTCCATAAGTGAAATGAATTCATTTAGTAAGATCGAATTGGTTGTTCCGAAAATGATATTGTCTACGTAGATTTGGGCTTTAAAGATTTCCTTATCTACAATTTTTACGAAACGAGTTGGATCGACTAGGCCTTGGTTAAACCTTTTTGACTTAAGATAAATTGAAAGTCTCTCGTACCACTCTCGAGGAGCTTGTTTGAGTCCATAAAGAGCTTTCTTTAGTTTAAGGATATGGTCGAGTTTATCTAGACTTTCGAATCCTGGGGGTTGACTAACATACACTTCTTCCTTAATAAGTCCATTCAAAAATGCTGACTTGACATCCATTTAAAATAATTTAAAACCTCGATGTGCAGCATATGCTAACAATATTCGGATGGATTCTAGTCTAGCTATGGGAGCATAGGTTTCATCGTAATCTAATCCTTCGACTTGACTAAAACCTTCGGCGACTAACCTTGCTTTATTTCTAACTACTTCACCTTTGTCATCAAGTTTGTTTCGGAAGACCCACTTTGTTCCAATAACTGATTTATCTTTAGGTGGTGGTACTAATTCCCAAACCTCGTTCATAGTGAATTGAGCTAGCTCTTCTTGCATTACAATAATCCAATCGGGATCAAGAAGAGCTTGTTCAATAGTTTTGGGTTCGATTTTTGAAATCAAGGAGATTTGACTAAGATTTCTATAAGATGATTTAGTTCGAACCCCTAAGCTAGGATCGCCTATCACTTGGTCGATAGGATGATTTGTTTGAATCCTAATTTGACTTGAGTTAGGGTCACCTATCGCTTGGTCGATAGGATGACTCGTTGGACTTGGATTAGGATTAATACTAAACTTGATCTCAGGGCCGGAGTCAAGTCTGGTATGAGTCGGTTCACTAGTTGGTGTTGCTACGGGTTTTGTAGGTTTGTGTCCCTTCATCGAACACTACATTAATGATCTCTTCAACTCTAAGGGTGTCATGGTTGTATACCCTATAGGCTCTACTTGTAGTCGAGTATCCTAAGAAGATTCCGGTAGAGGTTTTGGAGGTGAACTTTTCTAGGTGATCCTTAGTGTTAAGGATATGTACCTTACTTCCAAATACCCTAAAGTACTTGATGTTAGGTACTTTGTCATGATAGATTTCGTACGAGATCTTAAGGTGCCTCTTTACCAAAAGGATTCTATTTTAGACATAGCAAGCCATACTAATGGTTTCTGCCCAAAACCTGTCTGGGAGGTTATATTCGTTTAGCATTGTCCTAGCGGCTTCTTGTAGGGTTCTATTTTTACATTCGACTAGGCCATTTTGTTGAGGGGTTCTAGAACATGAGAATTCATGGTGATATCCATTTAGGTTACAGAAATCTGTAAACCTGTGGTTTTCGAATTCATCGCCATGATCACTCCTAAGTCTTTTAACTTAAAGGTTCTTTTGATTTTCAATTAGTTTAAACAAGTTGATGAGTTGATCTAGGGTATCACTTTTATATTTGATGAACCTAACCCAGGTAAACCTAGAATAGTCGTCAATTATGACTAAGCAGAATTGACTACAATTAAGTGACTTAGCTCAATGTAAATCGAATAGATCCATATGTAGGAGCTCATAACCCTTTTGGTTCGTTCTTGATTAGTTAGTTGATGTTGTGTCCTAGATTGTTTACCTTGTTGACAAGCATTACAAATTTTATTGTCTAAGTTGTTAAGGTTAGGCAAACCTCTGACTAAGCCACTCAGACTCATCATGTGGATGAGTCTTGGGTGCGAGTGACCGAGTCATCAGTGCCACAACCAAGATTCCTCTTGGTGTGTCATAAGACACTTGGTTGAGGAGTTAGGTATATTAATAGTATAGATGTTGCTATTCCTAGTTCCTTTAAGGATTATTTTAGAGGCTTCATTTGTTTTAATTACGCATTCATTTTCTAGAAATACCACCTTATAGTTATTATCACACAACTGACTTACGTTAAGTAAATTATATTCAAAATTTTCAACTAGTAAAACATTTTGAATGATAAAGTTTGAGTTGAGCTCAATATCACCTGATCTGATGATTTTGAGCTTGCCGTTGTTTCCAAAGGCTACCGATCCTTGTTGTTTGAATCGAAGCTTTGGAAACTTAAGTTGATCCCCAGTCATATGTCCAGAGCAACCACTATCCGGTCATGTGTCCTACACACATGGTAGTTGGATCAGATATTGGAATTTAAGGGTTAGTTGAAGATTATTAGTTCTAGGTCATCTCACCCATTTCTACATGATCAAACATGTTATCCTTATGTGTTCTTGTGAGATGAATTCAATTTTACTTGATTAATTTTAATTAATCGAGACTAGTCAACCTTGCATTAGATTTGGATTTGACCCTAAGCTCATCAAGTCACCTTTTCAAGATCTTGGCTTCCAGGTCGTGGTGAGGCACAGAGGCCTTCTTTGATCGAAAAAATGATCACTTCCTTAGACAAAGCTAATTTCAAGAAAATAGTAACTTGAGTCACTTAAGACCACTTCTTGGTCTAGCTAGTCTAGGATACGGCGAGGTAGCTTCAGCTAGTTCCACTCGGTCAAGTGAACCGAACTAGATACGTCTTATCTACCTCGAGTACCTAAGACTTCGATTTCCTAACGTACTATCATCTCGCTGCGTCCTGGTACTATGTTATCAAGCATTGATGAGTTATAGTCCCTATCTAACCATTCTAAAAATAAAAGAAAGAAAAAAAACTAAACATGCAATTTCTAAGTAATAGCACGAAAAAGTTTTGTACTAGCTCCCCCGAGACCTTTGAATCGGTTCGGTCTTTCCACATAGTGGATTTGATCCTTGGGAATCCAGTACTGATTATATCCTAATTGAGAAATCAAAGTGGTCTTAGGGACCCATGCTTGGACATGTATTTTATTTCGACTTACGATTCACATATACGACTTGTTAGTTGTATTTGAGCTAAATCCAAGCCCGACCTTGTTGTACACGACCCTTTGCGATCCAAGTAAGAGGTCAAGTCCCTTGGATCCCAAAGTGAACCTTTCCAATGTGTTCCAAAGATCTTCTACTTGACTTTTCAAAAGTTAGTTCTCAACTTCGAGCTTTTCAACTCGAGTTGAGTCCTCCTCTTGAACTTGACTAGTCAAAGAGGTTAGGGAGACCTTGTGTTTAAGGAGTTTAACCTCCTCGAACAGGGTCTCAACCTTGGACACAGACTTAGCTAACTTCCTAGTTAAAAACTTAATTGCATTATATAAATTACTAATGAGGGACAGACTTACCTTGAGAGTATCTCTTGAACCGGATGCATATCTGTGGCTTGTCTTGAATAGAGATTCGTAGTCCGACTTGTCCTCGGGTTCAGATTCTTGCTCAGATTCGGACTCTGGCTCTGATTCGGTTGGTTTAGCCATAAAGACGAGGTCATCATCTTCTTCCTCTGATGTCTCTTCCAACGTAGCATTGAGCGCCTTCTTGAACTTCGGTGCTTTATTTTTGAGCTTCGGACATTCCGACTTGACATGTCCGAACCTGTTGCATTCATAACATCTAATGTTAGAACTAGCTTTAGATTTACCTTCCTTGGGTTGAGTGACGGTTCATTTTCGACTCTTAATCATCCTCCAAACTTGGTTGACTAGTTCGGTCTCCATCTCCGAATCGACCTCCGACTCGTACTCGTCTTCTTCTTCCTTCGGGGGTGGCTTACTTGCGGGCTTCTTCTTTTGACCTGCAATAAGAGCTATACCTTTCTCAGGTATCGAATTAGACTGTTCATGGAGTTCGAATTTTGAAAATAATTCATCTAACCTAATTTTTGATAAGTCCTTAGAGACCTTGTAGGCATCGACCATGGATGCCCACAAGGTAGTCCTAGGAAATGAATTCAAAACATACCTTATTAGGTCGCTATTTTCGACCTTTTCTCCAATGGCATGCAAATTGTTGACAATGTCTTATACACAGGCATGTAATTGAGTCGCCATCTCATGTTCTTGCATTTTTAAATTATATAATTTATTAAAAAGAAGGTCCCATTTGCATACCTTTGCTTCGTCGGTTCCATCATGTAGTTTCACTATTTTGGTCCACAAGTCCTTTGCACTGATGAAGGGGCCGATGTGATTGAGCTCCTCCTTGGACAAACCACATTGGAGGATTTGAGTCGCCTTGGCATAGGCTTCAACTTGTCTTTTTGTAACATTGGTCCATTGGTCATAATCCAAGGATTCACCCACTTCGTTAGTCGGAAGTGTGAATCCTATTTGGATGATGATCCACATCCAAATTAGCTCGAAAATATAGTTAATACAAGTAAACTCTATGGCCATTTATCATCCGATCTCGACTCAGACCTTCCATGGGAAGTCTTGGTCGGATCGACGCCTAAGGATGCCCTCGTACGGAGGACACGACCTTACTTACACTCACCCACACGAGCTTACCTTTACCTTTTAAGCTTCGCTTCCGGTCTTCACCTAAGTTCTTAGGCTCCCTTCGAAGTCCTCCCGGAGTCACCTGACCACCACGGCTATCCTCTAGGTGTCGCTGACCTTCATCTTTAGCTTAGCAATTCTGCACACTTGATTCAGCTCATGAGATAACAAAATAAGCTTAACTTTGTATCGTTTGCTATAATCAAAACTCGGGTTCAACTTAGGTGCCCACTACACCAACACCTATTAGGAAGAACACATCCATCATCCCATAATGGATGACCTCCCCCTAAAGGCTTGTTCTCCCTTGACCATTACACCAACAATGTCCTTGGAGAGTCCCTAAGCCTACAGGAACACTAAACCATCAAAATTAAGGTCGAAAGTTCAAACTTGGACTGCCCCTTCGAACCATCTACCTTGCACAGGGGGATGGGCACCTGCCGCTATATATCTTGTAGGCATGAACCATGTGCTTGTAGCCTCGGTGCCCATGGGGCTGGTCCCTTGGTGTCGGCAGGTGCACGAGGGGTATGGCCATGTCGCTCGGTGTGTTGGTCACTCGCAAAAATCTCACCATGAACAAGTCCCTTTTGAATCGCCTACCTTGCAGGGGGGGGGGTATGGCCATGTCGCTTGGTGTCCTGCACGTCCTAGGCTTGCGCTTGCCGCTCGCTGCCTGCGTACGTGGTCCCATGGTGTCATCGCATCGACGACGAGCAACGGGTTGCTCATGGCGTGCGGTGCGGAGGTCCCCAACCACGGTGTATGCTTTGGCAAAGTCGTACATGAGCGGCAACTTGTAATGCCAATGGTTGTCGGGAGGGCCATTGGCCCCGTCGGTCGCTCGCCAAACTGTCATCCTAAACTGCCCCTTCGAGCCATCTTCCTTGCATGGGGGGCTGGGCACCTGCCGCTATATATCTTGCAGGCACAAACCATGTGCTTGCAACCCCGGTGCCTATGGGGCTGGTCCCTTGGTGTCGACAGGTGCACGGGGGTATGACCACATTGCTCGGTGTGTCTATCACTCATAAAAATGTCATCATGAACAAGTCCCTTTGAATCACCTACCTTGCACGGGGGGTATGGCCATGTCGCTTGGTGTTCTGCACATCCTAGGCTTGTAGTTGACGCTCGCTGCCTGCGTGCGTGGTCCCATGGTGTCGTCGCGTCGACGACGAGCAACGGGTTGCTCACTGCGTGCAGTGCGGAGGTCCCCAACCACGATGTATGCATTGGCAATGTCGTTCACAAGCGGCAGCTTGCATCGCCAAGACTGCACACTTTGACTTACGTGGCCAAGACTACATCCTTGGACTTTCCTTTGCCAAATATTCATATTTGGACTTTAACCGCCAAGACAACACACTTGGACTTACATAGCCAAGACTACTAATTACTACCATTTTGTCGTATTATTTTGGTCCTTAATATCACTGTTTTAATTCTCTCGAATGATTAATTGTTGATTATTCGTATGTTTTATGAGTTGGATCTATTTTTGAACCTTATTATAAATTCTCTTAAATTTTGGACTTATATGCAAATTTTACATCTTAATTGTAGGAGATCGAGATGAGCCAATGGACTAGATTCAAGTTGGATCAAATATGACTTCATCTAGGGGCATAAAAGACATTTTAAGCTGGAAGAATCTAGCCCTTCATCCAAGTCAGAAGCAGTTTAATCACATATCTATTTAATTCTGACCGTCCGATCAGATCTAATTGATCTGAGCCATCCATCAAAATCTGGAAAGATCCAGTCCATACATTTAGATCTGGACATCTTGGTCGTTCATCCGGACCGTTTGATCTTTACCATTCCTTCAGATTGATCAGATCCGGCCATCCAAAGTTGGATTAATCACAGCCATCGGATGCATAGCCTGTTTATTCGATTAATCAAGATTAATTTAACCTAGCTTCAATTGGATGGCTGGGATTTGATGGCATTCAATAGGATGGCTAAGGAAATGCACTTAATAAACCAACATTTCCTCATCACAGATTGAGCCAGCTTCCATCTTCTTCACGCGACGATCGCCCGACGCACAGTCGCTTCTTCACCGCTGCCACACTCTCCCCTTCCCCGCCGGTCGCCGAAGAGGAAAGGGGATTCCCTCCTTCTCCGGTGACCGGTGCCCATCCATCTCCTCCACCGTCAGCAGCCACCACACCTCCGCCAACATCTCGATAGTGCCATCCATTTTGACGCCGCCTTCTCCATCAAACCGTCGGCAGCTCCATTTCCACTGCCTAAGGCCATCAGAGAGAGAATTCTCCTCTGATCGGTCAGACCGATGCCATTCCACAGCTCCAGCAGCCACCAGTTCCATTCCACAGCTCCACCTTCTTCATCGCCGCCGACCAATCGGAGTGAGGATTCTCCTCCGATCGGTCCAGCCACCACTATAGCCACCGGAGTGGGGATTCCCCTCCGTTATCATCTCGCTTAATCACATTTGCGACCAGTTACTTCACGACAATGCCAATTTCATCTTCCACAATTGTGGCCAGCACCTTCACGGCAGCGCCGACCTCCACCTTCATCCAACAGCTCCCTTCGTGCAGTGTTTCTAGCATTTCCAGCTTCCGGACAACAAACCTCTGTAAGCTACCTTGATGTGTTGATTGATTTTCATGTTTACTTATTGTTTGTAATCAGAATTCCTTCCATGTTTTGAATTGCATGTATTTAGTTTAATTTGTTTCATGCTTACTTAGTGTTTGATAAAATGTTTCTTAGAGTAGTTAGGTTGTAGTTGGTTAGTTTAGATTTAATTTCATGTTATGTTTTACTCTCATGTTATTCTACATTCCTGCACTTTCTTGTTTGAATGCTTAGTTTAAGTGTCTTTTAATTTCATTGCAATTGTAGTTTAGTTAGATTAGAATTTTATTACGTGCATTGTCTTTTTGTTCAGTAGGATTAGTCTTTTAAAACCCAAACCCCCATCTTCAATAGAAAACCTAAAGCAATAATGATAAATCCTAAGTTTACTATTCTATCGATTACACTCATTGGGAAACAATCCGAGTCGTTCACTATGCTATATTAGTGTAGAGAGGGTTTGGTAATTAATTTGAAATGGTACCACGACACAAACTGCCGTTATCAAATTTTGACACCGTTGCTGCGGAGTGTAATGAGTAGACTTAGGATTATTTCTTCATTTTTCTAAAAAAAATCAAATTGGTCATGTCGATTTCCTGTGTCTTTTGATTGTTTTTGTTAGTTTTTTTCTGGAAAGACTAGGAATCTCTTGTAACATGGATCCATATTATCAGTCATTTGGAGATCTCAGTGATGCTTACTATTCAGGCATTGAGCAACAAGGGTATTATCAATCTGAACATCAATATTATCAATACCAACCTCAATATCATCAGCTTGATCATCAGTATTATCAACCTTATCAACAGGATAGGTATAATTCATTTTCTGGTACATATAATTTCAATTCAGATTTCAGGTATGGGCATACACAACAATACACCCCCGAATAGTCTCAGTGCTATTTACCCCCACCGTCTATTAATACTTACATGCCTAGTTGGGGAGATCAATCAAGTTACTATGAAGAAACCCTTGCTCCCAGTCAAGAAAATACACTAGAAAAGTTCTTGCAGCTAGCAATATTGCAGCAACAAATGAACGATAGTCATCAGCAACAACAACAAAGGTTACAAAATTTATAAATCCAACTAGATCAAATTGCATCATCCATCAATCAGATACAAGTACAGGATTCCTTTTAGCCTCTGTCAAAGACCATTTCTATGGATATCGACGTGCATAGGGAGATGGATTGTGGAGTGAGTGATGGGCATGTCTATGATTCAACCGCTCCACAGGACTCCTATGAATCTTTGTGTTGTGATGTTATTGCAAATACTGATGGATGTGAATTTGTAGATGAAGTTGATGCTGTAGCGGATGAAGTGGATGATTATACTAGTGGCTTGGATTTATTTTGTTATGCTATTTATGCCACTGATACTGAGATATCTGCAATGGAAGCAAGGTCAAAAAAAATTAGTTGAGGATGATGTTAGTGAGTTGTCAGCTGCTCCTATTTACAGTTTTATTGCAGATGATGTTGCAGAGGAGATAGTGCCTATAGAATTTTTATGTTTTGATGTGCAACCACTCGATAAGCCTGACGGAGGAGTGATGGATAGCTGGGTTTTTCTCCCAGACTGGACACTCCCATCACAGCTGAAGACTCCAAGAATTTTGTTGATGAAGGCCCTAACAACATATGCAATAATCCAACCCTAAGGTTGGACACTTTTTCTGAATCATCTCCGACCACTAGAGATTACATATGATACGACAATCATATTGGAGGGAGCGACATGTACCTATTCTGATTATACCATGAAAGTACTCACCCCCATTCAATCCATCCCACTCCGACATGGATGCTTACTCTAAATCTTCTTCAACCACTGAGACTGGATTTCTTTCAAAGCACCCCACGACCTGCGTGACTCTTTTTACTGAATCTTCTTCAACCGCCAGGACCTCATGGGAGTTTGTTCTATCCCATCTACTTTTCTTTTCATTGTATATACACTTCTTTTACTTTATTTGTTTTTTTTAGTTGTTATGTTTCGTTTGTTGAGTTTTTGTTTTTGTCGGTGCTTTCAAATAAATTTTCTATGCATTCCTTTATATTATCTTAGAAGTCGTGAAAGCTAGTTAAATTTGATTGTCAAGTTTCGGGGATTTATTGTCATGAATGGATTATTTGATTGCATATGGTTACTCCTTGGTGATGGATTCTGTGATGAAAGATTTTGATGATTTTTTTCATTCCTAGTGAGGATTGTGCCTATTTTTATTGCTTGTGTGTGTTGCACTTGTGGTTATTGTAACTCTAGAACTTGCTTTGATTCTTTCGAGACCACACAACCATAGGTTTGCATGACTACTATGAAGGCAATCTCACTTGTTTCCCTTTACTTCTTTTGTTATCACATGATATTCGAATAATTTTCTTATCAAACGTCATGACATTTTCATTATTTATTCCATTCTCTTTTCTACATTTTCATCATGTCATTTCTCTTCCATTTCTATTCTTTGATGTGGAATATTGGATGTTCCATGATGAGTTTTTGCCCGAGACGGATAAAAGTTTAAGTGTAGGGGAGAGAAAGTAGCTCAGGGAAATTCAGTATAAGTATAGGCAGTCGTGCTTGATCACCATGAGCTAGCCATGCTCTTTATCTTTTTAGCTGAGCTTGATGTTGGAGCATAGGGAAGTGCACTACATGTTAGGGAAAAAAAGTTTGAAAAAAAAAGTGAAAAAAAATTAACATTTGGGTTCCCATGAAAAAAAAAGTATTGTGAAAATTTTGACATGTGGTGCCATTCATTTTTATTTATGTGTGATAATATTTTTGTTAACGACATCCCTTGTTGCAATCATTGAGAGATTTATTGTATATCATGAGTAGATTTGTATTGAAGAATGTGATAAGGGTTGTTTACATGTCTATTGGGTTGGAAGAAAAAAATTTTAGGGCAATGCTTTCTTGTACTCATCTATGTAGCATTCTAGTATTTTCATATCTTCTTGCATTTCTTTAGCTATTCCCTACCTTTCTTTCCTTACACACATACCATTATTTGCTTTTATTCATGTTTCCCTTACATTCCTAATAAGCCTTCAGTGATTGTGCATTCTTATGTGTATATAGTGGTGAAGGTAGAAGAAAAGCAAGCATATGGTAGTTCATAAACCATGAGTAGCTTGAGTGAACTCCACTATTACATACTTATGAGAGCGAGAGAAACCACCACTTACCTTGTGAGGCTTAATCATTCTTAGTCTATTCATGATGGATTGAAGTCATCATGTTTGTTAACCTATGTAAGATTTGAGTCCATGATTGCTTAAGTCTTTGAGATTTGACAATCCTAGGTAACTTTCTTTCACGATTTTTCTATGTATGATTGGGAATTGATAAGGAAATATATCTTCAGTTTACTTTTAGTTTTCTTTACTTGCTCGGGACGTGCAAGAATAAGTGTGGGGGAATTGATAACTATCATTTTGTCATATTATTTTGGTTCTTAATATCACTGCTTTAATCCTCTCGAGTGATTAATTGTTCATTATTTGCAAGTTTTATGAGTTGGATCTATTTTTGGACCTTATTGTAAATTTTCCTAAATTTTGGACTTATATGTAAATTTTACATCTTAATTGTAGGAGATCGAGATGAGCCAATGGACTAGATTCAAGTTGGATCAAATATGGCTTCATCTAGGAGCATAAAGGACATTTTAAGCTGGAAGAATCTAGCTCTTCATCCAAATCAGAAGTAGTTTAATCACAGATCTGTTTAATTCTGACCATCCGATCAGATCTGATTGATCTTAGCCATCCATCTAAATCTGGAAATATCCGGTTCATACATTTAGATCTGGATGTCTTAGTCATTCATCCAGACCGTTTGATCTTTACAATTCCTTCAGATTGATCAGATCCGGCTATTCAAAGTTGGATTAATCACAGTCGTCGGATGCACAACCTGTTTATTCGATTAATCAAGATTAATTTACCCTAGCTTCAATTAGACGACTGGGATTTGATGGCTTTCAATCGGAAGGCTACCGAAATTCACTTAATAAACCAACATTTCCTCATCGTAGATTGGGCCGGCTTCCATCTTCTTCACGTGATGATCGCCCGACGCACAACTGCTTCTTCACCGCCGCCACGGTCTCCCCTTCCCCGCCGATCGCCGGAGAGGAAAGGTGATTCCCTCCTTCTCCGGTGACCGGTTCCCATCCATCTCCTGCACCGTCAGCAGCCACCACACCTCCGCCAACATCTCGACAGTGTCATCCTTTTCGACACCGCCTTCTCCATCAAACCGTCGGCAACTCCATTTCCACCGCCTACAGCCATCGGAGAGAGGATTCTCCTCCGATCGGTCTGAACAATGCCATTCCACTGCTCCAGCAGCCACCAGTGCCATTCCACAGCTCCGCCTTCTTCATCGCCGCCAACCAATCGGAGTGAGGATTCTCCTCCGATCGGTCCAGCCACCACTATAGCCACCGGAGTGGGGATTCCCCTCTGTTATCATCTCGCTTAATCACATTTGCAACCAGTTACTTCACAGCAACACCGATTTCATCTTCCACAATTGTGGCCAGCACCTTCACGGCAGCGCCAACCTCCACCTTCATCTAGCAACTCCCTTCGTGCAGTGTTTCTAGCATTTCCAGCTTCCGGATAGCAAACCTCTATAAGCTACCTTGATGTGTTGATTGGTTTTCATGTTTACTTATTGTTTGTAATCGGAATTCCTTCCATGTTTTGAATTGCATGTATTTAGTTTAATTTGTTTCATGCTTACTTAGTGTTTGATAAAATGCTTCTTAGAGTAATTAGGTTGTAGTTGGTTAGTTTAGATTTAATTTCATGTTATGTTTTACTCTTATGTTATTCTGCATTCCTTCACTTTCTTGCTTGAATGCTTAGTTTAAGTGTCTTTTAATTTCATCGCAATCGTAGTTTAGTTGAATTAGAGTTTGGTTACGTGCATTATATTTTCATTCAGTAGGATTAGTCTTTTAGAACCCAAACCCCCATCTTCAATAGAAAACCCAAAGCAATAATTAGAAATCCTAAGTTTACTATTCTATCAATTACACTCATTGGGAAACGATCCGGGCCATTCACTATGCTATATTAGTGTAGAGATGGTTTGGTAATTAATTTATAACGGTACCACGACACAAAATATCGTTATCAACTACACTCTTAGATTTTTTCCCTTTGCCAAGTATCCATTCTTGGATTTTCCTTGCTAAGTCTCCAAACTTAGACTTCCACTCGAGCTTACTCGAGCTTGGTCAACCTTGACCTAAGATTAATTACTCCAACAATCTAACCCTTAAATAATTTCTTCCATATGACCTTGGATATCCCAATCATCCACTAGTCATATGGTCAACATATGGTCAAAATCTTATAGTCAACCATATTAGCAAACATCAAAACACTAATCGAGTCCCACTCGAGTCTGGTCAATCATGACCTTGGATGATTGCACCAATAGGAACCATCATCTCTAACCAACCCTGCATCAAATTTAGAGATATAACATTACCTTTTTAATATGTCCAATGTTTATTATGTTTTTTTCATAGGATAGCAATGAGTGATCTCATATCTATGGGGAGTGGATGTCTAGGAAAGTATATATAGGTGGGATATTGAGAATGACACACTAGACATACTCATTGTGAACACTCATTTGGTAAATTACTTAGTGTCTATAAAGGTCTTATGCAAAATGAGCATGACGTTGGTACTGGTATAATGGTTGGTTAGATGAGCTAGCGAATAGTGATTGTTCAATTAATACAACTATAACTACAAATTTAGAATAAGAATTGGTTCAATAAAATTTAAAAAATATAAAGACATGCATATAACGTGGTTTGAAACTCTCATTCCCACTCCACGATCTATAACTCATCAATGAGTCCCTCCTAGAAATTCACTATCTTTTCCTTCACAAATAACTTTCAAAGGTGTAGAAACCTTTTACAATATATACAACAATTGATATTTGAGGAAGACTTAAAGAGAATACAAAAGATGACTAAATAAGTTCTATCCAATTTTTATTTTGTCAGCCTTTAGACATACGTCTTGCTTCCCTTTATATAACATTCAAGATCCACTTGTTGTTTTATTGATCTATCGTCGATTAGTCAACTAGATTCACCATCAATCAGTTGGTTTCTTGATCACTTTAACTTGAGTTTGCCAATGGTTGCTTGAGTTGATTAGATTCAACCATTAGTTGAATACTCCATTATAGCCCTAGGCCATCTTACCATTGTAGCACAACTTTATTAGATCAAGAGCTCCTTTCAACTTTCCTATTTTAACATTAATTGATCAAAATTCTTCATTAGTCAACTAATCATAAATCAAACAACTACTCAAATAAACTCAACCATGAATACAAATATTTTATTTATTGGTTGATCAACTAGAGTTTGCTTCTAAAACTTAGCTCACTGATCATTTAGACTTAGGTCTTGTCGATTGGAAGCTCAACTAAAATTATCCTAATTATTGAGTCTCACTTGACTAATATTACCCTCTCTCATGGATACATTTTCTCATCTTTATAACTCACATATTAGAATTTACCATTCATAGCTTGACTTGGCCACCAAGGTCATCTCCCTTTAAAATACTTGTCCCTTGGATGCATTAAGCCAATAACTCAATGTGTTATCCTTCATACTTTACTACATAGTTTGCCTCCTCCAATTGTCATCAAGGCTATACTTTGATGCTTGTTTTGCAGTACATTGGATGCCCCATACTATCATCCTCTGATTTTTAATGGAATTCAATTCATCGAGCTAACCAACTTGGTCACATCAAGTCATGTTTTCATAAGCTGCTTCAACACTACCTTAGTGCTTCTAGTCTTGCATTATCTCAATTACCTAATGCAATTTTCCTTATCTCCAATGGACCTCCAAATCACTATGTTCATTGCCTTGATGCTTCCAAGTCATCATTAACACTTGACCACATTGAGTCGCAAACTCTACAAGCTCCATTTGTGCCTTTTCAAATCCTTGCACAACTTAAACACATATATCAAATACAACATGCAAGGTTTTATTTAAACCCTTTGCTCAAATATTAAAACCAAAGATCAAACATGACCACTTAGGGCATGATTTCACCTACAATTGTGAGAATTCATTTGGCACATTACCTAGTGTTTGAGTGTATGTTGATCGCTAGAAAAGTATATAGGTGGGATATTGGGAATATCCCACTAGACATAATTCATTGTGAGAAGTGAGGATCCATTTGGTAGATTATATATTGTCTATAGTGGTCTCATACAAAATGAGTGCAACCCATCTTTAGACTTGAGCTACTATTGTATTCTCATATGAGAAGCAACTTATGTTTGATGCTTATAAATTTTATCTTTGAAAAAGTTGCATATGCACTTGTGGTTATGTATGCTACTAGTCTTATGGAGATGAGTGAGTAAACAATAAAGGGCATAAGTCTCCTAGTGATTAAGACAGTATATCATATGGTTTATTTAATCATGACCTCTTTAAGACATCTATATACAATGAAGATTAATTGATAAAAGTTTCCAAGTCAGTGTTTCTTTGAATAGGTCTAAGACAAGGTCATAAGTTTCAACTAACTGACTTAAAACTATTATTAAATATAAAACATCATGATCAATGGAATTACAATAGAAGAATCAAGATTCTATAGATTTTCATAAAAATTCTAAAAATCAAGAGTGCAATGTAATTGTAGGATGTTTGAATAGAGATTTTGGTGCAATCAACGCTGATCGTACTATAGATTGAGTTTTGATATTTGAATAATATATGTGTCATTTGAGCAATGTGTTTGGATAAGTCAAGTAAGTTAAGATTAACTAGATACTTGATAACAAAAAATATTCAAGTAGGTTAAAATTGATCAAACACTTGACAGTTCGAAGTCTAATAAAGAGTTAGCAATGGATAAATCAAAAGAGTCATTAATTAACAAGACATTCAATAATGAAGAAGAATTCGAACTCGTCAAGGTAGATTAGATATTTGGCAATTGATGATAACGTCATGTAGGTCATAGAGGGATAATTGGTAGTGATGGAAGTCTAGGCAAATCAAAAAGGACTTGATGCTTGACAATGATAAAATATAGTCTGGCCAAGCAAGACTAAATGTTTGGCAAGTGATGAAGTCTTAGAAGAGTAAACTATACACAAGTGATAAAGTCCCAACAAGTCTAGGGTGATTTGATACCAAGCAAGGTTGAGGAAATTATGCACAAGATGTATCTTTGAGGAACAACAGTCAATCAAAATCAAATCTGGATCAGGTGACTAGAGATCCTAATTTTCCAAAGGATCAATCGACTGAAATTATGCGACTCAGTCACTAGCATGATCCAAATTAGATTTGGATGAGGTGATTAGAGATCCAGATTGATAGGAGGTTTCGTTGATCAGAAAGGTCTTTTAGTTGACCAAAAGTATGTCATATCAACTTCAACATATAACAAGGTGCTTTGTAGATGAAGCCGATAAAACAAGTCAAAACCGTTCATTCTATCAAAAAGGGTTTCAAGTCGACTAGACTATTAACACGTTAGTTATCTCAAGACAACAAAGCACTTCATGGAGGCATTCTATAAAAGGGACCGAAGGCTCAAGGAAAGAGGCACAAACATACAAAAACATAACACTTAGACTAAGATTATTTTCTCCCTTCAAGCTCTCATTATTTTTATTCTTTTACTTTATTGCCTTGTTATACTTGTTGATTGTAATAGATTTCTTTACCTTCTACATTTTATCAAAGAGGAGAATAATAGTGGACTACATGCATATAGGATGTGGACATAACAACCTAGGAGAAGTGAACCATGTTAAATTGACATGTCACATGGTATGCTTTTGGTATTTATTTATTTTAAACTAATGTATGTTTGTTATTGCTAAAAACACAACAAGAGAAAGAAAATTTTTAAACTTGTAGGATTGTTATTCACCACCTCACCCTCTAGCGACCCTAACTTAGGGTTCACTCAACCCTATCAAGTTATATTAGAGCAAGATCGCTCAGGAGGATTAATCGCCAATTCAGCAGATTAGAAGGAAGGAAGAGATTAGAAGAAAGGATAGAACTAACATCAATTGTCCAAAATTTGAAAGAGAATTCATATTATGAAAATGAAAGGTGTAGATATTTTTAAAACTAATTTGATCATGAGTTTTGATGTTAGGCAAATGATTTTAAGTTAGTAATGTGTTTGATCTAATGTGTGTGTCTAAGTGTGCATGGACTTAGAAATACCCACAAAGTTATCCAATGACTAAAAATCCATGAAAGCTCAAATAAGGGTGCTATGGGATACTCGAAGGATAGTAGGATAAAGAGTGTCAAAGGCAAGTATATCTAGAACAATAGACACGAGTGAACAAGAAGGATGGTACAAAAAGGGAGTTGATGGACTTGATGCATCTAAGAGATAAGAAGTTTGGTAGATAAGTACATTGGTAGAGCGAAAGGAAGCACAAGAAGTGAGTCAAAGAGCTCGGTGCATTCGAGAGATGAGAAGTCGAATGGAAATCTACATAGGTAAACTATTGTGAGATGAGTTTAGTGAATCTATACTTGACTAGAGGGTAAAATTCACTTTAGATAGACTCGGTCTTAGTAGATTGGAGTTAAAGTTTGAGTGATCGTAAGGGTTATTTGATTGGTTGGAATTGTTTTTCAAGCGCTCAATGCATAAGATGTATCTTTGAAGAATAGAAGGAGCCAACTCAATCAATCTAGATTAGATCTAAATGGGGTAGCTAGAAATCACAATAGATTGGATTGGAGGATTGATCGATCGACCAAAATTGGAATTGTGTTGACTTAGTTAGAAACGTGATCTAGATTAGATCCAATGAGGTGATTAGAGATATAGATCAATTATAGATTTAGTCGACTGAAAAGGGGCTCCTGACTGACAAAATTATGCCATGTCAGCTTAGTAGATAACAAGGTTCTACTGTCTTTTCCCTTCAAGCTCATTGTCATTATTCTTTTACTTTGTTGCTTTGTAATACCTATTGATTATAAAATATTTCTCCATTTTTGACACTTTATCAAAGAGAAGAAAGAAAGTGAACTTTGTGTGGATAGGTTGTGGATGTAGTAACTTAGGCAATGTGAACCCCATTATTTCGACATGTTACTTGGTATACTTGACTGCATTTATTAATTTATTTTTAAGTAATGTATGTTTGTCCTTATTGAGGACACAACAAGAAAAAGAAAAGTTTTAAATTTGCTGGTGTGTTATTCACCATCTCCCTCTAGTGATCCAAACTTAGGGTTCATTCGACCTTATCAACATGATCTAGTAGTTTTGATTAAAATTACTACATCATATTGAGTACAAACACATCTTATAACTCTTTGGATAAAAGAAAACACAATGTAATGATTTGATAAGCATCTAAAATAGTCTTGAATAATGTTGCAATTTTGACCAAAATCCTTAAAGTATAGTGACTTGGATCAAAATTGTTATAGTATATAAAAGTTTTGAGTTGCTACGCCATGAAAATCTAATTAGGTGTGGAAGATGTTGGGATTCGTGGTATGAACAGGCTCTGTCCAACAAAGCTTTGATACCACATGTTGGAATCTCCGGGACGCAAGCGCAGTAGAAAATAAAATGTTTTGCATTCATCCCGAAGATCCTTTGCCTAGGACTTGACTTTGACATAACCATATGAAATAGATAACATAGGAGAGTAGATCTTATACCTTCGTAATCTTTCTCAGATCTGTAGAAACCAGAGCAAGACTAATAAGTCTTACCTCTACCGGTATCCACGTTAGATCTCCACGAGATAACATTTTCAAAGGCTAACAAGCCTTCCTCTCTGAATAGTGCTAGTCATGCATGGAGAAGAAGATTGAGAATAGGAAGAGACGACACACGATTTTGGAGTTTCAAAATGTCGAATAAGCTCTCCTAGGGTTTCCTCTCAAACTCTATTTGTAGTTTCGTGATTAGGACACGAAATGACTTGCCAAAAATGGAGACGATGAAGAGTCAGGATGCTAACACAGCCTGGTTATGCTAGGTGGCACGACGGTGTCGTGTGGCCTGAGGCCTGGTATGATCGATGACATGGTCATGCTATTCAACACTCCTTGGGCATGCTGACTGTTGGACTTTCCGAGCCGCAAAAACCGCTTTTTGCATTGCGAAAACCTCGAAAGTCCGGCCACGAATCCGTGCGAAGATGTATTAAAACTAAAAACATGTATGTGTTTACTAAAAATCCTAGATCTACCTTAGATCTAGAAGGTGAGATCATTACCCTCGATGTGACGCCCTTCGCAAATCTCGCTCGTCCAAAAGCTTCGCCGGAACTCAAGAGCGTCAAGTGCACACTCCTCTATTGATATCCACACAAGCAATAGGTGGAGAAAAGCAATCTTGAGTGTGCTAGCACTCCTTAGATGCTCACGGCAAGATGAGGAAGAAGAGGGAGAGAGCTTGAGAGGAAGATGATCCAAGGAAGAAGATGAAGTTTGAGAGTAACTCACCAAATCAATTTCACCATCAAATGGAGTAAAATGGCCAGCCACTTCATGGAGGGGGGGTTAAACCGGTCTGTTATCCTTCCACCGTTGAAAGCGGGTGGGTGGAATTTCTCTGTAAAACCAGCCTAATCCAGTGCCCTCTGCACTATGAAATGGGGAAATCGAGCTTACGCTCAATTATACCGATTCACTATCAACTTGGAACGGACAGGCCAGCTATCAACAGTGGAAGGATAACAGACCGGTTTACAATAGATCCACATCATAGAACTTAATTTTATCATTCAAATCATTTACAACCTCCGCTTGGATGACAAACTGACGCAACTCAACTTGGCTTGGAGCACCGCTGGCTGACATCTCATCTCACCTTCGAGGCTCCCGTGTTTGTTTTGGGCTTTCCGTCCATTGTGTATTGTATTTTGGAGTTTTCGTGATGTACATGTTGTATATTCGGATTTTGTCGAGGTTCTGTGTTGTTGTGATGTGTTAGTCATACCGGTATGCATGTGTGGGATTGATGTTGTTGTGAGACTTGCAAAGGTTAGTAATAGTGTACTGTGTAGAGTTGTGAGACTTGTAGAGGTTACGGTCACCTAATAGCTCAAGAAGATGAATGGATGATTTAAGTCACTCAGAGTTATTGGCTTATAGTTGGATTGGGATGCCGGGAGCTTCTACCAGATCCTGCCGGAAGACGTTGGATTGAGACAGAAGTTTAGAAATGACTCTGCACAAGGGTTTAAGAGTTGGAGACCGATAAGAAAACTCCAAGTAGACTCACTCTAATCAAATGAGCTCAATATCTCATATTGACTCATTTGGGCATGGACATGCACTTCGTGGTCTCACTCTATCAACAATATCGATGTCACTCCCATCATATAGGAGGGATAGATCCCATCTACATCACTCACATCCCTCCGCATAATTTGCTACATACCCAGTAATTGCCTTTATAGTCCACCCATTTACGGGTGACGTTTGACGAAGCCAAAGTATGCAACTCCTTATGTAGGGAACCATGGTGACTTCAGGTCTAAGGACTAATAGTCATACTAATAGCCACATGAGAAAGTATATGACACTCATATAACGATCCATGATACTTTCTCATGACGGGTCATTCAGTATACATTCTATAATACATACCCATGTGTCAACTTGATATCTCATATCCATGACTTGTGAGATCAAGTCATCGTGTTGACCTACATGCTAGTCTCTACGCATTAACATTATCCCTGAATGTTAATATTTGACTAGGAATGATTAAGAGTAGTGTTCTCTATATCATCTCATTATCGATTCAACCAATTGATTGATATAGATAAGAACCTACTACTCAAGGACATTATTATATTTAGTTATTTGGCACCAATACAAGTAAATATAATAATCATGCCTTTATAAATAGGAATATGATACAATAAAGTCCATACAATAATCATCACATGATTGGCTCTAGGACTTTCACAACAATCTCCCACTAACAATAGTGCCAATCACCGTAGTATCTAATACCCAATGACCTAGTGTGACCATCATGCTTTTTCTGTGTCAAAGCCTTGGTCAAGGGATCTACGATGTTAGCCTCTGTGGGTACTCTGCAAATCTTCACATCTCCTCTATCGATAATCTCTCGAATGAGATGGAAGCGTCGTAGTATGTGTTTGGTCCGCTGGTGTGAGCGAGGTTCCTTAGCCTGTGCAATTGCTCCATTGTTGTCACAATAGAGCTTTATGGGATCTGCTATGCTAGGAACCACCCCAAGCTTAGAAATGAACTTGCGGATCCAAACTGCCTCCTTTGCTGCCTCAGATGCAGTAATATACTCGACTTCTGTTGTAGAATCAACAATTGTGTCCTGCTTCGAACTCTTAGCTCACAGTGCCACCATTCAAGAAAAACACAAACCCTGACTGCGATCTATAATCATCCTGGTCAGTTTGGAAGCTGGCATCGTTGTAACCCTTTACAGCTAGCTCCTCATCGCCTCCAAATATCAAGAAATACTGTTAGGGCAATCTCTTGCCGTAATATGGTTTTGATGGTGTGGCAAAGGGTTTAAGTTAGTTTGATATGTTGATGTGATATGTGCGTTGAAGTCGTGCAGGACTTAGTAATTCGCACATGGAGCCGTGGCGAGTTTCACATCTCATGACTCGTGCCTTGAGTCGGTGAAGGATAGCTTTGCGGAAGCCGTGCGCTTGGAGCATCTGAGGGACCGCCGGACGAGAAGCTTGGAGTGAAGCCGGAGGAAGTAGACTTCGAGGTAAGAGACGCGAAGGAGCATTGCAGAGTCGTGCGCCTGATGCTGCCGAGGGACGTGGCCGAGAACGAAGAGAACTTCGAAGGCGAGGGACTCCGAGAAATGAGAGTGAGCGATTGTAACCCGGGGAAGGGTAGCTCTTAGGTGAAACTTGGCCATTTGGCCAAGTGTCGGATGGGTTTTCCCGACACCGATCGCCATGTCATGGCCCGATCGCTCAATCGAGTGAGTTCGACCGGTATACGATCGATCGGATTAGGCGCATGATCGCCATACGCGGCGATCGAAGACACCGATCATCGGGGGCGATGATCGATCAATAGGGTTTTAGCCAGAATCGCTTGTAGCCGATCGGCCGATTACGAGGCGCGAGCAATGATCGATGAGGTCCATCAGTCGACTGCCAAGAGTTCTGTTGGACTACAACGGTCGGGATCCGACGTGTTCGGAGGCTGTTGTAGTGACGGCAGTCGACTGCCAAGGGCGGCAGTCGACTGATGGCGGCCAACGGGAAGAAAACAGCCCTCTCTATAAAAAGGGAGGGTGTAAGCCTTTGAGAGGCTAATGCTCATACTCCAAACGATCTTCCTAGTGCCCCACAAGCTTTAAACTCTTCTTACTTGTCTTTACTTCAATCCTATTGTAAGAAGAGTGATCTTGGTTGTAAAGGTTACCTCCACCTAGCTTGGTGCAAAGGAGAGACCATTTAGTGGATTGGTTAAGCGGAGTGATTCACCGAGGACGAATCGGGGACCGTGGATTAGCGGTGTAGCCGTGAACCACGTTATACCATCGTGTTAGCGTTTGTTTTATTGTTTGTCTTTTGCTTTGTATTTGTATATTTCGCTTGCGCTAATCTTTTGTAGACGAGCAATTTACGACGTCCAACGTACGAGGGCTATTCACCCCCCTCTAGCCGGCCGCACCGATCCCCTACAAGTGGTATCAGAGCCGAGGAAAGCTTGTCGAGGACTAACCGCCACAACAAGCAACATTCAAAAATGGCCGGCTCAAACATCCATCCTCCGAAATTTGAAGAAGAATTCGCTTGGTGGAAGAAGCGAATGGAGGTATTTTTCGAAATGAATTTTGACATTATGATTACAATGGAATCCGATTTCGTTTTTCCTAGGGATGAAGAGGGGAAGCCAATCGAAAAATCACGATGGACTAAGAAGCAAAGAGAGGAGCACCTTGCGAACTCAAAGGCAAAACATCATCTTTTCAATGTGCTCCCCCAACAAGAGATCAACCGGATCGGAGAATGTGCTAGCGCCAAAGAGATGTGGGAGAAGCTTATAGAACTCCATGAAGGCACATCCGAGGCCAAGCTAGCAAGAAGAGACCTCCTCCGCTCCCAACTATCCAATATAAAACTAGAAAAGGGAGAAAAGGTAACCTCACTACACTCTAGGTTTAAAGAAATTTTAATTGGGCTAACAAGTGTAGGTGAGAAGCTATCAAACCGGGACATGCTCATGAAGGCTATAGATGCCTTTCCCCGGTCCTTAAAGTGGAGCTCCATGGTGGATTCGTTCTACATCTCCAAGAACTTGGAAGTAAGTACCTTGGAGGAATTTTTCTCAACAATGGAGCTCCACGAAACTAGGCTTGAAGGAATACAAGAGGAGCCTAGAATTCAACCCTCAAGAGGAGTAGCATTGTTGGCAAATAAGGGGAAGAAGAAGATGGAAATCACCTCCTCCTCCGATGACGAAGCATCTTCCTCCTCCTCCATGGATAGCACCGAAGAAGCCTCTATGGTAAGGAGGGTAAGACGTGCATTTAAGAATTTTAGATTTGATAAATCTAATGATAGGAATAGAAGACCAAGGGGGAAGGTCATATGCTATAATTGCCAAGGAGAGGGACACATAAGGGACAATTGTCCTCTCCTAAACAAGAGCAAGGAAGAAAGGAAAAAGAAAGAAGAAAAGAAGAAGAAAAAGGGAAGCAAGAAAAAGAAGGAAGAGGAGAAGAAGACAAAGGAGAAGGGAAAGGCTAAGGCTCTCAAGGCAAGGACTTGGGATGATCCATCCTCATCCTCCTCCTCATCATCGGATGAGGAGAATGCCTTTGTCACCAATTTGGCCTTGATGGCCTTTGATGACTTGGATTGCTCCTCCTCCTCCTCAAATGAAGAATCAAGCTCAAGTGGAGAAAGCTCAAGTGAAGGGGGAGCCTCCACATCCTCCTCATCCAAAGAAGAAGAGGACATGGAAACTATGGTAACAAATCTAACTCCTAAGAAAATAGTTTCCATGGTTTCTAGCTTAACTAGAGATTTATTTAGAGCTAAGAAGAAAAACAAAAGCATGCTAGATCAAATTAAGGACCTAGAAAATAAACTAGAAAATGCATGCTTAAATGATAATATTTCTTCTAGCTTAAATGATGCATGCTCACATGATTATATGCCTATGGCATTTAGATGGTCATTTAAAGAATCAACATAGCAATAATAGACCAATCATGGGGAAGGCTTATGTTTAATTCATAGACATATTGCCCAAATATCATGGTTAGATATTTCATATGTTTTCAAAACAATTTCTTACCTTAAAATACATGTATGCATGTTTTGAAACAATTGGATGCAAAACTAGGTAGCTAACTTGATACTAGAATGATCAAAGACCTAGTGGTTTTTAGAGCTTTTGGATTTTTTGGCAAAAACAAGAAAATATAATGAGTTTTCATGAAAAACTATTTTTCATCGATAGATATACTTAAAAGAAATATGTTCCCCAAATTTCATGATTTTTCGAATTTTCTGGAATTTATAATGCATTTCAAATTGGCCCGTAAAATCAAAAATTCGATTCTTTGTGCCAATGATCGCCATATCGATAGTAGTCATCGGTGGCTCGTAATCAGAACATTGAAGGCCGAATTCAGTTTGTAAACCAACAAGTGGTACCCAATTTTAAAATCAACTTGTCATATTTTCCCTCTTTATACTTGATGCCATGAGCTTATAACTTAGTGTTAATCTTTTTGATGGTGTCAAAGGGGGAGAAATAAGTATGTTTAAGTTAATTACTTTAGAGGGAGAAATATATTTTAGGGGGAGAAATATATGATAGGGGGAGAAAATTTGCATAGAGAGTTTCATGGATTAAGGGGGAGTTGCATGTTGCTATATCATGTTTATCTTTACATGCTTTCTTACCTTAGAATTTATATCTAATGTTTTTTTTTACCTAACTTAAACGGATTGCCACACATCAAAAAGGGGGAGATTGTTAGGGCAATCTCTTGCCGTAATATGGTTTTGATGGTGTGGCAAAGGGTTTAAGTTAGTTTGATATGTTGATGTGATATGTGCGTGAAGTCGCAGACTTAGTAATTCGCACATGGAGCCGTGGCGAGTTTCACATCTCATGACTCGTGCCTTGAGTCGGTGAAGGATAGCTTTGCGGAAGCCGTGCGCTTGGAGCATCCGAGGGACCGCCGGACGAGAAGCTTAGAGTGAAGCCGGAGGAAGTAGACTTCGAGGCAAGAGACACGAAGGAGCATCGCAGCCGCGGCGCTCGATGTCGCCGAGGACGTGGCCGAGAACGAAGAGAACTCGGCGAGGACTCAGAAATGAGAGTGAGCGATTGTAACCCGGGAAGGGTAGTCTTAGGTGAAACTTGGCCATTTGGCCAAGTGTCGGATGGGTTTTCGACACCCCGATCCGCTATGTCATGCCGATCGCCCGAGTCGAGTGAGTTCGACCGGGTATACGATCGATCGGATTGCGGCCGATGATCGCCATACGCGGGCCGATCGCCAAGATTATCGACGACCGATCAAGGCAAGCCGACTAATCAATAGGGTTTCGCCAGAATCGCTCGTGAGCCGATCGGGCGCCGACGATGAGGCGAGAATGATCGATGAGGTCCATCACCGATCGCCAAGAGTTCCGCTGACTACAACGGCCGGATCCGACATGTTCGGAGGCCGCTAGTAGGACGGCAATGATCGCCAAGGGCGGCAATGATCGATGGCGGCCAATGGGAAGAAAACAGCCCTCTCTATAAAAAGGGAGGGTGTAAGCCTTTGAGAGGCTAATGCTCATACTCCAAACGATCTTCCTAGTGCCCCACAAGCTTTAAACTCTTCTTACTTGTCTTTACTTCAATCCTATTGTAAGAAGAGTGATCTTGGTTGTAAAGGTTACCTCCACCTAGCTTGGTGCAAAGGAGAGACCATTTAGTGGATTGGTTAAGCGGAGTGATTCACCGAGGACGAATCGGGGACCATGGATTAGCGGCGTAGCCGTGAACCACGTTATACCATCGTGTTAGCGTTTGTTTTATTGTTTGTCTTTTGCTTTGTATTTGTATATTCCGCTTGCGCTAATCTTTTGTAGACGAGCAATTTACGACGTCCAACGTACGAGGGCTATTCACCCCCCTCTAGCCGGCCGCACCGATCCCCTACAAATACTCTTTAGTCCTTCTCAAGTACTTAAGAATATTCTTGACTGCTATCCAGTGACGCTCACCTGGATCTGACTGGTATCTACTCGTCATGATCAAAGCATACGAGACATCAGGACGAGTACATAGCATGGCGTACATGATAGATCCTATAGCAGATGCATAAGGGATCTTATCCATGCGGTCTCTCTCTTCTCTAGAAGAGGGACTTTGAGTCTTCGAAAGACTCACACCATGTGACATCAGCAGAAGTCCCTTCTTGGAATTCTATATGGCAAACCGTAGTAATCCCGTGTCAATGTATGTACTCTGACTTAGGCCAAGCAATCTCTTAGATCTATCTCTATAGATCTTGATGTCTAGAATACAGGCTGCTTCACCTAAGTCTTTCATTGAGAAGCACGTCCCCAGCCAAGTCTTCACAGACTGTAGCGAAGGGATGTCATTCCCAATGAGTAGTATGTCATCCACATACAATACAAGGAAGACAACTGTATTCCCATTAACCCTTTTGTAGACACAGGGTTCATCTTCATTCTTGATGAAACCAAACTGTTTGATCGCATCATCGAATCGAAGATTCCAGCTCCGAGAAGCTTGCTTTAGCCCATAAATGGATCTTTGCAGCTTGCATACTTTCCCAGTATGCTGTGGATCAACAAAACCCTCAGGTTGTGTCATGTACACATCCTCAAGAAAGTTTCCATTCAAAAACGCGGTTTTGACATCCATCTGCTAGATCTCAGAATCGTGGTATGCTGCAATAGCAAGCAAGATCCGAATGGACTTAAACATGGCCACTGGAGAAAAGGTTTCATCATAGTCAATACCATGAATTTGCTTGAAACCTTTAGCCACCAATCGCCCCTTATAGGTATGCGTAAGTCCACCCATGTCAGTCTTTCTCCTAAAGACCCACTTACACCCAAAGGGTTTGACCCCTTCAGGTGGATCAATCAAAGTCCATACTTGGTTGGTGTACATGGATTCCATCTCGGATCTCATGGCCTCTAGCCATTTCTCAGAATCTAGGCTCATCACAGCTTCCTGATAGGAGGTAGACTCATTCTCTATGAGCATAACATCATCATGGTCAGACAAGAGAAATGAGTATCTCTCAGGCTGACGACGTACCCTATCAGATCTGCGAAGAGGTAGGTCTATCTGAATAGGTGGTTGTTCCACAACTCTTTGTGCAACAACCTCATCACCCACAACACTTTGTGGTTCCTGTTCAACCTCCATCAAGGCCTCAGTGCTATGGTTCTTATCTTGAATTTCTTCAAGATCGAGCGTACTCCTACTAGTTTTTCTAGAAACAAAATCCCTTTCTAGAAAAACCCCAATCTTTGCCACAAACACTTTGTGCTAACTGGGAATGTAGAAGTAATATCCCTTTGTATCCTTGGGATATCCAACAAAATAGCACCTATAGGATTTGGGTCTCAGTTTGTCTGAGACTTGACGTCGAACGTAAGTCTCACAATCCCAAATCCTCATTAAAGACATATTGGGATTTCTCCCTGTCCATATCGTATATGGTGTCTTTATCACAGCCTTGGATGGTACACGGTTAAGGGTAAAGGTTGCTGTGTCTAGAGCATATCCCCAAAAGGATATAGGAAGATCTGTGTGACTCATCATAGATCATACCATATCTAATAGGGTACGATTCCTTCTTTTGGATACACCATTCCACTATGGTGTTCCAGGAGGAGTGAGTTGGGATAGAATCCCACACTCAGCTAGATAGTCACGAAACTCATGGCTAAGGTATTCACCACCTCGATCTGATCGAAGTATCTTAATACTCTTGTCAAGCTGTTGTACTTCATTCTTGAATTCTTTGAACTTTTCAAAGGATTCAGATTTATGTGTCATCAGATACACATAACCATATCTACTGAAGTCATCAGTAAATGTAATGAAGTACTTGTAACCACCTCTAGCAGCAACATTGAAAGGCCACATACATCACTATGTATAAGTCCTAACAAGTCTGTTGCTCTTTCGCTGTGTCCACTAAAGGGAATATTGGTCATCTTGCCTAAAAGGCAAGACTCGCATGTCTCATATGATTCAAAATCAAATGAGTCTAGCAGCCCATCCTTATGGAGCTGAGATAAGCGACTCTCATTTATGTGACCTAAGCGACAATGCCAGAGATAGATTTGGTTCAACTCACTTGACTTGAACCTTTTGGTACTTATGTTATAGATAGGGCTCTCTAAGTCTAGAAAGTAGAGTCCGTTCATTAGAGGTGCACTACAATAGAACATATCATTTAAATAAACTGAACAACATTTGTTCTTTATTATAAATGTAAATCCTTTCGTGCCCAAACAAGAAACTGAAATGATGTTCTTAGTTAAGGCATGCACATAACAACATTCATCTATTTCTAGTACAAGCCCAGAGGGCAGAGATAGATCATAAGTTCCTACAGCAACAGCAGCAACCCTTGCTCCATTGCCTACTCGTAGGTCCACATCGCCCTTTGTCAATGCCCTGTTATTTCTCAGCGCCTGCACATTGGTACAAATGTGAGATGCACATCCGGTATCTAATACTCATGATGAAGAAATAGATAGATTGACTTCTATAACATTTATACCTGAAGTAGAAGTCTCACTTCTTTTCTTCTTAAGATCTTCCATGTATGCATTGCAGTTACGCTTCCAGTGTCCAGCTTCCTTGCAGTGGAAGCAAGCCCCTTTCTTGGCCACCCCTCCTTTGGGTTTAAGTTCCTTGCCTTTGCCCTTGGCTTGGGACTTTCCCTTACCTTTAGGCTTGCCCTTGCCTTTCTTCTTTTGCACCATCAAAATGGTGTCAGATTTTCCCTTCTTAAGGTTAAGCTCAGCAGTTCTCAACATGCTGAGCATCTCAGGCAGTGGCTTATCAATTTCATTCGTGTTATAATTCATGACAAATTGATTGTAGGCTTGTGGCAAAGATTGTAAGATCAGGTCAGTGGCCAGCTCTTGGCCAAGTGGGAATCCTAGCCTTTGTAGGTTTTCTACGTACCCAATCATCTTGAGTACATATGGACCTACGGGAGTCCCATCTTGCATTTTGGACCCAAACAATGCCTTAGAGACTTCATATCTCTCATGCCTTGCTTGTCCTTGATATAGTTGACGAAGATGTTCAACCATATCATAAGCATTCATGAACTTGTGTTTCTTCTGAAGCTCAGAGTTCATGGTCGCGAGCATTAGACATGACACATCTAATGCATCATCTTGATGCTTCTTGTAAGCATCTTTGTCAGCTCGCGAGGCAGTGGCAGGAGGTGCCTCCGGAATGGGCTGCTCCAAGACGTATAGCTTCCTTTCTTGGGTGAGAAAAATTCTCAGGTTCCTGTACCAGTCCAGGAAATTTGCTCCATTGAGCTTGTCCTTCTCAAGGATAGAACGCAGAGAGAGAGTGTTCGTGTTTGTCGACATAGTTATCTACAACATACAATACAGAGAATTAATATCATATTCCTTTTATCATTTAATTAGGCCTTTAATCAAATGATGCTCCCACTAAATTATAGGAATTTTGTAGAATCAAGTTATGGATGTGGTCAAACCACATTACTAGATTCATACAAACTAGCTATAATTCTTGCGGGACAAGATCCACATCATACTAAGCCTTGAGTTAGCTTTGGCTAAATCGCCCAAGACTTAGTACGATCGGTGGGTAACACATTACCGATTACATCTCTATGCAACTCTTGTTTATAGGATCAAGACCCGCATTTACAAAAGACCTTGAGTTAGCTTTGGCTAAATCGCCCAAGATTTAGTGTAAATGCGATCTTATCCTATCTTTCCAACGATTGGAATATGCTTATAGTTTTACTCGATCCAATTGAGTTAACTAGTTTTACTCAATCTAATTGAGCTTACTCTAACCCAAGCTGTGATAGGCGGGACCAAGATTGTCCCTCCGCACCCTACCAAGATAATATGCGTTGCTCTGCTTTGACAGATTCAACAACTACAAATGATCGAGGTAGTGATGGGTATCAAGGACTTGGTAGGCATTTACGAGTTGATTTGATTAAGATCTAATCTAATAATAATGTGTATCATATACGCATTAAGGCCTTTATTATCCTATATTATCATGCATCACATACATACAAGCATTATTCTAGCATGCATCATATACATACAAGCATTATTCTACTAGCATGCATCACATACATACAAGCAAAATCAAATATATATATATATATATATATATATATATATATATATATATATATATATATATATATATATATATATATATATATATATATATAATTAACTATGATGTGGTCATGGCCCTACTTCGATCTTCTCAAGCCAATGAGAAGATCGGACGGTCAACCTAAGGTTAGCGGCTTCTCCAAGCGCTTCCTTTGACCGCCATGTGTTGTCGGCACCCTTCTGGTAACTTCGTCTATAAGTGGACTTTCCACCGCTCCATTTTGTACATTACAAATATGAAACTCGAGTTACATTCGAGTCTAAAACTATTTACAACTAGAATTTCAAAAGAAGAGGTACGACGCACAGGTCGCATACACTATACAACACGCACAACCATAAAAATGACACGCAGGCCGTATTATAAATTACAACACATCATAATCCAATCAAATTGGGGTCATTGGACCATGAAAATCAAAGAATTATATATAATTCTAAATTATGTATTTTTACAGAAAATTTCTATAATTTTTCCTATTTTTTTCAATTTTATGAGTCACCTCTCCGTAACGGTCCCGCTAAGCGGTTTCCGGGCGCGATCGTGGGACAAAGCCCCTTTCGAGGATAGGGGCAGCATCCCTACTCACAAAATAAATTTTGTGAGTGTCCCTACTATGATCTAATAGCGACTTAAATTGCTGTCCCAAAAACCTAAAGTGAGAACTCACCGTTTCAGAGAGTTTTTCTCGATAGTAGTGTCCCAACACTCGTTGCTTCGACTCTTCGAGAAAAATACCCAAAAAATCTATAAAAATAGGAAATTTAAAGAAACATAAAAATCTGTAATTTTTATATCTAATACAAAAACTACAAAAATGAAACACATACATGCTTCGCACGTGGCTATGATGCCACTGTTGGACTTTCCGAGCCGTAAAAATTGCTTTTTGCGTTGTGGAAACCCCGGAAGTCCGGCCACGGATCCGTGCGAAGATGTATTAAAACTAAAAACATGTATGTGTTTACTAAAAACCCTAGATCTACCTTAGATCTAGAAGGTGAGATCATTACCCTCAATGCGATGCCCTTCGCAAATCTCGCTCGTCCAAAAGCTTCGCTGGAACTCAAGAGCGTCAAGTGCACACTCCTCTATTGGTATCCACACAAACAATAGGTGGAGAAAAGCAATCTTGAGTGTTCTAGCACTCCTTAGATGCTCACGGCAAGATGAGGAAGAAGAGGGAGAGATCTTGAGAGGAAGATGATCCAAGGAAGAAGATGAAGTTTGAGAGTAACTCACCAAATCAATTTCACCATCAAATGGAGTAAAATGGCTGGCCACTTCATGGAGGGGGGGTTACATGCATGCATGTAACTCCAATGGCTCTTGGTCTCCCCATGAGGTGGCACCATATGATAAGTCAATGATGATGTGGAACATCATCATTGGCCGTCCATGCCAAGTCATCATCATGACATGACATTTGGTCAAGTCAAACTTGACCTTTCATCTTTCCTCTCAAGTCAAGTCAAATTTGACCTCTTATCTCCCATGGTTGATCAAATCCAACCATTTGATTCAAGTCAATTTAATTTAATGAATCTCTATTCATTAATTTAAATTGATTTGATGAATCAAATCTAAATTAGACTCATTCAACACTTGAATCAAATCGAGTCCAACTCAATTAGTCTAATTAGGATTACTCTTAATCCAATTTGGTTCATCCCATGAACCTAATCCTCATGGTTTATCATATGAACCTAATCTCCATCTAATTTCCCTTATGTGTGTGACCCTATAGGTTCTTGTAATGTTGGCAATATCCCTAAACCGATTTAGGAACATAAGCAATGAGCGGTATCTAACAACACATCATTGCTACCCAAGTTACAAGAATGTTGAGCTCCAACATCACCTTTGTAACTACTAATTGTGACTCTCACAATATGTGACAATGTCCCTCTATCCTTGACATCTAGATTGACCAATCGAGACATAGACCATGTCATCCTCGGTACAATCTATATCTTGAACTCCAAGTAGACTCACTCTAATCAAATGAGCTCAATATCTCATATTGACTCATTTGGGTATGGCCATGCACTTCGTGGTCTCACTCTATCAAGAATATCGATGTCACTCCTGTCATATAGGAGGGATAAATCTCATCTACATTACTCACATCCCTCCGCATAATTTGCTACATACCCAGTAATTGCCTTTATAGTCCACCCATTTACGGGTGACATTTGACGAAGCCAAAGTATGCAACTCCTTATGTAGGGAACCATGGTGACTTCAGGTCTAAGGACTAATAGTCATACTAATAGCCACATGAGAAAGTATATGACACTCATATAACGATCCATGATACTTTCTCATGGCGGGTCATTCAGTATACATTCTCCAATGCATACCCATGTGTCAACTTGATATCTCATATCCATGACTTGTGAGATCAAGTCATCGTGTTGACCTACATGCTAGTCTCTACGCATTGACATTGTCCCTGAATGTTAATACTTGACTAGGAATGATTAAGAGTAGTGTTCTCTATATCATCTCATTATTGATTCAACCAATCGATTGATATAGATAAGAACCTACTACTCAAGAACATTATTATATTTAGTTATTTGGCACCAATACAAGTAAATATAATAATCATGCCTTTATAAATAGGAATATGATACAATAAAGTCTATACAACAATCATCACATGATTGACTCTAGGGCTTTCACTAACACTGAGCTCTGCTCCTCTTAGCACACCCGTGCTTTGTAGCATGGCTAGGTCATGCTGCACGATGTGGCTTCCGTTTCGATGACAATTTATGATGCAGTCGTGCCAACATTTGGCATGCCCGTGTTCACTCCAAAAATCACCACTTTGCACCATTATCATCCAGTCCAACTAGATGTATCCTCTATCTTTTTGAGAATCATATTCTCACTTGTTTTACATCTCTTGAGATATCATTGTGCATGTGACCCAATATGTTCCCAGTTATGTTGGTCATTCATAACTAACCCTAGTTATGAATAGATCATGAGTGACACCTAGCAGTACATCATGATCCCCAATTGACTAGAAAGTCTTCATCGACTTCAGAATAATTCTGAACCCTTCAGCAACTATAGTTGTTTCATGTCATGTTCCTTTCACTCATCCTATACCCACTTAGTTCAGGACATGGTCAATAGTGCTCTCCCCACTAGGCTGATTACGTCACACCTAGCCCAAGTTTATTTCTTTTCTTATGGATTCAAATTACTCAATATATGTTCCCAAGAAGACCATCTTCTTAGTATGTTTTCTTTGGTCAAAGACTTTTGAGTAACAATCTTGACAAGAGGTCTAGGGTATACATCTCTTATAATAAGAGTGGTGAATCCTCTGTGGGTTATTCAAACACCTTCGATCACTTTGGCTTATACCCAATCATCCTAGAGTTACACCTCCTATAGAAATGGCTGCGAAGAAGCCAAAATATAAGACACCATGACCAAGGTGACTTGAATACCTCAAGTCTATGGAACCCTGTACTCGAGCCTCAATGAAACTTCATCGACATAAAAAATCATATGAAGTTTCATAACAGGTTACTCCAATAAATTAATTACCCTAACTAGCATCTACATATTCACTTTTAGCATCCCTATGCTTCCATCTAGTGAGCACCAGATGCTTGAATAAACTAAGGAGTATAATATGTACTAGTCTCACAGAATTGATGATGTTCAATCTCATCAATTCATCGATTAGGAAAGTTTCAATATTGACATAATTTTACATGATGAGATACCCACTAATTATGATCTAAACATAATTTCTCTCATGTTATGTATCGTATTGTGGACTTCAGTAAATGAGTTTAAGATCCAATCAAATACATATAAAATGTACACTCAAATAGTAAATTTTATTAATAACATCTAAGACGATTGTCTTAGGACATCTCTCAATTACATCAGAAGACAAATACATCTTAGAATGCTTTAGGGATTAGGAAACATAATCAACAATTTAAATTTAATTAACTCTAATTTGTTGACCACATTTTCTAGATCATGTATGGGCTACAATTGTCTACTTTAGACTAGATGTTGGTCAATCGTGACCTGGACCATAATTTTCTAGACCACATTATTTGACTATATGGTTGACATGGGGTTGACCATATGATGGAAAGTTCAAGCATGGGTCTTGGCAAGGGAAAGTCCAAGCTTGAGTCTTGGCAAATGGAAAGTCCAACATGGGTTGGCAAGGAAAGTCCAAGCATGGGTCTTGGCAAGGGAAAATCCAAGCTTGAGTCTTGGCAAATGGAAAGTCCAACATAGGTTGGCAAGGAAAGTCCAAGGGGTGATAATGGCGGCGTAAAGTCCAAGGGTGGAGTCTTGGCAGCATAAGTCCAATGGTTGGCAATGTAAAATCCAAGCGGTAATCTTGGCAGCGTAAGCCCAATGTGTCTTGGTGGTATAGACTAGCTTAGCATGACAATAGCCGATGGAAGCACCTGAAGGCTAGCATATGGATGAACAAGTCATGAATGACTTGAAGGGATCCGATAGGTGTGAGGCTGACGAAGGTGGCTAGTATTAGTGCAATCGGCCCAAGTCATGATTGACCAAGCTTGAATTTGACTCGAGCAATGTTTTGATGTTCGACAAAACATAGGATAATGTGATTGTCAAGGGAAAGTCCAAGTCTTGTGTACTTGGCATGAAAAGTCCAAGCTTGAGTCTTGGCATGGAAAGTCCAACATGGGTAGGCAATAAAAGTCCAAGCATGGGTCTTGGCAAGGGAAAGTCCAAGAATGGGTCTTGGCATGGAAATTCCAACATGGGTTGGCAAGGAAAGTCCAAGCATGGGTCTTGGCAATTGGAAAGTCCAAGGGGAATATTGGTGATGTAAAGTCCAAGGGTGAAGTCTTGGCAGCATAAGTCCAATGGTTGGCGGCGTAAAGTCCAAGTGGAGTCTTGGCAGCGTAAGCGCAATGTGCCTTGGTGGTGTAGACCACATTAGCATGACAATAGCTGATGGAAGCACCTGAAGGCTAGTGTATGAATGAACAAGTCATGGATGATCTGAAGGGATCCGATAGGCACGAGGCTGACGGAAGTGGCTAGAAGGCTTAGGTCTAGGCTAAGGGTGGTCTAGCAAGTATAAGGGCATCCTACTTGGGGTTAAACCTCATGTTTAAGGTTGTCAGTCGGCTGGGGCTTTATATTAGTTGACTAGTCAAGTGTTTTGACACTTGACAGCCGAGTCAACACTTAGCAGTCGACTGGGATTATGACCAGTCGATTGTCGTGAGTCAATTAGCAATCGACTACGGCTGAGCGGTGGCCACAAACGCAAGGGTGCCTCAACTTGCCTCAGCTAGGCGGCCACAGACGCAAGGGCACCTCGACTGGCGCCTCAACTTGAGGCGCAGTCGAGGCGGCGCCTCGACTGGCTTCGGCTAGGTGACTACAAGGCACCTCGACCGGTGCCTCGACTTCTTGATCAGTCGACTGCCATGAAGGGGCAGTTGACTGATAGGTTGGTTGCGAGCTTAGAATGCTCGGTAGCTGACTGATCAATCGACTATGGGTTGGTAATCGACTGCTGGAACTGGCAGTCGACTGATGAGAGTCCCGTTGGAGTTTTTCCAGCGTGGATCGAGCCATTATCTCACAACAACAGTGTTCGCAGTCGACTGGGGCCTTATGGCAGTCGACTGGGGCCTTATGGCAGCCGACTGCCAAATGAAAATCTAGCCCGATGCAAGTTAAAAGGAGTTGTTCGTGGAGATTCGGCTAATGGTTCTTTGAAAGCTTTCTTGAGGCGATTTGAAGGCGAAGTGCAGGTGCATTTTAGGGTTCTTCAACCTCATCCAAGCAACCGACAAGCAAAGTACTCAAAACCTAATTTGTAAAGTGTTCTTTACATTTAAGTTGTATTTTTCTTGTATTTCATTTTATTACTGTTGTAATTACTTTGTATGAGGTTTCTCCACCTCCGGATTGTTCCGAGAAGGAGTTATTGAGTAGTGATGTGTGATTGGCATCGCTAGGGCTCGTTTGAGCCCAATTCGTGGAGTATGAACCATACGGTTCTGAACCACGTTATATTTGGTATTGTGATTATGCTTGTGTGTATTTGTTTTTGTTATATATATATTCCCCTGCGTATAACACATTTTGTAGCAAGCGCGATCAAATTCCATCAAGCAACACCGAATCGCTATTCACCTCCCCTCTAGCGAGCCACCGAGGTCTTAACAAGTGGTATCAGAGCGAGGCCACTCTTCTACGGATTAACAACTAAGAGAGCACCGCTAGAGGGAAAGATAGAGTTTGAAGAACAATTAGGATGGGACATCAACACGCCGGTCCCATATGCGCTATATGGATGAGAAGTCTTCAATTCATGGAAGAGAAGAATTGAAGACTTCATCATGATGAGGGATTTTGAAGAATGGTCCATTTTTATGGAAGGATTCGAATATCCAAGAAGACCAAAGGGAGGCTTCCTCAAGAGGAAGAGATGGAGTGAGGAACAACTCTAAAGATTCGAGAAAAACACAAAGGTAATAAAATTCTTGGTTGATTTGATTCCTAACGACATTGTGTGTATGTTAGGTAACTACATAGATGCCAAGGAGCTTTGGAGTGATTTGGCCAAGCTTCATGAAAATCAATCGCCGATCCAAGAAGAAGAGGAAGAAGAGGAAGAAGAGGAGTGCTCATCCTCTCAAGCTCAAGAAGAAGCAAGCACATCTTCATCCCAAGAGCTTGATGATTCGGAGGTGATAGGGAATCAACATCCGAGAAGGAAGAAGAGGTGGAGAAGCCTCCTCCTCTAGGATTGAGGGGGAGGAGAGATCATCTTCCATACCGGAGCAAGAAGAAGAGCCTTCAACATTCGGTCAAGATGAAGAAGCTCAAAATCCGGCCGTCATTGATCTAGGTAACTCAAGCATGTCGATTAATAATAAAAATCACATAATATGCTTTGAATGTAGGGAATCCAAACACTACAAGAGTAAGTGTCTTAAACAGGTCAAGAAGATTCCTCCGGCACTAAAAGTCAACAAAAAAGTCAAGGATGTCGGTGTCCCCACCAAGAAGAGTAAGGAGCAAGTGATTTGCTTCAAATGCCGACAATCAGGACATTATTGGAGTCAATGCCCAAAGGGGGAGAAGAAAACTCAAAAGGGAGCTACACATGTAGGGGGGGCCCCTAAGGCAAATCCTAAGGTAACTTCTAATTTTGCTCCTTCTTTAATGAATAGGTAAAAGCATGCTAGGAATAATCTTGCTATTTATCATAAAGAGCATGCTAGAAATAGGTTTTATTGTTTAGTAGCTAAGAGTGTTCATTTTAACAATAAGGAGAAATTTGGGACTAATGTCCCTAGAAAAACCTTACCTAGGGAATCTATTAGGAAAATTGAAAACCACCTAGGCCTTAATCCAAAGAATTCTAGACATATACCTAGGAATGACAAAAATGATCAAATAAACAATGGGCACATCAAATTAAAGAAATTGGAGTTGGAGAACCAAGCCTTGAGGTCAAGGCTTGAGAAATTAGAAAAGACCCTTAAGAATATACAAAATCAATTTAAAGGGTCAAATAGTCAAGGCCTAAGGTCTAGAAGTCGAAGTCAAAGTCAAAGACCTAGGAAACAAGAACCATCCAAGGGCAAGCCTAAGTCCAAAAAGACCTATCATAATATTCCATTTGATTATGGAACTCAAACTAGGTCTAGAAAGACCAAGGTTACTAGGGAAGTCATCCCTAAGAGTAACCAAGGTGTGTGCCTAGTGGCTAGGGTTTCAAGGAAATCTATGGAAGCCACTAAGAAGGTCAAAGGGGGAGTTACCTCTAGAGTTGACCTAGGCAAGACCCAAATGGCCAAGGCTACTAAGCCTAGGAGGGTATCTAGGGAGGTCATCCCTAAGGAATACCTAGTAAACCTAAGGAGCTCCAATAAGTATTGGGTTCCTAGGAGCGTGATCGATTCACGCTAGATGGGTTTAGGTATGCCAACCTTGAATGGATAGGCAGTTAACCTAACCATGGTAAAGGTGGCACTTTAGGTTATTTTCAAGGTTATGGATACCTTGGAAATAGATTTGAATTTTAATCTTAAAGAGTTTTTAGGATGTGCCAATATATTTTTTGTAGGGGATCGTTGGAACGCTAGAGGGGGAGGGGGTGAATAGCGTTGTGCTATGCGTGGATGGAATTCTTTCACGTGTTCGTCTACAAATTTTGTTAGCGCAGCAGAATATAGATAATAATAACAATAACAAAATAGACAAACACAAGAACACAAGAATCTAACGTGGTTCGGAACCGAATGATTCCTACTCCACGGATCGAGCTCTAAAGAGCTCTAGCGATGCCACAAACACCACTAAGCAATAAACTCCTTCTCGACAATACGTCGGAGGTGGAGAAATCTCTTACAAAAGTTTACAACAATAAACTAAATACAATGCAATACAAGTAAAGAAAACACTTTACGAATGCCTTTGGATTGTTTGCTTTTGGTTCCTTGAAGAATGACCTTGGAGACCCTGATTTGGAGCAACAAATTGCCCCAAGGATGCTCAAGAACCGGATAGCTTTTTCTCCTCCACGAGCTCCATTTATATCTTTTGCTTGTGCTAGAAAAAGTCGATCAGTCAACTACTCAGGACCATCAGTCGACTGATGTCACTGTTGTCGTGAGACAATAGCTAGATCCACGCTGAAAAATCCAACGGATCCATCATCAGTCGACTGATCATGACCATAAGTCAGCTGATCAAGCCTCCACTCGACTGCTAGCCGCAGCAGTTGAGTGAGACTCCATTTTGTGGCCGAAACATCGAGCATCAGTCGACTAATCACAAGATCAGTCGACTGCTCATCCATCAGTCGACTACCCATCTCTGACAGTCGACTGCTAGGCTACTTCCCGTAGTCAAACCCTAGTTGACTCTTACCAGTTGACTGCCACATGACACCAGTCGACTGGCACACCTAAAACATGAGGTTTTAGCCCAAGTATGGTTCCTCCATACTTGCTAGACCACCATTAGCCTAGACCTAAGCCTTCTAGCTGTTGGGTTTTCCGAGCCGCAAAAACCGATTTTGCATTGCGGAAACCTCGGAAGCCCCGGCCACGGATCCGTGCGAAGTATAAAATATAAAACTAACATGTATGTGTTTAATACCTTTAGATCTTCTCTAGATCTACATGATAAGAAGTTACCCTCGATGAGATGCCCTTCGTAAATCCTGCTCGTCCAAAAGGTTCGTCGAAACTCGAGAGTGTCAAGTGCACACTCCTCTATTGGTATCCACACAAGTAATAGGTGGAGAAAGATACCTTAGAGTGTGCTAGCACCCTTTAGGAATTTTGGCCAAGGAGGTTGGGAGAGCTTGAGAAGGTGATCGAAGGAAGAAGATGAAGTTGTGTAACTCACAAAAATGAATTACCCCATCTAATGGAGTGGCCGGCCACTTCAAGGCTTGGGAGGTTACATGCATGCATGTAACTCCTCCAAGAGCCAATGGCTCTTGGTCTCCCTCATGAGGTGGCACCACATGCTAAGTCAATGATGATGTGGAGCATCATCATTGGCCGACCATGCCAAGTCATCATCATGATATGACATTTGGTCAAGTCAAACCTGACCTTTCATCTTCCCTCTCAAGTCAAGTCAAACTTGACCTCTTATCTCCCATGGTTGATCAAATCCAACCATTTGATTCAAGTCAATTTAATTTAATGAATCTCTATTCATTAATTTAAATTGATTTGATGAATGAAATCTAAATTAGACTTATTCAACACTTGAATCAAATTGAGTCCAAATCAATTAGTCTAATTAGGATTACTCTTAATCCAATTTGGTTCATCCCATGAACCTAATCCTCATGGTTCATCATATGAACCTAATCTCCATCTAATTTCCCTTAGTGTGTGACCCTATAGGTTCTTGTAACATTGGCAATGTCCCTAAACTGATTTAGGAACATAAGCAATGAGCGGTATCTAGCAACACATCATTGCTACCCAAGTTACAAGAATGTTGAGCTCCAACATCACCTTTGTAACTACTAATTGTGACTCTCACAATATGTGAAAATGTCCCTATATCCTTGACATCTAGATTGACCAATTGAGGCATAGACCGTGTCATCCTCGGTAAAATCTATATCTTGAACTCCAAGTAGACTCACTCTAATCAAATGAGCTCAATATCTCATATTGACTCATTTGGGCATGGCCATGCACTTCGTGGTCTCACTCTATGAAGAATATCGATGTCACCCCCGTCATATAGGAGGGATAGATCTCATCTACATCACTCACATCCCTCCGCATAATTTGTTACATACCTAGTAATCGCCTTTATAGTCCACCCATTTACGGGTGACGTTTGACGAAGCCAAAGTATGCAACTCCTTATGTAGGGAACCATGGTGACTTTAGGTCTAAGGACTAATAGTCATACTAATAGCCAGATGAGAAAGTATATGACACTCATATAACGATCCATGATACTTTCTCATGGCGGGTCATTCAGTATACATTCTCCAATGCATACTCATGTGTCAACTTGATATCTCATATCCATGACTTGTGAGATCAAGTCATCGTGTTGACCTACATGCTAGTCTCTACGCATTAACATTGTCCATGAATGTTAATACTCGACTAGGAATGATTAAGAGTAGTGTTCTCTATATCATCTCATTATCGATTCAACCAATCGATTGATATAGATAAGAACCTACTACTCAAGGACATTATTATATTTAGTTATTTGGCACCAATACAAGTAAATATAATAACCATGCCTTTATAAATAGGAATATGATACAATAAAGTTCATACAACAATCATCACATGATTGGCTCTAGGGCTTTCACTAACAATCTCCCACTAGCACTAGTGCCAATCACCGTAGTATCTAATACCCAATGACCTAGTGTGACCATCATGCTTTTTCTGTGCCAAAGCCTTGGTTAAGGGATCTGCGATGTTAGCCTCTGTGGGTACTCTACAAATCTTCACATCTCCTCTATCGATAATCTCTCGAATGAGATAGAAGCACCGATATATTCGGCCTTTGTAGAATCAACAACTGTGTCCTGCTTGAAACTTTTCCAGCTCACAGCGCCACCATTCAAGCAAAACAAGAACCCTGACTGCGATCTATAATCATCCTGGTCAGTTTGGAAGCTGGCATCACTGTAACCCTTTACAGCTAGCTCCTCATCGCCTCCAAATATCAAGAAATATTCTTTAGTCCTTCTCAAGTACTTAAGAATATTCTTGACTGCTATCCAGTGACGCTCACCTGGATCTGACTGGTATCTACTCGTCATGCTCAAAGCATACGAGACATCAGGACGAGTACACAACATAGCGTACATGATAGATCCTATAGTAGATGCATAAGAGATCTTATCCATGCGGTCTCTCTCCTCTCTAGAAGAGGGACTTTGAGTCTTCGAAAGACTCACACTATGTGACATCGACAGAAGTCCCTTCTTGGAATTCTGCATGGCAAACCGTAGTAATACCGTGTCAATGTATGTACTCTGACTTAGGCCATGCAATCTCTTAGATCTATCTCTATAGATCTTGATGCCTAGAATACAGGCTGCTTCACCTAAGTCCTTCATTGAGAAGTACGTCCCCAGCCAAGTCTTCACAGACTGTAGCAAAGGGATGTCATTCCCAATGAGCAGTATGTCATCTACATACAATACAAGGAAGACAACTGTATTCCCATTAACCCTTTTGTAGACACAGGGTTCATCTTCATTCTTGATGAAACCAAACTGTTTGATTGCATCATCGAATCGAAGATTCCAGCTCCGAGAGGCTTGCTTTAGCCCATAAATGGACCTTTGCAGCTTGCATACTTTCCCAGTATGCTGTGGATCTTCAAAACCCTCAGGTTGTGTCATGTACACATCCTCGAGTAAGTTTCCATTCAGAAACACGGTTTTGACATCCATTTGCCAGATCTCATAATCGTGGTATGCTGCAATAGCAAGCAAGATCCGAATGGACTTAAACATCGCCACTGGAGAAAAGGTTTCATCATAGTCAATACCATGAATCTGCTTGAAACCTTTAGCCACCAATCGGCCCTTATAGGTATGCGTAAGTCCATCCATGTCAGTCTTTCTCCTAAAGACCCACTTACACCCAATGGGTTTGACTCCTTCAGGTGGATCAACCAAAGTCCATACTTGGTTGGTGTACATGGATTCCATCTCGGATCTCATGGCCTCTAGCCATATCTCAGAATGTGGGCTCATCACAGCTTCCTGATAGGAGGTAGGCTCATTCTCAATGAGCATAACATCATCATGGTCAGACAAGAGAAATGAGTATCTCTCAGGCTGATGACGTACCCTATCATACCTGCGAAGAGGTAGGTGTACCTGAACAGGTGGTTGTTCCACAACTCCTTGTGCAACAACCTCATCACCCACAACACTTTGTGGTTCTTGTTCAACCTGCATCAAGGCCTTAGTGCTATGGTCCTTATCTTGAATTTATTCAAGATCGAACGTACTCCCACTAGTTTTTCTAGAAAGAAAATCCCTTTCTAGAAAAACCCCAGTCTTTGCCACAAACACTTTGTGCTAACTGGGAATGTAGAAGTAATATCCCTTTGTATCCTTGGGATATCCAACAAAATAACACCTATCGAATTTGGGTCCCAGTTTGTCTGAGACTTGACGTCGAACGTAAGCCTCACAACCCCAAATCCTCATGAAAGACATCTTGGGATTTCTCCCTGTCCATATTGTATATGGTGTCTTTATGACAGCCTTGGATGGTACATGGTTAAGGGTAAAGGTTGATGTGTCTAAAGCATATCCCCAAAAGGATATAGGAAGATCTGTGTGACTCATCAAAGATCGTACCATATCTAATAGGGTACGATTCCTCCTTTCGGATACACCATTCCACTGTGGTATTCCAGGAGGAGTGAGTTGGGATAGAATCCCACACTCAGCTAGATAGTCACGAAACTCATGGCTAAGGTATTCACCACCTCGATCTGATCGAAGTATCTTAATACTCTTGCCAAGCTGGTTTTGTACTTCATTCTTGAATTCTTTGAACTTTTCAAAGGATTCTGATTTATGTGTCATAAGATACACATAACCATATCTACTGAAGTCATCAATAAATGTAATGAAGTACCTGTAACCACCTCTAGCAGCAACATTGAAAGGACCACATACATTACTATGTATAAGTCCTAACAAATCTGTTGCTCTTTCGCTGTGTCCACTAAAGGGAGTCTTGGTCATCTTGCCTAAAAGGCAAGACTCGCATGTCTCATATGATTCAAAATCAAATGAGTCTAGCAGCCCATCCATATGGAGCTGAGATAAGTGACTCTCATTTATGTGACCTAAGCGACAATGCCAGAGATAGGTTTGGTTCAACTCATTTGACTTGAACCTCTTGGTACTTATGTTATAGATAGGGCTCTCTAAGTCTAGAAAGTAGAGTCCGTTTATTAGAGGTGCACTACAATAGAACATATCATTTAAATAAACTGAACAACATTTGTTCTTTATTATAAATGTAAATCCTTTCTTGTCCAAACAAGAAACCGAAATTATGTTCTTAGTCAAAGCAGGCACATAACAACATTCATCTAATTCTAGTACAAGCCCAGAGGGAAGAGATAGATCATAAGTTCCTACAGCAACAGCAACAACCCTTGCTCCATTGCCTACTCGTAGGTCCACCTCGCCCTTTGTCAATGCCCTGCTATTTCTCAGCGCCTACACATTGGTACAAATGTGAGATGCACATCCGGTATCTAATACCCATGATGAAGAAATAGATAGATTGACTTCTATAACATTTATACCTGAAGTAGAAGTCTCACTTCTTTTCTTCTTAAGATCTTCCAGGTAAGCTTTGCAGTTACGCTTCCAGTGACCAGCTTCCTTGCAGTGGAAGCAAGCCCCTTCTTTGGCTACCCCTCCTTTGGGTTTAAGTTCTTTGCCTTTGCCCTTGGCTTGAGACTTTCCCTTACCTTTAGGCTTTCCCTTGCCTTTCTTTATGTGCACCATCAAAATGGTGTCAGATTTTCCCTTCTTAAGGTTAAGCTCAGCAGTTCTCAACATGCTGAGCATCTCAGGCAATGGCTTATCAATTTCATTCATGTTATAATTCATGACAAATTGATTGTAGTCTTGTGGCAAAGATTGCAAGATCAGGTCAGTGGCCAGCTCTTGGCCAAGTGGGAATCCCAACCTTTGTAGGTTTTCTACATACCCAATCATCTTCAGTATATATGGACCTACGGGAGTCCCATCTTGTATTTTGGACCCAAACAATGCCTTAGAGACTTCATATCTCTCATGCCTTGCTTGTCCTTGATATAGTTGACAAAGATGTCCAACCATATCATAAGCATTCATGAACTCGTGTTGCTTCTGAAGCTCAGAGTTCATGATCGCGAGCATTAGACATGACACATCTAATGCATTATCTTGATGCTTCTTGTAAGCATCTTTGTCAGCTCGCGAGGCAGTGGCAGGAGGTGCCTCCGGAATGGGCTGCTCCAGGACGTACAACTTCCTTTCTTGGGTGAGAACAATTCTCAGGTTCTTGTACCAGTCCAGGAAATTTGCTCCATTGAGCTTGTCCTTCTCAAGGACAGAATGCAGAGAGAGAGTGTTCGTGTTTGTCGACATAGTAATCTACAACATACAATGCAGAGAATTAATATCATATTCCTTTTATCATTTAATTAGGCCTTTAATCAAATGATGCTCCCACTGAATTATAGGAATTTTGTAGAATCGAGTTATGGATGTGGTCAAACCACATTTACTATATTCATACAAACTAGCTATAATTCTTGCGGGACAAGATCCACATCATACTAAGCCTTGAGTTAGCTTTGGCTAAATCTCCTAAGACTTAGTATGATCGGTGGGTAACACATTACCGATTACATCTCTATGCAACTCTTGTTTATAGGATCAAGACCCACATTTACAAAAGACCTTGAGTTAGCTTTGGCTAAATCACCCAAGATTTAGTGTAAATGCGATCTTATCCTATCTTTCCAACGATTGGAATATGCCTATAGTTCTACTCGATCCAATTGAGTTAACTAGTTTTACTCAATCTAACTGAGCTTACTCTAACCCAAGCCGTGATAGGCAGGACCAAGATTGTCACTCCGCACCCTACCAAGATAATATGCATTGCTCTGCTTTGGCAGATTCAACAACTACAAATGATCGAGGTAGTGATGGGTATCAAGGACCTGGTAGGCATTTACGAGTTGATTCGATTAACATCTAATCTAATCGTAATGTGTATCATATACACATTAAGGCCTTTATTATCCTATATTAGCATGCATCACATACATACATACATTATTCTAGCATGCATCATATACATACAAGAAAATTATCCCAGCATGCATCATATACATACAAACATTATTCTACTAGCATGCATCACATACATACAAGCAAAATCAAATATATATATATATATATATATATATATATATATATATATATATATATATATATATATATATATATATATATATATATATATATCAACATATATATATATATAATTAACTGTGATGTAGTCATGACCCTACTACGATCTTCTCAAGCCAATGAGAAGATCGGACGGTCAACCTAAGACTAGCGGCTTCTCCAAGCGCTTCCTTTGACCGCTATGTGTCGTCGGCACCCTTCTCGTAACTTCGTCTACAAGTGGACTTTCCACCGCTCCATTTTGTACATTACAAATATGAAACTCGAGTTACATTCGAGTCTAAAACTATTTACAACTAGAATTTCAAAAGAAGAGGTACGACGCGCAGGTCGCATACACTATACAACACGCACAACCACAAAAATGGCACGCAGGCCGTATTATGAATTACAACACATCATAATCCAATCAAATTGGGGTCATTGGGCCATGTCAATCATAGAATTATACATAATTATAAATTATGTATTTTTACAGAAGATTTCTATAATTTTTCCTTTTTTTTTATTTTATGAGTCGCCTCTCTATAACGGTCCCGCTAAGCGGTTTCCGGGCGTGATCGCGGGACAAGGCCCCTTTCGGGGATAGGGGCAGCGCCCCTACTCGCAAAATAAACTTTGCGAGTGTCCCTACTACAATATTAAAGCGACTTAAGTCGCTGTCCCAAAAACCTAAAGCGAGAACTCGCCGTTTCGGAGAGTTTTTCTCGGTGGTTGAAGCCGACAAGTGTCCCAACACTCGTTGCTTCGACTCTTCGAGAAAAATACCCAAAAATTCTATAAAAATAGGAAATTTACAGAAACATAAAATTATGTAATTTTTATATCTAATATAAAAACCATAAAAACGAAACACATACATGCTTCGCACGTGGCTCTGATACCACTGTTGGGTTTTCCGAGCCGCAAAAACCACTTTTTGCATTGCAGAAACCTCGGAAGCCCCGGCCACGGATCCGTACGAAGTATAAAATATAAAACTAACATGTATGTGTTTAATACCTTTAGATCTACTATAGATCTACATGATAAGAAGTTACCCTCGATGCGACGCCCTTCGCAAATCCCGCTCGTCCAAAAGGTTCGCCGGAACTCGAGAGTGTCAAGTGCACACTCCTCTATTGGTATCCACACAAGCAATAGGTGGAGAAAAATACCTTAGAGTGTGCTAGAATCCTTTAGGAATTTCGGCCAAGGAGGTTGGGAGAGCTTGAGAGGGTGATCCAAGGAAGAAGATGAAGTTGTGTAACTCACAAAAATGAATTACCCCATCTAATGGAGTGGCCGGCCACTTCAAGGCTTGGGAGGTTACATGCATGCATGTAACTCCTCCAAGAGCCAATAGCTCTTGGTCTCCCTCATGAGGTGGCACTACATGCTAAGTCAATAATGATGTGGAGCATCATCATTGTCCGGCCATGCCAAGTCTTCATCATGACATGACATTTGGTCAAGTCAAACTTGACCTTTCATCTTCCCTCTCAAGTCAAGTCAAACTTGACCTCTTATCTCCCATGGTTGATCAAATCCAATCATTTGATTCAAGTCAATTTAATTTAATGAATCTCTATTCATTAATTTAAATTGATTTGATGAATGAAATCTAAATTAGACTCATTCAACACTTGAAACAAATTGAGTCCAAATCAATTAGTCTAATTAGGATTACTCTTAATCCAATTTGGTTCATCCCATGAACCTAATCCTCATGGTTCATCATATGAACCTAATCTCCATCTAATTACCCTTAGTGTGTGACCCTATAGGTTCTTGTAACGTTGGCAATGTCCCTAAACCGATTTAGGAACATAAGCAATGAGCGGTATCTAGCAACACATCATTGCTACCCAAGTTACAAGAATGTTGAGCTCCAACATCACCTTTGTGACTACTAATTGTGACTCTCACAATATGTGACAATGTCCCTATATCCTTGACATCTAGATTGACCAATTGAGGCATAGATCGTGTCATCCTCGGTACAATCTATATCTTGAACTCCAAGTAGACTCACTCTAATCAAATGAGCTCAATATCTCATATTGACTCATTTGGGCATGGCCATGTACTTCGTGGTCTCACTCTATGAAGAATATCGATGTCACCCCCATCATATAGGAGGGATAGATCTCATCTACATCACTCACATCCCTCCGCATAATTTGTTACATACCCAATAATCGCCTTTATAGTACACCCATTTACGGGTGACGTTTGACGAAGCCAAAGTATGCAACTCCTTATGTAGGGAACCATGGTGACTTCAGGTCTAAGGACTAATAGTCATACTAATAGCCAGATGAGAAAGTATATGACACTCATATAACGATCCATGATACTTTCTCATGGCGGGTCATTCAGTATACATTCTCCAATGCATACCCATGTGTCAACTTGATATCTCATATCCATGACTTGTGAGATCAAGTCATCGTGTTGACCTACATGCTAGTCTCTACACATTAACATTGTCCCTGAATGTTAATACTCGACTAGGAATGATTAAGAGTAGTGTTCTCTATATCATCTCATTATCGATTCAACCAATCGATTGATATAGATAAGAACCTACTACTCAAGGACATTGTTATATTTAATTATTTGGCACCAATACAAGTAAATATAATAACCATGCCTTTATAAATAGGAATATGATACAATAAAGTCCATACAACAATCATCACATGATTGGCTCAAAGGCTTTCACTAACACTAGCCACCTCCATCAGCCTCACGCCTCTCGGATCCCTCCAAGTAATCCATGACTTGTTCATCCATCGTGCTAGCCTTCAGGTGCTTCCATCGGCTATGTCATGCTAACGGTGTCTACACCGCCAAGGCACATTGGACTTACGCCGCCAAGACTCCGCTCCAAGTATGGTTCCCCCATACTTGCTAGACCACCCTTAGCCTAGACCTAAGCCTTCTAGCCACCTCCATCAACCTCACGCCTCTCGGATCCCTCCAAGTCATCCATGACTTATTCATCCATCGCGCTAGCCTTCAGGTACTTCCATCGACTATGTCATGCTAACGGTGTCTACACCGCCAAGGCACATTGGACTTACGCCGCCAACCATTGGAGTTATGCTGCCAAGACTCCCGCTTGGACTTTACGCTGCCAATATCAAACCCCTTGGACTTCAAATGCCAGGACTCAAGCTTAGACTTTCCTTTGCCAACCCATGTTGGACTTTCCATGCCAAGACCCATGCTTGGACTTTTCCTTGCCAAGACCCATGCTTGGACTTTACATGCCAAGTACTCAAGACTTGGACTTTCCATGACATGGTCAACTCCAATCAACCATCAAAGTCTCCCTCGAGTCAAACTCGAGTCCGGTTAAATATAACCCGGGTTGATTGTATAAACAATCTCCCCAAAACATCAATAGACATTAATGTCAAACATCAATGTCAACTCACTTTGTCAAACATCAAAACATCACTCGAGTCAAACTCGAGTCTAGTCAATCGTGACTTGGGCCGATTGCATCAACAATCTCCCCCTTTTTGATGTTTGATAAAAACACATACTTTTGAGTTAGAACACTAACTCAATTCTTCTTACCAATTTCCCAAATTGGTAATCCCAAACATTCTCCCCCTTTTTGACATACATCAAAAAGGTTCTCTCCAAGGAGGTCAATGTCTCATGTCCCAATGAGATCTTACAATCTTCCCCTTGGTCCAAAAATACTTAGGATGCCTACCATCTTCCTAGTGATAAGTCTCATATCACTCAAGAGAGGCAATCCTATACACTCTCCCAATTTCCAAATTGGGTATCTCAAAATCTCATTTTCCTCCTCATGAGGAAAAAATACCATCCATTATCCCATGATGGATACCTCCCCCTAAAGGCTTGCTCCCCCTTGACCATTGCACCAACAATGTCCTTGAGAAGTCCCTAAGCCAATAGGAACTCTAAACCATCAAAAATAAGATTCAAAGTTCAAACATAAACTCTCAACACCTTAATATTGATACATCATCCTAACACCTCTCCTAATCCATATTCAATGGATTTTCACCCTTTATAATGCTTTCCAATGTATATCCTAGTGTTAGGAGTGGTTATGAGCCTTTACCGTAGCTGAAATCGGGTTAAACAATCATTTTTATCTCAAAATCAGGCTATTAGTCGAGTCCTGCAGAAACCAGTCGACTGAAGTGCCCATCACCTGCACGATCGCACCTAGCAACAATGATCGACATCGCGCCAGGCATTCGCCAGTGCACTTCCGCCAGCGATTTTCGCCAGTGGTTTCCTCCGAGGCTGCCGTATGCGCTAGGGCGCCAGGAGGTTTTCGCCAGGCGGTTTTGCGCCCGAGCGATTTACTAAGACGGTTTTCGCGTCGCTAGGGCATTATAATCCAAGTTTGAAAAAGCATAAGTAATTATACATAGCTTGAAAAATCATGAAATTTCATATGTATAATACTTATAACACATACATTCGGTGAAAAATCTTGGAAAAATATTTTAACCATTAAAATAGAAGATTGGTACAAAGTTCAAAAACTATTAAAACTTTAAAGTTTTTGATCTACTTTGTATCAACTTCTACAATGATGATTGCTATCAAAAGATAGATTTCACCGAGGTTTTCTAATGTGATTATAAAATGTTTTTGAAAGCCTATTTTGAACCATGGACTATTGGCTAGATATACATGACTTGTATATTAGCTTTCCTCATGATTCTTATGGATGAATGAAATAAGTTTAAGTTCATCTAGATGCACTACCTATGCAACTTGAACTTAACTTATTTTTCTAACATCTCACATGTTATCTAAGGTGTATACACATACATATATGTCATTTTGATATGAGATGTGGGTTTTTTCTCCCTAAACTAGGGTTTCATTCATTTTTCTAAGGCAACTGTACTTGATTCCCTTATAAATGGGACTCCAAGTCATGTCATTGTCCTTAAATCAATTTTAATCAATTTAAAAGCATGAAATGATCATGGCATAATGATAGCAATAATTAAGCATGGCCAATGATCATGATGTCATGACATATGATTAAATCTAAAAATACATGACATTTAATCCTTAATCCTAAACATGATCATGACATATAAATGATAAAAATAAACATGATGTCATGACATGTTATATGGAAAACAAAGCATGACAAATAAAATATATAGGTATAATAATACCTAAATTTTAATGTTAATTGACATTTGATATAATTAAATATATTTTGTCATATTATAACTTTTCTTCCTAGTGTGCCAAAAACCCAAAATGACACACTACACCTCTAAACCTAATTTGTGCCAATTTAATTGATTTTTTATAATCTCAAAAATATATTGGTACATCCTAAAATCTTTTAGGATCATAGATCAAAACTATTTTCAAGGTATCCATAACCTTGAAAATTACCTAAAGTGCCACCTTTGCCATGGTTGAGTTAACTACCCATCCAATCAAGGTTGGCACACCCTAAACTCATCTAGTGTGAATCGATCACGCTCTTAGGAACCCAAAACTTATTTGAGCTCCTAGGGTTTACTAGGTATTCCTTAGGGATAACCTCCCTATATACCTTCCTAATGACCCTTCTAGGCTTGTTAGCCTTGGTCATTTGGGTCTTGCCTAGGTTGACTCTAGGGGTGACTCCCCTTGCAACCTTCTTAGTGGCTACCCTAGGTTTCCTTGAAATCCTAACCACTAGGCACACACTATGGTCAACTCTAGGGATGACTTCCCTATTGACCTTGGTCTTCCTAGACCTAGTTTGTGTTCCATAATCAAATGAAACACTATGATAAGCCACTTTAGGCTTAGGTTTGTGACTCAAACCTTGCTTGCCCTTGGTTGACTTTTGTCTCTTAGGTCCTAGGTGTTGACTTTGACTTTTGGACCTAGACTTTTGATCATTTGACCCTTTAAATTGATTTTGTATATTCCTAAGGGTCTTCTCAAGTTTCTCAAGCCTTGACCTCAAAGCTTGATTTTCAACCTTTAATTGCCCAATATTAGAATTTTGATTTTGTCCTTGGGCATGACTCTTCCTAGGCATATGCCTAATCCATTTAGGGTTGAAACCTAGGTGCTCTTGTACCTTTCTAATTATCTCCCTAGGTAGAATTTGTCTAAAGTTATTTGACCCAGGTTTGTCCTTAGATAAATTATTTTTAGGAACATTAGTCCCAAATTTCTCCTTATTTTCAAAATAAAAATTCTTAGGGTTGAAAATCTTCGATTCTTCTCTTCCAAGAATTGAAGTCTTCTCATCCATAGAAAGCATAAGGGACCGGTGTATTGATGTCTCTTCCTAATTGTTCTTGGACTTCCATCTTCACCCTCTAGCGTGCTCCCTTAGTTGTTAAACCTTGAAGAGTGGTCTCGCTCTGATACCACTTGTAGGGGATCGTTGGAACGCTAGAGGGGGGTGAATAGCGTTGTGCTATGCGTCGATGGAATTCTTTCGTGTGTTCGTCTACAAACTTCGTTAGCGCACTGAAATATAGATAATAATAACAATAACAAAATAGACAAACACAAGAACACAAGAATATAATGTGGTTCGGAACCAAATGGTTCCTACTCCACATATCAAGATCTAAAGAGCTCTAGCGATGCCATAAACACCACTAAGCAATAAACTCCTTCTCAACAACACGTCGGAGGTGGAGAAACCTCTTACAACAGTTTACAACAATAAACTAAATATAACAAGCAATTATAATGAAATATAATGCAATACAAGTAAAGAAAACACTTTACGAATGCCTTTGGATTGCTTGCTTTTGGTTCCTTGAAGAATGGCCTTGGAGACCCTGATTTGCAGCAACAAATCGCTCCAAGGATACTCAAGAACCGGATAGCTTTTTCTCCTCCACGAGCTCCATTTATATCTTTTGCTTGTGCTAGAAAAAATCGATCAGATGACTGCTCGGGACCATCAGTCAACTGATGTCACTGTTATCGTGAGACAACGGCTAGATCCACGGTGGAAAAATCCAACAGATCCATTATCAATCGACTGATCATGACCATCAGTCGACTGATCAAGCCTCCACTCGACTGTTGGCCACAACAATCGAGTGAGACTTAATTTTGTGGCCAAAACACCGAGCATCAGTCGACTGATCACATGATCAGTCGACTGCTCGTCCATCAGTCGACTGCCCATCTCTGGCAGTCAATTGCTAGGCCACTTTCCACAGTCAAACCCTTAACAGTCGACTACCATATGGCACCAGTCGACTGGCACACCTCAAACATGAGGTTTTAGCCCAAGTATGGTTCCCCCATACTTGCTAGACCACCCTTAGCCTAGACCTAAGCCTTCTAGCCACCTCCATCAGCCTCACGCCTCTTGAATTCCTCCAAGTCATCCATGACTTGTTCATCCATCGCGCTAGCCTTCAGGTGCTTCCATCGGCTATGCTAACGGTGTCTACACCGCCAAGGCACATTGGACTTACGCCGCCAAGACTCCGCTCCAAGTATGGTTCCCTCATACTTGTTAGACCACCCTTAGCCTAGACCTAAGCCTTCTAGCCACCTCCATCAGCCTCATGCCTCTCGGATCCCTCCAAGTCATCCATGACTTGTTCATCCATCGCGCTAGCCTTCAGGTGCTTCCATCGGCTATGTCATGCTAACGGTGTCTACACCGTCAAGGCACATTGGACTTACGCCGCCAAGACTCCGCTTGGACTTTACACCGCCAACCATTGGACTTATGCTGCCAAGACTCCCTCTTGGACTTTACGCCGCCAATATCAAACCCCTTAGACTTCAAATGCCAAGACTCAAGCTTGGACTTTCCTTTGCCAACCCATGTTGGACTTTCCATGCCAAGACCCATGCTTGGACTTTTCCTTGCCAAGACCCATGCTTGGACTTTACATGCCAAGTACTCAAGACTTGGACTTTCCATGACATGGTCAACTCCAGTCAACCATCAAAGTCTCCCTCAAGTCAAACTCGAGTCCGGTTAAACATAACTCAGGTTGATTGTATAAACAATCTCCCCAAAACATCAATAGACATTAATGTCAAACATCAATGTCAACTTACTTTGTCAAACATCAAAACATCACTCGAGTCAAACTCGAGTCTGGTCAATCGTGACTTAGGCCGATTGTACCAACATTTTTGGGATTATGAAAAATCAATTAAATTGACACAATTTAGGTTTAGAGGTTGTATTGTGTCATTTTGGGTTTCTTGCACACTTGGGAGATAATTGATAATATGGAAAAATGGACTTAATAATAACAAATGGCATTTAACATTAAATTTGGGTATTATACACCTTTATATTTTATTTTTCATGCTTTGTTTGCCATATAACATGCCATGATATCATATCTATCTTTATCATATAAAATGTCATGGGTATGCTTAGGGTTAAGGTTAAATGTCATGTATGATTAGATTCTATTTTATGCCATGACATCATGATTATGAGCACATGCTTATTGATATCATCATTAATGTCATAATCATTCATGCATTTAATAAGAATTGAATTAAGGATATATATGACATGACTTGAAGTCTCATTTATAAGGGAATCAAGTAGTGTTGTCTTAAAAAATGCATGAAACCTTAGTTTAAGATGAACAATACCCACATCTCACATCACATTGACATGTGTGTGTATTGATACACCCTAGACACATGTGAGATGCTAGGAAATGAGTTAAGTTCAAGGTGGATGAACTCAAACTCATCTTATAACATGGATGAATCATGAGAAAAGCTTGTGTACAAGTCATGTGCATTAAGACCATAGATCATGGTTCAATATAAGGTTTTAAAACTATTTCAAAATCATTTTGAAAAACCTTGGTGAAGTCTATCTTTTGATAGCAATCACCATTGATGATGTTGATGCAAAGTGAGCTCAAACAATGAAGTTTTTCTCATTTTTGAACTTTGTATCAATTTCACTATTTTGTTGGTATATTATTTTTCAAATATTTTCCTCCTATAGTGTTTGGCATAAGTAATGTGTGGTCTAAATTTTCTAGAATTACTTATGCATTTCTAAAGTTGGTCTAAAATTGTATTTTCCACAAAATCGAAGCTTGATCAAGCGGCGCCTCATTGGAGCTATCTTCACTGTCATTGGAAGCTCTTTTCAATGATCGATGACAGGGGCGATCGTTAATGACCCGATCGACTACCATGCCTGATTTCGGGTAAACAAGATTTGTTTAGCCTGATTTCAGCTATATTAGGCTACCCTAACTACTCTTAACCCTAAGATATGCTTTATAAAGCATTAGAATGGGTTAAAATCCATTGGATATGGATTAGGAGAGTTGTTAGGGTGATGTATCAATTTTAAGATGTGTGAGAGTTCATGTTTGAACTTTTGCCCTTAATTTTGATGGTTTAGAGTTCCTATAGGCTTAAGAACTTCTCAAGGACATTATTGGTGCAATGGTCAAAGGGGAGCAAGCCTTCAGGGGGAGGTATCCATCATGGGATGATGGATGTATTCTTCCTCATAAGAGGGAGAAATGGGAATGTGAGATGCTCAATTTGGAAATTGAGAGAGTTTATAGGATTGCTTCTCTCTAATGATATGAGACTTATCACTAGGAAGAGTGAAGGTATCCTAGGTGTTTTTGGACCAAGAGGAGATTGTAAGATCTCATTGGGACATGAGGCATTGACCTCCTTGGGAGAACCTTTTTAATGTATGCCAAAAAGGGGGAGAATTGGGAGAATTGGATTGAGTTAGTGTTTTAACTCAAGGGTATGTGGTTTTGTCAAACATCAAAAAGGGGGAGATTGTTGGTGCAATCGGCCAAAGTCACTATTGACCAGGCTCGAGTTTGACTCAAGCGATGTTTTGATGTTCGACAAAACGTAGGACAATGTGATTGTCAAGGGAAAGTCCAAGTTTTATGTACTTGGCATAAAAAGTCCAAGCTTGAGTTTTAGCATGGAAAGTCCAACATGGGTTAGCAAGGAAAGTTCAAGCATGGGTCTTGGCAAGGGAAAGTCCAAGAATGGATCTTGGCATGGAAAGTCTAAGCATGGGTCTTGGCAATTGGAAAGTCCAAGGGAAATATTGGTGGCGTAAAGTCCAAGGGTGAAGTCTTGGTAGCATAAGTCCAATGGTTGGCGGCGTAAAGTCTAAGCGGAGTCTTGGTAGCGTAAGCCCAATGTGCCTTGGCAGTGTAGACCACATTAGCATGACAATAGCTGATGGAAGCACCTGAAGGCTAGCGTATGGATGAACAAGTCATGGATGATTTGGAGGGATCTGATAGGCGCGAGGTTGATGGAGGTGGCTAGAAGGCTTAGGTCTAGGCTAAGGGTGGTCTAGCAAGCATGAGGGCATCATACTTGGGGTTAAACCTCATGTTTGAGGTTGTCAGTCGACTGGGGCTTTATATTAGTTTACTGGTCAAGTGTTTTGACACTTGACAACCGAGTCAACACTCAGAAGTCGACTGAGATTATGACCAGTTGACTGCCGTGAGTCGATTAGCAATCGAGCACGGTAGAGCGGTGGCCACAGATGCAAGGGCGCCTCAACTGGCGCCTCGACTAGAGGCCCAGTCGAGGCGGCACCTCGACTGGCCTCAGCTAGGAGGCCATAGATGCAAGGGCACCTTGGTGGCGCCTCGGGGAGGCCGGTCGGCGGTGCCTCGACTAGCTTCGGTAAGCGATCGCAAGGTGCCTCTGCGCCTCGGCGTAATCGGTCATTGCCATGAAGGCGATCGGTGATAGGTTGATCATGAGCTCGAACGCTCGATAGTAGATCGATCGGCTACGGCCGCAATTGGCACTGCGGCGGTTGGTGATGAGAGTCCCGTTGGAGTTTTTTCAGCGTGGATCGAGTCGTTGTCTCACAACAACAATGTTGGCAGTCGACTGGGGCCTTATGGAAGTCAACTGTCAGGCAGAAATCCAGCCCGATGCAGGTTAAAAGGAGCTGTTTGTGGAGATTCGGCCAATGGTTCTTTGGAAGCTTTCTTGAGGCGATTTGAAGGCGAAATGCAAGTGCATTTCAGGGTTCTTCAACCTCATCTAAGCAACCGATAAGCAAAGTGCTCAAAACCTAGTTTGTAAAGTGTTCTTTACATTTCAGTTGTATTTTTCTTGAATTTCATTTTATTACTATTGTAATTACTTTGTACGAGGTTTCTCCACCTCCGAATTGTTCCGAAAATGAGTTATTGTGTAGTGGTGTGTGATTGGCATCGTTAGGACTCGTTTGAGCCCAATCCGTGGAGTAGAAACCATTCAGTTCCAAACCACGTTATATTTGGTGTTGTGATTGTGCTTGTGTGTATTTGTTTTTGTTATATATATATTCCACTGCGTACAACATATTTTGTTGTAAGAGCGATCAAATTTCATCAAGCAACACCGAATCGCTATTCACCCCCCCCCTCTAGCTGGCCACCAAGGTCCTAACAGCTAGAAGGTTTAGGTCTAGACTAAGGGTGGTCTAGCAAGTATGAGGGCATCATACTTGAAGTTAAACCTCATGTTTGAGGTTTGTCAGTCGACTGAGATTGTGGACCAGTCAACTGGTCAAGCGTTTTGACACTTAGCAGTCAAGTCGACTTGTATCAGTCGAATGAGACTATGACCAGTCAACTGATGGGAGTTGACTAGTGTTCGACTGTAGAAAATAGCCTGGTAGTGAACTGATGGTCGATCGTTGATCGCTATAGCTCGATGATGATCGATGGTCGATGTCGCATACGTAAGGTTCCATCATTTTAGGGTTTGACAGTCGAGTGATGGCTCGATCAGTCGAATGATGGTCTATCTGTTGGAACTTATCCAATGTGGCTTGAGTCATTGTGAGACAATGGCTACAGGATCAGTCGACTGATGGTTGCGATCAGTCGACTGCTAGGCGAAATCCAGCCCGAATGTAGGTTATAAAAGCAACTCATGGAGGAGGTTTTTCCCATGGTTTCTTAGGGCGATTTGGGGTGATTTGTTGGTACAATTCAGGGTCTCCAAGTGCAGCTCAAGCAACCAAATAAGCAAGCATCTAAAAGTTCTTTGTAAAGTTTTCTTTACTTGTATTCTATTCTATTTGCTTGTATTTTTTTGTATTACTGTTGTAATCCTTGTACGAGGTTTTTCTGCCTCCGACTTATTGTCGAGAAGGAGTTTAGTGGTTTAGTGGTGGTATTTGCATCGCTAGGGCTCATTCAAGCCCAACCCGTGGAGTAAGAACCTTGAGGTTCCGAACCACGTTATATCTTTGTGTATTTTGTGTTTTGTCTTGTGTATTTGTGTTTATTGTTTCTATATTCCACTATATACTAATAATCATAGGCAAGCACAAACGATTTTCATCATCTGACAAAAAATGATATTCACCCCCCTCTAGCGACGATCAATTTCCCAACACTAGATTCGAAGCAAAGAGTGCGTTTTGTTTGAAGAATTAAAGTTTATGTCAATTTTGATTTTGATTTTCATTTGGAGAGATGGTTGAGTGGCCTTAAGTGTCTGTTGCTAATTGGTTGTGCAAATCCTTCTTTCTCCTTTCACTTTGATTTCTTGACCTACTTGATACTTTTGATTTTGAGCTTTCAAAAGGAATTGCAATTCCTTGATTTTAGAAAATTTATAGCATAGATAAACTAATAAAAAAAAGTTTAGAAGAGAAATTATATATTCATGATGTCAGGGATTATGTCTTGGATCATTAGATAAGAATATGAAGACAAAGAGACAAACAAATAATATCACTCAATAACCCTATCATAATGTCATAATATTGGTACTCAAACACCTAACAATGGAAATGTCATTTAGCTAATTGATCTTGATTTACCCTTCCATTAGACTCTATGTTGAGCGTAAGGTAAAGTATATATTACTGACAAACACTTTGCGATCAAAGTTTTATTATGATCAAGATGAACCTTCTTCTCACTAGTTATGATGTTCTTAAGGGAGGCATGGGAGAGAGACCTTACGATGAAGGTCAAACTTGACAACTCACTGCACTCTATCAACTTTTGCATCTGCAAAAGGTTGAAATCGTTAATCTAGCGGCCTCCATCGGTCTGTCTCATGATCATTATGAGAGAGGTAAATCACGGAGGAATTTATAGCCCTTGACGTGGTGACCAAACTACGTGGGGATTATTTGAATCCATGAAAAAGTTGTAGACCTCCTCAGGAATCGCTCCATATCACTTCTGTAAGTACTGTCGTATCTTAGCCACCACGCCGTCCCCATGGGGACCACTCTATCAACCTCAACATCCATTAAGTATGTAGAGATTCTCCATTCCATCTCATTTAGTTAGGTATAGCCTTAATAATCAAGAGACCTTTGAATTGTGCATAACCTAAAGTGGCTTACGGTGATAGCTAGAATATAATGATCTAATAAGTTTGAATATGTTATTGTTCAATTTGTGTATAATTATGTAGAATTGGTCTTAGTCAATATCTGCTTATGATGTAGATTAAATTGACTTTGAATATGTTCACCGTTCAATTTGTAATTATGTACTATACTTTTATTACCCTCTAAAATGTTTGCATTTAATTAAAGCTAATACCTTTGAAACATAATTTTTAAACTTAAAAGGTGAACTAAAAAAATTGAATAATTTTATAGATAAGGTGAAAATATTTTCCTAAGAACATAAATTCATATGTTAAAAATTATTCTCACTTGATATATAGACGATATTAAAAATTTTATTAGAAAAATATAACATTCTTAACGAATATAAAACTTAAGAGCTTGAGAATTTGTAAAGCATTTAACAGTTTTAGATTTGTTGAATAAACTTAAAATAGAGTAAATTACAAGGGAAAACATATGGAGCAAATCAGCAAAGCATAGGTAAAATTTTCTCCTTGAAAAATTTAGATCATTTAAAAATTTATCGTAAACTGACAACTTTCTAAAATTTTGGAGATTGAAATTGAAATATACCTTGAAAGAATTGATGGGAAGAAAAGTTAAACTTTGAGAGGAATAAAAAGTTAGAAATATTTAGTGGTAAAGTGTCAATAATTATAAATTTTCTAGGACAAAGTGCAATTGTGATAACTAAATTTGAAGTTAAAAAAATTTTGGGTGCAAAATGCAAGGCTAAAAAATTAGGATATAAGTGAAAATTTTTTATGGAGCTAAAGACAAAAGGGGCATAGTGAGAAATTAGAAAAGTATTAAAAAATAATTTAGTTATCACGTCAGAATTTAAAATTTGGATACAAAATATAATTTTCTTGTTGAATAATATGTTTTTAAATTAAAAGGGTGAAATCAAATATTTAAGAGTGAAAATGTATATATGGAGATAAATTGTAATTTCTTATTATTATGTTAAGAATAAAATTTTAAGGCAGAAAAAATATAAGGACTTTAGTCACCCAAAGGGTAAAAATATGAACAAATATTGAGTCCATTAAAAATAACAAAATGAATTATAAAATTTTAAGGAAAATTTTGTAACCTTGCTAGAAGAGTAACATAAAATATTTTGAAAGATAATTTATAATTTTATCAGAATTAATCAACTTGCTCCTTGACTAATCAAGTAAAAAGAAAAAAATCTACTATAATTTAAGAGAAAGCAATCTTAAAGGAAAAAAAAAATATTCCTTTACTCTTGGTATAGCTTAATTTCAAATTTCTTTACTATGAAATTAGAGGCGACATAAAATTAAAGAGTTTTACAAGACTTGGGAAGTGAACGCTCGAAATTATCTAGACAAACTTTCTTTCTTGTAAATGATGCAATTCACTAGTTCAGAATCACTCATATATTTTTGATGGATCAACAATTGATCCGGAGTTGCGTCATCACTAGGATGGACGGGAAGAGGCGCTTCGAGGACGTACATAAGCTTTTCAGCCTTGAGAACAATTCTTAAGTTTCTAAATCAGTCCAAGAAGTTTGGCCTAGTCAATTTATTCGAATCCAAAATAGAGCGCAAATTCAAAGACATCATGATCAAGCGATTAACCAAGAAATACAAATCGAGCATATATGAGAAAGATGATTTAAAATACATCCACATATATTTACAAAATCCCATTCATTTTTTTTTCTTTTTTTTCGAATTCAAAAACCCTCAAAATCAATTCGGGAGATCGTAAGTCCATCTCCGAATGAGCTGATATCCAACATAGATAAGAACAACCTTGGAGTGCGTCCAACAAGTCATTCTTAGTTATAATGGTAGGTATCAAGTATATCGATTACACATCACGTATATGTAACTATCACAATGTGCTATCAACTAATTGAATGTTCACACATACATTAGGTTGTTAACACATTAATAAGTATGCATCATATGCATAACACCCAACTTCACCTCTCTTCACATCGACCTTGGAGTGAGTCCAACAAATCGATGCTCTAAGTTAGAGTCGACCCATTAATCACGAAATAATTTTAATATGGTTAGAGCGCATTCAATCAATTAGTCAGGCTTGGAGAGAGTCCAACAACCCAAACTAACGATTGACCTCTGACTCTTACCATATTAGTGTTAGGGCAATCTCTTGCCGTGATATGGTTTTGATGGTGTGGCAAAGGGTTTAAGTTAGTGTGTTATGTTTATTTGATATGTGCGTTGAAGTCGTGCAGGACTTAGTAATTCGCACATGGAGCCATGGCGAGTTTCACATCTCATGACTCGTGCCTTGAGTCGGTGAAGGATAGCTTTGCGGAAGCCGTGCGCTTGGAGCATCCGAGGGACCGCCGGACGAGAAGCTTGGAGTGAAGCCGGAGGAAGTAGACTTCGAGGCAAGAGACGCGAAGGAGCATTGCGAGCCGTGCGCTGATCGCCGAGGACGTGGCAGAAGCGAAGAGAACTTCAAGGCGAAGGACTCGAGAAATGAGTGAGCGATTGTAACCCGGGAGGGGTAGCTCTTAGGTGAAACTTGGCCATTTGGCCAAGTGTCGAATGGGTTTCGACACCGATCGCTGCCATGGAATGGCAATGATCGCTTCGAGTGTAGCTCGACCGTATACGATCGATCGTTTGTGGCGGCGTTCGATCGCCATACGCTAGCGGATCGATTGCCAAGACTAATCGATCATTCAAGGCGTGATGATCGTCAATAGGGTTTTGCCATTGATCCGCTCGTGGCCGGCCAGGCGATCGATGGCCTACGGTCGGCCGATCGGTCTAGCGATCGATCGCCAAGAGTTCCGTTGGACAACAGAGCCCTCTATAAAAGAGAGGTGTAAGCCTTTGAGAGGCTAATGCTTAAGTTCCAAACAATCTTCCTAGTGCCCATGGCTCTAAACTCTTCTTACTTGTCTTTACTTCAATCCTATTGTAAGAAGAGTGATCTTGGTTGTAAAGGTTACCTCCACCTAGCTTTGTGCAAAGGAGAGACCGATAGTGATTGGTTTTGGCGGAGTGATTCACCGTGGACGAATCGGACCGTGGATTAGCGGCGTAGCCGTGAACCACATTATATCTCGGTGTTTGTATTGCTTGCTTATATCTTGCTTGTCTTTTGCTTTGTATTTGTATATTCCGCTGCGCTAATTAGTTTTGTAGACGAGCAATTTACGACGTTCAACGTAGAGGGCTATTCACCCCCCTCTAGCTGGCCATATCGATTCCTTACAAGTGGTATCAGAGCCGAGGTTGCTTGTCACCGGACTAACCGCCGCAACAAGCCCTACATCAAAAATGGCCGGCTCCAACATCCATCCTCCGAAGTTTGAAGGAGAATTCGCTTGGTGGAAGAAGCGAATGGAGGTATTTTTCAAACGGATTTTGATATAATGATTACAATGGAATCCGGTTTCGTTTGCCTAGGGATGAAGAGGGGAAGCCAATAGAGAAATCTAGGTGGACCAAGAGGCAAAGAGAGGAGCACCTTGCAAACTCCAAAGCCAAGCACCATCTCTACAATGTGCTCCCTCAACAAGAGATCAACTGGATCGGAGAATGTGCTAGTGCCAAAGAGATGTGGGAGAAGCTTATAGAACTCCATGAAGGCACATCCGAGGCCAAGCTAGCAAGGAGAGACCTCCTCCGCTCCCAATTATCCAATATAAAACTAGAAAAGGGAGAAAAGGTAACCTCACTACACTCTAGGTTTAAAGAAATTTTAATTGGGCTAACAAGTGTAGGTGAGAAGCTATCAAACCGGGATATGGTAATGAAGGCCATAGATGCCTTTCCCCGGTCCTCAAAGTGGAGCTCCATGGTGGACTCATTCTATATCTCAAAGAATTTAGAAGTGAGCACCTTGGAGGAGTTCTTCTCAACAATGGAACTCCACGAAACTAGGCTTGAAGGAATACAAGAGGAGCCTAGAATTCAACCTTCAAGAGGAGTAGCATTGATGGCAAATAAGGGGAAGAAGAAGATGGAAATCCCCTCCTCCTCCGATGACGAAGCGTCTTCCTCCTCCTCCATGGATAGCACCGAAGAAGCCTATATGGTAAGGAGGGTAAGACGTGCATTTAAGAATTTTAGATTTGATAAATCTAATGATAGGATGAGAAGACCAAGGGGGAAGGTCATATGCTACAATTGCCAAGGAGAAGGGCACATAAGGGACAATTGTCCTCTCCTAAACAAGAGCAAGGAAGAAAGGAAGAAGAAAGAAGAAAAGAAGAAGAAAAAGGGGAGCAAGAAAAAGAAGGAAGAGGAGAAGAAGGCAAAAGAAAAGGGAAAGGCTAAGGCTCTCAAGGCAAGGACTTGGGATGATCCTTCCTCATCCTCCTCCTCATCATCGGATGAGGAGAATGCCTTTGTCACCAATTTGGCCTTGATGGCCTTTGATGACTTGGATTGCTCTTCATCCGAAAATGAAGAATCAAGCTCAAATGGGGAGAGCTCAAATGAAGGGGGAGCTTCCACATCCTCATCATCCGAAGAAGAAGAGGACATGGAAACTATGGTAACCAATCTCTCACCTAGTAAAATAGTTTCTATGATTTCTAGTTTAACTAAGGATTTATTTAGAGCTAAGAAGAAGAACAAAAGCATGCTAGATCAAATTAAGGACCTAGAACAAAAATTAGAAAAAGCATGCTTAAATGATAATATTTCTTCTAGCTTAGATGATGCATGCTCACATGACCTTTATATGCCTTTGGATGTTAGTGATGCATGTATAAATGAAAATAGGGCTTTAAGGGAAAAGGTAGATTATTTAACAAAAGCCCTAGAAAAATTCACTATTGGCTCCAACACATTGAACATGATCTTAGGGAGCCAAAGAGCTAGTTTCAACAAGAAAGGCCTAGGCTACAAGGAAAAGAAAAATGAAAAGGCCTACAAATGCCTAATAGCTAGGGGACAAGATAAAAAGAAAGCAATAGCTAGAAAATGGATCCCCAAGGAATATTTAGTGAACCCAATAGGAAAGAACTTATTTTGGGTTCCAAAATCCATCCTTAAGGGTTAGAATAACCCTAGGGTAGTCAACCATATGAACTTGATCTATATCATATTTTGGTTGACTTAGGATGACGGGACAATATTTTTTAGATAGTGTTGGGTGATGATAACGTGCCCATAAATAGGTAATAATGCTTAAATCATGATGATTGATGTAATTCCTATGTATGTCTTAAATCATGATTTATGATTTTGATATTTGGCATGTTATCATGAGAAATAGGTTTAAATCATGCTTTAGGTGATAATTTATTTATTATCATCGTATAATACCTAATGCATGACTATAATTTGATGAAAACATGAGTTTCATGATCATAATGTAGAATTGATTGATATATGTCATTATGATCATGTAGAATGTTAGGTTGATACTTAACCATGATAGAATTGCATGAATATATGAGTTAAGTATATACAAATACCCCCTAGGATACATCTCACACTCACTATAGGCTAACTTGATTGCAAACTTAGCATGGGTGAGATATTAGGATGATACAAATGTCCACTAATGCCTATGGCATTTAGATGGTCATTTAAAGTATCAAAATAGCATAATAGACCAATCATGGGGAAGGCTTATGTTTAATTCATAGACATATTGCCCAAAGATCATGGTTGGATATTTCATATGTTTTCAAAACAATTTCTTACCCTAAAATACATGTATTCATGTTTTGAAACAATTGGATGCAAAACTAGGTAGCTAACTTGACACTAGAATGATCAAAAACCTAGTGGTTTTTAGAACTTTTGGATTTTTGGCAAAAACAAGAAAATATAATGAGTTTTCATGAAAAACTATTTTTCATTGATAGATATACTTAAAAGAAATATGTTTCCAAAATTTCATGATTTTTCATATTTTCTGGAATTTATAATGCATTTCTGAAATTCGTCCAGAAAATCAGAAATATGGATTCATTTGTGCTACGATCACATATCGATAGCGTGATCGTCATACTCAGAATCAGAATATTGAAGGCCGATTTCAGTTTATAAACCTCCTACAAGTGGTAGAAATATACTTGATGCCATCAACAAGTGGTACCCAATTTTAAATCAACTTGACATATTTTTTCCTCCATTATACTTGATGTCATGAGCTTATAACTTAGTGTTAATCTTTTTGATGGTGTCAAAGGGGGAGAAATAAGTATGTTTAAGTTAATCACTTTAGGGGGAGAAATATATTGTAGGGGGAGAAATATATTATAGGGGGAGAAAATTTGCATAGAGAATTTCATGGATTAAGGGGAATTGCATGTTGTTATATCATGTTTATCTTTACATGCTTTCTTACCCTTAGAATTTATATCAAATGTTTTTACCTAACTTAAACGGATTGCCACACATCAAAAAGGGGGAGATTGTTAGGGCAATCTCTTGCCGTGATATGGTTTTGATGGTGTGACAAAGGGTTTAAGTTAGTGTGTTATGTTTATTTGATATGTGCGTTGAAGTCGTGCAGGACTTAGTAATTCGCACATGGAGCCATGGCGAGTTTCACATCTCATGACTCGTGCCTTGAGTCGGTGAAGGATAGCTTTGCGGAAGCCGTGCGCTTGGAGCATCCGAGGGACCGCCGGACGAGAAGCTTGGAGTGAAGCCGGAGGAAGTAGACTTCGAGGCAAGAGACGCGAAGGAGCATTGCAGAGCCATGCGCCTGATGCTGCCGAGGGACGTGGCCGAGAACGAAGAGAACTTCGAAGGCGAAGGACTCCGAGAAATGAGAGTGAGCGATTGTAACCCGGGGAGGGGGTAGCTCTTAGGTGAAACTTGGCCATTTGGCCAAGTGTCGGATGGGTTTTCGACACCCGATCGCGCCATGGAATGGCGATCGCCTAAGTCGAGTGTAGCTCGACCGGGTATCTGATCGATCGTTTGTGCGGGTCACGCTATCGTTAGCGATCATTGCGCAAGATAACGATCACCAAGGCGGCAATGATCGGTCAATAGGGTTTTGGCCGCGAACCGCCGTAGCCGATTGGCCAGGCGGTCGACTACGTCGTGATGATCGGTGAGGTCCAGAATGATCGCCAAGAGTTCCGTTGGACAACAACGGTCGGCATCCGACGTGTTCGGAAGCCGACGCCATGGGCGGATCGATGGCGGCAAACGGGAAGAAGTTAGCCCTCTCTATAAAAAGAGAGGGTGTAAGTCTTTGAGAGGCTAATGCTTAAGTTCCAAACAATCTTCCTAGTGCCCCACAAGCTCTAAACTCTTCTTACTTGTCTTTACTTCAATCCTATTGTAAGAAGAGTGATCTTGGTTGTAAAGGTTACCTCCACCTAGCTTTGTGCAAAGGAGAGACCGATAGTGATTGGTTTTGGCGGAGTGATTCACCGTGGACGAATCGGACCGTGGATTAGCGGCGTAGCCGTGAACCACGTTATATCTCGGTGTTTGTATTGCTTGCTTATATCTTGCTTGTCTTTTGCTTTGTATTTGTATATTCCGCTTGCGCTAATTAGTTTTGTAGACGAGCAATTTACGACGTTCAACGTAGAGGGCTATTCACCCCCCTCTAGCCGGCCATATCGATTCCTTACAATTAGTAATAAACTATTTCAATGGTTTGAACATGTTCAGGTTCGAGCCGGGCTTGGAGAGAGTCCAACAACCCAAACAAGAAATGAAACTCTAGTTCTAACCATATTAATGGAAGGTGTAGGCTTTAAAATTGTGTAAGGGCTTTAATGTCTCATCATCTTTTTATGCAAATAACTATTATCTACATGACATACATATGTGCATCTAATGCATCTACATGTCACAACACACATGACATAATAATATGCATCTAATGCAATTACATAACATACAATTATGGCATGTACAAGTAGTTTCCATATTGTCATAATTAATTTTGAAAATAAAATATATCTGTGATTTGATTTCCCAAATCAAATCCCGATTAAATTAGGAAATAAATTTCCAAATTTAATAATATATTTTATTTATGAAAATTATTAATTAAGGAAATTCAAATTTAATTTAGGAAACAAATTTCTTAAATTGTAATTTCCTAATCACATTAGAAAATTTCCAATTTAAATTTTTTTACTAATTAAAATTTCCATAATTATTTCTAAACTTTTCAAAAGTAGAAAATTTTCAAAAATACAATTATTACTATCGCAAAATAATTTTACGATTATGTCAGAACACAATCAGGCTCTGATACTATTGTTGGATTTCCCCGACACCAATGTGGATGTGTGTTCGAACACGTTTCGTAAACATGCACACAGCAGAAGCAAAAATAAGTAATAACTAACTTATTACAGCACACACACCACATACATACAAAGGATACAACATGGACATAATCATCATTTCAAATTTTGCAATAAAAGAAAAATACTCTAGGTATACCTGACAAATTACGGGTAGCGGGAATGACATCAACCGTAGTGACCCTTGCTAGTATTGCCTCTATCTGTATCCACACCGAGTATCGTCGGGATAGCTTCACAAGCTACGAGCCTTGTCTTAACGAGAGATACTAGTCTCACGTCGAAGATGTTGTGATCCGAGAGACGATCACAATCCGAATCAAATTCGGATCCAAAAATCAAGTTCCACGAACTCACTTCTCGGAAGCGGTTTTCGTCGACCAATTGACGAAACCTTGGTCCTCAACCAAAGGGGATTTCCGGAGATCCAATCCACGGCAAGTAGATCGCTGTCGAGGGCGAAACAATGGCCAAACGACCGTTCCATGCAAGGGACAACAAGCTGTCTAAAACTGGACAGCTTGTTTGGTGGAGGAGATGGTCGGCCAAACAAGTTAGTCGGCTGCTCCTTGGTCACTGGAGCCAAAAAAGGGTGGTTGGAGGAGTTGCCAGTGGCTGGTGGATGGCCGGCGGCAAGGAAGTGGAGCAGCAACTCCAATGGGAGGCAACACAAGTGGCTTGGGTGGCAACAAGGTGTTAGGCGACACAAGCAAGGAGGAGAAGGAAAAAACGGCTAGGGTTTCCAAAACCTAAGTTGTTCAATTCATCACAAAACCCTTAAGCCGTGTTTTTATAGAGAACATATTCTCCTAACGGTTATTGGTTCATAACCAAAATCCGTTAACTCGCTCAAATAACTTAAGTTAAAATAAATCAAACCGCGTTGGTCTATTTTAAGTTAAAACGAACCAAACCAATTTCGGTTCATTCGTTTAGAACAAACCAAACCCCTTTGGTTTATTTTCCACCATTGGATTATAACCAAACTGATTTTGTTCATCCATCATGTCTTCATAAGACTCAGCCCATCCATGCTTTCGTCATTACTGAAATAATTTCATGCTCGCTTTTTGTTTGGTCTAACCAAACCATGTCTCTCTCGATCTGAGAATCCTATTCTCAAGCTCGTTTTAAATCCTTCAGATTACACTCGTAGTGTGTGTGACCAAATAGGTTCCCGATCTATGTTGGCTGTCTATAATTAACCATTAATTATAGAACGATCATGAGTAATACTTAGTAGTACATCATGATCCCCAATTAATCGAAAAATCAACGGTTGATCCTAGAATGCTTCTAAAACCCTTCAGCAATTACAGTGAAACGTGGCTCATTCCCTTCACTCATCTTATACTCACTTGGTTTAGGACATGGTATATTGTGTCAGTCCCCACTAGGCTGATCATGTCACACCTAGTCCAAATATTACTTCCTCGTCCTCCGGATTCTAGTTACTGCACATGTATCCAAGAGTACCATACTCTAAACATATAATGCTTTGGCCAAAGACTTTAGTAACAATCCGACGAGAGGCCAAGGCATACATCTCCTCGCAAGGAGTGGTGAATCATCTGTAGGCTATTCAAATACCTTCGGCCACTTCGACTTATACCCAATCATCTTGGGTCCACATCTCCTCGAAGATGCTTACTTAAGATGTTAAAGCATAAGTCTTCATGACTAAGATGACTTGAATACCGTAAGTCGAAGGAACATTGCACTTAAGCTGCAATAAGAACTTCATTGACATATCCATATATGCAGAGAACCATATGAAGTCTTACAGCTGGTCACTCTGATGAACTAGTTACCATAACTAACATCCACGTGTTAGTTATAGCCCTAGAACCAAACATGTGATGGTTGAATAGGAAACATTTTGTATCATATTCTATAAAGGCAAAGGATTGGTTATTATATATTTACGTCTTGCTTGTGCCAGCTAAATTAAATATATAATAATGCCCTAGAAAAGTAGGTTCTTATCTACAGCACATCAATTGGCAGAATTGATTATGAGAGGCTGTAGAGAACACTTTCCTAAATGTTCCTAGTCAAGTATTAATATGCAAGGGCAATATTAATACATAAAGACTAGCATGTAGGTCAATTGATGACTTGATCTCACAAGTCATGGATATATGATATCAAGTTGACACATGGGTATATATTAGAGAATATAAACTGAACTGACCCGCCATGAGAAAGTTTCATGGATCGTCATATGAGTGTCATAAACTTTCTCATGTGACTATTGGTATGAATAGTCCTCAAACCTGAAGTCACTACGGTTCCCTACATAAGGAGTTATGTACTTTGGTATCGTCAAACATCACCCGTAACAGGGTGGACCATAAAGGCGATTACTGGGTATATAACAAATTATGCGGAGGGATGTGAGTGATGTAGATGGGATCTATCCCTCCCATATGACGGGAGTGATATCTGTGGGCCCCTTGATTGAGTAGAACTACTAAAACGCATGACCATGCTCGAATGAGTCAATATGAGATATTGAGCTTATTTGTTTGAGTTAGTTTACTCAGGGATCAAGAAACACATAGATTGATCGAGGATGACACGGTCTATGCCTCATTGGTCAATCTGATATCAAGGATAGAAGGACACGGTCATACATTATAGTAGTCACGGAAAGGTTAGTCGGATCTTGACTTATCTCGTAACTTGGATAGCAATGATGTATTGCTAGATGCCGCTCATTGCTTGTGTATCTAAAAGAGTTTAGATCCACTGCCAACGTTATGAGAGCCTATAGAGTCACACACAAAGAGCATGATGATTAGAAGAATTAGTGCATTCTAGTTTGACTAGAATAATTTGGGAATAAGCTTAAGTACAAAATGGTTTTTGGACTTTAAGCTTAATGAGAATTTTAGCTTATTGATTTAATGAGATTAATTCAATATGCTAAGCTTAATTGATTTAATAAGATTAATTCAATATGTTACCTTATTGATTTAATGAGATTAATTCAATATGATAACATAAGCTTATTGAATTAATAAGATTAATTCAACATCCATGAATGCCACATAAGCATGTCACCTAAGCATGCCACATAAGCATGCCACCTAAGCTTGATGAGTTTGAAGGAGACAAAGGGTTTTGACCCTTGGATTTCCTCCACATGTGGCCGGCCAAAACAAGGAGGATAACTCCTTATTTAATTATCTTTCAATGCCATTGATTGCATTGAATGTGATAGGAGATGAAAGGTTTTTCAAATCCTATAAAACACCCCATGGGGTGGCCGGCCAAAGGAGTTGAGTTGGAGCTTAAGGCTTGGTGAGAGTTTGGTGGGAGAGGCTTTTGTTGTGTGGTTTTGTGAGTGTAAGCTAGCAAGAAGAGTAGTCTTCTTCTTCCTTTCTCTTCTTCCCTACCTTCCTCTCCTTTAGGGACTTCTCTAGCAAGAAGTAAAGGAGAGATCTTCTAGTTTTCTTTTTTGAGACAAGAGCTTGCTCGTGTGGATACATATAGAGGCACGGACATTTGAACGTGCTAAAAGATCCAACACATCCAAGGAAAATCGGGATTGTAAAGGGCACGCAACAAAGGTAGAATTCTCCTATAAGATAGGCTTTCTTTTGAGAAATTTATTTTTTGTACGAGTTTTTCTTTCGCAAGGATCACTTGGAAGGGATCATAATTTTTCCGTTGCGCATATGCTATTTTGCATAAAGAGATCCCAACAGTGGTATCAGAGCCACTTGCGAAAGATCGTATAAAAAATAGGTTTTCTCTATTTTATATGTGATATAGAAGTAGGATAAATTTTATTATGAGTTGATAATTGCATTAGCAATTTTTCAAACATAATAAAATATCCGATGTCTTTTAAAAGGTTAAAATTGACATGGTGCATGGTTATGGCCTAGTCCTAAAATGTTTGTGAATGTGTGTGTTGTAATTCTTAATACGACCTGCGTGTCGTGCCTTTCTCCTAAAATTCTTGTTGTAAAATTAGTTTTAGACTCGAATGTAACTCGAGTATTTCTCCTTTTGTAATATACAAAATAAAGATGGAGGGTCCATTGGAAGATGACGTTACAAGGAGGGAGTCAACAACACAAGACAACCAAAAGGAAGCACTTGGGAGAAGATGCTATCCCTAGGTTGACCAATCAATCTTCTCATTGGCTTGAGAAGATTGTAGAATAAGGGTCATAACCATGACACGCTTAGTATGCTAATATGTATGTGATGCATGTTAATTTAGCTTATATGTGATGTATGCTAATATGTATGTGATGCATGTTTAAGTTTATCTCTTAATAAGTCTAAACGATATGCCTACCAAAGTTTGGTACTCACTACTTCCTCGATCATTTGTTATTGGGTTTGCCAAAGCAAAACAATGCATTTTATCTTGGAAGAGTGCGAGTGGACAATCGTGATGTCCCGCTATCAAACTTGGTTAAGACTTAATTAAGAAAGTAGAGGCATATATTAGCTTTGAACATAAGTTTTAAAAATTAGTTTTGTGTGATTTCCGAACATCAGCTTTGTCTTAGAAGTGGTCGTTGCTCCGATATCAAAGAAGGCCTCTGTGCCTCGCCACAGCCTGGAAGCTGGTTTAGGAATAAGCACTAAACTAATCTAAACTTAACCAAAGCTATTAAAGAGTTACATCAGATGTAATTGGCAAAAGATTGCCTACCTAATCATACTACGTCTTGGGCGATTAGCCAAAGCTAACTCAAGACGAATTATGATGTGGATCTTTATCCCATATAAATTTATAGCTAAATAGAAGCTAATGATGTAAGCAAAATGTGTTTGCCTACATCAATAATTAGCTCATATCAAAGCTATGAGAATTTAGTGGGAGCCTCATTTAATTAAAGGCCTAATTAAATGACTTAGGTATGATACTTAATTTTGCATTTTAATGTTGTAGATCACCATGTCATCTAACACGACACACCCCCTCAACTTGCGATCTGTCCTTGAGAAAGACAAGCTCAATGGAGCTAACTTTCTAGACTGGTATAGGAACTTGAGGATTATCCTCAAGCAAGAACGTAAATTGTATGTCCTAGAGCAGTCTATCCCTGAAACACCCGCCCCTGCGGCCACTCGTGCTGAAAAGGATGCTTATAAGAAGCATCAAGATGACGCATTAGATGTGTCATGTCTTATGCTTGCCACCATGAACTCTGAGCTTCAGAAGAAACATGAGAACATGGATGCCTATGATATGGTTGAGCATTTAAAACAACTATATCAAGGACAAGCTCGGCACGAGCGTTTTGAAGTGTCTAAGGCTCTTTTTGCATGCAAGATGCAAGAAGGAACACTGTAGGAACTCACGTACTTAAAATGATTAGATGCGTTGAGAACCTTGAAAGACTAGGTTTTCCATTGAGCCAGAATTGACAACGATGTTATCCTGCAATCGTTGCGGAAGCATATAATCAATTCGTCATGAATTATAACATGAATGAAATTGATAAACCTTTGCACGAGATTCTCGGCATGTTAGAATCACGAACCAGATCTCAAAAGAAAGTTAGTAATGTACTAATAGTCAAGAAGGGCAAAGGTAAGCGCAAAGGCAAGGGTAAGACCCAAGCCAAAGGCAAGGCCAATTCATCCACTTCAAAGGGTAAAGGTAAAGTACCTAAGGAAGGGGACTGTTTCCATTGCGGTGAGACTGGACACTGGAAGCGGAACTGCAAAGTCTACCTTGAGGAAGTAAAGAATAAAAGAAGTGGGACTTCTGCCTCAGGTATACACGTTATAGAAGTTAATCTATCTATTTCTTCTACATGGGTATTAGATACCGGATGTGCATCTCACATTTGTACTAATGTGCAGGAATTGAGAAATAGTAGACTAATGGCAAAGCGAAGTGGACCTACGAGTAGGCAATGGCGCAAAAAGTTCTTCTTTGTGTATATTCTTTGTCTTTGCCCACTGGGCTTATCTTAGAACTAGAGGAGTGCTTTTATGTACCTGCATTAACAAAGAACATAATCTCTGTATCTTGTTTAGACAAGAAAAACTTCTCTTTTATAATAAAGGACAAATGTTGTTCCATTTATTTGAATGAAATGTTCTATTGTAATGCACCACTTATGAATGGTCTCTATGTTCTAGATTTAGAAAACCCAATTTATAACGTAAATACCAAACGGTTCAAATCGAATAATTTGAACCAAACATATCTCTGGCACTGTCGCCTAGGTCACATAAATGAAAAACGCATATCCCAACTCCATAAAGATGGATTATTGGACTCATTTGATTTTGAATCATATGAGATATCACGAATCTTGTCTTTTAGAAAGATGACTAAAACTCCATTTAGTGGACATGGCGAGAGAGCGACGGACTTGTTAGGACTCATACATGCGATGTATGTGTCCTTTCAATGTCGAAGCCAGAGGAGGCTATAAATACTTTATTACTTTCACTGATGATATGAGTAGATTTGGCTACTTATATTTGATGAGACATAAGTCAGAATCCTTTGAAAAGTTCAAAGAATTCAAGAATGAAGTACAAAACCAACTTGGTAAGCGTATTAAGCTACTTCGATCAGATCGAGGTGGTGAATACCTTAGTCAAGAATTTCGTGATCACCTGGCTGAGTGTGGGATAATATCCCAACTCACTCCACCTGGAACACCACAATGGAATGGTGTATCCGAGGAGGAAATCGTACTCTATTAGATATGATGCGATCAACGATGAGCCGCGGTGATCTACCTACTTCCTTTTGGGGTTTAGCTCTAGAGACAGCCGCTTTCACACTTAATCGCGTCCCATCAAAAGCCGTAGAAAAGACACCATACACGTTATGGACTGGGAAGAGTCCCAAATTGTCTTTTATAAAGATTTGGGGTTGTGAAGCTTATGTTAGACGTCAAGTCTCAGATAAACTAGGACTCAAATCAGATAAGTGTTATTTTGTAAGATATCCCAAGGAAACTAAGAGATATTACTTTTACAATCCCACACATGGCAAGGTGTTTGTTGCCAGAAATGCTGTCTTTCTAGAAAGAGAATTTATTTCTAGAAAAACTAGTGGGAGTAAAATTCATCTTGAAGAAATTCAGGATGAAGATAACACTAAGGCTTCGATGGAAAATGAACAGGCACCACAAAGTGTTGTGGATGAGGAAATTGTTGCCCAAAGAGTTGTGGAGCAAACACCTGTTCAAGTAGACCAACCTCTTCGTAGATCTGATAGGATCCGTCGTCAACCCGAGAGATATTCTTTTCTCTTGACTGAAAATGGTGAAGTATTGCTTGTCGATCTTGACGAGCCTACATCCTATCAAGAAGCTATGATGAGCCCAGATTCCGAGAAATGGCTAGAGGTCATGAGATCCGAAATGGAATCCATGTACACTAACCAAGTATGGACTTTGGTTGATCCACGAAGGGTAAAACCTATTGGGTGTAAGTGGGTCTTTAAAGTAAAGGGACATGGATGGTAATAAGCATACCTATAAAGGTAGATTGGTGGCTAAAGATTCAAACAAATTCATGGTATTGACTATGATGAAACCTTTTCACCGATTGCGATGCTTAAATCCATTCGGATCATACTTGCTATTGCGACCTACCACGATTATGAGATCGGCGGATGGATGTCAAAACCGCTCGAATGGAAAGCTACTCGAGGATGTGTACATGACACGGCTGAGGGTTTTGAAGATCCAAAGCATCTGGAAAGGTATCTGCGCAAAGGTCCATTTATGGACTAAAGCAAGCCTCTCGAAGCTGGAATCTTCGATTCGATGATGCAATCAAGGAGTTTGGTTTCATCAAGAATGAAGATGAACCTTGTGTCTACAAGAGAAATAGTGGGAGCACAGTTGTATTTCTTGTCTTGTATGTAGATGACATACTTCTCATTGGAAATGATATTCCCTCACTCCAGTCTGTGAAGATGTGGTTAGGGAATTGTTTCTCGATGAAAGACTTAGGTGAAGCTGCCTATATTTTAGGCATCAAGATCTATAGAGATAGATCTAAAAGATTACTTGGCCTAAGTCAGAGTACATACATTGATAAAGTGCTAGATCGTTTTGCTATGCAAAATTCCAAGAAAGGATTTCTGCCTTTATCACATGGTGTGAGTCTTTCGAAGACTCAATGTCCCTCTTCTAAGGAGGAGAGAGATCGCATGGATAAGATCTCTTATGCATCTGCTATAGGGTCTAACATGTACGTCATGCTTTGTACTTGTCCTGACGTCTCGTATACTTTGAGCATGACGAGTAGATACCAGTCGGATCCAGGTGAAAGTCACTAGATAGCAGTCAAAAATATTCTTAAATACTTACGAAGAACGAAAGAATATTTCCTGATATTTGGAGGCAATGAGAAGCTAACTGTAAAGGGTTACAGTGATGCAAGCTTCCAAACAGACAAGGATGACTATAGATCGCAATCGAGTGCGTGTTTTTGCACGAATGGTGGAGTGTGAGTGGAAAAGTTCGGCGAGACACGATTCTTGATTCTACAACCGAAGCCGAGTATATTCTTGCGTCGATGCGAAAGGAGGTTGTTTGGCTCATGAGTTCATCGTGAACTTGGAGTAGTTCCTAGCATTGCAGATCCAATAGAACTCTATTGTGACAACAATGGGGCTATTGCAAGGCTAAGGAACCTCGATCACATCAGCGGACCAAACACATACTGCGGCGCTTCCATCTCATTCGAGAGATCATCGATAGAGGAGATGTGAGGATATCACAGTCTGAGCGAAGCTAACATCGCGAGATCCATTGACCAAGGCTTTGTACGAGGAAGCATGATGGTCACACTAGGTCACTAGGTATTAGATATCATAGTGATTGGTACTAGTGCTAGTGGGAGATTGTTAGTTATAGCCCTAGAACCAAACATGTGATAGTTGAATAGGAAACATTTTGTATCATATTCTATAAAGGCAAAGGATTGGTTATTATATATTTACGTCTTGCTTGTGCTAGCTAAATTAAATATATAATAATGCCCTAGAAAAGTAGGTTCTTATCTACAACACATCAATTGGCAGAATTGATTATGAGAGGCTGTAGAGAACACTTTCCTAAATGTTCCTAGTCAAGTATTAATATGCAAGGGCAATATTAATACATAAAGACTAGCATGTAGGTCAATTGATGACTTGATCTCACAAGTCATGGATATATGATATCAAGTTGACACATGGGTATATATTAGAGAATATATACTGAACTGACCTACCATGAGAAAGTTTCATGGATCGTCATATGAGTGTCATAAACTTTCTCATGTGACTATTGGTATGAATAGTCCTCAAACCTGAAGTCACTACGGTTCCCTACATAAGGAGTTATGTACTTTGGTATCGTCAAACGTCACACATGAGGTGGACCATAAAAGCGATTCGGGTATATAACAAATTATGCGGAGGGATGTGAGTGATGTAGATGGGATCTATCCCTCCCATATGACGGGAGTGATATCTGTGGGCCCCTTGATTGAGTAGAACTACTAAAACGCATGGCCATGCTCGACTGAGTCAATATGAGATATTGAGCTCATTTGTTTGAGTTAGTTTACTCAGGGATCAAGAAACACATAGATTGATCGAGGATGACACGGTCTATGCCTCATTGGTCAATCTGATATCAAGGATAGAAGGACACGATCATACATTATAGTAGTCACGGAAAGGTTAGTCGGATCTTGACTTATCTCGTAACTTGGGTAGCAATGATGTATTGCTAGATGCCGCTCATTGCTTGTGTATCTAAAAGAGTTTAGATCCACTGCCAACGTTATGAGAGCCTATAGGGTCATACACAAAGAGCATGATGATTAGAAGAATTAGTGCATTCTAGTTTGACTAGAATAATTTGGGAATAAGCTTAAGTACAAAATGGTTTTTGGACTTTAAGCTTAATGAGAATTTTAGCTTATTGATTTAATGAGATTAATTCAATATGCTAAGCTTAATTGATTTAATAAGATTAATTCAATATGTTACCTTATTGATTTAATGAGATTAATTCAATATGATAACATAAGCTTATTGAATTAATAAGATTAATTCAACATCCATGAATGCCACATAAGCATGCCACCTAAGCATGCCACATAAGCATGCCACCTAAGCTTGATGAGTTGGAAGGAGACAAAGGGTTTTGACCCTTGGATTTCCTCCACTTGTGGCCGGCCAAAACAAGGAGGATAACTCCTTATTTAATTATCTTTCAATGCCATTGATTGTATTGAATGTGATAGGAGATGAAAGGTTTTTCAAATCCTATAAAACACCCCCTGGGGTGGCCGGCCAAAGGAGTTGAGTTGGAGCTTAAGGCTTGGTGAGAGCTTGGTGGGAGAGGCTTTTGTTGTGTGGTTTTGTGAGTGTAAGCTAGCAAGAAGAGTAGTCTTCTTCTTCCTTTCTCTTCTTCCCTACCTTCCTCTCCTTTAGGGACTTCTCTAGCAAGAAGTAAAGGAGAGATCTTCTAGTTTTCTTTTGTGAGACAAGAGCTTACTCGTGTGGATACATATAGAGGCACGGACATTTGAACGTGCTAAAAGATCCAACACATCCAAGGAAAAGCGGGATTGCAAAGGGCACGCAACAAAGGTAGAATTCTCCTATAAGATAGGCTTTCTTTTGAGAAATTTATTTTTTGTACGAGTTTTTCTTTCGCAAGGATCACTTGGAAGGGATCCTAATTTTTCCGTTGCGCATATGCTATTTTGCATAAAGAGATCCCAACACCACGTTCAACTCCGGACATCTCAATGTCTACAGCCAGTGAGAAACAGTTGCTTTGATAAATCAAAGAGTATGACTCGTGCTAGTCTCAATAGAATTGATGACGTCCAAATCCATCAATTCATCGACTAGGGATAATTTCAATACATCACAATTACACATGTAGAGATACTCATTAGTTGTGATCCAATCACAAATTCTCTCATGCTGTGAATCGTATTGCGGACATTCAATAAATGAGTTTAAGATCCAATCAAATACATGAAAATATGTATACTCAAATAGTGAATATTCATTTATCAAATAAATGGTACAACTATAAGACGATTGCCTTAGGACACCTCTCATATATAACTAACAGATTCAACTTTAGGGTGAAGACTTAGAGATAACTCAACTATGTCGATTAGATGTTGAGCATCAATAAATAAATATGGCAAATGCACAAGTGAATATGGATAGGGGCGCTCAAAGTAATCGTATTGATGAGGGTGAAGATAGTGAAATTGATAGTGAGGCGGATGATCATTTATACTTTTCAAATGATGATAGCGAATAGATGTATTTATATGGTATTTATATTGTTCTTCATTTATAATTCATGTATTCAATATAATCTTTGATTATATGTCGATCTATATTTATACTTATGTCACAACTATGCCACCTAAGAGAATTGAACGCCTCCCAATTGTGACACTTGACGATGACAATCCTCCTACTAGTTAATTATGTGGGTTTAAAAATGTTTATTTAGTTTGCTATTTATTTGACTTGTTAATTATTAACACATTTTGATTTACAATTCGTCCGACACGTAGAGAGACATGAGACACACACTCCGATAAGCTTCGATGGCAAATCGAGGAACAGGATAAATTACCCATTACCTTTCGTAGGAGCGATGGTCATCCTATCGGGCAAAATGCAACTGCTTTTATGACAGAGTTAGGTCTGTTTATTAAGAAGTTTGCTCCCCTACAAGCTAAGAGTTGGAAGCATATTCCCGCGGACAACAAACAAATGATATATGATCGATTATTAGTAAGTATGAGTAATTTGATATTTATATAATCAGTCATCCTTTGTTAATAAATTTCAATATTGACATTTTTTTCAGGCTGCTTTCGATATCAATTTTGCCGAGGAGGCAATGTCGATAAGAAAGGAGACTGACAGATTAATGAGTGTAAGGTTCAAAGACAATAGAAATAAGATGCACACTCATTATAAGAGTCTACTACATCTACCCCCTACTGAGCACTGACACCATATGCTGATCAAGTTTTGTGAGACACAAGAAGATTGGAACTATATGTGTGATCTGTTTGAATCAGAGAAATTTTAGGTAACTCAATCTATACCAATTATTTATGTTATAAAAATTAAAATATTTGTTCTATAACTCATGCTTTACGTTTTATTTTGACAAATTTTAATATTGTAGATACGATCGGCAGCAAATGCTCAAAATCGATCACAACTACCATATACCCATCGAGGTGGCTCAAAATCATTCATTCAATACAGTTACGATGGTGTAAGTACTGTTAGTGAAAGTCCTAGAGTCAATCATGTGATGATTGTTGTATGAACTTTGTTGTATCATATTCCTATTTATAAAGACATTTCTTTATTGTTATTATACTTACTTGTATTGATGTCAAATAACTAAGTATAATAACGTCCTTGAGTAGAAGGTTCTTATCTATATCAATCGATTGGTTGAATCGATAATGAGATGATATAGAGAACACTACTCTTAATCATTCCTAGTCAAGTATTAACATTCGGGGACGATGTTAATGCGAAGAGACTAGCATGTAGGTCAACTCGATGACTTGATCTCACAAGTCATGGATATGAGATATCAAGTTGATACATGGGTATGCATTGGAGAATGTATACTGAATGACCCGCCATGAGAAAGTATCATGAATCGTTATATGAGTGTCATATACTTTCTCATGTGACTATTAGTCCTTGGACCTGAAGTCACCATGGTTCCCTACATAAGGAGTTGTATACTTTGGCTTCGTCAAACATCATCCGTAAATGGGTAGACTATAAAGGCGATTACTGGGTATAAAACAAATTATGCGGAGGGATGTGAGTGATGTAGATGAGATCTATCCCTCCTATATGACAGGAGTGACATCATTATTCTTAATAGAGTTAGACCACTAAGTGCAAGGTCATGCCCAAATGAGTCAATATAAGATATTGAGCTCATTTGATTAGAGTGAGTCTACTTGGAGTTCAAGATATAGATTATACCGAGGATGACACGATCTATGTCTCAATTGGTCAATCTATATGTCAAGGATAAAGGGACATTGTCACATATTATGAGAGTCATAATTAGTAGTCACAAAGGTGATGTTGAATCTCAACATTCTTGTAACTTGGGTAGCAATGATGTGTTGCTAGATACCGCTCATTGCTTATGTTTCTAAATCGATTTAGGAGCATTGCCAACGTTACAAGAACCTATAGGGTCACACACAAAGGGCAATTAGATGGAGATTAGATTCATATGATGAACCATGAGGATTAGATTAATGGGATGAACCAAATTGGATTAAGAGTAATCCAAATTAGACTAATTGAGTTAGACTCAATTTGATTCAAGTGTTGCATGAGTCTAATTTAGATTTGATTCATTGAGTCAATTTAAACTAATGAATAGAGATTCATTAAATCAAATTGACTTGAATCAAATGGTTGGATTTGATCAACCATGGGAGATAAGAGGTCAAGTTTGACTTGACTTGAGAGGGAAGATGAAAGGTCAAGTTTGACTCGACCAAATGTCATGTCATGGTGACTTGGCATGGGGCCGGCCAATGATGATGTTCCACATCATCATGGACACATCATGGGGTGCCACCTCATGAGGGAGACCAAGATCCATGGCTCTTGGTATTACATGCAAGTATATAACTCCCATGAAGTGGCTGACCACTTTAGGTGTGTGCATTAGTGTGAAGTTAAGTGTATTAACTTCATCTTCTTCCTCCTCTCCTCTCAAGCTTTCTCCCTAATCCTTCATTGCCGTGGACTTCCAAGAGTGCTAGCACACTCTAGGTTGTCTTTTCCACCTATTGCTCGTGTGGATACTTGTAGAGGAGTGTACACTTGACACTCTCGAGTTCCGGCAAGTCATTTGGACGAGCGGGATAAGCGAAGGGTGTCACATCAAGGGTAAAGCTCTTCACATATAGATCTAAAGTAGATCTAAGGTTTTTAATATGTACATGTATATTTTTGTTTATCTTCGCACGGATCCATAGCTGGCTTCCAAGGTTTTCGCAACGCAAAATGTGGTTTTTGTGGCTCGGATAGTCCAACAAGTACAAACTTTATAGTTACAATATATTGTTTGTTATTTTTAATATTAACACATTATAATATTTTTCGGACTGATCAGTCACAAAGAAAAGATCGGATTACTATCTTTAATACTACTCATTGTAGCTTGTCAAAAGGGTGGAGTGGAGAGAGAGTCGAGGTTGCATATGTAAGATATAATTGATATAATTTAGTAAAGTTGTTTTTAAATTTGCATAATTATTTTTAAACATATTGATAATATGTTTGTTATTCTTAGGGTGATATGGTGAGACTGCGAGATGAGCACATTCAATCACAAGAAATCGGAGATGACATCGATGCAGTTCAGATTGCAGCTCAGGTTTGTGATCAAGTCCTCGGTGTTCGTTCTGGATATATTAAAGGATTTGGAAGTGGGTTAAAACTAGTTAGATCCACTTTTTCGGATGCCAGCTCTTCCTCTAGATTAACTAATGCAGCACTACGTGAAAAACTTGAGTCCACCGAGCAACGATTAGAAGGGACGCAAGAGGAGCTAGCAAACACTCGAGTTCAATTAGCAAGGACCCAAGATGAGTTGGCATCAATGAGATCAAGACAAGATATGTTTGAAGTAATTCTGAATTAGCTTGCACCTGGAGTTTTACAATCATTGATACATGAGTCATCTTCAGCTTCACCTTCTCCTCCATCTTAGAGTTTGTGAACATTTCTATTTTGAGCTAGTAAAATTGTGAACTTGAATATTTTTGAATTTGGATACTATGAATTTGTGAAATTGGATGTTTTGGACTTAAAGTTTGGTTTCTACTTATGTATTTCGATTATGTTATGTGATTAGTTGTGGTTAAATGTAATTGTTGTTAAATTGTTTGAGTCGTATGTTTTTAAGTTAAGTGGTGAAATAAATTGTGTGATTAATATTGTATTACAAGATATTGAATACAAATTAAATTAATTTTAAAAATCTGTATTTGCATGGTTAGCGACGATTTTGTTCAATTTTGTCGCTAACCGTCGATATGCGACATCAAGATTTTTAGGGTTAGCGACGAAATTTTTAATATCGTCGCTAATGTTCGATACATGAGCATCAGAATTTTGTGTATCAGTCGACTGTCCAAATTAAGCAGTCGACTGTTATAAGATATTAGCGATGAATTATATGTAATAATTTTCGTAAAATATTCAGTCGGCTGGCTAGTCGACTAAAAAACATTTTGTTCCTAGCCAAATAATGGACAGTCGACTGCTAATAGCGACGAAATGGATGTATTTTGTCATAAACTTGTCAGTCAATTGGTCAGTCGACCAAAAAATATTATGTGACTGACCAAACAATAGACAGTCGACTGCTTCCTTGTTTTAGTCGACTGCTTCCTTGTTTTAGTCGACTGCTTCCTTGTTTTAGTCGACTGATTATTTTTGACGAAATGTATATGTTTCGTCGCCAATATCAGTGATTTTCCTTTATGATATTCTAGATTTAGGGATGAAATTCCTTTATTTTGTGATGTTTTTTTCATCATCGTTAATATTAACGACGAAATATTAAAATTTTATCGCTAAAGTCTCTTAGCGACAAACTTATTATGACAATTCTAGTAACAAAATATTATCGTCATTAATAGTATTTAGCGACGAATAATATATATTAGTGACGGAAAAAAATCGTCGCTATTTTCGATTTTTCTTGTAGTGATTTCATACATAGGGGATATATCTCCCATGTAATATCCTCTACTATGGGTGGCCTAATGCTCATTACTAATTAAAAACATAATAATCATAAAAGTTGAGTATGTTGGTAAAAATTCCGGATCTGATATTCACAACATCGCGGGCGAACACTTCGCTCAACCGCAGTGGAAACAATAATTATACCGGGTCCCACCAAAGATCCATGCAAAACTATATAAGTCGTTTTCTTTAATCTAGTCTAGATCTTATCTAGATGAGGTATATACTTTTGGTGCATGTCCTTCGCAATCCCGCTTTTTCAAATATTGTCGGATCTCAATACGGTAAGAATAACTGTATCACTATGGTATCCACACTGACACCCGCCCGATTTGGAGTCACGTTGTACTAACAACCCCTAGCAAAATGCCAAGAACTCTTTAGAAGAAGACGGAGAGGAGATAGAGGGAAGAGAGAACACTTCTCTTTTATTTCTTTTTGGCTTGCACGCCCAAAACACCAAAAGCAACACACCCACTTGCTTTGCACGTTCAAAGCCATTTTAAGCCATTACAACCCTTGCAATTAATTCCCATTATCTCCTCATTAAAACAACTCTTAATCTCCTAATGAATACCATGACTCTTGGTATTCTTCTTCATCATGAATACCAAGGCCCTTGGTATTTCCATGCATGATTAATCAAATTAATCATGCATGATGATGAATCATCTTCTATGGTTCAACTTGAGTCTAACTTTGGGTCTAAAATCCCCCCTGGCTTCAGATGACCCCCCTTTTCTTTGCCACCGTGTCAAGGGACCTCGTCCCCCTCGTGATTTACCTCCCTCTCGCTGCAGCCCTGGGACGAGTGATAGAGGGCTGCTAGTTGGGCAGATTCCCAACTTTTGCAGAACTTGAGTCTAACTCAAGTTTAACCAGTTTGAGTCTAACTCAAGTCTTGGTCATATGCTCAATTGTCCTTTTAGTCCAACTAAAAGAAACCATCTCCAAAATAGAATGTCATTTGTGTGTGACCCTATAGACTCTTGTAATGTTGGCAATGTAACTAAAATTATTTTAGATACATAAGCAATGAGCGGCATCTAGTAATACATCATTGTTATCCAAGTTATAAGATCATCGAGATCCGACAACCTTTCCGTGACTATTATCATGTATGACGGTGTCCTATCTTTAATATTTTAGATCGATCAATGAGGCATAGACTATGTCATCCCCTTATCGATCTTTATGTTTCTTGATCCCCAAGTAGACTCACTCAAACAAATGAGCTCAATGTCTTATATTGACTCATTTGAGCATGGTCATGCATTTCGTGGTCCTACTCTATCAAAAGGTCAAAGATATCACTTCCGTCATATGGGAGGGATATATCCCATCTACATCACTCACATCCCTCCGCATAATTCGTTACATATCTAGTGATCGCCGTTATAGTGCACCCTGTTACGGTATGACGTTAGACGATACCAAAGTATATAACTCCTTATGTAGGGAACCATAGTGACTTCAGGTCTAAGGACTATTCATACCAATAGTCACATGAGAAAGTATATGACACTCATATAACGATCCATGACACTTTCTCATAGCGGGTCAATTCAGTATATATATTCTCCAATATATATATATCCATGTGTCAATGTGATATCACATATCTATGACTTGTGAGATCAAGTTATCCATTGACCTACATGCTAATCTCAATGTATTAATATTGCCCTTGTCTATTAATACTTGACTAGGAATATTAAAAATAGTGTTCTCTACAACTTCTCATAATCAATTCTACCAATTGATATACTGTAAATTAGAACCTACTATTCAAGGGCATTATTATATTTATTTTAGTTGGCACATGCATAAAGTAAATATAATAAAAAATCTTTGTCTTTTATTAATGAAATATAATACACATGATCCCTAATCAATCATCTCATGATTGACACTAAAGGCTGACACTAACAAAGTATGGTGCAGAGAAACTCACATTAATCTAATTGATTTAAATACATCATTGAATCATACTTAAGTGTGAACATAAAAAAAAACTCCAAACTTAAAAATAAAAATATTGATACCCTAAAATTTTAAGATAATCATTTTTTTATTGAAAGTGTTTGATAAAATAATTAGATTGAATTTTATGTTAGGTCAAATAAGAAAAAAAAATAGTTTTGTTATTCATATGATACTATAATGAGGGGAAAAAATATTTTTTTACAAAAAATACACCATTTATTTAGTACATGATTTGAATATTTATAAAACCAAATGCATGGATTTAATAAACTATAGTTATAATTATCTTCTATGAATAAAAAAAATAGAAATATAATTACCAAATTATATAAATCAAAAATTCAATTTATGACAAACAAATTGATTTTAAATATTTTTTTAAATTTTTTACTGTCGATGCACTACTCTAAAAAAAAATTATTTGTATTATTTCATTTATTCCCGTCTAAAATTAAATTGTCAAACCACTAAAAAACTTAAGAGAAAATAAAAACATAAAATCAAATATATAATAAAATTTTAATGATTTATATTCATATAACAATTTTGATTTAAATTACACAGAATAGAATGGAGGAGATAGAGTTTTTTTAATCCTGAACAGTTCAAATTTACATGTCAATTTTAAGTAGATTTGTTATGTTAGCTTAAATGATAACTACAACACTTATAAAATTTTACCAATTTAAATGGTAATTTATCAAAAAATATTACACAAATCTATTTTCTTAAATTCAAATAAGTTTATTTGTTTAGAGGAAGCTCTTTTAATTTAAAAAACAAAACGATTAACTGAGATCATCAATCAATATAAGTTTTAAAACTAATAAATATCTAGAAAAAATATAAGCTCTCAATGACCTTTTTCTATGTACTTACTAATCCCACTTTTGATTTAATTTCTTTATTGATCTGGACAAGGTGATCGCTAATGTGACGGTTCAATATTTTTTTTAAAACTAATAAATATCTAGAAAAAAAAATAAATAAAACAAAAAAAACAATGAGCAAAAGACAAGGAACGTACATCGAATAAACTAAAAAAAGCTTATTCAAAATAAATTTTTGAATGAGCAAATTTAGCGAAAAGAAAAGCACACGCCCTTTTATCAATAAATTAGAAAAATTAAATAAGGTGACCTAATTTTTTGCCTTTAGCACAATAGCAAAAGCTTGAAGATTGATGAGTTGGCATACGAAAAACCTCAGGCTCGAGGCTTGCTTGGCTTCAGCAGCATCGCACGAAGCTCCGCCGGGTCGATGCCTCCGTTTTCGTTTGCAGGACGATAGTACCCCGTCACCGGATCCGGCACCCAGCTGGATGGCGCCGCCGCCTCTGTATCATCTATCGCCGCTCCCTTCTTCGCCATACGTTCCCCGCGAAAAAAGCCCTCGCCTCCCTTGAGTGCTTCGGAAGCCGTCGAGCACCCCCTCCTGCAACGCGCGACACCCTCCACCGTCAGAACCAGAAACACAAATCCCCCTATCGATCGACCACTACGCTGATAAGAAGAGGGAGAAGAAGAACCTGGCAGTTAGGAGAGAGAGAGAAGCACGAAGGTTAGCAATGGAAAGAGCAGAAGCCATAGTCGTCGTCGCCGCCGCTGCCCCTACAACTCACTCGGTCTCCTCCTCTCTCGGTCCCATGGAGGTAATTTCGCAGGGCATAATGATCACATACTGTGAAAGCTTAAAGCAATACGTAACTGAACGTGAACGGTTCGAATCGGATCCGGATCTCCGCCGATTGAAAAAGCCGTTAGAGAGGTGCCACGTGTACACAATAAGAGACGTTGTTTGTTTTTTGTTCCCAGTTTATTGAATTAAGGCCATTTAATTCTTATAAAATGTTTTAATAAATATTTGTGCATTAATAATATTAGATAGAAGATCTAGAGTTTTCCAAAATATTGGAGCGCTATCACATTGACATTTATTAATGAGTTTACTAAGAATATATTATCATTTTTTATTAATATTATATTTCCGAACATTTTGCACGATTAATTATAAGAGCAATCGATTCGATTCTATGGATCTTTTATAAAATCTCTATCTACTACTAAAGATAAATTCAGAAAGTGTTCGCGGTCCAACGATATACTTTTATCTCCACAGTCACGTAGTCTTTATAAGATTGTCCAATATTAAAATCGTCCTCTGTCTTTGAAGATAAACTCTCGAGTTCATCCATTCAGAATTAACTAATATAAATTTTTCTATATTTAATATTGAATATATCACAATAGAAGATCGAGCTGAGTTTACTAAGAATGTATTACCATATTAATTTATGCAAATATATAGATAGATTTAATCACTATCCTAAATATGCCATCAAATATTAGATGGTGTTTAACTTTATTATCAAAATTAAATCGTCTAAGAAAAATTATATAAATTTAAAGATGATTCAATTTTTTTTTATAAACTATAACTCAATAATAAATATAAAATTAAAATATTCTATATAGAGAAAATAAAGTAATCTTAATAAAAATTATAATTAATCTCTATTCATTTCTAAAATAAAAAATATTAATTATTGAATGCTAAAAATTTTAATTTTAATTTATTACAGATTGTCAATTTTAAATAGTTATTCATTTATTTATATTCATTAAACATGTGCCAATGTTAAATATTTTTTAATTTATTGATAATCTTGTTTTTCTATTCTTTAAGATTTTTATTTTTATTTTCTCTTTTGTTGTGGAAGAACTAATTTAAAATTTATCTTTTTTTTTTGTCTTCCTTATTTGATTTCTCATCAATCTATAATTTCTTAATGATTGCAATTATTATTTTTACAATATAACCAAATAAGGAAGATGTGAATGTATATTATGTAAATGTGATAAACAAATTTAAATTGATAAATGTAATATGGAGATATACCGCGCCATCAAACATTTTTGACTAATCATTACTTTATACTATTTTCATTAGCAAATATATTTCTAATATTCAAGGTTGAGATGTAAAGAGATTTATTTGAGCACATTTCTTTTATTTTAACTGAAATCTTATATATCGAAAATGAACTAAGGCTATGCTCCCGGGATTATAGTACAGTTGCAGGGTGTCCATGAAATCTCTAAAGTACCTTCAGCTCGATCCTCAATTGCGATGCACTTATAGAATTTTTTTTTAAATTGGATGATAAATCTTAGAACAATGGACCTATCAAAGGAAATACACATACGTCCATCAATCAAGTTTTGGCTTGTGACTTCTGTTGGCTGCAATGAGAAGGTGGTCCGCGTAGGTTGGATGATCCAGCTAAGTCCTTGTCTAAAATACTTCCTAGACAAGCCTGAGGTCATCATCAGGACAGACTGTCAGGCCATAATTAGCTTCTTTAACAAAACCTCAAGCAACAAGCCTTCCCGAGTTCGATGGTTAAACTTCACAGACTACATCACTGGCACCGGGGTCGCCGTAACCTTTGAACACATCAACGACAAAGATAACCAACTGGCCAATAGCCTGTCTCGCTTAATTAATTTCTTAACTTATGAAGAATGGCAGGAAGGACATATGGAGCAGCTTGGGTAGATCCATCCAGCCCTAGAAGAAGTCCAGGACAGACCAGACCCGAGGGTGCAGAAACAGCTGACAGACGCACTCAACCGGTTAACAGACAATAGGGTTTACTCACAAGGTTCCACCCGGATCTGCTTTTCTGAAAGCAAGATCTGCCTTCTGAAAAGCTTTTCTCTTTACAGCACACTCTTTGTACGAAAAGTAAACTAAAGGTGACAGGGCACACTGTTTGCCACCTCTGATAGTACGAAAAGTAAACTAAAGGTGACAGGGCACACTATTTGCCACCTCTGAAAAGCAAACTAATGGTGATAGGGCACACTATTTGCCACCTTTAATAGTACCATAATGGAATCTACAGTTGGAAATGTGATATGGTTCTGATATGGTCTTTGATTAGCCCAATGGCCTCCTCCAGCTGTGTGTCCACCATCCTTGTGGTGGGGTACCAGTCATGGCACCAATTATCGGGGGTGCTAAGCCTGGTACACTCTTGTAACTTCAGTTTGTGGAGCGATCGAAGCTGCCAGAGCGCCTGAACGGTGGCATCGGCTACTTGTTTCTGGAGTTGGTGGAGTTGGTTCCTGATGAGTTGGTCTTCCTCGAGTCTGAATCCTCCTGCTCGAATCCTTCTTTTTCTGAATTGAAGTAGGACCTCATACTGTTGGCTAATTGAACGGTGGTCTCCGTGCCAGAACACCTCTTCATATTGTCTGTTAACCGGTTGAGTGCGTCACATGTTTACGCACCCTCGGTGCAGTACATCTGGACTTCTTCTAGGGCTGGATGGATCTGCCCAAGCTGCTCCATATGTCCTTCCTGCCATTCTGCATAAGTTAAGAAATTAATTAAGCGAGACAGGCTATCGGCCAGTTGGTTATCTTGGTCGTTGATGTGTTCAAAGGTTACGACGACCCCGGTGCCAGTGATGTATGTTAGGGCAATCTCTTGCCGTAATATGGTTTTGATGGTGTGGCAAAGGGTTTAAGTTAGTTTGATATGTTGATTTGATATGTGCGTTGAAGTCGTGCAGGACTTAGTAATTCGCACATAGAGCCGTGGCGAGTTTCACATCTCATGACTCGTGCCTTGAGTCGGTGAAGGATAGCTTTGCGGAAGCCGTGCGCTTGGAGCATCCGAGGGACCGCTGGACGAGAAGCTTGGGGTGAAGCCGGAGGAAGTAGACTTCGAGGCAAGAGACGCGAAGGAGTATTGCAGAGCCGTGCGCCTGATGCTGCCGAGGGACGTGGCCGAGAACGAAGAGAACTTCGAAGGCGAGGGACTCCGAGAGATGAGAGTGAGCGATTGTAACCCGGGGAAGGGTAGCTCTTAGGTGAAACTTGGCCATTTGGCCAAGTGTCGGATGGGTTTTCCCGACACCGTCATTGCCATGTCATGGAAGTCGATCGCTTCCGAGTCGAGTGTAGTTCGACCGGTATACGGCCGATCGGATTGGCGCAGCGATGATCGCCATACGGGCGATCGCCAAGAAGACATCGATCATCGCTAAAGCGCGAATGATCGTCAATAGGGTTTCGACCAAAACCGCTTCGAAATGATGGGCAGGCCGATTACGGGGCTGATCGATGAGGTCCATCACCGATCGCCAAGAGTTCCGCTTGGACTACAACGGCCGATCCGACGTGTTCGAGGTCGCTAGTGACGCAATGATCGCCAAGGGCGGTAGTCGACTGATGGCGGCCAACGGGAAGAAATCAGCCCTCTCTATAAAAAGAGAGGGTGTAAGCCTTTGAGAGGCTAATGCTTATACTCTAAGTGATCTTCCTAGTGCCCCACAAGCTCTAAACTCTTCTTACTTGTTCTTACTCCATTCTATTTGTAAGAAGAGTGTGCTTGATTTGTAAAGGTTACCTCCACCTAGCTTGGTGCAAAGGAGAGACCAATATTGGATTGGCTTTGAAGGAGTGATTCACCTCGGACGAATCGGGATCGTGGATTAGCGGCGTAGCCGTGAACCACGTTATATTCTTTGTTAGCGATTGTTTTCTCGTATTTCTATTTGTTTGTCTTTATTAGTCTTCCGCTTGCGCTAATCAGTTTTGTAGACGAGCAAATACCGACATCCAAATGAAAAGGGCTATTCACCCCCCTCTAGCCGGCCGTACCGATCCCCTACAAGTGGTATCAGAGCTAGGTTGTTTGTCAAGGACTAACCGCCGCAACAAACACTTCATCTAAAGATGGCCGGCTCAAACATCCACCCACCGAAGTTCGACGGCGAATTCGCTTGGTGGAAGAAGCGAATGGAGGTATTCTTCGAAACTGACTTTGAAATTCTATTAATAATGGAAAACGGTTTAGAGTTGCCGAGGAACGAGGATGGGGAGCCATTGGAGAAATCTAGGTGGAGCAAGAGGCAAAGAGAAGAATACTTGGCAAATTCAAAGGCCAAGCACCACCTATACAATGTCCTCCCTCAACAAGAAGTCAATAGGATAGGAGAGTGTGCTAGCGCCAAGGAAATGTGGGAGAAACTAATAGAAATCCATGAAGGCACATCCGAGGCAAAGCTAGCAAGGAGAGACATTTTTCGCTCCCAATTGTCCAATATCAAACTTGAAAAGGGAGAGAAGGTAAAATCCCTACACTCTAGATTTAAGGAAATTCTAACCGGTTTAACAAGTGTAGGTGAAAAGCTCTCCAACCGGGATATGGTAATGAAGGCCATAGATGCTTTCCCCCGGTCCTCAAGATGGAGCTCCATGGTGGACTCATTTTACATCTCCAAGAACCTAGAAGTGAGCACCTTGGAGGAATTCTTTTCAACCATGGAGCTTCATGAGACAAGGTTTGAAGGTATACAAGAAGAGCCTAGAGTCCAAAATTCAAGGGGAGTAGCCTTGTTGGCAAATAAAGGGAAGAAGAAGATAGAGATCTCCTCCTCCTCCGATGATGAAGCGTCTTCCTCCTCCATGGATAGCACGGAAGAAGCCTACATGGTAAGGAAGGTAAGACGTGCATTTAAGAATTTTAGATTTGATAAATCTCATGATAGGAATAGAAGACCAAGGGGGAAGGTCATATGCTACAATTGTTAATAATATATGAGAGATGTCCTAAGGCAATCGCCTTATGTATGAACCATTTATATGATAAATGAAGATTCACTATTTGAGTATACATGTTTCATGTATTTGATTGGATCTTAAACTCATTTACTGAATGTCCACGATACGATTCACAGCATGAGAGAATTTGTGATTGGATCACAACTAGTGAGTATCTCTACATGTGTAATTGTGATGTATCGGAATTATCCCTAGTCAATGAATTGATGGAGTTGGACACCATTAATTCCGTCGAGACTAGCACGAGGTATACTCCTTGGTGTATCCAAGCAGCTGATTCTCACTGGCTAGAGACATAGTGATGTCCGGAGTTAATCGTGGATGCTAGTTATGGTAACTAGTTCATTGGAGTGACCAGCCGTAAGACTTCATATGGTTCTCTGCATATATAGATATGTCAATGAAGTTCTTACTGTGGCTTAAGTGCGATGTTCCTTTGACTTGCGGTATTCAAGTCATCTTGATCATGGAGACTTATGCTTTGACATCTTAAGCAAACATCTCCGAGGAGATGTGGACCCGGGATGATTGGGTATAAGTCGAAATGATCGAAGGTGTTTGAATACACTACAAAAAAAATAGAAATTTGGGACGAATTTAGCGACGAATTTTTAAAAAAAATTCGTTGCAAAATATTTTTGCGACGAATTTTGCGACAAAAATTTTTTTGTTGGGAAATAAGCGTCGCAAATTTTAGCGACAAAAATAGCGACGAAGTTTTTGCGACGAATTTTAGCGATGAAAATTAGGGACGAATTTTAAATTTCGTCGCAAATTTTGTTGCAAAAAGTTACCCAGATTTCCCAAATTCGTCGCAGAATTCGTCGCAAAATTTTGCGACGAATTAAAAATTCGTCGCAAATTTCCAACGAAAAAAGAATTCGTCGCAAAATTTTACGACGAATTCATTTTTTCGTTGGAAATTTTTGCAACGAAATAAGGAAAACGTTGGTAATTGTCCGACCGATAAAATTAAATCAAAATTCGTCTAAATTGTCGGAAAATTGTCGCAAATAATATTTTTGCGACAAATTAATTTTTCGCTGGTAATTTTCGCGATTTAAAAAGGAATTCGTTAGTAAATTTGCGATGTTTCCAAATTCGCTGTAAATTTCATGCAAATTCGTTGCAAAAATTCGTTGCAAAATTTTCAAATTCGCAAATTTCTCACAAATTTCGTCAAAATTGGTTTCGTTGCTAAATTATCGTAAGAATTTGCGATGAATTATTTTTCGTCATAAAATTTCGTCGGAAAATTCGTTGTAAAATTTGTCGCAGATTGGATTCGTTGCTAAATTCGTCGCAAATTTGCGACGAAATTTAAATTCGTCGCAAAGGTCGTCGCAAATTTCTTAAGATTTAGCAACGAATTTGTATATTTGTCGCTAAATTTGTCGCAAAATTAAAAAATTTTGATGCAGATTTATTCCGCTTAGATATTCTATCGTATATACAAATTTTCACACACACACAAAACACAATAATTTATAATATCCAAATAAATACATTCAATACAAACAAAACACACACACATTCAATACAACAAAATAATATTCAATAATATCAAAACATATTTCATATCCAAATAAATAGAAAGCAACATCATAAGTTTAGAGCAATACAACATTCCAAATAAAAAGTTATATCCTACAACTTTTCAAACATTAACATAGTTATGATATCCAAATAACAATGTCCACAAAAGATCTCAAGACATGGGAAAAAAAAGAACTGTAAGCAATCGCACACATTCTTCTACTGCATTAGAAAAAGAAACAAACAACAAAAAGTATCATTAAAAAAAACTATATACTAACACGAAAAAAATATGCAAAGACTTACAATGATGTGCATTTTCTATAAGGATTGACTTCATCGATCATTCTGTTTAAAGAAAAATAAAAAGTACTAAGAAAAATGTAAAAATGAAGGATTAACAAACTAGATAAACTAAACAATTATAAAGGTACTAATTAAAAACATGCATACAATATCATCATCGTCGCCACCATCATCGTCTTGACTCGGAGGAATATGACTGGGACCAGAACTAAATTGCTGAAACTGGTGCATAAGAAAGGCTTGTTGTCGTCGCATCTCTATCATTTCCTGATCCCTTTGTGAGTTTTGATGTTGTATTGCTAAAATTTGCTGATCTCTTTCATGTATTATGCCCTTTAAATTGCTAACCTCCTACCAAGTTTTGTATCTGCAGGCCATCACCGGTGGAGTAGAAGAAATAGATCTCACGAGGAGCATTATGCATTCTGCTCGAGAACCCATACCTAGTATCCTTCCCTTTGGATCCTCCACTCCAAGCCATAAATCCATATTATTACTAACAGATGGCTCAGACCCTCAAGATTATCCGTCTATCTCAAATTCTCCGAGATGAGGATAATCGATCATATCTCTCCTACACAAAATTAAATATTTAATCATAGAATTTACATTACTAACAAAATTAAAGTTATAAAGTAAGTTTAAAGATTATTTCCAACCTTAATCTGAGCTCTATCTCCACTCCAAGTCTTATCTTTTTTGGAAAGTGCGAACGAAAGTATCTATAAATTTACTCCTTTCCCAATTCCTTAGACTAAATATAAGAATGTTATAAATAAAATAATAATCTGAAATAAATTTAAAAACTAATTGTAGAATTTAAAATTACCAATCTACGTGAATGCTCCTCGATATTTATAGATCCGCGATATGTTGCGGATAAGTCTCGAATTACAGCTTGATTTAACTTATTCTGCTGACTTCTTTTTGCTCTCATCCGATTGCCAATAATTGGAGATTTTACTCCAATTTTCTCGACGTGACACAGTGGTTTTTTCCAGAGATTTGGCATGACTCAATACATGCGGATATGATCGCCACATTTTTTTAAAAATTCTTTTAACTTCCAAGTCTTGCGTAGGGTCCCAAATAAATTTCCGCTGGGATGGAAAAAAAACTATTGATTATATAATCACTAATTTAATATATAAAATAAATCAATTATACCTGAAACTCGCACCACCATAGTTCTTTTGTAGGTCCCGCGTGCTTGAGTATGACAAAGAGTCTCTCCAATAGTTATTCACGATTTTATTGATCTCATGAATAATCGTATGAATTTTCAAACCTACAATAAAGTGGAAATAAATTTAATAAATATTTAAGATAGTTTATAAATTATAATATTTATAATACTTACGAATCTCCAATAGGAAATATATACGGTCGACTTTCTATGTTCTCGAGAGAGGTGTCTCGTGGTGCAGTGAATCGAATGGGAAGGTCGTGCGCAATGAGATGGTAATCACGACCGATCATGTGAAGGTCCAGTGCGATCAGAGGGCATGTAGGTATAGTCTTTGGCAAAGTGTGGATCACCTAGCCACTACTAGTACTCTGTCGTCTCTCCACCACGTCAAAACTATCAACCAAAAACAAAATTAGCATAAAGAAAATTAAACTTTTATGCTTAATGAAGAACATGGAAAACTTACAATATTCATAATGAAGATATGAGAGACTGTGACTGCGATAAGCTACGATGATTTCACCACTGATAACCTATAAGAACAAAATATACACAACACAGAGACAAATGATATAAATTTAACAATGAGACATTATATAAACAAATAATTGAGCTAAGAAAATTTGTAAAATTTTAGTTTAAAACTAAAATTATATATAAAAAACTTACCCTAGACGTCAAATTTCAAAGTCCTCATTATCATCTTCCTCATCCTCATCAGTATCCTCATCCTCGGTCTCCTCCTCCTCTTCCTCCTCGTGCCCCTCCGCCTCGGCCCCCGCCGCCTCAACATTATCATCAATTTGATTGCATCCACGCTTATCACTACTCACTGGGATCTCGTGAACGCTGGAATAATATATTCCTCGGTATGAAACATATTTGTAACTTTATCTTGTTGATATGCAATGTCTTGCCGCTTCAATTTTTTCCGTGCTTTTGTTTTACAAAACCCCACCATTCATTCTTGTCACGCCTCAAACTAGGATATGGAGCATAGAAAACTTGAATGGCTTGTTGTGCCAAAATAAATGGTTCATATCTCTTATAAAATCTTTTATGATTAATTTCAACCAAATTATACTGTGGATGCACCTTCATCCCTCTGACGGGGTCAAACCAGTGACACATAAATAAGATAACTCGCATTTCTGGACCAGGATAATCAATCTCTATAATTTCATCCAACAAACCATAAAATTCATTGCTTGCACCTCCATCATTGGAAGACTGAACACATACTCCACTATTCATTGTACTCTTTCCATTTCCATATTCTTGAGTATGGAAATTATAGCCGTTTATGAAATATGCTGGCCAAGTGCGTACCATTGCTTTTGGACCCCATGATAGATGGATTAGCAAATCTTGTTGAACGTGAGTTTGATTAGCATAAACCTATACTCAAATGAAAATGATATTTATTTAAAAGTTAAGATATGTGTCAACAAAAATGAGCTAATTATAATTTGAACCATGGTGCAAATTCACATTCATGAATTATCAAAGTCACGGGTCGGGATTTCAGAATATAAGTTTTGGAAAATCCTATAATAAAAAATTGTATTAACACATAAACAAATAAACACTTGACGAAGATAATAGGAAATATATACTAACTCGAAATATGACGATACTTCTGGACAATTAAGTAAAACATATGTCTGGGCTGCGCGCCATTCTTGATCAGTTAAGTATCGTTGCTTACACGGTCCACTTGGTCGACCAAGATAATTAAAAATTGAGAACGAATTCAAATTTGGATCGACAGGACCTTCATCATTCCTTCCGGATTTCCGTCTTTTGGTCTGAACGTGAGGCTCAAAATAATATGATGCAAAAGTTGTTACTTCCTCCACAATATATGCATTCACAATAGAGGCTTCAACATGTGCTTTATTTTTCACTTTTTTCTTCAAATGATATAAGAATCTGATTGTAATATAACAAATTGTATTAGAAATGAATATATAAAAAAATTATACTTTTTTATGCAATATTAACGAAGTATAGAATATGCGAATTATACCTTTCAAAAGGATACATCCATCGATAATGACGTCCTCCAACTTTGGCCTCTATGGCAAGTGAACCAAAAGATGTTCCATTGAATCAAAAATCTGGGAAAAATCCTTTCTAAATTGCACAAAATGATTGGAATGTCTCTCTCTAACTTCTCCATGTGTGATTTTCCCAAAGCTGTGAGCGTATATCATGAAGAAAATACTTAACTCAGTAATGGCACCCTGACATATAATTCGGTAAGAGTTCTTTAAAGCCAATAGGAATTAATCTTTCCATGAATATATGACAATCATGGCTTTTCAAACCAATCATTTTGCATTCCTTCATATCGACACATCTCCCAAGATTAGAAACATACCCATCAGGAAATCTCAATGACTTCAACCATTCACAAAGAACACGTCTCTGTTCCTTATTCAATGTATAAACTGCCTTTGGTTTTGGTCCCCTACTATTTTCATCAACATCAAGGGTGGGTCGTTTACAAATGAGTCGCATATCTTTTCTTGCATTCAGATTATCTTTTGTTTTTCCGGTGATATCCATCACTGTATTTATCAGATTATCAAAAATATTCTTCTCAATATGCATAACATCGAGATTATGATGAATCAAATTACTAAACCAATACGGTAACTCCCAAAATATACTTCGTTTGGTCCATTTATGGTTGCTTCCATATTCATAAGTTGTACCATGTGGCTCTTCAATAACAGATGGAAGGTGAAGAACTCTGTACCAAATATCTTCACCTGTCAATCTCAATGGCGGAGGTGTTCTTTCAATTCGATTCCTAGTGAATTCATCTTTATTCCTTCTGAAATTATGATTTAGTGGTAAAAATTGTCGATGACAATCAAAATAACTCGGCTTCTTACCATGCTTCAATCTAATCGACTTTGATCTCTCCATACATATTGGGCATCCTAAGATGCCTGCAGTACTCCACCCTGATAGCATACCATAAGTAGGAAAAGTCATTTATGGTCCAAAGAAGAGCAGCCTTCATTACAAACATCTGATTAGTATGAACGTCATATGTAGGAAAACCTTCATCCCATAGTTGTTTTAGCTCTGCAATCAATGGTTGCATATAAACATCTATTAACTTCTTCGGATTTTTTGGGCCAGGCACAACCAATGTTAAAAACATATACGGTGTTTTCATGCACATCCAGTGGAAGATTATCACGGAGTTAATATAAGCGGCCAACAAGAATAGTGTCTTCTGATTTACCAAATGGAGCAAATCCACAAGACGAGACCTAACCTAATATTTCGAGTCTCCTTCGCAAAATCAGGGTATGTTCTATCAAAATTTTTCCACGCCTCTGCATCTGATGGATGACACATTAGTCCCTCTTCTGTTCGATGATTTGCATGCCAAGTCATGTGTTCAGCAGTTGTCTTTGATGCATAAAGTCTTTGTAACCTAGGAGTTAAAGGCAAATAAAACAACTGACTATATGATTTACGTCGTTGCTGCCTCCTACTAGTGCTCTTGTACCTATCTTGATTACAGAATTTACAAACATCCACATCTGCATCATCTCCCCAATATAACATACAACCATCTCTGCACACATCAATTCTTTCCACTGGGAGACCTAATTCTTTCATCAGTTTTTTCATACTGTACAAATCATTGGGCAGTATATGATCACGCGGCAATGCCTCTTCAAAAGCTTGAACAAAATTATTAAAACACTCTTCAGACACATTATGCTCTGCCTTTACATTCAACATTCTTGCGGTGAACGATAGTTTAGTGTGAGTCTCACAACCAGCCCATAAAGGTGCATCTGCAGCACTCAACACCTCCTGAAATTTGAGATATGCTTCATTATTCATATTCGACCGATATCTCATTACTTGCACCTCTTCCAAGGGTGATGCATTAGTAAACATTTGCTCAGCTGTAGGAGGACAACTTGAAGTTGCACCTTGTGATTGGGAATCAAATTCGGGCCCGCTACATCATATATCATCCTCTGATATGGATTTAATTGATTATAATCACTTTGAGGCCTAGAGACTTGTGTGTTCTGTCTATCATAGACTTCATCAGATATAAATGGTTCACCATGACATGTCCAGTTATAGTAATTTGCAACGAATCCAAATCTACAAAGATGCTCTGAAACTTTGCTAGACGGTAAAAATCTACCATTGTGACACTTTCTGCACGGACACCTTATCTGATTACCATCCATAAACTCAACATTACTAGCTGCGAAATTTAAAAACTCTTGCAACCCACTCATAAATTCATCAGTTAAACCCCGACGTTCAGGTAAATTCCTATTATACATCCAACTCCTTTCACGCTGCATTTTGTCTGTTTTCAATCAATTATATTAATATAAACCATACCACTGTCATACCATTCTAGATCAACACGGAAAATTAACAATAATATAAATTTCAATTTAAAAATAATATCTTGATTTAACAAAATTTAAATATTATACCACTAGTAGCGCCTGAGGCGTGACTCGATTGGTGACGTGGTCGCGCGGCAGCCTCGACAATTAGTGCGCGGCGTGGTCGCGCTAGACGGATCTCAGACACCGCGTGAGGTCGCGCTGCCGCGGCGTGGTCGTGGGCCGCGGAGGCATGCCGGACCGGCGGTGAGGCCATGCCAGCAGGAGGCTGCCGGGCGAAGGTAGCCGGCAGGAGGCGCCACGGCGAGGAGGCGTGCGGCAGGAGGGGCCGGAAGCGATCTTGGTAGCAGGAGGCGGCCCGGGCGTGAGGCGTCTGCGGCAGGAGGCGGAAGGCGGCGTAGCGCGGAGGCGAGGCGCGAGCCGGCTAATGGAGGCGGCCGGAGCGATCTGCGGCGGCCGGCAAGCGGGCGATCCGGGCAGGAGGCTGGCCGGGCGATCGGTGAGAGGCGGCGCCGGCGGTCGCAGGAGGCGGCGGCGTGGCTCGTGCTGGGGTACGCGAAAGGGACGAGGGCGCGACGGCCAGCTGCTGTGCCGGCTCATGACGGCGAGCTCGGCCGGTCATCTGCGGCTGGCCGGTCACGCACGGACGAGGGGCGCAGGCGGTCATGGCCGGCCGGGCGGCGGCGCGACGGCGCGGCGGCTTGGCCGACGAACGGACTCTGGGCGGCCTCGGTCGACCTGCGGCGGCGTTTGCGGCGTGGCGGGCTCGAGTCGTGGCGAGCTCGAAGTCTTGGCCGACGAGTCGGCCGGCGCGGTCGTGGCGGAAAGCGTCGCAAGCGGCGACAACGGCGGCAGATAGGGTCGGGCGCGACGCGAGGGGAAGAAAATAAAATTAGGGCAGGCATCGGGTAACTTAAAAAGATTTTGCAACGAATCCCGGATTCGTTGCAATTTTGCAACGAATCCGAGATTCGTTGCAATTTGTTTGCAACGAATCCACGGATTCGTTGCAATTTTTTTGCAACGAATCCAAGATTCGTTGGAAATTAAAAAATTTTTTTTTAAACATTTGAAATTTTTCCAACGAATTCAGTATTCGTTGGAAAATTTTCCAACGAATCCTGAATTCGTTGGAAATTTAATATTACAACGAATTCAGAATTCGTTGGAAATTTTCCAACGAATTCAGGATTCGTTGGAAAATTTTCCAATGAATCCTGAATTCGTTGGAAAATTAATATTACAATTTTAAAAAGTTTATTTTAAATATTTTTTAAAACGTTAAACTTTGCGAATCTTTGGATTAGTTGCAAAATTTGCTACGAATCTTTGGATTCGTTGCAAAATTTGCAACGAATCCTTTTTTCATTGCAAATATTTGCAACGAATCCAAGATTCGTTGCAAATTTTTGCAACGAAAAAAGGATTCGTTGCAAATTTTGCAACGAATACATTTTCGTCGCTAATTTGCGACGAAGCAGAAAATTCGTCGCTAAATTGGTTGCAGATTTCCAACGAAAATAATTCGTTGCTAAAATTCATCGCCAAAAAATAGTTTTTTTGTAGTGATAGCCTATAAAGGATTCACCACTCCTTGCGAGGAGATGTATACCCATGGCCTCTCGTCGGATTGTTACTAAAGTCTTTGGCCAAAGCATTACATGTTTAGAGTAAGGTACTCTTCGATACATGTGGAGTAACTAGAATCCGTAGGGCGAGGAAATGATACTTGGGCTAGGTGTGGCGTAGTCGACTAGTGGAGACCTGACACTATAGACCATGTCACTGAACCAAGTGGGTATAAGATGAGTGAAGGGAATGGGGCACACGAATCATTCGAGCCAAGGGTTTGAAATAGTTACGATCAACTGATCTTTTCGGTTAATTGGGGATCATGATGTACTACTAGGTGCCACTCATGATCGTTCTATAATTAATGGTTAATTATAGACGGCCAACATAAACCGAGAACCTATTTGGTCACACGTACAACGAGTGTAATCCAAAGGATTTAAAACGAGCTTGAGAATGGGATTCTCAGACCGAGAGAAACTATGTTTGATTGGACCAAACATAAAGCGAGCATGAAATTGTTTCAGTCGCAATGGAAGCGTGGATGGGCCGTGTCTTATGAAGACGTAATGGATGAACCAAAATGGTTTGGTTCTAATCCAATGGAGGAGGATAAACCAAAGGGTTTGGTTTATATTAAACGAATGAACCAAAGGTTGGTTCGGTTCGTTTTAACTTAAAATAAACCATCATGGTTTGGTTTATTTTAACTTATCTTAATGGAGCGGGTTAACGGGCTTTATGGATATGATCCATTAACCATTAAGAGAATTAGTTCTCTATAAAATAGGGCTTAAACCCTAATCCAAAAGACTAATCAAGAGTTGCCGCCCAACCTTGTGTTGCCGCCCCTCCCTCTCCTCCCCTAGTCGGCGCCAACCCTAGGATTGCCGCCGCCCAGGTTTTGTGCCGCCATCCAAGTCATTACCGGCGACCAAGCTTCAGCCGGTGAACACTCCAGCGACCCTCCGGTGATCCCCTATAGGTTTGGCATCAAGGTGAGGCTTTTCTTTCCTTGGTTGGTCGGCGCCTATATCCTCCACCAAGCTGTCCAGTTTTCTGGACAGCTTCTCCTCCTCTCGTCGGAGCGTCGTTTGGACGACGGTTAGTGCTCCGATAGCGCCTAACTTACCGGGGATTTGATCTCCGGTAATCCTCTGAGGTGGAGGATGAAGGATTCGTCAATTGGTTGACGAATACCTCTCCGGAGAAGCGAGTTTTGAGAACTCGTTTTAGGATCCGAATTTGGATTCGGATCGTGATCATCTCTCGATCACGTCGTCTTCAACACGAGGCTAGTAACCCGTACGAAGACGAAGCTTGTGACTTAGCGAAGTCATCCCGAGGAGCTCGGCGTGGATACGGATAGAGACAATTCTTACGAGGATCGTTCCGGTTGATGCCGTTCCCGCTACACGTCATACGAAAGGTATAACGTAGATAATTTCTTTTATTGCAAATTTTTAATTTACGGTTATGTCTACACTTGTTGTAATAGCATGCGTGTGTTGTGTGTGTTGTAATAAATATAGATTTATTATTTTTAATTGCTTCCGCTGTGCTCATGTTTACGAAACATGATCGAACACACACACGCCGCGGTGCCGGAAACCCAACAGTGGTATCAGAGCCCAGGTTGTGTTTCGACATAATCGTAAAAATGGTTTTGCGATAGTCATAATGTATTTCTGGAAATTTTCTAAATTTTGGAAATTTAGAAGTATTTATGGAAATTTTTCAATTTTGGAAAGTCTAGAAGTATTTATGGAAATCTTCCACTTTTGGAAAATTGGAAGTATTTATGGAAATTGATATTTTCCATAAATAAAATATTTGATTAGATTCTGGAAATTTGTTTCCTAATTTAATCATGATTTGATTTGGGAAATCAAATCTTAAAATATTTTATTTCCATAAGTAGTTTTAAAGATTTAGGAAATTGATTTCCTAAATAGATTTTCCTTAATCAAATAATTCTATGAATAAAATATGTGATTAGATTTGGAAATTTGTTTCCTAATTTAATTATGATTTGATTTGGAGAATCAAATCTTAAACATATTTTATTTCCATAAATAGTTATGACAAATAAGAAAATTATGTACATGACATAATTGTATGCCATGTAATTGCATTAGATGCATAACATTATGCCATGCGTGTCGTGACATGTAGATGTATGCCATGTATGCCATGCCATGTAGATAATAGTTATTTGCATGCAAAGAGGATGAGACATAAAACCCTAACTCAATATTAAAGCCTACACCTTCCATTAATATGGTTAGAACCAGAGTTCTGTTTCTTGTTTGGGTTGTTGGACTCACTCCAAGCCCGGCTCGAACACGAACATGTTCAAATCATTGGAATAGTTTAACTCTAATATGGTAAGAGTCGAGGTCAATCGTTAGTTTGGGTTGTTGGACTCACTCCAAGCACGGCTAATTGGTTGAATGCGCTCTAACCATATTAAAACTATTTCGCGATTAATGGGTCTTTAACTTGGAGCATCGATTTGTTGGACTCACTCAAAGGTCTATGTGAAGAGAGGTGAAGTTGGGTGCTATGCATATGATGCATACTTGTTAATGTGTTAACAACCCAATGTATGTGTAAACATTCAATTAGTTGATAGCACATTGTGATAGTTACATATACATGATATGTAATCGGTATACTTGATACCCACCATCATAGCTAAGAATGGCTTGTTGGACTCACTCCAAGGTTGTTCTTATCTATGATGGATATCAGCCCATTCGGAGATGGACCTACGATCTCCCGAAGTGATTTTAAGGGTTTTTTGAAATTCGAAAAATGAATGAGATTCATAAATGTATATTGATGCATTTTAAAATCATTTTCTCATATATGCTCGTTTTGTATTTCTAGGTCAATAAATTGATCATGACGTCTTTGAATTTGCGCACTATTTTGGATTCGAACAAAGTGGGCCTAACTTCTGGGTGGCTTAGAAACACGAGAATTGTTCTCAAGGCGGAAAAGCTTGCATATGTCCTTGAAGAGCCTCTTCTGGCCGTCTAAGGGCGATGCAACTCAGACCAAATGTTGGTCTATCGAAACATGTGAATGATTACGGTGGCGAGTTGCATCATGCTAGCGGCGATGGTACAGTACAAAGCAGCATGAGCATATGGATGCTAATACTATGGTCTTCCATCTTCATGAGTTGTTCGATGAGCAAGCGAGATCCGAAAGGTTCGAGGTCTCTAGGCTCCTCTTCTCTACGAAGATGCAAGAAGGTTAAATGCGTAGTGCGTTTGTGCTAAAGATGAGCAGGTACATCGGCGGCTAGCTACCCTCGGTTTTGTGATGGATCATGAGTTAAGTATTGACTTAATTGCATTGTTTGCCAAGAGCTTCGCAATTTGTGATGAACTATCGGATGAACAAATTGGAATCCACCATTCAGAGCTCCTTAATATCTTTGAAGGCTGTGGAGCCTTTCAAAGCATGAGGAGAAGGCGGTTACGTTAGTTGATTCCTCAAAGAAAGGTTCTAAGAGGAAGGCAAAAGAACGAGAAGAAAGGAAAGAAAAAGGCAAAGAAAGGCGGAACCGGTATAAAGGGCACTTGCCATCACTGTGGCAAGGAAGGCCCGCGAAGAAACTGCAAGATTTATCTTGAGTCCATGAAGAAGAAGAAGGCATCCGATGCCCCATCCTCTTCAGGTATCTTCGTTATTGATTGTCATTCTATTTCCTTAGACACTTGGGTATTGGATACTGGGTGTAGCTCACATATATGTAATGACATACAAGGGCTAAGGAATAGAAGAAGACTTGTCAGAGGGGAGTCAAATTTGCGAGTTGGCAATGGAGCAAAGGTTGCTGCGGTCGCCATCGGAACTTATTTGCGCTCCCTAGTGGACTAGTCTTGGAACTGGACAATTGCTATTATGTTCCTTCTCTAATAAAGAACATTGTTTCTATTTCCTGCTTAAATAGAAATGGTTTCCATTTAACGTTTAGTAACAATTGTTGTTATATAACTTTGAATGGCGTACTTTATGGAACTGGAACTTTGAGTAATGGCATTTATACGTTGGACGTATCCAGTGACATTTTCAATATCGAAGCGAGCAACACGCGTGCTCGAAAGGATAATCACATAGACTCCTATATGTGGCATTGTCGTCTTGGCCATATAAGCAAGAAACGCATGTCCGAATTACACCGATGTGGAATTCTGGAATCGTTTGAATTGGATTCATACGATACATGCGAATCATGCTTAAAAGGCAAGATGACTAAGTTACCTTTTACTGGAAAAGGTGAACGAGTGGGAGAGTTACTAGGTCCAGTACATACTGATGTATGTGGACCTATGTCAACTCAAGCTTTAGGAGGCTATAGCTACTTCATTACCTTCACCGATGATCACTCACGGTTTGGGTATGTGTTCTTGATGAAACACAAGTCTGAAGCCTTTGAAAGGTTCAAAGAATTCAGAAATGAAGTAGAGAAACAACATGACAAAAGTATTAAAATACTTCGATCGGATCGAGGTGGTGAATACTTAAGTCAAGAGTTTCTTGATTATCTAAGAGACAATGGCATATTGTCTCAATGGACTCCGCCCTATACACCACAGCATAATGGTGTATCTGAGAGGCGTAACTGGACCTTGTTGGACATGGTCAGATCAATGATGAATCATGCGACTCTTCCCAAGTCCTTTTGGGGTTATGCACTTCAGACAGCTGTTTACTTGTTAAACAGAATCCCGACCAAGGTAGTCTCTACTACTCCATATGAGATATGGGCTAGTAAGAAACCTCATGTATCTTACTTGAAGATATGGGGTTGTCCTGCTTATGTGAAGCGGACTGTATCAGACAAACTGGATGCTAAGTCTGATAAATGTCTATTTATTGGATACCCTAAGGAAACAAGGGGTTACCAATTCTATCATCCTGTGGAACAAAAGGTGTTTGTTTCAAGGCATGCTGTGTTTCTAGAGAAAGAGTTTCTCTTGCAAGAAAACAGTGGGAGTGTCGTCGAGCTTGAGGAGGCTCGAGAGACTCAAATAGACATTGATGAGATACCTGGTGAAGCACAACAACCGACAACTCATAGTGATGAGCAATCGGCTGGACCTATTGTAACACCACATCTTCGTAGATCTGGTAGAACACGCAATATTCCTGAGAGATATGGATTTCTCGTAAGTGAATCGAACGACGTGTTACTCATTGATGATGAGGAGCCTACCAGTTATGAAGAAGTGCTGACAAGTTCAGAAAGGGATAAGTGGCTTGGTGCCATGAAGTCAGAAATGGATTCCATGTACGAAAACCAAGTTTGGAACTTGGTTGACCCACCTGAAGGCATAAGGCCTATAGGGTGCAAGTGGGTTTTCAAGAAGAAAACCGACATGGATGGTAATGTGATTACCTATAAGGCTAGATTGGTGGCGAAAGGATATCGTCAAAAGCAAGGTGTTGATTATGACGAAACCTATTCGCCTGTAGCTATGCTTAAATCCATTCGGATACTCCTGGCCATAGCGGCTCATTATGATTTTGAGATATGGCAGATGGATGTGAAAACAGCTTTCCTTAATGGAAACCTGCTCGAGGACGTGTATATGATACAACCTGAGGGTTTCACATCGGTTGATAAAACCAAGGTATGCAAATTGCGACGGTCCATTTATGGATTGAAGCAAGCATCCAGGAGCTGGAATATTCGTTTTGATGAGACAATCAAAAAGTTTGATTTCTCACAAAATCCTGACGAACCTTGTGTGTACAAGAAGGTTAGTGGGAGTGCAGTCGTATTCCTAGTATTGTATGTCGATGACATACTACTTATAGGAAACGATGTTTCAATCTTACAGTCAGTGAAGGTTTGGTTATCCAAGACATTCTCCATGAAAGACCTGGGAGAAGGAACCTACATCCTCGGGATTAAGATCTATAGAGATAGATCGAAACGGTTGCTTGGTCTTTCGTAGTCTACATATATAGACCGAGTGCTAAAGAGGTTTAGCATGTCGGAATCCAAGAAAGGTTTCCTACCCATCAGGCATGGGGTACACCTTTCGAAGTCTATGTGTCCGCGCACAGAAGACGAGAGGATTTGCATGAGTAAGATTCCCTATGCATCCGCAATAGGATCTATCATGTATGCTATGTCATGTACGAGGCCCGATGTATCGTATGCTCGAGTGACGCGGCGGATGCGATCCGATCGAGAATGGATCATTGGGTGTATTAAGGCGATCCTTAAGTACTTAAGAAGAACTAAGGATCGTTCTAATATATGGAGAAGGGTACATGGTGATACGTGGGTATACGGATGCGGATCGAGCAGAACAAGGATGATTCCATGTCTTAGTGCGGGTATGTATTCACCTAGAATGGGCGCAATAAGTTGGAAAGGTTCCAAGCTTGACACTATAGCGGATTACGCCACTAAGGCGAGAATACGTTGCGACTTTAGGCGGCAAAGAGGCGGTTTGGATCAAGTAGTTCATCTATGAACTTGATGTGGTCTCATCGATGATCAAACATGTGCCGCCGCTATCATCTTATCGGAGAGATCATCGGTAGGAGCGAAATACAAATCGAGAAAATTCCCCTTTGAAAGGAACTTAGCGGATCCTTTGACTAAAGCATTACCTCAAGTAAGTTTGAGGTCATGTTAGAGCTTATGGTATTGGATCTGTAGCGATTGGCATTAGGCCAAGTGGGAGTCTGTTAGTAATATATGAGAGATGTCCTAAGGCAATGCGCCTTATGTATGAACCATTTATATGATAAATGAAGATTCACTATTTGAGTATACATGTTTCATGTATTTGATTGGATCTTAAACTCATTTCTTGAATGTCACGATCGATTCACATGAGAGAATTTGTGATTGGATCACAACTAGTGAGTATCTCTACATGTGTAATTGTGATGTATCGGAATTATCCCTAGTCAATGAATTGATGGAGTTGGACACCATTAATTCCGTCGAGACTAGCACGAGGTATACTCCTTGGTGTATCCAAGCAGCTGATTCTCACTGGCTAGAGACATAGTGATGTCCGGAGTTAATCGTGGATGCTAGTTATGGTAACTAGTTCATTGGAGTGACCAGCCGTAAGACTTCATATGGTTCTCTGCATATATAGATATGTCAATGAAGTTCTTCGTGGCTTAAGTGCGATGTTCCTTTGACTTGCGGTATTCAAGTCATCTTGATCATGGAGACTTATGCTTTGACATCTTAAGCAAACATCTCCGAGGAGATGTGGACCCGGGATGATTGGGTATAAGTCGAAATGATCGAAGGTGTTTGAATAGCCTATAAAGGATTCATCACTCCTTGCGAGGAGATGTATACCCATGGCCTCTCGTCGGATTGTTACTAAAGTCTTTGGCCAAAGCATTACATGTTTAGAGTAAGGTACTCTTCGATACATGTGGAGTAACTAGAATCCGTAGGACGAGGAAATGATACTTGGGCTAGGTGTGGCGTAGTCACTTAGTGGGGGACACTATAGACCATGTCCTGAACCAAGTGGGTATAAGATGAGTGAAGGGAATGGGGCACGAATCATTCGAGCTGCTGAAGGGTTTCAGAAATAGTTCTGGATCAACCGTTGATCTTTTCGATTAATTGGGGATCATGATGTACTACTAGGTGCCACTCATGATCGTTCTATAATTAATGGTTAATTATAGACGGCCAACATAAACCGAGAACCTATTTGGTCACACGCACAACGAGTGTAATCCAAAGGATTTAAAACGAGCTTGAGAATGGGATTCTCAGACCGAGAGAAACTATGTTTGGTTGGACCAAACATAAAGCGAGCATGAAATTGTTTCAGTCGCAATGGAAGCATGGATGGGCCGTGTCTTATGAAGACGTAATGGATGAACCAAAATGGTTTGGTTCTAATCCAATGGAGGAGGATAAACCAAAGGGTTTGGTTTATATTAAACGAATGAACCAAAGGTTGGTTCGGTTCGTTTTAACTTAAAATAAACCATCATGGTTTGGTTTATTTTAACTTATCTTAATGGAGTGGGTTAACGGGCTTTATGGATATGATCCATTAACCATTAAGAGAATTAGTTCTCTATAAAATAGGGCTTAAACCCTAATCCAAAAGACTAATCAAGAGTTGCCGCCCAACCTTGTGTTGCCGCCCCTCCCTCTCCTCCCCTAGTCGGCGCCAACCCTAGGATTGCCGCCGCCCAGGTTTTGTGCCGCCGTCCAAGTCATTGCCGGCGACCAAGCTTCAGCCGGTGAACACTCCGGCGACCCTCCGGTGATCCCCTATAGGTTTGGCATCAAGGTGAGGCTTTTCTTTCCTTGGTTGGCCGGCGCCTATATCCTCCACCAAGCTGTCCAGTTTTCTGGACAGCTTCTCCTCCTCTCGTCGGAGCGTCGTTTGGATGACGGTTAGTGCTCCGATAGCGCCTAACTTACCGGGGATTTGATCTCCGGTAATCCTCTGAGGTGGAGGACGAAGGATTCGTCAATTGGTTGACGAATACCTCTCCGGAGAAGCGAGTTTTGAGAACTCGTTTTAGGATCCGAATTTGGATTCAGATCGTGATCATCTCTCGATCACGTCGTCTTCAACACGAGGCTAGTAACCCGTACGAAGACGAAGCTCGTGACTTAGCAAAGTCATCCCGAGGAGCTCGGCGTGGATACGGATAGAGACGATTCTTACGAGGATCGTTCCGATTGATGCCGTTCCCGCTACACGTCATACGAAAGGTATAACGTAGATAATTTCTTTTATTGCAAATTTTTAATTTACGGTTATGTCTACACTTGTTGTAATAGCATGCGTGTGTTGTGTGTGTTGTAATAAATATAGATTTATTATTTTTAATTGCTTCCGCTGTGCTCATGTTTACGAAACATGATCGAACACACACACGCCGCGGTGCCGGAAACCCAACAACAATTGCCAAGGAGAAGGGCACATAAGGGATAATTGTCCCCTCCTAAACAAAAGCAAAGAAGAAAAGAAAAAGGGGAGCAAGAAGAAAAAGGAAGAGGAGAAGAAGACAAAGGAAAAGGGAAAGGTCAAAGCCCTAAAGGCAAGGACTTGGGATGACCCATCCTCATCCTCTTCATCATCATCGGATGAGGAGAATGCCTTTGTCACCAATTTGGCCTTGATGGCCTTTGATGACTTGGATTGCTCTTCCTCCGAAAATGAAGGATCAAGCTCAAGAGGAGAGAGCTCAAGTGAAGGGGGAGCTTCTACATCCTCCTCATCCGAGGAAGAAGAAGAAGATATGGAAACTATGGTAACGAAAGCTTCTCCTAAGAAAATAGTTTCCATAATTTCTAGTTTAACTAAGGACTTATTTGGAATGAAAAAAAAAAATAAAAGCATGCTTAATCAAATTAAGGCATTGGAAAATAAGCTAGAAAATGCATGCTTAAATGATAATATTTCTTCTAGCTTAAATGATGCATGCTCACATGACCTTTATGTGCCATTAGATGTTAGTGATGCATGTATAAATGAAAATAGGGCCTTAAGGGAAAAAGTAGATTATTTAACAAAAGTCCTAGAAAAATTCACAATTGGCTCCAACACATTGAACATGATCTTAGGGAGCCAAAGAGCTAGTTTCAACAAAAAGGGCCTAGGCTACAAGGAAAAGAAAAATGAAAAGGCCTACAAATGCCTAATAGCTAGGGGACAAGATAAAAAGAAAGTAATTGCTAGAAAATGGATCCCCAAGGAATACTTAGTGAACCCAATAGGAAAGAACTTATTTTGGGTTCCAAAATCCATCCTTAAGGGTTAGGATAACCCTAGGGTAGTCAACCATATGGAATTAACCTATATCATATTTTGGTTGACTTAGGATGACGAGACAATATTTTTTAGATAGTGTTTGGTGATGATAACGTGCCCATAAATAGATAATATTGCTTAAATCATGATGATTAATGTAATTGCTATGTATATTTGCAATCATGATTTATGTTTTTGATATTGGGCACTTCATCATGAGAAATAGGTTTGAATCATGCTTTAGTTGATACATTGGTTATTATCATCATATAATACCTAATGCATGATTATAATTTAATGAAAACATGTATTTCATGATCATAATGTAGAATTCATTCATATATGTCATTATGATCATGCTAATTGTTAGGTTGATATTTAACCATGATAGAATTGCATGAATATATTGGTTAAGTATATACAAATACCCCCTAGGATGCATCTCACACTCACTATAGGCTAACTTGATTGCAAACTTAGCATGGGTGAGATGTTAGGATGATACAAATGTCTACTAATGCCTATGGCATTTAGATGGTCATTTAAAGTATCAACATAGCAATAATAGACCAATCATGGGGAAGACTTATGTTTAATTCATAGACATATTGCCCAAAGATCATGGTTGGATATTTCATATGTTTTCAAAACAATTCCTTAATCTAAAATCTATGTATTCATGTTTTGGAACAATTCAAAGCAAGACTAGGTGTTAAAATGGATACTAACATGCTCAAAAACTAGTGGTTTTTCAAGTGTTTGGATTTTTGGCAAATCTCAGAAAATATAATGATTTTTCATGAAAAACTATTTTTCCTTGATAGATATACTTAATAGAAATATGCTCCTCAAATTTCATGATTTTTAGAATTTTATGGAATTTTTAATGCATTTCTGAAATTCGCCCAGAAAATTAGAATTTCGGAATCAATTGTACCATGATCGCCATATCGATAGCTGATCGCTTCACCTGAAAATCAGCCTGCAATTTTCTGATTTCAGATTTTAATCATGTTTTTGGTATTTTCCCTCCATTATACTTGATGCCATGAGCTTATAACTTAGTGTTAATCTTTTTGATGGTGTCAAAGGGGGAGAAATAATTTATGTTTAAGTTAATTATTTTAGGGGGAGAAATATATGATAGGGGGAGAAAATTTGCAATATAGAGTTTCATGGATTAAGGGGGAGTGGCATGTTGCTATATCATGTTTATCTTTACATGCTTTCTTACCTTAGAATTTATATCAAATGTTTTTACCTAACTTAAACGGATTGCCACACATCAAAAAGGGGGAGATTGTTAGGGCAATCTCTTGCGGTAATATGGTTTTGATGGTGTGGCAAAGGGTTTAAGTTAGTGTGTGATGTTTATTTGATATGTGAGTTGAAGTCGTGCAGGACTTAGTAATTCGCACATAGAGCCGTGGCGAGTTTCACATCTCATGACTTGTGCCTTGAGTCGGTGAAGGATAGCTTTGCGGAAGCCGTGCGCTTGGAGCATCCGAGGGACCGCCGGACGAGAAGCTTGGAGTGAAGCCGGAGGAAGTAGACTTCGAGACAAGAGACGCGAAGGAGCATTGCAGAGCCGTGCGCCTGATGCTGCCGAGGGACGTGGCCGAGAACGAAGAGAACCGGCGAGGACTCGAGAGATGAGTGGCGATTGTAACCCGGGAAGGGTAGCTCTTAGGTGAAACTTGGCCATTTGGCTAAGTGTCGGATGGGTTTTCGACACGATCATTGCCATGTCATGGCGATCGGCTCTGAGATGAGTGTAGTTCGAGGTATCGATGGATTGTGGTCGTGATCGGCCGCCATCGTAGCGATCGCCGAGACCATCGATCGGCATTCGGCGCGATCATGTCAATGGGGTTTCGACCCGCAGAGCCGCGGTAGCCGTAGGCGTCGACTACGGCGTCGTGATGAGGTCCATCGATCATTGCCAAGAGTTCCGTTGGACTACCGGTCGGGATCAACGTGTTCGATGGCGGCAACGGAAGAAATCTGCCCTCTCTATAAAAAGAGAGGGTGTAAGCCTTTGAGAGGCTAATGCTTATACTCTAAGTGATCTTCCTAGTGCCCCACAAGCTCTAAACTCTTCTTACTTGTTCTTACTCCATTCTATTTGTAAGAAGAGTGTGCTTGATTTGTAAAGGTTACCTCCACCTAGCTTGGTGCAAAGGAGAGACCAATATTGGATTGGCTTTGAAGGAGTGATTCACCTCGGACGAATCGGGATCGTGGATTAGCGGCGTAGCCGTGAACCACGTTATATTCTTTGTTAGCGATTGTTTTCTCGTATTTCTATTTGTTTGTCTTTATTAGTCTTCCGCTTGCGCTAATCAGTGTTGTAGATGAGCAAATACCGACATCCAAACGAAAAGGGCTATTCACCCCCCTCTAGCCGGCCGTACCAATCCCCTACAATGTAGTCTGTGAAGTTTAACCATCGAACTCGGGAAGGCTTGTTGCTTGAGGTTTTGTTAAAGAAGCTGATTATGGCCTGACAGTCTGTCCTGATGATGACCTCAGGCTTGTCTAGGAAGTATATTTTCAGGGCTTCCAGTGTGATCATTACGGCATAGATCTCAGCATCAATTGTTGACTTTGGCGGGCTAACCTTGCCGCTCGCATAAGCACAAATTTTTTCAGTGGATTTTGGGTCGTGCTTCCTGGCCTTCCACTTGCATATGCCCCCCCACCCGGTCATGCACCCATCTATCTCTAGAATTACGCTTACAGGGGTACTTCTAGGTCCGCATTTCTTACCAAGTGTTTAATCTGTCGAACTAAGGCCCAGTCATGATCATTCATCCTTTTATCGTCTGTTGGGCTTGTCTTTGCATACAGGGGGCTTAGTAATTTCCCAAGGTTAGGGATATAATTTCTGGCATAATTCAGTAGTCCAAGCCATGATCTAAGACCCTTTTTGTTGAGGAGCTCCTTTTCCTCGAAGTCTGAGATCTTCGAGATTATATGGGGCTGTAGCCTTATCTTTTGATTTCCTAGGATTGCTCCTAGGAACTCAATTTCTGGCACCGCAATCTTCATCTTTGTTGGGCTGAGGACCAGCCCATTTGTTTTACATATTTCTAGCATTATCTTCAGGTGCTTTGTATGTGATGCCTTGTCTTTTGAGAATACCAGTATGTCGTCGATGTAGACGGCAATAAAATCCTGCGTTCCCTTGAAACAGTTGTCCATCTTTCTTTGAAAGATGGTAGGAGCATTCTTAAGCCCGAAGGGCATTGCCAGCCACTCATATAACCCATCAGGCACCCAGAACGCTGTCCATTCGATGGAGTCCGAGTGCATTGCGACCTGGTGAAAGCCGCTTTTCAAGTCAAATTTTGAGTAAATTCTGCTGTTACTGACCTTTTGTAGGATGGTGTTAATCCCGGGCAGACTGTACTGATCTTTATTTGTTAGGTCATTAAGCCTCTTGAAGTTAAAGACCATCCTCTCCTTCCCTTTTGTTTCTTTGCCTGTCTTAGGATCAATCGCTGTCCCTGAGTTGACAATTATTGTTGTTGTTCTGTGGCGGCTGGAGCTTGGTCTAATTACTCCAATTTCGAGCAAAGCCTTAACATGCTTGGTGAAGGCTGCCTTTTGAGCTGGGGTGACCTGTTTAAGTGGTCTATCTTCGATGGTGAAGTCTGAATTTTTGATATCGAGCCTGCAGGGTATCTTGTTTTTGGACCAGTGTTGGAGTGGGTTATCACCGATATAACCTTGCTCCTTGAGTTCCTTGATCAGTGGCTCGAATTCTTTTGGGCAGGAAGATTTCCCTGCGTAGTACACGATTTCTTTTATTTGGAGGTATTCTTCTTCCTCTAGATCCAGCTCCTCAATTGCCGCCGTGGTGTGTGTTGTGGGCATCATCTGAATGGTGGTAACATTTTTATATATGGTTACTGTGTTACCTTCTATTCGGATGCCTCCTTGCATGGCCCTGATGAAATTGGCCTCGATAATCATTTGAATGTCGTCCCCCAGCATCATGGAGAAACTGTAAGTGTATGGGATACGGAAGGTATTAGTCTCTATCAGCATTCGGCCGGGCTTTAGCTTCATCTTGGCTGTTTGCCTTGAATTTATCCCGCTGAAATGGACCTCGTATGCCATCTCTTCTAGGGCTGCCTTTGGAACGGACCTCAAATCCACGCAGCAAGTAGTTGCTCCTGTGTCTAATATTGCTTTCAGGGGGAACCTTGGGACTCCTTGTATCTCAATTTCTACTTTCAGGTTATAGAGCATGTTCTTTACCAGTCTTGGGCCCTTGTTTTGTCGGGAGTCTTCTGTCTGCTTCTCTTGGGTTGCTGCGTTTATGAGCACATTGAGGGTATTTTCTTCGTCATTGCAATCTTCTATGATGCCTTCCCTTAGGCCTAGGTTTTGGAAGCTTTGAGTTAAGTCATCCCTCTCTTTGTTCAGGCCGAGACTCTGGAAATCTCGTATTAAATCTCTTTCCAATGCCAGATCTTTGTAGAAAGCCACTTCCTTCTTTAATCTTTCGATCTCTCCATGGCACCATGCAATGTAATGGATCTGCTGCTCAATTAGCTGATTTGGGAAGAATTGGGTCGGAGCTGTCGGAGCTATTGGTACTTGCCTATTGAAGTAGTATGGTCCACATAGGTTGCATGCGATAGTGTGGCACTGCTCACAGTGTATTCTGGCCCTCTGGAGGGTTGGTCTTTTACAGCAGGTGCAGATATTCGGCTGAGGCCATGGGATAACTGTATTGACCTTCCACTCGTGATTGCAATTTAGAATTTCCTCCGTTACCTTGATTTGTGGTCGGTATCCCCCATCGATCTGGCCTAGCATAAACAGTGCTTCATCAATCCGAATGGTCTGGATGGATCTGTGGAGGTCTTCATCATCTTCGCCTTTAGAGATGCTAAAAATGGCATCACTTTGTTCCTCCCCTTCTTGGACCGAAAGTATGTCGCAGTCGTCTAGAAGCTGTAACTGCTCAAACAGTGCTACCCTTTTGATATTACGGTTGTCACTGGGGCATTCTCTGGCGAAGTGGCCCTCCTGGCTACAGAGGTAGCACCTGCACTTCTTATTTCTTATGAGATGCTTTCGTTTTTCTATGCGCGCATGGGAGTCATGAGGTTTCCCTTTGTATGTGCGAGACCTTCTTAATCCTAACTTCTTCCTTTCATTTTGGTAATATCATGGTATTGGTATCTGGCTGTAGAATGACAAGTTCTTTAGTGACCTTTGGAAGGCGGCATCCTTGCATTCCTGCTCCAGGTATTTGTAGGAGAAGAGGATTCTGGGGAAGACACCCACCGTAAGGCCTGGGAATTTTTTATCAAAAGCTGCCTTGATCCTGTTCCCCAAATCTCCCGGCATCTTCATCCATAGTTTTTCCGAAAGTTCTGGTCCTGTGTATAGCCTGCCTATTTTTGCAGCTAACCTCATATAATCATTCATATATTTGACCAAATCTTTCACATTGTCGCATGATAGTCTCTCCAGGTCTTTGTAGGCTGCATCTTGGATTGCGGTTGACCCTTGCGTTGGATCTTCGGATGAGAACACCCTCCTCATTTGGGATAGAATATTTTGTGTACCTTCCCTTCCTTCCACCGTGTTTAAGAGCGCATCATATTCAGTGGGGTAGCTCATCCTCCATTGAATCCAGGCGAGTTTTTCAATTTCGTTTAGAAGGTTCTCCATGTATTCTGCTTTATCTCTGACGTCAGTGAATCCTTGTGATGACACATGGTTCTTCGTGATAGATTCCCATCGGGCGAAGACATCGTCAAAGAGTCCCAGTTGTGTAGGGATGATGAACAGTGCTCCTACCTTTTGTTGTGCAGAGGGTAATGACCACATCTCATTGTTTTCCTCCCTCCTGAATCTTGCGTTATATGACCTTTGGTTTGTAAATGTTGGTATGCCTGGATCTGCTTCTGCCCTTGCAGGTGCATAACCTGGTGGTCCCATGTTTGCTTCATGTACTGGCGGAATATAGGGGGATGCTACTGTGCTAGATGAGTAGATATGTTGCTATCCTTCTGGTTGTGTGTTGATCAAGCGTCTTAGTGCCGGATACTCCATGCTTGAATCTACTCCTACTACAAGTACTTCCTCCTGTTCAGATCTTGCAAATGGGTTGCTCCAGTTATCTTCTTCTTCACTTGTATATCTGTCCCAAATTGGGAGCGTTCCTTTTGCCAAGTCGGCAAGATACTGTATCTGTTCCAGGTACTCATTGCCTTGGTCCGAGTCTTCAAGGTCGTTAGCCATGGGCTGGAGTACAGTGGCCCCTGGACTTGTAGCTCCTGCATGGCTGCTTCCTTGATTTCTCAGAGACAATGGTCCTGCCATTTCTACGAAGGTGTGAATTGCCAAGTGTTTCTCCATTAGGTCCCTCAGTGTTCTATATCCTATCCTTTGTAGTGGGGGTGTCACTTCTGGCTGCGGCTCCTTCTCGTGGGTGTTGGGATGTATACTGAAAGCCTAGCTCTTTTATATGAACATCTTTATTTTGAAATAAGAATCACATGATCATTGTTTGCATATTTTTATGATTATGCAAAATTGTCTAATATTTTACATTGTAGATAACATAGTGCTTGGGTGTGGCACAGAAGATCATGTTATCAGTCCCTTGTAGAATATAAGTAGAGGCTCACAACCAAGATGATTTTGGACAAACCATTGGCATGGTTGTAGTGTAACTTGGTATTGTTTTGTCTTGAACATAAAGTTACACTAGTACACTTAGGTGTATTGAGCAAGACCGACATAGAGATGATTCAATTTGTTGCTGACTACATAATTGAATCGGACCTCGGATATTATATTGTACATGCTCTTAATCCCGATATAATAACGGGCATATGTACTTAGTATTTATTTCTTTGATTTACCAGAGGGTGAGATTTCTATGGATTAAATCAATATGCCTGGTAAGTTGGGAAATGATATTATTTACATGGTGTGTCGTTGATTACAGGAGGAAACCGTGTCCTATGTATTAGGTTGATGATGTCCTCTTGAGGAGCTCATAAGGTTCATCATGTAAATCCTGTAGGTTGACTTAGTCAACATGATGATAAGGTTGAGTGGTACTACTCGAGGATTTAGATGTTAATTAATTGATGGTCAGTAAATCAATTAATTTACGGACATTCGATATCTTAAACACGGGGAGATGGATGTACAAATAATATATGGAGCCCATATTAATTTATGGGGGTTGGTGAGGTAGTTCGATGATGATCCTCTAGTGGAATGAAACATCATTGATGGATCAAGTTTGTGTGGTTCCGATCTATCGGGTGGCCAAGACCCAACTCCTCCTCATGGTCCCTATCGTAGCCTAATATAAACCTCATGAAGTCTAGATCAAATGATGGAAAATAAATCTCTAAATCCGACGGTTGGGATTAAATCCCTAGATCCGACGGTTGAGATTAAATCTCTAGATCTGACGGTTGGGATTACAACCCTAGAACCGACGGTTGAGATTAAATCTCTAGATCCGACGGTTGAGATTAAAACCCTAGAACCGACGGTGGAGATTAAACCAAGGCCTAAACCTAACTCTATATATAAGGGAGCATGGGTTGGGCGGCAATAAGTTTAATGGATGATGGAAATTAGGGTTTAGCCTCTCTTTTTAGCAAGAAACCCTAAGGAGGAAACCCTAATTAGGGTTTGGCTCCTTGGGTTGGGCGGCCATGGTGAGGAAAGGGGAGTGGGCGGCAACTTGTGGAAGAGTTCTTCTTCTTCCTAGGGAAGGTGGCCGGTTCTAGATCTCCTCCTTCCACCATGGTTGGGCGGCAAGAAATAGGAAGAGGCTAGGGTTAGGGTTTAGTCCATGATGGTGGGCGGCAACCCTTCTTCCTCCTTCCTCCTTGGTTTGGCCGGCGCCCAAGCTTCACCCTTCTTTCTATGGATTAGGTTGGTTTGGGAAATTAGGGTTTGCCCTTCCATTAGTGGGCGGCAAGAAACCCTAGAGTTTTCCTTTCCTTGGTTGGGCGGCTAGGTTATGGAGGGAGAGTGGGCGGCAACTTGTGGAAGAGTTCTTCTTCTTCCTAGGGAAGGTGGCCGGTTCTAGATCTCCTCCTTCCACCATGGTTGGGCGGCAAGAAATAGGAAGAGGCTAGGGTTAGGGTTTAGTCCATGATGGTGGGCGACAACCCTTCTTCCTCCTTCCTCCTTCCTCCTTGGTTTGGCCGGCGCCCAAGCTTCACCCTTCTTTCTATGGATTAGGTTGGTTTGGGAAATTAGGGTTTTCCCTTCCATTAGTGGGCGGCAAGAAACCCTAGAGTTTTCCTTTCCTTGGTTGGGCGGCTAGGTTATGGAGGGGAAAGTGGGCGGCAACTATAAGAGAGGATATCTTCTTCTTCTTCGTAGGGTGTTGTCGGCTCCTAGATCTTTTCCCTCTACCTTGGTCGGCGCTCAACCTATTCCTCTCATCCTCTTCTTGTCCTCTTTGGACCGGCGGCAAACATCATGCTTGGAGCTTGATGGTTGGTCCTAGATAAGAGATGAGTTTTGTTTCCATTTTGTTCTCTCTATTCTTGGGGCCGGCGGCATCAATCCTTTGTGGATTGGTGGTTGGCTCAAGCAAGAAGGGAAAGAGAGTTCTTCTTTCTTTGGATTGAAGAAGATCTAGGATGCTTCAACTTGTGGAGGATCTTCGCCCACACGAAGTCTACAAGGAGGTTAGGACATACGATAGAAGATCAAGAGGTATAAAAGTTTTATAACTTTTATTATCGTTCTTTGCATGTTCTTATTGATATGCTAGCTTATGTTCTTTATGTTAGTATATGTTGATTATACTAGTTTACATTTGTATGTATTTGTATAATCATGGACCCCGAATAAGAAACATAAAAACCGACGATCCGTCCGTCGTCTCTTCCGCGACTAATCGACTAGAAGAGTTTGGTTGCTTGAACAACTAGTTTGTTCAAGCGATCGCTCGAGTCGTTGGCACGACGATGAATTGGTTGTGCTTAGGAAACTCATCCCATCCGAATTAGTTTTCATTAGTGAAAATTTTAATCCCGGGACATGGGAGCCTATGAGCATTCCGAGGAATAGCACATTGCCAACAAATGGTATCAGAGCCACGGTTTCCGATTTTGTGTGTTTTGGATTCGGTTACTTTCACGCACTTATCATATATTGTGTATGCCGGATAATAGTAGGATGTGCATAGGCTAACTTTTTGGTTGCAGGCATAAGATCCAACTATTATGGCTATATATGTGTGTATGTGATTGCATGTGTGTGTGATTGTATATTATTTGAATCCTCGGGGTTGACGAGGCTAAATTAGTATTTAATTTTTGTAATTGAATACGACATTGTTTAGCCACTCTTTATTTTATTTTACTTTCGATCTAGATTTCATGTACACTCCCTCGTGGAGTATAGGATCGATGGATGTAAAATAAAATAGGTTTTATTCTCGGCTCGGATCTCCAGATGGATCGTACATGGCGTAGGAGGAGTGGACGAGGTGGCGACACGACGGGACACATATTGGAGAACAATGTCATAATAGTTGGAAAAATTCTGATTTTTCCATATTTATTGCTGATTTGTTTTATATGCATGTTGTGTGTGCTTGAAAATTCCTCATTTTCAATTTACTAAGTGGGAGAGGGATATTTTAATCAATTCCCGCGGCCTCCATTACAATTTGACGTGTGATGCAACAAACTTGCGTGTCGGCTCTGAGTGCCTTCCTTCCTGCGGATGAGTTTGTTTGCAGATCACTAGGTCAAATAATTGTTATAGGAAATTATCTAGGAGCGTGTGTACTTCCACAACGGTAAGGCACATAATCCGAAATAATTCCCTTAGTATCGTGTAATGGTGCACACTTAGATGCAAATATAAAGTATCCTCCCCATCGGAGTCACTGCTTTTATTTGTAGGGCCAAAGAGGAACCAACTATTAATTTTATTTGTCAAAAAATAAAGTTGACAAGATAATAAAATTAATGGGTAAAACCTCCTCTTACAAATGTAGAATTCGTATACGTCCACACTGCGTGGCATGCGATATTCTCGGTGTTTTGAGGTGTTGGTTGATTTCAAAATTTTATTGTTTGAGGAATCAATAATTTTTTGAAATCTAAAGTAATGATCTATGTGATTCTTAGGATTTTCAAAATTGACTTTCAGTCCACTTACTGTGATACTAAAGGAAATAAATTTACTGTATCCAAATTGATTGGAAAAGATTCTAGATATTGTCTTATCTGCTAAGGAGTACAAGTATGCACTCTTCAAAGAGTGTCCTCAAGCCATCATTGCTCAAAAGGGTTTCTACTTCTAAGCCGAAAGGCAAGAAGAAGAAGAAACAAGGTGAAGCAAAGATGGTTGGAGGATCTCAGGGAAGAGTGAAGAAGTCGAAAGGCAAGTACTTCACTTGCAAGCAGGATGGACATTGGAAGAAGGACTGTCCCAATCCAAAACAGAACAAAGGTATATCTTTTGGACTAGTCATTGAAACATGATTAGCGGTGATATCTACCGGCACCTGGTGAGTAGATACGGGAGCCACTAATCATGTCTGCAACAATTTGTAGGGGTTCCAGGAAACCCGATGACTAGCTAAAGGGGAGATTACCATTTACTTGGGCAATGCCATGATGGTGGCGGCTATTGCAGTGGGAGAAGTTTTATTTATCTCTTGAAAATAATAAAACTTTGGTTCTGGAAAATTCCCTTTATGTACCTTTATTTAGAAAGAATTTAGTTTCAGTTTCTAAATTATTATGGATGGATATTCTATTTCTTTTAATGACAGAGTTGTTATAAAAGGAATAGGGAGAATATCTATTCAGGTACATTGAAAGGAAATTTGAACCAAAACCTCCCACGATGCAAATTGAAGTTAATAACTCATCTTCTAATTCCAATAAGAGAAAAGAACCTTCGAAGATGAACCAAACATATCTTTGGCTTCTTAGGCTTGGTCACATTAACCTAAGCAGAATTCAAAGGTTGAAAGCTGATGGACCTTTGGGTTCATTAGTGGTGGAGGATCTCCCAACCTACGAATCTTGCTTGGAGGGTAAGATGACCAAGAGGCCTTTTTAAGGCCAAGGGATATAGAGCCAAAGATGTGTTAGAAATGGTTCATTCTGATTTGTGTGGTCCTATGGCTATCTAGGCAAGAGGTAATCTTGAATATTTCGTCTCTTTTGTAGATGATTATTCAAGATGTGGATGACACTACGATCTGATCATGGTGGTGACAACCTCTTGGGAGAGTTTAGGAACTACTTATCAGAGGTTGAGATTCAATCCCAATTGACTGCACCTGGCACACCCCAGCAGAACGGTGTAGCAGAGCGAAGGAATAGGACTCTTATGGAGATGGTTAGATCGATGATGAGTTATTCTGACTTGTTTTATAGTCCTAGAGATTAGAGGGTGATCGTTAACACGAATGCTAGATTTCTAGAGGAAGACTATGTGATAAGCCACAAGCCCAAGAGTAAAATTATTCTGGGGGAGTTAAAAGGGGAAGTCACTTCTTTAGTACCACCGGTATAAGAGGATATACCACATGTCACTGCACCGCATGTCACAAAAGGATACACAGATGATACCTCATCGTAGTGGGAGGGTTGTTAGACAACATCTTAGATTCATGTTTTTGGGTGAATCTTCTGATTTGGTCCTTAGCAAACATGAACCTGATCCCTAGACATACGATGAGACAATCCAAGATATAGATACAGCATCTTGGCAAAGTGCAATGAATACTGAGATTGAATCCATGGATTCAAGTCAGGTCTAGGAGCTCCTATGCATAACAGCTCATGGATTATGAGGTGTGGCACATGGATGTCAAGACAGCTTTCCTTAATGGAAGTCTTGAGGAAAACATCCAAATGAAGCGACCAGAGGGATTCATTGCTAAGGGCAAAGAGCATCTTGTATGTAAGCTTAATCGGTCCATTTATGGATTGAAGCAAGCTTCGAGGTCTTGGAACATCCGCTTTGATGAGGTAAATCCAGACTTATGGATTTATTCAAAGTCCGGATGAGTCTTGTGTATACAAGAGATGTGACAGAAACATAGTGGTATTTCTTGTACTATACGTAGATGACATTTTGATAGTTGGCGACAATATCAGAGTGTTATCAGACGTAAGGGTATGGTTGTCCAAACAGTTTTGAAGGACTTGGGAGAAGTGAGTCACAACCTTGGGATCAAGGTTATTGTGCTTATCCCAAGCTTCATACATAGACATGATTTTGGATCGTTTTAGCATGCAGAACTCTAAGAAGGGTTTTCTACCTTTCAGGTATGGAGTTACTTTATCTAAGGAGATGTGTCCTAGATCATCTGAGGTGATAAAGGAGTTGAAGGCGGTTCCTTATGCTTCGGCAGTAGGAAGTCTCATGTATACTATGTACGAGACAAGATATCTGCTTTGCCGTGGGCATGGTTAGCAGATATCAGAGTAATCTAGGACAGGGACATTGGACTGCGGTAAAAGCATATATTGTAGTGCCTAAGAAGGACTAGGGATTATATGCAAGTTTACTGGGCAGACCAATTACTCCCTGTGGGTTGCATGGATTACGATTTCCAATCAGATAGGAATAACAGTAAGTCTACCTCAGGTTTTGTGTTTACTTTAGGAGGTGGAGCCATTGTATGGAGGAGTGCCCAGCAGAAATGCGTGGCGGACTCCACCATGGAAGCTGAGTATGTGGCAGCCTATGAGGCATCCAAAGAAGCTGTGTGGCTCAGGAACTTCCTGATGGACTTGGATGTGATTCCTGGTTTGCCCAAAACTAACATAATTAATTGTGATAATAATGGTGCAGTTGCAAACTCGAAGGAACCACGAGCCCATAAGTCTAGTAAACACATAGAGTGCAAGTACCACCTGATACGAGAAATTGTAAAGGAGGTAGAAGTTGCTGTCGCCTAGATTGCATCAGAGGATGACCTGGTAGACCCTTTCACTAAGGCCCTTCTAGCGAGAGCTTTGATAGGCATGTGGAGGGAAGGGGAATCAGATGTATGGCAGTATGATGATAGCATAGTCTTTTAGTATAAGTGGGAGATTGTTGGGATGTATACTGAAAGCCTAGTTCTTTTGTATGAACATCTTTATTTTTAAATAAGAATCACATGATCATTGTTTGCATATTTTTATGATTATGCAAAATTATCTAATATTTTACATTGTAGATAACATAGTGCTTGGGTGGGGCACAGAAGATCATGTTATCAGTCCCTTGTAGAATATAAGTAGAGGCTCACAACCAAGATGGTTTTGGACAAACCATTGGCATGGTTGTAGTGTAGCTTGGTATTGTTTTGTCTTGAACATAAAGTTACACTAGTACACTTAGGTGTATTGAGCAGGACCGACATAGAGGTGATTCAATTTGTTGTTGACTACATAATTGAATCGGACCTCGGATATTATGTTGTACATGCTCTTAATCTCGATATAATAACGGGCACATGTACTTAGTATTTATTTCTTTGATTTACCAAAGGGTGAGATTTCTATGGATTAAATCAATATGCCCAGTAAGTTGGGAAATGATATTATTTACATGGTGTGCCGTTGATTACAGGAGGAAACCGTGTCCTATGTATTAGGTTGATGATGTCCCCTTGAGAAGCTCATAAGGTTCATCATGTAAACCCTGCAGGTTGACTTAGTCAACATGATGATAAGGTTGAGTGGTACTACTCGAGGATTTAGATGTTAATTAATTGATGGTCAGTAAATCAATTAATTTACGGACATTCGATATCTTAAACACGGGGAGATGGATGTACAAATAATATATGGAGCACATATTAATTTATGGGGGTTGGTGAGGTAGTTCGATGATGATCCTCTAGTGGAATGGAACATCATTGATGGATCAAGTTTGTGTGGTTCCGATCTATCGGGTGGCCAAGACCCAACTCCTCCTCATGGTCCCTATCGTAGCCTAATATAAACCTCATGAAGTCTAGATCAAATGATGGAAAACAAATCTCTAAATCCGACGGTTGGGATTAAATCCCTAGATCCGATGGTTGAGATTAAATCTCTAGATCCGACGGTTGGGATTACAACCCTAGAACCGACGGTTGAGATTAAATCTCTAGATCCGACGGTTGAGATTAAAACCCTAGAACCGACGGTGGAGATTAAACCAAGGCCTAAACCTAACTCTATATATAAGGGAGCATGGGTTGGGCGGCAATAAGTTTAATGGATGATGGAAATTAGGGTTTAGCCTCTCTTTGCTTGGGCGGCAAGAAACCCTAAGGAGGAAACCCTAATTAGGGTTTGGCTCCTTGGGTTGGGCGGCCATGGTGAGGAAAGGGGAGTGGGCGGCAACTTGTGGAAGAGTTCTTCTTCTTCCTAGGGAAGGTGGCCGGTTCTAGATCTCCTCCTTCCACCATGGTTGGGCGGCAAGAAATAGGAAGAGGCTAGGGTTAGGGTTTAGTCCATGATGGTGGGTGGCAACCCTTCTTCCTCCTTCCTCCTTGGTTTGGCCGGCGCCCAAGCTTCACCCTTCTTTCTATGGATTAGGTTGGTTTGGGAAATTAGGGTTTGCCCTTCCATTAGTGGGCGGCAAGAAACCCTAGAGTTTTCCTTTCCTTGGTTGGGCGGCTAGGTTATGGAGGGGGAGTGGGCGGCAACTTGTGGAAGAGTTCTTCTTCTTCCTAGGGAAGGTGGCCGGTTCTAGATCTCCTCCTTCCACCATGGTTGGGCGGCAAGAAATAGGAAGAGGCTAGGGTTAGGGTTTAGTCCATGATGGTGGGCGACAACCCTTCTTCCTCCTTCCTCCTTGGTTTGGAAGCTTCACCCTTATTTCTATGGATTAGGTTGGTTTGGGAAATTAGGGTTTCCCTTCCATTAGTGGGCGGCAAGAAACCCTAGAGTTTTCCTTTCCTTGGTTGGGCGGCTAGGTTATGGAGGGGAAAGTGGGCGGCAACTATAGGAGAGGATATCTTCTTCTTCTTCCTAGGGTGTTGCCGGCTCCTAGATCTTTTCCCTCTACCTTGGTCGGCGCTCAACCTATTCCTCTCATCCTCTTCTTGTTCTCTTTGGACCGGCGGCAAACATCATGCTTGGAGCTTGATGGTTGGTCCTAGATAAGAGATGAGTTTTGTTTCCATTTTGTTCTCTCTATTCTTGGGGCCGGCGGCATCAATCCTTTGTGGATTGGTGGTTGGCTCAAGCAAGAAGGGAAAGAGAGTTCTTCTTTCTTTGGATTGAAGAAGATCTAGGATGCTTCAACTTGTGGAGGATCTTCGCCCACACGAAGTCTACAAGGAGGTTAGGACATACGATAGAAGATCAAGAGGTATAAAAGTTTTATAACTTTTATTATCGTTCTTTGCATGTTCTTATTGATATGCTAGCTTATGTTCTTTATGTTAGTATATGTTGATTATACTAGTTTACATTTGTATGTATTTGTATAATCATGGACCCCGAATAAGAAACACAAAAACCGGCGATCCGTCCGTTGTCTCTTCCGCGGCTAATCGACTAGAAGAGTTTGGTCGCTTGAACAACTAGTTTGTTCAAGCGATCGCTCGAGTCGTTGGCACGACGATGAATTGGTTGTGCTTAGGAAACTCATCCCATCCGGATTAGTTTTCATTAGTGAAAATTTTAATCCCGAAACATGGGAGCCTATGAGCATTCCGAGGAATAGCACATTGCCAACAGCGGGGTAGTAGTTGTGCAAATATAGCTGGTGTGTTGTTAGCAGTAGAGGTTCCTTCTCCGTAGTTGCTTATTCCGGAGGATCTCTCACACGGCTCATTCGCGCTGTGGTCGCTTATGATGCTGCATCCATCATAGCACATTATGCACCCCAGGCAGTTGGGGTCGTGTGCTTCCGGGTCAAATTCCTCCTTATCGCCGTCTTCATTTCTTGGCGCCCATATCAAGGGGTGACTATAACTAAAATGGGTGACTAATTGAGCAATTACCTATCCCTGGTAGACTTGTATTGGCAGATCAGTTAAGTTGTAGGCAGAAACCCTTGCCTCCCCGTTGTAGTAGCTGTCGATGATGCTTGTTTCAATGCTCAACGAATTGTCCTTGTGAAACAGAGACCTTGCAGTTATCTGGCCATACATTCCTCCTGACAGTTCAAAGCTTAGCCCTGTTGAGATTTGTTTCTTCGTGTACGGGCTGATTTCACAATCTTCATCGGCCATCAGCGCATATCCTGCAGCTCTACTATGGTACTGTTTGGGCTTACGAGCTGTAGGTGATAGTAGTCTTACCAGGATACCTGGTTCTTCTTGCTCAGGGACATAGGCGGCGTCTCCTTCTATTAGAACCGCGACTGAATGTACTCTTAGTTCTTCTTCGTCGCTTAGAGTTTCTTCATCTTTGGTATTGTAGCTTGGTCTTCCTGAGGCTGATGGTGCCGTATATCTATCAAAGGATATAGACATACGTCCATCAATCAAGTTTCGGCTTGTGACTTCTGTTGGCTGCAATGAGAAGGTGGTCCGCGCAGGTTGGATGATCCAGCTAAGTCCTTGTAATGCCGAGGAAGAGTACCTCCTTCCTTGGAGTGCTCTCACTCCATGGCTTACCAGGTAATCGACAACCCCTTGGACTTCGTAGAGGAAGCCCACATTGGGAGTATTGGATAGCCGCCTTATTAATCCCCTTGTAATCAGGAGGTTGGCTTCGCCATTGTGCCATTGTTCATACCCCCTTGTAAGCACCGTTACCTGTATGCTTCGGTAGAAGTCTCCTATTGTCAGCATTAGGTCAGGGATTATGTATACCATTTGAGATCCATGTGACAAGTCCACCTCCATGGCTGCTATGATGGCGCGATCCCCGTGCCATCGGTTATCCCTAAACAGGACGAGTGCCATTGTTCCTTCTTCCTGGCGGTGGAGGGTTTGTATCCTAACCTGTAGGACGCCCAGGTGGATGAATCTCATTCTGCTTCGTTGTAATTGTTGGTGGCTTCTTTCTTGTATGAAGTTTCTGTCTTGTTCTTTGGCCATCTATGCATAGTAGTGCTTCTTGGATCTATGCATATAAACCTCTGTGATGGGCGCCGCCCCTCCTCGAGTGGTGGTACAAGATTGTGGGCACTATTGCGGCCCTCTCCTGCATGGACATTTGTAATTGTACCTGAGGGTCGAGCTGCTGTTCTAGTGTGTGGGTGGTATTCCTGCCTGCTATCTGCCTTCCGATTCTTCTGAAGGCCTACTGGGCGTTGTACAGGCGCCTATGGTTTCTCCTGTACTCATTTATCTGATCTTCAAAGAGGGGCTGAGCCTCTTCCTGCGTTATGGTTCGGGTTGCCATTGTTTCTTCAGCTTGGCTTGTTCCTCCTTTAATATGCTGTAAGGGTCTTTGAAGACCCTTAGCCTTCCCCTAGTTTCTTTGGGCCTTTCTGTGGGGCCCAAGTTCAGGTTCTGGAGTTTGGTGACTAGGGCGTCAAGTAGAGACCCGGAGCCCGAGGGTCTCTTAGAGATGCTTTGCAGTTCTTCTTTGATATCCTTCAATGTTTCGTAGATCTGCACTAGTAGTTGTATCTGGGTGTTGTTTTGCTTGATGATAGCCGCTGTGCCGGAGATGGCGCCTGGGTGATCACTTGGCTTGGTGATTCCCACGGCGATTCTTCATTGCTTGTAGGGCAGAATGGTAGGATTCCGTGCCCCTAGTATGTATGTAATCTCCCTTGCTCATGCAGAAGTCCACTCCTTGATGGATTTAAGGAGCTCTTCGACCTGGGTGAGTCTGGACGTGAGGTCTCCGGTTGCTTTGAGAATTGCTTCTTCAGCTGGTTGGGAACTTGCTCCTGTGAGCTTCTGGGTTCCTGCTTCCTTAAGGAGCAAATGGGTGAGGATTTTGGTGTTTTCTTCTAGGATGTTGATTCGTGCCTCTAGTCGGTTAATTGCTTCAAGGATTAGCTTGAAGTTCTTCAGGTGGACTTTAGAGGCAAGGCAAGTATGGTCGTAGACAATTGCTAAGTTGTTGGCGAGCTGTGAGGTAGAGACTTTTGTAGTTGTAGATAAGTCAAGGTATCGCAACTGAGTAGTTCGGGATGAATTGTACCATTCCAGAATGGCTTCTTCCCATCTATCAGACATAAATTCGACCTAATACATGCCGAACTCTTGCTCATGCAGAGGTGCCCCTGAATAAGCTTTTGCTTTTATCAGGTTAGGCTCTACCCTTTTGCAATTGTTCTTAATGTGATGGGTCAGATTGACGTCTTCTTAGGTAGATAAGAATTATCCCGACTTGAATTGCTTTACCCTGACTCTTGTTTGTTCAAGCTAACATTTGTAAAGGCTCTGATACCAAAATGGAAGCGTAAGTAAGAACAGAGTGTAGTAAAACTCACAAAGAACAAAGCTTGAGGTAGAGGGACACTCCCCCTCTCCTCGTTACGATAAAAGTTTCGAAAAATTAAAGTAATGAACTGAAGAAAAAGCTTAAACCGACGTTACAAAAAGAAAGCAATTAAGACCTAGACGTCGGAGAGGAAGCACTTCGTTGTCGAAAAGTTGCAGCTTGGCGGAGGCTTTTTGGAAGCTTAGAATTGATGAAGAAACCCTAGGATTGGCCCTCCTTTTATAGCCTTTGAGCCCCTTTTCGAGAGGAACCCTTGCCAATCACAATTGAGCACCAATCTCCTTGAAATGAGGTGATACACCTTGACTCCTCGAAGCTGATCATTGACCATCAGTCGACTGATGGCCATCATCAGTCGATCGTGATAAGCGGCATCGATCGAATCGATCTCGTGCGATTGACTGTTTGACGCAATCGAGTCCTCCGGGCAATGATCGATGCTAGCTGCAAGGCAAAGTTAGCTCAAAGAAAACATTATTTCGATGGCCTTCGACTGTCCGATCTCTCCCTAGACCATCGATGGGATGTCTTTGGTCGGATCTACGCTTAAGACCATCCCCATAAGGAGGATACGACCTCACTTACGCTCGAACACACAAGCTTACCTCGATACTTACCATGTCGCTTTTGCTTCCGGCCTTCCACTCAATTCCTTCAGCTCCCTCCGAAGTCACTCGAGTGTCGCCCGACCACCCGGCTTCCTCCGGGTGTCACTAGCCTTCAGCTCCAGCTTTAGCAATCTTTTGCACACTCGATTCAGCTCGTGAGATAACGACATGAGCTTAACTTTGTATCGTTTGCTATAATCAAAACTCAGGTTCGACTTAGGTGCCTACTGCACCAACAATCTCCCCCTTTTTGATTTATGGAAAACCCACATACAAAGTTAAGTAAATAGAAAGCATGAAGAATATTGTGCATTAGAAACAAACAAAAAAATAAAGAACTTAGCTGGAAATAATGTGCTAAGTCCGTTGTAGTCTAGTTGGTTAGGATACTCAGCTCTCACCTGAGAGACCCGGGTTCGTGTCCCGGCAACAGAACCATACCCTTTTGCAATTGTTCTTAATGTGATGGGTCAGATTGACGTCTTCTTAGGTAGATAAGAATTATCCCGACTCGAATTGCTTTACCCTGACTCTTGTTTGTTCAGGCTAACATTTGTAAAGGCTCTGATACCAGAATGGAAGCGTAAGTAAGAACAGAGTGTAGTAAAACTCACAAGATTTTATTGCTCCTGAGGGAATTACGAACAAGCTCAACTCTAGGAGTAGGGCACTCAAAGTAAGAGAACCAAAGTAAGGCTCAAGTTATAGCTGCTTGAATGCCTTGCTATGGAAACCGAGGGATCCTTTTATAGGGGTGAGGTTTTACTCACAAGGTTCCACCCGGATCTGCTTTTCTGAAAGCAAGATCTGCCTTCTGAAAAGCTTTTCTCTTTACAGCACACTCTTTGTACGAAAAGTAAACTAAAGGTGACGGGGCACACTGTTTGCCACCTCTGATAGTACGAAAAGTAAACTAAAGGTGACAGGGCACACTATTTGCCACCTTTGAAAAGCAAACTAATGGTGACAGGGCACACTATTTGCCACCTTTAATAGTACCATAATGGAATCTACAGCTGGAAATGTGATATGGTTCTGATATGGTCTTTGATTAGCCCAATGGCCTCCTCCAGCTGTGTGTCCACCATCCTTGTGGTGGGGTACTAGTCATGGCACTAATTATCGGGGGTGCTAAGCCTGGTACACTCTTGTAACTTCAGTTTGTGGAGCGATCGAAGCTGCCAGAGCGCCTGAACGGTGGCATCGGCTGCTTGTTTCTGGAGTTGGTGGAGTTGGTTCCTGATGAGTTGGTCTTCCTCGAGTCTGAATCCTCCTGCTCGAATCCTTCTTTTTCTGAATTGAAGTAGGGCCTCATACTGTTGGCTAATTGAACGGTGGTCTCCGTGCCAGAACACCTCTTCATATTGTCTGTTAACCGGTTGAGTGCGTCTGTCAGCTGTTTCTGCACCCTCGGGTCTGGTCTGTCCTGGACTTCTTCTAGGGCTGGATGGATCTGCCCAAGCTGCTCCATATGTCCTTCCTGCCATTCTGCATAAGTTAAGAAATTAATTAAGCGAGACAGGCTATCGGCCAGTTGGTTATCTTGGCCGTTGATGTGTTCAAAGGTTACGGCGACCCCGGTGCCAGTGATGTAGTCTGTGAAGTTTAACCATCGAACTCGGGAAGGCTTGTTGCTTGAGGTTTTGTTAAAGAAGCTGATTATGGCCTGGCAGTCTGTCCTGATGATGACCTCAGGCTTGTCTAGGAAGTATATTTTCAGGGCTTCCAGTGTGTTCATTACGACATAGATCTCAGCATCAATTGTTGACTTTGGTAGGCTGAACTTGCCGCTCGCATAAGCACAAATTTTTTCAGTGGATTTTGGGTCGTGCTTCCTGGCCTTCCACTTGCATATGCCCCCCCACCCGGTCATGCACCCATCTGTCTCTAGAATTATGAAGCAGTCTTCTGGGGGTACTTCTAGGTCTGGCAGATTTCTTACCAAGTGTTTAATCTGTCGAACTAAGGCCCAGTCATGATCATTCATCCTTTTATCGCCTGTTGGGCTTGTCTTTGCATACAGGGGGCTTAGTAATTTCCCAAGGTTAGGGATATAATTTCTGGCGTAATTCAGTAGTCCAAGCCATGATCTAAGACCCTTTTTGTTGAGGAGCTCCTTTTCCTCGAAGTCTGAGATCTTCGAGATTATATGGGGTTGTAGCCTTATCTTTTGATTTCCTAGGATTGCTCCTAGGAACTCAATTTCTGGCACCGCAATCTTCATCTTTGTTGGGATGAGGACCAGCCCATTTGTTTTACATATTTCTAACATTATCTTCAGGTGCTTTGTATGTGATGCCTTGTCTTTTAAGAATACCAGTATGTCGTCGATGTAGACGGCAATAAAATCCTGCATTCCCTTGAAACAGTTGTCCATCTTTCTTTGAAAGATGGCAGGAGCATTCTTAAGCCCGAAGGGCATTGCCAGCCACTCATATAACCCATCAGGCACCCAGAACGCTGTCCATTCGATGGAGTCCGGGTGCATTGCGACCTGGTGAAAGCCGCTTTTCAAGTCAAATTTTGAGTAAATTCTGCTGTACCTTTTGTAGGATGGTGTTAATCCCGGGCAGACTGTACTGATCTTTATTTGTTAGGTCATTAAGCCTCTTGAAGTTAAAGACCATCCTCTCCTTCCCTTTCATTTCTTTGCCTGTCTTAGGATCAATCGCTGTCCTTGAGTTGACAATTATTGCTGTTGTTTTGTGGCGGCTGGAGCTTGGTCTAATTACTCCAATTTCGAGCAAAGCCTTAACATGCTTGGTGAAGGCTGCCTTTTGAGCTGGGGTGAGCTATTTAAGTGGTCTATCTTCGATGGCAAAGTCTGGATTTTTGATATCGAGCCTGCAGGTTATCTTGTTTTTGGACCAGTGTTGGAGTGGGTTATCACCGATATAACCTTGCTCTTTGAGTTCCTTGATCAGTGGCTCGAATTCTTTTGGGCAGGAAGATTTCCCTGCGTAGTACACGATTTCTTTTATCTTGAGGTATTCTTCTTCCTCTAGATCCAGCTCCTCAATTGCCGCCGTGGTGTGTGCTGTGGGCATCGTCTGAATGGTGGTACATTTTTATATATGGTTACTGTGTTACCTTCTATTCGGATGCCTCCTTGCATGGCCCTGATGAAATTGTCCCCGATAATCATTTGAATGTCGTCCCCCAGCATCATGGGAAAACTGTAAGTGTATGGGATACAGAAGGTATTAGTCTCTATCAGCATTCGGCCGGGCTTTAGCTTCATCTTGGCTGTTTGCCTTGAATTTATCCCGCTGAAATGGACCTCATATGCCATCTCTTCTAGGGATGCCTTTGGAACGGACCTCAAATCCACGCAGCCACTATGTCTGAGCCAAAGGCCAATTTGTGGTATTAGCAATACGTAACCCTTGTATCTCAATTTCTACTTTCAGGTTATAGAGCATGTTCTTTACCAGTCTTGGGCCCTTGTTTTGTCGGGAGTCTTCTGTCTGCTTCTCTTGGGTTGCTGCGTTTATGAGCACATTGAGGGTATTTTCTTCATCATCGCAATCTTCTATGATGCCTTCCCTTAGGCCTAGGTTTTGGAAGCTTTGAGTCAAGTCATCCCTCTCTTTGTTCAGGCCGAGACTCTGGAAATCTCGTATTAAATCTCTTTCCAATGCCAGATCTTTGTAGAAAGCCACTTCCTTCTTTAATCTTTCGATCTCTCCATGGCACCATGCAATGTAATGGATCTGCTGCTCAATTAGCTGATTTGGGAAGAATTGGGTCGGAGCTGCCGGAGCTATTGGTACTTGCCTATTGAAGTAGTATGGTCCACATAGGTTGCATGCGATCATACGACACTGCTCATAGTGTATTCTGGCCCTCTGGAGGGTTGGTCTTTTACAGCAGGTGCAGATATTCGGCTGAGGCCATGGGATAACTGTATTGACCTTCCACTCGTGATTGCAATTTAGAATTTCCTCTGTTACCTTGATTTGTGGTCAGTGTCCCCCATCGATCTGGCTTAGCATAAACAGTGCTTCATCAATCCGAATGGTCTGGATGGATCTGTGGAGGTCTTCATCATCTTCGCCTTCAGAGATGCTAAAAATGGCATCACTTTGTTCCTCCCCTTCTTGGACCGAAAGTATGTCGCAGTCGTCTGGAAGCTGTAACTGCTCAAACAGTGCTACCCTTTTGATATTACGGTTTCACTGGGGCATTCTCTGGCAAAGTGGCCCTCCTGGCCACAGAGGTAGCACCTGCACTTCTTATTTCTTATGAGATGCTTTCGTTTTTCTATGCGCGCATGGGAGTCATGAGGTTTCCCTTTGTATGTGCGAGACCTTCTTAATCCTAACTTCTTCCTTTCATTTTGGTAATATCATGGTATTGGTATCTGGCTGCAGAATGACAAGTTCTTTAGTGACCTTTGGAAGGCGGCATCCTTGCATTGCTGCTCCAGGTATTTGTAGGAGAAGAGAATTCTGGGGAAGACAACCACCGTAAGGCCTGGGAATTTTTTATCAAAAGCTGTCTTGATCCTGTTCTCCAAATCTCCCGACATCTTCATCCATAGTTTTTCCGAAAGTTCTGGTCCTGTGTATAGCCTGCCTGTTTTTGCAGCTAACCTCATATAATCATTCATATATTTGACCAAATCTTTCACATTGTCGCATGATAGTCTCTCCAGGTCTTTGTAGGTTGCATCTTGGATTGCGGTTGACCCTTGCGTTGGATCTTCAGATGAGAACACCCTCCTCATTTGGGATAGGATATTTTGTGTACCTTCCCTTCCTTCCGCCGTGTTTAAGAGCGCATCGTATTCAGTGGGGTAGCTCATCCTCCATTGAATCCAGGCGAGTTTTTCAATTTCGCCTAGGAGGTTCTCCATGTATTCTGCTTTATCTCTTACGTCAGTGAATCCTTGTGATGACACATGGTTCTTCGTGATAGATTCCCATCGGGCGAAGACATCGTCAAAGAGTCCCAGTTGTGTAGGGATGATGAACAGTGCTCCTACCTTTTGTTGTGCAGAGGGTAATGACCACATCTCATTGTTTTCCTCCCTCCTGAATCTTGCGTTATATGGCCTTTGGTTTGTAAATGTTGGTATGCCTGGATCTGCTTCTGCCCTTGAAGGTGCATAACCTGGTGGTCCCATGTTTGCTTCATGTACTGGCGGAATATAGGGGGATGCTACTGTGCTAGATGAGTAGATATGTTCTTTGTCATACGGTGTGTGTTGATCAGGCGTCTTAGTGCCGGATACTCCATGCTTGAATCTACTCCTACTGCAAGTACTTCCTCCTGTTCAGATCTTGCAAATGGGTTGCTCTAGTTATCTTCTTCTTCACTTGTATATCTGTCCCAAATTGGGAGCATTCCTTTTGCCAAGTCGGCAAGATACTGTATCTGTTCCAGGTACTCATTGCCTTGGTCCGAGTCTTTAAGGTCGTCAGCCATGGGCTGGAGTATAGTGGCCCCTGGGCTTGTAGCTCCTGCATGGCTGCTTCCTTGATTTCTCAGAGACAATGGTCCTGCCATTTCTACGAAGGTGTGAATTGCCAAGTGTTTCTCCATTAGGTCCCTCAGTGTTCTATATCCTGTCCTTTGTAGTGGGGGTGTCACTTCTGGCTGCGGCTCCTTCTCGCGGGGTAGTAGTTGTGCAAATATAGCTGGTGTGTTGTTAGCAGTAGAAGTTCCTTCTCTGTAGTTGCTTATTCCGGAGGATCTCTCACACGGCTCATTCGCGCTGTGGTCGCTTATGATGTTGTATCCATCATAGCACATTATGCACCCCAGGCAGTTGGGGTCGTGTTCTTCCGGGTCAAATTCCTCCTTATCGCCGTCTTCATTTCTTGGCACCCATATCAAGGGGTGACTATAACTAAAATGGGTGACTAATTGAGCAATTACCTGTCCCTGGTAGACCTGTATTGGCAGATCAGTTAAGTTGTAGGTAGAAACCCTTGCCTCCCCGTTGTAGCAGCTGTCGATGATGCTTGTTTCAATGCTCAACGAATTGTCCTTGTGAAACAGAGACCTTGCAATTATCTGGCCATACATTCTTCCTGGCAGTTCGAAGCTTAGCCCTGTTGAGATTTGTTTCTTCGTGTACGGGCTGATTTCACAATCTTCATCGGCCATCAGCGCATATCCTGTAGCTCCGCTATGGTACTGTTTGGGCATACGAGCTGTAGGTGATAGTAGTCTTACCAGGATACCTGGTTCTTCTTGCTCAGGGACATAGGCGGCGTCTCCTTCTATCAGAACCGCGACTGAAGGTACTCTTAGTTCTTCTTCGTCGCTTAGAGTTTCTTCATCTTTGGTATTGTAGCTTGGTCTTCCTGAGGCTGATGGTGCCGTATATCTATCAAAGGATATAGACATACGTCCATCAATCAAGTTTCGGCTTGTGACTTCTGTTGGCTGCAATGAGAAGGTGGTCCGCGCAGGTTGGATGATCCAGCTAAGTCCTTGTAATGCCGAGGAAGAGTACCTCCTTCCTTGGAGTGCTCTCACTCCATGGCTTACCAGGTAATCGACAACCCCTTGGACTTCGTAGAGGAAGCCCACATTGGGAGTATTGGATAGCCGCCCTATTAATCCCCTTGTAATCAGAAGGTTGGCTTCGCCATTGTGCCATTGTTCATACCCCCTTGTAAGCACCGTTACCTGTATGCTTCGGTAGAAGTCTCCTATTGTCAGCATTAGGTCAGGGATTATGTATACCATTTGAGATCCATGTGACAGGTCCACCTCCATGGCTGCTATGATGGCGCGATCCCCGTGCCATCGGTTATCCCTAAACAGGACGAGTGCCATTGTTCCTTCTTCCTGGCGGTGGAGGGTTTGTATCCTAACCTGTAGGATGCCCAGGTGGATGAATCTCATTCTGCTTCGTTGTAATTGTTGGTGGCTTCTTTCTTGTATGAAGTTTCTATCTTGTTGCTGGCCATCTATTCATAGTAGTGCTTCTTCAGATCTATGCATATAAACCCTGTGATGGGCGTCGTCCCTCCTTGAGTGGTACAGTACTTCTGCGGGCACTATTGCGGCCCTCTCCTGCATGGACATTTGTAATTGTACCTGAGGGTCGAGCTGTTGTTCTAGTGTGTGGGTGGTATTCCTGCCTGCTATCCGCCTTCCGATTCTTCTGAAGGCCTGCTGGGCATTGTACAGGCGCCTATGGTTTCTCCTGTACTCATTTATCTGATCTTCAAAGAGGGGCTGAGGCTCTTCCTGCGTTATGGTTCGGGTTGCCATTGTTTCTTCAGCTTGGATTGTTCCTCCTTTAATATGCTGTAAGGGTCTTTGAAGACCCTTAGCCTTCCCCTGGTTTCTTTGGGCCTTTCTGTGGGGCCCAAGTTCAGGTTCTGGAGTTTGGTGACTAGGGCATCAGGTAGAGACCCATAGCCCGAGGGTCTCTTAGAGATGCTTTGCAGTTCTTCTTTGATATCCTTCAATGTTTTGTAGATCTGCACTAGTAGCTGTATCTGGGTGTTGTTTTGCTTGATGATAGCCGCTGTGCCGGAGATGGCGCCTGGGTGATCACTTGGCTTGGTGATTCCCACGTCGGGGGGGTCGATTCCTTCTGTTGCTTGTAGGGCAGACTGGTAGGATTCCATGCCCCTAGTATGTATGTAATCTCCCTTGCTCATGCAGAAGTCCACTCCTTGATGGATTTAAGGAGCTCTTCGACCTGGGTGAGTCTGGACGTGAGGTCTCCGGTTGCTTTGAGAATTGCTTCTTCAGCTGGTTGGGAACTTGCTCCTGTGAGCTTCTGGGTTCCTGCTTCCTTAAGGAGCAAATGGGTGAGGATTTTGGTGTTTTCTTCTAGGATGTTGATTCGTGCCTCTAGTCGGTTAATGGCTTCAAGGATTAGCTTGAAGTTCTTCAGGTGGACTTTAGAGGCAAGGCAAGTACGATCGTAGACAATTGCAAAGTTGTTGGCGAGCTGTGAGGTAGAGACTTTTGTAGTTGTAGATAAGTCAAGGTATCGCAACTGAGTAGTTCGAGATGAATTGTACCATTCCAGAATGGCTTCTTCCCATCTATCAGACATAAATTCGACCTAATACATGTCGAACTCTTGCTCATGCAGAGGTGCCCCTGAATAAGCTTTTGCTTCTATCAGGTTAGGCTCTACCCTTTTGCAATTCGAGTCGGGATAATTCTTATCTACCTAAGAAGACGTCAATCTGACCCATCACATTAAGAACAATTGCAAAAGGGTATGGTTCCGTTGCCAGGACACGAACCCGGGTCTCTCGGGTGAGAGCCGAGTATCCTAACCAACTAGACTACAACGGACTTAGCACACTCGATCCAGCTAAGTTCTTTATTTTTTTTGTTTGTTTCTAATGCACATTATTCTTCATGCTTGCTATTTACTTAACTTTGTATGTGGGTTTTCCATAAATCAAAAAGGGGGAGATTGTTGGTGCAGTAGGCACCTAAGTCGAACCTGAGTTTTGATTATAACAAACGATATAAAGTTAAGCTTATGTCGTTATCTCACGAGCTGAATCGAGTGTGCAGAAGATTGCTAAAGCTGGAGCTGAAGGCTAGTGACACTCGGAGGAAGCTGGGTGGTCGGGCGACACTCGAGTGACTTCGGAGGGAGCTGAAGGAATCGAGTGGAAGGCCGGAAGCAAAAGCGACATGGTAAGTATCGAGGTAAGCTTGTGTGTGCGAGCGTAAGTGAGGTCGTATCCTCCTTACGGGGATGGTCTTAAGTGTAGATCCGACCAAAGACATCCCATCGATGGTCTAGGTCGAGATCGGACAGTCGAAGGCCATCGAAATAATGTTTTCTTTGAGCTAACTTTGCCTTGCAGCTAGCATCAGTCGACTGCCAGCTTGGAGGACTCGATTGTCAATGATCGCTCGAGGTCGGTGATTCGATCACGATGTCATCGATCGGTGATCGATGGCCATCTATCACCTCATTTCAAGGAGATTGGTGCTCAATTGTGATTGGCTAGGGTTCCTCTCGAAAAGGGGCTCAAAGGCTATAAAAGGAGGGCCAATCCTAGGGTTTCTTCATCAATTCTAAGCTTCCAAAAAGCCTCCGCCAAGCTGCAACTTTTCAACAACGAAGTGCTTCCTCTCCGACGTCTAGGTCTTAATTGCTTTCTTTTTGTAACATCGGTTTAAGCTTTTTCTTCAGTTCATTACTTTAATTTTTCAGTGCTTTTATCGTGACGAGGAGAGGGGGAGTGTCCCTCTACCTCAAGCTTTGTTCTTATTTGTATCGATCAACTCCTACCTCTAACAAGGAGGAGTTCTTTAGTGCTTTTGCCCTCCGTACGTGGTCAAGGACCACTAGGGCCTTGGAGTAGTAGCCGAAGGCTATGAACCAAGTAAAAAGAATTGTCTCTTTTACTTATTGCTTATCTTTTCTACTGCAAATTAATTATCTACTCGGATTTTAAATGAACGAACGAAAAAAGAAAGTTTTAACGCTATTCACCCCCCTCTAGCGTTTCAAATCGATCCAACAGAGCAATCCTTTAGGGGGAGGTATCCATCATGGGATGATAGGCGGTATTTTTCCTCATGAGGAGGAAAAATGGGATTTTGAGATACTCAATTTGGAAATTGGGAGAGTGTGTAGGATTGTCTCTCTTGAGTGATATGTGACTTATCACTAGAAAGATGGTAGGCATCTTAGGTACTTTTGGACCAAGGGGGAGATTGTAAGATCTCATTGGGACATGAGACTTTGACCTCCTTGGAGAGATAACCTTTTTGATGTATGTCAAAAAGGGGGAGAAGGTAAAATTACCAATTTGGGAAAATTGGTAAGAGATTTGAGTTAGTGTTCTAACTCAATGGTTTGTTTGGTTTTTGTTAAACATCAAAAAGGGGGAGATTGTTGGTGCAATCGGCCTAGGTCACGATTGACCAGGACTCGAGCTTGACTTGAGAGATGTTTTGATGTTCGACAAAAACATATGAAAATGTGATTATCATGGGAAAGTCCAAGTCAAGGGTACTTGGCATGGAAAGTCCAAGTGGGACACTTGGCATTTGGGAAAGTCCAAGTCTTGGGTCTTGGCATGGAAAGTCCAACATGGTTGGCGGCGTAAAGTCCAAGCGGGAGTCTTGGCAGCATAAGTCCAATGATTGGCGGCGTAAAGTCCAAGCGGGAGTCTTGGTAGCATAAGTCCAATGGTTGGCGGCGTAAAGTCCAAGCGGAGTCTTGGCGGCGTAAGTCCAATGTGCCTTGGCGGTGTAAACACCGTTAACATGGCATAGCCGATGGAAGCACCTGAAGGCTAGCGCAATAGATGAACAAGTCATGGATGACTTGGAGGGATTTGAGAGGCGTGAGACTGACGGAGGTGGCTAGAAGGCTTAGGTCTAGACTAAGGGTGGTCTAGCAAGTATGGGGGAACCATACTTGGGTTAAAACCTCATGTTTGAGGTGTGCCAGTCGACTGGTGTCATGTGGCAGTCGACTGGCGTGAGTCAACTAGGGTTTGACTGTGGGAATTGGCCTAGCAGTCGACTGCCAGAGGTGGGCAGTCGACTGATCATGTGATCAGTCGACTGGTGCTCGGTTTTTTAGGCATAGAATGGAGTCTAACTCGACTGCTGGGGTTAACAGTCGAGTGGAGGCTCGAACAGTCGACTGATGGTCATTATCAGTCGACTGATTATGGATCCGTTGGATCTTTCCAGCGTGGATCTAATCGTTGTCTCATGACAACAGTGGCATCAGTCGACTGATGGTCTCGAGCAGTCGACTGATCGACGATTTCCAGCCCAGGTTAAAGCTTTAAATGGAGCTCGTGGAGGAGGAAATCAACAATGTTTCTTGAGAGCTTTTGGGGCGATTTGCTACTACAAATCAGGGTCTCCAAGTGCAAGTCAAGCAACCAAGCATTCAAGCAATCAAAAGCAAAGTGTTGTAAAGTTTTCTTTACTTGTCTTTTGTATTTCATATTGTATTTGCTTGTTGTGCTTTAGTTTATTATTGTAAACTATTGTACGAGGTTTCTCCACCTCTGACTTGTGTCGAGAAAGAGTTATTGCATAGTGGTGTCTGATTGGCATAGCTAGAGCTCTTTAGAGCTCGATCCATGGAGTAGGAACCGTTCAATTCCGAAACACGTTAAATACATGTGTATTGGTGTGTTTGCATATGTCTATTTCGTTATTGCATTATTTCTATTTCCGCTGCGCGCTAATAAAATTGTAGAGACGAATGCGATCGAATTCCATCAACGTACAAGCACGACGCTATTCAGCCCCCCTCTAGCTTCCAAGGATCCCCTACATCTACACTGCTAAGGCACATTGAACTTACGCTGCCAAGACTCCGCTTGGACTTTACGCCGCCAACCATTGGACTTATGCTGCCAAGACTCCCGCTTGGACTTTACGCCGCTAATATCAAACCCCTTGGACTTCTCAAATGCTAAGACTTAAGCTTGGACTTTCCCTTGCCAACCCATGTTGGACTTTCCTTGCCAAGACCCATGCTTTGACTTTTCCTTACCAAGACCCATGCTTGGACTTTACATGTCAATTACTCAAGACTTGGACTTTCCATGACATGGTCAACCCCAGTTAACCATCAAAATTCCCCTCGAGTCAAACTCGAGTCCGGTCAATCATGACCCGGGTCGATTGCACCAACAATCTCCCCAAAATATTATCAGACATCAATGTCAAACATCAATGTCAAACCTTCATATCAAACATCAAAACATCTCTCGAGTCAAACTCAAGTCCGGTCAATCGTGACCTGGGCTGATTGCACCGACAATCTCTCCCTTTTTGATGTTTGACAAAAATACATACCTTTGAGTTAAAACACTAACTCAAATCTTCTTACAAATTATCCCAAATTAGTGATCCCATAATTTCTCCCAAACATTCTCCCCAAACATTCTTCCCCTTTTTGACTAACATCAAAAAGATTTTCTCCAAGGCGGTCAATGTCTCATGTCCCAATGAGATCTTATAATCTCCCCCTTGGTCCAAAAATACCTAGGATGCCTACAATCTTCCTAGTGATAAATCCCATATCACTTAAGAGAGGCAATCCTACAAACTCTCCCAATTTCCAAATTGGGTATCTCAAAATTCCCATTTCCCCCTTATGAGGAAAAATATCATCCATTATCCCATGATGGATACCTCCCCCTAAAGGCTTGCTCCCCCTTGACCATTGCACCAATAATATCCTTGGGAAGTCCCTAAGCCAATAGGAACTTTAAACCATCAAAAATAAGGTTCAAAGTTCAACATTGAACTTTCCAACCCCTTAAATTTTATAAATCACCCTAACAACTCTCCTAATCCGTATCCAATGGGTTTTCACCCTTTATAATGCTTCCCAAAGCATATCCTAGGGTTAGAAGTGGTTAGGAAACTTTACCGTAGCTGAACACGGGCTAAACAACCTTATTTTTCCCGAAATCAGCCTGGCAGTCGACTCTATTAGAGATCAGTCGATTGCCAACAAGGGCAGTCGACTGATAACTGAAAAATCAGAATTTCAATTATCAGAAATGAAATTCGGAAAGGTATAAGTAATTCTATGTATATTGAAAAATTATGAAAATTCATACGTATATTACTTATAAGCAATACAATGGGTGAAAAATATTAAAAAAATATTTTACCCATAAAATAGTGAAATTGACACAATGTTCAAAAATGAAGAAGGACTTCAATATTTGAGCTCACTTTGTATCAACTTCATCAATGGTGATTGCTATCAAAAGATAAACTTCACCAAGGTTTTCTAAAATAATTTTAAAATATTTTTAAAAACCTATATTGGATCATATTCCTTGGGTTTAATGTACATGACTTGTACACTAGCTTTCCCAATGATCCACCATTAAGATAAGATGAGTTTTAGTTCATCTAGATACAAAAGTTATGTACCTTGAACTTAACTCATATCCTAGTAGCTCACATGTATCTAGAGTGTATAAATACACATACATGTCAATTTAGATGTGAGATGTGAGTTTTGGTTTATCTTAAACTAAAGCCTCATGCATTTTCTAAGATAACACTACTTGATTCCCTTATAAATGAGACTTCAAGTCATGCCATAGTCCTTAAATCAATTTTAATCAAATTAAATGCATGAATGATTATGACATTAATGATGATATAAATAAACACATGCTCATAATCATGATGTCATGGTATAAGATGGAATTTAGGCATACATGACATTAACACCTAAATCGTAAACATGATTATGACATATTAAATGATTAAAAATAAATATGATGTCATGACATGTTATATGACAAACAAAGCATGACAAATAACATGTATAGGTATCATAATACCTAAATTTTAATATTTGTTTCCATTTGATATAATTAAGTATATTTGGCTATATTACCCAAATTTCCCAAGTGTGTCAAAACCCCAAAATGTCACACTAAGACCTCTAAACCTAAGTTGTGCCAGTTTAATTGATTTTTCATAATTCCAAAAATATATTGGCACATCCTAAAATCTTTTAGGATTATAATTCAAACCTATTTCCAAGGTATCCATAACCTTGAAAATTACCTAAAGTGTCACCTTTACCATGGTTAGGTTAACTACCCATCCATTTAAAGTTGGCACACCTAAACCCATCTAGCGTGAATCGATCACGCTCTTAGGAATCCAAAACCTATTTGAGCTTCTAGGATTTACTAGGTATTCCTTATGGATGACCTCCCTAAATACCTTCCTAATGAGCCTTCTAGGCTTGTTAGCCTTGGTCATTGTGGTCTTGCCTAGGTTAACCTTAGGGATTGCCTCCCTAGTAACCTTCTTAGTGGTCTTCCTAGGTTTTATGGAAACCTTGGCCACTAAGCACCTACCTTGGTCAACCTTAGGGATGACTTCCCTATTGACCTTGGTCTTCCTAGACCTAGGTTTAGTTCCATAATTAAATGGAACATTATGATAATTCACCTTAGGCTTAAGTTTGTAACTCAAACCTTTCTTGCCCTTGATTGACTCTTGTCTCCTATGCCCTAGGTTTTGACTTTGACTTCTAGACCATAGAGTTTGACCATTTGACCTTTGCATTTGATTTGTTATTTTTGCAAGGGTCTTTTCAAGTTTCTCAAGCCTTGACCTCAAGGCTTGATTTTCCAACTCTAATTGCCCAATTTTTGAATCTTGATTTAATCTTTGGGCATTGTTCTTTCTAGGCATATGCCTAGTCCATTTGGGGTTAAAACCTAGGTGGTCTTCTATTTTCTTGATAGATTCCCTAGGTAAGGTTTTTCTAGGGACATTAGTCCCAAATTTCTCCTTAGTTTCAAAATGAACATTCTTAGCTCCTAGGCAAAAATATTTATGTTTTCTAGCATGCTTTTCATTTACAATAGCAAGATTGTTAAAATTATTCCTAGCATGCTTTTTGACATTTAAATTAGAACTAGAAGGTGCATTAAAATATACCTTAGAGTTTGCCATAGAGGCTCCCCCTACTTGTGATGCTCCTTCCTTATCTTTGATTTCCTTCTTCCTAGGGCATTGACTTCTATAGTACCCCTTCTTATGGCACTTGAAGCATACTATGAGCTCCTTGGTCTTCTTGGTGGGGACACCGACATCCTTTGACTTTTCTTGACTTTTAGGTGTCGGTGGACTTTTCTTGACCTTCTTTGGGCACTTACTCTTATAGTGCCCAATCTCCCTACACTCAAAACACATTATATGAATTTTATTTTGAAACGATGTGTTTGAGTTACCTAGGTTGGTGGTGAGGGTCTCTTGAGCTTGCTCTTCTTCTCGATCGGATGTAGATGATTCTTCTTGTTGCTCCGGTGTTGAGGATGTCCTAATCTCCTCCCCTTCAATCCTAGAGGTAGAGGCTTCTTCCACCGATCCGGAAGTTGACTCCTCTTCAACTTCCAAATCCTCACTTGCTTGTGAGGATGAGGATTCATCTTCGGCCTCCTCTTCTTGAGCCGGTAATGGGTCTTCATGGAGCTTGGCCAATTCACTCCAAAGCTCCTTGGCATCCATGCAATCCCGTAGGCTACACTCGATATCATTAGGAATTAGATCAAAAATAAATTTTACTACCTTCTTATTTTTATCAAATTGTTGGAGTTGCTCCTCGGTCCATCTCTTCTTCTTGAGGAAGCCTCCCTTTGGTCATCTTAGATATTCAAATCCTTCCATTAAGATGGACCATTCCTCAAAATTCCTCATCATCAAAAAATCTTCAATCCTTGCCTTCCATTGGTTGAAGCCCTCTCGTCCATAGAAAGCATACGGGACCAGTGTATTGATGTCCCACCCAAGTTGTTCTTCAACTTCCATCTTTCCCTCTAGTGTCTTTGCTTCTGGCTGTTAGTCTGTAGAAGAGCCCCGGGCTCTGATACCAATTGTTGGGGATTCGGTGACCACTAGAGGGGGTTAATAGTGCATTTCGATGCGTCGATGGATTATGATCGTGTTTGTCTTTACGAGTCGTGTTAGTGCAGCGAAATATATAGCAACAACAAAATAAGACAAACACAATTCACAACATGAAATATAATGTGGTTCAGAACCGAATGGTTCATACTCTACGGATCGGGCTCTAAAAGCCCTAGCAATGCAAACACGCACTACTAATCACAATGACTCCTTCTCAGAATAATCCGGAGGTGGAGAAACCTCGTACAATAGCTCTTACAATAGTAAGAAACAAATACAAGCAAGATACAAATGAAATACACAACAAGTAAAAAAAACAACACTTTACAATTTCTCTTTTGATTGCTTGCTTTGTGGTTGCTTGAAATGCACTTGGAGACCCCTAATTTGCAGCAGCAAATCGCCCCAAAACTCCTCAAGAACCGGTTGCAAAATTCTTCTCCACGAGCTTCCTTTATAGTTGCTGCCTGGGCTGGATTTTGCCTATCAGTCGACTGCTTGGGACCATCAGTCGACTGATGACACTATGCTGTGAGACAACAGTGAAATCCATGCTAGAAAAATCTAACGGATAGGACATCAGTTGACTGATCGAGCCTTCACTCGACTGCTAACCCCAGCAGTCGAGTCCAACTCCATTATGTGCCCGAAATACCGAGCACCAGTCGACTGATCACAAGATCAGTCGATTGCTCAGTTCAATAGTCGACTGACCACCTCTGGTAGTCAACTGCTAGGGCACTCCCCGCAATCAAACCCTAGTTGACTCACACCAGTCGACTGCCACATGGTACCAGTCGACTGATACACCTCAAACATGAGATTTTAACCTTAAACATGAGGTTTTACCCAAGTATGGTGCCCCCATACTTGCTAGACCACATGTAGCCTAGACCTAAGCTTTCTAGCCACCTCCATCAACCTCGCGCCTATCGGATCCCTCCAAGTCATCCATGACTTGTTCATCCATACGTTAGCCTTCAGGTGCTTCCATCAGCTATGTCATGCTAACGGTGTCTATGTTAGTGCCTATAAGATTCACATATCTCCATAATGGTATGATATTGTCCACTTTGGGCCTAAGCCCTCATGGTTTTGTTTTTTGGTTTTTACCAAAAATGCCTCATATCAATAGAGATATCTTTTCATCTTATAAGCACATGATCTTTTCCATGTCTTACCAATGTGAGACTTTGATTGTATTCCCAATACTCCAACAATCCCCCCTCAAACGAAGGACCACATTGACCCCCCTCAAGCCTATCCGTCCTCGAAGGACATCCTCTGCTTGATGTCCGATCTTCAACCCACCAGGACTTCCTGCTAACTGTCTAGTCATCTTGACCCAACTGGACTTTCTGTTAATTGTTCGGTCCTCCCGACCCAATTGGACTTCCTGCCTGGTGTCTGGTTCTCTTGATCCGGACATGGGAGCTCAATTTCCTTCGTTCGAGGTTCATGGCTTGACATGGACCATAGCTTTGATACCAATAAAATTATCATGCCCCGAGGTAGACTCTGTCCGACCAACGGACGACACCCCCTTATGACAATTCCAATACATAACCAAAAAGACGTAGCCAACACATCACAAATGGAAATATATAACATCAATAGCGGAAGACAAATACAGATAAAGCTATAAACCCAACGGTAGTGCATACCGATATATCCATCCACAAGTAAACCAAATCCCACAATGGATCCATAACGGAAATCACAATTATTACAAGTAACCCATAATACCTTCAACAATAGAAACAAAGTCCATATCAAGATGCATACGATATGAAAACAAGATCCTCAGAAAAGTGATGGGATGGGATCACGTGGCGATGCTCCAAGTCCGTGCCGAAATCTTCTATCTGCCACCTGGGCAACAAGAAACCCAAGGTTCGTGGTGGTGAGTATAAACTCAGGGGTAATATGTAGAAAGTGCATGAACAACATACAGGGTACAGAGATCTACAAGTATACATGTGAAGATCTACAGGTATGCAGCAAGAGTCCAACAGACATACAGTACTAAATGTAGTAACCAATAACCAAAAATACGGTCATACTCATAGCATACTCTATACTAATCAACTGACATGAAATAATGTACATACCTGACGGTCTGCAATCCACATGACCTATATCATCATGAACAGGTATACGATAACATAATCCAAATAGCATGCAATAATCTAACCCAATACATACTCATGATCAACACATACACAGCGGTATAAAATATGCAAAAGGCATGTAGCATGATGTACAATCATATGTAGCAAAAAAATGCAGCATCTCACAGGCATATGTAAAACATATCTCGAATACATGCATACATATATATATCAGCAATGCATATGCATGACCATGTCTGCGGACCCGTCCAACCATGACTCCAGAATGGCCAGGGTGGTACAACATGACTACTATCCCAACTCCAACTACCACTACTCTCGAGTGGCCGAGTTGGGTAGTATGACTTAGTAGCATATAAGCGTAAAAAGCTAACTACTCCAAGGGGTCCCTACTGCTAGCCACGCCATCCCTACCCATGAGTAGACGAGCACCACACACAGGACAACTGCACATTACACAACCACCGTCTATAGTGGATGAGTGCGCTAACTACCACTCTGTACAGTGGCCAAGTGTGCATTTCCAGCTACCACCATCTATAGTGGCGGAGCGCGACACATCCAATGCTCTTCCCTCAACTGCTACCACTATCCCGAGTGGCCGGGGAGGCAGGATGACTGACGACCTATCTCAACTACAAGGGAGATCCCAGTCGACAACATGCATACAATGTAATGATGCATAGCTCCACATACGTATCCTCACAATACTCCCTATCCCACGGGGAGTCCTGGTCAACCAAAAGTCAACTATGTAAGGTCTACCAATCCACAAAGCACTTTCTCTACCATACAGAGAGTCATACACAACTGACAGTCAACCATGCTAAGACCTCTAGTCCGTAGCGATATACTATCGATAATCCATATAACCATACACAGATACATGATCCATAATGGATATACAATCACGCTAGGACCTCCAGTCCATAGCCACATACTGACAACCACAAACTTATCTATGCACAGACAACAAGATCCACCATAGATGCACCATTGATATGTGTATGATATAACAATCGACTCTATAATCTAATCCATCACCTAACCCTAGTGATGTAACACAGTAACCCAATTTGAGGTCACAAAGATAACCTTAACCACATATACTTAATTGAACATCCATCAGCTAACATACAATAGGGTTTGTAGTTCATATCCATGATAATAAATGATGAAGTAACAGCAATATATCTCAAAGGTCAAGGCTAAGTACAAGCACATGATTAATTAAGAGTGGAGTCAAGGTAAAAGAATTCAGCATAAATCCAAATTCATGCACCAAATTCAGATCAAACTACTTGACCAGGATAGATATTACCCACCTGATACGAAGCTCGAATAATCCTCACGGTCGTGGACCTGCTTCGTATCCCAAACCTGCACAATAATAATAAATTATGATTAAGTACAAGTCTCCGATAATTATATGAACTAAACACTAATTCGTTCTATATTCACATCCTTCCCTCGTCTATGAGTTAAACTCAATTATCCCAATCTAATCCATCATAACCCAACTCATAATAAATCACTGCCATCCTCAAGATCAATTAAGGTAAATAGATCTAAACACACTTAATTCAAACTGCATACTTACATATCTAACCTCTCCACAATTCCACAGCACACTTCAAATGCCTCCCCAACACATTCTATAGCCGTGGCAACTCCATTCCAACAACAGATCGATCATCACTCACATTCTCCAATCATCTACAAAACCAATCAAAGAAAAACCTAATTAACAACTTCAATCCACTGATTACCCCCAAATCACAGCCGCCAATCTCTAATAATCCGAACACAAGCAGCTACAATTCCCAATCCATCGCATCAATCGACAAACACCACAAATTTGTAGCGATTACAGATAGCACAGCGAAAAGAAGAAATAGATTGGAACTTACCAACACCGAAAATCCTCCGATGCTGCTCCTCCCCTAATCCCCTACTCACCGAAGCCAATCCAAGCTCACACACTGTCCAAAACCTAGATTAATGCTCAATCGGTGAATCCACATCAAGATCTAAGGACCCACGATGAAATCTAACCCTAGACAAATGGATTACCTCGATTGGCAGCTCACTGCCACGATAACAGCACCGCCGACTCGTCGAGCAAAGAAATCCCTGACACCCCCAAGGCTAAGCACCTACCGACCTCTGGCCAAAGATCAGCTAATGCAGTGGCACTGTCAAGCTGCTCTCACTGGACGTCAACGAGCTAGAACCCGACGACGCGATCACACAGAAGAGAAGAGCGACACGGAGAAGAGCAGAAATGGAAGTCGCGATTGAGAAAGACGCGATCATTTTTTGGCTTTTAAACGTCGTTCGTTTTGGTTTAGGTGAACCGATCCAAGCAAATTTTAAGCCCAGCAAATTTAGCCCAATGGACTCAGCCCAACAGACTTAGCCCAAACCCAATCCTTAATCAATCTCTTGATTAAGCCCAATTACCTAATCAAACATAACCACTAATTAAACCCAATTAACCCACTAATTAAACCCAATTAATTAAAGGGGTTAATCCATATAATAATTTTTTTTTGTATTTTACATGTCATCATATTCATAGATGATATCTTGATATATTCTCGTTCTGAGGAGGAGCATGAGCACCATCTTCGGATTGTGTTGGAGACGTTGTGACGGGAGCATTTATATGCCAAGTTCAGTAAGTGCACTTTCTGGCTATCTTCTGTGGGTTTTCATGGACATGTGGTATTCAGCAGGGGTATTTTAGTTGATCCCCAGAAAATCGAAGCGATTACTAGTTGGGAGCAGCCAAAGTCAGTTCAGGAAGTCTGTAGTTTCCTTGGATTGGTTGGGTATTACCGTAGATTTGTGGAGGGATTTTCTCGTATAGCCACACCACTCACTCGCTTGACCCGGAAAGGGATCAAGTTTACTTGGTCAGAGGCTTGTCAGTCCAGTTTTCAGGAGCTTAAGCAGCGACTAGTTTCTGCACCTGTATTAGTGATTCCTTCTGGTTGAGATGGGATGGTACTATATACTGATGCTTCTTTCCAAGGATTGGGAGCAGTTCTGATATGCCTCCCGTCAGCTAAAGGATCACGAAAGAAATTATCCGATGCACTATCTGGAGTTAGCAGCCATTATTTTTGCGCTAAAGATATGGAGACATTATCTGTATGGGATTAATTTTGAGATCTATACTGACCATAAGAGCTTTAAATATCTTTTCACTCAGAAGGAATTGAATCTTAGACAGAGACGATGGATAGAATATCTGAAGGATTATGATTGCACCATTCAGTATCATCCGAGAAAAGCTAATGTAGTAGCAGATGCACTGAGCAGGAAGTCCCATGGGATTTAGACCAGTCATTTGACAGCAGTTACTGATCTAGTTTGACAGTTCTTAGAGTTGAGGTTGTCTGAATAGGGTCAAACATCCCGGGGAATATTGGTATCCATGGTTGGCCAGTCCGCTAGTATTGAGAGGATCAAGGAGGCACAAGCTAGTGATCAACATCTACAGTTCTTATGCAGAACCGTGGACTCAGGACGACAGGCAGATTTCTCGTGTGACGAGACTGGAGTCCTTCATTTTCGAGGAAGATTATGTGTTATGGACACACATCCGATTAAGGAGGAGTTATTACTATTAGTAATATATGAGAGATGTCCTAAGACAATCGCCTTATGTTTGAACCATTTATAAGATAAATGAAGATTCACTATTTGAGTATACATGTTTTCATGTATTTGATTAGATCTTAAACTCATTTACTGAATGTCCACGATACGATTCACAGCATGAGAGAATTTATGATTGGATTACAACTAGTGAGTATCTCTACATGTATAATTGTGATGTATCAGAATTATCCCTAGTCGATGAATTGATGGATTTGGACACCATCGATTCTGTCGAGACTAGCATGAGGTATACTCCTTGGTGTATCCAAGCAGCTGATTCTCACTGGCTGGAGACATTGTGATATTCGGAGTTAATCGTGGATGCTAGTTATGGTAAATAGTTCATTAGAGTGACCAGCCGTAAGACTTCATATGGTTCTCTACATATATAGATATGTCAATAAAGTTCTTACTGTAGCTTAAGTGCGATGTTCCTTTAACTTGCGGTATTCAAGTCATCTTGATCATAAAGACTTATGCTTTGACATCTTAAGCAAGCATCTCTGAGGAGATGTGGACCCGGGATGATTGGTTATAAGTCGAAGTGATCGAAGGTGTTTGAATAGCCTATAAAGGATTCACCACTCCTTGCGAGGAGATGTATACCCATGGCCTCTCGTCGGATTGTTACTAAAGTCTTTGGCCAAAGCATTACATGTTTAGAGTAAGGTACTCTTCGATACATGTGCAGTAACTAGAATTCGTAGGATGATAAAATGATACTTGGGCTAGGTGTGACGTAGTCAGCCTAGTAGGGACTGACACTATAGACCATGTCCTGAACCAAGTGGGTATAAGATGAGTGAAGGGAATGGGGCATGATTTATTTGAGCTGCTGAAGGGTTTCAGAAATAGTTCTGGATCAACCATTGATCTTTTCGATTAATTGAGGATCATGATGTACTACTAGGTGTCACTCATGATCGTTCTATAATTAATGGTTAATTATAGACGGCCAACATAAACCGAGAACCTATTTGGTCACACGCACAACGAGCGTAATCCGAAGAATTTAAAACGAGATTGAGAATGAGATTCTTAGACCGAGAGAAACTAGGTTTGGTTGGACCAAACATAGAGCGAGCATGAAATCGTTTCAGTCACAATGGAAGCATGGATGGGCCGTGTCTTATGAAGACATGATGGATGAACCAAATTAGTTTGGTTCTAATCCAATGGAGGAGAATAAACCAAAGGGGTTTGGTTTGTTTTAAATGAATGAACCAAAGTTGGTTCGGTTCGTTTTAACTTAAAATAAACCATCATGGTTTGGTTTATTTTAACTTAAATTAATGGATCAAGTTAACGGGCTTTTGGTTATCATCTGATAACCATTAAGAGAATTTGTTCTCTATAAAATAGGGATTAAGGGTTTTTGTTAAGCCGAATCCTTGCAACCCTAAGGTTGCCGCCCACCCCTCTCCCTCTTCTCCAAGTGGTCGGCGCCAACTTCTTGCCGTCGCCCACCACCGCCCAAAGCCCCTTGCCGACATCCAGCAACTGCCGTCCTCTCCTCTTGCCGACATCAAGCTACTGCCGGAGGAGCTCTGGTGATCTCCTTTGGGTCCGGCGACAAGGTGAGCTTCAACCTTCCTTATTTGTTCGACCCCTATTCCTCCTCCAAAGCTGTCCAATTTTCTAGACAGCTTGTTTTCTTCTTGTCGGAGCATCGTTTGGATGACGTTTGGAGCTCCGACAGCGGTAGCCTTGCCGGGGATTCGATCTCCGGTAATCCTCATAGGTGGAGGACGAAGGATTCGTCAAACGGTTGAGAATACCTCTCTGGAGAAGCGAGTTTTTGAGGACTCGTTTTGGATCCGCATTTTGATTCGGATCGTAATCTTCTCTCGATCACAATGTCTTCAACACGAGGCTAGTAACCCGTATGAAGATGAGGCTCGTGACTTTGTGAAGTCATCCCGAAGATACTCGGCGTGGATACGGATAGAGGCGATTCTAGCGAGGATCGCTCCGGTTGATGTCTTTCCCGCTGCACGTGATACGTCAGGTATACGTAGTATAAATTTCCTTTTATTGCAAAATTTGAATTTACGGTTATGTCTACACATGTTGTACTATGCATGCATGTGGTGTGTGTGTTGTAATAAATTAGATTTATTATTTTATTCCTTCCGTTGTGCACATGTTTACGAAACATGTTCGAACACACACTCGCCGCGGTGCCGGAAACCCAACAGTGGTATCAGAGCCCAGGTTGTGTTTCGACATAATCGTAAAATTATTTTGCGATAGTCATAATGGTATTTCTGAAAATTTTCTACTTTTGAAAAGTTAGAAGTATTTATGGAAATTTTTAATTTTGGAAAGTCTAGAAGTATTTATGGAAATCTTCTACTTTTGGAAAGTTGGAAGTATTTATGGAAATTGATATTTTCCATAAATAAAAATAATTGATTAGATTTGGAAATTTATTTCCTAATTTAATCTTGATTTGATTTGGGAAATCAAATCTTAAAAATATTTTATTTCCATAAGTAGTTTTGATGATTTAGGAAATTGATTTCCTAAATTGACTTTCCTTAATCAACTCTTTCCACAAATAAAATATGTGATTAGATTTGGAAATTTGTTTCCTAATTTAATCATGATTTGATTTGGAGAATCAAATCTTAAACATATTTTATTTTCATAAATACTTATGACATATAAGGAAATTTTATACATGACATAATTGTATGTCATGTAATTGCATTAGATGCATATCATTATGCCATGCGTGTCGTGACATGTAGATGTATGTCATGCCATGTAGATAATAGTTATTTGCATGCAAAGAGGATGAGACATAAAAACCCTTACTCAATATTAAAGCCTACACCTTCCATTAATATGGTTAGAACCAGAGTTCTGTTTCTTGTTTGGGTTGTTGGACTCTCTCCAAGCCCGGCTCGAACCCGAACATGTTCAAATCATGGAATAGTTTAATACTAATATGGTAAGAGTCAGAGGTTAATCGTTAGCTTTGGTTGTTGGACTCTCTCCAAGCCGGGCTAATTGGTTGAATGCACTCTAACCATATTAAAACTATGTCTTGATTAATGGGTTGGCTTTAACCTAGAGCATCGGCTTGTTGGACTCTCTCCAAGGTCGATGTGAAGGGAGGTGAAGTTGGGTGCTATGCATATGATGCATACTTGTTAATGAGTTAACAACCCGATGTATGTGTGAACATTCAATTAGTTCACACCTCATAAAGACTATGAATCCTTCTGAGAAGCATGAGCAGGGGACGGTGCTGTAAGTTGATTCCTCGAAGAAAGGTTCTAAGAGGAAGTCAAAGAAATAGCAGAAGGGGAAGAAAAAGGCTAAAAAGGAAGAACCAGCTCAAAAGGGCACTTGCCATCATTATGGCAAGGAGGGTCATTGGCGAAGAAATTGCAAGATTTATCTTGAGTTTGTGAAGAAGAATAAGGCATCGGATGCCCCATCTTCTTCAGATATTTTTGTTATTGATTGTCATTCTATTTCCTCAAACACTTGGGTATTGGATACTGGGTGTGACTCACATATATGTAATGACATACATGGGCTAAGGAATAGAAGAAGACTCGTCAAGGGAGAGTCAAATTTACGTGTTGGGAATGGAGCAAAGGTTGTTGCACTCGCCATCAGAACGTATTTATTGAAACTCCCTGCAGGACTTGTCTTAGAACTGGACAATTGCTTTTATGTTCCTTCGTTGATAAAGAACATCATTTCTATTTCTTGTTAAAATAGAAATGGGTACCATTTGACTTTTAGTAACAATTGTTGTTACATAACTTTGAATGGAGTTCTTTATGGGATTGGAACTTTAAGCAATGATATTTATACGTTAGACGTATCCAGTGACATTTTCAATATTGAAGCGAGCAACAAGTGTGCTCGAAAGGATAATCAATTAGACTCCCACATGTGGCACTGTTATCTTGGCCATGCAAGCAAGAAATGTATGTCCGAATTACACCGATGTGGAATTCTGAAATCGTTTGAATTGGATTCATACGATACATGTGAATCATGCTTAAAAGGCAAGATGACTAAGTTACCTTTTACAAGAAAAGGTGAATGAGTGGGAGAGTTGTTAGTTCTAATACATACTGATGTATGTGGACCTATGTCAACTCAAGCTTTAGGAGGTTATAGCTACTTCATTACCTTCACCGATGATCACTCACGGTTTGGGTATGTGTTCTTGATGAAACACAAGTCTGAAGCCTTTGAAAGGTTCAAAGAATTCAGAAATGAAGTAGAGAAACAACATGACAAGAGTATTAAAATACTTCGATCGGATTGAGGTGGTGAATACTTAAGTCAAGAGTTTCTTGATAATCTAAGAGACAATGGTATATTGTCTCAATGGACTCCGCCATACAAACCACAACATAATGGTGTATCTGAGAGGCGTAACCGGACCTTGTTGGACATGGTCAGGTCAATGATGAATCATGCGAATCTTCCCAAGTCCTTTTGGGACTATGCACTTCAGACAGCTGTTTACTTGTTAAACAGAATGCCAACCAAGGTAGTCTCTACTACTCCATATGAGATATGGAATAGTAAGAAACCTCATGTATCTTACTTGAAGATATGGGGTTGTCCTGCTTATGTGAAGCGAACTGTATCAGACAAATTGGATGCTAAGTCTGATAAATGTCTATTTATTGGATACCCTAAGAAAATAAGGGGTTACCAATTCTATCATCCTGTGGAAAAAAAGGTGTTTGTTTCAAGGCATGCTGTGTTTCTAGAGAAAGAGTTTTTCTTGTAAGAAAACAGTGGGAGTGTCGTCAAGCTTGAGGAGGCTCGAGAGACTCAAATAGACATTGATGAGATACCTGGTGAAACACAACAGTCGATAACTCATAGTGATGAGTAATCGGCTGGACCTATTGAAACACCACATCTTCGTAGATCTGGTAGAACACACAATATTTATGAGAGATATGGATTTCTCGTAAGTGAATCGAACGACGTGTTACTCATTGATGATGAGGAGCCTACCAGTTATGAAGAAGTTCTGACAAGTTCAGAAAGGGATAAGTGGCTTGAAGCCATGAAGTCGGAAATGGATTCCATGTATGAAAACCAAGTTTGGAACTTGGTTACCCACCTGAGAGCATAAAGCCTATAGGGTGCAAGTGGATTTTCAAGAAGAAAATCGACATGGATGGTAATGTGATTACCTATAAGGCTAGATTAGTGGAGAAAGGATATCGTCAAAAGCAAGGTGTTGATTATGAAGAAACCTATTCACCTGTAGCTATGCTTAAATCCATTCGGATGCTCCTGGCCATAGCGGCTCATTATGATTATGAGATATGACAGATGAATGTGAAAACAGCTTTCCTTAATGGAAACCTTCTCGAGGACGTGTATATGATACAGCCTGAGGGTTTCACATCGGTTGATAAAACCAAGGTATACAAATTGCGACGGTCCATATATGGATTGAAGCAAGCATCCAGGAGCTGGAATATCCGTTTTGATGAGACAATCAAAAGGTTTGATTTCTCACAAAATCCAGACGAACCTTGTGTGTACAAGAAGGTTAGTGGGAGTGCAGTCGTGTTCCTAGTATTATATGTCGATGACATATTACTTATAGGAGATGATGTTTCAGTCTTATAGTCAGTTAAGATTTGGTTATCCAAGACATTCTCCATGAAAGACCTGGGAGAAGCAACCTACATCCTCGGGATTAAGATCTATAGAGATAGATCGAAACGGTTGCTTGGTCTTTCACAGTCTACATATATAGACCGAGTGCTAAAGAGGTTTAGCATATCAGAATCCAAGAAAGGTTTCCTACCCATCAGGCATGAGATACACCTTTCGAAGTCTATGTGTCCGCGCATAGAAGACGAGAGGATTTGAATGAGTAAGTTTCCCTATGCATCCGCAATAGGATCTATCATGTATGTTATGTTATGTACGAGGCCCGATGTATCGTATGCTCTGAGTGTCACGAGTAGATACCAGTCTGATCCAGGAATGGATCATTGGGTGGCTGTTAAGACAATCCTTAAGTACTTAAGAAGAACTAAGGATGTGTTCCTAATATATGGAGAAGGGCACATGGTGATACGCGGGTATACGGATGTCAGCTTCAAGACAAACAAGGATGATTCCAGGTCTCAGTCTGGATACGTGTTCACCTTGAATGGGGGCGCAGTGAGTTGGAAAAGTTATAAACAAGACACTGTAGCGTATTCTACCACTGAAGCAGAATACATTGCAGCTTCGGAAGCAACAAAGGAAGCGGTTTGGATCAAGAAGTTCATTTACGAACTTAGTGTGATTCCAGCCATTGTTGAAGCAATACTGGTCTACTGCGACAACAATGGAGCTATTGCACAGGCGAAAGAGCCAAGGTCTCATCAACGATCCAAATATGTGTTTCGCCGCTATCATCTGATCAGAGAGATCATCAGTAGGAAGGAAATACAAATCGAGAAAATACCCACTGAAAGGAACTTAGCGGATCCTTTGACTAAGGCATTACCTCAAAGTAAGTTTGAGGGTCATGTTAGAGCTTATGGTATTGAATATCATAGCGATTGACATTAGGCAAAGTGGGAGTTTGTTAGTAATATATGAGAGATGTCCTAAGACAATCGCCTTATGTTTTAACCATTTATATGATAAATGAAGATTCACTATTTGAGTATACATGTTTTCATGTATTTGATTAGATCTTAAACTCATTTACTGAATGTCCACGATACGATTCATAGCATGAGAGAATTTGTGATTGGATCACAACTAGTGAGTATCTCTAAATGTGTAATTGTGATGTATCGGAATTATCCCTAGTCGATGAATTGATGGATTTGGACACCATCGATTCTGTCGAGACTAGCACGAGGTATACTCCTTGGTGTATCCAAGCGGTGATTCTCCAGGTGGAGACATTGTGATGTCCGGAGTTAATCGTGGATGCTAGTTATGGTAACTAGTTCATTGGAGTGACCAGCCGTAAGACTTCATATGGTTCTCTGCATATATAGATATGTCAATGAAGTTCTTACTGTAGCTTAAGTGTGATGTTCCTTTGACTTGCGGTATTCAAGTCATCTTGATCATAAAGACTTATGCTTTGACATCTTAATCAAGCATCTCTGAGGAGATGTGGACCCGGGATGATTGGGTATAAGTCGAAGTGATCGAAGGTGTTTGAATAGGCTATAAAGGATTCACCACTCCTTGCAAGGAAATGTATACCCATGGCCTCTCGTCGGATTGTTACTAAAGTCTTTGGCCAAAGCATTATATGTTTAGAGTAAGGTACTCTTCGATACATGTGCAGTAACTAGAATCCGTAGGATGAGGAAATGATACTTGGGCTAGGTGTGACGTAGTCAGCCTAGTGGGGACTGACACTATAGACCATATCCTGAACCAAGTAGGTATAAGATGAGTGAAGGGAATGAGGCACGATTCATTCGAGCTGCTGAAGGGTTTCAGAAATAGTTCTGGATCAACCATTAATCTTTTCGATTAATTGGGGATCATGATATACTACTAGGTGCCACTCATGATCGTTCTATAATTAATGGTTAATTATAGATGGCCAACATAAACCGAGAACCTATTTGGTCACACGCACAACGAGCGTAATCCGAAGGATTTAAAATGAGCTTGAGAATGAAATTCTCAGACCGAGAGAAACTAGGTTTGGTTGGACCAAACATGGAGCGAGCATGAAATCGTTTTAGTCGCAATGGAAGCGTGGATGGGTCGTGTCTTATGAAGACATGATGGATGAACCAAATTGGTTTGGTTCTAATCCAATGGAGGAGAATAAACCAAAGAGGTTTGGTTTGTTTTAAACGAATGAACCAAAGTTGGTTCGGTTCGTTTTAACTTAAAATAAACCATCATGGTTTGGTTTATTTTAACTTAAATTAATGGAGCGGGTTAACGGGCTTTTGGTTACGATCCGATAACCATTAAGAGAATTTGTTCTCTATAAAATAGGGCTTAAGGGTTTTTGTTAAGCCGAATCCTTGCAACCCTAAGGTTGCCGCCCACCCCTCTCCCTCTTCTCCAAGTGGTCGGTGCCAACTTCTTGCCGCCACCCACCACCGTCCAAAGCCCCTTGCCGGCATCCAGCAGCTATCGTCCTCTCCTCTTACCGGCGTCAAGCTGTTGCTGGAGGAGCTCTGGTGATCTCCTTTGGGTCCGGCGACAAGGTGAGCTTCAACCTTCCTTATTTGGCCGACCCCTATTCCTCCACCAAAGCTGTCCAGTTTTCTGAACAGCTTGTTTCCTTCTTGTCGGAGTGTCGTTTGGAAGACGTTTGGAGCTCCGACAGTGGTAGCCTTGCCGGGGATTCGATCTCCGATAATCCTCATAGGTGGAGGACGAAGGATTCGTCAAACGGTTGACGAATACCTCTCCGGAGAAGCGAGTTTTTGAGGACTCATTTTGGATCCGAATTTTGATTCGGATCGTGATCTTCTCTCGATCACATCGTCTTCAACACAAGGCTAGTAACCCGTATGAAGACAAGGCTCGTGACTTTGTGAAGTCATCCCGAAGATACTCGGCGTGGATACGGATAGAGGCGATTCTAGCGAGGATCGCTCCGGTTGATGCCTTTCCCACTGCACGTGATACGTCAGGTATACGTAGTATAAATTTCCTTTTATTGCAAAATTTGAATTTACGGTTATGTCTACACATGTTGTACTATGCATGTGTGTGGTGTGTGTGTTGTAATAAATTAGATTTATTATTTTATTCCTTCCGTTGTGCACATGTTTATGAAACATGTTCGAACACACACTCGCCGCGGTGTCGGAAACCCAACAATTATGAGAGGCACATCATTCGAGATTTGCTACACATCCTGGTGGTACCCGGATGTATCAAGATTTTAGGCATTCATACTGGTGGGACGGTATGAAGAGGGATATTGCAGATTTCGCCATTCGATGTTTGGTTTGCCAGCAGGTAAAGGCTGAACATCAGAAACCCGTTGGAATGTTGTAGAAAATCCCAATTCCGGAATGGAAGTGGGAACATATCACGATGGATTTCATTACAGGATTGCCCAGAACTCGTAAAGGACATGATGCGATTTGGGTGATTGTGGACCGGTTAACCAAATCCGTTCATTTCCTTCCGATTCGTGAGACACACCCATTGGATCGACTGGCAGAGCTATATTGTAGAGAGATTGTCAGACTGCATGGAGTGCCCTTGAGTATCATATCTGATAGAGATCCACGATTTACTTCATGATTCTAGCAGAGTCTTCAGCAGGCTATGGGCACCGAGCTTCGTCTTAGTACAACATTTCATCCACAGACAGATGGACAGTCTAAGCGTACTATTCAAACTTTAGAGGACTTATTGAGATCTTGCGTCATGGATTTTGGAGGCAGTTGGGAGGATCACGTCCACTTAGTGGAGTTTGCGTATAATAATAGTTATCACTCCTCTATTCAGATGGCTCCCTATGAGGCTTTGTACGGTCGACCCTGCAGATCTCCAGTATTGTAAGAGGATGTTGGGGAGCGACAGTTATTGGGCCCTTAGAATATTCAGCACGATGCTGAGTTGGTTCGTGTTATCAGACGACGATTGTCAGAGGCACAAGATAGATAGAAAAGTTATGTGGATTGGAGGCGAAGACCTCTGGAGTTTTTCGTAGGGGATCATGTGTTCCTGCATGTATCGCCTACAAAAGGAGTCAAGAGATTCAGAATTAAAGGAAAGTTAGCACCATGTTACATTGGGCCATTCGAGATATTGGAGTGGATTGAGGGTGTAGCATACCGGTTGGCTCTACCTCCGACTCTTGTGGGCGTTCATAATGTATTTCATGTTTCTATGCTGAGGAAATACGTACCACATCCTGCTCATGTTCTGACAGAGGTGCCGATTCCACTCCAGCCTAATGCGACATATGAGGAGATTCTAGTGCGGATTCTTGGTCGCAAAGAGTGTCAGCTACGGAACAAAACCATCCGTCTTGTAAAGGTTAGATGGTAGCATCATACGGATGAGGAGGCTACATGGGAGCTGGAGGATACCATCCGAGCTCGATACCCTCACCTGTTCACATGAGGTATATAGTAGTTCAAGAAATTTCTTGAGTTGATTAGTGCAATTAAGTACGGAAATTTGGGGACCAAATTTTACTAAGTGGGAAAGAATGTAAAATACAAAAAAGAAAATTATTATTATATGGATTAACCCCTTTAATTAATTGAGTTTAATTAGTGGGTTAATTGGGTTTAATTAGTGGTTAGGTTTGATTAGGTAATTGGGCTTAATCAAGGGATTGATTAAGGATTGGGTTTGGGCTGAGTCTGTTAGGCTGAGTCCATTGGGCCGAATTTGCTGGGCTTGAAATTGGCTTGGACCGGTTCACCTGAACCAAAATGAACGGCATTTAAAAGTCGAAAAATGATCGCGTCTTTCTTAATTGCGACTTTCATTTATGCTCTTCTCCACGTCGCTCTTCTCTTCTCTGGATCTCGTTCCGCCAAGATTCGATGAGAGCAAATCAGCCGCCGCATTAGCTGATCTCCGGTCGGAGGTTAGTAGGTGCTTAGCCTTGGGGGTGTCAGCGATTTCTTCACTCGACGGGTCGGCGGTGTTGTTGTCGTGGCAACGAGCTGCCAATCGAGGTAATCTATTTGTCTAGGGTTAGATTTCATCGTGGGTTCCTTAGATCTTGCTGTGGATTTACCAATTGAGCATCAATTTGGGTTTTGCATAGTGTGTGAGCTTGGATTGGCTTCGGTGAGCAGGGGATTAGGGGAGGAGCAGCGTCGAAGGATTTTTGGTGTTGGTAAGTTTCGATCTATTTCTTCTTTTCCCTGTACTATCTGTAATCGCTACAAATTTGTGGTGTTTGTCGATTGATGCGATGGATTAGGAATTGTAGCTGCTTGTGTTCGGATTATTAGAGATTGGCAGTTGTGATTTAGGGGTAATCAGTGGATTGAAGTTGTTAATTAGGTTTTCCTTTGATTGGTTTTGTAGATGATTGGAGAATGTGAGTGATGATCGATCTGTTGTTACAATGGAGTTGCCACGGCTGTAGAATGTGTTGAGGAGGCATTTGAAGTGAGCTGTGGAATTGTGGAGAGGTTAGATCTGTAAGTATGCAGTTTGAATTAAGTGTGTTTAGATCTATTTACCTTAATTGATCTTGAGGATGGCGGTGATTTATTATGAGTTGGGTTATGATGGATTAGATTGGGATAATCGAGTTTAACTCATAGACAAGGGAAGGGTGCAAATATAGAACGAATTAGTGTTTAGTTCGTATAATTATCGGAGACTTGTACTTAATCATAATTTGTTATTATTGTGCAGGTTTGGGATACAAGCAGGTCCATGACCGTGAGGATTATTTGAGCTTCATATCAGGTGGGTAATATCTACCCTGGTCAGGTAGTTTGATCTGAATCTAGTGCATGAATTTGGATTTATGCTGAATTCTTTTACATTGACTCCACTCTTAATTAATCATTTGCATGTATGTAGCCTTGACCTTTGAGATATATTGTTGTTACTTTATCGTTTATCTATCACGGATATGAACTACAAATCCTATTGTGTGTTAGTTGATGGATGTTCAGTTAAGTATATATGGTTAGGGTTATCTTTGTGACCTCAGATTGGGTTACTGTGTTACATCACTAGGGTTAAGTGATGGATTAGATTATGGAGTCGATTGTTATATCATACACATATCAGTGGTGCATCTTGTACGATCGATGAAGTGTGGATGTGGCCGGCTAGAGGGGGTGAATAGCCCTCTTTTGTTCGATGACGTAATTTGCTTGTCTACAAATATAATTAGCGCAACGGAAAACAAAACTAAACAAGCAAATCAAAGCAACAAGAATAAAACCAATGCTAACACCAAGTCGTAACGTGGTTCACGGCTACGCCGCTAATCCACGATTTCGATTCGTCCAAGGTGAATCACTCCTTTTACAAATCCACTAGATCTCTCTTTTGCACCAAGCTAGGTGGAGGTAACCTCTTTACAATCCCTCTTCTTACAATAGAATGGAATAATAGCAAGTAAGAAGAGTGGGAATACTTTAGGGCACTTTGGGAGCAGATTAGAGCATGAACATTAGACCCCCAAATCCCCACACCCTTCCTCTTTATAGAGGAAGGGGGTTTCTTCCCGTTGACATAGGAGCAGTCGACTGATGTCCCTATCAGTCGACTGGTCCTGTAGCCGTTGCCCAATAACGGCTACTTTCCACGTTGGATTTCATCCAATGGTACCGACATCAGTCGACAGATATTGCCATCAGTCGACTGATGCTTGATTAGTCGAGTGCTCGCGAGCTCGACTCTATTCTGTGCCTGAAACACTTGCTACCAGTCGACTGATGCCTTCATCACCGATCGGTCTCGCGATCATGATCGCCAATCCATAGCTGATCGGGCACTGAACCGACTCGAACACTAGTCAAGTCACAGTCGACTTAGAGTAGTCGACTACCATGTTATGGTAGTCCACTAATGTCGGGAAATCCCATCCGACACTTAACCAAATGGCCAAGTTTCACCTAATAGCGCTACCCCTTCCCGAGTTACATTTGCTCACTCTCATCCCTCGGAGTCCCTCGCCTTTGAAGTTATCTTCGTCCGGCCATGTCCCTCGGATGCGCCAAGCGCACGACTCTGCAGCGCCATCCTTCGCATCTCACCCTGAAGTCTACTTCCTCCGGCTTCAGTCCAAGCTCCTCGTCCGGCGGTCCCTCGGATGCTCCAAGCGCACGACTTCTGCAAAGCCATCCTTCACCGACTCAAGGACCGAGTCATGAGAGGTGAAACTCGCCAAGGCTCTATGTGCGAATTACTAAGCCCTGCAAGACTCCAACGCACATATCAAATCATAATAACAATCTAACTTAAACCCTTTGTCACACACATCAAAACCTTATCATGGCAAGAGATTTCCCTAACAATCTCTCCCTTTTTGATGTGTGGCAATCCGTTTAAGTTAGGTAAAATATTTGATAAACTATTAAGGAAAGAAAGCATGTAAATAACATGATTAGCAACTCTCCCCCTTAATACATGAAACTCCCCCTAAATATATCCCCCCTTACTTAAACAAATATATTTCTCCCCCTTTGACACCATAAAAAATAATTAACAAAGTTTATACAGCATGACATCAAGTCTAGAGAGAAACAAAAACCAAAGCATGCCTTAAAATTGGATAAAAGAAATTACTGGGCATGTTATCAGGCTACCAGTCGACTGATTCAGACTACCAGTCGACTGACACATGTATTTCGGGTTTTTCAGGTTTTCAGGGTGGATTTCAGAAATGCATTAGAAAATCTATAAAATTCAAAAAATCATGAAATTTGGGGAACATATTTCTTGTAAGTATATTTATCAATGAAAAATAGTCGTCCATGAAAAAATATTATATTTTTAAGTATTTGCCAAAAATCCAAAAGTTTCAAAAGTAACTAGGTTTTTGATCAAGTTTGTATCCATTTTAACACCTATTTTTGCTTTGGATTGTTTCAAAACATGAATACACAGATTTTAAAGTAAGAAATTGTTTTGAAAACATATGAAATATCCAACCATGATCTTTGGGCAATATGTCTATGAATTAAACATAAGCCTTCCCCATGATTGGTCTATTATTTCTATTTTGATACTTTAAATGACCATCTAAATGCCATAGGCATTAGTGGACATTTGTATCATCCTATCATCTCACCCATGCTATGTTTTCAATCAAGGTAGCCTATGGTGAGTGTGAGATGTATCTTAAAGGTATTTGTATACACTTAACCATTATTTTCATGCAATTCTATACAAGGTTAAGTATCATCCTAACATCCCACATGATCATAAAGACATGTATGAATTAATTTTACATTATGATCATGAAACAAGTGTATTCATCAAATTGTGATCATGCATTAGGTATGAAACATGATAATAAGTCAAATATCACCTAAAGCATGATTTATCTATTTATAGGTGCATTATCATCACCTAACACTATTTCAAAAATATTGTCCCGCCATCCTAAGTCAACCAAAAATATGATATAGATAAATTCCATATGGTTGACTATCCTGGGGTTTTCTTAACCCTTAAGGATGGATTTTGGAACCCAATATAAATTCTTGCCTATGGGGTTCACTAAAAATTCTTTAGGGATCCATTTTCTAGCTATTACCTTCTTTTTATCTTGACCCCTAGCAATTAGACATTTATAGGCCTTTTCATTTTTCTTTTCCTTATATCCTAGGCCTTTCTTATTGAAACTTGCTCTTTGGCTCCCTATGATCATGTTCAATGTATTTGAGCCAATTGTAAATTTTTCTAGGGCCTTGTTCAAATAATCTACCTTTTCCCTTAAAGCCCTATTTTCTTCCATACATGCATCACTTACATCTAATGGCATATAAAGATCATGTGAGCATGCATCATCATGACTAGAAGAAGTATTTTCATTAATATTTAAGCATGCTTTTTCTAATTTTTCTTCTAAGTCCTTAATTTGATCAAGCATGCTCTTGTTCTTTTTCTTGGCTCTAAATAAATCCTTAGTAAGACTAGAAATCATGGAAACTATCTTATGGGGTGAGAGATTCGTTACCATAGTCTCCATGTCTTCTTCTTCTTCGTGTTGGTGCAACAATGCTCCAAGCATTTATATATATTTTGATGTTTGGATAATCATCTAAGTTAGGCAATGTCTTGTGATCTAATTGCGAATATGTTTAAGTGACAGGGAAATCCAAGGATGAAGCTTTGGTAAAAGAGAAGTCCAAGTATGATCTTGGCAAGGAAAGTCCAAGGGACGGACTTGGCAGCATAAGACCAAGCTTGTAGTCTTGGCAGCGTAAAGTCCAAAGTGAACCTTGGCAAAGGAAGACCAAGTATGATCTTGGCAAGGAAAGTCCAAGGGATGGACTTGGCAGCGTAAGACCAAGCTTGTAGTCTTGGCAGCATAAAGTCCAAGTGAACCTTGGCAAAGGAAGTCCAAAGTAAGGTCTTGGCAGCATAAGTCCAAGCTTGGAGTCTTGGCGGCGTAAAGTCCAAGCATTTGGCAACCCAAGACATGACGAGGCCGAAGGAAACTCTTGAAGGCAGGCGCAAGGCTGAAGGAAGAGTTAGAAGGTCAAGTCTAGGTCTAGGGTGTAAAATCAAGTGTAAATTACTCACACTTGATAAGTATCAGTCGACTGATACGATGTATCAGTCGACTGGTCAGGTGCTCGACTGAGTCAGGTTGAAACCCTGACCATCAGTCGACTGCTTTGACAGTGGCAGTCGACTGATCAACGCAAAAATGAGCACAGAATGTAGTCGCACTCGACTGCGGCCTGCGATCACTCGACTGATCACTTCATCAGTCGACTGATGAAGGGATCAGTCGACTGATCACCTGGCCATTGGAAATTATGGCTATGAATCTCCGCAGAGATCTCGGTTCAGAAGCCGTTGGCTTTGGTGGCAGTCGACTGATGGTAAACATCAGTCGACTGATCGAGGCCCAACGGGAAAAACATCCCCTCTTCTATAAAAAGGGGCCTTGGGGAGCTTGGTGAAGCTAGTGCTCTCATTCCTAACTACACCCTCGTGCTCACCAAGCTTTCTCAAGTATTTTAGCAATTCAAAACCTCCTCTTCTCTAGTTCTTAATCATCCATCATTGTAAAGAAGAGGAGAGCATTGTAAGAAAGGTTTCTCCACCTTGGTTCATCCAAAGGAGAATATAGTGAATCTTGGCTAGGACTAATCCACCTTACGGATTGCCGTGGAGTAGGAGCGTCATCTCCGAACCACGTACATCGAGTGTTAGCGTTGCTTTCATCGTTTTCTTACTTGTATTCTTATTCATATTTGTATTGCTTTCGCTAACTTGCTTGTAGAAATGAAGAAAGGCTAATCACCCCCCCCCTCTAGGCGTTACAAAGATCCTAACAAGTGGTATCAGAGCCCGGATAACTTGGAAGATCTCACCATCAACCAAGGCATCAATGGCTCTTCAAGAGGGATATAGCACCGCCAAGCCACCGCTCTTCGATGGGAGTCATTTTGCGTATTGGAAAGGTAGGATGAAGTACTATCTAATGAGTAATATTGAAATTTGGCATAGCATTGTAGATGGCTTCGAGGAACCGGTGGATGAACATAGAAATCCTATTCCAAGCAAGGATTGGACAAGGGAAATAAATAAGAAATTTGAATCAAATGCAAAGGCGGTACTCACCATTCAATGTGGCATTACCATGGAGCAACTCAACAAGGTGGGGCCTTTCGAATCCGCCAAGGAGTTATGGGAAAAGCTCATTGAGATAAATGAAGGTTCCAAGGAGTCAAAGAGGGCCAAGAAGGACCTACTAATTGGACAACTTCAAGCCTTCCAAATGAAGATGCATGAAACCGTAAGCCAAATGCATGGAAGGTTCAAGGAGATTGTAAATGGACTTCACATCATAGGTGAGCGAGTTGACAATCGGGACTTGGTAAGATACATACTTCAAGCATTTCCTAGAAATTCTTTATGGACTTCTATAGTTGATGCCATTAAGGTAACTAGGGATCTTTCTCAAATTAAGATTGATGAATTATTTTGTGAGTTTGAATTACATGAGCAAACTAACATGTCCTCTAAGGAAAAGGGTTTAGCTCTATTTGTTGAAAAGAAGGAAAAGAAGAAGAAGGAAAGAAAAGAAGCATCATCATCATCCGAATCGGAGCATGACTCAAGTAGTGATGAAGACTCATCTAGTGAGATGGCAAATTTTGTCAAGAAGCTCTATAGGAAATCAAAGGAGTTTAAGAGTAGAGAAGCAAGGAAGGGGTCTCATTCTTCAAAAGGTAAGTTTAGTGGTAATTCAAGTTTCAATAACAATGTGATTTGCCATGCTTGCAACAAGAAGGGGCACATAAAGCCAAATTGCCCGGAGCTAAAGAAGAAGGAGGAAAAAAAAAGAAAAAGAAGGATAAGAAGGAGAAGAAGAAGAAGGAAGCCATGGTGGCTCAAACCACATGGGACACACCAAGTGTTGAAGACTCCTCCTCCGATGATGAACTTTGCCACATCACACGCCATGTGGCACTCATGGCCCTAGGAGATGACTCGGGTACATCAAGCCAAGAAGACTCCTCAAGTGATGAATCGTCATCTAGTGACGATGAGGTAATGAACTCTCCCAAAGTTAAGATTCTTTATCAATCAATTGTTTATCTTAAAGAGGCTCTAGATAAGTCTAGATCTAAGGTTAAGAGCATGAAGGTAGAACTAAAGGCAATTAGGAATGAAAAACCTTCACATGTCAATTCTTGCATTCTTAAGGAAGAGAATGACAAACTTAAGGATGAGGTTGTTGGGTTAAAAGCATGTTTAGAAAAATTTTCAAATGGCTCAAAGTATCTTGATATGATCCTTAGTCGACAAAGAGTCGTTTACAACAAAGCCGGGTTAGGATATAAGCCAAAAGAAAAAGAAGTTGCTTATGTTTCATTGATTAATAGGAAAGCAACCATTAAGGGTAAGGTTAAGAAAACATGGGTACCTAAGAAGTTTTTACTTAATGTTACCGGTCCAAATGTTTGGGTACCAAAAGCTTGTGTTTTTCATGTGATTTAGGTAGGAGAGCAAGGTATGTGGATTGTGGATAGAGGTTGCTCAACACATATGACCGGGGATGTGAGCAAGTTCTCTACAATTAAGTATGTGAAGAAAGGAGCGGTGTCCTTTGGAAATAGTGGAAAACTCAAGATATTAGGTAGAGGTACAATTGAGGTATCCCCCAAAATTGTCATTCACAAAGTCTTGCTAGTTGAAAATATGAGATTTAATTTATTAAGTGTTAGTCAACTTTGTGATGCAAACTATCATGTCTCTTTTGAATCCTCTAAATGCATGATTAGACACAAGGAATTAAATGAATGTATGTTAGTTGGATATAGGAAATCAAATATCTATTATGTTGATCTTTCATATGCTTCTAACATTTCTACTAAGTGTCTTGTTGCAAAAGAAGAAGAAAGTTGGCTATGGCATAGGATATTGGGGCACATCAACATGAAAAACATAGCCAAGGTAGCCAAGATGGAGTTGGTCAAAGGGCTACCAAAGATCAAGTATGTCAAGAATAAAATGTGTGATGCATGCCAAGAAGGAAAACAAACAAAGGCATCACACAAAGGTAAAACCTTAACTAATACTTCCTTACCATTAGAATTATTGCATCTTGACTTATTTGATTGCCATAGTACTCCATCTTTAAATGGTAACAAATATTGTTTGGTTATCGTAGATGATTTTTCTAGGTCTACTTGGGTCTACTTTATGAAACATAAGGATGATACCTTAGAAATAATCATAGGATTTAGTAAAAGGGTTGAAAATGAAAAGAGTCTCAAAATCAATCGGATCCGTAGTGATCATGGTGGTGAATTTGAGAATTCAAAATTTTCACAATTTTGTTTAGAGCAAGGGTACAAGCATGAGTTCTCTTGTCCTAGAACACCCCAACAAAATAGGGTGGTGGAAAGGAGAAATCGTGCCCTACAAGAGGCGACTAGGACTATGTTTAATGCATATTCACTTCCTAGCTACTTGTGGGTGGAAGCGGTTAATACCGCTTGCTATATCCAAAATAGGGTTCAAATTCATAGGTTTTTAGGAAAAACACCATTTAAATTATGGAATGGGACTATTCCCACAATTCATTATTTCAAAGTCTTTGGATGTAAGGTTTATATTTTAAACACCAAAGATAACTTAGGAAAATTTGAATCGAAAGCGGATAAGGGAATCCTAGTTGGATACTCATCTACAAGTAAAGGATATAGAGTCTACAATAAGAGAACCCAAGGGATTGAGGAATCTTCTAATGTTCAATTTGATGAAACCACTAGTACCTACCCTAGAAAGTCCTCCATTGATAAGGATATTAATGACAATAATCAAGACATTACCCAAAAACTTCAAAATTTGACCATTAGGGGTAATGATCAAGGGGGAGGAAGAGGAGATTCCGATGATGAAAGGAGGGTGGAAGATAACCATGATCAATTTGAAACACCTTCTAAAACCCTAAGAATTCATCAAGATCATCCACTTGACCAAGTAGTAGGAGATCTATCTCAAGGAGTAAGAACTAGGTCATTTCATATACCTCCTACTAGTCAAGTAGCTCTCATTTCACAAATTGAGCCCAAATCGATCAATGATGCATTACATGATCCGGATTGGATTTTGGCAATGCAAGATGAATTGGCTCAATTTGAGAGGAGTCAAGTATGGGAGTTAGTACCTAGACCCAATGATAGCACCATAATTACTACAAGATGGGTCTTTAGGAATAAGCTAGATGACCAAGGAAATATCACTAGAAATAAGGCTAGGTTGGTTGCTAGGGGATTTAATCAAGTTGAGGGGCTTGACTATGATGAGACTTATGCCCCGGTTGCTAGGTTAGAATCTATTAGAATTCTCTTAGGGTATGCTTCCTATATGGGATTTAAACTTTGCAAATGGATGTTAAATCGGCATTAGCAATGGTTATATTAAGGAGGAAGTATATGTAGAGCAACCACCCGGATTTGAGAACATAGATTATCCAAACCACGTATGTAAGCTTAGGAAAGCATTATATGGGTTAAAACAAGCTCCTCGGGCATGGTATGAAAGATTGTCATCTTTCTTAATTTCTAAGGATTTTAGAAGAGGCCAAGTAGATCAAACTTTGTTCATAAAGTCAACATTAAAGGATATATTCATAGCCCAAGTATATGTTGATGACATCATTTTTGGGTCAACAAATGATGATCTTCTTCAAGACTTTATAAAAAATATGGAAAATGAATTTGAAATGAGTTTAGTTGGAGAGCTTACCTTTTTCCTAGGTTTACAAGTCAAGCAAACCAATGAAGGGATTCACATTTATCAAACCAAATATGCAAATGAAATGATCAAGAAATTTGGTTTGGAGTATGCCAAAATTGTAACCACTCCTATGGCCACTAGCACTAGAATAGATAGTGATCATGAAGGTAAATCAATTGATCTTAAACTTTATAGGAGTATGATTGGTAGCCTACTATACCTAACCGCTAGTAGACCCGATATCTTATTTGCGGTAGGTATGTGTGTAAGATACCAATCTTGTGCCAAAGAATCACATTTAGTAGCCGTTAAGAGAATTTTAAGATATATTAAAGGCACCCTAAATGTAGGACTTTGGTATCCTAGGACTAGGTCGTTTGAATTGCTTGGCTATACCGATTCCGATTATGCCGGGTGCAAATTGGATAGGAAGAGTACTAGTGGTGGATGCCAATTTCTTGGGTCCTCCCTAGTTAGTTGGAGTAGTATGAAGCAACATTGTGTTACTTTATCAACCACCGAAGCCGAATATGTGGCTATGGGTGGTTGTGTAGCTCAATTACTTTGGATGAGGCATACCCTTGTGAACTATGAGCTACACTACTCTAACATTAAAGTTTATTGTGACAATGTGAGTACCATCAACTTGACCAAAAATCTGGTACATCACTCTAGGACCAAGCACATTGAAGTGAAACATTACTTCATAAGAGATCATGTGGCAAGAGGGGACATTAAACTTAATTATGTAGAATCTAAGTCTAACCTTGCCGATATCTTCACCAAAGCTCTTCCCGAAACCGAATTTTCATCTTTAAGGAGAAAGCTTGGTATGTGCTTTGTAGAGTAAAAGTCTAGGTTTGCATGATCCCATGTTAAGCTTTATACCTTGATACATCTCACAAAAGCCTTAAGAAACCTTGATTTTTGTATTGAGACACTTAAAAATATGTGAGATGATAGGGAAGGTGTACTTGGCTCATCATGCTTGTTATGATGCATTACTATGAGCCAATGACACACCTAGAGACATAAATACCTTATGGACCAATCATTGGGAAGGCTTGTATTCAAGTAATGGATACATAGCTCTAAGAACATGGTTGGAAATTCCAAATCATATATATTTTAAACTATATTCATCATATTTTGAAAAACAGTTTTCAAGTGGAACACAAAAGTGATACAAAGTTTGCAAAATCTTTAGAACTTTTGGTAGGTTCCAAGTTTGTATCAATCTTGAAATCTGGAAAACATATATTTTTCAAACTATTTTTCCTTAATAAAGTATGATTCCAGAAATGTGTACACAAAATTTCATGAGTTTTCGAGGTTTCTTGAAAAGGCAAATTTCGATTTCAGTAGAAATGATCGTTCGTAAACTGACCGATGATAATCGTATTTATGATAAACAGCTCCATTTTCTAATATTTAGTGTATCTTTGATGTCCTAAAACTATAGTATGATAATATTGCGTATACACAAAGTTTTAGGACTGTTTAATGTAGTGTTTTAGGGGGAGTTTCATAAATTATATCTTTTTCATCCCCAAAATCCATTGTCGGTGCAAAGTTAGGACTTAATTTTTGAATTTTTTTTATGCTTTGCTTCAAATATTTTTTACACATTATAAAGCATATCTTGGATTAAGGGGGAGCTTAATTTCAATCTTATACCTTAGTCCAAGATCCAACACATTAATTCTTTCATGTTTGAATCCTTCTCTTTTTGATGTATGTCAAAGGGGGAGAAGGAGTGTTTAAGTTATAATTCATATTGAAAATATGATTATGTGCGTATTTTTAAAGACCTAACTTAAATGATTACAAAACATCAAAAAGGGGGAGATTGTTGGTGCAATAATGCTCCAAGCATTTATATATGTTTTGATGTTTGGATAATCATCTAAGTTAGGCAATGTCTTGTGATCTAATTGCGAATATGTTTAAGTGACAGGGAAATCCAAGGATGAAGCCTTGGTAAAAGAGAAGTCCAAGTATGATCTTGGCAAGGAAAGTCCAAGGGACGGACTTGGCAGCATAAGACCAAGCTTGTAGTCTTGGCAGTGTAAAGTCCAAAGTGAACCTTGGCAAAGGAAGACCAAGTATGATCTTGGCAAGGAAAGTCCAAGGGATGGACTTGGAAGTGTAAGACCAAGCTTGTAGTCTTGGCAGCATAAAGTCCAAGTGAACCTTGGCAAAGGAAGTCCAAAGTAAGGTCTTGGCAGCATAAGTCCAAGCTTGGAGTCTTGGCGGCGTAAAGTCCAAGCATTTGGCAACCCAAGACATGACGAGGCCGAAGGAAACTCTTGAAGGCAGGCGTAAGGCTGAAGGAAGAGTTAGAAGGTCAAGTCTAGGTCTAGGGTGTAAAATCAAGTGTAAATTACTCACACGATAAGTATCAGTCGACTGATACGATGTATCAATCGACCGTCAGTGCTCGATCGAGTCGTTAAAACTCGACCATCGCCGATCGCTGCTACATGTAATCGGTCGATGTTACCGATCGGTCATCGCCAACGATGTGATCGATATTACCATCGATCGGCCAAGCGATGGCGATCGATCAACACAAAAACGAGCCTAATGTAGTCGCACTTCGATCAGCGGCCCGCAATCACTGATCGATTGCTCCATCACGATCGATGAAGGATCGATCGATGAAGGGATCGGTCGATCACCGCTGTTGGAAATTGCGCTACAAATCTCCGCGAGATCTGGTTCGTAGAAGCCATTGGCGGCGATCAATGATCGATGGTAAGCATCAGTCGACTGATCGAGGCCCAATGAGAAAAACAACCCCTCTTCTATAAAAAGGGGCCTTGGGGAGCTTGGTGAAGCTAGTGCTCTCATTCCTAACTACACCCTCATGCTCACCAAGCTTTCCCAAGTATTTTAGCAATTCAAAACCTCCTCTTCTCTAGTTCTTAATCATCCATCATTGTAAAGAAGAGGAGAGCATTGTAAGAAAGGTTTCTTCACCTTGGTTCATTCAAAGGAGAATATAGTGAAGCTTGGCTAGGACTAATCCACCTTACGGATTGCCGTGGAGTAGGAGCGTCATCTACGAACCACGTACATCGAGTGTTAGCATTGCTTTCATCGTTTTCTTACTTGTATTCTTATTCGTATTTGTATTGCTTCCGCTAACTTGCTTGTAGAAACGAAGAAAGGCTAATCACCCCCCCTCTAGCCGTTACAAAGATCCTAACACTTCGGATGAGGATGGTGAAGAAGCTCCCCCTTCACTAGAGCTCTCCTCACTTGTGCTTGATCCTTCATTTTCGGAGGAAGAGGAGTCTAGGTCGTCGAAGGCCATCAATGCCAAATTTGTGACAAAGGCATTTTCTTCCTCGGATGATGATGATGAGGAGGAGGAGGGATCATCCCAAGTCCTTGCTTTTAATGCCTTTGCCTTTCCTTTTTCCTTTGCCTTCTTTTCTTCTTCCTTTTTCTTTTTGCTTCCCTTCTTCTTCTTCTTTTCTTCCTTCTTTCTCTTCTCCTCCTTGCTCTTGTTCAAGAGGGGACAATTGCCCCTTATGTGTCCCTCTCCTTGGCAATTGTAGCAAATAATCTTCCCCCTTGGTCGTCTACTCCTACCATTAGATTTATTAAATTTAAAACCTTTTAATGCACGCCTTACCCTCCTTACCATATAGGCTTCTTCCATGCTATCCATGGAGGAGGAGGAGGATGCTTCATCGGAGGAGGAGGGAGTCTCCATCTTCTTCTTCCCTTTGTGGGCTATCAAGGCTACCCCTCTTGAAGGTTGAATTCTAGACTCTTCAAATATTCCTTCAAGCCTTATTTTGTGGAGCTCCATGGTTGAAAAGAACTCCTCCAAGGTGCTCCCTTCTAAATTCTTTGACTTGTAGAAGGAGTCCACCATTGAACTCCATTTCGATGACTGGGGAAAAGCGTCGATTGCTTTCATAAGCATATCCTGGTTCGAAAGTTTTTCTCCTACACTTGTTAGTCCAATCAAAATTTCTTTAAACCTAGAATGCAATGATGTTACCTTTTCTCCCTTTTCTGATTTGATATTTGATAGTTAGGAGCGGAGAGGTCTCTTCTTGCAAGCTTGACCTCCGAAGTGCCTTCATGAAGCTCTACTAGCTTCTCCCACATCTCCTTGGCACTAGAGCATTCCCCAATCCGGTTAACTTTTTGTTGGGGGAGTACATTGTAGAGGTGGTGCTTGGCCTTTGAATTTGCTAAGTATTCTTCCCTTTGATTCTTGCTCCACCTTGATTTCTCCAATGGCTCCCCATCTTCATTCCTAGGCAATTCGAAACCGTTTTCCATAATCAAAAGAATTTCGAAATCGGTTTCGAAAAATACCTCCATTCTCTTTTTCCACCAAGAGAATTCTCCTTCAAACTTTGGTGGGTGAATGTTGGAGCCGGCCATCTTTTGAATGTTCTTGTTGTGGCGGTTAGTCATCAACAAGGTTTCCTCGGCTCTGATACCACTTGTAGGATCGATGAAGTGTGGATGTGGCCAGCTAGAGGGGGTGAATAGCCCTCTTTCGTTCAATGACGTAATTTGCTTGTCTACAAATATAATTAGCGCAACGGAAAACAAAACTAAACAAGCAAATCAAAGCAACAAGAATAAAACCAATGCTAACACCAAGTCGTAATGTGGTTCACGGCTATGCCGCTAATCCACGATCCCGATTCGTCCAAGGTGAATCACTCCTTTGCCAAATCCACTAGATCTCTCCTTTGCACCAAGCTAGGTGGAGGTAACCTCTTTACAATCCCTCCTCTTACAATAAAATGGAATAATAGCAAGTAAGAAGAGTGGGAATACTTTAGGGCACTTTGGGAGAAGATTAGAGCATGAACATTAGACCCCCAAAGCCCCACACCCTTCCTCTTTATAGAGGAAGGGGGTTTCTTCCCGTTTACACAAGAACAGTCGACTGATGTTTCTATCAGTCGACTGGTCCTGTAGCCGTTGCCCAATAACGGCTGCTTTCCACGTTGGATTTCATCCAACGGTACCGACATCAGTCGACTGATATTGCCATCAGTCGACTGATGCTCGATCAGTCGAGTGCTCGTGAGCTTGACTCCATTTTGTGCCCGAAAAACATGCTACCAGTCCACTGATGCCTTCATCAGTCGACTGCTAATCCATGACAGTCGACTATTGGCACTTGAATCAGACTCGAACACTAGTCGAGTCACAGTCGACTTAGAGTAGTCGGCTACCATAACATGGTAGTCAACCGATGTTGGGAAATCCCATCTGACACTTAGCCAAATGGCCAAGTTTCACCTAATAGCGCTACCCCTTCTCGGGTTACATTCGCTCACTCTCATCCCTCGGAGTCCCTCGCCTTTGAAGTTATCTTCGTCCGGCCACGTCCCTCGGATGCGCCAAGCGCACGGCTCTGTAGTGACATCCTTCATGTCTCGCCCTGAAGTCTACTTCCTCCCGCTTCACTCCAAGCTCCTCGTTCGGCGGTCCCTCGGATGCTCCAAGCGCACGGCTTCTGCAAAGCCATCTTTCACCGACTCAAGGACTGAGTCATGAGAGGTGAAACTTGCCAAGGCTCTATGTACGAATTACTAAGCCCTGCAAGACTCCAACGCACATATCAAATCATAATAATAATCTAACTTAAACCCTTTGCCACACACATCAAAACCTTATCATGGCAAGAGATTGCCCTAACACATCTATGGTGGATCTAGTTGTCTGTGCATAGATAAGTTTGTGGTTGTCAGTATGTGGCTATGGACTGGAGGTCCTAGTGTGATTGTATATCTATTATGGATCGTGTATTTGTGTATGGTTATATGGATTGTCGATAGTATATCGCTACGGACTAGAGGTCTTAGCGTGGTTGACTGTCAGTTGTGTATGACTTTCTGTGTGGTAGAGAGAGTGCCTTGTGGATTGGTAGACCTTGCATAGTTGTCTTTTGGTTGATCAAGACTCCCCGTGGGATAGGGAGAGTTGCGAGTATACGTATGTGGAGCTATGCATCATTACATTGCATGCATGCTGTCGACTGGGGTCTCCCTTATAGTTGAGATGGGTCGTCAGTCATCCTGCCTCCCCGGCCACTCGGGATAGTGGTAGCAGGGTTGAGGGCAGAGCATTGGATGTGCCGCGCTCGGTCACTATAGACGGTGGTAGCTGGAGATGCGCACTTGGCCACTGTGCAAAGTGGTAGTTTGCGCACTCGTCCACTATAGACGGTGGTTGCATGATGTGCAATTGTCCTGTATGCAGCGCTCATCTACTCATGGGTAGGGACGGCGTGGCTAGTAGCAAGGACCCCTTGGAGTAGTTAGCTCTTTATGCTTATATGCTACTTAGTTATACTACCCAACTCGGCCACTCTAGAGTAGTGGTAGCTGGAGTCAGGATAGTAGTCATGTTGTGCCACCCTGGCCACTTTGAGGTCGTGGTTGGACGGGTCCGCAGACATGGACATGCATATGCATTGCTGATATATATATGTATGCATATATTCGAGATATGTTTTACATATGCCTGTGAGATGCTGCATTTGTTTGTTGCATATAATTGTACATCATGCTACATGCCTTTTGCATATTTTATACCGCTGTGTATGTGTTGAGCATGAGTATGTATTGGGTTAGATTATTGCATGCTATTTGGATTATATTGTCATATACCTGTTCAGGATGATATAGGTCATGTGGATTGCAGACCGTCAGGTATGTACATTATTTCATGTCAGTTGATTAGTATAGAGTATGCTATCAGTATGACCGTATTTGTGGTTACTGGTTACTACATTTAGTACTGTATGTCTATTGGACTCTTGCTGCATACCTGTAGATCTTCACATGTATACTTGTAGATCTCTGTACCCTGTATGTTGTTCATGTACTTTCTACATATTACCCCTGAGTTTATACTCACCACCACGGACCCTGGGGTTCTTGTCACCCAGCTGGTAGATAGAAGATTTCGGCATGGACTTGGAGCATCGCCACGTGATCCCATCCCATCACTTTTCCGAGGATCTTGTTTTCATATCGTATGTATCTTGATATGGACTTTGTTTCTATTATTGAATGTATTATGGGTTACTTGTAATAATTGTGATTTCCGTTACGGATTCATTGTGGGATTTGGTTTACTTGTGGACGGATATATCGGTATGCACTACCGTTGGGTTTATAGCTTTATTTGTATTTGTCTTCCATTGTTGATGTTATGTATTTCAATTTGTGACGTGTTGGCTGCGTCTTTTTGGTTATATATTGGAATTGTCATAAGGGGGTGTCGTCCGTTGGCCGGACAGAGTCTACCTCGGGGCGTGACAGTCTACACCGCCAAGGTACATTGGACTTACGCTGCCAAGACTCCGCTTGGACTTTACGCCGCCAACGATTGGACTTATTCTGCAAAGACTCCCACTTGGACTTTACGCCGCCAATATCAAACCCCTTGGACTTCTCAAATGCCAAGACTCAAACTTGGACTTTCCCTTGCCAACCCATGTTGGACTTTCCATGCCAAGACCCATGCTTGGACTTTACATGCCAAGTACTCAAGACTTGGACTTTCCATGATATGGTCAACCCTAGTCAACCATCAAAATCCCCTTCGAGTCAAACTCGAGTCCAGTCAATCATGAACTGATTCGATTGCACCAACAATCTCCCCAAAACATTATTAGACATCAATGTCAAACATCAAAACATCGCTCGAGTAAAACTCGAGTCTGATCAATCGTGGCCTGGGCCAATTGCACCAACACAACTAATAACAACATAAGGTACTGACATACCTGAAGATCGGCAATGATGCAACTCATACAACCCGAGTATAAGTACCATAATACAACACCTACAACATGGTAGAGTAAATACTAACTCTCTAATCAACAAAATCGCCATACTAACATTTTATGTCAAGTACACAATGCACCGTTCCATCCCATATCACATCAGGATACTAGTCAAAGGTATATAATAGTCTGACCAACTCAACATTGGTAATCCACATATGACCATATAGGATATGCAAGTAGAATGCAAGATGATGTACAATCAAATGCAGCAAGCATAGCTCAAACAAATGCAACATCACAACAATCATATATATAGACTATATCTATATATATTCTCATCACACTCACCCATATATATATATATATATATATAACCACGGCAATGCAAATGCATGGTTATGCCTGCGCACCCTACTCGCTACCACAACCCCAGTGTAGCCTAGGTGGCACGACATGATAACTGTCCCAACTCAACAACCCCCGCTCTCGAGTGGCCGAGTGGCCAGTATGAACAAGTAGCATATAAGCGTAAAGAGCTAGTTACACAACGAGGGTCCCTGCTACTGGCCACACCGACTGTCACTATCTATGAGTGGTCGAGTGTCATGCACCCAGGACAATTGCATGCTACTCCAACAACCACTATCAATAGTGGGGCGAGTGCGGCACAACAAATGTTCTTCCCTCACACCAGTTACTCCTTCATGAGTAACCTGGGAGGCAGGATGACTGACGACTCTCTCGACCACAAGGGAGACCAAGTCACCAGTATGCATGTAAATGACATGAATTCACAATCACACATAACATACATCCACCACATACTCTCTATCGTAGGAACATTCGTGACCGCTAGAGGGGGTGAATAGCGATTCATCATCGATGGAAGTCGTTTCGTGCTTGCTACAAATTGATTTGTGCACAGTGGAAATAAAATAATAACAAATACACACAAGCACAATAGACAACATGATATAATGTGATTCAGGAACCGAATGGTTTCTACTCCACGGATTGGGCTCACAAGGCTCTAGCAATGCCAACACATACCACTATAACAAATAACTCCTTCTCAGAACAATCCATAGGTGGAGAAATCTCGTACAAGTGATTACAACAGTAATACTAAGCAAATACAATCAAATATAAATATGAAATGCAATATAAGTAAAGAAAACAACTTTACAAGAGCTTTTGATTGCTTGAAGAGTAGCCTTGGAGACCCCGAATTGTAATAGCAAATCGTCCCAAAGAAGCTCAAGAACCATGCCAAAAATCCTCCCCACGAACAACTCTTATAACCTGAATTTGGGATGATTTTTCTCCTAGCAGTCGACCGATCGAGACCATCAGTCGACTGCCCCTGTAGCCGTTGTCTCACAATGGCATGTAACACGTTGGATAAGTTCAACGGATACACCATCAGTCAACTGATTATACCCATCAGTCGACTGATGTCTCAATCAGTCGAGTGCTCGTGCCGATCACTCTACTGAAGAGCATTCTATGCTCGACATCCCGATGAGCAGTCGACTGATCTCCAGATCAGTCGACTGCTTAGGCCATCAGTCAACTTCTAGCATTGGGTAGTCAACTGCTAGGCCATTTTCCGCAGTTAAACCCTAGTTGACTCCCATCAGTCGACTGACTATAGTCCGAGTCGACTGACCATAGTCCCAGTCGATTGATACACCTTAAACATGAGGTTTTAACCCAAGTATGGTACCCCTATACTTGCTAGACAATCCGTAGACTAGACCTAAGCCTTCTAGCTACCTCCGTCAGCTCGCACCTATCGGATCCCTCCAAGTTATCCATGACTTGTTCATCCATACGCTAGCCTTCAAGTGCTTCTATCGGCTATTGTCATGCTAACGGTGTCTACATCGCCAAGGCACATTGGACTTATGCTGCCAAGACTCCCGCTTGGACTTTACGCCGCCAACCATTAGACTTATGCCGCCAAGACTCCCGCTTGGACTTTATGACATCAATATTCCCCTTGGACTTTCCAAATGCCAAGACTCAAGCTTGGACTTTTCCTTGCCAACCCATGTTGGACTTTCCATACCAAGATCTTTGCTTGGACTTTCTTTTGCCAACCCATGTTGGACTTTCCATGCCAAGACTCAAGCTTGGACTTTTCATGCCAAGTACACAAGACTTGGACTTCTCCCATGACAATGGTCAAACCACCGTCAAACATCAAGTATAACCTGGGTCGATTGCACCAACAATCTCCCCAACACATGTCAGACATCAATGTTAAACATCAATGTCAAACATCAAAATACTACTCGAGTCAAACTCGAGTCTAGTAAATCATGACCTGGGCTGATTGCACCAACAATCTCCCCCTCTTTGATGTTTGATAAAAACACCCTTGAGTTAGGCCCCTAACTCAAATTCTCTTACCAATTATTCTAAATTGGTAATTCCATACATTCTTCCCCTTTTTGACATACATCAAAAAAGGTTCTCCCCAAGGAGGTCAATGTCTCATATCCAATGAGATCTTACAATCTCCCCCTTGGTTCAAAAACACCTAGGATGCCTACAATCTTCCTAATGATAAGTCCCATATCACTCAAGAGAGGCACTCCTATAAACTCTCTCAATTTCCAAATTGGGCATCTCAAAATCCCATTTCTCCCCCTCATGAGGAAAAATAACATCCATCATCCCATGATGAATACCTCCCCCTAAAGGCTTGCTCCCCTTTGACCATTGCACCAACAATGTCCTTGGGAAGTCCCTAAGCCAATAGGAACACTAAACCCTCAAAATTAAGATTAAAAGTTCAACATTGAACTTTCACTCACCTTAAATTGATACACACCCTAAACAACTCTCCTAATCCATATCCAATGGATTTTCACCCTTTCTAATGCTTGCCAAAGCATATCCTAGGGTTAGGAGTGGTTAGGGAACCTTACCATAGCTGAAATTGGGCTAAACATACCTTGTTTATTCGAAATCAGCATGGCAGTCGACTTTATTAGGCAACAGTTGACTGTCGCTCATCATCAGTCGACTGCCACCATGGCAGTCGGCTGACAACTGAAAATTCCGATTTTCAATTATCAGAAATGAATTTCAGAAATTCATAAGTAAATATACGTAGTTTAAAAAATCATGAAACTTCAAACGTATAATACTTATTACCAATACAAAAATATTTGAAAAATATTTTACCCATAAAATAGTGAAATTGACACAATGTTCAAAAGTGAAGAAAAACTTCAATGTTTTAGCTCACTTTGTATCAATATCATCAATGGTGATTGCTATCAAAAGATAGACTTCACCAAGGTTTTTCAAAATGATTTTATAATAGTTTTAAAACCTTATATTGGATCATATTCTTTGGGCTTAATGTACATGGCTTGAACATAAGCTTTCTCAATGATCCATCAATAAATATAAGATGAGTTTGAGTTCATCTAGATGCAAAAACTATGCACCTTGAACTTAACTCATTTCCTAACATCTCACATGTATCTAAGGTGTATAAAACACACACAAGTCAATGAGATTATGAGATGTGGGTTTTGTTCTCCTAATCTAGGATTTCATGCATTTTCTAAGGCAACCCTACTTGATTCCCTTATACATGGGACTTCAAGTCATGTCAATTGTCCTTAACTCAATTTGATTTAATGCATGAATGATCATGGCATAAATTATGACATAAATAAACATGGCCAATGATCATGATGTCATGACATATGATATAATCTAACTATACATGACATTAAAAACTAACCCTAAACATACTCATGACATTTTACATGATAAAGATAAATATGATGTCATGGCATGTTATATGGCAAACAAAGTAAGGAAAATAAAATATAAAGGCATATAATACCTAAATTTTAATGTTAGTTGCCATTTGTTATTATTAAGTCCATTTTGCCATATTGTCAATTATCTCCCAAGTGTGCCAAAAACCCCAAAATGACACACTACAACCTCTAAACTTAAATTGTGCCAATTTAATTGATTTTTCATAATCCCAAAAATATATTTTCACAACCTAAACTCTTTTAGGATCATAATTCAAATCTATTTCCAAGGTATCCATAACCTTGAAAATAACCTAAAGTCCCACCTTTACCATGGTTAGGTTAACTACCTATCCATTTAAAGTTGGCACACCTAAACCCATCTAGCGTGAATCGATCACACTCTTAGGAACCCAAAACCTATTTGAGCTCCTTGGGTTAATTAGGTATTCCTTAGGGATACCCTCCCTAGATACCCTCCTAATGACCCTCCTAGGCTTAGAAGCCTTGGTCATTTGGGTCTTGCCTAGGTTAACTCTAGGGGTGACTCCCCTTGTAACCTTCTTAGTGGCTTGCCTAGGTTTCCTTGAAACCCTAGCCACTAGGCACACACCTTGGTTACCCTTAGGGATGACTTCCCTAGTAACCTTGGTTTTTCTAGACCTAGTTTGAGTTCCATAATCAAATGGAACATTGTGGTAGGTCTCCTTGGGCTTAGGTTTGTGACCCAAACCTTTCTTGCCCTTGGTGGGACCTTACTTTCTAACCCCTAGGTTTTGACTCCTATATCCTAGATTTTGACTATTTGACCCTTGCATTTGGTTTTGCATTTTCTTAAGGGTCTTCTCTAATTTTTCAAGTCTTGACCTCAAGGCTTGGTTTTCTAGCTCTAATTTTTCAATCTTTGTGGGCCCATTATTTCTTTGACTTGATTGGTTCATTCTAGGCATATGTCGATCTTTCTTACCATTAAGGCCTAGATGGTTCTCTATTTTCCTAATAGATTCCCTAGGTATCATTGTTTTAGGGACATTAGTCCCAAATTTTTTCCTTATTTGAAATATGATATGATTTTTCACCTAGACAATAAAATCTATTTCTAGCATGCTTTTGCTCATGAGTAATAGCAATAAAATTTCTAGCATGCTTTTGTCTATTAATCAAAGAAGGTGCATTAATGCCCCCACGGGAAGGGACTAGTGGCTAGCACATGCAGAAAGTTTCACAAATGGACAACGGCTCAATCCCTCGCAAAAGTGAGTTCCGTCCCTTCATGCGCTGGTTACTAGTCTCAAGGGACAAAGGCTCACCGTGATTTACCTCCCTTACGATGGCCCGGGGGTGGGCTGGTAAAGGTCGTTAGGTCGTTAGGTTGGCGGTTCCAACCTTTTGCATAAAAAGAAGGTGCATTAATAAATTTTACCTTAGGGTTAGCTTTCAATGCTCCCCTTACTTGTGATGCTCCCTCTTGGGTCTTTTTCCTCCTCTTGGGCCATTGACTCTGGTAATGACTCCATTGATTGCACTTGAAGCAAATCACATGCTCCTTGCTTTTAATTGTGGGGGGGGGGGGGGGGGGGGCGCCAAACTTTGAATTCGTGTTGACTTTTGGTGCCGGAGGAGTTCTTTTAACCTTCTTAGGGCACTTGCTCTTATAGTGGCCTACTTCCCTACACTCAAAGCATATAATGTGAATTTTATTTTTAAACAACATGCTTGAGTTACCTAAGGTGGTGGTCAGTGCCGAAGAGAGTTCTTCTCTCTCGAAGGTAGATGGCTCTTCTTCTTGATGCTCCGGAGTGGAAATCCTCTCCTCCCCCTCAATTCTAGAGGTGGTCTCCTCCAATTCTTCCTCTTCTTCCACCGATCCGGCAGTTGAATCCTCTTCAACTTCTGAATCCTCACCTGCTTGTGAGGATGATGTTCTTGCTTCCTCGATCTCCTCCGATTGAGCCGATGAGCACTCTTCGACTTCTTGAACCGGTGATGGGCCTTCATGGAATCTTGCCACTTGGCTCCATAGCTCCTTGGCATCCATGTAGTCCCCTAAACTAGACACAATATTATTAGGTATTAAATCAATCAAAAATTTCATTACCTTATCATTTTTCTCGAAGGCTTGGACTTTCTCTTCGGTCCATCTCTTCTTCTTGAGGTATCCACCCTTTTGTCCTCTTGGATAGCTAAATCCCTCCATCAAAATGGACCACTCTTCAAAATCCCTCATCATGATGAAGTCTTCAATCCTTCTCTTCCATGAATTGAAGCTTTCTTGTCCATAAAGTGCATACAGGACCGGTGTGTTGATGTCCCATCTTAGTTGTTCTTCAAATTCTATCTTCCCTCTAGCTTGCTCCCTCAGATGTGAAGCTGGTGAAGAGCGACCCGCTCTGATACCAATTGTAGGAATGTTTGTGATTGCTAGAGGGGAAGTGAATAGCGATTCATCGTCGATGGAAGTTGTTTCGTGCTTGCTACGAATTGATTAGTGCGCAGCGGAAATAAAGCAATAACAAATACACACAAGTACAATATACAACACGATATATCGTGGTTCGGAACCGAATGGTTCCTACTCCACGGATTGGGCTCCAAAGGCCCAAGGATGCCAACACATACCACTATAACAAATAACTCCTTCTCGGAACAACCTGGAGGTGGAGAAACCTCGTACAAGTGATTACAACAGTAATACTAAGCAAATACAATCAAATACAAATATGAAATGCAATACAAGTAAAGAAAACAACTTTACAAGAGCTTTTGATTGCTTTCTTTTGGTTGTTTGAAGAGTAGCCTTGGAGACCCCGAATTACAACAGCAAATGTCCCAAAGAAGCTCAAGAACCATGCCAAAAATCCTTCACACGAACAGCTCTTATAACCTGCATTCAGGCTAATTTTTTGCATGCCAGTCGACTGATCAGGACTATCAGTTGACTGCCTCTGTAGTCGTTATCTCACAACGGCATGTAACATGTCAGATAAATCCAATGGATACACCATCAGTCAATTGATTATACCCATCAGTCGACTGATGTCTCAATCAGTCGAGTGCTCGCACCGATCACTCGACTGAAGAGCATTCTGTGCTCGTCCCGACGAGCAGTGGACTGATCTCTAGATCAGTCGACTGCTTAGGCCATCAGCGACTTCCAACATTGGGTAGTTGACTGCTAGGCCATTTTCCATAGTCAAACCATAGTTGACTCCCATCAGTCGACTGATACACCTCAAACATGAGGTTTTAACCCAAGTATGGTGCCTCCATACTTACTAGACCACCCGTAGCCTAGACCTAAGCCTTCTAGCCACCTCTGTAAGCCTCGCTCCTATCGGATCCCTCTAAGTCATCCATGACTTGTTCATCCATACGCTAGCCTTCAGGTGCTTCCATCGGCTATTGTCATGCTAACGATATCTACATAGCCAAGGCACATTGGACTTACGCTGACAAGACTCCCGCTTGGACTTTACGCCGCCAATAATTAGACTTATGCCGCCAAGACTCCCGCTTGGACTTTACGCCGCCAATATTCCCTTTAGACTTTCCAAATGCCAAGACTCAGGCTTGGACTTTCCCTTGCCAACCCATGTTGGACTTTCCATGCCAAGATGTTGGGAAATCGGTCCGGATTTGATGTTCACAACATCGCGGCCAAATACTTCGCACAACCATAGCGGAAATAATAATTAAATCGAATCCCACTAGAGATCCATGCAAAACTATATAAATCATTTTCTATCTAGTCTAGATCTTATCTAGAGGAGGAGTATACCTTCGGTGCGTGCCCTTCGCAATCCCGCTTTTCCAAACACTGTCGGATCTCAATACGGTAAGGGTAACTGTATATCTATGGTATCCACACTGACACCCACATGATTTGGAGTCACGTTGTGCTAGCAACCCCTAGCAAAATGCCAAGACCTCTTTGGAAGAAGAAGGAGAGGGAGGAGATGAGAGAACACTTTCTCTCTTGGCCTTTTTGGTTTGCACGCCCAAAAACAAAAGCCACACCAATTGTTCTCAACGTGAAACACCAAAAAAAAGGTCATTTTAATCCCATGCATCAATGCCATTATCTCCTCATTAAGACATCTCTTAATACCAAGACCCTTGGTATTCTCCTTCATGAATTATCATCATAAATACCAAGGCTCTTGGTATTCCCATTCATGATTAATCAAATTAATCATGCATGATGATGAATCATCTTCCATGGTTCAACTTGAGTCTAACTCAAGTTTAACCAGTTTGAGTCTAACTCAAATCTTGGCCATATGCTCAATTGTCCTTTTAGTCCAACTAAAAGAAACCTTCTCCAAAATAGAATGTCATTTGTGTGTGACCCTATAGGCTCTTGTAACGTTGGCAATGTATTTAAAACTCTTTTTAGATACATAATCAATGAGCGGCATCTAGCAATACATCATTGCTACCCAAGTTACAAGATCGTTGAGATCCGACAACCTTTCCGTGACTATTATCATGTATGACAGTGTCCTTCTATCTCTGATATCTTAGATCGATCAATGAGGCATAGACCATGTCATCCCCTTATCGATCTTTATGTTTCTTGATCCCCAAGTAGACTCACTCAAACAAATGAGCTCAATATCTCATATTGACTCATTTGAGCATGGTCATGCATTTCGTGGTGCTACTCTATCAAGAGGCCAAAGATATCACTCCTGTCATATAAGAGGGATAAATCCCATCTACATCACTCACATCCCTCCGCATAATTTGTTACATACCCAGTGGTTGCCATTATAGTCACCCTGTTACGGTGTGACGTTAAACGATACTAAAGTACATAACTCCTTATGTAGGGAACCGTAGTGACTTCAGGTCTAAGGACTAGTCATACTAATAGTCACATGAGAAAGTATATGACACTCATATAATTATCTATGATACTTTCTCATGACGGGTCTATTCAGTATATATATTCTCTGATATATATACCCATGTGTCAATGTGATATCACATATCCATGACTTGTGAGATCAAGTCATCCATTGACCTACATGCTAGTCTCAATGTGTTAATATTGCCCTTGTATATTAATACTTGACTAGGAATATTAAGAATAGTGTTCTCTACAGCTTCTCATAATCAATTCTACCAATTGATATACTGTATATTAGAACCTACTATTCAAGGACATTATTATATTTATTTTAGCTGGCACATGCATAAAGTAAATATAATAAACAATCTTTGCCTTTTATTAATGAAATATGATACACATGATCCCTAATCAATCATCTCACGATTGACACTAAGGGCTGACACTAACAATCTCCCACTAGTACTGGTGTCAATCACTGTAATCTCTAAGACCTAGTGACCTAGTATGACCATCATGCTTTCTCTGTGCCAAAGCCTTGGTCAGGGGATCTGCAATGTTAGCATCAGTATCTACTCTGCATATCAGCACATCTCCTCTATCGATGATCTCTCGAATGAAATGATACCACCGCAGTATATGTTTGGAACGCTGGTGAGAACGAGGTTCCTTAGCCTGTGCTATAGCCCCGTTGTTGTCACAATAAAGCTCTATAAGGCTCACAATGCTAGAAACTTCACCAAGCTTAGAAACAAACTTTCTGATCTAAACTGCCTCCTTTGCTGCATCAGATGCTGCAATATACTCGGCTTCTGTTGTAGAATCTGCAACTGTGTCCTGCTTCAAACTCTTCCAGCTCACAGCACTACCATTCAGAAAAAATACATACCCTGATTGCAATCGCGAATCATCTTTGTCGGTTTGGAAGCTTGCATCGCTGTAACCCTTTACAACTAGCCCCTTATCACCTCCAAAGATCAAGAAATATTCTTTCATCCTTCTCAAGTACTTAAGAATATTCTTGACTGCTATCCAGTGACACTCACCGGGATCTGACTGGTACCTACTCGTCATGCTCAAAGCATACGAGACATCGAGGCAAGTACAAATCATGGCGTACATGATAGATCCTATAACAGATGCATAAGGAATCTCATCCATGTGTTGTTTCTCTTCCGCAGAAGAGGGACATTGAGTCTTCGAAAGACTTACACCATGTGACATTGAAAGAAATCCCTTCTTGGAATTCTGCATGGAAAAATGCTTAAGCACCTTGTCAATATATGTACTCTGACTCAAGCCAAGTAATCTTCTAGATCTATCCCTATAGATCTTAATGCCAAGAATATAGCCTGCTTCACCTAAGTCCTTCATTGAGAAACAATTCCCAAGCCAAGTCTTCACAGACTCCAATATAGGGATATCATTTCCAATGAGTAGTATGTCATCTACATATAAAATGAGGAAAACAACTGTGCTCCCACTAGCCTTCTTGTAGACACAAGGTTCATCTTCGTTCTTAATGAAATCAAACATTTTGATCGCATCATCGAATCGACGATTCCAGCTTCTAGAAGCTTGCTTTAAACCATAAATGGACCTATGCAACTTACATACCTTTCCAGCATCCTTTGGATTGACAAAACCCTCAGGCTGTGTCATATACACATCCTCGAGTAGATTTCCATTAAGAAATGCAATTTTGACATCCATCTGCCAGATTTCATAGTCATAGTAAGCAGCAATATCAAGCATGATCCGAATGGATTTGAGCATCGCAACTGGAGAAAAGGTTTCATCATAGTCAATACCATGAATCTGCTTGAATCCTTTTGCTACCAATCGCCCCTTATAGGTATGCACATTGTCATCCATGTCAGTCTTTCTCCTAAAGACCCACTTACACCCAATGGGTTTGACCCCTTCAGGTGGATCAACCAAAGTCCATACTTGGTTAGTGTACATGGATTCCATTTCGGATCTCATGGCCTCAAGCCATTTCTCAGAATCTGGGCTCATTACAGTTTCCTGATAGGATGTTGGCTCATCTAGCATGACACCATCATTGTCATCCAAGAGAAAAGAATATCTCTCAGGTTGACAACGTATCCTATCAGACCTGCACAGAACTTGGTCTACCTGAACAGGTTGTATCACAACTCCTTGTGATGCTTGTTCTTGTTGCATTAAGGCATCAGTGCTATTTTGTGTATCTTGAACTTCTTCAAGATCAATTTTACTCCCACTAGCCTTTCTAGAAATAAATTCCCTTTCTAGAAAGACACCATTTTTGGTGACAAACACTTTGGCTAGCATGGGGTTGTAAAAGTAATATCTTTTCATTTCCTTAGGATATCCTACAAATAATACTTGTCTGATTTGGGGCCTAATTTATCTGAAACTTGACGTCTCACGTAAGCTTCACATCCCCAAATCCTCATAAAAGTTATCTTGGGACTCTTCCCAGTTCATATCACATATGGTGTCTTTATGACTGCCTTAGATGGAACACGGTTAAGTGTGAAAGCAGCTGTCTCTAGAGCATATCCCCAAAAGGAAGGAGGAGGATCCGTATGACTTATCATTGATCATACCATGTCTAACAGAGTACAATTTCTCCTCTCGGATACACCATTCAACTGTGGTGTTCCAGGTGGAGTGAGTTGAGATCGTATCCCACACTCAACTAGATAGTCATGAAACTCTTGGCTAAGGTATTCCCCACCTCGATCTGATCGAAGCATTTTAATACTCTTCCAAGTTGGTTATGTACTTCATTCTTGAATTCTTTGAACTTTTCAAAAGATTCTGATTTGTGCCTCATAAGGTACACATATCCATATCTACTGAAATTATCAGTAAATGTAATGAAGTATTGATAACCACCTCTGGCTGCGACTTTGAAAGGACCACAAACATCACTATGTATGAGGCCTGCTCGTTACTTTTGTCCACTAAATGGAGTCTTGGTCATCTTGCCTAAAAGACAAGATTCACATGTCTCATATGATTCAAAATCAAATGAGTCCAGTAATCCATCTCTATGGAGCTGGGATATGCGACTCTCATTTATGTGACTCAAGTGACAATGCCAAAGATATGTCTGATTCAAATCATTAGATTTGAATCGTTTGGTATTAATGTTATAGACTGGGTTTTCTAAATCTAGAACATAGAGTCCATTCATCAAATGTGCACTGCAATAGAACATTTCATTTAAATAAATAGAACAACGTTTGTCCTTTATAGTAAATGAAAAACCTTTCTTGTCCAAACAAGAAACAGACATAATGTTCTTAGTTATTGCAGGTACAAAATAGCACTCATCAAGTTCTAAAATCAAACCACTCGGCAACAATAAGGAATATGTTCCGACAGCTATAGCAGCAACTCTTGCGCCATTGCCCACATGCAGGTCCACTTCCCCTTGCGTCAATGATCTACTTCTTCTCAGGCCCTTCACATTAGTGCAAATGTGAGAAGCACAACCGGTATCCAATACCCATGAAGAAGAAATAGATATATTGACTTCTATAACATGTATACCTGAAGCAGAAGTCTCACTTTACTTCTTCTTGACTTCCTCAAGATACTTTTTACAATTCCTCTTCCAATGTCCAGCTTCCTTATAGTGGAAGCAAGTCCCTTCCTTGGCCACCCCACCTTTGGGCTTCAATGCTTTCTTGCCTTTTTATTGGGTCTTGCCTTTAGACTTCTTCTTACCTTTTCCCTTTTTAACCATAAGTACATTACTAGTACTAGGTTGTATCTTCTTAAGATTGCTCTCAGCAGTTCTCAACATGCTTAAGAGCTCAGGCAATGGTTTGTCAATTTCACTCATGTAATAATTCATGACAAATTGACTAAAGTCTCTAGGCAAGGAATGTAGAATAAGGTCAGTGGCCAACTCTTGGCCTAAAGGAAATCCCAATCTCTCAAGGTTCTCCACGTACCCAATCATCTTGAGTACATGAGTTCCTATGGGTGTTCCTTCTTGCATCTTGCATTGAAACAATGCCTTAGATACTTCGGATCTCTCATGCCTCACTTGCCCTTGATATAGTTGCTTTAGGTGTGCAACCATAGCAAAGGCATCCATGTTCTCATGTTGCTTCTGAAGCTCAAAGTTCATGGTTGCAAGCATAAGGCATGATGAATCTAATGCATCATCTTGATGCTTCTTGTAAGCATCCTTATCAGCACGAGTGGCATTGTTGGTGGGTGGTTCTGGAATGGCTTGCTCTAGGACATAGAGTTTTCGCTCTTGTTTGAGAACTATTCTCAAATTCCTATACCAGTCAATAAAGTTTGCTCCATTGAGCTTGTCCTTCTCAAGGACCGATCGCAGAGATAGGGTGTTTGACGTATTTAAAGACATAGTGATCTACAAAAGAAATGCAGACATGTATCATATTTCAATCATTTAATTAGGCCTTTAACTAAATGATTCTCCCACTGGTCACAAAGTGGTACAAGATTCATATTATACTACATCTTGAGTTAGCTTTGGCTAATTGCCCAAGACTCGTATAAATTAGGTAGGTAACTCGTACCAATTACATCTAATGTAACTCTTGTATACCTTTATGAACAACATTTGTTCATAATGCCCATTGAATGAGATATCCTTCTAAATTACTACTCATCTTGAGTTAGCTTTGGCTAATCGCCCAAGATTTGTATAATGTAGGTAGATATCTCGTATGAGCTATGCCTCTAAGTTCATCAATCTAATTGAGAGAGCTTAGTTAAGTCAAACCCAAAGTTTAATAGGCGGACATCACAATTGTCCTATCATACTTTACCAAGGTAAATCGAGTCACTTTGCTTTGGCAAATGCGCTACGATTGAACAAGGAAATAGTAAGTATTAAACTTTGGTAGGCATATAATAAGTGACCTAATTTTGTGACAACTAACTACGCATGCATCTCATACAAGCATCACATACACAAGCATCACATGCAAGCATAATATATATCAACATATAATTTTAAACGTGACATGGTTATGGCCCGAATCTACGATCTTCTTAAGCCAATGAGAAGAGCGAATGGATAACCTAAGGATGACATCTACTCCAAGTGCTTCCTTCGATCATCTTGTGTTGTCGGCATCCTCCTTGTAACTTCAACCTTCAATGGACTTTCCATTTCTTCATTTTGTACATTACAAAATAAGAACACTTGAGTTATATTTGAGTCTAAATCTATTTTACAATAGGGAAAATAGAGATGAAGGCGCGACATGCAAGCCGCATTATAAATTACAACATGTACACACAACACACACAACCACAATCATATTGGGTCCTAGGCCATAACCATGCATCATATCATTCATAATGATATGATTTTATAAAATTAATTATTCATACACAAATTTAAAATCCGCTTCGCCGATAAGCCGCAACACCACGGCGGTCCCGCTAGTCGGTTAGCAGGCGGGGTCAAGGGGCAGTGCCCCTTGCGGGGGTCTAAGGGGGCAGCGCCCCTGAAGAAAATTTTTATTTTCAACTCCTTGAATGAGTTGCTGCCCTCGGTCCATCACTATGAACCCAAGACCCTTGCTTCCGGAGCATCCCGTGTCCAGCACGGTCGGGCCGTGCCAGTTGGAACGACCATTCTGGGGTGATCAGAGGCCCACACGTGTAGGTCATGTCTTTCCACACGACCGTGGGTTTTTCTTCCAAGGTGCCCATGACCAGGTCGTGTTCTTCAACACGGTCGTGGGGTTGAACACGGCCAGGCCATGTTTTTCAACACGGCCGTGTGTCGTACTGTTCCGCTCCGTTTTTTCCCCTTTATCAACATTCCAAGCCTAAAATTTGTGTACCCATAATCTACATGCTTTATATCTCATAGAAAACATGAAAAAAACTAATTTATATCACATATAAATCATTATAACGAAGTATATATTTTGCAAGTGGCTCTGATACCACTGTTGGGAAACTGGCCCGGATATGATGTTCACAACATCGCAAGCGAATACTTCGCACAACCGCAGCGGAAATAATAATTAAACCAGATCCCACAAGAGATCCATGCAAAACTATATAAATTGTTTTCTATCTAGTCTAGATCTTATCTAGAGAAGGAGCATACCTTCGGTACGTGCCCTTCGCAATCCCACTTTTCCAAACACTGTCGGATCTCAATACGGTAAGGGTAACCGTATATCTATGGTATCCACACTGACACCCACACGATATGGAGTCACGTTGTGCTAGCAACCCCTAGCAAAACGCCAAGACCTCTTTGGAAGAAGAAGGAGAGGAAGGAGAAGATGAGAGAACACTTTCTCTCTTGGTCTTTTTGGTTTGCACGCCCAAAAACAAAAGCCACAACAATTGTTCTCAACGTGAAACACCAAAAAAAGGCCATTTTAATCCCATGCATCAATGTCATTATCTCCTCATTAAGACATCTCTTAATACCAAGACCCTTGGTATTCTCCTTCATGAATTCTCATCATGAATACTAAGGCTCTTGGTATTCCCATGCATGATTAATCAAATTAATCATGCATGATGATGAATCATCTTCCATGGTTCAACTTGAGTCTAACTCAAGTTTAACCAGTTTGAGTCTAACTCAAATATTGGCTATATGCTCAATTGTCCTTTTAGTCCAACTAAAAGAAACCTTCTCCAAAATAGAATGTCATTTGTGTGTGACCCTATAGGCTCTTGTAACGTTGGTAATGTATCTAAAACCCTTTTTAGATACATAAGCAATGAGAGGCATCTAGCAATACATCATTGCTACCCAAGTTACAAGATCGTCGAGATCCGACAACCTTTCTGTGACTATTATCATATATGACGGTGTCCTTCTATCTCTGATATCTTAGATCAATCAATGAGGCTTAGACCGTGTCATCCCCTTATCGATCTTTATGTTTCTTGATCCCCAAGTAGACTCACTCAAACAAATGAGCTCAATATCTCATATTGACTCATTTGAGCATGGCCATGCATTTCGTGGTCCTACTCTATCAAGAGGCCAAAGATATCACTCCTATCATATAGGAGGGATAGATCCCATCTACATCACTCACATCCCTCCGCATAATTCGTTACATACCCAGTGGTCGCCATTATAGTCACCCTGTTACGGTGTGATATTAGACGATACCAAAGTACATAACTCCTTATATAGGGAACCGTAGTGACTTCAGGTCTAAGGACTATTCATACCAATAGTCACATGAGAAAGTATATGACACTCATATAATGATCCATGATACTTTCTCATGGTGGGTCAATTCAGTATATATATTCTCCGATATATATACCCATGTGTCAATGTGATATAACATATCCATGACTTGTGAGATCAAGTCATCCATTGACCTACATGCTAGTCTCAATGTATTAATATTGCCCTTGTATATTAATACTTGACTAGGAATATTAAGAATAGTATTCTCTACAGCTTCTCATAATCAATTCTACAAATTGATATACTGTATATTAGAACCTACTATTCAAGGACATTATTATATTTATTTTAGCTAGCACATGCATAAAGTAAATATAATAAACAATCTTTGCCTTTTATTAATGAAATATGATACACATGATCCCTAATCAATCATCTCATGATTGACATTAAGGGCTGACACTAACACAAGACCCATTCTTGGACTTTCCTTTGCCAACCCATGTTGGACTTTCCATGCCAAGACTCATGCTTGGACTTTTCATGCCAAGTACACAAGACTTGGACTTCTTCCATGACAATGGTCAAACCGCCGTCAAACATCAAGTATAACCTCGGTTGATTGCACCAACAATCTCCCCAACACCTGTCAGACATCAATGTCAAACATCAAAACACTACTCGAGTCAAACTCGAGTCTGGTCAATCGTGACCTGGGCCGATTGCACCAACATCTATCCTACAGAGAGTCATACTCAACTGATCAACACACTCTCTCTCCTTCAGAGAGTCATACTCAATTGATCAACACACTCTCTATTCTACAGAGAGTCGTACTCAACTGATCATAACCAAGCTAGAACCACTAGTTTGTAGCGACATTGTTTCGACAAATCACACGTTCATACACGACTACATGATCCATAGTGGATATATATACAACATCAGAATATGATATGGAGTAACTTTACTTCTAGAACAATACTCATCCTCAGATGATTTATCTAAATTGCACAATTCGTATCTACAATCGAATTTAGGCCCACTATAGGCCCACGTAGGTAAAACACTATAGGCCCACTTACCATAACCTCTATAATTCATAACAATGATGAATGAATAGATAACAACAATGATAGAGCATTTTAAGTGCAAAGGCAAGTATCAAGCAACAAAAAAACTAGAGTGGAGTCAAGCTCTAAGTGACAACAATATGAAATCATATGCATCAGGGTTTAGCCACTACCTGACCAGGGTAGGAAATATTACCCAACTGCTATAAAGCTCAAAATAATAAAATCTTCATGCCCGTGGACCTGTCTCATATCCACGTCCTATAATATTTCAAATATAATCAGATTATATTGCCAACTCTAGTATCAAGATCAAAACCTAATGGATTAAGCTATCCACTTAACCGATCACTCACAGCCGTATCAAAATATAATTCCATCCCAAATCAATTCCAACTCCTACTAACCCATTCACAGCCTTAAAACGGTGCATCACAATCGAGATCAAGCTACTCCAGCCCATTCCCAACCCCCGTACAAAACACATACACCCCACACAACACAACCTCACCGGACAACACCCTTCGCAGCCTTCATAGCTCCCACTCACAACCCATAGTTACAAATTTAGGGGTCTAACCACCCTAATTTAAACACTTCGTTCAACCCAACCCTTTCTCATTCAGCCACAGTCGACCAAACCCCCCAATTCACAGCTGCACAGCCGACAATTCCTTGCTCACAGTCGCACAACCGACCAAAAACTTAACTCATAGCCGCACAGTCGGCAATTCCTCAACTCACAGCCGCACAACCGGCCAAAACATCAATTCACAGCTGCATAGCACCCACAACTCCTCACACAATCACACGGCAGCCAACCAAGATTCAGAACAGCAAGGAAACAAAGGAGATAGAACAAGCTTACCAGCCCTAGCAACTCCACCGGCGACAATCTCCTCTTATCCCCTTTTCCTTAGAGAAATCCACGCTCAAGATCACTACCCAAACACAAATCCACGCTCAACCAAGGCAAATCACAACAGGAATCCATTCTCATCCAAAGTAAGGAGAAGGTCAGCCCTTACCTAGCTACCGCAATGGTCGATAGTGAAATCCCCCCCACTCAGACGGCTTTGCTCGCTACCCAATTGACTCTGTTTGAGGGAAAACTTGCTGCTGCCCTAGCACCACCAGTTTCTGAGCTTGCTTCGGTAGAGATCACAAGGGCATATTACAATCGGACACCGCCGATTCCAAGCTCCCAGCCATGTGTGCTCGTCGTCAGCTCATCCTTGGGCTCTGTCGAGGCCGATCGCCGCCGCATGCCATGAGGAGAAAGAACGAGAGGGAGAGGTCAGTTGCGGTGAGAAACAGAGATGCGAGAGGAGTTGAGTCGTGAGGAAGAAAGATTGCATGGGAGAGGAGGGGTCTCATGGAGAAATCCGATCGTGAGGAGAAGGAAATAAAGAAAGAAATAAAGAATGCAACTGGAAATGCTCGTGCGGAAAAGGACGGTAGAAATGGCTCGGCCATAATGGAAAACGAGTCGGATTTGGGGGGAAAATGGGTCAGGTTTTAGACCCTATAAAGCTTAACCCTAGATTCGATTAAACCCATACCATTAAGCCTAGGTTAGGTTTAATTAAATCCCTAACCATTTTTTCCAATAATTATTATCACTCTTTAGTCATTTATTTACGGTATTTTACAATGTATCCAATCCAAATCAAATAGTCGAATCGAAGACAACCGATCTCAATACTTGGTTGCATTGGAAGCTAACTCCAAATTTACCATAGAAAGTTCAAATATGAAATGATCAGATTCATTGGCCAAAACCATTACTCTGATTGCCCTTTTCCACCTAGCAATCACAAAGACACAGTTAACATCAAACTCTTGATCAACTTCCCTAATCTATATTTGCATCAAACTGTTACCCATCCGTGGAAGAATATCCACCAGCTGAGCACTCACCGCCGCAATCACTAATCACAGCATGTTCGTCTAAGGCGCACAACCAGAACAGCAGGTAGTGGCACGAATAAAGATATGGACAACTGGCGATGTAGATAGCCGATGACGATGACCTGAGTACTGGGAATGCAGACATCAACGATGGCAACATGGAGGCTGAGCTCGCGCTGTGGTTGGACTCGTGACCATTGGCTGCAACACCGAGCTCGGGTCGATTGGCAGAGACACGCAAGCAGAGGAATCGACAGTGACAAAGATGACACACCAACGAGAGGGCGGCAGCACCGACGAGGTCGGGATCGCAGGCTAACGGAGATGGGGAAGGAGACGGGTAAGGTGGTGTCGCTGTGCTCACGCACAGGGGCGGGTTAGCTGTCGTTGCACATAGGGGCTGTAAGATACGGTGAAAAAAAAATTAAATTAAGTAAATAAAGCAAGGTTAGGGATTTAATTAGACCTAATCTAAGTTTAATATCATATAAAGTGGACCCGACCCGTTGTTTCTCTTAAACCTGACTCGTTGGTTTCTTTAAGCCAAGCCATTTTTAGCCATTTCTTCATTCACTCCATCGTTCTCTCCCGAGCAGTTCCCAAATCGTGGTTTCTTCTTTATTCTTCCCCGCGACTTCTGACCATCCCATCTCCTGTCAATTTCTCTACTCGAGTGGGTCATCGACGTTGTCGCCACAGCCGAGAGCTCTGCTAGTTGGTCGCCGGAGGTCACCTCGAGCATAGGACCACTGATGGTCAGCCATCAACGAGCCTGATCTTCATTGCAACCATTTCTTCTCTGATCGTGAGCTCTCGAGATCGCACCGTACTCCATCGACGCGAGCGGCAACGAGCTCCTCCAGCTGTCAAGGTTGCTTCGGTGCATGGGACGACCTCGACCGCCACCGAGATAGCTTGTTGTCGGCCTCCTCTACTGCTGCCCTTCATCCCTCCATCGGCGACTTGTGAGCTCCAGCCGGTGAGTTACCTATTCCACAGTGTGTTGATTTGGATCACCGATAAGGGAAAGTTAGTGATCTCTTGGTCTGCTATTACCAGTTGTAGTCGACGAATCAGATCTTCTTGGTGGTGTTATCGATCGAGAGTGTGGTCATCTTCCAAGTTGATCATGAGTTCAGGGGTAAGATATGTTGATTTCTATCTTCTCCTCCATGTTGTGTCATGTTTTCGTTATTATGGTGATTCTGGATCTAGATCACAGCCACCTAACAAGCCAACGATCCTTTATTTCAGTGTGTTTATGAGTTTATGTTTTGGCATTGTGTTCAACCTCTGCTAATCCGAAATGCAAGCCACATTTGGGTCTTTGATGAGGAGTGCAAAGTTTTGAAGGACTTGTTGGAGATGAATCCCGTGTACACTCTTACATTTGTTGGTCATTCTTTGGGATCTGATGTCGCTGCACTGCTAGCAATGGTGGTTGTTCATGATCTGGACAAGTTAGGGAATGTAGAGAGGAATAAGATTAGGTGTTTTGCTATTGCCCTGCAAGATGTGTCTCACCAAATTTGGCATTGGAGAAGGATCTGAGACTTAACCCTTAGATCAAGAAGTTGTGGGTGATTGCAACAATTGTAAGGTAAGCTTTGATTCGATATGTTATGAAGTAGGATGTGTTACCTTTATAGTTGATACTAAAGTTGACTCATGAATGATATGGTGAATTTAATCTGATTAAGGTAAGAGAATGTTGAATTAGTTAGATATAATGATCGATGTAGGATTCAATTCAATCATTCAATGTAAGATAGAACTTAGTTATGTTCTATGTATTCTTTTTCAAGATCTTGATTGGTGATAGATGCTTGTATGCGTGGATAGCTAGTAAGAGCTATTTAACAGGTGGGTAATATTCCTACCCTGGTCAAGTAGTAGCTAAACCCTGAAGTATATAACTTCATATTATTATCAAGTTGACCTTAAATCTACTCTAGATTTTTTGATGCTTGATACTTGCCTTTGCACTTAAATACTCTATTATTGTTTTTATTTATTCATTCATCTTTGTTATGAATTATAGATATTATGGTAAGTAGACCTATAGTGGTTTACCTATGTGTACGTAGCTAAATTCGGTTGTAAAACTGAATTGTGCAAATTAGATAAATCATCCTGGGGTGGATGATTCTAGAAGTAAAGTTGAGTTTTTATGTTATATCTTGATGTTGTGTACATATCCACTATAGATCATGTAGTCGTGTATGGACGTGTGATTTGTCGATACAACGTCACTACAAACTAGAGGTCCTAACTTGGTGTTATCAGTTGTATATGCCTCTCTATAGAATAGAGAGTATGTTGATCAGTCGAGTATGACTCTCTACAGGATAGAGAGTGTTTTGGTCAGTTGAGTATGACTCTCTACAGGGTAGAGAGTGTGTTGATCAGTTGAGTATGCCTCTCTATAGAATAGAGAGTGTGCTGTGGACATATGTATGGTCATGTGAATTGTGGATAGTGTGTCGCTACGGACCGGTGGTCCTAGCTTGTTATGATCAGTTGAGTATGACTCTCTGCAAGATAGAGAGTGTATTGATCAGATTGGTGTGACTCTCTGTATAATAGAGTCTATGGTAGATGTTTGTATGTGTGACTGTGCATTCTTATCGTTTGCATGCATGCTGGCGACATGGTCTCCCTTGTGGTTGAGAGGGTCATCAGTCATCCTACCTCCCAGGTTACTCATGGAGGAGTAACTGGTGTGTGGGGGTAGAGCATTTTTTGTGTCACACTCTACCACTATAGACAGTGGTGTTAGTAATATATGAGAGATGTCCTAAGGCAATCGCCTTATGTATGAACCATTTATATGATAAATGAAGATTCACTATTTGAGTATACATGTTTAATGTATTTGATTGGATCTTAAACTCATTTACTGAATGTCCACGATACGATTCACAGCATGAGAGAATTTGTGATTGGATCACAACTAGTGAGTATCTCTACATGTGTAATTGTGATGTATCGGAATTATCCCTAGTCAATGAATTGATGGATTTGGACACCATCAATTCTGTCGAGACTAGCACGAGGTATACTCCTTGGTGTATCCAAGCAACTGATTCTCACTGGCTGGAGACATAGTGATGTCCGGAGTTAATCGTGGATGCTAGTTATGGTAACTAGTTCATTGGAGTGACCAGCCGTAAGACTTCATATGGTTCTCTGCATATATAGATATGTCAATGAAGTTCTTCTTGTGGCTTAAGTGCGATGTTCCTTTGACTTGCGGTATTCAAGTCATCTTGATCATGGAGACTTATGCTTTGACATCTTAAGCAAACATCTCTAAGGAGATGTGGACCCGGATGATTGGGTATAAGTCAGTGATCGAAGGTGTTTGAATAGCCTATAAAGGATTCACCACTCCTTGCGAGGAGATGTATACCCATGGCCTCTCGTCGGATTGTTACTAAAGTCTTTGGCCAAAGCATTACATGTTTAGAGTAAGGTACTCTTCGATACATGTGGAGTAACTAGAACTGTAGGATGAGGAAATGATACTTGGGCTAGGTGTGGCGTGAGTCGACCTAGTGGGGATGACACAATAGACCATGTCCCGAACCAAGTGGGTATAAGATGAGTGAAGGGAATGGGGCACGATTCATTCGAGCTCAAGGGTTTGAAATAGTTACGGATCAACCGTTGATCTTTTCGGTTAATTGGGGATCATGATGTACTACTAGGTGTCACTCATGATCGCTTCTATAATTAATGGTTAATTATAGACGGCCAACATAAACCGAGAACCTATTTGGTCACACGCACAACGAGTGTAATCCAAAGGATTTAAAACGAGCTTGAGAATGGGATTCTCAGACCGAGAGAAACTATGTTTGGTTGGACCAAACATAAAGCGAGCATGAAATTGTTTCAGTTGCAATGGAAGCATGGATGGGCCGTGTCTTATGAAGACATAATGGATGGACCAAAATCGTTTGGTTCTAATCCAATGGATGAGAATAAACCAAAGGGGTTTGGTTTATATTAAACGAATGAACCAAAGGTTGGTTCGGTTCGTTTTAACTTAAAATAAACCATCATGGTTTGGTTTATTTTAACTTATCCTAATGGAGCGGGTTAACGGGCTTTATGGATATGATCCATTAACCATTAAGAGAATTAGTTCTCTATAAAAGAGGGCTTAAGGGATTGTTAAACCCTAATCATCCAAAACCCTAAACCTAGTGGCCGCCCACCTCCTTGGTGAATTCGGCGCCAACCCAAAAGCTGCCGCCGCCCAGCTTTGTGCCGCCGTCCAGCTCCTTGCCAGCGACCATGCTTCCGCCGGTGAACCTCCGGCGACCCTCCGGTGATCCCCTATAGGTTTGGCATCAAGGTGAGGCTTTTCTTTCCTTGGTTGGCCGGCGCCTATATCCTCCACCAAGCTGTCCAGTTTTCTGGACAGCTTCTCCTCCTCTCGTCGGAGCGTCGTTTGGACAACGGTTAGTGCTCCGACAGCGGCTAACTTACCGGGGATTTGATCTCCGGTAATCCTCTGAGGTGGAGGACGAAGGATTCGTCAATTGGTTGACGAATACCTCTCCGGAGAAGCGAGTTTTGAGAACTTGTTTGAGGATCCGAATTTGGATTCGGATCGTGATCATCTCTCGATCACGTCGTCTTCAACACGAGGCTAGTAACCCGTACAAAGACGAAGCTCGTGACTTAGAGAAGTCATCCCGAGGAGCTCGGCGTGGATACGGATAGAGACAATTCTTACGAGAATCGTTCCGGTTGATGTCGTTCCCGCTACACGTCATACGAAAGGTATAACGTAGATAATTTCTTTTATTGCAAATTTTAATTTACGGTTATGTCTACACTTGTTGTAATAGCATGCGTGTGTTGTGTGTGTTGTAATAAATATAGATTTATTATTTTTAATTGCTTCCGCTGTGCTCATGTTTACGAAACATGATCGAACACACACACGCCGCGGTGCCGGAAACCCAACAAGTGGTAGTTGGAGTTGCGTGCAGTTGTCCTGGGTGTGTGCACTCGACCACTCATGGGTAGTGTCAGTCGGAGTGGCCAGCAACAGGGACCCTCATTGTGTAGCTAGCTCTTTACGCTTATATGCTACTTGTTTATACTGCCCACTCGACCACTCGAGAGCAGTGGTTGGTGTTGAGTTGGGACAGTTGTTATGTCGTGCCACCTAGGCCACACTGGGTTCGTGGTAGTGAGTAGGGGTGCTCAGGCATGACCATGCATCTGCATTGTTGTGGTAGATGGCGCTTGCATATACATATATATATGCATATATGTATATATATATAGTCCAGTGTGATGAGAATATATATAGCTAGAGTCTATATATATTATCGTTGATTATTGCATTTTTTTTGTACTATGCTTGCTGCATTTGATTGTATATCATCTTGCATTCTACTTGCATATTCTGTATGGTCGTGTATGGATTACCAGTATTGAGTTGGTCAGACGGTTGTATACCTTTGACCAGTACCTTGAGGTGATACGGGATGAACCCGATTCTTTGCGTATTGGACATAGATCGATAGTATGTCGGTGTTTTGGTTTATAGAGTTAGTATTTACTCTACCATGTTGTAGGTGATGTAGTATGTTATTTATACTCAAGTTGTATGAGTTACATCGTTGCCGATCTTCAGGTATGTCAGTAACTTGAGTTATTATTGATCTGATTAGTTATACAGTTGTTATATTATGCTGGTGTATATCTGTTATACTTTTAGACAGTATATTGTTGATTTGCATGTGATATATAAATTATGCATGCACTTTTATTCCTATTACTACTGAATTATACTCACCATCACAGACCCTGGGTTTTCTTGTCGTCCAGGTAACAAGTAGCCGACTTCGTGATGGGCTTGGAGCATCGCTGGCTAGCATCGTCTCATCTCACATCCGAGAGTTTGAGTTTTGGGTTTTCCGTATGTGTTGTCATGTACTTGGAGTTTTACGTGGTGTTATGTGTTATGGACTTGTTATGTGATGTACACACTTATGGATTCGGGTTTTGCCGATGTCTCCTTTATGTTGTGGTGTCAGTCATATCGGTATGCACTGTTTGTAGGTTGTGATATCGTTTGTGTTATTTTTCGCTGTGTATTGTGATGTTTACATTTATATGTGTTGTTGAGATTGTGGTCGAAAGGCCTTGTATAAACAAGATATGTTGCTACATACAGGGGAGATGTTGTCCGTTTATTTTTTGGCTCGACATACTCTCGGGGCGTGACAACTTTATTGGTATCAGAGCCCTAGGTTCTGCAATGCCATACAATGTTGTTTTTGTCAAGTTTTAGATTCTCAGGAGTCGATTTGTTTCGCTTTTGATTTTGTGAGATGAGATTGACAACGACATGAGCTCCGAGCAGAACGAAGTAAGAATTCCTAATAACTTATATTCTATTTAGATACTTATCTAAACTTGCTCAATAGGTGTATACAGACAGAGTGATAACACCTGTACAAACTTGTAGAAGGGGGGGGGGGTTGTCCACCGAGGCGACCAACCAGAGTTACCTTTAGTATTTATAATCTCGATTTTGATGTCTATGCATTTATGTTTATAATAGGGAATAACATGTAGGGTGTTGGTTATTATTCGTAACCGTGGTATGAGTTGACCACGGGAACGACCCGTTGAGTCTGTGAGTCTTGAACCTGTGTCTAAAAGATGAATTTCCTTTGAGAGCTGACTGATACCGAGTCAGAAAATAGGGGTCAAGTCGTCACATTTCTTGTGAAAATTAGAGACTACAGTCTTAGGGATTTTTACTAATTATGCTAGTCATATCATTACCTGTTGGGTAATGGACAAGACGGGTAGGCTATTGTTGATGCAGATAACGAAAGGTTAGTTTACGGTGTTTCATAGGGATTTTGATCCATGAGTTTGTCGTGATGAGTTGTATAACTTTGAAGGTACTTTTGAGTACTTAACTTGTGTTATACAAAGGAAGTAGAGTTAGTTGCATACTATTATTGGGATCAAGTCGGTATTTGGTAGAAGATGCAGGAATTAACCTTCGGGGAATAATATATCACTGATCATGGTTTAGTGATGTTGTGAGAGGGTATTTTCCCTGTGTTATTCCTTTGACTTATTGTTAGAGAATTCTTGAGCTTCAAGTAGGGTGATCGTCGGTAACGAGAATATCATACAGAGTCATTAGACTTGCAGAGTTTATGCTCACTTAATAGATCAAGAGTGTAAATGGATGTCTTAAGCCACCCAGAGTTATTGGCTTACATTTGGATTAGGATATTTGGATCTTCTACCAAATCCTGCCAAAAGACATTGGATTGAGTTAGGAGTTTAAAAATGACTCCATACAAGTGTTTAGGAGATGAAGATCGATAAGTAGATATTGCAAGTCAGATGTTGGAATGACAAGCCTTCGAATGTTGGACAAAAGGAGCAAGATCGGAGTCATAGGCTACGAGCTACTATTGGAGAGTTTTTTCGATCATAGATGACCAATCGCAGATCGTCAGAACTTTCTCAGGTTATTAGCGAAAGTTGAAGAAAGACTCCGAAGGGATTATGTGTGTGTAGTACGGGACACGATGACACGCGAAGTTAGATTATCTGTTGGATCAGATCATTTGCTGCTATTGTAAGCAACCAGTACAGTTGAGGAGGAGTATTTTGAAGACTTAGTTGAAGACTATCAATGGTGTTCTGGGAGGATGATGCACAGTCTCGATAACAGAGATCATCATAGAAGATTGGATTATCTCACCAGCATCGACCTACTACCTCGGGCGTGGTTGAAGTTCCTTGATACTCCCCTTCAAGAGAAGTGATTTACTCAGCAATATCAACAGAAGATATCTTAGAAGATTCATATAGACAATAACAACGGTTACCCCTAGACATGGATTGGCTTTGTACAGAGGAGAAAGTATACGACGATGGTCGTATCTATTCTATATTCTACAATTGCAGCTCGTAGGATTAAGTGATGGGATCAGACAATCCAGGAAAATCCCCGGGTCATTCGTCGTAGAAATGCGACCACTTTGTCGCGGATTGTTGGATCTGATCTTGTTCTCTTCGGGGAAAGGCCGAGATCTGTGTGGAGCCTTTGGATCAGATTGGTAGATAATTGATCGTTCAGAGTATTAATTTAGTTTTCCCTTTGGATTAATATATTGAGAGATACAGATTGTTTATAGGTATCTTTGTCTGGAACATTCTTAGTTCAAATTAGAAGGGTTCTTATACATCGACTTAGGGGTTGGTGGTATCTCTACCATCAGTTGAGATGTTGACCAACAACCAAGAAGTCAAGGGATGCCCTTAGACTTTGATAGACATACCTTTACTGTAGACTTATGAATGGTTAAATTGTTGAGATTATGGTATGATATGTCTCTCAAATGTGCGTATACTCCGAGAGTATTCGGAGGTAGTTTTGGATGAACTCCTAGGCTTGCCGCTGCATAGGCAAGTGGAGTAGGCGATTGGAGTGATTTCAAAGATAGTGTTGATATTGAATACCTCATACGAGTGATAATTTTGTTGGTATCAGTGTTGCTAAACTATGGAAATTGGAAGAATGTAAGTTGCGATTATAGAAGATGTTGGATGAGATATTTATCTGTTCCAGTATTTCTTCTAGAGAGGATCCGGAACTCTTTGTTAAAAGAGAGATGAACCTTTGAGATTATGCATCGATTATCGATGATGGAATACGGTAGTTGTTGAAAATGAATATCCTTCATTATAGATAGATGATCTGTTTAGATCAGTTAAGGACACCTGTGTATACTCTAGGATTGGTTTACAATTGGAGTGTTGATATTATAGTGACATGGTGTCATACAATTATCATGGTCATTGTGATGATTGATATATCATCAGTTTAGAGTAAAGAGGATGCAGGTGTGTAGAGACGACAATTTCATACTTGGTATGAATTTTATGAGCTGTTGATGATGTTGCTAGATGTATTTAACGATTTAGTCGTCCATGGATTTGAGAATCATGTTTGCTAGACACGATTAGATCAGTTTGGAGGTGTTGGAGTTGCGTAACTTGGCCACTGTTGATGATGGTAGTTGGAGTTGTGCACTCGGCCACCGTAGATAGTGGTTTCCTTATATGTTTTGGTTATTACCGTAGATGTGGATAGGATGTAGCGTGATGATACCGCTGACTTGTTTGACCAGGAAGGTGATGACATTCACTTGGTCAAATGTTGGTAAACTCAGTTTATAGGACCTAGACGGTGGTTAACTTTTGCACGGGTATTAGTAAATCCTTCCGAGAAGGATGGAAGGATGTTATATGCAGATGCATCGTTTCAGGGATCGAAGGGATCCCGATGCAGTTGAATGAAGCGTATCTTAAGTTTATGACAATTGAGGAACTGCGAGACAAGCTGTCATATACAAGACATGGACTTAGTGGATGTTATCCTGATTTGTGGGTGTATGGAGCAGGAATGCTCATGGGATTTTGACTAGCTACCGGGAAGCTACCATAGAGTTGCTGAAACACGGACAGTTGCAACAAGGGAGCATATCACAATGGATTTCATTACGGGATTGCCCAAAACCCGTAAAGTACATATTGCGATTTGGGTGATTGTGGATCGCTTAACCAAATCTGCCTATTTTCTTCCTATTCATGGGATGGACCCGTTGGATCATCTGGCAGGGTTGTACTGCCGAGAGATTATCGAATTGCATGACGTACCTTTGAGTATCATATCTGATAGAGATCCGCGATTTACCTCACGATTTTGGTAAAGTCTTCAGCATGCCATGGGCACAGAGCTTCGGCTCAATACAATATTTCATTCACGGACTGATGGACCGTCTGAGTGTACTATTCAGACATTGGAGGATCTATTGAGATCCTGTGTCATGGATTTCGGAGGTAGCTGGAAGGACCACGTTCATTTAGTGGAATTTGCCTATAATAACAGTTACCACTCTTTTATTCAGATGGCTCCTTTCGAGGCCTTATACGGTAGACCCAGTAGATCTCCCGTGTTATGGGAGGATCCTTGATCACAAGGAGGGACAATTGCTGGGATCACAGAGTATCCAGCATGAAGGAGAGTTGGTGCAAATCATCAGACGACGGTTATCCAAGGCACAAGATCGGCATAAGAGTTATGCGGACCAGAGGCGAAGGCCTTTGAAATTCCCAGTCGGGGATCATGTATTCCTACAAGTTTCACCCACCAATGGAGTCAAAAGATTTGGGTTGAAAGAAAAATTAGCTCCATGCTATATTGGTCCATCTAAGATATTGGAGTGAATTGGAGGTGTAGCTTACCAGTTGGCTTTACCTCCGACAATTGCGGGTGTTTACAATGTATTTTATGTTTCTATACTGAGGAAATATGTGCAGCATCCTGATCATGTTCTTCTGCAAGAGGTGTCGATTCCACTCCAGATGAATGCGACTTATGAAGAGATTCCAGTGTGGATTCTTGGTCGCAAGGAGCGATAGTTGCGAAACAAAATCATCTGACTCGTAAAAGTTGGATGGCAACATCAAAAAGATGGGGAGGCTATATGGGAGCTAGAAGATACTATCTAAGCTCAATACCCTCATCTGTTCACCTGAGGTGTGTGACTTTTCTCCAGATACTTGAGATGGTTGTTGTGATATCTTGTACTCATACATGAGTCGGGAATTTGGGGACCAAATTTTTATTAGTGGGGGAGAATATAAGATACAGTGAAAAATAAATAAATTAAGTAAATAAAGCATGGTTAAGGATTTAATTAGACCTAATCTAAGTTTAATAGCATATAAAGTGGACCCGACCCGTTAGTTTCTCTTAAACCCGACCCGTTGGTTTCTTTAAGCCAAGCCATTTTCAATCGTTTCTTCATTCACTCCACTGTTCTCTCTCGAGCAGTTCCCAAATCACGATTTCTTCTTTATTCTTCCCCGCGACTTCTGACCATCCCAGTTCTCGTTGATTTTTCTGCTCGAGTGGGTTGGCAACATTGCTGCCACAGCTGAGCACTCCGCCAGTTGGTCGTCAGAGGTCACCTCGAGCAGAGGACCATCGATGGTCGGCCATCAGCGAGCCTGATCTCCATTGCAACCATTTCTTCTCCGATCGTGAGCTCTCCAGATCGCACTGCCCTCCATTGACGCAAGCGGCAGCGAGCTCCTCCAGTCGTCAAGGTTGTTTCGGTGCATGGGACGACCTCCGCCGCCACCGAGCCAGCTTGTTGTCGGCCTCCTCTATCGCTACCCTTCATCCCTCCATCGACGACTTGTGAGCTCCAGCCGGTGAGTTACCTATTCCACAGTGTGTTGATTTGGATCACCGATGAGAGCAAGTTAGTGATCTCTTGGTCTGCTATTACCAGTTGCAGTCGACAAATTGGATCTTCTCGGTGATGTTATCGATCGAGAGTGTGGTCATCTTCCAAATTGATCGTGAGTTCAGGGGTAAGATCTGTTGATTTCTGTCTTCTCCTCCATGTTGTGTCCTGTTTTCGTTCTTATGGTGATTCTGGATCTAGATCACAGCCACCAGACAAGCCAACGATCCTTTATTTCGATGTGTTTATAAGTTTATGTTTTGGCATTGTGTTCAACCTTTGCTGATCCGAAATGCAGGCTGCATTTGGGTCTTTGATGAGGAGTGCAAAGTTTTGAAGGACTTGTTGGAGATGAATCCCATGTACACTCTTACATTTACTGGTCATTCTTTGGGATCTGATGTCGCTGCGCTGCTAGCAATGGTGGTTGTTCATGATCTGGACAAGTTAGGGAATGTGGAGAGGAATAAGATTAGGTGTTTTGCTATTTCCCTGCAAGATGTGTCTCACCTAATTTGGCATTGGAGATGGATCTGACACTTAACCCTTGGATCAAGAAGTTGTGGGTGATTGCAATAATTGTAAGGTAAGCTTTGATTTGGTATGTTATGAAGTAGGATGTGTTACCTTTATAGTTGATGCTAGAGTTGACTCATGAATGATACGGTGAATTTAATCTAATTAAGGTTGGAGAATGTTGAATTAGTTAGATATAATGATCGATGTAGGATTCGATTCAATCATTCAATGTAAGATAGAACTTAGTTATGTTCTATGTGTTCTTTTTCAGGATCTTGATTGGTGATGATAGATGCTTGTACGTGTGGATAGCTAGCATGAGCTATTTAACAGGTGGGTAGTATTCCTACCCTAGTTAGGTAGTAGCTAAACCCTGAAGTATATAACTTCATATTATTATTAAGTTGACTTTAAATCCACTCTAGTTTTTCTGATGCTTGATATTTGCCTTTGCACTTAAATACTCTATTATTGTTGTTATCTATTCATTCAACTTTGTTATGAATTATAGTTATTATGGTAAGTAGACATGTAGTGGTTTACCTATGTGTACGTAGCTAAATTCGGTTGTAAAACTGAATTGTGCAAATTAGATAAATCATCCGAGGGTGGATGATTCTAGAAGTAAAGTTGAGTATTCAGGTTATATCCTGATGTTGTGTATGTATCCACTATGGATCATATAGTCGTATATGGACGTGTGATTTGTCAATACATTGTCGCTATGGACTAGAGGTCCTAACTTGGTGTTGTCAGCTATATATGCCTCTCTATAGAATAGAGAGTGTGTTGATCATTCGAGTATGACTCTCTACATGATAGAGAGTGTTTTGATCAGTTGAGTACGACTCTCTACAGGGTAGAGAGTGTTTTGATCAGTTGAGTATGCCTCTCTATAAAATAGAGAATGTGTTGTGGACATATGTATGGTCATGTGAATTATGGATAGTGTGTCGCTATGGATCGGTGGTCCTAGCTTGTTATGATCAGTTGAGTACAACTCTCTACAGGATAGAGAGTGTATTGATCAGATTGGTGTGACTCTCTGTAGAATAGAGTCTATGGTGAATGTCTGTATGTGTGACTGTGCATTCATGTCATTTGCATGCATGCTGGCGACATGGTCTCCCTTGTGGTTGAGAGGGTCGTCAGTCATCCTACCTCCCAGGTTACTCATGGAGGAGTAACTGGTGTGAGGGCAGGGCATTTGTTGTGCCGCACTCTACCACTATAGACGGTGGTAGTTGGAGTTGCGTGCATTTGTCCTTGGTGCATGGCACTCGACCACTCATGGATAGTGTCAGTAGGAGTGGCCAGCAGTAGAGACCCCCGTTGTGTAGCTAGCTCTTTACGCTTATATGATACTTGTTCATACTGCCCACTCGACCACTCGAGAGCAGTGGTTGGTGTTGAGTTGGGACAGTTGTCATGTAGTGCCACCTAGGCCACATTGGGTTCGTGGTAGCGAGTAGGGGTGCACAGGCATGACCATGCATATGCATTACTGTAGCTATATATATTCTCATCACACTCGACTATATATATAGTCGAGTGTGATGAGAATATATATAGCTACAGTCTACATATATATGATCATTGATTGTTGCATTTGTTTGTACTATACTTACTGCATTTGATTGTACATCATCTTGCATTCTGTATGGTCGTGTATGGATTACCAATATTGAGTTGGTCAGACGGTTGTATACCTTTGACCAGTACCTTAAGGTGATACAGGATGAACCCGATTCTTTACGTATTAAACATAGATTGGTAGTATGTCGGTGTTATGATTTATAGAGTTAGTATTTACTCTACCATGTTGTAGGTGATGTAGTATGATATTTATACTAAGGTTTTATGAGTTACATCGTTTCCGATCTTCAGGTATGTCAGTAACTTGAGTTTTTGTTGATCTGATTAGTTATACAGTTGTTATATTATACTGGTGTATATCTGTTATACTTTTAGACAGTACATTGTGGATTCGCATGTGATATATAAATTATGCATGCACTTTTATTCTTATTACCGCTGTGTTATACTCACCACCATGGACCCTGAGTTTTCTTGTCACCTAAGTAACAGGTAGCCGACTTCGTGATGGGCTTGGAGCATCGTTGGCTGGCATCGTCTCATCTCACATCTGAGAGTTTGAGTTTTGGGTTTTCCGTATGTTTTGTCATGTACTTTGAGTTTTACGTGGTGGTATGTGTTATGGACTTGTTATGTGATGTACACACTTGTGGATTCGGGTTTTGCCAATGTTTCCTTTATGTTGTGGTGTCAGTCATACCGGTATGCACTGTTTGTAGGTTGTGATGTCGTTTGTGTTATTTTTCGTTGTGTATTGTGATGTTTACACTTATATGTGTTGTTGAGATTATGGCCGAAAGGCCTTGTATAAACACGATATGTTGTCACGTACAGGGGAGATATTGTCCGTTTGTTTTTTGGCTCGGCATACTCTCGGGGCGTGACATGGGCGGCACCGATGTTGATTGCTTAGCGACGGCATCGCGAGAAGGAACAATAGGCGCCCGATGTGGCATGCGATTTGGAGCAGGAGGTGACGAGCGGCGGAGAAGCCTGGGCAGCGGCGATTAGGAGGAAGAAGAAGAATGAAATCGCGAAAAGGGGAAAATCGGGAAATCAAGGAGCGGCGGCGGCGAGAATAGGAATAGGGAGAAAAAATAAGGATAAAATAACTTAGGTTTAGCTATTTAACCATAGTGCTAATCAAACCTATTAATCCCACAATTATAGATAATCTAAACAGATTTATTAAATCCTATTAAATCTTCCTCATAAATTCATAGAAATTCTATTTAAATCCAAATAAATTTCTAAAAATTTTTGAAAAATTCCAATGGGTATTTTTCCTGATTAAGAAATATTATATTATTATTGTTTCATTTTTCAATATCTTACACCTCCACCAACAAATAAATCAATAATAGACACTAAATGAGTATTTAGAAATAATTTAAATGATCAAGGAAAAATCATAAGAAACAAAGTTTGATTGGTAGCTAAAGGGTTTAGTCAAGTAGAAGGATTAGACTATGATGAAACTTATGCACCAGTAGCTAGGCTTAAGTCAATTAGGATGTTGCTAGCTTATGCGGCACAAAAGGATTCAAGCTATACCAAATGGATGTCAAATCTGCTTTTTTAAATGGAGTAATAAAAGAAGTGGTATACATAAGTCAACCTCCAGGTTTTGAAAGCTTAGAATACCCTAATCATGTATATAAATTAAAAAAGACCTTGTATGGATTAAAACAAGCTCCTAGAACCTGGTATGAGAGACTATCTTCATACTTAATCTCAAAAGGCTTTGGACAAAGTAAAATTGACTTAACTCTCTTCGTAAACATTTTGAACCTAGATATTTTTATAGCTCAAATATATGTAGATGATATAGTATTTGGATCAACAAATTCAAATTTTTTGAAAGAATTCATAAACTTAATGGAGCAAGAATTCGAAATGAGTCTAGTAGGCGAATTAACTTTCTTTTTAGGTTTACAAATAAAACAAACAAGAGACTAACTATATTTATCAAAACAAATATGCAAGAGAGTTGATTAAAAGATTTAGAATGGAAAATGCAAATGAAATAAAAACACTCATGACAACAAATGTTATATTAAATGATGGCAAAGAAGGAAAGTCTGTAGATCTAAAGTACTATAGAAGTGTCATAGGTAGTATACTATACTTAACTGCAAGTAGACCTGACATATTATTTGTAGTAAGTATGTGTGCTAGATATCAGACCTATGCTAAGGAATCACATTTAACACATGTCAAAAGAATCCTAAGAAACATTAAAGGAACAATTAATGTAGGTATGTGGTACCCAAGAACTAATAACTTTGAGTTAGTATGATAATCTGACTCAGACTATGCTAGGTGTAAACTGGATAGGAAAAGTACTAGTGGAGGATGTCAACTCTTAGGATCATGCTTAGTAAGCTGGTTCAATAGGAAGCAACATTGTATTGCTCTTTCCATAACTGAAGTCGAATATATAGCATTAGGTGAATGTGTGGCACAATTATTATGGATGATGCACACACTTAAAGATTTTGAATTAGAATACAAGAAGGTCAAAACATTGGTTGATAACATAAGTTCAATAAACTTAACTAAAAATCCAATTCATCCCTCACGTACTAAACATACTGATGTTAAACATCACTTTGTGAGAGATCATGTGGCAAAAGGTAGTTTTGAACTCAACTATGTTGAGTCCAAGTCTAATCTTGCTGACATCTTCACTAAACTACTTCTAGAAGCTGAGTTTAGTATGCTTAGAAGACAACTTGGATTATGCTTAGTAGACTAGGATGCTTTGATGTTCATTATTCAAAATCTATTTTGTTAAGTAATATTATTTTCTTAAAGAAAAATTAAAAATCAATCTAGCCTAGGTCAATTTAGATTCCATGATCCTATAGACCTAGGTAAGCCTTTGCATCTCACAAATACCTAGGATTATCTGTTTGTGTATTGAACCACGAAGATGGGCATGAGATGTTAGGACTGCACCCCATGTTCCAGATGTAGATTCAATGCATCGATACCAACCAACACGGGGTTTAAAAAGCAAATCAATCACTTCAGTGACTAATTCTAATTCAAAGCTTGATGATAATTCTATATCATTTGAGCTACTAAAGAGTTGGAAATTTACTTTAAGGACAATTTTTAAATGTGTATCTTAAGTATAAAATTATGTACAGGAATTCATGCTTGGATATTTTTTTTTATCTCTTTTGCATTATTTTAATATAATTTTGAAAATTTAAAAATTTAAAAATTTTAGTTGAAAATTTTTATTTTTTTATTGAGGGGGAGTTTCAAAAATTTTGAAAATTAAAATATTGAGAATTTTGAAAATTTCAAAAATATTTTTTATTGAGGAGGAGTTTTAAAAATTAAAATATTGAGAATTCTGAAATTCTCAAAAATATTTTTTATTGAGGGGGAGTTTCAAAAATTTTGAAAATTAAAATATTGAGAATTTTGAAAATTCCAAAAATATTTTTTGAGGGGGAGTTTCAAAAATTTTGAAAATTAAAATATTGAGAGTTTTGAAAAACTTTGACTTTTGGATATTTTCATAAATTCGTTCAAAATTTTAGAAATTTGATTTAGAAATTTAATATTTTGTAAAGGATAAGTACTTTTAAAAATTTTGATAAAAGTCATTTTGAAACCCATAGATAAAGGGGGAGATCCTATTTTTAAAGAAAATTTAATTGCATGAATTTAGGGGGAGTATTAATAAATAATTTTTGAAAATAGAGGTTTCAGAAAACACTGAATTAAGAAGAGAAAATTTCTATAAATGGTTTTCAAAACTTAGCTAATTTTGAAAAACCTAAGTCTTTTAAAAGATTAGGTGCTTTTGAAATACTCATGAAGCTTGTCAAGTAAGTGTTATAACCTTAAGCCATTTTATTTGAAAAGCTTTAAACCTCATCTTTAAGTTGTGGCATTTGGTGTTTAGTATTACTTTTGATATACCAAAGGGGGAGAGAGAAGGTTTAAAGTGAGAAAACTTTAAAGTAAGTTTTTCATGCATATGAGCATCTCATGCATTTAAATGTTATACATTTTTATCTTAATGCATTCCTGATATATATGTTAAATTTGAATATTGCAAATTGATTCTCCTAACTTTAATTGATGTGTTGTCATATATCAAAAAGGGGGAGATTGTTGGTGCAGAGAGCACCAGTCCTTAGTTTTGATGTATGAACCATAGTTAAAGTTAGGAATTACTTGTGATTTGATATATGTGTTAAGTGTGCAGGCTTAACAGGAAGTCCTAGTAGGTCAGGCAGACCGGATACTAGGCAAAGTATGGAAAGTCCTAGTAGGTCATGTTGACCGGATACTAGGCAGAAGACTTGACAGATCAGGAGGACCGGATACGAGGCAGGAAGTCCAGGTGGGTCAGGAGATCAGACATCTAGCATGAAGACCAGTTGGGTCAGGATACCGGATAACCGACATGAAGTCCAGCTGGGTCAAGGAGACCGGACAGCTGACGGGAAGCCCTGGTGGGTCAGATCAGATGTCAAGTATGGTAAGTTCGGTAGGGCAGCCGATAGGTAAGCCTCAAGTGAAGAGGTGAGGTTGAGTTCTCTGTGGGGGGACAAAGGTAGGCGTCGATCCTACAGATAGTCCGTGTGAGACTAAGAAGTCGAGATCGAGCAATATTACTACTGCTTTTGTATTTTATACTCGTTGCTTTTGCTAATCTTGTTTTGCAGGGAACAGTCGACTGAATGAATTCCAGTCGACTGAGTATGGTTCAGTTGACTGGATACACAGTTGGCAAGATTAGTTGGTGATCGGTCGAAGATTTGGCAGCCCAAATGGAAAGGGTTCCAGTCGGCTTGGGAGGTGAAATCGATTGGAAAGGGAAACTTCCCGATGTGGAGTCAGGTGACCTGGAGTCAACTAGAATAGGTCCAGTCGACTTGGAAGGACGAAGTACCATATCGATGGGCAAATGTGGAGTCGACTGGAAGGCATTCTAGTCGACTGGAACTGGTGTCACACCTTGAGAGTATGCCGAGCCAAAAATAATCGGACAACATCTCCCCTGTACGTGATACAATTCCCTGATATACATAAAGCCTTTCAGCCACAATCACATAACAAATATATGGACATAATCCATAAAACATAGCGGAAGATACTGACAAATAATAAAGATACAATGACTCAACTACGCACTCCGGAGTGACTTTGACACAACAAGAATCATAATAGAAACCACATCAAAAGTTAAATATATATACAACACATCCGTAACCACAAATATGGAAATGATATAGGATGAAATCCCAAAACAACAATCCAATAGAATACAACAATATGGAAATAATATCCAACCATTCGATGTGAGATGGGATCACCATGAGTCTCAACATCCAAGGAATCTTCTACCTCACAGGCGACAGAAACCTGTGGTCCGGGGTGGTGAGTATAAACTCAGGGGTAATATATAGAAAGTGCATGAACAACATATAGGGATATAGAGATCTACAAGTATACATGTGAAAATCTACAGATATATAGAATGAGTCCAATAGACATACAATCCTAAATGTAATAGCAAGTAACCTCAGTATAGTCATACTCAATGCATATACTAAACTAATCAACTGAACATGAAGTAACGTACTAACGTACCTGACGGTCTGCAACACCATAAGCTATATCATCCTGAACAGGTATACAATAACATAACCCATATAACATACAAGTTCAATCCCATATCCGACCAACACTCAGGCATATGAACAGTATATAATCACATGTAATAACATCCCGGTCTATACCACACTATGACATGATGCTAATCAAGTGCATACAATAGTCTGGACCAACACATATATCATGCTCAACACACAATAGTATATAATATGCAAATGGCATGTAACATGATGAACACGCATATGCAACAAACATAGCTCAATCAAATGCAGCATCTCACAGGCATATGTAAAACATATATCAAATACATGCATACATATATATATCAGCAATGTATATGCATGGCCATGTCTGCGGACCCATCAAACCATGACCCCAAAATGGCCAGGGTGGCATAACATGATAACTATCCCGACTCCAGCTACCACTACTCTCGAGTGGCCGAGTTGGGTAGTATGACTAAGTAGCATATAAGCGTAAAAAGCTAACTACTCTAAGGGGTCCCTGCTGCTAGCCACGCCGTCACTACCCATGAGTAGACGAGCGCCACACATAGGACAACTGGACATCACGCAACCACCGTCTATAATGGGCGAGTGCGCTAACTACCACTCTACATAGTGGCCAAGTGCACATCTCCAGCTACCACCGTCTATAGTGGTCGAGCGCGGTACATCCAATGCTTTGCACTCAACCCTGCTACCACTACTCCGAGTGGCCGGGGAGGCAGGATGACTGACCACCCGTCTCAACCATAAGGGAGACCCTAGTCGACAGCATGCATGCAATGTAATGATGCATAGCTCCACATACGTATCCTCGCAACACTCCCTATCTCACGGGGAGTCTGGTCAACCCAAAAGTCAACTATGCAAGGACTACTAATCTACAACCACATACGTATCCTCGCAACACTCCCTATCCCACGAGGAGTCCTGGTCAACCCAAAAGTTAACTATGCAAGGACTACTAATCTACAAGACACTCTCTCTACCACACAGAGAGTCATACACAACTGACAGTCAACCACGCTAAGACCTCCAGTCCGTAGCGATATACTATCGACAATCCATATAACCATACACAGATACACAATCCATAATGGATATACAATCACGATAGGACCTCCAGTCTATAGCCACATACTGACAACCACACACTTATCTATGCACAGACAACTAGATCCACCATAGATGCACCTCTGATATGTGTATGATATAACAATCGACTATATAATCTAATCCATCACCTAACCCTAGTGATGTAACATATTAACCCAATCTGAGGTCACAAAGATAACCCTAACCACATGTACTTAACTGAACATCCATCAGCTAACACATAATAAGATTTGTAGTTCATATCCGTGATAGATAAACGATGAAGTAACAACAATATATCTCAAAGGTCAAGGCTAAGTACAAGCACATGATTAAATAAGAGTGGATTTAAGATCAAAGTAATAGCATAAGTCCAAATTCATGCACCAGATTCACATCAAACTACCTGACCAGGGTAGATATTACCCACCTGAAACGTAGATCATGCTAATGACCTTCGTGCTCACAAAGCTGTCTTGAATCAAGGTCCTACAATTATCATACAACATTAACAAGTCCTAACTCTGATTCAATCACAATCAATCCCTTGATCTATTAAAGGGAAAAATCCAATTTGCACGTATCAATTGACTAAACAATTATAACCATAGTATATCTATCACAATAGATTCAAATCGAAACTTACCTAGCTCTGAACCCATAGCATTAGCCCGCAGCTTCCCATTCTACTGCTTCAGGTATTAGATCTATGATCCAAGCCTAATGCCTCCTTCCTTGGATCATCACCCCAATTGATAAGTTCCCACCAAATCGAAGCCAATCTAATTAACACACTTTATTTACCAACTCCAAGCTCCCAAGCTTACATCCCACCACACATAATTAGAACCTGCAATTGGACTGATCAGTATCCTTATCGACACTAACCATCAAGTGTCGGCAACACTACCCAAACACATCCCTTGAATTTAAACAGATCAGTATAAAACCATTGATAATACCCTAAATCGAAGTTGTCACCATAGCATACCTTCCTCTCCCGAATCTGTCAATCGGATCCAAACCATCGCGAGCCACAGCTGTACTGTGCTTCCCGACCACACCAGCAGCACAACCACCTTCCATAAATCATAGATCATAGCTCAATCAACCCACCTTGCACAAGGAGATCCAACGATGGCAGTGTCTCTGCTAGCAGCAGAGGTGGTCGGCCACCGAGCTATTCGAGATGGTGAGCAGGCGGCTGTGCGAGTTGAGATCCTTGACACCAAAATGGCGAAAGAAGAAGCTACAGTGGATGAAGAAGAGAAGGAACCGGATGGCGGCGACGCGATCCAGCGACTGGCTCAGGCATCAGTGGTGGCAAATTGTCGAAAGAGGTGAGCTGCAGCGATGATGCAATGAAAGAGATCGCAACTTCAGAGCAATAGGGAAGAAGGAGCCAAGTCGCGATAAGAAGCAAGTCGGGATCGGGATTTGGAGGATCGCAACTGTGAAATCGGAACTGAGATTTAAAAGAGGCGATGGGAGTTGGTTCAGTTAGCTTAGGTTTAGCTTAAATCAAAACTATGATTAATAGGGACTTAGGATTAGATCATTAACCCCTTGATAAACCACCCATTAATCTAATGATAACTAATTTAAGCCTATTAAATTTTTTTTCCGATATTTTACAACTGGCTTATAAAAGAAATGCACAACCAGCTTCAAGAATAACTCATCTACTACGTCCAAGTGCTGTTACAAGTGTTCGTCATCCACAGAAGCTACATCCCATTGCAATGACGCAACTCTGACACTCTATACCCTAATTCAATAGCTACTAAAGTGTCGGTATATTCTATTTGTTTTTATTTCGCTTTATGTACTTCATTTCAAAGAGAAGATAGTGTGTTACCTATCTCTTAATTATTGTAAAAAAGCGAATCCCTCCGAAGTCGAGAGTTCTTGAGTCAGAAGGCCTTATAGTGCATTGCCCATCGAGGTAGCTCTCGGAGAGCTACGGGCCTTGGAGTAGCAACCCGGCTAGAGTTGTGAACCAAGTAAATAACTTGTCTTCTTATTTTATTTAATTCCGCTGCATACTCTTTGTTTCAAAAAATAATAAGTTTTAAATTGTAAAAAGAAAATTTATAACCTCCAAGATTCACCCCCCTCTCTCGGAACATTACAATCCTATAATATATGTGATTTAAAATTCTTACAAACTAGAGGAGACAAAATGTACTTTGTTATTTTTATTGATGACTATACTAGATACTGTCATGTGTATCTATTGAAAGGCAAATTAAGATGAAGTCTTAGAAGCATTCAAAAATTACAAGAATGAAGTTGAGAATTAAATCGGTCAATGACTTAAAATAATTCAAAGTGATCGAGGAGAAGAATATGATGGTACATTTAATGAATTTTACATAAAATATGACATTATTCATCAAACAACAACACCTTACTCTCCTCAATAAAATGGGATTGTTGAGCATAAGAATCAAACTCTTAAGGAAAAGATGAATGCTATGTTGATAAGTTCGGACTCACCTCAAAATCTGTGGAGGGAAAGCTATTTTATTGGCAAATCATAGTCTCAATAAAATTCCTCATAAACAAAAAGATAAAACTTCTTATGAGTTATGGAAGGGTCATAAATCTTCCTATAAATATCTGAAAGTGTGGAGGTATTTGGCTAAGGTGGAGGTGCCTAAGCCAAAGCAAAGTAAGATCGGGCCGAAGACAATCAATTGCATCTTTATTGAATATGCCAATAATAGTAATGCATATCGATTTTTAATGCATAAATCAGTAATTCCTGATATACATGTTGGAACAACTATAGAATCCAAGAATACTATATTTTTTGAATGTACTTTTTCTTGCAAAGAGAGGAAAGGGAAAAGTTCAAATAAAAGAACTTATGAAATTGTAAATTTAGATAATCTTAGAAGTAACAAAGAACCAAGAAGTGGTAAAAGGGCTAAAATAGTAAAATTATTTGGTCATGATTTTATGACTTATATGTTGGAAAATGAACTAAAGATAATAAACAAAAACCTTATGAAGCCCCGAGGCCCCTTTTTGGAATGAAGTCATCAATAGTGAAATAAATTCTATCATGCAAAATCATACTTGGGAATTGGTGAATATTCCACCTGGAATAAAACCTTTAGCATGTAAATAGATCCTAAAGTGGAAATATAAGACTGATGGATCTATTGATAAGTACAAGGCAATGCTAGTAGCCAAAGGATTCAAACAAAAGGAAGACCTTGACTTCTTCAATACATATTCATCGACAATAAGTGTAGGGGATCCTTGGAAGCTAGAGGAAGGGGTGAATAGCGTCGTGCTTGTACGTTGATGGAACTCGATCGCATTCGTCTCTACAATTTTGTTAGCGCATAGCGGAAATAGAAATAATGCAATAACAAAATAGACAAATACGCAAACACACCAATACACAGGTATTTAACGTGGTTCGGAACCGAACGGTTCCTACTCCACGGATCGAGCTCTAAAGAGCTCTAGCGATGCCAATCACACACCACTATGCAATAACTCCTTCTCGACACAAGTCGGAGGTGGAGAAACCTCGTATAATAGTTTACAACAATAAACTAAAGCATAACAAGCAAATACAATATGAAATACAAAATACAAGTAAAGAAAACTTTACAACACTTTCCTTTTGATTGCTTGAATGCTTGGTTGCTTGACTTGCACTTGGAGACCCTGATTTGCAGCAGCAAATCGCCCCAAAAGCTCTCAAGAAACGTTGTTGATTTCCTCCTCCACGAGCTCCATTTAAAGCTTCAACCTGGGCTGGAAATCGTTAATCAGTCGATTGCTCGGGACCATCAGTCGACTGATGCCACTGTTGTCGTGAGACAACGGCTAGATCCACGCTGAAAAGATACAACGGATCCATCATTAGTCGACTGTTCAAGTCTCCACTCGACTGCTAACCCCAGCAGTCGAGTCAGACTCCATTTTGTGCCCAAAAAATTGAGCACCAGTCGACTGATCACATGATCAGTCGACTGCTCGGCCAATCAGTCGACTGCCCACCTCTGGCAGTCGACTGCTAGGCTAATTCCCGTAGTCAAACCCTAGTTGACTCATGCCAATCGACTGTCACATGACACCAGTCGACTGGCACACCTCAAACAGGAGGTTTTAACCCAAGTATGGTTCTCCCATACTTAATTGCTAGACCACCCTTAGCCTAGACCTAAGCCTTCTAGCCACCTCCGTCAGCCTCATGCCTCTCGGATCCCTCCAAGTCATCCATGACTTGTTCATCCATTGCACTAGCCTTCAGGTGCTTCCATCAGCTATGTCATGCTAATGGTGTCTACACCGCCAAGGCACATTCGACTTACGCCGCCAAGACTCCGCTTGGACTTTACGCCATCAACCATTGAACTTATGCTGCCAAGACACCTGCTTGGACTTTACGCCGCCAATCATTGGACTTATGCTGCCAAGACTCCCGCTTGGACTTTACGCTGCCAATATCAAACCCCTTGGACTTCTCAAATGCCAAGACTCATGCTTGGACTTTCCATTGCCAACCCATGTTGAACTTTCCATGCCAAGACCCAAGACTTGGACTTTCCCAAATGCCAAATGTCCCACTTGGACTTTTCATGCCAAGTACCCATGACTTGGAATTTTCCATGATAATCACATTGTCATATGTTTTTGTCGAACATCAAAACATCTCTCGAGTCAAGCTCGAGTCCTGGTCAATCGTGACATGGGCCGATTGCACCAACAATCTCCCCCTTTTTGATGTTTGACAAAAACCAAACAAACCATTGAGTTAAAACACTAACTCAAATCCCTTACCAATTATCCCAAATTGGTAATTTTACCTTCTCTCCCTTTTTGACATACATCAAAAAGGTTATCTCTCCAAGAAGGTCAAAGTCTCATGTCCCAATGAGATCTTACAATCTCCCCCTTGATCCAAAAGTACCTAGGATGCCTACCATCTTCCTAGTGATAAGTCTCATATCACTCAAGAGAGGCAATCCTATACACTCTCCTAATTTCCAAATTGGGTATCTCAAAATCTCATTTTTCCTCCTCATGAGGAAAAATACCATCCATCATCCCATGATGGATACCTCCCCCTAAAGGCTTGCTCCCCTTTGACCATTGCACCAACAATGTCCTTGGGAAGTCTCTAAGCTAATAGGAACTTTAAACCATCAAAATTAATTAAGGCTCAAAGTTCAAACATGAATTCTCCACACCTTAAATTTGATACATCATCCTAACACCTCTCCTAATACATATCCAATAAATTTTCACACTTTATAATGCTTCCTAAAGCATATCCTAGGGTTAGGAGTGGTTAGGAACCTTTACCGTAATTGAACACGGGGTAAACAACCTTATTTTTCCCAAAATCAGCTTGGCAGTCAACTTTATCATAGATCAATCGACTGCCACTCTCATCAGTCGACTGCCACCAAGGGCAGTCGACTGATAACTGAAAAAATTCGATTTTCAATTATCAGAGTTGAGTTTCAGAAATGCATAAATAAATATATGTATATCGAAAAATAATGAAAATTTATACGTATAATACTTATGACACATACAATGGGTAAAAAATATTTGAAAATTATTTTACCCATAAAATAGTGAAATTGACACAAAGTTCAAAACCATTGAAATTTTCAATGTTTTAGCCCTACTTTGTATCAACTTCATCAATGGTGATTGTTATCAAAAGATAGACTTCACCAAGGTTTTCTAAAATGATTTTAAAATGTTTTTAAAACCTTATTTTGGATCATGTTCCTTGGACTCAATGTACATGACTTGTACACAAGTTTTCCCAATGATCCACCAATGAAATAAGATGAGTTTTAGTTCATCTAGATGCAAAAACTATGCACTTTGAACTTAACTCATATCCTAGCATCTCACATGTATCTAGGGTGTATAAATATACATACATGTCAATGTGATGTGAGATGTGGGTTTTGTTCATCCTAATCTAGGGGTTCATGCATTTTTCTAAGGCAGTCCTACTTGATTCTCTTATAAATGGGACTCTATGTCATGCCAAAGTCCTTAACTCAATTTTTGTAAATTTAGATGCATGAATGATTATGGCATTAATGATGGTATAAATAAACACATGCTCATAATAATGGTGTCATGGCATATCATACAATTTAAGCATACATGATATTCAACCTAACCCTAAGCACGATCATGACATTTTAAATGATTAAAAATAAACATGATGTCATGACATGTTATATGACAAACAAAGCATGGCATATAAGATGTATAGGTATAAAGATACCTAAATTTTAGTGTTAATTGTCATTTGATACAATTAAGTATATTTTGCCATAATACTACTTTTCTCCTTAGTGTGCCAAAAACCCAAAATGACATACTATGACCTCTAAACCTAAATTGTGTCAATTTAATTAATTTTTCATAATTCCAAAAATGTATTGGCACATCCTAAAATCTTTTAGGATTATAAGATCAAATCTAATTCCAAGGTACTCATAACATTGAAAATTACCTAAAGTGCCACCTTTACTATGGTTAGGTTAACTACCCATCCAAACAAGGTTGGCACACCCTAAACCAATCTAGCGTGAATCAATCATGCTCTTAGGAACCCAAAACCTATTTGAGCTCCTAGGGTTTACTAGGTATTCCTTAGGGATAACCTCCCTAGATACCTTCCTAATGACCCTTCTAGGCTTGTTAGCCTTGGTCATTTGGGTCTTGCCTAGGTTGACTCTAGGGGTGACTCCCCTTGCAACCTTCTTAGTGACTTTCCTAGGTTTCCTTGAAACCCTAGCCACTAGGCACACACCTTGGTTACTCTTAGGGATGACTTCCCTAGTAACCTTGGTCTTCCTGAACCTAATTTGTGTTCCATAATCAAATGGAACACTATGATAAGCCACCTTAGGCTTAGGTTTGTGACCCAAACCCTTCTTGCCCTTGGTTGACTTTTGTCTCTTAGGCTCTAGGTGTTGACTCTTGGTCCTGGACTCTTGACTTTGACCATTTGACCCTTTTAGTTGATTTTGCATAATCTTGAGGGTCTTCTCAAGTTTTTCAAGCCTTGACCTCAAGGCTTGATTTTCAATATCTAATTTCCCAATTTTAGAATTTTGATTTAAACCTTGGGCATTGTTTTTCCTAGGCATATGCCTAGTCCATTTAGGGTTGAAACCTAGGTGCTCTTGTATTTTCCTAATAGTTTCCCTAGGTAAGGTTTTTCTAGGGACATTAGTCCCAAATTTTTTCCTTATTTCCTAAGTGGACACTTTTAACTCCTAAGCAAAAATATTTGTTATTTCTAACATATTTTTCATGAGAGATAGCAAGAGAATTAAAAGCATGCTTTTGACTTTTAAACTTAGAAGATGCATTATTGAAATATACCTTAGGGTTAGCCTTAGCTCCCCCTACATGAGTTGCTCCTTCTTGCCCCTTCTTCTTCCCCATAGGACATTGACTCCTATAATGTCCTTCTTGGTGACACTTGAAGCACACCACGTACTTCTTGCTTTTAATTGTCGGGGCTCCGGCTTCCTTTGACTTCACTTGACTTTTAGGTGCCGGTGGAGTTTTTTTTACTTTCTTTGGGCACTTGCTCTTGTAGTGTCCGGATTCCCTACACTCAAAGCATACTATATATTTTTTGTTTAAAACCAAATTTCTTGAGTTACCTAGTTCGATGGTGAGGGTCTCTTGAGCTTGCTCTTCCTCTCGACCGGATGTAGATGGTTCTTCTTGTTGCTCCGGTGTTGAGGATGCTCTAATCTCCTCCCCCTCAATCCTAGAGGTGGAGGTCTCTTCTAGTTCTTCCACCTTCTCTTCCACCGATCCGGAAGTTGACTCCCTATCAACTTCCGAATCCTCACTCACTTGTGAGGATGAGGATTCATCTTCGGCCTCCTCTTCTTTAGCCGGTGATGGGTCTTCATGGAGCTTGGACAATTCCCTCCAAAGCTCCTTGGCATCCATGCAATCACCTAGGCTACACAAGAAGTCATTAGGTATCAAATCAAAAATGAATTTTAATACCTTCTTGTTTTTCTCAAATTATTGGAGTTGCTCTTCACTCCATCTCTTCTTTTTGAGGAAGGCACCTTTTGGTCCTCTTGGATATTCAAATCCATCTATTAAGATAGACCACTCCTCAAAGTCCCTCATCATCAAAAAATCTTCAATTCTTCTCTTCCAAGAATTGAAGCCTTCTCGTCCATATAGGGTGTAGGGCACCGGTGTATTGATGTCCCAACCGAGTTGTTCTTCCAACTCCATATTCACCCTCTAGCATGCTCCCTTAGTTGTTAAACTTGAAGAGCGGCCTCGCTCTGATACCACTTGTAGGGGATCCTTGGAAGCTAGAGGGGGGTGAATAGCGTCGTGCTTGTACGTTGATGGAATTCGATCGCGTTCGTCTCTACAATTTTGTTAGCGCACAGCGGAAATAGAAATAATGCAATAATGAAATAGACAAATATACAAACACACCAATACACACGTATTTAATGTGGTTCGAAACCGAACCATTTCTACTCCACGGATCGAGCTCTAAAGAGCTCTAGCGATGCCAATCACACACCACTATGCAATAACTCCTTCTCGACACAAGTCGGAGGTGGAGAAATCTCGTACAATAGTTTACAACAATAAACTAAAGCACAACAAGCAAATACAATATGAAATACAAAAGACAAGTAAAGAAAACTTTACAACACTTTGCTTTTGATTGCTTGAATGCTTGGTTGCTTGACTTGCACTTAGAGACCCTGATTTACAGCAGCAAATCGCCCCAAAAGCTCTCAAGAAACGCTGTTGATTTCCTCCTCCACGAGCTCCATTTAAAGCTTCAACCTGGGCTGGAAATCACCGATTAGTCAACTACTCGGGACCATCAGTCGACTGATGCCACTGTTGTCGTGAGACAATGGCTAGATCCATGCTGGAAAGATCCAACGGATCCATCATCAGTCAACTGATAATGACCATCAGTCGACTATTCGAGCCTCCACTCGACTGCTAACCCTAGCAGTCGAGTCAGACTCCATTCTGTGCCCAAAAAACTGAGCACCAGTCGACTGATCACATGATCAATCGATTGCTCGGCTAATCAGTCGACTGCCCACCTCTGGTAGTCGACTGCTAGGCTAATTCCTACAGTCAAACCCTAGTTGACTCATGCCAGTCGACTACCACATGGCACCAGTCGCCTGACACACCTCAAACATGAGGTTTTAACCCAAGTATGGTTCTCCCATACTTGCTAACCACCCTTAGCCTAGACCTAAGCCTTCTAGCCACCTCCGTCAGCCTCATGCCTCTCGGATCCCTCCAAGTCATCCATGACTTGTTCATCCATTGCGCTAGCCTTCAAGTGCTTCCATCGGCTATGTCATGCTAACGATGTCTACACCACCAAGGCACATTGGACTTATGCCACCAAGACTCCGCTTGGACTTTACGCCGCCAACCATTGGACTTATGCTACCAAGACTCCCGCTTGGACTTTACGCTGTCATTCATTGGACTTATGCTGCCAAGACTCCCGCTTGGACTTTACGCTGCCAATATCAAACCCCTTGGACTTCTCAAATTCCAAGACTCATGCTTGGACTTTCCCTTGCCAACCCATGTTGGACTTTCCATGCCAAGACCCATGCTTGGACTTTTCCTTGCCAAGACCCATGCTTGGACTTTCCATTGCCAACCCATGTTGGACTTTCCATGCCAAGACCCAAGACTTGGACTTTCCCAAATGCCAAGTGTCCCACTTGGACTTTCCATGCCAAGTACCCATGACTTGGACTTTTCCATGATAATCACATTGTCATATGTTTTTGTCGAACATCAAAACATCTCTCGAGTCCTGGTCAATCGTGACTTGGGCCGATTGCACCAACAATAAGAATCACATCTATTTGAGTACTTTTGTTATTATTGCAATACATAACCTTAAGATACATCAAATGGATGTGAAAATAATCTTTCTAAATGGTGAATTAGAAGAAGAAATATATATGGAGTAACCTGAAGGTCTTGTAGCTCTGGGACAAGGAAATAAGATGTGTAGACTTGTGAAGTCACTTTATGGGCTAAAAACAAGCATCAAAGCATGACACAAGAAATTTGACAAAACTATGCTGTCAAATGGATTTAAAATTAATGAGTGCGACAAATACATATATATATCAAATGCACACCTGACTCATTTGTCATCGTTTACCTATACGTAGATGATATGCTCATCATGGGGAGTAATCATGATATAATCATGACTACTAAGAAGATGATGACAAAAAACTTTGGCATGAAAGATATGGGCATAGTAGATATATTATGCTTGGGATAAAGGTCACTAAGACATCTGAAAGAATTATCCTTTCACAACCTCATTATATTGAGACAATACTAAGGAAATTTAATGCATATGATATTTCCCCTATAAAAACACCGATGCTTGTGTTTAGCTAAGAACCATGGTGAACTCGTATCACAATTGAAATATTCGAGGATAATTGATAGATTGATGTATATCACTAATTGCACATATCCTGATATTGCCTATGCAGTCAATAAATTAAGTAGATTTATAAGTAATTCAAATGATGACCACTGGAAGACATTAATAAGGGTTCTTAAATATTTAAGATACACCTTAGAATATAGATTACATTATGTGAGATATCCAACTATACTAGAAGGCTATTGTGATGCAAATTGGATATCTGATACAAAAGACTAAATTTACTAGCGAATATGTATTTACCATTGGTGGAGGAGCAGTGTCATGGAAATTTACTAAACAAAAATATATAGCCCAATTAACTATGAAATCAGAGTTTATAGCTTTGGATAAAGCCACAAAAAGGGTTGAGTGACTTTGTAACCTCTTAAAGGATATCCCATGTTGGGCAAAGTCAGTGTTTGTTGTAATGATATATTGTAATAATCAATCAGCAATTGGAATGTCACAAAATAACATGTACAATTTTAAGTCATGACATATTCATCGACGACACAATACCATTAGGCAGTTGATCTCAAATAGAGTTATCTTTGTTGATTATGCCAAATCTAAAGATAACTTAACAAATATATTAATAAAAGATTTAAATAGAGATCAAATATATTGCACATCAAGAGAAATGAGATTAAAAATCTATAAATAAGAATATTCATATTGGTAATCCAACCTTGTTAATTAGAGATCCCAAGATCATGGTTCAATGGGATAACAAAATTATAAAAGTTTGTATGAGCACTTGGACTAGTTCCCCTCTCATTCCTAGGATGGAAAAAGTGCTTCCTACTCCATATAGTGAGGTTAAGTAATAAATTTTTAATGACTCCTATGCTTGAAAAAGTAGATTATTGTAGAATACTTTTGATAGGAGGTCACTTATATAAGTGTGAAGATGGATTGTTTCAACGAAATACTTATGAATCCAAGATGTTGTTCATGGCCAAAATGGACATAATCATGAGAACCATAAAGATGTGAGAAAGATTATTGTGTTGGTATTATTCAAGGTCGTACCTGATGTAAGGCTAAAGAGGCGCTCACCTCGGGCCCATTTTTTAAATGGTTTAAATCACTTTCAAAAGTGGCCCAAAAATAATGAGAGACCCAAAAATTAATTCATTAATATTTTTAAATTTCAATTCAGACTATCGAAATTTTAGATATGACTCTGAACTTCTATTGTCTTAGTTTATACAAATATATAGTTGAGTAGTCTGAGACATTGTGTTAACTAAGAAGCCCAGTAAATATGATGGTATTCTACATATTGCAGAAGGTTCAAAGCCACAAGCTACATCTCCTGATAAAATAATCTTTCGATTGAACTCTCCTTTGATGTCAACATACATGCATGTATTAATTTTCATTTATGCAAGGGATTGTTAGAAATTAATTTTTAGCCAATAAATTAAATGAGGTTCATCTAATAAATCTACAATTGAGTAGATAATTTTTCTCAAAATCAATTTTGGATTAATCAGAAATTAATTATGGCTTAATATGGAGTGTCGGATTAAGATGGACAAATCAGGTTCATCCAAATGAGAGGGCATAAATGCCCTTTTGGATGACTCAATATTAGTCATCAAATTCAAAATGGAAGACTTAGATGCATCTAAATAAAGAGAGCAAAGTGCTCTTTCAATTGAGACAAGATCTAAGTCATTAGTTTCAAAATGGATGGATTAAATGAACCTAAATGAAGGGACATTATGTTCCTTGAGAAGAGATGCGATCTAGATCATCCAATTAAATTGAACGGATGAGATCTGATTGAACCAAGAGATTCCTCTACCTCTTCACAAAGTATAAATAAGATCCCTCACTCTCTCATTTGGATCATCCAATTCATTCCAATTCAAAACAAAGCAAACAATGCATTCTATACTTGCATTCTGGAGAGTTCGAGAAGCTTCTTTGGTTCGGAGATTTTGTGATTTACAATGTTACTATTTCAATATAAAGTCATTGTATCTTGAAAGACGATTGTCATATTCTATGAACACTGTGTGTGGAGAAAATTCATCTTAAGAAGATAGAATCCAACTCTAGCCTCGACTTTGCCTAAGCAATGTTATATCACCATGCTCAGATTGCACCAACTTCATTAAATCCAACAACTAAAATGGTGCTTGTTTGAGTTTTAAGGTAGACCAATATATAAACAATGCTCAATCTACTCTTTGCTGAATGCGAAAATAGATAATCATTTTCTTACAAACTAAAATGCAAAAGCATAAATATTTTTAGGAATTCTATTGGCTGTTGATTCTGTCAACATGTTATTTGCAGTTGGGGAAGCCGATGCGTGATGATCATTGTCAGTCATTGCCACGAACTAGTGATGGTGATACTTTAGAGGGAGCATGTGACCAAAATTAATAAGACGGAGATGATAAAATTTTCATGTTATTATAGTAAGTGTATGTGGCAATGTAACAGGGACAACACAATTTACTATACTATTTTTTTCTTTTTTTCTAAAAAATTTCTCTCTTTGTTTAACCAATTTTTACGGTTATTTCTTTTTAAATTTTTTTCCTTTTTTCTATATTTTTTTATTCTTCGCTCTTTTTTCCCTTAACTTTTGTTTCCTCACTGCCTCATTCACTACAAAAATACATCAAAATAGCGACGAAATTTAGCAACAAAAATAATTTGTTATAAATTTGCAATAAATTTTGCGATGAATTGTTAAATTGTCACAAATTAGTAACAAAATTTCCAACAAAATTTTTTTTATTGCAAATATAAGAATATTTGTGATAAATTAAATTTTGTCACAAATATCATTGCTGTTTTGCAATAAATTTGATTTTTCGTCGCAAATTTGCGACGAAATATCAATTTTGTTGCAAAATTTTGCAATGAAATATAAATTCGTCATAGAATTTGCAACGAAATTGGGATTTGATGCAAACTTTGCGACGAATTCTATTCTCATTGCAAATTTTACAATGAATCTAGAATTTGTTACAAATATTTCGACAAATTTTGTGACAAAATATTTTCATCGTACATTTTCAAATATTTGGCAAAAAAAAAGATTGGCGGGAATTAGGAAATTTACGATGAATTTAATATTCATCACTAATTTTGCAATGAATTTATTTTTCATCGCCAAATTTGTGACGAAAAAACAAATTCATCACAAAATTTTACAACGAAATAAGAATTCATCATAGAATTTGCAATGATTTCATAATCCGTAGCAAATTTTGCTATAAATTTAGTGACAAAAAATTTTTGTAGGATTTTTTAATTTATTTGGATAAAAATGAGGTAAAATTTGCAATGAATTTATCTTTCGTCGTAGAATTTGCAACTAATTTAAATTATCGTCGCCAAATATTGCAACGAATATTGTATTTGTCGTAGAATTGGTGACGAATACAATATTCATCCCCAATTTTCCACGAATAGTTTATTCGTCATAGAATTGGTGATGAATATTTTATTCATTGCAGAATTGGCGACGAATACAATATTCATCTTGTATGAGGCACAATTACGGAATTAAGCATTTTCCTTCATAATATTTGCTCGATAGTATTGAGTCATTCACACATGGAGACAATAGAGAGAGATATTCCAATAATTTTGTGTAACTTAGAAAGAATATTTTGTTGGATTGATTTGAGCGCTAGAGGGGGGGGGGGGGGGGGGGGTTAATAGCGCAAGAGAAACTTTTTCTTTTTCATTCGATATAAAACACGAGTAAGAGTAAATGCAACGGAAAATAAATATGACACTTTTTGTTTTTACTTGGTTCACAACCTTCGGGTGCTAATCCAAGGCTCTAATGGTCTGAAACCATGTACGAAGGGCAATCCACTAAAACAATCTCCTCCTCGTTAGAGGTAGGAGACAATGGAATACAAAAAGCTCAAAAGAGATTAAGGTAGAGGGACACTCCCCCTCTCCTTGTTACGATTAAAAGCTCCAAAATACAAATTGAAACTAAATATACTGAAATAACTTTAAAAGTTACCGACAACTAAAGAGTTAGAAGAAGAAGCTTGGGTCGTCAGTGTTTCGACAGTGCTTCGTCGATGTAGGATTGTCGGAGAGTCATGGCATTGCGGGAGACCTTAGAAGCACTTTGAATAATGGAAAAGGGGTGGAGAACCCCTACTTTTATAGCCTTATAAAACCCTAATCATTGAGATGAGGCTTCATGAGGTGATGCCACCTAGCCCTTGAGAAATGGTGATAAGCTTTGACTCTCGTTGAGGCTGATCCTTGACCATCAGTCGACTGCTACCCATACCAGTCGACTGTTGGAGGCATCAGTCGACTGATACAAGCCGTCAGTCGATTGATGGCAGGGTTTCCAGCTGCAATGGAGTGTTAGCTCAAAAATGCAATTAATATAAGTAAGTTCGATAGTCGTTTACCATCTGATCTCGACTTAGACCTTCCATGGGAAGTCTTGGCCGAATCGTCGCCTAAGGATGTCCCCGTATGAAGGACACGACTTTACTTACACTCACCCACACAAGCTTACCTCAACCTTTACCTTTGAAGCTTTGCTTCCGGTCTTCACCTGAGTTCTTCGGCTTCCTTCGAAGTCCTCCCGGTGTCGCCCGACCACCACAGTTCCCTCCGGGTGTCGCTGACCTTCGGCTTAGCTTTGTAATTCTGCACACTTGATTCAGCTCATGAAATAACAAAGTGAACTTAACTTTGTGTATTTGTTATAATCAAAACTCAGGTTCGATTCAGGTGCCTACTGCCCCATCCATCTCCTCCTTTTTGATCTATGGCAAACCAACACAAAGTTAAGTAAATAAATTAAGTGCATTAAGTAAAATGAATAACATGAGTATGAAATATGTATGAATGAGTAGGAGTATGAGAAGAACTGTCTTTCAAGTGCTCCCCCTTGAGGAATCATCCCCCTTGACCTAGGGTGAGTACTTGAAAAAGTGTCTTGACCCTCCCCCTTGATGTTAGCTACTAAAAAGAATTTTTAAGTAATCGAAATTACTTAACAATGGCCTTAGTGTTTAGAATAAGTTCAAGTTAGCCTTGGCCTTTCTCCCCCTTTATCAATTAAGAAAGTTTAACCATAAAGGTTAAGTTTAAAAGTTAAGTAAACAAGGTTAGGGGTTAAAAAAAAGTTAAGTTAAGTAAACAAACTTAACTTTGGGCCATAAAAGTATACTCAAGTTAAGTTATCAAAAAAAATGATCCCTTAACTTTGTCCTTTCTCCCCCTTTTGCCATAAATCGGAAGGAGTGGGGGGTTTGAAAAACATAATTTTGAATTTAGTTTTAAGTCCAAGCATGTTCCAAATAAAGTTTGAAAATAGTAGTTTAAACATAAGCTCATCTATTTAGATGTTCAACTCTATTTGACTTGATTGATATGAAATGATCAACAAGTCCTGAGTAGAGTTGGTTAATTTTTGTAATTATACTCCGTGGTTCATGTCGATGCACTAAGTCTACATCTGGAACCAAGAGTAAGGTCCTAACATCTCACACACATCTACGTGTTGGGAAAACTCCGGAACTGATGTTCACAACATCGCGAGCGAATATTTCATACAACCACAGCGGAAACAATAATTAAACCAGATCCCACCAGAGATCCATGCAAAACTATATAAGTCGTTTTCTTTAATCTAGTCTAGATCTTATCTAGATGAAGAATATACCTTCGGTGCATGCTCTTCGCAATCCCATTTTTCCAAACGCTGTCGGATCTCAATACGGTAAGGGTAACTATATATCTATGGTATCCACACTGACACCCACACTAACTTTGGAGTCACATTGTGCTAGCAACCCCTAGCAAAATGCCAAGAACTCTTTTGGAAGAAGAAGGAGAGAAAGGAGGAGATGAGAGAACTCTTTCTCTTGGCCCTTTTGGCTTGCACGCCCAAACACCAAAAACCACCAATTGTCATCAACGTTGAACACCAAAAGGCCCTTTTAATCCATAGCCATCAATGCCATTATCTCCCCATTAAGAGTTCTCTTAATACCAAGACCCTTGGTATTCCCTTCTTTTAATTCTCATCATGAATACCAAGCCCTTTGGTATTCCTATACATGATTAATCAAATTAATCATGCATGATGATGAATCATCTTCCATGGTTCAACTTGAGTCTAACTCAAGTTTAACCAGTTTGAGTCTAACTCAAATCTTGGTCATATGCTCAATTGTCCTTTTAGTCCAACTAAAAGAAACCATCTCCAAAATAGAATGTCATTTGTGTGTGACCCTATAGGCTCTTGTAACGTTGGTAATGTATCTAAAACCCCTTTTAGATACATAAGCAGTGAGCGGCATCTAGCGATACATCATTGCTACCCAAATTACAAGATCGTCGAGATCCGACAACCTTTCTGTGACTATTATCATCTATGACGATGTCCTTCTATCTCTGATATCTTAGATCAATCAATGAGGCATAGACTGTGTCATCCCCTTATCGATCTTTATGTTTCTTGATCCCCAAGTAGACACACTCATACAAATGAGCTCAATATCTCATATTGACTCATTTAAGCATGGCCATGCATTTCATGGTCCTACTCTATCAAGAGGCCAAAGATATCACTCCTGTCATATAGGAGGAATAGATCCCATCTACATCACTCACATGCCTCCGCATAATTCATTACATACCCAGTGATCGCCGTTATAGTGCACCCAGTTACGATGTGACATTAGACAATACCAAAGTACATAACTCCTTATGTAGGGAACCATAGTGACTTCAAGTCTAAGGACTATTCATACCAATAGTCACATGAGAAAATATATGACACTCATATAATGATCCATGATATTTTCTCATGGCGGGTCAATTCAGTATATATATTCTCCAATATATATACCCATGTGTCAATGTGATATCACATATCCATGACTTGTGAGATCAAGTCATCCTTTGACCTACATGCTAGTCTCAATATATTAATATTGTCCTTGTATATTAATACTTAACTAGGAATATTAAGAATAGTGTTCTCTACAGCTTCTCATAATCAATTCTACCAATTGATAAACGGTAGATTAGAACCTACTATTCAAGGGCATTATTATATTTATTTTAGCTGGCACATGCATAAAGTAAATATAATAAACAATCCTTGCCTTTTATTAATGAAATATGATACACATGATCCCTAATCAATCATCTCATGATTGGCACTAAGGGATGACACTAACACTACGTGGCTAAGTACACAAACACATTAGTTCTATGTGTTGTGAGATGTATTGGCTCCTTAAATCTATAGGTACATGATATCTAGGGTAAGCTCTAAGCTAGTTCCATTAATATAATAGAGTATATAAAAATATAAGTTGTCAATCCTACTCTATTACGCACATGTCCAATTTTCATCTTAGTAGACTGAATTCAGCTTCAGGTAAAGGTTTGGTAAATAGGTCCACTAGATTTGACTTTGATTCTACATATTCGAGTTGTATGGTTCCGTTAGCTACATGTTCTTGAATAAAGTGGTGTTTGACCTCTATATGTTTGGTCCTATAGTGGCATATGGGTTTTTTGGTTAAGTTGATTGAGCTAATATTATCTATGAGTTTTAATATTGCTGAAGTTTAAGTTAAAGTCTTGGAGAGTGTGCTTCATCCAAAGAAGCTGAGCCACACACTCACCCATCGCAACATATTCGGCTTCGTGGTAGATAAGGCAACACAGTGTTGCTTCATACTGCACCAACTCACTAGACTTGAGCCGAGAAGTTGACAACAATCACTCGTGCTCTTTCTATCGAGTTTACTACCGGTATAATCCGAGTCAAAGTAGCCAATTAGTTCAAAATCAGTAGATCTAGGGTACCAAATACCTACGCTTATCGTGCATTTTAGATACCTAAGGATACGCTTAACTAATATTAGGTGAGACTCCTTAGTACAGGTTTGGAACCTTGCGAACATACTTACTACGAATAGTATGTCGGGTCGACTCGCAGTTAAGTAAAGGAGACTCTCTATTGCGCTCCTATAGTACTTTAGGTCAATAGGTTTTCCGTCTACATCTTCTCCTATCAAATGTCATGGGTGTATTAATGATTTTAGCATTTTGCATTCTGAATCGGTTAATTAATTCCTTAGTGCATTTTTGTTAATGTAAATAGATTCCTTCTTTAGTTTGTTTAATTTGTAATCCTAGAAAGAAATTTAATTCTCCTACTAAGTTTATTTCAAATTCACTCTCCATGAGTGAAATGAATTCGTTTAGTAGGATTGAATTAGTTGTTCCAAAGATTATGCCATCTACATAGACTTGAGCTATACAAATTTCTTTGCCTATGGATTTTACGAAAAGAGTTGGGTCAACTAAGCTTTGGCTAAACCCTTTGGTCTTAAGGTATACTGAAAGCCTCTCATACCAAGCTCTAGGAGCTTGTTTTAGTCCATATAAAGCATTTTTGAGTTTAAACACATGGTCAGGTTTATCTAAGCTTTCGAATCCTAGGGGTTGACTAACATACACTTCTTCCTTAATAAGTCCATTCAAAAACACTAACTTGACTGTAACGCCCGCCCTTCCCGTACCTCAGAGGAGAGCGAAGGGCGGCGCTACGCGATCATACATACATGCATATACATACAGCGGAAGCATTTAAAACAATAAAATCCCTTCTTAAGCTAACTATATTAACCTAATCCACCTAACAGATTAATTATGATGTAACGGTCTTAGCAATTTCCTTAACTAAACATGACCTAAAGAAATTTGAGATTTATATAATAAACGGGAGTGACAACCAAAACAAAAACATCATCTAAGTCTTAACACTGAACGGTAAAACATGCATAATCTCCCCAAACCATAAACTAAATCTTATCCACCATGCCACTGCCACACACATCTTTGCCTTCTGCTGCTCCCTTCAATTATTCCATTCCTTGCCTTGCTCTGCAGTACAAGGAAAAAATGACACTATCAGCACATATGCTGAGTAAGATCCTTTCCTACTCACAAAAGCCATATGACATAAATTACACATAAGATAGTGACACGTTCATTTAACTAACATATAGTCATAGCATGGATGTAACTATTAACATGATCATCAAGAGGCATATAGACTTAGCATTCAAAATTCATGAGTAAAGCAATCCGTGACATGATCATCTAGGACATGTATCCCCATGGCATTTTTTTATCACAATAACATAATATCTCGTAATAACATAGACATGGAATAGTTATATGCAGAATGCTCTTTGAAAACATATACTTTCATAAATACTTAAACATAATCTCAACATTAGGGCCCGACATTGTATCCATGACTTGGCCCATTTATTGATCCATTCCATTCGGGCGCCCATTTGGCAACCCCTTGTGGTCGTCGACCGTCACGACTGGCCGACGTCGACCGTCATTACCACTAGGCCGCATTTCACCTAGGGGCAACTTTAGATACAAGCCATGCGTAAAGTAAAATAGCATACATGTTCTTTGACATAACATAAAGAGTGTTCTTGTCCCCACTCTTAGGGAAACATTTCTTAACCAATTCATATTCATAAGCCTTACATAACCATGGCATAGGGGTGCCTATCGTTCATGAACATAAATAGGTACATCATGATAAAATGAGCAAAACTTAACATATACATTATGATACAATGGTCCTACATCAGTCGTTAACATGGACATAAGTTATGGAATCATGCAAATATATCGTCTAACTAGCATCATATCAATACCATATATATATACCTAGCATAACATGGAAAATCATTCGGAATCATGTTCAAAAATTATTTTTTTTATTTATTTTCTTGTCCTTTTTAATCTTCCCTAGCCCAGCACAGCCGGCCTGCGTTGGACGACACACCCGTGTCGTGGCCGAGCGGCAAGCCTGCTAGCCGAGAGGTACGCCTGCTAGCCGAGCAGCACCTCCAGCGGTCGAGCGACACGCCTGGCGCCTGAGGCCATGCTTATGCGCCGCCGCCAGACGCCGCGCTTGTTTGGCCCCGACATGCTCGTGCGGCAAAGATAGGTATCTGCTTGGCCACCCCGACACGCCTATGTCGGGGTGAAAGAGAGGCGTGTTGGCCTCTATACGTATTCTGCTTAACAAAATTTATACGAACCTCGTCCTAGGGTCTTAAGCAATATCAAACATGGAACCTCGTCTAAGGTTAATCATATGCAATACAGGGAAAAGAAGAACATGAAAAACTCTTTATTGCATAGCACAACATTGGAAACATGAAAGTCATTCGAGAGAAACCCATGTACTGCATGTGAGGGAATTCTTACCTTCGATTGCTTTAACTTATATTTGTAAAACCTAATGAGATGCAACCTTCTATCCCGCCCTAGCAGCTGCCCTCCAAGGTCTCTTGAATCCCACCTTTCCTTGGATTCGGCGAAGAAGACAACCCTAGGAGAGAATTCTCTTTGATGTGTGGTTCGGCGGTGGAGGGATCAAGAGAGAGTAGAGAGGTGTCCTCTAGGGTATTAGGGAGGTTAAATTTATAACCATCAAGGCTTAACCTATTCCCTTATAAATTTCTTTAAATTTGACTCTTTAACAGAATTAATTCCTTCTTCAATTAAATTCGTGACTTCTCCCTAATCATATAAAATTTTTATTGGATTTTTTTTTTGGTGACTCACCCCTTCTTGTCCGGTTTTCTTTTCTTTTATCTTTTCTTTTATTTCCTTTAAATCCCACGTAAGCCTATTATCATCATGCATAATTATCTTTATTTTCTTTAACCCACATAAGGGCCCCTTTATTATCATGCCTCATTATCTATAAAACTCCTAAGATTTTTTTCGGGCATTACAATCCCCCATACCTTATAAAAAGTTCGTCCTCGAACTTAGAATAGTTCTAGGTATCTTCATTTCATATCATCCTCGCGTTCCCAGGTGGCTTCTTCATATTGTTGACTTTGCCACAAAACCTTTACTAAGGGCACTTCTTTATTTCTTAGTCTTTTGACTTCCCGGTCTAGTACTCGGATCGATCGACTTTCGTAACTCAGGTCCTCCTGAATTTGCACTGTCTGTGGCTCAACCATCTGGTCTCTACTGGAAATGCACTTCTTGAGCATCGACACATGGAACACGTTGTGAATAGCCAACATCTCCTGAGGTAGCTCGAGCTCATAAGCTACCTTGCCAACTCTTTTCAGGATCGGATATGGTCCTACGTATCTGTAGGGAGTTGCTTCGGAGGCTCATTGGCTCCCATATCCCCGGATTAAAATTTTCACTAATGAAAGAGTTAATCTGGATGGGATGAGTTTCCTTAGCACAACCAATTCGTCGTCGTGCTAACAACTTGAGTGATCGCTTGAACAAACTAGTTGTTCAAACAACACAACTCTTCTAGTTGGGTAGCCGCGGAAGAGACGACGGACGGATCGCCGGTTTTTGTGTTTGTCTTTGGGGTCCATGATTATACAAAATATATACTAATGCACACTTGTATAATCAACACATAAAAGAACATGCTAAGATCAGAATATAAAGTTGTAAAACTTTTATACCTTACAATCTTCTACCGTATGTCCTATCCTCCTCGTGGACGACGTGTGGGCGAAGATCCTCCATGAGTAGAAGCCTTCTAGATCGCGTTCTTCCCTTCCTTGTTCACTGCGAACAAAGAGAAGAACAAAACAAAAACTCCTCCTTTCTAGAACCGGCCACCAATCAAAAGAACTCGATGTAACCGCCGGCCAAGGAGTGAATGGATGAGCGTCGGCCAACTTGTTGCAATGTTGCCGCCGGCCACCTAGAGGTTGGAGAAGCACCGGCCACCAAGGAGTTGGAGAACCGCCGGCCACCTAGGAGCAAAAGAGGAGGAAGAGAGGAGCACCAGCAATGGACGAGAAGAGGATGAGGGGCGCCGACCAAAACCCTAGGGAGAACCAAGCTTGTCGCCCACTTCTAGCTGCCCAAAACCCTAGCTCCTCTAGGGTTTGTTGCCGCCCACTTTGAGATGAGCAAAACCCTAATTTCCAATTGAACCATTACTTGCCGCCCAACCTAAGCCCTCTATTTATAGAATTGGGCTTAAGCCTCCTTTAATCTCCACCGTCGGATCTAGGGATTTAATCTCCACTGTCGGATCTAGGGTTTTATCCCAACTGTCGAATCTAGGATTTCATCCCAATCTTCGGATCTAGGGTTTCATCCCAACCGTCGGATCTAGGGTTTTATCCCAACCGTCGAATCTAGGGATTTAATCCCAACCGTTGGTTCTAGGGTTTCATCCCAACCATCGGATCTAGGGATTTAATCCCAACCGTTGGTTCTAGAGTTTTGTTTTACATCCTTGGATCTAGACTTCATAAGGATTATATTAGGATACGATAGGGACCATAAGGAGGAGTTGGATCTTGGCCACCCGATGGATCGGAACCACACAAACTTGATCCATCAATGATGTTCCATTCCACTAGAGGATCATCATTGAACTACCTCACCAACCCCCATAAATCAATATGGGCTCCATATATTACTTGTACATTCATCTCCCCGTGTTTAAGATATCGAATGTCCGTCAATTAATTGATTTACTGACCATCAATTAATTAACGTCTAACTCCTCGAGTAGTACCACTCAACCTTATCATCATGTTGACTAAGTCAACCAGCTGGGTTTACATGATGAACCTTATGAGCTCCTCAAGGGGACATCATCAACCTAATATATAGGACACGGTTTCCTCCTATAATCAACGGCACACCATGTAAATAATATCATTTCCCAACTTACCAGGCATATTGATTTAATCCATCTAAATCTCACCCTCTGGTAAATCAAAGAAATAAATACTAAGTACATGTGCCCATTATTATATCGGGATTAAGAGCATGTACAACATAATATCTGAGGTCCGATTCAATTATGTAGTCAGCAATAAATTGAATCGCCTCTATGTCGGTCCTGCTCAATACACCTAAGTGTACTAGTGTAACTCTATGTTCAAGACAAAACAATACCAAGCTACACTACAACCATGCCAATGGTTTGTCCAAAACCATCTTGGTTGTGAGCCTCTACTTATATTTTACAAGGGACTGATAACATTATCTTCTGTGTCACACCAAGCACCATGTTATCTACAATGTAAAATATTAAACAATATGCACACACATATAATAAATATATAAAGTGCAAACAATGATCATGTGATTCTTATTCCAAAATAAAATGTTCATACAAAAAGAGCTAGGCTTTCAGTATACATTCCAACAGTATCGCGGACTTAGCTTCCCTTTCTTCCCGAATCTCATTATTCCTTTCATAGGTGCTACCCGGAGAAATACCAAATCTTCGACATTGAATTCCAAAGGTTTACGTCGCTGATCCGCATAGTTTTTCTGTCGGCTCTGAGCAGTCTCTATTCTTTGGCGAATATTCTGTATCGCTCGGGTGGTGTCCTCGATGAATTCCATCCGAAGTCCCATCTCTTTCTTCTCACCACCTTCGTACCAACAGATTAGAGACCTACATCTCCTCCCATATAAAGCTTCATAAGGTGTCATTCCGATGGTAGCCTGATAGCTATTGTTGTAAGCGAATTCCGCTAGACATAAATATCGGCACCAGCTCCCTTTGAAATCCAAGGCACAAGCTCGTAACATGTCTTTCAGTACTTGGTTCACCCTTTCTATTTGCCTATCTATCTGAGGATGAAAGGCGGTACTGAAATGCAGCTTCGTGCCAAGTGCCTTATGAACGCATCCCCAAAACTGTGAAGTGAAGTGACCATCCCTATCTGAAATGATGGTCTTGGGAATACCATGCAGTCTGATGATTTCCTTAGCATATAATTGAGCCAGTTGCTCAATCGAATATGTCATCTTGATCGCTAGGAAATGAGCTGACTTTGTCAATCTGTCAACGATAACCCATATAGCATCATATCCGTTCGTAGTCCTGGGAAGACCTAAAATGAAATCCATAGAGATGTCTTCTCATTTCCACTCCAGAATTTAGATCGATTGCAGAACTCCTCCAGACCCATGGTGTTTTGCTTTAACTTGCTGACAGGTCAGGCAGGTACTGACGTGCTGAGCTACGTCCCTCTTCATACCGGACCACCAGAACTTCTCTTTCAGGTCTTGATACATTTTGGTGGATCCCGGATGCATAGAATAAGAGGTTTCGTGAGCCTTCTCTAATATCTTTTTGCGTAGTTCCGGATCGTTAGGGATACATAACCGATCCCTAAGGTATAATACTCCGCTATTGGCGATACGGAAACCCTTGCCTTTTCCTTCTAGGATCTCCTACTTGATCCTCTGGAGGCTTGGATCATCACTTTGTTTTGCTAATATGTCATCGAATAGTGCTGGTATTATTGCCATGGTCGAAAGCTGCTCGGAAATAACCTCGATTCCATAGCGCATAATTTCCTTCTCCAGCGGTCGAGACAATACCGATAAGGACATCAGGGTGGCACTGGACTTCCTGCTGAGTGCATCAGCCACTTTGTTAGCCTTGCCAGGATGGTAAAAGATCTCACAGTCATAGTCCTTCACGAACTCCAGCCATCTGCGTTGTCTCATATTGAGGTCCTTCTGAGTGAAGAAATACCGTAGACTCTGATGATCCGTATAAATCTTGCACTGTGCTCCATACAGATAGTGCCTCCATACCTTGAGAGTGAAGACCACAGTTGCTAGCTCTAAATCGTGAGTGAGATAGTTCTTTTCATGTTCCTTGAGTTGCCTAGAAGCATAGGCAATAACTTTACCCCTCTGCATAAGTACAGCTCTGAGTCCCAATCCGGAGGCATCGCTGTACATGTCGAAGCTCTTGTCGTTCTCTAGGAGAGTAAGGATTGGAGCACTTGTAAGTCTCCTTTTCAGCTCCAAGACACTCTTCTCACATTCCTCCGTCCATACATACTTCTTGTTCTTCCGGGTGAGAACTATCATAGGTGTTGCTATTCTGGCGAAGTCTTCTACGAATTTTCGGTAATAGCCCGCTAATCCGAGAAAACTCCTCATTTCACTAGCATTCTTTGGCCTGCTCCAGTTACTCACAGCTTCAATCTTTCTTGGGTCTACCATAACTCCATCTTTGGATATAATATGACCCAGAAAAGATACTTGATCGAGCCAGAATTCACATTTGGAGAACTTGGCATATAGTTGCTTTTCTCGAAGAATCTGTAATACCATCTTCAGGTGTTCGACATGCTCTTCTTGATTTCTCGAATAGACGAGGATATCGTCAATGAAGACAATCACGAACTTGTCAAGAAACGTCGAGAATACCCGATTCATTAGGTCCATGAACATAGCAGGAGCATTCGTCACTCCGAAAGGCATGACTACGAACTCATAATGTCCGTATCTTGTTCGAAAAGCTGTCTTTGGTATATCATCTGGTTTCACTTTCACTTGATGATAGCCATACCTTAGGTCAATCTTAGAGAAGACAGTGGCACCCTTTAACTGGTCAAACAGGTCGTCAATCCGTGGTAAAGGGTACGTGTTCTTGATCATCACATTATTTAGCGCTCGGTAGTCTATGCACATTCGCATAGACCCATCTTTCTTCTTTACCAACAGTACTGGAGCTCCCTATGGAGAGCAAAATATTGTCTCATCGACTCTATTACTATGTCTTCCATATATTACTGTCTCATCGACTCTATTACTACGTCTTCCAACCATGCTTATCTTCATATATTATAATAAGGCTAGCATAAGATTATCATGCATATATTCATCTCATTGACTCTATTACTACGTCTTCCATATATTACTTGTCTCATCGACTCTATGACTCCGTCTTCTAGCCATGCTTATCTTCATATATTATAATAAGGCTAGCATAAGGTTATCATTCATATTTATTTATGCATATTTAAACTAAAGGCTAGCATAAGGTTATCATACATATATTCATGTATATTTAAGCTAAAAGCATTTCTTATCTTACATGAAAGAAATAGAGTAGGCATAGAATTTCTTACTTGGAGCGGCAGGATGGAAGCTTGATGTGTGTGTAGTGGAAAGGCAGAACTGAGCTACGATACCACCTGTAACGCTCACCCTTCCCGTACCTCAGAGGGGAGCGAAGGGCGGCGCTACGCGATCATACATACATGCATATACATACAGCGGAAGCATTTAAAACAATAAAATCCCTTCTTAAGCTAACTATATTAACCTAATCCACCTAACAGATTAATTATGATGTAACGGTCTTAGCAATTTTCTTAACTAAACATGAACTAAAGAAATTCGAGATTTATATAATAAACGGGAGTGACAACCAAAACAAAAACATCATCTAAGTCTTAACACTGAACGGTAAAACATGCATAATCTCCCCAAACCATAAGCTAAATCTTATCCACCATGCCACTGCCACACACATCTTTGCCTTTTGCTGCTCCCTTCAATTATTCCATTCCTTGCCTTGCTCTACAGTACAAGGGAAAAACGACACTATCAGCACATATGCTGAGTAAGATCCTTTCCTACTCACAAAATCCATACGACATAAATTACACATAAGATAGTGACACGTTCATTTAACTAACATATAGTCATAGCATGGATGTAACTATTAACATGATCATCAAGAGGCATATAGACTTAGCATTCAAAATTCATGAGTAAAGCAATCCGTGACATGATCATCTAGGACATGTATCCCCATGGCATTTTTTATCACAATAACATAATATCTCATAATAACATAGACATGGAATAGTTATATGCAGAATGCTCTTTGAAAACATATACTTTCATAAGTACTTAAACATAATCTCAACATTAGGGCCCGACATTGTATCCATGACTCGGCCCAGCCCATTTGTGATCCATTCGGCCCATTTGGCGACCCTTGTGGTCGTCGTCGGCATCGGCACCTCGACCGTGTCATTACCACTAGGCCCGTACTTCGACCTAGGGGCAACTTTGGATACAAGTCATGCATAAAGTAAAATAGCATACATGTTCTTTGACATAACATAAAGAGTGTTGTTGTCCCCACTCTTAAGGAAACTTTTCTTAACCAATTCATATTCATAAGCCTTACGTAACCATGGCATAGGGGTACCTATCGTTCATGAACATAAACAGGTACATCATGATAAAATGAGCAAAACTTAACATATACATTATGATACAATGGTCCTACATCTGCCGTTTGTAAGTAATATATGAGAGATGTCCTAAGGCAATCGCCTTATGTATGAACCATTTATATGATAAATGAAGATTCACTATTTGAGTATACATGTTTTATGTATTTGATTGGATCTTAAACTCATTTACTGAATGTCCACGATACGATTCACAAAGATGAGAGAATTTGTGATTGGATCACAACTAGTGAGTATCTCTACATGTGTAATTGTGATGTATCGAATTATCCTAGTCGATGAATTGATGGATTTGGACACCATCAATTCGCGAGACTAGCACGAGGTATACTCCTTGGTGTATCCAAGCTGATTCTCACCGGCCGAGACATTGTGATGTCCGGAGTTAATCGTGGATGCTAGTTATGGTAACTAGTTCATTGGAGTGACCAGCCGTAAGACTTCATATGGTTCTCTGCATATATAGATATGTCAATGAAGTTCTTACTGTGGCTTAAGTGCGATGTTCCTTAGACTTGCGGTATTCAAGTCATCTTGATCATGGAGACTTATGCTTTGACATCTTAAGCAAACATCTCTAAGGAGATGTGGACCCGGGATGATTGGGTATAAGTCGAAGTGATCGAAGGTGTTTGAATAGCCTATAAAAAATTCACCACTCCTTGCGAGGAGATGTATACCCATGGCCTCTCGTCGGATTGTTACTAAAGTCTTTGGCCAAAGCATTACATGTTTAGAGTAAGGTACTCTTCGATACATGTGGAGTAACTAGAATCTGTAGGACGAGGAAATGATACTTGGGCTAGGTGTGACGTAGTCAGCCTAGTGGGGACTGACACTATAGACCATGTCCCAACCAAGTGGGTATAAGATGAGTGAAGGGAATGGGGCACGATCATTCGAGCTGAAGGGTTTGAAATAGTTCGGATCAACCGTTGATCTTTTCGGTTAATTGGGGATCATGATGTACTACTAGGTGCCACTCATGATCGTTCTATAATTAATGGTTAATTATAGACGGCCAACATAAACCGAGAACCTATTTGGTCACACGCACAACGAGCATAATCCGAAGGATTTAAAACGAGCTTGAGAATGGGATTCTCAGACCGAGAGAAACTAGGTTTGGTTGGACCAAACATAAAGCGAGCATGAAATCGTTTCAGTCGCATTGGAAGCGTGGATGGGCCATGTCTTATGAAGACATAATGGATGAACCAAAATGGTTTGGTTCTAATCCAATGGAGGAGAATAAACCAAAGGGTTTGGTTTATTTTAAACGAATGAACCAAAAGTTGATTCGGTTCGTTTTAACTTAAAATAAACCATCATGGTTTGGTTTATTTTAACTTATCTTAATGGAGCGGGTTAACGGGCCTAATGGTTATGATCCAATAACCATTAAGAGAATTAGTTCTCTATAAAAGAGGGCTTAAGGGATAATTAAGCCCTAATCCAAAACCCTAGCAAGGACTTACCGCCCACCCCATTGAGGGAGTTGCCGCCCAACCTCCTTTGCCGCCCAGCTTTTGTGCCGCCGTCCAAGTCCTTGCCGGCATCCAAACTTCAGCCGGTGATCCTCCGGCGACCCTCCGGCGACCCTCCGGTGATCTTCCTAGGCTTCGGTGAAAAGGTGAGCACTTAGCTTCCTTGTTTTGGCCGGCACCTACTCCTCCACCAAAGCTGTCCAGTTTTCTGGACAGCTTGTTCTCCTCTCGTCGGAGCGTCGTTTGGACGACGGTTTGAGCTCTGACAGCGGCTAAACTACCGGGGATTCGATCTCCGGTAATCCTCTGAGGTGGAGGACGAAGGATTCGTCAATTGGTTGACGAATACCTCTCCGGAGAAGCAAGTTTTGAGAACTCGTATTAGAATCCGAATTTGGATTCGGATCGTGATCATCTCTCGATCACGTCGTCTTCAACACGAGGCTGGTAACCCGTACGAAGACGAAGCTCGTGGCTTAGCGAAGTCATCCCGAGGAACTCGGCGTGGATACGGATAGAGACGATTCTAGCGAGGATCGTTCCGGTTGATGCCGTTCCCGCTACACGTCATACGAAAAGTATAACGTAGATAAATTTCCTTTTATTGCAAATTTAAATTTACGGTTATGTCTACACTTATTGTAATATGCATGTGTATGTTGTAATAAATGTAGATTTATTATTTTATTGCTTCCGCTGTGTTCATGTTTACGAAACGTGATCGAACACACACACGCCGCGGTGCCGGAAACCCAACACCGTTAACATGGACATAAGTTAGGAATCATGCAAATATATCGTCTGACAAGCATCATATCAATACCATATATATATATACCTAGCATAACATGGAAAATCATTTGGAATCATGTTCGGAAATTTTTTTATATTTATTTTCTTGTCCGTTTTAATCTTCCCGAGCCAAGCACAGCCGGCCTGCGTTGGACGACACACCCGTGTCGTGGCCAAGCGACACACCTGCTAGCCGAGAGGTATGCCTGCTAGCCGAGCAGCACCTCCAGCGGTCGAGTGACACGCCTGGCGCCCGAGTGGCATGCTTTGCTCCCGGGAGGCACGCTTCGCGCCCGAGTTGTTTGGCCCCGACATGCCTGTGTCGGGGCGGCATAGGCGTGTCCCGCGCTGCTCACCCCGACACGCCTGTGTCGGGGTGAAAGAGCGGCGTGTTGGCCTCTGTACGTATTCTTCTTAACAAAATTTATACGAACCTCGTCCTAGGGTCTTAAGCAATATCAAACATGGAACCTCGTCTAAGGTTAATCATATGCAATACAGGGAAAAGAAGAACATGAAAAACCCTTTATTGCATAGCACAACATTGGAAACATGAAATCCATTCGAGAGAAACCCATGTACTGCAGGTGAGGGAATTCTTACCTTCGATTGCTTTAACTTATATTTGTAAAACCTAATGAGATGCAACCTTCTATCCCGCCCTAGCAGCTGCCCTCCAAGGTCTCTTGAATCCCACCTTTCCTTGGATTCGGCGGAGAAGACAACCCTAGGAGAGAATTCTCCTTGATGTGTGGTTCGGCGGTGGAGGGATCAAGAGAGAGTAGAGAGGTGTCCTCTAGGGTATTAGGGAGGTTAAATTTATAACCATCAAGGCTTAACCTATTCCCTTATAAATTTCCTTAAATTTCTCTCTTTAACAAAATTAATTCCTTCTTCAATTAAATTCTTGACTTCTCCCTAATCATATAAAATTTTTATTGGATTTTTTTTTTGGTGACTCACCCCTTCTTGTCCGATTTTCTTTTCTTTTATCTTTTCTTTTATTTCCTTTAAATCCCACGTAAGTCTATTATCATCATGCATAATTATCTTTATTTTCTTTAACCCACATAAGGGCTCCTTCATACCAAGCTTTAGGAGCTTGTTTTAGTCCATATAAAGCATTTTTGAGTTTAAACACATGGTTGGGTTTATCTAAGCTTTCGAATCCTAGGGGTTGACTAACATACACTTCTTCCTTAATAAGTCCATTCAAAAACACTGACTTGACATCCATTTGAAACAATTTAAATCCTCGATGTGCAGCATATGCCAACAACATTCGAATAGATTCTAATCTAGCTATGGGGGCATAGGTTTCATCGTAATCTAACCCTTATACTTGACTAAACCCTTTCGCGACTAATCTTGCTTTGTTTCTAACTACTTCACCTTTGTCATCAAGTTTGTTTCGGAAGACCCACCTTGTTCCAATAATTGATTTATCTTTAGGCGGTGGTACTAATTACCAAACTTCGTTCCTAGTAAATTGAGCTAGTTCTTCTTTCATTGCAATAATCCAATCGGGATCAAGAAGAGCTTGTTTAATGGTTTTGGGTTCGATTTTCGAAATCAAGGAGATTTGACTCAGATTTCTATATGATGATCTAGTTCAAACCCCTAGGCTAGAATCACCTATCACTTGGTCGATAGGATGATTCGATTGAATCCTAGAATGACTTGGGTTAGGGTCACCTATCACTTAATCGATAGGAGGACTCGATTGAATCCTAGACTGGCTCGGATTAGGATTAATAGTAGACTTGATTTCAAGGTCAGAGTCGAGTCTGGTACGAATTGGTTCACTAGTTGGTTTTACTAAGGGTTTTATGAGTTCATGTCCTTCGTCGAATACTACATTAATGATTTCCTCAATTCTAAGGGTGTCATTGTTATATACCTTATAGGCTCTACTTGTATTTGAGTATCCTAGGAAGATAACAGTGGAGGTTTTGGATGTGAACTTTCCTAGGTAGTCCTTGTGTTTAGGATATGTACCTTACATCCAAATACTCTAAAGTATTTAATGTTAGGTACTTTGTTATGGTAGATTTCGTATGAGGTCTTAAGGTGCCTTTTTATCATAAGAATTCTATTTTGGACATAACAAGTCATACTAATGGCTTCTGCCCAAAACCTATCGGGTAGGTTGTATTCGTTCAATATGGTCCTAGCGGCTTCTTGTAGGGTTCTATTTTTCCACTCGACTAGGCCATTTTATTGTGGGGTTCTAGGACATGAGAATTCATGGTGGTATCCGTTTAGGTTACAGAAATCTATGAACCTGTGGTTTTCGAATTCACCACCATGATCGCTTCTAAGTCTTTTAATTTTAAGGTTCTTTTAGTTTTTGATTAATTTAAACAAGTTGATGAGTTGGTCTAAGGTATCACTTTTGTGTTTAAGGAACCTAACCCAGGTAAACCTAGAATAGTCATCAATTATGACTAAGCAAAATTGACTTCCATTAAGTGACTTGGCTCCATGTGAATCGAATAGATCCAAATGAATGAGCTCAAGCACACTTTTGGTTTGTTCTTGGTTAGCTAGTTGATATTGTGTCCTAGGTTATTTACCTTGTTGACAAGCATTACAAATTTTATTGTCTAAGTTGTTAAGGTTAGGCAAACCTCTGACTAAGCTACTCTGACTCATCTTGTGAACGAGTCTTGGGTGCAAGTGACCAAGTCGTTGGTGCCACAACCAAGATTCCTCTTGCTGTGTCATAAGACACTTGGTTGAGGAGTTGGGTAAGTTAATTGTGTAGATGTTGCTATTCCTAGTTCCTTTAAGTATTGTTTTAGAGGTTTCATTTGTTTTAATTAAGCATTCATTTTCTAAGAATATAATCTTATAGTTGTTATCACACAATTGACTTACACTAAGTAAATTATATTGAAAATCTTCGACTAATAAAATATTGTGAATCGTGAAATTAGAATTTAGTTCAATATCACCTGAACCGATGATTTTGAGCTTTCCGTTGTTTCCGAAAGCTACCGATCCTTGTCGTTTGAATCTAAGCTTTGAAAATTGAAGTTGGTCTCCGGTCATATGTCGGGAGCACCCACAGTCCAACATCCATTGATCCTACATATAAGGTAGTTGGATCGGATATTGGAATTTTAAGGGTTGATTGAAGATTATTAGTCATAGTTCATCTCACCCATTTCTACATGATCAAACGCATTATCCATATGTGTTCTTGTGAGATGACTTCAATTTTACTTGTTTAATTTTAATGAATCGAAACTAATCAACCTTGGGTTAGATTTGGATTTAACCCTAAGCTCACCAAGTCACCTTTTCAAGAAATTGGCTTCCAGGTCGTGGCGAGGCACAGAGGCCTTCTTTGATCGAAACAACGACCATTTCCTTAGACAAAGCTATGTTCGAGAAAATAATAACTTGATTCACCTAAGATCACTTCCTGGTCTAACTAGTTAAGGATACGGTGAGATAGCTTCAGCTAGTTCCACTTAGTCGAGTGCACTGAGCTAGATACGTCTTATCTAACTCGGACACACAAGACTTCGCTTTCCTAGCGTACTATCATCTCGCCGCATCTTAGTACTATGTTGTCAAGTGTTGACGAGTTATAGTTCCTATTTAACCATTCTAAAAATAAAAAGTAAAAAAGACCTAAGCATGCAAATTCTAAGTAATAGCACAAACAAATTTTGTACTAGCTCCCCCTAGACCATTGAATCAGTTCGGTCTTTCCACGTAGTAGATTTGGTCCTTGGGAACCCAGTCCTAGATAGATCCTAATTGAGAAATCAAGGTGGTCTTAGAGACCCATGCTTGGACATGTTTTCTATTTCGACTTACAATTGACATATACAACTTGTTGGTCGTATTTGAGCTAAACCCAAGCCCGACCTTGTTGTATACGGCCCTTTGCGATCCAAGTAAAAGGTCAAGTCCCGTGGATCCCAAAGTAAACCTTTCCAACGTATTCCTAAGGTCTTCAACTTGACTTTTCAAAAGTGAGTTATCAACTTCAAGTTTTTCAACTCAAGCTGAGTCCTCCTCTTGAACTCGACTAGTCGAAGAGGTTAGGGAGACCTTGTGTTTAAGGAGTTTAACCTCCTCAACTAAGGTCTTGACCTTAGACTCAGACTTAGCTAACTTTCTAGTTAAGAATTTAATTGCATTGTATAAAGTGCTAAGCAAAGATCGACTTAACTTAAGTGACTCTTTTGAACCGAATGCATATCCATGGCTTATCTTGAATAGAGACTCATCGTCGGATCCGGACTCGGACTCATCCTCGGGTTCGGACTCTTGATCGGGCTCGGTTGGTTTGGCCATAAGGATGAGATCATTGTCTTCCTCCTCCGATGATTCTTCCCAAGTAGCATTAAGCGCTTTCTTGGTCTTGGGTGCTTTGTTCTTTAGTTTCGGACACTCTGACTTGATGTGTCCGAACCTATTGGATTCAAAACATCTCAAATTCAAATTAGACTTAGGTTTACCTTGATTGATGGGTCGTCTTCGGCTCTTGATCATCTTCCGAACTAGATTCACTAGTTCGGTTTCCATCTCGGGTTCTACCTCCGACTCGTACTCGTACTCGTCCTCTTCCTTGGGGGTGTTTTGTTTGCAACCTTCTTCTTCGAACCTGCAAGTAAGGCAATACCTTTCTCGGGAATCAAATTAGACTGTTCATGGAGTTCAAATTCAGAAAATAACTCATCTAATCTAATTTTTGAAAGGTCCTTAGAAACCTTGTAGGTATCGACCATGGATGCCCATAAGGTAGTCCTAGGGAAAGCATTTAAAGCATACCTTATAAGGTCTCGATTCTCGACCTTTGTCCGATGGCGTGCAAGCTATTAACGATGTCTTGAATGCGAGCGTGTAATTGTGTTGTCATCTTGTGTTCTTACATCTTAAGATTATATAACTTATTAAAAAGCAAATCACGCTTACATACCTTCGTGTCGTCGGTTCCTTCGTGTAGCTCTACGAGTTTAGTCCATAGATCTTTCGCACTAATGAAGGGGTCGACGCGGTTTAGCTCCTCTTTAGACAAGCCGAATTAGAGGATTTGGGTAGCCTTTGCGTCGGCTTCCACTTGTCTTTTCATGGCATTAGTCCACTGATCGTAATCCAAGGATTCACCAACTTCATTAGTAGGAAGTGTGAATTCGATTTGGATTATGATCCACATCTCGATCTGGGTCTTAAGGAAGCACTCCATCCGACCCTTCCAATAACGGAAGTCATCTCTATTGTGAAACGGAGGTCGGACGGTGCTAAACTCTTCAAGATGGGTCATTTAGACAAAATAAGGAAAACAAGTACCTCGCAAAACAAAAACAATCAAAATGTACCAAGACTTTCATCTTGGATTAGTAGTGTGGGAGAATGAATTTAAACGAAAAGAAAAACTCATAAAAACAAAAATAAACAAAAAGAAATCTATAAAAATTGCTAGATTGGTGGTTTCACCAAATTGTAGTGCCCCCGGCTCTGATACCACTTGTTGGATCGATTTGAGCGCTAGAGGGGGGGTGAATAGCGTAAGAGAAACTTTTTTTCGTTCACTCGATAAGAAAACACGAGTAAGAGTAAATGCAGCGGAAAATAAATATGACACCTTTTGTTTTTACTTGGTTCATAGCCTTCGGCTGTTAATCCAAGGCCCTAATGGTCCGAGACTACGTATGGAGGGCAATACACTAAAATAATCTCCTCCTTGTTAGAGGTAGGAGACAATGGAATACAAAAAGCTCGAAAGAGATTAAGGTAGAGGGACACTCCCCCTCTCCTTGTTACGATTAAAAGCTCTGAAATACAAATTGAAACTGAATATACTGAAATAACAACTTTAAAAGTTACCGATGACTAAAGATTTAGAAGAAGAAGCTTGGGTCATCGGCGTTTCGGCAGTGCTTCGTCGATGTAGGATTGTCGGAGAGTCGTGGCGTTGCGGGAGACCTTGGAAGCACTTTGAATAATGGAAAAGGAGTGGAGAACCCCTACTTTTATATCCTTGTGAAACCCTAATCGTTGAGAATAGGCTTCATGAGGTGATGCCACCTAGCCCTTGAGAAATGGTGATAAGCTTTGACTCTCCTCGAGGCAGATCCTTGACTATCAGTCGACTGCTACCCATACCAGTCGACTGTTGGAGGCATCAGTCGACTAATACAAGCCGTCAGTCGACTGATGATAGGGTTTCCAACTACAATGAAGAGTTAGCTCGAAAATACAGTTAATATAAGTAAGTTTGATGGTCATTTACCATCCAATCTTGACTTAGACCTTCAATGGGAAGTCTTGGCCGGATCGTCACCTAAGGATGTCCTCGTACGGAGGACACGACCTTACTTACACTCACCCACACGAGCTTACCTCAACCTTTACCTTTGAAGCTTCGCTTTCGATCTTCACCTGAGTTCTTCGACTTCCTCCAAAGTCATCCCGGTGTCACCCGACCACCATGGTTCCCTCCGGGTGTCATTGACCTTCGGCTTAGCTTAGCAATTCTGCACACTTGATTCAGCTCGTGAGATAACAAAGTGAACTTAACTTTGTGTATTTGCTATAATCAAAATTCAGGTTCGATTCAGGTTCCTACTGCACCAACATATTTCCATCGTCATTTTTCGATTCCATGGAACATCTTTTGATTTACTTGTCATACGAGGCTAAAGTTGGAGGTCCTATTCAATTTTGATGGATATATCCATTTGAAAGGTGAACTTTTCATTTTATTTAATCATTGTTAATGCATTTGATTATTTTCAATATAAGTTAATTTTTATTTTTATTTTGTTTTATTACTATTAGATTCCTCTATCACTTGAAGAAAATGGTGAAAAATAAGACACATGTTGAGGCTTCTATTATTAATGCATATATTGTGGAGGAAGTTACAACTTTTGCATCATATTATTTTGAACTTCACGTTCAATGCATACAACGGAGAGCAGAAAGAAATGATGAGGGTCCTATGATTCAAATTTGAATTCATTCTCAATTTTTAACTATCTTGGTCGACTATGTGGATCTTATACACGCAGATACTTAACTGGTCAAGAATGGCGAGCAAACCACACATATACTTTACTGAACTATCCAAAAGTAACACACACACACACACATATATATATATATATATATATATATATATATATATATATATATATATATATATATATATATATATATATATATATATATATATATATATATATATATAATATTATATTTGTATTTCAAATATCGTAAATTTTTGTTTGTGTTATATTTATTTTTATGGTAGGAATTTTCAACCCCTATATTCGGAGCTCCCAAAGCATGAGTTCGATCATTTCTACAATGAAGAATTTGCACCATGGTTAAAAAAATATGTAAGTATTATATAATAATCAATTGGTTAAATATTGACTTTAACACATATTTATTTGAATTTAGATTCATGATAATCAAGCTCACATTGATCAAGAATTTATAAACTATCTGTCATGGGGTTCAAAATCAATGGTGAAAACTTGGTCGGTATATTTTATAAACGGATATAATTTTCATACTCAAGAATATGGGATAGGAAAAACTACAATGAATAGTGGGGTTTGTGTTCAGTCATCTAATGATGGAGGTGCAACGAATGATTTTTATGGCTTGCTGGATGAAATTTTAGAGGTATTGTACCCTAGCTCAGATTTGTGAGTTATTTTATTTATGTGTCGCTAGTTTGACCCTATCAAAGGCATGAAGGTGCATCCACAGTTTAATTTGGTTGAAATAAATCATAAAAAAGTATACAAGAGGTATGAACCATTTGTGTTAGCATAACAAATGATTCAAGTATTTTATGCTTCATATCCTAGTTTAAGACGTGATAAAATTAATTGGTGGGTTGTTTGTAAAACAAAAGTACAGAACAAAATCGAGGAACGTTGGGAAGACATAGCATATCAACAAGATGAAGTTATCAATAGATTTCAGATAGAAGAATATAATATTTCAACATTACGAGATCCTAGCGGTGTAGTAATAGATGTTGATGCAAGTGAAATAAATGAAAATGAAGATGAGGAATTTAATTTAGAGGATGAGGATGAGGATGACGATGACGATGAGGCTCAAGATGACGATGACGATGACAATGACAATAAGGATGATGAAATTGAAGATACATATGATGATGATGAAAATGACAATGAGGACTTCAATTTATAAATATCGGTAACTTTTATTCGGTATCAATTATGTTTCTATGTACTATCTTATTCTAAATTTCATATATTTGATATATTAATGAACTATCTTTTTTCTATAGGTTATCCAGTTGCTTCATATATGGTAATTTTTTTTCATATTGTCAATATTATACATCCGATGTGAAGATGAAATCTTTTTTTACTTAATTATTCTAATAATTATTACTATTGATAGTTTCGACGTTGTTGTCATAGATGGAGTAGTGATGGAAGATCACACTCACTACAACAAAAAATCGAATAGACAACGGTGAAAAACCGTTGTCTATTAGCAAAAAAATCCGTGGTAAATCGACCCGTTGTGAAAAGTGGTTCGGGCAAAGACAACGGTGAAAAACCATTGTCGTTTCAAGGATAAGACAACGGTTTTTAACCGTTGTCTTTGACCGAATCACTTTTCACAATGGGTCGATTTACCACGGATTGTTTTGCTAATAGACAACGGTTTTTCACCGTTGTCTTTTCCTTAAATCTACAATGGACTTTTACCGTTGTCTTTGACCGACCACCGATTTACCAAGGATTTTTTTTGCTCATAGACAACGGTTTTTCACCGTTGTCATTTCTCAATGGTTACTCTAGAACACAATAAACCGTTGTAGATTTATAGTGTTGCATTTTTAATATAAATCATACAACATCAAAAAGAATTATAGAAAACACATATATACACTCGCACTTGTAGCAATGTAAAGTACAAGGTCACATCACATTTTAAATTATCACTCTTACCGATATATAGTACTGTGGCAAAACAACTACACATCATATGCACCAAAAATATTATGCATAATAAGCAAAACACTTATACATTACCACATGTAACCAAAAGAGGTACACTCAAATCTCTCCTAATCCTCAGATATGTGATCTTGTATGCATTCAGCCCGCTCCGAATGTACTTCATCAATTTTCTTTACAGCTATCACAGATTTTACGAACTGCATATGAATAAATGAATGAAAATGTAATTAAACACTTGAGTACCTTAAAGAACAGATATAAAAATATAATAAAGCGTAAGGAGAAAAATAGCAAATCAATGACCTAACTGTAAAAAGAATAAGTACTATATAAAAAAAATTAGCAAATCAAGTTTACGGTATAAACCGAAACCCCGAAATATAAGAACACACTGTAGTATTACTCAATAATAGTAGGTTTGACAATAAATTTTGTAAAAAATAGCATGCAAAAATTTGACTGACGAAGAATAATGAAATAAAACAATGACTAGAAAATTGACTCTTTCACCCACTAAAGTCACATGAATGTAAAGTTTTGAACGAGCCCAAGTTTTGCATAACACCATAAGGCAGATCATATATAATTTTCCAAATGTAAAAGGCATTTCAAGAATCCCTACAAGCCTTTTTTTTCACTAGAAATATTACAATGACATTGCGTCACCTACATTCCAAATCCAATAGGTTTAAGTAAATTCTGAACTCACAGAGATCCACAATGCATAATTGTAAAGTTTTGAACGAGCCCAAGTTTTGCAGAACACCACGAGGTGAATCATGTATAATTTTCCAAAAGTAAAAGGCATTTCACAAATCCCTACAAGCCTTCTTTTACTAGAAATCTTACTATGCCACTGCATCACCTACATTCCAAATCCAATAGGTTTAAGTAAATTCTAAACTCACAGAGATCCACAATGCATAATTGCATACTGATCAATAGATCTTAGAATGAAAATTTGTTGCCAGGATTAGGATAAGTATAATGACTTCAATTAATGTCTCTACTTGAAACTTTATGTGAGGTATACAGAATAAGCAAATGATTATTCATTTTATCAGTGAAAATCAGTACACAAAGCAAAACATGATTCTTCTTAAAAGTTGTGGAGTAAGAAACGCACCGTTCCAGATGTTGACTTTGACGACAAGAAGGTATGATGCTTCAACCTTGACAAGCCAAAATCACAAACCTGAGACAAAATTAATTTCTCTTCTGAAATGCAAAATAAAATCGGATAGGCAAACACATTTTGATGGTCTAGATACTACAGGAAACAACGCTGGCAACCAAAACTATGGGAACTAAATATAATATTTAATTCCAACACCATTATCAGTTCCATGAATAAGGTGCTTCCAACCAAATTATCAGTTCCATGAATAAAATTACTAGCCATAAGTTTTATAGGATAATGAGGAAATAGGTGCTGAGAAGAAAATCTCTCCTTAGTGATCACTCTAGCATTAAGTGGATTCCTCCCAGTTAGAATACACATTTGCTGATTAAATTATGATTCTAAAATAGAAAAAAAATCATCATTAAACAATACAGAATAATGTAACAAATAAAATACCTCATCTTATTTTCTTTATCACTTGTGTTTAGCCTTAGTTGTTTAGAATGTCACTATATATCCCTTGTATTGCTAGTCTTGTGACAATAGAGGGTGCAGAACAGAAAAAAATTAGGTTTCTTTTTGTGACTTGAGTAACCATGGAATTAAGATGTAGCACACTGTTCAATCAAGGTAATTAAGAAAATTTACATTTAGAAAGCAATAGCCAACTAATAGATAAACAATGTAAATAGAAAACTCAGGCATAGTTAAGCATAACATCATGGGATCACTTCCAATACTGAGAAATTCAAAAAAGAAGCCTATTTTAGATTCCTAACAAAGTAAACCGGCCAAAAAAAATGTTTTCCCATGAAGGATAAATAACAAAGAGGCGAGTGATGATTATGATGTCATTATATGTTGGAATTGTTTTTACAATGCTGAAAAAGTCCAAGAAATGAGAGACAAAAGATGGTTATGATTGGCATTGCAGAATGCATTTTTTTTCAAGAAATCCCAAAAAGAACAAGAAATGAGAGGCAAAAATGGAATATGACGGTGTTCATTTTTTTTTCTTTTCTGTCTAAAATGCAACCATGGTTATATTTGTGATTTGACTTACATCAAACCATACTCGTACCTCATTGATAGCTATAAAGTAATTTTCCTAACAACTGTGTATCTTATCAAAAAAAATAGGGGCCACAACACTGTTTTATTGAATTTATCAATCACTATATTGTGTCATGAAAAAAAGGAAGAAAAAAAACTTTACAAAACATGGTTTGGGAATTGTGAAGCATTAACGTGAGTCAAATGGAGAGAGTGACATAATTTCTAATTTAAAACAAGAGGATAAGTAAAACGTCAAATGATTCAAATGAAATAAAACTAAATGGATTCGAATGCTAATTCTAGCTTGTGAAGTTGCGAACAACTTAAAACATAAATAAATGCTAACTCCAGATTGTGATGATGTAAACAAATTAAACAAAATTAAATTCTAATACGTGAACTAGTGAACAATTTAAAAAGAAGATAAGTAGAGATTCAGGTCGTGATAACAAGAAAAAAGCACCTTTATCAGGAAACTGAAGGTATGTGTCAACCTTAGACACCGAAGAGCTCTTGAAGCTGGCTTTCTTGCTCCTCCCTTTGAGCAACTCTTCCAACTCCTTGTAGTATGACATCTTGGCCGGCCTGCTCCCTTTCGACTGGTGCTTCGCCTTCTTAAACTCCTTTAGCAAGTTCCTCCACTTATCCATGCACATCGTTGGCGACCAGGATACAAATAATAATGTGATTAGGTTTGTCAAAAAAATAGAAATGGGACAAAATTATCGTTATAGATAAAAATGTGATGAAAAAAATCCATAACAAATGACATTTGGTAAAATCAACATAGTTGAAAGAACAGAGATCGTGTCATCAACCACACAAAAGATGCAAATAAACTATTGTAGTAAAATATGATTCATTAAACAAAAATGAGCTTAAATGCTAGTGAGGTAAAGCAAACTAACGATCTCAACCATTAACATGTCAAAAAATGAAACTACATACAAAAAAAGTTCGAATTTGCTAGAACAATCGTAGTACCTAAAAGACCAAAGATCTAACAGTCCTTATGTGAGATTCCACCAGAAGCGACGTGAAGCTGACCCGAAGGATAAACCCTAAAGACAGGCGACGCCGGGGAGAGATTTGCGATGTGATCCAGTTTATCGTTGGCTGGGACGAAGACGTCATGGAGGTGGGAGACGCAGAGAACCTGATCTTAATGATGTTGCTGCGGGGACTGGAAACCGCATCACTTTGATTCTAAACCAGTATCCCTCCTAGGTACAACTCCCCCGGTGTTGCGCCCACGCTGCCATCAGCCTGCACCGACGCAGCGGCGGAGTCGATGGCGCAAATCGGGAGATGTACAGAGAAGTGAAGCGGGAGATGCGAGCTAGTAGAAGGCGAAAGGGCAAGGGCTTTCGCTAGATGGTGCTCGAGCTTCGCAAGAAACGGAGACGAAAAAAATCGGGCAGAAGAAAAAAATATGTCCCCTTAAAATCAAACCTAGCTTATTAATAAACTAGGTTTTATTGACTAATTAATTCACTTAATCAAACCCTAAATTTATCACGAACATTTCTAATAACTAAATTCCATTTTAATAAATAATTTATTTCATTTATCTCAATTTAAATTATATTATTATATTATTTAAATTAAAATTAAAATTTAATTAAATAATTTTTTTTCCATATATTATAAAATGTTACGAAAATATTCATATTGACAACGGTTGATTGCACCTTTGTCCCAACTGTTGTTAAGATAAAAAAAAAATTCTTAAAGACAACGGTTCTAGAAAACCGTTATAAAATGCGTTGTTGATTAAATAAAAAATATGCTCAACGACAACGGATAGTGTAAAACCGTTGTCTTTTGTGTTATATGGGTGCTCAAAGACAACGGTTTTGTCAAAAACCATTGTCTTTTACCAAAATCACAACGGTTTCTCCTAAAATCGTTGTCTTTGTGGTGTTGTCTTTTAGCATTTTTGTTGTAGTGACTCTTCCTCTTCTTTTGCTCCTGCACAGTCTGATTCTATTGTAGGAAATGTGCCTTCGGCCCCTTCTCTAGTTACAGGATCTTCTGGTTCTCCTGCTAATGTATCTTCCCCAGTACAACAATCACTTATTGAGAGAGAAGATATGCGAGAATTAATATCCCCGCGCGGAGATTCGTACGTATCCCAGTTTTAAATTTTGTATGTTTTCAATAAGATATGTTTTTTTATAAATATCTAACATGATTTATTTTTATTTTATGATAGATTTATAAATTCTATACATGTTATTCACGAGGTGAATAAAATAGTGAATAACCATTGGAACGGAGCTTCGATGACCTATACGAACACGCCGGAAGAAATAAAAAATCTGTGGTAGAATGAGTTCAAGTTAAGTTATTTAAATCATTTTATATATAAAATTGTAATTAATATATTCATTTTATTTTTTCTCTACTACAGTGGGTATTTACTTGAGAAGAGAGTGAACCACTAGAGATAAGGAGGATTTTCAAGAAAAAAATATGGTGATCATATTAGAAACATACTAAGTCATGCGAAAACCAAAAGTAAAAAGTCACACTGCATAACCAAGAAGAATTGGAATAATATTGTTGCATATTGGGGATCTGAGAATAGCAAATGAAGGAGTGAACAAAATAATAAAAATCAAAATTATAATTCTGGTGCTATGTCTGCCGCGCATGCGGGAAGCTCAATCAATATCGATGAACATAGATATCGATTGGTGAGTTTTTTCAAATCGTAATTTTTTAATAAAATACTCACTAATTTATTATTTATAACGATGTTTGTTTAGGCCCAGGAAACTGTAACGACCGGGCCCCTGTTGGCGGAATTCGACGACCCCTATTGGTCGACGACCGTCGCCCCTGTTGGCCCGTCGTTACTCACCTGGACTTCCCACCCCTGGAAGTGGGTTTTTGCCTTTACCAGGATTCATAAACTTTAGTACTTAGCCTGGAGGTCTAGAGTTCGAATCCTGGGGAAGGCAAAAACCCACTGTGGGTGGGAAGTCCAGTGAGTAAATAACTGCCAACGGTGGCGACGTCGACGACCAAGTCGTCGGTCGCTGGCGACGATCGCTCGCCGGTCATAATTCCGCCAACAGGGGCCCGGTCTCAATTACCGAGGATTTTTTTTTTCCGGTATTTTACATTCTCCCCCACTTATAAAAATTTGGTCCCCAAATTCCGTACTAACATACAAAAATTACTTTAAGCAAGTTTTCGCAAGGACCACATACCTTCCTCAAGTGACCAGATGAGACTATCGAGCTCAGATAGTATCTTCCAGCTCTCACATAGCCTCCTCATCGGTATGATGCTGTCATCCAACCTTTATGAGTCAGATGGTTTTCGTCCCACTACTGTCGCTTCTTGTGACCCAGGCTTCACCCTAGAATCACCTCGTAAGTCGCATTAGATTGAGGTAGAATTCGGAACCTCTTTCAAAACATAATCAACATGCGACACGTATTTCCTCAGTATAACAACAGGAAATACGTTGTGAGCACCCCCAAGTGTCGGAGGTAAAGCCAACCGATAAGCTACACCTCCATAATCCACGACACAAGATCTGAATAGATCCTCCAGCGTTTGAATGTCATGCTCAGACAGTCCATTAGTCCGTGGATGAAATGTTGCACTAAGCCGAAGCTCTGTGCTCATAGTCTGGTGCAGACTCTATCAAAATCGTGAGGTAAATCGCGAATCTCTATCCGATTTGGTACTTAAAAGTACCCTACGCAATCTGATAATCTTTCGGTAATACAACTCTACCGAATGATCCAACAAGTATGACCCATGGATAGAAAGGAAATGAGCTGATTTGGTCAATCGATCCACCCTCACCCAAATCGCATCATGTCCTTTACGGGTCCTAGGCAATCATGTAACGCAATCAATAGTGATATGCTCCCACTTCCATTCCGTAATTGGAATTTCCTAGAGCAATCCAGCGAGTTTCTGATGTTCAGCCTTCACCTACTGGCATACTAAATATCGAGCAGCAAAATCTGCTATAACTCTCTTTATACCATTCCACCAGTATAAACGTTCAACTCTTGGTACATCTGAGTACAACCAAGGTATATAGCCCATCTCGAATGATGTGCTTTCTGTAGCAACTCTTCCTTAAACACTGCAACTCTGGAACCCACAATCCTTATCAGAGACGGGGAATTATTTTCTCAAAAGAGAAATCCATCAACCATCCAAGATACACTCCACACACGCTGCAAGTGCATGGAAGACTATAGCGACGAATCTCACTCGTTGCAATTGTTGCAACTATTCGTGCTCCAGCAACTCCATTATAGCTACCTAGTAGCTTGTTAAATTCAATGAGCACTTCTGCTCCATACATCCACAAATCCAGAAAATAACTACCAAAGTCTCATCATGTATATGACAGACTATCTCGTAGTTTCTTAACTGACGTAGGCATAAGATATGCCTCATTCAACTGCATCGGAATCGTTCTGATCCCTGAAACGACGCATCTGCGTACATCATCCTTTTATCCACACCGGAAGGATTAACTAATACTCGTGTAAAAGTTAACCGCCGTCTAAGCCTTGTAACTGGTTTCACCATCTTCCGACTAAATAATTTCCAACATTACCTTTGTCAAACAAGTTCGTGGTATACTAATGCTTAAAAGCATCCCATCCATATTCGTAGGAATAACAAAATCAATACAAGGAAACAACAACTACGGTGGTCGACTGCGCAACTCCAACTACCACCATCAATAGTGGCCAAGTTACGCAACTCCAACGACCACAACCTGATCAAATCGTGTCCAGAGTACACGATCCTCAAATCCAGGGACGACTAAATCGTTAATTAGTCTAACTTAATCAAAATTCATACAATTCATACCAAGTATGAAATTGTCGTCTCCACACACCTGCATCTCCTTTACTCTGGCGGCGATATAATAATCATCACATCGACAATGATAATCGTATGACATCATGTCACTACAATATCGATCTAAATCGTAAACCAACCTTAGAGTATACACAGGTGTCTTTGGCTGATCTAAATAGATCATCTATCCACAACAAGGATATTTACTTTCAACAACTATCGCATTCCATCATCGATAATCGATGCATAATTTCAAAGGTTCATTTCTCTTTCAATAACGAGTTCCGGATCTTCTCAAGGAGGAATACTGAGATAGATAAATATCCCCTCCAACATCTCCTATAATCGAAACTTACGTTCTTCCAATTTTTTTATAGTGTTTAACAACACTGATACCAACAAAATATCATTCGATATGTGATCTTTGATACCGAAGTATTTTCGCAATCATTTCGATCGCCTACTCCACTTGCCTAAGCAACGGCAAGGCTAGGAGTTCATCCGAAACTACATCCGAATGCTCTCGGATTATACGCACATCTGAGAGACATAATCATACTATAATCTCAACAACTTGACCATCCGTAAGGATATGTCTACAGTAAAGATGTGTCTATCCAAGTCTAAGGACCTCCCTTGACTTCTTAATCGTTGGTCCACTTCTCACCTAACGGTAGAGATACCATCGACCCACAAGTCGATGTAAAGGACCCTTCTAATCCAACTGAGAATGTTCTAGATACAGATACCTGTAACCACAAGCATCTCTCAACATATTAACCCAGGGGGTAAAACTAGAGTAATACCTTGGACGATGAAATATCTGTCGATCCGATCCCAAAGGCTCCACGCAGGTCTCGGCCTTTCTCCGAAGAGAATAAGATCAGATCCAACAGTCCGCTATAAAACGGTCGCATTTCTGTGATGAATGATCCAAGGATTTTTCCTAGATCATCCCATCCCATCCCTAAATCCTACGAGCTGCAATTGTAGAATACCGAATAGATACGACCTTCGTCGTATACTCTCTCCTCTGTACCAAGTCAATCCACATCCGGGGTAACTGTTGTTGTTGTCTGCATGAGTCTTCTACGATGTCTTCCCGAGCCGCTATGTGCCGATATCTCGGCCGAGGGAAGTATCAAGAAACTTCAACCACGCCTGAGGTTGTAGGTTGGCTGGTGTTGAGATAACTCAATCTTCTGTGCTGATCTCTGCTATCGAGCTGATACATCATCCTCCCAGAACACCATTGGTAGTCTTCAACTGAGTCTTCAAAGTACAATAGCATCAGATGAACTGCCCCAACGGATATCTGACTTCGCGTGTCTTCGTGATCTGCACTGCACGCACACAAATTCCTTCGGAGTCCTTGTTTTGATTTTGCTGATATCCACAAGAATCTTCTGATGATCTGCGATTGGACTTCTATAATCGGAAAGTAGCTCAAGGCCTGTGACCCTGATATTGCTCATTTTATCCAATAGTCGGAGACTTCTGACTCTAATAAGTTGATCTGCAATATTTGATTATCGGTCTCCAACTCTTAAACCCTTGTACGGAGTCATTTCTAAACTCCTGTCTCAATCCAATGTCTTCCGGTAGGATCTGATAGAAGATCCCGGCATCCTAATCCAACTATAAGCCAACAATCGTGGTGGCTTAAAATATCCATTCATCTTCTTGAGCTATTAGGTGGTCGTAACCTCTGCAAGTCTCACGACTCTGCACAGTACACTATTACTAACTGATCACCCTTTTTCTTGAAGCTCAAGAATTCCTTACAATGCGTCACTAAAAGTGACACGGGGAAATACTCTCTTTCAACGTCACTAAACCATGATCAAGTGATATATTATTTCCCCGAAGATTATTTTCTGCATTTACCACCAAATACCGGCTTGACCCCGATAATGGTATACAAATAACTCTTCTTTCTCGGTATAACATGAGTTAAGTACTCAAAAGTACTCTCAAAGTTATACAACTCCGTACTAACAACTCAGGGATAAAATCCCTTTGAAACACTGTAACCTAGCCTTCCGCTATCTGCATCAACAATAGTCTACTTTGTCTGTTCATTACCCACAGGTAATGATCTGACTAGCACAGTTAGTGGAAATCTCTAAGGCTGAAATCTATGATTTCAACCAGAAATGTGACGACTTGACCCATGTTTTTCCGACTCGGTATCAGTCGGCTCTCAAAGGTAAATTACCTTCTCGACACAGGTTCAAGACTCACAGATTCAACAGGTCGTTTCCGTGGTCAACTCATACCACGGTTACGAATAATAACCAACACACTATAGGTTATTCCCTGGTATAAGCATCTAAATGCATAGGCAATAAAAACTGGGAGTATAAACACTAAGGTAACTCCGGTTGGTCGTCTCAGTGGACGACCCCTACTAAAAATCTACACAGGTGTCATAACTCTATTGTATACACCTACTGATCAAGTTTAGATAAATATCTACTAAACCATAAGTTTTTTAGGAATTCTTACCTCGTGCTGCTTGGAGCTCAGGCCGCTGTCCATCTCATCTCAAAAACCAAAACCGGATAAATCGACTCCCGAGAATCCAAGACTCGACACAAAAATAACATTGTATGGCATCGCAGAACCTTGGGCTCTGATACCACTAAAGTTGTCACGCCCCGAGAGCATGCCGAACCGAAAATCAAACGGACGGCACCTCCCTTGTACGTGGCAACATTTCGGGTTAATACAAGGCCCGTAGGCCCACAATAACAACAATATATATGTATAAAAACAAAACTACACAAGACACAGCGGAAACAACACGACAACAATACAATATAACCAGTCACTATCATACATACTATAGAAATATTAATCTAAGCTAATCTTAGTCTATTTTGTAAACTACATATATATACTGTAAGTAGAATTTCCTTACAGTACCAAATTAAATCAATTTAACATAGAAATCTCAATCTAAACTTACCTCACACTGATTCAACCTCCTCTCCTTGATAGGTTAAAGAGGATCCAATCTCCAGTAAGTCTTAATTAATCATCCATCACTACACAATAGGAAACTATATCCCATTACCTAATTATAACATATCCAAACTAGTTACTAAATATCTGATATGCACTATAAACATTCAAATCTTACTTACCGAACTCAGCTTCCTTCTGCTCTACAAATCTACAAATCAACAACAAAACCAACACATTCATCAATTATCCAAATCCAAGCTTAACTTTACCGGTACCGCTTCTTGATCCACCCAAGAAGGTCCAATCTGAGTAATTGAGATGAACTGCAACCAAAACCCATTTCGATTACCCCAACACCTGCAATCATAGGATATTCAAGTTCCCTCTGCTATAGCATCCTCACATTAATAACCCAAGGCAGAGCAACCAACATTTACCAAAAGGGGTGTAGATGTTGTAGGGAACAAGAGCTATCGATTCCTCGATCTAAGCTTCAAACCACCTTGAGCAGTAGTGATAATGCTCTTCCCAGCCACAATGTCAGCACAATCGGAACCTTCCACAAGCACAAATCGCTGACATCAAACAAATTGTGCTCCGGGGTAGAAATCGTCACGTAGATGCCCAAAATCACCAACTGGAACTCGTACAGGAATCGCAAAACCCAGATCAAGGTGGAGGCAGGCCGTAGCATCGTGCAAAAAGCATCCTCGACCTCAATCAACATTGACCATGACGCTGTGGCTGCAACGGAGGAGGAGAAATCGGGAGAGGCGACGGTGGATCGGGGGAAGGGATGTCGATCCGCCCGCTGCTCCGGTGAGAATGAAAAACGACGGAGAGGAGGGCGGTGCATGCGGTTGTGGACGGCGAGCGGCGACGAGGAGGCGGCCACGGTGCAGCGGTGACGGTGCGATGGCGACAGTGCAGCGGCGACAGCGAGCTCGAGTAGAGATCGGGCGAAGATCACGGCCGGATCTACGCATCGTAGCTCGATGCAGAGAAAGGAAACGTCAGCGTCTGCTGATCCTGTGCTCGCGTCGAGCGGTGGCAATTGAATCGTGTTGCTCGCCCGACCGCCCGGCTGCCGTGGATGGTTCTGGGCGGCGAGTTGAGGAGGGCGGCACGCGATCGGGAGAAGAAGAAGGGGCATCGCGCAGAAAGTGAAACCGACGGAAAAAAAAAAAGAAAAAAAAAATGGAGTTAATTAAACCCATTTAATACCTCATAGAAGATAGCCTAAATAGGCTTTATAAAAGCCTGTTCATTTTATCCCCATGAAATATCCATAAAACACTCATTTAAATCCAGAAAAATTTCTAAAAATTCCTGGAAAATTCCATAGGATATTTTATCAATTACCGAGGATTTTTTTTTTTTTGGTATTTTACAGAAACAGAGACTAAGCCATTATTCATAAACACTTTCACCCGTACATTTCAAAAGAAAGACAAGACGTGGAGTGGAGAGAGAGTTAGAATAATGAAGGTTTTATATTTTAAAAGTTTTACAATCTTTTGTTATTATTTAACTTTTTTTTAAAACAGGAGAAATATGATGAATTTGGACAGATAAATCCAGGTGCAAATGATGATGTAGTCGAATCTGAGCCTCCTATTAGTAATATGAATTTATAGCTTGAAGCAATTGGAGGGGCGAAAGGTGGAAGAATAACTAGACTTGGTTCTTTGTGCCGAACCTATAAAGTCCCTGGTGTGTCTTCTTCATTCTCACCAACAGTATGAGCAGAAATAAATCAATTGACCGAAGAGGTTAGTCATTTAAAGGTGTTACTAGTGCAAAAGGAAAATGAATCGAGACAAAGAGATCAAGAAGTAAAGAAATTAAATGAACAGATGAACAAATTTTGGAAACAATAGATGTTAATTATGCAATATCTTAATTATTATCTAGTTCAAGTCAACTTCCTCTTTCTCGATCTAGTCCTCTTACTGATGGCTGTAATAATGACAATGAAGATGCATTTTTTGATGATGATGGTGACGATGGTGGTTACGTTTGAATTATTGTATCTAAATATTACTTGACTTATCACATTTGATATCCTTGTATTATAAGTTTCGTTTATGTTTATTAATGTATTGATTTAGTATTGAATTATTTTCATTTATTATATGATTATGAAGTTTGATATGTGAATTAGTTTATATTGTTAGATGTGTGATAACGGTCTTTGTCATGGTACCGTTACAAAACAAAATTTATAATTAAACCGAACCCCCTCTACAATAATGTAGCATAGAGATGACTCGGGTCGTCTCCCGACAAATGCAATCGGTAGAATGATTTTCTTAGGATCGTTTCCATTATTGCTTGGGGTTTTCTAATGTAAATTGGGAGGTTTGTGATTTGAGTTCAAACCTACGATTACAAGGTAATTAAAATGCTAATCTAACAATGCAAGTAATTAAAGCATTAAACAAGTAAAGCAATGCAAGATTTAAAAGAACAAAACTATAAGAAGAATTAAATCAAACACCTAATGTGCACAAATGTAAAACTATCATAAATGTAAGGAGAAATTTAACAAACAGTTGACATGCATACAAATTAAAGTCCTCTATGCTAAAACAAGAAAATAAATGATCAAATCAACCTAATATAGGCCCAGTGTATGAACAAGTTCCTCTGGCTAAGTCCATTGGAGCTCGATTGAGACTTCGCAAACGGCAATGGATGTAGGATGATGCAAACTCTTGAATCCAGTAGCTTGATGGATGCTCCAAACTCTCGCGGATCCAATTAAGCTTGAAGAAGCGTCGTCGGGGCGGAACTCCTCCTCGAATCCAAAGGAGAAGGTGGATGAGTTGTGGAGATGGAGGACGTCGCCAAAATCCCTCGATGAAGCGGTTCCTCCTCGAATCCAAGGAAGAAAATGGATGGAAGGGAGGTGGAGGCGGCTGCTAGGGCTCAAGGGAAGAAGAGATGCCATAGAAAACCCTTAAAAATCCCTTAAATAGGTGTCCAAATGGAAGTATTTCACCGCAACACGGTCGTGCCAAAAAGACACAGCCGATCGTGTTGCATTCTACCGAAATTTTTTTTTATTGCTACAGTAATTTTTCTATAGCTACAGTGTTTTCACTGTAGCTTTAGTGTTTTTTACTGTAGCTATAGTTCATGTTGTGCCAACTTGGCACGGGCAGTCGTGCTTCATTTTGCATCTTCCCGCGTTTGCTGCAGTGTTGCTACAGTACCACTGCTACAGTAAAAAAATAGTACTTTTCATTTTTTTCCATGTGCATTCCTCGATTTGCTCTTAAATGTCCTACAAAATAAAGTATACAATAATTAGTGTTAAGGACATCAAATTAGCATATATTTGCATTAAAGCTCTAAAATGATCCATAGTTGCAAAATATGATAAATATATCGAATTACACATACGAATGGATCGAAATATCGAGGAATGAATACAAAATATCATGTCAAAACGTGAGTTATCAATGTGTTTGTTGTAAAACAGGTAAAAATAGTATAATTTAGTATGATATTTTTTTTAATTTCCCCAGATTAGTAACGAAAATAAATTTCATCATAGATTTACCACAAAAAATCATTTTTCATCACAGAATTGGCAACAACAAAAATTTTCGTTGCAAAAAAAGAAGTAACAGTTGACTAGTCCACTATCAGTCGATTGGGCAATCGACTAAAAAATATTCTGTGACCTAATGCTCCTCTACTAGTCGATTGACACCCACCATCAGTCGACTAATCAATCGCATAAATTTAAACACAGATTATCAGTCGACTGATAGTGACACGAGTGCGACGAAATATTTTTTTCGTCGCAAAATTTGTGTCAAAAAACTTCTTTGTCGTAAATTATCAACTATCAGTCGACTGATAATACTGTACCACCTTACAAAATCTTTTTTAGTCGACTGCCTTGTCGATTGGTTAAGCATCAATCGACTGATCAACAGGATCAGTCGACTTACTATAGTACCTTACAAAAACTTTTTTAGTCGACTGCCTAGTCGATTGGTCAAGCATCAGTCAACTGATAGCCCTCTTCAGTCGACTGACCGAGAATATTTTGCAACGAAAATTTGATTCGTTGCAAATTTTGCGACGAAATTTTTATTTGATACAAAATTTTCTTGAAAATATGGTAAATAAATTTATTAGTATTTTGTGACGAACTAAGTTTTCATCATGGATTTGGCGACGAAAATAATTATTCATCACAAAATTTTGCGACAACATTTGTTTCATCGCTAAATTTGGCGACGAATAATTATTTTCGTCACCAAATTTGGCAATGAATAATTATTTTCGTCACCAAAGTTTGCAATGAGTTATTTTTGTTTCCATTTTTATCACTAAGTAGCAATTAATTTTGCAATGAAAATTTTATTCATTGTAATTTTTGCGATGAATTTTTATTTTTCGTTGTAAAATTTTACGGCGAATTATTTACAACGAAAAATATTCCGTTGCAAATTTTGTTGCAAAAAATTTTTGTAATGAATTTTTATTCAAAATTCGTTGCAAAATTCATCGCCAAAATATAGTTTTTGTAGTGGAAGAATGGTAGTTGCACCATGCTATAACCCTCTTGAAATGTCATTTTGCTCCGGTTGATGGTTAGATCTTCCGATGCGATCCGGACTCTGATACTAATGGTAGGGGATCCTTAGATGGCTAAAGGAGGGTGATTAGCCCTTTTTCGTTTTCTATAAGAATCGTTAGCGGAAGCAAAACAAAGAATACAATTGAAAACGAAAATAATAAGAACAAAGACAGTGCTAACTCAAGGATGACACGTAGTTCGAAGATGAAGCTCCTGCTCTACGATGATCCTTAAGGTGCATCACTCCTTCAAGCCTTCACTATAATTTCTTATTTTAATGATCACACCAAGGTAGAGAAGCCTTTTTGCATGCACACTCTTCTTCTTACAAGATTTGAAATAAGATTAGGAAGAAGAAATTATAGCACTTAGAAAATTAAGAGGAAGGCTTGGTATGAATGTTTAGAATTAGAGCACTAGCCATCTCCAAGCTCCCTAAGCCTCTCTTTATAGAGTTTGGGCAATTTGCCCATTGAGCCCGACTTCAGTCGACTGGTGTTACTGTTGACCGGATCCAATGGATTTTGACGAAGCCTGATCGCGATCGTCGCCACTCAACAGACATTTGATCAATCGACTGCTCATACTAGCAGTCGACTGGTGAAGTCCAGTCGACTGCCAAACAATCTATGCCCGACCACTTAAGTCCAGTCGACTGCTAGACCCTAACAGTTGACTGACTAAGGCCAATCGACTGTCAGAGCTTTTGTTTAGCAGTTGACCCACAGTCGACTACTTGACCAGTCAACTATGTCATAACTCCAGTCGATTGATCAAGTCTTCTGGATCCTAGAGTGATGAACACTTGAGACCAATGGATTGGTACACCTCAAGTATGATTATTTCATACTTGAAAACGCACCCTAAATCAGCCTTGCGCCTCTAGGATCCCTCCGAGTCCACGACTCTTTCATCCTTGCACTTGCCTTTAAAAGTTTCATTCGGTTTCGTCATGCTTTGGCTTCCTCCTTTGCCAAAGTCTGCTTGGACTTTACACCGCCAAGACTACATACTTAAACTTATGCTGCCAAGACTCACCCATGGACTTCCTTGCCAAGATCCACTTGGACTTATGCCGCCAAGACTACATGCTTGGACTTATGCCGCTAAATCCATATTTTTGGACTTCTCTTGCCAAGGCTTCACCCTTAGACTTTCCTTGTCAAGTCTTCACACTTGGACTTTCCTTGCCAAGATTCACACTTGGACTTTCCTGCAACTCAACCATCCATATTAATTATATCACAAATATTATCTAACTATAAATGATTATCCAAACATCAAAATACATTAATACTTGGGGCATTCTTGCACCAACACATACTTGAACTTCTACTCGAGTCTCACTCGAGCATGGTCAACCTTTAAAGTGAGGTCGATTGCTTTAACAATCTTCTCCTCACAATCTCTCCCATATGACTTTGGATATTTCAATCATCCACTAGTCATATGATCAATATATGGTCAAATCCATATTGTCAAACCAATTGACAAACTCATTGTCAAACATCAAAATCCTACTCAAGTCTCACTCGAGTCTAGTCAATTGTGATCCGGGTCAATTGCACCAACAAATTACTCATTGTCTGATGAAACAATATAAACCTCATGAGTGACCATCGCTCATTGTCTCACTGATCACCCTTTAAACAATCGACTCTCATTATCTCTTTATCGACAATGAATTTTTTATATTGAACAAAAACTAAAAAATTTAGATTGTTCATCGCCTGATGAGACAACATTAGTCTCATGAGTGACCATCGCTCGCTGTCTTATCATTCACTTCTTGAGCCATCAATGTTCATTGTCTCTTTATCTATGCTAAAAAAAAAAATTTTGAACAAAAAATAAAAAATTTAGGTTACATTTTAATAATGAATTCTTCATTTACTATGGAGAAGAAAAGAGATGATATTATAGATAAATTTAGTGTAAAAAATTAAATAAGTTATAATCAATATTGATGTAGTCAGTTGTTAGTCCTCTTATGTCGAGTCCTTCGACGGACATTTTCACTTGACCGCACTAAGATCCTGTCCAAAATAATACTGATCAGATGGTGTCGATGCTTTGGCAATGTTCTTCCAATATTTAAGTCAAACAGGAATAGAAAATGAAAGAAAAAAATGTAGGTTGAATTAGAAAATTTACAATTACCTTTTTCCGTTTATCTATCTTCTCTAACTCTCCATCATTATTGCATACCTTTTCGACTACCTTAAATTTATATACTTCATGCCTTTATTACGTAATTAAATTGTTCGTGTGGATAATTTACTATATGAGTCATGCTTTTAAATTGTACATTTAATTAATGCTTATTGTTTGCCAGTATAATTTTTCGGTATTCATCATCATGCATTATATTTTTATTTACATTTTCACGTATCAATTAGAACTAAGATAGAGGGAAAAATTATTTTTTAAAGAAGTTTTAAAAAAGATTTTTCAAAATAAAAATGAGATAAAACTTTAAATTTTGAAATTTTAAAATTTTCCCTTTAGAAAGACTACATAATTTGCATGTGTTGTTCCTTTCAATTGCTGTAATTTCATCCTCCATAACCTTTTGTTTTTCATTTTTATTTTTCGACAACAATTTCAAAAATAGTAAGATCATACAATGCAAAATATAAAAGCATGGATCATCACTTTAATTTGTTTCACGACATAACTTTTTGGCTAATAATTAAGGTTCCATCAGGAAGAAATTATATTATATTTGAAATAATAAATACTAAAACATTTTGGCTATTACTTTCACAGAAACTTACAAGAAAGAACATAAACATGAATCTGATCATATTTTTCAGAAAACGAACAAACACCACGAGTTTTATTATATTTCTCCTCCATCTCCACAAATAGAATTTCAGAAATGGAGTACTTATTGAAATTAAATAGTAGGAACATGCATCTACTACCTAATCAATGGATTACAACTTCATATATAAATATTCTGTTATATATCTTGATAAAAATCTGTGTGAGCAAATTGATCGATCAAGCTTCGATCGGTTTAATCACTCCCATAGCTCCAATCTTCTCTTCTCCTTTTAATGCATTAGATTGCCATCTTCTATTGCGAGGTGAGAACATACATCTTGCAGGCATGGCCTGCTACGTCACTGCTCATCTGCCCTCTAAATGGCCCCAAGGTCGATTGCTGAAGATTAAGAACACACAACATTCTGATTTATGCTCTACCTCAGAAATCTGGAACAAGAAAATTACTCGTCGGAAACAAGCTTACCGCCCACAGATCACGAGCGGAGGCGACGGAATAGAGCGGAAGCCCGACGTCCGACCAGTTCGCGGTGATCGTAGCCGACGAGACGCCGCGGTTCCAGAGGACCACCGCCACCCTTCCGCCGCTTAATGGCCCTGCCCAAACCTGCACGTGCATAATTTTTTGTTTTTTTTTCAGTTTCATTTTAACAATTAAATATTTAAATATACATATTATTTAATATTTGTTTACCTGTGCGGATCCGCCCGCCACCTTCTTCCCTTGGATTCCCAGGGGATCTGTTTGGCAAATATCCACAAGGAATTTGAAATTTTACGTCGATCGAGAGAAATTTAACAGAGAAGACCAAAACATTAAGAAAATTACAAGTTGAGTACCTTGATTAACTGCGATGACATCTGCGTTGCTCAGAATCTGTAATGCATCGCTGTTCATGTGCCTCACATCGCACCCAATCAACAAAGGCGCCTAAAATTTGGATTTCCATTGCTAAAATGTAATCGACTCGCTTATTTTAATTATTTATTTCTTGGTTTGTAAATCGCTAATTACCTTGACTAATGCCATATGCTAAAATGAGATCGACACTCTTCCGTCGTCATTCCACCATTGCCAAATTCTAGTTCTAGCATGTCAGGATCTGCACGATTATTCGCAAAGTTTATAAGATAATATGAATGGCGAAGACAACCCTAATGTTTATGATAATAAATAATTGAGGGTACTTTTTAACAATATTTGCACTCTCTCTTTTGCTTTTTGTTTTTCCATTCAATTTTCTTGACTTTGTAGCTTACCCCTTCGAACTATGAAAATTCAGTTTGGACCTATTTAATTTATTTTGCATCTTCTCATCTTCAAACTATATTCAATTATGCATCTTTTTATAAATAAATAAATAAATAATATTTTCTACAATTTTAAATGGACAAAAAAAAAAGGAAAATGAAAATACCATTCCATCCTCCAGGGCTGGCGTAGGATGCCCACTTATCGTTCTCATCGGCACGAGATGACATACTAATTAATATTACAAAATTAAAATATAATTGATTAAATTAATTTCTATTAAATTGTTAAAATTCTTTAACTATAATAATAATTAATTAACCTTCCCCAGTTATCATTAATATCCTGCGTCGTCCTCCAACTGTTGCCCCCTATGCTGCTTGCCCAAGTCGCAGGGTCGTCCACACCCCTGTAATTTTTTTGTTATTTTCACAGAAAAACACTCAATTTTATTTAAACTTTTTTAAAAACAAATTTATAGAGTGGAAAATAAATAAATGATTTAATCTACCATTCGTAAAGAGAGAAGAAAATATTCCTGCTAGAGTTTTGCAGAAGCACTGCTCATCTTTGCATATCTGTGTGCAGTAGTGTAACTCATTAAATTTATATAAATCAATATGAATACTAATAATAATTGGCAAAGATTAATTAGCTACCTTTCTCTTGGACTCGTGCCAGGGTTATTACAATTGTCATACTTTAAATAATCAATCCCTTGAAATCGAAATAATAATAATAATTATTATTTAAAAAAAAAAGGAATATGTCTTTAATTCCAGTGAAAATGAATGTAAATTGTTTACTACTGAAATTGTAGATTTTTTTTTTGCATACCCAATAAGCGAACGTTCTTGCGTCGTATCCAAGTGATTCCGGCATTGTTCTGCTGTATGTTTGTATCATGAAATTTTCAATAAATCATTAAAAACTCCTCTAACAAAAAAATATTTTTGATGAATAAATTTTCATTTTATTTGCTGACATTCTCCATATTTTCTTATTAAAAGAAAAGATGTATAATTCATAAAAAAAGAACATATAACAAATACTATACCCTGCATCACTATAGATCCCCAGCTTTAACCCTCTTGCATGGACGTAGTCTGCAAGAGCCTTTATACCTGATGGGAATGTTGATCTCTTGGCGACTAAATTTCCCTGATCAGAATGAAAATATATAATGACTCAGATAAATCAATATTTGTATTTTTTTTTTAAAAAAAAGATATATATAATATTTAAAATAATAAATTAGGCAGGAAGTATGATCTACAAGATTTTTTTTTTTTAAAACTAAAATATAGAAAAAAAAATTAACCTGAAAGTCTCTGTTTGGCACTCCCAGCAATCATCTGTTTACAAATGCAAAACTTTGTTGATTTATGATTAAATGGAGTTTTCTTATGAATTAGATTAGTAAATAAATAAAAGATTAAGGAGATAATTAGGTCACCTATGTTGACGTAATTGTATCCCAATCTCGCAAGGCCTGTGCTCACCAATGCATATGTATTATGCATCATAATTAATCTACAATTATTGCCAAACTAAAGGTGAAGTTCGTTATAATATGCTTCCACCATTATGATTATAAATAGTTAGCCAGTCACATAGAAGAGCCTATTTTTCTTCACAATAATCAAAATTAAGAGGCCATATTTTATAAATTTTTATTTTTAAAAATAAAATTTCTTCTATTCATTTGATTAAAATTTCTACGTTCTTATAAGCGACTTTTTTTTTCAATTAATATGATTTAATACTTAATTAGTAAGTTGGAATTAATATTAATTAGGCTTAACCTGTAGCGGAAGACTTTTTTTCTTTTCTTTTCCTTTTCAATCTCAAATGTTAGACTTTTTCTATGACCAGCATGGACCCATTACGTGCCTTTATCTAACATCACGAGCATCATAAGTCAACACTTCAAATACGTAAATAAATAAATATCTTATTTCTTTAGCGCGTTTCGATAATATTATTGTTCTCTCTCTTATGGATACAATGTAGATGTTATTATAAAAAGGATAGAAATCTAATTTTTACGTGAAGTTTAGATTTCTCATTCAATCTTAAAAATCTTCTGTTATTTTTGACAATCAAATTAAAGGATATAGGCTTTGTGATTTATTTTTCTTTATCATTATTTAGAGACTGATGAAATAAAGAATATTAGAGACGAACATCATGACATTTTACTATATATAATATTATTGTTCTAATAAAATAAAACTTTGTGTATTTTAATTCTTTCCTCCTTAATCATCTCAAGTAGGTACGTTACATATTTATCATATCATTTTCCCCTAAAATAAAAATAATGACGTTAAATAAACTATGAAAATTTATCGTTGAGTTTAACATTTTGAAGAGTATTCTAAAAACTGAAGCTAATTTGTTGTACTTAAAATCAAAATTTTAGAAAAATAAATAAAATTCTTAGGAAAAGGGAAAACAAACAAATTCGTACCAGTTTCTCTTATGAGATTCTCGTTGATGATTCCAACTATTCCACCTGATTTATTAATTAATTCATCATCTTTTTTATTTTTCATAATATACTATGATTAATTCGAAGTTAATTGATAAATACACGTACCCCATCGGAGGAGTCCTTCCGAGGCCATTGCCTAGCGCTCGGCGGCGTCGCCCGTCGGAGGCGGGGGTCATCCAGGAGGTGTCTCTGTCGATGGTCGTTGCCATCGAAAACAACAGGCCGAAGGAGGAGAGGAAGAGGAGCATAGGAAGGTGACACATCGTGTTTCCACCCAAAAACCAAACCCGTTCAAATTGAAGTCGAAAGCCCACTACTGCACAGAGCACCGTGCAAATGTGCGTGCATATATAGACTTGACGATGCAGTTGCCATTGGATGGCGACGGTGGGCTCCATGTAATTCTCACAGTGTCAATCCACTACGTACCCACTCGCTCCGCCCATTGATATATATCTTTTCTAAAAAAATAAATAAATAAAATTCTCTGCGGACGTCAGATCTTTTCTACGATAAGATGAACGAACGACTCGCTAAATTAAAGTTATCTGCAGACGTCATATCAGCGTGCATATTCCTTTTAATTTTAATATTCCAAATTTAACCGCGTAGGATTGACCGATGGAGTATCACATGCATGTCTCTGTGAAAAAAAAAATACTCCACGCCACAATCTTCGCTTTCACTGTTTAATTGCCTGCATTAGAACGTTCTCCAACTAAAGTGAGGCAAGCATCTTCTCATTCCACGTTATATATATATATATATATGGAGATTTTCTCCTCTCGATGCACGGCTGTGCATGGAAAATGGCGATGAATAATGATTTCATTGTTTATCGCAGTATAATAAACAATAAAATCACTGTTCATTGCCATTTTTTGCGCACAATTACGCATGATTTCGTCGCACAGATGAAATTATATATATATATATATATATATATATATATCTATATATATATATATATATATATATATATATATATATATATATATATATATAAGTTTGGTCCTACTTCCTTTCTGATTGTTTTCAAGGCTTCCTCCAGTGAATCAAAGCCTCCTAGTTCTTCCCCTTGTGCATCTCCTAGGAGAAGGCTCTCAGCTTCTTCCCAAGTATATAACCCTGCATGAGGACCTGTCATAATACCGTAATAGGTGTATTTCCCTGTTTGTCTTGCTGTGCTGTGCATGTCTTTAAGGTGTAGGAAGTAATAGATGAGTGCATTTATTACTCCTATTTTGTAAGAAGCCACTCCTGGAATGGTCGGGATGTTCCATATGTTATCAATTATTGTCGTCTGTATTGGCTCCATGTGTGGCCTGTGTTCTGTTCTGAATTGTTCCTCCATACGGGAGTGTACTCGTAGTTCTTGTGGTCCAATTTTTGTTGTCTTATATTGGCCCCATGTTCTGGTGGGTGTAAGCATTGTTTTGGGATTTTGCCTTTCCATCTGCAAGAACATTATGTTAGCAATCTGGATAATGTATCAGCAAGGGAATTGTTAGTTCCCTTTATGTGTTCCCACTGTATTTTCATACCCTTGTTGATAATTGTATATGCAAACTTCATCCATCTTTTTGCAGAAAGGGTTCTTTTCTTAGTTTTACTTTGCTCGTGGTATCGGACTATTGCTTCACAGTCTGTCCGTATTGTAATTTCTTTTTTGTCGCATATGAATAAATAAAAGGCTTCAAGGCAGTAAATGACTGCTAATATTTCATAATCTAAAGATGTCAGATGTCCTTTTTCATGGAATTTCCCTGAGGCATACCTACATAGGCTTTCTTGTGTCTTTGTTTCATATTTATTGGATTTCTTAAGTAATACTCCTCCCCATCCAGTTTCGCAGCCGTCTGTTTCGAGAAGTAAGTAATCTGTATCTAATGGCAAAGAGAGTGTCGGTAAATTTTTAACCTTTTCTTTTATAAGTTTAACTAACTCGATGTCTTGTTGGTTGAAATGTCTCTGACCTTTAGGGCTTGTCTTGTTGTATAGAGGTCCACTGATTTTTCTAATATCTTTGATATACTGCCTTGTGTAGTTGAGTAGTCCTAGAAAAGCTCTAAGGTCTTTGGTATTTTCTATTTTGTCTGGAAAATTTATTATTTTTGTTGAGATGTGGGGTTGTAGTGATATGGTACCTTTTCTTATTTCTGCTCCTAGAAATTCTATGTGTTTGGTTGCTAATTGTAATTTCTTTTTGGATATAATTAGTCCGTTGTTTTCTATAATGGTAAAAACCATGTGGAGATGTGCCATATGTTCTTGCTTGGTTTTTGAAAAAACTAGCATATCATCTATGTATACGCATGTAAAATCTTTTGTATCCTTGAATATGTCGTCCATTTTTCGCTGGAATATCTGGGGTGCTACTTTTATGCCAAAAGGCATTACTAGCCATTCAAAATGCCCTTCTAGGCAAGTGAAGGTTGTCCATTCTATGGATTCTGGGTGCATTTTAACTTGCCAGAATCCAGCTTTCATGTCAAATTTTGAGTATCATTCTGAGTTTTGTATTTTGTTGATTAAGGCTTCTTTGTCTGGGATCTTATATCCATCACCATGGCAATTATCATTTAGTCTCTTGTAATTAAATACCATTCTAGATTGTCCCCGTTTTAGTTCAGAACTTTTGTTTACTATAAAAGCTGGACTTCTATGTCTCGAGGTGGATCTTCTTATGATATTCATCTTTAACATTTGTTTTATATGTAGTCTGTATTCTTCTGTCTCCCAATTTGTATATTTTAGTTCTTGTGCTTTAATAGTTATGTCTGGGTTGATTATACTTAATTTACATAGTGTTTTATTTTTGTCGATTACTTTGTGGTTGTCTCCTATGATTTCGATTTTCTATAATATATATACTATTGGGTCTAGGTCATCAGAAGGGTTAATTTGTTTTAGTATGTATTTTGTATTGACCAAAAGGTTCATCTATGTCTAGTCTAATTCCAGATTGCTTCATTCATTATCGATTCATTATCTGTCTTGACTACTTAGATAATTGTTTGTTGGTTAAGCCTTTTACAATTACATTTTTGTTTGTCATTTTTGGGGCATTCACATCTTCTTTCCTAGACCTGAAAAGAAGCCGGTTTAGAATATTCAGATGGGACGGGAGAAATTATAGGATTGGAAAGGAGGAATACATAGTCCGGTGAGAGAAATAGGGCTCACATCTTTTGCTAGAAGGAATTGGAGTCCTAAAAAAGATGGTACGTAGAGGTGAGAAGTGCTGGGTGATTCAAAGGTCTTACCTAGATATGCTGTGAGATGGATATACCGGATATGCGGTATGGATATAAATTATATATTGCCTGGGCATTATTAGAGGGTAAATCTTAATGTAGGCATTTTTATAAGATTATCTTGGGCCAAGTGTTATCCAAATCGTATTGTCTTGACCATTGGTTACAGGAGTATATTTATATTACTAGAAAGTATATTTTGTACTTCTTTAAGTATATTTGTATTGCTTTAAGGTCCTAATGTTGAACTTGTTTATCACACCTGTGTCTAATAACAAGTCTTGGATCTTTATTTTCATGTCCCCTGTATGTTTAGGATACAACTGTATTCTCAAGTCAAGTCGACCCTTAGGTGTGTACATATACTTGGGTGTTTTTACAAAACCATATTGGTTTCTGATTGGTAGGGCTACTACATTTGTTTACTCTTCCTCAAATCCTTGAGAATCTTGTTGATTATGTAGATTTTTATGCAGGTAATTCTATTTCATTTTCTAAGATATTTATCCTAGTTTCTAACACTGATATTCTAGTCTCTAGTAGGGTAGTCTTTAATGTGCCTTGTCTTATAGATGGTTCAGTTATACTTATGTGGTGTTGTTCAATAGACAGTAGTTACACAATTTCGGCTAGCGGTCTCTGATTCTGATTTCTCTTTTTTCTATCTAATGAGGAAAATAACCATGCAGGTGAGCATAGTATATGGTGCTGCTCCCAAATCTTAGATCCCAAAATGTGTGTCTGCGTTGATTGGATTTAAGGTTTGTCTAAACATGTAGTTGTTTTCAAATTTTTTGTAATTGATCTCTATTCTATTTAAATGCCATTTCATGGTTTGTTTGGCTAAAATTTTGTCTAGTTTGATCTGCTTCTAAGAACGAATTTACTAAGGAATAATCTGTTGTATTCGGGATTTCTTCTAGATCAGCAACTGTCACTACTGAGTATATTGAGGACGTGTCAGATACGTCTGTCTATACTTCTACTAAGTCTTCGTTTGTGCATGCTACTAGGGTAGCTTCTCTTGTAAATAGGTTTTTCCTATTTGGACATGCTGATGACAGGTGCCCTTGCTAGTTACAGGCATAGCATGTTATTAGATTTGAGTATGTTTTCTTTGGGTTAAATTTTCTGACATGTTTTTCTTTGTTTAGGTATGGTTTTCTGGCCTTACTTCTTCTTAGATAATATGTTTGTTTAGGTTTCCTCTTTGGTTTTGGATTTATTCTCTCTCTTTGTGGATTGTTTCCATATTGCTATGGAGTGTAGATTTGTTTACAGAATCCGTATTGTTGGTTCTTAAGCTGTTTTTGTATCTGAATGTAAGTACATTTTTCCTTAAGTTTGTTTATTATGTGCTGTATTCTAACACCTATGTTGTTGTATTCTTCCGGTACTTGCATTTCTATCCATGATTTGTGTATTTCTTTCCCTAATTCTCCTAGTAATTTGCTAAACAGTCTTTCTCCTACGTCTGTACTATAATAATTTTCGGAGATGGATGCTAGGTGTAGGAAGTCATTACAAAATTTTTTTATCATAGACCAGTCAAAGAGTTGGATTTGTTCTAAGTCTCTCATAGCTTCCTTTTGTCTAATATCTAACCCTGTATTAGCGTCCCTTGCTTTAAGAATTCTGTGGATTGCATAACAGAAATTTAGTATGTTGTTGCCTCTACTTGCTAATTTTACGACTTCTTCTGGGAATTTCTTCTTATATGCCTCCCAGGATGATCTCGCTGTTTCTCCCAGGTAGTTTTCTCCTATTCTTAGCATAGCCTCTCCAGATTCTATGTCAAGTTCATGTTTTGCTAAATAGTCTCTTTGTACTGATACCATCAATTGTTCTAGATAGGTATCGTATAGTTGCGGATCACATTCAGTGATATTTAGTAGTACTGATCCTGTTCCGAAAAAGGTCTGTTCTGTTGGCCTTCTTCTCCCTAATGTTCTTAGGAGTGGATTGTTATTAGTATAAGGAGGAGCTGCTCTCCTAGGGGGATGTCCTTGTCCATAATCTAAAGTACCCATCGTACTTTCTGGATATGTATGGATCCTAGATGTAGCTGTTGATTCTGTGTTCATATAATTCATGTATTCGTGTGCCGATTCTTCTAAGACTAAGATGTTTCCATCTTCATCTAGTGTTAATACTTCATTCGATTTCAGTATGCCTTTATTTTTTTTCTGTAGTTCTAACTGTTTTATTTCTTTAATGGTCATGTTGTTTTTATTGCTTGGTTGGTATACGTATCCTCCTAGATTGTCAAATATACCTCCAGTTTCTCTATTCATTAGGTTTGTTTCCTTTCTTTTTTTTATTTCATTCAAATGTTTTCTGCCTAATGTCATAAGTATTTCGAAGTAGTTTACTTCTCTGTTCATTAGGTTTGTTTCAAGTTCAGGTTCTTCTTCGCCATCTTCTGTATTTGTTAGGTAACCTAAAAACCTGATACTTAGTTCTCCACGTTTGTTTTTGTACATTATAGATTGTGTTGGTTTTGTTATTGGGGTTTCTTCTTCTAGCTTAAGATTCCATTCTAAACTAGCCAATTCTTCCGAACTATATTCTCTTGGTTTTAAGAAGTTTGTCCCCCTTGAGCTAAGAGCTTCTATCATTCCATTTATCTGGATTTTGAAATGGTTGTTCATATAGTTCATTGTTTTTCCTAAAAATACTATGTCTAACTTTATATTTTTGCCTTGGAAGTTCCCATAACCTTTTCCTTGGGCTATTATTTTAATGTGTTTAACGAAGTCTTTTATTGTCATGTTGAAATTTGGACATATGTAGGTAATTCCACTGTTGTTGTTCATATCTACTTCTATTAACCCAATAATAGATTTTTCTTTGTCATCTGAAAATCTGGAGTCATACAATACTAACAGTACTTTTGCTCCTATTTTCATCCTGGTTAGTCCTCTAATTCCATAGACTATTAGTCCCAGATGTATGTAGTTGTGTTGTTTGTGTAGTAATTGTCTTCCTGCTTCTTCTGTCATAAGGGTGAGCCTTTCCTCCCCTCCGTCAGGTAAATGTAAGGCTTCCACTCTATGGTGTCTATAGACAGAGTTTGTAAAAGACAGCAAATTGTGTCCATATAATCTTCTGGGATTGAGAATGTTTAATTGTTCATTAGAAAATGTTTCTATTGTTCGATCTATATCTATAATTTCTTCTATCCTATGTTGATTTGTCGTGTTGTTTTGTAGGTTATCCAGCCAAGATAGGCTCGATGGAGGTTCTGATAAAGATCTTCGTCCTCCAATTGTCCTGGAGGTTCCAGAAAATATATTAGCGGTTGTTCTATTCATTTTTTCTCTTGGTATGTTATGAATGAATATGTAGAGGGTCTCCTTCTAATTATCCCTCCTGTAGAGAGTTTTCCTAAATCTTTGCTGAGAGTTTCGATGGATTGGTTCCAATTTCTTATGTTTCCTACTTCCACTGTATTTCTTTCAATATTAAGGATTTTTGTTTCTAGTATTGTGATCCTATGATGTCATGGATGACTTGGAGGGATCCGAGAGGCGTGAGGCTGATGGAGGTGGCTAGAAGGCTTAGGTCTAGGCTAAGGGTGGTCTAGCAAGTATGGGGGCACCATACTTGGGTTTGAATATATCGTCCATTTTTCGCTGGAATATCTGGGGTGCTACTTTTATGCCAAAAGGCATTACTAGCCATTCAAAATGCCCTTCTGGGCAAGTGAAGGCTGTTCATTCTATGGATTCTGGGTGCATTTTAACTTGCCAGAATCCAGATTTCATGTCAAATTTTGAGTACCATTCTGAGTTTTGTATTTTGTTGATTAAGGCTTCTTTGTCTGGGATCTTATATCCATCGTCATTGCAATTATCATTTAGTCTCTTGTAATTAAATACCATTCTAGATTGTCCCCGTTTTAGTTCAGAACTTTTGTTTACTATAAAAGCTGGACTTCTATGTCTCGAGGTGGATCTTCTTATGATGTTCATCTTTAACATTTGTTTTATATGTAGTCTGCATTCTTCTGTCTCCCAATTTGTATATTTTAGTTCTTGTGCTTTAATAGTTATGTCTGGGTTGATTATACTTAATTTACATAGTGTTTTATTTTTGTCCCAGTACTTTGTAGGGTTGTCTCCTATGATTTCGATTTTCTCTAATTTAGATACTATTGTGTCTAGGTCATCAGAAGTGTTAATTTGTTTTAGTATATATGTTGTATTGACCAACTGGGGTTCGTCTATGTCTGAGTCTAATTCCAATTCGTTGTCTATTTCAAGTTCATTATCGGTGTCTTGACTACTTAGATAATTGTTTGTTGGTTGGTTTTTACAATTACATTTTTGTTTGTCATTTTCAAGGCATTCACATCTTCTTTCTGGAGCCCTGAAAGAAGCTGAGTATTCCGATAGGACGAGAGAAATTATAGGATTGGAAAGGAGGAATACATAGTCTGGTGACAGAAATAGGGCTCTGTCTTTTGCTAGAAGGAATTGGAGTCCTAAGATAAGCTGTAGGTCTGGGTGATTCAAAGGTCTTACCCAGATATGCGGTATGGATATAGAATTGCTATATTGGCCACAATTATTGTAAATCTTAATGTGGGCATTTTTTATAAAGGTGTGGCAGGCCAAGTGTTGTCCGTCATATTGTGTGCTGACCATTGGTTCTGAGGTATATTTTATTACTTCTTTAGAAAGTATATTTTGTATTGCTTTAAGGTCTAATGTTGAACTTGTTGCTCCTGTGTCTAACAAGTCTTGGATCTTTATTTCATGTCCCTGTATGTTTAGGATACACTGTATTCTCAAGTCAACTGACCTTCCAATATTGCACATACTTGGTGTTTTTACAAAAACCATATTGGTTTCTGTTGGTTGGGCTACTACATTTGTTTGCTCTTCCTCAAATCCTTCAAAGTCTCGTTGTTGTAGATTTTGTCTGAGTAATTCTATTTCATTTTATAAGATATTTATCCTAGTTTCTAACACTGATATTCTGGTCTCTAGTAGGGTAGTCTTTAATGTGCCTTGTCTTGTAGATGGTTCAGGTAGACTTATGTGGTGTTGTTCAAATAGACAGTAGTTACACAACTGCTGTCTACAGATTCTACAAGTTCCTCTTTTATCTAATGAGGGGAAATAACCACAGACTGAGCATGGTATATGGTCTGCTCCAGATCTTAGATCCCAAATGTGTGTACACGTTGATTGGACTGGAGTTTGTCTAAACATGTAGTTGTTTTCAAATTTTTGTAATTGATCCCATTCTGTTTCGTCTATTTCATGGTTTGTTTGGCTAAAATTTTGTCTAGTTTGATCTGCTTCTAAGAACAAATTTACTAAGGAATAATCTGTTGTATTCGGGATTTCTTCTAGGTCAGCTACTATCACTATATTGAGGACGTGTCTGATACGTCTGTCTGTACTTCTACTAAGTCTTCGTTTGTGCATGCTACTAGGGTAGCTTCTCTTGTAAATAGGTTTTTCCTATTTGGACATGCTGATGACAGGTGCCCTTGCTGGTTACAGGCATAGCATGTTATTAGATTTGAGTATGTTTTCTTTGGGTTAAATTTTCTGACATGTTTTTCTTTGTTTAGGTATGGTTTTCTGGCCTTACTCCTTCTTAGATAATATGTTTGTTTAGGTTTCCTCTTTTGTTTTGGATTTATTCTCTCTCTTTGTGGATTGTTTCTATATTGCTGTGGAGTGTAGATTTATTTACAGAATCCGTATTGTTGGTTCTTAAGCTGTTTTTGTATCTGAATGTAAGTACATTTTTCCTTAAGTTTGTTTATTATGTGCTGTATTCTAACACCTATGTTGTTGTATTCTTCCGGTACTTGCATTTCTGTCCATGATTTGTGTATTTCTTTCCCTAATTCTCCTAGTAATTTGCTAAACAGTCTTTCTCCTACGTCTGTACTATAATAATTTCCGGAGATGGATGCTAGGTGTAGGAAGTCATTACAAAATTTTTTTATCATAGACTAGTCAAAGAGTTGGATTTGTTCTAAGTCTCTCATAGCTTCCTTTTGTCTGATATCTAACCCTGTATTAGCGTCCCTTGCTGTAAGAATTCTGTGGATTGCATAACAGAAATTTAGTATGTTGTTGCCTCTACTTGCTAATTTTACGACTTCTTCTGGGAATTTCTTCTTATATGCCTCCCAGGATGATCTCGCTGTTTCTCCCAGGTAGTTTTCTCCTATTCTTAGCATAGCCTCTCCAGATTCTATGTCAAGTTCATGTTTTGCTAAATAGTCTCTTTGTACTGATACCATCCATTGTTCTAGATAGGTATCGTATAGTTGTGGATCACATTCAGTGATATTTAGTAGTACTGATCCTGTTCCGAAAAAGGTCTGTTCTGTTGGCCTTCTTCTCCCTAATGTTCTTAGGAGTGGATTGTTATTAGTATAAGGAGGAGCTGCTCTCCTAGGGGGATGTCCTTGTCCATAATCTAAAGTACCCATCGTACTTTCTGGATATGTATGGATCCTAGATGTAGCTGTTGATTCTGTGTTCATATAATTCATGTATTCGTGTGCCGATTCTTCTAAGACTAAGATGTTTCCATCTTCATCTAGTGCTAATACTTCATTCGATTTCAGTATGCCTTTATTTTTTTTCTGTAGTTCTAACTGTTTTATTTCTTTAATGGTCATGTTGTTTTTATTGCTTGGTTGGTATACGTATCCTCCTAGATTGTCAAATATACCTCCAGTTTCTCTATTCATTAGGTTTGTTTCTTTTCTTTTTTTTATTTCATTCAAATGTTTTCTGCCTAATGTCATAAGTATTTCGGAGTAGTTTACTTCTCTGTTCATTAGGTTTGTTTCAAGTTCAGGTTCTTCTTCGCCATCTTCTGTATTTGTTAGGTAACCTGAAAACCTGATACTTAGTTCTCCACGTCTGTTTTTGTACATTATAGATTGTGTTGGTTTTGTTATTGGGGTTTCTTCTTCTAGCTTAAGATTCCATTCTAAACTAGCCAATTCTTCCGAACTATATTCTCTTGGTTTTAAGAAGTTTGTCCCCCTTGAGCTAAGAGCTTCTATCATTCCATTTATCTGGATTTTGAAATGGTTGTTCATATAGTTCATTGTTTTTCCTAATAATACTATGTCTAACTGTATATTTTTGCCTTGAAAGTTCCCATAACCTTTTCCTTGGGCTATTATTTTAATGTGTTTAACGAAGTCTTTTATTGTCATGTTGAAATTTGGACATATGTAGGTAATTCCACTGTTGTTGTTCATATCTACTTCTATTAACCCAATAATAGATTTTTCTTTGTCATCTGAAAATTTGGAGTCATACAATACTAACAGTACTTTTGCTCCTATTTTCATCCTGGTTAGTCCTCTAATTCCGAAGACTATTAGTCCCAGATGTATGTAGTTGTGTTGTTTGTGTAGTAATTGTTTTCCTGCTTCTTCTGTCATAAGGGTGAGCCTTTCCTCCCCTCCGTCAGGTAAATGTAAGGCTTTCACTCTATGGTGTCTATAGATAGAGTTTGTAAAATACAGCAAATTGCATCCATATAATCTTCTGGGATTGAGAATGTTTAATTGTTCATTAGAAAATGTTTCTATTGTTCGATCTATATCTATAATTTCTTCTATCCTATGTTGATTTGTCGTGTTGTTTTGTAGGTTATCCAGCCAAGATAGGCTCGATGGAGGTTCTGATAAAGATCTTCGTCCTCCAATTGTCCTGGAGGTTCCAGAAAATATATTAGCGGCTGTTCTATTCATTTTTTCTCTTGGTATGTTATGAATGAATATGTAGAGGGTCTCCTTCTGATTATCCCTCCTGTAGAGAGTTTTCCTAAATCTTTGCTTAGAGTTTCGATGGATTGGTTCCAATTTCTTATGTTTGCTACTTCCACTGTATTTCTTTCAATATTAAGGATTTTTGTTTCTAGTATTGTGATCCTATGATGTAATGAGGTTAGCAGTGCTATTATTGTATTATTTTTTTGTATTTGGATTTGATCTGCCTTTCCTGGTACTTCTACTTTGTTATATCCGTCTTCACAGGTTTTTGTATAAGCTTGTGTGTATTCCAAAGCTTCTTCGCAGTAGGTATTTTCGAAATTCAATCTGTTCATTTAAGGAGGAGATCTCCTATTTGTCCTTGTAATTCCTTGAACTGACACTCTATTGTCTTTAGGAATTTTTCTACTTTTGCTAAAAGATCCTTGTTTTCAATTTCGAAATTTCTAGGTTGGTTTTGATTTAAAACCCTAGTGAGATTTATCAGGTCACTTCTCTTAGGTAAGTTTATAAAATTAACTTGGCTAATCCTTCTGTTCAGGCTTTCTTGGCAAACTTTAAGGTATTCAATGTTTTGACTTATTTCGTTGAGCTGACCCTGCTGTTTGTTAAGAGTGTTTATTATTATATCAGAAACGTGATGTAGATCTTGAAGATTTGTTGTTGTCGATAGACTTCCCCCAATGAAAAGGTCTATTATGGTATTTAGTTGGAAATGTTTTGAGTGTATTTGATGTGAGGTTTGTCTAGATCTGTGATAACAGTGATGTGTTGATAGGTCTACTGTTTGTATTTTTCTTCCATATGTTGTAGCTAGATCTAAATATTCTAGTTTACTGTTCATTCATCCCTAGGTTCGAAGGCTCTGATACCAATATTTTTTTTTTATTTTTTATTTTTTATTTTTTATTTTTTCTTCGTGAGCCTCACCTCTCTAAATCTTCTACCAAGCCCCGGTATCTAGGATACTCTCCTACCAGCACAGGTCTTACAGGCAGTTTAGCAGAGTTATCTCTTGGAGAAGAGAACAAGGACTTATGAAGAACAACTTAAAGAAACATGATAAACATGATATAATATTAATTGCAGGGACATAAGGATATTTTTTTGTTTTTTTAGGTTTTCTTCGTGAGCCTCACCTCTCTAAATCTTCTACCAAGCCCCGGTATCTAGGATACTCTCCTACCAACACAGGTCTTACAGGCAGTTTAGCAGAGTTATCTCTTGGAGAAGAGAACAAGGACTTATGAAGAACAACTTAAAGAAACATGATAAACATGATATAATATTAATTGCAGGGACATAAGGATATTACACAAACTCTAGAAATGATATTACAAAGACTCTGGAAATTAACAGAAAGAAAAACAAACACACTTACAATACGATGCTAGAAGAACTGAACTCTGGACTCCTGAAATTAAATTGCTCTGACACTCATAAACTACAAACTAGGGTGGTAGTCTTCAAAGGGATGCCCTGAATGTAGAGAGGCTTCTCATTTTATAGCCACGATTACTTCGGGGGGAAGTAAGTTGTTTGGTGCTTGTAATGCTGTAAAGTTTAACTGGTTTGTTTTCTTTTGGCAGATGCTTTTGAGGTGGCTTTGTACGAAGATTCTTTCCTGAGCTGTAAAGTCTGCCAATTTCGTGATGGAATTAGCTTTCCATCATGTTGTCGAGATTCCTTTCTTGTGATGAAGTGGAGCTTGGACCCGCTGTCTCTGGTGCTGGTGGGGTTCTCATCCTTCTTTGTTGTTCTGCTATCTGTTGTTCCGCCATTTGTTCTCTGTATTGTTTAGCCGTAATTTGGGTAGATTTTTTTAACATCCATTTTAGCTGTCGCTGTCTGTAATGTTCTACTAACTCTGGATTTTGTGTATTGATTTTAACGGGAGAAAATGGGTTCCCATGTGTGATGGCCAGTATATTTTTTCTGTAAATGTTTCTGCTACTAACACGAAGTCGTAGCTATCTTTGGCATCATCCCATAGCCAATTTGTTCCCTGTAGAGAGGCTCTCCAATGTTTCGCTTGTTCTGGGAGAGGTACAACAGCTCCCCAATGTTCGTCTGGATCGCTTGGAAATATGGCTTCTATGGGTTCTGACTTGTAGATGATCTCTCGAGATCGTAGTTTGATGACGTGTCTGGCTGGCTCTATTTTGTGGTTTATCCATTCTGGTGGAGAACTTTCGATTGAGCATGAAACATAGCTTTCGAAAGTTTCTAATTCTATGAGTGTTCAGATGGCATTTCCAAGTTTGTACGGGAAAGCTTCTGTGATGTGGTCAGCTTGGACCCATAATTCATTAAGAATACCATGGTCAAGGAGTATAAAGGGATTTATTTCTACTCCTCTAAATTTCTGTATGTGGTAGGTACTCAAATCTATGCTGGCTTTTCTAATGGCATATTGTAATTGGCATTGGCAGCCATGTTTCTCTGTAATGCAGTCTTTAAATTTGTTCTGGCATCTTATTTTAAAATTGTATTCAACTTCAAATAGTATTGTAATACCTGGTTGGGGATCAACCTGTGCCCATTGTAGTGCTTCTTGTAAGACTGCAAAGGTTTTCCATTCTGCTTCCTCTGCGGTTCGCCTCATATACACCGCTAGGTCTGTTGGTAGACTGTTGAATCTGCACATGTCTATCTGGTTAGGTCCAGTTTTTTTAGAGTTGGTGACTGGTTTTACAGATTTGCCTTTGTCTGCTACTGTTTGTGCATAAGTCTGTTGCGGACTTGTTTTCATGAGATGCTTATTTTTTATGGCTGAGCTCAAGAAGTAGTTTGGTCCTACTTCCTTTCTGATTGTTTTCAAGGCTTCCTCCAGTGAATCAAAGCCTCCTAGTTCTTCCCCTTGTGCATCTCCTAGGAGAAGGCTCTCAGCTTCTTCCCAGGTATATAACCCTGCATGAGGACCTGTCATAATACCGTAATAGGTGTATTTCCCTTTTTGTCTTGCTGTGCTGTGCATGTCTTTAAGGTGTAGGAAGTAATAGATGAGTGCATTTATTACTCCTATTTTGTAAGAATCCACTCCTGGAACGGTCGGGATGTTCCATATGTTGTCAATTATTGTCGTCTGTATTGGCTCCATGTGTTTGTGTTACATTACAATTGTTCCTCCATACGGGAGTGTACTCGTAGTTCTTGTGGTCCAATTTTTGTTGTCTTATATTGGCCCCATGTTCTGGTGGGTGTAAGCATTGTTTTGGGATTTTGTCTTTCCATCTGCAAGAACATTATGTTAGCAATCTGGATAATGTATCGGCAAGGGAATTGTTAGTTCCCTTTATGTGTTCCCACTGTATTTTCATACCCTTGTTGATAATTGTATATGCAAACTTCATCCATCTTTTTGCAGAAAGGGTTCTTTTCTTAGTTTTACTTTGCTCGTGGTATCGGACTATTGCTTCACAGTCTGTCCGTATTGTAATTTCTTTTTTGTCGCATATGAATAAATAAAAGGCTTCAAGGCAGTAAATGACTGCTAATATTTCATAATCTAAAGATGTCAGATGTCCTTTTTCATGGAATTTCCCTGAGGCATACCTACATAGGCTTTCTTGTGTCTTTGTTTCATATTTATTGGATTTCTTAAGTAATACTCCTCCCCATCCAGTTTCGCAGCCGTCTGTTTCGAGAACTAAGTAATCTGTATCTAATGGCAAAGAGAGTGTCGGTAAATTTTTAACCTTTTCTTTTATAAATTTAACTAACTCGATGTCTTGTTGGTTGAAATGTCTCTGGCCTTTAGGGCTTGTCTTGTTGTATAGAGGTCCACTGATTTTTCCAATGTCTTTGATACACTAAGGTGGAGAAGACACGAAAATCTTCTCCTGTGCGACGAAAATCTCCATGCCCGTCCACTCCATGTCGACCCCGTGCCCGTCCGCTCCACATCACCGTGCCGTCTAGTCACCGTCGGTCGTCAGACCGGGCGCGATCGATGCGCGACTCATCGGCGGTCCGGCGAGGCTCGGAATCTGATCTATTAGTGCCCAGAATCCGACACAAACCGGCCAAAAACGACTGAAACATGCAGCCGACAATGGTGTGGCTACTGCCGGCTGCGATTGGCCCAGATTCTGACCAAATTGCGGTCGGAATCTGACGACGGACGAACCGACAATCGATGCTGGCTCGTCCAACGCCGGATTCCAGTCGAAATCGATCGCGATTCTGGTGGCCGATTTCGGCCACGATTCGGTCGGTCGGCGGTCGAATCCCGACCGGCCGAGTATACCGAACGGACCGACGTCGACTGTCGGTCCGTTCGATGCCGGATTCTGACCACGATTCGGCTGGATCCGGCCCGATCGCGGTCGGCAGTGGCCGTGCCACTGCCGACCATGTGTTTCAGTCATTTCCGATCAGTTTGCGTCGGATTCTGGGCACTAACTGACCGGAATCTGAGCCTCGCCGGACCACCGGCGAGTCGTGCATCGATCGCACCCGGTATAGCAGCTGATGGTGATCGGACGGCACGACGGTGACAACGATGGCGGCAATGCGCGCGAGTCACGCGTGGCGCTGATTGGAGCGGACGAAATGGTCACGCAGGAGAACAAAACTCTATCTCTCTCTCTCTCTATATATATATATAAAGAAAAAAAATATGAACGCCTCTTTCCTGCGCATCCATCCGTGATGCATAGTAAATAAAATATATATAGTGATTTTTCATCGTGCAATTTCTTCCTATAGTCGTCGTTCTACCATCGTTCGATCAAATTTCGATTGTGGTTAAGATGTCGTCAAAATCTAATCGGATTATGGTCGAATTCTGACCGCGATTTGATCGCAATCCGACCAAATTATGGCTATCAGCACTGCGATCGCAATCCGAACGGAATCGGAGTCTGACCGGATCATGATTGGATTTCAATCGAATTGCGATCGGAACCAGTGGTCGTAGCTTGCAGCCATAATTCGATCAGATTTCAGTCATAATTCGCTCGGATTCCAATTGCAATCCAGTGGGAGTTCGATCGGTCGAACGGTGGTGCCAACCCCGACAGGTTCAAGGATTGGATTGTGCTCACCGAAGAAGAAAGTCGCGATCGAAAATACTGTGTATTTCTCATTCACTATGCAATCGCGATGGATTAACAATGGAGAACGTGTCACGCATGAGTCATGCACGGATCGACAGTCAATATATATATATATATATATATATATATATAATTCATCCGTGAGCACCTTCATTATCTACTGTCCGATAAAGTGAGTATTATAATTTAATCCTTAAACTCTAAGGAATTAGACGATAAATAATGAAGATATTTACGAGTACTTATAGATCTATTGTGCAATTAAATTTACTATCTATCCATACAGTTATGCACAGTAGTATGCACAATCCACACGCAGGATAATATATATATATACTCTTCTTTTCCAATATGTCATAAAATGGGAAGATGAAAAAAATGGAGTATAATAGATTATTATTCTTCTAATTCAAGAGGATTAGTTCACAAATATATTAACAACGAAAAGTAGTTCTAAAGGCGACTGAGAGCTTACTTTGGTATATCAAAATTATATATATATATATATATATATATATATATATATATATATATATATATATATATATATATATATATATTCATCGTTCGATTGGATGAGCATTATAATTTAATCCTTGAATCCTAATGGATTGGATGATGAATAATTGAGATATTCACGGATACTTTTTTATATATATATACAGTGAAAACATTGTTCACTTCCTCTCACTCGTGTAAATTGGGCGCGCACCATGCACATCCAACAGATCACTACTTTCAATTAAATCAACTACTTCAGTCCTAGATTCATAACTACCAAGTGTAGTAGTAAACAGGGGTGGATCCAGAGGGTTTTAAGGGGGCCATGAACCCCCCCCCCCCCCTCAATTTTAGGTGATTATTACTTTAAAAAAATTATTTTTTTATTTTTTTAATTAATGTTTTTATATTTTAGTATGCGATCTCTCCAATATAAAATCCTTGATTCGCCTCTGGTAGTAAAAGTGTCATATGAGTCCGATACATATGTAGTTAGAATGGACAATGATCGATTCTTGATATGAGATCTAAAGTTCTCACTTGGGTTCAAAAGTCTTTTGTCATTTTTGATCAACAGTTCAAGAGGCATAGCCCCTGTGATTTATCGCTCTTCAGCATCACCAAAGAACTAACGGTGAGGAGTGCTGGAGGGAGTGTAATCGCCTTTGCTAAAAAAGTATCATATGAATAGCCCGCAGGACTACGGTGCAGTAGTAGGGCGTCCATTTCAACTTCTAGATACTCACAATTTGATCTTCAGTCATGGCACATTTATAAGATTTTCCTCCAAATGGGGTATCAAACTAAAGATGTTGTAGCTACTGAGGCTGCCCACGCGAGCACTTCCTAATTTACTCTGGTGGTTGGTGGAGCATATCTCGCCTAAGGATTACTTAACGCCCCATTAAAGATCCATGAGATAAGACCAACCATCCTCAGGATTAGTCGAGATGAAGGCCTAGATACCTATTTCTAGTAAAAAAAAGTGTCATATGCCCCAAAAGCTACGGTGCAGCAGTAGGGCATCCAATTCGGCTAGTAAGTACCCATGGTTCAATCTTCAGCCATGGTGCATTTACAGAATTTTTCTCCAAATGGGTTGACAAACCAAGGACATTGCATCTGCTAAGGCTGCCTACATGAGCACTTTCTGATTTACCTCTGGTGGTCGGTGGAGCATATCTCACCTAAAAGTTACTTAGCACCCCATTAGAGATCCGTGGGGCAAGGTCGACCATCTCCAGGATTAGTCAGGGTGAAGACTTGGATACCTGATACTTGTAAAAAAAAAAGTGTCATATGAGTAGCTCTCAGGGCTACGGTGCGGCGATAGGGCGTCCAACTCAACTCCCAGGTACCCATGGTTCAATTCTCAGCCATGGTGCATTTGCAAAAATTTTCTCCAAATAGGGTGGCAAACCAAGGACACTGCAGTTGCCGAGGCTGCCTACACGAGCACATCCTGATTTATCCTGGTGATCGGTGGAGCATATCTCACCTAGGAGTTACTTGGCGTCCTGTTAGAGATCCATGGGGAAGGACCGACCATTCCCAGAATTAGTCAAGTCGGAGGCCTAGATACCTGGTGTTAGTAAAAAAAAGTTTAAAATGAGTAAAGGTGTACAAAAGTTCGGTTAGACCAAATAAAATCTAAAGTATAGTTCAGTTTTTTCAGAAATTTATTTTTTTTAATATCAAATTTTTCAGTACAATTTCGATTTTGGAGATAAGACAATCTATTAACCCGATTAAACCAAATTGAAGTACATTAGTCGATTGATATTTCCTATGAATCGACTGACATTTTATTGAAATTTTAAATGAAAAAGATGATGGAAGGATGAAGAAGACCCTCATATAGAGGAGTTTAGTCCCACATTGGTAGATGAGGGACAACTTGATTGATTTATATTGAATCATAACATATTTGACTGTGAACATGAATGAGTGAGAGGCACTCTCTCACGTGTGCGCCCACAAGGAGGGGGGGGTGCAAATCCAGGGCTCAGATTACACTAAACTTAGGTGACTCATGTACGAGCGCCACTTGTATGCATCGAATGTCAGATCAATCAGATAAAATGTGTCCAAATGAATCAACCTGTGTTTTGTCATCCGAATCCTTTTTTAGTTGCGTAATGTATACTTTAAATCACCAACATGAAACGGTCAGTGATTAATGGCATGATAAATAGCTCGAGAAAAACGACTGATATGCGACTGGCATTTCAAATTGAACAATTTATTCTACCATTAATCAGAGATACACTACACATGCTATAAGGAGGCAACAACTTGAGAAAAGAGAAGCTCTTCGCGAAATCATCCCTCTTCCCCATTTGTGATAGCCTTCAGGTGTATGATCAGTTCGCCGTGAACGACCCTCGAAAGCACTGCTGGAGAGGACGAATCTGTTTTAAGGCAAATGTGTCAAACATAGATTTCGACACTCTGCCTAACAGTCTGAGTAACCTACTTATGCCTTCTTGAGCACCAATTTTTGGAGCGCCTTCCCGAGCACCAACTTTCAAAGTGCCTTCTCGAGCAACTTTCGGAGTGCCTTCCAGAGCTTCTTTCAGAGGAGCACCAGCTTTCGCCTTCCCAAGCAGCTTGCTTCCCGAGCACCTACTTCTTGAGCACTTGCATCCCAAGCACCTCTCGATCTCGATGCTTCCCGAGTTCATGCATCCCAAGCACCTCTCATTGCTTCCCGAGCACCTACTACCTACTGCTCCTTTAGTTCCTATGTCCAGAGCACCAGAGCTTCTGTGTCCTGAGTTTTTTTGCATCCTGAGTACTAGAACTCCTACATCCATATCCTAGTTCCCTAGTGGTACATCCTGAGCACCAGCTTCTCAAGCACCTGCCTTCTCGACATTGCAGTCTACTTCCTGACCAGGAGGTGTGTCTACCTAGAAGAAGAAGGGGAAGGTAGTCGTCACAACAGAGAAGTCTAAATTTAATCGAACTCTTCCCTATATCTCCAGCAAGAACGTTGGTAACATTCTTAAAACAGATTCTAATATATTGTGATGACTATAAAACAAATTGACATAACAGTAGCAGAGTATACTTCTAGTGATTTCTCCCTCTGTAATGATTGGGACTATCCCAATCAATCATGGAGAAAAGATAGAAAAGTTCATTAGTTTGAACTTCAAGCGATGGCATCAGAAAATATTTTTCTACTTAACCATGATTAATCCTGCTTGGTGCTTAACTAAAGAACCTCCAGAGGTACTTGAGGGTACGAGTGGTGCCTAAATCTTCAATGTTGTGGAGGCATGGAACCACTCAGAGTTTCTTTATAGAAACTACATTTTCAACTTCTTGGCTGATGCTTTGTACAATGTGCAGTGCACAAAGAAATCGATTAAGGAATTGTAGAAATCCTTAGACCGAAAATACAGAAAAGATGATGTTGGGGTTAAAAAGTTTGTTGTTAGTCGATTTTCGGACTATAAAATGGTCGACTCTAAGACGGTGATCAGTTAAGTTGAGGATGTTGGAGATCGGTGGCCCGGCTAGAAAGAGGGGTTGAATAGCCTTTTGATGGTCGATGGAACTCGATCATGTTTGTGAGCTTGTCTACAATTCTTGTTAGTGCAGTGGAAATAATGATAACAATAATAAAACACAACAAGCACTCACAATACATAATAAATATAATGTGGTTCGGAACCTTAGGGTTCCTACTCCACGGGGCGAGCTCAACGAGCTCTAGTGATGCACACACCACTACTAAATCTCCTTCTCGACAACACGTCGGAGGTGGAGAAAACTCATACAAGAAATTATAACAGTAATACAAAAATGTTCAAGTAAATACGAAGACAATAATGAAACACAAGTAAAGAACACTTTATAACAATTGCTTTGAACTCTTGCTTGTTGCTTGCTTTGGTTTGCTCTTGAAGGTTTGGAATGCAGCAACAATTCCCCTTTAAAATCTCTCCAAAAGTTGCTGCAAAATCCTTCAACTCGAGCTCCTTTTATAACCTACATCGAGCTGATTTCGTGCCCATCAGTCAACTACCATAAGGCCCCAATTGACTGCTCCTGTAGCCATTGTCTCACAATGGCTCAATCCACACTGAAAACACTCCAACGGATACACTAGCAGTCGACTTCCATTACCATTAATCGACTGCCAACCTCGTAGCTGACTGATCAGTTGGCTACCGAGAGTTCTATGCTCGTGACCAAGACTATCAGTCGACTGCCCTCCATGACAATCGACTGTTCGAGGCCAATCGATTACCCAAAGCTGGCAGTCGACTGCCAAGGCCATGCAGTCACAGTCAATCGTCAATCGACTCACAGCAGTTTGACTGGTAAGAATACCAGTCGACTGATATACCTCATCCATGAGGTTTAACCCAGTAGACCACCCTTAGTCTAGACCTAAATCTTCTAGTCACCTCCACCGACCTCACGCCTCTCGGATCCCTCCAAGTCCTCCATGACTTGTTCATTCATATGCTAGCCTCCAGGTGCTTCCCTCAGCTATTGTCATGCTACCCGGGTCTACACTGCCAAGGCTACACACTTGGACTTTCCATACCAACTCCATGTTGGACTTTGCAATGCCAACTCCATGTTGGACTTTCCATGCCAAGGACACACTTGGACTTCCCATGTAAACTCCATGTTGGACTTTCCGTGCCAAGGCTGTTGGATCGAGAAGCGTCGCTAGAGGGGGGGGGAGGGGTGAATAGAGAGCATAAAAATTTCTTTCGTTCGTTCGATAAGAGCAAGCACAGCGGAAAAATAAATAACACAATTATTTTTTACTTGGTTCACAGCCCACCAACTGCTAATCCAAGGCTCTGCGATCCTTGACCGCATACGAAGGGGCAATCCACTATAAAGTCTCCTCCTCATTGAAGGTAAGATACAACGATCATAAAATCGAAAACACGAGGATGAGCCAACAAGCCTACCTCACATCATTATGATTAAAACCACAATTTAATACAGTAAATAAAAATAATACTTTCTACCGACGAATAAATTCTGAACTTGGCGTTACGTCGGCGTTATGACGTTGGAGCTTTAGCATTACGGGAGCACTTTGAGAGCAAGATGATTGATATTTGGGTTGGAGTCCTCCCCTCCTTTTATAGACTTTTGCATTAGAATAAGTCCTGATAAAAATCCTCAACTTTTGGAACTAATCTCGAGGTGGCTCCTTATTTTATCGCGAAGTGGCCGCGTCAAACATTATCCATTTTGACCTAGTGCAAAAGGCTGATTCGTTGGCATCAATCGACTGATGTCTTCTATCAGTCGACTGATGATCATCAGTCGACTACCCAATGACCAGCAGTCGACTGCCAGCCTGGCCACTTCTCTACAATAAGAGATTAGCACTGAAAATGATAAATATGACGGTTCCTTACCGTCCGATCTCGACCTAGACCTTCCACTGGAAGTCTTAGTCGGATTACTGCCTACGGTCGTCCCCGTACAGAGGACACGACCTTACCATCTTTCTTCACACTCGTGCTTACCTTTGGTGCTTTATTATATGTCGCTTTGCTTTCGGTCTTCCACCTAGGTTCTTCGACTTCCTCCGAAGTCCTTCCAGTGTCGCCCGACCACCATGGTTCCCTCCGGGTGTCGCTGACCTTCAACTCTAGCTTTAGCACTTTCTGCACACTTAATTCAGCTCATGAGATAACAATATGACCTTAACTTTGGATCTTTGCCATAATCAAAATCTAAGTTCGATTATCTAGTGCCCCTGCACCAACAAAGGCTACACACTTGGACTTCCCTGCCAACTCCATGTTGGACTTTCCAATTGCCAAGCCCCGTGCTTGGACTTTCACCGCCAAGGCTACACACTTGGACTTACATGGCCAAGGCTATACACTTGGACTTTCCATGACAATTTCATTGTCATACATTTGTCAAACATCAAAATATCGCTCGAGTCAAATTCGAGTCTGGTCAATCGTAACTTGGGTCGATTGTACCAACAATCTCTCCCTTTTTGATGTTTGACAAAAATCACAAACACCTTTAAGTTAGGTCACATAACTCAAATCTCCCAATTCTCCCAAATTAGTAAACCTCACATTCTCCCATGAATTCTCCCCCTTTTTGACATACATCAAAAATGCTCTCCCCAAGAGTGTCAATGTCTCATATCCCAATGAGATCTTAAAATCTCCCCCTTGGTCCAAAAACATCTAGGATGCCTTCACTCTTCCTAGTGATAAGTCTTATATCACTAAATGAGAGGCAATTCTCATTCTTCCCCTCATGAGGAAAAACACATCCATGATCCCATGATGGATAACCTCCTCCTAAAGGCTTGCTTCCCCTTGACCATTTCACCAACAATGTCCTTGGAGAGTCCCTAAGCCTATAAGAACACTAAACAATCGAAATTAAGAGCAACGATTCAACATTGAACTTTCACCTCCCTTAAAATTCGATACACACCCTAAACAATTCTCCTAATCCATATCCAATGGATTTTCACCCTTCTAATGCTTTCCAAAGCATATCCTAGGGTTAGGAGCAGTTAGGGAACCTAGAAATAGCTAAACATGGGCTAAACAAACCTTGTTTATTTGAAATCATCACTTGGCAATCAACTCTGTCAGCTACAAGTCGACTGCCCTTAAGGCTAGTCGACTGCCATGAATGGCAGTCGACTGATTTATGCACTTTGCAGAAATTAGAATTCAGAAATCAATTTTGAAAATTCATAAGTAATTATACATACATAGAAAAATCATGAAAATTCATATGTATAATACTTAAGTCAATCATTATGGGTGAAAAATATTTAAAAAATAAAATACCCATAAAATAATGAGATTTACACAAAGTTCAAAATTATTGAAAAGTTCAATGTTTTGACCCTACTTTGTATTATCTCCTTCAATGATGACTGCTATCAAAAGATAAACTTCACCAAAGTCTTTAAAATGGGTTTGAAATGATTTTAAAATCTTAATCTATTTTCCTAACATCTCACTTCTATCTAAGGTGTATGAAGACACATACAAGTCAAGTGTTCTTGTGAGATGTGAGTTTTAGTTATTTAAGATTTCATGCATTTTCTAGGTAACTCTATTTGATTCCCTTATACATGAGACTTCAAATCATGTCATTGTCCTTAACTCAATTTTAATTAATGCATGAATAATGATTATGATATAAATGATAACATAAGTAAGACATGTGCCAATACTCATGATATTATGGCATATAACATAAACCTAAGCACAACATGACATTAAAAATTAACCCTAAGCATGATCATGACATTTTATATGATAAAAATGAATATGATATCATGACATGACAATGACAAACAAGGTATGAAAAATAAAAGGTAAAGGTATAAAAATACTTAAATTTTAGTATTAATTGTCATTTGTTATGATTAATTTCATATTGTCATATTACCACTTAACTCTAAGTGTGCTAAAAATCCAAAATGACACATCATGATCTTTAAACATAAGTTGTGCCAATTTAATCAATTTTTCAAACTTCTCAAATTTAATTGGCACATCCTAACATCTTTTAGGATATAAATTCTAATCTTATTTCCAAGGTCCCCATAACCTTGAAAATGACCTAAAGTTCCAACTTTGCTATTGTTAGGTTAACTACCTTATCAATTCAAGTTAACACAACCTAACCCATTTAGCGTGAAGGGATCACGCTCCTAGGAACCTAATATCTATTGGAGCTCCTTGGATTTATAAGGTATTCACTAGGGATAACTTCCCTAGATACCCTCCTAATGACCCTTTTTAGCTTGGTAGCCTTGGTCATTGCGGTCTTGTCAAGGTTAACCTTAGGGATTGCCTCCCTAGTAACCTTCTTAGTGGTCTTTCTAGGTTTTATAGAACCCTTGGCCACTAGATACACACCATGGTTAATCTTAGGGATGACTTCCCTATTAACCTTGGTTTTCTTAGGCCTAGATTTAGTTCCATAATCAAATGGAGAACCAAGTCAGAACCCTCAAGCAAAGCTTTCTTCATCGAATTCAGCTATCTTCTTGATGATGTGGGGTTGCAACTTTAATTTGCCTTCACCAATTTCCGCTCCCAGGAATTCAATCTTTGAGACTACTATCTTTCACTTAGTTGGTGATAGCACCAATCCGTTCTTTTCACATATGTTCAGCATGACTTCAAGATGCCTAATGTGCTCCTTTTCTGAATTTGAGAATACAAGAATATCATCAATATATACTGAAATGAATTCCTCCGTACCTTTGAAGCACTGATCCATTTTTCTTTGGAATACCGTAGGTGCATTTTTCAACCCGAATGGCATTGCTAGCCATTCATACAGTCCAAATGGACAAATAAAGGCCGTCCATTCAACTGATGATGGATCCATGGCTACTTGGTGAAATCCAGACTTCAAATCAAACTTTGAATAAAATTTTGAATTCCCAACTTTCTTGAGGATTGTATTGATACCAGGCAAGCTAGATTTCACCATTGGGCTTAAATTTGTGACTCAAGCCTTTCTTGCCCTTAGACGGTTCATGTCTCTTAGGTCTTAGATTTTGTCCCTTTAACCCTATAATTGAGTTTGTCATTTTTGCTAGGGTCTTTTCTAGTTTTTCAAGCCTTGACTTCAAGGCTTGGTTTTCTAACTCTATTTTTTTCTAATTTTGATTTTTCATTAACCTTTTGGGAAAAATTCTTCCTTTTAAGCATATGCCTACTTTTCTTAGGGTTATTGCCTAAATTTTCTTCTATCCTCCTAATACTCTTCCTAAATAAAATTGTTTTACAGTTATTGGTTCTAGGTTTGTCCTTAGATGTAATATTGCAACTCTTAGCGCATAAGCAAAGATATCTATTCATACTAGCATGCTTTTGTTCATGAGCAAAAACAAGTGAACTAAAATAATTTCTAGCATGCTTTTTAACCTTAGAACTTGAAGGTGCATTAATAAACGATACCTTAGGGTTTGCTTTAGAAGCTCCCCCTACATGTGATGCTCCTTCTTGGGGTTTCTTCCTCCCCTTAGGGCATTGACTTCTATAATGCCCCATTTGATGACACTTGAAGTACACCACGTGCTCCTTGCTCTTCCTAATCGGGGATCTGACTTCATTGGTCTTTTCTTGAACTTTGGCATCGGTTGAGTCTTCTTGACTCTTTTAGGGCACTTACTCTTGTAATGTCCAGTTTCCCTACACTCAAAGCATATAATGTGATTTTTATTCTTAATTAAAATGCATGAGTTACCTAGGTCGGTAGAAGCGATATGGGGAGGTTCTTCACTTCTTTTGGAGGTGGATGCTTCCTCCAATTCTTCCACTTCTTTTACCAATCCGAATGTGGATTCCCTCTCAATCCCCAAATCCTCATGGGCTTGAGAGGATAAGCATTCTTCCTCGGCTTCCTTCTCTACTTGTGCCGGTTTGGGACTTTCGTGGTATTTTACCAACTTATCACACAACTCCTTAGCATCCCCATAGCTCCCTAATCTAGACAAAATATCGTAAGACATCAATTTTATTAATATTTTCATTACCTTAACGGTTGTCTTTGTTGGGATGTATACTGAAAGCCTAGCTCTTTTGTATGAACATCTTTATTTTGAAATAAGAATCACATGATCATTGTTTGCATATTTTTATGATTATGCAAAATTGTCTAATACTTTATATTGTAGATAACATGGTGCTTGGGTGTGGCACAGAAGATCATGTTATCAGTCCCTTGTAGAGTATAAGTAGAGGCTCACAACCAAGATGGTTTTGGACAAACCATTGGCATGGTTGTAGTGTAGCTTGATATTGTTTTGTCTTGAACATAAAGTTACACTAGTACACTTAGGTGTATTGAGCAGGACTGACATAGAGGTGATTCAATTTATTGCTGACTACATAATTGAATCGGACCTCGGATATTATGTTGTACATGCTCTTAATCCCGATATAATAATGGGCACATGTACTTAATACTTATTTCTTTGATTTACCAGAGGGTGAGATTTCTATGGATTAAATCAATATGCCCGGTAAGTTGGGAAATGATATTATTTACATGATGTGCTGTTGATTATAGGAGGAAACCGTGTCCTATGTATTAGGTTGATGATGTCCCCTTGAGGAGCTCATAAGGTTCATCATGTAAACCCTACAGGTTGACTTAGTCAACATGATGATAAGGTTGAGTGGTACTACTCGAGGATTTAGATGTTAATTAATTGATGGTCAGTAAATCAATTAATTTACGGACATTCGATATCTTAAACATGGGGAGATGGATGTACAAATAATATATGGAGCCCATATTAATTTATGGGGGTTGGTGAGGTAGTTCGATGATGATCCTCTAGTGGAATGGAACATCATTGATGGATCAAGTTTGTGTGGTTCCGATCCATCGGGTGACCAAGACCCAACTCCTCCTCATGGTCCCTATCGTAGCCTAATATAAACCTCATGAAGTCTAGATCAAATGATGGAAAATAAATCTCTAAATCCGACGGTTGGGATTAAATCCCTAGATCCGACGGTTGAGATTAAATCTCTAGATCCGACGGTTGGGATTAAAACCCTAGAACCGACGGTTGAGATTAAATCTCTAGATCCGACGGTTGAGATTAAAACCCTAGAACCGACGGTGGAGATTAAACCAAAGCCTAAACCTAACTCTATATATAAGGGAGCATGGGTTGGGCGGCAATAAGTTTTAAGGATGATGGAAATTAGGGTTTAGCCTCTCTTTGCTTGGGCGGCAAGAAACCCTAAGGAGGAAACCCTAATTAGGGTTTGGCTCCTTGGGTTGGGCGGCCATGGTGAGGAAAGGAGAGCGGGCGGCAACTTGTGGAAGAGTTCTTCTTCTTCCTAGGGAAGGTGGCTGATTCTAGATCTCCTCCTTCCACCATGGTTGGGCGGCAAGAAATAGGAAGAGGCTAGGGTTAGGGTTTAGTCCATGATGGTGGGCGGCAACCCTTCTTCCTCCTTCCTCCTTGGTTTGGCTGGCGCCCAAGCTTCACCCTTTTTTCTATGGATTAGGTTGGTTTGGGAAATTAGGGTTTGCCCTTCCATTAGTGGGCGGCAAGAAACCCTAGAGTTTTCCTTTCCTTGGTTGGGCGGCTAGGTTATGGAAGGGAAAGTGGGCAGCAACTATAGGAGAGGATATCTTCTTCTTCTTCCTAGGGTGTTGTCGGCTCCTAGATCTTTTCCCTCTACCTTGGTCGGCGCTCAACCTATTCCTCTCATCCTCTTCTTGTTCTCTTTGAACCGGCAGCAAACATCATGCTTGGAGCTTGATGTTTGGTCCTAGATAAGAGATGAGTTTTGTTTCCATTTTGTTCTCTCTATTCTTGGGGCCGGCGGCATCAATCCTTTGTGGATTGGTGGTTGGCTCAAGCAAGAAGGGAAAGAGAGTTCTTCTTTCTTTGGATTGAAGAAGATCTAGGAAGCTTCAACTTGTGGAGGATCTTCGCCCACACGAAGTCTACAAGGAGGTTAGGACATACGATAGAAGATCAAGAGGTATAAAAGTTTTATAACTTTTATTATTGTTCTTTACATGTTCTTATTGATATGCTAGCTTATGTTCTTTATGTTAGTATATGTTGATTATACTAGTTTACATTTGCATGTATTTGTATAATCATGGACCCCGAAGATAAACACAAAAATCGGCGATCCGTCCGTCGTCTCTTCCGCGGCTAACCGACTAGAAGAGCTTGGTTGCTTGAACAACTAGTTTGTTCAAGCGATCACTCAAGTCGTTAGCACGACGACGAATTGGTTGTGCTTAGGAAACTCATCCCATCCGGATTAGTTTTCATTAGTGAAAATTTTAATCCGGGGACATGGGAGCCAATGAGCCTCCGAGGAAAAGCACATTGCCAACAATTGGTATCAGAGCCACGGTTTCCGGTTTTGTGTGTTTTGGATTCGGTTACTTTCACGCACTTATCATATATTGTGTATACCGGATAATAGTAGGATGTGCGTAGGCTAACTTTTTGGTTGCAGGCATAAGATCCAACTATTATGGCTATATATGTGTGTATGTGATTGCATGTGTGTGTGATTGTATATTATTTGAATCCTCGGGGTTGACGAGGCTAAATTAGTATTTAATTTTTGTAATTGAATACGGCATTGTTTAGCCACTCTTTATTTTATTTTACTTTCGATCTAGATTTCATGTACACTCCCTCGTGGAGTATAGGATCGATGGATGTAAAATAAAATAGGTTTTATTCTCGGCTCGGATCTCCGGTTGGCTCATACATGGCATAGGAGGAGCGGACGAGGTGGTGACACGACGGGACGCATATTGGAGAACAATGTCATAATAGTTGAAAAAATTCTGATTTTTCCATATTTATTGCTGATTTGTTTTATATGCATGTTGTGTGTGCTTGAAAATTCCTCATTTTCAATTTACTAAGTGGGAGAGGGATATTTTAATTAATTTCCGCGGCCTCCATCACAATACACAATCAATATAACATGGTTCGGAACCTTAGGGTTCCTACTCCACGAGGCGAGCTCAAAAAGATCTAGTGATGCACACACCACTATTAAATCTCCTCGACAACACGTTGGAGGTGGAGAAACCTCATACAAGAAATTACAATAGTAATACAAAAATGTATAAGAAAATACAAAGATAATAATGAAGCACAAGTAAAGAACACTTTACAACAATTGCTTGAACTCTTACTTGTTGCTTGTTTTAGTTTTCTCTTGAAGGTCTGGAATGCAGCAGCAATTTCCCTTCAAAATCTCCTCAAAAGTTGCTGCAAAATCCTCCAACTCAAGCTCCTTTTATAACCTGCATCGAGCTGATTTTGCGCCCATCAATCGACTGCCATATAACCCAAGTCAACTGCTCCTATAGCCTTTGTGTCACAATGACTCAATCCACGCTAGAAACAGTCCAACGGATACACTGGCAATCAACTGCCAACTTCGTAGCTGACTGATCAATCGACTACCGAGAGTTCTGTGCTCACGACCAAGACCACTAGTCGACTGCCCTCCATGGAAATTGTTGGTGCAATCGGCCCAGGTCACGATTGACCAGACTCGAGTTTGAATCGAGTGATGTTTTGATGTTTGACAAAGTGAGTTGACATTGATGTTTGATATTAATGTCTGTTGATATTTTGGGGAGATTGTTTATACAATCAACCCGGATTATGTTTAACCGAACTCGAGTTTGACTCGAGGGAGACTTTGATGGTTGACTGGAGTTGACTATGTCATAGAAAGTCCAAGTCTTGAGTAGTTGGCATGTAAAGTCCAAGCATGGGTCTTGGCATGGAAAGTCCAACATGGGTTGGCAAGGGAAAGTCCAAGCTTGAGTCTTGGCATTTGAGAAGTCCAAGGGGTTTGATATTGGCGGCGTAAAGTCCAAGCGGGAGTCTTGGCAGCATAAGTCCAATGGTTGGGGGCGTAAAGTCCAAGTGGAGTCTTAGTGACGTAAGTCCAATGTGCCTTGGCGGTGTAGACACCATTAGCATGACATAGCCGATGGAAGCACCTGAAGGCTAGCGCGATGGATGAACAAGTCATGGATGACTTGGAGGGATCTGAGAGGCGTGAGGCTGATGGAGGTGGCTAGAAGGCTTAGGTCTAGGCTAAGGGTGGTCTAGCAAGTATGGGGGAACCATACTTGGGCTAAAACCTCATGTTTGAGGTGTGCCAGTCGACTGGTGTCATATGACAGTAGACTAGTGAGAGTCAACTAGGGTTTGACTATGGGATGTGTCCTAGCAGTTGACTGCCAAAGCTTGGGAGTCGACTGATTGGATGAGCAGTCGATTGATCTTGTGATCAGTTGACTGATGCTCGAGTTTTGGGGCACAGAATGGAGTCTTACTCGACCGCTACGGCGGCGATCAGTGATGATGGCGATCCGAGATCCCATTGGATTTTTCCAGTGTTGATTACACCATTGTCTCATAGTAACAGTGTGATTAGTCGACTGATGGTCCCAATCAGTCAACTGATCGGCTTTTTCCAGCCCAGGCAGAAGATATAAATGGAGCTCGCGGAGGAGAAAAAGCTATCCAGTTCTTGAGAGCTTTTGGGGCGATTTGTTACTGCAAATCAGGTCTCCAAGTGCAAGTCAAGCAACCAAGTATTCAAGCAATCAAAAACAAGTGTTGTAAAGTTTTTCTTTACTTATCTTTCGTATTTGCATTGTATATTGCTTGTATTTCGTTCTTGCTGTTGTAATATCATTTGTACGAGGTTTCTTCGCCTTCGACTTGTGTCGAGAAGGAGTTATTGTGATTAGTAGTGTGTGTTTGCATTGTTAGGGCTTTTAGAGCCCGATCCATGGAGTAAGAACCGTTCAATTCCGAATCACGTTACATCTTGTGTTTATCGTGTTGTGATTGTTCTTGTTGTATTTTATTATATATTCCGCTACGTACTAACAAGATTGTAGACAAGCAAACGCGAACGAATTTCATCGTACAAGCACACCGCTATTCACCCCCCATCTAGCTGCCTCAAATCTCCTACAATTGGTATCAGAGCCCGGGGCTCTTCTACGAACTAACCACCGAGAGATAAAAAAGCTAGAGGGAAGATGGAACTCCAAGACAAGCTTGGATGGGACATCAATACTCCACCACCATACGACCGAGAAGATTTTTCGGTGTGGAGAGCAAGAATAGAGACATTCTTGATGATGGATATAGAGGATTGGTTTATCCTTGTAGAAGGCTTTGAACCCCCTCGGGATAAGAAGGGAAACGTCTTGAAATTGAAGAAGTGGACACAAGAACAATGTCTCAAGTTCAAGACTGAAGTCAAGGTAACAAAGCTTTTAGAAGATTTGATACCTAATAACATTTTGTCTAGCTTAGGTGAATTTCAAGATGCCAAGGAGCTATGAGACAAATTGGCCAAGTTCCATGAGAAGCCTCACTTGGCACAAGTAGAAGAAGAAGAATCTTCATCAGCTCAAGAAGAGGAAGAAGCCGAGGAAGAATCATCATCATCCTCACAAGCGGATGAGGACTCGAAAGTTGAGAAGGAATCAACTTCCGGATCGGTGGAAGAGGAAGAGGAAGAATTGGAGGAAACCTCCACCTCAAGGATTGAGGGGGAGGAGATTAGAGCATCCTCAATACTGGAGCAACAAGAAGAACCATCTACATCCGGTAGAGAGGAAGAGCAAGCTTAAGAGAACCTCACCACCGCCCTAGGTAACTCAAGCATGTCAATTAATAATAAAATGAATATTATATGCTTTGAGTGTAGGAAAACCGGGCACTATAAGAGCAAGTGCCCAAAGAGGATCAAGAAAAGTCCACCGGTGCCAAAGGTTAAGGATGCCGATGTCCAAGGTCAAAGGAGCAAAGAGCACATCATTTGCTTCAAGTGTCATCAAAAGGGGCACTATAGGAGTCAATGCTCTAGGGGGAGCAAGAAGACTCAAGAGGGAGCATCACATGTGGAGGGAGTCTCTAAGACTAACCCTAAGGTATATTTTCATAATGCTCATTCTTTAAATTTTAGGCAAAAGCATGCTAGAAATAATTTAAACAATTTTGCTATTACTCATGAATCAAAGAATGCTAGAAATAATAAGTATGTTTGTCTAGAAGCTAAACATGTTGGTTTTAAGTCTAAAGAAAAATCTAGAAATAATAACTCTAGACCCATTTCAAAGAAGGAGAAATTTGGGACTAATGTCCCTAGAAATGTCCTTCCTAGGGAAACAATTAAGAAAATCGAAAACCATTTAGGCATTAATCCTAATAAGAGTAGACATATGCCTAAAGAAAATGGTAGTGCCCAAAAACCTAATCAAAAATCAATTGGGCAATTAGAGTTAGAAAATCAAGCCTTGAGGTCAAGGCTTGAGAAATTGGAAAAGACCCTTGCAAATATGCAAAATCAATTTAAAGGGGCAAATTGTCAAACTCTAGGATCTAGGAGTCAACGTAAAGGGTGTAAAAGGCAAGAATTATCTAGGAGACAAGGTTTGAGTCACAAGCCTATGTCCAAGAAAGTAATGCCTACTTACCACAATGTTCCATTTGATTATGGAACTAGACCTAGGTCTAAGAAAACCAAGGTCTCTAGGGAAATTATCCCTAAGGCCAACCATGGTGTGTGCCTAGTGGCTAAGGTTTCTAAGAAACCTAAGGAAGCCACTAAGAAGATTACTAGGAAGGCAATCCCTAAGGTTAACCATGGCAAGACCATAATGACCAAGGCTAACAAGCCTAGAAGGGTCATTAGAAAGGTATCTAGGGAGGTCATCCATAAGGAATACCTAACTAATCCAATGAGCTCAAATAGATTTTGGGTTTCAAGGAGCGTGATTGACTCACGCTAAATGGGTTAGGATGTGCCAACTTTGATTGGATGGGTAGTTAACTCAACCATAGCAAAGTTGACATTTTAGGTTATTTTGAAGGTTATGGATACCTTGGAAATAGGTTTGATCTTATATCCTAAAAGATTTTAGGATGTGCCAATACATTTTTTGGAATCATGAAAAATCAATAAAATTGGCACAATCTAGATTTAGAGGTCATAGTGTGTCATTTTGGGTTTTGGCACACTTTGGGAATTAGTGTATCAAGAGAATTGTCTTAAGATTTAGAAGTTACATCAAGAGTGATACTCAAGTGCTACACACCTTGATGTCTTACACTTATCATGCTTCATGTGTTTTACTATATGTTTGCATGGAAGGAATGTTTATGGTGTATCGCATCTCACAAAACAGGTCATTCACCTTGATTGTGTATTTCAACACTTAGAAAGGGTGAGATGTTAGGATTTTGAAACCATTGGATGTTAATGTTTGTTAAAATGAAATAAAATACCAAAATATATTAACAAATATATGAATATAAGCATAACATTAATATATTCAACATACAAGAGTAAACATGATAAAATGAAACAAATTGAGTGAAGAAATCGAAATTCACTCAATTTCAGAACTGGAAATCAGAGATCAGTCGACTGATACAGTCTATCAGTCGACTGATCATACTGTAGCACGATACAGTGAGTCCAGCAGTCGAGTGCTGCTTCCAGGACTCGACTGATTTGTACATCAGTCGACTGATTATCAACGTCAGTCGACTGTTGGTACTGTTCATCGAGGTAGAAGAGTCATCAGTCGAGTGACCCGCTCAGTAGTCGACTGATGTTACTGTAGCTCGATACAGAATGCTTAGTAGTCGAGTGTTGAGCCGGAGCAATCGACTATCGGTTCAGTAAACCGCTCACTAACTCGCCATCAGTCGACTGACATCGCCATTTTATAACACCGAACCGCTAGGGTTCGGCTTCTTCACGCTTTCTCCTTCGTGTGATTCTTTTCTCCGATCATCGCCAACTCTCTCCGACCAGTCGTTCCTCGTCCACGCCGGTGACCAAAGCCCTAGGTTTGGTAGTTTTCTCTTCCGTTTATGTTTTTGATCTCTCTATGGCCCTAATGGCATCTCACAACCCTAGTTTTCTTCTCCAAATGTTAGGGTTCCCGCGAGATCTTTCCTCCGGCGATCTTTTCGGTGTTCTCTTCAGCAAACCAATTGTCCAGTTGCCTTGCGCCTTCTCCTCATCAACTTAAAATGACACCAAAGTATAATTTCTATACCCCTTAAACCCTAAATTTTTGTTTTTACAACTCATTTTTATCTAATCATTGAGTTTGTATCATCGCATTCCATTGCATTGCATTGCATTCATGTAGAAGACCACGTAGGAACGATCCAAATGAGGGTGGGCCACGATTGTACCAACCGATGTCGGTTCGGTACATAGATAACCAATTCTTTAGAGAGTATTATAACGACATCATTGAGATCCTAATGCATTATCAGCTCATGAAGGTTGCATTGTGTACTCATGCCATAAATGATGATCTCCTTAAGGAGTTTTATCAAAATTTAAGGAAGGTAGACGATGGTCCTACCTACACTACTCGGGTCGCAAAACGCGACCTGGAGTTCACTCCTGCAATCTTGCAGGAGTTCCTTGAGTGTAGGCCATCGAATGACACTGTCATATTCTATCCTACCTTCGATGCCCCTCTTCCTGAGCCTTTTGATCATATTTCTCTAGACTCCATGCATGAGCAAATTTTTCGCCATCTTCGCCCACCAGCTGAGAACCTATTTCCTATCACTAAGCTATCTGCACCTGACAATGTGCTCTACAAAGTCATTGTTGGGTGCTTTCTCCCTATTGTGACTCGGGGTCTGGCCAAGATTCGACCTCCCCATCTTTTTCTTATGTATGCCATGTGTCATAGATTAGATGTAAACATTGCATTGAACATGTTTCATTGGATTGTCCATTTTATATCCCCTATGCAAGAGAAGATTCATATGCCTTTTGGACATATCATCAATGCATGGCTAGAGTCCATAGGCATTAATATTTCCAAGGGATCTCTGAGGGCATTATCTGAGGTTTACGATTGTATATCAGTTCGTAACTTCACTTTGGCGGGGCTGCAGACCGGAGACGGACGGATGGAGCTGATACCTCGGCCTCAGCGCAAAGCACATGGGGAGCCACCTCTAGTGCCTGGAGAGGCTGCAGGACGATATGAGGAACCAGATGTTGCTGACGAGGATGACCAGATGCCAGCAGATGCATCAGCAGCAGGTCCTTCAGATCGGATTGCCCAGTTGGAGGCCAGCTTCCAGGATTACTAGCATACGATTGACTCTCGGCTATCAGAGATTATATCGAAGCAATCCTCCATGGGTCAGCACCTCAACCGGATGGAGGAGCGCCACACCCGGATGGAGGAGTGTCAGAGCCGCATGGAGAAGCGTCAGCTTGACATGTATGAGATGATGCGGGCCTGGACCCTGAGCCAGCAACCTCCTCCACCTCCACCTTATGCAGGAGATTAGAGCTAGAGGATGTTTAGGAAGTTTGGTTTTAGTTTCGTAGTGAGATTGAGCGCTTCTATTTTGTTTGTAAAAATTGAAGTTTTAATTGAATGGAATATTTTGCTTATAAAAATTGTTTTTGTCTAATTATATGTGTGTATTAATGTGCTTATGTATTTAAATTTGCCATGTCATGACATCACTTTTTTTTATTTTATCATATGGCATGTCATGATACTGTTTAGGATCTTTTTAGATGTCATGTTCATTTTTAGAGCTTATTCATATGTCATGACATCATGATCATTTCCATGCTTTATTATTGTTATCACTTATGCCATGATCATTCATGCATTTAACTTGATTAAAATTGAGTTAAGGACAATGACATGACTTGGAGTCCCATTTATAAGGGAATCAAGTAGAGTTACCTAGAAAATGCATGAGACTATAATAATCCTAACTCCACATCTCACATCTAAATTGACATGTATGTGTGCGTATACACCTTAGATAACATGTGAGATGTTAGGATAATAAGTTAGGTTCAAGGTGCATAGGTAGTGCATCTAGATGAACTTAAACTTATTTCAATCATCACTAAGAATCATGAGGAAAGCTAATATACAAGTCATATATATCTAGCCAATAGTCCATGATTCAAAATAGGTTTTCAAAAACATTTTAAAATCACTTTAGAAAACCTTGGTGAAGTCTATCTTTTGATAACAATCACCATTGAAGAAGTTGATACAAAGTAGATCAAAAACTTTAAAGTTTTGATGGTTTTTGAACTTTATATCAATCTCCTATTTTAATGGTTAAAATATTTTTCACCGATTGTATGTGTTATAAGTATTATACATATGAAATTTTGTGATTTTTCGAGCTATGTATAATTACTTATGGTTTTTCAAACTTGGATTCTGATAACTGAAAAATTGGGTTTTCAATTATCGAACCGCTCTACAGGCGCCGATCGATGGTGCGATAAGCGCCTAGCGCAATCGCCCGCGAAACTACCTTGGCGGCAAAATCGCCCTGGCAAAATTGCCCGGGCGACAAATCGCCGTGGCAAAGCGCCGTGGAAACATACTGGCGAAATCGCTCGCGAAATCGCCGCTACGCGAAGTGCCTAGCGTAATCGCTCGCATAGTATCGGGCCGATCAAGATTTTGGGATAAACAAGATTGTTTAACCCGATTTCAGCTACGGTAAAGGTTTCTAACCACTCCTAACCCTAGGATATTCTTTGGGAAGCATTATAAAGGGTAAAAATCCATTGGATATGGATTTGGAGAGGTGTTAGGTCGATGTATCAAATTTAAGGTGTCGAGAGTTCATTTTTGAACTTTGAACCTTATTTTTAATGGTTTAGAGTTCCTATTGGCTTAGGGACTTCCCAAGGACATTGTTGGTGCAATTGTCAAGGGGGAGCAAGCCTTTAGAGGGAGATATCCATCATAGGATGATGGATGGTACTTTTCCTCATGAGAGGAAAAATGGGATTTGAGATATCCAATCTGGAAATTGGGAGAGTGTATAAGATTGCCTCTCTTGAGTGATATGAGACTTATCACTAGGAAGATGGTAGGCATCCCAAATATTTTTGGACTAAGGGGGAGATCGTAAGATCTCATTGGATATGAGACATTAACCTCTTTGGAGAGAACCTTTTTGATGTATGTCAAAAAGGAGGAGAATGTTTGGGATTACCAATTTGGGAAATTGGTAAGAAGAATTGAGTTAGTGTTCTAACTCAAAAAGTATGTGTTTTTGTCAAACATCTAAAAGGGAGAGATTGTTGGTGCAATCGGCCCAGGTCACGATTGACCAGACTCGAGTTTGACTCGAGTGATGTTTTGATGTTTGACAAAGTGAGTTGACATTGATGTTTGACATTAATGTCTGTTGATGTTTTGGGGAGATTGTTTATACAATCAACCCGGGTTATGCTTAACCGGACTTGAGTTTGACTCGAGGGAGACTTTGATGGTTGACTGGAGTTGACCATGTCATGGAAAGTCCAAGTCTTGAGTACTTGGCATGTAAAGTCCAAGCATGGGTCTTGGCAAGGAAAAGTCCAAGCATGGGTCTTGGCATGGAAAGTCCAACATGGGTTGGCAAGGGAAAGTCCAAACTTGAGTCTTGACATTTGAGAAGTCAAAGGAGTTTGATATTGGCGGCGTAAAGTCCAAGGAGTGTCTTGGCAGCATAAGTCCAATGGTTGGCGGCGTAAAGTCCAAGCGGAGTCTTGGTGGCGTAAGTCCAATGTGCCTTGGCGGTGTTGACACCGTTAGCATGACATAGGCGATGGAAGCACCTGAAGGCTAGCGCGATGGATGAACAAGTCATGGATGACTTGGAGGGATCCGAGAGCGTGAGGCTAATGGAGGTGGCTAGAAGGCTTAGGTCTAGGGTAAGGGTGGTCTAGCAAGTATGGGGGAACCATACTTGGGCTAAAACCTCATGTTTGAGGTGTGTCAGTTGACTTGTGTCATATGACAGTCGACTGGTGAGATTCAACTAGGGTTTGATTGCGGGATGTGTCCCAACAATCGACTGCCAAAGCTTGGGAGTTGACTGATTGGACGAGCAGTCGACTGATGCTCGGGTATTGGGGCATAGAATAGAGTCTCACTCGACCGCTGCGGGTAGCAGTCGAGTGATGGCTTGAACAGTCGACTGATGGTCATGATCAGTTGACTGATGTCCTAGCTGTTGGATTTTTCCAGTGTGGATTACACCATTGTCTCACAGCAACAATGTGATCAGTTAACTGATGGTCCCGATCAGTCGACTGATCGGCTTTTTCCAGCCCAGGCAGAAGATATAAATGGAGCTCGTGGAGGAGAAAAAGCTATCCGGTTCTTGAGAACTTTTGGGGCGATTTGTTGCTGCAAATCAGGTCTCCAAGTGCAAGTCAAGCAACCAAGCATTCAAGCAATCAAAAGAAAGTGTTGTAATGTTTTTCTTTACTTATCTTTCATATTTGCATTGTATATTGCTTGTATTTTATTCTTGCTGTTGTAAGATCATTTGTACGAGGTTTCTCCATCTCTGACTTGTGTCGAGAAGGAGTTATTGTGATTAATAGTGCATGTTTGCATTGCTAGAGCTTTTAGAGCCCGATCCGTGGAGTAGGAACTGTTCGATTCCGAACCACTTTACATCTCGTGTTTATCGTGTTGTGTTTGTTCTTGTTGTATTTTATTATATATTCCGCTGTGTACTAACAAGATTGTAGACAAGCAAACGCGAACGAATTCCATCGTACGAGCACACCGCTATTCACCCCCCCCTCTAGTGGCCTCAAATCTCCTACAGAAATCTACTGCTCAAGGTCAATCGACTGCCCAAAGTTGACAGTCGACTGCCAAGGCTATGCAACCATAGTCGATCGAAAATCAACTCACATCAATTCGACTGGTAAGAATACCAGTCGACTGATACACCTCATCCATAAGATTTAACCCAGTAGACCACTCTTAGCCTAGACCTAAGCCTTCTAGCTACCTCCCCCGGCCTCACGCCTCTCGGATTCCTCCAAGACCTCCATGACTTGTTCATCCATACGCTAGCCTCCAGGTGCTTCCCTGTCATGCTACCCGGGTCTACACTACCAAGGCTACACACTTGAACTTTCCATGCCAACTCCATGTTGGACTTCCCAATGCCAACTCCTTATTGGACTTTCCATGCCAAGGCTACACACTTGGACTTCCCATGCCAACTCCATGTTGAACTTTCCATGCCAACTCTATGTTGGACTTTCCAATTGCCAAGCCCCGTGCTTGGACTTTCACCGCCAAGGCTACACACTTGGACTTCCCATGACAATTTCATTGTCATATATTTTGTCAAACATCAAAATACCGCTCGAGTCTGATCAATCGTGACTTCGATCGATTGCACCAATAGAGGAGCTTTAGGTGATTCTGCATGAAATTCACTAGGAAGGCATGGTGTTGAGTGAAACCTTCTAAGTAGCTGCTATGATAGAAAAGTTGCCTCCTGAGTGGAAGGATTTCAAAAATTATCTGAAACATAAGAGAAAAGAGATGAACATCGAGGAACTCATTGTTCGACTCCGGATTGAGGAAGACAATAGAAGCTCCGATAAACGAGTGTTCACTCAAGCAGTTGTTAAAGACAACATGATCGAACATGGCAAAAACTCGAAATATAAGAAGTCGAAGTCTTCCAAGATGGAACCTAAAGGAGGCATCAACAAAAAGAAGTTCACTAGAAAATGTTTCAACTGTGACCGAGTCGATTATAAATATTTGGAGTGCATAAAAATGAAGAAGAAGCAGGAGGCTAAAATAAAAACACGGATCTTTGCGCCATGGTCTCTAAGGTGAACCTCATATGCTCAAATCTGCGACAGTGGTGGATTGATATGGGCATCACCAAACATGTGTGCTGCAACAAAGAGCTGCTCCATAACTTTGAAGAAGTTAGAGAAGGAGATAAACTATACATAGAGAACTCAGCAACCTTGAAAATCAAGAGTCATGGAAAAGTAGTGTTGAAGATCACTCGAGCATGGACCTGACTCTAAACAAAGTGCTATATGTTCTGAATATTTGAAAGAATTTAGTATCTAGATTGTTGTTAAGCAAGCATGGATTTAGAATTGTGTTTTAGTCAGACAAAATGGTTTTGTCTAAGAATGAAATGTTTGTGGGGAAGGGCTATAAAAATGATGGGTTTTTTAAGCTCAGTGTGATGGTCATTAGGCCCAAAATTAATAAAGATGAAAGTTCTTCTGCTTATATGCTTGAGTCTTCTATTTTGTGGCATAGTAGACTAAAACATGTTAACTAAGATTCGATGCGTAGGCTATTTGACATGCAAAGCGTACCGACATTTCAAATTTGCCCAAAACATAGGTGCGCAATTTGTGTGGAAGTAAAATTGATAAGGTCATCCTTTCAACAAGTTGAACAAAATAATGAACCACTCAGCCTAATCCACACAGACGTGTGCGACCTAAAGGGGGTTTCGACACATGGTGGAAATAAATATTTCATTACTTTTACAGATGATAACACAAAATTTTGTTATGTGTATCTTCTAAAAATTAATGACGAGGCTATAGAAAAATTTATTCTCCATAAAAATGAAGTTGAAAATTATCTTAATAAGAAGATTAAGGTGGTACGAATTGATCAAGGTGGTGAATATATACCACCATTCACTGAGTTTTGTGATAAACATGAAATTAGGCATGAAACAACAACACTATATACTCTTCAACAAAATGGTATTGCTGAGAGAAAAAATTGTACTTTAAAAGAGATGATGAATGCTCTTTTATTAAGTTTTGGATTGTCAGATAACCTATGGGGGGAAGCTATTCCAATAGATAATTATCTTTTAAATAAGGTGACCCTTAAGAATGTGGATAATAGCTCCTATGAGTTATGGAATGGTAGAAATGTTAGGACCTTGGCATCACTAGGGGGGGGGGTGAATAGCATTCTTCGATTTTGTCAATTCGATTGTACTTGTCTATAATGTTGGTGCAATCGGCCCAGGTCATGATTGACCAGAACTCGAGTTTGACTCGAGTGATGTTTTGATGTTTCGACAAAAACATATGACAATGTAATTGTCATGGGAAAGTCCAAGTCTTGTGTACTTGGCATGGAAAGTCCAAGCATGGGTCTTGGCAAGGTAAAGTCCAAGTCATGGGTACTTGGCATTTGGGAAAGTCTAAGTCTTGAGTACTTGACATGAGAAGTCCAAGCATGGGTCTTGGCGAATGAGAAGTCCAAGCATGGGTCTTGGAAAATGGAAAGTCCAAGCATGGGTCTTGGCATGGAAAGTCCAACATGGGTTGGCAAGGGAAAGTCCAAGCTTGAGTCTTGGCATTTGGGAAGTCCAAGGGGATTGATTTTGACAGCGTAAAGTCCAAGCGGAGTCTTGGCGGCGTAAGTCCAATGTGTCTTGGCGGCGTAGACACTGTTAGCATGACATAGCCGAGGGAAGCACCTGGAGGCTAGCGCGATGGATGAACAAGTCATGGATGACTTGGAGGGATCCGAGAGGCGTGAGGCTGATGGAGGTGGCTAGAAGGCTTAGGTCTAGGCTAAGGGTGGTCTAGCAAGTATGGGGGCACCATACTTGGGTTAAAACCTCATGTTTGAGGTTGTTAGTCGACTGGCAATATGGCCGGTTCGACTGCCGTGAGTCGACTTGAGTTCGACTACCAATTTAGAGATGGAATTGCTCTGGCGATCAGCTCATTGGAAGCGATCGTGATGTCTCTGGCGATCGAGGTTGGCGATCGCGCTAGTTCTGTCGAGCCGCAGCGTAGCCGGCGCGATCGACTACGAGCGTTAGCGATCGCGCCAAGAGTCCCGTTGGAACTTGTCCAACGTGGATTGAGGACTTATGGCAGTCGACTGCTAGGCGGAAATCCAGCCCGATGGAGGATAAAAGCAGCTGTTCATGGAAGGCTCAAGAATCAGTTCTTTGGGGGCTTTGGTGAGGGATTTGAAGGCGATTTGCAGGTGCATTTCAGGGTCCTTCAAGCTCATCCAAGCAACCGATAAGCAAGCGCTCAAAACCCTAGTTTGTAAAGTGTTCTTTACATTTTCACTTGTATTTGCTTGTTTACTTTGTATTACTTGTTGTAATTCATTGTACGAGGTTTCTCCACCTCCGACTTGTTGTCGAGAAGGAGCTTTAGTGCTTAGTGGTGTTTGTGGCATCGCTAGGGTTCGTACGAATCCAATCCGTGGAGTAGGAACCGTTACGATTCCGAACCACGTTATATCATTGTGTTCATGATTGTATCTTTTCGTTATTGCTTTTATTATTTCTATTCCGCTGCGCATAACGAGTTTTGTAGAGATGATCGCGAATGAATTCCATCTACGCAAGAGTAAACGCTATTCACCCCCCCTCTAGCGGCGTCAAATCTCCAACAATTGGTATCAGAGCCCGGGGCTCTTCTACGGACTAACCGCCGGGAGCTAGGACAAAGAAGCTAGAGGGTGAAGATGGAAGAACAATTGGGATGGAATATTAACACACCGATCCCTTACTCCTTCTATGGACAAGAAGGGTTTAAGCAATGGAAGTCAAGAATTGAAGACTTCCTAATGATGAGGGACTTCGAAGAATGGTCTATCTTAATGGAAGGATATAGCTATCCAAGAGGACCAAAAGGTGGATTCCTCAAGAAAAAGAGATGGACCGAAGAGCAAGTCCAAGCCTTCGAAAAGAATGAGAAGATAATGAAGTTGTTAATTGATTTAATACCTAACAATATCTTGTGTATGTTAGGTAATTATGTAGATGCAAACGAGCTATGGAGCCAAGTGGCTAAGCTCCATGAAAGCCCATCAATGGTCCAAGAGGAAGAGACCGAAGAGGCTAATGCATCACCCTCACAAGGAAGTGAGGACTTGGAGGTTGAGAGATCATCAACATCCAAAGAGGAAGAGGAAGTAGAATCGGAAGTTGATAGGGAGTCAATTTCCGGGTTGGTGGAGGAAGTGGAAGAAGCATCCACTTCTAGGATTGAGGAGGAGATTAGAGTTTCCTCAACATCGGAGCATCAAGAAGAAGCTTCTACATCCAGTCAAGATGAAGAAGTGTCAATTCCGAACTCCACCACTAACCTAGGTAACTCAAACACTCTAATTTCAAATAAAAATAATATTATGTGTTTTGAGTGTAGGGAATTTGGGCACTATAAGAGCAAGTGCCCCAAGAAGATTAGGAAAGCTCCACTGGCACCAAAAGTCAAGGATGCCGGTTCCCCAACACCTAAAGGCAAGGAGCACATCATATGCTTCAAGTGCAATTCAAAGGGGCATTATCGGAGTCAATGCCCTAGGGAGAAGAAGAAGGGGCAAGGAGGAGCATCACAAGTAGGGGGAGCTTCTATAGCTAACCCTAAGGTATATTTTAATAATGCACCTTCTAAATTTAAAAGTCAAAAGCATGCTAGAAATTTTAATTCTCTTGCAATTCACCATGAAAAGCATGCTAGAGATAAATATATTTGTTTAGGAGCTAAAAGCGTTAACTTCAAAAGTAAGGAGAAATTTGGGACTAATGTCCCTAAAAACAATTTATCTAAGGATAAACCTAGGTCAAATAACTCTAAAAAAATTTTACCTAGGGAGACCATTAGAAAGGTGCAAGAGCACCTAGGTTTCAATCCTAAATGGACTAGGCATATGCCTAAGAAGTCAAATGCCCAAAAACTTAATCAAAAATCAATTGGGCAATTAGAGGTTGAAAATCAAGCCTTGAGGTCAAGGCTTGAAAAACTAGAAAAGACTCTTAGGAATATACAAAACCAATTTAAAGGGTCAAATGATCAAAAGTCTAGGTCAAAATCTCAAAGTCAACACTTAGGACATAAGAGTCAAAAGTCAACTAAGGGCAAGCAAGGTTTGGGTCACAAACCTAAGCCCAAGGTGACTTACCATAGTGTTCCATTAGATTATGGAACACTGACTAGGTCTAGGAAGACCAAGGTCAATAGGGAGGTTATCCCTAGAGTTGACCAAAGGGTGTGCCTAGTGGCTAGGGTTTCTAGGAAACCTAGGGTGGCCACTAAGAAGGTTGCAAGGGGAGTTACCCCTAGAATCAACCTAGGTAAGACCCAAATGACCAAGGCTAACAAGCCTAGGAGGGTCATTAGAAAGGTATCTAGGGAAGTTATCCCTAAGGAATACCTAATTAACCCTAGGAGCTCAAATCAGTTTTGGGTTCCTAAGAGCGTGATTGATTCACGCTAGGTGGGTTTAGGATGTGTCAACCTTGAGTGGATGGGTAGTTAACTCAACCATGATAAAGGTGGCATTTTAGGTTATTTTCAAGGTTATGGATACCTTGGAAATAGGGTTGAATTATAATCCTAAAAGATTTTAGGATGTGCCAATATTAGTTATGAAGTTTGATAAAATGATCAAATTGGCACAATTAGGGTTTAGAGTGTTAGTGTGCCATTTTGGGTTTTTGGCACACTAGGGAGATTAATGATAATATGACAAAATATATCTAACTATATCAAATGACAATTAATATTAAAATTTTGGTATTACTATACCTATATATTTTATATGCCATGTTTTGATTGCCATATGCCATGTCATGACATCATGCCTATTTCTATGATTTTATATGTCATGTTCATGTTTAGGATTAAGGTTTCAAATGTCATGTGTTTTTAGATTTCATCTTATGCCATGACATCATGATTATGAGCATATGCTTATTTATAACATTTCTAATGCCATAATCATTCATGTATTTAAGACAATTTGGTTGAAATTGAATTAAGGACTATGGCATGACTTGAAGTCCCATTTATAAGGGAATCAAGTAGGGTTGCCTTAGAGAATGCATGAAACCCTAGATTAGGATGAACAAAACCCACATCTCACATTAAATTGATATGTATGTGTATTTATACACCCTAGATACATGTGAGATGCTAGGATATGAGTTAAGTTCAAGGTGCATAGGTTTTGCATCTAGTTGAACCCAAACTCATCTTAACTCAACATGTGGATCATTGGGAGAGCATGTGTACAAGTCATGTACATAGAGCCCAAGGAATATGATCCAAAATAAGGTTTTGAAAACATTTTAAAATCATTTTGAAAAACCTTGGTGAAGTCTATTTTTTGATAGCAATCACCATTGATAGAGTTGATACAAAATAGGGCCAAAACATTGAAAATTTCAATGGTTTTGAGTTTTGTATCAAACTCACTAGTTTATGGGTAAAATAATTTTCAAATATTTTCCACCCATTGTATTGACTATAAGTAATATACGTATCAAATTTTATGATTTTTCAAATTACGTAGAATTACTTATGCTTTTCCAAATCTCGATTCTGATAGCTGAAATTCGGAAATTTCAGCTATCGATCGGCACTGAGTGGCGGTCGATTGATATGAGTTGGCATCGATTGATTCGGGTTAACAAGGTTTGTTTAGCCCGTGTTCAGCTATTGAAAAGGTTCCTAATCACTCCTAACCCTAGGATATGCTTTAGGAAGCATTATAAAGGGTGAAAATCCATTGGATATGGATTAGGAGCTGTGTTAGGTCAAAGTATCAAATTTAGGGTGAGTGAAAGTTCTATGTTGAACTTAGAACCTTAATTTTTGATGGTTTAGAGTTCCTATTGGCTTAGGGGCTTCCCAAGGACATTGTTGGTGCAATGGTCAAGGGGGAGCAAGCCTTTAGGGGGAGGTATCCATCTTGGGATGATGGATGTGTTTCTCTTCTTGAAAGGGGGAGAAGTTATTGGGAGAGTATCATCAATTGGGAAAATTGATGGGTTTTTTGATTTGGAAATTGGGAGAGAATATAGGATTGCCTCTCTTGAGTGATATGTGAATTATCACTAGGAAGATGGTAGACATCCTAGGTATTTATTTTTGGATCAAGGGGGAGATTGTAAGATCTCATTGGGACATGAGACATTAACCTCCTTGGAGAGAAAACCTTTTTGATGTTAGTCAAAAAGGGGGAGAATGTTTGGGGGAGAACATTTGGAGAATGTTTACCAATTTGGGATAATTGGTAAGGGATTTGAGTTAGTGGTCTAACTCAAATGATTTGTTTGGTTTTTGTCAAACATCAAAAAGGGGGAGATTGTTGGTGCAATCGGCCCAGGTCACGATTGACCAGGACTCGAGTTTGACTCGAGTGATGTTTTGATGTTTCGACAAAAACATATGACAATGTAATTGTCATGGGAAAGTCCAAGTCTTGTGTACTTGGCATGGAAAGTCCATGCATGGGTCTTGGCAAGGTAAAGTCCAAGTCATGGGTACTTGGCATTTGGGAAAGTCTAAGTCTTGAGTACTTGGCATGAGAAGTCCAAGCATGGGTCTTGGAAAATGGAAAGTCCAAGCATGGGTCTTGGCATGGAAAGTCCAACATGGGTTGGCAAGGGAAAGTCCAAGCTTGAGTCTTGGCATTTGGGAAATCCAAGGGGATTGATTTTGGCAGCGTAAAGTCCAAGCGGAGTCTTGGCGGTATAAGTCCAATGTGCCTTGGCGGTGTAGACACCGTTAGCATGACATAGCCGAGGGAAGTACCTGGAGGCTAGCGCGATGGATGAACAAGTCATGGATGACTTGGAGGGATCCGAGAGGCGTGAGGCTGATGGAGGTGGCTAGAAGGCTTAGGTTTAGGCTAAGGGTGGTCTAGCAAGTATGGGGGCACCATACTTGGGTTAAAACCTCATGTTTGAGGTTGTCAGTCGACTGGAAATATGGCCGGTTCGACTGCCGTGAGTTGACTTGAGTTCGACTGCCAATTTAGAGATGGAATTGCTCAGCGATCATTGCTCATTCGAGCACGATCGTGATGTCTCTGAATCGACCGCCAAGGGTTGGCGTCGATTGATAGTTCTGTCGAGCATAGAACGCCGTAGCCGACCGCCGATCGACCACGGGCGTTAATGATCGGCTGCCAATGTTGGCAGTCGACTTCCAAGAGTCCCGTTGGAACTTGTCCAACGTGGATTGAGCCGTTGTCTCACAGCTACAGTGCTGGCAGTCGACTGCTAGGCGGATATCCAGCCCGATGGAGGATAAAAGCAGTTGTTCGTGGAAGGCTCAAGAATCAGTTCTTTGGGGGCTTTGGTGAGGCGATTTGCAGGTGCATTTCAGGGTCCTTCAAGCTCATCCAAGCAACCGACAAGCAAGCGCTCAAAACCCTAGTTTGTAAAGTGTTCTTTACATTTTCACTTGTATTTGCTTGTTTACTTTGTATTACTTGTTGTAATTCATTGTACGAGGTTTCTCCACCTCCGACTTGTTGTCGAGAAGGAGCTTTAGTGCTTAGTGGTGTTTGTGGCATCGCTAGGGTTCGTACGAACCCAATCCGTGGAGTAGAAACCGTTACGGTTCCGAACCACGTTATATCCTTGTGTTCGTGATTGTATCTTTTCGTTATTGCTTTTATTATTTCTATTCCACTGCGCATAACGAGTTTTGTAGAGACGATCGCGAACAAATTTCATCTACGCAAGAGTAAACGCTATTCACCCCCTCTAGAGGCGTCAAATCTCCAACATATAATTCGTTAATGCAGCTGAAATACAATATAAATAGCAAACAAACAAAATAAACACAATCAAAAACACTACACCCGCTTTTACATGGTTCGAAATCCTAATTCCTGCTCCACAACCAAGCTCTAGTGTCCACACCATTAAAATTTGTCTCCTTCTCAGAATAACACTGGAGGTGGAGAAACCTCTAACAAAAGAGCTTAACAAAAAAATATAATAAGTATACAATGCAAGAAGTAAATACAAGCAAAGAAACACTTTACACAATAAATCTTTGCTTAAGCGCTCTTTTGGTTACTTTGGATGACTAGGAAGGTATGGAAAGCATCGACTTATCCCCTTCAAGATCACCAAGAACCATCATCATCTCCTTCCTCTGCAACCTACATTTAAAGACTCCACTCGGGTTATTTTTCCGCCTAGCAATCGACTGTCAAAAGCCCCAGTCGACTGCTCGCTTAATCGTTGTCTCACAATGGACTAATCCATATCAAATTATGCTCGATCAATCGACTGTCTTGATCCAGCAGTCGACTAACATAAGCCAGCAGTCAACTATGAGACATTCTGTGCCCTATCAACTTAAGGCCAATCTACTGTATTGGTGCAATAGGCCTTAGGTCAATGTTGACCAAACTCGAGTGGGACTCGAGTAGGGTTTTGATGTTTGACAATGAGTTGCTAATGGATTTGACCATTGTTTGACAATATAATTTGACCATATGACTAGTGGATGATTGAGATATCCAAAGTCATATAGGAGAGATTATTTGGAGGAGATTGTTGGAGCAATCAACCTCAGAAGTCCAAGTTTGGATACTTGGCATAAAAAGTCCAAGTTTGGGCATGGAAAGTCCAAGAATTGTCTTGGAAAGAGAAGTCCAAGTTTGGATATTTGGCATGGGAAGTCCAAGAATGATCTTGGCAATGGGAAAGTCCAAGGATGTAGTTTTGGCAGCGTAAAGTCTAAGCATGTATTCTTGACAGCGTAAGTTCAAATTGATCTTGGCAAGGAAGTCCAAGGGTGAGGTCTTAGTAGCATAAGTCTAAGCATGTAGTCTTGGTAGTGTAAAGTCCAAGCGGACCTTGGCAAGGAAGTCCAAGGGTGAGGTTTTGCAGCGTAAAGTCCAAGCATGGAGTCTTGGTGACATAAGTCCAAATGAACCTTGACAAAGGACTTAGTTAGCATGACATAGCCGATAGAAATACTTGAAGGCTTGCACAAAGGGTGAATGAGTCATTGAAGACTCGGCGGGACCTTGAGGGTGTGAGGTTGATGAAAGTGACTAGAAGGCTTAGGTCTAGGCTAAGAGTAGTCGATCAAGTATGAGGGGATCGTACTTAGATTAAACCTCATGTTTAAGGTTTATTAGTTGATTAGAACTTTGGGTCAGTCAAATGGTCGAGTGTTTAGCACTCGAGAGCCTACTTTGACTCGAGCAATCGACTAGGATTATGACCAATCGACTAAGGCTCGACTGCTCGACTGTGGCTCTAACAGTAGACTGCTAGTTTTGGGCAGTCGATTGGCCTATATCAGTCAAATGCTAGGGTTGAGCAGTCAACTGGAATTAAGTGGCGTTGGATGGTAAGCCAATGTGGATTAAGCCGTTGTGAGATAACGGATAGGCGAGCAATCGACTAGTGCCTTTTGGCAATTGATTGCTAGGTGCGAAATAAGCCAGCAGCAGGTTATAAAAGGAGCAACTTGGGGAGGATTTTACAAGCATTTTTTGGGGCGATTTTGAAGAAGAAGTGTTGTTGCATTCCAGACATTCAAGAGCAATCCAAAACAACCAAAAGAGTCCTTAAGAAGATTGATTGTAAAGTGTTCTTTACTTGGATTTCCTCATTTCTTGTTGTATTTTATTTTAAGCTCTTTTGTAAGAGGTTTCTCCACCTCCAACTTATTGCCAAGAAGGAGACGACATAGTGAGGATTGATTGTTGGTGCAATCGACCCAGGTCACGATTGACTAGACTCAAGTTTGACTTGAGTAGTATTTTGATGTTTGACAAAACATTGCAATGGAAAGTCCAAGTCATGGGTACTTGGAAATTGAGAAGTCCAAGCATGGATCTTGGCATGGAAAGTCCAAGCATGGGTTTTGGCAAAAGAAAAATCCAAGCTTGGGTCTTGACAATGGTAAAGTCCAAGTCATGGGTATTTGACAAGAAAAGTTCAAAGGTATAGTCTTGGCTGCATAAGTCCAAGTGTTTAATCTTGGTGGCGTAAAGTCCAAGTGAACTTTCGCGGTGAAAGTCCAAGTATAGATGCTTGACAATTGGGAAGTCCAAGGATGTGATATTGACGACGTAAAGTCCAAGCTATAGTCTTGGTAGCATAAGTCCAATGTTTGGCGACATAAAGTCCAAGCATTTGTCTTGGCTGCATAAATCCAAATGTATCTTGGCAAAGTAGACCCGGTTAGCATGACAATAGCCGATAGAAGCACCTGAAGGCTAGCGTATGGATGAACAAGTCATGGAGGACTTGGAGGGATCCAATAGGCGTGAGGCTGATGGAGGTGGCTAGAAGGTTCAGGTCTAGGCTAAGGGGGGTCTATCAAGTATGAGGAGATCATACTTGAGTTAAACCTCATGTTTGAGGTTTATCAATCGACTGAGGTTATCACTACAAAAAAAACTTTTAGAAGTAGTTTTATAAAGCCTTTATAAATATTTATAACCGCTTCTAAATATTTAGGATCGGTTTTTAACCGTTGTAGATAATGGCAATGCTAAAGGCAACCGAAGCGATAAAATAAACCAATGGTTAAAAAAAATTAGCCGCTTCTATTAAAAGCAATCAACCGCTCCTATTGTATGATCGTCCAATTAGGAAACATGGTTTCACAAACGCTTGTGACCAGCTGTATAAACATAAGTTTCAAGAGCAATTAAAACCACTCCTAATGTATGTATCTATCTGATTGGCAAACGTAATTTTAGAAACGGTTATGACCAATTCAATAATCACAATTTTTAGAAACTGCTTATGACCGCTCCTAATGTATGTATCTGTTCAAGAGGCGGCCAAGAGGTGAAGGTGACAGTCATCCAAGAGGCGTCTCCACTGGCGGTCATTGCCGCCGAAAACAACATGCCAAAGAGGAGAGAAAGAGGAGCATAGGAAGGCGACACATCGTGTTTCCACGCAAAACCAAACCCGCTCAAATTGAAGTCGATAGACCACTACTACGCAGAGAACCATGCAGATGTGCATGTATATATAGACTGGACGATGCAGTTGCCATTGGATGGCGATGGTGGGCTCCACGTAATCATCGCAGTGTCAATCCGCCACGTACCCACTCCCTCACCCCGTCGATATATCTTTTCTACCAAAACAAATAATAAAGTTCTTTGAAGACGTCATATCTTTTCTACGATAAGATGAACGAACGACTCGCTAAATTAAAGTTCTCTGCGGATGTCATATCAGCGTGCATGTCCCTTTTAATTTTAATATTCCAAATTTAACCGCGTAGGATTGACCGGTGGGGTATCACGTGTGTCTCCGTGGGAAAAAAAAGTACTCCATGGTCTTCACGTCGCTGTTTGATTGTTGGCATTTGAACATTTTATATATATATATATATATATATATATATAATATAAATTATCCGTGAGCATTTCAATTATTCATCATTTGATCCTTTAGAATTTAAGGATTGAATTATAGTGCTCATTCAATCGAACAGTGAATAATAAAGATGCTCACGAATAAGTTATGCGGGGGATTATTCCTATATATATCCGATCGGACAGTGAATAATGAAAGTGTTTATGGATGAATTATGTAACATAATATATATATATCATGAGCGCCATTTTTCTATTCATCCATCCGCTATGCATAATAAATAAAAAATACACCGCAATTTTTCGTCGTGCAATTTCTTCTCGCAGTTGTCATTCCACCGTCGTTCGATCAGATTTCAAACCTAGTTAGGCCATCGTCAAAGTCTGGTTGGATTGCGGTTGAATCCCGACTGTGATTTAGTCAGATTCCGACCAAAATGCGACCATCAACATTGTGGTCATAATTCGACTGGATTTTGGTCGCAATCTGGTCGGAATTCAACCATGATCTAGACGACATCAAAGTCTGACCGAATCACGACTAGATTTCTCATATTACGGTTGGAATCGATGGACATAATTGGCGGTTATAATTCGATTGGATTCCGACCGTAATCTGGTCGGAGTCCATCGGTCGAACGGTGACGGCGATCCCGATGACTTCAAGGATTGGGATGTACTCACCAAAGAAGGAAGTCGCGATCAAAAATACTGTGTATTTCTCATTCACTGTGCAATCGTGATGGATTAACAGTGGAGAACGCGTCACGCACGAGTCACGTGTGTGTGTATATATATATATAAAAGTATTTCTATTATCTATCGTCCGATTGGATGAGCATTATAATTTAATCTTTGAGCCATAGAAAATTGGACGATAGATAACGAAGAATTTCATAAATAATTACTAATAAATTTTATATATACATTATATATATATATATATACAGTAATATTATACGTGATTGTGCGCACCTCTCCTTCCGTGATGTGCACCAATTAAATTTATTATGCAAGTATACAGTTATGCACAAATGCACGCACAGTCCATACGCAGGATAAAATATGTGTATACTCTTCTTTTTCAATGTATCACAAAATGGGAAGAGGAAAAAAAATGGAGTATAATAGATTATTATTCTTCTAATTCAAGAGGATTAGTTCACACATATATTAACAACGAAAAGTAGTTCTAAAGCCGACTACAGAGGTACTAGGAGCTTACTTTGGTATAAATTGCATTATCACTATAATTTTTATATAGTGCAGTTTCCCATTTGATCATTAAGATTTTAATTAGACAAAAAAAATGTTTAATAGCAACCAAACCTTATCTAGTTCAAGAGGATTAGTTGATATATGTCCACAATGAGGAACAAAATTATACTAATCTAATGGACAGAGTCAAATGGGAGACAATTCTATCAAAACTCATTGCTATCAGAACTGCGCCGGTCATTCAATTCAAACACAGTTTTGACATTTTTATGCAATTCAATTAAATCAACTACTTCAATCCTAAATTCATTACTACCAAGTCTAGTAGTAAAAGTGTCATATTAGTACGCCACAGATGTTGTTAGAATGAATAAGAATCGATTTTTAATATGATGTCTAAAGTTTTCATCTGGGTTCAAAAGCCTTATGCCGTTTCTGATCAACGGGTTAAAAGACATAGTTCCGTGATTTACCTCCCTTCACCATCACTGAGGAACCGACGGTGAGGGGCGCTGAGGCAAGCGTAATCACCTTTGCTAGAAAAGTATTATTTGAGTAGTCCATAGGACTACAATGCAGTAGTAGGGCGTCCATTTCAACTTTCAGATACTCACAGTTTGATATTCAGTCATGGAGCATTTACAAGATTTTTCCCTAAATGGAATGACAAACTAAAGATGTTGTAGCTGCTGAGGCTGCCTACACAAGCACTTTCTAATTTACTCTGATAATTGGTAGAGCATATCTCGCATAGGGGTTATTTAATGCCCCGTTAAAGATCTGTGAGGCAGGACCGACCATCTTCAGGATTAGTCGAACTGAAGGCCTATATACCTATTGCTAGTAAAAAAAAAGTGTCATATGAGTAGCCCCCAAAATTGCAGTGCAACGGTAGGACATCTAGTTCGGCTAACAAGTACCCATGGTTCAATCTTCGACCATGGCACATTTTAATTTTTCTTCAAATGGGTTGACAAACCAAGGACATTGCATCTGTTGAGGCTACCCACGCGAGCACTTCCTGATTTACCCTGGTGGTCGGTGGAGCATATCTCGCCTAGAGGTTACTTAACGCTCAATTAGAGATCCATGGGACAGGGACGACCATCCCCAAGATTAGTCGGGTTGAAGGCCTGGATACCTGATGCTAGTAAAAAAAAGTATCATATGAGTAGCTCTCAGGGCTACGGTGCAGTAGTAGGGCATCAAGTTCAGCTCCCAGGTACCCATGGCTCGATCCCCAGCCATGGTGTATTTGTAAAATTTTTCTCCAAATAGAGTGACAAACCAAGGACACTGCAACTATCGAAGCTATCCACATGAGCACATCCTAATTTATCCTGGCGATTGGTGGATGATGTGTGCGAATTATATAGGCTTTTAGGAATAGTTTTAGCACACATCTCATTGTATTTTATACTTGTTTAATGCACCTTTTTCCTTGTTTTGCATCAATTTCCTATTTTCTAGTTCGGAGATCTACTCTTGCTGTTTTTGTGTGTAGGACAACGTTTTGGGAGATAAAATGGCACATAATGCAAGCCCAAGGTGTTAGTAATAAATGAGAGGTGTCCTAAGGCAATCGCCTTATGGTTGTACCATTTATTTGATAAATGAAGATTCACTATTTGAGTATATATATTTTCATGTATTTGATTAGATCTTAAACTCATTTACTGAATATCCGCAATACGATTCACAGCATGAGAGAATTTGTGATTGGATCACAACTAGTGAGTATCTCTACATGTGTAATTGTGATGTATTGGAATTATTCCTAATCGATGAATTATGTATTCGGAGACCATCAATTCTGTTGAGACTAGTACGAGTTATACTCCTTGGTTTATTCAAGAAATTGTTCCTCACTGGTTGGAGATATTGAGATGTCCGGAGTTAATCGTGGATGCTAGTTATGGTAACTAGTTTATTGGAGTGACTACCTGTAAGACTTCATATGGTTCTCTGCATATATGAATATGTCAATGAAGTTCTTACTGTAGCTTAAGTGCAATGTTCCTTCGACTTGCGGTATTCAAGTCATCTTGGTCATATAGACTTATGCTTTGACATCTTAAGCAAACATCTCTAAGGAGATGTGGACCCGGAATGATTGGATGTAAGTCGAAGTGGCCGAAGGTGTTTGAATAGCCTACAAAGGATTCACCACTTTTTGCAAGGAGATGTATACCCTATGGCCTCTCATCAAATTATTACTAAAGTCTTTGGCCAAAACATTACATGTTTAGAGTATGGTCCTCTTGGATACATGTGTAGTAACTAGAATCCGGAGGACGAGGAAGTAATACTTGGAATAGGTGTGACATAGTCAGCCTAGTGGGGGCTGACACAATAGACCATGTCCTGAAACAAGTGGGTATAATATGAGTGAAAGGAATGAGACATAATTCATTGTAGCTATTGAAGGGTTTCAGAAAAGGTTCTGGGATCAACCGTTGATTTTTCGGTTAATTGGGGATCATGATGTACTACTAGGTGCCACTCATGATCGTTCTATAATTAATGGTTAATTATAGACGACCAACATAAATCGAGAACCTATTTGGTCACACGCACAATGAGCGTAATCCGAAGGATTTAAAACGAGCTTGAGAAAAGGATTCTCAGATTGAGAGAGACTTGGTTTGGTTGGACCAAACAAAGAGCGAGTATGAAATAGTTTCAGTCGCATCGGAAGCATGGATGGGGCAAGTCTTATGAAGACATGATGGATAACCAAATTTATTTGGTTCTAATCCAATGGTGGAAAATAAACCAAAGTGGTTTGTTTGTTTTTAACGAATGAACCAAAGTTGGTTCAGTTCGTTTTAACTTAAAATAGACCAACGCGGTTTGGTTCATTTTAACTTAAGTTATTAGAGCGGATTAACGGGTTTTGGTTATGAACCAATAATCGTTAGGAGAATGTGTTCTCTATATAAACACGACTTAAGGGTTTTTCGTGAATAATTCAAGAAGTTAAAACCCTAGCCGCCCACCTCCTCTTCTCTTCCTCTCCTTGCCACCCAAGGAGTTGTCGCCCAACCTTGGACGCCGCCCATTGGAGCTGCTGCTCCTCCTCCTTGCCGTCGGCCACCCACCAGCTGCTGGCAACACCTCCGGCCATCCTCTCTTGGCCGCCGGCGACCAAGGAGCAGCCGACCATTGATTGGACGACCATCTCTTCCACCGCAAACAAGCTGCCCAATTTTTGGATAGCTTGTTGTTCTCCTCATGGAGAGGTCGTTTGGTCAGCGTTTTGCGCTTCGACAGTGACCTACTTACCGGAGATTGGATCTCTGGCAATCCTCATAGGTGGAGGGTTAAGTTTTCGTCAATTGGTTGATGAAACCTGCTTCCAAGAAGCGAGTTCGTGGAACTTGTTTTTAGATCCGAATTTGATTCGGATTGTGATCGTCTCTCAGATCACATCGTCTTTGACTCGAGGCTAGTGACTTTTGCGAAGACGAGGCTCGTGGTTTTGTTAAGCTATCCCACGATACTCGGCATGGATATGGATAGAGGCGATTCTAGTGAGGGTCACTTCGGTTGATGTCATTCCCATTACACGTGATACGTCAGGTATAACTAGAATAAATTTCCTTTTATTGCAAAATTTTAAATAGCAATTATGTCTACACTTGTTGTATCCTGCATGCGTGTGATGTGTGTATTGTAATAAAATTAGTTTATTACTTGTTTTGCTTCCGCTGTGTGCATGTTTACGAAACATGTTTGAACACACACTCGTCGCAGTGCCGGGGAAACCCAACAGTGGTATCAAAGCCCCATTGTGTTTCGACATAATCGTAAAATTATTTTGCGATAGTCATAATTGTATTTATGTAAATATTCTACTTTTGGAAAGTTTAGAAGTATTTATGAAAATTTTAATTTGTAAAGAAATTCAAATTGGAAGTTTCGTAATATGATTAGAAAATTACAATTTAGGAAATTTATTTCCTAAATTAGATTTGACTTTCCTTAATTAACACGTTCCATAAATAAAATATGTGATTAAATTTGAAAATTTACTTTCTAATTTAATCATGATTTGATTTGAGAAATCAAATCTAAAACATATTTTATTTCCAAAATAGTTATGACAAATAAGGAAATTTTTGTATATTCCATATAATTGCATTAAGATGCATATCATTATTGTCACGCCTCGAGAGTATGTCGTGTCGAAAAGTAAACGGATGACATCTCCCTTGTACGTGGCAACATATCGTGTTAATACAAGGCTCGTAGGCCCACAACCACAACATAGTAAGCATATATATATATCAAACACAGCGGAAACATAATACAACTACATCACAACTACACACAGTGCATACCAGTATGACTGACACCACGACATAAAGGAAACATCGGCAAAACCCGAATCCACAAGTGTGTACATCACATGACAAGTCCAACACATAAATCCGGATCGAAATAAGGAACATCCGAAATCAAAAGAAAACATAAATCCATGCTGGGACCCTCGGAGACGAGATGAGACGATGACAGCCAGCGATGCTCCAAGTCCATCATGAAGTCGGCTACCTATTACCTGGGCGACAGAAAAATCCAGGATCTATGGTGGTGAGTAAAACTCAGCAGGTAATAAGGGAGAACATGTATATATATCAAATATCACATGTCATTCAATAGTAAAATCTACATGTACATCAGGTAAACACCAGCATGATAATCATATACATGCATATAACTTCTAACCAAATGAACAATGTAAAATACAGACATACCTAAAATTCCACTCCACTACACCTATTCGACCTGAGCACATATCCACAATATATATGTATATATCATAGAAAATCTAGTCTAAACCATACAATATCATAAATACTAGTCAAAGATATCTAATGGTCCGACCAACAAGTATACAGGTATCTGACACAACCATATAACAAATGCGAGTAGCATGTATGAAGATGATGTACAACCAAATGCAGCAAGCATAGTATAATCAAATGCAACATCACAATAAGCATATATATATAGACTGCATCTATATATATACTAATCACAACCATCCATATATATATATATATACATGCATATATATATATATATATATGGTAATATGTAAAATGCCATAAGATACGGCAATACAACATGCATGGTCATGCCTGCGCACCCCTACTCGCTACCACGACCCCAATGTGGCCTAAGTGGCACGACATGACAACTGTCCCAACTCAACACCAACCATTGCTCTAGAGTGGTCGAGTGGGCAGTATGATCGAGTAGCATATGAGCGTAAATAGCTCGCTACACAACGGGGGTCCCTGCTACTGGCCACTCCGACTGACACTACCTATGAGTGGTCGAGTGCCACGCACCCAGGACAACTACACGCAACTCCAACTACCACCGTCTATAGTGGTAGAGTGAGGCACAACAAATGTTCTGCCCTCACACCAGTTACTCCTCTGAGAGTAACCTGGGAAGCAGGATGACTGACGATCATCTCAACTACAAGGGAGACTATGTCGTCAGTATGCATGCAAATGATATGAATGCACAGTCACGCATACGGACATTCACCACAGACTCTCTATTCAATAGAGAGTCATACCAATCTGATCAACGCACTCTCTATCCTACATAGAGTCGTACTCAACTGATCATAACACTATCTAGCTTGTAGAGAGTCGTTCTCAACTGATTGACGCACTCTCTATCATGTAGAAAGTCGTACTCAACTCACCGACGCACTCTCTATCCTGTAGAGTGTCACGCCCCGAGAGCATACCGAGCCAAAAATCAAACGGACGACACCTCCCCTATACGCGGCAACATTTCGAGTTAATACAAGGCCCGTAGGCCCACAATAACAATAACATAACAAATAAAAACACAACAACATAACGAAACACAGCGGAAACTAATACAACGACATACCCATAACCCCACATATACAATACATCCACATCATACATACCGGTATGACTAACACACCACAACCACATACAGTACTTCGATAAAATCCGAATCTACAAGTCTGCACAACACAGTACACTACGAAAACTCCAAATACAATACACGGCGGACGCAAAGCCCAAAACCAATACGGGAGCCTCGGAGGTGAGATGAGACGATGTCAGCCGACGGTGCTCCAAGCTGTCACGAAGTCTTCTACCTGTTACCTGGGCGACAGAAAAACCCAGGGTCCGTGGGGGGTTGTGAGTAAAACTCAGCAGGTAATAGAAAAATATGTATATATGCCATATTACATGTATTTTCAACAACATACTCTAGAGGTACAACAGGTATATCAGCATAGTATATAAATACAAGCATATATCGTCTAACCAAATAAACAACATAAAAATGCAGACATACCTGAAGTCTGCTACGTTACTCTGATCCAACCTGAACATATATCAAACATATATATATATATAACAGGAAGAGTAGATCAACTCACCATATACTCTAGCTACAGGTCAAGGTATCTAATGGTCTGTCAACCCATACCAGTATCCGACACAATCGTATAACAAATGCAAGAAACATGCATGAATATGATGTACAACCAAATGCAGCAGGCATAATACAATCAAGTGCAACATCACAATAAGCATATATATATATAGACTGGATCTATATATATATTAATCTCAACCATCCATATATATATATACATACATATATGTATATATATATGGTAATATGCAAAGTGCCATCAGATACGGCAATGCAACATGCACGGTCATGCCTGCTCACCCCTACTCGCTACCACGACCCCAGTGTGGCCTAGGTGGCACGACATGACAACTATCCCAACTCACACCAATCACTACTATAGAGTGGCCGAGTGGGCAGTATGATCAAGTAGCATATGAGCGTAAAGAGCTCGCTACACAACGGGGGTCCCTGCTGCTGGCCACTCCGACTAACACTACCAATGAGTGGTCGAGTACCATACACCCAGGACAACTGCACGCAACTCCAACTACCACTGTCTATAGTGGTAGAGTGTGGCACAACAGATGCTCTGCCCTCACACTAGTTACTCCTCGGGGAGTGCTCTGGGAGGCAAAATGACTGACGACTCTCTCAACCCCAAGGGAGACTATGTCGTCAGAATGCATGCATATGACATGAGTATGTTGTCACTCGTACAACCATCTACCACAGACTCTCTGTTCAACAGAGAGTTGTACCCATCTGATCAATACACTCTCTACCTTGTAGAGAGTCATACTCAACTGATCGACGAACTTTCTATCCTGTAGAGAGTCATACTCGACTGATCATAACTCTCTCTCCAATAGAGAGTCGTACTCAACAGATCGACGCACTCTCTATCCGATAGAGAGTCGTACTCGACTAATCATATCAAGCTAGGACCACCGGTCTGCAGTGACACACTAATCACCCTTCACTTAACCATTACACAACTCATGGTTGGTAACAGTATGCAACATACGGGTATTGGAAATAAATCCTACATTTAGGGCATTACCTACCCATAGATGACCTTTTTCCAATTTATAAATTGAGTCATCCCCCATACTAACATTTACACCCTACTAAACATCTAGGCCAATTTACATCACATCTATAACTCCTAAATCATGATAGGGTATATGTGATATCAACAATTGAGCATAAATATATCCAACGATAAGTTCAAGCATACGATAATAAGAGCAGGGTCAAGGTAATATGAACACCTAACATGCTCATATCTATGACTAAATCTGAATGCAATACATCTACCCGGACCAGGTAGGAAATTACCCACCTGATATGTAATCCGTGCTATCCATCTTTACGTCCATGTATCTATCGCAATCAAAGTCCTGTGACAATAGGATACAGATAAGTACCATCACATATCCAATGATCGAATCAAATCTTACATCAACCTTGTATCTCGATCAACTAATTGAATAGCTTCTTCCATTAGCTTTTAAATCACAACTTACCTAGCTTAGCTTCCGTTTCAAAGCATCATGATCCATCATTGAAGTAGCAATCTATAACCACCAAATAGATTCGACCACAACAGCCACCTACCATCACAACCACAACACAGAAACAAGCTGCATCAACATATATCTATTTTTATATATCGATAAAGTTTCCAAACTTGAACATACTTACTCCAATTTCATCAACACAACCTCTGGATAAACTGAATCTTTACTCACTACCCAATTTATAGCAATTTCCATTGAAAACAATAAGGGTAAACAGATCTTACTGACTAGATCTTCACCGACATGTGTTTTCCCCCAATTGTCCTGTTCACCAGAAAAATCAAATCCCTAATTACAACACAGCCAACCTACAACATTCAACTCATCTACAATACATCAAGGTATCAATCCATAATATTAACTATGAATATACCAATCAAACGATATGTGTTTATATACATTTAGATCTGAACTTACCGAACTTATCTACTCTTGCCCAGCTTCTTCATTTGCTTAGTATATCCAATCTGAATCTACCAGTTGAACTGCAACCCACACACGTAGGAATGGATCACAATCTCTGGCCATAACTCCTTGATACCAAATAAAAATCTGATCAGCACACCTAGCATTAACAATCCACAGCTATAGTGAGCAATCAAGGTTTACTAGCACTCAAGTGAAAATTGATAGAGATCAAGCAGCACTGCCTGCTCATCGTGGACAACGATATCACACGAAGGCGGCATTGATCGAAGGTTATCGAATGGAGAGGCCGAGCACGGTAAGGAGGCGACACAAGTGTAAAACCTTCGACCACTTGCTTGGAGGAAGAAGACAAGCAACCTAATGAAGCTACTCACCAACAATCCAGGCGACGACTGGAGCAGAGGCGTCGGCTTTGGTTGCAGAGGAAAGAACCCAAATCCGCGACGGTGAAGGGAGGAGACCGCGATTTGGGCAGCGCGACACTTGCTGCTCGACAGAAAAGAGGGTCGGAGGAGCTGTGACGGCTGCAACATCAAACTCGCGGCGGTAACGAGGCGGCCCTAGGGCGGCGACGAGCGGAGAAGAGGCGATGGAGTCCGACCGCGTGACTGCGAGCGATAGAGGCTACGACTCGGTGGCGTGCACAGCGAGCGAGGAAGGAGATCGACATCGGCGACAGTGAGGAATGCTCGAACGATGGCGATGAGGAGGTGAAGAGGGCGGCGCGCGAGAAATCGAGCGGGAGGAGAATCGGCATCGACTGAGAAAGGAATCGCGCGGTGATGAAATGGGGAGAAGGGGAATCGCGGAAAGAAAAGAAACAGTTGCGTGCGTTACGAAGGGGATGGGTCGGGTTTAAAACTCTATAAGAAGATAACCCAAATAGGCTTTTTTAAAGCCTATTCAATCTTTCCCTAAAAATACCATAGAAACTCCATTTAATTTCAGAAAAATTTCTGAAAAATTTCACAAGAAAATTCTTAATTAGCAAGGGATATATTTTTTTTCAGTATTTTACATAGAGAGTCATACTCGAATGATCATAGAAGCTAGGACCACCGGTCCGTAGCGACAACTAATCACAATTTATCTGACCATTTACACAACCCATGGTTGGTAATAAGTATGCAACATACGGGTATTAGAATAAATCCTACATTTAGGGCATTATCTATCCACGGATGACCTTTTATCCAATTTACGAATCAGGTCATCATTCGTACTCCAACATCTACACCCTACTAAACATTTATAGATCTACTTACATCACATCTGTAACTCTTCAATCATGATAAAGGAAAATGTGATATCAATATTTGAGCATATATAGCCAACGACAAGTATCAAGCATAACGATAAATAAGAGCAGGGTCAAGATAATATGAACATATAATATGATCATATCTATGTCTAAATCTGAATGCAACTACAACTACCTGACCAGGGTAGGAAATTATCCACCTGCTGTAATGCTCGTAATACTAGAGTACTCACGTCCACGGACCTGTCTCGTATCCACGTCCTACAAATATCATCAATTACAATTTAGTGCAAACATACAACAAAATACAAATTAACTACTACGTATTCCCCATATCCATATCCCTTATCGAATACGTGTTATAACTCCCATTTTGTAGTTGAGATCAGAGCATCACACAGCTCGATCGACAATCGACATTTCAAACTAATTTTAGGACTTGAATAACCTCAACCAAGCCTAATTAGTCGTCTTGAAATGGTGCATAACCATCCATAATTATGACAAATCAGGGATCTAACCACCCTAATTGACACACCTCATTCCACCTGACCCTTTCTCACTTAGCCACAGCCGAGCAAACCCCAGAACCAACCATTTACAACCCCTTCGTGGCTCAGAACAATCAGATTCATAGCCGCATAGTTGGCAATTCCTTGCTCACAGCTGCACAACCATTCACAACTCACTCATATAGCCTTTTACACTTAATTCCAGCCAACACCATCGAGATAAATTCCATCCCACAGCTCAAACAAGTCTAGGACAGTACCATTCTTCATAGTCAGCCCAAAAACTCCCACTCACAGCTGTCCTAACCAACCAAAACCCCTGTGTTGGAACGTCGGTGGCCGGCTAGAGGGGGGTGAAAAGCCCTCAATTGTCATACGGTGGAATTCATTAGTTGATTACTTGTCTACAAACAATATTAGCACAACGGAAACAAAAACCAGACAAGCAATTAAGACAAAGTAAAGAAAGAATAGATGCAAACGCTAACACTGCGATGTAACGTGGTTCACGACCCTTGCCGCTAATCCACGACCGATTCATCCAAGGTGAATCACGCCTACACAATTCCACTAATCTCTCCTTTGCACAAAGCTAGGTGGGGGTAACCTTTCTTACACAAGATTTCTCCTCTTACAATATAATAGAAATAAGCTCAAGGAAGAGGATTGAAAATGTTTGGGCACTTGAGAAGATGTTTAGAGTAGAAGCATTAGGCTCCCAAAGTGTCTAAAGGCCCCATTTTATAGAGAAGAACTTATTTTTCCCGTTGGCCACCTGACAGTCGACTGATGACCCGATCAGTCGACTGCTCCTGTAGCCGTTGCCCAATAACGGCTTCTTCCACATTGGATTTCATCCAACGACTCCCACATCAGTCGACTGATCATCCCATCAGTCGACTGATGGAGCTAACAGTCGAGTGCCGGAAGCGAGCACTCGACTGATCAACATTCTGTGCCCGAAACCCTTGCGATCAGTCGACTGCTGCCATCAGCAGTCGATTAATGGTTTCGACAGTCAATTGCCAACCCTTGGCAGTCGACTGCTAGGACACAAACCTAACTTGAACACCAGTCGAGTCACAGTCGACTTGGAGCAGTCGACTGCCATGTCATGGCAGTAGACTGATGTCGGGAAATCCCATCCCACACTTAGCCAAATGGCCAAGTTTCACCTACGATCTATTTCGTCCCGGGTTACAATCGCTCACTCTCATTCCCTTGGAGTCCCTCGCCTTTGAAGTTGTCTTCGTCCGACCACGTCCCTCGGATGCGCCAAGTGCATGACCTCGCAGCGCCATCCTTCACGTCTCGCCCTGAAGTCTACTTCCTCTGGCTTCACTCCAATGCTCCTCGTCCGACAGTCCCTCAGATGCACCAAGCGCACGGCTTCCACAATGCATCTTTCACCGACTCAAGGATCGAGTCATGAGAGATGAAACTTGCCAATGCTCCCTGTGGAAATTACTAAGTCCTGTATGACTTCAACGAACATATCAAATCCATGTCAAACCTAACTTAAACCCTTTGCCACACACATCAAAACCATATCACTGGATTGATTGCCCTAACAATCTCCCCCTTTTTGATGTGTGGCAATCCGTTTTGTAGGGGATCGATCGGCCGGCTAGAGGGGGGTGAATAGCCCTCTTTCGTATGGTTGTTGAATTTGCTCGTCTACACAATTGTTAGCGCAAGCGGAATACTAATAAAGACAAGCAAATAAACAATAAAGAATAAAATTAATGCTAACACCGAAATATAATGTGGTTCACGGCTACGCCGCTAATCCACGGTCCGATTCGTCCCCGGTGAATCACTCCGCAACCAAATCACTATCGGTCTCTCCTTTGCACTAAGCTAGGTGGAGGTAACCCTTACAACTCAAAGACACTCCTTCTTTTACAATAGATGTGAAAGAAAACTAAGAGAAGGAGTTTGAATCTTGTAGAGCACTTAGATGGTCACTTAGAGCATAAGCATTAGGCATCCACAAGCTCACACTCTCTCTTTTTATAGAGAGGGCTGATTTCTTCCCGTTGGCCCCCACCAGTCGACTGTTGCCCTTGGCAGTCGACTGTTGCCACTTCAACGGCCTCCGAACACGTTGGATCCCGACCGTTGTAGTCCAACAGAACACTTGACAGTCGACTGATGGATCCATCAGTCGACTGCTACCTCCGTAGTCGACTGCCCAGTTAGCTACGAGCGATTCTATGGCCCAAACCCTCTTGACGATCATTGCGCCTTTCTGATCGATGGTCTTGGCAATGATCACGCCATATGACGATGACCGCTCGACTAAAATCCACTCAGCCGGATACCAGTCGAACCACGTTCGACTTAGAGCAGTCGACTGCCATTTCATGGCAGTCGACTGATGTCGGGAAAACTCATCCGACACTTAACCATTTGGCCAAGTTCACCTAATGAGCTACTTACAATTCACTCATTCTCTCATCTCACTCGAAGTCCCTGTTGGGAGTATGGGGAATACAATCAAAGTCTCACATTGGTAAGACATGGAAAAGATCATGTGCTTATAAGAAAAAAGATATCTCCATTGGTATGAGGCCTTTTGGGTAGAGCCCAAAAACAAAACCATGAGGGTCTAGGCCCAAAGTGGACAATATCATGTCATTGTGGAGATATGTGGATATTATAAGCACTAACAATTGGTATCAGAGCCATGGTCCATGTCAAGCCATGAACCTCGAACGAAGGAAGTTGAGCTCCCACGTCCGGATCAAGAGAACCAGACATCAGGAAGGAAGTCTAGTTGGGTCGGGGGGACCGAACAACTGGCAGGAAGTCCTGGTGGGTTGAAGATCGGACATCAAGCAGAGAAAATCCTTCGAGGAGGGATAGGCTTGAGGGGGGGGCCCAATGTGGTCCTTCGTTTGAGGGGGGGATTGTTGGGAGTATGGGGAATACAATCAAAGTCTCACATTGGTAAGACATGGAAAAGATCATGTGCTTATAAGAAAAAAGATATCTCCATTGGTTTGAGGCCTTTTGGGTAGAGCCCAAAAACAAAACCATGAGGGCTTAGGCCCAAAGTGGACAATATCATACCATTGTGGAGATATGTGGATCTTATAGGCACTAACAGTCCCTCGCCGAAGCTCTCTTCGTTCGCGGCCACGTCCCTTGGCAGCATCAGGCGCACGGCTCTGCAATCCTCTTTCGCGTCTCTTACCTTCGAAGTCTGCTTCCTTGGCTTCGCTTCAAGTCATCTCGTCTGGCGGTCCCTCGGCAGCATCAAGCGCATGACTCTGCAATGCTCCTTCTCCGACTCAAGCACGAGGTTGTGAGTGGTGAACCCGCCAAGGCTCCATGTGCGAATTACTAAGTCCTGCAAGACTCCAACACACATATCAAAATATAATAATAACCTAACTTAAACCCTTTGCCACACACATCAAAACCATATCACGACAAGAGATTGCCCTAACAATCTCCCCCTTTTTGATGTGTGGCAATCCGTTTAAATTAGGTAAAAACATTTGATAAAATATTAAGAAAGGAAAGCATGTGGATAACATGATTAGCAACTCTCCCCCTTAATACATGAAACTCCCCCTAAATATATTCCCTCTTACTTAAACATATAGTTTTCTCTCCCTTTGACACCATCAAAAAGATTAAACAAAGTTTATATATCATGGCATCAAGTATAGAGAGAAAAAAAAAATTAAAATCAGTCAAAAACCTGATAAAATCAGGTTACTGTGCTCATTTACAGTCCATCAGTCAACTGCTATCAGTATGGCAGTCGACTGGCACAATGAATTCGAAATTTCGGATTTTTTGGACGAATTTCAGAAATGCACTATAAATTCTAGAAAATTTGAAAAATCATGAAATTTGGGGAACACATTTCTTTTAAGTATATCTATCAATGAAAAATAGTTTTCCATGAAAAATCATTATATTTTCAAAGATTTGCCAAAAATCTAAAAGCTTCAAAAACAACTAGTATTTTGATCATGTTAGTATCCATTTTAACACCTAGTCTTGCTTTGGATTGTTTCAAAACATGAACACACAGATTTTAAAGTAAGAATTTGTTTTGAAAACATGTGAAATATCCAACCATGATCTTTGGGCAATATGTCTATGAATTAAACATAAGCCTTCCCCATGATTGGTCTATTATTGCTATTTTGATACCTTAAATGACCATCTAAATGCCATAGGCATTAGTGGACATTTGTATTGAAAAGACTTAACCCAGTATGTATATACTTAATACCCCAGTCACACATTAAAATTACCCATTATACACAAGATCGAAATGCTCGGCACAAAATTTATTTTATTCCATCCAGTTTAGCAGTCTCAATTACACACTTAACCCTCTCAACCTGAAGAAAAATAAAACATCAAAATCATCTCCCCTCAAACTGGAAACCCTGTTTCATAGATGCCCCGGACAATGTGTGCCATGCTCATCATCATCTCCTCAGCTACACCACCTCCGCTTCTTGCATCTCAATCTGGGTATCCTGTTCCCTACCTGAAATTTTTATGTGACATCATGAGTTCACAGCCCAGTAAGTAGATCAATGATAGGGAAATACACAGGGAGGAAAATTCAACAGGGAACATATATCTCTACAACTGTAAATGTAAACTACTATAGCTCAACATACATTTTTGGTGACACTTTCTGTAAGTCAATTTGAAACATAAGCAATACTTTTAACAACATGCCATTATAACAAGTACTGCGAACCCAATCATGCCTTTCTGTTATGCTAACTGTACCTAAACATAAACCCTCGTGGTACCTCACATTATGCATTTAAAATGTTGAGCCAGTCAAATACCTTAATTTCTTGTGCAATCCAGAGGTACCTCTAGAAAAAAAATTAAGGGAATCAGTCATCAGTCATCAGTCAATCTGTCAATTTGGGTGGGCCCTCCACGGAGCTCAACCCGGGAAGCCCAACCCATCCAGGCACCACTAATGCTCATGTACATACAGTTAGCTAAATAAAGAATTTTCTGTCATTTTCTATCATACTCAGTCACAGACGGATAACATAGAACATCATGGGTGAACATTTATAACTAAATATATAGCATCTAACCTCATACACAGGTAGATGGTAATTACACCCATATACATATAGCATCTAACCTCATACACAGGTAGATGATAATTACACACATATGCATATAGCATCTAACCTCACACACAGGTAGATGATAGTATAACTTATTTAAATAACATCAGTGCACAAGAAAGATTTGGATAAACAATTAACTAAAAATAATAACAGTAATCATCATGGGTGGACAATTATATATATATTTATCTATATATAGCATCTAACCTCACACACAGGTAGATGGTAAGCACACACATATACATATAGCATCCAACCTCATACACAGGTAGATGATAACTAACCACTTATTTATATATATATATATATATATATATATATATATATATATATATATATATATATATATATATATATATATTTAGCATCTGACCTCATACACAGGTAGATGATATTTATCACATATTACATATCATTTACAGCATTAAGAAAAACTTATGAAGGATTAACTAAACATGCTGACCGATAACAAATATAGCAAGAATCATCTACGGACATAATGCTCATGTACATACACATTTATATCCACCCCAGCATGTTGATTTCTTTCAAACAAACTACTCATTACATCTATTAAACATTTATATGACTATTATCTGAATATTTAACCCTCCTATACCTCCCTCGACGTACTCAATTCATAATGACCCTAACCTGTATATTATCAGTTATTAAAACCCAACCGAATGAAACCCACAACACCAATCCACGCATCAATTCAACAACAGCGATCCTAAAATCATAATCCGATCCCCTTCCCTCCTAATAGCAAAAGTCTGTTTTACCCATTCCATTCCCCCTGCCCCTCTCCTGTCGAGCACCCTCATCCACCGGTTCCGATCACCTTCCAACTAGAACTCCCATTACAACCCAAAGATTCACTTCCCTAACCTCTTCCCATGATCCCTCTACTCTTCACCTCTTCCAAGCCGACGGGAAACCCAGCTCCACCGGTTTTCCTTAGCTCAATCCATTCCAAAAATACCAAAAATCTACCCGTGACCCCTACTAGAACTCAATCCAGAAACCCAAAGCTCAGGCCCGATTCAATCCCGAAATCCCGACTCCATCCCGCTGCTAAAGCCCCAAACAAAACCTGCTAAACCCTCCGCCCTCGCCAGCCCTAGCCATAGATTACTTACCGTGAAGAGGAAGGAGGAGGGTTGGTGTAGCTCCAGCAGCTTGGCGTTGTCTTCGACGGAGGGGATTCGACGATCGCCTCTTTTCGTCGTCTGCGGCGGCTCGCGAGCAGAAGGTGGGTCGCGCGAACGAAAAAGAAGGGAAAAAGAAAAAGGAAAGGAAAATAAAAAGGGTTCGGCCCGGTTAAATGGGTTTTAGGGTTTTTCCCCTTCATGCCCCTCAACTGTGATTATTTAGGGTATAAATAGATCCCGAAATTTATCCTCCTTTTCCGATGACTTACGTCCGTGTATTTTTATCATTTTATTATTGTTATTATTATTATTATTATTATTTTTCGAGACTTGACAACTCTTTCCCCCTTAAAAAAAAATTTCTTCCTCGAAATTTGACTTACCAAATAGTTCAGGGTAACGGTCACGCATATCCCGCTCGGTCTCCCAGGTAGCTTCCTCTATCTGTTGATTTCCCCATAAAACTTTCACCATTCTGATTTCTTTATTTCTCAGCTTCCGCACTTGACGATCCAATATTTGTTCTGGTATTACCTCGTAGGATAGATCTGGTGTCCACTGTATGGCTTCATACCCAATCACATGTGCAGGGTTGGAAAGGTACCTCCTGAGCATGGATACGTGAAACACATTATGAACTCCCACCAGGTTTGGTGGTAGAGAAACTCGGTATGCTCGTGTTCCAATCCGGTCGAGAATCTCAAAAGGCCCAATATACCTCGGACTGAGTTTGCCCTTCCTTCCGAACCTCAGTACTCCCTTCATGGGTGACACTTTGAGAAATACATGGTCTCCCACTGTGAACTCTAGGTCCCTCCTTCGACAATCAGCATAACTCTTTTGGCGACTTTGTGCCGACTGCATTCTGTCCCGGATCTTTGCTACTAGTTCCACAGTTTGTGTCACAATCTCTGGACCCAGAACTGCCCTTTCTCCTACCTCTTCCCAATGTAGTGGGGTTCTACACCTCCTTCCGTATAGCGCTTCATAGGGAGCCATACCGATGGTGGATTGATAACTATTATTATAGGTGAACTCTACCAAGGGCAGTTTGGACTCCCAACTCCCTTTGAAATCTATAATGCAAGCTCGTAGCATATCTTCCAAAATCTGAATTACTCGCTCAGATTGACCGTCAGTCTGGGGATGGAAAGCAGTGCTGAAAGCAAGTTTTGTACCCAATCCCTGATGCAAACTCTTCCAGAACCCGGATGTAAATTTTGGATCTCTATCTGACACAATCTGATCCAGAATTCCATGTAACCTTACTATTTCTCGTATATACAACTCAGATATTGTATCATAGTGAAAGTGGTTTTTCTTGGCAAAAAGTGTCTTGACCGTCAATCGATCCACAATAACCATTTGAGCATTTGATCCTTAGTCGAGATCGGTAATCCTACCACAAAATCCATATTTTCCCACTTCGGGCAATTATCAGTATCGGAAGTGGTTCGAGCAATCCCGCGGGCCTTTGGTGCTCAGCTTTCACCTGTTGACAGGTAAGGCACTCATGGATCATCTTGCTTATGTCTCTCTTCATGCCCGACCACCAATATAATAGCCGCATATCCTTATACATCTTTGTGCCGCCAGGGTGGATAGAGTACGGGGTAGTGTGAGCTTCCCTCATGAGATTCTCCCTCAGGGATCCACCCTTAGGCACCCAAATGCGGCCCTTGTATCGCACCATCCCATCAATCACTGAGTAGATGGTGCTACCCTTTGCTTCATCTTTGCGTTTCCATTCCATTAATTGTTGATCCGAGGTTTGTTCTGCCCGAATCTGATCCCGTAAGTTCGATGTAACCGTCAGTGCCGCCAACCTAACCTCGCCACCCCTCCACTCTTATCTGTTGAAATTTTGATATCAATCTTTCTTTGGGTGGTCAATCAGAATAGCGCCGTCTTGCGACTCGATCCGCCACCACATTTGCCTTACCCGGGTGATAGTTAATATTGCAGTCATAATCTTTTACCAACTCCAACCATCGTCTCTGCCGCATATTCAGTTCCTTTTGAGTAAAGAAATATTTCAAACTTTTATGATCTGTGTAGATCTCGCAACGTTCTCCGTAAAGGTAGTGTCGCCAGATCTTCAAAGCGAAGACGACCGCTGCTAGTTCCAGGTCATGTGTAGAATAATTTTGCTCATGCACCTTCAACTGACGTGATGCATAGGCAATGACCCTCCCCTTCTGCATCAATACAACCCCTAGACCAGTTTTGGAGGCATCAGTGTACACCACAAACTGCCCCGAAGTGTCTGGAACTGCAAGCACAGGTGCTATCATCAGCCTTTCCTTTAGCTCCATAAAACTCTTCTCGCACTGAGTAGTCCATTCATACCTCACCCCCTTCTTGGTCAACGACGTCAGGGGTAGCGCAATTCGTGAAAAATTCTGAATAAATCTGCGATAATACCCCGCTAGTCCCAGGAAACTTCGAATTTCTGTAACATTCCTCGGAGTAGCCCAACTCTGGATTGCCTCCACTTTGACTGGATCCACCTCTATTCTCCTCTCCGAGACTATATGTCCCAAAAATGCTATTTGTCTCAGCCAAAAATCGCATTTGCTGAACTTAACGTATAACCGCTTATCCTTCAGAGTCTGCAGCACCAGCGTCAGATGTTGTCGGTGCTCTTCACGACTCTGAGAGTAAATTAGTATATCATCGATGAAGACAATCACAAACTGATCCAGGTATGGCTGGAAAATCCGGTTCATCAAATCCATAAAGGCTGCGGGGGCATTAGTGAGCCCAAACGGCATAACTAGAAACTCATAATGACCATATCGAGTTCTGAATGCAGTTTTATGAACATCTTCTTCTTTCACCCTCAATTGGTGGTACCCCGACCTCAAGTCAATTTTTGAGAACACCATTGCTCCCTGTAGTTGATCGAATAGATCATTGATTCTAGGCAACGGGTACTTGTTCTTGACTGTAACCCGGTTCAACTCCCGGTAGTCAATGCACAACCGCATTGAACCGTCCTTCTTATGGACAAACAACACTGGCGCTCCCCAGGGTGACACACTGGGTCGGATGAAACTCTTATCCAGTAGTTCATGTAGTTTCTCCTTCAGTTCCTTCATTTCGGTGGGTGCCAGGTGGTACGGTGCTTTAGACACAGGGGTGGTTCCCGATGTTAATTCTATTCCAAACTCAACCTCCCTGACAGGGGGTAATCCTGCAATATCCTCTGGAAATATAGCGGGGAAATCCCGGACTACCTCTACTTCCTCCAGACTTGGTTTAAAAGTCTCAGATCTACCCATTATGTTGACTAGAAATCCGTTACACCCCTTACTTAACATTTTCTGAGCTTTACATGCTGATATAATAGGTAGATGACTCAACGTGGAGGTTGCATTGAAGATGACAAATCCATCATTTTGTAGTTTCAGTTTAACCGTCCTTTGTTTACAGTCAATAATGGCCTCGTACTGGGTCAACCAATCCATACCCAGAATTACATCAAAGTCCACCATCTCTAATACAATAAGTTCGGCGTACACTGTATAGTTCTGCATCCTTATCGGGCAGTTCCTCACTATTCTATTGCTGGTCAGTTCTTCCCCCGAAGGCAAGGACACGTTATAGCCGGTAGCCATCCAATCACATGAAATACCTAGTTTTGCAATGTAGGCCGCCGATATGAAAGAGTGTGTAGCTCCAGAATCAATTAAGGCATGAGTAGGTAGGTTGACAATAGAAATTCTACCTGTGATGATGGCCGAATCCGGATCAACCTGCTCCTATGTCATAGCATACACCCTTCCTCTAGTTGGCTCTTTGAGCTGAGGGCAGTTCATAGCAAAGTGCCCAGACTTCTTGCACTTGTAGCACACATCTGTACCCACAAAACACTGAACTGCATGAGTCTTATCGCACTTGGGACACTGAGTTTTACTTTCGCCCTTGAAGACAGTATGGTCGACTGGTCGGGTTCACAGTCGCTGTGGTCGCGTGAATCATGGTCGCTTGCCTCAAACTGGCTCGGTGCAAACTTCTTCTGACTCGACGCAAGAGGTTCCCTTCCCTGATAACTAGACCTCTTAGTCTGTACTTCCTTTATCATGTCATTCCTGTCCCTCTCTGCCATCAGAGCCTGATCCACAGCCTCTCTGAAGGTGGTAACTCGACTCACCCTGACATCGTGGCGGATGGCTGCCCTCAATCTCTTAGTGAAATGTTTCAACTCCTCTACTAGTTGACTGGCAATCATAGGTACAAAATATCGCCCCTTCTCGAATTTCTTGATGTAGGGTGATCGATATGGCCGGCTAGAGGGGGGTGAATAGCCCTCGTTCGTTGGATGTCGGAATTCTCTCGTTCGTTTGCTCGTCTACACAATCGTTAGCGCAAGCGGAAGAATAAACAATAAACACAAAGCAATAAATGAAAATATAAACGCTAACAAGAAGATGTAACGTGGTTCACGGCTACGCCGCTAATCCACGATCCCGATTCGTCCGAGGTGAATCACTCCTCCAAAGCCAATCACTATTGGTCTCTCCTTTGTACCAAGCTAGGTGGAGGTAACCTTTACAATCAAGATCACTCTTCTTACAATAAGAATGAAGTAAAAGCAAGTAAGAAGAGTTTAGAGCTTGTGGGGCATTAGGAAGATCACTTAGAGCATAAGCATTAGCCTCTCAAAGGCTCACACCCTCTCTTTTTATAGAGAGGGCTGATTTCTTCCCGTTGGCCGCCACTACGATCATTCTTGGCGATCGTCATTACTACAACGGCCTCGAACACGTTGATCCCGACCGCTGTAGTCCAATCGGAACTCTTGGCGCCGATCGATGGACCTCATCACGATCACGCCTCCGTAGTCGATCGCCTCGGCTACGACGGCCTGCGGGCTAAAACCTATTGACCCGATCACGCTTTCAGCATGATCGATGGTCTTGGCGCTTGATCGCCACGTATGGAAGTTGATCGCTACTACACCGGGCCATCGTATACCACCGAACTACATTCGACTCAGATCCGCCATAACATGACAATGATCCGTGTCGGAAAAACCCATCGACACTTGGCCAAATGGGCCAAGTTTCACCTAAGAGCTACCCTTCCGTTACATTCGCCACTCTCATCTCTCGGAGTCCTCGCCGGTTCTCTTCATTCTCGCCACGCCCTCAGATCAGCACGGCTCGCAATGCTCCTTCGCCTTTGCCTCAAAGTCTACTTCCTCCGCTTCACTCCAAGCTTCTCGTCCGGCGGTCCCTCGGATGCTCCAAGCGCCGCGGCCTGCAAAGCTATCCTTCACCGACTCAAGGCACGAGTCATGAGATGTGAAACTCGCCACAGCTCCATGTGCGAATTACTAAGTCCTGCACGACTTCAACGCACATATCAAATCAACATATCAAACTAACTTAAACCCTTTGCCACACCATCAAAACCATATTACGGCAAGAGATTGCCCTAACAATCTCCCCCTTTTTGATGTGTGGCAATCCGTTTAAGTTAGGTAAAAATATTTGATATAAATTCTAAGGTAAGAAAGCATGTAAAGATAAACATGATATAGCAACATGCAACTCCCCCTTAATCCATGAAACTCTCTATACAAATTTTCTCCCCCTATCATATATTTCTCCCCCTAAAATAATTAACTTAAACATAATTATTTCTCCCCCTTTGACACCATTAAAAAGATTAACACTAAGTTAAAGGCACATGACATCAAGTATAAAGAGAAACATACATTAAAATCAGTCAAAACCTGATAAAATCATATTCTTGTATGCTTGTTCACATCCATCGATCAGCATCGGTATGGCAATGATCGGCACAAAGGAATCCGAATTTCTGATTTTCTGGATGAATTTCAGAAATGCATTATTAATTCCAGAAAATTCGAAAAATCATGAAATTTGGGGAACATATTTATTTTAAGTATATCTATCAGTGAAAAATAGGTTTTCATGAAAAATCATTATATTTCCACGTATTTGCCAAAAATCCAAAAGCTTTAAAAACTACTAGGTTTTTGATCATAAGAGTATCCATTTTAACACCTAGTCTTGCATCCAATTGTTTCAAAACATGAATACATGTATTTTAAAGTAAGAAATTGTTTTGAAAACATATGAAATATCCAACCATGATCTTTGAGCAATATGTCTATGAATTAAACATAAGCCTTCCCCATGATTGGTCTATTATTGCTATGTTGATACTTTAAATGACCATCTAAATGCCATAGGCATTAGTGGACATTTGTATCATCCTAACATCTCACCCATGCTAAGTTTGCAATCAAGTTAGCCTATAGTGAGTGTGAGATGCATCCTAGGGGGTATTTGTGTATACTTAACCAATATATTCATGCAATTCTATCAAGGTTAAGTATCAACCTAATAATCCTCATGATCATAAAGGCATATATGAATGAATTCTACATTATGATCATGAAATACATGTATTCATTAAATAATAATCATGCATTAGATATTATATGATGATAATAAGCAAAGTGTCACCTAAAGCATGATTCAATCCTATTTCTCATGATTACGTGCCAAATATTAAAATCATAAATCATGATTTCAAACATTCATAGCAATTATATTAATCATCATGATTTAAGCATTATTATCTATTTATGGGCACGTTATCATCACCCAACACTATTCTAAAAATGTTTTCCCACCATCCTAAGTCAACCAAAATATGATATAGGTCAATTCCATATGGTTGACTACCCTAGGGTTTTCCTAACCCTTAAGGATGGATTTTGGAACCCAAAATAAGTTCTTTCCTATTGGGTTCACTAAGTATTCCTTGGGGATCCATTTCCTAGCTATTACTTTCTTCTTATCTTGTCCCCTAGCAATTAGGCATCTATAGGCCTTTTCATTTTTCTTTTCTTTATAGCCTAGGCCCTTTTTGTTGAAACTAGCTCTTTGGCTCCCTAAGATCATGTTCAATGTGTTGGAGCCAATTGTGAATTTCTCTAGGGCTTTTGTCAAATAGTCTACCTTTTCCCTTAAAGCCCTATTTTCATTTATACATGCATCACTAACATCTAATGGCACATAAAGATCATGTGAGCATGCATCATTTAAGCTAGAAGAAATATTATCATTTAAGCATGCATTTTCTAGCTTATTTTCTAATGCCTTAATTTGATTAAGCATGCTTTTATTTTTCTTTTTCATTCCAAATAAGTCCTTAGTTAAACTAGAAATTATGGAAACTATTTTCTTAGGAGAGGCTTTCGTTACCATAGTTTCCATGTCCTCTTCTTCTTCGGATGATGAGGATGTAGAAGCTCCCTCTTCATTTGAGCTCTCCCCACTTGAGCTTGATCCTTCATTTTCGGATGAAGAGCAATCCAAGTCATCAAAGGCCATCAAGGCCAAATTGGTGACAAAGGCATTCTCCTCATCCGATGATGATGAGGAGGATGAGGATGGGTCATCCCAAGTCCTTGCCTTTAGAGCTTTGGTCTTCCCTTTTTCTTTTGTCTTCTTCTCCTCTTCCTTCTTTTTCTTGCTCCCCTTTTTCTTCTTCTTTTCTTCTTTCTTTTTCCTCTCTTCCTTGCTCTTGTTTAGGAGAGGACAATTGTCCCTTATGTGCCCCTCTCCTTGGCAATTGTAGCATATGACCTTCCCCCTTGGTCTTCTATTTCTATCATGAGATTTATCAAATCTAAAATTCTTAAATGCACGTCTTACCTTCCTTACCATATAGGCTTCTTCGGTGCTATCCATGGAGGAGGAGGAAGACGCTTCGTCATCGGAGGAGGAGGGGATTTCCATCTTCTTCTTCCTCTTGTTCGCTATCAAAGCTACTCCTCTTGAGAGTTGAATTCTAGGCTCTTCTTGTATTCCTTCAAGCCTAGATTCATGTAATTCCATAGTGGAGAAAAATTCATCTAGAGTACTTACCTCTAGATTCTTTGAAATGTAAAATGAGTCCACCATTGAACTCCACTTGGATGATCGGGGGAAAGCATCTATGGCCTTCATTATCATATCGCGATTGGAGAGCCTTTCTCCTACACTTGTTAGTCCATTTAAAATTTCTTTGAATCTAGAATGCAAAGAAGTTACCTTTTCTCCCTTTTCTAATTTAATGTTGGATAGTTGCGAGCGGAGGAGATCTCTCCTTGCTAGCTTTGCCTCGGATGTGCCTTCATGAAGCTCAATTAGCTTCTCCCACATCTCCTTGGCGCTTAGGCATTCTCCTATTCGGTTGATTTCTTGTTGGGGGAGCACATTGAAGAGATGATGCTTGGCTTTTGAATTTGCAAGGTGCTCTTCCCTTTGCCTTTTGGTCCACCTAGATTTCTCTATTGGCTTCCCCTCTTCATCCCTAGGCAAAACGAAACCGGATTCCATTGTAATCATAATGTCAAAATCCGTTTCGAAAAATACCTCCATTCGCTTCTTCCACCAAGCGAATTCTCCTTCAAACTTCGGAGGATGGATGTTGGAGCCGACCATTTTGAAAGTTGCTTGTTGTGGCGGTTAGTCCTCGACAAGCTTTCCTCGGCTCTGATACCACTTGTAGGGTGATCGATATGGCCGGCTAGAGGGGGGTGAATAGCCCTCGTTCGTTGGATGTCGGAATTCTCTCGTTCGTTTGCTCGTCTACACAATCATTAGCGCAAGTGGAAGCATAAACAATAAACACAAAGCAATAAATGAAAATACAAACGCTAACAAGAAGATGTAACGTGGTTCACGACTACGCCGCTAATCCACAATCCCGATTCGTCCGAGGTGAATCACTCCTCCAAAGCCAATCACTATTGGTCTCTCCTTTGCACCAAGCTAGGTGGAGGTAACCTTTACAATCAAGATCACTCTTCTTACAATAAGAATGAAGTAAAAGCAAGTAAGAAGAGTTTAGAGCTTGTGGGGCATTAGGAAGATCACTTAGAGCATAAGCATTAGCCTATCAAAGGCTCACACCCTCTCTTTTTATAGAGAGGGCTGATTTCTTCCCGTTGGCCGCCACCAGTCGACTGCCGCCCTTGGCAGTCGACTGCTGTCACTACAACGGCCTCCGAACACGTCGGATCCCGACCGTTGTAGTCCAATGGAACTCTTGGCAGTCGACTGATGGACCTCATTAGTCGATCGCCGCCTCATCGTCGATCGCCCGATCGGCTACGAACGGTATGGCTAAACCCTATTGACTACCGATCGCCGCCTTGGCCCGATGTCTTGATCGCGCCCACGTATGGCGATTGGCTCGCCGCCACACTCGATCGATCGTATACCACGGTCGAACTACATTCGACTCGGAGCGATCGCCATGACACTAGCGATCGGCGGTGTCGGAAAACCCATCCGACACTTGGCCAAATGACCAAGTTTTACCTAAGAGCTACCCCTTCCCGGGTTACATTCGCTCACTCTCATCTCTCGGAGTCCCTCGCCATTGAAGTTCTCTTTGTTCTCGGCCACGTCCCTCGGCAGCATCAGGCGCACGGATCTGCAATGCTCCTTCGCGTCTTTTGCCTCGAAGTCTACTTCCTTCGGCTTCACTCTAAGCTTCTCGTCCGGCGGTCCCTCGGATGCTCCAAGCGCACGGCTTCCGCAAAGCTATCCTTCACCGACTCAAGGCATGAGTCATGAGATGTGAAACTCGCCACGGCTCCATGTGCGAATTACTAAGTCCTGCACGACTTCAACGCACATATCAAATCAACATATCAAACTAACTTAAACCCTTTGCCACACCATCAAAACCATATTACGGCAAGAGATTGCCCTAACATTTGACATACTCAGCCACTATCCGGTCCCCTTGGCGAAGCTCTAGGAATTCTCTGGCCATTCGAGTTCTGGTGTCAGCAGTAAAGTATTTACCATAAAACACCTCCTTGAATTCAACCCAAGTAACTGTAGCTAAATCCACCGCTGAACGTGCACCCTCCCACCATATCCGAGCATCGACCCGCAACATGAATATGGCGCACCTCACCTTGTCAGCATCCGTAAGCTGCATGAAGTCATATATCATCTCCAATGATCGAATCCATCCTTCTGCCACAATCGGGTATGTACTTCCCTTAAACTCTGACGGTCCAAGATCCCTGAACTGCTTGTAAACTGGGTTCACACTGGCTGTGGGACCACTGTGGGTGTTTCTATGCTCCCTGGCTCTCAACAGCTGTTGGATCTGTTCTCCCTGAATCCGACTCTGCTCCAGCATAATTGCGGCAAGCTCAGCGAGAAACTGACTACTCTGCCCCACTTCACCATTGTTTCTTCGGCCCGCCATTCTCCTATAAAACCCGATACCTGCATCGTTATCTCCAATTTGTACATAAACCTAAACATGATTACATTAAGACTACTACTTGAAAAGTAAATTTAAAGCATACAAATGCAGAGATGGATGTATCTGAGTCCTTGATGAGATTGCATGCACACACTGTCCTTTAGGATCGTTCGCTCTGATACCAATTGAAAAGACTTAACCCAGTATGCATATACTTAATCCCCCAGTCACACATTAAAATTACCCATTATACACAAGATCGAAATGCCCAACACAAAATTTATTTTATTCCATCCAGTTTAGCAGTCTCAATTACACACTTAACCCTCTCAACCTGAAGAAAAATAGAACATCAAAATCATCTCCCCTCAAACTGGAAACCCTGTTTCATAGATGCCCCAGACAATGTGTGCCATGCTCATCATCATCTCCTCAGTTACACCACCTCCGCTTCTTGCATCTCAATCTGGGTATCCTGTTCCCTACCTGAAATTTTTATGTGACATCATGAGTTCACAGCCTAGTAAGTAGATCAATGATAGGGATATACACAGGGAGGAAAATTCAACAGGGAACATATATCTCTACAACTGTAAATGTAAACTACTATAGCTCAACATACATTTTCGGTGACACTTTCTGTAAGTCAATTTGAAACATAACCAATACTTTTAACAACATGCCATTATAACAAGTACTGCGAACCCAATCATGCCTTTCTGTTATGCTAATTGTACCTAAACATAAACCCTCGTGGTACCTCACATTATGCATTTAAAATGCTGAGCCAGTCAAATACCTTAATTTCTTGTGCAATCCAGAGGTACCTCTGGAAAAAAAATTAAGGGAATCAATCATCAGTCATCAGTCAATCTATCAATTTGGGTGGGCCCTCCCCGGAGCTCAACCCGGGGAGCCCAACCCGTCCAGGCACCACTAATGCTCATGTACATACAGTTAGCTAAATAAAGAATTTTTTGTCATTTTCTATCATACTCAGTCACAGACGGATAACATAGAACATCATGGGTGAACATTTATAACTAAATATATAGCATCTAACCTCATACACAGGTAGATGGTAATTACGCCCATATACATATAGCATCTAACCTCATACACAGGTAGATGATAATTACACACATATACATATAGCATCTAACCTCACACACAGGTAGATGATAGTATAACTTATTTAAATAACATCAGTGCACAAGAAAGATTTGGATAAACAATTAACTAAAAATAATAACAGTAATCATCATGGGTGGACAATTATATATATATATTTATCTATATATAGCATCTAACCTCACACACAGGTAGATGGTAAGTACACACATATACATATAGCATCCAACCTCATACACAGGTAGATGATAACTAGCCACTTATATATATATATATATTAAGCATCTGACCTCATACACAGGTAGATGATATTTATCACATATTACATATCATTTACAGCATTAAGAAAAACTTATGAAGGATTAACTAAACATGCTGACCGATAACAAATATAGCAAGAATCATCTACGGACATAATGCTCATGTACATACACATTTATATCCACCCCAGCATGTTGATTTCTTTCAAACAAACTACTCATTACATCTATTAAACATTTATCTGACTATTATCTGAATATTTAACCCTCCTATACCTCCCTCGACGTACTCAATTCATAATGACCCTAACCTGTATATTATCAGTTATTAAAACCCAACCGAATGAAACCCACAACACCAATCCACGCATCAATTCAACAACAGCGATCCTAAAATCATAATCCGATCCCCTTCCCTCCTAATAGCAAAAGTCTGTTTTACCCATTCCATTCCCCGCCTCTCCCTGTCGAGCACCCTCATCCACCTGCCCGATCACCTTCCAACCGTAACTCCCATTCTGACCCAAAGATTTACTTCCTAACCTCTTCCGTGATCCCTCGCTCTTCACCTCCTCCGACGAAACCCAGCTCCACCGGTTTTCCTTAGCTCAATCCATTCCAAAGATACCAAAAATCCACCCGTGACCCCTGCTAGAACTCAATCCGAAAACCCAAAGCTCAGGCCCGATTCAATCCCGAAATCCCGACTCCATCCCGCTGCTAAAGCCCCAAATGAAACCCGCTAAACCCTCCGCCCTCGCCAGCCCTAGCCAGAGATTACTTACCGTGAAGAGGAAGGAGGAGGGTTGGTGTAGCTCCGGCAGCTTGGCGTCGTCTCCGGCGGAGGGGATTCGACGATCGCCTCTTTTCGTCGTCTGCGGCGGCTCGTGAGCAGAAGGTGGGTCGCGCGAACGAAAAAGAAGGGAAAAAGAAAAAGGAAAGGAAAATAAAAAGGGTTCGGCTCGGTTAAATGGGTTTTAGGGTTTTTCCCCTTCATGCCCCTCAACTGTGATTATTTAGGGTATAAATAGACCCCGAAATTTATCCTCCTTTTCCGATGACTTACGTTCGTGTATTTTTATCATTTTATTATTGTTATTATTATTATTATTATTATTTTTCGAGACTTGACATGTATCATCCTAACATCTCACTCATGCTAAGTTTTCAATCAAAGTAGCCTATGGTGAGTGTGAGATGTACCCTAAAGGTATTTGTATACACTTAACCATTAATTTCATGCATTTCTACCCATGGTTAAGTATCATCCTATCATTCCACATGATCATAAAGACATATATGAATTAATTTCACATTATGACCATGAAACAAATGTATTCATCAAATTGTGATCATGCATTAGGCATTATATGATGATAATAAAGCAAATATCACCTAAAGCATGATTTATCTATTTATAGGTGCATTATCATCACCTAACACTATTTCAAAAATGTTGTCCCGCCATCCTAAGTCAACCAAAAATATGATATCGGTAAAGTCCATAGGTTGATTATCCTAGGGTTTTCCTAACCCTTTAGGATGGATTTTGGAACCCAAAATAAGTTCTTTCCTATGGGGTTCACTAAAAATTCCGTAGGGATCCATTTTCTAGCTATTACCTTCTTTTTATCTTGACCCCTAGCTATTAGACATTTATAGGCCTTTTCATTTTTCTTTTCCTTATACCCTAGGCCTTTCTTGTTGAAGCTTGCCCTTTGGCTCCCAATGATCATGTTCAATGTATTTGAGCCAATAGTGAACTTTTCTAGGGCCTTGGTCAAATAATCTACCTTTTCCCTTAAAGCCCTATTTTCTTATATGCATGCATCATCAACATTGAAAGGCATATATTCATGTGAGCTTGCATCATTTAAGCTAGAAGAAATATTATCATTATCATTTAAGCATGCTTTTTCTAGCTTATTTTCTAAATCCTTAATTTGATCAAGTATGCTTTTGTTCTTTTTCTTGGCTCTAAATAAATCCTTAGTGAGGCTAGAAATCATGGAAACTATTTTACTAGGTGAGAGATATGTTACCATAGTTTCCATGTCCTCTTCTTCGGATGAGGATGTAGAGGAGGCTCCCCCTTCACTTGAGCTCTCCTCACTTGAGCTTGCTTCTTCATTTTTGGAGGAGGAGAAATCTAGGTCGTCAAAGGCCATTAGGGCAAAGTTGGAGTAGACATGTTCTTCCTCTTCGGATGATGATGAGGAAGAAGGATCATCCCATGTCTTTGCTTTGAATGCCTTGGCCTTCCCTTTTTCTTTGGCCTTCTTTTCTTCTTCCTTTTTCTTCTTTTCTTCCTTCTTTCTCTTCTCCTCCTTGCTTTTGTTCAAGAGGGGACAATTGTCCCTTATGAGTCCCTCTCCTTGGCAATTATAGCAAATCACCTTCCCCCTTGGTCTTCTTCTCCTATCATTAGATTTATTAAATTGAAAAACTTTTAATGCATGCCTTACCCTCCTTACAATATAGGCTTCTTCTGTGCTATCCATGGAGGAGGAGGAGGATGCTTCATCGGAGGAGGAGGGGATCTCCATCTTCTTCTTCCCCTTGTTGGCCAAAAGTGCTACTCCTCTTGAAGGTTGAAAATTTGGCTCTTCTATTATTCCTTCAAGTCTTGTTTAATGGAGCTCCATTGTTGAAAAGAACTCCTCCAAGGTGCTCACTTCTAAGTTCTTTGACATGTAGAAGGAGTCCACCATTGAGCTCCATTTTGATGACTGGGGAAAAGCATCAATTGCTTTCATGAGCATGTCCCGGTTGGAGAGCTTTTCACCTACACTTGTTAGTCCAATCAAAATTTCTTTAAACCTAGAATGCAATGATGTTACCTTTTCTCCCTTTTCTAATTTGATGTTTGATAGTTAGGAGCGGAGGAGGTCTCTTCTTGCAAGCTTATCCTCCGAGGTACCTTCATAAAGCTCTACTAGCTTCTCCCACATCTCCTTTGCACTAGAGCATTCCCCTATCCTATTCACCTCTTGGCCTTTGAATTTGCCAAATACTCCTCTCTTTGTCTTTTACTCCATCTTGATTTCTCCAATAGCTCTCCTTCTTCATTCCTAGGCATCTTGAAACCATTTTCCATAATTAATAAAACTTCAAAGTTGGTTTCGAAAAATACCTCCATTCTCTTTTTCCACCAAGAGAATTCCCCCTCAAACTTTGGCGGATGAATATTAGAGCCGACCATTCTTGAATGTGCTTGTTGTGGCGGTTAGTCCTCGACAAGCTTTCCTTGGCTTTGATACCACTTGTAGGGGATCGATCGGCCGACTAGAGAGGGGTGAATAGCCCTCTTTCGTATGGTGGTGGAATTTGCTCGTCTACACAATTGTTAGCGCAAGCGGAATACTAATAAAGACAAGCAAATAAACAATAAAGAATAGAAACAATGCTAACACCGAAATATAACGTGGTTCATGGCTACGCCGCTAATCCACAATCCAATTAGTTCCCGGTGAATCACTCCGCAACCAAATCACTATCGGTCTCTCCTTTGCACTGAGCTAGGTGGAGGTAACCCTTACAACTCAAAGACACTCCTTCTTTTACAATAGATGTGAAAGAAAACTAAGAGAAGGAATTTGAATCTTGTAGAGCACTTGGATGGTCACTTAGAGCATAAGCATTAGGCATCCACAAGCTCACACCCTCTCTTTTTATAGAGAGGGCTGATTTCTTCCCGTTGGCCGCCACGATCATGATCGCCGCTTGGCGATCATGCCGCCACTTCACCGACCTCGAACACGTCGGATCCCGACCGTTGTAGTCCAACGGAACACTTGGCGGCGATCGATGGATCCATCGATCATCACGCTTTCAAGTCAATCGCTACGGCCACGAGTGGTTCTGCCCAAACCCTCTTGACCGATCATTGCTGCCCGATCGACTATTGGTCTTGGCAGTTGACTTCCGCCATATGACAGTCGATTGTTGGGCCAAAATCCACTCAGTCGGATACCAGTCAAACCGCGTTCGACTCAGAGTAGTCGATTGCCATTTCATGGCAGTTGACTGATGTCGGGAAAACTCATCCGACACTTAGCCATTCGGCCAAGTTCACCTAATGAGCTACTTACAATTCACTCATTCTCTCATCTCACTCGAAGTCCCTCGCTGAAGCTCTCTTCGTTCGCGGCCACGTCCCTTGGCAGCATCAGGCGCACGACTCTGCAATGCTCCTTCGCGTCTCTTGCCTTCGAAGTCTGCTTCCTTGGCTTCGCTTCAAGTCATCTCATCCGACGGTCCCTCGGCAACATCAAGTGCACGAATCTGCAATGCTCATTCTCCGACTCAAGCACGAGGTTGTGAGTGGTGAACCCGCCAAGGCTCCATGTGCGAATTACTAAGTCCTGCAAGACTCCAACGCACATATCAAAATACAATAACAACCTAACTTAAACCCTTTGCCACACACATCAAAACCAAATTACGGCAAGAGATTGCCCTAACACGTTTAAGTTAGGTAAAACCAATTACATAAAATCATAAGGCAAGAAAACATGTAAATAATATGAGTATGAAAACTCCCCCTTAAACATGCAACTCCCCCTTAAGACATGCTAAATTTTCCCTTTTAGCATGATTAACTTAAACATATCAATTCTTCCCCTTTGACACCATTAAAAACATTATCTAAATGTCATAATCCAAGGCATCAAAGTCTTGTTGGTGCAATCGGCCCAGGTCACGATTGACCAGGACTCGAGCTTGGCTCGAGAGATGTTTTGATGTTTCGACAAAAACATATGACAATGTAATTGTCATGGAAAGTCCAAGTGGGACACTTGGCATTTGGGAAAGTCCAAGCATGGGTCTTGGCAAAGAAAAGTCCAAGCATGGGTCTTGGCATGGAAAGTCCAACATGGGTTGGCAAGGGAAAGTCCAAGCTTGATTCTTGGCATTTGGAAAGTCCAAGGGGTTTGATATTAGCGGCGTAAAGTCCAAGGGTGAAGTCTTGGCAGCATAAGTCCAATGGTTGGCGGCATAAAGTCCAAGCAGAGTCTTGGCGGCATAAGTCTAATGTGCCTTGGCGGTGTAGACACCGTTAGCATGACATAGCCGATGGAAGCACCTGAAGGCTAGCGCGATGGATGAACAAGTCATGGATGACTTGGAGGGATTGGATAGGCGTGAGACTGATGGAGGTGGCTAGAAGGCTTAGGTCTAGGGTAAGGGTGGTCTAGCAAGTATGGGGGAACAATACTTGGGCTAAAACCTCATGTTTGAGATGTGCCAGTCGACTGGTGCCATGTGGCAGTCCACGAACCTGTCTCGTATCCACGTCCTGCAAATATCATCAATTACAATTTAGTGCAAACATACAACAAAATACAAATTAACTACTATGTATTCCCCATATCCATATCCCTTATCAAATACGTGGTATAACTCCCATTTTGTAGTCGAGATTAAAGCATCACACAGCTCGATCGACAACCGACATTTCACAATAATTTTAGGTCTTGAATAACCTCAACCAAGCCTAAATAGTTGTCTTTAAATGGTGCATAACCACCCATAATTATGACAAATCAGGGATATAACCACCCTAATTGACACACCTCATTCCACCCCCGACCCTTTCTCACTTAGCCATAGCCGAGCAAACCCCAGAACCAACCATTTACAACCCCTTTGTGGCCCAGAACAATCAGATTGATAGCCGCACAGTCGACAATTCCTTGCTCACAGATGCACATCCATTCACATCTCACTCATATAGCCTTTTTACACTCAATTCCAGCCAACACCATCGAGATGAATTCCATCCCATAGCTCAAACAAGTCTAGGACAGTACCATTCTTCACAGTCAGCCCAAAAACTCCCACTCACAGCTGTCCTAACCAACCAAAACCCTTGTGTTGGAACGTCGGTGGCTGGCTAGAGGGGGGGGGGGGTGAAAAGCCCTCAATTGTCATACGGTGGAATTCATTAGTTGATTCCTTGTCTACAAACAATATTAGCGCAACGAAAACAAAAACCAGATAAGAAATTAAGACAAAGTAAAGAAAGAATAGATGCAAACGCTAACACCGCGATGTAACGTGGTTCACGGCCCTTGCCGCTAATCCATGACCGATTCGTCCAAGGTGAATCACGCCTACACAATTCCACTAATCTCTCCTTTGCACAAAGCTAGGTGGGGGTAACCTTTCTTACACAAGATCTCTCCTCTTACAATATAATAGAAATAAGCTCAAGGAAGAGGATTGAAAATGTTTGGGCACTTGAGAAGATGTTTAGAGTAGAAGCATTAGGCTCCCAAAGTGTCTAAAGGCCCCATTTTATAGAGAAGAACTCATTCTTCCCATTGGGAACCTGACAGTCGACTGATGACCCGATCAGTCGACTGCTCCTATAGCCGTTGCCCAATAACGGCTTCTTCCACGTTGGATTTCATCCAATGTCTCCCACATCAGTCGACTGATCATCCCATCGCCGATTGGTGATGGAACTAATCGAGTGCGGCGAGCACTGATCGATCAACATTCTGCTCGAAACCCTTACGATCGATCATCACGCCATCGCTAGCCGATTAATCGGTTCGGCGATACCAATCGCCAACCCTTGGCGATCCAATCGCTAGGACACAAACCTAACTCGAATACCAGTCGAGTCACAGTCGACTTGGAGCAATCGACTGCCATGTCATGGCAGTCGACTGATGTCGGGAAATCCCATCCCACACTTAGCCAAATGGCCAAGTTTCACCTACGATCTACCCCGTCCCGGGTTACAATCGCTCACTCTCATTCCCTTGGAGTCCCTCGCCTTCGAAGTGGTCTTCGTCCGGCCATGTCCCTCGGATGCGCCAAGTGCATGGCTTCGCAGCGCCATCCTTCACGTCTCGCCCTGAAGTCTACTTCCTCTGGCTTCACTCCAATGCTCCTCGTCCGACAGTCCCTCGGATGCACCAAGTGCATGGCTTCCATAATGCATCTTTAACCGACTCAAGGATCGAGTCATGAGAGATGAAACTTGCCAATGCTCCATATGCAAATTACTAAGTCCTGTACGACTTCAACCCACATATCAAATCCATATCAAACCTAACTTAAACCCTTTGCCACACACATCAAAACCATATCACTGGATTGATTGCCCTAACAATCTCCCCTTTTTTGATGTGTGGCAATCCGTTTAAGTTAGGTAAAAACAATTACATAAAATCATAAGGCAAGAAAGCATGTAAATAATATGAGTATGAAAACTCCCCCTTAAACATGCAACTCCCCCTTAAGACATGCTAAAATTTCCCTTTTAGCATGATTAACTTAAACTTATCAATTCTCCTCCTTTGACACCATTACAAACATTATCTAAATGTCATAATCCAAGGCATCAAAGTCTTGTTGGTGCAATCGGCCCAGGTCACGATTGACCAGGACTCGAGCTTGGCTCGAGAGATGTTTTGATGTTTCGACAAAAACATATGGCAATGTAATTGTCATGGAAAGTCCAAGTGAGACACTTAACATTTGGGAAAGTCCAAGCATGAGTCTTGGCAATGTAAAGTCCAAGCCTGGGTCTTGGCAAAGAAAAGTCCAAGCATGGGTCTTGGCATGGAAAGTCCAACATGGGTTGGCAAGGGAAAGTCCAAGCTTGAGTCTTGGCATTTGGAAAGTCCAAGGGGTTGATATTGGTAGTGTAAAGTCCAAGGGTGAAGTCTTGCTAGCATAAGTTCAATAGTTGGCAGCATAAAGTCCAAGCGGAGTCTTGGCGGTGTAAGTCCAATGTGCCTTGGCGGTATAGACACCGTTAGCATGACATAGCCGATGGAAGCACCTGAAGGCTAGCGCGATGGATGAACAAGTCATGGATGACTTGGAGGGATCTAAGAGGCGTGAGGCTGATGGAGGTAGCTAGAAGGCTTAGGTATAGGCTAAGGGTGGTCTAGCAAGTATGGGGGAACCATACTTGGGCTAAAACCTTATGTTTGAGGTGTGCCAGTCGACTGGTGTCATGTGGCATTCGACTGGTAAGAGTCAACTAGGGTTTGACTATAGAAATTGTCCTAGCAGTCGACTGCCATAGGTGGACAGTCGACTGATTGGTCAAGCAGTCGATTGATCTTGTTATCAGTCGACTGGTGCTCGAGAAATCGAGAACAGAATGGAGTCTCACTCGACCACTGCGGTCAGCAATCGAGTGATGGCTTGATTAGTCGACTGATGGTCATAATCAGTCGACTGATGATGGATCCGTTGGATTTTTCCAGCGTGGATCTAGCTGTTGTCTCACGACAACAGTGGCATTAGTCGACTGATGGTCCCGAGCAGTCGACTGATCGACTTTTTCCAGCACATGTTGAAGCTTTAAATGAAGCTCATGAAGGAGAAAAAAAGCAGCATTTCTTGAGGGCTTTTGGGGCGATATGCTGCTGCAAATCAGGGTCTCCAAGTTCGTTTCAAGCAACCAAGCAATCAAGCATTCAAAGAGAAATTGTAAAGTAGTTTTCTTTACTTGCATTATATTTCACTATTGTAATTGCTTGTATCTATTTCTTATTGTTGATAGAATAGTTTGTATGAGGTTTCTCCGCCTTCGACTTGTGTCGAGAAGGAGTATTTGTGGTTAGTGGTTGCGTGTGCATCACTAGAGCTCGTAGAGCTCGATCCGTGGAGTAGGAACCTTGAGGTTTCGAACCACGTTATATGATTGTGTTCTTGTTGTGTTTGTCTTGTTTTCGTTATTGTTTTATTATCTTTGTTTCCGCTGCGCTAATGAAAATTATAGACAAGCACGCAAATGATTTCCATCGACGCATAGCATGATGCTATTCACCCCCTCTAGCATTCAAATGATCCCCTACAAGTGGTATCAGAGCAAGGCTGCTCTTGAAGTTTAACATCTAAGGGAGCATGCTAGAGGGTGAAGATGGAAGTCTAAGGACAACTAGGATGGGACATCAACACACCGGTGCCCTACACCTTATACGGACGAGAAGGCTTCAATTCTTGGAAGAGGAGAATTGAAGATTTTATTATAATGAGAGATTTTGAGGAATGGTCTATTTTGATGGATGGATTCGAATATCCAAAAGGACCAAAGGGTAGTTTCCTCAAGAAGAAGAAATGGAGTGAAGATCAAATCCAAGCCTTCAAGAAAAACATGATGGTTGTAAAGTTTATTTTTGATTTGATCCCTAACGATATTGTGTGTATGTTAGGGGATTATATGGATGCTAAGGATTTATGGAGCCAAGTGGCAAAGCTCCATGAAAATTCATCATCGGTTCAAGAAGAAGAGGAGTGCTCACCCTTTCAAGCTCAAGCAAGTACATCTTCATCTAAAGAGCTTGAGGATTTAGAAGTTAAGGGGAAATCAATTTCCGGATCGGTGGAAGAAGTGGAAGAAGCATCCACTTCTAGGATTGAGGAGGAGAGACCATCCTCAACACCGGAGCAAGAGCAAGAAGTCGCTTCAACCTCCGGAAGAAGTGAAGAAGCAACTCCGGTGCCTACAACCGGACTAGATAACTCAAGCAATTTAGTTAATGATAAAAATCATATAATTTGTTTTGAGTGTAGGGAAAGTGGACACTACAAAAGTAAGTGTCCAAAAAGAATCGAGAAAGCTCCACCGGCTCCAAAGGTCAAAGATGTCGATCCCTCAACTATCAAAAGCAAGGAGCAAGTCATTTGCTTCAAATGCCGGCTACCAGGACATTATTGGAGTCAATGCCCAAGGGGGAAGAAAAAGGGTCAAGAAGGACCACCACAAGTAGGGGGAGCTTCCAAAGCTAACCCTAAGGTATTTTTAAATAAAGCTACTTATTCAAATAATGTCAAAAAGTATGCTAGAAATAATTTTAGCAATCTTTCTATTTATCAAAAAGAGTGTGCTAGAAATAGAGAATATTGCTTGGGAGCTAAGAAAGTCAACCTTAGGAAGAAGGAGAAATTTGGTACTAATGTCCCTAGAAATATTTTACCTAAGGACAACTCTAGGGCAAATAATTCTAGACAAATCCTACCTAGGGAAACCATTAGAAAGGTACAAGAGCATCTAGGTCTCAACCCTAAATGGACTAGGCATATGCCTAGGAAGAACATTGCCCAAAGACCAAATCAAAATTCTAAAATTGGGCAATTAGAGGTTGAAAACCAAGCCTTGAGGTCAAGGCTTGAGAAATTAGAAAAGACCCTCAAGAAGATACAAAATCAATTTCAAAGGTCAAATAGTCAAAGTCAAGGGTCTAGGACTCAAAGTCAACACCTAGGGCCTAAGAGACAAAAGTCAACCAAGGGCAAGCAAGGTTTGGGTCACAAACATAAGCCTAAGGTGGCTTATCATAGTGTTCCATTTGATTATGGAACACAAACTAGGTCTAGGAATACCAAGGTCAATAGGGAAGTCATCCCTAGAGTTGACCAAGGTATGTGTCTAGTGGCTAGGGTTTCAAGGAAACCTAGGGTGGCCACTAAGAAGGTTGCAAGGGGAGTTACCCCCAGAGTCAACCTAGGTAAGACCACAATGACCAAGGCTAACAAGCCTAGGAGGGTCATTAGGAGGGTATCTAGGGAGGTCATCCCTAAGGAATACCTAGTTAACCCTAGGAGCTCAAATAAGTTTTGGGTTCCTAAGAGCGTGATTGATTCACGCTAAATAGGTTTAGGGTGTGCCAACCTTGATTGGATGAGTAGTTAACTCAACCATGGTAAAGGTGACACTTTAGGCAATTTTCAAGGTTATGGGTACCTTGGAAATAAGTTTGATTTTTAATCCTAAAAGATTTTAGGATGTGCCAATACATTTTTGGAATTATGAAAAATCAATTAAATTGACACAATTTAGGTTTAGAGGTTAGTGTGCCATTTTGGGTTTTTGGCACACTAGGGAGAAAAGTGATAATATGGCAAAATATATTTAATTATATCAAATGACAACTAATATTAAAATTTAGGTATTGTTATACCTATACTTTTTATATGTCATGCTTTGTTTGCCATATAACATGCCATGACATCATGTTTATTTTTATCATTTATATGTCATGATCATGTTTAGGATTAAGGATTAAATGTCATGTGTTTTTAGATTTCATCTTATGCCATGACATCATGATTATGAGCATATGCTTATTTATATCATCATTAATGCCATAATCTTTCATGCATTTGATTAAAATTGAATTAAGGGCAATGACATGACTTGGAGTCCCATTTATAAGAGAACAAGTAGAGTTGCCTTTGAAAAATGCATGAAACCCTAGTTTAGGAAGAACAAAACCCACATCTCACATTACATTGACATGTATGTGTATTTATACACCCTAGATACATGTGAGATGCTAGGATATGAGTTAAGTTCAAGGTGCATAGTTTTTGCATCTAGATGAACTAAAACTCATCTTATCTTAATTGTGGATCATTGGGAAAGCTTGTGTACAAGTCATGTACATTGAGCCCAAGGGATATGATCCAAAATAAGGTTTTGAAAACATTTTAAAATCATTTTGAAAAACCTTGGTGAAGTCTATCTTTTGATAGCAATCACCATTGATGAGATTGATACAAAGTGAGCTAAACCTTTGAAGTTTTTTTTCACTTTTGGATTTTGTATCAATTTACTATTTTATGGGTAAAATATTTTTTTATTATTTTTCACCCATTGTATGTGTCATAAGTATTATACGTATAAAATTTCATGATTTTTTGATATACATAGAATTACTTATGAATTTCTGAATTTCGTTTCTGATAATTGAAATTTTGATATTTCAGTTATCAGTCGACTGCCCTAGGTGGTAGTCGACTGATGAGAGTGGCATTATAAAGGGTGTTCAGCTGCGGTTAAGGTCCCTAACCACTTCTAACCCTAGGATATGCTTTGGGAAGCATTATAAAGGGTGAAAAATCATTGGATATGGATTAGGAGAGGTGTTAGGTTGATGTATCAAATTTTAAGGGTGGAAGAGTTCATGTTTGAACTTTGAACCTTATTTTTGATGGTTTAGAGTTCCTATTGGCTTAGGGACTTCCCAAGGACATTGTTGGTGCAATGATAAAGGGGGAGCAAGCCTTTAGGGGGAGGTATCCATCTTGGATGATGGATGTGTTTTTCTTCTTGAAGGGGAGAAGTGATGGGGAGAATGTCATCAATTGGGAAAATTTTTGGGATTTTGAGAGACCCAATATGGAAATTGGGAGAGTGTATAGGATTGCCTTTCTTGAGTGATATGAGACTTATCACTAGGAAGATGGTTGGCATCCTAGGTATTTTTGGACCAAGGGGGAGATTGTAAGATCTCATTGGGACATGAGACATTGACCACCTTGGAGAAGACCTTTTTGATGTTAGTCAAAAAGGGGGAGAATGTTTGGGAGAGAATGTTTTGGAAAATGTTTGTAATTACCAATTTGGGATAATAAGGAGTTTTTGAGTTAGATGGTCTAACTCAAATGGTTTGTTTAGTTTTTGTCAAACATCAAAAAGGGGGAGATTGTTGGTGCAATCGACCCAGGTCACGATTGACCAGGACTCGAGCTTAGCTCGAGAGATGTTTTGATGTTTCGACAAAAACATATGACAATGTAATTGTCATGGAAAGTCCAAGTGGGACACTTGGCATTTGGGAAAGTCCAAGCATGAGTCTTGGCAATGTAAAGTCCAAGCCTGGGTCTTGGCAAAGAAAAGTCCAAGCATGGGTCTTGGCAAGGAAAGTTCAACATGGGTTGGCAAGGGAAAGTCCAAGCTTGAGTCTTGGCATTTGAAAAGTCCAAGGGGTTTGATATTGGCGGCGTAAAGTCCAAGGGTAAAGTCTTGGCAGCATAAGTCCAATGGTTGGCGGCGTAAAGTCCAAGCGGAGTCTTGGCGGCATAAGTCCAATGTTTCTTGGCGGTGTAGACACCGTTAGCATGACATAGCCGATGGAAGCACCTGAAGGCTAGCGCGATGGATGAACAAGTCATGAATGACTTGGAGGGATCCGAGAGGCGTGAGGCTGATGGAGGTGGCTAGAAGGCTTAGGTCTAGGCTAAGGGTGGTCTAGCAAGTATGGGGGAACCATACTTGGGCTAAAACCTCATGTTTGAGGTGTGCCAGTCGACTGGTGTCATGTGGCAGTCGACTGGTAAGAGTCAACTAGGGTTTGACTGTGGGAATTGCCCTAGCGATCGTCATAGGTGGATGATGATCGATTGGTCAAGCGATCGATCTTGTGATCGATTGGTGGTGCTCGAGAAATCGAGCACAGAATGGAGTCTCACTCGACCGCTGCAGTCAGTAGTCGAGTGATGGCTTGATCAGTCGACTGATGGTCATAATCAGTTGACTGATGATGGATCCGTTGGATTTTTTCAGCGTGGATCTAGCCGTTGTCTCACGACAACAGTGGCATCAGTCGACTGATGGTCCTGAGCAGTCGACTGATCGAATTTTTCCAGCACAGGTTGAAGCTTTAAATGGTGCTCGTGAAGGAGAAAAAAAACAACGTTTCTTGAGGGCTTTTGGGGCGATTTGCTACTACAAATTAGGGTCTCCAAGTTCGTTTCATGTAACCAAGCGATCAAGCATTCAAAGAGCAATTGTAAAGTAGTTTTCTTTACTTGCATTGTATTTCACTATTGTAATTGCTTGTATCTATTTCTTATTGTTGTAAGAATAGTTTGTACAAAGTTTCTCCGCCTCCGACTTGTGTCGAGAAGGAGTATTTGTGGTTAGTGGTTGCGTGTGCATCACTAGAGCTCGTAGAGCTCGATCCGTGGAGTAGGAACCTTGAGGTTCCGAACCATGTTATATGATTGTGTTCTTGTTGTGTTTGTCTTGTTTTCGTTATTGCTTTATTATCTTTGTTTCCGCTGCACTAACGTAAATTGTAGACAAGCACGCGAACGATTTCCATCGACGCATAGCACGACGCTATTCACCCCCTCTAGCGTTCAAACGATCCCCTACAAGTCTAAGGGTCAAAAAACCATCAAAACAGCCTGAAAACACTGAAATCAGGTTGTGAACAGTGCCACCAGTCGACTGAATCAGACATCAGTCGACTGGCTCGCTAGTTTCAGCAATTTCTGATTTTTGGACCAAAATTCAGAAATGCACCAGAAATTCCAAAAAATTTGAAAAATTGTGAAATTTTGAAAACACATTTTTTTAAAGTCTTTTATTAGTGAAAAATGAGTTTTCCTAAAAATTACTTATATTTTCAATGATTTGCCAAAAATCCAAAAGTTTCAAAAACAACTAGTATTTGATCAAGTTTGTATCAATTTTAACACCTAGTTTTGCTTTAGATTGTTTCAAAACATGAAAACATAGATTTTAAAGTAAGGAATGGTTTTGAAAACATATGAAATATCAACCATGATCTTTGGGCAATATGTCTATGAATTAAACATAAGCCTTCCCCATGATTGGTCTATTATTATTATTTTGATACTTTAAATGACCATCTAAATGTCATAGGCATTAGTGGACCATTAGTATCATCCTAACATCTCACCCATGCTAAGTTTTCAATCAAGGTTATCCTTATGGTGAGTGTGAGATGTTCCTAACGGTATTTATATACTTAACCTTCAAATTCATGCAATTCTACACAAGGTTAAGTGTCATCCTAAAAACCAAATTATGAACATGCATCAAGAATTATCAATCATGATCTTAAATTATCAATCATTGCATATCATGATTATAAATTATAAAATTAAGCATGAATCATGATTCAAACATTCAATTTATGGCTTATGCATTAACATCACCCAACACTATTTAAAAATTTATAACTCATACCATCCTAAGTCAACCAAAAATATGATATAAGTAAAATCCTCATGGTTGACTATCCTAGGGTTTTCTTAACCCTTAAGGATGGATTTAGGAACCCAATACAAGTTCTTTCCTATAGGGTTCACTAAAGATTCCTTAGGGATCCATTTTCTATCTATTGTTTTATTTTTTGCTTGACCCCTAGCAATTAGGCAATGATAGGCCTTCTCATTTTTGTTTCCTTTGTAACCTAGGCCTTTATTATTAAAGCTTTCCCTTTGGCTCCCTATTATCATGTTCAATGTGTTGGAGCCTATTGTGAATTTTTCTAAGGCTTTAGTTAGGTGATCTACCTTTTCCCTTAAAGCCTTATTTTTCTCAATGCATGCATCATTCACATGAAAAGGAATATAATCATTAACATTAACGCATGCATTTTCTAGTTTTTCCTCTAGGGCCTTAATTTGATCGAGCATACTCTTATTTTTCTTTTTAGCCCTAAACAAATCCCTAGTTAAGCTAGAAATCATGGCAACTACTTCTTGAGTGGGCAGGTGTTTTACCATAGTTACCATGTCTTCTTTTTCGGATGATGAGGATGATGATGAGCCTCCCCCTTCACTTGAGCTCTCCTCACTTGAGCTTGTTTCTTCTTTTTCGGAGGAAGTAGTATCCACATCTTCTATTGCCATTAGAGCTAGATTTGTGACAAAGGCATTCTCTTCCTCCGATGATGATGATGATGAAGGATCATCCCATGTCCTTGCTTTGAGTGCTTTGGCCTTCTTCTCCTTTTCTTTTTCCTTGGACTTCTTCTCTTCTTTCTTTTTCTTGCTCCCCTTTTCTTTTCTTCTTTTCTTCTTCTTTGTTCCTTTCTCTTGTTCAAGAGGGGACAATCATCTCTCATGTGTCCCTCTTGTTGGCAATTATAGCAAATGAACTTCCTCTTGTGCCTTCTCCTATCATAAGATTTATTAAATTTTAAATTTATTAAAGCACACCTTACCTTCCTTACCATATAAGCATCTTCATTGCTATTGATGGAGGATGAGGAGGATGCTTCATCAGAGGAGGAAGGTGGTGTCTCCTTCTTCTTCTTCTTCCCCTTTTCGGCTATCAAGGCTACTCCTCTTGATGGTTAAATTCTTGGCTCTTCTATTACTCCTTCAAGCCTCGTTTCATGGAGCTCCATGGTTGAGAAGAACTCCTCTAAGGTGCTAACTTCTAGGTTCTTTGAGATGTAGGAGTCTACCATTGAGCTCCATTTCGATGACCGGGGAAAGGTGTCGATTGCTTTCATAATCATATCCCGGTTCAAAAGTTTTTCTCCTACACTCGTTAGTCCATTTAAAATTTCTTTAAAATGAGAGTGTAATGAGGTTACCTTTTCTCCCTTTTCAAGTTTGATATTAGTTAGTTGGGAGCGGAGGAGGTCTCTTCTTGCAAGCTTTGCCTCCGAGGTGTCTTCATGAAGCTCTATCAATCTCTCCCACATCTCTTTGGCGCTCGTACACTCCCCTATCCGATTGATTTCTTGTTGAGGGAGTACATTGTAGAGATGATGTTTGGCTTTTGAGTTTCCCAAGTACTCCTCCCATTGCTTTTTGGTCCATCTTGTCTTCTCTATATGCTCCTCATCTTCATCCCTAGGTATCTCGAAACCATTTTCCATTATCAATAAAATTTCAAAGTCGGTTTTGAAAAATACCTCCATTCACTTTTTCCACCAAGCGAATTCCCCCTCGAACATTGGCGGATGAATATTTGAGCCGACCATCCTTGATGTAGTGCTTGTTGCGGTGGTGAGTCCGTTGACAAGCGACCTTGCTCTGATACCACTTGTTAGAACGTCGGTGGCTGACTAGAGGGGGGTGAATAGCCCTCAATCGTCGTACGGTGCAATTCGTTAGTTGATTAATTGTCTACAAACAATATTAGCGCAACGGAAACAAAAACTAGACAAGAAATTAAGACAAAGTAAAGAAAGAATAGATGCAAACACTAACACCGCGATATAACATGGTTCACGCCCCTTGCCACTAATCCACGATCGATTCGTCCAAGGTGAATCACACCTACACAATTCCACTAATCTCTCCTTTGCAAAAAGCTAGGTGGAGGTAACTTTTCTTACACAAGATCTCTCCTCTTACAATATAATAGAAATAAGCTCAAGGAAGAGGATTGAAAATGTTTGGGCACTTGAGAAGATGTTTAGAGTAGAAGCATTAGGCTCCCCAAGTGTCCAAAGGCCCCATTTTATAGAGAAGAACTCATTCTTCCCATTGGGCGCCTGACAGTCGACTGATGCCCCGATCAGTCGACTGCTCCTATAGTCGTTGCCCAATAATAGCTTCTTCCACATTGGATTTCATCCAACGGCTCCCACATTAGTTGACTGATCATCCCATCAGTCGACTGATAGAGCTAACAGTCGAGTGTCGGAATCGAGCACTCGACTGATCAACATTTTATTCCTGAAACCCTTGCGATCAGTCGACTACTGCCATCAGCAGTCGACTGATGGTTTCGGTAGTCGACTGCCAACCCTTGGCAGTCGACTGCTAGGACACAAACCTGACTCGAACACAAGTTGAGTCACAGTCGACTTGGAGCAGTCGACTACCATGTCAAGGCAGTCGACTGATGTCGGGAAATCCCATCCCACACTTAGCCAAATGACTAAGTTTCACCTACGATCTACCCCGTCCCGGGTTACAATCGCTCACTCTCATTCCCTTGGAGTCCCTTGCCTTCGAAGTTGTCTTCGTCTGGTCACGTCCCTCGGATGCGCCAAGCGCACGACTTTGCAGTGCCATCCTTCGTGTCTCGCCCTGAAGTCTACTTCCTCCGGCGTCACTCCAATGCTCCTCGTCCGACGGTCCCTCGGATACACCAAGCGCATGGCTTTCTCAATGTATCTTTCACCGATTCATGAGAGGTGAAACTCAACAATGCTCCATGTGCGAATTACTAAGTCATGCACGACTTCAATGCACATATCAAATCCATATCAAACCTAACTTAAACCCTTTGCCACACACATCAAAACAATATCACTAGGTTGATTGCCCTAACACCTTGCTCCTAGCCAACTCCATCCCTCTGATCACAACACGGTGGCAATCAACCGAAACACACCAACGACGATGAAAGACAAGAGATAGTCCAAGATATATCTGCCCCTGAGATACACCGATGATGTTCCTCCCCTAATTCTTTGTTCACCAGCACCACCGACACTCACAATCACTGCCTAAACAATGGGTTATGATCAGCGAGGGAACAACCACAACAGACAGAAAGTAAAAGGAAACTGTGAGATTTACCAACGATTTCAACTCCACCGGCACCTCTCCTCCCCCAATTGCTCTGTTTGCCGCAACAGCTCCACCTCTGGTCGGAACGACCAACCACATGCCGTCATCTTGCTGCTTCTCATGAGAAACAGCAAGCTGTGATGAAAAGATCAACTGAAACCATTGAGGAATCGTGCCCTTCCTTGCTCTGGCGACAATCAGCAGAAAACCCCCAAATCGGCAGCTCACCGTCGAAACATCGCCGATTCAAGCTCCCCCCGCCACTCGCTCGCCCTCTACTCCTGCTCGCTCTCTGCCCTTGCTCGTCCATAGAGCCCAACGTGGATGGTCCATCCACTGCCGCTCGCCGCGAGGAAGGGAAGAATGCTTGATCATCGTGCGTTTCAGAGAGGAAGAGAGCTCGCGGAGAAGCAATGAAATCGTAGCTGGGAAAAGGAGAAATGTCGGGGATTTAAGGCGATGACAGAGAGTGGTTGTGCATTACACGAATGAAGCGGTCGGGTCCAATTAAAATAGGTCGGGTCCAACAGATCGGGTCAAGTCCAATCCTATACGCATATTAAATCTTTCTCCAAATATCATAGAAATTTCCATTTAAGTCCAGGAAAATTTTTAAAAATTCCTAGAAAATTCCATAGCGTATTATCCTAATTAACAAGCATTATTTTTTTTTTATTAATTTTATTTTTTTTCTTGTATTTTACAATTATGCCATACGTGTCGTGACATGTAGATGTATGTCATGTGTGTCATACCGTGTAGATAATAGTTATTTGCATGCAAAGAGGATGAGACCTTAAATCCCTTATACAATATTAAATCCTACACCTTCCATTAATATGGTTGGAACTAGAGTTCCGTTTCTTGTTTGGGTTGTTGGACTCTCTCCAAGTCCGGCTCGAACCTGAACATGTTCAAACCATTGGAATAGTTTATTACTAATATGGTAAGAGTCAGAGGTCAATCGTTAGTTTGGGTTGTTGGACTCTCTCCAAGCCTGGCTAATTGGTTGAATGCTCTCTAACCATATTAAAATTATTTCGCGATTAATGGGTCGGCTTTAACTTGGATCATCGGTTTGTTGGACTCTCTCCAAGGTCGATGTGAAGGGAGGTGAAGTTGGGTGCTATGCATATGATGCATACTTGTTAATGAGTTAATAACCCGATGTATGTGTGAACATTCAATTAGTTGATAGAACATTGTGATAGTTGTATATATGTGATATGCAATTGGTATACTTGATACCTACCATCGTAGCTAAGAATGACTTGTTGGACTCTCTCCAAGGTCGTTCTTATCTATGTTGGATATCAACCCATTCGGAGATGGACCTACGATCTCCCGAATTGATTTTGAGGGTTTTGATTTCGAAAAATGAATGGGATTTATAGATGTATGTTGATGCATTTTAAAATCATTTTCTCATATATGCTCGATTTGTATTTCTAGGTTAATCGCTTAACCATGACGTCTTTGAATTTGCACTCTATTTTAGATTTGAATAAATTGACTGGGCTGAACTTCTTGGACTGGCTTAGAAACTTGAGAATTGTTCTCAAGGATGAAAAGCTTGAGTATGCCCTCGAAGAGCCTCTTCCCACCTGTCCTAAGGATGATGCAACTCCGGACCAATTGTTGGCCTATCAGAAACATGTGACTGATTCTGAGTTGGCGAGTTGCATCATGCTAGCCGCGATGACACTTGAGCTTCAGAAGCAACATGAGCATATGGATGCTAATACCATAGTCTTCCATCTTCATGAGTTATTTGATGAGCAAGCGAGATCCGAAAGATTCGAAGTCTCCAAGCTCCTCTTCACCTCTAAGATGCAAGAGGGTTCATCTGTGGTGCAATTTGTGCTCAAGATGAATGGGTACATGGAGTGGCTGGCTACACTCAGTTTTATGATGGATCATGAGTTAAGTATTGACTTAATTTTGCATTATTTACCCAAGAGTTTCTCACAATTTGTGATGAACTACCGGATGAACAAGATTGAAACCACAATTCCTGAGCTCCTCAATATGCTGAAGACTGTGGAACCTTCTATAAAGCATGAGGATAAGACGACACTGTTAGTTGATTCCTCAAAGAAAGGTTCTAAAAGAAAATCAAAGGAACAGAAAAAGGGGAAGAAGAAGAAGGCAAAGAAGACAGAACCAGCACAAAAGGGGACTAGCCATCATTGTGGCAAGGAGGGCCATTGGTGAAGAAACTACAAGATTTATCTTGAGTCCGTGAAGAAGAAGGCATCCGATGCCCCATCCTCTTCAGGTATCTTCGTTATTGATTGTTATTCTATTTCCTTAGACACTTGGGTATTGGATACTGGGTGTGGCTCACATATATGTAATGACATACAGGGGCTAAGGAATAGGAGAAGACTCGTCAAAGGGGAATCAAATTTGTGAGTTAGCAATGGAGCAAAGGTTGCTGCACTCACCATTAGAACATATTTGTTGAAACTCCCTATAGGACTTGTCTTAGAATTGGACAATTGCTTTTTTGTTCCTTCGTTGATAAAGAACATCATTTCTATTTCTTGTTTGAATAGAAATGGGTACCATTAAACTTTTAGTAACAATTGTTGTTACATAACTTTGAATGGCATTCTTTATGGGACTGGAACTTTAAGCAATGATATTTATACGTTGGACATATCCAGTGACATTTTCAATATCGAAGCGAGCAACAATTGTGCTCGAAAAGATAATCAATTAGCCTCCTACATGTGACATTGTCATCTTGGCCATGTAAGTAAGAAATGCATGTCCGAATTACACTGATGTGGAATTCTGAAATCATTTGAATTTGATTCATTCGATACATGCGAATTATGCTTAAAAGGCAAGATGACTAAGTTACCTTTTAGTAGAAAAGGTGAACCAGTGGGAGAGTTGCTTGGTCTAATACATACTGATGTATGCGGACCTATGTCAACTCAAGCTCTAGGAGGCTATAACTACTTCATTACCTTCGCCGATGATCACTCTCGGTTTGGGTATGTGTTCTTGATGAAACACATGTCTGAAGTCTTTGAAAGGTTTAAAGAATTCAGAAGTGAAGTAGAGAAACAACTTGGCCAGAGTATTAAAATACTTCGATCAAATCGAGGTGGTGAATACATGAGTCAAGAGTTTCTGGATTATCTAAGGGATAATGGTATATTGTCTCAATAGACTCCGCCGTATACACCACAGCTTAATGGTGTATCTGAGAGGCGAAACCGGGTCTTATTAGACATGGTTAGGTCAATGATGAATCATACGAATCTTCCCAAGTCCTTTTGGGGCTATGTGTTGGACTTTCCGAGCCGCAAAAATCGCTTTTTGCGTTGCGGAAACCCTGGAAGTCCAGCCACGGATCTGTGCGAAGATGTATTAAAACTAAAACATGTATGTGTTTACTAAAAACCCTAGATCTACCTTAGATCTAGAAGGTGAGATCATTACCCTCGATGCGACTCCCTTCGCAAATCCCGCTCATCCAAAAGCTTCGCCGAAACTCAAGAGCGTCAAGTGCACACTCCTCTATTGGTATCCACACAAGCAATAGGTGGAGAAAATAAATCTTGAGTGTGCTAGCACTCCTTAGATGCTCACGGCAAGATGAGGAAGAAGAGGGAGAGAGCTTGAGAGGATGATCCAAGGAAGAAGATGAAGTTGTGGTAACTCACACAAAATGAATTTTTTTTCATCTAATGCCAATCAAGTGGCCGACCACTTCATGGAGAGGGGGTTACATGCATGCATGTAACTCCAAGAGCCAATGTCTCTTGGTCTCCCTTATGACGTGGCACCACTTGATAAGTCAATGATGATGTGGAGGATCATCATTGGCCGGCCATGCCAAGTCATCATCATGACATGACATTTGGTCAAGTCAAACTTGACCTTTCATCTTCCTCTCAAGTCAAGTCAAACTTGACCTCTTATCTCCCATGGTTGATCAAATCTAACCACTTGACTCAAGTCAATTTAATTTAATGAACCTTTATTCATTAATTTAAATTTATTTGATGAATCAAATCTAAATTAGACTCATTTAACACTTGAATCAAATTGAGTCCAACTCAATTAGTCTAATTAGGATTACTCTTAATCCAATTTAGTTCATCCCATGAACCTAATCCTCATGGTTCATCATATGAACCTAATCTCCATCTAATTACCCTTATGTGTGTGACCCTATAAGTTCTTGTAACGTTGGCAATGTCCCTAAACCAATTTAGGAACATAAGAATGAGCGGTATCTAGCAACACATCATTGCTACCCAAGTTACAAGAATGTTGAGCTCCAACATCACCTTTGTGACTACTAATTGTGACTCTCACAATATGTCACAATGTCCCTCTATCCTTGACATCTAGATTGACCAATTGAGGCATAAACCGTGTCATCCTCGATACAATCTATATCTTGAACTCCAAGTAGACTCACTCTAATCAAATGAGCTCAATATCTCATATTGACTCATTTGGACATGGTCATGCACTTCGTGGTCTCACTCTATCAAGAATATCGATGTCTCTCCTGTCATATAGGAGGGATAGATCCCATCTATATCACTCACATCCCTCCGCATAATTTTTTACATACCCAGTAATCGCCTTTATAGTCCACCCATTTATGGGTGACGTTTGACGAAGCCAAAGTATGCAACTCCTTATGTAGGGAACCATGGTGACTTCAGGTCTAAGGACTAATAGTCATACTAATAGCCACATGAGAAAGTATATGACACTCATATAACGATCCATGATACTTTCTCATGGCGGGTCATTCAGTATATATTCTCCAATGCATACCCATGTGTCAACTTGATATCTCATATCCATGACTTGTGAGATCAAGTCATCGTGTTGACCTACATGCTAGTCTCTATGCATTAACATTGTCCCTGAATGTTAATACTTGACTAGGAATGATTAAGAGTAGTGTTCTCTATATCATCTCATTATCGATTCAACCAATTGATTGATATAGATAAGAACCTACTACTCAAGGACATTATTATATTTAGTTATTTGACACCAATATAAGTAAATATAACAACCATGCCTTTATAAATAGGAATATGATACAATAAAGTACATACAACAATCATCACATGATTAGCTCTAGGGCTTTCACTAACAATCTCCCACTAGCACTTGTGCCAATCACCGTAGTATCTAATACCCAATGATCTAGTGTGACCATCATGCTTTTTCTGTGCCAAAGCCTTGGTCAAGGGATCTGTGATGTTAGCCTCTGTGGGTACTCTGCAAATCTTCACATATCCTCTATCGATATTCTCTCGAATGAGATGGAAGCGCCGTAGTATGTGTTTGGTCCGCTGGTGTGAGCAAGGTTCCTTAGCCTGTGCAATCGCTCCATTGTTGTCACAATAGAGCTCTATGGGATCTGCTATGCTAGGAACCACCCCAAACTCAGTAATGAACTTACGGATCTAAACTGCCTCCTTTACTGCCTCAGATGCAGCAATATACTCGGCTTCTGTTGTAGAATTAGCAACTGTGTCCTGCTTCGAACTCTTCCAGCTCACAACACCACCATTCAAGCAAAACACGAACCCTGACTGCGATCTATAATCATCCTGGTCAGTTTGGAAGCTAACATTGCTGTAACCCTTTACAGCTAGCTCCTCATCGCCTCCAAATATCAAGAAATATTCTTTAGTCCTTCTCAAGTACTTAAGAACATTCTTGACTGCTATCCAGTGATGCTCACCTGGATCTGACTGGTATCTACTCATCATGCTCAAAGCATACGAGACATCAGGACGAGTACACAGTATGACGTACATGATAGATCCTATAGCAGATGCGTAAGGGATCTTATCCATGCGGTCTCTCTCCTCTCTAGAAGAGGGACTTTGAGTCTTCGAAAGACTCACACCATGTGACATCGGCAGAAGTCCCTTCTTGGAATTCTGCATGGCAAACCGTAGTAATACTGTGTCAATGTATGTACTCTGACTTATGCTAAGCAATCTCTTAGATCTATCTCTATAGATCTTGATGCCTAGAATACATGATGTTTCACCTAAGTTCTTCATTGAGAAGCACGTCCCCAGCCAAGTCTTCACAGACTATAACGAAGGGATCTCATTCCCAATGAGTAGTATGTCATCCACATACAATACAAGGAAGACAACTGTATTCCCATTAACCCTTTTGTAGACACAGGGTTCATCTTCATTCTTGATGAAACCAAACTGTTTGATCGCATCATCGAATCGAAGATTCCAGCTCTGAGAAGCTTGCTTTAGCCCATAAATGGACCTTTGTAGCTTGTATACTTTCTCAGTATGCTGTGGATCTTCAAAACCCTCAGGTTGTGTCATGTACACATCCTCGAGTAAGTTTCCATTCAGAAACAAGGTTTTGACATCCATCTGCTAGATCTCAAAATCGTGGTATGCTGCAATAGCAAGCAAGATCCGAATGGACTTAAACATCGCCACTGGAGAAAAGATTTCATCATAGTCAATACCATGAATTTGCTTGAAACCTTTAGCCACCAATCGACCCTTATAGGTATGCGTAAGTCCATCCATGTCAGTCTTTCTCCTAAAGACCCACTTACACCCATTGGGTTTGACCCCTTCAGGTGGATCAACCAAAGTTCATACTTGGTTGGTGTACATGGATTCCATCTCGGATCTAATGGCCTCTAGCCATTTCTCAGAATCTGGGCTCATCACAGCTTCCTGATAGGAGGTAGGCTCATTCTCAATGAGCATAACGTCATCATGGTCAGACAAGAGAAATGAATATCGCTCAGGCTGACGACGTACCCTATCATACCTGCGAAGAGGTAGGTCTACATGAACAAGTGGTTGTTCCACAACTCTTTGTGCAATAACCTCATCACCCACAACACTTTGTGGTTCCTGTTCAACCTCCATCAAGGCCTCAGTGCTATGGTCCTTATCTTGAATTTCTTCAAGATCGAACGTACTCCCACTAGTTTTTCTAGAAACAAAATCTCTTTCTAGAAAAACCCCAGTCTTTGCCACAAACACTTTGTGCTGACTGAGAATGTAGAAGTAATATCCCTTTGTATCCTTGGGATATCCAACAAAATAGCACCTATCGGATTTGGGTCTCAGTTTGTCTGAGACTTGACATCGAAAGTAAGCCTCACAACCCCAAATCCTCATGAAAGACATCTTGGGATTTCTCCCTGTCCATATCGTATATGGTGTCTTTATCACAGCCTTGGATGGTACACGGTTAAGGGTAAAGGCTGCTGTGTCTAGAGCATATCCCCAAAAGGATATAGGAAGATCTGTGTGACTCATCATAGATCATACCATATCTAATAGGGTACGATTCCTCCTTTCGGATACACCATTCCACTGTGGTGTTCCAGGAGGAGTGAGTTGGGATAGAATCCCACACTCAGCTAGATAGTCACGAAACTCATGGCTAAGGTATTCACCACCTCAATCTGATCGAAGTATCTTAATACTCTTGCCAAGCTGGTTTTGTACTTCATTCTTGAATTCTTTGAACTTTTCAAAAGATTCTGATTTATGTGTCATAAGATACATATAACCATATCTACTGAAGTCATCAGTAAATGCAATGAAGTACCTGTAACCACCTCTAGCTGCAACATTGAAAGGGCCACATACATCACTATGTATAAGTCCTACCAAGTCCGTTTCTCTTTCGCTGTGTCCACTAAAGGGAGTCTTGGTCATCTTGCTTAAAAGGCAAGACTCGCATGTCTCATATGATTCAAAATCAAATGAGTCTAGCAGCCCATCCTTATGGAGCTGAGATAAGCGACTCTCATTTATGTGACCTAAGCGACAATGCCAGAGATAGGTTTGGTTCAACTCATTTGACTTGAACCTTTTGGTACTTATGTTATAGATAGGGCCCTTTAAGTCTAGAAAGTAGAGTCCGTTCATTAGAGGTGCACTACAATAGAACATATCATTTAAATAAACTGAACAATATTTGTTCTTTATTATAAATGTAAATCCTTTCTTGTCCAAACAAGAAACCAAAATTATGTTCTTAGTTAAGGCAGACACATAACAACATTCATCTAATTCTAGTACAAGCCCAGAGGGCAGAGATAGATCATAAGTTCCTACAACAACAGCAGAAACCCTTGCTCCATTGCCTACTCATAGGTCCACCTCGCCCTTTGTCAATGCCCTACTATTTCTCAGTGCCTGCACATTGGTACAAATGTGAGATGCACATCCGGTATCTAATACCCATGATGAAGAAATAGATAGATTGACTTCTATAATATTTATACCTGAAGTAGAAGTCTCACTTCTCTTCTTCTTAAGATCTTCCAGGTATGCCTTGCAGTTGCGCTTCCAGTGTCCAGCTTCCTTGCAGTGGAAGCAAGCCCCTTCCTTGGCCACCCCTCCTTTGGGTTTAAGTTCCTTGGCTTTTCCCTTGGCTTGGGACTTTCCCTTACCTTTAGGCTTGCCCTTGCCTTTCTTCTTTTGCACCATCAAAATGGTGTCAGATTTTCCCTTCTTAAGGTTAAGCTCAGCAGTTCTCAACATACTGAGCATCTCAGGCAGTGGCTTATCAATTTCATTCATGTTATAATTCATGACAAATTGATTGTAGGCTTGTGGAAAAGATTGTAAGATCAGGTCAGTGGAAAGCTCTTGGCCAAGTGGGAATCCTAGCCTTTGTTGGTTTTCTATGTACCCAATCATCTTGAGTACATATGGACCTACGGGAGTCCCATCTTGCATTTTGGACCCCAAACAATGCCTTAGAGACTTCATATCTCTCGTGCCTTGCTTATCCTTGATATAGTTGATGAAGATGTTCAACCATATCATAAGCATTCATGAACTCGTGTTGCTTCTGAAGCTCAGAGTTTATGGTCGTGAGCATTAGACATGACACATCTAATGCATCATCTTGATGCTTCTTGTAAGCATCTTTGTCAGCTTGCGAGGCAGTGGCAGGAGGTGCCTCCGGAATGGGCTGCTCCAGGACGTACAACTTCCTTTCTTGGGTGAGAACAATTCTCAGGTTCCTATACCAATCTAGGAAATTTGCTCCATTGAGCTTGTCCTTCTCAAGGATAGAACGCAGAGAGAGAGTGTTCGTGTTTGTCGACATAGTAATCTACAACATATAATGCAGAGAATTAATATCATATTCTTTTTATCATTTAATTAGGCCTTTAATCAAATGATGCTCCCACTGAATTATAGGAATTTTGTAGAATCGAGTTATGGATGTGGTCAAACCACATTACTAGATTCATACAAACTAGCTATAATTCTTGCGGGACAAGATCCACATCATACTAAGCCTTGAGTTAGCTTTGGCTAAATCGCCCAAGACTTAGTATGATCGGTGGGTAACACATTACTGATTACATCTCTATGCAACTCTTGTTTATAGGATCAAGACCCACATTTACAAAAGACCTTGAGTTAGCTTTGGCTAAATCGCCCAAGATTTAGTCTAAATGTGATCTTATCCTATCTTTCCAACGATTGGAATATGCCTATAGTTCTACTCGATCCAATTGAGTTAACTAGTTTTACTCAATCTAATTGAGCTTACTCTAACCTAAGCCATAATAGGCAGGACCAAGATTGTCCCTCCACACCGTACCAAGATAATATGCGTTGCTCTGCTTTGGCAGATTCAACAACTACAAATGATCGAGGTAGTGATGGGTATCAAGGACTTGGTAGGCATTTACGAGTTGATTCGATTAAGATCTAATCTAATCGTAATGTGTATCATATACGCATTAAGGCCTTTATTATCCTATATTAGCATGCATCACATACATACAAGCATTATTCTAACATGCATCATATACATACAAGAAAAATATCCTAGCATGCATCATATACATACAAGCATTATTCTACTAGCATGCATCACATACATACAAGCATAACAAATATATATACATTATATATCTATATATCTATATATATATATATATATATATATATATATATATATATATATATATATATATATATATATATATATATATATATTAATTGTGATTAGGTCATGGCCCTACTACGATCTTCTCAAGACAATGAGAAGATCAGACGGTCAACCTAGGGCTAGCGGCTTCTCCAAGCGCTTCCTTTGACCGCCATGTGTCGTCGGCACCCTTCTCGTAACTCCGTCTAGAAATGGACCTTCCACTGCTTTATTTTGTACATTACAAACATGAAACTTGAGTTACATTCGAGTCTTAAACTATTTACAACTAGAATTTTAAAAGAAGAGGTACGACGCGCAGGTCGCATACACTATACAACACGCACAACCACAAAAATGGCACGCATGCCGTATTATGAATTACAACACATCATAATACAATCAAATTGGGGTCATTGGGCTATGACAATCACAGAATTATACATAAATCTAAATTATATATTTTTACAAAAAATTTCTATAATTTTTCCTATTTATTTTTTTTCAATTTTATGAGTCACCTCTCCGTAACGGTCCCGCTAAGCGGTTTCCGGGCGCGATCGCGGGACAAGGCCCCTTTCGTGGATAGGGGCAGCGCCCCTACTCGCAAAATAAACTTTGCGAGTGTCCCTACTATGATCCTACAGTGACTTAAGTCGCTGTCCCAAAAACCTAAAGCGAGAACTCGCCGTTTCGGAGAGTTTTTCTCGGTGGTTGAAGCCGATAAGTGTCCCAACACTCGTTGCTTCGACTCTTCGAGAAAAATACCCAAAAATTCTATAAAAATAGAAAATTTACAGAAACATAAAATTCTGTAATTTTTATATCTAATACAAAAACTACGAAAATAAAACACATACATGCTTCTCACGTGGCTCTGATACCACTGTTGGACTTTTCGAGCCGCAAAAACCGCTTTTTGCGTTGCGGAAACCCCGGAAGTCCGACCATGGATCCATGCGAAGATGTATTAAAACTAAAACATGTATGTGTTTACTAAAAACCCTAGATCTACCTTAGATCTAGAAGGTGAGATCATTACCCTCGATGCGACGCCCTTCGCAAATCTCACTCGTCCAAAAGCTTCGCCGAAACTCAAGAGCGTCAAGTGCACACTCCTCTATTGGTATCCACACAAGCAATAGGTGGAGAAAATCAATCTTGAATGTGCTAGCACTCCTTAGATGCTCACAGCAAGATGAGGAAGAAGAGGGAGAGAGCTTGAGAGGATGATCCAAGGAAGAAGATGAAGTTGTGGTAACTCACACAAAATGAATTTTTTTCATCTAATGCCAATCAAGTGGCCGGCCACTTCATGGAGAGGGGGTTACATGCATGCATGTAACTCCAAGAGCCAATGTCTCTTGGTCTCCCTTATGAGGTGGCACCACTTGATAAGTCAATGATGATGTGGAGCATCATCATTGGTCGGCCATGCCAAGTCATCATCATGACATGGCATTTAATCAAGTCAAACTTGACCTTTCATCTTCCTCTCAAGTCAAGTCAAACTTGACCTCTTATCTCCCATGGTTGATCAAATCTAACCACTTGACTCAAGTCAATTTAATTTAATGAATCTTTATTCATTAATTTAAATTGATTTGATGAATCAAATCTAAATTAGACTCATTCAATACTTGAATCAAATTGAGTCCAACTCAATTAGTCTAATTAGGATTACTCTTAATCCAATTTGGTTCATCCCATGAACCTAATCCTCATGGTTCATCATATGAACCTAATCTCCATCAAATTGTCCTTATGTTTGTGACCCTATAGGTTCTTGTAACATTGGCAATGCTCCTAAACCGATTTAGGAACATAAGCAATGAGCGGTATCTAGCAACACATCATTGCTACTCAAGTTACAAGAATGTTGAGCTCCAACATCACCTTTGTGACTACTAATTGTGACTCTCACAATATGTCACAATGTCCCTCTATCCTTGACATCTAGATTGACCAATCGAGGCATAGACCGTGTCATCCTCGGTACAATCTATATCTTGAACTCCAAGTAGACTCACTCTAATTAAATGAGCTCAATATCTCATATTGACTCATTTGGGCATGGCCATGCACTTTGTGGTCTCACTCTGTCAAGAATATCGATGTCTCTCCTGTCATATAGGAGGGATAGATCCCATCTACATCACTCACATCCCTCCGCATAATTTGTTACATACCCAGTAATCGCCTTTATAGTCCACCCATTTACGGGTGACGTTTGACGAAGCCAAAGTATGCAACTCCTTATGTAGGGAACCATGGTGACTTCAGGTCTAAGGACTAATAGTCATACTAATAGCCACATGAGAAAGTATATGACACTCATATAACGATCCATGATACTTTCTCATGGCGGGTCATTCAGTATACATTCTCCAAGGCATACCCATGTGTCAACTTGATATCTCATATCCATGACTTGTGAGATCAAGTCATCGTGTTGACCTACATGCTAGTCTCTACGCATTAACATTGTCCCTGAATGTTAATACTTGACTAGGAATGATTAAGAGTAGTGTTCTCTATATCATCTCATTATCGATTCAACCAATCGATTGATATAGATAAGAACCTACTACTCAAGGACATTATTATATTTAGTTATTTGGCACCAATACAAGTAAATATAATAACCATGCCTTTATAAATAGGAATATGATACAATAAAGTCCATACAATAATCATCACATGATTGACTCTAGGGCTTTCACTAACACTATGCACTTCAGACTGCTGTTTACTTGCTAAACAGAGTTCCAACCAAGGTAGTCTCTACTACTCCATATGAGATATAGAATAGTAAGAAACTTCATTTATCTTACTACTAGATATGGGGTTGTCCTGGATATGTGAAGCGGACTGTGTCAGACAAGTCGGATGCTAAGTCTGATAAATGTCTATTTATTGGATACCCTAAGGAAACGAGGGATTACCAATTCTATCATCCTATGGAATAAAAGGTTTTTGTTTTAAGACATGCTGTGTTTCTAGAGAAAGAGTTTCTCTTGCAAGAAAATAGTGGGAGTGTTATTGAACTTGAGGAGGTTCAAGAGACTCTAATAGACATTGATGAGATACCTGGTCAAGCACCTCAACCGATAACTCATAGTGATGAGACATCGACTGAACCTATTGTGACACCACATCTTCGTAGATCTGGTAGAACACGCAACATTCTCGAGAGATATGAATTTCTCATAAGTGAATCGAACGATGTGTTACTCATTGACGATGAGGAGCCTACCAGTTATGAAGAAGTTTTGAAAAGTTTAGAAAAGGACAAATGACTTGAAGCCATGAAGTCGAAAATGGATTCCATGTATGAAAATCAAGTTTGGAACTTGGTGGACCCACCTGAAGGTATTAAGCCTATAGGGTGCAAGTGGGTTTTAAAGAAGAAAACCGATATGGATGGTAATGTGATTATCTATAAGGCTAGATTAGTAGCAAAAGACTATCGTCAAAAGCAAGGTGTTGATTATGATGAGACCTATTTACCAGTAGCTATGCTTAAATCCATTTGAATGCTCCTGGCCATAGCGGCTCATTATGATTATGAGATATGACAGATGGATGTGAAAATGACTTTCCTTAACGGAAACCTACTCGAGGATGTGTATATGATATAGCCCGAGGGTTTCACATCGGTTGATAAAACCAAGGTATGTAAGCTTCGACGGTCCATATATGGACTGAAGCAAGCATCTAGGAGCTGGAATATCCATTTTGATGAGACAATCAAAAGATTTGATTTCTCACAAAATCCAAACGAATCCTGTGTGTATAAGAAGATTAGTGGGAGTGCAGTTGTATTCCTAGTGTTGTATGTCGATGACATATTACTTATAGGAAATGATATATCTATCTTACAGTTAGTTAAAATTTGGTTATCCAAGACATTCTCCATGAAAGACCTGGGAGAAGCGACCTATATCCTCGGGATTAAGATCTATAGAGATAGATCGAAACAATTGCTTGGTCTTTCGTAGTCTACATATATAGACCGAGTGCTAAAGAGGTTTAGTATGTCAGAATCCAAGAAAGGTTTCCTTCCCATCAGGCATGGGATACACCTTTCGAAGTCTATGTGTCCGTGAACAGAAGACGAGAGGATTTGCATGAGTAAGATTCCCTATGCATCCACAATAGGATCTATCATGTATGTTATATTATGTACGAGGCCCGATGTATCGTATGCTCTGAGTGTCATGAGCATATACCAGTCTGATCCAGGAATGGATCATTGGGCAGTTGTTAAGACAATCCTTAAGTACTTGAGAAGAACTAAGGATATGTTCCTAATAAATGGAGAGTGTGGTGATATGGTAATACGTGGGTATATGGATGCTGGCTTCAAGACAGACAAGGATGATTCCAGGTCTCAGTCTGGGTACATATTCACTTTGAATGGAGATGCAATAAGCTAGAAAGTTTCCAAGCAAGACATTATAGCATATTCTGCCACTAAAGTATAATACATTGCAGCTTCGAAAGCAGCAAATGAAGTGGTTTGGATCGAGAAGTTCATCTTTGAACTTAATGTGGTCTCATCAACGATCCAAACATGTATTTCACCGCTATCATCTGATCAAGGAGATCATCAGTAGGAAGGAAATATAAATTGAGAAGATTCCTACTAAAAGGAACTTAGCGGACCCTTTAACTAAGCCCTTACCTCAAAGTAAGTTTGAGGGTCATGTTAGAGCCTATGGTATTAGATACCGTGGTGATTGGCATTAGGCCAAGTGGGAGCTTGTTAGTAATATATGAGAGGTGTCCTAAGGCAATCGCCTTATGATTGTACAATTTATTTGATAAATGAAGATTCACTATTTGAGTATACATGTTTTCATGTATTTGATTGGATCTTAAACTCATTTACTGAATATCCGCAATACGATTCATAGCATGAGAAAATTTTTGATTGGATCACAACTAGTGAGTATCTCTACATGTGTAATTGTGATGTATTAGAATTATCCCTAGTCGATGAATTGATATATTCGGACACTATCAATTCTGTTGAGACTAGCATGAGTTATACTCCTTAGTTTATCCAAGCAGTTGTTCCTCACTGGCTAGAGACATTGGGATGTCCAGAGTTAATCGTGGATGCTAGTTATGGTAACTAGTTCATTGGAGTGACTAGTTGTAAGACTTCATATGGTTCTCTGCATATATGGATATGTCAATGAAGTTCTTACTGTAGCTTAAGTGCGATGTTCCTTCGACTTGCGGTATTCAAGTCATCTTGTTCATATAGACTTATGCTTTGACATCTTAAGCAAACATCTCCGAGGAGATGTAGACCCGAGATGATTGAGTATAAGTCGAAGTGGCCGAAGGTATTTGAATAACCTACAGAGAATTCACCACTCCTTGTGAGGAGATGTATACCCTATGGCCTCTCATCGGATTGTTACTAAAATCTTTGACCAAAGCATTACATGTTTAGAGTATAGTACTATTGGATACATGTGCAGTAACTAGAATCCGGAGGACGATGAAGTAATACTTGGGCTAGGTGTAACGTAGTCAGCCGAGTGGGGACTGACACAATAGACCATGTCTTGAACCAAATGGGTATAAGATGAGTGAAAGGAATGAGGCATGATTCATTGTAACTGCTGAAGGGTTTCAGAAAAGGTTCTAGGATCAACCGTTGATTTTTCAGTTAATTGGGGATCATGATGTACTACTAGGTGCCACTCATGATCGTTCTATAATTAATGGTTAATTATAGATGACCAACATAAACCGGGAACCTATTTGGTCACACACACAACGAGTGTAATCCGAAGGATTTAAAATGAGCTTGAGAATATGATTCTTAGATTGAGAGAGACTTAGTTTGGTTGGACCAAACAAAGAGCGAGTATGAAATGGTTTCAGTTGCATCGGAAGCATGGATGGGGCAAGTTTTAAGAAGACATGATGGATGAACCAAATTGATTTGGTTCTAATCCAATGGTGGAAAATAAACCAAAGTGATTTGGTTTGTTTTAAACGAATGAACCAAAGTTGGTTCGGTTCATTTTAACTTAAAATAGACCAATGCAGTTTGGTTCATTTTAATTTAAGTTATTGGAGCGGGTTAACGGGTTTTGGTTATGAACCAATAACCGTTAGGAGAATGTGTTCTCTATAAAAACACGGTTTAAGGATTTTTCGTGAATAATTCAAGAAGTTAAAACCCTAGTTGCCCACCTCCTCTTCTCTTCCTCTCCTTGCCACCCAAGGATTTGTCGCCCAACCTTGGACGCTTCCCATTGGAGCTGCTGCTCCTCCTCCTTGCTGCCGGCCACTCACTAGCCACCGGCAACACCTCCGGCCATCCTCTCTTGGCCGTCAGCGACCAAGGAGCAACCAACCATTGATTGACCGACCATCTCTTCCACCGCAAACAAGCTGTCCAGTTTCTGGACAGCTTGTTGTTCTCCTCGTGGAGAGGTTGTTTGGTCGGCATTTTGTGCTCCGACAGTGACCTACTTGCCAGGGATTGGATCTCCGGCAATCCTCATAGGTGGAGGGTTATGTTTTTGTCAATTGGTTGATGAAACCCGCTTCCGAGAAGCGATTTCGTGGAACTCGTTTTTAGATCCAAATTTGATTCGGATTGTAATTATCTCTCGGATCATATCGTCTTCGACTCGAGGCTAGTGACTTTTGTGAAGACGAGGCTCGTGACTTTGTGAAGCTATCCCGACAATACTCGGCATGGATACGGATAGAGATGATTCTAGCAAGGGTCGCTACGGTTGATGTCATTCCCGCTACACGTGATACGTCAGGTATAACTAGAATAAATTTCCTTTTATTGAAAAATTTTAAATAGCGATTATGTCTACACATGTTGTATCCTGCATGCATGTGATGTGTGTGTTGTAATAAAATTAGTTTATTACTTGTTTTGCTTCCACTGTGTGCATGTTTACGAAATGTGTTCGAACACACACTCGCCGCGGTGTCGGAGAAACCCAACACAAGGAAGGCAAGCATGCTCTGGCCATGTTCACCCAAAACACGGGCATGCTTTGGACCAAAAGACGGCATTCAAATGATGATTCAGAGGAAGACACGGGCAGGCCATGTGAATCTCACACGACCGTGCCTAACCCCGAAGCCAGATTCAGGGCAGAATTTCCAGCGTGCCACATGGCCAGCCGTGTGGATTTCACACGACCATGTGGCGTTAGCCCGAGTTGATGCAGAATAGGGTTTCACACAGAATTAAATAAAGTCGACTCCTCTTCTATAAATAGGAAGGCATGCCTAAACCCTAGGGGGGAGGCCCGATGGCTAGGACGTGAAGAAGGTGCCCTAAGAAGCACCGGAGATTCATAACAGGGAGAGAGGAAGCGGCTCAAGGACCGAAATCTGTGCTCCAACGCTAAGTAGAACGACCAAGAGTACTACATTTATTTCTTAATTATCTTGGCATTGTAATGATTCACTTTTTGATATCTTGTGTCTGTTGTCTTTCGTCTATGGAGTAGATACATTGATTCTAGGATTAGGGAGTAGCTTGTGTACGTTGGATATGCTAGCTTGAATATATATTTTTTTCTCTTGAATTTATATTTGCAATTTATGTTATTTGGATCAATGAGAATTATATTTTGATTCTATTTGTACTGCACATATGCCGGTATAAAAGTAGAAAGCCTTTGTATCAAAATCTAGGAGAACCAAGGAGGAACCTTGCAGAAATCCTCCCTGTGATAACCGTAGAAAGTAGAATATGATAGAGTAAGAAATGAAATACATTCCTTCTACTCATAGGGATTACTAGGACATTCTCGAACTTTGATAACCTATCTTAGCAGAAGGCCCAAAGTAGGTGACATTAACTCTAGAAGAGTTGAGGGAGCTTAGTGACAGAGGGCTCCCAACGGTATCAACCCCTTGAGCTCTGACAATCTGAAAGGGAAACTTTGTTAGGAATAGGTAGTTCCCGGTAGAAGCAAAAGTTCATTGGAAAATTACATGATGATCCTCCCACAAGATCATAATTAGAGATCCTTAAAGCATTGAATTGATAGCATGTTCGACAATGCACAAGTGAAATTGAAGTCCTCGAATCCTTTTAGGAACTTGAGACCACCTTCGCTTTCTCCAAGTGACACCGTAACTGAGCTAGGACTACCGTCGACCTCACACACCTTACTCTTAGGAGATTCACTCCGAACAATGACATCAACTAGACAAACGGTATTCAAATCTCAGTCTCTATGGGATCATTACTTAAATTATAACTTGACGACAACCGTGCATTTGTGGGCGTTAAGCGCGAGCGTGTGTCGAATCCTTGGCTATCCTCGTCGGAGATTTGAGGTCGTGCTCGCGTGCATCAAGTTTTTGGTGCCGTTGTCGAGGACTGGTGATTTGATATCGAATCGAAAGTGGATAGTTTAGATTGGACCTAGACTAGATTTGCTTTCTTGTCTTACTTCATTTTAGCTTATTTAAGTTTTGGATTCCTATTATTTACATAAAGTCTAGATTAATTTTATTAGTACAGTTTTTAGGTTTATTTTATTTAATGCATTACTTCTAGGTTATTTGTTTTCCCTCTCAATAACTAGCATATACACTCTAGATTGCGTAGCTTAGTTCAACGTATGCACAGACACGTAAGATCGAAAAATCTGCTTCCGATTGATTTAGAAATAGAAAGAACTTACCATCGAAGGAGGGTTGAACAAAGAGATATGAAGGAGCACGACGCCCCTTTGACAAACATAGGTAGCCGTCCTTTGGAAGATTTTGTAGCTCCCAGTGCTAGAGGGTATAGGCCTAGTATAGTTGGACCATCCATCATAGCTAATAATTTTGAACTGAAACCTGCACTTATACACATGGTCCAGCAAAGCCAATTCGGATGAGTTGCAACTGAAGACCCAAACTGACACCTAGAGACATTCTTAGAGATATGCTCGACCTTGAAATTCAATGGAGTGCCCATTGATGGGATCCCTCTGAGCCTATTCCCGTTCTAATTGAGGGACAAGGTGAAGATGTGGCTTCACTCCATTCCTTCAGGAAGCATCACCACATGGGAGCAGTGTGAGCAATAATTCATGAATAAATTCTTCCCACCAAGTAAGACTATTCACATGCGCCACTTGATCACTAGCTTTCGCCAGAAGGAAGGAGAATCCATTTTCGAAGACTGGGATTGCTACAAAGGGCTACTAAATCAGTGCCCCCATCATGGTCTCGAGCGATGGCTGGTGATCCATATATTCTATAATGGGATCACATCCACCACGAAGGTCTCCCTAGATTCTGCTGCAGGAGGAGTGTTGATGAACAAGACTATCGAGGAAGCAGAAGAATTGATCGAGGAGGTGGCTCAAAACCACCATCAATGGGCTTACAAACGTAGTCACCCAACACCTGCAATCGGTAGATATGTCATTAACTCCATTGATCATCTAGCAACAAGGATGGACACACTAAGCAGACGGTTTGACTCCCTGACCCCTGCTTTTATACGTGCAGCCAACTCCTTTAGTGATGGAGTAGCGGCATATCAGGAGGACTACTATGGAGAGTAGAGCGGATCAGAGGATCAGGTTGAGCATGTCAATGTGGTGGGCGAGTATAATCAGAGACCCAATAATCTATATTCTAGCACATATAACCCCGGATGGAGGAACCACTCGAATTTTTCCTACAAGAGTAATTCGGAAAATTTCCAACAATTGAGAGGATATGGGCAACATGGCAGTAGGAAATAACAACCGCCTAAATCTAGACTTGAGTGAATGATTGAAGGCTTCATTGCTACCCAAACGAAGGCTAATGCAGAATTCTAGCGGCAGCATCAAAGAGCCGAAGAGGCACTGAGGGAGTTGAAGGCCTCTGTCGATGGGCTAACAAGCCGCACTAAGATGCTAGAAACGCAAGTAGCCCAAATAGCCAAGATTATATCACAAACCATGGACAACTCTCCCCTATCATCCGAGCAAAACATAGCTAAGGGGGATGTAGAGTATAGTGAATCAGTGGGTCAGAAGAACAAAGTCACTAAGGAGTGCGCAACCATGATTTCAACATTGCCAAACCAAGAAGAAATTGAAGACAAGACTCCACCCAAGCTTGATGATCCTGGTGATTTTGTCATACCCTATGCGATCTATGGGGAGAGAATCGACGAAGCATTATGTGACCTAGGATCATCCATTAGTGTTATACCCTACGCGATCTATAGGGAGATGGGACTGAGTGGGTTACAACCGGCTGGCCTGACTATTCGTATGGTGGATGACATGGTCAGGGAACCAGTTGGCATGCTGGTGGACGTACTTGTTGTAATAGAAAGTTTTGTGATACCCACAGACTTCATAATATTGGACACATGACCAAACCCTCAGAACCCAATCATCTTAGGGAGACCCTTTCTGGCAACTGTAGGAGCATGCATAGACGTGAAGGAGCACAAAGTCTCCTTGGAAGTGGATGGTGAGATTATCATATTTAACTTATCAGAGTGTAATGCTCCATTCTCAGACGGGTATACTTCCTGCAGTATAGCAAAGACCCCACTAGAAGATAGAGATTCTGAAATAGATGGATGGAGGTTCACGAAGTCACCAAAGTCGAGCTGAAGCAAAGGAGTATGGTCAAGCTAAAGACCTTAAACAAGCGCTTCTTGGGAGATAACCCAAGTGTAACTTTACGAGTTTTTAGCCTTTTGCATTCATGGATATTAGTTTTTACATTGATTCTTGTCCATTAGAATCCTTTCAAGTAGTTTAGGGTTGTGTAAAACTTGCTAGGCCAGAAGAGAGATACCTGTTTGGAACCTTAGAGGGAAGCATGGGCGGGCATGTGAGTTTCACACGGTTATGCCCAATGGTCAGAAGGGCACACGACAGGGCATGTGGAAAGGCTCAGACTGTGTTACACTCTAGGAAAATTCCAGAGTCACACACGAGCGACCGTGTGAATTTCACATGATTGTGCCAAATTATGAACTTTTTACACGGTCGACCGTGTGGATTCTACACGATCGACCGTGTGGATTCTACACGGTCGACCGTGTGGATTCTACACGATCGACCGTGTGGATTCTACACGATTGTGTTGCGTCCCTTTAAAAAGGCATGAGCCATGTGATTTTTCTTAAATCCACCGTGTGACTCAAATCTCCTGCCTTAACCCATGCAAAATCACCTTCTCACCTCCCGACCATCACTCACCTATAGACCCACCTATGTATAGGAGCCCACCTAGTCCACGCCACAAACCTACACTTGCACCACCTTCTTTTTCCACTTTTGAGCATGATACAGGTATGTCAGCCTATGATTTCTTCGAGTTCTGATTGTGCCTTGATAACATTTATGCCGAGCATCAGACACAGGGGCAGCGATGGGAGGAGCATAGGACCTATACACAGGCAGAGTTCCAGGGCCTCCGAGATCATTTCCATCGGGCTGAGGAGTTCTATGACCACGCCCCAACACTATTTCTAGGAGGAGGTCGCTTACCGTCAGGAGGTTTGGAAATTCATGAGAGATGCTCGATCACATTGGGCCAGGGAGGAGGAACACAGAGCCATCGCTACATCCACCAGTTCCCAGGTTGATCACATGTACATGTATCACCGGCGGCTGAGTACTCGATTCTCCCAGGAGCCTAATATGCCTAGACTACTAGACTCCCCACCTGAACCGCCATCCTAGAGGTACGTTTCGTTTAAGTCTAAGGAGGCCCCAAATTTTGATATGCTCTTCTTCTAGCAGTAGTTTCTTTCTTGACATCTAGGTTTAGTTTTTGCATGCATATAGTGTTTAGGTTCCTCTCAGCGTTTAGTTGTTAGTTACTTTAAGCTACCTCAGTGATATTTTCAAAAAAAAATTATGATATGCTTCCATGCCATTGATAGCTTAGCTTCATTTATCTCATGGTATTTTATTTTTTATTTTGGATGCTTTGATGGATGTTCTAGATTTTCACTAGTTAGATTTTATCCTTCACCTACACTAGTCGAATATTCTAAAAGGGAAAATCTAGTACATGCATAGTTATGATTCATCCCAGTAGTCTAGTACTTTGGAATCCATAGGTGACTCTAGATTTAACATTTTAGTTACTGGAGATGTTTGGATTGTGTAAACCCATTCGGAAAAATCGAAATGCTAGGGAGGATGATAAAATAAAAAAGGAGAAAAAAAAGAGAAAAAAAAAGGGAGAGCAAGAAGAAAAGGAAAAACAACAACAACAAAGCCTTATCCCACTAGGTGGGGTCGGCTATATGGATCCTTCTATACCATTGGACTCTATCCTCTACTATATCATCATCTATATTTAAATAAATTTTATTTTGTTTTATTGTTGCTAACCAAGTCTTTTTTGGTCTTCCTCTTCCTCATTTGATGTATATATTTGTCATCGTTTCACATCACCTAACTGGAGCATTTATTGGTCATCTAAGTACATGTCCGTACCACCTTAAATGTGTCTCTCGGAGATTTCCTTCAATAGATGCAACACCGACTTTTTTTTTTCTAATACTCTCATTTCTTATTCTGTCCATCCTCGTATGTCTGCACATCCACCTTAACATCCTCATCTATGCAACTCTCATCTTTTGCTCATGTGCTCTAGTCATAGCCCAACATTTAGCGTCATATAACATAGCAGGTCTAATCGCCATTTTGTAGAACTTCCCTTTAAGATTTAGAGGCACTTTACGATCACATAAAACACCCGACGCTTTCCTCCATTTCAACCATCCTACTTGTACTCTATGTAAGACATCTCTCTCAATCCCTCCATCATCTTGCAAAAATGATTCTAAATATTTAAAGCTCTCAGTTCCATACAACTCATCATCTCCTATCTTAACACTTGTCTCATTACGTCTAATATTGCTAAACTTAAATTCCATATATGCTGTCTTTACTCTACTAAGCCTAAAACCTTTTACTTCTAGTGTTTCTCGCCAAGATTATAGTTTAGCATTTACTCTTTCATATGTCTCATCTACCAAAATAATATCATATGCAAACAACATACACCATGGTACTGTGTCTTGAATATATCCAGTGAGTTCGTCCATGATTAGTGTAAAAAGATATGGACTTAAAGCTTATCCTTGATGTAACCCTATCTTTATTGGAAATGCTCCAGTTAATCCGCATGAAGTCTTCACTCTAGTCGTTACTTCTGTTGGGTTTCCGGCACCGCGGCGTGTGTGTGTTCGATCATGTTTCGTAAACATGAACACAGCGGAAGCAATAAAAATAATAAATACTCCTATTTATTACAACACACACAACACACACATGCATATTACAACAAGTGTAGACATAACCGTAAATTTAAATTTGCAATAAAAGGAAATTTATCTACGTTATACCTTTCGTATGACGTGTAGCGGGAACGACATCAATCGGAACGATCCTCGCTAGAATCATCTCTATCCGTATCCATGCCGAGTTCCTCGGGATGAATTCGCTAAGCCACGAGCTTCGTCTTCATACGGGTTACTAGCCTCGTGTTGAAGACGACGTGATCGAGAGATGATCACGATCCGAATCCAAATTCGGATCCAAAAATGAGTCCTCAAAACTCGCTTCTCCGGAGAGGTATTCGTCAACCGATTGACGAATACTTCGTCCTCCACCTCAGAGGATTACCGGAGATCGAATCCCCGGTAAGTTATCCGCTGTCGGAGCTCTAACCGTCATCGAAACGACGCTCCGACGAGAGGAGAAGAAGCTGTCCAGAAAACTGGACAGCTTGGTGGAGGAGTAGGCGCCGGCCAAAACCAAGGAAGCCAAGTGCTCACCTTTTCACCGAGGCCTAGGGAGATCACCGGAGGGTCGCCGGAGGATCACCGGCTGAAGCTTGGTCGCCGGCAAGGAGCTGGACGCCGGCACAAGGGGGTTGGGTGGCCATGGAGCTTGGGCGGCCAAGGAGCTTGGGCGGCAACACTAGGTTGGGCGGCAACTCCAACTAGGGTTTTTGGATTAGGGCTTAATTATACATTAAGCCCTCTTTTATAGAGAACTAATTCTCTTAATGGTTATTGGATCATAACCATTAGGCCCGTTAACCCGCTCCATTAAGATAAGTTAAAATAAACCAAACCATGATGGTTTATTTTAAGTTAAAACGAACCGAACCAACTTTTGGTTCATTCGTTTAAAATAAACCAAACCCCTTTGGTTTATTCTCATCCATTGGATTAGAACCAAACCATTTTGGTTCATCCATTACGTCTTCATAAGACTCGGCCCATCCACGCTTCCATTGCGACTGAAACGATTTCATGCTAGCTTTATGTTTGGTCCAACCAAACCTAGTTTCTCTCGGTCTGAGAATCTCATTCTCAAGCTCGTTTTAAATCCTTTGGATTACGCTCGTTGTGCGTGTGACCAAATAGGTTCTCGGTTTATGTTGGCCGTCTATAATTAACCATTAATTATAGAGCGATCATGAGTGGCACCTAGTAGTACATCATGATCCCCAATTAACCGAAAAGATCAGCGGTTGATCGAACTATTTACGAAACCCTTGGCTGACTCGAATGATTCGTGCCCCATTCCCTTCACTCATCTTATACCCACTTGGTTGAGGACATGGTCTATTGTGTGATCCCCACTAAGTGACTACGTCACACCTAGCCCAGTATTATTTCCTCGTCCTCACAGTTCTAGTTACTCCACATGTATCGAAGAGTACCTTACTCTAAACATGTAATGCTTTGGCAAAGACTTTAGTAACAATCCGACGAGAGGCCATGGGTATACATCTCCTCAAGGAGTGGTGAATCCTTTATAGGCTATTCAAACACCTTGATCACGGACTTATACCCAATCATCCGGGTCCACATCTCCTTAGAGATGTTTGCTTAAGATGTCAAAGCATAAGTCTCCATGATCAAGATGACTTGAATACATAAGTCGAAGGAACATCGCACTTAAGCCACAGAGAACTTCATTGACATATCTATATATGCAGAGAACCATATGAAGTCTTACGGTGGTCACTCGAAAGAACTAGTTACCATAACTAGCATCCACGATTAACTCGGACATCACTATGTCTCCGACCGGTGAGAATCAGCTGCTTGGATACACCAAGGAGTATACCTCGTGCTAGTCTCGACAGAATAGATGGTATCCAAATCCATCAATTCATCGACTAGGGATAATTCCGATACATCACAATTACACATGTAGAGATACTCACTAGTTGTGATCCAATCACAAATTCTCTCATCTTTGTGAATCGTATTGAACATTGATAAATGAGTTTAAGATCAATCAAATACATAAAACATGTATACTCAAATAGTGAATCTTCATTTATCATATAAATGGTTCATACATAAAGCGATTGCCTTAGGACATCTCTCATATATTACTAACACTCCCACTAAGCCTAATGCCAATCCTACGGTATCAATTGTTAGAATGTATCGAAAGCCTAGCTCTTTTGTATGAACATTTTATTTTGAAATAAGAATCACATGATCATTGTTTGCATTTTATATATTCATTATATATGTGTGCATATTGTCTAATATTCTACATTGTAGATAACATGGTGCTTGTGTGTACGAAGATCATGTTATCAGTCTCTTGTAAAATATAAGTAGAGACTCACAACCAAGATGGTTTTGGACAAACCATTGGCATGGTTGTAGTGTAGCTTGGTATTGTTTTATCTTGAACATAGAGTTACACTAGTACACTTAGGTGTATTGAGTAGGACCGACATAGAGGTGATTCAATTTAGTACTGACTACATAATTGAATCGGACCTCGGATATTATGTTGTACATGCTCTTAATCCCGATATAATAGCGGGCACATGTACTTAGTATTTATTTCTTTAATTTACAGTGGGTGAGATTTAGATGGATTAAATCAATATGCATTAAGTTGGGAAATAATATTATTTACATGGTGTCGATTGATTATAGGAGAAGCAGTGTCCTATATATTAGGTTGATGATGTCCCTTGAGAGCTCATAAGGTTCATCATGTAAACCCTGGTTGACTTAGTCAACATGATGATAAGGTTGAGTGGTACTACTCGAGGAATTAGATGTTAATTAATTGATGGTCGATAAATCAATTAATTGTGGACATTCGATATCTTAAACAGGAGATTAATGTATATTAATTTTTGTGGGTTGGTGAGGTAGATCAATGATTAACCTCTATTGGAATGTAACATCATTGATGTATCAAGTATGTGTGGTTCCGATCCATCGGGTGGCCAAGACCCAACTCCTCCTTATGGTCCCTATCGTAGCCTAATATAATCCTTGTGAAGTCTAGATCCAAGAATGTAAAACAAAACCTAGAACCAACGGTTGGGATTAAATCCCTAAGATCCGATGGTTAGGATGAAACCCTAGAACCAACGGTTGGGATTAAATCTCTAAGATCCGATGGTTAGGATGAAACCCTAGAATCGACGGTTGAGATTAAATCCCTAGATCCGACGGTTGGGATAAAACCCTAGATCCGACGGTTGGGATGAAATCCTAGATCCGACGATTAGGATGAAATCCTAGATCCGACGGTTGAGATGAAACCCTAGATCCGGCCGGTTGGGATAAAACCCTAGATCGACGGTGGGCGTTAAATCCTAGATCCGACGGATGAGATTAAAGGAGGCTTAAGCCCTATTCTATAAATAGGTGCTTAGGGTTGGTGCAAGGATAAGATAAGGAGATTGGTTTTGAATTAGGGTTAGGGTTTGGCTCATCTTCCATTGGGCGGCTAGGGTTTGGCGACTACAAGCTTAGGCGCAAGCTAGGGTTTGGCGGTCATCCCTCTCTTCTCCTCCTTGGTTTTGGGTGGCACTCTTCCCTTTTCCTTGCTCCTTGGCGTGGTTCTCCATCCATTGGTGGCGGCAATCATCTTCCTCAATCTCTCCAAGGTGGCGGCGGTTTCCATTCATTTGGTGGCGCATCATCCACTGCTCCTTGGCGGTGGTTGCACCAAATTCCCTAATTTGGTGGTCGGTTCTAGATAGGAAAGGTATTTGTGATTGCTTCTCTTTGTTACTTAGCGGACAAGGTAGAGAAGAAAGTGATCAAGAAGGCTTCAACTCGTGGAGGATCTTCGTCCACACGTCGTCCACGAGAAGGATAGGACATACGATAGAAGATCGTAAGGTATAAAGTTGTTTTTAACTTTATTTACAGATCTGAATATGTTCTTTAATATTTTGATTATGCATGTGTATGAATGGATATATATTGTATAATTATGGACCCCGCAGACAAACACAAAAACCAGCGATCCATCCGTCGTCTTTTCCGCGGCTAACCAACTAGAAGAGTTGTGTTGCTTGAACAACTAGTTTGTTCAAGTGACCACTCAAGTTGTTAGCACGACGATGAATAGGTTGTGCCAAGGAAGCTCATCCCATCCGGATTAAGTCTTTCATTAGTGAAAATTTTAATCCGGGGACATGGGAGCCAATGAGCCTCCGAAGCGACATCCCAACAATTGGTATCAGAGCCACGGTTTCCGGTTTTGTGTGTTTTGGATTCGGTTAATTTTTTATGCATTTTTCATATATTATATGTGCCGGATAATAGTAGGATATGCGTAGTTTAACTCTTTGGTTGCAGGCATAAGATCCGACTATTATGGCCATGTGTGTGTATGTGAATGGATGTGTGAAAAAATTTATTATTTGAATCCTCGGGGTTGACGAGGCTAGATTAGTATTAAATTTTTGTAATTAAATACGGCATTGTTTAGCCGCTCATTTTAGTTTACTTTCGATCTAGATTATTTGTACACTTTTTCGTGGAGTATAGGATCGATGGATGTAAATTAAAATGTTTTATCTCGGCTCGGAACTCTTTGGTGACTTACGCACGGGAAAAGATGGAGCGGACGAGGTGGCCACACGACGGGATGCATATTGGAGGACAATGCCATAATAGTTGGAAAAATTCTGTTTTTTCCATATTTATTGCTTATTTGTTTTATATGCATGTTGTGTGTGATTTAAAATTCCTCATTTGCAATTTACTAAGTGGGAGAGGGATATTTTAATTAATTCCCGCGGCCTCCATTACAATTTGACGTGTGATGCGAACAAACTTGTGTGTTGGCTCTGAGTGCCTTCCTCCCTGCGGACGGGTTTGTTTGCGGATCACTAGGTCAAATAATGGTTATAGGAAATTATCTAGGAGCATGTGTACTTCCACAGCGGTAAGGCACATAATCCGAAATAATTCCCTTAGTATCGTGTAATGGTGCACACTTAGATGCAAATGAAAGTATCCTCCCCATCGGAGTCACTGCTTTTATTTGTAGGGCCAAAGAGGAACCAACTATTAATTTTATTTGTCAAAAAGTAAGGTTGACAAGATAATAAAATTAATGGGTAAAACCTCCTCTTACAAATGTAGGTTTCGTATACGTCCACACAGCGTGGCATACGAAATTCTCAGTGTTTTGAGGTGTTGGTTGATTTCAAGATTTTATTGTTTTGAGGAATCAATAATATTTGAAATCTAATATTTTTTATCATTGTGATTTTTAGTAATTTCAAATGGCTTTCAACCCACTTGCTGTGATTTTAAAAGAAAACAAACTTACTGGTCCAAACTACATTGATTGGAAAAGAAACCTGGATATTGTCTTAACTGCGGAGGAGTACAAATTTGTACTCTTCGAGGTCTGTCCTCCTAAGCCCACCGATGACTCTGATGAAAAGGAGAAAGAACATTATAAGAAATGGGTTAAGGCAGATGAGATGGCGCGGTGTTACATTTTGGCATCTATGTCAAATATGCTGCAACATCAGCATCAGGCCATAGCCACAGCTTATGACATGATGTTCAATCTCAAGGAACTTTTCGGACATCAGAGTAGGGAGGCTAGGCAGGAGGCAATGAGAAACTTGATGACGACCACCATGGTCGAGGGAACACTCGTTAGGGACCATGTTCTCAAGATGATGGCTCATCTTAATGAGATGGAAGTCCTCGGGAAGATCGATGGGAAACCCAGGTTGATATCATTCTCGATCTCTGCCTAGGAGTTTTGGCATTCGCCTCAACTACAACATGAACAAGAGGTTGTATTCATTGGCGGAGCTTCGTGAACCCAGTGGCGAGAGGGCTTTTTTTCGAGTTCTCAAGCCATGGTCGCTCAGAAGGTTTCTTCCTCTAAACCGAAAGGTAAGAAGAAGAAGAAGCAAGGTGGAGTGAAGAAAGTGGCAGGAGGACCTCAGGCAGGAGTGAAGAAGCCGAAAGGCAAGTGCTTCACTTGCAAGCAGACTGGACATTAGAAGGCGGACTGTCCTCGCCGAAAGAATAATGGTATATCTTCTTGTTTAGTTGTTGAAACATGTTTAGCGGTGTTATCTACCAGTACCTGGTGTGTAGATACAGGAGCCACTGATCATGTCTGCAATACTTTGCAGGGGTTCCAGGAAACCCGACGACTAGCTGAGGGAGAAATCACCGTCTTCATGGGCAATGCTTCAATGGTGGCAGCTATTGTAGTGGGAGACGTTTATTTATCTTTTGATAGGAATAAATTTTTGGTGTTGAGAAATTGTCTTTATGTACCTACTTTTAGAAAGAATTTAATTTCAGTTTCTAAATTGTTTTTGGATGGATATTCTGTTTCTTTTAATGACAAGGTGGTTATAAAAGGAATAGGAGATTATCTGTTACAGTACATTGGTTGGCAATTTATATACTCTTGAACCAAAAACTCCCACGATGCATATAAGTAAATAACTCATCTTCTAAATCTAATAAGAGAAAAGAACCTTGAATGAACCAAACATATCTTTGGCATCTAAGGCTTGGTCATATTAACCTAAGTAGAATTCAAAGGTTGATAGCTGATGGACCTTTGGGTTCATTAGTGGTGGAGGATCTCCCAACCTGCGAATCTTGCTTGGAAGGTAAAATGACCAAGAGGCCTTTCAAGGCCAAGGGGTATAGAGCCAAAGATGTGTTGGAAATGGTTCATTCTGATTTGTGCGGATCCTATGTCTATCCGGGCAAGAGGTGGCTTTGAATACTGCCGTCTCTTTTATAGGCGATTATTCAAGTATGGATACATTTACTTGATCTTGTATGAGTCTGAATGCTTTGACAAGTTCAAAGAATTCAAGGCTGATGTGGAGAACCGTCAAGGTAAAAGTATCAAGACATTACGATCTAATCGTGGTGGCGAGTACCTCTTGGGAGAGTTTACGAGTTACTTATCAGAGGCTGGGATTCAATCCCAATTATGCACTTTGGCACAGAGAATGGTGTAGCGGAGCGAGCGAAGGAATAGGACTCTTATGGAGATGGTCGGATCGATGATGAGTTATTACGAGTTACTGTTTAGATTGCGGGGTATGCCTTTGGATATGTATACTCTGAACTTGGTTCCATCTAAATCAGTACCTTCTACCTGTAGAATTGTGGGTGGGCAAAAGCCTAATCGAGACATATTCGGATATGGAGTCCGGCACATGTCTTTGAAGGGTGATCTTGGTAAGTTGGAACCTCGTGCAGTATGCATGTTTGTTAGCTACCTAAGGAGCGAAGGTGGTTTATTTTATAATCCTAGAGATCGAGAGGGTGATCGTTAGCACGAGCCTTGATTTCTAGAGGAGGATTATGTAATGAACCACAAGCCCAGTAGGATTGTTCTTGAGGAGTTGGCGGGAAGTTACGACTTGATACCACCGTCTGAGAGGATACCCCACAAGTCCACGCACGCGTGTCACGCGAGCATATCTGGGAGGTACCTGCGTCATAGTGGGAGGGTTGTTAGACAACCCGATAGATTCATGTTTTTGGGAGAGTCTTGGACTTAGTCCACAGTGAACATGAACGATCCTGGACATATGACGAGGCAATCCAAGATAGAGATGCGGTATCTTGGCAAAGAGCGATGAATTCAGAGATAGAATCTATGGATTCTAATCAGGTCTGGGAGCTAGTAGAGCCACCCGATGGTGTTAAAACTATTGGATGCAAGTGGATCTACAAGAGAAAGAGAGGGGTAGAAGGGAAGGTTGAGACCTTCAAAGCTAGGCTTGTTGCGAAAGGGTATACTCAGAAAGAAGGTATCGACTATAAGGAGACCTTTTCGCCGGTAGCTATGCTTAAGTCTATCCGGATTCTCTTATCTATAGCTGCTCATATGGATTATGAGATATGGCAGATGGATGTCAAGACAGCTTTCCTTAACGGAAGTCTTAAGGAGAACATCTATATGCGGCAACCAGAGGGATTCATTGCTAAAGGCAAAGAGCATCTTGTATGTAAGCTTAATCGGTCCATTTATGGATTGAAGCAAGCTTCTAGATCTTGGAACATCCGCTTTGATCAGGTAATCCAGTCATATGGATTTATTCAAAGTCCGGATGAACCTTGTGTATACAAGAGATGTGACGGAAACGTAGTGGTGTTTCTTGTACTATACGTAGATGACATTTTGTTAGTTGGCAACAATATCAAAGTGTTATCAGACGTAAGGGTATGGTTGTCCAAACAGTTTGACATGAAGGACTTGGGAGAAGTGGGACACATCCTTGGGATCAAAGTTATAAGGGATCGCAAGAAAAGGATGTTGTGCTTATCTCAATCTTCATATATTGACACTATCCTTGCTCGTTTTAGCATGCAGAACTCCAAGAAAGGTTTTCTACCTTTTAGGCATGGAGTTCCTTTATCTAAAGAGATGTGTCCCAAAACATCAAAGGAGATAGAGGACATGAAGGCGGTTCCTTATGCTTCGGCAATAGGAAGCCTTATGTATGCTATCCTATGTACGAGACCGGATATACGCTGCCGTAGGCATGGTTAGCGAATGCTCGAGTAATCTGAGCGAGGACATTGGGATGCAGTAAAGCATATATTGAAGTACGAGAAGGACTAGGGATTATATCTTTGGTTTCTGGGCGGATCAATTAGTCCTGGGTTACGGATTCGGATTTCCAATCAGATAGGGACAAGAGTAAGTCTACCTCGGGGTTTGTGTTTACTTTTGGAGGTGGAGCCATAGTATGGAGGAGTGTCAGCGAAATGCGTGGCACTCTACCATGGAGTATGTGGCGACCTCGAGGCGAGGAAGTTGTATGGCTCAGGAACTTCTTGATGGACTTGGATGTGATTCCTGATTTGCCCAGAACTATCACAATTTATTGTGATAACAGTGGTGCAGTTGCAAACTCGAAGGAACCACGAGCCCATAAGGCGAGTAAACACATAGAGCACAAGTACCACCTCATACGAGAGATCGTAAAGCGAGGAGAAGTTGCTGTCGCCAAGATTGCATCAGAGGATAACCTGGCAGATCCATTCACTAAGGCCCTTCCAGCGAAAGCGTTTGATAGGCATGTGGAGGACATGGGGATCAGATGTATGGCAGAGTGATGACAGCATAGTCTTTTAGTCTAAGTGGGAGATTGTTAGAATGTATACTGAAAGCCTAGCTCTTTTCTGTATGAACATTTTATTTTAAAATAAGAATCACATGATCATTGTTTGCATTTTATATATTCATTATATATGTGTACATATTGTCTAATATTCTACATTGTAGATAACATGGTGCTTGGTGTGGCACAGAAGATCATGTTATCAGTCCCTTGTAAAATATAAGTAGAGGCTCACAACCAAGATGATTTTGGACAAACCATTGGCATGGTTGTAGTGTAGCTTGGTATTGTTTTATCTTGAACATAGAGTTACACTAGTACACTTAGGTGTATTGAGTAGGACCGACATAGAGGTGATTCAATTTAGTACTGACTACATAATTGAATCGGACCTCGGATATTATATTGTACATGCTCTTAATCCCGATATAATAACGGACACATGTACTTAGTATTTATTTCTTTAATTTACCAGTGGGTGAGATTTAGATGGATTAAATCAATATGCCCGGTAAGTTGGGAAATAATATTATTTACATGGTGTGTCGTTGATTATAGGAGGAAACCATGTCCTATATATTAGGTTGATGATGTCCCCTTGAGGAGCTCATAAGGTTCATCATGTAAACCCAGCTGGTTGACTTAGTCAACATGATGATAAGGTTGAGTGGTACTACTCGAGGAGTTAGATGTTAATTAATTGATGGTCAGTAAATCAATTAATTGACGGACATTCGATATCTTAAACACGGGGAGATTAATGTACAAATAATATATGGAGCCCATAATAATTTATGGGGGTTGGTGAGGTAGTTCAATGATGATCCTCTAGTGGAATGGAACATCATTGATGGATCAAGTATGTGTGGTTCCGATCCATCGGGTGGCCAAGACCCAACTCCTCCTTATGGTCCCTATCGTAGCCTAATATAATCCATGTGAAGTCTAGATCCAAGAATGTAAAACAAAACCTAGAACCAACGGTTGGGATTAAATCCTGAAGATCCGATGGTTAGGATGAAACCCTAGAACCAACGGTTGGGATTAAATCCCTAAGATCCGATGGTTAGGATGAAACCCTAGAATCGACGGTTGAGATTAAACCCCTAGATTCGACGGTTGGGATAAAACCCTAGATCCGATGGTTGGGATGAAATCCTAGATCCGACGATTAGGATGAAATCCTAGATCCGACGGTTGAGATGAAACCCTAGATCCGATGGTTGGGATAAAACCCTAGATCCGACGGTGGAGGTTAAATCCCTAGATCCGACGGATGAGATTAAAGGAGGCTTAAGACCTATTCTATAAATAGGTGCTTAGGGTTGGGTGGCAAGGATAAGATAAGGAGATTGGTTTTCGAATTAGGGTTAGGGTTTGGCTCATCTTCCATTGGGCGGCTAGGGTTTGGGCGGCTACAAGCTTGGGCGGCAAGCTAGGGTTTGGCCGGTCATCCCTCTCTTCTCCTCCTTAGTTTTGGGCGGCACTCTTCCCTTTTCCTTGCTCCTTGGCCGGCGGTTCTCCATCCATTGGTGGCCGGCAATCATCTTCCTCCAATCTCTCCAAGGTGGCCGGCGGTTTCCATTCATTTGGTGGCTGGCGCATCATCCACTTGCTCCTTGGCCCGGTGGTTGCACCAAATTCCCTAATTTGGTGGTCGGTTCTAGATAGGAAAGGTATTTGTGATTGATTCTCTTTGTTCGCAGTGGACAAGGTAGAGAAGAAAGTGATCAAGAAGGCTTCAACTCGTGGAGGATCTTCGTCCACACGTCGTCCACGAGAAGGATAGGACATACGATAGAAGATCGTAAGGTATAAAGTTGTTTTTAAATTTATTTACAGATCTGAATATGTTCTTTAATATTTTGATTATGCATGTGTATGAATGGATATATATTGTATAATTATGGACCCCGCAGACAAACACAAAAACCGGCGATCCATCCATCGTCTTTTCCGCGGCTAACCAACTAGAAGAGTTGTGTTGCTTGAACAACTAGTTTGTTCAAGTGACCACTCAAGTTGTTAGCACGACGATGAATAGGTTGTGCCAAGGAAGCTCATCCCATCCGGATTAAGTCTTTCATTAGTGAAAATTTTAATCCGGGGACATGGGAGCCAATGAGCCTCCGAAGCGACATCCCAACACCAATACCATAAGCTCGAACATGACCCTCAAACTTACTTTGAGGTAATGCCTTAGTCAAAGGATCCGCTAAGTTCCTTTCAGTGGGAATTTTCTCGATTTGTATTTCGTTCCTACTGATGATCTCTCTGATAAGATGATAGCGGTGAAGCACATGTTTGGATCGCTGATGAGACCTTGGCTCTTTCGCCTGTGCAATTGCTCCATTGTTGTCGCAGTAGACCGATATTGCTTCAACAATGGCCGGAATCACACCAAGTTCATGAACGAACTTTTTGATCCAAACCGCTTCCTTTCTTTGCTTGAAGTGTAATGTATTACGCCTCGATGGTAGAATCCGCTCTGATCTCTTGTTTGGAACTTTTCCAACTCACTGCGCCCCCATTCAAGGTGAACATGTATCCAGACTGAGACCTGGAATCATCCTTGTCTGTCTAGAAGCTGGCATCCGTATACCCGCGTATCACCATGTCCCCTTCTCCATATATTAGGAACACATCCTTAGTTCTTCTCAAGTACTTAAGGATCGTCTTATGACCCAATGATCCATTCTGGATCGGTAGTATCTGCTCGTGACACTCGAGCATACGATACATCGGGCCTCGTACATAACATAGCATACATGATAGATCCTATTGCGGATGCATAGGGAATCTTACTCATGCAAATCCTCTCGTCTTCTGTGCGCGGACACATAGACTTCGAAAGGTGTACCTCATGCCTGATGGGTAGGAAACCTTTCTTGGATTACGACATGCTAAACCTCTTTAGCACTCGGTCTATATATGTAGACTGCGAAAGACCAAGCAACCGTTTCGATCTATCTCTATAGATCTTAATCCCGAGGATGTAGGTTGCTTCTCCCAGGTCTTTCATGGAGAATGTCTTGGATAACCAAACCTTCACTGACTGTAAGATTGAAACATCGTTTCCTATAAGTAGTATGTCATCGACATACAATACTAGGAATACGACTGCACTCCCACTAACCTTCTTGTACACACAAGGTTCATCTGGATTTTGTGAGAAATCAAACTTTTTGATTGTCTCATCAAAATGGATATTCCAGCTCCTGGATGCTTGCTTCAATCCATAAATAGACCGTCGCAATTTGCATACCTTGGTTTTATCAACCGATGTGAAACCCTCAGGCTGTATCATATACAAGTCCTCGAGCAGGTTTCCATTAAGGAAAGTTGTTTTCACATCCATCTGCCATATCTCATAATCATAATGAGCCGTTATGGCCAGGAGCATCCGAATGGATTTAAGCATAGCTACAGGCGAATAGGTTTCGTCATAATCAACACCTTGCTTTTGACGATATCCTTTCGCCACCAATCTAGCCTTATAGGTAATCACATTACCATCCATGTCGGTTTTCTTCTTGAAAACCCACTTGCACCCTATAGGCTTTATCCCTTCAGGTGGGTCAACCAAGTTCCAAACTTGGTTTTCATACATGGAATCCATTTCCGACTTCATGGCACCAAGCCACTTATCCCTTTCTAAACTTGTCAGCACTTCTTCATAACTGGTAGGCTCCTCATCATCAATGAGTAACACGTCGTTCGATTCACTTACGAGAAATCCATATCTCTCAGGAATATTGCGTGTTCTACCAGATCTATGAAGATGTGGTGTTACAATAGGTCCAGTCGATTGCTCATCACTATGAGTTGTCGGCTGTTGTGCTTCACCAAGTATCTCATCAATGTATATTTGAGTCTCTCGAGCCTCCTCAAGCTCGACGACACTCCCCCTATTTTCTTGCAAGAGAAACTCTTTCTCTAGAAACACAGTATGCCTTGAAACAAACACCTTTTGTTCCACAGGATGATAGAATTGGTAACCCCTAGTTTCCTTAGGGTATCCAATAAATAGACATTTATCAGACTTAGCATCCAATTTGTCTGATACAGTCTGCTTCACATAAGCAGGACAACCCCATATCTTCAAGTAAGATACGTGAGGTTTCTTACTATTCCATATCTCATATGGAGTAGTTGAGACTACCTTGGTAGGCATTCTATTTAACAAGTAAACAGCTGTCTGAAGTGCATAGCCCCAAAAGGACTTGGGAAGAGTTGCATGATTCATCATTGACCTGACCATGTCCAACAAGGTCCGATTACGCCTCTCAGATACACCATTATGCTGTGGTGTATAGGGCGGAGTCCATTGAGACAATATGCCATTGTCTCTTAGATAATCAAGAAACTCTTGACTTAAGTATTCACCACCTCGATCCGATCGAAGTATTTTAATACTCTTGTCATGTTGTTTCACTACTTCATTTCTGAATTCTTTGAACCTTTCAAAGGCTTCAGACTTGTGTTTCATCAAGAACACATACCCAAACCGTAGTGATCATCGGTGAAGGTAATGAAGTAGCTATAGCCTCCTAATGCTTGAGTTGACATAGGTCCACATACATCAGTATGTATTAGACCTAGTAACTCTCCCACTCGTTCACCTTTTCCAGTAAAAGGTAACTTAGTCATCTTGCCTTTTAAGTATGATTCGCATGTATCGTATGAATCTAATTCAAACGATTCCAGAATTCCACATCGGTGTAATTCGGACATGCGTTTCTTGCTTATATGGCCAAGACGACAATGCCACATATAGGAGTCTATTTGATTATCCTTTCGAGCACTCATGTTGCTCGCTTCGATATTGAAAATGTCACTGGATACGTCCAACGTATAAATGCCATTACTCAAGGTTCCAGTTCCATAAAGTACGCCATTTAAAGTTATATAACAACAATTGTTACTAAACGTCAAATGGAAACCATTTCTATTTAAACAGGAAATAGAAACAATGTTCTTTATTAGAGAAGGAACATAATAGCAATTGTCCAGTTCTAAGACTAGTCCACTAGGGAGCTTCAGCAAATAAGTTCCGATGGCGACCGCAGCAACCTTTGCTCCATTGCCAACTCGCAAATTTGACTCCCCTCTGACAAGTCTTCTTCTATTCCTTAGCCCTTGTATGTCATTACATATATGTGAGCTACACCCAGTATCCAATACCCAAGTGTCCAAGGAAATAGAATGACAATCAATAACGAAGATACCTGAAGAGGATGGGACATCGGATGCCTTCTTCTTCTTCATGGACTCAAGATAAATCTTGCAGTTTCTTCGCCAGTGGCCTTCCTTGCCACAGTGATGGCAAGTGCCCTTTTGCGCTGGTTCCGCCTTCTTTGCCTTTTTGTTCTTTCCTTTCTTCTGTTCTTTTGCCTTCCTCTTAGAACCTTTCTTTGAGGAATCAACTAACAGAACCGCCTTCTCCTCATGCTTCACAGAAGGCTCCACAGTCTTCAGCATATTGAGGAGCTCGGGAATGGTGGATTCCAATTTGTTCATCCGATAGTTCATCACAAATTGCGAGAAACTCTTGGGCAAACAATGCAGAATTAAGTCAATACTTAACTCATGATCCATCACAAAATCGAGGGTAGCTAGCCGCTCGATGTACCCATTCATCTTTAGCACAAACTGCACTACAGATGAACCTTCTTGCATCTTCGTGGTGAAGAGGAGCCTAGAGACCTCGAACCTTTCGGATCTCGCTTGCTCATCGAACAACTCATGAAGATGGAAGACCATAGTATTAGCATCCATATGCTCATGCTGCTTTTGCAGCTCAGGTACCATCGCCGCTAGCATGATGCAACTCGCCAGCTCAGAATCTGCCACATGCTTCTGATAGACCAACATTTGGTCTAGAGTTGCATCGTCCTTAGGACGGTCAGGAAGAGGCTCTTCAAGGACATATGCGAGCTTTTCCGCCTTGAGAACAATTCTCAGGTTTCTAAGCCAGTCCAGGAAGTTTGGCCCAGTCAGTTTGTTCGAATCCAAAATAGTGCGCAAATTCAAAGACGTCATGATCAATTTATTGACCTAGAAATACAAAACGAGCATATATGAGAAAGATGATTTTAAAATGCATCAATATACATTTATAAATCCCATTCATTTTTCGAATTTCAAAAACCCCAAAATCACTTCGGGAGATCGTAGGTCCATCTCCGAATGGGCTGATATCCATCATAGTTATGAACAACCTTGGAGAGAGTCCAACAAGCCATTCATAACTACGACGGTAGGTATCAACTATACCGATTGCATATCACGTATATGCAACTATCACAATGTGCTATCAACTAATTGAATGTTCACACATACATCGGGTTGTTAACACATTAACAAGTATGCATCATATGCATAGCACCCAACTTCACCTCCTTTACATCGACCTTGGAGAGAGTCCAACAAGCCCGATGCTCGAGGTTAAAGCCAACCCATTAATCGGAAATAGTTTTAATATGGTTAGGCGCATTCAACCAATTAGCCCGGCTTGGAGAGTCCAACAACCAAAGCTAACGATTGACCTCGACTCTTACCATATTAGTATTAAACTATTCCATGGTTTGAACATATTGGGTTGGCCAGGGCTTGGAGAGTCCAACAACCCAAACAAGAAACGGAACTCTGGTTCTAACCATATTAATGGAAGGTGTAGGCTTTAATATTGTTTAAGGGTTTTTATGTCTCATTCTCTTTGCATGCAAATAACTATTATCTACATGGCATGACATACATGGCATACATCTACATGTCACGACACGCATGGCATAATGTTATGCATCTAATGCAATTACATGGCATACAATTATGTCATGTATATATTTCCTTATATGTCATAGCTATTTATGGAAATAAAATATGTTTAAGATTTGATTCTCCAAATCAAATCATAATTAAATTAGGAAACAAATTTCCAAATCTAATCACATATTTTATTCATGGAATTATTTGATTAAGGAAAATCTATTTAGGAAACCAATTTCCTAAATCATTAAAACTACTTATGGAAATAAAATATTTTAAGATTTGATTTCCCAAATCAAATCATGATTAAATTAGAAACAAATTTCCAGAATCTAATCAAATATTTTATTTATGGAAAATATCAATTTCCATAAATACTTCAACTTTCCAAAAGTGGAAGATTTCCATAAATACTTCTAGACTTTCCAAAATTGAAAAATTTCCATAAATACTTCTAAATTTCCAAAATTAGAAAATTTCCAGAAATACATTATGACTATCGCAAAACCATTTCACGATTATGTGAAACACAACTGGGCTCTGATACCCTTTGTTGGGTTTAGACCTTGCATGGCGTGTGTGTGTTCGATCATGTTTCGTAAACATGAACAGAAGCAATAAAAATAATAAATACTCCTATTTATTACAACACGCATGCATATTACAACAAGTGTAGACATAACCATAAATTTAAATTTGCAATAAAGGAAATTTATCTCGTTATACCTTTCATTATGGCGTGTAGCGGGAAACGGCATCAAGCGGAGCGATCCTCGCTAGAATCGTCTCTATCCGTATCCACGCCGAGTTCCTCGGGATGACTTCGCTAAGCCACGAGCTTCGTCTTCGTACGGGTTACTAGCCTCGTGTTGAAGACGACGTGATCGAGAGATGATCACGATCCGAATCCAAATTCGGATCCAAAAATGAGTCCTCAAAACTCGCTTCTCCGGAGAGGTATTCGTCAACCGATTGACGAATCCTTCGTCCTCCACCTCAGAGGATTACCGGAGATCGAATCCCCGGTAAGTTATCCGCTGTCAGAGCTCTAACCGTCGTCGAAACGATGCTCCGACGAGAGGAGAAGAAGCTGTCCAGAAAACTGGACAGCTTGGTGGAGGAGTAGGCGCCGGCCAAAACCAAGGAAGCCAAGTGCTCACCTTTTCACCGAGGCCTAGGGAGATCACTGGAGGGTCGCCGGAGGATCACCGGCTGAAGCTTGGTCGCCGGCAAGGAGCTGGACGCCGGCACAAGGGGGTTGGGTGGCCAAGGAGCTTGGGCGGCAACACTAGGTTGGGCGGCAACTCCAACTAGGGTTTTTGGATTAGGGCTTAATTATCCATTAAGCCCTCTTTTATAGAGAACTAATTCTCTTAATGGTTATTGGATCATAACCATTAGGCCCGTTAACCCGCTCCATTAAGATAAGTTAAAATAAACCAAACCATGATGGTTTATTTTAAGTTAAAACGAACCGAACCAACTTTTGGTTCATTCGTTTAAAATAAACCAAACCCCTTTGGTTTATTCTCATCCATTGGATTAGAACCAAACCATTTTGGTTCATCCATTACGTCTTCATAAGATGCGGCCCATCCACGCTTCCATTGCGACTGAAACGATTTCATGCTCGCTTTATGTTTGGTCCAACCAAACCTAGTTTCTCTCGGTCTGAGAATCCCATTCTCAAGCTCGTTTTAAATCCTTTAGATTACGCTCGTTGTGCGTGTGACCAAATAGGTTCTCGGTTTATGTTGGCCGTCTATAATTAACCATTAATTATAGAACGATCATGAGTGGCACCTAGTAGTACATCATGATCCCCAATTAACCGAAAAGATCAACAGTTGATCGAACTATTTACGAAACCCTTGGCTCGAATGATTCGTGCCCCATTCCCTTCACTCATCTTATACCCACTTGGTTCAGGACATGGTCTATTGTGTCAGTCCCCACTAGGCTGACTACGTCACACCTAGCCCAAGTATTATTTCCTCATCCTACGGATTCTAGTTACTCCACATGTATCGAAGAGTACCTTACTCTAAACATGTAATGCTTTGGCCAAAGACTTTAGTAACAATCCGACGAGAGGCCATGGGTATACATCTCCTCGCAAGGAGTGGTGAATCCTTTATAGACTATTCAAACACCTTCGATCACTTCGACTTATACCCAATCATCCCGGGTCTACATCTCCTTAGAGATGTTTGCTTAAGATGTCAAAGCATAAGTCTCCATGATCAAGATGACTTGAATACCGCAAATCAAAGGAACATCGCACTTAAGCCACAGTAAGAACTTCATTGACATATCTATATATGCAGAGAACCATATGAAGTCTTACGGCTGGTCACTCCAATGAACTAGTTACCATAACTAGCATCCACGATTAACTCCGGACATCACTATGTCTCCAGCCAATGAGAATCAGCTGCTTGGATACACCAAGGAGTATACCTCGTGCTAGTCTCGACAGAATTGATGGTATCCAAATCCATCAATTCATCGACTAGGGATAATTCTGATACATCACAATTACACATGTAGAGATACTCACTAGTTGTGATCCAATCACAAATTCTCTCATGCTGTGAATCGTATCGTGGACATTCAGTAAATGAGTTTAAGATCCAATCAAATACATAAAACATGTATACTCAAATAGTGAATCTTCATTTATCGTATAAATGGTTCATACATAAGGCGATTGCCTTAGGACATCTCTCATATATTACTAACAACTTCCTCATACATATCATTAATTAGTTCAATATATGTTACACTAACACCTCATTTTTCTAAAATTCTCCATATAATTTCTCTTGGAATTCTATCATAAGCTTTTTCTAAATCAATGAATACCATGTGAAGATCCTTCTTTTGCTCGCTTTTCAATTAGTTGTCTGAAAAGATGTTTAGCTTCTATTATCGACCTTCATGGCATGAATTCAAATTGATTTCGAGAACCGTGGTCTCCTTCCTTAATTTTTTTTTTCTATTACTCTTTCCCAAAGTTTTATGGTATAACTCATTAGTTTAATACCTTTATAGTTTTCACAAGTTTATATGTCTCCCTTATTCTTATATAAGGGAATTAGGATACTTATCCTCTATTGATCAGGCATCCTTTTTGTTCTCAATATCATGTTAAATAATTTTGTAAGTCATTCAATACCTTGTTTCCCTAGACACTTCCATACCTCTATCGGAATATCATCTGATCCAACGACTTTTCCATTTTGCATTCCATTTATAGCTTCTCCTACTTCTAAAATTTGAATTCTATGATAAAAATTTAAATTTATATACTCATCTGACCTACTTAAATTATCTAAATTAAGTTGGTCTCCTAAACCTTCATTAAAAAGTTGATGAAAATATCTCTTCCATCATTCTTTTATTTCTTCATCATTTACTAGTACCATATTGCATTCATCTTTAATACATCTTATTTGATTAAGATCTTTTGTCTTCTTCTCTCTCACGAAAAAGAAGAAGGAAAAAAAAAAGAAAAAAAATGAGAGTGAAAAAAAAGAGTTATCGTGGGTGGAAATGGCTAGGTGCCCATTTGAGATCGAGTTAGATTACTGGGGAAACACCTACCAATTTCTCTCAATACCAAGCACGCTTTTGAGACTTTATGTTAATTCTAGGGAAATACCCTCGCTTAGGGTAGGTAAGTGCCTAAAAGCCGGAGACCTTAGGAAAACTATAGGATGATGACTTAACTAACCATGGAATGAGAATCCCTTAGGAAAATTCTCTCAGCACATGCACGAAAAGCTAACCTAGTGAACTTTTAGAACATATCTGTTTGCTTTAATTGAAAATACCAATTGATAATTCTAGTTAGCATGCTAAGTATGGAACAATACTTTTAAATTTTATGGCACTGATGTTTGCTTGAGGACAAGTAAAGATCTAAGTCTGGGGGAATTGATGTGTGTGAATCATATAGGATTTTAGGAGTAGTTTTAGCACACATCTCATTGTATTTTATACTTGTTTCATGCACCTTTTTCCTTGTTTTGCATCTATTTTCTATTTCCTAGTTCGGAGATCTGCTCTTGTTGTTTTTGTGTATAGGACGACATTTTGGGAGATAAAATGACACATAATGGAAGCCCAAGGAAGGCAAGCATGCTCTGGCCATGTTCCCCCAAAACGCAGGCATGCTCCGACGTTCACATGACGATTCAGAGGAAGACATGGCCGGGTCATGTGAATCTCACATGGTCATGCCTAACCTCGAAGCTAGATTCAGGGCAGGATTTCGAGCGTGCCACACGGCCAGCCATGTGGATTTCACACGGTCGTGTGGCGTTAGCCCGAGTTCACGCAGAATAGGGTTTCGTGAGGAATTAAAGAAAGTCGACTCTTCTTCTATAAATAGGAAGGCACACCCAAACCCTAGGGGGAAGGCCCAACGGCTAGGACATAAAGAAGGTGCCCTAAGAAGCACCGGAGGCTTACAACGGGGAGAGAGGAAGCGGCTCAAGGATCAGAATTTGCACTCCAACGCCAAGTAGAACGACCAAGAGTATTCCATTTATTTCTTAATTATCTTGGCATTGTAATGATTCACTTTATAATGTCTTGTATATATTCTCTTTCATCTATAGAGTAGAAACATTGATTCTAGGATTAGGGAGTAGCTTGTGTACGTTGGATATGCTAGCTTGAATATATATTCCTTACTCTTGAATTTATATTTGTAATTTATGTTGTTTGGATCGATGAAAATTATGTTTTGATTCTATTTCTACTGCACATATGCCGACATAAAGGTAGAAAGCCTTTGTATCAAAATCTAGGAGAACCAAGGACGAACCTTGCAGACATCCTCCCTCCGATAACCTTAGAAAGTAGAATATGATAGAGTAGGAAATGAAATACATTCCATCTCCTCATAGGGATTACTAGGACATCCTTGAACCTTGATAACCTATCTTAGCATAAGGCCCAAAGTAGGTGACATTAACTCTAGAAGGGTTGAGGGACCTTAGTGATAGAGGGCTCCCAACGGTATCAACTCACTGAGCTCTGATGATCTGAAAGGAAAACTTGGTTAGGAATAGGTAGTTCCCAGTAGAAGCAAAAGGTCATCAAGCAATTACATGATGATCCTCCTGCAAGATCATAATTAGAGATCCTTAAAGCATTGAATTGATAGCATGTTCGACAATGCACAAGTGAAACTGAAGTCTTAGAATCCTTTTAGGAACTTGAGACCACCTTCGCTTTCTCCAAGTGACACTGTAACTGAGCCAGGACTACTGTCAACCTCAAACACCTTACTCTTAGGAGATTCACTCCGAACAATGACATCCACTGGACAAACAATATTCGAATCTCAGTCTTTGTGGGATCGATACTTAAATTATAATTTGATGATAACCGTGCACTTGCGGGCATTGAGCGCGAGTGCGCGCATCGAATCCTTGGCGATCCTCGTCGGAGATTTGAGGTCGTGCTCGCATGCATCAGTGGAGCATATCTCGCCTAGGAGTTACTTGGCGCCCCATTAGAGATCATGGGGAAGGGTGACCATTCCCCGGATTAGTCAAGTCGGAAGCCTAGATACCCGATGCTAGTAAAAAAAAGTGTCATATGAGTAGGGGTGTACAAAAGTTCGGTTAGACCGAATAAAATCTAAAGTTTAGTTTGGTTTATTCAAAAATTTAATTTTTTTTATATCAATTTTTTCAGTTCAATTTTGATTTCAGAGATAAGATAATCTATTAACCCGATTAAATTGAACTGAGTATATCAGTCGACTAATATTTCCTATCAATCGACTAATATTTTATTGCAATTTTGAATGAAAAAGATGATGGAAGGATGAAGAAGACCCTCATATAGAGGAGTTTAGTCCCACATTGGTAGATGAGGGACAACTTGGTTGATTTATATTGAATCATAACATATTTGACTGTGAACATGAATGAATGAGAGGCACTCTCTCATGTGCATGCTCGCAAGGGGGGTACAGATCCAGGGCTCAGATTGCTCTAAACTCAGGTGACTCGTGTACGAGTGTGGTCTACATGCATCGAATGTCAGATCGGTCAGGTAAAATGTGTCCAAATGAATCAACCTATGTTTTGTCATCCGAATCCTTTTTTAGTTGCGTAATGTATGCTTAAATCATCAACATGAAATGGTCGGTGATTAATGGCATGATAAATAGCTCGAGCAAAATGATTGATATGCGGCTGACATTTCAAATCGAGTCATTTATGCTACCATTAATCAAAGATACACTACACATGCTATAAGGAGGCAACAATTTGAGAAAAGAGAAGCTCTTTGCGAGATCATTCCTCTTCCTCATTTGTGGTAGCCTTCAGGTGTATGATCAGTTTGCCGTGAACAACCCATGCTTGCTTGTATTCTCGATTTTGTTGTCGTATCCTGAGAAGCATACATCCATCAACCCTCGAAAGCACTATAGGAGGAAATGAATCTGTTTTAAAGAAAATATATCAAACATAGACTTCGACACTCTGCCTAGTAGTCCGAGTAACTTGCTTCCACCTTCCTGAGCACCAACTTTTGGAGTGCCTTCCCGAGCACCAACTTTCAGAGTACCTTCTTGAGCAACTTTCGGAGTGCCTTCCAGAGATTCTTTTAGAGGAGCACCAGCTTTTGCCTTCCCAAGCAGCTTGTTTCCCGAGCACCTACTTCTCGAGCACCTACTTCCCGAGCACCTGTGTCCCGAGCACCTCTCAGTCTTGGTGCTTCTCGAGTTCATGCGTCCCAAGAACCTCTCATTGCTTCTCGAGCACCTACTACTTGCTTCTCCTTGAGTTCCTACATCCAGAGCACCAGATCTTCTGTATCCTATGCTTTTGCATCCCGAGTACTAGGGCTCCTACATCCATAACCTAGTTCCCTAGTGGTACATCCTGAGCACCAACTTCTCAAGCGCCTGCCTTCCCAACACTGCAATCTACTTCTCAACCAGGAGGTGTGTCTACCTAGAAGAAGAAGGGGAAGGTAGTCATCACAACAAAGAAGTCCAAATTTAATCGGACTCTTCCCTATATCTCCAACAAGAAAGTTGGTAACATTCTTAAAATAGATTCTCTATTATGATGACTACAAAACAAGTTGAGATAATAGTAGCAGAGCATACTTCTCAACAAGCTAGTGATTTCTCCCTCTATAATGATTGGGACTATTCCAATCAATCATGTGGAAAATCTAGAAAAGTTCATTAGTTTGAACTTTAAGCGATGGCAACAAAAAAATATTTTTTCTACTTAACCATGCTCAATCTAGCTCGGTTCTTGACTAAAGAACCTTTAGAGGTACTTGAGGGTATGAGTGATGTCTAAATCTTCAAAGTTGTGGAGGCATGGAACCACTCAGAGTTTCTTTACAGAAACTACATCCTCAACTTCTTGGTTGATGCACTGTACAATGGGCAGTGCACAAAGAAATCGGCTAAGGAACTATGGAAATCCTTAGATTGAAAATATAGAACGGAAGATGTTGGGGTCAAAAAGTTTGTTGTTAGTCGATTTTCGGACTATAAAATGGTAGACTCCAAGATGATGATCAGTTAAGTTTAGAAGCTTTAGGTAATTTTGCATGAAATTCACTAAGAAGGCATGGTGTTGAGTGAAACCTTCTAAGTAGCTACTATGATAGAAAAGTTGCCTCATGACTAGAAGGATTTCAAAAATTATCTGAAACATAAGAGAAAAGAGATGAACATCGAGGGACTCATTGTTCGACTCCGGATTGAGGAAGACAACAGAAGCTCCGATAAACAAGTGTTCACTCAAGTGGTTGTTAAAGCCAACATGATCGAACATGGTGAAAACTCGAAACGGAAGAAGTCGAAGTCTTCCAAGATGGAACCTAAAGGAGGCATCAACAAAAAGAAGTTCACTGAAAAATACTTCAACTGTGACTGAGTCGATCATAAATCTTTGGAGTGCAGAAAATTTAAGAAGAGAGAAGGCTAAAATAAGTGATGGGCCAAACACGGATCTTTGCGTCATGGTCTCTAAGGTGAACCTCATATGCTCAAATCTGTGGCAGTGGTGGATCGATATGGGCGCCACCAAATATATGTGCTGCAACAAAGTGTTGCTCCATAACTTTGAAGAAGTTAGAGATGGAAATAAACTATATATATAGAACTCAACAACCTTAAAATCAAGAGTCGTGAAAAAGTGGTGTTGAAGATCACCCGAGCAAGGAATTGACTCTAAACAAAGTGCTATTTGTTTCAGACATTTGCAAGAATTTAGTATCCAGATTGTTGTTAAGCAAGCATGGATTTAGAATTATGATTTAGTCATACAGAATGGTTTTGTCTAAGAATGTAATGTTTGTAAGGAAGGGCTATAAAAATGATGGGCTTTTTTAAGCTCAGTGTGATGGTCATTAGGCCCAAAATTAATAAAGATGAAATTCTTTTGCTTATATGCTTGAGTCTTCTATTTTGTGGTATAGTAGACTAGGACATGTTAACTAAGATTCGATGTGTAGGCTAATTGACATGCAAATCATATCGACATTCCAAATTTGCCCGAAATACAGGTGTGTAATTTGTGTGGAAGTAAAATTGACAAGGTCATCCTTTAAACAAGTTGAATGAAGCAATGAACCACTCAGCCTAATCCACATAGACGTGTGTGACCTAAAGGGGGTTCCGACACATGGTGGAAATAAATATTTTATTACTTTTATAGATGATAACACACAATTTTGTTACGTGTATCTTCTAAAAAGTAAGGATGAGGCTATAGAGAAATTTATTCTCTATAAAAATGCAGTTGAGAATCATCTTAATAAGAAGATTAAAGTGGTACGAAGTGATCGAGGTGGTGAATATGTACCACCATTCACTGATTTTTGTGATAAACATGGAATTAGGCACGAAACAACAACTCTATATACTCCTCAACAAAATGGTATTGCTGAGAGAAAAAACCATATTTTAAAAGAGATGATGAATGTTCTTTTATTAAGTTCTGGATTGTCAGATAACCTATGGGGGGAAGCTATTCTAATAGCTAATTATCTTTTAAATAAGGTACCCCATAAGAATGTAAATAATAGCTCTTATGAGTTATGGAATGGTAGAAATGTTAGGACCTTGGCATTGCTAGGGGAAAGGGGTGGATATCATTCTTTAATTTCGTTGATTCGATTGTGCTTGTCTATAATTCATTAGTGCAACACAAATAAAATACAAATAGCAAACAAACAAAAGAAACATGATCACAAACACTACATACGATTTTACATGGTTTGAAACCCTAGTTCCTACTCCATAGTAGAGGTCTAGTGTCCACACCACTAAAACTTGTCTCCTTCTCGGGATAACACCGGAGGTGGAGAAACCTCTTACAAAATAACTTAACAATAAAATACAACAAGTTTACAATGTAATAAGAAAATACAAGTAAAGAAACACTTTACATAATAAATCTTTTCTTGGGCACTCTTTTGGTTGCTTTGGATGGCTAGGAAGGAATGAAAAGCATCAATTTGTCCCCTTCAAGATCACCAAGAACCATCATCATCTCCTTCCTCCGCAACCTGCATTTAAAGGCTCCACTCGGGCTATTTTTTCGCCTAGAAATCGACTGTCAAAAGCTATAGTCGACTGCCTGCATGATCGTTGTCTTACAATGGACTAATCCACATCGAATTATGCTCGATCAGTCAACTGCCTGTTGGAATATCGGTGGCCGGCTAGAGGGGGGTGAATAACCCTCTTTCGTCGTACGGTGGAATTTACTCATTGATTGCTTGTCTACAAATTCGTTAGCGCAAGAAGAAATATAAACAATAAAGACAAAGCAATAAGTAAAGGAAATCAAATGCTAACACGGCGATGTAATGTGGTTCACGACCTTGCCGCTAATCCGCGACCCGATTCATCCAAGGTGAATCACGCCTTAAACCTTCCACTAATATCTCCTTTGCTCAAAGCTAGGTGAAGGTAACCTTTCCTTACAAGAATTCTCTCCTCTTACAATAAGATGAAAATAAACACAAGGAAGAGGAGGAAAATCGTTTTAAGCACTTGGGAGATGTTTAGCAATGAACCATTAGGCTCCCCAAGTGTCCAAAGTCTCCTTCTTATAGAGAAGAGCCCAATCTTCCCGTTAACACAGCGGCAGTCGACTGATGCCCCGATCAGTCGACTACCCCTGTAGTCGTTGCCCTATAATGGCTTTTCCACATTGGATTCCAACCAATGGCTCCCACATCAGTCGACTGATCATCCCATCAGTCGACTGATGGAGCCAACAGTCGAGTGCCGAAAGCGAGCACTCGACTGATCTTGCAACCAATCGACTGATGGTTTCATCAGTCGATTGTCAATCCTTGGCAGTCGATTGATGGGACACAAATCAAACCTGAACACCAGTCGAGTCAATAGTCGACTTGGAGCAGTCAACTGCCATGTCATGGCAGTCGACTGATGTCGGGAAATCTCATCCGACACTTAGCCAAATTGGCTAAGATCACCTAGGAGCTACCCCGTCCCGGGTTACAATCGCTCACTCTCATTCCCTTGGAGTCCCTCGCCTTTGAAGTTGTCTTCGTCCGACCACATCCCTCGGATGCGTCAAGCACACGACTTCGCAGCGTCATCCTTCGTGTCTCACCCTGAAGTCTACTTTCTCCGGCTTCACTCCAATGCTCCCCGTCCAGCGGTCCCTCGGATTCACCAAGCGCACGACTTCCGCAATGCATCTTTCTCCGACTCAAAGATCGAGTCATGAGAGGTGAAACTTGCCAATGCTCCATGTGCGAATTACTAAATCCTGCATGACTTCAACGCACATATCAAATCCATATCAATCCTAACTTAAATCCTTTGCCACACACATCAAGACCATATCACATGGGTTGATTACCCTAACAATCTCCCCCTTTTTGATGTGTGACAATCCGTTTAAGTTAGGTAAAATAATTACAATAAAAACATAAGGCAAGAAAGCATGTAAGTAAAAAACATGAGTATCAAACTCCCCCTTAAACATGCAACTCCCTCTTAAGACATGCTAAATTTTCCCTTTTAGCATGATTAACTTAAACTAATCAATTCTCCCCCTTTGACACCATCAAAAATATTATCTAAATGTTATACACGACTGCCATCAACTCTAAGGAAGAAAAATACCCAAAAACCACTCAAAACCTAATAAAAACAAGTTACTGTGCTCGTACGATATATCGATCATTGAATCGGACTATCGATCATTGACACTGATTCGAGTTTTCTTATTTTTTGAGTCTTTAGAAATGCACCAGAAATTATAGAAAATTTGAAAAATTATGAAATTTGAAATACATATATCTTGTGAGTTCCTCTATCAGTGAAAAATGATTTTTCATGAAAATTTATTTTATTTTTGAAAGTTAGGCAAAAACTCAAAAGTTGCAAAAATGTCTAAAGTTGTATCCACTTTTAAACCTAGTTTTGCCTTGAAACTTTTTAAAACATGAACTCACTGTTTGCAAAGTATAAAATGGTTTTAAAACATTTAAAATATCCAACCATGATCTTTGGGCAATATGTCTATGAATTAAACATATATTTTCCCCATGATTGGTCTATTATTGCTCTATTGATACACTTAATGACCCATCTAAATGCCATAAGCATTAGTGGACCATTTGTATCATCCTATCATCTCTCCCATTACTATGTTCTCAATCAAGTTAGCCTTATAGTGGGATGTGAGATGTTCCTAAAGGTATTTGTACTTAACCAAATTTTTATGCATTTCTACCCATGGTTAAGTATCATCCTAAAAACCCAATCATGAACATGCATCAAGAGTTATCAATCATGATCATAAGTCATCAATCATTGCATATTATGATTATAAATTATAAAATTGAGCATGAATCATGATTTAAACTTTCAATTTATGGGTTATACATTATCATCACCCAACACTATGTTAAAAATGTATAACTCACACCATGTTAAGTCAACCATTAAATATGATATAAGTAAAATACTCATGGTTGACTATCCTAGGATTTTCCTAACCCTTGAGGATGGATTTGGGAACCCAATACAAGTTCTTTCATATGGGGTTCACTAAAAATTCCTTAGGGATCAATTTTCTAGCTATTGTTTTATTTTTGGCTTGACACCTTGCAATTAAATAATGATAGGCCTTCTCATTTTTGTTTCCCTTATAACCTAGGCCTTTCCTATTAAAGCTTGCCCTTTGGCTCCCTATGATCATGTTCAATGTGTTTGAGCCAATGGTGAATTTCTCTAGGGCCTTAGTTAAATGATCTACCTTTTCCCTTAAGACCCTATTTTCTTCAATGCATGCATCATTTATATTAAAGGGCATGTAATCATCATGTGAGCATGCATCATTGATACTAGAAGAAACATTATCATTCACATTTAAATATGATTTTTCTAGATTTTCTTCTAGGGCCTTAATTTCATTTTTCATGCTTTTGTTTTCCTTTTTAGCCCTAAATAATTCCTTAGTTATACTAGAAATCATGGACATAATTTTCTTGGGAGGGAGATTTGTTACCTCACTTACCAAATCCCATTCCGATGATGAGGATGAAGATGTGGACGCTCCCCCTTCACTGGAGCTCTCCTCCTCGCTAGTGCTTCTTTCTTCTTCCTCGGAGGAGGTGGAGTCCAAGTCATCTATCCCCATTAGGGTAAGATTTGTGAAGGCTTCGTCTTCGGATGATGAGGATGATGGATCATCCCATGTGGCCTTATATGCCTTAGCCTTCCCCCTTTTTTTGGCCTTCTTTTCTTCCTCCTTCTTCTTGCTCCCTTTCTTCTTCTCTTCTTTTCTCCTCCTTTCTTCTTTGCTCTTGTTCAAGAGGGGACAATCATCTCTTATATGTCCCTCTCCTTGGCAATTGTAGCAAATTATCTTCCTCCTTGGCCTTCTCCTCCTATCATTAGATTTGTTAAATTTAAAATTTTTCAAAGCACGTCTTACCTTCCTTACCATGTATGCTTCTTCCGTGCTATCCATGGAGGAGGAGGAGTCTTCATCGGATGAGGAGGGAGGAGTCTCCTTCTTCTTCTTCCCCTTGTTGGCTACTAGTGCCACTCCCCTTGATGGTTTGATGCTTGGTTCTTCACTTATGCCTTCAAGACTAGATTCATGCAATTCCATAGTGGAGAAAAATTCATCTAGAGTACTTACCTTTTGATTCTTTGAGATATAGAATGAGTCCACCATTGAAATCCACTTGGATGATCGGGGAAAGGCATCAATTGCCTTCATAATCATGTCCCTATTGGAGAGCTTCTCCCCTACACTAGATAAACTATTAAGAATTTCTTTAAATCTAGAATGTAGAGATGTTACCTTCTCCCCTTTATCGAGTTTAATATTATTGAGTTGTGAGAGAAGGACATCTCTCCTTGCTAGCTTGGCCTCGGATGTGCCTTCATGAAGCTCCACTAGCTTCTCCCACATCTCTTTGACGCTAGCACATTCTCCTATTCGGTTGACTTCTTGTTGAGGGAGTACGTTGAATAGATGATGCTTGGCCTTTGAATTCGCCAAGTACTCCTCTCTTTGCCTCTTTGTCCATTTTGATTTTTCCAAAGGCTCCCCTTCCTCATCCCTAGGTATCTCAAAACCATTCTCCATCATTAGCATAATTTCAAAATCGGTTTCAAAGAATACCTCCATTCTCTTCTTCCACCAAGAGAATTCGCCTTCAAATTTTGGTGGGTGAATGTTGGAGCCGGCCATCATTGTTGTTGTGTTTGTTGTGGCGGTGAGTCCGGTGACAAGCGACTTGGCTCTAATACCACTTGTTGGAATGTCGATGGTTGGCTAGAAGGAGTGAATAGCCCTCTTTCATCGTACGGTGGAACTTACTCATTGATTGCTCGTCTACAAATTCATTAGCGCGAGCGGAAATAAAAACAACAAAGACAAAGCAATAAGTAAAGGAAATCAAATGCTAACACGGCGATGTAACATGGTTCACGGCCTTGCCGCTAATCCACAACCTGATTCGTCCAAGGTGAATCACGTCTTAAACCTTCCACTAATCTCTTCTTTGCACAAAGCTAGGTGGAGGTAACCTTTCCTTACAAGTATTCTCTCCTCTTACAATAAGATGAAAATAAACACAAGGAAGAGGAGGAAAATCATTTTAAGCACTTGGGAGATGTTTAGCAATGAACCATTAGGCTTCCCAAGTGTCCAAAGGCTCCTTCTTATAGAGAAGAGCCCAATCTTCCTGTTAACACAGCGACAATCGACTTATGCCTCGATCAGTCGACTGCCCCTGTAGTTGTTGCCCTATAATGGCTTCTTCCATGTTGGATTCCAATCAACGGCCCCCACATCAGTCGACTGATCATCCCATCAGTCGACTGATGGAGCCAACAATCGAGTGTCGGAAGCGAGCACTCGATTGATCAACATTCTGTGCTCAAAACCCTTGCAACCAGTCGACTGATTCAATCATCAGTCGACTGGTGATTTCATCAGTCGACTGTCAATCCTTGGTAGTCGATTGATGGGATGACAGTCGGACTTCGAACACCGGTCAGTCAATAGTCTGAAGCGATCATTGCCATGTCATGGATCGTGATGTCAGGAAATCCCATCTGACACTTAGCCAAATTGGCCAAGATCACCTAGGAGCTACGCCGTCCCGGGTTACAATTGCTCACTCTCATTCCCTTGGAGTCCCTCGCCTTTGAAGTTGTCTTCGTCCGGCCACGTCCCTCTGATGTGCCAAGCGAACGGCTTCGCAGCGCCATCCTTCGCATCTCTCCCTGAAGTCTACTTCCTCCGGCTTCACTCCAATGCTCCTCATCTGACAGTCCCTCGGATGCACCAAGTGCACGACTTCCGCAATGCATCTTTCACCAACTCAAACACCGAGTCATGAGAGGTGAAACTTGCCAATGCTCCATGTGCAAATTACTAAGTCCTGCACAACTTCAAAGCACATATCAAATCCATATCAATCCTAACTTAAACCCTTTGCCACACACATCAAAACCATATCACATGGATTGATTGCCCTAACACTGCCTTGACCCAGTATTCGACTGTCATAGCCATCAGTCGACTAACATAAGTCAGTAGTTGACTACGAGATATTTTATGCCCTGTCCACTTAAGGTCAATCGACTATGTTGGTGCAATAGACCCCAGGTCAATGTTGACCAAACTCGAGTGGGACTTGAGTAGGGTTTGACAATTGGTTGATAATAGGTTTGACCATTGTTTGATAATATGGTTTGACTATATATTGACCATATGACTAGTGGATGATTAGGATATCCAAAGTTATATGGGGAGATTATTTGGGGGAGATTGTTGGAGTAATCAACCTTGGAAGTCCAACTTTGGATACTTAGCATGGAAAGTCCAAATTTGGATACTTGACATAGAAAGTCCAAGAATGGTCTTGGCAAGAGAAGTTCAAATTTGGATACTTGCATGGAAAGTCTAAGAATAGTCTTGGCAATGGAAGGTATAAGTATTGAGGCTTGGCAATGGGAAAGTCCAAGGATGTAGTTTTGGCAATGTAAAGTCCAAGCATATAGTCTTGACGGCGTAAGTCCAAATTGATCTTAGCAAGGAAGTCCAAGGATGAGGTCTTGGCAGCATAAATCTAAACATGTAGTCTTGGCGGCGTAAAGTCCAAGTGGACCTTGACAAGGAAATCCAAGGGTGAGGTTTTGGCAACGTAAAGTTCAAGCATTGATTCAAGGCGGCATAAGTCCAAATGAACCTTGGCAAAGGACCCGGTTAGCATGACATAGCCGATGGAAGCACTTGAAGGCTAGCAACAAGGTTGAATGAGTCATTGAGGACTCGGAGGGACCCTGAGGGCGTGAGGCTGATGAAAGTGGCTAGAAGGCTTAGATCTAGGCTAAGGGTGATCGAACAACTATGAGGGGATAATACTTAGATTAAACCTCATATTTGAAATTTATCAGTCAACTGGAACTTTGGGTTAGTCGACTGGTCGAGCGTTCAACACTCAAGAGCCTAGTTTGACTCGAGCAGTTGACTAGGATTATGACCAGTCGACTGGTTGAGGAGTCGACTGCTCGACTGTGGCTTTGACAGTTGACTACTAGTTGTGTGCATTCGATTGGCCTATATCAGTCGACTTCTAGGGTTAAACAGTTGACTGGAATTAAGTGGTCAGGGCACAGAGGGTTTGGTAGTCGACTGCTAACTCAGAGCAGTCGACTGGTGGTGCAGTAGTTGATTGTTAGGGTCAAGAAGTTGACTGCTAGGGTTGAGCAGTAGATTAGAATTAAGTGGCCAGGGCACAGAAGATTTCGCAGTTGACTACTAGATTTGAGCAATCGACTGGTGGTGCAGTAATCGACTACGGATAAGGGCAGTCGACTGCTGGGGTATCCGTTGGATGGTAAGTCAACGTAGATTAAGTCATTGTGAGACAATGGATAGGTGAGCAGTCGACTATTAGGCACGAAATCAACCATCAGCAGGTTATAAAAGGAGTTGCTTGGGGAGGATTTTCCAAGCATTTTTTGGGGCAATTTTGAAGGGGAAGTGATATTGCATTCCTGACCTTCAAGAGCAATCCAAAGCAACTAAAAGAGCTCTCAAGAAAAGATTGATTGTAAAGTGTTCTTTACTTGTATTTTATTATTTCTTTTCATACTTGTTGTATTTTATTATAAGCCTTTTTATACGAGGTTTCTCCACCTCCGACGTGTTGCCAAGAAGGAGAAGGCATAGTGAGGATATATCACTAGCTCGCTCGTGGAGTAGGAACCTTAGTTCCGAACCACATAAATTTTATCTTGTGGTTGTGTTGTTTTTATTTTTATTGTGCATGCTTGTATTTCCATTGCATACTAAATATTTGTAGATGAGCATACAAATAAACGATCGAAGCGAACGAATTCACCCCCTCAAACGCAACACCACTCCCCAATGGACTGCTCAACCCTGGCAGTCGACTGGTGCAAGTCACCAGTCAACGGCCAAAGCACCAGTGGAGCAATCAGCCATAGTTGACTACTTGACCAGTCGACTGTCCGAGTCAACTAAGCCTTGAAGGATCGAGAAACCGCTAGGGGGGTGAATAGCATATTTTCAAAACCTTTTCTTTTCTTTTTAAAATCGTGTAAATCATAGTGGAAAAAAAACTAATAAAAATAATGAGACACTTTATTTTTACTTGGTTCACAACCCATCGACTGCTAATCCAAGGCCCTTGCAATCTTAGACCGCTTTTGAAAGGCAAAGCACTAAATGTGTCTCTTCCTCGTTGGAGGTAAGGGACCAACCGATTACAAATAATGTGGAGGAAAAGGTAACAAGCCTACCTTTCCTTCTAGCAATTAAAGAGTAAAAAATAGTAAAACAATAATACCTACTTAAAGAAGTGTGAGTGTTAGAAGCTCAGTCGGTGTTACGACGTAGTTGCGTGGCGATGAACACTTGAATTGATGGAGCACTTGTGAGCCTTTTTTGTTAACTTGAGAAGGGTGATTTACCTCTCCTTTTATAGCCTGGTGCCTTGGAATAAGTCCAGATCTAGATCCAAATCTTGTGGATCTTATCTTGAGGTGGAAGCTTATCTTAACTCGAGGTGGCAACATTGATTAATCTAATTCGTGACTTGGTGTTTTGGCTAATTCGTAAGCATCAGTCGACTGCAGTCCAACATCAGTCTATTAGTGCCTATAAGATCCACATATCTCCACAATGACATGATATTGTCCACTTTGGGCCTAAGCCCTCATGGTTTTGTTTTTGGGCTTTACCCAAAAGGTCTCATGCCAATGGAGATATCTTTTTATCTTATAAGCACATGATCTTTTCCATGTCTTATAAATGTGAGACTTTGATTGTATTCCCCATACTTCCAACAATTCCCCCCCCCCCCCCCCTCAAACAAAGGGCTACATTGAGCCCCCCTCAAGCCTATCCCTCCTCGAAGGACATTCTCTGCTTGATGTTCGATCTTCAACCCGCCAAAACTTCCTGCCAACTATCTGATCCTCCTGACCCAGTTATACTTCCTGCCAGTTGTCCAACCCTTTTGACCCAACTAGACTTCCTACCTGGTGTCTGGTTCTCTAGATCCGAACATGGGAGCTCCACTTCCTTCGTTCGAGGTTCATGGCTTGACATGGATCATGACTATGATACCAATTGTTAGTGCCTATAAGATCCACATATCTCCACAATGACATGATATTATCCACTTTAGGCCTGAGCACTCATGGTTTTATTTTTGAGCTTTACCCAAAAGGTCTCATGCTAATGGAGATATCTTTTTATCTTATAAGCACATGATCTTTTCCATATCTTATCAATGTGCGACTTTGATTGTATTCCCCATACTCCCAACACAGTCGACTGGTACCGAGTCATAAATCTTTCCTAGTCGGTATTTGAACTGCCTGCTCAGGATTTACACTTATCACTCGGGAATTCTACTAGCTTCTCGGGAGCGACTATTTCTCCATCGCGACTTATTGCTTGGGAATTCCACTAGTTGCTCGGGAATTCTACTTGCTTCTTGGGAGAGACTGTTTCTCCATCATGACTAATTGCTCGGGAATTCCACTAGTCACTCAGGAATTGTACTTGTCACTCAGGAATTCTACTGGTTGCTCGGGAATGCTCTGGTTGCTCGAGAATTGCACTAGTTGCTCAGGAAATGTGCTGATTACTCAGCAATATGATAGAAAGCATATAAAACAAAGTTAGCACAAGAACTATATATATATATATATATATATATATATATATATATATCGACTTAGACCTTCCACCAGAAGTCTTAGTCGGATCGATGTCTAAGGTTGTTCCCGTACGGAGGACACATCCTTACCATCACTCCACACTCAAAGCTTACCTTTGGTCCTTCTAACCTGTCGCTTAGCTTTCGGTTACTTGACTATTGAGGTTTCTCGTCCGGAGATTCTCCTAGTATCACCCGACCACTGAGGTTTCTCCTTTCGAGATTCTCATGGTGTCACCCGACCACCGAGGTTTCTCGTCCTGAGATTCTCCTGATGTCATTGACTACCGAGGTTTCTCATTCGGATATTCTCCTAGTGTCGTTGACCTTAGCAAAGTTTAATACAATACCTGCACACTTAGCATACCATATGAGAAAACAAAACAGCTTAACTTTGAATCTTTGTCATTATCAAAACCTAGGTTCGATTATCTGGTGCCCCTGCACCAACAATCTCTCCCTTTTTGATCTATGACAAACCAATTCAAAGTTAAGATAAAATAAGTAGTAAGCATTAATCAAGCATTTTTCAAAACCTCCCCCTTAATCCTAGGTGAGTTTTGAAAAACAACAACTAAGTTCTTGACTTTTCGAATTTTTTTTTTAACAAAGTTAACCTCTTAACTTTAACCTTTCTCCCCCTTTGCCATATATCAAAAATAATTTTTAGAAGGGTGCTAATACACTTTTTTGAGAAAGCACTATAAGTTCAAAAGATAAGAGAAATAATTACAAGTTTTTAAGAATCCAAGCATGTGCCCTTTTTATAAAATAATATTTTCAATATAACTGATGTGAGCAAAACATATAGGGTTTTAGGAGTAGTTTTCGCACACATCTCATTACATTTTATATTTGTTTCATGCATATTCTACTTTGTTTTGCATGTATTTCATATTTTCTGGTTTGGAGATCTGTTCTTGTTGCTTTTGTGTGAGGGATGACATTTTATAGGTGAAATGATACACTTTTGGAGCAAAAGGAAGGCATTTATCGGGTGGAACAGAGGCGGACACGGTCGATCGTGTGGATTCCACACGGCCGTGTCCAAACCCTTGAGGGTAGCCATCCCAACACCCCACACAGTCGGCCGTGTGGATTCCACATGGCCGTGTAGATTCCACACGGTCGTGTGGATTCCACATGATCATGTGGCACTGGGTAGTTTTGACGTGACTAGGGTTTTCGTGGGATTTATGAAGAGTCGGCTTCACTTCTATAAAAAGAAGGTACACCCAAACCCTAGGGAGGAGGCTCCATGACTAGAATGATAAGACGGTTCCCTAAAAGGCATCGGAGACTCACAACGGGGAGGAAGGAAGCGACTAGGAGATCCATCTCGACGCTCCGGCATTGTGGAGAACAACCAAGACACACATATTGGCTAGGACAGAAAGTACTTTCTCTATTTTCTTATTCTACCTGCATTGTAATTATGTTTTCTAAGATGTCTTGTGTTTATTCTTCCTTGTCTATCGAGTAGATACTTTGATTCAAGGATTAGGGAGTAACTTGTGTTTGTGGACATGTTAGTTCAAATAGTCATTCATCTCCTTTTATTCTATTTGCAATTTTGTGTTGGTGAGATTGATGAAGATTTAGTCTTGATTATATTTCTATTGTGCATAGCCAATACAAAGGGTGACAACCTTCGTATCAAAAACCTAGGAGAACCAAGGATGAACCTTGCGGTCATCCTACCTCCCGTAATCGCAGAAGATAGAATATGATAGGACAAGATATGAAATAAGATCTGCCTCTTCATAGGGATTATAGGATGTCTTGGTACCCCAATAACCTATCTTAGCAGAAAGGCCAAAGTAGGAGAAATTAACTCTAGAAGGGTTAAGGGACCTTAGAGACAGAGGGATCCCAACGGTATCAACCCCCTGAGCTCTGATGATCCGAAAGGTAAACTTGGTTAGGAATAGGTAGCTCCCAGTAGAAGCAAAAGTTTATCGGGCAAATACATATTGATCCTCCCACAAGATCGTAATTAGAGATCTCAACACACCAAATTGATAGCATGTTCCATGACGCACAAGTGAAACCAAAGTCCTAGAATCCTTTTTGAGAAATTCGAACCAACCTTATCTTCCTCCGAGTGACATCGTACTTGAGTTAGGACTACTGTCAACCTCGCAATCCATACTCTTAAGAGATTAATTCTGAATAAGAACATCCACTAGATAGACGATATTCAAATCTCAGTCTCTATGGGATCGATAATCTTTTATTACTTGACGACATCCGTGCACTTGTGGGCGTTGAGTGCGAGCTTGCACTTCAAGTCCCTGATGATTCCCTTCAAAGATTTGAGAGTCGTGCTCGCGTGCATCAAGTTTTTGGCGCCGTTGCTTGGGACTGTTGATTCGATATTGAATCGAAAGTGGATAACTTGGATCGGACTTAGGTCAGATTTTCTTTCTTGTTTTATTTCATTATAGTTCATTCAGTTTTAGATTTTTACTATTTAAATTCAGTTTAGCTTAATTTTAGTAGTCACATTACATCTTACTTTAGTTTAGTTCTTAGGTCTTCTTCATTTTGTTCAGTGCATTAGAATTATTTTATTTCCTATTAATAAGTAGTAGATATACTCCCAATTACGCAACTTGATTCGTTGTATGATCAACGATTAGGATCAAAAAATCTGCTTCTGATAGACCCAGAAATAGAATGAACCTACAATCGCAGGAGAGATGAGCAGAGAAGCATGGAGGACCAAGACACCCCTTTGGTGAACCTAGGTAGCCGACATCTGCGGGACTACGCAGCCCCGAGTGCTAGAGGGTATAGGCCGAGTATAGTTGGACCATATATCACAGCTAATAACTTTGAATTAAAATTTGCATTCATACACATGGTACAGCAGAGCCAATTCGTAGGAGCTGCAACTGAAAAGCCGAACCAGAACCTAGAGACGTGTTTGGAGATATGCTCAACATTGAAGTTCAATGGAGTGCCTGCTGATGCGATTCGTCTGAGCCTATTCCCGTTCTCACTATGGGACAAGGCGAAGACATGGTTACACTCCCTTCCCTCAGGAAGCATCACCACATGGGAGTAGTGTGAGCAGCAATTTATAAATAAATTCTTCCCACCAAGTAAGACTGCCCACATGCGCCATTTGATTACTAGCTTTCATCAGAAGGAAGGGGAGTCCCTGTTTGAAGCCTAGGATCGCTACAAAGGACTACTCTATCAATGCCCCCCATCATGGTATAGAGAGGTGGTTGGTGATCCATATATTCTTTAATGGGATCACATATGACATGAAGGTTTCCCTCAATTTTGTTATAGGAGGAGCGTTAATGAATAAGATCATCAAGGAAGCGGAAGAGCTGATCGAGGAGGTGGCCCAGAACCACCACCAATGGGCTTCTGAGCGTAGTCACCCAGCACATGTAGTCGGTAGATATGTTGTCAACTTCATTGATCATTTAGCAGTAAGAATGGACATGCTAAGAAGACAATTTGATTCTCTAACCCCTGCTTCTATGTGTATGGCTAATTCCTGGGGAGAGGGAGTAGCAGCATATCAGGAGGACTACTATGGAGGGTAGAGCAGCTATGAGGAGCGGATTGAATGTGTCGATGCGGTTGTCAACCACAATTAGAGGCCCAATAATCCATATTCTATCATCTACAACCTTGGATGGAGGAACCACGTGAATTTTTCTTATAAGAATAGTTTTGGAAATTTCCAACAACCGGGAGGATACGGGAACAACAGAGCAATGGGCAGCCGTAACCACCCGACACCCGATTGGAACAGATAATAGAAAACTTTATTTGGATGAAACAAGAGGAAAATGATAATGGAGTGCAACGATGATGAATCACTACTATCAATTTAATTACCAAACCCTCTCTATGCCAAAGTAGCACAGGGAATGGCCCGGATCATCTCCCAAGGAAGGTAACGGTGTAAGTCGGCTCTAGAATAAAGGTTTTCCATAATATGATGGGGGTTTGGATTTGATGATTATGCAACTACATAAGATAACAGGAATTAAAGAAATAAAATATAACAATAAAGGTAAATTCTGCAACTAACAATTAAATGCACTTGAAGTAAAGGCTATTCTAAGAAGCAATTCATCAAACATATTGAACGCAAAATAACTAAACAACTACACAACTGAAAATTCATCCAATTTCAAATGTAAAGGGATCAACAACTATAAAGTAAATGTAACAAGCAACAAAATGAAGTAATTGATCATCCCACAAAGATTTGCCCGAATAATGGACAGAATACTCCAACTATGTACGACGGAGCTCAATCGAGTCTCCGGAGCGAAATGAATGGCGAAGATGATGTAAACTCCCAAATCTGTAAGCTTTGTGGTGAATCCTTGCTCTCTCGAATCCGGTGAAGCTTGGATGATGTTGTCGAGGTGGAACTCCTCCGTGAATCCACAAGAGAATATGATAGTTAGCTAGAAGGTGGAGAACGTCATCGGATTCTTCCGATGGAGTGGTTCTTCATCGAATTCGATGAAGAAAGGGTGGTGGAGGGTTATGACGACATGTGCTAGGGCTCTAAAGTGAAGAAGATGCCCTAAAAACCCTTGAAATCCATTTTATAGCCGCCCAAACGAGAGTTTTTCACCGCGACACGGTTGTGCCAAAGGACACAGCAAGGCCATGTGGCATTCTGTGCAAGAAAAAATTCTACTGCTACAGTAACTTGCTGCAGTAATTTCACTGTAGCTACAGTACCATGCCGTGCCAAAAGACATGGCCAGGCTGTGTGGTATTCTGATCTTTCCCCGCACTGCTACAGTGATTTCACTATAGCTAAGTACGCTGCTACAATATCTGCTACAAATGCTACAGTGTCGCTGCTACAGTACTTTGCTATAGTAAAATCCCCAATTTCCACTTGACATCCCCTACAAAAACAAAGTATACAACAATTAGTGCTAAGGACATCAAATTAGCATATGTTTGCATTAAGGTGCTAAATTAATCCAATGCTCGTAATACATGATAAATACGATGAATTAAGTATACGAGTGGATTAAAATGTTAAGGAATGAATCAAAATAATGCATCAAAATATGAGTTATCAGCGAACACTGAATTCCAGTGGCGGCATTCACAGACAGATACAATGAAGAATTAAAATCGTCTATGAAAGATCTCGTTAACCGATAAGAGAAGCTAGAGACTCAAGTAGCTTAGATCGCCAGCCAGATTGCTAGAGCACCGAGGCGATTTCTCGAAAAATTGAAAACTAATCTAGTGGAGTAGTGTAAGGCGATGACATTACGGAACGGGAAGATTCTGAAAGAATCGTCAAACAGGTTGGTTACTGAACCAGAACAAGGGTCCGAAGTAAAGGAATCTTTGGGGAAAACCGGGAAGGAAGAAGTCGAAAACATAGAGTGTGAACCAGCCACAAACACTCGACCACCCTTGACAGTACCATTCCCGCAACAGCTGACCAATGCAAAAAGAGATGTTGAGTTCAGAAAATTCTTGAACATGTTAAAATTAATCTCAGTGGAGGTGTCGATACTCGAAGCGTTGCACCAAATGCCTCAATTTGCAAAATTCATGAAAGATATTCTGGCACACTGCAGGAAGGTCGAGTAGTCGGAGACAGTGGCCCTTACGGAGGAATCGAGTGCTTATCTCCAGAATGGGGTCACTCAGAAATTGAAGGATCTGAGAGTTTCTATATTCCGTGTCATATAGGGACGACCCTAATTAGTAAAGCCTTCTGTGACTTAGGTGCTAGTGTGAACTTGATGCCCTATACCTTATGCAAAAAGCTAAGGTTGGGCAATCTAAAGTTCACAACTATGACGTTATAGCTTGTTGACCACTTGTACCGATACCCACTGGGAATTTTGGAAGATGTGCCAATTAAGGTGGGGAATTTTACACTCCCTACGAATTTTGTGGTCATGGAAATGGAGGAGGACCCAAAAATCCCCGTAATTCTTGGACGACCATTTTTAGTGACGGTCGGAATGGTCATAGACATCAGGAATCATAAGCTGACCTTGATAGTAGGAGACGATAGTTTAGAATTCGAGCTTGCCAGCACAGCAGACTAGGGACCCGCGTTGGGTAAGTATATTATTCGAGCAAGAGCTAAAGAAGAAAGTAAAGTTGAAGATGCTAAGACAGATGAATGGAGGTTCACAGAGCCTCCGGAGCCGAGTTGAAGCGACGGAGTATGGTCGAGCTAAAAGACCTTAAACAAAGTGCTTCTTGGGAGGCAACCCAAGTTTAATTTTATATGTTTTTACTTTTATTGCATTCATGTGTATAATTTAGGCTTTACTTTATGGACATTAACATCTTTGCAAATAGTTTAGGGTCAGAGAGAACTTGCTAGGTAGAAACGAGATTCCTTTTTGAACCCTTAGTGAGAAGCACGGGCAACCATGTGGATTCCACACGGCCATGTCCAGTGATCAGAAGCGCACACGACGCGACATGTGAAAGATTTGGACCGTGTTGCACTTTGGGAGAAAATTAGGGGCTCACACAGCCGGTTGTGTGAATTTTACACGATCGTGCCAAATTTCAGCCTTTCTCTTAGCGTCACACATGATCAGCCATGTGGATCCCACACGACCGTGTCGCATGGATTTAAAAGGCAAAGCACCATGTGGTTTGCCCCAAATCCGTCGTGTGATTCAATCCCTCTTGCCCTAGACATACGAAATCGCCTTCCCCACACTCCAAGGAGCCCCTCCAACCCTCAAGAAGCTTCCAAGGAGCAAAAATAAGGAGGACAAACCATGTGGCAATGCGATCCGCCACTTCGGAGTGAAGGTCAAGGAGAAGGGGCACCCCAAAAGCTTCAGAGGAAGGATGCAGGTACGTCTGCCTACGACTTTTCTAAGTTCCGATCGCGCCTCAACGACATATACGTCGAGTAGCAGACATAGAGGCAGCGATGGAAGGAGTAGAGCACCTACACATAGGCAGAGTTTCAGGGCCTGCGGGAGCACTTCCAGTGGGCTGAGGAGTTCTACGATGAGTCCCGTGTCTATTTTCAAGAGGGGGTTGCCCATCATCAGAAATAGGCTGGCTGCATACCACTAGGAGGTTCGGTAGCACATGCGTGCCATGCAGGCACAATGGGCCAGGGAGGAGGAGCACAGAGCAGCCGTTGCATCCACTAATTCCCAGATCAACCACATGTACATGTGGCATCAGTGGTTGAGCACCAGATTTTCCCAAGAGCTTGACATGTTGAGACTACTAGGCTTCCCACCTCGGCCGCCATATTAGAGGTTCTTTTTCGCTTAAGTCTAGGGGCCCCCAAATTTTGATATATCTTTCTTCCAGTAGTAGTTCCTTTCTTGACATTTAAGTCTAGTTGTAGTTTGCATTCATTTGTACATGCATAGAGTGTTTAGTTTCCTTTCAGCACTTAGTTTTTTCCATTTTTAAACTGCCTTAGTAATGTTTTTAAAAGTTCTTCACGAATTGCTTCCATGCTATAGATAGCTTAACTTCATTTATCTTTTGGTATTTTATTTTGGTTGCTTTAATGAATGTTCTATACTTACACTTGTTAGCTTTTGTCTTTCACTTACACTGGATGAATATTCTGAAAGGGAAAATCTAGTACATACATAGTTATGATTTATCCTAGTAGTCTAGTACTTTGGAATCCATAGGTGACTCTAGATTTAGCATTTTAGTTATTGGAGATGCTCGGATTGTGTAAGCCCATTTGAAAAAATCAAAATACCAGTGAGCTAGGGAGGAACAAAGTTCCTTGGAAGAAATTAAAAATAAAAAGATAGAAAAAAATAGAGAGTTAAAAATAGTTGTTGTGGGTGGAAATGACTAGGTGCCCCTTTGAGACCGAGTTAGGTTACTTACTAGGGAAACACCTACCAATTTCTCTCAATACCGAGCACGCATTTGAGACTTTATGCTAGATCTAGGGAATATCCCTCGCTTAGGGCAGGTAAGTGCCTAAAAGTCGGAGACCTTAGGAAAGCTATAGGATGACGACTTAACTCACTGTGGAACGATTATCCCTTAGGAAAATTCGCTTATCACATGCACGAAAACCTAACTTAGTGAACTTTTATAACATATCTATTTTTCTTTGATTAAAAATACCACTTTATAAATCCAGTTAACATGTTAAGTATTGAACAATACATTTTTAAAATTTCATGGCACTGAGGTTTTCTTGAGGACAAGCAAAGATCTAAGTCTGGGGGATTGATGTGAGCAAAATATATAGGGTTTTAGGAGTAGTTTTCGCACACATCTCATTACATTTTATACTTGTTTCATGTATATTCTACTTTGTTTTGCATGCATTTCCTATTTTCTGATTTAGAGATCTGCTCTTGTTGCTTTTGTGTGCTGGACGACATTTTATAGGTGAAACGACACACTTTTAGAGCAAAAGGAAGGCATTCACCGAGTGGAACAGAGGCGGACACGGTTGTGTCTAAACCCCCGAGGCCAGCCATCCAAGCGTCCCACACGGTCGTGTGGAATTGGACAATTTTGATGCAACTAGGGTTTTTTTGGGATTTATGAAGAGCTGACTTCACGTCTATAAAAAGGAAGGCACACCCAAACCCTAGGGAGGAGGCCCGATGGCTAGAACGGCAAGATGGTGCCCTAAAAAGCATCGGAGACTCGCAACGGGGAGGAAGGAAGTGGCTAGGAGATCCATCCCAACGCTTTGACATTGTGGAGAACAACCAAGACACGCATATTGGCTAGGATAGAAAGTACCTTCTCTATTTTCTTGTTCTACCTCACTACAAGAAAAATGGAAAATAGCGACAAAATATTAGCGACGAATTAGTTATTCGTCGCTAACACTAGATATTTACGGTAAATTTATCAATCATCGTAAATAATTTTATATTAATGACGATATAAAAATATTCATCGTAAAATGTTCTTAGTGACGAATAAATATATATTCGTTGTAAATTATTTAGCGATGATATTTAATATTTCATCACAAATATTCAGTCTAGCCGCCAGTCGAGTAAACTGAATTCTGTGGCCGACCAAATGTCAAGCAGTCAAGTCGTCAAACCCGCCAGTCAACTGAACATTAGCGTGATATATTTAAATTTCGTCGCAAACAATTCAGTCGAGGCGCCAGTCGAGTTAACTCGATTCTATACCTGCGGCCAAATTACTGCCAGTCGAGTCGTAAATCCCACTAGTTAACTGATGATCAATATTAGCGATGAATTATTGAATTTTTATCCCTAATACAATAAATATTAGAGAAATAAATCATATTTCATCGCTAATATACGTGAAAAAACCCTAACCCGCGCCGATTCTCCCATTTTCTCCATGCGACTTCTCATCTCTTCCAGCGATTCTGCTCTCCGATGATTCTTCGGCGATTCTCCGCATGACTCTTCGGCGACCAGCTTCAGTCCCATCCCCTAGCTTCCTCTTGCGTGCGATCGACTTCTTCTCGGTGCTTATCTCCCGCAATCGGGTCTGGCGACAGCTCTGCCCTCCGCCCTCCTTCTCCAGCGTCGGCGATAGCTCAGACCTCCGACCTTTGCCCTCCGACCTCTGCCCTCCGGCCTCCGGCCTCCTTCTTCAGCGTCAGCAAATAGCTTGACACTCCGACTTGATCAGTAATAACTTTATTTTGATATCTATTTGTCGCACATGAAATTACAACTATCAATTCACTTGATAAATTTAGTGTTTAGATGATGAATTTAGGATTTTGTTATGGTATAAGGTTATTGTAGATTAATCATATATCATTAAGATTTTGAATGGAATTAGATGAAGAATTTAGGGTTTTTTTATCATTTAGATTTGGACTTATTCATGGTAAAATTAAGCTCAATTTGTGCAATTGAATGGGAGTCATCTTTCTACACTAGTGCACTACCTAACCTTGCCGATCCGAAGCTAGTAAACTTTTAAATTCATGCACCTTGTGCTCAACAATAGTATCTCAAACTTGGTTACGAGCTCATTGTGTGTTGTTTTTCGTAAGATTAATTACTCATTATGTGTTGTTTTTCGCAAGACACACAGTCTCAAGTTATAGGATAAGTTTAGGTTTTTTTATTTTTAGATTATAATGTTCAATGACAAACAAAAGTTATAATGCAAATTGTAAGTTATGTTGTGTGAGGTTTAAATTATAAGTTTTTTAAATTATTTTGTATTTGATAACTACATTTAAGTTGATAAATTATTTTATATATGTTTAACCAGGGTTTAAAAATATGGATAAAGGTTGGATAATGAATCAGAATCGGATTAGTCCTGTATATATAAATGGGTTGAATCAATTTATGAGTATGGCAGAAAATTACATGATCAGTCTGAATTTATCAAAAATTCGTTGTCCATGTCAACGGTGTGGGAATTTGTTTCAGTTTGAATTGGATTATGTGTGAGGACATTTATATAGGTGGGGATTCGATAAACTATATAAAGTATGGAACTTTCATGGAGAAGCTTCTACATCATCCGGTAGTATAAATATTGTCAATCAAGATGAGAATGATTTTGATGTTAAAGTAGATGATTTCAAAGACGATTTTGAAGACATGTTTACTGATTTACAAAATGTAGAAAATATAACCAACAACGAGCCTCAATCAGATGATATAAATGTAAACACAAATGCAAATGATTGTAGACGAAGTTATATTTCAATGTTGGAAGAAGCACAAAAAGAACTCTATCCCAATTGCACTAGTTTTTCGATTTTCAATTTTGTGGTGAAGCTAATGCATGTGAAGGTGTTAAATGGATGGAGAAATAAATCTATTGATATGTTACTTTAGTTATTGCAAGAGGCATTTCCTAAACCGAATGTCATTCCAAACTCTTATTATGAAGCTAAAAAATTATTGAAAGAGTTAGGATTGACATATGAGAAGATACATGTATGTAAGAATGATTGTATATTGTTTTGGGGCGAGCACGCAAATAAGGATGCATGTCCAGTGTGCAAGGAGCTCAAATACAAGTACGAAGGGATGAATAAGAAAAAGAATCCTCAAAAAATTGTTTGATATTTTCCTCTGAAATCGAGACTTAAGAGGATGTTTATTTCGAAGCATATGGCTAAAGAGATGAGGTGGCATAAGGAAAAGTGAGTTGAAACAGATGGTGTATTAAGACACCCAGCTGATAGTGAATCATGGAAAGAATTTACCAATGCACATGAAATATTTGTAGGTGATCCACGAAATATTCGTTTAGGGTTGGCTACTGATGGGTTTAATCCATTTGAAAATATGTCAAATGCTTATAGTATGTGACCTGTTATACTTGTGAATTATAATTTGCCACCATGGAAAATGATAAAGCCACCATATATGATTATGTCTCTATTAATTCCTGGGCCTAGATCACCTAGCAAAGAGATAGATGTATACCTATGACCTCTGATAAATGAACTGAAGGAGCTTTGGGATGACAGGGTGGAAGCATATGATGCATCGACTGAACAAGTCTTTCAATTACATGTTGTTGTGATGTGGACCATTCACGACTTTCTAGCATACAGAACAGTTTCTGGATGGAGCACAAAGGGTTATAAGGCATGTCCAGTATGTCTGAATGAAACCAAATCTCAAGAATTAAGGAGTAAAATATGCTACACATATCACCGTCGATTCTTGGATGTGCACCACCCATGGCGTAGAAATAAAGATTTCAATGGAAAGGTTGAAAAAGAAGGACCACCACGATTAATGAATGGATATGAGATTTTAGCACAGTTAGACACCTTGCCCCAATTGACATTCAGTAAGCATCCTTTATTCAGTAAAAAACGACAGCGATCTTCGGATGATACAAATTGGGTAAAGAAGTCTATATTTTTTGAGTTACCATATCTGTCAGGTTTAAAGTTGAGACACAATTTAGATGTGATGCATATTGAAAAGAATGTCTGTGATGCTTTAATTGGCACTTTATTAAATATAGACGGAAAGTCAAAGGACACTCTCAAAGCGAGATTAGATTTGCAAGATATGGGGATAAGGAGTGAGTTGCATTTACAACCGGTAGGAGACAAATTCAGGAAGCCATATGCAAGTTACACGTTGACACTGGAAGAAAGGTGTGAATTTTGTCAAATTTTGAAATTAGTTAAGTTTCCAGATGGTTATGCTGCTAATATATCTAGACATGTGAATGCAAATGAAGGAAAGATATATTGACTAAAATCACATGATTATCATGTATTGTTGCAAAGAATACTTCCAGTTGTTGTACGTAAATTTTTCCCAAAAGACATATGTAGCACACTAATTGAGCTATGTGATTTCTTCAAAAAGATAATTGCAAGATCTTTACACACAACGGGCTTATGTAGAATGGAAGAGCAAATAGTCCTGATATTGTGTAAGATGGAACGAATATTTCCTCTGGCATTTTTTGACATTATGGTCCATTTGATAGTCCATTTACCTCGTGAAGCTATGTTGGCTGGGCCAATTTCGTCATGATGGATGTATCCCTTTGAGCGATATTTGGGAAGGCTAAAAAAATATGTTCGTAATAAAGCACGACCTGAAGAATCTATTACAGAGGGGTATATTGTAAATGAGACCTTGACTTTCAGTTCATTGTATATGATGTTGGTGCAGTAGGCACCTAAGTCGAACCTGAGTTTTGATTATAGCAAATGATACAAAGTTAAGCTCATGTCGTTATCTCACGAGCTGAATCGAGTGTGCAGAAGATTGCTATAGCTGGAGCTAAAGGCTAGCGACACCCGGAGGAAGCCGCGGTGGTCGGGCGACACTCGAGTGACTTCGGAGGGAGCCGAAGGAATCGAGTGGAAGGCTGAAAGCAAAAGCAACACGTAAGTATCGAGGTAAGCTCGTGTGTGCGAGCATAAGTGAGTTCGTATCCTCATTACGGGGATGATCTTAAGCGTAGATCCGACCAAAGACATCCTACAGATGGTCTAGGTCGAGATCGGACGGTCGACGACCGTCGAAATTATATTTTTGTTGATCTAACTTTGACTTGTAGCAAGCATCAGTCGACTGCCAGCTTGGAGGACTCGACTATCATCAATCAGTCGACTACTGGAGGTTAGCACTCGACTGATGTTGCCATCAATCGACTGATGATGGCCATCAGTCGACTGATGGTCAAAGGATCAGCTTCGAGGAGTCAAGGTTTATCACCAAATTTCAAGGGGAGTGGTGCTCATATATGATTGGCTAGGGTTCCTCTCGAAAAGGGGCTCAAAGGCTATAAAAGGAGGTCCTAACCTAGGGTTTCATCATCAATTCTAAGTGCTCAAAAGCCTCCACAACACTGCGACTCTCCGATAACTCTACGACGAAGTCTTTGCCAACAACCCTAGTTTAAGTCCTATCTTCGAGTTGTTGGTATAATCTTGTTTTGTCATTTCTTTTAATCTTGCAATTCGTTTGTTAATCGAGGCTTTCTACCGTTGCATTTCATTTTAATAGAAGAGAGGGTTTGTCTCTCTATCTTGTGCTTCGAAGGTTTTTGTAATCGTAAAACTCCTACCTCCAATGAGGAGGAGTGTTTTAGTGAATTGCCCTCCGTACACGGTCTAGGACTGTTAGGGCCTTGGAGTAGTAGCCGAAGGCTACGAACCAAGTAAAAAAACTATGTCTCATTTAGTTTTTATTTACATTTCCGCTGCGTTTAATTGTCTACCGAACGATTTAAAAGAAAAAGTTTTTATCGCTATTCACCCCCCCCTCTAGCGATCCGCTTCGATCCAACAATTGGTATCAGAGCCGAGGGCGCTTAGATTTGGTGAAACCACCAATCTAACATTTTTTACAGATTTGTTTTTCGTTCGTTTAAATTTTTCTCTCGCACTACTAATCCAAGACGAAGTCTTGGTACTCTTCGTTTGGTTTTGTTTTGCAAGTATTGATTGCCTTCGGAGTACCTCACGATCAAACGAACATAACTTTTGCTACAAGTGGACTCACGAAACGATCTACCCACCAAATCGAAGCTCTCGCAGAGATCTACACTTCTTATGGGGGTTTACCCCCATAACAAGCTGTTTTCATCCTCAAAAATCGACGTTTAGTAGCCTTTCAGGGACATCGAAGGTTGTGAGTACTTACTTTTTATTTAGTTTCTTAATTCTTTGCTTAACTTTCTATTTTTCGTTTGTTTCTTTTTATTTCCCGCACTACTAATCCAAGACGCAAGTCTTGGTACTTTCGTGTGTTTTTGTTGTTGCTAGGTTTTCGTTTTAGTCTCCTTGTCTTTTTGTTCTAATGGCCCATCTCGAGGGTTTTAGCACCGTCCGACCTCCGTTTTACAACGGAGATGATTTCCGTTACTGGAAAGGTCGGATGGAATGCTTTCTCAAAACCCAAATCGAGATGTGGATCATAATTCAAATGGGTTTCACACTTCCGACTAATGAAGTGGGTGACTCCTTGGATTATGATCATTGGACCGTTGCAACAAAACGACAAGTCGAAGCCGATGCCAAGGCAACACAAATCCTCCAATGCGGCTTGTCCAAGGAGGAGTTAAATCGCGTCGGCCCCTTCATCAGCGCAAAGGACCTATGGACAAAGCTAGTAGAGCTACACGAAGGGACCGATGAAGCCAAGGTATGTAAGCGTGACCTTTTGTTCAATAAACTATATAACCTAAAAATGCAGGAACACGAGTCTGCGATGCAACTCCACGCCCGTGTCCAAGACATAGTCAACAACCTACACGCAATCGGGCAAAAGGTCGAAAACCGCGACCTTATAAGGTATGTCCTAAACTCTTTTCCGAGGACTACCTTGTGGGCATCCATGGTCGATGCCTACAAGGTCTCCAAGGATCTTTCTAAACTTAGGTTAGATGAACTTTTTTCTGATTTCGAACTTCATGAGCAGTCTAACTCGGAACCCGAGAAGGGTATAGCACTTTTTGCATGTTCGAGGAAGAAAACCGCAAGCAAGCCACCCCCGAAGGAAGAAGAGGATGAGTCGGATTCGGAGGTCGACTCGGAAATGGAAGCCGAACTAGTCAACCTAGTTCAGAGGATAGTCAAGGGCCAAAAACGAGCCGCCACTCAACCCAACGAAGGTAAGCCTAAAAGTTCAAACATAAGATGTTATGAATGCAACAGGTTTGGACACATTAAGTCCGAGTGCCCAAAACTCAAGAGCAAGGCACCAAAACATAAAAAGGCACTCAACGCTACTTGGGAAGAAGCCTCCGAGGAAGAAGACAATGATCGAGTCGGAACCGGAGAATCGGAGACGGAGTCGGAACCGGAACCAGAATCAGAAACCGAAGACGAGTCGGACTACGAAACACTATTCAAGACAAGCCACGGATACGCATCCGGTTCAAAAGATACACTCAAGGTAAGTCGGTCTCTTATTACTACTCTTTATAGTGCAATTAAGTTGTTAAATAAAAAGTTAGCTAAGTCCGAGTCCAAGGTCGAGACCCTGGTTGAGGAAGTTAAACTCCTCAAACACGAGGTCTCCCTAACCTCTTCGACTAGTCGAGTTCAAGAGAAGGACTCAACTCGAGTTGAAAAACTCGAAGTTGAGAACTCACTCTTGAAAAGTCAAGTCGAAGATCTTAAGAATACGTTGGAAAGGTTTACTTTGGGATCCAAAGGACTTGACCTCCTACTTGGATCGCAAAGGGCCGTGTACAACAAGGTCGGGCTAGGGTTTAGCTCAAACACGACCAATAAGTCGTATATGTCAATCGTAAGTAGACATAGAAAACGTGTCCAAGCATGGGTCCCTAAGACCACCTTGATTTCAAACTTAGGATCAAACCGATCTTGGGTTCCCAGGACCCAAATCCACTATGTGGAGAGACCGAATCGATTCAGCGGTCGAGGGAGCTAGTACGAAATTTGTTTGTGTCTTAACTTAGAAATTGCATGCTTAGGTTTTTATTTAGTTTGATTTTTCTTTTTAGAATGGTTAGATAGGACTATAACTCGTCAATACTTGATAACATAGTACCAGGACGCGGCGAGATGATAGTACGCTAGGAAAGGGGAGTCTTATGTATTCGGGCTAGATAAGGCGTATCTAGTTCGATGCACTTGACCGAGCGGAACTAGCTGAAGCTACCTCGCTGTATCCTAGACTAGTTAGACCAGGAAGTGGTCTTAGGTGAGTCAAGTCTCTATTTTCTTAGAAATGACTTTGTCTAAGGAAGTGGTTGTTGTTCCGATCAAAGAAGGCCTCTGTGCCTCGCCACGACCTGGAAGCCATGATCTTGAAAAGGTGACTTGATAAGCCTAAGGTCAAATTCGAATCTAACGCAAGGTTGACAAGTGTTTAAGTCATTAAACTTAATTCAACTAAAAAATTGGAAGTCATCTCAGAATAACATATAGGATTAACATGTTTGATCATATAGACATGGGTGAGATGATTTAGGTCAATAATATTCAACCAATTTTTAATAAATCCAATATCCGATCCAACTACCTTGCGTGTAGGATCAATGGATGTTGGATAGTGGTTGCTCCCGACACATGACCGGGGATCAACTCAAGTTTTCGAAGCTTCGATTCAAACGACAAGGATTAGTAGCCTTCGGAAATAACGACAAGCTCAAAATCATCGGATCAGGTGATATTGAGCTCAATTCAAATTTTGTTATTCAAAATGTTTTGTTAGTAGAAAATTTTCAATATAATTTACTTAGTAAAAGCCAATTGTGTGATAATAACTATAAGGTCATATTTCTAGAAAATGAATGCGTAATTAATACAAACGAAACCTCTAAAACAATTCTTAAAGGGACTAGAAATAACAACATTTACACTATCAACTTAACTAACTCCTCAACTAAGTGTCTTATGACACGGCAAGAGGAATCGTGGTTGTGGCACCGACGACTCGGTCACTCGCACCCAAGACTCATCCACAAGATGAGTCAGAGTGATTTAGTCAGAGGTTTGCCTAACCTCAACAATTTGGATAATAAAATATGTAATGCTTGTCAACAAGGTAAACAATCTAGGACACAACATCAACTAACTAGTCAAGAATGAACCAAAAGTGTGCTTGAGCTCCTACACATGGATCTATTTGATTCACACGGAGCTAAGTCACTTAACGGAAGTAAATTCTGCTTAGTCATAATTGATGACTATTCTAGATTTACTTGGGTTAGGTTCATCAAACACAAAAATGATACCCTAGATCAATTAATCAATCTATTTAAGTTAATAGAAAATCAACAAAGCATTAAAATCAAAAGACTTAGGACTGATCTTGGTGGTGAATTCGAAAACCATAGGTTTGAGTGCAATTAACCTAAATGGATACCACCACGAGTTCTCTTGCCCTAGAACTCCACAACAAAATGGCCTAGTAGAGCGCAAAAATAGAACCCTACAAGAAGCCGCTAGGACAATGTTAAATGAGTATAACCTACCCGATAGGTTTTGGGCGGAAGCCGTGAGTACGACATGCTATGTCCAAAATAGGATCCTTATGGTAAAGAGGCACCTTAAGACCTCATTCGAGATTTATCACGATAAAATACCTAACATCAAGTACTTTAGGGTATTTGGGTGTAAGGTACATATCCTAAACACTAAGGATTACCTAGGGAAATTTACATCCAAAACCACGACCGGAATCTTTCTAGGATACTTGACTACAAGCAGAGCTTATAGAGTATATAACCATGACACCCTTAGAGTCGAGGAGACTATCAATGTAGTATTTGATGAAGGACACGAACCTACAAAACCCCCGGCAACCCCAATTAGCGAGCCGACTCATACTAGACCTAACTCTGATCCGGAGATCAGGTCTAGTGTTAATCCTAACCTAAGTCAACCAAGTCACTCTATCGACCAAGTGATAGATGACTCCAACCAAACTAGAACTCAAACAAGCCATCCTATGGATCAAGTTGTAGACTCAAACCCAAATCCAACTAGGACCCAAACGAATCATCCTATCGACCAAGTGATAGGTGATCCAAGTCTAAGAGTTCAAACTAGAGCCTCATACAGAAACCTTAGTCAAATATCTTTGATTTCTAAAATTGAACCCAAAACTATTGACCAAGCTCTTCTTGATCCCGATTGGATTATTGCAATGCAAGAAGAGTTGGCTCAATTCACTAGGAACGAAGTATGGGAATTAGTACCACCACCTAAAGATAAAACAATCATTGGAACAAGGTGGGTGTTTAGAAATAAAATTGATGATAAAGGTGAAGTAGTTAGAAATAAAGCTAGACTAGTTGCTAAAGGGTTTAGTCAAGTCGAAGGTTTAGATTACGACGAGACCTATGCCCAGTAGCTAGATTAGAGTCCATTCGAATGCTATTAGCATATGCAGCACATCGAGATTTAAATTGTTTCAAATGGATGTGAAATCTACATTCTTAAATGGATACATTAAAGAAGAAGTTTACGTTAGTCAACCCCCCGGTTTCGAAAGTTTAGACAAACCCGATCATGTCCTTAGGTTAAAGAAAGCTCTTTATGGACTTAAACAAGCTCCGCGAGCTTGGTACAAGAGACTTTTGATTTATCTTAAGTCCAAAGGCTTTAACCAAGGTGTAGTTGACCCAACCCTTTTCGTAAAAACCTTAGGTAAAGACAAATTCATAGCCCAAATCTACGTAGATGATATTATTTTCGGAACCACCAACTCAATCCTACTAAATGAGTTCATTTCACTTATGGAAAGTGAATTTGAAATGAATTTAGTAGGCGAGTTAAGTTTCTTCTTAGGTCTACAAATTAAACAAACTAAAGATGGAATATACTTACATCAACGTAAATATACTAGGGAATTAATTAAACGCTTTGGAATGCAAGATGCTAAAATTATTAATACCCCAATGGCAACTAATGTGAATATAGAAGAAGATTTAATCGGAAACTCAATTGATTTAAAATACTATAGGAGCATAATAGGGAGTCTCCTTTACTTAACTGCAAGCCGACCTGATATCCTATTTGCAGTAAGTATATGCGCAAGGTTCCAAACCGGTGCCAAGGAGTCTCACCTAACTCTAGTCAAGCGTATCCTTAGATATCTAAAGGGTACACTTAATATCGGTATTTGGTACCCTAGATCTATCGAGTTTGAACTAACCAGCTACTCCGATTCGGACTATGCCGGTAGTAAGCTCGATAGAAAGAGCACGAGTGGTTGTTGTCAACTTCTCGGCTCGAGTCTAGTGAGTTGGTGCAGTAGGAAGCAACACTGTGTTGCCTTATCTACCACCGAAGCCGAATACATCGCGATGGGTGAGTGTGTCACTCAGCTTCTTTGGATGAAGCACACTCTCCGCGATTTCAAGTTAGACTTTATGAACACAAAACTTCACGTAGATAACATTAGTTCAATTAATCTTACTAAGAATCCAATATGTCACTCTAGGACCAAACATATAGAGGTCAAACACCATTTCATTCGAGAACATGTGGCCAACGGAGCCATACAACTCGAATACGTCGAATCAAAGTCTAACTTAGCAGACCTATTTACTAAACCCCTACCCAAAGCCGAATTTAGTCTATTAATACGAAAATTGGGCATGTGCGTAGTAGAATAGAAACTTGCAAATTATATTTTCTTACTACTATTTCTTAAATTTTTATTTTTATGGAACTAGCATAGGACATACCTTAGATATCATGCACCTATAGATTTAAGGAGCCAATACATCTCACAACACATAGGACTAATGTGTTTGTGTACTTAGCCACGTAGATGGGCGTGAGATGTTAGGACCTTACTCCTGGTTCCAGATGTAGAGCTAGTGCATCGCTATGAACCACGATGTATAATCATACATACTAACCGACTCTAACCAGGACTGGTTGATCTTTCATATCAATCAAGCCAAATATGTGTCGAACACTTTATAGATGAACTTATTTTCAGTATATTATTTTCAAAATAATGTGGAACATGCTTGGACTTTATATTTAACACTTATTTTTGTTTTTCACACACACCCTCACTCTTTTCGATATATGGCAAAAGGGGGAGAAAAAGGTCAAAGTTAAGGGGTCAAAATTTTTTTTATAACTTAACTCTTACTTTATATTTAAACCAAAAGTTAACTTTAAGTTTTGAAAACTTATTAAGACCAAGTTAAGATAATTCTTAACTTAAACTTATTTGTGCTATCAACGTTTTACTCATTTTTAATGCTTTACTTAAAGGGGAGAAAGGGCCAAGTTAAGAAGAAATCTTAACTTAAACGTTTTACTAAGGCCAACTTTAAGTAATTACTTAAAGCAACCCTCAAGGGGGAGGATTAAGGTCTTTCTTCAAGACTCACCCTCGGTCAAGGGGGAGGTTTCCTCAAGGGGGAGTACTTGAAGAAAATCCTTACTACTCCAACTTAATCTTCTTTATTTCTTGTTTGTTTCTAATGCACATTATTCTTCATGCTTGCTATTTACTTAACTTTGTATGTGGGTTTGCCATAAATCAAAAAGGGGGAGATTGTTGGTACAGTAGGCACCTAAGTCGAACCTGAGTTTTGATTATAGCAAACGATACAAAGTTAAGCTCATGTCGTTATCTCACGAGCTGAATCGAGTGTGCAGAAGATTGCTATAGCTGGAGCTGAAGTCTAGCGACACCCGGAGGAAGCCGCGGTGGTCGGGCGACACTCGAGTGACTTCGGAGGGAGCCGAAGGAATCGAGTGGAAGGCCGGAAGCAAAAGCAACACGTAAGTATCGAGGTAAGCGCGTGTGTGCGAGCGTAAGTGAGTTCGTATCCTCATTACGGGGATGATCTTAAGCGTAGATCCGACCAAAGACATCCTATAGATGGTCTAGGTCGAGATCGGACGGTCGACGACCGTCGAAATTATGTTTTTGTTGAGCTAACTTTGACTTGCAGCAAGCATCAATCGATTGCCAGCTTGGAGGACTCGACTGCCGTCAATCGATCACCGGAGGTTAGCACTTTCGGTGATCGTCGCCATCGGCCGATCGATGATGGCCATCGATCGTGATGGTCAAAGGATCACCGAGAGTCAAGGTTTATCACCAAATTTCAAGGGGAGTGGTGCTCAAATATGATAGGCTAGGGTTCCTCTCGAAAAGGGGCTCAAAGGCTATAAAAGGAGGTCCTAACCTAGGGTTTCATCATCAATTCTAAGTGCTCAAAAGCCTCCACAACACTGTGACTCTCCGATAACTCTACGGCAACGAAGTGCTACCAATAACCCTAGTTTAAGTCCTATCTTCGAGTTGTTGGTATAATCTTGTTTTGTCATTTCTTTTAATCTTGCAATTCGTTTGTTAATCGAGGCTTTCTACCGTTGCATTTCATTTTAATAGAAGAGAGGGTTTGTCTCTCTATCTTGTGCTTCGAAGGTTTTTGTAATCGTAAAACTCCTACCTCCAACAAGGAGGAGTGTTTTAGTGAATTGCCCTCCGTACACGGTCTAGGACCGTTAGGGCCTTGGAGTAGTAGCTGAAGGCTACGAACCAAGTAAAAAAACTATTTGTCTCATTTAGTTTTTATTTACATTTCCGCTGTGTTTAATTGTCTACCGAACGATTTAAAAGAAAAAGTTTTTATCGCTATTCACCCCCCCTCTAGCGATCCGCTTCGATCCAACATATGAGTCAGATTGAGACAAGTTTTTCTAGGCCAGAACGGAATAAAGATGTCCAACCATCAAAATGCAAATTAAGTGTTTTCTCACAGGAAACAAGAGTCTTTGGCAACCAACAACGCCGAAAATTGCCATTGTCATTGTTTAAGAAAGCACATTGGTACATTCTAAACAATTGTAAAGAAGTCAACCGGTATCGAAAGTAAGTGTTTACATTAAGTTATTACTTTAATTCTTTTTCATTCACAGAGTTTAAATCGATTAAGTTTTATACAGTGAGCATCTACAACTTGTGTCCCAAAAGGTTCATGCTGATAAAGTAATGCAAAATCATGAGTGAGATTTTCCATTGTGGTTTAGGGATAAAATTGTATCCCTAAAAAAATTAACAAATTCAGATATCACAGATGAGTTTGTTGGATCAATGCGGTTCGCTAGAGGGGGGGGGGGTGAATAGCGAAAGAAAATTTTTCTCGTACGAACTCGTTTTAAAAGAAAACTTATATGCAGCGGAAAGATAAGCAAAACAAAAAGTAAAGGAGACAATAGACACAAGAGATTTACTTGGTTCATAGCCGAAGGCTACTACTCCAAGGCCCTAGTGGTCCTTGACCACGTACGGAGGGCAAAAGCACTAAAGGAACTCCTCCTCGTTAGAGGTAGGAGTTAATCGATACAAGAAGAAACCACAAAAACTTGAGGTAGAGGGACACTCCCCCTCTCCTCGTATACGATAAAAGCTCCGGAAATATAAATGACAAACTGATAACAAAAACTAAGACCGACGTACAATAATAAAGAAAGTTAAACCTAGACGTCGGAATGGAAGGACTTCGTTGTCGTAGAGTTGCAGCCAGAACGGAGGCTTTGAGCACTTAGAATTGTTGATGAACCCCTAGGTTTGGCCCTCCTTTTATAGCCTTTGAGCCCCTTTTCGAGTGGGTCTTCAACCAATCACAAATGGACACCAAACCGCTTTGAGGTGGAGTGATAAGCCTTGACTCCTTGAATCTGATCATTGACCATCAGTCGACTGATGGCCATCATCACGATCGATGGCGACATCGATCGATTGATAACCTTCTAGCAATGGTGATACACGGCATCGAAGTCCTCCAAGCCGGGCAATGACTGATGCTTGCTGTAAGTCAAAGTTAGCTCAATAAAAACATAATTTCGATGGTCGTCGACCATCCGATCTCGACCTAGACCATCTATAAGATGTCTTTGGTCGGATCTACGCTTAAGATCATCCCCATAAAGAGGATACGACCTTACTTACTCTCGCACACACGAGCTTACCTCGATACTTACGTGTCGCTTTTGCTTCCGGCCTTCCACTCGATTCCTTCGGCTCCCTTCGAAGTAACTCGAGTATCGCCCGACCACCGCGGCTTCCTCCGGGTGTCGCTAGCCTTTAGCTCCAGCTATATCAATCTTCTGCACACTCGATTCAGCTCGTGAGAAAACAAAATAGACTTAACTTTTGTGTCTTTGCTATAATCAAAACACAGGTTCGATTTCGGTGCCTCACTGCACCAACAATCTCCCCCTTTTTGATATATGGCAAAAACACACAAAGTTAAGGAAATTAAGTGCATGAAACAGTAAAGACAAGAAGCAAAAGTAGGAGTAGTAAAAATATTTCTCAAGTTCTCCCCTTAGAGGAACCCTCCCCCTTGACCGAGGGTGAGTACTTGAAAAAGACTTTTAGCTCTCCAAACACAAGATAATGAGTTAAGTAAATGGCATTACTTAACTTAGGCTTCTTAGAGTCAAAAATAAGTGCAAGTTAAGTAATCAAAAGTTAAGTCAAAAGGTTAATTATTCAAAAGGTTTAACTTTTGATTTCTTAACTTGGGCCTTTAAAGTTTTCAATTCCGAAGAGTTGAAACCTAAACCTTACTCCCCCTTAACTTAGGCCAGAATCAAAGTTTTAAGTTAAGTTATCAATTTCAAAAATTTGAAATTGAACTTTTGGCCTTTTCTTGAACCTTAACTTTGGCCTTTTCTCCCCCTTTTGACATAAATCAAGGAAAAAGTGGGGGGGTTTTAAGAAAACCCTAAGTCCAAGCATGATGATTTTAAAAATAGTATGTGAAAATAATTCATCTAAATGTTCAACTCTAGTTTGACTTGATTGAAATGATATTATCAACAAGTCCTGATTAGAGTTGGTTAATATTAGTTGCATATTTATACTCTGAGGTTCATATTGATGCACTTGATCTACATCTTGGAACCTGAAGTAGGGTCCTAACATCTCACGCCCATCTACGTGGCTAAGTACACAAACACATTAGTCCTATGTGTTGTGAGATGTACTGGCTCCTTAAATCTATAGGTGCATGTTATCTAAGGTATGTCCTATGCTAGTTCCATCAAAATGAAAAATAAGAGTAAGAAAATATAATTTGCAAGTTCTTATTCTATTATGCACATGCCCAATTTTCGTCTTAATAGACTAAATTCGGCTTCGGGTAGGGGTTTAGTAAATAGGTCTGCTAGGTTAGATTTCGATTCGACGTACTCGAGTTGTATGGCTCCGTTGGCCACATGTTCTCGAATGAAATGGTGTTTGACTTCTATATGTTTGGTCCTAGAGTGACATATTGGATTCTTGGTAAGATTAATTGAACTAATGTTATCTACGTGAAGTTTAGTATTCGTAAAGTCTAACTTAAAGTCGCGGAGAGTGTGCTTCATCCAAAGAAGTTGAGTGACACACTCACCCATCGCGATGTATTCGGCTTCGGTGGTAGATAAGGCAACACAATGTTGCTTCCATCGCACTAACTCACTAGACTCGAGCCGAGTAGTTGACAACAACCACTCGTGCTCTTTCTATCGAGTTTACTACCGGCATAATCCGAATCGGAGTAGCCGATTAGTTCGAACTCGGTAGATCTAGGATACCAAATACCGACATTAAGTGTACCCTTTAGATATCTAAGGATACGCTTAACTAGGGTTAGGTGAGACTCCTTAGCACAGTTTGAAACTCGCACATACTTATCGCGAATAGGATGTCGGGTCGACTCAGCTAAGTATAGAGACTTCCTATTGCGCTCCTATAGTATTTTTAAGTCAATGGACTTACTTTCAGGTCTTCCTATGTTAACATTTATCGCCATTGGGGTGTTTATTACCTTAGCGCCTTGCATTCCAAATCTTTTAATTAACTCCTTAGTGTATTTTTGTTGATATAGGTATATACCATCCTTAGTTTGTTTAATTTGTAGACCTAAAGAAACTTAACTCGCCTTACCAAGTTCATTTCAACTCACTTTCCATGAGCGAAACGAACTCATTTAGTAAGGTGAGTTAGAGGTTCCAAAAATTATATCATCTACGTAAATTTGAGCTATGAATATTTCTATACCTAAGGTTTTTACAAAGAGAGTTGGGTCAACTAAGCCTTGGTTAAACCCTATTGACTTAAGATGGATTGAAAGTCTCTCGTACCAAGCTCGAGGAGCTTGTTTAAGTCCATAGAGAGCTTTCTTAAGTTTTAGAACATGGTCGGGTTTATCTAGATTTTCAAATCTGGGGGGTTGGCTAACATAAACTTCTTCTTTAATGTATCCATTTAGGAATGCCGACTTAACATCCATTTGAAACAGCTTAAATCCTCGATGTGCATAAGCTAGCAACATTCGAATGGATTCGAGTCTAGCTAGGGGCATAGGTTTCATTGTAATCTAAGCCTTCGACTTGGCTAAACCTTTGGCGACTAACCTAGCCTTGTTTCTAACTACTTCACCTTTATCATCAAGCTTATTTCAAACACCCACCTTGTTCCAATTATCGCTTTGTCTTTAGGTGGTGGTACTAATTCCCACACTTCATTCCTAGTAAATTGAGCTAGCTCTTCTTGCATTGCAATAATCCAATCGGGATCAAGAAGAGCTTGTTCAATTGATTTGGGTTCTATCTTTGAAATTAAGGAAATTTGACTAAGGTTCCTATAGGATGCTCTAGTTCAACTCCTAGATTAGGATCTCCTATCACTTGATCGATAGGGTGGTTAGTCCTAATCCTAGATTGGGCTGGGTTTGTGTCACCTAATGCTTGATCAATGGGGTGACTTGGTTGAACACTAGTTTGGTTGGAGTCATCTATCACTTGATCAATAGAGTGACTTGGTCGACTTAGGTTAGGATTAACACTCAGACCTGATCTCCTCGAGTTAGGCTCCAGCATATGAATCGCTTGCTAATTGGGGTTGCCGGGTTTTGTAGGTTCATGTCCTTCATCGAATACTACATTGATAGTCTCCTCGACTCTAAGGGTGTCGTGGTTATATACTCTATAAGCTCTACTTGTAGTCGAGTATCCTAGAAAGATTCCGGTCGTGGTTTTGGATGTAAATTTTCCTAGGTAATCCTTAGTGTTTAGGATATGTACCTTACACCCAAATACCCTAAAGTACTTGATGTTAGGTATTTTATCGTAATAAATCTCGTACGAGGTCTTAAGGTGCCTCTTTACCATAAGGATCCTATTTTGGACATAGCAAGCCGTGCTATCTGCCGCCCAAAACCTATCGGGTAGGTCGTATTCGTTCAACATGGTCCTAGCGGCTTCTTGTAGAGTTCGGTTTTTCCGCTCCACTAGGCCATTTTGCTGAGGGGTCCTAGGGCAAGAGAATTCATGGTGGTATCCATTTAGGTTACAGAAGTCGGTGAACCTTTGATTTTCGAATTCACCACCATGATCGCTTCTAAGTCTTTTAACCTTAAGGTCTTTTTGATTCTCGATTAATTTGAATAGATTGATTAATTGATCTAGGGTATCATTTTTATGTTTGATGAACCTAACCTGTAAACCTCGAGTAGTCGCCAATTATGACTAAGCAATATTGACTTCTATTGAGTGACTTGGCTCCATGTGAATCGAATAGATCCATATGCGTGAGCTCAAGTACACTTGAGGTTCTGCTCTGGTTAGTTAACTTGTGTTGTGTCCTAGGTTGTTTTCCTTGTTGACAAGCATTACTGATTTTATTAACCAAGTTGTTGAGGTTGGGTAAGCCTCTGACTAAGCCACTCTGACTCATCTTGTGGACGAGTCTTGGGTGCGAGTGACCGAGTCGTCGGTGCCACAACCATGATTCCTCTTGCCGTGTCATAAGACACTTAGTTGAGGAGTTGGTTAAATTGATCGTATAAATGTTGTTATTTCTAGTTCCTTTAAGAATTATTTCAGAGGTTTCGTTGGTATTAATTACGCATTCATTTTCTAGAAATATAACCTTATAGTTATTATCACACAATTGGCTTACACTAAGTAAGTTATATTCAAAATTCTCTACAAGTAATACATTTTTAATAACAAAATTCGTGTTAAGCTCGATATCACCAGATCCGATGATTTTGAGCTTGCCGTTATTCCCAAAGGCTACCGATCCTTGTCGCTTGAATCGAAGTTTGCGAATTTGAGTTGATCCCGGTCATGTGTCGAGCAATCGTCCAACATCCATTGATCCTACACACAAGGTGGTTGGATTGGATGTTAGATTTTGTTAAGAAAATTGGTTGTAAGTTGTTAACCCTAGGTCATCTCATCGGAGTCTATATGATCAAGCATGTTATACTTATGTGTTTATTTTGAGATGACTTCTAATTAAGTTGATTAAGTGGATTTAGGTTCAAGTAATTTTATGTTAGATTTGGATTTAACCCTAGGCTTGTCAAGTTTACCTTTTCAAGATCATGGCTTCCAGGTCGTGGCGAGGCACAGGGGCCTTCTTTTATCGGATCATCGACCACTTCCTTAGACAAAGCCATTTTCAAGAAAATGATGACTTGACTTACCTAAAATTATTTCCTCGTCTAACTAGTTATTTTTGAAAAGAGGCTCCCCGAGGCTCAATCTTTTCGAAGAATTTTAGTTGGTTATGTTTTTGAAAAGAGGCTCCCCGAGGCTCAATCTTTTCGAAAAATTTTAGTTGGTTATGTTTTTGTTCTAAGTGAGTTCACAAGTTTTAAAGTACAAACTTTCTAAGTTAAAGCATGCAATTTCTAAGTTAAAGCATAAACATTCTAAGTTAAAACATGCAATTTCTAAGTTAAAGCACAAACATGTTTTGTACTGGCTCCCCCTAGACCGTTGAATCGGTTCGGTCTATCCACATAGTGGATTTGGTCCTTGGGAACCCAGTACGGGTTGGATCCTAGAGTTGAAATCAAAAAGTTCTTAGGGACCCATGCTTGGACATGTTTCTTATGTCGACTTACAATCGACATATACGACCTATTAGTCGTGTTTGAGTTAAACCCGAGTCGCCTTGTTGTACACGGCCCTTTGAGATCCAAGTAGGAGGTCAAGTCCTTTGATCCCGAGTGAACCTTTCCAACGTGTTCCTAAGATCTTCGACTTGACTTTTCAAGAGAGAGTTCTCAACCGAGCTTTTCAACTCGAGTTGAGTCCTTCTCTTGAACTCGACTAGTCGAAGAGGTTAGAGACCTCGTGTTTGAGGAGTTTAACCTCCTCAACAAGGGTCTCGACCTTGGACTCGACTTAGCTAACTTCCTAGACAAAACCTAACCGTATTATGTAAAGTATTAAATAAAGCTCGACTCACCTTAAGGGTATCTTTTGAACCGGATACGTATCCGTGGCTTGACTTGAAGGTAGCCGTGAGTCCGAGTCATCCTCGTGTTCGACTCAAGTTCGGTCTCCGTGTCTCGACTCAATTGATTTCGCCATGAAGACGTGATCTTCGTCCTTCTTGGATGACGCTTCTTCCCATGTCGCTGAGGGCCTTCTTATGCTTAGGTGCTTGGTGGTTGAGCTTGGGGCACTCGGACTTGATATGTCCAAACTCGTTGCACTCATAACACCTAATGTTAGAACTTTTAGGCTTACCTTCGAGTCGTGGTTCGCCAGCCCCTTGGCTATCCTTCGAGCTAGGTTCATTAGTTCGGCATCAACTCCGGTCAACTTCTTCTTCGGACTCGTCTTCCTCCTCGGTTGGTGGTGGCTTGCTTGCATTTTCTTCTTCTTTGAACTCGCAAACAAGGCTATACCCTCTCGGGTTCCGAGTTGGATTGTTCATGTAATTCAAATCAAAAGAGTTCATCTAACCTAATTTTAGAAAGATCCTTGGAGACCTTATAGGCATCAACCATGGATGCCCATAAGGTAGTCCTCGAAAAGAGTTTAGGACATACCTTATAAGGTCGCGGTTTTCGACCTTGCCCGATTGCGTGTAGGTTGTTGACTATGTCTTGGACACGGGCGTGGAGTTGCATCGCTGACTCGTGTTCCCGCATTTTTAGTGTGTACAATTTATTGAATAACAAATCACGTTTGCAAACCTTAGCTTGATCCGATCCTTCGTGTAACTCGATTAGTTTTGTCCAAAGATCCTTTGCGCTTATGAAGGGGCCGACGCGATTTAGCTCCTCCTTGGATAGGCCACATTGGAGGATTTGTGTCGCCTTGGCGTCGGCTTCGACTTGTCGTTTTGTTGCGCGTCCATTGATCATAATCCAAGGAGTCACCCACTTCATTAGTCGGAAGTGTGAAACCCGTTTGGATTATGATCCACATCTCGATTTGGGTTTTGAGAAAGCATTCCATCCGACCTTTCCAGTAACGGAAATCATCTTCGTTGTAAAACGGAGGTCGGACGGTGCTAAAACCCTCGAGATGGGCCATTAGAACAAAAAGACAAGGAGACTAAAATGAAAACCTAGCAACAACAAAAACACACGAAAGTACCAAGACTTGCGTCTTGGATTAGTAGTGCGGGAAATAAAAAGAAATAAACGAAAAATAGAAAGTTAAGCAAAGAAATAAGAAACTAAATAAAAAGTAAGTACTCACAACCTTCGATGTCCCCGAAAGGCTACTAAACGTCGTTTTTTGAGGATGAAAACAGCTTGTTACGGGGGTAAACCCCGTAAGAAGTGTAGATCTCTAGGGCTTCGATTTGGTAGGTAGACCGTGTCGTGGGTCAACTTGTACAAAAGTTATGCCCATTTGACCGTCGGCTACTCCAAAAGCTTAATACTTGCAAAACAAAATCCAACGAAGAGTACCAAGACTTCATCTTGGATTAGTAGTGCGGGAGAAAAATTTAAACGAACGAAAAACAAATCTGTAAAAAAAATGTTAGATTGGTGGTTTCACCAAATCTAAGCGCCCCCGGCTCTGATACCAATTGTTGGATCAATGCGGTTCGCTAGAGGGGGGGGTGAATAGCGAAAGAAAATTTTCCTCGCATTTAACTTCGCTTTTAAAAGAAAACTTATATGCAGCGGAAAGATAAGCAAAACAAAAAGTAAAGGAGACAATAGACACAAGAGATTTACTTGGTTCATAGCCAAGGCTACTACTCCAAGGCCCTAGTGGTCCTTGACCACGACGAGGGCAAGCACTAAAGGAACTCCTCCTCGTTAGAGGTAGGAGTTAATCGATACAAGAAGAAACTTGAGGTAGAGGGACACTCTCTCCTCAGATACGATAAAAAGCTCAAGAATATAAATGACAAACCGATAACAAAAACTAAGACCGACGCATAATAATAAAGAAAGTTAAACCTAGACGCCGGAATGGAAGGACTTCGTTGTCGAGAGTTGCAACAGAACGAGGCTTTTTGAGCACTTAGAATTGTTGATGAAACCCTAGGTTTGGCTCCTCCTTTATAGCCTTGAGCCCCTTTTCGAGTGGGTCTTCAACCAATCACAAATGGACACCAAACCGCTTGAGGTGGAGTGATAAGCCTTGACTCCTCGACCGATCATTGACCATCACCGACCGATGGCCATCATCACCGATCGATGGCGATCACCGATTGATAACCTTCGCAATGATCGATACACGGCAGTCGAGTCCTCCAAGCTGGCAGTCGACTGATGCTTGCTGTAAGTCAAAGTTAGCTCAATAAAAACATAATTTCAATGGTCGTCGACCATCTGATCTCGACCTAGACCATCTATAAGATGTCTTTGGTCGGATCTACGCTTAAGATCATCCCCGTAAAGAGGATACGACCTTACTTACTCTCGCACACACGAGCTTACCTCGATACTTACGTGTCGCTTTTGCTTCCGGCCTTCCACTCGATTCCTTCGGCTCCCTCCGAAGTAACTCGAGTATCGCCCGACCACCGTGGCTTCCTCCGGGTGTCGCTAGTCTTCAGCTCCAGCTATATCAATCTTCTGCACACTCGATTCAGCTCGTGAGAAAACAAAATAAACTTAACTTTTGTGTCTTTGCTATAATCAAAACACAGGTTCGATTTCGGTGCCTCACTGCACCAACAGAGTTGTATTATTTAGCAATGGGACCTAATGCTGAAGTTCAACTATATGATGCATGCATAGTAAATGGGATTCGATATCATACGACATCCCGTGATTCACGCAGAACTACTCAGAATAATAGGGTCAGTGTACCATCCTCTGACGATGGGGACAATTTGGATTTTTTTGGTGTGTTGAAGGATGTGGTCAAAATATTTTACTCTTTCCAGTATAAAGTTTAATTATTTTGGTGTGAATGGTTCCAATGTAATCCAAAAAAAAATCGTTGGTGGAATAGTATGATCTCACGTGTATTGACACTTCTAAAATATGGTATGATAATGACCCATTCATTTTGGCAAACCAAGCAAATCAAGTGTATTATTTAAATGATATCAAATGTGGAGGTCATTGGAAGGTCGTGCAAAGGGTTCACCACCACGATATATACAAAGTAACTGAAGTTGATGAAGTATCTGAAGATTTTGAGGGTGGTAATATCTTGATCATGGAGCCAAACCAAGAGATTTCATCCAATGATTCATCTTCAGTAGTCGGTGAAGACTTAGAAATAACTCAACTTTGTCGATTAGATGTTGAACATCACCAAATTAATATGGCAAATGCACAAGTGGATCTAGATATGGGCGCTCAAAGTAATCGTATTATCGATGGTGAAGATAATGAAATTGACACTGAGGCAGATGATTATTTGTCATTTTCAGATGATGATAGTGATTAGATGTATTTACATGGTATTTATATTGTTCTTCATTTATATTTCATGTATTTAATATAATTTTTTTTATACGTCGATCTGTATATAATGCTTTTGTCATGTTATATTACCAAGAGAATCGAGAAAGCCTCAAGCAATACGTAAATCGTGATGGCGATGCTCCTGCTCCTACTAGTTAGTTATATGGTTTTAAATACGTTCATTTTGTTTGTTATTTATTTAACTTGTTAATTGTTAGCATCCTTTGATTTACAATTCATTCGGCACGTAGAGAGACACGGGGCATACACTCTGATCGACTCCTATGGCAAATCGAGGAACGGGGTAGATTACCCATTACATTTCGTAAGAGCGATGGTCACCCTATCGGGACTAATGCAGCTGCTTTTATGACAGAGTTAGGTCTATCAATTAAGAAGTTCATTCTCCTACAAGTTAAGAGCTAGAAGCATATCCCTGCGAATAATAAACATATGATATATGACCGATTATCAGTAAGTACAAATATTTTGCTAATTAAAGAATCAACCATCATTCATTATTAAAATTTAATATTGATATTTTTTCAGGCTGCTTTCGATATAAGTTTTGCCGAGGAGGCAACGTCAGTAAGGAAGGAGACCGACAGATTAATGAGTGCAAGGTACAGAGATAATCAAAATAAGATGCACACTCATTATAAGAGTCTACTGCATCTTCCCCCCACCGAGCGACGACTTCATATGCCGAGCGAGTTTTATGAGATGCACGAAGATTGGAACTACATGTGTGATCTGTTTGAATCAGAGAAATTTCAGGTAACTCAATCTATACCAATTATCTGTGTTATATGTAAACTAAAATATGTGCAACTCATGTTTTAAGTTTTATCTTAACAAATTTTGATATTGTAGACATGATCGACAATAAATGCCCAAAATCGAGCACAACTACCATTTACCCATCAAGGTGGCTCAAAATCCTTCATTCAGTACAGTTACGACTGTGTAAGTACAAATTTTATAAGTACAGTATATTGGTTGGTATTTTTAATATTAACGCATATTTTTCAGATCGATCAGTCTCAAAGAAAAGATCGGATTATTGTCTTTAATACAACCCACTGTACTTCGTCAAAGGGATGGAGTGGGGAGAGAGCCGAGGCTGCATACGTAAGATATAATCCATAAAATTTAGTAAATTTATTTTTAAATATTAGTAATTTTTTGTAAATATATTGATAATGTGTTTGTTATTCTTAGGGTGAAATGGTGAGATTGCGAGATGAACACATCCAGTCACAAGAAATCAGAGATGACATCGATGTAGTTCAGATTGTAGATTAGGTGTGTGATCAAGTACTCGGTGTTTGCTCTGGATATATCAGAGAACTTGGAAGTGGGACAAAACCAGTTAGATCCACTTCTTCAGATGTCATCTCCTCCTCCAGAACAACTAACGCAGCACTGCGTGAACAACTTCAGTCCACCCAGCAAGAATTAGTGGGGGCGAAAGATGAGCTAGCAAACACTCAAGTTCGATTAGCTAGCACCGAAGATAAGTTGACATCAATGAGATCAAGACAAGATATGTTCGAAGCAATTCTGAATCGACTTGCACCTGGAGCATTACAATCATTGATGCATGAGTCCTCTTCAGCTTCAACTCCACCTCCTCCTCCTCCTTAGAGTTTGTGACCATTTAAATTTTGAGCTAGTGAAATTGTGCTTGATTTGAATGTGTTTGCATTTTAATGCTATGAATTTGTGGAAATGGATGTTTTGGATACTTAAATTTGATGTTATGTTTACATGTTAGTTGTTTTTAATTGTATATATTGGTTTTATTGTGTGAGTGGTATGTTGTTAATTTAAATTACGTGGTTGATATTGTATTACAAGATTTTGAATACAAAATAAAATGGATCCTAGAAATCTGTTTTTTCATAGTTAGCGATGATTTTTTGAAATTTCGTCGCTAACTTTCGATATACGACATCAGGATTTTGCGGGTTGAGGACTTTGGCGACGAAGTTTATAACTTTTTTGCAAAAATAATCTCCAGTCGAGGCGGTAGTCGAGGAGCTCCCACTTCTGTGACTGGCCAAAAAATATATATTAGCGACGAAAATATATATTTTGTCGCTAGAGTTGGAGTATCAGTCGAGTCGTCAGTCGATGCGTTCGACTGCTATAGGACTTTGGCGATGATTTATAACTTTCGTCGCAAAAATAATCTCCAGTCGAGGCAACAGTCGAGGGGCTCCCGCTTCTATGGCTGGCCAAAAAATAGATATTAGCGACGAAATCAGATATTTCATCGTTAAAGTTTCTTATTATTAGCGATGATTTTTGTATATTTAGTCACTAATATTGGTGATTTTCATAGTTTCCGCTGTCGATATTTTACGACGAAAGATTTATTTTTTATGACATTTTAAGTTCCGTCGGTAATATTAATGATGAAATTATTTTAATTCGTCGCTAATGTGTCTTAGCGACAAGCTTATTACGACGAATCTAGCGACGAATTACTTTCTTCGCAAAAGATATTTAACGGCGAATTAGTGTTAGTAGCTACAAAAATAATTCGTCGCTATTTTCCATTTTCTTATAGTGCCTGCATTGTAATTATGTTTTCTAAGATGTCTTGTGTTTATTCTTCCTTGTCTATGGAGTAGATACTTTGATTCTAGGATTAGGGAGTAACTTGTGTTTGTGGACATGTTAGTTCAAATAGTCATTCATCTCCTTTGATTCTATTTGCAATTTTGTGTTGGTGAGATTGATGAAGATTTAGTCTTGATTCTATTTCTACTGTGCGTAGCCGATACAAAGGGTGACAACCTTCGTATCAAAAACCTAGGAGAACCAAGGATGAGCCTTGCGGTCATCCTACCTCTTGTAATCGTAGAAGATAGAATATAATAGGACAAGATATGAAATAAGATTTGCCTCTTCGTAGGGATTATAGGACGTCTTGGTACCCCAATAACCTATCTTAGCAGAAGGGCCAAAGTCGGAGAAATTAACTCTAGAAGGGTTGAGGGACCTTAGTGACAGAGGGATCCCAACAGTATCAACCCCCTGAGCTCTGATGATCCGAAAGGTAAACTTGGTTAGGAATAGGTAGCTCCCGGTAGAAGCAAAAGTTCATCGGGCAAATACATATTGATCCTCCCTCTAGATCGTAATTAGAGATCTCAACGCACCAAATTGATAGCATGTTGCACGACGTACAAGTGAAATCGAAGTCCTAGAATCCTTTTTGATAACTTCGAACCAACCTTATCTTCCTCCAAGTGACACTATACTTGAGTTAGGACTACCGTCAACCTCGCAACCCATACTCTTAAGAGATTAATTCCGAACAACAACATCCACTAGATAGACGGTATTCGAATCTCAGTCTCTGTGGGATCGATAATCTTTTATTACTTGACAACATCTGTGTAATTGTGAGCGTGAGCACGAGCACGTGCTTCAAGTCCCTGATGATTCCCGTCGAAGATTTGAGAGTCGTGCTAGCGTGCATCAATAAATCATCTAATAAATTTTCCTTATAAAAATGTTCAACTCTGTCCTGACTCAATTGATATTAGATAATCAATAGATCTTGATTGGAGTTGGTTTATTTTGAAAAATTATACTTCATGATTCATGTTGATGCACTTGTTCTACATCTAGAATCTGGAGTAAGGTTCTAACATCTCACACCCATCTACGTGACTCAGTACACAATCATATTAAACCTATGTGTTGTGAGATGTTGGCTCCTTAAAACCATAGGCTCATGCTTTCTAAGGTAAGTCTTATACTAGTTCCATGTAGTATAAAATAAAATGATAAATAATAAGTAAATATAAGTCCTACTCTACTACGCACATTTCTAGTTTTCGTCTAAGAAAATTGAACTCTACTTCAGGTAATGGTTTAGTAAAAATGTCTGCTATGTTGGATTTTGATTCTACGTATTCAAGTTTTACATCTCCATTAGCTACATGTTCTCTTATAAAATGGTATTTTACTTCTATGTGTTTAGTTCTAGAATGATATATAGGATTTTTAATTAAATTTATTGAGCTAATGTTATCAATCATGACTTTAGTATTACTAAAGTTTAGTTGGAAGTCTTTTAGAGTGTGCTTCATCTAAAGAAGTTGAGCTACACACTCACCCATGGTTATGTATTCTGCTTCGGTAGTAGACAAAGTAACATAATGTTATTTTCTACTACGCCAACTAACTAGACTTGATCTTAGGAGTTGGCAGTAGCCACTTGTACTTTTCCTATCGAGTTTACTGCCGACATAATCTGAGTTAGAGTAGCCGATTAGTTCAAACTCACTCGACCTGGGGTGCCAGATTCCTACATTTTGTATTCCTTTTATATATCTAAAGATTCTTTTTACTAAGGTTAGGTGCCATTCTTTAGCACAAGACTGAAATCTTGCACACATACTACAAAAAGTATATCAGGTCAGCTTACAGTTAAGTATAGAAGGCTACCTATTGTACTCCTATAGTATTTTAAATCTATAGTTTTTTCCTTCTAAGTCTTCTCCAATGTTTACATTAGTTGCCATAGGTGTATTGATTTCTTTAGCATTTTGCATTCCAAATTTACTTATTAATTCCTTAGCGTATTTATGTTGATGCATATAGATTCCTTTTCTTGTTTGTTTTATTTGTAAGCCTAAGAAGAAAGTGAGTTCACCTACTAAACTCATTTCAGACTCATTTTCCATTAATGAAATGAATTTATTTAGAAGTGTTGTATTTATTGTTCCAAATATTATGTCATCTATATAGATTTGTGCTATAAATATTTCTTTTCCTAAAGCTTTTACGAATAAAGTTGGGTCTACTGATCCTTGATTAAATCCTTTAGACTTTAGATAAATAGATAGTCTCTCTTACCAAGCCCTAGATGCTTTCTTTAATCCATATAAGGCTTTCATAAGTTTAAGTACATGGTTAGGTTGGTCTAAGTTTTCAAATCCTAGTGGTTGGCTAACATACACCTCTTCTTTGATAAATCCATTCAGAAATGTTGACTTGATATCCATTTGAAATAATTTAAATCCTCGATGTGCAACATAGGCTAGTAGCATTCTAATTGATTCAAGTCTAGCTACGGGTACATATGTTTCATCATAATCCAACCCCTCAACTTGACTAAATCCTAATTTCTACTATTCTAGCTTTATTCCTTATAACTTCACCTCTGTCAACAAGTTTATTTCGAAATATCCACCTTGTTCCTGTGATTATTTTTCCTTTAGGTGGGGGTACTAATTCCCAAACTTGACTCCCAGTGAACTGAGCTAACTCTTCTTGCATGATAATGATCTAATCTGGGTCAAGAAGAGCTTGTTCTATGGTTTTGGGTTCGATTTTAGATATAAGTGAGATTTGACTTAGATTTCTATAGGATCCCCTAGTTCAAACTCATAAATTTGGATCACCTAACACTTGGTTAATTTGATGATTAATTTGTACTCTAGATTGATTCGGATTAGGGTTTACACTTGATTCGTTTTGTGGGTTAGGTTCAGGTCTACTTTCTAATTCTTTATTGTTTAATTCAATTTTTACTTCATATTTTGAAGAATTATTTTCTTCATCAAATACTACATTAATTTTTCTTCAATTTTTAAGGATTCATTGTTATATACCCTATAGGCTTTACTAGTAGTTGAATATCCTAGAAATATATCGGTAGTTGTTTTAGAGGTAAATTTTCCTACATAATCTTTTATATTTAGTATGTGTACCCTACAACCAAAGACTCTAAAGTACTTAATGTTGGATAACTTTTCGTAGTATATTTCATAAGAAGTTTTCGGGTGTCATTTAATTATTAAAGTTCTATTTTGGACATAGCAGGCAGTATTGACTACTTCTTCCCAAAACCTATTAGGTAAATTGTATTCGTTCAACATGGTCCTAGCAGCCTCTTCTAGGGTTCTATTTTTTCGTTCAACTAACCCATTTTGTTGAGGAGTCCTAGGGCAAGAGAATTCATGGTGGTATCCGTTTTGATTACAAAATTCAATAAACTTATGATTTTCGAATTCCCCGCCATGATCACTTCTAATTCTTTTAATCCTTAAGTTCTTTTCATTTTCTATTAGTTTACATAAATTAGTAAATTGATCTAAGGTTTCATTTTTATGTTTTAAGAATTTTACCCAAGTAAACCTAGAGTAGTCATCTACTATTACTAAACAATATTGACTCCCATTTAGTGACTTGGCTCCATGTGAGTCAAATAGGTCCAAGTTTAGGAGCTCAAGCACATTTTTAGTTCTTTCTTGATTAGTCAATTTATGTGAAGCTTTAATTTGTTTCCCTTGTTGACATGCATCACAAATTTTATTTTCTAACTTGTCTTGTTTGGGTAGACCTATTGTAGGATTGAAGTTATCCACGAGAGGGGGGGGTGAATCTTGGAATATGAAATTTTATTTTAAAAATTTATTTTATCTTTTAAGAATTTAAACAGTAATTGCAGCAGAAATTAAATTAACAAGAACACAAGTCTTTTACTTGGTTCACAATCGAGTCGGGTTGCTACTCCAAGGCTCGTAGCTCTCCCAGAGCTACCTCGTGGGCAATGCACTAAAGTGCCCTCCGATTCAAAACTCTCGAACTCGGAGGGTGTCACTTTTACAAGAATGAGGGTAAGGTAATAAACTACCTTACCTCTACAATTTAAGTACAATAAGCAACAATTAAGTACACCAAAATAAATATATCGACACTTCTTTTGAATGTAGAAATATGGCTCAGAGTGCGAAGTGTTGCGTTAGATGCTTGTACATTTGAGGAATTCTAGCAACAACACTTGGACGTAGTAGATTGATTGTCCCCGAAGTTAGTTGTGCATTTCTTTTATAAGTCATTTTCAATCGACTGGAATACCCTCCAGTCGACACCACATCAGCCCGTCGGTATGGTACTTCAGCCCTTCCCAGTCGACTGGGCATGTTCCAATCGACTCCAGGTCACCTAGCTCCAAATTGGGAAATTTGTCTTTCCAGTCGACTGAACCTCCCTAGTTGAATGTAACTCTTTCCATCTTGGCTGCTAGATCTTCGATCGATCACCAGCTAATCTTTCCAACTAGGTATCCAATCGACTGGACCATACTCAGTCGACTGGACTTTAGTCGACTGGAATCCTTTCGGTCGATTGGTTCCCTACAAAATGAGATTAGAAAAAACATACAGTATAAAATACAATAGCAGTAGTAATACTGCTCAATCTCGACTTCTTAGTCCCATGCGGACTTTCCGTCGAATCAACGTTTAGCTTTGTCGCCCTATAGAGGACTCGACCTCACCTCTTCACTCGAGGCTTACCTGTCGGTTGCTCTATCGGACTTACCATACTTGACATCCGATCTGACCCACCAGGGCTTCTACCAGCTATCCGATCTCCTTGACTCAGTTGGACTCCATGTCGATTATCCGGTCTCTTGACCCAACCGGTCTTCATGCCAGATGTCTAGTCTCTTGACCCATCTGGTCTTCCTACCTGGTGTCTGGTCCTCTTGATGTAAAATACCAGGAAAAAAACCTTGTTAATTAATAAATTATCTTATAGAATTTTTCAAAATTTTTCTAGAATTTAATTGAGTTCATATGATCGAAACGGAGGAAGATTGAGGCTTAAATAGGTGATTGGGTTAGACTTGGGCTAGCTAGACCAACTAAAGTAGCCTGATAGTTGCTTTTATCCACGGGCGTTTCTTCGGTTTCTTTTCCCTTCGCCCGATCGCCTTCTTCCCATTTCTTCCCGAAATCCTCTTCCTCCTCTCCGAAGCGACCAAAGACGATCGCGTCTCCTTTCCTCATGCTCATGCTCACCGTTGCCGAGCCCTCCCTCTCGGTTCCTCATTTCGCCGCTCCAGCCCTACCGTCGCCACTGCATCTTCGCACCGCTGATCGCTGCCCAACCTCCACCGCAGCCCTACCGCAACCGTTGCGTCGCCGCGCCGCAGCCTCGCCGTCACGCGGCTGCCGCCTACTCCTCGTCGTAGCCCTCTTCCACTGTGTGATTTCCTCATCGCCGCTGCCCATAGTCGCTTTCCTCGCCGGCAAGCCGATCCATCGTCTTTTCTCACCATCGGTCCCTTCTGCTTGTGTGTCACCGCCAAGCGACACGAGCCAGATGACACAACCCTGGTTGCGAATCTAGCTACAACACCGAGCTACCTCGTTGTCAGCCCCCCTGTTTGCTGATCCAGCATCGCTGTCTCTTCCCATCCTCCAGCCACCATTGGGATCGGTCGTCGGTAAGTTTAGGAGGAGCCAATCCTCACTGTGAGCAACGAATCCACTGTGGTGTACCTCCATCCGCTGCCACCATTCACCATCAGCCACATCTCCTCCCATAAGCCCTCTCTCAACCGCTGCTCTCCTGCTGCTTGGATCGATTATCGACCCCTTTTAGTGTGAGCTCGGCTTGGAGATGTCTCACTGTATCTGATCACTGCTGTGCCACACTTAACTCACCGATCACCGGCTATGAGTATTAATTGCTAAAGCAAGAGGAGTTGGGAAGTTAGCAGCAAGCTCCAACGAATTCCCTTGGTTGTGTTCAACTGATGCTAAACTAGGTAAGGATTTTTATGTGGTTGTTTGGTTATGCAATTGATGAGTCAGGATTGATATATCTGTAGAGGTCTATTGGAATTGGATGTTGCTTAAGTCCAATTGTTTGATACAAATTGGATTTCCTTAAGCTGATGAAGAAGCCGTGGAGGAATGAAACGAGTTTGGGTAAGTCTAAATCTGAATATTTATGAATGCATAACATTGATAAGTGGTTGGATGGATCTATGGATTGGTTAGAAATGCATGATGGGAATAAGGTGAATTGTGTAGTTAAGATTTTTGATCAGTATAAGGTGGGTGATGAACTGTAGTGACTACAGGTTTTAACACTGGATTTACTTCTGGATTCTTTATGAGGAAAGTGGAACGACACGAGGTAAGTATAGATTTGGTCGTTCATAGTTGTGTATCAGTTATGTTTAGTAAACTGATCTGGATATGCTATAATTATATAGTGATGATAGTACCTGTTCATTACATGGTGATGTTTGATTTATTTAGATTAAATTGAGACCAAACTTTTTAGCAGATTAAGAAGTGGTTGAGATGGAAACAGCGTGAGGACTTTGATATGAGGCAGGTTCACGGATGTGAAGACAACTTGTATTCTCAGACAAGTCGTCAAAAGAGGTGGGTAATTCCTACCCTGGTCAGGTAGTTTAATGCATATAGATTTAGATGCATGTTCATCTTATATGATCATGTTACCTTGACCCTGCTCTTATTATCGTATGCTTGATACTTTACTGTTGGCTATTAACTCCATTGCTGCTATCATATTTATTTTACCATGATTAGGAGTTATACATATAGGTGATGTAAGTAACTTAGAATTTGTTTAAGTTAAGTGCAAATAGTAAAGTCCGGATGACAACCTGATTGTACATTGGGCAAAAAGGTCATCCGTAGGTAGATAATGTCTTGAAACTTGGGTTAGTTCTAGTACCCTTAGGTTGCATGTTAACACCGACCATGTATTATCTAAATGGTCAGGGGAATGATACTTAGTGTGTCACTACGGACCGGTGGTCCTAGCTTCTTATAATCAGATGAGTACGACTCTCTACAGGATAGAGAGTGCGTCCATCAGTTGAGTACGACTCTCTACAGGATAGAGAGTGTGTCGATTAGATTGGTATGACTCTCTACAGGATAGAGAGTATTATGATCAGTTGAGTACGACTCTCTACAGGATAGAGAGTGCGTCGATTAGATTGGTATGACTCTCTACAGGATAGAGAGTATTATGATCAGTTGAGTATGACTCTCTACAGAATAGAGAGTGCGTCGAACAGATTGGTATGACTCTCTACATGATAGAGAGTACTATGTGTAGGGATGTATACTGAAAAGTCTATCTTTTCTATGAACATCTTTATTTTTGAAATAAAAATCACATGATCATTGTTTGCATATTTTTATGCATATTGTCTAATACGTTACATTGTAGATAACATGGTGTGTGGTGTCACATGGGAGATCATGTTATCGGCTCCTTGTAAAGTATAAGTAAAGGCTCACAACCGAGATGACTTTGGACAAACCATCGGAATGGTTGTAGTGTGATTTGGTGTTGGTTTGTCTTGACCATAGAATCACACTAGTGCACTTTGTGTGTATTGAGCAGGACCGACATAGAGGTGATTCGATTTATTGCTGACTACATAATCGAATCGGACCTCAGATATTATTTAGTACATGCTCTTAATCCCGATATAATAACGGGCACATATACTTAGTAGTCATCTCTTTGATTTACCAATGGGCGAGATTTATAGATTAAATCGATAGGCTCGGTAAGTTGGAAGATGATATTATTTATATGGTGTGTCGTTGATTATAGGAGGAAACCGTGTCCTATATATTAGGATGATGATGTCCCCTTGAGGAGCTCATAAGGTTCATCATGTAAACCCTACAGGTGGACTTGGTCCGGCATGATGAAAAGGTTGAGTGGTACTACTCAAGAAGTTAGATGTTGATTAATTAATGGTCAGTAAATTAATTAATCGACGGACATTCGAGATCTTAAACACGGGGAGAAAATGTACAAATAATATATGGAGCCCATATTATCATATGGGGGTTGGTGAGGTAGATCAATGATGAACCTTTAGTGGATTGGATCATCATTAGTGGATCGGACTTTATGTGGGCTTGATCCATGGGTGGCCAAGACCCAACTCCTCCTCATGGTTTCTAATGTAGCCTATTAACACCTCATGATTGCTTAGATCCAATGGATAGAAACAAAACTCTAAGATCCATTGGTAGAGATTAAATCTCTAAGATCCGACGATTGAGATTAAATCTCTAGATCCGACGGTTGAGATTAAATCCCTAGAACCAATGGAGGAGATTAATTCATGACTTATCCCTAACTCTATAAAAGGGTGTCAAAGGGGTTGGCGTGATAAAACATTGAAGAGAGCAAGGCTTGGGCGGCAAGAGAGGGGAATCCTAGTTGAGATAGGATTAGGATTAGGGTTAGGGTTTGGAGGCTAGGGCGGCACCAAATAAGGCAAGGTTTCCTTTCTTCTTCCTTGTCTTGTGGCCAACGTCCAGCAAGTTTCCAGGCCCTTCCCAGCCCTTGGACGGTGCCCAAAAGCTCCCTTCTCCCTCTCCTTAGGTGGTGGAAACAAGATATAGGGCTTCCCTTGGTGTCTTGGTTGTTTTCCACCATCTTCTCCTTCATCTAGTTGGCCGGCGGCAAGGAAAGTTTTGGTTCCTTGTTGGTTGTTTCTAGTGAGGAGAAAAACCTTGTTTCTATATTTCCTCTTGCTTTGGATGAGCAAGGAAGGAAGATTTGCGATCTAGGAGCTTCGACTTTTGGTAGAGCGTCGCCCACACGACGTCCGAAAGGAGGAAGGACATACATTAGAAGATCGAGAGGTATATCGATTCTCTAATTTTATATGTTACATGTTTGTATTTGTTTTTCATTTATGAGCATGATATAAATCTGTATATGGCTAAATAATACTTGGATCCCGAGCATAAACACAAAAACCGGCGATCCGGACATCGTCTATTCCGCGGCTACTCGTAGAATAAAGGATGGTCGCTTAAACAACTAGTTTGTTCAAGTGACCTCTCTAAACGAATAGCACGATAATGACTTGGTTGTTTGGGCAATCCTTTTTGTCTAGGATTAAATTTTTTAATCCGGGGACATCGAGGGGATCGCCATGAACAAACGAACAAGGTTAAGTGGGAAGCAAAGTTTCCCCTCACGGACTCGATAAGCAAAACCATTAAATTGGTATGAGGGCTTTCGGGCAAAACCTTCAATTGGTATCAGAGCTTCCAGAAAAAAACTACATTATAATTAGTTGAGTACGACTCTCTGCAGAATAGAGAGTGCGTTGATTTGGTTAGTATGATTCTCTGTAGAATAGAGAGTCTATGGTGGATGCCTGTATGTGAGACATTGCATTCATGTCATTTGCATGCACGCTGGCGACGAGGTCTCCCTTGTGGTTGAGAGTGTCGCCAGTCATCCTGCCTCCATGGTTACTCATAGGAGGAGTAACCGGTGTGAGGGCAGAGTATTGTGGTGCCGCACTCTACCACTGTAGACAATGGTAGTTGGATTTGCATGGCGTAGTCCTGCGTGTGTGGCACTCGACCACTCATGGATAGTGACTGTCGGAGTGGCCAACAACAGGGACCCCCATCGTGTAGCTTTCTCTTTATGCTTATATGCTACTCGATCATACTGCCCACTTAACCACTTGACAGTAGTGGTTGGTGTTGAGTTGGGACAGTTGTCATGCTCGAGCCACCGAGGCCACACTGGGGTCGTGGTAGCTTTAGGGTGAGCTGACATGACCATGCATGCTGCATTGCCGACTTATGGCATTTTTACATATTGCCATATATATACATATATGCATGTATATATATATATATATATATGGATGATTGTGATTAGTATGCATATATAGATGTAGTCTATATATATATATATGCTTATTGTGATGTTTCATTTGATTGTATTATGCTTGCTACATTTGATTGTACATCATATTCATGCATGCTTCTTGCATATGTTATACGGTTGTGTCGAATACTGGTATGTGTTGGACAGACCATTAGATACCTTGACATGTAGCATGAGTAGATTATGAGTTCGTATTACTCTTCCTGTTATATATATGTTGGATATATGTTCAGGTTGGATCAGAGTAGCGTAGCAGGCTTCAGGTATGTCTGCATTTTACGTTATTCATTTGGTTAGACGTTATATGCTTGTATTTATATACTAGGATGATATACCTGTTGTACCTATAGATTATGTTGTTGAAATACATGTGATATTACATATATACATGTTTTCTATTACCTGCTGAGTTTTACTCACCACCACCATGGACCCTGAGTTTTTCTATCGCCCAGGTAACAGGTAGAAGACTTCGTGATGGCTTGGAGCACCGCTGGCTGACATCTCATCTCACATTCGAGGCTCCCATGTTTGTTTTGGGTTTTCCGTCCGTCGTGTATTGTATTTTAGAGTTTTTGCAATGTACATGTTGTATATTCGGAATTTGTCGAGGTACCGTGTTGTTGTGATGTGTTAGTCATACCGATATGCATGTGTGTAGCTTGTTGTATTATGTTTCCGCTGTGCTTTGAGTAGTTGTTGTATTTACTTTATATGTTTGTTGTTATTGTGGGACTATGAGCCTTGTATTAACCCGAAATGTTGCCACGTATAGGGGAGATGCTGCCCGTTTGATTTTCGGCTCGGCATGCTCTCGGGGCGTGACAACTTTAGTGGTATCAGAGCCCAAGGTTCTGCGATGTCATATAATGTTGTTTTGTGTCGAGTCTTGGATTCTCGGGAGTCGATTTGTTCAGTTTTGGTTTTCTGAGATGAGATAAACAGCGGCCTGAGCTCCAAGCAGCACGAGGTAAGAATTCTTGATAACTTATGATTTAGTAGATATTTATCTAAACTTGATCAGTAGGTGTATACAATAGAGTTATGACACCTGTGCAGACTTGTAGTAGAGGTCGTCCACCGAGGCGATCAACCGGAGTTGCCGATAGGATTTATACTTCCGGTTTTGTTGACTATGCTTTTAGTGTATATAACAGGGAATAACCTGTAGTGTGTTGGTTATTGTTCGTAACCGTGGTATGATTTGACCCCGAAAATGACCTGTTAAGGCTGTGAGTCTTGAACCTGTGTCGAAAAGGTGATTTACCTTTGAGAGCCGACTGATACCAAGTCGGAAAACAGGGGTCAAGTCGTCACATTTCTTGTGGAAATCAGAGACTACAGTCTTAGAGATTTTCACTAATTATGCTAGTTCGATCATTACCTGTCGGGTAATGGACAAGACAAGTAGACTATTGTTGATGCAGATAGCGGAAGGCTAGGTTATGGTGTTTCATAGGGATTTTATCCCTGAGTTGTTCGTACTGAGTTGTATAACTTTGAGAGTACTTTTGAGTACTTAACTCATATTATACCGAGAAAGAAGAGTTGTTTGCATACCATTATCGGGATCAAGCCGGTATTTGGTGTTAAATGCAGAAAATAATCTTAGGGAAATAATATATCACTTGATCATGGTCTAGTGATGTTGAAAGAGAGTATTTCCCTGTGTCACTTTTAGTGACACATTGTAAGGAATTCTTGGGCTTCTAGAAAGGGTGATCGGTTAGTAATAGTGTACTATGCAGAGTCGTGAGACTTGCAGAGGTTACTACCACCTAATAGCTCAAGAAGATGAATGGATGATTTAAGCCACCCAGAGTTATTGTCTTATAGTTGGATTAGGATGCCGGGATCTTCTACCAGATCCTGCCGAAAGACGTTGGATTGAGACAGGAGTTTAGAAATGACTTCGTACAAGGGTTTAAGAGTTGGAGACCGGTAAGTAAATATTACAGGTCAACTTAATAGAGTCAGAAGTCTCAGACTATTGGAAAAAGGAGTAAGATCAGGGTCACATGCCTTGAGCTACTTTTCGATTATAGAAGACCAATCGCAGATCATCAGAATGTTCTTGTGGATATCAGGAAAATCAGAACAAAGACTCCGAAGGGATTGTGTTCGTGCAGTGCGGATCACGAAGACACGCGAAGTCAGATTATCTGTTGGATCAGTTTATAGGTGTTGGAGTTGCGTAACCTGGTCACTGTTGATTGTGGTAGATGGAGTTGCGCACTCGACTACCATAGATGGTGGTTTGCCATGTATGATTCAGTTACTACTGTAGATGTGGATAGAATGTTTTAGCATTACTATACCACGGACTTGTTTGACTTAGGTGATGATGGAAATCATTTAGTCGGAAGCTGGTGAAATCAGTTTACAAGACCTAGATGGTGATTAACTTTTACACGAGTATTAGTTAATCCTTCTAGAGTGGATAAAAGGACGTTGTATGCAAATGCATCGTTTCAGGGATCGGAGCGATTCCGATGCAGTTGCATGAGACGTATCTTACGCCTACATCAGTTAAGAAACTATGAGATAGTCTGTCATATACATGACGTGATTTTAGTAGTTATTATTTGGATTGTAGTGATATGGAGCAGAAGTGCTCATGGAGTTTTGACTAACTACTAGGTAGCTACTATAGAGTTGCTGGAATGCGAACAGTTGCAACTTGAGAGATTGATCGTTATAGTCTTCCATGCGCTTACAGAGTGTGTGGTAGAGTGGATTTTGGATGGTTGATGGACTCCTCTTTTAAGAAAATAATTCCCCGTCTCTGATAAGGATAGAGGGTTCCGGAGTTGCAGTGTTTAAGGAAGAGTTGTTATAGAAAGCACATCATTCAAGATAGGCTATGTACCTTGGTGGTACTTGGAGGTACTGAGATTGGAAACGTTTATACTGGTGGAATGGTATAAAGAGAGTTATAGCAAATTTTGCTGCTCGATATTTAGTATGCTAGTAGGTGAAGGCTGAACATCAGAAACTTGCTGGATTGCTCTAGAAAATTCCGATTTCGGAATGGAAGTGGGAGCATATCACTATTGACTGTGTTACGGGATTGCCTAGAACCCGTAAAGGACGTGATGTGATTTGGGTGATTGTGGATCGACTGACCAAATCAGCTCATTTCCTTCCTATTCGTGGGTCATACCCATTGGATCGTCCGGCAGAGTAGTATCGCCGAAAGATTATCAGATTGCGTGGGGTACTTTTAAGTACCATATCGGATAAAGATCTTCGGCTTAGTGCAATATTTCATCCGCGGACTGATGGACTGTCTGAGCATGACATTCAGACTCTGGAGAATCTATTGAGATCCTGTGTCATGGATTTCAAAGGCATTTAGAAGGACGACGTTCATTTAGTGGAATCTGCCTATAACAATAGAAGAGTTACGTAGACCGGGGATGGAGACCATCCGACTCCTAAAGGTTGGATGACAGCATCATACCGATGAGGAGGCTATGTGGGAGCTGGAAGATACTATCCGGGCTCGATAGTCTTATCTGTTAACTTGAGGAAGGTATGTTGTCTTTTCGAAAACTTGCTTGAAGTAATTTTTGCATATTAGTACAAAATTTGGGGACCAAATTTTTATAAGTGGGGGAGAATATAAAATACCGGAAAAAAAACCTTGTTAATTAATAAATTGTCTTATAGAATTTTTTAGAATTTTTCTGGAATTTAATTGAGTTCATATGATCGAAACGGAGGAAGATTGAGGCTTAAATAAGTGATTGGGTTAGACTTGGGCTAGCTAGACCAACTAAAGTAGCCTGATCGTTGCTTTTATCCATGGGCGTTTCTTCGGTTTCTTTTCCCTTCGCTCGATCGGCTTCTTCCCATTTCTTCCCGAACGCCTCTTCCTCCTCTCCGAAGCGACCAGAGACGATCGCGTCTCCTTTTCTCATGCTCATGCTCACCATCGCCGAGCCCTCCCTCTCAGTTCCTCATTTCGCCACTCGGCCCATTCTTTGTGTCTTGCCGACCTCGCCGCGACCCTACCGCCGCCATTGCGTCACGCGTTGCGGCCTCGCCGTCAGCGGTTGATTCTTTGCCTCCTCATCGTAGCCCTCTTCCACTGTGTGATTTCCTCATCGCCGCTGCCCATAGTCGCTTGCCTCGTCAGCAAGCTGATCCGTCGTCTTTTCTCACCGTCGTTCCCTTCTGCTTGTGTGTCACCACCAAGCGACACGAGCCAGATGACGCAGCCCTGGTCGCGAATCCAGCCGCAGCGCCGAGCTACCTCGTTGCCAATCCCCCTGTTTGCTGATCCAGCATCGCTGTCTCTTCCCATCCTCCAGCCACCGCTTGGATCGGTCGTCACTAAGTTTAGGAGGAGCCAATCCTCACTGTGAGCGACGAATCCACTGTGGTGTACCTCCATCCGCTGCCACCATTCACCATTAGCCACATCTCCTCCCGTAAGCCCTCGCTCAACCGCTGCTCTCCTGCTGCTTGGATCGATTATCGACCCCTTTTAGTGTGAGCTCGGCTTTGGGATGTCATCACTGTATCTGATCACTACTGTGCCACACTTAACTCACCGATCACCGGCTATGAGTATTAATTGCCAAAGCAAGAGGAGTTGGGCAGTTAGCAGCAAGCTCCAACGAATTCCCTTGGCTGTGTTCAACTGATACTAAACTAGGTAAGGATTTTTATACGGTTGTTTGGTTATGTAATTGATGAATCAGGATTGATATATCTATAGAGGTCTATTGGAATTGGATGTTGCTTAAGTTCAATTGTTTGATACAGGTTGGATTTCTTTAAGCTGATGAAGAAGCCGTGGAGGAATGAAACGAGTTTGGGTAAGTGATAAGAACGATTTTTTAATGTCGCAATACCGTTCCCAAATTATTTATCGAACCCCCTAACTACACTAATGCAGTATAGGACTGACTCGGGTCATCTCCCAACGAACCTAATGGCTGGACGTTTGTTTTTAAACAGAAGTAAACATTGGGGGTTTTATGAATTTATTAAAATGCAAAATCAAAAGCGAACATGGGAATTGAATATACAAAGAGTAAATCTAACTACCAAATAATGAGTAACAAACAACTATTCTAATGAACAAAAGAAAGCGACCAAGCACCGCACTGTCACTATACGGTACACTGATCAAACAAAGGTGAACAACCCAACCATGCACCGCACTGTCACTATACGGCACAGTGATCAAACAGTCACTAAAAATTGCAATAAACGAAATGCAATAAACGAAAGCGATTCAACCAGGCACCGCACTGTCACTATACGGCAACTGGTCGAATGTAAATGAAATCTTAACCTAATAATGAAAGCACTCCAACCAAAACACCGTACTGTCCTATACAATACCTTGATTAGACAATTTTAATGGATGGGGTTAGTACATTAGCAACAAGAAATTAAACTAACCTACAACTAAATAACAAATGCCAATATTAAATCTAATAAAAATGCACGATGAACAGAATTAACAACTAAGCATAACAAAATGATAGAAATAGCATTGCATGTAAATAAATCAACAATTAACCAAAACAAACCTAATCAACTACTAACAATTGCATAATTGCACTGGAATAAAATGCAGAATGTAATTGACATGAAATCCCGAATGTTTAACACAAACACACTCGGTAGCAAAATCCAAATAAAATACGACCCAGAACTAACCACACGGCGGTCACAACAAACCGAACAACCACTCCCGGTGAATGCGTGCCCATCGTCTGTGGGAGAGGAAGGGCGGATGGATGATTGCGTCGCTGCTCCGATGAATCTGGATTCACGGTGGAATGGGATTCTTCTCCCATGGTGAAAATGGGATTGTCCAATCGGCACAACTGTGGGTGACTCGGCAAGATGGAACGGCCTATCCCCGGAATGAAGGAGAAATGCGGTGAAGGATGAACTCGCCGGAATCCCGCCGCGCCTCGCTTTGGATCACCGCCCGAACACAAAGATTCGGATCCGCCACCAAGGATTGGCTGGGATCGTCGCCAGCTGTCGGAGGGAACTCGCCGGAATACTGCTGGCCTGCCGTCGATCGCTCGTGGAGTCGCCGGTCGCCGCGCTCGCGAGGGGAAGAAGACGCCGCCCGCTGTTCTGTCGCGCCTTGTCGAAGCTGGGAAGAAGTTGGTTTATTAAGTGATTTTCCTGAGCCGTCCGATTGTGCCAAATCTGATCTCAGCCGCCCAAATATAGCTAGGTTAAATGAATCCAATTAATCTCCTAAGCATGCGCGTGATCCAACTGTGATCCATCCGAATTGCAATGGACGGATCGATCCGTCGGAAGGTATAATCACGATCCAACGGTCGGATGAGCAGCCAAGACGTGTAGATCTTAATGTACGGGCCGGATCGCTCCAGATCGGATGGATGGCTCAAAATCAATCACTTTCCTGACGGTCCATAATGCTCGATTTGATCCGGATCGACTACCGTGATTTCTCCAATTAGATCCTCATTAGATGTTCCTACAAAATCACATGAAATTCATGAAAAATACTGAAATTATAGGAATTAATGTAATTAATTGCAAATAGGCTCAATATGTAAAAACATCCCAAATAACAATAATTATCCCATCAAAGAGCCTAAAAGATCTAATCAACAAGTAAAAATAGCGCAATAAAAATGCAAACTATCAAATTCCCCACACTTATTTTTGCGCGTCCTGCAATAACAAAACAAAGAAACACTAACTCCTAACTTATTCCCTAGTAATACCTAGATCAATAATTCAGAGAAAAAATAAGTTACTTAGGATCACCAAATTTATCGATCTAGGATATTCAAAAGATCCGACTCCTACAACAATAACATGTTTGATGGTTTACAAATCAAATAAACCAAGCTGATATAAAACCTCCCAAATGGATATATGCACTCATGCTCACATAATGATCGTAGGAGTGGGTACCCTCAAAACATCATGTAATCTGTCCTACCATATGCTTGCTTATCATCTACTTCTCCACCGCTATCAATACATTCCATACATGAATCAAAAGGATTTATCGAATATCAAAACAAGATCAGATGTAGACTGCAAAAGAAACATACCAGAAGATCAAGATATAATGAACAGAACAACAATAGCAGAATTGGAAGAATAAACCTGATTCGTTGCATTTAAAAGTGGTGTGTGGAGGGACAACAAGTTCTACATCGCTTTTCAATTTGATTTATCCGCCTCTCCACACAATTTAGAATCACAACTTTAATTGCCTCATCTATTATCGAATGTCGGAATTTGAAAACTGTGGGCCTTGACCATTTAGTCTATGATACTTTTGTGAGGATATTGACAGGAATATTAACATTTCATAGGCATTCAAGTATGAAAATGCAAAGATCGAAAAACACACCAAGACATTTTAAAGTTATCAACCACAACCTTATAATTTCGCTGAATCTAACTAAAACATCAAGTAAGTGTGATGCAAGTGTCCAATCAACCAAGCAATATGGATTCTCGATGGTAATCACTCTCTTCGCTTCTGTGCGCATGCTTCGCGTTAGCAATACGTAACCGAACGAAGGTCAAGCTTACCTCTCCCAGATATCTGACCAACTTAAGCAATGAGAAGATATTTGGAAGTAAGCTTGCTGTCAGGTATCTAGAAAAGTCCATCTCTTGATGCTTTAAACTCCCTCACAAAATTGCAGATCTTTATGATATCACTTGCCTGTTCTTGAACTTCACTACCAAAACCTGCTACCAGTACATTTTTTTTTTTTTTCAATCTGCTCCTCAAATCTAATAAAATCAGTTCCAGTACTTGCTGTAATTTCCGTGGCAGTTGCTTCTACAATCTGAGACCAAAAATTTCTTTGCTATGGTGTTACAAGTTCTGCTGCAGCTTAAGGCACCGGTTCTGTGTAATAGCAATTTCCCAGCAACCAGTTTTCTGAAAACCATTTTTCTGAAACCAATTTCCAGCAGCTTCAACCAGCTATAGCATCCATAGAATTAGCAATATCGACTTCCGCTTTCCTGCAGTTAATCTTGATACTTTCGAGATCTTGGTCTGCTGCTGATACTCTGTCGAGCATTGCTATATCAGATAAAATTTCAGAAACTTTCCTTAATCAGCCTTGATCTGATCCAGTTTGATGGCCTCAGCATAAGTTATAGGCCTTTAGATTGAAGTGATTGTGGTGTTAAAACTGATAGCAGCTGCTCAGATTTAAGTAGAGTATTCCAGCTGTCCTTGAATTGCTGCAACATTCAGACCTGTGCAACATCTTGTAGCAGATTAATCTTTTTTTTCAATCGTGCATAATTTTCTGCACACAGCTTAACTTGAAGATGGCAGTGGACTCCACACTTTTCTTATTATCTTGATGTTTCTCCAGATGTCTCTAAGCTTGCACATGCATCTTCTCATGGCAGGATAACGAGAACATGTCAAGTATGTTTCTGGTGGCTAAGCATTACCTACATCCATTCAAATCAAGATAACTCAAAAGTCTCCACAAAGTCAGAACATCTTATGTAATCGAAAACATGCTCTTCTTCCAATCGAAATTGAGTCAACATCTTGCTGCAGGATTTGTTTCATTAATTGTGCTGAAAACTCTGCTCAAACTTTAACTTGAAACATGGCAGCAAATCACAATTTTCTCGCAGAGCAGATCCTTTCGTGTCAGTTTCCACTCAAGCGATTTTTTGATGAGTACTACAACAACCAATTCCATGGCTTAGAGTGAAACTTACTATAACCATGTGTTTTAACCTTCCCATACTTATACCCATGACCAACCGGTCTCTGACTTGCAACAATTTTAATCTATGAATTTGGATTTCCAAATTTCTCTGCAGTTATCTCCAGTGCTCTTCAAAAGGCTGCTTGCTCTAACTTCATTGGAAACCATGCTATTTCTTATCAGGATCTCTGATTTGGCACACACGAGATTCATGACAGCAAAAACTTGTTGGTCAATGTATTGAAGGCAAACACCCTTAGGAACTAAAACTGCAGCTTCTCTTGATGATTGGCTAGCTGATATTGCTTCAATCGTGCAGAATTTTCCATCTACCAGCATAGTCCAACACTTCATTGATTCTGAATCTTTGTGATCTTCCAGCTTAATCCTCTTGAGATTTTGCACGTTTTCTCCAAGTATCTAGCTAACTAACATTTGTACTGCGGCTAATAATCTTCAGAAATTTCTACTGCCCTTCCCGTCTGCTCAGCAGCAAGAGAAGCTGCTTTCAGAAATTCTGCTGCACCCTTGTTGAAGTTGAAATTGGGCTGCACGTATAGGTAAGGTTGCTATTATTTTTTTTTTTCTCTGCTTCAAATTCCCAACTAACCACATTTGTGCTGCAGCCGATGACTTCATAAATTCTGTTGTCAAGTTTTCTGCACCCTTGATTTCTTCAGATTCAAAACTAAGATTCACCAAGCAATCAATTCAATTTCCATAAACTCTGCTGCTGCACCAGATCCCAACTTCTTACTCAAAATAGCAATTCCTGCATCCTTCCAAAGTCTCCAACCGGTCTGAACTGCATCAATTTAATCCATGAATCCAGATGGCCATATTGCTCTGCAGTTATCCCTAATTTTCTTAATATCTAGAAGCCTGTGATAGACTTCTGTACAACAAACGTGATCGACCTTACAATTAGCTCCAAGTCAAATTTTTGTATCTAACTCACAGCTGCCCAATAAAACACTACCTCCTCCCCCACACTTAAGATTTTTTTTTTTTATCTCGAACAAAGCAACTTATCAAGTTATTCTTCCAATGTGAGAACAAAAGATGGTAGAGGTAATCCACAAGACAATGAAAAATAAATGAATAGGAATGACAAGTATGACAACATGAAAATATCAAGTGGATTAAACAAGCAATTCAAGTAAGGAAAAGATTCAAGAGTGAAATCCTTCATCATATTCATGCAAATAAATGTTATGGCAGTTTTGAAAAGACTCAAAGCAAGTTCTAGAGCAACAAGTATCACACGTGTATCACACTAAAGTGGGTAAATGATTGAAATGGCTTACTACCTCACTAGGTGAATAAAAATCAAGCTTGGTCTATCAATAAAAAGTTCACCATCATAACAAGTGATTGCATGCAAGTGAAGTTTCTTATCCTACACAAAAATCCATAATCTGATGATCAAACTTAACTAATTTTTACCACCTCTGAAATGATACTAAGGCATACATAAGGGAATATTATTTGACTCAACAACAGACAAACAAACCTAGGTAAACAGGCAAACAAACAATCAACCCATACAAATTATTCCGAACATGAAAGGAAGAAAATAAATACAGTAAATAAAAGAACACACTCCCCTTTTCATGTCGGAGAAAAAACATCATGTCTGACCCCACCGTATTCTCTAGAATAGACTTGATCTCTTTGCTCGACACTTCATGAGTCTGTTGCAAAAGTGAGACCCTTGATCGCTAATGATCGCCCTGGGAACTCCAAATCTGCAAAATATGTGAGACCGAACAACATCCACAACAACTAGAGAATCATCAGTCCTGGTGGGGATGACCTCCACCCATTTGGAAATATAATCATATGCCAAAAAAATATATGAAAATACAAAAGATACAGGAAATGGACCCATAAAATCAATACCTCAAATATCGAAAATCTCACAGAATAACAAAAGTTATTGAGACATTTCATTTCTACGTCCTATGTTCCCTGTTCATTGACATCGCTAACAAAACTTGTAGAATTTAGAGGCATCATGAAATAAGGTGGGCCAATACAAACTAGACTCTAAACTTTCCTAGCAGTTCTTTTGGGGTCCAAAATGCCCCCCACAAGCCAGAGAATGCAAAAAATAAGTAAGTATGGAATGAAACTCATAATCAAGTACACATCATCTAAGGATCTGATCAATACAAAATTTTCAAAGATAAAGATCATCCCATACATACTACTTAGCATCACTTTTCAATTTCTAGACTTGTGCATGAGTAAAATGTGAAGGTACAACACGGCAACTAAATAAATAGCAAGATCTGCATACCATGGTGTCTTACCCTACAGGTGAAAAAGTTGCTCATCTGGAAAAGAATCTGCTATGGGGGTGGGCTTGATCTCTATCGCAATCCTGTCAAACTGAAATACCACCTCCTTCTGCAACAATTTGGTCAAGGGTAGGGCAATCTGACTGAAGTTTCTGATAAAATGTCTGTAGAAACCTGCATGACCTAGAAAAGCACAACTTCCCGCACAGAAGCGGGGTAAGATAAAGAGGATATAATATGAATTGTAGCAGGATCTACTTCAATACCATACAAAGATATAATACAACCTAAGGCGATCCCCATGCTCGACCATGAAATTACATTACTCACAAACATCCGATGGAAGTGATCCTTGGGATCCTACACATTCCATATCCTCGGCATACTTGGAACTTTACTAGCTCACAATTCCCTAGCCTTTTCTTCAACCCTCTTCCTAGGTGGGCCTCACGAGGAAGAGAAAAGCCTACATAAAACTCAAGTGAATTATTGCGAAGACCTAGTCATCCACACAAACAAATTCAATGAGAAACAAATAGAAATGATAAGAAAAACAATAATAACAAAGAAAAGAAAACAAACAAACAAACTACGGTTTAAAGACAAAGCGAACCCATTAAAGTTCCCGTGAGCGCGAAAATTTGATAAGCGATTTTTAATGTCCATAATAGTTCCCAAATTATTTACGAACCCTAACTACACTAATGCGTTATAGGAGTGACTCGGGTCATCTCCCATGAACCTAATGGGTACGGGCGTTTGTTTTTAAGCGAAGTAAACATTGGGGTTTTATGAATTTATTAAAATCTGAAAATCAAAAGCGAACATGGGATATACAAAGAGTAAATCTAACTACCAAATAATGAGTAACAAACAACTATTCTAATGAACAAAAGAAAGCGACCAAGCACCGATCTGCTACTATACTGCATATAATCGATCAAACAAAGGTGAACAACCCAACCATGCACCGCTGTCACTATATGGCACGATTGATCAAAGCTACTAAAATTGCAATAAGCGAAATGCAATAACGAAAGCGATTCAACCAGCACCGCCTTACTATACTGCGGTTGAATGTAAATGAAATCTAACCTAATAATGAAAGCACTCCAACCAAAACACCGTCTTTGTCTATACAATACCTTGATTAGACAATTTTAATGGATGGGGTTAGTACATTAGCAACAAGAAATTAAACTAACCTACAACTAAATAACAAATGCCAATATTAAATCTAATAAAAATGCACGATGAATGTAATTAACAACTAAGCATAACAAATCGATAGAAATAGCATTGCATGTAAATAAATCAACAATTAACCAAAACAAACCTAATCAACTACTACCAATTGCATAATTGCACTGGAATAAAATGCAGAATGTAATTAACATGAAATCCCGAATGTTTAACACAAACACACTTGGTAGCAAAATCCAAATAAAATACGACCGGTAACCACACGGCGGTCACAACAAACCGAACAACCACTCCGGCGGTGAATGCGGTGCCCTATCGTCTGGCCAGGAGGAAGGACAGGATGGATGATTGCAGTCGCTGCTCGACGAATCTGGATTCACCGGACAATGGAATGGGATTCTTCTCCGGCGATGAAAATGGGATTGTCCAATCGGCACAACCTGTGGGTGACTCCGGCAAGATGGAACGGCCTATCCCACCACGGAATGAAGGAGAAATGCGGTGAAGGATGAACTCGCCGAATCCCGCCGCCGCTTTGGATCACCGCCGAACACGATCCGGATCCGCCACCAAGGATTGGCCGGATCGCCGCCACCGCCGGAGGAACTCGCCGGAATCTGCGGCTGCCGCCGATCGCTCGTGGAGTCGCCGGTCGCGGCCGCGAGGAAGAAGACGCCGCCGCGACTGCTCGTTGTCGCCGCCGGTGGGGAAGAAGTTGGTTTATTAAGTGATTTTCCTGAGCCGTCCGATTGTGCCAAATCTGATCTCAGCCGCCCAAATATAGCTAGGTTAAATGAATCCAATTAATCTCCTAAGCATGATGTGATCCAACGGCTGTGATCCATCTGAATTGCAATGGACGGATCTGATCCGTCTGAAGGTATAATCACGATCCAACGGTCGGATGAACGGCCAAGGCGTGTAGATCTTAATGTCGGGCGGATCGCTCCTGCATCCGGATGGATGGCTCAAAATCAATCACTTTCCTCGGACGGTCCATAATGCTCAGATTTGATCTGGATCGACGGCTGTGATTGCTCCAATTAGATCCTCATTAGATGTTCCTACAAAATCACATGAAATTCATGAAAAATACTGAAATTATAGGAATTAATGTAATTAATTGCAAATAGGCTCAATATGTAAAAACATCCCAAATAACAATAATTATCCCATCAAAGAGCCTAAAAGATCTAATCAACAAGTAAAAATAGCGCAATAAAAAATGCAGCTATCAGTAAGTCTAAATCTGAATATTTATGAATGCATAACATTGATAAGTGGTTGGATGGATCTATGGATTGGTTGGAAATGCATGATGGGAATAAGGTCAATTGTGTAGTTAAGATTTTTGATCAGTATAAGGTGGGTGATGAACTGTATGTGACTACAGGTTTTAACACTGGATTTACTTCTGGATTCTTTATGAGGAAAGTGGAACGACGCGAGGTAAGTATAGATTTGGTCGTTCATAGTTGTGTATCAGTTATGTTTAGTAAACTGATCTGGATATGCTATAATTATATAGTGATGATAGTACCTGTTCATTACATTGTGATGTTTGATTTATTTAGATTAAATTGAGACCATACTTTTTAGCAGATTAAGAAGTGGTTGAGATGGAAACAGCGTGAGGACTTTGATATGAGGCAGGTTCACGGATGTGAAGACAACTTGTATTCTCAGACAAGTCGTCAAAAGAGGTGGGCAATTCCTACCCTGGTCAGGTAGTTTAATGTATACAAATTTAGATGCATGTTCATCTTATATGATCATGTTACCTTGACCCTGCTCTTATTATCGTATGCTTGATACTTTACCGTTGGCTATTAACTCCATTGCTGCTATCATATTTATTTTACCATGATTAGGAGTTATACATATAGGTGATGTAAGTAACTTAGAATTTGTTTAAGTTAAGTGCAAATAGTAAAGTCCGGATGACAACCTGATTGTACATTGGGCAAAAAGGTCATCCATAGGTAGATAATGTCTTGAACCTAGGGTTAGTTCTAGTACCCTTAGGTTGCATGTTAACACTGACCATGTATTGTGTAAATGGTCAGGGGAATGATACTTAGTGTGTTAATACGGATCAGTGGTCCTAGCTTCTTATAATCAGATGAGTATGACTCTCTACAGGATAGAGAGTGCGTCCATCAGTTGAGTATGACTCTCTACAGGATAGAGAGTGCATCGATTAGATTGGTATGACTCTCTACAGGATAGAGAGTATTATGATCAGTTGAGTACGACTCTCTACAGGATAGAGAGTGCGTTGATTAGATTGGTATGACTCTCTACAGGATAGAGAGTATTATGATCAGTTGAGTACGACTCTCTACGGGATAGAGAGTGCATCGATTAGATTGGTATGACTCTCAACAGGATAGAGAGTATTATGATCAGTTGAGTACGACTCTCTGCAGGATAGAGAGTGCATTGATCTGGTTAGTATGATTCTCTATAGAATAAAGAGTCTATGGTGGATGTCTGTATGTTAGACATTGCATTCATGTCATTTGCATGCACGCTGGTGACGAGGTCTCCCTTGTGGTTGAGAGTGTCGCCAGTCATCCTTCCTCCACGGTTACTCATAGGAGGAGTAATCGGTGTGAGGGCAGAGCATTGTGGTGTAGCACTCTATCACTATAGACGGTGGTAGTTGGATTTGCGTGTCGTAGTCCTGCATGTGTGGCACTCGACCACTCATGGGTAATTACTGTCGGAGTGGCCAACAACAGGGACCCCCATCGTGTAGCTTGCTCTTTACGCTTATATGCTACTCGATAATACTGCCCACTCGGCCACTCGAGAGTAGTGGTTGGTGTTGAGTTGAGACAGTTGTCATGCTCGAGCCACCGAGGTCACACTGGGGTCGTGGTAGCTTTAGGGTGGGCTGACATGACCATGCATGCTGCATTGCCGACTTATGACATTTTTTCATATTGCCATATATATACATATATGTATGTATATATATATATATATGGATGATTGTGATTAGTATACATATATAAATGCAATCTATATATATATGCTTATTGTGATGTTGCATTTGATTGTACATCATATTCATGCATGCTTCTTGCATATGTTATACGGTTGTGTCGGATACTGGTATGTGTTGGACAGACCATTAGATACCTTGACCTGTAGCATGAGTAGATTATGAGTTGGTATTACTCTTCCTGTTATATATATGTTGGATATATGTTCAGGTTGGATCAGAGTAGCGTAGCAGACTTCAGGTATGTCTACATTTTACGTTATTCATTTGGTTAGACGGTATATGCTTGTATTTATATACTAGGATGATATACCTGTTGTACCTATAGATTATGTTGTTGAAATACATGTGATATTACATATATACATGTTTTCTATTACCTGCTGAGTTTTACTCACCACCACCACGGACCCTGGGTTTTTCTGTCGCCCAGGTAACAGGTAGAAGACTTCGTGACAGCTTGGAGCACCGCTGGCTGACATCTCATCTCACATCCGAGGCTCCCGTGTTTGTTTTGGGTTTTCCATCCGTCGTGTATTGTATTTTGGAATTTTCATGATGTACATGTTGTATATTCGGATTTTGTCGAGGTACCGTGTTGTTGTGATGTGTTAGTCATACCGGTATGCATGTGTGTAGCTTGTTGTATTATGTTTCCGCTGTGCTTTGAGTAGTTGTTGTATTTACTTTATATGTTTGTTGTTATTGTGGGCCTACGAGCCTTGTATTAACCCGAAATGTTGCCACGTACAGGAGAGATGCTGCCCGTTTGATTTTCGGTTCGGCATGCTCTCGGGGCGTGACACCTGATCTATCAAGTCCTCTGCCTAGTATCCGATCAACACGACCTACTAGGACTTTCCATGCTTTGCCTAGTATCCGGTCTACCAGACCTACTAGGACTTCCTATTAAGTCTGCACACTTAACACATATATCAGATCACAAGTAATTTCTAACTTTAACTATGGTTCATACATCAAAAATAAGGAGTGATACTCTCTGCACTAACAATCTACCTCTTTTTGATGTATGACAACACATCAGTTAAAGTTAGGTGATTAGATTTGCAATATTAAAGTTCAACATATATTAGCAAAGCACCAAGCTAAAAATGTATAACATGAAACGCTCATATGCATGAAATTCTTTCTTTCTTTAATTTTTTCTAACTTTAAACTTTATCTCTCCCCCCCCCCCTTTGACATACATCAAAAACATTAATAACGACCAAATGCCATAATTTAAAGATAAGTTTAAAGCTTTTCAAACACAAGGACTAAAGTTATCAAAGTTACAAAATATATTTGTTTGACAAGCTTCATAAGTATTTCAAAAAAATGCCTAAGCTTTATAAATTTCAAAGTACTTAAGCTTTAAAAGACTAAGTTTTTCTAACACACTTAGGTTTTTCAAGATCAGCTAAGATTATTAGTTTGAGCTTTTGAAGATTTTCTTTTTATAAGTGTGTCAATATTGTAAAGTATAAGAAGAATTCTAAAGTTTTGAAAACAACTTATAGAAAATTTTCTCCTCTTAATTCAATGTTTTCTCAAAACTCTATTTTCGAAAATTTTTGAAAACTTTTTATCAACACTCCCCCTAAATTCATGCAATAAAATTTTCTTTGAAAATTCAACCTCCCCCTTTATCTATGGGTTTCAAAATGACTCTTATAAAATTTTTCAAGAGTACTTAAACATTACAAAAGATTTAAATTAACTTTTAAATAAGATTTCTAAAATTTTCAAATTTTGAAATATTTTATGAAAATACCAAAGAGTCAAAGTGTAAAATTTTCAAAACTCTCACTATTTCAATATTCAAAACTTCCTCTCATTAAAAGCTATAAAATTTTAAAACTCCCCCTCAATAAAAACTTTAAAATTAAAAATTTTCAAAATTCACTCTCAAATTAAGTTAAGATAATACAAATGAGATAATAAATGTCCAAGTATGAATTTCTACGCATAATTTTTATATTGAAAATACACATCTAAAAATTGTGAAAGGGGTCGACTGGACTTGGTCCAGTCGACTGTCATAAATTTATGATTTACTGCATCCGCTTCCCAGTTGACTATATTAGACCAAACACTTATCTACCATTGTATTCCAGTTGACTGGATTAGTTTCAGTCGACTGAAGTTGCGTTTTTACCTTTCTAAGGTTTGGAGACAACTGAACATGATTTAGTCGACTCTTTTTAAGTTGACTAGAAATATTTCAGTCGACTGAAATCGATTAATTTTAATTTTGGTTAATTAGGTTTAGTTAATTTGATTATGTTGATTACGTTGATTAAATTTGATTGAATTCATTAAGTTGATTAAGTTGAAATGGTTAAGTTGAATTGATTAAAGTGGTGAAGTTTAATTGATTAAGATGATTAAGTTGACTTAATAAGATGGTTAAGTTGTATTGAGATTAAGTTGAATTGGTTAAGATGGTTACATTGAATTGATAAGATGGTTACGTTGAATTACATTGAGTTGATTAAATTATTTAAGCTTGGTTAAGTTCTAAATCATCTCACCCAAGCTAAGTTTTCAATAAACGTTAATCTTATGGGTTTTGTGAGATGTAGATTTATTTTTATCTTAATTAATTTCAATGAATAATTTCAAAGTTTTTAAACTTGTGTTAGATCCAAGCTTAGCTTGAGCTAATCAAGTAGGTTTTTCCAGCATTGACTTCTAAGTCGTAGCGAGGCATATGGCCTTCTTGGATATCGGATGGACCACTTCCTAGACAAAGTCAATGAAGGAATCAAATACTTGACTCACTTTGGACTAAGCTTTGGTCTAACTAGTTAAAGACTTAGTGAGTTAGCTTCGGTCAGTTCCACTCAACTTTTTTTTTTATTTACATCAGGTATCAGGTACGATTTCTCTTCCCTACTAGTCCTGATGGCTGACCGGCCCTGCCCCATGGCCTTCAACGAGAGTCCCCACCGGTCAACGAGGGTAAATCAGGGTGACGCGTGGCTCGACACGTTAGGACCCATGCTGCCCAGAAGGATCGACCACGCTGGGACGAGGGGGCAGCGTGCACCTCCACTCGCCCAGCGCGCGCAGCCAGGGCGGAATCGACCCCTGGATGCGCAGAGGGGAACTTCGTGCCTTACCAACGCGTCTTCTCCCTGGGGGCAGTTCCACTCAACTTAGTGCACCAGGTTGTGGTGAGGCATATGACCTTCTTGGATATTGGATGGACCACTTCCTAGGCATGCACCTTGAAGAGCTTCCCTAACTTACTATCAGTTCACTTCGTCTTAGTACTAGGTTGTTCAAGTTTAAACTACTTTGTTTCCTATCTAGTCTATTCTAAATTAAGCAAGTAAAGTAAACTAAGACATGCAAGAGTTTAACTAAATAAAGAAACAAGTAAAGTGTTTGCTCCCCCTAAGTTTGGTTGAGTTTTGTTCACTAAGTGAACTTGACTCTTGGGAACCCAAAATTGGTTTGGTCCAACTTGGTTGACTAAGCTAGCTTTAGGAACTCATGCTTGGACTCGATTCTTAGTATTTCAGCTAAGTAATGACATGTATGATTTATATGTGGATTTAGCTTTGTGTCCTAGTCCAGATTTGTTGTACACGGCTCGCTGAAACCCAAGCATCATGTTTAGATACTTGGAGCCCAAGGTGAACTTACCAACATTCCGGTAAGATCTCCTACTTGCCTTTTTAGGACTGAGTTCTCTTCCTCAAGTTTTGCAACTTGAGTTGAGTCTCTATCCTCAATTTGGCAAGTCAAAGTCTTCGAGTTTACTTGCTCCTTAAGTACTTGAACTTCCTTAAGGAGTGAGTCTACTCGGTTCTCGGACTTAGCTAATTTCCTACCTAGGCATGCAAATATGTTGTATAGTTTATCTTCTAAAGGAGAAGTTAACTCGTCTAGTCCTTCGAAAATGGATGCGGATCTGTAGCTTCTCTCGAACTCGGAGCTTGATTCGGCTTCGGAGCTTGATTCATCCATGAATGCTATGAAACATCTTTTTGTCTCTTCTATGTCCGACTCTTCCGAAGATGATTCGTCCAAGGTTGCCTTAAGTGCTTTCTTCCTCTTTTCCTTTTTAGGTTTTCTTCCTTTTTTAGATTTGCGCACTCTGACTTGTAGTGACCTTTTCCGTTGCATTCGTAACATATTACTTCCGATCTAGGTCTTGGCTTGTTATCGATGACCTTTTTGGCATCTTTCTTCGTAAATCTTTTTCTCTGGTTGAACATTTTTCGGACCATATTTACGATTTCTTCCTCTCCATTTAGGTTCGACTCCGACTCATCTTCGGACTCACTCTTTGTTTTTCTTTCCTTTTTAGTCGAACTTGCCACTAAAGCAATACCATTCTCGATTTGACCCGAGTTAGCTTGTTCGTGTAGTTCGAGTTTGCAAAATAGTTCATCTAATCTAATTAAGGAAAGGTCCCTAGAGACCTTATAATCATCAATGATGGATGTCCATAAGGAGTTCCTCGGGAATGCCTTAAGTGTATATCTAATTACATCCCTATTTTCTATTTGATGTCCTATTAGATGAAGTCCATTTAATATATCTTTTATTCTAGTGTGAAGTTGACTAGCACTTTTATTTTCATGCATTTTACAATTAAAGAGTTTATTAAGTAACATATCTCGTTTAGTTATTCTAGTATCATTAGTGTCTTCGTGTAATTCAATTAACTTATCCCAAAGTTCCTTAGAGTTTTCGAAGGGACTAACTCTTTTGAGCTCTTCTTTGGTAAGTCCACATTGCAAGGTGTTAAGGGTCTTGTAATCGAATTGAGCTCATTTCCTTACGTCTGCAGTCTATTTCTCCAGTTCTAAAAACTCTCCCAAGTCGTCTATCGGAGAGATGAAACCTTTCCTAATTGAAAACCATACCTCGAGGTCAATTTTCAGGTAGCACTCCAGTCGCCTCTTCCAATAAGAAAAGTCCTCTCCGTTAAAGAGAAGAGGATAAACGATGTTGTACCCTTCTAAATATGACATAACTAATTAAAAATTTTATTTAATTAAGATTCAAAAATATTCCTAGAGTTACTGAAATTAAGCAATATTATATTTGTGAAAAAAGAATGAATTATACTAAGACAAGATAAATATTAAAAAATTTATTCTAGTGCAAAAGTAAATATTAAAATTAATGCAAAAATTATTCTAAGACAAAAATACTAAAACTAAAGAAAAATTTAAATGGTCTCGTTGGTGGTTGCACCAAAATTAGAGCACCCCCGCTCTGATACTTATTGTAGGATTGAAGTTATCCGAGAGAGGGGGTGAATCTCGGAATATGAAATTTTCTTTTAAAAACTTATTTTATCTTTTAAGAATTTAAGAGTAATTGCAGAGGAAATTAAATTAACAAGAACACAAGTCTTTTACTTGGTTCACAACTTAAGTCGGGTTGCTACTCCAAGGACCGTAGCTCTCCTAGAACTATCTCATGGGCAATGCACTAAAGTGCCCTCCGATTCGAAACTCTCAAACTCGGAGTGTGTCGCTTTTAAAAGAATGAGGGTAAGGTAACAAACTACCTTCCCTCTACAATTTAAGTACAATAAGCAACAATTAAGTACATCAAAATAAATATATCGACACTTCTTTTGAATGTAGAAATATGGCTCGGAGTGCGAAGTGTTGGCGTGTAGATGATTGTACAGAAGAGGAATTCTTGCAATAACACTTGGATGTAGTAGATTGATTGTCCTCGAAGCTAGTCGTGCATTTCTTTTATAAGTCATTTTTAGTCAATTGGAATGCCCTCTAGTCAACTCCACATCAACCCATCAATATGGTACTTCAGCCTTCCCAGTCGACTGGACATGTTCCAATCGACTCCAGGTCACCTAGCTCCGCATAAGGAAATTTGCCTTTCCAGTCGACTGCGGACTGGAACTCTTTCCATCTTGGTTGTCGGATCTTCGATCGATCACCAGCTAATCTTGCCAACTGGGTATCCAGTCGACTTGACCATATTCAGTTGACTGGAATCCTTTCAGTCGACTGGTTCCCTACAAAATGAGATTAGAAAAAACATACAATATAAAATACAATAGCAGTAGTAATACTGCTCGATCTCGATTTCTTAGTCCCATGCGGACTTTCTGTTAGATCGACACCTAGCTTTGTCCACTTACAGAGGCTCGACCTCACCTCTTCACTCGAGGCTTACCTGCCGACTACTCTGTCGGACTTACCATACTTGACATCCGATCTGACCCACTAGGCCTTTTGCCAGCCGTTCGATCTCCTTAACTCAGCTAGACTTCATGTCGGTTGTCTGGTCTCCTGACCCAACCGATCTTCATGTCAGATGTCTAGTCTCCTGACCCATCTGGTCTTCCTACCTGGTGTCCGGTCCTCCTGATCTGTCACGTCCTTTGCCTAGTATCCAACTAACATGACCTACCAGGACTTTCCATGCTTTTCCTAGTATCCGGTCTGGCTGACCCATTAGGACTTCCTATTAAGCCTGCACACTTAATACATATATCGATCACAAGTAATTCCTAACTTTAACTATGGTCCTTACATCAAAACTAATGAGTGATGGTCTCTACACCAACACCTCTAACTAGACCATTATGACTTAGTTTATGTATAAGTTTTAGATGGGAGTGGCCCAGTCGTCTGTGCCACAACCATGATTCCTCTTATTGTGTCATTAGATAATTAGTTGAAGAGTTTGGTAAATTTATTGTATAGATATTATTATTTATAATTCCCCTAAGTATGATTTTTGAGAAATCACTATTTTTAATTAAACATTCATCTAGTAAAAATGTAACTTTATAACTATTATCACATAATTGACTAACACTTAAAAGATTGAACTCAAAATTTTCAACTAACAAGACTTGGTGTATTATGAAGTTGGAGTTAAGCTCAATATCACCTGATCCGATGATTCTGAGCCTCCCATTATTTTCAGAAGCTATTGATCCTTGATTTTTGAATCTTAGCTTTGTAAACTTTAGTCGGTCTCCAGTCATATGTCGAGAGCACCCACTGTCCAACATCCATTGATCTTACACATATAGTAGTTGGATCAAATATTGGAATTATAAATTGGTTTGGAAGTTTTTTAACCTAAGATTCATCTCACCCTTTCTACATGATCAATCATGTTAACCTTATATGTTCTATGAGATGACTTTTCAATTTTACTTAATTAATTTTAATGATTTAAAAATTAATTAACCTTGTGTTAGATTCGGATTTAACCTTAAGTTAGTTAAGTGAACCTTTCAAAAGATGGCTTCCAGGTCGTGGTGAAGCATAGAGGTCTTCTTTGATCGGAACAACAACCATTTCCTTAGACAAAGCCAACTTAAGAAATTGTGCACTTAATTCACTTTAGGGTTACGTCCTAGTCTAACTAGTTTAGAATGTGGTGAGGTAGCTTCAGCTAGTTCCACTTAGCCAAGTGCACCAAGCTAGATACTCCTTATCTAACTCGGATACACGAGACTTCATTTCCCTAATGTACTATCATCTCACCATGTCTTGATACTATGCTATCAAGGTTAATTAACCATTAGTCCTATCTAACCTTTCTAAATTAAGCAAATAAAAGCTAAGCATGCAAAGCTAAATTAATCAAGTAATTGAGCACACAAATTTAGTATTGGCTCCCCCTAGATCATTGAATCGATACGGTCTATCCACATAATGGATTTGATCTTTAGGAACTCAATACTTAGTTGAACCTAATTGCGATGTTAAGATGGTCTTAGGGACCCATGCTTGGATTCTTCTATTATTATCATTTACGATTGACATATTCATTATTCTAAACCCGAGTCTGGCCTTATTGTACATGACTCTTTGCGATCCAAGAAGTAGGTCAAGACCCTTGGATCCCAATGTAAACCTTTCCAACGATTTCCCAAGCTCTTGAACTTTCCCTTTCGAGAGAGAATTCTCTTCCTCCAGTTTTTCAACTTGAGTTGAGTTTCCCTCTTGAACTTGACTAGTTGAAGAGGTTAGGGTAGGCTCATGCTTGAGGAGTTTAACCTCCTTAAGAAATGACTCGACTTTAGACTCGGATTTAGCTAATTTCTTATCTAAAAATTTAATGGCATTATATAAGGTGTTAATTAAAGACCGACTTACCTTGATTGATTCTTTTGGATCGGATACGGATCCATTGCTTGTCTTGAATTGGAGCTTGGTGTCGGATCCGGAATCGAACTAGGACTCATATGTCGGCTTCGGGTTCGGACTCGGACTCGGACTCTATTGGTCTTGCCATGAATGCCAAGTTGTTGACTTGGTCTTCTTCTTCTGATGATGATTCTGTTGATGCAGTGAGCATCACTCCTTAGTTTTGATGTATGAACCACAGTTAAATGCTAGGATTCACTTGTGTTCTAATATCAGTGTTAAGTGTGCATGCTTAATAGGAAGTCCTAGTAGGTCGTGTTGACCGGATACTAGGCACGTATCTTGATAGATCAGGAGGACTGAACACCAGGCATGAAGTCCAGATGGGTCACGTGGATCGGACATTTGGCATGAAGACTGGTTGGGTTAGGAGATTGAACAATCGATAAAAAGTCCAGTTGGGTCAGGCAGACCAGACAGCTGGTGGAAGCCCTGATGGGTCATATCGGATGTCAAGAGTGGTAAGTCTGGCAAGTAGCCGACAGGTAAGCCTCAAGTGAAGAGGTGAGGCCGAGTCCTCTATAGGGGGACAAAGCTAGGCGCCGATCTGACAAAATGTCCGTATGGGACTTAGTAGTCGAGATCGAGCAGTATTACTACTGTTATCGCATTTCATATTATCTATATGTGCTAATCCTATTTTGCAGGGATCAGTCGACTGGATGGATTCAAGTCGACTAAAGTCCAGTCGACTGGAGATGTATCAGTCGATTGGATTCCTATTTGGCAGGATCAGCTGGTAATTGATCGGAGATCGTGCATCGTAGATGGAAAGCATTTCAGTCGATTGAATGTTTAAGTCGACTGAAGAGGCAAATTTCTCGATCCGGAGCTGAGTGACATAGAGTCAACTGGGGAGGTTTCAGTCGACTGGAAGACCACAAATTCCATATCGACAGACTGATGTGGATTCAACTAGAAGGTATTCCAATCGACTCGAAGGCATTCCAGTCGACTAGAAAAGGTTTATAAAATATGAGCTCGACCAGATCTGAGCAACACATCCAATCTACGTCGAAGTGCTATCGAAATCAACTCTCATCCACTAAAGCTAAGGCGATCTTGTCACGCCCCGAGAGCATGCCGAGCCGAAAATCAAACGGACGGCATCTCCCCTGTACGTGGCAACATTTTGGGTTAATACAAGGCCCGTAGGCCCACAATAACAACAATATATATAACAATATCACCAAACCACAACAACATAAAAATAACTACCACAACAAATACACAGCGGAAATGATACCACAACAATACAATCCCACACATGCATACCGGTATGACTAACACATCACAACAATACAAAACTTCGACAAAAATCTGAATATACAACATGTACATCACGAAAACTCCAAAATACAATACACAACGGACGGAAAGCCCAAATACACACGGGAGCCTCAGAGGTGAGATGAGACGATGTCAGCCGGCGGTGCTTCAAGCCGTCACGAAGTCTTCTACCTGTTACCTAGGCGACAGAAAACCCAGGGTCCGTGGGGGGTGGTGAGTAAAACTTAGCAGGTAATAGAAAAACATGTATATATGCCATATCACATGTATTTTCAACAACGTACTCTAGAGGTACAAAAGGTATATCAGCATAGTATATAAATACAAGCATATACCGTCTAACCAAATAAACAACATAAAAATGCAGACATACCTGAAGTCTGCTACGCTACTCTGATCCAACCTGAACATATATCCAACATATATATATATATAACAGGAAGAGTAGATCAACTCACAATATACTCTAGCTACAGATCAAGGTATCTAATGGTCTGTCTAACCCAAACCAGTATCCGACACAATCGTATAACAAATGCAAGAAACATGCATGAATATGATGTACTCCCAAATGCAGCAAGCATAGTACAATCAAATGCAACATCACAATAATCATATATATATATAGACCGCATCTATATATATATATATATATATTAATCTCAACCATCCATATATATATACATGCATATATGTATATATATATGGTAATATGCAAAGTGCCATCAGATACGGCAATGCAGCATGCATGGTCATGCCTGCTCACCCCTACTCGCTATCACGACCCTAGTGTGGCCTAGGTGGCACGACATGACAACTATCCCAACTCACACCAACCACTGCTATAGAGTGGCCGAGTGGGCAGTATGATCAAGTAGCATATGAGCGTAAAGAGCTCGTTACACAACGGGGGTCCCTGCTGCTGGCCACTCCGACTAACACTAAAAATGAGTGGTCGAGTACCACGCACCCAGGACAACTGCACGCAACTCCAACTACCACCGTCTATAGTAGTAGAGTGCGGCACAATAGATGCTCTGCCCTCACACCAGTTACTCCTCGGGGAGTGCTCTGGGAGGCAAGATGACTGACGACTCTCTCAACCCCAAGGGAGACTATGTCGTCAGAATGCATGCAAATGACATGTGTATGTTGTCACACATACAACCATCTACCACAGACTCTCTGTTCATCAAAGAGTCATACCCATCTAATTAATACTCTCTATCCTATAGAGAGTTGTACTCAACAGATCGACAGACTCTCTATCCTGTAGAGAGTCATACTCAACTGATCATAACTCTCTATCCAATAGAGAGTCGTACTCAACTGATCGACGCACTCTCTATCCTGTAGAGAGTCGTACTCGACTGATCATAACTCTCTATCCTGTAAAGAGTTGTACTCAACTGATCGACGCACTCTCTATCCTGTAGAGATTCGTACTCAACTGATGGATGCACTCTCTATCCTATAGAGAGTCGTACTCATCTGATTATAACAAGCTAGGACCACCGGTCCGTAGCGATACCCTAAGTATCATTCCTCTGACCATTTACACAATACATGTTCGATTGTAACATACAACCTAAGGGTACTAGAACTAACCCTAGGTTAAAGACATTATCTACCTACGGATGACCTTTTTGCCCAATGTACAATCAGGTTGTCATCCGGACTTTACTATTTGCACTTAACTTAAACAAATTCTAAGTTACTTACATCACCTATATATATAACTCCTAATCATGATAAAATAAACATGATATCAACAATGGAGTTAATAGCCAACGGTAAAGTATCAAGCATACGATAAAAAGAGCAGGGTCAAGGTAATATGAACACCTAACATGCTCATATCTATGACTAAATCTGAATGCAATACATCTACTCGGACCAGGTAGGAAGTTACCCACCTACTATGTAGACTATGTCGATAGTCTTCACTTCCATGAACCTATCTTGAATCAAGGTCCTGAAATCAACATCCTGCAAACGAAACATATAAACATAACTAAATGCTAGCATAACCCTAATGCTAGAATAATTCCCTAAATCACATCTTAACCCTTAGATTAGTCAATTCAATCAGGTAGTAGTGTAATCCTCTACACTTCATTTACTAATCATATTTGATCTATGATTACTTCACAAATAATACCACTATGACATATCACATCGAATCAATAACCTTATCTAAATCTGGCTTACCTTATAATTTCTTCAATCACCCAGCTCATCAATTCTTCTTGATCCACATTTAAAGTATTAAATCTGTAATGATCATAGCAACTTAGAAACCATCCCCAATTCATCAATTACTGATCAATTCTACCATCAATCCCAAAAATCAATTTACTATATCTTTACCTTCATTGTCTTCCCAATCGAAGAAATGCAAGTGCCAATACAGAACAATTTTTGTATGCCCTGCAAGAACATAAGCGCATGTCATGGAAGTAACTTCCTATACACGCACCTGCTCCAACTTATTGGCAACAGCAAGGTATTGTTCATCATCTCCTCTTCTCACCGACATCAACTCCACAGAACCGGCAGCCACGTTCACCGGTTGCAACCGACACTCATGATCCCTGCCCATACACCCAAAATCTCGTTCAACCAAGGAATCAAAGCAAGGGATTAGACAAGGAGAAATCGGCACCCTTACCTAATTTCGACGATCTCCGACAAAGAAATCCCTCAAATCTATCTATTCACCGGAATCCTGCTGCCCCGACGGTAGGCGAGGAGAAGAGGTGCGGAGAAGGCGGCAACGACAATTAGGGCTCACGGAACAAAAATGAGCTCTGTTGGCTACACGATTTGATAGACGGCGATGAGTCCAGTAATGGCTGAAATCGACTGAAATCCAGTAAAACACCGTGCCCTAACCTTGCTCCGATTATGGCGTAGCGAGCTCAGGTGGCGGTGAAAAGGGAGAAGGGCTCGCGGCTGGCTTGGGGCGCTGGCAATCGAAGACCGGGAGCTCGCGGCGGTAGCGGCAGCGGCGTGGCAGCGTGCGAGGGAGAAGGCGGCGGCGAGGAGGCATCGTCGGGCTGCTTCCCAATTCGGCGGTCGGCTGCGCGATCCGCTAGCTGCTCCGGCGATGCAAGAGGCTGGCGACGGTGAGCTCAGAAAGGAGGAGTCGCGATCGGTGAGCACCGAAGAGACGCCGGGTGGAGATTTGGGGAGAAATTCGCAATTTGGGAAACGCACGGGTGGAGAAAAACGGAAGAAATGGCGCGGCTCGTGTTAAAGAAAGAGACGAGTGGGTTTTTAACGCTAAGTGGTTGAGTTAGCCTAGATCAAATCCGAGCTAATCCAACTTGACCCAACACCCAATTAGGCTTTAACCTTCCTCCAAACGGTCATACAAATCCCTATTAATTTCAAAAAAAATCCTAAAAATTTCTGAAAAATTCCATAAGATATTTTAGCAATTATCGAGGAATTTTTTTTCCGGTATTTTACATTCTCCCCCACTTATAAAAATTTGGTCCCCAAATTTCGTACTAACATGCAAAAATTTACTTCAAGCAAGTTTCCGAAAGGACCACTTACCTTCCTCAAGTAACTAGATGAGACCATCGAGCTCGGATAGTATCTTCCAGCCCCCACATAGCCTCCTCATCGATATGATACTGTCATCCAACCTTTATGAGTCGCATGGTTTTTTTCTGCAATTGACGCTCATTGCGACCAGGAATACGCACTGAAATCTCCTCGTAAGTCACATTAGATAGAGGTAGAATCGAAACCTCTTTCAGAACATAATCAACATGCGACATGTATTTCCTCAGTATAAAAACAAGAAATACGTTGTGAGCACCCGCACGTGTCGGAGGTAAAGCCAACCGATAAGCTACACCTCCATAATCCATAACGCAAGATCTGAATAGATCCTCCAATGTCTAAATGATACACTTAGACTGTTCATCTGTCTGCGGATGAAATGTTGCACTAAGCCGAAGCTCTGTGCCCATAGTCTAGTGCAGACTCTGCCAAAATCGTGAGGTAAATCGCGAATCTCTATCCGATATGGTACTTAAAAGTACCCACGCAATCTGATAATCTTTCGGCAATACAACTTTGCCGGATGATCCAACGAGTACGACTCACGAATAGGAAGGAAGTGACCTGATTTGGTTAGTCGATCCATGATCACCCAAATCACATCATGTCCTTTACGGGTTCTAGACAATCCCGTAACGAAATCCATAGTGATACGCTCCCACTTCCATTCCGAAATCGGAATTTTCCTGGAGCAATCCATCGGATTTCTGATGTTCAGTCATCACCTGCTGGTGTAGTAAATATCCAGCATCAAAGTCTGCGATATATCTCTTCATACGGTTTCCACCAGTATCAACGTTTCAACTCTTGGTACATCTGAGTACCACCAGGATAAATAGCAAATCTCAAATGATAAGCTTCCTGTAGCAACTCTTCCTTAAACACTGCAACTCTGGAACCCTCTATCCTTATCAGAGACGGGGAATTATTTTCTTAAAAGAGAAATCCATCAACCATCCAAGATACACTCCACACACGCTGTAAGTGCATGGAAGACTATAGCGATCAATCTCCCTTGTTGCAATTGTTCGCGCTCCAGCAACTCCATTGTAGCTACCCAGTAGCTTGTTAAATTCAATGAGCGCTTCTGCTCCATACAACTACAAATCCAGATAATAATTACTAAAGTCATGTCATGTATATGACAGACTATCTCGTAGCTTCTTAACCGACGTAGGCATAAGATATGCCTCATTCAACTGCATCGGAATCGTTTCGATCCCTGAAACGACGCATTTGCGTACATCATCCTTTTATCCACTCCAGAAGGATTAACTAATACTCGTGTAAAAGTTAACCGCCGTCTAAGTCTTGTAACTGGTTTCACCATCTTCCGACTAAATGATTTCCATCATCACCTTTGTCAAACAAGTCCGTGGTATAGTAATGTCAAGCATTCTATCCACATCTACGGAATTAACCAAAACATACAAGGAAAACCACCATCTACGGTGGTCGAGTGCGCAACTCCAACTACCACAATCAACAGTGGCCAAGTTACGCAACTCCAACAACTACAAAAGGATCCTATCGTGTTCAAGATACATGATTCTCCAATCCAGTGACGACTAAATCATTAATTAGTCTAGCAACTTAATCACAACTTATAACAATTCATACCAAGTATGAAATTGTCGTCTTTACACACCTGCATTCTCTTTACTCTACACTGATAATATATTTTAATCATCATGACACTGATAATTGTATGACAATATGTCATTACAATGTCAATGCTCCAGTCGCAAATCAACCTTAGAGTATACACAGGTGTCCTTTGTTGATCTAAACAGATCATCTATCCCCAACGGAGGATATTCATCACGACAACTACTGTATTCCATCATCGATAATCGATGCATACTTTTAAAGGTTCATCTCTTTTTCAATAAAGAGTTTCAGATCTTCTCAAGGAGGAATACTGGGATAGATAAATATCCCTTCCAACATCTCCTATAATCACAATTTACATTCTTCCAATTTCTATAGTGTTTAGCAACACTGATACCAACAAAATTATCACTCATATGTGATATTCGAAACCAGAACTAATTTCTGCAATCATTTCGATCGCCTACTCCACTTGCCTAAGCAACAACAAGGCTAGGAGTTCATCCGAAACTACATCCGATTGCTCTCAGATTATACGCACATCTGAGAGACATAATCATACTATAATCTCAACAACTTGACCATCCGTAAGGATATGTCTATAGTAAGGATATGTCTATCCGAGTCTAAGGGCATCCCTTGACTTCTTAATTGTTGATCCTCATCTCACTTGACGGTAGAGATACCATCGACCCACAAGTCGATGTAAAGGACCCTTCTAATCCAACTGAGAATGTTCTAGATACAGATACCTGTAACTACAAGCATCTCTCCACATATTAACCTTGAGGGTAAACTAAAGTAATACCCTAAATCATCAATTATCTATTGATCTGATCCAAAGGCTCCTCGTAGGTCTCGGCCTTTCTCCGAAGAGAACCAGGTCAGATCCAACAGTTCGCGACAAAGCGGTCGCATTTCTACAATGAATGATCCAAGGATTTTTCCTAGATCATCCGATCCCATCATTTAATCCTACAAGCTGCAACTGTAGAATGTCGAATAGATACGACCTTCGTCGTATACTCTCCTCTACACTAAGCAAAACACATCTGGAGGTAACTGCTTGTTGTTGTCTGCTGAGTCTTCTACAATGTCTTCTGCTGATGTTGCTTCTGTGCTAATCTCTGCTGAAGGGGAGTATCAAGGAACTCCTACCACTCCTGAGGTAGTAGGTTGATGCTGATAAGGTAACCCAATCTTCTGTGTTGATCTCTGCTGTCAAGACGATGCATCTTCCTCCCGGAACACCATCGATAGTCTTCAACTGGATCTTCAAGGTACACCTCCTCCACTGTACTGGTTGCTCAACAATAGCAACAGCTGAACTGCTTCAACGAATAATCTGGCTTCGCGTGTCTTCGTGATCTGCACTGCACGCATATAATCCCTTCGAAGTCTTTGTTCTGATTGTGCTGATATCCACGAGAACATCTTGATGATCTGCAGTTGGTCTTCTATAATCAGAAAATAGTTCAAAGTCTATGACTTCGATCTTGCTCCTTTATCCAACAATCGGAGACTTATGACTCTATTAAGTTGACCTGCAATATTTGCTTATCGGTCTCCAACTCTTAAACCCTTGTACGGAGTCATTTCTAAACTCCTGTCTCAATCCAACGTCTTCCGGCAGGATCTGATAGAAGATCCCGTCATTCTAATCCAACTATAAGCCAATAACTCTGGGTGGCTTTAATCATCCATTCATCTTCTTGAGTTATTAGGTGGTCGTAACCTCTGCAAGTCTCACGACTCTGTACAGTACACTATTACTAACCGATCACCCTTTCTTGAAGCTCAAGAATTCCTTACAATGTCACTAAAAGTGACACGGGGAAATACTCTCTTTCAACATCACTAAACAATGATCAAGTGATATATTATTTCCCGAAGATTATTTTCTACATTTATCACCAAGTACCAGCTTGATCCCAATAATGGTATGCAAACTACTCTTCTTTCTCGGTATAACATGAGTTAAGTACTCAAAAGTACTCTCAAAGTTATACATCTCAGTATGAACAACTCAGGGATAAAATCCCTATGAAACACCGTAACCTAACCTTCCACTATCTGCATCACAAATAATCTACAAGTCTATTCATTACCCACAGGTAATGATCTGACTAACACCGTTAGTGAAAATCTCTAAGGCTGAAATCTCTGATTTCAACCAGAAATGTGACGACTTGACCCATATTTTTCCGACTCGGTATCAGTCGGCTCTCAAAGGTAAATCACCTCCTCGACACAGGTTCAAGACTCACAGACTCAACAGGTCATTCCCGTGGTCAACTCATACCACGGTTATGAATAATAACCAACACACTACAGGTTATTCCCTGGTATAAGCATCTAAATGCATAGCCAACATAACCGGGAGTATAAACCCTAAAGGTCACTCCGGTTGGTCGCCTCAGTGGACGACCCCTACTACAAGTCTGCACAGGTGTCATAACTATACTGTATACACCTACTGATCAAGTTTAAATAAATATCTACTAAACCATAAGTTATCAGGAATTCTTACCTTGTGCTGCTTGGAGCTCAGGTCGCTGTCCATCTCATCTCAGAAAACCAAAACCGAATAAATCGACTCCCGAGAATCCAAGACTCGACTCAAAAAAAACATTGTATGGCATCGTAGAACCTTGGGCTCTGATACCACTAAAGTTGTCATGCCCCGAGAGCATGCCGAGCTAAAAATCAAACGGATGACATCTCCCCTGTACGTGGCAACATTTCGGGTTAATACAAGGCTCGTAGGCCCACAATAACAACAATATATATAACAATATCACCAAACCACAACAACATAAAAATAACTACCACAACAAATATACAGCGGAAACGATACCACAACAATACAATCCGACACATGCATACCGGTATGACTAACACATCACAACAATACAAAACTTCGACAAAAATTCGAATATACAACATGTACATCACGAAAACTCCAAAATACAATACACAATGGGCGGAAAGCCCAAATACACACGGGAGCCTCGGAGGTGAGATGAGACGATGTCAGACGGTGGTGCTCCAAGCCATCACGAAGTCTTCTACCTGTTACCTGGGCGACAGAAAACCAAGGGTCCGTGGGGGGTGGTGAGTAAAACTCAGCAGGTAATAGAAAAACATTTATATGTGTCATATCACATGTATTTTCAACAACATACTCTAGAGGTACAACAGGTATATCAGCATAGTATATAAATACAAGCATATACCGTCTAACCAAATAAACAACATAAAAATGCGTATATACTCAAGTTCACTACGCTACTCGATCCAACTCAATATATATATATATATATATATATATATATATATATAACAGGAAGAGTAGATCAACTCAAAATATACTCTAGCTACAGGTCAAGGTATCTAATGGTCTGTCCAACCCATACCAGTATCCGACACAATCGTATAACAAATGCAAGAAACATGCATGAATATGATGTACACCCAAATGCAGCAAGCATATATATATATATATATATATATATATATATATATATATATATATATATATATATATATATATATATATATATATATATATATATATATATATATATATATATATATATATATATATATATATATATATATATATATATATATATATGTAATTCAATGCAAAGATGCATGTTCATGCCTGCTCACCCCTACTCGCTACCACGACCCCAGTGTGGCCTAGGTGGCTCGACATGACAACTGTCCCAACTCACACCAACCACTTCTATAGAGTGGCCGAGTGGGCAGTATGATCAAGTAGCATATGAGCGTAAAGAGCTCGCTACACAACGGGGGTCCCTGTTGTTGGCCACTTCGACTAACACTACCAATGAGTAGTCGAGTACCACACACCCAGGACAACTGTACGCAACTCCAACTACCACCGTCTATAGTGGTAGAGTGTGGCACAACAGATGCTCTGCCCTCACACCAGTTACTCCTCGGGGAGTGCTCTGGGAGGCAAGATGACTGACGACTCTCTCAACCCCAAGAGAGACTATGTCGTCAGAATGCATGCAAATGACATGTGTATGTTTTCACACGTACAACCATCTACCACAGACTCTCTGTTCAGCAAAGAGTCATACCCATCTAATCAATACTCTCTATCCTGTAGAGAGTTGTACTCAACAGATCAACGGACTCTCTATCCTGTAGAGAGTCATACTCAACTGATCATAACTCTCTATCCAATAGAGAGTCGTACTCAACTGATCAACGCACTCTCTATCCAGTAGAGAGTCGTACTCGACTGATCATAACTCTCTATCCTGTAGAGAGTCATACCAATCTAATCGACACACTCTCTATCCTGTAGAGAGTCATACTCAACTGATGGACGCACTCTCTATCCTCCTGTAGAGAGTCGTACTCAACTGATGGACGCACTCTCTATCCTGTAGAGAGTCGTACTCATCTGATTATAACAAGCTAGGACCACCGGTCCATAGCTATACCCTAAGTATCATTCCTCTGACCATTTACACAATACATGTTCGATGGTAACATACAACCTAAGGGTACTAGAACTAACCCTAGGTTAAAGACATTATCTACCTACGGATGACCTTTTTGCCCAATGTACAATCAGGTTGTCATCCGGACTTTACTATTTGCACTTAACTTAAACAAATTCTAAGTTACTTACATCACCTATATATATAACTCCTAATCATGATAAAATAAACATGATATCAACAATGGAGTTAATATCTAACGGTAAAGTATCAAGCATACGATAAAAAGAGCAGGGTCAAGGTAATATGAACACCTAACATGGTCATATCTATGACTAAATCTGAATGCAATATATCTACCCGGACCAGGTAGGAAGTTACCCACCTGCTATGTAGACTATGTCGATAGTCTTCACTTCCATGAACCTATCTTGAATCAAGGTCCTGAAATCAACATCCTGCAAACGAAACATATAAACATAACTAAATGCTAGCATAACCCTAATGCTAGAATAATTCCCTAAATCACATCTTAACCCTTAGATTAGTCAATTCATTCAGGTAGTAGTGTAATCCTCTACACTTCATTTACTAATCATATTTGATCTATGATTACTTCACAAATAATACCACTGTGACATATCACATCGAATCAATAACCTTATCTAAATCTGGCTTACTTTATAATTTTTTCAATCACCCAGCTCATCAATCTTTCTTGATCCACATTTGAAGTATTAAATCTGTAACGATCATAGCAACTTAGAAACCATCCCCAATTCATCAATTACTTATCAATTCTACCATCAATCCCAAAAATCAATTTACTGTATCTTTACCTTCATTGTCTTCCCAATCGAAGAAATGCAAGTGCCAATACAGAACAATTTCTGTATGCCCTGCAAGAACATAAGCGCATGTCATGGAAGTAACTTCCTATGCACGCACCTGCTCCAACTTATTGGCAACAGCAAGGTACTGTTCATCATCTCCTCTGCTCACCGGCATCAACTCCATAGAACCGGCAGCCATGTTCACCGGCTACAACCGATCCTCACGATCCCTGCCCATACACCCAAAATCCCATTCAACCAAGGAATCAAAGCAAGGGATTAGACAAGGAGAAATCGTCACCCATACCTAATTTCGACGATCTCCGAAAAAGAAATCCCTCAAATCTATCTGTTCGCCGGAATCCTGCTGCCCCGACGGTAGGCGAGGAGAAGAGGTGCGGAGAAGGCGACAATGACAATTAGGGCTCACGGAACAAAAACGAGCTCTGTCGGCTACACGACCGGCCAGACGGCGATGAGTCCAGTAATGGTCGAAATCGACTGAAATCCAGTAAAACACCGCGCCCTAACCTTGCTCCGGCGATGGCGTAGCGAGCTCAGGTGGTGGTGAAAAGGGAGAAGGGCTCGCGGTTGGCTTGGGGCGCCGGCAATCGAAGACCGAGAGCTCACGGCGACAGCGGCAACGGCGTGGCGGCGCGCGAGGGAGAAGGCGGCGGCGAGGAGGCATCATCGGGCTTCTTCCCGATTCGACGGTCGGCTATTCGATCCGCTAGCTGCTCCGGCGATGCAAGCGGCTGGCGACGGTGAGCTTGGAAAGGAGGAGTCGCGATCGGTGAGCACCGAAGAGACGTTGGGTGGAGATTTGGGGAGAAATGTGCGATTTGGGAAACGCACGAGCGGAGAAAAATGGAAGAAACGATGCAGCTCGTGTTAAAGAAAGGGACGAGTGGGTTTTTAACGCTAAGTGGTTGAGTTAGCCTAGATCAAATCCGAGCTAATCCAACTTGACCCAACACCCAATTAGGCATTAACCTTCCTCCAAACGGTCATACAAATCCCTATTAATTTCAAAAAAATTCCTAAAAATTTCTGAAAAATTCCACAAGATATTTTATCAATTATCGAGGAATTTTTTTTCCAGTATTTTACAGATCTTCCGACACTCAAAGCAAACTTCAACCATCTACTTAGTGTCGGTATAAGCTATTGTTTACTTTCTTTTTCACTTATGTACTTAATTTTATAGAGTGGGTAGTGTGTTACCCATCTCTAACATTTGTAAAAAGCGAAACCCTCCAAAGTCGAGAGTTCTCGAGTCGGAGGGCATTTAGTGAATTGCCAATGAGGTAGCTCTCGGAAGAGCTATGGGCTTTAGACTAACAACCCGGTTAGGGTTGTGAACCAGGTAAAACAAAGAGTGTCGTTACTTTCATTTCCGCTACATACTCGTATAGTTTTAATTATTTTAAATAGTTTTAAAATTAAAATAATTTTTAAAACCTCCGAGATTCACCCTAGAAAAATACAATCCTACAATTGATATCAAAGCGGGGGCGCTCCGAATCGGTAAAACCACCATCGTGAGCTTTAGATTACTTTTTATTGTTTTAGATTAATTTATATTAATTTTTATAGCTTTAAATTAATTTTTATTTCTTTAGATTAATTTTTACTGCTTTAAATTAATTTTTTTTGCATTAGATTAATTTTTATTGCTTTAAATTAATTTTTATTTCTTTAGATTAATTTAGATTAATTTTTTCTGCATTTAAAAATAATTTTCTACATTAAAAATAATTTTTTGCATTTAAAAATAATTTTCTCCATTTAAAATAATTTTCTCCATTTAAAAAAATTTTCTGCATTTAAAAATATTTTTTGCCATTAAAAATAATTTTCTGCATTTAAAAATAATTTTCTGCATTAAAAATAATTTTTTGCATTTAAAATAATTTTCTACATTGAAAAATATTTTCTGCATTAAAAATAATTTTCTGCATTAAAAATAATTTTCTACATTTAAAAATAATTTTCTACATTTAAAAATCATTTTCTATATTAAAAATAATTTTCTGCACATTAGTTTTATTTTTTTGCACATTAGATATATTTAATTTAATTTTCTGCACATTAGATATATTTAATTTAATTTTCTATACATTAGATATATTTAATTTAATTTTCTGCACATTAGATATATTTAATTTAATTTTTTGCAAATTAGATTTATTTAATTTAATTTTCTACACATTAGATTTAATTAATTTATCTTTCTGCACTTAGAAATTATTTAATTTATTTTTCTGCACTTATAAATTATTTAATTTTCTGCACTTGGAAAATAATTCATTAATAATGACACACTTAGAGGGATACAACACCATTCGGCCTCCTCTCTTCAACGGAGAGGACTTTTTCTACTGGAAAAGGTGAATGGAGTGTTACTTAAAGACCGACCTAAAAGTCTGGTTCTCAATTAGGAAAGGGTTCATAGCTCCGGCGGACGACTCGAGTGAGTTGTTAGAACCGTAGAAATGGACTGTGGAAATTAGGTAAAGAGCTCAAGTCGACTATGTAACGCCCGTAAAATTCTAACCTATGCAAAGTAATTATATCGGTTTTAAAGCCATAAAAGATTTAAAATAAAATAAAATAAAATAAAAGATTGTTATAGGTAGGATTTGAACCATGAACCTCCTAAGAGGGAGGTAGCCTTGACACCACTAGACCCTAGGATAATTTATGGATAAGATATATAAAGAATGTACAAGACCATAGGATGATTCATGGAGGAAGATGAGGAGTTGGTTCATCCCCTCCCATGAAAGGATGAAGAGTGTTCATTCCCTAGGTATTAAAGAGGAGAATTAAGAGAAGAGAGGAAGTAACCATGAAAGGATGAAGAGTGTTCATTCCCTAGGTATTAAAGAGGAGAATTAAGAGAAGAGAGGAAGTAAAACCCCACTTTCCTTCTTCATTCTCCTTCTTCCTCATACTTGGCCGAATTCCCCATTTCCCCTTCCTCCCTTTTTCATCCCAAGCTCTAGAAATTTTATAAGAATTTGTGTATGATTATAATGGGCTTTATGTGGGCTCTTTCAAAAAAATAAAAGAAATAGAGCCAAAAAGGATGCATGGCCTAGGAATTGAACCCCAAACCTCTAGAGATAGCCAAGCCCTATAGATGCATCCACTAACCAGAAGGCCAATAAGATTTTATCATTAGAGGAATAGGAGAAATTATGGTTAAGTGTAAGGGAGATCAAGGGACTCTTCAAGTGGATAAATAGGGGGGAATGAGGGGGCATGAGTTACAAAATTTATTTTCTCCTCTTCTCTTCTTCTTCCTCACCGAAATCTATTCCTCTCCCTCTCCATTTTCATCCTTTGGCCGAACCCCATCCAAGCAAGGAGAAGGCTAGGTTTGGCTTTTCCTTAGGTCATCTTCCCACTAAAAGCAAAGCGAAGGATGTAAGTATCCCTCACCTGCATACGAGTAGCTTCCGGTTGATTGTTTTGTGTAGAAATCCCTATGATATATTCGGCCAAGCTTAGTTTTGATGTTCCAAGGAAGTTCTATATCATGTTTTGTAAGAAGAAGATGATGTTAGGATGCAAAATGATTTAGGTTAAAAGTTAACCCTAGGAACCCCTATGAACCATTCGGCCAACATGGATTTTTTTGGTGTTTTATTGAAGTTCTATATCTTGTTTTACATGCAAATGATGATGTTAGGAGGTAGAATGAATTAGGTTAAAAGTTAACCCTAGGAACCCCTATGAACCATTCGGCCAACATGGTTTTTTGGTGTTTTATTAAAGTTCTATACCTTATTTTTACATGCACATGATGAAGTTAAGATGTAGAATGAATTAGGTTAAAGGTTAACCCTAGAAACCTCTAAGGACTATTCGGCCAACATGTGTATTTTGATGATTCAATGAAGTTTTAATCCATGTTTTGTATACATATGATGTTGTTAGTATGTTAATTGAATTAGGTTAAAAGACTAGCCCTAAATACCTACATGGACCATTCGGCCACCCCCCTTGTGTTGATGCTCCAATGAAGTTTTATTCCATGTTTGTATGCATATGATGTTGTTAGTATGTTAATTGAATTAGGTTAAAATACTAGCCCTAAAAACCTACAAGGACCATTCGGCCACCCCCCTTGTATTGATACTCCAATGAAGTTTTATTCCATGTTTGTATGCATATGATGTTGTTAGTATGTTAATTGAATTAGGTTAAAAGACTAGCCCTAAAAACCTACATGAACCATTCGGTCAACCATTGTCCTTTAACATGCTCTAGGTTAGGTTAACATGTATTTTATGTTGGGTGAATTCATGTTGACTTGTGATATTAAATGATGCTAGATGAAGATAACATGCTTAGGGTTAGTGGTTACTTACTCTTGATGTTTATGCCTTATGTCATGCCCTATGTGTATGTGATATTTAAGATATATTGTGAAATGAAATACGATATGATTATGAAATGAAAAACGATATGTTCATGAAATGAATATGATATGATTATGAAATGAAGTATGATGTGTTTATGAAATGAAATATGATATGTTCATGAAGTGAAATATGACATGTTATGAAATGAAGTATGATGTGTTTATGAAATGAAAGATGATATGTTCATGAAGTGAAATATGATATGTTATGAAATGAAGTATGCTATGTTTGCAAAATGAAATAAGCTATGTTATAATAAAAGCATATAAGTATTTTACCTTCTGCATGGCTTGTACCAAGACCTTAACAAGGTCCAAAGGGATGGGCTCCTAAGATGCCCTAGGTCGATGGAGTAAGACTCGGGCCTAGGATGGGCTTCTATGTATGATTGCCCCTAGGTCGACGGACTAAGATCGGGCCTAGTACGGGATGGGCTCCAAGATGCCCTAGGTCGATGGAGTAAGACTCGGGCCTAGGATGGGCTTCTACTCTATGACGATTACCCTAGGTCGACGGACTAAGATCGGGCCTAGTAACCTAGTAGGTTCGAGACTTGCTACCTCGGGTCTATTTAGGGATGCGCGCTATTATGAAGAAGTGGTACAATGTCGGGCCCAAATATGTTGAGATTTATGTTACGTACCTATAATATATGTTTTCAAAAAGCATCCTGCATATGATTACATGATTTGATTGTTAGGTTCACATGCTATGTTGATATGTCATATATATATATATATATATATATATATATATATATATATATATATATATATATATATATATATATATATATATATATATATATATATATATATATATGTTGCATGTTATGTTTGATATGTCATGTTTATGCTGCTATGTTACATGTGATGTAGGTTATGTTTGATATGTCATATATAGGTTGTATCTTATGTTGATATGACATGTTTATGTTGCTATGTTATATATGTTGTATGTTATGTTTGATTAAGTCATATATTGACATGATATGTTACTATGTTATAGATGATACATGTTATGCTGCTATGTTATGGATGATACATGTTATGCTCACTTATGTTACTTATGTTACATGTTATGTTGCTTATATGTTATGAATGTTACATGCCATGATTAATGTTGATGTACGGTTTTTGTGAGTAGGATAGGATCTTACTAAGCCTATGTGCTTATAGTTTATCTTTCCCTCGTAATGCAGATAAAGGTAAGGGATGGATAAACTAAAGGGAGCAGCAGGAGGGGCCAAATGTGTGTGGTAGTGGCATGGTGGAGAAGATCTGTTATGTACTTTTTTGTTTATATGTTTCCCTATGATGATGATGTTTATGGATGTCCTTATTATGTCCCCTTATGATGATGATGTTTATGGACTAGAACTAAGCACTAAGTACCTATGAAATAATGTTGCATGCTCTATGTTAAGAAGAAGTATCTATATATGTTATGATGCATGCTCTATGTTAAGAAGAAGTATCTATATATGTTATGATGCATGCTCTATGTTAAGAAGAAGTATCTATATATGTTATGATGTATGCTCTATGTTAAGAAGAAGTATCTATATATGTCAATGCATGTTTATGTTTAAAAGAAAAGGGAAAAAAAAATATATCCAAAGTCTTCCACTGTAAGTAGTAAGAAGTGTATGTATGTACGGTCGTGTCACGCGCCGCCCCTCCGGACCGGACCCTTGGAAAAAGGGCGGGCGTGACAGACTATAAGACACTTAACGCCTTGCAGTGCGGACTTACAAAAGAAGAGCTCAATAGGGTAGGTCCATTTGAAAATTTTAAGGAATTATGGGAAAAACTAATTGAACTGCATGAGGGTACAAATGACACTAGGATAGCTAAACGGGACATGTTATTAAATAAATTATTTGATTGTAAAATGAATGAAAATGGAAGTGCTAGTCAACTTCATACTAGAATTAAAGATATATTAAATGGATTACACTTAATAGGACACCAAATAGAAAATAGGGACATAATTAGGTATACGCTTAAGGCATTCCCGAGAAATGCCTATAAGGTTTCTAGGGATCTTTTCACAATTAGGTTAGACGAACTATTTTGTGAACTCGAACTACACAAACAAGCTAACTCGGGTCAAATCGAGAATGGTATAACTTTGATGGCAAGTTCGACTAAAAAGGAAAGAAAAGTGAAGAGTGAATCCGAAGACGAGTCGGAATCGAAAACAAATGGAGAAGACGAGATCGTAAATATGGTCCCAAAGATGTTCAATCGGAGAAAGAAATTTACAAAAAGGGACGCCAAGAAAGTCGTCGATAACAAGCCGAGACCCCGATCGAAAGTGACGTACTACGAATGCAATGGAAAGGGACACTACGTATGCATGGATAGAGGATATGTGTGAGGGATGTACTCATGAGAGAGTTTCTAGTACACATGACACAGGAGGTACCCATGAGAGCACGTGTACACTGTTGGGATGTATACTGAAAAGTCTATCTTTTGTATGAACATCTTTATTTTGAAATAAGAATCACATGATCATTGTTTGCACATTTTTATGGTTATGCATATTGTCTAATACATTACATTGTAGATAACATGGTGTGTAGTGTCACACGGGAGATCATGTTATCGGCTCCTTGTAAAGTATAAGTATAGGCTCACAACCGAGATGGCTTTGGACAAACCATTGGTATGGTTGTAGTGTGATTTGGTATTTGTTTGTCTTGACCATAGAATCACACTAGTACATTTTGTGTGTATTGAGCAAGACCGACTTAGAGGTAATTTGATTTATTGCTGACTACATAATCGAATCGGACCTCAGATATTATATTGTACATACTCTTAATCCCGATATAATAACGGGCACATATACTTAGTATTCATTTCTATGATTTACCAAAGGACAAGATTTATAGATTAAATCGATAGGCTCGGTAAGTTGGGAAATGATATTATTTATATGGTGTGTTGTTGATTATAGGAGGAAATCGTATCCTATATATTAGGATGATGATGTTCCCTTGAGGAGCTCATAAGGTTCATCATGTAAACCCTACAGGTGGACTTGGTCCGGCATGATGAAAAGGTTGAGTGGTACTACTCATGGAGTTAGATGTTGATTAATTAATAGTCAGTAAATTAATTAATCGACTGACATTCGAGATCTTAAAAATGGGGAGAAAATGTACATATAATATATGAAGCCCATATTAACTTATGGGGGTTGGTGAGGTAGATCAATGATAATCCTTTAGTGGATTGGATTATCATTAATGGATCGGACTTTATGTGGGCTTGATCCATTGGGTGGCCAAGATCAAACTCCTCCTCATAGTCCCTATTGTAGCCTATTAATACCTCATGAAGTCTAGATCCAATGGATAGAAACAAAACTCTAGATCCAAAGGTAGAGATTAAATCTCTAGATCCGACGGTTGAGATTAAATCTCTAGATCCGACGATTGAGATTAAATCCCTAGAACCAATGGTGGAGATTAAAACAAGGCTTATCCCTAACTCTATAAAAGGAGAGCAAGGGGTGGGCGGCAAGAAGAATCCAATGAGAGATAGGATTAGGGTTTTGGGCGGCAAGAAGCTTGGATTAGGGTTTGGGCTTGGCGGCACCAAATAAGGAAAGTCTTTCCTTGTCTTCTTCTTCTCCATTGGTGGCCGGCACCCATACCAGCCTTTCCATCCCTTGGCCGGCGTCCAAAGTAGCTCTTCTCCTTCTCCTTGGCCGGTGGATCCAAGGCTTAGGGTCCTCCCTTGAAGATCTTGGCCGGCAACCATCTTTTTCTCCCTTCTCCTTGTTTGTCGGCAGCAAGCAAGTTGCTTGTTGCTTATTGGTTGGCTAAAGGAAGGAGAAGGGTCTTGTTTCTATTCTTCCTCTTGCTCGGAACGAGCAAGGAAGGAAGATTGGTGATCTAGGAGCTTCGACTTTTGGTAGATCGTCGCCCACACAACGTCCGAAAGGAGGAAGGTCATACAATAGAAGATCGAGAGGTATATCAATTCTCTATTTTCATTTGTTACATGTTTATACTTGTTTTTCAATTATATGTATGATATATATTCTGTTTTGTCGCTAAATATATTTGGACCCCGAACATAAACACAAAATCCGGCTATCCGTACATCGTCTATTCCGTGGCTATTCGTAGAATAGAGGTTGGTCGCTTGAACAACAAGTTTGTTCAAGTGACTACTCTAATCGAATAGCACGACGATGACAAGGTTGCTTGGGCAATCCCTCGTTTCAAGGATAATTTTGTTTTATCTGGGGACGTAGAAGGGATCGCCATGAACAAGCGACCGAGTTGAAGTGGGAAGCGAAGTTTCCCCTTTCTTCAAGTGGTATCAGAGCCACGGTTTCCGATTTTGTGTGTTTAGGATTCGGTTACTTTTATGCACTTTTCATATATTATATGTGTCGGATAATAGTAGGATATGCGTAGGTTAACTCTTTGGTTGCAGGCATAGGATCCAACTATTATGGCCATATGTGTGTATGTGATTGTATGTGTGTAAATATTTATTTTGTTGAATTCTCGGGGTTGACAGGGCTAGTATTTAATTTTTTGTAAATTAGATACGACATTGTTTAGCCACTCCTTTTATTTTAGTTTGCTTTCGATCTAGATTTCATGTACACTCCCTCGTGGAGTATAGGATCGATGGATGTAAATTAAAATAGATTTTAGTCTCGGCTTGGATCTCCGGATGGCTCGTATATGGCGTAGGAGGAGCGAACGAGATGGCGATACGACGGGAGACATATTGAAGACAAAAGCCATAATAGTTGGAAAATAATCATTTTTCATATTTATTGCTTATTGTTTGATATGCATGTCGTAGGCTAGAAAATTCCTCAATTTCAAATTACTAAGTGGGAGAGGGAAATTTTTATAAATTCCCATGGCCTCCATTACGATTTGACAAGTGATGCAAACAAACTTCTGTGTCGGCTTTGAGTGCCTTCCTCCCCATCGGATGAGTTTGTTTGCGGATCACAAGGTCGAATATGGTTATAGTAAATTATTAAGGAGCATGTGTACTTCCCCATCAGAAGGCACATAACCCGAGATAATTACCTTAGTACCGAGTAATGGTGAACACTTAGATACAAATATAAGTATCCTCCCTATCGGAGTCACTGCTTTTATTTATAGGGCCAAAGAGGAACCAACTATTAATTTTACTTGTCAAAAAGTTAGGTTGACAAGATAGTAAAATTAATGGGTAAAACCTCCTCTTACAAATGTAGAATTCGTATACGTCTACACTATCGTGGCATACGATATTCTCGGTGTTTTGAGGTGTTGGTTGATTTTAAAATATTATTGTTTGAGGAATCAATAATTTTTTGAAATCTAATGTTTTGATCTATGTGATTCTTAGGTTTTCTTTCAAAATGACTTTCAACCCGCTTGTTGTGATACTGAAAGAGAATAAACTTACTGGACCCAACTATGTTGATTGGAAGAGGAATCTAGACATTGTCTTGACTGCTGAGAAATACAAATATGTACTCCTCGAATAGTGCCCTCCTAAGCCTGTGGATGATTCTGGGGAAAAGGAGAAAGAGAGTTATAAAAAGTGGATAAAGGCCGATGAGATGGCGCGGTGTTACATTTTGGCATCTATGTCAAATGTACTGCAACATCAGCATCAAGTCATGCCCACTGCTTATGACATGATGCTCAATCTCAAAGAGCTTTTCGGACACTGACCGGGCCGCAAGGCGTAAAGAAGCCATGAGGAACTTGATGACGACCACCATGATCGAGGGAACACCCGTAAGGGATCATGTTCTCAAGATGATGGCTCATTTGAATGAGTTGGAAGTCATCGGAGCTGAGATCGATGGGGAAACCCAGGTCGATATCATTCTCCAGTCTCTACCTAAGAGTTTTGAGCAGTTTCGCCTGAACTACAACATGAACAAAAGGTTGTATTCGTTGGCAGAGCTTCTGACAGAACTCCAGGCGGCAGAGGGGCTATTTCGTTAGAGTGCTCAGGCGCATGCCATGGCGACCCAAAAGGTTTCTACTTCTAAGCCGAAAGGCAAGAAGAAGAAGAAACAAACTGGGACAAAGGCGGTGGGAGGAACTCAGGGAGGAGTGAAGAAGCCGAAAGGCAAGTGCTTCACTTGTAAGCAGACTGGACACTGGAAGAAGGACTGCCCCAACCGCAAGCAGAACAAAGATATATCTTTTGGTCTAGTCGTTGAAACATGTTTAGCGGTGTTTTCTACCAGCACTTGGTGTGTAGATACGGGAGCCACTGATCATGTCTGCAATACTTTGCAGGGATTCCAGAAAACCAAACGACTGGCTGAGGGGGAGATTACCGTATACTTGGGCGATGCCACGAAGGTGGCGGCTGTTGCAGTGGGAGACGTTTATTTATCTTTTGAGAAAAATAAAGTTTTGGTTCTTAAGAATTGCCTTGATGTACCTTTATTTAGAAAGAATTTAATTTCAGTTTCTAAATTATTTATGGATGGATATTCTATTTCTTTTAATGACAGAGTTGTTATAAAAAGGAATAGGGACATTATCTGTTCTGGTGCATTGATAGGAAATTTGTATACACTCGAACCAAAAGCTCCCACGATGCAAATAGAAGTTAATAACTCATCTTCTAATTCCAATAAGAGAAAAGAACCTTCGAAGATGAACCAAACATATCTTTGGCATATTAGGCTTGGTCATATTAACCTAAGCAGAATTCAAAGGTTGATAGCTGATGGACCTTTAGGTTCATTAGTGGTGGAAGATTTCCCAACCTACGAATCTTGCTTGGAGGGTAAAATGACCAAGAGGCCTTTTAAGGCCAAGGGGTATAGAGCCAAAGATGTGTTAGAATTGGTTCATTCTGATTTGTGTGGTCCTATGTCTATCCAGGCTAGAGGTGGTTTTGAGTATTTCGTCTCTTTTATAGACGATTATTCGAGATATGGATACATTTACTTGATGCGCCACAAGTCTGAATGCTTTGACAAGTTCAAAGAATTCAAGGTTAATGTGGAGAAACGTCAAGGTAAAAGTTTCAAGACACTACGATCTGATCGTGGTGGTGAGTACCTCTTGGGAGAGTTTAGGAATTACTTATCAGAGGCTGGGATTCAATCCCAATTGTCTGCACCTGGCACACCCCAGGAGAATGGTGTAGCAGAGTGAAGGAATAGGACTCTTATGGTGATGGTTAGATCGATGATGAGTTATTCTGAGTTGCCAAATTCGTTCTGGGGATATGCTCTAGATACGGCGGTGTACATTCTGAACTTGGTTCCATCTAAATCAGTGTCTTCTACTCCCACAGAATTGTGGACTAGGCGAAAGCCCAGTCTAAGACATATTCAGATTTGGGGGAGTCCAGCACATGTGCTGAAGGCAGATGCTGGTAAGTTGGAACCTCGTACAGAAGTATGCATGTTCGTTGGCTATCCTAGAGGAACGAAAGGTCGTTTGTTTTATAGTCCTAGAGATCAGAGGGTGATCGTTAGCACGAACGCCAGATTTCTAGAGGAAGACTACGTGATGAACCACAAGCCCATGAGTAAGATTGTTCTGGAGGAAATAAAAGGGAAAGTCACTTCTTCAGTACCACCGATACAAGAGGGCATACCATAAGTCACTGCACTACGTGTCACAGATGATACACAGGTGATACCTCATCGTAGTGGGAGGGTTGTGAGATAGCCTGATAGATTCATGTTCTTGGGAGAATCTTCTGATTTGGTCCCTGGCGAACATGAACCTGATCCCTGGACATATGACGAGGCAATCCAAGATAAAGATGCAGCATCTTGGCAAAGTGCAATGAATACTGAGATTGAATCTATGGATTCAAATCAGGTCTGGGAGCTAATGGAACCACCCGATGGTGTAAAAACCATTAGATGCAAGTGGATCTACAAAAGAAAGAGAGGAATAGATGGGAAGGTTGAGACCTTCAAAGTGAGGCTTGTTGCAAAGGGGTATACTCAGAAAGAGGGTATCGATTATGAGGAGACCTTTTTACCGGTAGCCATGCTTAAGTCTATCCGGATTCTCTTATGCATTGCAGCTCATATGGATTATGAGGTGTGGAAGATGGATGTCAAGACAGCTTTCCTTAATGGAAGTCTTGAGGAAAACATCTATATGAAGCAACCAGAGGGATTCATTGTGAAAGGCAAAGAGCATCTTGTATGTAAGCTTAATCGGTCCATTTATGGATTGAAGCAAGCTTCGAGGTCTTAGAACATCCGATTTGATGAAGTAATCCAGTCTTATGGATTTATTCAAAGTCCGGATGAGTCTTGTGTGTACAAGAGATGTGACGAAAACGTAGTAGTATTTCTTGTACTATACGTAGATGACATTTTGTTGATTGGCAACAATATCAAGGTGTTATCGGACGTAAGGGTATGGTTGTCCAAACAGTTTGATATGAAGGACTTGGGAGAAGTGGGACACATCCTTGGGATCAAGGTTATAAGGGATCGCAGGAAAAGGATGTTGTGCTTATCCCAAGCTTCATACATAGACACGATTATGGATCATTTTAGCATGCAAAACTCCAAGAAGGGTTTTCTACCTTTCAGGCATGGAGTTCCTTTATCTAAGGAGATGTGTCCTAGAACATATGAGGAGATAGAGGAGATGAAGGCGGTTCCTTATGCTTCGGCGGTAGGAAGCCTCATGTATGCGATGCTATGTACGAGACCAGATATCTGCTTTGCCATGGGCATAGTCAGCAGATATCAAAGTAATCTAGGATAGGGACATTGGACTGCGATAAAGTATATATTGAAGTACTTGAGAAGGACTAGGGATTATATGCTAGTTTACCAGGCAGACCAATTACTCCCTGTGGGTTACACAGATTCCGACTTCTAATCAGACAGGGATAACAGTAAGTCTACCTCAGGTTTTGTGTTTACTTTGGGAGGTGGAGCCATTGTATGGAGGAGTGTCAAGCATAAATGCATGGCGGACTCCACCATGGAAGCTGAGTATGTGGCAACCTCTGAGGCGGCCAAAGAAGCTATGTGGCTCAGGAACTTCCTGATGGACTTGGATGTGATTCTTGGTTTGCCCAGAACTATCACAATTTATTGTGATAATAGTGGTGTAGTTGCAAACTCGAAGGAACCACGAGCCCATAAGGCAAGTATGCACATAGAGCACAAGTACCACCTGATACGAGAAATCGTAAAGAGAGGAGAAGTTGTTGTGGCCAAGATTGCATCAGAGGATAAACTGGCAGATCCTTTCACTAAGGCCCTTCTGGCGAGAGCTTTTGATAGGCATGTGGAGGGAATGGGGATCAGATGTATGGCAGTTTGAGGACAACATAGTCTTTTAGTATAAGTGGGAGATTGTTGGGATGTATAATGAAAAGTCTATCTTTTGTATGAACATCTTTATTTTGAAATAAGAATCACATGATCATTGTTTGCACATTTTTATGGTTATGCATATTGTCTAATACATTACATTGTAGATAACATGGTGTGTGGTGTCACACGGGAGATCATGTTATCGACTCCTTGTAAAGTATAAGTATAGGCTCACAACCGAGATGGCTTTGGACAAACCATTGGTATGGTTGTAGTGTGATTTGGTATTGGTTTGTCTTGACCATAGAATCACACTAGTACACTTTGTGTGTATTGAGCAGGACCGACTTAGAGGTAATTCGATTTATTGCTGACTACATAATCGAATCCGACTTCGGATATTATATTGTACATACTCTTAATCCTGATATAATAACGAGCACATATACTTAGTATTCATTTCTTTGATTTACCAATGGGCGAGATTTATAGATTAAATCGATAGGCTCGGTAAGTTGGGAAATGATATTATTTATATGGTGTGTCGTTGATTATAGGAGGAAATTGTGTCCTATATATTAGGATGATGATGTCCCCTTGAGGAGCTCATAAGGTTCATCATGTAAACCCTGCAGGTGGACTTGGTCCGGCATGATGAAAAGGTTGAGTGGTACTACTCATGGAGTTAGATGTTGATTAATTAATGGTCAGTAAATTAATTAATCGACGGACATTCGAGATCTTGAACACGGAGAGAAAATGTACACATAATATATGGAGCCCATATTAACTTATGGGGGTTGGTGAGGTAGATCAATGATAATCCTTTAGTGGATTGGATTATCATTAATGGATCGGACTTTATGTGGGCTTGATCCATTGGGTGGCCAAGATCCAACTCCTCCTCATGGTCCCTATTGTAGCCTATTAATACCTCATGAAGTCTAGATCCAATGGATAGAAACAAAACTCTAGATCCAAAGGTAGAGATTAAATCTCTAGATCCAACGATTGAGATTAAATCCCTAGAACCAATGGTGGAGATTAAAACAAGGTTTATCCCTAAATCTATAAAAGGAGAGCAAGGGGTAGGCGGCAAGAAGAATCCAATGAGAGATAGGATTAGGGTTTTGGGCGGCAAGAAGCTTGGATTAGGGTTTGGGCTTTGCGGCACCAAATAAGGAAAGTCTTTCCTTGTCTTCTTCTTCTCCATTGGTGGTCGGCGCCCATACCAGCCTTTCCAGCCCTTGGCCGGCATCCAAAGTAGCTCTTCTCCTTCTCCTTGCCCCGTGGATCCAAGGCTTAGGGTCCTCCCTTGAAGATCTTGGCGGGCAACCATCTTTTTCTCCCTTCTCCTTGTTGGCCGGCGGTAAGCAAGTTGCTTGTTGCTTGTTGGTTGGCTAAAGGAAGGAGAAGGGTCTTGTTTCTATTCTTCCTCTTGCTCGAAACGAGCAAGGAAGGAAGATTGGTGATCTAGGAGCTTCGACTTTTGGTAGATCGTCGCCCACAAGATGTCCGAAAGGAGGAAGGTCATACAATAGAAGATCGAGAGGTATATCGATTCTCTATTTTCATTTGTTACATGTTTATACTTGTTTTTCAATTATATGTATGATATATATTCTATTTTGTGGCTAAATATACTTGGACCCCGAACATAAACACAAAAGCCGATGATTCGTACATCGTCTATTCCGTGGCTATTCGTAGAATAGAGGTTGGTCGCTTGAACAACAAGTTTGTTCAAGTGACTACTCTAATCGAATAGCATGACGATGACAAGGTTGCTTGGGCAATCCCTCTTGTCAAGGATAATTTTTTTTTATCCGGGGACATAGAAGGGATCGCCATGAACAAGCGACCGTGTTGAAGTGGGAAGCGAAGTTTCCCCTTCCTTCATACACCCACTGGGATACATCTCAGATCTGACACTTCGTCAGACATGACACGAGTATGCACCCCAGGTTTTTGTTTGCTGGTGCTTTGATTTGATGATATATATTTACCTTTCATCAAAGAAAAAAAGAAAGGGGCACTATAAGTCGGAGTGCGCAAATCTAAAAAAGGAAGAAAACCCAAAGAAGGAAAATAAGAAGAAAGCACTTAAAGTGACTTGGGATGAGTCGTCATCAGAAGAGTCGGACGCGGAAGAGACGAAGAGAAGTTTCATCGCATTTATGGCCGAATCGAGATCCGGAGCCGAGTCAAGTTCCGAGTATGAGTCCGAGAGAAGCCACAAATCCGTATCCATTTTCGAAGGCTCAAATTAGGTAACTTCTCCCTTAGAAGATAAGTTGTATAATATAATTGCATGCCTAGGTAGGTAGGAAATTAGCTAAGTCCGAAAATCGAGTCAACTCGCTACTTAAGGAAGTACAAGTACTTAAGAAGCAAGTCAACTCGAAGACTTTGACTTGCTAAATTAAGGATAGAGACTCAACTCAAGTTGCAAAGCTTGAGGAAGAGAACTCAGTCCTAAAAAGGCAAGTAGAATATCTAACCGGATCTTTGGAAAGGTTCACTTCGGGTTCCAAGTATCTCAACATGATGCTTGGATCTCAGTGAGCCATATACAATAGATCCAGACTTAGATACAAGGCTAAATCCTCCTATAAATCATACATGTCATTACTTAGTCGAAACGCTAAGAATCGAGTCCAAGCATGGGTTCCTAAGTCTAGCTTAGTCAACCAAGTTAGACCAAATCAATTTTGGGTTCCCAAGAGTTAAGTTCACTTAGTGAATAAAACTCAATCTAACTACCATTTAGGGGGAGCTAATATTTTGCTTGTTTCCTTATTTAGTTAAACACTTGCATGCTTTAGTTTACTTTACTTACTTAATTTAGAACAGACTAGATAGGAAACAAAGCAGTTTAAACTTGAACAACCTAGTACTAAGACAAGTGAACTGATAGTAAGTTAGGGAAGCTCTTCGAAGTGCATGTCTAGGAAGTGGTCATTGCTCCGATAACCAAGAAGGTTATGTGCCTCGCCATGACCTGGTGCACTAAGTCGAGTGGAACTGACCGAAGCTAACTCACTAAGTCTTTAACTAGTTAGACCAAAGCTTAGTCTAAAGTGAATCAAGTACTTGATTCCTTTATTGACTTTGTCTAGGAAGTGGTCGTTGCTCTGATAACCAAGAAGGTCATGTGCCTCGCCACGACCTGAAAGTCAATACTAGAAAAACCTACTTGACTAGCTCAAACCAAGCTTGAATCTAACACAAGTTTAAACACTTTGAAATTTCTCATTAAATTTAATTAAGATAAAAGAAATCCTCATCTCACAAAACTCATAGGAATAAGTGTATTGAAAACCTAGTTTGGGTGAGATGATTTAGATCTTAATTAAGTTTAATTTAGCTTAACTCAACCTAATAAACTTAATTAATTTACCTTAACAACTTATCTTAATTAAACTTAACTTAATTCAACTCAACTTAATTTACTATACTTAAACTTAATTTATTAAACTAAACAAACATATCTAAATAAACAAACTTAATCACCAAACTAGTTAATCTACTAAATTTAATCATCTAAATCAATATAACTAACTTTATCAAATAAAAACAATTAAGTAAATAAATAAATTTAACCTAATAAAAATGAGTAAATCGAGTCAAACATAAAAAACAACCAAAATTAAAAATACTCAAATTTAGTCGACTGAATCAATTTCAGTTGCCTCCGAGTATCGGAAAGGTAAAACGCGGCTTCAGTCGACTGAAATGAACCAGTGGATAAAGTTTAGGCGGTGAAGTAAATAAGTAAAATTTATTACAGTCGACTGAAACATGTTCAGTCGACTCCAATTCAGGCAACTAGAATGTTTCCAGCCAACTGAATCCTGTCTATAAGACCACCGTCGAGCCACACCAAAATCATTCACAACAGCCATCAATCCACCACAAAAACCCTAATTCCAGACTTCCGAAGCATTTAGGTCGTCATATTCCTTTAATATCATCCAAAATACTGAGATAATAACTATAAAACTTTAGTTTCAAATATTTTCAATTAATATTGAATATTTGTAATTCAATTAGGGGTAAAAGAAGAGCTATTAAGATTGAATCCTCGATTTCATGCATGGATATTAGGTTTCCCACTGAGGGGCATAGGATTAGGTTTGAAAGCACCACTTACATTCTGATGCCCACTAGGTACATTAGTAATCATACTTTAGTAATGCGTGCATGCTTAGTATGGAGGTCATCGCACACTATGGATTAGAAAAACTAGTTTATTGCAAAAACTGCATTAACATAGACATATGTGCGGAGTTTTTCAATAACTTTAGTAAGATTGATGACATTTCATATTCGACTAGAGTACAGGGTAAGGACTTTGTTTTTACCCCCACTATGTTGAGAGAGCATTTAGGACTTATGCATTCGACATGCCCTGTTGCATGTTTTCCATCCATGGAGTTACCTTACGGTGACCCCTACTCTCATATTACATTAGATATGATACATATGCATCTTTTTGGTGAGGAAAGAACTCCATCTGTGAGTATCTTTAGTTCTACTAGACTCAGAGTACATGACTATGCCCTGTACCGAGTCATAGTAAACTGCATTCTGCCACTCGCCACTAGGGACATCGCTATGATGCGCCCTTATCATTCATTTTTACTTTATGCACTTAGTCATAGGTTAGATATAGACATTAGTTTACAGATGTTCCATTCCATCATTTATCATTCTAGGTCAGTCACTAGCAGGAAGGCACAATTGCCTTACTGTCATGTCATCACATCACTCTTAGCTACATTAGGGTTTGATGTTACCACAGGTAACATCAAACAACTCACTGAGTACGACATGAAAGGGTCTAGGCAGTTTGGTTTAACAAAAATAGGTTTAGATGACAATAATATCCTTGCATGGAAGAGAGATGGCCCTCAGCCCCAGCCCCAGCCCTAGCCCCAGCCTGATCCGGAGCAGGAGCATGAGCCAGAGATCGACCCCAACCACCACTCCGAGTCCGAGCATCAGGAAGCCCCAGGATTTGATAGTTTATCACCATTTCTTGGGATTCCAACACCTCCTACCATAGCAAAGAGATTATCTAGGTTGGAGGATGTGATGCAGCGCCAAGAGTAGCAGCATCTTGTGATGATGCAAATTTTGCAGGCGCAGAGAGAGGATTATAGAGAGATGATGGAGCTTCTTAGGTCTTGGGGCATGGGTCCTTCTCATCCTCCATCTACTGACTAGGATTGTTATTACACTTGAACTTAATAAATTCAATAATTTTCAAATCTTGTGTGTGAATTGTGTTATGCTTTGTAGATTAGGAAATTTTCATGCTTAATATTCAGAATTATTTTGAAAAATAATATTATATTATTTTTAAAGGAAAATAAAAATCTAGATTAGGTCAATCTAGATTTTATGATCCTATAGATTTTAGTTAGCCTTCGCATCTCACAAACACCTAGGATTACCTGTTTGTGTATTGAGCCACGTAGATGGGCATGAGATGTTACGACTGTACCTCTAGTTTCAGATGTAGATCCAATGCATCGACATGAACCGACATGGGGTTTATAAGAGCAAATTGATCACTTCGGTCACTAAGTCTAATTCAAAGCTTGATGATTAATTCTATATCATTTAAGCTAGTAAAGAGTTGGACATTTGCTTTATGGACAATTTTTAGATGTGTATTTTTAAAATATAAATTTAATATTTAGGAATTCATGCTTGGACTTATTCCCTATAACTTTTGCATCAAATTAAAAGCTTTGGAAAATTTAAAAATTTTGAAAAATTTTTAAAATAAGTTATTATTCAGGGGGAGCTTTGGAAAATTTGAAAAATTTTAAACAATTTTGAAAATAAGTTATTATTCAGGGGGAGCTTTGAAAAATTTGAAAATTTTGAAAAATCTTGAAAATAAGTTTTTATTTAGGGGGAACTTGAAAATTTTGAAAATAAGTTTTTATTCAGAAGGAGCTTTGAAAAATTTTGAAAATTCCTTAAAAATTTTGAAGATGAGTTTTTATTCAGGGGGAGTGTTAAAAAGTTTGAAAATTTTTAAAGTTTAAAATTTTTTGAAAATTTAGAAATATTGTAAAGCTTAAATTAAGTTGTTGAAAAATTTTAAAACTTAATTTTTGAGCTTGAAAACTTCTTATTTCAACTCTTCACTATATTTTGACATTTTAAATTTAATCCTTATTTTGATGTATGCCAAAGAGAGAGAAAGAGATATAAAGTTAGAGATTTAAAGAAAAATTTATTTATTAAAAGAAAGATGCAAAAATTTGATAAGGACTTATGCATCTCATACATGGTTTAATTTATGCATCTATTGTACGTGTTAATATTTGGATATTGGTATTTGATTCTCCTAACTTTAACTGGTGTATTGTCATACATCAAAAGGGGGGAGATTGTTGATGCAGTGAGCATCACTCCTTAGTTTTGATGTATGAACCACAGTTAAATGTTAGGATTCACTTGTGTTCTAATATCAGTGTTAAGTGTGCAGGCTTAATAGGAAGTTCTAGTAGGTCGTGTTGACCGGATACTAGGTACGTATCTTGACAGATCAGGAGGACCGGACACCAGGCATGAAGTCCAGATGAGTCACATGGACCGAACATTTGGCATGAAGACTGGTTGGGTCAGGAGACCGGACAATCAACAAAAAATCCAACTGGATCAGGCAGACTGGACAGCTGGTGGAAGCCTTGATAGGTCAGATCGGATGTCAAGAGTGGTAAGTCTGGCAGGTAGCTGGCAGGTAAGCCTCGAGTGAAGAGGTGAGGTCGAGTCCTCTGTAGGGGGACAAAGCTAGGCATCGATCCGACGAAAAGTTCACGTGGGATTTAGTAGTCGAGATCGAGTAGTATTACTACTGTTGTCGCATTTCATATTATCTATATGTGCTAATCCTATTTTGTAGAAATCAGTCGACTGGATGGATTCAAGTCGACTGAAGTCCAGTCGACTGGAGATGTATCAGTTGATTGGATACCTATTTGGCAGGATCAGCTGGTGATCCATCAAAGATCGTGCGATGCAGATGGAAAGGGTTTCAGTCAACTGAAGGGTTTAAGTCGACTGAAGAAGAAAATTTCCCGATGCAGAGCCGAGTAACATGGAGTCGAATGGGGAGGTTTCAGTCGACTAGAAGACCACAAATTCCATATCGATGGGCTAATGTGGAGTCGACTGGAAGGCATTCCAGTCGACTGGAAAAGGTTTATAAAATATGAGCTTGACTATATCTGAGCAACACATCCAATCTACATCGAAGTGCTGTCGAAATCAACTCTCATCCACTAAAGCTAAGGCAATCTTCTGACACTCAGAGCAAACTTCAACCATCTACTTAGTGTCAGTATAAGCTATTGTTTACTTTCTTTTTCGCTTCTGTACTTAATTTCATTGAGTGGGTAGTGTGTTACCCATCTCTAACATTTGTAAAAAGAGAAACCCTTTGAAGTCGAGAGTTCTCGAGTCGGAAGACATTTAGTGAATTGCCCAACGAGGTAGCTCTCGGAAGAGCTACGAGCCTTGGACTAGCAACCCAGTTAGGGTTGTGAACCAAGTAAAACTAAGAGTATCATTACTTTCATTTCCGCTTCATACTCTTATGATTTTAATTATTTTAAATAGTTTTAAAATTAAAATAATTTTTAAAACCTCCGAGATTCACCCCCCCCCTCTCTTGGAAAAACACGATCCTATAGATTCCTCCCAAGTTGCATTCAGTGCCTTCTTGATTTACGATTGCTTGTTCTTTAGCCTCAGACACTCGGACTTGATGTGACCCTTCTTATTGCACTCGTCTCATTTGTAGTTTTGACTTGGGTCAGGTTTCTTCTCCTTCGTTGGCTTGGTGGGTTGCCTTGTACGTTTGATCATTTTCCGAACTAGATTGACTAGTTCGGTCTCCACCTCTTCGTCTAACTCCGAGTCGGACTCGTCTTCTTCGGGTGGAGGCTTGCTTTTTCCCTTTCTTTGTCCTGCAACTAAAGCTACACTTTTCTCAACCGGGATCGAGTTAGATTGTTCATGCAATTCAAATTCTGAAAATAGTTCATCTGACCTAATTTTAGAAAAATCTTTAGAAACTTTGTAAGCATCAACCATGGATGCCGACAAAGTAGTCCTAGGAAAAGCCTTAAGCGCATACCTTATGACTTCTCGATTCTCTACCTTTTATCTAATAGAGTGGAGGTCATTCATTATACCTTGGATATGAGCATGAAGTTGCACGACCGTCTCATTGTCCTGCATTTTTAAGTTAAACAATTTATTAAGGAGTAAGTTCCATTTACATACCTTAGTGTCGGTGGTTCCTTCGTGTAACTCAGTGAGCCTATCCTAAAGGTCCTTGGCGCTAATGAAGGGGCCGATGCAGTTGAGTTCCTCCTTGGCCAATCTGCATTGCAAGCTCTGAGTTGCTTTTACGTCGGTTTCGATTTGATGCTTCATTGCGTTAGTCCACTTATCGTACTCCAATGGTTCCCCTTGGTCATTGGTAGGTAAAGCAAAGCCGGTTTGGATAACAATCCACATCTTGACTTGTATTTTTAAAAAATACTCCATCCGACCCTTCCAATAGCGGAAGTCATCTCCGTTAAAGAACAGAGATCGGGCGGTGTTATACCCCTCAAGGTGGGTCATTTAAAAAATCTTGCAAACAACAAAAAAAAATCCAAGACTTTATATTGGATTAGTAGTGTGGGAAGTAAAATAAAAAAAAAATTAAACAATAAAAATACGAAAAGAAAAGTGCTTGACCGATGGTTGCATCGAATCTGAGTGCCCCCACTCTGATACAAATGAAGGATTGAGAAACCACTAGGGGGGTGAATAGCGTATTTTCAAAACCTTTTCTTTTCTTTTTAAAATCGAGTAAATCATAGCGGAAAACAAAACTAATAAAAATAATGAGACACTTTGTTTTTACTTGATTCACAACCCACCGACTGCTAATCTAAGGCCCTTGCGATCCTAGACCGCTTCCGAAGGCAAAAGCACTAAATGCGTCTCTTCCTCATTGAAGGTAAGAGACCAACTGATTACAAATAATATGGAGGACAAGGTAACAAGCCTACCTTTCCTCCTAGAAATTAAAAAGTAAAGAACAGTAAAACAATAATACTGCCTTAAAGAAGTGCGATTGTTGGAAGCTCGGTCGGCGTTATGGCATAGTTGCATGGCGATGAACACTTTGGATTGATGGAGCACTTGTGAGCCTTTTTTGTCAACTTGAGAAAGGTGATTTACCTCTCCTTTTATAGCCTGGTGCCTTGGAATAAGTCCAGATCTAGATCCAAATCTCGTGGATCTTATCTTGAGATGGCATCTTATCTTAACTTGAGGTGGCAGCATTGATTGATCCAATTCGTGACTTGGTGTTTTGGCTGATTTGCAGGCATTCGTCGACTGTAGTCCAAAATCAGTCAACTGGTACCAAGTCACAAATATTTCCCAGTCGGTATTTGAAGTGCCTTCTCAGGATTTACACTGATCGCTCAAGAATTCTACTAGCTGCTCGGGAGCGACTGTTTCTCCATCGCGACTGATTGCTCGAGAATTCCACTAGTCGCTTGGGAATTCTACTTGTTGCTCGGGAGCGATTGTTTCTCCATCGCGACTGTTTGCTCAGAAATTCCACTAGTCACTTGGGAATTCTACTTGTCACTCGAGAATTCTACTGGTTGCTCGGGAATGCACTTGTTGCTCGAGAATTACATTGGTTGCTCGGGAAATGCACTGATTACTTGGCAATATGATAGAAAGCATATAAAACAAAGTTAGCACAAGAACTATATATATATATATATATATATATATATATATATATATATATATATATATATATATATATATATATATAAGACAGTCCTGTACTGTCCGATCTCGACTTAGACCTTCCTCCGGAAGTCTTAGTCGGATCGACGCCTAAGGTTGCCCTCGTACGGAGGATACGTCCTTACCATCACTTCACACTGAGGTTTCTCGTTCAGAGATTCTCCTGGTGTCACCCGACCACAAAGGTTTCTCCTTTCGAGATTCTCCTGGTGTCACCCGACCACCGAGGTTTCTCGTCCCAAGATTCTCTTGGTGTTATTGACCACCAAGGTTTCTCGTCTGGAGATTCTTCGGTGTCATTGACCTTAGCAAAGTATAATACAATACCTGCACACTTAGCATAGCATATGAGATAACAAAATAACTTAACTTTGAATCTTTGCCATTATTAAAACCTAGGTTCGATTATCTGGTGCCCCTACACCACAAGCCCTTTGAGTTTCGAATACTCAACCAGTCGACTGATCCAAAGCCCTAGTCGACTAAAAACAATCTTCCAGATTATTTTAACCCACCAGTCGACTAAACCAAGTCCCAACCGTCTGGTAAACTTCAAAACTGAGATTTAACCCAAGTATGATCCCCTCATTCTTGATACTTACCCTTAGCCTAGACCTAAGCCTTCAAGTCACTTCCATCAGCCTCACGGCTTCAAGGTCCATCCGAGTCCTTCATGACTCCTTCACCTTTCGCGCTAGCCTTCAAGTGCTTCCATCAGCTTTGTCATGCCATCGAGTACCTTTAGCTTAAACCTAAGCCTTCAAGCCACTTCCATCAACCTCACGCCCTTGGTTCGAGTCCACAACTCCTCACAATTAGAGCTAGCTTTCAAGTGCTTCCATTGGCTTTGGCATGCTAACGAATCTACCTTTGCCAAGTCTCCAAACTTAGATTTTCGTCAACCAAAACTACACCCTTGGACTTTCCCCTTTTCTAAATATTCATATTTGGACTTTCCATTGCCAAGACTTCACCCTTGGACATTCCCTTGCTAAATCTCCATAGTTGGACTTTCCCTTGCCAAGACTTCACCCTTAGATTTTTTCTTTGCCAAGTCTCTATACTTGGAAATCTCCATTGCCAAGAATCCATTCTTGGACTTCCACTCGAGTCTCACTCGAGCTTGGTCAATCTTGACCTGAGGTTGATTGCTCCAACAATCTCCCTCATGACAATCTTCCTCAATACATATGTTAAACATATTGTTAAACTCATTGTCAAACACATTTCCAAACATCAAAACACTACTTGAGTCCCACTCGAGCTTGGTAAACATTGACCTAGCGTTGATTACACCAACAAGAAAGTCATCCTGCAAATACTTGCGAGTGTGGGGGTGTCTTACGAAAGTTTTGGTTCCTAATTCGAAAAGGATTAAAATATAACCAAAGAATGTTGATTGTATATTTATAGGATATGCATATAACTGCAGTGTTTGCCTTCCTAGTGTATGAGTCTCTAATATCGGAGATACATAAGAACTCGATAATTTAATTGAAAAATGCCTCGTTCTTCGAAGATGTGTTTCTGAATAAGTCCCAAGAGAAAGCAAGATCCTCAAAAAGGGCATTTGAAACACAAGATGAAGTGGACGAGAGTGAACCAGTGGAGGTAGAGCTTAGATGGAGTAAAAGAGCTCATGTAGAAAAATCCTTTGGATCATATTTTATCATTTTAATATTGAAAAGTGAACCACAATATTACTTAGAAACCTTAAGGTCTTCTGAGGGACCTCACGAGAAGGAAGCAATTACATCTGAGATTACTTCGATCTTGCAAAATCACACCTAGGAGCTAGAGGACTTTCCACATGGAAGTTAGTCATTAGGCTGTAAGTGAATTTTCAAGAGACAAATGAAATTAGATGACACAATAGATAAGTACAAGGCTAGATTGGTAATTAAGAGTTACCGATAATGTGAAGGTCTTGACTATTTTGATACATATACTCCGGTATCAAGAATAACCTTCATCAGAGTGTTACTAGTGATTGTCACTTTATTAAATATGGAAGTACATCAAATGGATGTAAAAACTTCTTTTCTAAATGAGAATTTAGAAGAGGAAATCTACATTGAGCAACTTGAAGAGTTTTCTATTTTAGGGCAGGAAAATAAGGTCTGTAGATTGGTCAAGTCATTGTTTGGCTTGAAACAAACTCCAAAGCAATGACATGAAAAAATTTGACAATGTCATGATAGATAATGGATTTAAAATCAATGAAAGTGATAAATATGTTTATAAAAAAGACACAGAAGATGACTTTGTCATCTTATATTTTTATGCAGATAACATACTTATCATTGGAAACAATGATAAAATAATTAAATTCATTAAGAAAATGTTGAACTCGAGATTCAACATAAAAGTACATGGATCTTGCTGATGTGATTCTAGGAATTAAAATTTTTAGAACACCAAAAGAACTTATTTTGAGTCAGCCTCATTATGTGGACAAGATAATTGAAAGATTCAACAAAGGAGACACTACGTTGACTTAAACTCCGATAGATGCAAGTCAACATCTATTGTAAAATTGAAGAGTGAGTATCTCTCAGGTAGAGTACTCCAAAGTAATTGGAAGTTTGATGTACTTGATGAGTTATAGATGACCAGACTTGGCCTATGTAGTGAGTAAATTGAGTCAATTCATGAGTAATCCTGGTGTTGAACACTGGAAAGGGATAACTAGAGTACCAAGGTATTTACGGTATACTCGTGATTATGGACTGCACTATACAAAATATCCAGCTATGATCAAAGAATACAATGATGCAAATTAGATATCTAAAGTGAAAGACTTGAAGTCAATGAGTGAATATTTATTCACTTTAGGTGGTGCAACCATATCATGGAAATCTTTTAAGCAGACCATAATATCTAGATCTACAATGGAGTCTGAGTTTATAGCCTTTGACAAGTGTGGTGAAGATATTGAATGGTTACGACAATTCTTAGAAGATGTTTCGAGATGGCCGAAACCTGTGTCGACAATTTGCATACATTGTGACAGTTAGTCAATGATTGGATGGGCACAATACCATCTATATAATGGTAAGTCTAGACATATGCATCGTAGACATAACACCATTAAGCAATTACTCTCAATGGGAATTATCATTGTCGACTATATAAAGTCAAAAGATAATTTAGTGGATCTGCTAATCAAAGGGTTAACCAGATCCTCCTCGAGTGTTGAACACTCAAGACCAGTTGACTGGTACACCTCAAGTATGAATAATTCATATTTATAAACACACCCTAAGCCTAAACTAAACCTTCTAGCTTCTCCATCAGCCTTGCGACTCTAGGATCCCTTCGAGTCCACGACTCTTTCATCCTTACACTTGCCTTCAAAAGCTTCATTTGGTTTCATCATGCTTTAGATTCCTCCTTTGCCAAGGTTAGCTTGGACTTTATGCTGCCAAGACTACATGCTTGGACTTATGTTGCCAAGACTAACCCTTGGACTTTCTTGCCAAGATCACCTTGGACTTATGCCGCCAAGACTACATGCTTGGACTTATGTCATCAAGTCCACATTCTTGAACTTCTCTTGCCAAGGCCTCACCCTTGGACTTTCCTTGCCAAGTCTTCACACTTGGACTTTCCTTGCCAAGATTCACACTTAGACTTTTCTGCAACTCAACCATCCATGTTAGATCACAAATATTGCCTAACTATAAATGATTATCGAAACATCAAAATACATTAATTGTCACGCCCCGAGAGTATGCCGTGTCGAAAAGTAAACGGACGGCATCTCCCCTGTACGTGTGATAACTGTCATTTTGTTGTATTATTTCAGTCCTTAATATCACTGTTTTTATCCTCTCGAGTGATTTATTATTGATTATTATCATGTTTTATGATTTGGATATATTTTTGGATCTTATTATAAATTCTCCTAATTTTTGGACTTATATGCAAATTTTATCTTTGTTTGTAAGAGATCGAGATGAGCCACTAGACTAGACTCAAAGTGGATCAAATATGGCTTCATCTGGGATCATAATGAACATTTCAAGATGATTTAATTTGAGCCCTTCATCCAGATTAGAAGGCAAATAAAATCAAGGGTTCAGATCTGAGCATTATGAACCGTCCGAGGAAAGTGATTGATTCTGAGCCATCCATCTGGATCTGGAGCGATCCGGCCCGTACATTAAGATCTACACGTCTTGGTCGTTCATCCGGACCATTGGATCGTGATTATACCTTCAGACGGATCAGATCCGTCCATTTCAAATCAGACTGATTTCAGCCGTTGGATGGAGCAGCTTAATTAAGCAATTAATATATCCATCAAACCCTAGCTTGTTTGGACGGCTGGGATCAGATGAGGCTCAAATCGGACGGCTGGGAGAAAATCACTAAAACCTTACCTATCTTCCCAAAATCGGCAAAATCGGTAGAATAAGCAGCGACAGAAACTTCATGAGAGCGGCGTCTTCTTCCTCGCGAGCGACGCGGTGGCTTATTCCGCTTCCGTGCGAGCGACGGTGAGATTGCACAGGCAGCCGACGGCGACGCGCAGAAGGAGGTCCTTCCATATCGCGCGACACAGAACAACAGCGGGCGGCGTCGTCTTCCTCTCGCGAGCGCGGCGACAGCTCCACATAGCACTCCGGCGTCCATTCCAGCAATCCCAGGTTCTTCCCCAATCCATTCCACTAGGCGTCCTCTCCTTCTCTTCGGTCCGGCGGAGCTCGCAGCAGCATTTGGGCGGCGGCACTCCATCGACTGAGCAGTGGAATTAACCTATCCTCACCGGCGATCTTCAGAGCCCTCACTGGCGGAGCTTAGCTACCCTAGTGGGACGTGGTCACGCGAAGCTAGGGGTGACTTGCTACTGTCAGGATCCCGCAGAATCTTTTCCCAGCTCCAGCTCCAGCATTACTTCCAACTCTGGGCGGTCTTCAACAGCAGCTGGTGATGATGATTATCAGTTCACAGATCCGATTCCATCCACATTGACTGCTCGTGGTCACAGCAGTCCCGCATCCATCATCGGAGATGTGAACTACCGCATCGATCCAACTCTCGTCGGAATCCGACAAGAGATCCGCATCCTAAGACCCTTGGAGTGTTCGGTATTGTCGTAGGTCACCGGAGAGGGTGGTACCTTTCCGGTGTTTGTGGATGACTGTGTTTACTTTATTGATTTACTGTTGATTCAGTATTGTGTTTGTTATTGTTTTATTGTGTTACCTTGTTACTTTGTGTGGTTTCAGTTTGTGATTTCAGTTATGGTTCATACTGTGTTTTCATTTGTATTTACACTTGTGTTTTCCTTCGTATTTGCACTTGTGTTTTCATTTGTGTTGTCACTGGTGTTATTACATTGTGTTTGCATTAGTGTTTTCAATTGTGTTTTCGCTAGTGTTTTTAATATGTGTTTTCACCAGTGGCCTTGAACTGTGTTTTTACTAGTGTTTGTAATTTGTGTTTTCACTAGTATTTTACTTTGTATTTTAATCTGCGGTTTACCTTGTATTTTATTCTGTATTCTAACTTGTGTTTAATTCGAGTCATAGTTAGAGTTTTATTTGTGTTATGCTTTAGTTGTTAGGTTAGTTTCATTTACATTTGGCCAGTGCACCGTATAGTGACAGTGCGGTGCTTGGTTGAATTACTTTCGTTTATTGCATTTCGTTTATTACAGTTTTTAGTGACTGTTTGACTACTGTGTCGTATAGTGATAGTGCGGTGCATGGTTGAATGGTTCTCATTTGTTTGATCAGTGTACCGTATAGTGACAGTGCGGTGCTTGGTCGATTTCTTTTCTGTCTGTTAGTTTAGTTTTTCAGTGATTGTTTGATCACTGTGTCGTATAGTGATAGTGCGGTGCTTGGTTGAATTGTTCACATTTATTTGATCATTGTACCGTATAGTGACAGTGCGGTGCATGATCACTTACTTTTGCGCATTAGGATAGTTGCTTGTTACTTGTTATTTGGTAGTTAGATTTACTTTTTTTGATTTTGCATTTTAATTATTTTGATAAATTGTGAAAACCCCCAGTGTTTACTTCTTTTTAAAAACAAACGTCCAGCCATTAGGTTCGTTGGGAGATGACCCGAGTCAGTCCTATACTGCATTAGTGTAGTTAGGGGGTTCGATAAATAATTTTGGAACGGTATTGCGACAATTAAAATTACGTTCTATCAAATTTTGGCGTCGTTGCCAGGGAACTTTAATAGGTTCATTTGTCTTTAAATTGTAGTTTGTTTGTTTGTTTTCTTTTTCTTTTGTTATTATTGTCTTTCTTATTATCTATATTTGTTTCTCATTGTATTTGTTTGTGTGGATGACTAGGTCTTCAGGCGATAATCTATTTGAGTTTTATGCAGCAGTTTTTCTCTTCCCTCAGAGGCCCAGCCTAGGAAAGGGGTTGTTGAAGAAAAAGCTAGGGAATTCCAAGAGCTAGCAGATTCCCAAGTATGCCGAGTTTTTTTTTTAAAGATCTGTGTGTTCACGAGAAGTTGTACTCTTTCTATGGAGGTAGGAGATACTGTGGTTCAGTTCAGTATTTTAGACTCTATGAGGTACCCGATGGAGGATTATTCTATTCTTAGCGTGGTTATAGCTGATGAGTTGGACTGCATGAACTTTATTTCTTAGTCTGTTTTTTATTTGGATATCTCTGCACCTTCTACATTTTGTTGTGATTTTATTGATTCTGATGTTGATAATGATTTATTGTTAGGACCTATCTGTGGGCCCTTTTATGTAGATAGGGATATGGAATGTGTAGGGGTTGCCCCAAGGATCACTTCCATCAAATGTTTGTGAGAAATGTTATTTCATGGTTGAGCATGGGATAGTCTTAGGTTATATTATCTCTGTGTATGGTATTGAAGTAGATCCTGCTAAAATTCATGTTATATCTTCTTTATCTTACCCCGCTTCTGTGCAGAAAGTTTGTGCTTTTCTAGGTCATGCAGGTTTCTATAGACTTTTTATCAGAGACTTCAGTAAGATTGCCCTACCCTTGACCACTTTATTGCAGAAGGAGGTGGTATTTCAATTTGATCAGGATTGTGAGGGAGATCGAGTCCACCCCCATAGCAGACTCTTTTCCAGATGAGCAATTTTTTCACTTGTAGGGGAAGACACCATGGTATGCATATCTTGCTATTTATTTAGTTGTCGTGTTGTACCTTCGCATTTTACTCATGCACAAGTCCAAAAATTGAAAAGTGATGCTAAGTATTATGTATGGGATGATCTTTATCATTGAAAATTTTGTAGTGATCAGATTATTAGATGATGTGGACTTGATTATGAGTTTCATTTCATATGTACTTACTTTTTGTTATTCTCTGGCTTGTGGGGGGTATTTTGGACCCCAAAGAACTGCTAGGAAAGTTTTAGAGTCTGGTTTGTATTGGCCACCCTATTTCATGATGCCTCTGAATTTTATAAGTCTTGTGAGCGATGTCAACAAACAGGGAACATAGGACGTAGAAATGAAATGCCTCAAAAAATTTTGTTATTCTGTGAGATTTTCGATATTTAGGGTATTGATTTTATAGGTCCGTGTCCTCTATCTTTTGGATTTTCATATATTCTGTTGGCATATGATTATATTTCTAAATGGGTGGAGGCCATCCCCACCAGGACTGATGATTCTCTAGTTGTTGTGGATTTTGTTAGGTCTCACATATTTTGCAGATTTGGAGTTTCCAAGGCGATCATTAGCGATCAAGGGTCTCACTTTTGCAACAGACTCATGAAGTGTCGAGCAAAGAGATCAAGTCTATTCTAGAGAATACAATGGGGCTAGACATGATGATGCTTTTTCTCCAACATGAAAGGGGAGTGTGTTCTTTTATTTACTACATTTATTTTCTTCCTTTCATGTTCGGAATAATTTGTGTGGTTGATTGCTTGTTTGCCTGTTTACCTAGGTTTAGTGTTGTTGTTGAGTCAAATAATATTCCCTATGCATGCCTTAGTATCATTTCAGAGGTGGTAAAAATTAGTTAAGTTTGATCATTAAATTGTGGGTTTTTGTGTATGATAGGAGACTTCACCTGCATGCAATCACTTGTTATGATGGTGAACTTTTTATTGATAGACTAAGCTTGATTTTGATTCACCTAGTGAGGTTGCAAGCCATTCTTATCATCTACCCACTTTTGTGTGATAACACATGTGATTCTTGTTACTCTAGAACTTGCTTTAAGTCTTTTCAAAATTGCAGTAACATTTACTTGCATGAATATGATGAAGGATTTCATTCTTGGATTCTTTTCCTGACTTAGTTTGATTGTCTAATCCACTTGATACTTCCATCTTCCATGTCTTACTTGTCTCATCTCTTCATTTTCTATCCATTGTCTTTGTATCTTTGTGGATTATCTTTTGTATATCTATTGTTTTCCATGTTGGAGGAATAGTTTGATGGGTTGTATTATCCGAGACGGACAAAATTTTTAAGTGTGGGGGAGGAGCTATATTATTTGTGTTGGAAACATGATATGGAAGGCATGATTTTCAGAGGTCATTGGTCCTGAGATATATTTGTCTGTGATTAGTACTTGAGTTTCTGCACAAAAAAAAAAGAAAAAAATGGCACCATTGATGTTTCTTTTGTAAAAAAAAAATAAGGTGCAATGGTAATGTGGGCAAATGGAATTGCAATGTGTTGGATAGAGCCATTTGATCCTGAATCCAGTTCTGAAAGTTTCCAATTGTCCTAGCCTCTTCCTATATTGCTGGTTACTGGGCATTTCACAGAGCAACTCATCAGGTTTATTTCTCCAATTCTTCTATTGTTCCCTATTCATTGTACCTTTGTCTTGTACTTCTCTTTGTATACTTTATCTGCAGTCTACTTTTGATCTCATTCTGATTCTTGATAAATCCTTTTGATTCATGTATGAGATGTATTGATAGCAGTAGAGAAGTATATGATAAGCAAGCATATGGTAGTACAAAATTGCATGTTGTTTTGAGAGTACCCCACTCCTACGTTATTATGTGAGCATCAGTGCATTTATCCATTTTGGGAGGTTTTGTATCAGGCTTAGTTTATTTGATTTGACTGTAAATCATCATACATGTTGATTATTGTAGGAGTTGGATCTTTTGACTACCCTAGATCCGGACCTATTTGGTGATCCTAAGTAACTTATTTTTTCTATCTCTGAATTATTGATTTGGGTATTGTTTAGGAAATGAGTGATTGAGTCAGACTTTCTTTATTTTTATTATTGCTCGGGACGTGCAAGAATAAGTGTGGGGAGTTGATAACTGTCATTTTATTGTATTATTTCGGTCCTTAATATCACTGTTTTTATCCTCTCAAGTGATTTATTATTGATTATTATCATGTTTTATGAGTTGGATATATTTTTGGATCTTATTGTAAATTCTCCTAATTTTTGGACTTATATGCAAATTTTATCTTTGTTTGTAGGAGATCGAGATGAGCCACTGGACTAGACTCAAAATGGATCAAATATGGCTTCATCTGGGGTCATAATGGACATTTCAAGACGATTTAATCTAAGCCCTTCATCCAGATTAGAAGGCAAATGAAATCAAGGGTTCAGATTTGAGCATTATGAACCGTCCAAGGAAAGTGATTGATTCTGAGCCATCCATCTGGATCTGGAGCGATCCGACCTGTACATTAAGATCTACACGTCTTGGTCGTTCATCCGGACTGTTGGATCGTGATTATACCTTCAGACGGATCAGATCCGTCCATTTCAAATCAGACTGATTTCAGCCGTTGGATGGAGCAGCTTAATTAAGCAATTAATATATCCATCAAACCCTAGCTTGTTTGGACGGCTGGGATCAGATGAGGCTCAAATCGGACGGCTGGGAGAAAATCACTAAAACCTTACCTATCTTCCCAAAATCGGCAGAATCAGCAGCGACAAAAACTTCACGAGAGCGGCGTCTTCTTCCTCGCGAGCGACGCGGTGGCTTCTTCCGCTTCCGTGCGAGCGGCGGCGGGATTGCACAGGCAGCCGGCGGCGATGCACAGAAGGAGGTCCTTCCATATCGCGCGACACAGAACAGCAGTGGGCGGCGTCGTCTTCCTCTCGCGAGTGCGGCGACAGCTCCACACAACACTCCGGCGTCCATTCCAGCAATCCCAGGTTCTTCCCCAGTCCATTCCACCAGGCGTCCTCTCCTTCTCTTCGATCCGGCGGAGCTCGCAGCAGCATTTGGGCGGTGACACTCCATCGACTGAGCAGTGGAATTTGCTTGTCCTCACCGGCGATCTTCAGAGCCCTCACTGGCGGAGCTGAGCTACCCTAGTGGGGCGTGGTCACGCGAAGCTAGGGGTGACTTGCTACTGTCGGGATCCCGCAGAATCTTTTCCCAGCTCCAGCGGCAGCGTTACTTCCAACTCTGGGCGGACTTCAACAGTAGATGGTGACGACGATTATCAGTTCATAGATCTGATTCCATCCACATTGACTGCTCGTGGTCACGGCAGTCCCGCATCCATCATCGGAGCTGTGAACTACCGTATCGATCCAACTCTCATCGGAATCCGACAAGAGATCCGCATCCTGAGACCCTTGGAGTGTTCGGTATTGTCGTAGGTCACCGGAGAGGGTGGTACCTTTCCGGTGTTTGTGGATGATTGTGTTTACTTTATTGATTTACTGTTGATTCAGTATTGTGTTTGTTATTGTTTTATTATGTTACCTTGTTACTTTGTGTGATTTCAGTTATGGTTCATACTGTGTTTTCATTTGTATTTTCACTTGTATTTTCCTTTGTATTTGCACTTGTGTTTTCATTTGTGTTGTCACTGGTGTTATTACATTGTGTTTGCATTAGTGTTTTCAATTGTGTTTTCGCTAGTGTTTTTAATATGTGCTTTCACCAGTGGCCTTGAACTGTGTTTTTACTAGTGTTTGTAATCTATGTTTTCACTAGTATTTTACTTTATATTTTAATCTGCGGTTTACCTTGTATTTTATTCTGTATTCTAACTTGTGTTTAATTCGAATCGTAGTTAGAGTTTTATTTGTGTTATGCTTTAGTTGTTAGGTTAGTTTCATTTACATTTGGCCAGTGCACCGTATAGTGACAGTGCGGTGCTTGGTTGAATTGTTTTCGTTTATTGCATTTCATTTATTGCAGTTTTTAGTGACTATTTGACTACTGTGACGTATAGTGACAGTGCGGTGCATAGTTGAATGGTTCACATTTATTTGATCAGTGTACCGTATAGTGACAGTGCGGTGCTTGGTCGATTTCTTTTCTGTCTGTTAGTTTAGTTTTTCAGTGACTGTTTGATCATTGTGTCGTATAGTGACAGTGCGGTGCTTGGTTGAATTGTTCACATTTGTTTGATCATTGTACCGTATAGTGAAAGTGCGGTGCGTGATCACTTACTTTTGTGCATTAGGATAGTTGCTTGTTACTTGTTATTTGGTAGTTAGATTTACTTCTTGCATGTTTAATTCTCATGTTTGCTTTTGATTTTGCATTTTAATTGTTTTGATAAATTATGAAAACCCTCAGTGTTTACTTCTGTTTAAAAACAAACGTCCAGCCATTAGGTTCATTGGGAGATGACCCGAGTCAGTCTTATACTGCATTAGTGTAGTTAGGGGGTTCGGTAAATAATTTTGGAACGGTATTGCGACAATTAAAATTACGTTCTATCAACGTGGCAACATTTCGGGTTAATATAAGGCCCGTAGGCCACAACAACAACAACATATAAATATGCAAACAAACCACAATAATATAACAACTAACTACAACAAATACACAGTGGAAACATAAAACAACCACATCACAACTACATACAATGCATACCGGTATGACTGACACATCACAACATAACAGAATAGCGACAAAATCCGAATCCACAAGTCCACAACACAGTACATCACGAAAACTCCAAATAATAACACAACGTACGGAAAGCCCAAAACAAACACGGGAGCCTCGGAGGTGAGATGAGATGTCATCCAGCGGTGCTCCAAGCCATCACGAAGACTTCTACGTGTTACCTGGGCTACAGAAAAAACCCAGGGTCCGTGGTGGTGAGTATAACTAAGCAGGTAATAGTGAAAACATGTATATATCAAATATCACATGTAATTCAACAACATAACATAGTACAACAGGTATACCAGCACAGTATATAAATACATGCATATACCGTCTAACTAAATAAACAATGTATAACACAGACATACATAAAAGTCTGCTACGCTACTCTGATCCAACCTGAGCATATATCCAACATATATAATAGGAAGAGTAATACTAACTCACAATGTACTCATGATATAGGTCAAGGTATCTAATGGCCTGTCCAACAAATATACAAGTATCCGACATAACCGTATAACAGATGCAAGAAGAATGCATGAATATGATGTACAACCAAATGCAGCAAGCATAGTACAATCAAATGCAACATCACAATAAGCATATATATATATAGACTACATCTATATATATATTAATCACAACCATCTATCTATATATATACATGCATATATGTATATATATGGTAATATGCAAAGCGCCATAAGATACGACAATGCAGTATGCATGGTCATGCCTGTGCACCCCTACTCGCTACCACGACCCCAGTGTGGCCTAGGTGGCACGACATGACAACTGTCCCAACTTAACACCAACCAACGCTCTAGAGTGGCCAAGTGGGCAGTATGATCAAGTAGAATATGAGCGTAAAGAGCTCGCTGCACAACGGGGGTCCCTACTGCTGGCCACTCCGACTGACACTACTAATGAGTGGTCGAGTGTCATGCACCCAAGACAACTGCACACAACTCCAACTATCACCGTCTATAGTGGTAGAGTGCAGCACAACAAATGCTCTTCCCTCACACCAGTTACTCCTCAGGGAGTAACCTAGGAGGCAAGATGACTGACAACTCTCTCAACCCCAAGGGAGACTATGTCGTCAGAATGCATGCAAATGACATGAATGTACTGTCACATGTACAGACATCTACCACAAACTCTCTGTTCAATAAAGAGTCATACCATCTGATCAATACACTCTCTATCCTGTAGAGAGTCGTACCCAATTGATCGATGGACTCTCTATCCTGTAGAGAGTCGTACTCAACTGATCATAACTCTCTATCCAATAAAGAGTCGTACTCGACTAATCATATCAAGCTGGGACCACCGGTCCGTAGTGACACACTAATCGTCCTTCACTTAACCATTACACAACACATGATTGCTAATAAGTATGCAACATACGGGTATTGGAATAAATCCTATCTTTAGGGCATTACCTACCCACGGTTGACCTTTTTGCCAATTTATAAATTGGGTCATCACCCGTACTCTAACATCTACACCCTACTAAACATCTAGGCCTATTTACATCACATCTATAACCCTAAATCATAATAAAGGAAATGTGATATCAACCTTTGAGTAAATATAGCCAACGACAAGTATCAAGCATAAGATAAATAAGAACAGGGTCAAGATAATATGAACACCTAACATGCTCATATCTACGACTAAATCTAAATGCAATTACATCTACCTGACCAAGGTAGGAAATTACCCACCTAATATATATATATATATAGAACACCAATTGTCTTCGCATCCCATAGATAATCTAGAGTCAAGGTCCCAGTTCTAAATCCATGGCACCAGCTTCTTGATCCAAGTTTCTGAAATTTCACCACAATCCATATAGTAGATATCATCCAGTATTCATAACCACCAGATCAGCTGTAACAACAATATGCATCCATAAACATCTAGATTTGGACTTACCATACTTAGCCTCACTTGCACCACTCGATCTAATTCAAGGTATCGGATTTAAGTCCAAATAGCCAAATTGGAAGCAATCTTAGAACCCAAATCGTCTTCTCCAGCAGCTTGCTAAGTATCGCCAACATCGATCATTGCAACCTATCCAAACATCACAAATCCTACCAAATTTGATACTTCTCAAAATTACAATTCCATTACAAAAAAAGGGTGAAGGATTTACCCTAGATTGATAATGTAGGTGGCTGCCAGGAGTCGAACAGCTGTAACAGCCTTGGAGATGACCGTGGATCACTGATTTGGAGCTGTTTATAGATCTTACATTCCTTGTCATAATCAGTCTTTGTCATTCGAATGAAAGGGTTTTCATCGAGGCAGAACTCGCAGATGAAGGGGGAATTCGGAACGCTCCCACCTGTCAGCCTGCGCGCCCCTCAACAACTGGTGCACCATAGTAGATCAAGCGGACAATTAGGACAAACAAAGATAGACACTTTGCAACTCTACCGATCCTATCTGATCTCGCCTGCTGACGAGCTGCAACCCTAGGAGCATCTCTTCTCCTGCTGGATGCAAGGAACTAAGAAGGTTAACAGCCAAGAGACCTCGACTTCGGCAACGAACTGAAAATGGTGCTACCGGTGTGACGCCGAAGAAATCGGGAAGGTTGAAGGCAGCACAATCGGGAGATAAACAAAAGGAATCGACGACTCCATCACCAAAGCTAGACTCACGGCGACAGCGGCAGCGATGTGGCGACGGTGACTGGCGTGGCGACTGGCTTAGGGCGTTGACGATCGAAGAGGAGCTCGTGGCAGCAACGGCAGTGGTGTGGCGACGGCAACTAGTATGGCGACTGGCTTAGGGTGTTGGCGATCGAAGAGGAGCTCGCGGCGTGGCCTGCGCGTGAGGGAGAAGGCGGCGGTGGAGATGGAGAGGAATCGCGAGGAAGAAAGGAACTCGCGTGAAAAAGAATCAGGATCGAGAAAAGGAAACGGCGAAAATCGAAAGGGAGAAGGGGAAAGGTTGCGTCGGGAGAAAATAACCGTCCAACATTTATAACATAGGTTAATTAAACCTATTAATTTCCTCAATAGCAGCTGACCCAAACAGGCTATACAAAAGCTTATCCGTTTTATCCCCATGAAATATCCATAAAACTTCCATTTAAATTCAGAAAAATTTCTAAAATTTTTTGAAAATTCTACAAGATAATTTCTTAATTAACAAGGGTATTTATTAATATTGTTTTTTTTCGGTATCTTACATTCTCCCCCACTAATAAAAATTTGGTCTCTAAATTTCGTACTTAAATGTAAGAACTAATACAAGAAATATCCGTAATGATCACATACCACAAGTGACTAGATGAGGGTACTGAGCTCGGATAGTATCTTCTAGCTCCCACATAGCCTCCTCATCGGTATGATACTGTCATCTAACCTTTACGAGTCGGATGGTTTTATTCCACAACCGACATTCCTTGCGACCAAGAATTCACACTGGAATCTCTTCATAGGTCGCATTAGACTGAAGTAGAATCAGAACCTCTTTCAGAACATGATCTGAACGCGGAACGTATTTCTTCAGCATAGAAACATTAAATACGTTATGAACACCCGCAAGTGTCGGAGGTAAAGCCAACCGGTAAGCTATACCCCCAATCCGCTCCAATATCTCAAATGGATCAATATAGTGTGGAGCAAATTTTCCATTCAACCCAAATCGTTTCACCCTTTTTGTAGGTGAAACACGCAGAAATACCTATTCCCCAACTGAGAACTCCAAAGGCCTTCACCTCCAGTGCGCATAACTCTTTTGTCAATCCTGTGCCTCTAATAACCATCATCTGATGACGTGCACCAACTCTGCATCATGTTGGATACTCGGTGGCCCCAATAGCTATCGTTCCCCGACTTCCTCCCTCAACACGGGAGATCTACAGAGTCTACCGTATAGGGCCTCAGAAGGGAGTCATCTGAATATAAGAGTGGTAGCTGTTATTACAGGTAAATTCCACTAAAGGAATGTGATCCTCCCAACTACCTCCATAATCCATGACACAAGATCTTAATAGATCCTCCAATGTTTGAATTGTACGCTCAGACAGTCCATCAGTCTGCGGATGAAATGTTGTACTGAGTCGAATCTCTGTGCCCATAGTCTGATGCAGACTCTGTCAAAATCACAAGGTAAAACGCGGGTCTCTATCAGATATAGTACTCAAAAGTACCCCATGCAATCTGATAATCTTTGGCAATGCAACTCTGCCGGATGATCCAACGAGTATGACCCACGAATAAAAAGGAAGTGAGCTGGTTTGGTTAGTCGATCCATGATCACCCAAATCGCATCATGTCCTTTACGGATTCTAGGCAATCCTGTAATGAAATCAATAGTGATATGCTCCCACTTCCATTTTGAAAATCAAAATTTTTTGGAGCAATCAGCGGTTTCTGATGTTCAGTCTTCACCTCTTGGCATACTAAACATCGATCAGCAACATCTGCTACATCTCTCTTTATATCGTTCCACCAGTATAGACATTTCAAATCTCGATACATCCGAGTACCATCAGGGTGAATAGAAAATCTCTAATGATGTGCTTCCTGTAGCAACTCTTCCTTCACTGGATGCGTGTCCGGAACACACTATCCTTATTAGAGACGGAAAATTATCTTCTCAAAAGAGAAGTCCATCAACCGTCCAAAATTCACTCCACCACACACTCTGTAAGTGTATGGGAGACTATAGCGATTAATCTCACTTATTACAACTGTTTGCATACCAACAACTCTATAGTAGCTACCCAGTAGCTAGTTAAAACTCCATGAGCACTTCTGCTCCATATCACTACAAATCCAAATAATAACTACTAAAGCCACATCATGTATATGACAGCCTATCTCGTAGTTTTTTAATTGTCGTAAGCATAAGGTACGCCTCATTCAACTGCATCGGAATCGTTCCTATCCCTGAAATGATGCATTTGCATACAACATCCTTTTATCCACCCCGGAATGATTAACTAATACTCGTGTAAAAGTTAACCGCCGTCTAGGTCCTGTAACTGGTTTAACTAGCTTCCAACTAAATGATTTACATCATCACCCTTGTCAAACAAGTACGTGGTATAGTAATGCTAAAACATTCTATCCACAGCTACAGTATTAACCAAAACATACAAAGAAAACCACCATCTACGGTGGTCGAGTGTGCAACTCCAACTACCACAATCAACAGTGGCCAGGTTACGCAACTCCAACAACCACAAACTGATCCAATTGTGTCCAGGATACACGATCTCAAATCCAGTGGCGACTAAATCATTAATTAGTCTAACAATTTAATCAAAACTCATAAAATTCATACCAAGTATGAAATTATCATCTCTACACACCTGCATCCCCTTTACTCTAAGCTGATGATATATATTAATCATCACAACAATACTGATAATTGTATGACACCATATCACTACAATATCAACACTCCAGTCATAAGTCAATTTCTAGAGTATACACAGGTGTTATTGGCTAATCTAAATAGACCATTCATCCTTAACGAAGGATATTTACTTTTAACAACTATCGCATTCCATCATCGATAATCGATGCATAATCTCAAAGGTTCATCTCTCTTTCAACAAAGAGTTCTGGATCCTTCTCAAGGAGAAATACTGGGATAGATAAATATCCCTTCCAACATTTCCTATAATCGCAACTCACGTTCTTCCAATTTCTATAGTATTTAGCAACACTGATACCAACAACACTATCATCCGGTATGTGATATTCGATACCAGAACTATTTTCCGCAATCATTTCGTTCGCCTACTCCACTTGCCTATGCAACGATAAGCCTTGGACTTCATCCGAAACTACATCCGAATACTCTTGGATTATTCGCACCTCTTAGATACATAATTATACCATACTCTCAACAATTTGACCATCCGTAAGGATATGTCTACAGTAAAAGTATGTCTATCAAAGTCTAAGGGCATCCCTTGACTTCTTAATTGTTGGTCCACATCTCACCTGACGGTAGAGATACCACCGACCCACAAGTCGATGTAAAGGACCCTTCTAATCCAACTAAGAATGTTCTAGACAAAGATACATATAATACAAGCATATCTCAATATATTAATCTTGAGGGTAAACTAAAGTAATACCCTGAACAATCAATTATCTATCGATCCGATCCAAGGCTCCCCGTAGGTCTCAGCCTTTCTCCGAAGAGAACAAGATCATATTCAACAGTCCACGACAAAGCGGTTGCATTTCTGTGACGAATGGCCCGAGAATTTTCCTAGATCATTTGATCCCATCACTTAATCCTTTTAGATGCAACTGTAAATTACTGAATAGATACGACCATCGTCGTATACTCTCTCCTCTGTACAAAGAAAATCACATCTGGGGGTAACTGTTGTTGTCTGCATGAGTCTTCTGTGATGTCTTTTGCTGATGTTGCTTCTGTGCTGATCTCTGCTGAAGGGTAGTATCAAGGAACTCCAACCACGCCTGAGGTAGTAGGTCACTGCTGATGAGATAACCCAATCTTCGATGCTAATCTCCGCTGTTGAGATGGTGCATCATCCTCCTGGAACACCATTGCTAGTCTTCAACTGAGTCTTCAAAATACAACTCCTCAATCTGTACTGGTTGCTTACAATAGCAACATATGAACTGATCCAACGGATTTTCTGACTTCACGTGTCTTTGTGATCTGCACCACACACACATAATCCCTTCAGAGTCTTTGTTCTAATTTTGCTGATGTGCACGAGAACATCCTGATGATCTGCAATTGGTTTTCTAAAATCGGAAAATAGCTCAAGGCATATGACTCCAATCTTGCTCCTTTTATCCAACAGTCAGAGACTTCTGAATCTAATAAGATGACCTGCAATAACTGCTTATCGGTCTCCAACTCTTAAACATTTGTACGAAGTCATTTCTAAACTCCTGACTCAATCCAACATCTTCCGGCAGGATCTGGTAGAAGATCCCGACATCCTAATCTAACTATAAGCTAATAACTCTGGGTGGCTTAAATCATCCATTCCCCTTCTTGAGCTATTAGGTGAGCGTAAACTCTGCAAGTCCAATGACTCTGCATGGCATTCCCGTTATCGACGATCACCCTACTTGAAACTCGAGAATTTCCTACAATGTGTCACAGAAAGTGACGCGGGTAAATACTCTCTCTCAACATCACTAACCATGATCAAGTGATATATATTCCCCTAAAAGTTACTTTCTGCATTTACCACCAAATACCGACTTGATCCCGAAAATGGTATGCAAATAACTCTACTTTCTCTGTATAACACGAGTTAAGTACTCAAAAGTACCCTCAAAGTTATACAACCCAGTACGAACAGCTCAGGGATCAAAATCCCTATGAAACACCGTAACCTAGCCTTCTGCTATCTGCATCAACAATAGCCAATTTGTCTTGTCCATTACCTAACAGGTAATGATCTGACTAGCATAATTAGTTAAAATCTCTAAGACTGTAGTCTCTGATTTTTCATAAGAAATGTGACAACTTGACCCCTGTTTTCCGACTCGGTATCAGTCGGCTCTCAAAGGTAAATCACCTTTTCGACACAGGTTCAAGACTCACAGACTCAACAGGTCATTCCCGTGGTCAACTCATACCACGGTTACGAACAATAACCAAAACCCTACAGGTTATTTCCTATTATAAGCATCTAAATGCATAGCCAACAAAACCAGAAGTATAAACCCTAACGACAACTCTGGTTGGTCGCCACGATGGACGACTTCTACTACAAGTATGCACAGGTGTCTTAACTCTAACTGTATACACCTGTTGAGCAAATTTAGATAAATATCTACTAAACTATAAGTTATCAGGAATTCTTACCTCGTGCTGCTTGGAGCTCAGGCCGTTGTCAATCTCATCTCAGAAAACCAAAATCGAATAAATCGACTCCCGAGAATCCAAGACTCGACACCAAAACAATATTGTATGGCATCGCAGAACCTAGGGCTCTGATAGCACTAAAGTTGTCATGCCCCAAGAGTATGTCGTGCCGAAAAGCAAACGGACGACATCTCCCCTATACGTTGCAACATTTCGGGTTAATACAAGACCCGTAGGCCACAACAACAACAACATATAAATATGTAAACAAACCACAACAACATAACAACTAACTACAACAAATACACAGCGGAAACATAAAACAACCACATCACAACTACATATAGTGCATACCGGTATGACTGACACATCACAACATAACGGAATAGTGACAAAATCCGAATCCACAAGTCCACAACACAGTACATCACGAAAACTCCAAATAATAACACAACATACGAAAAGCCCAAAACAAACACGGGAGCCTCGGAGGTGAGATGAGATGTCAGCCAACGGTGCTCCAAGCCATCACGAAGACTTCTACCCGTTACCTGGGCGACAGAAAAAACTCAGGGTCCGTGGTGGTGAGTATAACTCAGTAGGTAATAGTGAAAACATCGAATATCTATTGATTGCCTTTTAAATTATATTTGTGATTTATGTTAGCTAGATCAATGAAAGGTTACTTCTTGGTTCTATTTCTACCGTACGTAGTCGATATAAGGGTGGAAGTCTCTTATATTGAAATCTAGGAGAATCAAGGAGGAACCGAACGATCATCCTCGCTCCCATCACCGTAGAAAATAAATATGAAAGAGTAAGACATGAAATATGGTCCACCTGTTCATAGGGATCCATAGGACATCTTAGAACTCCATGAACTTACTCCAGCAGAAGGCCCAAAGTAGGAGAAATCAACTTAGTGGTTGTGGGACTCGTGACAGGGGCACCCCAATGACAACAACATCCTGAGCTCTATCGATCTGAAAGGAAAACTTGGTTAGGAATAGGTAATTTCTGGTAGAAAATAAAGTTTATCAGGATTACACACGATGATCCTCCTGCAAGATTGTAATTAGAGATCGTAGGAGCATTAAATTGATAGTATGTTCAACAACGCATAAGTGAAACCGAAATCCTTGACTATTTTAATCAACTTTGAGTCGCCCCTTTACTCTCTCCGAGTGACACCGTAATTGAGTCAAGACCGTTGCCAATGACACTTCGAACTCGTAAGAGATTCAATCCGAACAACATAAGTTCAGTGGACACCCAGTACTAGAATAGCAGTCGATGTGGGATCAATACATAATTTATTACTTGACGATGGTCGTGCACTTGTGGGCATTGAGCGCAAGCACGCGCTTCAAGTCCTTGGCAGTGTTGGTCAGAAATTTTAGGTCGTGCTTGCACGTCGATCAAGTTTTTGGCACCGTTGTCGGGTACTGTAGATTCGATATTTGATTGAAAGTGAATAGATTGGATCATACCTAGTTTAGATTTATTTCAGTAGTCGTAATTCGTTTCCAATTTAATTTAGTTTTAATTCAGTTTTAAGTTTTCTTTATTTAGTTTATTACCTTCATTTTACTTAATTTATTTTCAGTAAGTAGCATTGGCATGTTGATACAGTGCGCTTGACCATTGAAAGAGTATGCAACATCGAGGCTCAAAGTGTGGAATTCTAGTATAGTTATTCCTCAAATCAAAACTGCAAGCTGGGAGATAAACTCTGTGTTAATTTTTCTAATTCAAAAGAATTAGTTCGAAGGAACTCAGATCGAGGAACCCTACCAACAACTTGAGGAGTTCCTGGCATACTGTGGCACGGTGTAGTGCGAAGGGGTTCCAACAGATGCCATTAGACTCATTACTTTCCCATTCTCTCTAAAAGGAGAGGCCAGACAATGGATACGAACTCTACCAGCAAGCAGTATAACATTGTGGGAGCAGCTAGAACATCTATTTTTGGACAAATGCTTTTCGTCAAGAAAAATAGCTTACCTAAGGTATAAAATTCTTGCCCTTCAAGCATGACCACAGAGAGACATTGGTTGAGGTGTGAGGGAAGTTACAAGAGTTGATATTTCGATGTCTTCATCACGAATTACAGGATTGGCTGCTCATTCACATTTTTTATTCCAAAATTTTCAGCTCAGCTAAAGAACTCTTGGACACAGCCACAGGGGGGTATTGATGAATAAGAGCATGGACAAGGCCTACCACATAGTAGAGACAATGGTCTTGACCCTCCAAATATGGTCGGATAGTGAGCAGGAGTTTCAAATGTCTATCCTTAAGAAGGAATCCAATGGTTTAGAGACAACGTGCCAGATAAAAGATGAAAGCAAAGGAAAGACACGTGATCATACTGATTTCATCAAAGAGAAATGTCAAGGAGAGTGTGAGAAGTATATTATCAAAGGGAGAGAGTGTTGCAGGGCAGAAGTTTCCCATTTATTTGAACTAGAAAAAAAAATAGGAGTTGGTGGAAATGAAAAAACACCATGCCCCGAGATGAAACCCCTTACTTCGAATCTCATATATGAATTTTTGGGGACAGACTCGACCTATCTAGTGATTATAAATGCCAGTTCGAAATAAGTTGAGATCGAAAAGTTATTGGAGGTACTGAAGACATATAGGAAGGTACTGGGATATACCATCGATGACATTAAGAGAATAATCCCATCCCTTTGTATGCATAGAATAGTACTCGAGGACAAATGTAAGTCAATAGTGGAGCATCAAAGAAGACTTAACTCAAACTTTCAAGAGGTTGTGAAGAAGGAAGTAAAAGCTATTAGATGCATGGAAAATTTATCCTATTTTAGACAGTGAATGGGTCAGTCCTGTATACGTAGTCTCAAAAAAAGGGCGAGACTATAGTAGTCAAGGATGGAGAGAATGAGTTGATGCCTACCCGAACAGTAACGGGATAGAGGATGTGTATAGATTATCGTAGACTAAACAAAGCAACAAGGAAAGATCACTTCCCACTCCCCTTTATTGATCAAATGCTAGAATGTCTAGCTAAGCACTCTCATTTTTGCTACCTTGAAGGATACTCCGGGTTCTTCCAAATCCCTATTCATCCTAATGATCAGGAGAAGACTACCTTCACCTACCCATATGGGACTTTTGTATATAGAAGGATGCTTTTTGGACTATGCAACGCTCCTGTTACCTTTCAGCGATGTATGACAACTATTTTCTCGGACCTGATCGAAAAACTATGGAAGTATTCATGGATGACTTTTTGATTTATGGAATAAGTTTCGATTCTTGTCTAAAAAACCTATCAAAGGTCTTGTAGAGATGTGAGGAAAATAACTTAGCCTTGAATTGGAAAAAATATCACTTCATGGTTACTAAAGGAATAGTGTTAGGCCATAAGATGTCGGAAAAAGACATTGAAGTAGATAGAGCAAATATCGAAGTTATTGAGAAATTACCACCACCTAGGGGCGTTAAGGGAATAAGGAGTTTACTTGGTCATGTAGGTTTTTACCAGAGGTTTATAAAAGATTTCTCCCAAATAACTAAACCCCTGACAAATCTACTGGCTAAGGACGCAGACTTTATTTTCAACCAGCAATATTTTGAAGCATTTGAAAAGATAAAAAAGGCTCTAGTGACCGCCCCAATAATACAACCCCCTGATTGGAACTTGCCATTCGAGATTATGTGATGCAGTAGGGGTGGTATTAAGGCAGTGGAAGGACAAGAAACTTCATGTGATCCACTATGCAAGCAAGACATTGGACGAAGCATAAATTAATTATGCTACAATAGAAAAAGAATTACTAGCAGTGGTATTTTCTTTCGACAAGTCAGATCATATCTAGTGAGGTCAAAGGTCATAATTTACACTGACAATGCATCAATTCATTACTTAGTAAAAAGGAGGATAAACCCCACCTCATTCATTGGATCTTACTTTTGCAAGAATTTGATATAGAAATTAGGGATAAGAAGGGTTCAAAGAACGTTGTTGCAGACCATTTATCGCGTATGTCTCTAGATAAGCAGCTAGATGAGAAAGACAATTCACCAATAAACGACACTCTACATGACTCATGGTTGTTAGTAAAGCCACCACCCCTTGGTATGCAGATATAGTAAACTTTTTAGTAGGAAGAATAATTCCACCAGAATTCACGACCTAACAAAGGAAAAAATTCTTTGCAGACGTAAAGAAATATGTCTAGGATGATCCTTTTCTATTTAGGAGATGTGTGGATAACGTTTATCGAAGATGCATATCAGAAGAGAAAGTTGGTAATATTCTTTTTCATTGTCATTCCTCCGCATACCGGGGGGGCAGGGTTCTACTGGCCAAGTTTATTTAAGGATACACGTAATTATGTGGTCTCCTATGATCGTTGTCAACGGACAGGTAATATAAGTAGGAGAAATGAAATGCCATCAAGTACTATCCTCAAAGTAGAACTCTTTGACGTATGGGGAGTGTACTTCATGGTACCTTTTTCCACCTCAGGCACAAATAGATATATTCTGGTAGCTGTAGATTACGTCTTGAAGTGGGTAGAAGTTGTAGCATCACCCCACTGCGATGCTAAAATTCTCATTAGGATGTTTAAGAAGATTATCTTTCCCAAATTTGGAGTTCCCCGGGTTGTAATTAGTGATGGGGATCTCATTTCATTGAGAAGCAATTCAAAAAGTTGTTGCATAAGTATGGGGTAATCCATAAGGTCTCGACAGCTTACCATCCTCAAACGAGCGGGCAAGTTGAGATTTCAAATAGGGAGATTAAAAGTATTTTGGAGAAAACAATCATGGCATCTCGAAAAGATTGGTCACAAAAGTTGGATGTTGTTCTTTGGTCTTATCGAATAGCTTACAAGACTCCTATCATTATGACCCCATTTCGCCTGGTTTACGGGAAACCTTGCCATCTTCCTATCGAATTAGAACACAAAGCTTATTGAGCTATTAAGAAACTAAACCTAGATTTACATGCAGTAGGGAAAAAGAGGAAGTTGCAGTTAAGTGAGTTGGATGAGATACGACAAGATGTGTATAAACATGCGAAGGCATACAAAGAGTGAACGAAAAATTGCATGACTAGCATTTCCTGAGAAGAGAGTTTAAGGAAGGGAACTTAGTTCTCCTATATAACTCTAGATTAAAACTTTTCCTAGGAAAGTTGAAGTCAAGATAGTCATAACCGTTTCGAATCAAAAAGGTATATCTATACAGGGGTGTGGATATATGGAGTAAAGAATCGGGGGAGTTTAAGGTGAATGGACAAAGATTAAAGAAATATCTGGGGAAGGATAAAAATTCTGACATCGATGAGTGGAGGTTCACGGAACCACTGATGCCTAGTTGATCACAGGAGTATGGTCGAGCTAAAGACCCTAAACAAGAGCTTCTTAGGAGGCAATCCAAGTTTAACTTTATTTGTTTTTCATTTACGCATTCATGCATGCTAGTTTAGGTTTTAATTTTTGCCTATTATTATCATTATGTGTGTTTAGTTTCATATAGAATTTGTCAGGAAGAAGAAGAAAATTTTTTCAAAGTCATAGAAGAAAGCACGAGCGACCGTGTTAACTTCACACGGTCATGCCCAAATGTGCAGAAGAGAACATGGCGGGGCATGTGGAAAATCTCAGACCGTGTGGCACTACAGAAAAATTTTAGAGCCACACACGGGCGACCATGTGAATTTCACACGACCGTGCTTTTTTTCGAATTTTTCCAAGTGGTCACGGTAGGCTCACACACGGTCAGTTGTGTGAATTTCACACGACCGTGTCACGTCCCATTAAAAGGGCGAGAGCCATGTGTTTTGCCTAAAATCAACAGTGCATTTTGATTTCTTGCCCTAGCCCATGCAAAACCTTCATTCTCCAACCTCCAAGGACCTTCTTCAAGCTCCAAGAAGCCTTACAGAAGTAAGAATGAGAAGAACCAAGCATACCGCAACAAGGGATGCTCCTTCAAGGCCGAGGTCGAGAGGAAGAGGTGACTGATAAGCTTCAGAGGAAGGTAACGCTTTCCTAAGCATTATATTTTGTGATGATGCTCATAGAGCTAAATTTGATATTCTCTCTTCTCGAAAAGTAGTAACAACCAGGTATATTGATGAACTCCTCTTAGAAACCCTAGGTTTACTAAATGATGTGTAATGGTTATACCACATTGTAGGATGGGAAGTATTAATGGGGATTAGATGTCCAACCTATCCTAGGGTGGTACTTGAATTTTTGAGCTTGTTGGATGCAAAGATTTTATCAAGAAGGGATAGTGGAGATGGGAAGGTGACTTTTAGGTTGTTTAACAAGGAACATGAGTGGACTCTTCACCAATGGAACTATTGTTTCGGGTTACCTAGTGGGGGAGAGAGGAGAACACCCAATGATTTTAATGGACAATCATTTTGGAATGAATTGACTGAAGAAAATTCTTACGACCCTTCTAGAGCTAAAACATCCTAACTCTAGAATCCTATTTTTAGGTACATCCACCGTTTCATGGCTAGCACTCTTTTTGGAAGGGGAGAGAGTGATGGAGTGATGAGAGTGAGTGAGCTATTATGTCTTTGGAGCATGCTGTAAGGGAATAACATTATATAAGTAGGATCCTACTTTATTAGGCATTTAGTTAAGGTGGGAAAAGCACCAGAAGGGGAGATTATCTTAGGAGGATTGATTAGCCATATTTGTAATTCAATGGGGTACGATTGTGAGGGTTTAAATAGGATAGAAGGGAGCCCTAACATAGACCTAGGGGTGTGTGTGGCAATGAAAATGATAGTTAGAGAGGGACATTATTTTTCTTTGTAAGAAAAAACTTACCACCCCTTAGGCTCCCCGACACCGATTGTACCACCATCACCAACCATACCAATTGGCGGTTGGATAGAGAAGTGGAGTCCCCACCACATGAGGGACCCTCTACTCATGCACCCCTTTCACCACCTTTCCATCACTCACCAATGGATCCATCCATGCATAGGATCCCTCCAAGTCCACACCCCGATCATACACCTGCACCACATTCTTTTTATTCTTTTGAGCAGGATACAGGTACATCCACCTATGATTTTTTAGAGTTCAGATCGCGCCTCGATGATATTTACACCGAGCAGCAGACATAGAGACAATGATGGGAGGAGTACAAGACATATACACAGGCGGAGTTCCAGGATCTGAGGGACCATTTAAAGCAGGCCGACTAGTTCTACGGTCAGGTTGTGCATTATTTCCAAGAGGAGGCCACTTACCGCCAGGAGATGTGGCAGTTTATGCTAGATGTGTGCACATAGTGGACTTAAGAAGAGGGCCACAGAGCAACCACTGAGTTCACCAGGTCCCAGGTTGACCACATATATATGTGGCACCAGCAGTTGAGCACGCGATTTTTGCACGATCCCGAGATATCGAGACTACCAGACTTCCCACCTAGACAGCCGCGCTAGAGGTATAGTTTAATTTAAGTCTAGCTACCCCTATATTTTACTTCATTTTTCTTCTGGTAGTCCTATTTTTAGGTATTTTAGGTATAGATTTCATTATACATTTATTTTAGTTTCCTCATGCATGTAATGTTGTTTTAGGTTTCTTTCAGGGCTTAGTTGTTTGTTCCTATAAGCTGCTTCAGTGATTTTTTCGAAAATCTTGATAATATGTTCCCATGTCATAGGTAGTTTACTTTTTTTATCTCTTAGTACTTTATTTTGAAATGCTATATTGGATGTTCTAAATTTCTCACTAATTAGCTTTTATCTTCATTTACACACATTGAAAATTTTGAAAGGGAGAATCTAGTAGATACTTAGTTATGATTCATCCTGATAGTCTAGTACTTAGGAATCCACAAGTGACTCTATGTTAGCATTTTAGTTACTGGAGATGCTCGGATTGTGTAAGCTCATTCGGAAAAATCAAGATGCTAGTGAGGATGAGAAAAAGGGAAAGATAAAAAAAATAGAAGTTAAAAATAGTTGTCATGGGTGGAAATAATTAGGTGCCCCTTTGAGACCGAGTTAGGTTACTAGGGAAACACCTACCAATATCTCTTGATACTAAACACACCTTTGAGACTTTGTGCTAACTCTAGGGAACGATCCTAGATTAGGGAAGATAAGTGCCTAAAAGTCGGAAACCTTAGGAAAACTATAGGATGACGACTTAACTTAACATAAAATGTGAACCCCTTAGGAAACTTCTTGGCACATGCACGAAAAGTTAACTTAGTGAACTTATAGAACATATCCCTTTGCTTTAAATGTAAGCACCACTTGATAGGTTTTAGTAAACATGTCAAGCATGAGAACAACAATTTTAAATTTCCATGGCACTGAGGTTTGCTTGAGGACAAGCAAAAATCTAAGTCTGAGGGATTATGATGTGTGCAAAACATATAGGATTTTAGGAGTAGTTTTAACACATATCTAGTTACATTTCATACTTGTTTCATCCATATTTTCCTTATTTTGTATTTATTTACTATTTTCTAGTTCAGAGATCTGCTTTTGCTATTTTTATGTGCAGAGCAGGGTTTTGGAGGCAAAATGGCACGATAAATAGAGCTCAAGAAAGGCAAACGTGCTCTGGCCGTGTCCCCAAGACACGGGCACGCTTTAGACGAAAAGATGGCATCCGCTAAGAGTTCTAGAGAAAGACAAGGGCAATCGTGTGAATTTCACATGGTCGTGCCTTTTCCAAATGCATGATCCAGAGCGCGATTTCCAGACTCCCATATGGTCGACCATGTGGAATCCACACGGTCGTGAGGCGACAATGCGACTTATGAAGATCCATTTTCACGGGTAATTAAGGGAAGTCAGTTTCACCCCTATAAAAAGAAAGGCATGCCTAAACCTAAAGGAGGAGGTTGACGGCTGGGACGACAAGGAGGTGCCCTAAAAAGCACCGAAGGCTCGCAACGGGGAGAGAGAAAGTAGCTCAAGGATCGGAATCGACACTCCAACACATCGAAGGGCGACCAAGACCACGCATTGGATCCAACAGGGCATATAATTTATCTCTTTTAATTCTATTTGGATTGTAATGATTGATAGAATGATGTCTTATTTTTGCTTTTTCTTTTTCATAGAGTAGATACTTTGATTCTAGGATTAAGGAGTAACTTATGCAAGTTGAACATGCTAGTTTGAATATCTATTCATTACCTTTTGAATTATAGTGTTATTTATGTTAGCTAGATCAATGAAAGATTACGTCTTGGTTCTATTTCTATCATACATAGTCAATATAAGAGTGGAAGTCTCTTATATTGAAATCTAGAAGAATCAAAGAGGAACCGAACGGTCATCATCCCTCCCATCACTGTAGAAAATAATTTGTGAAAGAGTAGGACATGAAATATGGTCCACCTGTTCATAGGGATCCATAGGACATCTTAGAACTCCATGAACTTACTCCAACAGAATGCCCAAAGTAGGAGAAATCAACTCAGTGGTTGTGGGACCTGTGACAGGGGTACCCCAATGACAACAACCTACTAAGCTTTGTCGATCTGAAAGGAAAACTTGGTTAGGAATAGGTAATTCCTGGTAGAATCAAAAGTTTATCGGGATTACACACGATGATCCTCCCGCAAGATCATAACTAGATATCTTAGGAGCATTAAATTGATAGCATGTTCAACAACGTATAAGTGAAATCGAAATCTTGGAATATTTTAATTAATCAACTTTGAGTCACCCCTTTACTCTCTCCGAGTGACACCATAATTGAGTCAAGATCGTCGCCAACCACACTTCTAACTCATAAGAGATTTACTCCGAACAAGATACATTCACTGAACACCTAGTACTCAAATCACAGTCTCTGTGAAATCGATACATAATTTATTATTTGACGACGATCGTGCACTTGCAGGCGTTGAGTGCAAGTGCGCACTTCAAGTCCTTGACAATCTTGGTTGGAGATTTGAGGTCATGCTTTCATGTCGATCATCAAACATCAAAACCCTACTCGAGTCCCACTCAAGTTTGGTCAATCGTGATCTCGGTCGATTGCACCAACAAATTACTCATTGTCTAATGAAACAACATCAACCTCATGAGTGACCATCGCTCATTGTCTCACTAATCACCTTTTAAACAATCGACGCTCAATATCTCTTTATCGATAATGAAATTTTTTATATTGAATAAAAACTAAAAATTTTAGATTGTTCATCGCCTGATGAGACAATATCTGTCTCATGAGTGACCATCGCTCGTTTTCTCATCGATCACTTCTTAAGCGATCAGTGCTCATTGTATCTTTGTCTATGCTAAAAAAAATTATTAAACAAAAAATAAAAAATTTAGGTTACATTTTAATAGTGAATTCTTCATTTACTATGGAGAAGAAAGGAGATGATATTATAGATAAATTTAGAGTAAAAAAATTAAACAAGTTATAATTAATATTGATGCAGTCAATTGTTAGCCCTCTTGTGTCGAGTCCTTCAACGATGATATTTTCACTTGATCGCACTAAGATCCTGTCCAAAATAATATTGGTCAGAGGGTGTCGGTGCTCTGGCAATGTTCTTCCAATGTTTAAGTCATACATGAATAGAAAATAGAAAAAAATATAGGTTGAATTAGAAAATTTACAATTACCCTTTTCCGTTTACCTATCTTCTCTAACTCTCCATCATTATTTCATTCCTTTTCGACTATCTTAAATTCACGTACTTCATGCCTTTATCACGTAATTAAATTGCTCGTGTGGATAATTTAGCTATATGATTCATGCTTTTAAATTGTACATTTAATTAATGCTTATTGTTTGCCGGTATAATTTTTCGGTATTCATCATCATGCATTATATTTTTATTTACATTTTCACGTATCAATTAGAACTAAGATAGAGGGGAAAATTATTTTTTAAAGAAGTTTTTAAAAAGATTTTTCAAAATAAAAATGAGATAAAACTTTAAATTTTGAAATTTTTAATTTTTCCCTTTAGAAAGACTACATGATTTGCATGTGTTGTTCCTTTCAATTGCTGTAATTTCATCCTCCATAACCTTTTGTTTTTCATTTTTATTTTTCGACAACAATTTCAACAATAGTAAGATCATACAATGCAAAATATAAAAGCATGGATCATCACTTTAATTTGTTTCACGACATAACTTTTTGGCTAATAATTAAGGTTCCATCAGGAAGAAATTATATTATATTTGAAATAATAAATACTCAAACATTTTGGCTATTAGTTTCACAGAAACTTACAAGAAAGAACATAAACATGAATCTGATCATATTTTTCAGAAAACGAACAAACACCACGAGTTTTATTATATTTCTCCTCCATCTCCACAAATAGAATTTCAGAAATGGAGTACTTATTGAAATTAATGTTGGGTTTTTTCGAGCCACAAAAACCATTTTTTGCATTGCGGAAACCTCGGAAACCCCGGTCACGGATCCGTGCGAAGATGTATTAGAACAAAAACTTGTATGTGTTTATATAAAACCCTAGATCTACATAATAAGGACGTTACCCTCGATGCGATGCCCTTCGCAAATCCCACTCGTCCAAAAGGGAACTCGAGAGTGCCAAGTGCACACTCCTCTATTGGTATCCACACAATCAATAGGTGGAGAAAACACACCCTTGAGTGTGCTAGCACTCTATGGATGGTTCGGCCAAGGAGGTTGGGAGAGGGAGAGAGCTTAAGGGAAGTTGATCCAAGGTTGAAGATGAAGTTGTGTAACTCATACAAAAATGAATTACCACATGAATAACCATCAAGTGGCCGGCCACTTCATGGAGAGGGGGTTACATGAATGCATGTAACTCCCATGACCCTTGGTCTCCCTCATGAGGTGGCACCACATGACAAAGTCAATGATGATGTGGAGCCGACCATGCCAAGTCATCATCATGATATGACATTTGGTCAAGTCAAACTTGACCTTTCATCTTCCCTCTCAAGTCAAGTAAAACTTAACCTCTTATCTCCCATGGTTGATCAAATCCAACCATTTGATTCAAGTCAATTTTAATTTAATGAATCTCTATTCATTAATTTAAATTGATTTGATGAATCAAATCTAAATTAGACTCATTCAACACTTGAATCAACTTGAGTCTAACTCAATTAGTCTAATTTGGATTACTCTTAATCTAATTTGGTTCATCCCATGAACCTAATCCTCATGGTTCATCATATGAACCTAATCTCCATCTAATTGCCCTTATGTGTGTGACCCTATAGGTTCTTGTAACGTTGGCAATGTCCCTAAACCGATTTAAGAATATAAGCAATGAGCGGTATCTAGCAACACATCATTGCTACCCAAGTTACAAGAATGTTGAGCTCCAACATCACCTTTGTGACTACTAATTGTGACTCTCACAATATATGACAATGTCTCTCTATCCTTGACATCTAGATTGACCAATCGAGGCATAGACCGTGTCATCCTCGGTACAATCTAAATCTTGAACTCCAAGTAGACTCACTCTAATCAAATGAGCTCAATATCTCATATTGACTCATTTGGGCATGGCCATGCACTTCGTGGTCTCACTCTACCAAGAATATCGATGTCACTCCCGTCATATAGGAGGGATAGATCTCATCTACATCACTCACATCCCTCCGCATAATTTGTTACATACCCAGTAACCGCCTTTATAGTCCACCCATTTACGGGTGACGTTTGACGAAGCCAAAGTATGGAACTCCTTATGTAGGGAACCATGGTGACTTCAGGTCTAAGGACTAATAGTCATGCTAATAGCCACATGAGAAAGTATATGACACTCATATAACGATCCATGATACTTTCTCATGGCGGGTCATTCAGTATACATTCTCCAATGCATATTCATGTGTCAACTTGATATCTCATATCCATGACTTGTGAGATCAAGTCATCATGTTGACCTACATGCTAGTCTCTACGCATTAACATTGTCTCTGAATGTTAATACTCGACTAGGAATGATTAACAGTAGTGTTCTCTATATCATCTCATTATCGATTCAACTAATCGATTGATATAGATAAGAACCTACTACTCAAGGACATTATTATATTTAGTTATTTGGCACCAATACAAGTAAATATAATAACCATGCCTTTATAAATAGGAATATGATACAATAAAGTCCATACAACAATCATCACATGATTGACTCTAGGGCTTTCACTAACAATCTCCCACTAGCACTAGTGTCAATCACCGTAGTATCTAATACCCAATGATCTAGTGTGACCATCATGCTTTTTCTGTGCCAAAGCCTTGGTCAAGGGATCTGCGATGTTAGCCTCTGTGGGTACTCTGCAAATCTTCACATCTCCTCTATTGATAATCTCTCGAATGAGATGGAAGCGCCGTAGTATGTGTTTGGTCCGCTGGTGTGAGCGAGGTTCCTTAGCCTGTGTAATCGCTCCATTGTTGTCACAATAGAGCTCTATAGGATCTGCAATGCTAGGAACCACCCCAAGCTCAGTAATGAACTTGCGGATCCAAACTGCCTCCTTTGCTGCCTTAGATGCAACGATATACTGGCTCAGTAGAATCAAGAATCGTATCCTCGCTCAACTCTTCCACCACAAAGACCACCATTCAAGCAAAACACGAACCCTGACTGCGATCTATAATCATCCTGGTCAGTTTGGAAGCTGGCATCGCTGTAACCCTTTACAGCTAGCTCCTCATCGCCTCCAAATATCAAGAAATATTCTTTAGTCCTTCTCAAGTACTTAAGAATATTCTTGACTGCTATCCAGTGACGCTCACCTAGATCAGACTGGTACCTACTTGTCATGCTCAAAGCATACAAGACATCAGGATGAGTACACAACATGGCGTACATGATAGATCCTATAGCAGATGCGTAAGGGATCTTATCCATACAGTCTCTCTCATCTCTAGAAGAGGGACTTTGAGTCTTCGAAAGACTCATACCATGTGACATCGGCAGAAGTCCCTTCTTGAAATTCTGCATGGCAAACCGTAGTAATACCGTGTCAATGTATGTACTCTGACTTAGGCCAAGCAATCTCTTAGATCTATCTCTATAGATCTTGATGCCCAGAATACAGGCTGCTTCACCTAAGTCCTTCATTGAGAAGCATGTCCCCAGCCAAGTCTTCACAGACTGTAGCGAAGGGATGTCATTCCCAATGAGTAGTATGTGATCCACATACAATACAAGGAAGACAACTGTATTCCCATTAACCCTTTTGTAGACACAAGGTTCATCTTCATTCTTGATGAAACCAAACTGTTTGATCGCATCATCGAATCGAAGATTCCAGCTCCGAGAGGCTTGCTTTAGCCCATAAATGGACCTTTGCAGCTTGCATACTTTCCCAGTATGTTGTGGATCTTCAAAACCCTCAGGTTGTGTCATGTACACATCCTTGAGTAAGTTTCCATTCAGAAATACGGTTTTGACATCCATCTGCCAGATCTCATAATCGTGGTATGCTGCAATAGCAAGCAAGATCCGAATGGACTTAAACATCGCCACTGGAGAAAAGGTTTCATCATAGTCAATACCATGAATTTGCTTGAAACCTTTAGCCACCAATCAGCCCTTATAGGTATGCGTAAGTCCATCCATGTCAGTCTTTCTCCTAAAGACCCACTTACACCCAATGGGTTTAACCCCTTCAGGTGGATCAACCAAAGTCCATACTTGGTTGGTGTACATAGATTCCATCTCGGATCTCATGACCTCTAGCCATTTCTCAGAATCTGGGCTCATCACAGCTTCCTGATAGGAGGTAGGCTCATTCTCAATGAGCATAACATCATCATGGTCAGACAAGAGAAATGAGCATTTCTCAGGCTGACAACGTATCCTATCAGATCTGCAAAGAGGTAGGTCTACCTGAACAGGTGGTTGTTCCACAACTCTTTGTGCAACAACCTAATCACCCACAACACTTTGTGTTTCCTGTTCAGCCTCCATCAAGGCTATGGTCCTTATCTTGAATTTCTTCAAGATCGAAGGTACTCCCACTAGTTTTTCTAGAAACAAAATCCCTTTCTAGAAAAACCCCAGTCTTTGCCACAAACACTTTGTGCTGACTAGGAATGTAGAAGTAGTATCCCTTTGTATCCTTGGGATATCCAACAAAATAACACCTATCGGATTTGGGTCCCAGTTTGTCTGAGACTTGACGTCGAACGTAAGCCTCACAACCCCAAATCCTCATAAAAGACATCTTGGGATTTCTCCCTGTCCATATCGTATATGATATCTTTATCACAGCCTTGGATGGTACACGGTTAAGGGTAAAGGTTGCTGTGTCTAGAGCATATCCCCAAAAGGATATAGGAAGATCTGTGTGACTCATCATAGATCGTACCATATCTAATAAGGTACGATTCCTCCTTTCGGATACATCATTCCACTGTGGTGTTCCAGGAGGAGTGAGTTGGGATAGAATCCCACACTCAGCTAGATAGTCACGAAACTCATGGCTAAGGTATTCACCATCTCGATTTGATCGAAGTATCTTAATACTCTTGCCAAGCTGGTTTTGTACTTCATTCTTGAATTCTTTGAACTTTTCAAAGGATTCTGATTTATGTGTCATAAGATACACATAACCATATCTACTGAAGTCATCAATAAATGTAATGAAGTACCTGTAACCACCTCTAGCAGCAACATTAAAAGGACCACATACATCACTATGTATAAGTTCTAACAAATCTGTTGCTCTTTTGCTGTGTCCACTAAAGGGAGTCTTGGTCATCTTGCTTAAAAGGCAAGACTCGCATGTCTCATATGATTCAAAATCAAATGAGTCTAGCAGCCCATCCTTATGGAGCTAAGATAAGCGACTCTCATTTATGTGACCTAAGCGATAATGCCAGAGATAGGTTTGGTTCAACTCATTTGACTTGAACCTCTTGGTACTTATGTTATAGATAGGGCTCTCTAAGTCTAGAAAATAGAGTCCGTTCATTAGAGGTGCACTACAATAGAACATATCATTTAAATAAACTGAATAACATTTGTTCTTTATTATAAATGAAAAATCCTTTCTTGTCCAAACAAGAAACTGAAATGATGTTCTTAGTTAAGGCAGACACATAACAATATTCATCTAATTCTAGTACAAGCCCAGAGGGCAAAGATAGATCATAAGTTCCTACAGCAACAGCAGCAACTCTTGCTCCATTGCCTACTCGTAGGTTCACCTCGTCCTTTGTCAATGCCCTGCTATTTCTCAGCGCCTGCACATTGGTACAAATGTGAGATGCACATCCGGTATCTAATACCCATGATGATGAAATAGATAGATTGACTTCTATAACATTTATACCTGAAGTAGAAGTCTCACTTCTTTTCTTCTTAAGATCTTCCAGGTAAGCTTTGCTGTTACGCTTCCAGTGTCCAGCTTCCTTGCAGTGGAAGCAAGCTCCTTCCTTGGCTACCCCTCCTTTGGGTTTAAGTTCTTTGTCTTTTCCCTTAGCTTGGGACTTTCCCTTACCTTTAGGCTTGCCCTTGCCTTTCTTCTTGTGCACCATCAAAATGGTGTCAGATTTTCCCTTCGTAAGGTTAAGCTCAGCAGTTCTCAACATGTTGAGCATCTCAGGCAGTGGCTTATCAATTTCATTCATGTTATAATTCATGACAAATTGATTGTAGGCTTGTGGCAAAGATTGCAAGATTAGGTCAGTGGCCAGCTCTTGGCGAAGTGGGAATCCCAGCCTTTGTAGGTTTTCTACGTACCCAATCATCTTGAGTACATATGGACCTACGGGAGTCCCATCTTGCATTTTGGACCCAAATAATGCCTTAGAGACTTCATATCTCTCATGTCTTGCTTGTCCTTGATATAGTCGACGAAGATGTCCAACCATATCATAAGCATTCATGAACTCATGTTGCTTCTGAAGCTCAGAGTTCATGATCGCAAGCATTAGACATGACACATCTAATGCATCATCTTGATGCTTCTTGTAAGCATCTTTGTCACCGCGAGGCAAGGGCGCGTGAGGTGCCTCGAATGGGCCGCCCAGACGCATAACTTCCTTTCGGGGTGAGAACATACTCTCGTGTTCCCGCATCACCAGAAATTTACTCCATTGAGCTTGTCCTTCTCAAGGACAGAACGCAGAGAGAGAGTGTTCGTGTTTGTCGACATAGTTATCTATAACATACAATGCAGAGAATTAATATCATATTCCTTTTATCATTTAATTAGGCCTTTAATCAAATGATGCTCCCACTGAATTATAGAAATTTTGTAGAATCAAGTTATGGATGTGGTCAAACCACATTACTAGATTCATACAAACTAGCTATAATTCTTGCGGGACAAGATCCACATCATACTAAGCCTTGAGTTGGCTTTGGCTAAATCGCCCAAGACTTAGTACGATCGGTGGGTAACACATTACCGATTACATCTCTATGCAACTCTTGTTTATAGGATCAAGACCCACATTTACAAAAGACCTTGAGTTAGCTTTGGCTAAATCACCCAAGATTTAGTGTAAATGCGATCTTAACCTATCTTTCCAACGATTGGAATATGCCTATAGTTTTACTCGATCCAATTGAGTTAACTAGTTTTGCTCAATATAATTGAGCTTACTCTAACCCAAGCGTGATAGGCGGGACCAAGATTGTCCCTCCGCACCCTACCAAAATAATATGCGTTGCTCTGCTTTGGCAGATTCAACAACAACAAATGATCGAGGTAGTGATGGGTATCAAGGCTCGGTAGGCATTTTCGAGTTGATTCGATTATGATCTAATCTAATCATAATGTGTATCTTATACGCATTTAGGCCTTTATTATCCTATATTAGCATGCATCACATACATACAATCATTATTCTAGCATGCATCATATACATACAAGAAAATTATCCTAGCATGCATCATATACATACAAGCATTATTCTACTAGCATGCATCACATACATACAAGCAAAATCAAATATATATATCAACATATATATATATATTTATTTATTTATTTATTTATTTATTTATTTATTTATATTTATATTTAACTGTGATGTAGTCATGACCCTACTACGATCTTCTCAAGCCAATGAGAAGATCGGACGGACAACCTAAGGCTAGCGGCTTCTCCAAGCGCTTCCTTTGACCGCCATGTGTCGTCGGCACCCTTCTCGTAACCTCGTCTTCAAGTGGACTTTCCACCGCTCCATTTTGTACATTACAAATATGAAACTCGAGTTACATTCGAGTCTAAAACTATTTACAACTAGAATATCATAAGAAGAGGTATGGCGCGCAGGTCGCATACACTATACAACACGCACAACCACAAAAACGACACGTAGGCCGTATTATGAATTACAACACATCATCCAATCAAATTGGGGTTATTGAGCCATGACAATCACAGAATTATACATAATTCTAAATTATGTATTTCTACAGAAAATTTCTATAATTTTTCCTATTTTTTTTCAATTTTATGAGTCACCTCAGAACGGTCCCGCTTAAGCTGCTTCCGGCGCGATCAAGGACAAAGCCCCTTTCGGGATAGGGGTCATGGGTTTCCGATCACAAGGCAGGTGTGTTCGATCATGTTTCGTAAACATGAGCACAGCGGAAGCAATTAAAAATAATAAATCTATATTTATTACAACACACACAACACACGCATGCTATTACAACAAGTGTAGACATAACCGTAAATTAAAATTTGCAATAAAAGAAATTATCTACGTTATACCTTTCATATGACGTGTAGCGGGAACGGCATCAACCGGAACGATCCTCGTAAGAATCATCTCTATCCGTATCCACGCCGAGCTCCTCGGGATGACTTCGCTAAGTCACGAGCTTCGTCTTCGTACGGGTTACTAGCCTCGTGTTGAAGACGACGTGATCGAGAGATGATCACGATCCGAATCCAAATTCGGATCCTAAAACGAGTTCTCAAAACTCGCTTCTCCGGAGAGGTATTCGTCAACCAATTGACGAATCCTTCGTCCTCCACCTCAGAGGATTACCGGAGATCAAATCCCCGGTAATTTAGGCGCTATCGGAGCACTAACCGTCGTCCAAACGACGCTCCGACAACAAAGAAACAAGCTATCCAGAAAAACTGGACAGCTTTTGGTGGAGGAATAGAGGCCGGCCAAGGAGAGATGGAAGCTCACCTTATCACCGAACCTAGAGGAGATCACCGGAGGGTCGCCGGAGGTTCATCGGCTAAAGCTTGGTCGCCGGCAACAAGTTGGACGGCGGCACAAGAGGTTGGGCGGCGGCACACTAGGGTTGGCGCCGAAATCCTCCTTCAAGGGGTGGGCGGCAACTCCAAGGGCTAGGGTTTTGATTAGGGCTTAAGCCCTCTTTTATAGAGAACTAATTCTCTTAATGGTTAATGGATCATATCCATAAAGCCCGTTAACCCGCTCCATTAAGATAAGTTAAAATAAACCAAACCATGATGGTTTATTTTAAGTTAAAACGAACCGAACCAACTTTTGGTTCATTTGTTTAAAATAAACCAAACCCTTTGGTTTATTCTCATCCATTGGATTAGAACCAAACCATTTTGATCCATCCATTATGTCTTCATAAGACACGGCCCATCCACGCTTCCATTGCGACTGAAACAATTTCATGCTCGCTTTATGTTTGGTTCAACCAAACATAGTTTCTCTCGGTCTGAGAATCCCATTCTCAAGCTCGTTTTAAATCCTTTGGATTACACTCGTTGTGTGTGTGACCAAATAGGTTCTCGGTTTATGTTGGCCGTCTATAATTAACCATTAATTATAGAACGATCATGAGTGGCACCTAGTAGTACATCATGATCCCCAATTAACCGAAAAGATCAACGGTTGATCCAGAACTATTTCTGAAACCCTTCAGTAGCTAGAATGAATCGTGCCTCATTCCCTTCACTCATCTTATACCCACTTGGTTCAGGACATGGTCTATTGTGTCAGTCCCCACTAGGCTGACTACGTCACACCTAGCCCAAGTATCATTTCCTCGTCCTACGGATTCTAGTTACTCCACATGTATCGAAGAGTACCTTACTCTAAACATGTAATGCTTTGGCCAAAGACTTTAGTAACAATCCGACGAGAGGCCATGGGTATACATCTCCTCGCAAGGAGTGGTGAATCCTTTATAGGCTATTCAAACACCTTCGATCACTTCGACTTATATCCAATCATCTCGGGTCCACATCTCCTCGGAGATGTTTGCTTAAGATGTCAAAGCATAAGTCTCCATGATCAAGATGACTTGAATACCGCAAGTCAAAGGAACATCGCACTTAAGCCACAGTAAGAACTTCATTGACATATCTATATATGCAGAGAACCATATGAAGTCTTACTACCGGTCACTCCAATGAACTAGTTACCATAACTAGCATCCACGATTAACTCACATCACTATGTCTCCACCAAAGTGAGAATCACCGCTTGGATACACCAAGGAGTATACCTCGTGCTAGTCTCGATGAATTGATGGTGTCCAAATCCATCAATTCATCGACTAGGATAATTCCGATACATCACAATTACACATGTAGAGATACTCACTAGTTGTGATCCAATCACAAGTGAATCGTATCGTGGACATTCAAGAAATGAGTTTAAGATCCAATCAAATACATAAAACATGTATACTCAAATAGTGAATCTTCATTTATCATATAAATGGTTCATACATAAGGCGATTGCCTTAGGACATCTCTCATATATTACTAACAGACTCACTTGGCCTAATGCCAATCGCTACGGTATCCAATACCATAAGCTCTAACATGACCCTCAAACTTACTTTGAGGTAATGCTTTAGTCAAAGGATCCGCTAAGTTCCTTTCAGTGGGAATTTTCTCGATTTGTATTTCGTTCCTACTTATAATCTCTCTGATAAGATGATAGTGGCGAAGCACATGTTTGGATCATTGATGAGACCACATCAAGTTCATAGATGAACTTCTTGATCCAAACCGCTTCCTTTGCTGCTTCCAAAGCTGCAACATATTCTGCCTTAGTGGCAGAATCCGCTATAGTGTCAAGCTTGGAACCTTTCCAACTTATTGCGCCTCCATTCTAGGTGAATACTGTTAGGGCAATCTCTTGCCGTAATATGGTTTTGATGGTGTGGCAAAGGGTTTAAGTTAGTTTGATATGTTGATGTGATATGTGCGTTGAAGTCGTGCAGGACTTAGTAATTCGCACATGGAGCCGTGGCGAGTTTCACATCTCATGACTCGTGCCTTGAGTCGGTGAAGGATAGCTTTGCGGAAGCCGTGCGCTTGGAGCATCCGAGGGACCACCGGACGAGAAGCTTGGAGTGAAGCCGGAGGAAGTAGACTTCGAGGCAAGAGACGCGAAGGAGCATTGCAGAGCCGTGCGCCTGATGCTGCCGAGGGACGTGGCCGAGAACGAAGAGAACTTCGAAGGCGAGGGACTCCGAGAAATGAGAGTGAGCGATTGTAACCCAGGGAAGGGTAGCTCTTAGGTGAAACTTGGCCATTTGGCCAAGTGTCGGATGGGTTTTCCCGACACCGCCGATCATTGCCATGGCATGATCGCTCGAAGTCGAGTGAGTTCGACCGGTATACGATCGACCGGATTGTGGCCAGCCGATCGCCATACGTGGGCGGCCGATCAAGACATCGATCATCCGGCGCGAATGATCGATCAATAGGGTTTCGACCATTAGAATCGTCGTAGCCGATCGGCCGATTACGGAGAGATCGGGCCGATCCGATGAGGTCCATCGCCGATCGCCAAGAGTTCCGCTGACTACAACGGCCGGATCCGACGTGTTCAAGGCCATTGTAGTCGGCTGATCGCCAAGGGCGGCAATGATCGTGGCGCTAACGGGAAGAAAACAGCCCTCTCTATAAAAAGAGAGGGTGTAAGCCTTTGAGAGGCTAATGCTCATACTCCAAACGATCTTCCTAGTGCCCCACAAGCTCTAAACTCTTCTTACCTGTTCTTACTCCATTCTATTTGTAAGAAGAGTGATCTTGGTTGTAAAGGTTACCTCCACCTAGCTTGGTGCAAAGGAGAGACCATTTAGTGGATTGGTTTAACGGAGTGATTCACCGAGGACGAATCAGGGACCGTGGATTAGCGGCGTAGCCGTGAACCACGTTACATTCTTTGTTAGCGTTTGTATTTTCATTTATTGCTTGTCTTAGTTTATTGCTTCCGCTTGCGCTAACGTTTTTGTAGACGAGCAAATGAACGCGAGAATTCCAACATCCATTGGAAGAGGGCTATTCACCCCCCTCTAGCCGGCCATATCGATTCCCTACAAGTGGTATCAGAGCAGAGGAAAGCTTGTCGAGGACTAACCGCCACAACAAGCAACTTTCAAAATGGCCGGCTCCAACATCCATCCTCCGAAGTTTGAAGGAGAATTCGCTTGGTGGAAGAAGCGAATGGAGGTATTTTTCGAAACGGATTTTGATATAATGATTACAATGGAATCCGGTTTCGTTTTGCCTAGGGATGAAGAGGGGAAGCCAATAGAGAAATCTAGGTGGACCAAGAGGCAAAGAGAGGAGCACCTTGCAAACTCCAAAGCCAAGCACCATCTCTACAATGTGCTCCCTCAACAAGAGATCAACCGGATCGGAGAATGTGCTAGCGCCAAAGAGATGTGGGAGAAGCTTATAGAACTCCATGAAGGCACATCCGAGGCCAAGCTAGCAAGGAGAGACCTCCTCCGCTCCCAACTATCCAATATAAAACTAGAAAAGGGAGAAAAGGTAACCTCACTACACTCTAGGTTTAAAGAAATTTTAATTGGGCTAACAAGTGTAGGTGAGAAGCTATCAAACCGGGACATGCTCATGAAGGCTATAGATGCCTTTCCCCGGTCCTCAAAGTGGAGCTCCATGGTGGACTCATTCTATATCTCAAAGAATTTAGAAGTGAGCACCTTGGAGGAGTTCTTCTCAACAATGGAACTCCACGAAACTAGGCTTGAAGGAATACAAGAGGAGCCTAGAATTCAACCTTCAAGAGGAGTAGCATTGTTGGCAAATAAGGGGAAGAAGAAGATGGAAATCCCCTCCTCCTCCGATGACGAAGCGTCTTCCTCCTCCTCCATGGATAGCACCGAAGAAGCCTACATGGTAAGGAAGGTGAGGCGTGTATTTAAGAATTTTAGATTTGATAAATCTAATGATAGGAGTAGAAGACCAAGGGGGAAGGTCATATGCTACAATTGCCAAGGAGAGGGACACATAAGGGACAATTGTCCCCTCCTAAACAAAAGCAAAGAAGAGAAGAAAAAGAAAGAAGAGAAGAGGAAGAAGAAGAAGGGGAGCAAGAGAAAGGAAGAAGAAAAGAAGGCAAAAGAAAAGGGGAAGGCCAAAGCATTCAAAGCCAAGACATGGGATGATCCTTCCTCATCCTCTTCATCATCATCGGAAGAGGAGAATGCCTTTGTCACCAATTTGGCCTTGATGGCCTTTGATGACTTGGATTGCTCTTCCTCCGAAAATGAAGGTTCAAGCTCAAGAGGAGAGAGCTCAAGTGAAGGGGGGAGTTTCATCATCCGAAGAAGAAGAGGACATGGAAACTATGGTAACCAATCTCTCACCTAGTAAAATAGTTTCTATGATTTCTAGTTTAACTAAGGATTTATTTAGGGCAAAGAAGAAAAATAAATGCATGCTTGAACAAATTAAGGAATTAGAACAAAAATTAGAAAAGGCATGCTTAAATGATAATATTTCTTCTAGCTTAAATGATGATGCATGCTCACATGATTATATGCCTTTGGATGTTAATGATGCATGTATAAATGAAAATAGGGCCTTAAGGGAAAAGGTAGATTATTTAACCAAAGCCCTAGAGAAATTCACAATTGGCTCCAACACATTAAATATGATCTTAGGGAGCCAAAGAGCTAGTTTCAACAAGAAAGGCCTAGGATACAAAGAAAAGAAAATTGAAAAGGCCTATAAATGCCTAATAGCTAGGGGACAAGATAAAAAGAAAGTAATTGCTATGAAATGGATCCCCAAGGAGTATTTAGTGAACCCAATAGGAAAGAACTTATTTTGGGTTCCAAAATCCATCCTTAAGGGTTAGAAAACCCCTAGGGTAGTCAACCATATGGTCCTAACCTATATCATATTTTGGTTGACTTAGGATGACGGGACAACATTTTTTAGATAGTGTTGGGTGATGATAACGTGCCCATAAATAGGTAATAATGCTTAAATCATGATGATTAATGTAATTACTATGTATGTTTTAAATCATGATTTATGATTTTGATATTTGGCATGTTATCATGAGAAATAGGGTTGAATCATGCTTTAGGTGATAATTTGTTTATTATCATCGTATAATACCTAATGCATGACTATTATTTGATGGATACATGAGTTTCATGATCATAATGTAGAATTGATTGATATATGTCATTATGATCATGTAGAATGTTAGGTTGATACTTAACCATGATAGAATTGCATGAATATATGGGTTAAGTATATACAAATACCCCCTAGGATACATCTCACACTCACTATAGGCTAACTTGATTGCAAACTTAGCATGGGTGAGATATTAGGATGATACAAATGTCCACTAATGCCTATGGCATTTAGATGGTCATTTAAAGTATCAAAATAGCAATAATAGACCAATCATGGAGAAGGCTTATGTTTAATTCATAGACATATTGCCCAAAGATCATGGTTGGATATTTCATATGTTTTCAAAACAATTTCTTACCTTAAAATACATGTATTCATGTTTTGAAATAATTGGATGCAAAACTAGGTAGCTAACTTGATACTAGAATGATCAAAAACCTAGTGGTTTTTAGAGCTTTTGGATTTTTGGCAAAAACAAGGAAATATAATGAGTTTTCATGAAAAACTATTTTTCATTGATAAATATACTTAAAAGAAATATGTTTCCCAAATTTCATGATTTTTTGAATTTTTTGGAATTTATAATGCATTTCTGAAATTCGTCCAGAAAATCAAAAATTCGGATTCCTTTGTGCTAATGACCGCCATCTCGATAGCAATGATCGTGGAGAATCAGAACATTGAAGGCCGAATTCAGTTTGTAAACCTACAACAAGTGGTAGAAATATACTTGATGCCATCAACAAGTGGTACCCAATTTTAAATCAACTTGTCATATTTTCCCTCCATTATACTTGATGCCATGAGCTTATAACTTAGTGTTAATCTTTTTGATAGTGTCAAAGGGGGAGAAATAAGTATGTTTAAGTTAATCACTTTAGGGGGAGAAATATATTTTAGGGGGAGAAATATATGATAGGGGGAGAAAATTTGCATAGAGAGTTTCATGGATTAAGGGGGAATTGCATGTTGTTATATCATGTTTATCTTTACATACTTTCTTACCTTAGAATTTATATCAAATGTTTTTACCAAACTTAAACGGATTGCCACACATCAAAAAGGGGAAGATTGTTAGGGCAATCTCTTGCCGTAATATGGTTTTGATGGTGTGGCAAAGGGTTTAAGTTAGTTTGATATGTTGATGTGATATGTGCGTTGAAGTCGTGCAGGACTTAGTAATTCGCACATGGAGCCGTGGCGAGTTTCACATCTCATGACTCGTGCCTTGAGTCGGTGAAGGATAGCTTGGTGGAAGCCGTGCGCTTGGAGCATCCGAGGGACCGCCGGACGAGAAGCTTGGAGTGAAGCCGGAGGAAGTAGACTTCGAGGCAAGAGACGCGAAGGAGCATTGCAGAGCCGTGCGCCTGATGCTGCCGAGGGACGTGGCCGAGAACGAAGAGAACTTCGAAGGCGAGGGACTCCGAGAAATGAGAGTGAGCGATTGTAACCCGGGGAAGGGTAGCTCTTAGGTGAAACTTGGCCATTTGGCCAAGTGTCGGATGGGTTTTTCCGACACCAGTCGACTGCCATGTCATGGCGGCGGCCGATCGCTTCAGTCGAGTGAGTTCGACCGTATACGATCGATCGGCGGCGCAGCCGATCGCCATACGTGGCGCCGATCGAAAGACCATCACGATCGGGCGAAGGCGCAATGATCGATCAATAGGGTTTCGACCACAGAACCGTTCGTAGCCGACTGGGCAGTCGACTACGGAGGCATCAGTCGACTGATGAGGTCCATCAGTCGACTGCCAAGAGTTCCGTTGGACTACAACGGTCGGGATCCGACGTGTTCGAAGGTGAGGCGAATGATCGCCAAGGGCGGCGATCAGCGGTGGCGACCAACGGGAAGAAAACAGCCCTCTCTATAAAAAGAGAGGGTGTAAGCCTTTGAGAGGCTAATGCTCATACTCCAAACGATCTTCCTAGTGCCCCACAAGCTCTAAACTCTTCTTACCTGTTCTTACTCCATTCTATTTGTAAGAAGAGTGATCTTGGTTGTAAAGGTTACCTCCACCTAGCTTGGTGCAAAGGAGAGACCATTTAGTGGATTGGTTTAACGGAGTGATTCACCGAGGACGAATCAGGGACCGTGGATTAGCGGCGTAGCCGTGAACCACGTTACATTCTTTGTTAGCGTTTGTATTTTCATTTATTGCTTGTCTTAGTTTATTGCTTCCGCTTGCGCTAACGTTTTTGTAGACGAGCAAACGAACGCGAGAATTCCAACATCCATTGGAAGAGGGCTATTCACCCCCCTCTAGCCGGCCATATCGATTCCCTACAAATACATACCCAGACTAAGACATGGAATCATCCTTGTCTGTCTGGATCTGGCATTCGTATACCCACGTATCACCATGTACCCTTCTCCATATATTAGGAACACATCCTTAGTTCTTCTCAAGTACTTAAGGATCGTCTTAACAGCCGCCCAATGATCCATTCCTGGATCGGACTGGTATCTTCTCGTGACACTCAGAGCATACGATACATCGGGCCTCGTACATAACATAGCATACATGATAGATCCTATTGCGGATGCATAGGAAATCTTACTCATGCAAATCCTCTCGTCTTCTGTGCGCGGACACATAGACTTCGAAAGGTGTACCCCATGCCTGATGGGTAGGAAACCTTTCTTGTATTCCGACATGCTAAACCTCTTTAGCACTCGGTCTATATATGTAGACTGCGAAAGACCAAGCAACCGTTTCGATCTATCTCTATAGATCTTAACCCCGAGGATGTAGGTTGCTTCTCCCAGGTCTTTCATGGAGAATGTCTTGGATAACCAAACCTTCACTGACTGTAAGATTGAAACATCGTTTCCTATAAGTAGTATGTCATCGACATACAATACTAGGAATACGATCGCACTCCCACTAACCTTCTTGTACACACAAGGTTCGTTCGGATTTTGTGAGAAATCAAACTTTTGATTGTCTCATCAAAACGGATATTCCAGACTCACGGATGCTTGCTTCAATCCATAAATGGATCGTCGCAATTTGCATACCTTGGTTTTATCAACCGATGTGAAACCTCAGTCGTATCATATACACGCCCTCGAGCATGTTTCCATTAAGGAAAGCTTTTTCACATCCATCCGCCATATCTCATAATCATAATGAGCCGCTATGGCCGGGAGCATCCGAATGGATTTAAGATAGCTAGTAATAGGTTTCGCCATAATCAACACCTTGTTTTTGACGATATCCTTTCGCCACCAATCTAGCCTTATAGGTAATCACATTACCATCCATGTCGGTTTTCTTCTTGAAAACCCACTTGCACCCTATAGGCTTTATCCTTCAGTGGGTCAACCAAGTTCCAAACTTGGTTTTCATACATGGAATCCATTTCCGACTTCATGGCACCAAGCCACTTATCCCTTTCTGAACTTGTCAGCACTTCTTCATAACTGGTAGGCTCCTCATCATCAATGAGTAACACGTCGTTCGATTCACTTATGAGAAATCCATATCTCTCAGGAATATTGCGTGTTCTACCAGATCTACGAAGATGTGGTGTTACAATAGGTCCAGCCGATTGCTCATCACTATGAGTTATCGGCTGTTGTGCTTCACCAGGTATCTCATCAATGTCTATTTGAGTCTCTCGAGCCTCCTCAAGCTCGACGACACTCCCACTGTTTTCTTGCAAGAGAAACTCTTTCTCTAAAAACACAGCATGCCTTGAAACAAACACCTTTTGTTCCACAGGATGATAGAATTGGTAACCCCTTGTTTCCTTAGGGTATCTAATAAATAGATATTTATTAGAATTAGCATCCATTTTGTCTGATACAGTCCGCTTCACATAAACAGGACAACCCCATATCTTCAAGTAAGATATGGGGTTTCTTACTATTCCATAGTCGTGGATCACGGCTGGCAAGGGAAAGTCTTTTACATAATCGCATGGCATTCAAGAAGTCCGCTAAGGTTTATCGCAGCAATACGTAACCGAACGAAGTTGATTCATCATTGACTGACCATGTCCAACAAGGTCGATTCGCCTCTCGGATACACCATTATCTTTGTGGTGTATAGGTGAGTCCATTGAGACAATATGCCATTGTCTCTTAGATAATCAAGAAACTCTTGACTTAAGTATTCACCACCTCGATCCGATCAAGTATTTTAATACTCTTGTCATGTTGTTTCTCTACTTCATTTCTGAATTCTTTGAACCTTTCAAAGGCTTCAGACTTGTGTTTCATCAAGAACACATACCCAAACCGTGAGTGATCATCGGTGAAGGTAATGAAGTAGCTATAGCCTCCTAATGCTTGAGTTGACATAGGTCCACATACATCAGTATGTATTAGACTTAGTAACTCTCCCACTCGTTCACCTTTTCCAGTAAAAGGTAACTTAGTCATCTTTCCTTTTAAGCAAGATTCGCATGTATCGTATGAATCCAATTCAAACGATTCCAGAATTCCACATCGGTGTAATTCGGACATGCGTTTCTTGCTTATATGGCCAAGACAACAATGCCACATATAGGAGTCTATTTGATTATCCTTTCGAGCACGCGTGTTGCTCGCTTCGATATTGAAAATGTCACTGGATACGTCCAACGTATAAACACCATTGCTTAAAGTTTCAATCTCATAAAGAACTCTATTCAAAGTTATGTAACAACAATTGTTACTAAAAGTCAAATGGAACCCATTTCTATTTAGACAAGAAATAGAAATGATGTTCTTTATCAACGAAGGAACATAAAAGCAATTGTCCAGTTCTAAGACAAGTCCTACAGGGAGTTCCAACAAATACGTTCCGATGGCGAGTGCAGCAACCGTTGCTCCATTCCCAACACGTAAATTTGACTCTCCCTTGACGAGTCTTCTTCTATTCCTTAGCCCATGTATGTCATTACATATATGTGAGCCACACCCAGTATCAAATACCCAAGTGTCTGAGGAAATAGAATGACAATCAATAAAGAAGATTTCTGAAGAAGATGGGGCATCCGATGCCTTATCCTTCTTCATGGACTCAAGATAAATCTTGTACTTTCTTCGCAAATGTCTCTCCTTGCCATAATGATGGCAAGTTTCCTTTTGTGCTAGTTCTACCTTCTTAGCCCTTCTCTTCTTTCCCTTCTTCTGTTCCTTTGACTTCCTCTTAGAACCTTTCTTCGAGGAATCAACTAACAGCACCGTCCCCTGCTCATGCTTCTCAGAAGACTCCACAGTCTTCAGCATATTGAGCAGTACCACAGATGAACCTCCTAGCATCTCAGAGGTGAAGAGGAGCTTTGAGACTTCGAACCTTTCGAATCTCACTTGCTCATCAACCAACTCACAAAGATGAAGGACTACGATATGAGCATCCATATGCTCATGCTGTTTTCGTAGCTTGGGTTCCATCATGGCTAGCATGATGCAACTCATTTGTTCAGAATCACTCACATGTTTCTGATAGGCCAACAATTGGTCCAGAGTTGCATTGTCACTAGGATGGGCGGGAAGAGGCGCTTCGAGGACATACACAAGCTTTTCACCTTGAGAACAATTCTCAAGTTTCTAAGCCAGTCTAAGAAGTTCGGCCCAGTCAATTTATTTGAATCCAAAATGGAACGCAAATTCAAACACATCATGATCAATATATTAACTTAGAAATACAAAACGAGCATATATGAGAAAGATGATTTTAAAATGCATCAATATACATTTATAAATCCCATTCATTTTTTTTTCGAATTTCAAAAACCCCAAAATCACTTCGGGAGATTGTAGGTCCATCTTCGAATGGGCTGATATCCATCATAGTTATGAACAACCTTGGAGAGAGTCCAACAAGCCATTCATAACTACGACGGTAGGTATCATCTATACCGATTGCATATCCCGTATATGCAACTATCACAATGTGCTATCAACTAATTGAATGTTCACACATACATCGGGTTGTTAACACATTAACAAGTATGCATCATATGCATAGCGCCCAACTTCACCTCCCTTTACATCGACCTTGGAGAGAGTCCAACAAGCCGATGCTCCAGGTTAAAGCCAACCCATTAATCGAGAAATAGTTTTAATATGGTTAGAGCGCATTCAACCAATTAGCCCAGCTTGGAGAGTCCAACAACCAAAGCTAACGATTGACCTCGGCTCTTACCATATTAGTATTAAACTATTCCATGGTTTGAACATATTGAGGTTGAGCCAGGGCTTGGAGAGAGTCCAACAACCCAAACAAGCGGAACTCGGTTCTAACCATATTAATGGAAGGTGTAGGCTTTAATATTGATTAAGGGTTTTATGTCTCATCCTCTTTGCATGCAAATAACTATTATCTACATGGCATGGCATACATGGCATACATCTACATGTCACGACACGCATGGCATAATGTTATGCATCTAATGCAATTACATGGCATACAATTATGTCATGTATATAATTTCCTTATATGTCATAACTATTTATGGAAATAAAATATGTTTAAGATTTGATTCTCCAAATCAAATCATAATTAAATTAGGAAACAAATTTCCAAATCTAATCACATATTTTATTCATGGAATTATTTGATTAAGGAAAATCTATTTAGGAAACCAATTTCCTAAATCATTAAAACTACTTATGGAAATAAAATATTTTAAGATTTGATTTTCCAAATCAAATCATGAATCAAATCATGATTAAATTAGGAAACAAATTTCCAGAATCTAATCAAATATTTTATTTATGGAAAATATCAATTTCCATAAATACTTCCAACTTTCCAAAAGTGGAAGATTTCCATAAATACTTCTAGACTTTCCAAAATTGAAAAATTTCCATAAATACTTCTAAATTTCCAAAATTAGAAAATTTCCAGAAATACATTATGACTATCGTAAAACCATTTTACGATTATGTCGAAACACAACCTCGGGCTCGATACCTTTGTTGGGTTTTGATCAGGCGTGTGTGTTCGATCATGTTTCGTAAACATGAGCAGTGAAGCAATTAAAAATAATAAATCTATATTTATTACAACACACACAACACACGCATGCTATTACAACAAGTGTAGACATAACCGTAAATTAAAATTTGCAATAAAAGAAATTATCTACGTTATACCTTTCGTATGACGTGTAGCGGGAACGGCATCAACCGGAACGATCCTCGTAAGAATCGTCTCTATCCGTATCCACGCCGAGCTCCTCGGGATGACTTCGCTAAGTCACGAGCTTCGTCTTCGTACGGGTTACTAGCCTCGTGTTGAAGACGACGTGATCGAGAGATGATCACGATCCGAATCCAAATTCGGATCCTAAAACGAGTTCTCAAAACTCGCTTCTCCGGAGAGGTATTCGTCAACCAATTGACGAATCCTTCGTCCTCCACCTCAGAGGATTACCGGAGATCAAATCCCCGGTAAGTTAGGCGCTATCGGAGCACTAACCGTCATCCAAATGATGCTCCGACAACAAAGAAACAAGCTGTCCAGAAAAACTGGACAGCTTTTGGTGGAGGAATAGAGGCCGGCCAAGGAGAGATGGAAGCTCACCTTATCACCGAACCTAGAGGAGATCACCGGAGGGTCGCCGGAGGTTCACCGGCTGAAGCTTGGTCGCCGGCAACAAGTTGGACGGCGGCACAAGAGGTTGGGCGGCGGCACACTAGGGTTAGCGCCGAAATCCTCCTTCAAGGGGTGGGCGGCAACTCCAAGGGCTAGGGTTTTGATTAGGGCTTAATTATCCATTAAGCCCTCTTTTATAGAGAACTAATTCTCTTAATGGTTAATGGATCATATCCATAAAGCCCGTTAACCCGCTCCATTAAGATAAGTTAAAATAAATCAAACCATGATGGTTTATTTTAAGTTAAAACGAACCGAACCAACTTTTGGTTCATTCGTTTAAAATAAACCAAACCCTTTGGTTTATTCTCATCCATTGGATTAGAACCAAACCATTTTGATCCATCCATTATGTCTTCATAAGACACGGCTCATCCACGCTTCCATTGCGACTGAAACAATTTCATGCTCGCTTTATGTTTGGTTCAACCAAACATAGTTTCTCTCGGTCTGAGAATCCCATTCTCAAGCTCGTTTTAAATCCTTTGGATTACACTCGTTGTGCGTGTGACCAAATAGGTTCTCGGTTTATGTTGGCCGTCTATAATTAACCATTAATTATAGAACGATCATGAGTGGCACCTAGTAGTACATCATGTTCCCCAATTAACCGAAAAGATCAACGGTTGATCCAGAACTATTTCTGAAACCCTTCAGTAGCTCGAATGAATCGTGCCCCATTCCCTTCACTCATCTTATACCCACTTGGTTCAGGACATGGTCTATTGTGTCACCCACTAGGTCGACTACGCCACACCTAGCCCAAGTATCATTTCCTCGTCCCTACGGATTCTAGTTACTCCACATGTATCAAGAGTACCTTACTCTAAACATGTAATGCTTTGGCCAAAGACTTTAGTAACAATCCGACGAGGCCATGGGTATACATCTCCTCGCAAGGAGTGGTGAATCCTTTATAGGCTATTCAAACACCTTCGATCACTGACTTATACCCAATCATCCCGGTCCACATCTCCTGAGATGTTTGCTTAAGATGTCAAAGCATAAGTCTCCATGATCAAGATGACTTGAATCATCAAAGTCAAAGGAACATCGCACTTAAGCCACAAAGAAGAACTTCATTGACATATCTATATATGCAGAGAACCATATGAAGTCTTACTTTGGTCACTCCAATGAACTAGTTACCATAACTAGCATCCACGATTAACTCCGGACATCACTATGTCTCCAGCCAGTGAGAATCAGCTGCTTGGATACACCAAGAAGTATACCTCGTGCTAGTCTCGACAGAATTGATGGTGTCCAAATCCATCAATTCATCGACTAGGGATAATTCCGATACATCACAATTACACATGTAGAGATACTCACTAGTTGTGATCCAATCACAAATTCTCTCATGCTGTAAATTGTATCGTGGACATTCAGTAAATGAGTTTAAAATCCAATCAAATACATAAAACATGTATACTCAAATAGTGAATCTTCATTTATCATATAAATGGTTCATACATAAGGCGATTGCCTTAGGACATCTCTCATATATTACTAACAGGGGCAGCGCCCCTACTCGCAAAATAAACTTTGCGAGTGTCCCTACAATGATCTTACAGCAACTTAAGTTGCTGTCCCAAAAACCTAAAGCGAGAACTCGCTGTTTCGGAGAGTTTTTCTCGACGATTGAAGCCTACAAGTGTCCCAACACTCGTTGCTTCGATTCTTCGAGAAAAATACCCAAAAATTCTATAAAAATAGGAAATTTACATAAACATATAAATCTGTAATTTTTATATCTAATACAAAAATTACAAAAGTGAAACACATACATGCTTCGCACGTGGCTCTGATACCACTGTTGGGTTTTTCTGAGCTGCAAAAACCGCTTTTTGCATTGCAGAAACCTCGGAAACCCCGGCCACGGATCCGTGCGAAGATATATTAGAACAAAAACATGTATGTGTTTATATAAAACCCTAGATCTACCTTAGATCTACATGATAAGGATGTTACCCTCGATGCGATGCCCTTCGCAAATCCCGCTCGTCCAAAAGGTTCGCCGGAACTCGAGAGTGTCAAGTACACACTCCTCTATTGGTATCCACACAAGCAATAGGTGGAGAAAACACACCCTTGAGTGTGCTAGCACTCTATGGATGGTTCAGCCAAGGAGGTTGGGAGAGGGAGAGAGCTTGAGGGAAGTTGATCCAAGGTTGAAGATGAAGTTGTGTAACCCATACAAAAATGAATTACCATATGAATAACCATCAAGTGGTTGGCCACTTCATGGAGAGGGGGTTACATGCATGCATGTAACTCCCATGACCCTTGGTCTCCCTCATGAGGTGGCACCACATGACAAAGTCAATGATGATGTGGAGCCGACCATGCCAAGTCATCATCATGACATGACATTTGGTCAAGTCAAACTTGACCTTTCATCTTCCCTCTCAAGTCAAGTCAAACTTGACCTCTTATCTCCCATGGTCGATCAAATTCAACCATTTGATTCAAGTCAATTTTAATTTAATGAATCTCTATTCATTAATTTAAATTGATTTGATGAATCAAATCTAAATTAGACTCATTCAACACTTGAATCAACTTAAGTCTAACTCAATTAGTCTAATTTGGATTACTCTTAATCCAATTTGGTTCATCCCATGAACCTAATCCTCATGGTTCATCATATAAACCTAATCTCCATCTAATTGCCCTTATGTGTGTGACCCTATAGGTTCTTGTAACATTGACAATGTCCCTAAACCGATTTAGAAACATAAGCAATGAGCGGTATCTAGCAACACATCATTGCTACCCAAGTTACAAGAATGTTGAACTCCAACATCACCTTTGTGACTACTAATTGTGACTCTCATAATATGTGACAATGTCCCTCTATCCTTGACATCTAGATTGACCAATCGAGGCATAGACCGTGTCATCCTCGGTACAATCTAAATCTTGAACTCCAAGTAGACTCACTCTAATCAAATGAGCTCAATATCTCATATTGACTCATTTGGGCATGGTCATGCACTTCGTGGTCTCACTCTATCAAGAATATCGATATCACTCCCGTCATATAGGAGGGATAGATCTCATCTATATCACTCACATCCCTCCGCATAATTTGTTACATACCCAGTAACCGCCTTTATAGTCCACTCATTTACGAGTGACGTTTGACGAAACCAAAGTATGCAACTCCTTATGTAGGGAACCATGGTGACTTCAGGTCTAAGGACTAATAGTCATACTAATAGCCACATGAGAAAGTATATGACACTCATATAATGATCCATGATATTTTCTCATGGCGGGTCATTCAGTATACATTCTCCAATGCATATTCATGTGTCAACTTGATATCTCATATCCATGACTTGTGAGATCAAGTCATCATGTTGACCTACATGTTAGTCTCTACGCATTAACATTGTCCCTGAATGTTAATACTCGACTAGGAATGATTAAGAGTAGTGTTCTCTATATCATCTCATTATCGATTCAACTAATCGATTGATATAGATAAGAACCTACTACTCAAGGACATTATTATATTTAGTTATTTGACACCAATACAAGTAAATATAATAACCATGCCTTTATAAATAGGAATATGATACAATAAAGTCCATACAACAATTATCACATGATTGATTTTAGAACTTTCACTAACAATTAAATAGTAGGAACATGCATCTACTACCTAATCAATGGATTACAACTTCATATATAAATATTCTGTTATATATCTTGATAAAAATCTGTGTGAGCAAATTGATCGATCAAGCTTCGATCGGTTTAATCACTCCCATAGCTCCAATCTTCTCTTCTCCTTTTAATGCATTAGATTGCCATCTTCTATTGCGAGGTGAGAACATACATCTTGCAGGCATGGCCTGCTACGTCACTGCTCATCTGCCCTCTAAATGGCCCCAAGGTCGATTGCTGAAGATTAAGAACACACAACATTCTGATATATGCTCTAACTCAGAAATCTGGAACAAGAAAATTACTCGTCGGAGACAAGCTTACCGCCCACAGATCACGAGCGGAGGCGACGGAATAGGGCGGAAGCCCGACGTCCGACCAGTTCGCGGTGATCGTCGCCGACGAGACGCCGCGGTTCCAGAGGACCACCGCCACCCTTCCGCCGCTTAATGGCCCTGCCCAAACCTGCACGTGCATAATTTTTTGTTTTTTTTTCAGTTTCATTTTAACAATTAAATATTTAAATATACATATTATTTAATATTTGTTTACCTGTGCGGATCCGCCCGCCACCTTCTTCCCTTGGACTCCTAGGGGATCTGTTTTGCAAAAATCCACAAGGAATTTGAAATTTTACGTCGATCGAGAGAAATTTAACAGAGAAGACCAAAACATTAAAAAAATTACAAGTTGAGTACCTTGATTAACTGCGATGACATCTGCGTTGCTCAGAATCTGTAATGCATCGCTGTTCATGTGCCTCACATCGCACCCAATCAACAAAGGCGCCTAAAATTTGGATTTCCATTGCTAAAATGTAATCGACTCGCTCATTTTAATTATTTATTTCTTGGTTTGTAAATCGCTAATTACCTTGACTAATGCCCATATGCTAAAATGAGATCGATACTCTTCCGTCGTCATTCCACCATTGCCAACTTCTAGCATGTCGGGATCTGCACGATTATTCGCAAAGTTTATAAGAACCAATAATATGAATGGCGAAGACAACACTAATGTTTATGATAATAAATAATTGAGGGTGCTTTTTAACAATATTTGCACTCTCTCTTTTGCTCTTTTTTTCCATTCAATTTTCTTGACTTTGTAGCTTACCCCTTCGAACTATGAAAATTCAGTTTGGACCTATTTAATTTATTTTGCATCTTCTCATCTTCAAACTATATCCAATTATCCATCTTTTATAAATAAATAAATAAATAATATTTTCTACAATTTTAAATGGACAAAAAAAAAGAAAATGAAAATACCATTCCATCCTCCAGGGCTGGCGTAGGATGCCCACTTATCGTTCTCATCGGCACGAGATGACATACTAATTAATATTACAAAATTAAAATATAATTGATTAAATTAATTTCTATTAAATTGTTAAAATTCTTTAACTATAATAATAATTAATTAACCTTCCCCAGTTATCATTAATATCCTGCGTCGTCCTCCAACTGTTCCCCCCTATGCTGCTTGCCCAAGTCGCGGGGTCGTCCACACCCCTGTAATTTTTTGTTATTTTCACAGAAAAACACTCTATTTTATTTAAACTTTTTTAAAAACAAATTTATAAAGTGGAAAATAATAAATGATTTAATCTACCATTCGCAAAGAGAGAAGAAAATATTCCTGCTAGAGTTTTGCAGAGCACTGCTCATCTTTGCATATCTGTGTGCAGTAGTGTAACTCATTAAATTTATATAAATCAATATGAATACTAATAATAATTGGCAAAGATTAATTAGCTACCTTTCTCTTGGACTCGTGCCAGGGTTATTACAATTGTCATACTTTAAATAATCAATCCCCTGAAATCGAAATAATAATAATAATTATTTTTTTTTTAAAAAGGAATGTCTTTAATTCCAGTGAAAATGAATGTAAATTGTTTACTACTGAAATTGTAGATTTTTTTTTTTGCATACCCAATAAGCGAATGTTTTTGCGTCATGCTCTTCGTATCCAAGTGATCCCGGCATCGTTCTGCTGCATGTTTGTGTCCTGGGATTTACAATAAATTATTAAAAACTCTAACAAAAAAATATTTTTGATGAATGAATTTTCATTTTATTTGCTGACATTCTCCATATTTTCTTATTAAAAGAAAAGATGTATAATTCATAAAAAAAGAACATATAACAAATACTATACCCTGCATCACTGTAGATCCCCAGCTTTAACCCTCTTGCATGGACGTAGTCTGCAAGAGCCTTTATACCGGATGGGAATGTTGATCTCTTGGCAACTAAATTTCCCTGATCAGAATGAAAATATATAATGACTCAGATAAATCAATATTTGTATTTTTTTCCAAAAAAAAAGATATATAGAATATTTAAAATAATAAATTAGGTAGGAAGTATGATCTACAAGATTTTTTTTTTTAAAACTAAAATATAGAAAAAAAAATTAACCTGAAAGTCTCTGTTTGGCTCTCCCCAGCAATCATCTGTTTACAAATGCAAAACTTTGTTGATTTATGATTAAATGGAGTTTTCTTATGAATTAGATTAGTAAATAAATAAAAGATTAAGGAGATAATTAGGTCACCTATGTTGACGTAATTGTATCCCAATCTCGCAAGGCCTGTGCTCACCAATGCATCAACTGCAATGTATTATGCATCATAATTAATCTACAATTATTGCCAAACTATAGGTGAAGTTTGTTATAATATGCTTCCACCATTATGATTATAAATAGTTAGCCAGTCACATAGAAGAGCCCATTTTTCTTCACAATAATCAAAATTAAGAGGCCATATTTTATAAATTTTTATTTTTAAAAATAAAATTTCTTCTATTCATTTGATTAAAATTTCTACGTTCTTATAAGCGACTTTCTTGTTTCAATTAATATGATTTAATACTTAATTAGTAAGTTGGAATTAATATTAATTAGGCTCAACTCGTAGCGGATGACTTTTTTTTCTTTTCTTTTCCTTTTTAATCTCAAATGTTAGACTTTTTCTATGACCAGCATGGACCTCATTACGTGCCTTTATCTAACATCACGGGCATCATAAGTCAACACTTTAAATACGTAAATAAATAAATATCTTATTTCTTTAGCGCGATTTGATAATATTATTGTTCTCTCTCTTATGGAAACAATGCAGATGTTATTATAAAAAGGATAGAAATCAAATTTTGACATGAAATTTATATTTCTCATTCAATCTTAGAAATCTTCTGTTATTTTTGACAATCAGATCAAAAGATATAGGCTTTGTGATTTATCTTTCTTTATCATTATTGAGGGACCGACGATATAAAGAATATTAAGGATGAACATAATGACATTTTGCTATATATAATATTATTGTTCTAATAAAATAAAACTTTGTGTATTTTAATTCTTTCCTCCTTAATCATCTCAAGTAGGTACGTTACATATTCGTCACATCATTTTCTCCTAAAATAAAAATAATGACGTTAAATAAACTATGAAAATTTGTCGTTGAGTTTAACATTTTGAAGAGTATTCTAAAAACTGAAGCTAATTTGTTGTACTTAAAATCAAAATTTTAGAAAAAAATATAAAATTCTTAGGAAAAGGGAAAACAAACAAATTCGTACCAGTTTCTCTTATGAGATTCTCGTTGATGTCGCAGTGGAAATGATTCCAACTATTCCACCTGATTTATTAATTAATTCATCATCTTTTTTATTTTTCATAATATATTATGATTAATTCGAAGTTAATTGATAAATACACGTACCCCATGGGAGGAGTCCTTCCGAGGCCATCGCTCAGTGCTCGGCGGCGCTGCCCGTCGAAGGCGGGGGTCATCCAGGAGGCGTCTCCGCCGGTGGCCGTCGCCGTCACCATCGAAAACAACAGGCCGAAGGAGGAGAGGAAGAGGAGCATAGGAAGGCGACACATCGTGTTTCCACCCAAAACCAAACCCATTCAAATTGAAGTCGAAAGACCACTAATGCACAGAGCACCGTGCGGATGTGCGTGTATATATAGACTTGACGATGCAGTTGCCATTGGATGGCGACAGTGGGCTCCACGTAATCCTCGCAGTGTCAATCCGCCACGTACCCACTCGCTCCTCCCGTTGATATATATCTTTTCTAAAAAAATAAATAAATAAAGTTCTCTGCGGACGTCATATCTTTTCTACGAAAAATGAACGAACTTGCTAAATTAAAGTTCTCCAACTAAAGTGAGGCAAACATCTTCTCATATATATACCGGTTTAATATTCCAAATTTAACCGCGTAGGATTGACCGGTGGAGTATCACGTGCGTGTCTCAGTGAAAAAAAAAATACTCCACGCCGCGGTCTTCGCGTCGTTGTTTGATTGCCTGCATTAGAACGTTCTCCAACTGAAGTGAGGCAAACATCTTCTCATAAATATATATATATATATATATATATATATATATATATAAAAGAAAAAAAATATTTTTTTATATAATTTATTGGTGAATATCCATGAATATCTCGATTATCCATCGTTCGATCGGATGAATATTATAGTCCAATTATTATATTCTAAGAGATCCGACGATGGATAATAGAGGTATCCATGGATGCTCATGGATGAATTATATATATATATAAAATTCATTTGTGAGTATCTCGATTATCTACCGTCCAATCGAGTCACCATTATAGTTTAATCCTTAAGTCCTAAGGGATCAGACGATGGATAATGGAGGTGCTCACGGATGAGTTAGATAGGGAAGCATTCCTATATATATATACACGATCAGACGATGATAATGAAGATGCTCACGGATAAATTGCGTAGCATAATATTTCTCTCTCTATATATATATATCCTGAGCGCCTCTTTCTTGCGCATCCATCTGTGATGCATAGTAAATAAAAAATACATAGTGATTTTTCATTGTGCAATTTCTTCCTATAGTCGTCGTTCTGCCATCGTTCGAACGGATTTCGATTGTGGTTAAGACATCGTCGAAGTCTAATCGGATTGCGGTCGAATTCTGACCGCGATTTGATCGCAATCCGACCAAATTACATCCATCAGCACTGGCGATCGCAATTCGATCGGGAATCCGACCATGATTCGGGCGGCATCAGAGTCTGACAGGATCATGATCGGATTTCAATCGGATTGTGATCAGAATCGATGGTCATAGCTGACAGCCATCGGCCAGATTTCGATCATAATTCACTCGGATTCCAATTGCAATCTGGTGAGAGTTCGATCGGTCGAACGGTGGTGGCGAACCCGACAGGTTCAAGGATTGGGTTGTCCTCACCGAAAAAGGAAGTCGCAACCGAAAATACTGTGCATTTCTCATTCACTATGCAATCGCGATGGACTAACAATGGAGAACGTGTCACGCATGAGTCGCGCACGAATCGACGGTTATATATATATATATATATATATATATATATATATATATATATATATATATATATATATATATATATATATATATATATATATAATTCATTCATGAGCACCTTCATTATATACTGTCCGATAAAATGAGTATTATAATTCAATCTTTGAATTTTAAGGGATCAGATGATGAATAATAAAGATGTTCATGAATACTTATAGATCTATTGCACAATTAAATTTACTATCTATGCATACAGTAATACACAGTAGTATGCACAGTCCACACGGAGGATAAAATATATATGTACTCTTCTTTTCCAATGTATCATAAAATGGGAAGACGAAAAAAAAAATGGAGTATAATAGATTATTATTCTCCTAATTCATGAGGATTAGTTCACACATATATCAACAACGAAAAGTAGTTCTAAAGCCGACTGCAGAGGTACTAGGAGCTTACTTTGGTATAAAATGCATTATCACTAAATTTTTATATAGTGCAGTTTCCCATTTGATCATTAAGATTTTAATTGGACAAAAAAAAATGTTTAATAACAGCCAAGCCTTATCTAGTTCAAGAGGATTAGTTGTATATTTCCACAATGAGGAACAAAATTATACTAATCTAATAGACAGATTCAAATGGGAGACAATTCTATCAAAACTCATTGCTGTCAGAATTGCGCCGGTCAGTCAATTCAAACACAGTTTTGACATTTTTATGCGATTCAATTAAATCAACTACTTCAGTCCTAAATTCATAACTACCAAGTGTGACTATATGAGTAAGATACATATGCGGTTAGAATGGACAATGATCGATTCTCGATATGAGATCTAAAGTTTTCACTTGGGTTCAAAAGTCTTTTGTCATTTTTGATCAATGGATCAAGAGGCATAGACCATGTGATTTATCGCCCTTTACCATCACCGAAGAACTGACAGAGAGGAGTGCTAGAGCGAGCGTAATCGCCTTTGCTAAAAAAGTATCCTATGAATAGCCCGCAGGACTATGGTGCAGTAGTAGAGTATCCATTTCGACTTCCAGATACTCACAATTTGATCTTCAGTCATGGTGCATTTATAAGATTTTTCTTCAAATGGGGTATCAAACTAAAGACGTTGTAGCTACTGAGGCTGCCCACGCGAGCACTTCCTAATTTACTCTGGTGGTCGGTGGAGCATATCTCGCCTAGGGATTACTTAACGCCCCGTTAAAGATCCATGAGACAAGATCAACCATCCTCAGGATTAGTCGAGATGAAGGCCTAGATACCTATTGCTAGTAAAATAAAAGTGGCATACTGTCATATGAGTAGCCCCAAAAGTTGTGGTGCAGCAGTAGGGCATCCAGTTCGGCTAACAAGTACCTATGGTTCAATCTTCAACTATGGTGCATTTATAGAATTTTTCTCCAAATGAGTTGACAAACCAAGGACATTGTATTTGCTGAGGCTGCCCATGTGAGCACTTTCTGATTTACCTTGGTGGTCGGTGGAGCATATCTCACCTAGAAGTTACTTAGCACCCCATTAGAGATTCATGAGGCAGGGTCGACCATCTCTAGAATTAGTTGGGGCGAAGACCTGGATACCTGATACTTGTAAAAAAAAAGTGTCATATGAGTAGCTCTCAGGGCTACGGTGCAGCGGTAGGGTGTCCAGCTCAACTCCCAGGTACCCATGGTTCGATTCCTAACCATGGTGCACTTGTAAAAATTTTCTCCAAATGGGGTGACAAACCAAGGACACTGCAGCTGCCGAGGCTACCTACACGAGCACGTCCTAATTTATCCTAGTGATAGCATATATCACCTAGGAGTTACTTGGCATCCCGTTAGAGTTTCGTGGGGAAGGACCGACCATTCTTAGGATTAGTCAAGCTGAGGCCTAGATACCTGGTGCTACTAAAAAAAAAGTTTAATATGAGTAAGGGTGTACAAAAGTTCGGTTAGACCGAATAAAATCTAAAGTTTAGTTCAGTTTTTTTTAGAATTTTTTTTTTAATATCAATTTTTTTAGTTCAATTTCGATTTTGGAGATAAGACAATCTATTAACTCGATTAAACCAAACTGAAGTACATCAGTCAATTGATATTTTCTATCAATCGCTGATATTTTATTGAAATTTTGAATGAAAGATGACGGAAGGATGAAGAAGACCCTCATATAGAGGAGTTTAGTCCTACATTGGTAGATGAGGGACAACTTGGTTGATTTATATTGAATCATAACATATTTGACTATAAACATGAATGAGTGAGAGGCACTCTCTCATGTGTGCGCCCGCAAGGGGGGAGGGGAGTGCAAATCCAGGGCTCAGATTACACTAAACTCAGGTGACTCGTGTACGAGCGCCACCTGCATGCATCGAATGTCAGATCGGCCAAGTAAAATGTGTCCAAATGAATCAACCTGTCACTACAAAAAAATATCAAATTTACGACGAAATTTGGCAACGAAAAAAATTTGTTGCAAATCTGCAACACAATTTGCTACGAATTTTAAATTTCGTTGCAAATTAGTAATGAAATTTCCAACAAAAAATTTTTTGTTGCAAAATTATTTAAATTTCCAACATTTAATTTTCGTCGCAAAATTCGTTGCAAATTGGCGACGAAAATGATTTTCATCGCCAATTTGCGATAAAACAACATTTTCGTTGCAAACATTTACAACGATTTCATAACTTCGTTGCAAATTAGCAACGAATCTAAAATTCGTTGCCAAAATTAGCAATGAATTCATGAATTCGTTGGAAATCTCCAATCAAATTTGGTGACGAAAAATTTTCGACGAAAAATTTCAATTATTTTGTCATGATACAATTATAATTTTTGCAACGAATATAATATTCGTTGCTAAATTGGCGACGAAAAATAAATTCGTCGCTAATTTGGCGATGAATAATAAATTTTGTCGCCAAATTGGCAACGAATCTAGTATTCGTCGCCAAATTGGCGACGAATTTAACAACGAAATAGGATTCGTTGCCAATTTCTCCCTAATTATTCCCCCCTTCCTTTCCCCAATCGAATCTATGCGACATCTCCTCTTCCCTGATCGATCCCGTCGGTACGCTCTTCCTCCCCGCTTCTTCTTCTTCGCCGAGCAGCGATGACGGCGGTGGTGTAGCTCACTCAGCCCACGCCGCAAGCTCGGCAGTACAACGAGGGCATGCGTACCGGCCAAGGTACGCGAGCATGCCGGTGTGCCTGCGGCCTCGCGGCGGCCGCGGGCCTCGCGACACCATCGCGGCAAGACTCGCGGCCGCCGCTTCTAGGCCACGCCACGCAGCAGCTTGCGCGTGGCCTCGCGAATCGCCGCGAGCGGCCGCACTCGCGACCGCCAGCCACGCCGCAAAGCTTGTCGCGCTGCGCCCTCGCTCGCGGTAGTTGTCGCGTGACGAATTCGCCGCCGCGGTCGGTCGCCGCCGTCACTGCAGAAGTTGTCGACTGGGCAACGCGCGCGAGGTCGGTATGGCCGCCAGAGATTTCGAGGGTGGCCGTGACTTTATGAGCAACTTTATGAGCAACTACCGCGTAATTTGACATGGGGGCGTGATTTGGGTGGTTAATCGTCGTCCCAACTGGTCGTTTATCGCCGTAATAATAGAGTTAAAATGTTAAATCAGTATAATGTGTAATCTAAATACAAAATTAATATTTTATTTTTCATAGGTTTGTCGTACTTCATCATTAAGGTGTTCGGTGTGTTCGTGAAGTCTTCAACTAGCTATGAGCTCATTCATTGTTTCCATCAGGACAGGTACGTATAAATATTGTATATTTATAAAATTATAGCATTATTATTTTATATTAATTATAATTAATATTTGATTTTAAGTAATTTTATTACTGTAAATATATAATATTTGTTCGAAATGATATTATAGTTTGCAATTAAATATCACATAAAATCATATTTAATACTAGAAGAATTTATTTTGAGTATAAATTTATTGTTAGATTGATATATATGGTTGAAATTTAGAAAAAATTAAAATTAATCCTTGATATAATTTTGAAAACAGGATAAATGGAGAGAGAATGAAGTTGGATGTATAAAAAGAATTGACCAGAACATCGTGGTTTAACCAATAAATTTATTATTAGGTTGGAACAATTTTTGACATTTGCTAATAGCAATGTTGAGTTTATGGATGAGAATAAATTAAGGTGTCCGTGCAAAAAATATCATAATGGTAAATTTTTCCAGTGTGATAAAGTTCGAGAATATCTTTGTAGATTTGATTTAATGCCAAATTATTATAATTGGACTTGTCATGGTGAACCTTTTATATCCGATGAAGAGATTGGACGAAACATACAAAGGACAGTTAGTGGAGAGCAAATATATTACGATCAATTCAATCCATACTAGAGGATGATAGTTGGTGCAGTTGGTCATAATTTGAATAATGAACTAAACACTGCAAGTTCTAGTTATCCTCAAACATTTTAACACATGTATACTAGTTATTCAATGTCGTTGGAGGAGGTAGAAGTAACTGGTGTTCATGAAAATGTGTACAATGAGCCATATCTCAAATTTCAAGAAGTGTTGAGAGCTGCAGATGAACCCGTGTAGTCTGGTTGTGACAGTCACACTAAATTATCTCTCACCGCAAGATTGTTGAATGTTAAAGCTGAGCATAATGTGTCCGAAGATTGTTTTAATGATTTTGTTCAAGTTATTGGAGAAGTATTGTCGCGTGATCACATAATGCCGAACGATTTTTACAGTATGAAAAAATTTGTGAAAGATTTAGGTCTTCTAGTGCAAAGAATTAATGTTTGCAGAGATGGTTGTATGTTATATTGGAGAGATAATGCAGATTTAGAGACTTGTAAATTCTGTAGTCAATGCAGGTACAAGAGTACCACGAGATTAAATCGTAATAAGCGATTAAAATCATTCAGACAAATGTTCTATTTGCCTTTAACTCCTAGATTGCAAAGACTTTATGCATCAAAGGTCACTGCTGAACACATGGCTTGGCATGCAAATCATGAAACAGAGGATGGGCTAATGTGTCATCCATCAGATGTAGAGGTGTGAACAAATTTTGATAGAACATATCCTGAGTTTGCGAATGAGACTCGAAACATCAAGTTGGGTCTATATGCTGATGAATTTGCTCTATTTGGCAAATCAGGAAGAACTTATTCTTGCTGGCCAATTATTGTAACTCCGTATAATCTTCCACCCGGTATGTGTATGAAAATACCTTATATGTTTTTAACATTGATTGTGCCTGACCCTTATAATCCGAAGAAGTTAATAGATGTTTACATGCAACCGTTGATTGCCGAGTTGATCCAACTATGGGACGAGGGTGTTTCCACATATGATGTTCATACTAATCAGATGTTCACAATGAGAGTTGCGCTTCTTTGGACCATAAATGATTTTCCTACTTATGGGATGTTATCGGGCTGGAGTACCACGGGGATTTTAGGATGTTCAATATGTATGGAGAGATCAAAGTCATTCAGATTGAAATACGAAAAGAAACCAAGTTATTTTGATTGTCATAGATAATTTTTACTACCAAATCATAAATTCAGAAAAAATAAAGAAGAATTCACTAAGAATAGAATTGAAAGAACACCTCCACCATTGAGATTCATCGGTCAAATTTTATGGCAAAGAGTGCTTAACTTTCCATCTGTTATTGAAGAACCAAATGTTACAACATATGACTATGGAATTACGCATAAATAGACTAAACGGAGTATATTTTGGGATTTACCGTATTGGCAGAGTAATTTGATTCATCACAATCTTGATTTAATGCATAATACGGTGATGGATATTATCGAAAAAGCAAAAGACAATCTGAATACAAGAAAAGATTTGCGTCTCATCTATAAATGACCCTCCCTTGATGTTGATGAAAATAATAGGGAACCAAAACCGAAAACAATTTATACATTGAATAAGGATCAGAGACGGATTGTTTGTGAATGGCTGAAATCATTGAAATTTCCTGATGGTTGTCTTTAATCTTGGCAGATGCATTGATTTGAAGGAATGCAAATTGATTGGTTTGAAAAGTGATGACTGTCATATATTCATGGAAAGACTAATTCCTATTGCTTTGAAGGAACTGTTACCAAATTTTATCTGGGGTGCAATTACGAAATTAAGCATTTTCCTTCATGATATCTGCTCGATAGTATTGAGTCATTCACACATGGAGACATTAGAGAGAAACATTCCGATCATTTTGTGTAACTTAGAAAGAATATTTCCACCGATATGTTTTGATTCCATGGAACATCTTTTGGTTCACTTGCTATATGAGGCTAAAATTGGAGGTCCTGTTCAATTTCGATGGATGTATCCGTTTGAAAGGTAATTTTTTTGATTTTTTTTATCATTGTTATTTCATTTGATTAAATTTAGTATAATTTATTTTCTAATAAATTTTATTGTATTACTCTTAGATTCCTCTATCACTTGAAAAAAAAAGTGAAAAATAAGGTTCATGTTGAAGCTTCTATTGTTAATGCATATATTGTGGAGGAAGTTACAACTTTTGCATCATATTATTTTGAATCTCATGTTCAATGCAAGAGTTGGAAAGTAGGAAGAAATAATAAGGGTCTTGTTGATCCAAATTTGAGGACATTCTCAATTTTTAACTACCTTGGTCGAACAAGTGGATCTTGTACAAGTAGATACTTAACTAGTCAGGAGTGGTGAGCATCCCACACATATATTTTATTGAACTGTCCAAAAGTAATGCTATATTTTGAGTGAGTATATAAATGTTATATTATATATTTCATATATCGTAAATTATTGTTTGTGTTATATTTTAATTTTATGGTAGGATTTTCCAAACTCTATATTCTGAGCTTCCGGAGCATGAGTTTAATCGTTTTTGCGATGAAGAATTTGCACAATGGTTCAAAAAAATATGTAAGTAGTCTATGATAATAAATTTGATAAATCTTGAGTTTAACACATATTTATTTGACTTTAGGTTCTTGATAATTATGCTCACATTGAGCAAGACCTAATAAAATATTTGTCATGGGGTCCAAACTTAATGGTGAAAATTTGGCCGTCATATTTCATAAACAGATATAATTTTCATACTCAAGATTATGGAACTGGGAAAACTACAATGAATAGTGGAGTTTGTGTTCAGTCATCTAATGATGGAGGTGCAAGGAATGAATTTTATGGCTTGTTAGATGAAATTTTAGAGGTAGCATACCCAGGCTCAGATTTACGAGTTATTTTATTTGTGTCGTTGGTTTGACCCTATCAAAGGCATGAGGGTGCATCCACAGTTTAATTTGGTTAAAATTAATTACAAAAAATATACAAGAGGTATGAACTATTTGTGTTAGCACAGTAAGCAATTCAAGTATTTTATGCTTTATATCCTAGTTTGAGACGAGACAAAAGTGATTGGTGGGTTATTTGTAAAACAAAAGCACATAATAAAATTGAGGAACATTGGGAAGATATAATATATCAACAATATGAAGTTTTCAATACATTTCATATCGAAGAATATAATATTTCAACGTTATGAGATCCCAGCGGCGTAGTAGTAGCCGTTGATGCAAGTGAACTGAATGAGGATGAAGATGAGGATTTTAATTATGAGGATGAGGGTGTTGCTGACGATGACGATGACGATGATGAATAGACGCATGACCAGGATGAAAATTGTAATGCAGACTTCGATTTTTAATTGTGGATAACTTTTTATTGAGTACCAATTATGTTTTAATTTACTGTCTAATTCGAAATTTCATATATTTGATATACTAATGAACTATTTTTTTAGGTCATCCAGTTGCTATGAATATGATAATTTTTTCATATTGTTCCTATTATAAATTCAATATGCAAATGTATTTTTTTTTACTGTCATATTCTTCTAATAATTATGATTGTTAGTTTCGACGTGGCGGTCATAGACGAAGTAGTGATGGAAGATCACAGTCTTCCTCTGCTTCAGCCCTTGCACATTCTGATGCTCTTGCAGGAAATATGCCCTCCACCTCTTCTCCAGTTGCAGGATCTTCTGGTTCTCAGCAGATACCTGCTAATGTATCTTTCCCGGTACAATAATCTCTCGTGGAGAGGGAAGATACGAGAGAGTTTATATCTCCGCGTGGAGATTCATAAGTATTCGAGTTTTAGATTATCTATGTTTATTTTTTAATACGATAAGTATTTTTATAAGTATCTAACGAGGTTTGTTTTTATTTTATATTAGATTTACAAATTCTGTACATGTTATTCATGAGGTGAATAAAATAGTAAATAACCATTGGGACGGAGCTTCTATGACTTATACGAGCATGCCGGAAGAAATAAAAATTCTATAGTGGAATGAGTTCAAGGTAAATTATTTAAATCATTTTGTATATAAAATTACAGTTAATATAATCAATTTAATTTTTCTCTACTGCAACGGGTATTTACTTGGGAAGAGAGTCAAACACTAGAGATTAGGAGGATTTTTAAGAAAAAGTGTGGCGATCATATGAGAAACATACACAATCATGCAAAAACTAGAAATAAAAAACCACACTGTATAACCGAAGAGAATTGGAATAAAATTGTTGCACATTGGGGATCTGAGGATAGCAAACAGAGGAGTGAGCAAAATAAGCAAAATCAACATTGTAATTCCAGCGTTATGTCTGGCACGTATGCGGGAGGATCAATAAATATCGATGAGTATAGACATCGATTGGTGAGTGTTTTCAAATTATTATTTTGTAATCTAATACTCACTAATTTATAAATTTTAACTGTTTGTTTAGGCCCAGGAGACGGGGACTGAGCCATTATTTATAGACACTTTCACCCGTACATTCCAAAAGAAAGATAAGACGTGGAGTGGGGAAAGAGCTAGAATAATGAAGGTTTGTAATTTTAAAAATTTTAATTTTTATGTTAGTATTTAATTTTTTTCTTTCACAACAGGAGAAATACGATGAACTTTCAAAGAGAAATTCAAGTGCAAGCGATGATGCAGTCAAATCTGAGCCTTCTGTTAGCAATATAAATTTATGGCTCGAAGCAACTGGAGGGCCGAAAAGTGGAAGAATAATTGGACTCGGTTCTTTGAGTCGATCCTATAGAGTCCCTGGTGCTTCTTCTTCATCCTCCCCAGCATCAAAAGCACAAGTAATTCAATTAACTGAAGAGGTTAATCATTTGAGAGAGTTACTAGCGCAGAAGGAAACTGAATCGAGAGAAAACACTCAAAAAGTAAAAGACTTAAATGAAAAGATGAACGAATTTCAAAGGCAACAAATGTTCATTATGCAACATCTTCAATTAACGTCTAGTTCAAGTCAATTTCCTCCTGGATCTACTCCTCCTCCTGATCCCTATCATAATGACAATGATGATGTATTTTTTGATGATGATGGTGGTTACCTTTGAATTTATTTATTGTATTTAAATGTTATTTGACTTATGACATACAATATCTATGTATTTGTAAGTTTGTTTAGGTTTGTTATATATATATATATATATATATATATATATATATATATATTAATTTCGTATTAAAGTTTGATGTCTAAATTTGTTTATATTATTGTGTGTGTTTGTTGTAAAACAGGGAAAAAGTATAATCTATAAAAATATTTTTTTTATTTTTCCAGATTTGCAATGAAAATACTATTTTCGTTGCAAAAATAGATGTATTAGTCGACTGATATAAACCATTAGTCGACTAATATATGAAAAAATGCAGCGATAAAATAGATTTTCAACATCAGTCAACTGATGATACTGTAGCACCTTACAGAGTGTTTCGTAGCCGACTGAGCAGTTGACTACTCACTTGGTAGTCGACTGATGAAAATGACCAGTCGACTGCAATTACTGTAGCACATTATAGAACCTTTGATAGCCGATCGATCAGTCAAACTGGTCGTATATTCAGTCAACTGATTGTATCCGTCAGTCGACTGATCTTGAAAATTTTGCAACAATTTTTTTTCGTTGTCGATTTGGCGACGAAAAAATATTCATCGCCAAATTTAATTTTATTCGTGGAAATATGTTTATTAGATTTTGGCAACGAATTTATTTTTTGTCATAAATTTGGCGATGAATTTATTTTTCGTCGCAAATTTGGCGATGAAAAGTAAGATTCGTCGCCAAATTTGGAGACGAAAAGTAAGATTCATCGCCAAATTTGGTGACGAAAAGCAAGATTTGTCACCAAATTTGGCAACAAATTTAATTTTCATCGCCAAATTTGCGACGAAAAATAAATTCGTCGCCAAATTTGGCGACAAATTTTGCGACGAAAATATTATTCGTTGTAATTTGGCGACGAATTTTTATTTTTCATTGCATAATTTGGCGGCGAATTATTTGCAAGAAAATTTTTTTCGTTGCAAAAAATTTTTTGCAATGATTTTTTTTGCAAAATTCGTTGCAAAATTTGCTTATTTTTGTAGTGTGTGTTTTGTCATCCAAATCATTTTATAGTTGCGTAATGTATGCTTTAAATCACCAACATGAAATGGTCGGTGATTAATGGCATGATAAATAGCTCGAGCAAAATGACTGATATGCGGCTGGCATTTCAAATTGAACCATTTATTCTACCATTAATCAGAGATACGCTACACATGCTATAAGGAGGCAAAACTTGAGAAAAGAAAGCTCTTCATGAGATCATCCTTCTTCCCCATTTGTGATAGCCTTCAGGTGTATGATCAGTTCACCGTGAACAACCCATGCTTGGTTGTATTCTCGGTTCTGTCATGGTATCCTGAGAAACATGCATCCATCGATTCTCGAAAGCACTGCTAGAGAGGACGAATCTATTTTAAGGCAAATGTGTCAAACATAGACTTCGTCACTCTGCCTAGTAGTCCGAGCAACCTACTTACGCCTTCTTGAGCACCAATTTTTGGAGCGCCTTCCCGAGCACCAACTTTCAAAGTGCCTTCTCGAGCAACTTTCGGAGTGCCTTCCAGAGCTTCTTTTAGAGGACCACCAGCTTTCGCCTTCCCAAGCAGCTTGCTTTCTGAGCACCTACTTCTCGAGCACCTACTTCTTGAGCACCTGCATCCCGAGCACCTCTCGATCTCGATGCTTCCTGAGTTCATGCATCCCAAGCACCTCTCGTTGCTTCCCGAGCACCTACTACCTACTGCTCCTTGAGTTCCTACGTCCAGAGCACCAGAGCTTCTGCGTCATGAGTTTTTTGCATCCCGAGTACTAGAGCTCCTACATCCATATCCTAGTTCCCTAGTGGTACATCCTGAGCACCAGCTTCTCAAGCACCTGCCTTCCCGACATTGCAGTCTACTTCCTCACCAGGTGTCTCCCTAGAAGAAGAAGGGGAAGGTAGTCGTCACAACAGAGAAGTCCGAAGTCCAAATTTAATCGAACTCTTCCCTATATCTCCAGCAAGAACGTTGGTAACATTCTTAAAACAGATTCTAATATATTGCGATGACTATAAAACAAGTTGAGATAACAGTAGCAGAGTATACTTCTAGTGATTCCCCCCTCTGTAATGATTGGGACTGTCCCAATCAATCATGGGGAAAAGACAGAAAAGTTCATTAGTTTGAACTTTAAGCGATGGCATCAGAAAATATTTTTCTACTTAACCATGCTTAATCTGACTCGGTTCTTAACTAAAGAACCTCCAGAGGTACTTGAGGGTACGAGTGATGCCTAAATCTTCAATGTTGTGGAGGCATGGAACCACTCAGAAGTTTCTTTATAGAAACTACATTCTCAACTTCTTGGCTGATGCATTGTACAATGTGCAGTGCACAAAGAAATCGATTAAGGAATTATAGAAATCCTTAGACTGAAAATATAGAATAGATTATGTTGGGGTCAAAAAGTTTGTTGTTAGTTGATTTTCGAACTATAAAATGGTCGACTCCAAGGCGGGGATCAGTTAAGTTGAGAATGTTGGAGATCGGTGGCCCGGCTAGAAGGAGGGGTTGAATAGCCTTTCGATGATCGATGGAACTCGATCGTGTTTGCGACCTTGTCTACAAATCTTGTTAGCACAGTGGAAATAATGATAACAATAATAAAACACAACAAGCACTCACAATACACAATCGATATAACGTGATTCGGAACCTTAGGGTTCATACTCCACAGGGCGAGCTCAACGAGCTCTAGTGATGCACACACCACTACTAAATCTCCTTCTCAACAATACGTCGGAGGTGGAGAAATATCGTACAAGTAATTACAATAGTAATACAAAAATGTACAAGCAAATATGAAAAACAATAATGAAACACAAGTAAAAAATACTTTACAACAATTGCTTTGAACTCTTGCTTGTTTCTTGCTTTGGTTTGCTCTTGAAGGTCTAGAATGCAGCAACAATTCCCCTTCAAAATCCCCCCAAAATTTGCTGCAAAATCCTCTAACTCGAGCTCCTTTTATAACCTACATCGAGCTGATTTTGCACCCATCAGTTGACTGCCATAAGGTCCCAGTTGACTGCTCATGTAGTCATTGTCTCACAACGACTCAATCCATGTTGAAAACACTCCAATGGATACACTGGCAATCGACTATCATTACCATCAGTCGACTGTCAATCTCATAGACGATTAATCAGTCAACTATCGAGAGTTCTGTGCTCGTGACCAAGACCATCAGTCGACTACCCTCCATGGCAATCAACTATTCAAGGCCAATCGATTCTCCAAAGCTAGTAGTCGACTGCCAAGGCCACGCAACCACAGTTGATTGCCAATCGACTCACAACAGTTCAACTGGTAAGAATACCACTCGACTGATACATCTCATCCATGAGGTTTAATCCAGTAGACCACCCTTAGCCTAGACCTAAGCCTGTCTCACGCCTCTCAGATCCCTCCAAGTCCTCCATGACTTATTAATCCATACGCTAGCCTCTAGGTGCTTCCCTTAGCTATTGTCATGCTACCCGAGTCTACACTGCCAAGGCTACACACTTGGACTTTCTATGCCAACTCCATGTTGGACTTCCCAATGCCAACTCCATGTTAGACTTTCCATGCCAAGGACACACTTGGACTTCCCATGCCAACTCCATGTTGGACTTTCCATGCCAAGGCTACACACTTGGACTTCCCTTGCCAACTCCATGTTGGACTTTTCAATTTCCAAGCCCCGTGCTTGGACTTTCACCGCCAAGGCTATACACTTGGACTTACGTGGCCAAGACTACACACTTGGACTTTCCATGACAATTTCATTGTCATACATTTTTTCAAACATCAAAATACCGCTCAAGTCAAACTCGAGTCTGGTCAATCGTGACTTGAGCCGATTGCACCAACAATCTCCTCCTTTTTGATGTTTGACAAAAACCACAAACACCTTTGAGTTAGGTCACATAACTCAAATCTCCCAATTCTCCCAAATTGGTAAACTTCACATTCTCCCATCAATTTTTCCATCAATTCTCCCCCTTTTTGACATACATCAAAAAGGTTCTCTCCAAGAGTGTCATATCTCATATCCCAATGAGATCTTACAATCTCCCCTTTTGTCCAAAAACATCTAATATGCCTTCACTCTTCCTAGTGATAAGTCTCATATCACTAAATGAGAGGCAATCCTCATTCTCCCCCTTATGAGGAAAAACCCATCCATCATCCCATGATGGATAACCTCCCCCTAAAGGCTTGCTCTCCCTTGACCATTGCACCAACAATGTCCTTGGAGAGTCCCTAAGTCTATAGGAATACTAAACAATTGAAATTAAGGGCAACGATTCAACATTAAACTTTCACCTCTCTTAAAATTCGATATACACCCTAAACAATTCTCCTAATCCATATCCAATGGATTTTCACCCTTCTAATGCTTTCCAAAGCATATCCTTAGGTTAGGAGCAATTAGGGAACCTAGAAATAGTTGAACATGGGCTAAACATACCTTGTTTACTCGAAATTATCACTTGGTAGTCAACTCTGTCAGCTACCAGTCGACTTCCCTTAAGGCTAGTCGACTACCATTCATGACAGTCTATTGATTTCTGCACTTTGCAGAAATCAGAATTCAGAAATCAATTTCAAAAATTCATAAGTAATTATACATACATAGAAAAATCATAAAAATTCATATGTATAATACTTAAGTCAATCATTATGGATGAAAAATATTCAAAACATAAAATACTCATAAAATAATGAGATTTATACAAAGTTCAAAATTATTGAAAAGTTCAATGTTTTCACCCTACTTTGTATTATCTCCTTCAATGATGATTGCTATCAAAAGATAAACTTCACCAAGGTCTTTAAAATGGTTTTGAAATGATTTTAAAACCTTAATCCATTTTCTTAACATCTCACTTGTATCTAAGGTGTATGAAGACACATACACGTCAAGTGTTCTTGTGAGATGTGAGTTTTGGTTATTTAGGATTTTATGCATTTTTTAGACAACTCTATTTGATTCCCTTATACATGGGACTTCAAATCATGTCATTGTCATTAACTCAATTTTAATTAATGCATGAATAATGATTATGGCATAAATGATAACATAAGTAAGACGTGTTAATAATCATAATGTCATGACATATAACATAAACCTAAACACAACATGACATTAAAAATTAACCCTAAGCATGATCATGATATTTTATATGATAAAAATGAATATGATGTCATGACATGACAATGACAAACAAGATATGACCAATAAAAGGTAAAGGTATAAAAATACCTAAATTTTAGTATTAATTATCATTTGTTATGATTAATTTCATATTGCCATATTACCACTTAACCCCAAGTGTGCCGAAAATCCAAAATGGCACACCATGACCTTTAAACATAAGTTGTGCCAATTTGATCAATTTTTATTCTAATCTTATTTCCAAGGTACTCATAACCTTGAAAATGACCTAAAGTGCCAACTTTTCTATTGTTAGGTTAACTACCTTACCAATTCAAGTTGACACAACATAACCCATTAGCGTGAAGGGATCACACTCCTAGGAACCCAATACCTATTGGAGTTCCTTGGGTTTACAAGGTATTCACTAGGGATAACTTCCCTAGATACCCTCCCAATGACCCTTTTTAGCTTGGTGGCCTTGGTTATTGTGGTCTTGTCAAGGTTAACCTTAGGGATTGCCTCCCTAGTAACCTTCTTAGTGGTCTTCCTAGGTTTTATAGAACCCTTAGCCACTAGACACACACCATGGTTAATCTTAGGAATGACTTCCCTATTAACCTTGGTTTTCCTAGACCTAGATTTAGTTTCATAATCAAATGGAATATTGTGGTAGGTCTCCTTGGACTTAGGTTTGTGACTCAAACATTTCTTGCCCTTAGACGGTTCTTGTCTCTTAGATCTTAGATTTTGTCCCTTTAACCCTATAATTGAGTTTGTCATTTTTGCTAGGGTCTTTTCTAATTTTTCAAGCCTTGACCTTAAGGCTTGGTTTTCTAACTCTAATTTTTTCAATTTTGATTTTTCATTAACCTTTTAGGAAAAATTTTTCCTCTTAGGCATATGCCTACCCTTCTTTGGGTTAATGCCTAAATTTTTTTCTATCCTCCTAATACTCTCCCTAGGTAAAATTGTTTTACGGTTATTGGTTCTAGGTTTGTCCTTAGATGTAATATTGCAACTCTTAGCACCTAAGCAAAGATATCTATTCCTACTAGCATGCTTTTGTTCATCAGCAATAGTAAGTGAACTAAAAAAATTTCTAGCATGCTTTTTAACCTTAGAACTTGAAGGTACATTAATAAACGATACCTTAGGGTTTATTTTAGAATCTCCCCCTACATGTGATGCTTCTTCTTGGGGTATCTTCCTCCCCTTAGGGCATTGACTTCTATAATGCCCCTTTTGATGGCACTTGAAGCACACCACGTGCTCTTTGCTCTTCCTAATCGAGGCTCTGGCTTCATTGGTCTTTTCTTGAACTTTTGGCACCATCCGAGTCTTCTTGACTCTTTTAGGGCACTTACTCTTGTAATGCCTGACTTCCCTACACTCAAAGCATATAATGTGCTTTTTTATTCGTAATTAAAATGTATGAGTTACCTAGGTTGGTAGAAGCGATATGGAGAGGTTCTACACTTCTTCCGGAGGTGGATGCTTCCTCCAATTCTACTTCTTCTACCGATCCGGATGTGGATTCCCTCTCAATCCCTGAATCCTCATGGGCTTGAGAGGATGAGCATTCTTCCTCAACTCCCTTCTCTACTTGTGTCGGTTCAGGACTTTTGTGGTATTTGACCAACTTATCCCACAACTCCTTAGCATCCCCATAGCTCCCTAATCTAGATAAAATATCATAAGGTATCAATTTTATTAACATTTTCATTACCTTAACGGTTGTCTTGAATTGTTGTCGTTGCTCCTCGGTCTATCTTGATTTTTCTATTAGCTTGTTGTCTTCATCCCTGATACCTCGAAACCATTCTCAATTATTAGCATCGTATCAAAATCGATTTTGAAAAATACCTCCATTCTTTTCTTCCACCAAGAAAAGTCTCTTTCAAATTTTGGTGGGCGAATGTTCATGTCGGCCATTTGATTTGCTTATCGCGGCAATGTCCGATGATGAGCTCCTCGCTCTGATACCACTTGTTGGAGATTGGTGGCCTGGCTAGAAGGGAGGAGAGTTGAATAACCTTTCGATAGTTGATGGAACTCGATCGTGTTTGCGAGCTTGTCTACAATTCTTGTTAGTGCAGCAGAAATAATGATAACAATAATAAAACACAACAAGCACTCACAGTACACAATCAATATAACATGGTCCAGGATCTTAGGGTTCCTACTCTACGGGGCGAGCTCAACAAGCTCTAGTGATGCACACACCACTACTAAATCTCCTTCTTGACAAGACGTCCGAGGTGGAGAAACCTCGTACAAGAAATTACAATAGTAATACAAAAATGTACAAGAAAAATACAAAGACAATAATGAAACACAAGTGAAGAACACTTTACAATAATTGCTTTGAACTCTTACTTGTTGTTTGCTTTGGTTTGCTCTTGAAGGTCTGGAATGCAGTAGCAATTCCCCTTCAAAATCTCCCCAAAAGTTGCTGCAAAATCCTCCAACTCAAGCTCCTTTTATAACCTGCATCGAGCTGATTTCGCGCCCATCAATCGATTGCCATAAGGCCCCAGTCGACTGCTCCTATAGCCGTTGTGTCACAATGACTCAATCCACACTGGAAACACTCCAACGGATACACTGGCAGTCGACTACCAACTTCATAGCCGACTGATCAATTGGCTATCGAGAGTTCTGTTCTCGCGACCAAGACCATCAGTCGACTACCCTCCATGGCAGTCGACTGCTCAAGGCCAGTTGACTGCCCAAAGCTGACAGTCGACTGCCAAGGCCACGCAACCACAATCGATCGTCAATCGACTCACATCAATTTGACTGGTAAGAATACCAATCCACTGATACACCTCATCCATGAGGTTTAACCCAGTAGACCACTCTTAGCCTAGACCTAAGCTCCACCTCCATCGGCCTCACTCCTCTCGGATCTCTCCAAGTCCTCCATGACTTGTTCATCTATACGCTAGCCTCCAGGTGCTTCCCTTAGCTATTATCATGCTACCCGAGTCTACACTGCCAAGGCTACATACTTGAACTTTCCATGCCAACTCCATGTTGGACTTTCCAATGACAACTCCATGTTGGACTTTCCATGACAAGGCTACATACTTGGACTTCCCATGCCAACTCCATGTTGGACTTTCCATGCCAAGGCTACACACTTGGACTTCCCTTGCCAACTCTATGTTGGACTTTCCAATTGCCAAGCCCAAGCATAGACTTTCACTGCCAAGGCTACACACTTGGACTTTCCATGACAATTTTATTGTCTACATTTTGTCAAACATTAAAATATTACTCAAGTCAAACTCGAGTCTGGTCAATCGTGACTTGGGCCAATTGCACCAATAGAGGAGCTTCAGGTGATTCTGCATGAAATTCACTAGGAAGGCATGGTGTTGAGTGAAACCTTCTAAGTAGCTGCTATGATAGAAAAGTTGCCTTTTGACTTGAAGGATTTCAAAAATTATCTGAAACATAAGAGAAAAGAGATGAACATTGAGGAACTCATTGTTCGACTCCGGATTGAGGAAGACAACAGAAGCTCCAATAAATGAGTGTTCACTCAAGCGGTTGTTAAAGACAACATGATCAAACATGGTGAAAACTCGAAACGGAAGAAGTCGAAGTCTTCCAAGATGGAACCTAAAGGAGGCATCAACAAAAAGAAGTTCACTGGAAAATGTTTCAACTGTGACCGAGTCGGTCATAAATCTTTGGAGTGCAGAAAAATGAAGAAGAAGCAGAAGGCTAAAATAAGTGAGGGGTCAAACATGGATCTTTGTGCCATGGTCTCTAAGGTGAACCTTATATTCTCAAATCTGCGATAGTGGTGGATCGAGGTGGTGAATAACACAAAATTTTATTATGTGTATCTTCTAAAAAGTAATGATGAGACTATAGAGAAATTTATTCTCTATAAAAATGAGGTTGAAAATCATCTTAATAAGAAGATTAAGGTGGTACAAATTGATCGAGGTGGTGAATATATACCACCATTCACTGAGTTTTGTGATAAACATGAAATTAGGCACAAAACAACAACTCTATATACTCCTCAACAAAATGGTATTGCTGAGAGGAAAAATTATACTTTAAAAGAGATGATGAATACTCTTTTATTAAGTTCTGGATTGTCAGATAACCTATGGAGGGAATCTATTCCAATAGCTAATTATCTTTTAAATAAGGTGCCCCTTAAGAATGTGGATAATAGCTCTTATGAGTTATGGAATGGTAGAAATGTTAGGACCTTGGCATCGCTAGGGGGGGGGGGGTGGGGGTTGAATAGCATTCTTTGATTTTGTCAATTCAATTGTGCTTGTCTACAACTCGTTAATGCATCTGAAATACAATACAAATAGCAAACAAACAAAATAAATACAATCAAAAACACTACACACGATTTTACATGGTTTGAAATCCTAGTTCCTGCTCCACGACCGAGCTCTAGTGTCCGCACCACTAAAATTTGTCTCCTCGGAATAACACCAGAGGTGGAGAAACCTCTTACAAAAGAGCTTAACAAAAAAAATACAATAAGAATACAATGCAAGAAGTAAATACAAGCAAAGAAACACTTTACACAATAAATCTTTGCTTAAGCGCTCTTTTGGTTGCTTTGGATGGCTAGGAAGGTATGGAAAGCATCAACTTATCCCCTTTAAGATCACCTAGAACCATCATCATCTCCTTCCTCTGCAACCTGCATTTAAAGGCTCCATTCGGGTTGTTTTTCCTCCTAGCAATCGACTGCCAAAAGCCCCAATCGATTGCTCGCTTGATCGTTGTCTCACAACAGACTAATCCATGTCGAATTATGCCTGATCATCGACTGTCTTGATCCAATAGTCGACTGACATAAGCCATCAGTCAACTGACATAAGCCAACAATCAACTATGAGAGATTCTGTGCCCTGTCAACTTAAGACTAATCTACTATGTTGGTGCAATAGGCCTCGGGTCAATGTTGACTAAATTCGAGTGGGACTCAAGTAGGATTTTGATGTTTGACAATGGGTTGCTAATGGATTTGACCATTGTTTGATAATATGGTTTGACCATATGACTAGTGGATGATTGAGGTATCCAAAGTTATATGGGGGAGATTATTTGGAGGAGATTGTTGAAGCAATCAACCACAGAAGTTCAAGTTTGGATACTTGGCATGAAAAGTCCAAGTTTGGATACTTGGCATGGAAAGTCCAAGTTTGGATACTTGTCATGGAAAGTCCAAGAATGGTCTTGGCAAGAGAAGTCCAAGTTTGGATACTTGGCATGGAAAGTCCAAGAATGATCTTGGTAATGGGAAAGTCCAAGGATGTAGTTTTATCAGCGTAAAGTCCAAGCATGTAGTCTTGGCGGCGTAAGTCCAAATTGATCTTGGCAAGGAAGTCCAAGGGTGAGGTCTTAGTAGCATAAGTCCAAGCATATAGTCTTGACAGTGTAAAGTCCAAGCGGACCTTGACAAGGAAGTCCAAGGGTGAGGTTTTGCAGCGTAAAGTCCAAGCATGGAGTCTTGGTGACATAAGTCCAAATGAACCTTGGCAAAGGACCTGGTTAGCATGACATTGCCGATGGAAACACTTGAAGGCTTGCACAAAGGGTGAATGAGTCATTGAAGACTCGGAGGGACCCTGAGAGTGTGAGACTGATGAAAGTGGTTAGAAGACTTAGGTCTAGGCTAAGGGTAGTCGATCAAGTATGAAGGGATTATACTTAGATTAAATCTCATGTTTGAGGTTTATCAGTCGATTGGAACTTTGGGTCAGTCAATTGATTGAGTGTTCATCACTCGAGAGACTACTTTGACTCAAGCAGTCGACTGGGATTATGACCAGTTGACTGAGGCTCGACTGCTCGACTGTGGCTCTAACACTCGACTGCTAGTTTTGGGCAGTCGATTGGCCTATATTAGTCAAATGCTAGGGTTGAGCAGTCAACTAGAATTAAATGGCTAGGGCACAGAAGATTTGGCAGTCGACTACTAGCTTAGAGTAGTCAACTAGTTGTGTAGCAGTCGACTACTGGGGTATCCATTGCATGGTAAGCCAACGTGGATTAAGCCATTGTGATACAACGAATATATGAGAAATCGACTGGTGCCTTTTGGCAATTGATTGCTAGGCCCAAAATAAGCCAGCAGTAGGTTATTAAAGGAGCAACTTGGGGAGGATTTTACAAGCATTTTTTGGGACGATTTTGAAGAAGAAGTGTTGTTGCATTCCAGACATTCAAGAGCAATCGAAAACAACCAAAAGAGTCCTCAAGAAGATTGATTGTAAAATGTTCTTTACTTGGATTTCCTCATTTCTTTGCATACTTGTTGTATTTTATTGTAAGCTCTTTCATATGAGGTTTCTCTACCTCCAACTTGTTGCCAAGAAGGAGACGACATAGTGAGGATTGATTGTTGGTGAAATAAACCCAGGTCACGATTGACCATACTCAAGTTTGACTTGAGTAGTATTTTGATATTTGACAAAACGTTGCAATGGAAAGTCCAAGTCATGGTTACTTGGCAATTGAGAAGTTCAAGCATGAGTCTTGGCATGGAAAGTTCAAGCATGGGTCTTGGCAAAAGAAAAGTCCAAGCATGGGTCTTGGCAATGGTAAAGTCCAAGTCATGGATACTTGGCAAGGAAAGTCCAAAGGTATAGTCTTGGTGGCATAAGTCTAAGTGTTTAATCTTGGCGGCGTAAAGTCCAAGTGAACTTTCACGGTGAAAGTCCAAGTATAGATGCTTGGCAATTGGGAAGTCCAAGGATGTGATATCGGCAGCGTAAAGTCCAAGCTATAGTCTTGGCAGCATAAGTCTAATGTTTGGCGACGTAAAGTCCAAGCGTTTGTCTTTGCAGCATAAATCCAAATGTATCTTGGCAAAGTAGATCAGGTTAGCATGACAATAGCCAATGGAAGTATCTGAAGGCTAGCGTATGGATGAACAAGTCATGGAGGACTTGAAGGGATCCAATAGACGTGAGATTGATGGAGATGGCTAGAAGGTTTAGGTTTAGGCTAAGGGTGGTCTATCAAGTATGAGGAGATCATACTTGAGTTAAACCTCATGTTTGAGGTTTATCAGTCGACTGGGGCTATCACTACAAAAAAAACTTTTAGAAGTGGTTTTATAAAGCCTTTAGAAACATTTATAATCACTTCTAAATATTTAGGATCAGTTTTTAACCGTTGTAGATAATGGCGATGCTAAAGACAACCAAAGCAATAAAATAAACCAGTGGTTAAAAAAAATTAGCTGCTTCTGTTAAAAGCAATCAACCGCTCCTATTGTATGATCGTCCAATTAGGAAATGTGGTTTCACAAACGCTTGTGACCGGCTCTATAAACATAAGTTTCAAGAGTAGTTAAAACCGCTCTTAATGTATGTATCTGTCTGATTGGCAAACGTAGTTTCAGAAATGGTTATGACCAATTCAATAATCACAATTTTTAGAAACTGCTTATGACCTCTCCTAATGTTTGATTGCCTGCATTAGAACGTTCTCCAACTAAAGTGAGGCAAGCATCTTCTCATTGCACGTAATATATATATAAATAAAGAAAAAAAATATTATTCTATATAATTTATCTGTGAATATCCATGAGTATCTCGATTATCCATCGTCCGATCGGATGAACACTATAGTTCAATTCTTGCATCCTAAGGGATCGAACGATGGATAATAAAGGTATCTACGGATGCTCACGGATAATAGAGGTACCTCGATTATCTACCGTCCAATGAGTGACCACTATAGTCTAATCCTTGAGCCCTAAGGGATCAGACGATGGATAATGGAGGTGCTCATGGATGAGTTAGATAGGGAAGCATTCCTATATATATATACACGATCAGACGATGATAATGAAGGTGCTCACAGATACTCACGGATGAATTGCGTAGCATAATATTTCTCTCTCTCTCTCTCTCTCTCTATATATATATATATCTTGAGCGCCTCTTTCTTGCGCATCCATCCGTGATGCATAGTAAATAAAAAATACATAGTGATTTTTTGTCGTGCAATTTCTTCCTATAGTCGTCGTTCTTCCATCGTTCAATCGGATTTCGATTGTGGTTAAGATGTCGTCGAAGTTTAATCGGATTGTGGTCAAATTTTGACCGCAATTTGATCACAATCCGACCAAATTACGGCCATGAACACTAGCGGTTGCAATCCGATCAGAATCTGACCATGATTCGAGTGGCATTGGAGTCTGACCAGATCACGATCGGATTTCAATCAGATTGTGATCAGAATCGATGGTCGTAGCTGACAGCCATCGGCCAGATTTCGGTCATAATTCGCTCGGATTCCAATTGCAATCCGGTGGGAGTTTGATTGATCAAACGGTGGTGGCGAACCCGACAGGTTCAAGGATTGGGTTGTGCTCACCGAAGAAGGAAGTCGCGATCGAAAATACTGTGCATTTCTCATTCACTGTGCAATCGCGATGGATTAACAATGGAGAACGTGTCACGCATGAGTCACGCACGGATCGACGGTCATATATATATATATATATATATATATATATATATATATATATATATATATATATAATTCATCCGTGAGTATCTTCATTATCTACTGTCCGATAAGGTGAGTATTATAATTCAATCCTTGAACTCTAAAAGATCAGACGATGAATAATGAAGATGTTCACAAGTGCTTATAGATCTATTGAACAATTAAATTTACTATCTATGTATACAGTTATGCACAGTAGTATGCACAGTCCACACGCAGGATAAAATATATATGTACTCTTCTTTTCCAATGTGTCATATAAAATAGGAAGACGAAAAAAAATGGAGTATAATAGATTATTCTTCTTCTAATTCAAGAGGATTAGTTCACACATATATTAACAAAGAAAAGTAGTTCTAAAGCCGATTGCAGAGGTACTAGGAGCTTACTTTGGTATAAATTGCGTTATCACTATAATTTTTATATAATGCAGTTTCCCATTTGATCATTAAGATTTTAATTAGACAAAAAAAATGTTTAATAGCAACCAAACCTTATCTAGTTCAAGAGGATTAGTTGATATATGTTCACAATAAGGAACAAAATTATACTAATCTAATGGACGGAGTCAAATGGGAGACAATTCTATCAAAACTCATTGCTATCAGAACTGCGCAGGTCATTCAATTCAAACACAGTTTTGACATTTTTATGCAATTCAATTAAATCAACTACTTCAATCCTAAATTCATTACTACCAAGTCTAGTAGTAAAAGTGTCATATGAGTATGCCACAGATATTGTTAGAATGGACAAGGATCGATTCTCGATATGAGATCTAAAGTTTTCATCTGGGTTCAAAAGCCTTCTGTCGTTTTTGATCAACGGGTTAAAAGGCATAGTTCTGTGATTTACCTCCCTTCACCATCATATTGGTGCAATCGACCCAGGTCACGATTAACCAGGACTCGAGTTTGACTCGAGTGATGTTTTGATGTTCGACAAAAACATATGACAATGTAATTGTCATAGGGAAGTCCAAGTCTTGAGTACTTGGCATGGGAAGTCCAAGTTGGACATTTGGCATTTGGTAAAGTCCAAGCATGGTTCTTGGCAATGGAAAGTCCAAGTCTTGAGTACTTGGCATGGAAAGTCCAACATGGGTTGGCAAGGGAAAGTCTAAGCATGGGCCTTGGCAAGGTAAAGTCCAAGTCTTGAGTACTTGGCATGGAAAGTCCAACATGGGTTGGCAAGGGAAAGTCCAAGCTTGAGTCTTGGCATGAGAAGTCCAAGGGGTCTGATATTGGTTGCGTAAAGTCCAAGCGGGAGTCTTGGCAGCATAAGTCCAATGGTTGGCGGCGTAAAGTCCAAGCGGAGTCTTGGCGGCGTAAGTCCAATGTGCCTTGGCGGTGTAGACACCGTTAGCATGACATAGCCGATGGAAGCACCTAAAGGCTAACGCGATGGATGAACAAGTCATGGATGACTTGGAGGGATCCGAGAGGCGTGAGGCTGATGGAGGTGGCTAGAAGGCTTAGGTCTAGGCTAAGGGTGGTCTAGCAAGTATGGAGGCACCATACTTGGGCTAAAACCTCATGAGTTGAGTTCGACGCCACAGAGCCGAATTAGCTCGGCAATGAATTATTGGAGCAGCGATCGATGTCGACGGCATGATCGCCAAGGGCTCCAGAAGCTGATCGCTAGTTCTGTGGTTGAGCAGACGCTCAGAGCCGATCGCCGGGCCGATTACGGAGATGGCGATCGCCAATGTTGGCGCGATCGCCAAGAGTCCCGATGGAACTTGTCCGACGTGGATTGATCTGTTGTCTCACGACAGCGGGCATCACGATCGGGACTTATGGCAGTCGACTGATAGGCAGAAATCCATCCCGATACAGGTCAAAAAGAGGAGCTCGTGGAGGATTTCATTATCAGTTCTTGGGGAGCTTTCTTGAGGCGATTTGAAGGCGATTTGCAAGTGCATTTCAGGGCCCTTCAACCTCATCCAAGCAACCAACAAGCAAAGCGCTCAAACCCTAGTTTTTGTAAAGTGTTCTTTACATTTCCTTTGTATTTGCTTGTATTTCTTTCGTTTATTGTTGTAAATGTTTGTACGAGGTTTCTTCGCCTCTGACTTGTTGTCGAGAAGGAGTTTATTGATTAGTGATTGCATTGGCATCGCTAGAGCTCGTTAGAGCTCGATCCGTGGAGTAGGAACCGTGCGGTTCCCAACCACGTTATATCTTTGTGTTATTGTGTTTGTGATTGTGTTGCGTTATTGTTATTATATATATATATTCCGCTGTGCTAACGAAACTTGTAGACACGATCTCGAACGATTTCCATCAAGCTTAACACGACGCTATTCACCCCCCCTCTAGCTTCCAAACGATCTCCAACAAGTGGTATCAGAGCTCGGGGCTCTTTTACGGACTAACCGTCGGGAGCTAAGACAAAGAAGCTAGAGGGTGAAGATGGAAGGACAATTGGGTTGGGACATCAACACACCGGTCCCATACTCATTATAAGGACAAGAAGGTTTTAGACAATGGAAGGCAAGAATCGAGGATTTTATTATGATGAGAGACTTTGAGGAATGATCCATTTTGATGGATGGATTTGAATATCCAAGAGGACCAAGAGGTGGATTCCTCAAAAAGAAGAGATGGACCGAAGAGCAAGTTCAAGCATCCGAGAAAAATGATAAGGTGATAAAATTTTTAATTGATTTAATGCCTAACAATATCTTGTGTATGTTAGGTAATTATGTAGATGCTAAAGAGTTATGGATCCAAGTGGCAAAGCTCCATGAAAACTCATCATCGGTCCAAGAATAAGAAGAAGAAGAGGAGTGCTCGCTCTCTCAAGCTCAAGAAAGTACACCGTCATCCCAAGAGCTTGAGGATTCGGAGGTTGATAGGGAATCAACATCCGGATCGGAAGAAGTGGAAGAAGCATCCACTTCCGGATCGGAGAAGGAAGTAGAAGAGGTGGAAGAAGCATCCACTTCTATGATTGAGGGGGAGAGACCATCTACACCGGAGCCGGAACAAAATAAAGAAGATGCCTCAACCTCCGATCAAGATGCAGAAGTTTCGACTCCAGCACCTACCACCGAACTAGGTAACTCAAGCAATTTAGGTTTAAAAAAAAAATCATATAATTTGCTTTGAGTGTAGGTAAAGTGGGCATTACAAGAGCAAATGCCCAAAGAGAGTAAGAAAAGCTCCACCGACACCAAAGATCAAGGATACCGGTTCCCCAAATATCAAGAGCAAGGAGCATATCATATGCTTCAAGTGCAACTCAAAGGGGCACTATAGAAGCCAATGCCCTAGGGGGAAGAAGAAGGGGCAAAGAGGAGCATTACAAGTAGGGGGAGCTTCTATAGCTAACCCTAAGGTATATTTAAATAATGCACCTTCTAAATTTAAAAGTCAAAAGCATGCTAGAAATTTTAATTCTCTTGCAATTCACCATGAAAAGCATGCTAGAGATAAATATATTTGTTTAGGAGCTAAAAGTGTTAACTTCAAAATTAAGGAGAAATTTGGGACTAATGTCCCTAAAAACAATTTATCTAAGGATAAACCTAGGTCAAATAACTCAAGACCAATCCTACCTAGGGAGACAATTAGGAAGGTACAAGAACATCTAGGTCTAAACCCTAAATGGACTAGGCATATGCCTAGAAAGTCCCATTCCCAAGAATTTAATCAAAAATCAATTGGGCAATTAGAATTAGAAAACCAAGCCTTGAGGTCAAGGCTTGAGAAACTAGAAAAGACCCTTAGGAATATACAAAACCAATTTAAAGGGTCTAATGGTCAAAGTCAAAGGTCCAAAAGTCAAAGTCAACACCAAGGACCTAAGAGTCAAAAGTCAACCAAGGGCAAGCAAGGTTTGGGTCACAAACCTAAGCCTAAGGTAGCTTACCATAGTGTTCCATTTGATTATGAGACACAAACTAGGTCTAGGAAGACCAAGGTCAATAGGGAAGTCATCCCTAAGGTTTACCAAAGGTTGTGCCTAGTGGCTAGGGTTTCTAGGAAACCTAGGGTGGCCACTAAGAATGTTGCAAGGAGAGTTACCCCTAGAGTCAACCTAGGTAAGACCCAAATGACCAAGGCTAACAAGCCTAGGAGGGTCATTAGGAAGGTATCTAGAAAGGTTATCCCTAAGGAATACCTAATTAATCCTAGGAGCTCAAATCGGTTTTGGGTTCCTAAGAGCATGATTGATTCACGCTAGATGGGTTTAGGGTGTGCCAACCTTGATTGGATGGGTAGTTAACTCAACCATGGTAAAGGTGGCACTTTAGGATATTTTCAAGGTTATGGTTACCTTGGAAATAGACTTGAATTAATATCCTAAAAGATTTTAGGATGTGTCAATATTAATTGAAAAGTTTTGATAAAATGATCAAATTGGCACAAGTTGAGTTTAGAGGTTAGTGTGCCATTTTGGGTTTTTGGCACACTAGGGAGATTAGGTTAATATGAAAAAATATGATTTATCCCAACAAATGGCAATTAATATTAAAATTTAGGTATTATTATACCTATATATTTTATATGCCATGCTTTGTTTGCCATATAACATGCCATGACATCATGCTTACTTTTAATCATTTTATATGTCATGTTCATGTTTTAGGATTAAGGTTTTAAATGTCATGTGTTTTTAGATTTCATCTTATGTCATGACATCATGATTATGAGCATATGCTTATTTATATCATCATTAATGCCATAATCATTCATGCATTTAAGAAAATTTCGATTGAAATTGATTTAAGGACTATGGCATGACTTGGAGTCCCATTCATAAGGGAATCAAATAGGGTTGCCTTAGAAGATGCATGAAACCCTAGTTTAAATGAACTAAAACCCACATCTCACATCCAATTGACATGTATGTGTATTTATACACCCTAGATACATGTGAGATGCAAGGATATGAGTTAAGTTCAAGGTGCATAGTTTTTGCATCTAGATGAACTAAAACTCATCTAATTTCAATAGTGGATCATTGGGAAAGCTTGTGTACAAGTCATGTACTTAGAGCCCAAGGAATATGATCCAAAATAAGGTTTTGAAAACATTTTAAAATCATTTTGAAAAACCTTGGTGAAGTCTATCTTTTGATAGCAATCACCATTGATAGAGTTGATACAAAATAGGGCCAAAACATTGAAAATTTCAATGGTTTTGAGTTTTGTATCAAACTCACTATTTTATGGGTAAAATAATTTTCAAATTTTTTTCATCCATTGTATTTCTTATAAGTAATGTACGTATGAATTTTTATGAATTTTCAAAATACGTAGAATTACTTATGAATTGTCAAAATTTGATTACGATATTTGAAATTGAAATTTGACTATCGATCAATAACTGGTGGCGGTCATTAGATTAAATGTGATCATTGGTTCGTCGAGTCATTGCCAGTCTGATTCGGAAAACAAGGTTGTTTAGCCCGTGTTCAGCTATGGTAAATGTTCCTAATTACTCCTAACCCTAGGATATGCTTTGGGAAGCATTATAAAGGGTGAAAATCCATTGGATATGGATTAAGAGCGGTGTTAGGTCAAAATATCAAACTTAGGGTGAGTGAAAGTTCTATGTTGAACTTAGAACTTTAATTTTGATGGTTTAAAGTTCCTATTGGCTTAAGGATTTCCCAAGGACATTGTTGGTGCAATGGTCAAGGGGGAGCAAGCCTTTAGGGGGAGTTATCCATCTTGGGATGATGGATGTGTTTCTCTTCTTGAAGGGGGAGAAGTTATTGGGAGAGTATCATCAATTGGAAAAATTGATGGGATTTTTAGAGACCCAATTTGGAAATTGGGAGAGAGTATAGGATTGCTTCTTTTGAGTGATATGAGACTTATCACTAGGAAGATGGTAGGCATCCTAGGTATTTATTTTTGGATCAAGGGGGAGATTGTAAGATCTCATTAGGACATGAGACATTGACCTCTTTGGAGAGAAGACCTTTTTGATGTTAGTCAAAAAGGGGGAGAATGTTTGGGGGAGAACATTTAAGATTACCAATTTGGAATAATTGGTAAGAGACTTGAGTTAGTGGTCTAACTCAAATGATTTGTTTGGTTTTTGTCAAACATCAAAAAGGGGGAGATTGTTGGTGCAATCGGCCCAGGTCACGATTGACCAGGACTCGAGTTTGACTCGAGTGATGTTTTGATGTTCGACAAAAACATATGACAATGTAATTGTCATAGGGAAGTCCAAGTCTTGAGTACTTGGCATGGGAAGTCCAAGTGGGACACTTGGCATTTGGTAAAGTCCAAGCATGGTTCTTGGCATGGAAAGTCCAACATGGGTTGGCAAGGGAAAGTCTAAGCATGGGTCTTGGCAAGATAAAGTCCAAGTCTTGAGTACTTGACATGGAAAGTCCAACATGGGTTGGCAAGGGAAAGTCCAAGCTTGAGTCTTGGCATGAGAAGTCCAAGGGGTCTGATATTGGCTGCGTAAAGTCCAAGAGGGAGTCTTGGCAGCATAAGTCCAATGGTTGGCGGCGTAAAGTCCAAGCGGAGTCTTGGCGGCGTAAGTCCAATGTGCCTTGGCGGTGTAGACACCGTTAGCATGACATAGCCGATGGAAGCACCTGAAGGCTAACGCGATGGATGAACAAGTCATGGATGACTTGGAGGGATCCGAGAGGCGTGAGGCTGATGGAGGTGGCTAGAAGGCTTAGGTCTAGGCTAAGGGTGGTCTAGCAAGTATGGGGGCACCATACTTGGGCTAAAACCTCATGTTTGAGGTTGACAGTCGATTGGCAATATGGCCGGTTCGACTGTCGTGAGTCGACTTGAGTTCGACTGCCAGCTTAGAGCTGAAATTGCTCTGCGATCGATGATGCCGGCGACGATCGCTAAGGGTCGACGATCGCTAGTTACGTGTCGAGCACGCGAGAATGCTCCGTAGCCGATGGCGGTCGACTACAGAGATGCGATCGGCGCCAGAGTCCGTTGGAACTTGTCCGGCGTGGGTGAGCCGTTGTCTCACGCGACAAGCGTGGCATCGATCGGGGGACTTATGGCGATCAAGCGATAGGCGAAATCCCGGCCCGATCACGAGTCAAAAGAGGAGCTCGTGGAGGATTTCATTATCAGTTCTTGGGGAGATTTCTTGAGGCGATTTGAAGGCGATTTCCAGGTGCATTTCAGGGCCCTTCAACCTCATCCAAGCAACCAACAAGCAAAGCGCTCAAACCCTAGTTTTGTAAAGTGTTCTTTACATTTCCTTTGTATTTGTTTGTATTTCTTTCGTTTATTGTTGTAAACGTTTGTACGAGGTTTCTCCGCCTCTGACTTGTTGTTGAGAAGGAGTTTATTGATTAGTGATTGCATTGGCATCGCTAGAGCTCGTTAGAGCTCGATCCGTGGAGTAGGAACCGTGCGGTTCCCAACCACGTTATATCTTTGTGTTATTGTGTTTGTGATTGTGTTGCGTTATTGTTATTATATATATATTCCGCTGTGCTAACGAAACTTGTAGACACGATCTCGAACGATTTCCATCAAGCTTAACACGACGCTATTTACCCCCCTCTAGCTTCCAAACGATCTCCAACACATCACCGAGGAACCGACGGTGAGGGACACTGATGCGAGCATAATCACCTTTACTAGAAAAGTATTATTTGAGTAGCCCGTAGGACTACAGTGCAGTAGTAGGGCATCCATTTCAACTTTCAGATACTCACGGTTTGATCTTCAATCATGGCACATTTACAAGATTTTCCTCTAAATGGGATGACAAACTAAAGACATTGTAGCTGCTGAGGCTGCCCACGCTAGCACTTCCTAATTTACTCTGGTGATTGGTAGAGCATATCTCGCATAGGGGTTACTTAATTCCCCGTTAAATATCCATGAGACATGACCGATCATCCTCAGGATTAGTTAAGCTGAAGGCCTATATACCTATTGCTAGTAAAAAAAAGTGTCATATGAGTAGCCCCCAAAGGTGCGGTGCAACTGTAGGGCATCTAGTTCGGCTAACAAGTACCCATGGTTCAATCTCCGACCATGGCACATTTATAGAATTTTTCTTCAAATGGGTTGACAAACTAAGGACATTGAATCTGTTGAGGCTTCCCACGCGAGCACTTCCTGATTTACCTTGGTGGTCGATGGAGCATATCTCACCTAGAGGTTACTTAGCGCTCCATTAGAGATCTGTGGGGCAGGGATGACCATCCCCAAAATTAGTCGGGTCGAAGGCCTAGATACCTGATGCTAGTAAAAAAAGTGTCATATGAGTAGCTCTCAGAGCTATGGTGCAGTAGTAGGGCGTCAAGTTCAGCTCCCAGGTACCCATGGCTCGATCCCCAGCCATGGTGTATTTGTAAAATTTTTCTCCAAATGGAGTGACAAACAAAGGACACTATAGTTGTCGAAGCTATCCACATGAGCACATCCTGATTTATCCTGGTGATCGGTGGATGATGTGTGCGAATTATATAGGATTTTAGGAGTAATTTTAGCACACATCTCATTGCATTTTATACTTGTTTAATGCACATTTTCCCTTGTTTTGCATTCATTTCCTACTTTATAGTTCGGAGATATACTCTTGCTATTTTTATGTGTAGGACAACGTTTTGGGAGATAAAATGGCACATAATGGAAACCCAAGGAAGGCAAGCATGCTCTAGCCGTGTTCCCCCAAAACACGGGCATGCTCCGGACCAAAAGACGACGTTCAAATGATGATTCAGAGGAAGACACTGCCAGGTCATGTGAATCTCACATGACCGTGCCTAACCCCGAAGCCAGATTCAGAGCAGAATTTCCAGCGTGCCACATGGCCAACTGTGTGGATTTCACACGACCGTGTGGCGTTAGCTCGAGTTGATGCAGAATAGGGTTTCACGGGAAATTAAAGAAAGTCGACTCCTCTTTTATAAATAAGAAGGCATGCCCAAGCCCTAGGGGGAGGCCCGATGGCTAGGACGTGAAGAAGTTGCCCTAAGAAGCACAGGAGGCTCACAACGGGGAGAGAGAAAGCGGCTCAAGGACTGGAATTTGCGCTCCAACGACAAGTAGAATGACCAAGAGTACTGCATTTATTTATTAATTATCTTGGTATTGTAATGATTCACTTTATGATGGCTTGTGCCTGTTCTCTTTCGTCTATGGAGTCGATACATTGATTCTAGGATTAGGGAGTAGCTTGTGTACGTTGGATATGCTAGCTTGAATATATATTCTCTGCTCTTGAATTTATATTTGTAATTTATGTTATTTGGATCAATGAGAATTATGTTTTGATTCTATTTCTACTGTACATATGCCGACATAAAGGTAGAAAGCCTTTGTATCAAAATCTAGGAGAACCAAGGAGGAACCTTATGGGCATCCTCCCTTCGATAACCGTAGAAAGTAGAATATGATAGAGTAGGAAATAAAATACATTTCGTCTCCTCATAGGGATTACTAGGACATCCTCGAACCTTGATAACCTATCATAGCAGAAGGCCCAAAGTAGGTGACATTAACTCTAGAAGAGTTGAGGGACCTTAGTGACAGAGGGCTCCCAACGGTATCAATCCCTTGAGCTTTGATGATCCGAAAGGGAAACTTGGTTAGGAATAGGTAGTTCCTGGTAGAAGCAAAAGTTCATTGACCAATTACATAATGATCCTCCTACAAGATCATAATTAGAGATCCTTAAAGCATTGAATTGATAGCATGTTCCACAATGCACAAGTGAAACCGAAGTCCTAGAATCCTTTTAGGAACTTGAGACCACCTTCGCTTTCTCCAAGTGACACCATAACTGAGCCAGGACTACCGTTGACCTCACACACCTTACTCTTAAAAGATTCACTCTGAACAACGACATCCACTGGACAAACAGTATTCGAATCTCAGTCTCTGTGGGATCATTACTTAAATTATAATTTGACGACAACCGTGCACTTGTAGGCGTTTGTTAGTGAAAGCCCTAGAGCCAATCATGTGATGATTATTGTATTGACTTGTTGTATCATATTTCGATATATATAAAGGTATTTCTTTATGGTTATTATATTTACTTGTATTTGTGTCAAATAACTAAGTATAATAGCGTCCTTGAGTAGAAGGTTCTTATCTATATCAATCGATTGGTTGAATCTATAATGAGATGATATAGATAATACTACTCTTAATAATTCCTAGTTAGGTATTAACATTCAGGGACAATATTAATGCGAAGAGACTAGCATGTAGGTCAACTCGATGACTTGATCTCACAAGTCATGGATATGAGATATCAAGTTGACACATGGGTATGCATTGGAGAATGTATATTGAATGACCCGCCATGAGAAAGTATCATGGATCGTTATATGAGTGTCATATACTTTCTCATGTAACTATTAGTATGACTATTAGTCCTTGGACCTGAAGTCACCATGGTTCCCTACATAAGGAGTTGCATACTTTGGCTTCGTCAAACGTCACCCGTAAATGGGTGGACTATAAAGGTGATTACTGGGTATGTAACAAATTATGCGAAGATATGTGAGTGATGTAGATGAGATCTATCCCTCCTATATGACGGGAGTGACATCATTATTCTTGATAGAGTGAGACTGCTAAGTGCATGGTCATGCCCAAATGAGTCAATATGAGATATTGAGCTCATTTGATTAGAGTGACTATACTTGGAGTTCAAGATATAGATTGTATAGAGGATGACACGGTCTATGCCTCAATTGGTCAATCTAGATGTCATGTATAGAGGGACATTATCACATATTGTGAGAGTCGCAATTAGTAGTCACAAAGGTGATGTTGGATCTCAACATTCTTGTAACTTGGGTAGCAATGATGTGTTGCTAGATACCACTCATTGCTTATGTTTCTAAATCGGTTTAGGAGCATTCCCAACGTTACAAGAACCTATAGGGTCACACACAAAGGGCAATTAGATGGAGATTTGGTTCATATGATGGACCATGAGGATTAGGTTCATGTGATGAACTAAATTGGATTAAGAGTAATCCAAATTAGACTAATTGAGTTGGACTCAATTTGATTCAAATGTTGAATGAGTCTAATTTAGATTTGATTCATTGAGTCAATTTAAACTAATGAATAGAGATTCATTAAATTAAATTTACTTGAATCAAATGGTTGGATTTGATCAACCATGGGAGATAAGAGGTCAAGTTTGACTTGACTTGAGAGGGAAGATGAATGGTCAAGTTTGACTTGACCAAATGCCACGTCATGATGACTTGGCATGGGCTGGCCAATGATGATGTTCCACATCATCATGGACACATCATGGGGTGCCACCTCATGAGGAAGACCAAGAGCCATGGCTCTTGGTATTACATGGTTTAAACCTCCATGAAGTGGCCGGACACATTATGGCGGCATTAGTGAGTGGGAATTGATTAGATCATCTTCTTCCTCCTTTCCTCTCCTCTCAAGCTCTCTCCCTCATCCTCCTTGCTGTGACCTCCAAGAGTGCTAGCACACTCAAGGTGGTTCTCTCCACCTATTTTCCGTGTGGATACGTGTAGAGGAGTGTACACTTGACACTATACGAGATCCGGCAAACCGTTTAGACGAGCGGGATAAGCGAAGGGCATCGCTACAAGGATAATGATATTTTCATGTAGATCTAAGGTAGATCTAGGTTTTCTAAACATGTATATGAATTATTTTTGTTAATCTTCGCACGGATCCGTGGCCGACTTCCGAGGTTTCCGCAATGCAAAAAGCAATTTTTACGGCTCGGATAGTCCTACAGTGGTATCAGAGCCACGTGTGAAGCATGTATGTGTTTAGTTTTATAATTTTTTGTATTTGATACGAAAATTACAGATCTGTAAGTTTCTATAATTTTCCTAATTTTATAGATTTTGTGAGTTTTTCTCGTAGAGATGAAGCAACAAGTGTTTGGACACTTATAGGCTTCAACCACCGAGAAAAACTCTCTGAAACGGCAAAGTGTCACTTTAGTCTTTTGGGACAATGACTTAAGGCGCTGTAAGATCAAGATTGGACACTCACAAGATTCATTTTGCGAGAAGGGGCACTTCCCCTAATCCCACAAGGGGCATGGTCCTGCGATCGCGCCCGAAAATTACTTACCGGGACCGTTGCGGAGATGTGACTCATAAAATTAAAAAAAAAGATAGGAAAATTATAGAAATTTATGTAAAATACATAATTTAGAATTATGTATTATACTATGATGGTAATGTCCCAAGAACCCCAATGTGATTGGATAAAATATGTTGTAATTCATAATATGACTTGTGCACCATTTTTGTGTTGTGAATGTTGTATATGGTATGCGACCTGTGCGTCGTGCCTCTCCTTTTAATATTCCTATTGTAAATAGTTTTTAGACTCAAATGTAACTCGAGTTTCATGTTTTTAATGTACAAAATGAAGAGGTGGAAGGTCCACTAGTAGACGGAGTTACGAGGAGGGTGCCGACGACACATGGCGGTCAAAGGAGGTGCTTGGAAAAGCCGCTAACCCTAGGTTGACCGTCCGATCTTCTCATTGGCTTGAGAAGATCGTAGTAGAGCCATGACCTCATTACAATTTTATATATATATTTGTTTTTTCTTGTATGTATGTGATGCATGCTAGTATATTTTGCTTGTATGTATATGATGCATGCTAGTATATTTTGCTTGTATGTATGTGATGCACGCTAGTGTAGGGTAATTAAGACCTTAATGTGTATATGATACACATTCATGATTAGATTAGATCTTAATCGAATCAACTCGAAATGCCTACCAAGCTTTGATACCCATTACTACCTCGATCATTTGTTGTTGTTGAATCTGCCAAAACAGAGCAACTCATATTATCTTGGTAGGGTGCGGAGGGACAATCTTGGTCCCGCCTATCACAGCTTGGGTGAGAATAAGCTCAATTAGATTGAGTGAAACTAGTTAACTCAATTGGATCAAGTAAAACTATAGGCATATTCCAACGGTTGGAAAGATAGGATAATATCACATTTACACTAAATCTTGGGCGATTTAGCCAAAGCTAACTCAAGTTCTTTTTTAAATGTGGATCTTGTCTCTATAAATAAGAGTTGCATAGAGATATAATCGGTAATTTATTACCTACCGATCATACTAAGTCTTGGGCGATTTAGCCAAAGCTAAGTCAAGGCGTAGTATGATGTGGATCTTGTCCTGCGAGAATTATAGCTAGTTTGTATGAATCTAGTAATGTGGTTTGATCACATCCATGACTCGATTCTACAAAAGGCCTATAATTTAGTGGGAGCATCATTTAATTAAAGGCCTAATTAAATGATAAATGGAATATAATATTTACTTTCTGCATTGTTTATGTTGTAGATTGTCATGTCATCTAACACGAACACTCTCTCCCTGCATTCTGTCCTTGAGAAGGACAAGCTCAATGGAGCTAATTTCCTGGATTGGTACAGGAATATGAGAATTGTTCTCACACAAGAAAGAAAATTGTACGTCCTGGAGCAGCCCATTCCGGAAGCACCTCCAGCCACTGCCTCGTGAGCTGACCGAGATGCTTACAAGAAGCATCAAGATGATGCATTAGATGTGTCATGCCTCATGCTCGCGACCATGAACTCTGAGCTTCAGAAGCAACACGAGTTCATGAATGCTTTTGATATGGTTGAACATCTTCGTCAACTGTATCAAGGACAAGCAAGGCACGAGAGATACGAGATCTCCAAGGCACTATTTCAGTGCAAGATGCAAGATGGGACTCTCATAGGTCCATATGTACTCAAGATGATTGGGTATATAGAGAACCTACAAAGGTTGGGATTCCCACTTGGCCAAAAACTGGCCACTGACTTGATCTTGCAATCTTTGCCAGAAAGCTATAATCAATTTGTCATGAATTACAATATGAATGAAATTGATAAGCCACTGCCTGAGATGCTTAGCATGTTGAGAACTGCTGATCTCAATCTTAAGAAGGGAAAACCTGACTCCATTTTGATGGTGCAAAAGAAGAAAGGCAAGGGCAAGCCTAAAGGTAAGGGAAAGTCCCAAGCCAAGGGCAAAGGCAAGGCTCTGAAACCGAAAGGAGGGGTGGCCAAGGAAGGGACTTGCTTCCACTATAAGGAAGTTGGACACTGGAAGCGTAACTGTAAAGCATACCTGGAAGATCTTAAGAAGAAGAGAAGTGAGACTTCTACTTTAGATATATATGTTATAGAAGTCAATCTATCTATTTCTTCATCGTGGGTATTAGATACCGGATGTGTATCTCACATTTGTACTAATGTGCAGGCGCTGAGAAATAGCAGAGCATTGACGAAGGGTGAGGTAGACCTACGAGTAGGCAATGAAGCAAGGGTTGCTGCTATTGCTGTAGGAACTTATTTTCTACCTCTGCCCTCTGGGCTTGTACTAGAATTAGATGAATGTTGTTATGTGCCTGCTCTGACTAAGAACATAATTTCAATTTCTTGTTTAGATAAGAAAGACTTTTCTTTTATAATAAAGAACAAATGTTGTTCAGTTTATTTAAATGATATGTTCTATTGTAATGCACCTCTGATGAACGGACTCTACATTCTAGACTTAGAGAACCCCATCTATAACATAAGTACCAAAAGGTTCAAGTCAAATGAGTTGAACCAAATCTATCTCTGACATTGTCGCTTAGGTCACATAAATGAGAGTCGCTTATCCCAGCTCCATAAGGATGGGTTGTTGGACTCATTTGATTTTGAATCATATGAGATATGCGAGTCTTGCCTTCTAGGAAAGATGACCAAGACTCCCTTTAGTGGACACAACGAGAGAGCAACAGACTTGTTAGGACTTATACATAGTGATGTATGTGGCCCTTTTAATGTTGTTGCTAGAGGTGGTTATAGGTACTTCGTTACATTTACTGATGACTTCAGTAGATATGGTTATGTGTATCTGATGACACATAAGTCAGAATCCTTTGAAAAGTTCAAAGAATTCAAGAATGAAGTACAAAACCAACTTGGCAAGAGTATTAAGATACTTCGATCAGATCGAGGTGGTGAATACCTTAGCCATGAGTTTCATGACTATCTAACTGAGAGTGGGATTCAATCCCAACTCACTCCTCTTGGAACACCACAGTGGAATGGTGTATCCGAAAGGAGGAATCATATCTTATTAGATATGGTACGATCTATGATGAGTCACACAGATCTTCCTATATCCTTTTGGGGATATGCTCTAAATACAGCAACCTTCACACTTAATCGTGTTCCATCCAAAGCTGTGATAAAGACACCATATACGATATGGACAAGGAAAAATCCCAAGATGTCTTTCATGAGGATTTGGGGTTGTGAGGCTTACATTCGACGTCAAGTCTTAGACAAACTGGGACCCAAATTCGATAAGTGCTATTTTGTTGGATATCCCAAGGAGACGAAGGGATATTACTTCTACATTCCCAGTCAGTACAAAGTGTTTGTGGCAAAGACTGGGGTATTTCTAGAAAGGGACTTTGTTTTTAGAAAAACTAGTGGGAGTACGTTTGATCTTGAAGAAATTCAAGATATGGACCATAGCACTGAGGTTGAGATGGAGGTTGAATAGGAACCACAAAGTGTTGTGGATGATGAGATTGTTGCACAAAGAGTTGTGGAACAACAACCTGTTCAGGTAGACCTACCTCTTTGAAGGTCTGATAGGGTACATCGTCAGCCTGAGAGATACTCATTTCTTTTGTCTGACCATGATGATATTATGCTCATTGAGAATGAGCCTACCTCTTATCAGGAAGCTGTGATGAGCCCAGATTCTGAGAAATGGCTAGAGACCATGAGATCCGAGATGGAATCCATGTACACCAACCAAGTATGGACTTTGGTTGATCAACCTGAAGGCGTGAAACCCATTGGGTGTAAGTGGGTGTTTAAGAGAAAGACTGACATGGATGGACTTACGCATACCTATAAGGGTCGATTAGTAGCTAAAGGTTTCAAGCAAATTCATGGTATTGACTATGATGAAACCTTTTCTCCAGTTGCGATGTTTAAGTCCATTCGGATCATGCTTGCGATTGCAGTGTACCACAATTATGAGATTTGACAGATGGATGTCAAAACCACGTTTCTAAATGGAAACTTGCTTGAGGATGTGTACATGACACAACCTGAGGTTTTGTAGATCCACAACATACTGGCAAAGTATGCAAGCTGCAAAGGTCCATTTATGAGCTAAAGCAAGCTTCTCGAAGCTAGAATTTTCGATTCGATAATGCGATCAAACAGTTTAGTTTCATCAAGAATGAAGATGAACCCTGTGTCTACAAGAGGGTTAATGGGAACACAGTTATCTTCCTTGTATTGTATGTGGATGACATACTACTCATTGGAAATGACATCCCTTCACTACAGTCTATGAAGACTTAGCTGGGGAAGTGTTTCTCAATGAAGGACTTAGGTGAAGTAGCCTATATTCTAGGCATCAAGATCTATAGAGATAGATCTAAGAGATTTCTTGGCCTAAGTCAGAGTACATATATTGACACGGTATTACTACGGTTTGCCATGCAGAATTCTAAGAAGGGACTTCTGCCGGTGTCACATGGTGTGAGTCTTTCAAAGACTCAAAGTCCCTCTTCTAGAGAGGAGAGAGACTGCATGGACAAGATCCCTTATGCATATGCTATAGGATCTATCATGTATGACATGCTATGTACTCGTCCTGATGTCTCGTATGCTTTGAGCATGACGAGCAGATACCAGTCAGATCCAGGTGAGCGTCACTAGATAGCAATCAAGAATATTCTTAAGTATTTGAGAAGGACTAAAGAATATTTCTTGATATTTGGAGGCGATGAGGAGCTAGCCGTAAAGGGTTACATCGATGTCAGCTTCCAAACTGATCAGGATGATTATAGATCACAGTCAAGGTTTGTGTTTTGCTTGAATGGTGGCGCTGTGAGCTGGAAGAGTACGAAGCAGGACACAGTTGCTGATTCTACAACATAGGCCAAGTATATTGCTGCATCATAGGCAGCAAAGGAGGCTATTTGGATCCGCAAGTTCATTATTGAGCTTGGGATGGTTCCTAGCATAGCATATCCTATAGAGCTCTATTGTGACAACAATGGAGCGATTGCGCAGGCTACGGAACCTCGCTCACACCAGCGAACCAAACACATACTACGGTGCTTCTATCTCATTCGAGAGATTATCGATAGAGGAGATGTGATGATTTACAGAGTACTCACAGATGCTAACATCGTAGTTCCCTTGACCAAAGCTTTGGCACAGAAAAAGCATGATGGTCATACTAGGTCATTGGGTATTAGATACTACAGTGATTGGCGTTAGTGCTAGTGAGAGATTGTTAGTGAAGCCCTAGAGCCAATCATGTGATGATTATTGTATTGACTTGTTGTATCATATTCCTATATATATAAAGGCATTTCTTTATGGTTATTATATTTACTTGTATTGTTGTCAAATAACTAAGTATAATAGCATCCTTGAGTAGAAGGTTCTTATCTATATCAATCGATTGGTTGAATCGATAATGAGATGATATAGAGAATACTACTCTTAATCATTCCTAGTCAAGTATTAACATTCAGGGACAATGTTAATGCGAAGAGACTAGCATGTAGGTCAACTCGATGACTTGATCTCACAATTCATGGATATGAGATATCAAGTTGACACATGAGTATGCATTGGAGAATGTATACTGAATGACCTGCTATGAGAAAGTATCATGGATCTTTATATGAGTGTCATATACTTTCTCATGTGACTATTAGTATGATTATTAGTCCTTGGACCTGAAGTCACCATGGTTCCCTACATAAGGAGTTGCACACTTTGGCTTTGTCAAATGTCACCCGTAAATGGGTGGACTATAAAGGCGATTACTGGGTATGTAACAAATTATGTGGAGGAATATGAGTGATGTAGATGGGATCTATCCCTCCTATATGATGGGAGTGACATCATGATTCTTGATAGAGTGAGACCGCTAAGTGCATGGCTATGCCCAAATGAGTCAATATGAGATATTGAGCTCATTTGATTAGAGTGAGTCTACTTGGAGTTTAAGATATAGATTGTACAGAGGATGACACGGTCTATGCCTCAATTGGTCAATCTAGATGTCATGGATAGAGGGACATTGTCACATATTGTGAGAGTCACAATTAGTAGTCACAAAGGTGATGTTGGATCTCAACATTCTTGTAACTTGGGTAGCAATGATGTGTTGCTAGATACCGCTCATTGCTTATGTTTCTAAATCGGTTTAGGAGCATTGCCAACGTTACAAAAACCTATAGGGTCACACACAAAGGGCAATTAGATGGAGATTAGGTTCATATGATGGACCATGAGGATTAGGTTCATGTGATGAACTAAATTGGATTAAGAGTAATCCAAATTAAACTAATTGAGTTGGACTCAATTTGATTCAAATGTTGAATGAGTCTAATTTAGATTTGATTCATTGAGTTAATTTAAACTAATGAATAGATATTCATTAAATTAAATTGACTTGAATCAAATGGTTAGATTTGATCATCCATGGAAGATAAGAGGTCAAGTTTGACTTGACTTGAGAGGGAAGATGAATGGTCAAGTTTGACTTGACCAAATGCCACGTCATGATGACTTGGCATGGGTCGGCCAATGATGATGTTCCACATCATCATGGACACATCATGGGGTGCCACCTCATGAGGAAGACCAAGAGCCATGGCTCTTGGTATTACATGGTTTAAACCTCCATGAAGTGGTCGGCCACATTATGGGGGCATTAGTGAGTGGGAATTGATTAGATCATCTTCTTCCTCCTTTCCTCTCCTCTCAAGCTCTCTCCCTCATCCTCCTTGCCATGACCTCCAAGAGTGCTAGCACACTCATGGTGGTTCTCTCCACCTATTGTCCATGTGGATACGTGTAGAGGAGTGTACACTTGACACTCTACGAGATCCGGCAAACCATTTGGACGAGCAGGATAAGCGAAGGGCGTCGCTACAAGGGTAATGCTCTTTTCATATAGATCTAAGGTAGATCTAGGTTTTTTAAACATGTACATGAATTATTTTTGTTAATCTTTGCACGGATCTGTGACCGACATCCGAGGTTTCCACAACGTAAAAAGCAATTTTTGTGGCTCGGATAGTCCTACAGCGTTGAGCGCGAGCGCATGTCGAATCCTTGGCGATCCTCGTCAGAGATTTGAGGTCGTGTTCGCATGCATCAAATTTTTGGCGTCGTTGCTGGGGACTGTTGATTTGATATCAAATCGAAAGTGGATAGTTTGGATTGGACCTAGACTAGATTTGCTTTCTTGTCTTACTTTATTTCAGCTTATTTAAGTTTTGGATTCCTTTTATTTACATTAAGTCTAGATTAATTTTATTAGTACAGTTTTTAGGTTTATTTTATTTAGTGCATTACTTCTAGGTTATTTGATTTCCCTCTCAATAACTAGCATATGCACTCCAGATTGTGTTGCTTGGTTCAGCGTATGTAAAGACACGTAAGATCAGAAAACCTGCTTCCAATTGATTTAGAAATAGAAAGAACTTACCATCAAAGGAGGGCTGAACAAAGAGATATGGAGGAGCACGACGCCCCTTTGGCAAACATAGGTAGTCGTCCTTTGAGAGATTTTGCAGCTCCCAGTGTTAGAGGGTATAGGCCTAGTATAGTTGGACCATCCATCACAGCTAATAATTTTGAACTGAAACTTGCACTTTTACACATGGTCCAGCAAAGCCAATTCGGAGGAGCTGCAATTGAAGACCCAAAATGGCACCTAGAGACATTCTTAGAGATATGCTCTGATGGGATCCCTCTGAGCCTATTCCTATTCTCATTGAGGGACAAGGCGAAGACATGACTTCACTCCCTTCCTTTAGGAAGAATCACCACATGGGAGCAGTGTGAGCAACAATTCATGAATAAATTCTTCCCACCAAGTAAGACTGCTCACATGCGCCACTTGATCACTAGTTTTCGCCAGAAGGAAGGAGAATCCATTTTCGAAGCCTGGGATTGCTATAAAGGGCTACTACATCAGTGCCCCCATCATGGTCTGAAGCGATGGCTGGTGATCCACATATTCTATAATGGGATCACATACTCCATGAAGGTCTCCCTAGATTCTGCTAGAGGAGTGTTGATGAACAAGACTATCGAGGAAGCAGAAGAACTGATTGAGGAGGTGGCTCAAAACCACCATCAATGGGCTTCCGAACGTAGTCACCCAACACCTACAACCGATAGATATGTCGTTAACTCCATTGATCATCTAGCAGCAAGGATGGATGCACTAAGCAGACAGTTTGACTCCCTAACCCTGCTTTTGTATGTGCGACCAACTCCTTTAGTGATGGAGTAGTGGCATATCAGGAGGACTACTATGGAGAGCAGAGCAGATCAAAGGATCAGGTTGAGCATGTCAATGCGATGGGCGAGTATAATCAGAGGCCCAATAATCCGTATTCTAGCACATATAACCCCGGATGGAGGAACCACCCGAATTTTTCCTACAAGAGTAATTCAGAAAATTTCTAATAATCGGGAGGATATGGGCAACAAGGCAGTAGGCAGCAACAACTGCCTAAATTTAGACTTGAGTCAATGATTGAAGGCTTCATTGCTACCCAAACAAGGCTAATGCATAATTTCAGTGGCAACATCAAAGAGCCGAAGAGGCACTGAGGGAGTTGAAGGCCTCTGTTGATGGGCTGACAAGCCACACTAAGATGCTAGAAACACAAGTAGCCCAAATAGCCAAGACTGTATCACAAACCATGGATAGCTCTCCCCTACCATCCAAGCAAAACATAGCTAAGGGGGATGGAGAGTATAGTGAATCAGTGAGTCGGAAGAACAAAGTCACTAAGGAGTGCGCAACCATGATATCAACGTTGCCAAACCAAACAGAAATTAAAGACAAGACTCTACCCAAGCTTGAAGACCCTGGTGATTTTGTCATACCCTATGCGATCTATGGAGAGAGGTCGAAAAAGCATTATGTGACCTAGGATCATCCATAAGCGTTATACCCTACGCGATCTATAGGGAGATGGGACTGAGTGGGTTACAACTGGCTGGCCTGACTATTCGTATGGCAGATGACACGGTCAAGGAACCAGTTGGCATGCTGGTGGACGTACTTATTGTAATAGAAAGTTTTGTGATACCCACAGACTTCATAATATTGGACACAGGACCAAACCCTCAAAACCCAATCATCTTAGGGAGACCCTTTTTAGCAAATATAGGAGCATGCATAGACGTGAAGGAGCACAAAGTCTCCTTGGAAGTGGATGGCGAGATTATCATATTTAACTTATCAAAGTGTAATGTTCCATTCTCAGATGGGTACACTTCCTGCAGTATAGCAAAGACCCCACTGAAAGATAGAGATTCTGAAATAGATGGATGGAGGTTCACGGAGCCACCAAAGCCGAGCTGAAGCAAAGAAGTATGGTCAAGCTAAAGACCTTAAACAAGCATTTCTTGGGAGACAACCCAAGTGTAACTTTACGAGTTTTTAGCCTTTTGCATTCATGAATATTAGTTTGGACATTGATTCTTGTCCATTAGAATCCTTCCAAGTAGTTTAGGGTTGTGTAAAACTTGCTAGGCCAGAAGAGAGATACCTGTATGGAACCTCAGAGGGAAACATGGGCGAGCATGTGAATTTCACATGGCTATGCCCAACGGTCAGAAGGGCACACGACAGAGCATGTGGAAAGGCTCGGATTGTGTTACACTCTAGGAAAATTCCAGAGTCACACACGGGCGACCGTGTGAATTTCTCACGATCGTGCCAAATTTTGAACTTTTTCAAAGTGCCCAGGTTAGAGCCTGACACAGCTGACCATGTGGATTCTACACGACCATGTTGCATCCCTAAAAAGGCGTGAGTCATGCAATTTGCCCTAAATCCACCGTGTGACTCCAATCTTCTGCCTTAACCCATGAAAAATCACCTTATCACCTCCCGACCATCACTCACCTATAGACCCACCTATGTATAGGAGCTCACCTATTCCACGCCATGAACCTACACCTGCACTGCCTTCTTTTTCCACTTTTGAGTAGGATACAGGTACGTCAGCCTATGATTTCTCCAAGTTCTGATCACACCTCGATGAAATTTACGTCGAGCATCAGACACAGGGGCAGCAGTGGGAGGAGCTAGGACCAATACACAGGCAGAGTTCCAGGGCCTCCGAGATCATTTCCAATGGGCCGAGGAGTTCTACGGCCATGCCCCAGCACTATTTCTAGGAGGAGGCCACTTACCATCAGGAGGTCCGACAATTCATGAGAGATGCTCGATCACATTAGGCCAGGGAGGAGGAGCACAGAGTCGTCGCTACGTCTACTAGTTCCCAGGTTGATCACATGTACATGTGGCACCAGCGGCTGAGTACCCGATTCTCCCAGGAGCCTGATATGCCTAGACTGCCAGACTTCTCACTTGGACCGCCATACTAGAGGTACATTTCATTTAAGTCCGGGGGGCCCAAATTTTGATATGCTCTTCTTCTAGCAGTAGTTTCTTTCTTGACATCTAGGTTTAGTTTTTGCATGCATATAGTGTTTAGGTTCCTCTCAGCGTTTAGTTGTTAGTCACTTTAAGCTATCTCAGTGATATTTTCAAAAATTTTCACGATATGCTTCCATGCCATTGATAGCTTAGCTTCATTTATCTCGTACATACATAGTTATGATTCATCCTAGTAGTCCAATACTTTGGAATCCATAGGTGACTCTAGATTTAGCATTTTAGTTACTGGAGATGTTCGGATTGTGTAAACCCATTCGAAAAAATCGAAATGCTAGGGAGGATGATAAAATAAAAAAGGAGAAAAAAAGAGAAATAAAAAAAAGGGAGAGCAAGAAGAAAAGGAAAAACAACAGCAACAAAGCCTTATCTCACTAGGTGGGGTCGACTATAAGGATCCTTCTATACCATTGGACTCTATCCCCTACTATATCATCACCTATATTTAAAAAAAATTCTTGTTTTATTGTTGCTAACCAAGTCTTTTTTGGTCTTCCTCTTCCTCGTTTGATGTGTATATTTGTCATCATTTCACATCGCCTAACTGGAGTATTTATTGGTCGTCTAAGTACATGTTCATACCACCTTAAACATATCTCTCGAAGATTTCCTTCAATAGATGCAACACCGACTTTTTTTTTCTAATGCTCTCATTTCTTATTCTGTCCATCCTCGTATATCCGCACATCTGCCTTAACATCCTCATCTATGCAACTCTCATCTTTTGCTCATGTGCTCGAGTCATAGCCCAACATTTAGCGCCATATAACATAGCAGGTCTAATCGCCATTTTGTAGAACTTCTCTTTAAGTTTTAGATGCACTTTACGATCACATAAAACACCTGACGCTTTCCTCCATTTCAACCGACTTGTATTCTATGTAAGACATCTCTCTCAATCCCTCCATCATCTTGCAAAAATGCTCCTAAATATTTAAAGCTCTCAGTTCCAGACAACTCATCATCTCCTATCTTAACACTTGTCTCATTACGTCTAATATTGCTAAACTTAAATTCCATATATTCTGTCTTTACTCTACTAAGCCTAAAACCTTTCACTTCTAGTGTTTTCCATCAAGAATATAGTTTAGCATTTACTCCTTCACATGTCTCATCTACTAAAATAATATCATCTGCAAACAACATGCACCACGGTACTGTATCTTGAATATATCCAGTGAGTTCATCCATGATTAGTGTAAAAAGATATGGACTTAAAGCTGATCCTTGATGTAATCTTATCTTTATTGGGAATGCTCTAGTTAATCTGCCTGAAGTCTTCACTTTGGTCGTTACTTCCTCATACATATCCTTAATTAGTTCAATATATGTTACACTAACACCTCTTTTTTTCTAAAATTCTCCATATAATTTCTCTTGGAACTCTATCATAAGCTTTTTCTGAATCAATGAATACCATGTAAAGATCCTGCTTTTGCTCTCTATACTTTCAATTAGTTGTTTGAGAAGATGTATAGCTTCTATTGTTGACCTTCCTGGTATGAATTCAAATTGATTTTCAAGAATCGTGGTCTCCTTCCTTAATCTTTTTTCTATTACTCTTTCCCAAAGTTTCATGTTATGACTCATTAGTTTAATACCTCTATAGTTTTCACAAGTTTGTATGTCTCCCTTATTCTTATATAAGGGAATTAGGATACTTACCCTCTATTGATCAGGCATCCATTTTGTTTTCAATATCATGTTAAATAATTTTGTAAGTCATTCAATACCTTGTTTCCCTATACACTTTCATACCTCTATCGGAATATCATCTAGTCCAATGACTTTTTCATTTTGCATTCCATTTATAGCTTGTTCTACTTCTGAAATTTGAATTCTACGATAAAAATTTAAATTTCTATACTCATCTGACCTACTTAAATTACCTAAATTAAGTTGGTCTCCTAAACCTTCTTTAAAAAGTTGATGAAAATATCTCTTCCACCATTCTTTTATTTCTTCATCATTTACTAGTAACCTATTGTATTCATCTTTAATACATCTTATTTGATTAAGATCTTTTGTCTTCTTCTCTCTCATGAAAAAAAAGAAGGAAAAAAAAAGAAAAAAAATGAGAGTGAAAAAAAAGAGTTATCGTGGGTGGAAATGACTAGGTGCCCCTTTGAGATCGAGTTAGATTACTGAGGAAACACCTACCAATTTCTCTCAATATCGAGCACGCTTTTGAGACTTTATGCTAATTCTAGGGAAAGACCCTCGCTTAGGGCAGTTATGTGCCTAAAAGCCGGAGACCTTAGAAAAACTATAGGATGATGACTTAACTAACCATGGAATGAGAATCCCTTAGGAAAATTCTCTCAGCACATGCACGAAAAGCTAACCTAGTGAACTTTTAGAATATATCTATTTGCTTTGATTGAAAATACCACTTGATAATTCTAGTTAGCATGCTAAGTATGGAACAATACTTTTAAATTTCATGGCACTGAGGTTTGCTTGAGGACAAGTAAAGATCTAAGTCTGGGAGAATTTATGTGTGTGAATCATATAAGATTTTAGGAGTAGTTTTAGCACACATCTCATTGCATTTTATACTTGTTTCATGCACCTTTTTCCTTGTTTTGTGTCTAATTCCTATTTCCTAGTTTGGAGATCCACTCTTGTTGTTTTTATGTATAGGACGACGTTTTGGGAGATAAAATGGCACATAATGGAAGCCCAAGGAAGGTAAGCATGCTCTGGCTATATTCCCCGAAAACGCGGGCATGCTCCGGACCAAAAGACGACATTCACATGATGATTTAGAGAAAGACATGGTCGGGTCATGTGAATCTCACATGGTCATGCCTAACCCCGAAACCATATTCAAGGCAGGATTTCCAGCATGCCACACGGCCAGCCGTGTGGATTTCACATGGTCGTGTGGTGTTAGCCCGAGTTGACGCATAATAGGGTTTCGCGGGGAATTAAAGAAAGTCGGCTCTTCTTATATAAATAGGAAGGCACACCCACACCCTAGGGGGGAGGCCCAATGGCTAAGACGTGAAGAAGGTGCTCTAAGAAGCACCGGAGGCTCACAACGGGGAGAGAGGAAGCGGCTCAAGGATCGGAATCTGCGCTCTAATGCCAAGTAGAACGACCAAGAGTACTGCATTTATTTCTTAATTATCTTGGCATTGTAATGATTCACTTTATGATGTCTTGTATATGTTCTCTTTCGTCTATAGAGTAGAAACATTGATTCTAGGATTAGGGAGTAGCTTGTGTACGTTGGATATGCTAGCTTGAATATATATTCCCTGCTCTTGAATTTATATTTGCAATTTATGTTGTTTAGATCGATGAAAATTATGTTTTGATTCCATTTCTACTGCACATATGCTGACATAAAGGTAGATAGCCTTTGTATCAAAATCTAGGAGAACCAAGGAGGAACCTTGCGGACATCCTCCCTCCGATAACCGTAGAAAGTAGAATATGATAGAGTAGGAAATGAAATACATTCCGTCTCCTCATAGGGATTACTAGGACATCCTCAAACCTTGATAACCTATCTTAGCAGAAGGCTCAAAGTAGGTGACATTAACTCTAGAAGGGTTGAGGAACTTTAGTGATAGAGGGCTCCCAATGCTATCAACCCCCTAAGCTCTAATGATCCGAAAGGAAAACTTGATTAGGAATAGATAGTTTCTGGTAGAAGCAAAAGTTCATCGGGTAATTACATGATGATCCTCCCGCAAGATCATAATTAGAGATCCTTAAAGCATTAAATTGATAGAATGTTCGACAATGCACAAGTGAAACTGAAGTCCTAGAATCCTTTTAGGAACTTGAGACCACCTTCGCTTTCTCCAAGTGACACCGTAACTGAGCCAGGACTACCGTCGACCTCGCACACCTTACTCTTAGGAGTTTCACTCCGAACAATGACATCCGGTGGACAAAAAGTATTCAAATCTCAGTCTCTGTGGGATCGATTCTTAAATTATAACTTGACGACAACCGTGCACTTGCGGGCATTGAGCGTGAGCGTGCACGTTGAATTCTTGGTGATCCTCGTCAGAGATTTGAAGACGTGATCGCGTGCATCAGTGGAGCATATCTCACCTAGGAGTTACTTGGCGCCCTATTAGAGATCTATGGGGAAGGGTGACCATTCCCCGGATTAGTCGAGCCGGAAGGCTAGATACCCGGTGCTACTAAAAAAAAGTGTCATATGAGTAGGGGTGTACAAAAGTTTGGATAGACCGAATAAAATCTAAAGTTTAGTTCGGTTTATTCAAAAATTTATTTTTTTTAATATCAATTTTTTCAATTTGATTTTGATTTCATAGATAAGACAATCTATTAACCCGACTAAATTGAACTGAGTATATCAGTCGACTAATATTTCCTATCAATCGACTGATATTTTATTGAAATTTTGAATGAAAAAAGATGATGGAAGGATGAAGAAGACCCTCATATAGAGGAGTTTAGTCCCACATTGGTAGATAAGGGACAACTTGGTTGATTTCTATTGAATCATAACATATTTGACTGCGAACATGAATGAGTGAGAGGCACCCTCTCACATGCACGCCCGCAAGGGGGTACAGATCCAGGGCTCAGATTGCACTAAACTCAGGTGACTCATGTATGAGTGTGATCTGCATGCATCGAATGTCAGATCGATTAGGTAAAATGTGTCCAAATGAATCAACTTGTATTTTATCATCCGAATCCTTTTTTAGTTGCGTAATGTATGCTTTAAATCATCAATATGAAATGGTCGGTGATTAATGGCATGATAAATAGCTCGAGCAAAATGACTGATATGCGGCTAGCATTTCAAATCGAGTCATTTATTCTACCATTAATCAAAGATACACTGCACATGCTATAAGGAGGCAACAACTTGAGAAAAGAGAAGCTCTTTGCGAGATCATTCCTCTTCCCCATTTGTGATAGCCTTCAGGTGTATGATCAGTTTGCCGTGAACCACCCATGCTTGGTTGTATTCTCGATTTTGTTGTCGTATCCTGAGAAGCATACATCCATCAACCCTCGAAAGCACTGTTGGAGGAAATGAATCTGTTTTAAGGAAAATGTATCAAACATAGACTTCGACACTCTGCCTAGCAGCCCGAGTAACCTGCTTCCGCCTTCCTGAGCACCAATTTTTGGAGTGCCTTCCCAAGCACCAACTTTTAGAGTACCTTCTTGAGCAACTTCCAGAGTGTCTTCCAGAGCTTCTTTCAGAGGAGCACCAACTTTTGCCTTCCCAAGCAACTTGTTTCCCGAGCACCTACTTCTCGAGCACCTGCGTCCCGAGCACCTCTTAGTCTTGGTGCTTCTCGAGTTCATGCATCCCAAGAACCTCTCGTTGCTTCTCAAGCACCTACTACTTGCTTCTCCTTGAGTTACTGCGTCCAGAGCACCAGAGCTTCTGTGTCATGGGCTTTTGCATCCCGAGTAATAGGGCTCCTACATCCATAACCTAGTTCCCTAGTGGTACATCCTGAGCACCAACTTCTCAGGTGCCTGCCTTCCCAACACTGCAATCTACTTCTCAACCAGGAGGTGTGTCTACCTAGAAGAAGAAGGGGAAGGTAGTTGTCACAATAGAGAAGTCCAAATTTAATCAGACTCTTCCCTATATCTCCAACAAGAACGTTGGTAACATTCTTAAAACAGATTCTAATCTATTACGATGACTACAAAACAAGTTGAGATAATAGTAGCAAAGCATACTTTTCAACAAGATAGTGATTTCTCCCTCTATAATGATTGGGACTATTCCAATCAATCATGGAGAAAAGCTAGAAAAGTTCATTAGTTTGAACTTTAAGCGATGGCAACAGAAAATATTTTTCTACTTAACCACGCTTAATCTAGCTCAGTTCTTGACTAAAGAACCTCTAGAGGTACTTGAGGGTAGGAGTAATTCCCAAATCTTCAATGTTGTGGAGGCATGGAACCACTCGGAGTTTCTTTACAGAAACTACATCCTCAACTTCTTAGCTGATGCACTATACAATGTGCAGTGCACAAAGAAATCGGCTAAGAAACTATGGAAATCCTTAGATCGAAAATACAGAACTGAGGATGTTGGGGTAAAAAATTTTGTTGTTAGTCGATTTTCGGACTATAAAATGGTAGACTCCAAGATGATGATCAGTTAAGTTCAGAAGATTTAGGTAATTCTGCATGAAATTCACTGAGAAGGCATGGTGCTGAGTGAAACCTTCTAAGTAGCTACTATGATAGAAAAGTTGCCTCATGACTGGAAGGATTTCAAAAATTATCTAAAACATAAGAGAAAAGACATGAACATCGAGGGACTCATTGTTCGACTCCGGATTGAGGAAGACAATAGAAGCTCCGATAAATGAGTGTTCACTCAAGTGGTTGTTAAAGCCAACATGATCGAACATGGTGAAAACTCGAAATGGAAGAAGTCGAAGTCTTCCAAGATGGAACCTAAAGAAGGAATCAACAAAAAGAAGTTCATTGAAAAATGCTTCAACTGTGACTGAGTCGATCATAAATCTTTGGAGTGCAGAAAAATGAAGAAGAAGCAGAAGGCTAAAATAAGTGATGGGCCAAACACGGATCTTTGTGCCATGGTCTCTAAGGTGAACCTCATATGCTCAAATCCGCGATAGTGGTGGATCGATACGAGTGCCACCAAACATGTGTGCTACAACAAAGAGTTGCTCCATAACTTTGAAGAAGTTAGAGATGGAGATAAACTATATATAGAGAACTCAGCAACCTTAAAATCAAGAGTCGTGGAAAAGTGGTGTTGAAGATCACCCGAGCAAGGAATTCACTCTAAACAAAGTGCCATTTGTTTCGGATATTTGCAAGAATTTAGTATCTAGATTGTTGTTAAGAAAGCAGGGATTTAGAATTGTTGTTTAGTCAGACAGAATGGTTTCGTCTAAGAATGTAATGTTGTAAGGAAGGGCTATAAAAATGATGGGCTTTTTTAAGCTCAATGTGATGGTCATTAGGCCTAAAATTAATAAAGATGAAATTCTTCTGCTTATATGCTTGAGTCTTCTATTTTGTGGTATAGTAGACTAGGACATGTTAACTAAGATTCGATGCGTAGGCTAATTGACATGCAAAGCATACCGACATTCCAAATTTTCCCAAAATACAGGTGCGTAATTTGTGTGGAAGTAAAATTGACGAGGTCATCCTTTCAACAAGTTGAATGAAGAAATGAACCACTCAGCCTAATCCACATAGATGTGTGCGACCTAAAGGGGGTTCCGACACATGGTGGAAATAAATATTTCATTACTTTTATAGATGATAATACACAATTTTGTTATGTGTATCTTCTAAAAAGTAAGGATGAGGCTATAGAGAAATTTATTCTCTATAAAAATGCGGTTGAGAATCATCTTAATAAGAAGATTAAGGTGGTACAAAGTGATCGAGGTGGTGAATATGTACCACCATTCACTGAGTTTTGTGATAAACATGGAATTAGGCACGAAACAACAACTCTATATAATCCTCAACAAAATGGTATTACTGAGAGAAAAAACCATATTTTAAAAGAGATGATGAATGTTCTTTTATTAAGTTCTGGATTGTTAGATAACCTATGGGGGAAGCTATTCTGATAGCTAATTATCTTTTAAATAAGGTACCCCATAAGAATGTGGATAATAGCTCTTATGAGTTATGGAATGGTAGAAATGTTAGGACCTTGGCATCGCTAGGGGAGGGGGGGGGGTGAATAGCATTCTTTAATTTCGTTGATTCGATTATGCTTGTCTGTAATTCATTAGTGCAACTCAAATACAATACAAATAGCAAACAAATAAAATAAACATGATCACAAACACTACATACGATTTTACATGGTTCGAAACCCTAGTTCCTACTCTACGGTCGAGGTCTAGTGTCCACACCACTAAAACTTGTCTCCTTATCGGAATAACACCGGAGGTGGAGAAACCTCTTACAAAATAACTTAACAATAAAATACAACAAGTATACAATGCAATAAGCAAATACAAGTAAAGGAACACTTTACACAATAAATCTTTTCTTGAGCGCTCTTTTGGTTGCTTTGGATGGCTAGGAAGGTATGAAAAGCATCAACTTGTCCCCTTCAAGATCACCAAGAACCATCATCATCTCCTTCCTCCATAACCTACATTTAAAGGCTCCACTCAGGCTATTTTTTCGCCTAGAAATCGACTGTCAAAAGCCACAATCGACTACCCGCATGATCGTTGTCTCACAACGGACTAATCCACATCGAATTATGCCCGATCAGTTAACTGCCCTGACCCATTAGTCGACTGTCATAGCCATCAATCGACTGACATAAGTCAGTAGTTTACTATGAGATATTCTGTGCCCTTTCCACTTAAGGTCAATCGACTGTGTTGGTGCAATAGGCCCCGGGTCAATGTTGACCCAACTCGAGTGGGACTTGAGTAGGGTTTTGATGTTTGACAATGGGTTGATAATAGGTTTGACCATTGTTTGATAATATTGTTTGACTATATATTGACCATATGGCTAGTGGATGATTAGAATATCCAAAGTCATATGGGAAGATTATTTGGAGGATATTGTTGGAGTAATCAACCTTGGAAGTCCAAGTTTGGATACTTAGCATGGAAAGTCCAAGTTTGGATACTTGGCATAGAAAGTCCAAGATTGATCTTGGTAAGAGAAGTCCAAATTTGGATACTTGTATGGAAAGTATAAGAATAGTCTAGGCAATGGAAGGTTCAAGTATTGAGGCTTGACAATGGAAAAGTCTAAGGATGTAATTTTGACAACGTAAAGTCCAAGCATATAGTCTTGACGGTGTAAGTCCAAGGGTGAGGTCTTGGCAGCATAAGTCCAAGCATGTAGTCTTGGCGGCATAAAGTTCAAGCGGACCTTGGCAAGGAAATCCAAGGGTGAGGTTTTGTCAACATAAAGTCCAAGCATCGAGTCAAGGCGACATAAGTCCAAATGAACCTTGGAAAAGGATCCGATTAGCATGACATAGTTGATTGAAGCACTTGAAGGCTAGCGACAAGGGTGAATGAGTCATTGAGAACTCGGAGGGACTCTGAGGGCATGAGGCTGATGAAAGTGGCTAGAAGGTTTAGATCTAGGCTAAGGGTGATCGAACAAGTATGAGGGGATCATACTTGAGTTAAATCTCATATTTGAGATTTATCAGTCAACTAGAACTTTGGGTTAGTCGACTGGTCGAGTGTTCAACACTCAAGAGCCTAGTTTGACTCGGGCAATTGATTGGGATTATGACAAGTCGACTGGTTGAGGAGTCGACTACTCGACTGTGGCTCTGGCAGTCGACTACTAGTTGTGTGCAGTCGACTAGCCTATATCAGTTGACTGCTAGAGTTGAATAGTTGACTGGAATTAAGTGGTCATGACACAGAAGATTTGGTAGTCGACTGCTAGCTCAAAGCAGTCGACTAGTGGTGCAGAAGTCGATTGCTAGGGTTGAGCAGTCGACTGCTAGGGTTGAGCAGTAGATTGGAATTAAGTGGCCAGGACTCAGAAGATTTCGTAGTCGACTACGGATAAGGGCAGTCGACTGTTGGGGTATCCATTGAATGATAAACCAATGTGGATTAAGTCGTTGTGAGACAACGGATAGGCGAGCAGTCGATTGTTAGGCATAAAATCAACCATCAGCAGGTTATAAAAGGAACTACTTAGGGAGGATTTTGCAAGCATTTTTTGGGGCAATTTTGAAGGGGAAGTGATATTGCATTCCTGACCTTCAAGAGCAATCCAAAACAACTAAAAGAGCTCTCAAGAAAAGATTGATTGTAAAGTGTTCTTTATTGTATTTTCTTGTTTCTTTTCATACTTGTTGTATTTTATTGTAAGATTTTTTATACGAGGTTTCTCCACCTTCGACGTGTTACCATGAAGGAGAAGGCATAGTGAGGATATATCACTAGCTCACTCAAGGAGTTGGAACCTTAGTTTCAAACCACATAAATCTTATCTTATGGTTGTGTTGTTTTTATTTTTATTATGCATGCTTGTATTTCCATTGCATACTAAATATTTGTAGACGAGCATACAAATGAACGATCAAAGCGAACGAATTCACCCCCTCAAACACAACACCAATCCCCAATAGACTGCTCAACCCTAGCAGCGGACTGGTGCAAGTCACCAGTCGACTACCAGAGTACCAATGGAGCAGTCGAGCCACAGTCGACTACTCGACCAGTAATCTGTTCGAGTCAACTAAGCCCTGAAGGATCAAGAAATTGCTAGAGGGGGGGGTGAATAGCATATTTTCAAAGCCTTTTCTTTTCTTTTTAAAATCGAGTAAATCACAGTGGAAAATAAAACTAATAAAAATAATGTGACACTTTGTTTTTACTTGGTTCACAACCCACCGGCTGCTAATCCAAGGCCCTTGCGATCCTAGATCGCTTCTGAAGGTCAAATACTAAATGTGTCTCTTCCTTATTGGAGGTAAGAGACCAACCAATTACAAATAATGTGGAGGAAAATGTAACAAGCCTAATTTTCCTCCTAGCAATTAAAAAGTAAAGAATAGTAAAACAATAATACTAACTTAAAGAAGTGTGAGTGTTGGAAGCTCAATCGACGTTACGACGTAGTTGCGTGGTGATGAACACTTTGGATTGATGGAGCACTTGTGAGCATTTTTTGTTAACTTAAGAAGGGTGATTTACCTCTCCTTTTATAGCCCGGTGCCTTGGAATAAGTCTATATGTAGATCCAAATCTTGTGGATCTTATCTTGAGGTGACAACTTATCTTAACTTGAGGTGGCAACATTGATTAATCCAATTCGTGACTTGGTGTTTTGGCTAATTCGCAGGCATCAGTCGACTGCAATCCAACATCAGTCTATTATGGCTATAAGATCCACATATCTCCACAATGACATGATATTGTCTACTTTGGGCCTAAGCCCTCATGGTTTTGTTTTTGGGCTTTACCCAAAAGGCCTCATGCCAATGGAGATATCTTTTTATCTTATAAGTACATGATCTTTTCCATGTCTTATCAATGTGAGACTTTGATTGTATTACCCATACTCCCAACAATCCTCCCCTCAAACAAAGGACTACATTGAACCCCCTCAAGCCTATCCCTCCTCGAAGGACATTCTCTGCTTGATGTCTGATCTTCAACCCACCAGGACTTCCTGCCAACTATCTGGTCCTCCTGACCTAGTTAGACTTCCTGCCATTTGTCCAGCCCTTCTGTCCCAACTGGACTTCCTGCTTGGTGTATAGTTCTCTAGATCTGGACATGGGAGCTCCACTTCCTTCGTTCGAGGTTCATGGCTTGACATGGACCATAACTCTGATACCAATTGTCAGTGACTATAAGATCCACATATCTCCACAATGACATGATATTGTCCACTTTGGGCCTAAGCTCTCATGGTTTTATTTTTGGGCTTTACCCAAAAGGCTTCATGCCAATGGAGATATCTTTTTATCTTATAAGTACATAATCTTTTCCATATCTTATCAATGTGGGACTTTGATTGTATTCCCCATACACCCAACATAGTTGACTGGTACCGAGTCATAAATCTTTCCTAGTAAGTATTTGAACTTTCTGCTCGAGATTTACACTTATCACTCGGGAATTCTACTAGCTGCTCGGGAGCGACTATTTCTCCATCGCGACTGATTGCTCGAGAATTCCACTAGTTGCTCAGGAATTCTACTTGCTTCTTGGGAATGACTGTTTCTCCATCGCGACTAATTGCTCGGGAATTCCACTAGTTGCTCGGGAATTCTACTTGTCGCTCGGGAATTCTATTGTTGCTCGGGAATGGACTAATTATTCGGCAATATCTCGAGAATTCTACTTGTCGCTCGAGAATTCTATTGTTGCTCGGGAATGCACTGGTTGCTCGGGAAATGCACTAATTACTCGACAATATGATAGAAAGCATATAAAACAAAGTTAGCACAAGTATATATATATATATATATATATATATATATATATATATATATATATATATATATACTATTCGATCTCGACTTAGATCTTCCTCCAGAAGTCTTAGTCAGATCGACGCCTAAGGTTGTCCCCGTACGGAGGATACGTCCTTACCATCACTCCACACCCAGAGCTTACCTTTGGTCATTCTGACCTGTTGCTTAGCTTTCTATCACTTGACCACTGAGGTTTCTCGTCCGGAGATTCTCCTGGTGTCACCCGACCACCGAGGTTTCTCGTCCTGAGATTCACCTGATGTCGTTGACCACTGAGGTTTCTCATCTGGATATTCTCCTGGTGTCGTTGGCCTTAGCAAAGTATAATACAATACCTACACACTTAGCATAGCATATGAGATAACAAAATAGCTTAATTTGACTCTTTGCCATTATCAAGACCTAGGTTCGATTATCTGGTGCCCCTGCACCAACAATCTCCCCCTTTTTGATCTATGACAAACCAATTCAAAATTAAGAGAAAATAAGTAGTAAGCATTAATCAAGCATTTTTCAAAACCTCCCCCTTAAGGTTACCTCCTCCTTAACCCTAGGTGAGTTTTGAAAAACAACAACTAAGTTCTTCACTTTTCGAGAAAAAAAAAGTTAATAAAGTTAACCTCTTAACTTTAACCTTTCTTTTAACTTAAACCTTTCTCCCCCTTTGCCATATATCAAAAATAATTTTTAGAAAGGTGCTAATAAACTTTTTCAAGAAAGCACTATAAGTTCAAAAGATAAGAGAAATAATTACAAGTTTTTAAGAATCCAAGCATGTGCCCTTTTTATAAAATAATATTTTCAACAAAACTGATGTGAACAAAACATATAGGATTTTAGGAGTAGTTTTCGCAAACATTTCATTACATTTTTTACTTGTTTCATGCATATTCTACTTTGTTTTGCATGCATTTCTTATTTTCTAGTTCAGAGATCTGTTCTTGTTGCCTTTGTGGGCAGGACGACATTTTATAGGTGAAACAATACACTTTTGGAGCAAAAGGAAGGCATTCACTTGGTGGAACAGAGGCGGACACGATCGACCGTGTGGATTCCACACGGTCATGTCCAACCCCCCGAGGCCAGCCATCCCAGTGCCACACAGCCATGTGGATTCCACACGACCATGTGGCGCTGGACAATTTTAAAGCAACTAGGGTTTTCGTGGGATTTATGAAGAGTCAACTTCACGTCTATAAAAAGGAAGCCACACCCAAAAACTAGGGAGGAGGCCCGACGGCTAGAATGACAAGACGGTGCCCTAAAAAGCACTAGAGACTCGCAACGGGGAGAAAGGAAGTGGCTAGGAGATCCATCCTGATGCTCCAACATTGTGGAGAACAACCAAGACACGTATATTGGCTAGGACAGAAAGTACATTCTCTATTTTCTTGTTCTACCTGCATTGTAATTATGTTTTCTAAGATGTCTTGTGTTTATTCTTCCTTGTCTATGGAGTAGATACTTCAATTCTAGGATTAGGGAGTAACTTGTGTTTGTGGACATGTTAGTTCAAATAGTCATTCATCTCCTTTGATTCTATTTGCAATTTTGTGTTGGTGAGATTGATGAAGATTTAGTCTTGATTATATTTTTATTGTGCATAGTCGATATAAAGGGTGACAACCTTCATATCAAAAACCTAGGAGAACCAAGGATGAACCTTGCGGTCATCCTACCTCCCATAATCATAGAATATAGAATATGATAGGACAAGATATGAAATAAGATCTGCCTCTTCGTAGGGATTATAGGACGTCTTGGTACCCCAATAACCTATCTTAGCAGAAAGGCCAAAGTAGGAGAAATTAACTCTAGAAGGGTTAAAGGACCTTAGAGACAGAGGGATCCCAACGGTATCAACCCCCTGAGCTCTGATGGTCTGAAAGGTAAACTTGGTTAGGAATATGTAGCTCCCGGTAGAAGCAAAAGTTCATCGAGCAAATACATATTGATCCTCCCACAAGATAGTAATTAGAGATCTCAACACACCAAATTGATAGCATGTTCCATGACGCACAAGTGAAACCGAAGTCCTAGAATCCTTTTTGAGAACTTCGAACCAACCTTATCTTCCTCCGAGTGACACCGTACTTGAGTTAGGACTACCATCAACCTCGCAACCCATACTCTTAAGAGATTAATTCTGAACAACAACACCCACTAGATAGACGGTATTCGAATCTCAGTCTCTGTGGGATCAATAATCTTTTATTACTTGACGACATCCGTACACTTGCGGGCATTGAGTGCGAGCATGCGCTTCGAGTCCCAGATGATTCTCATCGGAGATTTGAGAGTCGTGCTCGCGTGCATCAAGTTTTTGGCGCCGTTGCCGGGGACTATTGATTCAATATTGAATCGAAAGTGGATAGCTTGGATCAGACTTAGGTCAGATTTTTTTTCTTTTTTTATTTCATTATAGTTCATTCAGTTTTAGATTTTTACTATTTAAATTCAATTTAGCTTAATTTTAGTAGTCACATTACATCTTACTTTAGTTTAGTTCTTAGGTCTTCTTCATTTTGTTTAGTGCATTAGAATTATTTTATTTCCTATTAATAAGTAGTTGATATACTCCCAATTGTGCAACTTGATTCATTGTATGATCAATGATTAGGATCAGAAAACCTGCTTCTGATAGACCCAGAAATAGAATAAACCTACAATCATAGGAGAGATGAGCAGAGAAGCATGAAGGAACAAGACACCCCTTTGGTGAACTTAGGTAGCTGACCTCTGTGGGACTATGTAGCCCCAAGTGCTAGAGGGTATAGGCCGAGTATAGTTGGACCATATATCACAGCTAATAACTTTGAATTAAAATTTGCACTCATACATATGGTCCAGCAGAGCCAATTCGGAGGAGCTACAACTGAAGACCCGAATTGGAACCTAGAGACGTTTTTGGAGATATGCTCAATATTGAAGTTCAATGGAGTGTCTACTGATACGATCCATCTGAGCCTATTCCCGTTCTCACTATGGGACAAGGCAAAGACATGGTTACACTCCCTTCCCTCAGGAAGCATCGCCACATGGGAGCAGTGTGAGTAGCAATTTATAAATAAATTCTTCCCACTAAGTAAGACTGCCCACATGCACCATTTGATTACTATCTTCCGTCAGAAAGGAAGGGGAGTCCCTGTTTAAAGCCTGGGATCGCTACAAAGGGCCACTCTATCAATGCCCCTCCTATCATGGTCTAGAGAGGTGGCTAGTGATCCATATATTCTTTAATGGGATCACATATGTCATGAAGGTTTCCCTCGATTTTGCTGCAAGAGGAGTGTTAATGAATAATACCATTGAGGAAGCGGAAGAGCTGATCGAGGAGGTGGCCTAGAACCACCACCAATGGGCTTCCAAGCATAGTCACCCAACACCTGCAGTTGGTAGATATGCTATCAACTCCATCGATCATTTAGCGGTAAGAATGGATGCGCTAAGCAGACAATTTGATTCTCTAACCCTTGCTTCTGTGTGTATGGCCAATTCCTAGGGAGAGGGAGTAGCAGCATATCAGGTGGGACTATTATGGAGGGCAAAGCAGCTCTGAGGAGCGGATTGAACATGTCGATGCAGTTGTCAACCACAATTAGAGGCCCAACAACCCATATTCTAGCATCTATAACCCCGGATGGAGGAACCACCCGAATTTTTCTTATAAAAATAATTTTGGGAATTTCCAACAACTGGGAGGATATGGGGAACAACAGGGCAATGGGTAGTCGTAACCACCCGACACCTGACTGGAACAGATAATAGAAAACTTTATTCGGATGTAACAAGAGGTGAATGATAATGGAGCGCAACGACGATGAATCGCTACTATAAATTTAATTACCAAACCCTCTCTATACTAAAGTAGCACAGGGAATGGCCCAGATCGTCTCCCAATGAAGGTAACGGTGTAAGTCGGCTCTAGAGTAAAGGTTTTCCTTAATAGGATAGGGGTTTGGATTTGAGGATTATGCAACTACACAAGATAATAGGAATTAAAGAAATAAACTATAACAATAAAGGTAAATTCTGCAACTAACAATTAAATGCACTTGAAGTAAAGGCTATTCTAAGAAGCAATTCATTAAACATATTGAACGTAAAATAACTAAACGACTACACAACTGAAAATTCATCCAATTTCAAATGTAAAGGGATTGACAACTATAAAGTAAATGAAACAAGCAACAAAATGAAGTAATTGATCATCCCACAAAGATTTGGATGAATAATGGACAGAATGCTTCAACTACATTTGATGGAGCTCAATCGAGTCTCCAGAGCAAAATGAATGGAGCTTGGTGATGACTCCTTGCTCTCCCGAATCTGGCGAAGCTTGGATGATGTCGTCAAGGTAGAACTCCTCCGTGAATCCACAAGAGAAGATGATAGTTGGCTAGAAGGTGGAGAACGTCGTCAGATTCTTCTGATGGAGTGGTCCTTCATCGAATCCGATGAAGAAAGGGTGGTGGAGGGTTGTGACGGTGTGTTCTAGGGCTCTAAAGTGGAGAAGATGCCCTCAAAACCCTTGAAAATCCATTTTATAGCCGCTCAAACGAGGGTTTTTCACCACGACACGACCATGACAAAAGACATGGTCAGGCCGTGTGGCGTTCTGTGCAAGAAAATTTTTTGTTGCTACAGTAACTTTGTTACAGTAATTTAACTATAGCTATAGTACCACGCTGTGCCAAAAGACACAGTCAGGTTGTGTGACATTCTGATCTTTCCCCGCACTGCTATAGTGATTTCACTGTAGCTATAGTACATTGCTATAGTATCTACTACATTACCACTGCTACAGTGTCGCTGCTAAAGTACTTTTTCTACAATACTTTTGCTATAGTAAAATCCCCAATTTCCACTTGACATCCCCTACAAAAACAAAGTATACAACAATTAGTGCTAAGGACATCAAATTAGCATATGTTTGCATTAAGGTGCTAAATTAATCCAATGCTCGTAATACATGATAAATATGATGAATTAAGCATACGAGTGGATTAAAATGTTAAGGAATGAATCAAAATAATGCATCAAAATATGAGTTATCAGCGAGCAAAGAATTCCAGTGGTGGCATTCGCAGACAGATACAATGATTGAAGAATTAAAATCGTCTGTGAAAGATCTCGTTAATCGAAAAAAGACGCTAGAGACTCAAGTAGCTCAGATCGCCAGCCAGGTTGCCAGAGCACCGAGGCGATTTCTCGAAAAATCGAAAACTAATCCAGTGGAGTAGTGTAAGGTGGTGACGTTACGGAACGAGAAGATTCTGAAAGAATCGTCAAACAGGTTGGTTGCTGAACCGAAACAAGGGTCCGAAGTAAAGCAATCTTCGGGGGAGACCGGGAAGGAAGAAGTCAAAAACATAGAGCATGAACCAACCACAAACACTCAACCACCCTTGATAGTATCATTCCCGCAACGGTTGACCAATGTGAAAAGAGATGCTGAGTTCGAAAAATTCCTGAACATGTTAAAATCAATCTCAGTGGAGGTGCCGATATTCGAAGCATTGCACCAAATGCCTCAATTTGCAAAAATCATGAAAGATATTCTGTCACACCGCAGGAAGGTCGAGTAGTCGGAGACAGTGGCCCTTACGGAGGAATCAAGTGCTTATCTCCAGAATGGGGTCACTCAAAAATTGAAGGATCTGGGGAGTTTCTATATTTCATGTCATATAGGGACGACCCTAATTAGTAAAGCCTTCTGTGACTTGGGCACTAGCATGAGCTTGATGCCCTATACCTTATGCAAAAAGCTAGGGTTGGGTAATCTAAAGTTCACAACTATGATGTTACAGCTTGTTGACCACTTGTACTGATACCCATTGGGAATTCTGGAAGATGTGCCAGTTAAGGTGGGGAATTTTACACTCCCTACAAATTTTGTGGTCATGGAAATGGAGGAGGACCCAAAAATCCCTGTAATTCTTGGACGACCATTTTTAGCGACGATCAAAATGGTCATAGACGTCAGGAATCATAAGCTGACCTTGATAGTGGGAGACGATAGTTTAGAATTCAAGCTTGCCAGCGTAGCAGACCAGGGACCCGCGTTGGGTAAGTATGTTATTCCAGCAAGAGCTAAAGAAGAAAGTAAAGGTGAAGATGCTAAGACGGATGAATGGTGGTTCACGGAGCCTCCGGAGCCGAGATGAAGCGATGATGGAGTATGGTCGAGCTAAAAGACCTTAAACAAAACGCTTCTTGGGAGGAAACCCAAGTTTAATTTTATATGTTTTTACTTTTATTGCATTCATGTGTATAATTTAGACTTTACTTTATGGGCATTAATGTCTTTGCAAATAGTCTAGGGTCAGAGAGAACTTGCTAGGTAGAAATGAGATTCCTTTTTGAACCCTCAGTGAGAAGCACGGGCGACCGTGTGGATTCCACATGGTCATGTCCAGTGATCAAAAGCGCACATGGTGGGGCATGTGAAAGATTCGGACCGTGTTGCACTCTGGGAGAAAATTAGGGGCTCACACGATTGGTCGTGTGAATTTTACATGGTTGTGCCAAATTTCAACCTTTCTCCCAGCGGCGCACACGGCCAGCCATGTGGATCCCACACGACCATGTCGCATGGCTTTAAAAGGCAAAGCACCATGTGGTTTGCCCCAAATCTGGCGTGTGCTTAAATCCCTCTTGCCCTAGCCATGCGAAATTGCCTTCCCCACACTCCAAGGAGCCCCTCCAACCCTCAATAAGCTTCCAAGGAGCAAAAATGAGGAGGACAAACCATGTGGCAATGCGATCTGCCACTTCGGAGTGAAGGTCAAGGAGAAGGGGCACCCTACAAGCTCCGGAGGAAGGATGCAAGTATGTCTGCCTATGACTTTTCTAAGTTCCAATCGCGCCTTAATGACATATACGTCGAGCAGCAAACACAGAGGTAGCGATGGGAGGAGCAGAGCACCTACACGCAGGCAGAGTTTCAGAGCCTGCGGGAGCACTTCCAGCGGGCCGAGGAGTTCTACGGCGAGGCTCGTGTCTATTTTCAAGAGGAGGATTCCCATCATCAAGAGGAGGTTGGCTGCATACCACTAGGAGGTTCGGTAGCACATGTGTGCCATGCAGGCACAGTGGGCCAGGTAGGAGGAGCACAGAGCAACCGTTGCATCCACTAATTCTTAGATCGACCACATGTACATGTGACATCAATGGTTGAGCACTAGATTTTCTCAGGAGCCTGACATACCGAGACTACCAGGCTTCCCACCTTGGCCGCCATATTAGAGGTACTTTTTCGCTTAAGTCTGGGGGCCCCCCAAATTTTGATATATCTTTCTTCCCGTAGTAGTTCCTTTCTTGACATTTAAGTCTAGTTGTAGTTTGCATTCATTTGTCCATGCATAGAGTGTTTAGTTTTTTTTCAGCACTTAGTTTTTGCCATTTTTAAACTGCCTTAGTAATGTTTTTAAAAGTTCTTCACGAATTGCTTCCATGCTATAGATAGCTTAACTTCATTTATCTTTTGGTATTTTATTTTAGTTTCTTTAGTGAATGTTCTAGACTTACACTTGTTAACTTTTGTCTTTCACTTATACTAGACGAATATTCTGAAAGGGAAAATCTAGTACATACATAGTTATGATTTATCCCAGTAGTCTAGTACTTTGGAATCTATAGGTGACTCTAGATTTAACATTTTAGTTATTGGAGATGCTCGGATTGTGTAAGCTCATTTGGAAAAATCAAAATACCAGTGAGCTAGAGAGGAACAAAGTTCCTTGGAAGAAAATAAAAATAAAAAGAGGAAAAAAAGAGAGAGTTAAAAACAGTTATCATGGGTGGAAATGACTAGGTGCCCCTTTGAGACCGAGTTAGGTTAATGGGGAAACACCTACCAATTTTTCTCATTGCCGAGTGCGCCTTTGAGACTTTGTGCTAGATCTAGGGAATGACCCTCACTTAGGGTAGGTAAGTGCCTAAAAGTCAGAGACCTTAGGAAAGTTATAGGATGACGACTTAACTCACTGTGGAACGATTATCCCTTAAAAAAATTCGCTTAGCACATGCACGAAAACCTAACTTAGTGAACTTTTAGAACATATCTATTTTTCTTTGATTGAAAATACCACTTGATAAATCCAGTTAACATGCTAAGTATTGAACAATACATTTTTAAAATTTCATGGCACTGAGGTTTGCTTGAGGACAAGCAAATATCTAAGTCTGGGGGAATTGATGTGAGCAAAATATATAAGATTTTAGGAGTAGTTTACGCACACATTTCATTACATTTTATACTTGTTTCATGCATATTCTACTTTGTTTTTCATGCATTTCCTATTTTCTAATTCGGAGATCTGCTTTTGTGTGTTGAACGACATTTTATAGGTGAAACGACATACTTTTGGAGCAAAAGGAAGGCATTCACCGGGTGGAACAGAGGCAGACACGATTGTGTCCAAACCCCCGAGGCCAGCCATCCTAGCGCCCCACATGGTCGTGTGGCGCTGGACAATTTTGATGCGACTAGGGTTTTCGTGGGATTTATGAAGAGCCAACTTCACGTCTATAAAAAGGAAGGCACGCCCAAACCCTAGGGAGGAGGCCCGATGGCTAGAACGGCAAGGCGATGCCCAAAAAAGCACCGGAGACTTATAATGGGAAGCAAGGAAGTGGCTTGGAGATCCATCCCGACGCTTCGACATTGTGGAGAACAACCAAGACACGCATATTGGCTAGGATAGAAAGTACCTTCTCTATTTTCTTGTTTTACCTGCATTGTAATTATGTTTTCTAAGATGTCTTGTGTTTATTCTTCCTTGTCTATGGAGTAGATACTTCGATTCTAGGATTAGAGAGTAACTTGTGTTTGTGGGCATGTTAGTTCAAATAGTCATTCATCTCCTTTGATTCTATTTGCAATTTTGTGTTGGTGAGATTGATGAAGATTTAGTCTTGATTCTATTTCTACTGTGCGTAGCTGATACAAAGGGTGACAACCTTCGTATCAAAAACCTAGGAGAACCAAGGATGAGCCTTGTGGTCATCCTACCTCCCATAATCGTAGAAGATCGAATATGATAGGATAAGATATGAAATAAGATTTGCCTCTTTGTAGGGATTATAGGACGTCTTGGTACCCCAATAACCTATCTTAGTAGAAGGGCCAAAGTCGGAGAAATTAACCCTAGAAGGGTTGAGGGACCTTAGTAATAGAGGGATCCCAATGGTATCAACCCCCTGAGCTCTGATGATCTGAAAGGTAAACTTGGTTAGGAATAGGTAGCTCCCGGTAGAAGCAAAAGTTCATCGGACAAATACATATTGATCCTCCCTCTAGATCGTAATTAGAGATCTCAATGCACCAAATTGATAGCATGTTCCACGACGCACAAGTGAAATCGAAGTCCTAGAATCCTTTTTGAGAACTTCGAACCAACCTTATCTTCCTCCGAGTGACACCGTACTTGAGTTAGGACTACTGTCAACCTCTCAACCCATATTATTAAGAGATTAATTCCGAACAACAACATCCACTGGACAGACGGTATTCGAATCTTAGTCTCTGTGGGATCGATAATCTTTTATTACTTGTCGACATCCATGCACTTGCGAGTGTTGAGTGCAAGCACGCGCTTCAAGTCCCTGACAATTCCAGTCGGAGATTTGAGAGTTGTGCTAGCGTGCATCAATAACTCATCTAATAAATTTCCCTTATAAAAATGTTCAACTCTGTCCTGACTCAAATGATATTAGATAATCAATAAGTCTTGATTGGAGTTTGTTTATTTTGAAAAATTATACTCTATGATTCATATTGATGCACTTGTTCTACATCTAGAATCTGGAGTAAGGTCCTAACATCTCACACCCATCTACATGGCTCAGTACACAATCACATTAAACCTGTGTTGTGAGATGTGTTGGCTCCTTAAAACTATAGGCTCATGCTTTATAAGGTAAGTCCTATACTAGTTCCATGTAGTATAAAAGAAAATGATAAATAATAAGTAAATATAAGTCCTAGTCTACTACGCACATTCCTAGTTTTCATCTAAGAAAACTTAACTCTGCTTCAAGTAATGGTTTAGTAAAAATGCCTGCTATGTTGGATTTTGATTCTACGTATTCTAGTTTTACATCTCCATTAGCTACATGTTCTCTTATAAAATGGTGTTTTACTTCTATGTGTTTAGTTCTAGAATGATATATAGGATCTTTAATTAAATTTACTGAGCTAATGTTATCAATCATGACTTTAGTATTACTAAAGTTTAGTTGGAAGTCTTTTAGAGTGTGCTTCATCAAAAGAAGTTGAGCTACACACTCACCCATGGATATGTATTCTGCTTCGGTAGTAGACAAAGTAACATAATGTTATTTTCTAGTACACCAACTAACTAGACTTGATCCTAGGAGTTGGCATCAACCACTTGTACTTTTCCTATCGAGTTTACTACCGACATAATCTGAGTCAGAGTAGTCGATTAGTTCAAACTCACTCGACCTGGGGTACCAGATTCCTACATTTTGTATTCTTTTTATATATCTAAAGATTCTTTTTACTAAGGTTAGGTGCGATTATTTAGCACAAGACTGAAATCTTGCACACATACTTACTGCAAAAAGTATATCATGTTACCTTGCAGTTAAGTACAAAAGGCTACCTATTGCACTCCTATAGTATTTTAAATCTATAGTTGTTCCTTCTAACTCTTCTCCAATGTTTACATTAGTTGCTATAGGTGTATTAATTTCTTTAGCATTTTGCATTCCAAATTTACTAATTAATTCCTTAGCGTATTTATGTTGATGCATATAGATTCCTTCTCTTGTTTGTTTTATTTGTAAGCCTAAGAAAAAAGTGAGTTCACCTACTAAACTCATTTCAGACTCATTTTCCATTAATGAAATGAATTTATTTAGAAGTGTTGTGTTTGTTGTTCCAAATATTATGTCATCTATATAGATTTGTGCTATAAATATTTCTTTTCCTAAAGCTTTTACGAATAAAGTTGGGTCTACTGATCCTTGATTAAATCCTTTAGACTTTAGATAAATAGATAGTTTCTCATATCAAGCCTTAGGTGCTTTCTTTAATCCATATAAGGCTTTCATAAGTTTAAGTACATAGTTAGGTTGGTCTAAGTTTGAAAATCCTAGTGGTTGGCTAACATACACCTCTTCTTTGATAAATCCATTCAGAAATGCTGACTTGATATCCATTTGAAATAATTTAAATCCTCGATGTGCAACATAGGCTAGTAGAATTTTAATGGATTTAAGCCTAGCTACGGGTGCATATGTTTCATCATAATCCAACCCCTTTACTTAACTAAATCCTTTTTCTACTAATCTAGCTTTATTCCTTATAACTTCACCTCTGTCATCAAGTTTATTTCGAAATACCCACCTGTTGGGAAAATTCTGGATCATGACATTCATAATATCGCGGGTGAATACTTTGCACAACCGCAACGAAAATAAAAATAAACCGGATCCCTCTAGAGATCCATGCAAAACATATAAATTATTTTCTTTAATCTAGATCATATCTAGAAGAAGAAATATACCTTCGATGCGAGCCCTTCGCAATCCCGCTAATCCAAATGCAGTCGAATCTCAATACGGTAAGGGCAACCGTATCTCTAAGGTATCCACACGAACAATATCTTGGAGAAGGAGATAACACCTTTGGTTGTGCTAGCAACCACACTAAGGCTCTCCACTCTAGACCTTGGCCAAGAAGAAGGGAGAAGAAGAAAATGGAATCCACACACCACAAAATGAAAAATCAAAATCCTCACAAAGCTCACGTTGAGGAGGACTTTTATTCCCATTTTTCCCATGCATTAAAATCTCATTTCATGCATTAATTCAATTGCATGCACCAATTAAATTCATGCAACATTTAGGAGTCAATTAATCCTATTGCATGCAATCAACTCCACTTCATGCAACGTTGAGGAATAATTTAAATTCCATTTCATGCAATTAATCCCATTGCATGAATTAATCCATTTGCATGCAACATTGAAAAAGACTTCTCAAATTCCATTTGCATGAATTAATCCATTTGCATACAACAATTTCCATTTGCATGTATGATTAATCATCATTAATCATGTTAACCTTCTTCAATTAGTTACATTTGAGTCTAACTCAAATTAAACCAATTTGAGTCCAACTCAAGTTTGGCCAAACAATGAGTCTAACTCATTCTAGTCCATTCAATTAACTAATGATTCATTTAGGCAAACTAAGACGAACACTTCTCCAAAATATGTTCTTTGTGTGTGACCTAATAGACTCTCATAGCGTTGGTAATGTATCTAAAACTATTTTAGATACATAAGCAATGAGCGACATCTAACAATACATCATTGCTGCCTAAGCTACAAGAAAGTCGAGATTCACAACCTTTCCGTGACTATTATCATGTATAACGGTGTCCTTCTATCCTTGATATCTTAGATCGATCAATGAGGCATAGACCGTGTCATCCCCTTATTGATCTTTATGTTTCTTGATCCCCAAGTAGACTCACTCAAAAAAATGATCTCAATATCTCATATTGACTCATTTGAGCATGACCATGCATTTCGTAGTCATACTCTATCAAGAGGCCAAAGATATCACTCCAGTCATATGGGAGGGATAGATCCCATCTACATCACTCACATCCCTCCGCATAATTCGTTACATACCCAACAATCGCCATTATAGTGCACCCTGTTACGGGTGAAGTTAGACGATACCAAAGTATATAACTCCTTATGTAGGGAACCGTAGTGACTTTAGGTCTAAGGACTATTCATATCAATAGTCACATGAGAAAGTATATGACACTCATATAACGATCCATGACACTTTCTCATGGCGGGTCAATTCAGTACATATATTCTTCAGTATATATATACCCATGTATCAATGTGATATCACATATCCATGACTTGTAGATCAAGTCATCCATTGACCTACATGCTAGTCTCAATGTATCAATATATCCCTTTGTCTATTAATACAATACTTGACTAGGAATGTTTAAGTATAGTGTTCTCTACAACTTCTCATAATCAATTCTACCAATTGATATACTGTAGATTAGAACCTACTATTAAGGGTATTATTATATTTATTTAGCTGGCACATGCATAAAGTAAATATAATAATCAATCTTTGCATGTTATTAATGAAATATGATACATATGATCCCTAATCAATCATCTCATGATTGACACTAAAGGCTGACACTAACAATCTCCCACTAGCACTAGTATCAATCACTGTAATCTCTAAGACCCAGTGACCTAGTGTGACCATCATACTTTCTCTTTGCCAAAGCCTTGGTCAAGGGATCCGTAATATTAGCATCAGTATCTACTCTGCATATCCGCACATCTCTTCTATCGATGATCTTTCAAATGAGATAATACTGTCATAGTATATGTTTGGAATGCTGGTGAGAACGAGATTCCTTAGCCTGTGCTATAGCCCATTTTTGTCACAATAAAGCTCTATAGGGCTCATGATGCTAGGAATTACACCAAGCTCAGAAACAAACTTCCTGATCCAAACAGCTTTTCCGCATTAGAAGCAGCAATATACTCGGCCTCTGTAGTAGAATCCGTGATTGTGCCTTGCTTTGAACTCTTCTAGCTCACAACACCACCATTTAAACAAAAGACATACCCTGTCTGCGATCTGTAATAGTCCTTGTCCGTTTGGAAGTTAGCATCGTTATAACCCTTTACAACGAGCTCCTCATTGACTCTAAATATCAAGAAATATTTTTTAGTTCTTCTCAAGTACTTAAGAATATTCTTGACGGCTATCTAGTGACTGTCACCTAGATCTGACTGGTACCTACTCGTCATCCTTAAAGCATACGAGACATCAGGACGAGTGCATAGCATGACATACATAATAGACCCTATAGTAGATGCATAAGGGATCTGATCCATGTGTTCCCTTTCTTCCTTAGAAGAAGGGCATTGAGCCTTCGAAAGGCTCACACCATGTGACATTGGCAGAAATCCTTTCTTGGAATTCTACATGGCAAAACCTTTAAGCACCTTGTCAATGTATGCACTCTGACTTAGGCCAAGAAATCTCTTAGATCTATCTCTATAGATCTTAATGCCTAAAATGTAGGCTGCTTCACCTAAGTCCTTCATTGAGAAACAATTCCAAGCCAAGTCTTCACAGACTGCAGCGTAGGGATGTCATTTTCAATAAGAAGTATGTCATCAACATACAAGATAAGAAAGATGACTATGCTCCCACTAACCCTCTTGTAGACACAGGGTTCATCTTCATTCTTGATGAAACCAAATTGTTTGATCGCATCATCGAATCGAAGATTCCAGCTTCTAGATGCTTGCTTTAAACCATAAATGGACCTTTGCAGCTTGCATACTTTGCCATCATGCTTTGGATCTACAAAACCCTCAGGTTGTGTCATGTACACATCCTCGAGGAGGTTTCCATTTAGAAACACAATTTTGACATCCATTTGTCAGATCTCATAATCGTGGTAAGATGTAATAGCAAGCATGATCCGAATGGACTTAAGCATCACAACTGGTGAAAATTTTTCATAATAGTCAATACCATAAATCTGCTTGAAACCTTTAGCTACCAATCACCCTTTATAGGTATGTATAAGACCATCCATGTCAGTCTTTCTCTTAAAGACCCACTTACACCCAATGGGTTTGACCCCTTCAGGTGGATCAATCAAAGTTGATACTTGGTTAGTGTACATGGATTCCATTTCGGATCTCATGGCCTCTAGCCATTTCTCAGAATCTAGTCTCATCATAGCTTCCTGATAGGATGTAGGCTCGTTCAACTCAACAAGCATAACGTTATCATTGTCAGACAAGAGAAATAAATATCTCTCAGGCTGACGACGTATCCTATCAAACCTGCAAAGAGGTTGGTCTACTTGAACAAGTTGTTGCTCCACAACTTCTTGTGCAACAATCTCATCATCCACAACAATTTGTGGTGCCTGTTCAATTTCCATCTCAGTGCTATCTTTATCTTGAATTTCTTCAAGATGTATTTTACTCCCACTAATTCTTCTAGAGATGAATTCTCTTTCTAGAAATACTCCATTTCTTGCGACAAACACTTTGCCTTGTGTGGGATTGTAGGAGTAATATCCTTTTGTTTCCTTAGGATATCCTACAAAGTAGCACTTGTCTACTTTGGGGCCTAGTTTGTCGGAGACTTGACGTCGAACATAAGCCTCACAACCCCAAATCTTCATAAAAGACATCTTGGGACTCTTCCTAGTCCATATCACATATGGTGTCTTTATGACTGCCTTAGATGGGACGCGGTTAAGTGTGAAAGCAGCCGTCTCTAAAGCGTATCCCCAGAAGAAAGAAGGAATATCTGTGTGGCTCATCATTGATCATACCATATCTAATAATGTATGATTTCTCCTTTTTGATACACCATTCCACTGTGGTGTTCCAGGTGGAGTGAGTTGAGATCTAATCCCAAACTCAATGAGATAGTCACGAAAAGCTTGGCTAAGGTATTCCCCACCTCGATCTGATCGAAGCACTTTAATACTCTTACCAAGCTAATTTTGTACTTCATTCTTGAATTCTTTGAACTTTTCAAAGGATTCAGATTTGTGTCTCATAAGATACACATATTCATATCTACTGAAATCATCAGTAAAAGTAATGAAGTACTGATAGCCTCCTCTAGCTGCTACATTGAAAGGCCCACATACATAAGTATATATGAGTTCTAACAAATCAGTAGCTCATTCGCCATGCCCACTAAATGGAGTCTTGGTCATCTTGCCTAGAAGACAAGATTCACATGTCTCATATTATTCAAAATCAAATGAGTCCAGTAATCCATTCTTATGGAGCTGGGATATGCGACTCTCATTTATGTGACCCAGGCGACAATGCTAGAGATATGTTTGATTTAGATCATTAGATTTGAACCGTTTGGTATTTATATTATAGACTAGAGTTTCAAGATCTAGAAGATAGAGATCATTCACAAGGTGTGCACTACAAAAAAAATATATCATGTAAATAAACAGAACAACACTTGTCCTTTATTACAAATGAGAACCCTTTCTTGTCTAAACAAGAAACGGAGACAATGTTTTTCGTCAAGGAGGGCACATAACAATATTCTTCTAGTTCTAAGATAAGCCCAGTGGGCAAAGATAAGGAGTATGTCCCTACAGCGATGGCGATAACTTTTGCTCCATTGCCTACCCGTAGGTCCACTTCGCCCTTCATCAATGATCTAGTCTTTCGAAAGGCCCTGCACATTGGTACAAATATGAGAAGCACAACTGGTATCTAATACTCAAGAAGACGAGATAGATAAATTGACTTCGATAACATGTATACCTGAGGCAGAAGTCTCACTTCTCTTCCTTTTCACCTCTTCCAGGTATAGCTTGCAGTTTCTCTTCCAATGTCTGGTCTCACCGCAGTGGAAGCATTCCCCTTCCTTAGACACCCCTCCTTTAGGTTATAATGCATTTGCCTTGCCTTTGCCTTTGCCTTTGGCTTGGGTCTTACCCTTACCTTTAGACTTCTGCTTGCCTTTGCCTTTGCCTTTGTTCACCATCAAAATAGTACCAGGCTTTGCCTTCTTAAGGTTGAGTTCAGTAGTTCGTAACATGCTCAACAACTCAAGTAAAGGCTTGTCAATTTCATTCATGTTGTAGTTCATGAAAAATTGACTGTAGCCTTCTGGAAGTGACTGAAGAACAAGGTCAGTGGCCAGCTCTTGGCCTAATGGAAATCCCAATCTCTGTAGGTTCTCAACGTGTCCAATCATCTTGAGTACATAAGTGCCTATGGGAGTTTCTTCTTACATTTTGCATTGAAACAAGGCCTTTGATACTTCCTATCTCTCGTGTCTTGCTTGTCCCTGATATAGTTGTTTCAAATGCTCAACCATACCATAGGAATCCATGTTCTCATGTTGCTTTTGAAGCTCAGAGGTCATGGTGGCAAGTATAAGGCATGACACATCCAATGTGTCATCTTGATGCTTCTTATAAGCATCCTTGTCAGCACGAATGGCCGTAGGAGCGGGTGGTTCAGGAATGGACTGCTCTAGGATGTACAGTTTGCGTTCTTGCTTGAGGACTATCCTCAAGTTTCTGTACTAGTCCAGGAAATTAGCTCCAGTGAGCTTGTCCTTATCAAGGACAGATCGCAGAGAGAGTGTGTTCGACGTATTTGATGTCATGGTGATCTACAACACAGAAATGTAGAAATGCATCATCTTTTAATCATTTAATTAGGCCTTTTAACTAAATGATTCTCCCACTAGTCACAAAGTGGGACAAGATCCATATTATACCGCATCTTGAGTTAGCTTTGGCTAATCACCCAAGATTCGTATAAGTTAGGTAGGTAACTTGTACCAATTACATCTAATGTAACTCTTGTATAACTAAATGAACAACATTATTTGTTCATTGTGCCCATCGCATGAGATATCTGTTGGGTTTCCGGCACCGCGGCGTGTGTGTGCTCGATCATGTTTCGTAAACATGAGCACAGCGGAAGCAAAATATAATAAATATTCCTATTTATTACAACACACACAACACACGCATGCTATTACAACAAGTGTAGACATAACCGTAAATTAAAATTGCAATAAAAGAAATTAAACTACGTTATACCTTCCGTATGACGTGTAGCGGGAACGGCATCAACCGGAACGATTCTCGTAAGAATCGTCTCTATCCGTATCCACGCCGAGCTCCTCGGGATGACTTCGCCAAGCCACGAGCTTCGTCTTCGTACGGGTTACTAGCCTCGTGTTGAAGACGATGTGATCGAGAGATGATCACGGTCCGAATCCAAATTCGGACCTAAAACAAGTCCTCAAGACTTGCTTCTCCGGAGAGGTATTCGTCAACCGATTGACGAATCCTTCGTCCTCCACCTTAGAGGATTACCGGAGATGTTATCCGCTGTCGGAGCACTAACCGTCGCCCAAACGACGCCCGACGAGGAGAAGAAGCTGTCCAGAAAAACTGGACAGCTTTGGTGGAGGAAATAGGCGCCGGCTAAAGAAGAGATGGAGCCTCACCTTTACACCGAACCCAAGGGAGATCACCGGAGGGTCGCCGGAGGTCCACCGGCCGAAGCTTGGACGCCGGCAAGGAGATGGCAGCCACTCAATGAAGTTGGGCGGCAGCCCTTGTTGTTGACGCCAACAACAAGGAGGATGGGTTGGGCGGCCACTAATTGGATTAGGTTTAGGGTTAGGGTTTAATCCCTATTTTATAGAGAACTAATTCTCTTAATGGTTAATGGATCATATCCATAAAGCCCGTTAACCCTCTCCATTAAGATAAGTTAAAATAAACCAAACCATGATGGTTTATTTTAAGTTAAAACGAACCGAACCAACTTTTGGTTCATTCGTTTAAAATAAACCAAACCCTTTGGTTTATTCTTATCCATTGGATTAGAACCAAACCATTTTGGTCCATCCATTATGTCTTCATAAGACACTGCCCATCCACGCTTCCATTGCGACTGAAACAATTTCAAGCTCGCTTTATGTTTGGTCCAACCAAACATAGTTTCTCTCGGTCTGAGAATCCCATTCTCAAGCTCGTTTTAAATCCTTTGGATTACACTCGTTGTGCGTGTGACCAAATAGGTTCTCGGTTTATGTTGGCCGTCTATAATTAACCATTAATTATAGAACGATCATGAGTGGCACCTAGTAGTACATCATGATCCCCAATTAATCGAAAAGATCAACGGTTGATCCAGAACTATTTCTGAAACCCTTCAATAGCTCGAATGAATCGTGCCCCATTCCCTTCACTCATCTTATACCCACTTGGTTCAGGACATGGTCTATTGTGTCAGTCCCCACTAGGCTGACTACGTCACACCTAGGCCAAGTATCATTTCCTCGTCCTACGGATTCTAGTTACTCCACATGTATCGAAGAGTACCTTACTCTAAACATGTAATGCTTTGGCCAAAGACTTTAGTAACAATCCGACGAGAGGCCATGGGCATACATCTCCTCGTAAGGAGTGGTGAATCCTTTATAGGCTATTCAAACACCTTCGATCACTTCGACTTATACCCAATCATCCCGGGTCCACATCTCCTTAGAGATGTTTGCTTAAGATGTCAAAGCATAAGTCTCCATGCTCAAGATGACTTGAATACCGCAAGTCAAAGGAACATCGCACTTAAGCCACAGTAAGAACTTCATTGACATATCTATATATGCAGAGAACCATATGAAGTCTTACGGCTGGTCACTCCAATGAACTAGTTACCATAACTAGCATCCACGATCAACTCCGACATCACAATGTCTCCAGGAGAATCACCGCTTGATACACCAAGGAGTATACCTCGTGCTAGTCTCAGAATTGATGGTGTCCAAATCCATCAATTCATCGACTAGGATAATTCCGATACATCACAATTACACATGTAGAGATACTCACTAGTTGTGATCCAATCACAAATTCTCTCATGCTGTGAATCGTATCGTGGACATTCAGTAAATGAGTTTAAGATCCAATCAAATACATAAAACATGTATACTCAAATAGTGAATCTTCATTTATCATATAAATGGTTCATACATAAGGTGATTGCCTTAGGACATCTCTCATATATTACTAACAGACTCACTTGGCCTAATGCCAATCGCTACAGATTCAATACCATAAGCTCTAACATGACCTCAAACTTACTTTGAGGTAATGCTTTAGTCAAAGGATCCGCTAAGTTCCTTTCAAAGGGAATTTTCTCGATTTGTATTTCATTCCTACCGATGATCCTCTCCGATAAGATGATAGCGGCGAAGCACATGTTCGATCATCGATGAGACCACATCAAGTTCAAAGATGAACTTCTTGATCCAAACCGCTCTTTATCGCCTAAAGTCGCAACGATTCTCGCCTTAGTGGCGTAATCCGCTATATTGTCAAGCTTGGAACCTTTCCAACTTATTGCGCTCCATTCTAGGTGAATACATACCTGCACTAAGACATGGAATCATCCTTGTCCGTCTCGATCCGCATCCGTATACCCACGTATCACCATGTACCCTTCTCCATATATTAGGAACACAATGTATCCTTAGTTCTTCTTAAGTACTTAAGGATCATCTTAATACCACCCAATAATCCATTCCTCGATCGATCGTATCCGCCGTGACACTCGTGAGCATACGATACATCGGGCCTCGTATATATAGCATACATGATAGATCCTATCATGATGCATAGAATCTTACTCATGCAAATCCTCTCGCCTTATGTGGCGCGGACACATAGACTTCAAAGGTGTAACCTATGCCCGATGGGTAGGAAACCTTCTTGGATTCCGACATGCTAAACCTTTAGCACTCGGCCTATATATGTAGACCGCGAAAGACTACAACTGCTTCGATCTATCTCTATAGATCTTAATCCCGAGGATGTAGGTTGCTTCTCCTGTGTCTTTCATGGAGAATGTCTTGATAACCAAACCTTAATCGATCAGAAGATGGACACATCGCTTCCTATAAGTAATATGTCATCGACATACAATACTAGGAACACGATCGCACTCTACTAACCTTCTTGTACACACAAGGTTCGTCGATTTTGTGAGAAATCAAACTTTTTGATTGTCTCATCAAAACGGATATTCCAGCTCCTGGATGCTTGCTTCAATCCATAAATGGATCGTCGCAATTTGCATACCTTGGTTTTATCAACCGATGTGAAACCCTCAGGCTGTATCATATACACGTCCTCGAGCAGGTTTCCATTAAGGAAAGCTGTTTTCACATCCATCTGCCATATCTCATAATCATAATGAGGCGCTATGGTCAGGAGCATCCGAATGGATTTAAGCATAGCTACAGGCGAATAGGTTTCGTCATAATCAACACCTTGTTTTTGACGATATCCTTTCGCCACCAATCTAGCCTTATAGGTAATCACATTACCATCCATGTCGGTTTTCCTCTTGAAAACCCACTTGCACCCTATAGGCTTGATGCCTTCAGGTGGGTCAACCAAGTTCCAAACTTGGTTTTCATACATGGAATCCATTTCCGACTTCATGGCATCAAGCCATTTATCCCTTTCTGAACTTGTCAGCACTTCTTCATAACTGGTAGGCTCCTCATCATCAATGAGTAACACGTCGTTCGATTCACTTATGAGAAATCCATATTTCTCAGGAATGTTGCGTGTTCTACCAGATCTACGAAGATGTGGTGTTATTCTGATAGATCAGGATTGCTCATCACTATGAGTTATCTATGTTGTGCTTCACCGTATCTCATCAATGTCTATTTGAGTATCTCGAGTTTTCCTCAAGCTCGGCACCTCCCCTTTGTTTTCTTGCAAGAGAAACTCTTTCTCTAGAAACACAGCATGCCTTGAAACAAACACCTTTTGTTCCACAGGATGATAGAATTGGTAACCCCTTGTTTCCTTAGGGTATCCAATAAATAGACATTTATCAGACTTAGCATCCAGTTTGTCTGATACAGTCCGCTTCACATAAGCAGGACAACCCCATATCTTCAAGTAAGATACATGAGGTTTCTTACCATTCCATATCTCATATGGAGTAGTTGAGACTACCTTGGTAGGCATTCTGTTTAACAAGTAAATAGCTGTCTGAAGTGCATAACCCCAAAAGGACTTGGGAAGAGTCGCATGATTCATCATTGACCTGACCATGTCCAACAAGGTCCGGTTACGCCTCTCAGATACACCATTATGCTGTGGTGTATAGGGCGGAGTCCATTGAGACAATATGCCATTGTCTCTTAGATAATCAAGAAACTCTTGACTTAAGTATTCACCACCTCGATCCAATCGAAGTATTTTAATACTCTTATCATGTTGTTTCTCTACTTCATTTCTGAATTCTTTGAACCTTTCAAAGGCTTCAGACTTGTGTTTCATCAAGAACACATACTCAAACCGTGAGTGATCATCGGTGAAGGTAATGAAGTAGCTATAGCCTCCTAATGCTTGAGTTGACATAGGTCCACATACATCAGTATGTACTAAACCTAGTAACTCTCCCACTCGTTCACCTTTTCCCGTAAAAGGTAACTTAGTCATCTTGCCTTTTAAGCATGATTCACATGTATCGTATGAATCCAATTCAAACGATTCCAGAATTCCACATCGGTGTAATTCGGACATGCGTTTCTTGCTTATATGGCCAAGACGACAATGCCACATATAGGAGTCTATGTGATTATCCTTTCGAGCACGCGTGTTGCTCGCTTCGATATTGAAGATGTCACTGGATACGTCCAACGTATAAATGCCATTACTCAAAGTTCCAGTTCCATAAAGTACGCCATTCAAAGTTATATAACAACAATTGTTACTAAACGTTAAATGGAAACCATTTCTATTTAAGCAGGAAATAGAAACAATGTTCTTTATTAGAGAAGGAACATAATAGCAATTGTCCATTCCAAGACTAGTCCACTAGGAGCTTCAAAGAATAAGTTCCGATGGCGATCGGACCTTTGCTCCATTGCCAACTCGCAAATTTGACTCTCCCTCGACAAGTCTTCTTCTATTCCTTAGCCCCCTGTATGTCATTACATATATGTGAGCCACACCCGTATCCAATACCCAAGTGTCTAAGGAAATAGAATGACAATCAATAAAGATACGAAGAGGATGGGGCATCGGATGCCTTCTTCTTCTTCATGGACTCAAGATAAATCTTGCAGTTTCTTCGCCAGTGGCCTTCCTTGCCACAGTGATGGCAAGTGCCCTTTTGCGCTGGTTCCGCCTTCTTTGCCTTTTTCTTTCCTTTCTTCTTTTCTTTTGCCTTCCTCTTAGAACCTTTCTTTGAGGAATCAACTAACAGAACCGCCTTCTCCTCATGCTTCACAAAAGGCTCCACAGTCTTCAGCATATTGAGGAGCTCGGGAATGGTGGATTCCAATTTGTTCATCCGATAGTTCATCACAAATTGCGAGAAACTCTTGGGCAAACAATGCAGAATTAAGTCAATACTTAACTCATGATCCATCACAAAACCGAGAGTAGCTAGCCGCTCGATGTACCCGTTCATCTTTAGCACAAACTGCACTACAGACGAACCTTCTTGCATCTTCGTGGTGAAGAGGAGCCTAGAGACCTCGAACCTTTCGGATCTCGCTTGCTCATCGAACAACTCATGAAGATGGAAGACCATAGTGTTAGCATCCATATGCTCATGCTGCTTCTGTAGCTCAGGTACCATCGCCGCTAGCATGATGCAACTCGCCAGCTCAGAATCTGCCACATGCTTCTGATAGACCAACATTTGGTCTGGAGTTGCATCGTCCTTAGGACGGTCAGGAAGAGGCTCTTCAAGGACATATGCAAGCTTTTCCGCCTTGAGAACAATTCTCAGGTTTCTAAGCCAGTCCAGGAAGTTAGGCCCAGTCAGTTTGTTCGAATCCAAAATAGTGCGCAAATTCAAAGACGTCATGATCAATTTATTGACCTAGAAATACAAAACGAGCATATATGAGAAAAAGATTTAAAATGCATCAATATACATTTATAAATCCCATTCATTTTTCGAATTTCAAAAACCTCAAAATCACTTCGGGAGATTGTAGGTTCATCTCCGAATGGGTTGATATCCATCATAGTTATGAATAACCTTGGAGAGAGTCCAACAAGCCATTCATAGCTACGACGGTAGGTATCATCTATACCGATTGCATATCACGTATATGCAACTATCACAATGTGCTATCAACTAATTGAATGTTCACACATACATTGGGTTGTTAACACATTAACAAGTATGCATCTTATGCATAGCACCCAACTTCACCTCCCTTTACATCGACCTTGGAGAGAGTCCAACAAGCCGATGCTCCAGGTTAAAGCCAACCCATTAATCAAGAATAGTTTTAATATGGTTAGAGCGCATTCAACCAATTAGCCCAGCTTGGAGAGAGTCCAACAACCAAAGCTAACGATTGACCTCTGACTCTTACCATATTAGTATTAAACTATTCCATGGTTTGAACATGTTGAGTTGAGCCGGGCTTGGAAAGTCCAACAACCCAAACAAGAAACGGAACTCTGGTTCAAACCATATTAATGGAAGGTGTAGGCTTTAATATTGTTTAAAGGTTTTTATGTCTCATCCTCTTTGCATGCAAATAACTATTATCTACATGGCATGGCATACATGGCATACATCTACATGTCACGACACGCATGGCATTATGTTATGCATCTAATGCAATTACATGTCATACAATTATGTCATGTATAATATTTCCTTATATGTCATAACTATTTATGGAAATAAAATATGTTTAAGATTTGATTCTCCAAATCAAATCATAATTAAATTAGGAAACAAATTTCCAAATCTAATCACATATTTTATTCATGGAATTATTTGATTAAGGAAAATCTATTTAGGAAACCAATTTCCTAAATCTTCAAAACTACTTATGGAAATAAAATATTTTAAAGATTTGATTTCCCAAATCAAATCAAGATTAAATTAGGAAACAAATTTCCAGAATCTAATCAAATATTTTATTTATGGAAAATATAAATTTCCATAAATACTTCCAACTTTCCAAAAGTGGAAGATTTCCATAAATACTTCTAGACTTTCCAAAATTGAAAAATTTCCATAAATACTTCTAAATTTCCAAAATTTAGAAAACTTCCAGAAATACATTATGACTATCGCAAAACCAATTTTACAATTATGTCGAAACACAACCTGGGCTCTGATACCACTGTTGGGTTTCCGGCACCGCGGCGTGTGTGTGTTCGATCATGTTTCGTAAACATGAGCACAGCGGAAGCAATTAAAAATAATAAATCTATATTTATTACAACACACACAACACACGCATGCTATTACAACAAGTGTAGACATAACCGTAAATTAAAATTGCGAAAAAAGAAATTAAACTACGTTATACCTTCCGTATGACGTGTAGCGGGAACGGCATCAACCGGAACGATTCTCGTAAGAATCGTCTCTATCCGTATCCACGCCGAGCTCCTCGGGATGACTTCGCTAAGTCACGAGCTTCGTCTTCGTACGGGTTACTAGCCTCGTGTTGAAGACGACGTGATCGAGAGATGATCACGATCCGAATCCAAATTCGGATCCTAAAACAAGTCCTCAAGACTTGCTTCTCGGAGAGGTATTCGTCAACCGATTGACGAATCCTTCGTCCTCCACCTTAGAGGATTACCGGAGATCAAATCCCCGGTATGTTATCCGCTGTCGGAGCACTAACCGTCGTCCAAACGACGCTCCGACGAGAGGAGAAGAAGCTGTCCAGAAAAACTGGACAGCTTTGGTGGAGGAAATAGGCGCCGGCTAAAGAAGAGATGGAGCCTCACCTTTACACCGAACCCAAGGGAGATCACCGGAGGGTCGCCGGAGGTCCACCTACCAAGCTTGACGCCGCAAGGAGATGGCAGCCACTCAATGAAGTTGGGCGGCAGCCCTTGTTGTTGACGCCAACAACAAGGAGGATGGGTTGGGCGGCCACTAATTGGATTAGGTTTAGGGTTAGGGTTTAATCCCTATTTTATAGAGAACTAATTCTCTTAATGGTTAATGGATCATATCCATAAAGCCCGTTAACCCGCTCCATTAAGATAAGTTAAAATAAACCAAACCATGATGGTTTATTTTAAGTTAAAACGAACCGAACCAACTTTTGGTTCATTCGATTAAAATAAACCAAACCCTTTGGTTTATTCTTATCCATTGGATTAGAACCAAACCATTTTGGTCCATCCATTATGTCTTCATAAGACACGGCCCATCCACGCTTCCATTGCGACTGAAACAATTTCATGCTCGCTTTATGTTTGGTCCAACCAAACATAGTTTCTCTCCGAGAATCCCATTCTCAAGCTCGCTTTAAATCCTTTGGATTACACTCTGCAGCGTGTGACCAAATAGGTTCTCGGTTTATGTTGGCCGCCTATAATTAACCATTAATTATAGACGATCATGAGTGGCACCTAGTAGTACATCATGATCCCCAATTAACCAAAAGATCAACCGCTTGATCCGAACTATTTCAAACCCTTCAATAGCTCGAATGAATCGCGGCCCCATTCCTTCACTCATCTTATACCCACTTGGTTCAGGACATGGTCTATTGTGTCAGTCCCCACTAGGCTGACTACGTCACACCTAGCCCAAGTATCATTTCCTCGTCCTACGGATTCTAGTTACTCTACATGTATCGAAGAGTACTTTACTCTAAACATGTAATGCTTTGGCCAAAGACTTTAGTAACAATCTGGCGAGAGGCCATGGGTATACATCTCCTCGCAAGGAGTGGTGAATCCTTTATAGGCTATTCAAACACCTTCGATCACTTCGACTTATACCCAATCATCCCGGGTCCACATCTCCTCGGAGATGTTTGCTTAAGATGTCAAAGCATAAGTCTCCATGATCAAGATGACTTGAATACCGCAAGTCAAAGGAACATCGCACTTAAGCCACAGTAAGAACTTCATTGACATATCTATATATGCAGAGAACCATATGAAGTCTTACGGCTGGTCACTCCAATGAACTAGTTACCATAACTAGCATCCACGATCAACTCCAGACATCACAATGTCTCCAGCCAGTGAGAATCAGCTGCTTGGATACACCAAGGAGTATACCTCGTGCTAGTCTCAACAGAATTGATGGTGTCCAAATCCATCAATTCATCGACTAGGGATAATTCCGATACATCACAATTACACATGTAGAGATACTCACTAGTTGTGATCCAATCACAAATTCTCTCATGCTGTGAATCGTATCGTGGACATTCAGTAAATGAGTTTAAGATCCAATCAAATACATAAAAACATGTATACTCAAATAGTGAATCTTCATTTATCATATAAATGGTTCATACATAAGGTGATTGCCTTAGGACATCTCTCATATATTACTAACAATATCTTTCTAAATTACCACTCATCTTGAGTTAGCTTTGGCTAATCACCCAAGATTTATATAATGTAGGTAGATGTCCCGTATGAGCTATGCCTCTAAGTTCATCAATCTAATTGAGAGAGCTTAGTTAAGTCAAATCCAAAGTTTAATAGGCGGACATTACAATTGTCCTATCGTACTTTACCGAGGTAAATCGAGTCACTTTGCTTTGGCAAATGCGCTACGATTGAATAAGGTAATAGTAAGTATTAAACTTTGGTAGGCATAAAATAAGTGACCTAATTTTTGTGATAACTAACTACGCATGCATCAAATATACAAGCATCACATGTATCACATACATACATAGCAAATAATCTTAAACGTGACATGGTTATGGCTCGAATCTACGATCTTCTCAAGGCAATGAGAAGAGCGAATGATTAACCTAGGGATGACATCTTCTCCAAGTGCTTCCTTCGGTCATCCTATGTTGTCAGCATCCTCCTTGTAACTTCAACCTTCAATGGACTTTTCATTTCTTTATTTTATACATTATAAAATAAGAACACTCGAGTTACATTTGAGTCTAAGTCTATTTTACAATAAAAAAAAAATAGAGATGAAGGCACGACACGTAGGCCGTATTATGAATTACAGCATGCACATACAACACACAACCGCAATCACATTGTAGGCCTCACGGGGCAGTGCCCCCGAAGCAAAATTTTATTTTCAACTCAACTCCTTGAATGAGTTGCTACCCTTGGTCCATTAATATGAACCCAAGACCCTCGTTTCTAGAGCATCCCGTGTTCAACACGGTCGGGTCGTGCCCAACCCTGTTTTGCCCCTTATCAACATTCCAAGCCTAAAATTCATGTACCCATAATGCACATGTTTTATATCTCATAGAAAATATGAAAATCTAAATTTATATCACATATAAATCATCATAACGAAATATACATTTTGCAAGTGGCTCTGATACCACTGTTGGGAAAATTCCATATCATGACATTTATAATATCACGGGCGAATACTTCGCATAACCGCAGTGGAAACAAAAATAAACTGGATCCCTCCAGAGATCCATGCAAAATATATAAATCATTTTTTTTTATCTAGATCTTATCTAGAAGAAGAAATATACCTTCGATGCGAGCCCATCACAATCCCGCTAATCCAAACGCAGTTGGATCTCAATACGGTAAGGACAATCGTATCTCTAAGGTATCCACACGAACCATATCTTGGAGAAGGAGATAACACCTTTGGTTGTGCTAGCAACCACACTAAGGCTCTCCACTCTAGACCTTGTCCAAGAAGAAGGGAGAAGGAGAGAATGGAATCCACACACCACAAAATGAAAAATCAAATTCCTCATAAAGCTCACATTGAGGAGGACTTTTATTCCCATTTTTCCCATGCATTAAAATCTCATTTCATGTATTGATTCAATTGCATGCACCAATTAAATTCATGCAACATTTAGGAGTCAATTAATCCTATTGCATGCAATCAACTCCAATTCATGCAACGTTGAGGAATAATTCAAATTCCATTTCATGCAATTAATCCCATTGCATGAATTAATCCATTTGAATGCAACATTGAAAAAGACTTCTCAAATTCCATTTGCATGAATTAATCCATTTGCATTCATTAATTCATTTGCATGCAACAACTCCCATTTGCATGCATGATTAATCATCATTAATCATGTTAACCTTCTTCAATTGGTTACATTTGAGTCTAACTCAAATTAAACCAATTTGAGTCCAACTCAAGTTTGGCCAAGCAATGAGTCTAACTTATTCTAGTTCATTCAATTAACTAACGATTCATTTAGTCAAACCAAGATGAACACTTCTCCAAAACATGTTCTTTGTGTGTGACCCTATAGGCTCTCATAGCATTGGTAATGTATCTAAAACCATTTTAGATACATAAGCAATGAGCGGCATCTAGCAATACATCATTACTACCCAAGCTACAAAAAATTCGAGATTCGACAACCTTTTCCGTGACTATTATCATGTATAATGATGTCATTCTATCCTTGATATCTTAGATTGATCAATGAGGCATAGACTGTGTCATCCCTTTATCGATCTTTATGTTTCTTGATCCCCAAGTAGACTCACTCAAACAAATGAGCTCAATATATCATATTGACTCATTTGAGCATGACCATGCATTTCGTGGTCATACTCTATCAAGAGGCCAAAGATATCACTCCCGTCATATGGGAGGGATAGATCTCATCTACATCACTCACATCCCTCCGCATAATTTGTTACATATCTATCAATCACCATTATAGTGCACCCTGTTACGGGTGACGTTAGACGATACCAAAGTACATAACTCATTATGTAGGGAACCGTAGTGACTTCGAGTCTAAGGACTATTCATACCAATATTCACATGAGAAAGTATATGACACTCATATAATGATCCATGACACTTTCTCATGGCGGGTCAATTCAGTACATATATTCTCCAATATATATACCCATGTGTCAATGTGATATCACATATCCATGACTTGTGAGATCAAGTCATCCGTTGACCTACATGCTAGTCTCAATGTATCAATATATCCCTTTGTCTATTAATACAATACTTGACTAGGAATGTTTAAGTATAGTGTTCTCTACAATTTCTTCATAATCAATTCTACCAATTGATATACTATAAATTAGAACCTACTATTCAAAGTTATTATTATATTTATTTGGCTAACACATGTATAAAGTAAATATAATAATCAATCTTTGTCTATTATTAATGAAATATGATATATATGATCCCTAATCAATCATCTCATGATTGGCACTAAGGGCTGACACTAACACCACCTTGTTCCTGTGATTATTTTTCCTTTAGGTGGGGGTACTAATTCCCAAACTTGACTCCCAGTGAACTGAGCTAACTCTGAAGGGAGGAAACTTCGCTTCCCCCTTCAACTCGGTCGCTTGTTCATGGCGATCCCTTCTACGTCCCCGGATAAAAAAAAATTATCCTTGACAAGGAGGGATTACCCAAGATACCGTTTCATCGTCGTGCTATTCGATTAGAGTGGTCACTTGAACAAACTTGTTATTCAAGCAACCAACTTTTATTCTACGATTAGCCGCGGAATAGACGATGTACGGATTGCCGGTTTTTGCGTTTGTATTCGGGGTCCAAGTAAATTTAACCACAAAACAAAACATACAACATGTGTATAATTGAAAACAATTATATACATAATACAAAAGAATATAAACAAACATTATACCTCTCGATCTTCTATTGTATGTCCTTCCTCCTTTTGGACGTCGTGTGGGCGACGATCTTCCAAAAGTAGAAGCCTCCTAGATCACGATCTTTTTTTCCTTGCTCGCTCCGAACAAGAGGAAGTATAGAAACCAAACTCTTCTCCTTCCTTTAGACAACCACTAAGCACCAACCTTGATGCTTGCCGCCGGCCAACAAGAAGAAGAGATGAGGAAGTGGGCGCCGGCCAAGAGCTCCAAGGAATCAACCTAACCCTTGTTTTCACCGGCCAAGGAGAAGAATAGGAATAGGTTGAGTGCCGGCCAAGGTGAAGAGAAGAAGGAGGGGCGCCGACAACCCTAAGGAAGAAGAAAACCTTTCTTAATTGTGGCCGCCCAAGACACCTCCAAAACCCTAGCCGCCCACTTCTTCCTTGCCGCCCAAGCAAAGGAAGAAAAACCCTAACCTCTCTAATTATTCTTTACGCCCAAGCCTTAAGCCCATATTTATAGAGTCAGACTTAAGCCTCCTTTTAATCTCCACCGTCGGTTCTAGGGATTTAATCTCAACCATCGGATCTAGAGATTTATTCTCAACCGTCGGATCTAGAGATTTAATATCCAGCGTCGGATCTAGAGTTTTGTTTTCCATCATTGGATCTAGGCTCCATGAGGTTTTAATAGGCTATAATAGGGACCATGAGGAGGAGTTGGATCTTGGCCACCCAATGGATCAAGCCCACATAAAGTCCGATCCATTAATGATAATCCATTCCACTAGAGGATTATCATTGATCTACCTCACCAACTCCCATAAATTAATATGGACTCCATATATTATTTGTACATTTATCTCCCCGTATTTAAGATCTCGAATATCCGTCGATTAATTAATTTACTGACAATTAATTAATCAACATCTAACTCAATGAGAGTACCACTCAACCTTATCATCATGTCAGACCAAGTCCACCTGCAGGGTTTACATAATGAACCTTATGAGCTCCTCAAGGGGACATCATCATTTTAATATATAGGACACGGTTTCCTCCTATAATCAACGGCACACCATATAAATAATACCATTGACCAACTTACCGAGCCTATCGATTTACTCTATAAATCTCGCCCATTGGTAAATCAAAGAAATGAATACTAAGTATATGTGCCCGTTATTATATCGGGATTAAGAGCATATACAATATAATATCTGAGGTCCAATTCGATTATGTAGTCAGCAATGAATCGAATCACCTCTAAGTCGATCCTGCTCAATACACACAAAGTGTACTAGTGTGATTCTATGGTCAAGACAAACCAATACCAAATCACACTACAACCATACTAATGGTTTGTCCAAAGCCATCTCGGTTGTGAGCCTTTACTTATACTCTACAAGGAGCTGATAACATGATCTACCGTGTGACACTACACACCATGTTATCTACAATGTAATGTATGAGACAATATGCATAACCATAAATATGCAAACAATGATCATGTGATTCTTATTTCAAAATAAAGATGTTCATACAAAAGATAGACTTTTCAGTATACATCCCAACAATCTCCCACTTATACTAAAAGACTATGTTGTCCTCAAACTGTCATACATCTAATTCCCATTCCCTCCACATGCCTATCAAAAGCTCTCGTCGGAAGGGCCTTAGTGAAAGGATCTGCCAGGTTATCCTCCGATGCAATCTTGGCCACAACAACTTCTTCTCTCTTTATGATTTCTCGTATCAGGTGGTACTTACGCTCTATGTGTTTACTTGCCTTATGGGCTCGTGGTTCCTTCGAGTTTACAACTGCACCATTATTATCACAATAAATTGTGATAGTTCTGGGCAAACCAGGAATCACATCCAAGTCCATTAAGATGTTTCTGAGCCACACAGCTTCTTTGGTCGCCTCAGAGGCCGCCACATACTCAGCTTCCATGGTAGAGTCCACCACGCATTTCTGCTTGACACTCCTCCATACAATGGCTCCACCTCCCAAAGTAAACACAAAACCTGAGGTAGACTTACTGTTATCCCTGTCTGATTGGAAGTCGGAATCTGTGTAACCCACTGGGAGTAATTGGTCTGCTTGGTAAACTAGTATATGATCCCTAGTCCTTCTCAGGTACTTTAATATATGCTTTATCGTAGTCCAATGTCCCTGTCCTGGATTACTCTGATATCTGCTAACCATGCCGACGGTAAAGCAGATATCCGATCTCGTACATAGCATCGCATACACGAGGCTTCCTACTGCTGAAGCATAAGGAACTGTCTTCATCTCCTCTATCTCCTCTATCTCCTCAGATGTTCTAGGACACATCTCCTTAGATAAAGGAACTCCATGCTTGAAAGGTAGAAAACTTTTCTTGGAGTTCTGCATGCCAAAATGATCCATAATTGTGTCTATGTATGAAGCTTAAGATAAGCACAACATCCTTTTCTTGCGATCCCTTATAACCTTGATCCCAAGGATGTGTCCCACTTCTCCCAAGTCCTTCATATCAAACTGTTTGGACAACCATACCCTTACGTCCGATAACACCTTGACATTGTTGCCAATTAACAAAATATCATCTACGTATAGTACAAGAAATATCACTACGTTTCCGTCATATCTCTTGTATACACAAGACTCATCCGGGCTTTGAATAAATCCATAAGACTAGATTACCTCATCAAAGCGGATGTTCAAAGACCTCAAAGCTTGCTTCACATAAATGGATCAATTAAGCTTACACACAAGATGCTCTTTGCCCTTTGCAATGAATCCCTCTGGTTGCTTCATATAGATGTTTTCCTCAAGACTTCCATTAAGGAAAGCTGTCTTGACATCCATCTGTCATACCTCATAATCCATATGAGCAGCAATACATAAGAGAATCCGGATAGACTTAAGCATGGCTACCGGTGAAAAGGTCTCCTCATAATCGATACCCTTTTTCTGAGTATACCCCTTTGCGACAAGCCTCGCTTTGAAGGTCTCAACCTTCCCGTCTATTCCTCTCTTTCTTTTATAGATCCACTTGCATCCAATGGTTTTTACACCATCGAGTGGTTCTACTAGCTCCCAGATCTGATTTGAATCCATAGATTCAATCTCAGCATTCATTGCACTTTGCCAAGATACCGCATCTTTATCTTGGATTGCCTCGTCATATGTCCAGGGATCATGTTCATGTTCGCCAAGGACCAAATCAGAAGATTCTCCCAACATGAATCTATCAGGCTATCTAACAACCCTCCCACTACGACGAGGTATCACCTATATATCCTCTGTGACACGCGGTGTAGTGACGTGGTATATCCTCTTGTACCGGTGGTACTGAAGTAGTGACTTCCCCTTTCAATTCCTCCAGAACAATCTTACTCATGGGCTTGTGGTTCATCACATAGTCTTCCTCTAGAAATCTGGCGCTCGTGCTAACGATCACCTTCTGATCTCTAGGACTATAAAATAAACCACCTTTCGTTCCTCTAGGATACCCAACGAACATGCGCACTTCTGTACGAGGTTCTAATTTACCAGTATCTTCCTTCAGCACATATGCTGGACTCCCCCAAATCCGAATATGTCTTAGACTAGGCTTTTGCCCAGTCCACAATTTTATGGGAGTAGAAGGCACTGATTTAGATGGTACCAAGTTTAGAATATACACTACCGTATCTAGAGCATATCCCCAGAATGAATCTGGCAACTCAGAATAACTCATCATCGATCTAACCATCTCCATAAGAGTCCTATTCCTTCGCTCTGCTACACCATTCTCACTGGGTGTGCCAAAAGTGCATAATTGGGATTGAATCCCAGCCTCTGATAAGTAATTCCTAAACTCTCCCAAGAGGTACTCACCACCACGATCAGATCGTAGTGTCTTGATACTTTTACCTTGAGTTTCTCCGCATCAGCCTTGAATTCTTTGAACTTGTCAAAACATTCAGACTTGCGATGCATCAAGTAAATGTATCCATACCTTGAATAATCATCTATAAAAGAGACAAAATATTCAAAGCCACCTCTTTCCTGGATAGACATAGGACCACACAAATCAGAATGAACCAATTCCAACACATCTTTGGCTCTATACCCCTTGGCCTTGAAAGGCCTCTTGGTCATTTTACCTTCCAAGCAAGATTCACAGGTTGGGAAGTCTTCCACCACTAACGAACTCAGAGGTCCATCAGCTATCAACCTTTGAATTCTGCTTAGGTTAATATGACCAAGCCTTAGATGCCAAAGATATGTTTGGTTCATCTTCGAAGGTTCTTTTCTCTTATTGGAATTAGAAGATGAGCTATTCACTTCTATTTGCATCGTGGGAGCTTTTAGTTCAAGTGTATATAAATTTCCTATCAATTCACCAGAACAGATAATCTCCCTATTCCTTTTTATAACAACTTTGTCATTAAAAGAAATAGAATATCCATCCATAAACAATTTAGAAACCAAAATCAAATTCTTTCCAAATAGAGGTACATAAAGGAAATTTTTAAGAACCAAAACTTTATTTCTCTCAAAAGACAAATAAACATCTCCCACTGCAACAGCTGCCACCTTCGTGGCATCGCCCAAGTATACGGTAATCTCCCCTTCAGCCAGTCGTCTGGTTTCCTGAAACCCCTACAAAGTATTGCAGACATGATCAGTGGCTCCCGTATCTACACACCAGGTGCCGGTAGATAACATCGCTAAACATGTTTCAACGACTAGACCAAAAGATATACCTTTGTTCTGCTTGCGGTTGGGGCAGTCCTTCTTCCAGTGTCCAGTCTGCTTACAAGTGAAGCACTTGCCTTTCGGCTTCTTCACTCCTCCCTGAGTTCCTCCTGCCACTTTTGCCCCAGCTTGTTTCTTCTTCTTCTTGCCTTTCGGCTTAGAAGTAGAAATTGTTGGTGCAATCGGCCCAGGTTGACTTGAGTTTGACTCAAGCAGTACCTTGATAGTATTTTGATGATAGACAAAACTCATGACATGGGATTGTCATGGATGGAAAATCCAAGCATGGAGATTGGTGTGGAAAAGTCCAAAGCATTGTGAAACCATGCACTTGGTGCTTGGTGAGAAATGCATTGTGAAGCCGTGTGCTTGGTGCATGTGGGAAGTCTTGAGGACTTGGTAAGTTCACTAGGCTCGGGGTCCTTGAGTCGATGAAGGGTGGCATTGTGAAGCCGTGCGCTTGGTGCATCCGAGGGACCGCCGAACGGGGAGCAAATGGAGTAAGACTTTAAGGAAGCGATTGGAGGGGAATTGCTGCTGCATTCCAGTCCTTCAATAGCCATCCAAAGCAAGCAACAAGAAAGGGTTCAAAGCAAAGAGTTGTAAAGCATTCTTTACTTGTATTTCTTGTGTCTTTGTATTTCTTGTAGTATTACTATTGTAATAGCTTGTACGAGGTTTCTCCACCTCCGACGTGTAGTCGAGAAGGAGTTTAGTTAGTGTCGTGCGCATAACTAGAGCTCGGTGAGCTCGCCCGTGGAGTAGGAACTATTTGGTTCCAAATCACGTATATTGTGTGTGTTTGCGTATGCTTGTATTGTTGTTAGTATTATTATTGTTTCTATTGTTTCCGTTGCGCTAACGACAATCATAGGAAAGAAACGCAATGAGAACGAACGAATTCCACCATCGAATGATTGAGGGCTATTCACCCCCCTCTAGTTGGCCAACATCTACACTTCATCGCCCCTACAAGTGGTATCAGAGCCAAGTCGCTTGTCGAGGACTAACCGCTGACACAAGCACTACAAGATGGCCGATTACAACATCCATCCACCGAAATTCGATGGAGATTTTGCTTGGTGGAAGAAACGGATGAAGGTATATCTCGAAACCGACTTTGATTATATGATTATTGTAGAAAATGGTTTTGAGATGCCTAGGGACAAAGACAACAAGCCCATTGAGGAGTCAAGGTGGACCCAAGACCAAATCAAGGACTTCAAGATAAATCTCGAGGTAATAAAATTACTTAGTGATTTGTTACCTAACCATATTTGGTCTAGATTGGGTGACTATAGGAATGCAAGGGAACTATGGAATAAGATAATAAAATTCCAAGAAAATTCTCAACTGGCACAAGTAGAGGAGAATGCCGAGGAAGAACCACCCACAACATTTGAAGATGTTGATGATTTGGTGGAGACCTCCACCTCTAGCATTGAGAGGGAGGAGAGGCAATCTTCCATCCCGGAGCAAGAACAAGAAACATCCACATCCGGGAGAAGTGAAGATCAAGAAGAATCCTCCATCTCCCTAGGTAACTCAAGTGTTATTATTTTAAATAAAAATCACATAATATGCTTTGAGTGTAGGGAGAAAGGGCATTACAAGAGCAAATGCCCTAAATTGGCTAAGGAAAAGGCATCGGCACCAAAGTCAACCCAAAGTCAAAGGATGCCAGAGTCCCCTCAATTAAGAGCAAAGAGCACATTGTGTGCTTTAAATGCAATCAAAAGGGACACTACCGAAGCCAATGCCCTAGGGGGAGGAAGAAAGGGCAAGAAGGTGTATCTTATGTAGGGGAAGCTTCCCAAGCTAACCCTAAGGTAAATTTAAATTATGCACCTTCAATTCCTAAAGTTAAAAAGCATGCTAAGAATTATTTTAGTTCTCTTGCAATTATAAATGAAAAGTATGCTAGTAGAAATAAATATTTTTGCCTAGGTGCCAAGCATGTTCATGTAACTAAGGACAAACCTAGAACTCATAATTCTAGAAATATTTTACCAAAGGAGTCCATTAGGAGAATTGAAGAAAATCTGAATGTTAACCCCAAGAAATCTAGGCATATGCCTAGAAAGAGTCCTTCCCAAAGAAAGGATGAAAATTCAAAATTGGGAAGATTAGAGGTGGAAAATCAAGTCTTGAGGTCAAGACTTAAGAAAATGGAGAAAACCCTTAGAATCATAGAAAATTCAATTCTAGGGTCAAATGCCCAAAAGTCAAGACCTAAGGTTCAAAAATGGTCTAAGGGCAAGGAAGGTTTGGGTCACAAACCTAAGCCCAAGAAGACTTATCATAATGTTCCATTTGATTATGGAACTATTTCTAGGTCTAGAAAAACCAAGGCTAATAGGGAAGCCATCCCTAAGTCTAGCCATGGTGTTTGCTTAGTGGCTAAGACCTCAAAGAAATCAAATGTAGCCACTAGGAAGGTCAAAGGAGGAGTCACCTCTAGAGTTGACCTAGGAAAGACCCAAAAGACTATGTCTTTAAAGCATAAAAGGGTCATTAGGAAGGTATCTAGGGAAGTTATCCCTAGGTAATACCTTGTTAATCCAAGGAGCTCCAATAGGTATTGGGTTCCTAAGAGCGTGATCGATTCATGCTAGATGGGTTAGGGTGTGTCAACCCTAAGTGGATGGGTAGTTAACCTAGCCATAGTGAGTTGACACATTAGAATGTGCCAATATGCCTTGAGAAGTTGAAAAATGATTAAATTGACACATTTAGGTCTTAGAGGTATTGGTGTGCCATTTTGGGTTTATGACACACTAGGGGGATAAATGGCTTTAAGGCAAAATGGACTTAACCCTAGAAATGGCAAGTTGGATTCAACACTTAGGTATTTTATACTCGGTATATTTTATTTTAATGATTTACTTGTCTTGCATGTCATGTCATTTTCATTTCTTTATTTTATAAAAATGTCATGATCATGTTTAGACTTATTCTTTATATGTCATGTATGCTAAAATGTCATTCACATGCCATGACATCATGATTTTGGCACATGCTTAGTTAAATTATATTTATGTCATAATCATCATCATGCATATAACTAAAATGAAATTAAGGACTATGGTATGATTTGATGGGAATCAAATAATATTGCCTAGAAATATGCATGAAACCATTAAAAGAACAAAAACCCACATCTCACTAAAAACTTGACTTGTATGTGTTTTACACATCTAGATACAAGTGAAATGTTTAGGAAAAAGGAATTAAAGGTTTCAAAAACATTTTGAAAATATTTTGAAAAACCTTGGTGAAGCCTATCTTTTGATAGCTATCATCATTGAATGGGATGATACAAAGAGGGCTCTTTATTGAAGCTTTTCTTAACTTTTGGACTTTGTATCAATATCCTAATTTAGTGGGTAAAATAATTTTCAAATATTTTTCACCCATAGTGTTCATGAGAAGTAATATACATACCAAATTTCAAGATTTTTAAACTTATGTATATTTACTTATGAATTTCGAAAAGTCATTTCTGAAATTTAGAAATCGAATGGATCACGACCGCCATGGTGGCACGATCGATGGGGGTGGCAAACTAATTTCGAATTCATCTAACGCCCTAAGCTGATTTCGAGTAAACCTTGTTGGTTAGGCCCATATTCAGCTAGGTTAAGGTCCCCTAACCACTCCTACCCTAGGATATGCTTGGGAGAGCATTAGAAAGGGTGGAAATACATTGGACATGGATTAGGAGATGGGTTTAGGGAGAGTATCAATTTTAAGGTGGAAGAGAGTTCATTGTTGAACTTTGCCTTAATTTTGATTGGTTAAATGTTCCTATTGGCGTAGGGACTCTCCAAGGACATTGTTGGTGCAATGGTCAAGGGGGAGCAAGCCTCTAGGGGGAGGTATCCATCATGGTAAGATGGATGTGTATTTCCTCATGGAAGGAAAATTGGGTTGCCTCTCTTTAAGAGATATGGGATCACTAGAAAAATTATAGGCATGTGTTCCTCCAAGGGAGAGATTGTAAGATCTCATTGGGATATGAGACATTCATACCCTTGGGGATGACCTTTTTGATGTAATGTCAAAAAGGGGGAGAAGTTACCAAGTTACCAATTAGGGTTCGTTGGAATTCTCATTGGGATATGAGAATTGCCAATATGGGAGAATTGGTAGACTCGAGATGGTAGTTTTGTCAATCATCAAAAAGGGGAGATTGTTGGTGTAATTGGCCCAGGTTGACTCGAGCAGTACCTTGATAGTATTTTGATGATAGACAAAACTCATGACATGGGATTGTCATGGAATGGAAAATCCAAGCATGGAGCTTGGTGTGGAAAAGTCCAAAGCATTGCGAAGCCATGCGCTTGGTGCTTGGTGAGAAATGCATTGCGAAGCTGTGCGCTTGGTGCATGTGGGAAGTCTTGAGGACTTGGTAAGTTCACTAGGCTCGGGGTCCTTGAGTCGGTGAAGGATGGCATTGCGAAGCCGTGCGCTTGGTGCATCCGAGGGACTGCCGGACGGGGAGAGAATGGAGTAAGACTTTAAGGAAGCGATTGGAGGGGAATTGCTGCTGCATTCTAGTCCTTCAAGAGCCATCCAAAGCAAGCAACAAGAAAGGGTTCAAAGAAAAGAGTTGTAAAGCGTTATTTACTTGTATTTCTTGTGTCTTTGTATTTCTTGTAGTATTACTGTTGTAATAGCTTGTACGAGGTTTCTCCACCTCCGATGTGTAGTCGAGAAGGAGTTTAGTTAGTGTCGTGCGCATAACTATAGCTCGGTTAGCTCGCCCGTGGAGTAGGAACCATTCGGTTCCGAACCATGTATATCGTGTGTGTTTGCGTATGCTTGTATTGTTATTAGTATTATTATTGTTTCTATTATTTTAGCTGCGCTAACGATAATCATAGGAAAGCAACGCAACAAGAACGAACGAATTCCACCATCGAACGATTGAGGGCTATTCACCCCCCTCTAGCCGGCCAACATCTACACTTCATCGCCCCTACAGAAACCTTTTGGGCAACCATGGCTTGCGCCTGAGCACTCTGACGAAAAAGCCCTTCTGCCGCTTGGAGTTCTGTCAGAAGCTCCGCCAACGAATACAACCTCTTGTTCATATTGTAGTTCAGGCGAAACTGCTCAAAACTCTTAGGTAGAGACTGGAGAATGATATCGACCTGGGTTTCCCCATCGATCTCAGCTCCGAGGACTTCCAGCTCATTCAAATGAGCCATCATCTTGAGAACATGATCCCTCATGGGTGTTCCCTCGATCATGGTGGTTATCATCAAGTTCCTCATGGCTTCCTGCCTAGCAGCCCGATTCTGGTGTCCGAAAAGCTCTTTAAGATTGAGTATCATGTCATAAGCAGTGGGCATAGCTTGATGCTGATGTTGCAGTACATTTGACATAGATGCCAAAATGTAACACTGCGCCATCTCATCAGCCTTAATCCACTTCTTATAACTCTCCTTCTCTTTTTCCCCAGAATCATCCGCAGGCTTAGGAGGGCACTCTTTGAGGAGTACATATTTGTATTCCTCTGCAGTCAAGACAATGTCAAGATTCCTCTTCCAATCAACATAGTTGGGTCCAGTAAGTTTATTTTCTTTCAGTATCATAGCAAGCGGGTTGAAAGTCATTTTAAAAAAACCTAAGAATCACATAGATCAAAACATTAGATTTCAAAAAATTATTGATTCCTCAAACAATAAAATTTTAAAATCAACCAACACCTCAAAACACCGAGAATATCGTATGCCACGATAGTGTGGACGTATATGAATTCTACATTTGTAAGAGGAGGTTTCACCCATTAATTTTAATATCTTGTCAACCTAACTTTTTGACAAATAAAATTAATAGTTGGTTCCTCTTCGGCCCTACAAATAAAAGAAGTGACTCCAATGGGGAGGATACTTATATTTATATCTAAGTGTTCACCATTACTCGGTACCAAGGTAATTATCTCGGGTTGTGTGCCTTTCGATGGGGAAGTACACATGCTCCTTAATAATTTCCTATAACCATATTCGACCTTGTGATATGCAAACAAACTCATCCGATGGGGAGGAAGGCACTCAAAGCCGACGCGCAAGTTTGTTTGCATCACATGTCAAATTGTAATGGAGGCCGTGGGAATTTATAAAAATATCCCTCTCCCACTTAGTAATTTAAAATTGAGAAATTTTCTAGCCTACGACATGCATATCAAACAATAAGCAATAAATATGAAAAAGAAATATTTTCCAACTATTATGGCTTTTGTCTCCAATATGCCTCCCGTCGTATCGCCATCTCGTCCGCTCCTCCCTACGCCATGTACAAGTCATCCGGAGATCCGAGCTGAGAAAAACTATTTTAATTTACATCCATCGATCCTATACTCCACGAGGGAGTGTACATGAAATCTAGATCGAATGTAAACTAAAATAAAAGGAGTGGCTAAACAATACCGTATCTAATTATAAAAATTAAATACTAGCCTCGTTAACCCCGAAGATTCAACAAAATATACAATTACACACATAAAATCGCATACACACATATGGCCATAATAGTTGGATCCTATGCCTGCAACCAAAAAGTTAACCTATGCACATCCTACTATTATCCGGCATATATAATATATGAAAAGTGCATAAAAGTAACCGAATCCTAAACACACAAAACCGGAAACCTGGCTCTGATACCACTTGAAGGGAGGAAACTTCGCTTCCCCCTTCAACTCGGTCGCTTATTCATGGTGATCCCTTCTACGTCCCCAGATAAAAAAAAAATTATCCTTGACAAGGAGGGATTACCCAAGCTACTGTTTCATTGTCATGCTATTCGATTAGAGTGGTCACTTGAACAAACTTGTTGCTCAAGCAACCAACTTCTATTCTACGATTAGCCGAGGAATAGATGATGTACGGATCATCGGTTTTTGCATTTGTATTCGGGGTCCAAGTAAATTTAACCACAAAACAAAACATACAACATGTGTATAATTGAAAACAATTATAGACATAATACAAAAGAATATAAACAAGCATTATACCTCTCGATCTTCTATTGTATGTCCTTCCTCCTTTTGAACGTCGTGTGGGCGACGATCTTCCAAAAGTAGAAGCCTCCTAGATCATGATCTTCCTTTCCTTGCTCGCTCCAAATAAGAGGAAGTATAGAAACCAAACTCTTCTCCTTCCTTTAGCCAACCACCAAGCACCAACCTTGATGCTTGCCGCCGGCCAACAAGAAGAAGAGATGAGGAAGTGGGCGCCGGCCAAGAGCTCCAAGGAATCAACCTAACCCTTGTTTTCACCGGCCAAGGAGAAGAATAGGAATAGGTTAAGTGCCGGCCAAGGTGAAGAGAAGAAGGAGGGGTGCCAACAACCCTAAGGAAGAAGAAAACCTTCCTGAATTGTGGCCGCCCAAGACACCTCCAAAACCCTAGCCGCCCACTTCTTCCTTGCCGCCCAAGCCAAGGAAGAAAAACCCTAACCTCTCTAATTATTCTCTATGCCCAAGCCTTAAGCCCATATTTATAGAGTCAGGCTTAAGCCTCCTTTTAATCTCCACCGTCGGTTCTAGGGATTTAATCTCAACCGTCGGATCTAGAGATTTATTCTCAACCGTCGGATCTAGAGATTTAATCTCTACCATCGGATCTAGAGTTTTGTTTTCCATCATTGGATCTAGGCTCCATGAGGTTTTAATAGGCTACAATAGGGACCATGAGGAGGAGTTGGATCTTGGCCACCCAATGGATCAAGCCCACATAAAGTCTGATCCATTAATGATAATCCATTCCACTAGAGGATTATCATTGATCTACCTCACCAACCCCCATAAATTAATATGGGCTCCATATATTATTTGTACATTTATCTCCCCGTGTTTAAGATCTCGAATGTCCGTCGATTAATTAATTTACTGACAATTAATTAATCAACATCTAACTCCATGAGTACTACCACTCAACCTTATCATCATGTCGGACCAAGTCCACCTGCAGGGTTTACATGATGAACCTTATGAGCTCCTCAAGGGGACATCATCATCTTAATATATAGGACACGGTTTCCTCCTATAATCAACGACACACCATATAAATAATACAATTTCCCAACTTACCGAGCCTATCGATTTACTCTATAAATCTCGGCTATTGGTAAATCAAAGAAATGAATACTAAGTATATGTACCCATTATTATATCGGGATTAAGAGCATGTACAATATAATATCTGAGGTCCAATTCGATTATGTAGTCAGCAATGAATCGAATCACCTCTAAGTCGGTCATGCTCAATACACACAAAGTGTACTAGTATGATTCTATGGTCAAGACAAACCAATACCAAATCACACTACAACTATACCAATGGTTTGTCCAAAGTCATCTCGGTTGCGAGCCTTTACTTATACTCTACAAGGAGATGATAACATGATCTACCGTGTGACACTACACACCATGTTATCTACAATGTAATGTATGAGACAATATGCATAACCATAAATATGCAAACAATGATCATGTGATTCTTATTTCAAAATAAAGATGTTCATACAAAAGATAGACTTTTCAGTATACATCCCAACAAACTCTTCTTGCATGATAATGATCTAATCTGGGTCAAGAAGAGCTTGTTCTATGGTTTTGAGTTCGATTTTAGATATAAGTGAGATTTGACTTAGATTTCTATATGATGCCCTAGTTCGAACTCCTAAATTTGGATCGCCTAACACTTGATTAATTGGATGTTTAATTTGTACTCTAGATTGATTCGGATTAGGGTTTACACTTGATTCGTTTTGTAGAGTTAGGTTCTGGTCTACTTTGTAATTCTTTATTATTTAATTCAATTTTTACTTCATATTTCAAAGAATTGTTTTCTTCATCAAATACTACATTAATTGTTTCTTCAAGTTTAATGATTCATTGTTATATAGCCTATAGGCTTTACTAGTAGTTGAATATCCTAGAAATATGTTGGTAGTTGTTTTAGAGGTAAATTTTCCTACGTAATCTTTTGTATTTAGCATGTGTACCCTACAACCAAAGACTCTAAAGTACTTAATGTTGGATAAATTTTTGTAGTATATTTCATAAGAAGTTTTCTGGTGTCGTTTAATTATTAAAGTTCTATTTTGGACATGGCTGCTAGTATTGACTGCTTCTGCCCAAAGCCTATTAGGTAAATTGTATTCGTTTAACATGGTCCTAGTAGCCTCTTGTAGGGTTCTATTTTTTCATTCAACTAACCCATTTTGTTGAGGAGTCTTAGGGCAAGAGAATTCATGGTGGTATCCGTTTTAATTACAAAATTTGGTAAACTTATGATTTTCGAATTCCCCACCATGATCACTTCTAATTCTTTTAATCCTTAAGTTCTTTTCATTTTCTATTAGTTTACATAAATTAGTAAATTGATCTAAGGTTTCATTTTTATATTTTAAGAATTTTACCCATGTAAACCTAGAGTAGTCATCTACTATTACTAAACAATATTGACTCCCATTTAGTGACTTGGCTCCATGTGAGTCAAATAGGTCTAAGTGTAGGAGCTCAAGCACATTTTTAGTTATTTCTTGATTAATCAATTTATGTGAAGCTTTAATTTGTTTCCCTTGTTGACATGCATCACAAATTTTATTTTCTAACTTGCCTTGTTTGGGTAGACCTCTTGTAGGATCGAAGTTATCTGAGAGAGGGGGGGGGTGATTCTCGGAATATGAAATTTTCTTTTAAAAACTTATTTTATCTTTTAAGAATTTAAAGAGTAATTAAAGCGGAAATTAAATTAACAAGAACACAAGTCTTTTACTTGGTTTACAATCGAGTCGGGTTGCTACTCCAAGGCTCGTAGCTCTCCCAGAGCTACCTCGTGGGCAATGCATTAAAGTGCCCTCCGATTAGAAACTCTCGAACTCGAAGGGTGGCACTTTTACAATAATGAGGGTAAGGTAATAAACTACCTTACCTCTACAATTTAAGTACAATAAGCAACAATTAAGTACACCAAAATAAATATACCGACACTTCTTTTGAATGTAGAAATATGGCTCGGAGTGCGAAGTGTTGTGTGTAGATGCTTGTACAGATGAGGAATTCTTGCAACAACACTTGGACGTAGTAGATTGATTGTCCTCGAAGTTAGTTGTGCATTTCTTTTATAATTCATTTCCAATCGGTTGGAATGCCCTCTAGTCGACACCACATCAACCCATCGGTATGGTACTTCAACCTTCCCAATCGACTGGACCTGTTCCAGTCGACTCCAGGTCACTTGGCTTCGAATTGGGAAATTTACCTTTCTAGTCGATTGGACCTCCCTAATTGACTGTAACTCTTTCCATCTTAGCTGCCAGATCTTTGATCGATCACCAGCTAATCTTTCCAACTAGACATCCAGTCGACTGGACCATACTCAGTCGACTAGAATCCTTTCAGTCGACTGGACCATACTCAGTCGACTGGAATCCTTTCAGTCGACTGGTTCCCTGTAAAACGAGATTAGAAAAAACATACAATATAAAATACAATAGTAGTAGTAATACTGCTCGATCTCGACTTCTTAGTCCCACGCGGACTTTCCGCCGGATCAACGCCTAACTTTGTCCCCCAACAGAGGATTCAACCTCACCTCTTCACTCGAGGCTTACCTGTCGGCTGCTCTATCGGACTTACCATACTTGACATTCGATCTGACCCACCAGGGATTCTTCCAGTTGTCTGGTCTCCTTGACTCAGTTGGACTCCATGCTAGTTGTCTGGTCTCCTGACACAATCATTCTTCATGCCAGATGTCTAGTCTCTTGACCCATCTGGTCTTCTTGCCTGGTGTCCAGTCCTCTTGATCTATTGAGTCCTCTGCCTAGTATTCGGTCAACACGACCTACTAGAACTTTCCATGCCTTGCCTAGTATCCGGTCTGCCTGACCTACTAGGACTTCTTGTTAAGTCTGCATACTTAACACATATATCAGATCACAAGTAATTCCTAACTTTAACTATGGTTCATACATAAAAAAAAAGGAGTGATGCTCTCTGCACCAATAATCTTTCCCTTTTTAATGTATTACAACACATCAGTTAAAGTTAGGAGAATAGATTTGCAATATTAAAGTTCAACATATATTAGCAAAGCACCAAGCTAAAAATGTATAACATGAAACGCTCATATGCATGAAATGCTCTCTTTCTTTAATTTTTTCTAACTTTAAACTTTCTCTCTCCCCCCTTTGACATACATCAAAAACATTAATAACCACAAAATGCCACAATTTAAAGATAAGTTTAAAGCTTTTCGAACACAAGGACTAAAGTTATCAAAGTTACAAAATATATTTGCTTGACAAGCTTCATAAGTATTTCAAAAAAAATGCCTAAGTTTTATAAATTTCAAAGTGCTTAAGCTTTAAAAGACTAAGTTTTTCTAACACACTTAGGTTTTTCAAGATCAGCTAAGATTATTAGCTTGAGCTTTTGAAGATTTACTTTTTATAAGTGTGTCAAAATTGTAAAGTATAAGAAGAATTCTAAAGTTTTGAAAATAACTTGAAGAAAATTTTCTCCTCTTAATTCAATGTTTTCTCAAAACTCTATTTTCAAAAATTTTCGAAAACTTTTTATCAACACTCCCCCTAAATTCATGCAATAAAATTTTCTTTGAAAATTCAACCTCCCCCTTTATCTATGGGTTTCAAAATGACTCTTATAAAATTTTTCAAAAGTACTTAAACATTACAAAAGATTAACTTTTAAATCAGATTTCTAATATTTTCAAATTTTGAAAAATTTTATGAAAATACAAAAAAGTCAAAGTGTAAAATTTTCAAAACTCTCACTATTTCAATATTCAAAACTTCCTCTCATTAAAAGCTATAAAATTTTAAAACTCCCCCTCAATAAAAACTTTAAAATTAAAAATTTTCAAAATTCACCCTCAAATTAAGTTAAGATAATGCAAATGAGTTAATAAATATCCAAGTATGAATTTCTATGCATAATTTTTATATTGAAAATACACATCTAAAAATTGTGAAAAGGGTCGACTAGACTTGGTCCAGTTGACTGTCATAAATTTATGATTTACTGCATCCGCTTCCCAGTCAACTGCATTGTTTTGAGTCGACTGTATTAGACCTAACACTTATCTATCGTTGTATTCCAGTCGACTAGATTAGTTTCAGTCGACTGAAGTCGCATTTTTACCTTTCCGAGGTTTGGAGGCAACTGAACATGATTTAGTCGACTCTTTTTAAGTCGACTGAAATCGATTAATTTTAATTTTGGTTAATTTTTATGGTTAATTAGGTTTAGTTAATTTGATTATGTTGATTACATTGATTAAATTTGATTAAATTCATTAAGTTGATTAAGTTGAAATGGTTAAGTTGAATTGATTAAAGTGGTGAAGTTTAATTGATCAAGATGATTAAGTTGAATTAAATAAGATGATTAAGTTGACTTAATAAGATAGTTAAGTTGTATTGATTAATATGATTAAGTTGAATTGGTTAAGATGGTTACGTTGAATTGATAAGATGGTTACGTTGAATTACATTGAGTTGATTAAATTATTTAAGCTTGGTTAAGTTCTAAATCATCTCACCCAAGCTAAGTTTTCAATACACGTTAATCTTATGGGTTTTGTGAGATGTGAATTTATTTTTATCTTAATTAATTTCAATGAATAATTTTAAAGTTTTTAAACTTGTGTTAGATTTAAGCTTAGCTTGAGCTAATCAAGTAGGTTTTTTTAGCATTGACTTCCAGGTCATGGCGAGACATATGACCTTCTTGGATATCGGATGGACGACTTCCTAGACAAAGTCAATGAAGGAATCAAATACTTGACTCACTTTGGACTAAGCTTTGGTCTAACTAGTTAAAGGCTTAGTGAGTTAGCTTCAGTCAGTTCCACTTGACTTAGTGCACCAGGTGGCGAGGCATATGATCTTCTTGGATATTGGATGGACCACTTCCTAGACATGCACCTTGAAGAGCTTCCCTAACTTACTATCAGTTCGCTTCGTCTTAGTACTAGGCTGTTCAAGTTTAAACTACTTTTTTACTATCTAGTCTATTCTAAATTAAGCAAGTAAAGTAAACTAAGACATTCAAGAGTTTAACTAAATAAAGAAACAAGTAAAGTGTTTGCTCCCCCTAAGTTTGGTTGAGTTTTGTTCACTAAGTGAACTTGACTCTTGGAAACCCAAAATTGGTTTAGTCCAACTTGGTTGACTAAGCTAGCTTTAGGAACCCATGCTTGGACTCGATTCTTAGCATTTTAGCTAAGTAATAACATGTATGATTTATATGTGGATTTAGCTTTATGTCCTAGTCCAGACTTGTTGTACATGACTCACTGAGACCCAAGCATCATGTTTAGATACTTGAATCCCAAGGTGAACCTTTCCAACATTCCGATAAGATCTCCTACTTGACTTTTTAGGATTGAGTTCTCTTCCTCAAGTTTTGCAACTTGAGTTGAGTTTCTATCCTCAATTTGGCAAGTCGAAGTCTTCGAGTTTACTTGCTCCTTAAGTACTTGAACTTCCTTAAGGAGTGAGTCTACTCGGTTCTCGGACTTAGCTAATTTCCTACCTAGGCATGCAATTATGTTGTTTAGTTTATCTTCTAAAGGAGAAGTTAACTCGCCTAGTCCTTCGAAAATGGATGCAGATCTATAGCTTCTCTCGGACTCGAAGCTTGATTCGGCTTCGGAGCTTGATTCAGCCATGAATGCTACGAAACTTCTTTTTGTCTCTTCTACATCCGACTCTTCCGAAGATGATTCATCCAAGGTTGCCTTAAGTGCTTTCTTCCTCTTTTCCTTTTTAGGTTTTTCTTCCTTTTTTAGATTTGCGCACTCCGACTTGTAGTGATCTTTTCCGTTGCATTCGTAACATATTACTTCCGATCTAGGTCTTGGCTTGTTGTCGACGACCTTTTTGGCATCTTTCTTCGTAAATCTTTTTCTCTGGTTGAACATTTTTCAAACCATGTTTATGATTTCTTCCTTTCCATTTAGGTTTGACTCCGACTCATCTTCGGACTCACTCTTTGTTTTTCTTTCCTTTTTAGTCGAACTTGCTACTAAAGCAATACCATTCTCGGTTTGACCCGAGTTAGCTTGTTCGTGTAGTTCAAGTTCACAAAATAGTTCATCTAATCTAATTAAGGAAAGGTCCCTAGAGACCTTATAATCATCAATGATGGATGCCCATAAGGCATTCCTCGGGAATGCCTTAAGTGTATATCTAATTACCTCCCTATTTTCTATTTGATGTCCTATTAGATGAAGTCCATTTAATATATCTTTTATTCTAGTGTGAAGGTGACTAGCACTTTCATTTTCATGCATTTTACAATTAAAGAGTTTATTAAGTAACATATCTCATTTAGTTATTCTAGTATCATTAGTGCCTTCGTGTAATTCAATTAACTTATCCCAAAGTTCCTTAGAGTTTTCGAAGGGACTAACTCTTTTGAGCTCTTCTTTGGTAAGTCTGCAATGCAAGGTGTTAAGGGCCTTGTAATTGACTTGAGCTTGTTTCCTTACATCTGCGGTCCATTTCTCCATTTCTAACAACTCTCCCGAGTCGTCTATCGGAGAAATGAAACCTTTCCTAATTGAAAACCATACCTCGAGGTTGATTTTCAGGTAGCACTCCATTCGCCTCTTCTAATAAGAAAAGTCCTCTCCGTTAAAGAGAGGAGGGCGAACGGTATTGTACCCTTATAGATGTGACATAACTAATTAAATTTTTTATTTAATTTTATTTAATTAATATTCAAAAATATTCCTAGAGTTACTCAAATTAAGAAATATTATATTTGTGCAAAAAGAATGAATTTATACTAAGATAAGACAAATATTAAAAATTTTATTCTAGTGAAAAAGTAAATATTAAAATTAATGTAAAAATTATTCTAAGATAAAAATGCTAAAACTAAAGAAAAATTTAAATGGTCTCGTTGGTGGTTGCACCAAAATCAGAGCGCCCCCGCTCTGATATTAATTGTAGGATTGAAGTTATCCGAGAGAGGGGGGTGAATCTGGGAATATGAAATTTTCTTTTAAAAACTTATTTTATCTTTTAAGAATTTAAAGAGTAATTGCAGTGGAAATTAAATTAACAAGAACACAAGTCTTTTACTTGGTTCACAACCCGAGTTAGGTTGCTACTCCTAGGCTCGTAGCTCTCCTAGAACTACCTCATGGGCAATGCACTAAAGTGCCCTCCGATTCAAAACTCTCGAACTCGAAGGGTGTCACTTTTACAAGAATGAGGGTAAGGTAACAAACTACTTTCCCTCTACAATTTAAGTACACCAAAATAAATATACCGACACTTCTTTTGAATGTAGAAATATGGCTCGGTGTGCGAAGTGTTGGTGTGTAGATGCTTGTACAAAAGAGGAATTCTTGCAACAACACTTGGACGTAGTAGATTGATTATCCTCGAAGTTGGTCGTGAATTTCTTTTATAAGTCATTTCCAGTCAACTGGAATGCTCTCTAGTCGACTCCACATCAACCCATCGATATGGTACTTCAGCCTTTCCAGTCGATTGGACATGTTCCAATCGACTCCAGGTAACCTGGCTCAGCATCAGGAAATTTTCCTTTCCAATCGACTGGGGACTGAAACTCTTTCCATCTTGGTTGCCAGATCTTCGATCGATCACCAGCTAATCTTGCCAACTAGGTATCCAGTCGGCTGGACCATACTCAGTCGACTGGAATCCTTTCAGTCGACTGGTTCCCTGCAAAATGAGATTAGCAAAAACATACAATATAAAATATAATAGCAGTAGTAATACTGCTCGATCTCGATTTCTTAGTCCCATGCAGACTTTCTTTCGGATCGATGCCTAGCTTTGTCCCCCTACAGAGGACTCGACCTCACCTCTTCACTCGAGGCTTACCTGCCAACTGCTCTGTCAGACTGACCATACTTGACATCCGATCTGACCCACTAGGGCTTCTGCCAATTGTCCGATCTCCGTGACCCAGTTGGACTCCATGTTGGTTGTCTGGTCTCCTGACCCAACCAGTCTTCATGCTAGATGTCTGGTCTCCTGACCCATCTGGTCTTCCTGCCTGGTGTCCGGTCCTCCTGATCTGTCACGCCCTCTGCCTAGTATCCTATCAACATGACCTACAAGGACTTTCCATGCTTTGCCTAGTATCCGGTCTGCCTAACCTACTAGGACTTCCTATTAAGCCTACACACTTAACACATATATCAGATCACAAGTAATTCCTAACTTTAACTATGGTCCTTACATCAAAACTAATGAGTGATGCTCTCTGCACCAACACCTCTAACTAGACCATTATGACTTAGTTTATGTATAAGTTTTAGATGGGAGTGGCCTAGTCGTCTGTGCCACAACCATGATTTCTCTTGTTGTGTCATTAGATACTTAGTTGAGGAGTTTGATAAATTTATTGTATAGATATTATTATTTCTAGTTCCCCTAAGTATGATTTTTGAGCAATCACTATTTTTAATTAAACATTCATCTAGTAAAAATGTAACTTTATAACTATTATCACATAATTGACTAACACTTAAAAGATTGAACTCAAAATTTTCAACTAACAAGGCTTGGCATATTATGAAGTTGGAGTTAAGCTCAATATCACCTGATCCGATGATTCTGAGCCTTCCATTGTTTTCGAAAGCTACTGATCCTTGATTTTTGAATCTTAGCTTCGTAAACTTTAGTCGATCTTCGGTCATATGTCGGGAGCACCCACTGTCCAACATCCATTGATCCTACACATATAGTAGTTGGATGGGATATTAGAATTGTAAATTGGTTTATAAGTTTTTTAATCTAAGATTCATCTCACCCTTTCTACATGATCAATCATATTAACCTTATATGTTCTATGAGATGCCTTTTTAATTCTACTTAAAAATTTTTAATGATTTGAAAATTAATTAATCTTGTGTTAGATTTGGATTTAACCTTAAGTTAGTTAAGTGAACCTTTCAAAAGATGACTTCTAGGTCGTGGCGAGGCACAGAAGTCTTCTTTGATTGGAACAATGATCATTTCCTTAGACAAAGCCAACTTAAGAAATTGTGCACTTAATTCACTTTAGGGTTACGTCCTGATCTATCTAGTTTAGGATGTGGTGAGGTAGCTTCAGCTAGTTCCACTTAGCCAAGTGCACCAAGCTAGATACTCCTTATCTAACTCGAATGCACGAGACTTTGTTTTCCTAACATACTATCATCTCACCGCGCCTTGATACTATGCTATCAAGGTTAATTAACCATTAGTCCTATCAAACCATTCTAAATTAAGAAAATAAAAGCTAAGCATGCAAAGCTAAATTAATCAAGTAATTGAGCACACAAATTTAGTATTGGCTCCCCCTATATCATTGAATCGATATGGTCTATCCACATAATGGATTTGATCTTTGGAAACCCAATACTTAGTTCAACCTAATTGCGATGCTAAGATGGTCTTAGGGGCCCATGCTTGGATTCTTCTATTATTACCATTTACGATTGACATGTAAGATCTATTCATTGTTCTAAACCTAAGTCTGGCCTTGTTGTACACAACTCTTTACCATCCAAGAAGTAGGTCAAGACCCTTGGATCCCAATGTGAACCTTTCCAACGATTTCCCAAGTTCTTGAACTTGCCCTTTCAAGAGAGAATTCCCTTCCTTAAGTTTTTCAACTTGAGTTGAGTTTCCCTCTTAAACTTGACTAGTTGAAGAGGTTAGGGTAAGCTCATGCTTGAGGAGTTTAACCTCCTTAAGAAATGACTCGACTTTAGACTCGGACTTAGCTAATTTCTTATCTAAAAATTTAATGGCATTATATAAGGTGTTAATTAAAGACTGACTTACCTTGATTGATTCTTTTGAATCGGATATAGATCCGTGGCTTGTCTTTAATTGGAGCTCGGTGTCGGATCCAGAATCAGACTTGGACTCGGATGTCGGCTTCGGGTTCGGACTCGGACTCGGACTCTATTGGTCTTGCCATGAATGCCAAGTTGTTGACTTGGTCTTCTTCTTCTTCCGATGATTCCTCCCAAGTTGCGTTAAGTGCCTCCTTGATTTGTGGTTGCTTGTTCTTTAGCCTCGGACACTCGGACTTGATGTGATCCTTCTTATTGCACTCGTAGCATTTGTAGTTTTGACTTGGGTCAGGTTTCTTCTCCTTCGTTGGCTTGGTGAGTCGCCTTCTACACTTGATCATTTTCCGAACTAGATTGACTAATTCGGTCTCCACCTCTTCATCTAACTCTGAGTCGGACTCGTCTTCTTCGGGTGGAGGCTTGCTTTTTCCCTTTCTTTGTTTTGCAACCAAAGCTACAGTTTTCTCAACCGGGATCGAGTTAGATTGTTCATGAAATTCAAATTCTAAAAATAGTTCATCTGACCTAATTTTAGAAAGATCTCTAGAAACTTTGTAAGCATCAACCATGGATGCCGACAAAGTAGTCCTAGGAAAACCCTTAAGTGCATAGACAAAGATTAAAGAAATATCTGGGGGAGGATAAAAAATTCTGACATCGATGAGTGGAGGTTCACGGAACCACTGACGCCTAGTTGATCACAAGAGTATGGTCGAGCTAAAGACCCTAAACAAGTGCTTCTTGGGAGGCAATCCAAGTTTAACTTTATTTGTTTTTCATTTATGCATTCATGCATGCTAATTTAGGTTTTCATTTTTGTCTATTATTATCATTATGTGTGTTTAGTTTCATATAGAATTTGTTAGGTAGAAGAAGAAAAAATTTTCAAAGTCGTAGAAGAAAGCACGAGTGACCGTGTGAACTTCACACGGTCATGCCTAAATGGGAAAAAGAGAACACAGCGGGGCGTGTGGAAAATCTCAAACCTTGTGATGCTACAGAAAAATTTCAGAGCAGCACACAGTCGACCGTGTGAATTTCACATGATCGTGCTTTTTTTCGAATTTTTCCAAGTGGTCACGGTAGGCTCACACACGGTCGGTTGTGTGAATTACACATTACCGAGTCACACCCCATTAAAAGGGCGAGAGCCATGTGTTTTTCCTAAAATAAACTATGCATTTTGATTTCTTGCCCAAGCCCATGCGAAACCTTCATTCTCCAACCTCCAAGGACCTTCTTCAAGCTTCAAGAAGCCTTATAGAAGCAAGAATGAGGAGAACCAAACATACCACAATAAGGGCTGCTTCTTCAAGGCCAAGGTCGAGAGGAAGGTAACGCTCCCCTAATCATTATATTTTGTGATGATGCTCATAGAGCTAAATTTGATATTCTCTCTTCTCGAAAAGTAGTAACAACCTGGTATATTGATGAACCCCTCTTAGAAACCCTAGGTTTACTAAATGATGTGTAATGGTTATACCACATTGTAGGATGGGAAGTATTAATGAGGATTAGATGTCCAACCTACATTAGGGTGGTACTTGAATTTTCGAGCTCGGTGGATGCAAAGATTTTATCATGAAGGGATAGTGGAGAAGGGAAGGTGACCTTTAGGCTTTTTAACAAGGAACATAAGTGGACTCTTCACCAATGAAACTATTGTTTCAGGTTACCTAGTGGGGGAGAGAGGAGAACACCCAATGATTTTAATGGACGATCATTTTGGAATGAATTGACTGGAGAAAATTCTTACGACCCTTCTAGAGCCAAAGCATCCCAACTCTAGAATCCTATTTTTAGGTACATCCACTGTTTCATGCCTAGCACTATTTTTGTAAGGGGAGAGAGTGATGGAGTGATGAGAGTGAGTGAGCTATTATGTCTTTGGAGCATGTTGCATGAGAATAACATTATAGACGTATGATCATACTTTATTAGACATTTAGTTAAGGTGGGTAAAGCACCAGAAGGGGAGATTTGTTAGTAATATATGAGAGATGTCCTAAGGCAATCGCCTTATATTTGAACCATTTATATGATAAATGAAGATTCACTATTTGAGTATACATGTTTTCATGTATTTGATTAGATCTTAAACTCATTTACTGAATGTCCATGATACGGTTCACAGCATGAGAGAATTTGTGATTGGATCACAACTAGTGAGTATCTCTACATGTGTAATTATGATGTATCGAAACTATCCCTAGTCGATGAATTGTTGGATTTGGACACCATCAATTCTGTTGAGACTAGAACGAGGTATACTCCTTGGCGTATCCAAGCAGCTGATTCTCACTGGCTGGAGACATTGTGATGTCCGGAGTTAATCGTGGATGCTAGTTATGGTAACTAGTTCATTGGAGTGACTAGCTGTAAAACTTCATATGGTTCTCTGCATATATAGATATGTCAATGAAGTTCTTATTGCAGCTTAAGTGCAATGTTCCTTTGACTTGCGGTATTCAATTCATCTTGGTCATGAAGACTTATGCTTTGACATCTTAAGCGAGCATATCGGAGGATATGTGGATCCGGGATGATTGGGTATAAGTCGAAGTGATCGAAGGTGTTTGAATAGCCTATAAAGGATTCACCACTCCTTGCGATGAGATGTATACCCATGGTCTCTCGTCGGATTGTTACTAAAGTCTTTGGCCAAAGAATTACATGTTTAGAGTAAGGTACTCTTGGATACATGTGCAGTAACTAGAATCTGTAAGACGAGGAAATGATACTTGGGCTAGGTGTGACGTAGTCAACCTAGTGGGGACTGACACTATAGACCATGTCCTGAACCAAGTGCGTATAAGATGCGTGAAGGGAACGGGGCATGATTTATTGTAGTTGCTGAAGGGTTTCAGAAATAGTTTTGGATCAACCGTTGATCTTTTCGGTTAATTGGGGATCATGATGTACTACTAGTTGCCACTCATGATCATTCTATAATTAATGGTTAATTATAGAAGACCAACATAAATCGAGAACCTATTTGGTCACACGCACAACGAGCGTAATCCGAAGGATTTAAAACGAGCTTGAGAATGAGATTCTCAGACCGAGAGAAACTAGGTTTGGTTGGACCAAACAAGGATCGAGCATGAAATCGTTTCAGTCACAATAGAAGTGTGGATGGGCCGTGTCTTATGAAGACATGATGGATGAACCAAATTGGTTTGGTTCTAATCCAATGGTAAAGAATAAACCAAAGGGGTTTGGTTTGTTTTAAACGAATGAACCAAAGTTGGTTCGGTTCGTTTTAACTTAAAATAGACCAACTCGGTTCGGTTTATTTTAACTTAAGTTATTGGAGCAGGTTAATAGGTTTTGGTTATGAACTAATAACCGTTAGGAGAATGTGTTCTCTATAAAAATAAGTCTTAAGGGTTTTTCGTGGAGAACTTTTGGTTGTTGGAAAAACCTAGCCGCCCAACCCTCTCCATCTCTTCTCCTTGCCACCGCCCAAGGGTTCCACGCCGCCCAGCTTTTTGCTGCCATCCACCCTTGCTGTTAGCGTCCAGCTACCGTCGACTACTCCTCCGGCGACCCTCCGGTGACTCACCTTGGTTCCGGTGACCAAGGGTTGGCCGGCCATCCTCTTTGGCCGGTGCAACATCCTCCACCAAGCTGTCCAGTTTTCTGGACAGCTTGTTTCCTTCATGTCGGAGCGAAATTTGGACGATGTTTGGAGCTCTGACAGCGACTACCTTGTCGGGGATTCGATCTCCGGTAATTCTCATAGGTGGAGGACAAAGGATTCGTCAAACGGTTGACGAATACCTCTCCGGAGAAGCGAGTTTTGAGGACTCATTTTCGAATCCGAATTTTGATTCGGATTGTGATATTCTCTTGATCACATCGTCTTCGACATGAGGCTAGTGACTCATACGAAGATGAGCATCGTGGCTTTGTGAAGTCATCCCGATGATACTCGGTGTGGATATGGATAGAGGCAATTCTAGCGAGAGTCGCTCCGGTTGATGTCTTTCCCGCTACACGTGATACGTCAGGTATACGTAGAGTAATTTCCTTTTATTGCAAAATTTGAAACTATGATTATGTCTACATATATTGTACTATGCATGTGTGTGGTGTGTGTGATGTAATAAATTAGATTTATTGCTTTTTATTTCTTTCGCTGCGCACATGTTTACGAAACATGTTTGAACACACACTCGTCGCGGTGTCGAAAACCCAACAGTGGTATCAGAGCCCAGGTTGTGTTTCGACATAATCGTAAAATTATTTTGTGATAGTCGTAATTGTATTTATGAAAATTTTCTATTTTGGAAGTTTAGAAGTATTTATGGAAATTTTCTAATTTTGGAAAGTCTAGAAGTATTTATGGAAATCTTCTACTTTTGGAAAGTCTAGAAGTATTTATGGAAATTAACACTTTCCATAAATAAAATATTTGATTAGATTTGGAAATTTGTTTCCTAATTTAATCATGATTTGATTTGAGAATCAAATCTTAAATATATTTTATTTCCATAAATAGTTTTGACAATTTAGGAAATTTATTTCCTAAATTAAATTTGACTTTCCTTAATCAACACTTTCCATAAATAAAATATGTGATTAGATTTGGAAATTTATTTCCTAATTTAATCATGATTTAATTTGAAGAATAAAATCTCAAACATATTTTATTTCCATAAATAGTTATGATATATAAGAAATTTTTTTTACATACCATAATTATATGTCATGTAATTGTATTAGATGAATATCATTATGTCATGCGTGTTGTGACATATAGATGTATGTCATGTATATCATGTCATGTAGATAATAGTTATTTGCATGCAAAGAGGATGAGACATAAAACCCTTACTCAATATTAAAGCCTACATCTTCCATTAATATGGTTAGAACCAGAGTTCTATTTCCTGTTTGGGTTGTTGGACTCTCTCCAAGCCCGTCTTGAACCTGAACATGTTCAACCCATGGAATAATTTAATACTAATATGATAAGAGTCAGAGGTCAATCATTAGCTTTGGTTGTTGGATTCTCTCCAAGCTGGGCTAATTGGTTGAATGCGCTCTAACCATATTAAAATTATTTCTCGATTAATCGGTTGGCTTTAACCTGGAGCATCGGCTTGTTGGACTCTCTCCAAGGTCGATGTGAAGGGAGGTGAAGTTGGGTGATATGCATATGATGCATACTTGTTAATGTGTTAATAACCCGATGTATGTGTGAATATTCAATTAGTTGATAGCACATTGTGATAGTTGCATATATGTGATATGCAATCGGTATATTTGATACCTACCATCGTAGTTATGATTGGCTTGTTGGACTCTCTCCAAGGTTGTTCATATCTATGTTGGATATCAGCCCATTCGGAAATGGACCTATGATCTCCCGAAGTGATTTTTGGGGTTTTTGAAATTCAAAAAATGAATGAGATTTATGAATGTATGTTGATCCATTTTAAATCATCTTTCTCATATATGCTTGATTTATATTTCTAGTTTAATCAATTGATCATGATGTCTTTGAATTTGCGCTCTATTTTGAATTCGAATAAATTGACTGGGTCGAACTTCTTGGACTGGCTTAGAAACTTGAGAATTGTTCTCAAGGCAGAAAAACTTGTGTATGTCCTCGAATAGCCTCTTCCCGCCCGTCCTAGTGATAACGCAACTCTGGATCAATTGTTGGCTTATCAAAAACATGTGAGTGATTCTGAACAAGTGAGTTGCATCATGCTAGCCACGATGGTACCCGAGCTGCGGAAGCAGCATGAGCATATGGATGCTCATACCATAGTCCTTCATCTTTATGAATTGTTTGATGAGCAAGTGAGATTTAAAAGGTTCGAAGTCTCCAAGCTCCTCTTCACCTCTGAGATGCAAGAAGGTTCATCTGTGGTACTGCTCAACATGCTGAAGATTGTGGAGCCTTCTGTGAAGCATGAGCAGGGGATGGTGCTGTTAGTTGATTCCTCGAAGAAAGGTTCTAAGAGGAAGTCAAAGGAACAATAGAAGGAGAAGAAGAAAAAGGCTAAAAAGGCAGAACCAGCTCAAAAAGACACTTGCCATCATTATGGCAAGGAGGTCCATTGGTGAAGAAACTGCAAGATTTATCTTGAGTCCGTGAAGAAGAATAAGGCATCAGATGCCCCATCTTCTTCAGATATCTTCGTTATTGATTGTCATTCTATTTCCTCAAACACTTGGGTATCGGATACTGGGTGTGGCTCACATATATGTAATGACATACATGGGCTAAGAAATAGAAGAAGACTCGTTAAGGGAGAGTCAAATTTATGTATTGGGAATGGAGCAAAGGTTGCTGCACTCGCCATCAGAACATATTTGTTGAAACTTCCTACAGGACTTGTCTTAGGACTGGACAATTGCTTTTATGTTCCTTCGTTGATAAAGAACATCATTTTTATTTCTTGTTTGAATGGAAATGGGTACCATTTAACTTTTAGTAACAATTGTTGTTACATAACTTTGAATGACGTTCTTTATGAGACTGAAACTTTAACCAATGGTATTTATACGTTGGACGTATCCAGTGACATTCTCAATATCGAAGCGAGCAACAAGCGTGCTTGAAAAGATAATCAATTAGCCTCCTACATGTGACATTGTCGTCTTGGCCATGTAAGCAAGAAACACATGTCCGAATTACACCGATGTGGAATTCTGGAATCGTTTGAATTGGATTCATACGATACATGCGAATCATGCTTAAAAGGCTAGATGACTAAGTTACCTTTTACTTAAAAAGGTGAACAGGTGGATGAGTTGCTATGTCTAATACATACTGATGTCTGTGGACCTATGTCAACTTAAGCTTTAGGAGACTATAGCTACTTCATTACCTTCACCGATGATCACTCACGGTTTGGATATGTGTTCTTGATGAAACACAAGTCTGAAGCCTTTTGAAAGGTTCAAAGAATTCAGAAATGAAGTAGAGAAACAACATGACAAGAGTATTAAAATACTTTGATCGGATCGAGGTGGTCAAGAGTTTCTAGATTATCTAAGAGACAATGGTATATTGTCTCAATGGACTCCGCCATATATACCACAGCATAATAGTGTATCTGAGAGGCGTAACCGGACCTTGTTGGACATGGTCAGGTCAATGATGAATCATGCAAATCTTCCCAAGTCCTTTTGGGGCTTTGCACTTCTGACAGCTGTTTACTTGTTAAACAAAATGTCAACTAAGGTAGTCTCTACTACTCCATATGAGATATGGAATAGTAAGAAACCTCATGTATCTTACTTGAAGATATGGGATTGTCCTGCTTATGTGAAGCGGACTGTATCAGACAAATTGGATGCTAAGTCTAATAAATGTCTATTTATTGGATACCCTAAGGAAACAAGGAGTTACTAATTCTATCATCCTGTGGAATAAAAGGTGTTTGTTTCAAGGCATACTGTGTTTCTAGAGAAAGAGTTTCTCTTGCAAGAAAACAGTGGGAGTGTCGTTGAGCTTGAGGAGGCTCGAGAGACTCAAATAGACATTGATGAGATACCTGGTGAACCACCATAGCCAATAACTCAGTGATGAGCCATCGGCTGGACCTATTGAGACACCACATCTTCGTAGATCTGGTAGAACACATAATATTTCTGAGAGATATGAATTTCTCCTAAGTGAATCGAACGACGTGTTACTCATTGATGATGAGGAGCCTACCAGTTATGAAAAAGTTCTGAAAAGTTCAGAAAGAGATAAGTGGCTTGACGCCATAAAGTCGGAAATGGATTCCATGTATAAAAACCAAGTTTGGAACTTAGTTGAACCACCTGAAGGCATAAATCCTATAGGGTGCAAGTGAGTTTTCAAGAAAAAAACCGACATGGATGGTAATGTGATTACCTATAAGACTAGATTGGTGGCGAAAGGATATCGTCAAAAGCAAGGTGTTGATTATGAAGAAACCTATTCGCCTGTTACTATGCTTAAATCCATTCGGATGCTCCTGGCCATAGCGGCTCATTATGATTATGAGATATGGCAGATAAATGTGAAAACAACTTTCCTTAATGGAAACCTACTCGAGGATGTGTATATGATACAGCCTGAGAGTTTCACATCGGTTGATAAAACCAAGATATGCAAATTGCGACGGTCCATATATGGACTGAAGCAAGCATCCAGGAGCTGGAATATCCATTTTGATGAGACAATCAAAAAGTTTGATTTCTCACAAAATTCGGACGAACCTTGTGTGTACAAGAAGGTTAGTGGGAGTGCAGTCGTGTTCTTAGTATTATATGTCGATGACATATTACTTATAGGAAACTATATTTCTGTCTTACAGTTAGTTAAAATTTGGTTGTCCAAGACGTTCTCCATGAAAGACCTGGGAGAAGCAACCTACATCCTCGGGATTAAGATCTATAGAGATAGATCGAACGGTTGCTTGGTCTTTCGCAGTCTACATATATAGACCAAGTGCTAAAGAGGTTTAGCATATCGAAATCCAAGAAAGGTTTCCTACCCATCAGGCATGGAATACACCTTTCGAAGTCTATGTGTTCGCGCACAGAAGACAAGAGGATTTGCATGAGTAAGATTCCCTATGCATCTACAATAGGATCTATCATGTATGCTATGTTATGTACGAGGCTCGATGTATCGTATGCTCTGAGTGTCACGAGTAGATACCAGTCTGATCTAGTAATGGATCATTGGGCGGCTATTAAGACGATCCTTAAGTACTTAAGAAGAACTAAGGATGTGTTCCTAATATATAGAGAAGGGGACATGGTGATATGCGGGTATACGGATGCCAGCTTCCAGACAAACAATGATGATTCCAGGTCTCAGTCTAGGTACGTGTTCACCTTGAATGGGAGCGCAGTGAGTTGGAAAAGTTCCAAACAAGATACTGTAGCGGATTCTACCACTGAGGCAAAATACATTGCAGCTTCAGAAGCAGCAAAGGAAGCAGTTTGGATCAAGAAGTTCATCTCTGAACTTGATGTGGTCTCATCAATGATCCAAACATGTGCTTCGCCGCTATCATTTGATCAGAGAGATCATTAGTAGGAAGGAAATACAAATCGAGAAGATTCCCACTGAAAGGAACTTAGCGGATCCTTTAACTAAGGCATTACCTCAAAGTAAGTTTGAGGGTCATGTTAGAGCTTATGGTATTGGATACCGTAGCGATTGACATTAGACCAAGTGGGAGTTTATTAGTAATATATGAGAGATGTCCTAAGACAATCATCTTATGTTTGAACCATTTATATGATAAATGAAGATTCACTATTTGAGTATACATGTTTTCATGTATTTGATTAGATCTTAAACTTATTTACTGAATGTCCACAATACGATTCACAGCATGAGAGAATTTGTGATTGGATCACAACTAGTGAGTATCTCTACATGTGTAATTGTGATGTATCAGAATTATCCCTAGTCGATGAATTGCTAGATTTGGACACCATCAATTTTGTCAAGACTAGCACGAGGTATACTCCTTGGCGTATCCAAGCAGCTGATTCTCACTGGCTGGAGACATTGTGATGTCCGGAGTTAATCGTGGATGCTAGTTATGGTAACTAGTTTATTGGAGTGACCAACTGTAAAACTTTATATGGTTCTCTGCATATATAGATATGTCAATAAAGTTCTTACTGCAGCTTAAGTGCGATGTTCCTTTGACTTGCGGTATTCAAGTCATCTTGGTCATGAAGACTTATGCTTTGACATCTTAAGTAAGCATCTCTGAGGATATGTGGATCCGGGATGATTGGGTATAAGTCGAAGTGATCGAAGGTGTTTGAATAACCTATAAAGGATTCACCACTCCTTGTGAGGAGATGTATACCCATGGCCTCTCGTCGGATTATTACTAAAATCTTTGGCCAATGCATTACATGTTTAGAGTAAGGTACTCTTGGATATATGTACAGTAACTAGAATCCGTAGGATGAGGAAATGATACTTGGGCTAGGTGTGACGTAGTCAACCTAGTGGGGATTGACACTATAGACCATGTCCTGAACCAAGTTGGTATAAGATGCGTGAAGGGAATAGGGCATGATTCATTATACCTGGTGAAGGGTTTCATAAATAGTTCTGGATTAACTGTTGATCTTTTCAATTAATTGGGGATCATGATGTACTACTAGGTGCCACTCATGATCGTTCTATAATTAATGGTTAATTATAGACAACCAACATAAATCGAGAACCTATTTGGTCACACGCACAACGAGCATAATCCGAAGGATTTAAAACGAGCTTGAGAATGAGATTCTCAGACCGAGAGAAACTAGGTTTGGTTGGACCAAACAAGGATCGAGCATGAAATCGTTTCAGTCGCAATGGAAGCATGGATGGGCCATGTCTTATGAAGACATGATGGATGAACCAAATTAGTTTGGTTCTAATCCAATGGTGAAGAATAAACCAAAGGGGTTTGGTTTGTTTTAAATGAATGAACCAAAGTTGGTTCGGTTCGTTTTAATTTAAAATAGACCAACTCGGTTCAGTTTATTTTAACTTAAGTTATTGGAGCGGGTTAACGGGTTTTGGTTATGAACCAATAACTGTTAGAAGAATGTGTTCTCTATAAAAACAAGGCTTAAGAGTTTTTCGTGGAGAACTTTTGGTTGTTGGAAAAACCTAGTCGACCAACCCTCTCCCTCTCTTCTCCTTGCCGCCGCCCAAGGGTTCCACGCTGCCCAGCTTTTTGTCGCTGTCCACCCTTGCTGTCGGCGTCCAGATGCTGCTGGCTACTCCTCCGGCGACCCTCCAGCGACTCACCTTGGTTCCGGCGACCAAGGTCGGCCATCCTCTTTGGTCGGCGCAACATCCTCCACCAAGTTGTCTAGTTTCCTGGACAGCTTGTTTCCTTCGTATCGGAGCGTCATTTGGACGATGTTTGGAGCTCCGACAGTGGCTACCTTTCCGGGGATTCAATCTCCGATAATCCTCATAGGTGGAGGACGAAGGATTCGTTAAACGGTTGACGAATACCTCTCCGGAGAAGCGAGTTTTGGGGACTCATTTTCGAATCCGAATTTTGATTCGGATTGTGATCTTCTCTCGATCACATCATCTTCGACACGAGGCTAATGACTTGTACGAAGACGAGGCTCATGGCTTTGTGAAGTCATCCCGACGATACTTGGCGTGGATACGGATAGAGGCTATTCTAGCGAAAGTCGCTCCGGTTGATGTCTTTCCCGCTACACGTGATACATCAGGTATACGTAGAGTAATTTTCTTTTATTGCAAAATTTGAAACTACGATTATGTCTACACATGTTGTACTATGCATGTGTGTGGTGTGTGTGATGTAATAAATTAGATTTATTGCTTTTTATTTCTTTTGCTGCACACATGTTTACGAAACATGTTCGAACACACACTCGCCGCAGTGCCGAAAACCCAACAAGAATATCTTAGGAGGATTGATTATCCATATTTGTAATTCAATGGGGTACGATTGTGAGGGTTTAGATAGGATAGAAGGGAGCCCTAGCATAGACCTAGGGTGTGTATGACAATGAAAATGATAGTTAGAGAGGGACATTTTTTTGCTTTGTAAGAAAAAACTGACCACCCCTTAGGCTCTCCGACACCGATTGTACCACTATCACCAACCGTACCAATTGGTAGTTGGATAGAGAAGTGGAGTCCCCACCACATGAGGGACCCTTTACTCATGCACCCCTTTCATCACCTTTCCATCACTCATCAATGGATCCATCCATGCATAGGAGCCCTCCGAGTCCACGCCCCGATCCTACACCACATTCTTTTTCTTCTTTTGAGCAGGATACAGGTACATCCACCTATGATTTTTCAAAGTTTAGATCATGCCTCGATGATATTTACACCGAGCAGCAGACATAGAGGCAATGATGGGAGGAGTACATGATATATACACAGGCAGAGTTCCAGGATATGAGGGACCATTTGAAGCAAACCGACCAGTTCTACAGCCAGGCTCAGCATTATTTCCAGGAGGAGGCCACTTACTGCTAGGAGATGTGACAGTTTATGCTAGATGCGTGCACATAGTGGACTTAAGAAGAGGATCACAGAGCAACCACTGAGTCCATCAGTTCTCAGGTTGACCACATATATATGTGGCACCAGCGATTGAGCACGCGATTGAGCACAAGCTCGAGATATCGAGACTGCCAGACTTCCCACCTAGACCACCGCGCTAGAGGTACAGTTTAATTTAAGTTTGGCGACCCCTATATTTTACTTCATTTTTCTTCTGGTAGTCCTATTTTCATGTCTTTTAGGTATAGATTTCATTATACATTTATTTTAGTTTCCTCATGCATGTAATGTTGTTTTAGGTTTCTTTCAGGACTTAGTTGTTTGTTCCTATAAGCTGCTTCAGTGATTTTTTCAAAAATCTTGATAATATGTTCCCGTGTCATAGGTAGTTTACTTTTTTTTATCTCTTGGTACTTTATTTTGAGATGTTGTATTGGATGTTCTAAATTTCTCACTTATTAGCTTTTATCTTCACTTACACATTGAAAACTTTGAATGAAAGAATCTAGTACATATTTAGTTATGATTCATCCTGATAGTCTAGTACTTAGGAATCCACAGGTGACTCTATGTTAGCATTTTAGTTACTGGAGATGCTCGGATTGTGTAAGCTCATTTGGAAAAATCAAGATGCTAGTGAGAATGAGAAAAAGGGAAAGATAAAAAAAAATAGAGGTTAAAAATAGTTGTCATGGGTGGAAATAGATAGGTGCCCCTTTGAGACCGAGTTAGGTTACTGGGGAAACACCTACCAATTTCTCTCGATACCGAGCATGCCTTTGAGATTTTGTGCTAACTCTAGGGAACGATCCTAGCTTAGGGCAAATAAGTGCCTAAAAGTCAGAAATCTTAGAAAAGCTATAGGATGATGACTTAACTTAACATGAAATGTGAACCCCTTAGGAAACTTCTTGGCACATGCACGAAAAGCTAACTTAGTGAGCTTATAGAACATATCCCTTTGCTTTGAATGTAAGCACCACTTGATAGGTTTTAGTAAACATGCTAAGCATGAGAACAACAATTTTAAATTTCCATGGCACTGAGGTTTGCTTGAGGATAAGCAAAAATCTAAGTCTGAGGGATTATGATGTGTGCAAATCATATAAGATTTTAGGAGTAGTTTTAGCATACATTTAGTTACATTTCATACTTGTTTCATGCATATTTTTCTTATTTTGTACTTATTTACTATTTTCTAGTTCGTAGATCTATTTTTTCTATTTTTATGTGTAGAGCGGCATTTTGGAGGCAAAATGGCACGAGAAATGGAGCTCAAGAAAGGCAAGCATGCTCTGGCCGTGTCCCCAAGACATGGGCAAGCTTTGGACGAAAAGATGGCTTCCGCTCAGAGTTTCAGAGAAAGACAAGGACAATCGTGTGAATTTCACATGGTTGTGCCTTTTCCAAATGCATGATTCAAAGTGCGATTTCTAGACTCCCATACGGTCGACCATGTGGAATCCACACAGTCGTGTGGCGACAATGCGACTTATGAAGATCCATTTTCACGGGTAATTAAGGGAAGTCAGTTTCACCCCTATAAAAAGGAAGGCATGCCTAAACCTAAAGGAGGAGGCTTGACGGCTGGGACAACAAGGAGGTGCCCTAAAAAGCACCGAAGGCTCTCAACAGAGAGAGAGAGAAACTAGCTCAAGGATCGGAATCGACACTCCAACACATTGAAGGGCGACCAAGACCACGCATTGGATCCAACATAGCGTATAATTTATCTCTTTTAATTCTGTTTGGATTGTAATGATTAATAGAATGATGTCTTATTTTTGCTTTTCCATTTTCATAGAGTAGATACTTTGATTCTAGGATTAAGGAGTAACTTATGCAAGTTGAACATGCTAGTTCAAATATCTATTCATTACCTTTTGAATTATAGTGTTATTTATGTTAGCTAGATCAATGAAAGGTTACATCTTGGTTCTATTTCTACCGTACATAGTCAATATAAGAGTGGAAGTCTCTTATATTGAAATCTAGGAGAATCAAGGAGGAACCGAACGGTCATCCTCCCTCCCATCACCGTAGAAAATAGTTTGTGAAAGAGTAGGACATGAAATATGGTCCCCTTGTTCATAGGGATCCATAGGACATCTTAGAACTCCATGAACTTACTCCAGCAGAATGTCCAAAGTAGGAGAAATCAACTCAATAGTTGTGGGACCTGTGACAGGGGTACCCTAATGATGTAAGGGAAATGTTGACCGCTAGAGGGGCGTGAATAGCGTCGATTCGTTGCGTGATGGAATTCGATTGCGTTCATATATAAATCTCGTTAGCGCAGTGGAAATAGAAATAATAGCAATAACAAAACAAGACAAACACACAAACACAAGTATTTAACGTAGTTCAGAACCGAACGGTTCCTACTCCATGGATCGAGCTCTAAAGAGCTCTAGTGATGCACACGCAACCACTAATCACAAACAACTCCTTCTCGGAACAATCCGGAGGTGGAGAAACCTCATACAAGTTATCTTACAACAGTAAGAAATAATACAAGCAAGATACAATACAAATACAAAAGACAAGTAAAGAAAACTTTACAACACTTTGCTTTTGATTGATTGAATGCTTGGTTGCTTGACTTGCACTTGGAGACCCTGATTTGCAACAACAAATCTCCCCAAAAGCCCTCAAGAAACGTTGTTGATTTCCTCCTCCACGAGCTCCCTTTAAAACTTCTGCCTGGGTTGGAAATCGCTGATTAGTCGACTGCTCAGGACCATCAGTCGACTCATGACACTGTTGTCGTGAGACAACGACTAGATCCACGCTGAAAAAATCTAATGGATCCATTATCAGTCGACTGATGGAGCCTTCACTCGACTGCTAACCCCAGCAGTCGAGTCTCGACTCCATTCTGTGTCTGATTTCTTGAGCACTAGTCGACTGATCACACAATCAATCGACTAATCGAGCCAGCAGTCGACTGCCCACCTCTGACAGTCGACTGTTGGGACACTTCCCGCAGTCAAACCCTAGTTGACTCACACAAGTCGACCGTCATATGACTCCAGTCGACTGGCACATTTCAAACATGAGGTTTTAACTTCAAACATGAGGTTTAACCCAAGTATGGTGCCCCCATACTTGCTAGACCACCCGTAGCCTAGACCTAAGCCTTCTAGCTACCTCTGTCAGCCTCACGCCTCTCGCCTCTCGCCTCCGCTAGCCTTCAGGTGCTTCTATCGGCTATGTCATGCTAATGGTATCTACACCGCCAAGGCACATTGGACTTACGCTGCCAAGACTCTGCTTGGACTTTACGCTGCCAACCATTGGACTTATGCTACCAAGACTCCCGCTTGGACTTTACGCCGCTAATATCAAACCCCTTAGACTTCTCAAAATGCCAAGACTCAAGCTTGGACTTTCCCTTGCCAACCCATGTTGGACCTTCCATACCAAGTACTCAAGACTTGGACTTTACCTTGCCAAAACCCATGCTTGGACTTTCCAATAATCACATGGTCAACCCTAGTCAACTATCAAAGTCTCCCTCGAGTCAAACTCGAGTCCGGTCAATCATGACCCGAGTCGATTGTTCCAATAATCTCCCCAAAATATTATTAGACATCAATGTCAACTCTCTATGTCAAATATCAAAATATCACTCGATTCAAACTCGAGTCCGGTCAATCGTGACCTAGGCCACCAACAATCTCCCTCTTTTTGATGTTTGACAAAAACACATACCTTTGAGTTAGAACACTAACTCAAATTCTCTTAACAATTTCCCAAATTGGTAATCTTACCTTTCTCCCCCTTTTTGACATACATCAAAAAGGTTCGCCCAAAGAGGTCAATGTCTCATATCCAATGAGATCTTACAATCTCTCCCTTTGTCCAAAAATACCTAGGATGCCTACCATCTTCCTAGTGATAAGTCTCATATCACTCAAGAAAGGCAATCCTATACACTCTCCCAATTTCTAAATTGGGTATCTCAAAATCCCATTTCTCCTCCTCATGAGGAAAAATAACATCCATTATCCCTTGATGGATACCTCCCGCTAAAGGCTTGCTCCCCCTTGACCATTGCACCAAAAATGTCCTTGGGAAGTCCCTAAGCTAATAGGAACTTTAAACCATCAAAAATAAGGTTAGAAGTTCAACATTGAACTTTCCAACACCTTAAAATTGATACAAACCCTAAACAACTCTCTTAATCCATATCCAATAGATTTTCACTCTTTCTAATGCTTCCCAAATCATATCCTAAGGTTAGGAGTGGTTAAGGAACTTTACCATGGCTGAAAATGAGGCAAACAAACCTTATTTTCCCGAAATCAACTCCAATGAGTCTTCGTAAATCACGATCACATGTTTATCGATCGTGCCGCCAAGCTGATCGATAATCAAAATCTCGATTTTCAATTATCAGAAATGAGATTTGAGAATTCATAGATAAATATACGTATATCGAAAAATCATGAAAATTCATACATATAATACTTATGACCAATACAATGGGTGAAAAATATTTGAAAATTATTTTACCCATAAAATAGTGAAATTGACACAAAGTTCAAAACCATTGAAATTTTTAATATTTTGGCCCTACTTTGTATCAACTTCATCAATGGTGATTGCTATCAAAAGATAGACTTCACCAAGGTTTTCTAAAATAATTTTAAAATGTTTTTGAAAACCTATATTGGATCATATTCCTTAGGCTCAATGTACATGACTTGTACACAAGCTTTCCCAATGATCCACCTTTAGTAAAAGATAAGTTTTAGTTCATCTAGATGCAAAAACTATACATCTTGAACTTAACTCATATCCTAGCATCTCACATGTATCTAGGGTGTATAAAATACACATACGTGTTAATGTGATGTGAGATGTGGATTTTGTTCTCCTAATCTAGGGTTTCATGCATTTTTCTAAGGCAATCCTACTTGATTCCCTTATAAATGGGACTTCAAGTCATTCCATAGTCCTTAAATCAATTTTCATTAATTTAAATGCATGAAGTATGATCATGGCATAAATGATAACATAAGTAAACATGGCCAATGATCATGATGTTATGACATATGATACAATCTAAGCATACATGACATTTAACCTAACCCTAAGCATGATCATGACATTTTAAATGATTAAAAATAGATATGATGTCATGACATGTTATATGACAATCAAAGCATGTCATATAAAAGGTATAGGTATAATAATACCTAAATTTTAATATTAATTGTCATTTGATATAATTAAGTATATTTTACCATATTGTCACTTTTTTCCCTAGTGTGCCAAAAACCCAAAATGGCACACTATGACCTCTAATCCTAAATTGTGTCAATTTAATTAATTTTTTATAATTTCAAAAATGTATTGGAACATTCTAAAATCTTTTAAGATTCAAGATCAAAACACATTTCCAAGGTACCCATAACCTTGAAAATGACCTAGAGTGCCACCTTTGTCATGGTTGAGTTAACTACCCATCCAATCAAGGTTGGCACACTCTAAACCCATCTAGCGTGAATCATTCACACTCTTAGGAACCAAAAACCTATTTGAGCTCCTAGGGTTCACTAGGTATTCCTTAGGGATAATCTCCCTAGATACCTTCCTAATGACCCTTTTAGGCCTGTTAGCCTTGGTCATTTGAGTCTTGTCTAGATTAACTCTGGGGGTAACTCCCCTTGTAACCTTCTTAGTGGTCACCCTAGGTTTCTTAGAAACCCTAGCCACTAGGCACATTCCTTGGTCAACCTTAGGGATGACTACCCTATTGACCTTGATCTTTCTAGACCTAGTTTGTGTTCCATAATCAAATGGAACACTATGATAAGCCACCTTAGGCTTAGGTTTGTGACCTAAACCTTTCTTACCCTTGGTTGACTTTTATCTCTTAGGCCCTAGGTATTGACTTTGAGATCTAGACCCTTGACTTTTACCATTTGACCCTATAATTAAATTTTGCATCTTTGCTAGGGTCTTTTCAAGTTTATCAAGCCTTGACCTCAAGGCTTGGTTTTCTAACTCTAATTGCTCTAATTTTGTGTGCCCATTATTTCTATGATCATTTTTTCCCTTCCTAGGCATGTGTCTAGAATTCTTGAAGTTGAAACCTAGGTGGTCTTCTATTTTCTTGATAGATTCCCTAGGTAAGATTTTTCTAGAGACATTAGTCCCAAGCTTCTCCTTTTTTCAAGGTGAATATTTTTAGCTCCTAGGCAAAAATATTTATTGTTCCTAGCATGCTTTTCATGATAAATAGCAAGTAAATTGAAATTCCTAGCATGCTTTTGTCTATTAACTAAAGAAGAAGCATTATTTAATTTTACCTTAGGGATTGCTTTAGAAGCTCCCCTACTTGTGATGCTCCCCTTTGCCCCTTCTTCTCCCCCTTCGAGCATTGACTCCGGTAGTGTCCCAGTTGCCGACATTTGAAGCAAATCACTTACTCCTTGCTTTTGATTGTTGGGGGATCGGCATCCTTCACCTTTGGTGTCGGTTGAGGCTTCTTGATCTTCTTTGGGCACTTGCTCTTGTAATGCCCACTTTCCCTACACTCAAAGCAAATTATATGTTTTTTATTCAAAACCAAATTGCTTGAGTTACATAGGGTGTTTGTGATGGTCGGAATGGATTCTTCATCTCTCCCGGAGGTGGATGGCTCCTCTTGAGGTTGCTCTGGTGTGGGTGGTCTCTCCTCCCCCTCAATCCTTAAAGTGGAGGCTTCTTCCACTTTTTCTTCTTCTTCCTCTGATCCGGAAGTTGACTCCATCTCAACTTCTGATTCCTCACTTTCACTTGAGGATGAGCCCTCTTCCTCATCTTCCTTATCTTCTTGGATTGAGTAAGGCTCTTCATGAAATTTTGCCAATTTGTTTCATACCTCCTTGGCGTCTTTACAATCCCCTATTTTGATCAAAATATCATTAGGGATTATATTGAGCAAAATACCCATTACCTTATTGTTGATGTTATAGTATCGGAGTTGTTCTTGACTCCAATTCTTCTTCCTTCTTCGTCTTTTGGAGTGTCAAAACCTATTAAGACACTAATCCAATTGTCAAAGTCACACATTAAAAAATGCATCATTCTACCTTTCTAATACGCGAAATCTTCACGGTTGAAGGAAGGCGGAATGTTGATGTCGTCACCCAATCTCTCCATCTTTCCTTCTAGCGTCTTTGCTCCAGGCGATTAGTCCATAGAAGAGCCTCGGGCTCTGATACCAATTGTAGAAGATTTGTGACTGCTAGAGGGGGGTGAATAGCATCGATTCGTTGCGTGATGGAATTCGATTGCGTTCGTCTACAAATCTCATTAGCGCAGCGGAAATAGAAATAATAGCAATAACGAAACAAGATAAATACGCAAACACAAGTATTTAACGTGGTTCGGAACCGAATGATTCCTACTCAACGGATCGAGGTCTAAAGAGCTCTAGTAATGCACACGCAACCACTAATCACAAACAACTCCTTCTCGGAACAATCCGGAGGTGGAGAAACCTCGTACAAGTTATCTTACAACAGTAAGAAATAATACAAGCAAGGTACAATACAAATACAAAAGACAAGTAAAGAAAACTTTACAACACTTTGCTTTTGATTTCTTGAATGCTTGGTTGCTTGACTTACACTTGGAGACCCTGATTTACAGCAACAAATCGCCCCAAAAGCCCTCAAGAAACGCTATTGATTTCCTCCTCCACGAGCTCCCTTTAAAGCTTCTGTCTAGGCTGGAAATCACCGATCAGTCGACTGCTCGGGACCATCAGTCGACTGATGGCACTGTTGTCGTGAGACAACGACTAGATCCACGCTGGAAAAATCCAATGGATCCATCATCAGTCGACTGATAATACCCATCAGTCGATTGATGGAGCCTTCACTCAACTGCTAACCCCAGCAGTCGAGTCTCGACTCCATTCTGTGCCTGATTTCTCGAGCACCAGTCGATTGATCACACGATCTCCGATCGATTGAGCCAATCGATTGCCCACCTCCGCATCACTTGATACTCGATCAAACCCTAGTTGACTCACACCAGTCGACTATCATATGACACCAGTCGACTGACACACCTCAAACATAAGGTTTTAACCTCAAACATGAGGTTTAACCCAAGTATGGTGCCCCCATTCTTGCTAGACCACCCGTAGCCTAGACCTAAGCCTTCTAGCCACCTCCATCAGCCTCACACCTCTCGGATCCCTCCAAGTCATCCATGACTTGTTCATCCATACGCTAGCCTTCAGGTGCTTCCATCGGCTATGTCATGCTAATGATGTCTACACCGTCAAGGCACATTGGACTTACGCTGCCAAGACTCCGCTTGGACTTTACGCCACCAACCATTGGACTTATGCTGCCAAGACTCCCTCTTGGACTTTACGCCGCCAATATCAAACCCCTTGGACTTCTCAAAATGTCAAGACTCAAGCTTGGACTTTCCCTTGTCAATCAATGTTGGACTTTCCATGCCAAGTACTCAAGACTTGAACTTTACCTTGCCAAGACCCATGCTTGGACTTTCCAATAATCACATGGTCAACCCTAGTCAACCATCAAAGTATCCCTCGAGTCAAACTCGAGTCCGGTCAATCATGACCCAGGTCGATTGTTCCAATAATCTCCCCAAAATATTATTAGACATCAATGTCAAACATCAATATCAACTCTCTATGTCAAACATCAAAACATCACTCGAGTCAAACTCGAGTCCGGTCAATCGTGACCTGGGTTGATTGCACCAACAAATGACAACAACCTACTGAGCTCTGTCAATTCGAAAGGAAAACTTACTTAGAAAGAGGTAATTCCTAGTAGAATCAAAAGTTCATCGGGATTACACACGATGATCCTCCCGCAAGATCATAACTAGATATCTTAGGAGCATTAAATTGATAGCATGTTCAACAATGCATAAGTGAAACCGAAATCTTGGAATATTTTAATTAATCAACTTTGAGTCACCCCTTTACTCTCTCCGAGTGACACCATAATTGAGTCATGATCGTCGCCAACCACACTTCTAACTCGTAAGAGATTTACTCCGAACAAGATACGTTCACTGGACACCTAGTACTCGAATCACAATCTCAATGGGATCAATACATAATTTATTATTTGACGATGACCGTGCACTTGCGGGCGTTAAGTGCAAGCGCACGCTTCAAGTCCTTGACAATCTTGGTCGGAGATTTGAGGTCATGCTTGCATGTTGATCATCAAATATCAAAACTTCACTCGAGTCTCACTCGAGTTTGGTCAATCATAACCTGGGTCGATTGCACCAATAAATTACTCATTGTCTAATGAAACAACATCAACCTCATGAGTGACCATCACTCATTGTCTCACTAATCACCTTTTAAACAATCGACGCTTGTTATCTCTTTATCGATAATGAAATTTTTTATATTGAATAAAAACTAAAAATTTTAGATTGTTCATCACCTGATGAGACAACATCCGTCTCATGAGTGACCATCGCTCGCTGTCTCATCGAACACTTCTTGAGCGATCAATGCTCATTGTCTCTTTGTCTATGCTAAAAAAAATTTATTGAACAAAAAATAAAAAATTTAGGTTACATTTTAATAATGAATTCTTCATTTACTATGGAGAAGAAAGGAGATGATATTATAGATAAATTTAGAGTAAAAAAATTAAACAAGTTATAATTAATATTGATGCAGTCAGTTGTTAGCCCTCTTGTGTCGAGTCCTTCGACGATGATATTTTCACTTGATCGCATTAAGATCCTGTACAAAATAATACTGGTCAGAGGGTGTCGGTGCTCTACCAATGTTCTTCCAATGTTTAAGTCATACAGGAATAGAAAATGGAAAAAAATATAAGTTGAATTAGAAAATTTATAATTACCCTTTTTCGTTTACCTATCTTCTCTAATTCTCCATCATTATTGCACATCTTTTCAACTACCATAAACTCATGTACTTCATGGCTTTATCACGTAACTAAATTGCTTGTGTGGATAATTTACTATATGATTCATGCTTGTTTAAATTGTACATTTAATTAATGTTTATTGTTTGCCAGTATAATTTTTCAGTATTCATCATCATGCATTACATTTTTATTTACATTCTCACGTATCAATTAGAACTAAGATAGAGGGGAAAATTATTTTTTAAAGAAGTTTTTAAAAAGATTTTTCAAAATAAAAATGAGATAAAACTTTAAATTTTGAAATTTTTAATTTTTCCCTTTAGAAAGAGTACTACATAATTTGCGTGTGTTGTTCCTTTTAATTGCCGTAATTTCATCCTCCATAACCTTTTGTTTTTCATTTTTATTTTTCGATAACAATTTCAAAAATAGTAAGATCATACAATGCAAAATATAAAAGCATGGATCATCACTTTAATTTGTTTCACGACATAACTTTTTGGCTAATAATTAAGGTTCCAGCAGGAAGAAATTATATTATATTTGAAATAATAAATACTCAAACATTTTGGCTATTAGTTTCACAGAAACTTACAAGAAAGAACATAAACATGAATCTGATCATATTTTTCAGAAAACGAACAAACACCACGAGTTTTATTATATTTCTCCTCCATCTCCACAAATAGAATTTCAGAAATGGAGTACTTATTGAAATTAAATAGTAGGAACATGCATCTACTACCTAATCAATGGATTACAACTTCATATATAAATATTCTGTTATATATCTTGATAAAAATCTGTGTGAGCAAATTGATCGATCAAGCTTCGATCGGTTTAATCACTTCCATAGCTCCAATCTTCTCTTCTCCTTTTAATGCATTAGATTGCCATCTTCTATTGCGAGGTGAGAACATACATCTTGCAGGCATGGCCTGCTACGTCACTGCTCATCTGCCCTCTAAATGGCCCCAAGGTCGATTGCTGAAGATTAAGAACACACAACATTCTGATATATGCTCTAACTCAGAAATCTGGAACAAGAAAATTACTCGTCGGAGACAAGCTTACCGCCCACAGATCACGAGCGGAGGCGACGGAATAGGGCGGAAGCCCGACGTCCGACCAGTTCGCGGTGATCGTCGCCGACGAGACGCCGCGGTTCCAGAGGACCACCGCCACCCTTCCGCCGCTTAATGGCCCTGCCCAAACCTGCACGTGCATAATTTTTTGTTTTTTTTTCAGTTTCATTTAAACAATTAAATATTTAAATATACATATTATTTAATATTTGTTTACCTGTGCGGATCCGCCCGCCACCTTCTTCCCTTGGACTCCCAGGGGATCTGTTTTGCAAAAATCCACAAGGAATTTGAAATTTTACGTCGATCGAGAGAAATTTAACAGAGAAGACCAAAACATTAAAAATATTACAAGTTGAGTACCTTGATTAACTGCGATGACATCTGCGTTGCTCAGAATCTGTAATGCATCGCTGTTCATGTGCCTCACATCGCACCCAATCAACAAAGGCGCCTAAAATTTGGATTTCCATTGCTAAAATGTAATCGACTCGCTCATTTTAATTATTTATTTCTTGGTTTGTAAATCGCTAATTACCTTGACTAATGCCCATATGCTAAAATGAGATCGATACTCTTCCGTCGTCATTCCACCATTGCCAACTTCTAGCATGTCAGGATCTGCACGATTATTCGCAAAGTTTATAAGAACCAATAATATGAATGGCGAAGACAACACTAATGTTTATGATAATAAATAATTGAGGGTGCTTTTTAACAATTTTTGCACTCTCTCTTTTGCTTTTTTTTTTCCATTCAATTTTCTTGACTTTGTAGCTTACCCCTTCGAACTATGAAAATTCAGTTTGGACCTATTTAATTTATTTTGCATCTTCTCATCTTCAAACTATATCCAATTATCCATCTTTTATAAATAAATAAATAATATTTTCTACAATTTTAAATGGACAAAAAAAAAGAAAATGAAAATACCATTCCATCCTCCAGGGCTGGCGTAGGATGCCCACTTGTCGTTCTCATCGGCACGAGATGACATACTAATTAATATTACAAAATTAAAATATAATTGATTAAATTAATTTCTATTAAATTGTTAAAATTCTTTAACTATAATAATAATTAATTAACCTTCCCCAGTTATCATTAATATCCTGAGTCGTCCTCCAACTGTTCCCCCCTATGCTGCTTGCCCAAGTCGCAGGGTCGTCCACACCCCTGTAATTTTTTGTTATTTTCACAGATTTTATTTAAACTTTTTTAAAAACAAATTTATAAAGTGGAAAATAAATAAATGATTTAATCTACCATTCGCAAAGAGAGAAGAAGATATTCCTGCTAGAGTTTTGCAGAGCACTGCTCATCTTTGCATATATGTGTGTAGTACTGTAACTCATTAAATTTATATAAATCAATATGAATACTAATAATAATTGGCTAAGATTAATTAGCTACCTTTCTCTTGGACTCGTGCCAGGGTTATTACAATTGTCATACTTTAAATAATCAATCCCCTAAAATCGAAATAATAATATTAATTATTTAAAAAAAAAAGGAATATGTCTTTAATTCCAGTGAAAATGAATGTAAATTGTTTACTACTGAAATTGTAGATTTTTTTTTGCATACCCAATAAGCAAACGTTTTTGCGTCATGCTCTTCGTATCCAAGTGATTTTGGTATCGTTCTGCTGCATGTTTGTGTCCTGAAATTTACAATAAATCATTAAAAAATCCTCTAACAAAAAAATGTTTTTGATGAATGAATTTTCATTTTATTTACTGACATTCTCCATATTTTCTTATTAAAAGAAAAGATGTATAATTCATAAAAAAAAACATATAACAAATACTATACCCTGCATCACTGTAGATCCCCAGCTTTAACCCTCTTGCATGGACGTAGTCTGCAAGAGCCTTTATACCGGATGGGAATGTTGATCTCTTGGCAACTAAATTTCCCTGATCAGAATTAAAATATATAATGACTCAGATAAATCAATATTTGTATTTTTTTTCAAAAAAAAAAAAGATATATACAATATTTAAAATAATAAATTAGGTAGGAACTAGGAAGTATGATCTACAAGATTTATTTAAAAAAAAACTAAAATATAGAGAGAAAAAAATTCACCTGAAAGTCTCTGTTTGGCTCTCCCCAACAATCATCTGTTTACAAATGCAAAACTTTGTTGATTTATGATTAAATGGAGTTTTCTTATGAATTAGATTAGTAAATAAATAAAAGATTAAGGTGATAATTAGGTCACCTATGTTGACGTAATTGTATCCCAATCTCGCAAGGCCTGTGCTCACCAATGCATCAGCTGCAATGTATTATGCATCATAATTAATCTACAATTATTGCCAAACTATAGATGAAGTTCGTTATAATATGCTTCCACCATTATGATTATAAATAGTTAGCCAGTCACATAGAAGAGCCCATTTTCTTCACAATAATCAAAATTAAGAGGCCATATTTTAAAAAAAATTATTTTTTAAAATAAAATTTCTTCTATTCAATTGATTAAAATTTCTACGTTATAAGCGAGTTTTTTTTCAATTAATATGATTTAATACTTGATTAGTAAGTTGGAATTAATATAAATTAGGCTTAATTAACCCATAGCGGAAGACTTTTTTTCTGTTTTTTCCTTTTTAATCTCAAATGTTAGACATTTTCTATGACCAGCATGGAGCTCATTACGTGCCTTTATCTCACATCCCGAGCATCATAAGTCAACACTTCAAATACGTAAATAAATAAATATCTTATTTCTTCAGCGCGATTCAATAATATTATTGTTCTCTCTCTTCAATTATGTGAGATTTAGATTTCTCATTCAATCTCAAAAATCTTCTTTTATTTTTGATAATCGAATCAAAAGGCATAGATTTTGTAATTTATATTTTTTTATCATTACTGAAAGACTGACAATCAAAATTATTAAGGATGAACATAATGACATTTTGCTATATATAATATTATTGTTCTAATAAAATAAAACTTTGTGTATTTTAATTATTTCCTCCTTAATCATCTCAAGTAGGTACGTTACATATTTGTCACATCATTTTCCCCTAAAATAAAAATAATGACGTTAAATAAACTATGAAAATTTGTTGTTGAGTTTAACATTTTGAAGAGTATTCTAAAAACTGAAGCTAATTTGTTGTACTTAAAAATCAAAATTTTAGAAAAATAAATAAAAATCTTAGGAAAAGGGAAAACAAACAAATTCGTACCAGTTTCTCTTATGAGATTCTCGTTGATGTCGCAGTGGAAATGATTCCAACTATTCCACCTGATTTATTAATTAATTCATCATCTTTTTTATTTTTCATAATATATTATGATCAATTCGAAGTTAATTGATAAATACACGGACCCCATGGGAGGAGTCCTCCCGAGGCCATCGCCCAGTGCTCGGCGACGCCGCCCGTCGGAGGCGGGGGTCATCCAGGAGGCGTCTATGTCGTCAGTCGTTGCCGTCGAAAACAACAGGCCGAAGGAGGAGAGGAAGAGGAGCATAAGATGGCAACACATCATGTTTCCACCCAAAACCAAACCCGCTCAAATTGAAGTCGAAAGACCACTACTGCACAGAGCACCATGCAAATTTGCGTGTCTATATATATAGACTTGACGATGTAGTTGCCATTGGATGGCGACGGTGGGCTCCACGTAATGCTCACAGTGTCAATCTGCCACGTACCCACTCGCTCCGCTCGTTGATATATATCTTTTCTAAAAAAATAAATAAATAAAGTTCTCTACGGACGTCATATCTTTTCTACGATAAGATGAACAAACGACTTGCTAAATTAAAGTTCTCTGTGAACGTCATATCAGCGTGCATGTCTCTTTTAATTTTAATATTCCAAATTTAACCGCGTAGGATTGACCGGTGGATTATCACATGCGTGTCTCCGTGAAAAAAAAAATACTCCATGCCACGGTCTTCGCGTCGCTGTTTGATTGTCTGCATTAGAACGTTCTCCAACTAAAATGAGGCAAACGTCTTGTCATATATATATATATATATATATATATATATATATATATATATAGAGAGAATGTGACTCCCTCTGCGACCCGGGAAGCGATCGGGACTTCATGAGCGGTCGTGATGACGATTTGGGCGGTTAGCGGCCGGAATCGAGCGAGACGGGCCGTGATCGGCGCCGTCCGTCCGGTGCAAAGCGGCCACCATTCCCGCCGGCCGGGCGAATCACGGCGAAATCGGCCGCGAATCGGCGACCGGTCGCGCCGCAGCCGGAATCCCCGCCACGGCCGGCGATGGGTCGCGCCGCATCGGCGCGTAAGTCTTGTTTCCGGCGGTTAGCGCCGTGATCGGCGTATGCCGTAGAACCGGTCATCACTGGACCGCCATGAAGTCGGCGTCGATCGCGCGATCGCCCGTCTGGCGGCCGTGGTGGCGGCGATAAGCGGCGGCGAGACGCGCGGCAGCGGCAAGGCAGTCATGACGGGCGCGTGAGTCGGAGCGGAGAAGAATTCTCTCTCTCTCTCTCTCTATATATATATATATAAAGAAAAAAAATATTATTCTATATATTTTATCGGTGAATATTCATGAGTATCTCGATTATTCATCGTCCGATTGGATGCCCATTATAATTCAATTATTGCATCTTAAGCGATCGGACGATGGATAATAGAGGTATTCATGAATGCTCACGGATGAATTATATATATATATATATATATATATATATAATTCATTTGTGAGTACCTCGATTGTCTATCGTCCAATCGAGTGATCACTATAGTCTAATCCTTGAGCCCTAAGGGATCAGACGATGGATAATGGAGGTGCTCACAGATGAGTTAGATAGGGAATCATTCCTATATATATATATACACGATCAGACGATGATAATGAAGGTGCTCACAGATACTCACGTATGAATTGCGTAGCATAATATTTTTTTCTCTTTATATATATATATATTGAGCGCCTCTTTCTTGCGCATCCATCCGTGATGCATAGTAAATAAAAAATACATAGCGATTTTTCATTGTGCAATTTCTTCCTATAGTCATCGTTCTTCCATCGTTCGATCAGATTTCGATTGTGGTTAAGACGTCGTCGAAGTCTAATCAGATTGCGGTCGAATTCTAACCGTAATTTGATCGCAATCCGACCAAATTACGTCCATCAGTACTGGCGACCGCAATCCGATCGGAATCCGACCATGATCCGGACGACATCGAAGTCTAACCGGATCACGAATGGATTTCAATCGGATTGCGATCAGAACCAGTGGTCGTAGCTGACAACCATAATTCGGTCGGATTTCGATCATAATTCGTTCGGATTCCAATTGCAATCCGGTGGGAGTTCGATCGGTCGAATGGTGGTGGCGAACTCGATAGGTGCAAGGATTGGGTTGTGCTCACCAAAGAAGGAAGTCGCGATCGAAAATACTGTGCATTTCTTATTCACTGTGCAATCGCGATGGACTAACAACGGAGAACGTGTCACGCATGAGTCGCGCACGGATCGACGATTATATATATATATATATATATATATATATATATATATATATAAATTCATTCGTGAGCACATTCATTATCTACTGTCCGATAAAATGAGTATTATAATTCAATCCTTGAATTTTAAAAGATCAGACGATGAATAATAAAGATGTTCATGAATACTTATAGATCTATTGTACAATTAAATTTATTATCTATTCATACAGTTATGCACAGTAGTATAGTATGTATAGTCCACACGCAAGATAAAATATATATATACTCTTCTTTTCCAATGTGTCATAAAATGGGAAGACGAAAAAAAAATGGAGTATAATAGATTATTATTCTTCTAATTCAAGGGGATTAGTTCACACATATATCAACAACGAAAAGTAGTTCTAAAGCCGACTGCAGAGGTACTAGGAGCTTACTTTGGTATAAAATGCATTATCACTATAATTTTTACATAGTGCAGTTTCCCATTTGATGATTAAGATTTTAATTGGACAAAAAAAATGTTTAATAACAGCCGAGCCTTATCTAGTACAAGAGGATTAGTTGATATATTTCCACAATGAGGAACAAAATTATACTAATCTAATGGACAGATTCAAATGGGAGACAATTCAAACACAGTTTTGATATTTTTATGCGATTCAATTAAATCAACTACTTCAGTCCTAAATTCATAACTACCAAGTGTAGTAGTAAAAGTGTCATATGAGTACGATACATATGCAGTTAGAATGGACAATGATCGATTCTTGATATGAGATTTAAAGTTCTCACTTGCATTCAAAAGTCTTTTGTCATTTTTTATCAACGGATCAAGAGACATAGTCCCTGTGATTTATCGCCCTTCATCATCACCGAAGGACTGACGGTGAGGAGTGTTGGAGCAAGCGTAATTGCCTTTGCTAAAAAAAGTATCATATGAATAGCCCGTAGGACTACGGTGCAGTAGTAGGGTATCCATTTCGACTTCCAGATACTCACAATTTGATCTTCAGTCATGGTGCATTTATAAGATTTTCTTCCAAATGGGGTATCAAACTAAAGACGTTGTAGCTACTGAGGCTGCTCACGCGAGCACTTCCTAATTTATTCTGGTGATCGGTGGAGCATATCTCGCCTAGGGATTACTTAATGCCCCGTTAAAGATCCATGAGATAAGACCAACCATCCTCAGGATTAGTCGAGATGAAGACCTAGATACCTATTGCTAGTAAAATAAAAGTGTCATATGAGTAGCACCAAAAGCTACGGTGCAGCAGTAGGGCATCGAGTTCGGCTAACAAGTACTCATGGTTCAATCTTCAGTCATGGTGCATTTATAGAATTTTTCTCCAAATGGGTTGACAAATTAAGGACACTGCATCTGCTGAGGCTGCCCATGTGAGCACTTTCTGATTTACCCTGGTGGTCGATGGAGCATATCTCACCTAGAAGTTATTTAGCGCCCCATTAGAGATCCATGGGGCAGGGTCGACCATCTCCAGGATTAGTTGGGACGAAGACCTGGATACCTGATACTTGTAAAAAAAAAGTGTCATATGAGTAGCTCTAAGGGCTACGGTGCAGCAGTAAGGCATCCAGCTCAACTCCCAGGTACCCATGGTTCGATTCCCAACCATGGTGCATTTGTAAAAATTTTCTCCAAATGGGGTGACAAAACAAGGACACTACAGTTGTCGAGGTTGCCTACACGAGCACGTCCTGATTTATCCTAGCGATCAGTGGAGCATATCTCACCTAGGAGTTACTTGGCATCCTGTTAGAGATCCGTGGGAAAGTATCGACCATTCCCAGGATTAGTCAAGCCGGAGGCCTAGATACTTGGTGCTAGTAAAAAAAAAGTTTAATATGAGTAAAGGTGTACAAAAGTTCGGTTAGACCGAATAAAATCAAAAGTTTAGTTCAGTTTTTTCAGAAATTTATTTTTTTTAATATCAATTTTTTCAGTTCAATTTTGATTTTGGAGATAAGACAATCTATTAACCCGATTAAACCAAACTGAAGTACATCAGTCGATTGATATTTCCTATCAATCGACTGATATTTTATTGAAATTTTGAATGAAAAAGATGACGGAAGGATGAAGAAGACCCTCATATAGAGGAGTTTAGTCCAACATTGGTAGATGAGGGACAACTTGGTTGATTTATATTGAATCATAACATATTTGACTGTGAACATGAATGAGTGAGAGGCACTCTCTCACGTGTGTGCCCGCAAGGGGGGAGGGGGGGGGGTGCAAATCCAGGGCTCAGATTACACTAAACTCAGGTGACTCATGTACGAGCGCCACCTGCATGCATCAAATGTCAGATCGGCTAGGTAAAATGTGTCCAAATGAATCAGCCTGTGTTTTGTCATCCAAATCCTTTTTTAGTTGTGTAATGTATGCTTTAAATCACCAACATGAAACGGTCGGTGATTAATGGCATGATAAATAGCTCGAGCAAAACGATTGATATGCGGCTGCCATTTCAAATCGAACCATTTATTCTACCATTAATCAGAGTTACGCTACACATGCTATAAGGAGGCAACAACTTGAGAAATGAGAAGCTCTTCACGAGATCATCCCTCTTCCCCCATTTGTGAAAGCCTTCAGGTGTATGATTAGTTCACCATGAACAACCCATGCTTGGTTGTATTCTCGGTTATGTCATGGTATCCTGAGAAACATACATCCATCGACCCTCGAAAGCACTGCTGGAAAGGACGAATCTGTTTTAAGGCAAATGTGTCAAACATAGACTTCGACACTCTGCCTAGCAGTTCAAGTAACCTATTTACGCCTTCTTGAGCACCAATTTTTGGAGCACCTTCCCGAGCACCAACTTTCAGAGTGCCTTCTCGAGTAACTTTCGGAGTGCCTTCCAGAGCTTCTTTTAGAGGACCACCAGCTTTTGCCTTCCCAAGTAGCTTGCTTCCTGAGCACCTACTTCTCGAGCACCTACTTCTTGAGCACCTGCATCTCGAGCACCTCTCGACCTTAGTGCTTCCCGAGTTCATGCGTCCCAAGCACCTCTCGTTGCTTCCTGAGCACCTACTACCTACTGCTCCTTGAGTTCCTACGTCCAGAGCACCAGAGCTTCTGCATCCTGAGTTTTTTTGCATCCCGAGTACTAGAGCTCCTACATCCATATACTAGTTCCCTAGTGGTACATCCTGAGCACCAGCTTCTCAAGCACCTTCCTTCTCGACATTGTAGTCTACTTCCTGACCAGGAGGTGTGTCTACCTAGAAGAAGAAGGGGAAGGTAGTCGTCACAACAGAGAAGTCCAAATTTAATCGAACTCTTCCCTATATCTCCAGCAAGAATGTTGGTAACATTCTTAAAACAGATTCTAATATATTGTGATGACTATAAAACAAGTTGAGATAACAGTAGCAGAGTATACTTCTAGTGATTTCCCCCTCTGTAATGATTGGGATTGTCCCAATCAATCATGGGAAAAAGATAGAAATGTTTCATTAGTTTGAACTTCAAGCGATGGCATCAGAAAATATTTTTCTATTTAACCATGCTTAATCCGTCTTGGTTCTTAACTAAAGAACCTCCAGAGGTACTTGAGGGTATGAGTGATGGCTAAATATTCAATGTTGTGGAGGCATGAAACCACTCGGAGTTTCTTTACAGAAACTACATTCTCAACTTCTTGGCTGATGTGTTGTACAATGTGTAGTGCACAAAGAAATCGATTAAGGAATTGTAGAAATCCTTAGACCGAAAATACAGAACAGATGATGTTGGGGTCAAAAAGTTTGTTGTTAGTAGATTTTCGGACTATAAAATGGTCTACTCCAAGACGATGATCAGTTAAGTTGAAGATGTTGGAGATCGGTGGCCCGACTAGAAGGAGGGGTTGAATAGCCTTTCGATGGTCGATGGAACTCGATCGTGTTTGTGAGCTTGTCTACAATTCTTGTTAGTGCAGCAGAAATAATGATAACAATAATAAAACACAACAAGCACTCACAATACACAATCGATATAACGTGGTTCAGAACCTTAGGGTTCCTACTCCACGGAGCGAGCTCAACGAGCTCTAGGGATGCACACACCACTACTAAATCTCCTTCTTGACAACATATCGGAGGTGGAGAAACCTCGTATAAAAAATTATAGTAGTAATACAAAAATGTACAAGCAAATAGAAGACAATAATGAAACACAAGTAAAGAACACTTTACAAAAATTGCTTTGAACTCTTGCTTGTTGCTTTGGTTTTCTCTTGAAGGTCTAGAATGCAGCAACAATTCCCCTTCAAAATCTCCCCAAAAGTTTCTGCAAAATCCTCCAACTTGAGCTCCTTTTATAACCTATATCGAGCTGATTTTGTGCCCATCAGTCGATTGCCATAAGGCCCCAGTCAACTGCTCCTATAGTCGTTATCTCACAACGGCTCAATCAACGCTGAAAACACTCCAACGGATACATTGGCAGTCGACTGCTATTACCATTAGTCGACTACCAATCTCATAGCCGACTGATTAGTCAGCTACTGAGAGTTTTGTGCTCGTGACCAAAACCATCGATCCTCTTTGTTCCAATCGCCATAAATGCCGCCGATCAGCGGCATTAAATACTAGTCAACTACTACACCCATCCATGAGGTTTAACCCAGTAGACCACCCTTAGCCTAGACTTAAGCCTTCTAGCCATCTCTACTGACCTCACGCCTCTCGGATCCCTCCAAGTCCTTCATGACTTATTCATCCATATGCTAGCCTTCAGGTCCTTCCCTCAGCTATTGTCATGCTACCCGGGTCTATACTGCCAAGGCTACACACTTGGACTTTTCATGCCAACTCTATGTTGGACTTCCCAATGCCAACTCCATGTTGGACATTCCATGCCAAGGACACACTTGGACTTCCCATACCAACTCCAAGTTGGACTTTCCATGCCAAGGCTATACACTTGGACTTCCCTTGCCAACTCCATTTTGGACTTTCCAATTGCCAAGTCTTGTGCTTGGACTTTCACCGCCAAGGCTACACACTTGGACTTACGTGGCTAAGGCTACACACTTGGACTTTCCATGACAATTTCATTGTCATACATTTTGTCAAACATTAAAATATCGCTCGAGTCAAACTCGAGTCTGGTTAATCGTGACTTGGGTCGATTGTGTTGGTGCAGGGGCACTAGATAATCGAACATTGATTTTGATGATGACAAAGATTCAAAGTTAAGCTATTTTGTTATCTCATGTGATATGTTAAGTGTGCAGAAAGTGTTTAAGCTAAGCCAAAGGTCGAACGACACCCGAAGAATCTCAAGTCGAGAAACCATGGTGGTTGGGCGACACTAGGTGTAAAATACGGCGAAAAAAAAATCATATGGTTAGGAGTTAGTTACATCTAACCTAACTTGAGAAATTTTAATAGTTTAATTAACCTAGATTTAATTGAATCTATCTAGTGTTAATGGCTTATTGGATCCAATCCGTTAAGCAAACTCAACCCGATCTGTTTCCCCTTCGTAACGCAAGCCGCACTTATCTCCTCCATTTCACCGATCGCCGACTTTATTTACTCCCGTGCATTTTTCCTAGCCACAGCGAGTCTTCCTTCCTCGACGCATTTCCTCACCTCCTCATCGCCGACGTTCCCTCTCTTCCTCACCGAGCTCTTCCATTCTTCTTCACGGATCGAGTCTCGCGACCCCTCAGCGTGATCCCCTTTTTCTCCGCTTGCGACCTCGTCGACTCCTGCTACACCAGAGCTTGCCGGCTTCGCTGCGCGAGTGGACGGTGGCGAACAACATTTCCTCACCGGCGCTCGCGGACAAACCAGAGCAACTAGGGTGCTTGTGGTTGGAGGCGTGGGTCGACGACAGTGTCACTTGCTTCCGATTTCACGCTGTCGAAGGTGGGTTTGATCCGATCGATCGCAACCGGAGAAAGGTAAGATGTAGATTTTTCTTACAGTGGACGAGATTTTAGAGTTATGAGGATTTGTCTGGACTAAGCTCGAATCTTGATTTGGGCAGTGGCTGTTTCCGGCCGACTGGGGATTTTGGAGGATTGTTTGGCCGGTGAAGCTCTATTATCGGTAAACTTAGTTTTTCCTTAGGTTACTCTGAGGTTCTTTTCCTTGGCTGACACCCTTGCAAAATTGGAGCAGGGACTTTGTATCGGCAGACTGAGGATTGGGAAGGTTGTTTTGCCGGTGGAGGTTTCAAACTATAGGTAAGCATGAAACTCTTCCCTATTCAATCCAGTTAGATTAGTCATACTATGATGTAAATGTGTTTCCTGCCGTGAGTATTGAACGATAGGAGTTGTGGTAGTATGGTAGTGGCTGAATGAGTTAGGTAAGGGTTGATTTGAATGTGTTAGGGATATATAATAGGATTACTGCAATGGGCTAAATTACTGGATTTTATAGCTTCAATTTAGGGTATTAATTAATTATTCTTAATGATCTATTTGAATTGGAGTTGATGAGGATTAGAGGTGTTGTCGGGTTGTGTCCTACTGCATTGATGAGCTGTATCTGAGAGCTCAACTTTGTCGAAATGACAATTTATGGATTGGGCAAGACCTGGGTTGAATTAATAGTAAGGGTTGGTCAGTGGTGAGGTTTTGTTGGGTGTTTGACCGGCTGTGAAGTAGTAGCTTTGTTTGGGATATGAATAGAGATTTGTAGCGGTGTGAATATGGGTTAGATTTATACTTAATTTGTGGGTGATCCTGTTACACCAAATTAAGTATAAAAAGATTAAATCTACATGAGATTGATTTGGTTGAATGGGTATGGAGTTGGATGAGTAGGTTAGCACTTTTGCTAATTGAAACGGTGGGTTAAATTAAATAGTCAAGCTTGACTATTTGAGCTTCTAATTCGTATTCGATAAAGGGACGCGAATATAGAAACGATAGAATAGTAAATTATATATCTATTGTCGTATGCTTGAACATAACCACAATATTTGAAATGTGCAGGACGTGGATACGAGATAGGTCCGCGGCCGTGAGGACTTCATTACTACGAGCATATACAGCAGGTGGGTAATCCCTACCCTAGTCAGGTAGTTAATGCATACAGATTTAGATGCGTGATCATCTTATATAATCATGTTACCTTGACCCTGTTCTATTTATCTTATGCTTGATACTTTATCCGTTGGCTATTAACTCCATTGCTGCTATCATGTTTATTTTACCATGATTAGGAGTTATACATATAGATGATGTAAATAACTTAGAATTTGTTTAAGGTAAGTACAAGTAGTAAAGTCTGGATGACAACCTGATTGTAAATTGGGCAAAAAGGTCATCCGTAGGTAGATAATGTCTTGAACCTAGGGCTAATTCTAATAACCGTAGATTGCATGTTTACTATCGACCATACATTATGTAAACGGTCAGGTGAATGATATTTAGGGTGTCACTATGGACCGGTGGTCCTAGCCTGATACGATCAGTTTGAGTACGACTCTCTACAGGATAGAGAGTGCGTTGATCTGGTTAGTAATACTCCCCATAGAATAGAGAGTCTATGGTGGATGTCTGTAGGTGAGACATTGCATTCATGTCATTTGCATGCACGCTGGCGACGAGGTCTCCCTTGTGGTTGAGAGTGTCGCCAGTCATCCTGTCTCCACGGTTATTCATAGGAGGAGTAACCGGTGTGAGGACAGAGCATTGTGGTGCCGCACTCTATCACTATAGACGGTGATGGATTTGCGTGCTGTAGTCCTGCGTGTGTGGCACTCGACCACTCATGGGTAGTGACTGTCGGAGTGGCCAACAGCAGGGACCCCCATCGTGTAGCTTGCTTTTTACGCTTATATGCTACTCGATCATACTGCCCACTTGGCCACTCGAGAGCAGTGGTTGGTGTTGAGTTGGGACAGTTGTCATGCTCGAGCCACCGAGGCCACACTGGGGTCGTGGTAGCTTTAGGGTGAGCCGACATGACCATGCATGCTGCATTGCCGACTTATGACATTTTTGCATATTACCATATATATACATATATGCATGTATATATATATATATATATGGATGATTGTGATTAGCATACATATATAGATGCAGTATATATATATATGCTTATTGTGATGCTGCATTTGTATGTACTATGCTTGTTGCATTTGTTTGTACATATTCATACATGTTATTACATTTTCTATATGGTAGTAGGCCAGCACTTGTATATTTGTTAGTTATTCACTGTGATACCCTTGACCCATATCAGGATGTAGTAAGAGTTAGTTATATTCTTTATACCATATGTTGTGAATATGTGCTCAGGTTGGATAGGTGTAGTGTAGCAGACGTTCAGGTATGTCTGCATTTCATATTGACTTTTGGTTAGAAGGTATATACATGGATATGTTATCATGCTAGTGATACTTGTAGATTTTCTGTCGAAATACATGTGATATTAATATACATGTTTATCTATTACCTACTGAGTTTTACTCACCACCCCAACGGACCCTGGGTTTTTCTATCGCCCAGGTAACAGGTTGAAGTCTTCGTGACGGCTTGGAGCTGCACCGGCGATCCATCCCATCTCCACGTTTTGAGTCTCCCGAGGATTTGTGTTTGTGTTATGGATTTTTCTCTATGTTATGGACTCTAGTTTATGTATGGACTTCGTCTTTATGTTGTGGACGTTATTTTGTGTTGATGTTTTATGTACGGTTTTAGTACTGTGGTCTTGTCAGGTGGTGTACACCTGTATATTTTGTTAGGGCAATCTCTTGCCACGATAAAGTTTTGATGTATGTGGCAAAGGGTTTAAGTTAGGTTGGTATTGTTATTTGATATGTGCGTTGGAGTCTTGCAGGACTTAGTAATTCGCACATGGAGCCTTGGCGGGTTCACCCTCACAACCTCGGTCCTTGAGTCGGTGAAGGATGACTTTGCGTAAGCCGTGTGCTTGGAGCATCCGAGGGACCGCCGGACGAGATGACTTGAAGTGAAGCCAAGGAAGCAGACTTCGGAGGCAAGAGAAGCGAAGGAGCATTGCAGAGCCGTGCGCCTGATGCTACCGAGGGACGTGGTCGCGAACGAAGAGAGCTTCGGCGAGGGACTTCGAGTGAGATGAGAGAATGAGTGAAATGTAAGTAGCTCATTAGGTGAACTTGGCCGAATGGCTGAGTGTCGGAGACCTGACCGCAAGGGTTAAGGTTTACCCGACTGCCGAAAGCTCAAACTTATGTTAAGTTTGAGTTTCACCGGCACCGATCCGCCATGTAATGGCGGTCGGCTACTCTACGAGTCAAGTGTGTTCGGTATCAATGATGGGTTTATGCCCTGCGATCATTGCCCGGAGGATGTCGCGAGCAGCGCTCGTGGCCGTGGGCGATCACGACTACGGAGCGGCTCGATCGGCCCGGTGAGGTCCATCATCGACTCCCAAGTGTTGTTGGACTACAGCGGTCGAGGATCCGGCGTGTTGAGGCCGTTGTAGTGTGATCAGTGGCGGCCAATGGGAAGAAATCAGCCATCTCTATAAAAAAGAGGGTGTGAGCCTTTGAGAGGCTAATGCTTATGCTCTAAGTGATCTTCCTAGTGCCCCACAAGCTTTAAACTCTTCTTACTTGTCTTTACTTCAATCTTATTGTAAGAAGAGTGATCTTGGTTGTAAAGGTTACCTCCACCTAGCTTGGTGCAAAGGAGAGACCATTAGTGGATTGGTTTTGACGGAGTGATTCACCGAGGACGAATCGGGGACCGTGGATTAGCGGCGCAGCCGTGAACCACATTACACCATCTTGTTAGCGTTTGATTTCTTGTATTTTTATTTTCTTGTCTTGTTTTATTGTTTCCGTTGTGCTAATCTCTTTGTAGATGAGCAAATACCGACATACATCATAAGAGGGCTATTCATCCCCCTCTAGCCGGCCGTATCGATCCCCAAAAAGTGGTATCAGAGCCAAGGAAAGCTTGTCGAGGACTAACCGCCACAACAAGCAACATTCAAAATGGCCGGCTCAAACATCCACCCACCGAAGTTCGACGGCGAATTCTCTTGGTGGAGGAAGCGAATGGAGGTATTCTTCGAAACCGACTTTGAAATCTTTTTAATAATGGAAAATGGTTTCGAGTTGCCTAGGAACGAAAATGGGGATGTTAGTAATATATGAGAGATGTCCTAAGGCAATCGCCTTATGTATGAACCATTTATATGATAAATGAAGATTCACTATTTGAGTATACATGTTTTATGTATTTGATTGGATCTTAAACTCATTTACTGAATGTCCATGATACGATTCACAGCATGAGAGAATTTGTGATTGGATCACAACTAGTGAGTATCTCTACATGTGTAATTGTGATGTATCGGAATTATCCCTAGTCGATGAATTGATGGATTTGGACACCATCAATTCTGTCGAGACTAGAACGAGGTATACTCCTTGGTGTATCCAAGCAGCTGATTCTCACTGGTTGGAGACATAGTGATGTCCGGAGTTAATCGTGGATGCTAGTTATGGTAACTAGTTCATTGGAGTGACCAGCCGTAAGACTTCATATGGTTCTCTGCATATATAGATATGTCAATGAAGTTCTTACTGTGGCTTAAGTGCGATGTTCCTTTGACTTGCGGTATTCAAGTCATCTTGATCATGGAGACTTATGCTTTGACATCTTAAGCAAACATCTCTAAGGAGATGTGGACCGGATGATTGGGTATAAGTCGAGTGATCGAAGGTGTTTGAATAGCCTATAAAGGATTCACCACTCCTTGCGAGGAGATGTATACCCATGGCCTCTCGTCGGATTGTTACTAAAGTCTTTGGCCAAAGCATTACATGTTTAGAGTAAAGTACTCTTCGATACATGTGCAAGAATAACTAGAATCCAGTAGGATGAGGAAATGATACTTGGGCTAGGTGTGGCGTAGTCACTAGTGGGGGGGACACAATAGACCATGTCCTGAACCAAGTGGGTATAAGATGAGTGAAGGGAATGGGGCACGATTCATTCGAAGCCTCAAGGATTTCAGAAATAGTTCTGGATCAACCGTTGATTTTTTCGGTTAATTGGGGATCATGATGTACTACTAGGTGCCACTCATGATCGTTCTATAATTAATGGTTAATTATAGATGGCCAACATAAACCGAGAACCTATTTGGTCACACGCACAACGAGCGTAATCCAAAGGATTTAAAACGAGCTTGAGAATGAGATTCTCAGACCGAGAGAAACTAGATTTGGTTGGACCAAACATAAAGCGAGCATGAAATCATTTCAGTCGCAATGGAAGCGTGGATGGGCCGTGTCTTATGAAGACATAATGGATGAACCAAAATGGTTTGGTTCTAATCCAATGGAGGAGAATAAACCAAAGGGTTTGGTGTATTTTAAACGAATGAACCAAAAGTTGGTTCGGTTCGTTTTAACTTAAAATAAACCATCATGGTTTGGTTTATTTTAACTTATCTTAATGGAGCGGGTTAACGGGCCTAATGGTTATGATCCAATAACCATTAAGAGAATTAGTTCTCTATAAAAGAGGGCTTAATGGATAATTAAGCCCTAATCCAAACCCTAGTTGGAGTTGCCGCCCAACCTAGTTGTGCCGCCCAACCTAGGTGTGCCGCCCAACTCCATTGCCGCCCAACCCTTGTGCCGCCGTCCAGCTCCTTGCCGGCGTCCAAGCTTCAGCCGGTGAACCCTCCGGCGACCCTCCGGTGATCTTCCTAGGCCTCGGTGAAAAGGTGAGCACTTGGCTTCCTTGTTTTTGGCCGGCGCCTACTCCTCCACCAAGCTGTCCAGTTTTCTGGACAGCTTCTTCTCCTCTCGTCGGAGCGTCGTTTGGACGACGGTTAGAGCTCCGACAGAGGATAACTTACCGGGGATTCGATCTCCGGTAATCCTCTGAGGTGGAGGACGAAGGATTCGTCAATCGGTTGACGAATACCTCTCCGGAGAAGCGAGTTTTGAGGACTCGTTTTAGATCCGAATTTGGATTCGGATCGTGATCATCTCTCGATCACGTCGTCTTCAACACGAGGCTAGTAACCCATACGAAGACGAAGCTCGTGGCTTAGCGAAGTCATCCCGAGGAACTCGGCGTGGATACGGATAGAGACGATTCTAGCGAGGATCGTTCCGGTTGATGCCGTTCCCGCTACACGTCATACGAAAGGTATAACGTAGATAAATTTCCTTTTATTGCAAATTTAAATTTACGGTTATGTCTACACTTGTTGTAATATGCATGCGTGTGTTGTGTGTGTTGTAATAAATAGGAGTATTTATTATTTTATTGCTTCCGCTGTATTCATGTTTACGAAACATGATCGAACACACACACACCGCGGTGCCGGAAACCCAACAGTGGTATCAGAGCCCAGGTTGTGTTTCGACATAATCGTAAAAATGGTTTTGCGATAGTCATAATGTATTTCTGGAAATTTTCTAATTTTGGAAATTTAGAAGTATTTATGGAAATTTTTTAATTTTGGAAAGTCTAGAAGTATTTATGGAAATCTTCCACTTTTGGAAAGTTGGAAGTATTTATGGAAATTGATATTTTCCATAAATAAAATATTTGATTAGATTCTGGAAATTTTTTTCCTAATTTAATCATGATTTGATTTGGGAAATCAAATCTTAAAATATTTTATTTCCATAAGTAGTTTCAATGATTTAGGAAATTGGTTTCCTAAATAGATTTTCCTTAATCAAATAATTCCATGAATAAAATATGTGATTAGATTTGGAAATTTGTTTCCTAATTTAATTATGATTTGATTTGGAGAATCAAATTTTAAACATATTTTATTTCCATAAATAGTTATGACATATAAGGAAATATATACATGACATAATTGTATGCCATGTAATTGCATTAGATGCATAACATTATGCCATGCGTGTCGTGACATGTAGATGTATGCCATGTATGCCATGCCATGTAGATAATAGTTATTTGCATGCAAAGAGGATGAGACATAAAAACCCTTAAACAATATTAAAGCCTACACCTTCCATTAATATGGTTAGAACCAGAGTTCCGTTTCTTGTTTGGGTTGTTGGACTCTCTCCAAGCCCGGCTCGAACCCGAACATGTTCAAACCATGGAATAGTTTAATACTAATATGGTAAGAGTCGAGGTCAATCGTTAGCTTTGGTTGTTGGACTCTCTCCAAGCTGGGCTAATTGGTTGAATGCGCTCTAACCATATTAAAACTATTTCCGATTAATGGGTTGACTTTAACCGAGCATCGGCTTGTTGGACTCTCTCCAAGGTCGATGTAAAGGAGGTGAAGTTGGGTGCTATGCATATGATGCATACTTGTTAATGTGTTAACAACCCGATGTATGTGTGAACATTCAATTAGTTGATAGCACATTGTGATAGTTGCATATACGTGATATGCAATCGGTATAATTGATACCTACCGTCGTAGTTATGAATGGCTTGTTGGACTCTCTCCAAGGTTGTTCATAACTATGATGGATATTAGCCCATTCGGAGATGGACCTACGATCTCCCGAAGTGATTTTGGGGTTTTTGAAATTCGAAAAATGAATGGGATTTATAAATGTATATTGATGCATTTTAAAAATCATTTTCTCATATATGCTCGTTTTGTATTTCTAGGTCAATAAATTGATCATGACGTCTTTGAATTTGCGCACTATTTTGGATTCGAACAAAGTAGGGCCTAACTTCGATCGCTTAGAAACACGAGAATTTTCTCAAGGCGTAAAAGCTTGCATATGTCCTTGAAGAGCCTCTTCCGATCGTCTAAGGACGATGCAACCTGTGCCAAATGTTGGTCTATCGAAGCATGTGGCGGTCTAGTGGCGAGTTGCATCATGCTAGCGGCGATGGTACATGAGTGGATGCTAATACTATGGTCTTCCATCTTCATGAGTTGTTCGATGAGCAAGCGAGATCCGAAAGGTTCGAGGTCTCTAGGCTCCTCTTCACCACGAAGATGCAAGAAGGTTCATCTGTAGTGCAGTTTGTGCTAAAGATGAACGGGTACATCGAGCGGCTAGCTACCCTCGGTTTTATGATGGATCATGAGTTAAGTATTGACTTAATTCTGCATTGTTTGCCCAAGAGTTTCTCGTAATTTGTGATGAACTATTGGATGAACAAATTGGAATCCACCATTCCCGAGCTCCTCAATATGCTGAAGACTGTGGAGCCTTCTGTGAAGCATGAGGAGAAGGCGGTTCTGTTAGTTGATTCCTCAAAGAAGGGTTCTAAGAGGAAGGCAAAAGAACAGAAGAAAGGAAAGAACAAAAAGGCAAAGAAGGCGGAACCAGCGCAAAAGGGCACTTGCCATCACTGTGGCAAAGAAGGCCACTGGCGAAGAAACTGTAAGATTTATCTTGAGTCCATGAAGAAGAAGAAGGCATCCGATGCCCAATCCTCTTCAGGTATCTTCGTTATTGATTGTCATTCTATTTCCTCAGACACTTGGGTATTTGATACTTGGTGTGCCTTACATATATGTAATGACATACATGAGCTAAGGAATAGAAGAAGACTCGTCAAGGGAGAGTCAAATTTACGTGTTGGGAATGGAGCAACGGTTGCTGCACTCGCCATCGGAACATATTTGTTAGAACTCCCTGTAGGACTTGTCTCAGAACTGGACAATTGCTTTTATGTTCCTTCGTTGATAAAGAACATCATTTCTATTTCTTGTTTAAATAGAAATGGGTGCCATTTGACTTTTAGTAACAATTGTTGTTACATAACTTTGAATGGAGTTCTTTAAGAAACTGGAACTTTAAGCAATGGTGTTTATACGTTGGACGTATCCAGTGATATTTTCAATATCGAAGCGAGCAATAAGCGTGCTCGAAAGGATAATCAAATAGACTCCTATATGTGGCATTGTCGTCTTGGCCATATAAGCAAGAAACGCATGTCCGAATTACACCGATGTGGAATTCTGGAATCGTTTGAATTGGATTCATACGATACATGCGAATCATGCTTAAAAGGCAAGATGACTAAGTTACCTTTTACTGGAAAAGGTGAACGAGTGGGAGAGTTACTAGGACTAATACATACTGATGTATGTGGACCTATGTCAACTCAAGCATTAGGAGGCTATAACTACTTCATTACCTTCACCGATGATCACTCACGGTTTGGGTATGTGTTCTTGATGAAACACAAGTCTGAAGCCTTTGAAAGGTTCAAAGAATTCAGAAATGAAGTAGAGAAACAACATGACAAGAGTATTAAAATACTTCGATCGGATCGAGGTGGTGAATACTTAAGTCAAGAGTTTCTTGATTATCTAAGAGACAATGGTATATTATCTCAATGGACTCCGCCCTATACACCACAGCATAATGGTGTATCTGAGAGGCGTAACCGGACCTTGTTGGACATGGTCAGGTCAATGATGAATCATGCAACTCTTCCCAAGTCCTTTTGGGGCTATGCACTTCAGACAGCTGTTTACTTGTTAAACAGAATACCTACCAAGGTAGTCTCAACTACTCCATATGAGATATTGAATAGTAAGAAACCTCATGTATCTTACTTGAAGATATGGGATTGTCCTGCTTATGTGAAGCGGACAGTATCAGACAAATTGGATGCTAAGTCTGATAAATGTCTATTTATTGGATACCCTAAGGAAACAAGGGGTTACCAATTCTATCATCCTGTGGAACAAAAGGTGTTTGTTTCAAAGCATGCTGTGTTTCTAGAGAAAGAGTTTCTCTTGCAAGAAAATAGTGGGAGTGTCGTCGAGCTTGAGGAGGCTCGAGAGACTCAAATAGACATTGATGAGATACCTGGTGAAGCACAACAGCCGACAACTCATAGTGATGAGCAATCGGCTGGACCTATTGTAACACCACATCTTCATAGATCTGATAGAACACGCAATATTCCTGAGAGATATGGATTTCTCGTAAGCGAATCGAACGACGTGTTACTCATTGATGATGAGGAGCCTACCAGTTATGAAGAAGTGCTGACAAGTTCAGAAAGGGATAAGTGGCTTGGTGCCATAAAATCGGAAATGGATTCCATGTATGAAAACCAAGTTTGGAACTTGGTTGACCCACCTGAAGGGATAAAGCCTATAGGGTGCAAGTGGGTTTTCAAGAAGAAAACCGACATGGATGGTAATGTGATTACCTATAAGGCTAGAATGGTGGCGAAAGGATATCGTCAAAAACAAGGTGTTGATTATGACGAAACCTATTCGCCTGTAGCTATGCTTAAATCCATTCGGATGCTCCTGGCCATAGCGGCTCATTATGATTATGAGATATGGCAGATGGATGTGAAAACAACTTTCCTTAATGGAAACCTGCTCGAGGACGTGTATATGATACAACCTGAGGGTTTCACATCGGTTGATAAAACCAAGGTATGCAAATTGTGACGATCCATATATGGATTGAAGCAAGCATCCAGGAGCTGGAATATCCGTTTTGATGAGACAATCAAAAAGTTTGATTTCTCACAAAATCCAAACGAACCTTGTGTGTACAAGAAGGTTAGTGGGAGTGCAGTCGTATTCCTAGTATTGTATGTCGATGACATACTACTTATAGGGAACGATATTTCAATCTTACAGTCAGTGAAGGTTTGGTTATCCAAGACATTCTCCATGAAAGACCTGGGAGAAGCAACCTACATCCTCGGGATTAAGATCTATAGAGATAGATCGAAACGGTTGCTTGGTCTTTCGCAGTCTACATATATAGACCGAGTGCTAAAGAGGTTTAGCATGTCGGAATCCAAGAAAGGTTTCCTACCCATCAGGCATGGGTACACCTTTCGAAGTCTATGTGTCCGCGCACAGAAGACGAGAGGATTTGCATGAGTAAGATTCCCTATGCATCCGCAATAGGATCTATCATGTATGCTATGTTATGTACGAGGCCCGATGTATCATATGCTCTGAGTGTCACGAGCAGATACTAGTCCGATCCAGGAATGGATCATTGGGCGGCTGTTAAGACGATCCTTAAGTACTTGAGAAGAACTAAGGATGTGTTCCTAATATATGGAGAAGGGGACATGGTGATACGCGGGTATACGGATGCGGCTTCCGACAGAGACAAGGATGATTCCAGTGTCTCACCGATACGTGTTCACCTTGAATGGGGGCGCAGTGAGTTGGAAAAGTTCCAAACAAGAGACTGTAGCGGATTCTACCACTGAGGCAGAATACATTGCAGCTTCGGAAGCAGCAAAGGAAGCGGTTTGGATCAAAAAGTTCATTCATGAACTTGGTGTGATTCCGGCCATTGTTGAAGCAATACCGGTCTCATCATGCGACAACAATGGAGCAATTGCCTGACGAAAGAGCCAAGGTCTCATCGGATCCAAACATGTGCTTGCCACGCTATCATCTTATCAGAGAGATCATCAGTAGGAATGAAATACAAATCGAGAAAATTCCCACTGAAAGGAACTTAGCGGATCCTTTGACTAAGGCATTACCTCAAAGTAAGTTTGAGGGTCATGTTCGAGCTTATGGTATTGGATACCATAGCGATTGACATTAGGCCAAGTGGGAGTCTGTTAGTAATATATGAGAGATGTCCTAAGGCAATCGCCTTATGTATGAACCATTTATATGATAAATGAAGATTCACTATTTGAGTATACATGTTTCATGTATTTGATTGGATCTTAAACTCATTTATTGAATGTCCACGATCGATTCACGGCATGAGAGAATTTGTGATTGGATCACAACTAGTGAGTATCTCTACATGTGTAATTGTGATGTATCGGAATTATCCTAGTCGATGAATTGATGGATTTGGACACCATCAATTACTCGAGATAAACACCTTGGTGTATCCAAGCAGCTGATTCTCACTGGCTGGAGACATAGTGATGTCCGGAGTTAATCGTGGATGCTAGTTATGGTAACTAGTTCATTGGAGTGACTAGCCGTAAGACTTCATATGGTTCTCTGCATATATAGATATGTCAATGAAGTTTTTACTGTGGCTTAAGTGCGATGTTCCTTTGACTTGCGGTATTCAAGTCATCTTGATTATGGAGACTTATGCTTTGACATCTTAAGCAAACATCTCTAAGGAGATGTGGACCCGGGATGATTGGGTATAAGTCAAAGTGATCGAAGGTGTTTGAATAGCCTATAAAGGATTCACCACTCCTTGCGAGGAGATGTATACCCATGGCCTCTCGTCGGATTGTTACTAAAGTCTTTGGCCAAAGCATTACATGTTTAGAGTAAAGTACTCTTCGATACATGTGCAAGAACTAGAATCAGTAGGATGAGGAAATGATACTTGGGCTAGGTGTGACGTAGTCGACCTAGTGGGGACACAATAGACCATGTCCGAACCAAGTGGGTATAAGATGAGTGAAGGAATGGGGAACGATTCATTCGAAGCTCTTGAAGGGTTTGAAATAGTTACGGATCAACCGTTGATCTTTTCGGTTAATTGGGGATCATGATGTACTACTAGGTGCCACTCATGATCGTTCTATAATTAATGGTTAATTATAGGCGGCCAACATAAACCGAGAACCTATTTGGTCACACGCCAGCGTAATCCAAAGGATTTAAAAGCGAGCTTGAGAATGGGATTCTCGCCAGAGAAACTAGGTTTGGTTGGACAAACATAAGCGAGCATGAAATCATTTGACATGCAATGGAAGCGTGGATGGGCCGTGTCTTATGAAGACATAATGGATGAACCAAAATGGTTTGGTTCTAATCCAATGGAGGAGAATAAACCAAAGGGTTTGGTTTATTTTAAACGAATGAACCAAAAGTTGGTTCGGTTCGTTTTAACTTAAAATAAACCATCATGGTTTGGTTTATTTTAACTTATCTTAATGGAGCGGGTTAATGGGCCTAATGGTTATGATCCAATAACCATTAAGAGAATTAGTTCTCTATAAAAGAGGGCTTAATGGATAATTAAGCCCTAATCCAAACCCTAGTTGGAGTTGCCGCCCAACCTAGTTGTGCCGCCCAACCTAGGTGTGCCGCCCAACTCCATTGCCGCCCAACCCTTGTGCCGCCGTCCAGCTCCTTGCCGGCGTCCAAGCTTCAGCCGGTGAACCCTCCGGCGACCCTCCGGTGATCTTCCTAGGCCTCGGTGAAAAGGTGAGCACTTGGCTTCCTTGTTTTTGGCCGGCGCCTACTCCTCCACCAAGCTGTCCAGTTTTCTGGACAGCTTCTTCTCCTCTCGTCGGAGCGTCGTTTGGACGACGGTTAGAGCTCCGACAGCGGATAACTTACTGGGGATTCGATCTCCGGTAATCCTCTGAGGTGGAGGACGAAGGATTCGTCAATCGGTTGACGAATACCTCTCCGGAGAAGCGAGTTTTGAGGACTCGTTTTGGATCCGAATTTGGATTCGGATCGTGATCATCTCTCGATCACGTCGTCTTCAACACGAGGCTAGTAACCCGTACGAAGACGAAGCTCGTGGCTTAGCGAAGTTATCCCGAGGAACTCGGCGTGGATACAGATAGAGACGATTCTAGCGAGAATCGTTCCGGTTGATGCCGTTCCCGCTACACGTCATACGAAGGGTATAACGTAGATAAATTTCCTTTTATTGCAAATTTAAATTTACGGTTATGTCTACACTTGTTGTAATATGCATGCGTGTGTTGTGTGTGTTGTAATAAATAGGAGTATTTATTATTTTATTGCTTCCGCTGTGTTCATGTTTACGAAACATGATCGAACACACACACGCCGCGGTGCCGGAAACCCAACAGGGGAGCCATTAGAGAAATCAAGGTGGAGCAAGAGGCAAAGAGAAGAATACTTGGCAAATTCAAAGGCCAAGCACCACCTATACAATGTCCTCCCTCAACAAGAAGTCAATAGGATAGGAGAGTGTGCTAGCGCCAAGGAAATATGGGAGAAACTAATAGAAATCCATGAAGGCACATCCGAGGCAAAGCTAGCAAGGAGAGATGTTCTTCGCTCCCAATTGTCCAATATCAAACTTGAAAAGGGAGAGAGGGTAAAATCCCTACACTCTAGATTTAAGGAAATACTAACCGGTTTAACAAGTGTAGGTGAAAAGCTCTCCAACCGGGATATGGTAATGAAGGCCATAGATGCCTTTCCCCGGTCCTCAAGATGGAGCTCTATGGTGGATTCGTTCTACATCTCCAAGAACTTGGAAGTAAGTACCTTGGAGGAGTTCTTCTCAATAATGGAGCTCCACGAAACGAGGCTTGAAGGAATACAAGAAGAGCCAAAAATCCAACCTTCAAGAGGAGTAGCATTCTTGGCAAACAAGGGGAAGAAGAAGATAGAGATCCCCTCCTCCTCCTCCGATGATGAAGCCTCTTCCTCCTCTTCCATGGATAGCACGGAAGAAGCGTATATGGTAAGGAGGGTAAGGCGTGCTTTAAAGGGTTTTCATTTTAATAAATCTAATGATAGGAATAGAAGACCAAGGGGGAAAATCATTTGCTACAATTGCCAAGGAGAGGGACACATAAGGGATAATTGTCCCCTCTTGAACAAAAGCAAGGAGGAGAAGAGAAAGAAAGAAGAAAAGAAGAAGAAAAAGGGTAGCAAGAAGAAAAAGGAAGAAGAAAAGAAGGCAAAGGAAAAGGGGAAGGCCAAAGCATTCAAGGCCAAGACATGGGATGACCCTTCCTCCTCTTCTTCATCATCATCCGAGGAAGAAAATGCATTTGTCACCAACCTAGCATTGATGGCATTCGACGACGTGGATTGCTCCTCCATCGAAAATGAAGAATCAAGCTCAAGTGGAGAGAGCTCAAGTGAAGGGGGAGCCTCTACATCCTCCTCATCCGAAGAAGAAGAAGAGGACATGGAAACTATGGTAACAAACTTAACTCCTAAGAAAATAGTTTCCATGGTTTCTAGCTTAACTAGGGATTTATTTAGAGCTAAGAAGAAGAACAAAAGCATGCTAGATCAAATTAAGGACTTAGAAAGTAAGTTAGAAAAAGCATGCTTAAATGATGATAATATTTCTTCTAGCTTAAATGATGCATGCTCACATGATAACTATATGCCTTTGGATGTTAGTGATGCATGTATAGAAGAAAATAGGACTTTAAGGAAAAAGGTAGACTATTTGACAAAAGCCCTAGAAAAATTCACAATTGGCTCCAACACATTGAATATGATAATTAGGAGCCAAAGGGCAAGTTTTAATAAGAAAGACCTAGGTTATAAAGAAAAGAAAAATGAAAAGGCCTATAAATGCCTAATTGCTAGGGGACAAGATAAGAAGAAGGTAATTGCTAAGAAATGGATCCCCAAGGAGTATCTAGTGAACCCCATAGGCAAGAACTTATTTTGGGTTCCAAAATCCATCCTTAAGGGTTAGGATAACCCTAGGGTAGTCAACCATATGCAATTGACCTATATCATATTTTGGTTGACTTAGGATGGCGGGACAATATTTTTAAATAGTGTTAGGTGATGATAACGTGCCTATAAATAGTTAATAATGCTTAAATCATGATGATTAATGTAATTTCTATGTATGTTTGCAATCATGATTTATGATTTTGATATTTGGCACATCATCATAAGAAATAGGGTTTAAATCATGCCTTAGGTGATATTTTGCTTATTATCATGACATAATACCTAATACATGATAACAATTCATGAATACATGTATTTCATGATCATAATGTAGAATTAATTGATATATGCCTTTATGATCATGAGGATTGTTAGGTTGATACTTAACCTTGATATAATTGCATGAATATAATGGTTAAGTATACAAATACCCCCTTAGGATGCATCTCACACTCACCATAGGCTACTTTGATTGAAAACTTAGCATGGGTGAGATGTTAGGATGATACAAATGTCCACTAATGCCTATGACATTTAGATGGTCATTTAAAGTATCAAAATAGCAATAATAGACCAATCATGGGGAAGGCTTATGTTTAATTCATAGACATATTACCCAAAGATCATGGTTGGATATTTCATATGTTTTCAAAACAATTTCTTACCTTAAAATATGTGTATTCATGTTTTGAAACAATTGAATGCAAAACTAGGTGTTAAACTTGATACTAGAATGATCAACAACCTAGTGGTTTTTAAAACTTTTGGATGTTTGTCAAATCTCTGGAAATATAATGCCTTTTCATGAAAAACTAATTTTCACTGATAAAGAATCTTACAAGAAATATGTTCCCCAAATTTCATTATTTTTTGAATTTTCTAGAATTTTTAATGCATTTCTGAAATTTGCCCAGAAAATCAGAATTTTGAAAACCATTGTCTTGGGTCATTGCCATCTTGATAGCGTAATATTTTTGATTTCAGATTTTAAACCAATTTTTGGTATTTTCCTTCTATTAGACCTGATGCCATGTGCTTATAACTTAGTTTTAATCTTTTTGATGGTGTCAAAGGGGGAGAAATAATTGTGTTTAAGTAAATTATGATAGGGGGAGAAATATGTATGGGGAGTTTCATGGATTAAGGGGGAGTTGCATGTTGCTATATCATGTTTATGTTTACATGCTTTCTTACCTTAGAAATTTATATCAAATGTTTTTACCTAACTTAAACGGATTGTCACACATTAAAAAGGGGGAGATTGTTAGGGAAATCTCTTGCCATGATAAGGTTTTGATGTGTGTGGCAAAGGGTTTAAGTTAGGTTGGTATTGTTATTTGATATGTGCATTGGAGTCTTGTAGGACTTAGTAATTCGCACATGGAGCCTTGGTGGGTTCACCCTCACAACCTCGGTCCTTGAGTCGGTGAAGGATGACTTTGCGGAAGCCGTGCGCTTGGAGCATCCGAGGGACTGCCGGACGAGATGACTTGAAGTGAAGCCAAGGAAGCAGACTTCGGAGGCAAGAGACGCGAAGAAGCATTGCAGAGCCGTGCGCCTGATGCTGCCGAGGGACGTGGCCGCGAACGAAGAGAGCTTCGGCGAGGGACTTCGAGTGAGATGAAAGAATGAGTGAAATGTAAGTAGCTCATTAGGTGAACTTGGCCGAATGGCTGAGTGTCGGAGACTTGACTGCAAGGGTTAAGGTTTACCCGACCGCCGGAAGCTCAAACTTATGTTAAGTTTGTGTTTCACACGGCACCAGTCGACTGCCATGTAATGGTAGTTGACTGCTCTGAGTCGAGTGTGTTCGACTGGTATCCGATTGATGGGTTTATGCCCAGCAGTCGACTACCATGGAATGGCGATCATTGCAGAGGATGTCACGCAGAACGCAGAGCCGTGGAATTAGGCGCCGACTACGGAGGCAATAGTTGACTGGTGAGGTCCATCAGTCGACTGCCAAGTGTTCCGTTGGACTACAACGGTCGGGATCCGACGTGTTCGGGAGTTGTAGTCGGCAATGATCGCCAAGGGCGAATGATCGGGTGGCGGCCAACGGGAAGAAATCAGCCCTCTCTATAAAAAGAGAGGGTGTGAGCCTTTGAGAGGCTAATGCTTATGCTCTAAGTGATTTTCCTAGTGCCCCACAAGCTTTAAACTCTTCTTACTTGTCTTTACTTCAATCTTATTGTAAGAAGAGTGATCTTGGTTGTAAAGGTTACCTCCACCTAGCTTGGTGCAAAGGAGAGACCATTAGTGGATTGGTTTTGACAGAGTGATTCACCGACGAATCAGGGACTGTGGATTAGCGGCGCAACCATGAACCACGTTACACCATCTTGTTAGCGTTTGATTTCTTGTATTTCTATTTGCTTGTCTTGCTTTATTATTTCCGTTGCGCTAATCTCTTTGTAGACGAGCAAATACCGACATCCATCGCAAGAGGGCTATTCACCCCCCTCTAGCCGGCCGTATCGATCCCCAACATGTTTTTGGTATATTTGTTGTGGGTATATGCCTTCTATTTCCGCTGTGATTGTATGTTATATTATGTTATTGTTGTGGGCCTACGGGCCTTGTATTAACCTGAAATGTTGCCACATACAGGGGAGATGCCGTCCGTTCGATTTTCGGCACGACATACTCTCGGGGCGTGACAACTTTATTGGTATCAGAGCCGAAGGTTCTGCGATGCCATACAATGATTTTGTTTTTGAGTCTTGGATTCTCGGGAGTCGGTATATTTTCGGTTTTGGTTTTTGTGAGATGGGATTGACTGCGGCATGGGCTCCAGGCAGCACGAAGTGAGTATTCTTGATAATTTATACTTTAGATAGATACTTATCTAGACTTGTTCAACAGGTGTATACTGTCAGAGTTATGCCACTGCCTCGTGGTCGAGGTTGGCCCATCCATCGAGCGGCGCAGAGGATGGGACGAGATATCGCGACCGAGCTTTACTCAAGCACCACCTCAGCAACCCCCTATTAGTGATTCGGAGCCTCAGAATCCGGATGTACCACTGACTATGCCAGAGCCTACAGAGTCCAGATGGCTCAATAATAAGGCACGAATACTCGTGTTAGCATGTTCGGCCAAGGACAAATTTACCTTATTCCGAGGGGAGTCTAATACATGGATCGCGCGTGCTTGGCTGGAGAATTTGGAGGATACTTTCGAGTATATGGACTGTACGGACGATGAGAAGGTGGGCATTGCTGCGTATCACCTCAGAGACCAAGCCATTACTTGGTGGAAAATGCAGAAGACTCTACTCGGGGAGCGAGGGATTTCTTGGGCCGCCTTTCGAGATGCTTTGAGCGATTTTCCTTATTTTCTCTGATGCGTTGTCGGGAGTTTAGAGGCACGAAGCAAGGTGATCGTTCTGTCATGGAGTACAACATAGAGTTTACCAGACTATCAGAGTTCTGCTCTCATATGGTAGCACAAGATTCAAATCGGATGTACCAGTTCACCCAGGGCCTAACAACTTATATCCGAGCGAGGATGTCAGGATCTAGCATTACCTCCTATAGGGAGGCATTGGATCGTGCCCTCTTCATCAAGATGACTTCCCAGCAAATTTCCAGGGAGAAAGATATCGAGAAGCAGATGACTAAGGGCAAGCAGCAAAACCAGGGTTCAACTCAGGGGATTCAGAAGAAAGGGGAGCAAAAAGGAACTACGCGATGTGCGGCAGAAGGGTCAGCTAGATCGTAGAAAGGGAAACGTACAACATCAGAGTTTTCTGTAGGGTCTCAGAAGAACCGTAAGAGTCAGAACAGAACTGGATGTTATAAATGCGGATCCGAAAGTCATAAAGCTCCAGAGTGTCTTTTGGAGCAGCCTGTTTGCTACTATTGCAAGCAACCCGGACATACCAGCCGAGAGTGTACGTTGAGAGCACAGTTGGAGTTTCCTAATAGCTCTAACAAGGGAAGATAGTCCAACCAGCAGCGACAGCAGAGGACAACACCGCATATGCAGTCTTATGGGTGAGAGCGGCGACTTCCACCAACACACTTATATCGATGCGGGAGGCGCTACGCTGATGCCGACAGCGATCCAAGATCCTCGTGATCTCCGGTGATCTACTACCCAGGGGTATCTGCACCGCCGATGTTACCAGCTAGTTCTCAGGGTTACCTTATGCCTTGACCAGTGACTCAGTCTTCAGCACCTCAGAGTCAGACTCAGCCCGAGTGGAGGCACACTACTTCTTCGTTGGGGATGCAGCCAATAAATATTGAGACTGGACGAGTGTTTTCCATCACCAGAGATGAGGCGCAGCAGGCTGAGGGATCAGTCATACGGGGTATGGTTTCAGTTTATTCTATATATGCTGATACTTTGATTGATACCAGTAGTTCTCACTCATTCGTATCTAGAATATTTCTGGGTAGAGTCGTAAGGATTCCAATGGTTCGTTCTTGTGGGTTAGCAGTATCTTTGCCATTAGGAGAGGTGCTGACTAGTCACCAAGAAATCAAGGGTTGCCCATTAGATTTTGACGGGCATATCCTTACAGTGGACCTCCAGGTGTTGGAAATGATAGAGTTCGATATTATTCTCGGTATGGACTGGTTGGCCGCTTATCACGCTACAATGGATTATAGAGCAAGAGTGGTGACATTCCGACCACCAGATCAACCAACTTGGGAATTTGTTGGTACTAGAGATGATGGATTATCTATTATATCGGCTTTACAGGCTCAGAAGCTATTGGCTCAGGGTTGTCAAGGTTATCTGTTATCTCTAGTCAAAGTTGAGAATGAAGGACTACCACCTCTCTCTGATGTGCGAGTAGTCCGAGAATTTCCAGATGTATTTCCCGATGAACTTCCAGGCTTGCCACCTCCCAGGCAAGTTGAATTTGTGATAGAGGTGATTCCAGGAACCGCGCCTATATTGAAACCTCCTTATCAGATGGTGCTAAAGGAGCTGAATGAACTTAAAGTTCAACTGTAGGAATTGCTGGATAATGGATTCATCCGACCTAGTGTTTCACCATGGGGAGCAATTTATTTTAGCAATACATGCAACGTAAACGAAGCATACCGAATGTATTGACTATCGAAGAACCGAATGCGATACGCTTAAGAACAAATATCCATTGCCGAGGATAGAAGATTTGTTCGATCAGCTTAAGGATACATGTGTGTATTCTAAAATTGATCAGCGCTCAGGATATCATCAGCTTCAGATAAGAGATGAGGATGTTCAAAAAATAGCTTTCCGCACTCGTTATGGACATTACGAGTTTCTAGTGATGTCGTTCGGTCTCACGAATGCCCCAGCTGCATTTATGGACTTAATGAACCGGGTATTCCTGAGGTATATAGATCAGTTTGTGATAGTGTTCATCGACGATATATTGATTTATTCTCGATCTGAGGAAGAGCATGAACAACATCTGCGGATAGTATTGGAGACATTGCGACGAGAGCAATTGTATGCCAAGTTTAGCAAGTGTGCGTTCTGGTTATCCTCAGTGGGTTTTCTTGGACATGTGGTGTCCAACAGAGGTATTTCTGTAGATCCCCAGAAGATTGAGGCGATTACCAGTTGGGAGCAGCCAAAATCAGTTCAGGAGGTCCGTAGTTTCCTTGGTCTGGCCGGATATTATAGGAGATTCGTGGAGGGATTCTCAAGTATCGCTATGCCACTCACTCGTCTGACTCAGAAAGGGGTCAAGTTCGCCTGGTCAGAGGCCTGTGAAATTAGCTTCCAGGAGCTTAAGCGACGACTAGTTTCTGCACCAATCTTAGTGATTCCTTCTGGTATTGATGGGATGGTTCTCTATACGGATGCTTCTATCCAAGGGTTGGGTGCGATTCGATGCACCCAACCGTGTGGTATCTTATGCCTCCCGTCAACTAAAAGATCACGAGAGAAATTACCCAGTGCACGATCTGGAGTTAGCCGCCATTATTTTCGCATTGAAGATATAGAGGCACTACTTGTATGGGATTACCTTTGAGATCTACACAGACCATAAAAGTCTGAAGTATCTGTTCACACAGAAAGAGCTGAATATGAGACAGAGACGGTGGATGGAATATCTAAAGGATTACGACTGCACCATCCAGTATCATCCGGGAAAGGCTAATGTGGTAGCAGATGCACTGAGCAGGAAGTCTCGTGGAGTTCTAGCACATCGATAGCGAGCGATTCTTGACCTAGTTCGACAGTTCTCAGAGTTGGGATTGTCTGAACACGGTCAAACACCCCGGGGAATATTAGTTTCTATGGTTGCCCAGTCCGCCATTGCCGAGAGAATCAAGGAAGCATAAGTCAGTGATCAACATCTGCAGTTCTTGAGCAGCACGATAGACTCAGAATGTCAGACGGATTTCTCGAGTGACGAGAATGGTGTACTTCGTTTCTGAGGACGACTATATGTTCCGGACACACACCCAGTTAAGGAAGAATTGCTACAGGAAGCACATCAGTCGAGATTTGCTATACATCCTGGTGGTACTCGGATGTATCGAGATTTGAAGCGCTTATACTGGTGGAACGGTATGAAACGAGATATTGTGGACTTTGTTGCACGTTGCCTAGTATGCCAGCAAGTGAAGGCCGAACATCAGAAATCTACTGGGTTACTTCAGGAAATTCTGATCCCGGAATAGAAGTGGGAAAATATCACGATGGATTTTGTTACGGGATTACCCAGAACTCGTAAAGGACATACTGCGATTTGGGTGATCGTGGATCGATTAACCAAATCATCTCACTTCCTTCCGATTCGTGAGATGGATTCATTGGATCATCTAGCGAAATTGTACTGCCGAGAGATCATCAGATTGCATGGTGTACCATTGAGTATCATATTTGATAGAGATCCGCGATTTACTTCGCGATTCTGGCAGCGTTTGCAGCAGGACATGGGCACGAAGCTTTGACTCAGTACAACCTTTCATCCGCAGACAGACGGACAATCCGAACGTACCATTCAGACTCTAGAGGATCTATTGAGATCTTGCGTCATGGATTTCGATGGAAATTGGGAGGATCACATTCCTTTAGTGGAGTTTGCCTACAACAACAGCTACCACTCTTCTATCCAGATGGCTCCTTTCGAGGCATTATACGACAGACCCTGCAGATCTCCTGTGTTATGGGAGGAAGTTGGGGAACGACAGATATTGGGGCCTCAGAGTATTCAGCATGATGCAGAGTTGGTACGAGTGATCAGATGACGATTATCTGAGGCACAAGATCGGCAGAAAAGTTATGCGGACCGGAGGCGAAGGCCTTTGGAATTTTTAGTCGGGGACCATGTATTCCTACGAGTGTCACCCACCAAAGAAGTCAAGATATTTGGGCTAAAAGGAAAGTTAGCTCCACGCTACATTGGGCCATTTGAGATATTGGAGCGGATTGGAGGTGTTGCTTATCGGTTGGCTTTACCTTCGACACTTGCGGGTGTTCACAACGTATTCCATGTATCTATGCTGAGGAAATACGTGCCACGATCTGACCATGTTCTGAAAGAGATTCCGATACCACTCCAGGCGAATGCGACTTATGAGGAGACTCCGGTGCAGATTCTTAGTCGCAAGGAGCGACAGTTGCGGAACAAAATGATCCGACTCGTAAAGGTGGGATGGCAGCATCATACAGATGAGGAGGCTACATGGGAGCTGGAAGATACTATCCGAGTTTGATACCCTCATATGTTTACCTGAGGTATGTGGTCATTTTGGAATATGCTTGATCTCATCTTTGCATTTAAGTATGAAATTTGGGGACCAAATTTTAATAAGTGGGGGAGAATGTAAAATACGGCGAAAAAAAAAATCGTATGGTTAGGAGTTAGTTACATCTAACCTAACTTGAGAAATTTTAATAGTTTAATTAACCTAGATTTAATTGAATCTATCTAGTGTTAATGGCTTATTGGATCCAACCCGTTAAGCAAACTCAACCCGATCCGTTTCCCCTTCGTAACGCAAGCCGCACTTATCTCTTCCGTTTCACCGATCACTGACTTTATTTACTCCCGTGAATTTTTCCCAGCCGCAGCGAGTCTTCCTTCCTCGACGCGTTTCCTCACCTCCTCATCGCCGACGTCCCCTCTCTTCCTCACCGAGCTCTTCCATTTTTCTTCACGGATCGAGTCTCACGACCCCTCAGCGCGATCCCCTTTTTCTCTGCTTGCGACCTCATCGACTCCTGCTACCCCAGAGCTTGCCGACTTCGCTGCGCGAGTGGACGGCGGCGAACAACATTTCCTCGCCGACGCTCACGGACAAACCAGAGCAATTGTTAGTTATAGCCCTAGAACCAATCATGTGATGGTTGAATAGGGAACATTTTGTATCATATTCTATAAAGGCAAAGGATTGGTTATTATATTTACGTCTTGCTTGTGCCAGCTAAATTAAATATAATAATGCCCTAGAAAAGTAGGTTCTTATCTACAGCACATCAATTGGCAGAATTGATTATGAGATGCTGTAGAGAACACTTTCCTAAATGTTTCTAGTCAAGTATTAATATGCAAGGGCAATATTAATACATAAAGACTAGAATGTAGGTCAATTGATGACTTAATCTCACAAGTCATGGATATATGATATCAAGTTGACACATGGGTATATATTAGAGAATATATACTGAACTGACCCGCCATGAGAAAGTTTCATGGATCGTCATATGAGTGTCATAAACTTTCTCATGTGACTATTGGTATGAATAGTCCTCAAACCTGAAGTCACTACGGTTCCCTACATAAGGAGTTATGTACTTTGGTATCGTCAAATGTCACCCGTAACAGGGTGGACCATAAAGGTGATTACTGGGTATATAACAAATTATGCGGAGGGATGTGAGTGATGTAGATGGGATCTATCCCTCCCATATGACGGGAGTGATATTTGTGGGCCCCTTGATTGAGTAGAACTACTAAAATGCATGGCCATGCTCGAATGAGTCAATATGAGATATTGAGCTCATTTGTTTGAGTTAGTTTACTCAGGGATCAAGAAACACATAGATTGATCGAGGATAACACGGTCTATGCCTCATTGGTCAATCTGATATCAAGGATAGAAGGACACGGTCATACATTATAGTAGTCACGGAAAGGTTAGTCGGATCTTGACTTATTTCGTAACTTGGGTAGCAATGATGTATTGCTAGATGCCGCTCATTGCTTGTGTATCTAAAAGAGTTTAGATCCACTGTCAACGTTATGAGAGCCTATAGGGTCACACACAAAGAGCATGATGATTAGAAGAATTAGTGCATTCTAGTTTGACTAAAATAATTTGGGAATGAGCTTAAGTACAAAATGGTTTTTGGACTTTAAGCTTAATGAGAATTTTAGCTTATTGATTTAATGAGATTAATTCAATATGCTAAGCTTAATTGATTTAATAAGATTAATTCAATATGTTACCTTATTGATTTAATGAGATTAATTAAATATGATAACATAAGCTTATTGGATTAATAAGATTAATTCAATATACATGAATGCCACATAAGCATGCCACCTAAGCATGCCACCTAAGCTTGATGAGGTGGAAGGAGACAAAGGGTTTTGACCTTTGGAATTTCTCCACATGTGGCCGGCCAAACAAGGAGTGTTGATTATGTTTCAATGCAATTGATTGCATTGAATGTGATAGGAGGTGAAAGGTTTTTCAATCCTATAAAACACCCCATGGGGTGGCCGGCCAAATGGTTGAAGCTAGAGGCTTGGAGAGAGCTTGGTGGTGAGAGGTTTTGGTTGTGTGGCTTTTGTGAGTATAGGCTAGCAAGAAGAGTGGTCTTCTTCTTCCTTTCTCTTTTTCCCTACCTTCCTCTCCTTTAGGGACTTCTCTAGCAAGAAGTAAAGGAGAGCTCTTCTAGTTTCTTTTGTGAGACAAGAGCTTGCTCGTGTGGATACATATAGAGGCACGGACATTTGAACGTGCTAAAAGATCCAACAAACCCAAGGAGAAGCGGGATTAAAAAGGGCACGCAACAAAGGTAATATTCTCCTATAAGATAGGTTTTGAGAAATTTATTTTTGTACGAGGTTTTCTTTCGCAAGGATCACTTGGAAGGGATCCTATTTTTCCGTTGCGCATATGCTATTTTGCATAAGAAATCCCTACAGCAACTAGGGTGCTCGCGGTTGGAGGTGTGGGTCGACGACAGTGTCACTTGCTTCCGATTTCACGCTGTCAAAGGTGGGTTTGATCCGATCGATAGCAACCGAAGAAAGGTAAGATGTGGATTTTTCTTACAGTGGACGAGATTTTAGAGTTCTGAGGATTTGTCTGGACTAAGCTCGAATCTTGATTTGGGTAGTGGTTGTTTCTGGCCGACTGGGGATTTTGGAGGATTGTTCGGCTGGTGAAGCTCTATTATCGGTAAGCTTAGTTTTTCCTTAGGTTACTCTGAGGTTCTTTTCCTTGGCTGACACCCTTGCAAAATTGGAGTAGGGACTTTGTATTGGCAGACTGAGGATTGGGAAGGTTGTTTTGCCGGTGGAGGTTTCAAACTATAGGTAAGCATGAAACTCTTCCCTGTTCAATCCAGTTGGATTAGTCATACTACGATGTAAATGTGTTTCCTGCCGTGAGTATTGAATGGTAGGAGTTGTGGTAGTATGGTAGTGGCTGAATGAGTTAGGTAAGGGTTGATTTGAATGTGTTAGGGATATATAATAGGATTACTGCAGTGGGATAAATTACTAGATTTTATAGCTTCAATTTAGGGTATTAATTAATTATTCTTAATGATCTATTTGAATTGGAGTTGATGAGGATTAGAGGTGTTGTCGGGTTGTGTCCTACTGCATTGATGAGCTGTATCTGAGAGCTCAACTTTGTCGAAACGACAATTTATGGATTGGGCAAGACTTGGGTTGAATTAATAGTAAGGGTTGGTCAGTGGTGAGGTTTTGTTGGGTGTTTGATCGGCTGTGAAGTAGTAGCTTTGTTTGGGCTACGAATAGAGATATGTAGCGGTGTGAATATGGGTTAGATTTATACTTAATTTGTGGATGATCCTGTTACACCAAATTAAGTATAAAATGATTAAATCTACATGAGATTGATTTGGTTGAATGGGTATGGAGTTGGATGAGTAGGTTAGCACTTTTGCTAATTGAAATGGTGGGTTAAATTAAATAGTCAAGCTTGACTATTTGAGCTTCTAATTCGTATTCGATAAAGGGACGTGAATATAGAAACGATAGAATAGTAAATTATATATCTATTGTCGTATGCTTGAACATAACCACAATATTTGAAATGTGTAGGACGTGGATACGAGACAGATCCGCGACCATGAGGACTTCATTACTACGAGCATATACAGCAGGTGGGTAATCCCTACCCTAGTCAGGTAGTTAATGCATACAGATTTAGATGCATGATCATCTTATATGATCATGTTACCTTGACCCTGTTCTATTTATCTTATGCTTGATACTTTATCCGTTGGCTATTAACTCCATTGCTGCTATCATGTTTATTTTACCATGATTAGGAGTTATACATATAGATGATGTAAATAACTTAGAATTTGTTTAAGTTAAGTACAAGTAGTAAAGTCCGGATGACAACCTGATTGTAAATTGGGCAAAAAGGTCATCCGTAGGTAGATAATGTCTTGAACCTAGGGCTAATTCTAATACCCATAGATTGCATGTTTACTACCGACCATACATTATGTAAACGGTCAGGTGAATGATATTTAGGGTGTCGCTACGGACCAGTGGTCCTAGCCTGATACGATCAATTTGAGTACGACTCTCTACAGGATAGAGAGTGCGTTGATCTGGTTAGTAATACTCTTCGTAGAATAGAGAGTTTATGGTGGATGTCTGTAGGTGAGACATTGCATTCATGTCATTTGCATGCACGCTGGCGACGAGGTCTCCCTTGTGGTTGAGAGTGTCACCAGTCATCCTGTCTCTACGATTATTCATAGGAGGAGTAACCGGTGTGAGGACAGAGCATTGTGGTGCCGCACTCTATCACTATAGACGGTGATGGATTTGCGTGCCGTAGTCCTGCGTGTGTGGCACTCGACCACTCATGGGTAGTGACTGTCGGAGTGGCCAACAGCAGGGACCCCCATCGTGTAGCTTGCTTTTTACGCTTATATGCTACTCGATCATACTGCCCACTCGACCACTCGAGAGCAGTGGTTGGTGTTGAGTTGGGACAGTTATCATGCTCGAGCCACCGAGGCTACACTGGGGTCGTGGTAGCTTTAGGGTGAGCCGACATGACCATGCATGCTGCATTGCCGACTTATGGCATTTTTGCATATTACCATATATATACATATATGCATGTATATATATATATATGGATGATTGTGATTAGCATACATATATAGATGCAGTCTATATATGCTTATTGTGATGCTGCATTTGTATGTACTATGCTTGTTGCATTTGTTTGTACATATTCATACATGTTATTACATTTTCTGTATGGTAGTAGGCCAACACTTATATACTTGTTAGTTATTCACTGTGATACCCTTGACCCCATATCAGGATGTAGTATGAGTTAGTTATATTCTTTATACCATATGTTGTGAATATGTGCTCAGGTTGGATAGGTGTAGTGTAGCAGACGTTCAGGTATGTTTGCATTTCATATTGACTTTTGGTTAGACGGTATATACATGGATATGTTATCATGCTAGTGATACCTGTAGATTTTCTGTCGAAATACATGTGATATTAATCTACATGTTTATCTAAATACTAGCCTCGTCAACCCCGAGGATTCAACAAAATACACACATACAATCACATACACACATATGCCCATAATAGTCGGATCTTATGCATGCAACCAAAGAGATAAACTACGCATATCATACTATTATCCGGCACATATAATATATGAAAAGTGCATAAAAATTAACAGAATCCTAAACACACAAAATCGGAAACCTTGGCTCTGATACCAATTGATGGGTTTTGCTTATCGAGTCCGTGAGGGGAAACTTCACTTCCCACTTCACCTCGGTCGCTTGTTCATGGCGATCCCATCGATGTCCCCGGATTAAAAAAAAAATTAATCCTAGACAAAGGGATTGCCCAAACAACCAAGTCATCGTCGTGCTATTCGTTTAGAGAGGTCACTTGAACAAACTTGTTGTTCAAGCGACCAACCTCTATTCTATGAGTAGCCGCAGAATAGACGATGTCCGGATCGCCGGCTTTCATGTTTATGTTCAGGATCCAAGTATTATTTAGTCACAAACAGAATTATATCATGCTCATAATTGAAAAACAAAAACAAACATGTTACAAAAGAGAATAGAGAATCGGTATACCTCTCGATCTTGTAATGTATGACCTTCCTCCTTTCGGACGTCGTGTGGGCGACGATCTACCAAAAGTTGAAGCTCCTAGATTGCCAATCTTCCTTCCTTGCTCGTTCCAATCAAGAGGAAGAATAGAAACAAGGTTCTTCTCCTTCCTATAGCCAACCAACAAGCAACAAGGGGAATCCTTGCCGCCGGCCAACTAGGAGGAGGAGATGATGATGGAAACCGACCAAGACACCAAGGGAAAGCCCTAAGTCTTGTTTCAACCACCCAAGAGCTAGAAGAACTTGAATGGGCGCAGGCAGCTAGAGGAAGAAGAAGAAGCAAGGAAAACTTTCCTTATTAGGTGCCGCCCAAGCCCAAACCCTAGCTCCTCTTCTTGTCGCCAACCCCAAAACCCTAACTCCTCTTAATTAATTCTCCACGCCAACCCCTTGTGCTCCTTTTATAGAGTTAGGGATAAGCCTCCTTTTAATCTCCACCATTGGTTCTAGGGATTTAATCTCAACCGTCGAATCTAGAGATTTAATCTCAACCGTCGGATCTAGAGATTTAATCTCTACCTTTGGATCTAGAGTTTTGTTTCTATCCATTGGATCTAAGCTTCATGAGGTGTTAATAGGCTACATTAGGGACCATGAGGAGGAGTTGGATCTTGGCCACCCATGGATCAAGCCCACATAAAGTCCGATCCATTAATGATAATCCAATCCACTAAAGGATTATCATTGATCTACCTCACCAACCCCCATAAGTTAATATGGGCTCCATATATTATTTGTACATTTTCTCCCCATGTTTAAGATCTCGAATGTCCATCGATTAATTAATTTACTGACAATTAATTAATCAACATCTAACTCCATGAGTAGTACCACTCAACCTTTTCATCATGTCGGACCAAGTCCACCTGCAGGGTTTACATGATGAACCTTATGAGCTCCTCAAGGGGACATCATCATCCTAATATATAGGACACGGTTTCCTCCTATAATCAACGACACACTATATAAATAATATCATCTCCCAACTTACCGAGCCTATCGATTTAATCTATAAATCTCGCCCATTGGTAAATCAAAGAGATGACTACTAACTATATGTGTCCGTTATTATATCAGGATTAAGAGCATGTACAATATAATATTTGAGGCCCGATTCGATTATGTAGTTAGCAATAAATCGAATCACCTCTAAGTCGGTCCTGCTCAATACACACAAAGTGGACTAGTGTGATTCTATGGTCAAGACAAACCAATACCAAATCACACTACAACCATACCAATGGTTTGTCCAAAACCATCTCGGTTGTGAGCCTTTACTTATACTTTACAAGGAGCCGATAACATAATCTCCCGTGTGACACCACACACCATGTTATCTACAATGTAATGTATTAGACAATATTGCATAACCATAAATATGAAAACAATGATCATGTGATTCTTATTTCAAAATAAAGATGTTCATACAAAAGATAGACTTTTCAGTATACATCCCTACATCTTCATCGGAGGAAGGAGAAGTCGTCTCACATTTTGTGCTCATGGGAGTAGATGACGTTGCCTCCACCTCATCCGAACAAGAAGAAGGAAGCACAAGTGAGGAGGAGAGCTCATGTGTAGGGGGAGCACAAACCTCAAATTCGGAGGAAGATTGGGTAAGTGAGGTAAAGAATCTCCCTACTCAAGATGTAATTCACAAGATTTCAAACTTAACTAGGGATTTATTTAGAACTAAGAAGAAAAATAAATGCATGCTAAATGAGATTAGAATTCTAGAAGAAAAGCTAGAAAATGCATGCTCACATGATGATATTGTTTCTTCTAGTACAAATGATGCATGCTTAGAAGAAAATAGGATTTTGAGGGAAAAGGTAGAATACCTTAGTAAGGCCCTTGAAAAATTTACCATAGGGTCAAATACTTTGAAAATGATTATAGGGAGCAAAAGGGCAAGTTTCAACAAGAAGGGCTTAGGATATAAGGGATCAAAGGTTGAAAAATCATACCATTGTCTAATTGCTAGGGGCAATAAAAAACCACAATGGTAGCTAGGAAATGGATCCCTAAGGAATACTTGGTAAACTCTATTGGAAAGAATCTATATTGGGTACCCAAGTCAATCCTTAAAGGTTAGAAAAACCTAGGATAGTCAACCATATTTGAACTTATTTCATATCATGTTAAATGGTTGACTTATGATGATGATTGGTGATAATGGAGTATACTTAACCTTGGATAGCATTGCATGAAACTTTTGGTTAAGTAGAATTACCTTAGTTACATCTCAAAACACACTATAAGGAGAACTTGATTGATTAACATAGCAATGGGTGAGATGTTAGGTTGATACAAATGATTCACTAATGCTTATGACATTTTAATGAGTCATTAGGTGTATCTTGATATAGCAATCATTGACCAACTATGGGGAAAGCAAATGTTTAACTCATGGACATCTTGCCCAAAGATCATAGTTGGATATTTTTGATAATTTGAAAACATTTCATGTTTTGAAAACTATGAGTTTATGTTTTGAAACATTTAAAGGCAAAACAGTTTTCCAAGTTTGATACAAAATTTGAAAATTTTAGAACTTTTGAAAATTTTCCTCTCTTAAAAATTCTATGCATTTGCATGAAAAATCATTTTTCCATGATAGAGGAACTCATGAGAAATGTGTTTCCAAAGTTTCATGATTTTTCGAATTTTTATGAATTTTTTGTGCATTTCTAAAGTTGGCTTCAAAAATCAAAATTCGGAATTATCAGAACTAGTCGACTGTTGACACTGTGCACGAGCACAATAGTTCAGTTTTGAGTATTTTAAAGTCTGTTTTTTGGTCTTGTGTACTCTCCTACATATTGATTCCACGTTGTATAAAGTTTGTATGACCTTTTCGATGGTGTCAAAGGGGGAGACTTATTAAGGTTTAAGTTAAATACTTTGAGAATGTCAAAGCAGGAGAATGTTAAGGGGGAGTTTGCATGTGTTAAGGGGGAGTTTTGATATCCATGTTTGATACTCATGCTTTACTTTCTTTATGTGTTTTTAAGTGTTTTTACCTAACTTAAACATATTGACACACATCAAAAAGGGGGAGATTGTTAAGGCAATCAACCCAAGTATGATCTTGGTTTTGATGTGGGTGTCAAAGAGTTTAAGTTAGGATGTTATGCTTTTGATGTGTGTGTTCAAGATGTGCAGGACTTGGTGAATCACATATGAGTTGCTTGACAAAGCATTGGCAAGTTCATTATCTCATGGCTCGGGTACTTGAGTCGGTGAAGGATGGCATGGGGAGAAGCCGTGAACTTAGTGCATCCGAGGGAACGTCGGACGAGGAGCAATGGAGTTGAGCCAAAGGAAGTAGACTTTAGGGCGAGATGTGAAGGATGGCATGGGAGAAGCCGTGAGCTTAGTGCATCTGAGGGATGCAGGGCGAAAGAAGATAGCTTTAATGGGATACTCCGTGGGAGATGAGAGTTGAGTGATTGTAACTTGGGTCAGGGTAGCTCAATTTTGGTGAACTTGGACAAATGGATAAGATCAAGTGTCGGATGCTCAAACATATGTGTTTGAGGTTTTTACCCGATGGTTGGATGCTTAAACACTTGTATTTGAGGTTTTACCTGACGATAGTCAACTGATATAGGTATCAGTCGACTGGTCCAAGTTGACTGTTAGTTGATTGGTGTTCAGCTAGGATTTGTGGCCTATCAATCGACTGCCAAGGGTTGGCAGTCGATTGGTCCACCATCAGTCGACTTCCACGGAGGGCAGTCGACTGTTATAACTGGACTTGGGCATAGAACTGCTCGTAGCCAATTGAGCAGTCGAACTGATAATGGATCAGTCGACTGATTAGCGTATCGTTGGAGTGTGACGACCGTGGTTTAGGCTTGGTCAGAAGTTGTTGGAGTCGGTCAACTCATCAGTAATGTCATCGACTCTAGCATCTGAAGAAAGACCTCCTCTCTATAAAAGGAGGCCATGGGAGCCTTGGAGAGGCTAATGCTTTCACTCCTAACTTAGCTCCAAGCTCCTTAAACATTTTTACTCTCCTCTTCCCTAATTCTATCTCTATCATATTGTAAGAGGGAGAGTTTGTGTGAGAAGGTCTTCTCCACCTTGTGTTGAGTTAAAGGAGATTATAGTGAAAGGTTGAGGGAGTGATCCGCCTAACGGATTGTCATGGATTAGCGGCAAGAGGGTCGTGAACCATGTTAAAAGAATTATGTTCTTGCATTGCTTATTTACCTTTGTTTTAGCTTTAAATGGTCTTTATTATTATTATTCCACTGTGCTATATTGTAGACAATCAAGCACGAGCGATTTCCATTGAGCACAATTAGGTTATTCATCCCCCCTTCTAGTCGGGCCATCGGTCCCCAACAATAGCCGGGGGGAGGACGATTGGGCCGAAAGGAGTCAACTGTAAAGTGACAGTTTATATTGGGAGCTATATACAAATCCTTGGAACCAAAAAAATAGTGGTGACCATTGATGAGTGTGATGGTATCTTCAAATCAGGGGATCAATCTAGGGTTTTTCGAAGCCATAGCAGAGAATGCAAGGAGGCCACTTACTTGGGGGTCGGAGGTAGACAGTCGATGGGAGAAAGGAAACTCCTAGCTGCTAGAAGTTTAAGTGTAGGGAGTCACTGGGAGGAAGAGGAAGAGTCGAAGCTAGGGAAGAAGAAATTACTGTGTGAAGACTATCTCACTAAGGGTTTTGGATTTTAAACTTCTCTCTGAAAAGGGGGGAAGCGGGCCCATTAGCCCAATAAGATGTGTAATGCGAGTAAGGTAGGTTAGGGAGAGGGAAATCTGAGCTCTATTAGGAAAATAGGGTCAATAAGGAGGATGACGGAGCGGAGTTTTTCACTTCGAAAGTCAAACTCAAAACTTAGTTTGACTATTTGGGGGGGGGTGGCTAATGATACCGCTATAAACTGATTTGGGAGTAGGATAGAGAAATAACACCCGTTGAGGTGAGGTAGGAGGAAAAGGATGTAGTGTGTGATATATGACTTAGTCCGAGTAGACCTAACTGGGGGAAATAAACCGTGTTGATAAAGTGGCGACGTAGGGTAGGATAGAAAAGTCTGATGGTAAAAAAGAAACTGGATAAGCAACCCGGGGAGTTTGTCAGGGGACGACCTGAGAAGTGAGTCGGGAAGCAACTCGAGGAATTAAGGAGAATATAAGTGAGTGGGCCTTATGGCTGGAGTGGGGCTAATTATCAACTTGGTGGGCCGAGTTGAGTCATATACACCCTGGTTTAAGCAAACCAGAAGGGTACAGGAAGGTACATTGGGAAAACCAGCCAGGGATCATCCAAGAATGGGACCGAGTTGGTATAGAAGTAAGAGGAGACGACTAGGAAAAATAAAGACCTTTAGGGAAGAAAGAGAAGGTAAAAAAGAAAGGAGGACGCTCCTCGAGACGTTGGCTTATAGAAGTTGGTTACACAGTGTAACAAACTTGGATGCCACATAAGATTCCCAAGAGTCTCCATTTCCTGCCCTCTTAATAGAATTTTTCCTCAGGCAAAAAGGGTTCTCCACGTGGACGGTGATCCGGGTGGTTTGTTACATCACAACTGGCTTCAGGGGAACAGGTATAAAGGAGGAGAGAGGAGGAAGAAGGGGGGATCGATCAATTAATTTTCATCTAAGGGGAACTTCTTGAGATTGAAGCGAGGCAACATCGAGGAGAGGAGAAGGAAATCGAGAAGGGAGAAGAAGGCGGAGGGCCATTTTCTATTTCATTCATCTCTTTACCTAGTTTACATATTGGTTTGTAAGGGGTTTTCTCCACCTCCGGAAGTGCTTCCGAGAAGGAGGGATTTTATTGTTGAGGTGTTTAACACCATAGCTCGCTCTAGAGCTCATCCCGTGGAGTAGGAATTAGAATTCCGAACCACATCAAATCTTGTGTCATTGCTCTCTGTGACTTGTTTCCTCGTTATCAACCTTTACTGTTGTGGTTGGAGAGGACCCTATGCCTCGGTGATGTCATCGTCTTCCTCACAAGAAGGTGAAAAATCTAGACCCGCATCACCAGTATGACTGACCAAAAAGTAAAGAGATTCCGCAATGAATCCGAAAAGAGTAAATATGAACTCCAACAAATAACCAACAATACAATCATCATATGAATTCAAATTCATAACATGAAACATACGATAATTGAAAACCATGACCCTCGGAAGTAAGATGAGAAGGGATCAATTGACGATGCTCCAAGCGCATCACGAAGTCTTCTTCCAGCCACCTGGGTGATAAGAAACCCAGGGTCTGTGGTGGTGAGTATAAAACTCAGTGGTAATATGAAAGATTATGCATGAACAACATATAACATATGGAGATCAATGGTATACAGTCTAAAGATACAATAGATATCCGCCAGTATGATCATAATCAATGCATATACCAACTGATCAATTGAACATAATGTAATGTATTGACATACCCGAGGGTCTGCAACGACACAACTCATACAACTTGAACAAGTATGCAACGATATAACACATACAACATGTATGGACAATACTACACCTATAATCAACACACAACCATATGAACAACATATAAACAAATACATTAACGAACCCGGTCCATCCTATACAACAACATGACGCTAATCAAGCCTACAATAGTCTGATCCAACTCTTACCCTGGTACTCCACACACAATAATATAAAATATACAAATAGCATGCAATATAATGTACAAACATATGCAGCAATCACAACTCAATACAAATGCAACATCTCACCAACATATATAGAATATATCTATATATACCGAACACACACACACACACACACTCATATATATATATATATATATATATATATATATACAAATGCATGGTCATGCCGTCACACCCCACTCGCTACCATGACCCCAGTGTAGCTTAGGTGACATGACATGACAATTGTCCCAACTCATAACTACCACTACTCTCGAGTGCCCGAGTGGGCAGTATGAGTAAGTAGCTAGCCACGAAAGCTATACATTATACAACGGGGGTCCCTACTGCTGGACACTTCAATTGTCACTACCCATGAGTGGTTGAGTGTCACACACAGGACAAACTGCATGCAACTTCAACTACCACCATCAACAATGATCGAGTGCGGCACAATAGATGAACTTCCCTCACACCAGCTACTACTACCATGAGTAGCCGAGAAGGCAGGATGACTGATGACCCTCTCAACCACAAGGGAGACCAAGTCGACAACATGCATGTAAATGTAATGAATGCACAACCACACATACCTATATCCACAACACACTCTCTATCTCACAGAGAGTCATACACAATTGGCAGTCAACCATGCTAGGACCTCCAGTCCGTAGCAACACACTATCGACAACCCACACAACCATGCATAGATACATGATCCATAATAGATACTCAATGTAAAGGAATATGATACGACAATCAACTCTACATTTACAACCATTACCTACCCCCAGTGATTTAACATGATAACCCAAATCAAGTCTACAACCGTGCTAAACTACATGCACCTAATTAAACATCTATAAGTCAACATACAATAGAGTCTGTAATCCATAATAGCGATGAAACGAAACTGTATAGATATCAACACGATCATCTCAAAGTTCAAAGACTAAGTATCAAGCACCGGAATAATAAGAGTGAAGTCAAGGTAATGTTACTATCATCATCATAAAGAAATTCATGCACTAATATCAACCATCTATCAGAACAATGGTAAGGATTACCCACTTGATATGAAGCTCGTGACAATAATCTTCATGCTCGTGGACCTGTTTCGTAACCAAGTCCTGCACACAACATAAACTACCATTACATTCCAACACACGACAATGATTAAATCAAATAATACATCGATCTCGTATTCACTTAACTTTCCAAATATGAATTAAAGTCTTAATCACACATCCTACATAACCCCAACTAGATAACCTCAAGTATAACATGCTAAAACCCATTCGAATCTTCACCCAATACACACTCCAGATCCAACTTCCATCAACCCACAACCAAACCAATTTCCAACTCAACCAGCCTTAACATTCACGCTCACTATTCACAGCTCCACAATAGAGCACACACACACAGAGCATCCCGCTATAAAAACAATCAGAGATACAAACCCAACAAGTAGAAAAAGAATGAAGGAACTCACCATTCAATCACTCGACCACAAGTAGAATAGATCCACGCCAATAGACGAAGAACAATCAGAAATACCCGCTGCCAACCAAAATGCCCAATCACTGTTGTGAACAGAACAATCCAAGTTGAACATCACACAATTAAGGAGACATTACCAAGGCCTACCTCATAACCTAGCCACCACCAGTCCTCCACACGAAAGTCACAGTGTAAACAACCCCCCTTCCCCGATCCAATCTATTCACTGTGGACATCACAAACATCGAAAGTTGCTGCTGCCCTTTCACCACAAAAAATCTGTGTTTGGGATCTTTGGAAGGCTAGAGGGGGGTGAATTGCTTCTTTTCATTTCTACAAGAAAGGTTAGCGGAAGTAAAACAAATACTAAAACAAAATTAAGAAGCTAAAACACAATCGCTAACAAGAAGGCTTTTACGTAGTTCGGAGATAAGCTCCTACTCCACGGTGATCCTTGAGGTGGATCAATCCAATCAAATCTCCACTAGAAAGCTTTCTTTATAACACTCTCCTCTTCTTTACAATTGATGAAGATTAGGATTGGAGAAGAGGAGGATTAGAACACTTAGAAAGCTTAGAAAATTGTGGGGAGCTTAAGAGTAAAGTTGGAAGATAAGCACTAGCCTCATTAAGCACCCCATGCCCTCTTTTTATAGAGAGAGGGCTGTTTTCCCCATTGAGCCTCAATTAGTCAACTGATGGTCTCCTTCAGTCAATTGTCGCTGAAGCCAACGACTTCTAACGAGACAGATCCACAGGGATTCACAGCCGTCATTACCAATGGGAGGCTGATTAGTTGACTGATGAAGTGATCAGTCAAGTGATCCCCGCGAGGAGTCGAGTCCGACTCCATTCTATGCTCAATGCTAGCGATCGATCGACTACCCGGGTTGGCGCGATCGGTGATGGGCGTCATCGATCATTGCCAACTAGGCGGTCGGTGATGGCCACCGAGCTTGGCCATCTTTAGTCGAGTGACTGATCAATCGACTAAGACATGTCTCCAATCGAATGATACTTCAAGTATGATGAAATCATACTTGAAACTAACTCCCTAGACCTAGACTCAACCTTCTAGCTCTTCCTTTAGCCTTGCGCCTCCAGGATCCCTCTGAGTCCGCGACTCCTTCATCCTCGCGGGAGCTTCCAAGAGCTTCCCTCGGTTTCGTCATGCCTTGGGTTTCTCTTTTGCCAAAGTATGCTTGGACTTTACGCCGCTAAGACTACATGCTTGGACTTACGCTGCCAAGACTTGCCTTTGGACTTCCTTTGCCAAGGTCCGCTTGGACTTTATGTCACTAAGACTACATGCTTGGACTTACGCTGCCAAGACCTTTCCTTGGACTTCTCTTGCCAAGATCACACTTGGACTTTTACTTTACCAAGTCTTCTTACTTGGATTTTCCTGTCACTTAAACATGTTCACAATTAGATCACAAATATTGCCTAACTATAGATGATTATCCAAACATCAAAACATATAAATGCTTGGGGCATTGTTGCACCAACAATCTCCCTTTTTTTTTATGTTTGGCAATCATTTAAGTTAGGTCTTAACATATGCACATAATGAAAACATCATATTTCCAATATGAATTCTAACTTAAAGTTTTCTTCTCCCCCTTTGACATACATCAAAAAGAGAAGGATTCATACATTGAAAAGTTCATGAAAAAATTGAATTGGTTTTGTCTTGAACTAAGGTATAAGATAGATATGGAGCTCCCCCTTAATCCAAGACATGGTTCGTGATGTGTGAATAACATGTGGAGCAAAGCATAAAAAAAAAAAAACTATGTCCTAACTTTGCACCAACAATATAAATTTAGGGGATGAAAAGATTTCACTATGAAACTCCCCCTAAAACAATGCAACAATCAGTCCTATACCCTTTTAATTACTTGAATTATCATACCATAGGGTTAGGATACTTAAGCGTACACTGAAAACAAAGAAATAGGGCTGATTTGCAGAAAAATCAGAGTGGAAGTCGACTAAAATCTGACTCAGTCGACTGCCACACCCGAAGTGCTATTTTCAGGTTTTTCAGCCCAACTTCAAAAATGTGCCAAAAATTCTAGAAACATCAAAAAATCATGAAATTTTGTGTACACATTTCTGAATTTATTGTGTACACATGTTTATTCGTAATAGTTACCGCATTTAATTGTCGATAGTCAATGCATAACCGCAACGATCCATCCTTCTTTTCAACAAAAAAGTACTGGAGCTCCCCATGGTGAAACACTAGGCTGAATAAATCCCCTATCCAATAACTCCTACAGTTGTACTTTAAGTTCATTCAACTCTTTCGATACCATCCGATAGGGAGTCTTTGATACCGGCATGGTTCTTGGAATCACTTCTATCGCAAATTCCACTTGCCTAAGAGGGGAAACCCTGAAAGTTCATCTGAAAACACATTCGGATACTCTCAGACTACCAACACACTAGAGAGGGGTGGCAGTCCTTCGCTCTCAACTTTGACTAAGGATAATAAGTAACCCTGGCACCCTTGGGATAATAATCTTCGAGCTTGTAATGTTGATATAACGGACACTCCATCATCTCTAGTACCAACGAATTCCCATGCAGGTTGATCTGGTGGTCGAAAAGTCACTACTCTTGCTCTATAATCCACTGTAGCATAATAAGTAGCTAACCAATCCATACCAAGAATGATATCAAATTCTACCATTTCCAACACCTGAAGGTCCACCGTAAGGATATGCCCATCGAAATACAATGGGAACCCCTTAATTTCTCGATGGCTAGTCAACACCTCTCCGGATGGCAAAGATACAGCTAACCCACAAGATCGAAATATCAAAATCCTTCCAATCCTACCCAGAAATATTCTAGATACAAATGAATGTGAACTACCAGATCCATCAAAGTATTAGCATATATAGAATAAACTGAAACCATACCCCGAATAACTGATCCCTCGGCCCGTAGTGCCTCCTCTCTGGTTATAGCATATACACGTCCAGCCTTCACATTTGATGGTTGCGTCCCTAATGAAGTAGTAGAGTGCCCCGACTCAGGTTGAATCTGGCTCTATGGTACTGATACCAAAGACTGAATCAGTTGTGAAGGCATAATATACCCCTGAGAGCTAGCTGGTAGATATTGCTGTGTAGGTACCCCTGGATAGTAAATCACTGGAGTTTCAGGATACTAAATAGTTGTTGATAGCATTGGGGAATTACTCCCATGTTGTGATATAGCTGTGCCTGAGGAGGTAATGGCTGCTTTTGACAAAACATCTGTGTCCTTTGGAATGTCTTCTGCTGATGATGTTGGCCAGACTTCTTTCCCTTCTTAGAGTTATTAGAAAACTCCAACTGTGCTTTCAGAGTACACTCTCTACTAGTATGCCCTAGATGCTTGCAATAATAGCAAATAGGGCACCCCAGGGGACACTCTGAAACTTTATGGCTTTCAGACTCATATCTAAAACACTCAATCTTGTTCTGGCTCTTACGATTCTTCTAACAACCTCCAGAATTTTCAAAAACTGGACGCTTCCCTTTTTGCGATCTAGATGACCCTTCTGTAGCACCTTGAGTAGCTATATTTCTACTGGGAAGTCATCTCAATAAAAATAGTTCGATCCAATGCCTCTCTATAAGAGTTAATAGAAGTGTAGGGGATCGGATGGCCGGCTAGAGGGGGGTGAATAGCCCTCGTATGTTTGACATCGTAAATTGCTCGTCTACAAAAGATTAGCGCAAGCGGAATATACAAATACAAAGCAAAAGACAAACAATAAAACAAACGCTAACACGATGGTATAACGTGGTTCACGGCTACGCCGCTAATCCACGGTCCCCGATTCGTCCTCGGTGAATCACTCCGTTAAACCAATCCACTAAATGGTCTCTCCTTTGCACCAAGCTAGGTGGAGGTAACCTTTACAACTAAGATCACTCTTCTTACAATAGGATTGAAGTAAAGACAAGTAAGAAGAGTTTAGAGCTTGTGGGGCACTAGGAAGATCGTTTTGAGTATGAGCATTGGCCTCTCAAAGGCTTACACCCTCTCTTTTTATAGAGAGGGCTGTTTTCTTCCCGTTGGCCGCCACCAGTCGACTGCCGCCCTTGGCAGTCGACTGCCGTCACTACAACGGCCTCCGAACACGTCGGATCCCGACCGTTGTAGTCCAACGGAACTCTTGGCAGTCGACTGATGGACCTCATCGGCCGATCGATGCCTTCAGTAGGTCGACGCCCTCGGCTCACGAATGGTTCTGTGGCGAAACCCTATTGATCGATCACGCTTTCCAGCGATCGATGGTCTTGGCAATCGAATGCCCACGTATGGCGATCGTGGCGCCAATCCGCCAATCGTATACCGATCGAACTCACTGATTAGCGATCGATCGCCATGACATGGCGATCGGTGTCGAAAACCATCCGACACTTGGCCAAACGCCAGAGTTTCACCTAAGAGCTACCCTTCCCGGGTTACAATCGCTCACTCATTTCTCGGAGTCCCTCGCCTTGAAGTTCTCTCTTCGTTCTCGGCCACGTCCTCGGCGACATCAGCGCGACGGCTCTGCAATGCTCCTTCGCGTCTCTTGCCTCGAAGTCTACTTCCTCCGGCTTCACTCCAAGCTTCTCGTCCGGCGGTCCCTCGGATGCTCCAAGCGCACGGCTTCCGCAAAGCTATCCTTCACCGACTCAAGGCACGAGTCATGAGATGTGAAACTCGCCATGGCTCCATGTGCGAATTACTAAGTCCTGCACGACTTCAACGCACATATCACATCAACATATCAAACTAACTTAAACCCTTTGCCACACCATCAAAACCATATTACGGCAAGAGATTGCCCTAACAATCTCCCCCTTTTTGATGTGTGGCAATCCGTTTAAGTTAGGTAAAAATATTTGATATAAATTCTAAGGTAAGAAAGCATGTAAAGATAAACATGATATAGCAACATGCAACTCCCCCTTAATCCATGAAACTCTCTATGCAAATTTTCTCTCCCTATCATATATTTCAAATTTTCTCCCCCTATCATATATTTCTCCCTCTAAAGTAATTAACTTAAACATACTTATTTCTCCCCTTTTGACACCATCAAAAAGATTAACACTAAGTTATAAGCTCATGGCATCAAGTGTAATGGAGGGAAAATATGACAAGTTGATTTAAAATTGGGTACCACTTGTTGATGGCATCAAGTATATTTCTACCACTTGTTGTAGGTTTACAAACTGAATTCGGCCTTCAATGTTCTGATTTACAGGCCACCCGATCATTGCTATCGATATGGCGATCGGTAGCCTCAAAGGAATCCGAATTTTTGATTTTCTGGACGAATTTCAGAAATGCATTATAAATTCCAGAAAATTCGAAAAATCATGAAATTTGGGGAACATATTTCTTTTAAGTATATCTATCAATGAAAAATAGTTTTTCATGAAAACTCATTATATTTTCTTGTTTTTGCCAAAAATCCAAAAGCTCCAAAAACCACTAGGTTTTTGATCATTCTAGTATCAAGTTAGCTACCTAATTTTGCATCCAATTGTTTCAAAACATGAATACATGTATTTTAAGGTAAGAAATTGTTTTGAAAACATATGAAATATCCAACCATGATCTTTGGGCAATATGTCTATGAATTAAACATAAGCCTTCCCCATGATTGGTCTATTATTGCTATGTTGATACTTTAAATGACCATCTAAATGCCATAGGCATTAGTGGACATTTGTATCATCCTAATATCTCACCCATGCTAAGTTTTCAATCAAGTTAGCCTATAGTGAGTGTGAGATGCATCCTAGGGGGTATTTGTATATACTTAACCAATATATTCATGCAATTCTATCATGGTTAAGTATCAACCTAACAACCTACATGATCATAATGACATATATGATTTAATTCTACATTATGATCATGAAATACATGTTTTCATCAAGTTATAATCATGCATTAGGTATTTTATGATGATAATAAGCAAGGTATTACCTAAAGCATGATTCAAACCTATTTCTTATGATAACATGCCAAATATCAAAAACATAAATCATGATTGTGAATATACATAGGAATTACATCAATCATCATGATTTAGGCATTATTACCTATTTATGGGCACATTATCATCACCCAACACTATCTAAAAAAGTTGTCCCGTCATCCTAAGTCAACCAAAATATGATATAGGTTAGGACCATGTGGTTGACTACCCTAGGGGTTTTCTAACCCTTAAGGATGGATTTTGGAACCCAAAATAGATTCTTTCCTATTGGGTTCACTAAATACTCCTTGGGGATCCATTTCCTAGCAATTACCTTCTTCTTACCTTGTCCCCTAGCTATAAGGCATTTGTAGGCTTTTTCATTTTTCTTTTCCTTGTAGCCTAGGCCCTTTTTGTTGAAGCTAGCTCTTTGGCTCCCTAAGATCATTTTTAGGGTGTTGGAGCCAATTGTGAATTTCTCTAGGGCTTTGGTTAGATAATCTACCTTTTCCCTTAATGCCCTATTTTCCTCTATGCATGCATCATTTACATCTAAAGGCATATAAAGGTCATGTGAGCATGCTTCATTTAAGCTAGAAGAAATATTATCATTTAAGCATGCATTTTCTAGTTTACTTTCTAATGCCTTAATTTGATCTAGCATGCTTTTGTTTTTCTTCTTAGCTCTAAATAAATCTCTAGTTAAGCTAGACACCATGGAAACTATTTTCTTAGGAGTTAGATTTGTTACCATAGTTTCCATGTCCTCTTCTTCTTCGGATGAGGAGGATGTGGAGGCTCCCCCTTCACTTGAGCTTTCCCCACTTGAGCTTGATTCTTCATTTGAGGAGGAGGAGGAGCAATCCAAGTCATCAAAGGCCATCAAGGCCAAATTGGTGACAAAGGCATTCTCCTCATCCGATGATGAGGAGGAGGAAGAGGATGGATCATCCCAAGTCCTTGCCTTGAGAGCCTTAGCCTTTCCCTTCTCCTTTGTCTTCTTCTCCTCTTCCTTCTTTTTCTTGCTCTTGTTTAGGAGAGGACAATTGTCCCTTATGTGTCCCTCTCCTTGGCAATTATAGCATATGACCTTCCCCCTTGGTCTTCTATTCCTATCATTAGATTTATCAAATCTAAAATTCTTAAATGCACGTCTTACCCTCCTTACCATATAGGCTTCTTCGGTGCTATCCATGGAGGAGGAGGAAGATGCTTCGTCATCGGAGGAGGAGGGGATTTCCATCTTCTTCTTTCCCTTATTTGCCAATAATGCTACTCCTCTTGAGGGTTGAATTTTAGGCTCCTCTTGTATTCCCTCAAGCCTTGTTTCGTGGAGTTCCATTGTTGAGAAGAACTCCTCCAAGGTGCTCACTTCTAAATTCTTTGAGATATAGAATGAGTCCACCATGGAGCTCCACTTTGAGGACCGGGGAAAGGCATCTATGGCCTTCATTACCATATCCCGGTTTGATAGCTTCTCACCTACACTTGTTAGTCCATTTAAAATTTCTTTGAATCTAGAATGCAAAGAAATTACCTTTTCTCCCTTTTCTAATTTGATGTTGGATAATTGGGAGCGGAGGAGGTCTCTTCTTGCTAGCTTAGCCTCCGAGGTACCTTCATGAAGCTCTACTAGCTTCTCCCACATCTCCTTAGCACTTAGGCATTCTCCTATTCGGTTGATTTCTTGTTGGGGGAGCACATTGAAAAGATGATGTTTTGCCTTTGAGTTCGCAAGGTGCTCCTCTCTTTGCTTCTTAGTCCATCGTGATTTTTCGATTGGTTTCCCTTCTTCATCCCTAGGCAAAACGAAACCGGATTCCATTGTAATCATTATATCAAAATCCGTTTCGAAAAATACCTCCATTCGCTTCTTCCACCAAGCGAATTCTCCTTCAAATTTCGGAGGATGGATGTTTGAGCCGGCCATTTTTGAATGTTGCTTGTTGTGGCGGTTAGTCCGGTGACAAGCTTTCCTTGGCTCTGATACCACTTGTAGGGGATCGGATGGCCGGCTAGAGGGGGGTGAATAGCCCTCGTATGTTTGACGTCGTAAATTGCTCGTCTACAAAAGATTAGCGCAAGCGGAATATACAAATACAAAGCAAAAGACAAACAATAAAACAAACGCTAACACGATGGTATAACGTGGTTCACGGCTACGCCGCTAATCCACGGTCCCTGATTCGTCCTCGGTGAATCACTCCGTTAAACCAATCCACTAAATGGTCTCTCCTTTGCACCAAGCTAGGTGGAGGTAACCTTTACAACCAAGATCACTCTTCTTACAATAGGATTGAAGTAAAGACAAGTAAGAAGAGTTTAGAGCTTGTGGGGCACTAGGAAGATCGTTTTGAGTATGAGCATTGGCCTCTCAAAGGCTTACACCCTCTCTTTTGCCACTACAACGGCCTCCGAACACGTCGGATCCCGACCGCTAGTCCAACGGAACTCTTGGCAACGATGGACCTCATCGGGCCGATCGATGCCTTCGTAGTCGATCGCCTACGGCCACGAACGGTTCGTGTGGCCGAAACCCTATTGATCACCGATCGTCGCTCAGAGCCGATCGATGGTCTTGGCAATGACGCCCACGATGATTGGCTGATCACGCCACAATCGATACCCGGTCGATACCGAACTCACTGACGATGGCCGATCGCCATGACATGGCGATCGATCGGTGTCGAAAAACCCATCCGACACTTGGCCAAATGGCCAAGTTTCACCTAAGAGCTACCCTTCCCGGGTTACAATCGCTCACTCTCATTTCTGAGTCCTCGCCTTGAAGTTCTCTTCGTTCTCGGCCACGCTCCCTCGCAAAGATCAGCGACGGCTCGCAATGCTCCTTCGCGTCTCTTGCCTCAAGTCTACTTCCTCCGGCTTCACTCCAAGCTTCGTCCGGCGGTCCCTCGGATGCTCCAAGCGCACGGCTTCCGCAAAGCTATCCTTCACCGACTCAAGGCACGAGTCATGAGATGTGAAACTCGCCACGGCTCCATGTGCGAATTACTAAGTCCTGCACGACTTCAACGCACATATCACATCAACATATCAAACTAACTTAAACCCTTTGCCACACCATCAAAACCATATTACGGCAAGAGATTGCCCTAACAAGAAGATCCAGACATTCTGGCCCAAATATATGCATCTAGACCTTGAGAAAACTGAAACATCCGATCTCCATCCTGAGTCACCAAATGAGGGAAGAACTCCATGAGTCGGGTAAACTCTGCATTATACTCCATAACAAATCGATCACCTTGCTTAAGGCTCAAGAACTCCTGACGACGAACCATAGAAAATGCAAAAGGAAAATATTACCTCCAAAAAGCATCTAAAAATACTGACCATGAAATCTCATGCTCCCCAATTATGGTTTTCTGCATCTTCCACTAGGTAATTGCTTGATCTCGGAGGTGGTATGCAGCTAAGCCCACTTTTTCCTCGTCGTACAACTCACATACTCGAAAGTGCCTTCCAAGTTATCCAACCAAGCATGAGCAATCCATGGGTCAGACTCCCCTCGGAACAGAGTAAATCAATCCTTGGTCGAACGCGCCAATACAAGTATACGAGCTTTATCTTTGACCCGACTAGAATTCACAGGTACCGGCATAGTCAGTGTTATATCCGGATTTTGAGACTCTGAACCTTTGATAGGGGGATGATGAGGCTATTCCTGATTAATAGGCTCACCCGTAGCAATCCCACGTCCCACAACTTTAGCTGGTCGCTTTGGTGGACGACCCTTACTACGCGTTTGAATAGGTGCCATAACTCCGTCTGTCAACACCTGTTGAACAATTTAGATAAGTATCCAACTAGAAGATATAATGTATCAAAAATTCTTACTTTGTACTACTCGGAGCTCATGCCGCCGTCCACTACAAAAAACATCAAATTGGCAACGAAATTTGGCAATGGAAAAAAGTTGTTGCAAAACTGCAATAAAATTTCTGGCGAATTTTAAATTTCGTCGGAAATTAGTAACGAAATTTCCAAAAAAAAAAAATTGTTGTAAAATTATTTAAATTTCCAATATTTAATTTTCGTCGCAAAATTCATCATAAATTGGCGACGAAAATATATTTTCATTGCAGAATGTTGCAACGAATTCTGAATTCGTTGCAACAAAATTCATTGCAGAATCTGCAACGAATTCAGAATTCGTTGCAACCAATTCAATTTTTGTTGCAAACATTTGCAACAATTTTATAAATTCATTGCATATTTTGCAACAAAATTTGTTTCGTCGTAAATTAGCAACGAATCTAAAATATCATCGTAAAATTGGCGACGAAAAATAAATTCCTCGTCATTTTGGCGCCGAATAATAAATTTCATCAACAATTTAGCGACGAATACAAGATTCATCGCCAATTTATTTTTAATTATTCCCCCGTTCCTTTCCTCGATCGAATCACACGAATATCCTTTCCTCCCTCCCGGCCCGATCCTGGTACGCCTCTGCTTCTTCTTCTTCTTCTTCCGTCGCCATCACCGGAGCAGCGACAGTGATGCCGTGAGCTTGCGGCTGTTGCTGCGAGGGCACGCAGCAACAGTTGCTGCGTACCCTCGCGGCAGCAGTTGTTGCGTGGCCTCGCAGCTGTCGCGAGGCCTGCGGCAGCTAGTGCGGGCCTCATTGTAGGGAAGCTTTCGCGAACGACCACACCTCGCGACTGCTGTTGCCAGGCCACACCGCGCAGGAGTTGCTGCGCCGTGCACATGCCCTTGTGGTAGTTATCGCGTGCCCTCGTGAATTTCTGCTGCCGCGAGGTTGATCGTGGCGTCGATCGCTGTCGCACTTTCTGGGCAGTTGCCACACTTTGCGAGTAGCTGCCTCGAGGTCGGGGCATCCACTACCGCACTTTGCAGGTAGCTGCCACACTTTGTAAGCAGCTGCCGCGTAATTTGACACGGGGGGGGGGGCACGGTTTGGGTGGTTAATTATCGTCCCAACTGGTCTTTTATTGCCGTAACAATAGAGTTAAAATTTAAATGTTATTCAAATTATATAAATCTGTATAATGTGTAATCTAAATACAAAATTATTTTTCATAGATTTGTCGTACTTCGTCATTAAGGTGTTCGATGTGTTCGTGAAGTCTTCAGCTAGCTGTGAGCTCATCCATTGTTTCCATCAGGACAGGTACACGTATAAATATTGTATATTTATAACACTATAGTATTATTATGTTATATTAATTATAATTAATGTTTGATTTTAAGTAATTTTATTACTATAAATATATCATATTTGTTCAAAATGATATTATAGTTTACAATTAAATATCACACAAAATCATATTTAGTACTAGAAGAATTTATTTTGAGTATAAATTTATTGTTAGATTGATATATATGGATGAAATTTAGAAAAAATTAAAATTAATCCTTGATATAATTTTGAAAATAGGATAAATGGAGAGAGAACGAAGTTGGATGTATAAAAAGAATTTACCAGAACGTCGTGGTTTAACCGATGAATTTATTATTGGGTTGGAACAATTTTTGACATTTGCTAATAATAATGTTGAGTTTATGGATGGGAATAAATTAAGGTGTCCGTGCAAAAAATGTCATAATGGTAAATTTTTCCAATGTGATAAAGTTCGAGAACATCTTTGTAGATTTGGTTTTACGCCAAATTATTATAATTGGACTTATCATGGTGAACCGTTTATATCCGATGAAGAGGTTGGACGAAACATACAAAGGACAGTTAGTGGAGAGCAAGTATATTACGATCAATTCAATCCATACCAGAGGATGATAGTTAATGTAGTTGGTCATAATTTGAATAACGAACCAAACGCTGCAAGTTCTAGTTATCCTCAAACATTTGAACACATGTATACTGATTATTCAACACCGTTGGAGGAGGTAGAAGTAAATGATGTTAATGAAAATGTGTACAATGAGCTATATCTCAAATTTCAAGAAGTGTTGAGAGTTGCAGATGAACCGGTGTGGTCTGGTTATGACAGTCACACTAAATTATCTCTCACCGCAAGATTGTTGAATGTTAAAGCTGAGCATAATGTGTCTGAAGATTGTTTTAATGATTTTGTTCAAGTTATTGGAGAAGTATTGCCGCGTGATCACATAATGCCGAACTATTTTTACAGTATGAAAAAACTTGTGAAAGATTTAGGTCTTCCGGTGCAAAGAATTGATGTTTGCTATATTGGGGAGATAATGCAGATTTAGAGACTTGTAAATTCTGTAGTCAATGCAGGTACAAGAGTACCATGAGATCAAATTGTAATAAGAGATTAAAATCATTCAGACAAATGTTCTATTTGCCTTTAACTCTTAGATTGCAAAGGCTTTATGCATCAAAGGTCACTGCTGAACACATGACTTGGCATGCAAATCATGAAACAAAGGATAGGCTAATGTGTCATCCATCAGATGCAGAGGCGTGGAAAAATATTGATAGAACATATCATGAGTTTGCGAATGAGACTCAAAACATCAGGTTGGGTCTATGTGTTGATGGATTTGCTCCATTTGGCAAATCAGGAAGAACTTATTCTTGCTGGCCAATTATCGTAACTCCATATAATCTTCCACCCGATATGTGTATGAAAACACCTTATATGTTTTTAACATTGATTGTGCTTGGCCCTCATAATCCGAAGAAGTTAATAGATGTTTACATGCAACTGTTGATTGCCGAGTTGATCCAACTATAGGACGAGGGTGTTTCCACATATGATGTCTATACTAATCAGATGCTCACAATGAGAGCTGTGCTTCTTTCGACCATAAATGATTTTCCTACTTATGGGATGTTATCAGGTTGGAGTACCATGGAGATTTTAGGATGTCCAATATGTATGGAGAGATCAAAGTCATTCAGATTGAAACATGGAAAGAAACCGAGTTATTTTGATTGTCATAGATAATTTTTACCCCCAAATCATAGATTCAGAAGAAATAAAGAAGAATTCACTAAGAATAGAATTTTTACGGCTCACATTGAGCAAGACCTAATAAAACATTTGTCATGGGGTCCAAACTCAATGGTAAAAACTTGGCCGGCATATTTCATAAACGAATATAATTTTCATACTCAAGATTATGGAACTAGAAAACTACAATGAATAGTGGAGTTTGTGTTCAGTCATCTAATGATGGGGGTGCAAGGAATGAATTTTACGGCTTGCTAGATGAAATTTTAGTGGTCACATACCCAGGCTCAGATTTGCGAGTTATTTTATTTATGTGTCGTTGGTTTGACCCTATCAAAGGCATGAGGGTGCATCCACAGTTTAATTTGGTTGAAAAAAATTACAAAAAAATATACAAGAGGTACAAACCATTTGTGTTAGCACAGCAAGCGATTCAAGTATTTTATGCTTCATATCCTAGTCTGAGACGAGACAAAAGTGATTAGTGGGCTGTTTGTAAAAGAAAAGCACGTAATAAAATTGAGGAACATTGGGAAGATATAGCATATCAACAAGATGAAGTTGTAAAAACATTTCATATCGAAGAATATAATATTTCAACGTTACGAGATCCCAACGGCGTAGTAGTAGCCGTTGATGCAAGTGAACTGAATGAGGATGAAGATGAGGATGATGAGGATGAGGATGACGATGACGATGACGATGACGATGATAAATAGACTCATGACCAAGCCAAAAATTGTAATGCAAACTTCGATTTCTAATTGTGGGTAACTTTTTATTGAGTATCAATTATGTTTTAATTTATGTCTAATTTGAAAATTCATATATTTGATATACAAATGAACTATGTTTTTTTAGGTCATCCAGTTGCTATGAATATGATAATTTTTTCATATTGTTCCTATTATAAATTCGATATGCAAATGTATTTTTTTTACTGTCATATTCTTCTAATAATTATGATTGTTAGTTTCAATGTGGCGGTCATAGACGGAGTAGTGATGGAAGATCACAGTCTTCCTGTGCTTCAGCCCCTACACATTTTGATGCTCTTGCAGGAAATGTGCCCTCCACCTCTTCTCCAGTTGCAGGATCTTCTAGTTCTCAACAGATACCTACTAATGTATCTTCCCCGGTACAATAATCACTCGTGGAGAGGGAAGATACGAGAGAGTTTATATCTCCGCGTGGAGATTCGTAAGTATTCGAGTTTTATATTATCTATGTTTATTTTTTAATACGATATGTATTTTTATAAGTATCTAATGAGGTTTGTTTTTATTTTATGCTAGATTTATAAATTCTATACATGTTATTCACGAGGTGAATAAAATAGTGAATAACCATTGGGGCAAAGCTTCTATGACTTATACGAGCACGCCGGAAGAAATAAAAGTTCTATGGTGGAGTGAGTTCAAGGTAACTTATTTAAATCATTTTGCATATAAAATTGCAGTTAATATAATCAATTTAATTTTTCTCTACTGCAGCAGGTATTTACTTGGGAGGAGAGTCAAACACTAGAGATTAGGAAAATTTTTAAGAAAAAGTGTGACGATCATATGAGAAACATACTCAATCATTCGAAAACTAGAAATAAGAAACCACACTGTATAACTGAGGAGAATTGGAATAAAATTTTTGCACATTGGAAATCTGAGAAAAGCAAATGGAGGAGTGAGCAGAATAAGCAAAATCAGCATTGTAATTCTGGCATTATGTCTGCCACGTATGCGGAAGGATCAATAAATATCGATGAGCATGACATCGATTGGTGAGTGTTTTCAAATTATAATTTTGTAATCTAATACTCACTAATTTATAAATTTTAACTGTTTAATTTGTTTAAGGAGACGGGGACTGAGCCATTATTTATAGGCACTTTCACTCGTACATTCCAAAAGAAAGATAAGACGTGGAGTGGGAAAAGAGCTAGTACAATGAAGGTTTGTAATTTTAAAAATATAATTTCTTGTGTTAGTATTTAATTTTTTTTTCTTTCATAACAGGAGAAATACGATGAACTTTCATAGAGAAATTCGAGTGCAAGCGATGATGCAATCGAATCTGAGCCTTCTGTTAGCAATATAAATTTATGGCTCGAAGCAACTGGAGGGCCAAAAAGTGGAAGAATAATTGGACTCGATTCTTTGAGCCGATCCTATAGAGTTCCTGGTGCTTCTCCTTCATCCTCCCCGGCATTAAAAGCACAAGTAATTCAATTAACTGAAGAGGTTAATCATTTGAGGAACTTACTAGCTCAGAAAAAAACTGAATCAAGAGAAAACACTCAGAAAGTACAAAACTTAAATGAAAAGATAAATGAATTTCAAAGGCAACAAATGTTCATTATGCAATATCTTCAATTAACGTCTAGTTCAAGTCAACTTCCTCCTTCTGGATCTGCTCCTCCTGATCCCTGTCATGGAGACAATGATGATGTATTTTTTTGATGATGATGGTGATGATGGTGGTTACCTTTGAATGTATTTGTTGTATTTAAATGTTACTTGACTTATGACATATACGATATTTATGTATTTGTAAGTTTGTTTAGGTTTGTTATATATATATTAATTCCGTATTAATGTTTGATGTTTAAATTTGTTAATATTGTTGTGTGTGTTTGTTGTAAAACAGGGAAAAAAGGATAATCTAAATTTTTTTTTTCCAGATTTGGAACGAAAATACTATTTTCGTTGCAAAAATAGATGCATCAGTTTACTGATACATTAAAAACTACGACTTCAAAATCGATTTTCAACAATAGTCGACTGATGGTATTGTAGCAGCTTACAAAATGTTTCGTAGCTGACTGAGCAGTCGACTACTCACTTGGCAGTATTGGTACAGAGGCACCAGATAATCGAACCTATGTTTTGATTATGGCAAAGACAAAAAGTCAAGGTTATTTTGTTATCTCACGAGCTAAATCAAGTGTGCAAAAAATGCTAAGCTAAAGCTAAAGGTCAGCGACACCCGGAGGGAACCGTGGTGGTTGGGCAACACCAGGAGAACTTCGGAGGGAGCAGAAGGAATCAGGTGGAGACCGGAAGCAAGGCTTCAAAGGTAAATGTTGAGGTAAGCTCGAGTGAGTAAAGTGAAGTGAGGTCGTGTCCTTCGTACGGGGATGTCCTTGGCAACGATCTGACCAAGACTTCCCACGGAAAGTCTATGTCGAGATCGAATGGCAAGTGGCCGTCGAATTCACTTATATTTAGAGCTAACTCTTTATTGTAGTAAAAAATCCTAGCCATCAGTTCAACCGGCCAGTTCAACTGGGCTAGTTCAACCAGTCAGTTCAACTGGGCCAGTTCAATCGACCAGTTCAACTACTATTTGAATTACAACTTCGAGATGAGTCAAAACTCATCCCTTTCTTCAAGGGTGAGGTGGCCATTTTTGTAGGATCTTGATGTGCTCAAGGAGGGGACTTCTAGGGTTATAAAAGAAGGTCCATTCCTCACCATTTCATCAATCCTAATTGCTCCAAAATGCTCTTGCAACATCGCTCTCCTACGACGACTCTACTACGCTAAAGTGCTGCCGAAACGATGATGATGTTGGTGCAATCGACCCAGGTTGACTCGAGTTTGACTCTAGCAGTACCTTGATGATATTTTGATGATAGACAAAACTCATGACATGGGATTGTCATGGGAAAGTCCAACATGGGGTTGGCATGGAAAATCCAAGCATGGAGCTTGGTGTGGAAGTCCAAAGCATTGCGAAGCCGTGCGCTTGGTGCTTGGCATGGGAAATGCATTGTGAAGCCGTGCACTTGGTGCATGTGAGAAGTCTTGAGGACTTGGTAAGTTCACTAGGCTCGGGGTCCTTGAGTCGGTGAAGAATGGCATTGCGAAGCCGTGCGCTTGGTGCATCCGAGGGACCACCGGACAGGGAGCGAATGGAGTGAGACCAAAGGGAAGCATACTTCTAGGGCATGAGACGCGAAGGATGACATTGCGAAGTCGTGTGCTTGGCGCATCCGAGGGACGTAGGTCGAGGGAAGAGAGCTTCGATGGGGAACTCCATGAGGGATAAGGTGGACTTGGCAAAGTGGCTAAGACTGAGTGTCGGAGGCTCAAACATCATTATGTTTGAGGTTTTGGCCGACATCAGTCGACTGGCATAGGTGATTGTTCTAGGTCGTATGGGTTCGACCAGTGTTCGACTAAACCAAGTCTGGTGACCGATCGACCGCCGAGGAGGGCGATCGGTTAGGATCACCGATCGCCGAGGGATGGCAATGATCGATGACACCGCGCACGGCACGCAATGGAGTCGAGCTTCGCCAAAGACTGACCGATGGATGATCACCGATCGTGATGGGTGCCATCAGTCGACTAATGTGTGATCCGTTGGAACTTAGCCAACGTGGATCTAGCCGTTGTGAGACAACGACTACAGGACCAGTCGACTGATGGTCACGATCAGTCGACTGATGGGCGCAAAAATAGCTTGATGCATGTTATAAATGGAGCACGAGTTGGAGGATTTTGCTAAGCCTTTTGTGGAGCTATTGGAGGGGAATTGCTGCTGCATTCCAGTCCTTCAAGAGCCATCTAAAGCAAGCAACAAGCAAAGTGATCAAAGCAATCGGTGAAAGTTTTCTTGTGTATTGTATTTGTGTATTTGCTTGTATTTCTATATTACTGTTGTAATTGCTTGTGAGAGGTTTCTCCACCTCCGACGTGTAGTCGAGAAGGAGTTTGAGTATTGCCGTGTGCATCTCTAGAGCTCGAGGAGCTCGCCCGTGGAGTAGGAACCATTCGGTTCCGAACCATGTATATCGTGTGTGTTTGCGTGTGCTTATTTGTTGTTAGTATTATTATTGTTTTATTGTTTCCGCTGCGCTAACGACAATCGTAGACAAGCAACGCAACGAGAACGAACGAATTATGACATCCAACGTAAGAGGGCTATTCACCCCCCTCTAGCCGGCCAATCGATCCCCAACAAGTGGTATCAGAGCCGAGGTCGCTCTTCAAGGACTAACCGCCGAGAGAGCACTACAAGATGGCCGGCTACAACATCCAACCACCAAAATTCGAAGGAGATCTTGCTTGGTGGAGAAAACGGATGGAGGTATATCTCGAAACCGATTTTGATTATATGATTATTATAGAAAATGGTTTTGAGATGCCTAGGGACAAACACAACAAGCCCATTGAAAAATTTAAGTGGACCCAAGACCAAATCAAGAACTTCAAGACAAATCTCGAGGTAATTAAATTGATTAGTGATTTGTTACCTAACACTATTTGGTCTAGATTTGGTGATTATAGGGATGCAAGGGAACTATGGAATAAGATAATAAATTTCCAAGAAAATTCCCAACCGGCACAAGTAGAAGAAAATGCCGAGGAAGAAGAACCCACAACATTTGAAGATGTTGATGACTTGGTGGAGACCTCCACCTCTAGCATTGAGGGGGAGGAGAGGCAATCTTCCATCCCGGAGCAAGAACAAGAAGCATCCACATCCGGGAGAAGTGAAGATCGGGAAGAGGCCTCTACCACCTCCCTAGGTAACTCAAGTGTTATTATTTTAAATAAAAATCACATAATATGCTTTGAGTGTAGGGAGAAAGGGCATTATAAGAGCAAATGCCCTAAATTGGCTAAGAAGAAGGCATCGACACCAAAAGTCAACCCAAAGTCAAACGATGCCGGTGTTCCCAAAATCAAGAGCAAAGAGCACATTGTGTGCTTCAAATGCAATCAAAAGGGACACTACCGAAGCCAATGCCCTAGGGGAAGGAAGAAAGGGCAAGAAGGTGCAATTCATGTAGGGGGAGCTCCTAAAGCTAACCCTAAGGTACATTTAGTTAATGCACTTTTAATTCCTAAAGTCAAAAAGCATGCTAAAAATTATTTTAGCTCTCTTGCTATTATCAATGAAAAGCATGCTAAGAGAAATAATAAGGTGTATTGTCTAGGTGCCAAGCATGTTCATATAACTAAGGACAAACCTAGGACTCAAAACACTAGATCTATTTTACCTAGGGAGTCAATTAGGAGAATTGAAGAAAACTTGGGTGTTAATCCCAAGAAATCTAGGCATATGCCTAAAAAGAAAAACATTTCCCAAAAGATAAATGAAAATTCAAAATTGGGAAAATTAGAGTTAGAAAACCAAGCCTTGAGGTCAAGGCTAGAGAAATTGGAGAAGACCCTAGCAATAATATCAAATTCGGTTAAGGGGTCTAATGTACAAAAGTCAAGACCTAGGAAACAAGAAACATCTAAGGGCAAGAAGGGTTTGGGTCACAAACCTATGTCCTACCATAATGTTCCATTTAATTATGGAACATCATCTAGGTCTAGACAAACCAAGGCTAATAGGGAAGCCATCCCTAAGTCTAGCCATGGTATGTGTTTAGTGGCTAACACCTCAAAGAAATCAAATGTAGCCACTAAGAAGGTCAATGGAGGAGTCACCTCTAGAGTTGACCTAGGAAAGACCCAAAAGACTATGACTTCAAAGCCTAAAAGGGTCATTAGGAAGGTATCTAGGGAAGTTATCCCTAGGGAATACCTTATTAACCCAAGGAGCTCCAATAGATATTGGGTTCCTAAAAGCGTGATCGATTCACGCTAAATGGGTTAAGGTGTGTCAACCCTAAGTGGATGGGTAGTTAACCTAACCATAGTAGAGTTGACACCTTAGGGTGTGCCAATATGCTTGAGAAGGTAAAAATGATTTAAATTGGCACAATTAGGTCATAGAGGTCACGGTGTGCCATTTTGGGTTTTTGGCGCACTAGGGAAATGAATGGTTTAAGGCAAAGTGAATTTAATCCCTAAAAATGGAAAATTGATTTGCACACTTAGGTATTCTATACCTTAGTATATTTTACTTGCCATGGTTGGTTTGCCTTACCATGTCATGACATCATTTTCATTTTTATCTATAAAATGTCATGATCATGTTTAGAATTATGTTTAGATGTCATGAATGCCTAGATCTCATTTGCATGCCATGACATCATGATATTGGCATATGCTTTTACTTATATCATATCTATGTCATAATCATATCATGCACATAAATAAAATGAAATTATGGACTATGGCATGATTTGATGGGAATCAAAGAATATTGCCTTAGAAATATGCATGAGAACATAAACAAAACAAAACCGACATCTCACAAAAATTTGACTTGTATGTGTTTTACACATCTAGATATTGGTGAGATGTTTAGGAAAAAGAAAATAAAGGTTTGAAAAATATTTTGAAAACTTTTTGAAAAACCTTGGTGAAGCCTATCTTTTGATAGCTATCACCATTGAATGGGATGATACAAAGATGACTCTTTATTGAAGCTTTTCTTAAATTTTAAACTTTGTATAAATATCCTAATTTAATGGGTAAAATAAATTTTCAATATTTTTCACCCATAGTGTTTAGGATAAGTATTATACGTATGCATTTTCAAGATTTTTAAAATTACGTATATTTACTTATGGATTTCGAAAATCCAATTTTCAAATCAAAATCTATCGTAAGACACCGACGCTCAGAATGGCAATGATCGATGGTAAGTCCAATGATCGTATCCGATGTAGTCGACTGACACAGGTTGATTTCGGGTAAACTTGATAGTTAGGCCCATGTTTAGCCATGTTTTGGTCCCCTAACCACTCCTAACCCTAAGATATGCTTGGGAGAGCATTAGAGAGGGTGGAAATCCATTGGATATGGATTAGGAGTTGGGTTGAGGGTGAGTATCAATTTTAAGGTGGAAGAGAGTTCATTGTTGAACTTTGCCGTAATTTTGATTTGGTTAATGTTCCTATTGGCTTAGGGACTCTCCAAGGACATTGTTGGTGCAATGGTCAAGGGGGAGGTATTCATCATGGGAAGATGGATGTGTATTTTCTCATGGGAGGAAAATTGGGTTGCCTCTCTTTAAGTGATATGGGATCACTAGAAAGATTGTAGGCATGTGTTCCTCCAAGGGAGAGATTGTAAGATCTCATTGAGATATGAGACATTCATACCCTTGGGGAGGACCTTTTTGATGTAATGTCAAAAAGGGGGAGAAGTTACCAAGTTACCAATTAGGGTTCGTTGGAATTCTCATTGGGATATGAGAATTGCCGATATGGGAGAATTGGTAGACTTGAGATGGTAGTTTTGTCAATCATCAAAAAGGGGGAGATTGTTGGTGCAATCGGCCCAGGTTGACTCGAGTTTGACTCGAGCAGTACCTTGATGATATTTTAATGATAGAAAAAACTCATGACATGGGATTGTCATGGGAAAGTCCAACATGGGGTTGGCATGGAAAATCCAAGCATGGAACTTGGTGTGGAAGTCCAAAGCATTGTGAAGCCGTGCGCTTGGTGCTTGGCATGGGAAATGCATTGCGAAGCCGTGCGCTTGGTGCATGTGAGAAGTCTTGAGGACTTGGTAAGTTCACTAGGCTCGGAGTCCTTGAGTCGGTGAAGGATGGCATTGTGAAGTCGTGCGCTTGGTGCATCCGAGGGATCGCCGGACAGGGAGCGAATGGAGTGAGACCAAAGGGAAGCATACTTCTAGGGCATGAGACGCGAAGGGTGGCGTTGCGAAGCCGTGCGCTTGGCGCATCCGAGGGACGTAGGCCGAGGGAAGAGAGCTTCGGTGGGGAACTCCATGAGGGATAAGGTGGACTTGGCCAAGTGGCTAAGACTGAGTGTCAGAGGCTCAAACATCGTTATGTTTGAGGTTTTGGCCGACATCAGTCGACTGGCATAGGTGCCAGTCGACTGCTCTAGGTCGTATGGGTTCGACCAGTGTTCGACTGAACCAAGTCTGGCTGATCAGTCGACTGCCGAGGGAGGGCAGTCGACTGTTGGGAGGATCAGTCGACTGCCGAGGGATGACAGTCGATTGATGACACTGTGCACGGGCACAGAATGGAGTCGAGCTCGCCAGCACTCGACTGATGGATGATCAGTCGACTGATGGGTGCCATCAGTCGACTGATGTGTGATCTGTTGGAACTTAGCCAACGTGGATCTGGCCGTTGTGAGACAATGGCTACAGGACCAGTCGACTGATGGTCATGATCAGTCGACTGATGGGCGCGAAAACAGCTTGATGTAGGTTATAAATGGAGCACGAGTTGGAGGATTTCGCCAAGCCTTTTGTGGAGCTATTGGAGGGGAATTGCTGCTGCATTCCAGTCCTTCAAGAGCCATCTAAAGCAAGCAACAAGCAAAGTGATCAAAGCAATCGGTGAAAGTTTTCTTGTGTATTGTATTTGTGTATTTGCTTGTATTTCTATATTACTGTTGTAATTGCTTGTGAGAGGTTTCTCCACCTCCGATGTGTAGTCGAGAAGGAGTTTGAGTATTGCCGTGTGCATCTCTAGAGCTCGAGGAGCTCGCCCGTGGAGTAGGAACCATTCGGTTCCGAACCATGTATATCGTGTGTGTTTGCGTGTGCTTATTTGTTGTTAGTATTATTATTGTTTTATTGTTTCCGCTGCGCTAACGACAATCGTAGACAAGCAACGCAACGAGAACGAACGAATTACGACATCCAACGTAAGAGGGCTATTCACCCCCCTCTAGCCGGCCAATCGATCCCCAACAGATGACTCAACCTTAGCTCAAGATCTTCTTTATCATCGGTATAAATATCTTTATTTAGAGTCTTAATTGTGCATTCTTTTTGTTTTCGGAGCTTTAATCGCAACAAGAAGAGGGGGAGTGTCCTTCTACCTTGAGTTTTATTGTTTTCTTGTAATCATTCACTCCTACCTCTAACGAGGAGTATTTTAGTAGATTGCCCTCCGTACACGGTCTAGGATCGTTAGGGCCTTGGATTAGCAGTCAAAGGTTGTGAACCAAGTAAAAGCAAACCTTGTCTTTTATATTTCCGCTGTGTTCTCGCTCTTTTAATTGTTTCATATCGAAAGAACGAACGAGATTTGTTTTGCGCTATTCACCACCCCTCTAGCGCTCAAATCGATCCAACAATTGGTATCATAGTCGGGGGGGGGGGGCTATGATTTGGTGAAACAACCAATCTAGCAATTTCGTACAGATTTATTTCTTTTTATTTCAGGTTTTATGAGATTTTTCGTTTAAATTAAATTCGTTCTCCCGCACTACTAATCCAAGACGAAAGTCTTGGTACATTTTGGTGTTTTTGTTTTTGCGAGGTACTTGTCTTCCGTCTTTTGTCTAAATGGCCCATCTCGAAGGGTTTAGCACCGTCCAACCTCCATTTTACAATGGAGATGACTTTTTCTATTGGAAGAGTCGGATGGAGTGCTTCCTAAAGACACAAATCGAGATACGGATCATAATCCAAACCGGATTCACGCTTCCTACTAATGAAGTGGGTGAATCGTTGGATTATGATCAATGTGTAGGGGATCCTTGGAAGCTAGAGGGGGGTGAATAGCTTGAATTCGTAGCGTGATGGAATTCATTTGTGTGTTCGTCTACAAACTTCATTAGCGTGCAGTGGAATAATAATAATAACGATAACGAAACAAGACAATCACACAAACACAAATATTTAATGTGGTTTGGAACCGAACGGTTCCTACTCCACGGATCGAGCTCTAAAGAGCTCTAGCGACGCCAATGCAATCACTAATCACAAATACTCCTTCTCGACACAAGTCGGAGGCTGAGAAACCTCTTACAAACTATTCTTACAACAATAAGAAATAGATACAAGCAATTATAATAATGAAATACAATGCAAGTAAAGAAAACTACTTTACAATTGCTCTTTGAATGCTTGATCGCTTGGTTGCTTGAAATGAACTTGGAGACCCTGATTTGCAGCAGCAAATCGCCCCAAATGCCCTCAAGAACCACTTTCTTTTTCCTCCTCCACGAGCTCCATTTAAAGCTTTTGCCTGGGCTGGAAAACGCCGATCAGTCGACTGCTCGGGACCATCAGTCGATTGATGGCACTATTGTCGTGAGACAATGGCTAGATCCACTCTAGAAAAGTCTAACAGATCCATCATCAGTCGACTGATTATGACCATCACGATCGTTTCGAGCCTCCACTGATCCGCTAACCCCAAAGAATGAGTCGACTCATTCATGCGTGCCCGAAACCGAGCACCGCCGATTGATCACACGATCACGATCGCTTAATCACCGATCGCCTCATCCGGCAATGATCGCTAGGCCAATTCCCGCAGTCAAACCCTAGTTGACTCATGCCAGTCGATTGCCACATGGCACCAGTTGACTGGCACACCTCAAACATGAGGTTTTAACCCAAGTATGGTTTCCCCATACTTGCTAGACCACCCTTAGCCTAGACCTAAGGCTTCTATCCACCTTCGTCATCCATTGCGCTAGCCTTCAGGTGCTTCTATCGGCTATGTCATGCTAACGGTGTCTACACCGCCAAGGCACATTGGACTTACACCACCAACACTCCGCTTGGACTTTACGCCGCCAACTATTGGACTTATGCTGCCAAGACTCCCACTTGGACTTTACGCCGCCAATATTAAACCCCTTGGACTTCTCAAATGCCAAGACTCAAGCTTGGACTTGGACTTTCCCAAATGCCAAGTGTCCCACTTGGACTTTCCTTGCCAAGACCCATGCTTGGACTTTCCCAAATGCCAAGTGTCCCACTTGGACTTTCCTTGCCAAGACTCATGCTTGGACTTTCCCAAATGCCAAGTGTCCCACTTGGACTTTCCATGCCAAGTACCCAAGACTTGGACTTTCTCAAATGTCAAGTGTCCCACTTGGACTTTCCATGCCAAGTACCCATCACTTGGACTTTCCCATGACAATCACATTGTCATATATTTTTGTCGAACATCAAAACATCTCTCAAGTCAAGTTTGAGTCTTGGTCAATCGTGACCTGGGCCGATTGCACCAACATCTCCCCCTTTTTGATGTTTGACAAAAACCAAACGAAACATTGAGTTAGAACACTAACTCAAATCCCTTACCAATTATCCCAAATGTGTAAATTTACCTTCTCCCAATAAATTCTTCCCCTTTTTGACTAACATCAAAAAGATTCTCTCCAAGGAGGTCAATGTCTCATGTCCCAATGAGATCTCACAATCTCTCCCTTGGTCCAAAATTACCTAGAATGCCTACCATCTTCCTAGTGATAAGTCCCATATCACTCAAGAAAGGCAATCCTATACACTCTCCCAATTTCCAAATTGGGTATCTCAAAATCCCATTTTTCCTCCTCATGAGGAAAAATACCATCCATCATCCCATGATGGACACCTCCCCCTAAAGGCTTGCTTTCCCTTGACTATTGCACCAACAATGTCCTTGGGAAGTCCCTAAGCCAATAGGAACTCTAAACCATCAAAAATAAGATTCAAAGTTCAAACATGAACTCTCCACACCTTAAATTTGATACATCACCCTAACTCCTTTCCTAATCCATATCCAATGGATTTTCATCCATTATAATGCTTCCCAAAGCATATCCTAGGGTCAGGAGTGGTTAGGGAACCTTACCGTAGCTGAAAACAGGCTAAACAACCTTGTTTTTCCTAAAATCAACATTGACAATCGACTCTCTCAGCTACTAGTCGAATGCCACCCTCATCAGTCGACTACCACCAAGGGCAGTCGACTGATAACTGAAATTTCAGAATTTCAGTTATTAGAAAAAAAATCATAAAATCATAAATAATTATACGTAATTCGAAAAATCATGAAAATTCATATGTATAATACTTATGACACGTACAATGGGTGAAAAATATTTGAAAATTATTTTACCCATAAAATAGGGAAATTGATACAAAATTCAAAAGTGAAGAAAAACTTTTAAGTTTATGCTCACTTTGTATCAACTTCATCAATAGTGATTGCTATCAAAAGATAGACTACACCAAGATTTTCTAAAATGATTTTAAAATATTTTTGAAACCTTATTTTGGATCATGTTCCTTGGGATCAATGTACATGACTTGTACAAAAGCTTTTCCAATGATCCACAAATGAAATAAGATGAGTTTAGGTTCATCTAGATGCAAAAACTATGCACCTTGAACTTAACTCATATCCTAGCATCTCACATGTATCTAAAGTGTATAAAAATACATTCAAGTCAATGTGATGTGAGATGTGGGTTTTGTTCTCCTAATCTAGGGTTTCATGCATTTTTCTAAGGCAACCCTACTTGATTCCCTTATAAATGGGACTCCAAGTCATGCCAAAGTCCTTAAATCAATTTTCATTAATTTAAATGCATGAAGTATGATCATAACATAAATGCTAGCATAATAAAGCATGACCAATGATCATGATGTCATGACATATGATATAATCTAAAAACACATGACATTAATCCTTAATCCTAAACATTATCATGACATATAAATGATAAAAATAAGCATGATGTCATGACATAAAATATGATAAATCAAAACATGGCATATAAGATATAAAGGTATATAATACCTAAATTATAGTATTAATTGCCATTTGTTGGGATTATTTTCATTTTGCCATATTACCACTAAACTCCCAAGTGTGCCAAAAACCCAAAATGGCACACTATAACCTCTAATCCTAAATTGTGCCAATTTAATTGATTTTTTTATAATTCCAAAAATATATTGGCACATCCTAAAATCTTTTAGGATCAAAAATCAAATCTATTTCCAAGGTATCCATAACCTTGAATATATCCTAAAATGCCACCTTTACCATGGTTGAGTTAGCTACCCATCCAATCAAGGTTGGCACACCCTAAACTAATCTAGTGTGAATCAATCACGCTCTTAGGAACCCAAAACCTATTTGAGCTCCTAGGGTTAATTAGGTATTCCTTACGGATAACCTCCCTAGATACCTTTCTAATGACACTTCTACGCTTGTTAGCCTTGGTCATTTGGGTCTTGCCTAGGTTGACTCTAGGTGTAACTCCCCTTGCAACCTTCTTAGTGGCTTCCCTAGGTTTCCTTGAAACCCTAGCCACTAGACATACACCATGGTCAACTCTAGGGATAACTTCCCTATTGACCTTGGTCTTCCTAGACCTAGTTTGTGTTCCATAATCAAATGGAACACTATGATAAACCACCTTAGGCTTAGGTTTGTGACCCAAACCTTTCTTGCCCTTGGTTGACTTTTGTCTCTTAGACCCTAGGTGTTGACTCTTGGTCCTAGACTGTTGACTTTGACTATTTGACCCTTGAAATTGATTTTGCATCTTCTTGAGGGTCTTTTCTAATTTCTCAAGCCTTGACCTCAAGGATTGATTTTCTAATTCTAATTTCCCAATTTTTGAATTTTGATTTGGTCTTTGGGCATTATCCTTTCTAGGCATATGCCTAGTCTATTTGGGATTAAGACCTAGGTATTCTATTTTTCTAATAGACTCCCTAGGTAAAACTTTTCTAGAGACATTAGTCCCAAATTTCTCCTTCTTTGAAAAATAGACATTTTTAGCTCCTAAACAAAATTCACTGTTTCTAGCATGCTCTTTTTGATAAATAGCAAGATTGCTAAAATTAATTCTAGCATGCTTTTGCCTATAATTGAAAGAAGGAGCATTATTTAGATATACCTTAGGGTTTGCCTTAGAGGCTCCCCCTACTTGTGATACTCTCTTTTTCTCTCCCTTTAGACATTGACTCCGATAATGACCCGGTAGCCGACATTTGAAGCAAATCACTTGCTCCTTACTCTTGATTGTTGGGGAACCGACATCCTTTGACTTTTCTTGACTTTTAGGTGCCGGTGGAGATTTTCTTACTTTCTTTGGGCACTTGCTCTTATAGTGCCCGGATTCCCTACACTCAAAGCAAATTATAGGATTTTTATTTAAACCTAAATTTCTTGAGTTACCTAGGGTATTTGTGGTGGTGATCGGAGTGGGTTCTTCATCCCTCCCGGAGGTTGAGGCTTCTTCTTGATTTTGCTCCGGCTCCGGTGTGGATGGTCTCTCCTCCCCCTCAATCCTTGAAGTGGAGGCTTCTTCCACTTCTTCCACCGATTCGGAAATTGATTCCTTCTCAACTTCCGACTCCTCACTTTCTTGTGAGGATGATGATGATTCTTCCTCGACTTCTTGCTCTTCTTGAGCCGATGAAGATTCTTCTTCTTCTACTTGTGCCAAGCGAGGCTTCTCATGAAACTTGGCCAATTTGTCCCATATCTCCTTGGCGTCAAGATATTCACCTAGCCTAGACAAAACATAATTAGGTATCAAATCTTCTAAAAGTTTTGTTACCTTGGCTTCGGTCTTGAATTTTTGCCGTTGCTCTTGGGTCCATTTCTTCAACTTGAGGACTTGTCCCTTCTTATCCCTAGGAGGTTCAAAGCCTTCTACGAGGATGAACCAATCCTTTATGTCCATCATCAAGAATGTCTCCATTCTTGCTCTCCATGCCGGAAAATCTTCTCGGTCGTATGGTGGTGGAGGGTTGATGTCCCATCCAAGCTTGTCTTGGAATTCCATCTTCACCCTCTAGCATGCTCCCTTAGTTATTAAACCTTGAAGAGCGCCCTCGCTCTGATACCACTTGTAGGGGATCCTTGGAAGCTAGAGGGGGGGGGGGGTGAATAGCTTGAATTTGTAGCGTGATGGAATTCGTTCGCATGTTCATCTACAAACTTCGTTAGCGCGCAGCGGAATAATAATAATAACGATAATGAAACAAGACAATCACGCAAACACAAATATTTAATGTGGTTTGGAATCGAACGGTTCCTACTCCACGGATCGAGCTCTAAAGAGCTCTAGCGATGCCAATGCAATCACTAATCACAAATACTCCTTCTCGACACAAGTCAGAGGTGGAGAAACCTCTTACAAACTATTCTTACAATAATAAGAAATAGATACAGGCAATTACAATAATGAAATACAATGCAAGTAAAGAAAACTACTTTACAATTGCTCTTTGAATGCTTGATCGCTTGGTTGCTTGAAATGAACTCGGAGACCCTGATTTACAGCAGCAAATCACCCCAAATACCCTCAAGAACCGCATTATTTTTCCTCCTCCATGAGCTCCATTTAAAGCTTCTGCCTGGGCTAGAAAAGGCCGATCAGTCGACTGCTCGGGACCATTAGTCGACTTATGCCACTGTTGTAGTGAGACAATGGCTAGATCCACACTGGAAAAGTCCAACGGATCCATCATCAGTCGACTGATTATGACCATCAGTCGACTGTTCGAGCCTCCACTCGACTCTAACCCCAGCAATGAGTCGACTCCATTCTCGTGCGAAATCGCACACCGATCGATCACACGATCACGATCGCTTTAATCACCGACTACTCTCATCTGACAGTCGACTACTAGGCCAATTCTCATAGTCAAACCCTAGTTGACTCACGCCAATTGACTGCCACATGGCACCAATCGACTGGCATACCTCAAACATGAGGTTTTAACCCAAGTATGGTTTCCCCATACTTGCTAGACCACCCTTAGCCTAGACCTAATCCTTCTAGCCACCTCCGTCAGCCTCAGACCTCTCGGATCCCTCCAAGTCATCCATTGCGCTAGCCTTTAGGTGCTTCCATCGGCTATGTCATACTAACGATGTCTACATAGCCAAGGCACATTGGACTTACGCCACCAAGACTCCGCTTGGACTTTACGCTGCCAACTATTGGACTTATGCTGCCAAGACTCCCGCTTGGACTTTACGCCACCAATATCAAACCCCTTGGACTTCTCAAATGCCAAGACTCAAGCTTGGACTTTCCTTGCCAAGACCCATACTTGGACTTTCCCAAATGCCAAGTGTCCCACTTGGACTTTCCTTGCCAAGACACATGCTTGGACTTTCCCAAATGCCAAGTGTCCCACTTGGACTTTCCTTGCCAAGTACCCAAGACTTGGACTTTCTCAAATGCCAAGTGTCCCACTTGGACTTTCCATGCCAAGTACCCATGACTTGGACTTTTCCATGACAATCACATTGTCATATGTTTTTGTCGAACATCAAAACATCTCTCGAGTCAAGCTCGAGTCCTGGTCAATCATGACCTGGGCCGATTGCACCAACACAATGGACTAATGCCATGAAAACACAAGTAGAAGCCGATGCCAAGGCAACCCAAATCTTTTAATGTGGCTTGTCCAAAGAGGAGCTAAACCGCGTTGGCCCCTTCATTAGCGCTAAAGATTTATGGACTAAACTCATAGAGCTACACGAAGGAACCGACGACACAAAGGTATGTAAGCATGATCTTCTTTTCAATAAGTTGTATAATCTTAAGATGCAGGAACATGAGACGGCGACACAACTACATGCCCGTATTCAAGACATCATCAATAGCTTACACACCATCAGACAAAAGGTCGAGAATCGAGATCTTATAAGGTATGCCTTAAACTCTTTTCCTTGGACCACCTTGTGGGTATCCATGGTCGATGCCTACAAGGTTTCTAAGGATCTTTCTAAACTTATATTAGACGAGTTATTTTCTGAGTTTGAACTTCATGAACAAACTAATGTGGTCCGGGCCGAGAGAGGTGTTGCTTTACTTGCAGAAGGAAGAAGAAAGGAAAAGAGCAAGCCACCTCCTGATTAAGAAGATAGATCCGGGCCCGAGGATGAATCCGAATCCGAATCTGAAGAGGAGGCCACGATAGTCAACATGGTACGAAGATTAGTTTGAAAAGAAAGAGAGAAATTGAGGAACGAGAAGAAGGGGCGATTCGAATAAAAAAGGAGATCAAAACAAAAGAGAGCAAAGAAGGCTCTTCATGCGACTTTGGAAAACGAAGAAGAAGACGTCGGCATAGCTTACATGGCAAGACCAGAGGAGTCCGAGTTAGAGTTTGAAGCTGAGTACGAGTCCAATTCCGACTCCGACTCCGACCCCGAAGCCTACTTTGAGAAGAAACTCAAAGCCGGATCAAAAGAAAAAATAAAGGTTAGCTATTCGTTAATTAGTACTTTGTATCTTACAATTAAAATGCTTACTAGGAAATTAGCTAAGTCTGAGTCTAGGGTCGAGTCCTTGCTTGAGGAAGTTGAAACCCTCAAGCAAGATGTAAGATACGAAAAAAAAATTTAAGTATATGGATTAAACTTCATTAGGTAGCTAATTGGGTTTAATTAGTGGTTAGGTTTGATTATATATTTTGGGCTTAATCAAGGGTTTGATTGGGTTTAAGGGGTTGAACCGGTTGGCTTGAATCGGTTGGCTTGAACCAGTCGACTTGAACCAAATCGCCAAACCACTTTTATAAACTTCCAAATCTGATCGCAATTTCTTTCTCTCCTTATCCGCACCGTCGCCTCTACCTTCGCCTCTTCCGTCACCTTCTCCCAGGCCGTCGACATTCCAGTAAGAGCAGCTCGACAACGCTGCTACCTTAGTTGATTTTCGGCCGAAGATCAGTTGGATTCCTCGCCTGGAGATCTCGTTGACCCTTTCGGCGGACCGACAGTGTTGTCGCCGCGGCAGTGAGCTGCCAATCCAGGTACTGGAGTCTATTTGGGTTAGGTTTAAATTGTTGTTTCCTCTAGATCTAGCTGTGGATTCATTGGTTGAGCTTCAATTTGTGGTTTGGCAGTGGCGGAGCTTGGTTTTGTTCTGGTGAACAGGGCAACTAGGGGAAACGACTGCCGGTGGAGAGTTGAGATCGGTAAGTTTGTTTATTCCTTTTTATTTCATTTGTAATTGATGTGATTTTGTGGTGTGTCCATGTATTTGGGGATCCGATGAGTTTTTCTGTCAATGGATTGGTGCTTGACAACTGTGATTAGTGTGGTATCCGATTGTGATTTGGGGTGTAATCAGTGTTGTTGTTGTTGATTGCAGTGTTTGAGGTTTTCTATTTGATCTATGCGATGGAGTATTTCTAAGTGTGAATTGATTGGCTGTGATAGATTGATCTTGAAGTAAGCTGCCATTACAACCCTGATTCAAGTGTTGTTCAATTCTGTTTCCTTTAATCGATTTTGTGGATGATTAGAGGATGTGGATTGTTGATCGATCTACTGTTGGGGTTGGAGCTGCCTGAAGGGAGGGGAAACTTCGCTTCCCCTTCGGCTCGATCGCTTGTTCATGGTGATCCTGTCTTTGTCCCGGGATTAAGAAAATTAATCCTAGACAAAAGGGATTACCCAAGCAACCGTTTTATCGTCGTGCTATTCGATGAGAGTGGTCACTTGAACAAACTTGTTGTTCTAGCAACCAACCTCTATTCTACGATTAGCCGCAGAATAGACGATGTACAGATCGTTGGTTTTTGCGTTTGTATTCGGAGTCCAAGTAAATTAGCCATATATAAAACCATACAACATGCATATAATTGAAAAATAATTATTTACATAATACAAAAGAATATAAAAAAACATTATACCTCTTGATCTTCTATTGTATGTCCTTCCTCCTTTTGGATATCGTGTGGGCGACGATCTTCCAAAAGTCGAAGCCTCCTAGATCACAAATCTTTCTTTCCTTGTTCACTCAGAACAAAGGAAGATGATAAAACAAAACTCTTCTCCTTCCTTTAACCGACCACCAAGCTCTAAGCTTGGTGCTTGCCGCCGGCCAAGGAGAAGAACAAGGAGAAGTGGGCGCCGACCAAGAGCTCCAAGGAACAACCCTAGCCCTTGTTTCCACCGGCCAAGGAGAAGAAAAGGAATAGGTTGAGTGTCGGCCAAGGTGGAGGGGAGAAAGATGGGCACCGGCAACACCTTAGGAAGAAAAGAAGAACCTCTCCAATTGTTTCCGCCCAACCAAACCCTAATCTTCTAGGATTTCTTGCCGCCCAAGCTAAAGAGAGGCAAAACCCTAATCTCCAAGCCATGCTCTTGCTGCCCACTTTAAGCCCCCGTTTATAGAGTTAGGCTTAAGCCTTGTTTTAATCTCCACTCTCGGATCTAGGGATTTAATCTCAATCGTCGGATCTAGAGATTTAATCTCCACCGTCAGATCTAGAGTTCCATTTTCCACCATTGGATCTAGGCTCCATGAGGTTTTAATAGGCTAAAATAGGGACCATGAGGAGGAGTTGGATCTTGGCCACCCAATGGATCAAGCCCACATAAAGTCTGATCCATTAATGATTATCCATTCCACTAGAGGATTATCATTGATCTACCTCACCAACCCCCATAAATTAATATGGGCTCCATATATTATTTGTACATTTTTCTCCCCGTGTTTAAGATCTCGAATGTCCATCGATTAATTAATTTACTGACAATTAATTAATCAACATCTAACTCCATGAGTAGTACCGTCGAAAAGGTCTCCTCATAATCGATACCCTCTTTCTGAGTATACCCCTTCACAACAAGCCTCGCTTTGAAGGTCTCAACCTTCCCGTCTATTCCTCTCTTTCTTTTGTAGATCCACTTGCATCCAATGGTTTTTAAACCATCGGGCGGTTCTACTAGCTCCCAGACCTGATTTGAATCCATAGATTCAATCTCAGCATTCATTGCACTTTGCCAATATACTGCATCTTTATCTTGGATTGCCTCGTCATATGTCCAGGGATCAGGTTCATGTTCGCCAGGGTCCACATCAGAAGATTCTCCCAAGAACATGAATCTATCAGGCTGTTTAACAACCCTCCCACTACAACGAGGTATCACCTGTGTATCCTCTGTAACGTGCGGTGCAGTGACTTATGGTATATCCTCTTATACCGGTGGTACCGAAGTAGTGACTTTCCCTTTCAATTCCTCCAGAACAATCTTACTCATGGGCTTGTGGTTCATCACATAGTCTTCCTCTAGAAATCTGGCGTTTGTGCTAACGATTACCCTCTGATCTCTAGAACTATAAGACAAACCACCTTTCGTTCCTCTAGGATAGCCAATGAACATGCACACTTCTGTACGAGGTTCCAACTTACCAGCATTTGCCTTCTACACATGTGCTGGACTCCCCCAAATCTGAATATGTCTTAGACTAGGCTTTCGCCCAGTCCACAATTCTATGGGAGTAGAAGGAACTGATTTAGATGGTACCAAGTTCAGAATATACACTACCGTATCTAGAGCATATCCCCAGAACGAATCTGGCAACTCAGAATAACTCATCATCGATCTAACCATATCCAAAAGAGTCCTATTCCTTCACTCTGCTACACCATTATGCTGGGGTGTGCCAGGTGCAGACAATTGGGATTGAATCCTAGCCTCTGATAAGTAATTCCTAAACTCTCCCAAGAGGTACTCACCACCATGATCAGATCGTAGTGTCTTGATACTTTTACCTTGATGTTTCTCCACATCAGTCTTGAATTCTTTGAACTTGTCAAAGCATTCAGACTTGCGGCGCATCAAGTAAATGTATCCATATCTTGAATAATCGTCTATGAAAGAGACGAAATACTCAAAACCACCTCTTACCTGGATAGACATAGGACCACACAAATCAGAATGAACCAATTCCAACACATCTTTGGCTCTATACCCCTTGGCCTTAAAAGGACTCTTGGTCATTTTACCCTCCAAGCAAGATTCGCAGGTTGGAAAATCTTCCACCACTAATGAACCCAGAGGTCCATCAGCTATCAACCTTTGAATTCTGCTTAGGTTAATATGACCTAGCCTTAGATGCTAAAGATATGTTTGGTTCATCTTCGAAGGTTCTTTTCTCTTATTGGAATTAGAAGATGATTTATTCACTTCTATTTGCATCGTGGGAGCTTTTGGTTCAAGTGTATATAAATTGCCTACCAACGCACCATAACAGATAATCTCCCTATTCCTTTTTATAACAACTCTGTCATTAAAAGAAACAGAATATCCATCCATAAACAATTTAGAAATCAAAATCAAATTCTTTCTAAATAAAGGTACATAAAGGCAATTTCCAGAACCAAAGTTTTATTCCTAAATGAAACATCTCCCACTGTAATAGCCGCCACCTTCGTGGCATTGCCCAAGTAAACGGTAATCTCCCCCTCAACCAGTCGTCGGGTTTCCTGGAACCTCTGCAAAGTATTGCATACATGATTAGTGGCTCCTGTATCACACATCAGGTGTCGATAGATAACACCGCTAAACATGTTTCAACGACTAGACCAAAGGATATACCTTTGTTCCTATTCAGATTGGGACAATTCTTCTTCCAAGTGAAGCACTTGCCTTTCGACTTCTTCACTCATCCCTGAGATCCTCCCACCACCTTTGCCCCAGCTTATTTATTCTTCTTCTTGCCTTTCGTCTTAGAAGTAGAAACCTTTTGAGCAACCATGGCCAGAGCCTGAGCAGACCCTTCTGCCGCCTGGAGTTCTGTCAGAAGCTCTGCCAACGAATACAACCACTTATTCATGTTGTAATTCAGGCGAAACTGCTCAAAACTCCTAGGTTGAGATTGGAGAATGATATCGACCTGGGTTTTTCCATTGATCTCAGCTCCAAGGACTTCCAGCTCATTTGCCGGCTTAGGAGGATACTCTTCGAAGAGTACATACTTGTACTCCTCAGCAGTAAAGACAATATCTAGATTCCTTTTCCAATCAACATAATTAGGTACAATAAATTTATTTTCCTTTAGTATCACAACAAGTGGGTGAAAAGTCATTTTTTAAAAACCTAAGAATCACATAGATCAAAACTTTAGATTTCAAAAAATTATTGATTCCTCAAACAATAAAATTTAAAAATCAACCAACACCTCAAAACACCGAGAATATCGTATACCACGATAGTGTGGATGTATACGAATTCTACATTTGTAAGAGGAGGTTTTACCCATTAATTTTATTATCTTGTCAACCTAACTTTTTGACAAATAAAATTAATAGTTGGTTCCTCTTCGGCCATACAAATAAAAGCAGTGACTCCGATGGGGAGGATACTTATATTTGTATCTAAGTGTTCACCATTACTCGATACCAAGGGAATTATCTTGGGTTATGTGCCTTCCGATGGGGAAGTACACACACTCCTTAATAATTTCCTATAACCATATTCGACCCTGTGATCCGCAAACAAACTCATCCGATGGAGAGGAAGGCACTCAGAGCCAACGCGCAAGTTTGTTTGCATCACATGTCAAATTGTAATGGAGGTCATGGGAATTTATAAAAATATCCCTCTCCCACTTAGTAATTTAAAATTGAGGAATTTTCTAGCCTACGACATGCATATCAAACAATAATCAATAAATATGAAAAATAAATATTTTCCAACTATTATGGCTTTTGTCTTCAATATGTCTCCCGTCGTATCGTCATCTCGTCCGCTCCTCCCTATGCCATGTACAAGCCATCCGGAGATCCGAGCTGAGAAAAAAACTATTTTAATTTACATCCATTGATCTTATACTCCATGAGGGAGTGTACATTAAATCTAGATCGAAAGTAAACTAAAATAAAAGGAGTGGCTAAACAATGCCGTATCTAATTATAAAAATTAAATACTAGTCTCGTCAACCCCTAGGATTCAACAAAATATACAATTACACACATAAAATCACATACACACATATGGCCATAATAGTTGGATCCTATGCCTGCAACCGAAAAGTTAACCTATGCACATCCTACTATTATCCGACACATATAATATATGAAAAGTGCATAAAAGTAACCGAATCCTAAACACACAAAACCGGAAACCGTGGCTCTGATACCACTTGAAGGGAGGGGAAACTTTGCTTCCCCTTCGACTCGGTCACTTGTTCATGGCGATCCCGTCTTCATCCCCAGATTAAAAAAATTAATCCTAGACAAAAGGGATTACCCAAGCAACCATTCCATCGTCGTGCTATTCGATGGGAGTGGTCACTTGAGCAAACTTGTTGTTCAAGCAACCAACCTTTATTCTACGATTAGCCGCGGAATAGACGATGTATGGATCACCGGTTTTTGCGTTTGTATTCGGAGTCCAAGTAAATTAGCCACATATAAAACCATACAACATGCATATAATAGAAAATATATGCAAAAAATATGTTATCTACAATGTAATGGATTAGACAATATGCATAACCATAAATATTGAAACAATGATCATGTGATTCTTATTTCAAAAATAAAGATGTTCATACAAAAGATAGACCATTCAGTATACATCCCAACATTGCCACGACTGTAGAATGTGTTGGGGATGCATTTGAAGTGAGCCGTGGAATTGTGGTGAGGTTAGATCTATGAGTATGCAGGATGATTTAAGTGTGTTTAGATCTATTTACCTTAATTGATCCTGTGGATGTTGGTGATCTACTATGAGTTTGGTTAGGGTGTATCAGATTGGGATAATCGGGGTTTCTGACTCATAGACGAGGAAAGGATGCGAACATAGAAACCAAGTAGTGTTTAGTTCGTATACTTGTATGTTACTTGTACTTAATCATAGTTTTCTATTATGTGTAGGTTTGGGACACGAAGTCAGTCCACGGCTGTGAGGATTAGTTCGAGCTTCGTATCAGGTGGGTAATATCTACCATGGTCAGGTAGTTTTGACTAATTCCAGTGCATGAATTTGAAATTATGATGATACCTTTGATCTTAAATCCACTTTTATTTTATCATGTGCTTGTACTTAGCCTTGACCTTTGAGATATATTACTGTTACTTCATCATTTATCTATCACAGATATGAACTACAAACCCTATTGTGTGTTAGCTGATGGATGTTCAGTTAAGTATATGTGGTTAGGGTTATCTTTGTGACCTCAGATTGGGTTACTGTGTTACATCACTAGGGTTAGGTGATGGATTAGATTATGGAGTCGATTGTTATATCATACACATATCAGTGGTGAATCTATGGTGGATCTAGTTGTCTGTGCATAGAAAAGTTTGTGATTGTCAGTATGTGGCTATGGACTGGAGGTCCTAGCGTGATTGTATATCCATTATGGATCGTGTATCTGTGTATGGTTATATGGATTGTCGATAGTATATCGCTACGGACTGGAGGACTTAGCGTGGTTGACTGTCAGTTGTGTATGACTCTCTGTGTGGTAGAGAGAGTGCCTTGTGAATTGGTAGTTCTTGCATAGTTGACTTTTGGTTTACCAAGACTCCCCGTGAGATAGGAAGTGTTGCGAGGATACGTATGTGGAGCTATGCATCATTACATTGCATGCATACTGTTGACTGGGGTCTCCCTTGTGGTTGAGATGGGTCGTCAGTCATCCTACCTCCCCCACCACTCGGGGTAGTGGTAGCAAGGTTGAGGGTAGAGCATTGGATGTGCCGCGCTCGGCCACTATAGATGGTGGTAGCTGGAGATGCGCACTTGCCCACTGTGTAGAGTGGTAGTTTGCGCACTCACCCACTATAGACGGTGGTTGCGTGATGTGCAGTTGTCCTGTGTGCGACGATTGTCTACTCATGGGGTAGGCACAGCGTGGCTAGCAGCAGGGACCCTTGGAGTTGTTAGCTCTTTATGCTTATATGAAACTCAGTCATACTACCCAACTCGGCCACTCGAGAGTAGTGGTAGCTAGAGTCGGGATAGTAGTCATGTTGTGCCACCCTGGCCACTCTGGGGTCATGGTTGGATGGGTCTGTAGACATGCCCATGCATGTGCATTGATGATATATATAAATATATATATATGCATGTATTCGATATATGTTTTACATATGCCTGTGAGATGCTGCATTTGGTTGCTGCATATATTTGTACATCATGATACTTGCCATTTGCATATTATATACTGCTGTGTGTTGAGCATGATATATGTGTTGGTCTAGACTGTGGTATTCTTTTGATTAGCGTCATGTCCTAGTATGGACCGGGATGTTATTACATGTGATTATATATTGTTCATATGTCCGAGTGTTAGTCAGGTATGGGATTAACCTTGTACGTTATATCGGTTATGTTATTGTATACTTGTTCAAGATGATATAGCTCATGGTGTTGCAGACTGTCAGGTACGTTATAACATGGAGTATACACATTGAGTATGTCTATATTGTGGTTACTTGTTTTTACAATTAGGACTGTATGTCTATTAGACTCATTCTGTATACCTGTAGATCTTTACCTGTATACTTGTGGATCTCTATATCCCTATATGTTGTTCATGCACTTTCTATATATTACTCCTGAGTATATACTCACCACCCTGGACCTTGGGTTTCCTGTTGCCCAGGTAACAGATAGAAGATTCCTTGGATGTTCAGAGCTTCGCCAGCTGATCCCATCTTACACCGAATGGATGGATGTTTAATACGATTTGTGGTATTCTGTTGAATTATTGTTTTGAGATTTTACCCTGCATCATTTCCGTATTTGTGGTTACGGATGTGTTGTATGTATTTGACTTTTGATGTGGTTTCTATTATGTTTCTTGTTGTATCAAGTCACTCCGGAGTGCATAGTTGAGTCATTGTGTATTTATTATTTGTCAGTATCTCCCATTGTGTTTTATGGATTATGTCCATATATATGTTATGTGATTGTGGCCGAAAGGCTTTATGTATATCAGGGAATTGTATCACGTACAAGGGAGACGCTGTCCGATTATTTTCGGCTCGACATACTCTTGGGGCATGACAATTTTATTGGTATCAGAGCCCTAGGTTGCGAAGTCCACTTTCGGATTTTATTTCATTCGGACATCTAGTTTTGCTTTACTCGGTTTTGGTTTTGTGAGTTCTGGGATCTGACTGTTGCGGACATCTCCGAGCTACAAGGTTTAAGGTATGTTAACTGGTATCACATATCCTTCTGTTGGATATGCATTTAGTTGCTTATAAAAAGAGAATGACTTGTAGTGTGTTAGTCATTATTCGTAACCATGGTTTGAGTTGACCACAGGAACGACATGTTGAGATTATTAGACATGTACCTGCTATCGAAAAGGTGAATTACTTTTGAGAGCCGATTGATACCGAGTTTGAAAGCAGGAGTTAGGTTGCCACATTTCTTGTGGAGATCAAAGATTACAGTCTTAGGGATTTTCACTAATTATGCTTGTCAGATCATTACTTGTGGGGTAATAGACAAGTGAGTTTACTATTGCTGATGCAGATAGTAGAAGATTAGTTTGCGGTGTATCATAGGGATTTTGATCCCTAGGTTGGTCGTTCTAGGTTGTATAACTTTGAGAATACTTTTGAGTGCTTAACTGGTGTTATACGAAGAAAATAGTGTTAGTTGAATACCATTATCCAGATCTAGCCAGTACTTGGTGGAAGAGATAGTAAATAACCTTCGGGAAATCACACATCACTTGGCCACGATGTAGTGATGTTGTAAGAGAGTATTTCCCCGCGTCATCTTCTTTGTCTCATTGTCAGGGAATTTTTGAGTTTCAAGTAGGGTGATCATTTGGTAATGGGAGTACCATGCAGAGTCGTTAGACTTGCGAGGGTTACGACCACCTAATAGCTCAAGGATGTGATTGGATTGGTTTCGGCTACTCACGGTTTATTGGCTGACATCTTGATCATGATGTTTGGATCTCCTACTAGATCCTATCGGAAGGTATTAGACCGAGTCATGTGTATAGAAATGACTCCATAGCAAGTGTTTTAAGAGTTGAAGATTTGATAAGTAGACATTGCAAGTCAAATTATTGGAATCCGAAGTCTCCAAATGTTGGATAAAAGGAGTGAGATTGGAGTCAAGAGTCACGAGCTACTATTGGAGAGTTTTCCGACCATAGAAGACCAACTGCAGATCGTCAGAACTTTCTTATGTTTATTAGTGAAATCAGAGGAAAGACTCCAAAGGGAGATTATGTGCGTGCAGTGTGGATTACGATGACACAAAGTCAGATTATCTGTTGGATCAATTCACCTGTTGCCATGGTAAGCAACCAGTACATATGAGGAGGTGTACTTTGAAGACTTAGTTGAAGACTATGGATGATGCTTTCGAGAGGATGATCCACAACCTCGGAAGCCGAGATCATCGTAGAAGATTGGGTTATCACATCAGCAACGATCTACTACCTTAGATATAATTGGAGCTTTTTGATACTTCCATCCAGGAGAAGCAATTTACTCAGCAGTATTAGCAAAAGACATCTCAGAAGACTCAGACATCCGGACAACAACAACTGTTACCTTTCCAGGCGTGGATATGCTTTGTACAGAGATGAGAGTTTACGATGATGGTCATATCTATGCTGTATTTTCCAGTTGCAGCTATACTATTTGAAGAATTAGAGTGTGCTATGAGGTTGGCAGTTATTCAGTATTTTACAGTCGATTGTATACTCTTTGCCAGTACAACAGTGTTTACCATCTCCATTGTAGTCATTTTGGATATTGCATCTCAGTTCAATGGTTGACTTCAGTTCCTCCATGGTAGTCTTTTGCACCTACATGAGCTTAGTCATCAAGAACAGATGTTGGACGAGTTTACTGTTGGGTTTCCGGCACCGCGGCGTGTGTGTGTTCGATCACGTTTCGCAAACATGAACACAGTGGAAGCAATAAAAATAATAAATCTATATTTATTACAACACACACAACACACACATGCATATTACAATAAGTGTAGACATAACCGTAAATTAAAATTTGCAATAAAAGAAATTTATCTACGTTATACCTTTCGTATGACGTGTAGCGGGAACGACATCAACCGGAACGATCCTCGTAAGAATCGTCTCTATCCGTATCCACGCCGAGCTCCTCAGGATGACTTCGCTAAGTCACGAGCTTCGTCTTCGTACGGGTTACTAGCCTCGTGTTGAAGACGACGTGATCGAGAGATGATCACGATCCGAATCCAAATTCGGATCCTAAAACGAGTTCTCAAAACTCGCTTCTCCGGAGAGGTATTCGTCAACCGTTTGACGAATCCTTCGTCCCCCACCTCAGAGGATTACCAGATATCAAATCCCCGGTAAGTTAGCCGCTGTCGGAGCACTAACCGTCGTCCAAACGACGCTCCGACAACAAAGAAACAAGCTGTCCAGAAAAACTGGACAGCTTTTGGTGGAGGAATAGAGGCCGGCTAAGGAAAGATGGAAGCTCACCTTATCACCGAACCCAAAGGAGATCACCGGAGGGTCGCCGAAGGTTCTCCGGCTGAAGCTTGGACGCCGGCAAAGACTTGGACGGCTGCACACAAGCTGGGCGGCGGCAGCTTTAGGTGTTGGCGCCGAATAGGAGAGGGAGGGGGTTTGGGCGGCCAAAACTTGATTAGCTTTAGGGTTAGGGTTTAAGCCCTATTTTATAGAGAACTAATTCTCTTAATGGTTAATGGATCATATCCATAAAGCCCGTTAACCTGCTCCATTAAGATAAGTTAAAATAAACCAAACCATGATGGTTTATTTTAAGTTAAAACGAACCGAACCAACTTTTGGTTCATTCGTTTAAAATAAACCAAACCCTTTGGTTTATTCTCATCCATTGGATTAGAACCAAACCATTTTGGTCCATCCATTATGTCTTCATAAGACACGGCCCATCCATGCTTCCATTGCGACTGAAACAATTTCATGCTCGCTTTATGTTTGGTCCAACCAAACATAGTTTCTCTCGGTCTGAGAATCCCATTCTCAAGCTCGTTTTAAATCCTTTGGATTACACTCGTTGTCGTGTGACCAAATAGGTTCTCGGTTTATGTTGGCCGTCTATAATTAACCATTAATTATAGAGCGATCATGAGTGGCACCTAGTAGTACATCATGATCCCCAATTAAGAAAAGATCAGCGGTTGATCGAACTATTTCGAAACCCTTGCTCGAATGATTCGTGCCCCATTCCCTTCACTCATCTTATACCCACTTGGTTGGGACATGGTCTATTGTGCGGTCCCACTAGGTGACTCACGTCACCTAGCCCAAGTATCATTTCCTCGTCCTACGGATTCTAGTTACTCCACATGTATCGAAGAGTACCTTACTATAAACATGTAATGCTTTGGCCAAAGACTTTAGTAACAATCCGACGAGAGGCCATGGGTATACATCTCCTCGCAAGGAGTGGTGAATCCTTTATAGGCTATTCAAACACCTTCGATCACTTCGACTTATACCCAATCATCCCGGGTCCACATCTCCTTAGAGATGTTTGCTTAAGATGTCAAAGCATAAGTCTCCATGATCAAGATGACTTGAATACCGCAAGTCAAAGGAACATCGCACTTAAGCCACAGTAAGAACTTTATTGACATATCTATATATGCATAGAACCATATGAAGTCTTACGGCTGGTCACTCCAATGAACTAGTTACCATAACTAGCATCCACGATTAACTCCGGACATCACAATGTCTCCAGCCAGTGAGAATCAGCTGCTTGGATACACCAAGGAGTATACCTCGTGCTAGTCTCGACAGAATTGATGGTGTCCAAATCCATCAATTCATCGACTAGGGATAATTCCGATACATCACAATTACACATGTAGAGATACTCACTAGTTGTGATCCAATCACAGATTCTCTCATGCTGTGAATCGTATCGTGGACATCCAGTAAATGAGTTTAAGATCCAATCAAATACATGAAACATGTATACTCAAATAGTTAATCTTCATTTATCATATAAATGGTTCATACATAAGGCGATTGCCTTAGGACATCTCTCATATATTACTAACAGACTCCCACTTGGCCTAATGCCAATCGCTACGGTATCCAATACCATAAGCTCTAACATGACCCTCAAATTTACTTTGAGGTAATGCTTTAGTCAAAGGATCCGCTAAGTTCCTTTCAGTGGGAATTTTCTCGATTTGTATTTCGTTCCTACTGATGATCTCTCTGATAAGATGATAGCGGCGAAGCACATGTTTGGATCATTGATGAGACCACATCAAGTTCAGAGATGAACTTCTTGATCTAAACCACTTCCTTTGCTGCTTCCAAAGCTGCAATGTATTCTGCCTTAGTGGCAGAATCCGCTATAGTGTCAAGCTTGGAACCTTTCCAACTTATTGCGTCTCCATTCCAGGTGAATACATACCCAGACAAAGACATGGAATCATCCTTGTCTGTCTGGAGCTGGCATCCGTATACCCACGTATCACCATGTACCCTTCTCCATATATTAGGAACGCATCCTTAGTTCTTCTTAAGTACTTAAGGATCATCTTAACAGTCACCCAATGATCCATTCCTGGATCAGACTGGTATCTGCTCGTGACACTCAAAGCATACGATACATCGGGCCTCGTACATAACATAGCATACATGATAGATCCTATTGCGGATGCATAGGGAATCTTACTCATGCAAATCCTCTCATCTTCTGTGCGCGGACACATAGACTACGAAAGGTGTACCCCATGCCTGATGGGTAGGAAACCTTTCTTGGATTCTGACATGCTAAACCTCTTTAGCACTCGGTCTATATATGTAGACTGCGAAAGACCAAGCAACCGTTTCGATCTATCTCTATAGATATTAATCCCGAGGATGTAGGTTGCTTCTCCCAGGTCTTTCATGGAGAATGTCTTGGATAACCAAACCTTCACTGACTGTAAGATTGAAACATCGTTTCCTATAAGTAGTATGTCATCGACATACAATACTAGGAAGACGACTGCACTCCCATTAACCTTCTTGTACACACAAGGTTCGTCTGGATTTTGTGAGAAATCAAACCTTTTGATTGTCTCATCAAAACGGATATTCCAGCTCCTGGATGCTTGCTTCAATCCATAAATGGACCGTCGCAATTTGCATACCTTGGTTTTATCAACCGATGTGAAACCCTCAGGCTGTATCATATACACGTCCTCGGCGGGTTTCCATTAAGGAAAGCGTTTTCACATCCATCTGCCATATCTCATAATCATAATGAGCCGCTATGGCGGGAGCATCGAATGGATTTAAGCATAGCTACAGGCGAATAGGTTTCGTCATAATCAACACCTTGTTTTTGACGATATCCTTTCGCCACCAATCTAGCCTTATAGGTAATCACATTACCATCCATGTCGGTTTTCTTCTTGAAAACCCCCTTGCACCCTATAGGGTTTATCCTTGGTGGGTCAACCAAGTTCCAAACTTGGTTTTCATACATGGAATCCATTTCCGACTTCATGGCACCAAGCCACTTATCCCTTTCTGAACTTGTCAGCACTTCTTCATAACTGGTAGGCTCCTCATCATCAATGAGTAACACGTCGTTCGATTCGCTTACGAGAAATCCATATCTCTCAGGAATATTGCGTGTTCTACCAGATCTATGAAGATGTGGTGTTACAATAGTTCCAGCCGATTGCTCATCACTATGAGTTATCGGCTGTTGTGCTTCTCCAGGTATCTCACTAATGTCTATTTGAGTCTCTCGAGCCTCCTCAAGCTCGATGATACTCCCACTGTTTTCTTGCAAGAGAAACTCTTTCTCTAGAAACACAGCATGCCTTGAAACAAACACCTTTTGTTCCACAGGATGATAGAATTGGTAACCCCTTGTTTCCTTAGGGTATCCAATAAATAGACATTTATCGGACTTAGCATCCGGTTTATGCGTCTGATCAGCTTCACATAAGCGGGACAACCCCATATCTTCAAGTAAGATACATGAGGTTTCTTACCATTCCATATCTCATATGGAGTAGTTGAGACTACCTTGGTAGACATTACATTTAACAAAGCGGTATGCGAAGTGCATAGACCCAAAGGACTTGGGAAGAGTTGCATGATTCATCATTGACGACCATGTCCAGCAAGGTCGATTCGCCTCTCGGATACACCATTATCTTTGTGGTGTATAGAGTCCATTGAGACAATATACCATTGTCTCTTAGATAATCAAGAAACTCTTGACTTAAGTATTCACCACCTCGATCCGATCAGTATTTTAATACTCTTGTCATGTTGTTTCTCTACTTCATTTCTGAATTCTTTGAACCTTTCAAAGGCTTCAGACTTGTGTTTCATCAAGAACACATACCCAAACCGTGAGTGATCATCGGTGAAGGTAATGAAGTAGCTATAGCCTCCTAATGCTTGAGTTGACATAGGTCCACATATATCAGTATGTATTAGACCTAGTAACTCTTCCACTCGTTCACCTTTTCCAGTAAAAGGTAACTTAGTCATCTTGCCTTTTAAGCATGATTCGCATGTATCGTATGAATCCAATTCAAACGATTCCAGAATTCCACATCGGTGTAATTCGGACATGCGTTTCTTGCTTATATGGCGAAGACGACAATGCCACATATAGGAGTCTATTTGATTATCCTTTCGAGCACGCATGTTGCTCGCCCGATATTGAAAATGTCCTTTGGATCGTCCAGCGTATAAATGCCATTACTCAGTTGTATGCCATTTAAAGTTATATAACAACAATTGTTACTAAACGTCAAATGGAAACCATTTCTATTTAAACAAGAAATAGAAATGATGTTCTTTATCAACGAAGGAACATAAAAGCAATTGTCCAGTTCTAAGACAAGTCCTATAGGGAGTTTCAACAAATGCGTTCCAATGGCGACTGCAGCAACCTTTGCTCCATTCCCAACACGCAAATTTGACTCTCCCTTGACGAGTCTTCTTCTATTCCTTAGCCCATGTATGTCATTACATATATGTGAGCCACACCCAGTATCCAATACCCAAGTGTTTAAGAAAATATAATGACAATCAATAACGAAGATATCTGAAGAAGATGGGGCATCCGATGCCTTATTCTTCTTCACGGACTCAAGATAAATCTTGCACTTTCTTCGCAAATGGCTCTCCTTGCCATAATGATGGCAAGTTTCCTTTTGTGCTAGTTCTACCTTCTTAGCCCTTCTCTTCTTTCCCTTCTGCTGTTCCTTTGACTTCCTCTTAGAACCTTTCTTCGAGGAATCAACTAACAACACCGTCCCCTGCTCATGCTTCTCAGAAGGTTCCACAGTCTTTAGCATGTTGAGCAGTACCACAGATGAATCTTCTTACATCTCAGAGGTGAAGAGGAGCTTGAAGACTTCGAACCTTTCGAATCTCACTTGCTCATCAACCAACTCATAAAGATGAAGGACTACGATATGAGCATCCATATGCTCATGCTGCTTTCGTAGCTTGGGTTCCATCGCGGCTAGCATGATGCAACTCATTTGTTCAGAATCACTCACATGTTTCTGATAGGCCAACAATTGGTCCAGAGTTGCATCATCACTAGGACGGGCGGGAAGAGGCGCTTCGAGGACATTTGCAAGCTTTTCAACCTTGAGAACAATTCTCAAGCTTCTAAGCCAGTCCAAGAAGCTCGGCCCAGTCAATTTATTCGAATCCAAAATGGAACGCAAATTCAAAGACATCATGATCAATCTTAGAAATACAAAACGAGCATATATGAGAAAATGATTTTTAAAATGCATCAATATACATTTATAAATCCCATTCATTTTTCGAATTTCAAAAAACCCCAAAATCACTTCGGGAGATCGTAGGTCCATCTCGAATGGGCTGATATCCATCATAGTTATGAACAACCTTGGAGAGAGTCAACAAGCCATTCATAACTATGACGGTAGGTATCATCTATAGGATTGCATATCACGTATATGCAACTATCACAATGTGCTATCAACTAATTGAATGTTCACACATACATCTGGTTGTTAACACATTAACAAGTATGCATCATATGCATAGCACCCAACTTCACCTCCTTTACATCGACCTTGGAGAGAGTCCAACAAGCCGATGCTCCAGGTTAAAGCCAACCCATTAATCGGGAAATAGTTTTAATATGGTTAGGCGCATTCAACCAATTAGCCAGCTTGGGAGAGTCCAACAACCAAAGCTAACGATTGACCTCGACTCTTACCATATTAGTATTAAACTATTCCATGGTTTGAACATATTGAGTTAGTAGGGCTTGGAGAAAGTCAACAACCCAAACAAGCGAGAACTCTGGTTCTAACCATATTAATGGAAGGTGTAGGCTTTAATATTGATTAAGGGTTTTATGTCTCATCCTCTTTGCATGCAAATAACTATTATCTACATGGCATGACATACATGGCATACATCTACATGTCACGACACATGGCATAATGTTATGCATCTAATGCAATTACATGGCATACAATTATGTCATGTATATAATTTCCTTATATGTCATAACTATTTATGGAAATAAAATATGTTTAAGATTTGATTCTCCAAATCAAATCATAATTAAATTAGAAACAAATTTCCAAATCTAATCACATATTTTATTCATGGAATTATTTGATTAAGGAAAATCTATTTAGGAAACCAATTTCCTAAATCATTAAAACTACTTATGGAAATAAAATATTTTAAGATTTGATTTCCCAAATCAAATCATGATTAAATTAGGAAACAAATTTCCAGAATCTAATCAAATATTTTATTTATGGAAAATATCAATTTCCATAAATACTTCCAACTTTCCAAAAGTGGAAGATTTCCATAAATACTTCTAGACTTTCCAAAATTGAAAAATTTCCATAAATACTTCTAAATTTCCAAAATTTAGAAAATTTCCAGAAATACATTATGACTATCGCAAAACCAATTTTACGATTATGTCGAAACACAACCTGGCTCTGATACCACTGTTGGGTTTCGGCACCGCGGCGTGTGTGTGTTCGATCACGTTTCGCAAACATGAACATAGCGGAAGCAATAAAAATAATAAATCTATATTTATTACAACACACACAATACACGCATGCATATTACAACAAGTGTAGACATAACCGTAAATTAAAATTTACAATAAAAGAAATTTATCTACGTTATACCTTTCGTATGACGTGTAGCGGGAACGGCATCAACCGGAACGATCCTCGTAAGAATCGTCTCTATCCGTATCCACGCCGAGCTCCTCGGGATGACTTCGCTAAGTCACGAGCCGTCTTGTGCGGGTTACTAGCCTCGTGTTGAAGGCGGCGTGATCGAGAGATGATCGCGATCCGAATCCAAATTCGGATCCAAAACGAGTTCTCAAAACTCGCTTCTCCGGAGAGGTATTCGTCAACCGTTTGACGAATCCTTCGTCCTCCACCTCAGAGGATTACCGGAGATCAAATCCCGGTAAGTTAGCCGCTGTCGGAGCACTAACCGTCGTCAAGCGGCTCCGCCAACAAAGGAAACAAGCTGTCAGAAAAACTGGACAGCTTGGTGGAAGAATAGAGGCGCCTAAGGAAAGATGGAAGCTCACCTTATCACCGAACCCAAGAGATCACGGAGGGTCGCGGAGGTTCTCGGCTGAAGCTTGGGCGCCGGCAAGAGGTGGGCAGCGGCACAAGGTGAAGTTGGCGGCAACACTTGTTAGCGGCAACAAGGGTTTAAGCCTATTTTATAGAGAACTAATTCTCTTAATGGTTAATGGATCATATCCATAAAGCCCGTTAACCGCTCCATTAAGATAAGTTAAAATAAACCAAACCATGATGGTTTATTTTAAGTTAAAAACGAACCAACTTTTGGTTCATTCGTTTAAAATAAACCAAACCCTTTGGTTTATTCTCATCCATTGGATTAGAACCAAACCATTTTGGTCCATCCATTATGTCTTCATAAGACACGGCCCATCCACGCTTCCATTGCGACTGAAACGATTTCATGCTCGCTTTATGTTTGGTCCAACCAAACCTAGTTTCTCTCGGTCTGAGAATCCCATTCTCAAGCTCGTTTTTAAATCCTTTGGATTACGCTCATTGTGCGTGTGACCAAATAGGTTCTCGGTTTATGTTGGCCGTCTATAATTAACCATTAATTATAGAACGATCATGAGTGGCACCTAGTAGTACATCATGATCCCCAATTAACCGAAAAGATCAAGCGGTTGATCGAACTATTTCAAAAACCCTTCAGGCTCTCGAATGATTCGTGCCCCATTCCTTCACTCATCTTATACCCACTTGGTTCGGGACATGGTCTATTGTGTCATCCCACTAGGTGACTACGTCACACCTAGCCCAAGTATCATTTCCTCGTCCTACGGATTCTAGTTACTCCATATGTATCGAAGAGTACCTTACTCTAAACATGTAATGCTTTGGCCAAAGACTTTAGTAACAATCCGACGAGAGGCCATGGGTATACATCTCCTCGCAAGGAGTGGTGAATTCTTTATAGGCTATTCAAACACCTTCGATCACTTCGACTTATACCCAATCATCCCGGGTCCACATCTCCTTAGAGATGTTTGCTTAAGATGTCAAAGCATAAGTCTCCATGATCAAGATGACTTGAATACTGCAAGTCAAAGGAACATCGCACTTAAGCCACAGTAAGAACTTCATTGACATATCTATATATGCAGAGAACCATATGAAGTCTTACGGCTGGTCACTCCAATGAACTAGTTACCATAACTAGCATCCACGATTAACTGCGGACATCACAATGATGTCTCCCCGGAGAATCACCGCTTGGATACACCAAGGAGTATACCTCGTGCTAGTCTCGACAGAATTGATGGTGTCCAAATCCATCAATTCATCGACTAGGGATAATTCCGATACATCACAATTACACATGTAGAGATACTCACTAGTTGTGATCCAATCACAGATTCTCTCATGCTGTGAATCGTATCGTGGACATCCAGTAAATGAGTTTAAGATCCAATCAAATACATGAAACATGTATACTCAAATAGTGAATCTTCATTTATCATATAAATGGTTCATACATAAAGCGATTGCCTTAGGACATCTCTCATATATTACTAACATTTACATGGTTACTCGGGAAGAGGTATAGAAGACCGAAGAAGTGGTCATGCAGGGTATTACTTTAGGTTACCCTATTTGCAGATATATCGAGAGATACTGGTAGTTTACAGGTATCTTTGTCTAGAACATTCTTAGATAGGGTTCGAAGGGTTCCTATCGACTTGTGGGTTGGTGATTGTTCTCTATCGTCCGGTGAGATGTTGACCGACAACCAAGAAGTCAAGGGATACCCTTAGCCTTTGCTAGACATACCATTACTTGTTGGGATGTATACTGAAAGCCTAGCTCTTTTGTATGGACATCTTTATTTTGAAATAAGAATCACATGATCATTGTTTGCACGTTATATGTGTTCATATTGTCTAATATTTTACATTGTAGATAACATGGTGCCTGGGTGCGGCACAGAAGATCATGTTATCAGTCTCTTGTAGAATATAAGTAAAGGCTCACAACCAAGATGGTTTTGGACAAACCATTGGTATGGTTGTAGTGTAGCTTGGTATTGTTTTATCTTGAACATAGAGTTACACTAGTACACTTAGGTGTATTGAGCAGGACCGACATAGAGGTGATTCAATTTATTGCTGACTACATAATTGAATCGGACCTCGGATATTATGTTGTACATGCTCTTAATCCCGATATAATAACGGGCACATGTACTTAGTACTTATTTCTTTGATTTACCAGAGGGTGAGATTTCTATGGATTAAATCAATATGCCCGGTAAGTTGGGAAGTGATATTATTTACATGGTGTGCCGTTGATTATAGGAGGAATCCGTGTCCTATATATTAGGTTGATGATGTCCCCTTGAGGAGCTCATAAGGTTCATCATGTAAACCCTGCAGGTTGACTTAGTCAACATGATGATAAGGTTGAGTGGTACTACTCGAGGAGTTAGATGTTAATTAATTGATGGTCAGTAAATCAATTAATTGACGGACATTCGATATCTTAAACACGGGGAGATAAATGTACAAATAATATATGGAGCCCATATTAATTTATGGGGGTTGGTGAGGTAGTTCGATGATGATCCTCTAGTGGAATGGAACATCATTGATGGATCAAGTTTATGTGGTTCCGATCCATCGGGTGGCCAAGACCCAACCCCTCCTCATGGTCCCTATCGTAGCCTTATATAAACCTCATGGAGTCTAGATCAAATGATGGAAAACAAATCTCTAGATCCGACGGTTAGGATTGAATCCCTAGAACCGACGGTGGAGATTAAATCTCTAGATCCGATGGTTGGGATTAATTCCTAGAACCGACGGTTGAGATTAAATCTCTAGATCCGACGGCTGGGATTAAATTTCTTAGAACCGACGGTTGAGATTAAATCTCTAGATCCGACGGTTGGGATTATTTCCTAGAACCGACGGTTGAGATTAAATCTCTAAATCCGACGATTGAGATTAAAACCCTAGAACCGACAGTGGAGATTAAACCAAGGCCTAACCCTAACTCTATAAAAGGGTGGCTATGGGTTGGGCGGCAAGAAGTTTAATGGTTCATGATGGATGCTAAGGAAATTAGGGTTTTGCCTAGCATTACTTGGGCGGCAAGCAACCTCAAGGAGGAAACCCTAATTAGGGTTTTGGCTCCTTAGGTTGGGCGGCCAAGGTGATGGAGCTAGAGGGGGCGGCAACCTATGGAGGAGCTTGTCTTCTTCCTTGGAGGTGGCTAGCTCCTAGATCTCTCCTCTCCACCATGCTTAGGCGGCAAGAAACCTATGGAGGAAACCCTAATTAGATTAGGGTTTGGCTCTTTGGATTAGGCGGCTAGGTTTGGAAGTTATGGTTGGGCGGCAACTATAGGGGAAGGGCTCATCTTCTTCCTTCTAAGGGTTGGCCGGCCACTACCTTCTCTTCCTCTACCTTGGGCGGCAAGAAATCCAAAGGAAGCTTGGTTGGGCGGCTAGGGTTTGGAAGGTAAGGTAGGTGGCAACTATAGGCGAAGTGTTCTTCTTCTTCCTAGGGTGTTGGCCGGTTCCTATCCTTTTTCCTATACCTTTGGTGGTGCCCAACCTATTCCTCTTTTCCTTTTGTTTTCCTCTTGGCCGGCGGCACTAGGAGCTAGGGTTTGTCCCTAGTTCGGTTGCTTGGTTGTTTCCATTATGTTCTCTCTATTCTTGGAGCCGGTGGCATCAATCCTTTGTGGATTGGTGGTTGGCTCAAGCAAGAAGGGAAAGAGAGTTCTTCTTTCTTTGGATTGAAGAAGATCTAAGAAGCTTCGACTTGTGGAGGATCTTCGCCCACACGAAGTCCACAAGGAGGTTAGGACATACGATAGAAGATCAAGAGGTATAAAAGTTTTATAACTTTTATTTATGATCTTTGCATGTTTCTATTCTTATTTGATATGCTAGCTTATGTTCTTTATGTTAGTGTATGTTGATTATACTAGTTTACATTTGCATGTATTTGTATAATCATGGACCCCGATAAGAAACACAAAAACCGGCAATCCGTCCGTCGTCTCTTCCGCGGCTAACCGACTAGAAGAGTTCTGTTGCTTGAACAACTAGTTTGTTCAAGCGATCGCTCAAGTCGTTAGCACGACGACGAATTGGTTGTGCTTAGGAAACTCATCCCATCCAGATTAGTTCTCATTAGTGAAAATTTTAGACCGGGGACATGGGAGCCTATGAGCATTCCGAGAAATAGCACGGTTGCCAACAAATGGTATCAGAGCCACGGTTTCCGGTTTTGTGTGTTTTGGATTCGGTTACTTTCACGCATTTATCATATATTGTGTATGCCGGATAATAGTAGGATGTGCGTAGGCTAACTTTTTGGTTGCAGGCATAAGATCCAACTATTATGGCTATATATGTGTGTATGTGATTGCATGTGTGTGTGATTGTATATTATTTGAATCCTCGGGGTTGACGAGGCTAGATTAGTATTTAATTTTTGTAATTAAATACGGCATTGTTTAGCCACGCTTTATTTTATTTTACTTTCGATCTAGATTTCATGTACACTCCCTTGTGGAGTATAGGATCGATGGATGTAAAATAAAATAGGTTTTATTCTCGGCTCGGATCTCCGGATGGCTCGTACATGGCATAGGAGGAGCGGACGAGGTGGCGACACGACGGGATGCGTATTGAAGAACAATGCCATAATAGTTGGAAAAAATTCCGTTTTTTCCATATTTATTGCTGATTTGTTTTATATGCATGTTGTGTGTGCTTGAAAATTCCTCATTTTCAATTTACTAAGTGGGAGAGGGATATTTTAATTAATTCCCGCGGCCTCCATTACAATTTGACGTGTGATGCAAACAAACTTGTGTGTTGGCTCTGAGTGCCTTCCTCCCCGAGGACGGGTTTGTTTGCGGATCACTAGGTCAAATAATGGTTATAGGAAATTATCTAGGAGTGTGTGTACTTCCACAGAGGTAAGGCACATAATCCGAAATAATTCCCTTAGTATCGTGTAATGGTGCACACTTAGATGCAAATAAAAGTATCCTCCCCATAGGAGTCACTGCTTTTATTTGTAGGGCCAAAGAGGAACCAACTATTAATTTTATTTGTCAAAAAGTAAGGTTGACAAGATAATAAAATTAATGGGTAAAACCTCCTCTTACAAATTTAGAATTCGTATACGTCCACACTGCGTGGCATGCGATATTCTCGGTGTTTTGAGGTGTTGGTTGATTTCGGAATTTTATTGTTTTGAGGAATCAATAATATTTGAAATCTAAAGTTTTGATCATTGTGATTCTTAGGATTTTCAAAATGACTTTCAGTCCACTTATTTTGATACTAAAGGAAATAAACTTACTGTACCCAAACAATGTTGATTGGAAAAGAATCTAGATGTTGTCTTATTTGCTAAGAAGTACAAGTATACACTCTTCAAAGAGTGTCCTCAAGCCATGGTTGCTCAAAAAGGTTTCTACTTCTAAGCCGAAAGGCTAGAAGAAGGAGAAACAAGGTGGAGCAAAGGTGGTGGGAGGATCTCAGGGAGGAGTAAAGAAGCCGAAAGGCAAGTACTTCACTTACTAGCAGACTGGACATAAGAAGAAGGATTGTCCCAATCCGAAGCAAGAGCAAAAGTATATCTTTTGGTCTAGTCGTTGAAACATGGTTAGCGGTGTTATCTCAGGAACTGTGTGTGTAGATCGAGCCACTAATCATGTCTGCAACACTTTGCAGGGGTTCCAGGAAACCTGACAACTAGCCAAAGGGGATATTACCATTTACTTGGGCAATGCCATGAAGGTGGCGGCTATTGCAGTGGGAGAAGTTTTATTTATCTTTTGAGAAAAATAAAGGTTTTGGTTCTTAAGAATTTTCTTTATGTACCTTTATTTAGAAAGAATTGATTTCGGTTTCTAAATTATGGATGGATAATCTATTTCTTTAGATGACAGATTTGTTATAAAAGGAATAGGGACATTATCTATTCAGGTACATAGATAGGAAATTTATAACTTGAATCACAAGCTCCCACGGTGCAAATAAAAGTTAATAACTCATCTTCTAATTCCAATAAGAGAAAAGAACCTTCGAAAATAAACCAAACATATCTTTTAGCATCTTAGGCTTGGTCACATTAACCTAAGCATAATTCAATAGGTTGATAGCTGATGGACCTTTGGGTTCATTAGTGGTGGAGGATCTCCCAACCTCCGAATCTTGCTTAGAGGGTAAGATGACCAAGAGGCCTTTCAAGGCCAAGGGGTACAGATCCAAATATGTGTTGGAATTGGTTCATTCTGATTTGTATGATCCTATGTCTATCCAGGCAAGAGGTAGTTTTGAATAATTCATCTTTTTCATAGACAATTATTCAAAAAGACACTACGATTTGATCGTAGTGGTGAATACCTCTTGGGAGAGTTTAGGAATTACTTATCAGAGGTTGGGATTCAATCCCAATTGTCTGCACCTGGCACACCCCAGCAGAACGGTGTAGCAAAGCGAAGGAATAGGTCTCTTATGGAGATGGTTAGATTGATGATGAGTTATTTTGACTTGCCAGATTAGTTCTGAGGATATGCTCTAGATACGACGGTGTACATTCTGAACTTGGTTCCATCTAAGTCAGTGCCTTATACTCCCACAGAGTTGTGGACCGGGCGAAAGCCTAGTCTAAGACATATTCGGACATGGGGAGTCCACATGTCTTTGCGGTATAGATGGAACAAAGGGTGGTTTGTTTTATAGTCCTAGAGATCAGAGGGTGATCGCTAGTACGATTGCCAGATTTCTAGAGGAGGACTATGTGATGAACCACAAGCCCACAAGTAGGATTGTTCTTGAGGAGTTGATAGGGGAAGTCCCGACTTCAGTACCACCGGTACAAGAGGATATACCACATGTCACTGCACCGCGTGTCACACAGGATACACAGGTGATACCTCGTCGTAGTGGGAGGGTTGTGAGACAACCTGATAGATTCATGTTCTTGGGAGAATCTTCCGATTTGATCCCTGGCGAACATGAACCTGATCCCTGGACATATGACGAGGCAATCCAAGATATAAATACAGCATCTTTGCAAAGTGCAATGAATACTGAGATTGAATCTATGGATTCAAGTCAGGTCTGGGAGCTCTTATGCATTGCAGCTCATATGGTTTATGAGGTGTGATAGATGGATGTCAAGACAGCTTTCCTTAATGGAAGTCTTGAGGAAAACATCTATTTGAAGCAACCAGAGGGATTCATTGCTAAAGGCAAAGAGCGTAATGTATATAAGCTTAATCGGTCCGTTAATGGACTGAAGCAAGCTTTGAAGTCTTGGGACATCCGCTTTGAGGAAGTAAATCCAGTCTTATGGATTTATTCAAAGTTCGGATGGGTCTTGTGTATATCAGAGATGTGACGGAAACGTAGTGGTATTTTTGTACTATACGTAGATGACATTTTGGTGGTTGGCGACAACATCGAAGTGTTATCAGACGTAAGGGTATGGTCGTCCAAACAGTATGATATGAAGGACTTGGGAGAAGTGGGTCACAACCTTGGGGATCAAGGTTGTTGTGCTTATCCCAAGATTCATACATAGACATGGTTTTGGATCGTTTTAGCATACAAAACTCCAAGAAGGGTTTTCTGCCCTTCAGGCATGGAGTTCCTTTATCTAAGCAGATGTGTCCTAGATCATCTGAGGAGATAGAGGAGATATAGGCAGTTCCTTATGCTTCGGCGGTAGGAAGCCTAATGTATGCTATGTACGAGACCAGATATACGCTTTCAGTAGGCATGGTGTGAACATCGAGTAATCCGAGACGAGGATATTGGACTGCGGTAAAGCATATATTGTAGTGCCTGAGAAGGACTAGGGATTATATGCTAGTTTACCGGGCAGACCAATTACTCCCTGTGGGTTACATAGATTCTGATTTCCAATCTGATAGGGATAACAGTAAGTCTACCTCAGGTTTTGTGTTTACTTTTGGAGGTGGAGCCATAGTATGGAAGAGTGTCAAGCAGAAATGCGTGGTGGACTCTACCATGGAAGGTGTATGGCGACCTCTAAAGTGACCAAAGAAGTGGGTGGCTCAGAATTTCCTAATGGACTTGGATGTGATTCTGGTTTGCCCGTAACTATCACAATTTATTGTGATAATAATGGTGCAAGCTTGCAAACTCGAAGGAACCACGAGCCCATAAGGTTAGTAAACACATAGAGTGCAAGTACCACGATCGAGAAATCGTTAAGGAGGTAGAAGTTCTGCCGCCAAGATTGCATCAGAGGATGACACAGTAGACCCTTTCACTAAGGCCCTTAGAGCTTTGATAGGCATGTGGAGGAAGGGGAATCGATGTATGGCGTATGATGACGATAGTCTTTTAGTATAAGTGGGAGATTGTTGGGATGTATCGAAAGCCTAGCTCTTTTGTATGGACATCTTTATTTTGAAATAAGAATCACATGATCATTGTTTGCGTTATATGTGTGCATATTGTCTAATATTTTACATTGTAGATAACATGGTGCCTGGGTGCGGCACAGAAGATCATGTTATCAGTCTCTTGTAGAATATAAGTAAAGGCTCACAACCAAGATGGTTTTGGACAAACCATTGGCATGGTTGTAGTGTAGCTTGGTATTGTTTTATCTTGAACATAGAGTTACACTAGTACACTTAGGTGTATTGAGCAGGACCGACATAGAGGTGATTCAATTTATTGCTGACTACATAATTGAATCGGACCTCGGATATTATGTTGTACATGCTCTTAATCCCGATATAATAACGGGCACATGTACTTAGTACTTATTTCTTTGATTTACCAGAGGGTGAGATTTCTATGGATTAAATCAATATGCCCGGTAAGTTGGGAAGTGATATTATTTACATGGTGTGCCGTTGATTATAGGAGGAATCCGTGTCCTATATATTAGGTTGATGATGTCCCCTTGAGGAGCTCATAAGGTTCATCATGTAAACCCTGCAGGTTGACTTAGTCAACATGATGATAAGGTTGAGTGGTACTACTCGAGGAGTTAGATGTTAATTAATTGATGGTCAGTAAATCAATTAATTGACGGACATTCGATATCTTAAACAGGGGGAGATAAATGTACAAATAATATATGGAGCCCATATTAATTTATGGGGGTTGGTGAGGTAGTTCGATGATGATCCTCTAGTGGAATGGAACATCATTGATGGATCAAGTTTATGTGGTTCCGATCCATCGGGTGGCCAAGACCCAACCCCTCCTCATGGTCCCTATCGTAGCCTTATATAAACCTCATGGAGTCTAGATCAAATGATGGAAAACAAATCTCTAGATCCGACGGTTAGGATTGAATCCCTAGAACCGACGGTGGAGATTAAATCTCTAGATCCGACGGTTGGGATTAATTCCTAGAACCGACGGTTGAGATTAAATCTCTAGATCCGACGGTTGGGATTAAATTTCCTAGAACCGACGGTTGAGATTAAATCTCTAGATCCGACGGTTGGGATTATTTCCTAGAACCGACGGTTGAGATTAAATCTCTAAATCCGACGGTTGAGATTAAAACCCTAGAACCGACGGTGGAGATTAAACCAAGGCCTAACCCTAACTCTATAAAAGGGTGGCTATGGGTTGGGCGGCAAGAAGTTTAATGGTTCATGATGGATGCTAAGGAAATTAGGGTTTTGCCTAGCATTACTTGGGCGGCAAGCAACCTCAAGGAGGAAACCCTAATTAGGGTTTTGGCTCCTTAGGTTGGGCGGCCAAGGTGATGGAGCTAGAGGGGGCGGCAACCTATGGAGGATCTTGTCTTCTTCCTTGGAGGTGGCTAGCTCCTAGATCTCTCCTCTCCACCATGCTTAGGCGGCAAGAAACCTATGGAGGAAACCCTAATTAGATTAGGGTTTGGCTCTTTGGATTAGGCGGCTAGGTTTGGAAGTTATGGTTGGGCGGTAACTATAGGGGAAGGGCTCATCTTCTTCCTTCTAAGGGTTGGCCGGCCACTACCTTCTCTTCCTCTACCTTGGGCGGCAAGAAATCCAAAGGAAGCTTGGTTGGGCGGCTAGGGTTTGGAAGGTAAGGTAGGTGGCAACTATAGGGGAAGTGTTCTTCTTCTTCCTAGGGTGTTGGCCGGTTCTTATCCTTTTTCCTATACCTTTGGTGGTGCCCAATCTATTCCTCTTTTCCTTTTGTTTTCCTCTTGGCCGGCGGCACTAGGAGCTAGGGTTTGTCCCTAGTTCGGTTGCTTGGTTGTTTCCATTATGTTCTCTCTATTCTTGGAGCCGGCGGCATCAATCCTTTGTGGATTGGTGGTTGGCTCAAGCAAAAAGGGAAAGAGAGTTCTTCTTTCTTTGGATTGAAGAAGATCTAAGAAGCTTCGACTTGTGGAGGATCTTCGCCCACACGAAGTCCACAAGGAGGTTAGGACATACGATAGAAGATCAAGAGGTATAAAAGTTTTATAACTTTTATTTATGATCTTTGCATGTTTCTATTCTTATTTGATATGCTAGCTTATGTTCTTTATGTTAGTGTATGTTGATTATACTAGTTTACATTTTCATGTATTTGTATAATCATGGACCCCGATAAGAAACACAAAAACCGGCAATCCGTCCGTCGTCTCTTCCGCTGCTAACCGACTAGAAGAGTTGTGTTGCTTGAACAACTAGTTTGTTCAAGCGATCGCTCAAGTCGTTAGCACGACGACGAATTGGTTGTGCTTAGGAAACTCATCCCATCCGGATTAGTTCTCATTAGTGAAAATTTTAGACCGGGGACATGGGAGCCTATGAGCATTCCGAGAAATAGCACGGTTGCCAACATTACTATGGACATATCCTTACGGATAGTTAGATTATTGAATGTTGGTATACTAGGTCTCTCGGATGTGCGTATAATACGAGAGTATTCGGATGTAGATTCGGATGAACTCCCAGGCTTGCCACCGCATAGGCGGGTGGAGTAGGCGATTGGAGTGACTTCGGGAATAGTTCCGATATTGAAGACCTCATACCGGGAGATGATCTTAGTGTTTCTTCTTGAGAAGATCTGGAACTTTGTTAAAAGAGAGATGGACCTTTGAGGTAATGCATCGTTTTATATATGATGGAATGCATGTGTAGAAGATGACATTTCATACTTGGTGTGAATTTTATGAGTTGTTGATAATCTCGTTAGACTTATTGAACGATTTAGTCGTTCAGGGATGTGAGGAATCAAGTATTCTAAACTTGATTAGATTGATTTGTGGTTGTCGTTTCAGACAATATTGTGTTGGACATATTCACAATCTTAAGGGAAGTTGTGGTTTCTCTGGATTGATCTGGTTGATACTATAGAGGTTGATAGGATGCTCTAGCGATACTATACCGCTGACTTGTTGGACCAAGAAGGTTCTAGGAATCACTTGGTCGGAAGCTTGTGAAGCTAAGTTTCAGGGCCTAGGCAGTGGCTGACTTTTGCATCAGGGATTAGGAGCGATTCCGTTACAGTTGAATGAGACGTATATTATGTGTACACTAGTTGAGAAACTAGCAAGATTAGTCATTATAGTCTTCCAGTTACTTCTAGTTCTGTGTGACAGAGTGGATTTTGGACATTAGATTGATTTCTCTTGTGAGAAAGGAATTCTCCATCTCCAAAGAGAATAGTGGGTTACAGAGTTGCATTCGATTTAGAAAGAGTTGTTCCAGGAGACTCTTCATTCAAGATTGGTGATGTATTTAGAGTGTATCCGAAAATAGCTAGTTTGAGACGTTCTTCGGAGTGGAACGACATGTAATACATGGTTGATTTCGTAGTTCGATGTTGGGTGTGCCAACAAGTAAAGGTGGAATATTGTGATCGGTAGAGTTACGTACCGTGATGAAGTGGGAGCCTAGTGCGATGGACTGTGTTGGGAGATTATCTAGAATTCGGAAAGGACTTGATATGATTTGGATAATCGGTGGTCGATTAGCTAAGTCTGCTCGGTTCCTTCCGAGCCGTAAGATGGATTTCGTGGATCGCTTGACGGAATTATATTCATGGAGTATCCTTGAGTCTCATTTCCGATAGTGATTCATGATTCACCATACGATTCTGGCAAAGTCTCGCATCAGTTATGAGTATAGAGCTCTACTTTAGTACAATTATGTACTTTTTGATAGGTGAGCGATATGAAGGTGTTATTCAGGCTTTAAAAGGTCTGTTGAGAGTATCCATTATAGATTTTAGAGGCTATCAGTACTCGCATTTAGTCACTTGAGGTGGGTGACTTTCCTTCGGATATTTGAGATGGTTGTTATGACATCTCGTACTCGTACATAAGTCGGAAATTTGGGGACCAAATTTTATTAAGTGGGAGAGAATGTAAGATACGAAAAAAAAATAATTAAGTATATGGATTAAACTTCATTAGGTAGCTAATTGGGTTTAATTATTGGTTAGGTTTGATTATATATTTTGGGCTTAAACAAGGGTTTGATTGGGTTTACGGGGTTGAACTGGTTGGCTTGAACTGGTTGGCTTGAACCAGTCGGCTTTGAAAGGAGGAAACTTCGCTTCCCACTTCGACTCGGTTGCTTGTTCATGGCGATCCCGTCGTCGTCCCCGGATTAAAAATTTAATCCACGACAATTAGGGATTATCCAAGCTACCGTTTCATCATCGTGCTATTCGATTAGAGTAGTCACTTGAAAAACTTGATGTTCAAGCAACCAACCTCTATTCTACGATTAGCTGCGGAATAGATGATGTACGGATCGCCAGTTTTTGTGTTTGTATTCGGGGTCTAAGTAAATTAGCCACATAGAAAAACATACAACATGCATATAATTGAAAAACAATTATGTAGGGGATCGGTATGGCCGGCTAGAGGGGGGTGAATAGCCCTCGTACGTTGGACGTCGTAAATTGCTCGTCTACAAAAGATTAGCGCAAGCGGAATATACAAATACAAAGCAAAAGACAAGCAATAAAACAAATGCTAACACGATGGTATAACGTGGTTCACGGCTACGCCGCTAATCCACGGTCCCCGATTCGTCCTCGGTGAATCACTCCGTTAAACCAATCCACTAAATGGTCTCTCCTTTGCACCAAGCTAGGTGGAGGTAACCTTTACAACCAATATCACTCTTCTTACAATAGGATTGAAGTAAAGACAAGTAAGAAGAGTTTAAAGCTTGTGGGGCACTAGGAAGATCGTTTGGAGTATGAGCATTAGCCTCTCAAAGGCTTACACCCTCTCTTTTTATAGAGAGGCTGTTCTTCTTCCGTTGGCGCCACGATCATTGCCGTCACTACAATGGCCTCCGAACACGTCGGATCCCGACCGTTGTAGTCCAACGGAACTCTTGGCAGTCGACTGATGGACCTCATCATTCGACTGCTGCCTCCGTAGTCGATTGCCCAGTCGGCTACGAAGCGGTTCAATGGCGAAACCCTATTGATCGATCATTGCTTGCCTTGGTGATCATACGATCTTGCGATCATTGCCCATGTATGTGATCGGCCGGCTCTAATCCGATCGATCGTATACGGTCGAACTCACTCGGCTTAGAAGCGATCATTGCCATGACATGGCGATCGGTGGTGTCGGAAAACCTATCCGACACTTGGCCAAGATTTCACCTAAACTACCCTTCCCGGGTTACAATCGCTCACTCTCATTTCTCGAGTCCCTCGCCTTCGAAGTTCTCTTCGTTCTCGGCCACGTCCCTCGGCAGCATCAGGCGCACGGCTCTGCAATGCTCCTTCGCGTCTCTTGCCTCGAAGTCTACTTCCTCCGGCTTCACTCCAAGCTTCTCGTCAGGCGGTCCCTCGGATGCTCCAAGCGCACGGCTTCCGCAAAGCTATCCTTCACCGACTCAAGGCACGAGTCATGAGATGTGAAACTCGCCACGGCTCCATGTGTGAATTACTAAGTCCTGCACGACTTCAACGCACATATCACATCAACATATCAAACTAACTTAAACCCTTTGCCACACCATCAAAACCATATTACGGCAAGAGATTGCCCTAACAATCTCCCCCTTTTTGATGTGTGGCAATCCGTTTAAGTTAGGTAAAAACATTTGATATAAATTCTAAGGTAAGAAAGCATGTAAAGATAAACATGATATAGCAACATGCAACTCCCCCTTAATCCATGAAACTCTCTATGCAAATTTTCTCCCCCTATCATATATTTCTCCCCCTAAAATATATTTCTCCCTCTAAAGTAATTAACTTAAACATACTTATTTCTCCCCCTTTGACACCATCAAAAAGATTAACACTAAGTTATAAGCTCATGGCATCAAGTGTAATGGAGGGAAAATATGACAAGTTGATTTAAAATTGGGTACCACTTGTTGATGGCATCAAGTATATTTCTACCACTTGTTGTAGTTTTACAAACTTAATTCGGCCTTCAATGTTCTGATTCTGAGCCACGATCATTGCTATCGGTATGGCGTCGGTAGCACAAAGAATCAATTTTGATTTTCTGGATGAATTTCAGAAATGCATTATAAATTCCAGAAAATTTGAAAAATCATGAAATTTGGGAAACATATTTCTTTTAAGTATATCTATCAATGAAAAATAGCTTTTCATGAAAACTCATTATATTTTCTTGTTTTTGCCAAAAATCCAAAAGCTCCAAAAACCACTAGGTTTTTGATCATTCTAGTATCATGTTAGCTACCTAGTTTTGCATCCAATTGTTTCAAAACATGAATACATGTATTTTAAGGTAAGAAATTGTTTTGAAAACATATGAAATATCCAACCATGATCTTTGGGCAATATGTCTATGAATTAAACATAAGCCTTCCCCATGATTGGTCTATTATTGCTATTTTGATACTTTAAATGACCATCTAAATGCCATAGGCATTAGTGGACATTTGTATCATCCTAACATCTCACCCATGCTAAGTTTTCAATCAAGTTAGCCTATAGTGAGTGTGAGATGCATCCTAGGGGGTATTTGTATATACTTAACCAATATATTCATGCAATTCTATCATGGTTAAGTATCAACCTAACAACCTACATGATCATAATGACATATATGATTTAATTCTACATTATGATCATGAAATACATGTTTTCATCAAGTTATAATCATGCATTAGGTATTTTATGATGATAAACAAATTATCACCTAAAGCATGATTTAAACCTATTTCTCATGATGATGTGCCCAATATCATAAATCATAAATCATGATTGTACATATGTGTAACAATTACATTAATCATCATGATTTAGGCATTATTACCTATTTATGGGCACGTTATCATCACCCAACACTATCTAAAAAAAAGTGTTGTCCCGTCATCCTAAGTCAACCAAAATATGATATAGATTAGGACCATGTGGTTGACTACCCTAGGGGTTTTCTAACCCTTAAGGATGGATTTTGGAACCCAAAATAGATTCTTTCCTATTGGGTTCACTAAATACTCATTGGGGATCCATTTCCTAGCAATTACCTTCTTCTTATCTTGTCCCCTAGCTATAAGGAATTTGTAGGCTTTTTCATTTTTCTTTTCCTTGTAGCCTAGGCCCTTTTTGTTGAAGCTAGCTCTTTGGCTCCCTAAGATCATTTTTAGGGTGTTGGAGCCAATTGTGAATTTCTCTAGGGCTTTGGTTAGATAATCTACCTTTTTCCTTAATGCCCTATTTTCCTCTATGCATGCATCATTTACATCTAAAGGCATATAAAGGTCATGTGAGCATGCTTCATTTAAGCTAGAAGAAATATTATCATTTAAGCATGCATTTTCTAGTTTATTTTCTAGGTCCTTAATTTGATCTAGCATGCTTTTGTTTTTCTTCTTAGCTCTAAATAAATCTCTAGTTAAGCTAGAAACCATGGAAACTATTTTCTTAGGGGTTAGATTTGTTACCATAGTTTCCATGTCCTCTTCTTCTTCGGATGAGGAGGATGTAGAAGCTCCCCCTTCATTTGAGCTCTCCCCATTTGAGCTTGATCCTTCATTTTCGGATGAAGAGCAATCCAAGTCATCAAAGGCCATCAAGGCCAAATTGGTGACAAAAGCATTCTCCTCTTCCGATGATGAGGAGGAGGATGAGGAAGGATCATCCCACGTCTTGGCCTTGAATGCTTTGGCCTTTCCCTTTTCTTTTGCCTTCTTTTCTTCTTCCTTTCTCTTGCTCCCCTTCTTCTTCTTCCTCTTCTTTCTTTGTCTTCTCTTCTTTGCTTTTGTTTAGGAGGGGACAATTGTCCCTTATGTGTCCCTCTCCTTGGCAATTGTAGCATATGACCTTCCCCCTTGGTCTTCTATTCCTATCATTAGATTTATCAAATCTAAAATTCTTAAATGCACGTCTTACCCTCCTTACCATATAGGCTTATTCGGTGCTATCCATGGAGGAGGAGGAAGATGCTTCGTCATCGGAGGAGGAGGGGATTTCCATCTTCTTCTTCCCCTTATTTGCCAATAATGCTACTCCTCTTGAGGGTTGAATTTTAGGCTCCTCTTGTATTCCCTCAAGCCTAGTTTCGTGGAGTTCCATTGTTGAGAAGAACTCCTCCAAGGTGCTCACTTCTAAATTCTTTGAGATATAGAATGAGTCCACCATGGAGCTCCACTTTGAGGACCGGGGAAAGGCATCTATGACCTTCATTACCATATCCCGGTTTGATAGCTTCTCACCTACACTTGTTAGTCCATTTAAAATTTCTTTGAATCTAGAATGCAAAGAAATTACCTTTTCTCCCTTTTCTAATTTGATGTTGGATAGTTGGGAGCGGAGGAGATCTCTCCTTGCTAGCTTTGCCTCGGATGTGCCTTCATGAAGCTCTATTAGCTTCTCCCACATCTCCTTGGCGCTTAGGCATTCTCCTATTCGGTTGATTTCTTGTTGAGGGAGCACATTGAAAAGATGATGTTTTGCCTTTGAGTTGCAAGGTGCTCCTCTCTTTGCTTCTTAGTCCATCGTAGATTTTCGATTGGTTTCCCTTCTTCATCCCTAGGCAAAAGCAGGATTCCATTGTAATCATTATATCAAAATCCGTTTGAAAAATACCTCCATTAAGCTTCTTCCACCAGCGAATTCTCCTTCAAACCGGAGGATGGATGTTTGGAGCGCCATTTTGAATGTTGCTTGTTGTGGCGGTTAGTCTCGACAAGCTTTCCTTGGCTCTGATACCACTTGTAGGGGATCGGATGGCCGGCTAGAGGGGGGTGAATAGCCCTCGTACGTTGGACGTCGTAAATTGCTCGTCTACAAAAGATTAGCGCAAGCGGAATATACAAATACAAAGCAAAAGACAAACAATAAAACAAACGCTAACACGATGGTATAACGTGGTTCACGGCTACACCGCTAATCCACGGTCCGATTCGTCCACGGTGAATCACTCCGCCAAAACCAATCCACTAAATGGTCTCTCCTTTGCACAAAGCTAGGTGGAGGTAACCTTTACAACCAAGATCACTCTTCTTACAATAGGATTGAAGTAAGACAAGTAAGAAGAGTTTAAAGCTAGGGGCACTAGGAAGATCGTTTGGAGTATGAGCATTAGCCTCTCAAAGGCTTACACCTCTCTTTTATAGAGAGGGTCTGTTTTCTTCCCGTTGGCGCCACTACGATCACGCTTCTTGGCGATCATTGCCATCCTACAACGACCTCCAACACGCCGATCCCGACCGTTGTAGTCCAACGGAACTCTTGGCAGTCGACTGATGGACCTCATTAGTCGACTTATGCCTCCGTAGTCGATTGCCTCGGCCATTTAACGGTTCTGCGGCGAAACCTATTGATCACCGATCACGCTCTTCAATGATCGATCGATATGGCACGATCGCCCATGTATGGCAATGATCCGCTAGCCACAATCCGGTCGATATACCGGTAACTCACTCGACTTAGAGCGATCGACTTCCATGACATGGCGGATCGTGTCGAAACCTATCCGACGCCAAATGGCCAAGTTTCACCTAAGAGCTACCCTTCCCGGGTTACAATCGCCACTCTCATTTCTCAAGTCCCTCGCCTTCGGTTCTCTTCGTTCTCGCCACGTCCTCGATCAGCGACGACTGCGAATGCTCCTTCGCCTCTTGCCTCAAGTCTACTTCCTCCGGCTTCACTCCAAGCTTCTCGTCCGGCGGTCCCTCGGATGCTCCAAGCGCACGGCTTCCGCAAAGCTATCCTTCACCGACTCAAGGCACGAGTCATGAGATGTGAAACTCGCCACGGCTCCATGTGCGACCACTAAGTCCAACATATCAAACTAACTTAAACCCTTTGCCACACCATCAAAACCATATTACGGCAAGAGATTGCCCTAACAAATTATTGACATAATACAAAATATTATAAACAAACATTATACCTCTTGATCTTTTATTCTATGTCCTTCTTCCTTTTGGACATCGTGTGGGCGACGATCTTCCAAAAGTTGAAGCCTCCTAGATCACCAATCTTCCTTTCCTTGTTCACTCCGAACAAAGGAAGATGATAAAACAAAACTCTTCTCCTTCCTTTAACCGACCACCAAACTCCAAGCTTGGTGCTTGCCGCTGGGCAAGGAGAAGAACAAGGAGATGTTGCCGGCCAAGGGAAAAGGATCACCCCAACCCTTGATGGCGCCGGCCACGTAAGGAAGAAGAAGGAAAAAATTTCCAAATTTGTGGCCGCCCAAGCCTCCAAGTCCCTTGCCGCCCAAACCCTAATCCCTAAGCTCTATCCTTGCCGCCCACCTTAAGCCCTTATTTATAGAGTTAGGCTTAAGTCTCCTTTTAATCTCCACCGTCGGTTCTAGGGATTTAATCTCAACCGTCGGATCTAGAGATTTAATCTCCACCGTTGGATCTAGAGTTTTATTTTCCATCATTGGATCTAGGCTCCATGAGGTTTTAATAGGCTACAATAGGGATCAAGAGGAGGAGTTGGATCTTGGCCACCCAATGGATCAAGCCCACATAAAGTCCGATCCATTAATGATAATCCATTCCACTAGAGGATTATCATTGATCTACCTCACCAACCCCATAAGTTAATATGGGCTCCATATATTATTTGTATATTTTCTCCCCGTGTTTAAGATCTCGAATGCTCATCGATTAATTAATTTACTAACAATTAATTAATCAACATTTAACCACATGAGTAGTACCACTCAACCTTATCATCATGCCGGACCATGTCCACCTGCAGGGTTTACATGATGAACCTTATGAGCTCCTCAAGGAGACATCATCATCCTAATAAATAGGACACGGTTTCTTCCAATAATCAACGACACACCAAATATATAATATCATTTCTCAACTTACCGAGCCTATCGATTTACTCTATAAATCTCATCCATTGGTAAATCAAAGAAATGAATACTAAGTATATGTGCCCGTTATTATATTGGGATTAAGAGCATGTACACTATAATATCTGAGGTTTGATTCGATTATGTAGTCAGCAATAAATCGAATCACCTCTAAGTCGGTCATGCTCAATACACACAAAGTGTACTAGTGCGATTCTATGGTCAAGACAAACTAATACCAAATCACACTACAACCATACCAATGGTTTGTCCAAAGTCATCTCGGTTGTGAGCCTTTACTTATACTCTACAAGGAGCTGATAACATGATCTACCGTGTGACACTACACACCATGTTATCTACAATGTAATGTATGAGACAATATGCATAAACATAAATATGCAAAAAATGACCATGTGATTCTTATTTCGAAATAAAGATGTTCATACAAAAGATAGACTTTTCAGTATACATCCCAACAATCTCTCACTTATACTAAAAGACTATGCTGTCCTTAAACTGCCATACATCTGATTCCCATTCCCTCCACATGTCTATCAAAAGCTCTCGCTGGAAGGGCCTTAGTGAAAGGATATGTCAGGTTATCCTCCTATGCAATCTTGGCCACAACAACTTCTCCTCGCTTTACGATTTCTCGTATCAGGTGGTACTTGCACTCTATGTGTTTACTTGCATTATGGGCTCGTGGTTCCTTCGAGTTTGCAACTGCACCACTGTTATTACAATAAATTGTGATAGTTCTGGGCAAACCAAGAATCACATCCAAGTCCATCAAGAAGTTCCTGAGCCACACAACTTCTTTGGCCGTCTCAGAGGCTACCACATACTCAGCTTCCATGGTGGAGTCTTCCACGCATTTCTTCTTGACGCTCCTCCATACAATGGCTCCACCTCCCAAAGTAAACACAAAACCTGAGGTAGACTTACTGTTATCCTTGTTTGATTGGAAGTTGGAATTTGTGTAACCCACGGGGAGTAATTAGTCTGCCTGGTAAACTAACATATAATCCCTAGTCCTTCTCAGGTACTTCAATATATGCTTTACCGTAGTCCAATGTCCCTATCCTAGATTACTCTGATATCTGCTGACCATGCCCATGATAAAATAGATATCTGGTCTCATACATAGCATCGCATACATGAGGTTTCCTACTACCGAAGCATAAGGAACTGCCTTCATCTCCTCTATCTCCTTAGATGTTCTAGGACACATCTCCTTAGATAAAAGAACTCCATGCCTGAAAGGTAGAAAACCTTTCTTGGAGTTTTGCATGCTAAAACGATCCATAATTGTGTCTATGTATGAAGCTTGAGATAAGCACAACATCCTTTTCCTATGATCCCTTATAACCTTGATCCCAAGGATGTGTCCCACTTCTCCCAAGTCCTTCATATCAAACTGTTTGGACAACTATACCCTTACATCTAATAACACCTTGACATTATTGCCAATTAACAAAATGTCATCTACGTATAGTACAAGAAATACCACTACGTTTCTATCATATCTCTTGTATACACAAGACTCATCTGGATTTTGAATAAATCCATAAGACTGGATTACCTCATCAAAGCGGATGTTCCAAGACCTTGAAGCTTGCTTCAATCCATAAATGGATCGATTAAGCTTGCACACAAGATGCTCTTTGCCCTTTGTAATGAATGCCTCTGGTTGCTTCATATAGATGTTTTCCTCAAGACTTCCATTAAGGAAAGCTGTCTTGACATCCATCTGTCATACCTCATAATCCATATGAGCAGTAATACATAAGAGAATCTGGAAAGACTTAAGCATGGCTACCGACGAAAAGGTCTCCTCATAATCGATACCCTCTTTCTGAGTATACCCCTTCGTAATAAGCCTTTCTTTAAAGGTCTCAACCTTCCCGTCTATTCCTTTCTTTCTTTTGTAGATCCACTTGCATCCAATGGTTTTTACATCATTGGGTGGTTCTACTAGTCTAAGATCTAATTTGAATCCATAGATTTAATCTCAGCATTCATTGCACTTTGCCAATATACCGCATCTTTATCTTGGATTGCCGTGTCATATGTCCAGAGATTAGGTTCATGTTCGCCAGGGACCAGATCAGAAGATTCTCTCAAGAACATGAATCTATCAGGCTGTCTAACAACCCTTCCACTACGACGAGGTATCACCTGTGTATCCTCTGTGACACGCGGTGTAGTGACTTATGGTATATCCTCTTGTACCGGTGGTACTGAAGTAGTGACTTCCCCTTTTAATTCCTCTAGAACAATCTTACTCATGGGCTTGTGGTTCATCACATAGTCTTCCTCTAGAAATTTAGCATTCGTGCTAACGATCACCCTTTGATCTCTAGGACTATAAAACAAACCACCTTTCGTTCCTCTAGGATAGCCAATGATCATGCATACTTCTGTACGAGGTTCCAACTTACCAGCATCTGCCTTCAGCACATGTGCTGGACTCCCCCAAATCCGAATATGTCTTAGACTATGCTTTCTCCAAGTCCACAATTCTATGGGAGTAGAAGGCACTGATTTAGATGGTACCAAGTTCATAATATACACTGCCATATCTAGAGCATATCCCCAGAACGAATCTGACAACTCAGAATAACTCATCGTTGATCTAACCATCTCCATAAGAGTCCTATTCCTTCGCTCTGCTACACCATTCTGCTGGGGTGTGTCAGGTGCAGTCAATTGGGATTGAATCCCAACCTCTGATAAGTAATTCCTAAACTCTCCCAAGAGGTACTCACCACCACGATAAGATCATAATGTCTTGATACTTTTACCTTGACGTTTTTCCACATCAGCCTTAAATTTTTTGAAATTGTCAAAGCATTTAGACTTGCGGCGCATCAAGTAAATGTATCCATATCTTGAATAATCGTCTATGAAAGAGATGAAATACTCAAAACCACCTCTAGCCTGGATAGACATAGGACCACACAAATCAGAATGAACCAATTCCAACACATCTTTGGCTCATACCCCTTGGCCTTAAAAGGCCTCTTGGCCATTTTACCCTCCAAGTAAGATTCGCAGGTTGGCAAATCTTCCACCACTAATGAACCCAGAGGTCCATCAGCTATCAACCTTTGAATTCTGCTTAGGTTAATATGACCAAGTCTTAGATACCAAAGATATGTTTGGTTGATCTTTGAGGATTCTTTTCTCTTATAGGAATTAGAAGATGAGTTATTGACTTCTATTTGCATCGTGGGAGCTTTTGGTTCAAGTGTATATAAATTTCCTATCAATGCACCAGAACAGATAATCTCCTTGTTCCTTTTTATAGCAACTCTGTCATTAAAAGAAATAGAATATCCATCCATAAATAATTTAGAAACCGAAATCAAATTCTTTCTAAATAAAGGTACATAAAGGCAATTTTTAAGAAGAAAAACTTTATTCCTCTATAAAGACAAATAAACATCTCCCACTGCAACAGCCGCCACCTTTGTGGCATCGCCCAAGAATACCGTAATCTCCCCTTCAGTTGGTCGTCTGATTTCCTGGAACCCCTGAAAAGTATTGCAGACATGATCAGTGGCTCCCATATCTACACACCAGGTTCTGGTAGATAACACCGCTAAACATGTTTCAATGACTAGACCAAAAGATATACCTTTGTTCTGCTTCCGATTGGGGCAGTCCTTGTTCCAGTGTCCAGTCTTCTTACATGTGAAGCACTTGCCTTTTGGCTTCTTCACTCCTGCCTAAGTTCCTCCCACCACCTTTGCCCCAACTTGTTTCTTCTTCTTCTTGCCTTTCGGCTTATAGGTAGAAACCTTTTGGGCAACCATGGCTTGCGCCTGAGCACTCTAACGGAAAAGCCCCTCTGTAGCTTGGAGTTCTGTCAGAAGCTCTGCCAACGAATACAACCTCTTGTTCATGTTGTAGTTTAGGTGAAACTACTCAAAACTCCTAGGTAGAGACTAGAGAATGATATCGACCTGGGTTTCCCCATGATCTCAGCTCCGAGGACTTCCAGCTCATTAAAATGAGCCATCATCTTGAGAACATGATCCCTCACAGGTGTTCCCTCGATCATGGTGGTCGTCATCAAGTTCCTCATGACTTCCTGCTTAGTAGCCCGATTCTGGTGTCCGAAAAGCTCTTTGAGATTAAGCATCATGTCATAAGCAGTGGGCATGACTTGATGCTGATGTTGCAGTACATTTGACATAGATGCCAAAATGTAACACTGCATCATCTCATCGGCCTTAATCCACTTCTTATAACTCTCCTTCTCCTTTTCCCCAGAAACATCCACAGGCTTAGGAGGGCACTCTTCAAGGAGTACATATTTGTATTCCTCAGCAGTCAAGACAATGTCAAGATTCCTCTTCCAATCAACATAGTTGGGTCCAGTAAGTTTATTTTCTTTCAGTATCACAGCAAGCGGGTTGAAAGCCATTTTGAAAAAACCTAAGAATCACATAGATCAAAACATTAGATTTCAAAAAATTATTGATTCCTCAAACAATAAAATTTCAAAATCAACCAACACCTCAAAACACCGAGAATATCGTATGCTACAATAGTGTGGACGTATACGAATTCTACATTTGTAAGAGGAGGTTTTACCCATTAATTTTATTATCTTGTCAACCTAACTTTTTGACAAATAAAATTAATAGTTGGTTCCTCTTCGGCCCTACAAATAAAAGCAATGACTCCAATGGGGAGGATACTTATATTTGTATCTAAGTGTTCACCATTACTCGGTACCAAGGTAATTATCTCGGTTATGTGCCTTCCGATGGGGAAGTACACACGCTCCTTAATAATTTCCTATAACCATATTTGACCTTGTGATCCGCAAATAAACTCATCCGATGTGGAGGAAGGCACTCAGAGCCGATGCACAAGTTTGTTTGCATAACATGTCAAATCGTAATGGAGGTCGTGGGAATTTATAAAAATATCCCTCTCCCACTTAGTAATTTAAAATTGAGGAATTTTTCTAGCCTACGACATGCATATCAAACAAGAAGCAATAAATATGAAAAAAAATATTTTCCAACTATTATGGCTTTTGTCTCCAATATGCCTCCCGTCGTATCGCCCTCTCGTCCGCTCCTCCCTATGCCATGTACAAGTCATCCGGAGATCCGAGCCGAGAAAAACTATTTTAATTTACATCCATCGATCTTATACTCCACGAAGGAGTGTATATGAAATCTAGATCGAAAGTAAACTAAAATAAAAAGAGTAGCTAAACAATGCCGTATCTAATTAAAAAAATTAAATACTAGCCTCGTCAACCCCGAGGATTCAAATAATATATAATTACACACATACAATCACATACACACATATGACCATAATAGTTGGATCCTATGTCTACAATTAAAAAGTTAACCTACGCACATCTTACTATTATCCGACACATATAATATATGAAAAGTGCATAAAAGTAACCGAATCCTAAACACACAAAACCGGAAACCGTTGCTCTGATACCACTTGAAGGGAGGAAACTTCACTTTCCACTTCCACTCGGTTGCTTGTTCATTACGATCCCGTCATCGTCCCCGGATTAAAAATTTAATCCATGACAATTAGGGATTACCCAAGCTACCGTTTCTGAAGGGTTTTGCTTATCGAGTCTGTGAGGAGAAACTTCGCTTCCCACTTCACCTCGGTCGTTTGTTCATGGCGATTCCATCGATGTCCCCGGATTAAAAAAATTTAATCCTAGACAAAAGGGTTGCCAAAACAACCAAGTCATCATCGTGCTATTCGTTTAGAGAGGTCACTTGAACAAACTCGTTGTTCAAGCGACCATCCTCTATTCTACGAGTAGCTGCGGAATAGACGATGTACGGATCGCCAATTTTTGTATTTATGGTCGGGATCCAAGTATTATTTAGCCATATACAGATTTATATCATGCTCATAGTTGAAAAACAAAAACAAGCAAGTAACAAAAGAGAATAGAGAATAGATATACCTCTCGATCTTCTAATGTATGACCTTCCTCCTTTCGGACGTCGTGTGGGCGATGATCTACCAAAAGTCGAAGCTTCTAGATCGTAAATCTTCCTTCCTTACACTTCCAAAGCAAGAGGAAGAATAGAAACATGGTTCTTTTCCTTCCTATAGCCAACCAACAAGCAACATAGGGAAACCTTGCCGCCGGCCAACAAGGAGAAGGGGATAATGATGGAAACCGACCAAGACACCAAGGAAAACCCCTAAGTCTTATTTCCACCACTCAAGGAGAAGAGAAGAGAGTGTTTTGGCTGCTGGCCAAGGGCTGGAAAGGGTGTTGGACGCTTGCCAATGGAGGAGGAAGAAGAAAGGAAAAACTTCCTTATTTGGTGCCGCCCAAGCCTCCAAAACCCTAAGCCTCCAAACCCTAATCATATCTCAATTAGGACTCCTTGAGTTGCTGCCCACCCCTTGCCCTCCTTTTATAGAGTTAGGAATAAGCCATGATTTAATCTCCTCCATTGGTTCTAAAGATTTAATCTCAACCGTCGGATCTAGAGATTTAATCTCAACCGTCGGATCTAGAGATTTAATCTCTACCATTGGATCTAGAGTTTTGTTTCTATCCATTGGATCTAAGCTTCATGAGGTGTTAATAGGCTACATTAGGGACCATGAGGAGGAGTTGGATCTTGGCCACCCATGGATCAAACCTACATAAAGTCCGATCCATTAATGATAATCCAATCCACTAAAGAATTATCATTGATCTACCTCACCAACCCCCATAAGATAATATGGGCTCCATATACTATTTGTACATTTTATTCCCGTGTTTAAGATCTCGAATATTCATCGATTAATTAATTTACTGACCATTAAATAATCAACATCTAACTCCATGAGTAGTACCACTCAACCTTTTCATCATGCCGGACCAAGTCCACCTGCAGGGTTTACATGATGAACCTTATAAGCTCCTCAAGGGGACATCATCATCCTAATATATAGGACACGGTTTCCTCCTATAATCAATAGCACACCATATAAATAATATCATTTCCTAACTTACCGAGCCTATCGATTTAATCTATAAATCTCTCCCATTGGTAAATCAAAGAGATGAATACTAAGTATATGTGTCCGTTATTATATCGAGATTAAGAGCATGTACAAAATAATATCTGAGGTTCGATTCGATTATGTAGTCAGCAAAAAATCGAATCACCTCTAAGTCGGTCCTACTCAATACACACAAAGTGCACTAGTGTGATTCTATGGTCAAGACAAACCAATACCAAATCACACTACAACCATTCCGATGGGTTGTCCAAAGCCATCTCGGTTGTGAGCCTTTACTTATACTTTACAAGGAGCCGATAACATGATCTCCCGTGTGACACCACACACCATGTTATCTACAATGTAATGTATTAGACAATATTGCATAACCATAAAAATGAAAACAATGATCATGTGATTCTTATTTCAAAATAAAGATGTTCATACAAAAGGTAGACTTTTCAGTATACATCCCTACAGTTTCATCGTCGTGCTATTCGATTAGAGTAGTCACTTGAACAAACTTATTGTTCAAGCAACCAACCTCTATTCTACGATTAGCCGCGGAATAGATGATGTACGGATCGCCGGTTTTTGTGTTTGTATTCGGGGTCCAAGTAAATTAGCCACATATAAAAACATACAACATGCATATAATTGAAAAATAATTATTGACATAATATAAAATAATATAAACAAATATTTTACCTCTTGATCTTCTATTGTATGTCCTTCCTTCTTTTGGACGTCATGTGGGCGACGATATTCCAAAAGTCAAAGCCTCCTAGATCACCAATCTTCCTTTCCTTGTTCACTCCGAACAAAGGAAGATGATAAAACAAAACTCTTATCCTTCCTTTAACCGACCACCAAGCTCCAAGCTTGGTGCTTGCCGCCGGCCAAGGAGAAGAACAAGGAGATGTTTCCGGCCAAGGGAAAAGGATCACCCCAACCCATGATGCCGCCGACGCTTGGAAAAGTAGAGAGTGTGCCGGCCAAGAGAAAAGGATGAAAAGATGAAGCTTGGACGTCGGCCAAGGAGAGAAGAAGAGAGGATGGGCGTCGGCCACCTAAGGAAGAAGAAGGAAAAAATTTCCAAATTTGTGGCCGCCCAAGCCTCCAAGCCGCTTGCCGCCCAAACCCTAATCCCTAAGCTCTATCCTTGCCGCCCACCTTAAGCCCTTATTTATAGAGTTAGGATTAAGCCTCCTTTTAATCTCCACTATCGGTTCTAGGGATTTAATCTCAATCGTCGGATCTAGAGATTTAATCTTAACCTTCGAATCTAGAGATTTAATCTCCACTGTCGAATTTAGAGTTTTATTTTCCATCATTGGATCTAGGCTCCATGAGGTTTTAATAGGCTACAATAGGGACCATGAGGAGGAGTTGGATCTTGGCCACCCAATGGATCAAGCCCACATAAAATCCGATCCATTAATGATAATCCATTCCACTAGAGGATTATCATTGATCTACCTCACCAACCCCATAAGTTAATATGGGCTCCATATATTATTTGTACATTTATCACCCCGTGTTTAAGATCTCGAATGTGATGGCATGCTCGGAGGCTCGTTGGCTCCCATGTCCCCGGATTAAAATTTTCACTAATGAAAACTAATCCGGATGGGATGAGTTTCCTAAGCTCAACCAATTCTTCGTCGTGCTAATGACTCGAGCGATCGCTTGAACAAACTAGTTGTCCAAGCAACAAAACTCTTCTAGTCGGTTAGCCGCGGAATAGACGACGGACGGATCGCCGGTTTTTGTTTTGTTTATCTTCGGGGTCCATGATTATACAAATACATATGGATGTAGACATGTATATTCAACACATACAAACATATTAATAAGAACATGCAAAGATCAATAATAAAACTTGTAAAACTTTTATACCTCTCGATCTTCTATCGTATGTCCTAACCTCCTTGTAGACTTCGTGTGGGCGAAGATCCTCCACAAGTTGAAGCTTCCTAGATCTTCTTCAATCAAAAGAAAGAAGAACTCTCCTTCCCTTCTTGCTTGAGCCAACCACCAAGCCACAAAGTCTTGATGCCGCCGACCCCAAGAAAAGAGAGAACAAGATGGCCAACCAAGGAACCAACCAAGGGAACAATCCCTAGCTCCTAGTGCCGCCGGCCAAGAGGGACTGAAGAGGAGAAGAGGAATAGGTTGAGCGCCGACCAAGGTAGAGGGAAGAGAGATAGGTGCCGGCAACCCCTTAGGAAGAAGAAGAGAACCTCTCCTATTGTTGCCGCCCACTCCACCTTCCAAACCCTAGCCGCCCAACCAAACCCTAACCTCCCTAGGGTTTCTTGCCGCCCAAGCCAATGATAGGCAAAACCCTAATCTCCAAAAACAACCAACCTTTCTTCTTGCCGCCCAACTTAAGCCCCCTTTTTATAGAGTTAGGCTTAAGCCTTGTTTTAATCTCCACCGTTGGTTCTAGGGATTTAATCTCAACCGTCGGATCTAGAGATTTAATCTCGACCGTCGGATCTAGAGATTTAATCTCCACCGTCGGATCTAGGTATTTAATCTCAACCGTCGGATCTAGAGATTTAATCTCAACCGTTAGATCTAGGGATTTAATCTCAACCGTCGGATCTAGAGATTTAATCTCAACCGTCAGATCAAGAGATTTAATCTCCACCGTCAGATCTAGAGTTTTGTTTTCCATCATTGGATCTAGGCTCCATGAGGTTTTAATAGGATACGATAGGGACCATGAGGAGGAGTTGGATCTTGGCCACCCGATGGATCGGAACCACACAAACTTGATCCATCAATGATGTTCCATTCCACTAGAGGATCATCATTGAATTACCTCACCAACCCCCATAAATTAATATGGGCTCCATACATTATTTGTACATCCATCTCCCCGTGTTTAAGATATCGAATGTCCGTCTATTAATTGATTTACTGACCATCAATCAATTAACATCTAACTCCTCGAGTAGTACCACTCAACCTTATCATCATGTTGACTAAGTCAACCTGCAGGGTTTACATGATGAACCTTATGAGCTCCTCATGGGGACATCATCAACCTAATATGTAGGACACAGTTTCCTCCTATAATTAACGGCACACCATGTAAATAATATCATTTCCGAACTTACCGGGCATATTGATTTAATCGATATAAATTTCACCCTTTGGTAAATCAAAGAAATAAATACTAAGTACATGTGCCCGTTATTATATCGGGATTAAGAGCATGTACAACATAATATCCGAGGTCCAATTCAATTATGTAGTCAGCAATAAATTGAATCACCTCTATGTCGGTCTTGCTTAATACACCTAAGTGTACTAGTGTAACTCTATGTTCAAGACAAAATAATACCAAGCTACACTACAACCATGCCAATGGTTTGTCCAAAACCATCTTGGTTGTGAGCCTCTACTTATATTCTACAAGGGACTGATAACATGATCTTCCGTGCCACACCAAGCACCATGTTATCTACAATGTAAATTATTAGACAATATTCACACATATAATAAATATAAAGTGCAAACAATGATTATGTGATTCTTATTTCAAAATAAAAATGTTCATGCAAAAGAGCTAGGCTTTTAGTATACATTCCAACAGAATGTCCGTCGATTAATTAATTTACTGACAATTAATTAATCAACATCTAACTCCATGAGTAGTACCATTCAACCTTATCATCATGTCGGATCAAGTCCACCTGCAGGGTTTACATGATGAACCTTATGAGCTCTTCAAGGGGACATCATCATCCTAATATATAGGACACAATTTCCTCCTATAATCAATGACACACCATATAAATAATATCATTTCTCAACTTACTGAGCCTATCGATTTACTCTATAAATCTCGCCCATTGGTAAATCAAAGAAATGAATACTAAGTATTTGTGCCCGTTATTATATCGAGATTAAGAGCATGTACAATATAATATCTGAGGTTCGATTCCATTATGTAGTCAGTAATAAATTGAATCACCTTAAGTCGGTCTTGCTCAATACACACAAAGTGTACTAGTGTGATTCTATGGTCAAGACAAACTAATACCAAATCACACTACAACCATACCAATGGTTTGTCCAAAGCCATCTCGGTTGTGAGCCTTTACTTATACTCTACAAGGAGATGATAACATGATCTACCGTGTGACACTACACACCATATTATCTACAATGTAATGTATGAGACAATATGCATAACCATAAATATGCAAACAATGATCATGTGATTCTTATTTCAAAATAAAGATGTTCATACAAAAGATAGACTTTTCAATATACATCCCAACAAGCATGAACCAAATCGCCGAACCACTTTTATAAACTTCCAAATCAGATCACGATTTCATTTTATCGTGATTTCTTTCTCTCCTTCTCAGCACCGTCGCCTCTACCGTCGCCTCTTCCGTCGCCTTCTCCCAGGCCGTCGGCATTTCGATCAGAGCAGCTCGACAGTGCCGCCACCTTAGCTGATTTCCAACCAAAGATCAGTTGGATTCCTTGCTTGGAGATCTTGTTGACTCTTTCGGCGGACCGACGGTGTTTTAGCCGTGACAACGAGTTGTCAATCCAGGTATTGGGGTCTATTTGGGTTAGGTTTAAATTTCTTTTTCCTCTAGATCTAGCTGTGGATTCATCGGTTGAGCATCAATTTGTGGTTTGGCAATGGCGGAGCTTGGTTTTGTTCCGGTGAACAGGGAAACTAGGGGTAACAGCTGCCGGTGGAGAGTTGAGATCGATAAGTTTGTTTATTCCTTTTTATTTCATCTGTAATTGATGTGAATTTGTGGTGTGTCCATGTATTTGGGGATTCGATGAGTTTTTCTATCAATGGATTGGTGTTTGGCAGCTAAGATTGGTGTGGTATCCGATTGTGATTTGGGGTGTAATCAGTGTTGTTGTTGTTGATTGTAGTGTTTGAGGTTTTTTGTTTGATCTATGCGATGGAGTATTTCTAAGTGTGAATTGATTGGTTGTGATAGATTGATCTTGAAGTAAGTTGCCATTACAACCCTGATTCAAGTGTTGTTCAATTCTGTTTCCTTTAATCGATTTTGTGGATGATTGGAGGATGTGGATTGTTGATCGATCTACTATTGGGGTTAGAGCTACCACGATTATAGAATGTGTTGGGGATGCATTTGAAGTGAGATGTGGAATTGTGGTGAGGTTAGATTTGTGAGTATGCAGGATGATTTAAGTGTGTTTAGATCTATTTACCTTAATTGATCCTGTGGATGTTTGTGATCTACTATGAGTTTGGTTAGGGTGTATCAGATTGGGATAATCGGGGTTTCTGACTCATAGACGAGGAAAGGATTCGAACATAGAAATGAAGTAGTGTTTAGTTCGTATACTTGTATGGTACTTGTACTTAATCATAGTTTGCTATTATGTGCAGGTTTGGGATACGAAGCCAGTCCACGGCTATGAGGATTAGTTCGAGCTTCGTATCAGGTGGGTAATATCTACTCTGGTCAGGTAGTTTTGACTAATTCGAGTGCATGAATTTAGACTTATGATGATACCTTTGATCATAAATCCACTCTTATTTTATCATGTGCTTGTACTTAGCCTTGACCTTTGAGATATATTACTATTACTTCATCGTTTATCTATCATGGATATGAACTACAAACCCTATTGTGTGTTAGCTGATGGATGTTCAGTTAAGTATATGTGGTTAGGGTTATCTTTGTGACCTCAGATTGGGTTACTGTGTTACATCACTAGGGTTAGGTGATGGATTAGATTATGGGGTCGATTGTTATATCATACACATATCAGCGGTGCATCTATGGTGGATCTAGTTGTCTGTGCATAGATAAGTTTGTGGTTGTTAGTATGTGGCTATGGACTAGAGGTCCTAGCGTGATTGTATATCCATTATGGATCGTGTATCTGTGTATAATTATATGGATTGTCAATAGTATATCGCTATGGACTGGAGGTCTTAGCGTGGTTGACTGTCAGTTGTGTATGACTCTCTGTGTGGTAGAGAGAGTGCCTTGTGGATTGGTAGTCCTTGCATAGTTGACTTTTGGTTGACCAAGACTCCCCGTGAGATAGGGAGTGTTGCGAGGATACGTATGTGTAGCTATGCATCATTACATTGCATGCATGCTGTCGACTGGGGTCACCCTTGTGGTTGAGGTGGGTCGTCAGTCATCCTGCCTCCCCGGCCACTCGGGGTAGTGGTAGCAGGGTTGAGGGAAGAGCATTGGATGTGTCGCACTCGGTTGGATGTCCCGCACTCGGCCACTATAGATGATGGTAGCTGGAGATGCGCACTTGGGCACTGTGTAGAGTGGTAGTTAGCGCACTTGCCCACTATAGACGGTGGTGGCATGATGTGCAGTTGTCCTGTGTGCGACGCTTATCTACTCATGGGTAGGGATGGCTTGGCTAGTAGCAGGGACCCCTTGGAGTAGTTAGCTCTTTACGCTTATATGCTACTTAGTCATACTACCCAACTCGGCCACTCGAGAGTAGTGGTAGCTGGAGTCGGGATAGTAGTCATGTTGTGCCACCCTGACCACTCTGGGATCATGGTTGTATGGGTCCGCAGACATGGCCATGCATGTGCATTGCTGATATATATGTATGCATGTATTCGATATATGTTTTACATATGTTTGTGAGATGTTATATTTGGTTGCTGCATATGTTTGTACATCATGATACCTGCCATTTGCATATTATATACTGCTGTGTGTTGAGCATGATATATGTTTTGGTCTAGACTGTGGTATGAATTTGATTAGCGTCATGTCCTAGTATGGACCGGGATGTTATTACATGTGATTATATACTATTCATATGTCTGAGTGTTGGTCAGGTATGGGATTGACCTTGTACGTTATATGGGTTATGTTATTGTATACCTGTTCAGAATGATATAGCTCATGGTGTTGCAGACCATCAGGTACGTTAGTACATTACTTCATATTTAGTTGATCAGCTTAGTATACACATTGAGTATGTCTATACTGTGGTTACTTGTTATTACAATTAGGACTGTATGTCTATTGGACTCATTTTGTATACCTGTAGATCTTTACCTGTATACTTGTGGATCTCTATATCCCTATATGTTGTTCATGCACTTTCTATATATTACCCCTGAGTATATACTCACCACCCTGGACCCTGGGTTTCCTGTCGCCCAGGTAACAGGTAGAAGATTCCTTGGATATTCGGAGCTTCGCCAGCTGATCCCATCTCACACCGAACGGATGGAGTTTATTGTGATTTGTGGTATTCTATTGGATTATTGTTTTGAGATTTTATCCTGTATCATTTTCGTATTTGTGGTTACGGATGTGTTGTATGTATTTGACTTTTGATGTGGTTTCTATTATGGTTCTTGTTCTATCAAGTCACTCCGGAGTGCATAGTTGAGTCATTGTGTAATTATTATTTGTCAGTATCTTTTGCTGTGTTTTATGGATTATGTCCATATATATGTTATGTGATTGTTGTTGGGTTTCCGGCACCGCGGCGTGTGTGTGTTCGATCATGTTTCGTAAACATGAGCACAGCGGAAGCAATTAAAATTAATAAATCTATATTTATTACAACACACACAACACACGCATGCTATTACAACAAGTGTAGACATAACCGTAAATTAAAATTTGAAATAAAAGGAAATTAAACTACGTTATACCTTCTGTATGACGTGTAGCGGGAACGGCATCAACCGGAACGATCCTCGTAAGAATCGTCTCTATCCGTATCCACGCCGAGCTCCTCGGGATGACTTCGCTAAGTCACGAGCTTCGTCTTCGTACGGGTTACTAGCCTCGTGTTGAAGACGACGTGATCGAGAGATGATCACGATCCGAATCCAAATTCGGATCCAAAATGAGTTCTCAAAACTCGCTTCTCCGGAGAGGTATTCGTCAACCGTTTGACGAATCCTTCGTCCTCCACCTCAGAGGATTACCGGAGATCAAATCCCCGGTAAGTTAGCCGCTGTCGGAGCACTAACCGTCGTCCAAACGACGCTCCGACGAGAGGAGAAGAAGCTGTCCAGAAAACTGGACAGCTTGGTGGAGGAGTAGGCGCCGGCCAAAACAAGGAGAGAAAAGGCTCACCTTGATGCCGAACCTATAGGAGATCATCGGAGGGTCGCCGGAGGTTCACTGCTGGAGCTTGACGCCGGCAAGGAGCTGACGGCGGCACCACAAGCTGGCGGCAACAATGTGTTGGGCGGCAACAACATGTTGGCGCTACAACATGTTGGGCGGCAACAACTTCATTAGGGTAAGGGTTAGGGTTTAAGCCCTATTTTATAGAGAACTAATTCTCTTAATGGTTAATGGATCATATCCATAAAGCCCGTTAACCCGCTCCATTAGGATAAGTTAAAATAAACCAAACCATGATGGTTTATTTTAAGTTAAAACGAACCGAACCAACTTTTGGTTCATTCGTTTAAAATAAACCAAACCCTTTGGTTTATTCTCATCCATTGGATTAGAACCAAACTATTTTGGTCCATCCATTATGTCTTCATAAGACACGGCCCATCCACGCTTCCATTGCGACTGAAACAATTTCATGCTCGCTTTATGTTTGGTCCAACCAAACATAGTTTCTCTCGGTCTGAGAATCCCATTCTCAAGCTCGTTTTAAATCCTTTGGATTACACTCTTTGTGCGTGTGACCAAATAGGTTCTCGGTTTATGTTGGCCGTCTATAATTAACCATTAATTATAGAACGATCATGAGTGGCACCTAGTAGTACATCATGATCCCCAATTAACCGAAAAGATCAACGGATGATCCAGAACTATTTCTGAAACCCTTCAGCAGCTCGAATGAATCGTGCCCCATTCCCTTCACTCATCTTATACCCACTTGGTTCAGGACATGGTCTATTGTGTCAGTCCCCACTAGGCTGACTACGTCACACCTAGCCCAAGTATCATTTCCTCGTCCTACGGATTCTAGTTACTCCACATGTATCGAAGAGTACTTTACTCTAAACATGTAATGCTTTGGCCAAAGACTTTAGTAACAATCCGACGAGAGGCCATGGGTATACATCTCCTCGCAAGGAGTGGTGAATCCTTTATAGGCTATTCAAACACCTTCGATCACTTCGACTTATACCCAATCATCCCGGGTCCACATCTCCTCGGAGATGTTTGCTTAAGATGTCAAAGCATAAGTCTCCATGATCAAGATGACTTGAATACCGCAAGTCAAAGGAACATCGCACTTAAGCCACAGTAAGTGATGGATGTCCCTTCGGAGGCTCATTGGCTCCCATGTCCCCGGATTAAAATTTTCACTAATGAAAGGATTAATCCGGATGGGATGAGCTTCCTTAGCAACACCTATTCGTCGTCGTGCTAACAACTCGAGTGGTCGCTTGAACAAACTAGTCGTTCAAGCAACACAACTCTTCTAGTTGGTTAGCCGCGGAAGAGACGACGGACGGATCGTCGGTTTTTGTGTTTGTCTTCGGGGTCCATGATTATACAATATATATTCATATACACACATGTATAATCATCATATATAAGAACATGCTCAGATTTGAAATTAAAGTTATAAAACTTTATACCTTACGATCTTCTACCGTATGTCCTATCCTTCTCGTGGACGACGTGTGGACGAAGATCCTCCACGAGTAGAAGCCTTCTAGATCACGTTCTTCTCTTCCTTGTCCGCTGCGAACAAAGAGAAGAACCACCAAAACCTTTCCTTTCTAGAACCGGCCACCAAACAAGAGAGTTTGATGCAACCGCCGGCCAAGGAACGATTGGATGAGTGCCGGCCAACTTGTTGTATTGTTGGCGCCGGCCACCTAGATGTTGGAGAAGCACCGGCAACCAATTGTTGGAGATCCGCCACCAAGGAGCAAGAGAGGAGGAAGAAGAGAACTGCCAAGGATGAGAAGGGAAAGAGGGGGCCAAAAACCTTAGGGAGAACAATCACCTTGCCACCCACTTTCTTAGGCCCAAAACCCTAGCTCCTCTAGGGTTTGTCAACTCTTGGATGAGCCAAACCCTAATTCTCCAATCCAAAAACATATTTTCGCCCAATGCCTAAGCCTTTATTTATAGAATTTAGAGAAAGTTGGTTAGCCTAAAATATAGGAACTAACTCCTATATTCTTGCCGCCAACCAACCTTATCCCTTTAAGATTTGTTGCCGCCCAACCAAGGATTAGCCAAACCCTAATTCTAGAATTTAGGCTTAAGCCTCCTCTAATCTCCACCGTCGGATCTAGGGATTTAATCTCCACCGTCGGTTCTAGGGATTTAATCTCCAACGTCGGTTCTAGGATTTGATCCAAACCGTCGGATCTAGGATTTCATCCCAACCATAGGATCTAGGATTTCATCCCAACCGTCAGATCAAGGGTTTTATCCCAACCGTCGGATCTAGGGATTTAATCCCAACCGTCGATTCTAGGGTTTCATCCTAACCATCGGATCTATGGTCTTAATCCAACCGTTGGTTCTAGGGTTTCATCCTAACCATCGGATCTATGGATTTAATCCAACCGTTGGTTCTAGGGTTTCATCCTAACCATCGGATCTATGGACTTAATCCAACCGTTGGTTCTAGGGTTTCATCCTAACCATCGGATCTATGGATTTAATCCAACCGTTGGTTCTAGGGTTTCATCCTAACCATCGGATCTATGGATTTAATCCAACCGTTGGTTCTAGGTTTTGTTTTACATTCTTGGATCTAGACTTCATAAGGATTATATTAGGCTACGATAGGGACCATAAGGAGGAGTTGGGTCTCGGCCACCCGATGGATCGGAACCACACAAACTTGATCCATCAATGATGTTCCATTCCACTAGAGGATCATCATTGAACTACCTCACCAACCCCCATAAATCAATATGGGCTCCATATATTATTTGTACATTAATCTCCCCGTGTTTAAGATATCGAATATCCGTCAATTAATTGATTTACTGACCATCAATTAATCAACATCTAACTCCTCGAGTAGTACCACTCAACCTTATCATCATGTTGACTAAGTCAACCAGCTGGGTTTACATGATGAACCTTATGAGCTCCTCAAGGGGACATCATCAACCTAATATATAGGACACGGTTTCCTCCTATAATCAACGGCACACCATGTAAATAATATTATTTCCCAACTTACCGGGCATATTGATTTAATCCATCTAAATCTCACCCACTGGTAAATCAAAGAAATAAATACTAAGCACATGTGCCCGTTATTATATCGGGATTAAGAGCATGTACAACATAATATCCGAGGTCCGATTCAATTATGTAGTCAGCACTAAATTGAATCACCTCTATGTCGGTCCTGCTCAATACACCTAAGTGTACTAGTGTAACTCTATGTTCAAGATAAAACAATACCAAGCTACACTACAACCATGCCAATGGTTTGTCCAAAACCATCTAGGTTGTGAGCCTCTACTTATATTTTATAAGGGACTGATAACATGATCTTCTGTGCCACACCAAACACCATGTTATCTACAATGTAAAATATTAGACAATATGCACACACATATAATAAATATATAAAGTGCAAACAATGATCATGTGATTCTTATTTCAAAATAAAATGTTCATACAAAAAGAGCTAGGCTTTCAGTATACATTCTAACAATCTCCCACTTATACTAAAAGACTAAGTCACATCACGCTACATCTCGATCCCCATGTCCTCCACATGCCTATCAAACGCTTTAGGAAGGGCCTTAGTGAATGGATCCGCCAGTTATCCTCTCGATGCAATCTTAGCAAGAACTTCTCCTCGCTTTACGATCTCTCGTATAAGGTGGTACTTGCGCTCTATGTGTTTACTTGCCTTGTGGGCTCGTGGTTCCTTCGAGTTTGCAACTGCACCACTGTTATCACAATAAATTGTGATAGTTCTGGGCAAACCAGGAATCACATCCAAGTCCATCAAGAAGTTCCTGAGCCATACAGCTTCCTTGGCTGCCTCAGAGGCTGCCACATACTCAGCTTCCATGGTAGAGTCCGCCACGCATTTCTGCTTGACACTCCTCCATACTATGGCTCCACCTCCAAAAGTAAACACAAACCCCGAGGTAGACTTACTCTTGTCCCTATCTGATTGGAAATCCGAATCCGTGTAACCCACAGGGACTAATTGATCTGCCCGGTAAACCAGCATATAATCCCTAGTCCTTCTCAGGTACTTCAATATATGCTTTACCGCAGTCCAATGTCCCTGTCCAGGATTACTCTGATATCTGCTAACCATGCCCACGACAAAGCAGATATCCGGTCTCGTACATAGCATAGCATACATAAGGCTTCCTACTGCCGAAGCATAAGGAACCGCCTTCATGTCCTCTATCTCCTTTGATGTTTTGGGACACATCTCTTTAGATAAAGGAACTCCATGCCTAAAAGGTAGAAAACCTTTCTTGGAGTTCTGCATGCTAAAACGAGCAAGGATAGTGTCAATGTATGAAGCTTGAGACAAGCACAACATCCTTTTCTTGCGATCCCTTATAACTTTGATCCCAAGGATGTGTCCCACTTCTCCCAAGTCCTTCATGTCAAACTGTTTGGACAACCATACCCTTACGTCTGATAACACTTTGATATTGTTTCCAACTAACAAAATGTCATCTACGTATAGTACAAGAAACACCACTACGTTTCCGTCACATCTCTTGTATACACAAGGCTCATCCGGACTTTGAATAAATCCATATGACTGGATTACCTCATCAAAGCGGATGTTCCAAGATCTAGAAGCTTGCTTCAATCCATAAATGGACCGATTGCTTACATACAAGATGCTCTTTGCCTTTAGCAACGAATCCTCTCGTTGCCGCATATAGATGTTCTCCTCAAGACTTCCATTAAGGAAAGTGTCTTGACATCCATCCGCCAAATCTCATAATCCATATGAGCAAATTATAGATAAGAGAATCCGGATAGACTTAAGATATAGCTACGCTTAAAAGGTCTCCTCATAATCGATGCCCTCTTTCTGAGTATACCCTTTCGCAATAAGCCTAGCTTTGAAGGTCTCAACCTTCCCGTCTACTCCTCTCTTTCTCTTGTAGATCCACTTGCATCCAATGGCTTTTACACCATCGGGTGGTTCTACTAGCTCCTGACTGATTAGAATCCATAGATTCTATCTCTAAATTCATCGCACTTTGCCAAGATACAAGATCTCTATCTTGGAGTGCCTCGTCATATGTCCAGGATCAGTGTTCATGTTCACTGTGACTAAGTCCAAGACTCTCCCAAAAACATGAATCTCGGGTTGTCTAACAACCCTCCCACTACGACGAGGTGCCTCCCTGTATGCTCGTGACACGCGTGCTGACTTGTGGTGTCTCCTCTTGTACCGGTGATCAAGCCTGGACTTCCCCCTCCTCAAGAACAATCCTACTCTTGGGCTTGTGGTTCATTACATAATCCTCCTCTAGAAATCGGCATTCAAGCGCTAACGATCACCCTCTGATCTCTAGGATTATAAAACAAACCAGCTTTCGCTCCCTTAGGGTCGCCAACAAACATGCACACTTTCGCATTTAGGTTCCAACTTACCAAGATCGCCTTTCAAAGACATGTGCTGGACTCCCCCATATCCGAATATGTCTCAGACTAGGCTTTCGCCCAGTCCACAATTCTATAGGGGTAGAAGGTACTGATTTAGATGGAACCAAGTTCAGAGTGTACATTGCCGTATCCAGTGCATACCCCCAGAACGAAACAGGTAGCTCAGAATAACTCATCATAGATCTGACCATCTCCATAAGAGTCCTGTTCCTTTGCTCCGCCACACCATTCTGCTGGGGTGTGCCAGGTGTGGACAATTGGGATTGAATCCCAGCCTCTGATAAGTAACTCCTAAACTCTCCCAAGAGGTACTCGCCACCACGATCAGATCGTAATGTCTTGATACTTTTACCTTGACGGTTCTCCACATCAGCCTTGAATTCTTTGAACCTGTCAAAGCATTCAGACTTGCGGCGCATCAAGTAAATGTATCCATATCTTGAATAATCATCTATAAAAGAGACGAAATATTCAAAACCACCTCTTGCCTGGATAGACATAGGATCAAGCACAAATCGAATGAACCAATTCTAACACATCTTTGGCTCTATACCCTTGGCCTTGAAAGGCCTCTTGGTCATTTTACCTTCCAAGCAAGATTCGCAGTTGGGAGATCCTCCACCACTAATGAACCCAAAGGTCCATCACCTATCAACCTTTGAATTCTCGCTAAGGTTAATATGACCAAGCCTTAGATGCCAAAGATATGTCCGTTCATCTGAAGGTTCTTTTCTCTTTTAGACTTAGAAGATGAGTTATTCACTTCTATGCATCGTGGGAGTTTTTGGTTCAAGAGTATACAAATTGCCAACCAATGTACGACAGATAATCTCTATTTCTTTTATAACAACTCACATTAAAAGAAATGAATATCCATCCACAAAAATTTAGAAACCAAATCAAATTCTTTCTAAATGTAGGTACATAAAGACAATTTCTCAAAACCAAAACTTTATTCCTATCAAAAGATAAGTAAACATCTCCCACGCAATAGCAAACACCTTTGAAGCATTGCCCATGTAGACTAGTAATTTCTCCCTCACTAGTCGTCGGGTTTCGTTGAACCCCTGCAAAGAATTGCATACATGATCAGTGTCTCCAGTATATACACACCAGGTACCGGTAGATAAAACCAGTAAACATGTTTAAACGACTAAGGAAGAAGATATGCGTCTCTTCTTGTTTAGGTTGGGGCAGTCTTTCTTCCCATGTCCAGTCTGTTTACAAGTGAAGTACTAGCCTTTCGGCTTCTTCACTCCTCTCTGAGGTCCACTCCACCACCTTTGCTCTACCTTGTTTCTTCTTCTTCTTGCCTTTCGGCATAGAAGTAGAAACCTTCGAGCAACCATGGCTTCCTTCCTAGCAGCTTGATTCCCGTATCCTAAAAGTTTCTTTTCCCGTAATCATTCGCAACCCTATGATGACACTCATTGACAGTTAAGACAATATCAATTTTTATTTTCCAATCAGTATAATTTGGGTATAGTAAGTTTGTTTCCTTTAGTATCATAGCAAGTGGGTTGAAAGCCATTTGAAAATCCTAAGAATCACAATGATCAAAATATTAGAATTCAAATATTATTGATTCCTCAAAACAATAAAATCCCGAAATCAACCAACACCTCAAAACACCGAGAATTTCGTATGCCACTCTGTGTGGACGTATACAAATTCTACATTTGTAAGAGGAGGTTTTACCCATTAATTTTATTATCTTGTCAACCTTACTTTTTGACAAATAAAATTAATAGTTGGTTCCTCTTTGGCCCTACAAATAAAAGCAGTGACTCCTATGGGGAGGATATTTTTATTTGCATCTAAGTGTGCACCATTACACGATACTAAGGGAATTATTTTGGATTATGTGCCTTACCTCTGTGGAAGTACACACGCTCCTAGATAATTTCCTATAACCATTATTTGACCTAGTGATCCGCAAACAAACCCGTCCTCGGGGAGGAAGGCACTCAGAGCCAACACACAAGTTTGTTTGCATCACACGCCAAATTGTAATGGAGGTCATGAATTAATTAAAATGTCCCTCTCCCACTTAGTAAATTGAAATCGAGGAATTTTAAAAACAAACACAACATGCATATAAAACAAATAAGCAATAAATATGGAAAAATCAGAATTTTTCCAACTATTATGGCATTGTTCTCCAATACACATCCCGTCGTGTCGCCACCTCGTCCGCTCCATCTTTTCCCGTGCGCAAGTCACCAAAGAGTTCCGAGCCGAGATAAATCATATTAATTTATATCCATCGATCCTATACTCCATGAAGGAGTGTACAAATAATCTAGATCGAAAGTAAACTAAAATGAGTGGCTAAACAATGCCGTATTTAATTACAAAAATTAAATACTAATCTAGCCTCGTCAACCCCGAGGATTCAAATAATAAATTTTTACACACATCCATTCACATACACACACATGGCCATAATAGTCGAATCTTATGCCTGCAACCAAAGAGTTAAACTACGCATATCCTACTATTATCCGGCACATATTATATATGAAAAGTGCATAAAAAAAAATAACCGAATCCTAAACACACAAAACCGGAAACCGTGGCTCTGATACCAATTGATGGATGTCCCTTCGGAGGCTCATTGGCTCCCATGTCCCCGGATTAAAATTTTCACTAATGAAAGGATTAATCCGGATGGGATGAGCTTCCTTAGCAACACCTATTCGTCGTCGTGCTAACAACTCGAGTGGTCGCTTGAACAAACTAGTCGTTCAAGCAACACAACTCTTCTAGTTGGTTAGCCGCGGAAGAGACGACGGACGGATCGCCGGTTTTTGTGTTTGTCTTCGGGGTCCATGATTATACAATATATATTCATATACACACATGTATAATCATCATATATAAGAACATGCTCAGATATGAAATTAAAGTTATAAAACTTTATACCTTACGATCTTCTACCGTATGTCCTATCCTTCTCGTGGACGACGTGTGGACGAAGATCCTCCACGAGTAGAAGCCTTCTAGATCACGTTCTTCTCTTCCTTGTCCGCTGCGAACAAAGAGAAGAACCACCAAAACCTTTCCTTTCTAGAACCGGCCACCAAACAAGAGAGTTTGATGCAACCGCCGGCCAAGGAACGATTGGATGAGTGCCGACCAACTTGTTGTATTGTTGCCGCCGGCCACCTAGATGTTGGAGAAGCACCGGCCACCAATTGTTGGAGATCCGCCGGCCACCAAGGAGCAAGAGAGGAGGAAGAAGAGAACCGGCCAAGGATGAGAAGGGAAAGAGGGGCGCCGGCCAAAAACCTTAGGGAGAACAATCACCTTGCCACCCACTTTCTTAGCCGCCCAAAACCCTAGCACCTCTAGGGTTTGTTGCCAACTCTTGGATGAGCCAAACCCCTAATTCTCCAATCCAAAAACATGTTTTCGCCCAATGCCTAAGCCTTTATTTATAGAATTTAGGAGAAAGTTGGTTAGCCTAAAATATAGGAACTAACTCCTATATTCTTGCCGCCCAACCAACCTTATCCCTTTTAAGATTTGTTGCCGCCCAACCAAGGATGAGCCAAACCCTAATTCTAGAATTTAGGCTTAAGCCTCCTCTAATCTCCACCGTCGGATCTAGGGATTTAATCTCCACCGTCGGTTCTAGGGATTTAATCTCCACCGTCGGATCTAGGGTTTTATCCCAACCGTCGGATCTAGGATTTAATCCCAACCGTAGGATCTAGGTTTTAATCGCAAACATCGTATCAAGGATTTCATCCCAAACGTCTTATCTATGGATTTAATCCCAACCGTCGATTCTAGGGTTTCATCCTAACCATCGGATCTATGGATTTAATCCAACCGTTGGTTATAGGGTTTCATCCTAACCATCGGATCTATGGATTTAATCCAACCGTTGGTTCTAGGGTTTCATCCTAACCATCGGATCTATGGACTTAATCCAACCGTTGGTTCTAGGGTTTCATCCTAACCATCGGATCTATGGATTTAATCCAACCGTTGGTTCTAGGGTTTCATCCTAACCATCGGATCTATGGATTTAATCCAACCGCTGGTTCTAGGTTTTGTTTTACATTCTTGGATCTAGACTTCATAAGGATTATATTAGGCTACGATAGGGACCATAAGGAGGAGTTGGGTCTCGCCACCCGATGGATCGGAACCACACAAACTTGATCCATCAATGATGTTCCATTCCACTAGAGGATCATCATTGAACTACCTCACCAACCCCATAAATCAATATGGGCTCCATATATTATTTGTACATCCATCTCCCCGTGTTTAAGATATCGAATGTCCGTCAATTAATTGATTTACTGACCATCAATTAATCAACATCTAACTCCTCGAGTAGTACCACTCAACCTTATCATCATGTTGACTAAGTCAACCAAATTGGTTTACATGATGAACCTTATGAGCTCCTCAAGGACATCATCAACCTAATATATAGGACACGGTTTCCTCCTATAATCAACGGCACACCATGTAAATAATATTATTTCCCAACTTACGGGCATATTGATTTAATCCATCTAAATCTCACCTGGTAAATCAAAGAAATAAATACTAAGTACATGTGCCCGTTATTATATCGGGATTAAGAGCATGTACAACATAATATCCGAGGTCCGATTCAATTATGTAGTCAAGACTAAATCAATCACCTCTATGTCGGTCTGCTCAATACACCTAAGTGTACTAGTGTAACTCTATGTTCAAGATAAAACAATACCAAGCTACACTACAACCATGCCAATGGTTTGTCCAAAACCATCTTGGTTGTGAGCCTCTACTTATATTTTATAAGGATCGATAACATGATCTTACATGTGCTACACAAAGCACCATGTTATCTACAATGTAAAATATTAGACAATATGCACACACATATAATAAATATATAAAGTGCAAACAATGATCATGTGATTCTTATTTCAAAATAAAATGTTCATACAAAAGAGCTAGGCTTTCAAGATACATTCTAGAAGAACTTCATTGACATATCTATATATGCAGAGAACCATATGAAGTCTTACTATGGTCACTCCAATGAACTAGTTACCATAACTAGCATCCACGATTAACTCCGGACATCACAATGTCTCCACCAAAGGAGAATCACCGCTTGGATACACCAAGGAGTATACTCGTAAGTCTCGGCTGTAATTGATGGTGTCCAAATCCATCAATTCATCGACTAGGATAATTCCGATACATCACAATTACACATGTAGAGATACTCACTAGTTGTGATCCAATCACAAATTCTCTCATGCTGTGAATCGTATCGTGGACATTCAGTAAATGAGTTTAAGATCCAATCAAATACATAAAACATGTATACTCAAATAGTGAATCTTCATTTATCATATAAATGGTTCATACATAAGGCGATTGCCTTAGGATATCTCTCATATATTACTAACAATTGTGGCCGAAAGGCTTTATGTATATCAGGGAATTGTATCATGTACATGGGAGATGCTATCCGATTATTTTCGGCTCGGCATACTCTCGGGGCGTGACACAAGAGGCCACCCTAACCTCTTTGACTAGTCAAGTTCGAGAGGAGGACTCAACTCGAGTTGAAAAACTCAAAGAAGAGAACTCTCTCTTGAAAGGACAAGGCGAAGAGCTCGAGGCTCGGTTGGACAAGTTCTTGACGGGATCCAAGAATCTTAACCGACTTCTTGGAACTCAGAGAGCTGTGTACAACAGAGTCGGACTCGGGTTTAGCTCAAAGACTATGAATAGATCATATATATCTATTGTAAATCGTAGTCATCTACGAGTCCAAGCATGGGTCCCAAAGGTCTTACTAAATTCACATTTAAGGACAAACAAGTATTGGATTCCCAAGGATCAAGTTCATTACTTGACTAGACCATATTGGTTTAATAAACCAGGGGGAACTAATACCAAAATAGCATACCCGATAACTTAGCATGATCAAACTTTTATTTTACTTTTTAGAGCGGCTATATAGGACAAGTAGTTAGTCAACTCTTGACGACATAGTATCAAGACGCGGCGAGATGATAGTACGTTAGGGAAACAAAGTCTCATGTATTTGAGCTAGATAAGGCGTTTCTAGCTTGGTGCACTTGACCGAGTGGAACTAGCTGAAGCTACCTCGCCGTATCCGAAACTAGTTAGACCAGGAAGCAGTCTTAAGTGACTCAAGTTATCATTTTCCTGAACTTGGCTTTGTCTAAGGAAGTGGTCGTTGTTTTGATCAAAGAAGGCCCCTGTGCCTCGCCACGACCTAGAAGCCAATTTCTCAAAAAGGTGACTTGACAAGCTTAGGGTTGAAGGTTTTGCCCGGAAGCTCTGATACCAATTGAAGGGTTTTGCTTATCGAGTCCGTGAGGGGAAACTTTGCTTCCCACTTCACCTCAGTAGCTTGTCCATGGCGATCCCTTCGATGTCCCCGGATTAAAAAAATTTAATCCTAAACAAAAGAGATTGCCCAAACTACCAAGTCATTGTCGTGCTATTCGTTTAGAGAGGTCACTTGAACAAACTAGTTGTTCAAGCGACCATCCTCTATTCTACGAGTAGCCACGGAATAGACGATGTCCGGATCGCCGGTTTTCGTGTTTATGCTCAGGATCCAAGTATTATTTATCCATTTACAGATTTATATCATGCTCATTGTTGAAAAACAAATACAAGCAAGTAACATATAAAGATTAGAGAATCGATATACCTCTCGATCTTCTAATGTATGTCCTTCCTCCTTTCGGACATCGTGTGAGCGACGCTCTACCAAAAGTCAAAGCTCCTAGATCGCAAATCTTCCTTCCTTGCTCTTCCAAAGCAAGAGGAAGAATAAAAACAAAGCTCTTCTCATTCCTATGGCCAACCAACATGCAACAAGGAGAATGCTTGCTGCCGGCAAACAAGAAGAAGGAGATAATGGTGGAAACCGACCAAGACACCAAGGGAAAGCCCTATATCTTGTTTCCACCACCTAAGGAGAAGGAGAAGGGGTCTTTGGATTCCATCCAAGGGATGGGATAGGGATGTGGGCGCCGGCTACCAAAGAATAGGAAGAAGAAACCAAACTACTTCCTTATTTGGTGCCACCCAAGCCTCCTAAACCCTAAGCTTCCAAACCCTAATCCTAGCTTTCCTTATTGCCGGCCATGGAAGAGGGGAAGAAGAATAGGATGAGCTCATGCCAAGGTAGAGAGGAGAAGAATAGGGGCCGGCCAACCTTTGGAAGAAGAAGGAACACCTCCTTGAGTTGCCGCCCACTCTAATCCCCAAAACCCTAACCCTAGACACCACTCCCAATCCTAATCTAATTAGGATTGGTTGCCGCCCAAGGGACAAAACCTGATCCCCTCATCCATCCTTTGCCGTCCAAGACAATAAGACTTATTTATAGAGTTAGGTTTATGCCTTGGATTAATCACCACCGTTGGTTCTAGGGATTTAATCTCAACCGTCGGATCTAGAGATTTAATCTCAACCGTCGGATCTAGAGATTTAATCTCTACCTATGGATATAGAGTTTTATTTCTATCCTTTGGATCTAAGCTTCATGAGGTGTTAATAGGCTACATTAGGGACCATGAGGAGGAGTTGGGTCTTGGCCACCCATGGATCAAGCCCACATAAAGTCCGATCCACTAATGATGATCCAATCCACTAAAGGTTCATCATTGATCTACCTCACCAACCCCCATATGATAATATGGGCTCCATATATTATTTGTACATTTTCTCCCCGTATTTAAGATTTCGAATGTTCATCAATTAATTAATTTACTGACCATTAATTAATCAACAACTAACTCCATGAGTAGTACCACTCAACCTTTTCATCATGCCAGACCAAGTCCACCTGCAGGGTTTACATGATGAACCTTATGAGCTCCTCAAGGGGACATCATCATCCTAATATATAGGACACGATTTTCTCCTATAATCAACGACACACCATATAAATAATATCATCTCCTAACTTACCGAGCCTATCGATTTAATCTATAAATCTCGCCCATTGGTAAATCAAAGAGATGAGTACTAAGTATATGTGCCCGTTATTATATCAGGATTAAGAGCATGTACTAAATAATATCTGAGGTCCGATTCGATTATGTAGTCAGCAATAAATCGAATCACCTCTATGTCGCTCCTGCTCAATACACACAAAGTGTACTAGTGTGATTCTATGGTCAAGACAAACCAATACCAAATCACACTTCAACCATTCCTATGGTTTGTCCAAAGTCATCTCGGTTGTGAGCCTTTACTTATACTTTTCAAGGTGCCGATAACATGATCTCCCGTGTGACACCACACACCATGTTATCTACAATGTAAAGTATTAGACAATATTGCATAACCATAAAAATATGCAAACAATGATCATGTGATTCTTATTTAAAAAATAAAGATGTTTATAGAAAAGATAGACTTTTCAGTATACATCCCTACAATCTTCCACTTATACTAAAAAACTATGTTGTCCTCATACTGCCATACATCTGATTCCCCTTCCCTCCACATGCCTATCAAAGCTCTCGCTAGAAGGGCCTTAGTGAAAAGGGTCTACCACATCATCCTCTGATGCAATCTAGGTGACAGCAACTTCTACCTCCTTTACGATTTCTCGTATCAGGTGGTACTTGCGCTCTATGTGTTTACTCACCTTATGGGCTCATGGTTCCTTTGAGTTTGCAACTGCACCACTATTATCACAATAAATTGTGATAGTTCTGGGCAAACTAGGAATCACATCCAAGTCCATCAAGAAGTTCCTGAGCCACACATCTTCTTTGGTCGCCTCAGAGGCTGCCACATGCTCAGCTTCCATGGTGGAGTCCGCCACGCATTTCTGCTGGACACTCCTCCATACAATGGCTCCACCTCCCAAAGTAAACACAAAACTTGAGGTAGACTTACTGTTATCCCTATCTGATTGGAAGTCACAATCCATGTAACCCATAGGGAGTAATTGGTCTGCCCGTTAAACCAACATATAATCCCTAGTCCTTCTCAGGTACTTCAATATATGCTTTACCGCAGTTCAATGTCCCTGTCCTGGATTACTCTGATATCTGCTGACCATGCCCATGGTAAAGCAGATATCTAGTCTCATACAGAGCATCGCATACATGAGGCTTCCTACTGCCGAAGCATAAGGAACCACCTTCATCTCCTCTATCTCCTCAGATTATCTAGGACACATCTCCTTAGATAAAGGAACTCCATGCCTGAAAGGTAGAAAACCCTTCTTGGAGTTCTGCATGTTAAAATGATCCAAAATTGTGTCTATGTATGAAGCTTGGGATAAGTACAACATCCTTTTCCTTCGATCCCTTATAACCTTGATCTCAAGGATGTGTCACACTTCTCCCAAGTCCATATCAAACTGTTTGGACAACCATACCCTTATGCCCGATAACACCTTGATATTGTTGCCAATCACTAAAATATCATCTACGTATAGTACAAGAAATACCACTATATTTCTGTCACATCTCTTGTAAATACAAGACTCATCCGGACTTTGAAGAAATCCATAAGACTGGATCACCTCATCAAAGCGGATGTTCCAAGACCTCGAAGCTTGCTTCAATCCATAAATGGACCGATTAAGCTTAGACACAAGATGCTCTTTGCCCTTAGCAATGAATCCTCTGGTTGCTTTATGTAGATTTTTTACTCAAGACTTCCATTAAGGAAAGCTGTCTTGACATCCACCTTCCACACCTCATAATCCATATGAGCTGCTATGCATAAGAGAATCTGGATAGACTTAAGCATGACTACCGGCGAAAAGGTCTCCTCATAATTGATACCCTCTTTCTGAGTATACCCCTTCGCAACAAGCCTCGCTTTGAAGGTCTCTACCTTCCCATCTATTCCTCTCTTTCTCTTGTAGATCCACTTGCATCCAATGGTTTTTACACCATCGGGTGGTTCTACTAGCTCCCAGACCTGATTTGAATCCATAGATTCAATCTCAGCATTCATTGCACTTTGCCAAGATACTGCATCTTTATCTTAGATTGCCTCGTCATATGTCCAGGGATCAGGTTCATGTTTGCCAGGGACCAAATCAGAAGATTCTCCCAAGAACATGAATCTATCAGGCTGTCTCACAACCCTCCCACTACGATGAGGTATCACCTGTATATCCTCTGTGACACGCGGTGCAGTGACATGTGGTATATCCTCTTGTACCGGTGGTACTAAAGAAGTGACTTCCCCTTTTAACTCCTCCAGAACAATTTTACTCTTGGGCTTATGGCTCATCACATAGTCTTCCTCTAAAAATCTGGCATTCGTGCTAACGATCACCCTCTGATCTCTAGGACTATAAAACAAACCACCCTTCGTTCCTCCAGGATACCCAACGAACATGCATACTTCTGTATGAGGTTCCAACTTACCAGCATCTGCCTTCAACACATGTGCTGGACTCCCCATATCCGAATATGTCTTAGACTAAGCTTTCGCCCAGTCCACAACTCTGTGGGAGTATAAGGCAATGATTTAGATGGAACCAAGTTCAGAATTTACACTGCCGTGTCTAGAGCATATCCCCAGAATGAATCTGGCAACTCAGAATAACTCATCATCGATCTAACCATCTCCATAAGAGTCCTATTCCTTCGTTCTGCTACACCATTTTGCTGGGGTGTGCCAGGTGCAGTCAATTGGGATTGATTCCCATCTTCTAATAAGTAGTTCCTAAACTCTCCCAAGAGGTACTCACTACCATGATCAGATCGTAGTGTCATCCATATCTTGAATAATCATCTATGAAAGAGACGAAATATTCAAGACCACCTATTTCCTGGATAGTCATAGGACCACACAAATCAGAATGAACCATTTCTAACAAATTTTTGGCTCTATACCCCTTGGCCTTAAAAGGCCTCTTGGTCATTTTATCCTCCAAGCAAGATTCGCAGGTTGGGAGATCCTCCACCACTAATGAACCCAAAGGTCCATCAGCTATCAACCTTTGAATTCTGCTTAGGTTAATGTGACCAAACCTAAGATGCCAAAGATATGTTTGGTTCATCTTCGAAGGTTCTTTTCTCTTATTGGAATTAGAAGATGAGTTATAAACTTCAATTTGCATCGTGGGACATTTTGGTTCAAGTGTATATAAATTTCCTATCAATGCACCCGAACAGATAATGCCCCTATTCCTTCTTATAACAACTCTGTCATTAAAAGAAATAGCATATCCATCCATAAACAATTTAGAAACCGAAATTAAATTCTTTCTAAATAAGGGTACATAAAGGCAATCTTTAAGAACCAAAAGTTTATTTTTCTCAAAAGATAAATGAACTTCTCCCACTGCAATAGACGCCATCTTAATGCATTGCCCAAGTAAATGGTAATCTCCCTTTTAGCTAGTCGTCAGGTTTCCTGGAACCCCTGCAAAGTGTTGCAGACATGATTAGTGGCTCTTGTATCTATACACTAGGTGCTGGTAGATAACACCGCTAATCATGTTTCAACGACTAGACCAAAGGATATACCTTTGTTCTGCTTTGGATTGGGACAACCCTTCTTCCAATGTCCATCCTGCTTGTGAAGTACTTGCCTTTCAACTTCTTCACTCCTCCCTGAGATCCTCCTACCACCTTTGCTCCACCTTGTTTCTCCTTCTTCTTGCCTTTTGGCTTAGAAGTAGAAACCTTTTTGAGTAACCATGGCTTGAGGACACTCTTCGAAGAGTGCATACTTGTACTCCTTAACAGATAAGATAATATCTGGATTCTTTTCCAATCAACATTATTTGGGTACAGTAAGTTTATTTCCTTTAGTATCATAGTAAGTGGACTGAAAGTCATTTTTGAAAATCCTAAGAATCACATAGATCATTACTGTAGATTTCAAAAAATTATTGATTCCTCAAACAATAAAATTTCAAAATCAACCAACACCTCTAAACACCGAGAATATCGCATGCCACGATCGTGTGGACGTATACGAATTCTACATTTGTAAGAGGAGGTTTTACCCATTAATTTTACTATCTTGTCAACCTAACTTTTTGACAAGTAAAATTAATAGTTGGTTTCTCTTCGGCCCTACAAATAAAAGCAGTGACTCCGATGGGGAGGATACTTATATTTGTATCTAAGTGTTCACCATTACTCGGTACCAAGGTAATTATCTCGGGTTATGTGCCTTACGATGGGCAAGTACACACGCTCCTTAATAATTTCCTATAACCATATTCGACCCTGTGATCCACAAACAAACTCATCCGATGGGGAGGAAGGCACTCAGAGCCACGCGCAAGTTTGTTTGCATCACATGTCAAATCGTAATGGAGCCCGTGGGAATTTATAAAAATATCCCTCTCCCACTTAGTAATATGAAAATGAGGAATTTTCTAGCCTACGACATGCATATCAAACAAAAAGTAATAAATATGAAAAATAAATTATTTTCCAACTATTATGGCTTTTGTCTTCAATATGACTCCCGTCGCATCGCCATCTCGTCCGCTCCTCCTACACCATGTATGAGCCATCCGGAGATTCAAGCAGAGACTAAAACCTATTTTAATTTACATCCATCGATCCTATACTCCACGAGGGAGTGTACATGAAATCTAGATCGAAAGTAAAATAAAATAAAGAGTGGCTAAACAATGCCGTATTTAAAAACTAAATACTAGTCTCGTCAACCCCGAGGATTCAACAAAATAAATATTTACACACATACAATCACATACACACATATGGCCATAATAGTCGGATCTTATGCCTGCAACCAAAGAGTTAAAATACGCATATCCTACTATTATCCGATACATATAATATATGAAAAAGTACATAAAAATTAACCGAATCCTAAACACACAAAATCGGAAACCTTGGCTTTGATACCAATTGAAGGTATAAATATCTCAACCTTAGCTCAAGATCTTCTTCGTCGGTATAAATATCTTTATTTAGAGTCTTAATTGTGCATTTTTTTTGTTTTTGGAGCTTTAATCGTAACAAGGAGAGGGGGAGTGTCCTTCTTCCTTGAGTTTTATTGTTTTCTTGTAATCGTTCACTCCTACCTCTAACGAGGAGGAGTATTTTAGTAGATTGCCCTCCGTACACGGTCTAGGACCGTTAGGGCCTTGGATTAGCAACCGAAGGCTGTGAACCAAGTAAAAACAAACCTTGTCTTTTATATTTCATATCGAAAGAACGAACGAAATTTGTTTTGCGCTATTCACCCCCTCTAGCGCTCAAATCGATCCAACAGGCAGTCGACTGATGAATATGACCAGTTAACTGCCATTACTATAGCATGTCAAAGAACCTTTGGTAGCCGATTGATCAGTCGAACTGGTCGTATATTCAGTCGGCTGATGTTTTAGTCAGTCGACTGATGTTGAAAAATTTGGCGACGAATCTTAAATTGGTGATGCTCCAAGCCCATCACGAAGTCTTCTACCTATCACCTAGGCGACAAGAAGCCCAGGGTCTGTGGTGGTGAATATAAAACTCAGCGGTAATATTAAAGATTGTGCATGAACAAAATATAACATATGGAGATTAACAATATACAGTCTAAAGATACAACAGATATCCACTAGTATGATCATAATCAATGCATATATCAACTGAACACAATGTAATGTACTGACATACCTGAGGGTCTAAAATGACACAACTCATACAACCTGAACAAGTAGGCAACGATATAACACGTACAACATGTATGGACAATACTACACCTATAATCAACACACAACCATATGAATAACATATAAATAAATACATTAATGAACCCAGTCCATCCTATACAACAACATGACACTGATCAAGCCTACAATAGTCTGATGCATCTGGACTTCCTGCCTAGTATCTGGTCCTCTTGATCTGTCAAGTCTTCTGCCTAGTATCCGATCAACATGACCTACTAGAACTTTTAATACTCTACCTAGTATCCAGTCAGCCTGACCTACTAGGACTTTCCTGTTAAGCCTGCACACTTAACACACATATTAAAACACAAGTAATTCCTAACATTAACAATGGTTCATACATCAAAACTAAGGAGTGATTCTCCCTACATTAACAATCTCTCTCTTTTTTATGTATGACAATACATCGGTTAAAGTTAGAAGAATCAATTTGCAATGTATCAAGTTCAACACATATTTATATACATTAAGTTAAAGTATATCCAGTTTAAGTTCATATGCAATGAATGAAGTCATGAAATCCATTCTTAATATCAAGCAAATGTATTAACTTTAAATTTTACTTTTCTCTTTGATACTTACTTTAAACCTCCCCCCCCCCTCCCCCTTTTGGCAGTTGAAAGATAATGGTATTTTGATGTATGCCAAAAGGGGAGAAAGAGGTTTAAAGTTAGAAGAACCAATTTGCAATGCTGACAACACTTCGACGTATGAGGATTATTGTACTCTGAGCTGGACCACTATTTCTTATATAGGTACTTTCCAGTCGACTCCAAATTAGCCAGTCGATTTGGTACTTCTACCTTCCCAGTCGACTGGACCTGGTCTAGTCGACTCTAGGTCACCTGACTCAGCTCTTGCGCTATTCAGAAAATTACCTATCCTATTCAACTGAACCTCCCCAGTCGGTTGGAATTCTTGCTATCTCGATCACTAGATCTCCAATCGATCATGAACCTGTATTGCCAAATGGATATCCAGTCAACTGGAGCATACCTAGTCGACTGGAAACATCCCAGTCAACTGGAAACCTATAAACCGAGATTATCTAGAATATACAATATAATTTGAAATGGTCGTAATAATACTTTCCGATCTTGACTTCTTAGTCCCACGTGTGCTATCCATCGAATCGACGCTTACCTTGTCCCCCTATAGAGGACTTGACCTCACCTCTTCACTCGAGGCTTACCTGCCGGCTGCCCATTCGACTTACCATGCTTGACATCCGATCTGACCCATCAGGGCTTCCCACCAGCTGTTTGATCTCTCTGACCCAATTGGTTTTCATGTTGATTATCTGGTCTCTTGATCCAATAGGTCTTCATACCATATGTCTGGTCTCCTGACCAATCTGGACTTCCTACCTGGTGTTCGGTCTTCCTGATCTATCAAGTATTTTGCCTAGTATATGATCAATACAACCTACTAGGACTATCAATACTTTTCCTAGTATCCAGTCAGCCTAACCTAGTAGGACTTTCTTGTTAAGTCTGCACACTTAACACACATATTAATAAAGGGGTTTTGTCAAGAAACGAAGCTCTTTTTCCACATGAAGGTGGAGAAACTTCGCTTCCCACTTCAACTTGGTCGCTTGTTCATGTCGATCCCATCCACGTCCCCGGATTAAAAAAATTTAATCCTAGACAAAAGGGATTGCCCAAGCAACCTTGTCATCGTCGTGCTATTCGATTAGAGTAGTCACTTGAACAAACTTGTTGTTCAAGCGACCAACCTCTATTCTATGAATAGCCGCGGAATAGACGATGTACGGATCGCCGACTTTTGTGTTTATGTTTGGGGTCCAAGTATATTTAGCCACAAAACAGAATATATATCATGCATATAATTGAAAAATAAGTATAAACATGTAACAAATGAAAATAGAGAATCGATATACCTCTCGATCTTCTATTGTATGACCTTCCTCCTTTCGGACGTCATGTGGGCGATGATCTACCAAAAGTTGAAGCTCCTAGATCACCAATCTTCCTTCCTTTCTCGTCCCGAGCAAGAGGAAAAATAGAAACAAGTCCCTTCTCCTTCCTTTAGCCAACCAACAAGCAACAAGGAAGTTACTTGTCGCCGGCCAACAAGGAGAAGGAGAAAGAATGGTTACCGGCCAAAAGCTCTAAGGGAGGACCCTAAGCCTTGGGTCCACCGGCCAAGGAGAAGAGGAGAGCTAGGTTTGGATGCTGGCAAAGAGGGGAGAGGGTTGGTATGGGTGCTGGCCACCAATGGAGAAGAAGAAGACAAGGAAAGACTTTCCTTATTTGGTGCCGCCAAGCCCAAACCCTAATCCAAGCTTCTTGCTGCCCAAAACCCTAATCCTATCTCTAATTGGATTCTACTTGCGGCCCACCCCTTGCTCTCCTTTTATAGAGTTAGGGATAAGCATTGTTTTAATCTCCACCATTGGTTCTAGGGATTTAATCTCAACCGTCGGATCTAGTGATTTAATCTCAACCGTTGGATCTAGAGATTTAATCTCTACCTTTGGATCTAGAGTTTTGTTTCTATCCATTGGATCTAGGCTTCATGAGGTATTAATAGGCTACAATAGGGACCTTGAGAAGGAGTTGGATCTTGGCCACCCAATGGATCAAGCCCACATAAAGTCCGATCCATTAATGATAATCCAATCCACTAAAGGATTATCATTGATCTACCTCACCAACCCCCATAAGTTAATATGGGATCCATATATTATATGTACATTTTCTCCCCGTGTTTAAGATCTCGAATGTCCATCGATTAATTAATTTACTGACCATTAATTAATCAACATCTAACTCCATGAGTAGTACCACTCAACCTTTTCATCATGCCGGACCAAGTCCACCTGCAGGGTTTACATGATGAACCTTATGAGCTCCTCAAGGGGACATCATCTTCGTAATATATAGGACACGGTTTCCTCCTATAATCAACGGCACACCATATAAATAATATCATTTTCCAACTTACCGAGCCTATCGATTTAATCTATAAATCTCGCCCATTGGTAAATCAAAGAAATGAATACTAAGAATATGTGTCCGTTATTATATCGGGATTAAGAGTATGTATAATATAATATCTGAGGTCCGATTCGATTATGTAGTTAGCAATAAATCGAATCACCTCTAAGTCGGTCCTGCTCAATACACACAAAGTGTACTAGTGTGATTCTATGGTCAAGACAAACCAATACCAAATCACACTTCAACCATACCAATGGTTTGTCCAAAGCCATCTCGGTTGTGAGCCTTTACTTATACTTTATAAGGAGTCGATAACATGATCTCCCATGTGACACCACACACCATATTATCTATAATGTAATGTATTAGACAATATGCTTAACCATAAATATGCAAACAATGATCATGTGATTCTTATTTCAAAAGTAAAGATGTTCATACAAAAGATAGACTTTTCAGTATACATCCCAACAATCTCCCACTTATACTAAAATACTATGTTGTCCTCATACGTCCATACATCTAATTCCCCTTCCCTCCATATGCCTATCAAATCTCTTGCTAGAAGGGCCTTAGTGAAAGGGTCTACTAGGTCATCCTCTGATGCAATCTAGGCGACAACAACTTCTACCTCCTTTACGATTTCTCGTATCAGGTGGTACTTGCGCTCTATGTGTTTACTAGCCTTATGGGCTCGTGGTTCCTTCGAGTTTGCAACTGCACCACTATTATCACAATAAATTGTGATAGTTCTGGGCAAACTAGGAATCACATCCAAGTCTATGAGGAAGTTCCTGAGCCACACAACTTCTTTGACAGCCTCAGAGGCTGCCACATACTCAGCTTCCATAGTGGAGTCCACCATGCATTTCTGCTTGACACTCCTCCATACAATGGCTCTACGTCCCAAAGTAAACAAAAAACTTGAGGTAGACTTACTGTTATCCCTGTCTGATTGGAAGTCGGAATCCGTATAACCCACAGGGAGTAATTGGTCTGCCTAGTAAACTAGCATATAATCCCTAGTCCTTCTCAGGTACTTCAATATATGCTTTACCTCAGTCCAATGCCCCTCTCCTGGATTACTCTGATATCTACTGACCATGCCCATGGCAAAGCAGATATCTGGTCTCGTACATAACATAGCATACATGAGGCTTCTGTTAGGAAAATCCCTAGAGCCAATCATGTGATGATTGTTGTATGGACTTTATTGTATCATATTCCTATTAATAAAGGCATGGTTATTATATTTACTTGTATTGGTGCCAAATAACTAAGTATAATAACGTCCTTGAGTAGTAGGTTCTTATCTATATCAATCGATTGGTTGAATCGATAATGAGATGATATAGAGAACACTACTCTTAATCATTCCTAGTCAAGTATTAACATTCAGGGACAATGTTAATGCGTAGAGACTAGCATGTAGGTCAACACGATGACTTGATCTCACAAGTTATTGATATGAGATATCAAGTTGACACATGGGTATGCATTGGAGAATGTATACTGAATGACCCGCCATGAGAAAGTATCATGGATCATTATATGAGTGTCATATACTTTCTCATGTGACTATTAGTATGACTATTAGTCCTTAGACCTGAAGTCACCACGGTTCCCTACATAAGGAGTTGCATACTTTGGCTTCATCAAATGTCACCCATAAATGAGTGGACTATAAAGGCGATTACTGGGTATGTAACAAATTATGCGGAGGGATGTGAGTGATGTAGATGGGATCTATCCCTCCTATATAACGGGAGTGACATCGTTATTCTTGATAGAGTGAGACCACGAAGTGCATGACCATGCCCAAATGAGTCAATATGAGATATTGAGCTCATTTGATTAGAGTCAGTCTACTTGGAGTTCAAGATATAGATTATACCGAGGATGACATGGTCTATGCCTCAATTGGTCAATCTAGATGTCAAGGATAGAGGGACATTGTCACATATTGTGAGAGTCACAATTAGTAGTCACAAAGGTGATGTTGGATCTCAACATTCTTGTAACTTGGGTAGCAATGATGTGTTGCTAGATACCGCTCATTGCTTATGTTCCTAAATCGGTTTAGGAGCATTGCCAACGTTACAAGAACCTATAGGGTCACACACAAAGAGCAATTAGATGGAGATTAGGTTCATATGATGAACCATGAGGATTAGGTTCATGGGATTAACCAAATTGGATTAAGAGTAATCTAAATTAGACTAATTGAGTTAGACTCAATTTGATTCAAGTGTTGAATGAGTCTAATTTAGATTTGATTCATTGAGTCCATTTAAATTAATGAATAGAGATTCATTAAATCAAATTGACTTGAATCAAGTGGTTAGATTTGATCAACCATGGAAGATAAGAGGTCAAGTTTGACTTGACTTGAGAGGGAAGATGAATGATCAATTTTGACTTGACCAATTGCCATGTCATGGTGACATGGCATGTGGGCTGGCCAATGATGATATTCCACATCATCATGGACTTATCATGTGGTGCCACCTCATGAGGGAGACCAAGAGCCATTGGCTCTTGGAGTTACATGCATGCATGTAACCCCCCATCCAAGAGTGGTTAGCCACTTTAGAGTTATTCATGGGATGAATTCATTTTGTGGTAACTCCATCTTCTTCTTCCTTGGGACTTCCTCTCAAGCTCTCTCTTCCAATCCTCTCTTTTCCCGAAACTCTCAAGGGTGGTAGCACACTCTAAGGTTTCTTCTCCACCATTTGTTCATGTGGATACTTGTAGAGAGGAGTGTGCACTTGACACTCTTCGAGATCCAGCAAAGCATTTGGACGAGCGAGATAAGCGAAGGGCGTCGCTACGAGGGTAATACTCTCACCATTTAGATCTATGGTAGATCTAGGTTTTTCATAACACATACATGTAGTTTTATTTTATACCTTCGCATGGATCCGTGGTCGGGCTTCCGAGATTTCCGCAACGCAAAAAGCGGTTTTTGAGGCTCGGAAAACCCAACAGCTTCCTACTGTCGAAGCATAAGGAACCACCTTCATCTCCTCTATCTCCTCAGATGTTCTAGGACACATCTCCTTAGATAAAGGAACTCTATGCCTAAAAGGTAGAAAACCCTTCTTGGAATTTTGCATGCTAAAATGATCCATAATGGTGTCTATGTATGAAGCTTGAGATAAGCACAACATCATTTTCTTGCGATCCCTTATAACCTTGATCCCAAGGATGTGTCCCACTTCTCCCAAGTCCATATCAAACTATTTCGACAACCATACCCTTACGTCCAATAACACCTTGACATTGTTGCCAATTAACAAAATGTCATCTACATATAGTATAAGAAATACCACTACGTTTCCGTCACATCTCTTGTATACACAAGACTCATCCGGACTTTGAATAAATCCATAAGACTGGATTACCTCATCAAAGCGGATGTTCCAAGACTTCGAAGCTTGCTTCAATCCATAAATGGACTGATTAAGCTTACATACAAGATGCTCTTTGCCCTTCGCAATGAATCCCTCTGGTTACTTCATATAGATGTTTTCTTTAAGACTTTCATTAAGGAGAGCTGTCTTGACATCCATCTGCCACACCTCATAATCTATATGAGCTGCAATGCATAAGAGAATCTGGATAGACTTAAGCATGACTACCGGCGAAAAGGTCTCCTCATAATCAATACCCTCTTTCTGAGTATACCCCTTCGCAACAAGCCTCGCTTTGAAGGTCTCAACCTTCCCATCTATTCCTCTCTTTCTTTTGTAGATCCACTTGCATCCAATGGTTTTTACACCATTGGGTGGTTCCACTAGCTCCTAGACCTGATTTGAATCCATAGATTCAATCTCAGTATTCATTGCACTTTGCCAAGATGCTGCATCTTTATCTTTGATTGCCTCGTCATATGTCCAGGGATCAGGTTCATGTTCGCCAGGGACCAAATCAGAAGTTCTCCCAAGAACATGAATCTATCAGGCTGTCTCACAACCCTCCCGCTAGACGAGGTATCACCTGTGTATCCTCTGTAACATGCGGTGTAGTGACTTGTGGTATATCCTTTTGTACCGGTGGTACTGAAGAAGTGACTTCCCCTTTTATTTCCTGCAGAACAATCTTACTCATGGACTTGTGGTTCATCACATAGTCTTCCTCTAGAAATCTGGCGTTCGTGCTAACGATCACCCTCTGATCTCTAGGACTATAAAACAAACTACCCTTCATTCCTTTAGGATAGCCAACGAACATGCGTACTTCTGTACGAGGTTCCAACTTTCCAGCATCCGCCTTCAGCACATGTGTTGGACTCCCCCATATCCGAATATGTCTTAGACTAGGCTTTCGTCCAGTCCATAATTCTATGGGAGTAGAAGGCACTGATTTAGATGGAACCAAGTTCAGAATGTACACCGCCGTATCTAGAGCATATCCCCAGAACGAATCTGGCAACTCAGAATAACTCATCATCGATCTAACCATCTCCATAAGAGTCCTATTCCTTCGCTCTGCTACACCATTCTGCTGGGGTGTGCCAGGTGCAGACAATTGGGATTGAATCCCAGCCTCTGATAAGTAATTCCTAAACTCTCCCAAGAGGTACTCACCACCACGATCATATTGTAGTGTCTCGATATTTTTACCTTGACATTTCTCCACATCAGCCTTGAATTCTTTGAACTTGTCAAAGCATTCAGACTTGCGGCGCATCAAGTAAATGTATCCATATCTCAAATAATCGTCTATAAAAGAGACGAAATACTCAAAACCACCTCTAGCCTGGATAGACATAGGACCACACAAATCAGAATGAACCAATTCTAACATATCTTTGGCTCTATTCCCCTTGGCCTTAAAAGACCTCTTGGTCATTTTACCCTCCAAACAAAATTCACAGGTTGGGAAATCTTCCACCACTAATGAACCCAGAGGTCCATCAACTATCAACCTTTGAATTCTGCTTAGGTTAATATGACCAAGTCTTAGATGCCAAAGATATGTTTGGTTCATCTTCGAAGGTTCTTTTCTCTTATTGGAATTAGAAGATGAGTTATTAACTTCTATTTGCATCGTGGGAGCTTTTGGTTCATGTGTATACAAATTTCCTATCAATGTACCAGAACAGATAGCCTCCCTATTTCTTTTTATAACATTTCTGTCATTAAAAGAAATAGAATATCCATCCATAAAGAATTTAGAAACCGAAATTAAATTCTTTCTAAATAAAGGTGCATAAAGGCAATTCTTAAGAACCAAAACTTTATTTTTCTCAAAAGACAAATAAACATCTCCCACTATAACAGCCACCACCTTCGTGGCATTGCCCAAGTAAACGATAATCTCCCCTTTAGCTAGTCATCGAGTTTCCTGGAACCCCTGCAAATTATTGCAGACATGATCAGTGACTCCCGTTTCTACACACCAAGTGCCGGTAGATAACACTGCTAAACATGTTTTAATGACTAGACCAAAGGATATACCTTTGTTCTGTTTCAGATTGGGACAATCCTTCTTCCAATGTCCAGTCTGCTTGCAAGTGAAGCACTTGCCTTTCGGCTTCTTAACTCCTACCTGAGATCCTCCCACCAGCTTTGCTCCACCATGTTTCTTCTTCTTCTTGCCTTACGTCTTAGAAGTAGAAACCTTCTGAGCAACCATGGCCTGAGCCTGAGCAAGCCTTTCTGTCGACTGGAGAGTGATATCGACCTAGGTTTCCCCATCGATCTCAGCTCCAAGGACTTCAAGCTCATTCGCAGGCTTAGGAGGACCCTCTTCGAAGAGTACATATTTGTACTCCTCAGCAGTTATGACAATGTCAAGATTCTTTTTTCTAATCAACATAATTATGTATAGTAAGTTTATTTTCCTTTAGTATCATACCAAGTGGACTGAAAGTCATTTTGAAAAAACCTAAGAATCACATAGATCAAAACATTAGATTTCAAAAAATTATTGATTCCTCAAACAATAAAATTTTAAAATCAACCAACACCGAGAATATCGTATGCCACGATAGTGTGGACGTATACGAATTCTACATTTGTAAGAGGAGGTTTTACCCATTATTTTTACTATCTTGTCAAACTAACTTTTTGACAAATAAAATTAATAGTTGGTTTCTCTTCGGCCATAGAAATAAAAGCAGTGACTCCGATGGGGAGGATACTTATATTTGTATCTAAGTGTTCACCATTACTCGGTACCAAGGTAATTATCTCGGGTTATATGCCTTCCGATGGGGAAATACACACACTCCTTAATAATTTCCTATAACCAAATTTGACCTTGTGATCCGCAAACAAACTCATCCGATGGGAAGGAAGGCACTCAGAGCCGACGCGCAAGTTTGTTTGCATCACTTGTCAAATCGTAATGGAGGCTGTGGGAATTTATAAAAATTTCCCTCTCCCACTTAGTAATTTGAAATTGAGGAATTTTCTAGCTTACGACATGCATATAAAACAATAAGCAATAAATATGAAAAATAAAATTTTTCCAACTATTATAGCTTTTGTCTTCAATATGTCTCCCGTCGTATCGCCTTCTCGTCCGCTCCTCCTACGCCATGTAGGAGCCATCCGGAGATCCGAGCCGAGACTAAAATCTATTTTAATTTACATCCATCGATCCTATACTCCACGAGGGAGTGTACATGAAATCTAGATCGACAGTAAACTAAAATAAAAAGAGTGGCTAAACAATACCGTATCTAATTTACAAAAAATCAAATACTAGCCTCGTCAACCCCGAGGATTCAACAAAATATACATTTACACACATACAATCACGTACACACATATGGCCATAATAGTTGGATCTTATGCATGCAACCAAAAAGTTAACCTACGCATATGCTACTATTATCCGACACATATAATATATGAAAAGTGCATACAAGTAACCGAATCCTAAACACACAAAACCGGAAACTGTGGCTCTGATACCACTTGAAGGGTTTTTGTCCGGAACCGAAGCTCTTATTCCACATGAAGGTGGAGAAACTTCGCTTCCCACTTCAACTTGGTTGCTTGTTCATGGCGATCCCATCCATGTCCCCGGATTAAAAAAATTTAATCCTAGACAAAAGGGATTGCCCAAGCAACCTTGCCATCATTGTGCTATTCGATTAGAGTAGTCACTTGAACAAACTTGTTGTTCAAGCGACCAACCTCTATTCTACGAATAGCCACGGAATAGACGATGTACGAATAGCTAGCTTTTGTGTTTATGTTCGGGGTCCAAGTATATTTAGCCACAAAACAGAATATATATCATGCATATAATTGAAAAAGAAGTATAAACATGTAACAAATGAAAATAGAGAATCGATATACCTCTCGATCTTCTATTGTATGACCTTCCTCCTTTCGGACGTCATGTGGGCGACGATCTACCAAAAGTTGAAGCTCCTAGATCACCAATCTTCCTTCCTTGCTCGTCCCGAGCAAGAGGAAAAATAGAAACAAGACCCTTCTCCTTCCTTTAGCCAACCAACAAGCAACAAGGAAGTTACTTGCCGCCGGCCAACAAGGAGAAGGAGAAAGAATGGTTGCCGGCCAAAAGCTCCAAGGGAGGACCCTAAGCCTTGGTTCCACCGGCCAAGGAGAAGAGGAGAGCTAGGTTTGGATGCCGGCCAAGAGGGGAGAGGGTTGGTATGGGCGCCGGCCACCAAAGGAGAAGAAGAAGACAAGGAAAGACTTTCCTTAATTGGTGCCGCCAAGCCCAAACCCTAATCCAAGCTTCTTGCCGCCCAAAACCCTAATCCTATCTCTAATTGGATTCTACTTGCCGCCCACCCCTTGCTCTCCTTTTATAGAGTTAAGGATAAGCCTTGTTTTAATCTCCACAATTGGTTCTAGGGATTTAATCCCAACCGTTAGATCTAGAGATTTAATCTCAACCGTCGGATCTAGAGATTTAATCTCTACCTTTGGATCTAGAGTTTTGTTTCTATCCATTGGATCTAGGCTTCATGAGGTATTAATAGGCTACAATAGGGACCATAAGGAGGAGTTGGATCTTGGCCACCCAATGGATCAAGCCCACATAAAGTCCGATCCATTAATGATAATCCAATCCACTAAAGGATTATCATTGATCTACCTCACCAACCCTCATAAGTTAATATGGGCTCCATATATTATATGTACATTTTTTCCCTGTGTTTAAGATCTCGAATGTCCGATGATTAATTAATTTACTGGCCATTAATTAATCAACATCTAACTCCATGAGTAGTACCACTCAACCTTTTCATCATGTCGGACCAAGTCCACTTGCAGGGTTTACATGATGAACCTTATGAGCTCTTCAAGGGGACATCATCATCCTAATATATAGGACACAGTTTCCTCCTATAATCAACGACACACCATATAAATAATATCATTTTCCAACTTACCGAGCCTATCGATTTAATCTATAAATCTCGCCCATTGGTAAATCAAAGAAATGAATACTAAGTATATGTGCCCGTTATTATATCAAGATTAAGAATATGTACAATATAATATCTGAGGCCCGATTCGATTATATAGTCAGCAATAAATCGAATCACCTCTATGTCGGTCCTGCTCAATACACACAAAGTGTACTAGTGTGATTCTATGGTCAAGACAAACCAATACCAAATCACACTAAAACCATACCAATGGTTTGTCCAAAGCCATCTCAGTTGTGAGCCTTTACTTATACTTTACAAGGAGCCGATAACATGATCTCCCGTGTGACACCACACACTATGTTATCTACAATGTATTGTATTAGATAATATGCATAACCATAAATATGCAAACAATGATCATGTGATTCTTATTTCAAAAGTAAAGATGTTCATACAAAAGATAGACTTTTCAGTATACATCCCAATAATTAAAACACAAGTAAATCCTAACTTTAACTATGTTTCATACATCGAAACACAGGAAAAATGCTCCTTGCATCAACAATCTCTCCTTTTTTGATGTATGAAAACACATCGTTTAAAGTTAGGAGAATTAATTTGCAATGTATTAAGTTCAACACATATTTATATGCATTAAGTTAAAGTATATCCAGTTTATGTTCATATGCAATTAATGAAGTCATGAAATTCATTCTTAATATCAAGCAGATGTATTAACTTTAAATTTTACTTTTCTCTTTGATACTAACTTTAAACCTCTCTCTCCCCCCTTTTGGCAGTTGAAAGATAATGGTATTTTTGCTGGGTGGATGCTTCGGAGGCTCATTGGCTCCCATGTCCCCGGATTAAAATTTTCACTAATGAAAGGATTAATCCGGATGGGATGAGCTTCCTTAACAACACCATTTCGTCGTCGTGCTAACAACTTGAGTGGTCGCTTGAACAAACTAGTTGTTCAAGCAACACAACTCTTCTAGTTGGTTAGCCGCGGAAGAGACGACGGATGGATTGCCGGTTTTTGTGTTTGTCTTCGGGGTCCATGATTATACAATATATATTCATACACACACATGCATAATCAAAACAAATAAGAACATGCTCAGATCTGTACATAAAGTTAAAATAACTTTATACCTCACGATCTTCTACCGTATGTCCTATCCTTCTCGTGGACGACGTGTGGACGAAGTTCCTCCACGAGTAGAAGCCTTCTAGATCGCTTTCTTCTCTACCTTGTCCACTGCGAACAAAGAGAAGAAATCACAAAATCCTTTCCTATCTAGAACCGGCCACCAAATTAGGGAATTTGGTGCAACCGCCGGCCAAGGAGCAATGGATGATGCGTCGGCCACCAAATGAATGGAAACCGCCGGCCACCTTGGAGAGATTGGAGGAAGATGATTGCCGGCCAACAATGGATGGAGAACCGCCGGCCAAGGAGCAAGGAAAAGGGAAGAGTGCCGCCCAAAACCAAGGAGGAGAAGAGAGGGATGACCGGCCAAACCCTAGCTTGCCGCCCAAGCTTGTAGCCGCCCAATGGAAGATGAGCCAAACCCTAACCCTAATTTGAAAACCAATCTCCTTATCTTATCCTTGCCGCCCAACCCTAAGCACCTATTTATAGAATAGGGCTTAAGCCTCCTTTAATCTCATCCGTCGGATCTAGGGATTTAACCTCCACCGTCGGATCTAGGGTTTTATCCCAACCGTTGGATCTAGGGTTTCATCTCAACCGTCGGATCTAGGATTTCATCCTAATCGTCGGATCTAGGATTTCATCTCAACCGTCGGATCTAGGGTTTTATCCCAACCGTCGGATCTAGGGATTTGATCTCAACCGTCGATTCTAGGGTTTCATCCTAACCATCGGATCTTAGGGATTTAATCCCAACCGTTGGTTCTAGGGTTTCATCCTAACCATCGGATCTTAGGGATTTAATCCTAACCGTTAGTTCTAGGTTTTGTTTTACATTCTTGGATCTAGACTTCACAAGGATTATATTAGGCTACGATAGGGACCATAAGGAGGAGTTGGGTCTTGGCCACCCGATGGATCGGAACCACACATACTTGATCCATCAATGATGTTCCATTCCACTAGAGGATCATCATTGAACTACCTCACCAACCCCCATAAATTAATATGGGCTCCATATATTATTTGTACATTAATCTCCCCGTGTTTAAGATATCGAATGTCCATCAATTAATTGATTTACTGACCATCAATTAATTAACATCTAACTCCTCGAGTAGTACCACTCAACCTTATCATCATGTTGACTAAGTCAACCAGCTGGGTTTACATGATGAACCTTATGAGCTCCTCAAGGGGACATCATCAACCTAATATATAGGACACGGTTTCCTCCTATAATCAACGACACACCATGTAAATAATATTATTTCCCAACTTACCGGGCATATTGATTTAATCCATCTAAATCTCACCCACTGGTAAATTAAAGAAATAAATACTAAGTACATGTGCCCGTTATTATATCGGGATTAAGAGCATATACAACATAATATCCAAGGTCCGATTCAATTATGTAATCAGTACTAAATTGAATCACCTCTATGTCGGTCCTACTCAATACACCTAAGTGTACTAGTGTAACTCTATATTCACGATAAAACAATACCAAGCTACACTACAACCATGCCAATGGTTTGTCCAAAACCATCTTGGTTGTGAGCCTCTACTTATATTTTACAAGGGACTGATAACATGATCTTCTGTGCCACACCAAGCACCATGTTATCTACAATGTAGAATATTAGACAATATGCACACATATATAATGAATATATAAAATGCAAACAATGATCATGTGATTCTTATTTCAAAATAAAATGTTCATACAGAAAAGAGCTAGGCTTTCTATATACATTCTAACAATTTTGATCTATGCCAAAGGGGGAGAGAGAGGTTTAAAGTTAGAAGAATCAATTTTCATTGTATCAAGTTCAACACATATTTATATGCATTAAGTTAAAGTATATCCAGTTCAAGTTCATATGCAATGAATGAAGTAATGAAATGCATTCTTAATATCAAGTAGATGTATTAACTTTAAATTTTACTTATCTCTTTGATACTAACTTTAAACCTCTTTCTCCCCCTTTGGCATACATCAAAATACCATTATCTTTCAATTGCCAAAATTCAAAGTTCAAACCACTTAGTAGGTTCAAGTGTTTAGCTTTCAAAATAGGCAAGATTGGTTAAAAGTTAAGTTTATGAAATAGTTCTTAAACATTTCAAAGGCCATAAGCATATAAACTTTTCAAAAAGACTTATCATTTTCAAAGTAAATGAACATTTCTAAGTACTTAAGTTTTTTAAGATACTTAAGCTTTTCAATGTGCATTTCAAAGTTCATAACTGATGCGACAACAGATTTTCTACCTCTTTTTTGAGTTGGAGATGTCCAGAAGGTCTAAGGTCCTCTCCAGTCGCAATAGTAAGAGATGATGATGATTATAGAGTGAGCAACAAAGAGCGATGATAAGAGATTTAACGTGGTTCGAAATTCCAATTCCTACTCCATGGGATGAGTTCTAGAGGGAGCTCTAGTGCTAGACACCTTCACTATAAAATCCCTCCTTCTCGGAAGTACTTTCGGAAGTGGAGAAAACCTCTTACAGATAGCAACTGTGTACAAAATAAAGGAATGATTAAAGCTAATAAGACTCTCCGTCTCCCTTCCTCCGCCTTTCCTCCCCTTTCCTCCTTTAACCCCTAGTCTCCAGTCGAAAAACTCCTTTACCTACCTGATGCACGTGAATGTGACCTCAAATCTTGTGATGGGAGCCGTCGAGGACTCGAAGCGCATGCTCACTCTCAACGCCCGCAAGTGTACGGATGTCATCAAATAATAAATAGATTATCGATCCCACAGAGACTGAGATTCAAGTACCAATTGTTTAGTGGATGTTATTGTTTAGAGTTTAGGTCTAAGGGTTGTGATTACGAGGATTGTTGGTGGTCCTAACTCTAGTACGGTGTCACACGGAGGAAGGGAAGGTTGGTTTGAGGTTAAAAAAAAAGAGATCATAGGACTTCGATTTCACTTGTGCAACATGGAACATGCTAATCAATTAAATGTAGTTTTGTTCTCTAATTAGGGTTTTGTGGAAGGGAAATCATACCCTTTCCCGATGAGCTTTCTCATCTATCAGAAACTACCTACCTTAACCAGGCTGACCCTTTTGTTAAGATAGGATAGCAGGTACGAGGATGCCAAATCAATCCCTACGAGGAGTCGGAATATCAAGCCCGCCCTTTTTTAACGGCGGCGCAACGCGATCATACATACATACATCTACAGCGGAAGACTACATGCATTTATAGCGGAAGACTTTAGACTTCTTTTTTTTTTCTTTTTAAAACATAGAACATGAAACATGGAGCATGCATCATCATTTCATAAGTACATAGTTCATGTTCATGATAATCAACTTAAAGGACACCAAGTAGCAACCATCAACATCAAGTAGAGTTCGACTCTTAACAACTAGCATGCAAAAATTAAAGGAAAACATGCATAAGTTTGTGAACATAAATAGATCTCCTCCACCATGCCACTACCACACACACTTTGCCCCTCCTGCTGCTCTCTTTAGTTTAGTCATTCTTTACCCTTATCTGCAGTACAAGGGAAACATGAAACTATAAGCACATAGGCTTAGTAAGATCCTTTCCTACTCACAAAAAACAAACATCAAGACTTAGACATAGAGTAGTGACATGGTCATTTAAGAACATATAAGCATAACATTCATATAAACATTCAAGAACATATAAGCATAGCATCCATATAAACATACAAGATCATATAAGCATAGCATTCATATCATCATACAAGAACATATAAGCATAGCATTCATATAAACGTACAAGAACATATAAGCGTAGCATTCATATAAACATACAAGAACATATAAGCCTAGCATTCATATAAACATACAAGAACATATAAGCATAGCATTCATATAAACATACAAGAACATATAAGCATAACATTCATATAAACATACAAGAACATATAAGCATAGCATTCATATAAACATACAAGAACATATAGACATGGAAAGGGGGTATATGCAAGATGCTCTTTGAAAACATATATTTTATAGGTACTTAAACATAATCTCAACATATTGGGCCCGACATTGTACCACATTCATCATCATCATTGTGCGCATCCCCAAATAGACCCGAGGTAGCTAATCCCGAACCTACTAGGTTACTAGATCCATACTATGTCCGTCGACCTAGGGGCAATCATAACATAGAAGCTCATCCTAGGCCCGTACTATGTCCGTCGGCCTAGGGCAACTTAGGAGCTCATCCCGTACTAGGTCCGTACTATGACCGTCGACCTAGGAGCACGTAGGAGCCCATCCCTTGGACCTTGTTAGGGTCCGGTACAAGCCATGAATAAAGTAAAATAATATATCATTTTCCTTCTTCATAACATATCATATTTCTTTTCATAACATATCATGTTCCTTATCATAGCATATCATGTTCCTTCTTCATAACATAACATATTTATTTTCATAACATAAAGAGTGCTCTTAGGGAAGCATCTCTTAGGCATTTTCATCATACATACTTGTTCATCATGATGCAATGAGCAAAACATAATCATGCATTCATACAATTAACATGACAATGAGCATAACATAATCATACATTCATACAATTAACATGACAATGAGCATAACATAATCATACAATTAACATGACAATGAGCATAACATAATCATACATTCATACAATTAACATGGCAATGAGCATAACATAATCATACATTCATACAATTAACATGACAATGAGCATAACATAATCATACATTCATACAATTAACATGGTCATAACCCTAAACAACTTGTACAAGATTTAACTAACCACATGTTAACATCCATTACATATAGATCATGACATGGAAGACCATTAGGAGCACAACTAGGACTTGGCCGAAAGTTTCAAGGGGGCTTTGGGATCAACCACTCAAATCAAGCCTAGCTATCAACATATTATCTTCATCTACATACAAACATGGCATGGAAACATATATATCATAGCATGGAAGACCATTAGGATCATATATAGGTCTTGGTCGAAAGTTTCAAAGGGCCTTGGGATCAAATGCTCAAACCAAACCTAGCTATCATCATGTCATCTTCATCTACATACAAAACATGGCATGGAAACATATAGATTCATAGCATGGAAGACCATTAGGAGCATATATGGGTCTTGGCCGAAAGTTTCAAGGGGCCTTGGGATCAAATACTCAAACCAAACCTAGCTATCATCATGTCATCTTCATCTACATACAAAACATGACATGGAAACATATAGATCATAGCATGGAAGACTATTAGGAGCATATATGGGTCTTGGCCGAAAGTTTCAAGGGCCTTGGGATCAAACACTCAAACCAAACCTAGCTATCAACATATTATCATCATATTCATACAAAACATGGCATGGAAAAATCATTGGAAGCATGAAGGAGTCTTGGCCGAGAGTTTCAAAGGAGATTTTTAAGCAACTATCAACCGAAACAACTTGTACTGCAGGTGAGGGGATACTTACATCCTTTCGCTTGTTTAGTAGTAGAAAATACCCTATGTGATGCCAAGACTAGAGCCCTCTTCTTGCTTAGTTGGTTTTCGGAAATGGGAGAAGGGGGAGCTAGGGTTTCGGTGGGGAAGAAGAAGAGAAAGAGGAGAATGCCAACTTGGTTTCTCTTGTCTCCTCATACTCCTATTTATTCACTTGAAGGTGTCCCTTAGCCTCCCTTACCCTTATCTATCATTTCCCATATCCTTCTAATAGCACAACCCTGCTGGGCTTCTGGTTATTGGATGCATCCTAAGGTTTAGTTATCTACTTGAGGTTTAGGGTTCAAACCCTGGGCCTTGCATCCTTTTTGGCTCTATTTTCTTTTATTTTTGAAAGAGCCCACCTAAAAGCCCATATGATCATGCAAAAATTCTTATAAAATTTTTAGAAATTTTACAGGAGTTACACGGAACGTGTCCCATTCCCTACTCCATCGTACCCTTCTACCTACGGTTACCGGAGATGAGGACAACCACTTGGTTCCTCTTTAATTCCCCTAGATCTTTGATACAAGGACTATCACCCCTTGTATCGGTTATGCACAATAGATAGAAAATCAAAACAAAATTTTCATCGAATCAAACAAACACGAAATGCAAATAGAAATCCTAAAATAGAATTTACATTCGATCTAGTATGTTCTACATACACAAATTACTCCCTATTCCTAGAATCTAAGATTCTACTCCATAGATGAAAAAGAACTAACACAATCCATATTAGATAATGCATTACAATGTAAGAGATGAATAGAAAGTAAATTGCAGTACTCTTGGTTCTTCTCTTCGATGTCGGAGCGCAAGATGCGATCCTCTAGCCGTCTTCTTCCTCCCCGTTGCAAGTTTTCAAAGCTTCTTAGGGCTTTCGTGTGTCGTCCTAGCCGTCATGCCTCCTCCTAGGGTTTGGGTGTGGCCTTCCTTATATAGACTTGAGGTCGGCACTGCCCGAATCCATGAAAAAAACCTAGTTGCACTGAAAAATGCTAGTGCCACATGACCATGTGGATCTACATGGCCAGGCCGTGTGTGGCGCTGGGCTGGTGGGGCACGGTCATGCCTCCCTTCGTTCCGCTTGCTGAATGCCTTCCTTTTGCTCCAAAAGTGTGTTGTTTATCCCGTAAAATGTTGTTCTACACACAAAAGCACAAAGAGCATATCTCCGAACTAGAAAATAGGGAATGCATGCAAAACAAAGTACGATATGAATGAAACAAGTATAAAATACAGCGAAATGTGAGCGAAAACTACTCCTAAAACCCTATATATTTTGCTCACATCAATTCCCCCATACTTAAATCTTTGCTTGTCCTCAAGCAAACCTCAGTGCCATGAAATTTTAAAAAACATTGTTCCATACTTAGCATGTCAACTAGATTTATCAAGTGGTATTTTCAATAAAAGCAAACTAGATATGTTCTAAAAATTCACTAAGTTAGCTTCTCGTGCACGTGCTAAGAGAATCTTCTTAAGGGATACTTGTTCCATAGTAAGTTAAGTCATCATCTTATATCTTTCCTAAGGTCTCTGGCTCTTAGGCACTTACCTGCCCAAAGCGAGGGTTATTCACTAGATCTAGCACAAAGTCTCAATGGCGTGCTCGATATTGAGAGAAATTAGTAGGTGTTTTCCCAGTAAATTAACTTGGTCTCAAATGGGCACCTAGCCATTTCCACCCATGATAACTATTTTTTATCCCTCATATTTTATTTTAGAACTTTTGTTCTTCTCCTGCTCACAGGGATTTTAATTTTTCTGAATGGGCTTACACAATTCGAGCATCTCCAATAACTAAAGTGCTAAACCTAGAGTCACCTATAAATTCCAAAGTACTAGACTACTTGGATGAATCATAACTATGTATGTACTAGATTCTTTCTTTCAGAATATTCATCAAGTGTAAGTGTAAAAATAAAAGCTAACCAGTGCAAGTCAAGAACATTCATTAGAGCAAATAAAGTAAAATACCATGAGATAAATAAAGTTAAGCTACCTATGGAATAATTCGCAAAGAGATCTTAAAAATATTATTGAGGCAACTTAAAGATAGCAAAAACTAAGTGTTTAAAGAAACTAAACACTCTATGCATGAACAAATGAATGCAAACTAAAACTAAAAATGCAAGTATCAAGAAAGAAACTACTGCTAGAAATAAAATAAATCAAAACTTGGGGTCTCCTCCCATACATGTTGTAGGGATGTATACTGAAAAGTCTACCTTTTGTATGAACATCTTTATTTTGAAATAAGAATCACATGATCATTGTTTGCATATTTTTATGGTTATGCAATATTGTCTAATACATTACATTGTAGATAACATGGTGTGTGGTGTCACACGGGAGATCATGTTATCGTCTCCTTGTAAAGTATAAGTAAAGGCTCACAACCGAGATGGCTTTGGACAAACCATAGGAATGGTTGTAGTGTGATTTGGTATTGGTTTGTCTTGACCATAGAATCACACTAGTGCACTTTGTGTGTATTGAGCAGGACCGACTTAGAGGTGATTCGATTTATTGCTGACTACATAATCGAATCAGACCTCAGATATTATTTAGTACATGCTCTTAATCCCGATATAATAACGGGCACATATACTTAGTATTCATCTCTTTGATTAACCAATGGGCGAGATTTATAGATTAAATCCATAGGCTCGGTAAGTTGGGAGATGATATTATTTATATGGTGTGCCGTTGATTATAGGAGGAAACCGTATCCTATATATTAGGATGATGATGTCCCCTTGAGGAGCTCATAAGGTTCATCATGTAAACCCTGCAGGTGGACTTGGTACGACATGATGAAAAGGTTGAGTGGTACTACTCATGGAGTTAGATGTTGATTAATTAATGGTCAGTAAATTAATTAATCGACGGACATTCGAGATCTTAAATACAGGGAGAAAATGTACAAATAATATATGGAGCCCATATTATCATATGGGGGTTGGTGAGGTAGATCGATGATGATCCTTTAGTGGATTGGATTATCATTAGTGGATCGGACTTTATGTGGGCTTGATCCATGGGTGGCCAAGATCCAACTCCTCCTCATGGTCCCAAATGTAGCCTATTAACACCTCATGAAGCTTAGATCCAATGGATAGAAACAAAATTCTATGATCCATAGGTAGAGAATAAATCTCTAAGATCCGATGGTTGAGATTAAATCTCTAGATCCGACGGTTGAGATTAAATCCCTAGAACCAATGGAGGAGATTAAATCATGACTTATCCCTAACTCTATAAAAGGAGGGCAAGGGTGTTGGCGTGAAAAATCATCCAATAGAGCTAGGGTTTTGGGCGACAAGAGAGGAATCCTAGTTGAGATAGGATTAGGGCAAGGGTTTGGAGGCTTGGGCGGCACCAAATAAGGAAGGTTTTCATTTCTTCTTCTTCCTTCATTGGCCGGCGTCCAGCAGCTTTTCCAGCCCCTTTCCAACCTTGGCCGGCAGCCAAAGCTTCTCTTCTCCGTCTCCTTAGGTGGTGGAAACAAGATATAGGGCTTTCCCTTGGTGTCTTGGCCGGATTCCACCACAAACTCCTCCTCCTAGTTGGCCGACGGCAAGGATTCTATTTATTCCTTGTTGGTTGGTTTTAGGGAGGAGAAGAACCTTGTTTCTATTCTTCTTCTTGCTTTGGAAGGGCAAGGAAGGAAGATTTGCGATCTAGGAGCTTCGACTTTTGGTAGAGCGTCTCCCAAACGACGTCTGAAAGGAGGAAGGTCATACATTAGAAGATCGTGAGGTATATCGATTCTCTAATCTTTATATGTTACATGTTTGTATTTGTTTTTCAACTATGAGCATGATATAAATTTGTATATGGCTAAATAATACTTGGATCCCGAGCATAAACATAAAAACCGGCGATCCGGACATCGTCTATTCCGCGGCTACTCGTAGAATAGAGGATGGTCGCTTGAACAATGAGTTTGTTCAAGTGACCTCTCTAAACGAATAGCACGAGGATGACTTGGTTGTTTGGGCAATTCCTTTTATCTAGGATTAAATTTTTAATCCGGGGGCATCGAAGGGATCGCCATGGTCAAGTAAACCGAGGTGAAGTGGGAAGCGAAGTTTCCCCTCACGGACTCGATAAGCAAAACCCTTCAATTGGTATCAAAGCCAAGGTTTCCGGTTTTGTGTGTTTTGGATTCGGTTAATTTTTTATGCACTTTTCATATATTATATGTGCCGGATAATAGTAGGATATGCGTAGTTTAACTCTTAGGTTGCAGGCATAAGATCCGACTATTATGGCCATATGTGTATATGTGATTGTATGTGTGTATTTTGTTGAATCCTCGAGGTTGACGAGGCTAGTATTTGATTTTTTGTAAACTAGATACGGCATTGTTTAGCCACTCTTTATTTTAGTTTACTTTCGATCTAGATTTCATGTACACTCCCTCGTGGAGTATAGGATCGATGGATGTAAATTAAAATAGGTTTTAGTCTCGGCTCGGATCTCCGGATGGCTCGTACATGACATAGGAGGAGCGGATGAGATGGCGATGCGACAGGAGACATATTGAAGACAAAAGCCATAATAGTTGGAAAATAATTTATTTTTCATATTTATTGCTTTTTGTTTGATATGCATGTCATAGGCTAGGAAAATTCCTCAATTTCAAATTACGAAGTGGGAGAGGGAATTGTTTTTTAAAAAATTCCCACGCCCTCCATTACGATTTGATAAGTGATGCAAACAAACTTGCGCGTCGGCTCTGAGTGCCTTCCTCCATATCGGATGGGTTTGTTTGCGGATCATAAGGTCAAATATGGTAATAGAGAATTATCAAGGAGCGTGTGTACTTCCCCATCGGAAGGCACATAACCCAAGATAATTACCTTGGTACCGAGTAATGGTGAACACTTAGATACAAATATAAGTATCCTCTCCATCGGAGTCACTGCTTTTATTTGTAGGGTCAAAGAGGAACCAACTATTAATTTTACTTGTCAAAAAGTTAGGTTGACAAGATAGTAAAATTAATGGGTAAAACCTCCTCTTACAAATATAGAATTCGTATACGTCCACACTATCGTGGCATACGATATTCTCGGTGTTTTGAGGTGTTGGTTGATTTTAAAATTTTATTGTTTAAGGAATCAATAATTTTTTGAAATCTAATGTTTTGATTTATGTGATTCTTAGGTTTTCTTTCAAAATGACTTTCAATCCACTTGCTGTGATACTGAAAGAGAACAAACTTACTGGACCCAACTATGTTGATTGAAAGAGGAATCTAGACATTGTCTTGACTACTGAGGAATACAAATATGTACTCCTCGAAGAGTGTCCTCCCAAGCCTGCAGATGATTCTGGGGAAAAGGAGAGAGAGAGATATAAGAAGTGGATCAAGGCCGATGAGATGGCACGGTGTTACATTTTGGCATCTATGTCAAATGTACTGCAACATCAGCATCAAGCCATGTCCACTGCTTATGATATGATGCTCAATCTCAAGGAGCTTTTCGGACACCAGAATCGAGCTGCGAGGCAAGAAGCCATGAGAAACTTGATGACGACCACCATGATCGAGGGAACACCCGTGAGGGATCGTGTTCTCAAGATGATGGCTCATTTGAATGAGCTGGAGGTCATAGGAGCTGAGATCGATGGGGAGACCCAGGTCGACATCATACTCTAGTCTCTACCTAGGAGTTTTGAGCAGTTTCGCCTGAACTACAACATGAACAAGAGATTATATTCGTTGGCGGAACTTCTGACAGAACTCCAGGTGGCAGAGGGACTATTTCATCAGAGTGCTCAGGCGCATGCCGTGGTGACCCAAAAGGTTTCTACTTCTAAGCCGAAAGGCAAGAAGAAGAAGAAACAAATAGGGGCGAAGGCAGTGGGAGGTACTTAGGGAGGTGTGAAGAAGCCGAAAGGCAAGTGCTTTACTTGAAAGCAGACTGGACACTGGAAGGACTGCCCCAACTGCAAGAACAAAGGTATATCTTTTGGTCTAGTCGTTGAAACATGTTTAGCGATGTTATCTACCGGCACCTGGTGTGTAGATACGGGAGCCACTGATCATGTCTGCAAACTTTGCAGGGGTTCCAGTAAACCAGACGACTGGCTGAGGGGGAATTTACCGTGTACTTGGGCGATGCCACGAAGGTGGCGGCTGTTGCAGTGGGAGATGTTCATTTATCTTTTGAGAAAAATAAACTTTTGATTCTTAAGAATTGCCTTTATGTACCCTTATTTAGAAAGAATTTAATTTCGGTTTCTAAATTGTTTATGGATGGATATTCTATTTCTTTTAATGACAGAGTTGTTATAAGAAGGAATAGGGGCATTATTTGTTCGGGTGCATTGATAGAAAATTTGTACACACTTGAACCAAAACCTCCCACGATGCAAATTGAAGTTAATAACTCATCTTCTAATTCCAATAAGAGAAAAGAGCCTTCGAAGATGAACCAAACATATCTTTGGCATCTTAGGATTGGTCACATTAACCTAAGCAGAATTCAATGGTTGATAGCTGATGGACCTTTGGGTTCATTAGTGGTGGAGGATCTCCCAACCTGTGAATCTTGCTTGGAGGGTAAGATGACCAAGAGGCCTTTTAAGGCCAAGGGGTATAGAGCCAAAGATGTGTTAGAATTGGTTCATTCTGATTTGTGTGGTCCTATTTCTATCCAGGCTAGAGGTGGTTTTGAGTATTTCGTCTCTTTTATAGATGACTACTCAAGATATAGATACATTTACCTGATGCGCCGCAAGTCTGAATGCTTTGACAAGTTCAAAGAATTCAAGGTTGATGTGGAGAAACGTTAAGGTAAAAGTATCAAGACACTACGATCTGATCGTGGTGGCGAGTACCTCTTGGGAGAGTTTAGGAACTACTTATTAGGGGCTGAGATTCAAACCCAATTGACTGCACCTGACACACCCCAGCAGAATGGTGTAGCAGGGCGAAGGAATAGGACTCTTATGGAGATGGTTAGATCGATGATGAGTTATTCTGAGTTGCCAAATTCATTCTGGGGATATGCTCTAGATACGACGGTGTACATTCTGAACTTGGTTCCATCTAAATCAGTGCCTTCTACTCCCACAGAGTTGTGGACTGGGCGAAAGCCTAGTCTAAGACATATTCGGATATGGGGGAGTCCAGCACATGTGCTAAAAGCAGATGCTGGTAAGTTGGAACCTCGCACAGAAGAACGCATGTTCGTTGGCTATCCTAGGGGAATGAAGGGTGGATTGTTTTATAGTCCTAGAGATCAGAGGGTGATCGTTAGCACGAACGCCAGATTTCTAGAGGAAGACTATGTGATGAGCCACAAGCCCAAGAGTAAAATTGTTCTGGAGGAGTTAAAAAGGGAAGTCACTTCTTTAGTACCACCGGTACAAGAGGATATACCACATATCACTGCACCGCGTGTCACAGAGGATACACAGGTGATACCTCGTCGTAGTGGGAGGGTTGTGAGACAGCCTGATAGATTCATGTTCTTGGGAGAATCTTCTAATTTGGTCCCTGGCGAATATGAACCTGATCCCTAGACATATGACGTGACAATCCAAGATAAAGATGCAGTATCTTGGCAAAGTGCAATGAATGCTGAGATTGAATCTATGGATTCAAATCAGGTCTGGGAGCTAGTAGAACCACCCGATGGTGTAAAAACCATTGGATGCAAGTGGATCTACAAGAGAAAGAGAGGAATAGATGAGAAAGTTGAGACCTTCAAAGTGAGGCTTATTGCGAAGGGGTATACTCAAAAAGAGGGTATCGATTATGAGGAGACCTTTTCGCCGGTAGCCATGCTTAAGTCTATCCGGATTCTCTTATGCATAGAAGCTCATATGGATTATGAGGTGTGGCAGATAGATGTCTAGACAGCTTTCCTTAATGGAAGTCTTGAGGAAAACATCTATATGATGCAACCAGAGAGATTCATTGCTAAGGGCAAAGAGCATCTTTTATGTAAGCTTAATCGGTCCATTTATGGATTGAAGCAAGCTTCGAGGTCTTGGAACATCCTCTTTGATGAGGTAATCCAGTTTTATGGATTTATTCAAAGTCCGGATGAGTCTTGTGTATACAAGAGATGTGACAGAAACGTAGTGGTATTTCTTGTACTATACGTAGATGACATTTTGTTGATTGGCAACAACATCAAGGTGTTATTGGACGTAAGGGTATGGTTGTCCAAACAGTTTGATATGAAGGACTTGGGAGAGGTGGGACACATCCTTGGGATCAAGGTGATAAGGGATCGCAGGAAAAGGATGTTGTGCTTATCCCAAGCTTCATACATAGACACGATTATGGATCGTTTTAGCATGCAAAACTCTAAGAAGGGTTTTTTACCTTTCAGGCATGGAGTTTTTTTTTATCTAAGGAGATGTGTCCTAGATCATCTGAGGAGATAGAGGAGATGAAGGCGCTTCCTTATGCTTCGGCAGTAGAAGCCTCATATATGCGATGCTATGTACGAGACCAGATATCTTCGTTGCCGTGGGCATGGTCAGCAGATATCAGAGTAATCTAGGACAGGGACATTGGACTGCGGTAAAGCATATATTGATGTACCTGAGAAGGACTAGGGATTATATGCTGGTTTACCGGGCATACCAATTGCTTCCTATGGGTTACACAGATTCCGACTTCCAATCTGATAGGGATAACAGTAAGTCTACCTCAGGTTTTGTGTTTACTTTGGGAGGTGGAGCCATTGTTTGGAGGAGTATCAAGCAGAAATGCACGGCAGACTCCACCATGGAAGCTGAGTATGTGGCAGCCTCTGAGTCAGCCAAAGAAGTTGTATGGATCAGGAACTTCCTGATAAACTTGAATGTGATTCCTGGTTTGCCCAGAAATATCACAATTTATTGTGATAATAGTGGTGCAATTGCAAACTCGAAGGAACCACGAGCCCATAAGGCTAGTAAACACATAGAGCGCAAGTACCACCTGATACGAGAAATCGTAAAGAAAGGAGAAGTTACTGTGGCCAAGATTGCATCGGAGGATAACCTGGAAGATCCTTTCACTAAGGTCCTTCCGGTGAGAGCTTTTGATAGGCATGTGGAGGGAATGGGGATCAGATGTATGGCAGTTTGAGGACAACATAGTCTTTTAGTATAAGTGGGAGATTGTAAGGATGTATACTAAAAAGTCTACCTTTTGTATGAACATCTTTATTTTGAAATAAGAATCACATGATCATTGTTTGCATATTTTTATGGTTATGCAATATTGTCTAATACATTACATTGTAGATAACATGGTGTGTGGTGTCACACGGGAGATCATGTTATCGGCTCCTTGTAAAGTATAAGTAAAGGCTCACAACCGAGATGACTTTGGACAAACCATCGGAATGGTTGTAGTGTGATTTGGTATTGGTTTGTCTTGACCATAGAATCACACTAATTTGTGGGTATTGAGTAGGACCGACTTAGAGGTGATTCGATTTATTGTTGACTACATAATCGAATTAGACCTCAGATATTATTTAGTACATGCTCTTAATCCCGATGTAATAACGGGTGCATATACTTAGTATTCATCTCTTTGATTTACCAATGGGCGAGATTTATAGATTAAATCGATAGGCTCGGTAAGTTGGGAGATGATATTATTTATATGGTGTGTTGTTGATTATAGGAGGAAATCGTGTCCTATATATTAGGATGATGATGTCCCCTTGAAAAGCTCATAAGGTTCATCATGCAAACCTTGCAGGTGGACTTGGTCCGGCATGATGAAAAAGTTGAGTGGTACTACTCATGGAGTTAGATGTTGATTAATTAATGGTCAGTAAATTAATTAATCGACGGACATTCGAGATTTAAACACGGGGAGAAAATGTACAAATAATATATGGAGCCTATATTATCATATGGGGGTTGGTGAGGTAGATCGATGATGATCTTTTAGTGGATTGGATTATCATTAGTGGATCGGACTTTATGTGGGCTTTATCCATGGGTGGCCAAGATCCAACTCCTCCTCATGGTCCCTAATGTAGCCTATTAACACCTCATGAAGCTTAGATCCAATGGATAGAAACAAAATTCTAAGATCCATAGGTAGAGATTAAATCTCTAAGATCCGACGGTTGAGATTAAATCTCTAGATCCGACGGTTGAGATTAAATCTTGACTTATCCATAACTCTATAAAAGGAGGGCAAGGGGGTTGGCATGAAAAATCATCCAAGAGAGCTAGGGTTTTGGGCGGCAAGAGAGGAATCCTAGTTGAGATAGGATTAGGGCTAGGGTTTGGAGGCTTGGGCGGCACCAAATAAGGAAGGCTTTCCTTTCTTCTTCTTCCTTCATTGCCCGGCGTCCAGCATCTTTTCCAGCCCCTTTTCAACCTTGGCCGGCGGCCAAAGCTTCTCTTATCCTTCTCCTTAGGTGGTGGAAACAAGATATAGGGCTTTCCCTTGGTGTCTTGGCCGGATTCCACCACAAACTCCTACTCCTAGTTGGCCGGTGACAAGGATTCTATTTGTTCCTTGTTGGTTGGTTTTAGGGAGGAGAAGAACCTTGTTTCTATTCTTCCTCTTTCTTTGGAAGAGCAAGGAAGGAAGATTTGCGATCTAGGAGCTTCGACTTTTGGTAGAGCGTCGCCCACACGACGTCCGAAAGGAGGAAGGTCATACATTAGAAAATCGAGAGGTATATCGATTCTCTAATCTTTATATGTTACATGTTTGTATTTGTTTTTCAACTATGAGCATGATATAAATCTGTATATGGCTAAATAATACTTGGATCCCGAGCATAAACACAAAACCGGCAATCCGCGCGACTACTCGTAGAATAGAGGATGGTCGCTTGAACAATGAGTTTGTTCAAGTGACCTCTCTAAACGAATAGCACGATGATGACTTGGCTGTTTGGGCAATCCCTTTTGTCTAGGATTAAATTTTTAATCCGTGGACATCGAAGGGATCGCTATGGTCAAGCAAACCGAGGTGAAGTGGGAAGCGAAGTTTCCTCTCACGGACTTGATAAGCAAAACCCTTCACATGTATGATGCTATACCTCTAATATGGCGGCCGAGGAGCAAAGTCCGGCAGTCTCGGCATGTCGGGCAGCTGAGAAAACCTGGTGCTCAGTCGCTGATGCCACATATACATGTGGTCGATCTGAGAGATGGTGGATGCAGCGGTTGCTCTGTGCTCCTCCTCCCTGGCCCACTATGCCTGTTGGGCACTCATGTGTTGCCAAATCTCCTGGCGATATATGGCCTTCTCCTGGCGATGGGAAGCCTCCTCCTAGAAATAGATACAGGTCTCATCGTAGAACTCCTCAGCCCACTAGAAGTGCTCCTGTAAGCCTTGAAACTCTGCTTCTGTATAGGCGCTCTACTCCCCCTATCACTGCATATGCGTCAATTTCTCTGCATATATGTCGTCGAGGCATGACCAGAACTCAGAGAAATCATAGGCGGATGTACCTGCGTCCTGCTCAAAAGTAGAAAAAGATGGTGGTGCAGGTGCAGACTCTCTGTGTGGACTAGGTGGGCTTTTATAAGTATGTGGACTCGAGGGAGAGTGATGTATAGGGGGAGAGATGGGTGCTGAAGTGGAGAGACCCTCATATGGTGGGGACTCCAGTATCAGGTCCAAACGCTAGTTGGCGCTGTTGGTGATAGTGGTACGATCGGGGTCGGGGAGCCTAAGGGATGATAAGTTTTTCCTTACAAAGCACAAGGAGTGTCCCTCTCTCACTATCATCTTCATTGTCATACACACTCCTAGGTCGATCCTAGGGATCCCCTCTACGCTATCTAGTGTTGTGTAGTCGTACCCCACCCTATGGCAAATATGGGTAATTAGGCCCCTCAAAATAATTTCTCCCCTCGCCGCTTTGCCCATTTTCACTAGGTGTCTAATGGAATGGGACCCTACATCAATGCTACTCCTTTCTTGTACCATGTCCCACAAGCAAAGCAGCTCGCTTGCTCTCACTACACCGTCACTCTCTCCTCTCCCAAAAATTGTACTCGCCATAACCCGGTGTAGGTACCGGAAGATAGGGTTTTGGAGGCGTGAGGCTTTGGCCCTAGAAGGGTCATAAGTGCTCTCCCCCGTCAATTCGGACCAAAAGGTCCGGGCATTAAACCCAATAGGAGTTCTCCTCTCTCCCCCACTAGGCAAGCCAAAACAGTTATTCCATTGGTATAATGTCCATTCATGCTCAATGTTAAACAACCTAAGGGTAATCCTACCCTCTTCTCTCTCTCTTCCTGTCAAAATCTCCACTTCTAATGAACTCAAAAATTCTAAAACTATCCTAGGGTAGGTTGGGTGTCTTACCCCCATGATCTCTTCCCACACCATTTTTGCAAATAGGGCTTGAATATCACCAAACAAACCTAGGGTTTCTAAGAGATCTTCATCTAGATACCTAGTAGCAGTGATTCTTCGAGTAGAAAGCATGTTAAATCTTTCCCTATGCTCGTTATTACGAAATGAAAGGGAGGGAAGATCGTCACCTTCTTTCGGAGCTTTTGGGGGTGTCCCTTCTCCTTGTTCTTCGCTCTGAGGTAGTAGATCGAGGTGCCACTTGCCTTATCCTCCTCATCTTTGCTTTTTTTAGGCTTCCTTGAGGGTTGGAGAGGCTTCTAGGAGGTAAGGAAGATGATTTCACATGCCTAGGGCAAGGGAAATTGAAGCACACAGTGGGTTTGGGGTGAAACACATGGTGTGGCGCCCCTTATACCTCAAGCACCACGACTGTGTGAATCCACACGGCCAGGCCATGTGCACTGCTGGAAATTTGGGGCACAGTCATGTGAATCCACACAGCCAGGCTGTGTGCCCCTATTTTTTCTACCGTGTGCCCCTATTTTTTCTACCGTGTGGGATTTTCCTCATGGGGGTATGGTCGTGTGAAACCACATGACCACCCGTGCCTCTCAAAATGGGGTTTTGTTTCTATCTATCAAGTTATTTCTAATCCAATTTAATTTACACAAATGATAAATGCTAGAAATACAAATCTAAACTGTGCAATAAATTCAAAAACAAGTAAAAAAATAAACTTGGGTTTCCTCCCAAGAAGCGCTTTGCTTAAGGTCTTTTAGTTCGACCACACTGCATTATCTCAGTTCGACTCCGGAGGTTCTGTAAACCTCCCTTCATCCGTCTCAAAAACTGTCTTTGGGTGAAGTGGTCATTATCCTGCACGAGGTATACCCATCTGTGAAGGGATGCTTACACTCTGATAGGTTGAATATGATGATCTCATCATCTACCTCCAAGGATACTTTATGTGCCTTCACGTCTATGCATGCTCTTGTGGTCGCCAGAAAGGGTCTTCTTAAAATGATGGGATTATGAGGATTTGGTCCTGTGTCCAGTATGATAAGATCTCTGGGTATGACAAAATTCTCAACCACCAAGGTACATGTTCTAGCATGCCAACGGGCTCCTTGTTTGTGTTGTTTCCCATGCAATACCTATGCCCGTCGGCGTATACCACTCAGTCACATCTCAAGGTAGAATGTGTAGAGCATCACGCTAATTGATGACTCTAGGTCACACAGTGCTTCATCGAAGCTCTCATCGTAAATCGTGCAGGGTATGACAAATTCACTAGGGTCCTCCAGCTTGGGTGGGATTTTATCTTCAATTTCAGCCTGGTTTGGTAAAGTTGAAATCATGGCTGCACACCCCCTAGTAAATCTGTTTTTCTGTCCTACTCCTTCACTATATATTCTCTCTTCCTTAACCTAGTTTTTCTCAGTTGATGGTGGAGAGCTATCCATGGTCTATGATATAGTCTGGGCTATTTGGGCCACTTGTGTTTCCAATATTTTTGTGCGGCTTGTAAGCCCATCGATAGACGACTTTAGTTCTTCATTGGCCTTTATTTGGGTAGCAATAAAATCTTCAATCATCAGTTCGAATCTAGATTTGGGTGGTTGCTGCCTGATGCCCTGTTATTGCCCATATCCTCCCGATTGTTGGCAATTCCCCTGATTATTCCTATAAGAAAAATTCAGATGGCTCCTCCATCTAGGGTTGTAGGTGCTCGAATATGGGTTGTTGGGCCTTTGATTGTGGTCGCCAATCACATTGACATGCTCAATTTGCCCTTCGTAGCTACCCCGCCCTCCATAGTGGTCCTCCTGATATGTGCTACTCCTTCTCCAACAGTATTGGCTGCACATGAAGATGCAGGAGTTATAGAGTCAAACCATCTACTTAGTGCATCCATTCTTTCCGCTAAGTGGTCGATGGAGTTGATAGCATATCGATCGGCTGCAGATGCTGGGTGACTACGCTCGAAAGTCCATTGATGGTGGTTCTGAGCCACCTTTTCTATCAGCTCCTTTGCTTCCTCGATAGTCTTATTCATTAATGCTCCTCCTGCAGCAGAATCGAGGGACACCTTAGTGGCCTACGTGATCCCATTATAGATTATGTGGATCACCAACCACCTCTCTAGACCATGATGGGGGCATTCGTAGAGTAGTCCTTTATAGCGATCCCAGGCTTCGAACAAGGAGTCCCCTTCTTTTTGACGGAAGCTAGTGATCATGTGGCGCATGTGAGCAGTCTTACTTGGTGGAATTTTTTTTTAAAAAAATGCTGCTCACAATACTCCCACGTGGTGATGCTTCCTGAAGGAAGGGAGTGGAGACATGTCTTCACCTTATCCCACAATGAAAATGGGAATAGGCTTAGACGGATCATGTCAGCTGGTACTCCATTGAGTTTCATCGTCGAGCATACCTTCAAAAAGGTCTCTAGGTGCCGATTCGGGTCTTCAATCGCAACACTTCCGAATTGTTGGAGATTCCGGGATTATGCACAGTGGAATAAAGTGAATAAAAATAATTTTTATTACATCCCAGACATCCCCTGAGGGCTAGGAAAACTTGCTTTTGGCATAATCTCATGAAAAACACACAAGGAGAAGGAGAAGTTATACCTTCGGGATTCTTTTGAATCCGTCGAAACCACAAGGAAGACCAATGGGCCTTGCCTCTATCAGTATCCACGCTGGGATCTCCTGAGACAACTCCTAGAGCAGCAAGTCTTTATCTCCGATTGGTGCTAGCCAATTGACGGAGACAATAGAAGAGGAGAGAGGAAGGAGCAAAAGCGGCTACCAAGGGAGAAACCTAAAATCAAAAAACTTTTCCAAAGATTATCAAGGGATTCTTTTATAGATATCTTGATTAGGTCATCTTATGAGGCTTAAACAGAATATATCTTACTATAATTATCCCATAATTAAGATAAGAACAACCCAGGAAATTTTCATAAGAGAAAATCTCTAAAATCGGCGGAGACGCGACACGACCATGTGGATTCACATGGCCTGGTCATGTGTATTCAGATGGCCTAGTCGTGTGGATTCACATGGTCGTGTAGATTCACATGGCCTAACGTGTGTCTCTCTGGGCACAACCTAGACTTTGCCAATTTGTGGCCAGAGCCAGGCACGACCCATGCCAAGTTAGGCACGACCATGTGAGGCTCTGTATGGTCCGTTTGACTTCGTTTAAGTGCGATATAGACATGCTAAGTCCGACAAGGCCATAGGAGATTCCATAGCCTCTGTTTCATAACCCCTTGGTCTGGTCCAACCAGACATATCCTCTCTCAATGAGAATCTCATTCTCAGACTTGTTTTACATCTCAATATCACCAGTAGTGCGTGTGACCCAATATGTTCTCGGTTATGTTGCCCATTCATAATTAATGCCTTAATTATGAATAGATCATGAGTGACACCTAGTAGTACATCATGACCCCAAATTGACTGGAAAGTCTAAATCGACTTCAGAACATTTTCTGAACCCTTCAGCAGCTTCAGTTGTTCATGCCTTTGTTCCTTTCACTCATCCTATACCCACTTGGTTCAGGACATGATCTCTGTGTTCGTCCCCACTAGGCTGACTACGTCACACCTAGCCCAAGTTAATTTTCTTGTCCTGTGGATTCAAGTTACTCATACATTTTTCCAAGAAGACCATCTTCTTAACATGCTTTCTTTGGCCAGAGACTTCCGAGTAACAATCCTGACAAGAGGCCTAGGGTATACATCTCCTTTATCATGAGTGGTGAATCCTCTGTAGATGGCTGCGAAGAAGTCAAAGTATAAGGCTGCGAAGAAGACAAAGTATAAGGTGCCATGATCAAGGTGACTTGAATATCTCAAGTCTAAGGAAGCTCACACTCAAACCGCAATGAGGTCTTCAATGACATATAGAACCATATGAAGTCTCATAGCAAGCCACTCCAATGAACTAGTTACCATAACTAGCATCCACATGTTCACTCTCAACATCCCTATGCTTCCATTCAGTGAGTATCGAATGCTTGGATAAACTAAGGAGCATAACATGCTCTAGTCTTACAGAATTGATGATGTCCAATCTCATCAATTCATCGATTAGGGATAGTTTCAATACTTGCATATTTACACATGAAGAGATACCCACTAATTGTTATCCAATCATAATTTCTCTCATGCTATGCATCGTATTGTGTGTTGGGAAAATTCTGGATCTGATGTTCACAACATCACGGGCGAATAGTTCGCACAACCGCAGCGGAAATAATAATTATAAATCGGATCCCACTAGAGATCCATGCAAAACTATATAAATCATTTCGTACCCTACTTTTCTAGATCTTATCTAGAAGGAGAAGAATACCTTCGGTGCATGCCCTTCGCAATCCTGCTTTTCCAAATGCTATCGAATCTCAATACGGTAAGGATAACCATATATCTAAGTTATCCACACTGACACCCACCCATTTTGGAGTCACGTTGTGCTAGCAACCCCTAGCAAAACACCAAGAACCCTTTGGAAGAAGAAGGAGAGGAAGGAGAGGGAGAAGAGAACTCTTTCTCTTGGCCTTTTGGCTTGCACGCCCAAAACACACAAGCCACCAAAATTTTTTTCCACGTTCAACACCAAAAAGGCATTTTAATCCACTAGCGACCATTGCCATCAATTCCTTTTAACTCCTCATTAAGAAGACTCTTAATACCAAGACCCTTGGTATTCTTCTTCATCATGAATACCAAGGCCCTTGGTATTCCCATGCATGATTAATCAAATTATTCATGCATGATGATGAATCATCTTCCATGGTTGACCTTGAGTCTAACTCAAGTTTAACCAGTTTGAGTCTAACTCAAGTCTTGACCATATGCTAAATTGTCTTTTAGTCCAACTAAAAGAAATCATCTCTAAAATAGAATGTCATTTGTGTGTGACCCTATAGGCTCTTGTAACGTTGGCAATGTATCTAAAATCATTTTAGATACATAGGCAAAGAGCGACATCTAGCAATATATCATTGCTACCCAAGTTACAAGATTGTCGAGATCTGACAACCTTTTCGTCTCTATTATCATGTATGACGGTGTCCTTCTATCTCTGATATCTTAGATCGATCAATGAGGCATACACCGTGTCATCCCCTTATCAATCTGTATGTTTCTTGATCCCTAAGTAGACTCACTCAAACAAATGAGCTCAATATCTCATATTGACTCATTTGAGCATAACCATGCATTTCGTGGTCCTACTCTATCAAGATGTCAAAAATATCACTCCCGTCATATGGGAGGGATAGATCCCATCTACATCACTCACATCCCTGCGCATAATTCATTACATACCGAGTAATTGCCATTATAGTGCACCCTGTTATGGGTGACGTTAGACGATACCAAAGTACATAACTCCTTATGTAGGGAACTGTAGTGACTTCAGGTCTAAGGACTATTCATACCAATAGTCACATGAGAAAGTATATGACACTCATATAACGATCCATGACACTTTCTCATGGCGGGTCAATTCAGTATATATATTCTCCAATATATATACCCATATGTCAATGTGATATCACATATCCATGACTTGTAAGATCAAGTCATCAATTGACCAACATGCTAGTCTCAATGTATTAATATTGCCCTTGTCTATTAATACTTGACTAGGAATATTAAAAATAGTGTTCTCTACAGCTTCTCATAATCAATTCTACCAATTGATATACTGTAGATTAGAACCTACTATTCAAGGGCATTATTATATTTATTTTAGCTGGCACATGCATAAAGTAAATATAATAAAAAAATTTGCCTTTTATTAATGAAATATGATACACATGATCCCTAATCAATCATCTCATGATTGACACTAAGGGCTGACACTAACATTGTGGACTTCAGTATATGAGTTTAAGCTCCAATTTAATACATAGATAATGTATACTCAAATAGTGAATTTTATTAATAACTTCTAAGATGATTGCCTTAGGACACCTCTCAATTACATCACAAATTGCCTCTGTTGGACCATGTGTATAAGCGCAGGTTTCAGTTCGAAGTTGTTGGCTGAGATTGATGGTCCAGTTATGCTTAGCCTATATCCTCTAGCACTGGGGTTTGTATAGTCTCACAAAGGCCGGCTACCTAAGTTTACCACAGACGTGTTTGAATCCTCCATGCCTTTCTATTCAGCTCTCCTGTGATGGTAGTTTCTTTCGATTTCTTGATCTATCAGAAGCAGATTTTCCGATACTAAGTGTCTACCCATACGAAGAACTGAGCCATTAAATTAAGAGTATACCTAATGCTTAAAAACAAGAAATAAACTAGTATAAATACTAAATCAAATGTAGAAAATTTAAACTGAAGTTTAATGCAATGGAACTACTGAAATTTATCTAAACTTAATCTAGATATTGAAAATCTAAAACTGAAGTAAATAAAATAAAAAAAATAAAGAAAGTAAAAAAATCTAACCTAAGTCCTATCCAACTATCCACCTCTTTATTCAATATCGAATAAATCAGTCTTGGGTAACAGTGCCAAAAACTTGATGCATGCGAATGCGACCTCAAATCTCGCAACGGGAGCCATCGAGGACTTGAAGCGCGTACTCACGCTCAATGTCCACAAGTGCATGGATGTCGTCAAGTAATAAATAGATTATCGATCCCACATAAGCTGAGATTCGAGTACTAATTGTTTAGTGGACATTATTGTTCGGAGTTTAGTTCTAAGGGTTGTGATTTTGAAGATTATCAGTAGTCCTAACTCTAGTACGGTGTCACACGGAGGAAGGGAAGGTTGGTTCGAGGTTAAAAAAAAGAGATCTTAGGACTTCAATTTCACTTGTGCAACATGGAACATGCTAATCAATTAAATGTAGTTTGGTTCTCTAATTAGGGTCTTGTGGAAGGGATATCATATCCTTTCCCAATGAGCTTTCGCTTCTATTGGGAACTACCTATCCTTAACCAGGTCGACCCTTTCGTTAAGATAGGATAGATGGTACGAGGATGACAAATCAATCCATATGAGGAGTCAGAATGTGTCCCGTTCCCTACTCATCATACCCTTCTACCTACGGTTATCGGAGATGAGAACACCCACTTGGTTCCTCTTTAATTCCCCTAGACCTTTGATACAAGGGTTGTCACCCCTTGTATCGGCTATGCACAATAGATAGAAAACCAAAACATAATTTTCATCGAATTAAACAAACATGAACTGCGAATAGAAATCCAAAAATAGAATTTACATTCGATCTAGCATGTTCTACTTACACAAGTTACTCCCTAATCCTAGAATCTAAGATTCTACTCCATAGACGAAAAAGAACAAACACAATCTATATTAGAATAGGGCATTATAATGCAGGAGATGAATAGAAAGTAAATTGCAGTACTCTTGGTTCTTCTCTTCAACGTCAAAGTGCAGGATACGATCCTCTAGCCGTCTTCTTCCTCCCCGTTGCAAGTTTCCGAAGCTTCTTAGGGCTTCGGTGTGTCATCCCAATCATCGTGCCTCCTCCTAGGGTTTGGGTGTGGCCTTCCTTTTATAGAGTTGAGGCTGGTGCTACCCGAATCCATGAAAAAAACCTAGTCGCGCCAAAAAATACCAGTGCCACACGACCGTGTGGATCCACACAGCCAGGTCGTGTGTGGTGCTGGGCTAGTCGGGCATGGTCGTGTGATCTCACACGGCCGAGTCGTGCCTCCCTTCGTTCTGCTTGTCGAATGCCTTCCTTTTCTCCAAAAGTGTGCTGTTTATCCCAAAAAATGTTGTCCTACACACAAAACCACAAAGAGAAGATCTCCGAATTAGATAATAGGAAATGCATACAAAACAAAGTACGATATGCATGAAACAAGTATAAAATGCAGCGAGATGTGAGCAAAAACTACTCCTAAAATCTTATATATTTTGCTCACATCACTGCCCTAGTCCGTCGAAGGGAGGGCGAGAAAGATAGTGTGTAGAGGTTTTTGCTTAAGGGAATCGATCTCCTTCCTCTTCCTTCCTTCTCTCCTTTTATACCTGTTACCCTTGGAGCCAGCTGTTGTGTAACAAACCACCTGAATCACTGTTCATGTGGAGGGCCCTTCCAACCTGAAGAATCATTCGGTTACGATGTTAGTGAGTGGAGACTCTTAAGAATCTCCTATGGGGTCCTCTAAATGCTCTGGTTTGTTATATCATGTAACAAAATCTCGTGAGAGGGCACAACGAGGAGCACCTTCCCTTTTCTCTTGTTGTATCTTGGTCTGGGACCCCTATTTTCCCTAGTTACCTCTTCTCACTTTTACCTCGCCTCAGCCCTATCTCCCGAGTTGCTCCCATCTTATTCTCTCGACTAGCTTCCTTACATCATTCTAGTTATTTAAACCGAGGTGTATATGATGCAACTTGACCCGCTAAGTTGATATTTGGCTTTGTTTCGACCATTAAGCATAGACACTTACAAGTTACCTTACTTTCCCGAGTCATTTACCTACTTAATCCCGACTCACTTCATCGGGTTACTCATCCGACTTCTTTTTGACCATTAGGCTCCCTCATCCTTCCCCGAGCTGTCTACTCGTCAACTCGGTCTATTTCTCCGGGTCAGATCTAACTAGACTAGGTCGCAAACCTTATGTTATACTCCTTTCCTCAAATTCCACTTTACCGATTGTGATTCCTTTCTCCAACTCCTAAGCCATATTATAGCAGTATCATTAGCCACCCCTTAAAATAGTCAAACGAAGCTTTGAGTTTGAATTTCTACGTGAGAAACTCCCTTTAATCTCCATTCTTTGGCCATACCCTCCTTACCCTCTCATCTTCTTACCGGTGTTATTCTACTTATCAGGCCAGGATTTTCCTTTCCTTTGCTTACTTTAAACATATTAAACATCTTATTGAGATAATGGGCCCCACTTTCCCCTTTCTTGGGGGAAGTTTAAAAGATAAAACCCTCAACCACCTCTTCATCTTACGAGAGCTTCTTCTCCTTCTGTTCCGATTCTTCTTCTTCCACCTTACGATTTTCATCAGCGACCGTCTTACACCTAAACTCTCAACACTTAGGAGTTTGCTTTCTCCAAACGAATGCCTCTCCTCAACCACAAGTAAGTTCCCTCCTTGCCTTCCCTACTATGGCTCCAAAAATCCCTAGTTCGACCCCTTGGTACAAAGATACCATCACAGGCATAGACAGTCACCATTACTTTTTTATGTTAAGGGTGTATTCATAGATACCACTATGAAATGTAGTTTTTTTTTCCGCATCTTTCTGGCCACATCGTCTCCCATCCAGCTATCATTGCTTCTTCTCTAAGCAGTTAATAAATGGCCTCTGCTTGCCTATACCCCCCCCCCCCCCATTTACTTTGAACTGCTAGATTTCTATGGACTACCTGTCAACCAATTAACCCCTAATGCCTTCTGATTGTTGACATGCACCATTGTTGTTTTTAAACACTTAGAACTCCCCATTTCTCCATTAATATTCCATTGTCTTTTCCAGTTGAAATCTTCAAAAGAAGGCATATTCTATTTTGCTAGCTTTACTATAGGCTAGTTCATCACCAATGTACCCTCCTCCAACAAAGGTAGGAGGGACTTATACTTCTTCGCCCAATTTCCTACCCCCCTTCCTCATTCCAAAACTTAGAAGATGACCCTTCCAGACTTGCCCTCATTTCAGGATTGCAGGCTTCAATGTCCTTTTTTGGAGGTCCATAAGGTGTTGAAGAAACACCATTACAATTCTAATTTTCTACTAGACACTCATATCTTGAGCCATTATGAACTATCCCCCTTCCACCTGTATGATCTGATCGTCATAGGTAGGATATTACTAACACTTAGTATATAATGTTTGCTAATTCTTATTGCTATTATCTATTGCTCTAGATAACTTGTATTGCAGATGACCTGATGCAGAGGGCGAGAAGCAGTGCAGAGAAGGCTATTGCCCAGAAGCCCTAAAAGAAATGGGCAAGGGGAAAATCCCCTATTATCCCCCCTTCGCCCCAGTCCACCTCCTCTCAAACTTAACCGACGCCGCCACCTTATCATTTCCAATTCCACAAAGGAGGACATTCAGTCCCCTGGCATTGCTTCCCCCATTCCTAAGGGGCTTCTTCCCCCATCACCTACTCCTTCACTTCCTCCTCCCTCAAGCTTGGAAACTAACCCTCCAATGCCCTCTCCTCCTTTAGCATCTCCTATGGAATTATCTCCTTCCACTTCCCGCACTCTAGATTCTGTCCCCATTGATCCTTTCCTACCTGAGGAAGAACCCTCCCTTCCCATGGGATATTCTTCCTCTGAACCGTCCTACTGCTACTCTTGGATCCATACTCAAGATCTGAGATATACAAGAAGTAAAACTCTTTAGGCAGTCGGGTGTACATGACCCTTTTAAACGCATGCGTAAGAACTTGTCAGAGGTATATTTCCTTATCCTTACTGTACTTAAGATATCCTAGTACTTGCCTCTAAAAAATTTCTTCCCCGTCCATAGGTGGTCACTAACTACAATGAGGCGACCCAATATTTAGCTGACTACCAGTCCATGATGGAAACTCGCCATAGCGCCTCCCAAGTCCATCAAAAAAATTTATCCCAACAACTAGCTGAGAGTAAACAATGGGAGGTTGCTCTAACGACTAAATTGACAACCGTGGGGCATGAAAAAGAAGAAGCCCTCAAAATAATTGACTCCCTTCAAGCTCAGTTATTACTTCAAACCGACAAGATTTAGCATGTTGACTCTCTGGCTCAAAAGCTATCAGAATGCCAGGCTCAGCTTCGAGAGATGCAGGATAGGGAATCTGAATCGGTAGTAAAACTGCTAAAGGTTCAATCAGTTATTGATATTTTGGAGGACTCTTGGGAATCAAGTCGTATACACCTAAGAGATTTCTCCTCCAAGCTATCTACCCTATCCGAGGCTATGACAGGGATAACCCAGCAATTGCAGACATTACAGTTGGAGCATACTCAAGCCTTAACCACTATGAGCCACCTTGCCATAGCGGCTGCCAAGGAAAGGGATGAGTTACAAAGGACTCTTGCTATTGAAAAGGATCGTTTAAAAGATTGAGAAGAAGAGTTGTTAGACAAATTTGGCCACAAAGGAGTGGAACTCTTCATCTTAGGTTTCAAAGGGGCCAATAAACAACATGCTGCCCATGGCCATCCCCCTCCGTGTATAGATATTAGCTATCTGAGTGTGGAGGTGATGTGAGCAAAACATATAAGGTTTTAGGAGTAGTTTTTGCTCACATCTCATTTCATTTTATGTTTATTTCATCCATATTTTACTTTATTTTGCATGCATTTCTTGTTTTTTAGTTCGGAGATATGCTCATTGTACTTTTGTGTGTAGGACAACATTATACGGAGAAAATGGCACACTTTTGGAGTGAAAAGAAGACATTTAGCAGCTAGAGCAGAATGACATGCACCCTGGCTATGTGAAAACACACGGCCTGCGCCACAGCGCCACACACGGCCTAGCCATGTGGATCCACACGGCCGTGTGGCACTATGCAATTTCAACATGAGTCGGCTATTTTCCAAGTTTTGAGGAGATTCAGGTTGATGTCTATATAAAGGAGGCTACGGCCAAACCCTAGGGGAGGCACGACGGCTGGGACGACACTCCGATGCCCTAAAAAGCTTCGAGAACTCGCTACAGGGAGGAAGAAAGCTATCAGAGATCCAAGTTCTGCACTTCAACACCGGAGAGAAGAGCCACATTGCATTGTAATTTCTGTTCTTTGCATAATATCTATTATTTATACAAATATGATCATGCTTTGTGTTTCTCCTCTTATATTTATGGAGTAGACACTTCGATTCTAGGATTAGGGAGTAGTTTGTGTGCGTAGAACATGTTATTCCAAATTAAATTTTATTCTTGAGTTTTTATTTGCAATTGGTATTAGTTTAGACCGATATCTATGTGTTTTGGTTTTCTATCTACTGTGCTAGCCAATACGAGGGGTGACAACCCTCGTATCTAAGATTTAGGAGAATTAAGGAGGAACCTAGGGGTTGGCCTCATCTCCTATAATTGTGGATAGAAGGGTGCGATAGAATTGGAAACGATTCATCATAGGGATTGATTTGGCATCCTCGTACCACCTATCCTGTCCTAATGCTAGTGGTCGACCTGAAAGGCAGAGATAGCTCCCGATAGATGCAAAGGCTCATTGGGGGAGTGTATGATGTCCCTTCGACAAGGTCATAGTTAGACATTTAGACAACACCCAATTGATAACATTTTGCGACACACAAGTGAAACCGAAATCCTAGAATTCCTTCCAAAGACTCGCAGCAAGCCTTTTCTTCTTCCGTGTGACACCGTATTGAGTTAGGACCGTCGACAACCCTCGCAATCACAACCATTAGAACTGAATTTTGAAAAATAATGTCCACTTAACAAATTGGTACTCGTATCTCAGTCCTTGTAGGACCGATAATCTTTTTATTACTTGACGACATCCATGCACTTGCGGGCGTTGAGCGCAAGCGTGCACTTCGAGTCCTCGATGGTCTTCGTCGCGAGATTTATTAGTGAAATCCCTAGAGCCAATCATGTGATGATTGTTGAATGGACTTATTGTATCATAATCCTATATATATTTATAAAGGCATTTTTTTATGGTTATTATACTTACTTGTATTGGTGTTAAATAACTAAGTATAATAGTGTCCTTGAGTAGAAGGTTCTTATCTATATCAATCGATTGGTTGAATCGATAGTGAGATGATATAGAGAATACTACTCTTAATCATTCCTAGTCAAGTATTAATATTCAGGGACAATGTTAATGTGAAGAGACTAGCATGTAGGCCAACTCGATGACTTATTCTCACAAGTCATGGATATGAGATATCAAGTTGACACATGAGTATACATTGGAGAATGTATACTGAATGACCTGCCATGAGAAAGTCTCATTGATCGTTATATGAGTGTCATATACTTTCTCATGTGACTATTAGTATGACTATTAGTCCTTGGACCTCAAGTCACCATGGTTCCCTACATAACGAGTTGTATACTTTGGCTTCGTTAAACGTCACCCGTAAATGGGTGGACTATAAAGGCGATTACTGGGTATGTAACAAATTATGCAGAGGGATGTGAGTGATGTAGATGGGATCTATCCCTCCTATATGATGGGAGTGATATCATGTTTCTTGATAGAGTGAGACCACTAAGTGCATGACCATACCCAAATGAGTCAATATGAGATATTGAGCTCAGTTGATTAGAGTGAGTCTACTTGGAGTTAAAGATATAGATTGTTCAGAGGATGACACGGTCTATGCCTCAATTGATCAATCTAGATGTCAAGGATAGAGGGACATTGTAACATATTGTGAGAGTCACAATTAGTAGTCACAAAGGTGATGTTGGATCTCAACATTCTTGTAACTTGGGTAGCAATGATGTGTTGCTAGATACTGCTCATTGCTTATGTTTCTAAATCGGTTTAGGAGCATTGACAACGTTACAAGAACCTATAGGGTCACACATAAAGGGCAATCAGATGGAGATTAGGTTCATATGATGGACCAAGAGGATTAGGTTCATGTGATGAACCAAATTGGGTTAAGAGTAATCCAAATTAGACTAATTGAGTTGGACTCAATTTGATTCAAGTGTTGAATGAGTCTAATTTAGATTTGATTCATTGAGTCAATTTAAAATAATAAATAGAACTTCATTAAATTAAATTTACTTGAATCAAAGGTTGGATTTGATCAACGATGAGAGATAAGAGGTCAAGTTTGACTTGACTTGAGAGGGAAGATGAAGGGTGAAGTTTGACTTGACCAAATGCCACTTCATGGTGACATGGCAAAGTGGCTGGCCAATGATGATGTTCCACATCATCATGGACACATCATGGTGTGCCACCTCATGAGGAAGACCAAGAGCCATGGCTTTTGGTATTACATGGATGTTTATAACCCCATCTTTAATGTGGCCGACCATAGCATTAGTGGTGAATTGATTTCATCTTCTTCCCTCTCCCTTCTTGCTCACTCCCTTTCATCCATTGTCGTGACCTCCAAGGGTGCTAGCTGTTAGTTATAGCCCTAGAACCAAACATGTGATGGTTGAATAGGGAACATTTTGTATCATATTCTATAAAGGCAAAGGATTGGTTATTATATATTTACGTCTTGCTTGTGCCAGCTAAATTAAATATATAATAATGCCCTAGAAAAGTAGGTTCTTATCTACAGCACATCAATTGGCAGAATTGATTATGAGAGGCTGTAGAGAACACTTTCCTAAATGTTCCTAGTCAAGTATTAATATGCAAGGGCAATATTAATACATAAAGACTAGCATGTAGGTCAATTGATGACTTGATCTCACAAGTCATGGATATATGATATCAAGTTGACACATGGGTATATATTAGAGAATATATACTGAACTGACCCGCCATGAGAAAGTTTCATGGATCGTCATATGAGTGTCATAAACTTTCTCATGTGACTATTGGTATGAATAGTCCTCGAACCTGAAGTCACTACGGTTCCCTACATAAGGAGTTATGTACTTTGGTATCGTCAAACGTCACCCGTAACAGGGTGGACCATAAAGGTGATTACTGGGTATATAACAAATTATGCAGAGGGATGTGAGTGATGTAGATGGGATCTATCCCTCCCATATGACGGGAGTGATATCTGTGGGCCCCTTGATTGAGTAGAACTACTAAAACGCATGACCATGCTCGAATGAGTCAATATGAGATATTGAGCTCATTTGTTTGAGTTAGTTTACTCAGGGATCAAGAAACACATAGATTGATCGAGGATGACACGGTCTATGCCTCATTGGTCAATCTGATATCAAGGATAGAAGGACACGGTCATACATTATAGTAGTCACGGAAAGGTTAGTCGGATTTTGACTTATCTCATAACTTGGGTAGCAATGATGTATTGCTAGATGCCGCTCATTGCTTGTGTATCTAAAAGAGTTTAGATCCACTGCCAACGTTATGAGAGCCTATAGGGTCACACACAAAGAGCATGATGATTAGAAGAATTAGTGCATTCTAGTTTGACTAGAATAATTTGGGAATAAGCTTAAGTACAAAAATGGTTTTTGGACTTTAAGCTTAAAGAGAATTTTAGCTTATTGATTTAATGAGATTAATTCAATATGCTAAGCTTAATTGATTTAATAAGATTAATTCAATATGTTACCTTATTGATTTAATGAGATTAATTCAATATGATAACATAAGCTTATTGAATTAATAAGATTAATTCAACATCCATGAATGCCACATAAGCATGCCACCTAAGCATGATGAGTTGGAAGGAGACAAAGGGTTTTGACCATTGGATTTCCTCCACATGTGGCCGGCCAAAACAAGGAGGATAACTCCTTGTTTAATTATCTTTCAATGCCATTGATTGCATTGAATGTGAAAGGAGATGAAAGGTTTTTCAAATCCTATAAAACACCCCATGGGGTGGCCGGCCAAAGGAGTTGAGTTGGAGCTTAAGGCTTGGTGAGAGCTTGGTGGGAGAGGCTTTTGTTGTGTGGTTTTGTGAGTGTAAGCTAGCAAGAAGAGTAGTCTTCTTCTTCCTTTCTCTTCTTCCCTACCTTCCTCTCCTTTAGGGACTTCTCTAGCAAGAAGTAAAGGAGATATCTTCTAGTTTTCTTTTGTGAGACAAGAGCTTGCTCGTGTGGATACATATAGAGGCACGGACATTTGAACGTGCTAAAAGATTCAACACATCCAAGGAAAAGCGGGATTGCAAAGGGCACGCAACAAAGGTAGAATTCTCCTATAAGATAGGCTTTCTTTTGAGAAATTTATTTTTTTGTACGAGTTTTTCTTTCGCAAGGATCACTTGGAAGGGATCCTAATTTTTCCGTTGCGCATATGCTATTTTGCATAAAGAGATCCCAATAGTGGTATCAGAGCCACTTGTGAAAGATCGTATAAAAAAATAGGTTTTCTCTATTTTATATGTGATATAGAAGTAGGATAAATTTTATTATGAGTTGATAATTGCATTAGCAATTTTTCAAACATAATAAAATATCCGATGTTTTTTAAAAGGTTAAAATTGACATGGTGCATTGTTATGGCCTAGTCCCAAAATGTTTGTTAATGTGTGTATTGTAATTCTTAATACGACCTGCGTGTCGTGCCTTTCTCCTAAAATTCTTGTTGTAAAATTAGTTTTAGACTCGAATGTAACTCGAGTATTTCTCCTTTTGTAATATACAAAATAATGATGGAGGGTCCATTGGAAGATGACGTTACAAGGAGGGAGTCAACAACACAAGACAACCAAAAGGAAGCACTTGGGAGAAGATGCTATCCCTAGGTTGACCAATCAATCTTCTCATTGGCTAGAGAAGATTGTAGAATAAGGGTCATAACCATGACACGCTTAGTATGCTAATATGTATGTGATGCATGTTAATTTAGCTTATATGTGATGTATGCTAATATGTATGTGATGCATGTTTAAGTTTATCTCTTAATAAGTCTAAACGATATGCCTACCAAAGTTTGGTACTCACTACTTCCTCGATCATTTGTTATTGGGTTTGCCAAAGCAAAGCAATGCATTTTATCTTGGAAGAGTGCGAGTGGACAATCGTGATGTCCCGCTATCAAACTTGGTTAAGACTTAATTAAGAAAGTAGAGGCATATATTAGCTTTGAACATAAGTTTTAAAAATTAGTTTTGTGTGATTTCAACATCACTTTGTCTTAGAAGTGGTCATTGCTGATATCAAAGAAGGCCTCAGGCTCGCCACACCGAAGTCGGGTTTAGGAATAAGCACTAAACTAATCTGAACTTAACCAAAGCTATTAAAGAGTTACATCAGATGTAATTGGCAAAAGATTGCCTACCTAATCATACTACGTCTTGGGCGATTAGCCAAAGCTAACTCAAGACGAATTATGATGTGGATCTTTATCCCATATAAATTTATAGCTAAATAGAAGCTAATGATGTAAGCAAAATGTGTTTGCCTACATCAATAATTAGCTCATATCAAAGCTATGAGAATTTAGTGGGAGCCTCATTTAATTAAAGGCCTAATTAAATGACTTAGGTATGATACTTAATTTTGCATTTTAATGTTGTAGATCACCATGTCATCCAACACGACACACCCCCTCAACTTGCGATTTGTCCTTGAGAAAGACAAGCTCAATGGAGCTAACTTTCTAGACTGGAATAGGAACTTGAGGATTATCCTCAAGCAAGAACGTAAATTGTATGTCCAAGAGCAGTCTATCCCTGAAACACCCACCCCTACGGCCACTCGTGCTGAAAAGGATGCTTATAAGAAGCATCAAGATGACGCATTAGATGTGTCATGTCTTATGCTTGCCACCATGAACTCTGAGCTTCAGAAGCAACATGAGAACATGGATGCCTATGATATGGTTGAGCATTTAAAACAACTATATCAAGGACAAGCTAGGCACGAGCGTTTTGAAGTGTCTAAGGCTCTTTTTGCATGCAAGATGCAAGAAGGAACACCTATAGGAACTCACGTACTTAAAATAATTGGGTACACTGAGAACCTTGAAAGACTAGGTTTTCCATTGAGCCAAGAATTGGCAACCGATGTTATCCTGCAATCGCTGTTTAAGCATATAATCAATTTCATGAATTATAACATGAATGAAATTGATAAACCTTTGCGAGATTCTCGGCATGTTAAGAATCACACAACCAATCTCAAAAGAAAGTTAGTAATGTACTAATGGTCAAGAAGGGCAAAGGTAAGCGCAAAGGCAAGGGTAAGACCAAGCCAAAGGCAAGGCCAATTCATCCACTTCAAAGGGTAAAGGTAAAGTACCTAAGGTAGGGATCGCTTCCATTGCGGTGAGATCGACCGAAGCGGAACCGCAAAGTCTACCTTGAGGAAGTAAAGAATAAAAGAAGTGGGACTTCGCTGTATACACGTTATAGAAGTTAATCTATCTATTTCTTCTACATGGGTATTAGATACCGGATGTGCATCTCACATTTGTACTAATGTGCAGGGAATGAGAAATAGTAGACTAATGGCAAAAGGCGAAGTGGACCTACGAGTAGGCAATGGCGCAAAAGTTCTGTCAAATGTCAGAGGGAACATATTCTTTGTCTTTGCCCACTTATCTTAGAACTAGAGGAGTGCTTTTATGTACCTGCATTAACAAAGAACATAATCTCTGTATCTTGTTTAGACAAGAAAAACTTCTCTTTTATAATAAAGGACAAATGTTGTTCCATTTATTTGAATGAAATGTTCTATTGTAATGCACCACTTATGAATGGTATCTATGTTCTAGATTTAGAAAACCCAATTTATAACGTAAATACCAAACGGTTCAAATCGAATAATTTGAACCAAATATATCTCTGGCACTGTCGCCTAGGTCACATAAATGAAAAACGCATATCCCAACTCCATAAAGATGGATTATTGGACTCATTTGATTTTGAATCATATGAGATATGCGAATCTTGTCTTTTAGGAAAGATGACTAAAACTCCATTTAGTGGACATGGCGAGAGAGCGACGGACTTGTTAGGACTCATACATACTAATGTATGTGGCCCTTTCAATGTCGAAGCCAGAGGAGGCTATAAATACTTTATTACTTTCACTGATGATATGAGTAGATTTGGCTACTTATATTTGAAGAGACATAAGTCGGAATCCTTTGAAAAGTTCAAAGAATTCAAGAATGAAGTACAAAACCAACTTGGTAAGCGTATTAAGCTACTTCGATCAGATCGAGGTGGTGAATACCTTAGTCAAGAATTTCGTGATCACCTGGCTGAGTGTGGGATAATATCCCAACTCACTCCACCTGGAACACCACAATGGAATGGTGTATCTGAAAGGAGAAATCGTACTCTATTAGATATGGTATGATCAATGATGAGCTAGACTGATCTACCTGCTTCCTTTTGGGGTTTAGCTCTAGAGACAGCCGCTTTCACACTTAATCGCGTCCCATCAAAAGCCGTTGAAAAGACACCATACACGTTATGGACTGGAAAGAGTCCCAAAATGTCTTTTATAAAGATTTGGGGTTGTGAAGATTATGTTAGACGTCAAGTCTCAGATAAACTAGGACCCAAATCAGATAAGTGTTATTTTGTAGGATATCCCAAGGAAACTAAGGGATATTACTTTTACAATCCCACACATGGCAAGGTGTTTGTTGCCAGAAATGCTGTCTTTCTAGAAAGAGAATTTATTTCTAGAAAAACTAGTGGGAGTAAAATTCATCTTGAAGAAATTCAGGATGAAGATAACACTAAGGCTTCGATGGAAAATGAACAGGCACCACAAAGTGTTGTGGATGAGGAAATTGTTGCCCAAAGAGTTGTGGAGCAAACACCTGTTCAAGTAGACCAACCTCTTCGTAGATCTGATAGGATCCGTCGTCAACCCGAGAGATATTCTTTTCTCTTGACTGAAAACGGTGAAGTATTGCTTGTCGATCTTGACGAGCCTACATCCTATCAAGAAGCTATGATGAGCCCAGATTCCGAGAAATGGCTAGAGGCCATGAGATCCGAAATGGAATCCATGTACACTAACCAAGTATGGACTTTGGTTGATCCACCTGAAGGGGTAAAACCTATTGGGTGTAAGTGGGTCTTTAAAGTAAAGACTGACATGGATGGTAATAAGCAAACCTATAAAGGTAGATTGGTGGCTAAAGGATTCAAACAAATTCATGGTATTGACTATGATGAAACCTTTTCACCAGTTGCGATGCTTAAATCCATTCGGATCATACTTGCTATTGCAGCCTACCACGATTATGAGATCTGGCAGATGGATGTCAAAACCGCTTTTCTGAATGGAAAGCTACTTGAGGATGTGTACATGACACAGCCTGAGGGTTTTGAAGATCCAAAGCATCCTGGAAAGGTATGCAAACTGCAAAGGTCCATTTATGGACTAAAGCAAGCCTCTCGAAGCTGGAATCTTCGATTCAATGATGCAATCAAGGAGTTTGGTTTCATCAAGAATGAAGATGAACCTTGTGTCTACAAGAGAAATAGTGGGAGCACAGTTGTATTTCTTGTCTTGTATGTAGATGACATACTTCTCATCGGAAATGATATTCCCTCACTCCAGTCTGTGAAGATGTGGTTAGGGAATTGTTTCTCGATGAAAGACTTAGGGGAAGCTGCCTATATTTTAGGCATCAAGATCTATAGAGATAGATCTAAAAGATTACTTGGCCTAAGTCAGAGTACATACATTGATAAAGTGCTAGATCATTTTGCTATGCAAAATTCCAAGAAAGGATTTCTTCCTTTATCACATGGTGTGAGTCTTTCGAAGACTCAATGTCCCTCTTCTAAGGAAGAGAGAGATTGCATGGATAAGATCCCTTATGCATCTGCTATAGGGTCTATCATGTACGCCATGCTTTGTACACGTCCTGACATCTCGTATACTTTGAGCATGACGAGTAGATACCAGTCGGATCCAGGTGAAAGTCACTGGATAGCAGTCAAAAATATTCTTAAATACTTACGAAGAACGAAAGAATATTTCCTGATATTTGGAGGCAATGAGGAGCTAACTGTAAAGGGTTACAGTGATGCAAGCTTCCAAACAGACAAGGATGACTATAGATCGCAATCGGGATACGTGTTTTGCCTGAATGGTGGAGCTGTGAGCTGGAAAAGTTCGAAGCAGGACACAGTTGTTGATTCTACAACAGAAGCCGAGTATATTGCTGCGTCTGATGCAGCAAAGGAGGCTGTTTGGCTCCGCAAGTTCATCAGTGAACTTGGGGTAGTTCCTAGCATTGCAGATCTAATAGACCTCTATTGTGACAACAATGGGGCTATTGCACAGGCTAAGGAACCTCGATCACATCAGCGGACCAAACACATACTACGGCGCTTCAATCGCATTCGAGAGATCATCGATAGAGGAGATGTGAGGATATGCAGAGTACCGACAGAAGCTAACATCGCAGATCCATTGACCAAGGCTTTGGCACAGAGGAAGCATGATGGTCACACTAGGTCACTAGGTATTAGATATCATAGTGATTGGTACTAGTGCTAGTGGGAGATTGTTAGTTATAGCCCTAGAACCAAACATGTGATGGTTGAATAGGGAACATTTTGTATCATATTCTATAAAGGCAAAGGATTGGTTATTATATATTTACGTCTTGCTTGTGCCAGCTAAATTAAATATATAATAATGCCCTAGAAAAGTAGGTTCTTATCTACATCACATCAATTGGCAGAATTGATTATGAGAGGCTGTAGAGAATACTTTCCTAAATATTTCTAGTCAAGTATTAATATGCAAGGGCAATATTAATACATAAAGACTAGCATGTAGGTCAATTGATGACTTGATCTCACAAGTCATGGATATATGATATCAAGTTGACACATGGGTATATATTAGAGAATATATCTTAATCGACCCGCCATGAGAAAGTTTCATGGATCGTCATATGAGTGTCATAAACTTTCTCATGTGACTATTGGTATGAATAGTCCTCAAACCTGAAGTCACTACGGTTCCCTACATAAGGAGTTATGTACTTTGGTATCGTCAAACGTCACCCGTAACAGGGTGGACCATAAAGGTGATTACTGGGTATATAACAAATTATGCGGAGGGATGTGAGTGATGTAGATGGGATCTATCCCTCCCATATGACGGGAGTGATATCTGTGGGCCCCTTGATTGACTAGAACTACTAAAACGCATGGCCATGCTCGAATGAGTCAATATGAGATATTGAGCTCATTTGTTTGAGTTAGTTTACTCAGGGATCAAGAAACACATAGATTGATCGAGGATGACACGGTCTATGCCTCATTGGTCAATCTGATATCAAGGATAGAAGGACACGGTCATACATTATAGTAGTCACGGAAAGGTTAATCGGATTTTGACTTATCTCGTAACTTGGGTAGCAATGATGTATTGCTAGATGCCGCTCATTGCTTGTGTATCTAAAAGAGTTTAGATCCACTGCCAACGTTATGAGAGCCTATAGGGTCACACACAAAGAGCATGATGATTAGAAGAATTAGTGCATTCTAGTTTGACTAGAATAATTTGGGAATAAGCTTAAGTACAAAATGGTTTTTGGACTTTAAGCTTAATGAGAATTTTAGCTTATTGATTTAATGAGATTAATTCAATATGCTAAGCTTAATTGATTTAATAAGATTAATTCAATATGTTACCTTATTGATTTAATGAGATTAATTCAATATGATAACATAAGCTTATTGAATTAATAAGATTAATTCAACATCCATGAATGCCACATAAGCATGCCACCTAAGCATGCCACATAAGCATGCCACCTAAGCTTGATGAGTTGGAAGGAGACAAAGGGTTTTGACCATTGGATTTCCTCCACATGTGGCCGGCCAAAACAAGGAGGATAACTCCTTGTTTAATTATCTTTCAATGCCATTGATTGCATTGAATGTGATAGGAGATGAAAGGTTTTTCAAATCCTATAAAACACCCCATGGGGTGGCCGGCCAAAGGAGTTGAGTTGGAGCTTAAGGCTTGGTGAGAGCTTGGTGGGAGAGGCTTTTGTTGTGTGGTTTTGTGAGTGTAAGCTAGCAAGAAGAGTAGTCTTCTTCTTCCTTTCTCTTCTTCCCTACCTTCCTCTCCTTTAGGGACTTCTCTAGCAAGAAGTAAATGAGAGATCTTCTAGTTTTCTTTTGTGAGACAAGAGCTTGCTCGTGTGGATACATATAGAGGCACGGACATTTGAACGTGCTAAAAGATCCAACACATCCAAGGAAAAGCGGGATTGCAAAGGGCACGCAACAAAGGTAGAATTCTCCTATAAGATAGGCTTTCTTTTGAGAAATTTATTTTTTTGTACGAGTTTTTCTTTCACAAGGATCTATTGGAAGGGATCCTAATTTTTCCGTTGCGCATATGCTATTTTGCATAAAGAGATCCCAACAGTGGTATCAGAGCCGCTTGCGAAAGATCGTATAAAAAAATAGGTTTTCTCTATTTTATATGTGATATAGAAGTAGGATAAATTTTATTTTGAGTTGATAATTGCATTAGCAATTTTTCAAACATAATAAAATATCCGATGTCTTTTAAAAGGTTAAAATTGACATGGTGCATGGTTATGGCCTAGTCCAAAAATGTTTGTGAATGTGTGTGTTGTAATTCTTAATACGACCTGCGTGTCGTGCCTTTCTTCTAAAATTCTTGTTGTAAAATTAGTTTTAGACTCGAATGTAACTTGAGTATTTCTCCTTTTGTAATATACAAAATAAAGATGGAGGGTCCATTGGAAGATGACGTTACAAGGAGGGAGTCAACAACACAAGACAACAAAAAGGAAGCACTTGGGAGAAGATGCTATCCCTAGGTTGACCAATCAATCTTCTCATTGGCTTGAGAAGATTGTAGAATAAGGGCCATAACCATGACACGCTTAGTATGCTAATATGTATGTGATGCATGTTAATTTAGCTTATATGTGATGTATGCTAATATGTATGTGATGCATGTTTAAGTTTATCTCTTAATAAGTCTAAACGATATGCCTACCAAAGTTTGGTACTCACTACTTCCTCGATCATTTGTTATTGGGTTTGCCAAAGCAAAGCAATGCATTTTATCTTGGAAGAGTGCGAGTGGACAATCGTGATGTCCCGCTATCAAACTTGGTTAAGACTTAATTAAGAAAGTAGAGGCATATATTAGCTTTGAACATAAGTTTTAAAAATTAGTTTTGTGTGATTTCCGAACATCAGCTTTGTCTTAGAAGTGGTCGTTGCTCCGATATCAAAGAAGGCCTCTGTGCCTCGCCACAGCCTGGAAGCTGGTTTAGGAATAAGCACTAAACTAATCTAAACTTAACCAAAGCAATTAAAGAGTTACATCAGATGTAATTGGCAAAAGATTGCCTACATAATCATACTACGTCTTGGGCGATTAGCCAAAGCTAACTCAAGACGAATTAAGATGTGGATCTTTATCCCATATAAATTTATAGCTAAATAGAAGCCAATGATGTAAGCAAAATGTGTTTGCCTACATCAATAATTAGCTCATATCAAAGCTATGAGAATTTAGTGGGAGCCTCATTTAATTAAAGGCCTAATTAAATGACTTAGTTATGATACTTAATTTTGCATTTTAATGTTGTAGATCACCATGTCATCTAACACGACACACCCCCTCAACTTGCGATCTGTCCTTGAGAAAGACAAGCTCAATGGAGCTAACTTTCTAGACTGGTATAGGAACTTGAGGATTATCCTCAAGCAAGAACGTAAACTGTATGTCCTAGAGCAGTCTATCCCTGAAACACCCGCCCCTGCGGCCACTCATGCTGAAAAGGATGCTTATAAGAAGCATCAAGATGACGCATTAGATGTGTCATGTCTTATGCTTGCCACCATGAACTCTGAGCTTCAGAAGCAACATGAGAACATGGATGCCTATGATATGGTTGAGCATTTAAAACAACTATATCAAGGACAAGCTAGGCACGAGCGTTTTGAAGTGTCTAAGGCTCTTTTTGCATGCAAGATGCAAGAAGGAACACCAGTAGGAACTAACGTACTTAAAATGATTGGGTACGTTAAGAACCTTGAAAGACTAGGTTTTCCATTGAGCCAAGAATTGGCAACCGATGTTATCCTGCAATCGTTGCCGGAAGCATATAATAAATTCTTCATGAATTATAACATGAATGAAATTGATAAACCTTTGCCTGAGATTCTCAACATGTTAAGAACTGCTGAACCAAATCTCAAAAAGAAAGTTAGTAATGTACTAATGGTCAAGAAGGGCAAAGGTAAGCGCAAAGGCAAGGGTAAGACCCAAGCCAAAGGCAAGGGTAAGACCCAAGCCAAAGGCAAGGCCAATTCATCCACTTCAAAGGGTAAAGGTAAAGTACCTAAGGAAGGGGACTGTTTCCATTGCGGTGAGACTGGACACTGGAAGCGGAACTGCAAAGTCTACCTTGAGGAAGTAAAGAATAAAAGAAGTGGGACTTCTGCCTTAGGTATACACGTTATAGAAGTTAATCTATCTATTTCTTCTACATGGGTATTAGATACCGGATTTGCATCTCACATTTGTACTAATGTGCAGGGAATGAGAAATAGTAGACTAATGGCAAAAGGCGAAGTGGACCTACGAGTAGGCAATGGCGCAAAAGTTGCTGCTGTAGCTGTAGGAACATATTCTTTGTCTTTGCCCACTGGGCTTATCTTAGAACTAGAGGAGTGCTTTTATGTACCTGCATTAACAAAGAACATAATCTCTGTATCTTGTTTAGACAAGAAAAACTTCTCCTTTATAATAAAGGAAAATGTTGTTCCATTTATTTGAATGAAATGTTCTATTGTAATGCACCACTTATGAATGGTCTCTATGTTCTAGATTTAGAAAACCCAATTTATAACGTAAATACCAAACGGTTCAAATCGAATAATTTGAACCAAACATATCTCTGGCACTGTCGCCTAGGTCACATAAATGAAAAATGCATATCCCAACTCCATAAAGATGGATTATTGGACTCATTTGATTTTGAATCATATGAGATATACGAATCTTGTCTTTTAGGAAAGATGACTAAAACTCCATTTAGTGGACATGGCGAGAGAGCGACGGACTTGTTAGGACTCATACATACTGATGTATGTGGCCCTTTCAATGTCGAAGCCAGAGGAGGCTATAAATACTTTATTACTTTCACTGATGATATGAGTAGATTTTGCTACTTATATTTGATGAGACATAAGTCAGAATCCTTTGAAAAGTTCAAAGAATTCAAGAATGAAGTACAAAACCAACTTGGTAAGCATATTAAGCTACTTCGATCAGATCGAGGTGGTGAATACCTTAGTCAAGAATTTCGTGATCACCTGGCTGAGTGTGGGATAATATCCAAACTCACTCCACCTGGAACACCACAATGGAATGGTGTATCTGAAAGGAGAAATCGTACTCTATTAGATATGGTACGATCAATGATGAGCTAGACTGAACTACCTACTTCCTTTTGGGGTTTTGCTCTAGAGACAGCCGCTTTCACACTTAATCGCGTCCCATCAAAAGCCGTAGAAAAGACACCATACACGTTATGGACTGGAAAGAGTCCCAAAATGTCTTTTATAAAGATTTGCGGTTGTGAAGATTATGTTAGACGTCAAGTCTCAGATAAACTAGGACCCAAATCAGATAAGTGTTATTTTGTAGGATATCCCAAGGAAACTAAGGGATATTACTTTTACAATCCCACACATGGCAAGGTGTTTGTTGCCAGAAATGCTGTCTTTCTAGAAAGAGAATTTATTTCTAGAAAAACTAGTGGGAGTAAAATTTATCTTGAAGAAATTTAGGATGAAGATAACACTAAGGCTTCGATAGAAAATGAACAGGCACCACAAAGTGTTGTGGATGAGGAAATTGTTGCCCAAAGAGTTGTGGAGCAAACACCTGTTCAAGTAGACCAACCTCTTCATAGATCTGATAGGATCCGTCGTCAACCCGAGAGATATTCTTTTCTCTTGACTGAAAATGGTGAAGTATTGCTTGTCGAACTTGACGAGCCTACATCCTATCAAGAAGCTATGATGAGCCCAGATTCCGAGAAATGGCTAGAGGCCATGAGATCCGAAATGGAATCCATGTACACTAACCAAGTATGGACTTTTGTTGATCCACCTGAAGGGGTAAAACCTATTTGGTGTAAGTGGGTCTTTAAAGTAAAGACTGACATGGATGGTAATAAGCATACCTATAAAGGTAGATTGGTGGCTAAAGGATTCAAACAAATTCATGGTATTGACTATGATGAAACCTTTTCACCGATGATGCTTAAATCCATTCGGATCATATTGCAGTCTACCACGATTATGAGATCTGGCAGATGGATGTCAAAACCGCTTTTCTGAATGGAAAGCTACTCGAGGATGTGTACATGACACAGCCTGAGGGTTTTGAAGATCCAAAGCATCCTGGAAAGGTATGCAAACTGCAAAGGTCCATTTATGGACTAAAACAAGCCTCTCGAAGCTGGAATCTTCGATTCGATGATGCAATCAAGGAGTTTTGGTTTCATCAAGAATGAAGATGAACCTTGTGTCTAAAAGAGAAATAGTGGGAGCACAGTTGTATTTCTTGTCTTGTATGTAGATGACATACTTCTCATCGGAAATGATATTCCCTCACTCCAGTCTGTGAAGATGTGGTTAGGGAATTGTTTCTCGATGAAAGACTTAGGTGAAGCTGCCTATATTTTAGGCATCAAGATCTATAAAGATAGATCTAAAAGATTACTTGGCCTATGTCAGAGTACATACATTGATAAAGTGCTAGATCGTTTTGCTATGCAAAATTCCAAGAAAGGATTTCTGCCTTTATCACATGGTGTGAGTCTTTCGAAGACTCAATGTCCCTCTTCTAAGGAGGAGAGAGATCGCATGGATAAGATCCCTTATGCATCTGCTATAGGGTCTATCATGTACGCCATGCTTTGTACTCGTCCTGACGTCTCGTATGCTTTGAGCATGACGAGTAGATACCAGTCGGATCCAGGTGAAAGTCACTGGATAGCAGTCAAAAATACTCTTAAATACTTACGAAGAATGAAAGAATATTTCCTGATATTTGGAGGCAATGAGGATCTAACTGTAAAGGGTTACAGTGATGCAAGCTTCCAAACAGACAAGGATGACTATAGATCGCAATCGAGATAGGTGTTTTGCCTGAATGGTGGAGCTGTGAGCTGGAAAAGTTCGAAGCAGGACACAGTTGTTGATTCTACAACAGAAGCCGAGTATATTGCTGCGTCTGATGCAGGAAAGGAGGCTGTTTAGCTCCGCAAGTTCATCAGTGAACTTGGGGTAGTTCCTAGCATTGCAGATCCAATAGACCTCTATTGTGAACAACAATGGGGCTATTGCCCTGGCTAAGGAACCTCGATCACATCAGCGGACCAAACACATACTGCAGCGCTTCCATCGCATTCGAGAGATCATCGATAAAGGAGATGTGAGGATATGAAGAGTACCGACAGAAGCTAACATCGCAGATCCATTGACCAAGGCTTTGGCACAGAGGAAGCATGATGGTCACACTAGGTCACTAGGTATTAGATATCATAGTGATTGGTACAAGTGCTAGTGGGAGATTGTTAGTTATAGCCCTAGAACCAAACATGTGATGGTTGAATAGGGAACATTTTGTATCATATTCTATAAAGGCAAAGGATTGGTTATTATATATTTATGTCTTGCTTGTGCCAGCTAAATTAAATATATAATAATGCCCTAGAAAAGTAGGTTCTTATCTACAGCACATCAATTGGTAGAATTGATTATGAGAGGCTGTAGAGAACACTTTCCTAAATGTTCCTAGTCAAGTATTAATATGCAAGGGCAATATTAATACATAAAGACTAGCATGTAGGTCAATTGATGACTTGATCTCACAAGTCATGGATATATGATATCAAGTTGACACATGGGTATATATTAGAGAATATATACTTAACTGACCCGCCATGAGAAAGTTTCATGGATCGTCATATGAGTGTCATAAACTTTCTCATGTGACTATTGGTATGAATAGTCCTCAAACCTGAAGTCACTACGGTTCCCTACATAAGGAGTTATGTACTTTGGTATCGTCAAACGTCACCCGTAACAGGGTGGGCCATAAAGGTGATTACTGGGTATATAACAAATTATGCGGAGGGATGTGAGTGATGTAGATGAGATCTATCCCTCCTATATGACGGGAGTGATATCTGTGGGCCCCTTGATTGACTAGAACTACTAAAACGCATGGCCATGCTCGAATGAGTCAATATGAGATATTGAGCTCATTTGTTTGAGTTAGTTTACTCAGGGATCAAGAAACACATAGATTGATCGAGGATGACACGGTCTATGCCTCATTGGTCAATCTGATATCAAGGATAGAAGGACACGGTCATACATTATAGTAGTCACGGAAAGGTTAGTCGGATTTTGACTTATCTCGTAACTTGGGTAGCAATGATGTATTGCTAGATGCCGCTCATTGCTTGTGTATCTAAAAGAGTTTAGATCCACTGCCAACGTTATGAGAGCCTATAGGGTCACACACAAAGAGCATGATGATTAGAAGAATTAGTGCATTCTAGTTTGACTAGAATAATTTGGGAATAAGCTTAAGTACAAAATGGTTTTTGGACTTTAAGCTTAATGAGAATTTTAGCTTATTGATTTAATGAGATTAATTCGATATGCTAAGCTTAATTGATTTAATAAGATTAATTCAATATGTTACCTTATTGATTTAATGAGATTAATTCAATATGATAACATAAGCTTATTGAATTAATAAGATTAATTCAACATCCATGAATGCCACATAAACATGCCACATAAGCATGCCACCTAAGCTTGATGAGTTGGAAGGAGACAAAGGGTTTTGACCATTGGATTTCCTCCACATGTGGCCGGCCAAAACAAGGAGGATAACTCCTTGTTTAATTATCTTTCAATGCCATTGATTGCATTGAATGTGATAGGAGATGAAAGGTTTTTCAAATCCTATAAAACACCCCATGGGGTGGCCGGCCAAAGGAGTTGAGTTGGAGCTTAAGGCTTGGTGATAGCTTGGTGGGAGAGGCTTTTGTTGTGTGGTTTTGTGAGTGTAAGCTAGCAAGAAGAGTAGTCTTCTTCTTCCTTTCTCTTCTTCCCTACCTTCCTCTCCTTTAGGGACTTCTCTAGCAAGAAGTAAAGGAGAGATCTTCTAGTTTTCTTTTGTGAGACAAGAGCTTGCTCGTGTGGATACATATAGAGGCACGGACATTTGAACGTGCTAAAAGATCCAACACATCAAAGGAAAAGCGGGATTGCAAATGGCACGCAACAAAGGTAGAATTCTCCTATAAGATAGGCTTTCTTTTGAGAAATTTATTTTTTTGTACGAGTTTTTCTTTCGCAAGGATCACTTGGAAGGGATCCTAATTTTTCCGTTGCGCATATGCTATTTTGCATAAAGAGATCCCAACAGTGGTATCAGAGCCACTTGCAAAAGATCGTATAAAAAAATAGGTTTTCTCTATTTTATATGTGATATAGAAGTAGGATAAATTTTATTATGAGTTGATAATTGCATTAGAAATTTTTCAAACATAATAAAATATCCGATGTCTTTTAAAAGGTTAAAATTGACATGGTGCATGGTTATGGCCTAGTCCCAAAATGTTTGTGAATGTGTGTGTTGTAATTCTTAATACGACCTGCGTGTCATGCCTTTCTCCTAAAATTCTTGTTGTAAAATTAGTTTTAGACTCGAATGTAACTTGAGTATTTCTCCTTTTGTAATATACAAAATAAAGATGGAGGGTCCATTGGAAGATGACGTTACAAGGAGGGAGTCAACAACACAAGACAACCAAAAGGAAGCACTTGGGAGAAGATGCTATCCCTAGGTTGACCAATCAATCTTTTCATTGAGAAGATTGTAGAATAAGGGCCATAACCATGACACGCTTAGTATGCTAATATGTATGTGATGCATGTTAATTTAGCTTATATGTGATGTATGCTAATATGTATGTGATGCATGTTTAAGTTTATCTCTTAGTAAGTCTAAACGATATGCCTACCAAAGTTTGGTACTCACTACTTCCTCGATCATTTGTTATTGGGTTTGCCAAAGCAAAGCAATGCATTTTATCTTGGAAGAGTGCGAGTGGACAATCGTGATGTCCCGCTATCAAACTTGGTTAAGACTTAATTAAGAAAGTAGAGGCATATATTAGCTTTGAACATAAGTTTTAAAAATTAGTTTTGTGTGATTTCCGAACATCAGCTTTGTCTTAGAAGTGGTCGATGTTCGATATCAAAGAAGGCCTCGCGCCTTGCCACTGAAGCTGGTTTAGGAATAAGCACTAAACTAATCTAAACTTAACCAAAGCTATTAAAGAGTTACATCAGATGTAATTGGCAAAAGATTGCCTACCTAATCATACTACGTCATGGGCGATTAGCCAAAGCTAACTCAAGATGAATTATGATGTGGATCTTTATCCCATATAAATTTATAGCTAAATAGAAGCTAATGATGTAAGCAAAATGTGTTTGCCTACATCAATAATTAGCTCATATCAAAGCTATGAGAATTTAGTGGGAGCCTCATTTAATTAAAAGCCTAATTAAATGACCTAGGTATGATACTTAATTTTGCATTTTAATGTTGTAGATCACCATGTCATCTAACACGACACACCCCCTCAACTTGCGATCTGTCCTTGAGAAAGACAAGCTCAATGGAGCTAACTTTCTAGACTGGTATAAAAACTTGAGGATTATCCTCATGCAAGAACGTAAACTGTATGTCCTAGAGCAGCTATCCTCAAACACCCGCCCGCGGCCACTCGTAAAAGGATGCTTATAAGAAGCATCAAGATGACGATTAGATGTGTCATGTCTTATGCTTGCCACCATGAACTCGAGCTTGGAAGCAACATGAGAACATGGATGCCTATGATATGGTTGAGCATTTAAAACAACTATATCAAGGACAAGCACGAGCATTTTGAAGTGTCTAAGGCTCTTTTGCATGCAAGATGCAAGAAGGAACACTGTAGGAACTCACGACTTAAAATGATTGGATGCGTTGAGAACCTTGAAAGACTAGGTTTTCCATCGAGCCAAGAATTGGCAAATCGATGTTATCCTCGCAATCGCTGTTAAGCATATAATCAATTCGTCATGAATTATAACATGAATGAAATTGATAAACCTTTGCTCGAGATTCTCAAAGATGTTAAGAATCGAACCAAATCTCAAGAAGAAAGTTAGTAATGTACTAATGGTCAAGAAGGGCAAAGGTAAGCGCAAAGGCAAGGGTAAGACCCAAGCCAAAGGCAAGGCCAATTCATCCACTTCAAAGGGTAAAGGTAAAGTACCTAAGGAAGGGGACTGTTTCCATTGGTGAGATCGACACCGGAAGCGAATCGCAAAGTCTACCTTGAGGAAGTAAAGAATAAAAGAAGTGGGACTTCGCCTGTATACACGTTATAGAAGTTAATCTATCTATTTCTTCTACATGGGTATTAGATACCGGATGTGCATCTCACATTTGTACTAATGTGCAGGGAATGAGAAATAGTAGACTAATGGCAAAAGGCGAAGTGGACCTACGAGTAGGCATTGGCGCAAAAGTTGCTGCTGTAGCTGTAGGAACATATTCTTTGTCTTTGCCCACTGGGCTTATCTTAGAACTAGAGGAGTGCTTTTATGTACCTGCATTAACAAAGAACATAATCTCTGTATCTTGTTTAGACAAGAAAAACTTCTCTTTTATAATAAAGGACAAATGTTGTTCCATTTATTTGAATGAAATGTTCTATTGCAATGCACCCCTTATGAATGGTATCTATGTTCTAGATTTAGAAAACCCAATTTATAACGTAAATACCAAACGGTTCAAATCGAATAATTTGAACCAAACATATCTCTAGCACTGTCGCCTATGTCACATAAATGAAAAACGCATATCCCAACTCCATAAAGATGGATTATTGGACTCATTTGATTTTGAATCATATGAGATATGCGAATCTTGTCTTTTAGGAAAGATGACTAAAACTCCATTTAGTGGACATGGCGAGAGAGCGACGGACTTGTTAGGACTCATACATACTGATGTATGTGGCCTTTCGATGTCGAAGCCAGAGGAGGCTATAAATAGTTTATTACTTTCACTGATGATATGAGTACATTTGGCTACTTATATTTGATGAGACATAAGTCAGAATCCTTTGAAAAGTTCAAAGAATTCAAGAATGAAGTACAAAACCAACTTGGTAAGCGTATTAAGCTACTTCGATCAGATCGAGGTGGTGAATACCTTAGTCAAGAATTTCGTGATCACCTGGCTGAGTGTGGGATAATATCCCAACTCACTCCACCTGGAACACCACAATGGAATGGTGTATCTGAAAGGAGAAATCGTGACTTATTAGATATGGTACGATCAATGATGAGCTAGACTGATCTACCTACTTCCTTTTGGGGTTTAGCTCTAGAGACAGCCGCTTTCACACTTAATCGCGTCCCATCAAAAGCCGTAGAAAAGACACCATACACGTTATGGACTGGAAAGAGTCCCAAAATGTCTTTTATAAAGATTTGGGGATGTGAAGATTATGTTAGACGTCAAGTCTCAGATAAACTAGGACCCAAATCAGATAAGTGTTATTTTGTAGGATATCCCAAGGAAACTAAGGATATTACTTTACAATCCCACACATGGCAAGGTGTTTGTTGCCGTAAATGCTTGTCTTTCTAGAAAGAGAATTTATTTCTAGAAAACTAGTGGGAGTAAAATTCATCTTGAAGAAATTCAAGATGAAGATAACACTAAGGCTTCATGGAAAATGAGCACCACAAAGTATTGTGGATGAGGAAATTGTTGCCCAAAGAGTTGTGGAGCAAACACTGCTCAAGTAGACCAACCTCTTCAGAGATCCGAGTAGGATCCGCTGCCAACCCGAGAGATATTCTTTTCTCTTGACCGACAACGGTGAAGTATTGCTTGTCGATCTCGACGAGCCTACATCCTATCAAGAAGCTATGATGAGCCCAGATTCGAGAAATGGCTAGAGGCCATGAGATCCAAATGGAATCCATGTACACTAACCAAGTATGGACTTTGGTTGATCCACCAAGGGGTAAAACCCATTGGTGTAAGTGGTCTTTAAAGTAAAGACTGACATGGATGGTAATAAGCATACCTATAAAGGTAGATCGGTGGCTAAAGGATTCAAACAAATTCATGGTATTGACTATGATGAAACCTTTTCACCATGATGCTTAAATCCATTCGATCATACTTGCTATTGCGCTACCACGATTATGAGATCCGCGATGGATGTCAAAACCGCTTTTACAATGGAAAGCTACTCGAGGATGTGTACATGACATAGCCGAGGGTTTTGAAGATCAAAAGCATCTGAAAGGTATGCAACCATTTATGGACTAAAGCAAGCCTCTCGAAGGAATCTTGATTCGATGATGCAATCAAGGAGTTTGGTTTCATCAAGAATGAAGATGAACCTTGTGTCTACAAGAGAAATAGTAGAACACAGTTGTATTTCTTGTCTTGTATGTAGATGACATACTTCTCATCGGAAATGATATTCCCTCACTCCCGGTCTGTGAAGATGTGGATAGGGAATTGTTTCTCGATGAAAGACTTAGGAGAAGCAGCCTATATTCTAGGCATCAAGATCTATATAGATAGATCTAAAAGATTACTTGGCCTAAGTCAGAGTACATACATAGATAAAGTGCTAGATCGTTTTGCTATGCAAAAATCTAAGAAATGGTTTCTGCCTTTATCACATGGTCTGAGTCTTTCGAAGACTCAATGTCCCTCTTCTAAGCAGGACAGAGATAGCATGGATAACATCACTTATGCATCTGCTATAGGGTCTATCATGTACGCCATGCGTACTTTGTACTCGTCACGGCGTCTCGTATGCTTTGAGCATGCGAGTAGATACGATCGGATCGGTGAAAGTCAGCGGATAGCGATCAAAAATATTCTTAAATACTTACGAAGAAGCGAAAGAATATTTCACGATATTTGGAAGGCAATGAGGAGCTAAGCTGTAAAGGGTTACGGTGATGCAAGCTTCCAAACAGACAAGGATGACTATAGATCGCAATCGGGGTACGTGTTTTGCCTGAATGGTGGAGCTGTGAGCTGGAAGAGTTCGAAGCAGGACACAGTTGCTGATTCTACAACAGAAGCCGAGTATATTGCAGCATCTGATGCAGCAAAGGAGGCTGTTTGGCTCCGCAAGTTCATCAGTGAACTTGGGGTAGTTCCTAGCATTGCAGATCCAATAGACCTCTATTGTGACAACAATGGGGCTATTGCACAGGCTAAGGAACCTCGATCACATCAGCGGACCAAACACATACTGCGGCGCTTCCATCTCATTCGAGAGATCATCGATAGAGGAGATGTGAGGATATGCAGAGTACCGACAGAAGCTAACATCGCAGATCCATTGACCAAGGCTTTGGCACAGAGGAAGCATGATGGTCATACTAGGTCACTAGGTATTAGATATCATAGTGATTGGTACTAGTGCTAGTGGGAGATTGTTAGTTAAAGCCCTAGAACCAATCATGTGATGGTTGAATAGGGAACATTTTGTATCATATTCTATAAAGGCAAAGGATTGGTTATTATATATTTACGTCTTGCTTGTGCCTAAATTAAATATATAATAATGCCCTAGAAAAGTAGGTTCTTATCTCTGACACATCAATTGGCGAATTGATTATGAGGAAAGGTAGAGAACACTTTCTAAATGTTCTAGTCAAGTATTAATATGCAAGGGCAATATTAATACATAAAGACTAGCATGTAGGTCAATTGATGACTTGATCTCACAAGTCATGGATATATGATATCAAGTTGACACATGGGTATATATTAGAGAATATATCTTGGACCCGCCATGAGAAAGTTTCATGGATCGTATATGAGTGTCATAAACTTTCTCATGTGACTATTGGTATGAATAGTCCTCAAACACGAAGTCACTACGGTTCCCTACATAAGGAGTTATGTACTTTGGTATCGTCAAGCGTCACCCGTAGCGGTGGACCATAAAGGTGATTCTTGGGTATATAACAAATTATGCGGAGGATATGAGTGATGTAGATGGGATCTATCCCTCCCATATGGCGGAGTGATATCGTGGGCCCCTTGATTGAGTAGAACTACTAAAGCGCATGGCCATGCTCGAATGAGTCAATATGAGATATTGAGCTCATTTGTTTGAGTTAGTTTACTCGGGGATCAAGAAACACATAGATTGATCGAGGATGACACGGTCTATGCCTCATTGGTCAATCGATATCAAGGATAGAAGGACACGGTCATACATTATAGTAGTCACGGAAAGGTTAGTCGGATCTTGACTTATCTCGTAACTTGGGTAGCAATGATGTATTGTTAGATCGCTCATTGCTTGTGTATCTAAAGAGTTTAGATCCACTTGCCAACGCGTTATGAGAGCCTATAGTCACACACAAAGAGCATGATGATTAGAAGAATTAGTGCATTCTAGTTTGACTAGAATAATTTGGGAATAAGCTTAAGTACAAAATGGTTTTTGGACTTTAAGCTTAATGAGAATTTTAGCTTATTGATTTAATGAGATTAATTCAATATGCTAAGCTTAATTGATTTAATAAGATTAATTCAATATGTTACCTTATTGATTTAATGAGATTAATTCAATATGATAACAAAAGCTTATTGAATTAATAAGATTAATTCAACATCCATGAATGCCACATAAGCATGCCACATAAGCATGCCACCTAAGCTTGATGAGTTGGAAGGAGACAAAGGGTTTTGACCATTGGATTTCCTCCACATGTGGCCGGCCAAAACAAGGAGGATAACTCCTTGTTTAATTATCTTTCAATGCCATTGATTGCATTGAATGTGATAGGAGATGAAATGTTTTTCAAATCCTATAAAACACCCCATGGGGTGGCCGGCCAAAGGAGTTGAGTTGGAGCTTAAGGCTTGGTGAGAGCTTGGTGGGAGAGGCTTTTGTTGTGTGGTTTTGTGAGTGTAAGCTAGCAAGAAGAGTAGTCTTCTTCTTCCTTTCTCTTCTTCCCTACCTTCCTCTCCTTTAGGGACTTCACTAGCAAGAAGTAAAAGAGAGATCTTCTAGTTTTCTTTTGTGAGACAAGAGCTTGCTCGTGTGGATACATATAGAGGCACGGACATTTGAACGTGCTAAAAGATCCAACACATCCAAGGAAAAGCGGGATTGCAAAGGGCACGCAACAAAGGTAGAATTCTCCTATAAGATAGGCTTTCTTTTGAGAAATTTATTTTTTTGTACGAGTTTTTCTTTCGCAAGGATCACTTGGAAGGGATCCTAATTTTTCCGTTGCGCATATCCTATTTTGCATAAAGAGATCCCAACAGTGGTATCAGAGCCACTTGCGAAAGATCGTATAAAAAAATAGGTTTTCTCTATTTTATATGTGATATAGAAGTAGGATAAATTTTATTATGAGTTGATAATTGCATTAGCAATTTTTCAAACATAATAAAATATCCGATGTCTTTTAAAAGGTTAAAATTGACATGGTGCATGGTTATGGCCTAGTCCCAAAATGTTTGTGAATGTGTGTGTTGTAATTCTTAATACGACCTGCGTGTCGTGCCTTTCTCTTAAAATTCTTGTTGTAAAATTAGTTTTAGACTCGAATGTAACTTGAGTATTTCTCCTTTTGTAATATACAAAATAAAGATGGAGGGTCCATTGGAAGATGACGTTACAAGGAGGGAGTCAACAACACAAGACAACCAAAAGGAAGCACTTGGGAGAAGATGCTATCCCTAGGTTGACCAATCAATCTTCTCATTGGCTTGAGAAGATTGTAGAATAAGGGCCATAACCATGACACGCTTAGTATGCTAATATGTATGTGATGCATGTTAATTTAGCTTATATGTGATGTATGCTAATATGTATGTGATGCATGTTTAAGTTTATCTCTTAATAAGTCTAAACGATATGCCTACCAAAGTTTGGTACTCACTACTTCCTGTTGAGAGTATGGGGAATACAATCAAAGTCCCACATTGGTAAGACATGGAAAAGATCATGTGCTTATAAGAAAAAAGATATCTCCATTGGCATGAGGCCTTTTGGGTAAAGCCCAAAAATAAAACCATGAGGGCTTAGACCCAAAGTGGACAATATCATGCCATTGTGGAGATATGTGGAGCTTATAAGCACTAACAATTGGTATCAGAGCCATGGTCCATGTCAAGCCATGAACCTCGAACGAAGGAAGTTGAGCTCCCACGTCCGGATCAAGAGAACCAGACATCAGGAAGGAAGTCTAGTTGGGTCGGGGGGACCGAACAACTGGCAGGAAGTCCTGGTGGGTTGAAGATCGGACATCAAGCAGAGAAAATCCTTCGAGGAGGGATAGGCTTGAGGGGGGGCCCAATGTGGTCCTTCGTTTGAGGGGGGGATTGTTGAGAGTATGGGGAATACAATCAAAGTCCCACATTGGTAAGACATGGAAAAGATCATGTGCTTATAAGAAAAAAGATATCTCCATTGGCATGAGGCCTTTTGGGTAAAGCCCAAAAATAAAACCATGAGGGCTTAGACCCAAAGTGGACAATATCATGCCATTGTGGAGATATGTGGAGCTTATAAGCACTAACACTTCCTCGATCATTTGTTATTGGGTTTGCCAAAGCAAAGCAATGCATTTTATCTTGGAAGAGTGCGAGTGGAAAATCGTGATGTCCCGCTATCAAACTTGGTTAAGACTTAATTAAGAAAGTAGAGGCATATATTAGCTTTGAACATAAGTTTTAAAAATTAGTTTTGTGTGATTTCCGAACATCAGCTTTGTCTTAGAAGTGGTCGTTGCTTCGATATCAAAGAAGGCCTCTGTGCCTCGCCACAGCCTGGAAGCTGGTTTAGGAATAAGCACTAAACTAATCTAAACTTAACCAAAGCTATTAAAGAGTTACATCAGATGTAATTGGCAAAAGATTGCCTACCTAATCATACTACGTCTTGGGCGATTAGCCAAAGCTAACTCAAGACGAATTATGATGTGGATCTGTATCCCATATAAATTTATAGCTAAATAGAAGCTAATGATGTAAGCAAAATGTGTTTGCCTACATCAATAATTAGCTCATATCAAAGCTATGAGAATTTAGTGGGAGCCTCATTTAATTAAAGGCCTAATTAAATGACCTAGGTATGATACTTAATTTTGCATTTTAATGTTGTAGATCACCATGTCATCTAACACGACACACCCCCTCAACTTGCGATCTGTCCTTGAGAAAGACAAGCTCAATGGAGCTAACTTTCTAGACTGGTATAAAAACATGAGGATTATCCTCAAGCAAGAACGTAAACTGTATGTCCTAGAGCAGTCTATCCCTGAAACACCCGCCCCTGCGGCCACTCGTGCTGAAAAGGATACTTATAAGAAGCATCAAGATGATGCATTAGATGTGTCATGTCTTATGCTTGCCACCATGAACTCTGAGCTTCAGAAGCAACATGAGAACATGGATGCCTATGATATGGTTGAGCATTTAAAACAACTATATCAAGGACAAGCTAGGCACGAGCGTTTTGAAGTGTCTATGGCTCTTTTTGCATGCAAGATGCAAGAAGGAACACCTGTAGGAACTCACGTACTTAAAATGATTGGGTACATTGAGAACCTTGAAAGACTAGGTTTTTCATTGAGCCAAGAATTGGCAACCGATGTTATCCTGCAATCGTTGCCGGAAGCATATAATCAATTCGTCATGAATTATAACATGAATGAAATTGATAAACCTTTGCCTGAGATTCTCAGCATGTTAAGAACTGCTGAACCGAATCTCAAAAAGAAAGTTAGTAATGTACTAATGGTCAAGAAGGGCAAAGGTAAGCGCAAAGGCAAGGGTAAGACCCAAGCCAAAGGCAAGGGTAAGACCCAAGCCAAAGGCAAGGCCAATTCATCCACTTCAAAGGGTAAAGGTAAAGTACCTAAGGAAGGGGACTGTTTCCATTCGTGAGATCTGGACCGGAAGCAGTATCGCAAAGTCTACCTTGAGGAAGTAAAGAATAAAAGAAGTGGGACTTCTGCCTCAGGTATACACGTTATAGAAGTTAATATATCTATTTATTCTACATGGGTATTAGATACCGGATGTGCATCTCACATTTGTACTAATGTGCAGGGAATGAGAAATAGTAGACTAATGGCAAAAGGCGAAGTGGACCTACGAGTAGGCAATGGCGCAAAAGTTACTGCTGTAGCTGTAGGAACATATTCTTTGTCTTTGCCCACTGGGCTTATCTTAGAACTAGAGGAGTGCTTTTATGTACCTGCATTAACAAAGAACATAATCTTTGTATCTTGTTTAGACAAGAAAAACTTCTCTTTTATAATAAAGGACAAATGTTGTTCCATTTATTTGAATGAAATGTTCAATTGTAATGCACCCCTTATGAATGGTATCTATGTTCTAGATTTAGAAAACCCAATTTATAACGTAAATACCAAAGGGTTCAAATCGAATAATTTGAACCAAACATATCTCTGGCACTGTCGCCTAGGTCACATAAATGAAAAACGCATATCCCAACTCCATAAAGATGGATTATTGGACTCATTTGATTTTGAATCATATGAGATATGCGAATCTTGTCATTTAGGAAAGATGACTAAAACTCCATTTAGTGGACATGGCGAGAGAGCGATGGACTTGTTAGGACTCATACATACTGATGTATGTGGCCTTTCAATGTCGAAGCCAGAGGAGGCTATAAATACTTTATTACTATCACTGATGATATGAGTAGATTTGGCTACTTATATTTGATGAGACATAAGTCAGAATCCTTTGAAAAGTTCAAAGAATTCAAGAATGAAGTACAAAACCAACTTGGTAAGCGTATTAAGCTACTTCGATCAGATCGAGGTGGTGAATACCTTAGTCAAGAATTTCGTGATCACCTGGCTGAGTGTGGGATAATATCCCAACTCACTCCACCTGGAACACCACAATGGAATGGTGTATCTGAAAGGAGAAATCGTACTCTATTAGATATGGTATGATCAATGATGAGCTAGACTGATCTACCTACTTCCTTTTGGGGTTTAGCTCTAGAGATAGTCGCTTTCACACTTAATCGCGTCCCATCAAAAGCCATAGAAAAGACACCATACACGTTATGGACTGGAAAGAGTCCCAAAATGTCTTTTATAAAGATTTGGGGATGTGAAGATTATGTTAGACGTCATGTCTCAGATAAACTAAGACCCAAATCAGATAAGTGTTATTTTGTAGGATATCCCAAGGAAACTAAGGGATATTACTTTTACAATCCCACCCATGGCAAGGTGTTTGTTGCCAGAAATGCTGTCTTTCTAGAAAGAGAATTTATTTCTAGAAAAACTAGTGGGAGTAAAATTCATCTTGAAGAAATTCAGGATGAAGATAACACTAAGGCTTCGATGGAAAATGAACAGGCACCACAAAGTGTTGTGGATGAGGAAATTGTTGCCCAAAGAGTTGTGGAGCAAACACCTGTTCCAGTAGACCAACCTCTTCATAGATCTGATAGGATCCGTCGTCAACCCGAGAGATATTCTTTTCTCTTGGTAGCAGCGGTGAAGTATTGCTTGTCGATCTTGGCGAGCCTACATCCTATCAGAAGCTATGATGAGCCAGATTCGAGAAATGGCTAGAGGCCATGAGATCCGAAATGGAATCCATGTACACTAACCAAGTATGGACTTTGGTTGATCCACGAAGAAGGGTAAAACCTATTGGGTGTAAGTGGGTCTTTAAAGTAAAGACTGACATGGATGGTAATAAGCATACCTATAAAGGTAGATTGGTGGCTAAAGGATTCAAACAAATTCATGGTATTGATTATGATGAAACCTTTTCACCAGTTGCGATGCTTAAATCCATTCGGATCATACTTGCTATTACAGCCTACCACGATTATGAGATCTGGCAGATGGATGTCAAAACCGCTTTTCTGAATGGAAAGCTACTCGAGGATGTGTACATGACACAGCCTGAGGGTTTTGAAGATCCAAAGCATCCTGGAAAGGTATGCAAACTGCAAAGGTCCATTTATGGACTAAAGCAAGCCTCTCGAAGCTGGAATCTTTGATTCGATGATGCAATCAAGGAGTTTGGTTTCATCAAGAATGAAGATGAACCTTGTGTCTACAAGAGAAATAGTGGGAGCACAGTTGTATTTCTTGTCTTGTATGTAGATGACATACTTCTCATCGGAAATGATATTCCCTCACTCCAGTCTGTGAAGATGTGGTTAGGGAATTGTTTCTCGATGAAAGACTTAGGTGAAGCTGCCTATATTTTAGGCATCAAGATCTATAGAGATAGATCTAAAAGATTACTTGGCCTAAGTCAGAGTACATACATTGATAAAGTGCTAGATCGTTTTGCTATGCAAAATTCCAAGAAAGGATTTCTGCCTTTATCACATGGTGTGAGTCTTTCGAAGACTCAATGTCCCTCTTCTAAGGAGGAGAGAGATCGCATGGATAAGATCCCTTATGCATCTGCTATAGGGTCTATCATGTACGCCATGCTTTGTACTCGTCCTGACGTCTCGTATGCTTTGAGCATGACGAGTAGATACCAGTCGGATCCAGGTGAAAGTCACTGGATAGCAGTCAAAAATATTCTTAAATACTTACGAAGAACGAAAGAATATTTCCTGATATTTGGAGGCAATGAGGAGCTAACTGTAAAGGGTTACAGTGATGCAAGCTTCCAAACAGACAAGGATGACTATAGATCGCAATCGGGGTACGTGTTTTGCCTGAATGGTGGAGCTGTGAGCTGGAAAAGTTCGAAGCAGGACACAGTTGTTGATTCTACAACAGAAGCCGAGTATATTGCTGCGTCTGATGCAGCAAAGGAGGCTGTTTGGCTCCGCAAGTTCATCAGTGAACTTGGGGTAGTTCCTAGCATTGCAGATCCAATAGACCTCTATTGTGACAACAATGGGGCTATTGCACAGGCTAAGGAACCTCGATCACATCAGTGGACCAAACACATACTGCAGCGCTTCCATCTCATTCGAGAGATCATCGATAGAGGAGATGTGAGGATATGCAGAGTACCGACAGAAGCTAACATCGCAGATCCATTGACCAAGGCTTTGGCACAGAGGAAGCATGATGGTCACACTAGGTCACTAGGTATTAGATATCATAGTGATTGGTACTAGTGCTAGTGGGAGATTGTTAGTTATAGCCCTAGAACCAATCATGTGATGGTTGAATAGGGAACATTTTGTATCATATTCTATAAAGGCAAAGGATTGGTTATTATATATTTACATCTTGCTTGTGCCAGCTAAATTAAATATATAATAATGCCCTAGAAAAGTAGGTTCTTATCTACAGCACATCAATTGGCAGAATTGATTATGAGAGGCTGTAGAGAACACTTTCCTAAATGTTCCTAGTCAAGTATTAATATGCAAGGGCAATATTAATACATAAAGACTAGCATTTAGGTCAATTGATGACTTGATCTCACAAGTCATGGATATATGATATCAAGTTGACACATGGGTATATATTAGAGAATATATACTGAACTGACCCGCCATGAGAAAGTTTCATGGATCGTTATATGAGGGTCATAAACTTTCTCATGTGACTATTGGTATGAATAGTCCTCACACCTGAAGTCACTACGGTTCCCTACATAAGGAGTTATGTACTTTGGTATCGTCAAACGTCACCCGTAACAGGGTGGACCATAAAGGCGATTACTGGGTATATAACAAATTATGCGGAGGGATGTGAGTGATGTAGATGGGATCTATCCCTCCCATATGGCGGGAGTGATATCGGTGGGCCCCTTGATTTAGTAGAACTACTAAAAAGCATGGCCATGCTCGAATGAGTCAATATGAGATATTGAGCTCATTTGTTTGAGTTAGTTTACTCAGGGATCAAGAAACACATAGATTGATCGAGGATGACACGGTCTATGCCTCATTGGTCAATCGATATCAAGGATAGAAGGACACGGTCATACATTATAGTAGTCACGGAAGGTTAGTGGATCTTGACTTATCTCGTAACTTAGGTAGCAATGATGTATTGCTAGATGCCGCTCATTGCTTGTGTATCTAAAAGAGTTTAGATCCACTGCCAACGTTATGAGAGCCTATAGGGTCACACACAAAGAGCATGATGATTAGAAGAATTAGTGCATTCTAGTTTGACTAGAATAATTTGGGAATAAGCTTAAGTACAAAATGGTTTTGGACTTTAAGCTTAATGAGAATTTTAGCTTATTGATTTAATGAGATTAATTCAATATGCTACCTTAATTGATTTAATAAGATTAATTCAATATGTTACCTTATTGATTTAATGAGATTAATTCAATATGATAACATAAGCTTATTGAATTAATAAGATTAATTCAACATCCATGAATGCCACATAAGCATGCCACCTAAGTATGCCACATAAGCATGCCACCTAAGCTTGATGAGTTGGAAGGAGACAAAGGGTTTTGACCATTGGATTTCCTCCACATGTGGCCGGCCAAAACAAGGAGGATAACTCCTTGTTTAATTATCTTTCAATGCCATTGATTGCATTGAATGTGATAGGAGATGAAAGGTTTTTCAAATCCTATAAAACACCCCATGGGGTGGCCGGCCAAAGGAGTTGAGTTGGAGCTTAAGGCTTGGTGAGAGCTTGGTGGGAGAGGCTTTTGTTGTGTGGTTTTGTGAGTGTAAGCTAGCAAGAAGAGTAGTCTTCTTCTTCCTTTCTCTTCTTCCCTACCTTCCTCTCCTTTAGGGACTTCTCTAGCAAGAAGTAAAGGAGAGATCTTCTAGTTTTCTTTTGTGAGACAAGAGCTTGCTCGTGTGGATACATAGAGGCACGGACATTTGAACGTGCTAAAAGATCCAACACATCCAAGGAAAAGCGGGATTGCAAAGGGCACGCAACAAAGGTAGAATTCTCCTATAAGATAGGCTTTCTTTTGAGAAATTTATTTTTTTGTACGAGTGTTTCTTTCGCAAGGATCACTTGGAAGGGATCCTAATTTTTCCGTTGCGCATATGCTATTTTGCATAAAGAGATCCCAACAGTGGTATCAGAGCCACTTGCGAAAGATCGTATAAAAAAATAGGTTTTCTCTATTTTATATGTGATATAGAAGTAGGATAAATTTTATTATGAGTTGATAATTACATTGGCAATTTTTCAAACATAATAAAATATCCGATGTCTTTTAAAAGGTTAAAATTGACATGGTGCATGTTTATGGCCTAGTCCCAAAATGTTTGTGAATGTGTGTGTTGTAATTCTTAATACGACCTGCGTGTCGTGCCTTTCTCCTAAAATTCTTGTTGTAAAATTAGTTTTAGACTCGAATGTAACTTGAGTATTTCTCCTTTTGTAATATACAAAATAAAGATGGAGGGTCCATTGGAAGATGACGTTACAAGGAGGGAGTCAACAACACAAGACAACCAAAAGGAAGCACTTGGGAGAAGATGCTATCCCTAGGTTGACCAATCAATCTTCTCATTGGCTTGAGAAGATTGTAGAATAAGGGCCATAACCATGACACGCTTAGTATGCTAATATGTATGTGATGCATGTTAATTTAGCTTATATGTGATGTATGCTAATATGTATGTGATGCATGTTTAAGTTTATCTCTTAATAAGTCTAAACGATATGCCTACCAAAGTTTGGTACTCACTACTTCCTCGATCATTTGTTATTGGGTTTGCCAAAGCAAAGCAATGCATTTTATCTTGGAAGAGTGCGAGTGGACAATCGTGATGTCCCGCTATCAAACTTGGTTAAGACTTAATTAAGAAAGTAGAGGCATATATTAGCTTTGAACATAAGTTTTAAAAATTAGTTTTGTGTGATTTCCGAACATCAGCTTTGTCTTAGAAGTGGTCGTTGCTCCGATATCAAAGAAGGCCTCTGTGCCTCGCCACAGCCTGGAAGCTGGTTTAGGAATAAGCACTAAACTAATCTAAACTTAACCAAAGCTATTAAAGAGTTACATCAGATGTAATTGGCAAAAGATTGCCTACCTAATCATACTACGTCTTGGGCGATTATCCAAAGCTAACTCAAGACGAATTATGATGTGGATCTTTATCCCATATAAATTTATAGCTAAATTGAAGCTAATGATGTAAGCAAAATGTGTTTGCCTACATCAATAATTAGCTCATATCAAAGCTATGAGAATTTAGTGGGAGCCTCATTTAATTAAAGGCCTAATTAAATGACCTAGGTATGATACTTAATTTTGCATTTTAATGTTGTAGATCACCATGTCATCTAACATGACACACCCCCTCAACTTGCGATCTGTCCTTGAGAAAGACAAGCTCAATGGAGCTAACTTTCTAGACTGGTATAAAAACTTGAGGATTATCCTCAAGCAAGAACGTAAACTGTATGTCCTAGAGCAGTCTATCCCTGAAACACCCGCCCCTGCGGCCACTCGTGTTGAAAAGGATACTTATAAGAAGCATCAAGATGACGCATTAGATGTGTCATTTCTTATGCTTGCCACCATGAACTCTGAGCTTCAGAAGCAACATGAGAACATGGATGCCTATGATATGGTTGAGCATTTAAAACAACTATATCAAGGACAAGCTAGGCACGAGTATTTTGAAGTGTCTAAGGCTCTTTTTGCATGCAAGATGCAAGAAGGAACACCTGTAGGAACTCACGTACTTAAAATGATTGGGTACGTTGAGAACCTTGAAAGACTAGGTTTTCCATTGAGCCAAGAATTGGCAACCGATGTTATCCTGCAATCGCGTTTTGGAAGCATATAATCAATTCGTCATGAATTATAACATGAATGAAATTGATAAACCTTTGCTCGAGATTCTCAAAGATGTTAAGAATTGAACCAAATCTCAAAAAGAAAGTTAGTAATGTACTAATGGTCAAGAAGGACAAAGGTAAGCTTAAAGGCAAGGGTAAGACCAAGCCAAAGGCAAGGCCAATTCATCCACTTCATAGGGTAAAGGTAAAGTACCTAAGGAAGGGGACTGCTTCCATTGCGGTGAGAATGGACACGGGAAGCGGAACTGCAAAGTCTACCTTGAGGAAGTAAAGAATAAAGAAGTGGACTTGCCTCAGGTATACACGTTATAGAAGTTAATCTATCTATTTCTTCTACATGGGTATTAGATACCGGATGTGCATCTCACATTTGTACTAATGTGCAGGGACTGAGAAATAGTAGACTAATGGCAAAAGGCGAAGTGGACCTACGAGTAGGCAATGGCGCAAAAGTTGCTGCTGTAGCTGTAGGAACATATTCTTTGTCTTTGCCCACTGGGCTTATCTTAGAACTAGAGGAGTGCTTTTATGTACCTGCATTAACAAAGAACATAATCTCTGTATCTTGTTTAGACAAGAAAACTTTCTTTATATAAAGGACAAATGTTGTTCCATTTATTTAAATGAAATGTTCTATTGTAATGCACCACTTATGAATGGTCTCTATGTTCTAGATTTAGATAACCCAATTTATAACGTAAATACCAAACTGTTCAAATCGAATAATTTGAACCAAACATATCTTCATGCCGCCTAGGTCACATAAATGAAAAATGCATATCCCAACTCCATAAAGATGGATTATTGGACTCATTTGATTTTGAATCATATGAGGTATGCGAATCTTGTCTTTTAGGAAAGATGACTAAAACTCCATTTAGTGGACATGGCGAGAGAGCGACGGACTTGTTAGGACTCATACATACTGATGTATGTGGCCCTTTCAATGTCGAAGCCAGAGGAGGCTATAAATACTTTATTACTTTCACTGATGATATGAGTACATTTGGCTACTTATATTTGATGAGACATAAGTCAGAATCCTTTGAAAAGTTCAAAGAATTCAAGAATGAAGTACAAAACCAACTTGGTAAGCGTATTAAGCTACTTCGATCAGATCGAGGTGGTGAATACCTTAGTCAAGAATTTCGTGATCACCTGGCTGAGTGTGGGATAATATCCCAACTCACTCCACCTGGAACACCATAATGGAATGGTGTATCTGAAAGGAGAAATCGTACTCTATTAGATATGGTACGATCAATGATGAGCTAGACTGATCTACCTACTTCCTTTTGGGGTTTAGCTCTAGAGACAGCCGCTTTCACACTTAATCGCGTCCCATCAAAAGCCGTAGAAAAGACACCATACACGTTATGGACTGGAAAGAGTCCCAAAATGTCTTTTATAAAGATTTGGGGATGTGAAGATTATGTTAGACGTCAAGTCTCAGATAAACTAGGACTCAAATCAGATAAGTGTTATTTTGTAGGATATCCCAAGGAAACTAAGGGATATTACTTTTACAATCCCACACATAACAAGGTGTTTGTTGCTAGAAATGCTGTCTTTCTAGAAAGAGAATTTATTTCTAGAAAAACTAGTGGGAGTAAAATTCATCTTGAAGAAATTTAGGATGAAGATAACACTAAGGCTTCGATGGAAAATGAACAGGCACCACAAAGTGTTGTGGATGAGGAAATTGTTGCCCAAAGAGTTGTGGAGCAAACACCTGTTCAAGTAGACCAACCTCTTCGTAGATCTGATAGGATCCGTCGTCAACCCGAGAGATATTCTTTTCTCTTGACTGAAAACGGTGAAGTATTGCTTGTCGATCTTGACGAGCCTACATCCTATCAAGAAGCTATGATGAGCCCAGATTCCGAGAAATGGCTAGAGGCCATGAGATCCGAAATGGAATCCATGTACACTAACCAAGTATGGACTTTGGTTGATCCACCTGAAGGGGTAAAACCTATTGGGTGTAAGTGGGTCTTTAAAGTAAAGACTGACATGGATGGTAATAAGCATACCTATAAAGGTAGATTGGTGGCTAAAGGATTCAAACAAATTCATGGTATTGACTATGATGAAACCTTTTCACCAGTTGCGATGCTTAAATCCATTCGGATCATACTTGCTATTGCAGCCTACCACGATTATGAGATCTGGCAGATGGATGTCAAAACCGCTTTTCTGAATGAAAAGCTACTCGAGGATGTGTACATGACACAGCCTGAGGGTTTTGAAGATCCAAAGCATCCTGGAAAGGTATGCAAACTGCAAAGGTCCATTTATGGACTAAAGCAAGCCTCTCGAAGCTGGAATCTTCGATTCGATGATGCAATCAAGGAGTTTGGTTTCATCAAGAATGAAGATGAACCTTGTGTCTACAAGAGAAATAGTGGGAGCACAGTTGTATTTCTTGTCTTGTATGTAGATGACATACTTCTCATCGAAAATGATATTCCCTCACTCCAGTATGTGAAGATGTGGTTAGGGAATTGTTTCTCGATGAAAGACTTAGGTGAAGTTGCCTATATTTTAGGCATCAAGATCTATAGAGATAGATCTAAAAGATTACTTTGCCTAAGTCAGAGTACATACATTGATAAACTGCTAGATCATTTTGCTATGCAAAATTCCAAGAAAGGATTTCTACCTTTATCACATGGTGTGAGTCTTTCGAAGACTCAATGTCCCTCTTCTAAGGAGGAGAGAGATCACATGGATAAGATCCCTTATGCATCTTCTATAGGATGCTTTGTACTTCTCCGATGTCTCGTATGCTTTGAGCATGACGAGTAGATACAATCGGATCGTGAAAGTCATGGATAGCAAAAATATTCTTAAATACTTACGAAGAACGAAAGAATATTTCCTGATATTTGGAGGCAATGAGGAGCTAACTGTAAAGGGTTACAGTGATGCAAGCTTCCAAACAGACAAGGATGACTATAGATCGCAATCGAGATACGTGTTTTGCCTGAATGGTGGAGCTGTGAGCTAGAAAAGTTCGAAGCAGGACACAGTTGTTGATTCTACAACGGTCGAGTATATTGCAAAGATCCGATGCAAAGAAAGGAGGTCGTTTGGCTCCGCAAGTTCATCGTGAACTTGGGGTAGTTCCTAGCATTGCAGATCCAATAGACCTCTATTGTGACAACAATGGGGCTATTGCAGATGCTAAGGAACCTCGATCACATCGCGACCAAACACATATCAAGGGCGCTTCCATCTCATTCGAGAGATCATCGATAGAGGAGATGTGAGGATATGCAGAGTACCGCGAAGCTAACATCGCAGATCCATTGACCAAGGCTTCAGCACGAGGAAGCATGATGGTCACACTAGGTCACTAGGTATTAGATATCATAGTGATTGGTACTAGTGCTAGTGGGAGATTGTTAGTTATAGCCCTAGAACCAAACATGTGATGGTTGAATAGAGAACATTTTGTATCATATTCTATAAAGGCAAAGGATTGGTTATTATATATTTACGTCTTACTTGTAACAGCTAAATTAAATATATAATAATGCCCTAGAAAAGTAGGTTCTTATCTACAGCACATCAATTGGCAGAATTGATTATGAGAGGCTGTAGAGAACACTTTCCTAAATGTTCCTAGTCAAGTATTAATATGCAAGGGCAATATTAATACATAAAGACTAGCATGTAGGTCAATTGATGACTTGATCTCACAAGTCATGGATATATGATATCAAGTTGACACATGGGTATATATTAGAGAATATATACTGAACTGACCCGCCATGAGAAAGTTTCATGGATCGTCATATGAGTGTCATAAACTTTCTCATGTGACTATTGGTATGAATAGTCCTCAAACTCGAAGTCACTACGGTTCCCTACATAAGGAGTTATGTACTTTGGTATCACAAACGTCACCCGTGCAGGTGGACCATAAAGGCACATCGGGTATATAACAAATTAAGCGGAGGGATGTGAGTGATGTAGATGGGATCTATCCCTCTCATATGACGAGAGTGATATCGGAGGGCCCCTTGATTGAGTAGAACTACTAAAATGCATGGCCATGCTCAAATGAGCCAATATGAGATATTGAGCTCATTTGTTTGAGTTAGTTTACTCAGTGATCAAGAAACACATAGATTGATCGAGGATGACACGCTATGCCTCATTGGTCAACTGATATCAATGATAGAAGGACACGGTCATATATTATAGTAGTCACGGAAAGGTTAGTCGGATCTTGATTTATCTCATAACTTGGGTAGCAATGATGTATTGCTAGATGCCGCTCATTGCTTGTGTATCTAAAAGAGTTTAGATCCACCGCCAACGCGTTATGAGAGCCTATAGGGTCACACACAAAGAGCATGATGATTAGAAGAATTAGTGCATTCTAGTTTGACTAGAATAATTTGGGAATAAGCTTAAGTACAAAATGGTTTTTGGACTTTAAGCTTAATGAGAATTTTAGCTTATTGATTTAATGAGATTAATTCAATATGCTAAGCTTAATTGATTTAATAAGATTAATTCAATATGTTACCTTATTGATTTAATGAGATTAATTCAATATGATAACATAAGCTTATTGAATTAATAAGATTAATTCAACATCCATGAATGCCACATAAGCATGCCACCTAAGCTTGATGAGTTGGAAGGAGACAAAGGGTTTTGACCCTTGGATTTCCTCCACATGTGGCCGGCCAAAACAAGGAGGATAACTCCTTATTTAATTATCTTTCAATGCCATTGATTGCATTAAATGTGATAGGAGATGAAAGGTTTTTCAAATCCTATAAAACACCCCATGGGGTGGCCGGCCAAAGGAGTTGAGTTGGAGCTTAAGGCTTGGTGAGAGCTTGGTGGGAGAGGCTTTTGTTGTGTGGTTTTGTGAGTGTAAGCTAGCAAGAAGAGTAGTCTTCTTCTTCCTTTCTCTTCTTCCCTACCTTCCTCTCCTTTAGGGACTTCTCTAGCAAGAAGTAAAGGAGAGATCTTCTAGTTTTCTTTTGTGAGACAAGAGCTTGCTCGTGTGGATACATATAGAGGCACGGACATTTGAACGTGCTAAAAGATCCAACACATCAAAGGAAAAGCGGGATTGCAAAGGGCACGCAACAAAGGTAGAATTCTCCTATAAGATAGGCTTTCTTTTGAGAAATTTATTTTTTTGTACGAGTTTTTCTTTCGCAAGGATCACTTGGAAGGGATCCTAATTTTTCCGTTGTGCATATGCTATTTTGCATAAAGAGATCCCAACACTAGCACACTCTAAGTGGTCTTCTCACCCTTTTGTCCGTGTAGATACGTGTAGAGGAGTGTACACTTGACACTCTACGAGATCCGGCAACCATTTGGACGAGCAGGATAAGCGAAGGGCATCGCTACAAGGGTAACACTCTTCCATGTAGATTGATGTGAGAAAAACATATAGGGTTTTAGGAGTAGTTTTCGCTCACATCTTGCTACATTTTGCGTTAGTTTCATGCATATGTTACTCTATTCTTGTACGCATTGCCTATTTTCTGGTTCGGAGGTCTGCTCATTGTACTTTTGTGTGCAGGTTAGCTTTTCTAGTGATAAAGACACATTTTCAGAGCAAAAGAAGGCCTTTCACAGCTAGACACAGAGTGAGACACGACCAAGGTGTGTGGATTCACACGGCCATGTCCGATGGGCGAAGAAAAGCACCCCAGGGCTGCACACGGCCTGGCCGTGTAGAAACACACGACCGTGTGGTGGCCTAATGTATTTGCATGACTAGGGCTTTTTCCAGATTTTGCAGCGGTCGGAGGTGATGTATATATAAGGATGGCTCTGCCCAAACCCTAGGGAGGAGGCACGATTGCTAGGATGTCACACCGAAGCCCTAAAAAGCTTCGATAACTCGCAGCGGGGAGGAGGAACGCCGCCGGAGGTCCACAACTTGCAATACAATGCAGAAGAGAAGATAATGAAGCATTGTATATCTCTATTTCTACGCTTTATCTCTATTGTATTCGAACATAAACATGTTTTGTGATTCTTCCTTCGTATTTATGGAGTAGTACTTTTGATTCTAGGATTAGAGAGTAGCTTGTGTACATAGACAATGTTGGTTCATATTAAATTCTGGCCATAAGTTTAATTTGGAAATTGGTAGTTGCTCTTTATTATATCTACTTGTATTTGGCTTTCTTTCCGCTGTGCTTAGGCGATACGAGGTGGTGACAACCCTCGCAATCTAGATTTAGGAGGCTTGATCAAGGAACCTGGGGGTAAACCTGACCTCCTGTAACTATGGGGAGAAGGGAGCGGTGAAATCGGAAATGGTCCACCGCAAGGATTGATTTGGCATCCTCGTACCCTCTATCCCATCCTTTTGGGCGAGGATAGCTCCCGGTGAATGTTGCGGCTCTACGGGAGAGTGTATGATGTCCCTTCCCCAAAACCGTAGGTAGACGACGCCAATTGACAACATTGTTCTGTGGTACACAAGTGAAACCGAAATCCTAGGATCGCCTTTTAAGACCCCGACACACTCTTTTCCTCCTCCGTGTGACACCGCACAGAGTAGTGTCCACCGATAGTCCTCACCAACTGACTCTCTCTTAGAGATCACGTCCAAACAATCGCAACCACTTAGTGTATTGGTACTCGAATCCTAGTCCTTGTGGGATCGATAATCTTTATTACTTGATGGCATCCGTGCACTTGAAGGCGTTGAGCGTGAGCACACACTTTGAGTCCATGACGGTATCCGTTGTGAGATTTGAGGATGCGTCCATGCGTATCAAGTTTTTAGCATCGTTGTCGGGGACTGTCGATTCGATATCAAATCGAACGGTGGTAGATTTGATCAGACTTAGGATTAGATTATTTTCTTGATTTATTTTCTTTTTAGTTTTTCTTATCTACTAAGTTCTATTTTCCATATTTAGATTTAGTCTTTTTTTCAGTAGTAGTTTCCTATTTACTTATTGCATCTTAGGTTTTTATTTGCTAGATTTATTTATTTTTTGTTGTTAGCATTAGGTTAGCACTCTTACTTTTGTGTGTCGGTTCATCGTATACTTATAAGACTAGGATCGAAAGGTCTGATTCTGATCGATTTAGAGATTGAGCGAACCTTTCACCGTCGGAGAGCAGTGCATCGAAAGATGGAAGATCAAGCTGCATCCGAGGTGAACATAGGCAGTCAACCTCTGCAGGACTACGCACCTCCTAGCGCTAGAGGATTTAGGCCGAGCATAGCTGGACCATCAATTTCAGCAAATAACTTTGAGCTGAAGCCGACACTTATTCATATGGTCCAGCAGGGTAAATTCGGGGGAGCTACGACTGAAGACCCGAACCGACATCTTGAGGCTTTTCTTGAAATCTGCTCAATCATGAAACTGAACGGAGTCCCTTCTGACGCGATCTGCCTGTGCCTGTTCTCATTTTCACTGCGAGATAAGGCTAAGGCAAGGCTTCACTCCTTACCTTCTGGCAGCATCACCACATGGGAGCAGTGTGAGCAGCAGTTTCTGAATAAATACTTCCCACCAAGTAAGACTGCTCACATGCGCCACCATATCACGAGCTTTCGCCAGAAGGAGGGGGAGTCCTTATTCGAAGCACGAGATCGCTACAAGGGGCTACTTTACCAATGCCCACACCACTGACTGGAGAGGTGGTTGGTGATTCACATTTTCTATAATCGGATCTCTTACTCCATGAAGATATCCCTAGATTCTGCCGTAGGAGGAGCTTTAATGAATAAGACCATAGAGGAGACAGAGGAGCTTATTGAAGAGGTGGCACAAAACCACCATCAATGGGCCTCCGAACATGGTCAACCCATGCCTGCGGCAGGACGATACATTGTCAACTCCATGGACCACCTTTCGGCAAGGATGGACGTGCTCAGCAGACGGGTTGAATCTTTGAATCCTTCATATGCATGTGCGGCCATTGATTTTGGAGAAGGAGCGGCAGCGTATCGTGAGGACCCCTATGGAGGGCAAGGGACTTCGGATGAGAAGATTGAATAGTGTGACGCGATTGGGGACTACGACCAAAGGCCCCACAACACATACTCTAATACCTACAATCCTGGATGGAGGAGTCACCCAAATTTCTCCTATAAAAATAACTCATAAAAACCCCAACCATCCGGGGGATATGGGCAACAGCAGGGCAATGGGAAGCGACCACAGAAGTCCAGACTGAAACAAATGATGGAGGACTTCATCGCTACCCAATCTAAGGCCAATGATGAATTCCGTCGCCAACATCAAAAGTCTGAAGAAGCACTGAGAGACTTGAAGGCCACCATTGACGGCTTTGCAAGTCATACCAGGATGTTGGAGACACAAGTGGTCCAAATAGCCCAATCTGTGTCACAACCTATGAAGAACACTCCGGCGAGCCAAGTAAAGGAGGAAGGAGTAGGGCAGAGTAGCCAATTCGCCAAGGGGTGTACAACCATGATTTCCACCCTACCTGACCAAGCTGAGTTTGAAGAGAAAATCCCAATACAGCTTGAGGACCCTGGTGAATTCATTATTCCCTGCTCGATTTATGGGGAGAGCTTCGACGAAGCGCTATGCGACTTGGGGTCATTGGTCAGTGTGATGCCCTACACATATTTTCTGAAGATGGGACTAAGTGGGCTCCAACCAACAAATCTGGGTATTGATATGGGGGATGATTTAGTGAAGAAGCCCATTGGCCTGCTACAACATCTTCCTGTGATGATTGAGGATTTCGTGATACCCACGGACTTCATCATACTGGACACAGGACCGAATCTCTAAAATCCTATCATTCTGGGAAGGCCTTTCCTAGCAACCCCAGGGTCGTGCATAGATGTGAAGGCACACAGAATCTCCCTGGAGGTAGATGAAGAGATCATCCTTTTTAGTCTTTTGGAGCACAGAGCTCCCTACTTTGATGGCTTCTCGATTAGCAGATTGAAACCAGAACCTCCAGATGCAGATCCCGAGATGGATGAATGGAGGTTCACTGAACCACCAGAGCCGAGTTGATAGAAGAGTGTGGCTGAGCTAAATGACCTTAAACAAAGCGTTTCTTGGGAGGCAACCCAAGTTTAGTTGTAGATTTCCCTTTTTCTATTGCATTGCATACATGTGTTTGATTTTAGTTTTAATTTCCATCACATTTAGAGTTAGGAATAGAAAAGAACTTTGCTAGGCAAAAATGAGACCCATATTAGTCTACACGGGGAAGTGTATGAACAAATTCGGGCCATGGTGCATAAAAGGGCCAAAAATGGGGGTACACGGCCTGGCCGTGTGTTTTCCCATGGTCGTGCCCGCTTGACCAAAGGCACATGGCCTGGCCATGTGTTTTCACACGGTCATGGCGTGCGAGGTTAAAAGGGGCGAGCCGTGTGTTTTCACCTCATTTGCACCGTGTGCTTCAAAAGTTCTTTCCCTAGCCGTGTGATTTCGCTTTCCCCTTCCTCTAGAAGCATTTCTAACCTCTAAAGAAGCCAAAAGGAGCAAGGATGAGGAGGACCAAGACCGTAGCATCCCGATCCGGTGCCTCGGAGCGACGAACAAGAAGAGTCGATGCTCCTCAAGCTCCGGAAGAGGGTAATGCCCTACCCCCTCTACTTTTTCGCAATAATGAACATAGAGATAGGTTCAATATGCTCTCTACTCATAAACTTACTGCTACTAGGTACTTAGATGAGGATTTGCTAGCATCTTTAGGGTTGTTAGGTGATATGCAAACCCTATTTGCAAAAATGGGGTGGGATGAGATTATGGGAACAAGGCACCTAACCTACCCTAGGATAGTTTTGGAATTTTTGAGTTCTTTAGAGGTGGAGGTTTTAACGGGTAGAGAGAGCGAGGAGGGTAGGATAACTTTTAGACTTTTTAATATTGAGCATGAGTGGACCCTTCACCAATGGAACTCATGCTTTGGCTTACCAAGTGGGGGAGAGAGAAGAACCCCTATTGGGTTCAACTCTCGGGAATGTTGGACGGAGTTGACTGGGAGCACGCTTATGACCCTTCTAGGGCCAAAGTGTTGCACCTCCAAAACCCTGTCTTTCGATACCTTCACCGTGTCATGGCCATTACTATATTTTGTCGTGGGGAGAGTGACAGTGTAGTAAGAGCCAGCGAGCTGCTTTGCTTATGGGGTATGCTACAAGAAAGAAGTAGCATCGATGTAGGGTGCCACTTCATCAGACACTTAGTGAAGATGGGCAAAGCAGCACGCGGAGAGATCAATGTGGGAGGCTTACTTACCCATATTTATTATAGGATGGGGTACGACTACACATCATTGGAGAGTATAGAGGGGAGCCCTAGGATCGACCTAGGAGTATGCATGGCCATGAAAATGATAGTAAGAGAAGGAGACTCCTTATGCTATGTAAGGAAAAATCTTACGACCCTTAGGCTCCCCAATCCAGATCGTACTACCATCGCTATACGCGCCAATTGGCGCTTAGACCTGATAGTGGAGTCCCCTCCACATGAGGGACCATCCACATCAACGCCCATCTCTCCACCTTTGTATCACTCTCCCTCCAGTCCACACATGCATATGATCCCACCTAGTCCATGCCGACATGAGCCTACACCTGCGCCACCATCTTTTTCTACTTTTGAGCAGGATGCAGGTACATCGGCATATGATTTATCAGAGTTCCGATCGTGCCTCGACGACATTTACACTAAGCAGCAGATGCAGAGGCAGCGATGGGAGGAGCAGAGCGCTTACCAGCAGGCGGAGTTCTAGGGATTCCGGGAGCATTTCCAACAGGCGGAGGAGTTCTACGATGAGGCCCGCATATACTTCCAGGAGGAGGCTTCTCGTCGCCAAGATGAGGCAGCTTACCGCAAGGAGATGTAATAACGCTTCGCATACGCCCTAGAAACCTGATGGGCTAGGGAGGAGAATCTGCGTAGTGCATCCAACAGTTCCCAGTTGACCACATGTATATGTGGCATCGGCTTCAGGCCGAGTTCTCGAGAATCGAGAGAGATGCCTAGGCTCCCAGACTTTCCACCTCGTCCACCATATTAGAGATATATTTTTGTTTAAGTCTGGGGGGGGGGGGAGACCCCAAAATATATTTTGTTTTGTTTTCCTAGTAGCAGTTTCTTTTCTGGTATTGTCATTCATTTGTTCATGCATGCATGAGTTGTTTAGTTCCTTTCAGTACTTAATTTTTGGTGTTTGTAAAGTTACCTCAGTAGTATTTTTGAAATTTGCTTGCATGAGTTTTTCCCATAGGTAGCTTAACTCCATTTATCTTGTGGTATTTTATTCTATGTGCTCTATTGAATGTTCTAGACTTGCACTGGTTAGCTCTGTTTTTGCACTCACACTTGTTGAACATTCTGAAAGGGAGAATCTAGTACATACCTAGTTATGATTCACTTCAATAGTCTAGTACTTTGGAATCCATAGGTGACTCTAGGTTTAGCATTTTAGTTACTGGAGATGCTCGGATTGTGTAAGCCCATTCCGAAAAATCAAAATCCCTGTGAGCTGAAAAAAAAGGAGAGAAAAAGAAATGACAAAAAAAAAAGAGATTGATAGGGATAAAAAAAGGGTGGAAATGGCTAGGTGCCCCTTTGAGACCGAGTTAGGTTATTGGAAAAACACCTCCCAATTTCTCTCAATACCGAGCATGTCTTTGAGACTTTATGCTAGATCTAGGGAACGACCCTCGATTTGGGCAGGTAAGTGCCTAAGAGCCGGAAACCTTAGGAAAGCTATGGGGTGACGACTTAACTCACCATGGAACAAGCATCCCCTAAGAATAATTCACCTAGCACGAGCACGAGGAGCTAACTTAGTAAATTTTTAGAACATATCTGGTTTGCTTTGATTGCAAATACCACCTGATAAATTTAGTTAGCATGCTAAATATGGAACAATATTTTTTAAAAAATTTTATAGCACTGAGGTTTGCTTGAGGACAAGCAAAGATTTAAGTCTGGGGGAAGTGATGTGAGCAAAACATATAGGGTTTTAGGAGTAGTTTTCGCTCACATCTTGTTACATTTTACGTTATTTTCATGCATATGTTACTTTATTCTTGAACGCATTGCTTATTTTTTGGTTAGGAGGTCTGCTCGTTGTACTTTTGTGTGCAGGTTAGCTTTTCTGGTGATAAAGATGCATTTTCGGAGCAAAAGAAGACCTTTCGCAGCTAGATGCAGAGTGGGACACGACCAGGGCATGTGGATTCACACGTCCATGTCCGATGCGTGAAGAATAGCACCCCAGGGCTGACACGACCTAGCCATGTGGAAACACACGGCCGTGTGGCGGCCCGATGAATTTGCGCAGCTAGGGATTTTTCCAGATTTTGCAGCTATCCGAGGCGATGTCTATATAAGGATGGCTCCATCCAAACCCTAGGGAGGAGGTACGACGGCTAGGATGGCACACCGAAGGCCTAAAAAGATTCGTTAACTTGCAGCAGGGAGGAGGAACGCCGCCGAGATCCACAACTTGTAATACTACATCGGAGAGAAGATCACGAAGCATTGTATATCTCTATTTTTGCGCTTTATCTCTATTGTATTCGAACTTAAACATGTTTTGTGATTCTTCCTTCGTATTTATGGAGTAGTACTTTTGATTCTAGGATTAGGGAGTAGCTTGTGTACATATACAATGTTGGTTTATATTAAACTTTGGCCATAAGTTTAATTTGACAATTGGTAGTTGCTCTTTTATTATATATACGTGTATTTGGCTTTCTTTCTGCTGTGCTTAGGCAATAAGAGGTGGTGACAGCCCTCGCAATCTAGATTTAGGAGTTTTGATCAAGGAACCTGGGGGTAAACCTGACCTCCCATAACTGTGGGGAGAAGGGAGCGATGGAATCGGAAACGGTCCACCGCAAAGATTGATTTGGCATCCTCTACCCTCTATCCCGTCCTTTTGGGCGAGGATAGCTCTCGGTGAATGCGGTGGCTCTACGGGAGAGTGTATGATGTCCCTTCCCTAAAACCGTAGGTAGACGTTTAGAAGACGCCAATTGACAACATTGTTCTGTGGTACACAAGTGAAACCGAAATCCTAGGATCGCCTTTTAAGACCCCAGCACACTCTTTTCCTCCTCCGTGTGACACCGCATAGAGTAGTTTCCACCGATAGTCCTCACCAACTGACTCTCTCTCAGAGATCACGTCCGAACAATCACAACCACTTAGTGTATTGGTACTCGAATCCCAGTCCCTGTGGGATCGATAATCTTTATTACTTGATGACATCCATGCACTTGTGGGTGTTGAGCGCGAGCACGCACTTTGAGTCCACGACGGTATCCGTCGCGAGATTTGAGCATGCAACCATGCGCATCATATATCTAAAGTAGATCTAGTGTTTCTAAACATGTACATGAATTAATTTTTATTTATCTTCACACGGATCCATGGCCGGCTTTCGAGGTTTTCGCAATGCAAAAAGCGGTTTTTGCGGTCGGAGAGTCTAACAGGATTTGAGGTCGCGTTCGCGTGCATCATGTTTTTTGGTGTCGTTGTAGGGGACTGATTGATTCGATATCAAATCAAGAAGTGGATAATTGGATCGGACTTAGAATTAGATTTCTTTACTTGCTTTTATTTTACTTTATTTAATTTAGTTTTAGATTTTCCATATCTAGAATTAGTTTTTTTTATTTTAGCAGTAGTTTTATGTTTTATTTTATAATTAGCTTTTTTTGAATTTGATTCAGTATTTAGTTCAGTTTATTTTCTATTTTAATTAAGTATTAGGTAATACTCCTAATTTTGTGGCTCGGTTCTTCGTATGCTTAGATGCCTATGATCGGGAGGCCTGATTCTGATCGATCTAGAAATCGAACGAACCTATCATCGTCGGAGAGCTGAACAGAAGAGGATGGAGGATCAAGCTGCATCAGAGGTGAATATAGGTAACTGACCTTTGCGAGATTACGCAGCCCCTAGTGCTAGAGGATTTAGGCCGAGTAATCTGGACCGTCCATTTTGACAAACAACTTTGAGCTAAAACTGGCACTCATACACATGGTCCAACAGAGTCAATTCGAGGGAGCTACGACTGAAGACCTAAACCGGTACCTGGAGACATTTTTGGAAATCTGTCTAACAATAAAGATCAATGGAGTCCCTGCAGACACGATCCACTTGAGCCTATTCCCCTTCTCATTGTGGGATAAGGCTAAGGCATGACTTCACTCCCTGCCTTCGGGAAGCATTACTACATGGGAGCAATGTGAGTAATAGTTCTTGAATAAATACTTCCCACCAAGCAAGACTGCTCACATGCATCATCTAATAATGAGTTTCCATCAGAAGGAAGGGGAGTCCCTATTTGAAGCTTGGGATCGCTACAAGGGGATACTCTACCAATGCCCCCATCATGGACTGAAAAGGTGGCTGGTGATCCACATCTTCTATAATGGGATCACGTATGCCACAAAGATGTCCCTCGATTTTGCCGCAGGAGGAGCACTTATGAACAAGACTATAGAGGAAGCGGAGGAGCTAATAGAAGAGATGACCCATAACAACCATCAATAGGCTTCCGAACGTAGTCACCCAGCTCTTGCCATGGGACGATATGTTGTCAACTCCGTGGACCACATGGCAGCGAGGTTGGACACGCTTAGCAGACGGTTCGACTCTTTCAATCCTGTTTCTACATGTGCGGCAAATGACTTTGGAGAAGGAGCAGTAGCGTAACGGGAGGACCACTATGGAGGGCTAGGTGGCTTAGAAGAGTAGATTGAGCATGTCGATGTGGTTGGGGACTATAATCAAAGGCCCAACAACCCATACTCCAGTACTCACAATCCCAGATGGAATAATCACCCAAATTTTTCCTATCAGAATAACTTGGGGAACTTCCAATCATCAGGAGGATATGGGCAATAACAGGGAAATGGGCAGCAACAACTGTTGGTGTAATCAGCCCGGGTCACAATTGACCAGACTCGAGTTTGACTCGAGCAATGTTTTGATGTTTGACATAAAGGTTTTACATTGATGTTTGACATTGATGTCCGACAATGTTTTGGGGAGATTGTTGGTGCAATTGACCCAGGTCATGATTGACCAGACTCGAGTTTGACTCGAGGGGGATTTTGATGGTTGACTGGAGTTGACCATGTCATGGAAAGTCTAAGTCTCGAGTACTTGACATATAAAGTCCAAGCATGAGTCTTGGCAAGGAAAAGTCCAAGCATGGGTCTTGGCATGGAAAGTCCAACATGGGTTGGCAAGTAAAGTCCAAGGGTGTAGTCTTGGCCACGTAAGCCCAAGGGTGTAGTCTTGGCGATGAAAGTCCAAGTCATGAGTACTTGGCATTTGGAGAGTCCAAGGGGTTTGATATTGGTGGCGTAAAGTCCAAGGGTGAAGTCTTGGAAGCATAAGTCAAATGGTTGGCGGCGTAAAGTCCAAGCGGAGTCTTGGCAGTGTAAGTCCAATGTGTCTTGGCGGTGTAGACACCGTTAGCATGACATAGCCGATGGAAGCACCTGAAGGCTAGCATATGTAGGGACGTATACTGAAAAGTCTATCTTTTGTATCAACATCTTTATTTTGAAATAAGAATCACATGATCATTGTTTGTATATTTTTATGGTTATGTAATATTGTCTAATACTTTACATTGTAGATAACATGGTGTGTGGTGTCACACAGAAGATCATGTTATCGGCCCCTTGAAAAGTATAAGTAAAGGCTCACAACCGAGATGACTTTGGACAAACCATCAGAATGGTTGTAGTGTGATTTGGTATTGGTTTGTCTTGACCATAGAATCGCACTAGCGCACTTTGTGTGTATTGAGCACGACTGACTTAGAGGTGATTCGATTTATTGCTGACTACATAATCGAATCGGATCTCAGATATTATTTAATACATGCTCTTAATCCCGATATAATAATGGGCACATATACTTAGTACTCATCGCTTTGATTTACCAATGGGCGAGATTTATAGATTAAATCGATAGGCTCGGTAAGTTGGGAGATGATATTATTTATATGGTGTGCCGTTGATTATAGGAGGAAACCGTATCCTAGATATTAGGATGATGATGTCCCCTTGAGGAGCTCATAAGGTTCATCATGTAAACCCTGTAAGTGGACTTGGTCCGGCATGATGAAAAGGTTGAGTGGTACTACTCAAGGAGTTAGATGTTGATTAATTAATGGTCAGTAAATTAATTAATTGATGGACATTCGAGATCTTAAACACGGGGAGAAAAAGTATAAATAATATATGGAGCCCATATTATCATATGGGGGTTGGTGAGGTAGATCAATGATGATCCTTTAGTGGATTGGATTATCATTAGTGGATCGGACTTTATGTGGGCTTGATCTATGGGTGGCCAAGATCCAACTCCTCCTCATGGTCCTTAATGTAGCCTATTAACACCTCATGAAGCTTAGATCCAAAGGATAGAAAAAAAAACTCTAGATCCAAAGGTGGAGATTAAATCTCTAGATCCGACAGTTGAGATTAAATCTCTAGATCCGACGGTTGAGATTAAATCCCTAGAACCAATGGAGGAGATTAATCCAAGGCATAAACCCAACTCTATAAATAAGGCTTATTGGCTTGGACGGCAACTTAATGATAAAGGGATTAGGATTTGCTTCCTTTGGAGGCTAGGAATCCTAGTTGGTTTAGGATTAGGTTTGGGTGGCTAGGGTTTTGGGAGCTAAGGGTGGGCGGCCACAAGTGGATGAGGGTTTTCTTCTTCTTCCTAAGGTTGGCCGGCCACTATTCTTCTCCTCTCTACCTTGGCATGAGCTCATCCTATTCTTCTTCCCCTCTTCCATGGCTGACCAAAAAGGAGAGCTAGGATTAGGGTTTGGAGGCTTAGGGTTTAGGAGGCTTGGGTGGCACCAAATAAGGAAGGTTTCTTTCTTCTTCATCCCTTGGTGGCCGGCGCCCACATCCCTATCCCAGCCCTTGGGTGGCATCAAAAGACCCCTTCTCCTTCTCCTTAGGTGGTGGAAACAAGATATAGGGCTTTCCCTTGGTGTCTTGGCCGATTTCCACCATTATCTCCTTCTCTTTGTTGGTCGGCGGCAAGCATTTCTTATGTTGCTTGTTGGTTGGCTATAGGAAGGAGATGAGCCTTGTTTCTATTCTTCCTCTTGCTTTGGAAGAGCAAGGAAGGAAGATTTACGATTTAGAAGCTTCGACTTTTGGTAGAGCGTCGCCCACATGACGTTCGAAAGAAGGAAGGACATACATTAGAAGATCGAGAGGTATATCGATTCTCTAATTTTATATGTTACTTGCTTGTTTTTGTTTTTCAATTATAAGCATGTTATAAATATGTAAATGGATAAATAATACTTGGATCCCGAGCATAAACATGAAAATCGGCAATCCGAACATCGTCTATTACCCGGCTACTCGTAGAATAGAGGATGGTCGCTTGAACAACTAGTTTGTTCAAGTGACCTCTCTAAACGAATAGCACGATGATGGCTTGGTGGTTTGAGCAATCCCTTTTGTCTAGGATTAAATTTTTTTAATCCGGGGACATCGAAGGGATCGCCATGGATAAGCTACCGAGGTGAAGTGGGAAGTGAAGTTTTCCCTCACGGACTCGATAAGCAAAACCCTACAATTGGTATCAGAGCCAAGGTTTCCGATTTTATGTGTTTAGGATTCGGTTAATTTTTATGCACTTTGCATATATTATATGTGCTGGATAATAGTAGGATATGTGTAGTTTAACTCTTTGGTTGCAGGCATAAGATCCGACTATTATGGCCATATGTGTGTAAATATTTATTTTGTTGAATCCTCGGGGTTGACGAGGCTAGTATTTAGTTTTTGTAAATGAAATACGGCATTGTTTAGCCACTCTTTATTTTATTTTACTTTCGATCTAGATTTCATGTACACTCCCTCATGGAGTATAGGTTCTATGGATGTAAATTAAAATAGGTTTTAGTCTCGTCTCGGATCTCCGGATGGCTCGTACATGGCGTAGGAGGAGCGGACGAGATGGTGATGCGACGGGAGTCATATTGAAGACAAAAGCCATAATAGTTGGAAAATAATTTATTTTTCATATTTATTGCTTTTTGTTTGATATGCATGTCATAGGCTAGGAAAATTCCTCAATTTCAAATTACTAAGTGGAAGAGGCATATTTTTATAAATTCCCGCAGCCTCCATTACGATTTGACAAGTGATGCAAACAAACTTGCGCGTCGGCTCTGAGTGCCTTCCTCCATATCGGATGCGTTTGTTTGCGGATCACAAGGTCGAATATGGTTATAGGAAATTATTAAGGAGCATGTGTACTTGCCAATCGTAAGGCACATAACCCAAGATAATTAACTTGGTACTGAGTAATGGTGAGCACTTAGATACAAATATAAGTATCCTCCCCATCGGAGTCACTGCTTTTATTTGTAGGGCCAAAGAGGAACCAACTATTAATTTTACTTGTCAAAAATTTAGGTTGACAAGATAGTAAAATTAATGGGTAAAACCTCCTCTTACAAATGTAGAATTCATATAAGTCCACACGATCGTGGCATGCGATATTCTCGGTGTTTAGAGGTGTTGGTTGATTTTAAAATTTTATTGTTTGAGGAATCAATAATTTTTTAAAATATTAAGTAATGATCTATGTGATTCTTAGGATTTTCAAAAATGACTTTTAGTCCACTTGTTATGATACTAAAGGAAATAAACTTATTGTACCCAAATAATGTTGATTGGAAAAGAATCTAGATATTGTCTTATCTGCTAAGGAGTACAAGTATACACTCTTCGAAGAGTGTCCTCAAGCCATGGTTGCTCAAAAATGTTTCTACTTCTAAACCGAAAGGCAAAAAGAAGGTGAAACAAGGAGGAGCAAAGGTGGTGGAAGGATCTCAGGGAGGAGTGAAGAAGCCGAAAGGCAAGTACTTCACTTGGAAGCATGATGGACATTGGAAGAAGGACTGTCCCAATCCGAAACAGAACAAAGGTATACCCTTGGGTCTAGTCATTGAAACATGGTTAGCCATGTTATATACTGACACCTGGTGTGTAGATATGGGAGTCTCTGATCATGTCTGCAATACTTTGTAGGGGTTCCAGGAAACCCGACGACGAGCTAAGGGAGAGATTACCGTTTACTTGGGCAATGCCATAATGGTGGCGGCTGTTGCAGTGGGAGATGTTCATTTATCTTTTGAGAAAAATAAACTTTTGGTTCTTAAGAATTGCCTTTATGTACCCTTATTTAGAAAGAATTTAATTTCGGTTTCTAAATTGTTTATGGATGGATATTATATTTCTTTTAATGACAGAGTTGTTATAAGAAGGAATAAGGACATTATCTGTTCGGGTGCATTGATAGGAAATTTGTACACACTTAAACCAAAACCTCCCACGATGCAAATTGAAGTTAATAACTCATCTTCTAATTCCAATAAGAGAAAAGAACCTTCAAAGATGAACCAAACATATCTTTGGCATCTTAGGCTTGGTCACATTAACCTAAGCAAAATTGAGGTTGATAGGATGGACCTTTGGGTTCATTAGTGGTGGAGGATCTCCCAACTGTGAATCTTGCTTGGAGGTAAGATGACCAAGAGGCCTTTAAGGCCAAGGGTATAGAGCCAAAGATGTGTTAGAATTGGTTCATTCGATTTGTGTGGTCCTATGTCTATCAGCTAGAGGTGGTTTTGAGTATTTCGTCTCTTTTATAGATGATTACTCAAGATATGGATACATTTACGATCGCCGCAAGTCTGCAGATGCTTTGACAAGTTCAAAGAATTCAAGGTGATGTGGAGAAATGTCGAGTAAAAGTATCAAGACACTACGATCGATTGTGGTGGTGAGTACCTCTTGGGAGAGTTTAGGAACTACTTATCGGAGGTGAGATTCAATCCCAATTGGTTTGGCACACCCCAGCGAGCGGTGTAGCGAGGCGAAGGAATAGGACTCTTATGGAGATGGTTAGATCGATGATGAGTTATTACGACTTGCAGATTCGTTACGAGGATATGCTCTAGATCTGGCGGTGTACATTCTAAACTTGGTTCCATCTAAATCAGTGCCTTCTACTCCCACGAGTTGTGGGTGGGCAGCCTAGTCTAAGACATATTCGGATATGGGAGTCGGCACATGTCTTTGAAGGCGAATCTTTATTGGTAAGTTGGAACCTCGTGCATAATGCAATGCGCATGTTCATTGGGTATCCCAGGGGAATGAAGGGTGGATTGTTTTATAGTCCTAGAGATCAGAGGGTGATCGTTAGCACGAACGGCAGATTTCTAGAGGAAGACTATGTGATGAGCCACAATTCCAAGAGTAAAATTGTTCTGGAGGAGTTAAAGGGGAAGTCACTTCTTTAGTACCACCGGTACAAGAGGATATACCACATGTCACTACACCGCATGTCACAGAGGATACATAGGTGATACCTCGTCGTAGTGGGAGGGTTGTGAGACAGCCTGATAGATTCATGTTCTTGGGAGAATCTTCTGATTTGGTCCTTGGTGAACATGAACCTGATCCCTGGACATATGACGAGGCAATCCAAGATAAAGATGCAATATCTTGGCAAAGTGCAATGAATGCTGAGATTGAATCTATGGATTCAAATCAGGTCTGGGAGCTAGTAGAACCACCCGATGATGTAAAAACCATTGGATGCAAGTGGATCTACAAGAGAAAGAGAGGAATAGATGGGAAGGTTGAGACCTTCAAAGCGAGGCTTGTTGCGAAGAGGCATACTCATAAAGAGGGTATCGATTATGAGGAGAGCTTTTTGCCGGTAGCCATGCTTAAGTCTATCTGGATTCTCTTATGCATAGCAGCTCATATGGATTATGAGGTGTGGCAGATTGATGTCAAGACAACTTTCCTTAATTGAAGTCTTGAGGAAAACATCTACATGAAGCAACCAGAGGGATTCATTCCTAAGGGCAAAGAGCATCTTGTGTGTAAGCTTAATCGGTCCATTTATGGATTGAAGAAAGCTTCGAGGTCTTAGAACATCTGGTTTGATGAGGTGATCCATTCTTATGGATTTATTCAAAGTCTGGATGAGTCTTATGTATACAAGAGATGTGACGGAAACGTAGTGGTATTTCTTGTACTATACGTAGATGACATTTTGTTGATTGGCAACAATATCAAGGTGTTATCGGACGTAAGGGTATGGTTGTCCAAACAGTTTGATATAAAGGACTTGGGAGAGGTGGGACACATCCTTGGGATCAAGGTTATAAGGGATCGCAGGAAAAGGATGTTGTTCTTATCCCAAGATTCATACATAGACACGATTATGGAGCATTTTAGCATGCAGAACTCCAAGAAGGGTTTTCTACCTTTCAGATATGGAGTTCCTTTATCTAAGGAGATGTGTCCTAGATCATCTGAGGAGATAGAGGAGATGAAGGCGGTTCCTTATGCTTCAGCAGTAGGAAGCCTCATGTATGTGATGCTCTGTATGAGACCAGATATCAGCTTTACCGTGGGCATGGTCAGCAGATATTAGAGTAATCCAGGACAGGGACATTGGACTGCGGTAAAGCATATATTGAAGTACCTGAGAAGGACTATGGATTATATGCTAGTTTACCGGGCAGACCAATTACTCCGTGTGGGTTACACGGATTTCGACTTCCAATCAGATAGGGATAACAATAAGTCTACCTCAGGTTTTGTGTTTACTTTGGGATGTGGAGCCATTGTATGGAGGAATGTCCAGTAGAAATGCGTGGCGGACTCCACTATGGAAGCTGAGTATGTGGCAGCCTCTGAGGCGGCCAAAGAAGCTGTGTGGCTCAGGAACTTCCTGATGGACTTGGATGTGATTCCTGGTTTGCCCAGAACTATCACAATTTATTGTGATAAAAATGGTGCAGTTACAAACTCGAAGAAACCACGAGCCCATAAGGTAAGTAAATACATAGAGCACAAGTACCAACTGATACGAGGAATCGTAAAGGAGGTAGAAGTTGCTGTCTCCTAGATTGCATCAAAGGATGACCTGGTAGACCTTTTTACTAAGGCCCTTCTAGCGAGAGCTTTGATAGGCATGTGGAGGGAAGGGGAATTAGATGTATGTCAGTTTGAGGACAGCATAGTCTTTTAGTATAAGTGGGAGATTGTAGGGATGTATACTGAAATGTCTATCTTTTGTATCAACATCTTTATTTTGAAATAAGAATCACATGATCATTGTTTGCATATTTTTATGGTTATGCAATATTATCTAATACTTTACATTGTAGATAACATGGTGTGTGGTATCACACAGAAGATCATGTTATCGGTCCCTTGAAAAGTATAAGTAAAGGCTCACAACCGAGATGGCTTTGGACAAACCATCAGAATGGTTGTAGTGTGATTTGGTATTGGTTTGTCTTGACCATAGAATCACAATAGTGCACTTTGTGTGTATTGAGCAGGACCGACTTTGAGATGATTCGATTTATTGCTGACTACATAATCGAATCGGACCTCATATATTATTTAGTACATTCTCTTAATCCCGATATAATAACGGGAACATATACTTAGTACTCATCTCTTTAATTTACCAATGAGCGAGATTTATAGATTAAATCGATAGGCTCGGTAAATTGGGAGATGATATTATTTATATGGTGTGTCGTTGATTATAGGAGGAAACCGTGTCCTATATATTAGGATGATGATGTCCCCTTGAGGAGCTCATAAGGTTCATCATGTAAACCCTGCAGGTGGACTTGGTCCGGCATGATGAAAAGGTTGAGTGGTACTACTCAAGGAGTTAGATGTTGATTAATTAATGGTCAGTAAATTAATTAATCGACGGACATTCGAGATCTTAAACACGGGGAGAAAATGTACAAGTAATATATGGAGCCCATATTATCATATGGGGGTTGGTGAGGTAGATCAATGATGATCCTTTAGTTGATTGGATCATCATTAGTGGATCGGACTTTATGTGGGGTTGATCCATGGGTGGCCAAGGTCCAACTCCTCCTCATGGTCCTTAATGTAGCCTATTAACACCTCATGAAGCTTAGATCCAAAGGATAGAAAACAACTCTAGATCCAAAGGTGGAGATTAAATCTCTAGATCCGACGATTGAGATTAAATCTCTAGATCCGACGGTTGAGATTAAATCCCTAGAACCAATGGAGGAGATTAATCCAAGGCATAAACCCAACTCTATAAATAAGGCTTATTGGCTTGGACGACAACTTAATGATAAGGGGATTAGGGTTTGCTTCTTTTAGAGGCTAGGAATCCTAGTTGGTTTAGGATTAGGTTTGGGTGGCTAGGGTTTTGGTAGCTAAGGGTGGGCGGCCACAAGTGGATGAGGGTTTCCTTCTTCTTCCTAAGGTTGGCCAACCACTATTCTTCTCCTCTCTACCTTGGCATGAGCTCATCCTATTCTTCTTCCCCTCTTCCATGGCTGACCAAAAAGGAGAGCTAGGATTAGGGTTTGGAGGCTTAGGGTTTAGGAGGCTTGGGTGGCACCAAATAAGGAAGGTTTATTTCTTCTTCATTCCTTGGTGGCCGACGCCCACAGCCCTATCCCAGACCTTGGGTGGCATCCAAAGACCCCTTCTCCTTTTCCTTAAGTGGTGGAAACAAGATATAGGGCTTTCCCTTGGTGTCTTGGCCGGTTTCCACCATTATCTCCTTCTCTTTGTTGGCCGGTGGCAAGCATTTCTTATGTTGCTTGTTGGTTGGCTATAGGAAGGAGATGAGTCTTGTTTCTATTCTTCCTCTTGCTTTGGAAAATCAAGGAAGGAAGATTTGCGATCTAGGAGCTTCGACTTTTGGTAGAGCATCGCCCACACGACGTCCGAAAGGAGGAAGGACATACATTAGAAGATCGAGAGGTATATCAATTCTCTAATTTTATATGTTACTTGCTTGTTTTTGTTTTTCAATTATAAGCATGTTATAAATCTGTAAATGGATAAATAATACTTGGATCCCGAGCATAAACACGAAAATCGGTGATCCGGACATCGTCTATTCCGTGGCTACTCGAAGAATAGAGGATGATTGCTTGAACAACTAGTTTGTTCAAGTGACCTCTCTAAACGAATAGCACGACGATGGCTTGGTGGTTTGAGCAATCCCTTTTGTCTAGGATTAATTTTTTTTAATCCAGGGACATCGAAGTGATCGCCATGGACAAGCTACCGAGGTGAAGTGGGAAGCGAAGTTTCCCCTCACGGACTCGATAAGCAAAACTCTACAGCATATGGATGAACAAGTCATGGATGACTTGGAGGGATCCGATAGGCACGAGGTTGACGGAGGTGGCTAGAAGGCTTAGGTCTAGGCTACGGGTGGTCTAGCAAGTATGGGGGCACCATACTTGGGTTAAACCTCATGTTTGAGGTTAAAACCTCATGTTTGAGATGTATCAGTTGACTGGTACCATGTGGCAATCGACTGGTGTGAGTCAACTAGGGTTAGCGCTTGATTGCCGAGGTGGAGATTGACTCGATCGGCGCGATCGATCTTGTGATCGATCCGTGCTTGTATTTCGAACATAGAATGGAGTCTGACTCGACTACTGGGGTTAGCAGTCGAGTGAAGGCTCGATCAGTCGACTGATGGACATGATCAGTCGACTGATATCCTATCTGTTGGATTTTTCCAGTGTGGATTGCACCGTTGTCTCACAGCAACAGTGTCATCAGTCGACTGATGGTCCCGAGCAGTTAATTGATAGGCAAAATCCAGCCCAGACAGCAGCTATAAATGGAGCTCGTGGAGGAGATTTGGTGCAGCGATTTCTTGAGCATTGTTGAGGCGATTTGCTAGTAAAAATCAGGGTCTTCAACCACGATTCAAGCAATCAAAGATCAAGCAATCAAGTTCACATTTGTAAAGGTTTTCCTTACTTGTATTTGTGTAGCTTACTTGTATTTTCTTGTATTCTATTCTTATTGTTGTAAGAATATTTGTACGAGGTTTCTCCGCCTCTGACTTTTGTCGAGAAGGAGTTTATTTAGTAGTGGTGTGTGATTGGCATCGCTAGGGCTCTTACGAGCCCAATCCATGGAGTGGGAACCATTTGGTTCCGAACCATGTTACATACTTATGTTTGCATGTTTCTATATTGTTATTGCTTTATTTCTACTGCGCACTAATCATTTGTAGCAAGCATCGCGAACGAATTCCATCGAGCATCGAAAAGTGATATTCAACCCCATCTAGCGGTCACTGAATCCTCTACAATTGGTATCAGAGCAAGTCGCTCTTCTACGCACTAACACCCAGGAGAAAAAGATGCTAGAGGGCAAGAAGATGGATTTTCAAGAAAAGCTAATATGGGACATCAACACACCGTCACCATACGATCAAGAAGATTTTTCGGTGTGGAGGGCTAGAATGGAGACATTCTTGATGATGGACATAAAAGATTGGTTCATCATCATGGAAGGTTTTGAACCACCTAGGAACAAGAAGGGAGAGGTCTTGAAGTTGAAGAATGGACTCAAGAGCAATGTCTTAAGTTCAAGACCAAAGTTAAGGTAACAAAACTTTTAGAAGATTTGATACCTAATGATGTTTTGTCTAGGCTAGGAGATTACATGGATGCCAAGGAGCTATGAAGTAAGTTGGCAAGATTCCATGAGGAGCCCAAAGAACAAGAGTGCTCATCGGCTCAGTTGGAGGAGGAGAGCGAAGAAGAGAGCACATCATCCTTATCACAAGAAAGTGATGATTCAGAAGTTGATGGAGAATCAACATCCGGATCGGGATCGGTGGAAGAAGAGGAAGAAGTAGGAGAAACCTCCACCTCTAGAATTGAGGGGGAGGAGATTAGAGCATCTACACCGGAGCAACCTCAAGAGGAACCATCAACCTCTAGTCGAGAAGATGAACAAGCTCAAGAGGCTTCCACTACAGACCTAGGTAACTCAAACATATGTGTTAATAATAAAATGCATATAATATGTTTTGAGTGTAGAGAAAATGGGCACTATAAAAGCAAGTGTCCAAAAAGAGTAAAGAAGACTCCACCGGTGCCTAAAAGTCAATAGAAGTCAAATGAAGTTGGAGTCCCCACCAAGAAGAGCAAGGAGCAAGTGATTTGCTTCAAATGCCAACTACCGGGTCAATACCAGAGTCAATGCCCAAAATGGGAGAAAAAGGCTAAAAAGGGAGCATCACATGTAGGGTGAGCTAAGGCTAACCCTAAGATACATTTTAGTAATGCTCCTTCTAATTTAAATGTCAAAAAGCATGCTAGGAATTTTAATTCTCTTGCAATTTATCATGAAAAGCATGCTAGGAATAACAAATACTTTTGTTTAGGAGCTATAAATGTCCACATTTCAAATAAGAAGAAATTTGGGACTAATGTCCCTAGAAAGACTTTACCTAGGGCAAGCATTAAGAAAATCGAAGACCACCTCGGTTTTAATCCCAAATGGACTAGGCATATGCCTAAGAAGAACCATGCCCAAGGATTAAATCAAAATTCAAAAATTGGGCAATTAGAAAAGGAAAATCAAGCCTTGAGGTCAAGGCTTGAGAAAATGGAAAAGACCCTTAGGAATATACAAAATCAATTTAAAGGGTCAAATAGACAAAGCCTAAGGTCAAGAAGTCAATGTCAAAGACCTAGGAAACAAGAACCATCCAAGGGCAAGGCTAAGCCCAAAAAGACTTATCATAATGTTCCATTTGATTATGGAACTAAAACTAGGTCTAGGAAGACCAAGGTTACTAGGGAAGTCATCCCTAAGGGTAACCAAGGTATGTGCCTAGTGGCTAGGGTTTCGAAGAAACCTAGAGAAGCCACTAAGAAAGTTATAAGGGGAGTCACCCCTAGAGTTAACCTAGGCAAGACCCAAATGACCAAGGCTAACAAGCCTAGAAGGGTCATTAGGAAGGTATTTAGGGAGGTCATCCCTAAGGAATACCTAGTAAACCCTAGGAGCTCAAATAGGTTTTGGGTTCCTAAGAGCATGATCGATTTATGATAGATGGGTTTAGGTATGTCAACCTTGATTGGAAGGGAAGCTAACCCAACCATAGCAAAGTTGGCACTTTAGGATATTTTCAAGGTTATGGATACCTTGGAAATAGATTTGAATTTAAATCCTAAAAGATTTTAGGATGTGCCAATATATTTTTGGAATTATGAAAAATCAATTAAATTGGCACAATTTAGGTTTAGAGGTCTTAGTGTGTCATTTTGGGTTTTTGGCACACTTGGGGGGGGGTTAGTAGCAATATGACAAAATATATTTAACTATATCAAATGGTAATAAATATTAAAAGTTAGGTATTATTATACCTATACCTTTTATCTTCCATGCCTTATTTGCCATATAATATGCCATGATATCATGTTTATTTTTAATCATTTAATATGTCATGATCATGTTAGGATTAAGGTTTAATGTCATGTGTTTTTTTAGATTATATCATATGCCATGACATCATGATCATTGGTCATGCTTAATTATGTTATCATTTATGTCATGATCATTCATGCATTTAATTTGATTAAAATTGAGTTAAGGACAATGACATGACTTGAAGTTCCATTTATAAGGGAATCAAGTAGTGTTGTCTTAGAAAATGCATTAGACCTTAGTTTAAGATAAACCAAAACCCACATCTCACATCTAAATTGATATGTATGTGTATTTATACACCCTAGATACATGTGAGATGCTAGGATATGAGTTAAGTTCAAGGTGCATAGTTTTTGCATCTAGATGAACTAAAACTCATCTATCTTAATTATGGATCATTGGGAAAGCTTGTATAAAAGTCATGTACATTAAGCCCAAGGAATATGATCCAATATAGGTTTTCAAAATCATTTTAAAATCCTTTTAGAAAACCTTGGTGAAGTCTATCTTTTGATAGCAATCGCCATTGATGAAGTTGATACAAAGTGAACTAAAACATTGAAGTTTTTCTTCACTCTTGAACTTTGTTTCAATTTCGATATTTTATGGGTAAAATATTTTTCTAACATTTTTCACTCATTGTACTTGTCATATGTATTATACGTATGAAGTTTCATGATTTTTTGAATTACATATAATTATTTATGAATTTCTGAAATTCATTTCTGATAACTGGAATTTGGAATTTCAGTTATCAGTCGATTGCCGCCTGATGGCAGTCGCCTGATGGGCACGACAATTGACTGATGCCTGATAAAGTTGACTGTCAGGCTGATTTTGGGAAAAATAAGATTGTTTAGCCCGTTTTCAGCTACGGTAAAAATCCCTAACCACTCCTAATCCTAGGATATGCTTTGGGAAGCATTATAAAGGGTGAAAATCCATTAGATATGGATTAGAAGAGTTGTTAGGGGTGATGTATCAAATGTAAGGGGTTGGAAAGTTCAATGTTGAACTTTGAACCTTATTTTTGATGGTTTAGAGTTCCTATTGGCTTAGGAACTTTCCATGGGCATTGTTGGTGCAATGGTCAAGGGGGAGCAAGTCTTTAGGGGGAGGTATCCATCATGAGATGATGGATGATATTTTTCCTCATAAGGGGGAAATGGGAATTTTGAGATACCCAATTTGGAAATTGGGAGAGTTTGTAGGATTGCTTCTCTTGAGTGACATGAGACTTATCACTAGGAAGATTATAGGCATCCTATGTATTTTTGGACTAAGGGGGAGATTGTAAGATCTCATTGGGACATGAGACATTGACCTCCTTGGAGAGAAAACCTTTTTGATGTTAGTCAAAAAGGGGGAGAATATTTGGGGACAATGTTTGGGAGAATTATGGGATTACCAATTTGGGATAATTGGTAAGAAGATTTGAGTTAGTGTTCTAACTCAAAGGTATATTGTTTTATCAAACATCAAAAAGGGGAAGATTGTTGGTGCAATCGGCCCAGGTCATGATTGATCGAACTAGAGTTTGACTCAAGCGATGTTTTTATGTTTGACATGAAGGTTCGACATTGATGTTTGACACTGATGTCTGACAATATTTTGGGGAGATTATTGGTGCAATCAACCCGGGTCATAATTGACCGGACTCGAGTTTGACTCGAGGGGGATTTTGATGGTTGACTGGAGTTGACCATGTCGTAGAAAGTCCAAGTATTAAGTACTTGGCATGTAAAGTCCAAGCATGGGTCTTGGCAAGGAAAAGTCTAAGCATGGGTCTTGGCATGGAAAGTCCAACATGGGTTGGCAAGTAAAGTCCAAGGGTGTAGTCTTGGCCATGTAAGCCAAAAGGTGTAGTCTTGGCGGTGAAAGTCCAAGTCATGAGTACTTGGCATTTAGAAAGTCCAAGGGGTTTGATATTGGCGGCGTAAAGTACAAGGGTGAAGTCTTGGCAGCATAAGTCCAATGGTTGGCAGCGTAAAGTCCAAGCGGAGTCTTGGCAGTCTAAGTCCAATGTGCCTTGGCGGTGTAGACACTGTTAGCATGACATAGCCGATGGAAGCACCTGAAGGCTAGCATATGGATGAACAAGTCATGGATGACTTGGAGGGATCCGATATGCGTGAGGCTGACGGAGGTGGCTAGAAGGCTTAGGTCTAGGCTACGGGTGGTCTAGCAAGTATGGGGGCACTATACTAGGGTTAAACTTCATGTTTGAGGTTAAAACCTCATGTTTGAGGTGTATCAGTCAACTGGTGTTATGTGGCAGTCGACTGGTGTGAATCAACTAGGGTTTGGTCATGGGAGTGCCCAATGATCGCCGAGGTGGGCGGGCAATGATCGTTGGATCGAGCAATCATTGTTCTTATGATCAATGTGGTGCTCGGTATTCGAGCCACTATTAGGGTTAGTAGTCGAGTGAAAGCTCGATCAGTCGACTGATGGACATGATCAGTCGACTGATGTCCTATCCATTGGATTTTTCCAATATGGATTGCACCGTTATCTCACAGCAATAGTGTCATCAATCGACTGATGGTCCCGAGCAGTCGACTCATAGGTGAAATCTAGCCCAAGCAGTAGCTATAAATGGAGCTCGTGGAGGAGGTTTTGAGCAACGATTTCTTGAGCATTGTTGAGGCAATTTGCTAGTGCAAATCAGGGTCTTCAACCATGATTCAAGCAATAAAATATCAAGCAATCAAGTTCACATTTGTAAAGTTTTTCCTTACTTGTATTTGTGTAGTTTACTTGTATTTGCTTGTATTCTATTCTTATTATTGTAAGAATATTTGTACATGGTTTCTCCGCTTCCGACTTATGTCGAGAAGGGGTTTATTTTGTAGTGGTGTGTGATTGGCATCGCTAGGGCTCTTACGAGCCCAATCCATGGAGTAGGAACCATTTGGTTCCGAACCATGTTACATAGTTGTTTTTGCGTGTTTGTATATTGTTATTGCTTTATTTCCACTGCGCACTAATCATTTGTAGCAAGCAATGCGAATGAATTCCATCGAGCATAAAAAATCGCTATTCACCCACCTCTAGCGGTCACCGAATCCTCTACAACAACCACAAAAGTCTAGGCTAGAATTGATTATGGAAGACTTCATTGCTACCCAAACAAAGGCCAATGAAGAGTTTCGACGCCAACATCAGAAGACAAAAGAGTCACTTAAGGATTTGAAGGCTAATGTTGACGGTCTTGCAAGTCACACGAGGATGTTGGAAATACAAGTGGCCCAGATAGCTTAAATCGTGTCGCAACCTATGGATAGTTCTCCATCATTACCCGAGTTGAGTCAAGTCAAGGAGGAGGGAGTGTGCAGCAAAAGAGTAGCACTGAGAAACAGATTCACCAAGGGGTGTGCAGCCATGATTTCCACCCTACCCAACTAAGCCAAAATTGAAGATAAAATTCCACCCCAACTTGGGGACCCTAGTGAATTTGTTATCCTCTACTCAATTTATGGGGAAAACTTCGATGAAGTGTTGTGCGACTTGGGGTCATCAGTAAGTGTGATGCCTTATGCATACTATTTGAAGATGCTACTGAATGGGATCCAACTAGTGAACCTTGGTATTAGTTTGGGGGACGACTCAGTCAAGGAACTCGTCGGCATGCTAGCACATGTGCTTGTGGTCATTGAGAATTTCGTGATACAAATAGATTTTATTATACTCGACACAGGACCAAATCCCCAGAATCCCATCATCTTGGGAAGGCCCTTTTTGGCGACTGCGGGGGCATGCATTGATGTAAAGCTGCACAAGATCTCCTTGGAGGTAGACGGGGAGATCATCCTCTTCAATCTTTCAGAGTGTAGAGCTCCCTTCCTAGACGGCTACATTTTTAGTAGGGTAAAGTCGAACCCACCGAATGTCAACTCTGAGACGGATGAATGGAAGTTTACATAACCTCCGGAGCCAAGTTGAGACAATGGAGTAGGGTCAAGCTAAAAGACCTTAAACAAAGCGCTCCTTGGGAGGAAACCCAAGTTTAGTTTCTATGTTTTCTTTCGTTTGTTTAATTTGAACTTTGATTTCCATTTCGTTTAGAATTTTCGCACATGAATTAGGACCATAAAGAGCCTACTAGGTAAAAATAAAATCACTTTGAACCTACACAACTGAGCGAGTAGAAGAACTCGGACCGTTGTGCACCATGAGAGGGAAACGAGGGGCACCCGGCATGCCCATGTGTTTTCACACCGTCGTGTCGTGCAGGGGTTAAATAGAACACACTGTGTGTTTTTGCCCCAAATGCGCCGTGTTCTTTGATGTCTTTTGCCCTAGCCATGTGGAACCATCTTCCCCACCACCTAGAAGCCTTTCCAACCTTCAAGGAATCCCAAAAGAAGTAAGGATGAGGAGGACCAAGCAAGTGACATCTCAATCCGGTGCTTCGGAGCGAAGAACAAAGAGAACGGACGCCCCTCAAGCTTCGGAGGAAGGTAACACTCTTCCAACCCTTCTTTTTCGAAATAATGAGCATAGGGATAGATATGACATGCTTGCTACTAGAAGAATCACCACTAAGATTTATTAGAATCCCTAGGTTTGCTGGGTGATATTCAATCCCTATTTGTAAAAATGGGGTGGGGAGAGATAATAGGGATAAGACACCCAACCTATCCTAGGATAGTTTTTAAGTTTTTAAGTTCTTTAGAAGCTGAGGTTTTAACAGGTAGAGAGAGTGAAGAGGGTAGGATTACCTTTAGGTTATTTAACACTGAGCATGAATGGACATTACACCAATGGAACACATGTTTTGGCTTTCCTAGTGAGGGAGAGAGAAGAACCCCTATTGGGTTTAACTCTCGGATCTTTGGGACCGAATTGATAGAAGAACATGCTTACGACCCTTCTAGGGCTAAAGCATTGTGCCTCCAAAACCCCATTTTTTGGTACCTGCACCGAATCATGGAAAGTACTATTTTTGGTCGTGGGGAGAGTGTCGGTGTAGTGCGAGCTAGTGAGCTGCTTTTCTTGTGGGACATGCTATAAGAAAGGAGTAGCATTATTGTGGGAGGCCTACTTACCCACATTTGTCGTAGGATGGGGTACGACTACACCGCGCTAGATAGCATAGAGGGGAGCCGTAGGATCAACCTGGGAGTGTGTATGGCCATGAAGATGATTGTAAGAGAGCGACACCCCTTATGCTTTGTAAGGAAAAATCTGACAGCCCTTAGGCTCCCCGACCCGATCGTACCACCATCACCACATGCGCCAATTGGCATTTAGACCAGATAGTGGATTCCCCATCATATGAGGGACCTTCCACTTTGGTACCTATCTCTCCCCCTATACATCACTCTCCCTCCAGTCCATGCATGCATAGGAGTCCACCTAGTCCACATCGACATGAGCCTGCACCTACACCATCACGTTTTTCTACTTTTGAGCAGGATGCAGGTACATCTGACAATGATTTTTTGGAGTTCCGATCGTGCCTCGATGACATATATACCGAGCAGCAGACGCAGAGGCAGCGATGGGAGGAGCAGAGTGGCTACACGCATGTTGAGTTTCAAGGCTTCTGGGAGCACTTCCAGTGGGCTGAGGAGTTCTATGACGAGGCATGTGTCTACTTCCAAAAGGAGGCTGCCCATCGCCAAGAGGAGGCCACCTACCGCCAGGAGATGCGGCAGCACATGCGTGCCCAGCAGGCACAGTGGGCTAGGGAAGAGGAGCATCGAGCAGCCGCTGCATCCACCAGCTCTCAGATAGACCACATGTACATGTGGCATCAGCAGCTGAACACCCGATTCTCCCAAGACCCCGAGATGCCGAGACTACCGGACTTTCCACCTCGTCCACCATACTAGAGGTATGTTTCGCTTAAGTCTGGGGGGACCCCAAGTTTTAATTTATTTTGTTTCTAGCAGTAGTTTCTTTCCTGATATTTGCATTATGGTTAACATTCATTTGTTCATGCATAAGTTGTTTAGATGCTTTCAACACTTAATTTTTGTTATCTATAAAGCTGCCTCAGTAGTATTTCTAAAGTTTGTTCGCGAGTTGTTTTCATGGGTAGCTTAACTTCATTTACCTCGTGGTATTTTATTTTATTTGCTCTAATGAATGTTCTAGACTTATACTGGTTAGCTTTTATTTTTACACCTACACATGACGAACATTCTGAAAGGGAAAATCTAGTACGTACCTAGTTATGATTCATCTCAGTAGTCTAGTACTTTGGAATCCATAGGTGACTCTAGATTTAGCATTTTAGTTACTGGAGATGCTCGGATTATAGAAGCTCATTCGGAAAAATTAAAATCCCAAGAGAGAGAGAAAAGAAAGAAAGAAAAAAATGGAATAAGAAAAAAAGAGAGATTATGAGGGATAAAAAAAATAGTTTTCATAGGTGGAAATGATTATGTGCCCCATTGAAACTGAGTTAGGTTATTGGGGAAACACCTACCAATTTCTCTCAATACCGGGCACACCTTTGAGACATTGTGCTAGATCTAGGGAATGAGCCTCACTTTGGGCAGGTAAGTGTCTGAGAGCCAGAGACTTTATAAAAGCTATAGAATGACGACTTAACTTACCATGGAACGAGTATCCCCTAAAAAGATTTGCTTGACACGTGTACGAGGAGCTAACTTAGTGAATTTTTAGAACACATCTATTTTGCTTTGATTGCAAATACCACTTGGTAAATTTAGTTAACATGCTAAGTATGGAACAATACCTTTTTAAAATTTCATGGCACTAAGGTTTTCTTGAGGACAAGCAAAGATCTAAATCTAGGGGAATTGATGTGAGCAAAACATATAGGGTTTTAGGAGTAGTTTTCACTAATATCTCATTTCATTTTATGTTTGTTTCGTGTATATTTTACTTTATTTTGCATGCATTTCCTCTTTTTTGGTTCGGATATTTGCTCATTGTACTTTGGTGTGTAGGACAACATTATACGGAGAAAATGACATACTTTTGGAGCGAAAAGAAGACATTTGGCAGCTAGAGAAGAATGTCACAAACCCTGGCCCTGTGAAAACATACGGTCTGCACCACAACGCCACACACGACCTGGCCGTGTAGATCCATACAGTCGTGTGGCGCTGTGCGATTTCGACGTGAGTCAGTTATTTTCTAGGTTTCGGGGAGATCCAAGTTGATGTCTATATAAAGCAGGCTATGCCCAAACCCTAGGGGAGGCACGACGACTGGGACGACACTCCGACACCCTAAAAAGCTTCAGGAACTCACAACGGGGAGGAAGAAAGCCACCGAAGATCCAAGTTCTGCACTTCAACACTGGGGAAAAGAGCCACATTGCATTGTAATTTCTGTTCTTTGCATAATATCTATTGTTTATACGAATATGATCGTGCTTTGTGTTTCTCCTCTCATATTTATGGATTAGACTCTTCGATTCTAGGATTAGGGAGTAGTTTGTGTGTGTAGAACATGTTATTCCAAATTAAATTCTGTTCTTGAGTTTGTATTTGCAATTGGTATTAGTTTAGACCGATATCTGTGTGTTTTGGTTTTCTATCTATTGTGCTAGTCGATACGAGGGGTGACAACCCTCGTATCTTAGATTTAAGAGAATTAAGGAGAAACCTAGGGGTTGGCCTCATCTCCAGTAACTGTGGATAGAAGGGTACGATAGAATTGGAAACGATTCATCGCAAGGATTGATTTGGCATCCTCATCGCCTATCCGTCCTAGCAGTCGACACTGGTATGGCGAAGGCTCATCGAGAGTGTATGATGTCCCTTCCACAAACCATAGTTAGAAACCGTTTAGACAAAACCCAATTGATAGCATGTGTTTGCGACACCTAATGGCAAAAATCCTAGAATTCCTTCCAAGACTCGCGTAACTAGTTTTCTTCTTAGTGTGACACCGTATTGAGTTAGGACTGCTAACAACCCTCGCAATCACAACTATTAGAACTGAATTTTGAACAATAATGTCCACTTAACAAATCGGTACTCGTATCTCAGTACCTATGGGATCGATAATCTTTTTATTACTTGACGACATCCGTGCACTTACGGGCGTTGAGCGCGAGCACGCGCTTCGAGTCCTTGACGGTCTCCGTCGCAAGATTTGAGGTCGCATTCGTGTGCATCAGGAGGTCACCATGGAGGAATATCCCGATGATGTCTTTGAACTATAGTTCTTCATCCCCTCGAATTGTACCTAATGGTATATATATATTTTGATGAAATAGCCTGTCTTCCTTCCTCTATTCCTAAACTGTTGAGTCATCATTATTTTAGTAACTATATTCGTCTTGCCGAGTGTATACCTCCCCCTTCTCAAATTCAATCTTCTTTGGCTAGAAAATCTTATAGTGTCAATCGATTGATACCTAGCCTCCCTAGGAATTACTCTGGTCGGCTAGGTAGATAATATACTTTTACATTATCTCGAACCATTTTCCCGACAAAGGGGACCCACTTCTATTGGGTTACTCTCTTCCGCATCCAGATTATGCCTAATTAGCCCCCATCCTTTGGGTCTAGCAAGAGTATGACCAGTCACTTCACTGTCAATGTTTTTACTATTTCCGATGTTAATCCTTCAGTTACTCCTTCTATCCTTTCACCTTCCCTCTCTTTTACAAGAAAGGAAAATTAACACTCTTTTCCTTCTATAAATATCTCCCATGAGACCTTCTGTCTTCATATAACTCCCATGGCCTCCTACTCGTTCCCGATTAGCATAAGTTCCGAAATAGACTCAGCCAGGGATTCAGATACTCACTCTACAACCAACTCGGCATATCGACCTCCACCCCTTTGGAGTCCCACTGACACAGTGGCTCCAGGCATCAGGAGATCCTTCCAACCTCCCTTCCCTTCCTTTCCTTTGGCAATCGTGTATGGAATCCTCCGGCACTTTCACCGTAATCTTCAAACGATCCCCTTTCTCCACAAGCCAACACCCCTCTTCCACCTCCTGCGATGGCTGAGATTCCCCCACTTGCACCGCCTGACACATCTCCTCCGACTATGTTGGGCATTCCTTATCTCAGGGTAGTCCTACTATCCCACTCAAAAGAGGAGTCTTTTGCTGATTCTTCTAGTATTGCCCAATCTCTATAATCAAGAGGATCTCTATCGGCTGTATAATTTGGTTTTTATATATAAAGGAAAGAATATTGACTCCCGTATAATTTCCAGAGTCATTGGAAATATTTTGTGTACGATAACCCGATCTCTTATGGAAAATCAATCGCATATAGCAGAAGAAGGGAATATCGCAATAAGACTATTGCATCGCAACTAGATTATACCCACCCAACATTTACTTCTCCTGGGGGATATGAATGGTCATATCTGTTAGTGAAAGCCCTAGAGCCAATCATCTGATGATTGTTGTATGGACTTTATTGTATCATATTCCTATTTATAAAGGCATGGTTATTATATTTACTTGTATTGGTGGCAAATAACTAAATATAATAATGTCCTTGAGTAGTAGGTTCTTATCTATATCAATCGATTGGTTGAATCGATAATGAGATGATATAGAGAACACTACTCTTAATCATTCCTAGTCAAGTATTAACATTCAGGGACAATGTTAATGCGTAGAGACTAGCATGTAGGTCAACACGATGACTTGATCTCACAAGTCATGGATATGAGAAATCAAGTTGACACATGGGTATGCATTAGAGAATGTATACTGAATGACCCGCCATGAGAAAGTATCATGGATCATTATATGAGTGTCATATACTTTCTCATGTGACTATTAGTCCTTAGACCTGAAGTCACCATGGTTCCATACATAAGGAGTTGCATACTTTGGCTTCGTCAAACGTCACCCGTAAATGGGTGGACTATAAAGGCGATTACTGGGTATGTAACAAATTATGCGGAGGGATGTGAGTGATGTAGATGGGATCTATCCCTCCTATATGATCGGAGTGATATCGATATTCTTGATAGAGTGAGACCACGAAGTGCATGGCCATGCCCAAATGAGTCAATATGAGATATTGAGCTCATTTGATTAGAGTGAGTCTACTTAGAGTTCAAGATATAGATTGTTCCGAGGATGACACGGTCTATGCCTCGATTGGTCAATCTAGATGTCAAGGATAGAGGGACATTGTCATATATTATGAGAGTCACAATTAGTAGTCACAAAGGTGATGTTGGAGCTCAACATTCTTGTAACTTGGGTAGCAATGATGTGTTGCTAGATACCGCTCATTTCTTATGTTCCTAAATCGGTTTAGGGACATTGCCAACATTACAAGAACCTATAGGGTCACACACATAAGGGCAATTAGATGGAGATTAGGTTCATATGATGAACCATGAGGATTAGGTTCATAGGATGAACCAAATTGGATTAAGAGTAATCTAAATTAGACTAATTGAGTTAGACTCAAGTTGATTCAAGTGTTGAATGAGTCTAATTTAGATTTGATTCATCAAATCAATTTAAATTAATGAATAGAGATTCATTAAATTAAATTGACTTGAATCAAATGGTTGGATTTGATCAACCATGGGAGATAAGAGGTCAAGTTTGACTTGACTAGAGAGGGAAGATGAAAGGTTAAGTTTGACTTGGCCAAATGCCATGTCATGATGATGACTTGGCATGGCCGACCAATGATGATGTTCCACATCATCATGGACACATAATGGGGTGCCACCTCATGAGGGAGACCAAGAGCCATTGGCTCTTGGAGTTACATGCATGCATGTAACCCCCTTATAGTGGGTTATGGATGATGTGAAGTTAAGTTGTGTAACTTCATCTTCTTCATCTTATCTTCCCTCAAGCTCTCTCTTCCTCATCTAGCCAGGGGCGTCCAAGGGGTGCTAGCACACTCTAGTTTGCTTTTCTCCACCTATTGCTTGTGTGGATACCGATAGCGGAGTGTACACTTGACACTCTCGAGTTCCGACAAGCCGTTTGGACGAGCGGGATAAGCGAAGGGCGTCACTTCGAGGGTAATGCTCTCACCTTCTAGATCTAAGGTAGATCTAGATTTACTTAAGCACATACATATTTTTATTTTTATATATCTTCGCATAGATCCGTGGCCGGGCTTCCGAGGTTTCCACAACGCAAAAAGCGGTTTTTGCGGCTCGGAAAAGTCCAACAGTGGTATCAGAGTCACGTGCGAAGCATGTATGTGTTTCATTTTTTGTAATTTTTGTATTAGATATAAAAATTACAGATTTATATGTTTCTGTAAATTTCCTATTTTTATAGAATATTTTGGTATTTTTCTCGAAGAATCGAAGCAACGAGTGTTGGGACACTTGTAGGCTTCAACCGTCGAGAAAAACTCTCCGAAATTGCGAGTTCTCGCTTTAGATTTTTGGGACAGTGACTTAAGTCGCTGTAAATCATTCTAGGGATACTCGCAAAGTTTATTTTGCGAGTAGGGGCGCTGCCCCTATCCCCGAAAGGGGCCTTGTCCCGCGATCGCGCCCAGAAATCGCTTAGCGGGACCGTTACGGGGAGGTGAATCATAAAATTGAAAAAAAAAAGGAAAAATTATAGAAATTTTCTGCAAAAATACATAATTTATAATTATGTATAATTCTATGATTGTCATGGCCCAATAACCCCAATATGATTGGATGTGATGTGTTGTAATTCATAATACGGTCTGCGTGCCGTTTTGTGGTTGTGCGTGTTGTATAGTGTATGCGACCTGCGCGTCATACCTCTTCTTTTGATATTCTAGTTGTAAATAGTTTTAGACTCGAATGTAACTCGAGTTTCATATTTGTAATGTATAAAATGGAGCGGTGGAAAATCCATTTGAAGACGAGGTTACGAGAAGGGTGCCGATGACACATGGCGGTCAAAGGAAGCGCTTGGAGAAGCCGCTAGCCTTAGGTTGACCGTCCGATCTTCTCATTGGCTTGAGAAGATCGTAGTAGGGCCATAAATACATCACATTTAATTTTATATATATATATATATATATATATATATATATATATATATTTGATTTTGTTTGTATATATGTGATGCATGCTAGTAGAATAATGCTTATATGTATATGATGCATGCTAGAATAATGATTGTATGTATGTGATGCATGCTAATATAGGATAATAAAGGCCTAAATGCATATAAGATACACATTACGATTAGATTAGATCATAATCGAATCAACTCGAAAATGCCTACCGAGCCTTGATACCCATCACTACCTCGATCATTTGTTGTTGTTGAATCTGCCAAAGCAGAGCAATGCATATTATCTTGGTAGGGTGCGGAGGGACAATCTTGGTCCCGCCTATCACGCTTGGGTTAGAGTAAGCTCAATTAGATTGAGCAAAACTAGTTAACTCAATTGGATCGAGTAGAACTATAGGCATATTCCAATCGTTGGAAAGATAGGGTAAGATCGCATTTAAACTAAATCTTGGGCGATTTAGCCAAAGCTAACTCAAGGTCTTTTGTAAATGTGGGTCTTGATCCTATAAACAAGAGTTGCATAGAGATGTAATTGGTAATGTGTTACCCACCGATCGTACTAAGTCTTGGGCGATTTAGCCAAAGCTAACTCAAGGCTTAGTATGATGTGGATCTTATCCCGCAAGAATTATAGCTAGTTTGTATGAATCTAGTAATGTGGTTTGACCACATCCATAACTCGATTCTACAAAATTCCTATAATTCAGTGAGAGTATCATTTGATTAAAGGCCTAATTAAATGATAAAAGGAATATGATATTAATTCTCTGCATTGTATGTTGTAGATAACTTTGTTGACAAACACGAACACTCTCTCTCTGCGTTCTGTCCTTGAGAAGGACAAGTTCAATGGAGCAAATTTCCTGGACTGGTACAGGAACCTGAGAATTGTTCTCACCCAAGAAATGAAGTTGTACATCCTGGAGCAGCCCATTCCGGAGGCACCTCCTGCCACTGCCTCGCGAGCTGACAAAGATGCTTACAAGAAGCATCAAGATGATGCATTAGATGTGTCATGTCTAATGCTCACAACCATGAACTCTGAGCTTCATAAGCAACATGAGTTCATGAATGCTTATGATATGGTTGGACATCTTCATCAACTATATCAAGGACAAGCAAGGCATGAGAGATATGAAGTCTCTAAGGTATTATTTGGGTCCAAAATGCAAGATGGGACTCCTGTAGGTCCATATGTACTCAAGATGATTGGGTACGTAGAAAAACTACAAAGGCTGGGATTCCCACTTGGCCAAGAGCTGGCCACTGACCTAATCTTGCAATGTTTGCCACAAGCCTACAATCAATTTGTCATGAATTATAACATGAATGAAATTGATAAGTCACTGTCTGAGATGCTCAGCATATTGAGAACTACTGAGCTTAACCTTAAGAAGGGAAAATCTGACACCATTTTGATGGTGCACAAGAAGAAAGGCAAGGGCAAGCCTAAAGGTAAGGGAAAGTCCCAAGCCAAGGGCAAAGGCAAAGAACTTAAACCCAAAGGAGGGGTAGCCAAGGAAGGGGCTTGCTTCCACTGCAAGGAAGCTGGACACTGGAAGCGTAATTGCAAAGCTTACCTGGAAGATCTTAAGAAGAAAAGAAGTGAGACTTCTACTTCAGGTATAAATGTTATAGAAGTCAATCTATCTATTTCTTCATCATGGGTATTAGATACCGGATGTGCATCTCACATTTGTACTAATGTGCAGACGCTGAGAAATAGCAGGGCATTAACAAAGGGCGAGGTGGACCTACGAGTAGGCAATGGAGCAAGGGTTGTTGCTGTTGCTATAGGAACTTATGATCTATCTCTGCCCTCTGGGCTTGTACTAGAATTAGATGAATGTTGTTATGTGGCTGCTTTGACTAAGAACATAATTTCGATTTCTTGTTTGGACAAGAAAGGATTTACATTTATAATAAAGAACAAATGTTGTTCAGTTTATTTAAATGATATGTTCTATTGTAGTGCACCTCTAATGAACGGACTCTACTTTCTAGACTTAGAGAGCCCTATCTATAACATAAGTACCAAGAGGTTCAAGTCAAATGAGTTGAACCAAACCTATTTTTGGCATTGTCGCTTAGGTCACATAAATGAGAGTCGCTTATCTCAGCTCTATAAGGATGGGCTGCTAGACTCATTTGATTTTGAATCATATGAGACATGCGAGTCTTGCCTTTTAGGCAAGATGACTAAGACTCCCTTTAGTGGACACAACGAAAGAGCAACAGATTTGTTAGAACTTATACATAGTGATGTATGTGGTCCTTTCAATGTTACTGCTAGAGGTGGTTACATGTACTTCATTACATTTACTGATGACTTCAGTAGATATGGTTATGTGTATCTTATGACACATAAATCAGAATCCTTTGAAAAGTTCAAAGAATTCAAGAATGAAGTACAAAACCAGCTTGGCAAGAGTATTAAGATACTTCGATTAGATCGAGGTGGTGAATACCTTAGCCATGAGTTTCGTGACTATCTAGCTGAGTGTGGGATTCTATCCCAACTCACTCCTCCTGGAACACCACAGTGGAATGGTGTATCCGAAAGGAGGAATCGTACCCTATTAGATATGGTATGATCTATGATGAGTCACACAGATCTTCCTATATCCTTTTGGGAATATGCTCTAGACACAGCAGCCTTCACCCTTAACCGTGTACCATCCAAGGCTGTGATAAAGACACCATATATGATATGGACAGGGAGAAATCCCAAGATATCTTTCATGAGGATTTGGGGTTGTGAGGCTTACGTTAGACGTCAAGTCTCAGACAAACTAGGACCCAAATCTGATAGGTTCTATTTTGTTGGATATCCCAAGGATACAAAGGGATATTACTTCTACATTCCCAGTCAACACAAAGTGTTTGTGGCAAAGACTGGAGTTTTTCTAGAAAGGGATTTTGTTTCTAGAAAAACTAGTGGGAGTACCTTTGATCTTGAAGAAATTCAAGATAAGGACCATAACACTAAGGCTTTGATGGAGGTTGAACAGGAACTACAAAGTGTTGTGGGTGATGAGGTTGTTGCACAAAGAGTTGTGGAACAACCACCTGTTCAGGTAGACCTACCTCTTCGCAGATCTGATAGGGTACGTCGTCAGCCTGAGAGATACTCATTTCACTTGTCTGACCATGATGAAGTTATGCACATTGAGAATGAGCCTACCTCCTATCGGGAAGTTGTGATGAGCCCAGATTCTGAGAAATGGCTAGAGGCCATGAGATCCGAGATGGAATCCATGTACACCAACCAAGTATGTGTTGGTGCAACAATGCTCCAAGCATTTATGTGTTTTGATGTTTGGATAATCATTTAAGTTAGGCAATGTGTTGTGATCTAATTGCGAATGTGTTTAAGTGACAGGTAAAAGAGAAGTCCAAGTATGATCTTGGCAAAGGAAGTCCAAGTATGATCTTGGCAAAGGAAGTCCAAGGGATGGACTTGGCAGCATAAGACCAAGCTTGTAGTCTTGGCAGCGTAAAGTCCAAGTGAACCTTGGCAAAGGAAGTCCAAAGTAAGGTCTTGGCAGCATAAGTCCAAGCTTGTAGTCTTGGCGGCGTAAAGTCCAAGCATTTGGCAACCCAAGACATGACGAAACCGAAGGAAGCTCTTGGAAGCAAAGCGCAAAGGATGAACAAGTCGCGGACTCGGAGGGATCCTGAAGGCGCAAGGCTTAATACGGAGCTAGAAGGTTGAGTCTAGGTCTAGGGTATAAAAACAAGTATGAATTATTCATACTTAATGAGTATCGATCGACACGATGTATCACCGATCGTCAGTCCGTTTACCGAGTCCGTGGTGAAACCACGACCATCGATCGCCTTGGACATGTCGGGTCCGATGATTCGACGATCGATCGCTATGGGCAGCGATCGGTGATCAAGGAAAGAAATGCCACGAATGCGGTCGCCTCACTGCGTGATCACTCGGTGATCACTCCATCGATCGTGATGGAGAGATCGATCGATCACCTAGCCGTTGAGATTACGGCTACGAATCTCAGCGGAGATCGCGTTCGAAGCCGTTGGGGCGATCCGATCGATGGCATGCATCGGTCGTGATCGAGGCCCAACGGAAAACAGCCCTCTTCTATAAAAAGGGGTCATGGGGAGCATGGGGAGGCTAGTGCTCTAACTCCTAACTTCATCCTCGTGCTCACCAAGTTTTCTAAGTGTTTTTAGCAATCCAAAACCTCCTCTTCTAGTGTCCTTCATCATCCATCATTGTAAAGAAGAGGAGTGTATTGTAAGAAAGGTTTCTCCACCTTGGTTCATCCAAAGGAGAAGATAGTGAAGCTTGGCTAGGGCTAATCCACCTTACGGATTGCCGTGGAGTAGGAGCGTCATCTCCGAACCACGTAAATTGGGTGTTAGCGTTTGGTTTCTTATTTCGTATTTGTATTTGTTTTGTATTTGTATTGCTTCCGCTAACTTGATTGTAGAAACGAAGAAACGCTAATCACCCCCCCCCCCTCTAGCGTTACAAAGGTCCTAACAGTATGGACTTTGGTTGATCCACCTGAAGGGGTCAAACCCATTGGGTGTAAGTGGGTCTTTAGGAGAAAGACTGACATGGATGGACTTACGCATACCTATAAGGGCCAATTGGTGGCTAAAGGTTTCAAGCAAATTCATGGTATTGACTATGATGAAACCTTTTCTCCAGTGGCGATGTTTAAGTCCATTCGGATCTTGCTTGCTATTGCAGCATACCACGATTATGAGATCTGGCAGATGGATGTCAAAACTACGTTTCTGAATGAAAACTTACTCGAGGATGTGTACATGACACAACCTGAGGGTTTTGAAGATCCACAGCATACTGGGAAAGTATGCAAGCTGCAAAGGTCCTTTTATGGGCTAAAGCAAGCCTCTCGGAGCTTGAATCTTCGATTCGATGATGCGATCAAAGAGTTTGGTTTCATCAAGAATGAAGATGAACCTTGTGTCTACAAGAGGGTTAATGGGAACACAGTTGTCTTCCTTGTATTGTATGTGGATGACATACTACTCATTGGGATTGACATCCCTTCACTACAGTCTGTGAAGACTTGGTTGGGGACGTGCTTCTCAATGAAGGACTTAGGTGAAGTAGCCTGTATTCTAGGCATCAAGATCTATAGAGATAGATCTAAGAGATTGCTTGGCCTAAGTCAGAGTACATACATTGACACGGTATTACTACGGTTTGCAATGCAGAATTCCAAGAAGGGACTTCTGCCGATGTCACATGGTGTGAGTCTTTCGAAGACTCAAAGTCCCTCTTCTAGAGAGGAGAGAGACCGCATGGATAAGATCTCTTATGCATCTGCTATAGGATCTATCATGTACGCCATGCTATGTACTCGTCCTGATGTCTCGTATGCTTTGAGCATGATGAGTAGATACCTGTCAGATCCAGGTGAGGGTCACTGGATAGCATTCAAGAATATTCTTAAGTACTTGAGAAGGACTAAAGAATATTTCTTGATATTTGGAGGCGATGAGGAGCTAGCTGTAAAGGGTTACAGCGATGCCAGCTTCCAAACTGACCAGGATGATTAAAGATCGCAGTCAGGGTTCGTGTTTTGTTTGAATGGTGTCACTATGAGATGGAGGAGTTCAAGGCAGGACACAGTTGCTAATTCTACAACAAGAGGCCGAGTATATCGGCGCTTCCATCTCATTCGAGAGATTATCGATAGAGGAGATGTAAAGATTTGCAGAGTACCCACAGAGGCTAACATCGCAGATCCCTTGACTAAGGCTTTGGCACAGAAAAAGCATGATGGTCACACTAGGTCATTTTGTATTAGTTACTAGGTGATTGGCACTAGTGCTAGTGGGAGATTGTTAGTGAAAGCTCTAGAGCCAATCATGTGATGATTTTTGTATAGACTTTATTGTATCATATTCCTATTTATAAAGGCATGGTTATTATATTTACTTGTATTGGTGCCAAATAACTAAATATAATAATGTCCTTGAGTAGTAGGTTCTTATCTATATCAATCGATTGGTTGAATCGATAATGAGATGATATAGAGAACACTACTCTTAATCATTCCTAGTCAAGTATTAACATTCAGGGACAATGTTAATGCTTAGAGACTAGCATGTAGGTCAACATGATGACTTGATCTCACAAGTCATGGATATGAGATATCAAGTTGACACATGGGTATGCATTAGAGAATGTATACTGAATGACCCGCCATGAGAAAGTATCATGGATCATTATATGAGTGTCATATACTTTCTCATGTGACTATTAGTCCTTATACCTGAAGCCACCATGGTTCCCTACATAAGAAGTTGCATACTTTGGCTTCGTCAAACGTCACCCGTAAATGGGTGGACTATAAAGGCGATTACTGGGTATGTAACAAATTATGCGGAGGGATGTGAGTGATGTAGATGGGATCTATCCCTCCTATATGACGGGAGTGACATCGATATTCTTGATAGAGTGAGACCACGAAGTGCATGGCCATGCCCAGATGAGTCAATATGAGATATTGAGCTCATTTGATTAGAGTGAGTCTACTTAGAGTTCAAGATTTAGATTGTACCGAGGATGATACGGTCTATGCCTCGATTGGTCAATCTAGATGTCAAGAATAGAGGGACATTGTCATATATTGTGAGAGTCACAATTAGTAGTCACAAAGGTGATGTTGGAGCTCAACATTCTTGTAACTTGGGTAGCAATGATGTGTTGCTAGATACCGCTCATTGCTTATGTTCCTAAATCGGTTTAGGGACATTGCCAATGTTACAAGAACCTATAGGGTCACACACATAAGGGCAATTAGATGGAGATTAGGTTCATATGATGAACCATGAGGATTAGGTTCATGGGATGAACCAAATTGGATTAAGAGTAATCCAAATTATACTAATTGAGTTAGACTCAAGTTGATTCAAGTGTTGAATGAGTCTAATTTAGATTTGATTCATCAAATCAATTTAAATTAATGAATAGAGATTCATTAAATTAAATTGACTTGAATCAAATGGTTGGATTTGATCAACCAAGGGAGATAAGAGGTCAAGTTTGACTTGACTTGAGAGGGAAGATGAAAGGTCAAGTTTGACTTGACCAAATGCCATGTCATGATGATGACTTGGCATGGCCGGCCAATGTTGATGTTCCACATCATCATGGACACATCATGGGGTGCCACCTCATGAGGGAGACCAAGAGCCATTGGCTCTTGGAGTTACATGCATGCATGTAACCCCCTTATAGTGGGTTATGGATGATGTGAAGTTAAGTTGTGTAACTTCATCTTCTTCCTCTTCTCTTCCCTCAAGCTCTCTCTTCCTCATCTAGCCATGGGCGTCCAAGGGGTGCTAGCACACTCTAGTTTGCTTTTCTCCACCTATTGCTTGTGTGGATACCGATAGAGGAGTGTACACTTGACACTCTCGAGTTCCGACAAGCCGTTTGGACGAGCGAGATAAGCGAAGGGTGTCGCTTCGAGGGTAATGCTCTCACCTTCTAGATCTAAGGTAGATCTAGGTTTACTTAAGCACATAGATGTTTTTATTTTTATATATCTTCGCACGGATCCGTGGCCGGGCTTCCGAGGTTTCCACAACGCAAAAAACGGTTTTTGCGGCTTGGAAAAGTCCAACAATCTCACAATTAATGCATCAACTACCCCCAATACTACTCCCTTGTCTTCCCGTCCTATCAGCCTTTACTTTCTTTCCATTCCAAGAAAACGAATTAATACTTCCTTTTCCTTTATAAAAACTTCTAGCAACACCTTTTGCTCATATACTTCTCCATTCTTCTACCTTCTGAATGGCAGACCCTTCAGAGAAAGCAAACAAACCTTCTTCCCCTGAGCCCCTTCCAACAGACCAATAATGCATACATGAGCTAGAAGAGTTGGTGAGGGACTTGAGGAGTCGACTACAATTATCCTCCACTCATAACTACGCCATACGCCAAGAATTGGTAGTGACCCAGCGAGCCCTATCAAGGCTTAAGTCCACCAACCAGTCTCACGTCAAATAACTTCTCACCATATCAGGTCGTCATAGGGCCCCAACTCTACCTCCAGAGAGAATCATCCACGAAGCTCCATAATTTTCATTTTACTGAACTGTATTTTCTTTTCTATTCTTAGGAAATCATAAATATAATATTTTCCTGCAGCAATATAATTTTGATTTTGGAAAATGTAAAAGTGTACCTTCTCCTCGCTAAAAACTGATTCTTCAATATGGATAAAATATCATCATATCACCCTGCAAAGTTGCATGAGCAATAGAAAATCGCAAATCCCACGTTGATGTCTCCTTCCTTCTCCTAAGTGTATCTAACTTCTAGGAAATGACTTTATACCCAGATCAATCATGGAGATGAACTTTTTCCTTCCAACTCCTACGATCCACCAACAAATGGGGATAAATTCAGGCTGTGAAGAATAGTAATGATCGAACCTAGGGCTTCGCCTAGTCAGCCCGGAATAAAAATTCCCACTTCTATCATCTCCAATTGTTTATCTTCCTTGAACTCAACTCCTCTGATCCGTTATCACACAGGGATAATAGCTTGAACTGAGGACAAGCTAAACAAATAGTGACAATCTAACCTAGGGCTTCTCCTGGTCAGATCGGAATAATTTTTTACTCTACCAATCTTCACCAGTGCATCTACCTTGAACCTAACTCCTCCAATCCACAATTGTACGGGGATAAGAGCTTGAACTAAGGACAAGTTGAAAAAATAGTGACGATCTAAACTAGGGCTTCGCTTGGTCAGATCAGAATAATTTTTTACTCCGCCAATCTTCACCAACATATTTTCCTTGAACCCAACTCCTCCGATCCGCCACCACAAGGAGATAATAGCTTGAACTGAGGACAAGCTGAAAAATAGTGATGATCTGACCTAGGGCTTCACCAGGTCAGCTCAGAATAAATTTTTACCCAACCAATCTTTACCAGTGCATATACCTTGAACCCAACTCCTCCGATCCGCAATCGTACGGGGATAATAGCTTTAACTGAGGACAAATTAAAAAATAGTGACGATCTGAATTAGGGCTTCACCTGGTTAGATCGGAATAATTTTTTATTCCACCAATCTTCACCAGTGCATCTACCTTGAACCCAACTCCTCCGATCCGCAACCTCACAGGGATAATAGCTTGAACTGAGGACAAGATGAAGAAATAGTGATGATCTGACCTAGGGCATCACCTGGTCAGATCAAAATAATTTTTTACTCCGCTAATCTTCACTAGTGCATCTACCTCGAACCCAACTCCTCTGATCTGCCACCACACAGGGATAATAGCTTGAACTAAGGACAAGTTGAAATATAGTGACGATCTGACCTAGGGCTTTGCCTGGTCAAATCAAAATAATTTTTTACTCCACAAATCTTCACCAGTGCATCTACCTTGAACCCAAATCCTCTGTTCCACAATCACACGGGAATAAAAGCTTCGGGTATCGCCGAGATGTAAAAAGTGTGACGATCTGATCTAAGGCCTTGCCTCATCATATAAAAATAATTATTTACTCCACAAATCTTCACAGGTCTATTTATCTTAAACCATACTCCTCCGTTAAGTAACTGCATGGGGATAAGAGCTTCGGCAATCGCCAAACTATACAAAGTGTGGCGATCTTCTCTAAGGCCTGGCCTCATCATATCGGAATAATTTTTTACTCCGCCAATCTTCACAGGTGTATTTACCTTAAACCCTACTCCTCTATTCCGCAACTGCACAGGGATAAGAGCTTCGGCTATCATAGAGTTGTACAAAGTGTGACGATATGCTCTATGGCCTTACCTCATCATATCCAAATAATTTTTTACTCTGCCAATCTTCACAGGTGTATTTACCTTAAACTCTACTCCTCCATTCTGCAACCGCATGGGGATAAGGGCTTCGGCTATCGTCAAGCTATATAAAGTGTGATGATCTGCTCTAAGGTCTTGCCTCATCAAATCGGAATAATTTTTTACTCCGCCAATCTTCACAGGTGTATTTACCTTAAACCCTACTCCTCCATTCTGCAATCGCACAGGGATAAGAGCTTCGACTATAGCTGAGTTGTACAAAGTGTGATGATCTACTCTAAGGCCTTGCCTCATCAGATCGGAATAATTTTTCACTCTGCCAATCTTTATAGGTGTATTTACCTTAAACCTTACTCCTCCGTTCCACAATCGCATGGGAATAAGGGCTTCAGCTATCATCGAGTTGCACAAAGTGTGACTATATGCTCTAAGTGTTGGACTTTCCGAGCCGTAAAAATCGCTTTTTGCGTTGCGAAAACCCCGAAAGTCCGGCCACGGAACCGTGCGAAGATATATTAAAATAAAACATGTATGTGCTTAAGTAAACCTAGATCTACCTTAGATCTAGAAGGTGAGAGCATTACCCTTGAAGAGATGCCCTTCGCTTATCCCGCTCGTCCAAAAGCTTCGCCAGAACTCGAGAGTATCAAGTGCACACTCCTCTATTTGTATCCACACAAGCAATAGCTGGAGAAAACACAACCTTGAGTGTGCTAGCACCCTTTGGATGGTTCAGCCAAGATGAGGATTGGGAGAGCTTGAGAGAGTAATCCAAGGAGGAAGAAGATGGAGTTACCCCACAAATCAATTCACATCTAATATAAAATGAAGTGGCCGGCCACTACATTCTTGGGGGGTTACATGCATGCATGTAACTCCAAGAGCCAATGGCTCTTGGTCTCCCTCATGAGGTGGAACCACATGATAGGTCCATGATGATGTGGAGCATCATCATTGGCCGGCCCCCATGCCATGTCACCATGACATGGCAATTGGTCAAGTTAAAATTGACCATTCATTTTCCCTCTCAAGTCAAGTCAAACTTGACCCCTTATCTCCCATGGTTGATCAAATATAACCACTTGAATCAAGTCAATTTGATTTAATGAATCTCTATTCATTAATTTAAATTGACTAAATGAATCAAATCTAAATTAGACTCATTCAACACTTGAATCAACTTGAGTCTAACTCAATTAGTCTAATTTGGATTACTTTTAATCCAATTTGGTTCATCCCATGAACCTAATCCTCATTGTTCATCATATGAACCTAATCTCCATCTAATTCCCCTTTGTGTGTGACCCTATAGGTTCTTGTAACGTTGCCAATGTCCCTAAACCGATTTAGGAACATAAGCAATGAGCGGTATCTAGCAACATATCATTGCTACCCAAGTTACAAGTATGTTGAGCTCCAACATCACCTTTGTGACTACTAATTGCGACTCTCACAATATGTGACAATGTCCCTTTATCCTTGACATCTAGATTGACCAATTGAGGCATAGACCGTGTCATCCTCGGTACAATCTATATTTTGAACTCCAAGTAGACTCACTCTAATCAAATGAGCTCAATATCTCATATTGACTCATTTGGGCATGGCCATGCACTTCGTGGTCTCACTCTATCAAGAATAACGATGTCACTCCCGTCATATAGGAGGGATAGATCCCATCTACATCACTCACATCCCTCCGCATAATTTGTTACATACCCAGTAATCGCCTTTATAGTCCACCCATTTACGGGTGACGTTTGACGAAGCCAAAGTATGCAACTCCTTATGTAGGGAACCATGATGACTTTAGGTCTAAGGACTAATAGTCATACTAATAGCCACATGAGAAGTATATGACACTCATATAACGATCCATGATACTTTCTCATAGCGGGTCATTCAGTATACATTCTCCAATGCATACCCATGTGTCAATTTGATATCTCATATCCATGACTTGTGAGATCAAGTCATCGTGTTGACCTACATGCTAGTCTTGATGCATTAACATTGTCCCTAAATGTTAATACTTGACTAGGAATGATTAAGAGTAGTGTTCTCTATATCATCTCATTATCGATTCAATCAATCGATTGATATAGATAAGTACCTACTACTCAAGTACGTTATTATACTTAGTTATTTGGCACCAATACAAGTAAATATAATAACCATGCCTTTATGAATAGGAATATGATACAATAAAGACCATACAACAATCATCACATGATTGGCTCTAGGTCTTTCACTAACAATCTCCCACTAGCACTAGTGTCAATCACCGTAGTATCTAATACCCAATGACCTAGTGTGACCATCATGCTTTTTCTGTGCCAAAGCCTTGGTCAAGGGATCTGCGATGTTAGCCTCTGTGGGTACTCTGCAAGACATCACATCTCCTCTATCGATAATCTCTCGAATGAGATGGAAGCACCGATATATTCGACCTTTATTGTAGAATCAGCAACTGTGTCCTACTTGGAACTCTTCCAGCTCACAGCACCACCATTCAAGCAAAACATGAACCATGACTGCGATCTATAATCATCCTGGTCTGTTTAGAAGCTGGTATCGCTATAACCCTTTACAGCTAGCTCCTCATCGCCTCCAAATATCAAGAAATATTCTTTATTCCTTCTCACGTACTTAAGAATATTCTTGACTGCTATCCAGTGACGCTCACCTGGATCTGACTGGTATCTACTCGTCATGCTGAAAGCATACGAGACATCAGGACGAGTACATAGCATGGCGTACATGATAGATCCTATAGCAAATGCATAAGGGATCTTATACATGCAGTATCTCTCCTCTCTAGAAGAGGGACTTTTAGTCTTCGAAAGACTCACACCATGTGACATCAGTAGAAGTCCCTTATTGGAATTCTGCATGGCAAACTATAGTAATACCATGTGAATGTATGTACTCTGACTTAGGCCAAGCAATCTCTTAGATCTATCTCTATAAATCTTGATGAAGGGAGTTGCTTCGGAGGCTCATTGGCTCCCATGTCCCCGGATTAAAATTTTCACTAATGAAAGAATTAATCCGGATGGGATGAGCTTCCTTAGCACAACCATTTCGTCGTCGTGCTAACAACTTGAGTGGTCGCTTGAACAAACTAGTTGTTCAAGCAAAACAACTCTTCTAGTTGGTTAGCCGCGGAAGAGACGACGGACGGATCGCCGGTTTTTGTGTTTGTCTTCGGGGTCCATGATTATACAATATATTTTCATACACACACATGTATAATCAAAACATAAAAGAACATGCTCAGATCTGTAATTAAAGTTAAAAGAACTTTATACCTTACGATCTTCTACCGTATGTCCTATCCTTCTCGTGGACGACATGTGGACGAAGATCCTCCACGAGTAGAAGCCTTCTAGATCGTGTTCTTCCCTTCCTTGTCCGCTGCGAACAAAGAGAAGAACCAACAATTACCTATCCTTTCTAGAACCAGCCACCAAATTAGGGAATTTGGTGCAACCGCCGGCCAAGGAGCAAGTGGATGAAGCGCCGGCCAACTTGAAGAGGGGTTGCTGTCGGCCACCAAGGAGAAAGGGAGGAGGAAGAGTGTCGGCCACCAATGGAAGGAGAACCGCCGGCCAAGGAAGAAGGGAGAGGCCTCTAGGATGGGCGCCGGCCAAGTCTTGATGGAGGAGGATGGGCGCCGGCAACAACTAGAAGGTAGAAGGTTGCCGCCCAAGCTTTTGCTCCAAAACCCTAGCCGCCCACTTTTTGGAAGAACCAAAACCCTAATTCCAATTCTATTAATTCTTGTCGCCCAAGCTTAAGCCTTCTATTTATAGAATTGGGCTTAAGCCTCCTTTAATCTCCACCGTCGGATCTAGGGATTTAATCTCCACCGTCGGATCTAGGGTTTTATCCCAACCGTCGGATCATGGGTTTCATCCCAACCGTCAGATCTAGGATTTCATCTCAACCGTCGGATATAGGGTTTCATCCCATCCGTCGGATCTAGGAGTTTATCCCAACCGTCGGACTAGGGATTTAATTCCAGCCGTCGATTCTAGGGTTTCATCCTAACCATCGGATCTAGGGATTTAATCCCAACCGTTGGTTCTAGGATTTCATCCTAACCATCGGATCTAGGGATTTAATCCCAACCGTTGGTTCTAGGTTTTGTTTTACATTCTTGGATCTATACTTCACAAAGATTATATTAGGCTACGATATGGACCATAAGGAGGAGTTGGATCTTGGCCACCCGATGGATCGGAACCACACAAACTTGATCCATCAATGATGTTCCATTCCACTAGAGGATCATCATTGAACTACCTCACCAACCCCCATAAATTAATATGGGCTCCATATATTATTCGTACATTAATATCCCCGTGTTTAAGATATCGAATGTCCGTCAATTAATTGATTTACTGACCATCAATTAATTAACATCTAGTTCCTCGAGTAGTACCACTCAAGCTTATCATCATGTTGACTAAGTCAACCAGCTGGGTTTACATGATGAACCTTATGAGCTCCTCAAGGGGACATCATCAACCTAATATATAGGACACGGTTTCCTCCTATAATCAACAACACACCATGTAAATAATATCATTTCCCAACTTACCGGGCATATTGATTTAATCCATCTAAATCTCACCCTCTGGTAAATCAAAGAAATAAATACTAAGTACATGTGCCCGTTATTATATCGGGATTAAGAGCATGCACAACATAATATCCGAGGTCCGATTCAATTATGTAGTAAGTACTAAATTGAATCACCTCTATGTCGGTCCGGCTCAATACACCTAAGTGTACTAGTGTAACTTTATGTTCAAGACAAAACAATACCAAGCTTCACTACAACCATGCCAATGGTTTGTCCAAAACCATCTTGGTCGTGAGTCTCTACTTATATTTTACAAGGGACTGATAACATGATCTTCTGTGCCACACCAAGCACCATGTTATCTACAATGTAAAATATTAGACAGTATGCACACATATATAATAAATATATAAAGTGCAAACAATGATCATGTGATTCTTATTCCAAAATAAAATGTTCATACAAAAAGAGGTAGGCTTTCAGTATACATTCCAACAATCTCCCACTTATACTAAAAGACTATGCCGTCATCACTCTGCCATACATCTGATCCCCATGTCCTCCACATGCCTATCAAACGCTTTCGCTGGAAGGGCCTTAGTGAATGGATCTGCCAGGTTATCCTCTGATGCAATCTTGGCGACAGCAACTTCTCCTCGCTTTACGATCTCTCGTATAAGGTGGTACTTGCGCTCTATGTGTTTACTCGCCTTATGGGCTCGTGGTTCCTTCGAGTTTGCAACTGCACCACTATTATCACAATAAATTGTGATAGTTCTGGGCAAACCAGGAATCACATCCAAGTCCATCAAGAAGTTCCTGAGCCATACAGCTTCCTTGGCTGCCACATACTCAGCTTCCATGGTAGAGTCCGCCACGCATTTCTGCTTGACACTCTTCCATACTATGGCTCCACCTCCAAAAGTAAACACAAACCCCGAGGTAGACTTACTCTTGTCCCTATCTGACTGGAAATCCGAATCCGTGTAACCCACAGGGACTAATTGATCTGCCCGATAAACCAGCATATAATCCCTAGTCCTTCTCAAGTAATTCAATATATGCTTTACCGCAGTCCAATGTCCCTGTCCAGGATTACTCTGATATCTGCTAACCATGCCTACGGCAAAGCAGATATCCGGTCTCGTACACAACATAGCATACATGAGGCTTCCTACTGCGGAAGCATAAGGAACCACCTTCATGTCCTCTATCTCCTTTGATGTTTTAGGACACATCTCTTTAGATAAAGGAACTCCATTCCTAAAAGGTAGAAAACCTTTCTTGGAGTTCTACATGCTAAAACGAGCAAGGATAGTGTCAATCTATGAAGCTTGAGATAAGCACAACATCCTTTTCTTGCGATCCCTTATAACTTTGATCCCAAGGATGTGTCCCACTTCTCCCAAGTCCTTCATGTCAAACTGTTTGGACAACCATACCCTTACATCTGATAACACTTTGATATTGTTGCCAACTAACAAAATGTCATCTACGTATAGTACAAGAAACACCACTACGTTTCTGTCACATCTCTTGTATACACAAGGCTCATCCGGACTTTGAATAAATCCATATGACTGGATTACCTCATCAAAGCGGATGTTCCAAGATCTAGAAGCTTGCTTCAATCCATAAATGGACCGATTAAGCTTACATACAAGATGCTCTTTGCCTTTAGCAATAAATCCCTCTGGTTGCCGCATATAGATGTTCTCCTCAAGACTTCCGTTAAGGAACGCTGTCTTGACATCCATCTGCCAAATCTCATAATCCATATGAGCAGCTATAGATAAGAGAATCTGAATAGACTTAAGCATAGCTACCGGCGAAGATGTCTCCTCATAATCGATACCCTTTTTCTGAGTATACCCTTTCGCAACAAGCCTAGCTTTGAAGGTCTCAACCTTCCTGTCTACTCCTCTCTTTCTCTTGTAGATCCACTTGCATCCAATGGTTTTTACACCATCGGGTGGTTCTACTAGCTCCCAGACCTGATTAGAATCCATAAATTCTATCTCTGAATTCATCGCTCTTTGCCAAGATACCGCATCTCTATCTTGGATTGCCTCGTCATATGTCCAGGGATCAGATTCATGTTCACCAAGGACTAAGTCCGAAGACTCTCCCAAAAACATGAATCTCTCGGGTTGTCTAACAACCCTCCCACTACGACGAGGTGCCTCCTGTGTATGCTCTGTGACACACGGTGCAGTGACTTGTAGTGTCTCCTCTTGTACCGGTGGTACTGAAGTCGGGACTTCCCCTGTCAACTCCTCAAGAACAATCCTACTCTTGGGCTTGTGGTTCATTACATAATCCTCCTCTAGAAATCTGGCGTTCGTGCTAACGATCACCCTCTGATCTCTAGGATTATAAAATAAACCACCCTTCGTTCCCTTAGGGTAGCCAACAAACATGCACACTTCTGTACGAGGTTCCAACTTACCAGCATCAGCCTTCAGCACATGTGCTGGACTCCCCCATATCCGAATATGTCTCAGACTAGGCTTTCGCCCAGTCCACAATTCTACAGGGGTAGAAGGTACTGATTTAGATGGAACCAAGTTCAGAGTGTACATTGTCGTATCCAGTGCATACCCCCAGAACGAAACAGGTAACTCAGAATAACTCATCATCGATCTGACCATCTCCATAAGAGTCCTATTCCTTCGCTCCGCTACACCATTCTGCTGGGGTGTGTCAGGTGCAGACAATTGGGATTGAATCCCAGACTCTGATAAGTAACTCCTAAACTCTCCCAAGAGGTACTCGCCACCACGATAAGATCGTAGTGTCTTGATAATTTTACCTTGACGGTTCTCCACATAAGCCTTGAATTCTTTGAACCTGTCAAAGCATTCAGACTTGCGGCGCATCAAGTAAATGTATCCATATCTTGAATAATCGTCTATAAAATAGACGAAATATTCAAAACCACCTCTTGCCTGGATAGACATAGGACCGAACAAATCAGAATGAACCAATTCTAACACATCTTTGGCTCTATACCCCTTGGCCTTGAAAGGCCTCTTGGTCATTTTACCTTCCAAGCAAGATTCGTAGGTTGGGAGATCCTCCACCACTAATGAACCCAAAGGTCCATCAGCTATCAACCTTTGAATTCTGCTTAGGTTAATATAACCAAGCCTTAGATGCCAATGATATGTTTGGTTCATTTGCGAAGGTTCTTTTCTCTTATTAGACTTAGAAGATGAGTTATTGATTTCTATATGCATCGTGGGAGTTTTTGGTTCAAGAGTATATAAAATGCCAACCAATGTATTAGAACAGATAATCTCTCTATTCCTTTTTATAACCACTTTGTCATTAAAAGAAACAAAATACCCATCCATAAACAATTTAGAAACTGGAATTAAATTCTTTCTAAAAGTAGGTACATAAAGACAATTTCTCAAAACCAAAACTTTATTCCTATCAAAAGATAAATAAACGTCTCCCACTGCAATAGCCGCCACCTTTGAAGCATTGCCCATGAAGACGGTAATCTCTCCCTCAGCTAGTCGTCGGGTTTCCTGGAACCCCTGCAAAGTATTGCAGACATGATCAGTGGCTCCTGTATCTACACACCAGGCACTGGTAGATAACACCGCTAAACATATTTCAACAACTAAACAAGAAGATATACCTTTGTTCTTTCGGCGAGGACAGTCCGCCTTCCAATGTCCAGTCTGCTTGCAAGTGAAGCACTTGCCTTTCGGCTTCTTCACTCCTGCCTGAGGTCCCACTGCCACCTTCTTCGCTCCACCTTGCTTCTTCTTCTTCTTACCTTTCGGTTTAGAGGAAGAAACCTTCTGAGCGACCATGGCTTGAGCACTCTGACGAAAAAGCCCCTCTGCCGCCTGGAGTTCTGTCAGAAGCTCCACCAACGAATACAACCTCTTGTTCATGTTGTAGTTGAGGCGGAACTGCTCAAAAATCCTAGGAAGAGACTAGAGAATGATATCGACCTGGGTTTCCCCATCGATCTCAGCTCCGAGGACTTCCATCTCATTAAGATGAGCCATCATCTTGAGAACATGATCCCTAACGGGTGTTCCCTCGATCGTGATGGTCGTCATCAAGTTTCTCATTGCCTCCTGCCTAGCTGCCCTACTCTGATGTCCGAAAAGTTCCTTGAGATTGAACATCATGTCATAAGCTGTGGCTATGGCCTGATGCTGATGTTGCAGCACATTTGACATAGATGCCAAAATGTAACACCGCGCCATCTCATATCCGTCTTATAACGTTCTTTCTCCTTTTCATCAGAGTCATCGGAGGGCTTAGGAGGACAGACCTCGAAGAGTACAAATTTGTACTCCTCCGCAGTTAAGACAATATCCAAGTTTCTTTTCCAATCAATGTAGCTTGGTCTAGTAAGTTTGTTTTCTTTTAAAATCACAGCAAGTGGGTTGAAATCCATTTGAAAATCCTAAAAATCACAATGATCAAAATATTAGATTTCAAATATTATTGATTTCTCAAAACAATAAAATCCCGAAATCAACCAACACCTCAAATCACCGAGAATATCGTATGCCACGCTGTGTGGACGTATACGAATTCTACATTTGTAAGAGGAGGTTTTACCCATTAATTTTATTATCTTGGCAACCTTACTTTTTGACAAATAAAATTAATAGTTGGTTCCTCTTTGGCCCTACAAATAAAAGCAGTGACTCCGATGGGGAGGATACTTCTATTTGCATCTAAGTGTGCACCATTACACGATACTAAGGGAATTATTTGGGATTATGTGTCTTACCGCTGTGGAAGTACACATGCTCCTAGATAATTTCCTATAACCATTATTTGACCTAGTGATCCGCAAACAAACCCGTCTGCAGGGAGGAAGGCACTCATAGCCAACACACAAGTTTGTTGCATCACACGTCAAATTGTAATGGAGGCCGCGGGAATTTTTTAAAATGTCCCTCTCCCACTTAGTTAATTGAAAATGAGGAATTTTAAAACATACACAACATGCATATAAAACAAATAAGCAATAAATATGGAAAAAACAGAATTTTTCCAACTATTATGGCATTGTCCTCCAATATGCATCCCGTCGTGTCACCACCTCGTCCGCTCCACCTTTTCCCGTGCGCAAGTCACCAAAGATATCCGAGCCGAGATAAATCATTTTAATTTACATCCATCGATCCTATACTCCACGAAGGAGTGAACAAATAATCTAGATCGAAAGTAAACTAAAATGAGCGGCTAAACAATGACGTATTTAATTACAAACAATTAAATACTAATCTAGCCTCGTCAACCCCGAGGATTCAAATAATAAATATTTACACACATCCAATCACATACACACATACGGCCATAATATTCGGATCTTATGCCTGCAACCAAAGAGTTAAACTACGCATATCTTACTATTATTCGGCACATATAATATATGAATAAGTGCATAAAAATTAACCGAATCCTAAACACACAAAACCGGAAACCGTGGCTCTGATACCACTTGAAGGGAGTTGCTTCGGAGGCTCATTGGCTCCCATGTCCCCGGATTAAAATTTTCACTAATGAAAGAATTAATCCGGATGGGATGAGCTTCCTTAGCACAACCATTTCGTCGTCGTGCTAACAACTTGAGTGGTCGCTTGAACAAACTAGTTGTTCAAGCAAAACAACTCTTCTAGTTGGTTAGCCGCGGAAGAGACGACGGACGGATCGCCGGTTTTTGTGTTTGTCTTCGGGGTTCATGATTATACAATATATTTTCATACACACACATCTATAATCAAAATATAAAAGAACATGCTCAGATCTATAATTAAAGTTAAAAGAACTTTATACCTTACGATCTTCTACCGTATGTCCTATCCTTCTCGTGGACAACGTGTGGACGAAGATCCTCCACGAGTAGAAGCCTTCTAGATCGTGTTCTTCCCTTCCTTGTCCGCTGTGAACAAAGAGAAGAACCAACAATTACCTATCCTTTCTAGAACCGGCCACCAAATTAGGGAATTTGGTGCAACCGCCGGCCAAGGAGCAAGTGGATGAAGCGCCGGCCAACTTGAAGAGGGGTTGCCGCCGGCCACCAAGGAGAAAGGGAGGAGGAAGAGCGCCGGCCACCAATGGAAGGAGAACCGCCGACCAAGGAAGAAGGGAGAGGCCTCTAGGATGGGCGCCGACCAAGTCTTGAAGGAGGAGGATAGGCGTCGACAACAACTAGAAGGTAGAAGGTTGCCGCCCAAGCTTTTGCTCCAAAACCCTAGCCGCCCACTTTTTGGAAGAACTAAAACCCTAATTCCAATTCTATTAATTCTTGCTGCCCAAGCTTAACCCTTCTATTTATAGAATTGGTCTTAAGCCTCCATTAATCTCCACCGTCGGATCTAGGGATTTAATCTCCACCGTCGGATCTAGGGTTTTATCCCAACCGTCGGATCTAGGATTTCATCCCAACCGTCGGATCTAGGATTTCATCCCAACCGTCGGATCTAGGGTTTCATCCCATCCGTCGGATCTAGGGTTTTATCCCAACCGTCGAAACTAGGGATTTAATCCCAACCATCGATTCTAGGGTTTCATCCTAACCATCGGATCTAGGGATTTAATCCCAACCGTTGGTTCTAGGGTTTCATCCTAACCATCGGATCTAGGGATTTAATCCCAACCGTTGGTTCTAGGTTTTGTTTTACATTCTTGGATCTAGACTTCACAAGGATTATATTAGGCTACGATAGGGACCATAAGGAGGAGTTGGATCTTGGCCACCCGATGGATCGGAACCACACAAACTTGATCCATCAATGATGTTCAATTCCACTAGAGGATCATCAGGGAACTACCTCACCAACCCCCATAAATTAATATGGGCTCCATATATTATTCGTACATTAATCTCCCCATGTTTAAGATATCGAATGTCCGTCAATTAATTGATTTACTGACCATCAATTAATTAACATCTAGTTCCTCGAGTAGTACCACTCAACCTTATCATCATGTTGACTAAGTCAACCAGCTGGGTTTACATGATGAACCTTATGAGCTCCTCAAAGAGACATCATCAACCTAATATATAGGACACGGTTTCCTCCTATAATCAACGACACACCATGTAAATAATATCATTTCCCAACTTACCGGGCATATTGATTTAATCCATCTAAATCTCACCCTCTGGTAAATCAAAGAAATAAATACTAAGTACATGTGCCCGTTATTATATCGGGATTAAGAGCATGCACAACATAATATCCGAGGTCCGATTCAATTATGTAGTAAGTACTAAATTGAATCACCTCTATGTCGGTCCTGCTTAATACACCTAAGTGTACTAGTGTAACTTTATATTCAAGACAAAACAATACCAAGCTACACAACAACCATGCCAATGGTTTGTCCAAAACCATCTTGGTCGTGAGCCTCTACTTATATTTTACAAGGGACTGATAACATTATCTTCTGTGCCACACCAAGCACCATGTTATCTACAATGTAAAATATTAGACAATATGCACACATATATAATAAATATATAAAGTGCAAACAATGATCATGTGATCCTTATTCCAAAATAAAATGTTCATACAAAAAGAGCTAGGCTTTCAGTATACATTCCAACAATCTCCCACTTATACTAAAAGACTATGCCATCATCACTCTGCCATACATCTGATCCCCATGTCCTCCACATGCCTATCAAACGCTTTCGCTGGAAGGGCCTTAGTGAATGGATCCGCCAGGTTATCCTCTAATGCAATTTTGGCGACAGCAACTTCTCCTCGCTTTACGATCTCTCGTATAAGGTGGTACTTGCGCTCTATGTGTTTACTCGCCTTATGAGCTCGTGGTTCCTTCGAGTTTTCAACTGCACCACTATTATCACAATAAATTGTGATAGTTCTGGGCAAACCAGGAATCACATCCAAGTCCATCAAGAAGTTCTTGAGCCATACAGCTTCCTTGGCTGCCTCAGAGGCTACCACATACTCAGCTTCCATGGTAGAGTCCGCCACGCATTTCTACTTGACACTCTTCCATACTATGGCTCCACCTCCAAAAGTAAACACAAACCCCGAGGTAGACTTACTCTTGTCCCTATCTGACTGGAAATCCGAATCCGTGTAACCCATAGGGACTAATTGATCTGCCCGGTAAACCAGCATATAATCCCTAGTCCTTCTCAGGTACTTCAATATATGCTTTACCGCAGTCCAATGTCCCTGTCCAGGATTACTCTAATATCTGCTAACCATGCCTATGGCAAAGCAGATATCCGGTCTCGTACACAGCATAACATACATGAGGCTTCCGACTGCCGAAGCATAAGGAACCACCTTCATGTCCTCTATCTCCTTTGATGTTTTAGGACACATCTCTTTAGATAAAGGAACCCCATGCCTAAAAGGTAGAAAACCTTTCTTGGAGTTCTGCATGCTAAAACGAGCAAGGATAGTGTCAATCTATGAAGCTTGAGATAAGCACAACATCCTTTTCTTGCGATCCCTTATAACTTTGATCCCAAGGATGTGTCCCACTTCTCCCAAGTCCTTCATGTCAAACTGTTTGGACAACCATACCCTTACATCTGATAACACTTTGATATTGTTGCCAACTAACAAAATGTCATCTACGTATAGTACAAGAAACACCACTACATTTCCATCACATCTCTTGTATACACAAGGCTCATTCGGACTTTGAATAAATCCATATGACTGGATTACCTCATCAAAGCGGATGTTCCAAGATCTAGAAGCTTGCTTCAATCCATAAATGGACCGATTAAGCTTACATACAAGATGCTCTTTGCCTTTAGCAATAAATCCCTCTGGTTGCTGCATATAGATGTTCTCCTCAAGACTTCCTTTAAGGAAAGCTATCTTGACATCGATCTGCCAAATCTCATAATCCATATGAGCAGCTATAGATAAGAGAATCTGAATAGACTTAAGCATAGCTACCGGCGAAAAGGTCTTCTCATAATCGATACCCTTTTTCTGAGTATACCCTTTCGCAACAAGCCTAGCTTTGAAGGTCTCAACCTTCCCGTCTACTCCTCTCTTTCTCTTGTAGATCCACTTGCATCCAATGGTTTTTACACCATCGGGTGGTTCTACTAGCTCCCAGACCTGATTAGAATCCATAGATTCTATCTCTGAATTCATCGCTCTTTGCCAAGATACCGCATCTCTATCTTGGATTGCCTCTTCATATGTCCAGGGATCAGGTTCATGTTCACCAAGGACTAAGTCCGAAGACTCTCCCAAAAACATGAATCTCTCGGGTTGTCTAACAACCCTCCCACTACGACGAGGTGCCTCCTGTGTATGCTCTGTGACACGCAGTGCAGTGACTTGTAGTGTCTCCTCTTGTACCAGTGGTACTGAAGTCGGGACTTCCCCTGTCAACTCCTCAAGAACAATCCTACTCTTGGGCTTGTGGTTCATTACATAATCCTCCTCTAGAAATCTGGCGTTCGTGCTAACGATCACCCTCTGATCTCTAGGATTATAAAATAAACCACCCTTCGTTCCCTTAGGGTAGCCAACAAACATGCACATACATGCGAGGTTCCAACTTACGGATCTCCTTGGCCACATGTCTTTGGACTCCCCATATCGAATATGTCTTAGACTAGGCTTTCGCCCGATCCACAATTCTCTGGGAGTAGAAGTGCGATTTAGATGGAACCAAGTTGAGAATGTCATTGTATCGAGCATACCCCGAGCAATCGGGTAACTCGAGAATAACTCATCATCGATCGACCATCTCCATAAAGTCCTATTCCTTCGCTCCGCTACACCATTCTGGCAGGGTGTGCGGTGCGGACAATTGGGATTGAATCGGACTACGATAAGTAACTCCTAAACTCTCCCAAGAGGTACTCGCCACCACGATCAGATCGTAGTGTCTTGATACTTTTACCTTGACGGTTCTCCACATCAGCCTTGAATTCTTTGAACCTGTCAAAGCATTCAGACTTGCGGCGCATCAAGTAAATGTATCCATATCTTGAATAATCGTCTATAAAAGAGATGAAATATTCAAAACCACCTCTTGCCTGGATAGACATAGGACCGCACAAATTAGAATGAACCAATTCTAACACATCTTTGGCTCTATACCCCTTGGCCTTGAAAGGCTCTTGGTCATTTTACCTTCCAAGCAAGATTCGTAGGTTGGGAGATCCTCCACCACTAATGAACCCAAAGGTCCATCAGCTATCAACCTTTGAATTCTGCTTAGGTTAATATGACCAAGCCTTAGATGCCAAAGATATGTTTGGTTCATTTGCAAAGGTTCTTTTCTCTTATTAGACTTAGAAGATGAGTTATTGATTTCTATATGAATCGTGGGAGTTTTTAGTTCAAGAGTATATAAATTGCCAACCAATGTACCAGAACAGATAATCTCCCTATTCCTTTTTATAACCACTTTGTCATTAAAAGAAACAAAATACCCATCCATAAACAATTTAGAAACTGAAATTAAATTCTTTCTAAAAGTAGGTACATAAAGACAATTTCTCAAAACCAAAACTTTATTCCTATCAAAAGATAAATAAACGTCTCCCACTGCAATAGCCGCCACCTTTGAAGCATTGCCCATGAAGACGGTAATCTCTCCCTCAGCTAGTCGTCGGGTTTCCTGGAACCCCTGCAAAGTATTACAGACATGATCAGTGGCTCCTGTATCTACACACCAGGCACTGGTAGATAACACCGCTAAACATGTTTCAACAACTAAACAAGAAGATATACCTTTGTTCTTTCGGCGAGGACAGTCCGCTTTCCAATGTCCAGTCTGCTTGCAAGTGAAGTACTTGCCTTTCGGCTTCTTCACTGCTGCCTGAGGTCCCACTGCCACCTTCTTCGCTCCACCTTGCTTCTTCTTCTTCTTACCTTTCGGTTTAGAGGAAGAAACCTTCTGAGCGACCATGGCTTGAGCACTCTGACGAAAAAGCCCCTCTGCCGCCTGGAGTTCTGTCAGAAGCTCCGCCAACGAATACAACCTCTTGTTCATGTTGTAGTTGAGGCGGAACTGCTCAAAACTCCTAGGAAGAGACTGGAGAATGATATCGATTTGGGTTTCCCCCATCGATCTCAGCTCCGAGGACTTCCATCTCATTAAGATGAGCCATCATCTTGAGAACATGATCCCTAACGGGTGTTCCCTCGATCATGATGGTCGTCATCAAGTTTCTCATTGCCTCCTGCCTAGCTGCCCTACTCTGATGTCCGAAAAGTTCCTTGAGATTGAACATCATGTCATAAGCTGTGGCTATGGCCTGATGCTGATGTTGCAGCACATTTGACATAGATGCCAAAATGTAACACCGCGCCATCTCATCTGCCTTAACCCATTTCTTATAACGTTCTTTCTCCTTTTCATCAGAGTCATCGGAGGGCTTAGGAGGACAGACCTCGAAGAGTACAAATTTGTACTCCTCCGCAGTTAAGACAATATCAAAGTTTCTTTTCCAATCAATGTAGTTTGGTCTAGTAAGTTTGTTTTCTTTTAAAATCACAGCAAGTGGGTTGAAAGCCATTTGAAAATCCTAAAAATCACAATGATCAAAATATTAGATTTCAAATATTATTGATTTCTCAAAACAATAAAATCCCGAAATCAACCAACACCTCAAATCACCGAGAATATCGCATGCCACGATAGTGTGGTCGTATACGAATTCTACATTTGTAAGAGGAGGTTTTACCCATTAATTTTATTATCTTGTCAACCTTACTTTTTGACAAATAAATTTTATAGTTTATTCCTCTTTGGCACTTCAAATTAAAGCAGTGACTCCTTTGGTGAGTATACTTTTTTTTGCATCTAAGTGTGCACCATTACACGATACTAAGGGAATTATTTCGGATTATGTGTCTTACCGCTGTGGAAGTACACATGCTCCTAGATAATTTCTTATAACCATTATTTAACCTAGTGATCCGCAAACAAACCCGTCTGCAAGGAAGAAGGCACTCAGAGCCAACACACAAGTTTGTTGCATCACACGTCAAATTGTAATGGAGGCCACGGGAATTTTTTAAAATGTCCCTCTCCCACTTAGTTAATTGAAAATAAGAAATTTTAAAACATACACAACATGCATATAAAACAATTAAGCAATAAATATGGAAAAAAACAGAATTTTTCCAACTATTATGGCATTGTCCTCTAATATGCATCCCGTCGTGTCGCCACCTCGTCCGCTCCACCTTTTCCCGTGCACAAGTCACCAAAGATATCCGAGTCGAGATAAATCATTTTGATTCACATCCATCGATCCTATACTCCACGAAGGAGTGAACAAATAATCTAGATCGAAAGTAAACTAAAATGAGCGGCTAAACAATGTCGTATTTAATTACAAAAAATTAAATACTAATCTAGCCTCGTCAACCCAGAGGATTCAAATAATAAATATTTACACACATCCAATCACATACACACATACGACCATAATAGTCGGATCTTATGCCTGCAACCAAAGAGTTAAACTATGCATATCCTACTATTATCCAGCACATATAATATATGAATAAGTGCATAAAAATTAACCGAATCCTAAACACACAAAACCAGAAACCGTGGCTTTGATACCACTTGAAGGGAGTTGCTTCGGAGGCTCATTGGCTCCCATGTCCCCGGATTAAAATTTTCCCTAATGAAAGAATTAATCCGGATGGGATGAGCTTCCTTAGCACAACCATTTCGTCGTCGTGCTAACAACTTGAGTGGTCGCTTGAAAAAACTAGTTGTTCAAGCAACACAACTCTTCTAGTTGGTTAGCCGCGGAAGAGACGACGGACGGATCGCCGGTTTTTGTGTTTGTCTTCGGGGTCCATGATTATACAATATATTTTCATACACACACATGTATAATCAAAACATAAAAGAACATGCTCAGATCTGTAATTAAAGTTAAAAGAACTTTATACCTTACGATCTTCTACCGTATGTCCTATCCTTCTCGTGGACGACGTGTGGACGAAGATCCTCCACGAGTAGAAGCCTTCTAGATCGTGTTCTTCCCTTCCTTGTCCGCTGCGAACAAAGAGAAGAACCAACAATTACCTATCCTTTCTAGAACCGGCCACCAAATTAGGGAATTTGGTGCAACAGCCGGCCAAGGAGCAAGTGGATGAAGCGCCGGCCAACTTGAAGAGGGGTTGTCACCGGCCACCAAGGAGAAAGGGAGGAGGACGAGCGCCGGCCACCAATGGAAGGAGAACCGCCAGCCAAGGAAGAAGGGAGAGGCCTCTAGGATGGGCGCCAGCCAAGTCTTGATGGAGGAGGATGGGCGCCGGCAACAACTAGAAGGTAGAAGGTTGCCGCCCAAGCTTTTGCTCCAAAACCCTAGCCGCCCAAAAACCCTAGCCGCCCACTTTTTGGAAGAACCAAAACCCTAATTCCAATTCTATTAAATCTTGCCGCCCAAGCTTAAGCCTTCTATTTATAGAATTGGGCTTAAGCCTCCTTTAATCTCCACCGTCGGATCTAGGGATTTAATCTCCACCGTCGGATCTAGGGTTTTATCCCAACCGTCAGATCTAGGGTTTCATCCCAACCGTCGGATCTAGGATTTCATCCCAACCGTCGGATCTAGGGTTTCATCCCATCCGTCGGATCTAGGGTTTTATCCCAACCGTCGGATCTAGGGATTTAATCCCAACCGTCGATTCTAGGGTTTCATCCTAACCATCGGATCTAGGGATTTAATCCCAACCATTGGTTCTAGGGTTTCATCCTAACCATCGGATCTAGGGATTTAATCCCAACCGTTGGTTCTAGGTTTTGTTTTACATTCTTGGATCTAGACTTCACAAGGATTATATTAGGCTACGATAGGGACCATAAGGAGGAGTTGGATCTTGGTCACCCGATGGATCGGAACCACACAAACTTGATCCATCAATGATGTTCCATTCCACTAGAGGATCATCATTGAACTACCTCACCAACCCCCATAAATTAATATGGGCTCCATATATTATTCGTACATTAATCTCCCCATGTTTAAGATATCAAATGTCCGTCAATTAATTGATTTACTGACCATCAATTAATTAACATCTAGTTCCTCGAGTAGTACCACTCAACCTTATCATCATGTTGACTAAGTCAACCAGCTGGGTTTATATGATGAACCTTATGAGCTCCACAAGGGGACATCATCAACCTAATATATAGGACACGGTTTCCTCCTATAATCAACGACACACCATGTAAATAATATCATTTCCCAACTTACCGGGCATATTGATTTAATCCATCTAAATCTCACCCTCTGGTAAATCAAAGAAATAAATACTAAGTACATGTGCCCGTTATTATATCGGGATTAAGAGCATGCACAACATAATATCCGAGGTCCGATTCAATTATGTAGTAAGTACTAAATTGAATCACCTCTTTGTCGGTCCTGCTCAATACACCTAAGTGTACTAGTGTAACTTTATCTTAAAGACAAAACAATACCAAGCTACACTACAACCATGCCAATGGTTTGTCCAAAACCATCTTGGTCGTGAGCCTCTACTTATATTTTACAAGGGACTGATAACATGATCTTCTGTGTCACATCAAGCACCATGTTATCTACAATGTAAAATATTAGACAATATGCACACATATATAATAAATATATAAAGTGCAAACAATGATCATGTGATTCTTATTCCAAAATAAAATGTTCATAAAAAAAGAGCTAGGCTTTCAGTATACATTCCAACACTTGATGCCTAGAATACAGGCTGCTTCACCTAAGTCCTTCATTGAGAAGCACGTCCCCAGCCAAGTCTTCACAGACTGTAGCGAAGGGATGTCATTCCCAATGAGTAGTATGTCATCCACATACAATATAAGGAAGACAACTGTATTCCCATTAACCCTCTTGTAGACACAGGGTTCATCTTCATTCTTGATGAAACCAAACTGTTTGATCGCATCATCGAATTGAAGATTCCAGCTCCGAGAAGCTTGCTTTAGCCCATAAATGGACCTTTGCAGCTTGCATACTTTCCCAGTATATTGTGGATCTTCAAAACCCTCAGGTTGTGTCATGTACACATCCTCAAGTAAGTTTCCATTCAGAAACGTAGTTTTGACATCCATCTGCCAAATCTCATAATCGTGGTATGCTGCAATAGCAAGCAAGATCCGAATGGACTTAAACATCGCCACTGGAGAAAAGGTTTCATCATAGTCAATACCATGAATTTGCTTGAAACCTTTAGCCGCCAATCGACCCTTATAGGTATGCGTATGTCCATCCATGTCAGTCTTTCTCCTAAAGACCCACTTACACCCAATGGGTTTGACCCCTTCAGGTGGATCAACCAAAGTCCATACTTGGTTGGTGTACTTGGATTCCATCTCGGATCTCATGGCCTCTAGCCATTTCTCAGAATCTGGGCTCATCACAGCTTCCTGATAGGAGGTAGGCTCATTCTCAATGAGCATAACTTCATAATGGTCAGACAAGAGAAATGAGTATCTCTCAGGCGGACGACGTACCCTATCAGACCTGCGAAGAGGTAGGTCTTCCTGAATAGGTGGTTGTACTACAACCCTTTATGCATCAACCTCATCACCCACAACACTTTGTGGTTCCTGTTCAACCTCCATCAAGGCCTCAGTGCTATGGTCCTTATCTTGAATTTCTTCAAGATCGAACGTACTCCCACTAGTTTTTCTAGAAACAAAATCCCTTTCTAGAAAAACCCCAGTCTTTGCCACAAACACTTTGTGCTAACTGGGAATGTAGAAGTAATATCCCTTTGTATCCTTGGGATATCCAACAAAATAGCACCTATCAGATTTGGGTCCCAGTTTGTCTGAGACTTAACGTCGAACGTAAGCCTCACAACCCCAAATCCTCATGAAAGATATCTTGGGATTTCTCCCTGTCCATATCATATATGGTGTCTTTATCACAGCCTTGGATGGTACACGGTTAAGGGTGAAGGCTGCTGTGTCTAGAGCATATTCCCAAAAGGATATAGGAAGATCTGTGTGACTCATCATAGATCGTACCATATCTAATAGGGTACAATTCCTCATTTCAGATACACCATTCCACTGTGGTGTTCCAGGAGGAGTGAGTTGGGATAGAATCCCACACTCAGCTAGATAGTCACGAAACTCATGGCTAAGGTATTCACCACCTCGATATGATCAAAGTATCTTAATACTCTTGCCAAGCTAGTTTTGTACTGTTGGGTTTCCGGCACCGCGGAGTGTGTGTGTTCGATCATGTTTCGTAAACATGAGCACAGCGGAAGCAATTAAAATTAATAAATCTATATTTATTACAACACAAACAACACACGCATGCTATTACAACAAGTGTAGACATAACCGTAAATTAAAATTTGCAATAAAAGGAAATTAAACTACGTTATACCTTCCGTATGACGTGTAGCGGGAACGGCATCAACCGGAACGACCCTCGTAAGAATCGTCTCTATCCGTATCCACGCCGAGCTCCTCGGGATGACTTCACTAAGTCACGAGCTTCGTCTTCGTACGGGTTACTATCCTCGTGTTGAAGACAACGTGATCGAGAGATAATCACGATCCGAATCCAAATTCGGATCCTAAAACGAGTTCTCAAAACTCGCTTCTCCGGAGGGGTATTCGTCAACCGTTTGACGAATCCTTCGTCCTCCACCTCAGAGGATTACCGGAGATCAAATCCCCGGTAAGTTTGCCGCTGTCGGAGCACTAACCGTCGTCCAAACGACGCTCCGACGAGAGGAGGAGAAGCTGTCCAGAAAACTGGACAGCTTGGTGGAGGATATAGGCGCCGGCCAACCAAGGAAAGAAAAGCCTCACCTTGATGCCAAACCTATAGGAGATCACCGGAGGGTCGCCGGAGGTTCACCGGCTGAAGGTTGGTCGCCGGCAACAAGTTGGAAGGCTGCACCACAAGCTGGGCGGCAACAAGATGTTGGGCGCCGAATAGGAGAGGGAGGGGGTTTGGGCGGCCAAGGTTGATTAGCCTTAGGGTTAGGGTTTAAGCCCCATTTTATAGAGAACTAATTCTCTTAATGGTTAATGGATCATATTCATAAAGCCCGTTAACCCGCTCCATTAAGATAAGTTAAAATAAACCAAACCATGATGGTTTATTTTAAGTTAAAACGAACCGAACCAACCTTTGGTTCATTCGTTTAATATAAACCAAACCCTTTGGTTTATTCTCATCGATTGGATTAGAACCAAACCATTTTGGTCCATCCATTATGTCTTCATAAGACACTGCCCATCCACGCTTCCATTGCGACTGAAACAATTTCATGCTCGCTTTATGTTTGGTCCAACCAAACATAGTTTCTCTCGGTCTGAGAATCCCATTCTCAAGCTCGTTTTAAATCCTTTGGATTACACTCGTTCTGCGTGTGACCAAATAGGTTCTCGGTTTATGTTGGCCGTCTATAATTAACCATTAATTATAGAACGATCATGAGTGGCACCTAGTAGTACATCATGATCCCCAATTAACCGAAAAGATCAACGGTTGATCGAACTATTTACGAAACCCTTCAGAGCTCGAATGATTCGTGCCCCATTCCCTTCACTCATCTTATACCCACTTGGTTCAGGACATGGTCTATTGTGTCAGTCCCCACTAGGCTGACTACGTCACACCTAGCCCAAGTATCATTTCCTCGTCCTACTGATTCTAGTTACTCCACATGTATCAAAGAGTACTTTACTCTAAACATGTAATGCTTTGGCCAAAGACTTTAGTAACAATCCGACGAGAGGCCATGGGTATACATCTCCTCGCAAGGAGTGGTGAATCCTTTATAGGCTATTCAAACACCTTCGATCACTGACTTATACCCAATCATCCCGGGTCCACATCTCCTCGAGATGTTTGCTTAAGATGTCAAAGCATAAGTCTCCATGATCAAGATGACTTGAATACCGCAAGTCAAAGGAACATCGCACTTAAGCCACGAAGAACTTCATTGACATATCTATATATGCAGAGAACCATATGAAGTCTTATGGTCACTCCAATGAACTAGTTACCATAACTAGCATCCACGATTAACTCCGGACATCACAATGTCTCGGCCCGGTGAGAATCGGTGCTTGGATACACCAAGGAGTATACCTGCGTGCTAGTCATGTAATTGATGGTGTCCAAATCCATCAATTCATCGACTAGGATAATTCGATACATCACAATTACACATGTAGAGATACTCACTAGTTGTGATCCAATCACAAATTCTCTCATCCGTGAATCGTATCGTGGACATTCAGTAAATGAGTTTAAGATCCAATCAAATACATTAAACATGTATACTCAAATAGTGAATCTTCATTTATCATATAAATGGTTCATACATAAGGCGATTGCCTTAGGACATCTCTCATATATTACTAACATGTACTTCATTCTTGAATTCTTTGAACTTTTCAAAGGATTCTGATTTATTTGTCATGAGATACACATAACCATATCTACTGAAGTCATCAGTAAATGTAATGAAGTACTTGTAACCACCTCTAGCTGCAACATTGAAAGGGCCACATATATCACTATGTATAAGTCCTAACAAGTCTATTGCTCTTTCACTGTGTCCACTAAAGAGAGTCTTGGTCATCTTGCCTAAAAGGCAAGACTCGCATGTCTCATATGATTCAAAATCAAATGAGTCTAGCAGTCCATCCTTATGGAGCTGAGATAAGCAACTCTCATTTATGTGACCTAAGTGACAATGCCAGAGATAGGTTTGGTTCAACTCATTTAAATTGAACCTTTTGGTACTTATGTTATAGATAGAGCTCTCTAAGTCTAGAAAGTAGAGTCCGTTCATTAGAGGTGCACTACAACAGAACATATCATTTAAATAAACTGAACAACATTTGTTCTTTATTATAAATGTAAATCCTTTCTTGTCCAAACAAGAAACTGAAATTATGTTCTTAGTTAAGGCAGACACATAACAACATTCATCTAATTCTAGTACAAGCCCAGAGGGCAGAGATAGATTGTAAATTCCTACAGCAACAGCAACAACCCTTGCTCCATTGCCTACTCGTTGGTCCACCTCACCCTTTGTCAATGCCCTACTATTTCTCAGTGCCTGCACATTGGTACAAATGTGAGATGCACATCTGGTATCTAATACCCATGATGAAGAAATAGATAGATTGACTTCTATAACATTTATAACTGAAGTAGAAGTCTCACTTCTCTTCTTCTTAAGATCTTCCAGGTAAGCTTTGCAGTTACGCTTCCAGTGTCCAACTTCTTTGCATTGGAAGCAAGCCCCTTCCTTGGCCACCCCTCCTTTGGGTTTAAGTTCTTTGCCTTTACCCTTGGCTTGGGACTTTCCCTTACCTTTAGGCTTGCCCTTGCCTTTCTTCTTTTGCACCATCAAAATGGCGTTAGATTTTCCCTTCTTAAGGTTGAGCTCAGCAGTTCTCAACATGCTGAGCATCTCAGGCAGTGGCTTATCAATTTCATTTATGTTGTAATTCATGACAAATTGATTGTAGCTTTGTGGCAAAGACTGCAAGATCAAGTCAGTGGCCAGCTCTTGGCCAAGGGGGAATCTCAATCTCTGTAGGTTTTCTACGTACCCAATCATCTTGAGTACATATGGACCTACGGGAGTCCCATCTTGCATTTTGGACCCAAATAATGCCTTAGAGACTTCATATCTCTCGTGACTTACTTGTCCTTGATATAGTTGACGAAGATGTTCAACCATATCATAAGCATTCATGAACTCGTGTTGCTTCTGAATCTCAGAGTTCATGGTTGCGAGCATTAGACATGACACATCTAATGCATCATCTTGATGCTTCTTGTAAGCATCTTTGTCAGCTCATGAGGTAGTGGCAGGAGGTGCCTCCGGAATGGGCTGCTCCAGGACATACAGTTTCCTTTCTTGGGTGAGAACGATTCTCAGGTTCCTGTACCAGTCTAGGAAATTTGCTTCATTGAGCTTGTCCTTCTCAAGGACAGAACACAGAAAGAGAGTGTTCGTGTTTGTCGATATAGTAATCTACAACATACAATGTAGAGAATTAATATCATATTCCTTTTTATCATTTAATTAGGCCTTTAATCAAATGATGCCCCCACTGAATTATAGGAATTTTATAGAATCGAGTTATGGATGTGGTCAAACCACATTACTAGATTCATACAAACTAGCTATAATTCCTACGGGATAAGATCCACATCATACTAAGCCTTGAGTTAGCTTTGGCTAAATCGCCCAAGACTTAGTATGATCGATGGGTAACACATTACCGATTACATCTCTATGTAACTCTTGTTTATAGGATCAAGACCCACATTTACAAAAGACCTTGAGTTAGCTTTGGCTAAATCGCCCAAGATTTAGTGTAAATGCGATCTTATCCTATCTTTCCAACGGTTGGAATATGCCTATAGTTCTACTCGATCCAATTGAGTTAACTAGTTTTACTCAATCTAATTGAGCTTACTCTAACCCAAGCCGTGATAGGCGGGACCAAGATTGTCCCTCTACACCCTACCAAGATAATATGTGTTGCTCTGCTTTGGCAGATTCAACAACTATAAATGATCGAGGTAGTGATGGGTATCAAGGACTTGGTAGACATTTACGTGTTGATTCGATTAAGATCTAATCTAATCGTAATGTGTATCATATACGCATTGAGGCCTTTATTATTCTATACTAGCATGCATCACATACATACAAGCATTATTCTAGCATGCATCATATACATACAAGAAAAATATCCTAGCATGCATCATATACATACAAGCATTATTCTACTAGCATGCATCACATACATACAAGCAAAATCATATATATATATATATATATATATATATATATATATATATATATATATATATATATATATATATATATACAAGCATTATTCTAGCATGCATCATATACATACAAGAAAAATATCCTAGCATGCATCATATACATACAAGCATTATTCTACTAGCATGCATCACATACATACAAGCAAAATCATATATATATATATATATATATATCAACATATATATATAATTAACTGTGATGTGGTCATGGCCCTACTACGATCTTCTCAAGCCAATGAGAAGATCTGATGGTCAACCTAGGGCTAGCGGCTTCTCCAAGCGCTTCCTTTGACCGCCTTATGTCGTTGGCACCCTTCTCGTAACTTCGTCTACAAGTGGACTTTCCACCGCTCCATTTTGTACATTATAAATATGAAACTCGAGTTACATTCGAGTCTAAAACTATTTACAACTAGAATTTCAAAAGAAGAGGTGCGACGCACAGGTCGCATACCCTATACAACACGCACAACCACAAAAACGACACACAGTCCATATTATGAATTACAACACATCATCATCCAATCATATTGGGATTCTTGGGCCATGACCATCACAGAATTATACATAATTCTAAATTATGTATTTTTACAGAAAATTTCTATAATTTTTCCTTTTTTTTTTCAATTTTATGAGTCACCTCTCGGCAACGGTCCTGCTAAGCAGTTTTCGGGCGCGATCGCGGGACAATGCCCCTTTCGGGGATAGGGGCAGTGCCCCTACTCACAAAATAAACTTTGTGAGTGTCCTTACTATGATCTTACAGTGACTTAAGTCGCTGTCCCAAAAACCTAAAGTGAGAACTCGTTGTTTCGGAGAGTTTCTCTCGATGGTTGAAGCCTACAAGTGTCCCAACACTCGTTGCTTCGACTCTTCGAGAAAAATACCTAAAATTCTATAAAAATAGGAAATTTACAGAAAAATAAAAATATGTAATTTTTATATCTAATACAAAAACTACAAAAACTAAACACATACATGCTTCGCACGTGGCTCTTATACCACTGTTGGACTTTCCGAGCCACAAAAAGCGCTTTTTGCATTGCGAAATCTCCAAAAGTCCGGCCACAGATTCGTGCAAAGATATATTAAAATAAAACATGTATGTGCTTAAGTAAACCTAGATCTACCTTAGATCTAGAAGGTGAAAGCATTACCCTTGAAGCGATGCCCTTCGCTTATCCCGCTCGTCCAAAAGCTTCGTCGGAACTCGAGAGTGTCAAGTGTACACTCCTCTATTGGTATCCACACAAGCAATAGGTGGAGAAAACACAACCTTGAGTGTGCTAGCACCCTTTGGATGGTTCGGCCAAGATGAGGATTGGGAGAGCTTGAGAGAGTAATCTAAGGAGGAAGAAGATGGAGTTACCCCACAAATCAATTCACATCTAATGTAAAATGAAGTGGTCAGCCACTACATTCTTGGGGGGTTACATGCATGCATGTAACTCCAAGAGCCAATGGCTCTTGGTCTCCCTCATGAGGTGGCACCACATGATAGGTCCATGATGATGTGTAGCATCATCATTGGCCAACCCCCATGCCATGTCACCATGACATGGCAATTGGTCAAGTCAAAATTGACCATTCATCTTCCCTCTCAAGTCAAGTCAAACTTGACCTCTTATCTCCCATGGTTGATCAAATCTAACCACTTGATTCAAGTCAATTTGATTTAATGAATCTCTATTCATTAATTTAAATTGACTAAATGAATCAAATCTAAATTAGACTCATTCAATAATTGAATCAACTTGAGTCTAACTCAATTAGTCTAATTTGGATTACTCTTAATCCAATTTGGTTCATCCCATGAACCTAATCCTTATTGTTCATCATATGAACCTAATCTCCATCTAATTGCCCTTTGTGTGTGACCCTATAGATTCTTGTAACATTGGCAATGTCCCTAAACCGATTTAGGAACATAAGCAATGAGCGGTATCTAGCAACACATCATTGCTACCCAAGTTACAAGAATGTTGAGCTCCAACATCACCTTTGTGACTACTAATTGTGACTCTCATAATATGTGACAATGTCCCTCTATCCTTGACATCTAGATTGACCAATTGAGGCATAGACCGTGTCATCCTCGGTACAATCTATATCTTGAACTCCAAGTAGACTCACTCTAATCAAATGAGCTCAATATCTCATATTGACTCATTTGGGCATGGTCATGCACTTCGTGGTCTCACTCTATCAAGAATAACGATGTCACTCCCGTCATATAGGAGGGATAGATTCCATCTATATTACTCACATCCCTCCATATAATTTGTTACATACCCAGTAATTGCCTTTATAGTTTACCCATTTACGGGTGACATTTGACGAAGCCAAAGTATGCAACTCCTTATGTAGGGAACCATGGTTACTTTAGGTCTAAGGACTAATAGTCATACTAATAGCCACATGAGAAAGTATATGACACTCATATAACAATCCATGATACTTTCTCATAGTGGGTCATTCAGTATACATTCTCCAATACATACCCATGTGTCAATTTGATATCTCATATCCATGACTTGTGAGATCAAGTCATCGTGTTGACCTACATGCTAGTCTCTACGCATTAACATTGTCCCTGAATGTTAATATTTGACTAGGAATGATTAAGAGTAGTGTTCTCTATATCATCTCATTATCGATTCAACCAATAGATTGATATAGATACGAACCTACTACTTAAGGACGTTATTATACTTAGTTATTTGGCACCAATACAAGTAAATATAATAACCATGCCTTTATGAATAGGAATATGATACAATAAAGTCCATACAACAATCATCACATGATTAGCTCTAGGGCTTTCACTAACACTAAGGCCTTACCTCATCAGATTAGAATAATTTTTTATTCTGCAAATCTTCACAGGTGTATTTACCTTAAACCCTACTCCTCGGTTCTGCAACTACACAAGGATAAGAGCTTCGGCTGTCACCGAGTTGTACAAAGTGTGACGATATCTTCTAAGGTCTTGCCTCATTAGATTGGAATAATTTTTTACTCCACCAATCTTCATAGGTGTATTTACCTTAAACCCTACTCCTCCTTTCTGTAACCGCACCAAGATAAGATCTTCAGCTATCGTCGAGCTGTACAAAGTGTGATGATATGCTCTAAAGTATTGCCTCATTAGATTGAAATAATTTTTTACTCCGCCAATCTTCACAGGTGTATTTACTTTAAGCACTACTCCTCCGTTCCGCAATCGCACGGGGATAAGAGCTTCGGCTATCGCCGAGCTGTACAAAGTGTGACGATATTCTCTAAGGCCTTGTCTCATTGGATCGGAATAAATTTTTACTCCGTCAATCTTCACAGGTCTATTTACCTTAAACCCTACTCCTCCGTTCCACAACCGCACGGAGATAAGAGCTTCGGCTATCGCCGGGTTGCAAAAATCAAATAAAGGTTCAATTCTCAGCTAAACCATGCCTAACTCTTCTTCAAGGCCCACATCCTTTCCCATAGGCCCAATTCTCCGCTAAACCATGCCTAAATATGTTCTCCTCCCTTAAATTCGACTCCTTGACTACCCCTTCTTTCGTCTTTCTGCTCTTCCTTCCATCGAAAACTCTTCCCCATTTTTGCATTGTGTGAAGATTTTTCTCTTTCCCCTTGGATTCTTCCCAACTTTTCCTTTTCTGCCACAAGATGAAAGCTTGCTTCCAGAAAGCAGCTTCCTAACAACTACGAGATGCCCTAATGAACTGGGGTCAAATGCCTACCAACCTCGCATCGCCGCCCACTACTCCGGCTCCCGTAAGAATCCTTTTTGATACTTCCTCCATGATGCCCCCTCCCCCTTCATTGACAACCTCATCTCCCGCTGCCCCACAACCATCTACTGTGAATCTCTAACCAGTATCGTCATCCTCACCTTCCCCGTCCATATTATCACCAAACCCTAACCTTCCTTCCCCTTCACCCCCACTTCTACATAAGTCAATGTCACCTCCCCCATTCCGGCACACACAAACCAGATTACGGGGAGCAGCACACTGACGAATGCAAGGAGAAGAGGCTTCTATCGTTAACCCTTCTTCTTTGTTCGCCTTGCCTGTGGGCTCTGAGTTAACCCTGGTCATGCCCCCTTCATCTTATATTTCACCAACCTTACCCACACCATTACCTCCTTCTTCGAATACCCTCATTTCTACCATCCCTTGTATAACATCTGAAGGGCTCCGCCAATGGCCTGGCTTGGACTTTTCCTCTGGTGTCCCTTCTTTGGCCTATGAGGAGCTGCTGATGGTTACAACTCCCCCGACTACCAATACACCTTCCACCATGGCTTCCGCACTAATGCCCATGTCACCCAAACCATCAAATCCCCCTCTTCTTACCTCCCTTCCATCTTCAGAAGGCTCCCCTCTTTAATTATTCAGCAAGTAATCTCGAACCTTCTTCCTCCGCCATTGAGCCTCCCCTTTTCATCTTCCACCTCCATAAGCCCCTTAGCTATGGATCTTTTTTTCGTCACTTCCACATCCCTCCTTACCACAAACACTCCTACCTCCATAGCGCCGATGACATCCCCCGTTTCGCTTTCTTCTCGTTCATCGTCTTCTGAACCTTCAAGTTCCCCATCTTCCAGCCAAAACCCTAACCCCTCCCCTTGCATCAATGTTCCCCCTTCTATCTCTGGAACCTCCTTTCTTTTTTCTTCGGAACCAATATAATAGTTCCTTATGGCACATCACCCTTGTCCAATTATGAGTGAACCAACCCCTATCATTGCTTCTACTCCTTCTTCTCCCTCTGCAAGAGATGCCCGCATCCTTAATTTAGATGAACTGATACCATGGATGGAAAGCCTACAACATGTCCTAGAACTGGAAAACTCTAGGCTACCCTTGCCTACATCTTCAGTAATAACTTTTTCTTTAATTTTTCTCTCTTCAAGCGATGATGAATTATCGGGAATTGAAGCACTCCTTTACCCATTAACAAATGCATCTTCAACAACAAACTTTGTAACATTCTATTGCCAACTTAGCATCTCAAGAGATATTTAGACAAAGAGAAACTTCCTTGCTCCAAGAATTGGCACAATATCGTGCCCAGCTATCAAAAGCCCAACAACAACAGTAGAAGAATGTAGAGACCATATCTACCCTACAAGCCAGAGTAAGTAGGGAAATCAACCACAACACAGCTTTATTATCAGAAAGAAATCGAGCCCTTTCTCAAGTGCACTGGCATGAAGCTTTCTTGCAACAAGTAAGGAATGAAGTTGCCTGTACTAGGGCCTATACTATAGCTATAGAGGAGATTTCAACTTCAATGCACTAGGATTTCGTAACTATGTCAAGGGTCCTTCAATAGGATCACACCTCTCAGTCTCAAGACAAGTGTATTTTGACTAATACTATTGCTCAAATATCCCATCAATTCCGTCAAGTTTGTCGAGACTTTCTAGAACACAAAGAGCGCGACATGAAGTTTTGATAGGAGGTGCAAGCTGCCGACCAATGCCGATAAGAACGCTTGGAGCTCCTGATGCGGGACACATATAAGGATGGTTTTAATAAGGCAGTCAGATAGTATGTCGACTAGGGATACCCCCTAGCACATCAACCAGCTGCTTTTCTGAACTGGAAAGTTGGATTTAGATGCTATCCCCCTAACCATTTCAGTCTGTAACTTTCCTGCTTTTCTTCTGAAGGTTTTGCCCGGAAGCTCTGATACCACTTGAAGGTAGGAAACTTCACTTCCCACATCAACTCGGTCGCTTGTTCAAGGCGATCCCTTCTACATCCCCGGATAAAAAAAAATTATCCTTGACAAGAGGGATTACCTAAGAAACCATTTCATCATCGTGCTATTCGATTAGAGTAGTCACTTGAAAAAACTTGTTGTTCAAGAAACCAATCTCTATTCTACGAATAGCCACGGAATAGACGGTGTACGGATCACCGACTTTTGTGTTTATGTTCGGGGTCCAAGTTATATTAGCCACAAAATAGAATATATCATGCATATATAATTGAAAACAATCATAAACATATTACATAAGAAAGTAGACAAGTATTATACCTCTCGATCTTCTATCGTATGTCCTTCCTCCTTTTGGACGTCGTGTGGGCGACGATCTACCAAAAGTCAAAGCTCCTAGATCACCAATATTCCTTCCTTGCTCACTCCGAACAAGAGGAAGAATAGAAACAAAACCCTTCTCCTTCCTTTAGCAAACCAACAAGCACCAAGCTAGATGCTTGCCACCGGCCAACAAGGAAAAGGGATGAGAAGGATGGATGTCGGCCAAGAGCTCCAAGGGAGGACTCTAAGCCTTGTTTCCACTTGCCAAGGAGAAAGAGAAGGGCTATATTTGACTCCAGCCAAGAGAGGGAAGGGTTGTATGGGCGCCGACCACCAAGGAAGAAGAAGAAGATAAGGAAAAGCTTTCCTTATATGGTGCCGCCAACTCCCAAACCCTAATCTCCAATGCTTGCCACCCCTTGCCCTAATCCTATCTCTAATGGGATTCTTCTTGCCACCCAGCCCCTCCTCTCCTTTTATAGAGTTAGGGATAAGCCTTGTTTTAATCTCCACCATTGGTTCTAGGGATTTAATCTCAACCGTCGAATCTAGAGATTTAATCTCAACCGTCGAATATATAATTTAATCTCTACCTTTGGATCTAGAGTTTTGTTTTCATCCATTGAATCTAGGCTTCATGAGGTTTTAATAGGCTACAATACGGACCATGAGGAGGAGTTGGATCTTGGCCACTCAATGGATCAAGCCCACATAAAGTCCGATCCATTAATGATTATCCATTCCACTAGAGGATTATCATTGATCTACCTCACCAACCCCATAAGTTAATATGGGCTCCATATATTATATGTACATTTTTCTCCCCGTGTTTAAGATCTCGAATGTCTGTCGATTAATTAATTTACTGACCATTAATTAATCAACATCTAACTCCATGAGTAGTACCACTCAACCTTTTCATTATGCCAGACCAAGTCCACCTGCAGGGTTTACATGATGAATCTTATGAGCTCCTCAAGGGGACATCATCATCCTAATATATAGGACACGGTTTCCTCCTATAATCAACAGCACACCATATAAATAATACCATTTCCCAACTTACTGAGCCGATCGATTTAACCTATAAATCTCGCCCATTGGTAAATCAAAGAAATGAATACTAAGTATATGTGCCCGTTATTATATCGGGATTAAGAGCATTGTTGAATACTAAGTCAACAATGAATCGAATCACCTCTAAGTCGGTTCTGCTCAATACACACAAAGTGCACTAGTGTGATTCTATGGTCAAGACAAACCAATACCAAATCACACTACAACCATACCATTGGTTTGTCCAAAGCCATCTCGGTTGTGAGCCTTTACTTATACTTTACAAGGAGCCGATAACATAATCTCCCGTGTGACACCATACACCATGTTATCTACAATGTAATGTATTAGACAATATGCATAACCATAAATATACAAACAATGATCATTTGATTCTTATTTCAAAAATAAAGATGTTCATATAAAAGATAGACTTTTCAGTATACATCCCAACAATCTCCCACTTATACTAAAAGACTATGTTGTCCTCATACTGCCATACATCTGATTCCTATTCCCTTCACATGCCTATCAAAAGCTCTCGCTAGAAAGGCCTTAGTGAAAGGGTCTACCAGGTCATCCTCTGATGCAATCTAGGCGACATCAACTTCTACCTCCTTTACAATTTCTTGTATCAGGTGGTACTTGCACTCTATGTGTTTACTTGCCTTATGGGGTCGTGGTTCCTTCGAGTTTGCAACAGCACAACTATTATCACAATAAATTATGATAGTTCTGGGCAAACCAGGAATCACATCCAAGTCCATCAGGAAGTTCCTGAGCCACACAGCTTCTTTGGCCGCCTTAGAGGTTGCCACATACTCAACTTCCATGGTGGAGTCCGCCACGCATTTCTGCTTGACACTCCTCCATACAATGGCTCCACCTTCAAAAGTAAACATAAAACTTGAGGTAGACTTACTATTATCCCTATCTGATTGGAAGTCGAAATCTGTATAACCCACAGGGAGTAATTGGTCTGCCTGGTAAACTAGCATATAATCCCTAGTACTTCTCAGGTACTTCAATATATGCTTTACCGCAGTCCAATGTCCCTGTCCTAGATTACTTTGATATCTGCTGATCATGCCCATGACAAAGCAGATATCTGGTCTCATACATAGCATCGCATACATGAGGCTTCCTACTGCAGAAGCATAAGGAACCGCCTTCATCTCCTCTATCTCCTCAGATGTTCTAGGACACATCTCCTTAGATAAAGGAACTCCATGCCTGAAAGGTAGAAAACCTTTCTTGGAGTTTTGCATGCTAAAACAATCCATAATAGTGTCTATGTATGAAGCTTGAGATAAGCACAACATCCTTTTCCTACGATCCCTTATAACCTTGATCCCAAGGATGTATCCCACTTCTCCCAAGTCCTTCATATCAAATTGTTTGGACAACCATACCCTTACGTTCAATAACACCTTGACATTGTTGCCAATTAACAAAATGTCATCTATGTATAGTATAAGAAATACCACTACGTTTCCGTCACATCTCTTATATACACAAGACTCATCCGGACTTTGAATAAATCCATAAGACTGGATTACCTCATCAAAGCACATGTTCCAAGACCTCGAAGCTTTCTTCAATCCATAAATGGACCGATTAAGCTTACACACAAGATGCTCTTTGCCCTTTGCAATGAATCCCTCTGGTTGCTTCATATAGATGTTTTCCTCAAGACTTCCATTAAGGAAAGCTGTCTTGACATCCATCTGTCACACCTCATAATTCATATGAGCTGCAATGCATAAGAGAATCCGGATAGACTTAAGCATGGCTACCGGCGAAAAGATTTCCTCATAATCGATACCCTCTTTCTGAGTATACCCCTTCGTAACAAGCCTCGCTTTGAAGGTCTCAACCTTCCCGTCTATTCCTCTCTTTCTTTTGTAGATCTACTTGCATACAATGGTTTTTACACCATCGGGTGGTTCTACTAGCTCTCAGACCTAATTCAAATCCATAGATTCAATCTCAGTATTCATTGCACTTTGCCAAGATACCGCATCTTTATCTTGGATTGTCTCGTCATATATCTAGGGATCAGGTTCATGTTCGCCAGGGATCTAATCAGAAGTTCTCCCAAGAATATGAATCCATCAGGCTATCTCACAACCCTCCCACTACGACGAGGTATCACTTGTGTATCCTCTGTGACATGCGGTGCAGTGACTTGTGGTATATCCTCTTGTACCAATGGTACTGAAGAAGCGACTTCCCCTTTTAATTCCTCCAGAACAATCTTACTCATGGGCTTATGGTTCATCACATAGTCTTCCTCTAGAAATCTGGCATTCGTGTTAACGATCACCCTCTGATCTCTAGGACTATAAAACAAACCACCTTTCATTCCTCTAGGATAGCCAACGAACATGCGCACTTCTGTACGGGGTTCCAACTTACCAGCATCTACCTTCAGCACATGTGCTGGACTCCCCCAAATTCGAATATGTCTTAGACTAGGCTTTCGGCCTGTCCACAATTCTGTGGGAGTTGAAGACATTGATTTAGATGGAACCAAGTTCAGAATGTACACCGCCGTATCTAAAGCATATCCCTAGAACGAATCTGGCAACTCAGAATAACTCATCATATCGATCTAACCATCTCCATAAGAGTCCTATTCCTTCGCTCTGCTATACCATTCTGTTGGGGTGTGCCAGGTGAAGACAATTGGGATTGAATCCTAGTTTCTGATAAGTAATTCCTAAACTCTCCCAAGAGGTACTCACCACCACGATCAGATCGTAGTGTCTTGATACTTTTACCTTGATGTTTCTCCGTATCAGCCTTGTATTCTTTGAACTTGTCAAAACATTCAGACTTGCGGCGCATCAAGTAAATGTATCCATATCTCGAATAATCATCTATAAAAGAGATGAAATACTCAAAACCACCTCTAGCCTAGATAGACATAGGATCACACAAATCAGAATGAACCAATTCTAACACATCTTTGGCTCTATACCCCTTGGTCTTAAAAGGCCTCTTGATCATTTTACCCTCCAAGCAAGATTCGCAGGTTGGGAAATCTTCCACCACTAATGAACCCAAAGGTCCATCAACTATCAACCTTTGAATTCTTCTTAGGTTAATATGGCCAAGCCTAAGATGCCAAAGATATGTTGGGTTCATCTTCGAAAGTTCTTTTCTCTTATTGGAATTAGAAGATGAGTTATTAACTTCTATTTGCATCGTGGGAGCTTTTGGTTCAAGTGTATATAAATTTTCTATAAATGCACCCGAACAGATAATGTCTCTATTCCTTTTTATAACAACTCTGTCATTAAAAGAAATAGAGTATCCATTCACGAATAATTTAAAAACCGAAATTAAATTCTTTCTAAATAAAGGTACATAAAGGCAATTCTTAAGAACCAAAACTTTATTTTTCTCAAAAGACAAATAAACATCTCCCACTGCAATAGCCGCCACCTTCGTGGCATTGCCCAAGTAGATGGTAATCTCCCCTTTAGCTAGTCGTCGAGTTTCTTGGAACCCCTGCAAAGTATTGCAGACATGATCAGTGGCTCCCGTATCTACACACCAGGTGCCAGTAGATAATACCGCTAACTATGTTTCAACGACTAGACCAAAGGATATACCTTTGTTCTGCTTCGGATTGGGACAGTCCTTCTTCCAATGTCCATCTTGCTTGCAAGTGAAGTACTTGCCTTTCGGCTTCTTCACTCCTCCCTGAGATCCTCCCACCAGCTTTGCTCCACCTTGTTTCTTCTTCTTCTTGCCTTTCGGATTAGAAGTAGAAACCTTCTGAGCAACCATGGCCTGAGCCTGAGCAAGCCTTTCTGTCGACTGGAGAATGATATCGACCTGGGTTTCCCCATCGATCTCGGCTCCAAGGACTTCCAGCTCATTCACAGGCTTAGGAGGACACTCTTCGAAGAGTAGATATTTGTACTCCTTAGCAGTTAAGACAAGGTCAAGATTTCTTTTTCCAATTAACATAATTATGTACAGTAAGTTTATTTTCCTTTAGTATCATAGCAAGTGGACTGAAGTCATTTTAAAAGAAACTTAAGAATCACATAGATCAAAACTTTAGATTTCAAAAAATTATTGATTCCTCAAATAATAAAATTTTAAAATCAACCAACACCTCAAAACACCGAGAATATCGTATGCCATGATCGTGTGGACGTATACGATTTCTACCTTTGTAAGAGGAGGTTTTACCCATTAATTTTACTATCTTGTCAACCTAACTTTTTGACAAATAAAATTAATAGTTGGTTTCTCTTCGGCCCTACAAATAAAAGCAGTGACTCCGATGGGGAGGATACTCTTATTTGCATCTAAGTGTTCACCATTACTCGATACCAAGGAAATTATCTCGAGTTATGTGCCTTCCGATGGAGAAGTACACACGCTCCTAAATAATTTCCTATAACCATATCCGAACCTGTGATCCACAAACAAACTCATCCGATGGGGAGGAAGGCACTCAGAGCCGACGCACAAGTTTGCTTGCATCACATGTCAAATCGTAATGGAGACCGTGAGAATTTATAAAAATATCCCTCTCCCACTTAGTAATTTGAAATTGAGAAATTTTCTAGCCTACGACATGCATATCAAACAATAAGCAATAAATATGAAAAATAAAATTTTTTCCAACTATTATGGCTTTTATCTTCAATATGTCTCCCGTCGTATCGCCATCTCGTCCGCCATACGCCATGTACAAGCCATCCGGAGATCCAAGCCGAGAAAAAATATTTTAATTTACATCCATCGATCCTATACTTCACGAGGAAGTGTACATGAAATCTAGATCGAAAGTAAACTAAAATAAAAAGAGTGACTAATCAATGCCGTATCTAATTTTCAAAAATTAAATACTAGCCTCGTCAACCCCGAGGATTCAACAAAGTATACAATTACACACATACAATAACATATACACATATGACCATAATAGTTGGATCCTATGCTAGAATCCAAAGAGTTAACCTATGCATATCCTACTATTATCCGACACATATAATATATGAAAAGTGCATAAAAGTAACCGAATCCTAAACACACAAAACCGGAAACCGTGGCTCTGAAACCACTTGAAGGTTTTGCCCGGAAGCTCTGATACCACTTAAAGGTAGGAAACTTCGCTTCCCACTTCAACTCGGTCCCTTGTTCAAGGCGATCCCTTCTACGTCCCCGGATAAAAAAAATTATCCTTGACAAGAGGGATTACCCAAGAAATCGTTTAATCGTCGTGCTATTCGATTAGAGTAGTCACTTGAACAAACTTGTAGTTCAAGCAACCAACCTCTATTCTACGAATAGCCGCGGAATAGACGGTGTACGGAACACCGAATTTTGTGTTTATGTTCGGGGTCCAAGTTATATTAGCCACAAAACAAAATATATCATGCATATATAATTGAAAACAATCATAAACATGTTACATAAGAAAGTAGACAAGTATTATACCTCTCGATCTTCTATCGTATGTCCTTCCTCCTTTTGGACGTCGTGTGGGCGACGATCTACCAAAAGTCGAAGCTCCTAGATCACCAATCTTCCTTCCTTGCTCACTCCGAACAAGAGGAAGAATAGAAACAAAACCCTTCTCCTTCCTTTAGCCAACCAACAAGCACCAAGCTAGATGCTTGCCGCCGGCCAACAAGGAAAAGGGATGAGAAGGATGGATGCCGGCCAAGAGCTCCAAGGGAGGACTCTAAGCCATGTTTCCACCGGCCAAGGAGAAGGAGAAGGGTTGTATTTGATGTCGGCCAAGGGAGGGAAGGGTTGTATGGGCGCTGGCCAACAAGGAAGAAGAAGAAGATAAGGAAAAGCTTTCCTTATTTGATGTCGCCAACTCCCTAACCCTAATCTCCAATGCTTGCCGCCCCTTGCCCTAATCCTATCTCTAATGGGATTCTTCTTGCCGCCCACCCCCTCCTCTCCTTTTATAGAGTTAGGGATAAGCCTTGTTTTAATCTCCACCATTGGTTCTATGGATTTAATCTCAACCGTCGGATCTAGAGATTTAATCTCAATCATCGGATCTAGAGATTTAATCTCTACCTTTGGATCTAGAGTTTTGTTTTCATCCATTGAATCTAAGCTTCATGAGGTTTTAATAGGCTACGATAGGGACCATGAGGAGGAGTTGGATCTTGGCCACCCAATGGATCAAGCCCACATAAAGTTCGATCCATTAATGATTATCCATTCCACTAGAGGATTATCAATGATCTACCTCACCAACCTCATAAGTTAATATGGGCTCCATATATTATATGTACATTTTTCTCCCCGTGTTTAAGATCTCGAATGTCCGCCGATTAATTAATTTACTGACCATTAATTAATCAACTTCTAACTCCATGAGTAGTACCACTCAACCTTTTCATCATGCCGGACCAAGTCCACCTGCAGGGTTTACATGATGAACCTTATGAGCTCCTCAAGGGGACATCATCATCCTAATATATAGGACACGGTTTCCTTCTATAATCAATGACACACCATATAAATAATATCATTTCTCAACTTACCAAGCCTATCGATTTAACCTATAAATCTCTCCCATTGGTAAATCAAAGAAAAGAATACTAAGTATATGTGCCCGTTAATATATCGGGATTAAGAGCATGTACAATATAATATCTGAGGTCCAATTCGATTATGTAGTCAGCAATGAATCGAATCACTTCTAAGTCGGTCCTGCTCAATACACACAAAGTGAACTAGTGTGATTCTATGATCAATACAAACCAATACCAAATCACACTACAACCATACCAATGGTTTGTCCAATGCCATCTCGGTTGTGAGCCTTTTCTTATACTTTACAAGGAGCCGATAACATGATCTCCCGTGTGACACCACACACCATGTTATCTACAATGTAATGTATTAGACAATATGCATAACCATAAATATGCAAATAATGATCATGTGATTCTTATTTCAAAAATAAAGATGTTCATACAAAAGATAGACTTTTCAGTGTACATCCCAACATCTTCTTCTTCTGGTATTGATCAACAATTACTAGTTCCAACAGTATGAGACTATATTTGAATGACATTACTCTTCCTTAATAGCTAATAGCAATTTGATAATAGATAACTTTTCTCAGCGATGTTCTTGTATTTCTTCTTTCTTGGATTGAGAGATTGGTTTCTACTGATGCTTTCTTTGGTAATTGTATATAACTACTGGTTGCAATGATATCAAAGTGTATTTGAGCGGTATTCCTGCTTCTTTGGGCTCAATAGTGAACATGTAATAGGTAATTCCTCTTATGGATGTCTCTCGGTTACATGGTATGAAAATATTTTAAGTGCACAACATTCCAAGGTCTCGTAAACTCCTTCGACTTCGGCATCCTTCAAGTAATACGCTGATCTAGCAACTCGGTGAGTGACCGTATAAGACCCTTCCCAATTAGGGGATAGCTTTTCAGGACTTCCTACAGGATTAACCTTGCACAAAACTAAGTCACCTTCTTGAAACTTCTTCGGTATTACCTTCTTGTTGAAGGCTTGTTGTATACTTTGCTTGTACGCTTCAGCCCCGGATCCAAGCTTGTTCCAGCCTTTCCTTCAACAAGTCTAACTCAGTACACCTCATGATTTGGTTCTACTCTAGTTCATAAGCTTCAACTTGGGCACTACTCAAAATGGCTTCCACTGGGATGACTGCTTTAGTCTCGTACACCAGACTGAATGAGGTTTCTCCCGTGGATGTTTTAGGTGTAGTTCGATAAGCCCATAATATCCTGAGTAACTCGTCCACCCAATTTTCTCGCTGGGTGCCCAACTGGGTCTTAACCCTTGAATAAGCATTTTGTTAATTACCTCCACTTGACCATTAGCTTGAGGATGAGCTACTGAGGTGAAGGCCTGATGAATATTGAGACTTTGACACAATTTCCTAATCTTTCGGCCCTGGAACTGATGTCCATTATTGCTAACCAACCTTCGGAGAACTCCATACTGGCAAATGATATTCTTCCAAAGGAACTATATCATAGCATTCTCAATAATCTTGGCTAAATGTTCATCTTCTACCCATTTGGAAAAGTAATCTACTGTCACTAACAAGAATTTCTTTTGTAAAGGGGTTGTAGGCATCGGGGCGACTATGTTCATTCCCCATTAATCAAAGGGGCAAGAAGCAACCACAACTTTCATCAACTTGGTACGCCTTTCTGACTTGTTACTATGCTTTTGATAGGCAGGACAAGTCTGCACTAGGCGTGTTGTATCTTGATGAAGAGTCGGCCAAAAGTATCCAGCTAATAACACTTTCCGAGTTAATGCCCTTCCCCCCAAGTGATTGCTATAACATCCTTCATGTATTTCACTAAGCACCCACTTGACATCATCTTTCCTGAGGCATTTCAATAAAGGTCAGCCAAAAGATGTTTTGTATAGAGTTCCATCACTAATTGTAAATCACTTCACTCTTTTGAACAAGGCCGATACGACCCCTCTTTCAAATAGAATATTCCCATGCTGCAAATAAGCCATGATATTGGTTCTCCAGTCGGATGCACTATTACTTTCTAGCACCATGTCTTCCACATTACACACTGCCAAGGAACCATGAACTTCTATACAGATAGAGTCCTGAAGCCTCCATCCTTCTAAAGCACTAGCCAACCGAGTCAACTCATCTGCCCTTCGATTCTCCTCTCTAGAGATTTGTTGTAAGATTACCTCCTGAAAATGAGTCTTTCCTTTTTCAAAAGCTGCAAAGTATTTCTGTAACCTATCCTCCCTAATGGCAAAAGAACCCTTGAGTTGTAACACGACCAATTGAGAATCTGAATGAATTATGACTGCCTATAATCCAACCAAAATAGCCTCATATTCTACCTCATTGTTGGATGCCTTATATCCCAAGTGAATGGCTATATGAGTTTCTTCGTTTAAGGGAGATATAAGTACCACTCCAACTCCACTTCCTCCGACCCCTGAAGATCCATCCACAAAGATGTTCCAAGCATTCTTTCCCTCTTATCCTTTTGCCGAATTGTCCTCCAGGCCCATTGGCACCTCATCTAGGAAGTCAGCTAACGATTGAGCCTTGATGACAATTGCGGGATGATAATGAATATCATATTCACTTAGCTCCATAACCCCACTTGGCTAACCTTCCTGAAAATTAGGTTTAATGACTACCCGTCCTAACTCACTGTTGGTCAACACATTCACTAGATGAGCTAAGAAATAATGCCTCAACATGCGAGCAGTCAAGACCAGAATATATGTCAACTTTTCCAACTTAGTGTATCGTAACTCTGCCCCTTTTAATATGCGGCTAGTGTAGTAAATAGGTTGTTGCTGAGAACCTTTTTGCTTTAATAATATTGAACTAACCACCCCTTCTGATACAGCTAAGTACATTCACAATGGTTCGCTAGAAATAGGCTTGGCCAATAGAGGGAGCTCAGCTAAATACGTCTTCAATTCTTGGAAAGTTTGCTCACACAGTTCATCCCATTGGAACCGAGTAGCCTTACGTAGAATTCGGAAGAAGGATAGTCCCTTGTCCGCAGATCTAGCTATAAACCGAGATAAAGAGACTATCCTTCCTACTAATTTTTGGTTTCTCGCAAATTAGTAGGTGACTTCATATTACATAACGCCTGCACCTTTTCAGGTTAGCCTGCAACCCTTTCTTTGTCACAATATATCCCAAAAACTTCTTGCTCTTTACCCCAAACAAACATTTCTTTGGATTTAACTTCATGTTGTACCGTCCCAGAGTAACAAATGTCTCTTCAAGATCCTGCAATAGGTCTCGAGTGAACTTTGACTTGACTAGAATATCATCCACATACACTTTCACATTCTTTCCTTTCTATTCAGCAAAGATTTTATCCATGAGTCGCTGGTAGGTAGCTCCCACATTCTTTAGCTCGAAGGGCATTACCACATAGTCATACAACCCCCTGCTGTTATGAAGCTAACCTGCTTCTGACCATCCTGTGCTAAGGGAATTTGGTGATATCCTTGGTAAGCATCCATAAGTGACACTACTTCATACTCCACAGTAGAGTCAACTAGTTGATCAATATGAGGCAACGGGTAGCAGTCTTTAGGGCATGATTTATTTAAATTATGAAAGTCAATAAACATCCTCCATTACCCAGAAGGCTTGGGGACAAGAATTACATTTGATACCCACTCGGAAAATTGGATTTCTTTAATGTGACCATCTTGCAGCAACCTTTCCACCTCCTCAGTGATGACCTTATCCTTCTCTGGTCCAAAGTGTCACCTCTTCTGCTGAACTGGCCAGGCTCCTCGGACAACATTGAGATGATTCTCAGCAATCAGGGGATCAATCCCTGTGATGTCATACACGTGTTTGGCGAAGATATCTTCATTCCTTTACAGGCAAGCGACAAGTTCTTCCTTCACCTCCAGATGCTGGGCTATCCGAGTGACTTTTCCGGGGGCTATCTCCATAGACTCACCTTCTTCTATTTTCTTTACTTTGGGTAAATCTTCTTCCAGCACATATACTCCAGAAGTATCAACAGTATTTCCTTTGGGATCATTCACCCTGGCTTTCTTCTGGTCATCCCTCACCATGTGAATGTAATAGCTCCGAGCTGCCCTCTACTCTCCTCGTACTTTCCTAATGAGCTAGCCAACCAGAAACTTGACCTTATGATGGTAGGGAGAAGCCACCGCCTAAAAAATTGACAAAAAAGGATGACCCAAAATAGCATTATAGGTGGAAGGAGCGTCCACTATGAGGAAAGGAATCATATTAGTCTTTTGACTGGGCTTGGTGCCCAGGGTAAGAGGTAAAGAGATTTGCCCCACAGGATGCACCATGTGTTCGGTAAACCCGAATAGGGGAGTCACCACATCCTCCAGTTACACATTTCCTAGTTGCATTTTCTCAAAGGCTTCCTGGAAAAGGATATTAATAGATCTCCCCTAGTCCACCAGGGCTCGGGCAACCTCATAAGTTGCCAGAGATATCCTTACCGCCAGAGCATCGGTGTGGGGTAAGAGGACACCTTGCAAATCTTCATGTTCGAAAGATATCAGAGGTGTACGTTGGATGTCCCGGTCTTCTCCGATGACCAAACTCTCCATAAGGCAAGCATAAGATTTTTGAGCTTTATTGGAATCCCCATCAGTGGGTCCTCCTCCAATAACATTAATGACTCCCCGAGTGGGGACATCCCCCAGAGTAGCCAACACACCTTCGCTAGCTGACCGATTTTGTGAGGCACTTGACTGGTTGGATGGTCGCGTGCCCCATGGAGGGAGAGCCTGGGGTCTTCTGTTGTAAGGCCCTGGCCGAGTAATATTTAGCCGACGACCTCTTCTCACTTGTCCTCTCATCTATGGCTGGAGGTGCAGATATTCAGCTATAATATGCTCCAACTCACTTTGTAGCTTGAAATAGTGGTTGCTAATATGCCCATACTCTGTGTGGTACTGGAAGAAGAATGGGGTTGGGGGATTATGAGGGATCCCTCGGTATCCAGTAGGCCGTTGAAAAATACCTTGCTAATCAAATGCTTCCATCTCCCGCTCTTTCCATGTTCGCGGGGGAGGTAAGGCTAATGTAGCCATAATTCACAAAGGAGGAGGGGGACGTACTCCCAACGTCGGAGGTCACAACCGAGGTGCTTCAGGCAGGAAGGGCCTAACATATTGTTGAACTATCCGAGCCACAAAAACCACTTTTTGCGTTAAGAAAACCCCGGAAGTCGGCCACGGATCCGTGCGAAGGTAAATAAAAATACATGTACATGTTTAAAACCTTTAGATCTACTCTAGATCTACATGATAAGAGTTTACCCTTGAAGCGATTCCCTTCGCTTATCTCGCTCGTCAAAACGGATTGCCGGAACTTGAGAGTGTCAAGTGTACACTCCTCTATTGGTATCCACACAAGCAATAGGTGGAGAAAAAGACAATCTTGAGTGTGCTAGCACTCCTTGAAGTCCACGGCAAGATGAGGAAAAATAGGGAGAGAGCTTGAGGGAAGAACCAAGGAAGAAGATGATGAAGTTACACAAAATAACTTCCCACTCATAACCCACATCAAGAGTGGTCGACCACTTCATGGGGGGGGGGGGGGGGGGGTACATGCATGCATGTAACTCCAAGAGTCAATGACTCTTGGTCTCCCTCATGAGGTGGCACCCCATGATAAGTCCATGATGATGTGGAACATTATCATTGGCCGGTCGCCATGCCAAGTCACCATGAAATGGCAATTGGTCAAGTCAAAATTGACCATTCATCTTCCCTCTCAAGTCAAGTCAAACTTGACCTCTTATCTCCCATGGTAGATCAAATCTAACCACTTGATTCAAGTCAATTTGATTTAATGAATCTCTATTCATTAATTTAAATTGACTCAATGAATCAAATCTAAATTAGACTCATTCAATACTTGAATCAAATTGAATCTAACTCAATTAGTCTAATTTGGATTACTCTTAATCCAATTTGGTTCATCCCATGAACCTAATCCTCATGGTTCATCATATGAACCTAATCTCCATCTAATTGCCCTTTGTGTGTGACCCTATAGGTTCTTGTAACATTGGCAATGCTCCTAAACCGATTTAGGAACATAAGCAACGAGAGGTATCTAGAAACACATCATTGCTACCCAAGTTACAAGAATGTTGAGATTCAACATCACCTTTGTGATTACTAATTGTGACTCTCACAATATGTGACAATGTCCCTCTATCCTTGACATCTAGATTGACCAAATGAGGCATAGACCATGTCATCCTCGGTACAATCTATATCTTGAACTTCAAGTAGACTCACTCTAATCAAATGAGTTCAATATCTCATATTGACTCATTTGGGCATGACCATGCACTTCGTGGTCTCACTCTATCAAGAATAACGATGTCACTCCTATCATATAAAAGGGATAGATCCCATCTACATCACTCACATCCCTCCGCATAATTTGTTACATACCCAAGAACGCTTTTATAAATCACCAAGATTTGATGTGACGCTTAGGCTAGCAAGTACATGTAACTGAAACGAGGGAACCATGGTGACTTCAGGTCCAAGGACTAATAGTTATACTAATATTCACATGAGAAAGTATATGACACTCATATAATGATCAATGATACTTTCTCATGGTGGGTCATTCAGTATACATTCTCCAATGCATACCCATCTGTCAACTTGATATCTCATATCCATGACTTGTGAGATCAAGTCATCGAGTTGACCTATATGCTAGTCTCTACGCATTTACATTGTCCCTGAATGTTAATACTTGACTAGGAATGATTAAGAGTAGTGTTATCTATATCATATCATTATCGATTCAACCAATCGATTGATATAGATAAGAACCTTCTACTCATATACATTATTATACTTAGTTATTTGGCACCAATACAAGTAAATATAATAACCATGCCTTTTATAAATAGAAATATGATACAATAAAGTCCATACAACAATCATCACATGATTGGCTCTAGGTCTTTCACTAACAATCTCCCACTAGCACTAGTGTCAATCACTATTGTATCTAATACCCAATGACCTAGTGTGACCATCATGCTTTTTCTGTACCAAAGCCTTAGTCAAGGGATTTGCGATGTTAGACTCTGTGGGTACTCTACAAATCTTCACATCTCCTCTATCGATAATCTCTCGAATGAGATGGAAGCGCCGTAGTATGTGTTTGGTCCGCTGGTGTGAGAGAGGTTCTTTAGCCTGTGCAATCGCTCCATTGTTGTCACAATAGAGCTCTATGGGATCTGCTATGCTAGGAACCACCCCAAGCTCAGTAATGAACTTGCGGATCCAAACTGCCCCCTTTGCTGCCTCTGATGCAGCAATATACTCGGCCTATGTTGTAGAATCAGCAACTGTGTCCTGCTTCGAACTCTTCCAGCTCACAGCGCCACCATTCAAGCAAAACACGAACCCTGACTATGATCTATAATCATCTTGGTCAATTTGGAAGTTGGCATCGCTATAACCCTTTACAGCTATTTCCTCATCGCCTCTAAATATCAAGAAATATTCTTTAGTCCTTCTCAAGTACTTAAGAATATTTTTGACTGCTTCTAGTGACGCTCACCTGGATCTAACTGGTATCTACTCATCATGCTCAAAGCATACGAGACATCAGGACGAGTACACAGCATGACGTACATGATAGATCCTATAGCAGATGCATAAGGGATCTTATCCATGTGGTCTCTCTCCTCCTTAGAAGAGGGACTTTGAGTCTTCGAAAGACTCACACCATGTGATATCGACAGAAGTCCCTTCTTGGAATTCTGCATGGCAAACCATAGTAATATCGTGTCAATATATATACTTTGACTTAGGCCAAGCAATCTCTTAGATCTATCTCTATAGATCTTGATGCCTAGAATATAAGCTGCTTCACCTAAGTCTTTCATTGAGAAGCATGTCCCCAGCCAAGTTTTCATAGACTGTAGCAAAGGGATGTCATTCTCAATGAGTAGTATGTCATCCACATACAATACAAGGAAGACAACTGTGTTTCCATTAACCCTCTTGTAGACACAGGGTTCATCTTCATTCTTGATGAAACCAAACTGTTTGATCGCATCATCGAATCGAAGATTCCAGCTCCGAGAAGCTTGCTTCAGCCTATAAATGGACCTTTGCAGCTTGCATACTTTCCCAGTATGCTGTGGATCCATAAAACCCTCAGGTTGTGTCATGTACACATCCTCGAGCAAGTTTCCATTTAGAAATGTGGTTTTGACATCCATCTGCCAGATCTCATAATCGTAGTACGCTGCTGTAAAATATTGAAATTTAAAATATGAAATTAAATGGCCCAATAATTAAGGAAATAATCCTGGATATATCTCGGGATTTTTTTTAGGGAATTTTAGGAATTTTTCTGGATTTAAACGGACTCCGTACAAGATTTTTACGGGGATAAAGTAAACGGGCTTTAGAGGGGTCTATTTAAAGGGGATAAAATACGCACAGTGAAAAACCTAATCTCTATTTTATTTTTCTATTTTCTTTCTTTTCCCCGCCGCGCCGCGACCCCTCGGCAGTTCCCTTCTCGCGCGAGCCCTCTCCATCGCCGACGACGCCGCTTCTCCGCCCGACGGTCGCGCTGCGCCTCTTCTTCGGCGGCCTCCTCTGCCCTAGAAGATGGTGCCATCCTCCTCGCCGTGAGCACCACCGCCGACCGTGCCGTTGCCGCTCGAGCCGCCCTCACCGATGACCAGGCTGCCGCCCCCTCTGCGACCAACCGCCGTCGGCTCCTCTACCACAAGATCGCTGACGCCTCTTCCTCGCGCGCGCATTGGCCCGCGTCGACTCCTCTGCGTGATGCCAGCCGATCGAAGTCTGTGGCCAACTTCACGACCAGTTGTTTTCCCCCCTTTGCTTTGTGCTTCGGAGGTCGCGGGCAGTAAGAGATGACCTTTTCCCTTATTTGGACGATCTCGAGTTAGGGTTTTGTCGTTACTGATCGTGTAATCGATGTGAGCGAGTTGTGAGGGTCGATTAGTGGGCTGTGGGTGGATGTGTCACTGTGAATTTAAGAAATTGAGTTGGGGGTATCGACTGTCGGTGGAATTTCTAGGGCGGGTGAGCTTGATTAGTTGATTTGGGTTGATTCCGGTGTTAATCGGTTAATCGGTACGGTATTTGGAGGATATGAGATTTGGGTGATATTGTTTGATCTTGAGGATATTTTTGTAAGTGATGAATCAGGTTAATTGATTTGGAATTAATTGGGCTAAATTAATTGTATGGATATTTGTGGACAAGGATTTGGAAATTGGTTTGGGTTAATAGGGTTATGAAGGAAATCGATTAATTATTCGATTTGTCGGTGAATTGTATTTTTGTGCTTGACTATAGTTATGTTATATGCAGGTTTCGGTCACGAGGCAGGTCCCCAGTCGTGACGGTTTCATTCTTGCGGATATATATTCAGGCGGGTATTTTGACTTAACTTTTAGATTAAGTCAAGTTGATATGCTAGTTAGGATAGCTTACAATATCTTTTTCATGTTTATATGCCTGGTATACTTTTGGTGCCTACTAGATACATGCATGTGATAGGATATGATTATATTTCCCTGTTTGATTTGGATCATAGTTATTTGGATTATGGATATGTACGTATTGATTGTACATATTATTCGGATAGGTATTTTGAGTAGGATTTACATGCTTTAGTATCATGCACCATTTTTGCATGATTGCATGCTATTGACAGGTTCCATTATTGTTGAGCCGCATGACTAGTTACATAACTGCCTGCCACTCATGGGTTAGTGGTACATCAGGAGGGTGTGTGCAGTTGCTCTGTCAGGCTCCGCTGGTCCGCTCATGGGTAGCGATGAGGCAGCGTGGTAGCGGGCAGGGATCCCTCCTCTGGCCTATGACACCGGGAGATGAGAGCTTAGCTCCCCCACTATGTTTGGGGCAGGAGGATAGGTGTACTCCGACAGCATCCTGTCCACTCGGTCACTCAGGGCGATGATGGCGAGTGCCACGATTATCATAGCCCTACCCACTCGGTTTCACCATTGCGTGTGAAGCGGGGTAGCGTCGGGTCATTGGCATGACATGCATTTTACCATTGCATTTTGTATTGTGTTTGCTGCATTATTGTATTGATGCCTTGGATGTGCATATGATTGTCATGCATACAGGATACATGTTTATATATGGTCAAGACTATATTGCTTCTAGTCAGGCACATGCTCCTATATCAGGGTAGGAGATTCAGTAATCTGATCATTTTGTATTTCTTGCTTGCATACCCTATTTATGTGAGGACTGCATGATATTTTATTATTAGCTATACCTTACTTTGCATATCTACTATACCCATGAGTTCTTTGAACTCACCCCGTTGTTTATATCTATTTGAGGATGAAGGCATCGGAAAAGTGCAATGCTTACTTTATTTTGGATATTTGCTTTATGGTTTGGATATTTTGGTTAGAGGACATGTATAGGTTTGGAGATTGGTTTTGTATTTGGATTTTTGTTGTCCGTATGGACCTTATTCGTATTTTGGTTTGATTGGATTTTGGTGAGTATTCCTGCCCAGATGACAGAAGGGGTAAGTCGATTTATGGTAACCTGTTTATCATTTATTTTGGTAGATGGCCTGAGGCCAAATTATATAACTGCGTGTGTGTTTGGATTTCGGTCGTGTTGACCGATGTATAGCGGTCGTGTAGGCCTTGTATGTAAAATTTGGATTGTCACCCGTACAGGGGAGATGCAGCCGGATTTTCGTCTGGCGGGGTCTCCTTCGGGGCGTGACAATTTATTTGGTATCAGAGCGCCTAGGTTTTCGAGTTCCTAGGGGTTTTTGGATTTTTTTAGAGTTCACCACGTTTGGCAGGTTTTACGAGGTAATTTAGAAAATTTTGGATTGGTATGGATTTCCGATGATTTTTATATTTCAGAATTCGAGGATTTATGACGAGGTCAATATTGGGATTTGGCAGCGACAGAACCTCTCCTGCGGCAAAATAGGTATGATGAAAATTTTATATATTTTTACTTCTAGTAACATTTGTTCTAGTAGCATCTGTAATAATTTAACAGATATGAGATGAGGTGGGCGTGCACCTGCACTGAGACGTGGTGCAGGGTAACAACGCAAGAGGACAGTGAGATCTCTGGTTATGGAGTTGTCAGAAAGGGTCTATTGAGTTTTGACTCATGTGCAGACTCGTAGTAGGGGTCGCCCACCAAGGTGACCAGCCGGAGTTGTCGTAGTGTTTATACTCCAGGTTAGATTAGCTATGTGTTGGTGAATAACAGGAAATAACATTTAGTGTGTTGGTTACTATTTGTAATCGTAGATGGAGTTGACCACAAATGACTTGTTCAGTTTGTGAGTCTTGGACCTGTGACGAAAAGATGCATTGCCTTTTGGTGGTAATCGAAAGCGGTCAGTCGTCACATTGGTTGTAAATCAAGGACTGATGTTTGTTAGGGATTTTCACTGATTATGCTAGGCAGATAATTACCCTGTGGGGTATTGGACAAGGACTATATACTATTGTTGATGCAGACATTGGAGGTTTAAGTTACGAAGTTCCATAGGGATTTTGATCCTTGAGCGGCTTGAGCCTTAGATTGATAACATTGAAGGTACTGATAAGTACCTAACTGGTATTTATATAGGAGTGGAGATAGTTTCTTACTATTGCAATGATCAAGTAGTTACTTGGTGGAATATGTAGGAGAATTTTGGGAAAATAACCCATTACGGGATCATGGGTTCAGGATGTTTTCGGAAGATAATATTTCCTTATATAATTTTTGTATGACTCATTGTTAAGGAATTCTTGAAGCTTAAGTTGAGTGATCAATTGATAATGGAGTTTCACTATAGAGTTTAATAGACTCGCGGAGTTTACCCCCTCCACTTAAGGGCTCAAGATAGTGATTGAGTTGTTTGCGATCACCCACAATTTATTGGCTTACATTTGGATTAGGATAGTTGGATATTCCATCAGTTTCTTATCGGAAGGCATTAGGGTGAGTCATAATTATGAAAATGACTGCAACAAGTGTCTCAAGAGAATAGTGTAGTCAATCTAGTGATAATAATCTACACTTCGGATAAGGCAACGGTAGAAGTCGTGAACGTGCTTTTCCAGCTGAATTCATGTGACATTATTTCGTTCCCATGTTGATGTTCGATATTGATCAGGTCTGTTGCTAGAGATGGTAACTTGATGTTGATGATGAAAGGTTACAACCTCTTGAGTGATTGAGGATTTAGTTGGAATTTTAGGTTGTTTTAGTGGTGATCAAGGTTCTGTCCCGGGAATGAAAGATGGATGAAACACCTCATTTCCCAGTGGAAAACAGGAATATGGATTTAAGTTTTCTCCTCAGATATATGTCGCTATCAGAAGTGGTTTGTGCACTTGTGAGATATGAGGTCGGGTTGTATGGTTCTTGAAGAAAATGATAGGAAGAGGTGTATACACCTAGATTCATCTGATTATCGAATTCTTTCTAGATCACTGTGAAATAGGGAATCCATTAAGAACAGAAGTTGGATGAGTGTACATCTTTACTCGAAAGGAGTTGTAGATGGTTGAAGGATTGATCATTGAGGTTGGTATCAGATGATTGAAGGATTGATCATTGAGGTATTACTATAGTTTACCTTACTTGATGATATATTGAGAGATACAGGTGTTTATAAATATCTGTGGTTAAAACATGTACAGATAGGATTAAAAGGATTTTTATATTTGGATTATGTGGATTAATAGTGTTTCCACTGATAGGTGAGATGTTGAGATGATTACTGTGATGATTATCACAGGGGTATGAAAATGATTTTGGATGTTTATAGGTTGATTGATGGACATGTTATATTATAGTGAGAGAGTTGACTTGATTGTTTTATAGTTGACTTGGTTGATATAATGTGAATATCTGGATATTAACTTGGAGGTTATGCTTGTGACATGATGGTATAAGAAGGTCTCTCGGATGCCTGTATAATTCGAGAGTAATCAGATGTAGTGTTGGATGAACTTCTAGGCTTGCCGCAGTATAGGCAAGTAGAGTAGGCGATCGGAGTGATTTCGAAAATAGTTTCGATATCGAAGATCCCCTACTGTGAGATAATTTATTTGGTACTGAGGTAATGTTATTTTTACGAGCCTAATTTTTTTTCTTATGGTGCGTTGGCCGAGGGCTAGTGTAAAGCGCACAAGGTTGTTAAAGCTCGTGATGTACTCAAGGCAATGTCATTCAATTGTCTATAAGCCAATCGAGTTGCTATGATACCGTCATCGATCGGTCTTTCAAAGTTGGCAAGGTTGAGGATGCCGAGAGGTATTTGTAAGAATGACGATTTTTCAGGAGATAATTTAGTTGGTAGCAGTGTTGCTGAACACTATGGGAATTGGAAGAATCTAAATTCCAATTATAGGAGTTGTTGGATGGGATATTTATTTGTCCCAGAATTTATTTCTTGAGAAGCTCTAGAACTCATTGTTCAATGAGAGATGAACCTTTGAGGTTATACATCGATTATCGATGATGGAATGCGGTAGTGGTAGAAGGAAATGAATATCCTTCATGGTGGATTGAGGATCTATTTAGATCAGCTATAGGACACGTGAGTATACTCTAGGATTGATTTATGATTGGTGTGTTGATATTGTAGTGACACGGTGTCATACAATTATCAAAGTCGTAGGGATGATTGATATATCATCAGTCTAGAGTAAAGAGGATGCAGGTGTATAGTGGTGACAATTTATTTGGTATGAATTGTATGAGCTTTTGGATTATCTTATTTGACTTATTGACGACTTTGTCATCCAGGGATTTGGGAAATCATGTATTCTAGACACGATTGGATCATTTGTGATGGTGGCTGTTGGAGTTGAACACTCGGCCACCGTAAATGATGATTTTGTGGTATTGATTTGATTATTACCATAGATATGGATAGGATGCTCTAGCGGTATTACACTGCTGATTGGTGATGGAATTTATTTGGTCTGAAGCTTGTGAAACTAGTTTCAGGGCTCAGACGATGGTTGACTTTTACACCAGATTTGTTTGATCATTCTCGGGTGGAAGGAAGGGTATTGTATGTGGATGCAATGTTTTAGAGAAGGGAGAGTTTCTGTTTTAGTTGATTGAGACGTATCCCATGGTTACGTCAAATGAGGAACTACGAGATGGGTTGTCATATATATGACGTAGTCTTAGCAGATGTTATTTTGCTTTGTAGAGGTGAGGAGTAGGAATGCTCATGGAGTTTTAGCTAGCTACTGAGTAGTTAGTTGCCTGGAGTTGTTAGAACAAGGAAAGTTGCAACTAGGGATCCCTGTTGGGATGATAGAGAGCATCTACCATAGAGTTGTACTTTTGCTCTACCGGTTCGGAATTAGTGATATTGGAATTTGTATGTAGTAGGTGGCTAGATAGCTACCTGGCATCTTGACTGGCTATGAGTCCCGGTCGTGGTAGCATGTCGTTGCCCGTAAGTAGGGCCTTTTTCATTACTCCGAGAGCCACGAGACTTGGTCACGATATTTTGATAAGTATTGCTGAAGATTGCAATAGGTTCTATATGTTGCAGATGTTTAAGATTGTATCCGGAAAATAGTAAGTATTGAAACGTTCTCCGTGGAGGAACGACATGCGGAACATAGTTGATTTGGAAGTCTGGTAAAGGTGGTATATAAATAATCAGTAAGGTTCTGTACCAAGAGGAAAGTGGGAGCCTATATGATGGACAGTGTTGGGAGATTATTTGGAATTCGGAAAGGACTTAGTATGATTAGCTAAGTCCGCTCATTTTCATTCGATCCATACGATGAGTTTGTTGGATTGCTGGATAGGTTATATTATGGCGATTTCCAGTTCATGGAGGATCTTTGAGTATCGTATGTGATAGCGATTCAGGATTTACCTTAGGATTATGGTAAAGTCTTTAACAGGTCACGGATATAGAGCTCCACTCGGGTACAGATAGATACTTATGATAAGTGGTCGATATGAAAATACTATTCATACTTTGGAAGGGCTGCTAGAAGCAAGTGTGATTTGATGTTAAGGGATATCAGTAACCTCACTTAGTCACTTGAGGTGTGACTTGTCTCCAGATGCTTGAGATGGTTGTTGGGACATCTCGTACTAATATACGAGTAGGAAATTTGGGGACCAAATTTTTATTAGTGGGGGAGAATGTAAAATATTAAAATTTAAAATACAAAATTAAATGGCCCAATAATTAAGGAAATAATCCTGGATATATCTCGGGATTTTTTTTAGGGAATTTTAGGAATTTTTCTGGATTTAAACGGACTCCGTACGAGATTTTTACGGGGATAAAGTAAACGGGCTTTAGAGGGGTCTATTTAAAGGGGATAAAATACGCACAGTGGAAAACCTAATCTCTATTTTATTTTTCTATTTTCTTTCTTTTCCCGCGGGTTTCCCTCAGCGATTCCTTCTCGCGCGAGCCCTCTCCATCGCCGGTGACGCCGCTTCTCCGCCCGACGGTCACGCTGCGCCTCTTCTTCACCGGCCTCCTCTGCCCTAGACGACGGTGCCATCCTCCTCGCCGTGAGCACCGCCGCCGACCGTGCCGTTGTCGCTCGACCCGCCCTCGCCGATGACCAGGCTGTCGCCCCCTCTGCGACCAACCGCCGTCGGCTCCTCTACCACAGGACTACAGACGCCCCTCTTCCCTCGCGCGCTCGCTGTCCACAGCCGCACGCGTCGACTCCTCTGTGACTGACGCCGGCCGATCGAGTCTGTGGCCAACTTCCTGACCGCCGTTGTTTTTCCCCCTTTGTTGTGCTTCTGGCCGGAGGTCGCCGGAGCAGGTAAGAGATGACCTTTTTCCCTTATTTCGGACGATCTGAGTTAGGGGTTTTGTTCGGCTGATCGTGTAATCGATGTGAGCGGGTTGTGAGGGTCGATTAGTGGGTTGTGGGTGGATGTGTCACTGTGAATTTAAGAAATTGAGTTGGGGGTATCGACTGTCGGTGGAATTTCTAGGGCGGGTGAGCTTGATTAGTTGATTTGGGTTGATTCCGGTGTTAATCGGTTGATCGGTACGGTATTTGGAGGATATGGGATTTGGGTGATATTGTTTGATCTTGAGGATATTTTTGTAAGTGATGAATCAGGTTAATTGATTTGGAATTAATTGGGCTAAATTAATTGTATGGATATTTGTGGACAAGGATTTGGAAATTGGTTTGGGTTAATAGGGTTATGAAGGAAATCGATTAATTATTCGATTTGTCGGTGAATTGTAGTTTTGTTCTTGACTATAGTTATGCTATATGCAGGTTTCGGTCACGAGGCAGGTCCCCAGTCGTGACGGTTTCATTCTTGTGGATATATATTCAGGCGGGTATTTTGACATAACTTTTAGATTAAGTCAAGTTGATATGCTAGTTAGGATAGCTTACAATAACATTTTCATGTTTATATGCCTGGTATACTTTTGGTGCCTACTAGATACATGCATGTGATAGGATATGATTATATTTTCCTGTTTGATTTGGATCATAGTTATTTGGATTATGGATATGTACGTATTGATTGTACATATTATTCGGATAGGTATTTTGAGTAGGATTTACATACTTTAGTATCATGCACCATTTTTGCATGATTGCATGCTAGCTGGACGGGGTTCCATTATTGTTGAGCCCGCAGCTAGTTACATGGCCTGCACACACTTCCACTCATGGGTTAGTGGTACATCAGGAGGGTGTGTGCAGTTGCTCTGTCAGGCTCCGCTGGTCCGCTCATGGGTTGCGATGAGGCAGCGTGGTAGCGGGCAGGGATCCCTCCTCTGGCCTATAACACCGGGAGATGAGAGCTTAGCTCCCCCACTATGTTTGGGGCAGGAGGATAGGTGTACTCCGAAGCATCCTGTCCACTCGGTCACTCAGGAGCAGTGATGGCAGAGTGCACAGTTGTCATAGCCCTACCCACTCGGTTTCACCATTGCGTGTGAGGCGGCTGACTGGCGTCAGGGGTGACCATGTCATTGGCACGACATGCATTTTGCACGGATTGCATTTTGTATTGTGTTTGCTGCATTATTGTATTGATGCCTTGGATGTGCATATGATTGTCATGCATACAGGATACATGTTTATATATGGTCAGGACTCTATTACTTCTAGTCAGGCACATGCTCCTATATCAGGGTAGGAGATTCAGGTAAGTACAGTCATTTTGTATTTCTTGCTTGCATACCCTATTTATGTGAGACTGTACTGGCATGATATTTTTATTGTTAGCTATACCTTACTTTGTATATCTACTATACCCGCAGAGTTCTTTGAACTCACCCCGTTGTTTTATATCTATTTCAGGATGAAGCTGTTAGGAGAGTGCAGCTGTCGGACCCCCACTCGTCGTAAATGTTTTATTTTGGATATTTGCTTTATGGTTTGGATATTTTGGTTAGAGGACATGTATAGGTTTGGAGATTGGTTTTGTATTTGGATTTTTGGTGTCCATATGGACCTTATTCGTATTTTGGTTTGATTGGATTTTGGTGAGTATTCCTGCCCAGATGGCAGAAGGGGTAAGTCGATTTATGGTAGACTGTTTATCATTTATTTTGGTAGATGGCCTGAGGCCAAATTATATAACTGCGTGTGTGTTTGGATTCCCGTCGTGTTGACCGATGTATAGCGGCCGTGTAGGCCTTGTATGTAAAATTTGGATTGTCACCCGTACAGGGGAGATGCAGCCGGATTTTCGTCTGGCGGGGTCTCCTTCGGGGCGTGACAGCTGCAATAGCAAGCATGATTCGAATAGACTTAAACATTGCCACTGAAGAAAAGGTTTCATTATGGTCAATACCATGAATTTTCTTGAAACCTTTAGCCACCAATCAACCCTTATAGGTATGCTTAAGTCCATCCATGTTAGTCTTTCTCTTAAAGACCCACTTACACCCAATGGGTTTGACGCCTTCGGGTGGATCAACCAAAGTTCATACTTGGTTGGTGTACATGGATTACATCTCGGATCTCATGGCCTCCAGCCACTTCTCAGAATATGGGCTTATCACAGCTTCCTAATAGGAGGTAGGCTCATTTTCAATGAGCATAATGCCATCATGGTCAGATAAGAGAAATGAGTATCTCTCAGGCTGACGATGTACCCTATCTAACCTGCGAAGAGGTAGGTCTACCTGAACAGGTGGTTGTTCCACAACTCTTTATGCAACAATCTCATCACCCACAACACTTTGTGGTTCCTGTTCAACCTCCATCAAGGCCTCAGTTCTATGGTCCTTATCTTGAATTTTTTCAAGATCAAATGTACTCCCACTAGTTTTTCTAGAAATAAAATCCCTTTCTAGAAATACCCCAGTCTTTGCCACAAACACTTTGTGTTGACAGGGAATGTAGAAGTAATATCCCTTCGTGTCTTTGGGATATCCAACAAAATAGCACTTATCGGATTTGGGTCCCAATTTATCTGAGACTTGACGTCGAACGTAAGCCTCACAACCCCAAATCCTCATGAAAGACATCTTGGGATTTCTCCCTGTCCATATCGTATATGGTGTCTTTATCACAGCCTTGGATGGTACACGGTTAAGTGTGAAGGCTGCTGTGTCTAGAGCATATCCCCAAAAGGATATAGAAAGATCTATGTGACTCATCATAGATTGTACCATATCTAATAGGGTACGATTCCTTCTTTTGGATACACCATTCCACTATAGTGTTCCAGGAGGAGTGAGTTGGGATAGAATCTCACACTCAGCTAGATAGTCACAAAACTCATGACTAAGGTATTCTCCACCTCGATCTGATCGAAGTATCTTAATACTCTTGCCAAGCTAGTTTTGTACTTCATTCTTGAATTCTTTGAACTTTTCAAAGGATTCTGATTTATGTGTCATCAGATACACATAACCATACCTACTGAAGTCATCAGTAAATATAATGAAGTACCTGTAACCACCTCTAGTAGCAACATTGAAAGGGTCGCATACATCATCTATATATAAGTCCTAACAAATACGTTGCCCTCTCACTGTGTCCACTAAAGAGAGTCTTTGTCATCTTGCCTAGAAGGCAAGACTCGCATGTCTTATATAATTCAAATCAAATGAGTCCAGTAGCCCATCCTTATGGAGCTGGGATAAGCGACTCTCATTTATGTGACCTAAGCGACAATGCCAGAGATAGGTTTGGTTCAACTCATTTGACTTGAACCTTTTGGTACTTATGTTATAGATGGGGCTCTCTAAGTCTAGAATGTAGAGTCCGTTCATTAGAGGTGCACTACAATAGAACATATCATTTAAATAAACTGAACAACATTTGTTCTTTATTATAAATGTAAATCCTTTCTTGTCCAAACAAGAAGCCGAAATTATGTTCTTAGTCAAAGCAGGCACATAATAACATTCATCTAGTTCTAGTACAAGCCCAGAGGGCAGAGATAGATCATAAGTTCCTACAATAACAGCAGCAACCCTTGCTTCATTGCCTACTTATAGGTCCACCTCGCCCTTCGTCAATGCCCTGCTATTTCTCAGCACCTGCACATTGGTACAAATGTGAGATGCACATCCGGTATCTAATACCCATGATGAAGAAATAGATAGATTGACTTCTATAATATTTATACCTGAAGTATAAGTCTCACTTCTCTTCTTCTTAAGATCTTCTAGGTATGCTTTGCAGTTACACTTCCAGTGTCTAGCTTCCTTGCAATGGAAGCAAGTCCCTTCTTTGGCCACCCCTCCTTTCGGTTTCAGTTCCTTGCCTTTGCCCTTGGCTTGGGACTTTCCCTTACCTTTAGGCTTGCCCTTGCCTTTCTTATTTTGCACCATCAAAATGGAGTCAGATTTTCTCTTCTTAAGGTTGAGCTCAGCAATTCTCAACATGCTAAGCATCTCTGGCAGTGGCTTATCAATTTCATTCATGTTGTAATTAATGACAAATTGATTGTAGCTTTGTGGCAAAGATTGCAAGATCAAGTCAGTGGCCATCTCTTTGCCAAGTGGCCAACCTCTGTAGGTTTTCTATATACCCAATCATCTTGAGTACATATGGACCTACGGGAGTCCCATCTTGCATCTTGGATTGAAACAATGCCTTAGAGATCTCATATCTCTCGTGCCTTGCTTGTCCTTGATATAGTTGACGAATATGTTCAACCATATCTTAAGCATTCATGAACTCATGTTGCTTCTGAAGCTCAGAGTTCATGGTCGCGAGCTTGAGACATGACACATCTCTTGATGCTTCTTGTAAGCATCTTTGTCAGTTCGCGAGGCAGTGGCAGGAGGTGCCTCCGAAATGGGTTGCTCCAGGATGTACAGTTTCCTTTCTTGGGTGAGAATGATTCTCAGGTTCCTGTACTAGTCCAGAAAATTAGCTTCATTGAGCTTTTCCTTCTCAAGGACAGAATGCAGGGAGAGAGTGTTCGTGTTTGTCGACATGGTAATCTACAACATACACAATACAGAAAATTAATATCATATTTCATTTATTATTTAATTAGGCCTTTAATCAAATGATGCACCCACTGAATTATAGGACTTTTGTAGAATCAAGTTATGGATGTGGTCAAACCACATTACTAGATTCATACAAATTAGCTAAAATTCTTGTGGGACAAGATCCACATCATACTACGCCTTGAGTTAGCTTTGGCTAAATTGCCCAAGACTTAGTATGATCGGTAGGTAACACATTACCGATTACATCTCTATGCAACTCTTGTTTATAAGATCAAGATCCACATTTACAAAAGACCTTGAGTTAGCTTTGGCTAAATCACCCAAGATTTAGTGTAAATGCGATCTTATCCTATCTTTCCAATGGTTGGAATATGCCTATAGTTTTACTCGATCCAATTGAGTTAACTAGTTTTACTCAATCTAATTGAGCTTACTCTCACCCAAGCTATGATAGGCGGGACCAAGATTGTCCCTTCACACCCTACCAAGATAATATGCGTTGCTCTGCTTTGGCAGATTCAACAACAACAAATGATCGAGGTAGTGATGGGTATCAAAACTTGGTAGGCATTTTATGAGTTGATTCGATTAAGATCTAATCTAATCGTGAATGTGTATCATATACGCATCAAGGCCTTTATTACCCTACACTAGCATGCATCACATACATACAAGCAATATACTAGCATGCATCATATACATACAAGCAAAATATTCTAGCAGGCATCATATACACACAAGCAAAATTTACTAGCATGCATCATATACATACAAGAAAAACAAATATATATATATATATATATATATATATATATATATATATATATATATAAATTAATTGTGATGAGGTCATGGCCCTACTACGATCTTCTCAAGCCAATGAAAAGATCGGACGGTCAACCTAGGGTTAGCGGCTTCTCCAAGCGCCTCCTTTGATCGACATGTGTCGTCGGCACCCTCCTCGTAACTCCGTCTACTAGTGGACCTTCCTCCACTCCATTTTTTGTACATTACAAACATGAAACTCGAGTTACATTCAAGTCTAAAACTATTTACAACTCGAATTTTAAAAGAAGAGGCACGACGCGCTGGTCGCATATCCTATACAACATGCACAACTACAAAAACGACGCGCAAGCCGTATTATGAATTACAACACATTTATCATCTAATCATATTGGGGTTCTTGGGCGATGACCATCAGAAAATTATACATAAATCTAAATTATGTATTTTACAAAAATTTCTATAATTTTTCCTATTTTTTTCAATTTTATGAGTCACCTCTCCGTAACGATACCGCTAAGCGGTTTTCGGGTGCGATCGCGGGACAATGCCCCTTTAGGGGTTAGGGGCAGCGCCCCTACTCGCAAAATGAACTTTTTGAGTTTCCCATCTTGATCTTACAGTGACTTAACTCGCTTTCCCAAAAACCTAAAGTGAGATTTCGCCGTTCCTGAGAGTTTTTCTCAGTGGTGGAAGCCTACAAGTGTCCTAACACTTGTTGCTTCGACTCTTTGAGAAAAATACCCAAAAATTCTATAAAAATAGGAAATTTATAGAAACATATAGATCTGTAATCTTTATATCTAATACAAAAACTATAAAAATAAAACACATACATTCTTCACATGTGGCTCTGATACCACTGTTGGACTATGCGAGCCACAAAAACCGCTTTTTGCATTGCGGAAACCCCAGAAGTCGACCACGGATCCGTACGAAGGTAAATAAAAATACATGTACGTGTTTAAAACCTTTAGATCTACTCTAGATCTACATGATAAGAGTTTAGCCTTGAAGTGATGCCCTTCGCTTATCCCACTCGTCCAAACGGATTGCCGGAACTCGAGAGTGTCAAGTGTACACTCCTCTATTGGTATCCACACAAGAAATAGGTGGAGAAAAAGACAATCTTGAGTGTGCTAGCACTCCTTGAAGTCCAAAAAGAGCTGAGGAAGAATAGGGAAAGAGCTTGAGGGAAGAACCATGGAAGAAGATGATGAAGTTACACAAAATAACTTCCTGCTCATAACCCACATCAAGAGTGGCCGACCACTTCATGGAGGGGAGGGGGGGGGTTACAAGCATGCATGTAACTCCAAGAGCCAATGACTCTTGGTCTCCCTCATGAGGTGACACCCCATGATAAGTCCATGATGATGTCGAACATTATCATTGGCTGGCCCCCATGCCAAGTCACCATGACATGACAATTGGTCAAGTCAAAATTGACCATTCATCTTCCCTCTCAAGTCAAGTCAAACTTGACCTCTTATCTCCCATGATTGATCAAATCTAACCACTTGATTCAAGTCAATTTGATTTAATGAATCTCTATTCATTAATTTAAATTGACTCAATGAATCAAATCTTAATTAGACTCATTCAACACTTTAATCAAATTGAGTCTAACTCAATTAGTCTAATTTGGTTCATCCCATGAACCTAATCCTCATGGTTCATCATATGAACCTAATCTCCATCTAATTCCCCTTTGTGTGTGACCCTATAGGTTCTTGTAACGTTGGCAATGCTCCTAAACCGATTTAGTAACATAAGCAATGAGCGGTATCTAGCAACACATCATTGCTACCCAAGTTACAAGAATGTTGAGATCCAACATCACCTTTATGACTACTAATTATGACTCTCAAAATGTGTGACAATGTCCCTCTATCCTTGACATCTAGATTGACCAACTGAGGCATAGACCATGTCATCCTCGGTACAATCTATATCTTGAACTCCAAGTAGACTCACTCTAATCAAATGAGCTCAATATCTCATATTGACTCATTTGGGCAAGGTCATGCACTTCGTGGTCTCTCTCTATCAAGAATAACAATGTCACTCCCATCATATAAAAGGGATAAATCTCATCTACATCACTCACATCCCTCCGCATAATTTGTTAAATACCCAGTAATCGCCTTTATAGTCCACCCATTTATGGGTGATGTTTGACGAAGCCAAAGTATGCAACTCCTTTTGTAGGGAACCATGATGACTTCAAGTCCAAGGACTAATAGTCACATGAGAAAGTATATGACACTCATATAATGATCAATGATACTTTCTTATGGCGGGTCATTCAGTATACATTCTCCAATGCATACTCATGTGTCAACTTGATATCTCATATCCATGACTTGTGAGATCAAGTCATCGAGTTGACCTACATGCTAGTCTCTACGCATTAACATTGTCCCTGAATATTAATACTTGACTAGAAATGATTAAGAGTAGTGTTCTCTATATCATCTCATTATCGATTCAACCAATCGATTGATATAGATAAGAACCTTCTACTCATGGATGTTATTATACTTAGTTATTTGGCACCAATACAAGTAAATATAATATGTAGGGATGTATACTGAAAAGTCTATCTTTTGTATGAACATCTTTATTTTGGAATAAGAATCACATGATCATTGTTTGCATATTTTTATGGTTATGCAATATTGTCTAATACTTTATATTGTAGATAATATGGTGTGTGGTGTCACACAAGAGATCATGTTATCAACCCCTTGAAAAGTATATGTAAAGGCTCACAACTGAGATGACTTTGGACAAATCATCGGAATGGTTGTAGTGTGATTTGTTATTGGTTTGTCTTGACCATAGAATCACACTAGTGCACTTTGTGTGTATTGAGCAGGACTGACTTAGAGGTGATTCGATTTATTGCTGACTACATAATCGAATCAGATCTCAGATATTATTTAGTACATGCTCTTAATCCCGATATAATAACGGGCACATATACTTAGTACTCTTCTCTTTGATTTACCAATGGGCGAGATTTATAGATTAAATCGATAGGCTCGGTAAGTTGGGAGATGATATTATTTATACGGTGTGCCGTTGATTATAGGAGGAAACCGTGTCCTATATATTAGGATGATGATGTCCCCTTGAGGAGCTCATAAGGTTCATCATGTAAACCTTGCAGGTGGACTTGGTCCGGCATGATGAAAAGGTTGAGTGGTACTACTCAAGGAGTTAGATGTTGATTAATTAATGGTCAGTAAATTAATTAATCGACGGACATTCGAGATCTTAAACACGGGGAGAAAATATACAAATAATATATGGAGCCCATATTATCGTATGGGGGTTGGTGAGGTAGATCAATGATGATCCTTTAGTGGATCGGATCATCATTAGTGGATCGGACTTTATGTGGGCTTGATCCATGGGTGGCCAAGATCCAACTCCTCCTCATGGTCCCTAATGTATCCTATTAACACCTCATGAAGCTTAGATCTAATGGATAGAAACAAAACTCTAAGATTCATTGGTAGAGATTAAATCTCTAAGATCCGACGGTTGAGATTAGATCTCTAGATCCGACGGTTGAGATTAAATCCCTAGAACCAATGGAGGAGATTAAATCATGACTTATCCCTAACTCTATAAAAGGAGGGCATGGGAGTTGGCGTGAACTACGTGAAAGGAGAGCTAAGGTTTGGGAGGCAAGAAGGAATCCTAGTTGAGATAGGATTAGGGTTAGGGTTTGGAGGCTAGGGCGGCACCAAATAAGGAAGGTGATTGTTTCTTCTTCATCCTTCATTTGCTGGCGTCCAGATTGGTTTCCAGCCCTTTTTCCAGCCTTTGAACGGCGGCCAAGCCTCTCTTTTCCCTCTCCTTAGGTGGTGGAAACAAGATATAGGGGTTCCCTTGGTGTCTTGATTGTTTTCCATCATCTTCTCCACCTTCTAGTTAGCCGGCGGCAAGGAGATTGTGTGCTCCTTGTTGGTTGATTTTAGGGAGGAGAAAAACCTTGTTTCTACTCTTCCTCTTGCTTTGGAAGAGCAAGGAAGGAAGATTTGTGATCTAGGAGCTTCGACTTTTGGTAGATCGTCGCCCACACGACGTCCAAAAGGAGGAAGGTCATACATTAGAAAATCGAGAGGTATACCTATTCTTCTTTCTCTTTTTGTTACTTGCTTGTTTTTGTTTTTCAATTATAAGCATGTTATAAATCTGTAAATGGCTAAATAATACTTGGATCCTGAGCATAAACATGAAAATCGGCAATCCGGACATCGTCTATTCCGTGGCTACTCGTAGAATAGAGGATGATCGCTTGAACAACTAGTTTGTTCAAGTGACCTCTCTAAACGAATAGCACGACGATGACTTGGTGGTTTGGGAAATCCCTTTTGTCTAGGATTAATTTTTTTTAATCCGGGGACATGGAAGGGATCGCCATGGACAAGCTACCGAGGTGAAGTGGGAAGCGAAGTTTCCCCTCACAGACTCGATAAGCAAAACCCTTCATAATAACCATGCCTTTTATAAATAGGAATATGATACAATAAAGTCCATGCAACAATCATCACATAATTGGCTCTAGGGCTTTCACTAACACATATTCTCTTCTAGGATGCCTCCGTGTGATAGGTGGGGGGGGGGGGGGGGGTTCCATTCTGAAGGAGTAGAAATGAGCTTATTCTTTGCCCTTCTAACTCTCAACCCTTCCTCCTCATTAATATACTCTTTAGCATGGCTTAATAGTTCTTCATAGTCGGTAGTTGGCTTTCTTAACAAGGAACTAAGGGTCCTTACTTCAACCCATGAGGGATAGCCACCCTCAAGATATCATGCATGACTGAGGGAATCTCCCGAGCAGTGGCGGTGAAGCAGTAGATGTAACTCCTCAAAGACTCTGAGGATTCTTATTTTAAATGAAGCAAGATAGAAACATCATTCTTATAAATTTTACAACTAGAAAACTGTTGAAGAAAAACTCCCTTAAAATTAGCAAAACATGTAATGGAATCAGGAGGTAAAGACTTGAACCATCTTTGAGCTGAGGCAACCAAAGTGATGCGGAAAGCTCTACATTTAAGAGCATCAAAATAGCAATGGAGGGAAGCTACACCTTCTAACAGAGATAGAAGCTCTTCTGGTTCAGAAGTGTCGTTGTACATCCCCAATTGGGGAGCCCTAAAATACGAAGGTGGTTGCTCTACCATAATGTCTTCAGGTAAGGGACAGGGCTCATAGGGCTCAGGTGCCCTTGTGGATTGACTCTCCCCTTGGTCTTCACGTCTTGTCGGTGCCACGAGGAAAGGATAATGGTATGTTCTCCCTGTTGCCATTTCTCCTTGCAATATTTCAGCCTCTTGGGGACCCGACGGGAGGACATGGGAAGGTCCTTCAAGTGGTTGTTCTCTCTGAGATGGTTCATCGGAGTGCGGATGGAGATATCTTATCCTTTTCCTATCCCTCATCAAAGCCTCAACTACAGCAGTATCTACCATGACCCTCAATTGGGATGGTAATAGAGTGATAGGGCTATCCTCTGTGGAAGAGGCTATCGGAGGAGGGATCTCTTGCAAATACATCCTCACATCTTGTTCAGCAAAATAGTTTCCCACAGACGGCGCCAACTGATGCAACAATGGATTTTCGGTTGGATCGAGCGAATCGCTAGAGGGGGGGGGTGAATAGCGATAGAAATTTTTCGTTCAAAATCGTTCATTAAAATGCGAGTAGACACAGTGGAAGATAAAAACAAAATAAGCGAGATAATAGACACAAGGGTTTTACTTGGTTCGTAGCCGAAGGCTACTACGCCAAGGCCCTAGTGGTCCTTGACCACGTACGGAGGGAAAACTACTAAAGAACTCCTCCTCGTCGGAGGTAGGAGTTAGACGGATACACAAAATGACAAAAGCTCGAGGTAGAGGGACACTCCACCTCTCCTCGTTATAATGAAAGCTTTACTAAAAATAAACTGAAATAATATTTAAACTTTTGTTACCGACGACTTCAAAGGTTGGAGGTTGAAGCTCTAGTCGTCGTCTCGGCAGTGCTTTGTCGTAGGGATGTCGGAGAGTCGGAGCGTATCGGAAGCACTTGGAAGCCTTTTTAATTGATGAAAAACCCTAAGACAAGCCCTCCTTTTATAGCCTTTGAGCCCCTCATCGAATGAGTCTTCAACCAATCACAAATGGACACAAAACCTCCTTGAAATGGGGTGATAAGCCTTGACTCCTCGAAGCTGATCATTGACCATCAGTCGACTGATGGCCATCATCAGTCGACTGATGGTAGCATCAGTCGAGTGCTGACAGTAGACAGTCGACTGATGAAGGGCAGTCGAGTCCTCCAAGCTGGCAGTCGACTGATGCTAGCTGCAAGGCAAAGTTAGCTCAAAGAAAACATTATTTCGACGGCCTTCGACCGTCCGATCTCGACCTAGACCATCGATGGGATGTCTTTGGTCGGATCTACGCTTAAGACCATCCCCGTAAGAAGGATACGAACTCACTTACGCTCGCACACACGAGCTTACCTCGATACTTACCATGTCGCTTTTGCTTCCGGCCTTCCACTCGATTCCTTCGGCTCCCTCCGAAGTCACTCGAGTGTCGCCCGACCACCCGGCTTCCTCCGGGTGTCGCTAGCCTTCAGCTCCAGCTTTAGCAATCTTCTGCACACTCGATTCAGCTCGTGAGATAACGACATAAGTTTAACTTTGTATCGTTTGCTATAATCAAAACTCAGGTTCGACTTAGGTGCCTACTGCACCAACAATCTCCCCCTTTTTGATTTATGGCAAACCCACATACAAAGTTAAGTAAATAGCAAGCATGAAGAATAATGTGTATTAGAAACAAACAAAAAAATAATAAAGAATATTAAGTTGGAGTAGTAAGGTTTTTCTTCAAGCATTCCCCCTTGAGGAAACCTCCCCCTTGACCGAGGGTGAGTCTTGAGGAAAGACCTTAATCCTCCCCTTTGAGGGTTTCTTTAAGTAATTAACATTACTTAAAGTTGGCCTTAGTAAAACGTTTAAGTTAAGAGTTCTTCTTAACTTGGCCCTTTCTCCCCCTTAAGTAAAACATTAAAAATGAGTAAAACGTTGATGGCACAAATAAGTTTAAGTTAAGAATTATCTTAACTTGGTCTTAATAAGTTTTCAAAACTTAAAGTTAACTTTTGATTTAAATATAAAGTAAGAGTTAAGTTATAAAAAAATTTTTGACCCCTTAACTTTGGCCTTTTTCTCCCCCTTTTGCCATATATCGAAAAGAGTGAGGGTGTGTGTGGAAAACAAAAATAAGTGTTAAATATAAAGTCCAAGCATGTTCCACATTATTTTGAAAATAATATACTGAAAATAAGTTCATCTATAAAATGTTCGACTCATATTTGGCTTGATTGATATGAAAGATCAACCAGTCCTGGTTAGAGTCGGTTAGTATGTATGATTATACTCCGTGGTTCATAGCGATGCACTAGCTCTACATCTGGAACCAGGAGTAAGGTCCTAACATCTCACGCCCATCTACGTGGCTAAGTACACAAACACATTAGTCCTATGTGTTGTGAGATGTATTGGCTCCTTAAATCTATAGGTGCATGATATCTAAGGTATGTCCTATGCTAGTTCCATATAAATGAAAATTTAAGAAATAGTAGTAAGAAAATATAATTTGCAAGTTCCTATTCTACTATGCACATGCCCAATTTTCATCTTAATAGACTAAATTTGGCTTCGGGTAGGGGTTTAGTAAATAGGTCTGCTAAGTTAGACTTTGATTCGACGTATTCGAGTTGTATGGCTCCGTTGGCCACATGTTCTCGAATGAAATGGTGTTTGACCTCTATATGTTTGGTCCTAGAGTGACATATTGGATTCTTAGTAAGATTAATTGAACTAATGTTATCTACGTGAAGTTTTGTGTTCATAAAGCCTAACTTGAAATCGCGGAGAGTGTGCTTCATCCAAAGAAGCTGAGTGACACACTCACCCATCGCGATGTATTTGGCTTTGGTGGTAGATAAGGCAACACAGTGTTGCTTCCTACTGCACCAACTCACTAGACTTGAGCCGAGAAGTTGACAACAACCACTCGTGCTCTTTCTATCGAGCTTACTATCGGCATAGTCCGAATCGGAGTAGCCGGTTAGTTCGAACTCGGTAGATCTAGGGTACCAAATACCGACATTAAGTGTACCCTTTAGATATCTAAGGATACGCTTGACTAGAGTTAGGTGAGACTCCTTGGCACCGGTTTGGAACCTTGCGCACATACTTACTACAAATAGGATATCAGGTCGGCTTGCAGTTAAGTAAAGGAGACTCCCTATTATGCTCCTATAGTATTTTAAATCAATTGAGTTTCCGATTAAATCTTCTTCTATATTCACATTAGTTGCCATTGAGGTATTAATAATTTTAGTGTCTTGCATTCCAAAGCGTTTAATTAATTCCCTAGTATATTTGCGTTGATGTAGGTATATTCCATCTTTAGTTTGTTTAATTTGTAGACCTAAGAAGAAACTTAACTCGCCTACTAAATTCATTTCAAATTAACTTTCCATAAGTGAAATGAACTCATTTAGTAGGATTGAGTTGGTGGTTCCGAAAATAATATCATCTACGTAGATTTGGGCTATGAATATGTCTTTACCTAAGGTTTTTACAAAAAGGGTTGGGTCAACTACACCTTGGTTAAAGCCTTTGGACTTAAGATAAATCGAAAGTCTCTCGTACCAAGCTCGCGGAGCTTGTTTAAGTCCATAAAGAGCTTTCTTTAACCTAAGGACATGATCGGGTTTGTCTAAACTTTCGAAACCGGGGGTTTGACTAACGTAAACTTCTTCTTTAATGTATCCATTTAAGAATGCAGATTTCACATCCATTTGAAACAATTTAAATCCTCGATGTGCTGCATATGCTAATAGCATTCGAATGGACTCTAATCTAGCTACTGGGGCATAAGTCTCGTCGTAATCTAAACCTTCGACTTGACTAAACCCTTTAGCAACTAGTCTAGCTTTATTTCTAACTACTTCACTTTTATCATCAATTTTATTTCTAAACACCCACCTTGTTCCAATAATTGTTTTATCTTTACGTGGTGGTACTAATTCCCATACTTCGTTCCTAGTGAATTGAGCCAACTCTTCTTGCATTGCAATAATCCAATCGGGATCAAGAAGAGCTTGGTCAATAGTTTTGGGTTCAATTTTAGAAATCAAAGATATTTGACTAAGGTTTCTGTATGAGGCTCTAGTTCGAACTCCTAGACTTGGATCACCTATCACTTGGTCGATAGGATGATTCGTTTGGGTCCTAGTTGGATTTGGGTTTGAGTCTACAACTTGATCCATAGGATGGCTTGTTTGAGTTCTACTTTGGTTGGAGTCATCTATCACTTGGTCGATAGAGTGACTTGGTTGACTTAGGTTAGGATTAACACTAGACCTGATCTCCGGATCAGAGTTAGGTCTAGTATGAGTCGGCTCGCTAATTGGGGTTGCCGGGGGTTTTGTAGGTTCGTGTCCTTCATCAAATACTACATTGAGAGTCTCCTCGACTCTAAGGGTGTCGTGGTTATATACTCTATAAGCTCTTCTTGTAGTCGAGTATCCTAGAAAAATTCCGGTCGTGGTTTTGGATGTAAATTTCCCTAGGTAATCCTTAGTGTTTAGGATATGTACCTTACATCCAAATACCTTAAAGTACTTGATGTTAGGTATTTTATCGTGATAAATCTCTTATGAGGTCTTAAGGTGCCTCTTTACCATAAGGATTCTATTTTGGACATAGCATGCTGTACTCACGGCTTTCGTCCAAAACCTATCGGGTAGGTTATACTCATTTAACATTGTCCTAGTGGCTTCTTGTAGGGTTCTATTTTTGCGTTCTACAAGGTTATTTTGTTGTGGAGTTCTAGGGCAAGAGAACTCATGGTGGTATCCATTTAGGTTACAGAATTCTGTAAACCTATGGTTTTCGAATTCACCACCATGATCAGTCCTAAGACTTTTGATTTTAATGCTTTGTTGATTTTCTATTAACTTAAATAGATTGATTAATTGATCTAGGGTATCATTTTTGTGTTTGATGAACCTAACCCAAGTAAATCTAGAATAGTCATCAATTATGACTAAGCAGAATTTACTTCCGTTAAGTGACTTAGCTCCGTGTGAATCAAATAGATCCATGTGTAGGAGCTCAAGCACACTTTTGGTTCGTTCTTGACTAGTTAGTTTGAAGGTTTTGCCCGGAAGCTCTGATACTAATTGTTGGGGTTTATCCGTGAGGGGAAACTTCGCTTCCCCTTCACCTCGGTTGCTTGACCATGGTGATCCCTTTGATGTCCCCGGATTAAAAATTTAATCTTAGAAAAAAGGGATTCCCAAAGCAACTAAGTCATCGTCGTGCTATTCATTTAGAGAGGTCACTTGAACAAACTAGTTGTTCAAGCGACCATCCTCTATCCTACAAGTAGCCGCGGAATAGACGATGTCCGGATCGCCGGTTTTTGTGTTTGTACTCGGGATCCAAGTATTATTTAGCCTATTTACAGAAATATAACATGCTTATATTTTGAACAACAAACACAAGCAATGAATAAAAGAGATAGAAGAATAGTTATACCTCTTGGTCTTCTAATGTATGACCCTCCTCCTTTTGGACGTCGTGTGGGCGACGATCCACCAAAAGTCGAAGCTCCTAGATCGCAAAACTTCCTTCCTTGCTTTCCCAAGCAAGAGGAAGAAGAGAAACAATGTTTTTCTCCTTCCAAAACTCAACCAACAAGGAATCAATCCCTTCCTTGCCGCCAAGTAAATGAAGGAGATGGTGGGAAGCAACCAAGATACCTAGGGAAACCCTATATCTTGTTTCCACCACCTAAGGAGAAGAAGAAGGAGGCTTTGGGCGGGCCAAGGCTGGAAAAGCTGGGAGAAGCTGCTGACGCTGGCACAAAGAGGAAGAAGAAGAGAGAAAGAACCTTCCTTATTTGGTGCCACCCTAGCCTCAAAACCCTAACCCTAATTCCAATCCTATCTCAACTAGGATTGCCCTATTCTTGCCGCCCAAGCCTTGCTCCCTCTCTATGATCATCTTCACGCCAACCCCATGCCACCTTTTATAGAGTTTGGGGATAAGCCATGAATTAATCTCCTCTATTGGTTCTAGGGATTTAATCTCAACCGTCGGATCTAGAGATTTAATCTCAACCGTCGGATCTTAGAGATTTAATCTCTACCAATGGATCTTAGTGTTTTGTTTCTATCCATTGGATCTAAGCATCTTGAGGTGTTAATGGGCTACATTAGGGACCATGAGGAGGAGTTGGGTCTTGGTCACCCATGGATCAAGCCCACATAAAGTCCGATCCACTAATGATGGTCCAATCCACTAAAGGTCCATCATTGATCTACCTCACCAACCCCCATATGATAATATGGGCTCCATATATTATTTGTACATTTTCTCCCCGTGTTTAAGATATCGAATGTCCGTCAATTAATTAATTTACTGACCATTAATTAATCGACATCTAACTCCATGAGTAGTACCACTCAACCTTTTCATCATGCCGGACCTAGTCCACCTGCAGGGTTTACATGATGAACCTTATGAGCTCCTCAAGGGGACATCATCATCCTAATATATAGGACACGGTTTCCTCCTATAATTAACGACACACCATATAAATAATATCATCTCCCAACTTACCGAGTCTATCGATTTAATCTATAAATCTCGCCCATTGGTAAATCAAAGAGATGAGTACCAAGTATATGTGCTCGTTATTATATCAGGATTAAGAGCATGTACTAAATAATATCTGTGGTCCGATTCGATTATGTAGTCAGCAATAAATCGAATCACCTCTGTGTCGGTCCTGCTCAATACACACAAAGTGCACTAGTGTGATTCTATGGTCAAGACAAACCAATACCAAATCACACTACAACCATTCCGATGGTTTGTCCAAAGCCATCTCGGTTGTGAGCCTTTACTTATACTTTACAAGGAGCCAATAACATGATCTCCCGTGTGACACCACACACCATGTTATCTACAATGTAACGTATTAGACAATATGCATAAATATATGCAAACAATGATCATGTGATTCTTATTTCAAAATAAAGATGTTCACACAAAAGAGCTAGGCTTTCAGTATACATCCCAACAATCTCCCACTTATACTAAAAGACTATGCTGTCCTTATACTGCCATACATCTGATTCCCCTTCCCTCCACATGCCTATCAAAGCTCTCGCTAGAAGGGCCTTAGTGAAAGGGTCTACCAGGTCATCCTCTGATGCAATCTAGGCGACAACAACTTCTACCTCCTTTACGATTTCTCGATCGTGGTACTTGCGCTCTATGTGTTTACTAGCCTTATGGGCTCGTGGTTCCTTCGAGTTTGCAACTGCACCACTATTATCACAATAAATTGTGATAGTTCTGGGCAAACCAGGAATCACATCCAAGTCCATCAGGAAGTTCCTGAGCCATTTTGCCGCCTCATAGGTGCCACATACTCACCATGGTGGAGTCCGCCACACATTTCACTGGGCACTCCTCCATACAATGGCTCCACCTCCCAAAGTAAACACAAAACCCGAGGTAGACTTATCGTTATCCCTATCGATTGGAAATCGAATCTGTAACCCAGGGGAGTAATTGGTCTGCCCGGTAAACTAGCATATAATCCCTAGTCCTTCTCAGGCACTACAATATATGCTTTACCGCAGTCCAATATCCCTGTCCTGGATTACTCTGATATCTGCTGACCATGCCCACGGCAAAGCAGATATCTGGTCTCGTACAGAGCATCGCATACATGAGGCTTCCTACTGCCGAAGCATAAGGAACCGCCTTCATCTCCTCTATCTCCTCAAATGATCTAGGACACATCTCCTTAGATAGAGGTACTCCATGCCTGAAAGGTAGAAAACCCTTCTTGGAGTTCTGCATGCTAAAACGCTCCATAATCGTGTCTATGTATGAAGCTTGGGATAAGCACAACATCCTTTTCCTGCGATCCCTTATAACCTTGATCCCAAGGATGTGTCTCACCTCTCCCAAGTCCTTCATATCAAACTGTTTGGACAACCATACCCTTACGTCCGATAACACTTCGATGTTGTTGCCAACCACCAAAATGTCATCTACGTATAGTACAAGAAATACCACTACGTTTCCGTCACATCTCTTGTATACACAAGACTCATCCGGACTTTGAATAAATCCATAAGACTGGATTATCTCATCAAAGCGGATGTTCCAAGATCTTGAAGCTTGCTTCAATCCATAAATGGACCGATTAAGCTTACACACAAGATGCTCTTTGCCCTTAGCAATGAATCCCTCTGGTTGCTTCATATAGATGGTTTCCTCAAGACTTCCATTAAGGAAAGCTTTCTTGATATCCATATGCCACACCTCATAATCCATATGAGCTGCTATGCATAAGAGCTCTCAAACCTGACTTGAATCCATAGATTCAATCTCAGTATTCATTGCACTTTGCCAAGATAGTGCATCTTTATCTTGGATTGCCTCGTCATATGTCCAGGGATCAGGTTCATGTTCGCCAGGGACCAAATCGAAAGATTCTCCCAAGAACATGAATCTATCAGGCTGTCTCACAACCCTCCCACTACGACGAGACATCACTTGTGTATCCTCTGTGACACGCGGTGCAGTGACATGTGATATATCCTCTTGTACCGGTGGTACTAAAGAAGTGACTTCCCCTTTTAACTCCTCCAGAACAATTTTACTCTTGGGCTTGTGGCTCATCACTTAGTCTTCCTCTAGAAATCTAGTGTTCGTGCTAATGATCACTCTCTGATCTCTAGGACTATAAAACAATCCACCCTTCGTTCATCTAGGATAGCCAACGAACAAGCGCACTTTTGTACGAGGTTCCAACTTACCATCATCTGCCTTCAGCACATGTGCTGGACTCTCCCATATCCGAATATGTCTTAGACTAGGCTTTCGCCCGGTCCACAACTCTGTGGGAGTAGAAGGCACTGATTTAGATGGAACCAAGTTCAGAATGTACACCGCCGTATCTAGAGCATATCCCCAGAACGAGTCTGGCAAGTCAGAATAACTCATCATCGATCTAACCATCTCTATAAGAGTCCTATTCCTTCGCTCTTCTACATCATTCTCACTGGGTGTGCCAAAGTGCATAATTGGGATTGAATCCCAACCTCCGATAGGTAATTCCTAAACTCTCCCAAGAGGTACTTCACCACGATCAGATCGTAGTGTCATCTTGAATAATTGTCTATGAAAAGATGAAATATTCAAAACTACCTCTGCCGTGATAGACATAGGACATACTGAATCAGAATGAACCATTTCTAACATATCTTTGGCTCTATACCCCTTGGCCTTGAAAGGCCTCTTGGTCATCTTACCCTCCAAGCAAGATTCGTAGGTTGAGAGATCCTCCACCACTAATGAACCCAAAGGTCCATCAGCTATCAACCTTTGAATTCTCGCTAGGTTAATGTGACCAAGACTAAGATGGCAAAGATATGTTTGGTTCATCTTCGAAGGTTCTTTTCTCTTATTAGACTTAGAAGATGAGTTAATAACTTCTATTTGCATCGTGGGAGCTAGTGGTTCAAGTTATAAATTTCCTATCTATGTACTGAATAGATAATGTCCCTATTCCTTTATAACAAATCATTAAAAGAAATAGATTATCCATCCATAATTTAGAAACCAAAATCAATTCTTTCTAAATAAATGTACATAAAGAAAATTCTTAAGAACCAAAAACTTTATTTTTCTCAAAAGATAAATAAAACATCTCCCATGCAATAATAGCCGCCATCTTCATGGCATTGCAAGTAAATGGTAATATCCCTTTAGCTAGTCGTCGTTTCTTGGAACCCCGCAAAGTATTCCGACATGATTAGTGGCTCTGTATCTACACTCCGTGTACCGTAGATAACACCGCTAACCATGTTTCAAACGACTAGTTCAAAGGATGTATCTTTGTTCTGCTTTGGATTGGGACAGTCCTTCTTCCAATGTCCATCCTGCTTGTAAGTGAAGTACTTGCCTTTCGGCTTCTTCACTCCTCACTGAGATCCTCCCACCACCTTTGCTCTACCTTGTTTCTCCTTCTTCTTGCCTTTCGGCTTAGAAGTAGAAACCTTTTTGAGCAACCATGGCTTGAGGACATTCTTCGAAGAGTGCATACTTGTACTCCTTAGCAGATAAGACAATATCTAGATTCTTTTCCAATCAACATTATTTGGGTACAGTAAGTTTATTTCTTTTAGTATCACAACAAGTGGACTGAAAGTCATTTTGAAAATCCTAAGAATCACATAGATCATTACTTTAGATTTCAAAAAATTATTGATTCCTCAAACAATAAAATTTTGATATCAACCAACACCTCAAAACACCGAGAATATCGCATGCCACGCAGTGTGGACGTATACGAATTCTACATTTGTAAGAGGAGGTTTTACCCATTAATTTTATTATCTTGTCAACCTTACTTTTTGACAAATAAAATTAATAGTTGGTTCCTCTTTGGCCCTACAAATAAAAGCAGTGACTCCGATGGGGAGGATACTTTTTATTTGCATCTAAGTGTGCACCATTACACGATACTAAGGGAATTATTTCGGATTATGTGCCTTACCGCTGTGGAAGTACACACGCTCCTAGATAATTTCCTATAACCATTATTTGACCTAGTGATCCGTAAATAAACTCATCCGCAGAGAGGAAGGCACTCAGAGCCGACACGCAAGTTTGTTGCATCACACGTCAAATTGTAATGGAGGCCGTGGGAATTAATTAAAATATCCCTCTCCCACTTAGTAAATTGACAATGAGGAATTTTCAAGAATCCCATAGATTATTATTTTAGATTTCAAAAAATTATTGATTCCTCAAAACAATAAAATTTCGAAATCAACCAACACCTCAAAACACCGAGAATATCGCATGCCACGCAGTGTGGACGTATACGAATTCTACATTTGTAAGAGGAGGTTTTACCCATTAATCTTGTCAACCTTACTTTTTGACAAATAAAATTAATAGTTGGTTCTTCTTTGACCCTACAAATAAAAGCAGTGACTCCGATGGGGACGATACTTTTTATTTGCATCTAAGTGTGCACCATTACACGATACTAAGGGAATTATTTCGGATTATGTGCCTTACCGCTGTGGAAGTACACATGCTCCTAGATAATTTCCTATAACCATTATTTGACCTTGTGATCCGCAAACAAACTCATCCGATGGGGAGGAAGGCACTCAGAGCTGACGCGCAAGTTTGTTTGCATCACTTGTCAAATCGTAATGGAGGCCGTGGGAATTTATAAAAATATCCCTCTCCCACTTAGTAATTTGAAATTGAGAAATTTTCTTAGCCTACGACATGCATATCAAACAAAAAGCAATAAATATGAAAAATAAATTATTTTCCAACTATTATGGCTTTTGTCTTCAATATGACTCCTGTCGCATCGCCATCTCGTCTGCTCCTCCTATGCCCTTTACGAGTCATTCGGAGATCCGAGTCGAGACTAAAACCTATTTTAATTTACATGCATCGATCCAATATTCCACTAGGGACTGTACATGAAATCTAGATCGAAAGTAAACTAATATAAAGAGTGGCTAAACAATGCCGTATTTAATTTACAAAAACTAAATACTAGCCTTGTCAACCCCGAGGATTCAACAAAATAAACATTTACACACATACAATCACATACACACACATGCCATTATAGTGGAATCTTATGCCTGCAACCAAAGAGTTAAGCTACGCATATCCTACTATTATCCGACACATTTAATATATGAAAAAGTGCATAAAAATTAACCAAATCCTAAACACACAAAACCGGAAACCTTGGCTCTGATACCAATTGAAGGTTTTGCCCGGAAGCTCTGATACCAATTGTTGGGGTTGATCCGTGAGGGAAAACTTCGCTTCCCCTTCACCTCGGTTGCTTGACCATGGTGATCCCTTTGATGTCCCCGGATTAAAAATTTAATCTTAGACAAAAGGGATTCCCAAAGCAACCAAGTCATCGTCGTGCTATTCATTTAGAGAGGTCACTTGAACAAACTAGTTGTTCAAGCGACCATCCTCTATCCTACGAGTAGCCGCAATGAGCGATGTCCGGATCGCTTTTTGTGTTTGTACTCGGGATCCAAGTATTATTTAGCCTATTTACAGAAATATAACATGCTTATATTTTGAACAACAAACACAAGCAATGAATAAAAGAGATAGAAGAATAGTTATACCTCTTGGTCTTCTAATGTATGACCCTCCTCCTTTTGGACGTCGTGTGGGCGACGATCCACCAAAAGTCGAAGCTCCTAGATCGCAAAACTTCCTTCCTTGCTTTCCCAAGCAAGAGGAAGAAGAGAAACAATGTTTTTCTCCTTCCAAAACTCAACCAACAAGGAATCAATCCCTTCCTTGCCGCCGGCCATGTAAATGAAGGAGATGGTGGTGGGAAGCAACCAAGATACCTAGGGAAACCCTATATCTTGTTTCCACCACCTAAGGAGAAGAAGAAGGAGGCTTTGGGCGTCGGCCAAGGCTGGAAAAAAGCTGGGAGAAGCTGCTGGACGTTGGCACAAAGAGGAAGAAGAAGAGAGAAAGAACCTTCCTTATTTGGTGCCACCCTAGCCTCAAAACCCTAACCCTAATTCCAATCCTATCTCAACTAGGATTGCCCTATTCTTGCCGCCCAAGCCTTGCTCCCTCTCTATGATCATCTTCACGCCAACCCCATGCCACCTTTTATAGAGTTTGGGGATAAGCCATGAATTAATCTCCTCCATTGGTTCTAGGGATTTAATCTCAACCGTCGGATCTAGAGATTTAATCTCAACCGTCGGATCTTAGAGATTTAATCTCTACCAATGGATCTTAGTGTTTTGTTTCTATCCATTGGATCTAAGCATCTTGAGGTGTTAATGGGCTCCATTAGGGACCATGAGGAGGAGTTGGGTCTTGGTCACCCATGGATCAAGCCCACATAAAGTCCGATCCACTAATGATGGTCCAATCCACTAAAGGTCCATCATTGATCTACCTCAACAACCCCCATATGATAATATGGGCTCCATATATTATTTGTACATTTTCTCCCCGTGTTTAAGATCTCGAATGTCCGTCAATTAATTAATTTACTGACCATTAATTAATCGACATCTAACTCCATGAGTAGTACCACTCAACCTTTTCATCATGCCGGACCTAGTCCACCTGCAGGGTTTACATGATGAACCTTATGAGCTCCTCAAGGGGACATCATCATCCTAATATATAGGACACGGTTTCCTCCTATAATTAACGACACACCATATAAATAATATCATCTCCCAACTTACCGAGTCTATCGATTTAATCTATAAATCTCGCCCATTGGTAAATCAAAGAGATGAGTACCAAGTATATGTGCCCGTTATTATATCAGGATTAAGAGCATGTACTAAATAATATCTGTGGTCCGATTCGATTATGTAGTCAGCAATAAATCGAATCACCTCTGTGTCGGTCCTGCTCAATACACACAAAGTGCACTAGTGTGATTCTATGGTCAAGACAAACCAATACCAAATCACACTACAACCATTCCGATGGTTTGTCCAAAGCCATCTCGGTTGTGAGCCTTTACTTATACTTTACAAGGAGCCGATAACATGATCTCCCGTGTGACACCACACACCATGTTATCTACAATGTAACGTATTAGACAATATGCATAAATATATGCAAACAATGATCATGTGATTCTTATTTCAAAATAAAGATGTTCACACAAAAGAGCTAGGCTTTCAGTATACATCCCAACATCAGATCATGACGAGTATGAGTTAGTATTACTTTCTACATTGTATGTCATGGGATATACGCTGCAGGCTTAGATCCGTTGGTGTAGAGCAAAGCTTTGGAGTTGGCCTATCAAGAGATCATTCGCTGCTTCCAAAGGTTCCTTCTGCAAGTGAAGCACTTGCTTTTCTCGCTTTCTTCATGCTCCCGAGATCTTGCCCGTATATTTATCTTGTGCAATACGTAACCGAACGAAGTTTTAAGAATAGTTTTAGAGGTTTCGTTTGTATTAATTACGCATTCATTTTCTAGAAATATGACCTTATAGTTATTATCACACAATTGGCTTACACTAAGTAAATTATATTGAAAATTTTCTACTAATAAAACATTTTGAATAACAAAATTTGAATTGAGCTCAATATCACCTGATCCGATGATTTTGAGCTTGTCATTATTTCCGAAGGCTACCGATCCTTGTCGTTTGAATCGAAGCTTCGAAAACTTGAGTTGATCCCCGGTCATATGTCGGGAGCAACCACTATCCAACATCCATTGATCCTACACGCAAGGTAGTTGGATCGGATATTGGATTTATTAAAAATTGGTTGAATATTATTAACCTAAATCATCTCACCCATGTCTATATGATCAAACATGTTAATCCTATATGTTCTTGTGAGATGACTTCCAATTTTTTAGTTGAATTAAGTTTAATGACTTAAACACTTGTCAACCTTGCGTTAGATTCGGATTTGACCTTAGGCTCATCAAGTCACCTTTTCAAGATCATGGCTTCCAGGTCGTGGCGAGGCACAGATGCCTTCTTTGATCGGAACAACGACCACTTCCTTAGACAAAGCCATTTTCAAGAAAATAGAGACTTGACTCACCTAAGACCACTTCTTGGTCTAACTAGTCTAGGATACGGTGAGGTAGCTTCAGCTAGTTCCGCTCGGTCAAGTGCACTGAACTAGATACGCCTTATCTAGCCTGAATACACAAGACTCCGCTTTCCTAGCGTACTATCATCTCGCCGCGTCCTGGTACTATGTTATCAAGTATTGACGAGTTATAGTCCTATCTAACCATTCTAAAAAGGAAAATCAAACTAAATAAAAACCTAAGCATGCAATTTCTAAGTTAAAACACAAACAAATTTCGTACTAGCTCCCCCTGGACCGTTGAATCGATTCGGTCTCTCCATATAGTGGATTTGGTCCTTGGGAACCTAGTACTGGTTTGATCCTAAGTTTGAAATCAAGGTGGTCTTAGGGACCCATTCTTGGACACGTTTTCTATGTCTACTTACGATTGACATATACGACTTATTGGTCGTGTTTGAGCTAAACCCTAGCCCGACCTTGTTGTACACGACCCTTTGCGATCCAAGTAGGAGGTCAAGTCATTTGGATCCCAAAGTAAACCTTTCCAACGTATTCCTAAGATTGTCGACTTGACTTTTCAAGAGTGAGTTCTCAACTTCGAGTTTTTCAACTCAAGTTGAGTCCTTCTCTTGAACTCGACTAGTCGAAAAGGTTAGGGAGACCTCGTGTTTGAGGAGTTTAACTTCCTCAACCAGGGTCTCGACCTTGGACTCAGACTTAGCTAACTTTTTATTTAAAAACTTAATTGCACTATAAAGAGTAGTAATAAGAGACCGACTTACCTTGAGTGTATCTTTTGAACCGGATGCGTATCCGTGGCTTGTCTTGAATAGTGTTTCGTAGTCCGACTCGTCTTCGGTTTCTGATTCTGGTTCCGGTTCCGACTCCGTCTCCGATTCCACCGGTTTAGCCATAAGGACTCGATCGTTGTCTTCTTCCTCGGAGGCTTCTTCCCAAGTAGCGTTGAGTGCCTTTTTCTGTTTTGGTGCCTTGCTCTTGAGTTTTGGGCACTCGGACTTAATGTGTCCAAACCTGTTGCATTCATAACATCTTATGTTTGAACTTTTAGGCTTACCTTCGTTGGGTCGAGTGACGGCTCATTTTCGGCCCTTGACTATCCTCCGAACTAGGTTGACTAGTTCGGCTTCCATTTCCGAGTCGACCTCCGAATCTGACTCATCCTCTTCTTCCTTCGGGGGTGGCTTGCTTGCGGTTTTCTTCCTCGAACCTGCAAAAAGTGCTATACCCTTCTCGGGTTCCGAGTTAGACTGCTCATGAAGTTCGAAATCAGAAAAAAGTTCATCTAACCTAAGTTTAGAAAGATCCTTGGAGACCTTGTAGGCATCGACCATGGATGCCCACAAGGTAGTACTCGGAAAAGAGTTTAGGACATACCTTATAAGGTCGCGGTTTTCGACCTTTTGCCCGATTGCGTGTAGGTTGTTGACTATGTCTTGGACACGGGCGTGGAGTTGCGTCCTGGACTCGTGTTCCTGCATTTTTAGGTTATATAGTTTATTGAATAGAAGATCACGCTTACATACCTTGGCTTCATCGGTCCCTTTGTGTAGCTCCACTAGTTTTGTCCAAAGATCCTTTGCGCTTATGAAGGGGCCGATGCGATTTAGCTCCTCCTTGGATAGGCCGCATTGAAGGATTTGAGTTGCCTTAGCATCAGCTTCGACTTGTCTTTTTGTTGCAATGGTCCATTGGTCATAATCCAAGGATTCACCCACTTCGTTAGTCGGAAGTGTGAATCCCGTTTGGATTATGATCCACATCTCGATTTGGGTTTTAAGAAAGCATTCCATCCGACCCTTCCAATAATGGAAGTCATCTCCGTTGTAAAACGGAGGTCGGACGGTGCTAAAACCCTCGAGATCGGCCATTTGGAAGGAAAACCTTGCACAAAAAAATACAAAAAACACGAAAAAGGGTTCCAAGACTTCGCCTTGGATTAGTGGTGCGGGAAATAAAAAGAAACAAATGAGAAATAGAAAGTTAAGCAAAGAAATAAGAAACTAAATAAAAAGTAAGTACTCACAACCTTCGATGTCCCCGAAAGGCTACTAAACGTCGACTTTTGAGGATGAAAACAGCTTGTTATGGGGGTAAGCCCTCATAAGAAGTGTAGATCTCTCAGAGAGCTTCAATTTGGTGGGTAGATCGTTTCGTGAGTCCCCTTGTAGCAAAAGTTATGCTCGTTTGATCGTGAGGTACTCCGAAGGCGATTAGTACTTGCAAAAAACACAACCAAAAACTATGTACCAAGACATGGTCTTGGATTAGTAGTGTGTGAGAAATCTTAAAACAATAAATACGAAAAGAAAATTGCTCGATTGGTGGTTGCACTGAATCTGAGCGCCCCCAGCTCTGATACCAATTGTTGGATCGAGCGAATCGCTAGAGGGGGGGGGGTGAATAGCGATAGAAATTTTTCGTTCAAAATCGTTCGTTAAAATGCGAGTAGACACAGCGGAAGATAAAAACAAAACAAGCGAGACAATAGACACAAGGGTTTTACTTGGTTCGTAGCCGAAGGCTACTACTCCAAGGCCCTAGTGGTCCTTGACCACGTACGGAGGGCAAACTACTAAAGAACTCCTCCTCGTTGGAGGTAGGAGTTAGACGGATACACAAAATGACAAAAGCTCAAGGTAGAGAGACACTCCCCCTCTCCTCGTTATAATGAAAGCTTTACTAAAAAATAAACTGAAATACAATTTAAACTTTCGTTACCGACGACTTCAAAGGTTGGAGGTTGAAGCTCTAGTCATCGTCTCAGCTGTCGTAGGGATGTCGAGAGTCGGGCGATCGGAAGCACTTGGAAGCCTTTTTAATTGATGAAAAACCCTAAGACAAACCCTCCTTTTATAGCCTTTGAGCCCCTCATCGAATGGGTCTTCAACCAATCACAAATGAACACAAAATCTCCTTGAAATGGGGTGATAAGCCTTGACTCCTCGAAGCTGATCATTGACCATCGATCGATGGTCATCATCGATCGGATCGATGGTAGCATCAGAGTGTTGATAGTAGACGATCGGTGATGAAGGGCGTGAGTCCTCCAAGCCGGCATGATGATACGCAAGGCAAAGTTAGCTCAATGAAAACATTATTTCGACGGCCTTCGACCGTCCGATCTCGACCTAGACCATCGATGGGATGTCTTTGGTCGGATCTACGCTTAAGACCATCCTCGTAAGAAGGATACGACCTCACTTACGCTCGCACACACGAGCTTACCTCGATACTTACCATGTCATTTTTGCTTCCGGCCTTCCACTCGATTCTTTCGGCTCCCTCCGAAGTCACTCGAGTGTCGCCCGACCACCCGGCTTCCTCCGGGTGTCGCTAGCCTTAAGCTTCAGCTTTAGCAATCTTCTGAACACTCGATTCAGCTCGTGAGATAACGACATAAGTTTAACTTTGTATCGTTTGCTATAATCAAAACTCAGGTTCGACTTAGGTGCCTACTGCACCAACATTTTCTACTTACTTTTTGAGTGGGAGATGTCCAGGAGATCTGGGGTCCTCTCCGGCCACAACAGTAAGAGATGATGATGATTACAGAGTGAGCAACAAAGAGCAATGATAAGAGATTTAACGTGGTTCGGAATTCTAATTCCTACTCTACGGGATAAGCTCTAGAGGGAGCTCAGGCGCTAGACACCTTCACTATAAAATCCCTCTTTCTCGGAAGTACTTCCAGAGGTGGAAAAAACCTCTTATATATAGAAACTGTGTACAAAATAAAGGAATGAGTAAAGCTAATAAGACTCTCCATCTCCCTTCCTCCGCCTTTCCTCCCCTTTCCTCCTTTGATCCCTAGTCTCTAGTCGAAAAACTCCTTTGCCTACCCCAGTCCGCCAGAGGGAGGGCGAGAAAGGAAGTTTGTAGAGGTTTTTACTTAAGGTAATCGATCTCCTTCCTCTTCCATCCTTCTCTCCTTTTATACTTGTTACCCTTGCAGTCAACTGTTGTGTAACAAACCACCTGAATCACCATCCACGTGGAGGGCCCTTCTAACCTGAAGAATCATTCGGTTACGATGTTAGTGAGTGGAGACTTTTAGGAATCTCCTATGGGGTCCTCTAAATGCCCTGGTTTGTTATATCACATAACAAAATATTGTGGGAGAGCACAACGAGGAGCACCTTTCCTTTTCTCTACATGCACCTTCCCCTGGGACTCCTATTTTCCCTAGTTACCTCTTCTCACTTTTACCTCACCTCGGCCCTATCTCCCGAGTTGCTCCCATCTTATTCTCTCGACTAGCTTCCTTACACCATTCTAGTTATTTAAATCAAGGTGTATATGACGCAACTTGACCGTCGAGTTGATATTTGGCTTTGTTTCGTCCATTAAGCATAGACACTTACAACTTACCTTACTTTCTTGTGTTGTTTCCCTACTTAATCCCGACTCACTTTCCCGGGTTACTCATCTGACTTCTTTTTGACCATCCGGCTCCCTCATCCTTCCCCGACTGTCTACTCATCAACTCGGTCTATTTCCCCGGGTTAGATCTAATTAGGCTAGGTTGCTAACCTTATGTTATACTCCTTTCCTCAAATTCCACCTTACTGATCGTGATTCCTTTCTCCAGCTCCTACGTCATATTATAGCAGTATCAATAATCATTTCAAAGTACTTAAATTTTTTAAAGGTCATAAGCATTTAAGCTTTTTAATCAGCTTTTTCAAGTTAATCATTTGAAAATAAGCTAAGTCATATATGGTTTTCAAGTTGAGCTTTTGAAAATGTGCTTTTCAAAGTAAATAATTGTTTCAAAATCTTAAAGTATAATAAAATTTTGAAAACACCTTATAAAAAATTTCTCCCCCTCGATAAAAACTAAGTGTTCTGAAAATCTTTTAAATTCCCCTTTAATTGTTTCCTCCCCCTTAAAGCTTTAAATTTTAATAATTTTGATATTGTTTTCTCTGCCTTATTTCAATCCATAACTTAAAATTTCAAAATTCCCCCTAAAATTTCTCATATTCTCTCCCTCTTAAACTTATTTTATTTCATATAAACTTTTAAATGTTGTAAATTCCCCCATACATCAAAACTTAAATAATAAGCAAAAGGGATAAAGTAAAACTTCTTGCTTACTTTTAACTTGAAATTAGTTTTGTAAGAAGTTGCTCTTTTTTTCATATATTTTAAGATAACTCTTATGAGAAGCATACTCCATTTCTTTTAAAAGTATAAACTTTTAAATCCAAGAGGTTTTTAGAAAACTAATAACTTTTGAAATTAATCAAAACTTGAGTTCTTTTGAAAGATTAAGTTCACTTGTCTCACTTAGTATAGGTTTTCCTCAAAAAGTCTATTCAAAAAGTATCTATTGAAAACCTAATCTCTCCCTTTCATTTGTTTGAAAATATCCCATACTAAAATATATTTTATAGATTTTCAATAAGAATTTCCAAGATAGTTTGAAAACACTTAACTCATGAAAATATATGCTTTCTCTAAAACATTTTTGAAAGCCTTTTCAAAATATGTTAAGTATTCTTTTCATTTTTCATGTTGAATTCTAATTCTAGTTTTTTTTTTAATTTTGAACGGGTATTAATAATTTTGTACACAAACATTTTAAGCTCCCCCTACATTCTTAATCTCCCCCTTAAGTGCCATCTCAATTAATATACTTTAAAACACTAGTTCTCAATTTAAATCCATTATTATAAACCCATATTTTAATAGTTTTGACCACAAACTTTATTTCAATTCAAATGTTCTTGAATTTAACCTTCATTTTGAAAATAATTTGAATAAAATTTTATCATGAACATAGGATTTAATTCATCTTGACTTTTAAACTTCAAAATACTTTGTAAGCAAAATCATTTTTGACCAAAATATTTTGTATTTTTGTCAAAATAACTTTTCCTAGTCTCCCCCTTGAGTTATGCCAAAAAAGAAACAATTGTTGGTTGAGTTAACCTTAATCGTCTCACCCAATCTAAATTATCAATACATGTGATCTTATGGGTTTTGTGAGATGAGGATTTATTCTAATCTTGATTAATTTTAATGAAAATTTCAAAGTTTTTAAACTTGTGTTAGATTCAAGTTTAGCTTGGGCTTACCAAGTAAATTTTTCCAAAATCGACTTCTAAGTAGTGGTGAGGCATATGACCTTCTTGGATATCAAGTGGACCACTTCCTAAGACAAAGTCAATCATGGAATCAAATTCTTGACATGCTTTAGACTAAGCTTTGGTCTAACTAGTTAAAGACTTAGTGAGTTAGCTTCGATTAGTTTCACTCAACTTAGTGCACTAGGTTGTGGCGAGGCATATGACCTTCTTGGGTATCAGGTGAACCACTTCCTAGACATGCACTTTGAAGAGCTTCCCTAACTTACTATCAGTTCACTTTATCTTAGTACTAGGTTGTTCAAGTTTAAACTATTTTGTTTCCTATCTAGTCCATTTTAAATTAAGCAAGTAAACTAAACTAAACATGCAAGAGTTTAACTAATTAAAGAAACATGCAAGTGACTAGCTTCCCCTAAGTGATAACTTAGTTCAGTTTTGTTCACTAAGTGAACTTGACTCTTAAGGACCCAAAATTGATTTGATCCAACTTGGTTGACTAAGCTAGACTTAGGAATCCATTCTTTGACTTGACTCTTAGCGTTTCAGCTAAGTAATGATATGTATGATTTGTAGGATGATTTAGCCTTGTACCCGAGCCCGGACTTGTTGTACAAGGCTTGTTGAGACCCAAGCATCATGTTTAGATACTTGGAGCCCGAGGCGAACCTTTCCAACATTCCTGTGAGATCTCCTACTTGCCTTTTTAGGACCGAGTTCTCTTTCTCAAGCTTTGCAACTTGAGTTGAGTCTCTATCCTCAATTTGGCAAGTTGAAGTCTTCGAGTTGACTTGCTCCTTAAATACTTGGACTTCCTTAAAAAGTGAGTCTACTCGATTCTCAGACTTGTCTAACTTCCTACCTAGGCATGCTATTATGTTGTACAACCTATCTTCTAAGGGATAAGTTACCTCGTCTAATCCTTATAAAATGGATACGGATCCGTGGCTTCTCTCGGACTTGGACTTGGAACTTGATTCGGCCTCGGACTCTCAGTGTTGGTGCAATCGGGCTAGTCATGATTGACCAGACTCGAGTTTGACTCGAGTAGTATTTTAATGTTTGACAAAACGATTGACAATGTGATTGTCATGGAAAGTCCAAGAATGGTCTTGGCATTTGAGAAGTTCAAGTCATGGGCACTTGGCAATGGTAATGTCCAAGTCATGGGCACTTGGCAATGGAAAGTCCAAGTTTGGATACTTGGCATGGAAAGTCCAAGTCTTGGGTACTTGGCATGAAAAGGCCAAGCATGAGTCTTAGCAATGGTAAAGTCCAAGTCATGGGCACTTGGAAATCGGAAAGTCCAAGAATGGGACTTGGCAATAGAAAGTCCAAGTCATGGGTACTTGGCAAGAAAAATCCAAAGGTATAGTCTTGGCGGCATAAGTCCAAGTGTGTAATCTTGGCATTGTAAAATCTAAGTGAACTTTGGCGGTGAAAGTCCAAGTATGAATGCTTAGCAAATGGGAAGTCCAAGGGTGTGATATTGGCGGCGTAAAGTCCAAGCATGCAGTCTTGACAGCATAAGTTTAATGTTTGGCAATGTAAAATCCAAGCATGGAGTCTTGGCAGCAAATGTACCTTGGCAAAGGACCCGATTAGCATGACAATAGCCAATGGAAGCACCTGAAGGCTAGCGCGAAGGATAAATGAGTCGTGGAGGACTTGGAGGGATCCGAGAGGTGTGAGGCTGATAGAGTTGGCTAGAAAGCTTAGGTCTAGCTATGGGTGTGTATCAACTATGAGGGGATCTTACTTGGGTTAAACCTTATGTTTGAGGTTTACTACGATCTTATAGATCCAATCGACCGGGCCGAGTGTTTGACACTGTCGAAGTTTAGTTGATTCAGATCACGACGAGAATATGTCCCGGCCGACCGTCGTAGTCGATCGAGGCTCACCATCGACCGTCTGTGGCTCTGGTAGTCGACTGCTAGAGTTGAGCAACCGATTGGTCCATAGCAGTCCACTTCTAGGGTAGAATAATTGACTAGAATTAAGTGGCTAGGGCTAGAGCCATCAAGTTAGGTTAGGCCTCGCCCCACCAAGTAATTTAAGTGGGTTAGGTTGAAATTTTATCAACCTACAATTTTAATGGGCCTAAACGAATCAACCCGCACAAATTACGGATCTAGAGGATTGAGAAATTTCAAAAGAAGATAAAACTTATGAAAGAAAAATTGTTAGTTTTTTTACCAATATTCTAATACTAACAAGGTAAGTTCCTTATAATCACAATCTTCTTTTATCACAAATACACCTCAGGAAAGTGTAGAAGAAGTTAGAGAAAATAATAAAAAAAATATTTAATTTAAGTACTCTAATAATTTTTTTGATATACTCTAATTAATTTATAATTATTTTGTCATTACTATTTCAATTAATATAGGAAATGATAACATATTAGAGTCAACCAATTACAAGTGTTGAAAAATATCAATTAGATCTCTATTTGGAGGAGTCAAAATTTGAATTTGTATATTATCAAGATTTGAATATTTTAGAGTATTAGAAGAACAAAAAACATCGATATCTAACATTGTCGATCGATAATTGAATCTCAATTACAAGATTTTAGTTGCTTCAAATGCATACTTTCTTATCAAGCCCTCAACACCTCAATAAGTTTGATTTTTTATTGTTTTGGTCCACGGGTTGGCCCGCCTAATCCGCAATCCACCTTGGGTTGGGTTGGGTTGGGTTGGATATTTCTTAACCCACCAGGATGGTGGGTCAGCCCGTCCCTCCTCGCTAAATATTGAATTTATGACGGATTGACCCACCCTGCTATGGGTCAAACTGTTAGACATCTCTAGCTAGGGCACAAAATGTTGAGCAGTCAACTGCTAGGTCAGGGTAGTCGACTGATGGGAAACTTTCTGACATGGATTAAGTCATTGTAAGGCAACAGCTAAGTGACCAGTCGACTATTGGGTAAGAGAATTTGACTAGAAGGAAGAAATCAACCCGAGTTGTAGCTTTATAAGGAGCTTGAGAGGGAGGAGATGGATGTAAGTTCTTTGGGAATTTAAAGGAGAATAGTTGCTGCTTTCCAGACCTTCAAAGCCATTCAAAGCAACCAAACAAGCAAGTGATCCAAAATTCATCTTTGTAAATTGTTTTTGCATTTGTATTCATTTTTAGCTTGTTGTTGTTGCTTCTTATTGTTTTAAGATATTTGTACGAGGTTTCTTCACCTCCGGTGTCATACCGAGAAGGAGAGGTTTATTAGTGGTAGTGTGCATTACTGAGCTTGCTATTGACCTCGCCCCGTGGTGTAGGAACCTGATGCACGCAAACGCGACCACGAATCTCGCAATGGGAACTGTCGAGGACTCGAAGCGCGCACTCATGCTCAACGCCCACAAGTGCACGGATGTCGTCAAGAATAAAAAGATTATTGATCCCACAGGGACTGAGATTCGAGTACCGATTGGTTTAGTGGACATTATTGTTCAGAGTTCCATTCTAATGGTTGTGATGATGAGGGTTGTCAACGGTCCTAACTCTAGTACAGTGTCACACGGAAGAAGAGAAGGGTTTCTACGAGTCTTTTGAGGGAATTCTAGGATTTCGATTTCGCTTGTGTGTCATAGAATACGCTATCAATTGGGTATTATCTATTGGATCGAGAAGCGTCGCTAGAGGGGGGGTGAATAGAGATCATAAATCTTTTCAACGTTTCGTTCGAGTAGATAATTAAATGAGTAAGAGCAGCAGAAAATAAAGAGACACGTTTATTTTTACTTGGTTCACAACCCAGCAGTTGCTACTCCAAGGCCCTATCAGTCCTAGACCACGTACGAAGGGCAAAGCACTATAACGTCTCCTCCTCGTTGGAGGTAGGAGACAATGATCACAAAACCAAAAGTACGAGGATGAGGCAACAAGCCTACCTCACCTCTTTATGATTAAAACAAAGAATACAATAAAAACAATTACTTGCTACTGTTGCCGACGAAGGAGATTTAAACTTATCGTCGCGTCGGCGTTATGACGGCATTGGAGCATTGGTATTGTAGGAGCACTTGGGAATAAACTTGTTGTAATTTAGAGTTGGAATCCTCCCCTCCTTTTATAGATTTTGGCCTCTGAATATGTCTCCTCTTTTTTCGGAACAGATCACAAAGTTGAAATAAATTTTATCGCGAAGTGGCTGCGTCAAACCTTATCCATTTTGACCTAGCGCAAAGATTGATTTGTCGCCATCGCTTGATCGATGATTCCCATCCCGATCGATGAGCATGAGGCCCGATCGCCTAATGTCCAAAGCAGCTTGATCCGGCCGCCACTTCCCTGTAGTAAGAGGTTAGCTCGAAAAATGATAAATGCGACGGTTTCTAACCATCCGATCTCGACCTAGACCTTCCAGAGGAAGTCTTAGTCGGATCACCGCCAATGGTCCTCCCCGTAAAGAGGACACGACCTTACAATCTCTCACTCACACAAGATTTCCTCAATAATTACCTTGTAGCTCTCGCTTCCAGCCTTCCACTCGATTCCTTTGGCTCCCTCTGAAGTCACTCGAGTGTCGCCCGACCACCGTGGCTTCCTCCGGGTGTCACTAGCCTTCAGCTCTAGCTTTAGTACTTTTTTGCACACTCGATTTAGCTCGTGAGATAACGATGTAAACTTAACTTTGTATCTTTGCCATAATCAAAACACAGGTTCGATTATCTAGTGCCCCTGCACCAACATTATCTAGACATCTAACTATGGTCTTGTGGAAGGGACATTATACACTTCCCCGATGAGCCTTCACATCTATCAGGAACTACCTCTGCCATACCAGGTCAACCCCTGACCTAGCACAGGATAGGCAGTACGAGGATGTCGATTCAATCCCTATGACGAGTCGGAACGTGTCCCGTTTTTGACTCTATCACACCCTTATATCTATGGTTACTGAAGATGAGGTCAACCCCTAGGTTCCTCCTTAATTCTCCTAAATCTTTGATACGAGGGTTGTCACCCATCATATTGTCTATGCACAGTAAATAGAAGACCAAAAAAAATAACTATCGATCCAAACAATCACCAATTGCAAATATGATTTCAAGAACAGAAATATAATTGAAATAACATATTTTATGCACACAAACTACTCCCTAATCCTATAATAGGAGAATCTACTCCATAAATACGAGAAGAGAAACATAAAACACATTAGAATTCATAGAAACAATGTAAACTGTGCAAAGAACGTGAATTACAATGCACTTTGGCTCTCCTCTTCAGCGTTGATGTGCAGAACTTGATCCTCGAGCGACGTTCTTCCTCCACGTTGCAAGTTCCCAAAGCTTTTTAGAGTGTCAGAGTGTTGTCTCGACCGTCGTGGCCTCCCCCTTGGGTTTGGTCATAACTTTCTTTATATAGACATGAGGTTGACTTTTCGCAAAATCCGGAAAAAAACCTAATCGTGTCAAAATGACTTGTCATCACACGGTCGTGTATTTCCACATGGCCAGGCTATGTGTCACGATGTGGTGGCCGATCTTGAGCCTCAGACATGGCCGTGTGTAGCCACACGTCCTGGTCGTGTCCTCTTCTGTGTTCAACTATCAAATGCCCTTCTTTCGCTCCGAAAGTGCGTCGTTTTCCCCATGAAATGCTATCCTACACACAAAAGTACAAAGAGCATATCTACGAATCAAAAAAAATAAAAAATGCATGAAAAAAAAAGTGAAATATGCATGAAACAAGTCTAAAATACAATGGGATGTGAGCGAAAATTACTCCTAAAATCCTATATGTTTCGCTCACATCAATCCCCCCAGACTTAAATCTTTGCTTGTCCTCAAGCAAACCTCAGTGCCATGAAATTTTAAAAAGCAATTGTTTCGTCCTTAGCATGTTAACTTGATTTATCAAGTGGTATTTGTTGGGGATCCTTAGAAGGCTAGAGGGGGTTGAATAGCCTCTTTTTCAATTTCTACAAAAAGGTTAGCGGAAGCAAAAACAAGAAGCTAAATGGAATTAAGAGACAAACAAATACAATCGCTAACAAGGAAGCCTTTACGTGGTTCGGAGATAACACTCCTAATCCACGGCGATCCTTAAGGTGGATCAAACCAAATCGATCTACACTAAGAAGATTTCTCTTTTACAAAACCCTCCTCTTCTTACAAAAGATGAAGATGAAGATTAGAGAGGAGGAGGGGAATTAAAATACTTAGAAAGCTTAAGAAATTCGTGGGAGCTTGAGAGAATGATCAGAATAGAAGCACTAGCCTTCTCAAGCACCCCAAGCCCTTTTTTGATAGAGAGAGGGCTTTTTCCCCGTTGGGCCACGATCAGTCGGCTGATGTTGTACATCATTCGACTGTCATTGCGGCTAACGGCTTCTGAATAGCTAGATTCGTGGGATTCACAGGCGTCATCATCCAACGGCAGGCTCATCAGTCGACTGATACCTCCATCAGTCGACTGATAGAGTGATCAGTCGAGTGATCATGGCGTGCAGTCAAGTGAGACCCCATTCTGTGGTTGATGTCAACTTGATTAGTCAACTGCCACTATTCGACAGTCGACTGATGGCAACATCAGTCGACTGCCAAGACTAGGGAGTCGACTACTTGTTAGCTTTTCAGCCTGACTCAGTCGAGCACCCAATCAGTTGACTGCTACATCATATCAGTCGACTGATACTTGTCAAGTATGAGTAATTCATACTTGAATTGACTCCCTAGACCTAGACTCAACCTTCTAGCTCTTCCTTAAGCCTTGCACCTCTAGGATCCCTCCGAGTCCATGACTTGTTCATCCTTTGCGCTTCTTCCAAGAGCTTCCTTCGATTTTGTCATGTCTTGGGTTTCCCTTTGCCAAAGTATGCTTGGACTTTACGCCACCAAGACTACATGCTTGGATTTATGCTGCCAAGACTTGCCTTTGGACTTCCTTTGCTAAGGTCCACTTGGACATTATGCCGCCAAGACTACAAGTTTGGTCTTACGCTGCCAAGCCCTTTCCTTGGACTTCTCTTGCCAAGATTGTAGGATATTTGAAGCCGCTAGAGAGGGGGTGAATAGCGTAGAATTCGTTCGTAGTTGGAATTCGATCGTGGTCATCTCTACAATTTCGTTAGTACGCAGCAGAAATAGAAATAATACAATAATGAAATACGACAAACACAACAAGAACATGAGTATGTAACGTGGTTCAGAACCGCACGGTTCCTACTCCACGGATCGAGCTCTACGAGCTCTAGTGATGCACACGCAACCACTAATAAACACTCCTTCTCGGAACAATCCGGAGGCGGAGAAAGCTCGTACAAGATGATTACAATAATAATCAAATAGATACAAGCAAATACGATAATGAAATACAAATGCAAGTAAAGGAAAACACTTTACAAGAGCTTTTGATTGCTTGATCTTTGATTGCCTTGAACTAGCTTTGAAGGACTGGAAAGCACCAACTTTCCCCTTCAATTTCGCCAAAGAAAATCGCTGCCTTTTCCTCCATCACGAGCTCCTTTTATAACTTCAACCTGTGCTGGAAAAGGTCGATCAGTCGACTGCTCGGGACCATCAGTTGACTGATCACACTGTTGTTGTGAGACAACGGTGTAATCCACGCTGGAAAAATCCAACGGCTAGGACATCAGTCGACTGATCATACACATCAGTCGACTGATGAAGCATCACTCGACTGCTTGTCCCAGCGGTCGAGTGAGGCTCCATTCTGTGCCCTAAAATCTGAGCATCAGTCAACTAATCACACGATCAGTCGACTACTCGTCCAATCAGTTGACTGCCCACCTATGGCAGTCGACTGCTAGGGCAATTCCCGCAGTCAAACTCTAGTTGACTATGCCAGTCGACTTCCATATGACATCAGTCGACTGGCACACCTCAAACATGAGGTTTTAACCCAAGTATGGTGTCCCCATACTTGCTAGATCACCCTTAGCCTAGACCTAAGCCTTCTAGCCACCTCCATCAGTCTCACACCTCTCGGATCCCTCCAAGTCATTCATGACTTGTTCATCCATCGCACTAGCCTTCAAGTGCTTCCATCGGCTATGTCATGCTAACGGTGTATACACCGCCAAGGCACATTGGACTTACGCCGCCAAGACTCCCGCTTGGACTTTACTCCACCAATACCAAACCCCTTGGACTTCTCAAGTGCCAAGACTCAAGCTTGGACTTTCCCTTGACAACCCATGTTGGACTTTTCATGCCAAGTACCCATGACTTGGACTTTCCTTACCAAGACCCATGCTTGGACTTTTCTCAAATGTCAAGTGTCCCACTTGGACTTTCCCATGACAATCACATTGTCATATGTTTTTGTCGAAACATCAAAACATCACTCGAGTTAAACTCGAGTCCTGGTCAATCGTGACCTGGGTCGATTGCACCAACAATCTCTCCCTTTTTTATGTTTGACAAAAACCAAATAAAACATTGAGTTAGAACACTAACTCAAATCCCTTACCAATTATCCCAAATTGGTAATCTTAAACATTCTCCAAATGTTCTCCCCCAAACATTCTCCCTCTTTTTGACTAATATCAAAAAGGTCTTCTCTCCAAGGTGGTCAATGTCTCATGTCCCAATGAGATCTTACAATCTCCCCCTTGGTCTAAAAATACCTAGGATGCCTACCATCTTCCTAGTCATAAGTCACATATCACTCAAGAGAGACAATCCTATACTCTCCCAATTTCCAAATTGGGTATGTGAAAAACTCATTTTTCCTTCCCATGAACCACCATCCATCATACCATGATGGATACCTCACCCTAAAGTCTTGCTCCTCCTTAACCATTGCACCAACAATGTCTTTGGGAAATCCCTAAGCTAATAGGAACTCTGAACCATCAAAGATAAGGTTAGAAGTTCAACATTGATCTTTCCAACACCTTAAATTTTATACAAACCCTAAACACCTCTCTAAATCCATAGCAAATGGATTTTCACCCTTTATAATGCTTCCCAAGGCATATCCTAGGGTTAGGAGTGATTAGGGACCTTAACCGCAGCTGAAATCAGGCTAAACAAACCTAGTTATTGATGATCGACTACGCCGACTACGATCCACGATGTGTCCATTAGTCGACTAGCACGGCAACAATGATGAGTATCTGGCCGCAATGAGTCCAACGCGCCCATCACCGATCGCCTCAGAGAGGCAAATGATCGATAACTAAAAACCTGATTTTCAAATATCAGACTCGACTTTTGGAAATTCATAAGTAATTCTACGTAAATCAAAAAATCACGAAACTTGATACGTACATTACTTATCACACATACAATCGGTGAAAAATTTTGGAAAAATATTTTTACCATGAAAATAGGAGATTGGTACAAAGTTCAAAAACTATTAAAACTTTAAAGTTTTTGATATACTTTGTATCAACTTCTACAATGATGATGGCTATCAAAAGATAGACTTCACCAAGGTTTTCTAAATTGATTTTAAAATGTTTTTGAAAACCTATTTTGAACCATGGTTTGTTGGCTAAATATACATAACTTATATATTAGCTTTCCTTATGATTCTTGGTGATGATTAAAATAAGTTTGAGTTCATCTAGATGCACTACCTATGCACCTTGAACCTAACTTATTATCCTAACATCTCACATGTATCTAGGGTGTATAAATACACATACATGTCAATGTGATGTGAGATGTGGAGTTATTCTCCCTAAATTAGGGTTTCATGCATTTTTCTAAGGCAACTCTACTTGATTCCCTTATAAATGGGACTCCAAGTCATGCCATTATCCTTGAATCAATTTTAAACAATTAAATGCATGAAATGATCATGGCATAAATGATATCAATAATAACGCATGGCCAATGATGTCATGGCATATGATATAAGCTAAAAACAAACATGACATCTAAAATAATCATAACCAATGACATGACATGTTATATGATAAGATGAAATTTCATGTCATGATATAGCAATTTTCATAAACCAATACATTAATACAAATACACACTCAAACACACATGATTTTCACAAACAGAAATTTCATTCAATTTAAAAAGATTTCAATTTCTTACATCCAAAATAGAGATTTGATATGCTCAATCTCACTACAAAAACTGAAAAAAAACAAAAAAAAAATTCTAACATCTTCTAGATCTAGTCGTCTGTAGAAGGTGGAGGTGGAGGAGGCTGCTGGCTCAAAGTCCAGGTCCGCATCATCTCATACATATCGAGATGACGCTGCTCGATGCGCCTGCTCGGGACTCGTAACTGAATGTATCTCTCCTCCATTCGACTAAGATGTGCGCCCATGGAGGCTTGCCCAACTAAGAGCTCTGACAGCCGTGAGTCGAGTGTCTGCTGATATTCTTGGAATCTGGACTCCAGCTGGCCAAGACGATCTGATGGACCTGCCGCTGATGCATCTGCTAGCATCTGATCCTCCTCATCAGCGGCGTCTGCATCCTCATAGTCCTCTCCAGCCTCTCTAGGCACCAGAGGCGGCTCTCCACATGCCCTGGGCGGTGGTCGAGGTGCCAACTCCATCTGCCCACGCCCCATCCACAGCTTCGCTAACGAGAAGTTACGAACTGATATGCAATCGTACACCTCGGATAGCGCCCTCAGTGATCCCATGTGAATGTTGATGCCTACTGACTCTAACCATGCAGTGATAATATGACCATAAAGCATATGCACTTTCCCTTGTACAGGGGAAATGAAATGCACAATGCAATGAAACATGTTCAATGCAATGTTTATGTCTAATCTATTACGCATGCCGTATAGTAAAAAGAGATGGGGAGGCCGAATCTTGGCCAGACCCCGAGTCACGATCGGAAGAAAACACCCAACAATGACCTTGTAGAGTACATTGTCAGGTGCAGATAGCTCAGTGATAGGAAATAAATTCTGAGCTGGTGGATGAGGATGACCAAAAACATGCTCATGCATGGAGTCCAAAGAGATATGGTCAAATGGCTCGGGTAAAGGGGCATCAAAGGTAGGGTAGAAAATGAAGGTGTCATCCGATGGCTTACACTCAAGAAACTCCTGCAATATCGCAGGAGTGAACTCTAAATCGCGTTTTGCAACGCGAGTAGTGTAGGTCGGGCCATCGTCTACCTTCTTTAAGTTCTGATAAAACTCCTTAAGGAGATCATCATTGATGGCATGTGTGCATAAGACAATTTTCATAAGATGATAATATGCAAATATGTCCATGACGTCACTACAATAACGTGTAAAGAAGTCTCTATCGATGTACCTAACCAACATAGGTTGGTACAATCGTGATTCACCCTCTGGTGGATCATTTCTACGTGATCTCCTATATGAATGTAATGCAACGATATGAAATGCAAGGGCACCAATACACGATTAGATTATGATAGATTACAATGGAAAGGAAAAAATTAGGGTTTTTTTTTAGTAAGAAAATTTTACTTCGGTGCCATTTGGAGGGATGATGAGAGAATAGTCGGATATCGCTGAAGGGGCCGCTGGAAAGTTCGTCGGAGGACTGGACGCCGGAACCCTAATCGAAAAAGAAGAAACAACCGTTGGAAGTGAGTGGATTAGGGTTGTGAGATGAGTGAAAGCATGAGTGGAAGAGAATGGCTATCAAACCTAAGACTTAGGCGGCCAGCTCGGTCGGAAAACTCGTCGGAGAAAGGCAGTAGTGACCGGAGAGGAGAAGGAAGATCGTCGCGTGAAAACGCCGAACCCTAGCGGTTCGGCGTTATAAAATCACGATGCCAGTCGACTGATGTGCAGCATCAGTCGACTGATCGCGGCTTATTAGCGGGTTTACCGAACCGGCAGTCGACTGCTCCGGCTCAGCAATCGACTGCTGAGTCTTCTGTGACGTGCTACAGTAGCATCAGTCGACTGATGAGATCATCACTCGACTGCTCAGCGAGCACTCGACTGATGATCCTCTGCCTCGATGAACAGTACCATCAGTCGACTGATGTATCCCATCAGTCGACTGATGTTCAAGCAGTCGAGTCCCGGAAACAACACTCGACTGCTGGACACATCGTATCACGCTACAATGTGATCAGTCGACTAATCTCTGATTTCTATTTCTGAAATTCAGAAAATCTCGATTTCTTTATCCAACAATTCCATTTTCTCATGTTTTAATCTTGTACATTGAATATATTGATGTTATGCTTATGTTCATGGATTCGTTAATGTATTTTGATATCTTATTTCATTTTAGCAAACATTAACATCCAATGGTTTTAAAAACCTAACATCTCACCCTTTTTAAGTGTTGAAATACACAATCAAGGTAAAAGACTTGTTTTGTGAGATGCAATCCACCCTAGACATTCCTTCCATGCAAACACATGGTGAACCACATGAAGCATGGTAAGTGCAAGACATCAAGGTATGTGGCACTTGAGTATCACTCTTGATGTTCTTTCTACATCTTAAACACACTTCTCTTGATACATTGATTCCTAAAGTGTGCCAAAGATCAAATTTACACACTATGACCTCTAAATCTAGATTGTGCCAATTTTATTGATTTTCATGATTTCAAAAATATACATTGGCACATCCTAAAATCTTTTAGGATTAAAGCTCAAATGTATTTCCAAGGTAACCATAACCTTGAAAATAACCTAAAGTGTCACCTTTACCATGGTTGAGTTAACTACCCATCCAATCATGGTTGACACATTCTAACCCATTTAACGTGAATCAATCACGCTCTTTGGAACCCAAAATCTATTTGAGCTCATTGAATTAATTAGGTATTCCTCAGGAATAACCTCCCTAGATACCTTTCTAATGACCCTCCTAGGCTTGTTAGCCTTGGTCATTGTGGTCTTACCTAGGTTGACTCTAGAGGTAACTCTCCTTGCAACCTTGGTCTTCCTAGACCTAGTTTGTGTTCCATAGTCAAATGGAACACAATGATAAGCCACTTTAGGCTTAGGTTTGTGACCCAAACCTTTCTTGCCCTTGGTTGACTTTTGTCTTTTGGGTCCTAGATGTTGACTTTGAGATCTTGACCCTTGACTTTGACCATTAGACCCTCTAAATTGATTTTGTATCTTATTTAGGGTCTTTTCTAGTTTTTCAAGCCTTGACCTTAAGGCTTGGTTCTCTAATTATAATTGCCCAAATGATTTTTGATTAGGTTTTTGGGCATTACCATTTACTTTAGACATATGTTTACCCTTATTGGGATTGATACCTAAATGGTTTTCGATTTTCTTAATTGCTTTCTTAGGAATGACATTTCTAGGGACATTAGTCCCAAATTTCTCCTTCTTTGAAATAGATCTAGAGTTATCATTCCTAGCATGCTTTGAATCATGAGTAATACCAAAGTTATTTGAATTAATTCTAGCATGCTTTTTCTTAGAATTTAAGGAATGAGCATTATGAAAATATACCTTAGGGTTTGCCTTAGTAGCTCCCTCTACTTGTGATGCTCCTTCTTGGGTCTTTTTGCTCCCCCTAGGATATTGATTTCGGTAATGCCCCAGTTGCCGACATCTGAAACAAATGATGTGCTCCTTGTCGTTAGGTGATGGGGAACCGGCATCCTTTGACTTTTGTTGACTTTTAGGCGCCGGAGGAGTCTTCTTAACCTTTTTTGGGCACTTGCTCTTATAGTGCCCATACTCCCTACACTCAAAACACAATATATGGATTTTATTTGAAATTAGAGTGTTTGAGTTACCTAGGTTAATTGAGACCGGAATTGGAGCTTCTTCATCTTGACTAGATGTCGAAGTTTTCTCTTGTTGCCCCGGAGTGGAAATTCTTTCCTCCCCCTCAATCCTAGAGATGGAGGTGTCTTCTACTTCTTCTTCCACCGATCCGGAAGTTGACTCCTCTTCAACTTCCGATTCCTTACTTGCTCGTGAGGAAGATGAACTCTCTTCATCCTCTTCCTTATCTTCTTCTACTTGTGCCAAGTGGGGCTTCTCATTGAACTTGGCTAATTTGTCCTATAGCTCCTTGGCATCAAGATATTCACCTAGCCTAGACAAAACATCATTAGGTATCAAATCTTCTAAGAGTTTTGTTACCTTGGCTTTGATTTTGAATTTTTGTCGTTGCTCTTGGGTCCATTTCTTCAACTTGAGGACTTGTCCCTTCCTATCCCGAGGAGGTTCAAAACCTTCTATGAGGATGAAGCAATCCTCTATATCCATCATAAAGAATGTCTCCATTCTTGTTCTCCACACCGAAAAGTCTTCTTGATCATATGGCGGTGGAGTGTTGATTTCCTATCCAAGCTTGTTTTGGAATTCCATCTTCCCTCTAACCTTTTAGCTCCCGGCGGTTAATCCGTAGAAGAGCCCCGGGCTCTGATACCAAATGTAGGATATTTGAAGCCACTAGAGAGGGGTGAATAGCGTAGAATTCGTTCGTAGTTGGAATTCGATCATGGTCGTCTCTACAATTTCGTTAGTACACAGCGAAAATAGAAATAATACAATAACAAAATACGACAAACACAATAAGAACACGAGTATGTAACGTGGTTCGGAACCGCACGGTTCCTACTCCACGGATCGAGCTCTACGAGCTCTAGTGATGCACATGCAACCACTAATAAACACTCCTTCTCGGAACAATCCGGAGGCGGAGAAACCTCGTACAAGATGATTACAACAATAATCAAATAGATACAAGCAAATACGATAATGAAATACAAATGCAAGTAAAGGAAAACACTTTACAAGAGCTTTTGATTGCTTGATCTTTGATTGCCTTGAACTAGCTTTGAAGGACTAGAAAGCACCAACTTTCCCCTTCAATTTCGCCCAAGAAAATCGCTGCCTTTTCCTCCATAACGAGCTCCTTTTATAGCTTCAACCTGTGCTGGAAAAGGTCGATTAGTCGACTGCTCGGGACCATCAGTCGACTGATCACACTGTTGCTGTGAGACAACGGTGTAATCCACGCTGGAAAAATCCAACGGCTAGGACATCAGTCGACTGATCATACACATCAGTCGACTGATGAAGCATCACTCGACTGCTTGTCCCAGCGGTCGAGTGAGACTCCATTCTGTGCCCTAAAATCCGAGCACCGATCCAATCGATCAAATGATCACGATCATTGCTCGTCAATCGATCATTGCCCACCTATGGCGGTCATTGCTAAAGCATTCGCGATCAAACCCTAGTTGACTATGCCAATCGACTGCCACATGACATCAGTCGACTGACACACCTTAAACATGATGTGTATGGTGTCCCCATACTTGCTAGATCACCCTTAGCCTAGACCTAAGCCTTCTAGCCACCTCCATCAGTCTCACGCCTCTCGGATCCCTCCAAGTCATCCATGACTTGTTAATCCATCGCGCTAGCCTTCAGGTGCTTCCATCGGCTATGTCATGCTAACAGTGTATACACCACCAAGGCACATTGGACTTACGCCGCCAAGACTCCCTCTTGGACTTTACGCCGCCAATACCAAACCCCTTGGACTTCTCAAGTGCCAAGACTCAAGCTCGGACTTTCCCTTGCCAACCCATGTTGGACTTTCCATGCCAAGTACCCATGACTTGGACTTTCCTTGCCAAGACCCATGCTTGGACTTTTCCCAAATGCCAAGTGTCCCACTTGGACTTTCCCATGACAATCACATTGTCATATGTTTTTGTCGAAACATCAAAACATCACTCGAGTTAAACTCGAGTCCTGGTCAATCGTGACCTGGGCCGATTGCACCAACAAAGATCACACTTGGACTTTGCCTTTACCAAGTCTTCATACTTGGATTTTCCTGTCACTTGAACACATTCACAATTAGATCACAAAGCATTGCCTAACTTAGATGATTATCCAAACATCAAAACATATAGATGTTTGGGGCATTGTTGCACCAACAATCTCCCCCTTTTTGATGTTTGGCAATCATTTAAGTTAAGTCTTTTACACATGCACATAATCATATTTTCAATATAAATTCTAACTTTAACATTCTTTCTCCCCCTTTGACATACATTAAAAAGAGAAGAATTCAATAATATGTTCATGAAAGAATTGAATTTGTTGTATCTTGAACTAAGGCATAAGATCAATATGAGGCTCTCCTTTAATCCAAGACATGGTGCATGATGTGTGAATAAAATGTGGAGCAAAGCATATCAAAAGATAGAAGGTTAAGTCCTAACTTTGCACAAACAATATAAATTTAGGGAATGAAAGGATTTATATTGTGAAACTCCCCCTAAAGCATTGCATCAAACAGTCTCATACCCTTTTAATTACTTAAGTCAACATACCATAGGGTTAGGACACTTAATAGCACACTGAAGATCAAGAAATAAGGCTAAAATGCAGAAAAACCAAGGTATTAGTCGACTGAATTCTGATTCAGTCGACTGATACGCCCGAAGTCCAATTTTCATATTTTTTAGCCCAACTTCATAAATGCACCAAAAATTCTAGAAACATCAAATAATCACGAAAATTTGTGTACATATTTCTGAAATCATTTTATATCATGGAAAAATAATTTAAAAAATATATGTTTTTCAGATTTCAAAAATGATACAATTTTGAAACCTAGTAAAAGCTTTAAGTATTTTGCAAACTTTGTATCACTTTTGCTTAGCAATTGAAAACTGTTTTTCCAAGTATGATAAACATAGTTTAAATTATGTTTTATTTGACATTTCCAATCATATTCTTGGAGCTATATGGACATCAATTATGCATAAGCCTTCCCAATGATTGGTCCAATGAAGGATTAATGTCTCTAGATGACACTTGGTTCATAGTAATACATCATAACAAGCATGATGACCCAAGTGCATCTTCCTAACATCTCACATGTTGTCTAAGTAGCTCAATACAAAAATCATGATTTCTTAGGTGTTTTGTGAGATGTTTAAAGGTATAAATCCTAGAATTTCTATAGGATCATGCAAACCTAGACCTCTATTCTACTAAGCACATCCCAAGTTCTCTCCTTAGTGATGAATATTCCTCTTCGGGGAGAGTCTTGGTGAATATGTCGGTTAAGTTGGACTTAGATTCTATGTAATTAAGTTCAATATCCCCCTTAGCCACATGATCCCTAATGAAGTGATGCTTCACTTCAATGTGCTTAGTTCTAGAGTGATGTACCAAATTTTTGGTCAATTTTATGGTACTCACATTATCACAATAAACTTTTACATTGGAGTAGTGTAGCTCATAATCCTCTAATGTGTGTCTCATCTAAAGTAATTGATCCACATAACCACCCATAGCCACATATTCGGCCTCGGTATTTGACAAAACAACACAAGGTTGCTTTCTACTACTCCAACTCACTAGGGAGGATCCAAAAAATTGACATCCACCACTAGTACTCTTCCGATCCAACTTGCAACCCACATAGTCGGAGTCGGTGTACTCAACCAAATCAAAAGACTTAGTCCTAGGGTACCAAAGTCCTACATTTAGTGTGCCCTTGATATATCTTAAGATTCTCTTAACGACCACTAAATGGGACTCTTTGGCACATGATTGGTACCTTGCACACATACCTACCGCAAATAATATATCGGGTCTACTAGCGGTTAGGTACAAAAGGCTACAAATCATACTCCTATAGAGTTTAAGGTCAATTTGTTTTCCTTCAAGATCATTATCTATTTTTGTATTAGTTTCCATTGGGGTTGACACTACCTTAGCATTTTCCAAATCAAATTTCTTAATTATTTCTTTAGCATATTTGGTTTGGTAAATATAAATTCCTTCACTTGTTTGTTTGACTTGTAATCCTAGGAAGAAATTTAGTTCCCCAACTAGACTCATCTCAAACTCATTTTCCATATTCTTGATAAAGTCTTGAAGGAGTTCATCATTTGTTGATCCAAAGATAATGTCATCAACATATACTTGGGCTACAAAGATGTCCTTTGATGTTGACTTTATAAATAGAATTTAATCTACATTACCCCTCCTAAAGTCTTTAGAGATTAAGAAAGATGATAATCTTTCATACCAAGCTCGGGGAGCTTGCTTCAAACCATACAAAGCTTTCCTAAGCTTGTATACATGGTTTGGATAGTCCATATTCTCAAACACAGAAGGTTGTTCTACATATACCTCTTCCTTAATGAACCCATTTAGGAACGCCGATTTTACATCCATTTGATAGAGTTTAAAACCCATGTAAGAGGCATACCCTAATAGGATCCTAATAGACTCTAACCTAGCAACCGGGGCATATGTTTCATCATAGTCAAGTCCTTCAACTTGATTAAAGCCCTTTGCAACTAACCTAGCTTTGTTTCTTGTGATATTCCCTTGGTCATCTAATTTGTTCCTAAAGACCCATCTTGTAGTAATAATAGTGTTATCATTAGGCCTAGGAACTAACTCTCAAACTTGACTCCTCTCAAATTAAGCCAATTCATCTTGCATTGCCAAGATCCAATCTGGATCAAGTAATGCATCATTGATTGATTTGGGCTCAATTTGTGAGATGAGAGCTACTTGACTAGAGGGAGCTCTATGATAGGACCTAGTTCTAACCCATTGGGATAGTTCTCCTACAACTTGGTCAAGAGGATGATTTTGATGAATCCTTAAGGTTCTAGGAGGTGTTTCAAGTTGAATTAAATAATTATTATCCTCCTTTCTCCTTTCATCATCGGAGTCTCCTCTTCCTCCCCCTAAATCATTATCTCCCCCTTGATCATTACCCCATAAAGTCATGTTTTGGGATTTTTAGGTAATGTCTTGGTTTTTATCATTAATATCATCATCAATGGGGGATTTCCTAGGGTATGTATTAGAGGTTTCATCAAATTGGACATTTGAAGATTCCTCAATCTTTTGAGTTCTTCTATTATAAACTCTATACCCTACACTAGTGGATGAGTATCCAACTAGGATTCTCTCATCCACTTTGGACTCAAATTTACCTAGGTTGTATTTGGTGTTTAAAATGTAGACTTTCCATCCAAAGACCTTAAAATAGTGAATTTGTGGGATTGTACCATTCCATAATTCAAATGGGGTTTTTCCTAAGAACCAATGAATTAAAACTCTATTTTGGATATAGCAAGCGGTGTTGACCGCTTCCACCCACAAGTAGCTAGGTAAAGAATATGCATTGAGCATAGTCCTAGCCACTTTTTGTAGGGCACGATTTTTTCTTTCCACAACCCCATTTTGTTGAGGTGTTCTAGGACAAGAAAATTCGTGCTTGTACCCTTGTTCTAGGCAAAATTTTGAGAAGTTAGAATTCTCAAATTCTCCACCATGATCACTACGGATCCAACTGATTTTGAGTTTTCTTTCATTCTCTACTCTCTTGCTAAATCCTATGATTATTCTTAGGTTTTCATTCTTATGTTTCATGAAAAATACCCAAGTAAATCTAGAAAAATCATCTACTATCACTAAGCAATGTTTATTACCAATCATGGAAGGAGTATTATGACAATCAAATAAATCCATATGCAATAGTTCTAAAGGTAAAGCAGTACTAAGTAAAGTTTTACCTTTGTGTGATGATTTGGATTGCTTCCCCTCTTGGCATGTATCACACATTTTGCCCTTGAGATACTTGACTTTTGGCAACCCCTTGACTAACTTCATTTTGGCTATTTTGAAAATGTTCTTCATATTGATATGCCCTAGCCTCCTATGTCAAAGCCAACTCTCTTCTTCTTTTGCAATAAGACACTTAGTAGAAATGTTAAAAGCATAGGATAATTCAACATAATAAATATTTGATTTCCTAAATCCTACTAACATGCAATCATTTACTTCCTTATGTCTTATGAAGCATTTTGAAGAATCAAATTGAACATCAAAATTTGCATCACATAATTGACTTACACTAAACAAGTTAAATTTCATATTTTTAACTAATAACACTTTATGAAGGCAAGATTTGGGGATACCTCAATTTTGCCTTTTCCTAGGATCTTAAGTTTACTACTATTTCCAAAAGACACCTTCCCCTTGCTAGTGTGGTTGATGATGGAAAATTTTCTCTCATCACCGATCATGTGTTTTGAGCAACCACTATCAACAATTCATAAGCTTGGTCCTTATACCTATACAACACGAAAAATGCAAGCCTTAGGCACCCAAATTTTAGGACCGATACCATTAACTATATAACTTTTGGAGACCCAAGCCTTTTTATCCTTACTCCTAATGGTTGGTTTTTTACTAATTAGAGAGGTGAAGGCTACTTCCTTCTCCTTAGGCTTATATCCTATGTCGGCCTTGTTATAAATGGTCCTTTGGTCCCTAAGAATTATATCAAGATATTTGGACTCATTTATAAACTTTTCTAAACATGCATGTAAATCACCTATTTCTTTCCTAAGTTCATCATTCTCATTCCTAAGTGTACATGCATCATCACAAGGTGGTTCTACATTTTTAAGCGATTAAATTTCTACTTTTAAGTCCTTAATCCTAGTTTTTGATCTATTTAAGGCATTTTGAAGGCATGCAATGGTTTTATAAAGTAACTCTATCCTAGGGGAGTCTCTTACCTCATAATCACTTGATGATGATTCGTCGCTTGAGGATGAGGATGAAGACTCCTCACTTGAGCTTCTAGCTTCCTCCTCCAAGGCCATTAGAGCTAGGTTCCGGGAGGCATGACACATTTCTTCATCATCGGAGGAGTCCTCTAAACTTAGTGTGTCCCATGTTTATGCCACCATTGCCTTCTTCTTCTTCTTCTCCTTCTTTTCCTTCTTCTCCTTATGCTTCTTTTCCTTCTCCTCCTTCTTCTTTAAGTCCGGAAAATTTGGCTAGATGTGCCATTTTTATTGCAACCATAGCAAATAACATTAGAGGAAGGAATTGAACTACTAGAAGACTTACCTCTTGAGGATTGGAACATCCTCCCCACATCCTTCTTGGTGAGCTTCCTTGATCTCCCACTAAATCTCTTTACATAGTGAGCTACCTCACTTGCTCATAGTTCTTCATCACTACTAGATGCCTCCTCCTCGGACTCGGATGAAGAAGAGATCTCCCTCCTTTCTTTCTTCTTCTTCTCCTTTTTACCTACAAAAAGAGCTAAACCTTTCTCTTTTGATGAGGTGTTAGCTTGCTCATGCAACTCAAATTCACAAAAGAGTTCATCTAATTTAACCAAAGAAAGATCCCTAGAGACCTTATAGGCATCTACCATTGAAGCCCACAAGGTTGTTCTAGGGAAAGCTTGGAGAATGTACCTTACAAGGTCTCGATTATCGACCTTCTCACCTATCACATGTAGTCCGTTGACTACTTCCTTGAAGTGACTGTGCATTTGGCTTACGGTCTCATTGGTCTTCATGGAAAAGCTTTGGAGTTGGCCTATCAAGAGATCTCTCTTGGATCTTCTTGTTTGCTTCGATCCCTCATTGAGCTCAATTAGCTTCTCCCAAAGCTCCTTTGCCGATTCGAAAGGCCCCACCTTACTTAGTTGCTCTTTGGACAAACCACATTGAAGTGTGGTTGTTGCTTTGGCGTTAGCTTGAGCCTTCTTGGCCATGTCCCTCGTCCAATACTTGGTTGGTATAGGCGCTCCGTGTTCATTGAATGACTTCTCAAATCCGTTTATAATACTAAACCAATTATAAATATCATTCATAAGGTAGTACTCCATCCTACCTTTCCAGTAGATGAAGTCGTTGCCATCGAAGAATGGAGGCCTCACAGTGTTATACCCCTCTTGAAAAGTCATTATGCTCCGGTTGACAGTTAGATCTTTTGACGTGATTCGGGCTTTGATACCACTTGTTGAGGATCCTTAGAAGGCTAGAAGGGGCTGAATAGCCTCTTTTTCGATTTCTACAAAAAGGTTAGCGGAAGCAAAAATAAGAAGCTAAATGGAATTAAGAGACAAACAAATACAATCGCTAACAAGGAAGCCTTTACGTGGTTCGGAGATAACGCTCCTACTCCACGGCGATCCTTAAGGTGGATCAACCCAAATCGATCTTCACTAAGAAGCTTTCTCTTTTACAAAATCCTCCTCTTCTTACAAAAGATGAAGATGAAGATTAGAGAGGAGGAGGGGAATTAAAACACTTAGAAAGCTTAGGAAATTCATGGGAGCTTGAGAGAATGATCATAATATAAGTACTAGCCTTTTCAAGCATCCCAAGCCCTCTTTTTATAGAAAGAGGTCTATTTTTCCCGTTGGGCCATGATTAGTCGATTGATGTTGTACATCAGTCGACTGCCATCACGACTAATGGCTTCTGAATAGTTGGATTCGCAGGATTCACAAGCGTCATCATCCAACGGTAGGCTCATTAGTCGACTGATGGAGTGATCAGTCGAGTGATCACGACGTGTAGTCGAGTGAGACCCCATTCTGTGGCTGATGTCGACTTGATCAGTTGACTTCCACTGTTTGGTAGTAAACTGATGGCGACATCAGTCGACTGCCAAGACTAGGCAGTCGATTGCTTGTCAACTTTTTAGCCTGACTCAGTCGAGCACCCTATCAGTCGACTACTACATCATATCAGTCGATTGATACTCATCAAGTATGAGTAATTCATACTTGAATTGACTCCCTAGACCTAGACTCAACCTCCTAGCTCTTCCTTATTCCTTGCGCCTCCAGGATCCCTCTGAGTTCTCGACTTGTTCATCCTTTGCGCTTGCTTCCAAGAGCTTCCTTTGGTTTTGTCATGTCTTGGGTTTTCCTTTTCCAAAGTACGCTTGGACTTTACGCCGCCAAGACTACATTCTTGGACTTACGCTACTAAGACTTGCCTTTGGACTTCCTTTGCCAAGGTCCGCTTGGACTTTACGTCGCCAAGACTACATGCTTGGTCTTACGCTGCCAAGCCCTTTCCTTGGACTTCTCTTGCCAAGATCACACTTGGACTTTGCCTTTACCAAGTCTTCAAACTTGGATTTTCCTATCACTTAAACACATTCACAATTAGATCACAAAGCATTGCCTAACTTAGATGATTATTCAAACATCAAAACATATAGATGTTTAGGGCATTGTTGCTCCAACAGTATTTTCAATCAAAGAAGAATAGATATGCTCTAGAAATTCACTAAGTTAGCTCCTCGTGCACGTGCTAAGAGAATCTTCTTAGGGGATACTCATTCCATGGTAAGTTAAGTCATCATCCTATAACTTTCCCAAGGTCTTCGGCTCTTAAGCACTTACCTGCCCAATGCGAGGGTCGTTCCCTAGATCTAGCACAAAGTCTCAAAGGCGTGCTCGGTATTGAGAGAAATTGGTAGGTGTTTCCCCAGTAATCTAATTCGGTCTCAAAGGGGCACCTAACCATTTCCACCCACTACAACTATTTTTTTATCCCTCATAATCTTTTCCAATTTTTCTTACTCTCTTTTTTTTCTTTTTTTTTCTTTCTTTTTTCCATTCTTTTCTTATTCCATTTTTTTCCTTTTCTTTTCTCTCTCTCTTGGGATTTTGATTTTTTCGAATGGGCTACCACAATCCGAGCATCTCCAGTAACTAAAATGTTAAATCTAGAGTCACCTATGGATTCCAAAGTACTAGACTACTGAGATGAATCATAACTAGGTACGTAGTAGATTTTCCCTTTTAGAATATTCGCCATGTGTAGGTGTAAAAATATAAACTAACCAGTATAAGTCTAGAACATTCATTAGAGAAAATAAAATAAAGTAAAATACCACGAGATAAATGAAGTTAAGTTACCCATGGAAACAACTCATGAAGAAAACTTTAAAAATACTACTAACGCAGCTTATAGATAGAAAAAACTAAGTGTTGAAAGAAACTAAACAACCTATGCATGAACAAATGAATGCTAACTAAAAATGCAAATATCAGGAAAGAAACTACTTCTAGAAACAAAATAAATCAAAACTTGGGGTCCCCCCAGACTTATATGAAGTTATACCTCTAATATGATGGTCGAGGTGGAAAGTTTGGTAGCCTTGGCATCTTGGGATCCTAGGAGAATCTGGTGATGAACATCTGATGCCACATGTACATGTGGTCGATCTAAGAGTTGGCAGATGCAATAACTGCTCTGTGCTCCTCCTCCCAGGCCTACTATGCCTACTGGCCATGCATGTGCTGGCGAACCTTCTAGCGATATGCAGCCTCCTCTTGATGATGGGCAGCCTCCTCCGAGAAATAGATACGAGCCTCGTCATAGAACTCCTCGGCCTGCTGGAAGTGGTCCCGTAAGCCCTAAAATCTGCCTACGTATAAGTGCTCTGCTCCTCCCATCGCTGCCTCAGCGTCCATTGCTCGGCGTTTATGTCATCAAGGTGCGATCAAAACTCTGAAAAGTCATAGGCAGATGTACCTGTATTCTGCTAGAATGTAGAAAAAGATGGTGGTGCAGGTGCAAGCTCTCGTCATGGACTAGGTGGGCTCAAAACGATTTTTGCTTCTACCTAGCAAGTTCTTTCTAATCCTAAACTATTTGCAAAAATGTAAATGACCATAAATCAAAGTCTAAATTATATACATGAATGCAATAAAATCAAAAACATATATAAAACTACACTTGGGTTGCCTCCCAAGAAGTGCTTGTTTAAGGTCTTTAGCTTAACCGTACTCCTACGTCTCATCTTGGCTCTAGTGGACCAAGAAGATTTTTCTTCCTCTCCTTCTTGATGCATTTGAATCTTGCTTGTGGGGGAGCAAGATATTTGCTCACTTTACGCCTCCTCCCTTGTGGTCCATCATCACCACATCTCTTAAATCTTGCTCATGGAGAGGCAAGATATTTACTAGCTTCATTCCTTGGTACAAGATTAAACATGCTTATCTTCACAGAATTATCAGGAGTTTGATCATAGTATTCCATTTTGTCCAAATGCTGTAAATAACATAACTCACCATGGGCATTCTCACCAAAAGATTGATTAGTAGATTCTATTATGTTGAATGAAATTTTATCATTACAAATCACTAAAAGAGCTTCGCTATTGGTAACTAAAGTTTTGGTGAGGGTTAAGGTAGGCTTTTCTAGATTCTTAAGGTTAGGAGGTGTTTTGATTGAAGCAATGCACTCCTTGATTAAAGTATCAATTATATAATCCTCAAGTTCTTCTTCAAGTGGTGATTGCATGGATTGCCCTTCTTTACTTCCTATGTCATCTATGTCTTCCTCATCCATTCGCTCAAAGTGAGTCTTCGCCATATTAGGTGTAATCCAGTCATCAAAGCCACCTTCTCGTTGTTTGATTTCTTCTCTTGCTAGATCTCGTTGCATAATCTCCGTAAATTGTCGGCTATGCTCCTCGCATTCCCTAGTAAAATAGGCTAGCAAGGCTTCTAAGCGAGGACTTGGTTCTGGATAAAATTCACATGGTGATTCATAGCTCTCATGCTCACTTGGGAAATAATATTGAGGGTTCAAGTAGCCAGGGTCATAACTATATAAATAGGCTTCATCTCGTGGCCACTGATTGTAATCATAGGTGACATCTTCTTGTTCAAATTTCGAAGGTTCAAATATATCCGGACAATCATTAATGGTATGTCATGTTTCACCACAATGCTCACAATAAATATTACCGAAACTCACAGCATTAATTGACCATAATCACGAGTAAAAGCATGCATCTTTATATATAGGAAAATATAGACAAGGAAAGGAACAGCAGTGCTTTGGCAAGAGTCTTAAAAAAATGCTAAGAAAATAACTAAAAGAAAAACTGTTAGAAAATAACTAAAGCTAGAAGAAAACTAAGATCTAAATTAGTACTAAATTAAACTGGAGCACTAAACTGTTGGATCGATGCGGTTCGCTAGAGGGGGGGTGAATAGCGATAAAAACTTTTTCGTAATCGTTCGTTAAGGTACGAGTAAAACGCAGTGGAAAGATAACAATAAATAAATAAAAACACGAGGGTTTTTACTTGGTTCGTAGCCTACGGCTACTACTCCAAGGCCCTAGTGGTCCTTGACCACGTATGGAGGGCAAACTACTAAAGAACTCCTCCTCGTTGGAGGTAGGAGTTAAACGAATACAAAACTCGATAAAGACTCAAGGTAGAGGGACACTCCCCCTCTCCTTGATATAATTTAAAGCTTTACTAAAAGAAATAAATTGAAATACAATTTAGAACTTTCGTTACCGACGACTTTAAAGGTTGGAGGTTGAAGCTCTAGTCGTCATCTCGGCAGTGCTTCGTCGTAGGGATGTCGGAGAGTCGGAGCGTATCGGAAGCACTTGGAAGCTTTTTAATTGATGAAAAACCCTAGGACAAGCCCTCCTTTTATAGCCTTTAAGCCCCTCATCGAATGGGTCTTCAGCCAATAGGAATTGGGCACAAAACTCCTTGAAAAATGGTGATAAAGCTTGACTCCTCGAGGCTGATTTTTGACCACCGGTTGAACTGGCCTGGTTGAACTGGCCGGTTGAACTGATGGCCAGGATTTTTGACTACAATGAAGAGTTAGCTCAAAATATAAGTGAATTCGACGGCCACTTGCCGTCCGATCTCAACATAGACCTTCCATGGGAAGTCTTGGGTCGGATCGTCGCCTAAGGACGTCCCCGTACAAAGGACACGACCACACTTCACTTTACTCACTCGAGCTTACCTCGATACTTTACGTGTTGCTTTTGCTTCCGGCCTTCCACTCAATTCCTTCGGCTCCCTCCGAAGTCTCTTGAGTGTCGCCCGACCACCGCGGCTTCCTCCGGGTGTCGCTAGCCTTTAGCTCCAGCGTTGAGGCTTTTCTGCACACTTGATTTAGCTCATGAGATAACAATATATGCTTAACTTTGTATCGTTTACTATAATCAAAACTTAGGTTCGACTTAGGTGCCTACTGCACCAACTATCTCCCCCTTTTTGATTTATGGCAAACCCACATACAAAGTTAAGTAAATAGCAAGCATGAAGAATAATAATGTGCATGAGAAACAAAAAAAAATATGAAGATTAAGTTGGAGTAGTAAGGATTTTCTTCAAGTACTCCCCCTTGAAGAAACCTCCCCCTTGACCGAGGGTGAGTCTTGAAGAAAGACCTTAATCCTCCCCCTTGAGGGTTGCTTTATGTAATTAACATTACTTAAAGTTGGCCTTAGTAAAACATTTTAGTTAAGCCCTTTCTCCCCCTTAAGTAAAATATTAATGGTATAAAGTTTAAAAAATAAGTTTAAGTTAAGAATTCTTTGGCCTTTTGTTAAAAGTTAACTAAGTTTTAACTTTTGGTTTAAATATGAAGTAAGAGTTAAAAAAATTTTGACCCCTTAACTTTAATTTTGACCCCTTAACTTTGGCCTTTTTCTCCCCCTTTTGCCGTATATCGAAAAGAGTAAGGGGTGTGTGGAAAACAAAATAAGTGTTAAATTTAAAGTCCAAGCATGTTCCCCATTTTTTATAAAAAAAAATATACTGAAAATAAGCTCATCTATAAAATGTTCGACTCATATTTGACTTGATTGATATGAAAAATCAACCAGTCCAGGTCATAGTCAGTTAGTATGTATGATTATACTCCGTGGCTCAAAGCGATGCACTAGCTCTACATCTAGAACCAGGAGTAAGGTCCTAACATCTCATGCCCATCTACGTGGCTAAGTACACAAACACATTAGTCCTATGTGTTGTGAGATGTACTGGCTCCTTAAATCTATAGGTGCATGATATCTAAGGTATATCCTATGCTAGTTCCATAAAAATGAAAATTTTAAGAAATAGTAGTAAGAAAATATAATTTGCAAGTTCCTATTCTATTACGCACATGCCCAATTTTCGTCTTAATAGACTAAATTCGGCTTCGGGTAGGGGTTTAGTAAATAGGTCTGCCAAGTTAGACTTCGATTCGACGTATTCGAGTTGTATTGCTCCGTTGGCCACATGTTCTCGAATGAAATGGTGTTTGACCTCTATATGTTTGGTCCTAGAGTGACATATCAGATTCTTTGTAAGATTAATTGAACTAATGTTATCTACATGAAGTTTAGTATTCGTAAAGTCTAACTTAAAGTCGCGGAGGGTGTGCTTCATCCAAAGAAGCTGCGTGACACACTCACCCATCGCGATGTATTCAACTTCGGTGGTAGATAAAGCGACACAGTGTTGCTTCCTACTGCACCAACTTACTAGACTCGAGCCGAGAAGTTGACAACAACCACTCGTACTTTTTCTATCGAGCTTACTATCGGCATAATCCGAATCGGAGTAGCAGATTAGTTCGAACTCCGTAGATCTAGAGTACCAAATACCAACGTTAAGTGTACCCTTAAGATATCTAAGGATACGCTTAACTAGGGTTAGGTGAGACTCCTTAGCACAGGTTTGAAACCTGGCGCACATACTTACTGCAAATAGGATGTCGGGTTGACTCACAGTTAAGTATAGGAGACTTCCTATCGCGCTCCTATAGTACTTTAAGTTAATGGACTTACTTTCAGGGTCTTCTCCTATGTTAACATTAATCGCCATTGGGGTGTTTATTATCTTAGCGTCTTGCATTCCAAATCTTTTAATTAACTCCTTAGTGTATTTCTGTTGATATAGGTATATACCATCCTTAGTTTGTTTAATTTGTAGACCTAAAAAGAAACTTAACTCGCCTACCAAGTTCATTTCGAACTCACTTTCCATGAGTGAAACGAACTCGTTTAGTAAGGCTGAGTTAGAGGTTCCAAAAATTATATCGTCTACGTAAATTTGAGCTATGAATATTTCTTTGCCTAAGGTTTTTACGAAGAGAGTTGGGTCAACTAAGACTTGGTTAAACCCTTTTGACTTAAGATGGTTGAAAGTCTCTCGTACCAAGCTCGAGGAGCTTGTTTAAGTCCATAGAGAGCTTTCTTAAGTTTTAGAACATGGTCGGGTTTATCTAGATTTTCGAATCCGGGGGGTTGGCTAACATAAACTTCTTCTTTAATGTATCCATTTAAGAATGCCGACTTAACATCCATTTGAAACAGCTTAAATCCTCGATGTGCGGCATAAGCTAGCAACATTCGAATGGATTCGAGTCTAGCTACTGGGGCATAGGTTTCATCGTAATCTAATCCTTCGACTTGACTAAACCCTTTGGTGACTAACCTAGCCTTGTTTCTAACTACTTCACCTTTATCATCAAGCTTATTTCGAAACACCCACCTTGTTCCAATTATCGTTTTGTCTTTAGGTGGTGGTACTAATTCCCACACTTCATTCCTAGTAAATTGAGCTAGCTCTTCTTGCATTGCAATAATCCAATCGGGATCAAGAAGAGCTTGTTCAATTGATTTGGGTTCTATCTTTGAAATTAAGGAAATTTGACTAAGGTTCCTATTGAATGCTCTAGTTCGAACTCCTAGATTAGGATCTCCTATCACTTGGTCGATAGGATGATTCGTTTGAGTCCTAGTTGGATTTGGGTTTGAGTCTACAACTTGATCCATAGGATGACTCGGTTGAACACTAGTTTGGTTGGAGTCATCTATCACTTGATCAATAGAGTGATTTGGTTGACTTAGGTTAGGATTAACACTAGACCGATCTGGATCGAGTTAGGTCTAGTATGAATCGGCTCGCTAATTGGGGTTCTGGGGTTTTGTAGGTTCATGTCCTTCATCAAATACTACATTGATAGTCTCCTCGACTCTAAGGGTGTCGTGGTTATATACTCTATAAGCTCGACTTGTAGTCGAGTATCCTAGAAAGATTCTGGTCGTGGTTTTGGATGTAAATTTCCCTAGGTAATCCTTAGTGTTTAGGATATGTACCTTACACCCAAATACCCTAAAGTACTTGATGTTGGGTACTTTATTGTGATAAATCTCGTATGAGGTCTTAAGGTGCCTTTTTACCATAAGGATCCTATTTTGGACATAGCATGTCAGACTACTGCTTCTCGCCCAAAACCTATCGGGTAGGTCGTATTCGTTCAACATGGTCCTAGCGGCTTCTTGTAGAGTTCGGTTTTTCCGCTCCACTAGGCCATTTTGTTGAGGGGTCCTAGGGCAAGAGAATTCATGGTGGTATCCGTTTAGGTTACAGAAGTCGGTGAACCTTTGATTTTCGAATTCACCACCATGATCGCTTCTAAGTCTTTTAACCTTAAGGTCTTTTTGATTCTCGATTAATTTGAATAGATTGATTAATTGATCTAGGGTATCATTTTTAAGTTTGATGAAACTAACCTAGGTAAACCTGGAGTAGTCGTCAATTATGACTAAGCAATATTGACTTCTATTGAGTGACTTGGCTCCATGTGAATCGAATAGATCCATATGCAGGAGCTCAAGTACACTTGAGGTTCGTTCTTGGTTAGTTAACTTGTGTTGTGTCCTAGGTTGTTTTCCTTGTTGACAAGCATTACATATTTTATTAACCAAGTTGTTGAGGTTGGGTAAGCCTCTGACTAAGCCACTCTGACTCATCTTGTGGACGAGTCTTGGGTGCGAGTGACCGAGTCATCGGTGCCACAACCATGATTCCTCTTCCTATGTCATAAGACATTTGGCTGAGGATTTGATTAAGTTAATTGTATAAATGTTATTTGTCCTAGTTCCTTTGAGTATTATTTTAGCTGTTTTATTTGTTTTAATTACACATTCATTTTCTAAAAATACGACCTTATAGTTATTGTCACATAATTGGCTTACGCTAAGCAGGTTATATTCGAAATTCTCTACAAGTAATACATTTTTAATAATAAAATTCGAGTTAAGCTCGATATCACCTGATCTGATGATTTTGAGCTTGCCGTTATTCCCAAAAGCTACCGATCCTTGTCGTTTGAATCGAAGCTTTGTGAATTTGAGTTGATCCCCGGTGATGTGTCGGGAGCAACCTCTGTCCAACATCCATTGATCCTACACACAAGGTGGTTGGATTGGATGTTAGATTTTTTTTTAAAATTGGTTGTAAGTTGTTAAACCTAGGTCATCTCACCTGTGTCTATATGATCAAGCATGTTATACTTATGTGTTTTTTGTGAGATGATTTCCAATTAAGTTGATTAAGTGTATTTAGGTTCAAGTAATTTTATGTTAGATTTGGATTTGACCCTAGGCTTGTCAAGTTTACCTTTTCAAGATCATGGCTTCCAGGTCGTGGTGAGGCACAGGGGCCTTCTTTTATCGGATCATCGACCACTTCCTTAGACAAAGCCATGTTCAAGAAAATGATGACTTGACTCACCTAAGATTATTTCCTAGTCTAACTAGTTATTTTTGAAAAGAGGCTCCCCGAGGCTCAATCTTTTCGAAGAATTTTAGTTGGTTATGTTTTTGAAAAGAGGCTCCCCGAGGCTCAATCTTTTCGAAGAATTTTAGTTGGTTATGTTTTTGAAAAGAGGCTCCCCGAGGCTCAATCTTTTCGAAGTTGATTATGTTCATGTTCTAAGTGAGTTAACAAGTTTTAAAGTACAAACTTTCTAAGTTAAAGCATGCAATTTCTAAGTTAAAGCACAAACATTCTAAGTTAAAACATGCAATTTCTAAGTTAAAGCCCAAACATGTTTTGTACTGGCTCCCCCTAGACCGTTGAATCGGTTCGGTCTATCCACATAGTGATTTGGTCCTTGGGAATCCAGTACGGGTTGGATCCTAGAGTTGAAATCAAAAGGTTCTTAGGGACCCATGCTTGGACATGTTTCCTATGTCGACTCACAATCGACATATACGACCTATTAGTCGTGTTTGAGTTAAATCCTAGTCCAGCCTTGTTGTACACGGCCCTTTGAGATCCAAGTAGGAGGTCAAGTCCTTTGGATCCCGAAGTGAACCTTTCCAACGTGTTCCTAAGATCTTCGACTTGACTTTTCAAGAGAGAGTTCTCAACTTCGAGCTTTTCAACTCAAGTTGAGTCCTTCTCTTGAACTCGACTAGTCGAAGAGGTTAGGGAGACCTCGTGTTAGAGGAGTTTAACCTCCTCAACAAGGGTCTCGACCTTGGACTCGGACTTAGCTAACTTCCTAGAGAAAAACCTAACGGTATTATGTAAAGTATTAAATAAAGTTCGACTTACTTTAAGGGTATCTTTTGAACCGGATGCGTATCCGTGGCTTGACTTGAAGGTAGCTTCGTAGTCCGAGTCATCCTCAGGTTCTGACTCAAGTTCAGGCTCGGTCTCCGTGTCCGACTCAATTGATTTCACCATGAAGACGTGGTCTTCGTCTTCTTCGGATTCGTCTTCCTCCTTGGTTGGTGGTGGCTTGCTTGCGATTTTCTTCTTCTTTGATCCTGCAAACAAGGTTATACCCCTCTCGGGTTCCGAGTTGGACTGCTCATGTAATTCGAAATCGGAAAAGAGTTCATCTAACCTAATTTTAGAAAGATCCTTGGAGACCTTGTAGGCATCGACCATGAATGCCCACAAGGTAGTCCTCGGAAACGAGTTTAGAACATACCTTATAAGGTCGCGGTTTTCGACCTTTTGCCCGATTGCGTGTAGGTTGTTGACTATGTCCTGGACTCGGGCGTGAAGTTGGGTCGCGGACTCGTGTTCCTGCATTTTTAGGTTATATAGTTTATTGAAAATAAGATCACGCTTACATACCTTGGCTTCATCGGTCCCTTCATGTAGCTCCACTAGTTTCGTCCAAAGATCTTTTGCGTTTATGAAGGGGCCGACGCGATTTAGCTCCTCCTTGGATAGGCCGCATTGAAGGATTTGCATTGCCTTAGTGTTGGCTTCGACTTGTTTTTTTGTCGCAATGGTCCATTGGTCATAATCCAAGGAGTCACCCACTTCATTAGTTGGAAGTGTGAAACCCGTTTGGATTATGATCCACATCTCGATTTGGGTTTTAAGAAAGCATTCCATCCGACCCTTCCAATAACAGAAGTCATCTCCATTGTAAAACGGAGGTCGGACGGTGCTAAACCCTTCGAGATGGGCCATTAGAACAAACAACACAAGGAGACGAAGGAAAAAAAACTAGCAACGACAAAAACACACAAAAAGTACCAAGACTCGCGTCTTGGATTAGTAAAAGGAGTAAATTTAACAAAGCGAAATAAATCTGAAATAAACAGAAATAAAAGAAAAATAAATCTGTGAAAAATGGCTAGATTGGTGGTTTCACCAAATCTTAGCAACCCCTGGCTCTGATACCAATTGTTGGATCGATGCGGTTCGCTAGAGGGGGGGTGAATAGCGATAAAAACTTTTTCGTAATCGTTCGTTAAGGTACGAGTAAAACGCAGCGGAAAGATAACAATAAATAAATAAAAACACGAGGGTTTTTACTTGGTTCATAGCCTACGGCTACTACTCCAAGGCCCTAGTGGTCCTTGACCACGTACGGAGGGCAAACTACTAAAGAACTCCTCCTCGTTGGAGGTAGGAGTTAAATGAATACAAAACTCGATAAAGACTCAAGGTAGAGGGACACTCCCCCTCTCCTTGATATGATTTAAAGCTTTACTAAAAGAAATAAACTGAAATACAATTTAGAACTTTCGTTACCGATGACTTTAAATAAAAACACGAGGGTTTTTACTTGGTTCATAGCCTACGGCTACTACTCCAAGGCCCTAGTGGTCCTTGACCACGTACGGAGGGCAAACTACTAAAGAACTCCTCCTCGTTGGAGGTAGGAGTTAAACGAATACAAAACTCGATAAAGACTCAAGGTAGAGGGACACTCCCCCTCTCCTTGATATGATTTAAAGCTTTACTAAAAGAAATAAACTGAAATACAATTTAGAACTTTTGTTACCGACGACTTTAAAGGTTGGAGGTTGAAGCTCTAGTCGTCGTCTCGGCAACGCTTCGTCGTAGGGATGTCGGATTGTCGGAGCGTATTGGAAGCACTTGGAAGCTTTTTAATTGATGAAAAACCCTAGGACAAGCCCTCCTTTTATAGCCTTTAAGCCCCTCATCGAATGGGTCTTCAGCTAATAGGAATTGGGCACAAAACTCCTTGAAAAATGGTGATAAAGCTTGACTCCTCGAGGCTGATTTTTGACCACCGGTTGAACTGGCCGGTTGAAATGGCCTGGTTGAACTGGCCGGTTGAACTGATGGCCAGGATTTTTGACTACAATGAAGAGTTAGCTCAAAATATAAGTGAATTCGACGGCCACTTGCCGTCCAATCTCAACATAGACCTTCCATGGGAAGTCTTGGGTCGGATCGTCGCCTAAGGACGTCCCCGTACAAAGGACGCGACCTCACTTCACTTTACTCACTCGAGCTTACCTCGATACTTTACGTGTTGCTTTTACTTCCGGCCTTCCACTCAATTCCTTCGACTCCCTCCGAAGTCTCTTGAGTGTCGCCCGACCACTGCGGCTTCCTCCGGGTGTCGCTAGCCTTCAGCTCCAGCGTTGAGGCTTTTCTGCACACTTGATTTAGCTCATGACATAACAATATATGCTTAACTTTGTATCGTTTGCTATAATCAAAACTTAGGTTCGACTTAGGTGCCTACTGCACCAACATAAACCGGATAAAGAAAAACTAAAAAAAACTGAAATAAAGCAAGATGTCTACTAAAATTAATCTAAACTAAATTTAAATATTAAAAGTCTAAAACTAAAATAAAACAAATAAGAAAACAAATCTACCATAAGTCCGATCCAACTATCCATTTTCGATTCGATATCGAATCAACAATCCGCGGCAACGACACCAAAAACATGATGCACGCAAATGTGACCTCAAATCTTGTGACGGGAACCATCGAGGACTCGAAGCGCGCACTCACGCTCAATGCCTACAAGTGCACGAATACCGTCAAGTAATAAAAAGATTATCCATCCCATAGGGACTGAGATTTGAGTACCGATTGGTTAAGTGGACATTATTGTTCAAAGTTTCGTTCTAATGGTTGTGATGACGAGGGTTGTCGACAGTCCTAACTCTAGTATGGTGTCACATGGAGGAAGAGAAGGGTTGCTACGAGTCTTTTGAGGGAATTCTAGGATTTCAATTTCGCTTGTGTGTCGCAGAACACGCTATCAATTGGGTATTATCTAGACGTCTAAGTATGGTTTTGTGGAAGGGACATCATACACTTTCCCGATGAGCCTTCACATCTATCGGGAACTACCTCTGTCATACCAGGTCGACCCCTGGCTTTAGGACGGGATAGGAAGTATGAGGATGTCGATTCAATCCCTATGACGAGTCAGAACGTGTTCCATTTCTGACTCTATCACACCCTTATATCTATGGTTACCGAAGATGAGGATAACCCCTAGGTTCCTCCTTAATTCTCCTAAATCTTTGATACGAGGGTTGTCACCCCTCGTATCGGCTACGCACAGTAAATAGAAGACCAAAATAAATAGTTATCAATCTAAACAATCACCAATTACTAATATAATTTCAAGAACAAAAATATATTTGAAATAACATGTTTTGCGCACACAAACTACTCCCTAATCCTAGAATAGGAGAATCTACTCCATAAATACGAGAAAATAAACACAAAGCATATTAGAATTCATAGAAACAATGTAAATTGCATAAAGAACACGAATTACAATGCACTTTGGCTCTCCTCTCGGACGTTGATGTGCAGAACATGATCCTCGAACGACCTTCTTCCTCCCCGTTGCGAGTTCCCGAAGGTTTTTAGGGCGTCGGAGTGTTGTCCAGGTCATCGTGGCCTCCCCCTTGGGTTTGGGTGTAACTTTCTTTATATAGACATAAGGCTGTCTTTTCGCAAAATTTGGAAAAAAAAAACCTAGTCGCATTAAAATGACTTGCCGCCACACGACCGTGTGTTTCCACATGGTCAGGCCGTGTGTGGCGCTGTGGTGGCCGATCTTGAGCCTCGAACACAGCCGTGTGTAGCCACACACCCTGGTCGTGTCCTCTTCTGTGTCCAACTGCCAAATACCCTTCTTTCACTCCGAAAGTGTGTCGTTTTCCCCATGAAATGATATCCTGCACACAAAAGTTCAAAAAGCATATCTCTAAACCAGAAAATAGGAAATGCATGCAAAAACAAAGTGAAATATGCATGAAACGAGTCTAAAATGCAATAGGATGTGAGCAAAAACTACTCCTAAAACCCTATATGTTTTGCTCACATCAGAACTCTAGTTCCGAACCACGTTAAATTTTTATGTATTGTTTGTGTGCTTGTTTTTTATTTGTCTTTAATGTATTTCTATATTCCGTTGCGCATACTAACGATTGTAAATAAGCATGCATCAAACGAGAGCAAAATCGACGAATCACTATTCACCTCCCCCCTCCTCTAGCTGACATATCGGTCCCTATAATTAGTATCAGAGCTAGGATCTCTTCTACGGACTGACCGCCAAGAGAGCAAAGCGCTAGAGGGAAAAAGGAAGTGTTAGTATGAGCCCTTAGTGCCAATTATGAGATGATTGGTGAGGGAGACTTTTGTATTATATTCTTGCATTAATAAAGGCAAAGATTGATTATTATATTTCTTTATGCGTGTGCCAGCTAAATAAATATAATAATGCCCATGAATAGTAGGTTGTTATCTATAGTATATCAATTGGTAGAATTGATTATGAGAAGCTATAGAGAACACTATTCTTAAATATTCCTAGTCGAGTATTGTATTAATAGACAAGGGCTATATTGATACATTGAGACTAGCGGTCAATAGATGACTTGATCTCACAAGTCATGGATATGTGATATCACATTGATACATGGGTATATATATTGGAGACTATATATACTGAATTGACCCACCATGAGAAAGTATCATGGATCGTTATATGAGTGTCATATACTTTCTCATGTGACTATTGGTATGAATAGTCCTTAGACCTGAAGTCACTACGGTTCCCTACATAAGGAGTTATGTACTTTGGTATCATCTAATGTCACACTGTAATTGGGTGACTATAACGGCGATCACTAAGTATGTAACGAATTATGCGGAGGGATGTGAGTGATGTAGATGGGATCTATCCCTCCCATATGACGGGAGTGATATCTTTGGCCTCTTGATAGAGTAGGACCACAAAATGCATGGTCATGCTCAAATGAGTCAATATGAGATATTGAGCTCATTTGTTTGAGTGAGTCTACTTGGGGATCAAGAAACATAAAGATTGATAAGAGGGTGACACAGTCTATGCCTCATTGATCGATCTGAGATATCAAGGATAGAAGGACACTGTCATATGATAATAGTCACGGAAGAGGTTGTCGGATCTCGACATTCTCATCACTTGGGTAGAAATGATGTATTGCTAGATGCCGCTCATTGCTTATGTATCTAAAATGGTTTTGGATACATTGCCAACGTTATGAGAGCCTATAGGGTCACACACAAAGAACATATTATTTTGGAGAGGAAATCATTTTGGTTTGACTAAAATGAATTATTAGTTAATTGGATTAACTAGAATGAGTAAGACTCATTACTTGGCTAAATTTGAGTTGGACTCAAATTGGTTTATGTTGAGTTAGACTCAAGTCAAACCAAGAGAAGAAGGCTAAAATGAATAATACATGAATTAATAATATAATACACGAATTAATAATATAATACACGAATTAATAAATGGGGTTTTAAATGGGATTTAAAACTCATTAATGTGCATTTAATGAGCATTATTTGACTTCCTTTCTTTTACCATGGAGAATAAGGAAGTGCATTTAATGTCTCATTAAGGTGTATTATGGTTGCTTCTTCTTATTCAACGTGGACAATGAAAAAGAAATCAGATTTTATTTTTTTTTCGTTCACAACACAAGAGGGCCAAGTATAGAGTGGAAAAGTGAGACCTTGGAGTGGTTGCTAGCACAACCGAAAGGGCTTACCTCTTCTCTCCAAGATCGTGTGTGTGCACCAGAGAGGCGTGACATTCGACCACTTGAGATCCGCAAGTGTTGTTAACTGGAATTCGAAGGGCACGCTTCGAAGGTAATCTCGATTCCTATAGGATAGAATCGATAATTGAAACGAGTATATTTTTTTTTGCTTGGATCTCTGGAGGGATCCTAAGTTTTCCGCTGTGAATTTTGTTTATCGCTCGGGATCCCTACAGTGGTATCAGAGCCACTTGTAAAAAAAAAATGTACACGTTTTTTTTTTTTGATGTTTTATGTGATATAAACATAAGAATAGTTTTATTATGTTTTTTTTACCGAGTAAAAATCCCGATGGGATTTTCCGAGTGCCGACTCGGTCTATGTCCGAGTTGATTTAGCCAAGCAGATAGTCTGCCAAGTGGGCTAAATCAAGTTGGATGGTGCCGACTCCGCCTATGTCCGAGTTTATTCAGCCAAGCAGATGGTCTGCCAAGTGGGCTGGTTCAAGTCAAATGGTGCCGAACACACCTGGCCATCTGAAGGTCTCGGGTTCATAGATTTGGACAAAATGGGCAGCAACTCATAAGATGAGTTAGCAGAAAAAAAAAGAAAAACCCCGCAAGGGGCACTGCCCCTTGACCCCGCTCGCTAATCGGCTAGCAAGACCGCTGTGGTGTAGTAGCTAATCGGCATAGCGGCTTAAAAATCGCACATAATAAAACTGATAAATAAAATAATTTATTAAATCATTGTGAATGATTTGTATATGGTGCATGGTTATGGCCTAGGACCCAATATGATTGTGGTTATGTGTTGTAATTCATAATACGGCCTGCGTGTCATCATATGTATATGAGTGTTGTACTTCTTTACACGGCCTGCGTGTCATCATATGTATATGAGTGTTGTACTTCTTTACACGGCCTGCGTGTCGTGCCTTCACTACTATTTTCTAGTTGTAAAATATATTAAGACTTGAATGTAACTCGAGTGTTCTCATTTTGTAATGTACAAAATAAATAAGCAATGGAAAGGCCATTGAAGGTGGATGTTACAAGGACGATGCTAACAACACATGCTGACCAAAGAAAGCACTTGGAGAAGATGTTATCCCTAGGGTAACCAATCGATTTTCTCATTGGCTTGAGAAATCGTAGAATAAGGGCCATAACCATGTCACATTTAGCGTATATGTGATATATGTTGTGTGTATGTGATGCATGCTAGATAATTTGTTATCTTAAAATTAAGTCAAATGAATATACCTACCAAAGTTTGGTACTCATAAACTACCTCAATCATTTGTGTTGGGTTTGCCAAAGCAAAGCAACGCATTTTATCTTGGTAGAGTGTGAGAGGACAATAGTGATGTCCCGCTATCAAACTTTGGATGAGACTGTCCCAATTAGATTGAGAAAAACTTAGAGGCATTTCTTAATAGTTAGGGGACACAGATAAGAGAACATTTATACTAAGTCTTGGGCGATTAGCCAAAGCTAACTCAAGATGATGTATAATGTGAATCTTGATCCTTTATTCCAAGAGTTGCATACGATGCAATTGGTAAAATGTTACCTACCTAGTGATACTAAATCTTGGGCGATTAGCCAAAGATAACTCAAGGTGAGGTATGATGTGGATCTTGTCCCACATGAACTTGAAGCTCAATAGAACTGGTATGACTAGCTCCTATTGAAGCTAAAGGAATCAGTGGGAGTCTCATTTAATTAAATACCTAATTAAATGATTTCAGATATAATACTCATTTCTTCATATTATTTCTGTTGTAGATTACTATGTCTTCAAATACGTCAAATACCCTCTCTCTGCGATCGGTCCTTGAGAAGGATAAGCTCAATGGAGCAAACTTCATTGACTGGTTCAGAAATTTGAGAATAGTTCTCAAACAGGAGCGGAAACTCTATATCCTAGAGCAACCCATTCCTGAACCACCCTCCAATAATGCTACTCGTGCAGATAAGGATGCATACAAGAAGCATCAAGATGATGCATTAGATGCATCATGCCTTATGCTTGCAACCATGAACTCTGAGCTTCAGAAGCAACATGAGAACATGGATGCCTTTGATATGGTTGCACACTTGAAGCAACTATATCAAGGGCAGATGAGGCACGAGAGATCTGAGGTATCTAAGGCATTATTTTCATGCAAAATGCAAGAAGGAACACCTGTAGGAACTCATGTACTCAAGATGATTGGGTATGTTGAGAACCTTGAAAGATTGGGGTTTCCTTTAGGCCAAGAGTTGGCCACTGACCTTATTCTATATTCGCTGCCTAGAGGCTTTAGTCAATTTGTCATGAATTATTACATGAGCGAAATTGACAAACCAATGCCTGAGCTCTTAAGCATGTTGAGAACTGCTGAGAGCAATCTTAAGAAGATGCAACCTGGTACTAATAATGTACTTATGGTTAAAAAGGGCAAGGGTAAGAAAAAGTCTAAAGGCAAGGGTAAGACCCAGAATAAAGATAAGGACAAAGCATTGAAGCCTAAAGGTGGGGTGGCCAAGGAAGGGACTTGCTTCCACTGCAAGGAAGATGGACATTGGAAGAGGAACTGCAAAAAGTACCTCGAGGAAGTTCAGAAGAAGAAAGGACGTGAGACTTTCACTTTAGGTATACATGTTATAGAAGTCAATCTATCTATTTCTTCCTCATGGGTATTGGATACCGATTGTGCTTCTCACATTTGTACCAATGTGCAGGGCTTGAGAAGAAGTAGATTTTTGACAAAAGGAGAAGTGGACCTACGTGTTGGCAATGGCGTAAGAGTTGCTGTTATAGCTGTAGAAACATATTCCTTATCATTACCCAGTGGTTTAATTCTAGAACTTGAAGAGTGTTATTTTGTACCTGCAATAACTAAGAACATTATGTCTATATCTTGTTTGGACAAGAAAGGTTTTTCATTTATAATTAAGGACAAGTGTTGTTCTGTATATTTAAATGAAATGTTCTATTGCAGGGCACACTTGATGAATGGACTCTATGTTCTAGACCTCGAAAACCCAGTCTATAACATAAATACCAAACGATTCAAATCTAATCATTTGAATCAAACATATCTTTGGCATTGTCGCTTGGGTCACATAAATGAGAGTCGCATAGCCCAGCTCCAAAAGGATGGATTACTGGACTCATTTGATTTTGAATCATATGAGGTATGTGAATCTTGTCTTTTAGGCAAGATGACCAAGACTCCATTTAGTGGACAAGGCGAACGAGCGACAAATTTGTTAGGCCTCATACATAGTGATGTATGCGGTCCTTTCAAAGTCGCAGCCAGAGGAGGTTATCAGTACTTCATCACATTTACTGATGATTTCAGTAGATATGGATATGTGTATCTTATGAGACAAATCAGAATCCTTTGAAAATTTCAAAGAATTCAAGAATGAAGTACAGAACCAACTTGGTAAGAGTATTAAGATTCTTCGATCAGATCAAGGTGGGGAATACCTAAGCCAAGAGTTTAGTGACTATCTAGTTGAGTGTGGGATAAGATCTCAGCGCACTTCACCTGGAACACCACAGTTGAATGGTGTATCTGAGAGGAGAAATCGTACTCTATTAGATATGGTACGATCAATGATAAGTCATACAGAACTTCCTCCTTCCTTCTGGGGATATGCTCTAGAGACCGCCGCTTTCACACTTAACCATGTTCCTTCTAAGGCAGTCATAAAGACACCATATGAGATATGGACTGGGAAGAGTCCCAAGATATCTTTTATGAAGATTTGGGGTTGTGAGGCTTACGTACGACGTCAAGTATCAGATAAACTTGGCCCCAAATCAGATAGATGCTATTTCGTTGGATATCCCAAGGAAACTAAGGGATATTACTTTTACAACCCCACACAAGGCAAAGTGTTTGTTGCCAGAAATGGTGTTTTTCTAGAAAGGGAATTTATTTCTAGAAAAATAAGTGGGAGTAAAATTGATCTTGAAGAAGTTCAAGATACACAAAATAGCACTGATACCTTAATCGAACAAGAACAGTCATCACAAGGAGTTGTGATACAACCTGTTTAGGTAGACCAAGCTCTGAGCAGGTCTGATAGGATACGTCATCAACCTGAGAGATATTCTTTTCTCTTGGATGATAACGATGGTATCATGCTTGATGAGCCAACATCCTATCAGGAAGCTGTAAAGAGCCCAGATTCTGAGAAATGGCTCGAGGCCATGAGATCCGAAATAGAATCCATGTACACTAACCAAGTCTGGACTTTGGTTGATCCATCTGAAGGGGTCAAACCCATTGGGTGTAAGTGGGTCTTTAGGAGAAAGACTGACATGGAAGGTAATGTGCATACCTATAGAGGGCGATTGGTAGCAAAAGGATTCAAGCAGATTCATGGTATTGACTATGATAAAACCTTTTCTCCAATTGCGATGCTCAAATCCATTCGGATCATGCTTGCTATTGCAGCTTACTATGACTATGAGATCTGGCAGATGGATGTCAAAACAATATTTCTTAACGAAAATCTACTCAAGGATGTGTATATGACACAACTTGAGGGTTTTGTCGATCCAAAGGATGTTGGAAAGGTTTGTAAGTTGCATAGGTCCATTTATGGTTTAAAGCAAGCTTCTAGAAGCTTGAATCTTCGTTTCGATAATGCGATCAAAACGTTTGGTTTCATTAAGAACGAAGATGAACCTTGTGTCTACAAGAAGGTTAGTGGGAGCTCAATTGTTTTTCTCATATTGTATGTAGATGACATACTGCTCATTGGAAATGATATCCCTATGCTGCAGTCTGTGAAGACTTGGCTTGGGAATTGTTTTTCAATGAAAGACTTAGGTGAAGCAGCCTATATTCTAGGCATCAAGATCTATAGAGATAGATCTAAGAGATTGCTTGGCTTGAGTCAGAGTACATATGTGGACAAGGTGCTTAAGCGTTTTTCCATGCAGAATTCCAAGAAGGGATTTTTGCCAATGTCACATGATATGAGTCTTTTGAAGACTCAATCTCCCTCTTCTAAGGAGGAGAGAGATCGCATGGATCAGATCCCTTATGCATCAGCTATAGGATCTATCATGTACGCCATGATTTGTACTCGCCCCGATGTCTCGTATGCTTTAAGCATGACGAGCAGGTATCAGTCAGATCCCGGTGAATGTCACTGGACAACTGTCAAGAATATTCTTAAGTACTTGCGAAGGACAAAAGAATATTTCTTGATATTTGGAGGCAATGAGGAGCTAGTTGTAAAGGGTTACCGTGATGCGAGCTTCCAAACTGACAAGGATGACTCCAGATCGTAGTCAGGGTATGTATTTTGCTTGAATGGTGGCACTGTGAGCTGGAAGAGTTCGAAGCAGGACACAGTTGCAGATTCTACAACAGAAGCCGAGTATATTGCTGCGTCTTCTGCAGCAAAGGAGGCTGTTTGGATCCGAAAGTTCATCACTGAACTTGAGGTGGTTCCTAGCATAGCAGACCCTATAGACCTCTATTGTGACAACAATGGGGCTATTGCTCAGGCTAAGGAACCTCGCTCTCATCAGAGGACCAAACACATACTGTGGCGGTATCACCTCATTCAAGAGATCATCAATAGAGGAGATGTTCAGATATGCAGAGTAGACACTGATGCTAACATTACGGATCCCTTGACCAAGGCTTTGGCACAGAGGAAGCAAGATGGTCATACTAGGTCACTGGGTCTTAGAGATTACAGTGATTGGCACTAGTGCTAGTGGGAGATTGTTAGTATGAGCCCTTAGTGCCAATTATGAGATGATTGGTGAGGGAGACTTTTATATTATATTCTTGCATTAATAAAGGCAAAGATTGATTATTATATTTCTTTATGCATGTGCCAGCTAAATAAATATAATAATGCCCATGAATAGTAGGTTGTTATCTACAGTATATCAATTGGTAGAATTGATTATGAGAAGCTATAGAAAACACTATTCTTAAATATTCCTAGTCGAGTATTGTATTAATAGACAAGGGTTATATTGATACATTGAGACTAGCATGTAGGTCAATGGATGACTTGATCTCACAAGTCATGGATATGTGATATCACATTAATACATGGGTATATATATTAGAGACTATATATACTGAATTGATCCACCATGAGAAAGTATCATGGATCGTTATATGAGTGTCATATACTTTCTCATGTGACTATTGGTATGAAAATAGTCCTTAGACCTGAAGTCACTACGGTTCCCTACATAAGGAGTTATGTACTTTGGTATCGTCTAACGTCACATCATAATTGGGTGACTATAACGGCGATCACTGAGTATGTAACGAATTATGAGGAGGGATGTGAGTGATGTAGATGGGATCTATCCCTCCCATATGACGGGAGTGATATCTTTGGCCTCTTGATAGAGTAGGACCACAAAATGCATGGCCATGCTCAAATGAGTCAATATGAGATATTGAGCTCATTTGTTTGAGTGAGTCTACTTGGGGATCAAGAAACATAAATATTGATAAGAGGGTGACACGGTCTATGCCTCATTGATCGATCTGAGATATCAAGGATAGAAGGACACTGTCATATGATAATAGTCACGGAAGAGGTTGTCGGATCTCGACATTCTCATCACTTGGGTAGCAATGATGTATTGCTAGATGCTGCTCATTGCTTATGTATCTAAAATGGTTTTGGATACATTGCCAACGTTTTGAGAGCCTATAGGGTCATACACAAAGAACATATTATTTTGGAGAGGAAATCATTTTGGTTTGACTAAAATGAATTATTAGTTAATTGGATTAACTAGAATGAGTAAGACTCATTACTTGGCTAAATTTGAGTTGTACTCAAATTGGTTTATGTTGAGTTAGACTCAAGTCAAACCAAAAGAAGAAGGCTAAAATGAATAATACACGAATTAATAATATAATACACGAATTAATAATATAATACACGAATTAATAAATGGGGTTTTAAATGGGATTTAAAACTCATTAATGTGCATTTAATGAGCATTAATTGACTTCCTTTCTTTTACCATGGAGAATAAGGAAGTGCATTTAATGTCTCATTAAGGTGTATTATGGTTGCTTCTTCTTCTTCAATGTGGACAATGAAAAAGAAATCAGATTTTATTTTTTTTCGTTCACAACACAAGAGGGCCAAGTATAGAGTGGAAAAGTGAGACCTTGGAGTGGTTGCTAGCACAACCGAAAGGGCTTACCTCTTCTCTCTAAGATCGTGTGTGTGTGCACCGTAGAGGCATGGACATTCTGACCACGCTAAGATCCGCAAGTGTTGCTGACTGGAATTCGAAGGGCACGCTTCGAAGGTAATCTCGATTCCTATAGGATAGAATCGATAATTGAAACGAGTATATTTTTTTTTGCTTGGATCTCTGGAGGGATCCTAAGTTTTCCGCTGCGAATTTTGTTTATCGCTCGGGATCCCTACAGGAAGATGAAGGAGCCAAGTTTTAGATTAGGACACAACTTCAACGTGCCTCCTCCATATGAACTCTATGGAGCTAAAGAATTTGATCGATGGAGGGTGAGGATGGAATGTTTCTTGATGATGAACATAGAGAATTGGTTCATCATTGTGGATGGATTTGACCCACTGATGGACGACAAGGGAAGAGTCCTCAAGAAGAAGAAGTGGAGCCAAGAGCAAAAATAAAAATTCAAGATAATCGTTAAGGTAGCACAAATAATATTAAATTTACTACCTAATGATGTTTTGTTTAGATTAGGAGAATTTGGAGATGGCAAGGAGCTATGGGACAATCTAGTTAAGCTCCATAAAGAATCCTCACCGACCCAAGAAGTAGAGGAGAAAGTCGAAGAAGAACTAAGTTACTCATCCTCTCAAGCTCAAGAAGAAAGTATATCATCATCCTCACAAGAGCTTGAGGAATCAGAAGTTGAGGGATGCTCAACATCTGAGGAAGACGTAGAGGAGATAGAAGATGCCTCCACCTTTAGGATTTAGGCGGAGGAGAGACTTTTCATGCCATAGGAAGAGCAAGAAGAAGCTTCTACATCCGGAAGAAAGGAAGAAGAAATCCAAAATTCCCCTACCAAGAAAGGTAACTCAAACATAGTAATTAGAGATAAAAAAAATCATATTATGTGTTTTGAGTGTAGGGAACTAGGACACTATAAGAGCAAGTGTCCAAAAAGAGTCAAGAAGGCTCAACCGGTGCCAAAGGTTAAGGAAGTCGGTGTCCAAAGTCAAAAGAGCAAGTAGCACATTATTTGCTTCAAATGTCATCAAAAGGGGTACTATAGAACCCAATTCCCTAAGGGAAGACAACCTAAGAAGGGCAAGAAAGGAGAGAATTCATATGTAGGGGGAGCTAAGGCAAACCCTAAAGTAAATTTAAATAATGCTCTTACTTTACGTAATGATAGGAAGCATGTTAGGAATTATCTTTCTATTGTTCATGAAAGTATCCTAGAAATAACAAATATTATTTCTTAGGATCCAAACATGTCAATTTACCTAAGGATAATCCTAGAACTATTCTACCTAAGGAAACAATTAGGAAGATAGAGAACAATTTAGGCATTAACCCTAAGAAGGGTAGGCATATGCCTAAAAGGAAGAACAATGCCCAAAGAATAAATGGAAATTCAAAATTGGGCAAATTAGAGGTAGAAAAACAAGCCTTAAGGTCAAGGCTTGAAAAAATAGAAAAGACCCTTCAAATTATTAAAAATTAAATTAAAGGGTTTAGGAGTCAAAATTTAGGGTCTAATAGGCAAGGTTTAGATGTTAGGAGCCAAGAGTCATCTAAGGATAAGAAAGGTTTGAGTCACAAACCTAAATCCAAGAAGGTAATGCCAACCTACCATAACGTTCCATTTGACTATGGAACTCTTTCTAGGTCTAGGAAAACTAAGGTTACTAAGGAAGTCATCCCTAAGGCTAACCATGGTAAGTGCCTAGTGGCTAAGGTTTCAAAGAAACCTAGGGAAGCCACTAAGAAGGTTACAAGGGGAGTTACCCCTAGAGTTAACTTTGACAAGACCCAAATGACCAAGGCTTCCAAGCCTAAGAGGGTCATTAGAAAGGTACTAAGGGAGGTTATCCCTAGTAAGTACCTTGTGAACCCAATGAGCTTAAAAGGATTTTGGGTTCATAGGAGTGTGATTTTATCATGCTAGATGGGTTAGGATGAGTCAACCCTAAGCGGATGGATAATTAACCTAACCATGGTAGAGTTATCACTTTATGACATTTTCAAAGTTATGGGGTACCTTGGAAATAAGATGATATTTGATCCTAAAGGAATTTAGGATGTACCAATAAAATTTGAGAAGTATGAAAAATCAATCAAAATTGGCTCAATTAGGTTTTAAAGTCATAGTGTGTCATTTTGGGTTTTTGGCACACTTGAAGGAAAATTAGTATTGTAGCAAAGTGGACATAATTCTTTAAAATGATAATTAGGCTTAAAACTTAGGTATTCTTATACCTTGATGTTATAAAATTTGTCATGCTTTGTTTGGCATAATATATGTCATGACATCATGCTTCATATTTTTATTTAAAATATCATGATAATGTTTAGGTTTAATTTTAATATCATGTTTGTACTTAGGTTAGAATTTTATGTCATGACATCATGTATCATTGGCACATGCTTAATTATGCTATCTTATATACCATGATCATTCATGCATTTAGGTTAATTATAATTGATTTAAGTGAAGGTTTTGCCCCGGAACCGAAGCTCTGATACCACTTGAAGGCAGGAAACTTCGCTTCCCACTTCAACTCGGTCGCTTGTTCATGGCGATCCCTTCTACGTCCCCAGAAAAAAAAGTTATCCTTGACAAGAGGGATTACCTAAGCTCCCGTTGCATCATCATGCTATTTGATTAGAGTGGTCACTTGAACAAACTTGTTGTTCAAGCCACCAACCTCTATTCTATGAATAGCCACGGAATAGACGATGTACGGATCATCGTCTTTTGTGTTTATATTCGGGGTCCAAGTTATTTTAGCCACAAAATAGAATATATAACATACAGATGATTGAAGAACAAATATAGACAACTTACAAAAGAATATAAACAAACGTTATACCTCTTCATCTTCTATTGTATGTCCTTCCTTCTTTTGGACGTTGTGTGGGCGACGATCTACCAAAAGTCGAAGCTCCTGGATCACCAATCTTCCCTCCTTGCTCGCTCCGAACAAGAGGAAGAATAATAAACAAAGCACTTCTCCTTCTTTCAACCAACCACCAAGCTCCAAGCTTGGTGCTTGCCGCCGGCCAAGAAGGATTGGATGTCGACCAAGAGCTCCAAGGGAAGACCCTAAGCTTTGTTTCCACCGGCCAAGGAGAAGAAAAGGAGGGCATGAACGCCATCCAAGGAGAGGAGAAGGCTTGTTTGGGCGCCGGTCAACAAGAAGAAGAGAAAAGGAAAATCTTTCCTTAATTGAGGCCGCCCAACACCCTTGCTCCTTGCCGCCCAAAACCCTAGCTCCTCCCTTGATTCTTATTCTCCACGCCAACCCTAATGATCTCCTTTTATAGAGTTAGGGATAAGCCTTGTTTTAATCTCCACCATTGGTGTTAGGGATTTAATCTCAACCGTCGGATCTATAGATTTAATCTCAACCGTCGGATCTAGAGATTTAATCTCTACCGTTGGATCTAGAGTTTTGTTTTCATCCATTGGATTTAGGCTTCATGAGGTTTTAATAGGCTACAATAGGGACCATGAGGAGGAGTTGGATCTTGGCCACCCAATGGATCAAGCCCACATAAAGTCCGATCCATTAATGATAATCCAATCCACTAAAGGATTATCATTGATCTACCTCACCAACCCCCATAAGTTAATATGGGCTCCATATATTATTTGTACACTTTTCTCCCCGTGTTTAAGATCTTGAATGTCCGTCGATTAATTAATTTACTGAGTATTAATTAATCAATATCTAACTCCATGAGTAGTACCACTCAACCTTTTCATCATGCCGAACCAAGTCCACCTGCAGGGTTTACATGATGAACCTTATGAGCTCCTCAAGGGGACATCATCATCCTAATATATAGGACATGGTTTCTTCCTATAATCAACGGCACACCATATAAATAATATCATTTTCCAACTTACCGAGCCTATCGATTTAATCTATAAATCTCGCCCATTGATAAATCAAAGAAATGAATACTTAGTATATGTGCCCGTTATTATATTGGAATTAAGAGCATGTACAATATAATATCTGAGGTCCGATTCGATTATGTAGTCAGCAATAAATCGAATAACCTCTAAGTTGGTCCTGCTCAATACACACAATGTGTACTAGTGTGATTCTATGGTCAAGACAAAACAATACCAAATCACACTACAACCATACCAATGGTTTGTCCAAAGTCATCTCAGTTGTGAGCCTTTACTTATACTTTACAAAGAGTCGATAACATGATCTCCTATGTGACACTACACACCATGTTATCTATACTATAATGTATTTATGTATAACCATAAATATGAAAACAATGATCATGTGATTCTTATTTTAAAATAAAGATGTTCATACAAAATATAGACTTTTCAGTATACATCCCAACAATCTCCCACTTATACTAAAAGACTATGCTGTCCTCAAACTGCCATACATCTGATCCCCATTTCCTCCACATGCCTATCAAAAGGTCTCGCCGGAAGGGCCTTAGTGAAAGGATCTGCTAGGTTATCCTCCGATGCAATCTTGGCCACAGCAACTTCTCCTCTCTTTACGATTTCTCGTATCAGGTGGTACTTGCGCTCTATGTGTTTACTTGCCTTATGGGCTCATGGTTCCTTCGAGTTTGCAACTGCACAACTATTATCACAATAAATTATGATAGTTTTGGGAAAACCAGGAATCACATCCAAGTCCATCAGGAAGTTCCTGAGCCACACAGCTTCTTTGCCCGCCTCAGAGGCCGCCACATACTCAGCTTCCATGGTAAAGTCTGTCATACATTTCTGCTTGACACTCCTCCATACAATGGCTCCACCTCTCAAAGTAAACACAAAACCTGAGGTGACTTACTGTTATCCCTATCTGATTGGAAGTCGGAATCCTTGTAACCCACAGGGAGTAATTGGTCTGCCTGGTAAACTAGCATATAATCCCTAGTCCTTCTCAGGTACTTCAATATATGCTTTACCGCAGTCCAATGTCCCTATCCTGGATTACTCTGATATCTGCTGACCATGCCCACGGCAAAGCAGATATCTGGTCTCGTACATAGCATCGCATACATGAGGCTTCATACTGCCGAAGCATAAGGAACCGCCTTCATCTCCTCTATCTCCTCAGATGTTGTAGGACACATATCCTTAGATAAAGGAACTCCATGCTTGAAAGGTAGAAAACCTTTCTTGGAGTTTTGCATGCTCAAACGATCCATAATAGTGTCTATGTATGAAGCTTGAGATAAACACAACATCCTTTTCCTGCGATCCCTTATAACCTTGATTCCAAGGATGTGTCCAACTTCTCCCAAGTCCTTCATATCAAACTGTTTGGACGGTTTACCTCATCAAAGCGGATGTTCTAAGACCTCGAAGCTTGCTTCACTCCATAAATGGATCGATTAAGCTTACACACAAGATGCTCTTTGACCTTTGCAATGAAACCTTATGGTTGCTTCATATAAATGTTTTCCTCAAGACTTCCATTAAGGAAAGATGTCTTGACATCCATCTGCAATACCGCATAATCCATATGAGCAGCAATGCATAAGAGAATCCGGATAGACTTAAGCATGACTACCGGCAAGAAGGTCTCCTCATAATCGATACTCTCTTTTTGAGTATACCCCTTCGCAACAAGCCTCGCTTTTATGGTCTCAACCTTACCATCTATTCCTCTCTTTCTTTTGTAGATCCACTTGCATCCAATGGTTTTTACACTATCGGGTGGTTCTACTAGCTCCCAGACCTGATTTGAATCCATAGATTCAATCTCAGCATTCATTGCACTTTGCCAAGATACTGCATCTTTATCTTGGATTGCCTCATCATATGTCCAGGGATCAAGTTCATGTTTGCCAGGGACTAAATCAGAAGATTCTCCAAAGAACATGAATCTATCGGGTTGTCTAACAACCCTCCCACTATGATGAGGTATCACTTGTGTATCCTCTATGACACGCAGTGCAGTGACTTTTGGTATATCCTTTTATACCGGTGGTACTGAAGAAGTGACTTCCCCTTTTAATTCCTCCAAAATAATCTTACTCATGGGCTTGTGGTTCATCACATAGTCTTCCTCTAGAAATCTGGCGTTCGTGCTAACGATCACCCTCTGATCTCTAGGACTATAAAACAAACCACCTTTCGTTCCTCTAGGATAGCCAACAAACATGCACACTTCTTTACGAGGTTCCAACTTACCAGCATCTTCCTTCAGCACATGTGCTAGACTCCCCCATATCCGAATATGTCTTAGACTAGGCTTTCGCCCAGTCCACAATTCTGTGGGAGTAGAAGACACTGATTTAGATGGTACCAAGTTCAGAATATACACTGCCGTATCTAGAGCATATCCCCAGAACAAATCTGGCAACTCAGAATAACTCATCATCGATCTAACCATCTCCATAAGAGTCATATTCCTTCGCTCTGCTACACCATTCTACTAGGGTGTGCCAGGTGCAGTCAATTGGGATTGAATCCTAACCTCTGATAAGTAATTCCTAAACTCTCTCAAGAGGTACTCACCACCACGATCAGATCGTAGTGTTTTGATACTTTTACCTTGATGTTTCTCCCCATCAGCCTTGAATTCTTTGAACTTGTCAAAGCATTCAGACTTGCGGCGCATCAAGTAAATGTATCCATATCTCAAATAATCATCTATAAAAGAGACGAAATACTCAAAACCACTTCTAGCCTGGATAGACATAGGACCACACAAATCAGAATGAACCAATTCTAACACATCTTTGGCTCTATACCCCTTGGCCTTAAAAGGCCTCTTGGTCATTTTACCCTCCAAGCAAGATTCACAGGTTGGGAAATCTTCCACCACTAATGAACCCAGAGTTCCATCAACTATCAACCTTTGAATTTTGCTTAGGTTAATATGACCAAGTCTTAGATGCCAAAGATATGTTTGGTTCATCTTCGAAGGTTCTTTTCTCTTATTGGAATTAGAAGATGAGTTATTAACTTCTATTTGCATTGTGGGAACTTTTGGTTCAAGTGTGTATAAATTTCCTATCAGTGTACCCGAACAAATAATCTCCCTATTCCTTTTTATAACAACTCTGTCATTAAAAGAAATAGAATATCCATCCATAAACAATTTAGAAACCGAAATTAAATTCTTTCTAAATAAAGGTACATAAAGACAATTCTTAAGAACCAAAATTTTATTTTTCTCAAAAGATAAATAAACATCTCTCACTGCAACAGCCTCCACCTTTGTGGCTTCGCCCAAGTATATGGTAATCTCCCCCTCAGCCAGTCATCTGGTTTCCTGGAACCCCTGCAAAGTATTGCAGACATGATCAGTGAATCCCATATCTACACACCAGGTGTCGGTAGATAACACCGCTAAACATGTTTCAACGACTAGACCAAAAGATATACCTTTGTTCTGCTTGCGGTTGGGGCAGTCCTTCCAGTGTCTAGTCTGCTTACAAGTGAAGCACTTGTCTTTCGGCTTCTTCACTCCTCCCTGAGTTCCTCCCACCACCTTTGCCCCAGCTTGTTTCTTCTTCTTCTTGCCTTTCGGCTTAGAAGTAGAAACCTTTTGGGTCACCATGTCTTGCGCCTAAGCACTCTGACGAAATAGCCCCTCTTCCGCCTAGAGTTCTGTCAGAAGCTCCGCCAACGAATACAACCTCTTGTTCATGTTGTAGTTCAGGCGAAACTGCTCAAAACTCCTAGGTAGAGACTGGAGAATGATATCGATCTGGGTTTCCCTATCGATCTCAGCTATGAGGACTTCCAACTCATTCAAATGAGCCATCATCTTGAGAACATGATCCCTCACGGGTGTTCCCTCGATCATGGTGGTCGTCATCAAGTTCCTCATGGCTTCCTGCTTAGTAGCCCGATTCTGTTGTCCGAAAATCTCTTTGAGATTGAGCATCATGTGATAAGCAGTGGGCATGGCTTGATGTTGATGTTGCAGTACATTTGATATAGATGCCAAAATGTAACACCGCGCCATCTCATCGGCCTTAATCCACTTCTTATAACTCTCTTTCTCCTTTTCCTCAGAATCATCCGCAGGCTTAGGAGGGCACTCTTTGAGGAGTATATATTTGTATTCCTCAACAGTCAAGCCAATGTCAAGATTCCTCATCCAATCAACATAGTTGGGTCCAATAAATTTATTTTCTTTCAGTATCACAGCAAGCGGGTTGAAAGTCATTTTGAAAGAAAACCTAAGAATCACATAGATCAAAACATTAGATTTCAAAAAATTATTGATTCCTCAAACAATAAAATTTTAAAATCAACCAACACCTCAAAACACCGAGAATATTGTATGCCACGATAGTGTGGACGTATACGAATTCTACATTTATAAGAGGATCTTTTTGTTGGTGCAGGGGCACTAGATAATCGAACCTGTGTTTTGATTATGGCAAAGACACAAAGTTAAGTTTACATCATTATCTCACGAGTTATCGAGTGTGCAGAAAAGTATTAATGCTGGAGCTGAAGGCTAGCGACACCCGGAGGAAGCCGCGGTGGTCGGGCGACACTCGAGTGACTTCGGAGGGAGCCGAAGGAATCGAGTGGAAGGCCGAAAGCGAGAGCTACTATCGAGGTAAGCTCGTGTGAGTGAGAGATTGTAAGGTCGTGTCCTCTTTACGGGGATGACCGTAGGCAGCGATCCGACTAAGACTTCCTGTGGAAGGTCTAGGTCGAGATCGAACGGTTAGAAACCGTCATATTTATCATTTTCCGAGCTAACCTCTTATTGCAGGGAAGTGGCTGTCGACACTGATCACCGATGGACATGGAGCCGATCGATGCCCATCATCGACCGATGGGAGGCATCACGATCGTGATGGCGATTTATTTTTGCGCTAGGTCAAAACGGATAACGTTTGACGCGGCCACTTCGCGATAAAATTTGGACAACTTCATGATCCGTTCCGAAAAAAGAGGAGACAAATTCAGAGGCTAAAATCTATAAAAGGAGGGGAGGATTCCATCTCCAAATTACATCAAGTTTATTCATCAAGTGCTCCTACAACGCCAACGCTCCAACATCGTCATAACGCCGATGCAACGCCAAGTTTCGATCTTCTTCGTCGGCAGCAGAATCAAGTAATATTTTTGATATTGTATTTTTTGTTTTTCTTCATAACAAGGTGAGGTAGGCTTGTTGCCTCATCCTTGTATATTCGGTTTTGTGATCGTTGTCTCCTACCTCCAACGAGGAGGAGACGTTATAGTGTTTTGCCCTCCGTATGCGGTCTAGGACCGATAGGGCCTTGGAGTAGCAACCGCTGGGTTGTGAACCAAGTAAAATAAACGTGTTCATTTATTTTCTGCTGAGCTTACTCGTTTACTTGTGTATCAACGAACGAATTCGAACGAAAGATTTACGATCGCTATTCACCCCCCCTCTAGCGACGCTTCTGATCCAACACTTTTACCCATTAATTTTACTATCTTGTCAACCTAACCTTTTGACAAGTAAAATTAATAGTTGGTTCCTCTTCGGCCCTACAAATAAAAGCAGTGACTCCGATGGGGAAGTTACTTATATTTGTATCTAAGTGTTCACCATTACTCGGTACCAAGGTAATTATCTCGGGTTATGTGCCTTCCGATGGGGAAGTACACACGCTCCTTAATAATTTCCTATAACCATATTCGACCTTGTGATCCGCAAACAAACTCATCCGATGGGGAGGAAGGTACTCAGAGCCGACGCGCAAGTTTGTTTGCATCACATGTCAAATCGTAATGGAGGCCATGGGAATTTATAAAAATATCTCTCTCTCACTTAGTAATTTGAAATTGAGGAATTTTCTAGCCTACGACATATCAAAAAATAAGCAATAAATATGAAAAATAAAAATTTTCCAACTATTATGGCTTTTGTCTTCAATATGTGTCTCGTCCGCTCCTCCCTACGCCATTTACAAGCCATCCAGAGATCCGAGCCGAGAAAAAATATTTTAATTTACATCCATCGATCCTATACTCCACGAGGGAGTGTACATGAAATCTAGATCGAAAGTAAACAAAAATAAAAAGAGTGGCTAAACAATGTCATATCTAATTACAAAAATTAAATACTAGCCTCGTCAACCCTGAGGATTCAACAAATATACAATTACACACATACAATCACATACACACATATGGCAATAATAGTTGGATCCTATGTCTGTAACCAAAAAGTTAACCTACTCATATCCTACTATTATCCAGCACATATAATATATGAAAAGTGCATAAAAGTAACTGAATCCTAAACACACAAAACCGGAAACCGTGGCTCTGATACCACTTGAAGGTTTTGCCCCAGAACCGAAGCTCTGATACCACTTGAAGGTAGGAAACTTCGCTTCCCACTTCAACTCGGTCGCTTGTTCATGGCGATCCCTTCTATGTACCCGGAAAAAAAAATTATCCTTGACAAGAGGGATTACCTAAGCTCCCATTGCATCGTCATGCTATTTGATTAGAGTGGTCACTTGAACAAACTTGTTGTTCAAGCCACCAACCTCTATTCTACGAATATCCGTGGAATAGACAATGTACAGATCGCCGACTTTTGTGTATTTATTCGGGGTCCAAGTTATTTTAGCCACAAAACAGAATATATAACATACATATGATTGAAGAATAAATATAGGCAACTTACAAAAGAATATAAACTAACGTTATACCTTTTGATCTTCTATTGTATGTCCTTCCTCTTTTTGGACGTCGTGTGGGTGACGATCTACCAAAAGTCAAAGCTCCTAGATCACCAATCTTCCTTTTTTGCTCGCTCTAAACAAGAGGAAGAATAAGAAACAAAGCACTTCTCCTTCTTTCAACCAACCACTAAGCTCCAAGCTTGGTGCTTGCTGTCGGCCAAGAAGGATAGGATGAAGAAGATGAATGTCGGCCAAGAGTTCCAAGGGAAGACCCTAAGCTTTGTTTCCTCCGGCCAAGGAGAAGAAAAGGAGGGCATGAACGCCGACAAAGGAGAGGAGAAGGCTTGTTTGGGCATCGGCCAACAAGAAGAAGAAGAGAAAAGGAAAATCTTTCCTTAATTGAGGTCGCCCAACACCCTTGCTCCTTGCCGCCCAAAACCCTAGCTTCTCCCTTGATTCTTATTCTCCACGCCAACCCTAATCATCTCCTTTTATAGAGTTAGGGATAAGCCTTGTTTTAATCTCCACCATTGGTTCTAGGGATTTAATCTCAACCGTCAGATCTAGAGATTTAATCTCAACCGTCGGATCTAGAGATTTAATCTCTGTCGTTGGATCTAGAGTTTTGTTTTCAGCCATTGGATCTAGGCTTCATGAGGTTTTAATAGGCTACAATAGGGACCATGAGGAGGAGTTGGATCTTGGCACCCAATGGATCAAGCCCACATAAAGTCTAATCCATTAATGATAATCCAATCCACTAAAGGATTATCATTGATCTACGTCACCAACCCCCATAAGTTAATATGGGCTCCATATATTATTTGTACATTTTTCTCCCCGTGTTTAAGATCTCGAATGTCCGTCAATTAATTAATTTACTGACAATTAATTAATCAACATCTAACTCCATGAGTAGTACCACTCAACCTTTTCATCGTGCCGGACCAAGTCCACCTATAGGGTTTACATGATGAACCTTATGAGCACCTCAAGGGGACATCATCATCCTAATATATAGGACATGATTTCCTACTATAATTAACGGCACACCATATAAATAATATCATTTTTCAACTTACCGAGCCTATCGATTTAATCTATAAATCTCGCCCATTGGTAAATCAAAGAAATGAATACTAAGTATATGTGTCCGTTATTATATCGGGATTAAGAGCATGTACAATATAATATCTGAGGTCTGATTCGATTATGTAGTCAGCAATAAATCGAATCACCTTTAAGTCGGTCCTGCTCAATACACACAAAGTGTACTAGTGTGATTCTATGGTCAAGACAAATCAATACAAAATCACACTACAACCATACCAATGGTTTGTCTAAAGCCATCTCGGTTGTGAGCCTTTACTTATACTTTATAAGGAGCCGATAACATGATCTCCTGTGTGACACTACACACCATGTTATCTACAATGTAATGTATTAGACAATATGCATAACCATAAATATGCAAACAATGATCATGTGATTCTTATTTCAAAATAAAGATGTTCATACAAAAGATAGACTTTTTAGTATACATCCCAACATTAAGGACAATGAGATGATTTGAAGTCTCATAATAAGGGAATCAAATAGAGTTTCCTAGATAAAATATATGAGACCCTAAGAATCTAAACCCACATCTCACAAAAACCTTAAATTGACATGTGTGTATTGATACACCCTAGATACATGTGAGTTGTTAGAAAAATAAGTTAAGTTCATGGTACATAGATGTTGCATCTAGATAAACTCAAACTCATAATATACCACAGATAATCATGGGGAAAGCTTATGTACAAGACATGTGCATTAAGCCTATAGATCATGGTTCAAAATATGGTTTTAAAATTATTTCAAAATCATTTAGAAAAACCTTGGTGTAGTCTATCTTTTGATAGAAATCACCATTGATGAAGTTGATAAAAACTAGGCCAAAAACATTAAAGTTATCAATGGTTTTGAACTTTGTATCAATCTCACAATTTAATAGGTATTTTAATTTAAAACTTTTTTACACCCATCATATTTCATATAAGTAATGTATGTATGAATTTTCAAGATTTTTCAAAATATGTATACTTACTTATATATTTTCCAATTTCATTTCTGAAAATTGGATTTCTACATTTGCAGAAACTAGTTGACTGTCGCCTTGGGCAGTCGACTAGTGTTGATGGAAGTCAACTAGTTGCTGGCCGAGTTATCTGCTTGGTCTGATTTCGGGTAAACAAGATTTGTTTGACCCATTTTATGCTATCCCTAGATACCCTAAAGTCTCCTAACCCTAGAATATGCTTTGGAAAGAATGGAAATGGTGAAATATCATTGAAAATATTTAGGAGAGTTGCTTAGGGTGGAGTATCGAGGTCGTAAGGGTTGTGAAAGTTCAAGGTTGAATTTTTACACTTATTTTTGATAGTTTAAGTTTCCTATAGGCTTAGGAACTCTCCAAGGACATTGTTGGTGCAATGGTCAATGAAGAGTAAGCCTTTAGGGGGAGATTATCCATCGAGGGATGATGGATGAGTATTCCTCAAAGGGGGAGACATGAAGGATTTGTAAACCCTCATTGTGCTCACCAAAGGGGAAAATTAGAGAAGTGAGGATTGCCTCTCATTTAGTGATATGAGACGTATCACTATGAAGAGTGAAGGCATCCTAGATGTTTTAGACCAAGGGGAAGAATATAAGATATCATTAGGATATGAGACATGGATACCCTTGGTAGTCTTTTTGATGTATGCCAAAGGGGGAGAAGTGAGGTTTAAGTTAGGTAAACCTTCACTATGCTTTGGTATTGGAAGTGTTTAAGTTTAGGTTATTGTTAGTCAAACTTAAAGGTATTGTCAAACATCAAAAAGGGGGAGATTATTGATGCAATCTGCCCAGGTCATGATTGACCAAACTCGAGTTTGACTCGAGTAGTATTTTGATGTTTGACAATATAATTATCATGGGAGTCCAAGATGTTGAAGGATCGTGGCCAAGCTAGAAGGGGGATGAATAGCCCAATTCGTAGATGGAGATCATTCACTTCTTAATCATCTACAAATACTATTATCACAACGAAAATATAATGCTAAACAAGACAATTAAGACAAAACAAGATAAGAAAAGAAAACAAACGCTAACAACATTGTGTAACGTGGTTCACGACCCTTGGCGCTAATCCACAGACGATTCGTTCACGAGAATCACCCCTCAACCAACTCCACTAGTCTCTTCTTTAGCCCAAGCAAAGTGGAGGTAAACCTTCTTACACAAATCACTCCCTCTTATAATATAATTGAAATAAGAACAAGAAGAGGAGTGGAAAACCATGTAGAGCACATAGGATTATGAATGGGAGTTGAACATTAACCTCCTAATAGCCCCAACCCTTCATTTTATAGAGAAGAAAGGTTTCTTCCCGTTGGACAGGCGACAGTCGACTGATGTATGCATCAGTCGACTACTGGTCATTCTAACAACTTCTAACCTGACTGAATCGTGGTTGTCACATCTAATGGCTCTTCCATCAGTTGACTAACCATCCTATCAGTCGACTGATCGAGCCATTAGTCAAGTGATCTAGGCAATCAGTCAACTTTCAAACCTTCTGTGCCCACGACCACCTTGATCAGTGGACTATCATCCCTTGGCAGTCGACTGATGGTGTAGCAGTCGATTGTCAAACCCTAGTAGTCGACTGCTGGGTCAGAAACCAAACAATCGAACATCGATCGAGCACCAGTCGAGTGTCATCGACCCAGAGCAGTCGACTGCTATCTATAGCAGTCGACTGGTGTCGGGTAAAACGTTAAACAAACCATTTATTTAAGCATCTGACTTAACCAAACGTCGAGTAAACCTTAAACCTAAGTTTGAGCATCCAATTCTTGACTTATCCATTTGTCCAAGTTCACCTATGACCTACCGTTACAATCGCTCAATCTCTCATCTCCCTTGGAGTCCCTCACCGAAGCTCTCTTCGTCCAGTCACGTACCTCGGATGCACCAAGCGCACGGCTTCACAATGTCATCCTTCGTGTCTCGCCCTAAAGTCTGCTTCCTTTGGCTTCACTCCAATTCTCCTCGTCTGGTGGTCCCTCAGATGCACCAAGCGCACGACTTTCGCAATGTCATTCTTCACCGACTCAAGGACTCGAGCCATGAGATGGTGAACCCACCAATGTTAACATCAAGCTAACCATGTGTGATTTACTAAGTCTTGCACAACTTAAACACACATATCAAATTACATAAACAACCTAACTTAAACTTTTTGTCACACACACATCAAAACCACATCATACATGGGTTGATTGCCCTAACAATCTCCCCCTTTTTGATGTGTGGCAATCCATTTAAGTTAGGTCTAGGTAAAACATTAACAAAAACACATAAGGAAGGAAAGCATGTAAACATAATTAGTATCAAAACACTCCTCCTTAATACATGCAACTCCCCCTTAACACATGCTAATTGTCCCCCTAGCATGATTAACTTAAACTCTACAATTTCTCCCCCTTTGACACCATAAAAAATAATACACATATGTCATATAACATGGCATCAATGTTTAAAGGAAGAAAAAAAAAATACCAAAACATGCCTGAAAACCTAGAAATCAGGCTGCTATGCTCGTGCACAGTTCCATCAATCGACTGGTTCAAATTACCAGTCAACTGGCACCTGTAATTCAACCTTTTCTGATTTTCGAACCCAAGTTCAGAAATGCATTAAAAATTCCAAAAATTTTGAAAAATCATGAAATTTGGGGAACATATTTCTTATGAGTCCCTATATCGGTGAAAAATAATTTTTCATGAAAATTCATTTTATTTTTGAAAATTAGGCAAAAACTCAAAAGTTGTAAAATGTCTCAATTTTGTATCAACTTTAAGACCTAGTTTTGCCTTGGAATGTTTCAAATCATGAACTCTTAGTTTTCAAAACATGAAATGGTTTTAAATCATTTAAAATATCCAACTATGATCTATGGGCAATATGTCGATTGATTAAACATTTGCTTTTCTCATAGTTGGTCTATGATTACTCTATCATGATACTTATAATGACTCATCAAAAATGTCATAAGCATAAGTGAGTCATTTGTATCATCCTGACATCTCACCCATGCTATGTTTTCAATCAAGTTAGCCTTATGGTGAATGTGAGATGTGACTAAAGGTAATTATACTTAACCATCAATTTTCATGCAATTTCTATCAAGGTTAAGTATCAACCACAACAACCAACATGATCATATCACAAACATTATCATAATTGCATATCATGATCATAAATAAAGTATTATCACTTCATCCACCATGCTTATAAGTCAACTACCCACATCATCATAAGTCAACCATTTAACAAGATATGAAATAAAATCAAGTGTGGTTGACTATCCTAGATTTCTCTAACCTCTAAGGATGGACTTGGGAACCCAATATAAATTCTTTCCAATATGGTTCACCAAGTACTCCTTAGGGATTCATTTCCTAGCTACCATTGTTGTTTTTGATTGCCCTCTAGCTATTAAACAATGGTAAGCCTTTTCATTTTTGCTTACCTTATATCCTAGGTCTTTCTTGTTAAAACTAGCTCTTTGGCTCCCAATGATCATATTTAGGGTGTTGAAGCCAATAGTGAATTTCTATAGAGCCTTAGTGAGGAAATTTACCTTTTCCCTTAAAGCCTTATTTTCTTCAACACATGCATTATTTAAACTAGAAGAAGAAGCATTATCATTTAAACATGCATTTTCAAGCTTTTCTTCTAGATCCTTAATTTCATTTTGTATGCATTTGTTTTTCTTTTTAGCTCTAAATAAGTCCTTAGTTAAGCTAGTAATCATGGAAATAATCTTTTTGGGAGGAAGATTTGTTACCTCACTTACCCAATCTCCTTGTTCCGAATCCGATGAGGATGATGCTCCCCCTACACTTGAGCTCTCATCCTCACTTGTGCTTGCTTCTTCTCTTTCGGAGTCCAAGTCTTCTATCGCCATAAGTGCAAGGCTTGTGAATGCTTCTTCTTCCTCCGATGAGGATGGATCATCCCTTGTGGCCTTCAAGTTTTGCATCTTCCCCTTTCCTTTTTCCTTGGATTTCTTTTCTTCATCCTTCTTCTTGCTTTCCTTCTTCTTGTCTTCTTTCTTTCTCCTTTCTTCCTTGCTTTTGTTCAAGAGAGGATAATCATCTCTCATGTGTCCCTCTCATTGGCAATTGTAGCATATGATTTTTCTTCTCAGCCTTCTCCTATCATGAGACTTGTTAAATTTAAAATTCTTTAAAGAACGTCTCACCTTCCTTACCATGTATGCTTCCTCATTGCTATTCATTGATGAGGGGGATTCTTCATCCGATGAGGAAGGTGGAGTCTTCTTCTTCTTCTTCCCTTTGTCGGCTACTAGTGCTAATCCCCTTGATGGCTTGATTGGATCTTCTACTATACCTTCAAGCCTAGTTTCATGCAATTTCATAGTGGAGAAAAATTCTTCTAGAGTACTTACCTCTAGATTCTTGGAGATGTAGAACGAATCCACCATAGAACTCCATTTGGATGAGTGGGGAATGCATCTATTGCCTTCATTACCATGCCCCAGTTTGAAAGCTTCTCTCTTAAACTTGTTAAACCAGTGATTATTTCCTTAAACCTAGAATGCAAGGAAAGTACCTTTTCTCCTTTTTCTAGCTTGATGTTGCTTAATTGCGATCGGAGAAGGTCCCATCTTGCAAGCTTTGCCTTGGAGGTGCCTTCATGGAGCTCTACAAGCTTTTCCCACATTTCCTTGGCACTAGAGCACTCTCCAATTTGATTGACTTCTTGTTGAGGGAGCACGTTGTATAGGTGATGCTTGGCCTTTGAATTTGCAAGGTGCTCCTCTCTTTGCTTCTTGGTCCACCTTGACTTTTCGATTGGCTTCCCTTCTTCATCCCTAGGTATATCGAAAACAGTTTCCATAATAACCATAAAATCAAAATCCATTTCGAAAAATACCTCCATTCACTTTTTCCAACAAGCAAATTTCCCTTTGAATTTAGGCGGATGAATGTTGGAGCCGGCCATTGTCGTTGATTGTTGCGGCAGTGAGTCCGGCGATAATCTCCTTGATCTGATACTATTTGTTGGAGGATCGTGACCTGGCTAGAAGGGGGGATGAATAGCCCAATTCGTAGATGGAGATCGTTCACTTCTTAATGGTCTACAAATACTATTAGCACAGCAGAAATATAATGCTAAACAAGACAATTAAAACAAAGCAAGATAAGCAAAGAAAACAAACGCTAACAAGATTGTGTAACATGGTTCACGATCCTTGCCGCTAATCCACGGACGATTCATTTAGGTGAATCACCCCTCAACCAACTCCACTAGTTTCTCCTTTATCCCAAGCAAGGTGGAGGTAAACCTCCTTACACAAATCACTCCCTCTTACAATATAATTGAAATAAGAACAAGAAGAGGAGTGGAAAACCATGTAGAGCACTTAGGAGTATGAATGGGAGTTGAGCATTAACCTCTCAATAGCCCCCAACCCTTCTTTTTATAGAGAAGAAGGGTTTCTTCCTATCATAGCGATACGACCGATGCATGCATCACCGACGCTGGTCGTTTCTAACGGCCGACCCAATCAATCGCGTCATCACATCCAATGGCTCTCTATCACCGATCAAGACAAGCCATCAGTCGAGTGATCTAGGCAATCAATCGACTTTCAAACCTTCTGTGCTCGCGACCACCTTGATCAGTCGACTGATATGCAACAGTCGAGTGTCAAACCCTAGCAGTCAACTACTGGGCCAGAAATCAAACAGTCGAACACCGGTCAAGCACCAATCGAGTGCCATCGACCCAAAGCAATTGATTGCTATCTATAGCAGTCGACTAGTGTCGGGTAAAACCTCAAACAAACCATTTATTTGAGCATCCGACTTAACCAAATGTCGGGTAAACCTCAAACCTAAGTTTGAGCATCTGACTCTTGACTTATCCATTCGGCCAAGTTCACCTATGAGCTACCGTTACAATCGCTCAATCTCTCATCTCTCTTGGAGTCCCTCACCGAAGCTCTCTTCGTCCTGCCACATCCCTTCAAATGCACCAAGTGCACGACTTCACAATGTTATCCTTCGCATCTCGTCCTGAAGTCTACTTCCTTTGGCTTCACTCCAATGATCCTCATCTGGCGGTCCTTCAGATGCACCAAGCGCACGACTTCCGCAATGCCATCCTTCACTGACTCAAGGACTCGAGCCATGAGATGGTGAATCCACCAATGCTAACATTAAGCTAACCATGTGTGATTTACTAAGTCTTGCACAACTTAAACACACATATCAAATCACATAAATAACCTAACTTAAATCCTTTGCCACACACACATCAAAACCACATCATACATGGGTTGATTGCCCTAACACAAGAATGGTCTTGGAATTTGAGAAGTCCAAGTCATGGGGACTTGGAAATGGTAAAGTCCAAGTCATGGGCACTTGGCAATGGAAAGTCCAAGTTTGGATACTTAGCATAGAAAGTCCAAGTCTTGGGTATTTGGCATGAAAAGTCCAAGTATGAGTCTTGGCAATGGTAAAGTCCAAGTCATGGGAACTTGACAATTGGAAAGTCCAAGCATGGGTCTTGGAAATGGAAAGTCCATGTCATGGATACTTGGCAAGAAAAGTCCAAAGGTATAGTCTTGGCAGTATAAGTCTAAGTGTGTACTCTTAGCGACGTAAAATCCAAGTGAACTTTGATGGTGAAAGTTCAAGTATGGATGCTTGACAATTGGAAAGTCCAAGGGTGTGATATTGGCAGCGTAAAGTCCAAGTATGTAGTCTTGGCATCATAAGTCCAATGTTTGTCAGTGTAAAGTCTAAGCATGGAGTCTTGGCAATATAAGTCAAAATGTACCTTGGAAAAGGACCCGATTAGAATGACAATAGTCGATGGAAGCACCTAAATGTTGGTGCAGGGGCACCAGATAATCGAACCTATGTTTTGATTATGCTAAAGACACAAAGTTAAGCTTATATCATTATCTCATGAGCTTAATTAAGTGTGTAGGGATGTTAAGCTAAGCTGAAGTTTGATGACACCCGGAGGTTCTCGTGTTGAGAAATCATGGTGGTCGGGCAACACCGAGAGGACTTCGGAGGGAGCCGAAGAAATCAGGTGGAGACCGGATGCAAAGCTACAAAGGTAACACTTAAGGTAAGCTCGTGTGTGCGAGAGAATGTAAGGTCGAGTCCTCCATATGGGGACATCCTTAGGCGATGATCTGACCAAGACTTCTCATGGAAGGTCTAAGTTAAGATTGGACGATAAGTGGCCGTCAAAATCACTTATATTACTTGCATTTTCGAGCTAACTTTCCATTGCAGTTGGAAACCATAGAAACAGTCGATTAATGGCTTGTATCAGTCGACTGCTGCCTCCATCAGTCGACATCTAGGGTTGAGCAGTCGACTGATGTTCAAATTCTAGCCTCGAGGAGAGTCAAACCTCATCCCCTTATCTTAGGGTGAGGTGGCCTTTGGTGATAAGGATTAAGCTCAATGTTTAAAGTTCTCAAAGGCTATAAAAGGAGTGTTCTTCACCATTTTAATCATCTTAAAGCTTCCAAAGTGCTCTCACAATGCCACTCTTCTACGACGATCCTATGACAACGAAGTGCTACCGCAACACCGATGATAAGAGTTTGAACCCTACTTCATTAGTCATCGGTATAAGTTTATTCTAAATCATCACTTTCAATTTTTGTATTTACTTCTTTCTCGGAGCTTTTCATCGTAACGAGGAGAGAGGAAGTGTCCCTCTGCCTCGATCTTTTCCATTTTTGTATCTGTTGTCTCCTACCTCCAATGAGGAGGAGATTGTTTTAGTGAATTGCCCTCTGTGTGCGATCTCGGATCACTAGGGCCTTGGACTAGCAACTGGTAGGCTATGAACTAAGTAAAAACAAACTCGTACCATTTTATTTTCGCTGTGGATTTCTCTTTTACTTGTTTTATACTCAACGAACGAAAAGTTTTCACATGCGTTATTCACCCCCCCCCCCTCTAGCGCTCATTTTGATCCAACACTGAAGGCTAGCACGAAGGATGAACGAGTCGTAGAGGACTCAGAGGGATCCAAAAAGTGTGAGGATGATGGAGGTGGATAGAATACTTAGGTCTAGGCTATGAGTGTGTATCAAGTATGAGGTGATCATACTTGGGTTAAACCTCATGTTTGAGATTTACCAGTTGATTGGGATTATAGACCAGTCGACTGGCTGAGTGTTTGACACTCAAAATCCTAGTTGGCTCACATTAGTCGATCGATTATGTTCCACGATCGGGTCGTAGTCGATCGAGGTTAGATCGCCGATCTGTGGCTCGTAGTCGATCGTTAGGGTTGAATAGTCGATCGTCCATGAGTCGCATCACTAGGGTTGAGTAGTCGACTAGTCCATAGTAGTCGACTTCTAGGGTAGAGCATTCGATCGGAATTAAGTGGCCAGGGCATAGAATGTTGAGCAATAGACTGCTTGCCCATGGTAGTTGACTGGTGACAATGGCAGTCGACTTCTAGTTCAGGGTAGTCGACTGATGGGCAACTTTTTGACGTGGATTAAGCCGATGTGAAGCAATGACTAAGTGACCAATCAACTGATAAGTAAGAGCAGTCTATTGGAAGGTGAAAATTAGTCAAAGTTGTAGCTTTATAAGGAGCTCGAGAGGGAGGAGATGGATGTCAATTCTTTAGGAATTTGAAGGGGAATAGTTGCTACTTTATATACCTTCAAATTCATTCAAAGCAACCAAACAATAAAGTGATATAAAGTTCATCTTTGTAAAGTATTTTTGCATTTGTATTCATTCTTTGCTTGTTGTTGTCGCTTCTTATTGTTGTAAGATATTTGTACGAGGTTTCTCCACCTCCAGTGTCATATCGAGAAGGAGAGATTTTTTAGTGGTGGTGTGCATTACTAGAGCTCACTATTGAGCTCACCCCGTGAAGTAGGAACCTTAGTTCTAAACCACATTAAATCTTTGTGTATTGTTTGTGTGCTTGTTTTGTATTTATTTTTATTGTATTTCTATATTTCGCTGTGCATACTAATGATTGTAGATGGGCATGCATCAAATGAGAGTGAAATTAGCGAATTGCTATTCACCCCCCCCCCCTCTAGCAAACATATCGGTCCCTACAGTCTACGACAATGAAAGGTACGAAGCTCCTTTTTGGCACTTTCGCGTCCGACTCCTCAGAAGATGACTCATCCCAAGTTACTTTGAGTGCCTTCTTCTTCTTTTCCTTTTTAGGATTCTCTTTTTTATTTTAAGTTTGCACACTCCGACTTGTAGTGGCTCTTCCCGTAGCATTCATAGCACATCACTTTCGATCTAGGTCTTGGCTTGTTCTCGACCACCTTCTTGGCATCTCTCTTAGTGAACCTCTTCTTCCGATTGAACATTTTCCGGACCATGTTTACCATCTCTTCCTTTCCGTTTAGGTCTGATTCTGACTCATCTTCGAACTCACTCTTGGTTTTCTTTTCCTTTCTAGTCGAACCTGCCACCAAAACTATACCAATCTCGGTTTGACCCAAGTTAGCTTGTCGTGTAGTTCAAGTTCACAAAATAATTTGTCTAATCTAATTAAGGAAAGATCCCGGGAGACCTTATAGGGATCGATGATGGATGTCCATAAGGCGTTCTGAGGAAATGTCTTAAGGGTGTACCTAATTATATCCCTATTTTCAATTTGATTCCCTATTAGGTGGAGTCCATTTAATGTCTTTTATCCTAGTGTGAAGTTGACTTGCATTTTCATTTTCCAAAATTTTACAATTAAATAATTTATTAAGAAGAATGTCTCTTATAGCTATCCTAATGTCTTTAGTGCTTTCGTGTAATTCTACTAATTTATCCCAAAGTCCCTTAGAGAATTCAAAGGGTCCAACTCTATTGAGATCTTCTTTGGTTAGTCCGCATTGTAAGTGTTGGATCGAAAGTGTCGCTAGAGGGGGGGGGTGAATAGCGATACGATGTCGTTAAAAAACTTTTGCAATAAGTAAAAAGCAAGTAGAGAGTGCACAGCGGAAATATAAAGTAGACAAGATATTTTTACGTGGTTCACAATCTTTCGATTGCTAATCCACGGCCCTAGTGATCCTTGATCACGTACGGAGGGCAATTCACTAAAACCACTCCTCTTCGTTGGAAGTAGGAGCAACGATTACAAAAAGAAATCAAGGCAAAGGGACACTCCCCCTTTCCTTGTTATGATTAAAGCACAAAGACAATTTAAAGAAGTAGAACTTAAATAAATATACCGACAACTCTTATAAGTAGAAGATGTAGCTTTCGTTGTCGGCGGCACTTCGTCGTAGCAAATGTGAGTAGTAGTAGCGGCGTTACGACGGCGTGTTGAGAGCTCTTGAATTCTTGTTATTTGCTTGGCTTGAACATGTCTATTTATGGATATTGATCTATGAATTTAGACATAGGTAGTGTCCAAGGTGAGGTTCTTATCCCCCAAGACTTGTTCATCCACATCCTTTGCGCCAACTCAAGGATGAGGTGTTTCATCCAACCACCTTGTGCCACCTCCAACCTCCTTGTGAGCCAACTCAAGGATGAGGTGTTTCATCCAACCACCTTGTGCCACCTCCAACCTCCTTGGGCGCCAACTTGAGGATGAGGTGTTTCATCCAACCACCTTGTGCCACCTCCAACCTCCTTGGGCGCCAACTTGTTGGAGCCATTCAACTTGTGCCACATCATGGGAGACAACCATCTTGTGCCAACTCACCTTATTTTGGGCGTCCACCACAAGGAAGCTTGGTGATGGTTTGGATGTCCACCTTGATGCCACATCACCCTTTGTACCAAAACACGAGTCAAGTCCAAATTCACCCCCTTGAAATTCGAGCTCTTCTCGAGGCCGAACTTGACTAGCAGCTTGATAGTCAAAGGGTTTTGACCGCAGATACAAGTTAGCTTAAAATATAAAGTTCGATGGTTCTAACCATCCGATCTCGACCTAGACCTTCCATTGGAGGTATTGGGTCGGATCTACGCTTAACGACCTTGCTTCGCTTTCACACGAGCTTACCTTGTAGCCTCGCTTCCGGTCTTCACCCGAGTACCTCGGCTTCCTCCGAAGTCCCTCTGGCGTTGCCCGACCACCTCGGTTCCCACCGGGTGTCGCAGACCTTCCGCTCAACTTTAGCATTTCTGCACACTTAATTGAGCTCGTAAGATAACAAATATACCCTTAACTATTGAGCCTTTTGCCATAATCAAAATACCGGTTCGACTTTGGTGCCCACTGCACCAACAATCTCCCCCTTTGATTCATGGCAAACCCAAAAAGTTAAGGAAAAATTAAGCATAACAAGAAGCTAGCATAATGATTAAGCATGAATGAGCTAGCATAAAGATTAAATATGAATGAGCTAGCATAATGATTAAGCATGAATGAGCTAGCATAAAGATTAAATATGAATGAGCTAGCATAAAGATTAAATATGAATGAGCTAGCATAAAGATTAAGCATGAGTGAGAAATATTATTGTTTCAAGTTCTCCCCTTTGAGGTAACCTCCCCCTTGACCGAAGGTGAGTTCTTGAAAAATAATTTTTACTTCCCCTTAATAGTTGCTTAAGTAAACGGAATTACTTAATATAAAAGGTAATAATTTTGTTTACTTTCTTCCTTACTTTTGTGACTTTCTCCCCCTTTTGCCTTAACTCAAAAAGTTTGTAAATATATTTTAGGGTTTGTAAGTCCAAGCAAGTTCCCAATATAAATATATATTTTTTTTTTAAATAATAATAAGCTTGAAAATATGTTCATCTAAAATGTACAACTCCGGTTGGACTTGATTGATATAGAATGATCAATAAGTCTTGAAGGAGTTGATTAATTTTAAATAATTATACTCCATGGTTCATGTCGATGCCTTTGAATCTACATCTGGAACCAGGAGTAAGGTCCTAACATCTCACGCCCGTCTACGTGGCTAAGTACACAAACACATTAGTCCTATGTGTTGTGAGATGTGTTGGCTCCTTAAATCTATAGGTATATGATTTCTAAGGTAAGACTTAGGCTAATTTCATAAAAAGAAGCAAAAATAGAGTACATATATAGAAAAATTTAAATCCTACTCTATTACGCACATACCTAACTTTCGTCTTAATAAACTAAATTAACTTCGGGTAGTGGTTTGGTGAAGATGTCCGCTAGGTTTGATTTGGACTCAACATACTCTAGTTGTATAGTTCCATTAGTTACATGTTCCCTAATGAAGTGGTGTTTAACTTCTATATGTTTTGTCCTAGAATGACATATTGGATTTTTAGTTTAGTTAATTGAACTAATGTTATCTATGTAGGTTTTAATGTTGTTAAAGATTAAGCTAAAGTCTTGGAGAGTGTGCTTCATCCACAGAGCCGAGAGACACACTCACCCATCGCAACGATTCGGCTTCGGTGGTAGATAAGGCAACGCAATGCCGCTCCATCGCACTAACTTACTAGACTGAGGATTTGACAACAACCACTGTGCTCTTTCTATCGAGTTTACTACCGCATAGTCGAGTCGGAGTAGCCGATTAGATTAAACTCGGTAGATCTAGGGTACCAAATACCTACGCTTAGCGTGCCCTTTAGATATCTAAGGATACGCTTGACTAGGGTTAGGTGAGACTCCTTGGCACAGTTTTGTAACCTTGCGCATCATACTTACCGCAATAAAATGCCTGGTCGGCTCATGTTAAGTATATAGGAGACTTCCTATTGCGCTCCTATAGTATTTTAGGTCAACGGGTTTTCCTTCTACATCTTCGTTTATATTAACATTAGTTGCCATAGGTGTATTGATTATTTTAGCATCTTGCATTCCAAATCGATTTATTAAGTCCTTAGTACATTTTTGTTGATGTAAATATATTCCATCTTTAGTTTGTTTAATTTGTAAACCTAAGAAGAAACTTAACTCTCCTACTAAATTCATTTCAAATTCACTTTCCATAAGTGAGATGAATTCGTTTAGCAGGATCGAGTTGGTAGTTCCAAAAATTATATCATCTACATAGATTTGGGCTATAAAGATTTCTTTTCCTACGGTTTTAACGAATAAGGTTGGGTCGACTAAACCTTGGTTGAATCCTTTGGACTTAAGATAGATCGAAAGCCTTTCGTACCAAGCTCTTGGGGCTTGTTTGAGTCCATATAGGGCTTTCTTAAGTCTAAGGACATGGTCAGGTTTATCTAGATTTTCGAATCCGGGAGGTTGACTGACGTAAACTTCTTCCTTAATGTATCCATTCAAAAATGCTGACTTGACATCCATTTGAAACAATTTAAAACCTCGATGTGCAGCATATGCTAACAACATTCGGATGGACTCTAGTCTGGCTACGGGGGCATAGGTCTCATCGTAATCTAAACCTTCGACTTGACTAAACCCTTTTGCGACTAACCTAGTTTTATTTCTAACTACTTCACCTTTATCATCAAGTTTATTTCGAAATACCCACCTTGTTCCAATAATTGATTTTTCTTTAGGTGGTGGTACTAATTCCCAGACTTCATTTCTAGTGAATTGAGCTAGCTCTTCTTGCATAGCAATAATCCAATGGATCAAGAAGTGCTTGTTCAATAGTTTTGGGTTCGATTTTGGAAATTAACGAGATTTGACTAAGGTTTCGATATGAAGCTCTAGTTCGAACCCCTAATTTTGGATCACCTATAACTTGATTGATAGGATGATTTGTTTGAGTCTTATTGTGACTCGGGTTAGGGTCATCTATCACTTGGTCGATAGGATGACTTGGGTGAGTTCTAGTTTGACTTGGGTTAGAGTCATCTATCACTTGGTCGATAGGATGACTTGGGTTAGACGAGATTCAAGTTCAAGATCGTCGGGTTCGCTATAAGTTGATTTGCTAGTTGGTTTTGTTAAGGATTGAACGGGTTCGTGTCCTTCGTCGAAAACTATATTAATGGTTTCTTCGACTCTAAGAGTGTCGTGATTGTATACCCTATAAGCTCCATGGGTGGTTGAGTATCCTAGAAAGGTTCCAAAGAGAGGTTTTGGATTTGAATTTCCCTAGGTAATCCTTAGTGTTTAAGATATGTACCTTGCATCCAAATACCCTAAAGTACTTGATGTTCGGTATTTTATCGTGATAAATCTCAGACGAGGTCTTTTGGTGCCTCTTTACCATAAGGATCCTATTTTGGACATAGCAAGTCAGATTAATCCGCCTCGCTAAAATCTATCGAGTAGGTTATACTGCTAACATTGTCCTAGCGGCTTCTTGTAGGGTTCTATTTTTCCGCTCGACTAACCCATTTTGTTGTGGGGTTCTAGGACATGAAAACTCATGGTGGTATCCGCTTAGGTTACGTAAATCAGAACTCGTGGTTTTCGAATTCACCACCATGATCGCTTCTAAGTCTTTTTAATCTTAAGGTTCTTTTGATTTTCGATTAACCTACAAAGATTGATTAGTTGGTCTAGGTATCATTTTTATGTTTGATAAACCTAACCCAAGTAAATCTAGAATAGTCGCCAATTATGACTACAAAATTGACTACCATTGAGTGACTTAGCTCCATGTGAATCAAATAGATCCATGTGTAGGAGCTCAAGAACACTTTTGGTCTGCTCTGATTAGTTAATTGATGTTGTGTCCTAGATTGTTTACCTTGTTGACAAGCATTACATATTTTATTATCCAAGTTGTTTAGTTTAGGCAAACCTATAACCAAGCCACTCGACTCATCTTGTGGACGAGTCTTAAAAGTGAGTGTCCGAGTCTTCGTGCCATAACCAAGATTCCTCTTCTGTGTCATAAGACACTTGGTTGAGGAGTTGGGTAAATTTATTGTGTAGATGTTGCTACTCCTAGTTCCTTTAAGTATTATTTTAGATGTTGCATTTATTTTGATTACGATTCATTTTCTAGAAATATGACCTTATAATTGTTATCACACAATTGGCTTACACTAAGTAAATTATATTGAAAGTTTTCTACTAATAAGACATTTTGAATTGTAAAGTTAGAGTTGAGCTCAATATCACCCGATCCGATGATTTTGAGCTTGCTGCTATTTCAAGGCTACCGATCCTTGTCGCTTGAATCGTGAACTTCAAAATTTGAGTTGATCCTGGCCATGTGTCGAGTAACCATCGTCCCAACATCCATTGATCCTACACATAAGGTAGTTGGATCGGATATTGGAATTACTAAAGGGTTGTTTGTAAGTTTTTAAACCTAAATCATCTCACCAATATCTACATGATCAAAACATGTTATTCCTATGTGTTATTGTGAGATGACTATCAATTTTACTTGATTAATTTTAATGAATTTAAATTAACCAACATTAGGTTAGATTCGGATTTAGTCTAAGCTCATCAAGTAATCTTTTCAAGAGATTAGCTTCCAGGTCGTGGCGAGGCACAGAGGCCTACTTTGATCGGAACAACGACCACTACCTTAGACAAAGCTAATTTCAAGAAATTGATAACTCGACTTACTTGAGACTACGCCTTGGTCTAACTAGTTATTTTGAAAAGAGGCTCCCGAGGCTCAATCTTTCGTAGGATTTTAGTTGGTTTATTTTTGAAAAGAGGCTCCCGAGGCTCAATCTTTTCGCAGGATTTTAGTTGGTTATGAGTCCTATCTAACCATTCTAAAAATAAAGGAAAAACTAAGCATGCAATTTCTAAGACTTAACAAAAATACATTTTGTATTGGCTCCCCCTGGACCATTGAATCGAGTGGGTATATTCACATAGTGAATTTGGTCCTTGGGAACCCAATACATGTTAGATCCTAAAGTTGAAATCAAAGTGGTCTTAGGGACCCATGCTTGGACATTTTTCTTATGTTGGTTTACTATAGACATATATGACTTATTGGTTGTATTTGAGTTAAACCCGAGTCCGCCTTGTTGTACACGGCCCTTTGTGATCCAAGTAAGAGGTCAAGTCCCTTGATCCCAAAGTGAACCTTTCCAACGCAGCCTAAGGTCTTCGACTTGTGTTTTCAAAAGCAGTTCTCAACTTCAAGCTTTTCAACTTGAGTTGAGTCCTCCTCTTGAATACGAGTAGTCGAAGAGGTTAGGAGACCTCATGTTTGAGAAGGTTAACCTCCTCAATTAGGGTCTCGACCTTGACTCGACTTAGCTAGTTTCTTATTTAAAAATTTAATTGCACCATACAAAGTATTAAGTAACGACCGACTTACCCTTAATGATTCTTTTGAACCGGATACGGATCCGTGGCTTGTCTTGAATGGAAGCTCATCATCGGATTCGACTCGACTCTTCTTCGGTTTCGAGTCGTGCTCTCGTCGGCTTGGCCATTAGAGCTTGATATCGCCTTCTTCCTCCGACAACTCCTCCCAAGTAGCGCTTAGCGCTTGGTCTTTGATGCGTATTCTTTAGCTTTGGGCACTCGGACTTGATGTGACCGAACTCGCTGCACTCATAGCATCTAAAATTAGAAGTATTTGAATTAGGTTTAGGCTTACCTTGAGTTGTTGGTCGCTTTCGCCTCTGATCATCTTCCAACTAGATTGACTAGTTCGGATTCTATTTCGAGTCTACTTCCGATTCGACTCGCCTTCTTCCTTCGGGGTGGCTTGCTTTGGCGGGCTTCTTCTTCTTGGAACTCGCAACTAACGCAATACTCTTTCTCACCGACCACGTTAGTTTGCTCATGTAATTCAAGTTCAAAACAATTCGCCTAACCTAATTTTAGAAAGGTTCTTGGAGACCTTGTAGGCATCGACCATGGATGCCCACAAGGTGGTCCTAGGAAACGAGTTAAGAGAATACCGATAAGGTCGCGATTCTCGACCTTTGTCCGATGGCATGGAGTTGGTTGACGGCGTCTTGGATACGAGCATGTAGTTGAGTTGCGGTCTCGCTTTCCTGCATTTTCAAGTTATACAATTTATTTAAAAGTAAATCTCTTTACATACCTTCGTGTCGCTGCCTTCGTAGTTCCACTAGCTTGGTCCATAAGTCCTTTGCACTAATGAAGGGGCCGACGCGGTTGAGCTCTTCCTTGACAACCCACATTGCAAGATTTGAGTTGTTGGCATCGGCTTCTACTTGTTTTTTTCATGGAATTTGACCCATTGATCGTAACTCCAAAGATTCACCATCTTCATTAATAGGAAGTGTGAAACCGTTTGATTACGATCCACATCTCGATTTGGGTTTTAAGAAAGCATTCCATCCGACCCTTCCAATAACGAAAGTCATTACCGTTGTAAAACGGGCTCAAGTCGGTGCTAAAACCCTTCGAGATGGGCCATTTAAAAACAAGAAGAAGAACGATTTAAAAGAATCTTGCAAAACACACACGAAGAATATTCCAAGACTTTCGCCTTGGATTAGTAGGGAAGTAAAAAGATATATAAAATGTAACTTGCAAAAAGAAATAAACAATCAAATGCGAATGTCGCAAGTTCCGAGGACAACCTTACTCGATCTAACCCAAGGACAACCTTATCCGATCCTAAAGCCTCTAATGCAATTCTATATGTAGGAGAAGATAAGCAAGTGAAATAATTATAAAAACAGAAATAAATAAATAAAAATCTGTAAAAAAAGAAAACAAAGCTAGATTGGTGGTTTCACAATCTTAGCGCCTCTCGATACCAATTGTTGGATCGAAAGTGTCGCCAGAGGGGGTGAATAGCGTATACTGTCGTTAAAAACTTTTGCAATAAGTAAAAAGCAAGTAGAGAGTGCACAATGAAATATAAAGTAGACAAGATATTTTTACGTGGTTCACAATCTTCGATTGCTAATCCACCCTAGTGATCCTTGATCACGACGGAGGGCAATTCACTAAAACCACTCCTCTTCGCTGGAAGTAGAGCAACGACGATAAAAAGAAATCAAGGCAAAGGACACTCCCCTTTCCTTGTTACGATTAAAGCACAAAGACAATTTAAAGAAGTAGAACTTAAATAAATATACCGACAACTCTTATAAGTAGAAGATGTAGCTTTAGTTGTCGGCGCACTTCGTCGTAGCAAATGTGAGTAGTAGTAGCGGGCGTTCTGGCGTGTTGAGAGCTCTTGAATTCTTGTTATTTGCTTGGCTTGAACATGTCTATTTATGGATATTGATCTATGAATTTAGACATAGGTAGTGTCCAAGGTGAGGTTCTTATCCCCAAGACTTGTTCATCCACATCCTTCATAAACTCAAGGATGAGGTGTTTCATCCAACCACCTTGTGCCACCTCCAACCTCCTTGTGCGCCAACTCAAGGATGAGGTGTTTCATCCAACCACCTTGTGCCACCTCCAACCTCCTTGGGCGCCAACTTGAGGATGAGGTGTTTCATCCAACCACCTTGTGCCACCTCCAACCTCCTTGGGCGCCAACTTGTTGGAGCCATTCAACTTGTGCCACATCATGGGAGACAACCATCTTGTGCCAACTCACCTTATTTTGGGCGTCCACCACAAGGAAGCTTGGTGATGGTTTGGATGTCCACCTTGATGCCACATCACCCTTTGTACCAAAACACGAGTCAAGTCCAAATTCACCCCCTTGAAATTCGAGCTCTTCTCGAGGCTGGAACTTGACTAGCAGTTGACTGTAGTCAAAGGGTTTTGGACTGCAGTACAAGTTAGCTTAAAATATAAAGTACGATGGTTCTAACCATCTGATCTCGACCTAGACCTTCCATTGGAGGTATTGGGTCGGATCTACGCTTAACGACCTTGCTTCGCTTTCACACGAGCTTACCTTGTAGCCTCGCTTCCGGTCTTCACCTGAGTACCTCGGCTTCCTCCGAAGTCCCTCTGGCGTTGCCCGACCACCTCGGTTCCCACCGGGTGTCGCAGACCTTCCGCTCAACTTTAGCATTTCTGCACACTTAATTGAGCTCGTAAGATAACAAATATACCCTTAACTATTGAGCCTTTTGCCATAATCAAAATACCGGTTCGACTTTGGTGCCCACTGCACCAACAGTAAGGTGTTTGTAATCGAATTGAGCTCATTTTCTAATGTTTGTGGTCCATTTATTCAGATATAATAGCTCTCTTGAGTCATCTACTAGTGGAATGAACCCTTTGCTAATCGAAAACTAAACCTCGAGGTCGGCTTCCAATAGGAAAAGTCCTCTTCGTTAAAGAGAGGATGGCGAATAGTTCTATATCCCTCTAGGTGTGACATTTTCTTATTTAATAAGATTTACAAAATTTTTATTATTTTAAAAAATTCCTAAAGTTACAAAATTAAAGTAAGATTATACTAAGTACAAAAATTTAAACTAAGAAAAATAAAGCAAAATTAACAATTGTAAAGGAAACTTATCCTAGTGCAAAAATTAAAACTAATGTACAAATAATAAAAGAAAATTTTCTTATTTGCTCTCTTTGTTGGTTTCACCAAAATCGGAGTGCCCCCATGCTCTGATATCAATTGTAAGATCGAGAGTTTCCGAGAGAGAGGGATGAATCTCAGAAACTATAAAAATTTTCATTTTAAAGTTTGAAATCTATTTTTATCTTTTCACAATATAAGAGTTATTTGCAGTGGAAAATAAAAACAAATTAAAATGAATGCATAAGTTCTTTTTACTTGGTTCACAATCCGAGTCGGGTTACTACTCCAAGGCCTGTAGCTCTCTGAGAGCTACGTCGATGGGCAATCCAATAAAAGACTCTCTGATTCGAAAGTCTCAAACTCGGAGGGTGTTCGCTTTTTACAAAGAGTAAGGAAAAGATAACAAACTACCATTCCTTTATAAATATAAGCACACAAGCAAAAAACAATAATTAAAAGCTATATCGACACTTAAGGAAATGAAGTTGAGTTCGTAGTGTCGGGGTTGCGGTGTATCGACTCTTTTTGTAGATTACGAAAAATGGTGACAACACTTCGACGTATGAGGATTGTTTTACTCGGAGATAGACCTTCATTTCTTATATAGGTACTTTCCAGTCGGCTGGAACACCCTCCAGTTGACTCCAAATCAGTCCGTTAATTTAGTACTTCTAATTTCCAATCGATTAGACCTGGTTCAGTCAACTCTAGGTTGCATGGCTCTACTCCTGTGCAGTTCAAAAAATTACCTATCCCAGTCGACTGAACCTCCCCAGATGATTAAAATTCTTGCCATCTCAGTCACTAGATCTTTTGTTAATCACCAACCTGTGTTGCCAATTGGGTATCTAATCGACTGGACCATACCCAGTCGACTGGGTCTGAGTTGACTGGAAACATACCAATCGAATGGGTCTAAATCGACTAGGTCTGAGTTGACTGGCAACATCCCAGTCGACTGGGTCTGAGTCGACTGGAAACCTACAAACTAAGATTAGTCAGAACATACAGTATAATTTAAAATGTTAGTAGTAATACTGCCCGATCTTAACTTCTTAGTCCCACGTGGACTATCTGTCGGATCGACACTTACCTTGTCCCCCCTACAAAGGACTCTGTTAGAAATCGTTGGAATGGCTAGAGGAGGGGTGAATAGTGTGTGACCCGTACGTAGATGGAAATCATTCGCGTGCTTGTCTACAATTCGTGTTAGCGCAGCGGAAATAGAAATAATAAAAGCAATACACGAAATACAATCACACACGAACACGATGATATAACGTGGTTCGGAACCGTAACGGTTCCTACTCCACGGATCGGGCTCAAACGAGCCCTAGCGATGCCAAGCACACACCACTATCAAATAACTCCTTCTCGACACAAGTCGGAGGTGGATAAACCTCTTACAATAAGATTACAACAATAATCTAAATACAACAAGCAAATATAATTGGAAATACAACAAGAGAAGTAAAGAACACTTTACAAAAACTCTTTAGATCGCTTGCTTGTTGATCGCTTGAATCGTGGTTGAAGACCCTGATTTGCAGCAGCAAATCGCCTCAAAAACGTCCAAGAAATCGCTTGAATCTTCCTCCATCACGAGCTCCATATAAAAGTCTATCGGTCGATCGATCGGGACCATCGATCTGATGCCGTGAGACAACGGCTGATCCACGGATAAGTCCACGGAACCTTCATCGATCGTGATTGTGACCATCGATCGGTGATGGAGTCCTCACTCGACCGATCAGTCTCGACTCCGATTCGTGCCGCAAATACGAGCACCCGGTCGATCACACGATCAATCGATCGCTAGAGCCATCGATCATTGCCCACCTCGGCGATCATTTGCTAGACCATAACCCGCAATAAACCCTAGTTGACTCGGTCGGTCGGCCGCCACATGGCACCAGTCGACTGGCACACCTCAAACATGAGGTTTTAACTCAAGTATGGTTCCCCCATACTTGCTAGACCACCCTTAGCCTAGACCTAAGCCTTCTAGCCACCTCCATCAGCCTCACGCCTCTCGGATCCCTCCAAGTCATCCATGACTTGTTCATCCATCGCGCTAGCCATCAGGTGCTTCCGTCGGCTATGTCATGCTAACGGTGTCTACACCGCCAAGGCACATTGGACTTACGCCGCCAAGACTTCGCTTGGACTTTACGCCGCCAACCATTGGACTTATGCTGCCAAGACTACCGCTTGGACTTTACGCCGCCAACCAAACCCTTGGACTTCTCAAATGCCAAGCCTCAAGCTTGGACTTTCCCTTGCCAACCCATGTTGGACTTTTACATTTGCCAAGACCCATGCTTGGACTTTCCCTTGCCAACCCATGTTGGACTTTTACATTGCCAAGACCATGCTTGGACTTTCCCTTGCCAACCCATGTTGGACTTTTCATGCCAAGTACCCATGACTTGGACTTTACCTTGACAATTACATTGTCATATGTTTTTGTCGAAACATCAAAACACATCAAAACATTACTCGAGCCAAACTCGAGTCCTGGTCAATCGTGACCTGGGCCGATTGCACCAACAATCTCCCCCTTTTTGATGTTTGACAAAAACCAAACAAATAAAACCAAACAAATTATTGAGTTAGAACACTAACTCAAATCCCTTACCAATTATCCCAAATTGGTAATCTTAAGTGTTCTTCCCCAAACATTCTCCCCCTTTTTGACTAACATCAAAAAGGTCTTCTCTCCATGGAGGTCAATGTCTCATGTCCAAATGAGATCTTACACTCTCCCCCTTGGTCTAAAAATATCTAGGATGCCTACCATCTTCCTAGTGATAAGTCCCATATCACTCAAGAGAGGTAATCCTATTCACTCTCCCAATTTCCAAATTGGGTTTCTAAAAATCCATCAATTTCCCAAATTGATAACCTTCTCCCCTTCAAGGAGAAAAAACACATCCCTCATCCCAAGATGGATATCTCCCCCTAAAGGCTTGCTCCCTTTTGACCATTGCACCAACAATGTCCTTGGGAAGTCCCTAAGCCAATAGGAACTCTAAACCATCAAAATTAAGGTTAGAAATTCAATATTGAACTTTCCAGCACCTTAAAATTGATACAAACCCTAAACACCTCTCCTAATTCATATCCAATGGATTTTCACCCTTTATAATGCTTCCCAAAGTATATCCTAGGGTTAGGAGTGATTAGGGACCTTTACCATGGCTGAACACGGGCTAACCAAACTTAGTTTTCCCGAAATCAGCCTTGGCAGTCGACTCTGTCAGCTACCAGTCGACTGCCACACTCATCAGTCGACTGCCACTCAGGGCAGTCGACTGATAACTGAAATTTCCAAATTTCAGTTATCAGAATCGAGTTTTGGAAATTCATAAATAATTATACGTATATCAAAAAATCATGAAATTTGATTCATATAATACTTATGACTAATACAATGGGTGAAAAATGTTTGAAAATTATTTTACCCATTAAATAGTGAAATTGGTACAAAGTTCAAAACCATTGAAACTTTCAATGTTTTGACCCTACTTTGTATCAACTTCATCAATGGTGATTGCTATCAAAAGATAAACTTCACCAAGGTTTTTCAAAATGATTTTAAAATGTTTTCAAAACCTTGTTTTGGATCATATTCCTTGGGCTATATGTACATGACTTGTACACATGCTTTTCCAATGATCCACCTGTTGAATTAAGATGAGTTTGGGTTCAACTAGATGCAAAAACTATGCACCTTGAACTTAACTCATATCCTAGCATCTCACATGTATCTAGGGTGTATAAATACACATACATGTCAATTGGATGTGAGATGTGGGTTTTGGTTCATTTAATCTAGGGTTTCATGCATTTTTCTAAGGCAACCCTACTTGATTCCCTTATAAATGGGACTCCAAGTCATGCCATTGTCCTTAAATCAATTTCAATCAAATTATCTTAAATGCATGAGTGATTATGGCATTAGAGATGATATAGATAAACACATGCTCATAATCATGATGTCATGGCATAATATGAAATCTAAAAGCACATGACATTTAATCCTTAATCCTAAACATGTACATGACATATAGAATGATTAAAAATAAGCATGATGTCATGGCATGTTATATGGCAAACAAAGCATGGCATATAAAATATATAGGTATAGTAATACCTAAATTTTAATATTAATTGTCATTTCATATAATTAATTATATTTTGCTATATTTCTATTTTTCTCCCAAGTGTGCCAAAAACCCAAAATGGCACATTAACCTCTAAACCTAAATTGTGCCAATTTTGATCATTTTATCAAACTCCTCAAGTAATATTGGCACATCCTAAAACTTTTAGGATTAAGACTCAAATGTATTTCCAAGGTAACCATAACCTTGAAAATGACCTAACATGCCACCTTTGCCATGGTTGAGTTAACTACCCATCCATTTAAGGTTGGCACACCCTAACCCATCTAGCGTGCATCAATCACGCTCTTAGGAACCCAAAACCGATTTGAGCTCCTAGGGTTAATTAGGTACTCCTTAGGGATAACCTCCCTAGATACCTTCCTAATGACCCTCCTAGGCTTATTAGCCTTGGTCATTTGGGTCTTACCTAGGTTGACTCTAGGGGTAACTCCCCTTGCAACCTTCTTAGTGGCCACCCTAGGTTTCCTAGAAACCCTAGCCACTAGGCACACCCTTTGGTCAACTCTAGGGATGACTTCCCTATTGACCTTGGTCTTCCTAGACCTAGTTTGTGTCCCATAATCAAATGGAACACTATGGTAAGCCACCTTAGGCTTAGGTTTGTGACCCAAACCTTGCTTGCCCTTGGTTGACTTTTGACTCTTAGGTCATAGGTGTTGACTTTGACTTTTGGACCTAGAAGTTTGACTAATTGACCCTTGCATTTGATTTTGCATAACCTTAAGGGTCTTTTCTAGTTTCTCAAGCCTTGACCTCAAGGCTTGGTTTTCTAATTCTAATTGCCCAATTGATTTTTGATTAAATTCTTGGGCATGGGACTTTCTAGGCATATGCCTAGTCCATTTAGGGTTAACACCTAGGTGCTCTTGCACTTTTCTAATTGTCTCCCTAGGTAAAATTGATCTTGAGTTATTTGACCTAGGTTTGTTCTTAGGTAAATTGTTTTTAGGGACATTAGTCCCAAATTTCTCCCTATTTTCTACATGAACTCTCTTAGCTCCTAAGCAAAAATATTTATTCCTATTAGCATGCTTTTCATAAATTGCAAGAGAATTAAAGTTCCTAGCATGCTTTTTAGCATTTAAATTAGAAGATGCATTACTAAAATGTACCTTAGGGTTAGCCTTAGCTCCCTACTTGTGATGCTTCTTCTTGGGTCTTTTTGCTCCCCCTAGGACATTGATTCCTATAATGTCCTTTTGAATTACACTTGAAGCATATGATGTGCTCCTTGCCTTTAGGTGTTGGGGAACCAACATCCTTGACTTTTGGTGCCGGTGGAGCTTTCCTAATCTTCTTTGGGCACTTGCTCTTGTAGTGCCCGGTTTCCCTACACTCAAAACATATTATATGCATTTTATTATTAACACATATGTTTGAGTTACCTAGGGTAGTGGTGGAGGCCGGATTTGGATTTTGAGCTTCCTCATCTTGACCGGATGTTGAAGGCTCTTCTTGAGGTTGCTCCGGTATAGAGGATGGTCTTTCCTCCTCAATCCTAGAAGTGGATTCTCCTTCCACTTCTTTCACCTCTTCTTTCTCCGATCCGGAAGTTGACTCCATCTCATCTTCCGATTCCTCACTTTCACTTGAGGATGAACTCTCTTCATGGAATCTTGCCAATTCCCTCCATAGCTCCTTGGCATACGTGTAATCCCCTAGCTTGCACAAAATATCATTAGGAATTAAATCTTCCAAAAGTTTCGTTACCTTAACTTCGGTCTTGAGCTTTTGGCGTTGCTCTTGGGTCCACTTTTTCAATTTTAGGACATTTCCCTTCTTATCCTTAGGGGGTTCAAAGCCTTCAACGAGGATGAACCAATCCTCTATGTTCATCATCAAGAATGTTTCCATTCTTGCTCTCCATGCCGGAAAATCTTCTGGATCATATGGAGGTGGAGTGTTGATTTCCCATCCAAGCTTGTCTTGGAATTCCATCTTCACCCTCTAGCCTTTTGCCTTAGCTCTCGGTTGTTAATCCGTAGAAGAGCCCCGGGCTCTGATACCACTTGTTAGGACCCGTTGGAATGGCTAGAGGGGGGGTGAATAGTGTGTGACCCGTACGTAGATGGAAATCGTTCGCGTGCTTGTCTACAATTCGTGTTAGCGCAGCGGAAATAGAAATAATAAAAGCAATACACGAAATACAATCACACACGAACACGATGATATAACGTGGTTCGGAACCGTAACGGTTCCTACTCCACGGATCAGGCTCAAACGAGCCCTAGCGATGCCAAGCACACACCACTATCAAATAACTCCTTCTCGACACAAGTCGGAGGTGGAGAAACCTCTTACAATAAGATTACAACAATAATCTAAATACAACAAGCAAATATAATAGGAAATACAACAAGAGAAGTAAAGAATACTTTACAAAAACTCTTTAGATCGCTTGCTTGTTGATCGCTTGAATCATGGTTGAAGACCCTGATTTGCAGCAGCAAATCGCCTCAAAAACGTCCAAGAAATCGCTTGAATCTTCCTCCATCACGAGCTCCATATATAGCTTCAACCTGTGCTGGAAAAAGTCTATCAGTCGACTGATCGGGACCATCAGTCGACTGATGCCACTGTTGTCGTGAGACAACGGCTAGATCCACGCTGGATAAGTCCAACGGAACCTTCATCAGTCGACTGATTGTGACCATCAGTCGACTGATGGAGTCCTCACTCGACCAGTCGAGTCTCGACTCCATTCTGTGCCCGAAATACCGAGCACCAGTCGACTGATCACACGATCAGTCGACTGCTAGGCCATAACCCGCAGTCAAACCCTAGTTGACTCGGTCCAGTCGACTGCCACATGGCACCAGTCGACTGGCACACCTCAAACATGAGGTTTTAACTCAAGTATGGTTCCCCCATACTTGCTAGACCACCCTTAGCCTAGACCTAAGCCTTCTAGCCACCTCCATCAGCCTCACGCCTCTCGGATCCCTCCAAGTCATCCATGACTTGTTCATCCATCGCGCTAGCCTTCAGGTGCTTCCGTCGGCTATGTCATGCTAACGGTGTCTACACCGCCAAGGCACATTGGACTTACGCCGCCAAGACTTCGCTTGGACTTTACGCCGCCAACCATTGGACTTATGCTGCCAAGACTACCGCTTGGACTTTACGCCGCCAACCAAACCCTTGGACTTCTCAAATGCCAAGCCTCAAGCTTGGACTTTCCCTTGCCAACCCATGTTGGACTTTTACATTTGCCAAGACCCATGCTTGGACTTTCCCTTGCCAACCCATGTTGGACTTTTACATTGCCAAGACCATGCTTGGACTTTCCCTTGCCAACCCATGTTGGACTTTTACATTGCCAAGACCATGCTTGGACTTTCCCTTGCCAACCCATGTTGGACTTTTCATGCCAAGTACCCATGACTTGGACTTTACCTTGACAATTACATTGTCATATGTTTTTGTCGAAACATCAAAACACATCAAAACATTACTCGAGCCAAACTCGAGTCCTGGTCAATCGTGACCTAGGCCGATTGCACCAACAGACTCGACCTCAACTCTTCACTCGAGGTTTACCTACTGGCTACCCAGTCAGACTTACCATACTTAACATCCGATCTGACCCACCAAGGCTTCCCACTAGCTGTATGATCTACCTAACCCAACTGGACTTCATGTAGGTTATATGGTCTCCTGACCCAACCGGTATTCATGCTAGATGTCTAGTCTTCTGACCTATCTGGACTTCCTGCCTGGTGTCCAATCATCCTGATCTGTCAAGTCTTCTGCCTAGTATCGGTCAACACGATCTACTTAGACTTTCAATACTTTGCCTAATATCCAATCAGCCTGACCAACTAGGACTTTCCTATTAAGCTTGCACACTTAACATGCATATTAAAACACAAGTAATTCCTAACTTTAACTATGGTTCATACATCAAAACTAAAGAGTGATGCTCCCTGCATCAACAACAACCATTAGTTGCTAATGTTGGGATGTATACTGAAAGCCTAGACTTTGTATGGACATCTTCATTATGAAATAAGAATAACATGATCATTATTTGCATTTTATATTTATTATATGTGTGTATCTTGTCTAATACTTTACATTGTAGATAACATGGTGTGTGGTGTCACACAGAGGATCATGTTATCAGTTCCTTGTAGAGTATAAGTAGAGGCTCACAATCAAGATGGTTTTGGACAAACCATTGGCATGGTTGTAGTGTAATTTGGTATTGGTTTATCTTGACCATAGAATTACACTAGTACACTTTGTGTGTATTGAGCAGGACCGATATAGAGGTGATTCAATTTATTGCTGACTATATAATTGAATCGAACCACGGATATTATGGTGTACATGCTCTTAATCCCGATATAATAATGGGCATATGTACTTAATATTTATTTCTTTGATTTGGTAATAGGCGAGATTTATGGGTTAAATTGATAGGCTTGGTAAGTTGTAAAATGATATTATTTACATGGTATGTCGTTGATTATAGGAGAAAACCGCATCCTATGTATTAGGATGATGATGTCCCCTTGAGGAGCTCATAAGGATCATCATGTAAACCCTACAAGTGGACTTGGTCCAACATGATGATAAGGTTGAGTGGTACTACTCATGGAGTTAGATGTTAATTAATTAATTATCAGTAAATTAATTAATTAACGAACATTCAATATCTTAAACACGAGGAGATATTTGTACAATTAATATATGAATCTCATATTTAATTATGGGAGTTGGTGAGGTAGATCAATGATAATCTTCTAGTGGAATGGATCATCATTAATGGATCGGATTTTATGTGGGTCGGATCCATTAGGTGGCCAAGATCCAACTCTTCCTCATGGTCCCTATTGTAGCCTAATATAAAACCCTCATGAAGCCTATATCTATATAAGTGGTTGGAGAGGCTTGGGCGTGGATGAGTTTTTTGGTTCAAGGGTTGGCTTAGGCGGCAAGATTTTTGGAGAGGCTAGGGTTTGGAGTTTGCATTGAGAGGCTTGGGCGGCACAAGGAATTAGGGTTTTTCCTTATCTTCCTCTCTTTTGGCCGGCGGCAACAAACTTCTTCCTCTCCACTTGGCCGGCAGCAACCTCCACCCTTTCCCTCTCTTTTGGCCGGAGGCAAGATTTAGGGTTTCTTCCCTTGGAGCTCTTGGTCGGAACCCACACTCTCTCCCTCTCCTTAGGGTCGGCGGACACCAACCTTGGTGGTTGGTGGTTGGCGCAAAAAAAAAGAAGAAAGGGGCTTTGGTTATCTTCCTTTGTTCGGAGCAAACAAGGAAAGGAAGATATGTGATCTAGGAGGCTTCGACTCTTGGAAGATCATCGCCCACACGACGTCCAAGAGGAGGATAGGTCATACAATAGAAGATCAAGAGGTAAACAAGAGGTATAATTCTTGTTTAGTTTTCTTTCTTGTTCTATGTAATTGGATTATGTTTGTATGATCATGGATCCCAATGATAAACACAAAAATCGGCGATCCATACATCATCTATTCCGCGGCTAATCGAGGATAAGAGTTAGGTTGTTTGAATAACAAGTTTGTTCAAACGACGACTCAAATCGAGAAGCACGATGATGGATCGGTTGCTTGGGTAATGCATCTTCATTTGGATTATTTTTTTTTAATCTGGGGACATATGATAGGATCTCCATGCAAAGCGACCGAGGCGAAGTGAGAAGCGAAGCTTTGACCCTTCAAGTTGTATCAGAGCCACAGTTTCCGATTTTGTGTGTTTAGGATTCAATTACTTTTATGCACTTATTATATATTATGTGTGTCGGATAATAGTAGGATGTGTGTAGGCTAACTTTTTGGTTGTAGGCATAAGATCCAACTATTATGGTCATATGTGTGTGTATGTGATTGTATGTGTGTAATCGTAATGTTATTTGAATCCTCGGGGTTGACGAGGCTAGTATTTAATTTTTGTAATTAAGTACAACATTGTTTAGACACTCTTTTATTTTAGTTTACTTTTGATCTAGATTTCATGTACACTCTTTTGTGGAGTATAGGATCGATGGATGTAAATTAAAATAATTTTTCTCAGCTCGGATCTCTAGATGGCTTGTACATGGCGTAGGGAGGAGCGGACAAGGTGGCAACATGACTGGAGGCATATTGGAGAACAAAAGCCATAATAGTTGAAAAATTTGTTTTTAATATTTATTTCTTTTGATTTACATGCTTGTTGTACTTGCATAGTTAAAATTCCTCAATTTTAAATTACTAAGTGGGAGAGGGATATTTTTTTAAATTCCCGCGGCCTCCATTACAATTTGACATGTGATGCGAACAAACTTGCGTGTTGGCTCTTAGTGCCTTCCTCCATATCGGATGAGTTTATTTTGTGGATCACAAGGTCAAATATGGTTATATGAAATTATTTAGGAGCGTGTGTACTTCTTCATCGGAAAGCACATAATCCAATGTAATTGACTTAGTATCAGGTAATGGTGAACACTTAGATGCAAATAAAAGTATCCTCCCCATCGGAGTCACTGCTTTTATTTGTAGGGCCGAAAAGGAATCAACTATTACTTTTATTTGTCAAAAAGTAAGGTTGACAGGATAATAAAATTAATGGGTAAAACCTCCTCTTATAAATGTGAAATACGTATACGTCCACACTATCATGGCATACGATATTCTCGGTGTTGGTTGATTTTAAAATTTTATTGTTAGAGAAATCAATAATTTTTTGAAATCTAAATGTTTTGATCTATGTGATTCTTAGATTTCTTTAAAATGACCTTCAATCCAGTTGTTGTAATTCTAAAGGAAAATAAACTAACTGGACCTAACTATGTGGATTGGAAAAGGAATCTGGACATAGTCTTGACTGTTGAGGAGTACAAATATGTACTCTTCGAAGAGTGTCCTCCTAAGCCTATGGATGATTCTGGGGAAAAGGAGAAAGAGAGTTATAAGAAGTGGATCAAGGCTGATGAGATGACGCGGTGTTACATTTTGGCTTATATGTCAAATGTATTGCAACATCAGCATCAGGCCATGACCACTGCCTATGACATGATGCTCAATCTCAAGGAGCTTTTCAGACACCAAAATCGGGCTGCTAGGCAAGAAGCCATGAGAAACTTGATGACGACCACCATGGTTGAGGGAACACCCATGAGGAATCATGTTCTCAAGATGATGGCTCATTTGAATGAGCTGGAAGTTTTTGGAGCTAAGATCGATGGGGAAACCCAGGTCGATATCATTCTCCAATCTCTACCTAGGAGTTTTGAGTAGTTTTGCCTGAACTACAACATGAATAAGAGGTTGTATTCGTTGGCGGAGCTTCTGACAAAACTCCAAGCGATAGAGGGGCTTTTTCGTCAGAGTTCTCAAGTTTTGGTTGGCCAGAAGGTTTCTACTTCTAAGCCGAAAGGCAAGAAGAAGAAAAAACAAGGTGCAGCGAAGGTGGTGAGAGGATCTCAGGGAGGAGTAAAGAAGTCGAAAGGCAAGTGCTTCACTTGCAAGCAGACTGGACATTAGAAGGCTGACTGCCCCAACCGAAAGCAGAACAAAGGTATATCTTTTGATCTAGTTGTTGAAACATGTTTAGCGGTGTTATCTACCGACACTTGGTGTGTAGATACGGTAGTCACTGATCATGTCTGCAATACTTTACAGGGGTTCCAGGAAACCAGACGACTAGCTAAGGGGGAGATTACTGTCTACATGGACAATGCTACTAAGGTGGTGGCTATTGCAGTGGGAGATGTTTATTTATCTTTTGATAGGAATAAAACTTTGGTTCTGAGAAATTGCCTTTATGTACCTTCATTTAGAAAGAATTTGATTTCAGTTTCTAAATTTTTTTTGGATGGATATTCTATTTTTTTTAATGACAGAGTTGTTATAAAAAGAAATAGGGAGATTATCTGTTATGGTACGTTGGTAGGAAATTTATATACTCTTGAACTAAAGGCTCCCACGATGCAAATAAAAGTAAATAACTCATCTTCTAAATCTAATAAGAGAAAAGAACCTTCGAAAGTGAACCAGACATATCTTTGGCATCTAAGGTTAGGTCATATTAACCTGAGTAGAATTCAAAGGTTGATAGCTAATGGACCATTGGGTTCATTAGTGGTGGATGATTTCCCAACCTACGAATCTTGCTTGGAAGGTAAAATGACCAAGAGGCCTTTTAAGGCCAAGGGGTATAGAGCCAAAGATGTGTTGAAATTGGTTCATTCTGATTTGTGTGGTCCTATGTCTATCTAGGCTAGAGGTGATTTTGAATGCTTCGTCTCTTTTATAGACGATTATTCAAGATATGGATACATTTACTTGATGCACCGTAAGTCTGAATGCTTTGACAAGTTCAAAGAATTCAAGGCTGATGTGGAGAAACATCAAGGTAAAAGTATCAAGATACTACGATCTGATCGTGGTGGTGAGTACCTCTTGGGAGAGTTTAGGAGTTACATATCAGAGGCTAGGATTCAATCCCAACTGTCTGCACCTGGTACACCCCAGTAGAATGGTGTGGCGGAGCGAAGGAATAGGACTCTTATGGAGATGGTTAGATCGATGATGAGTTATTCTGAGTTACCAGATTCATTCTGGGGGTATGCTCTGGATATGGCAATGTATATTCTGAACTTGGTTCCATCTAAATCAATACATTCAACTCCCATAGAATTGTGGACTGGGCAAAAGCCTAGTCTGAGACATATTCGGATTTGGGGTAGTCCAACACATGTGCTGAAGGGAGATGCTGGTAAGTTGGAACCTCGTACAGAAGTGTGCTTATTCATAGGCTATCCTAGAGGAATGAAAGGTGGTTTGTTCTATAGTCCTAGAGATCAGAGGGTGATCGTTAGAACGAATACCCAAATTTTAGAGGAAGACTATGTGATGAACCACAAGCCCATGAGCAAGATTGTTCTGGAGGAGTTGAGAGGGGAAGTCACTACTTCAATACCAACGATACAAGAGGACATACCACAAGTGACTGCACCGTGTATCACAGAGGATACACAGGTGATACCTCGTCGTAGTGGAAGGGTTGTTAGACAACCTGAGAGATTTATGTTCTTGGGAGAATCTTTTGATTTGATCCTTGGCAAACATCAATCTGATCCCTGGACATATGACGAGGCACTCCAAGATAAAGATGCGGTATCTTGGCAAAGGGCAATGAATTCTGAGATAGAATCTATGGATTCAAATCAGGTCTGGGAGCTAGTAGAACCACCCAATGGTGTAAAAGCCATTGGATGCAAGTGAATCTATAAAAGAAAGAGAAGAACAGACAGGAAGGTTGAGACCTTCAAAGCAAGGCTTGTTGTGAAAGGGTATACTCAGAAAGAGGGCATCGATTATGAGGAGACCTTTTCGTTGGTAGCCATGCTCAAGTCTATCTGGATTCTCTTATCTATTGCTTCTTATATGGATTATGAGGTTTGGAAGATGGATGTCAAGACAACTTTCCTTAATGGAAGTCTTGAAGAAAACATCTATATGGAGCAACTAGAGAGATTCATTGCAAAGGGCAAAGAGCATCTTGTGTGCAAGCTTAATCAGTCCATTTATGGATTGAAGCAAGCTTCGAGATCTTGGAACATGTGCTTTGATGAGGTAATCCAGTCATATGGATTTATTCAAAGTCCGGATGAGTCTTGTGTATACAAGAGATGTGACGGAAACATAGTGGTATTTCTTGTACTATACGTAGATGACATTTTGCTCATTGGCAACAATGTCAAAGTGTTGTCAGACATAAGGGTATGGTTGTCCAAACAACTTGATATGAAGGACTTGAGAGAAGTGGGACACATCCTTGGGATCAAGGTTATAAGAGATCGCAAGAAAAGGATGTTGTGCTTATCTCAAGCTTCATACGTAGACACTATTTTGGCTCGTTTTGGCATGAAGAACTCCAAGAAAGGTTTTCTACCTTTTAGACATGGAGTACCTTTATCTAAAGAGATGTGTCCTAGAATATCAAAGGAGATAGTGGAGATGAAGGCGGTTCCTTATGCTTTGGCAGTAGGAAGCATCATGTATGCTATGTTATGTGCGAGGCCGGATATCCTCTTTGTCATGGGCATGGTTAGCATATATTAGAGAAATTCAGGACAGGGACATTGGACTACGGTAAAGCATATTGAAGTACCTAAGAAGGTCTAGGGATTATATGTTGGTATACCAAGCAGATCAATTACTCCCTGTGGGTTACACAGATTTTGACTTCCAATTAGATAGGGATAATAGTAAGTCTACCTCAGGTTTTGTGTTTACTTTGGGAGGTGGAGCCATTGTATGGAGGAGTGTCAAGCAGAAATGCGTGGCGGACTCCACCATGGAAGCTGAGTATGTGGCAGCCTCTAAGGCAGCCAAAGAAGTTGTATGGCTCAGAAACTTCTTGATGGACTTGGATGTGATTTTTGGTTTGCCCAGAACTATCACAATTTATTGTGATAACAGTGGTGCAGTTGCAAACTCGAAGGAACCACGAGCTCATAAAGCAAGTAAACACATAGAGCGCAAGTACCACCTGATACGAGAGATCGTAAAGCGAGGACAAATTGTTGTTGCCAAGATTGCATCAGAGGATAATATGGCAGATCCTTTCACTAAGGCCCTTCCAGCGAGAGCTTTTGATAGGCATGTGGAGGGAATGGGAATCAAATGTATGGCACTTTGATGGCAGCATAGTCTTTTAGTATAAGTGGGAGATTGTTGGGATGTATACTGAAAGCCTAGTCTTTGTACGGACATCTTCATTTTGAAATAAGAATCACATGATCATTGTTTGCATTTTATATTTATTATATGTGTGCATCTTGTCTAATACTTTACATTTTAAATAACATGGTGTGTGGTGTCACACAGAGGATCTTGTTATCAGTTCCTTGTAGAGTATAAGTAGAGGCTCACGACCAAGATGGTTTTGGATAAACCATTGACATGGTTGTATTGTAATTTGGTATTGGTTTATCTACACTAGTATACTTTGTTTGCATTCAACAGGATCGACATAGAGGTGATTCAATTTATTGCTGACTACATAATTGAATCGGACCTTGGATATTATGGTGTACATGCTCTTAATCTCGATATAATAATGGACACATGTACTTAATATTTATTTCTTTGATTTTACCAATGTACGAGATTTAAGGGTTAAATCGATAGGCCCGGTAAGTTGGGAAATGATATTATTTACATGGTGTGTTGTTGATTATAGGAGGAAACCGTGTCCTATGTATTAAGATGATGATGTCCCCTTAAGGAGCTCATAAGGATCATCATGTAACTCTATAGGTAGACTTGGTCCAGCATGATGATAAGGTTGAGTGGTACTACTCATGAAGTTAGATGTTAATTAATTAATTGTTAGTAAATTAATTAATTAATGAACATTCGATATCTTAAACACGAGAAGATATTTGTACAATTAATATATGGAGCTCATATTTAATTATGGGGGTTGGTGAGGTAGATCAATGATAATCCTCTAGTGGAATGGATCATCATTAATGGATCGGATTTTATGTGGGTCGGATCCATTAGGTGGCCAAGATCCAACTCCACCTCATGGTCCCTATTGTAGCCTAATATAAAACACTCATGAAGCCTAGATCTATATAAGCGGTTGGAGAGGCTTGGGCGTGGATGAGTTTTTTGGTTCAAGGGTTGGCTAGGGCGGAAAGATTTTTAGAGAGGCTAAAGTTTGGAGTTGGCATTGAGAGGCTTGGGCGGCATAAAGAATTAGGGTTTTTCCTTGTCTTTCTCTCTTTTGGCCGGCGTCAACAAGCTTCTTCGTCTCCACTTGGCCGGCAGCAACCTCCACCCTTTCCCTCTCTTTTGGCCGGCTGAAAGAGTTAGGGTTTCTTCCCTTAGAGCTCTTGGCCTGCGCCCACACTCTCTCCCTCTCCTTAGGGCCGGCGGACACCAACCTTGGTGGTTTGTCATTGGCGCAAGAAAGGATAAGAAAGAGGCTTTGGTTATCTTTCTTTGTTCGGAGTGAACAAGGAAAGGACGACACGTGATCTAGGAGGCTTCGACTCTTGGAAGATCGTCGCCCGAACGACGTCCAAGAGGAGGATAGTGTTGGTGCAATTGGCCCGGGTTGACTCGAGTTTGACTCAAGCAGTATTTTGATGATAGACAAAACTTATGACATGGAATTATCATAGGAAAGCCCAACATGGAGTTGGCATGGAAAATCCAAGCATGGGGCTTGGTGTGGAAAAGTCCAAAGCATTGAGAAGTCGTGCGCTTGGTGCATTTGGGAAGTCTTGAGGACTTGGCAAGTTCACTAGGCTCAGGGTCCTTGAGTCGGTGAAGGATGGCATTGCAAAGCCATGCATTTGGTGCATCCTAGGGACCGCTGGACGGGGAGCGAATGGAGTGAGGCCCAAGGGAAGCATACTTCGAGGGCAAGAGATGCGAAGGATGGCGTTGCGAAGCCGTGCACTTGGCACATCCGAGGGACGTAGGCCAAGGGAAGAGAGCTTCGGTGGGAAATTCCATGAGGGATGAGGTGGACTTGGCCAAGTGGCTAAGACTGAGTGTCAGATGATCAAACTTGGTGTTTGAGGGTTTACTCGACGGTCAGAGGCTCAAACAACTTGGTGTTTGAGGTTTTACCCGACATCAGTCGATTGGCATAGGTGCCAGTCGACTACTCCAAGTCGACTAGGGTTCGACTAGTGTTTGACTGATCAGGGTCTGGCTGAGCCGTCGACTGTCGAGGGATGGTAGTCGACTAATAACACCATCAGTCGACTGATGAGAGAGATCAGTGGACTGATTGGGGTGTTTTCGGCCACAGAAGGTCTTCCAATCGAGTACTCGCACTAGCACTCGACTGATGGGATCATCAGTCGACTGATGGGCATGATCAGTCAACTGATGATGGATCCGTTGGCTTTTGGCCAGCGTCGATCGAGTCGTTGTGAGACAACGACTACAAAACCAGTCGACTAATGGTCACAATCAGTCGACTGATGGGCACGAAATCAACTTGATGCAGGTTATAAATGGAGCTTAAGATGGAGGATTTCACCAAGACTTTGAGGGTGACTTTGGAGGGGAATTGTTGCTGCATTCCAGACCTTCAAGAGCCAACCAAAGAAAGCAACAAACAAGTGATCAAAAGCAATCGGTGAAAAGTTTTCTTTGTTTTGTATTTGTATTCTGTCGGTCCCAAGCCCGGATAAAGGAGGAGGGTTGCGTTAGGTTGCCAGCCAGCGTTAAACTAAGGCAAATGTTCAATGAATGGATCAATCAAACTATTGTGCTAATGCTAGGTTGTTCCCCGGAAGGAACGCGTTACAGGGTCCGACTGTAATGTCTCGGCAAGGACCGCTACATTTTCAGAACTCGGGTGTAGTGAAAAATATGCTAGAGTTCACGTTGTAGGGTCCGACTGCAACGTATCGGCAAGGACCGCTACATCTCCATGAGAACTTGGGTGTAGTGTTAAATAAGCAAGAGTTCTCACACCATAGGTTGGGTAAGAACAAATATTATAGAAAAACTAGTAGTCTAAGATTTGGTACATGGAACATAGGAACCCTCACTGGTAAAACAATGGAGATAGTAGATACGATGATTAGAAGAAAAATTAATATTGTATGTGTACAAGAGACAAAATGGATTGGTGAGAAGGCAAAGATGATAGAGAACTCGGGTTTTAAGTTATGGTATACAGGAAAGAGTAAAACAAGAAATGGAGTGGGTATTATTGTTGATAGTTCGTTAAAGGATGAAGTTGTAGGAGTAATTAGAAAGGGGATAGAATTATAGCTCTCAAAATAGTAGTGGAGAAAGAAACTATAAACGTAATTAGTGTATATGCATCTCAAATAGGATTAGATGAAAATACCAAATTAAGGTTTTGGGAGGACTTGGATGAAGTATTACAAAAAATTCAGTCAAATGGGATGATTTTAATAGGAGGCGATTTAAATGGGCATGTCGAAGTGAAAAATGAGAAATAAGAGAGGGTGCATGGAGGGTATGGGTTTGGAACAAGAAATGAAGAAGGTAAAACTATATTGGATTTTGCAATAGTATATGATCTTATACTAGCTAATACATTTTTTAAGAAAAGAGAAGAACACTTAGTCACGTTCAAAAGTGGAAATAATAAATCACAAATTGACTTTCTTATGGTTAGGAAGAGAGATAGAAAGATTTGTAAAGATTGTAAGGTTATTCCTGGAGAAAGTTTAACTACTCAACATAGGTTAGTAGTATTGGATATACGCCTCAAATATAGTATTAATAGAAGGAAAATATACACGACCCCTAGAATTAAGTGGTGGAAGTTAAAGGATGAGAAACTAAATATATTCAAAGAGAAGGTAGGAGTACAAGTATTAGATGACATATACAGTGACCCTAATACGATGTGGGATAAAATGGTATCAAAATTGAAAATAGTAGCTAAGAGTGTACTCGGTGAGTCAAAGGGACATGCACCACCAAGTAAAGAATCTTGGTGGTGGTATGAAAAAGTGCAAGAGAAAGTCAAGGAAAAACGAATAGCATATAAGAAATTAAATATTTGTAAAAATGAGGAAAATTTGAAAAAATATACAATAGCCAAGAAAGAAACTAAGAAAGCAGTGAATGAAGCTAAGAATGAAACTTTTGAACGGTTATATCGAAAATTAGATACAAAAGAAGGGGAAAGAGACATTTATAGAATAGCTAAAGTGAGAGAGAGGATGACAAAAGATCTTAATCAAATAAGATGTATTAAAGATGAATGCAATAGGGTACTAGTAAATGATGAAGAAATAAAAGAGCGGTGGAAGAGATATTTTTATCAACTTTTTAATGAAGGTTTAGGAGACCAACTTAATTTAGGTAATTTAAGTAGGTCAAATGAGTATAGAAATTTAAATTTTTATCGTAGAATTCAAATTTTAAGTAGAACAAGCTTTAAATGGAATGCAAAATGGAAAAGCCGTTGGACGGATGATATTCGATAGAGGTATGGAAGTGTCTAGGGAAACAAGGTATTGAATGGCTTACAAAATTATTTAACATGATATTGAAAACAAAAAGGATGCCTGATCAATGGAGGGTAAGTATCCTAATTCCCTTATATAAGAATAAGGGAGACATACAAACTTGTGAAAACTATAGGGGTATTAAACTAATGAGTCATACCATGAAACTTTGGGAAAAAATAATACAAAAAAGATTAAGGAAGGAGACCATGGTTCTCGAAAATCAATTTGGATTCATGCCAGGAAGGTCGACAATAGAAGCTATACATCTTCTCAGACAACTAATTGAAAAGTATAGAGAGCAAAAGCAGGATCTACACATGGTATTCATTGATTTAGAAAAAGCTTATGATAGAGTTCCAAGAGAAATAATATGGAGAATTTTAGAAAAAAGAGGTGTTAGTGTAACATATATTGAACTAATTAAGGATATGTATAAGGAAGTAATGACTAGAGTGAAGATTTCAGGTGGATTAACTGAAGCATTTCCAATAAAGATAGGGTTACATCAAGGATCAGCTTTAAGTCCCTATCTTTTTACACTAATCATGGACGAACTCACTGGACACATTCAAGACACATTACCGTGGTGCATGTTGTTTGCAGATGATATTGTTTTAGTAGATGAGACACGTGAAGGAGTAAATGTTAAACTAGAATCTTGGCGGGAAACACTAGAAGTGAAAGGTTTTAAGCTTAGTAGAGGAAAGACAGAATATATGGAATTTAAATTTAGCAATATTAGACGTAATGAGACAAGTGTTAAGATAGGAGATGATGAGTTGTCTGGAATTGAGAGCTTTAAATATTTAGGATCATTTTTGCAAGGTGATGGAGGGATTGAGAGAGATGTTTTACATAGAATACAAGTAGGATGGTTGAAATGGAGAAAAGCATCGGGTATTTTATGTGATCGTAAAGTGCCTCTAAAACTTAAAGTGAAGTTCTACAAAACGGCGATTAGACCTGCTATGTTATATGGAGCTGAATGTTGGGCTACGACTCGAGCATATGAGCAAAAGATGAGAGTTGCAGAGATGAGGATGTTAAGGTGGATGTGCGGACATACGAGGATGGACAGAATAAGAAATGAGAGCATTAGAGAAAAAGTTGGTGTTGCATCTATTGAAGGAAAGCTCCGAGAGACACGTTTAAGGTGGTACGGACATGTACTTAGACGACCAATAAATGCTCCAGTTAGGCGATGTGAAACGATACCAAATATACACATCAAACGAGGAAGAGGAAGACCAAAAAAGACTTGGTTAGCAACAATAAAACAAGATAAAATTTATTTAAATATAGATGATGATATAGTAGGGGATAGAGTCCAATGGCGTAGAAGGATCCATATAGCCGACCCCACCTAGTGGGATAAGGCTTTGTTGTTGTTGTTGTTGTTGTTGTATTCTTGTTTGTATTTTTATATTACTTTGTAATTTCTTGTACGAGGTTTCTCCACCTCCGACGTGTTGTCGAGAAGGAGTGTTAGTTAGTGTCGTGCGCATAACTAGAGCTCGGTGAGCTCACCCGTGGAGTAGGAACCATTCAGTTCCGAACCACGTATATCTTGTGTTTTATTGTGTGTTTGTGTTGTTGTTTGCATTTCTATTTGTTTCTATTATTTCCGTTGTGCTAACGATAATTGTAGACAAGCGATGCACAACGAACGATCATATTCCACCATCTGACGATTGAGGGCTATTCACCCCCCTCTAGCCGACCACCAACATTCCAACAAGTGGTATCAGAGCCAAGTCGCTTGTAGAGGACTAACCGCCGACACAAGCACTACAAGATGGTCGGCTACAACCTCCAACCACCAAAATTCGAAGGAGATTTTCAATGGTGGAGAAGAAAAATGGAGGTATATCTAGAAATCGATTTTGATTTTATGCTAATCTTAGAAAAAGGTTTCGAATTGCCTAGGGATGAAAGCAATAGGCAAATTGAGAAGTCAAGGTGGACACAAGACCAAATCAAGGACTTCAAGACAAATCTCAAGGTAATCGAATTACTTAGTGATTTGATTCCTAACAACATTTGGTCTAGGCTAGGTAATTTTAGGGATGCTAAGGACCTATGGGACAAGGTGATAAGATTTCATGAAGAGCCCACATTGGTCCATGAAGAGGAAAAATGCCCATCAACATCCAGATCCAAGGATGTTGAAGAATTGCCCACCACATTTGAAGATGTTGATGATTTGGTGGAGACCTCCACCTCTAGCATTGAGGGGGAGGAGAGGCCTTTTATCCCGGAACAAGTTCAAGAAGAAGCTTCAACATCCGGGAGAAGCGAAAATTCCCTAGGTAACTCAAGTATTATGATTATAAATAAAAATCATATAACATGCTTTGAGTGTAGGGAACAATGGCACTATAAAAGTAAGTGTCCTAAGAAGGTGAAGAAGGCTCAACCGACACCAAAAGCCAAAAATGTCGGAGTCCCCACAATTAAGAGCAAAGAGCACATTGTGTGCTTCAAATGCAACCAACGGGGACACTACCGAAGCCAATGCCCTAGGGGGAAGAAAATGCAAGAAGGAGCATCTCATGTAGGGGAGCTTCCAAAGCTAACCCTAAGGTAAATTTAGTTAATGCACCTTCAATTTTTAGGGTTAACAAGCATGCTAAAAATTATTTTCGCTCTCTTGCAATTATTAATGAAAAGCATATTGGAATGTATACTGAAAGCCTAGCTCTTTTTGTATGAACATTTTATTTTGAAATAAGAATCACATGATCATTATTTGCATTTTATATATTCATTATATATGTGTGCATATTGTCTAATATTTTACGTTGTAGATAACATGGTGCTTGGTGTGGCACAGAAGATCATGTTATCAGTACCTTGTAAAATATAAGTAAAGGCTCACAACCAAGATAGTTTTGGACAAACCATTGGCATGGTTGTAGTGTAGCTTGGTATTGTTTTATCTTGAACATAGAGTTACACTAGTACACTTAGGTGTATTGAGTAGGACCGACATAGAGGTGATTCAATTTAGTACTGACTACATAATTGAATCGGACCTCGGATATTATGTTGTACATGCTCTTAATCCCGATATAATAACGGACACATGTACTTAGTATTTATTTCTTTGATTTACCAGTGGGTGAGATTTAGATGGATTAAATCAATATGCCCGGTAAGTTGGGAAGTAATATTATTTACATGGTGTGTCGTTGATTATAGGAGGAAACCGTGTCCTATATATTAGGTTGATGATGTCCCCTTGAGGAGCTCATAAGGTTCATCATGTAAACCCAGCTGGTTGACTTAGTCAACATGATGATAAGGTTGAGTGGTACTACTCGAGGAATTAGATGTTAATTAATTGATGGTCAGTAAATCAATTAATTGACGGACATTCGATATCTTAAACACGGGGAGATTAATGTACAAATAATATATGGAGCCCATATTGATTTATGGGGGTTGGTGAGGTAGTTCAATGATGATCCTCTAGTGGAATGGAACATCATTGATGGATCAAGTTTGTGTGGTTCCGATCCATCGGGTGGCCAAGACCCAACTCCTCCTTATGGTCCCTATCGTAGCCTAATATAATCCTTAAAAAGTCTAGATCCAAGAATGTAAAACAAATCCTAGAATCGACGGTTGGGATTAGATCCTTAGATCCGATGGTTGGGATAAAACCCTAGATCCGACAGTTGGGATGAAACCTTAGATCCGACGGTTGGGATGAAATCCTAGATCCGATGGTTGGGATTAAACCCTAGATCCGACGGTTGGGATAAAACCCTAGATTCGACGGTGGAGATTAAATCCCTAGATCCGACGGTGGAGATTAAAGGAGGCTTAAGCCCTATTCTATAAATAGATGGCTAGGGTTGGGCGGCAAGATGAATCAAGAATTGGTTTTGGAATTAGGGTTTGGCTCTTGGAGAGGTGGGCGGCTAGGGTTTGGAGCAAAGGTGGGCGGCAACTATCTTCTTCCTTCTAGTTGTTGTCGGCGCCCAACTTGCACCATCAATACTTGGCCGGCGCCCAACCTTAAGGTCTTTCCCTTCTTCCTTGGCCGACGGTTCTCCTCCCATTGGTGGCCGGTTCTCTTCCTCCTCCCTATTCTCCAAAGTGGCCGGCGGCAACTCTTCTTGAAGTTGGCCGGTGGATCATCCATTGCTCCTTGGCCGGCGGTTGCACCAAATTCCCTAATTTGGTGGCCAGTTCTAGATAGAAAAGGTATTTGCGACTTCTTCTCTTTGTTCGCAGCGGACAAGGTAGAGAAGAAAGCGATCTAGAAGGCTTCTACTCGTGGAGGAACTTCGTCCACACGTCGTCCACGAGAAGGATAGGACATACGGTAGAAGATCGTGAGGTATAAAGTTATTTTAACTTTATGTACAGATCTGAGCATGTTCTTATTTGTTTTGATTATGCATGTGTGTGTATGAATATATATTGTATAATCATGGACCCCGAAGACAAACACAAAAACCGGTGATCCATCCGTCGTCTCTTCCGCGGCTAACCAACTAGAAGAGTTGTGTTGCTTGAACAACTAGTTTGTTCAAGCGACCACTCAAGTTGTTAGCACGATGATGAAATGGTGTTGTTAAGGAAGCTCATCCCATCCGGATTAATCCTTTCATTAGTGAAAATTTTAATCCGGGGACATGGGAGCCAATGAGCCTCCGAAGCATCCACCCAACAAAGCATGCTAGTAGAAATAATAAAGTTTATTGTTTAGGTGCTAGGCATGTAAATTTATCTAAGGATAAACCTAGGACCAATAACACTAGAACTATTTTACCTAGGGAATCAATTAGGAGAATAGAAGAGAATTTGGGTATTAATCCCAAAAAGTCTAGGCACATGCCTAATAAGAAGAGGTCTTCCCAAAAACCTAATGAACAATCAAAATTGGAAAAATTAGAATTAGAAAACCAAGTCTTGAGATCAAGACTTGAGAGAATGGAAAAGACCCTTAAGATTATAGAAAATTCTATTCAAGGGTCAAATGCCCAAATGTCAAGACATAGGGTTCAAGAATGGTCTAAGGGCAAGGAAGGTTTGGGTCACAAACCTAAGCCCAAGAAGACTTATCATAATGTTCTATTTGATTATGGAACAACATCTAGGTCTAAAAAAACCAAGGCTAATATGGAAGCTATCCCTAAGACTATCCATAGTATGTGCTTAGTGGCTAAGGACTTAAGAAAAAACAAGAAAGCCACTAAGAAGATCAAAGGAGGAGTCACCTCTAGATTTGACCACGGAAAGACCCATTTGACTAAGACTTCAAAGCCAAAAAGGGTCATTAGGAAGGTATGTAGGGAAGTTATCCCTAGTGAATACCATGTTAATCCAAGGAGCTCCAATAGATATTGGGTTCCTAGGAGCATGATCGATTCACGCTAGATGGGTTAGGGTGTGTCAACCCTAAGTGGATGGATAGTTAACCTATCCATGGTGAGTTGACACATTAGGATGTGCCAATGTGCTTGAGAAGTTAAAAAATGATTAAATTGGCACGATTAGGTCTTAGAGGTATGGGTGTGCCATTTTTGGGTTTATGGCACACTTGGGAGATAATGGTATTAAGGCAAAATAGAATTAATTCCTAGAAATGGCAAATTTGAATTTAACACATAGGTATCTCATACCTTAGTATCTTATAATTTCCATGCTTTGTTTGCCTTACCATGACATGACATCATTTTCATTTTTATCTCTAAAAATGTCATGATCATGTTTTAGACTTAGTTTTATATGTCATGTATGCTAAAATTTCATTCACATGTCATGACATCATGATTTTGGCACATGCTTAGTTATATCATATATATGCCATAATCATATCATGCATAAAATAAAATTGATTTAAGGACAATTGACATGACTTGAAGTCTCATGCATAAGGAAATCAAGTAAAGTTGCCTTAGAATATGCATGAGACCATTGAAGAACAAAAACCCATATCTCACTAGAATATTTGACTTGAATGTGTTTTGCACATTTAGATACAAGTGAGATGTTTAGGAAAAAGGAATTAAAGGTTTCAAAAACATTTTGAAAAACTTTGGTGAAGTCTATCTTTTGATAGCTATCACTATTGAATGGGATGATACAAAGAGGGCTCATTATTGAAGCTTTTCTAAACTTTTGAACTTTGTATCAATCTCACTATTTTGTGAGTAAAATAATTTTTCAATATTTTTCACCCATTATGATTGTAATAAGTAATATACATACAAAATTTCAAGATTTTTCAACTTATGTATATTTACTTATGAATTTCAAAAATTCATTTATGAAAATTAGAAAATTGCAAATGCAGTTATCAGTCAACTGCCAGGGAGGCCAGTCGACTGATGTGGGAAGGAGTCGACTGATATATGATTCAGTCGACTGCCCAAGCTGATTTCAGGTAAACAATGGTGGTTAGTCCCATGTTCAGCTATGTTTTGGTCCCCTAACCACTCGTAACCCTAGGACATGCTTGGGAGAGTATTAGAAAGGGTGAAAATCCATTGGATATGGATTAGGAGAAGTGTTTAGGGAGAGTATCAATTTTAAAGTGGATGAGAGTTCATTGTTGAACTTTGCCTTAATTATGATTGTTTAATGTTCCTATTACCTTAGGGACTCCAAGGACATTGTTGGTACAATGGTCAAGGGGAGGATGGGGGGTGGGGGGGGGGGGGGGCAAGCCTCTAGGGGGAGGTATCCATCATGAGAAGATGGATGTGTATTTTTCCTCATGGAAGAAAAATTGGGTTGCCTTTCATTAAGTGATATGGGACTTATCACTAAAAAGATTGTAGGCGTGTGTTCCTCTAAGGGAGAGATTATTGTTAGTGAAAGCCCTAGAGTCAATCATGTGATGATTGTTGTATGGACTTTGTTGTATCATATTCCTATTTATAAAGGCATGGTTATTATACTTACTTGTATTGGTGCGTAATAACTAAGTATAATAACGTCCTTGAGTAAAAGGTTCTTATCTATATCAATTGATTGGTTGAATCGATAATGAGATGATATAAAGAACACTACTCTTAATCATTCCTAGTCAAGTATTAACATTCAGGGACAATGTTAATGCGAAGAGACTAGCATGTGGGTCAACTCGATGACTTGATCTCACAAGTCATGGATATGAGATATCAAGTTGACACATGGGTATGCATTGGAGAATGTATACTGAATGACCCGCCATGAGAAAGTATCATGAATCATTATATGAGTGTCATATACTTTCTCATGTGACTATTAGAATGACTATTAGTCCTTGGACCTGAAGTCACCATGGTTTCCTACATAAGGAGTTGCATACTTTGGCTTCGTCAAATGTCACCCATAAATGGGTGGACTATAAAGGCGATTACTGGGTATGTAACAAATAATGCGGAGGGATGTGAGTGATGTAGATGGGATCTATCCCTCCTATATGATGGGAGTGACATCGTTATTCTTGATAGAGTGAGACCACTAAGTGCATAGCCATGCCCATATGAGTTAATATAAGATATTGAGCTCATTTGATTAGAGTGAGTCAACTTGGAGTTCAAGATATAGATTGTAGCAAGGATGACACAGTCTATGCCTCAATAGGTCAATCTAGATGTCAAGGATAGAGAGACATTGTCACATATTGTGAGAGTCACAATTTGTAGTCACAAAGGTGATGTTGGATCTCAATATTCTTGTAACTTGGGTAGCAATGATGTGTTGCTAGATACCGCTCATTGCTTATGTTCCTAAATCGGTTTAGGAGCATTGCCAACGTTACAAGAACATATAGGGTCACACACAAAGGGTAATTAGATGGAGATTAGGTTCATATGATGAACCATGAGGATTAGGTTCATATGATGAACCAAATTCGATTAAGAATAATCCAAATTAGACTAATTGAGTTGGACTCAAGTTGATTCAAGTGTTGAATGAGACTAATTTAGATTTGATTCATCGAGTCAATTTAAACTAATGAATTGAGATTCAATAAATCAAATTGACTTGAATCAAATGGTTGGATTTGATCAACCATGGGAGATAAGAGGTCAAGTTTGACTTGACTTGAGAGGGAAGATAAATGGTCAGTTTTGACTTGACCAATTATCATGTCATGGTGACTTGGCATGGGCCCAGCCAATGATAATGCTCCACATCATCATGGACACATCATGGGGTGCCACCTCATGAGGGAGACCAAGAGTCATTGGCTCTTGGAGTTACATGCATGCATGTAACACCCTTATAGTGGCTGACCATGGGTTATGAAAGTGTGAAGTTAAGTTGTGTAACTTCAGCTTCTTCCTCCTCTCTTCTCAAGTTTTCTCCCCCTCTCCTTTGACGTGAGATTCTAAGGGTGCTAGCACACTCTAACTTGCTTTTATCCACCTATTGCTCGTGTGGATACCGATAGGGGAGTGTACACTTGACACTCTCGAGTTCCGGCAAGCCATTTGGACGAGCGGGATAAGCGAAGGGCGTCGCATCAAGGGTAAAATGCTTAACATATAGATCTAGAGTAGATATAAGGTTTTTAAACACATACATGTAATTTTGTTTATCTTTGCACGGATCCGTGGCTGACTTCCGGGGTTTCCGCAACGCAAAAAGCAGTTTTTACATCTCGGACAATCCAATAGTGGTATCAGAGCCACGTGCAAAGCATGTATGTGTTTAATTTTATAGTTTTTGTATTAGATATAAAAATTACATATCTGCAAGTTTCTGTAAATTTCCTATTTTTATAGATTTTTTGGATATTTTTCTCGAAGAGTCGATGCAACAAGTGTTGGGACACTTATAGGCTTCAACCACCGAGAAAAACTCTCTGGAATGGTGAATTATCGCTTTAGGTTTTTGGGACAGAGACTTAAGTCACTGTAAGATCAAGATGGGGAACTCGCAAAGTTCATTTTGCGAGTAGGGGCACTGCCCCTAACCCCGAAAGGGGCATTGTCCCGCGATCTCGCCCGGAAATCGCTTAACGGGACCGTTACGGAGATATGACTCATAAAATTGAAAAATAAAATAGAAAAAATTATAGAAATTTATGTAAAATACATAATTTAGAATTATGTATAATACTGTGATAGTCATGGCCCAAGAAACCCAATGTGATTGGATGAATATGTTGTAATTCATAATACGGCTTGTGTGCCATTTTTGTGTTGTGCATGTTGTATAATGTATGCGACCTACGCGTCGTGCCTCTCTTTTTAATATTCCAGTTGTAAATAGTTTTAGACTCAAATATAACTCGAGTTTCATGTTTGTAATGTACAAAAATGAAGCGGTGGAAGGTCCACTAGAAGACGGAGTTACGAGGAGGGTGCCGACGACACATGGCGGTCAAAGGAGACGCTTGGAGAAGCTGCTAACCCTAGGTTGACCGTCTGATCTTCTCATTGGCTTGAGAAGATCATAGTATGGCCATGACCTCATCACAATTTATATATATATATATATTTTTTTTTTTGCTTGTATGTATGTGATGCATGCTAGTAAATTTTGTTTGTATGTATATGATGCATGCTAGGATATTTTGCTTGTATGTATATGATGCATGCTAGTAAATTTTGGTTGTATGTATGTGATGCATGCTAGTGTAGAGTAATAAAGGCCTTAATGCTTATATGATACACATTTACGATTAGATTATATCTTAATCGAATCAACTTGAAAATGCCTACCAAGTTTTGATACCCATCACTACCTCAATCATTTGTTGTTGTTGAATCTGTCAAAGTAGAGCAACGCATATTATCTTGGTAGGGTGCGGAGGGACAATCTTGGTCCCGTCTATCACAGCTTGAGTGAGAATAAGCTCAATTAGATTGAGTAAAACTAGTTAACTCAATTGGATCGAGTAAAACTATAGGCATATTCCAACCGTTGGAAAGATAGGATAAGATCGCATTTACACTAAATCTTGGGTGATTTAGCCAAAGCTAACTCAAGGTCTTTTGTAAATGTGGATCTTGATCCTATAAACAAGAGTTGCATAGAGATGTAATTGGTAATTTCTTACCTACCGATCATACTAAGTCTTGGCGATTTAGCCAAAGCTAACTCAAGGCGTAGTATGATATGGATCTTGTCCCGCGAGAATTATAGCTAGTTTGTATGAATCTAGTAATGTGGTTTGACCACATCCATGACTCGATTCTACAAAAGTCTTATAATTCAGTGGGAGCATCATTTGATTAAAGGCCTAATTAAATGATAAATAGAATACGATATTAATTTTCTGCATTGTGTATGTTGTATATTACCATGTCGACAAACACAAACACTCTCTCCCTGCGTTCTGTCCTTGAGAAGGACAAGCTCAATAGAGCTAATTTCCTGGACTGGTACAGGAATATGAGAATAGTTCTCACCCAAGAAAGAAAATTGTACATCCTGGAGCAGCCCATTCCGAAGGCACCTCCTGCCACTGCTTCGCAAGCTGACTGAGATGGTTACAAGAAGCATCAAGATGATGCATTAGATGTGTCATGCTTCATACTCGTGACCATGAACTCTGAGCTTCAGAAGCAACACGAGTTCATGAATGTTTTTGATATGGTTGAACGTCTTCGTCAACTGTATCAGGGCAAGCAAGGCACAAGAGATATGAGATCTTTAAGGCACGGTTTCAATCCAAAATGCAAGATGAGACTCTCGTAGGTCCATATGTACTCAAGATGATTGGGTATATAAAAAACCTATAGAGGTTGGAATTCCCACTTGGCCAAGAGCTGGCGACTGACTTGATCTTGCAATCTTTGCCACAAAGCTACAATTAATTTGTCATGAATTACAACATGAATGAAATTGATAAGTCACTGCCTGAGATGCTTAGCATGTTGAGAACTGTTGAGCTCAACCTTAAGAAGGAAAAACCTGACTCCAATTTGATGGTGCAAAAGAAGAAAGGCAAGGGCATACCTAAAGGTAAGGGAAAGTCCCAAGCCAAGGGCAAAGGCATGGCACTGAAACTGAAAGGAGGGGTGGCCAAGGAAGGGACTTACTTCCACTGTAAGGAAGCTAGACATTGGAAGCGTAACTGCAAAGCATACCTGGAAGATCTTAATAAGAAGAGAAGTGAGACTTCTACTTTATGTATAAATGTTATAGAAGTCAATCTATCTATTTCTTCATCATGGGTATTAGATACTAGATGTGCATCTTACATTTGTACTAATGTACAAGAACTGAGAAATAGTAGGGCATTGACAAAGGGCAAGGTGGACCTATGAGTAGGCAATGGAGCAAAAGTTGTTGTTGTTGCTATAGGAACTTATTTTCTATCTCTGCCCTCTAGGCTTGTACTAGAACTAGATGAATGTTGTTATGTGCCTGCTTTGACTAAGAACATAATTTCTGTTTCTTGTTTAGACAAGAAAGACTTTTCATTTATAATAAAGAACAAATGTTGTTCAGTTTATTTAAATGATATGTTCTATTGTAGTGTACCTCTAATGAACGGACTCTACATTTTAGACTTAGAGAGCCTCATCTATAACATAAGTACCAAAAGGTTCAAGTTAAATGAGTTGAATCAAACCTATCTCTGGCATTGTCGCTTAGGTCACATAAATGAGAGTCGCTTATCCCAACTCCATAAGGATGGGTTGCTGGACTCATTTGATTTTGAATCATATGAGACATGCGAGTCTTGCCTTATAGGCAAGATGACCAAGACTCCCTTTAGTGGACACAGCGAAAGAGCAACAGACTTGTTTGGACTTATACATAGTGATGTATGTGGCCCTTTCAATGTTGCTGCTAGAGGTGGTTATAGGTACTTCATTACATTTACTGATGACTTCAGTAGGTATGGTTATGTGTATCTGATGACACATAAGTCTGAATCCTTTGAAAATTTCAAAGAATTCAAGAATGAAGTACAAAACTAGCTTTGCAAGAGTATTAAGATACTTCGATCAGATCGAGGTGGTGAATACCTTAGCCATGAGTTTTGTGACTATCTAGCTGAGAGTGGGATTCTATCCCAACTCACTCCTCCTGGAACACCACAGTGGAATGGTGTATCTGAAAGGAGGAATCGTACCCTATTAGATATGGTACGATCTATGATGAGTCACATAGATCTCCCTATATCCTTTTGGGGATATTCTCTAGACACAGCAACCTTCACACTTAACCGTGTTCCATCGAAGGTTGTGATAAAGACACCATATACGATATGGATAGGGAGAAATCCCAAGATGTCTTTCATGAGGATTTGGGTTTGTGAGGATTACGTTCGACGTCAAGTCTCAGATAAACTGGGACCCAAATCTGATAAGTGCTATTTTTTTGGATATCCCAAGGAAATGAAGGGATATTACTTCTACATTCCCAGTCAGCACAAAGCGTTTGTGGCAAAGACTGGGGTATTTCTAGAAAAGGATTTTGTTTCTAGAAAAACTAGTAGGAGTACGTTCGATCTTGAAGAAATTCAAGATAAGGACCATAGCACTGAAGCCTTGATGGAGGTTGAACAGGAACCACAAAGTGTTGTGGGTGATGAGATTGTTGCACAAAGAGTTATGGAATAACCACTTGAGTAGACCTACCTCTTTGCGAGTCGATAGGTCGTCGTCGGCTGAGAGATACTCATTTCTCTTGTCTGACCATGATGACGTTATGCTCATTGAGAATGAGCCTACCTCCTATCAGGAAGCTGTGATGAGCCCAGATTCTGAGAAATGGCTAGAGGCCATGAGATCCGAGATGGAATCCATGTACACCAACCAAGTATGGACTTTGGTTGATCCACCTAAAGGCGTCAAACCTATTGGGTGTAAGTGGGTTTTTAAGAGAAAGACTGACATGGATGGACTTATGCATACTTATAAGGGCCGATTGGCGGGTAAGGGTTACAGCAATGCCAGCTTCCAAACTGACCAGGATGATTATAGATCGTAGTCAGGGTTCGTGTTTTGCTTGAATGATGACGCTATGAGCTGAAAGAGTTCGAAGCAGGTCACAGTTGCTGATTCTACAATAGAGGCCGAGTATATTGCTGCATCAGAGGCAGCAAAGGAGGCAGTCCATTCCGAAGGCACCTCCTGCCACTGCTTCGCAAGCTGACTGAGATGGTTACAAGAAGCATCAAGATGATTCATTAGATGTGTCATGCTTCATGCTCGTGACCATGAACTCTGAGCTTCAGAAGCAACACGAGTTCATGAATGTTTTTGATATGGTTGAACGTCTTCGTCAACTGTATCAAGGGCAAGCAAGGCACAAGAGATATGAGATCTTTAAGGCACGGTTTCAGTCCAAAATGCAAGATGAGACTCTCGTAGGTCCATATGTACTCAAGATGATTGGGTATATAAAAAACCTATAGAGGTTGGAATTCCCACATGGCCAAGAGCTGGCGACTGACTTGATCTTGCAATTTTTGCCACAAAGCTACAATTAATTTGTCATGAATTACAACATGAATGAAATTGATAAGTCACTGCCTGAGATGCTTAGCATGTTGAGAACTGTTGAGCTCAACCTTAAGAAGGAAAAACCTGACTCCAATTTGATGGTGCAAAAGAAGAAAGGCAAGGGCAAACCTAAAGGTAAGGGAAAGTCCCAAGCCAAGGGCAAAGGCATGGCACTGAAACTGAAAGGAGGGGTGGCCAAGGAAGGGACTTACTTCCACTGTAAGGAAGCTAGACATTGGAAGCGTAATTGCAAAGCATACCTGGAAGATCTTAATAAGAAGAGAAGTGAGACTTCTACTTTATGTATAAATGTTATAGAAGTCAATCTATCTATTTCTTCATCATGGGTATTAGATACTAGATGTGCATCTTACATTTGTACTAATGTACAAGCACTGAGAAATAGCAGGGCATTGACAAAGGGCAAGGTGGACCTATGAGTAGGCAATGGAGAAAAAGTTGTTGTTGTTGCTATAGGAACATATTTTCTATCTCTGCCCTCTAGGCTTGTACTAGAACTAGATGAATGTTGTTATGTGCCTGCTTTGACTAAGAACATAATTTCTGTTTCTTGTTTAGACAAGAAAGACTTTTCATTTATAATAAAGAACAAATGTTGTTCAGTTTATTTAAATGATATGTTCTATTGTAGTGTACCTCTAATGAACGGACTCTACATTTTAGACTTAGAGAGCCTCATCTATAACATAAGTACCAAAAGGTTCAAGTTAAATGAGTTGAATCAAACCTATCTCTGGCATTGTCGCTTAGGTCACATAAATGAGAGTCGCTTATCCCAACTCCATAAGGATGGGTTGCTGGACTCATTTGATTTTGAATCATATGAGACATGCGAGTCTTGCCTTATAGGCAAGATGACCAAGACTCCCTTTAGTGGACACAGCGAAAGAGCAACAGACTTGTTTGGACTTATACATAGTGATGTATGTGGCCCTTTCAATGTTGCTGCTAGAGGTGGTTATAGGTACTTCATTACATTTCTTGATGACTTGATAGTATGGTTATGTGTATCTGACCAGAACATAAATTCTGAATCCTTTGAAAATTTCAAGAATTCAGATGAAATCTGAAAACCGACTTTCGAGTATTAAGATACCATCGGATCGAGGTGGTGAATACCTTAGCCATGAGTTTTGTGACTATCTAGTGAGTGGGATTCTATCAACTCACTCTCTGGAACTTTGGAATTGGATATACGAAAGGAGAGATATTACCTATTAGAATAACGATACAGTGTGATCAGATAGATCTTCCTATATCCTTTTAGGATGTTCTCTGAACCTGCTTCATTACTTGTAAACCATGAAGGTTGTGATAAAGACTTACCATACTTCATGGATAGGGAGAAATCCCAAGATGTCTTTCATGAGGATTTGGGTTTGTGAGGATTACGTTCGACGTCAAGTCTCAGATAAACTGGGACCCAAATCTGATAAGTGCTATTTTTTTGGATATCCCAAGGAAATGAAGGGATATTACTTCTACATTCCCAGTCAGCACAAAGCGTTTGTGGCAAAGACTGGGGTATTTCTAGAAAAGGATTTTGTTTCTAGAAAAACTAGTAGGAGTACGTTCGATCTTGAAGAAATTCAAGATAAGGACCATAGCACTGAAGCCTTGATGGAGGTTGAACAGGAACCACAAAGTGTTGTGGGTGATGAGATTGTTGCACAAAGAGTTGTGGAATAACAACCTGTTCAGGTAGACCTACCTCTTCACAGGTCTGATAGGGTTCGTCGTCAGCCTGAGAGATACTCATTTCTCTTGTCTGACCATGATGACGTTATGCTCATTGAGAATGAGCCTACCTCCTATCAGAAAGCTGTGATGAGCCCAGATTCTGAGAAATGGCTAGAGGCCATGAGATCCGAGATGGAATCCATGTACACCAACCAAGTATGGACTTTGGTTGATCCACCTAAAGGCGTCAAACCTATTGGGTGTAAGTGGGTTTTTAAGAGAAAGACTGACATGGATGGACTTATGCATACTTATAAGGGCCGATTGGCGGGTAAGGGTTACAGCAATGCCAGCTTCCAAACTGACCAGGATGATTATAGATCGTAGTCAGGGTTCGTGTTTTGCTTGAATGATGACGCTATGAGCTGAAAGAGTTCGAAGCAGGTCACAGTTGCTGATTCTACAATAGAGGTCGAGTATATTGCTGCATCAGAGGCAGCAAAGGAGGCAGTTTGGATCCGCAAGTTCATTACTGAGCTTGGGGTGGTTCCTAGCATGGTAATTCCTATAGAGCTCTATTGTGACAACAATGGAGCAATTGCACAGGCTAAGGAACCTCGCTCACACCACCGGACCAAACACATACTACGGCGCTTCCATCTCATTCGAGAGATTATCGATAGAGGAGATGTGAAAATTTGCAGAGTACCCACAGAGGCTAACATCGCAGATCCCTTGACCAAGGCTTTGGCACAGAAAAAGCATGATGGTCACACTAGATCATTGGATATTAGATACTATAGTGATTAGCGCTAGTGCTAGTGGGGAGATTGTCAGTGAAAGCCCTAGAGCCAATCATGGGATGATTGTTGTATGAACTTTGTTGTATCATATTCCTATTTATAAAGGCATGGTTATTATACTTACTTGTATTGGTGCAAAATAACTAAGTATAATAACGTCCTTGAGTAGAAGGTTCTTATCTATATCAATCGATTGGTTGAATCGATAATGAGATGATATAGATAATACTACTCTTAATCATTCCTATTCAAGTATTAACATTCAAGGACAATGTTAATGCGAAGAGGTTAGCATGTGGGTCAACTCAATGACTTGATCTCACAAGTCATGGATATGAGATATCAAGTTGACACATGGGTATACATTGGAGAATGTATATTGAATGACCCTCCATGAGAAAGTATCATGGATCATTATATGAGTGTCATATACTTTCTCATGTGACTATTAGTATGACTATTAGTCCTTGGATCTGAAGTCACCGTGGTTCCCTACATAAGGAGTTGCATACTTTGGCTTCGTCAAAGGTCACCCGTAAATGGGTGGACTATAAAGGTGATTACTAGGTATATAACAAATTATCCAGAGGGATGTGAGTGATGTAGATGGGATCTATCCCTCCTATATGACGGGAGTGACATCGTTATTCTTGATAGAGTGAGACCACTAAGTGCATGGCCATGCCCAAATGAGTCAATATGAGATATTGAGCTCATTTGATTAGAGTGAGTCTACTTGGAGTTCAAGATATAGATTGTACCGAGGATGACATGGTCTATGCCTCAATTGGTCAATCTAGATGTCAAGGATAGAGGGACATTGTCACATATTGTGAGAGTTACAATTAGTAGTCACAAAGGTGATGTTGGATCTCAACATTCTTGTAATTTGGATAGCAATGATGTGTTGCTAGATACCGCTCATTGCTTATGTTCCTAAATTGGTTTAGGAGCATTGCCAACGTTACAAGAACCTATAGGGTCACACACAAAGGGTAATTAGATGGAGATTAGGTTCATATGATGAACCATGAGGATTAGGTTCACGTGATGAACCAAATTGGATTAAGAATAATCCAAATTAGATTAATTAAGTTGGACTTAAGTTGATCCAAGTGTTGAATGAGTCTAATTTAGATTTGATTCATCGAGTCAATTTAAACTAATGAATTGAGATTCATTAAATCAAATTGACTTGAATCAAATGGTTGGATTTGATCAACCATGGGAGATAAGAGGTCAAGTTTGACTTGACTTGAGAGGGAAGATGAATGGTCAATTTTGACTTGACCAATTGTCATGTCATGGTGACATGGTATGGGGTCGGCCAATGATGATGCTCCACATCATCATGGACACATCATGGGGTGCCACCTCATGAGGGAGACCAAGAGTCATTGGCTCTTGGAGTTACATGAATGCATGTAACCCCCTTATAGTGGCCGACCACTATTGATGGGTTATAAATGTGTGAAGTTAAGTTGTATAACTTCATCTTCTTCCTCCTCTCTTCTCAAGATTTCTCCCCCTCTCCTTTGCCATGAGCTTCTAAGGGTGCTAGCACACTCTAGGTTGCTTTTCTCCACCTATTACTCATGTGGATACCGATAGAGGAGTGTACACTTGACACTCTCGAGTTCCGACAAGCTGTTTGGACGAGTAGTATAAGTGAAGGGCATCGCATCAAGGGTAAAACGCTTAACATGTAGATCTAGAGTAGATCTAAGGTTTTTAAACACATACATGTAATTTTGTTTATCTTTGCACGGATCCGTGGCCGACTTCCGGGGTTTCCGCAATGCAAAAAGCGGTTTTTGTGGCTCAGACAGTCCAACAATTGTAAGATCTCATTGGGATATGAGAAATTCATACCCTTGGGGAGGACCTTTTTGATGTATGTCAAAAAGGGGGAGAAGTTACCAAGTTACCAATTGGGTTTGGAATTCTCATTAGGATGTGAGAATTTCTAATTAGGGATAATTGATAGATTTGAGGGATAGTTTTGTCAATCATAAAAAAGGGGGAGATTGTTGGTGCAATCGACCAGGGTTGACTCAGTTTTACTCGAGCAGTATTTTGATGATAGACAAAACCTATGACATGGGATTGTCATAGGAAATCCCAACATGGAGTTGGCATGGAAAAGTCCAAAGCATTGCGAAGCCGTGCGCTTGGTGCATTTGGGAAGTCTTGAGGACTTGACAAGTTCACTAGGCTCGGGGTCTTTGAGTCGGTGAAGGATGGCATTGCGAAGTCGTGTGCTTGGTGCATCCGAGGGACATAGGCCAAGGGAAGAGAGCTTCGGTGGGAAACTCCATGAGGAATGAGGTGGACTTGGCCAAGTGGCTAAGACTGAGTGTCGGATGATCAAACTTGGTATTTGAGGGTTTACCCGATGGTCGGATGCTCAAACAACTTGGAGTCAAAGGTTTTACCCGACATCAGTCGACTAGCATAGGTGTCAGTCGACTGCTCCAAGTTGACTAGTGTTCGACTGGTGTTTGACTGACCAGGGTCTGGCTAAGTAGTCGACTGATAACACCATCAGTCGACTGAAGAGGGAGATCAGTCGACTGATCGGGGTGTTTTTTGAAGGGTTTTTCCCGGAACCGAAGCTCTGATACCACTTGAAGATAGGAAACTTCGCTTCTCACTTCAACTCGGTCGCTTGTTCATGGTGATCCCTTCTACATCCTCGGATAAAAAATATTTATCATTGACAAGAGGGATTACCCAAGCAACCATTTCATCATCGTGCTATTCGATTAGAGTAGTCACTTGAACAAACTTGTTGTTCAAGCAACCAACCTTTATTCTACGAATAGCTGTGGAATAGACGATGTACGGATCATCGGCTTTTGTGTTTATGTTCGAGGACTAAGTTATATTAGCCACAAAATAGAATATATCATGCATATATAATTGAAAACAATCATAAACATGTTACATAAGAAAATAGACAAGTATTATACATCTCGATCTTCTATCGTATGTCCTCCCTCCTTTTGGACGTCGTGTGGGTGACGATCTACCAAAAGTTGAATCTCCTAGATCACCAATCTTCCTTCCTTGCTCGCTCCGAACAAGAGGAAGACTAAAAAACAAAGCACTTCTCCTTCTTTCAACCAACCACCAAGCTCCAAGCTTGGTGCTTGCCCCCGGCCAAGAAGGAGATGAAGAATAAGATGGAAACCGGCCAAGACTCCAAGGGAAGACCCTAAGTCTTGTTTCCACCGGCCAAGGAGAAGATAAGGAGGGCTTGAAAGCTGCCCAAAGAGGGTAGAAGCAAGCCTTCGGCGCCGGCCAACAACAAGAAGAAGAAGAGAAAGGAAAATCTTTCCTTAATTGTGGCCGCCCAAAGCCCTAATCCTCCTTGCCACCCAAAACCCTAAGCCACCTTTCTCTTGATTCTCCTTGCCGCCAACCCTAAGGCCCCTTTTTATAGAGTTAGGGATAAGCCTTGTTTTAATCTCCACCATTGGTTCTAGGGATTTAATCTCAACCATCGGATCTAGAGATTTAATCTCAACCGTCGGATCTAGAGATTTAATCTCTACCTTTGGATCTAGAGTTTTGTTTTCATCCATTGGATCTAGGCTTCATGAGGTTTTAATAAGCTACAATAGGGACCATGAGGAGGAGTTGGATCTTGGCCACCCAATGGATCAAGCCCACATAAAGTCCGATCCATTAATGATAATCCAATCCACTAATGGATTATCATTGATCTACCTCACCAATCCCCAAAAGTTAATATGGGCTCTATATATTATTTGTACATTTTTCTCCCCGTGTTTAAGATCTCGAATGTCCGTCGATTAATTAATTTACTGACCATTAATTAATCTACATCTAACTCCATGAGTAGTACCACTCAACCTTTTCATCATGCCGGACCAAGTCCACCTGCAGGGTTTACATGATGAATCTTATGAGCTCCTCAAGGGGACATCATCATCCTAATATATAGGATATATTTTCCTCCTATAATCAACGGCACACCATATAAATAATATCATTTCCCAACTTACCGAGCCTATCGATTTAATCTATAAATCTCGCTCATTGGTAAATCAAAGAAATGAATACTAAGTATATGTGCCCATTATTATATCGGGATTAAGAGTATGTACAACATAATATCTGAGGTCCGATTCGATTATGTAGTCAGCAATAAATCAAATCACCTTTAAGTCGGTCCTGCTCAATACACACAAAGTGTACTAGTGTGATTCTATGGTCAAGACAAACCAATACCAAATCACATTATAACCATACCAATGGTTTGTCCAAAGTCATCTCGGTTGTGAGCCTATACTTATACTTTACAAGGGGCCGATAACATGATCTCCCGTGTGACACCACACACCATGTTATCTATATTGTAATGTATTAGACAATATGCATAACTATAAATATGCAAAAAATGATCATGTGATTCTTATTTCAAAATAAAGATGTTCATACAAAAGATAGACTTTTCAGTATACATCCCAACAATCTCCCACTTATACTAAAAGACTATGTTGTCCTCAAACTTCCATACATCTGATTCCCATTCCCTCCACATGCCAATCAAAAGCTCTGGGCGGAAGGGCCTTAATGAAAGGATCTGCCAGGTTATCCTCCGATGCAATCTTGGCCACAACAACTTCTCCTTTCTTTACGATTTCTCGTATCAAGTGGTACTTGTGCTCTATGTGTTTACTTGCCTTATGGGCTCGTGGTTCCCTCGAGTTTGCAACTGCACCACTATTATTACAATAAATTGTGATAGTTCTGGGCAAACCAAGAATCACATCCAAGTCCATCAGGAAGTTCCTGAGCCACACAACTTCTTTGGCCGCCTCAGAGGCCGCCACATACTCAGCTTCCATGGTAGAGTCTGCCACACATTTCTGCTTGACACTCTTCTATACAATGGCTCCACCTCCAAAAGTAAACACAAAACCTGAGGTAGACTTACTATTATCCTATCTGATTGGAAGTCGGAATCCGTGTAACCCATAGGGACTAATTGGTCTGCCTGGTAAACTAGCATATAATCCCTAGTCCTTCTCAGGTACTTCAATATATGCTTTACCGCAGTCCAATGTCCCTGTCCTGGATTACTCTGATATCTGCTGACCATGCCCATGGCAAAGCAGATATCTGGTCTCATACATAGCACCGCATACATGAGGCTTCCTACTGCCGAAGCATAAGGAATCACCTTCATCTCCTCTATCTCCTCAGATGTTCTAGGACACATCTCCTTAGATAAAGGAACTCCATGCCTGAAAGGTAGAAAACCTTTCTTAGGGTTTTGCATGTTAAAACGATCCATAATAGTGTCTATGTATGAACCTTGAGATAAGCACAACATTCTTTTCCTGCGATCCCTTATAACCTTGATCCCAAGGATGTGTCCCACTTCTCCCAAGTCCTTCATATCAAACTGTTTGGACAACCATACCCTTATGTCCAATAACACCTTGACATTGTTGCCAATTAACAAAATGTCATCTACGTATAGTATAAGAAATACCACTACGTTTCCGTCACATCTCTTGTATACACAAGACTCATCCAGACTTTGAATAAATCCATAAGACTGGATTATCTCATCAAAGCGGATGTTCCAAGACCTCGAAGCTTGCTTCAATCCATAAATGGACCTATTAAGCTTACATACAAGATGCTCTTTGCCCTTCGCAATGAATTCCTCTGGTTGCTTTATATAGATGTTTTCCTCAAGACTTCCATTAAGGAAAGCTATCTTGACATCCATCTGCCACACCTCATAATCCATATGAGCTGCAATGCATAAGAGAATTCGGATAGACTTAAGCATGGCTACCGGCGAAAAAATCTCCTCATAATCGATACCCTCTTTATGAGTATACCCCTTCGCAACAAGCCTCGCTTTGAAGGTCTCAACCTTCCCGTCTATTCCTCTCATTCTTTTGTAGACCCTCTTGCATCCAATGGTTTTTACACCATCGAGTGGTTCTACTTGCTCCAAGACCTGATTCGAATCCATAGATTCAATCTCAGTATTGATTGTACTTTGCCAAGATACCACATCTTTATCTTGGATTGCTTCGTCATATGTCCAAGGATCAGGTTCATGTTCGCCAGGGATCAAATTAGAAGATTCTCCCAAGAACATGAATCTATCAGGCTATCTCACAACCCTCCCACTACGATGAGGTATCACCTGTGTATCCTCTGTGACACGCGGTGTAGTGACGTGATATATCCTCTTGTACCGGTGGTACTGAAGAAGCGACTTCCCATTTTAATTCCTCCAGAACAATCTTACTCATGGGCTTGTGGTTCATCACATAGTCTTCCTCTAGAAATCTAGCATTCATGCTAACGATCACCTTTTGATCTCTAGGACTATAAAACAAACCACCTTTCGTTCCCCTAGGATAGCCAACGAACATGCGTACTTCTGTACGAGGTTCCAACTTACCAGCATCCGCCTTCAGCACATGTGCTGGACTCCCCCAAATCTGAATATGTCTTAGACTAGGCTTTCGCCCAGTCCACAATTCTGTGGGAGTAGAAGGCACTGATTTAGATGGGACCAAGTTCAGAATATACACTGCCATATCTAGATCATATCCCCAGAACGAATCTGGCAACTCAGAATAACTCATCATCGATCTAACCATCTCCATACGAGTCCTATTCCTTCGCTCTGCTACACCATTCTACTGGGGTGTGCCAGGTGCAGACAATTGGGATTGAATCCCAGCCTCTGATAAGTAATTCCAAAACTCTCCCAAGAGTTACTCACCACCACGATCAAATCGTAGTGTCTTGATACTTTTACCTTGATGTTTCTCTACATCAGCCTTGAATTCTTTGAACTTGTCAAAGCATTCAGACTTGCAGCGCATCAAGTAAATGTATCAATATCTCGAATAATCATCTATAAAAGAGACAAAATACTCAAAATCACCTCTAGCCTGGATAGACATAGGACCACACAAATCAGAATGAACCAATTCTAACACATCTTTGGCTATATACCCCTTGGCCTTAAAAGGCCTCTTGGTCATTTTACCCTCCAAGCAAGATTCGCAGGTTGGAGAAATCTTCCACCACTAATGAACCCAGAGGTCAATCAGCTATCAACTTTTGAAAACTGCTTAGGTTAATATGACCAAGCCTAAGATGCCAAAGATATGTTTGGTTCATCTTCGAGGGTTCTTTTCTCTTATTGGAATTAGAAGATGAGTTATTAGCTTTTATTTGCATCATGGGAGCTTTTGATTCAAGTGTGTATAAATTTCCTATCAATGCACCCGAACAGATAATGTCCCTATTCCTTTTTATAACAACTCTGTCATTAAAAGAAATAGAATATCCATCCATAAACAATTTAGAAACCGAAATTAAATTCTTTCTAAATTAAGGTACATAAAGGCAATTCTTAAGAACAAAAACTTTATTTTTCTCAAAAGATAAATAAATGTCTCCCACTGCAACAGCCGCCACCTTCGTGGCATCGCCCAAGTATAAGGTAATCTCTCCCTCAGTCAGTCGTCTGGTTTCCTGGAACCCCTGCAAAGTATTGCAGACATGATCAGTGGCTCCCGTATCTACACACCAGGTGCCGGTAGATAACATCGCTAAACATGTTTCAACGATTAGACCAAAAGATATACCTTGGTTGTGCTTGCGGATGGGGCAGTCCTTCTTCTAGTGTCCAGTTTGCTTACAAGTGAAGCACTTGCCTTTCGGTTTCTTCACTCCTCCCTGAGTTCCTCCCACCGCCTTTGCCCCAGCTTGTTTCTTCTTCTTCTTGCCTTTCGGCTTAGAAGTAGAAACCTTTTGGGTGACCATGGCATGCGCCTAAGCACTTTGACGAAATAGCCCCTCTGCCGCCTGGAGTTCGGTCAGAAGCTCCGCCAATGAATACAACCTCTTGTTCATGTTGTAGTTCAGGTGAAACTGCTCAAAACTCCTAGGTAGAGACTGGAGAATGATATCGACCTGGGTTTCCCCATCGATCTCAACTCCGAGGGCTTCCAACTCATTTAAATGAGCCATCATCTTGAGAACATGATCCCTCATGGGTGTTCCCTCGATCATGGTGGTAGTCATCAAGTTCCTCATGGCTTCCTGCCTTGCAGTCCGATTCTAGTGTTCGAAAAGCTCTTTGAGGTTGAGAATCATGTCATAAGCAATGGGCATGGCTTGATGCTGATGTTGCAGTACATTTGACATAGATGCCAAAATGTAACACTGCGCCATCTCATCGGCCTTGATCCACTTCTTATAACCCTCCTTCTCCTTTTCCCCAGAATCATCCGCAGGCTTAGGAGGGCACTCTTCGAGGAGTACATATTTGTATTCCTCAGCAGTCAAGACAATGTCAAGATTCCTCTTCCAATCAACATAGTTGGGTCTAGTAAGTTTATTCTCTTTCAGTATCACAGTAAGTGGGTTGAAAGTCATTTTGAAAGAAAACTGTAGAATCACATAGATCGAAACATTAGATTTCACAAAATTATTGATTCCTCAAACAATAAAATTTTAAAATCAACCAAAACCTCAAAACACCGAAAATTTCGTATGCCACGATAGTGTGGACGTATACGAATTCTACATTTGTAAGAGGAGGTTTTACCCATTAATTTTACTATCTTGTCAACCTAACTTTTTGACAAGTAAAATTAATAGTTGGTTCCTCTTTGGCCCTACAAATAAAAGCAGTGACTCCGATGGGGAGGATACTTATATTTGTATCTAAGTGTTCACCATTACTCGGTACCAAGGTAATTATCTCGGGTTATGTGCCTTCCGATGGGGAAGTACACACGCTCCTTAATAATTTCCTATAACCATATTCGACCTTGTGATCCACAAACAAACTCATCCAATAAGGAGGAAGGCACTCAGAGTCGACGCGCAAGTTTGCTTGCATCCCATGTCAAATCGTAATGGAGGCCGTGGGAATTTATAAAAATATCCCTCTCCCACTTAGTAATTTAAAATTGAGGAATTTTCTAGACTACGACATGCATATCAAACAATAAGGAATAAATATGAAAAATAAAAATTTTCCAACTATTATGGCTTTTGTCTTCAATATGTCTCCCGTCGTATCGCCATCTTGTCCGCTCCTCCCTATGCCATGTACAAGCCATCCGGAGATCCGAGCCGAGAAAAAATTATTTTAATTTACATCCATCGATCATATACTCCACGAGGGAGTGTACATGAAATCTAGATCAAAAGTAAACTAAAATAAAAAGAGTGGCTAAACAATGTCGTATCTAATTATAAAAATCAAATACTAGCCTCGTCAACCCTGAGGATTCAACAAAATATACAATTACACACATACAATCACATACACACATATGGCCATAATAGTTGGATTCTATGCCTGCAACCAAAGAGTTAAACTACGCATATCCTACTATTATCCGTCACATATATTATATGAAAAGTGCATAAAAGTAATCGAATCCTAAACACACAAAATTGGAAACTATGGCTCTGATACCACTTGAAGGGTTTTTCCCAGAACTGAATCTCTGATACCATTTGAAGGTAGGAAACTTCGCTTCTCACTTCAACTCGATCGCTTGTTCATGGTGATCCCTTCTACGTCCCCGGATTAAAAAAAATTATCCTTGACAGGAGGGATTACCCAAGCAACCGTTTCATCGTCATGCTATTCGATTAGAGTAGTCACTTGAACAAACTTGTTGTTCAAGCAACCAACCTCTATTCTACGAATAGCTGCGGAATAGACGATGTATGGATCGTCGGCTTTTTTGTTTATGTTCGGGGTCCGGGTCCAAGTTATATTAGCCACAAAATAGAATATATCATGCATATATAATTGAAAACAATCATAAACATGTTACATAAGAAAATAGACAAGTATTATACCTCTCGATCTTCTATCGTATGTCCTCCCTCCTTTTGGACGCCGTGTGGGCGACGATCTACCAAAAGTTGAAGCTCCTAGATCACCAATCTTTCTTCCTTGCTCGCTCCGAACAAGAGGAAGACTAAGAAACAAAGCACTTCTCCTTCTTTCAACCAACCACCAAGCTTCAAACTTGGTGCTTGCCACCGGGCAAGAAGGAGATGAAGAATAAGATGGAAATCGGCCAAGACTCCAAGGGAAGACACTAAGTCTTGTTTCCACCGGCCAAGGAGAAGATAAGGAGGGCTTGAACACCAGCCAAAGAGGGGAGAAGCAAGCCTTAGGCGCCGGCCAACAACAAGAAGAAGAAGAGAAAGGAAAATCTTTCCTTAATTGTGGCCGCCCAAAGCCTTAATCCTCCTTGCCGCCCAAAACCCTAAGCCACCATGCTCTTGATTCTCCTTGCCGCCCACCCTAAGGCCCCTTTTTATAGAGTTAGGGATAAGCCTTGTTTTAATCTCCACCATTGGTTTTAGGGATTTAATCTCAACCGTCGGATCTAGAGATTTAATCTCAACCGTCGGATCTAGAGATTTATTCTCTACCTTTGGATCTAGAGTTTTGTTTTCATCCATTGGATCTAGGCTTCATGAGGTTTTAATAGGCTACAATAGGGACCATGAGGAGGAGTTGGATCTTCGCCACCCAATGGATCAAGCCCACATAAAGTCCGATCCATTAATGATAATCCAATCCACTAAAGAATTATCATTGATCTACCTCACCAACCCCCATAAGTTAATATGGCTCCATATATTATTTGTACATTTTTCTCCCCGTGTTTAAGATCTCGAATGTCCGTCGATTAATTAATTTACTGACCATTAATTAATCAACATCTTACTCCATGAGTAGTACCACTCAACCTTTTCATCATGCCGGATCAAGTCCATCAGCAGAGTTTACATGATGAACCTTATGAGCTCCTCAAGGGGACATCATCATCCTAATATATAGGACACGGTTTCCTCCTATAATCAATGACACACCATATAAATAATATCATTTCTCAACTTACCGAGCCTATCGATTTAATCTATAAATCTCGCCCATTGGTAAATCAAAGAAATGAATACTAAGTATATGTGCCCGTTATTATATCGGGATTAAGAGTATGTACAACATAATATCTGAGGTCCGATTCGATTATGTATTCAGCAATAAATCGAATCACCTCTAAGTCGGTCCTGCTCAATACACACAAAGTGTACTAGTGTGATTCTATGGTCAAGACAAACCAATACCAAATCACACTACAACCATATCAATGGTTTGTCCAAAACCATCTCGGTTGTGAGCCTATACTTATACTTTACAAGGGGTGGATAACATGATCTCCCGTGTGACACCACACACCATGTTATCTACAATGTAATGTATTAGACAATATGCAAACAATGATCATGTGATTCTTATTTCAAAATAAAAATGTTTATACAAAAGATAGACTTTTCAGTATACATCCCAATATTTTTGGCCAACAAAGGTCTTCCAGTCGAGTGCTCGCGCCAGCACTCGACTGATGGGATCATCAGTCGACTGATGGGCATGATCAGTCGACTGATGATGGATCTGTTGGCTTTTGGCTAGCATGGATCAAGTCATTGTGAGATAATGGCTACCGGACCAGTCAACTGATGGTCATGATCAGTCGACTGATGGGCCCAAAATCAGCTTGATGCAGGTTATAAATGAAGCTCAAGATGGAGGATTTCGCCAAGACTTTGAGGGTGACTTTGGAGGGGAATTGATGCTGTATTATAGACCTTCAAAATCAAACCAAAACAAGCAACAACCAAGTGATCAAAAGCAATCGGTGAAAAGTGTTCTTTGTATTGTATTTGTATTCTTGTTTGTATTTCTATATTACCTTGTAATTTCTTGTACGAGGTTTCTCCACCTCCGACATGTTGTCGAGAAGGAGTGTTAGTTAGTGTCTTGCGCATAACTAGAGCTCAGTGAGCTCACCTATGGAGTACAAACCATTCGGTTCTGAACCACGTATATCTTGTGTTTTGTTGTGTGCTTGTGTTGTTATTTTCATTTCTATTTGTTTCTATTATTTCCGTTGCGCTAACGACAATTGTAGACAAGCGATGCACAATGAACAATCATATTCCACCGTACGATGATTGAGGGCTATTCACCCTCCTCTAGCCGGCCACCAACGTTCCAACAGATAGGTCATACAATAGAAGATCAAGAGTTATAATTCTTGTTTAGTTTTCTTTCTTGTTCTATGTATTTGGATTATGTTTGTATGATCATGGACCCTGATGATAAATATAAAAACCAGTGATCTGTACATCATCTATTCCACGGCTAATAGAGGATAAGAGTTTGGTTGTTTGAACAACAAGTTTGTTCAAACGACGACTCAAATTGAGAACCACGATGATGGATCGGTTGCTTGGGTAATCCATCTTCGTTTGGATTGATTTTTTTTTAATCCAGGGACATATGATAGGATCTCCATGCACAAGTGACCGAGGCGAAGTGAGAAGCGAAGCTTCGACCCTTCAAGTGGTATCAGAGCCACGATTTCTGATTTTGTGTGTTTAAGATTTGGTTACTTTTATGCACTTATCATATATTATATATGCTGGATAATAATTGGATGTGCATAGGCTAACTTTTTGGTTGCAGGCATAAGATCCAACTATTATGGCCATATGTGTGTGTATGTGATTGTATGTGTGTAATCGTAATGTTATTTGAATCCTCAGGGTTGACGAGGCTAGTATTTAATTTTTATAATTAAGTACATCATTATTTAGCCACTCTTTTTATTTTAGTTTACTTTCGATCTAGATTTCATGTACACTCCTTTGTGGAGTATAGGATTGATGGATGTAAATTAAAATAATTTTTCTCGACTCGGATCTCCGGATGGCTTGTACATGGCGTAGGGAGAAGCGGACGAGGTGGCAACACGACTGGAGGCATCTTGGAGAACAAAAGCCATTATAGTTGGAATTTTTTTTCATATTTATTTCTTTTGATTTATATGCTTGTTGTGCTTGCATAGTTAAAATTCCTCAATTTTAAATTACTAAGTGGGAGAGGGATATTTTTTTAAATTCCCGCAGCCTCCATTACAATTTAACATGTGATGCGAACAAACTTGCGCGTTGGCTCTGAGTGCCTTCCACCATATCGGATGAGTTTGTTTTGCAGATCACAAGGTCAAATATGGTTATAGAAAATTATTTAGGAGCGTGTGTACTTCCCCATCGGAAGGCACATTATCCGAGGTAATTGCCTTAGTATGGGGTAATGGTGAACACTTAGATGCAAATAAAAGTATCCTTCCCATCGAAGTCACTGCTTTTATTTGTAGGGTCGAAGAGGAACCAACTATTAATTTTATTTGTCAAAAAGTAAGGTTGACAAGATAATAAAATTAATGGGTAAATCTCCTCTTACAAATGTGGAATTCGTATATGTCCACACTATCGTGGCATATGATATTCTCGGTGTTTTGAGGTGTTGGTTGATTTTAAAATTTTATTGTTAGAAGAATCAATAATTTTTTGAAATATAAATATTTTGATCTATGTGATTCTTAGGTTTCTTCAAAATGACTTTCAACCCACTTGCTGTGATTCTAAAGAAAAATAAACTTACTGGACCTAACTATGTAGATTGGAAAAGGAATTTGGACATAGTCTTGACTGCTGAGGAGTACAAATATATACTATTCGAAGAGTATCCTCCTAAGCCTACGGATGATTCTGGGGAAAAGGAGAAAGAGAGTTATAAGAAGTGGATCAAGGATGATGAGATGGCGTGGTGTTACATTTTGGCTTCTATGTCAAATGTATTGCAACATCAGCATCAGGCCATAACCACTGCCTATGACATGATGCTCAATCTCAAGGAGCTTTTCGGACACTAGAATCGGGCTGCTAGGTAAGAAGCCATGAGAAACTTGATGAGACCATCATGGTTGAGGGAACACCCATGAGGAATCATGTTCTCAAGATGATGGCTCATTTGAATGAGTTGGAAGTCCTTGGAGCTGAGATCAATGGGGAAACCCAAGTCGATATCATTCTCCAATCTCTACCTAGGAGTTTTGAGAAGTTTTGCCTTAACTACAACATGAATAAGAGGTTATATTCGTTGGCGGAGCTTCTGAATGAACTCCAGGTGGAAAAGGGGCTTTTCCATCAGAGTTCTCAGGTTTTGGTTGCAAAGAAGGTTTCTACTTCTAAGCCGAAAGGCAAGAAGAAGAAGAAACAAGGTGCAGCGAAGGTGGTGGGAGGATCTCAGGGAGGAGTGAAGAAGCCGAAAGGCAAGTGCTTCACTTGCAAGCAGACTGGACATTGGAAAGCTGACTGCCCCAACCAGAAGCAGAACAAAGATATATCTTTTGGTCTAGTCATTGAAATATGTTTAGCAGTGTTATCTACCGGCACCTGGTGTGTAGATACGGGAGGTGTTGGGTTTCCGGCACCGCGGCGTGTGTGTGTTCGATCATGTTTCATAAACATGAACACAGCGGAAGCAATAAAAATAATAAATACTCCTATTTATTACAACACACACAACACACGCATGCATATTACAACAAGTGTAGACATAACCGTAAATTTAAATTTGCAATAAAAGGAAAATTTATCTACGTTATACCTTTCGTATGACGTGTAGCGGGAACGGCATCAACCGGAACGATCCTCGCTAGAATCGTCTCTATCCGTATCCATGCTGAGTTCCTCGGGATGACTTCGCTAAGCCACGAGCTTCGTCTTCGTACGGGTTACTAGCCTCGTGTTGAAGACGACGTGATCGAGAGATGATCACGATCCGAATCCAAATTCGGATCCAAAACGAGTCCTCAAAACTCGCTTCTCCGGAGAGGTATTCGTCAACTGATTGATGAACCCTTCGTCCTCCACCTCAGAGGATTACCGGAGATCGAATCCCCGGTAAGTTATTCGCTGTCGGAGCTCTAACCGTCGTCCAAACGACGCTCCGACGAGAGGAGAAGAAGCTGTCCAGAAAACTGGACAGCTTGGTGGAGGAGTAGGCGCCGGCCAAAACAAGGAAGCCAAGTGCTCACCTTTTCACCGAGGCCTAGGAAGATCACCGGAGGGTCGCCGGAGGGTTCACCGGCTGAAGCTTGGACGCCGACAAGGAGATGACGGCGGCACAACAAGCTGGGCGGCAGCCTAGGGTTGGCGCCGAGCAACTCCAAGGGTGGGCGGCAACTCAAAGGCTAGGGTTTTTAGATTAGGGCTTAATTATCCATTAAGCCCTCTTTTATAGAGAACTAATTCTCTTAATGGTTATTGGATCACAACCATTAGGCCCGTTAACCCGCTCCATTAAGATAAGTTAAAATAAACCAAACCATGATGGTTTATTTTAAGTTAAAACGAACCGAACCAACTTTTGGTTCATTCGTTTAAAATAAACCAAACCCTTTGGTTTATTCTCATCCATTGGATTAGAACCAAACCATTTTGGTTCATCCATTACGTCTTCATAAGACTCGGCCCATCCACGCTTCCATTGCGACTGAAACGATTTCATGCTCGCTTTATGTTTGGTCCAATCAAACCTAGTTTCTCTCGGTCTGAGAATCTCATTCTCAAGCTCGTTTTAAATCCTTTGGATTATGCTCGTTGTGCGTGTGACCAAATAGGTTCTCGGTTTATGTTGGCCGTCTATAATTAACCATTAATTATAGAACGATCATGAGTGGCACCTAGTAGTACATCATGATCCCGATTAGCAGAAAAGATCAGCGGTTGATCGAACTATTTACGAAACCCTTGGCCGGCTCGAATGATTCGTGCCCCATTCCCTTCACTCATCTTATACCCACTTGGTTCAGGACATGGTCTATTGTGTCAGTCCCCACTAGGCTGACTACGTCACACCTAGCCCAAGTATCATTTCCTCGTCCTACGGATTCTAGTTACTCCACATGTATCGAATAGTACCTTACTCTAAACATGTAATGCTTTGGCCAAAGACTTTAGTAACAATCCGACGAGAGGCCATGGGTATACATCTCCTCGCAAGGAGTGGTGAATCCTTTATAGGCTATTCAAACACCTTGATCCTTGACTTATACCCAATCATCCGGGTCCACATCTCCTTAGAGATGTTTGCTTAAGATGTCAAAGCATAAGTCTCCATGATCAAGATGACTTGAATACCGCAAGTCAAAGGAACATCGCACTTAAGCCACAGTAGGAACTTCATTGACATATCTATATATGCAGAGAACCATATGAAGTCTTACGGCTGGTCACTCCAATGAACTAGTTACCATAACTAATCACGATTAACTCGACATCACTATGTCTCCACCAATGAGAATCACCGCTTGGATACACCAAGGAGTATACTGTAGTCTCGATGTAATCGATGGTATCCAAATCCATCAATTCATCGACTAGGATAATTTCGATACATCACAATTACACATGTAGAGATACTCACTAGTTGTGATCCAATCACAAATTCTCTTATGCTGTGAATCGTATAAAGGGCATTCAGTAAATGAGTTTAAGATCCAATCAAATACATAAAACATGTATACTCAAATAGTGAATCTTCATTTATCATATAAATGGTTCATACATAAGAGATTGCCTTAGGACATCTCTCATATATTACTAACAGACTCCCACTTGGCCTAATGCCAATCGCTACTGATCCAATACCATAAGCTCTAACATGACCTCAAACTTACTTTGAGGTAATGCCTTAGTCAAAGGATCCGCTAAGTTCCTTTCAAAGGGGAATTTTCTCGATTTGTATTTCGCTCCTACCGATGATCTCTCCGATAAGATGATAGCGGCGGCTACATGTTTGATCGTTGATGAGACCTTGGCTCTTTCGCCGCAATTGCTCCATTGTTGTCGCAGAGACCGATTGCTTCAACAATGGCCGAATCACACCAAGTTCATGAACGAACTTTGATCCAAACCGCCTTTGCCGCTCGCCGCAATGTATTCTCGCCTCGCTGGTAGAATCCGCCATGCCTCTTGTTTGGAACTTTTCCAACTCATCGCGCCATTCAAGGTGAACACGATCCGCATCGAGACCTGAATCATCCTTGTTCCGTCTCGAAGCCGCATCCGTGATACCCAGATCACCATGTCCCTTCTCCATATATTAGGAACACATCCTTAGTTCTTCTAAGTACTTAAGGAGCGCCTTAATACCGCCCAATGATCCATTCCTGGATCGGAATGGTATCTCGCCGTGACACTCGTGAGCATACGATACATCGGGCCTCGTATATAACATAGCATACATGATAGATCCTATCATGCGGATGCATAGGGAATCTTACTCATGCAGCCTTCTCGTGCGGACATAGACTTGAAAGGTGTACCCTATGCCCGATGGGTAGGAAACCTTTCTTGGATTCGACATGCTAAACCTCTTTAGCACTCGGTCTATATATGTAGACTGCGAAAGACCAAGCAACCTGCTTCGATCTATCTCTATAGATCTTAATCCCGAGGATGTAGGTTGCTTCTCCTGTGTCTTTCATGGAGAATGTCTTGGATAACCAAACCTTCACTGATCAGAAGATTGACACATCGTTTCCTATAAGTAATATGTCATCGACATACAATACTAGGAACACGACTGCACTCCCACTAACCTTCTTGTACACACAAGGTTCGTCTGGATTTTGTGAGAAATCAAACTTTTGATTGTCTCATCAAAACGGATATTCCAGCTCCTGGATGCTTGCTTCAATCCATAAATAGATCGTCTCAATTTGCATACCTTGGTTTTATCAACCGATGTGAAACCTCAGCCGTATCATATACACGCCCTCGAGCTGTGTTTCCATTAAGAAAGCTGTTTTCACATCCATCCGCCATATCTCATAATCATAATGAGCCGCTATGGCCAGAGCATCCGAATGGATTTAAGCATAGCTACAAAGTAATAGGTTTCGTCATAATCAACACCTTGTTTTTGACGATATCCTTTCGCCACCAATCTAGCCTTATAGGTAATCACATTACCATCCATGTCGGTTTTCTTCTTGAAAACCCACTTGCACCCTATAGGCTTTATCCTTCAGTGGGTCAACCAAGTTCCAAACTTGGTTTTCATACATGGAATCCATTTCCACTTCATGGCACCAAGCCACTTATCCCTTCTGAACTTGTCGACTTCTTCATAATCGTAGGCTCCTCATCATCAATGAGTAACATGTCGCTCGATTCGCTACGAGAATCCATATCTCTCGTGAATATTGCTGTTCTACCAGATCTACGAAGATGTGGTGTTACAATAGGTCCAAATTGATTGCCATCACTATGAGTTGTCAGTGCTTCACCAGGTATCTCATCAATGTCTATTTGAGTCTCTCGAGCCTCCTCAAGCTCGACGACACTCCCACTGTTTTCTTGCAAGAGAAACTCTTTCTCTATAAACACAGCATGCCTTGAAACAAACACCTTTTGTTCCACAGGATGATAGAATTGGTAACCCCTAGTTTCCTTAGGGTATCTAATAAATAGACATTTATCAGACTTAGCATCCAATTTGTCTGACATACCCGCTTCACATAAGCAGACAACCCCATATCTTCAAGTAAGATACATGAGGTTTCTTACTATTCCATATCTCATATGGAGTAGTTGAGACTACCTTGTAGGCATTCTGCTTAACAAGTAAACAAATGTCAAGTGCATAGCCCCAAAAGGACTTGGGAAGAGTTGCATGATTCATCATTGACTGACCATGTCCAACAAGGTCCTAAGCACCTCTCGATACACCATTATGTTGTGGTGTATAGGAGTCCATTGAGACAATATGCCATTGTCTCTTAGATAATCAAGAAACTCTTGACTTAAGTATTCACCACCTCGATCCGATCAAGTATTTTAATACTCTTGTCATGTTGTTTCTCTACTTCATTTCTGAATTCTTTGAACCTTTCAAAGGCTTCACTTGTGTTTCATCAAGAACACATACCCAAACCGTGAGTGATCATCGGTGAAGGTAATGAAGTAGCTATAGCCTCCTAATGCTTGAGTTGACATAGGTCCACATACATCGCATGTATTAGACCTAGTAACTCTCCCACTGCTCACCTTTTCCAAGAAAGGTAACTTAGTCATCTTGCCTTTTAAGCATGATTCGCATGTATCGTATGAATCCAATTCAAACGATTCCAGAAGTCCACATCGGTGTAATTCGGACATGCTTTCTTGCTTATATGGCCAAGACGACAATGCCACATATAGGAGTCTATTTGATTATCCTTTCGAGCACGCGTGTTGCTCGCTTCGATATTGAAAATGTCACTGGATACGTCCAACGTATAAATTCCATTACTCAAGGTTCCAGTTCCATAAAGTACACCATTTAAAGTTATATAACAACAATTGTTACTAAACGTCAAATGGAAACCATTTCTATTTAAACAGGAAATAGAAACAATGTTCTTTATTAGAGAAGGAACATAATTGCAATTGTCCAGTTCTAAGACTAGTCCACTAGGGAGCTTCAGCAAATAAGTTCCGATGGCGACCGCAGCAACCTTTGCTCCATTGCCAACTCTCAAATTTGACTCCCCTCTGACAAGTCTTCTTCTATTCCTTAGCCCCTGTATGTCATTACATATATGTGAGCTACACCCAGTATCCAATACCCAAGTGTCCAAGGAAATAGAATGACAATCAATAACGAAGATACCTGAAGAGGATGGGGCATCGGATGCCTTCTTCTTCTTCATGGACTCAAGATAAATCTTGCAGTTTCTTCGCCAGTGGCCTTCCTTGCCACAATGATGGCAAGTGCCCTTTTGCGCTGGTTCCGCCTTCCTTGCCTTTTTGTTCTTTCCTTTCTTCTGTTCTTTTGCCTTCCTCTTAGAACCTTTCTTTGAGGAATCAACTAACAGAACCGCCTTCTCCTCATGCTTCACAGAAGGCTCCACAGTCTTCAGCATATTGAGGAGCTCGGGAATGGTGGATTCCAATTTGTTCATCCGATAGTTCATCACAAATTGCGAGAAACTCTTGGGCAAACAATGTAGAATTAAGTCAATACTTAACTCATGATCCATCACAAAACTGAGGGTAGCTAGCCGCTCGATGTACCCGTTCATCTTTAGCACAAACTGCACTACAGACGAACCTTCTTGCATCTTCGTGGTGAAGAGGAGCCTAGAGACCTCGAACCTTTCGGATCTCGCTTGCTCATCGAACAACTCATGAAGATGGAAGACCATAGTATTAGCATCCATACCATCGCCGCTAGCATGATGCAACTCGCCAAAAGACCGCCACATGCTTCTGATAGACCAACATTTGGTCTGGAGTTGCATCGTCCTTAGGACGGTCAGGAAGAGGCTCTTCAAGGACATATGCAAGCTTTTCCGCCTTGAGAACAATTCTCAGGTTTCTAAGCCAGTCCAGGAAGTTAGGCCCAGTCAGTTTGTTCGAATCTAAAATAGTGCGCAAATTCAAAGACGTCATGATCAATTTATTGACCTAGAAATACAAAACGAGCATATATGAGAAAGATGATTTTAAAATGCATCAATATACATTTATAAATCTCATTCATTTTTCGAATTTCAAAAACCTCAAAATCACTTCGGGAGATCGTAGGTCCATCTCCGAATGGGCTGATATCCATCATAGTTATGAACAACCTTGGAGAGAGTCCAACAAGCCATTCATAACTACGACGGTAGGTATCAACTATACCGATTGCATATCACGTATATGCAACTATCACAATGTGTTATCAACTAATTGAATGTTCACACATACATCGGGTTGTTAACACATTAACAAGTATGCATCATATGCATAGCACCCAACTTCACCTCCCTTTACATCGACCTTGGAGAGAGTCCAACAAGCCGATGCTCCAAGTTAAAGCCAACCCATTAATCGGGACATAGTTTTAATATGGTTAAAGCGCATTCAACCAATTAGCCCAGCTTGGAGAGAGTCCAACAACCAAAGCTAACGATTGACCTCTGACTCTTACCATATTAGTATTAAACTATTCTATGGTTTGAACATATTCGGGTTCGAGCCGGGCTTGGAGAGAGTCCAACAACCCAAACAAGAAACGGAACTCTGGTTCTAACCATATTAATGGAAGGTGTAGGCTTTAATATTGTTTAAGGGTTTTTATGTCTCATCCTCTTTGCATGCAAATAACTATTATCTACATGGCATGACATACATGGCATACATCTACATGTCACGACATGCATGGCATAATGTTATGCATCTAATGCAATTACACGGCATACAATTATGTCATGTATATATTTCCTTATATGTCATAACTATTTATGGAAATAAAATATGTTTAAGATTTGATTCTCCAAATCAAATCATAATTAAATTAGGAAACATATTTCCAAATCTAATCACATATTTTATTCATGGAATTATTTGATTAAGGAAAATCTATTTAGGAAACCAATTTCCTAAATCATTAAAACTACTTATGGAAATAAAATATTTTAAGATTTGATTTCCCAAATCAAATCATGATTAAATTAGGAAACAAATTTCCAGAATCTAATCAAATATTTTATTTATGGAAAATATCAATTTCCATAAATACTTCCAACTTTCCAAAAGTGGAAGATTTCCATAAATACTTTTAGACTTTCCAAAATTGAAAAATTTTCCATAAATACTTCTAAATTTCCAAAATTAGAAAATTTCTAGAAATACATTATGACTATTGCAAAACCATTTTACGATTATGTCGAAACACAACCTGGGCTCTGATACCACTCAAGGTTTCCAAGACCGCACAGGTGTGTGTTCGATCACGTTTCGTAAACATGAACACAGCGGAAGCAAAAAATAATAAATCTACATTTATTACAACACACACAACACACGCATGCATATTACAACAAGTGTAGACATAACCGTAAATTTAAATTTGCAATAAAAGGAAATTTATCTACGTTATACCTTTCGTATGACGTGTAGCGGGAACGGCATCAACCGGAACGATCCTCGCTAGAATCGTCTCTATCCATATCCACGCCGAGTTCCTCGGGATGACTTCGCTAAGCCACGAGCTTCGTCTTCGTACGGGTTACTAGCCTCGTGTTGAAGACGACGTGATCGAGAGATGATCACGATCCGAATCCAAATTCGGATCCAAAACGAGTCCTCAAAACTCGCTTCTCCGGAGAGGTATTCATCAACCGATTGACGAATCCTTCGTCCTCCACCTCAGAGGATTACCGGAGATCGAATCCCCGGTAAGTTATCCACTGTCGGAGCTCTAACCGTCGTCCAAACGACGCTCCGACGAGAGGAGAAGAAGCTGTCCAGAAAACTGGACAGCTTGGTGGAGGAGTAGGCGCCGGCCAAAACAAGGAAGCCAAGTGCTCACCTTTTCACCGAGGCCTAGGAAGATCACCGGAGGGTCGCCGGAGGGTTCACCGGCTGAAGCTTGGACGCCGACAAGGAGATGACGGCGGCACAACAAGCTGGGCGGCAGCCTAGGGTTGGCGCCGAGCAACTCCAAGGGTGGGCGGCAACTCAAAGGCTAGGGTTTTTAGATTAGGGCTTAATTATCCATTAAGCCCTCTTTTATAGAGAACTAATTCTCTTAATGGTTATTGGATCACAACCATTAGGCCCGTTAACCCGCTCCATTAAGATAAGTTAAAATAAACCAAACCATGATGGTTTATTTTAAGTTAAAACGAACCGAACCAACTTTTGGTTCATTCGTTTAAAATAAACCAAACCCTTTGGTTTATTCTCATCCATTGGATTAGAACCAAACCATTTTGGTTCATCCATTACGTCTTCATAAGACTCGGCCCATCCACGCTTCCATTACGACTGAAACGATTTCATGCTCGCTTTATGTTTGGTCCAACCAAACCTAGTTTCTCTTGGTCTGAGAATCTCATTCTCAAGCTCGTTTTAAATCCTTTGGATTACGCTCGTTATGCGTGTGACCAAATAGGTTCTCGGTTTATGTTGGCCGTCTATAATTAACCATTAATTATAGAACGATCATGAGTGGCACCTAGTAGTACATCATGATCCCCAATTAACCGAAAAGATCAACGGTTGATGCAACTATTTCAAACCCTTCAAAGAAATTTCGAATGATTCGTGCCCCATTCCCTTCACTCATCTTATACCCACTTGGTTCAGGACATGGTCTATTGTGTCAGTCCCCACTAGGCTGACTACGTCACACCTAGCCCAAGTATTATTTCCTCGTCCTACGGATTCTAGTTACTCCACATGTATCGAAGAGTACCTTACTCTAAACATGTAATGCTTTAGCCAAAGACTTTAGTAATAATCCGACGAGAGGCCATGGGTATACATCTCCTCGCAAGGAGTGGTGAATCCTTTATAGGCTATTCAAACACCTTCGATCACTTCGACTTATACCCAATCATCCCGGGTCCACATCTCCTTAGAGATGTTTGCTTAAGATGTCAAAGCATAAGTCTCCATGATCAAGATGACTTGAATACCGCAAGTCAAAGGAACATCGCACTTAAGCCACGAAGAACTTCATTGACATATCTATATATGCAGAGAACCATATGAAGTCTTACTACCGGTCACTCCAATGAACTAGTTACCATAACTAGCATCCACGATTAACTCCGGACATCACTATGTCTCCAGCCAGTGAGAATCAGCTGCTTGGATACACCAAGGAGTATACCTCGTGCTAGTCTCAACAGAATTGATGGTATCCAAATCCATCAATTCATCGACTAGGGATAATTCCGATACATCACAATTACACATGTAGAGATACTCACTAGTTGTGATCCAATCACAAATTCTCTCATGCTGTGAATCGTATCGTGGACATTCAGTAAATGAGTTTAAGATCCAATCAAATACATAAAACATGTATACTCAAATAGTGAATCTTCATTTATCATATAAATGGTTCATACATAAGGCGATTGCCTTAGGACATCTCTCATATATTACTAACCGGAGGCACTGAGCATGTCTGTAATACTTTGCAAGGGTTCCAGAAAACCAGATGACTAGCTGAGGGGGAGATTACCATCTACATGGGCAATGCTACTAAGGTGGCGGCTATAACAGTGGGAGATATTGATTTATCTTTTGATAGGAATAAAACCTTGGTTCTGAGAAATTGCCTTTATGTACCTTCATTTAGAAAGAATTTGATTTCAGTTTCTAAATTGTTTTTGGATGGATATTCTATTTCGTTTAATGACAGAGTTGTTATAAAAAGGAATAGGGAGATTATCTGGTCTGGTACGTTGGTAGGAAATTTATATACTCTTGAACCAAAGGCTCCCACAATGCAAATAGAAGTAAATAACTCATCTTCTAAATCTAATAAGAGAAAAGAACCTTCGAAAGTGAACCAAACATATCTTTGGCATCTAAGGTTAGGTCATATTAACCTAAGTAGAATTCAAAGGTTGATAGCTGATGGACCTTTGGGTTAATTAGTGGTGGAAGATTTTCGAACCTGTGAATCTTGCTTGGAAGGTAAAATGACCAAGTGGCCTTTTATGGTCAAGGGGTATAGAGCCAAAGATGTGTTAGAATTGGTTCATTCTGATTTGTTTGGTCCTATGTCTATCCAGGATAGAGGTGGTTTTGAATACTTCATCTCTTTTATAGACGATTATTCAAGATATGGATATGTTTACTTGCTGCGTCGCAAGTCTGAATGCTTTGACAGGTTCAAATAACTCAAGGCTGATGTGGAGAAACATCAAGGTAAAAGTATCAAGACACTACGATTTGATCGTGGTGGTGAGTACCTCTTGGGAGAGTTTAGGAGTTACTTATCAGAGGCTAGGATTTAATTCCAACTGTCTGCACCTGGTACACCCTAGCAGAATGGTGTGGTGGAGCGAAGGAATAGGACTCTTATGAAGATGGTTAGATCGATGATGAGTTATTCTGAGTTACTAGATTCGCTCTGGGGGTATGCTCTGGATACGATAGTGTATATTATGAATATGATACCATCTAAATCAGTACCTTCTACTCCCACAGAATTGTGGACTGGGCGAAAGCCTAGTCTGAGACATATTCGGATTTGGGGTAGTCTAGCACATGTGCTAAAGGAATATGCTGGTAAGTTGGAACCTCGTACAGAAGTGCGCCTATTCGTAGCCTATTTTAGAGGAACGAAAGGTGGTTTGTTCTATAGTCCTAGAGATTAAATGGTGATCGTTAGCATGAATGCCCGAATTTTAGAGGAATACTATGTGATGAACCACATGCCCAAGAGCAAGATTGTTCTAAATGAGTTGAGAGGGGAAGTCACTACTTCAGTACCAATGGTACAAGAGGACATACCACAAGTGACTGCACCGCGTGTCAAAGAGGATACACAGGTGATACCTCATCGTAGTGGGAGGGTTGTTTGACAACCTGAGAGATTTATGTTCTTGGGAGAATCTTCTGATTTGATGCCTGGCGAACATGAATCTGATCCCTGGACATATGACGAGGCAATCCAAGATAAAGATGCAATATCTTGGCAAAGGGAAATGAATTCTGAGATAGAATCTATGGATTCAAATCAGGTCTGGGAGCTAGTAGAACCACCCAATGGTATAAAAGCCATTGGATGCAAATAGATCTACAAAAGAAAGAGAGGAATAGACGGGAAGGTTGAGACCTTCAAAGCAAGGCTTGTTGTGAAAGGGTATACTCAGAAAGAGGGCATCGATTATGAGGAGACCTTTTCGTCGGTAGCCATACTTAAGTCTATCCGTATTCTCTTATCTATTGTTGCTCATATGGATTATGAGGTTTGGAAGATGGATGTCAAGACAACTTTCCTTAATGGAAGTCTTGAAGAAAATATCTATATGGAGCAACCAGAGGGATTCATTGCAAAGGGCAAAGAGCATCTTGTGTGCAAGCTTAATCGATCCATTTATGGATTAAAGCAAACTTCAAGATCTTGGAACATCCACTTTGATGAGGTAATCCTGTCATATGGATTTATTTAAAGTCCGGATGATTCTTGTGTATACAAGAGATGTGACGGAAACGTAGTGGTATTTCTTATACTATGCATAGATGACATTTTTCTCATTGGCAACAATGTCAAAGTGTTGTAAGACCTAAGGGTATGGTTGCCCAAACAATTTGATATGAAGGACTTGAGAGAAGTGGGATACATCCTTGGGATCAAGGTTATTAGGGATCGTAAGAAAAGGGTGTTGTGCTTATCTCTAGCTTCATACGTAGACACTATTTTGGCTCGTTTTAGCATGCAAAACTCCAAGAAAGGTTTTCTACCTTTAAGACATGGAGTACCTTTATCTAAAGAGATGTGTCCTAAAACATCAAAGGAGATAGAGGAGATGAAGGCGGTTCCTTATGCTTCGGCGGTAGGAAGCCTCATGTATGCTAAGTTATGTATGAGGTCGGATATCTGCTTTGTCGTGGCCATGGTTAGCAGATATCAGAGTAATCTAGGATAGGGACATTGGACTTCGGTAAAGCATATATTGAAGTACCTGAGAAAGGACTAGGGATTATATGTTGGTATACCAGGCAGATCAATTACTCCCTGTGAGTTACATAGATTCTGACTTCCAATCAGATTGAGATAACAGTAAGTCTACCTTATATTTTGTGTTTACTTTAGGAGGTGGAGCCATTGTATGGAGGAGTGTCAAGCAGAAATGCGTGGCGGACTCCACCATGGAAGCTGAGTATGTGGCAGCCTCTTAGGCAGCCAAAGAAGTTGTATGGCTCAGGAACTTCTTGATGGACTTGGATGTGATTCCTGGTTTGCCCAGAACTATCACAATTTATTGTGATAACAGTGGTGCAGTTGCAAACTCGAAGGAACCACAAGCCCATAAGGAAAGTAAATACATAGAGTGCAAGTACCACCTGATACGAGAGATCGTAAAGCGAGGACAAGTTGCTGTCACCAAGATTGCATCAGAGGATAACCTGGCAGATCCTTTCAATAAGGTCCTTCCAGCGAGAACTTTTGATAGGCATGTGGAGGGAATGGGAATCAGATGTATGGCACTTTGATGGCAGCATAGTCTTTTAGTATAAGTGGGAGATTGTTGGGATGTATACTGAAAGCCTAGTCTTTGTATGAACATCTTCATTTTGAAATAAGAATCACATGATCATTGTTTACATTTTATATTTATTATATGTGTGCATCTTGTCTAATACTTTACATTGTAGATACATGGTGTGTGGTGTCACACAGAGGATCATGTTATCATTTCCTTGTAAAGTATAAGTAGAGGCTCACAACCAAGATGGTTTTGGACAAACCATTGGCATGGTTGTAGTGTAATTTTGTATTGGTTTATATTCACCATAGATTTACACTAGTACACTTTGTGTGTATTGAGCAGGACCGACATAGAAATGATTCAATTTATTGCTGACTACATAATTAAATCAGACCTCGGATATTATGGTGTACTTGCTCTTAATTTCGATATAATAACAGGCACATATACTTAATATTTATTTCTTTGATTTACCAATGGGAAAGATTTATGGGTTAAATCGATAGGCCCGGTAAGTTGAGAAATTATATTATTTACATGGTATGCCGTTGATTATAGGAGGAAACCGTGTTCTATGTATTAGGATGATGATGTCCCCTTGAAGAGCTCATAAGGATCATCATGTAAACCTTTTAGGTGGACTTGGTCTAGCATGATGATAAGGTTGAGTGGTACTACTCGTGGAGTTAGATGTTAATTAATTAAGTGTCAGTAAATTAATTAATTATCGAACATTCAATATCTTAAACATGGGGAGATATTTGTACAATTAATATATGGAGCCCATATTTAATTATGGGGGTTGTTGAGTTAGATCAATGATAATCCTCTAGTGGAATGGATCATCATTAATGGATCAGATTTTATGTGGGGCGGATCCATTAGGTGGCCAAGATCCAACTCCTCCTCATGGTCCCTATTGTAGCCTAATATAAAACCCTCATGAAGCCTATATCTATATAAGTGGTTGGAGAGGCTTGGGCGTGGATGAGTTTTTTGGTTCAAGGGTTGGCTTGGGCGGCAAGATTTTTGGAGATGCTAGGGTTTGGAGTTGGCATTGAGAGGCTTGGGCGGCACAAGGAATTAGGGTTTTCCCTTGTCTTACTCTCTTTTGGCCATCGGCAACAAGCTTCTTCCTCTCCACTTGGCCACCAGCAACCTCCACCCTTTCCCTCTCTTTTGGCCGGCAGCAAGAGTTAGGGTTTCTTCCCTTGGAGCTCTTGGCCGGTGCCCACACTCTCTCCCTCTCCTTAGGGTCGGCGGACACCAACCTTGGTGGTTGGTGGTTGGCGCAAGAAAGGAGAAGAAAGGGGCTTTGGTTATCTTCCTTTGATCGGAGCGAACAGGGAAAGAAAGATATGTGATCTAGGAGGCTTCGACTCTTGGAAGATCATCGCCCACACGACGTCCAAGAGAAGGATAGGTCATACAATAGAAGATCAAGAGGTAAACAAGAGGTATAATTCTTGTTTAGTTTTCTTTATTGTTCTATGTAATTGGATTATGTTTGTATGATCATGGACCCCGATGATAAACACAAAAATTGGTGATCCGTACATCATCTATTCCGTGGCTAATCGAGGATAAGAATTAGGTTGTTTGAATAACAAGTTTGTTCAAACAATGACTCAAATCGAGAAGCACGATTATGGATCGGTTGCTTGGGTAATTCATACTTGTTTGGATTAATTTTTTTTAATCCGGAGACGTATGATAAGATCGCCATGTACAAGCGACTGAGGCGAAGTGAGAAGCTAAGCTTCGACCCTTCAGCTAACAAACCAACGACGCCAAATTAAGTAACCTATCCAAACCCTTGCACAAACATTTCCTTTCAAAGTTTCGATTTATCATTTATATCATTATATGATTCATCTTTACTAACCAATGATTATTGATACATTCGTCATCCATGTTGCATTCATATTCATTATTCAATTATTCATGCATTTTAAATAAAAACATAGGATAGATGGTGAGTCGAGTAAGGGCTCTTCTAATTTTAGGAGTAGACCCTTGTTGGATCCAACAAGTCATGCATTTCAAATTGTGCTTGCACGATACCTTAGCTAATATTTTTTTAGTATTTATTGTCGTGATGTTATCGAAATTATTCGACATTATTAGTTAGAAAAATTAATTTATTGCAAGAATGATATCAATGTTGATCTTCTCTCAAAATTTTATAATAACTTTAGGAAAGTTGGCGATGAACTGTCATATCAGACCCACTTGGCTCGATGCGAATTAGACTTTACTTCAGAAATCCTTCAAGAATTTTTGGAATGTCGGTCATTGACTGACACTTTTATTTTATGATGTGGTCACGTGGATTTTTTACCTCCTTGAGAAGAAGACGATGATGTCACGAAGGCTTAGGGTCCTCTCCGACCGCAACAGTAAAAGATTGATAAACGACAAAATAAATCATAGAGAACAATGACATAGGATTTAACATGCTTTGGAATCCCAATTCCTACTCCACAGAGCGAGCTCTAGAGAGATCTATGGTGCTAAAACACCTTCACTATGAAATCTCTCCTTCTTGGATGTATTTCCAAAGGTGGAGAAAACCTCTTACAAGTTTAGATATGTACAAAGTAAAGAGATGAATCAACTTCAATTGTCCCCTTTCCTTCCTCCTTCCTCTCCTGAATGTAGCTTCTTGCATCCTCTCAGTCTATCCTCCCCTAAGAATTCAGTAAGCCATGGACCTCTTTCCTCGAAGGATGATGTGATCAGAAAAAATCCCCCTGTGCCTTTCCTTCTCCCCTTGCTTTTATCCTTGCTTCCCTTCACCGCCAGTTGCTGCATAACAAACCATTAGGATCATCGTCCACCTGGCAGGCCTCCTTGCCTTCAGGAATAATTTGGTTAGGAGGATAAGGAATGAGGGTACTTAGGAATATTATATGGGGTCCTAGTTTGTTACACCATGTAACAAACTCTCATAAGCCAATGTATCAGGGAACATCTCACCCCTCTTCTTTACCCTCTCTTCCTCCGCTGACTCGTATCATGACTCTGTCCCCTCTCATGATTGTACCCTTTTGTTGCACTTAAACATGGGTGTATATTACTCATCTTGACTTGCTAGGCTGAGGCCTAGGCTCACTCTGGTCATAAGATCTATTTCTTTATATTTCCCTTAACTCCCTGAGTCACTCCCCGACTCATTTCCTGAGTCACCTATCTAGTCTCCTTTTGGTCCTTAGACTTGTCCGTCCTATCCTACGTCACTACTTTATCACCTCGCACTAGATTTACAAATTTTCTACTTTTAGAAAAAGTTAGAAGTATTTATGGAAATTTTCAATTTGGATTAATCCTGAATAGAGATGTGTCATTTTATTGGAATCTTTTGATCATTTTCCGGTTAGATTTACCTCCCAAGAAGCGCATGGGAGAACTCGCTTGAGGAGTCATCTCAGCAATACGTAACTAGGTTTCTCTCTCCTTAACTTATCCTACGCACTTAAAACATCTTGTTGCGCTAATGGGCCCCACTTCCTTCATTTTAGAGGGAAATTTAAAAGTTGAAAACTCCGTATAAGTTATTCTTCATGCGACAGCTTCGACTCTCCCTCTCCCCCCTCGGCGACTTCTATCGGCGATTGTTCTTCACCTCAAGCTCGTATCACCTAGGAGTTATTTCTTTCTTACAAATGTCTTACTTCCTCCTGATGCACGTGAATGCTGTTGGGAGTTGCTTCGAAGACTCATTGGCTCCCATGTCCCCGGATTAAAATTTTCTCTAATGAAAGAATTAATCCGGATGAGATGAGTTTCCTTAGCACAACCAATTCGTCATCGTGCTAACAACTTGAGTGATCGCTTGAACAAACTAGTTGTTCAAGCAACACAACTCTTCTAGTTGGTTAGCCGCGGAAGAGACGACGAACAGATCCCAACCGTCGGATCTAGGGTTTCATCCCAACCGTCGGATCTAGGATTTCATCCCAACCGTCGATTTTAGGGTTTCATCCTAACCATCGGATCTAGGGATTTAATCCCAACCGTTGGTTCTAGGGTTTCATCCCAACCATCGGATCTAGGGATTTAATCCCAACCGTTGGTTCTAGAGTTTTGTTTTACATCCTTGGATCTAGACTTCTTTAGGATTATATTAGGCTACGATAGGGACCATAAGGAGGAGTTGGATCTTGGCCACCCGATGGATCGGAACCACACAAACTTGATCCATCAATGATGTTCCATTCCACTAGAGGATCATCATTGAACTACCTCACCAACCCCCATAAATTAATATGGGCTCCATATATTATTTGTACATTCATCTCCCCGTGTTTAAGATATCGAATGTCAGTCAATTAATTGATTTACTGACCATCAATTAATTAACATCTAATTCCTCGAGTAGTACCACTCAACCTTATCATCATGTTGAGTAAGTCAACCAGCTGGGTTTACATGATGAACCTTATGAGCTCCTCAAGGGGACATCATCAACCTAATATATAGGACACGGTTTCCTCCTATAATCAACGGCACACCATGTAAATAATATTATTTCCCAACTTACCGGGCATATTGATTTAATCCATCTAAATCTCACCCTCTGGTAAATCAAAGAAATAAATACTAAGTACATGTGCCCGTTATTATATCGGGATTAAGAGCATGTACAACATAATATCCGAGGTCCGATTCAATTATGTAGTCAGCAATTAATTGAATCACCTCTATGTCGGTACTGCTCAATACACCTAAGTGTACTAGTGTAACTCCATGTTCAAGACAAAACAATACCAAGCTACACTACAACCATGCCAATGGTTTGTCCAAAACCATCTTGGTTGTGAGCCTCTACTTATATTTTACAAGGGACTGATAACATGATCTTCTGTGTCACACCAAGTACCATGTTATCTACAATGTAAAATATTAGACAATATGCACACACATATAATAAATATATAAAGTGCAAACAATGATCATGTGATTCTTATTCCAAAATAAAATGTTCATACAAAAAGAGCAAGACTTTCAGTATACATTCCAACAATCTCCCAATTATACTAAAAGACTATGCTGTCATCACACTGCCATACATCTGATCCCCATGTCCTCCACATGCCTATCAAACGCTTTTGTTGGAAGGGCCTTAGTGAATGGATCCGCCAGGTTATCCTCTGATGCAATCTTGGCGACAGCAACTTCTCCTCGTTTTACGATCTCTCGTATAAGGTGGTACTTGCGCTCTATGTGTTTACTCGCCTTATGGGCTCGTGGTTCCTTCGAGTTTGCAACTGCACCACTGTTATCACAATAAATTGTGATAGTTCTGGGCAAACCAGGAATCACATCCAAGTCCATCAAGAAGTTCCTGAGCCATACAACTTCCTTGGCTGCCTCAGAGGCTGCCACATACTCAGCTTCCATGGTAGAGTCCGCCACGCATTTCTGCTTGACACTCCTCCATAATATGGCTCCCCCTCCAAAAGTAAACACAAACCCCGAGGTAGACTTACTCTTGTCCCTATCTGATTGGAAATCCAAATCCGTGTAACCCACAGGGACTAATTGATCTGCTCGGTAAACCAGTATATAATCCCTAGTCCTTCTCAGGTACTTCAATATATGCTTTACCGCAGTCCAATGTCCCTGTCCAGGATTACTCTGATATCTGCTAACCATGCCCACGGCAAAGCAGATATCCGGTCTCGTACATAGCATAGCATACATAAGGCTTCCTACTGTCGAAGCATAAGGAACTGCCTTCATGTCCTCTATCTCCTATGATGTTTTGGGACACATCTCTTTAGATAGAGGAACTCCATGCCTAAAAGGTAGAAAACCTTTCTTGAAGTTCTACATGCTAAAACGAGCAAGGATAGTGTCAATGTATGAAGCTTGAGACAAGCACAACATCCTTTTCTTGCGATCCCTTATAACTTTGATCCCAAAGATGTGTCCCACTTCTCCCAAGTCCTTCATGTCAAACTGTTTGGACAACCATACCCTTACGTCTGATAACACTTTGATATTGTTGCCAACTAACAAAATGTCATCTACGTATAGTACAAGAAATACCACTACGTTTCCATCACATCTCTTGTATACACAAGGCTCATCCGGACTTTGAATAAATCCATATGACTGGATTACCTCATCAAAGTGGATGTTCTAAGATCTAGAAGCTTGCTTCAATCCATAAATGGACCGATTAAGCTTACGTACAAGATGCTCTTTGCCTTTAGCAATGATTCCCTCTGGTTGCCACATATAGATGTTCTCCTCAAGACTTCCGTTAAGGAAAGTTGTCTTGACATCCATATGCCAAATCTCATAATCCATATGAGCAGCTATAGATAAGAGAATCCGGATAGACTTAAGAATAGCTACCGGCGAAAAGGTCTCCTTATAATCGATGCCCTCTTTCTGAGTATACCCTTTCGCAACAAGCCTAGCTTTGAAGGTCTCAACCTTCCCGTCTACTCCTCTCTTTCTCTTGTAGATCCACTTGCATCCAATGGCTTTTATACCATCGGGTGGTTCTACTAGCTCCCAGACCTGATTAGAATCCATAGATTCTATCTCTGAATCCATCGCTCTTTGCCAAGATACCGCATCTCTATCTTGGAGTGCCTCGTCATATGTCCAGGGATCCGTTTCATGTTCACTAGGGACTAAGTCCGAAGACTCTCCCAAAAACATGAATCTGTCGGGTTGTCTAACAACCCTCCCACTACGATGAGGTGCCTCCTGTGTATGCTCTGTGACACGCGGTGCAGTGACTTGTGGCATCTTCTCTTGTACCAATGGTACTGAAATCGGGACTTCCCAAGTTAACTCCTCAAGAACAATCCTACTCGTGGGCTTGTGGTTCATCACATAGTCCTCCTCTAGAAATCTGGCATTCGTACTCACGATCACCTTCTGATCTCTTGGACTATAGAATAAACCACCCTTCGTTCCCTTAGGGTAGCCAACAAACAAGCGCACTTCTGTACGAGATTCCAACTTACTAGCATCTCCCTTCAACACATGTGCTGGACTACCCCAAATCCAAATATGTCTTATACTAGGCTTTCACCCAGTCCACAACTCTGTGGGAGTAGAGGGTAATGACTTAGATGGAACCAAGTTCAAAATGTGTGCTGCTGTTTCCAGAGCAAACCCCCAGAATGAATCAGGTAACTCAGAATAACTCATCATAGATCTGACCATCTCCATAAGAGTCCTGTTCCTTCTCTCCGCCACACCATTCTACTGGGGTGTGCCAGGTGCGGACAATTGGGATTGAATCCCAGCCTCTGATAAGTAACTCCTAAACTCTCCCAAGAGGTACTCGCCACCACGATCAGATCGTAATGTCTTGATACTTTTACCTTGACGGTTCTCCACATCAGCCTTGAATTCTTTGAACCTGTCAAAGCATTCAGACTTGCGGCGCATCAAGTAAATGTATCCATATCTTGAATAATCGTCTATAAAAGAGACGAAATATTCAAAACCACCTCTTGCCTGGATAGACATAGGACCGCACAAATCAGAATGAACCAATTCTAACACATCTTTGGCTCTATACCCCTTGGGCTTGAAAGGCGTCTTGGTCATTTTACCTTCCAAGAAAGATTCATAGGTTGGGAGATCCTCCACCACTAATGAACCTAAAGGTCCATCAGCTATCAACCTTTGAATTCTGCTTAGGTTAATATGACCAAGCCTTAGATGCCAAAGATATGTTTGGTTCATTTGCGAAGGTTCTTTTCTCTTATTAGACTTAGAAGATGAGTTATTGATTTCTATATGCATCATGGGAGTTTTTGGTTCAAGAGTATTTAAATTGCCAACCAATGTACCAGAACAGATAATCTCCCTATTCCTTTTTATAACCACTTTGTCATTAAAAGAAACAGAATATCCATCCATAAACAATTTAGAAACTGAAATTAAATTCTTTCTAAAGGTAGGTACATAAAGACAATTTCTCAAAACCAAAACTTTATTCCTATCAAAAGATAAATAAATGTCTCCCACTGCAATAGCTGCCACCTTTGAAGCATTGCCCATGAAGACGGTAATCTCTCCCTCAGCTAGTCATCGGGTTTCCTGGAACCCCTACAAAGTATTGCAGACATGATCAGTGGCTCCTATATCTACACACCAGGCACTGGTAGATAACACCGCTAAACATGTTTCAACAACTAAACAAGAAGATATACCTTTGTTCTTTCGACGAGGACAGTCCGCCTTCCAATGTCCAGTCTGCTTGCAAGTGAAGCACTTGCCTTTCGGCTTCTTCACTCCAACCTGAGGTCCCACTGCAACCTTCTTCGCTCCACCTTGCTTCTTCTTCTTCTTACCTTTTGGTTTAGAGGAAGAAACCTTCTGAGCGACCATGGCTTGAGCACTTTGACGAAAAAGCGCCTCTGCCGCCTGGAGTTCTGTCAGAAGCTCCACCAACGAATACAACCTCTTGTTCATGTTGTAATTGAGGCGGAACTGCTCAAAACTCCTAGGCAGAGACTGGAGAATGATATCGACCTGGGTTTCCCCATCAATCTTAGTTCCGAGGACTTCCATCTCATTAAGATGAGCCATCATCTTGAGAACATGATCCCTAACGGGTGTTCCCTCGATCATGGTGGTCGTCATCAAGTTTCTCATCGCCTCCTGTCTAGCCGCCCTACTCTGATGTCCGAAAAGTTCCTTGAGATTGAACATCATGTCATAAGCTGTGGCTATGGCCTGATGCTGATGTTGCAGCACATTTGACATAGATGCCAAAATGTAACACCGCGCCATCTCATCTGCCTTGACCCATTTCTTATAACGTTCTTTCTCCTTTTCATCAGAGTCATCGGAGGGCTTAGGAGGACAGACCTCGAAGAGTACAAATTTGTACTCCTCCGCAGTTAAGACAATATCCAGATTTCTTTTCCAATCAATATAGTTTGGTCCAGTAAGCTTATTTTCTTTTAAAATCACAGCAAGTGGGTTGAAAGCCATTTGAAAATCCTAAAAATCACAATGATCAAAATATTAGATTTCAAATATTATTGATTCCTCAAAACAATAAAATTCCGAAATCAACCAACACCTCAAAACACCGAGAATATCGCATGCCACGATAGTGTGGACGTATACGAATTCTACATTTGTAAGAGGAGGTTTTACCCATTAATTTTATTATCTTGTCAACCTTACTTTTTGACAAATAAAATTAATAGTTGGTTCCTCTTTAGCCCTACAAATAAAAGCAGTGACTCCGATGGGGAGGATACTTTTATTTGCATCTAAGTGTGCACCATTACACGATACTAAGGGAATTATTTCGGATTATGTGCCTTACCGATGGGGAAGTACACACGCTCCTAAATAATTTCCTATAACCATTATTTGACCTAGTGATCCGCAAACAAACCCATCCGATGGGAAGGAAGGCACTTAGAGCCAACGCGCAAGTTTGTTGCATCACACGTCAAATTGTAATGGAGGCCGCGGGAATTAATTAAAATATCCCTCTCCCACTTAGTAAATTGAAATAAAGGAATTTTAAAGCATACACAACATGTATATAAAACAAATAAGCAATAAATATGGGAAAAACAGAATTTTTCCAACTATTATGGCATTGTTCTCCAATACGCATCCCGTCGTGTCGCCACCTCGTCCGCTCCACCTTTTCCCGTGCACAAGTCACCAAAGAGATCCGAGCCGAGATATATCATTTTAATTTACATCCATCGATCCTATACTCCACGAAGGAGTGTACAAATAATCTAGATCGAAAGTAAACTAAAATGAGCGGCTAAACAATGTCATATTTAATTACAAAAATTAAATACTAATCTAGCCTCGTCAACCCCGAGGATTCAAATAATATACATACAATCACACACAAAACAATCACATACAACCAAATAGCCATAATAGTCGGATCTTATGCCTGCAACTAAAAAGTTAGCCTACGCACATCCTACTATTATCCGGCATACTCAATATATGATATGTGCATGAAAGTAACCGAATCCAAAACACACAAAACCGGAAACCGTGGCTCTGATACCACTTGTTGGGAGTTGCTTCGAAGACTCATTGGCTCCCATGTCCCCGGATTAAAATTTTCACTAATGAAAGAATTAATCCAGATGGGATGAGTTTCCTTAGCACAACCAATTCGTCGTCGTGCTAACAACTTGAGTGATCGCTTGAACAAACTAGTTGTTCAAGCAACACAACTCTTCTAGTTGGTTAGTTGCGGAAGAGACGACGGACGAATCGCCAGTTTTTGTGTTTGTCTTCGGGGTCCATGATTATACAAAATATATACTAATGCACACTTGTATAATCAACACATAAAAGAACATGCTTAGATCAGAATATCAAGTTGTAAAACTTTTATACCTCACGATCTTCTACCGTATGTCCTATCCTCCTCGTGGAAGACGTATGGGCGAAGATCCTCCACGAGTAGAAGCCTTCTAGATCGCGTTCTTCCCTTCCTTGTCCGCTGTGAACAAAGAGAAGAACCAACAAAACCTTTCCTTTCTAGAACCGGCCACCAAGCAAGGGAGTTTGATGCAACCGCCGGCCAAGGAGCAGTGGATGAGCCAACCAACTTGTAGGTTGGAGAAGTGTCGGCCACCAAGGAGTTGGAGAACCGCCGGCCACCAATGAGCAAAGGAGGAGGAAGAGATGAACACCGGCAATGGATGAGAATAGGATGAGGGGCGCCGGCCAAAACCCTAGGGAGAACAAGCTTGCCACCCACTTCTAGCCGCCCAAAACCCTAGCTCCTCTAGGGTTTGTTGCCGCCCACTTTGAGATGAGCCAAACCCTAATTTCCAATCTCTTTTTTGCCTCCCCAAGCCTTAGCCATCTATATATAGAGTTCGGCCTAAGCCTCCTTTAATCTCCACCGTCGGATCTAGGGATTTAATCTCCACCGTCGGATCTCGGGTTTTATCGCAACCGTAGGATCTAGGGTTTCATCTCAACCGTCGGATCTAGGATTTCATCCCAACCGTCGATTTTAGGGTTTCATCCTAACCATCGGATCTAGGGATTTAATCCCAACCGTTGGTTCTAGGGTTTCATCCCAACCATCGGATCTAGGGATTTAATCCCAACCGTTGGTTCTAGAGTTTTGTTTTACATCCTTGGATCTAGACTTCTTTAGGATTATATTAGGCTACGATAGGGACCATAAGGAGGAGTTGGATCTTGGCCACCCGATGTATCGGAACCACACAAACTTGATCCATCAATGATGTTCCATTCCACTAGAGGATCATCATTGAACTACCTGACCAACCCCCATAAATTAATATGGGCTCCATATATTATTTGTACATTCATCTCCCCGTGTTTAAGATATCGAATGTCCGTCAATTAATTGATTTACTGACCATCAATTAATTAACATCTAATTCCTCGAGTAGTACCACTCAACCTTATCATCATGTTGACTAAGTCAACCAGCTGGGTTTACATGATGAACCCTATGAGCTCCTCAAGGGGACATCATCAACCTAATATATAGGACACGGTTTCCTCCTATAATCAACGGCACACCATGTAAATAATATCATTTCCCAACTTACCGGGCATATTGATTTAATCCATCTAAATCTCACCCTCTAGTAAATCAAAGAAATAAATACTAAGTACATGTGCCCGTTATTATATCGGGATTAAGAGCATGTACAACATAATATCCGAGGTCCGATTCAATTATGTAGTCAGCAATTAATTGAATCACCTCTATGTCGGTCCTGCTCAATGAACCTAAGTCTACTAGTGTAAATAAATGTTCAATACAAAACAATACCAAGCTACACTACAACCATGCCAATGGTTTGTCCAAAACCATCTTGGTTGTGAGCCTCTACTTATATTTTACAAGGGACTGATAACATGATCTTCTGTGCCACACCAAGCACCATGTTATCTACAATGTAAAATATTAGACAATATGCACAAACATATAATAAATATATAAAGTACAAACAATGATCATGTGATTCTTATTCCAAAATAAAATGTTCATACAAAAAGAGCTAGGCTTTCAGTATACATTCCAACAATCTCCCACTTATACTAAAAGACTATAAGTCATCACCTTGCCATACATCAGTCCCCATGTCCTCCACATGCCTATCAAACGCTTTCGCTGGAAGGGCCTTAGTGAATGGATCCGCCAGGTTATCCTCTGATGCAATCTTGGCGACAGCAACTTCTCCTCGCTTTACGATCTCTCGTATAAGGTGGTACTTGCGCTATGTGTTTACTAGCCTTATGGGCTCGTGGTTCCTTGAGTTTGCAATTGCTGCTTATTATCACAATAAATTGTGATAGTTACGGGCAAACCGGGAATCACATCCAAGTCCATCAAGAAGTTCTGAGCCATCTGCTTCCTTGGTCGCCTCAGGTGCCACATACTCGGCTTCCATGGTAGAGTCCGCCATGCATTTACCTTGACACTCCTCCATACTATGGCTCCACCTCCAAAAGTAAACACAAACCGAGGTAGACTTACTCTTGTCCCTACTCGATTCGAAAATCAGAATCCGTGTAACCCACGAGGGGACTAATTGATCTGCCCGGTAAAGCGACATATTATAATCCCTAGTCTTCACCGGGTACTTCAATATATGCTTTACCGCTGATCCAATGTCCCCACAATCGGGATTACTACGATATCTACGCTAACCATGCCTGTGGAACCGGCGGATATCCAGGTCTCGTACATAGCATAGCATGCGCCCATGAGGCTTCCCTCACTGCTTAAGCATAAGGATTTACGCCCATTGCCATTGTCCTCTATCTCCTTTGATGTTTTGGGACACATCTCTTTAGATAAAGGAACTCCATGCCTAAAAGGTGAAAACCTTTCTTGGAGTTCTGCATGCTAAAGCGAGCAAGGATAGTGTCAATGTATGAAGCTTGAGACAAGCACACATCCTTTTCGCGATCCCTTATAACTTTGATCCCAAGGATGTGTCCCACTTCTCCCAAGTCCTTCATATCAAACTGTTTGACAACCATACTTACGTCGATAACACTTTGATATTGTTGCCAACTAACAAAATGTCATCTACGATAGTACAAGAAATACCACTACGCTTTCCATCACATCTCTTGTATACACAAGGCTCATCCGACTTTGAATAAATCCATATGACCGATTACCTCATCAAAGTGGATGTTCCAAGATCTAGAAGCTTGCTTCAATCCATAAATGGACCGATTAAGCTTACATACAAGATGCTCTTTGCCTTTAGCAATGAATCTCTCCGTTGCCGATATAGATGTTCTCCTCAAGACTTAAGGAAAGTCTGTCTTGACATCCATCTGCCACATCTCATAATCCATATGAGCAGCTATAGATAAGAGAATCCGGATAGACTTAAGAATAGCTACCGGCGAAAAGGTCTCCTCATAATCGATTCCCTCTTTCTGAGTATACCCTTTCGCAACAAGCCTAGCTTTGAAGGTCTCAACCTTCCCGTCTACTCCTCTCTTTCTCTTGTAGATCCACTTGCATCCAATGGCTTTACACCATCTGTGGTTCTACTAGCTCCCAGACTGATTAGAATCCATAGATTCTATCTCGAATTCCATCGCTTTGCCAAGATACCGTGATCTCTATCTTGGAGTGCCTCGCCATATGTCCAGGATCAGTTCATGTTCACGAGTGACTAAGTCCAAGACTCTCCCAAAAAACATGAATCTCTCGGGTTGTCTAACAACCCTCCCACTACGACGAGGTGCCTCCTGTGTATGCTCTGTGACACGCGGTGCAGTGACTTGTGGCATCTTCTCTTGTACCAGTGGTACTGAAATCGGGACTTCCCCTGTTAACTCCTCAAGAACAATCCTACTCGTGGGCTTGTGGTTCATCACATAGTCCTCCTCTAGAAATCTAGCATTCGTACTCACGATCACCTTCTGATCTCTTGGACTATAGAATAAACCACCCTTCATTCCCTTAGGGTAGCCAACAAACAAGCGTACTTCTGTACGAGATTCCAACTTACTAGCATCTCCCTTCAGCACATGTGCTGGACTACCCCAAATCCGAATATGTCTTAGACTAGGCTTTCGCCCAGTCCACAACTCTGTAGGAGTAGAGGGTACTGACTTAGATGGAACCAAGTTCAGAATGAGTGCTGCTGTTTCCAGAGCAAACCCCAGAACGAATCAGGTAACTCAGAATAACTCATCATAGATCTGACCATCTCCATAAGAGTCCTGTTCCTTCTCTCCGCCACACCATTCTGCTGGGGTGTGCCACGTGTGGACAATTGGGATTGAATCCCAGCCTCTGATAAGTAACTCCTAAACTCTCCCAAGAGGTACTCGCCACCACGATCAGATCGTAATGTCTTGATACTTTTACCTTGATGGTTCTCCACATCAGCCTTGAATTCTTTGAACCTGTCAAAGCATTCAGACTTGCGGCGCATCAAGTAAATGTATCTATATCTTGAATAATCATCTATAAAAGAGACGAAATATTCAAAACCACCTCTTGCCTGGATAGACATAGGACCACAAAAATCAGAATGAACCATTCTAACACATCTTTGGCTCTATACCCCTTGGCCTTGAAAGGCCTCTTGGTCATTTTACCTTCCAAGCAAGATTCGCAGGTTGGGAGATCCTCCACCACTAATGAACCTAAAGGTCCATCAGCTATCAACCTTTGAATTCTGCTTAGGTTAATATGACCAAGCCTTAGATGCCAAAGATATGTTTGGTTCATTTGCGAAGGTTCTTTTCTCTTATTAGACTTAGAAGATGAGTTATTGATTTCTATATGCATCGTGGGAGTTTTTGGTTCAAGAGTATTCAAATTGCCAACCAATGTACCAGAACAGATAATCTCCCTATTCCTTTTTATAACCACTTTGTCTTTAAAAGAAACAGAATATCCATCCATAAACAATTTAGAAACTAAAATTAAATTCTTTCTTAAAGTAGGTACATAAAGACAATTTCTCAAAACCAAAACTTTATTCCTATCAAAAGATAAATAAACGTCTCCCACTGTAATAGCCGCCACCTTTGAAACATTGCCTATGAAGACGGTAATCTCTCCCTCAGCTAGTTGTCGGGTTTCCTGGAACCCCTACAAAGTATTGCAGACATGATCAGTGGCTCCTATATCTACACACCAGGCACTAGTAGATAACACCGCTAAACATGTTTCAACAACTAAACAAGAAGATATACCTTTATTCTTTCAGCGAGGACAGTCCGGCTTCCAATGTCCAGTCTGCTTGCAAGTGAAGCACTTGCCTTTCGGCTTCTTCACTCCAACCTGAGGTCCCACTGCCACCTTCTTCGCTCCACCTTGCTTCTTCTTCTTCTTACCTTTTGGTTTAGAGGAAGAAACCTTCTGAGCGACCATGGCTTGAGCACTTTGACAAAAAAGCCCCTCTGCCGCCTGGAGTTCTGTCAGAAGCTCTGCCAACGGATACAACCTCTTGTTCATATTGTAATTGAGGCGGAACTGCTCAAAACTCCTAGGCAGAGACTGGAGAATGATATCGACCTAGGTTTCCCCATCAATCTCAGTTCCGAGGACTTCCATCTCATTAAGATGAGCCATCATCTTGAGAACATGATCCCTAACGGGTGTTCCCTCGATCATGGTGGTCGTCATCAAGTTTCATCGCTCTCGTTTAGCCGCCCTACTCTGATGTCCGAAAAGTTCCTTGAGATTGAACATCATGTCATAAGCTGTGGCTATGGCCTGATGCTGATGTTGCACCACATTTGACATAGATGCCAAAATGTAACACCGCGCCATCTCATCTGCCTTGACCCATTTCTTATAACGTTCTTTCTCCTTTTCATCAGAGTCATCGGAGGGCTTAGGAGGACAGACCTCGAAGAGTATAAATTTGTACTCCTCCGCAGTTAAGACAATATCCAGATTTCTTTTCCAATCAATATAGTTTGGTCCAGTAAGCTTATTTTCTTTTAAAATCACAGCAAGTGGGTTGAAAGCCATTTGAAAATCCTAAAAATCACAATGATCAATATATTAGATTTCAAATATTATTGACTCCCTCAAAACAATAAAATTCGAAATCAACCAACACCTCAAAACACCGAGAATATCGCATGCCACGATAGTGTGGACGTATACGAATTCTACATTTGTAAGAGGAGGTTTTACCCATTAATTTTATTATCTTGTCAACCTTACTTTTTGACAAATAAAATTAATAGTTGTTTCCTCTTTAGCCCTACAAATAAAAGCAGTGACTCCGATGGGGAGGATACTTTTATTTGCATCTAAGTGTGCACCATTACACGATACTAAGGGAATTATTTCGGATTATATGCCTTACCGATGGGGAAGTACACACGCTCCTAAATAATTTCCTATAACCATTATTTGACCTAGTGATCCGCAAACAAACCCATCCGATGGGGAGGAAGGCACTTAGAGCCAACGCGCAAGTTTGTTGCATCACACGTCAAATTGTAATGGAGGCCGCGGGAATTAATTAAAATATCCCTCTCCCACTTAGTAAATTGAAATCAAGGAATTTTAAAGCATACACAACATGCATATAAAACAAATAAGCAATAAATATGGAAAAAATAGAATTTTTCCAACTATTATGGCATTGTTCTCCAATACGCATCCCGTCGTGTCACCACCTCGTCCGCTCCACCTTTTCCCGTGCGCAAGTCACCAAAGAGATCCGAGCCGAGATATATCATTTTAATTTACATCCATCGATCCTATACTCCACGAAGGAGTGTACAAATAATCTAGATTGAAAGTAAACTAAAATGAGCGGCTAAACAATGCCATATTTAATTACAAAAATTAAATACTAATCTAGCCTCGTCAACCCCGAGGATTCAAATAATATACATACAATCACACACAAAACAATCACATACAACCAAATAGCCATAATAGTCGGATCTTATGCCTGCAACCAAAAAGTTAGCCTACGCACATCCTACTATTATCCGGCATACTCAATATATGATATGTGCATGAAAGTAACCGAATCCAAAACACACAAAACCGGAAACCGTGGCTCTGATACCACTTGCTGGGAGTTGCTTCGAAGACTCATTGGCTCCCATGTCCCCGGATTAAAATTTTCACTAATGAAAGAATTAATCCGGATGGGATGAGTTTCCTTAGCACAACCAATTCGTCGTCGTGCTAACAACTTGAGTGATCGCTTGAACAAACTAGTTTTTCAAGCAACACAACTCTTCTAGTTGGTTAGCTGCGGAAGAGACGACGGACGGATCGCCGGTTTTTGTGTTTGTCTTCGGGGTCCATGATTATACAAAATATATACTAATGCACACTTGTATAATCAACACATAAAAGAACATGCTTAGATCAGAATATCAAGTTGTAAAACTTTTATACCTCACGATCTTCTACCGTATGTCCTATCCTCCTCGTGGACGATGTGTGGGCGAAGATCCTCCACGAGTAGAAGCCTTCTAGATCGCGTTCTTCCCTTCCTTGTCCGCTGCGAACAAAGAGAAGAACCAAAAAAACCTTTCCTTTCTAGAACCGGCCACCAAGCAAGGGAGTTTGATGCAACCGCCGGCCAAGGAACGAGTGGATGAGCGCCGGCCAACTTGTTGAAGTGTTGCCGCCGGCCACCTAGAGGTTGGAGAAGTGCCGGCCACCAAGGAGTTGGAGAACCGCCGGCCACCAATGAGCAAAGGAGGAGGAAGAGATGAACACCGGCAATGGATGAGAATAGGATGAGGGGCGCCGACCAAAACCTTAGGGAGAACAAGCTTGCCTCCCACTTCTAGCCGCCCAAAACCCTAGCTCCTCTAGGGTTTGTTGCCGCCCACTTTGAGATGAGCCAAACCCTAATTTCCAATCTCTTTTTTGTCGTCCAAGCCTTAGCCATCTATATATAGAGTTGGGCCTAAGCCTCCTTTAATCTCCACTGTCGGATCTAGGGATTTAATCTCCACCGTCGGATCTAGGGTTTTATCCCAACCGTCGGATCTAGGGTTTCATCCCAACCGTCGGATCTAGTATTTCATCCCAACCGTCGATTTTAGGGTTTCATCCTAACCATCGGATCTAGGGATTTAATCCAACCATTGGTTCTAGGGTTTCATCCCAACCATCGGATCTTGGGATTTAATCCCAACCGTTGGTTCTAGAGTTTTGTTTTACATCCTTGGATCTAGACTTCTTTAGGATTATATTAGGCTACGATAGGGACCATAAGGAGGAGTTGGATCTTGGCCACCCGATGGATCGGAACCACACAAATTTGATCCATCAATGATGTTCCATTCCACTAGAGGATCATCATTGAACTACCTGACCAACCCCCATAAATTAATATGGGCTCCATATATTATTTGTACATTCATCTCCCCGTGTTTAAGATATCGAATGTCCGTCAATTAATTGATTTATTGACCATCAATTAATTAATATCTAATTCCTCGAGTAGTACCACTCAACCTTACCATCATGTTGACTAAGTCAACCAGCTGGGTTTACATGATGAACCTTATGAGCTCCTCAAGGGCACATCATCAACCTAATATATAGGACACGGTTTCCTCCTATAATCAACGGCACACCATGTAAATAATATCATTTCCCAACTTACCGGGCATATTGATTTAATCTATCTAAATCTCACCCTCTGGTAAATCAAAGAAATAAATACTAAGTACATGTGCCCGTTATTATATCGGGATTAAGAGCATGTACAACATAATATCCGAGGTTCGATTCAATTATGTAGTCTGCAATTAATTGAATCACCTCTATGTCGGTCCTGCTCAATACACCTAAGTGTACTAGTGTAACTCCATGTTCAAGACAAAACAATACCAAGCTACACTACAACCATGCCAATGGTTTGTCCAAAACCATCTTGGTTGTGAGCCTCTACTTATATTTTACAAGGGACTGATAACATGATCTTCTGTGACACACCAAGCACCATGTTATCTACAATGTAAAATATTAGACAATATACACACACATATAATAAATATATAAAGTGCAAACAATGATCATGTGATTCTTATTCCAAAATAAAATGTTCATACAAAAAGAGCTAGGCTTTCAGTATACATTCCAACAAACGCGACCTCAAATCTCGCGAAAGAAACCGTCGAGGACTCGAAGTACACGCTCGCACTCAACGCTCGCAAGTGCACGGGTGTCGTCATGTAATAAAGATTTAACGATCCCACAGGGACTGAGATTCTAGTACTGATCTCTTCGATAGACATTATTGTTCGGAAATTGATTCTAATGGTTGTGGTTCAGAGGGTTATCGACGGTCCTAACTCTAGTACGGTGTCACACGGAGGAAGAGAAGGGATGCTACAAGTCTTTGGATGGATTCTAGGATTTCAGTTTCGTTTGTGTGTTACAGAACACATTGTCAATTGGATTTTGTCTAGGTTTCTAGCTAGGATTTTGTGGAAAGGGCATCATACAATCCCCCGATGAGCCTTCACATTTATCAGAAGAAACCTTTGCCATACCAGGTCAACCCCTGTCTTTAGGATGGGATAGTCAATACGAGGATGCCGAATCGATCCTTGCGACGAGTCAAAAATGGGCCATGTTTTCTACTCTATCGCATCCTTCTACCCACAATTACCTGCGATGAGGACAACCCTTTGGTTCCTCTTTAAATTCCCCTAAATCTTTGATACAAGGATTGTCACCCCTGGTATCAGCTAAGCACAATGACTAGCAAACCAAAACAATAGCTATAGATCTTAATCAAACACCAATTACAAATATAGATTCAAGAACGAAAAGATATTTGAACCATCATGTTCTAACTCAACACAAACTACTCCCTAGCCCTACAATCAAAGAATCTACTCCATGAATGCGAGAAAAGAATCACAAGGCATTGTCGAATTCATATATACAAGATAAAGTATGGAAAGAGTATAGATTGAAATGTGTTGAGGCTCATCTCCCTAGTGTTGAGGTGCAGAACTTAGATCTCGAGCGACTTCCTTCCTCCCCATTGTGAGTTTTCAAAGCTTTTAAGGGCTTCAAAGTGTTGTCCCAGTCGTCATGCCTCCCCCCTAGGGTTTTGTCATGGATTTCTTTATATAGACATGAGGTCGACATGAGGTCGGCTCTTCACGAAATTCAAAAAAAGACCTAATCGCGCCAAAATTCTGGGCTGCCACATGACCATGTGTTTCCACATGGCCCTGTGGTGTCCAATCTTGAGCTTCGAACACGGTTGTGTGTTGCCACACGCCTTGGCCGTGTGCCCTACTGCATCTAGCTGCCAAATGCTCTTTTTCGCTCCGAAAGTGCGTCATTTTCCCCATGAAATGATATTCTGCACACAAAAGTACAAGGAGTAGGTCTCCGAACAAGAAATTAGGAAATGCATGCAAAACAAAGCAAAATATGCATGAAACAAACATAAAATGAAATGAGATGTGAGCGAAAACTCCTAAAACCCTATATGTTTTGCTCACATCAATTCCCCCAGAATTAGACCTTTGCTTGTCCTCAAGCAAACCTCAGCGCCATGAAATTTTAAAAAGGTATCATTCCATACTTAGCATGTTAATTAGATTTATCAAGTGGTATTTTCAATCAAAGTAAAATAGATGTGTTCTAAAAATTCACTAAGTTAGCTCCTCATGCACATGCCAAGCGAATCTTCTTAGGGGATACTCGTTCCATGGTAAGTTAAGTCGTCATCCTATAGCTTTCATATGGTCTCCGGCTCTTAGGCACTTACCTTTCAAAAGAGAGGGTTGTTCCCTAGATCTAGAACAAAGTCTCAAAGGCGTGCTCGGTATTAAGAGAAATTGGTAGGTGTTTCCCTAGTAACCTAACTCGGTCTCAAAGGGGCACCTAACCATTTCCACCCACAACAACTATTTTTGTATCCCTCATAATCCTTTTTTTTCAATTTTTTTTACTCTCTTTTTCTTTCTTTTTGTCTTTTCTTATTCCATTTTTTTTTTCTTTCTTTCTTTTCTCTCTCTCTCTCTCTTGGGATTTTGATTTTTCCGAATGGGCTTCCACAATCCAAGCATCTCCAGTAACAAAAATGCTAAATCTAGAGTAACCTATGGATTCCAAAGTACTAGACTACTGATATGAATCATAACTAGGTACGTACTAGATTTTCCCTTTCAAAATGTTCGCCATGTATAGGTGTAAAAATAAAAGCTAACCAGTGAAGTCTAGAACATTTATTAGAGCAAATAAAATAAAATACCACGAGGTAAATGAAGTTAAGTTACCCATGGAATCAACTCATTAAAAAACTTTAGAAATACTACTGAGGCAACTTTAAAGATAACAAAAATTAAGTGTTGAATGCAACTAAACAACTTATGCATGAACAAATGAATGCTAACCATAATGCAAATATCAGGAAAGAAACTACTATTAAAAATAAAATAAATCAAAACTTGGGCCCCCCAGACTTAAGCGAAGCTTACCTCTAGTATGGTGGATGAGGTGGAAAGTCCGGTAGCCCCGGCATCTCGGGATCCTGGGAGAATCTGGTGTTGAGCCACTGATGTCACATGTACATGTGGTCGATTTGAGAGCTGGTGGATGCAGCGGCTACTCGGTGCTCCTCCTCCCTAGCCCACTATGCTTGTTGGGCATGCATGTGTTGTCGCATCTCCTGACGGTGGGTGGCCTCCTCTTGGCGACGTGTAGCCTCTTCCTGGAAGTAGATACGGGCCTCGTCATAGAACTCCTTGGCCCACTGGAAGTGCTCCCGGAAGCCTTGAAACTCTACCTGTGTGTAGGCGCTTTGCTCCTCCCATCACTGCCTCTGCGTCTATTTCTCGGTATATATGTCGTCGAGGCATGATCGAAACTCTGAAAAATCATAGATAGATATACCTGCATCCTTCTTAAAAGTAAAAAAAAAGGTGGTGGTGCAAGTGCAGGCTCATGTCGACGTGGACTATATGGGCTCAAAATGATCTTTGCTTTTTCCTAGCAGATTTTTCCCTAATCCTAAGCTATTTGCAAAGAACATAAGCGACAATAAATCAAAGTATAAATTATACACATGAATGCAGAAAGATTAAAAACATGTAAAATTAAACTTGGGTTGCCTTTCATAAAGCGCTTTGTTTAAGGTCTTTTAGCTCGACCATACTCCATTATCTTCAACTTGGCTCCGGAGGCTCTGTGAACCTCCATTCATCTGCCTCGGTGCTGATATCCGGTGGGCTCGTCTTTACCCTGCTAAAAGTGTAGCCATCTAAGAAGGGAGCTCTACACTCTGATAGATTGAAGAAGATGATCTCCCCGTCTACCTCCAAGGAGATCTTGTGCGCCTTTAAATCTATGCATGCTCTCACAGTCGCCAGAAAGGGTCTTCCTAAGATGATGTGATTCTGGAGATTTGGTCCTGTGTCAAGTATAATAAAATTTGTATGTATAACGAAGTTCTCAATGACCACAGATACATGTGATATCATGGCAATGGGTTCCTTGACTGAGTCATCCCCCATACGAATACCAAGGTTCGCTGGTTAGATCTCATTCAGTCCCATCTTCAGATAGAGTGCGTAGGACATCACGCTGATTGATGACCCTAAATTGCACAGCGCTTCATCGAAGCTCTCCCCATAAATCGAGCAGGGTATAACAAATTCATCAGAATCCTCAAGCTGCGGTGGAATCTTATCTTCAATTTCAGCTTGGTCAGATAGGGTGGAAATCATGGTTGTATACCCCTTGGCGAATCTATTTCTCTGTGCTACTCTCTCACTGCACACTCCTTCTTCCTTCACTGGACTCAGCTCGATAATGATGGAGAACTTTCCATAGGTTGCGACACAATTTGAGCTATCTGGGCCACTTATGTTTCCAACATCCTCGTGTGACTTGCAAGACCGTCAACAGTGGCCTTCAAATCCTTAAGTGACTCTTCTATCTTCTGATGTTGGCATCGGAATTCTTCATTGGCCTTTGTTTGGGTAGCAATGAAGGCTTCCATCATCAATTCTAGCCTAGACTTCTGTGGTTGTTGCTGCTCATTGCCCTATTATTGTCCATACCCTCCTAATGGTCGAAGTTCCCCGAGTTATTCCGATAGAAAAAATTCGGGTGATTCCTCCATCTAGGATTGTAAGTACCGGAGTATGGGATGTTGGGCCTTTGATTATAATCCCCAACTGCATTGATATGCTCAAGCTTCTCTTCTAAGCCACCCTGCCCTCCATAGTAGTCCTTCTGATATGCTGATGCTCCTTCTCCAAAGTCATTGGTCGCACATGCAGATACAGAATTTAAAGAGTCGAACCGTCTGCTAAGTGCATCCATCCTCGCTGCTAGGTGATCCATGGAGTTGATAACATATCATCCCGCTGCAGGAGTTGGGTGACTACGTTTGGAAGCCCATTGATGGTGGTTCTGGGCCACCTCTTCTATCAGCTCCTCCGCTTCCTCGATAGTATTGTTCATTAGCATTCCTCCTGCAACAGAATCGAGGGACATCTTTGTGGCATACGTGATCCCATTATAGAAGATATGGATCACCAGCCACCTTTCTAGTCCATGGTGGGGGCATTGGTAGAGTAGCCCCTTGTAGCGATCCTAGGCTTCAAATAGGGACTCCCCTTCCTTCTGACAGAAGCTCGTGATTAGATGGTGCATGTGAGCAATCTTGCTTGGTGGGAAGTACTTGTTCAAAAATTGCTGCTCACACTGCTCCCATGTAGTAATGCTTCCTGATGGCAGGGAGTAAAGTCATGCCTTAGCCTTATCCCGCAATGAGAAAGGGAAAGGCTTAGGCGGATCGTGTCGGCAGGGACTCCATTGATCTACATTATCGAGCAGATTTCCAAAAATATCTCCAGGTGATGGTTCGAGTCTTCAGTCGTAGCTCCCCCGAATTGACTCTATTGGACCATGTGTATGAGTGTTGGTTTCAGCTCAAAGTTGTTTGCCAAAATGGATGGTCCAACTATACTTGGCCTAAATCCTCTAGCACTAGGGGTGCGTACTCCCGCAAAGGTCGGCTACCTATATTTACCATGGATGCAGCTTGTGTTGGAACGTATGTGGCCAGCTAGAGGGGGGTGAATAGCCCTAAGTCGTCGTAGAATGGAATTCAATCGTTCATTCGTCTACACGTTAGGGTTAGCAGAGTGGAAATAAAATTAAACAATAATAAAGACAAAACAAGATAAAAACAATGCTAACAAGGAGATATAACGTGGTTCACGACCCTATGCCGCTAATCCATGGTCCGATTCGTCTCCAGTGAATCACTCTGAAACCAATCCAATATGGTCTCTCCCTTTAGGCAAAGCAAGGTAAAGGTAAACCTTCTTACAACACAAAAACACTCTTTCTTATAATGGATTTGAAATAAGAACAAGAGAAAGAGTTTAAAGCTTGTGGGGCACTTGGATGATCAATTGGAGCATAAGCATTAGCCATCCAAAAGCCCACACCCTCTCTTTTTATAGAGAGGGATGATTTCTTCCTGTTGGTCGCCCATCAGTCGACTGGTGCCTTTGGCAGTCGACTACTGCTGTTACAATGGCTTCTGAACATGTCAGATCCCAACCGTTGTAGTCCAATAGGAGACTTGGCAGTCGACTGATATATCCATTAGTTGACTAATACTCGTGGCAAACTAATCGTCGTCTCTGGAGGTTATGCGACCCATATGACGCCTTCCGTGATTGGTGATGATACTACAGCGATCGTTTGGTAGTCGGCCCGATGGGCTAGAAACCCACCAGTCGAACACCAGTCTAACTCAAATCGACTTAGAACAGTCGACTGCCCATTCACACCAGTCGACTGATGTCGGGTAAACCTCAAACTCCACATCCGTTTGAGCGTCCGACGGTCGGGTAAAACCTCAACCCTCACGGTTGAGCATCTGACACTCCACTTCGTCGGGTAAAACCTCAAACCAATGTTTGAGCATCTTGACTAAACCATTCGTCGGGTAAAACCTCGACCCTTCGGTTGAGCATCTGACTTGTCGGGTAAAACCCCAACCAAGTTGGTTGAGCATCCGACTTAACTAAACATGTCGGGTATAACCTCTACCAACTCAGTCGAGCCTCCGACACTGAGCCATTTTGGTCAAGTTCACCTAATGAGCTACTTACATTTCACTCATTCTCTCATCTCACTTGAAGTCCCTCGCCGAAGCTCTCTTTGTTCGCGGCCACGTCCCTCGGCAGCACCAAGCGCACGACTTCGCAATGCTTCTTCGCGTCTCTTACCCTCGAAGTCTGCTTCCTTGGCTTCACTTCAAGTCATCTCATCCGGAGGTCCCTCGGATGCATCAAGCGCACGGCTTCGCAATGCTCCTTCGCCGACTCAAGCACGAGGTTGTGAGTTGGTGATCTTACCAATGTTATTCATCATATGTGCGAATTACTAAGTTCTGCATGACTTCAACACACATTAAATCCACAATAATATCCTAACTTAAACCTTTGCCATACACATCAAAACCATAATCCAAACCATAACTTGGGTCGATTGCCCTAACAATCTCCCCCTTTTTGATGTGTGACAACTACGTTTAAGTTAGGTAAACAATAACATAAGCAAGGAAAGCATGTAAACAAATCATGAGCATCAAACTCCCCCTAAATACATGCAACTCCCCCTTAACCCATGCTAATCTCCTCCCTAGCATGATTAAACTTAAACAACCCTATTTCTCCCCCTTTAACACCATCAAAAATATTAACATAATGTCATAATCTAAGGCATCAAAGTCTAAGGGTCGAAAAACCATCAAAACAGACTTAAAACCTATCAAAATAGGTTATTGTGCTCGTGTACAGTCCAGCAATCGACTGGCACAAGTAAAATCAATTTTTCTGATTTTCTGGATGAAATTCAGAAATGCACTAGAAATTCCAAAAAATTCAAAAAATTATGAAATTTTGAAAGCACATTTATTTTAAAGTCATTTATTAGTGAAAAATGAGTTTTCATGAAAATTACTTATATTTTCAATGATTTGCCAAAAATCCAAAAGTTCCAAAAACAACTAGTATTTGATCAAGTTTGTATCAAATTTAACACCTAGTTTTGCTTTAGATTATTTCAAAACATGAAAACACAGATTTTAAAGTAAGGAATGGTTTTGAAAACATATGAAATATCCAACCATGATCTTTGGGCAATATGTCTATGAATTAAACATAATTTTTCCCCATGATTGGTGTATTATTACTATTTTGATACTTTAAATGACCATCTAAATGCCATAGGCATTAGTGGACCATTAGTATCATCCTAACATCTCACCCATGCTATGTTTTCAATCAAGGTTATCCTTATGGTGAGTGTGAGATGTTTCTAAAGGTATTTATATACTTAACCTTTAAATTCATGCAATTCTACACAAGGTTAAATATCACTCTAACATACCACATGATCATAAAGACATATATGCATTGATTTCACATTATGATCATGAAACAAGTGTATCAATCATGCAATAGCTATAAAATTATGATAATAAGTCAAGTATCACCCAAAGCATGATTTAAGCTATTTATGGGTGCATTATCATCACCCAACACTATTTCAAAAAATTAAGTCCCGATCATTCTAAGTAATAAGCATGTATCATTATTCAAATCAAGTATATGATTCTAACATTATAATCACTTCATCCATCATGCTTATAAATTAAATTTCACTACCCACATCATCCTAAGTCAACCATATAGTATGATATAAGTGAAGTACACTAATGGTTGACTATCCTAGGATTTTCCTAACCCTTAAGGATGGACTTAGGAATCCAATATAGATTCTTTCCAATAGGGTTCACTAAGTATTCCTTTGGGATCCATTTCCTAGCTATCGTTGTTGTTTTAGATTGACCCCTAGCAATTAAACAATGATATGCTTTCTCATTCTTGGATCCCTTGTAACCTAATCCCTTCTTGTTAAAGCTAGCCCTTTGGCTCCCTATGATCATGTTCAATGTGTTGGAGCCAATGGTAAATTTCTCTAGGGCCTTAGTTAAATGATCTACCTTTTCCCTTAAGGCCTTGTTTTCATCCATACATGCATCACTAACATTTAGAGGCATATAATCATTGACATTAACGCATGCATTTTCTAATTTTTCTTCTAGGGCCTTAATCTCATTTTGCATGCATTTATTTCTATTTTTCATCTTAAATAAGTTCCTAGTTAAACTTGAAATCATGGAAACTATTTTCTTAGGAGAAAGATTCATTACCATAGTTTCCATGTCTTCTTCCTCCGATTCTGATGAGGATGAGGATGAGGATGAGGATGAAGCTCCCCCTTCACTTGAGCTCTCCTCACTTGGGCTTATTTCTTCTTTTTCGGAGGAAGTGGTGTCCACATCTTCTATTGCCATTAGAGCTAGATTTGTGACAAAGGCATTCTCTTCCTCCGATGATGATGATGAAGGATCATCCCATGTCCTTGCTTTGAGTGCATTGGCCTTCTTCTCCTTCTCTTTTTCCTTGGACTTCTTCTCTTCTTCCTTTTTCTTGCTCTCCTTCTTCTTTTCTTCTTTGTTCCTTGCTCATGTTCAAGAGGGTACAATCATCCCTCATGTGTCCCTCTTGTTGGCAATTATAGCAAATGAACTTCCTTTTGTGCCTTCTCCTATCATAAGATTGGTTAAATTTTAAATTTATTAAAGCACGTCTTACCTTCCTTACCATATAAGCATCTTCATTGCTATTCATGGAGGATGAGTAGGATGCTTCATCGGAGGAGGAAGGTGGTGTCTCCTTCTTCTTCTTCTTCCCCTTTTCGGCTATCAAGGCTACTCCTCTTGATGGTTGAATTCTTGGCTCTCCTACTATTCTTTCAAGCCTTGTTTCGTGGAGCTCCATGGTTGAGAAGAACTCCTCTAAAGTACTAACTTCTAGGTTCTTTGAGATGTAGAAGGAGTCTACCATTGAGCTCCATTTCAATGACCGGGGAAAGGCGTCGATTGCTTTCATAATCATATCCCGGTTCGAATGTTTTTCTCCTACACTCATTAGTCCATTTAAAATTTCTTTAAAACAAGAGTGTAATGAGGTTACCTTCTCTCCCTTTTCAAGTTTGATATTAGTTAGTTGGGAGCGGAGGTGGTCTCTTCTTGCAAGCTTGGCCTCCGAGGTGCCTTCATGAAGTTCTATCAATTTCTCCCACATCTCTTCGGCGCTCACACACTCCCCTATCCAGTTTATTTCTTATTGAGGACATTGTAGAGATGATGTTTGGCTTTTGAGTTTGCCAAGTACTCCTCTCATTGCCTTTTGGTCCATCTTGTCTTCTCTATTTGCTCCCCATCTTCATCCCTAGGTATCTTGAAACTATTTTACATTATCAATAAAATTTCGAAGTCGGTTTCGAAAAATACCTCATTCGCTTTTTCCACCAAGTGAATTCCCCCTCTAACTTTGGCGGATGAATATTTGAGCCGGCCATCCTTAATGTAGTGCTTGTTGCGGCGGTGAGTCTGTTGACAAGTGACCTTGCTCTGATACCACTTGTTGGAACGTATGTGACTAGCTAGAGGGGGGGTGAATAGCCCTAAGTCATCGTAGAATGGAATTCAATTGTTCGTTCATCTACACGTTAGGGTTAGCACAGCGGAAATAAAACTAAACAACAATAAAGACAAAACAAGATAAAATCAATGCTAACAAGGAGATATAACGTGGTTCACGGCCCTATGCCACTAATCTACGGTCCGATTCATCTCCGGTGAATCACTCCGAAACCAATCCAATATGGTATCTCCCTTTAGCCAAAGCAAGGTGGAGGTAAACCTTCTTACAACACAAAAACACTCTTTCTTACAATGGATTTGAAATAAGAACAAGAGAAAGAGTTTAAAGCTTGTGGGGCACTTGGATGATCAATTGGAGCATAAGCATTAGCCATCCAAAAGCCCACACCCTCTCTTTTTATAGAGAGGGCTGATTTCTTCCCGTTGGTCGCCTATCAGTCGACTACTACCTTGGGCAGTCGACTGTCGTCATTACAACGGCTTCTGAACACGTCAGATCTCGACCATTGTAGTCCAACGAGAGACTTGGCATTCGACTGATGTATCCATCAGTCCACTGATGCCTCCATAGCCGATCGATCACCGGCTACGGAGGTTCTGCGTCGCCGACGCTTTCATCACCGATTGTCGCCCTGGCGATCGATCGATGCCGGGCAATGATCGCCATTCCTTGGCAATCGATTGCTGAGCCAGAAACCCATGAGTCGAACTCAAATCGACTTAGTGCAGTCAACTTCCCATTCACAGCAATCGACTGATGCCGGGTAAACCTCAAACTTCACATCTGTTTGAGCGTCCGATGGTTAGGTAAAACCTCAACCCTCACGGTTGAGCATCTGACACTCCACTTCATCATGTAAAACCTCAAACCAATGTTTGAGCATCTTGACTAAACCATTCGTCGGGTAAAACCTCAACCCTTCGATTGAGCATCCGACTTGTCAGGTAAAACCCCAATCAAGTTGGTTGAGCATCCGACTTAACTAAACATGTCGGGTATAACCTCAACCAACTCAGTCGAGCCTCTAACACTTAGCCATTTCGATCAAGTTCACCTAATGAGCTACTTACATTTCACTCATTATCTCATCTCACTTGAAGTCCCTCGCCGAAGCTCTCTTCATTCGCGGCCACATCCCTCGGCAGCACCAAGTGCACGGCTTCGCAATGCTCCTTCGCGTCTCTTGCCCTCGAAGTCTGCTTCCTTGGCTTCGCTTCAAGTCATCTTGTCTGACGGTCCCTCGGATGCATCAAGTGCATGGCTTCGTAATGCTCCTTCGCCGACTCAAGCACGAGGTTATGAGTTGGTGATCTTACCAATGCTATTCATCATATGTGCGAATTACTAAGTCCTGCATGACTTCAACACACATATTAAATCCACAATAATATCCTAACTTAAACCTTTGCCACACACATCAAAACCATAATCCAAACCATAACTTGGGTCGATTGCCCTAACATCTTGGTCCTCCATCCTCTTCTGTTCAGCTCTCCGATGATGGTAGGTTCATTCGATTTCTAGATCGATCTGAATCAGACCTTCCGATCCTAGGCGTCTAAGCATACGAAGAATTGAGCCACAAAATTGGGAGTATTGCCTAATGCTCAGAAACAAGAAATAAACTAATCTAGCTAACTAAATCAAATGAAGAAGATCTAAAAAGAAAATGAAGAACTACTACTAAAATAAAAACTAATTCTAGATATGGAAAATCTAAAACTGAAGTAAATATAGTAAAATAAATAATAATAATAATAAAATTAAAGCAAGTAAATAAATCTAATCTAAGTCCGATCCAATTTTCCACTTCTTGATTTGATATCGAATCAATCAGTCCCCGGCAACGACGCCAAAAACTTGATGCACGTGAACGCAATCTCAAATCTCACGACGGAGACCATCGAGGACTCGAAGTACGCACTCGCACTCAATGCCCGCAAGTGCACGGGTGTTGTCAAGTAATAAAGATTTATTGATCCCATAGGGACTGAGATTCAAGTACCGATCTATTCGATGGGCGTTATTGTTTAGAAATCGATTCTAATAGTTGTGGTTCAGAGGGTTATCGGCAGTTCTAACTCTAGTACGGTGTCACACGGAGGAAGAGAAGGGACGCTACGAGTCTTTGGATGGATTCTAGGATTTCAATTTCGTTTGTGTGTCGTAGAACACATTGTCAATTGGGTTTTGTCTAGGTTTCTAGCTACGGTTTTGTGGAAAGGACATCATATACTCCCCCAATGAGCCTTTACATCTATCGGAAGCTACCTCTGCAATACCAGGTCAACCCCTAGCTTTAGGACAGGATAGTCGGTATGATGATGCCGAATTGATCCCTGCGACAAGTCAAAAACGGGGCGCGTTTCCTACACTATCGCATCCTTCTACCCACAATTACCACCGATGAGGACAACCACTGGGTTCCTCTTTAAATTCCCCTAAATCTTTGATACGAGGGTTGTCACCCCTCGTATTGGCTAAGCACAGTGACTAGAAAACCAAAACAATAGCTAAAAATCTAAACCGAACACCAATTGCAAATATAGATTCAAGAACGAAAATATATTTGAACCAACATGTTCTAACTCAACACAAACTACTCCCTAGTCCTAGAATAAGAGAATCTACTCAATGAATGCGAGAAAAGAATCACAAGGCATTGTTGAATTCATATATACAAGATAAAGTATGGAAAGCGTATAGATTACAATGCGTTGAGGCTCTTCTTCCTGGCGTTAAGGTGCAGAACTTGGATCTTGAGTGATGTGAGCAAAACATATAGGGTTTTAGGAGTAGTTTTCGCTCACATCTCATCTCATTTTATGTTTGTTTCATGCATATTTTACTTTGTTTTCCATGCATTTCTTGTTTTCTGGTTCAGAGATCTGCTCTGTATACTTTTGTGTGTAGGATAGCATTTCGTGGGGATAACGGTGCACTTTCGGAGAAAAAAGAAGACATTTGGTAGCTGGACGTAGAAGGGAATATGACCAGGGCGTGTGCCTATACACGGTCATGTTCAGGGGGCGAAAATGGCCGCCACAGCCTGACACAAGCCCAGACCGTGTGTTTTCACATGACCATGTGGCGGCCAAGCCATTTGACACAACCCGGGTTTTTTCCAGATTTCACAGCGATCCGGCGTGATTTGTATATAAGGAAAGCTACGCCCCAAATCCTAGGGGAGGCACGACGGCCGGGACGGCACTCCGAAGCCCTGAAAAGCTTCAAGAACTCGCATTGGGGAAGGAGAGAGCTGCTCGAGGATGAAGATCTGCACCACAACGCCAGAGGGAAGAGCTGCAATTACATTGTAATTCATATTTCTTACACATTTATCATTATATTCATGAATTCCATAATGTATTGTGACTCTCTTCTCGTATTCATGGAGTAGATTCTCCAATTCTAGGATTAGGGAGTAGTTTGTGTTGAGTAGAACATTGCTATTTCAAATATGTTTCCGTTCTTGAAATCATATTTGTAGTTGAATGCTTATTTAGATCTATAGCTTTGTGTTTTGGTTTTTTATCTTCTGTGCGTAGACGATACGAGGAGTGACAGTCCTCGTATCTAAGATTTAGAGGATATTAAGAGGAACCTAGAGGTTGGCCTCATTGCCTGCAACTATGGATAGAAGGATGCGATAGAGTCGGTAATGTGTCTCATTTCTGACTCGTCACAGGGATCGATTCGGCATCCTCATACCATAGTGTATGATGTTCTTTCCACAAAATCCTAGCTAGAAAATCTAGATACATTCAATTGATAACATGTTCTGCGACATACAAATGAAACCAAAGTCCTAGAATCCCATCCAAATCCTCATAGCAACCTTTCTCTTCTTCTGTGTGACACCGTACTGAGTTTGGACCACCGATGACCTCTCATTCGTGAACCCTAGGATTACCAATCTGAACAACAACACATCCACTGGATAAACTGATACTCAAAATCTCAGTTCCTATGGGATTGATATTCTTTATTACTTGACGACATTCGTGCTTTTGCGGCCGTTGAGTGTGAGTGTGCACTTCGAGTCATCGACGATCTCTGTCGCGAGATTTGAGGTCACGTTTCTGTGCATCAAGTTTTTGGCGTCGTTGCCAGGGACTGATTGATTCAATATTGAATCAAGAAGTGGATAGTTGGATCCGACTTAGAATTAGATTTATTTACTTGCTTTACTTTCTTTTATTTTTACTTTTATTTTATTTACATCCATTTTAGATTTTTCGTATCTAATTTTTAATTTATATTTATTATATCTAGATTTATTTCAGTTATTACACTCTCTATATTAGAAATCCAGTTTGATAGCCACGATTCATCAATATTTGGTTCAACCCTCAGAATTATTCATTTTATATGATTTATTGCTCCTGTCTCTGCAAAGGACCCTGAAATGTTAATACAGCCAGCTCGACCCTTGAGAGATTACATAGTGCCTAGAAGAAAAGCATAGAATTTTTGCATAGCTATTCCTTGAATTTAGGCCGCGAGTTGGGAAATAAACCCTACATTAATTTCTCTTTTTCAAGAAAAGCAGTTTGGAGGAGCTCAGATTGAGGAACCTATCTACACCTTGAAGAATTTCTGGTGTACTACGGCACAGTGCAATATGAAGGAGTCCTAGCATACGCCATTAAGCTCATTATGTTTACATTCTCACTGAAAGGGGAGGCTAAGAAATGGATACGCACATTACCAGAAGGGAGTATAACGATGTGGGAACAAATGGAAGACACTAACCTTAGGGATAAAATCCTTTCATTTGAGCAAGGGCAAGAAGAGACTCTGGCCGAGGCATGGAAGAGACTACAAGAACTGGTTATTCGTTGCCCACACCATGGATTACAGGATTGGTTACTCCTCCATGTTTTTTATTCCGGAATAACTAGTTCGTCGAAAGAACTCTTGGGCATCGCCGCGGGGGGCGTGCTGATGAAAAAGAGTACAGACAACGCATATCTCATTATAGAGACAGTGGTGGAGACTCTCGAAATATGGGCGAATAGCGAGCAAAATTCTCAGGAAGCTTTCCCCATAACGGGGATAGGCAGCGCTGAAGTGGCCTGCCAAGTACAGGGGGAAGACAAAGAGAAAGAGTACTGGATGGAAGAAGCTTCCCTATCTTCAGGATCAAAAGAAGAGGAAGAGTCAGGGCAGGTGGCAGAAGAGAAACACACAGGACCTGAGATGAAGCCACTTCCCCCTAATCTCAAGTACGAATTTTTAGGACCGACTTCAACCCATCCGATGATTATAAATGCCAATTTGAGTGAGGTGGAGACAAGGAAGTTGCTGGAGGTGCTTAGGACGTACAAAAAAGTGTTGCGCTATACCATTGATGACATAAAGGGGATAAGCCTGTCTTTGTGCATGATAGGATAATACTTGAGGATGGGTGTAAATCAACCGTGGAGTGCCAAAGGCGACTTAACCCTCATTTGCAGGAGGTAGTGAAGAAGGAAGTGCTTAAACTCTTGGATGCTGGAATAATTTACCCAATTTTAGATAGTGAATGGGTAAGTCCAGTGCACGTAGTTCCGAAAAAAGGCGGCACTACAATAGTCAAAAATGAAGAGAATGAGTTGATCCCTATTCGAACCGTAACAGGATGGAGAATGTGCATAGATTATCGTAAACTAAACAAAGCAACAAAAAAGGATCATTTTCTACTTCCGTTTATCGATCAAATGCTGGAACGCCTCGAAAAACATTCCTATTTTTGTTACCTTGATGGGTACTCGGGGTTTTTCCAAGTCCCAATCCACCCTAATGACCAAGAGAAGACCACCTTCACCTACCCGTATGGATCCTTCACATACAGACGAATGCCCTTTGGCCTCTGTAATGCCCCAGCCACCTTCCAGCATTGTATGACAGCTATCTTCTTAGATATGATTGAACAGATTATGGAAGTATTCATGGATGATTTTTCAGTCTATGGAACCAGTTTCGATGCATGTCTAAAGAATCTAGAATGCGTTTTGAAAAGGTGTGAGGAGAATAGCTTGATTCTGAATTGGGAAAAATGTCACTTCATGGTAACTGAAGAGATAGTTCTAGGCCATAATATATCCGAGAATGGTATCGAAGTAGACAAGGTAAAGGTCGAAGTAATTGAAAATTGCCGCCACCCAGGGATGTAAAGGGGGTCCAAAACTTTCTTGGGCATGCGGGTTTTTACCAAAGGTTCATAAAGAATTTTTCTCAGATAACTAGACCTCTGACAAATCTACTAGCTAAGGACACAGAGTTTATTTTCGATCGACAATGTTTAGTAGCGTTCGAAGAAATAAAGAAAGCCTTAGTAATGTCCCCGATAATACAACCACCTGACTGGAGTCTACCATTCGAAGTCATGTGTGATGCTAGTGATTATGCAGTGGGGGTAGTGTTGGGGCAACGAAAGGAGAAAAAACTACATGCCATTCACTACGCAAGTAAGACGTTGAACGGAGCACAGATCAATTATGCCACGATCGAGAAGGAATTACTGGTTGTTGTGTTCGTATTCGACAAGTTCAGACAATACTTAGTAGGTTGGAAGGTAGTAGTTTACACTGACCATACTGCAGTTCGTTACTTGCTAAGTAAGAAGGATGCTAAACCCCGCCTTATTCGTTGGATCCTATTACTTCAAGAATTTGATATAGAAATCAAGGATAAAAAGGGATCGGACAACGTCGTCATAGACCACTTATCGTGCATGCCCATTGATAGTAGGGTAGAAGAGGGAGTCAGTGCCCAAATCGATGATGCTCTGCGGGATGATACCCTCATGGCCGTTACTAAGGTTACCACCCCTTGGTATGAAGATTTGGTGAATTTTCTGGCAGGAAGGGTGATACCGCCAGAATTCATGACCCAACAAAGGAAAAGATTCTTTGCCAGCAATATATATGGGATGATCCCTTCCTATTTAGGAAATGTACAGACAGCGTATATCGAAGGTGCATATCAGAAGAGAAAGTACAAAGTATCCTCTTTCACTGCCATTCCTCAACATATAGGGGGCATGTCGAAATTGCAAAAACAGTCACGAAGGTACTTCAGGTAGGATTCTACTGGCCTAGCCTATTTAGGGACACGTGCAACTACGTAGTCTCCTGCGATCGGTGCCAGCGAATAGGAAATATAGGTAGGAGACATGAGATACCAACAAGCACCATATTAGAGATGGAACTCTTTGACGTATGGGGGATAGATTTCATGGGACCCTTTCCTGCTTTCAACGCAAATCGATACATCTTGGTTGTTGTGGACTACATCTCCAAATGGGTGGAAGCCATAGCATCACCCCACTGCAATGCTAGGACCATAATAAAAATGTTCAAAAGAAACATATTCCCTAGATTCAGAGTTCCTCAAGTCGTAATCAGTGATGGAGGATCCCACTTCATCGAAAAAAAGTTTGAAAAATTGCTACATAAATATGGGGTGTTCCACAAAGTCTCGACAGCGTACCACCCATAAACAAGCGAACAAGTGGAAATTTCAAATCGGGAGATCAAAAGTATTCTAGAAAAGACAGTAGTTGCATCAAGGAAAGATTGGTCACAAAAAATGGGCAATGCTCTCTGGGCTTACCGCACAGCTTATAAGACCCCGATAGGCATGACCCCGTTCCGTTTAGTTTATGGGAAGCCTTTCCACCTACCCGTTGAATTAGAACACAAGGCTTTCTGGGCCATCAAGAAGCTCAACTTGGACTACAGCGTGGCAGGAGAAAAAAGGAAACTGTAGTTAAGCGAGCTGGACGAAATTCACAGAGATGCATATGAACATGCTAAGGCGTATAAGAAAAGAACTAGGAAATGACATGACCAACATATCTTGAGGAGGGTGTTTAAAGAAGGAGACTTAGTTCTCCTGTATAATTCCAGGTTAAAACTTTTTCCAGAGAGGCTAAAATCAAGGTGGTTAGGACCATTTCGGGTAAAGAGGGTATACCCATATAGTACAGTGGATATATAGAGTAAGAAATCAGGGGAGATCAAAGTGAATGGGCAACAATTAAAGAAGTATCTAGGGGAGTCTCTAGAATTCGAGACAGATGAATGGAGGTTTACAGAACCTCCGGAGCCAAGTTAAGGCAATGGCGTAAGGTCGAGCTAAAAGACCTTAAACAAAGCGCTTCTTGCGAGGCAACCCAAGTTTATTTTACATATTTTAACCTTTCTGCATTCATGTGTATAATATAGATTTTTATTTATTGTCTCTTATTTTCATTGCAAATAGCTTAGGATTAGGGAGAACCTGATCATTAGGAACCCACCTAGTCCACATAGACATGAGCCTGCACCTGCACCACCACCTTTTTCTGCTTTTGAGCAGGATACAGGTACATCTACCTATGATTTTTCAGAGTTCTGATCGTGCCTCGATGACATATATGTCGAGCAACAGACATAAAGGAAGCGATGGGAGGAGCAGAGCGCCTACACGCAGGCAGAGTTTCAGGGCTTCTGGGAGCACTTCTAGTGTGCCGAGGAGTTCTACAATGAGGCCCGCGTCTACTTCTAGGAGGAGGCTACCCGTCGCTAGGCGGAGGCCGCCTACCACCAGGAGATGCAGTAGCATATGCGAGCCCAGTAGGCACAGTGGGCTAGGGAGGAGGAGCACCGAGCAGCCGCTGCATCCACCAGCTCTCAGATCGACCACATGTACATGTGGCATCAACGACTCAACAGCAGATTCTCCTAGGATCCCGAGATGTAGAGGCTACCAGACTTTCCACCTTGCCCACCATACTAGAGGTATGCTTCACTTAAGTCTGGGGGGATCCCGAGTTTTTTTTTTGTTTCTAGTAGTAGTTTCTTTCCTAATGTTTGCATTTTAGTTAGCATTCATTTATTCATGCATTAGTTGTTTTAGTTTCTTTCAGCACTTAGTTTTTGCTACCTATAAGTTGCCTCAGTAGTATTTTTAAAAGTTTTCTTCATGAGTTGTTTCCATGAGTAGTGTAACTTCATTTGCCTCGTAATATTTTATTTTATTGGCTCTGAATGAATGTTCTAGACTTACACTTGTTTGCTTCTATTCTACACATACACATGATGAACTTTCTGAAATAGAGAGTCTAGTACATACATAGTTATGATTCATCTCAGTAGTCTAGTACTTTAGAATCCACAGGTGACCCTAAGGTTAGCATTTTAGTTACTGGAGATGCTCAGATTGTGTAAGCCCATTCGAAAAAATCAAAATCCCAGTGAGCCAAAATAATAAAAGAGAGAAAAAAAAAGAAAAAAGAGAGAGAAAAGGAAATGAAAAAGAAAATAAAGAGGAAAAAGAGATTATGAGGGATAAAAAAAATAGTTGTCGTGGGTGGAAATGGTTAGGTGTCCCTTTGAGACCGCGTTAGGTTACTGGGGAAACACCTATCAATTTCTCTCAATATCGAGCACACTTTTGAGACTTTGTGCTAGATTTAGGGAACTCCCCTCGCTTTGGGCAGGTAAGTGCCTAAGAGTCGGAGACCTTAGAAAAGCTATAGGATGATGACTTAACTTACCATGGAACGAGTATCCCCTAAGAAGATTTGCTTAGCACGAGCATGAGGAGCTAACTTAGTGAATTTCTAGAACATATCTATTTTTCTTTGATTGAAAATATCACTTGATAAATCTAGTTAACATGCTAAGTATAGAACAATGCATTTTTAAAATTTCATGGCACTGAGATTTGATTGAGGACAAGCAAAGGTCTAAGTCTGGGGGAATTGATGTGAGCAAAACATATAGGATTTTAGGAGTAGTTTTCGCTCACATCTCATCTCATTTTATGTTTGTTTCATGCATATTTTACTTTGTTTTCCATGCATTTTCTATTTTCTAGTTTGAATGTCTGCTTTGTATACTTTTGTGTGTAGGATAGCATTTCGTGGGAATAATGGTGTACTTTCGGAGCAAAAAGAAGACATTTGGCAGCTGGATGCAGAAGGGAACATGGCCAGGGCGTGTGCCTACACACGGTCGTGTTCAAAGGGTGAAAATGGTTGCCACAGCCTGACACACAACCAGGCCGTGTGTTTTCACACGGTCGTATGGTGGCCAAGTGATTTGACACAACCAGGGTTTTTTCTAGATTTCACAGCGATCCGGTATGATATCTATATAAGAAAAGTTATGCCCCAAACCCTAGGGGAGGCACGCCGACCGGGACGACACTCTGAAGCCCTAAAAATCATCGGGAACTCACATCGGGGAAGGAGAAAGCCACTCGAGGATCAAGATCTGCACCACAATGGCAGAGGGAAGAGCTACAATTACATTGTAATTCATATTTCTTACACATTTATCATTATATTCATGAATCCATAATGTAATGTGACTCTCTTCTCGTATTCATGGAGTAGATTCTCCAATTCTAGGATTAAGGAGTAGTTTGTGTTGAGTAGAACATTGCTATTTCAAATATGTTTCCATTCTTAAAATCGTATTAGCAATTGAATGCTTGTTTAGATCTATAGCTTTTTGTTTTGGTTTACTATCTTCTGTGCGTAGACGATTCGAGGAGTGGCATTCCTCATATCTAAGATTTAGGAGATATTAGGAGGAACCTAGAGGTTGGCCTCATCGCCTGCAACTGTGGATAAAAGGATGCGATAGAGTCGGTAATGTGTCTCATTCTCGGCTCGTCGCAGGGATCAATTCGGCATCCTCCTTCTATAGTGTATGATGTCCTTTCCACAAAACCCTAGCTAGAAAATCTAGATACATTCAATTGATAGTATGTTCTGCGACACACAAACGAAATCGAAGTCCTAGAATCCCATCCAAATCCTCATAGCAACCTTTCTCTTCTTCCGTGTGACACCGTACTGAGTTCAAACCACCGACGACCTCTCATTCGTGAACCCTAGGATTACCAATCCGAACAACAAGACATCAACTGGATAAACTGACACTCGAAATCTCAGTCCCTGTGGGATCGATATTCTTTATTCTTGAAGACATCCGTGCACTTGCGAGCTTTGAGCGTGAGCACGCACTTCGAGTCCTCGATGGTCTCCGTCGCGTGATTTGAGGTCGGGTTTGCATGCATCATTGAGCGGCTTCCTTCCTCCCCGTTCTGAGTTTCTAAAGCTTTTTAGGGCTTCAGAGTGTTGTCCCGGACATCGTGCCTCCCCCCTAGTGTTTGGGCATGACTTTCTTTTTTTTTTTTTGATGAAAGGTAAATATATATCATCAAAGAAAAGCACAATCATACAATAGTCTAGGATTCATGCTCATGTCATGTCTGACGAAGTGTCAGATCTGAGACATATCCAAGGTGTGACGTACATGTGCTCTCATGAGTACTAACCTCTCGCTTGATACATTCACTCATTCCTCTCCATCATTCTTCTCACATCCAAATCCTGCCAACGGCGCATGTGTACCATCCATGTCCCTATCTACTCCTATGTACCATCCAACTGCGCTCAGCTCCTCCTGTGTACCTTCTTGTGCCATCATGTCTCCTATGTCCGCCTAGTTCCGTGATCCTCAGATGTGTTGTCACTTTTAGCAAGTGATCAGTTGATAATGGATTTGGCATGTCTTTACCGTAGTCGTTTGCTATGGACTAGATAGGTCATTCAGGTGGGCCTATTCACCTCTACTGGGCTTTTTGGCCAAGCCTCAGCCATAAAACGGATTTGCAATGTCTTTACCGTAGTCGTTTGCTACGGACTAGATAGGCCATTATAGGTGGGCCTATTAACCATCCCACGTCAAAATAGCAATGCCAACCTCTATCCAAAAAAAAAAAAATTTACCCTGGCCAAGGTGGTCCCCCCTTGGAGTAAGGAGCTATCCTATGTTGGGCGCCGGGGAGTGCCCTGGACAAGGGGGGAGCCTGCCTGGGTATGGAGGTCCCCCATGGAGTCAAAGAACCTGCCCTGTCCGAGGGCTGACCAGTCTAGAAAGGGGGGCAGGGATTCCTCCCTGATCAAGGTGAACCAACTAGAACAAGGAGATCCAGCTTGGAGTCGAGGAAGACTATCCTGTCCAAGTGCTAACCAGTCTAGAGAGGGAGCAGTGATCCACCCTGGAGCGTCGCAAAAACTGCCCTGGTCACGGTTGACTGCTCTGGTCCAGGAACCGCTCTGCCCAAGGTTCGCTATTCAGGATGAAGGAAACCGCCCTGGAGTCGATGAAACTACCCTGACCAAAGGTAAAACTACCCTGGAGACTACTCTACCTTAACAGTCTGGAAAGGCCAAGTGTTCCTCCTTGGACAGGGAAAACTGCCCTGGTCAAAGAAGAAAGTTTTTTTTTTACACAAACTGCCCTGCGACAGGGATCAGTGGGAACCGGTTGGGAGTAGAGGAACTGTCCTGAGTAAGAGAACTTCCCTAGACAGTGGGCGAACCGGTCGAGGAGGGAACCATCCTGGGTCCAAGGAAATTGCCCTGGAACAGGGGAGCTGCTTTGGGAAGGTGTAGAACTACCCTGGGAAGGTGCAGAACTGGTCGGGAGAGGGGAGATAGAGGGATAGAGAGTACCAGGGATCAAGAGTATAGAGACACCTACTCTGGGTCCAAGGGAAACTGCCCTGGAATAGGGAAGTTGCTCTAGGAAGGTGAAGAACTGCCCTGGAAAGGTGAAGAACTGGCCGGGGGAGGGGGGATAGAAGGGTCAAGAGAACCAAGGATAAAGAATATAGAGACACCAATAGGAAAACTACCTTGAGGCAAGGGGAAAGAGGTTGGGAAGTAGGGGAACTACCTTGGAAAGGGTGCCCTACTGCCCTGGGACAAGGGAATTTCTCTTGTAAGGTGGGGAACTGGCCTGAAGAGGTGTGAGTAAGGGGAGATAGGGCCGAGGACAAGGAGTAGGGGAAACACTTGAGGGGAAGGAGTAGGGGTTCCACCCTTAATAGGGGGGCCTACTACCCTGGAACCAGAGGACTGATTTGGAAGGCCAAGAATCGCCCTGGAGAGGTGGGGAACTGGCTTGAAGAGCGGAGACTAAGAGGGGGGAGGGTGGAGGACAAAGAGGCTTGCCCTGGAGAGGGGTAAGGGAGATTACACAGTGGAGTTACCCTGGAGAGACAACTGGTCTAGGGAAAGAAGACTTGCTTGAAAAAGGCTAGCTATCTGAGGGATGGAAAAGACCTTGGCCCAAAAACTACCCTGGAAAGTCGCAATTGGTCGATAAAGAAGTAAGAGAGTAAGTAAACAAAAGCAAGGAGTATGTGGGGGGGGCCTGGCTTCACATGATTCCTGCTAGGAACTGGATGTTATGATCTTCCATTACCCTGTATACATGGAATTTCACTTTGCGAAAGATCAGGTCTCCATCAAACCTGCTGGAGTTTCTCGCCCTCCAAATGGATGTGAATCAGTGCTGACATGGCTAGGTAGCGAGCACGGCTCAAACCAGTGGCTTCCTTGTACCGTGTTCTGAATATTCTTAACATGTGACGGTAAGTGACCATCTCTGCCCTCATCCGTAGCCATCCTCTAACTCTCCAATAAAGCTGTCAAATTTGCTCACATCTAAAAAAGACGTGATCCATAGTCTCCTCTTCCTAGTTACAGAATATGCATCTCCTATCCTCTAGATACTCCTACCTGGCTTGTACTGGAAGCTTACCATGGGCTAGCATTTTTGGGATGTATACTGAAAAGTCTATCTTTTGTATGAACATCTTTATTTTTGAAATAAGAATCACATGATCATTGTTTGCATATTTATGGTTATGCATATTGTCTGATACATTACATTGTAGATAACATGGTGTGTAGTGTCACATGGGAGATCATGTTATCAGTTCCTTGTAGAGTATAAGTAGAGGCTCGCAACCGAAATGGTTTTAGACAAACCATTGGTATGGTTGTAGTGTGATTTGGTATTGGTTTGTCTTGACCATAGAATTACACTAGTACACTTTGTGTGTATTGAGCATAACCGACTTAGAGGTGATTCGATTTATTACCGACTACATAATTAAATCGGACCTCCGATATTATGGTGTACATGCTCTTAATCCCGATATAATAACGGGCACATATACTTAGTATTTATTTCTTTGATTTACCAATGGGCGAGATTTATAGAGTAAATCGATAGGCTCGCTAAGTTAGGAAATGATATTATTTATATGGTGTGTCGATGATTATAAGAGGAATCCGTGTCCTATATATTAGGATGATGTTGTCTCCTTGAGGAGCTCATAAGGTTCATCATGTAAACCCTGCAGGTGGACTTGGCCCAGCATGATGATAAGGTTGAGTAGTACTACTCATAGAGTTAGATGTTGATTAATTAATTGTCAGTAAATAAATTAATTGATGGGCATTCGAGATCTTAAACACGGGGAGATATTTGTACAATTAATATATGGAGCCCATATTTATTTATGGGGGTTGGTGAGGTAGATCAATGATAATCCTCTAGTGGAATAGATTATCATTAATGGATCGGACTTTATGTGGGCTTGATCCATTGGGTGGCCAAGATCCAACTCCTCCTCATGGTCCCTATTGTAGCCTATTAAAACCCTCATGAAGCCTAGATCCGATGGTGGAAAATGGAATTCTAGATCCGACGGTGGAGGTTAAATCTTTAGATCCGACGGTGGAGATTAAATCTCTAGATCTGACGGTTGAGATTAAATCTCTAGATCCGACGGTGGAGATTAAATCTCTAGATCCGACAGTGGAGATTAAATCTCTACATCCGACGATGGAGATTGAAAGAAGGCTTAAGCCTAGATCTATAAAAGGAGGGCTAAGGGCTTGGGCATGTAACTACCTTGGGAGATTAGGGTTTTGGGCGGCTAGGGTTTGGAGAAGCATTGGGTGGCTAGGGTTTGGAGAAGTCTTGGGCAGCAAGATTTCCTTTCTTCCTAGGGTTTTGGCCGACGCCCTTCTTCTCCTTCCTCTCCATGGCCGGCGTCCCACTCTTCTTCCTCTTCTCCTTGGCTAGTGAATGCAAGAGCTAGGGTCTTTTCCCTTGGAGCTTTTGGCCGGCGCCCATACTCCCTACTCCTCTCTTTGGGCCGGCGGCAAACATTAGGCTTGGAGCTTGATGGTCGGTCCTAGATAGGAGAAGAGTTTCATTTCATTCTTCCCTTTGTTCAGAGCGAGCAAGGAAGGGAAGAGCGTGTTCTAGGAGGCTTCGACTTTTGGAAGATCGTCGCCCACACGACTTCCAAAAGAAGGAAGGACATACAATAGAAAATCAAGAGGTATAACAAGAGGTATAATTCTTGTTTATGAATCTTTTCTTATTCTATGCATGTTGCATATTTTGTATGTGGCTAATTTACTTGGACCCCGAATACAAACACAAAAACCGATGATCCGTACATCATCTATTCCGCGGCTAATCGAAGAATAGAGGTAGATTGCTTGAACAATAAGTTTGTTCAAGTGACCACTCTAATCGAATAGCACGACGATGGAACGGTTGCTTGGGTAATCCCTCTTTATCAAGGATAAATTTTTTTTATCCGGGGACGTAGACGGGATCGCCATGAACAAGCGACCGAGTTGAAGTGGGAAGCGAAGTTTCCTCCCTTCAAGTGGTATCAGAGCCACAGCTTTCAGTTTTGTGTGTTTAGGATTCGATTAATTTTAAGCACTTATCATATATTGTATGTGTCGGATGATAGTAGGATGTGCGTAGGCTAACTTTTTGGTTGTAGGCATAAGATTCAACTATTATGGCCATATGTGCGTGTATGTGATTTGATGTGTGTAATATTATTTGAATCCTCAGGGTTGACGAGGCTAGTATTTAATTTTTGTAATTAATTACGGCATTGTTTAGCCACTCTTTTATTTTAGTTTACTTTCGATCTAGATTTCATGTACACTCCTTCGTGGAGTATAGGATCGATGGATGTAAATTAAAATAATTATTCTCGACTCGGATCTCCGGATGACTTATACATGGCGTAGGAAAGAGCGGACGAGATGGCGATACGACGGGAGGCATATTGAAGAACAAAAGTCATAATAGTTGGAAAATATTTTTTTTCCTATTTATTGCTTCTTGTTTGATATGCATGTTGTGTGCTAGGAAAATTCCTCAATTTTAAATTACTAATTGGGAGAGGGATATTTTTTTTTAAATTCCCACGACCTCTATTACGATTTGACATGTGATGCAAACAAACTTGCGCGTCGACTCTGAGTGCCTTCCTCCCCATCGGATGAGTTTGTTTTGTGGATCACAGGGTCGAATATGGTTATAGGAAATTATTTAGGAGCGTGTATACTTCTCCATCAGAAGGCACATAACCCGAGATAATTGCCTTGGTACCAAGTAATGGTGAACACATAGATGCAAATAGGAGTATCCTCCCCATCGGAGTCACTGCTTTTATTTGTAGGGCCGAAGAGGAACCAACTATTAATTTTATTTGTCAAAAAGTAAGGTTGATAGGATAATAAAATTAATGGGTAAATCCTCCTCTTATAAATGTAGAATTCGTATACGTCCACACGATCGTGGCATACGATATTCTCGGTGTTTTGAGGTGTTGGTTGATTTTAAAATTTTATTGTTTGAGGAATCAATAATTTTTTGAAATCTAAAGTTTTTATCTATGTGATTCTTAGGTTTTTCAAAAATGACTTTCAATCCACTTGTTGTGATACTAAAAGAGAATAAACTTACTGAACCCAACTATGTTGATTGGAAAAGGAATCTAGATATTGTCTTGACTGCTAAGGAGTACAAGTATATACTCTTCGAAGAGTGTCCTCCTAAGCCTGCGAATAAGCTGGAAGTCCTTGGAGTTGAGATCGATGGGGAAACCTAGGTCGATATCATACTCTAGTCTCTACCTAAGAGTTTTGAGCAGTTTCGCCTAAACTACAACATGAATAAGAGGTTGTATTCATTGGCGGAGATTCTGACAGAACTTCAGGCGGTAGAAGGGCTTGCTCAGGCTCAGGCCATGGTTGCTCAAAAGGTTTCTACTTCTAAGCCGAAAGGCAAGAAGAAGAAGAAACAAGGTGGAGCAAAGGTGGTGGGAGGATCTCAGGCAGAAGTGAAGAAGCTGAAAGGCAAGTGCTTCACTTGCAAGCAGACTGGACATTGGAAGAAGGTCTATCCCAACCGGAAGCAGAACAAAGGTATATCCTTTGGTCTAGTCGTTGAAACATGTTTAGCGGTGTTATCTACCGGCACCTGGTGTATAGATACGGGAGCCACTGATCATGTCTGCAATACTTTGCAGGGGTTCTAGGAAACCAGACGACTGGTTGAGGGGAGATTACCGTTTACTTGGGCGATGCTACGAAGGTAGTGGCTGTTGCAGTGGGAGATGTTTATTTATCTTTCGATAGGAATAAAACTTTGGTTCTGAGAAATTGCCTTTATGTACCTTTATTTAGAAAGAATTTAATTTCGGTTTCTAAATTATTTTTGGATGGATATTCTATTTCTTTTAATGACAGAGTTGGTATAAAAAGGAATAGGGAGATTATCTGTTTTGGTGCATTGATAGGAAATTTATATACCCTTGAACCATAAGCTCCCACGATGCAAATAGAAGTGAATAACTCATCTTCTAATTCTAATAAGAGAAAAGAACCTTCGAAAATGAACCAAACATATCTTTGGCATCTAAGGTTAGGTCATATTAACCTAAGTAGAATTCAAAGGTTGATAGTTGATGGACCTCTGGGTTCATTAGTGGTGGAAGATTTCCCAACCTGCAAATCTTGCTTGGAAGGTAAAATGACCAAGAGGCCTTTTAAGGCCAAGGGGTATAGAGCCAAAGATGTGTTGGAATTTGTTCATTCTGATTTGTGTGGTCCTATGTCTATCTAGGCTAGAGGTGGTTTTGCATATTTCGTCTCTTTTATAGATGATTATTCAAGATATGGATACATTTACTTGATGTGCTGCAAGTCTGAATGCTTTGACAGGTTCAAAGAATTCAAGGCTGATGTGGAGAAACATCAAGGTAAAAGTATCAAGGCACTACGATCTGATCGTGGTGCTGAGTACCTCTTGGGAGAGTTTAGGAATTACTTATCAGAGGCTGGGATTCAATCTCAATTGTCTGCACCTGGCACACCCTAGCAGAATGGTGTAGCGGAGCGAAGGAATAGGACTCTTATGGAGATGGTTAGATCGATGATGAGTTATTCTGAGTTGCCAGATTCATTCTGGGGGTATACTCTAGATATGACAGTGTATATTCTGAACTTGGTACCATCTAAATTAGTGCCTTCTACTCCCACAGAATTGTGCACTGGGTGAAAGCCTAGTCTGAGACATATTCGGATTTGGGGAAGTCCAACACATGTGCTGAAGGCAGATGCTGGTAAGTTGGAACCTCGTACAGAAGTGTGCATGTTCGTTGGCTATCTTAGAGGAATGAAAGGTGGTTTGTTTTATAGTCCTAGAGATCAGAGGGTGATCGTTAGCACGTACGTCAGATTTCTGGAGGAAGACTATGTGATGAACCACAAGCCCATGAGTAAGATTGTTCTGGAGGAATTGAGAGGGGAAGTCACTACTTCAGTACCACCGGTACAAGAGGATATACCATAAGTGACTGTACCGCATATCACAGAGAATACAAAGATGATACCTCATCATAGTTGGAGGGTTGTTAGACAACCTGATAGATTTATATTCTTGGGAGAATCTTCTGATTTGGTCCCTAGTGAACATGAACCTGATCCCTGGATATATGACGAGGCAATCCAAGATAAAGATGCGGTATCTTGGCAAAGTGCGATGAATTCTGAGATAGAATCTATGGATTCAAATCAGGTCTGGGAGTAAGTAGAACCACCCAATGGTGTAAAAACCATTGGATGCAAGTAGATCTACAAAAGAAAGAGAGGAATAGACGGGAAGGTTGAGACCTTCAAAGCAAGGCTTGTTGCGAAAGGGTATACTCAGAAAGAGGGTATCAATTATGAGGAGACCTTTTCACCGGTAGCCATGCTTAAGTCTATCTGGGTTCTCTTATGTATTGATGCTCATATGGATTATGAGGTATGGCAAATGAATGTCAAGACAGCTTTCCTTAATGGAAGTCTTGAGGAAAACATCTATATGGAGCAACCAGAGGGATTCATTGCAAAGGGCAAAGAGAATCTTGTGTGCAAGCTTAATCGGTCCATTTATGGATTGAAGCAAGCTCCAAGATCTTGGAACATCCGCTTTGATGAGGTAATCCAATCTTATGGATTTATTCAAAGTCTGGATGAGTCTTGTGTATACAAGAGATATGACGGAAATGTAGTGGTATTTTATGTACTATACGTAGATGACATTTTGTTAATTGGCAACAATGTCAAGGTGTTATCGGACATAAGGGTATAGTTGTCCAAATAGTTTGATATGAAGGACTTGGGAGAAGTGGGACACATCCTTGGGATCAAGGTTATAAGGGATCGCAGGAAAAGGATGTTGTGCTTATCTCAAGCTTCATACATAGACACCATTTTGGCTCATTTTAGCATGCAAAACTCCAAGAAAGGTTTTTTACCTTTCAGGCATGGAGTTCCTTTATCTAAGGAGATGTGCCCTAGAACATCTAAGGAGATAGAGGAGATGAAGGCAGTTCCTTATGCTTCGGCTGTAGGAAGCCTCATGTATGTTATGCTATGTACGAGACCGAATATCTGCTTTGTTGTAGGCATGGTTAGCAGATATCAGAGTAATCCAGGACAGGAACATTGGACTGTGATAAAGCATATATTGAAGTATCTGAGAAGGACTAGAGATTATATGCTGGTATACCAGGTAGATCAATTTCTCCCTGTGGGTTACACAGATTCTGACTTCCAATCAGATAGGGATAACAGTAAGTCTACCTCAGGTTTTGTATTTACTTTGGGAAGTGGAGTCATTGTATGGAGGAGTGTCAAGCAAAAATGCGTGGCGGACTCCACCATAGAAGTTGAGTATGTGGCAGCCTTTGAGGCGGCCAAAGAAGTTGTATGGCTCAGGAATTTCTTGATGGACTTGGATGTGATTCTTGGTTTGCCTAGTACTATCACAATTTATTGTGATAACAGTGGTGTAGTTGCAAACTCGAAGGAACCACGAGCCCATAAGACAAGTAAACACATAGAGCGCAAGTACCACCTGATACGAGAGATCGTAAAGCGGGTAGAAGTTGTTGTCGCCTAGATTGCATTAGAGGATGACCTGGTAGATCCTTTCACTAAGGCCCTTCTAGAGAGAGCTTTGATAGGCATGTGGAGGGAATGGAAATCAAATGCATGGCTGTATGAGGACAGCATAGTCTTTTAGTATAAGTGAGAGATTATTGGGATGTATACTGAAAAGTCTATCTTTTGTATGAACATCTTTATTTTTGAAATAAGAATCACATGATCATTGTTTGCATATTTATGGTTATGCATATTGTCTAATACATTACATTGTACATAACATGGTGTGTAGTGTCACACAGGAGAACATGTTATCAGTTCCTTGTAGAGTATAAGTAGAGGCTCACAATTGAAATGGTTTTAGACAAACCATTGGTATGGTTGTAGTGTGATTTGGTATTGGTTTGTCTTGACCATAGAATTACACTAGTACACTTTGTGTGTATTGAGCATGACCGACTTAGAGGTGATTCGATTTATTGCTAACTACATAATTGAATCGGACCTCCGATATTATGGTGTACATGCTCTTAATCCCGATATAATAACGGGCACATATACTTAGTATTTATTTCTTTGATTTACCAATGGGCGAGATTTATAGAGTAAATCGATAGGCTCGGTAAGTTGGGAAATGATATTATTTATATGGTGTGTCGTTGATTATAGGAGGAATCTGTGTCCTATATATTAGGATGATGATGTCCCCTTGAGGAGTTCATAAGGTTCATCATGTAAACCCTGCAGGTGTACTTGGTCCGGCATGATGATAAGGTTGAGTGGTACTACTCTAGGAGTTAGATGTTGATTAATTAATTGTCAGTAAATTAATTAATTGACGAACATTCGAGTTAGATATTGATTAATTAATTGTCAGTAAATTAATTAATTGACGAACATTCGAGATCTTAAACACGGGGAGATATTTGTACAATTAATATATGGAGCCCATATTTATTTATAGGGGTTGGTGAGGTAGATCAATGATAATCCTCTAGTGGAATAGATTATCATTAATGGATCGGACTTTATGTGGGCTTGATCCATTGGGTGGCCAAGATCCAACTCCTCCTCATGGTCCCTATTGTAGCCTATTAAAACCCTCATGAAGCCTAGATCCGATGGTGGAAAATGGAACTCTAGATTCGACGGTGGAGGTTAAATCTCTTGATCCAATGGTGGAGATTAAATCTCTAGATCCGACAGTTGAGATTTAATCTCTAGATCCGACGATGGAGATTAAATCTCTAGATCTGACGGTGGAGATTAAATCTCTAGATCCGACGGTGGAGATTGAAAGGAGGCTTAAACCTAGCTCTATAAAAGGAGGGCTAAGTGCTTGGGCGTGTAACTACCTTGGGTGATTAGGGTTTCGGGCGTCTATGGTTTGGAGAAGCATTGGGCGGCTAGGGTTTGGAGAAGTCTTGGGCGGCAAGATTTCCTTTCTTCCTAGGGTTTTGGCCGGTGCCCCTCTTCTCCTTTCTCTCCTTGGTCGGCGTCCCACTCTTCTTCCTCTTCTCCTTGGCCAGTGGAAGCAAGAGCTAGGGTCTTTTCCCTTGGAGCTTTTGGCCTGCGCCCATGCTCCCTACTCCTCTCTTTGGGCCGGCAGCAAGCATTAAGCTTGGAGCTTGATGGTCGGTTCTAGATAGGAGAAGAGTTTCATTTCATTCTTCCCTTTGTTTGGAGTGAGCAAGGAAGGGAAGAGCGTGTTCTAGGAGGCTTCGACTTTTGGAAGATCGTCGCCCACACGACGTCCAAAAGGAGGAACGACATACAATAGAAGATCAAGAGGTATAACAAGAGGTATAATTCTTATTTATGAATCTTTTCTTATTCTATGCATGTTGTATATTTTGTATGTGGCTAATTTACTTGGACCCCGAATACAAACACAAAAACCGGCGATCCATACATCGTCTATTCCGTGGTTAATCGAAGAATAGAGGTAGGTTACTTGAACAACAAGTTTGTTCAAGTGACCACTCTAATCGAATAGCATGACGATGGAACAGTTGCTTGGGTAATCCCTCTTTGTCAAGGATAAATTTTTTTATCTGGGGTCGTAGATGGGATCGCCATGAACAAGCGACCGAGTTGAAGTGGGAAACGAAGTTTCCTCCCTTCAAGCATCCATAGTGTAAAGCCATGACTTGGCTAAATATCTTTCTGCCACACTGTCACCGCCCATGACTTTCTGGTTCCAGCCTCCCTGAAGTAATCATATGCTCGCTTAACTCCACCCTTGGTTTGCCCAAACCATGTAGCTCGGAGTCGGCTTGCTCCCTCTAAGGTGCCTGCAATGGATAGAATGTCATTCTTGATGAGGACTAGCTTCTTTAAGAGCGTGGAATCCTTATGTTTGCTTTGCCACCACCAAATATTTCCTTTTTGTATATATGTGTGATGCATCCATCGAATCCATAAGGTGTCCTTCTTTTCTTGTATTCGCCATAGGACCTTGGCCAATAGTGCCATGTTCCACGCCCTCAAATCCCGTAGTCCCAGCCCCCCTTCCTCTTTAGGTCTGCATATATCATTCCATGCTATCGGCGGGTTCTTTGTGGTCCACATAAAAGAATGACAAATGTTATATATTCTGTCAATTACTCCAATTGGGAGAGGCAAGATTGACATCCAGTAGCATTCAACTCCTTGTAGGACTGAAGATATGAGCTGGCTTTTACCAGCATATGACAGTGTAGCCTTAGGCCAAGAGCTGACCCGCCTGTGAGAGCATCCATTAGTGTACTGTAGTCAGCAATCCTTAACTTCTGTGATGCTATTGGGACCCCTAAGTATCTGAATGGCATCTCCCCTTCACTGAATCCAGTAATAGATAGTAGTCTTTCTCGGGCACTTGTATCTACTCCTGTCATGTAAATATTATATTTGGCCATGTTAGCAGTCAGCCCTGCCATACTAACAAATTGTGATAAATAGTCCATCAAAACTCCAACCGAAGATACATCCCTACGGCTTAAGAGTAAGAGATCATCAGCATACATTTGGTGGCCTATTCTCAATTGCTCACATTTTGGATGGAAGTGGAAATCAGACCGGCTAGTGCATTTGGCAAACAATTGGAAAAGGTACTCCATGCATATCCCAAATAAGTATGGGGAGAGAGGATCCCCCTGCCTAAGACCTCTACCACCCCTAAAAAACTCGTGCATATTGCCATTAATTGACACCGAGTAGGTTGGGCTGGTGATGCTTTCTCTAATCCATGTGATGAATCTGTCAGGGAATTGCAGTGATGTGAGGACATCCTAAAGAAAACCCCAGTGAACCGAGTCAAACGCTTTTTGTAGGTCTACTTTTAGGATGCACCTTGGAGAGATTCTTTTCTTGGTGTAGCTGTGCATGAGTTCTTGAGCTAGGTGTTTATTGTCTGTGAAACTACGACCCTTTACAAAAGCATTCTGCACTTGGTGGAGCAAGTGATCTGTAACTTTCGACAATCTGCCTGCTAGGATTTTGGCAATGATCTTATAGAATACTGTGCAGCAAGAAATGGGTCTGTAATCTTGCACCTTGGTTGCGTGGGAGGACTTCGGAACTAGGGAAATGAGGGTATGATTCCATGATTTTAGGAGTTGACCATTTGTGAAGAACTCCATGACAGCTGCTATAATATAATGTTTAACTGTGCTCCATGAGTGCTTAAATAATTTCGAATTGTATCCATCTGGTCTTGGGGCTTTGAGATTTCCAATGTCGAACAAGGCCTCTTTGATTTCTCCCTCAGTTGGTAGCCTGATTAGCTGGGTCTGTTGTGCATCAGTTAGTTTCATGCCAAATTGCATGCAGTCCCCTTGAAACTGAGCCCGGGCCCCTTGCTCCCCTAATTGACTCTGAAAATATGTTAGGAATTCCTTCATGGCCTCCTTTGATGAGCTAGTGGATTCCCCATTACTCTTCTCAATGACTACTACCTCTCTCCTTTTGTTGTTCCGCTTTACCAAAGCATGGAAAAAGGAGTTGTTCTTATCTACTCCTCAGAAATATTCATGCTTGGCTCGTTGTAAGTAGAAAAGGTATTCTACCCGCTCAAGTAGTTCCACTTTTTTCCTTGTTGCTTGGTAATTATCATCCATACGCCCTTGCGCTAGCCCTCTTTGTTGTATTTCTTCCAATTGTTGTTGAGACTACTTGACCTTCTCTTGAATGTGCTGGTAGTGAAGGCGATTGAGCTATTTGAGATTAGTTTTGAGGAGTGTGAGTTTTTGCCTCAGCTTATATTGTGTCGTGCCTTCCACATTTCTGAGGTTGAAGTTGTTCCATCTGTCCTCTACCAGTTGCCCAAAATCAAGGGTGTGATGTCCACATGTTGTAGAACTTAAAAGGCTTGACCTGCTTCCTTGTATTTCCTAGCACGGAGACAATGCATGAGGCATGGTCTGAGACTGTCCCTGGAGTCCTGAATTTAGCATAACTACTCTGGTTCTTCTCCGTCCATGCTTTATTAACCATTGCACGGTCAAGTTTGCTCACTATGTGCCCATTTGTCCATGTGTATCGGCACCCAATGGAGTGTAAATCCTCAATCCCTGCCTCGAGTATAAAGTCCTGGAAATCAACTATGGCATATGTTGTAACTGCCATTCCTCCTTGTTTATCAGTTGTGAGAGGGGGGAGTTAAAATCTCCTAGGATTAGCCATGGCATCTCCATGGTTCCAGCAATCTGTAACAGTGTTGTCCACATGGCTTTCCTACTCACGATGGAGAGCTGGCAATAGACAAACGTGACTGCATAAGTTGACCCTGTGATTTTGCATTTGATTCTGGTATGTATCAACTATTCTTCCCATAGTTCAATGTCGATATTGATGAGCTGCAAGTCCATATAAGTAACATTCTGCTTCTGGAGGAGTTGGCCAGCTGCTGCTCTGTCTCCCATCTCTGAAATCTCTTGGTTTTCAATGTCTGGTAGTACTGCTGGGTTAGTTTTGCCTCTAATACACATAGAACACTCATCTTTTGTTTCAGAAGGAAGTTTGCCACCACCTTCTGCTTGAGGCCCTTGTTTAGGCCTCTAATGTTCCATGCTTCGATCTTCATGGTTGTGCAGCCAACTTTCGTCGTCTAGCTGTGATGGTCTTTCCTTTCCTTTCATGCGTATGCCCCTTGCTTGGATTCATTCCATTATCAGATTGCCTCACTACATTGTTCAGTGTTCCATCTTCATCCTACTGTCTCGGACACTTTCCCTGATACTCTATCTCTACTGACCTGATGGCATCTGTTTTTGTCAGTATCCCCTCATTGCACCATCGAGCAGTTGGTTGGACTAGGATGATTGGCGGAATGTTGTCTGCAGTCACCTCTTGTGTTGTTGTATCCCCACTGCTTACCCATTTACTGGTCTTTCTTTTAAGCCCTTGTGCTCTCCTAGTGGGTGTGTCTTAAATCTGATTTACTTCCTGGTGTGCCAATTCGTACTCCTGCAATCCCTTCATTGGCTCCTCCAAGGTTCCTTTAGTGGGTTGGTGTGGCATAATTGCCTTGTTGCCACTCATATATGTTTCCCCATTATCCTGCTTCCCTGCACATAGACTTATCCCTGGTTGTGTCTGCATCTGCGACACTACTGTTTGGGCTATTGTCACTCCCTTGCTAACTATAGTTGTGGTTATATGTTTGCCCTGGTGAGTCTCTTTTTGACCATTTTTGTTTTGCTCCATCCTTCTAGTGCTCCATCTAAGACTTCCTTGATTGTCATTTTTGTACAGTATATCAGACTGGTTTAGAGTATGACCTTCCTGGTTACCTGATGCATCTGTATTCTCCTATTCTTGATGTATTTGTTCCTGTTGTTGTCGTTTGCTTTTCTCATTACTGTGGTTGCCTTTCCTTTTTTGCATGATTAGTGTTTGTCCAGGTCTCAGCTCCTTCCGTTGTTGTTGTTTCTCTTGTGCCATTATTGCCTAAGGTCCTGCCCCCATGTTTTCCCCAGTGTTGTCCAGCATTTCAGTTATTTCAGTTGTTTCCTTTATTTCAGTTATACGCCTTTGCTTGCCATTTCCCATGTCAGCTCCATTTGTATCATTTCCACCATTTCTTGTGCTTGTACTGCTCGTGCCTACTATCTGTGCTATCATCTGTTGGCCCAACTGATCCCTATTTGTTACTGCTTGCCACTGCAGCTGGCCATCCCTTGAGAAGGACTCCCTCTAATAGACCCCCTAGTAGTCACTGTGCAGTCTGTATGATAATGCCCCAGTATTGCAACCCGTCCTAGGGTGCATTCCTCCTAATCATATGATGTGTCTGTAGTTTCTCACCCTTGGTGCATTTGCTCCTGTTGTCGTTGCTTGCTCTTCTCTCCACTTTGTTTACCTTTTTGCTTTTGCATTGTTGGAACTGGTGTAGTACTCGGTTTTCCTCTTTGCTGATGGTTTCCATGTACCATTATTGTCTGAATTCCAATCTGAACATTTTCCACCATGCTATGCAGTATTTCAGTGATGTACCTTGGCATGCCAGTTTCCACAGTAGCATTTCCCCCATTGTCTGTATTAGTTATATATGGTACCATATGTTGATCTGATTGTCCCTTAGTTACTACTAGTTGTTTTTGCGTCTGATCAACCCCGGCATTCAATGTGTAGTCTATCCAATATTGTCTCAGTATATCAGACTGTCCCAGGGTGCATACCTCCTGCCCATATGATGTGTCTGAAATTTCCTACCATTGATGCATTTGCTCCTACTGCCGCTGTTTGCTCTTCTCACCAATTTGTTTCTCTTTTCCTTTTTGCACTGTTGAGAATGGTGTAGTGCCCGGCTTCACTCTTTGCTGATTATTTCCATGTGCCAGTACTGTTTGAGTTCTAGTCTGAACATTTTTCTCTGTGTTATGCAGTAATTCAGTGATGTGCCTTGGCGTGCCATTTTGCGTGCCAGTTTCCACAGCAACATTTCCCCCATTGTTTGCATCAGTTATATATGGTACCATCTGTTGGTCTACATGCCCCTTAGTCGCTGTTGACTGTTTTTGCGTCTGATCAACCCCAGCAGTCAATGTGCAGCCCATCTGATAATGTCCCAGTTGTTTGCAGCCATTGCATAGTTTCAGGTTGGATTCAAACCTTATCTCCAGGTCAGTGTATGTTCCATCTGAAAGGGTGACAACAATAGATGTAGGCAAATGCTCAGAGATGTCCACTTCCACAAGCACTCTTGCAAAGTTCACCCGCTCCCACACCTTGGTGTATCTGTCTGTGTACAGTGGGACACCAATTTGAGAAGCTACCTTACTTAAACCTGAAGTAGACCAGTAGTCAAGGGGTAGCCATGAATTTGCATCCATATTGGAATGTGGGATTGAGTTTCTGTCTTGAAAGAAAAACATTGTGGTAATGCCTTGAGGTAGAGTGGACTCCCATATGCGATGTAGGGTCCTCCTGTTAGTACTGCATCACGTAGCTCTTTTGTGCCAAATTTAAATACCAGCCATAGAGAGTTGTGTGTGAGTAGTTTATGCGGCGTCTTCCAACTTGTTGTGATCTCCTTGAGGGCCTTCCACCCTGGGAACCTCCCTAGGAATTTGCCAATCAGGCATTATCCTACTGTCTCTTCTAGGGATTCTATATCCTCCATGACCAATCTTGCCTGACCTTCTTGCTTCTGAAATTGCTTCAAAGCAGTGTCAGCAGGGAAAAGACCTAATCATGCAAAAATGTTGGGTCGCCACACGGCTGTGTGTTTCCACATGGCTAGGCCGTGTGTGGCCCTGTGGTGGCCAATCTCGAGCTTCGGCCCTATGGTCGGCTCTTGCACTGTCTTTATATTTCTGAATGCTTTTCTTTGAATGCTTAGTTTAGATCTGCTTTAATTTCATTGTCATCATTATTTAGTTAGATTCATGCTTTAATTACTTGCACTGTCTTTCATTTAGTAGGATCCGTCTTTTAAATTCCAACCCCCATTTGAAAACCCAAAGTAATAATTAGAAATCCTAAGTTTATTATTCTATCAATTACACTCGTTGGTAAATAATCCGGGCCATTCACTATGCTATAATAGTGTAGAGAGGGTTTGGTAATTAATTTGAAATTGTACCATAACAAATTACCGCTCATCAAATTTTGCCGTTGTTACCAGGGAGTGTGATGGTGCTTAGTAAACTTAGGATTGTCTACCCATTTTTTTATAAAAAAAATTGTTTAGGGCTTCATTCTTTCATTTTCTATATATCCATGTATTTTGTCATGTCTACTTCTTGTGTGTTTTGAATTGCTTGTTTGTGTTTCAGGGAAGACCAGGAATTATCTTTTCTGAGAAACATGGATCAGTATTATTAGCAGTATGGATACTATGGTGATAGTTATCATCATTGATCAAACAACTAGATTAAATTGCAACATCCTTCAGCCAAATGCAACACAAGAGTTCATTCAGCCTCTGTCAGAGACGATTGCAATGGATATCGATGTGCTTAGGGAGATGGATTGTGGAGTGAGTGATAGGCATACTACTCCATAGGACTCCTATGAACTATTGTCCTGTGATGTGATTTCGGACACTGATGGATGTGATTGCATTGATGAAGTTGTTGTTATTTCAGATGTTGAGGATGTTGACACAGGATTGGTGGATAGCTGGACACCCCCAGATTGGACACTCCCACCTGAGATAGAGTCTCCAACAAGAATGTTGCTGATGAAATCCCTAACAACAAATGCAGTAATCCAGCCCCCGAACTGGAAATTTCAACTGAATCGCCTCCGACCACCAGAGAGTACATATGATGAGGCAATGATCATTTCGGAGGGAGAGCATGGAATTACCCTGATCACATCAAGAAAGCACTCACCTCCATTCGATCCATCCCACTCCCAGCCTGGATATTCTTACTGAACCACCTTCAACTGCCAGGACCTCAGGGGAGTTTGCTCCATCTTATCTTCTTTTTTGTTTATTGTATATACATTTCTTTTACTTTATTTGTTTTTGTTTTACTTGTTATGTTTCATTTGTTGAGGTTTTATTTTGTCAGTGTTTTGAAATAAATTTCCTATGTATTCTTTTATATCATCTTAGAAGTCGTGAAAGATAATTAAATTTGATTGTCAAGTTCTGGGGATTTATTGTCAAGAATAGATTATTTGATTGCATATGGTTACTTCTTAGTGATGGATTCTATGTTGATAGATTTAGATGATTTTTTTTCATTCCTAGTGAGGATTGTGTCTGTTTTTATTGCTTGTGTGATGCACTTGTGATTATTGTAACTCTAGAACATGCTTTGATTCTTTCGAGATCACACAACCATAGGTTTGCATGATTACTATGAAGGCAATCTCACTTGTTTCCCTTTATTTCTTTTGTTGTCACATGCTATTCGAATAATTTTCTTATCACACATCATGTCATTTTCATTATTTATTCCATTATCTTTTCTACATTTTCATCATGTCATTTCTCTTCCATTTCTATTCTTGGATGTGCAATATTGGATGTTCCATGATGAGTTTTTGCCTGAGACGAACAAAAGTTTAAGTGTGGGGGAGAGAGAGCAGCTCAAGAGAATTTAATGTAAGCATAGGCATATCGTGCTTGATCACCATGGACAAGCCGTGTTTTTATTTTTATAGCTCAGCTTGATGGATTTTAGAGCATAGGGAAGTGCACTGCATGTCAAGAAAAAAATTTGAAAAAAAAAATTGAAAAAAAAAAGTTGAAAAAAAAATCATTTGGCCAAAACAATAAAGGAAATAAAAAAAATTTGACATGTTGTGCAGTTGTTTATGTGTGTGATAGTATTTTTGTGATAGACATCCCTTATTGTAACTATTGAGAGATTTATTGTATATCATATATGGATTTATATTGTGAAAGTGATAAGGGTTGTTTACATGTTTAGTGACTTATGAAAAGCTAGCTTGGATGAAAACTTTTGGGGCATTGCTTTCTTGTACTCATCTATGTAGCATTTCAGTATTTCCATATCTTCTTGCATTTCTTTAGCTATTTCATTTCTTATCTTTCTTTCCTTTCACACATATTTTCATTTTTCTTGTATTCATGTTTCCCTTACATTCCTAATAAGCCTTCAGTGATTGTGCATTCTTATGTATATATAGTGGTGAAGGTAGAAGAAAAGCAAGCATATGGTAGTACATAAACCTAAGTAGCTTGAGTGAACTCCACTATTATATACTTTTGAGAGCGAAAGAAACCACCACTTACCTTGTGAGGTTTAATCATTCATAGTCTATTCAAGATGGATTGAAGTCACCATGTTTGTTAACCTGTGTAGGATTTGAGTCCATGATTGCTTGAATCTTTGAGAGTTGACAATCCTAGGTAACTTTCTTTCACGATCTTCTATGTATGATTTGGAATTGCTAGGCAAATATACTTTCAGTTTATTTTTAGTTTTCTTTACTTGCTCAGGACGTGCAAGAATAAATGTGGGGGAATTGATCACTATCATTTTATTGCATTATTTTGGTCCTTAATATCCATGTTTTTATCCACTCGAGTGATTTATTGTTGATTATTAACATGTTTTATGAGTTTGGATTCATTTTGGACCTTATTATAAATTCTCCCAAATTTGTGGACTTATATGCAAATTTTATACCTTATTTGTAAGAGATCAAGATGAGTCAATGGACTAGACTCGAGTTAGATCAAATGTGGCCTAATCCAATGTTATAATGGGCATTTCAAAATGGATTAATTTGGACTCTTCATCCATATCAGAGGCAATTCAATCAAGGGACCAGATCTATGCAATATGGACCGTCCGAGGAAAGCGATTGATTCTGAGCCATCTATCTAGATCTGGAGAGATCCAATCCATACATTTAGATTTGGACATCTGAGCCCTTCATCCAGATTCGATCGATCATGATTATCCCTTTAGATTTATCAAATCTGTTCATTCAAAATCGGAGGAATCTGAGCCATTGGATGCACAGCCAGCTTAATCAATTAATCCAGGAAATTAAACCCTAGCTTTAATGGACGACTAAGATTGAAGGGGCTTTGACCGGACTACTACCAAAATGCAGCTTAAAAATCCAACATTTTCACCCTTCCTAAATCGCACAGACACAGAACTCCCATCCATCGCGCGAGCCGACGGACGCCTTCCTTCCACTCGCGAGCAGCGGAGGTTTCTCGCCTCTCAGTGGCGATAGTGCCAGCAACAGACTCCAACAGATCCCTTTCCATTCCACAGCGGCAGCCCGAGATGTGGTGGTTCGACAGCTTGGGTTATAGCGAGCGGAGGCAGGGATTTCGGTCCATCCTCTTCACCGGTAAACTGTCCATCGCCAGTGACCGGAGCTGAGACACCTCGGTTGGACATGGTTCGAAAGGCCGAGAGCAACTTCATACTGTGGTGGTTCGACAAATTTATTTTCTAGCTCTGGCAGCGAGTTTGACATCTAATTCCACCAGCAAAGCTCCAGTCCACCGCCGGTGAAGAGCTCCACAACCACTGTACTCCGGTTTCCATCCCTTCCCGCAGCACCGGAGATTCCGTTGTAGTCTAGTTGGTCAGGATACTCAGCTGACACCCGAGAGACCCATGTTCGGGTCCCGGCAATGAAATCATGGGTTGCTTCACCTTCACAGAGTCATCCATAGGCTATCAGGTTTCGGTACGGTTGTAGTCCAACGGTCAGGATACTCGGCTGACACCCGAGAGACATGGGTTCGGCTCCCGGCAAATGCACCAGCCTTCAACAGCTCCGCGCCATCCACCGAAGAAAAGGGTTCGCTTCATCCATCAATTCAGCACTTGTCGGAGGATTTCCGGTAAGAAATTCCACATCCACCACCGGAGGAAGCTGTTTGGGTTGTTGTTGTCGACAGAGAGGGAAGTCCCTGCTCTGTGTGTAGAGGATCATTGATCTTTATATTTGGAATTCACATTTCATTTTCATCCACATTTTATTACAGTTATTGAATTGTTTGTTTATTTTACGTTATGTTTGGATTCACGAATTGAACTTGTCAAAAAACCCAAAAATTGTTGTTGTAGTTTACTTGTAGTTTCATCTGTAGCTTAAGTTATTGAATCCGTAGTGTAACTCGTAGTTAGTTTGTAGTTTAATTGTAGTTAGTTGTAATTTAATTTGTAGTAAGTTGAGTTGTATGTTTGACTTGTAGTTTAACTTGTAGTTTGATTTGTAGTTTAGTTGTAGTTTAATTAGATTGTTTAGTTTTGAGTTTAATTCGTTGTTAATGAGTTTGATTAGTTAATTGCAAAGGTTAGCTTAATTGTTCGTTAGTTTGATTACTTGTCTGTTCAAGTGTTATTTCCATTAGTTAGATGTGTTTAATACTAGGTTAGATTTATTTCATGTTTTCCTTTACATTCATGTTATTTTGTATTTGAATTGTTATTTAATTACTTGCACTATCTTTATGTTTTTCCTGTCTTTATATTTCTGAATGTTTTTCTTTGAATGCTTAGTTTAGATCTGCTTTAATTTCATTGTCATCATTGTTTAGTTAGATTCATACTTTAATTACTTGCACTATCTTTCATTTAGTAGGATCCTTCTTTTAAATTCCAACCCCCATTTGAAAACCCAAAGCAATAATTAGAAATCCTAAGTTTACTATTTTATCGATTACACTCATTGGGAAACGATCCGAGTCATTCACTATGCTATAGTAGTGTAGAGAGGGTTTGGTAATTAATTTGAAATGGTACCATGACAAATTACCGCTCATTAGCTATCCTCCTCCGGGTGTAGATACTAGTCACTTAGATGTAGAGGTTGCTTTGGCCAATTACCCGGAGGATATCTTTGAATTGTAATTCTTACCCTTCATACAATGTACTACAGAACTTATCAATGGAAAGTATATGATAGCACGACTTACATTTTTTCCTTTATGTTAGAGTGAATCAAACACCCCTTCTTTACTACCTTTGACCACCCAGTATCAGCAATCTTTATGGTGCCAGTCGACTGCTACTCATACTCACCTGGGAAGTCACTCGAGCTAGCTTGAAAAATAGAATATTTCCAATTGTCTCGAGCTATTTTTCAAGTGGGAGAAATCTATTACTGGACAATTATTCGCCTCAACAGTAAGATCACCCTCACGTAGATCTTATCCTCTTAACCAAATGAAGACGTGCCTAGTCTCCTGACAGTTAATGTCAGTACTATTCCCAACAACAACCCTTCGGTTACTGCCTTTAACCTTTCGCCTCCCTTTACTTTTCCCAAGGAGGGATATCAACGTTCCTCTCCTTCTATAAATACTTACTACGAGTCTTTCCACTTTCATCCCACCTCCATGTCTTCTTCATCCCTCCCTATTAACATAAGCTCTGACTTAGACTCCTTTGACTAAAACCTTTTCGACTCAAACTCCTCTGACTCGGGCTCCTTTAATAATTTGGCAATCCGTTCTACAGCCACATTAGCATTCTGGCCTCCACCTCGTCCAACTCCAGCCGACACCAAAGCTCCCAACACCAGGAGGTCCTTCCGGCCTCCCTTTCCATCCTTTGGCAACTGGGTGTGAAATCCTCCTCCAATCCTAGTACAACTTGCCATAAATTTCAGAGCCCAAGCAGATGCTCCTTCTCCGCCGCCAACTGAAGCTCCTCCCCCTCCTCCGCCTGAAGTCCCCCCACTACGACCACAAGATAGGGGGCCTCTTAGGGTGGTCCTGCTTTCTCACTCCGAAGAGAAGTCTTCTGTTGGATCTTCTAGTAGTGTTCGTTCGTTGTAAATAAAGTCTTCATTAATGTAATTTTCCATTCTGACATCTATATAAAAAAGAAAGAATATTAAGTTCACCATAACAGTTGTAATCACTTTGAACATTCTTCGTAGAATAACTCTGCTAATACTTGGCCCATTTTAGAGTGTTGGCCCTGCACGGCGAATCTGAGGAGCATTGCGAGAGAGCACTTAGACTATGATTAAACTAATTCCCGCCAAATATTCACTTCCCCTGCAAGTATGACTAGTCATGTCATCATTAATACATTCAACTCCCCCCCCCTGACGCCTGCATGTCTTCCCGTCTTATCCGCTTTTACTCTCTTCACTTCCCAAGAGGCTAATTAGTACCCCCTTTTCCTTCTATAAAAACCTCCGACGTCGCCTCTTGTTTGCATACTTCTCTGTTCTTCCACCTTCACCAACACACTCCTTCATTCTTCTATCTTCAGCATGGAAGACTCATCAGAGCAAGGCAGCAACTTTCCTTCCCCCGATATGCATACTGAAGAGCCATGCCGTATACAAGAACTGGAAGAATAGGTCAGAGACCTGAGGAGGTGCCTACATTCAGCCTCCACCCACAACTACACCCTACGACAAGAGCTGGCTTAGCCCAAAGGGCCTTGTCCAAGCACAAGTTCCTACAACAATCCTACCTCAGACAACTTTTTCTCGCCAAGTCTGGTGGCCGACAAGCCCTAGCAGTACCTCCTGAGAAGTTCATCCACGAAGCTCCTTAGTTCCCTTTAGGGGGAACTTTTGTTGTTCTCTTTAAAAAGTTATACTTGTAACCCTTCTTTCTATTAATAAAAACTCTCATTTTAGAAACTGTGTGTGTCTATCCTTGCTGAACAATGATTCTTCTGAAATGACTGAAATTTTCCAGCACCAGATATAGCCACAGAACTCACCAATTTCATGCCAACACTCCCTTCGATTTTTTAACTTCATTCCATCAAATCGACCACTCTTCATCTTAGATGTAATCCCAGACAAGGATAAATTTCAGTTATAATAGAAAGAGAGAGCTAGAATGGTTACTTCCACCATGTCCTGATAATGCTTCCACCCAACTCTTCAGATATATCAACTACATAAGGATAATAGCCTGACTCAGAGGCAAGCTGGAAAAATAAAGATGATCTAACCCGAGACTTGGCCGGGTCAGATTAAAATAATATTCTTCATTTTATACTTCTTCATTAGCATCTCTACTTTGAACCCAACTTCTTCATTCCACCATTACACGGGGATAATAGCTTGGCTCGAGGGCAAACTGAAAAATAATGACAACACTTCATTAATGCATCTACCTTAAACCCAACTCCTCTATTCCGTCAACGCATGGGGATAATAGCTTGACTTGGAGGCAAGCTGAAAGAATAGTGACGACTTAACCTAGGGCTTCGCCTGGTCAAGTCGGAATAATTTTTGATTCCGGTGTTTTTCCTTCAGTGCATCTACCTTGAACCCGACTCCTCCATTCCGCCACCACATGGAAATAATAGCTTGATTTAGAGGCAAGCTGAAAGAATAGTGACGACTTGACCTAGGGCTTCGCCTAGTCAAGTTGGAATGATTTTTTTACTCCATTTTTCTTTCAGTGCATCTACCTTGAACTCGACTCCTCCATTCCACCACCATATGGGCATAATAGCTTGACTTGGAGGCAAGCTGAAAGAATAATGACGACTTGACCTAGGGCTTCGCCTGGTCAGGTCAGAATAATTTTCTACTCTGTCGCTCTTCATCAGTGCATCTATCTTGAACCTGACTCCTCCATTCCTCCACCACACGAGGATAATAGCTTGACTTGGAGGCAAGCTGAAAGAATAGTGACGACTTGACCTAGGGCTTCACTCGGTCAGGTCGGAATAATGTTTTACTCATCTGCTCTTCTTCAGTACATCTACCTTGAACCTGACTCCTCCGTTTCGCCACCACATGGGGATAATAGCTTGACTTGGAGGCAAGCTGAAAGAATAATGACGACTTGACCTAGGGCTTCGCCTGGTTAGGTCGGAATAATTTTTTACTTCCTCACATTTTTCATTTGTGCATTACCTTTGGATCTAACTCCTCCAATTCGCCGTCGCACGGGGATAATTACATCGGTGAGCACCGAGCCATAAAAAAGTGTGACGACCTGATCTAGGGCTTTGCCCCATCAAGTCGGAATGAATTTTTTACTCCGCCTTTCTTCAGAGATGTATTTACTTTAAACTCTACTCCTCCATTCTGCAACCGCACGAGCATAATGGTTTCGGTGGACATCGAACCATAAAAAAGTGTGACAACCTGATCTAGGGTTTTGCCCCATCAGGTTGGACTGAATTTTTTTACTTCGTCTTTCTTCACAGGTGTATTTACCTTAAACTCTACTCGTCTGTAACACAACCGCATGGGGATAATGGATTTGGTGAATACCGAGCCATAAAAAAGTGTGACAACCTGATCTAGGGCTTTGCCCCCATCAGATCGGAATGAATTTTTTACTCTGTCTTCACAGGTGTATTTATCTTAAACCCTACTCCTCCGTTCCACAACCGCACGGGGATAATGGCTTCGGTGAACACCGAGCCGTAAAAAAGTGTGATGACCTGATCTAGGGCTTTGCCCCATCAGGTCGGAATGAATTTTTTACTTTGCCTTTATTCACAGGTGTATACCTTAAACCCTACTCCTCCGTTCTACAATCGCACGGGGATAATGGCTTCAGTGAACATCGAGCCATAAAAAAGTGTGATGACCTAATCTAGGGCTTTACCCCATCAGGTCGGAATAAATTTTTTACTCCGTCTTTCTTCACAGGTGTATTTACCTTAAATTCTACTCCTCTGTTCCACAACCACACGAGGATAATGGCTTCAGTGAACATCAAGCTGTAAAAAAGTGTGATGACCTGATTGATGTGAGCAAAATATATAGGGTTTTAGGAGTAGTTTTCCACATCCCATTGCATTTTAGACTTGTTTCATGCATATTTCACTTTGTTTTGCATGCATTTCCTATTTTCTAGTTCGGAGAGCTTCTCTTTGTACTTTTGTATGCAGAATAGCATTTCATGGGGAAAACGGTGCACTTTCGGAGCGAAAGAAGGACATTTGGCAGTTGGACACAGAAGGGGGCATGACCAGGGCATGTGGCTACACACAACCATGTCCAAGGCTCGAGATCAGCCACCACAGTGCCACACACTGCTTGGCCATGTGGAAACACACGGTCGTGTGGTGGCAAGTCATTTTGATGCAACTAGGGTTTTTTTCGGATTTTGCGGAAAGCCAACCTCATGTCTATATAAAGAAAGCTATGCCCAAACCCAAGGGGGAGGCCACTGTAGGATCGAAATGAGCGCTAGAGGGGGGTGAATAGCGCAAAATGGTTTTTCTTTTCTTTTGTTGTAAAAACGATAAGTGAGAGATAAACGCAGCGAAAAAGAGATGGACACAAGGAGTTTTACTTGGTTCACAGCCAACCGGCTGCTAATCCAAGGCCCTAATGGTCCTAGACCACGTACGAAGGGCAATCACTAAAACACTCCTCCTCGTTGGAGGTAGGAGTTACGATTACAAAACTTTCGACAAAAACACAAGGATGAGAGACAAGCCCCTCTCTCCTTTTTGATATAAAAGCTCGAAAAACACAACTTAAATTAATCGACTAAAACGATTACCAACACTTTAACGGTGAAGCTTCGTGTTAGCAAAGACTGCTTGTAGTGGCGTCGTCGTAGAAGAGCGGCGTTGTGGAGGCGTTTGAGAGCTTTGTAATAATTATTGTATCTAAGATGTGAAGCACCCCCCCCTCTATTTGAAGCCTTGTCCGCCCACTTGAGATCCGGCCACCTCACCACCAATTGAGGGATAAGTTTCCACCTTGCTTTTGACCGGCCACCTCACCAAGATTTGGGGGATAAGTTGCCACCTTGCTTTTAGTTCCTTTTTCCCATTTTCAAGATACTTTAGTTATTTAATTTTATTTCAATTCAAGTTCTAATTTTAATTCGAATTCGAATAAATTCGAATTCTAATTTTAATTCGAATTAGAGTAACTTCGAATTCAAACAAGGGTTAGCTCAAAGCAATATGTAGAAATATTAAATGTGATGGATTTAGATGGTTTCTAACATCTGATCTCGACTTAGACTTTCATGGAAAGTTTTGGGTCGGATTGTCGCCTAAGATCAACTCCTAAACGGAGGATCCAACCTCACTTACGGTCGTCGGACACGAATCTTACCTTGCACTTACTGTGTCGCAGATCTCCAACTCAAGCTTAACCTGTTTCTGCACACTCAAGTAGACTCATGAGATAACAAAATAGACTTAACCTTGTGTCATTGCTATAATCAAAACACAGGTTCGATTTCGGTGCCTCACTGCACCAACAATCTCCCCCTTTTTGATCTATTGCAAAAACACACAAAGTTAAGGAAATTAAGTGCATGAAACAGTAAAGACATGAAGCAAAAGTAGGAGTAATAAAAATATTTCTCAAGTTCTCCCCTTAGAGGAACCCTCCCCCTTGACTGAGGGTGAGTACTTGAAAAAGACTTTTAGTTCTCCAAACACAAAAGATAACGAGTTAAGTAAATGGCATTACTTAACTTAGGCTCTTTAGAGTCAAAAATAAGTGCAAGTTAAGTAATCAAAAGTTAAGTCAAAAGGTTAATTATTCAAAAGGTTTAACTTTTGATTTCTTAACTTGGGCCTTTAAAGTTTTCAATTCCGAAGAGTTGAAACCTAAACCTTACTCCCCCTTAACTTAGGCCAGAATCAAAGTTTTAAGTTAAGTTATCAAATTCAAAAATTTGAATTTATTGAACCTTAACTTTGGCTTTTTCTCCCCCTTTTGACATAAATCAAGAAAAAAAGTAGGGGGGGGGGGTTTAAGAAAACCCAAGTCCAAGCATGATGATTTTGAAAATAGTATGTGAAAATAATTCATCTAAATGTTCAACTCTAGTTTGACTTGATTGAAATGATATTATCAACAAGTCCTGATTAGAGTTGGTTAATATTAGTTGCATATTTATACTCCAAGGTTCATATTGACGCACTTGATCTACATCTTGGAACCTGGAGTAGGGTCCTAACATCTCACGCCGTTCTAGGTGGCTTAATACACAAACACATTAACCCTATGTGTTGTGAGATGTGTTGGCTCCTTAAATCTATAGGATCATGATATCTAGGGGAAGTCCTAAACTAGTTCCATTTGCATAAAGAAAAAAAATAAGAAAAATAAAATTCAAAAATAAAATTTTTGAAAATAGCATTTGATAACTTTTGCTAACCTATTCTATTACGCACAAGCCCAATTTTCGTCTCAAGAGACTAAATTCGGCTTCGAGTAGTGGTTTAGTAAATAGGTCTACTAGGTTAGACTTCGAGTCAACATATTCGAGTTGTATGGAGCCATTGGCTACATGTTCTCGAATGAAATGGTGTTTTACCTCTATATGCTTTGTCCTTGAATGGCATATAGGGTTCTTAGTTAGATTTATCGAACTTATGTTGTCTACAAAAATTTTAGTTTTGGTGAAGTCCAACTTAAAGTCTCGGAGAGTGTGCTTCATCCAAAGAAGCTGAGTTACACACTCACCCATCGCAACGTATTCAGCTTCGGTGGTAGATAAGGCAACACAATGTTGCTTCTGTTGGGATCTCTTTATGCAAAATAGCATATGCGCAACGGAAAAATTAGGATCCCTTCCAAGTGATCCTTGCGAAAGAAAAACTCGTACAAAAATAAATTTCTCAAAAGAAAACCTATCTTATAGGAGAGTTCTACCTTTGTTGCGTGCCCTTTGCAATCCCGCTTTTCCTTGGATGTGTTGGATCTTTTAGCACGTTCAAATGTCCGTGCCTCTATATGTATCCACACGAGCAAGCTCTTGTCTCACAAAAGAAAACTAGAAGATCTCTCCTTTACTTCTTGCTAGAGAAGTCCCTAAAGGAGAGGAAGGTAGGGAGGAAGAGAAAGGAAGAAGAAGACTACTCTTCTTGCTAGCTTACACTCACAAAACCACACAACAAAAGCCTCTCCCACCAAGCTCTCACCAAGCCTTAAGCACCAACTCAACTCCTTTGGCCGGCCACCCCATGGGGTGTTTTATAGGATTTGAAAAACCTTTCATCTCCTATCACATTCAATGCAATCAATGGCATTGAAAGATAATTAAACAAGGAGTTATCCTCCTTGTTTTGGCCGGCCACATGTGGAGGAAATCCAAGGGTCAAAACCCTTTGTCTCCTTCCAACTCATCAAGCTTAGGTGGCATGCTTATGTGGCATTCATGGATGTTGAATTAATCTTATTAATTCAATAAGCTTATGTTATCATATTGAATTAATCTCATTAAATCAATAAGGTAACATATTGAATTAATCTTATTAAATCAATTAAGCTTAGCATATTGAATTAATCTCATTAAATCAATAAGCTAAAATTCTCATTAAGCTTAAAGTCCAAAAACCATTTTGTACTTAAGCTTATTCCCAAATTATTCTAGTCAAACTAGAATGCACTAATTCTTCTAATCATCATGCTCTTTGTGTGTTACCCTAGAGGCTCTCATAACGTTGGCAATGGATCTAAACTCTTTTAGATACACAAGCAATGAGCGGCATCTAGCAATACATCATTGCTACCCAAGTTACGAGATAAGTCAAGATCCGACTAACCTTTCCGTGACTACTATAATGTATGACCGTGTCCTTCTATCCTTGATATCAGATTGACCAATGAGGCATAGACCGTGTCATCCTCGATCAATCTATGTGTTTCTTGATCCCTGAGTAAACTATCTCAAACAAATGAGCTCAATATCTCATATTGACTCATTCGAGCATGGTCATGCATTTTAGTAGTTCTACTCAATCAAGGGGCCCACAGATATCACTCCCGTCATATGAGAGGGATAGATCCCATCTACATCACTCACATCCCTCCGCATAATTTGTTATATACCCAGTAATCGCCTTTATGGTCCACCCTGTTACGGGTGACGTTTGACGATACCAAAGTACATAACCCCTTATGTAGGGAACTGTAGTGACTTCAGGTTTGAGGACTATTCATACCAATAGTCACATGAGAAAGTTTATGACACTCATATGACGATCCATGAAACTTTCTCATGGCGGGTCAGTTCAGTATATATTCTCTAATATATACCCATGTGTCAACTTGATATCATATATCCATGACTTGTGAGATCAAGTCATCAATTGACCTACATGCTAGTCTTTATGTATTAATATTGCCCTTGCATATTAATACTTGACTAGAACATTTAGGAAAGTGTTCTCTCTGACCTCTCAATCAATTACGCCAATTGATATGTCAGAGATAAGAACCTACTTTTCTAGGGCATTATTATATATTTAATTTAGCTGGCACAAGCAAGACGTAAATATATAATAACCAATCCTTTGCCTTTATAGAATATGATACAAAATGTTCCCTATTCAACCATCACATGTTTGGTTCTAGGGCTATAACTAACAATCTCCCACTAGCACTAGTATCAATCACTATGATATCTAATACCTAGTGACCTAGTGTGACCATCATGCTTCCTCTGTGCCAAAGCCTTGGTCAATGGATCTGCGATGTTAGCTTCTGTCGGTACTCTGCATATCCTCACATCTCCTCTATCGATGATCTCTCGAATGGGATGGAAGCGCCGCAGTATGTGTTCGGTCCGCTGATGTGATCGAGGTTCCTTAGCCTGTGCAATAGCCCCATTGTTGTCACAATAGAGGTCTATTGGATCTGCAATGCTAGGAACTACTCCAAGTTCACTGATGAACTTGCGGAGCCAAACGGCCTCCTTTGCTGCATCAGACGCAGCAATATACTCGGCTTCTGTTGTAGAATCAGCAACTATGTCCTGCTTCGAACTTTTCCAGCTCACAGCTCCACCATTCAGGCAAAATACGTACCCCGATTGCAATCTATAGTCATCCTTGTCTGTTTGGAAGCTTGCATCACTGTAACCCTTTACAGTTAGCTCCTCATTGCCTCCAAATATCAGGAAATATTCTTTCGTTCTTCGTAAGTATTTAAGAATATTTTTGACTGCTATCCAGTGACTTTCACCTGGATCCGACTGGTATCTACTCGTCATGCTCAAAGCATACGAGACGTCAGGACGAGTACAAAGCATGGCGTACATGATAGACCCTATAGCAGATGCATAAGGGATCTTATCCATGCGATCTCTCTCCTCCTTAGAAGAGGGACATTGAGTCTTCGAATGACTCACACCATGTGATAAAGGCAGAAATACTTTCTTGGAATTTTGCATAGCAAAACGATCTAGCACTTTATCAATGTATGTACTCTGACTTAGGTCAAGTAATCTTTTAGATCTATCTCTATAGATCTTGATGCCTAAAATATAGGCAGCTTCACCTAAGTCTTTCATCGAGAAACAATTCCCTAATCACATCTTCACAGACTGGAGTGAGGGAATATCATTTCCGATGAGAAGTATGTCATCTACATACAGGACAAGAAATACAACTGTGCTCCCACTATTTCTCTTGTAGACACAAGGTTCATCTTCATTCTTGATGAAACCAAACTCCTTGATTGCATCATCGAATCGAAGATTCCAGCTTAGAGAGGCTTGCTTTAGTCCATAAATGGACCTTTGCAGTTTGCATACCTTTCCAGGATGCTTTGGATCTTCAAAACCCTCAGGCTGTGTCATGTACACATCCTCGAGTAGCTTTCCATTCAGAAAAGCGGTTTTGACATCCATCTACCAGATCTCATAATCGTGGTTGGCTGCAATAGCAAGTATGATCCGAATGGATTTAAGCATCGCAACTGGTGAAAAGGTTTCATCATAGTCAATACCATGAACTTGTTTGAATCCTTTAGCCACAAATCTACCTTTATAGGTATGCTTATTACCATCCATGTCAGTCTTTACTTTAAAGACCCACTTACACCCAATAGGTTTTACCCCTTCAGGTGGATCAACCAAAGTCCATACTTGGTTAGTGTACATGGATTCCATTTTGGATCTCATGGCCTCTAGCCATTTCTCGGAATCTAGGCTCATCATAGCTTCTTGATAGGATGTAGGCTCATCAAGATCGACAAGCAATACTTCACTGTTTTCAGTCAAGAGAAAAGAATATCTCTCGGGTTGACGACGGATCCTATCAGATCTACGAAGAGGTTGGTCTACTTGAACAGGTGTTTGCTCCACAACTCTTTGGGCAACAATTTCCTCATCCACAACACTTTGTGGTGCCTGTTCATTTTCCATCGAAGTCTTAGTGTTATCTTCATCCTGAATTTCTTCAAGATGAATTTTACTCCCACTAGTTTTTCTAGAAATAAATTCTCTTTCTAGAAAGACAGCATTTCTGGCAACAAACACCTTGCCATGCGTGGGATTGTAAAAGTAATATCCCTTAGTTTCCTTGGGATATCCTACAAAATAACACTTATCTGATTTGGGTCCTAGTTTATCTGAGACTTGACGTCTAACATAAGCTTCACAACCCCAAATCTTTATAAAAGACATTTTGGGACTCTTCCCAGTCCATAACGTGTATGGTGTCTTTTCTACGGCTTTTGATGGGACGCGATTAAGTGTGAAAGCGGCTGTCTCTAGAGCTAAACCCCAAAAGGAAGTAGGTAGATCAGTCTGGCTCATCATTGATCGTACCATATCTAATAGAGTACGATTTCTCCTTTCAGATACACCATTCCATTGTGGTGTTCCAGGTGGAGTGAGTTGGGATATTATCCCACACTCAGCCAGGTGATCACGAAATTCTTGACTAAGGTATTCACCACCTCGATCTGATCGAAGTAGCTTAATACGCTTACCAAGTTGGTTTTGTACTTCATTCTTGAATTCTTTGAACTTTTCAAAGGATTCTGACTTATGTCTCATCAAATATAAGTAGCCAAATCTACTCATATCATCAGTGAAAGTAATAAAGTACTTATAGCCTCCTCTGGCTTCGACATTGAAAGGGCCACATACATCAGTATGTATGAGTCCTAACAAGTCCGTCGCTCTCTCGCCATGTCCACTAAATGGAGTTTTAGTCATCTTTCCTAAAAGACAAGATTCGCATATCTCATATGATTCAAAATCAAATGAGTCTAATAATCCATCTTTATGGAGTTGGGATATGCGTTTTTCATTTATGTGACCTAGGCGACAGTGCCAGAGATATGTTTGGTTCAAATTATTCGATTTGAACCGTTTGGTATTTACGTTATAAATTGGGTTTTCTAAATCTAGAACATAGAGACCATTCATAAGTGGTGCATTACAATAGAACATTTCATTCAAATAAATGGAACAACATTTGTCCTTTATTATAAAAGAGAAGTTTTTCTTGTCTAAACAAGATACAGAGATTATGTTCTTTGTTAATGCAGGTACATAAAAGCACTCCTCTAGTTCTAAGATAAGCCCAGTGGGCAAAGACAAAGAATATGTTCCTACAGCTACAGCAGCAACTTTTGTGCCATTGCCTACTCGTAGGTCCACTTCGCCTTTTGCCATTAGTCTACTATTTCTCAATTCCTGCACATTAGTACAAATGTGAGATGCACATCCGGTATCTAATACCCATGTAGAAGAAATAGATATATTAACTTCTATAACGTGTATACCTGAGGCAGAAGTCCCACTTCTTTTATTCTTTACTTCCTCAAGGTAGACTTTGCAGTTCCGCTTCCAGTGTCCAGTCTCACCGCAATGGAAACAGTCCCCTTCCTTAGGTACTTTACCTTTACCCTTTGAAGTGGATAAATTGGCCTTGCCTTTGGCTTGGGTCTTACCCTTGCCTTTGCGCTTACCTTTGCCCTTCTTGACCATTAGTACATTACTAACTTTCTTTTTGAGATTCGGTTCAGCAGTTCTTAACATGCTGAGAATCTCAGGCAAAGGTTTATCAATTTCATTCATGTTATAATTCATGATGAATTGATTATATGCTTCCGGCAACGATTGCAGGATAACATCGGTTGCCAATTCTTGGCTCAATGGAAAACCTAGTCTTTCAAGGTTCTCAACGTACCCAATCATTTTAAGTACGTGAGTTCCTACAGGTGTTCCTTCTTGCATCTTGCATGCAAAAAGAGCCTTAGACACTTCAAAACACTCGTGCCTAGCTTGTACTTGATATAGTTGTTTTAAATGCTCAACCATATCATAGGCATCCATGTTCTCATGTTGCTTTTGAAGCTCAGAGTTCATGGTGGCAAGCATAAGACATGACACATCTAATACGTCATCTTGATGCTTCTTATAAGCATCTTTTTCAGCACGAGTGGCCACATGGGCGGGTGTTTCAGGGATAGACTGCTCTAGGACATATAGTTTATGTTCTTGCTTGAGGATAATCCTCAAGTTCCTATACCAGTCTAGAAAGTTAGCTCCATTGAGCTTGTCTTTCTCAAGGACAGATCGCAAGTTGAGGGGGTGTGTCGTGTTAGATGACATGGTGATCTACAACATTAAAATGCAAAATTAAGTATCATACCTAAGTCATTTAATTAGGCCTTTAATTAAATGAGGCTCCCACTAAATTCTCATAGCTTTTATATGAGCTAATTATTGATGTAGGCAAACACATTTTGCTTACATCATTAGCTTTTATTTAGCTATAAATTTATATGGGATAAAGATCCACATCATAATTCGTCTTGAGTTAGCTTTGGCTAATCGCCCAAGACGTAGTATGATTAGGTAGGCAATCTTTTGCCAATTACATCTGATGTAACTCTTTAATAGCTTTGGTTAAGTTTAGATTAGTTTAGTGCTTATTCCTAAACCAGCTTCGGTTGGCGAGGCACAGGCCTTCTTTGATATCGGAGCAACGACCACTTCTAAGACAAAGCTGATGTTCGGAAATCACACAAAACTAATTTTTAAAACTTATGTTCAAAGCTAATATATGCCTCTACTTTCTTAATTAAGTCTTAACCAAGTTTGATAGCGGGACATCACGATTGTCCACTCGCACTCTTCCAAGATAAAATGCATTGCTTTGCTTTGGCAAACCCAATAACAAATGATCGAGGAAGTAGTGAGTACCAAACTTTGGTAGGCATATCGTTTAGACTTATTAAGAAATAAACTTAAACATGCATCACATACATATTAGCATACTAAGTGTGTCATGGTTATGGCCCTTATTCTAAAATCTTCTCAAGCCAATGAGAAGATTGATTGGTCAACCTAGGGATAGCATCTTCTCCCAAGTGCTTCCTTTTGGTTGTCGTGTGTTGTTGACTTCCTCCTTGTAACATCATCTTCCAATGGACCCTCCATCTTTATTTTGTATATTACAAAAGGAGAAATACTCGAGTTACATTCGAGTCTAAAACTAATTTTACAACAAGCTTTTTAGGAGAAAGGCACTCATGCAGTCGTATTAAGAATTACAACACACATTCACAAACTTTTTGGGACTAGGCCATAACCATGCACCATGTCATTTTTAACTTTTAAAACACATCAGATATTTTATTATGTTTGAAAAATTGCTAATGCAATTATCAACTCATAATAAAATTTATCCTACTTCTATATCATATATAAAATAGAGAAAAACTATTTTTTATACGATCTTTCGCAAGTGACTCTGATACCACTGTTGGGATCTCTTTATGCAAAATAGCATATGCGCAACGGAAAAATTAGGATCCCTTCCAAGTGATCCTTGCGAAAGAAAAACTCGTACAAAAATAAATTTCTCAAAAGAAAACCTATCTTATAGGAGAGTTCTACCTTTGTTGCGTGCCCTTTGCAATCCCGCTTTTCCTTGGATGTGTTGGATCTTTTAGCACGTTCAAATGTCCGTGCCTCTATATGTATCCACACGAGCAAGCTCTTGTCTCACAAAAGAAAACTAGAAGATCACTCCTTTACTTCTTGCTAGAGAAGTCCCTAAAGGAGAGGAAGGTAGGGAGGAAGAGAAAGGAAGAAGAAGACTACTCTTCTTGCTAGCTTACACTCACAAAACCACACAACAAAAGCCTCTCCCACCAAGCTCTCACCAAGCCTTAAGCACCAACTCAACTCCTTTGGCCGGCCACCCCATGGGGTGTTTTATAGGATTTGAAAAACCTTTCATCTCCTATCACATTCAATGCAATCAATGGCATTGAAAGATAATTAAACAAGGAGTTATCCTCCTTGTTTTGGCCGGCCACATGTGGAGGAAATCCAAGGGTCAAAACCCTTTGTCTCCTTCCAACTCATCAAGCTTAGGTGGCATGCTTATGTGGCATGCTTAGGTGGCATGCTTATGTGGCATTCATGGATGTTGAATTAATCTTATTAATTCAATAAGCTTATGTTATCATATTGAATTAATCTCATTAAATCAATAAGGTAACATATTGAATTAATCTTATTAAATCAATTAAGCTTAGCATATTGAATTAATCTCATTAAATCAATAAGCTAAAATTCTCATTAAGCTTAAAGTCCAAAAACCATTTTGTACTTAAGCTTATTCCCAAATTATTCTAGTCAAACTAGAATGCACTAATTCTTCTAATCATCATGCTCTTTGTGTGTGACCCTATAGGCTCTCATAACGTTGGCAGTGGATCTAAACTCTTTTAGATACACAAGCAATGAGCGGCATCTAGCAATACATCATTGCTACCCAAGTTACGAGATAAGTCAAGATCCGACTAACCTTTCCGTGACTACTATAATGTATGACCGTGTCCTTCTATCCTTGATATCAGATTGACCAATGAGGCATAGACCGTGTCATCCTCGATCAATCTATGTGTTTCTTGATCCCTGAGTAAACTAACTCAAACAAATGAGCTCAATATCTCATATTGACTCATTCGAGCATGGTCATGCGTTTTAGTAGTTCTACTCAATCAAGGGGCCCACAGATATCACTCCCGTCATATGGGAGGGATAGATCCCATCTACATCACTCACATCCCTCCGCATAATTTGTTATATACCCAGTAATCGCCTTTATGGTCCACCCTGTTACGGGTGACGTTTGACGATACCAAAGTACATAACTCCTTATGTAGGGAACCGTAGTGACTTCAGGTTTGAGGACTATTCATACCAATAGTCACATGAGAAAGTTTATGACACTCATATGACGATCCATGAAACTTTCTCATGGCGGGTCAGTTCAGTATATCTTCTCTAATATATACCCATGTGTCAACTTGATATCATATATCCATGACTTGTGAGATCAAGTCATCAATTGACCTACATGCTAGTCTTTATGTATTAATATTGCCCTTGCATATTAATACTTGACTAGGAACATTTAGGAAAGTGTTCTCTACAGTCTCTCATAATCAATTCTGCCAATTGATATGTTGTAGATAAGAACCTACTTTTCTAGGGCATTATTATATATTTAATTTAGCTGGCACAAGCAAGACGTAAATATATAATAACCAATCCTTTGCCTTTATAGAATATGATACAAAATGTTCCCTATTCAACCATCACATGTTTGGTTCTAGGGCTATAACTAACAATCTCCTACTAGCACTAGTACCAATCACTATGATATCTAATACCTAGTGACCTAGTGTGACCATCATGCTTCCTCTGTGCCAAAGCCTTGGTCAATGGATCTGCGATGTTAGCTTCTGTCGGTACTTTGCATATCCTCACATCTCCTCTATCGATGATCTCTCTAATGGGATGGAAGCGCCGCAGTATGTGTTCGGTCCGCTGATGTGATCGAGGTTCCTTAGCCTGTGCAATAGCCCCATTGTTGTCACAATAGAGGTCTATTGGATCTGCAATGCTAGGAACTACTCCAAGTTCACTGATGAACTTGCGGAGCCAAACAGCCTCCTTTCTTTGCATCGGACGCAGAATATACTCTCTGTAGAATCGAATCGTCTGTGTCAACTTTTCCAGCTCACAGCTCCACCATTCAGGCAAAACACGTACCCCGATTGCGATCTATAGTCATCCTTGTCTATTTGGAAGCTTGCATCACTGTAACCCTTTACAGTTAGCTCCTCATTGCCTCCAAATATCAGGAAATATTCTTTCGTTCTTCGTAAGTATTTAAGAATATTTTTGACTGCTATCCAGTGACTTTCACCTGGATCCGACTGGTATCTACTCGTCATGCTCAAAGCATACGAGATGTCAGGACGAGTACAAAGCATGGCGTACATGATAGACCCTATAGCAGATGCATAAGGGATCTTATCCATGCGATCTCTCTCCTCCTTAGAAGAGGGACATTGAGTCTTCGAAAGACTCACACCATGTGATAAAGGCAGAAATCCTTTCTTGAAATTTTGCATAGCAAAACAATCTAGCACTTTATCAATGTATGTACTCTGACTTAGGCCAAGTAATCTTTTAGATCTATCTCTATAGATCTTGATGCCTAAAATATAGGCAGCTTCACCTAAGTCTTTCATCGAGAAACAATTCCCTAACCACATCTTCACAGATTGGAGTGAGGGAATATCATTTCCGATGAGAAGTATGTCATCTACATACAAGACAAGAAATACAACTGTGCTCCCACTATTTCTCTTGTAGACACAAGGTTCATCTTCATTCTTGATGAAACCAAACTCCTTGATTGCATCATCGAATCAAAGATTCCAGCTTCGAGAGGCTTGCTTTAGTCCATAAATGGACCTTTGCAGTTTGCATACCTTTCCAGGATGCTTTGGATCTTCAAAACCCTCAGGCTGTGTCATGTACACATCCTCGAGTAGCTTTCCATTCAGAAAAGCGGTTTTGACATCCATCTACCAGATCTCATAATCGTGGTAGGCTGCAATAGCAAGTATGATCCGAATGGATTTAAGCATCATGGGGTGAAAAGGTTTCATCATAGTCAATACCATGAATTTGTTTGAATCCTTTAGCCACCAATCTACCTTTATAGGTATGCTTATTACCATCCATGTCAGTCTTTACTTTAAAGACCCACTTACACCCAATAGGTTTTACCCCTTCAGGTGGATCAACCAAAGTCCATACTTGGTTAGTGTACATGGATTCCATTTTGGATCTCATGGCCTCTAGCCATTTCTCGGAATCTAGGCTCATCATAGCTTCTTGATAGGATGTAGGCTCGTCAAGATCGACAAGCAATACTTCACCGTTTTCAGTCAAGATAAAAGAATATCTCTCGGGTTGACGACGGATCCTATCAGATCTACGAAGAGGTTGGTCTACTTGAACAGGTGTTTTCTCCACAACTCTTTGGGCAACAATTTCCTCATCCACAACACTTTGTGGTGCCTGTTCATTTTCCATCGAAGTCTTAGTGTTATCTTCATCCTGAATTTCTTCAAGATGAATTTTACTCCCACTAGTTTTTCTAGAAATAAATTCTCTTTCTAGAAAGACAGCATTTCTGGCAACAAACACCTTGCCATGCGTGGGATTGTAAAAGTAATATCCCTTAGTTTCCTTGGGATATCCTACAAAATAACACTTATCTGATTTGGGTCCTAGTTTATCTGAGACTTGACGTCTAACATAAGCTTCACAACCCCAAATCTTTATAAAAGACATTTTGGGACTCTTCCCAGTCCATAACGTGTATGGTGTCTTTTCTACGGCTTTTGATGGGACGCGATTAAGTGTGAAAGCGGCTGTCTCTAGAGCTAAACCCCAAAAGGAAGTAGGTAGATCAGTCTGGCTCATCATTGATCGTACCATATCTAATAGAGTACGATTTCTCCTTTCAGATACACCATTCCATTGTGGTGTTCCAGGTGGAGTGAGTTGGGATATTATCCCACACTCAGCCAGGTGATCACGAAATTCTTGACTAAGGTATTCACCACCTCGATCTGATCGAAGTAGCTTAATACGCTTACCAAGTTGGTTTTGTACTTCATTCTTGAATTCTTTGAACTTTTCAAAGGATTCTGACTTATGTCTCATCAAATATAAGTAGCCAAATCTACTCATATCATCAGTGAAAGTAATAAAGTACTTATAGCCTCCTCTGGCTTCGACATTGAAAGGGCCACATACATCAGTATGTATGAGTCCTAACAAGTCCGTCGCTCTCTCACCATGTCCACTAAATGGAGTTTTAGTCATCTTTCCTAAAAGACAAGATTCGCATATATCATATGATTCAAAATCAAATGAGTCTAATAATCCATCTTTATGGAGTTGGGATATGCGTTTTTCATTTATGTGACCTAGGCGACAGTGCCAGAGATATGTTTGGTTCAAATTATTCGATTTGAACCGTTTGGTATTTACGTTATAAATTGGGTTTTCTAAATCTAGAACATAGAGACCATTCATAAGTGGTGCATTACAATAGAACATTTCATTCAAATAAATGGAACAACATTTGTCCTTTATTATAAAAGAGAAGTTTTTCTTGTCTAAACAAGATACAGAGATTATGTTCTTTGTTAATACAGGTACATAAAAGCACTCCTCTAGTTCTAAGATAAGCCCAGTGGGCAAAGACAAAGAATATGTTCCTACAGCTACAGCAGCAACTTTTGCGCCATTGCCTACTCGTAGGTCCACTTCGCCTTTTGCCATTAGTCTACTATTTCTCAGTCCCTGCACATTAGTACAAATGTGAGATGCACATCCGGTATCTAATACCCATGTAGAAGAAATAGATAGATTAACTTCTATAACGTGTATACCTGAGGCAGAAGTCCCACTTCTTTTATTCTTTACTTCCTCAAGGTAGACTTTGCAGTTCCGCTTCCAGTGTCCAGTCTCACCGCAATGGAAACAGTCCCCTTCCTTAGGTACTTTACCTTTACCCTTTGAAGTGGATAAATTGGCCTTGCCTTTGGCTTGGGTCTTACCCTTGCCTTTGCGCTTACCTTTGCCCTTCTTGACCATTAGTACATTACTAACTTTCTTTTTGAGATTCGGTTCAGCAGTTCTTAACATGCTGAGAATCTCGAAAAGGTTTATCAATTTCATTCATGTTATAATTCATGATGAATTGATTATATGCTTCCTAAACAGCGATTGCGAGGATAACATCGGTTGCCAATTCTTGGCTCAATGGAAAACCTAGTCTTTCAAGGTTCTCAACGTACCCAATCATTTTAAGTACGTGAGTTCCTACAGGTGTTCCTTCTTGCATCTTGCATGCAAAAAGAGCCTTAGACACTTCAAAACACTCGTGCCTAGCTTGTCCTTGATATAGTTGTTTTAAATGCTCAACCATATCATAGGCATCCATGTTCTCATGTTGCTTTTGAAGCTCAGAGTTCATGGTGGCAAGCATAAGACATGACACATCTAATGCGTCATCTCGATGCTTCTTATAAGCATCTTTTTCAGCACGAGTGGCCACATGGGCGGGTGTTTCAGGGATAGACTGCTCTAGGACATATAGTTTATGTTCTTGCTTGAGGATAATCCTCAAGTTCCTATACCAGTCTAGAAAGTTAGCTCCATTGAGCTTGTCTTTCTCAAGGACAGATCGCAAGTTGAGGGGGTGTGTCGTGTTAGATGACATGGTGATCTACAACATTAAAATGCAAAATTAAGTATCATACCTAAGTCATTTAATTAGGCCTTTAATTAAATGAGGCTCCCACTAAATTCTCATAGCTTTGATATGAGCTAATTATTGATGTAGGCAAACACATTTTGCTTACATCATTAGCTTTGTTAGCTATAAATTTATATGGGATAAAGATCCACATCATAATTCGTCTTGAGTTAGCTTTGGCTAATCGCCCAAGACGTAGTATGATTAGGTAGGCAATCTTTTGCCAATTACATCTGATGTAACTCTTTAATAGCTTTGGTTAAGTTTAGATTAGTTTAGTGCTTATTCCTAAACCAGCTTCCAGGCTGTGGCGAGGCACAGAGGCCTTCTTTGATATCGGAGCAACGACCACTTCTAAGACAAAGCTGATGTTCGAAAATCACACAAAACTAATTTTTAAAACTTATGTTCAAAGCTAATATATGCCTCTACTTTCTTAATTAAGTCTTAACCAAGTTTGATAGCGGGACATCACGATTGTCCACTCGCACTCTTCCAAGATAAAATGCATTGCTTTGCTTTGGCAAACCCAATAACAAATGATCGAGGAAGTAGTGAGTACCAAACTTTGGTAGGCATATCGTTTAGACTTATTAAGAAATAAACTTAAACATGCATCACATACATATTAGCATACATCACATATAAGCTAAATTAACATGCATCACATACATATTAGCATACTAAGCGTGTCATGGTTATGGCCCTTATTCTACAATCTTCTCAAGCCAATGAGAAGATTGATTGGTCAACCTAGGGATAGCATCTTCTCCCAAGTGCTTCCTTTTGGTTGTCGTGTGTTGTTGACTTCCTCCTTGTAATATCATCTTCCAATGGACCCTCCATCTTTATTTTGTATATTACAAAAGGAGAAATACTCGAGTTACATTCGAGTCTAAAACTAATTTTACAACAAGATTTTTAGGAGAAATGCACGACTCGCAGGCCATATTAAGAATTACAACACACATTCACAAACTTTTTGGGACTAGGCCATAACCATGCACCATGTCATTTTTAACTTTTAAAAGACATCGGATATTTTATTATGTTTGAAAAATTGCTAATGCAATTATCAACTCATAATAAAATTTATCCTACTTCTATATCATATATAAAATAGAGAAAAACTATTTTTTATACGATCTTTCAAAAGTGGCTCTGATACCACTGTTGGGATCTCTTTATGCAAAATAGCATATGCGCAACGGAAAAATTAGGATCCCTTCCAAGTGATCCTTGCGAAAGAAAAACTCGTACAAAAATAAATTTCTCAAAAGAAAACCTATCTTATAGGAGAGTTCTACCTTTGTTGCGTGCCCTTTGCAATCCCGCTTTTCCTTGGATGTGTTGGATCTTTTAGCACGTTCAAATGTCTGTGCCTCTATATGTATCCACACGAGCAAGCTCTTGTCTCACAAAAGAAAACTAGAAGATCACTCCTTTACTTCTTGCTAGAGAAGTCCCTAAAGGAGAGGATGGTAGGGAGGAAGAGAAAGGAAGAAGAAGACTACTCTTCTTGCTAGCTTACACTCACAAAACCACACAACAAAAGCCTCTCCCACCAAGCTCTCACCAAGCCTTAAGCACCAACTCAACTCCTTTGGCCGGCCACCCCATGGGGTGTTTTATAGGATTTGAAAAACCTTTCATCTCCTCTCACATTCAATGCAATCAATGGCATTGAAAGATAATTAAACAAGGAGTTATCCTCCTTGTTTTGGCCGGCCACATGTGGAGGAAATCCAAGGGTCAAAACCCTTTGTCTCCTTCCAACTCATCAAGCTTAGGTGGCATGCTTATGTGGCATGCTTAGGTGGCATGCTTATGTGGCATTCATGGATGTTGAATTAATCTTATTAATTCAATAAGCTTATGTTATCATATTGAATTAATCTCATTAAATCAATAAGGTAACATATTGAATTAATCTTATTAAATCAATTAAACTTAGCATATTGAATTAATCTCATTAAATCAATAAGCTAAAATTCTCATTAAGCTTAAAGTCCAAAAACCATTTTGTACTTAAGCTTATTCCCAAATTATTCTAGTCAAACTAGAATGCACTAATTCTTCTAATCATCATGCTCTTTGTGTGTGACCTATAGGCTCTCATAACGCGTTGGCGGTGGATCTAAACTCTTTTAGATACACAAGCAATGAGCGGCATCTAGCAATACATCATTGCTACCCAAGTTACTGAGATAAGTCAAGATCCGACTAACCTTTCGTGACTACTATAATATATGACCGTGTCCTTCTATCCTTGATATCAGATTGACCAATGAGGCATAGACCGTGTCATCCTCGATCAATCTATGTGTTTCTTGATCCCTGAGTAAACTAACTCAAACAAATGAGCTCAATATCTCATATTGACTCATTCGAGCATGGTCATGCATTTTAGTAGTTCTACTCAATCAAGGGGCCCACAGATATCACTCCCGTCATATGGGAGGGATAGATCCCATCTACATCACTCACATCCCTCCGCATAATTTGTTATATACCCAGTAATCGCCTTTATGGTCCACCCTGTTACGGGTGACGTTTGACGATACCAAAGTACATAACTCCTTATGTAGGGAACTGTAGTGACTTCAGGTTTGAGGACTATTCATACCAATAGTCACATGAGAAAGTTTATGACACTCATATGACGATCCATGAAACTTTCTCATGGCGGGTCAGTTCAGTATATATTCTCTAATATATACCCATGTGTCAACTTGATATCATATATCCATGACTTGTGAGATCAAGTCATCAATTGACCTACATGCTAGTCTTTATGTATTAATATTGCCCTTGCATATTAATACTTGACTAGGAACATTTAGGAAAGTGTTCTCTACAGCCTCTCATAATCAATTCTGCCAATTGATATGTTGTAGATAAGAACCTACTTTTCTAGGGCATTATTATATATTTAATTTAGCTGGCACAAGTAAGACGTAAATATATAATAACCAATCCTTTGCCTTTATAGAATATGATACAAAATGTTCCCTATTCAACCATCACATGTTTGGTTCTTGGGCTATAACTAACAATCTCCTACTAGCACTAGTACCAATCACTATGATATCTAATACCTAGTGACCTAGTGTGACCATCATGCTTCCTCTGTGCCAAAGCCTTGGTCAATGGATCTGCGATGTTAGCTTCTGTCGGTACTTTGCATATCCTCACATCTCCTCTATCGATGATCTCTCGAATGGGATGGAAGCGCCGCAGTATGTGTTCGATCCGCTGATGTGATCGAGGTTCCTTAGCCTGTGCAATAGCCCCATTGTTGTCACAATAGAGGTCTATTGGATCTGCAATGCTAGGAACTACTCCAAGTTCACTGATGAACTTGCGGAGCCAAACAGCCTCCTTTGCTGCATCAGACGCAGCAATATACTCGGCTTCTGTTGTAGAATCAGCAACTGTGTCCTGCTTCGAACTTTTCCAGCTCACAGCTCCACCATTCAGGCAAAACACGTACCCCGATTGCGATCTATAGTCATCCTTGTCTATTTGGAAGCTTGCATCACTGTAACCCTTTACAGTTAGCTCCTCATTGCCTCCAAATATCAGGAAATATTCTTTCGTTCTTCGTAAGTATTTAAGAATATTTTTGACTGCTATCCGATGACTTTCACCGATCCGATCGTATCTACTCGTCATGCTCAAAGCATACGAGGCGTCAGGACGAGTACAAAGCATGGCGTACATGATAGACCCTATAGCAGATGCATAAGGGATCTTATCCATGCGATCTCTCTCCTCCTTAGAAGAGGGACATTGAGTCTTCGAAAGACTCACACCATGTGATAAAGGCAGAAATCCTTTCTTGAAATTTTGCATAGCAAAATGATCTAGCACTTTATCAATGTATGTACTCTGACTTAGGCCAAGTAATCTTTTAGATCTATCTCTATAGATCTTGATGCCTAAAATATAGGCAGCTTCACCTAAGTCTTTCATCGAGAAACAATTCCCTAACCACATCTTCACAGACTGGAGTGAGGGAATATCATTTCCGATGAGAAGTATGTCATCTACATACAGGACAAGAAATACAACTGTGCTCCCACTATTTCTCTTGTAGACACAAGGTTCATCTTCATTCTTGATGAAACCAAACTCCTTGATTGCATCATCGAATCGAAGATTCCAGCTTCGAGAGGCTTGCTTTAGTCCATAAATGGACCTTTGCAGTTTGCATACCTTTCCAGGATGCTTTGGATCTTCAAAACCCTCAGGCTGTGTCATGTACACATCCTCGAGTAGCTTTCCATTCAGAAAAGCGGTTTTGACATCCATCTACCAGATCTCATAATCGTGGTAGGCTGCAATAGCAAGTATGATCCGAATGGATTTAAGCATCGCAACTGGTGAAAAGGTTTCATCATAGTCAATACCATGAATTTGTTTGAATCCTTTAGCCACCAATCTACCTTTATAGGTATGCTTATTACCATCCATGTCAGTCTTTACTTTAAAGACCCACTTACACCCAATAGGTTTTACCCCTTCAGGTGGATCAACCAAAGTCCATACTTGGTTAGTGTACATGGATTCCATTTTGGATCTCATGGCCTCTAGCCATTTCTCGGAATCTAGGCTCATCATAGCTTCTTGATAGGATGTAGGCTCGTCAAGATCGACAAGCAATACTTCACCGTTTTCAGTCAAGATAAAAGAATATCTCTCGGGTTGACGACGGATCCTATCAGATCTACGAAGAGGTTGGTCTACTTGAACAGGTGTTTTCTCCACAACTCTTTGGGCAACAATTTCCTCATCCACAACACTTTGTGGTGCCTGTTCATTTTCCATCGAAGTCTTAGTGTTATCTTCATCCTGAATTTCTTCAAGATGAATTTTACTCCCACTAGTTTTTCTAGAAATAAATTCTCTTTCTAGAAAGACAGCATTTCTGGCAACAAACACCTTGCCATGCGTGGGATTGTAAAAGTAATATCCCTTAGTTTCCTTGGGATATCCTACAAAATAACACTTATCTGATTTGGGTCCTAGTTTATCTGAGACTTGACGTCTAACATAAGCTTCACAACCCCAAATCTTTATAAAAGACATTTTGGGACTCTTCCCAGTCCATAACGTGTATGGTGTCTTTTCTACGGCTTTTGATGGGACGCGATTAAGTGTGAAAGCGGTTGTTTCTAGAGCTAAACCCCAAAAAGAAGTAGATAGATCAGTCTGGCTCATCATTGATCGTACCATATCTAATAGAGTACGATTTCTCCTTTCAGATACACCATTCCATTGTGGTGTTCCAGGTGGAGTGAGTTGGGATATTATCCCACACTCAGCCAGGTGATCACGAAATTCTTGACTAAGGTATTCACCACCTCGATCTGATCGAAGTAGCTTAATACGCTTACCAAGTTGGTTTTGTACTTCATTCTTGAATTCTTTGAACTTTTCAAAGGATTATGACTTATGTCTCATCAAATATAAGTAGCCAAATCTACTCATATCATCAGTGAAAGTAATAAAGTACTTATAGCCTCCTCTGGCTTCGACATTGAAAGGGCCACATACATCAGTATGTATGAGTCCTAACAAGTCCGTCGCTCTCTCGCCATGTCCACTAAATGGAGTTTTAGTCATCTTTCCTAAAAGACAAGATTCGCATATATCATATGATTCAAAATCAAATGAGTCTAATAATCCATCTTTATGGAGTTGGGATATGCGTTTTTCATTTATGTGACCTAGCGGCGATTGCGAGATATGTTTGGTTCAAATTATTCGATTTGAACCGTTTGGTATTACGTTATAAATTGGGTTTTCTAAATCTAGAACATAGAGACCATTCATAAGTGGTGCATTACAATAGAACATTTCATTCAAATAAATGGAACAACATTTGTCCTTTATTATAAAAGAAGTTTTTCTTGTCTAAACAAGATCAGAGATTATGTTCTTTGTTAATACAGTACATAAAAGCACTCCTCTAGTTCTAAGATAAGCCCGGTGGGCAAAGACAAAGAATATGTTCCTCATGACTCTGGAAGCAACTTTTGCGCCATTGCCTACTCGTAGGTCCACTTCGCCTTTGCCATTAGTCTACTATTTCTCTCGGTCCCTGCACATTAGTACAAATGTGAGATGCACATCCGTATCTAATACCCATGTAGAAGAAATAGATAGATTAACTTCTATAACGTGTATACCAGGCGTAAGTCCCACTTCTTTTATTCTTTACTTCCTCGGTAGACTTTGCGGTTCCGCTTCGTGTCAGTCTCACGCAATGGAAGCGGTCCCTTCCTTAGGTACTTTACCTTTACCCTTTGAAGTGGATAAATTGGCCTTGCCTTTGGCTTGGGTCTTACCCTTGCCTTTGCGCTTACCTTTGCCCTTCTTGACTATTAGTACATTACTAACTTTCTTTTGAGATTTGGTTGTGATTCTTAACATGCTGAGAATCTCAGGCAAAGGTTTATCAATTTCATTCATGTTATAATTCATGATGAATTGATTATATGCTTCCGGCAACGATTGCAGGATAACATCGGTTGCCAATTCTTGGCTCAATGGAAAACCTAGTCTTTCAAGGTTCTCAACGTACCCAATCATTTTAAGTATGTGAGTTCCTACAGGTGTTCCTTCTTGCATCTTGCATGCAAAAAGAGCCTTAGACACTTCAAAACGCTCGTGCCTGGCTTGTCCTTGATATAGTTGTTTTAAATGCTCAACCATATCATAGGCATCCATGTTCTCATGTTGCTTTTGAAGCTCAGAGTTCATGGTGGCAAGCATAAGACATGACACATCTAATGCATCATCTTGATGCTTCTTATAAGCATCTTTTTCATCATGAGTGGCCGCATGGGCGGGTGTTTCAGGGATAGACTGCTCTAGGACATATAGTTTATGTTCTTGCTTGAGGATAATCCTCAAGTTCCTATACCAGTCTAGAAAGTTAGCTCCATTGAGCTTGTCTTTCTCAAGGACATATCGCAAGTTGAGGGGGTGTGTCGTGTTAGATGACATGGTGATCTACAACATTAAAATGCAAAATTAAGTATCATACCTAAGTCATTTAATTAGGCCTTTAATTAAATGAGGCTCCCACTAAATTCTCATAGCTTTGATATGAGCTAATTATTGATGTAGGCAAACACATTTTGCTTACATCATTAGCTTTTATTTAGCTATAAATTTATATGGGATAAAGATCCACATCATAATTCGTCTTGAGTTAGCTTTGGCTAATCGCCCAAGACGTAGTATGATTAGGTAGGCAATCTTTTGCCAATTACATCTGATGTAACTCTTTAATAGCTTTGGTTAAGTTTAGATTAGTTTAGTGCTTATTCCTAAACCAGCTTCGGTGTGGCGAGACGAGGCCTTCTTTGATATCGAACAGCGACCACTTCTAAGACAAAGCGATGTTGAATCACACAAAACTAATTTTAAAACTTATGTTCAAAGCTAATATATGCCTCTACTTTCTTAATTAAGTCTTAACCAAGTTTGATAGCGGGACATCACGATTGTCCACTCGCACTCTTCCAAGATAAAATGCATTGCTTTGCTTTGGCAAACCCAATAACAAATGATCGAGGAAGTAGTGAGTACCAAACTTTGGTAGGCATATCGTTTAGACTTATTAAGAAATAAACATAAACATGCATCACATACATATTAGCATACATCACATATAAGCTAAATTAAAATGCATCACATACATATTAGCATACTAAGCGTGTCATGGTTATGGCCCTTATTCTACAATCTTCTCAAGCCAATGAGAAGATTGATTGGTCAACCTAGGGATAGCATCTTCTCCCAAGTGCTTCCTTTTGGTTGTCGTGTGTTGTTGACTTCCTCCTTGTAACATCATCTTCCAATGGACCCTCCATCTTTATTTTGTATATTACAAAAGGAGAAATACTCGAGTTACATTCGAGTCTAAAACTAATTTTACAACAAGATTTTTAGGAGAAAGGCACGACTCGCAATCCGTATTAAGAATTACAACACACATTCACAAACTTTTGGGACTAGGCCATAACCATGCACCATGTCATTTTTAACTTTTAAAAGACATCGGATATTTTATTATGTTTGAAAAATTGCCAATGCAATTATCAACTCATAATAAAATTTATCCTACTTCTATATTATATATAAAATAGAGAAAAACTATTTTTTATACGATCTTTCGCAAGTGGCTCTGATACCACTGTTGGGATCTCTTTATGCAAAATAGCATATGCGCAACGAAAAAATTAGGATCCCTTCCAAGTGATCCTTGCGAAAGAAAAACTCGTACAAAAATAAATTTCTCAAAACCTATCTTATAGGAGAGTTCTACCTTTGTTGCGTGCCCTTTGCAATCCCGCTTTTCCTTGGATGTGTTGGATCTTTTAGCACGTTCAAATGTCCGTGCCTCTATATGTATCCACACGAGCAAGCTCTTGTCTCACAAAAGAAAACTAGAAGATCTCTCCTTTACTTCTTGCTAGAGAAGTCCCTAAAGGAGAGGAAGGTAGGGAGGAAGAGAAAGGAAGAAGAAGACTACTCTTCTTGCTAGCTTACACTCACAAAACCACACAACAAAAGCCTCTCCCACCAAGCTCTCACCAAGCCTTAAGCACCAACTCAACTCCTTTGGCCGGCCACCCCATGGGGTGTTTTATAGGATTTGAAAAACCTTTCATCTCCTATCACATTCAATGCAATCAATGGCATTGAAAGATAATTAAACAAGGAGTTATCCTCCTTGTTTTGGCCGGCCACATGTGGAGGAAATCCAAGGGTCAAAACCCTTTGTCTCCTTCCAACTCATCAAGCTTAGGTGGCATGCTTATGTGGCATGCTTAGGTGGCATGCTTATGTGGCATTCATGGATGTTGAATTAATCTTATTAATTCAATAAGCTTATGTTATCATATTGAATTAATCTCATTAAATCAATAAGGTAACATATTGAATTAATCTTATTAAATCAATTAAGCTTAGCATATTGAATTAATCTCATTAAATCAATAAGCTAAAATTCTCATTAAGCTTAAAGTCCAAAAACCATTTTGTACTTAAGCTTATTCCCAAATTATTCTAGTCAAACTAGAATGCACTAATTCTTCTAATCATCATGCTCTTTGTGTGTGTGACCCTATAGGCTCTCATAACGCGTTGGCAGTGGATCTAAACTCTTTTAGATACACAAGCAATGAGCGGCATCTAGCAATACATCATTGCTACCCAAGTTACGAGATAAGTCAAGATCCGACTAACCTTTCCGTGACTACTATAATGTATGACCATGTCCTTCTATCCTTGATATCAGATTGACCAATGAGGCATAGACCGTGTCATCCTCGATCAATCTATGTGTTTCTTGATCCCTGAGTAAACTAACTCAAACAAATGAGCTCAATATCTCATATTGACTCATTCGAGCATGGCCATGCATTTTAGTAGTTCTACTCAATCAAGGGGCCCACAGATATCACTCCCGTCATATGGGAGGGATAGATCCCATCTACATCACTCACATCCCTCCGCATAATTTGTTATATACCCGATGTCGCCTTTATGGTCCACCTGTACGGGTGACATTGTGATACCAAAGTACATAACTCCTTATATAGGGAACCGTAGTGACTTCAGGTTTGAGGACTATTCATACCAATAGTCACATGAGAAAGTTTATGACACTCATATGACGATCCATGAAACTTTCTCATGGCGGGTCAGTTCAGTATATATTGTCTAATATATACCCATGTGTCAACTTGATATCATATATCCATGACTTGTGAGATCAAGTCATCAATTGACCTACATGCTAGTCTTTATGTATTAATATTGCCCTTGCATATTAATACTTGACTAGGAACATTTAGGAAAGTGTTCTCTACAGCCTCTCATAATCAATTCTGCCAATTGATGTGCTGTAGATAAGAACCTACTTTTCTAGGGCATTATTATATATTTAATTTAGCTGGCACAAGCAAGACGTAAATATATAATAACCAATCCTTTGCCTTTATAGAATATGATACAAAATGTTCCCTATTCAACCATCACATGTTTGGTTCTAGGGCTATAACTAACACCTTCCTACTGCACCAACTCACTAGACTCGAGCCGAGTAGTTGACAACAACCACTCGTGCTCTTTCTATCGAGTTTACTACCGGCATAATCCGAATCGGAGTAGCCGATTAGTTCGAACTCCGTAGATCTAGGGTACCAAATACCAACGTTAAGTGTACCCTTAAGATATCTAAGGATACGCTTAACTAGGGTTAGGTGAGACTCCTTAGCACAGGTTTGAAACCTGGCGCACATACTTACTGCGAATAGGATGTCGGGTCGACTCGCAGTTAAGTATAGGAGACTTTCTATCGCGCTCCTATAGTACTTTAAGTCAATGGACTTACTTTCTAGGTCTTCTCCTATGTTAACATTAATCGCCATTGGGGTGTTTATTATCTTAGCGTCTTGCATTCCAAATCTTTTAATTAACTCCTTAGTGTATTTTTGTTGATATAGGTGTATACCATCCTTAGTTTGTTTAATTTGTAGACCTAAAAAGAAACTTAACTCGCCTACCAAGTTCATTTCGAACTCACTTTCCATGAGTGAAACGAACTCGTTTAGTAAGGCTGAGTTAGAGGTTCCAAAAATTATATCGTCTACGTAAATTTGAGCTATGAATATTTCTTTACCTAAGGTTTTTACGAAGAGAGTTGGGTCAACTAAGCCTTGGTTAAACCCTTTTGACTTAAGATGGATTGAAAGTCTCTCGTACCAAGGTCGAGGAGCTTGTTTAAGTCCATAGAGAGCTTTTTTAAGTTTTAGAACATGGTCGGGTTTATCTAGATTTTCGAATTCGGGGCGTTGGCTAACATAAACTTCTTCTTTAATGTATCCATTTAGGAATGCCGACTTAACATCCATTTGAAACAGCTTAAATCCTCGATGTGCGGCATAAGCTAGCAACATTCGAATGGATTCGAGTCTGTTAGTGCATATAAGATCCACATATCTCCACAATGGTATGATATTGTCCACTTTGGGCCCAAGCCCTCATGGTTTTGTTTTTGGGCTTTACCCAAAAGGCCTCATACCAATGGAGATATCTTTTTTCTTATAAGCACATGATCTTTTCCATGTCTTACCAATGTGGGACTTTGATTGTATTCCCCATACTCCCAACCCACCAGGACTTCCTACCAGTTGTTCGGTCCCCCCGACCCAACTAGACTTCCTTCCTGATGTCTGGTTCTCTTGATCCGGACGTGGGAGCTCAACTTCCTTCGTTCGAGGTTCATGGCTTGACATGGACCATGGCTCTGATACCAATTGTTAGTACTTATAAGCTCCACATATCTCCACAATGGTATGATATTGTCCACTTTGGGTCTAAGCCCTCATGGTTTTATTTTTGGGCTTTACCCAAAAGGCCTCATACCAATGGAGATATCTTTTTTCTTATAAGCACATGATCTTTTCCATGTCTTACCAATGTGGGACTTTGATTGTATTCCCCATACTCCCAACAATCCCCCCCTCAAACGAAGGACCACATTGGGCCCCCCCTCAAGCCTATCCCTCCTCGAAGGATTTTCTCTGCTTGATATCCGATCTTCAACCCACCAGGACTTTCTTCCTGATGTCTGGTTCTCTTGATCCGGACGTGGGAACTCAACTTTCTTCGTTCGAGGTTCATGGCTTGACATGGACCATGGCTCTGATACCAATTGTTAGTGCTTATAAGCTCCACATATCTCCACAATGACATGATATTGTCCACTTTGGGTCTAAGCCCTCATGGTTTTATTTTTGGGCTTTACCCAAAAGGCCTCATTCCAATGGAGATATCTTTTTTCTTATAAGCACATGATCTTTTCCATGTCTTACCAATGTGGGACTTTGATTGTATTCCCCATACTCCCAACAGAGTCTAGCTACTGGGGCATAGGTTTCGTCGTAATCTAAGCCTTCGACTTGACTAAACCCTTTGGCGACTAACCTAGCCTTGTTTCTAACTACTTCACCTTTATCATCAAGCTTATTTCGAAACACCCACCTTGTTCCAATTATCGTTTTGTCTTTAGGTGGTGGTACTAATTCCCACACTTCATTCCTAGTAAATTGAGCTAGCTCTTCTTGCATTGCAATAATCCAATCGGGATCAAGAAGAGCTTGTTCAATTGATTTGGGTTCTATCTTTGAAATTAAGGAAATTTGACTAAGGTTCCTATAGGATGCTCTAGTTCAACTCCTAGATTAGGATCTCCTATCACTTGATCGATAGGGTGGTTAGTAATCCTAGATTGTTGGGTTTGCCACCTAATGCTTGATCAATGGGGTGACTTGGTTGAACACTAGTTTGACTCTGATCACTTGTCACTTGGTCGACAAGAGAAGTGGGATGATTAGACTGGCCTGAGACGAGGTACTCAACACTTGGGGTCATTAAGGTTTTGTAGGTTTGGGTACTTCATCAACACTACATTAATAGTCTCTTCGACTTTAAGGGTATCGTGGTTATATACCCTATAGGCCCTACTGTGGTTGAGTATCCTAAGAAGATTCGTGGAGGTTTTGGATTTGAATTTCCTAGGTGGTTCTTAGTGTTTAAGATATGTACTTTACATCCAAATACCCTAAAGTACTTGATGTTGGGTACTTTATTGTGATAAATCTCGATTTAGGTCTTAAGGTGCCTCTTTACCATAAGGATCCTCGACATTGCTAACGACTTCGCCAAAACCATGTAGGTCATATTCGCTCAACATGGTCCTAGCGCTTCTTGTAGAGTTCGGTTTTTCCACCCACTAGCCATTTGTCGAGGGGTCCTAGGCAAGAGAATTCATGGTATCCGCCGGTTACGTAAGTCGTGAACCTTGATTAATTCACCACCATGATCGCTTCTAAGTCTTTTAACCTTAAGGTTTTTTATTCTCGATTAATTTGAATAGATTGATTAATTGATCTAGGTATCATTTTTATGTTTGATGAACCTAACCTGTGTAAATAGAGTAGCCAATTATGACTACAATATTGATTTCTATTGAGTGACTTGGCTCCATGTGAATCAATAGATCCATATGCGTGAGCTCAAGTACACTTGAGGTCTGCTCTGGTTAGTTAACTGTGCCAGGTTGTTTTCCTTGTTGACAAGCATTACAGATTTTATTAACCAAATTGTTGAGGTTGGGTAAGCCTCGACTAGTTTACCTCGACTCATCTTGTGGATTAGTCTTAAAAGAGTGACCGAGTCGCTTGTGCACAACCATGATTTCTCTCATAAGACATTTGGCGAGGATTTGATTAAGTTAATTGTATAAATGTTATTTGTCCTAGTTCCTTTGAGTATTGTTTTAGCTATTTTATTTGTTTTAATACATATTCATTTTCTAAATACATTATAGTTATTGTCATATACTGGCTTACTTGTTATTCAAAATTTCTACTAATACATTTTAATAATAATTCGAGCCTATATCATCCGATCCGAGATTTTGAGCTTGGTTATTCCCAAAGGCTACCGATCCTGTCGCTTGAATCAAGTTTCATGAATTTGAGTTGATCCTGGCCATGGAGCAATCGTTCAACATCCATCGATCCACACAAGGTGGTTGGATTGATGTTAGATTTTTTAAAAAATTGTTGTGTTAGTTAAACCTAGTCATCTCACTGTTATCTATGATCAAGCATGTTATACTTATGTGTTTTGTAGATGACTTCCAATTGTTGATTAAGTGCATTTAGGTTCAAGTAATTTTATGTTAGATTTGATTTCCCTTGTCAAGTTATTTTCAAGATCATGGCTTGTCAAGAGGCATGGGCCTTCTTTATTGGATCATCGACATTTTTAGACAAAGCCATTTTCAAGAAAATGATGACTTGATCGCACCTAAGACTATTTCTAGAAGTTATTAAAGAGGCTCATATTTAAATCTTTTCAAGGATGTTGTGTTCTGTGAGTCTTTTTTTTATGTTTTATTAACATGTTAATGCTTAGACCGCTGAATCGTTATTACATAGTGGATGGTCTGGGAACTCAGCTCCTAGAGTTGAAATCAAAAAGTTCTTAGGGACCCATGCTTGACATGTTTTTATGTTTACTTACAATCATATATAACCTATTAGTCGGTTTGAGTTAAACCTAGTCCAGCCTGTACACGCCCATTGAGATCCAAGGGAGGTCAAGTCCTGATCTGAACCTTTCCAATGTGTTCCTAAGATCTTCACTTTTCAGAGAGTTCTTCGAGCTTTTCAAAAGTTGGGTCCTCTTCTAACTGACTAGTAAGAGGTTAGGAGACCTGTGTTTGAGGAGTTGACTCTCAACCAGGGTCTCAACCTTGACTTAACTAATTTCTGACAAAAACCTAACCGATATGTAAAGTATTAAATAAAGTTCACTTACTTTATTTTTGAACTGGATGTATCCTTTGACTTGAAGGTACAGAGTCCGAGTCATCCTCGTGCTAAAAGTTCGTCGTCTCGTGTCCTGACTAATCGATTTCGCCATGAAGACGGTCTCGCCTTCTTCGACGCTTCTTCCCATGTCGCTGAGGGCCTTGTGCTTAGTGCTTGGTGGTTGAGCTACTTGACTTGATATGTCCAAACTTACACTCAACACCTAATAGAACTTTAGGCTTACCTTGGTCTGGAGTCGTGTCTTCTCAGCTATCCTTCGAGCTAGGTTCATTAGTCTCACAACTCCGAATAACTTCTTCTGACTCGCTTCCTCCTATGGTGGTGCTATGCGCATTTTCTTCTAACCCAAACAAGGCTATACCTCTCTGGTTCAAGTTGATCATTTCAATCGAGAATAATTGCCTATTCTAACTTTAGCTAGGTCTAGATACCTTGTAGCATCGCCATGGATGCCCAAGGTGGTCCTAGGAAAGAATTTTAGAACATATTAGACATTTTTAACTTCTCTATTGAATGCAAGTTGACTATGTCGGATGCGGGATGCAAATTGTGTTGCCGCCTGTGTTATTTTTAGTAAATTTATTGAACAACAAATCAGTTTAAAACCTTAGCTTGATCCGATCCTTAACTCGATCACCATCAGATCTCTCATGAAAACCGATTGCTCACCTCTCGATAGCTCAACGGATTTGAGTCGCTTAATCAATTTCGCTTAGTGCTAGTATTATCACCGACAAATCCAAGATTCACCTTCATTAGTAGGAAGTGAATCTTGATCACAATCCACATCTCTATTTGGGTTTTTGAAGCACTCCATCCAACCTTCCAAGAATAATCACGCTTTAAAACTTCTGATGCAAAAAACCTAGATCCATTAATAAAAAGAGAAGAGAAAAAAACATACAATAATAAAGGTCTAAGACTTGGCCTTGATTAGAAAAGTGAAGAAGAAAAGATAAATAAATCAATCAATAGATTAACTAATTAGAAAATTAATTTTGATTCTGTAAAAAAAATAATTAATTAATTAATTTCGAAAATTAATTAAAAACTATTTTGTAGAAAAAAAATCTAATGTTGAAATTAAGTAAAAAATATTGAAAAACCAAACTTATATTCTAGAAGAGATTTAAAAATTAAAATAAGTTTTAAATTGATTTTTAATTGATTAAATTTTGTAAATTGATTGAAAATCTATTTTAGTGGAAATAAGATTTAATTCAATGCTAAGATTAACGAGAAAACTTTATAAAACGAAATATAAAGATTTTAGGGTTTGAAAAATTCAAGTGTTTAAAAAAAATGAAAGAATTTTTAATTCTGGGAAAAACTAATTTTAATCAGTAATAGAATTAAAAAATCATAATTAAGAGTTTTTTTTTTGTTAGGATGATCAATAGAAAGATTAAAAGCGATAAAATTAAATTAAAGAAAAGTCTGAAAAAAATTTAGAAAAATTAAAAAAAAAACACAAAAATTAACGTAGACAGAAACAAAGGAAACAAAAGAAATAAAAATTACTCAAATTGGTGGTTTCACCAAATTTGAGTGCCCCTGATCGAACGATTTTTAATTGTCGTGATACCGTTCCCAAATTATTTACCGAACCCCCTAACTACACTAATGCAGTATAGGACTGACTCGGATCATCTCCCAACGAACCTAATGGCTGGACGTTTGTTTTTAAACAGAAGTAAACATTGGGGGTTTTCTGAATTTATTAAAATGCAAAATCAAAAGCAAACATGAGAATTAAATATACAAAGAGTAAATCTAACTACCAAATAATGAGTAACAAACAACTATTCTAATGAGCAAAAGAAAGCGACCAAGCACCGTACTGTCACTATACGATACACTGATCAAACAAAGGTGAACAATTCAACCATGCACCGCACTGTCACTATACAGCATAGTGATCAAACAGCCACTGAAAACTGCAATAAACGAAATGCAATAACCGAAAGCAATTCAACCAGGTACCGCACTGTCACTATACGGCAATTGGTCGAATGTAAAGGAAATCTAACCTAATAATGAATGCACTCCAACCAAAACACACCATCTATTACTATACGATGCATTGACTGGACAATTTTAATGGATGGGGTTAGTACATCAGCGACATCAAATTAAACTAACCTACAACTAAATAACAAACGCCAATATTAAATCTAATAAAAATGCATGATGAACAGAATTAACAAATAAGCATAACAAACCGATAGAAATAGCATTGCATGTAAACAAATTAACAAGTAACCGAAACAAACATCATCAACTACTAACAATTGCATAACTGACTGGAATAAACTGCAGAATGTAAATAACATGAAATCCCGAGTGTTTAACACAACCACACTCAGTACTAAATCCAAATAAAATACGACCGGTAACCACACGGCGGTCACAACAAACCGAACAACCACTCCGGCGGTGAATGCGAAGCTGCCCAATCGGCGTCAGCAGGAAGGAAGGAAAGATGGATGATTGCGATCACTGCTCCGACGAATCTGGATTTCACCGGACAGTGGAATGGAATTCTTCTCCGACGGTGAAAATGGGATTGTCCAATCAGCACAACCTGTGGGTGACTCCGGTGAATCTAGAACGGCCTATTCCAGTCGCCGGAATGAAGGAGAAATGCTGGTGAAGGATGAACTCGCCGGAATCCCGCCTCGCCTCGCTTTGGATCAGCTGCCCGAATCACGGCATCTGGATCCGCCACCATGGATCGGATGGGATCGTCGCCAGCTGTCGGAGGGAACTCGCCAAAATAGTGCCGGCCTGCCGTCGATCGCTCGTGTAGTCGCCGGTTGCCGCGCTCGCGAGAGGAGGAAGACGCCGCTCGAAGTTTCTGTCGCGCGTTCTAGCGCAGCTGGGAAGAAGTTGATTTTTATTTCCAATTTCCTCCGATTGTGCCAGATCTAATCTCAGCCGCCCAAATATAGCTAGGTTAGATGAATCCAATTAATCTCCTAAGCATGTTGTGATCCAACGGCTGTGATCAATCTAAATTGCAATGGACGGATCTAATCTGTCTGAGGGTATAATCACGATCCAACTGTCCGGATGAACGACCAAGACGTGTAGATCTTAATGTACGAGCCGGATCGCTCCAGATCCATATGGATGGCTCAAAATCAATCACTTTCCTCGGGCGGTCCATAATGCTCAGATCTGATCTGGATCGACGGCTGTGACTACTCCAATTAGATCTTCCTTATATGTTCCTACAAAATCACATGAAATTCATGAAAAATACTGAAATTATAGGAATTAATATAATTAATCGCAAATAGGCTCAATATGTAAAAACATCCCGAATAACAATAATTATCCCATCAAAGAGCCTAAAAGATCTAATCAACAAGTAAAAATAGCACAATAAAAAAATGCAGCTATCAGCCCCCAGCTCTGATACCAATTGTAGGATCAAAATGAGCGCTAGAGGGGGGGTGAATAGCACAAAATGGTTTTTCTTTTCTTTTTTTGTAAAAACGATAAGTGAGAGATAAACGCAGCGAAAAAGAGATGGACACAAGAAGTTTTACTTGGTTCACAGCCAACCGGCTGCTAATCCAAGGCCCTAATGGTCCTAGACCACGTACGGAGGGCAATCACTAAAACACTCCTCCTCGTTGGAGGTAGGAGTTACGATTACAAAACTTTCGACAAAAACACAAGGATGAGAGACAAGCCCCTCTCTCCTTTTTGATATAAAAGCTCAAAAAACACAACTTAAATTAATCGACTAAAACGATTACCAACACTTTAACGGTGAAGCTCATGGTCGGCAAGATTCGTCAGAAAGTGATGCCGTAGAAGACAACAGTAGGCGCTGAGAGCTAGCAATACGCAACTGAACGAAGGATGTGAAGCACCCTCTATTTGAAGCCTTGTCCGCCCACTTGAGATCCGGCCACCTCACCACCAATTGAGGGATAAGTTTCCACCTTGCTTTTGACCGGCCACCTCACCAAGATTTGGGGGATAAGTTGCCACCTTGCTTTAAGTTCCTTTTGCCCATTTTCAGGATACTTTAGTTATTTAATTTTATTTCAATTCGAGTTCTAATTTTAATTCGAATTCGAATAAATTCGAATTCTAATTTTAATTCGAATTAGAGTAACTTCGAATTCAAACAAGGGTTAGCTCAAAGCAATATGTAGAAATATTAAATGTGATGGATTTAGATGGTTTCTAACCATCCGATCTCGACTTAGACTTTCATGGAAAGTTTTGGGTCGGATTGTCGCCTAAGATCAACTCCTAAACGGAGGATCCGACCTCACTTACGCTCGTCGGACACGAGTCTTACATTGCACTTATTGTGTCGCAGATCTCCAACTCAAGCTTAACCTGTTTCTGCACACTCAAGTAGACTCATGAGATAACAAAATAGACTTAACCTTGTGTCTTTGCTATAATCAAAACACAGGTTCGATTTCGGTGCCTCACTGCACCAACAGCCATGACGTCCGGGATGGCACACAGGTGCCCTGAAAAGCACTAGGAACTCTCAACGAGGAGGAAGGAAGCCGCTCGAGGATCAAGTTCTGCACTTTAATGCTAAAGAGAAGAGCCACAGTGCATTGTAATTCACATTCCTTGCGCAATTTATATTGTCTCTATGAATTCGATTATGCTTTGTATTTCTCTTCTCGTATTCATGGAGTAGATTCTCCGATTCTAGGATTAGGGAGTAGTTTGTGTGCATAGAACTTGCTATTTCAAATATATTTTGGTTCTTGAATTCATATTTGCAATTGATGTTTGTTTAGATCGATAGTTATTCGTTTTGGCTTTCTATCTACTGTGCGTAGCCGATACGCCAAAAACTTGATGCACTCGAACGCGACCTTAAATCTCACGATGGGAATCATCGAGGACTCGAAGTGCATGCTCGCGCTCAACGCCCGCAAGTGCACGGATGTTGTCAAGTAATAAAAAAATTATTGATCCCATAGGGATTGAGATTCGAGTACCGATTGGTTTAGTGGATGTTATTGTTCAGAGTTCCGTTCTAATGATTGTGAAGATGAGGGTTGTCGGTGGGCCTAACTCTAGTACGGTGTCACATGGAGGAAGAGAAGGGTTGCTATGAGTCTTTTGAGGGAATTCTAGGATTTCGGTTTCGCTTGTGTGTCGCAAAACACGCTATCAATTGGGTATTATCTAGATGTCTAACTATGGTCTTGTGGAAGGGACATCATACACTTCCCCGATGAGCATTCGCATCTATCGGGAACTACCTCTGCCATACCAGGTCAACCCTGGCTTTATGATGGGATAGGCAGTACGAGGATGTCAATTCAATCCCTATGACGGGTCGGAACGTGTCCCGTTTCCAACTCTATCACACCCTTCTATCTACGGTTACTAAAGATGAGGCCAATCCCTAGGTTCCTCCTTAATTCTCATAAATCTTTGATACTAGGGTTGTCACCCCTCATATTGGCAACGTACAGTAAATAGAAGACCAAAACAAATGGCTATCGATCTAAACAATCACCAATTGCAAATATGATTTCAAGAATAGAAATATATTTGAAATAACATGTTCTATGCACACAAACTACTCTCTAATCCTAGAATAGAAGAATCTACTCCATAAATACGAGAAGATAAACACAAAGCATATTAGAATTCATATAAACAATGTAAACTACGTAAAGAACATGAATTACAATGCACTTTGGTTCTTCTTTCTGACGTTGAAGTGCAGAACTTGATCCTCGAGCAACTTTCTTCCTCCCCGTTGCGAGTTTCCGGTGCTTTTTAGGGCACCGGTGTGCCGTCCCACCCGTTGGGTCTCTCCCCTAGGGCTTGGGCGTAGCTTCATTTATATAGACATTAGGTCGGATCTCCTCGAACCTGGAAAATAACTGAATCATGTCGAAATTGCCCAATGTCGCACGGCCGTGCGGATTCACACGGCCAGGCCGTGTGTGGAATTGGGGTGTGAGCCATGTGGATTCATAGGGTCAGGGTGTGTGTCCTTCTGTTCTAGCTGCTAAATGCCTTCTTTTTGCTCCAAAAGTGCACCATTTTCCCCGTAGAATGTTGTCCTGCACACAAGAGTACAAAGAGCAGATCTCCGAACTAGAAAATAGAAAACGCATGCAAAATAAAGTGAAATATACAAGAATCAAATATAAAATGCAACAAGATGTGAGCGAAAAATACTCCTACTCCTATAAAATGCAAACTATTTTTGTTGTTATTTTAATTATTTTAGTTTTAGACTTTTAATCATTTAAATTTAGTTTAGATTAATTTTGTAGACTTCTTGTTTTATTTCAAATTTTTTTAGTTTTTCTTCATCTGGTTTAGTGCTCCAGTTTAATTTAGTACTAATTTAGATCTTAGTTTTCTTATAGCTTTAGTTATTTTCTAACAATTTTTATTTTAGTTACTTTCTTAGCATTTTTTTAAGACTCTTGCCAAGGCACTGCTCCTTTCCTTGTCTATAGTTTTCTATATATAAAGATGCATACTTTTACTCATGATTATGGTCAATTTAATGCTATGAGTTTCGGTAACATGTATTGTGAGCATTGTGGTGAAACGTAGCATACCATTAATGATTGTCCGGATATATTTGAACCTTCTAAATTTGAATAAAAAGATGTCACCTATGATTACAACTAGTTGCCACGAGATAAATCCTATTTATATAGTTATGACCCTAGCTACTTGAACCTCAATATTATTTCCCAAGTGAGCATGAGAGCTATGAATCACCATGTGAATTTTATCTAGAACCAAGTCCCCACTTAGAAGCCTTGCTAGCCGATTTTACTAGGCAATGCGAGGAGCATAGCTGACAATTTGCAGAGATTATGCAACGAGATCTAGCAAGAGAAGAAACCAAACGACGAGAAGGTGGCTTTGATGACTGGATTACACCTAATATGGTGGAGAATTACTTTGAGCGAATGGATGAGGAAGACATAGATGACAAAGGAAGTAAAGAAGGGCAATCCATGCAATCACCACTTGAAGAAGAACTTGAGGATTATATAATTGATACTTTAATCGAGGATGCCCATTGTGAGTTACGTTATTTATAGCATTTGGACAAAATGGAATACTATGATCAAACTCCTGATAATTCTGTGAAGATAAGCATGTTCAATCTTGAACCAAGGAAGGAAGCTAGTAAATATCTTACCCCTCCACGAGCAAGATTTAAGAGATGTGGTGATGATGGACCACAAGGGAGGAGGCATAAAGTGAGCAAATATCTTGCTCTCCCACGAGCAAGATTCAAACGCATCAAGAAGGGGAGGAAGAAAAATCTCCTTGGGCCACTAGAGCCAAGATGAGACGTAGAAGTATGGTCAAGCTAAAGACCTTAAACAAGCGCTTCTTGGGAGGCAACCCAAGTGTAGTTTTATATATGTTTTTGATTTTATTGCATTCATGTGTATAATTTAGACTTTGATTTATGGTCATTTACGTTTTTGCAAATAGTTTAGGATTAGAAAGAACTTGCTAGGTAGAAGCAAAAATCATTTTGAGCCCACCTAGTCCACGACGAGAGCCTACACCTGCACCACCATATTTTTCAACATTCGAGCAGGATACAAGTACATCTACCTATGACTTTTCAGAGTTCTGATCGCACCTCGATGACATATACGCCGAGCCAGGAGGAGACTTTCCATCGCCAGGAGGAAGCTACCTACCGTCAGGAGGTCAGGCAGCACATGCGTGCCAAGCAAGCATAGTGGGCTAGGGAGGAGGAACACAGAGTAGTTTTTGCATCCATTAGCTCTCAAATCGACCACATGTACATGTGGCATCGACGGCTGAGCACCAAGTTCACCCAGAAGCCAGACATGCTGAGGCTACTAGACTTCCAGCCTCGACCACCGTATTAGAGGTATGCTTCTCTTTAGTCTGGGGGGGACCCCAAGTTGTGATTTATTTTGTTTCTAGCAGTAATTTCTTTCCTAATATTTGCATTTTAGTTTTAGTTAGCATTCATTTATTCATGCATAGTGTGTTTAGTTTCTTTCTGCACTTAGTTTAGGCTATCTTTAAGCTGCCTCAGTAGTATTTTTAAAGTTATTTTCATAAGTTGTTCCCATAGATAGCTTAACTTCATTTATCTCGTGGTATTTTAATTTATTTGCTCTAATGAATATTCTAGACTTACACTGGTTAGCTTTTATTTTTACACCTACACATGTCAAACATTCTGAAAGGGAGAATCTAGTACGTACCTAGTTATGATTCATCTCAATAGTCTAATACTTTGGAATCCATAGGTGACTCTAGATTTAGCATTTTAGTTACTGGAGATGCTCGGATCGTGGAAGCCCATTCGGAAAAATCAAAATCCCAAGAGAGAAAGGAAAGAAAAAGAAAAAAAAAAAAGAGGGAAAGAAAATGATAGTGAGAAACATTGAAAAAAAAATTATGAGGGATAAAAGAACAATTGTCGTGGGTGGAAATGGTTAGGTGCCCCTTTGAGACCGAGTTAGGTTACTAGGGAAACACCTACCAATTTCTCTCAATACCGAGCACACCTTTGAGACTTTGTGCTAGATCTAGAGAACGACCCTCGCTTTGGGAAGGTAAGTGCCTAAGAGCCGAAGATCTTAGGAAAGCTATAGGATGACGACTTAAATTACCATGGAAGAGTATCCCCTAAGAAGATTCGCTTAGCACGTGCATGAGAAGCTAACTTAGTGAATTTTTAGAACATATCTATTTTACTTTGATTGCAAATACCACTTGATAAATCTAGTTGACAAGCTAAGTATGGAACAATGCTTTTTAAAATTTCATGGCACTGAGGTTTGCTTGAGGACAAGCAATATTTAAGTCTGGGGAATTGATGTGAGCAAAACATATAGGGTTTTAGGAGTAGTTTTCGCTCACATCACATTGCATTTTATATTTGATTCTTGCATATTTCACTTTATTTTGCATGCATTTCCTATTTTCTGGTTCAGAGATCTGCACTTTGTACTCTTGTGTGCAGGACAACATTCTACGGGGAAAATGACACACTTTTGGAGCAAAAAGAAAGCATTTGGAAGCTAGCACAGAAGGACACACACCCTGGCCCTATGAATCCACACTGCTCGTGCCCCAGCGCCACACACAGCCTGGCCGTGTGAATCCACATGGTCGTGTGGCACTGGGCGATTTCAATGTGATTCAGTTATTTTCCAGGTTTCGGGGAGATTCGGCCTGATGTCTATATAAAGGAAGCTATGCCTAAACCTTAGGGGGGAGGCCCGATGGCCGAGACGACACACCGGTGCCCTAAAAAGCATCAGAAACTCACAACGGGGAGGAAGGAAGTCGCTCGAGGATCATGTTCTGCACTTCAATGCCAAAGAGAAGAGTCACATTGCTTTGTAATTCATGTTCCTTGCACAATTTACATTATTTATATGAATTCGATTATGCTTTGTGTTTCTCTTCGCGTATTCATGGAGTAGATTCTCCAATTCTAGGATTAGAGAGTAGTTTGTGTGCGTAGAACATGCTATTTCAAATATATTTCTGTTCTTGACTTCATATTTGCAATTGATGTTTGTTTATATCGATAGTTATTCGTTTTACCTTTCTATCTACTGTGCATAACCGACACGAGGGATGACATCCCTCGTATCAAAGATTTAGTAGAACTAAGGAGAAGCCTAGGGGTTGACCTCTCTCCGGTAACCGTGGATAGAAGGGTGTGATAGAGTCGAAAATGAGACACGTTCTGATTCGTCACAGGGATTGATTTGGCATCCTCGTACCGTCTAACCCATCCTAAAGCCAGGGGTCAACCTGGTATGGTAGAGGTAGTTCCCGATAGATGTGAATTCTCATCGGGGAAGTGTATGATGTCCCTTCCACAAAACCATAGTTAGAAATCTAGACGACATTCAATAGATAGTGTGTTCTGCGACACATAGGTGAAATCGAAGTCCTAGAATCCCATTCAAAGACTCGTAGCAAACCTTCTCTTCCTCCGTGTGACATCGTACTTGGGTTAAGCCCACCGTCAACCTCTCATTCGTGAACCCTAGGATTCCCATTCCGAACAACAACACTTCCACTGAACAATCGGTACTCGAATCTCAGTCCCTATGGGATAGATAATCTTTTTATTACTTGACGACATCTGTGCACTTGCGAGTGTTGAGTGCGAGCACACGCTTTGAGTCCTCGATAGTTCCCTTCGCGAGATTTGAGGTCGCGTTCGCGTGCATCAAGTTTTTGGCGTCGTTGTCGGGGACTGTTGATTCGATATCGAATCGAAAGTGGACAATTGGATCGGACTTAGGGTAGATTTGTTTTCTTATTTTTTTTTATTATTTTAATTATTTTAGTTTTAGACTTTTAATTATTTAAATTTAGTTTATATTAATTTTAGTATACATCTTGCTTTATTTCAATTTTTAGTTTTTCTTCATCTGGTTTAGTGCTCTAGTTTAATTTAGTAATAATTTAGATCTTAATTTTCTTCTAGCTTTAGTTATTTTCTAACAATTTTTCTTTTAGTTATTTTCTTAGCATTTTTTTAAGACTCTTGCCAAGGCACTGTTGTTCCTTTCCTTGTCTATATTTTCCTGTATATAAAGATGCATGCTTTTACTCATGATTATGGTTAATTTAATGTGTGAGTTTCAATAATATTTATTGTGAGCATTGTGGTGAAATGTGACATACCATTAACAATTGTTCAGATATATTTGAACCTTCAAAATTTGAACAAGAAGATGTCACCTATGATTACAACCATTGGCCATGAGATGAATCCTATTTATATAGTTGTGACCCTGGCTACTTGAACCCTCAATATTATTTCCCAAGTGAGCACGAGAGCTATGAATCACCATGTGAATTTTATCAAGAACCAAGTCCCCGCTTAGAAGCCTTGCTAGCCGATTTTACTAGGGAATGCGAGGAGCATAGCCGATAATTTGTGAAGATTATTCAACGAGATCTAGCAAGAGAAGAAACCAAACAACGAGAAGGTGGCTTAGATGATTGGATTACCCCTAATATGGCAGAGACTCGCTTTGAACGAACGGATGAGGAAGACGTGGATGACATAGGAAGTAAAGAAGGGCAATTCATTCAATCACCACTTGAAGAAGAACTTGAGAATTATATAATTGATACTTTAATCAAGGAGTGCATTGCTTCAATCAAAACACCTCCTAACCTCAAGGATCTAGAAGAGCCTACCTTAACCCTCACCGAAACTTCAATTACCAATAGCAAAGCTCTTTTAGTGATTTGTAATGATAAAATTTCATTCGACATAATAGAATCTACTAATCAATCTTTTGGTGAGAATGCCCATGGTGAGTTACATTATTCACAGCATATAGATGAAACAGAATATTATGATCAAACTTTTGATGATTCTTTAAAGATAAGAATGTTCACTCTCGAACCAACGAAGGCAGCTAAAAAATATCTTGCCCCTCCACGAGCAAGATTTAAGAGATATAGTGATAAGGGACCACAAGGGAGGAGGCGTAACGTGAGCAAATATCTTGCTCCCCCACGAGCAAGATTCAAACACATCAAATGAAACATAGGAATAAGGTCAAGCTAAAAAACCTTAAACAAAGCGCTTCTTGGGAGGCAACCCAAGTTTAGTTTTTATGTTCTCTTTTTATTTTATTGCATTCGTTTGTTTAATTTGAACTTTAATTTATAACATTTAGCATTTTTTAAATAAATTAGGACTAGAAAGGACTTGCTAGGTAGAAACAAAAATCATTTTGAACCTACACGACTGAGCATGTAAGGAGAATTCGGACCGTTGTGCACCATTAGAGAGAAATGGGAGGCACACGGCCTGGTCATGTGTTTTCAAATGGTTGTGCCCCACATTCCAGCAGCGCACACGACCTAGTCATGTGTTTTCACACGATCGTGTTGAGCAAGGGATAAAGGGCACCGCACCGTGCGTTTCGCCCCTATTCATCACTCTCCCTCCAGTCCACACATGTATAAGAGCCCATCTAGTCCACGTCGACATGAGCCTGCACTTGCACCACCACCTTTTTCTAATTTTGAGCAGGATGCAGGTACATCTGCCTATGATTTTTTGGAGTTTCGATCGTGCCTCGATGATATATACGTCGAGCAATAGATAAAGAGGCAGCGATGGGAGGAGCAGAGCACATATACTCAGGCAGAGTTTTAGGGATTCCAAGAGCACTTCCAGTGGGATGAAGAGTTCTATGACGAGGCCCATATTTATTTCTAGGAGGAGGCTGCCCACCATAGGGAGGTTCAGCAGCACATGCATGCCCAGTAGGCACAGTGGGCCTGGGAGGATGAGCATAAAGCAGCCACCACATCCACCATCTCAAAGATCGACAACATGTACATGTGGCATCAGCGGCTGAGCACCAGGTTCTCCCAGGAGCTAGACATGCCGAGGCTACTAGACTTCCCACCTCGACCACAATATTAGAGGTATTATTTCATATAAGTCTGGGGGAACCCCAAGTTGTGATTTATTTTGTTTCTAACAGTAATTTCTTTCCTAATATTTGCATTTTAGGTTTAGTTAGCATTCATTTATTCATGCATAGTGTGTTTAGTTTCTTTCTATACTTAGTTTTTTCTATCTTTAAGCTGCCTCAGTAGTATTTTTAAAGTTACTTTCATGAGTTATTCCCATATGTAGCTTAACTTCATTTATTGATGCACGCAAATGCAACCTCAAATCGCGTGATGGGAATCGTCGAGAACTCGAAGTGCATGCTCGTGCTCAATGCTCGCAAGTGCACGGATGTCATCAAGTAATAAAAAGATTATCGATCCCACAGGGATTGAGATTCGAGTACCGATTGGTTTAGTGGATGTTATTGTTCGGAGTTCCGTTCTAATGGTTGTGATGATGAGGCTTGTCGGTGGTCCTAACTCTATTACGGTGTCACATGGAGGAAGAGAAGGGTTGCTACGAGTCTTTTGAGGGAATTCTAGGATTTCGGTTTCGCTTGTGTGTCGCAGAACACACTATCAATTGGGTATTATCTAGACGTCTAACTATGGTCTTGTGGAAGGTACATCATACACTTTCCCGATGAGCCTTCACATCTATCGGGAACTACCTCTGCCATACCAGGTCGACCCTTGGCTTTAGGATGGGATAGGCGGTACGAGGATGCTGATTCAATCTCTATGACAAGTCAAAATGTATCCCATTTCTGACTCTATCACACCCTTCTATCTACGGTTACCGAAGATGAGGCCAACCCCTAGGTTCCTCCTTAATTCTCATAAATCTTTGATACGAGGGTTGTCACCCCTCATATTGGCTATGCAGAGTAAATAGAAGACCAAAGCAAATAGCTATCGGTCTAAACAATCACCAATTGCAAATATGATTTCAATAACAGAAATATATTTGAAATAACATGTTTTACGCACACAAACTACTTCTTAATCCTAGAATAGGAGAATCTACTCCATAAATACGAGAAGAGAAACACAAAGCATATTAGAATTCATAAAAACAATGTAAACTGCACAAAGAATGAGAATTACAATGCACTTTGGGTCTCCTCTCCGGCATTGATGTGCAGAACTTGATCCTAGAGCGGCCTTCTTCCTTTCCATTGCGAGTTCCAGAAGATTTTTAGGGCGTCAGAGTGTTGTCCCAGCCGTCATGCCTCCCCCCTAGGGTTTGGTCATTGCTTCCTTTATATAGACATCAGGCCGGATCTCCCAGAAACTTGGAAAATAACTAAATCATGTTGAAATCGCCCAGCACCACCCGACTATGTGGATTCACATGGCAAGGCCGTGTGTGGTGCTGGGGCACGAGTCGTGTGGATTCACAGGGCCAGGGTGTGTGTCCTTCTATTCTAACTACCAAATGCCTTCTTTTTTCTCCGAAAGTGCGTCATTTTCCCCATAGAATGTTGTTCTGCACACAAGAGTACAAAGAGCAGATCTCCAAACAAGAAAATAGAAAATGCATGCAAAATAAAGTGAAATATGCAAGAATCAAATATAAAATACAACGGGATGTGAGCAAAAACTACTCCTAAAACCCTATATGTTTTGCTCACATCATTTATCTCGTGGTATTTTATTTTATTTGCTCTAATAAATGTTCTAGACTTACACTGATCAGCTTTTATTTTTTACACCTACACATGTGGAACATTCTGAAAGACAGAATCTAGTACGTACCTAGTTATGATTCATCTCAGTAGTCTAATACTTTGGAATCCATAGGTGACTCTAGATTTAGCAATTTAGTTACTGGGGATGCTCGGATTGTGGAAGCTCATTCGGAAAAATCAAAATCCCAAGAGAGAAAGCAAAAAAAAATGGAATAAGAAAAGAAAAAAAAAAGAGGGAAAGAAAAAGATAGTGAGAAAAATTAAAAAAAAAAGATTATGAGGGATAAAAAAATAGTTGTTGTGGGTGGGAATGGTTAGGTGCCCCTTTGAGACCGAGTTAGGTTACTGGGGAAACACCTACCAATTTCTCTCAATACCAAGCATGCCTTTGAGACTTTGTGCTAGATCTAGAGAATGACCCTCGCTTTGGGCAAGTAAGTGCCTAAGAGTCGGAGACCTTAGGAAACCTATAGGATGACGACTTAACTTACCATGGAACGAGTATCCCCTAAGAAGATTCGCTTAGCACGTGCACGAGAAGCTAACTTAGTGAATTTTTAGAACATATCTATTTTTCTTTGATTGCAAATACCACTTGATAAATCTAGTTGACAAGCTAAGTATGGAACAATGCTTTTTAAAATTTCATGGCACTGAGGTTTGCTTGACGACAAGTAAAGATTTAAGTATTGGGGAATTGATGTAAGCAAAACATATAGGATTATAAGAGTAGTTTTCTCTCACATCTCGTTGCATTTTATATTTGATTCTTTCATATTTCACTTTATTTTGCATGCATTTCTTATTTTTTGTTTCGGAGATCTGCTCTTTGTACTTTTGTGTGAAGGACAACATTCTACGGGGAAAATGATGCACTTTTGGAGCAAAAGGAAGGCATTTGGCAGCTTGAACCGAAGGGCACACAGCCTGGCCCTGTGAATCCACACAACCAGCCCTGGAACACACACCAGTGCCACACACGGCCTGGTCGTGTGAATCCACATGGTCGTGTGGCACTGGGCGATTTTGACGCGATTCAATTATGTTTTAGTTTTCGGGGAGATTCGGCCTGATGTCTATATAAAAGAAGCTATGCCCAAACCCTAGGGAGGAGGCCCGACGACTGGGACAACACACCGGTGCCCTATAAAGCATCGAAAACTCACAACAGGGAGGAAGGAAGCCGCTCAAAGATCAAGTTCTGCACTTCAACGCCGAAGAGAAGAGCCACATTGCATTGTAATTCATGTTCCTTGAGCAATTTACATTATTTCTATGAATTCGATTATGCTTTGTGTTTCTCTTCTCGTATTCATAGAGTAGATTCTTTGATTCTAAGATTAGGGAGTAGTTTGTGCGCGCAGAACATGTTATTTCAAATATATTTCTATTCTTGAATTCAAATTTTCAATTGATGTTTGTTTAGATCGATAGTTACTCATTTTGATTTTCTATCTACTGTGTGTGGCCGATACGAAGGATGACATCCCTCGTATCAAAGATTTAGGAGAATGAAGGAGGAGCCTAGGGGTTAACCTCTCTCTGGTAACCGCGGATAGAAGGGTGTGATAGAGTCGGAAATGAGATACATTCCAATTCATCATAGGGATTGATTTGGCATCCTCGTACTGCCTACCCCGTCCTAAAGCTAGGGTTTGACCTAGTATGGCAAAGGTAGTTATCGATAGATGCGAAGCTCATCAGGAAAGTGTATGATGTCCCTTCCACAAGATCGTAGTTAGACGTCTTGACAACACCCAATTGATAGAAAGTTTTGTGACACACAAGTGAAATCGAAGTCCCAGAATCCCATTCAAAGACTCGTAGCAAACCTTCTCTTCCTCCGTGTGACACCGTACTTGAGTTAAGTCCACCGTCAACCTCTCATTCGTGAACCCTAGGATTCCCAATCCGAACAACAACACGTCTACTGGACAAACCGATACTCGAAATCTCAGTCCCTGTGGGATCGATATTCTTTATTACTTGACGACACCCGTGCACTTGTGGGCAGTGAGTGTGAGCGTGTGTTTCGAGTTCTCACGGCTCTCGTCGTGAGATTTGAGGTCGCGTTTACGTGCATCGAGTTTTTGGTGAGGATGTCTGTGGAGAGTTACATTATTTACAGCATTTGGACACAATGGAATATCATGATCAAACTCCCAATGATTACTTGAGGCTAAGCATGTTCAATCTCGAGCCAAGGAAAGTAGCTAATAAATATCTTGCCCCTCCACGAGCAAGATTTAAGAGACATAGTGATGGAGGACCAAAAGGCAAGTGGCATAAAGTGAGCAAATACCTTGCTCTCCCATGAGCAAGGTTCAAACACATCAAGAAGGTTGTGTGTGGCGCTGGGGCACGAGCCATGTGGATTCACAGGATCAAGGTGTGTGTCCTTCTGTTCTAGCTGCCAAATGTCTTCTTTTTGCTCCAAAAGTGTGGCATTTTCCCCATAGAATGCTGACCTACACACAAGAGTACAAAGAGCAAATCTCCGAACCAGAAAATAGGAAATGCATGCAAAATAAAATAAAATATACAATAATCAAATATAAAATGCAATGGGATGTGAGAGAAAATTACTTCTAAAACCCTATATGTTTTGCTCACAATAATTCCCATAGACTTAAATCTTTGCTTGTCCTCAAGCAAACCACAGTGTCATGAAATTTTTAAAAAGCATTGTTCCATACTTAGCTTTCAACTAGATTTATCAAGTGGTATTTGTGATCAAAGCAAAATAGATATGTTCTAAAAATTCACTAACTTAGCTTCTCATGCACATGCTAAGCAAATCTTCTTAGGGGATACTCGTTCCATGGTAAGTTAAGTCATCATCCTATAGCTTTCCTAAGGTCTCCGGCTCTTAGGCACTTACCTTCCCAAAGCGAGGATCGTTCTCTAGATCTAGCACAAAGTCTCAAAAGCGTGCTCGATATTGAGAGAAATTGGTAGGTATTTCCCCAGTAACCTAACTCAGACTCAAAGAGGCACCTAACCATTTCCACCCACGACAACTGTTTTTTTTATCCCTCATAATCTTTTTTAAATTTTCTTACTCTCTTTTTTCTTTCTTTCTTTTTTTTTTCTTTTCTTATTCCATTTTTTTTCTTTTCTTTTCTCTCTCTCTCTTGGGATTTTGATTTTTCCGAATGGGCTTCCACAATCCGAGCATCTCCAGTAACTAAAATGCTAAATCTAGAGTCACCTATGGATTTCAAAGTACTAGACTACTGAGATGAATCATAACTAGGTACGTACTAAATTTTCCCTTTCAGAATGTTCGTCATGTGTAAGTGTAAAAATAAAAGCTAACCAGTGTAAGTCTAGAATATTCATTAGAGTAAATAAAATATAATAAAATACCGTGAGGTAAATGAAGTTAAGCTACCCAAGGAAACAACTCATGAAGAAAACTTTAAAAATACTACTGAGGCAGCTTATAGATAGCAAAAACTAAGTGCTGAAAGAAACTAAACAACCTATGCATGAACAAATGAATGCTAACTAAAATGTAAATATCAGGAAAGAAACTACTGCTAGAAACAAAATAAATCAAAACTTGGGGTCCCCCAGACTTGTATGAAGTTATACCTCTAATATGATGGTTGAGGTGGAAAGTCCGATAGCCTCGAACAATCTCGGGATCCTTAGAGAATCTGGTGCTGAGTCGATGATGCCACATGTACATGTGGTCGATCTGAGAGCTGGTGGATGCAATGGATGCTCTGTGCTTTTCCTTCCGGGCCCACTGTGCCTGCTGGGCATGTATGTGCTACCAAACCTCCTAGCGATATGCATCCTCCTCTGGGAAATAGATATGGGCCTCGTCATAGAACTCCTCGGCCCATTGGAAGTGGTCCTGTAAGCCCTGAAATCTGCCTACGTATAAGTTCTTTTCTCCTCCCATCGCTGCCTCTGCATCTACTTCTCGGTGTATATGTCATCGAGGCACGATCAAAATTCTAAAAAGTCATAGGCAGATGTACCTGTATCCTGCTCGAATGTAGAAAAAGATGGTGGTGCAGGTGCAGGCTCTCTTCGTGGACTAGGTGGGCTCAAAACGATTTTTGCTTCTACCTAACAAATTCTTTCTAATCCTAAACTATTTGCAAAAACATAAATGATCATAAATAAAAGTCTAAACTATACACTTGAATGCAATAAATTCAAAAACATATATAAAACTACACTTGGGTTGCCTCCCAAGAAGCGCTTGTTTAAGGTCTTTAGCTTGACCGTACTCCTGCATCTCATCTTGGCTCTAGTGGCCCAAGGAGATTTTTCTTCCTCCCCTTCTTGATGTGTTTGAATCTTGCTCGTGGGGGAGCAAGATATTTGCTCACTTTACGACTCCTCCCTTGTGGTCCATCATCACCACATCTCTTAAATCTTGCTCGTGGAGAGGTAAGATATTTACTAGCTTCCTTTCTTGGTTCAAGATTGAATATGCTTATCTTCACAAAATTATTAGGAGTTTGATCATAGTATTCCATTTTGTCCAAATGCTATAAATAACGTAACTCACCATGGGCATTCTCACCAAAAGATTGATTTGTAGATTATATTATGTCGAATGAAATTTTATCATTACAAATCACTAAAAGAGCTTCGCTATTGGTAACTGAAGTTTTTTTGAGGGTTAAGGTTTGCTCTTCTAGATTCTTGAGGTTAGGAGGTGTTTTGATTGAAGCAATGCACTCCTTGATTAAAATATCAATTATATAATCCTCAAGTTCTTCTTCAAGTAGTGATTGCATAGATTGCCTTCTTTACTTACTATGTCATCTACGTCTTCCTAATTTATTCCCTCAAAGTGAGTCTCCACCATATTAGGTGTAATCCAGTCATCAAAGCCACCTTCTCGTCATTTGGTTTCTTCTCTTGCTAGATCTCGTTGCATAATCTCCGCAAATTGTCTGCTATGCTCCTCGCATTCCCTAGTAAAATCGGCTAGCAAGGCTTCTAAGCGGGGACTTGGTTCTGGATAAAATTCACATGGTGATTCATAGCTCTCGTGCTCACTTAGGAAATAATATTGAGGGTTCAAGTAGCCAGGGTCATAACAACATAAAAAGGATTCATCTCGTGGCCACTGGTTGTAATCATAGGTGACATCTTCTTGTTCAAATTTCGAAGGTTTAAATATATTCGGACAATCGTTAATGGTATGCCACGTTTCACCACAATGCTCACAATAAATGTTACCGAAACTCACAGCATTAAATTTACCATAATCATGAGTAAAAGCATTCATCTTTATATATAGAAAAATATAGACAAGGAAAGGAACAGCAGTGCCTTGGCAAGAGTCTTAAAAAAATGCTAAGAAAATAACTAAAAGAAAAACTTTTAGAAAATAATTAAAGCTAGAAGAAAACTAAGATCTAAATTAGTACTAAATTAAACTGGAGGACTAAACCAGATGAAGAAAAACTAAAAAATACTGAAATAAAGCAAGATGTCTACTAAAATTAATCTAAACTAAATTTAAATAATTAAAAGTCTAAAACTAAAATAATTAAAATAAGAAAACAAATCTACCCTAAGTCCGATCCAACTGTCCACCTCTTGATTCGATATCGAATCAACATTCCCCGGCAACGGTGCCAAAAACTTGATGCACACGAATGCGACATCAAATCTCATGACAGGAACTGTCGAGGACTCAAAGTGTGCGCTCATGCTTAACGATCGTAAGTGCACAGATGTCGACAAGTAATAAAAAAATTATCGATCCCATAGGGACTGAGATTCGAGTACCGATTAGTTTAGTGGACTTTATTGTTCGGAGTTCTGCTCTAATGGTTCTGATGACGAGGATTATCGGCGGTCCTAACTCTAGTATAGTGTCATATGGAGGAAGAGATGGGTTGCTATGAGTCTTTTGAGGGAATTCTAGGATTTCAGTTTCGCTTGTGTGTCGCAGAACACGCTATCAATTGGGTATTATCTAGACATCTAACTATGGTCTTGTGAAAGGGACATCATACACTTCCCCGATGAGCCTTCGCATCTATCAGGAACTACCTCTGCCATACCAGGTCGACCCTTGGCTTTAGGATGGGATAGGCGGTATGAGGTTGCTGATTTAATCCCTATGACGAGTCAGAACGTGTCCCGTTTCCGACTCTATCACACCCTTCTATCTACGATTACCGAAGATGAGGTCAACCCCTAGGTTCCTCCTTAATTCTCCTAAATCTTTGATATGAGGGTTGTCACCCCTCGTATCAACTACGCACAGTAAATAGAAGACCAATATAAATAGTTATCGATATAAACAATCATCAATTGCAAATATGATTTCAAGAACAGAAATATATTTGAAATAACATGTTCTACGGACACAAACTACTCCCTAATCCTAAAATATGAGAATCTACTCTATAAATACGAGAAGAGAAACACAAAGCATATTAGAATTCATAGAAACAATGTAAACTGCCCAAAGAACGTGAATTACAATGCACTTTGGCTCTCCTCTCTAGCGTTGATGTGCAGAACTTGATCCTAGAGCGGCCTTCTTCCTCCCCGTTGCGAGTTCTCGAAGCTTTTTAGGGAATTGGAGTGTTGTCCCGACCGTCGTGTCTCCCCCTAGGGTTTGGGCGTAACTTCCTTTATATAGACATCAGACCAGATCTCTTCGAAACCTGGAAAATAACTGAATCGCATCGAAATCGCCCAGTGCCACACAGTCGTGTTGATTCACACGGCCAGGCCATGTGTGATACTGGGGTGCAAGCCATGTTGATTCACAGGGCCAGGGTGTGTGTCCTTTTGTTCTAGCTGTCAAACGCCTTCTTTTTGCTCCAAAAGTGCACCATTTCCCTCGTAGAATGTTGTCCTACACACAAGAGTACAAAGAGTAGATCTCCAAACCAAAAAATAGGAAATGCATGCAAAATAAAGTGAAATATGCAAGAATCAAATATAAAATGCTACGGGATGTGAGCGAAAACTACTCCTAATACCCTATATATTTTGCTCTCAATTCCCCCAGACTTAAATCTTTGCTTGTCCTCAAGCAAACCTCAGTTCCATGAAATTTTTAAAAAGCATGGCTCCATACTTAGCATGTTAACTAGATTTATCAAGTGGTATTTGCAATCAAAGTAAAATAGATATGTTCTAAAAATTCACTAAGTTAGCTTCTTGTGCACTTGCTAAGCGAAACTTCTTAGGGGATACTCATTCCATGGTAAGTTAAGTCGTCATTCTATAACTTTCCTAAGGTCTCCAGCTCTTAGGCACTTACCTGCCCAAAGCGAGGGTCGTCCTCTAGATCTAGCACACAGTCTAAAAGGTGTGCTCGGTATTGAGAGAAATTGGTAGGTGTTTTTCCAGTAACCTAACTCGGTCTCAAAGGGGCACCTAACCATTTCCACCCATGATAACTATTTTTTTCCTCTCATAATCTCTTTTTTTTTCAATTTTTCTCACTATCTTTTTCTTTCCCTCTTTTTTTTTCTCTCTCTCTTGGGATTTTGATTTTTCCGAATGGGCTTCCACGATCCAAGCATCTCCAGTAACTAAAATATTAAATCTAGAGTCACCTATGGATTCCAAAGTACTAGACTACTGAGATGAATCATAACTAGGTACGTACTAGATTCTCCCTTTCAAAATGTTCGACATGTGTAGGTGTAAAAATAAAAGCTAACAAGTTTAAGTCTAGAACATTCATTAGATCAAATAAAATAAAATATCACGAGATAAATGAAGTTAAGCTACCTATGGGAACAACTCATGAAAGTAACTTTAAAAATACTACTGAGGCAACTTAAAGATAGCAAAAACTAAGTGAAGAAAGAAACTAAACACACTATGCATGAATAAATGAATTCTAACTAAAACTAAAATGCAAATATTAGGAAAGAAATTACTGCTAGAAACAATATAAATCACAACTTGGGGCCCCCCAGACTAAAGCAAAGCATACCTCTAATATGGTGGTTGAGGCGGGAAATCTGGTAGCCTCGGCATGTCTGGCTCCTAGGAGAACCTGGTTTTCATCCGCTAATACCACATGTACATGTGGTCAATCTGAGAGTTGGTGGATGCAGTAGCTACTCGGTGCTCCTCCTCCCTAGCCCACTGTGCTTGCTGGGCATGCATGTGCTGCCTGACCTTCCGATGGTAGGCAGCCTCCTCCTGGCGATGGACAGCCTCCTCCTAGAAGTATATACAGGCCTCGTCGTAGAATTCTTCAGCCCACTGGAAGTACTCCCGTAAGCCATGAAACTCTGCCTACGTGTAAGCGCTCTGCTCCTCCCATCTGTTCCTCCTGGAGAAGTTGTAGGCGGCTGTACCTACATCCTGCTCAAGAGTAGAAGAAAAATGGTGGTGTGGGTGCAAGCTCTCATCGTGGACTAGGTGGGTTAAAAACGAGTTTTTTCTTCTTCCTAGCAAGTTCTTTTTAATCCTAAACTATTTGCAAAAATATAAGTGACCATAAATCAAAGTCTAAATTATACACATGAATGCAGAAAGATTAAAAACATGTAAAATTAAACTTGGGTTGCCTCCCAAGAAGCGCTTTGTTTAAGGTCGTTTAGCTCGACCACACTCCATTATCTCAACTTGGCTTTGGAGGTTCTGTAAACCTCCATTCATCTGCCTCGAATACTTTATCTACGTTATCCTCTTTAGCTCTGGCTGGAATAACGTACTTCCCTTTCACGGGTCCCTGACGTGCCATGCTAGCTGGCTTAAATTCCATCTTATCATCGCCTATTTTAGGGTCAGCTTGTGATTCTTAACGTCAATGACCATTCTGATAGTTGCTAAAAATGGTCATCCCAGGATGATAGTTATCTTCGGATCTTCCTCCATTTCCATGACCACAAAGTCAGTCAGAAGTGTAAAATTTCCCACCTTAACAGGCACATCTTCTAGAATTCTCAGTGGGCATCGGTATGAATGGTCGGCCAGCTGCAATGTCATGGTGGCGACCTTCAAATTCCCCAACCCCATCTTTTTACATAGGGTATAGGGCATCAAGCTCACACTAGCACCCAAATCACAGAAGGATTTTCTAATCAGGGTCGTCCCTATATAAGACAGGATATAGAAACTCCCCAGATCTTTTAGTTTCTGAGTGGTCTCGTTCCGGAGGTAAGCACTTGATTCCTCTGTGAGGGCCACTGTCTCAGACTTTTTGATCTTCCTACGGTGTGCTAAAATATCTTTCATGAATCTCGCGAATTGGAGCATTTGGTGCAGCGCTTCGAGTATCGGCACCTCTAATGAGATCGATTTTAGCATGTTCAAAAATTTACCAAACTCAGCATCTTTCTTCGCATGGGTCAGTCGCTGGGAAAATGGCACCGTCAAGGGTGGTTACGTTTTTGGGCAAGCTCCCGATTTATGTCTTTGTCTTCTTCCTTCCCAGTTTCCCTCGGAGGTTCCCTTATTTTGAGTCCTGATTCTGGTCCAACAACCACCCGGCTTGGCATCTCTTTTAGCACCCTTCCACTCCACAATGTCACTGCCTTACACTGCTCTATCGTATTAACCTCTGACTTTCCTGGCAGTTTCCCCGATACTCTGGAGATCTGGTTGGCAATATGAGCTACTTGAATTTCTAGCGTCTTTTGCCTGTTGGTGAGATCCTTTATAGATGACCTTAACTCTTCGACCATCGAATCCGTCTGTGAGTGTCGCCGCTGAAATTTCAAATTCACTTCCCATTGCATTCGAATGAAGTTTTCTATCATATTCTCCAAACGGGTGTTAGGCAATTGTGGCTACCCATTTCCTCCTGATTGTTGAAAATTCCCCGAATTATTCGTATAGGAAAAGTTCGAGTAGTTCCTCGATTTGGGATTATAGGTATTGGAATATGGATTGTTGGGCCTTTGGTTATGGTCGTTGATGCATGCGAACGCGATCTCAAATCTCGCGAAGAAATCATCGAGGACTCGAAGCGCGCACTCATGCCCAACGCCTATAAGTGCACGGATGTCATCAAGTAATAAAAAGATTATCGATCCCACAGGGACTGAGATTCCAGAACCGATTTGTTCAATGGATGCAATTGTTTGGGACTAGACTCTAAGGGTTGTGAATGTGAGGGTTATCGGTGGTCCTACTCAATACGATGTCACACGGAGGAAGAAAGGAGTTTGTCGCGAGATCTTTTAAAGGGATTCTAGGATTTCGGTTTTGCTTGTGTGTCACAAAACATGCTATCAACTGGGCGTTGTCTAAACATCTAACTATGGTCTTGTGGAAGGGACATCATACACTCTCCCGATGAGCCACCACATCTATCGGGAGTTATCTCTGCCTTACAAGGACTGGATAGGCAGTACGAGGATGCCGAATCAATCTCTGCGATGAACCGTTTCCAGTTATATCGCATCCTTCTACCCATGATTATAGGAGATGAGGCCAACCCCTAGGTTCCTCATATAAATCCCCTAAATCTTAGATACAATGGCTGTCACCCCTCGTATCGGCTAAGCACAGTAGATAGAAAACCAAATACACATAGATAACGATCTAAACTAATTCCAATTACAAATTCAAACTCAATACCAGAATTCAATTTGAAGCAACATATCCTACGCACACAAACTACTCCCTAATCCTAGAATCGAAGAAACTACTCCATAGATAGGAGAGGAGAAACACAAGGCATGTTCATGTTCGAATAAATAATAGATAAAGTGCAAGAATAAAAATTTACAATGCCAATGTGCCCTTCTCTCTGGCATTGAAGTGCAGAACTCGGATCTCTGGTGGTGTTCTTCCTCCCTGTTGCGAGTTCCCTAAACTTTTTAGGGCTTTGGGGTGCCATCCTAGCTGTCTTGCCTCCCCCTAGGGTTTGGACGGAGCTTTCCTTATATAGACATCACACCGGATCGCAGTGAAATCTGGAAAAAAAACATAGTCGCGTCAATTTGCTTGGCCACCACACGGTCGTGTGAAAACACACGGCCTAGCCATGTGTCAGGCTGTGGCAGCCATTTTCGACCTCTGAACACGGTCGTGTGTGGGCACACACCCTGGACGTGTTCCCTTCTGGGTCCAACTGCCAAATGTCTTCTTTTGCTCTGAAATTGCGTCGTTTTTTCTATAAAATGCTATCCTGCACACAAAAGTAAATAGAGTAGATCTCTAAGTCAGAAAATAGGAAATGCATGCAACATAATGTAAAATATGCATGAAACGAACATAAAATGCTATGAGATGTGAGCGAAAACTACTCCTAAAATCCTATATGTTTTGCTCACATTAATTCCTCCAGACTTAAATCTTTGCTTGTCCTCAAGCAAACCTCAGTGCCATGAAATTTTAAAAAGATATTGTTCCATACTTAGCATGTTAACTAGATTTATCAAGTGGTATTTACAATCAAAGCAAAATAAATATGTTCTAGAAATTCACTAAGTTAGCTCCTCGTGCTCGTGCCAAGCGAATCTTCTTAGGGGATACTCATTCCATGATAAGTTAAGTCGTCATCCTATAGCTTTCCTAAGATCTCCAGCTCTTAGACACTTACCTGCTCAAAGTGAGGGTCATTCCCTAGATCTAGCACAAAGTCTCAAAGGCATGCTCGGTATTGAGAGAAATTGGTAGGTGTTTCCCCAGTAATCTAACTCGATCTCAAAGGGGCACCTAACCATTTCCACCCACGACAACTGTTTTTTATCCCTCAATTTTTTTCTTACTCTCTTTTTTTTTCTTTTTCTTTTTTTTCTTTTCTTATTCCATTTTTTTTCTCTCTTGGGATTTTTATTTTTCCGAATGGGCTTCCACGATCCGAGCATCTCCAGTAACTAAAATGCTAAATCTAGAGTCACCTATGAATTCCAAAGTACTAGACTACTGAGATGAATCATAACTAGGTACATACTAGACTCTCCCTTTCAGAAAGTTCATCATGTGTATGTGTAAAATAAAAGCTAACCAATGTAAGTCTAGAATATTCATTCAAAGCCAATTAAATAAAATACCACGAGATAAATAAAGTTACACTACTCATGAAAACAACTCATGAAGAAGACCTTTTAAAAAAAATAACTACTGAGGCAGCTTATAGGTAGCAAAAACTAAGTGCTGAAAGAAACTAAACAACTAATGCATGAATAAATGAATGCTAACCAAAATGCAAACATTAGGAAAGAAACTACTGCTAGAAATAAAATAAAACTTGGGGTCCCCCCAGACTTATATGAAAGTATACCTCTAGTATGGTTGACGAGGTGGAAAGTCTGGAAGCCTCGGCATCTCAGGATCCTGGGAGAACCTACTGCTGAGCCGCTGATGCCACATGTACATGTGGTCGATCTGAGAGTTGGTGGATGCAGCGGCTGCTCGGTGCTCCTCCTCCCTAGCCCACTGTGCCTGCTGGGCATGCATGTGCTGTCACATCTCCTGGCGGTAGGTGGCCTCATCCTAGCGACGAGCAGCCTCCTCCTAGAAGTAAATGCGGGCCTCGTCGTAGAACTCCTTAGCCCACTGGAAGTGCTCCCAGAAGCCCTGAAACTCCGCCTACGTGTAGGTGCTCTGCTACTCCCATCGCTACCTCTGTGTCTGTTGCTCGGCGTATATATCGTCGAGGCGCGATCGAAACTCTGAAAAATCATAGGCCGATGTAGCTGCATCCTGCTCAAAAGTAGAAAAAGGTGGTGGTGTAGGTACAGGCTCATGTCGACGTGGACTAGGTGAGCTCCTATACATGTGTGGACTAGAGGGAGAGTGATGTAAAGGGGGAGAGATGGGTGCCATTGTGGATGGTCCCTCACATGGCGAGGACTCCACTATCAGGTCTAAGCGCCAATTGGTATGTGTGGTGATGGTGGTATGATCAGGGTTGGGGAGCCTGAGGGCTGTCAGGTTTTTCCTTACAAAGCATAAGGAGTGTTCCTCTCTTACTATCATCTTCATGGCCATACAAACTCCTAGGTCGATCCTAGGGCTCCCCTCTATACTATCTAGCGCGGTGTAGTCGTACCCCATCCGATGGCAAATGTGGGTAAGTAGGCCTCCCACATTAATCTCTCTTCTTGCTGCTTTGCCCATCTTCACTAAGTGTCTAATGAAATGGGACCCTACATCGATGCTACTCCTTTCTTGTAGCATGTCCCAGAGGCAAAGCAGCTCTCTAGCTCTCACTACATCGTCACTCTCCCCATGACCAAATATAGTACTTTCCATGATTCGGTGGAGGTATCGAAAAATGGGGTTTTGGAGGTGCAATGCTTTGGCCCTAGAAGGGTCGTAAGCGTGCTCTCCTGTCAATTCGGTTCAAAAGATCCAAGAGTTAAACCCAATAGGGGTTCTTCTCTTTCCCCCACTTGGCAAGCCAAAACATCATTGGTGTAATGTCCATTCATGCTCAATGTTAAATATTCTAAAGGTAATCCTACCCTCTTCGCTCTCTCTACCCGTTAAAACTTCGGCTTCTAAAGAACTTAAAAACTCTAAAACTATCCTAGGGTAGGTTGGGTGTCTTATCCCCATTATCTCTCCCCACCCTATTTTTGCAAATAGGGCTAGAATGTCACCCAACAACTCTAGGGATTCTAGTAAGTCTTCATCAAGATACCTAGTTGCAGTGATTTTACGAGTAGAAAGTATGTTATATCTATCCCTATGCTCATTGTTGCGAAAAAGAAGGGTTGGAAGAGTGTTACCTTCCTCCAGAGCTTGAGGGGTGTCGTTTCTCCTTGCTCGTCGCTCCAAAGCACCGGATCGAGATGTCAATTGCTTGGTCCTCCTCATCCTTACTTCTTTTAGGCTTCCTTGAGGGTTGGAAAGGTTTCTAGGTGGTGGGGAAGAAGGATCCACACTGCTAGGGCAAGAAATTCAAAACACACAGCACACATGGGGCGAAAACACACGGCGTGCCCTACTTAACCCCTGCATGACACGACCATGTGAAAACACACGACCAGGCCGTGTGTGCCTCATGTTGGTGTGGCACGACCATGGAAAAACACACAGCCATGTTGTGTGTCCCCTTTTTCTCTCCTTTTGTGCACAATGGTCCGAATTTTCTCATACGCTTCACCATGTAAGCTAATATTGATTTTATTTTTACCTAGCAAAGTTCTCTTCTGGTCCTAATGCTAAATGAAATGGAAACCAAATTCAAATTAACTAAATGCATGCAATACAATCAAAGGAAACCCTAAAAACTAAACTTGGGTTGCCTCCCAAGAAGCGCTTTGTATAAGGTCGTTAACTTGACCACACTCCATTATCATCTTGGCTCCGGAGGTTCAGTGAACCTCCATTAATCCGTCTCGGAAGCGACATCTAGAGGGCTCGGCTTCATTCTGCTGAAAGTGAAGTCGTATAGGGAGGGAGCTCTACACTCAGATAGGCCGAAGAGGATGATCTCCCCATCTACCACCAAGGAGATCTGGTGTGCCTTTATGTCTATGCACGCCCCCGTAGTCGCCAGAAAGGATCTTCCCAAGATGATGAGATTCTGGGGATTTGGTCCTATGTCGAGTATAATGAAATCTGTATGGATCATGAAGTTCTCGACAACCACAGTCACGTGTGCTAGCAAGCCGACGGGTTCCTTGACTGAGTCGTCCCCCATACGAATACCAAGATTCACTGGTTGGAGCCCATTCAGTCTCATCTTCAGATAGTATGCATAGGGCATCACACTTACTGATGATCCCAAGTCCCACAGTGCTTCATCGAAGCTTTCCCTATAAATCGAGAAGGGGATAACAAATTCATTAGGGTCCTCAAGCTGTGGTGGAATCTTATCTTCAATTTCAGCTTGGTCAAGTAGGGTGGAAATCATGGTTGCACACCCTTGGTGAATTTGCTACTCTACCCCACTCCCTCATTGTATACTCATTCCTCCTTAGCTTGACTCGGCTCGAGTAGTAATGGAGAACTATCCCTAGATTTCAACACGGTTTGGGCTATCTGAGCCACTTGTGTCTCCAACATCCTTGTGTGACTTGCAAGACCGTCAACAGTGGCCTTCAAGTCTCTGAGTGACTCCTCTATTTTCTGATGTTGGCAACGGAACTCTTCATTGGCCTTTGTTTGGGTAGCAATGAAGTCTTCCATCATCAGTTCCAGTCTAGACTTCTGTTGCTGCGATTGCCCGTTGCCCTATTGCTGCCCATACCCTCCTGATGATTGGAAGTTCCCCAAGTTATTCTTATAGGAGAAATTCGGGTGATTCCTCCATCTGGGATTGTAGGTACTAGAGTATGGGTTGTTGGGCCTTTGATTATAGTCCCCAACTGCATCAATATGCTCAATCTGCTCTTCTGAGGTTCCCTGCTCTCCATAGTGGTCTTCCAGATATGCTGCCACTCTTTCTCTAGAATCAATGGCTGCACATGCAGATGCAGGATTTAAAGAGTCAAACCATCTACCGAGCATGTCCATCCTCGCTGTTAGGTGGCCAACAGAGCTGACAGCATATCGTCCTGCCATAGGAGCTGGGTGACCACATTCGAAAGCCCATTGATGGTGGTTCTGGGCCACCTCTTCTATTAGCTCTTCCGCTTCCTCTATGGTCTTATTCATAAGTGCTCCTCCTACAGCAGAATCCAGGGACATCTTCATGGCGTACGTGATCCCATTGTAGAAGATGTGGATCACCAACCACCTTTCCAATCCATGGTGGGGGCATTGGTAGAGTAGCCCCTTGTAGCGATCCCAAGCTTCAAATAGTGACTCCCCTTCCTTCTGACGAAAGCTTGTGATTAGGTGGCGCATGTGAGAAGTCTTGCTAGGTGGGAAGTATTTGTTCAAGAACTGCTGCTCACATTGCTCCCACGCAGTAATGCTTCCCGAGGGCAAGGAGTGAAGCCATGCCTTAGCCTTATCCCTCAATGAGAACGGGAATAAGCTCAGGCGGATCGCGTCCGTAGGGACTCCATTTATCTTTATCGTTGCGCAGATTTCTAAGAATGATTCCAGGTGTCGATTCAGGTCTTCAGTCGTAGCTCTCCGGAATTGACTCTGCTGGACCATATGTATGAGTGTTGGTTTAAGTTCAAAGTTGTTTGCCGAGATAGATGGTCTAGCTATACTCGGCCTAAAGCCTCTAGCACTAGGAGCCACGTAATCCCGCAGAGGTCGACTACCTATATTTACTTCGGATGCAGCTTGGTCCTCCATCCTCTTTTGTTCAGCTCTCCGGCGATGATATGTTCGTTTGATTTCTAAATTGATCAAAATCAGGCCTTCCGATCCTAAGTGCCTAAGCATACGAAGAACCGAGCCACAAAAATTAAAAGTACTACCTAATACTAAGAAACAGGAAATAAACAAATCTAGCTAACAAAATCAAAGAGCCAATAAGGAAATAGAAAACTACTGCTAAAATGAAATAACAACTAAATCTAGATATGGAAAATCTAAAACTGAAGTAAAATAAATCAAAAGGAAATAAAGCAAGTAAGTAAATCTAATCCTAAGTTTGATCCAATTATCCACTTCTCGATTCGATATCAGTCCCTAGCAACGGTGCCAAAAACTTGATGCACGTGAACACGACCTCAAATCTCGCGATGGAGACCGTCGAGGACTTGAAGCACGGGCTCGCGCTCAACGCCCGCAAGTGCACGGATGTCATCAAGTAATAAAAAGATTATCGATCCCACATGGACTGAGATTCGAGTATCGATTTGTTCGGTGGATGCAATTGTTCGAGACTAGACTCTAAGGGTTGTGAATGTGAGGGTTATCGGTGGTCCTACTCAATACGGTGTCACATGGAGGAAGAAAGGAGTTTGCTGCGAGATCTTTTAAAGGGATTCTAGGATTTCGATTTCGCTTGTGTGTCACAAAACATACTATCAACTGGGCGTTGTCTAAATGTCTAACTATGGTCTTGTGAAAGGGACATAATACACTCTCCCGATGAGTCACCGCATCTATCGAGAGCTATCTCTACCTTACAAGGACTGGATAGGCGGTACGAAGATGTCGAATCAATCCCTGTGATGAACTGTTTCCAATTCTATCGCATCCTTCTACCTATAGTTATAAAAAATGAGGCCAACCCCTAGGTTCCTCATATAAATCCCCTAAATCTTAGATACGAGGGTTGTCACCCCTCGTATCAGCTAAGCACGGTAGATAGAAAACCAAATACACATAGATATCGGTCTAAACTAATTCCAATTGCAAATTCAAACTCAATACCAGAATTCAATTTGAAGCAACATATCCTACGCACACAAACTACTCCCTAATCCTAGAATCGAAGAAACTACTCCATAGATAGGAAAGGAGAAACACAAGGCATGTTCATGTTCGAATAAATAATAGATAAAGTGCAAGAATAGAAATTTACAATGCCAATGTGGCCTGCTCTCTGGCGTTGAAGTGTAGAACTTGGATCTCCGACAGTGTTCTTCCTCCCCGTTGCGAGTTCCCTAAGCTTTTTAGAGCTTCGATGTGTCATCCCAACCATCTTGCCTCCCCCTAGGGTTTGGGCGGAGCTTTCCTTATATTGACATCATGTCGAATCACTATGAAATCTAGAAAAAAACCTAGTCACGTCAATTTGATGGGCCGCCACACGGTCATGTGAAAACACATGGCCTGGCCATGTGTCAGGTTGTGGCAGCCATTTTCGCCCTCTGAACATGGTCGTGTGTGGGCATACACCCTAGCCATGTTCCCTTCTGTGTCCAGCTGCCAAATATCTTCTTTAGCTCCGAAATTGCGCCGTTTTCCCTATAAAATGCTATCCTGCGCACAAAAGTAAACAGAGCATATCTCCGAACCAAAAAATAGAAAATACATGCAACATAATGTAAAATATGCATGAAACGAACATAAAATGCTATGAGATGTGAGCAAAAACTACTCCTAAAACCCTATATGTTTTGCTCACATCAATTGCCAACCTCGTCGACATGCTCAATCGACTCTTCTAAGCTGCCCTATCTTCGATAATAGTCCTTTTGATATGTTGATGCTCCCTCTCTAAAGGTATGGATCGTACATGTAGAAATAGGATTTAGAGAGTCAAACCGTCTGCTAAGTGCATCCATCTTCGCTGCTAGGTGGTCTACGGAATTGACAGCATATCGTCCCGCTACAGGAGCTGGGTGACTACGCTCGGAAGCCCATTGATGGTGGTTCTGGGCCACCTCTTCAATCAGCTCTCCGCTTTCTCGATAGTCTTGTTCATCAGCGCTCCTCCTGCAGCAGAATCAAGGGACACCTTTGTGGCGTACGTGATCCCATTATAGAAGCAGCCACCTTTCCAGTCCATGATGGGGGCATTGGTAGAGTAACCCCTTGTAGCGATCCTAGACTTCAAATAAAGACTCCCCTTTTTCTGACGGAAGCTCATGATGAGATGGCGCATGTGAGCAGTCTTTCTTGGTGGGAAAAATTTGTCCAAAAATCGCTGCTCACACTACTCCCATGTAGTAATGCTTCCCGACAACAAGGAGTGAAGTCATGCCTTAGTCTTACCCCACAATGAGAATAGACTCAGGTAGATCGCATCAGAAGGTACTCCATTAATCTTCATTGTCGAGCAAATTTCCAAAAATGTCTCCAGGTGACGGTTCGGGTCTTCAGTCGAAGTTCTCCCGAATTGGCTTTGTTGGACCATGTATATAAGAGCGAGTTTCAATTCAAATTTGTTAGCTGTACTGGACGGTCCAGCTATACTCAGCCTAAATCCTCTAGCACTAGGGGCTAGGTAATCCTGCAAAGGTTGGCTACCTACGTTAACCAAGGATGCATCTTGGTCCTACATCCTCTTCTATTCAGCTCTCCTGCGATGGTAGGTTCATTCAATTTTTAGATCTATCAGAATCAGGCCTCCCGATCCTAAATGTCTATGCATACGAAGAACCGAGCCACAAAATTAGGAGTCTACCTAATGCTTAAATAAACAGAAAATAGCCTAAACTAATACTAAATCAAATGTAGAAAATTTAAACTAAAGGTTAATGCAATGTAATTACTGACATAAATCTAAACTTACTCTAGATATTAAAAATCTAAAACTGAAGTAAATCGAATAAAAGTGAAAAATAAAGCGAGTAAATAAATCTACCCTAAGTCTAATCCAATTGTCCACCTCTTGATTCGATATCGAATCAATCAGTCCCTGGCAACAGTGCCAAAAATGTGATGCATGCGAACACGACTTCAAATCTCATGACGGAAATTATCGAGGATTCGAAGCGCACGCTCGCGCTCAATGCCCGCAAGTGCACGGATGTCGTCAAGTAATAAAAAGATTATCGATCCCACAGGGACTGAGATTTGAGTACTGATTGGTTTAGTGGACGTTATTGTTCGGAGTTCCGTTCTAATGGTTGTGTTGACGAGGGTTGTCGGCGGTCCTAACTCTAGTACGGTGTCACACGGAGGAAGAGAAGGGATGTTACGAGTCTTTTGAGGGAATTCTAGGATTTCGATTTCGCTTGTGTGTAGCAGAACATGCTAATCAATTGGGTATTATCTAGATGTCTAACTATGATCTTATGGAAGGGACATCATACACTTCTCCGATGAGCCTTCACATCTATCGGGAACTACCTCTGCCATACCAGGCCGACCCCTGGGTTTAGGATGGGATAGGTGGTACAAGAATGTCGATTCAATCCCTATGGCAAGTCGGAACGTGTCACGTTTCTTACTCTATCACACCCTTCTATCTATAGTTACCGAAGATGAGACCAACCCCTAGGATCCTCCTTAATTCTTCTAAATCTTTGATACGAGGGTTGTCACACCTAGTATCAGCTACGCACAGTAAATAGAAGACCAAAACAAATAGTTATCGATCTAAACAATGACCAATTGCAAATATGATTTCAAGAATAGAAATATATTTGAAATAACATGTTCTATGCACACAAACTACTCTCTAATCCTAGAATAGGAGAATCTACTCCATAAATATGAGAAGAGAAACACAAAGCATATTAGAATTCATAGAAACAATGTAAATTACGCAAAGAACGTGAATTACAATGCACTTTAGCTCTCCTCTCCGGCATTGATGTGCAGAACTTGAACCTCGAGCAGCCTTCTTCCTCCCCGTTGTGAGTTCTCAAAGCTTTTTAGGGCATCGGAGTGTTGTCCCGGTCGTCGTGCCTCTCCCCTAGGGTTTGGCCGTAGCTTCCTTTACATAGACATCAGGTCGGATCTCCCCGAAACCTGAAAATTAACTTTATCGTGTCAAAATCGCCCAGCGCCACACGGCAATGTGGATTCACACAGCCAGGCTGTGTGTGGCGTTGGGGTGTGAGTCGTTTGGATTCACAGGGCAAGTGTGTGTGTCCTTATGTTCTAGTTGCCAAATGCCTTCTTTTTGCTCCAAAAGTGTGTCATTTCCCCATAGAATGTTGTCCTGCACACAAGAGTACAAAGAGCAGATCTCCAAATTAGAAAATAGGAAATGCATGCAAAATAAAGTGAAATATGCAAGAATCAAATATAAAATGCAACAGGATGTGAGCGAAAACTACTCCTGAAACCCTATATGTTTTGCTCACATCAATTTCCCTAGACTTAAATCTTTGCTTGTCTTCAAGCAAACCTCAGTGCCATGAAATTTTTAAAAAACATGGTTCCATACTTAGCATGTTAACTAGATTTATCAAGTGGAATTTTCAATCAAAGCAAAATAGATATGTTATAAAAAATCACTAAGGTAGCTTCTCATGCACTTGCTAAGCGAATCTTCTTAGGGGATACTCGTTCCATGGTAAGTTAAGTGATCATCCTATAGCTTTCCTAAGGTCTCTGGCTCTTAGGCACTTACCTGCCCAAAGCGAGGGTCGTCCTCTAGATCTAGCACAGAGTCTCAAAGGCGTGCTCGGTATTGATAGAAATTGGTAGGTGTTTCTCCAGTAACCTAACTCAATCTCAAAGGGGCACCTAACCATTTCCACCCACAACAACTATTTTTTTTATCCCTCATAATCTTTTTTTTTTCAATTTTTTTCACCATCTTTTTCTTTCCCTCTTTTTTTTTCTTTTCTCTCTTGGGATTTTAATTTTTCCGAATGGGCTTCCATGATCTGAGCATCTCCAGTAACTAAAATGCTAAATCTAGAGTCACCTATGGATTCCAGAGTACTAGACTACTGAGATGAATTATAACTAGGTACGTACTAGATTCACCCTTTCAGAATGTTCGACATGTATAGGTGTAAAAATAAAAGGTAACCAGTGTAAGTCTAGAACATTCATTAGATCAAATAAAATAAAATGCCACGAGATAAATGAAGTTAAGTTACCTATGGGCAAAACTCATGAAAGTAACTTTAAAAATACTACTGAGGCAGCTTAAAGATAGCAAAAACTAAGTGCAGAATGAAACTAAACACACTATGCATGAATAAATGAATGCTAACTAAAACTAAAATGCAAATATTAGGAAAGAAATTACTGCTAGAAACAAAATAAATCACAACTTGGGACCCCCCAGACTAAAGCGAAGCATACCTCTAATACGGTGGTCGAGGCGGGAAGTCTGCTAGTCTCGGCATATCTGGCTCCTGGGGGAACCTGGTGCTCAGCCGCTGAGGCCACATGTACATATGCTCAATCTGAGAGATGGTGGATGCAGCAGCTACTCTGTGCTCTTTATCCCTAGCCCACTGTGCCTACTAGGCACACATATTCTGCCTGACCTCCTGACGATAGGCAGCTTCTTCTTGGCGATGGGCAGCCTCCTCTTGAAAATAAACTCATGTCTCATCGTAGAACTCCTTGACCCACTTGAAGTGCTCCCGTAAGCTCTGAAACTTCGCCTGTGTGTCGACGCTCTGATCCTCCCATCGCTGCCTTTGTGTCTGCTGCTCGGCGTATATGTCGTCGAGGCACGATCAGAACTCTGAGAATTCATAGGCAGATGTACCTGCATCCTACTCAAGTGTTGAAGAAAAATGGTGGTGTGGGTGCAAGCTCTCATCGTGGACTAGGTGGGCTCAAAACGATTTTTTGCTTCTGTTGTTGCAATCGGCCTAAGTCATGATTAACCAGACTCGAGTTTGACTCGAGTAGTGTTTTGATATTTGACATTGATGTTTGACAAATGTTTTGGGGAGATTGTTGGTGCAATCCAGGTCATGATTGACCGGACTCGAGTTTGACTCGAGTGGGATTTTGATGTTTGACGATGGTTTGACCATTATCATGGGAGAAGTCCAAGTCTTGTGTACTTGGCATGGAAAGTCCAACATGGGTTGGCAAGGGAAGTCCAAGCATGGTTCTTCGTAAGGGAAAGTCCAAGCTTGAGTCTTGGCAATTGGAAAGTCCAAGGGTTGGCGGCGTAAAATCCAAGCGGAGTCTTGGCAGCATAAGCCCAATGTGCCTTGGCAGTATAGACCACATTAGCATGACAATAGCTGATGGAAGCACCTAAAGACTAGTGTATGGATGAATAAGTCATGGATGACTTGGAGGGATCTGATAGGCACGAGGCTGACGGAGGTGGTTAGAAGGCTTAGGTCTAGGCTAAGGGTGGTCTGACAAGTATGGGGGCACCATACTTGGGGTAAAATCTCATGTTTGAGGTGTATCAGTCGACTGGGACTATGTCAGTCGACTGATGGGAGTTGACTAGAGTTCGACTGCAGGAAATGGCCTAGCAATCGACTGCCAGAATTGGACAGTCGACTGATGACTTGAGCAGTCGACTGATCTGAAGATCAGTTGACTGTTGGTCGGGTATTCAGGGACAAAATGTTTCCGAGTCAACTATTAGGGTTTGACAGTCGAGTGATGACTCGAGTAGTCGACTAATGTGTATGATCAGTCAACTGATGGTCTATTCATTGGAACTTATCTAACGTGGCTCATGCTGTTGTGAGACAATGGCTACAAGAGCAGTCGACTGATGGTCTCGATCAGTCGATTGCTAGACAAAAATCTATCCGAGTTGCAAGTTTAAAAGGAGCACGATGGGAGGATTTTTAGCAGCGGTTACTAAGGCTATTTGGGGCAATTTGCTGGTGCATTTCAGGCTCTCCAAGTGCAGCTCAAGCAACCAAACAAGCAAGCAATCAAAATCTCTTTGTAAAGTGTTTTTCCTTTACTTGTAGTGTATTTCATACTCGTATTTGCTTGCATTTGTTGTATTACTTTGTGTAATCGATTGTACAAGGTTTCTCCACCTCCGACTTGTTGTCGAGAAGGAGTATTATTGATTAGTGGTTGCGTGTGCATCACTAGAGCTCATTTGAGCTCAATCCGTGGAGTAGGAACCATACGATTCCGAACCACGTTATATCTTGTTCATTGTGCTTGTGTTGATTATTTATATTTGTTGTTATTATTATTCCTCTGCACACTAATCGAATTGTAGCAAGCACGCGATCAAATTCTGATCAAACGACGAAACGCTATTCACCCCCCCCCCTCTAGTGGGCGCACAGGTCCTAACAAGTGGTATCAGAGCTTGGAGCTCTTCTATAGACTAACACCCAGGGAGCAAAAGCGCTAGAGGGAACAAGATGGAATTTGAAGTAAAATTAGGATGGGATATCAACACACCTCCACCATACGACCAAGAAGATTTTCCGGCATAGAGGGTGAGAATGGAGACATTTTTGATGATGGACATAGAGGAGTGGTTCATTATCATGGAAGGTTTTAAACCCCCTAGGGATAAGAAGGGAGATGTCTTGAAATTGAAAAAGGGACCCAAGAGCAACGTCAAAAGTTCAAGACCGAAGTTAAGGTAACAAAGCTTTTAGAAGATTTGATACCTAATGATATTTTGTCTAGACTAGGTGAATATCAAGATGCCAAGGAGCTTTGAAGCAAATTGGCAAAGTTCCATGAAGGCCCATCATCGGTCCAAGAAGAAGAGGAGTGCTCATCCTCTCAATCTCAAGAAGAAGCAAGCACATCTTCATCACAAGAGCTTGATGATTCGGAGGGTGATAGAGAATCAACATCCGGATTGAGAGAGGAGGAAGAAGTAAAAGAAGCCTCCACCTCTAGGATTGAGGGGGAGGAGACTAGGCCATCTTCAATACCGAAGCTGACTCAAGAGGAACCATCTACCTCCGGTCGAGAAGATGAAGAACAAGTTCCGACCACCATTGACCTAGGTAACTCAAGCACATCAATTCAAAATAAAAATCATATTATGTGTTTTGAGTGTAGGGAATATGGGCACTATAAGAGCAAGTGCCCTAAAAAAGTCAAGAAAAGTCAACCGGCACCAAAACCTCAAGAAAAGACCCAGGAATTCGGTGCCTCAACCATTAAGAGCAAGAAGCACGGAGTATGCTTCAAGTGCCAACAACCGGGGCATTATAGGAGTCAATGCCCTAGGAGGAAGAAGAAGGTTCAAGAAGGAGCATCAAATGTAGAGGGAGCCCCTAAGGCAAACCCTAAGGTACATTTAAATAATGCTCATTCTTTAAGTAATAAGAAAAAGCATGCTAGAAGTAATCTTTCTATGTTTCATGAAGAGCATGCTAAAAATAATAAATTTTATTGTTTAGGAGTGGAATATGTCAACCTTAGGAATAAGAAAAAATTTGGGACTGATGTCCCTAAAACAATTTTACCTAAGGCAAGTATTAGGAAAATTGAGAACCACCTAAGCATCAATCCTAAATGGACTAGACATATGCCTAGGAAGGGCAAAAATGACCAAAGAAACAATGGGCCCACCAAAATTGAAAATTTTGAAGTTGAAAATCAAGCCTTGAGGTCAAGGCTTAAGAGTTGGAGAAGACTCTTAGGATTATACAAAATCAAATGCAAGGGTCAAAGGATCAAAAATCTAGGTCTAAGAGTCAAAACCTAGGGTTTAGAAAGCAAGAACTATCCAAGGGCAAGCTTAAGCCCAAAAAGACCTATCACAATGTTCCATTCGATTATAGAACTCAAGTTAGGTCTAGAAAAACCAAGGTCAATAGGGAAGTCATCCCTAAGGTTGACTAAGGTAGATGCCTAGTGGCTAGGGTTTCATTGAAACCTAAAAAGACCACTAAGAAAGTTACTAGGGAGGCAATCCCTAAGGTTAACCTAGGCAAGACCACAATGACCAAGGCTACCAAGCCTAGGAGGGTCATTAGGAAGGTATCTAGGGAATTTATCCCTAAAGAATACCTAGTAAACCCAAGGAGCTCCAATAGGTATTGGGTTCCTAGGAGCTTGATCGATTCATGCTAAATGGGTTAGGTTGTGCCAACTTTAAATGGATAGGTAGTTAACCTAACCATGGTAAAGGTGGCACTTTAGATCATTTCCAAGGTTATGGGTATCTTGGAAATAAGTTTGATTTAATATCCTAAAGGATTTTAGGATGTGCCAATATCATTTAAGAAGCTTGATAATTTGATCAAATTGGCACAATTAGGTATAGGAGTCATGGTGTGCCATTATGGGTTTTGGCACACTTGGGGGATCAATGTATCAAGAAAATTGTCTTAAGGTTTAAAAATGACATTTGAGATTAACACTCAAACACTATATACCTTGATGTCACATACTTGTCATGCTTCATGTGTCTTGCCATATGATTGCATGGAAAGTATGTTTATGATGTATTGTATCTCACAAAGTATTTGATTCACCTTGATTGTGTATTTCAACACTTAGAAAGGGTGAGATGTTAGGAATTAAAACTCTTGGATGTTAATGCTTGTGAAAATGGAATAAAATACCAAAATATATTAATAAATATGCAAACACAGGCATAACACTAATATATTCGATATACATGCATAAACACATTAAAATGGAGCAAAATTAAGTAAAGAAATCAAAATTCGCTTAATTTCTGAACTGAAAATTAGATATCAGTCGACTGATAACATTGAAGCACGACATCATGAGTTCAACAGTTGAGTGTTGCTCTCAGCACTCGACTGATTGTTCATCAGTCGACTGACGATCCACAACAGTCGATCGATGTTACTGTTGCTCGGGGCAGATGAGACAACAATCGAGTGTCGGTCGAGGTCGAATCGTCGGCTACATCACCGATCGACAACCCATAATCGATTGATGATCGTAGCTCTAGAAAGTTTGGCGATCCAAGTGTTGGCTTCATGAACCGCTCACTGAACTATGATCAGTCGACTGATAAGGCATATCAGTCGACTGGCATCGCAATTTTATAAGGCTGAACCGCTAGGGTTCGACTTCTTCACGCCTTTCACCTGCATGCTTCTTCTCCGATCATTCCCAAAATCCTCCGACCGACCTTCTCGTGCCCACGCCGGCAAACTCAAGGCCTAGGTTTAAAATCTAACCTTATTCCTCATATTTTGATCCTTCTATCACACCAATAGTGCCATCTCAAGGCTTCCATTCTCCTCCACCGCGATTTAGGGTTCTAGCGAGACATTTTCCAATGTTCCTCCGGTGTCTTCTCCAGTGTCTTCTCCGGCGTTTCAGCTGCTCAGCTCGTCCATCTCAAGTGTCGACCCCAAATGGCACCAAAGTATACTTCATATATCCTAAACCCTATTTTTTTACTTATACCATAGTTTGATTTAACCGTGTTTTTGGTGTCATTACATTGCATTGCATTATTTTCAATATAATCATGTAGAAAACAACGTAGGAGTGAGTCTCATGAGGGTGGGTCACTCGCGTACCAACCGATGTTGATTAGGTATCTAGATGAGCGATTCTTTAGAACATACTGCGGAGATGTCATTCAGATTCTATGGTATTACCAATTGATGAAGGTCGTTCTTTGCACACATTCCATAAATGATGATCTTCTCAAAGAGTTTTACCTCAATTTGAGGAAAGTCGACGATAGCCTGAAGTACACCACTCGCGTTGCAAAACGTGACCTAGAGTTCACTCCTGTGATTTTGCAGGAGTTCTTGGAGTGTCGGGCATCCGATGACTCTTATGTCTTTTACCTTGCTTTTGAAGCCCCTCTTCCTGCTCCATTTGATCATATATCATTAGAGTCCATGCATGAGCACTTCTTTCTTGGTCCTCTTCCACTAGCTCAAAACCTATTTCCAATCAATGACTTATCTGCACCTGACAATGTTCTTTATAAAGTCATTGTTGGGTGTATTCTTCCAATAGTGACTCAGGGTCAGGCCAAGATTCGGCCTCCCTATCTTTTCCTTATGTATGCCATGCGTCACCTTTTAGACATAAACATTGCATTGAACATATTTCATTGCATTGTCCATTTTGTGACCCCTGTACAAGGAAGGTGCATATGCCTTTTGGACACATTATCACTGCATGGTTAGAGTCCATTGGCAACAACATATCCAGGGGATCACTGAGGCCTTTATCAGACGCATACGATCGTATCACGGTGCAGAACTTTACACTAGCTGGGATGCGGACTGGACCTGGACAGATGGAGTGGGTGCCTCAGCCTCAGCCCATGGAGCATGAGGAGCCAGCTATAGAGCCTATGGCAGAGCATGTGGGGCCAACTGCTGAGGAGGATGACCCTATGATAATAGATGCACTAGCAGAGGGTCTCTTAGAGCGGATTGCACATCTAGAGGCTAGTTTTGCGGAGTACGGGGGGGGGGGGGTTTGACTCGAAGTTGGAGGAGCTCAGACTGGAGTAGTCTTCCATTGGTCAGAAGCTGGGTCAGCAACTCAGCAGGGTCGAGCAGCGTCAGATCGACCAGGTCGAGATGGTGAGGTCCTGGACGCTGAAACAGCAACCTTTATCGCCTCCACCATCTGCAGGGGATTATCCTAGCTAGGCGCACATTTTGTATTTTGTTTTCATAGTGAGGTCAAGAGCATTTGGGACATCTATTTTGCTTGTAAAAACTCAATTTATGTTTGAATGAAGTATTTTGTTTGTGCAAAACCATGTGTCTTTGTATGGTTGTGTGTTTTGATTTATTTGTATAATTCATTTTGCCATGTCATGACATCATATCACCTTTTATCATATAAAATGGCATGCTATTGCTTAGGGTTGATTTCTATGTCATGTTCATATTTTAAAGTATATTCATATGCCATGACATCATGATCATTGGCCATGCTTATTTATGTTATCATTTATGTCATGATTGTTGGTGCAGTGGGCACCAAAGTCGAACCGGTATTTTGATTATGGCAAAAGGCTCAATAGTTAAGGGTATATTTGTTATCTTACGAGCTCAATTAAGTGTGCAGAAATGCTAAAGTTGAGCGGAAGGTCTGCGACACCCGGTGGGAACCGAGGTGGTCGGGCAACGCCAGAGGGACTTCGGAGGAAGGCGAGGTACTCGGGTGAAGACCGGAAGCGAGGCTACAAGGTAAGCTCGTGTGAAAGCGAAGCAAGGTCGTTAAGCGTAGATCCGACCCAATACCTCCAATGGAAGGTCTAGGTCGAGATCAGATGGTTAGAACCATCGTACTTTATATTTTATCCCAAAACCCTTTGACTACAATCCAATTGCTAGTCAAGTTCCAGCCTCGAGAAGAGCTCGAATTTCAAGGGGGTGAATTTGGACTTGACTCGTGTTTTGGTACAAAGGGTGATGTGGCATCAAGGTGGACATCCAAACCATCACCAAGCTTCCTTGTGGTGGACAGGTGAGTTGGCACAAGATGGTTGGCTCCCATGATGTGGCACAAGTTGAATGGCTCCAACAAGTTGGCGCCCAAGGAGGTTGGAGGTGGCACAAGGTGGTTGGATGAAACACCTCATCCTCAAGTTGGCGCCCAAGGAGGTTGGAGGTGGCACAAGGTGGTTGGATGAAACACCTCATCCTTGAGTTGGCGCACAAGGAGGTTGGAGGTGGCACAAGGTGGTTGGATGAAACACCTCATCCTTGAGTTGGCGCAAAGGATGTGGATGAACAAGTCTTGGGGGATAAGAACCTCACCTTGGACACTACCTATGTCTAAATTCATAGATCAATATCCATAAATAGACATGTTCAAGCCAAGCAAAAACAAGACATCAAGAGCTCTCAACACGCCGTCGTAACGCCGCTACTACTACTCACATTTGCTACGACGAAGTGCCGCCGACAACGAAAGCTACATCTTCTACTTATAAGAGTTGTCGGTATATTTATTTAAGTTCTACTTCTTTAAATTGTCTTTGTGCTTTAATCGTAACAAGGAAAGGGGGAGTGTCCCTTTGCCTTGATTTCTTTTTGTAATCGTTGCTCCTACCTCCAACGAGGAGGAGTGGTTTTAGTGAATTGCCCTCCGTACGTGATCAAGGATCACTAGGGCCGTGGATTAGCAATCGAAAGATTGTGAACCACGTAAAAATATCTTGTCTACTTTATATTTCCGCTGTGCACTCTCTACTTGCTTTTTACTTATTGCAAAAGTTTTTTAACGACATCGTATCGCTATTCACCCCCCCCCTCTAGCGACACTTTCGATCCAACAATGATCATTCATGCATTAATAAAATTGATTTAAGGAAAATGGCATGATTTAAAGTCCCATGTATAAGGGAATCAAATAGAGTTGTCTAGAAAATGCATGAAGCCATAATAACCCTAATTCCACATCTCACAATCACATTGACTTTTGTATGTGTTTTATACACCCTAGATACATGTGAGATGTTAGGAAAATAAGTTAAGTTCAATCATAAATATGGATCATGAGGAAAGCTTATGTGCAAGTCATGTACATCTAGCCAATAGTCCATGGTTCAAAATAGGTTTTCAAAATCATTTTAAAATTCTTTTAGAAAACCTTGGTGAAGTCTATCTTTTGATAGCAATCACCATTGAAGAAGTTGATACAAAGTAGATCAAAAACATTAAAGTTTTAATAGTTTTTGAACTTTGTATCAATCTCTTATTTTAATGGGTATTTTATTTTCAAACTATTTTTCACCCATTATATTCCATGTAAGTAATGTGTGTATAAAATTTCAAAAATTTTCGAAATACATATATTTACTTATGCATTTTCAAATTCCATTTCTGAAAACCTGATTTCTAAAAACCAGGGATCAGTCGACTGTTATAGTCCATCAGTCGACTGATGCTAATTTTAGTCGACTGTTATATGGAAGAGTCAACTGATAAGCTGATTTCGGGTAAACAAGGATGTTTAGCCCATGTTTCAGCTATGTTAGGCTACCCTAACTGCTCCTAACCCTAGGATATGCTTTAGAAAGCATTAGAAAGGGTGAAAGTCCATTGGATATGGATTAGGAGAGTTGTTTAGGGTGTGTATCAATTTAAGGTGAGTGAAAGTTCAATGTTGAACTTTTAAACTTATTTTTGATGGTTTAGAGTGCCTATAGGTTTAGGGACTTCCTAAGGACATTGTTGGTGCAATGGTCAAGAGGGAGCAAGCCTTTAGGGGGAGGTATCTATCATGGGATGATGGATGTGTTCTTCCTCATGAGGGGGAAGAATTGGGAATGTGAGATGCCCAATTTGGAAATTGGGAGAAGTAAGGATTTCCTCTCTTAAGTGATATGGGACTTTTTACTAGGAAGAGTGAAGACATCCTAGGTATTTTTGGACTAAGGAAGAGATTGTAAGATCTCATTGGGATATGAGACATTGACCTCCTTAGGGAGAACCTTTTTAATGCATATCAAAAAGGAGGAGAAAGTAAAATTACCAATTGAGGACAATTGGTAAAGAAATTTGAGTTAAAGTTTAGGCCTAACTCAAAGGTGTTTGGTTTATGTCAAACATCAAAAAGGAGAAGATTGTTGGTGCAATCAGCCCAAGTCACGATTGACCAGACTTGAGTTTGACTCGAGTAGTATTTTGATGTATGACATTAATGTTTGACAAATATTTTGGGGAGATTGTTGGTGCAATCGACCCAAGTCATGATTGATCGGACTCGAGTTTGACTCGAGTGAGATTTTGATGTTTGATGATGGTTTGACCATTGTCATGGGAGAAGTCCAAGTCTTGTGTACTTGGCATCGAAAGTCCAACATGGGTTGACAAGGGAAGTCCAAGCATGGGTCTTGGCAAGGGAAAGTCCAAGCTTGAGTCTTGGCAATTGGAAAGTCCAAGGGTTAGCGGCGTAAAGTCCAAGAGGAGTCTTGGAAGCGTAAGCCCAATGTACAATGACGGTGTAGACCACATTAGCATGACAATAGCTAATGGAAGCACCTGAAGGTTATGTAGGAGATCGATGTTTGGCCGGCTAGAGGGGGTGAATAGCCCTCTTTCGTCGTATGGTGGAATTCGTTCGTTCTTGCGTGCTTGTCTACAATTATCGTTAATATACGCAGCGGAATAATAATAATAATGATAACAACAATGCAATCACACAACAAAACACAAGATATACGAGGTTCGGAACCGAATGGTTCCTACTCCACGGGCGAGCTCACCAAGCTCTAGTTATGCGCACGACACTAACTAACACTCCTTCTCGACAACACGTTAGAGGTGGAGAAACCTCTCACAAGCAATTACACTAAGTAATATAAAATACAAGCAATACAAAGACAAATACGAAATACATGTAAAGAACACTTTACAACGCTTGCTTTGAACCCTTTGCTTGTTGCTTGCTTTAGATGGCTCTTGAAGGTCTGGAATGCAACAGCAATTCCCCTCCAATAGCTTCACAAAAGTCTTGGCAAAATCCTCCCTCTTGAGCTCCATTTATAACCTGCATCAAGCTGATTTCGCGCCCATCAGTCGACTAATCGTTACCATCAGTCGACTGGTCCTGTAGTTGTTGTATCACAACGGCCAGATCCACATTGGTCAAGTTCCAACGGATTGATGATACCCATCGATCATAACACTCATCGATCAAGTCTTTGGCGTGAGCACTCGATCGAAACCATTCTGTGGTTGAAAACACCGATCGTCGATCGTGATCTCCCTCATCGATGGATGATGGTGTCAGTCATTGCCATCCCTCGGTCCGTGATCGACCATGTTCAGTCGAACACCACTCGAACCCTAGTCGACTTAGAGCAGTCGACTGGAACCTATGTCAGTCAACTGATGTCAGGTAAAACCTCAAACCCAAGTTGTTTGAGCATCCGACACTCAGTCTTAGCCACTTGGCCAAGTCCACCTCATCCCTCATGGAGTTCCCTACCGAAGCTCTCTTCCCTCGGCCTACGTCCCTCGGATGCGCCAAGCTCACGTCTTCGCAACGCCATCCTTCGCGTCTCTTGCCCTCGAAGTATGCTTCCCCTTTGGGCCTCACTCCATTCACTCCCCGTCCGAGGTTCCCTCAGATGCACCAAGCGCACAGCTTCACAATGACATCCTTCACTGACTCAAGGACCCCGAGCCTAGTGAACTTGCCAAGTTCTCAAGACTTTCCGAATGCACCAAGCGTATGGCATCACAATGAATTTCTCACCAAGCACCAAGCGCACAGCTTTACAATGCTTTGGACTTTCCCACACCAAGGCCCATTCTTGGATTTTCCATGCCAACTCTATGTTGGACTTTCCTATGACAATCCCATGTCATAAGTTTTGTCTATCATCAAAATACTGCTCGAGTCAAACTCGAGTCAACCTGGATTGATTGCACTAACAATCTCTCCCTTTTTGATGATTGACAAAACTACCGTCTCAAGTCTACCAATTCTCCCATATTGACAATTCTCACATCCCAATGAGAATTCAAACGAACCCTAATTAGTAACTTGGTAACTTCTCCCCCTTTTTGACATTACATCAAAAAGGTCCTCAAGGGTGTCAATGTCTCATATCCCAATGAGATCATACAATCTTCCCCTTGGCATGCCCTCAATCTTTCTTGTGATAATCTCATATCACTTAAGAGAGGCGCAATCCCTCAATTTTTCTCTCATGAGGAAAAATACACATCCATCTTCCCATGATGGATACCTCCCCTTAGAGGCTTGTGTTGGGTTTCCGGCACCGCGGCGTGTGTGTGTTCGATCATGTTTCGTAAACATGAGCACAGCGGAAGCAATTAAAAATAATAAATCTATATTTATTACAACACACACAACACACGCATGCATATTACAACAAGTGTAGACATAACCGTAAATTAAAATTTGCAATAAAAGAAATTATCTACGTTATACCTTTCGTATGACGTGTAGCGGGAACGGCATCAACCGGAACGATCCTCGTAAGAATCGTCTCTATCCGTATCCACGCCAAGCTCCTCGGGATGACTTCGCTAAGTCATGAGCTTCGTCTTCGTACGGGTTACTAGCCTCGTGTTGAAGATGACGTGATCGAGAGATGATCACGATCCGAATCCAAATTCGGATCCTAAAACGAGTTCTCAAAACTCGCTTCTCCGGAGAGGTATTCGTCAACCAATTGACGAATCCTTCGTCCTCCACCTCAGAGGATTACCGGAGATCAAATCCCCGGTAAGTTAGGCGCTATCGTAGCACTAACCGTCGTCCAAACGACGCTCCGACAACAATGAAACAAGCTGTCCAGAAAAACTGGACAGCTTTTGGTGGAGGAATAGAGGCCGGCCAAGGAGAGATGGAAGCTCACCTTATCACCGAACCTAGAGGAGATCACCGGAGGGTCGCCGGAGGTTCACCGGCTGAAGCTTGGTCGCCGGCAACAAGTTGGACGGCGGCACAAAAGCTGGGCGGCGGCACTTTAGGGTTGGGCGCCGAAAACTCCAAGGAGGTGGGCGGCCAAAACTTGATTAGTTTTTAGGGTTAGGGTTTAAGCTCTATTTTATAGAGAACTAATTCTCTTAATGGTTAATGGATCATATCCATAAAGCCCGTTAACCCGCTCCATTAAGATAAGTTAAAATAAACCAAACCATGATGGTTTATTTTAAGTTAAAACCAACCGAACCAACTTTTGGTTCATTCGTTTAAAATAAACCAAACCCTTTGGTTTATTCTCCTCCATTGGATTAGAACCAAACCATTTTGGTCCATCCATTATGTCTTCATAAGACACGGCCCATCCACGCTTCCATTGCATGAAACAATTTCATGCTCGCTTTATGTTTGGTCCAACCAAACATAGTTTCTCTCGGTCTGAGAATCCCATTCTCAAGCTCGTTTTAAATCCTTTGGATTACACTCGTTGTGCGTGTGACCAAATAGGTTCTCGGTTTATGTTGGCCATCTATAATTAACCATTAATTATAGAACGATCATGAGTGGCACCTAGTAGTACATCATGATCCCCAATTAACCGAAAAGATCAACGATTGATCCAGAACTATTTCTGAAACCCTTCAGTAGCTCGAATGAATCGTGCCCCATTCCCTTCACTCATCTTATACCCACTTGGTTCAGGACATGGTCTATTGTGTCAGTCCCCACTAGGCTGACTACGTCACACCTAGCCCAAGTATCATTTCCTCATCCTACGGATTCTAGTTACTCCACATGTATCGAAGAGTACCTTACTCTAAACATGTAATGCTTTGGCCAAAGACTTTAGTAACAATCCGACGAGAGGCCATGAGTATACATCTCCTCGCAAGGAGTGGTGAATCCTTTATAGGCTATTCAAACACCTTCAATCATTTCGACTTATACCCAATCATCCCGGGTCCACATCTCCTCGGAGATGTTTGCTTAAGATGTCAAAGCATAAGTCTCCATGATCAAGATGACTTGAATACCGCAAGTCAAAGGAACATCGCACTTAAGCCACGGTAAGAACTTCATTGATATATCTATATATGCAGAGAACCATATGAAGTCTTATGGCTGGTCACTCCAATGAACTAGTTACCATAACTAGCATCCACGATCAACTCCGGACATCACTATGTCTCCAGCCAGTGAGAATCAGCTGCTTGGATACACCAAGGAGTATACCTCGTGCTAGTCTCGACAGAATTGATGGTGTCCAAATCCATCAATTCATCGACTAGGGATAATTCCGATACATCACAATTACACATGTAGAGATACTCACTAGTTGTGATCCAATCACAAATTCTCTCATCTTGTGAATCGTATCGTGGACATTCGATAAAATGAGTTTAAGATCCAATCAAATACATTAAACATGTATACTCAAATAGTGAATCTTCATTTATCATATAAATGGTTCATACATAAGGCGATTGCCTTAGGACATCTCTCATATATTACTAACAGCTTGCTCCCCCTTGACCATTGCACCAACAATGTCTTTGGAAAGCCCCTAAGCCAATAGGAACACAAAACCATCAAAATTAAGGCAAAGTTCAACAATGAACTCTCATCCACCTTAAAATTGATACTCTCCCTAAACACTTCTCCTAATCCATATCCAATGGATTTCCACCCTTTCTAATGCTCTCCCAAGCATGTCCTAGGGTTAGGAGTGGTTAGGGGACCAAAACATAGCTGAACATGGGCCTAACACCAAAGTTTACCCTAAATCAATTGATGTCGATCATTGAGTCGGATACGATCGACTCCTTCCCACATCACGATTGGCCTCCTGGCGGTCGACTAATAATCTGAATTTAAGTCAATTCAGAAATGAATTTCTGAAATTCGTAAGTAAATATACATACGTTGATAAATCATGAAATTTTGTATATATATTACTTATTATAATCATTATGGATTAAAAATATTAGAAAATTATTTTACCCACTAATTTTCGAGATTGATACAAAGTTCAAAAAATTTGAAAAGTTTCAATATTGAGCCCTCTTTGTATCATCCCATTCAATGGTGATAGCTATCAAAAGATAGACTTCACCAAGGTTTTTCAAAATGTTTTCAAAATGTTTTTAAAACCTTTAATTCCTTTTTCCTAAACATCTCACTTGTATCTAAATGTGCAAAACACATTCAAGTCAAATATTCTAGTGAGATTTGGGTTTTTGTTCTTTAATGGTTTCATGCATACTCTAAGGCACCTCTACTTGATTCCCTTATACATGCGACTTCAAGTCATGCCAATGGTCCTTAAATCAATTTTATTTTATGCATGATATGATTATGGCATATATATGATATAACTAAGCATGTGCCAAAATCATGATGCATGGCATGTGAATGAAATTTTAGAATACATGACATATAAAAGTAAGTCTAAACATGATCATGATATTTTTAGAGATAAAAATGAAAATGATGTCATGACATGGCAAGGCAAACAAAGTATGGCAAGTAAAATATACTAAGGTATAAAATACCTAAGTGTTAAATCCAAATTGTCATTTCTAGGAATTCATTCTATTTTGCCTTAATACCATTATCTCCCAAGTGTGCCATAAAACCCAAAATGGCACACCAATACCTCTAAGATCTATTTGTGCCAATTTAATTATTTTTCAACTTCTCAAAGCATATTGGCACATCCTAAAGTGTCAACTCACCATGGCTAGGTTAACTACCCATCCATTTAGGGTTGACACACCCTAACCCATCTAGCGTGAATCGATCACGCTTCTAGGAACCCAATACATATTGGAGCTCCTTGGGTTAACAAGGTATTCACTAGGGATAACTTCCCTAGATACCTTTCTAATGACCCTTTTTGGTTTTGACACCTTAGTCTTTTGGGTCTTTCCTAAGTCAAACCTAGGGGTAACTCCCCCTTTGACCCTCTTAGTGGCTTTCTTGGTTTTTCTTAAGTCCTTAGCCACTAAGCAAACACCATGGCTAGTCTTAGGGATAGCTTCCCTATTAGTCTTGGTTTTTCTAGACCTAGAAATTTTTCCATAATTAAATGGGACATTATGGTAGGACATAGGTTTGTGACCCAAACCTTTCTTGCCTTTGGACATTTCTTGTTTCCTAGGTCTTGACTTTTGGGCATTTGAGCCTTGAATAGAATTTTCTATAATCCTAAGGGTCTTTTCCATTCTTTCAAGTGTTTACCTCAAGACTTGGTTTTCTAATTCTAATTTTCCCAATTTTTATTTTTCATTTATCTTTTGGGAAGACCTCTTGTTCTTAGGAATGTGCCTAGATTTCTTGGGGTTAACACCCAAATTTTCTTCTATTCTCCTAATTGATTCCCTAGGTAAGATAGTTCTAGCGTTATTGGTCCTAGGTTTATCCTTAGATAAATTTACATGCTTAGCACCTAAACAATAAACCTTATTATTTCTACTAGCATGCTTTTCGTTAATAATTGCAAGAGAACTAAAATAGTTTTTAGCATGCTTCTTAGTTCTAGAAATTAAAGGTGCATTAACTAAATTTACCTTAGGGTTAGCTTGGGAAGATCCCCCTACATGAGATACACCTTCTTTCCCTTTCTTCCTCCCCCTAGGGCATTAGCTTCGGTAGTGTCCCCGTTGGTTGCATTTGAAGCACACAATGTGCTCTTTGCTTCTAGTTGTGGGGACTCCAGCATCCTTTGACTTTTGGTTGCCTTTTGGTGTCGATGCCTTTTCCTTAGCCAATTTTGGGCATTTACTCTTGTAATGCCCTTTCTCCCTACACTCAAAGCATATTATATGATCTTTATTTAAAATCACAACACTTGAGTTACCTAGGGAGGTGGTGGAAGCCTCTTGATCACATCTTCCGGAGGTAGATGCTTCGTTTTGACTTGGCTCCGGAATGGAGACCCTTTCCTCCCCCTCAATGCTAGAGATGGAGGTTTCCACTAAGTCATCAACATCTTCAAATGTGGTGGGTGCTTCTTCCTCGACAATCTCCTCTACTTGTGCCGGTTGGGAATTTTCTTGGAATTTCATTACTTTATCCCATAATTCCTTTGCATCCCTAAAATTACCCAACCTAGACCAAATATTGTTAGGAATCAAATCACTAAGTAATTCGATTACCTTGAGATTTGTCTCGAAGTCCTTGATTTGGTCTTGGGTCCACCTTGACTTCTCAATTTGCCTATTTCTTTCATCCCTAGGCAATTCGAAACCATTTTCTAAGATTAGCATGAAATCAAAATCGGTTTCTAGATATACCTCCATTTTTCTTCTCCACCATTGAAAATCTCCTTCAAATTTTGGTGGTTGGAGTTTGTAGTCAGCCATCTTGTAGTGCTTGTGTCGGCGGTTAGTTCTTGACAAGCGCCTTGGCTCTGATACCACTTGTAGGAGATCAATGTTTGGCCGGCTAGAGGGGGGTGAATAGCCCTCTTTCGTCGTATGGCAGAATTCATTCGTTCTTGCGTGCTTGTCTACAATTGTCGTTAATATACGCAGCGGAATAACAATAATAATGATAACAACAATGCAATCACACAACAAAACACAAGATATACGTGGTTCGGAACCGAATGGTTCCTACTCCACGGGCGAGCTCACCGAGCTCTAGTTATGTGCACGACACTAACTAACACTCCATCTCGATAACACGTCGGAGGTGGAGAAAACTCTCACAAGCAATTACACTAAGTAATATGAAATACAAGCAATACAAAGACAAATACGAAATACACGTAAAGAACACTTTACAATACTTGCTTTGAACCCTTTGCTTGTTGCTTGCTTTAGATGGCTCTTGAAGGTTTGGAATGCAGCAGCAATTCCCCTCTAATAGCTTCACAAAAGTCTTGGCGAAATCCTCCCTCTTGAGCTCCATTTATAACCTGCATCAAGCTGATTTCGCACCCATAGGTCGACTGATCGTGACCATCAGTCGATTGGTTATATAGTCGTTGTCTCATAATGACCAGATCCACGTTGGTCAAGTTCCAATGGATCACACATCAGTCGACTGATGATACCCATCAGTCGAGTGCTGGCAAAAGCACTCAACTGGAAACCATTCTATGGCTGAAAACACCCCGATCAGTCGACTGATCTCCCTCATCAGTCGACCGATGGTGTCAATAGTCGACTACCATCCCTCGGTAGTCGACTGATCAGCCAGACCATGTTCAGTCGAACACCAGTCGAACCCTAGTCGACTTAGAGCAGTCGACTGGCACCTATGCTAGTCGACTGATGTCGGGTAAAACCTCAAACCCAAGTTGTTTGAACATCCGACACTCAGTCTTAGCCACTTGGCCAAGTCCACCTCATCCCTCATGGAGCTCCCCACCGAAGATCTCTTCCCTTGGCCTACGCCCCTCGGATGCACAAAGCGCATGGCTTCGCAATGCCATCTTTCGCGTCTCTTGCCCTCGAAGTATGCTTCCCCTTTGGGCCTCACTCCATTCGCTCCCCGTCTGGTGGTCCCTCGGATGCACCAAGCACACGACTTCACAATGTCATCCTTCACCGACTCAAGGATCCTGAGCCTAGTGAACTTGCCATATTCTCAAGACTTCCCAAATGCACCAAGCGCACGCCTTCGCAATGCATTTCTCAACAAGCACCAAGCGCATGGCTTCGCAATGCTTTGAACTTTCCCATACCAAACCCCATGCTTGGATTTTCCATGCCAACTCTATGTTGGACTTTCCTATGACAATCCCATGTCATAAGTTTTTTCTATCATCAAAATACTGCTCGAGTCAAACTCGAGTCAACATGGGTCGATTGTACCAACAGGTTAGCGTATGGATGAACAAGTCATGGATGACTTGGAGGGATCCGATAGGCGTGAGGCTAACGTAGGTGGCTAGATGGCTTACTTTAGGCTAAGGATGGTCTGACAAGTATGGGGGCACCATACTTGGAGTAAAACCTCATGTTTGAGGTGTATCAGTCGACTGGGACTATGATAAATCGATTGATGGGAGTTGACTAGAGTTCGACTGCAGGAAATGGCCTAGCAGTCGACTTCCATAATTGGGCAGTCAATTGATGGGTATGATCAGTCGATTAATGGTTTATCCATTGGAACTTATCCAACGTGACTCATGCCGGTGTGAGACAACGGCTACATGAGCAGTCAACTAATGGTCTCGATCAGTCGATTGCTAAGCAAAAATTAGCCCGAGTTGCAGGTTTAAAAAGAGCACGAAGGGAGGATTTTTGGCAGTGATTACTAGGTCTATTTGGGGCAATTTGCTAGTGCATTTCAGACTCTCCAAGTGAAGCTCAAGCAATCAATCAAAAGCTCTTTATAAAGTGTTTTTCCTTTACTTGTAGTGTATTTCATACTTGTATTTGCTTGCATTTGTTGTATTACTTTGTGTAATCGATTGTACGAGGTTTCACCACCTCTGACTTGTTGTTGAGAAGGAGTATTATTGATTAGTGGTTGCATATGCATCACTAGAACTCATTTGAGCTCAATCCGTGGAGTAGGAACCATACGGTTCCGAACCATGTTATATCTTGTGCATTGTGCTTGTGTTAGTTATTTGTATTTGTTGTTATTATTATTCCGCTGTGCACTAACCGAATTGTAGCAAGCATGCGATCAAATTCTTATCAGATGACGAAACTCTATTCATCCCCCCTCTAGCAGGCGCATAGGTTCTAACAGCTTCTTCCTAGAAAGTTCTTTCTAATCCTAAACTATTTGCAAAAACATAAGTGACCATAAATCAACATCTAAATTATACACATGAATGCAAAAAGATTAAAAACATATAAAATTAAACTTGGGTTGCCTCCCAAGAAGCCCTTTGTTTAAGGTCTTTTAGCTCGACCACACTCCATTATCTCAACTTGGCTCCGGAGGTTCTCTAAACCTCCATCCATCTGTCTCTGTGTTGTCTTCTGGTGGGATGGGATTTACCCTACTAAAAGTGTACCCGTCTAAGAAGGGAGCTCTACACTCTGACAGGTTGAAAATGATGATCTCCCTGTCTACTTCCAAGGAGATCTTGTGCGCCTTTACGTCTATACATGCTCCTGCAGTCACCAGAAAGGGTCTTCCCAAGATGATGGGATTCTGGGGGTTTGGTCCTGTGTCAAGTATAATAAAGTCCGTATGTATCACGAAATTCTCAATGACCACATGCGCATATGCTAGCATGCCGACGGGTTCCTTAACTGAGTCGTCCCCTATACGAATACCAAGGCCCGCTGGTTTGTTTCCACTCAGTCCCATCTCTAGGTAGAATGCGTAGGGCATCACGCTAACTGATGACCCTAAATCGCACAGTGCTTCATCGAAGCTCTCACCATAAATCGAGCAAGGTATAACAAATTCTCCAGGTTCCTCTAGCTTGGGTGGGACTTTATCTTCAATTTCAGCCTGATTTGGTAACGTTGATATCATGGTTGCACACCCCTTGGTGGATCTATTCTTATGACCTAATCTTTCGCTATATATTCCCTCTTCCTTGACCTGACTTGACTCGGGTAATGATGGAGAGCTATCCATGGTTTGCGCTACGATTTGGGCTATTTGGGCCATTTGTATTTCCAACATCCTCGTGTGACTTCTAAGACCGTCAATAGTAACCTTCAAATCCTTAAGTGACTCTTCTAATTTTTTATGTTGGAATTGAAATTCTTCATTGGCCTTCGTTTGGGTAGCAATGAAGTCTTCCATAATTAGTTTTAGCCTAGACTTCTGTGGTTGCTGCTGCCCATTGCCCTGTTGCTACCCATATCCTCCGGACAGTTGGAAATTCCTTGAGTTATTTCGATAGGAAAAATTCAGGTGGTTCCTTCATCCAGGATTGTAAGTGCTGGAATATGGGTTGTTGGGCCTTTGATTGTGGTCCCCAACCGCATCAACCTGCTCGATCTGCTCCTCTAATCTGCCCTGCCCTCTATAAGAGTCCTCTTTATATGCTGATGCTCCCTCTCCAAAGGTATGGGTCGCACATGCAGAAATAGGATTTAGAGAGTCGAACCGTCTGCTAATTGCATCCATCCTCACCGCTAGGTGGTCTACAGAGTTGACAACATATCATCCCACTGTAGGAGTTGGGTGACTACGCTCGAAAGCCCATTGATGGTGGTTCTGGGCCACCTCTTCAATCAGCTCCTCCGCTTCCTCAATAGTCTTGTTCATCAGCACTCCTCCTGTGGCAGAATCGAGGGACACCTTTGCAACGTACGTGATCCCATTATAGAAGATGTGGATCACCAACCACCTTTCCAATCCATGATGGGGGCATTGGTAGAGTAGCTCCTTGTAGCGATCTCAGGCTTCAAATAAAGACTCCCCTTCTTTCTGACGGAAGCTCGTGATGAGATGGCGCATGTGAGCAGTCTTGCTTGGTGGAAAAAATTTGTCCAAAAATCGCTGCTCACACTGCTCCCATGTAGTAATGCTTCCCGATGGCAAGGAGTGAAGTCATGCCTTAGCCTTATCCCGCAATGAGAAAGGGAATAGACTTAGGCGGATCGCGTCGGTAGGTACTCCATTGATCTTCATTTTCAAGAAAATTTCCAAAAATGTCTCCAAGTACCGATTCGGGTCTTCAGTTGTAGCTCCCCCGAATTGACTTTGTTGGACCATGTGTATAAGAGCAGGTTTCAATTCAAAATTATTAGCTGTACTGGATGGTCTAGCTATACTCGGCCTAAATCCTCTGGCACTAGAGGATGCATAATCCTACAAAGGTCGGCTACCTATGTTAACCATGGATGCATCTTGGTCCTCCATCCTCTTCGGTTCAACTCTCCTGCGATGGTAGGTTCGCTCGATTTCTAGATCTATTGGAATCAAGCCTCCCGATCCTAAATGTCTATGCATACGAAAAACCGAGCCACAAAATTAGGAGTCTACCTAATGTTTAAAAAATAGAAAATAGCCTAAACTAATACTAAATCAAATGTAGAAAATTTAAACTAAAGGTTAATGCAATGTAATTACTGACATAAATCTAAACTTACTCTAGATATTAAAAATCTAAAACTGAAGTAAATCAAATAAAAGTGAAAAATAAAGCGAGTAAATAAATCTACCCTAAGTCCGATCTAATTTTCCACCTCTTGATTCGATATCAAATCAATCAATCCCCGACAATGGTGCAAAAAACTTGATGCACGCGAATGCGACCTCAAATCTCGTAATGGAAACTGGCGAGGACTTGAAGCGTGCGCTTGCGCTCAACGCCCACAAGTACACGGGTGTCGTCAAGTAATAAAGAATATCGATCCCACAGGAACTGAGATTTTGAGTATCAGTTTGTCCAGTGGACGTGTTGTTGTTCGGATTGGGAATCCTAGGGTTCACGAATGAAAGGTTGACGTTGGACTTAACTCAAGTACGGTGTCACACAGAGGAAGAGAAGGTTTGCTATGAGTCTTTGAATGGGATTCTAGGACTTCGATTTCACCTCTGTGTCATAGAACATGCTATCAATTGAATGTCATCTAGATTTCTAATTACGGTTTTGTGGAAGGTACATCATACACTTCCCCGATGAGCTTTCGCATCTATCGGGAACTACCTCTACCATACCAGGTTGACCCCTGGCTTTAGGAAAGAATAGGTGGTACGAGTATGCCGAATCAATCACTGTGATGAATCGGAACATGTCTCATTTCCAACTCTATCACACCCTTCTATCTGCGGTTACCGGAGAGAGGTCAACCCCTAGGATCCTCCTTAGTTCTCCTAATTCTTTGATACGAGGGTTGTCACCCCTCGTATCGGCTACACACAGTAGATAGAAAGCCAAAACGAATAACTATCGATCTAAACAAACATCAATTGCAAATATGAATTCAAGAACAGAAATATATTTGAAATAGCAAGTTCTATGCACACAAACTACTCCCTAATCCTAGAATCGGAGAATCTACTCCAAGAATATGAGAAGAGAAATACAAAGCATAATCAAATTCATAGAGACAATGTAAATTGTGAAAGGAACGTGAATTACAATGCACTATTGCTCTTCTCTCTAGCGTTGAAGTGCATAACTTGATCCTCGAGCGGCTTCCTTCCTTCCCTTTGTGAGTTCCAAGTGCTTCTCAGGGCACCAGTGTGTCGTCCCGGTCATCGTGGCCTCCTCCTTGGGATTGGGCATAGCTTTCTTTATATAGACATGAGGCTGGCTTTCTTCAAAACTCGGAAACAACCCTAGTTGCATCAAAATGACTTGTTGCCACACGGCTGTGTGTTTCCATATGGCCAAGGCGTGTGTGGCCCTGTGGTGGACGATCTCGAGCCTCAAACATGACCGTGTGTAGCCACATGCCTTGGCAATACCCCCTTTTGTGTCCAACTACAACATTCCCTTCTTTCGCTCTGAAAGTGCACCATTTCCCCCAAAAAATGCTATACTGCACACAAAATTACAAAGAGCAGATTTCCGAACCAGAAAATAGAAAATACATGCAAAACAAAGTGAAATATGCAAGAATCAAATATAAAATGTAATGAGATGTGAGCAAAAACTACTACTAAAATCCTATATATTTTTCTCACATCAATTGATAGCGTGTTCTGCGACATACAAGCGAAATCGAAATCCTAGAATTCCATCAAAAAACTCATAGCAACCCTTCTCTTCCTCCGTGTCACCCCTCGTATCAGCTACGCACAGTAGATAGAAAGCCAAAACAAATAACTATCGATCTAAACAAACATCAATTGTAAATATGTATTCAAGAATAGAAATATATTTGAAATAGCAAGTTCTACGCACACAAACTACTCCCTAATCCTAGAATCGGATAATCTACTCCATGAATACGAGAAGGGAAATACAAAGCATAATCGAATTCATAGAGACAATGTAAATTGCACAAGGAACGTGAATTACAATGCACTGTGGCTCTTCTTTCTAGCGTTGAAGTGCATAACTTGATCCTCGAGCGGCTTCCTTCCTCCCCGTTGTGAGTTCCCAGTGCTTCTCAGGGCACCGGTGTGCCGTCCCGGCTATCGTGGCCTCCCCCTTGGGTTTGGATGTAGCTTTCTTTATATAGACATGAGGTTGGCTTTCCGCAAAATTCGAAAAAAAAAACCCTAGTCATGTCAAAATGACTTGCCGTCGTTCCACACAGTCAGGTCGTGTGTGGTGTTGTGGTGGTCGATCTAGAGCTTCGGACACGGCCGTGTGTAGCCACATGCCCTGGTCATGCCCCCTTCTGTGTCCAACTTCCAAATGCCCTTCTTTCGCTCACAAAAGTAAAAAGAGCAGATCTCTGAACCATAAAATAAGAAATGCATGCAAAACAAAGTGAAATATGCATGAAAGAAGTCTAAAATGCAATGGGATGTGAGCGAAAACTACTCCCAAATGTTTTGCTCACATCAATCCCCCTAGACTTAAATCTTTGCTTGTCCTCAAGCAAACCTCAGTGCCATGAAATTTTAAAAATCAATTGTTTCATGCTTAGCATGTTAACTAGATTTATCAAGTGGTATTTTCAATCAAAGCAAAATAGATATGTTCAAGAAATTCACTAAGTTAGCTCCTCGTGCACGTTCTAAGTGAATCTTCTTAGGGGATACTCGTTCCATGGTAAGTTAAGTCATCATTCTATAGCTTTCCTAAGGTCTCCGGCTCTTAGGCACTTACCTGCCAAAAGCGAGGGGCGTTCCCTAGATCTAGCACAAAGTCTCAAAGGCGTGCTCAGTATTGAGAGAAATTGGTAGGTGTTTCCCCAATAACCTAACTCAATATCAAAGGGGCACCTAACCATTTCAACCCACGACAACTATTTTTATATCCCTCATAATCTTTTTCAAATTTACTTTCTCTTTTTTTTCTCTCACAGGGACTGAGATTTTGAGTATCGGTTTGTCCAGTGGACGTGTTGTTGTTCGGATTGGGAATCCTAAGGTTCATGAATGAGAGGTTGATGGTGGACTTAACTCAAGTACGGTGTCACACGGAGGAAGAGAAGGTTTGCTACGAGTCTTTGAATGGGATTCTAGGACTTCAGTTTCGCCTGTGTGTCGTAGAACACGCTGTCAATTGAATTTTGTCTATATTTCTAACTACGATTTTATAGAAGGGGCATCATACACTTCCATGATGAGATTTCGCTTCTATCGAGAACTACCTCTACCATACCAGGTCGACCCCTAGCTTTAGGACGGGATAGGCAGTACGAGGATGCCAAATCAATCCCTGTGACAAATCGGAACGTGTCTCGTTTCCAACTCTAACACACCCTTCTATCCGCGGTTACCGAAGAGAGGTCAAGCCCTAGGTTCCTCCTTAGTTCCCCTAAATCTTTGATACAAGGGTTTTCACCCCTCGTATCGACTACGCACAATAGATAGAAAGTGAAAATGAATAACTATTGATCTAAACAAACATCAATTGCAAATATGAATTCAAGAACAGAAATATATTTTAAATAGCAAGTTCTACGCACACAAACTACTCCCTAATCCTAGAATCGAAGAATCTACTCCATGAATACGAGAAGAGAAATACAAAGCATAATCGAATTCATAGAGACAATGTAAATTGCGCAAGGAATGTGAATTACAATGCACTGTGGATCTTCTCTCTGGCGTTGAAGTGCAAAACTTGATCCTCGAGCGACTTCCTTCCTCCCCTTTACGAGTTCCCGATGCTTCTCAGGGCACTGGTGTGTCATCCTGGCCATCGTGGCCTCCCCCTTGGGTTTGGGCGTATCTTTCTTTATATAGACATGAGGCTGGCTTTCCGTAAAATCTAGAAAAAAACCCTAGTCGCATCAAAATGACTTGACACTACACAACCGTTTGTTTCCACATGGCCAGGCTGTTGGTGCAGGGGCACCAGATAATCGAACCTGTGTTTTGATTATGGCAAAGACACAAAGTTAAGTTTACATCATTATCTCACGAGCTAAATCGAGTGTGTAGAAAAGTACTAAAGCTGGAGCTGAAGGCTAGCGACACCCGGAGGAAGTCGCGATGGTCGGGCGACACTCGAGTAACTTCGGAGGGAGCCGAAGGAATCGAGTGGAAGGCCAGAAGCGAGAGCTACAAAGTAAGTATCGAGGTAAGCTCATATGAGTGAGAGATGGTAAAGTCGTTTCCTCTATACGGGGATGACCGTAGGCGGCGATCTGACTAAGACTTCTTGTGGAAGGTCTGGGTTGAGATCGAACGGTTAGAAACCGTTGCATTTACCATTTTTTATGCTAACCTCTTACTGTAGGGAAGTGGCTAGGCTGGCAGTCGACTGTTGTACATTGGGCAATCGACTGATGCTCATCAGTCGACTGATGGGAGGCATCAGTCGATTGATGGCGACGAATCAGCCTTTGCACTAGGTCAAAATAGATAAGGTTTGACGCAGCCACTTCGCGATAAAATTTGGTACAACTTCGTGATCTGTTCCAAAAGATGAGGAGACATATTCAGAGACCAAACTCTATAAAAGTAGGGGAGGATTCCAACTCCAAAGATCATCAAGATTATTCGCAAGTGCTCCTACAACGCTAAAGCTCCAACACCGTCATAACGCCGACGCGACGCCAAACTTTCACCTTCTTCGTCGGCAGCAGCAACAAGTAACATATTTTGTTATTGTATTCTTTGTTTTTATTCGTAACGAGGTGAGGTAGGCTTGTTGCCTCATCCTCGTACTTTCAGTTTTGTGATCGTTATCTCTGTAGGGGATCGATCGGCCGGCTAGAGGGGGGTGAATAGCCCTCTTTCGTTGGATGGTGGAATTTTCTCGTCTACAAAATTGTTAGCGCAAGCGGAATACTAATAAAGACAAGCAAATAAACAAAGAAGAATACAAACAATGCTAACACCGAAATATAACATGGTTCACGGCTACGCCGCTAATCCACGGTCCCCAATTCCTCCTCGGTGAATCACTCCGCAACCAAATCACTATCGGTCTCTCCTTTGCACTAAGCTAGGTGGAGGTAACCCTTACAACTCAAGAACACTCCTTCTTTTACAATAGATGTGAAAGAGATCTAGAAGAAGGAGTTTATCACTTGTAGAGCACTTGGATGGTCACTTAGAGCATTAGTATTAGCCATCCAAAAGCCCACACCCTCTCTTTTTATAGAGAGGGCTGATTTCTTCCCGTTGGCCGCCACCAGTCGACTGCTGCCCTTGGCAGTCGACTGCCGCCACTCCAACGGCCTCTGAACACGTCGGATCCCGACCGTTGTAGTCCAATGGAACACTTGGCAGTCGACTGATGGATCCCATCAGTCGACTACTGCCTCCGTAGTCGACTGCCCAGTCGGCTACGAGTGGTTCTGTGGCCCAAGCCCTCTTGATCACCAAGCTGCGCCTTGATCGATCGGTGATGGTCAACGATCGCCACATATGGCAATCGAGCTGGCTAAAACAACTCTTCAATCGGATACGGTCAAACCCATTTGACTCGGAAGCAATGATCGTCATTCCATGGCAGTCGACTGATATCAAGAAAACTCATCCGACACTTAGTCATTCGACCAAGTTCACTTAATGAGCTACTTACAATTCACTCATTCTCTCATCTCACTCGAAGTCCCTCGCCGAAGCTCTCTTCGTTCACGGCCACGTCCCTCGGCAGCATCAGGCGCACGACTCTGCAATGCTCCTTCGCATCTCTTGCCTCCGAAGTTTGCTTCCTTGGCTTCGCTTCAAGTCATCTCGTCCGGCGGTCTCTCAGCAGCATCAAGCGCACGACTCTGCAATGCTCCTTCTCCGACTCAAGCACGAGGTTCTGAGTGGTGAACCCGCCAAGGCTCCATGTGCGAATTACTAAGTCCTACAAGACTCCAACGCACATATCAAATCATAATAACAATCTAACTTAAACCCTTTGCCACACATATCAAAACCATATCACGGTAAGAGATTACCCTAACAATCTCCTACCTCCAACGAGGAGGAGACGTTATAGTGCTTTGTCCTCCGTATGCGGTTTAGGACCGTTAGGGCCTTGGAGTAGCAACCACTGGGTTGTGAACCAAGTAAAAATAAATGTGTCTTTTTATTTTTCCGCTGTGCTTACTCGTGTATCGAATGAACGAACGAAAAGATTTACGCTCGCTATTCACCCCCCCCCCTCTAGAGACGCTTCTCGATCCAAAATAGGCCATGTGTGGCACTGTGGTGGCCGCTCTCGAGCCTCGGACACGGTCATGTGTAGCCACACATCTTGGTCATGTCCCCTTCTGTGTCCAACTGCCAAATGCCTTTCTTCCGCTCCGAAAGTGTGTCATTTTCCCCATGAAATGCTATCCTGCACACAAAAGTACAAAGAGCAGATCTCCGAACCAGAAAATAGAAAATGCATGCAAAACAAAGTGAAATATGCATGAAAGAAGTCTAAAATATAATGGGTTGTGGGCGAAAACTACTCCTAAAACCCTATATGTTTTGTTCGCATCAATTCCCCTAGACTTAAATCTTTGTTTGTCCTCAAGCAAACCTCAGTGCCATGAAATTTTAAAAAAAAAATTGTTTCATGCTTAGCATGTTAACTAGATTTATCAAGTGGTATTTTCAATTAAAGCAAAATATATATGTTCTAGAAATTCACTAAGTTAGCTCCTCGTGCACGTGCTAAGCGAATCTTCTTAGGGGATACTCATTCCACGGTAAGTTAAGTAGTCATCTTATAGCTTTCCTAAGGTCTCCGGCTCTTAGGCACTTACCTATCCAAAGCGAGGGTCGTTCCCTAGATCTAGTACAAAGTGTCAAAGGTGTGCTCGGTATTGAGAGAAATTGATAGGTGTTTCCCCAGTAACCTAACTCGGTCTCAAAGGGGCACCTAACCATTTCCACCCATGACAACTGTTTTTTTATCCCTCATAATCTTTTTCAATTTTTCTTACTCTCTTTTTTTTTCTTTCTTTTTTTTCTTTTTTTTTCTTTTCTTATTCTTTTTTTTCCTTTTATTTTCTCTCTCTCTTGGGATTTTGATTTTTTTCGAATGGGCTTCCATAATCCGAGCATCTCCAGTAACTAAAATGTTAAATCTAAAGTCACCTATGGATTCAAAAGTACTAGACTACTGAGATGAATCATAACTAGGTACGTACTAGATTTTTCCTTTCAGAATGTTCGTCATGTATAGGTGTAAAAATAAAAACTAACCAGTGTAAGTCTAGAACATTCATTAGAGCAAATAAAATAAAATAAAATACCATGAGATAAATGAAGTTAAGCCACCCATGGAAACAACTCATGAAGAAAACTTTAAAAATACTACTGAGGCAGCTTATTGATAGAAAAACTAAGTGCTAAAAGAAACTAAACAACCTATGCATGAACAAATGAATGCTAACTAAAATGCAAATATCAGAAAAGAAACTACTGCTAGAAAAAAAAAATCAAAACTTGGGGTCCCCCCCCCTAGACTTGTATGAAGCTATACCTCTAATATGATGGTCGAGGTGGAAAGTTCGATAGCCTCGGCATCTCAGGATCCTGGGAGAATCTGGTGCTGAGCTGCTGATGCCACATGTACATGTGGTCGATCTGAGATCTAGTGGATGCAACGGCTACTCTGTGCTCCTCCTCCCGGGCCCACTGTGCCTGTTGGGCACGCATGTGCTGTCGAACCTCCTAGCGATATGTAGCCTCCTCTGGGAAATAGATACAGGCCTCGTCATAGAACTCCTCATCCTGTTGTAAGTGGTCCCATAAGCCCTGAAATCATCATGCATATAAGTGCTCTGCTCCTCCCATCGCTGCCTCTGCGTCCGTTGCTCGGCATATATGTCATAGAGGCGCGATTGGAACTCTAAAAAGTCATAGGCAGATGTATTTGTATCCTACTCGAATGTAGAAAAAGTTGGTGGTGCAGGCGCAAACTCTCGTCGTGGACTAGGTGGGCTCAAAATGATTTTTGCTTCTACCTAACAAGTTCTTTCTAATCCTAAACTATTTGTAAAAACATAAATGACCATAAATCAAAGTTTAAATTATACACATGAATACAATAAAATCAAAAACATATATAAAACTACACTTGGGTTGCCTCCTAAGAAGTGCTTGTTTAAGGTCTTTAGCTTGACCGTACTCCTGTGTCTCATCTTAGCTCTAGTGGCCCAAGGAGATTTTTCTTCCTCCCCTTCTTGATGCGTTTGAATCTTGCTTATGGGGGAGCAAGATATTTGCTCACTTTACGCCTCCTCCATTGTGGTCCATCATCACCACATCTCTTAAATCCTGCTCGTGGAGGGTCAAGATATTTACTAGCTTCCTTCCTTGGTTCAAGATTGAACATGCTTATCTTCACAGAATTATCAGGAGTTTGATCATAGTATTCCATTTTGTCCAAATGTTGTAAATAATGTAACTCACCATGGGCATTCTCACCAAAAGATTGATTAGCAGATTCTATTATGTCGAATGAAATTTTATCATTACAAATCACTAAAAGAGCTTCCTATTGGTAACTAAAGTTTTGGAGAGGGTTAAGTTAGGCTCTTCTAGATTCTTGAGGTTAGGAGGTGTTTTGATTGAAGCAATGCACTCCTTGATTAAAGTATCAATTATATAATCCTCAAGTTCTTCTTCAAGTGGTGATTGCATGGATTGCCCTTCTTTACTTCCTATGTCATCTACGTCTTCCTCATCCATTCGCTCAAAGTGAGTCTTTGCCATATTAGGTGTAATCCAGTCATCAAAGCCACATTCTCATCGTTTGGTTTCTTCTCTTGCTAGATCTCGTTGCATAATCTCCGCAAATTGTCAGCTATGCTCCACGCATTCCCTAGTAAAATCGGCTAGCAAGGCTTCTAAGTAGGGACTTGGTTCTGGATAAAATTCACATGGTGATTCATAGCTCTCGTGCTCACTTGGGAAATAATATTAAGGGTTCAAGTAGCCAAGGTCATAACTATATAAATAGGCTTTATCTCATGGCCACTGGTTGTAATCATAGGTGACATCTTCTTGTTCAAATTTTGAAGGTTCAAATATATCCGAACAATCGTTAATGGTATGCTACATTTCACCACAATGCTAACAATAAATGTTACCGAAACTTACAGCATTAAATTGACTATAATCACGAGTAAAAGCATGCATCTATATAGGAAAATATAGACAAGGAAAGGAACAGCAGTGCCTTGGCAAGAGTCTTATAAAAAATGCTAAGAAAATAACTAAAAGAAGAACTGTTAGAAAATAACTAAAGCTAGAAGAAAACGAAGATCTAAATTAGTACTAAATTAAACTGGAGCACTAAACCAGATGAAGAAAAACAAAAAAAAACTGAAATAAAGCAAGATGTCTACTAAAATTAATCTAAACTAAATTTAAATAATTAAAATTCTAGAACTAAAATAATTAAAATAAGAAAAAAAAAAGAAAATAAATCCACCCTAAGTTCGATCCAACTGTCTACTTACATTTCACAACAATGCTCACAATAAATGTTCCCGAAACTCACAGCATTAAATTGACCATAATCATGAGTAAAAGCATGCATCTTTATATACAGGAAAATATAGACAAGGAAAGAAACAGCAGTGCCTTGGCAAGAGTCTTAAAAAAATGCTAAGAAAATAACTAAAAGAAAAACTGTTAGAAAATAACTAAAACTAGAAGAAAACTAAGATCTAAATTAGTACTAAATTACTCTGGAGCACTGAACCAGATGAAGAAAAACTAAAAACTGAAATAAAGCAAGATGTCTACTAAAATTAATCTAAACTAAATTTAAATAATTAAAAGTCTAAAACTAAAATAATTAAAATAAGAAAACAAATCTACCCTAATTCCGATCCAACTGTCCACTTTTGATTCGATATTGAATCAATCAGTCCCCGACAACGGTGCCAAAAATTTGATGCACGCGAACACAATCTCAAATCTCACGATGGGAACCGTCGAGGACTCGAAGCACGTGCTCGCGCTCAATGCCCGCAAGTGCACGTGTGTCGTCAAGTAATAAAGAATATCAATCCCACAGGGACTGAGATTTCGAGTATCGGTTTGTCCAGTGGACGTGTTGTTCGGATTGGGAATCCTAAGGTTCACGAATGAGAGGTTGACGGTGGACTTAACTCAAGTACGGTGTCACATGGAGGAAGACAAGGTTTGCTACGAGTCTTTGAATGTGATTCTAGAACTTCAGTTTCACTTGTGTGTCGCAGAACACGCTATCAATTGAATGTCATCTAAATTTCTAACTACGATTTTGTGGAAAGGACACCATACACTTCCGCGATGAGCTTTCGCATCTATCGGGAACTACCTCTGCCATACCAAGTCAACCCCTGGCTTTAAAACGGGGTAGGTGGTATGAGGATACCGAATCAATCCCTGTGACAAATCGGAATGTGTCTTATTTCTGACTCTATCACACCCTTCTATCCATGGTTACTGGAGAGAGGTGAACCCCTAGGCTCCTCCTTAGTTCTCCTAAATCTTTGATACAAGGATTGTCACCCCTCGTATCGGCTACGCACAGTAGATAGAAAGCCAAAACGAATAACTATCTATCTAAATAAACATCAATTGCAAATATGAATTCAAGAACAGAATTATATTTGAAATAACAAGTTCTACGCACACAAACTACTCCCTAATCCTAGAATCAGAAAATCTACTCCATGAACATGAGAAAAGAAATACAAAGCATAATCAAATTCATAGAGACAATGTAAATTGTGCAAGGAACGTGAATTACAATGCACTGTGACTCTTCTCTCTGGCGTTAAAGTGCATAACTTGATCCTCGAGTGGCTTCCTTCCTCCCCGTTGCAAGTTATCGGTGCTTCTCAGAGCACCGGTGTGTCGTCCTGACCGTCGTGGCCTCCCCTTTAGGTTTGGGGGTAGCTTTCTTTATATAGACATGAGGCTGGCTTTCCATAAAATCCAAAAAAAATCCTAGTCGCGTCAAAATGACTTGTCACCACATCACTGTGTGTTTCCACATGGCCAGGCTGTGTGTGGCGCAGTGGTGGCCGATCTCGAGCCTCGGACACGGCCGTGTGTAGCCACACGCCCTAGTCGTGTCCCCTTCTGTGTCCAACTGCCAAATGCCTTTCTTTCGCTCCGAAAGTGCACCATTTTTCTCATAAAATGCTATCCTGCACACAAAAGTACAAAGAGCATATCTCTGAACCATAAAATAGGAAATACATGCAAAACAAAGTGAAATATGCATGAAACAAGTCTAAAATGCAATGGGATGTGAGCAAAAATTACTCCTAAGACCCTATATGTTTTACTTACATCAATCTCCTCAGACTTAAATCTTTGCTTGTTCTCAAGAAAACCTCAGAGCTATGAAATTTTAAAAATCAATTATTTCGTTCTTAGCACTTTAACTAGATTTATCAAATGGTATTTTCAATCAAAGCAAAATAGATATGTTCTAGAAATTCACTAAGTTAGCTCCTCGTGCATGTGCTAAGCGAATTTTCTTAGGGGATACTCGTTCCATGTTAAGTTAAGTCATCATTCTATAGCTTTCCTAAGGTCTCCGGCTCCTTGGCACTTACCTGCTCAAAGCGAGGGTCGTTCCCTAGATCTAGCATAAAGTCTCAAAGGTGTGCTCGGTATTGAGAGAAATTGGTAGGTGTTCCTCAGTAACCTAACTCAGTCTCAAAGGGGCACCTAACCATTTCCACCTACAACAACTATTTTTTTATCCCTCATAATCTTTTTCAATTTTTCTTACTCTCTTTATTTTTCTTTTATTTCTTTTCTTATTCTATTTTTTCCTTTTCTTTTCTCTCTCTCTTGGGATTTTGATTTTTTCAAATGGGCTTCCACAATCCGAGCATCTCCAGTAACTAAAATGCTAAATCTAGAGTCACCTATGGATTCCAAAGTACTAGACTACTGAGATAAATCATAACTAGATACATACTAGATTTTTCCTTTCAGAATGTTCGTCATGTGTAGGTGTAAAAATAAAAACTAACTAATATAAGTCTAGAACATTCATTAGAGCAAATAAAATAAAATAAAATACCATGAGGTAAATGAAGTTAAGCTACCCATGGAAATAACTCATGAAGAAAGCTTTAAAAATACTACTGAGGCAGTTTATAAATAGCAAAACATATAGAGTTTTAGGAGTAGTTTTCGTTCACATCCCATTTCATTTTAGATTTGTTTCATGCATATTTCACTTTGTTTTGCATGCATTTTCTATTTTCTGGTTCGGAGATCTGTTCTTTGTACTTTTGTGTGTAAGATAGCATTTCATGGGGAAAACAACACACTTTCGAAGTGAAAGAAGGGCATTTGGCAATTGGACACAGAAGGGGGCACGACCAGTGCGTGTGGCTACACACGGCCGTGTCCGAGGCTCGAGATCGGACACCATAGTGCCACACACGGCTTGGCCATGTGGCGGCAAGTCATTTTGACGTGACTAGGGTTTTTTTGGATTTTACGGAAAGCCAGCCTCATGTTTATATAAACAAAGCTACGCCCAAACCCAAGGGGGAGGCCACGGCGGCCGAGACGACACACCGGTGCCCTAAGAAGCACCGGGAACTCATAATGGGGAGGAAGGAAGCTGCTCGAGGATCAAGTTCTGCACTTCAATGCCAGAGAGAAGAGCCACAGTGCATTGTAATTCATGTTCCTTGCGCAATTTACATTGTCTCTATGAATTCGATTATGCTTTGTATTTCTCTTCTCATATTCATGGAGTAGATTCTCCAATTCTAGGATTATGGAGTAGTTTGTGTGCGTAGAACTTGCTATTTCAAATATATTTCTGTTCTTGAATTCATATTTACAATTGATGTTTGTTTAGATCGATAGTTATTCGTTTTGGCTTTCCATCTACTGTGGGTAGCCGATACGAGGGGTGACAGCTCTCGTATCAAAGATTTAAGAGAACTAAGGAGGAGCCTAGAGGTTGACCTCTCTCTGGTAACCATGGATAGAAGGGTGTGATAGAGTCAAAAATGAGACACATTCTGATTCGTCACAAGGATCGATTCGGTATCCTAGTATCGCCTATCCCGTCCTAAAGCCAGGGGTCGACCTGGTATGGCAGAGGTAGTTCCCGATAGATGCGAAAGCTAATCGGGGAAGTGTATGATGTCCCTTCTGCAAAATGGTAGTTAGAAATCTAGACAACATTCAATTGATAGCATGTTCTGCGACACACGGGCGAAACCGAAGTCCTAGAATTCCATTCAAAGACTCGTAGCAAACCTTCTCTTCCTCCATGTGACACCGTACTTGAGTTAAGTCCATCATCAACCTCTCATTCGTGAACCTTAGGATTTCCAATCCGAACAACAACACGTCCACTAGACAAACTGATACTCGAAATCTCAGTCCCTGTGGGATCGATATTCTTTATTACTTGACGATGTTGGGACCGTTGTGACCGCTAGAGAGGGGGTGAATAGTGTCGGCGGTGCTTCGATGGATTTCGTTCACGATCGCGTCTACAAATCGTGTTAGTGCATAGCGGAAAAATAATAAAAACAATAACATGATACACAATCACAAACACAATAATATAACATGGTTCAGAACCGAATGGTTCCTACTCCACGGATTGGGCTCTAAAAGCCCTAGCAATGTAAACACGCACTACTAATCACAAATACTCCTTCTCGGAACAATCCGGAGGTGGAGAAACCTCGTATAAATGGTCTTACAATAGTAAGAAACAAATACAAGCAAGATACAAATGAAATACACAAGTAAAGAAAACAATACTTTACAATTGCTCTTTTGATTGCTTGCTTTGTGGTTGCTTGAAATGCACTTGGAGATCTTGATTTATAGCAGCAAATCACCCCAAAACCCCTCAAGAACCATGCTCCATCCTCCCTCCATGAGCTCCATTTAAAGCTGCTTCCTAGGCTGGATTTTGCCTATCAGTCGACTTATCGGAACCTGTTGTCGTGAGACAACGGCTACATCCACGCTGAAAAAATCCAACGGATACACCATCAGTCGACTGATAATGGCTATCAGTCGACTTATGCACAGGTAGTCGAGTTGCTGGTCAAGCCTGCCTCGCGTCTGTGGTGTTTACTCAACTTTAGTCAAGTCCAGTCGAGGAGCTGCCTTGACTGGTGCCTTATAGTTTTGGTCGCTAATTGAAGCCAGTCGAGGCGCTGCCTCGATTGGGCCTACAATCGAGGCACCACCTCGACTGGGCCTCCGGTCGAGGCACCCTTGCGTCTATGGTCGCCGCTCAGTCGTAGTCACTCACACCAGTCGATTGATAATGATATCAGTCGACTGATAACTTCATCCATGAGGTTTTAACCCCAAGTATGGTGCCCCCATACTTGCTAGACCACCCTTAGCCTAGACCTAAGCCTTCTAGCCACCTCCGTCAGCCTTACGCCTATCAGATCCCTCTAAGTCATCCATGACTTGTTCATTCAAACGCTAGGCTTTAAGTGCTTCCATCAGCTATTGTCATGCTAATGTGGTCTACACTGCCAAGGCACATTGAACTTATGCTACCAAGACTCTCGCTTGGACTTTACGCTGTCAACCATTGGACTTATACTGCCAAGACTCCTGCTTGGATTTTACACCGCCAATATTCCACTTGGACTTTTCAAATTCCAAGACTCAAGCTTGGACTTTCCTTTGCCAACCCATGTTGGACTTTCCATGCCAAGACCCATGCTTGGACTTTTCCTTGTCAACCCATGTTAGACTTTCCATGCCAAGACCCATGCTTGGACTTTACATGTCAAGTACTCAATATTTGGACTTTCCCAATGCCAAGTGTCCCACTTGGACTTTCCATGCCAAGTACCCATGACTTGGACTTTACCATGACAATCACATTGTCATATGTTTTTGTCGAATATCAAAACATCGCTCGAGTCAAACTCGAGTCCGGTCAATCGTGACCAGGGTCGATTGCACCAACAATCTCCTCCTTTTTTTATGTTTGACAAAAACACCCTTGAGTTAGGCCCCTAACTCAAATTTCCATACCAATTATCCCAAATTGGTAATTTTACTTTCTTCCCCTTTTTGACTAACATCAAAAAGGTTCTCTCCAAGGAGGTCAATGTCTCATATCCTAATAAGATCTTACAATCTCTCCCTTGGTTCAAAAACATCTAGGATGCCTACAATCTTTCTAGTAATAAGTCTCATATCACTCAAGAGAGGCAATCCTACAAACTCTCTCAATTTTCAAATTGGGTATCTCAAAGCCCATTTTTCCCTCTCATGAGGAAAAATAACATCCATCATCCCATGATGAATACCTCTCCTAAAAAGTTTGCTCCCCCTTGACCATTGCACCAACAGACGACACCCGTGCACTTGTGGGCGTTGAGCGCGAGTGCGCGCTTCGAGTCCTCGTTGATTTTTGTCGCGAGATTTGAGGTTGTGTTCGCGTGCATCACTGATCTAGGGCTTTGCCCCATCATGTCAGAATGAAGTTTTTACTCTGCCTTTCTTCACATGTGTATTTACCTTAAACTCTACTCCTCCGTTTCGCAACCGCACGGGGATAATGGCTTTGGCTAATACCAAGACGTAAATAAGTGCGATGACCTGATTTAGGGCTTTGCCCCATCACGTCAGAATGAATTTTTTACTCCTCCTTTCTTCACAGGTGTATTTACCTTAAACGCTACTCCTCCATTCTGCAATCGCACGGGGATAATGGATTTGGCTAATACCTGTTGGTGCAATCGGCCCAGGTCACGATTGACCAGGACTCGAGTTTGACTCGAGTGATGTTTTGATATTTGACAAAGTATGTTTGACATAGGATTGACATTGATGTTGGACATTGATGTCAGTTAATATGTTGGAGAGATTGTTTATACAATCGACCCAGGTTATAATTGACTTAATGGTTGACCAGGGTTGACCATGTGATTATGGGAAAGTCCAAGCATGGGTCTTGGCAAGGTAAGTCCAAGTGGGACACTTGGCAATTGGGAAAGTCCAAGTCTTGAGCACTTGGCATGAGAAGTCCAAGCATGGGTCTTGGCATGGGAAGTCCAAGCATGGGTCTTGGCAAATGGAAAGTCCAAGCATGGGTCTTGGCATGGAAAGTCCAACATGGGTTGGCAAGGGAAAGTCCAAGCTTGAGTCTTGGCATTTGAGAAGTCCAAGGGGATTGATATTGGCGGCGTAAAGTCCAAGCGGAGTCTTGGCGGCGTAAGTCCAATGTGCCTTGGCGGTGTAGACACCGTTAGCATGACATAGCCGATGGAAGCACCTGAAGGCTAGCGCGATGGATGAACAAGTCATGAATGACTTGGAGGGATCCGAGAGGCGTGAGGCTGATGGAGGTGGCTAGAAGGCTTAGGTCTAGGCTAAGGGTGGTCTAGCAAGTATGGGGGCACCATACTTGGGTTAAAACCTCATTCTTGAGGCGTATTATGGCCCGGAGTCGACTTGAGTTCGACCGCCGCTTGAGAGCTTTGAGCGATCGCTTCATGGAGCGGCTGATCGATCGACGAGCCGATCGCTAAGGATGGCAATGATCGCTACCGAGTGTCGAGCAGATCGCCTGTGAGCCGATCGGGCAATGACTATGGAGCAGTCGACTGCCAATGTTGGCAGTCGACTGGTGAGAGTCCCGTTGGAACTTGTCCAACGTGGATTGAGCCGTTGTCTCACATCTACAGTGTTGGCAGTCGACTGGGGACTCATGGCAGTCGACTGCCAGGCGGAAATCCAGCCCGAGGGAGGATAAAAGCAGCTGTTCGTGGAAGGCTCAAGAATCATTTCTTGGGGAGCTTTCTTGAGGCGATTTGAAGGCGATTTGCAGGTGCATCTCAGGGCCCTTCAACCTCATCCAAGCAACCAACAAGCAAAGCGCTCAAACCCTAGTTTTGTAAAGTGTTCTTTACATTTCCTTTGTATTTGCTTGTATTTCTTTAGATTATTGTTGTAATCTTGTGTACGAGGTTTCTCCACCTCCGACTTGTTGTCAAGAAGGAGTTTATTGATTAGTGATTGCATTGGCATCGCTAGAGCTCGTTAGAGCTCAATCCGTGGAGTAGGAACCGTGTGGTTTCGAACCACGTTATATGATCTTGTTGTGATTTGTGTTGTGTCCATTTCGTTATTGCTTTTATTATTATATATATTCCGCTGCGCTAACGAAATTGTAGACACGATCACGATTGAATTCCATCTTCGTACGGGCACACCGCTATTCACCCCCCCCCCCTCTAGCGGGCATCTAATCCCCAACAAGTGGTATCAGAGCCTGGTGGCTCTTCAACGGATTAACAACCGGGAGCAATACGCTAGAGGGTAAAGATGGAATTCCAAGACAAGCTAGGTTGGGACATCAACACACCGGTCCCATACTCATTATATGGACAAGAAGGCTTCGATTCTTGGAAGAGAAGAATTGAAGATTTTTTGATGATGAGGGACTTCGAGGAATGGTCTCTATTAATGGAAGGATTTGAGTATCCTAGAGGACCAAAAGGTGGTTTCCTCAAGAAGAAGAGATGGAGTGAAGATAAACTCCAAAGATTCGAGAAAAACAAGAAGGTAATCAAATTCATTTTTGATTTAATTCCAAATTAATTCTTGTGTAGCCTAGGTGAATGCATGGATGCTAAGGAGTTATAGAGCGATTTGGCAAAGCTCCATGAAAGCCCATCAATGGTCCAAGAGGAAGAGACCGAAGAGGCTAATGCATCATCTTCACAAGGAAGTGAGGACTTGGAGGTTGAGAGATCATCAACATCCAAAGAGGAAGAGGAAGTAGAATCGGAAGTTGATAGGGAGTCAATTTCCGGGTTGGTGGAGGAAGTGGAAGAAGCATCCACCTCAAGGATTGAGGGGGAGGAGAGAACTTCCATACCGGAGCAACAAGAAGAAGCTTCAACATCCAATCAAGATGAGGAAGCTCAAAATACAACTCCGGCACCTACCACCGAACTAGGTAACTCAAACACATCAATCTCAAATAAAAATAATATCATGTGCTTTGAGTGTAGGGAATTTGGGCACTACAAGAGCAAGTGCCCAAAGAAGATTAGGAAAGCTCCACCGGCTCCAAAAGTCAAGGATGCTTGCTTCAAATATCAAGAGCAAGGAGCATATCATATGCTTCAAGTGTAACTCAAGGGGACATTATAGGAATCAATGTCCTAGGGGAAGCAAAAGACCAAAGAGGGAGCTACACATGTAGGGGGAGCCTCTAGGGCAAACCCTAAGGTATATTTCAATAATGCACCTTCTTTAGTTAATAGGCAAAGGCATGCTAGGAATTTAAATTCTCTTGCAATTTATGAAAAGAATGCTAATAGGAATAAATATTTTTGCTTAGGAGCTAAAAGTGTCCATTTTAGTAATAAGGAGAAATTTGGGACTAATGTCCCTAAAAATAATTCATCTAAGGATAAACCTAGGTCAAATAATACTAGACAAATTTTACCTAGGGAGACCATTAGAAAGGTGCAAGAGCACCTAGGTTTCAATCCCAAGTGGACTAGGCATATGCCTAGAATGTCCCATGCCCATGATTTAAATCAAAATTCAAAAATTGGGCAATTAGAGTTAGAGAATAAATTCTTGAGGTCATGGCTTGTAAAACTTGAGAAGACCCTTAAAATTATACAAAATCAATTTAAAGGGTCAAAAGATCAAAAGTCAAGGTCCAAAAGTCAAAGTCAACACCAAGGACCTAAGAGTCAAAAGTCAACCAAGGGCAAACAAGGTTTGGGTCACAAACCTAAGCCTAAGGTAGCTTACCATAGTGTTCCATTAGATTATGGAACACTAACTAGGTCTAGAAAGACCAAGGTCAATAGGGAAGTCATCCCTAGAGTTGACCAAAGGGTGCCTAGTGGCTAGGGTCTCTAGGAAACCTAGGGTGGCCACTAAGAAGGTTGCAAGGGGAGTTACCCCTAGAGTCAACCTAGGTGAGACCCAAATGACCAAGGCTAATAAGCCTAGGAGGGTCATTAGGAAGGTATCTAGGGAGGTTATCCCTAAGGAATACCTAATTAACCCTAGGAGCTCAAATCGATTTTGGGTTCCTAAGAGCGTGATTGATTCACGCTAAGATGGGTTTAGGGTGTGCCAACCTTGATTGGATGGGTAGTTAATTCAACCATGGTAAAGGTGGCACTTCAAGATATTTTCAAGGCTATGGTTACCTTGGAAATACATTTGAGCTATAATCCTAAAAGTTTTTAGGATGTGTCAATATTACTTGAGAAGTTTGATAAAATGATCAAAATTGGCACAATTTAGGTTTAGAGGTTAGTGTGCCATTTTGGGTTTTTGGCACACTTGGGAGAAAAATAGAAATATGGCAAAATATATCTAATTATATAAAATGGCAATTAATATTAAAATTTAGGTATTACATACCTTTATATCTTATTTGCCATGCTTTGATTTGTCATATGTCATGACATGACATCATGTTCATTCTCATCATTTATATGTCATGTACATGGTTAGGATTAAGGATTAAATGTCATGTGTTTTTAGATTTCATATTATGCCATGACATCATGATTATGAGCATGTGTTTATCTATATCATCTCTAATGCCATAATCATTCATGCATTTAAGATATTTTGATTGAAATTGATTTAAGGATAATGGCATGACTTGAAGTCCCATTTATAAGGGAATCAAGTAGGGTTGCCTTAGAAAAATGCATGAAATCCTAGATTAAATGAACCAAAACCCACATCTCACATCCAATTGACATGTATGTGTATTTATACACCCTAGATACATGTGAGATGCTAGGATATGAGTTAAGTTCAAGGTGCATAGTGTTTGCATCTAGATGAACTAAAACTCATCTTATATGACTTGTGGATCATTGGGAAAGCTTGTGTACAAGTCATGTACATAGAGCCCAAGGAATATGATCCAAAATAAGGTTTTGAAAACATTTTAAAATCATTTTGAAAAACCTTGGTGAAGTCTATCTTTTGATAGCAATCACCATTGATGAAGTTGATACAAAATAGGGCCAAAACATTGAAAATTTCAATGGTTTTGAGTTTTGTATCAAACTCACTATTTTATGGGTAAAATATTTTTCAAACATTTTTCACCCATTGTTTTAGTCATAAGTATTATACGTATCAAATTTAGTGATTTTTCGATATACGTATAATTATTTATGAATTTCTGAAATTCGATCTGATAGCTGAAATTCGGGAATTTCAGCTACCAGTCGACTGCCACTTGGTGGCAGTCGACTGATGGATGGCAGTTCGACTGATTTCTGTCAGAAGTCGACTGCCAGGTCTGATTTCGGGTTAACAAGGTTTGTTTAGCCCATTTTCAGCCATGGTAAAGGTCCCTAATCACTCCTAACCCTAGGATATGCTTTAGGAAGCATTATAAAGGGTGAAAATCCATTGGATATGGATTAGGAGTTGTGTTAGGTCAAAGTATCAAATTTAGGGTGAGTAAAAGTTCTATGTTGAGCTTAGAACCTTAATTTTGGTGGTTTAGAGTTCCTATTGGCTTAGGGGCTTCCTAAGGACATTGTTGGTGCAATGATCAAGGGGGAGCAAGCCTTTAGGGGGAGTTATCCATCTTGGGATGATGGATGTGTTTTTCTCCTTGAAGAGGAGAAGTTATTGGGAGAGTATCATCAATTGGGAAAATTGATGGGTTTTTGATACCCAATTTGGAAATTGGGAGAGTGAGATAGGATTGCCTCTCTTGAGTGATATGGGACTTATCACTAGGAAGATGGTAGGCATCCTAGGTATTTTTGGATCAAGGGGGAGATTGTAAGATCTCATTAGGACATGAGACATTGACCTCCTTGGAGAGAAAACCTTTTTGATGTTAGTCAAAAAGGGGGAGAATGTTTGGGGGAGAACATTTGATTTACATTTTCACTTGAATGTTTGGGGGAGAACATTTGGTGAGTGTTTACCCATTTGGGATAATTGGTAAGGGATTTGAGTTAGTGTTCTAACTCGTGATTTATTTGGTTTTTGTCAAACATCAAAAAGGGGGAGATTGTTGGTGCAATCGGCCCAGGTCACGATTGACCAGGACTCGAGTTTGACTCGAGTGATGTTTTGATGTTTGACAAAGTATGTTTGACATAGGATTGACATTGATGTTGGACATTGATGTCGGTTAATATGTTGGGGAGATTGTTTATACAATCGACCCAGGTTATAATTGACTTAATGGTTGACCAGGGTTGACCATGTGATTATGGGAAAGTCCAAGCATGGGTCTTGGCAAGGTAAGTCCAAGTGGGACACTTGGCAATTGGGAAAGTCCAAGTCTTGAGCACTTGGCATGAGAAGTCCAAACATGGGTCTTGGCATGGGAAGTCCAAGCATGGGTCTTGGCAAATGGAAAGTCCAAGCATGGGTCTTGGCATGGAAAGTCCAACATGGGTTGGCAAGGGAAAGTCCAAGCTTGAGTCTTGGCATTTGAGAAGTCCAAGGGGATTGATATTGGCGGCGTAAAGTCCAAGCGGAGTCTTGGCGGCGTAAGTCCAATGTGCCTTGGCGGTGTAGACACCGTTAGCATGACATAGCCGATGGAAGCACCTGAAGGCTAGCGCGATGGATGAACAAGTCATGAATGACTTGGAGGGATCCGAGAGGTGTGAGGCTGATGGAGGTGGCTAGAAGGCTTAGGTCTAGGCTAAGGGTGGTCTAGCAAGTATGGGGGCACCATACTTGGGTTAAAACCTCATTCTTGAGGTTGGCAGTCGACTGGTATTATGGCCGGTTCGACTGCCGGGAGTCGACTTGAGTTCGACTGCCGTTTGAGAGCTTTGAGGCTCGCAATGATCGCTCATGGGAGCGATCGCGCTAAGGATGGCGATCGCGCCCGGTCAGTGTCGAGCATGACGCTCCATAGCCGATGGCGATCGACTACGGCGTTAGCGATCGCGCCAATGTTGGCGATCGGTGGTGAGAGTCCGTTGGAACTTGTCCAACGTGGATTGAGCCGTTGTCTCACATCTGATGTTGGCGATTTGGGGACTCATGGCGATCGATCCGGTAAATCCGGCAGAGGAGGATAAAAGCAGCTGTTCGTGGAAGGCTCAAGAATCAGTTCTTGGGGAGCTTTCTTGAGGCGATTTGAAGGCGATTTGCAGGTGCATCTCAGGGCCCTTCAACCTCATCCAAGCAACCAACAAGCAAAGCGCTCAAACCCTAGTTTTGTAAAGTGTTCTTTACATTTCCTTTGTATTTGCTTGTATTTCTTTAGATTATTGTTGTAATCTTGTGTACGAGGTTTCTCCACCTCCGACTTGTTGTCGAGAAGGAGTTTATTGATTAGTGATTGCATTGGCATCGCTAGAGCTCGTTAGAGCTCAATCCGTGGAGTAGGAACCGTGTGGTTTCGAACCACGTTATATGATCTTGTTGTGATTTGTGTTGTGTCCATTTCGTTATTGCTTTTATTATTATATATATTCCGCTGCGCTAACGAAATTGTAGACACGATCACGATTGAATTCCATCTTCGTACGGGCACACCGCTATTCACCCCCCCCCCTCTAGCGGGCATCTAATCCCCAACAATACCAAGCCATAAAAAAGTGTGACGACCTAATCTAGGGCTTTGCTGCATCAGGTCGGAATGAATTTTTTACTTCGCCTTTTTCCACAGGTGTATTTACCTTAAACCCTACTCCTCTATTCCGCAACCGTACGGGGATAACGGCTTTGGTGAATATCGAGCCGTAAAAAAGTGTGACAACCTGATCTAGGGTTTTGCCCCATTGTTGCGTCATACCTTAATCTCTTTTTAGGGCCTGCCTTCTTGCTCCCAGGCCCAATTGCTTTGCCCACCATGAATATATCTTTCCTCTTTATATACGACTCTTCACCTCCCTTCTTCTTTATCCTCTACTTCCTCTGTCTTCGGCACCTCCTCCCACTTCTTTGCATTTCGCAAGTTCTCCTTCTTCCTTAGAACATTTTTCTTCTTTCCCCCTTCTTTGAGACAAGATGAAGTCTCTTATTTAGGAAGCACTCTCTGAGTATCTATGCGAGGTCGCGAGGAGTGGGGGTCAACTGCTTGTTGTACTTATTTCGCCGCCTCCTGCTCCGACTCTCATTGGGCCTTCTGTCATCACTTCTCCATCTACATCTCCTCCCCGTTCATCAGCAACTTCATCCCCTATCATTTCACCTTCATCTACTACAAACTCTCGATCACTATCACCTTCTCCACTTTCCTCTCTAGCATTATCACCAAACCCTAGCCCTCTTTCTTCTTTGCCTTTGCTCCTGCCTGACCCTAAGCCGCCCCCTCCTTTTTTGTAGACCCAAGTTAAACTGAGGGGAGTAGCACGCCCCCAGATGTAGGGAGAAGGAACTCCCCCCCCCCCCGATTCTTCTTCTTCCTCGCGCTTTCCCCAGACCTAGAGTCGGCTTCAGTCAAGCTCCCTTCGTCTTCGACTTCACCAACCCTACCAACACCCCTATCTTCTCCTGCCCGTACTCCAGCCCTTGAAGGCCTTTCTCCACAACCTCGTTCAGAATTTGACTCCAGCATCCTTCTCCCTACCAACGAAGGGTCACCGATGGTCCCATCCCTCTTGGCTGCTCGCACACTTGTAACTTCAGCTCCCACTCCGGTGTCCCTGTTATCTGAATTACTCAATCTTACTACTCTCTCTTCCTTTCCCTCTCCAGAGGGTTCCCCTTCCTCCATTATTCAACGGGTAATTTCAGACATTCTTCGACCACCCATCTCATCCCCTACCTACATAAGCCCTCTAGCAATGGCTCTCTTCCCCGCGACTTTCACATCTCACCTTTCCACGGATATTACTTCTTTTTCTCACGGGGCCATTCCCCCTCTTCTTGGGCCAATAGCACAGTCTTCCGTGTCATCCCCATTTTTGCACATCATGAGTGAATTGACTCCCTTAGTGGCTTCCACTCCCTCTTCTTCATCTGATAGAGATTCACGTATTCTCAATTTAGAGGAACTTATCCTGCGGATGGAGAGTCTGCACCATACCTTGGAGTTGGTAAGTTTTCTTGGCTACTTCTGCTTACATTTTCAGCAATAATTTCCTTCTCCATCTTCTGCTTTCAGGTGATGGTGAATTATCAGGAGCTGGATCGTTCCTTCTCCCATTACCGGGCCCAATTACAACAACAAACCCAACAATAAACTGTGGACCATACTGCCTCCAGAGACAGAGAGAACTCCTTGCTGTAAGAATTAGCCCACTGCCAAAGCCAACTAGCCGAAGCCTAACGCCAAAGGCAGGAAGATGTTGAGACCATAATAGTCCTTCAAGCCAGCAACAGAGGGACGCAGAGACTATATCCACCCTTCGGCGCAAAAAACAAAAGGATGAGAATACTATAGCCACCCTGCAAACCCGATTGAGCAAGGAGGTATATCACAATTCAACTCTGATATTGGACAGAGCTCGAGTTCAATCTCAACTACGCAGGCAAGAAACTTCTTTACACCAGCTGAGAAGTGAAATTACCTGCACTAGGACTTACACAGAGGCAGTGGAGGGGATTTCGTCCTCAATGCACCAGGATATGGTGGACATGTCAAGGGTTATGCAACAGGGCCAAACTTCTCGATCCCATGACATGTCTACTCTGACTGAGGCTGTAATTCAAATGTCACAACAGTACTGTCGAGCTCATCGAGCTCTCTTAGAACATAGGGCACGCTGCACCAGGCTTCATCGGGAGGCACCCATGACGGATCAAAATCAACAGGAACACCTACGATCCCTGATACAAACCTCTTACTAGGACGGATTCAATGAGGTGATTCAACAATACACTAATCAGGGATTCCCTCTAGCTCAGCAACCAGCTCCTTTTTTGAATTGGGAGATTGGCTTCAGATGCTATCCTCAGGAACATTTTAGATTGTAATTTTTTTGTATGCTTTCTTGATAATGATGGACAGTTGTTAACTTCAAGTTATGGCATTTGAATGACATTACTTTTTATGCATGAACCTTAATAACTTGACAACAAAATGCTTGTCCTCAGTAGTGTTCTTTGATTTCATTTTTCCTAGGAACGAAAAACAAGTTTCCAATGATACTTGTTCTTCATAATTGTACATAACTGTTAATCGCCATGTTATGGCTAGATACTTATGTTGTATTCTTCCTTTTTCGAGATTGGTAAGGAATAGGTAAAACTTCTCCTTTTGACATCCTTCAATTACATGGTATGGAAATATTTTAGGTGTACAGTATTCTAGGGCCTAGGTAATTCCTTACCCTCATCATCTTTTAAATAATACGGCGACCCAGCCACTCGGCGAGTAATAATGTATGACCCTTCCCAATTGGAGCTAATTTTTCTAGGTCTCTAGCAGGGTTGACCTTGCGTAACACTAGGTCACCCTCTTGAAATTTTTTGGGCATTCTTGTTGAAGACTTGCTGTATTCTTCGCTTGTAGGCTTCAGGCCGGATTCAAGTTTGCTCCCTCTTTTCTTCCAACAAATCTAATTCAGTGCTTCTCACAATCTGGTTTTGCTCCGACTCATATGCTTCAACTCAGACACTGCTTAAAATAACTTCCACCGGGATGACTGCCTCAGTTCCATATACCATACTAAACGAGGTCTCTCCCATGGCTATTTTGGGGGTAGTTTGATAAGCCCAGAGTATCCTAGGTAACTCGTCCATCCAATTTCCTCGCTTGGCACCCAATTTAGTCTTCAACCCCTGAATGAGAATTCTGTTAGTAACTTCAACCTGACCATTGGCTTAAGGATGAGCCACCGAGGTAAAGGTTTGTTGAATGTGGAGACTTTGGCACCATTCTTGAATCTTTCGACCCTGGAATTGGCGTCCATTGTCACTAACTAACCTCTGGGGAATTCCATATCGGTATATAATCTTCTTCCAAAGAAACTGTATCACTGCATTTTCTGTGATTTTAGCTAAAGGCTCGGCTTCTACCCATTTGGAAAAGTAATCTACTACTACCAACAAGAACTTCTGTAAAGGAGCAGTAGGCATTGGGCCTACGATATTCATGCCCCATTGATCGAAGGGACACGAAGCAACCATAGCTTTCATCAACTCAGCGGCCCGCTTTGATCGGTTGCTGTGTTTCTAGTAGGTTGGACAGGCTTGTACTAGGCGTGTTGCATCTTGATGAAGAGTTGGCCAAAAATACCCAGCCAATAGTACTTTCCTAGTCAATGCCCTTCCTCCCAGATGATTGCTGCAACATCCTTCGTGTATTTCCTGAAGCACCCACTTGGCATCCTCCTTCCCCAAGCATTTCAACAAAGGTCTACCAAAAGAAGTTTTATACAGAATCCCATCAATAATTGTGAACTGTTTCACCCTCTTTATCAAGATTGATGCTACTCCACCATCGGTAGCAACCGTCCCGTGTTGCAAATATGCCTTGATATCAGTTCTCCAATCGAATACACAATCACCTTCTGATACCACATCTTCCACACTACATACTGCGAAGGAGTTAGGAATTTCGATACAAACAGAGTCATGTTGCCTCACCCCTTCAAGGGCACTAGCCAACTGAGCCAGCTCATCTTCTTTTTGGTTATCTTCTCTTGGAATCTGCTGCAAAATTACCTCCTAGAAATGAGCCTTCCCTTTTTCAAAAACTACCAGATACTTTTGCAACCTCTCTTCCCAGATGGTAAAAGCAACTTGATCTATAACACGGCCAATTGAGAATCTAAATGTATGATGATCAAAGTAGCTCCGACTTCCCGAGCCGCTTGTAATCCTGCAAAGATGACCTCATATTCTGCCTCATTGTTGGATGATCTATATCCGAGATGAATGACTATACGAGTTTCTTCCCCTCCTGGAGATGTGAGCACCACTCCAACTCCACTCCCTGTGGCTCCAGAAGATCCGTCGACAAAAGCGCTCCATGCACTCTTTTCTTCTTTTCCTTTCGTCGAGTTGTCCACCGTGCTGAACGGCACCTCGGCCAAGAAGTCATCTAATGACTGAGCCTTGATAGCAGTTCAGGGCTGATAATGGATATCATATTCACTTAGTTCCACAACCCATTTAGCTAACCTTCCCAAAAAATTAGGCTTAGTAACTACTCAGCCTAATTCACTGTTAGTCAGCACATTTATCAGATGGGATAGGAAATAAGGCCTCAACTTGCGAGCTGTTAGGATTAAAATATATTGCAACTTATCTAACTCAGTATAGCGCAACTCTGCCCCCTTCAATATATGACTGGTATAATATATGGGTTGCTGTTGAGAGTCATCCTGCGTCAATAATACTGAACTAACTGCTCCTTCCGAGATAGCTAAATACATCCACAAGGGCTCTCTAGAAATAGGCTTGGCCAACAAAGGAAGTTCAGCTAAATACTTCTTCAATTCCTAGAAATCTTGCTCACACTGATCGTCCCATTGAAATCGAGTGGCCTTACGTAGAATCCGAAAGAAGGGCAGTCTTTGTCAGCTGATCTAGCTATAAAGCGAGATAAAGAGACTATCCTTCCCACCAACTTTTGAGTCTCTCTCAGATTAGTGGGTGACTTCATATTACATAACGCCTACACTTTTTTTGGGTTGGCCTGCAGTCCCTTTTCTATCACAATATATCCTAGAAATTTCTCACTCTTCACCCCGAACAAATACGTCTTCGTATTTAACTTCATGTTGTACCGCCTAAGAGTAACGAAGGTATCTTTTAAATCCACAACTAAATCCCAAGTAGTTTTTGACTTAACAAGAATGTCATCAACATATACTTCCACATTCTTACCTTTTTGTTCCACGAAAATCTTGTCCATGAGCCTCTCATAAGTAGCTCCCACATTCTTTAACCCAAAGAGCATCACTACGTAAGCATATAACCCCCCCCCCCTGTTGTCACAAAACTAACCCGCTTCTGATTATCCTTCGCCAAGGGGATTTGATGATACCCTTGGTAAGTATCCATAAGTGATACCACCTCATATCCCACAGTGGAGTCAACTAACTGATCAATATGAGGCAAGGGGTAGCAATCTTTAGGGCATGCTTTATTCAAATTATGAAAATCAATACACATCCTCCATTGCCTAGAAGGCTTAGGGACTAAGACTACATTGGAAACCCACTCGGAGAATTGAATCTCTCGGATATGGCTAGCTTGTAGTAATTTGTCCACCTTTTTAGCAATAACTTTGTCCTTCTCCGGCCCAAAGTGTCGCCTCTTCTGTTGGACAGGCCAGACTCCCCAAGTGAAGTTGAGGTGGTGTTCAACAACTAGGGGATCAACCCCTGTGAGGTCATGCACGTCTTTAGCAAAGATGTCTTCATTCCTACACAGACAGTTCACGAGCTCTTTCTTCACTTACAGTTGCTGAGCCACCCAAGTGACCTTTCCAGGGACTATCTCCACAGGCTCACCCTCTTCTATCTTCTCAGCTTTGGGAGGGGACTCTTCTAGCACATACACTCCTAGAGTAGCAATAACCTTTCCCTTGGGATCATCCACTCTTGCTTTCTTTTGGTCATCCCTTACCATTTGAACGTAACAGCTTCGAGCTATTTTTTTCTCCCCTCACACTTCTCCAATAAGTTGCTCGACTGGGAACTTTACCTTTTGATGGTAGGGATAGGCCACCGCCTGAAAGATTGATAAAAAAGGATGACCCAAAATAGCATTATAAGTGGAAGAAGCATTCACTATAAGAAAAGGAATAATGTTAGTCTTCTGACTGGGCTTTGTGCTCAAAGTAAGAGGCAAAGAGATTTTCCCAATGGGATGCACCATATATCCAACGAAACTGAATAGAAGAGTCGCCACGTCCTCTAGTTGTACATTTTTTAGCTGCATCTGCCCGAATGCCTTCGAAAAAAGGATGTTGACCGAACTCCCCAAGTCAACCAGGACTCGGGCTACCTTATGTTTGCTAAAGAAATCCTAATTACCAAAGTGTCAGTATGAGGTAGGAGGACACCCCGTAGATCCTCAAGTCCAAAAGATATATGTGGTGCGTTATAAATTGCCTGATCTACTCCAATGACCAAACTCTCCATGAGGCGAGCATATGATTTTCGGGCTCTATTGGAGTCTTCATCAGTAGGTCCTCCTGCAATAACATGGATGACTCCTTGAGTGGGGGTGTCACCTGAAGCAGCTAACATGTCCTTGCTAGCCCTTCGCGTGAAGGGCCTTCTTGGTGTGGTGGTTGTTGCCCCGATGGGGGGAGAGACTAAGGTCATCTGTTATAAGGTCCCAGATAGACAATATTTGGTCGGCGACCCCTTCTCGTTGGTCGGCCCATCCGAGGTTAGAGATGTGGGTATTTAGTTTTGATGCGCTCCAACTCACTCTGCAGCTTGAAATAGTGGTCACTAGTGTGACCATAATCCATGTGGGATTGGCAGAAAAAGGAAGTTGGGGGATTGCAGGGTATCCCCCTATATCCTGTGAGACGCTGGACAATACCCTGTTGATCATACGCCTCCATTTCCTGCTCTTTCCAGGTCCGCGAGGGAGGCAAGGCTTCTATAGCCATAATCCACAAGGGAGGAACAAGACGAACTCCAAGTATCAATATTTGCGGTCAAGGCGCTACAGGCAAAAAAGGCCTGGCATATTCGCGTCTAGGAGGTCCTCATTGGACAGGAGGAGGGTTCCTCTCTGTTAGGGCAGGGGCTGGTTTCTTCTCTGCCTTTCTCACCCTTAAACCTTCTTCTTCATTGATATACTCCTTGGTGCGGCCTAGCAATTCCTCATAGCTAGCCGTAGGCTTTCTCAACAAGGAAGGGTCCTTCCTTCAATCCGTGGAGGATAGCAACCTTCAAAATATCTAGTCCTACTGAGGGGATTTCCCTTGTGGTGGCAGTGAAGCGATGAATATAACTCCTCAGAGACTCTGAGGACTCTTGCTTTAGGTGCAACAAGATGGAAGTGTCATGCTTATAAGCTTTGCAGCTAGCGAATTGCTGCAGAAACACTGCCTTGAAATTTGCAAAACATGTAATAGAACCGGGGGGGTATAGACCCAAACCATCTTTGAGCAGAAGCTACTAGGGTGATACGGAAAGCTCTGCATTTAAGGGTGTCCGAATAGCAATGAAGGGAGGCAGCTCCCTCGAATTGAGATAAATGCTCCTCAGGATCTGAACTGTCATTATACATCCCCACCTGAGGAGCTTCAAAGTGTGGAGGTGGTTGCTCCAACATGATGTCTTCAATGAATGGACATGACTCATAAAGTTCTAGTGCCCTGGTAGACTGGCTTTCTCCATGATCTTCATGTCTCATTTGTGTTGTTGGGATAGGGTAAGGATATGTCCTCCTCGTTGGCATCTCACCAGATAATCTTTCAGTGTCCAGCAGAGTTGGTGTATAAACATGGGGAGATCCTTCGTGTTGTTGCTCCCTTTGAGAAGGTTCACCCGAATGGGGATGAAGATATCTCGTCTTTTTCCTTCCTCTGACCAGAGCTTCAGAGATGGATGGATCTACCATTGCCTTCAGCTATGATGGCAACAAAGGTATGGCGCTCTCTTCGGTGGAAGGGGCTGCTGGAAGAGGGATTTTTGGCAAAGACATCTCAACGTCTTGCTCAATAGTATTTCCCACAGACGGTGCCAGCTGATGCAGTCACACAGATTTTTTACCTCCAAGTAAAGAGATGAATCAACTTCAATTGTCCCCCTGCCTTCCTCCTTCCTCTCCGAAATGTAGCTTCCTGCTTCCTCTCCCCAGTCTCTCCTCCCTTGAGAATTCAGTAAGCTATGGACCTCCTTCCTCGAAGGATTATGTAATCAGAAAAAATCCCCCCGTGTCTTTCCTTCTCCCCTTGATTTTATCCTTGCTTCCCTTCATCGCCAGCTGCTGCATAACAAACCATCAGAATCATCGTCCACCTGGCGGGCCTCCTTGCCTTCAGGAATAATTTCGTTAGGAGGATAAAGAATGAGGGCGCCTAGGAATATTATGTGGGGTCCTAGTTTGTTATACCATGTAACAAACTCTCATAAGCCAACGTATCAGGGAACATCTCACCCCTCTTCTTTACCCTCTCTTCCTCCGCTGACTCGTATCATGACTCTATACCCTCTCACGGTTGTACCCTTCTATTGCACTTAAACCAAGGTGTATATTACTCATCTTGACTTGCCGAGTTGAGGCCTAGGCTCACTCTGGTTAAGATCCGTTTCTTTATATTTCCCTTAACTCCCCGAGTCATTCCCCGACTCATTTCTCGGGTCACATATCTGGTCCCCTTTTGGTCCTCAGACTTGTCCGTCCTGTCCTACATCACTGCTTTATCACCTCGGTCTACTCCCTTGGGTCGAGTTCACCCAGTTCATGCAATATTTCACACACGACATCCCTCATCTCAACCGTTGTTACTTTGATATCCAACTTCTAAATCAGGTTACATCGGTATCATTTTATATCCCTCTTTATAATTAGAAGAATATTTTCTCTCTCCATTTGATCAATTCAACTTGAATAACATGCATGAACATTTTTATCATCAACTACATCGCGAACACAAGAATCGATTTTCTGCTAATGCATTATCCACCCCTAAAATGTCCTCTAAAAGGTTATTGTTGTGTATTCTGTTAGTAATATATGAGAGATGTCCTAAGGCAATCGCCTTATGTATGAACCATTTATATGATAAATGAAGATTCACTATTTGAGTATACATGTTTCATGTATTTGATTGGATCTTAAACTCATTTACTGAATGTCCACGATGTGATTCACAGCATGAGAGAATTTGTGATTGGATCACAACTAGTGAGTATCTCTACATGTGTAATAGTGATGTATCGAAATTATCCCTAGTCGATGAATTGATGGATCTGGACACCATCAATTCTGTCGAGACTAGCACGAGGTATACTCCTTGGTGTATCCAAGCAGCTGATTCTCACTGGCTGGAGACATTGTGATGTCCGGAGTTAATCGTGGATGCTAGTTATGGTAACTAGTTCATTGGAGTGACCAGTCGTAAGACTTCATATGGTTCTCTGCATATATAGATATGTCAATGAAGTTCTTACTGTAACTTAAGTGCGATGTTCCTTTGACTTGCGGTATTCAAGTCATCTTGATCATGGAGACTTATGCTTTGACATCTTAAGCAAACATCTCTGAGGAGATGTGGACCCGGGATGATTGGGTATAAGTCGAAGTGATCGAAGGTGTTTGAATAGCCTATAAAGGATTCACCACTCCTTGCGAGGAGATGTATACCCATGGTCTCTCGTCGGATTGTTACTAAAGTCTTTGGCCAAAGCATTACATGTTTAGAGTAAGGTACTCTTCGATACATGTGGAGTAACTAGAATCCGTAGGACGAGGAAATGATACTTGGGCTAGGTGTGACGTAGTCAGCCTAGTGGGGACTGACACAATAGACCATGTCCTGAACCAAGTGGGTATAAGATGAGTGAAGGGAATGGGGCACGATTAATTCGAGCTACTGAAGGGTTTCAGAAATAGTTCTGGATCAACCGTTGATCTTTTCGGTTAATTGGGGATCATGATGTACTACTAGGTGCCACTCATGATCGTTCTATAATTAATGGTTAATTATAGACGGCCAACATAAACTGAGAATCTATTTGGTCACACGCACAACGAGTGTAATCCAAAGGATTTAAAACGAGCTTGAGAATGGGATTCTCAGACCGAGAGAAACTATGTTTGGTTGGACCAAACATAAAGCGAGCATGAAATTGTTTCAGTCGCAATGGAAGCGTGGATGGGCCGTGTCTTATGAAGACATAATGGATGGATCAAAATGGTTTGGTTCTAATCCAATGGATGAGAATAAACCAAAGGGTTTGGTTTATATTAAACGAATGAACCAAAGGTTGGTTCGGTTCGTTTTAACTTAAAATAAACCATCATGGTTTGGTTTATTTTAACTTATCTTAATGGAGCGGGTTAACGGGCTTTATGGATATGATCCATTAACCATTAAGAGAATTAGTTCTCTATAAAATAGGGCTTAAACCCTAATCCAAAACCCGAGCCTCAAGAGTTGCCGCCCACCCCTTGAAGGATTCAGCGCCAACCCTAGGCTGCCGCCCCTCTCCTCCTCCAACCGGCGTCCAGAAGGAGCCTTCCTTCCCCCTCGCCGGCGTCGAGCTGCTGCCGGTTGGTGCTCCGGTGATCTTCCTTGGGTGTGGCGATAAGGTGAGCACTTGGCTTCCTTGTTTTGGCCGGCGCCTACTCCTCCACCAAGCTGTCCAGTTTTCTGGACAGCTTCTTCTCCTCTCGTCGGAGCGTCGTTTGGACGACGGTTAGAGCTCCGACAGCGGCTAACTTACCGGAGATTCGATCTCCGGTAATCCTCTGAGGTGGAGGACGAAGGATTCGTCAATTGGTTGACGAATACCTCTCCGGAGAAGCGAGTTTTTGAGAACTCGTATTAGGATCCGAATTTGGATTCGGATCGTGATCATCTCTCGATCACGTCGTCTTCAACACGAGGCTAGTAACCCGTACGAAGACGAAGCTCGTGGCTTAGCGAAGTCATCCCGAGGAACTCGGCGTGGATACGGATAGAGACGATTCTAGCGAGGATCGTTCCGGTTGATGTCGTTCCCGCTACACGTCATACGAAAGGTATAACGTAGTTAAATTTCCTTTTATTGCAAATTTTAATTTACGGTTATGTCTACACTTGTTGTAATATGCATGTGTGTGTTGTGTGTGTTGTAATAAATATAGATTTATTATTTTAATTGCTTCCGCTGTGCTCATGTTTACGAAACATGATCGAACACACACACGCCGCGGTGCCGGAAACCCAACATATTCTTCCCTTAGTCATTCACAAATTGATATTAGTATGACCTTTTCACTTGTTCATGATGTATGCTTTTTGTCATCGTTTAGAAATAAATATTGCATTAAATGTCTTTCATTGCATTGCCCATTTCATTACTCCTATTCAAGACAAGGTTCACATGCCTTTAGCGAATGTTATCACTGCATGGCTCGTATCATTAGGCATAAATGTCACTAGGGGTGCTTTGAAGTCGATGACAAAAACATATGATCGAATCACATTTCGATTTCTCACTGATCGGCATGAAAAAGGGTTTCCGCACAATGGAGTGGGAGGATGGACACCAACAGGGCGAGGAGGCTAAGGACAAATAGACACCAAGCCAAGGAGGAGGAACCTCTTATGTTACTTGACGAGCCTTATAAGAGCATCTCAAATCATTTTGCACACTTTAAGTCGTGCTTTGAGGAGTTTTACAAAGATGTTGACACTCCGATTATGACTCTCAAATGACCCAAATACAATCTCAATACCAAACTTTTGAACAACGTCAACTCGACATATACAATATGCTACGAGCTATGTCTCCAGGTCAGCAGTTGCTAGTTTGTCCGCCTCCTCCACCACCTTAGGCTATAATTGATGATGATGATATTGATGTCAATTGGTAGTTTAGTATTTTGTAATATGGATATATGATTATAATTTATTTGATGCATTTTGTATAATAAAACTATTATTAAGTAAATGTGCAATGCAAATATGCAATCTGAGTTTTGAATCTTTTAACTAAATTATATATCATTTCAATATTATCATTCAATTGTGAGTTTAAAAATGTGCATGTAATATTTTTATTTGATATGTTATTTGTATAATTGTATGTCTCCTTTAGTATTGACTGTCGACTATCAAATACATGAAGCATAATTATAAGTTAATAATCTATAGTGGGAGTTTTGTGTTTGGTCTCTTTTTTAATATTTGTCGAAGGGAAAGATATAGATAATTGAAATTTGTGTAATAATATTGCATGATATAATTGTATAATATTAAAAATATTGATAAAAGTCTAAACTTAAATACATTGTCAAACTAAAAAAAATGGAAAGATGAATGGTGTAATCAAAGAAGCTTTGAACTTTAATGAATATCAATTGACTGGCATATGAAAAGAGTTGATTGGCTGACACTGTTAAGTGTTGATAAGCATATGTATCAGTCGACTGACACCATTATCCTTCAGTTGACTGTCACTATACATCAATTAACTAATTAAGCACAAAGTGATTTTTAATCCACAATCCAACTCGACTGGTTATATCAGTCGATTGATTTTATTTTATTTTTATTTTTGATCGAATTAACTGATTTATTATTGAAAATTTTGATCGGTTCAATTTTTAATTTAATATGTTCAATTTTAATTTAATTGATTCAGTTAATAATCAATTGCATAATCTTTCCGCTAAGCACAAATATGTTCCACGTTCAACTCGGTTGTAGGATGTCTAGCTCAAATCTCAAGTACCCATGGTTCAATCCCCAGTTATACCGCATTTACAAAATTTTTCTTCAAATAAATGACAAACCAAGAACAACTGCTGAAGCTACCCATACAAATACTTTTTGATTTATCATGATGATCGTTGAAATATATTTTACTTAGAGATTACTTAGTACTCCATTAAAGATCCATGATATATATATATATATATATATATATATATATATATATATATATTCCACGTTCTCTTTTTCCTCTTGCACTTGTCCTTTCTCACCCTTCTACTCATTTCCCCCCGTAAGGCCTTGATCTTCTTCTACTAATAAAATCTTTGGGTCTGAGTAAGTTTGAGTGGACCGATTTGACCTTCAATAATTTATCCAAACATGAACAAAGAAATGCATTCAACATTTGTTATATTTCAATCAATGCAAAAAGGTGATTCGTTCATTCATCACAGTATCCTCATCAATTGATCTCATAATCAATACCCAAAAAAATTAATCATAGTAAACATTTACCTTACCAGCATCTAGACATGACGAAGGACCGAACTTGACAGGGATTACTCCTTGCTAGCTTATTGATGCAATTCTACACTATGCTAATCTCACTTTCCCTCATGGGGACTGTTATATTTCAATCATGGACATACAAAATCCAGTGTCCTTTAAGTGTTCAAGAGAAGGTACAACCCACTTACTACATAAGTTTTATCTCTCTTTGAACAAGCCGAAAGCATTTTATGCATCATAGTTCAAGTTCAAACCAACCACAAAGTAGAGCCGCCACATCTCAATGTCTACAAGGCAACAAACAACAACAAGAGTGACAAATTCCTTTGGAGCTTGAACCATTACTTCCAAACAGTCAATCAGCAAATACTGAAACATTAGCAGCTTGATTGATTGCCATCACAAAGAGGGGTTGATCCTCCAATCATGTTTTTTGCGCCTACCCCGATGATGAGCCTTCTGCTCGGCAAAATTGTTCTCGACGACGATCTCCATCTGATCAGTATCTGAAAGTAGATGCCATCATTGATCAAACCCATCAAACACATTAGGAATAACAAGGTAAAAAACAGAACACGACAGTATTCTTTAGCAAAAACAGTAAACAGACAGGGCTTAATTGATAAGCTGGCAAAATATTTAGATGAATTTTTACAAGGCAAGAACACAGAGATTAGAGGGCGTTTGGTAAGCGTTTTATTCTCCGTTTTTCATTTTCATTTTCTACGAAAATAAGAAAACACGTTTGATTCGCATTTTCCATCTCCATTTTTCAAAAAATAAATGAGCGTTTTCTGGAAAATTAGAAAACGAGAAATAATCGTTTTCTGTTTTCATTTTCATTTTCCAAAAAAAAAATGTTTTCTGAAAAATTAGAAAATAAAAAAAAACTAGTTTTCTGTTTTCTGAAAAAAGAGAATGAAAATAGAAAACAAAAAATTCTCTACGAACCAAATGCCCCCTTAGTTTCTCTCAGGGGAACATACATGCGGGAGCAAAAGCATATCCTAATGCGTGCGAGACTGAAAACTAAACTAAGGTGGCATTTGGTTGGAAGGTGGGAATAGGAATTGGAAGGTGGGAATAGGAATGGGAATGGGTTTGATAGTAGACGGGAATAGGAATGGATTTTGTCATTCCAATAATGTTGTTTGGTCGTCGGTCACCGATCGTCGGCCGGCGACCGGCGGCGACCGGCGGCGGCCGGCGGCGACCGGCGGTCGGCGGCGATCGGCAACCGATGGCGGTCAACGACCGTCGAGCGAGCGACGGACGACGACGAACGGGAATGAAACCCAAACCCCCCATGTGAGATGGGTTTTGTCGATTCCCAATTATTCAAAATTCATTCTCAAACCCTCCTTCCTAAAACCACTAACCAAACACTTGATATGATTCTCATTCCCATTCCCTCATTCCAAACCCACCAACCAAACGCCACCTAAGACTTTTGCTTCCTCTTCTATGATGGTTGGTACCACAAGACTTTCGATTTCTGATTTTCTTTTCTTAGGATGGCTCATACGACTAGCTTATCGTGTGCATGTAACAACCGTAGTTGCCTTCGCCACTGAGGCACACTGATATGCAAAGAGTGAGCTAAGAGGTCACCCACAAGTTCCCAAATTAGAGCAAAATAGCACAAAGTTCTCAAATTATTGGGAATTAACTAAGAGAAGGAAGCCAGTCCATATAAAATTTGATTAGCAACTTGAAATGGAGAAATCCATTCGGGGAAAAGAAAGTGAGAGATGTGAAGATTAGTAGAACAATTATCTATTTATGCATACATGAGTCAAAATAAATTGGAGAAGAGCAGGAATACAATAAATAATATGGATTTTAAATGTTGTTATACAAGGAAGTTAAAGTTAAACATAAAATGAAGTGGGTGCTGTTAACATGCGAACATTATACAATGTTAAAAAAAAAATAGATAGAATTATAACTGTAAAGTCAATTTAATAAAGGAGATACTAGTTTATGCAAGTAATTTTGATCCTTAAGCAGGATTAAATGATCAACTCAAAGGAAATTTAGGTGAGCAAAGGAAAACATTAACTAAATGTTTATGGCAAATAGTTACGTTTGGATATTAAGAAAAGGTTTGTGCAGAAAAAATTTTACTGCTGCAGATATGCAGAAGTGCTCCAAAATCTCCACAAGAAGATAACATGAATTACAATGAAAGATACATTGAGGAATGTTCATCTTGAAAGGATGAACTTGGATCTGTGCAACAATCATGGATGCAGGCTCTAAGAAAAATCTCTCCATACTTGAGGAACGGCAAATTAGAAAAAATCAGAATTGAAGAGATAAAATTACTACAAATGTTGTCCATTTTGCCAGCCTAACAGTAATAAATTAATAATCAACGTTGGAGGTAAGAAACAAGAACTAAATAAAAAAAAAACTTTATATTTTATTTTAATAGGATAATTTATTTTAGATTTAGTTATTTGCTTACCAAGTAATTAGGGGATAAGAGTGTGTATTTCTTTATGTATGATTATTTATCCAGTGCTACATTGATTTGGTTTCGAAGCAGAATTCTCGATTTGGTGTTTGACACATCCTCCTATGATTCTTGCTCTCTTTATATTTTTGAACCCCAATCCTTTGTTACCCTCCACACCACCACACCATCACATCCATGAAACTGCCATGGTGACCATCTAGACTATGACATCCCAACCTCCTCTCACTTCCTACGCCTATTAACAAAGGTCATCCAAACAAACTTCTTGAGCAGTCATATAATTTTGCCCGATCACCTTATCAATTTCTTTGCATTTCACAGAAGGGATGTAGTCACCACCTGCAAAACTCGCCACCAAAAGGATCTCTTCAGATCTAGTTCCAAACCTACAATTGATCTTCTCCCCTTCAGCCCCTTTCCCAAAACCAGAAGAAGACTCCATGAGTCACTGACCACAACAGTCCCACTGAGATCTCAGCTTTGATAGCATCATGTCTTCTCCAACCAACCACAACATGGTCTTCTAGCACACGTCTGTTGCTATAACAAACCGAGAGTTTGTGCAAAAATCTAGGATTGCTAGCACCAAACCACCATTGATTCATTACAAAGACCATTTATGCAACAGACCCTCACCCTTTTCCCTGCTGCAGTTGTATTAGACTGAAGAAGCATATCCAACTGACCTTCCCAGTGTACATGGCCATGACAGGAGACCCTTGCATCATACAATGCACTATGAGAGAGAACCTCTTCCTCCACTCATCTTCTGTGACTAGATCTGGCCCGTAAGGCTGTGAGTGAAGTCGATGCTTACTGAAGATTGCAGACACCACCTATTTTCCACCTTGTCTCCACAAAGCGTAATCCACTGCTGTCACCAAAGAATATTTCTTGTTCTCCTCCACCTTTCTGCTTCACTCCAAAAAAGCAAACCTACAGTCCTTATCCTCATCTCTGCAGGCTCTGCCTCCTGCTTGCACCCTCTCCACCATTGTCGGTGCTTCTCCCCCTTCCAGCTCTCACAATCCAGTTGCAGAAGCCAGCATCTATTCAAGTGGGACCAATGGTACTACCTATGCCAAGCAAAAATCTAGGTGATATATTTGATCTCAACCAACGTGATTGCAATATCTCCCCCAAACAAACAATCCAGTAGCAGAACTAGCTCCCTCCTGGTTCCTCTAACAGCTGAAAAGTCAGAAGTCACCACCCATAACAAAGAACGAGCAGCATCTTCTGCGCTGAAGTCTAATCTTCTTGTAAGATATATTCCTCCTGAATAGAAGTTAACCTTTTCCATCTTTGTTCATGTGATCCTGTTTTAATAGTTTTGGCAAAAAAACTTAAACAGCAACTCCTACCCTTCTAGATTTGGTAAAAGTTTCTAGCACCCGTTCCAACACTCAGCAGATCTAGTCCTACAAGAAATTACAAGATTATTGGCATCTAGTGAAAGGATGGATTCAGTCCGAGAATTATAAAGAAGGGATTTTGCACAATAAAGATTACAAAGAAGATATTCTACATTGGGAAAAAAACAATTCCACCAAACCCATTGACAACTTCAAATAGTGAACTAGGTTTGCACAATTTAGGTAAATCGGAGTTCTCTCTAAATGAACCATTAGAGAAGATAAAGATAAAAAAATAATAATTGGATTTGATATTGTCAGATATGTAACCTCAACCAGATTAAATCACACAGAACTGTAAATCTCCATATAAAATGGGAGTTGCATAAATATTATTTCCATGGAGGCCTTTGTTGGGATCCAACTTGCGCTACAATCACATCCAAATCTTTGCAAAATTGCGTGAGTAGATCAATATCCATTTTCATCACAAAGAAAAGTATGCTTCTTACATTGATGAGATATGATATAAAGTTCTTATAAACATCGCCCATGTTATCGTTAGTAGACATGGTTGTATGATCTTTCTATCAAAAATGACAGGTTAAGTTGCTCCAAACCTAAACTAGAGCCACAAACAACAAAAGGAGCCCCTCAAACCGTCATTGAAAAGAAAGAGCTTTATTTACAGGTAGTGGCAACCTAGATCTATACAAAATAAGAGCAAAAGTTCCACCTATCCTCAATCAACCACTCTCCAAAAATAAGCCCAAAGATAAAATATTAGAAAATTCACGATGAGTTACCTTATCCTAGTTTCGAGAGAAAATTAAAACCCTGAATCTAATCTTAGCACAATAGTAGATAGCTCTTTCCCACTAGTGTTTTCTCTCATAAACCTAAGGACCATCAACAGAACCATAGCACTTAATTAGAGAAGGGCCACTAATGACTTGCTCATAACCAAAAAACATTAAATATACTACATTTTTTAAAAAAAAAATGACACTTAGTTCACTAAATGATCTCTTAATCTAAAGCCCAAGAACCTTTAGGCAAAACCCAACATTTAAATCCCAAAAGAGCCTCCTAGCAAACTCCCATCTTGAAAAAGCATCCAACACAGCACTAATCATACCACATTTAGTGACACATCGCCAAAAATTAGCAATCATCTAATAGAGCCTCCTAGAGCCCTTTCCCAACATTTAAAGAACATTCCACATCATTCACAAACTAAGCTTACGAGTATCACACTACCCTAAGGGCTCAAAAGAACAAATTAAAAAACAAAGGATGAGCTAGGAATGGGGATTAATAAAATTGTTAATAACAGTTTAATTAAGACGTTCATAGGTGCATACCCATTTATAGTCACAAAGCAGAGAAATATATAGTGTGCATAAGAGAGGCATAAATTGATACTAGAAGAAGAATTACAATAAAGAATATGCTTATGCACCGCATAGACTAAAAGGATTTTAAAGCTTACATCTACTCATTCATCTACCCAAAAAAATCATAAAGACTCCTTTAAATAGAGAAAAATTAATTCTAATACTTACTAGTTTAACTCAACAACATATTTAAACATTAATTCAATTTTCAAATAAGAGAATATGTTTATTTAATAGAAGGCATTTTAAGCCTTTATCCTTGATGCTGACTATTTCAAGAAAGTTGCAGATTTATTTCCACCTCTTAATTCGTCATTGTGTTTAGAAGGGGCAATAGAAAAAGGTCCAAATTTCAATATAATCAGAGATTATTTTGACGACTCAAGGAAAAGATAAATTTTATTACTTGAAGGTAAAACTCAAATGGTATTCATGTTGTTCCCTAACCCATTGTAAAGAATGCCTAAGTTAAAGTTGCTTACAATGAGCCTAGAGTTTGGTTCTTGGCAGGGAAGAATATTACGGTCTAAAAATAAAAAGTTTCAAATATGAGGTTTAGATTTTTCAAATTCTCAAAATGTAGCAAGTTTTAATTTTGAAGAAGTCAAGACTAAATAGGAAAACTTTAAATTTCATTTTAGTATGATAAGTTATTTTAGGAATTAATTATTTGTTCACCAAGTAATTAGAAAATAGGTTATTTGTCATCTAATTTTTAGGAAATAGATCAATTTTAGGGCCTTTAAAAGGGATCCTAACTCCTTTTGTTATTTTATCTTGAATTTAACATATTTTCCAGTTTGTGAGTTTTCACTGTGTGACCATTTATTTCTCTACGTGAGACTATTTACCTCTCATGCTAAATCTCTAATTTTAAATGAGCATGACTGTTTTGTAGTTCTACATCAGAAAACTTGGATTCTTCATAAGAAACATAGAGGCCAAAACTAAGATCAATGAAAACAACTAAGAGGTTGTGTTTTTAAACCATCCAGATAGTTCTCTTTTCACTATCTCATAAACAACCTAACATTGTTCTCAAAGACAAGTCCACATGCCAATAAACACATACTATGAGCTACTCCTGGACAAACAATTTTCAAAGTTTATAAATTTTAATTGTAATTGCACCGATTGGTAGAAACTAAAATTAAAAAACCAGTTCAAGATAAAGTAAAATATGGTAATGTTATAGATCTAGACATACATTCAGACTTTACTGTTACTATCTTTATCCTGAATGTAGAGCCCATTGAGCCCAACAAATTTTTAAAATATTCCAAGTCTACACCCATATGAGCAGCAATGTCTAAGAAGCCCACAGAAATAATTTACCCAACGATACATAATTGATCTCAATCTTACTATTATAATTAATTCCTGCAACAAGTCTTTCAGGTAAATCAGAACATGGATTGTGATTTAGTAGTATTTCAGTAGGCACACATGAAAAATGTTTCATTCGTTGGCCAAAAGCAATACTTCTCCAAATGGGTGTGGTAACTGATAGAAGCTCATGGTGTTAGGTCGCAAGAGGGACAACATCAAAGTGCGTCAAGCACTGCACAACTCCATGTTGCGAGAGAATAAGTTAGCAAAAGGATGGGTGCTAGGTAGTGAGGAGGCGTCAACACTAGAAGTTGTGTTATGAATTCATGTCACGGATGAGAAATAAGGAGAAAATGGTTGAAAGCATGGTTTGAAATCATATATTGTGCCAAGCAAAATAGTCAAAGTTTATTATTCCGATAAATTATCAAAACTTGATATTACTCGGCACCGAAACAATAATTCTTGTGTTGTTGTGTCAATCATATCAACAAGTATCATTTCATATCAACATTTAACATCCCTTGGCATGCTAAAATTGATAAAATGTTGCTATTTTTTTTATTTTGTAGTTTGTCTTTATAAAAGATAATGTCAAAATCGTAACATTCCCGATGCAAAATAAATGTTGACCTTAATTCTATAGTTGTCTTATCTTTTTCTTTTTCTTCTTATCTCTTTTCTTTTTCCACAGCACCATACATTTGAATGTCGACACAATACCTTAACAATATCATTTCAGTTAAAGACTGAAACACTAGCACAACTTCAAATTTTGAACATTAGATTAAAGGTTGCAAAAATGGGGTGGGAAACCAAGGCAAGGGCTCGTTGTAGGGATCGTGATTGCTAAATCTCCATCCAAACATTAAGTAGTTAATTTTACTTTTTCTTTCAAAAATATTTAACACTCCCTTATTGTGTCTATTTATTAGATCTTTGAAGGTAGTGATGTTGTTTAATTAACATAGGTTTCAAATAATTTCTAATGATTGAAAATTTATTAATATATCTTTTATTTAAAATTGATTTATTTGTATGTCAAGGTTAGGGAAGTATAGTTTAATTTCTTTAGTAATATTTATAACTTATCATTTGATAAATTTTGATTAGTAATTAAAATATAAACTATAAATGATACTATTAATTATATGTTAAAAAATTTACTAAATAACTTACAAAACATACGTCAACTGTACAGATTAATTTTGATATACTATATTAATAGACATATTTAATATTAATTAACGTTACAAACTGCTATCGATTAAAATTTTAATATCAATATTTTAGACCTTTATAAGCTACTGTAGCTACTTATAGTTATGGCATTAGTTGAGATGTTTATAGGTTGATCTCACTCGGATCAGAAACACAACACTAATTTTGGTATTAATAAAGCCTCTAGCTAAAAAAAACACGGGCAGAATATTGTCACAGGTAAGGTATGTCATTAGTTTAAATTGAATTTACATGGTTCAACAGCCCCTCAAGATTCATACTCCACGAGCTATATCTCAATCGTAAGCCACTAAACTTTTCTCCTTTCCAGACACCTTCCGGAGACAAAGAAACTTCTTCCAGCTTTAGGAACACAACAATATAAAAAATGAATAAATAAGAATATGAGTAAAATGACAAACATAAATCTTAATCGGCTCTAGAAGTTCTGAATGCAATTGCACTCGCCCTAGAGCTTCCTGGATCACACGAATTGAATGGCTACAGAGCTTTGATTGAGAAGAATGATTGCTTTGATTAAGTTTAAATATTGTTATCGAACTCTATTTTATAAACCTATTTCGGGTGCTCCCAACTCGACCTTGATTCGATCTGAATCCTCCGGTTCATATCCAACTCTAGTCACCCGGACGCCTTTAGGGTGCCCGGATGCTCACATGACAAAACCCTGTTGAAAACTAATTGATTCAATTTGGCTGGTCTTAATCCCACTCTGGTCATCTGGTCTTCTCCCGATCGCCCAGATGTTGATGTGGCAGAACACCATGGACAACCACTCTCCGATTGTCATGTTATCTTGTATCTAGACTTGATCTAGATCTCAACTTCGATCGCCTAGACTCCATCCAGTCGCTTAGACTTCTGAGCGCTTAGATCCAATAAGGGCATCTGAATCTGTCTAATCTGGTTAATCTGATCCTGCACCACAAGGTTAAACACAAATAAACAAACCTAGTATTTAGTCTACCTGACCTACTATGTGTTCACTTGCTTGGAGTTCACTTCTTTAAAACTTCTCACTTGCCAAGATTGGATCCCCGATCCACTTGAACTTTCTTTTACCTAAGGATCACTCCCATAGGACCAAACATCCGATTCTCGATCTACTTGGACTTACCCTTATCTAAGGTTAACTCCCTTAGGGCTTTCGCTTGCCTAAGGTTCACTCCCTTAAGATTTTTTCCTTCCCCTAGGACTTTTCTTTGCATAAGGCTCACTTTCAAGTATCTAGTCAACCTTGTTGACCTACTTGGATCAGGTCTTGGTCAACTTTGACCAATCAATCAAACCTTAGGGATCGATTGTACCAATAATTTCCTCACTAACAACTTTGAACAAACATATTGTCCAAACATCAAAACCCTAGGAGGTCGAACGCACCAACACTTTTTTTTCGCTTTGTTTCTTAACAATTTTAATCCAATTTGACTATCATGCTGAAACAAACCAAATGAAAGGGAATTTAAGAAGTAAATTTTCTTAAAAATTTTAACCCAATGTGGCACATGCCTACTCATTTGGCATGAGTAGGCATGCATCATATTGTGCTGAGCATCAACATAGTACAACACTTAAATGGTCCAGTATCATTTGGGGAGTATATAAGTAAACTTGAGAGTGTTGGCTGTCCACGTTACAGACCCAGAGAGTTTTAACTACCATAGAACAGAATACCAATCATTTTCTATGCAATTATCATAACTATCAGGCAGTTATTCATCAAATGTAATAAACAAACAAAAAATGGGAACTCCAACAGCAATATGGATGATTGAACTATGGTAGAGATTATACAAGACAGAGATTAGAGAGGAATAGAATTAATTTAATGCTAATGTTGGAGTGCCATTAGTTTGTGTGGTTATAGCCATAACCATCCTTGACTACGATAACATTAATTTTTATATGAGAGATGATATTTTCCAGCCAAGGGTAACCAAAGCATCACATTTCCAAAGATTTTTCTTTGTTTTTAACTATTACAAAATGTGTAAAATAATAATATTTTTTCCTTTAATCTACTGGTCAAAGGAAGTAATTGTGTATGACTATCAAATGCCTCTTAAATGCCAAGTATCAATCATAAACCACCAAGACATATCAAAGTTTCAATATTCAAGACCTATGCCTGCTTCACTGAAGCTGTGTGTGTATCACCAGAGAGCATTTAGATAAACAAACATGAGAAACACTATTGAAAAATCAAAACATGACTTATTACAAACACAATCGAATTTCAAATGCTAACATGCAATAGATATAGAAGTTGGGGAACCAACATTTTCTCGTGTTTCCAAAAAAATCAATTGATTTATTAACAGATGTTTTAATTTTCTTTAGCAAGCAGAATTTCAGGGTAACAATTGCATTCTCACGAACTAAATGTTAAGCCCAGATGATACCCAAGTGTTAAAACACAAATAAATGAGTTAAACTGGTAAATTTAGCTCATTAAGCATGAACTTTAGATGATGATAAAGAGTTAAAAAAAAAAAGTCTTCACCGGTTATTGCTTTTGAAAGATAAAAATGATTCTACTTTAATTTCTAAATTATACTCAAGCGAGCAGATGTTCAAGTAACTAAAAGGTAGAAATCTATTATGGTGATTTATACCTCCAATTTCTTCACCCCAAAAGAGATGCTTGCCGTCGTCTTCATCCTCCTCAAGCTCGTCGTCGTATCCAAGCTCACCGTCGCCCCTGTACCCAGGCTCGCTTCCGTAACCGGATTCATTGCATTGTGATTCTAGCAGCGTCGCATTTCCAACACCTTGAAATCCAATGGTCCCCGAACCCTCCCTTTCCGACCCTCCTCCCCCTCCGGAGGCGACCTCCCTCTTCGTCACCCGGGCTGCCTCGCTGACATCGGATCCCCAACTGCCGTCGCCGATCACAAAGAGTTCCCCGCTAGAATCCGTGCCGCCCGCAGCTAACGGGAAGTCAGAGCAGGTGGCGTAAGCGGCAGAGACGCCGCCACGAGGGCGAGTCCCGCTGCGATCGGAGCTCCGACCCGACACGGACAGGGAACCCCGGCGCCTACGCTTACGCGGGAACCAACGGAAGCCCTCCTCCCGCCTGGGCGGCGGAGGGTCGTCGAACAAAGTGAGGCGGGACAGATCGAGGGCGGCGGGGGGTCCCGAGGCGGAAGCAGGGGTGGTGGAGCGGTCGGAACGGCAGGGCTTCTTGGCGGGAAAGGGGTACTTGTGGGGATCGGCAGCGGCAGCGGCAGCAGAAGCGAGGGTTTGGAGTTGGAAGGGCTTCCAGGCGTGGAGCTGGAGCGTGCAGGAGTCGATGGCGTGCCGGGAGTTCGCGCTTCGGGGGGTCATCGCTGCCGGCACAGATCTCGCCCGCTTTTTTTGCTTTTCCAATTTCGGGCGGAATTTGGAGAATAATCAGGATTCGCGTCCGATCGAACCGCCGAAATTAAATACCAAATGGACTCCTCTCTTGTAAGTTCTTCGAGTCAATGCCCAGATCTTCGAGCGGTTGCCGATTTTTTTTTTTTATTTCTATTGTAGTAAAAGTAATTATACCAGGAAAATGACTTAAATATTTAGATTAGGTTAGTTTCTGATTTGAATTTTTTATTTTTCGTTTTTATTTTATAGAAAAATGAGAAAATGAATTTGATTGATATTTTTCATCTTTGTTTTTCAAAAATAAAAGAATGTTTTTTAGAAAACAAAAAAAAATCATTTTTTATTTTTATTTTCGTTTTTCAAAACTAAAAAAGTTTTTTCTGAAAAACTGAAAAATATAGAAAAAATATTTTCTATTTTTTGAAAAAAAAAATAAAAAATTCTTTACGAATATTCTCTTAAATTTTTTATTAGATTAATTTTAAAAATAATTAATTTAATTTTATAAAAAAATTTCATCGATCAATAAAAACAATTAAAAATTACTCACGATCCACTCCTCAATTTTTTTAACCAATACTTTATTTAAAAGAAAATCTATATAAAATTCAAATCGAAGATTTTTGATAAACTTCGTAGATATCCTTCTCATATCCCCATGAGCTATCATTTTATATTTTTGATCTAGCGTGCAAAGAGTCGTGACAATTCGGCTCAGAGATTGCATTTTTTTTTTTCAATTTTATTTCACATATCTTCGAAATATTTCGTCGATAATTAAATTGAATAAGATTGAAATCTAAATAGTCTCTATTGACCATCAAAAATAAATCAAAGAAGTGCTCATAATTTTTTCACGGTTCAATTTGCACTCTTCAGTTACGTCATTCTTGAATGACGAACAAATATCGAAATCGTATTTCGTCTACTAAGTAAATTCTTGGGTTTCAGAGCCATCCGAATAGATTTTTTTTTAAATTCGTCATCGAATGATATCGTAACAGAGAATTAAATTATATTCTTTATAAAATATCTGTTCGTTTTTATCGTTGTACAGTATCTTAAGGTGATTGCATTTGAAGTTGAGGGAGGTTAATTGGTGGACTTTAATGATGATGAAAATCATAAAGCTCTAAGAGTCCGGTGAATTTGAGAGCATCATTTGGATCGAATTGTTGCATCGTTGCTCAGAAAAGGAGCTCGGTAGACTCGACAAGAATTGGAGCCTTACATACAGGTGTTCCTCGGATCAAATTATTAATTGCATAGAAGCTGGGGAGGAATTTGATGGACTTAGGAGCTGAAGTGTTAAAGATGTCAGAGCTAAGTGTGATTATTTAAGGTGTGTTGTAATTTTATTTTTCATTGCCTATTGTACCATCATTATTATGGAATTGTCAATTTAATAGTCTTTATCAATTTATTTTATTATTATTACGAGGGAAATAAATTATATAGGATTCTATGAATTTTGACGTGTGACCAAGATATGTAGAGTATCTGAATCTAAAAAAAATTTAGATCTTCTTCGAAATCGACTTATGTTATTTCTATAAACATCGTTATATCTTAATCACTATGTTATTCCCATAAAGATATTATTATAGTACAGTAATTGTCTATGTCTAGGCGGTAAGTGAGTGATGATCGTCCGTCCTGATGCAATCATGCTCTAGCTTGATAGTATTAACAACGATGGAGCCAAGTGTTATTTTATTCTGGATTTTAATCCAGAGCATAACTAATTAATTTTAAATTTTCAGATCAAATTTCCCAATTAACTCTGGGGTTTTCCCGTTAAAATTATAGTCCAGGTGGATTTTTTTTTTTTTGGCTGCGCCCTTGACTATTAAATCAACTGCTTAGATGTTTTTGATCAAAATTTATACTTGGTTTAAGTGTTTTAACTCGGTCAATATGATGTGGAGATTTAAAAGTTTAATAGGTGTTGTGTTACCGATCTAATGGTATTGATATCAAAGAAGTTTCGACTTATCAAAGTTAATTAAATATTTGACAAATAAAAATCTGGTAAAAATTGACAAATGATAAGTAAAAATTTTGATAAATCAAAGTTAACTAGATATTTGAAAATTGACTAAATGTTTAACAATTAAAAATTTTAACAGAACAAAGTTGATTTGATATTTGTCAAGTGTAAATTCTAATCGATCAAAGTTGCTTGATACTAAACAGCTAATGAAGTCCCACGGGTAAACTCTCTTGGCAAGATGAGGAAGTCCAATAGACAAAATCTTTTAGTAAGGTCTAGAGATGTACTTTTTTGATAAAAAAAAAAAAATCCAAGTGATAGAAGAGTCCACGCGTCACTTGTAATTTACGTTTTGGATAGACTTTAACATAAATGAGGACTTAATCTTAGAGTTGAACATAGCAGATTGAAAGTTGAATTTAGTCAATTGATGGATGTATCAATTAGACAATCGACTTAGATTGATTTACTAGCAAATAGAATATTTTCATAGCTAAATCGGTTATATGTCACCTAAGAACATTATCATTCAACTAATGACATAGGATAAAAGTTGGAAAAAGATCATTGTTGGTAAAAGTCATCCTATGATCTACAAGCTACGATAGATCAGTCAATTAAAAAAAGAATCAATCAACTCAAGTATCATTTGAGAGGCTAGTCAGTCGACTAAAAGCAAATGCAATTAATCGATAGATCTAATGAACTGAACAAAGCAATAAGTAAACAATTGTTAAAATACGAAAACTATAAGAAGGGAAATAAGACTATAAGAAGATAAATAAGAGGAGCTTTTGGTAGCCAAGATAAGCTAATATAAAAGCTAATGCCTAAAAAAATAAAAAGTGAAATTGAATGAGAGTACAATAAGCGAAGTCCTAAGAAAAGTTCCATCATTGGATTTTCTTCTTTATTATATTTATTATTGTTTTGCTTATATTATTAGGTTTATCTTATAAACAAGGTTATCTCTGAGATTTCTTCACTTTCAAAAGGTTTTGAAAATTAAAGAAAACAGATAGAAGTTATTTAAGGGTGACTCATCAATCATAGACTATGGTGTAGGAATTAAATTTCTAACCATATAAAAGGGTAAGTGTTTGCATTGCAAGTTGTTCTAGAAGGACCCATCATCAACCAAGCTACAAGCTAGAGAGGGAAATGACTTGATACCATCATGTGGTATCATATCCTAGAAGCTACAGGAGGACAAAGTATTAACTGAGCACAAAGATAGAGAAAAAGTGAAGGATTTACCACGATTGGAGCTCTTTCATTCATAGACCTTGACATCCTCGTTCCACCATCTTTTGACAAGAAAAACTTTTATTTATGGGAAGTCAAGGATGGAATACTTTATATAAGTGGACTTCAAAAATAGATCATCTTAAAGAAGGGTTTTAAAGCTCCAAGCATAAGGAGGAAAGAATCAAAAGGAAAAAGTGAATCAAAGAGCAAATTTAAATATGAGATGTTAAACCTCATATCAATAGGAGAAAGTAACCAATTTTTTAATTGATGTTTTGACTATTCAAGTCTTGTGCATAATTAGTGAGTAAAAGAATATCAATAACTTGTGGAATAAGATGTTAAACCACCACGAGAATCTCTCACTGCACAAGAAGTTGTAGAGTTTAAGGATAGAAGCTCGTTGGCTTCCAACCAAGAAAAATCTAAGGATAAGAGATGCTCAATATATATACAAAGATGAGATTGATGAAGTATCCATCTCATCCAAGTATATCATGGAAGAAAGATCGTTGACACCAAATCAATAACAATGCTCGACCTCAACATTCACAATTAAAGTAAGCTAGTCTTCAACCTTGTTCAATCATCATGAAGAAGAAGAAAGCAAAATTCCTTCGAGCGACAAGGTCTCAACATTCAAAGTTGAATCTAAATTGAATAATAAAAAGTTTATTATATATGTCTTTTGCATGTAGGGAAAAAGACACTATAAGAGTAGATATCTATACTTGATTAAGGAGAAGGGCAAAGTGACATTCAAGGGTATAATCAAGAAGAAATCTAAGAAATGTTGGTGCAATCGGCCCAGGTCACGATTGACCAGACTCGAGTGATGTTTTGATGTTTGACAAAGGGATTTGACAAAGTGGTTTGGCATTGATGTTTGACATTAATGTCGGTTAATATGTTGGGGAGATTGTTGGAGCAATCGACCCGGGTCATGTTTGACCGGACTCGAGTTTGACTCGAGGAAGACCTTAATGGTTGACTAGGGTTGACCATGTGATTTTGGAAAGTCCAAGCATGGGTCTTGGCAAATGGAAAGTCCAAGCATGGGTCTTGGCAAGGTAAAGTCCAAGTCATGGGTACTTGGCATGGAAAGTCCAAGTGGGACACTTGGCAATTGGGAAGGTCCAAGTCTTGTGTACTTGACATGAGAAGTCCAAGCATGGGTCTTGGCAAATGAGAAGTCCAAGCATGGGTCTTGGCAAATGGAAAGTCCAAGCATGGGTCTTGGCATGGAAAGTCCAACATGGGTTGGCAAGGGAAAGTCCAAGCTTGAGTCTTGGCATTTGGGAAGTCCAAGGGGATTGATTTTGGCAACGTAAAGTCCAAGCGGAGTCTTGGCGGCGTAAGTCCAATGTGCCTTGGCGGTGTAGACACCGTTAGCATGACATAGCCGAGGGAAGCACCTGGAGGCTAGCGCGATGGATGAACAAGTCATGGATGACTTGGAGGGATCCGAGAGGCGTGAGGCTGATGGAGGTGGCTAGAAGGCTTAGGTCTAGGCTAAGGGTGGTCTAGCAAGTATGGGGGCACCATACTTGGGTTAAAACCTCATGTTTAAGGTTGTCAGTCGACTGGCAATATGACCGGTTAAACTGCCGTGAGTCGACTTGAGTTCGACTGCCAATTTAGAGCTGGAATTGCTCTAGCGCTCATTGGAGCGATCGGTGATGTCTGACGATCGAAGGGTTGCGGTCGATCGCTAGTTACGTCGAGCACGAGCCGCCGTAAAATCGCCGCGGTCACGCCAATGTTAGCGGTCGCGCCGCCAAGAGTCCCGTTGGAACTTGTCCAACGTGGATTGAGCCGTTGTCTCACGAGCTCTGATCTGGCGATCATTGGAGACTTATGGCAGTCGACTGCTAGGTGGAAATCCAGCCCGATGGAGGATAAAAGCAGTTGTTCATGGAAGGCTCAAGAATCAGTTCTTTGGGGGCTTTGGTGAGGCAATTTGAAGGTGATTTGCAGGTGCATTTCAGGGTCCTTCAAGCTCATCCAAGCAACCGACAAGCAAGCGCTCAAAACCCTAGTTTGTAAAGTGTTCTTTACATTTTCTTGTATTTTGCTTGTATTTTTGTGTATTACTTGTTGTAATTCATTGTACGAGGTTTCTCCACCTCCGACTTGTTGTCGAGAAGGAGCTTTAGTGCTTAGTGGTGTTTGTGGCATCGCTAGGGTTCGTACGAACCCAATCCGTGGAGTAGGAACCGTTACGGTTCCGAACCACGTTATATCCTTGTGTTCGTGATTGTATCTTTTCGTTATTGCTTTTATTATTTCTATTCCGCTGTGCATAACGAGTTTTTTAGAGACGATCGCGAACGAATTCCATCTACGCAAGAGTAAACGCTATTCACCCCCCCTCTAGCGGCGTCAAATCTCCAACAAGTGGTATCAGAGCCCGGGGCTCTTCTACGGACTAATCGCCGGGAGCTAGGACAAAGAAGCTAGAGGGTGAAGATGGAAGAACAATTGGGATGGAACATTAACACACCAATCCCTTACTCCTTCTATGGACAAGAAGGGTTTAAGCAATGGAAGTCAAGAATTGAAGACTTCCTAATGATGAGGGACTTCAAAGAATGGTCTATCTTAATGGAGGGTTTTAGCTATCCAATAGGACCAAAGGGAGGATTCCTCAAGAAGAAGAAGTGGAGTGAAGATCAACTCCAAGCCTTCGAGAAAAACATGAAGGTAGTAAAATTTATTCTTGATTTGGTCCCTAATGAGATTGTGTGTATGGTAGGGGACTATATGGACGCTAAGGAGTTATGGAGCCAAGTGGCAAAGCTCCATGAAAACTCATCATTGGTCCAAGAAGAAGAAGAAGAAGAAGAGTGCTCATCCTCTCAAGCTCAAAAATAAGCAAGTACATCTTCATCCAAAGAGCTTGAGGATTCGGAGGTTGATAGAGAATCAACATCTGGATCGGAAGAGGTGGAGGAAGTGGAAGAAGCATCCACTTCTAGGATTGAGGAGGAGATTAGAGTTTCCTCAACATCGGAGCATCAAGAAGAAGCTTCCACATCCGGTCAAGATGAAGAAGTTTCAATTCCAACACCTATCACCGAACTAGATAACTCAAGCAATTTAGGTTTAAATAAAAATCATATAATTTGCTTTGAGTGTAGGGAAAGTGGGCATTATAAGAGCAAGTGCCTAAAGAAGATCAGAAAAGCTCCTCCGGCACCAAAACCTCAAGAAAGATCAAAAGATGTCGGTGCCACCACTAGAAGAAGCAAAGAGCATGTCATTTGCTTCAAGTGTCAACAACCGGGGCATTTTAGGAATTCATACCCTAGGGGGAGCAAGAAAGTCAAAAAGGGAGCTATACATGTAGGGGGAGCTTCGAAGACAAACCCTAGGGTAACCTCTAATCTTGCACCTTCTAAATTTCAAAGTCAAAAGCATGCTAGGAGTTTTAATTCTCTTGCTATTGTACATGAAAAGCATGCTAGAAATAATAGATATATTTGTTTAGGTGCTAAGAGTGTCCACCTAGAAAATAAGAAGAAATTTGGGACTAATGTCCCTAAAAATATTTTATCTAGGGAATCTATCAAGAAAATAGGAGAACACCTAGGTTTCAATCCTAAATGGACTAGGCATATGCCTAGGAAGTCCAATGCCCAAGATTTAAATCAAAATTCTAAAATTGGGCAATTAGAAAAGGAAAATCAAGTCTTGAGGTCAAGGCTTGAAAAACTTGAAAAGACCCTAAATAAGATACAAAATCAATTTAAAGGGTCTAGTGGTCAAAATCAAGGGTCCAAAAGTCAAAGTCAACACCTAGGACCTAAGAGTCAAAAGTCAACCAAGGGCAAGCAAGGTTTGGGTCACAAACCTAAGCCTAAAGTGGCTTATCATAGTGTTCCATTTGACTATGGAACACAAACTAGGTCTAGGAAGACCAAGGTCAATAGGGAAGTCATCCCTAGAATTGACTAAAGGGTGTGCCTAGTGGCTAGGGTTTCTAGGAATCCTAGGGTGGTCACTAAGAAGGTTGCAAGGGGAGTTACCCCTAGAGTCAAACCTAGGTAAGACCCAAATGACCAAGGCTAACAAGCCTAGGAGGGTCATTAGGAAGGTATCTAGGGAGGTTATCCCTAAGGAATACCTAATTAACCCTAGGAGCTCAAATCGGTTTTGGGTTCCTAAGAGCGTGATTGATTCATGCTAGGTGGGTTTAGGATGTGCCAACCTTGAGTGAATGGGTAGTTAACTCAACCATGATAAAGGTGGCATTTTAGGTTATTTTCAAGGTTATGAATACCTTGGAAATAGGGTTGAATTATAATCCTAAAAGATTTTAGGATGTGCCAATATTAGTTATGAAGTTTGATAAAATGATCAAATTGGCGCAATTAGGGTTTAGAGTGTTAGTGTGTCATTTTGGGCTTTTGGCACACTAGGGAGATTAATGATAATATGATAAAATATATCTAACTATATCAAATGACAATTAATATTAAAATTTAGGTATTACTATACCTATATATTTTATATGCCATGCTTTGTTTGCCATATAACATGCCATGACATCATGCTTATTTTTAATCATTCTATATGTCATGCTCATGTTTTAGGATTAAGGCTTTAGATGTCATGTGTTTTTAGATTTCATCTTATGCCATGACATCATGATTATGAGCGTATGCTTATTTATATCATTTCTAATGCCATAATCACTCATGCATTTAAGATAATTTGATTGAAATTGATTTAAAGACAATGACATGACTTGGAGTCCCATTTATAAGGGAATCAAGTAGGGTTGCCTTAGAGAATGCATGAAACCCTAGATTAGGATGAACAAAATCCACATCTCACATCCAATTGACATGTATGTGTATTTATACACCTTAGATACATGTGAGATGCTAGGATATGAGTTAAGTTCAAGGTGCATAGTTTTTGCATCTAGATGAACTAAAACTCATCTAATTCTATTTGTGGATCATTGGGAAAGCTTGTGTACAAGTCATGTGCATAGAGCCCAAGGAATATGATCCAAAATAAGGTTTTGAAAACGTTTTAAAATCATTTTGAAAAACTTTGATGAAGTCTATCTTTTGATAGCATTCATCATTGATAGAGTTGATACAAGATAGGGCTAAAACATTGAAAATTTCAATGGTTTTTATTTTTGTATCAAATTCACTATTTTATGGGTAAAATAATTTTCAAATATTTTTCACCCATTGTGTGTGTCATAAGTATTATACGTATGAATTTTCATGATTTTTCGAACTACGTATAATTATTTATGAATTTCCAAAATTTATTTCTGATAGCTGAAAATCGAGATTTTCAGTTATCGATCGATCGCCTGCGGTGGCGATCGATATGGGTATAGTGTGATCGACATCACAAGTCATTGCCAGGTCTGATTTCGGATTAACAAGGTTTGTTTAGCCCGTGTTCAGCTATGGAAAAGGTTCCTAATCACTCCTAACCCTAGGATATGCTTTAGGAAGCATTATAAAGGGTGAAAATTCATTGGATATGGATTAGGAGCTGTGTTAGGTCAAAGTATCAAATTTAGGGTGAGTGAAAGTTCTATGTTGAACTTAGAACCTTAATTTTGATGGTTTAGAGTTCCTATTGGCTTAGGGGCTTCCCAAGGACATTGTTGGTGCAATGATCAAGGGGGAGCAAGCCTTTAGGGGGGGGTATCCATCTTGGGATGATGGATGTGTTTTTCTCCTTGAAGAGGAGAAGTTATTGGGAGAGTATCATCAATTGAGAAAATTGATGGGTTTTTGATACCCAATTTGGAAATTGGGAGAGAGTATAGGATTGTCTCTCTTGAGTGATATGTGAATTATCACTAGGAAGATGGTAGACATCCTAGGTATTTATTTTTGGATCAAGGGGAAGATTGTAAGATCTCATTGGGACATGAGACATTGACCTCCTTGGAGAGAAAACCTTTTTGATGTTAGTCAAAAAGGGGGAGAATGTTTGGGGGAGAACATTTGGAGAGTGTTTACCAATTTGGGATAATTGGTAAGGGATTTGAGTTAGTGGTCTAACTCAGATGATTTATTTAGTTTTTGTCAAACATCAAAAAGGGGAAGATTGTTGGTGCAATCGGCCCAGGTCACGATTGACCAGACTCGAGTTTGACTCGAGTGATGTTTTGATGTTTGACAAAGGGATTTGACAAAGTGGTTTGGCATTGATGTTTGACATTAATGTCGGTTAATATGTTGGGGAGATTGTTGGAGCAATCGACCCAGGTCATGTTTGACCGGACTCGAGTTTGACTCGAGGAAGACCTTAATGGTTGACTAGGGTTGACCATGTGATTTTGGAAAGTCCAAGCGTGAGTCTTGACAAATGGAAAGTCCAAGCATGGGTCTTGGCAAGGTAAAGTCCAAGTCATGGGTACTTGGCATGGAAAGTCCAAGTGGGACACTTGGCAATTGGGAAGGTCCAAGTCTTGTGTACTTGGCATGAGAAGTCCAAGCATGGGTCTTGGCAAATGAGAAGTCCAAACATGGGTCTTGGCAAATGGAAAGTCCAAGCATGGGTCTTGGCATGGAAAGTCCAACATGGGTTGGCAAGGGAAAGTCCAAGCTTGAGTCTTGGCATTTGGGAAGTCCAAGGGGATTGATATTGGCAGCGTAAAGTCCAAGCGGAGTCTTGGCGGCGTAAGTCCAATGTGCCTTGGCGGTGTAGACACCATTAGCATGACATAGCCGAGGGAAGCACCTGGAGGCTAGCGCGATGGATGAACAAGTCATGGATGACTTGGAGGGATCCGAGAGGCGTGAGGCTGATGGAGGTGGCTAGAAGGCTTAGGTCTAGGCTAAGGGTGGTCTAGCAAGTATGGGGGCACCATACTTGGGTTAAAGCCTCATGTTTGAGGTTGTCAGTCGACTGGCAATATGGCCGGTTCGACTGCCGTGAGTCGACTTGAGTTCGACTGCCAATTTAGAGCTAGAATTGCTCGGCAATGATCGCTCATTCGAGCATCGATCGATGTCTACGGCAGCCGATCGCCAGGGTTAGATCGCCGATCGGTGCGGTCGGCGAGCGAACGCCCAGAGTCCCGGCCAATCGACGATGGCGTTGGCGGACGCTAATGTTAGCGGCCGATCGCCAAGAGTCCCGTTGGAACTTGTCAAACGTGGATTAAGGCTCAAGAATCAGTTCTTTGGGGCCTTTGGTGAGGCGATTTGAAGGTGATTTGCAGGTGCATTTCAGGGTCCTTCAAGCTCATCCAAGCAACCGACAAGCAAGCGCTCAAAACCCTAGTTTGTAAAGTGTTCTTTACATTTCCTTGTATTTTTGTGTATTACTTGTTGTAATTCATTGTACGAGGTTTCTCCACCTCCGACTTGTTGTCGAGAAGGAGCTTTAGTGCTTAGTGGTGTTTGTGGCATCGCTAGGGTTCGTACGAACCCAATCTGTGGAGTAGGAACTGTTACGGTTCTGAACCACGTTATATCCTTGTGTTCGTGATTGTATCTTTTCGTTATTGCTTTTATTATTTCTATTCCGCTACGCATAACGAGTTTTGTAGAGACGATCGCAAACGAATTCCATCTACGCAAGAGTAAACGCTATTCACCCCCCTCTAGCGGCATCAAATCTCCAACAAGAAAGTCACTTCAAATTCAAAAGCCAAGGATCGCATCATATTTTACTGTTGGTGCAATCGGCTCAGGTCACGATTGATCAGACTTGAGTGGGACTCGAGTAGAGTTTTAATATTTGATAATGGGATTGTCAATGTGTTTCTCACTATGGTTTGACCATATGTTGACCATATGACAAGTGGATGATTGGGATATCCAAGGTCATATGGGGGAGATTGATATGAGGAGATTGTTAGAGCAGTTGGCCTCAGGTCAAAGGTTGACCAAGCTCGAGTGAGACTCGAGTGGAAGTCCAAGTTTGGATACTTGGCAAAGAAAAGTCCAAGGGTGAAGTCTTATCAAGGTAAAATCTAAATATAGATATTTGGCAAAGAAAAAGTCCAACGGTGTAATCTTGGTCACGTAAGTCCAAGTGCATAGTCTTGACGGTGAAAGTCCAAGCATTGAGGCTTGGCAATGTAGATGTTTCGGAGGCGCAATCTCTTAGTAAAGGTACCCGATGATATGACGAAGCCAATGGAAGTACCTGAAGGCTAGCACGAAAGGTGAATGAGTCATGGAGAACTCGGATGGACCCTGAGGGTGTAACGCTGATGGAGATGACTAGAAGTGTCACGATTCGGGGGCATATTCGTCATCTAAATGACGGAGGAGCCCCTTAGTGACAATATTTCGAAACACATTACTGGAATCAGAAATGGTAAACACTTTGAAATAATCAAAATATAAAATATAATTATTCTATTAACTGCATGCATGCATGACTAAAACATAAGCCAGCGAAAGTAAAATAGGTTTATGACATCAAAATCAAATTGCGATAAAATCCAAAGTGCGTAAATAAAATGTGATAATAATAAAGAAAACAAATCGACATCTTGACGATGGAGTGAGACCAGCACGATAAGGGACTCTCTGAATGACGTGAAGGTAGGTCAATAGGACAATCCTCTATCAGCTAACTTGAAGGCCAAAGAAAAGAGGGAGTGAGTATAAATCACTCAGTGGGTATGTAAAATATCGCGAATAGATGGCTAAAGGAGTAAAATTATTATTGGATAAAATAAACAAAAAGAAATGTAAATTATCGCGAATACATGGCTAAAGGAGTAAAATTATTATTGGATAAAATAAATTAAAGATGCAAGGTTAGGAATTTATTTAACCCTAACTTAGGTTTAAATCTTATGAGTTTAAATTGAAGGATCTTGGGTTAGATGAATCTAGGTTTAATTTAACTCGACCCGTTCGTTTAATGGGGAGTGTTTCTTCCGTTTCTTTTCCTCATCGCACGACTTCTCTCCCGATCGGCTGGTTTCGCATTTCCCTGATCGGCCATTCTTTCCTTCTCTGCCCGATTCTTGTTATCGATTCCTCTCCCAAATCCTCCGAAGCCCTCTTCCTATCGTTGACTCTCTATGCCCGAGCTCGGCTTGGCGGATGTTCTTGCCTTCGATCATCGCAGCCCTTTCTTTTGCTCATCGACCACCGCGAGCCTCCATCCGATGCGATCGTCATCGCTCGAGCACAGGTCGCCGCCACTGCGAGTGATTCACTGTCGCTGGTGACCGTCGCCATGTTGCTACCACCGTGGGTTGGATCCACTGCTGTCGCAGTCTTCTCTTTCTCTCCCGAGGCGTAGGGCCTTTCTTTTCGTTCGTCGACCACAGTGAGCTCCGAAAGCCTTCCCTCCCCCACTGGTGGTCGCTGTCTGCCTCGGGCGACAGTAGATATCGCTGATCTCCTTCCTTGGTTCGGGTTGTCATTGTTAGGGCTACAACTTGTCGTTGATTGGCTCTGGTGAGCACCTTGTTATTGTGGGATAAAAATTCCTTCATCTTTTTGTTTGTTGGATAATTGATTTTAGGAGTAAGGTGTTGTATTGAGAGATTTGAGATATGTCGTGTTTACAGGTTTTGTTTGGTGGGGTTGATGAGCTACGATGGTGATTAGAAATTGGCTGGGGAAACATGATATGAATTAATAGGGCAAGGTTAGATTGAAAGGGTGAGTTTCATTATCTTTATGATACTTGTTGGATGATGTATGGAGGAATTAGAGGTGTTTTGTGGTTGTGTTGCTATGTTCAGCATGGATGAATATCGATCTGCCCGATGCTCTGTTTGTGCTTGTGAGGGAGCTATGAATCATTGTGAGGTAAGCTTTGATTTGATATGTTATAAAGTAGGGTGTGTTACCATTATAGTTGATGCTAGAGTTGATTCATGGATTATATAATGAATTTAATTTGATTAAGATTGGAGAATTGTTGGGTAATTAATGAATGGTATGAGATTGTACCACTATGGGATTTGGTTGATCGATCAGGGATTAGAATTAGGTTAGATTCCTTTTCCTACAGATTGTTTATGTTGGTGTTTAGTTATGTTGTATGTTAATTGCAGGACCTGGTTTCAGGACGGTCTTGTGGATGTGGAGATGCTCAGATAAGCCTTCATATCAGGTGAGTAATATTTCTTACCCTAGTCAGGTAGTAGCTAAACCCTGAAGTATATAACTTTATATTATTGTCACTTTGACCTTGACTCCACTCTAGTTTTTCTAATGCTTGATACTTGCCTTTGCACTTAAATACTCTATTATTGTTATCTATTCATTCATCTTTGTTATAAATTATAGATGTTATGGTAAGTGGACCTGTAGTGGTTTATCTACGAGTATGTAGCTAAATTCGATTGTAAAACTGAATTGTGAAATTTAGATAAATCATTCGGGGGTGGATGATTCTAGAAGTAAAGTTGAGTTTCCATGTTATATCTGTTGGATTTTCGACACCGCGGCGAGTGTGTATTCGAACATGTTTCGTAAACATGTGCGCAGCGGAAGAAATAAAAAACAATAAATCTAATTTATTACATCACACATACCACACGCATGCATAGTACAACATGTGTAGACATAACCGTAGTTTCAAATTTTACAATAAAAGGAAATTTATTCTACGTATACCTGACGTATCACGTGTAGCGGGAAAGACATCAACCGGAGCGACCCTCGCTAGAATCGCCTCTATCCATATCCACATTGAGTATCTTCGGGATGACTTCACAAAGTCACGAGCCTTGTCTTCGTATTAGTCACTAGCCTTGTGTCGAAGATGATGTGATCGAGAGAAGATCACAATCCGAATCAAAATTCGGATTCAAAACTGAGTCCCCAAAACTCGCTTCTCCGGAGAGATATCCGTCAAGGCTCGTCCTCCACCTATGAGGATCATCAGAGATCGAATCCCCAGCAAGGAAGCCACTGTCGGAGCTTCAAACATCGTCCAAATGACACTCCGACAAGAAGGAAACAAGCTGTCCAAAAAACTGGACAACTTTGGTGGAGGATGTTGGGTCGGCCAAATAAGGAAAGCTAGATGCTCGCCTTGTTGCTGGAGCCAAGGAAGATCACCGGAGGGTCGCCGACTGAAGCTTGGACGCCAGCAACAACTTGGACGGCGGCACAAGGGGTGGGCGGCGGCTAGGGCTTGGGCGCCGACTATAAGAGGAGAAGAGGGAGAGGGTGCGGCAACAATTAGGGTTAGGCTTTCTCAAAAACCCTTAAGCCCTATTTTATAGAGAACAAATTCTCCTAATGGTTATTGGTTCATAACCAAAAACCCATCAACCCGCTCCATTAATTTAAGTTAAAATAAACCAAACCGATTTGGTCTATTTTAAGTTAAAATGAACCGAACTAACTTTGGTTCATTCGTTTAAAACAAACCAAATCCTTTTGGTTTATTCTCCACCATTGGATTAGAACCAAACCAATTTGGTTCATCCATCATGTCTTCATAAGACACGTCCCATCCACACTTCCATTGCGACTGAAACAATTTCATGCTCGATCCTTGTTTGGTCCAACCAAACCTAGTTTCTCTCGGTCTGAGAATCTCATTCTCAAGATCGTTTTAAATCCTTCGGATTACGCTCGTTGTGCTTGTGACCAAATAGGTTCTTGGTTTATGTTGGCCGTCTATAATTAACCATTAATTATAGAACGATCATGAGTGACACCTAGTAGTACATCATGATCCCCAATTAACCGAAAAGATCAACGGTTGATCCAGAACTATTTCTGAAATCCTTCAGCAGCTAGAATGATTCATGCCCCGTTCCCTTCACGCATCTTATACCCACTTGGTTCAGGACATGGTCTATAGTGTCAGTCCCCACTAGGTTGACTACGTCACACCTAGCCCAAGTATCATTTCCTCATCCTACGGATTCTAGTTACTGCATATGTATCCAAGAGTACCTTACTCTAAACATGTAATGCTTTGGCCAAAGACTTTAGTAATAATCCGACGAGAGACCATGGGTATACATCTCCTCGCAAGGAGTGGTGAATCTTTTATAGGCTATTCAAATACCTTCGATCACTTCGACTTATACCCAATCATCTCGGGTCCACATCTCCTCAGAAATGCTTGCTTAAGATGTCAAAGCATAAGTCTTCATGATCAAGATGATTTGAATACCGCAAGTCAAAGAAACATCGCACTTAAGCTGCAGTAAGAACTTCATTGACATATCTATATATGTAGAGAACCATATGAAGTCTTACGGCTGGTCACTCCAATGAACTAGTTACCATAACTAGCATCCACGATTAACTTCGGACATCATAATATCTCCAGCCAGTGAGAATCAGCTGCTTGGATACACCAAGGAGTATACCTCGTGCTAGTCTCGACAGAACTGATGGTGTCCAAATCCATAAATTCATCGACTAGGGATAATTCCGATACATCATAATTGCACATGTAGAGATACTCACTAGTTGTGATCCAATCACAAATTCTCTCATGTTGTGAATCATATCATGGACATTTAGTAAATGAGTTTAAGATCTAATTAAATACATGAAAACATGTATACTCAAATAGTGAATTTTCATTTATCATATAAATGGTTCAAACATAAGGTGATTGCCTTAGGACATTTCTCATATATTACTAACAAACTCCCACTTGGCCTAATGCTAATCGCTATGGTATCCAATACCATAAGCTCTAACATGACCCTCAAACTTACTTTGAGGTAATGCCTTAGTTAAAGGATCCGCTAAGTTCCTTTCAGTTGGAATCTTCTCAATTTGTATTTCCTTCCTACTTATGATCTCTCTAATCAAATGATAGCGGCGAACCACATGTTTGGGTCATTGATGAGACCACATCAAGTTCATAGATGAACTTCTTGATCCAAACCACTTCCTTTGTTGCTTCCAAAGCTGCAATGTATTATGCCTTAATGGCAAAATCCGCTATAGTATCAAGCTTGAAACCTTTCCAACTTATTGCGCCTCCATTCCAGGTGAATACATACCCAGACTGAGACATGGAATCTTCCTTGTCTGTCTGAAAGCTGGCATCCATATACCCACGTATCACCATGTACCTTCTCCATATATTAGGAACACATCCTTAGTTTTTCTTAAGTACTTAAGGATCGTCTTAATAGTCGCCCAATGATCCATTTCTGGATCAGACTGGTATCTGCTCGTAACACTCAGAGCATACGATACATCGGGCCTCGTACATAACATAGCATACATGATAGATCCTATTGCGGATGCATAGGGAATCTTACTCATGCAAATCCTCTCGTCTTCTGTGCACAGACACATAGACTTCGAAAGGTGTATCCCATGCCTGATGGGTAGGAAACCTTTCTTGGATTCTGACATGCTAAACCTCTTTAGCACTCGGTCTATATATGTAGATTGCGAAAGACCAAGCAACCATTTCGATCTATCTCTATAGATCTTAATCTCGAGTATGTAGGTTGCTTCTCCCAGGTCTTTCATGGAGAATGTCTTGGACAACCAAATCTTAACTGACTGTAAGACTGAAACATCATTTCCTATAAGTAATATGTCATCGACATACAATACTAGGAACACGACTGCACTCCCACTAACCTTCTTGTACACACAAGGTTCGTCTAGATTTTATGAGAAATAAAACCTTTTGATTGTCTCATCAAAACGGATATTCCAGCTCCTGGATGCTTGCTTCAATCCATATATAGACTGTCGCAATTTGCATACCTTGGTTTTATCAATCGATGTGAAACCCTCAGGTTGTATCATATACACGTCCTCGAGCAGGTTTCCATTAAGGAAAGCTATTTTCACATTCATCTGTCATATCTCATAATCATAATGAGCCGCTATGGCTAGGAGCATCCGAATGGATTTAAGCATAGCAACAGGCAAATAGGTTTCGTCATAATCAACACCTTGCTTTTGACGATATCCTTTCGCCACCAATCTAGCCTTATAGGTAATCACATTACCATCCATGTCGGTTTTATTCTTGAAAAACCACTTGCACCCTATAGGCTTTATGCCTTCAGGTGGGTCAACCAAGTTCCAAACTTGGTTTTCATACATGGAATCCATTTCCGACTTCATGGATTCAAGCCACTTATCCCTTTCTGAACTTGTCAGAACTTCTTCATAACTGGTAGGCACCTCATCATTAATGAGTAACACGTCGTTCGATTCACTTACGAGAAATCCATATCTCTCAGGAATATTGCGTGTTCTACCAGATCTACAAAGATGTGGTGTCTCAATAGGTCCAGTCAATTGCTCATCACTATGAGTTATTGGCTGTTGTGCTTCACCAGGTATCTCATCAATGTCTATTTGAGTCTCTCGAGCCTCCTCAAGCTCGACGACACTCCTACTGTTTTCTTACAAGAGAAACTCTTTCTCTAGAAACATAGCATGTCTTGAAACAAATACCTTTTGTTCCACAGGATGATAGAATTGGTAACCCCTTGTTTCCTTAGGGTATCCAATAAATAGACATTTATCAGATTTAGCATCCAATTTGTCTGATACAGTCCACTTCACATAAGCAAGACAACCCCATATCTTCAAGTAAGATACATGAGGTTTCTTACTATTCCATATCTCATATGGAGTAGTAGAGACTACCTTGGTTGACATTCTGTTTAACAAGTAAACAACTATCTGAAGTGCATAGCCCCAAAAGGACTTGGGAAGATTCGCATGATTCATCATTGACCTAACCATGTCCAACAAGGTCTGGTTACGCCTCTCAGATACACCATTATGTTGCGGTGTATATGGCGGAGTCCATTGAGATAATATATCATTGTCTCTTAGATAATCTAGAAACTCTTGACTTAAGTATTTACCACCTCGATCCGATCGAAGTATTTTAATACTCTTGTCATGTTGTTTCTCTACTTCATTTTTGAATTCTTTGAACCTTTCAAAGGCTTCAGACTTGTGTTTCATCAAGAATACATACCCAAACCGTGAGTGATCATCAGTGAAGGTAATGAAGTAGCTATAGCCTCCTAAAGCTTGAGTTGACATGGGTCTACATACATCAGTATGTATTAGACCTAGCAACTCTTCCACCCGTTCATCTTTTCTAGTAAAAGGTAACTTAGTCATCTTGCCTTTTAAGTATGATTCGCATGTATCGTATGAATCCAATTCAAACAATTCCAGAATTCCACATCGGTGCAATTCGGACATGCGTTTCTTGCTTACATGGCCAAGACGATAATGCCACATGTAGGAGTCTAATTGATTATCCTTTCGAGCATGCTTGTTGCTCGATTCGATATTGAAAATGTCACTGGATATGTCCAACGTATAAATACCATTGCTTAAAGTTCTAGTCCCATAAAGAACGCCATTCAAAGTTATGTAACAACAATTGTTACTAAAAGTTAAATGGTACCCATTTCTATTTAAACAAGAAATAGAAATGATGTTCTTTATCATCGAAAGAACATAAAAGCAATTGTCCAGTTCTAAGACAAGTCCTGTAGGGAGTCTCAACAAATACATTCCGATGGCGAGTGCAGCAACCTTTGCTCCATTCCCAACACGTAAATTTTACTCTCCCTTGACGAGTCTTCTTCTATTCCTTAGCCCATGTATGTCATTACATATATGTGAGTTACACCCAGTATCCAATACCTTAGTGTCTAAGGAAATAGAATGACAATCAATAACGAAGATATTTGAAGAGGATGGGGCATCGGATGCCTTCTTCTTCTTCACGGACTCAAGATAAATCTTGCAGTTTCTTCGCCAGTGGCCTTCCTTGCCACAATAATGGCAAGTGCCCTTTTGTGATGGTTCTGCCTTCTTAGCCTTCTTGTTCTTTCCTTTCTTCTGTTCCTTTGCCTTCCTCTTAGAACCTTTCTTCGAGGAATCAACTAACAGAACCGCCTTTTCCTCATGCTTCATAGAAGGCTCCACAGTCTTCAACATATTGAGGAGCTCAAGAATAGTGGATTCTAATTTGTTCATCCGATAGTTCATCACAAATTGTGAGAAACTCTTGGGCAAACAATGCAGAATTAAGTCAATACTTAATTCATGATCCATCACAAACCCGAGGGTGGCTAGCCGCTCGATGTACCCATTCATCTTTAGCACAAACTGCACTACAGATGAACCTTCTTGCATCTTAGAGGTGAAGAGGAGCCTAGAGACTTCGAACCTTTCGAATCTCACTTGCTCATCAAACAACTCATGAAGACAGAAGACTATGGTATTAGCATCCATATGCTCATGTTGCTTTTGCAGCTCAGGTACCATCGCAGCTAGCATGATGCAACTCGCTAGTTTAGAATCTGTCATATGTTTCTGATAGGCCAACAATTGGTCTGGAGTTGCATCGTCCCTAGGACGGTTGGGAAGAGGCTCTTCTAGGACATACGTTAGCTTTTTCGCCTTGAGAACAGTTCTCAAGTTTCTAAGCCAATCCAAGAAGTTCAGCCCAGTCAATTTATTTGAATCCAAAATAGAGCGTAAATTCAAAGATGTCATGACCAATCGATTAATCTAGAAATACAAAACGAGCATATATGAGAAAGATGATTTAAAATGCATCAATATACATTCATTAATCCCATTCATTTTTTGAATTTCAAAAACCCCAAAATCACTTCGGTAGATCATAGGTCCATCTCCGAATGGGCTGATATCCAACATAGATATTAACAACCTTGGAGAGAGTCCAACAACCCATTCATAGCTACGATGGTAGGTATCAAATATACCAATTGCATATCACATATATGCAACTATCACAATGTGCTATCAACTAATTGAATGTTCACACATACATCGGGTTGTTAACTCATTAACAAGTATGCATCATATGCATAGCACCCAACTTCACCTCCCTTCACATCGACTTTGGAGAGAGTCCAACAAGCCGATGCTCCAGGTTAAAGCCAACCCATTAATCAAGACATAGTTTTAATATGGTTAGAGTGCATTCAACCAATTAGCCCGGCTTGGAGAGAGTCCAACAACCAAAGCTAATGATTGACCTCTGACTCTTACCATATTAGTATTAAACTATTCCATGGTTTGAACATGTTTGGGTTCGAGTCGGGCTTGGAGAGAGTCCAACAACCCAACAAGAAACAGAACTATGATTTTAACTATATTAATGGAAGGTGTAGGCTTTAATATTGAGTAAGGGTTTTTATGTCTCATCCTCTTTGCATGCAAATAACTATTATCTACATGGTATGACATACATGACATACATTTACACGCATGACATAATGATATGCATCTAATGCAATTACATGACATATAATTATGACATGTACAAAAATTTCCTTATATGTCATAACTATTTATGGAAATAAAATATGTTTGAGATTTGATTCTTCAAATCAAATCATGATTAAATTAGGAAATAAATTTCCAAATCTAATCACATATTTTATTTGTGGAAAGTGTTGATTAAGGAAAGTCAAATTTAATTTAGGAAACAAATTTTCTAAATTGTCAAAACTATTTATGGAAATAAAATATATTTAAAATTTGATTTTCAAAATAAAATCATGATTAAATTAGGAAATAAATTTCCAAATCTAATCAAATATTTTATTTATGGAAAATGTTAATTTCCATAAATACTTCTAACTTTCCAAAAGTAGAAGATTTCCATAAATACTTCTAGGCTTTCCAAAATTAAAAATTTCCATAAATACTTCTAACTTTCCAAAAGTAGAAAATTTCCATAAATACAATTACGACTATCACAAAATAATTTTACGATTATGTCGAAACATAACCTGGGCTCTAATACCACTGTTGAGTTTCCAACACCGCGGCGAGTGTGTGTTCGGACATGTTTCGTAAACATGTGCGCAGCGGAAGAAATAAAAAATAATAAATCTAATTTATCACATCACACACACCACACGCATGCATAGTACAACATGTGTAGACATAACCGTAGTTTCAAATTTTTCAATACAAGGAAATTTATTCTACGTATACCTGACGTATCACGTGTAGCGGGAAAGGCATCAACCGGAGCGACCCTCGCTAGAATCGCCTCTATCAGTATCCACGCTGAGTATCTTCGGGATGACTTCACAAAGTCACGAGCCTCGTCTTCATACGAGTCACTAGCCTCGTGTTGAAGATGATGTGATCGAGAGAAGATCACAATTCGAATCAAAATTCGGATTCAAAACTGAGTCCTCAAAACTCGCTTCTCCGGAGAGGTATTCGTCAACCGTTTGATGAATCCTTCGTCCTCCACCTATGAGGATCACTGGAGATCGAATCCCCGGTAAGGAACCCACTGTCAGAGCTTCAAATGTCGTCCAAACGATGCTCCGACAAGAAGGAAACAAGCTGTCCAGAAAACTGGATAGCTTTGGTGGAGGATGTTTCATCGGGCAAATAAGGAAAGTTAGATGCTCACCTTATCACCGGAGCCAAGGAAGATCGCCGGAGGGTCGCCGGCAGAAGCTTGGATGTCGACAACAACTTGGACGGTGGCACAAGGGGTGGGCGGCGGCTAGGGCTTGGGCGTCGACTACAAGAGGAGAAGAGGGAGAGGGGCAGCAACAATTAGGGTTAGGCTTTCTCAAAAACCCTTAAGCCCTATTTTATAGAGAACAAATTCTCCTAATGGTTATTAGTTCATAACCAAAAACCCATTAACCCACTCCATTAATTTAAGTTAAAATAAACCAAACCGATTTGGTCTATTTTAAGTTAAAACGAACCGAACTAACTTTGGTTCATTCGTGTAAAACAAACCAAACCCCTTTGGTTTATTCTCCACCATTGGATTATAACCAAACCAATTTGGTTCATCCATCATGTCTTCATAAGACACGACCCATCCATGCTTCCATTGCGACTGAAACGATTTCATGCTCGATCCTTGTTTGGCAAACCAAACCTAGTTTCTCTCGGTCTGAGAATCTCATTCTCAAGCTCGTTTTAAATCCTTCGGATTACGTTCGTTGTGCGTGTGACCAAATAGGTTCTCGGTTTATGTTGGCCGTCTATAATTAACCATTAATTATAGAATGATCATGAGTGGTACCTAGTAGTACATCATGATCCGTAATTAACCGAAAAGATCAACGGTTGATCCAAAACTATTTCTGAAACCTTTCAACAGCTAGAATGATTCATGCCCCATTACCTTCATACATCTTATACCCACTTGGTTCAGGACATGGTCTATAGTGTCAGTCCCCACTAGGTTGACTACGTAACACCTAGCCCAAGTATCATTTCCTCGTCCTACGGATTCTAGTTATTGCACATGTATCCAAGAGTACCTTACTCTAAACATGTAATGCTTTGGCCAAAGACTTTAGTAACAATCCGACGAGAGGCCATGGGTATACATCTCCTCGCAAGGAGTGGTGAATCCTTTATAGGCTATTCAAACACCTTCGATCACTTTGACTTATACCCAATCATCCCGGGTCCACATCTCCTCAGAAATGCTTGCTTAAGATGTCAAAACATAAGTCTTCATGATCAAGTTGACTTGAATACCGCAAGTCAAAGGAACATCACACTTAAGCTGCAGTAAAAACTTCATTGACATATCTATATATGTAGAGAACCATATGAAGTCTTACGGTTGGTCACTCCAATGAACTAGTTACCATAACTAGCATCCACGATTAACTCCGGACATCACAATGTCTCCAGCCAGTAAGAATCAGCTACTTGGATACACCAAGGAGTATACCTCATGCTAATCTCGACAGAACTGATGGTGTCCAAATCCATTAATTCATCGACTAGGGATAATTACGATACATTACAATTACACATGTAGAGATACTCACTAGTTGTAATCCAATCACAAATTCTCTCATGCTGTGAATCATATCGTGGATATTCAGTAAATGAGTTTAAGATCTAATCAAATACATGAAAATATGTATACTCAAATAGTGAATCTTCATTTATCATATAAATGGTTCAAACATAAGACGATTGCCTTAGGACATCTCTCATATATTACTAACAATATCTTGATGTTGTGTACATATCCACTATGGATCATGTAGTCGTGTTTGGATGTGTGATTTGTCGACATAGCATCGCTACGGACTGGAGGTCCTAGCTTGGTTGTTGTTAGATGTATATGCCTCTCTATAGAATAGAGAGTGTATCGATCAGTCGAGTATATCTCTTTGCAGGATAGAGAGTGTTATGATCAGTTGAGTATGACTTTCTGCAGGATAGAGAGTGTGTTGATCAGTTGAGTATGCCTCTCTATAGAATAGAGAGTGTGTTGTGGACATATGTATGTGTTGTCATGCATTTATGTTATTAACATGCATACTGATGACTTGGTCTCCCTTGTGGTTGAGAGGGTCGTCAGTCATCCTGCCTCCCAGGTTACTTATGGAGGAGTAATTGGTGTGAGGGCATAACATTTATTGTGTCGCACTCGAACACTATAGACGGTGGTAGTTGGAGTTGTGTGCAGTTGTCTTGTGTGTGTGACACTCGACCACTCATGGATGGTGAATGTCAGAGTGGCCAATAGTAGGGACCCCCATTATGTAGCTAGTACTTTACGCTTATATGCTACTTGTTCATATTCCCACTCGGCCACTCGAGAGTAGTGGTTGGTGTTGAGTTGGGACAGTTGTCATGTCGAGCCATCTAGGCCACACTGGGGTCATGGTAGCGGTTAGGGTGAGCAAGCATGACTATGCATTCTGCATTCTCGTGTTCTTATGGCATTTTGCATATTGACACACACACACACACACACATATATATGGATGGTTGTGATTAGTATATATATAGATGCAATCTATATGTATGCTTATTGTGATGTTGCATTTATTTGTACTACACTTGCTGCATTTGATTGTACATCATCTTGCATTCCACTTACATATTCTTGTATGGTCATATGTGGATTACCATAGTTGACTTGGTTAGATTGTCGTATACCTTTGACCAATACCTTGAGGTGATACGGGATGAACCCAGTTCATGGTTGTATTAGCCATAGAATATTAGTATGGCGGTGTTGATTATTATAAAGTCAGTATTTAATCTACCATGTTGTAGGTTTTGTATTATGGTACTTATACTCAGGTTGTATGAGTTACATCATTGTCGATCTCAGGTATGTCAATACCTTATGTTATTATTGTTGATTGGTTTAGTTATACAGTTGTTATATCATGCTGGTGTATACCTGTTATACCTTTAGACAACATATTGTTGACTCGCATGTGATATATATATATATATATATATATATATATGCATGCACTTTTATTCTTATTACCGCTGAGTTTTGTACTCACCACAACAGACCCTGGGTTTTATGTCACCCAGTAACAGGTACTCGACTCCGTGATGGGCTTGGAGCAACGCTAGCCGACAACCTCTCATCTCACTTCCAAGGGTCCCGACTTGGATTTATGTTTCCTTTTGTTTTTAGATGTTTTGTATATCGATCCGGATTTATATGGTGGATATTGTGTTTGATATTGTTAATGTACGCACTTGTTGATCGGGTTTTGACGATGCTTTCTTTATATTATGTTAGTCATATCGGTATGCATGGTGTGTAGGTTGTTATGTTGTTGTTGATAGTTTCCACTGTGTTTTATTATATTTACATTTGTATATGTTATTATGGTTGTGGCTGAAAGGCTTGTATAAACAGGATATGTTGCCACATACAGGGGAGATGCTATCCGTTTGCTTTTCGGCTCGGCATACTCTCGAGGTGTGACAACTTTATTGGTATTAGAGCCCAAGGTTTTGCGATGCCATACAATGTTGTTTTCGTTGAGTCTTGGATTCTTGAGAGTCGATTTGTTTCAGTTTTGGTTTTGTGAGATGAGATTGACAATGACCTGAGCTCCGAGCAGCACAAAGTAAGAATTCCTAATAACTTATATATTTGTTAGATACTTATTTAAACTTGTTCAATAGGTGTATACAGTCAGAGTTATGACACCTGTGCAGACTCATAGTAGAGGTCATCCATCAGAGCGATCAACCAGAGTTGTGAGACAAGAGGCTTCTACGACTGAGCCCATTATTCGGGAACAGCCTCAGCATCCCCCTATTGGAGGTTCGGAGCCTCAATATCTGGATATACCATAGACTAGGCCGGTACCTTCAGAGTCCAGTTGACTCAATGATAAAACACGAATACTCGTATTAGCGCATTCGACTAAGGATAGACTTACCTTGTTCCGAGGGGAGTCTAATCCATGGATTGCCATGCTTGGCTGGAAAATTTTAAGGTACTTTTGAGTACTTAACTCGTGTTATACAGAGGAAGTAGAGTTAGTTGCATACAATTATTGAGATCAAATTGGTACTTGGTGGAAGATGCAGGGAAATAATCTTCGGAGAATAGTACATCACTAAGTCACAGTGTAGTGATGTTGTGTGAGGGTATTTTCCCTGTGTTATTCCTTTTACTCATTGTTAGGGAATTCTTGAGCATCAAGTAGGGTGATCAGTTGGTAATGGGAGTACCATGCAGAGTCGGTAGACTTGCAAAGGTTACGACCACCTAATAGCTCAAGAATGTGAATGAATGTTTTAAGTCAACCATGGTTTATTGGCTTACATTTGAAATAGGATGTTTGGATCTTCTATCAGATCCTGCCGAAAGACATTGGATCGAGTCATGAGTTTAGAAATGACTCCGTACAAGTGTTGTAAGAGTTGGAGATCGATGAGCAGATATTGCAAGTCAAATTATTAAAATCAGAAGTCTCCGAATGTTGGACAAAAGGAGCAAGATCGGAGTCATTGGCCACGAGCTATTATTGGAGAGTTTTTCTAATCATAGAAGATCAATCGCAGATCGTCAAAACTGTCTCATGTATCAGCGAAATCAGAAGAAAGATTCCGAAGGGAATATGTGCGTGCAGTATGGGACACGACGACACGCAAAGTCAGATTATCCGTTGCATCAGTTCATCTGTTGCTATTGCAAGTAACTAGTACATTGGAGGAGGTGTACTTTGAAGACTTAGTTGAAGACTATCGATGTGGTTCCGGGAGGATGAAGCACAATTTCGACAGCAGAGATCATCATAGAAGATTGAGTTATCACACCAACATCGATTTACTACCTCAGACGTGGTTGGAGTTCCTTGAGACTTTCCTTCAGGGGAAGTGATTTACTCAGCAGTATCAACAGAAAATATCTTAGAAGACTCAAACATCTAGACAACAACAACTATTATCTCCTTAGGCGTAGCTATACCATTTACAGAGTATAGAGCATGCTATGATACTGATGGGTATTGAGCATTTTACAGATGGTGGTGTACTCTTTACCAGTACAACAGTGGTTACCACCTCCATTGCAACCGTTTCGAGTCGCGTCCTCGTGTTAGCATTTGACTTTAGTTTCTCCATGGTAGTCTTTTACACCTACATGAGCTCAGTCGCTAGGAGCAGAAGTTGGAGAAGTATACATGACTACCTGAGAGGAGATGTAGGGAGTCAAAGGATTGATCGTTCAGAGTATTACTTTAGTTTACCCTCTCGATTGACATATTGAAAGATACTGGTAGTTTATAGGTATCTATGTCTAGAACATTCTGAGATAGGATGAGAAGGATTTCTATATTCTGATTATGTGGATCAGTGGTATCTTTACCATCAGGCGAGATGTTGACCAGCAATTTAGAAGTCAAGGGATGCCCTTGGACTTTAATAGACATATTTTTAGTGTAGATATATCCTTACGGATAGTTAAATTATTGAAATGATGATATAATATGTCTCTCGGATGTGCATATAATCCGATAGTATTCGGACGTAGTTTCTGATGCACTTCCAGGCTTACCACTGTATAGGCAAGTGGAGTATACGGTCGAAGTGATTTTGAGAATAGTTTCAATATTGATGACCTTATACCGGGAGATAATTTTATTGGTAACAGTGTTGCTAAACACTATGAAAATTGGAAGAACATAAGTTGCGATTATAGGAGATGTTTGATGGAATATTTATCTGTCCCAGTATTTCTTCTAGAGAAGATCCGAAACTCTTTGTTAAAAGAGAGATGGACTTTTGAGATTATGCATCGATTATAGATGATGGAATGGGGTAGCTATTGAAAATGAATATCCTTCATTGTGGATAGACGATCTGTTTAGATCAGCTAAGGACACCTATGTATACTCTAGGGTTGGTTTACGACTGAAGTGTTGATATTGTAGTGACATGGTGTCATACAATTATCATTGTCATTGTGATGATTGATATATCATCAGTTTAGAGTAAAAAGGATGCAGGTGTATAGAGACGACAATTTCATACTTGGTATGAATTTTATGAGCTTGTTATTATGTTGTTAGACTATTTAACGATTTAGCAGTTCATGGATTTGAGAAATCATGTATTCTGGACACGATTGGATCAGTTTGTGGATGTTGGAGTTGCATAACTTGGCCACTGCTGATGGTGGTAGTTGAAGTTGCGCACTCAACCACCGTAGATGGTGATTTCCTTGTAGGATTTAGTTATTACTGTAGATGTGGATAGAATGTTGTTAGCATTACTATACCACGAACTTGTTTGACCAAGAAGGTGATGGAATTCACTTAGTCGGAAGCTGGTGAAACCAGTTTACAGGACCTAGATGATGGTTAACATTTGCACCGGTATTAGTTAATCCTTCCGAGGTGGATGGAAGGATGTTGTATGCAGATGCATCGTTTCAGGGATCGGAGCGATCCCGATGCAGTCGAAGGAGGCGTATCTTAAGTTTACGTCAGTTGAGGAAACTACGAGATAAGCTGTTATGAACGTGACATGGTTTTAGCATATATGATCTTGTGTAGTAGTTGTATGGAGCAGAAGTGCTCATGGAGTTTTGACTAGCTACTGAGTAGCTACTAGAGAGTTGTTGGAACACCGACAGTTGCAACAAGGGAGATTGGTCGCTATAGTCTTCCATGCATTTACAGAGTGTGTGGTGGAGTGGATTTTGGACGGTAGATGGACTTCTCTTGTGAGAAGATAATTCTCCGTCTCTGATAAGGATAGTGGTTTCTGGAGTTGCATTAGATATTGTTGCTTGATGTTTAGTATGCTAGCAGGTGAAAGCTGAACATCAGAAACCCGTTGGGTTGTTTCAGGAAATTTTGATTCTGGAATGGAAGTGTGAGCATATCACTATGGATTTCATTACAAGATTTTCTAGAACCCGTAAAGGACATTATACGATTTGGGTGATCATGGATTGAATAATCAAATTCGCCCATTTCCTTCCTATTCGTGGGACAGACTCATTGGATCATCTGGCAGAGTTGTACTGCCTAGAGATTATCAGGTTGCATGGAGTGCCTTTGAGTATTATATCTTATAGAGACCCGCGGTTCACCTCGCGATTTTGGCAGAGTCTGCAATAGGCCATGGGAACAAAGCTTTGGCTTAGTATAACATTTCATTCGCAGACGGATGGACAGTCTGAGCATACCATTCAGACATTGGAGTATCTATTAAGATCTTGCATCATGGATTTCGGAGGCAATTGGGAGGATCACGTTCAGTTAGTGGAATTTACCTATAACAATAGCTACCACTCTTCTATTCAGATCGCTCCTTTTGAGGTCTTATACGGTAGACCCTGTAGATCTCCCGTGTCTTGGGAGGAGGTTGGGGAGCGACATTTGCTGGGGCCACAAAGTATCCAGCATGATGTAGAGTTGGTGCAAGTAATCAGACGATAGTTATCCGAGGCACAGAATCGACAGAAGACTTATGCGGACCGGAGGTGAAGGCCTTTAGAATTCTTAGTCGAGGATCATGTATTCCTACAAATTTCACCCACCAAAGGAGTCAAAAGGTTTGGGTTAAAAGGAAAATTAGCTCCGTGCTACATTGGTCCATTTGAGATATTGGAGCGGATTGGGGGTGTAGCTTACCGATTGACTTTACCTCCAACACTTGCGGGTGTTCATCACGTATTTCATGTTTATATACTGAGGAAATACGTGTCGCATTCTGATCATGTTCTGAAAGAGGTACCGATTCCACTCCAGGCGAATGCGATTTATAAGGAGATTCTAGTGCAAATTCTTGGTTGTAAAGAGCGTTAGTTGTGGAACAAAACCATCCGACTTGTAAAAGCTGGATGGCAGCATCATACTGATGAGGAGGCGAAATGGGAGCTGGAAGATACTATCCGAGCTCGATACCCTCATCTGTTCACTTGAGGTATGTGATGATTCCGAAAATTTTTTGTATTGGTTCTTACATTTAAGTACGAAATTTGGGGACCAAATTTTATCAAGTGGGGGAGAATGTAAAATACCGCGAATAGATGGATAAAGGAGTAAAATTATTATTAGATAAAATAAATTAAAGATGCAAGGTTAGGAATTTATTTAACCCTAACTTAGGTTTAAATCTTATGGGTTTAAATTGAAGGATCTTGGGTTAGATGAATCTAGGTTTAATTTAACCCGACCCGTTCATTTAATGGCGAGCGTTTCTTTCATTTCTTTTCCTCATCGCATGACTCTTCTCTCGATCAACTGTTTCTGCATTTCCTCGATCGACCATTCTTTCCTTCTCTGCCCGATTCTTGTCGCCGATTCCTCTCCTAAATCCTCCGAAGCCCTCTTCCTATCGTCGACTCTCTATACTCGAGCTCGGCTTAGCGACTGTTCTTTCCTTCGATCACCACAACCCTTTCTTCCGCTTGTCGAGTACCATGAGCCTCCAGCCGATGAGATCGCCGTCGCTCGAGCACAGGTTGTCGCCGCCGCAAGTGATTCACTGTCGCTGGTCACCGTTGCCATGTCACTGCCACCGCGGGTTGGATCCACTGTTGTCGTCGTCTTCTCTTTCTCTCCTGAGGCGCAGGGCCTTTCTTCCCGCTCGTCGACCACAGTGAGCTCCGACAGCCTTCCCTCCTCCACTGGTCGCCACTATCTGCCTCAGTTGACAGTTGATATCGTCGATCTCCTTCCTTGGTTCGGGTTGTCATTGTTAGGGCTACAACTTGCCGTTGATTGGATCTGGTGAGCACCTTGTTATTGTGGGATAAAAATTTCTTCATCTTTTTTGTTTGTTGGATAATTGATTTTAGGAGTAAGGTGTTGTATTGAGAGATTTGAGATATGCTGTGTTTACAGGTTTTGTTTGGTGGGGTTGATGAGCTGCGGTGCGGTGGTGATCAAAAATTGGCTGGGGATACTGGATATGAATTAACAGGGCAAGGTTAGATTGAAGGGTGAGTTTCATTATCTTTATGATACTTGTTGGATGATGTATGGAGGAATTAGAGGTGTTTTGTGGTTGTGTTGCTATGTTCAGCATAGATGAATATCGATCTGGCTGATGCTCTATTTGTGCTTGTGAGGGAGCTGTGAATCATTGTGAGGTAAGCTTTGATTTGGTATGTTATGCAGTAGGGTGTGTTACCATTATAGTTGATGCTAGAGTTGATTCATGGATTATATAATGAATTTAATTTGATTAAGATTGGAGAATTGTTGGGTAATTAATGAATGGTATGAGATTGTACCACTATGGGATTTAGTTGATCGATCAGGGATTAGGATTGGGTTAGATTCCTTTTCCTACAGATTTTTTATGTTGGTGTTTAGTTATATTGTATGTTAATTGTAGGACCTGGGTTCAGGATGGTCTTGTGGATGTGGAGATGCTCAAATAAGTCTTCATATCAGGTGGGTAATATTTCCTACCCTGGTCAGGTAGTAGCTAAACCCTGAAGTATATAACTTCATATTATTGTCACTTTGACCTTGACTCCACTCTAGTTTTTCTGATGCTTGATACTTGCCTTTGAACTTAAATACTCTATTATTATTGTTATCTATTCATTCATCTTTGTTATGAATTATAGATGTTATGGTAAGTGGACTTGTAGTGGTTTACCTATGTGTACGTAGCTAAATTTGATTGTAAAACTGAATTTTGCAATTTAGATAAATCATCCGGGGGTGGATGATTCTAGAAGTAAAGTTGAGTTTCCATGTAATATCCTGATGTTGTGTACATATCCACTATGGATCATGTAGTAGTGTATGGACGTGTGATTTGTCGATATAGCATCGCTACGGATTGACGGTCCTAGCTTGGTTGTTGTTAGCTGTATATGCCTCTCTATAGAATACAGAGTGTGTTGATCAGTCAAGTATGACTCTCTATAGGATAGAGAGTGTTATGATCAGTTGAGTATGACTTTCTGCAGGATAGAAAGTGTGTTGATCAATTGAGTATGCCTCTCTATAGAATAGAGTGTGTTGTGGACATATGTATGTGTTATCGTGCATTCATGCCATTTACATGCATGCTGACGACTTAGTCTCTCTTGTGGTTGAGAGGGTTGTTAGTCATCCTGTCTCCCAGGTTACTCATGGAGGAGTAATTGGTGTGAGGGAAGAGCATTTGTTGTGCCACACTCGATCACTATAGATGGTGGTAGTTGGAGTTGCGTGAAGTTGTCCTGCATGTGTGACACTCGACCACTCATGCGTAGTGACTATCGGAGTGGCCAACAGTAGGGACCCCCGTTATGTAGCTATCTCTTTACGCTTATATGCTACTTGTTCATACTGCCCACTCGGCCACTCGAGAGTAGTGGTTGGTGTTGAGTTGGGACAATTATCATGTCGAGCCACCTAGGCCACACTGGGGTCGTGGTAGCGGTTAGGGTGAGCAGGCATGACCATGCATTCTGCATTGCCGTGTTCTTATGGTGTTTTTCATATATATATATATATATATATATATATGGATGATTGTGATTAGTATATATATAGATGCAATCTATATGTATGCTTATTGTGATGTTGCATTTATTTGTGCTATACTTGATGCATTTGATTGTACATCATCTTGCATTCCTATATATATATGTATATATATAATGGATGGTTGTAATTAGTATATTTATAGATGCAATCTATATGTTTGCATATTGTGATGTTGTATTTGTTTGTGCTATACTTGCTGCATTTGATTGTACATCATCTTGCATTCCACTTGTATATTCTTGTACGGTCGTATGTGGATTACTAGAGTTGAGTTGGTTAGATTATCGTATACCTTTAACCAGTACCTTGAGGTGATACGAGATGGACCCAGTTCATGGTTGTATTAACCATAGAATGTTGGTATGGCGGTGTTGATTATTATTGAGTCAGTATTTACTCTAACACATTGTAGGTGTTGTATTATGGTACTTATACTCAGGTTGTATGAGTTACATCGTTGCCGATCTCAGGTATGTCAGTACCTTATGTTATTATTGTTGATCGGTTTAGTTATATAGTTGTTATATCATGCTGATGTATACCTGTTATCCCTTTAGACAACATATTGTTGACTCGCATGTATATATATATATATATATATATATATATATATATATATATATTATGTATGCACTTTTATTCTTATTACCGCTGAGTTTTGTACTCACCACCACAGACCCTGGGTTTTCTGTCGCCCAGGTAATAGGTACTCGACTCCGTGATGGGCTTGGAGCAACGCTGGCTGGAAACCTCTCATCTCACTTCTGAGGGTCCCGGCTTAGATTTATGTTTCTTATTGTTTTTGGATATTTTGTATATCGATCTGGATTTATATGGTGGATGTTGTGTTCGATATTGTTGATGTACGCACTTGTTGATCGGGTTTTGACGATCTTACTTTATGTTGTGTTAGTCATACCATTATGCATTATTCTTATTATAATGCATGGTGTGTTAGTCATACCGGGGGGTTGAATCGAACCTAAGTTTTGATAATAGCAAATACACAAAGTTAAGTTCACTTTGTTATCTTACGAGTTGAATCAAGTGTGCAGAATTGCTAAGCTAAGTCGAAGGTCAGCGACACCCAAAGGGAACCGTGGTGGTCGGGCGACACCGGGAGGACTTCGAAGAGAGCCGAGGAACTGGGTGAAGACCGGAAGTGAGGCTTCAAAGGTAAAAGTTGAGGTAAGCTCGTGTGAGTGAGTGTAAGTAAGGTCGTGTCCTCCATACGGGGACGTCCTTAGGCGTCGATTCGACCAAGACTTCCCATGGAAGGTCTAAGTCGAGATTGGATAGTAAATGACCATCGAGCTTACTTATACTAACTGCATTTTTGAGCTAACTCTTCATTGCAGCTGGAAACCCAGCCATCAGTCGACTGAAGGCTTGTATCAGTCGACTGATGCCTCCAGTAGTCGACTGATAGGGTTGATCAGTCGACTGCTGGTCAATGATTAGCCTCGAGGAGAGTCAAAGTTATCACCATTTCTCAAGGGATAGGTGGCATCACCTCATGAAACCTCATCTCAATGATTAGGGTTTCACAAGGCTATAAAAGTAGGGGTTCTCCACCCCTTTTCCATCATTCCAAGTGCTCTAAAATGCTCCCACAATGCTGCTCTCCTACGACGACTCTACTATGCCAAAGTGCCGCCGGAACGACGATGAATCAACCTTAGCTCAAGATCTTCTTCATTGTCGGTATAAACATCTTTATTTAGAGTCTTAATTGTGTATTATTTTGTTTTCGGAGCTTTAATCGTAACAAGGATAGGGGGAGTGTCCCTCTACCTTAAGTTTTATTGTTTTCTTGTAATCGTTCACTCCTACCTCTAACGAGGAGTATTTTAGTGGATTGCACTCCGTACACGGTCTAGGACCATTAGGGCCTTGGATTAGCAGCCGAAGGCTGTGAACCAAGTAAAAAGAAATAGTGTTTCTAGTTTCCGATGTGCATTTCTTTATTGCTCGTATTTTATATCGAATGAACAAAAAGTTTTCACGTGCTCTATTCACCCCCTCCCCCCTAACTCTCTTTTACCTTATAAACTTGACTAAGGGGGAGAGCAAACTAACCCTAAGGGTTATAAATCTTTAAAGTTTTTCTTGAAACTAAACTTATTAGTATCTTGAAATTCAAAACTATCTTTCAAATACTTTTATTGTTGGTGCAGAGGCATATACCTCGAACCGATGAACTTAACCAATTCGAGACGCATGTTTGGGCTCATACTCATTTTTTTGATGCTTGCTATAATATTACATTTTTAAAACCCATACTTTTTATAAAACCCCCAACCTTGTTTTTGTTTCATGGCAAAAGGGGGAGAAGAGCGTAAGTTAAGGGGGAGTAACAAAATTTAAATTTGAAAAATTAAATTATTTCTTCTAAAACTCACCTAGGGTTAAGGGGACATCCTTAAGTTTGCTTATTGTCTTGCTTTAAATTTCCCTTAACTTTGTGTCAGTTTGCCATAGGATAAAAAAGGGGGAGATTGTTGGTGCAGAGGCACTAGATAATTAAACATATGTTTTGATTATGGCAAAGACACAAAGTCAAGGTTATTTTGTTATCTCACGAGCTAAAATAAGTGTGTAGAATTGCTAAGCTAAGTTGAAGGTTAGGGACACCCGGAGGGAACCGTGGTGGTCGGGCGACACCAGGAGGACTTCGAAAGGAGCCAAAGAACTCAGGTGAAGACCGGAAGCGAAGCTTCAAAGGTAAAGGTTGGGTAAGCTCATGTGAGTGAGTGTAAGTAAGGTCGTGTCCTCCGTACGGGGACATTCTTAGACGTCGATCCGACCAAGACTTCCCATGGAAGGTCTAAGTCGAGATCAGATGGTAAACGACCATCGAACTTACTTATATTAACTACATTTTCAAGCTAACTCTTCATTGCAGCTGGAAACCCTACCATCAGTCGACTGATGGCTTGTATCTTTCGACTGATGCCTCCAGTAGTCGACTGATAGGGTTGACCAGTCGACTGATGGTCAAGGATCAGCCTCGATAAGAGTCAAAGCTTATCACCATTTTTCAAGGGTTAGGTGGCATCACCTCATGAAACCTCATCTCAACAATTAGGGTTTTACAAGGCTATAAAAGTAGGGGTTCTCCACCTATTTTCCATCAATCCAAGAGCCTCCACGCGCTTCTAATATGTTGCGACTCTCCGACATTCTTATGACGATGAAGTGCTACCGCATCTCTGACGGCAAGAGCTCAAGTTCTATTTTTTCAATAGTCGTTGGTATATTTTGTTTTGTCGTCTTTAAATCTTATCAAGCTTTAATCGTAACAAGGAGATGTTGGGATGTATACTGAAAGCCTAGTCTTTGTATGAACATCTTCATTTTGAAATAAGAATCACATGATCATTATTTGCATTTTATATTTATTATATGTGTGCATCTTGTTTAATACTTTACATTGTAGATAACATGGTGTATGGTGTCACACAGAGGATCATGTTATCAGTTCCTTGTAGAGTATAAGTAGAGGCTCACAACCAAGATGGTTTTGGACAAACCATTGGCATGGTTGTAGTGTAATTTGATATTGGTTTATCTTGATCATAGAATTACACTAGTACACTTTGTGTGTATTGAGCAGGACCGACTTAGATGTGATTCAATTTATTGCTGACTACATAATTGAATCGGATCTCGGATATTATGGTGTACATGCTCTTAATCCCGATATAATAACAGACACATGTACTTAATATTTATTTCTTTGATTTACCAATGGGCGAGATTTATGGGTTAAATCAATAGACCAGGTAAGTTGAGAAATGATATTATTTACATGGTGTGTCATTGATTATAGGAGGAAACCGTGTTCTATGTATTACAATGATGATGTCCCCTTGAGAAGCTCATAAAAATCATCATGTAAACCCTGCAGGTGGACTTGGTCCAGCATGATATAAGGTTGAGTGGTACTACTCATGGAGTTAGATATTAATTAATTAATTGTCAGTAAATTAATTAATTAATGGACATTCGATATCTTAAACACAGAGAGATATTTGTACAATTAATATATGAAGCCCATATTTAATTATGGGGGTTTGTGAGGTAGATCAATGATAATCCTCTAGTGGAATGGATCATCATTAATGGATCAAATTTTATGTGGGTCGGATCCATTAGGTGGCCAAGATCCAACTCCTCCTCATGGTCCCTATTGTAGCCTATTAAAACCCTCATGAAGCCTAGATCCAACAGACACGATTAAAAGGAGGCTTGGACGAAATCTATAAATAGGTTACAAGGCTTGGGCGGCAAGGAGAATTATCCTTCTAGGGTTTTTGGGTGCTAGGGTTTGGAGTGGTTGGGCGACAAGCATTGGTTTGGCTTCTCCATTAGGGCCGGCGACAACCAAGAAGAGGATTAGGGTTTTTATCTTTTCTTTTTCTCTTGGCCGACTCCTCCTCCTCTCCTAGGGTGGCACCTTCTTCCCTCAAGTCTTGGCCGGCAGCAACAAGTGTTCATCCCTTGGCTGGCGCCCTCTCCTCTCCCTCTCCTAGGGCCGGCGACAACCTCTCTTGGTGATTGGCGGTCGGCACAAGCAAGGAGAAGAAGGGAGTTTGTTCTTCCCTTGTTCGGAGCGAGCAAGGAGGGAAGATACACGATATAGGAGGCTTCAACTCTTGGAGGATCATTGCCCACACAATGTCCAAGAGGAGGATAGGTCATACGATAGAAGATCAAGTGTTTGTTTTGATTTAGTTCTTTTGTATCATGAATGTGGTTAATTTACTTGGACCTCGATGATAAACATAACAACCGGCGATTCGTACATCATCTATTCCATGGATAATCGAGGATAAGAGTTAGATCGCTTGAACAACAAGTTTGTTCAAGCGACTACTCAAATCGAATAGCATGATGATGAATCGGTTGCTTGGGTAATCCATTTTCGTCCGGATTAATTTTTTTTAATCCGGGGATGCGAGATAGGATCACCATGCACAAGCGACTGAGGCGAAGCGAGAAGCGAAGCTTCAACCTTTAGAAGAGGGGGAGTGTCCCTCTACCTTGAGTTTTTTATTGATTGTACTTGCTTACTCCTACCTCTAACGAGGAGGAGTGTTTTTAGTGCTTTGCCCTCCGTACATGATCTAGGACCGTTAGGGCCTTGGATTAGCAACCGAAGGCTGTGAATCAAGTAAAAACAAATTGTCTTTACTTACATTCCGCTGTGCACTCATGTTTTATCTTAACGAATAAGAAAAGTTTTCCTTGCGCTATTCACCCCCCTCTAGCGCTCAAATCAATCCAACAATTGGTATCAGAGCCGGGGGCGCTACGATTTGGTGAAACCACCAATCTAGCCATTTTTAGAGTTTTTTTTCTGTTTATTTTTGTTTTACGAGTTTTTCTTTTCGTTTAAATCCATTCTCTCACACTACTAATCCAAGACGAAAGTCTTGGAACATTTCGATTGTTTTTGTTTTGCGAGGTACTTGTTTTCTTTCTTTTGTCTAAATGGCCCATCTCGAAGGGTTTAGCATTGTCTGACCTCCGTTTTACAACGGAGATGACTTCCGTTATTGGAAGGGTCGGATGGAGTGCTTCCTAAAAACCCAAATCGAGATGTGGATCATAATCCAAATCGGATTCACGCTTCCTACTAATGAAGTGGGTGAATCATTGGATTATAATCAATGGACTAATGTCATGAAAAGACAAGTGGAAGCCGATGCTAATGCGACCCAAATCCTTCAATGCGGCTTGTCTAAAGAGGAGTTAAATCGCGTCGGCCCCTTCATTAGCGCGAAAGATCTATGGAATAAACTCGTAGAGCTACATGAAGGAACCGACGACGCGAAGGTATGTAAACGTGACTTGATTTTCAATAAGTTGTATAACCTTAAGATGCAGGAACACGAGACGGCGACACAACTGCATACTCATATTCAAGACATCGTCAATAGCTTGCGCGCCATCGGACAAAAGGTCGAGAATCAAAACCTCATAAGGTATGCCTTAAACTCTTTTCCTAGGACCACCTTGTGCGCATCCATGGTCGATGCCTACAAAGTTTCTAAGGATCTTTCTAAACTTAGATTAGACAAGTTATTTTCTGAGTTTGAACTTTATAAACAAACTAACGTGGTCCGGGATGAGAAAGGTATTGCCTTAATTGCAGGTTCGAAGTAGAAGGTCGCGAACAAACCACCCCCCAAGGAAGAGGACGAGTACGAGTACGAGTCGGAGGTAGATCCTGAAATGGAAACTGAACTAGTAAATCTAGTTCAAAAGATGATCAAGAGCCAGAAATGACCCATCAATCAAGATAAAACTAAATCTAAGTCTAATTCGAATTTGAGACATTTTGAATGTACAAGTTCGGGCACATCAAGTCGGAGTGTCCGAAACTAAAGAACAAAGCACTCAAGAAAGCGCATAACGCTACTTGGGAAGAATCATCGGAGGAGGAAGAAGACGATATTGTCTTCATGGCCAAGCCCACCGAGCCTGAGCAAGACTCCGAACCCGAGGAAGAGTCCGAGTCCGAATTCGACAACGAGTCGCTATTCAAGATAAGCCACGGATACACATCCGATTCAAAAGAGTCACTTAAGGTAAGTCGATCTTTGCTTAGCACTTTATACAATGCAATTAAATTCTTAACTAGAAAGTTAGCTAACTCCGAGTCCAAGGTCGAGACCTTAGTTGAGAAGGTTAAACTCCTTAAACACAAGGTCTCCCTAACCTCTTCGACTAGTCATGTTCAAGAGGAGGACTCAACTCGAGTTGAAAAGCTCGAAGTTGAGAACTCACTTTTGAAAAGTCAAGTTGAAGACCTTAGGCACACGTTGGAAAGGTTCACTTTGGGATCCAAGGGACTTGACCTTTTACTTGGATCACAAAGGGCCGTGTACAACAAGGCCGAGCTTGGGTTTAGCTCAAATACTACTAACAAGTCGTATATGTCAATTGTAAGTAGAAATAAAAAAACATGTCCAAGCATGGATCCCTAAGACCATTTTGATTTCTCAATTAGGATCTAACAAGTACTGGGTTCCCAAGGACTAAATCCACTACGTGGAAAGACTGAACCGATTCAATGGTTCAGGGGGAGCTAGTACAAAATTTGTTTGTGCTATTACTTAGAATTTGCATGCTTAGGTCTTTTCATTTTTATTTTTAGAATGGTTAGATAGGAATTATAACTTGTCAATTCTTGACAACATAGTACTAGGACGCGGTGAGATGATAGTACACTAGGAAAGCAAAGTCTTGTGTGTCCGAGTTAGATAAGGCGTATCTAGCTCGGTGCACTCGACTAAGTGAAACTAGCTGAAGCTACCTCGCCATATCCTTCACTAGTTAGACCAGGAAGTGATCCTAGGTAAATCAAGTTACTATTTTCTCGAACTTGGCTTTGTCTAAGAAAGTGGTCGTTGTTCCGATCAAAGAAGGCATCTGTGCCTCGCCACGATCTGGAAGTTAATTTCTTGAAAAGGTGACTTAATGAGCTTAGGGTTAAATCCAAATCTAACCCAAGGTTGACTAGTTTCAATTCATTAAAGTTAATCAACTAAAATTGAAGTCATCTCACAAGAACACATAAGAATAATATGTTTGATCATCTAGAAATGGGTGAGATGATCTAGGACTAATAATTTTCAACCAACCCTTAAATTCCAATATCCGATCCAACTACCTTGTGTGTAGGATCAATGGATGTTGGACAGTGGGTGCTCCCGACATATGACCGGAGACCAACTTAAATTTTCAAAGCTTAGATTCAAATGACAAGGATCGGTAGCTTTCGAAAACAACGACAAGCTCAAAATCATCGGATCAGGTGATATTGACCTAAATTCTAATTTCACAATTCATAATGTTTTATTAGTCGAAAATTTTCAATATAATTTACTTAGTGTAAGCCAATTGTGTGATTACAACTATAAGGTTATATTCCTAGAAAATGAATGTTTAATTAAAACAAATGAAACCTCTAAAATAATACTTAAAGGAACTAGGAATAGCAACATCTACACAATTAATTTACCCAACTCCTCAATCAAGTGTCTTATGACACAGCAAGAGAAATCTTGATTGTGGCACCGATGGCTCGGTCACTTGCACCCAATACTCGTTCACAAGATGAGTCAGAGTGGCTTAGTCAAAGGTTTGCCCAACCTTAACAACTTAGACAATAAAATTTGTAATGCTTGTCAACAAGGTAAATAACCTAGGACCCAACATCAACTAACTAACTAAGAACGAACCAAAAATGTGCTTGAGCTCATTCATTTGGATCTATTCAATTCTCATGGAGCCAAGTCACTTAATGGGAGTCAATTTTGCTTAGTCATAATTGATGACTATTCTAGATTTACCTGGGTTAGGTTCCTTAAATACAAAAGTGATACCTTAGACCAACTCATCAAATTGTTTAAATTAATCGAAAACCAAAAGAACCTTAAAATTAAAAGACTTAGAAGCGATTATGTTGGTGAATTTGAAAATCACAGGTTTATAGATTTTTGTAACCTAAACGGATACCACCATGAATTCTCATGTCCTAGAACCCCACAATAAAATAGCCTAGTCGAGCGGAACAATAGAACCCTACAAGAAGCTGCTAGGACCATGTTGAACGAATACAACCTACCCAATAGGTTTTGGGCAGAAGTCATTAGTACGGCTTGTTATGTCCAAAATAGAATCCTAATGGTAAAGAGGCACCTTAAGACCTCATACAAAACCTACCATGACAAAGTACCTAACATCAAATACTTTAGGGTATTTGGGTCCTAAACGCTAAGGACTACCTAGGAAAGTTCACATACAAAACCTCTACCGGTATCTTCTTAGGATACTCAACTACAAGTAGAGCCTATAGGGTATATAACACACACCCTTAGAATTGAGGAAATCATTAATGTAGTATTCGATGAAGGACATGAACCCACAGAACCCGTAGTAAAACCAACTAGCAAATCGATTCGTAACAGACTCGACTCTGACCTTGAAATCGAGTCTAATATTAATCCTAATCTGAGCCAGTCTAGGATTCAATCGAGTCATCCTATCGACCAAGTGATAAGTGACCCTAACCCAAGTCATTCTAGGATTCAATTAAATCATCCTATCGACCAAGTGATAGGTGATCCTAGCCTAGGGGTTCAAACTAGATCATCATATAGAAATCTTAGTCAAATCTACTTGATTTTGAAAATCAAACCCAAAACCATTGAACAAGCTCTTCTTGATCCCGATTGGATTATTGCAATGCAAGAAGAGCTAGCTCAATTTACTAGAAACAAAGTTTGGGAATTAGTACCACCACCTAAAGATAAATCAATTATTGGAACAAGGTGGGTCTTTCGAAACAAACTTGATGACAAAGGTGAAGTAGTTACAAACAAAGCAAGATTGGTCGCAAAAGGGTTTAGTCAAGTAGAAGGGTTCCTAGTAAATTGAGCATAGGTTCCTAGTAAATTGAGCATCGTTCCTAGTAAATTGAGCATAGGTTCCTAGTAAATTGAGCATAGGTTTCATCCATTTCGAAACAAACCTATGCCTCTCATAGCTAGATTAGAATCCATTCGATTGTTGTTGGCATATGCTGCACATTGAGGATTTAAATTGTTTCAAATGGATGTCATGTCAACATTTTTGAATGGACTTATTAAGGAAGAAGTGTATGTTAGTCAACCCCTAGGATTTGAAAGCTTAGATAAACCCAACCATGTGTTTAAACTCAAGAAAGCCTTATATGGACTAAAACAAGCTCCTAGAGCTTGGTATGAGAGACTTTCTATATATCTTAAGTCCAAAGGGTTTAGCCAAGGCTTAGTCGACCCAACCCCTTTCGTGAAAACCATAGGCAAAGAAATTTTTATAGCCCAAATCTACATAGATGACATCATTTTTGGAACCACTTATTCAATCTCAGGAAGGAATTTATTTACATCAACAAAAATATGCTAAGGAATTAACCGATTCGGAATGCAAAATGCTAAAATCTTTAATACACCCATGTCAACTAATGTTAATATAGGAGAAGATGTAGATGGAAAGCCTATTGACCTAAAATACTATAGGAGCACCATAGGGAGTCTCCTTTACTTAACTGCGAGTCGACCCGACATCCTATTCGCAGTAAGTATGTGTGCAAGGTTCCAAATTTGTACCAAGGAGTCTCACCTAACTTTAGTTAAGCGTATCCTCAGGTATCTAAAGGGCACGCTAAGCATAGGTATTTGGTACCCTAGATCTACCGAGTTCGAACTAATCGGCTACTCTGACTCAGACTATGCTAGCAGTAAACTGGATAGAAAGAGCACGAGTGGTTGTTGTCAACTTCTTGGCTCAAGTCTAGTGAGTTGGTGGAGTAGAAAGCAACAAGGTGTTGCCTTATCTACCATCGAAGCCGAATACGTCGCAATGAGTGAGTGTGTGGCTCAGCTTCTTTGGATGAAGCACACTCTCTAAGACTTTAACTTAAACTTCAACAATATTAAAACTCACATAGATAATATTAGCTCAATCAACTTAACCAAAAATCCTATATGCCACTCTAGGACTAAACATATAGAGGTCAAACACCACTTTATTCGAGAACATGTAGCTAACGGAACCATACAACTCGAATACGTGGAATCCAAGTCAAACCTAGCCGATCTTTTTACCAAGCCTCTACCCGAAGCCAAATTTAGTCTACTAAGACGAAAATTGGGCATGTGCGTAATAGAGTAGGATTGACAACTTATATTTTTATATACTCTATTATTTACTTTTCTTTTCATGTTAATGGAACTAGCTTAGGACTTATCCTAGATATCATGTACCTATAGATTTAAGGAGCCAATATATCTCACAACACATAAGACTAATGTGTTTGTGTACTTAGCCATGTAGATGGGCGTGAGATATTAGGACCTTACTCCTGGTTCCAGATGTAGACTTAGTGCATCGACATGAACCACGAAGTATAATTACATAAATTAATCAACTCTAATCAGGGCTTGTTGATCATTTCATATCAACCGAGTCAAATAGAGTTGAACATTCAAATAGATGAACTTATGTTTAAACTACTATTTTAAAAATTTATTTGGAACATGCTTGGACTTAATACTTATTTTCCGACTTATGTTTTTCCAAAAACCCCCTTTCTTTTTCAATTTATGGCAAAAGGGGGAGAAAAGCCAAAGTTAAGGGATCAATTTTTCGTAAATATTGACTTAACTTAACTTTCTTAATTGAGAAAGGCCAGGGTTAAGGAATCAAGTTTTGATCTCTTAACTTAAACTTATTTTAAACACTAAGGCCAATATTAGTAGCACGCATCAAGGGGGAGGATTAAAATTCTTTCTCAAGTACTCACCCTCGGTCAAGGGGGAGGATTCCTCAAGGGGGATCACTTGAAAAAGGTTTTTCATATACTCATTCCTTCATATTCATGTTTTATGTTATTCACTTTTTATGTACTTAATTTATTTACTTAACTTTGTGTTGGTTTACCATAGATCAAAAAGGGGGAGATTGTTGGTGCAGTAGGCACCTGAATCGAAACTGAGTTTTGATAATAGCAAATACACAAAGTTAAGTTCACTTTGTTATCTCATGAGCTGAATCGAGTGTGCAGAATTGTTAAGCTAAGCCGAAGGTCAGTGACACCCGAAGAGAACCATGGTGGTCAGGCGACACCGGGAGGACTTCGGAGAGAGCCAAGGAACTTGGGTGAAGATCGGAAGCGAGGCTTCAAAGGTAAAAGTTGAGGTAAGCTCGTGTGAGTAGTGTAAGTAAGGTCGTTTCCTCCGTACGGGGACGTCCTTAGGCGTCAATCCGACCAAGACTTCCTATGGAAGGTCTAAGTCGAGATTGGATGGTAAATGGCCATCGAGCTTACTTATACTAACTGCATTTTCGAGCTAACTCTTCATTGCAATTGGAAACCCTGCCATCAATCGACTGATGGCTTGTATCAGTCGACTGATGCCTCTAGAAGTTGACTGATAGGGTTGATCAGTCGACTGCTAGTCAAAGATCAGCCTCGAGGAGAGTCAAAGCTTATCACCATTTCTCAAGGGCTAGGTGGCATCACCTCATGAAACCTCATCTCAACGATTAGGGTTTCACAAGGCTATAAAAGTAGGGGTTCTCCACCCCTTTTCCATCATTCCAAGTGCTCCAAAATGCTCCCGCAATGCTACTCTCCTACGACGACTCTACTACGCCAAAGTGTCGCCGGAACGACGATGACTCAACCTTAGCTCAAGATCTTCTTCGTCGTCGGTATAAACATCTTTATTTAGAGTCTTAATTGTGCATTCTTTTTTGTTTTCGGAGCTTTAATCGTAACAAGGAGAGGGGAAGTGTCCCTCTACCTTGAGTTTAATTGTTTTCTTGTAATTGTTCACTCCTACCTCTAACAAGGAGGAGTATTTTAGTGGATTGCCCTCCGTACACAGTCTAGGACCGTTAGGGCCTTGGATTAGCAACCGAAGGCTGTGAACCAAGTAAAAAGAAATAGTGTTTTTAGTTTTTGCTGTGCATTTCTTTATTGCTCGTATTTTATATCGAACGAATGAAAAGTTTTCACGTGCGCTATTCACCCTCCTCTAGTGCTCAAATCGATCCAACATTAGCTCTTGGAGGGCTACGCGCCTTGGAGTAGCAACCTGACTTGGGTTGTGAACCAAGTCAAAAAACTTGTCTTATCTTATTTCTAATTCCACTGCATACTCTTATTTTTTAAAAAAGTAAAAGAAAATTTTATAACTTTCAAGATTCACCCCCTCTCTCGGAAATCTCCGATCCAATAATTGGTATCAGAGCGGGGGCATTCTGATTTTGGTGCAACCATCAACAAAAGCATTAAAAATTTTTATTTAATTTTAATTATTCTTGTCTTAAATTAATTTTTACTTCTTCACTAGAATAAATTTTCTAATATTTGTCTATCTTGCTTTAGTATAAGTTAACTTTTGCACTAGCTCCATCTTACTCTAATTGTGTAACTCTAAAAATATTTTTGAAAATTAAAAAAATCTGTTTTTATAAATAAAAAAAATTATGTCACACTTAGAGGGGGTATAACACCGTTCGCCCTTCTCTCTTTAATGGAGAGGACTTTTCCTATTGGAAAAGGCAAATGGAGTGCTTCTTGAAAACCAACTTCGAAGTGTGGTTTTCAATTAAGAAAGACTTAATTCCTCTGATAGACAACTCGAAAGAGTTGTTAGATCTGGAGAAATAGACCACGGACGTAAGGAAATGAGCTCAAGCCTATTACAAGTCCCTTAACAACTTTCAATGCAGACTAACCAAAGAAGAGCTCAATAAAGTCAGACTCTTTGAAAATTCTAAGGAACTTTGGGATAAATTAATTGAATTACACGAGGGCACTAATGATACTAAGATAGCTAAAAGAGACATGCTACTTAATAAGCTATTTAATTGTAAAATGCTTGAAAACGAAAGTGCTAGTCAACTTCACACTAGGATAAAGGGCGTACTAAATGGACTCCACCTAATAGGTCATCAAATTAAAAATAGGGATATAATTAGGTATACCCTTAGGGCATTTCCTTGGAACGCCTTATGGACATCCATCGTCGATGCATATAAGGTCTCCCATGATTTTTCCTTAATTAGACTTGATGAACTATTCTGTGAACTTGAACTACGTGAACAAGCTAACTCAAATCAAACCGAGAATGATTTTGCTTTGGGGTTAGGGTTAGGGTTCCAAACCCTAAAACCTCTTTGGGGGTAAGGGTTCCAACCCCTAAACCCTCATTCTTTTTGAAAAAAATGGGGTTAGGGTTCCAAACCCTAAACCCTCTTTTCTTTGGGGGAAAACATAGATAGGGTTTAGGGTTAGGATTCCAAATCCTAAACCCTATTTGGGGTTAGGGTTCCTAACCCTAAACCCCCATTTTTGGGAAAAAACATGCAGATAGGGTTTGGGGTTAGGGTTCCAAATTCTAAACCCTATTTGGGGTTAAGGTTCCAAACCCTAAACTCCCATTTTTGAAAAAAAAACGTAGATAGGATTTGGTTTAGGGTTCCAAACCCTAAACCCTCCATTTTGATGAGTGGACATGGAGGAGATGGTGAATAGGTGCACCAGGATGACCTGTCAAGTCCACAGATAATGACTCTGGTAAAGATGCATCAAATGCATTGATGGCTGAGGCTTTGCCGAAAAGCCTAGAGTAGGTGAATAGGTCCACCTGAATGGCCAATCTAGTCCGTAGTAATGGTTGCGGTAAAGACATATCAAATTCGTTGATAGCTGACCATTTGCTTAAAGTGGCTTTTGGAGTCGAGATACAGATGGAGCATGGAGAGATGAGGACGACACTCACACCAGCCAGTGAGAGATGGCACATATGCGGAGGACAGACTCGCACACCTAGCTAGTGAGGATGGACACTGGTTGTCACATGATCTCTGACTCTTGTGAGGTATGAGAGCATGACCAGACTATGGGTTATGTTAGGATGGCTTTTTTTGGGTTGTATGTTAGTGCCTGTACCCTACTAGGTCTTCTCACTCGTATCTGACACTTCGTCAGACATAACCGGAGCTAGGACCAAGGTGTATGGATGTGTTGTAACTTTTCATTGATGATATATATTTACCCTTTCATAAAAAAAAAGAGGATGGTATTGCTTTAGTGGCAGGTTTGATCAAAAAGGAAAGGAAAACCAAGAGTGAGTCGAAGATGAGTCGGAGTCGGATCTAAATGAAGAGGAAGAAATCGTAAACATGGTCCGAAAAGATGTTCAATCGAAAAAAGAGGTTTACGAAGAAAGATGCCAAAAAGGTCATCAACATCAAGACAAGACCTAGATCGGAAGTTACTTGTTATGAGTGTAATGAGAAAGGTCACTACAAGTTGGAGTGTGCAAATCTAAAAAAGGAAGAAAAATCTAAAAATGAAAAGAAGGAGAAGGCACTCAAGGCGACTTGAGATGAATCATCTTTGGAGGAGTCGGATGCGGAAGAAACGAAGAGGAGCTTCATAGCATTCATGGTCAAATCAAGTTTTGAGTCTGAGTCCGAGTTCAAGAGAAGCCACAAATCCACATCCATTTCCGAAGGACTAGACGAGGTAACTTCTGTTGCGTTACGGCCGACGCGCAAATGTACTTTTGTCATTTCACAAACAAACGCAGCGGAAGAAAAATATAATAATTTCCTAAATTATTACAATACTCTCACCCACATATGCAGGATTACAACACGTGTGGACATATCTTCCAAATAAAATTTTACATACAACAAGAATAAAATAAATTTTACTCTAGGTATACCTTTCGGATGATGGCGAGCCGGAAGGGAATCAACCATACGATGCTCGTGGAGCTTTGTCTCTACTCGTATCCACACCAAATCTTCGGAGGGAAGACTTCTCAAAATCACGAATTTGACCTTCTCTTCGCTACTAGATGAAGCAAGAAGGTTGGGTGATCGGAGAGCAATTGCCGACTCATTTTGCGACAAAAAATGAGTCCTCAAACAACCTTCGTAAGTTTGTCAATTAGTGTCAGAATTAGTCGCTATTTTTGAAGCTTCAATAAGAGACAATAACAGCCGTAAAACCTAGAGTGGTCGGCCTCTAAAGAGGTGGAAACAACCCTTTTTCCTTGATGGTCGGCGGAATACCGAACCCTAATTCTCCTAGGTTCGGCTAGGTTTAGGAAGAGGGCCTTAAGGACTTCTATTTTTTAGGTTTAGCCTTTATAACCCTTTATATAGGCACTAATACTAATGGGTCATAGGTTAGTGGATCAAATCCCTAAGCCTATAACCATTAAGGCTTAATCTCATCCATTAAATCCTAATTGGGCCCTTAACCAAAAGAGGACCTTTTTAATTAAAATCAAATGAGTTTGGTTTATAATTAAACCTTTTAAGGCCCAACCTATCTTCTTAAGATGTGCTCCTTTTGTGTTTTCGAATTGACAAATATTTTCATATTTGTCATGTGTTTGGTCCAACCAAACTTGATCTCTCTCGATCTTGATAATCCAATTCTCAAACTCATTTTAAGTCTCTTCGAAGGATTCGTAGTGCGTATGACCTAATAGGTTCTCGGTTTATGTTGGTTGTTCATAATTAAGCATTAATTATGGAACGATCATGAGTGACACCTAGTAGTACATCATGATACCCAATTAATCGAAAAATCAATGGTTGATCTCGGAACCATTTCCGAACCCTTCAGCAACTATAATGAATCATGCCTCATTCCTTTTACTCATCTTATACCCACTTGGTTCAGAACAAGACCTACGTGTCAGTCCCCACTAGGTTGACTATGTCACACCTAGCCCAAGTCTTACTTCCTCATCTAGTGGATTCTAATTACTTCAACATGTATCCAATGTTGGTGCAATCGATCCAGGTCACGATTGACCGAACTCGAGTTTGACTCGAGCGATGTTTTGATGTTTGACATGAAGGTTTGACATTTATATTTGACAATGATGTCTGATAATATTTTGGGGAGATTGTTGGTGCAATTGATCTGGGTCATGATTAACCGAACTCGAGTTTGACTCGAGGGGATTTTGATGGTTGACTAGGATTGACCATGTCATGGGAAAGTCCAAGTCTTGAGTACTTGACATGTAAAGTCCAAGCATGGGTCTTGGCATGTAAATTCCAAGCATGGGTCTTGGCAAGGGAAAGTCCAACATGAGTTGGTAAAGGAAAGTACAAGCATGGGTCTTGGCATGGGAAGTCCAACATGGGTTGGAAAGAGAAAGTCCAAGCTTGAGTCTTGACATTTGAGACGTCCAAGGGGTTTGATATTGGCGGTGTAAAGTCCAAGGGTGAAGTCTTGGCAGCATAAGTCCAATGGTTGGCGGCGTAAAGTCCAAGTGGAGTCTTGGCAGTGTAAGTCCAATGTGCCTTGGCGGTGTAGACATCGTTAGCATGACATGGAAGCACCTGAAGGCTAGCATATGGATGAACAAGTCATGGATCACTTGGAGGGATCCGATAGGCGCGAGGCTGATGGAGGTGGCTAGAAGGCTTAGGTCTAGGCTACGGGTGGTCTAGCAAGTATGGGGGCACTATACTTGGGTTAAACCTCATGTTTGAGGTTAAAACCTCATGTTTGAGGTGTATCAGTCGATTGATATCATGTGGCAGTCGACTGGTGTGAGTTAACTAGGGTTTGAATGCGGGGAGTGCCCTAGCAGTCGACTGCTAGAGGTGGGCAGTCGACTGCTGAGTCGAGCAGTCGACTGATCTTGTGATCAGTCGACTAGTGCTCGGTATTTCGGGCATAGAATGGAGTCAGACTCGACTGTTGGGGTTAGCAGTCGAGTGAAGGCTCAATCAGTCGACTGATGGACATGATTAGTTGACTGATGTCCTATCCGTTGGATTTTTCCAGTGTGGATTGCACCGTTGTCTCACAGTAACAGTGTCATGAGTCGACTGATGGTCCCGATCAGTCGACTGATAGGTGAAATCCTGCCCAGGCAGCAGCTATAAAGGAAGCTGGTGGAGGAGGATTTTGCAACCGGTTCTTGAGAAGTTTTGAGGTGATTTGCTGTTGCAAATCAGGGTCTCCAAGTGCATTTTAACCAACCATCAAACAAGCAATCAAAAGAGCAATTGTAAAGTGTTGTTTTCTTTACTTGTTGTGTATTTCATTTGTATCTTGCTTGTATTTGTTTCTTACTGTTGTAAGAGTTATTGTACGAGGTTTCTCCGCCTCCGATGTGTTGTCGAGAATGAGTTTATTGTTTAGTGGTGTTTGTGGCATCGCTAGAGCTCTTTAGAGCTCGATCCGTGGAGTAGGAATCGTTTGGTTCCAAACCATGTTATATCGTTGTGTTTGTGTGTTTGTATCATGTTATTATTTTTATTGTTATTATTCCGCTACGCACTAACACGACTTGTAGATGCAATCGCGAATGAATTCCATCGACATATCGAAACAAGCTATTCACTCCCCCCTCTAACGGTCACCGAATTCTCTACAATTGGTATCAGAGCTAGGAGCTCTTCTACGGACTAACCATCGGGAGCAAATCGCTAGAGGAAGAAGATGGAAGTTAAAGAACAATTTGGATGGGACATCAACACACAGGTCTCGTATGCATTCTATGGACGAGAAGGCTTCAATTCTTGGAAGAGAAGAATTGAAGATTTTATCATGATGAGAGATTTTGAGGAGTGGTCCATTTTAATGGAAGGATTCGAATATCCAAGAGGACCAAAGGGAGGATTCCTCAAGAAGAAGAGATGGACCGAAGAGCAAGTCCAAGTCTTCGAGAAAAATGATAAGGTAATGAAATTTTTGATTAATTTAATACCTAACAATATCTTGTGTATGTTAGGTAATTATATAGATGACAAGGAGCTATGGAGCCAAGTGGCAAAGCTCCATGAAGATTCATTACCGGTCCAAGAAGAGGAGTGTTCATCGTCTCAAGAAGAAGAAGTGGCCGATGAAGTGAGTTCATCATCCTCACAAGCAAGTGAGGATTTGGAAGTTGAAGAGGATTCAACTTTCAAATTGGTGGAAGAGGAATTGAAAAAGGTGGAAGAAGCCTCCACCTCTAGGATTGAGGGGGAGGAGAGAATTCCCACACCGGAGCAACCTCAAGAGGAGCCATCTACCTCCGGGAGAGATGAAGAATCCACTCCGACCACCACAAATACCCTAGGTGACTCAAGCAATTTATTTCAAAATAAAATTCATATAATTTACTTTGAGTGTAGGGAAATCTAGCACTATAATAGCAAGTGCCCAAAGAGGGTCAAGAAGACTCCACCGGCACCTAAAAGTCAAGAGAAATCAAAGGATACCGGTGTCCCCATTAAGAAGAGCAAGGAGCACGTGGTGTGTTTCAAATGCCGACAACCGGGACACTATAGGAGCCAATGCCCTAGGAGAAAAGGAGAAGCTACATATGTAGGGGGAGCCTCTAAGGTAAACACTAAGGTAAAATTCGATAATGCTTCTACTTTAATTTATAGGCAAAAGCATGCTAGGAATTTTAATTCTCTTGCAATTTATCATAAAGAGCATGCTAGAAATAGGGAATATTGTTTAGGAGCTAAGAAAGTCAACCTTAGGAATAAGGAGAAATTTGGGACTAATGTCCCTAAAAATATTTTATCTAAGACATCTATTAGAAAAATTGAAGATCACCTAGGTTTAACTCCAAGAATTCTAGACACATGCCTAGGAAGGGAAAAAATGATCATAGAAATAATGGGCCCACAAAATTAGAGAAATTAGAATTTGAGAACCAAGCCTTGAGGTCAAGGCTTGAGAAGTTGGAAAAGACCTTTGCAAAAATGGCAAATCAAATGCAAAGGTCAAATGGTCAAACTCTAGGGTCTAGAAGTCAAAGTCAACACCTAGGGTCTAAGAAACAAGAGTCAACCAAGGGCAAGAAAGGTTTGGGTCACAAACCTAAGCCTAAGGTGACTTATCATAGTGTTCCATTTGATTATGAAACACAAACTAGGTCTAGGAAAGCCAAGGTCAATAGGGAAGTCATCCCTAAGGTTGACCAAGGTAGGTGCCTAGTGGCTAGGGTTTCAAAGAAACCTAGGGTGGCCACTAAGAAGGTTACAAGGGGAGTTACCCCTAGAGTTAACCATGGAAAGACCACAATAACCAAGGCTAACAAACCTAGAAGGGTCATTAGAAAGGTATCTAGGGAGGTTATCTCTAAGGAATACCTAATTAACCCTAGGATCTCAAATAGGTTTTGGGTTCCTAAGAGCGTGATTGATTCACACTAGATGGGTTAGGTTGTGCCAACTTTAAATGGATGGGTAGTTAACCTAACCATGGTAAAGGTGACACTTTAGGTCATTTCCAAGGTTATGGGTATCTTAGAAATAAGTTTGATCTTATGATCCTAAAAGATTTTAGGATGTGCCAATACATTGTTGGGATTATGAAAAATCAATCAAATTGGTACGATTTAAGTTGAGAGGTATTGGTGTGCCATTTTGGATTTTTGGCACACTTTGGGAAATTTTGGGTAATATGGAAAAATATATTTAACTATATCAAATAACAAATATTAAAAGTTAGGTATTATTATACCCATACCTTTTATTTGTCATGCCTTGTTTGCCATATAACATGCCATGACATCATGTTTATTTTTAATCATTTAATATGTCATGACCATGTTAGGATTAAGGTTTAATGTCATGAGTTTTTAGATTATATCATATGCCATGACATCATGATCATTGGCCATGCTTAATTATATTATTATTTATGCCATGATCATTCATGCATTTAATTTGATTAAAATTGATTTAAGGACAATGACATGACTTGAAGTCTCATTTATAAGGGAATCAAGTAGTGTTGCCTTAGAAAATGCATGAGGCCTTAGTTTGAGATAAATCAAAACCCACATCTCACATTTAATTGACATGTATGTGTATTCTTACACCTTAGATACATGTGAGATGATAGGATATGAGTTAAGTTCAAGGTGCATAGTTTTTGCATCTAGATGAACTCAAACTCATCTAAAATCATGTTGTGGATCATTGGAAAAGCTTGTGTACAAGTCATGTACACTAAGCCTAAGGAATATGATCCAATATAGGTTTTCAAAATAATTTTAAAATCTTTTTAGAAAACCTTGGTGAAGTCTATCTTTTGATAGCAATCACCATTGATGAAGTTGATGCAAAGTGAGCTCAAACATTGAAGTTTTTCTTCACTTTTAAACTTTGTATCAATTTCACTATTTTATAGGTAAAATATTTTTCAAACATTTTTCACCCATTGTATTGGTCATAAGTATTATATGTATGAAATTTCATGATTTTTTGAATTACGTATAATTATTTATGAATTTATGAATTTCATTTCTGATAATTGAAATTTTGATATTTATCGATCATTGCCCTTGTTGGAAGTTGGTGATGGAGCGACTGATCGTGATGCCCGATAAAGTCATTGTCGGTCGATTCGGAAAAAATAAGGTTGTTTAGCCCGTTTTCAGCTACGGAAAAGTCCCCTAACCACTCCTAACCCTAGGATATGCTTTGGGAAGCATTATAAAAGGTGAAAATCCATTGGATATGGATTAAAAGAGTTGTTAGGGTGGTGTATAAGGTATGGGAAAGTTCTATGTTGAACTTTGAACCTTATTTTTTGATGGTTTAGAGTTCCTATTGGCTTAAGGACTTCCCAAGGACATTGTTGGTGCAATGGTCAAGGAGGAGCAAGCCTTTAGGGGGAGTTATCCATCATGGGATGATGGATGTATTTTTCCTCATGAGGGGGAAAAATGGGAATGTGAATACCCAATTTGGAAATTGGGAGAGTGTGTAGGATTGCCTCTCTTGAGTGATATGAGACTTATCACTAGGAAGATTGTAGGCATCCTAGGACCAAGGAGGAGATTGTAAGATCTCATTAGGACATGAGACATTAACCTCCTTGAAGAAAACCTTTTTGATGTTAGTCAAAAAGGGGAGAATGTTTGGGGAGAATGTTTGAAAGAATTTATGAAATTACCAATTTGGGATAATCGGTAAGGGAATTTGAGTTAGTGTTCTAACTAAAAGGTATGTGTTTTTGTCAAACATCAAAAAGGGAGAGATTGTTGGTGCAATCGGCCCAGGTCACGATTGACAAGACTCGAGTGATGTTTTGATGTTTGACATGAAGGTTTGACATTGATGTCTGATAATATTTTGGGGAGATTATTGGTGCAATCGACCCTGGTCATGATTGACCGGACTCGAGTTTGACTCGAGAGGGATTTTGATGGTTGACTAGGGTTGACCATGTCATGGGAAAGTCCAAGTCTTGAGTACTTGGCATGTAAAGTCCAATCATGGGTCTTGGCAAAGAAAATTCCAAGCATGGGTCTTGGCAAGGGAAAGTCCAACATGAGTTGGCAAAGGAAAGTCCAAGCATGGGTCTTGACATGAGAAGTCCAATATGGGTTGGCAAGGGAAAGTCCAAGCTTGAGTCTTGACATTTGAGAAGTCCAAGGGGTTTGATATTGGCGACGTAAAGTCCAAGGGTGAAGTCTTGGCAGCATAAGTCCAATGGTTGGTGACGTAAAGTCCAAGCGGAGTCTTGGCAGCATAAGTCCAATGTGCCTTGGCGGTGTAGACATCGTTAGCATGACATAGCCGATGGAAGCACCTGAAGGCTAGCATATGGATGAACAAGTCATGGATCACTTGGAGGGATCTGATAGGCGCAAGGTTGACGGAGGTGGCTAGAAGGCTTAGGTCTAGGCTATGGGTGGTCTAGCAAGTATGGGGGCACCATACTTGGGTTAAACATCATGTTTGAGTTTAAAACTTCATGTTTGAGGTGTATCAGTCGACTGGTATCATGTGGTAGTCGACTGGTGTGAGTCAACTAGGGTTTGACTGCAGGGAGTGCCATAGCAGTCGACTGCTGGACTGAGCAGTCGACTGGTGATTGGTATTTTGGGCACAGAATGGAGTTGGACTCGACTGCTGGGGTTAACAGTCGAGTGAAGTCTCGATTAGTCGACTGATGTCCTATCCGTTGGATTTTTCCAGCGTGGATTGCACCATTGTCTCACAGCAACAGTGTCATCAGTTGACTGATGGTCCTGATCAGTCAACTGATAGGCGAAATCTAGCCCAAGCAGCAGCTATAAAGGAAGCTCGTGGAGGAGGATTTTACAACTGGTTCTTGAGGAGTTTTAGGGCGATTTGCTGCTACAAATCAGGGTCTCCAAGTGCATTTCAAGCAACCACCAAGCAAGCAATCAATAGAGCAATTGTAAAGTGTTATTTTCTTTACTTGTTGTGTATTTCATTTGTATCTTGTTTGTATTTGTTTCTTACTATTGTAAGAGTTATTGTACGAGGTTTCTCCGCCTCCGACATGTTGTCGAGAAGGAGTTTATTATTTAGTGGTGTTTTTGGCATCGCTAAAGCTCTTTAGAGCTCGATCCATGGAGTAGGAACCGTTCGGTTCCGAACCACGTTATATCATTGTGTTTGTGTGTTTGTATCGTGTTATTGTTATTATTCCGCTACGCACTAACATGACTTGTAGATGCAATCACGAACGAATTCCATCGACGTATTAAAACGAGCTATTCACCCCCTCTCTAGCTGTCACTGAATCCTCTACATCCAAGAGTACCATACTTTTGACATGCAATGCTTTGGCCAAAAACTTTGAGTAACAATCCTAACTAGTGGCCATAGGGTATACATCTCCTCGCAAGGGGTGGTGAATCTTTTATTGGCTATTCAATCACCTTCGGGCACTTCGACTTCTACCCAAACATCCCATACCCACACCTCCGTAGAGATGTATCGACTAAGATGTCAAAGTATAAGTCTCCATGACCAAGATGATTTGAGTACCTCAAGTCGAAGGAAACTCGCACTCGAGCTACAGTAAGAGCTTCACTAATATATCTTATATGAAGAGAACCAGTCTCTCAGAATCGATGATGTCCGAACTCATCAATTCATCGACTAGGGATTATTTCAATACATTCATATTACACATGTAGGGATACTCACTAGTTGTGATTCAATCACAAGTTCTCTCATGCTATGAATCGTATCGTGGACATTCAGTAAATGAGTTTAAGATCCAATCAAACACATATGACATGTGCACTCAAATAGTGAATCTTTATTTATCAAATAAATAGTACCACCATAAGGCGATTGTTGATGCACGTGAACGCGACCTCAAATCTTGCGACGGAGACCATCGAGGACTCAAAGCGCGTGCTCATGCTCAACACCCACAAGTGCACGGATGTCATCAAGTAACAAAAAGATTATCGATCCCATAGGGACTGAGATTCGAGTACCGATTTGGTAAGTGGATATTATTTTTCAGAATTCAAATCTAAGGGTTGTGATTGCGAGGGTTGACGGCTGTCCCAACTCAATACGGTGTCACACGGAAGAAGAAAAAAACTAGTTGCAAGTCTTTAGAAGGCATTCTAGGATTTCGGTTTTGTTTGTGTGTCACAGAACATGTTGTCAATTGGGTTTTGTCTAGGTTTCTAGCTACGATTTTGTAGAAAGGACATCATACACTCCCCCGATGAGCCTTCGCATCTATCGGAAGCTATCTTTGCCATTACCAGGTCGACTCTTGGACTTAGGAAGGGATAGTCAGTACGAGGATGCCGAATCGATCCTTGCAACGAGTCAAAAATGGGGCGCATTTCCTACTCTATCGCATCCTTCTACCCACGGTTACGGGAGATGAGGCCAACTCCTAGGTTCCTCCTTAATTCTCCTAAATCTTAGATACGAGGGTTGTCACCCCTCGTATCAGCTAGCACAGTAGATAGAAAATCAAAACAATAGTTATAGCTCTAAACCAAACGCCAATTGCAAATATAAATTCAAGAATGAAAAGATATTTGAACCAACATGTTCTAACTCAACACAAACTACTCCCTAGTCTTAGAATCGAAGAGTCTACTCCATAAATAAGAGAGGAGAAACACAAAGCACGATCATGTTCATATAAATAATGGAAATTATGTGAAGAACAGAAATTACAATGCGATGTGACTCTTCTCTCCGGCATTGAAGTGCAGAATTTGGATCTCCGACGACTTTCTTCCTCCCCGTTGTGAGTTCCTGAAGCTTTTTAGGGCGTCGGAGTGATGTCCCAGCCATCCTGCCTCCCCCCTAGGGTTTGGGCGTAGCCTCCTTTATATAGTCATCAGCCTGGATTGTAACACCCGTAAAATTTCTAAAAAAATTTATAAGAATTTTTGCATGATTATAATGAGCTTTTATGTGGGCTCTTTCAAAAATAAAAGAAAATAGAGCCAAAAAGGGATGCATGGCCCAGGGTTTGAACCCTGAACCTCCAAGCAAGAAACTAAACCTTAGGATGCATCCGATAACCAGAAGATCAGCAGGGGTGTGCTATTAGAAGAGTATGGGAAATGATAGATAAGGGTAGGGGAGGCTAAGGGACACCTTCAATTGAATAAATAAGAGTATGAGGGGACAAGAGAACCACAACTTGTCATTCTCTTCTTCTCTTCTTCTTCCCTACCGAAACTTCCTCATACCCTTCTTCCATTTTCGAAAAACTCAAGAAGCAAGAAAGCAAAGAGCTCTTGTCTTGACACCACCTAGGGTATAGCCTTATACTAAACAAGCGAAAGGATGTAAGTATCCTCTCACCTGCAGTACAAGTTGTTTTGATTGTTGATTTCTTAAAAATCCTCTTTGAAAGTTTCGGCCAAGACCCCCTTCATGCTTCTAATGATTTTCCATGCCATGTTTTGTATGTATATGAAGATAACATGTTGATAGATAGGCTTGATTTGAGTGTTTGATTCCAAAGCCCCTCCTTGAAGTTTCGGCCAAGTCCTATTTATGCTCCTAATGGTCTTCCATGCCATGATCTATATGTAATTGATGTTAACATGTTGTTAGTTAGACCTTGTACAAGTTGTTTAGGGTTTGAATTTTGTTAGAACTTCCATGAAGTTTCGGCCAACCCATGTTATGCTTGTTAATGATGTTTCATGCCATACTATATATGTATATGATGTTAGTATGATGTTAGATAGACCTTGTACAAGTTGTTTTAGGGTTTGAAATGTTAAGAGCCCCCAATGAAGATTCGGCCAACCAATGTTTATGCTTGTTAATGATGTTTCACGCCATACTATATATGTATATGATGTTAGTATGATGTTAGATAGACCTTGTACAAGTTGTTTTAGTGGTTGAATTTTTAAGAACCCTCCCTTAGGGTTTCGGCCAACCCATATTCATGCCCTCTAATAATCTTCCATGCCATGCTACATGTATATAAGATGTTAATATGATGTTAGTTAGGCTTTGTGTAAGTTGTGGAGCATTTGAATCCCTAAAAACCTCCATTAGGGTTTCGGCCAAACCATGTTTGGGCTACTAATGATTTCCCCTTGTCATGTTTTATATGTATATGATGTTAACATGTTGATAGTTAGACCTTGTACAAGTTGAATTAGGGTTTGAATTCTTAAGATCTCCCCTTGGAAGTTTCGGCCAAACCTTGTTCATGCTCACCCATGATCTTCCATGCCATGATATATCTATATATGATGTTAACATGTTGATAGTTAGACTTTATGATAGCATGATTTGTTTATGCCACTATCTTGTGTCCATGTTAATTGTATGAATGTATGATTATGCTATGCTCATTGCTTCATGATGAACAAGTATGTATGATGAAATGCCTAAGAGATGCTCCCTATGAATGGGGACTAAGAGCACTCTTTATGTTATGAAAAGGAACATGATATGTTATGAAAAGGAACATGATATGTTATGATAAGGAACATGATATGTTATGATAAGGAACATGATATGTTATGATAAGGAACATGATATGTTATGATAAGGAACATGATATGATATTTTACTTTTTGCATGGCTTGTACCAGACCCTAGAAAGGTCCAAGGGATGGGCTCCAATGTGCCCCTAGGTCGACGGTCATAGTACGAACCTAGTACGGGATGGGCTCCTAAGTTGCCCTAGGCCGACGGTTGTAGTACGGGCCTAGGATGAGCTTCTATGTTATGTTTCCCCTAGGTCGACGGTCGTAGTACAGACCTAGTACCCTAGTAGGTTCGGGATTAGCTACCTTGGGTCTACTTAGGGATGCACGCAAAGATGATGATGTATGTGGTACAATGCCGGGCCCACCATGTTGAGATTATGTTTAAGTACCTATAAAGTATACATTTTCAAAGAACATCTTGCATATACCCATTTCATGTCTATGTGATTATGATATTCATATGAATGCTATGCTTATATGTTCTTAATTGATCATGTCACTACTTTTTATATGAATGCTATGCCTATATGTTCTTAATTGATCATGTCACTACTTTTATATGAATGCTATGCTTATATGTTCTTAATTGATCATGTCACTACCTTTATATGAATGCTATGCCTATATGTTCTTAAATGATCATGTCACTACTTTATATGAATGCTATGCCTATATGTTGTCTAGATGAACATGTCACTACTCTATGTCTAATTCTTGATGTATGACTTTAGTGAGTAGGAAAGGATCTTACTAAGCCTATGTGCTTATAGTTTATGTTTCCCTTGTACTACAGATAAGGGTAAAGAATGGCTAAACTAAAGGGAGCAGCAGGAGGGGCAAAGTGTGTGTGGTAGTGACATGGTGGAAGAGATTTGTTTTATGTTCCTAGACTTATGCATGTTTTCCTTTTAAGATTATGTTCCAAGACTTATGCATGTTTCCCTTTATGTTTTGCATGTTAGTTGTTAAGAGTCGAACTCTACTTGATGTTGATGGTTGCTACTTAGTGTCCTTATGAAATGATTATGCATGCTCCATGTTTCATGCTTTATGTTTTTAAAAAGAAAAAAAAAGAAGTTACAAGTATTCCATTGTAAATGCATGTATGTAATTCTTCCGCTGTAAATGCATGTAAGTATGATCGCGCTGCGCCGCCCTTCCAACCCCTATAGATTATGAGGAAAAGGGCGGGCGTGACATGGATCTCTCTAAAATCTAGAAAATAATCGAATCACATCAGAATCATACAGCGCCACACGACTGTGTGTTTCCACATGGCCAGGCCGTGTGTGGCACCGTGGTGGCCAATTTTGACCCTTGGACACGGTCGTGTGTAGCCACACACCCTGGCCATGTGTAGCCACACGCCCTGGTCGTGTCCTCTTCTGTGTCCAGCAGCAAAATGTCATTCTTTTGCTCCGAAAGTGCACCGTTTTTCCCATGAAATGCTATCCTGCACACAAAAGTATATAGAGCAGATCTCCGAACCAGAAAATAGGAAATACATGCAAAACAAAGTAAAATATGCATGAAACAAACCTAAAATGTAATGAGATATGAGCGAAAACTACTCCTAAAACCCTATATATTTTGCTCACTTCAATTCCCCCAGACTTAAGTGTTTGCTTGTCCTCAAGTAAACTTCAGTTCCATGAAATTTTAAAAGGTATTGTTCCATACTTAGCATGTTAACTAGATTTATCATGTGGTATTTGCAATCAAAGCAAAATAGATATATTCTAGAAATTCACTAAGTTAGCTCCTCTGCTCGTGCTAAGCGAATCTTCTTAGGAGATACTCATTCCATGGTAAGTTAAGTTGTCATCCTATAGCTTTCCTAAGGTCTCCAGCTCTTAGGCACTACTCAAAATGAGGGTTGTTCCCTAGATCTAGCACAAAGTCTCAAAGGCATGCTCGGTATTGAGAGAAATTGGTAGGTGTTTTCCCAGTAACCTAACTCGGTCTCAAAGGGGCACCTAATCATTTCCACCCACGACAACTATTTTTTTTAGTCTCTTGGGATTTTGATTTTTCTGATTGGGCTTCCACAATTCGAGTATCTCCAGTAACTAAAATGCTAAACTTAGGGTCACCTATGGATTCCAAAGTACTAGACTACTCATAACTAGGTACGTACTAGACTTTCCCTTTCAGAATGTTCATCATGTGTAGGTGTAAATATAAAAGCTAACCAGTGTAAGACTAGAACATTCATTAGAGTAAATAAAATAAAATACCACGAGGTAAATGAAGTTAAGCTACCAATGGAAACAACTCATGAAAGAAAACTCTAAAAAAATACTACTGAGGTAGCTTAAAGACAACAAAAATTAAGTATAGACGAAACTAAAAACTCTATGTATGAACAAATGAATGCTAACTAAAAAAATGAAAAGACAGGAAAGAAACTACTGTTAGAAATAAAATAAATCAAAACTTAGGGTCCCTCCCAGACTTATATGAGACTGTACAGCTAATATGGTGGCCAAGGTGGGAAGTCCAATAGTCTCGGCATGTCAGGCTTTTGGGTAAACCTGGTGCTCAACCGCTGATGCCACATGTGCATGTGGCCGATCTGAGAGCTGGTGGATGTAGCAGCCACTCTGTGCTCCTCCTTTCAGGCCCACTGTGCCTGCTGGGCATGCATGTGCTGCCGCATCTCCTGGTGGTAGGTGGCCTCATCCTGGCGACGGGCAGCCTCCTCCTAGAGGTAGACGCGGGCCTCATCGTAAAACTCCTCATCCCGCTGGAAGTGCTCCCGGAAGCCCTAAAACTTTGCTTGCATGTAAGCACTTTGCTCCTCCGATCGCTGCCTCTGCGTCTGCTGCTCGAGATATATGTCATAGAGGCATGATCGGAACTTTGAAAAATCATAGGCAGATGTACCTGCATTATTCTCAAAGGTAGAAAAAGGTGGTGGGGCAGGTGCAGGCTCATGTCGATGTGGACTAGGTGGGCTCCTATACATGCGTGGATTGGAGGGAGAGTGATGCAAAGGGGGAGAGATGGGTGCCGAAGTGGATGGTCCCTCATATGGCGAGGACTCCACTATTAGGTCTAAGCGCTAGTTGGCGCGTGTGGTGATGGTGGTACGATCGGGGTCAGGGAGCCTAAGGGATGATAGGTTTTTCCTTATAAAGCACAAGGAGTGTCCCTCTCTCACTATCATCTTCATGGCCATACACACTCCTAAGTCAATCCTAAGGCTCCCCTCTATGCTATCTAGCACGGTGTAGTCGTACCCCATCCTATGGCAAATGTGGGTAAGTATACCCCTCACAATAATCTCTCCTCTCGCCGCTTTGCCCATTTTCACTAGGTGTCTAATGAAATGGAGCCCTACATCAATACTACTCCTTTCTTGTAGCATGTCCCACAAGCAAAGCAGCTCACTAGCTCGCACTACACCGTCACTCTCCCCATGACCAAAAATAGTACTTGCCATGATTCGGTGTAGGTACCAGAAAATGGGGTTTTGGAGGCACGATGCTTTGGCACTAGAAGGGTCGTACGCACGCTCTCCTGTCGATTCGGTCCAAAAGATCCGAGAGTTAAACCCAATAGGGGTTCTTCTCTCTCCCCCACTAGGCAAGCCAAAACATGTGTTCCATTGGTGTAATGTCCATTCATGTTCAGTGTTAAATAACCTAAAGGTAATCATATCCTCTTCGCTCTCTCTACCCATTAAAACCTCAACTTCTAAATAACTTAAAAACTCTAAAACTATCCTAGGGAAAGTTGGGTGTCTTATCCCCATTATCTCTCCCCACACTATTTTTGCAAATAGGGCTTGAATATCACCAAACAAACCTAGGGTCTCTAAGAGATCCTCATCAAGATACATAGTAGCGGTGTTTCTTCTAGTAGAAAGCATATCAAATCTCTCCCTATGCTCATTATTTCGAAAAAGAAGGGTTGGAAGAGCGTTACCTTCCTTCGGAGCTTGAGGGACGTCCGTTCTCCTTGTTCTTTGCTCCGAAGCACCGGATTGAGATGTCACTTGCTTGGTCCTCCTCATCCTTACTTCTTTTGGGCTTCCTTGAAGGTTGGAAAGGCTTGTAGGTGGTGGGGAAGAGGGATTCACATGGATAGGGCAAGAGGAATCAAAGCACACGGTGCATTTGGGGGTGAAAATGCACGGTTTGGCCTCTTAAACCTTACGCGCCATGGCCGTGTGAAAACACATGGCCATGCCATGTGCGCCGCTAAGGGTCGGGGCACAACCATGTGAAAACACATGGCCAGGCCGTGTGTCCCCCATTTCCTTCTCACGGTGCTCAACGGTCCGAATTCTTACTCTCTCAGTCGTGTGGGTTCAAAGTGATTTTTCTTTTACCTAGCAGGTTCTTTCTGGTCCTAATTCATGTTAAAAATGCTAAATGAATGGAATCAAAAGTTTAAATTAAACAAATAAATGCAATACAATGAAAAGAACACCTAAAAACTGAACTTGGGTTGCCTCCCAAGGAGCGCTTTGTTTAAGGTCTTTTAGCTCGACCCTACTCCATTATCTCAACTTGGCTCTGGAGGTTTTGTTAACCTCCATTCATCCGTCTCGGAGTTGACATCCGGTGGGTTCGAATCTACCCTACTGAAAGTGTAGCCATCTAGGAAGGACGCTCTACATTCTGAAAGATTAAAGATGATGATCTCCCTATCTACCTCCAAGGAGATCTTGTGCACTTTTACATCTATAAAGTCTCCCGCAGTCGCCAGAAAGGGTTTTCCCAAAATGATGGAATTCTGGGGATTTGGTCCCGTGTCCAATATAATAAAATCCGTGTGTATCATGAAATTCTCAATGACCACAGGCACATGTTTTAACATGCCAACGAGCTTCTTGATTGTGTCATCCGCCATGCGAATACCTATGCTTGTTGGTTATATACTGCCCAACCCCATCTCTAGGTAGAATGTGTAGGGCATCACGCTAACTGATGACCCCAAGTCGAACAGTGCTTCATCGAAGCTTTCCCCATAAATAGAGTAGGGGATAACAAATTCACCAGGGTCCTCAAGCTGGGGTAGAATTTTATCTTCAAACTTGGCTTGGTCGAGTAGGGTGGAAATCATGGCTGCACACCCCTTGGTTGATCTATTCTTTTGACCTACTCTTTCACCGTATATTCCCTCCTCCTTGACTTGACTCATCTTGGGTAATGATGGAGAACTATCCATAGGTTGCGATACGGTTTGGGCTATTTGGGCCACTTGTGTTTCCAACATCCTCGTATGACTTGCAAGACCGTCAATAGTGGCCTTCAAATCCTTAAGTGACTCTTCTATTTTCTGATGTTGGTGTCGAAACTCTTCATTGGCCTTTGTTTGTAGCAATGAAGTCTTCCATCATCAATTCTAGCCTAGACTTTTATGGTTGTTGCTGCCCATTGCCCTATTGCTGCCCATACCCTCCTGATGGTTGAAAGTTCCCTGAGTTATTCCGATAGGAAAAGTTTGAATGATTCTTCCATCCGGGATTGTAAGTACTAGAGTATGGGTTTTTGGGCCTTTGATTATAGTCCCCAACTGCATCGACATGCTCAATCTACTCTTCTAAGCCACCCGACCCTCCATAGTAGTCCTCTCGATACACTGCTGCTCCTTCTCCCAAGTCATTAGCCGCACATGTAGAAATAGGATTGAAAGAGTCGAACCATCTGCTAAGCGTGTCCAACCTCACTGCCATGTGGTCCACGGAGTTGACAACATATCGTCTTGTGGTAGGAGTTGGGTGACTACGTTCGGAGGTCCATTGATGCTGGTTTTGTGCCACCTCTTCTATTAGCTCCTCTGCTTTCTCGATAGTCTTGTTCATAAGTGCTCCTCCTACGATAGAATCGAGGGACATCTTTGTGGTGTACGTAATCCCATTATAGAAGATGTGAATCACCAGCCACCTTTCTAGTCCATGGTGGGGGCATTGGTAGAGTAGCCCCTTTAGCGATCCCAGGCTTCAAATAGGGACTCCCCTTCCTTTTGACGGAAGCTCGTTATTAGATAGTGCATGTGAGCAGTCTTGCTAGATGGGAAGTATTTATTCAAGAACTATTGCTCACATTGCTTCTATGTAGTAATGCTTCCTGAAATCAGGGAGTGAAGCCATACCTTAGTATTATCTCGCAATGAGAATGGGAATAGGCTAAGGCAGATCACATCTGCAGGGACTCCATTAATCTTCATTGTTGAGCAGATTTCCAAAAATGTCTCCAGGTGCCATTCGGGTCTACAGTTGTAGCTCCCCCGAATTGACTCTGTTGGACCATGTGTATGAGTGCTAGTTTTAGCTCAAAGTGTTTGCTGAAATGGGCGGTCCAGCTATACTTGGCCTAAAGCCTCTAGTACTAGGGGCTGCGTAATCCTGTAAAGGTCGAGTACCTATATTCACCTCGGATGTGGCTTGTGTTAGTGCAATCAACCCGTGATATGGTTTTGATGTGTGTTGTAAAGGGTTTAAGTTAGGATGTGTTGGTGCAACAATGCCCCAAACATTTATATGTTTTGATGTTTGGATAATCATCTAAGTTAGGCAATGCTTTATGATCTAATTGTGAATATGTTTAAGTGACAGGGAAATCCAAGGATGAAGACTTGGTAAAAGAGAAGTCCAAGTATGATCTTGGTAAGGAAAGTCCAAGGGACGGACTTGGCAGCATAAGACCAAGCTTGTAGTCTTGGCAGCGTAAAGTCCAAGTGAACCTTGGCAAAGGAAGACCAAGTATGATCTTGGCAAGGGAAGTCCAAGGGATGGACTTGGCAGCGTAAGACCAAGCTTGTAGTCTTGGCAGCGTAAAGTCCAAGTGAACCTTGGCAAAAGAAGTCCAAAGTAAAGTCTTGGCAACATAAGTCCAAGTTTATAGTCTTGGCAGCATAAAGTCCAAGCATTTGGAAACCCAAGACATGATGAAACCGAAGGAAAATCTTGGAAGCAAAGCACAAAGGATGAACAAGTCGCGGACTCGGAGGGATCCTGGAGGTGCAAGGCTTAATGAGAAGCTAGAAGGTTGAGTCTAGGTCTAGGGTGTAAAATCAAGTGTGAATTACTCATACTTGATGAGTATCGATCAGCGATCGATGTATTAGTCGGCCAGTCAGTGCTCGGTAGTCGTGGTGAAACCCGACCATCGATCGGCAGCTAGCGATGGCGATCGTGATGTTGCAATCACCGATCGGCCAACGATGGCGGTCGATCGATCAATGCAAATCTGAGCGAGTGTAGTCGTACTCATTGCGACCTCGATCGATCGGTGATCACTCCATCGATCGTGATGGAGAGGATCGATCGTGATCACTTGGCCGTTGGAAATTACGGCTATGTATCTCCACGGATCTTCTTGTTCAGAAGCCATTGGCTTCGGCGGAAGTCGACTGATGGTGAGCATCAGTCGACTGATCGAAGCTCAATGGGAAAACATCCCTTCTTCTATAAGAAGGGGCCTTGGGGAGCTTGGTGAAGCTAGTGCTCTCATTCCTAGCTACACCCTCGTGCTCACCAAGTTTTCCCAAGTGCTTTTGTGATTCTAAACCTCCTCTTCTCTAGTTCTTAATCTTCCATCATTGTAAAGAAGAGGAGAGCATTGTAAGACAAGGTTTCTCCACCTTGGTTCATCCAAAGGAGGATCTAGTGAAGCTTGGCTAGGGCTAATCCACCTTACGGATTGTCGTGGAGTAGGAGCGTCATCTCCGAACCACGTACATCAGGTGTTAGCATTGCTTTCATTGTTTTCTTATTTGCATTCTTATTTGTATTTGTATTGCTTCCGCTAATGTTTTTGTAGAAACAAAGAAAGGCTAATCACCCCCTGTTGGTGCAGCAGGCACCTAAGTCGAACCTGAGTTTTGATTATAGCAAACGATACAAAGTTAAGCTCATGTCGTTATCTCACGAGCTGAATCAAGTGTGCAGAAGATTGCTATAGCTGGAGCTGAAGGCTAGCGACACCCGGAGGAAGCCGCGGTGGTCGGGCGACACTCGAGTGATTTCGGAGGGAGCCGATGGAATCGAGTGGAAGGCCGGAAGCAAAAGCAACACGTAAGTATCGAGGTAAGCTCGTGTGTGTGAGCGTAAGTGAGGTCGTATCCTCTTTACGGGGATGATCTTAAGCGTAGATCCGACCCAAGACATCTCATAGGTGGTCTAGGTCGAGATCGGACGGTCGAAGACCGTCGGAAGTATGTTTTTGTTGAGCTAACTTTGACTTGCAGCAAGCATCAGTCGACTGCCAGCTTGGAGGACTCGACTGTCGTGTATCAGTCGACTGCCGAAGGTCATCAATCGACTGATGCTGCCATCAGTCGACTGATGATGGCCATCAGTCGACTGATGGTCAATGATCAGATTCGAGGAGTCAAGGCTTATCACTCCACCTCAAAGCGGTTTGGTGTCCATTTGTGATTGGTTGAAGACCCACTCGAAAAGGGGCTCAAAGGCTATAAAAGGAGGGCCAAACCTAGGGTTTGAACAACAATTCTAAGCTTCCAAAAAGTCTCCGCAAAGCTACCGACAACAACGTGCTTCTTCTTCTCCGACGTCTAGGTTTCATTTCCTTTATTTTTGTACGTCGGCTTTAATTTTAGTGTCGTTGCTCATTTACATTCTTCGAAGCTTTTTTATCGTAACGAGGAGAGGGGGAGTGTCCCTCTACCTCAAGTTCTTTTTGTATCGATTAACTCCTACCTCCAACGAGGAGGAGTTTGTTTAGTAATTTGCCCTCCGTACGTGGTCAAGGACCACTAGGGCCTTGGAGTAGTAGCCTTCGGCTACGAACCAAGTAAATCTCTTGTGCCTATTGTCTCCTTTATTTTTTGTTTTGCTTATCTTTCCGCTGCATATAAGTTTTCTTTTAAAACGAGTTCGTACGAGAAAAATTTTCTTTCGCTATTCATCCCCCCCTCTAGCGAACCACATCGATCCAACAATTGGTATCAGAGCCGGGGGCGCTTAGATTTGGTGAAACCATCAATCTAACATTTTTTTTACAGATTTGTTTTTCGTTCGTTTAAATTTTTCTCCCACACTACTAATCCAAGACGAAGTCTTGGTACTCTTCGTTTGATTTTGTTTTGCAAGCATTCGCTTTTGGAGTAGCCGACGGTCAAACGGGCATAACTTTTTGTACAAGTTGACCCACGACACGGTCTACCTACCAAATCGAAGCCCTCGCAGAGATCTACACTTATTATGGGGGGTTTACCCCCGTAACAAGTTGTTTTTATCCTCAAAAATCGACGTTTAGTAGCCTTTCGGGGACATCGAAGGTTGTGAGTACTTACTTTTTATTTAGTTTCTTATTTTGTTGCTTAACTTTCTATTTTTCGTTTGTTTCTTTTTATTTCCCACACTACTAATCCAAGACGCAAGTCTTGGTACTTTCGTGTGTTTTTTTTCGTTGCTAGGTCGTCTTTTTAGTCTCCTTGTTTTTTGTTCTAATGGCCCATCTCGAGGGTTTTAGCACCGTCCGACCTCCGTTTTACAACGGAGATGATTTCCATTACTGGAAAGGTCGGATGGAATGCTTTCTCAAAACCCAAATCGAGATGTGGATCATAATCCAAACGGGTTTCACACTTTCGACTAACGAAGTGGGTGAATCCTTGGGTTATGACCAATGGACCATTGCGACAAAACGATAAGTCCAAGCCGACGCCAAGGCAACATAAATCCTCCAATGCGGCTTGTCCAAGGAGGAGCTAAATCGCGTCGGCCCCTTCATAAGCGCAAAGGATCTTTGGACAAAACTAATCGAGTTACATGAAGGATCGGATCAAGCTAAGGTTTGCAAACGTGATTTGTTATTCAATAAATTGTACACACTAAAAATGCAGGAACACGAGTCCGCGACGCAACTCCACGCCCGTGTCCAAGACATAGTCAACAACCTACACGCAATCGGGCAAAAGGTCGAAAACCGCGACCTTATTAGGTATGTCCTAAACTCTTTTCCGAGGACTACCTTATGGGCATCCATGGTTGATGCCTATAAGGTCTCCAAGGACCTTTCTAAAATTAGGTTAGATGAACTCTTTTCGGATTTCGAATTACATGAACAATCCAACTCGGAACCCGAGAGGGGTATAGCCTTGTTTGCAGGTTCAAAGAAGAAGAAAATCGCAAGCAAGCCACCACCACCCGAGGAGGAAGATGAGTCCGAAGAAGAAGTTGACCCGGAGTTGACTGCCGAACTAATGAACCTAGCTCGAAGGATAGCCAAGGGACGAAAGCGAACTACGACTCGACCCAACCAAGGTAAACCTAAAAGTTCTAACATTAGGTGTTATGAGTGCAACAGGTTTGGACATATCAAGTCCGAGTGCCCCAAGCTCAACCACCAAGCACCTAAGCACAAGAAGGCCCTCAACGCGACATGGGAAGAAGCGTCATCCGAAGAAGACGAAGACCACGTCTTCATGGCGAAATCAATTGAGTCAGACACGGAGACCAAACTTGAGTCAGAACCTGAGGATGACTCGGACTACGAAGCTACCTTCAAGTCAAGCCACGGATACGCATCCGGTTCAAAAGATACCCTTAAGGTGAGTCTAACTTTATTTAATACTTTACATAATACGGTTAGGTTTTTGTCTAGGAAGTTAGCTAAGTTCGAGTCCAAGGTCGAGACCCTTGTTGAGGAGGTTAAACTCCTCAAACACGAGGTCTCCCTAACCTCTTCGACTAGTCGAGTTCAAGAGAAGGACTCAACTCGAGTTGAAAAGCTCGAAGTTGAGAACTCTCTCTTGAAAAGTCAAGTCGAAGATCTTAGGAACACGTTGGAAAGGTTCACTTCGGGATCCAAAGGACTTGACCTCCTACTTGGATCTCAAAGGGCCGTGTACAACAAGGCTGGACTCGGGTTTAACTCAAACACGACTAATAGGTCGTATATGTCGATTGTAAGTCGACATAAGAAACATGTCCAAGCATGGGTCCCTAAGAACTTTTTGATTTCAACTCTAGGATCCAACCCGTACTGGGTTCCCAAGGACCAAATCCACTATGTGGATAGACCGAACCGATTCAACCGTCTAGGGGGAGCCAGTACAAAACATGTTTGTGCTTTAACTTAGAAATTGCATGTTTTAACTTAGAATGTTTATGCTTTAACTTAGAAATTGCATGCTTTAACTTAGAAAGTTTGTACTTTAAAACTTGTGAACTCACTTAGAACAAAAACATAACCAACTAAATTTTTCGAAAAGATTGAGCCTCGGGGAGCCTCTTTTCAAAAACATAACCAACTAAAATTCTTCGAAAAGATTGAGCCTCGGGGAGCCTCTTTTCAAAAATAACTAGTTAGACGAGGAAATAATTTTAGGTAAGTCAAGTCATCATTTTCTTGAAAATGGCTTTGTCTAAGGAAGTGGTCGATGATCCGATAAAAGAAGGCCCCTGTGCCTCGCCACGACCTGGAAACCATGATCTTGAAAAGGTAAACTTGACAAGCCTAGGGTTAAATCCAAATCTAACATAAAATTACTTGAACCTAAATCCACTTAATCAACTTAATTAGAAGTCATCTCAAAATAAACACATAAGTATAACATGCTTGATCATATAGACTCCGATGAGATGACCTAGGGTTAACAACTTACAACCAATTTTCTTAACAAAAAAATCTAACATCCAATCCAACCACCTTGTGTGTAGGATCAATGGATGTTGGACAGCGGTTGCTCCCGACACATGACCGGGGATCAACTCAAATTCGCAAAGCTTCGATTCAAACGACAAGGATCGGTAGCCTTTGGGAATAACGGCAAGCTCAAAATCATCGGATCAGGTGATATCGAACTTAACACGAATTTTGTTATTAAAAATGTATTACTTGTAGAGAATTTTGAATATAACTTACTAAGTGTAAGCCAATTGTGTGATAATAACTATAAAGTTATATTTCTAGAAAATGAATGCGTAATTAATACCAACGAAACCTCTAAAACAATTCTTAAAGGAACTAGAAATAACAACATTTATACGATCAACAACAACTCCTCAACTAAGTGTCTTATGACACGGCAAGAGGAATCATGGTTGTGGCAGCGACTCGGTCACTTTCGCACCCAAGACTCGTCCACAAGATGAGTCAGAGTGGATTAGTCAGAGGCTTACCCAACCTCAACAACTTGGTTAATAAAATCTGTAATGCTTGTCAACAAGGAAAACAACCTAGGACACAACACAAGTTAACTAACCAAGAATGAACCTCAAATGTACTTGAGCTCCTGCATATGGATCTATTCGATTCACATGGAGCCAAGTCACTCAATAGAAGTCAATATTGCTTAGTCATAATTGACGACTACTCCAGGTTTACCTGGGTTAGGTTCATCAAGCATAAAAGTGATACCCTAGATCAATTAATCAATCTATTCAAATTAATCGAGAATCAAAAAGACCTTAAGGTTAAAAGACTTAGAAGCGATCATGGTGGTGAATTCGAAAATCAAAGGTTCACCGACTTCTGTAACCTAAGCGGATACCACCATGAATTCTCTTGCCCTAGGACCCTCTCGACAAAATGGCCTAGTGGAGCGGAAAAACCGAACTCTACAAGAAGTCGCTAAGACCATGTTGAACGAATACGACCTACCCGATAGGTTTTGGGTAGAAGCCGTTAGCACGGCTTGCTATGTCCAAAATAGGATCCTTATGGTAAAGAGGCACCTTAAGACCTCGTATGAGATTTATCACGATAAAATACCTAACATCAAGTACTTTAGGGTATTTGGGTGTAAGGTACATATCCTAAACACTAAGGATTACTTAAGGAAATTTACATCCAAAACCACGAAGGAATCTTTCTAGGATACTCGACTACAAGTAGAGCTTATAGAGTATATAACCACGACACCCTTAGAGTCGAGGGACTATCAATGTAGTATTGATGAAGGACATGAACCTACAAAACCCCCAGCACCCCAATTAGCGAGCGATTCATACTAGACCTTACTCGATCCAGGAGATCAGGTCTAGTGTTAATCTAACCTAAGTCAACCTAGTCACTCTATTGATCAAGTGATAGATGACTCAACCAAACTAGTGTTCAACCAAGTCACCCCATTGATCAAGCATTAGGTGACACAAACCCAGCAATCTAGGATTCGGACTAACCACCCTATCGATCAAGTGATAGGAGATCTAATCTAGGAGTTCAATTTAGAGCATCCTATAGGAACCTTAGTCAAATTTCCTTAATTTCAAAGATAGAACCCAAATCAATTGAACAAGCTCTTCTTGATCCCGATTGGATTATTGCAATGCAAGAAGAGCTAGCTCAATTTACTAGGAACGAAGTGTGGGAATTAGTACCACCACCTAAAGACAAAACGATAATTGGAACAAGGTGGGTGTTTCGAAATAAGCTTGATGATAAAGGTGAAGTAGTTAGAAACAAGGCTAGGTTAGTCGCCAAAGGATTTAGCCAAGTCGAAGGCTTAGATTACGACGAAACCTATGCCCCAGTAGCTAGACTCGAATCCATTCGAATGTTGCTAGCTTATGCCGCACATCGAGGATTTAAGCTGTTTCAAATGGATGTTAAGTCGGCATTCCTAAATGGATACATTAAAGAAGAAGTTTATGTTAGCCAACCCCCCGGATTCAAAAATCTAGATAAACCCGACCATGTTCTAAAACTTAAGAAAGCTCTCTATGGACTTAAACAAGCTCCTCGAGCTTGGTATGAGAGACTTTCAATCCATCTTAAAAAGGGTTTAACCAAGGCTTAGTTGACCCAACTCTCTTTGTAAAAACCTTAGGTAAAGAAATATTCATAGCTCAAATTTACGTAGACGATATAATTTTTGGAACCTCTAACTCAGCCTTACTAAACGAGTTCGTTTAGCTCATGGAAAGTGAGTTCGAAATGAACTTGGTAGGCGAGTTAAGTTTCTTTTTAGGTCTACAAATTAAACAAACTAAGGATGGTATATACCTATATCAACAAAAATACACTAAGGAGTTAATTAAAAGATTTGGAATGCAAGACGCTAAGGTAATAAACACCCCAATGGCGATAAATGTTAACATAGGAGAAGACCTAGAAAGTAAGTCCATTGACTTAAAGTACTATAGGAGCGCAATAGGAAGTCTTCTATACTTAACTGCGAGTCGACCCGACATCCTATTCGCAGTAAGTGCGCTGTTTCAAACTGTGCTAAGGAGTCTCACCTAACCCTAGTTAAGCGTATCCTTAGATATCTAAAGGGTACACTTAATGTCGGTATTTGGTATCCTAGATCTACCGAGTTCGAACTAATCGGCTACTCTGATTCAGATTATGCCGGTAGTAAACTCGATAGAAAGAGCACGAGTGGTTGTTGTCAACTACTCGGCTCGAGTCTAGTGAGTTGGTGCAGTAGGAAGCAACATTGTGTTGCCTTATCTACCACCGAAGCCGAATACATCACGATGGGTGAGTGTGTCACTCAGCTTCTTTGGATGAAGCACACCCTCCGCGACTTTAAGTTAGACTTTACGAATACTAAACTTCACGTAGATAACATTAGTTCAATTAATCTTACAAAGAATCCAATATGTCACTCTAGGACCAAACATATAGAAGTCAAACACCATTTCATTCGAGAACATGTGGCCAACGGAGCCATACAACTCGAGTACGTCGAATCGAAATCTAACCTAGCAGACCTATTTACTAAACCCCTACCCGAAGCCGAATTTAGTCTATTAAGACGAAAATTGGGCATGTGCGTAATAGAATAAGAACTTGCAAACTATATTTTCTTACTACTATTTCTTATTTTTCATTTTGATGGAACTAGCATAGGACATACCTTAGATAACATGCACCTATAGATTTAAGGAGCCAGTACATCTCACAACACATAGGACTAATGTGTTTGTGTACTTAGCCACGTAGATGGGCGTGAGATGTTAGGACCCTACTCCAGGTTCCAAGATGTAGATCAAGTGCGTCAATATGAACCTCGGAGTATAAATATGCAACTAATATTAACCAACTCTAATCAGGACTTGTTGATAATATCATTTCAATCAAGTCAAACTAGAGTTGAACATTTAGATGAATTATTTTCACATACTATTTTCAAAATCATCATGCTTGGACTTAAGGTTTTCTTAAACCCCCCCCCCCCCTCACTTTTTCCTGATTTATGTCAAAAGGGGGAGAAAGAGCCAAAGTTAGGGTTCAATTTCAAATTTAATTCTTGAAAGAGCCAAAGTTAAGGGCCAAAGTTAGGGTTCAATTTCAAATTTTAACTTTGATTCTGGACTAAGTTAAGGGGGAGTAAGGTTTAGGTTTCAACTCTTCGGAATTGAAAACTTTAAAGGCCTAAGTTAAGTAATGCCATTTACTTAACTCGTTATCTTTTGTGTTTGGAGTTAAGTAATGCCATTTACTTAACTCATTACCTTTTGTGTTTGGAGAACTAAAAGTCTCTTTCAAGTACTCACCCTCGGTCAAGGGGGAGGTTTCCTCAAGGGTACTTGAAGAAAATGGGGAGTACTTGAAGAAACTCCTTACTACTCCAACTTAATCTTCGTTTGTTTCTAATGCACATTATTCTTTATGCTTGCTATTTACTTAACTTTGTATGTGGGTTTTCCATAAATCAAAAAGGGGGAGATTGTTGGTGCAGCAGGCACCTAAGTCGAACCTGAGTTTTGATTATAGCAAACGATACAAAGTTAAGCTCATGTCGTTATCTCACGAGATGAATCAAGTGTGCAGAAGATTGCTATAGCCGAGTCAAGGCTAGCGACACCGGAGGAAGCCATGGTGGTCGGGCGACACTCGTGATTACTCGAGGGAGCCAAGGAATCGAGAGTGGAAGGCCTAAGCAAAAGCAACACGAAGTATCGAGGTAAGCTCGTGTGTGAGAGCATAAGTGAGGTCGTATCCTCTTTACGGGATGATCTTAAGCGTAGATCCGACCCAAGACATCTCATAGGTGGTCTAGGTCGAGATCGGACGGCCAAGACCGTCGAAGTATGTTTTGTTGAGCTAACTTTGACTTGCACAAGCATCGATCGATTGCCCGGCTTGGAGGACTCATTGCCGTATGTATCGATCGCTAGAAGGTCATCAATCGATGATCGCCATCACGATCGATGATGGCCATCACGTGATGGTCAATGATCAGATTCGAGGAGTCAAGGCTTATCACTCCACCTCAAAGCGGTTTGGTGTCCATTTGTGATTGGTTGAAGACCCACTCGAAAAGGGGCTCAAAGGCTATAAAAGGAGGGCCAAACCTAGGGTTTGAACAACAATTCTAAGCTTCCAAAAAGTCTCCGCAAAGCTACCGACAACAATGTGCTTCTTCTTCTCCGACGTCTAGGTTTCATTTCCTTTATTTTTGTACGTCGGCTTTAATTTTAGTGTCATTGCTCATTTACATTCTTCGAAGCTTTTTTATCGTAACGAGGAGAGGGGGAGTGTCCCTCTACCTCAAGTTCTTTTTGTATCGATTAACTCCTACCTCCAACGAGGAGGAGTTTGTTTAGTAATTTGCCCTCCGTACGTGGTCAAGGACCACTAGGGCCTTGGAGTAGTAGCCTTCGGCTACGAACCAAGTAAATCTCTTGTGTCTATTGTCTCCTTTACTTTTTGTTTTGCTTATCTTTCCGCTGCATATAAGTTTTCTTTTAAAACGAGTTCGTACGAGAAAAATTTTCTTTCGCTATTCACCCCCCCCTCTAGCGAACCGCATCGATCCAACACCCCTCTCTAGCCATTACAAAGATCCTAACAAGTGGTATCAGAGCCCGGATAGCTTGGAAGATTTCACCATCAACCAAGACATCAATGGCTCTTCAAGAGGGATATAGCACCGCCAAGCCACCGCTCTTCGATGGGAGTCATTTTGCATATTGGAAAGGTAGGATGAAATATTATCTAATGAGTAATATTGAAATTTGGCATAGCATTGTAGATGGCTTTGAAGAACCGGTGGATGAACATGGAGACCCTATTCCAAGCAAGGATTGGACAAGGGAAATGAATAGGCGGTTCGAATCAAATGCAAAGGCGGTACTCACCATCCAATGCGGCATTACAATGGAGCAACTCAACAAGGTTGGGCCTTTCGAATCCGCCAAGGAGTTATGTGAAAAGCTCATTGAGCTAAATGAAGGATCGAAGGAGTCAAAGAGGGCCAAGAAGGACTTGCTAATTAGACAACTTCAAGCCTTCCAAATGAAAATGCATGAAACCGTAAGCCAAATGCATGGAAGGTTCAAGGAGATTGTGAATGGACTCCATATCATAGGTGAGTGAGTTGACAACCGGGATTTAGTAAGATACATACTTCAAGCATTTCCTAGAAATTCTCTATGGACTTCTATAGTTGATGCTATTAAAGTAACTAGGGATCTTTCTCAAATTAAAATTGATGAATTATTTTGTGAGTTTGAATTGCATGAGCAAACTAACATGTCTTCTAAGGAAAAGGGTTTAGCTCTATTTGTTGAAAAGAAGGAAAAGAAGAAGAAAGAAAGGAAAGAAGTGTCATCATCATCCGAATCGGAGCATGACTCAAGTAGTGATGGAGACTCGTCTAGCGAGATGGCCAACTTTGTCAAGAAACTCTATAGAAAATCAAAGGAGTTCAAGAATAGAGAAGCAAGGAAGGGGTCCCGTTCTTCAAGAGGTAAAATTAGTGGTAATTCAAATTTTAATAATAATGTGATTTGCCATGCTTGCAATAAGAAGGGGCACATAAAGCCAAATTGCCCGGAGCTAAAGAAGAAGGAAGAAAACAAAAGGAAAAAGAAGGAAAAGAAGGAGAAGAAGAAGAAGGGAAGGAGGCCATGATGGCTCAAACCACATGAGACACACCAAATTTTGAAGATTCCTCCTCCGATGATGAGCTTTGCCACATCACACGCCATGTGGCACTCATGGCCCTAGGAGATGACTCCGGTACATCAAGCCAAGAAGAAGACTCTTCAAGTGATGAATCGTCATCTAGTGACGATGAGGTAATGAACTCTCCCAAAGTTAAGCTTCTTTATAAATCAATTGCTTATCTTAAAGAGGCTCTAGATAAGTCTAAATCTAAGGTTAAAAGCATGAAGGTAGAACTAAAGGCCATTAGGAATGAGAAACCTTCACATGTTGATTCTTGCATGCTTAAGGAAGAGAATGACAAACTTAAGGATGAGGTTAGTGAGTTAAAGGCATGCTTAGAGAAATTTACAAATGGCTCAAAATATCTTGACATGATCCTTAGCCAACAAAGAGCCGTTTACAATAAGGCCGGTATAGGATATAAGCCAAAAGAAAAAGAAGTTGCCTATATTTCATTGATTAATAGGAAAGCAACCATTAAGGGTAAGGTCAAGAAAGCATGGATACCTAAGAAGTTTTTACTTAATGCTACCGGTCCAAATGTTTGGGTACCAAAAGCTTGTGTTTTTCATGTGATTTAGGTAGGTGAGCAAGGTTTGTGGATTGTGGATAGCGGTTGCTCAACACACATGACCGGGGATGTGAGCAAGTTCTCCACAATTAAGTATGTGAAGAGGGGAGCAGTGTCTTTTGGAAATAGTGGAAAACTCAAGATATTAGGTAGAGGCACAATTAAGGTATCCCCCAAAATTGTCATTCACAAAGTTTTACTAGTTGAAAATATGAAATTTAATTTACTAAGTGTTAGTCAACTTTGTGATACAAACTATCATGTTTCTTTTAAATCCTCTAAATGCATGATTAGACACAAGGAATTAAATGATTGTATGTTAGTTGGATATAGGAAATCAAATATCTATTATGTTGATCTTTCATATGCTTCTAACATTTCTACCAAGTGTCTTGTTGCAAAAGAAGAAGAAAGTTGGCTATGACATAGGAGATTGTGGCACATCAACATGAAAAACATAGCCAAGGTAGCCAAAATGGAGTTGGTCAAAGGGCTACCAAAGATCAAGTATGTCAAGAACAAAATGTGTGATGCATGCCAAGAAGGAAAACAAACAAAAGCATCACACAAAGCTAAAACCTTAACTAATACTTCCTTACCATTAGAACTATTGCATCTTGACTTATTTGATTGCCATAGTACTCCTTCTTTAAATGGTAGCAAATATTGTTTAGTTATAGTAGATGATTTTTCTAGGTATACTTAGGTCTACTTTATGAAACATAAGGATGATACCTTAGAAATAATCATAGGATTTAGTAAAAGAGTTGAAAATGAAAAGAGTCTCAAAATCAACCGGATCCGTAGCGATCATGGTGGTGAATTTGAGAATTCTAAATTTTCACAATTTTGTTTAGAGCAAGGGTACAAGCATGAGTTCTCTTGTCCTAGAACACCCCAACAAAATGGGGTGGTGGAAAGGAGAAATCGTGCCCTACAAGAGGCGGCTAGGACTATGCTTAATGCATATTCTCTACCTAGCTACTTGTGGGGGGAAGCGGTAAATACCGCTTGCTATATCCAAAATAGGGTTCAAATCCATAGGTTTTTAGGAAAGACACCATTTAAATTAAGGAATGGGACTATTCCCACAATTCATTATTTCAAAGTCTTTGGATGTAAAGTTTATATTTTAAACACCAAAGATAACTTAGGAAAATTTGAATCCAAAGCGGATGAGGGAATCCTAGTTGGATACTCATCTACGAGTAGAGGATATAGAGTCTACAATAAGAGAACCCAAGGGATTGAGGAGTCCTCTAATGTTCAATTTGATGAAACCACTAGTACCTACCCTAGAAAGTCCTCCATTGATAAGGATATTAATGACAATAATCAAGACATTACACAAAAACTTCAAAATTTGACCATAAGGGGTAATGATCAAGGGGGAGGAAGAGGAGATTGCGATGATGAAAGGAGGGTAGAAGATAACAATGATCAATTTGAAACCCCTTCTAGAGCCCTAAGAATTCATCAAAATCATCCACTTGACCAAGTAGTAGGAGATCTATCTCAAGGAGTAAGAACTAGGTCATTTCATAGACCTCCTACTAGACCCAAATTGAGCCCAAATCGATCAATGATGCATTACATGATCCGGATTGGATTTTGGCAATGCAAGATGAATTGGCTCAATTTGAGAGGAGTCAAGTATGAGAGTTAGTACCTAGACCCAATGATAGCACCATAATTACTACAAGATGGGTCTTTAGGAATAAGCTAGATGACCAAGGAAATATCACTAGAAATAAGGCTAGGTTGGTTGCTAGGAGATTCAATCAAGTTGAGGGGCTTGACTATGATGAGACTTATGCCCCGGTTGCTAGATTAGAATCTATTAGAATTCTCTTAGGGTATGCTTCCTATATGGGATTTAAACTTTACCAAATGGATGTTAAATCAGCATTCTTAAATGGTTATATTAAGGAGGAAGTATATGTAGAGCAACCACCCGGGTTTGAGAACATAGATTATCCAAACCACGTATATAAGCTTAGGAAAGCACTATATGGGTTAAAACAAGCTCCTCGCACATGGTATGAAAGATTGTCATCTTTCTTAATTTCTAAGGATTTTAGGAGAGGCCAAGCAGATCAAACCTTGTTTATAAAGTCAACATTAAAGGATATCTTTATAGCCCAAATATATGTTGATGACATTATTTTTGGGTCAACAAATGATGATCTTCTTCAAGACTTTATAAAAAACATGGAAAATGAATTTGAAATGAGTTTAGTTGGAGAGCTCAACTTTTTCCTAGGGTTACAAGTCAAACAAACCAATGAAGGTATTCATATTTATCAAACCAAATATGCAAATGAAATGATCAAGAAATTTGGTTTGGAAAATGCCAAAATTGTAACCACTCCTATGACCACTAGCACTAGAATAGATAGTGATCATGATGGAAAATCAATTGATCTTAAACTTTATAGGAGTATGATTGGTAGCCTACTATACCTAACCGCTAGTAGACCCGATATCTTATTTGCGGTAGGTATGTGTGCAAGATACCAATCTTGTGCCAAAGAATCACATTTAGTAGCCGTTAAGAGAATTTTGAGATATGTTAAAGGCACCCTAAATGTAGGACTTTGGTATCCTAGGACTAGGTCCTTTGAGTTGCTTGGTTATACCGATTCCGATTATGCCGGTTGCAAATTGGATAGGAAGAGTACTAGTGGTGGATGCCAATTTCTTGGGTCCTCCCTAGTTAGTTGGAGTAGTAGGAAGCAACATTGTGTTGCTTTATCAACCACCGAAGCCGAATATGTGGCTATGGGTGGTTGTGTAGCTCAATTACTTTGGATGAGACATACTCTTGTGGACTATGAGCTACACTACTCTAACATTAAAGTTTATTGACAATGTGAGTACCATCAACTTGACCAAAAATCCGGTACATCACTCTAGTGTTAGGGCAATCTCTTGCCGTGATATGGTTTTGATGGTGTGGCAAAGGGTTTAAGTTAGTTTGATATGTTGATTTTATATGTGCGTTGAAGTCGTGCAGGACTTAGTAATTCGTACATGGAGCCATGGCGAGTTTCACATCTCATGACTCGTGCCTTGAGTCGGTGAAGGATAGCTTTGTGGAAGCCGTGCGCTTGGAGCATCCGAGGGACCGCCGGACGAGGAGCTTGGAGTGAAGCCGGAGGAAGTAGACTTCGAGGCAAGAGACGCGAAGGAGCATTGCAGAGCCGTGCGCCTGATGCTGCCGAGGGACGTGGCCGCGAACGAAGAGAACTTCGAAGGCGAGGGACTCCGAGGGATGAGAGTGAGCGATTGTAACCCGGGAAGGGTAGATCTTAGGTGAAACTTGGCCATTTGGCCAAGTGTCGGATGAGTTTTCGACGCATCGCCGACCGCCATGTCACGGCGATCGCTAGTCGATGGTTCGATCGACCGGTCTAATGTCGGTGAATCAAGTTGATCGACAAAGATGGTCAATCGATCGATGGCTCGATCGGACCTCGTTGAGGACTCGGGTTGACATCGATCGTGATGGGTGCCATCGATCGTGATGCGATCTGGATTGGATAATATCCAACGTGGAAAGCAGCCGTTATTGGGCAACGGCTACAGCACAAGTCGACTGATGGGTGCCATCAGTCGACTGCTCCTGTGTCAACGGGAAGAAACCCTCTTCCTCTATAAAAAGGAAGGGGATGGGGCTTTGGGGGGTTAATGCTTATGCTCTAAATTGCTCCCAAAGTGCTCTAAGTGTTCTTCCACTCTTCTTACTAGTTTTATTTCCATTCTATTATAAGAAGAGAGATTGTAAAGAGGTTACCTCCACCTAGCTTTGTGCAAAGGAGAGATCTAGTGGATAGATTGCGGAGTGATTCACCGTGGACGAATCGGACTGTGGATTAGCGGCGTAGCCGTGAACCACGTTACATCTCGGTGTTTGTATTGCTTGCTTATATTTTGTTTGTCTTTGTTTGTATTTGTATATTCCGCTTGCGCTAACATTTTGTAGACGAGCAAAATACGACGACCAACAAACGAGGGCTATTCACCCCCCCTCTAGCCGGCCAATCGATCCCCAACAAGTGGTATCAGAGCCAAGGAATGCTTGTTGAGGACTAACCGCCACAACAAGCAAATTTTCAAAATGGCCGGCTCAAATATCCATCCACCGAAGTTCGATAGCGAATTCGCTTGGTGGAAGAAGCGAATGGAGGTATTCTTCGAAACCGACTTTGAAATTCTATTAATAATGGAAAACGGTTTCGAGTTGCCTAGGAACGAGGATGGGGAGCCATTGGAGAAATCGAGGTGGAGCAAAAGGCAAAGAGAAGAATACTTGGCAAATTCAAAGGCCAAGCACCACCTATACAATGTCCTCCCCCAACAAGAAGTCAATAGGATAGGGGAATGCTCTAGTGCTAAGGAGATGTGGGAGAAGCTAGTGGAGCTTCATGAAGGTACCTCGGAGGCTAAGCTGGCAAGAAGAGACCTCCTCCGCTCCCAACTCTCAAACATCAAATTAGAAAAGGGAGAAAAGGTAACTTCCCTACATTCTAGAGTTAAAGAAATATTAATTGGGCTAACAAGTGTAGGTGAGAAGCTATCAAACCGGGATATGGTAATGAAGGCCATAGATGCCTTTCCCCGGTCCTCAAAATGGAGCTCCATGGTGGACTCATTTTACATCTCCAAGAACTTGGAAGTAAGTACCTTGGAGGAATTTTTCTCAACAATGGAGCTTCACGAAACTAGGCTTGAAGGAATACAAGAGGAGCCTAGAATTCAACCCTCAAGAGGAGTAGCCTTGATGGCAAACAAAGGGAAGAAGAAGATCGAAGTCCTCTCCTCCTCCGATGATGAAGCCTCTACCTCCTCCATGGATAGCACGGAAGAAGCCTACATGGTAAGGAAGGTAAGGCGTGCATTTAAGAATTTTAGATTTGATAAATCTCATGATAGGAATAGAAAACCAAGGGGGAAGGTCATATGCTATAATTGCCAAGGAGAGGGGCACATAAGGGACAATTGTCCCCTCCTAAACAAGAGCAAGGAAGAGAAGAAAAAGAAGGAAGAAAAGAAGAAGAAGAAGGGGAGCAAGAGAAAGGAAGAAGAAAAGAAGGAAAAAGGAAAAGGGAAGGCCATGACACTCAAAGCCAAGACATGGGATGACCTTGCCTCATCCTCCTCATCCGAAGAAGAAGAGCATGTCTACTCCAACCTAGCACTAATGGCTCTTCATGACTCGGATTACACCTCCTCCACCGAAAATGAAGGATCAAGCTCAAGTGGAGAGAGCTCAAATGAAGGGGGAGCTTCTACATCCTCCTCATCTAAAGAAGAAGAGGATATGGAAACTATGGTAACGAAAGCCTCTCCTAAGAAAATAGTTTCCATAATTTCTAGTTCAACTAAGGACTTATTTGGCATGAAAAAGAAAAATAAGAGCATGCTAGATAAAATTAAGGCATTGGAAAATAAGCTAGAAAATGCATGCTTAAATGATAATATTTCTTCTAGCTTAAATGATGCATGCTCACATGAATATATGCCATTTAATGTTAGTGATGCATGCATGGATGAAAATAGGGTCTTAAGGGAAAAGGTAGATTATTTAACAAAAGCCCTAGAAAAATTCACTATTGGCTCCAACACATTAAATATGATCATTGGGAGCCAAAGAGCTAGCTTTAATAAGAAGGGCCTAGGATACAAAGAAAAGAAAAATGAAAAGGCCTATAAATGCCTAATAGCTAGGGGACAAGATAAAAAGAAAGTAATTGCTAGAAAATGGATCCCCAAGGAATATCTAGTGAACCCAATAGGAAAGAACTTATTTTGGGTTCCAAAGTCCATCCTTAAGGGTTAGAAAACCCCTAGGGTAGTCAACCATATGGAATTGACCTATATCATATTTTGGTTGACTTAGGATGACGGGACAACATTTTTTAGATAGTGTTGGGTGATGATAACGTGCCCATAAATAGATAATATTGCTTAAATCATGATGATTGATGTAATTCCTATGTATATTTGCAATCATGATTTATGTTTTTGAAATCTGGCACGTTATCATGAGAAATAGGTTTGAATCATGCTTTAGGTAATACTTTGTTTATTATCATCATATAATACCTAATGCATGACTATTATTTGATGAATACATGAGTTTCATGATCATAATGTAGAATTCATTCATATATGTCTTTATGATCATGTAGGATATTAGGTTGATACTTAATCATGTTAGAATTGCATGAACATATTGGTTAAGTATACACAAATACCCCCTAGGATGCATCTCACACTCACCATAGGCTACCTTGATTGAAAACTTAGCATGAGTGAGATGTTAGGATGATACAAATGTCCACTAATGCCTATGGCATTTAGATGGTCATTTAAAGTATCAAAATAGCAATAATAGACCAAGCATGGGGAAGGCTTATGTTTAATTCATAGACATATTGCCCAAAGATCATGGTTGGATATTTCATATGTTTTCAAAACAAATTCTTACTTTAAAATACATGTATTCATGTTTTGAAACAATTGGATGCAAAACTGGGTGTTCAAATGGATATTCTTATGATCAAAAACCTAGTAGTTTTTAAAGCTTTTGGATTTTTGGCAAATACGTGGAAATATACTGATTTTTCATGAAAATATATTTTTCACTGATAGATATACTTAAAAGAAATATGTTCCCCAAATTTCATGATTTTTTGAATTTTCTGGAATTTTTAATGCATTTCTGAAATTCGGTCTGAAAATCAGAAAATCCCGAAATTCACGTGCCAGTCGATTGGTATCTGAACCAGTCGACTGATGGCCTGAATATCAGACCAGTAAAGGCTGAATTCCGATTTTAAATCAACTTGTGGTATTTTCTTTCTGTTAGACTTGATGCCATGTGTTTTTAACTTAGTGATAATCTTTTTGATGGTGTCAAAGGGGGAGAAAATATTATGTTTAAGTTAATTATAAAAAGGGGGAGAAATTTATGATAGGGAGAAATTTACATAGAGAGTTTCATGGATTAAGGGGGAGTTGCATGTTGCTATATCATGATTATGTTTACATGCTTTCTTTCCTTTAAAATTTATATCAAATGTTCTTACCTAACTTAAACGGATTGCCACACATAAAAAAGGGGGAGATTGTTAGGGCAATCTCTTGCCGTGATATGGTTTTGATGGTGTGGCAAAGGGTTTAAGTTAGTTTGATATGTTGATTTTATATGTGCGTTGAAGTCGTGCAGGACTTAGTAATTCGTACATGGAGCCATGGCGAGTTTCACATCTCATGACTCGTGCCTTGAGTCGGTGAAGGATAGCTTTGCGGAAGCCGTGCGCTTGGAGCATCCGAGGGACCGCCGGACGAGGAGCTTGGAGTGAAGCCGGAGGAAGTAGACTTCGAGGCAAGAGACGCAAAGGAGCATTGCAGAGCCGTGCGCCTGATCTTCGAGGATGTGGCGCGAACGAAGAGAACTTCAAGGCGAGGACTCGAGGGATGAGTGGCGATTGTAACCCGGAAGGGTAGCTCTTAGGTGAAACTTGGCCATTTTGGCCAAGTGTCGGATGAGTTTTCCGACACCCGGTTGGTGCCATATCCGCGCGTCACTAGCCGCTCGAGTCGATGGTTCGATCGGACCGGTCTAATGTCGAATCAAGTTGATCGATCATTGACCGCCGGCATGGTCGATCGATGAGTGATCACCGATCCGCTAAGGGCGGCATACGGATCGATGTCACTGTGCACGGGCACAGAATGGAGTCGACCTCGTTGAGGACTCGACTGGTTGACATCAGTCGACTGATGGGTGCCATCAGTCGACTGATGCTAGTACCGTTGGATAATATCCAACGTGGAAAGCAGCCGTTATTGGGCAACGGCTACAACACCAGTCAACTGATGGGTGCCATCAGTCGACTGCTCCTGTGTCAACGGGAAGAAACCCTCTTCCTCTATAAAAAGGAAGGGGATGGGGCTTTGGGGGGTTAATGCTTATGCTCCAAATTGCTCCCAAAGTGCTCTAAGTGTTCTTCCACTCTTCTTACTAGTTTTATTTCCATTCTATTGTAAGAAGAGAGATTGTAAAGAGGTTACCTCCACCTAGCTTTGTGCAAAGGAGAGATCTAGTGGATAGATTGCGGAGTGATTCACCGTGGACGAATCGGACCGTGGATTAGCGGTGTAGCCGTGAACCACGTTACATCTCGGTGTTTGTATTGCTTGCTTATATTTTGTTTGTCTTTGTTTGTATTTGTATATTCCGCTTGCGCTAACATTTTATAGACGAGCAAAATACGACGACCAACAAACGAGGGCTATTCACCCCCCCTCTAGCCGGCCAATCGATCCCCAACATCTAGGACCAAGCACATTGAAGTGAAACATCACTTCATAAGAGATCATGTGGCAAGAGGGGACATTGAACTTAATTATGTAGAATCTAAGTCTAACCTTGCTGATATCTTCACCAAAGCTCTTCCCGAAACCGAATTTTCATCATTAAGGAGAGAGCTTGGTATGTGCTTTGTAGAGTAAAATTCTAGGTTTGCATGATCCCATATTCATATGTTAGTCTTATACCTTGATGCATCTCACAAAAGCCTTATGCAACCTTGATTTTTGTATTGAGACATTTAGGAACATGTGAGATGATAGGGAAGGTGTACTTGGCTCATCATGCTTGTTATGATGCATTACTATGAGCCAATGACACACCTAGAGACATGAATACCTCATGGACCAATCATTGGGAAGGCTTGTATTCAAGTAATGAATACATAGCTCTAAGAACATGGTTGGAAATTCTAAATCACATATATTTTAAACTATGTTCATCATATTTTGAAAAACAGTTTTCAAGTGAAACACAAAAGTGATACAAAGTTTGCAAAATTTTTAGAACTTTTGTTAGTTTCCAAATTTGTATCAATCTTAAAATCTGGAAAACATATATTTTTCAAAATATGTTTCCTTGATAAAGTATGATTTCAGAAATGTGTACACAAAATTTTGTGATTTTTCGAGATTTCTAGAATTTCTACAGCATTTTTGAAGTTGGGCTGAAAAGGGTGAAATTTCGATCTCAGGCGTAGCAGTCGACTGGTTCAGAAACCAGTCGACTGATACACTGTGTTTTCTGATAAATAGCTGCATTTTCTGGTATTTAGTGTATCTTTAATGTTCTAAAACTATAGCATGATAATATTGAGTATAAACAAATTTTTAGGACTGTTTTATACAGTGTTTTAGGGGGAGTTTTATAAAATGTATCTTTTCATCCCCAAACTTCCATTGTGTTGGATCGAAGCGGATCGCTAGAGGGGGGTGAATAGCGATAAAACTTTTTCGTACGAATTCATTTCAAAACACTTATATGTAGCGGAAAGATAAATAAAAAATAAAAGAGACAAGTAGATTTTTTACTTGGTTCGTAGCCTTCGGCTACTACTCCAAGGCCCTAGTGATCCTTGATCACGCACGGAGGGCAAATCACTAATGAACTCCTCCTCGTTGGAGGTAGGAGTTAATCGGATACAAAAACCACGAAAGAGACTCGAGATAGAGGGACACTCCCCCTCTTCTCGTTACGATAAAACCAAAATAAAAAGAAGTACAGAATTGAATTAAACTTAGATTATACCGACGACTCGTAGATGGAAAGATGAAACCCTAGTCGTCGTGTCTGCAGAGCTTCGTCGTAGGAATGTCGGAGACTCGTAGCATACGGAAGCACTTGGAAGCTTTTTAATTGATGAAAAACCCTAGGACAAGCCCTCCTTTTATAGCCTTTGATCCCCTTATCGAATGGGTCTACAACCAATCACAAATGGGCACAAAACCTCCTTGAAAAGAGGTGATAAGCCTTGACTCCTCGAGGATGATCCTTGACCATCAGTCGACTGATGACCATCATCAGTCGACTGATGGCAACATCAGTCGAGTGCTGAACTCCTGCAGTCGATTGATTGATGGCAGTCGAGTCCTCCAAGCTGGCAGTCGACTGATGCTTGCTGCAAGTCAAAGTTAGCTCAACAAAAACATAATTTCGACGGTCGTCGACCATCCGATCTTGACCTAGACCATCGATGGGATGTCTTTGGTCGGATCTACGCTTAAGACCATCCCCGTAAGGAGGATACGACCTCACTTACGCTCACACACACGAGCTTACCTCGATACTTACTGCGTCACTTTCGCTTTTGGCCTTCCACTCGATTCCTTCGGCTCCCTCCGAGGTCACTCGAGTGTCGCCCGACCACCGTGGCTTCCTCCGGGTGTCGCTAGCCTTCAACTTCAGCTTTAGCACTTTTCTGCACACTCGATTTAGCTCGTGAGATAATGATATATCCTTGACTTTGCGTCTTTTGCCATAATCAAAATACAGGTTCGACTTAGGTGCCCCTGCACCAACAATCTCCCCCTTTTTGATCCTATGGTAAATTTACACAAAGTTAAGGGAAAATATAAAGCAGAAAATGAGTAAGATAAACGTTACGCTCATTTGTAGTGAACTCCCTCTTAACCTTCGGTGAGTTTTAAAACAAAAGTTTTAATTTTCAAAAATTTAAATTTTGTTCTCCCCCTTAACTTATGCTCTTCTCCCCCTTTTGCCATGAATAAAAAAAAGTGTGGGTTTTTTTTATAAAAAGTAGGGGTTTTTTAATAGAAAAGGTAGCATGCATAAAGATTATCTAACATGAGTCCAAGCATGTGTCTCGATTTAATTTGGTTCGAGGTATAACCCTCTGCACCAACAATGAAAGTCTTTGGAAACTAAGTTTGATTTTCAAAATACTTATAAAATTAGCTTTGAGTTCCACAATACTTATACGCTAATAACTTTTGAAAATATATATAACCCTTAGAGTTAGTTTGCTCTCCCCCTTAATCAAATATATAAGGTACAGAAGAGTTAGGGGGCGCTAAACATTGACCTAGAAGGTTGTATATTTAGAGTTTTGTCCGAGTATAAATAAATGTTTAAGCTCAATAGTTTGAAAAATAGATAGCATTTTTGAAAAGATTATGTAAATTGAAATTGTTCCTTATTCATCTCACCCATTCTAAGTGTCTTAGAATTGGTTCATCTTATATGTTGCATGAGATGATTCCAATTTTATCTTGATTAAGTTTTAATGATTTGAAACTTGTCAACCTTGCGTTAGATTCGGATTTGATCCTAAGCTCATCAAGTCACTTTTTCAAGATCTTGGCTTCCAGGTCGTGGCGAGGCACAGGGGCCTTCTTTGATCGGAAAAACGACCACTTCCTTAGACAAAGCCAATTTCGAGAAAATAATAACTTGACTCACCTAAGACCACTTCCTGGTCTAACTAGTCTAGGATACGGCGAGGTAGCTTCAGCTAGTTCCACTCGGTCAAGTGCACCGAACTAGATACGCCTTATCTAGCCCGAATACACAAGACTCCGCTTTCCTAGCGTACTATCATCTCGCCGCGTCCTGGTACTATGTTATCAAGCATTGATGAGTTATAGTCCTATCTAACCATTCTAAAAGAAATAAGAGGTTTAGGTTATCGGATATACTATTTTGGTATTAGCTCCCCCTGAATCATTGAACCGATATGGTCTGGTCAAGTAATGAACTTGATCCTTGGGAATCCAAAACCTATTGGTCCTTATATGTGGGTTTAATAAAGTTTTCAGGACCCATGCTTGGACTCGATGATGACTACGGTTTACGATAGACATGTAAGATATATTCGTAGTCTTTGAGCTATATCCGAGTCCGGCTCTGTTGTACACGGCTCTCTGAGTTCCAAGAAGTCGGTTAAGATTCTTGGACCCCGTCGAGAACTTGTTCAACCGAGCTTCGAGCTCTTGGACTTGCCCTTTCAAGAGAGAGTTCTCTTCTTCGAGTTTTTCAACTCGAGTTGAGTCCTCCTCTTGAACTCGACTAGTCGAAGAGTTTAGGGGTGTCTCTTGTTTGAGGGTTTCAACCTCCTCAACCAAGGACTCGACCCTAGACTCGGATTTAGCTAATTTTCTAGTTAGCAATTTAATCGTATTGTAAAGCGTATGAATTAGTGAGCGGCTAACCTTAATTTTATCTTTCGATCCGGCTTTGAGTTGCTTCTCGAAATAGTCCTCGAGTTCGGAGTCGGTGTTGTAATTGGATTCGGATTCGGACTCTGACTCGGACTCTTCGGGTCTTGCCATGCATGCTATGCCGCCGCCTTCTTCGTTGTCCCATGTTGCATGAAAAGCCTTCTTTTTATTTGATTTGAATTGTGCCCTCTTTTGATTCTTTAGTAGCCTCCTTTCCCTCCGAACGATCTTCCGCACTACGTTCACTATTGCTTCCACCTTTTCCGATTCAGACTCCGATTCGTCTTCGGGTTCGAGTTCATCTACTTGCCTAGTAGGTGGCTTGCTTCTTTGTCCTGCAAGTAGAGCAATACCTCTCTCGGCCCGGACCATGTTAGTTTGCTCATGAAGTTCAAACTCGGAAAATAATTCGTCTAACCTAAGCTTTGAAAGGTCCTTAGAGACCTTGTAGGCATCAACCATGGATGCCCACAAGGTAGTCCTAGGAAATGAATTAAGAACGTACCTTAGGAGGTCACGGTTTTCGACCTTATGTCCGATGGTGTGCAATCCGTTGACAATGTCCTGGACGCGGGCGTGTAGTTGCGTTGCCGTCTCACATTCCTGCATTTTTAGGTTATACAATTTATTAAGTAGTAAGTCACGCTTACTTACCTTCGCGTCATTAGTCCCTTCGTGTAGTTCTATGAGTTTTGTCCACAAATCTTTTGCGCAGATGAAGGGTCCGATGCGGTTGAGCTCTTCCTTAGACAAACCGCATTGCAATATTTGGGTTGCTCTTGCATCGGCTTCGATTTGCCTCTTGGTTGCATTGGTCCACTTGTTGAAATCCAAGGGCTCATCTTGATCATTGATGGGTAGAGCAAAGCCGGTTTGGATGATTATCCAATACTCGACTTGTGTTTTTAGAAAACACTCCATCCGACCTTTCCAGTAACGGAAATCATCTCCACTAAAGAACGGAGGTCGGGTGGTGTTGTACCCCTCAATGTGGGCCATAAAGAAAAACTTGCACACAAAAAAAAAAACTTGCCAAGACTCGAGTCTTGGATTAGTGGTGCGGAAAATAAAAGGAAACAAACGAGAAATAGAAAGTTAAACAAAGAGATAAGAAACTAAACAAAAAGTAAGTACTCACAACCTTCGATGTCCCTGAAAGGGTACTAAACGTCATTTTTTGGGTATAAAAACAGATTGTTATGGGTTAAACCCCAATAAAAAGTGTAGATCTCTCAGAGAGCTTCGATTTGGTGGGTAGATCGTTTCGTGAGTCCACTTGTAGCAAAAGTTATGCTCGTTTGATCGTGAGGTACTCCGAAGGCGATTAATACTTGCAAAAACACAACCAAAAACTATGTACCAAGACTTGGTCTTGGATTAGTAGTGTGAGAGAAATCTTAAAATGATAAATATGAAAAGAAAAATGCTCGACCGGTGGTTGCACCGAATCTGAGCGCCCCCGGCTCTGATACCAATTGTTGGATCGAAGCGGATCACTAGGGGGGGGGGGTGAATAGCGATAAAACTTTTTCGTACGAATTCGTTTCAAAACACTTATATGCAGCGGAAAGATAAATAAAAAATAAAAGAGACAAGTAGATTTTTTACTTGGTTCGTAGCCTTAGGCTACTACTCCAAGGCCCTACTGATCCTTGATCACGCACGGAGGGCAAATCACTAATGAACTCCTCCTCGTTGGAGGTAGGAGTTAATCAGATACAAAAACCACGAAAGAGACTCGAGATAGAGGGACACTCCCCCTCTTCTCGTTACGATAAAACCAAAATAAAAAGAAGTACAGAATTGAATTAAACTTAGATTATACCGACGACTCATAGATGGAAAGATGAAACCCTAGTAGTCGTGTCTGCAGAGCTTTGTCATAGGAATGTCGGAGACTCGTAGCGTACAGAAGCACTTGGAAGATTTTTAATTGATGAAAAACCCTAGGGCAAGCCCTCCTTTTATAGCCTTTGAGCCCCTTATCGAATGAGTCTTCAACCAATCACAAATGGGCACAAAACCTCCTTGAAAAGAGGTGATAAGCCTTGACTCCTCGAGGCTGATCCTTGACCATCAGTCGACTGATGGCCATCATCAGTCGACTGATGGCAGCATCAGTCGAGTGTTGAACTCCTGCAGTCGACTGATTGATGGCAGTCGAGTCCTCCAAGCTGGCAGTCGACTGATGCTTGCTGCAAGTCAAAGTTAGCTCAACAAAAACATAATTTCGATGGTCGTCGACCGTCCGATCTCGACCTAGACCATCGATGGGATGTCTTTGGTCGGATCTACGCTTAAGACCATCCCCGTAAGGAGGATACAACCTCACTTACGCTCACACACACGAGCTTACCTCGATACTTACTGCGTCGCTTTCGCTTTTGGCCTTCCACTCGATTCCTTTGGCTCCCTCCAAAGTCACTCGAGTGTCGCCCGACCACCGCGGCTTCCTCTGGGTGTCGCTAGCCTTCAACTTCAGCTTTACCACTTTTCTGCACACTCGATTCAGCTCGTGAGATAATGATATATCCTTGACTTTGCGTCTTTTGCCATAATCAAAATACAGGTTCGACTTAGGTGCCCCTGCACCAACACATTGTTGGTGCAAAGCTAGGACTTAATTTTTGAATTTTTGTTATGCTCTGCTTCAAATATTATTTACACATCATGAAGCATATCTTGGATTAAGGGGGAGCTTAATATCAATCTTATACCTTAGTCCAAGATACAACACCTTTAAATTCTTTTAGTTATGAATCCTTCTCTTTTTGATGTATGTCAAAGGGGGAGAAGGAATGTTTAAGTTAAAATTCATATTGAAAATATGATTATGTGCGTATCTTTAAAAGACCTAACTTAAGTGATTGCCAAACATCAAAAAGGGGGAGATTGTTGGTGCAACAATGCCCCAAGCATTTATATGTTTTGATGTTTGGATAATCATCTAAGTTAGGCAATGCTTTGTGATCTAATTGTGAATATGTTTAAGTGACAGGGAAATCCAAGGATGAAGACTTGGTAAAAGAGAAGTCCAAGTATGATCTTGGCAAGGAAAGTCCAAGGGACGGACTTGGCAGCATAAGACCAAGCTTGTAGTCTTGGCAGCGTAAAGTCCAAGTGAACCTTGGCAAAGGAAGACCAAGTATGATCTTGGCAAGGGAAGTCCAAGGGATGGACTTGGCAGCGTAAGACCAAGCTTGTAGTCTTGGCAGCGTAAGGTCCAAGTGAACCTTGGCAAAAGAAGTCCAAAGTAAAGTCTTGGCAGCATAAGTCCAAGCTTGTAGTCTTGGCAGCATAAAGTCCAAGCATTTGGCAACCCAAGACATGACGAAACCGAAGGAAGCTCTTGGAAGCAAAGCGTAAAGGATGAACAAGTCACGGACTCGGAGGGATCCTGGAGGCACAAGGCTTAATGAGGAGCTAGAAGGTTGAGTCTAGGTCTAGGGTGTAAAATCAAGTGTGAATTACTCATACTTAATGAGTATCGATCGGTAGTCGTTCTCGGAGTCGGGGTGAAAACCATCGACCATCGATCGCGTAGCGATGGCGATCGTGATGTTGCAATCGATCGCGCCAATAGTGGTAGTCGACTGATCAATGCAAATACGAGCACAGAGTGTAGTCGCACTCGACTGCGGCCTACGATCACTCGACTGATCACTCCATCAGTCGACTAATGGAGGGATCAGTCGATTGATCACTTGGCCGGTGGAAATTGCGGCTACGTATCTCCGCGGATATGCTTGTTCAGAAGTCGTTGGCTTCGGCGACAGTCGACTGATGGTGAGCATCAGTTGACTGATCGAAGCCCAACGGGAAAAACAACCATTCTTCTATAAGAAGGGGGCTTGGGGAGCTTGGTGAAGCTAGTGCTCTCATTCCTAGCTACACTCTCGTGCTCACCAAGCTTTCCCAAGTGCTTTTGTGATTCTAAACCTCCTCTTCTCTAGTTCTTAATCTTCCATCATTGTAAAGAAGAGGAGAGCATTGTAAGACAAGGTTTCTCCACCTTGGTTCATCCAAAGGAGGATCTAGTGAAGCTTGCCGTGGAGTAGGAGCGTCATCTCCGAACCACGTACATCGGGTGTTAGCATTGCTTTCATTGTTTTCTTATTTGCATTCTTATTTGTATTTGTATTGCTTCCACTAACGTTTTTGTAGAAACAAAGAAAGGCTAATCACCCCCCTCTAGCCATTACAAAGATCCTAACAGGATGATTGGATTTGATATGTGCGTTGGAGTCTTGCAAGACTTAGTAATTCGTACATGGAGCTTAGGCAAGTGTCACTACTCACAACCTCGTTCTTGAGTCGGAGAAGGAGCATTACAGAGTCGTGCGCTTGACGCTGCCGAGGGACCGCCGGACGAGATGACTTGAAGCGAAGCCAAGGAAGCAGACTTTGAGGGCAAGAGACGCGAAGGAGCATTGCAGAGCCGTGCGCTTGATGCTGCCGAGGGACGTGGCCATGAACGAAGAGAGCTTCGGTGAGGGACTTCAAGTGAGATGAGAGAATGAGTGAATTGTAAGTAGCTCATTAGGTGAACTTGGCCGAATGGCTGAGTGTCGGAGGCTTGATCGCAAGGGTTGAGATTTACCCGACCGCTTGAAGCTCAAACAAATGTTAAGTTTGAGTTTCACCCGACATTAGTCGACTACCATGTCATGGTAGTCGACTGCTCCAAGTCGATCGACAATCGACTGGTGTTAGCTACTGGATCAAGTCAACATCAGTCGACTGTTGAATGGGAGCAGTCGACTGATAGCACTGTACATGGGCACAGAAGCAAGTCGAGCTCACGGGTCACTCGACTAGAAGTCGACATCAGTCGACTGATGAAAGCATCAGTTGACTGATCATGTGACTGTTGGAAAAATTAGCCACGGATCCCGCGAATCTGGCCTGGTCAGGAGCCGTTGGAGTCGACTGATGAAGGCATCAGTCGATTGATAGTGGCAAACGGGAAGAAATCCTCTTTCTCTATAAAGAGAAGGGGTGAGGGCTTTTGGGAGGTTAATGCTTGAACTCCAAACAACTCCCAAAGTGCCCTAAACATTTTTCCACTCTTCTACTTGTGCTAATATTCATTCTATTGTAAGAAGAGTGATTCTTGTGTAAAAGGTTACCTCCACCTAGCTTGGTGCAAAGGAGAGAATAGTGGAAAGCTTGAGGCATGATTCACCTTGGACGAATCGGACCATGGATTAGCGGCGAGGCCGTGAACCACGTTACATTGTGGTGTTAGCGTTTGTGCTTTCTTTCTTTACTTTGCTTTGTCTTAATTGTTTTATATTAATATATTCCTCTTGCGCTAATTAAGATTGTAGAAGAGCAATCAACGAACGACTATCATCATCTACGATAAAGGCTATTCACCCCCCTCTAGTCGGCCACCGATCCCCTACAAGTTGTATCAGAGCCAAGTCGCTTGTCAAGGACTAACCACTACAACAAGCACTTCATCAAGAGATGGCCGGCTCCAACATTCACCCATTGAAGTTCGAAGGGGAATTCGCTTGGTGGAAGAAGCGAATGGAGGTATTTTTCAAAACCGATTTCGAAATTCTATTAATAATGGAAAACAGTTTCGAGATACCTAGGGATGAAGAAGGAGAGCCATTGGAGAAATCAAGGTGGAGCAAGAGGCAAAGGGAAGAGTACTTGGCAAACTCAAAGGCAAAGCATCACTTCTACAATGTACTCCCTCAATAAGAAGTGAATCAAATAGGGGAATGTGCAAGTGCCAAGGAGATGTGGGAGAAGCTCATAGAGATTTATGAAGGCACATCCGAGGCCAAACTAGCAAGGAGAGATGTCCTATGTTCCCAATTAAGTAACATTAAACTCGAAAAGGGAGAGAAGGTAAAATCTCTACATTATAGGTTTAAAGAAATATTAACCGGTTTGACAAGTGTAGGGGAGAAGCTTTCCAATCGGGATATGGTAATGAAGGCTATAGATGCCTTTCCCCAGTCCTCAAGATGGAGTTCAATGGTGGATTCTTTCTACATCTCCAAGAACCTAGAAGTTAGCACCTTGGAGGAATTCTTTTCCACCATGGAGCTACACGAAACAAGTCTTGAAGGAGTAGTAGAAGATCCAAGACTTCAACCATCAAGAGGAGTAGCCTTAATAGCCAACAAGGGGAAGAAGAAGTTGGAGACTCCCTCCTCATCCGATGAAGCCTCCTCCTCCTCCATGGATAGCACGGAAGAAGCATACATGGTAAGGAAGGTAAGACATGCTTTTAAGAATTTTAAATTTAATAAATCTAATGATAGGAGAAGAAGACCAAGGGGGAAGGTAATTTGCTATAATTGTCAAGGAGAGGGACACATAAGGGATAATTGTCCCCTCTTGAACAAGAGCAAAGAAGATAGGAGGAAGAAGGAAGAAAAGAAGAAAAAGGGGAGCAAGAAGAAGGAAGAAGAGAAGAAAGCCAAGGAGAAAGGGAAGACAAAAGCACTCAAAGCAAGGACATGGGATGATCCCTCTTCTTCATCATCATCATCCGAAGAAGAAGAACATGTCTACTCAAATCTTTCCCTAATGGCATTTGATGACCTAGCCTCCACCTCCTCCTTCGAACAAGAAGAAAGAAGCACAAGTGAGGAGAGCTCAAGTGAAGGGGGAGCTTTGTCCTCATCATCATCGGAATCGGAGGAAGAGGACATGGAGACTATGGTAATGAATCTCTCACCCAATAAAATAGTTTCTATGATTTCTAGCCTTACTAAGGATTTATTTAGGGCTAAGAAAAAGAACAAATGCATGCTAGATCAAATTAAAGACTTAGAAGAAAAACTAGAAAAAGCATGCTTAAATATTAATGATAATATTTCCTCTAGTCATTATGATGTATGCTCACATGATAACTATATGCCATTTGATGTTAATGATGCATGCATTGAAGAAAATAGAGTCCTAAGGGAAAAGGTAGACCATTTGACTAAGACCCTAGAAAAATTCACCATTGGCTCCAACACCCTTAATATGATTATAGGGAGCCAAAGAGCAAGCTTCAATAGGAAAAGCCTAGGTTATAAGGGAAAAATAAATGAAAAGGCCTATAAATGCTTAATTGCTAAGGGTCAAGATAAAAAGAAAACAATAACTAGAAAATGGATCCCTAAGGAATTTTTAGTGAACCATATAGGAAAGAACTTGTATTGGGTTCCTAAATCCATCCTTAAGGGTTAGGAAAACCCTAGGATAGTCAACCATGTGGACTTTAACTATATCATACTATTTGGTTGACTTAGGATGATGGGACATAATTTTTTAGCATAGTGTTGGGTGATGATAATGCACCCATAAATAGTTTAAATCATGCTCAACACTTTGTGTTATTTATGTTGAAACTCATTTTTAGCATAAGTGTTGGGTGATGATAATGTGCCCATAAATTGATAATAATGCTTAAATCATGATAGTTAATGTAATTGTTATATATGTTTGCAATCATGATTTATGATCTTGATATTTGATAGATAATCATGGGCAATAAGGTTTTAAATCATGCTTGCCTTATTATCATGATTTTATATCCAATGCATGATTACAATTTGATAGATACATTTGTTTAATGATCATAATGTGAAATTAATTCATATATATTTTTATGATCATGTGGTATGTTAGGATGATACTTAACCATGGGTAGAATTGCATGAAATTGAAGGTTAAGTACATAAATACCTTTAGGAACATCTCACATTCACCATAAGGATAACTTTGATTGAAAACATAGTATGGGTGAGATGATAGGATGATACAAATGGTCCACTAATGCCTATGACATTTAGATGGTCATTTTAAGTATCAAAATAGCAATAATAGATCAATCATGGGGAAGACTTATGTCTAATTCATAGACGTATTGCCCAAAGATCATAGTTGGATATTTCAAATATTTTGAAAACCAATTTTTGTTTCATAAACTGAACTTTCATGTTTTGAAAAGCTTCAAGGCAAAACTAGGCTTTAAAATTGATACAAACTTTAGATATTTTCCAACTTTTGAGATTTTGCCTAATTTTCGAAAATATAATGATTTTTCATGGAAAACTATTTTTCATTGATAAAGGAACTTACAAGAAATGTGAATTTCATGATTTTTTGAATTTTATAGAATTTTTTATACATTTTTGAAATTCAGCCCGAAAATCAGAAAATCTTGAAATCAAAGTGCCAGTCGACTGGTAGTCTGAACCAGTCGACTGATCGATTGAAAACATGCCCAGTAACCTTCTTTTATCAGATTTTAAGGCATGTTTTGGTGATTTTTGTTTCCTGGACTTGATGCCATGTTTGAATAACTTAGTTTAATCTTTTTGATGGTGTCAAAGGGGGAGAATTATGTATGTTTAAGTGAGTTATATTAAGGGGGAGAATTGTATTTAGGGGAAGTTTCATGTATTAAGGGGGAGAGTTGACAATCATGTTTATTTACATGTTTTCTTACCTTAATATTTTTATCAAATGTTTACCTAACTTAAACGGATTACCACACATCAAAAAGGGAGAGATTGTTAGTGCAATCAACCCGTGATATAGTTTTGATGTGTGTTGCAAAGGGTTTAAGTTAGGATGATTGGATTTGATATGCGCGTTGGAGTCTTGCAGGACTTAGTAATTCGCACATGGAGCTTAGGCAAGTGTCACTGCTCACAACCTCATGCTTGAGTCAGAGAAGGAGCATTGCAGAGTCGTGCGCTTGATGCTACAGAGGGACCGCCGGATGAGATGACTTGAAGTGAAGCCAAGGAAGCAGACTTCGAGGGCAAGAGATGTGAAGGAGCATTACAGAGTCGTGCGCTTGATGCTGCCGAGGGACGTGGCCACAAACGAAGAGAGCTTCGGTGAGGGACTTCAAGTGAGATGAGAGAATGAGTGAATTGTAAGTAGCTCATTAGCTGAACTTGGCCGAATGGCTAAGTGTCGGAGGCTCGACCGCAAGGGTTGAGGTTTACCCGACTGCCAGAAGCTCAAATAGATGTTAAGTTTGAGTTTCACCCGGCATCAGTCGACTACCATGTCATGGCAGTCGACTGCTCCAAGTCGATCGACAATCGACTAGTGTTAGCTGCTGGATCAAGTCGACATCAGTCGATTGATAGCACTGTGCATGGGCACAGAAGCTAGTCGAGCTCGCGGGTCACTCGACTAGAAGTCAACATCAGTCGATTGATCATGTGACTGTTGGAAAAATCGGCCACGGATCCCGCGAATCTGGCCTGGTCAGGAGCCGTTGGAGTTGACATCAGTCGACTGATGAAGGCATCAGTCGACTGATAGTGGCCAACGGGAAGAAATCCTCTTCCTCTATAAAGAGAAGGGGTGAGGGCTTTTTGGAGGTTAATGCTTGAACTCCAAACAACTCCCAAAGTGCCTTAAACATTTTTCCACTCTTCTACTTGTGCTAATATTCATTCTATTGTAAGAAGAGTGATTCTTGTGTAAAAGGTTACCTCCACCTAGCTTGGTGCAAAGAAGAGAATAGTGGAAAGCTTGAGGCGTGATTCACCTTGGATGAATCGGACCGTGGATTAGCGGCGAGGCCGTGAACCACGTTACATTGTGGTGTTAGCGTTTGTGCTTTCTATTCTTTACTTTGCTTTGTCTTAATTGTTTTATATTAGTATATTTCGCTTGCGCTAATTAAGATTGTAGAAGAGCAATCAACGAACGACTATCATCGTCTACGATAAAGGCTATTCACCCCCTCTATCCGGCCACCGATCCCCTATAGCTTGGTCCTCCATCCTCTTCTGTTCAACTCTCTGGCGATGATAGGTTTGTTGGTGCAATCGGCCCAGGACTCGAGTTTGACTCGAACTGTATTTTGATGTTAGACAAAACGTATGACATGGGATTGTCATGGGAAGTCCAACATGGGTTGGCCACTTAAATCCAAGTGTGTAGCCTTGGTGGTGAAAAGTCCAATCATGGGGCTTGGTGTTGGGAAAATACAAGCATAGGGTTTGGTGTTGGAAAGTCCAAATGGGTTGGCCATGTAAGTTCAAGTGTGTAGCCTTGGCGGTGAAAGTCCAAACATGGGGCTTGGCATGGAAAATCCAAGCATGAGGCTTGGTGTGGGAAGTCTTGAGGACTTGGCAAGTTCACTAGGCTCGGGGTCCTTGAGTCGTTAAAGGATGACATTGCGAAGTCGTGCGCTTGGTGCATCCGAGGGACCGCTGGACGGGGAGCGAATGGAGTGAGGCACAAGGGAAGCATACTTTGAGGGAAAGAGACGCGAAGGATGGTATTGCAAAGCCATGCGCTTGGTGCATCCGAGGGACATAGGCCGAGGGAAGATAGCTTCGGTGGGGGACTCCAAGAAAGGATGAGGTGGACTTGGCCAAGTGACTAAGACTGAGTGTCGGAGGCTCAAACGTGCTGTTTGAGGGTTTACTCGACGGTCGGATGCTCAAACAACATGGTGTTTGAGGTTTTACCCGACATCAGTCGACTGGTATAGGTACCAGTCGACTGCTCTAGGTCGATTGGACTCAACTAGTGTTCGGATGACCATGTTCTGGCCGAGCAATCGACTGCCGAGGGAGGGCAGTCGACAGCAGATGCCATCAGTCGACTGATGATGGATATCAATCGACTATTCAGGGCAAATTTGGACACAGAATGTTTTCCAATCGAGTTATCGCGTCGAGCACTAGACTGATGGGGTTACCAGTCGACTGATGGGTAGGATCAGTTGACTGATGGTTATCCGTTGGGTTTTTGCCAACGTGGATTCGGCCGTTGTGAGACAACGGCTACAGGAGCAGTCGACTGGAGGCCACGAGCAGTCGACTGATCGGCGCAAAATCAGCCCAAGACAAGCTTAAAAGGAGGAGCTTGGGGAGGATTTCAACAAGAGTTTTTGGGGCAATTTTGGAGGGGAATTGTTGTTGCATTCCAGACCTTCAAGATTGATCCAAAGCAAGCAACAAGCAAGTGTTCAAAGCGATGTTTGTAAAGTGTTCTTTACTTGTATTTCTTCTTGTATTTGTATTTGCTTGTATTACTTAGTGTAATTGCTTATACAAGGTTTCTCCACCTCCGATGTGTTGTCGAGAAGGAGTTTGGGTATTGCCATGTGCATCTCTAGAGCTTGTTGAGCTCGCTCCGTGGAGTAGGAACCCTAAGGTTCCGAATCACGTATATTGTTGTCTCTTGTGCACTTGTGTATATTTGTATATCTTGTTAGTATTATTATTGTTATTCTGCTGCACTAACAAGATTGTAGACGCAAGAACGATCAAATTCCATCGCACACCTGATCAGGGCTATTCACTGTTGGAGATTTGACGCCGCTAGAAGGGGGGGTGAATAGCGTTTGACCGTACGTAGATGGAATTCGTTCACGATCGTCTCTACAAAACTCGTTATACGCAGCGGAATAGAAATAATAAAAGCAATAACGAAAAGATACAATCGCGAACACAAGGATATAACGTGGTTCGGAACCGAACGGTTCCTACTCCACGGATTGAGCTCTAACGAGCTCTAGCGACGCCAATGCAATCACTAATCAATAAACTCCTTCTCGACAACAAGTCGGAGGCAGAGAAAACTCGTACAAACGTTTACAATAATAAATGAAAGAAATATAAGCAAATACAAGTGAAAATGTAAAAAACACTTTACAAACTAGGGTTTTGAGCGCTTGCTTGTCGGTTGCTTGGATGAGCTTGAAGGACCCTGAAATGCACTTGCAAATCTCCTTCAAATCGCCTCACCAAAGCCCCCAAAGAACTGATGATGAAATCCTCCACGAGCTCCCCTTTTTATCTTGCGTCGGGCTGGATTTCCGCATATCAGTCGACTGCCATAAGTCCCCAGTCGACTGATGCCACTGTTGTCGTGAGACAACGACTCAATCCACGTCGGACAAGTTCCAACGGGACTCTTGGCGATCATTGCGTGGCCCGTGAGTCTACCGACTCACTGAGCATTCTATGCTCGACATTGGACCGATAATGACTATCGACTTTGGCGGTCGATCGTGCCGACACACGATCGGCTCCATGAGCGATGACGCGCAGAGCATTTCCATTCTAAACCGGCGTCGACTAACCGACCATAATGCTAAACCTCAAAATGAGGTTTTAACCCAAGTATGGTGCCCCCATACTTGCTAGACCACCCTTAGCCTAGACCTAAGCCTTCTAGCCACCTCCATCAGCCTCACGCCTCTCGGATCCCTCCAAGTCATCCATGACTTGTTCATCCATCGCGCTAGCCTCTAGGTGCTTCCGTCGGCTATGTTATGCTAACGGTGTCTACACCGCCAAGGCACATTGAACTTACGCCACCAAGACTCCGCTTGGACTTTACGCCGCCAACCATTGGACTTATGCTGCCAAGACTCCCGCTTGGACTTTACGCAGCCAATATCAAACCCTTTGGACTTCTCATGCCAAGACTCAAGCTTGGACTTTCCCTTGCCAACCCATGTTGGACTTTTACATTGCCAAGACCCATGCTTGGACTTTTCCCTTGCCAACCCATGTTGGACTTCTCAAATGCCAAGACTATGCTTGGACTTTCCCTTGCCAACCCATGTTGGACTTTTACATTGCCAAGACCCATGCTTGGACTTTTCATGCCAAGTACTCAAGACTTGGACTTTACCAAATGCCAAGTGTTCCACTTGGACTTTCCATGCCAAGTACACAAGACTTGGACTTTCCCATGACAATTACATTATCATATGTTTTTGTCGAAACATCAAAACATCACTCGAGTCAAACTCGAGTCCTGGTCAATCGTGACCTGGGCCGATTGCACTAACAATCTCCCCCTTTTTGATGTTTGACAAAAACCAAACAAGTCATTTGAGTTAGACCACTAACTCAAATCCCTTACCAATTATCCCAAATTGGTAAACACTCTCCAAATGTTCTCCCCCAAACATTCTCCCCCTTTTTGACTAACATCAAAAAGGTTTTCTCTCCAAGGAGGTCAATGTCTCATGTCCCAATGAGATCTTACAATCTCCCCCTTGATCCAAAAATAAATACCTAGGATGCCTGATAGAGCGGTGAATTAGTGTCGCAATACCGTTCCCAAATTATTTACCGAACCCCCTAACTACACTAATGCAGTATAGGACTGACTCGGGTCATCTCCCAACGAACCTAATGGCTGGACGTTTGTTTTTAAACAGAAGTAAACACTGGAGGTTTTCACAATTTATCAAAACAATCAAAATGCAAAATCAAAAGCAAACATGGGAATTAAGCATGCAAGAAGTAAATCTAACTACCAAATAACAAGTAACAAACAACTATCCTAATGCGCAAAAGTAAGTGATCACGCACCGCACTGTCACTATACGGTACAATGATCGAACAAATGTGAACAATTCAACCAAGCACCGCACTGTCACTATACGGTGCAGTAGTCAAACAGTCACTGAAAAACTAAACTAACAGACAGAAAAGAAAGCGACCAAGCACCGCACTGTCACTATACGGCACAGTGATCAAATAAATGTGAACAATTCAACCATGCACCGCACTGTCACTATACGACACAGTAGCTAAACATTCACTAAAAATGTAGTAAACGAAATGCAAGAAACGAAATGCAATTCAACCAGGCACCGCACTGTCACTATACGGTACAACTGGACGAATGTAAATGAAATCTAAGCTAATGATGAAAGCACTCCAACCAAACACCGCACTGTCACTATACGATGCCTGGATTGGACAATTTTAATTGATAGGGTTAGTATATCAGCAACAAGAAATTAAACTAAACTACAAATGCACAACGAACAAAATTAACAACTAAGCAATAATCAAACCTATAGAATTAACATTGCAAGTAAACAAACAAACATAGCAAAACAAATATCCAATTAAATGGACTGAATGCAAATATAAGTAATCGGTAACCTACGATGGCGCATAATAACGAACAACCTCTCCGACGGTGAATGCGAGTGCCCAACCATGCAAAGAGAAGGACGGACATACGATCAATGCGATCATCGCTCGAATCTGGATTCACCGGACGAAGGGAATCTTCACCGGCGATGGTGATGGAACTGGCCCAACCTAAGACAGCTAGTGGATGACTCGGCGAAATGGAACGGCTATTCCACCACGAATGGAGTGGATTCGCGGAAAAGGAATCACCGGAATCCTCCTTGCCCCGCCGGATCACCGCCGCAACCAGGCGATCTCAGATTCGTCGAGGGTCGGATGGGAATTACCGGATCTCTAAGGAAGGTCGCCGGAAGAAGCACGGATCGCCGCCACGGACGTGGGGAAGAAGACTCGCCGCGTGGAAATGGGAAAAACGCCGCTCGAGGTTCCGCCGTCGCGAAATGGAAGGACCTCCTGCGTGTCGCCGGCGAGCCTCGCTGATCCGCCGCCGCCGGCAAGAATTGACGCCGCCGCCGCCACGAGGAAGAAGACGCCGCCGGTGAAGTTCTCTGCGATCTCGCTTTCTACGCGCGCCACGCGCTTGTAATCCCGCCACGACGGCCTGCGGAAGAAGCCGCGGCGCTTGCTCGCGAGGAGGAAGATCGCCGCCGACGATTCTGCGCTTCTCTGTTGGAGCTTCACGATTCTCGTGGAGTGTAGGAAAGTTAGGTTTTATTAAATGAATTCTTTGGAGCCGTCCGATCCGAGCTTCATCCGATCCCGGTGGCCCATTTGAAGCTAGGGCTTGATGATATATTAATCGCTTAATTAGGTGCTCCATCCAACTATGAAATCAGTCTGATTTGCAATGGACGGATCTGATCCGTCTGAAGGTATAATCACGATCCAACGGTCCGGATGAACGGCCAAGACGTGTAGATCTTAATGTATGGGCCGGATCGCTCCAGATCCAGATGGATGGCTCAGAATCAATCACTTTCTTCGGACGGTCTATAATGCTCAGATATGAACCCTTGATTTGATTTGCCTTCTAATCTGGATGAAGGGCTCAGATTAAATCATTTTGAAATGTCCATTACGACCCCAGATGAAGCCATATTTGATCTAACTTGAGTCTAGTCCAGTGGCTCATCTCGATCTCCTACAAATAAAGATAACATTCGAAAATAAGTCAAAAATATAGGAGAATTTAAAAAAAGGTCCAAAATGAATCCAAACTCATAAAACATACAAATAATCAATAATAAATCACTCGAGAGGATAAAAACAGTGATATTAAGGACCAAAATAATACAACAAAATGGCAGTTATCAATTCCCCCACACTTATTTTTGCGCGTCCCGAGCAATAATGAAAATCAAGAAACACTAACACCCTAACTCATTCCCCTAACAATACCTAGATCAATAATTCAGAGACAGAAAAAATAAGTTACTTAGGATCACCAAATTCATCAGGATCTAGGGTATTCAAAAGATCCAACTCCTACAACAATCAACATGTATGATGATTTACAGTCAAATCAAATAGACTAAGCCTGATACAAAACCTCCCAAAATGGATATATGCACTGATGCTCACATAATAACATAGGAGTGGGGCGCCCTCAAAACAACATGCAATTTTGTACTACCATATGCTTGCTTATCATCTACTTCTCTACTGCTATCAATACATCTCATACATGAATCAAAAGGATTTATCAGGAATCAGAATGAGATCAAAAGTAGACAACAGATAAAGTATGCAAAGAGTAGTACAAGACAAAGGTACAAATGAATAGGAAACAAGAGAAGAATTGGAGAAATAAATCTGATGAGTTGCTCTGTGAAATACTCAGTAACCAGCAATATGGGAAGAGGCTAGGATAATTGGAAACTTTAGAATTGATTCAGGCTCAAATGGCTCTATCCAACACATTGCAATCTCATTTGCCTGCATTACAATTGCACAACTTTTTTTTTTTTTTTTTTTTTTTTACAAAAGAAACATCAATGGCGCCATTTTTTTTTTCTTTTTTTTTTTTTTGGTGTGCAGAAACTCAAGTACTAATCACAGACAAATATATCTCAGAACCAATGACCTCTGAAAACTATATCTTCCATATCATATTTCCAACAAAAAATAATATAACTCCTCCCCCACACTTAAAATTTTGTCCGTCTCGGACAATACAACCCATCAAACTATTCCTCCAGCATGGAAAGCAATAGATATGAAAAAGATAATCCACAAAGATACAAAGACAATGAATAGCAAATGAAGAGATATGACAAGACATGGAATAAGTAAGTATCACGTGGATTAGACAAGCAAACCAAGTCAGAAAAAGAGTCAAGAATGAAATCCTTCATCATATTCATGCAAGTAAATGTTACTGCAGTTTTGAAAAGACTCAAAGCAAGTTCTAGAGTAACAAGAATCACATGTGTTATCACACAAAAGTGGGTAGATGATAAAAATGGCTTGCAACCTCACTAGGTGAATAAACATCAAGCTTAGACTATCAATAAAAAGTTCACCATCATAACAAGTGACTGCATGCAAGTGAAGTCTCCTATCACACACAAAAATCCATAATTTGATGATCAAACTTAACTAATTTTTACCACCTCTGAAATGATACTAAGGCATGCATAGAGAATATTATTTGACTCAACAACAAACAAACAAACCTAGGTAAACAGGCAAACAAACACACCACCCATACAATTTATTCCGAACATGAAAGGAAGAAAATAAATGCAGTAAATAAAAGAACACACTCCCCTTTCATGTCGGAGAAGAAGCATCATCATGTCTGGCCCCACTGTATTCTCTATAATAGACTTGATCTCATTGCTTAACACTTCATGAGTCTGTTGCAAAAGTGAGACCCTTGATCGCTAATGATCGCCCTGGGAACTCCAAATCTGCAAAATATGTGAGACCTAACAAAATCCACAACAACTAGAGAATCATCAGTCCTGGTGGGGATGACCTCCACCCATTTAGAAACATAATCATATGCCAAAAGAATATATGGAAATCCAAAAGATACAGGACACGGACCCAAAATCAATACCCCAAATATCGAAAATCTCACAGAATAACAAAAGTTGTTGAGGCATTTCATTTCTACATCCTATGTTCCCTGTTCGTTGACATCGCTCACAAGACTTGTAGAATTCAGAGACATCATGAAATAAGGTGGGCCAATACAAATCAAACTCTAAAACTTTCCTTGGCAGTTCTTTGGGGTCCAAAATACCCCCCACAAGCCAGAGAATAACAAAAAGTAAATACATATGGAATGAACTCATAATCAAGTGCACATCATCTAATAATCTGATCATTACAAAATTTTCAATGATAAAGATCATCCCATACATAATACTTGGCATCACTTTTCAATTTCTGGACTTGTGCATGAGTAAAATGTGAAAGTATAACACGGCAACTAAATAAATAGCAAGATATGCATATCATGGTGTCTTACCCTACAGGTGAAAAAGTTGCTCATCTGGAAAAGAATCTGCTATGGGGGTGGGCTCGATCTCTATCGCAATCCTATCAAACTGAAATACCATCTCCTTCTGCAACAATTTGGTCAAGGGTAGGGCAATCTGACTGAAGTCTCTGATAAAATGTCTGTAGAAACCTGCATGACCTAGAAAAGCACAACTTCCATGTCGGGGTAAGATAAAGAATATATAGCATGAATTTTAGCAGGATCTACTTCAATATCATACACAGAGATAATATAATCCAAGATATCCCATACTCGACCATGAAATGACATTTCTTACAAACATCTGATGGAAGTGATCCTTGGGGCATCGCCTGAAGAGCGCTAGTCCCTACACAATCCATATCCCTGTCTACATAAAAAGAGGGCCCACAGATAGGTCCTAACAACAAATCATTATCAACAGAATCAATAAAATCATAACAAAATATAGAAGGTGCAGAGATATCCAAATGAAAAATAGACTAAGAAATAAAATTCATGCAGTCCAACTCATCAGCTATAACCACGCTAAGAATAGAATGATCCTCCATCGGGTACCTCATAGCGTCCAAAATACTGAACCAAACCACAGTATCTCCTACCTCCATAGAAAGAGTACAACTTCTCGTGAAACAAAACCTCGATACTTGGGAATCGCTTCCTAGCCTTTTCTTCAACAACCCCTTCCTAGGTCGGGCCTCCGAGGGAAGAGAAAATCACGCAAAATTAAAATAGATGATCACCTGAAGACCTAGTCATCCACACAAACAAATATAATGAGAAACAAATATAAATGATAAGAAAGACAATAATAACAAAAGAAAAAGAAAACAAACAAACAAACTACAGTTTAAAGACAAACGAACCCATTAGAGTTCCCCGGCAACGGCGCCAAAATTTGATAGAGCGGTGAATTAGTGTCGCAATACTGCTCCAAATTATTTACCGAACCCCCTAACTACACTAATGCAGTATAGGACTGACTCGGGTCATCTCCCAACGAACCTAATGGCTGGACGTTTGTTTTTAAACAGAAGTAAACACTGGGGGTTTTCACAATTTATCAAAACAATCAAAATGCAAAATCAAAAGCAAACATGGGAATTAAGCATGCAAGAAGTAAATCTAACTACCAAATAACAAGTAACAAACAACTATCCTAATGCGCAAAAGTAAGTGATCACGCACCGCACTGTCACTATACGTTTTTTTTTTGGTGTGCAGAAACTCAAGTACTAATCACAGACAAATATTTTCTAACTAATGCGCAAAAGTAAGTGATCACGCACCGCACTGTCACTATACGGTACAATGATCGAACAAATGTGAACAATTCAACCAAGCACCGCGACTTTGTCACTATATGCGTAGTCAAACAAATAAAAAACTAAACTAATGTATTAAAAGAAAGCACTAAGCACCGTGACCGCTACTATACGGCATGATGATCAAATAAATGTGAACAATTCAACCATGCACCGATCATTACTATACGATAAAGAGCTAAACATTCACTAAAAATGTAGTAAACGAAATGCAAGAAACGAATGCATTCAACTGGATGCATCACTTACTATACTGAAATCTAAAAATGAACTAATGAAATGAGCACTCCAACCAATGAAAATTACTATACGATGCGATTGACAATTTTAATTGATAGGGTTAGTATATAAAAATAAAGAAATTAAACTAAACTACAAATAACAAAACTAACAACTAAGCAATAATCAAACCTATAGAATTAACACAAGTAAAACAAACATAAAAACAAATATCCAATTAAATGGATCAATGCAAATATAAGTAATGAACGATGCAATAATAAGAACAACAATGCGGTGCAGCTCAACCACAACAGGGAGATACGATCAATGCATCGCCTCGAATCGATTCACGATGAAGGGAATCTTCACCGCGATGGTGATGGAACTGCCCGACGAGTGGATGACAATGTTGGAATGGCCTATCAGCCGGGATGGAGGGAATCGGGGCTTGGTCGAATCACGCCGCAACCGCGATTCAGATCGGCCGGAAGGCGGCCCGCCGGACGAAGAAGATCGCCGCGGAAATGGGAAAAAATGCCTCGCTGAGTTGTCGCCGCCGCCATGGAAGGACCTCTTCCGTCCGCCGGCGCCGGTAGTCTGCCCGCCCGGCAACGGACTGACGCCGCCACGAGGAAGAAGACGCTCATCCGTGAAGTTCTCGCGATCCGCTTCACGCGGCCACGGCCCAGGTAATCGGCACCGACGGCCGGAAGAAGCCGCCGCTGCTTGTCGCGAGGAGGAAGATCGCCGCCGACGCAAGGTCATTGGAGCTTCGCGATTCTCGGAGTGTAGGAAAGTTAGGTTTTATTAAATGAATTCGAGCCGTCCGATCCGAGCTTCATCCGATCCCACCGCCCATTTGAAGCTAGGGCTTGATGATATATTAATCGCTAATTAGGTCGCTTCCATCCAACTACAAATCACCGATTGAATGGACTGATCCGATCCGTCAAGGTATAATCACGATCCAACGGTCCGGATGAACGGCCAAGACGTGTAGATCTTAATGTATGGGCCGGATCGCTCCAGATCCAGATGGATGGCTCAGAATCAATCACTTTCTTCGGACGGTCTATAATGCTCAGATATGAACCCTTGATTTGATTTGCCTTCTAATCTGGATGAAGGGCTCAGATTAAATCATTTTGAAATGTCCATTACGACCCTAGATGAAGCCATATTTGATCTAACTTGAGTCTAGTCCAGTGGCTCATCTCGATCTCCTACAAATAAAGATAACATTCGCAAATAAGTCCAAAATATAGGAGAATTTACAAAAAGGTCCAAAATGAATCCAAACTCATAAAACATACAAATAATCAATAATAAATCACTCGAGAGGATAAAAACAGTGATATTAAGGACCAAAATAATACAACAAAATGGCAGTTATCAATGCCTACCATCTTCCTAGTGATAATTCACATATCACTCAAAAGAGGCAATCCTATACTCTCTCCCAATTTCCAAATTGGGTATCAAAAACCCATCAATTTTCCCAATTGATGATACTCTCCTAATAAATTCTCCTCTTCAAGGAGAAAAACACATCCATCATCCAAAGATGGATACCTCCCCCTAAAGGCTTGCTTCCCCTTGACCATTGCACCAACAATGTCCTTGGGAAGCCCCTAAGCCAATAGGAACTCTAAACCATCAAAATTAAGGTTTTAAGTTCAACATAGAACTTTCACTCACCCTAAATTTGATACTTTGACCAAACACAGCTCCTAATCCATATCCAATGGATTTTCACCCTTTATAATGCTTCCTAAAGCATATCCTAGGGTTAGGAGTGATTAGGAACCTTTTCCATAGCTAAACACGGGCTAAACAAACCTCATTGCCACCCATCGATCGATCAATGATCCACAGGCGTATCGACTGATAGCTGAAATTTCCAAATTTCAGCTATCAGAATTGAGATTTGGAAAAGCATAAGTAATTCTACGTAATTTGAAAAATTATAAAATTTGATACGTATATTACTTATAGTCATTACAATGGGTGAAAAATATTTGAAAATTATTTTACCCATAAAATAGTGAGTTTGATACAAAACTCAAAACCATTGAAATTTTTAATGTTTTGGTCTTATTTTGTATCAACTTCATCAATGGTGATTGCTATCAAAAGATAGACTTCACCAAGGTTTTCTAAATTGATTTTAAAATGATTTCAAAACCATGTCTTGGATCATATTCCTTGGGCTCTATGCACATGACTTGTACATAAGCTTTCCTAATGATCCACTAATTGAAATTAGATGAGTTTTAGTTTATCTAGATGCAAAAACTATGCACCTTGAAATTAACTCATATCCTAGCATCTCACATATATCTAGGGTGTATAAATATATATACATGTCAATTGGATGTGAGATATGAGTTTTGATTCATTTTATCTAGGGTTTCATGCATTTCCTAGGCAACCCTACTTGATTCCCTTATAAATGGGACTTCAAGTCATGTCATAGTCCTTAAATCAATTTCAACCAATTGTCTTAAATGCATGAATGATTATGGCATTAGAAATGATATAAATAAGCATATGCTCATAATCATGATGTCATGGCATAAGATGAAATCTAAAAACGCATGACATTTAAAACCTTAATCCTAAAACATGAACATGACATATAAAATGATTAAAAGTAAGCATGATGTCATGACATGTTATATGGCAAACAAAGCATGACATATAAAATATATAGGTATAATAATACCTAAATTTTAATATTAATTGCCATTTGTTGGGATTAATCATATTTTGCCATATTAACCTAATCTCCCTAGTGTGCCAAAAACCCAAAATGGCACACTAACCTCTAAACCTAAATTGTGCCAATTTAATTGATTTTTCTTAATTTCAAAAGTGCATTGGCACATCCTAAAATCTTTTAGGATATTGATTCAAATCTATTTCCAAGGTAACCATAACCTTGAAAATATCCTAAAGTGTCACCTTTACCATGGTTGAGTTAACTACCCATCCAATCAAGGTTGGCACACCCTAAACCCATCTTAGCGTGAATCAATCACGCTCTTAGAAACCCAAAACCGATTTAAGCTCCTAGGGTTAATTAGGTATTCCTTAGGGATAACCTCCCTAGATACCTTTCTAATGACCCTCCTAGGCTTGTTGGCCTTGGTCATTTGGGTCTTACGTAGGTTGACTCTAGGGGTAACTCCCCTTGCAACCTTCTTAGTGGCCACCCTAGGTTTCCTAGAAACCCTAGCCACTAGGCACAACCTTTGGTCAACCTTAGGGATGACTTCCCTATTGACCTTGGTCTTCCTAGACCTAGTTTGTGTTCCATAATCAAATGGAACACTATGGTAAGCCACCTTAGGCTTAGGTTTGTGACCCAAACCTTGCTTGCCCTTGGTTGACTTTTGTCTTTGAGCTCCTAGGTGTTGAATTTGAGTCCTAGACCTTTGACTTTGACTTTTGGAGCCTTGATTTTGACCACTAGACCCTTGCATTTGATTTGGCATAAATTTGAGGGTCTTTTCTAATTTCTCAAGCCTTGATCTCAAGGCTTGGTTCTCTAATTCTAGTTGCCCAATTTTAGAATTTTGATTAAGTTTTTGGGCATTACCATTTTCTTTAGGCATATGCCTAGTCCATTTAGGATTGAAACCTAGGTGCTCTTGCACCTTTCTAATTGTCTCCCTAGGTAAAATTGATCTTGAGTTATTTGACCTAGGTTTGTCCTTAGGTAAATTATTTTTAGGGACATTAGTCCCAAATTTCTCCCTATTATCTAAGTAGACATTCTTAGCTCCTAAGCAAAAATACTTGTTCCTATTAGCATTCTTTTCATAAATTGCAAGTGAATTGAAATCCCTAGCATGCTTTTGCTTGTAAATTGAAGAAGGAGCAAAATTAGAAGTTACCCTAGGGTTTGCCTTAGCTCCCCCTACATATGATGCTCCATTTTGAGTCTTCTTGTCCCCCTTCTTGCATTGACTCCGGAAATGTCCCGGTTGTCGGCACTTGAAGCAAATTACTTGTTCTTTGCTTTTTTGCGTTGAGGGACCGACATCCTTGACCTTTGTAGCCGGTGGAGCTTTCCTATTCTTCTTTGGGCACTTGCTTTTATAGTGCCTGGTTTCCCTACACTCAAAACATATTATATGCATTTTATTATTAACACATATGTTTGAGTTACCTAGGTTAATGGAGACCGGAATTGGACTTTGGGCTTCTTCATCTTGACCGGAAGTCGAAGCTTCTTCTTGATGTTCCGGTGTGGAAGTTATCTCCTCCCCCTCAATCCTTGAGGTGGATGCTTCTTCCACTTCCTCCACCTCCTTGGAGATTGATGGCCTCTCAACCTCCAATTCTTCACACTCTCCTCTTGCCCCGGATGTTGACTCTTCTTCAACTTCCGAATCCTCACTTGCTTGTAAGGAGGAGCTTGCTTCTTCGGCCTCTTCCGATTGAACCGATGAGCATTCTACATCTTCTTCTTCTTCTTGGACCAGTTGAGGGTTTTCATGGAGCTTGGCCAAATTGCTCCATAGCTCCTTGGTATCCACATAGTCACCTAGACTACACAAGATGAATTAGGAATTAAATCAAAGATGAATTTGATTACCTTCTTATTTTTCTCGAATTGTTGGAGTTGCTCCTCACTCCACTTCTTCTTCTTGAGAAACCCTCCCTTTGGTCCCTTAGGATATTCAAATCCTTCCATCAACGCAGACCACTCCTCAAGGTCTCTCATCATCAAAAAATTTTCAATTCTCGCCTTCCAAGAATTGAAACCTTCTCGTCCATAGAAGGAATAGGGAATTGGGGTGTTGATGTCCCATCCCAATGGTTCTTCCATCCTCACCCTCTAGCCTCTTTGTCTTAGCTCCCGGCGGTTAGTCCGTAGAAGAGCCCCGGGCTCTGATACCACTTGTTGGAGATTTTTTGGGATTTTCCGAGCCGCAAAAACCGCTTTTTGCGTTGCGGAAACCTCGGAAGCCCCGGCCACGGATCCGTGCGAAGTATAAAATTATAATTACATGTATGTGCTTACAGAAATCCTAGATCTACCTTAGATCTAAGAGGTTAGAACGTTACCCTCGTAGTGACGCCCTTCGCTTATCCCGCTCGTCCAAAAGTTCGCCGGAACTCGAGAGTGTCAAGTGCACACTCCTCTATGGTATCCACACAAGCAATAGGTGGAGAAAACTCAACCTTGAGTGTGCTAGCACTCCTTGGTTGGTTCGGCCAAAGAGAGGGATGGGAGAGGGAGAGCTTGAGAGAAAAAGTTCCAAGGAAGAAGATGAAGTTATTGGAATAACTCACCAAATGAATTCACCACCCATAACCCCTAAGTGGCCGGCCACTTCATGGAGGGGGGGTTACATGCATGCATGTAACTCCCATGACCCTTGGTCTCCCTCATGATGTGGCACCAATTGACCAAGTCAATGATGATGTGGAGCACCATCATTGGCCGGCCATGCCTAGTCATCATCATGACATGGCATTTGGTCAAGTCAAACTTGACCTTTCATCTTCCCTCTCAAGTCAAGTCAAACTTGACCTCTAATCTCCCATGGTTGATCAAATCTAACCACTTGACTCAAGTCAATTTAATTTAATGAATCTCTATTCATTAATTTAAATTGATTTGATGAATCAAATCTCAATTAGACTCATTCAACACTTGAATCAACTTGAGTCTAACTCAATTAGTCTAATTTGGATTACTCTTAATCCAATTTGGTTCATCCCATGAATCTAATCCTCATGGTTCATCATATGAACCTAATCTCCATCTAATTGCTCTTATGTGTGTGTGACCCTATAGGTTCTTGTAACGTTGGCAATGTCCCTAAACCGATTTAGGAACATAAGCAATGAGCGGTATCTAGCAACACATCATTGCTACCCAAGTTACAAGAATGTTGAGCTCCAACATCACCTTTGTGACTACTAATTGTGACTCTCACAATATGTGACAATGTCCCTCTATCCTTGACATCTAGATTGACCAATCGAGGCATAGACCGTGTCATCCTCGGTACAATCTAAATCTTGAACTCCAAGTAGACTCACTCTAATCAAATGAGCTCAATATCTCATATTGACTCATTTGGGCATGGCCATGCACGCCGTGGTCTCACTCTATCAAGAATATCGATGTCACCCGTCATATAGGAGGGATAGATCCCATCTACATCACTCACATCCCTCCGCATAATTTGTTACATACCCGATGTCGCCTTTATAGTCCACCCATTTACGGGTGGACGTTTGAAAGCCAAAGTATGCAACTCCTTATGTAGGGAACCATGGTGACTTGGTCTAAGGACTAATAGTCATACTAATAGCCACATGAGAAAGTATATGACACTCATATAATGATCCATGATACTTTCTCATGGCGGGTCATTCAGTATACATTCTCTAATGCATACCCATGTGTCAACTTGATATCTCATATCCATGACTTGTGAGATCAAGTCATCTTGTTGACCTACATGCTAGTCTCTATGCATTAACATTGTCCCTGAATGTTAATACTCGACTAGGAATGATTAAGAGTAGTGTTCTCTATATCATCTCATTATCGATTCAACCAATCGATTGATATAGATAAGAACCTACTACTCAAGGACATTATTATATTTAGTTATTTGGCACCAATACAAGTAAATATAATAACCATGCCTTAATAAATAGGAATATGATACGATAAAGTCCATACAACAATCATCACATGATTGGCTCTACGGATTTCACTAACAATCTCCCACTAGCACTAGTGTCAATCATCGTAGTATCAAATACCCAATGACCTAGTGTGACCATCATGCTTTTTCTGTGCCAAAGCCTTGGTCGAGGATCTGCGATGTTAGCCTCTGTGGGTACTCTTGCAAATCTTCACATCTCCTCTATCGATAATCTCTCGAATAAGATGGAAGCATCGATTATTCGGCCTCTGTTGTAGAATCAGCAACTGTGTTCTGCTTGGAACTATTCCAGCTCACAGCGCCACCATTCAAGCAAAACCACGAACCACATTGCGATCTATAATCATCACAGTCGGGTTTGGAAGCTTGCATCATTGTAACCCTTCTGACTAGCTCCTCATCGCCTCCAAATATCAAGAAATATTCTTTAGTCCTTCTCAAGTACTTAAGAATATTGCTTGGCCTATCCAAAGGACGCCACCGATCTCGATCGTATCTACTCCATGCTCAAAGCATACGAGACATCGTGACAAGTACACAAAGATGACGCATATGATAGATCCTATAGCAGATGCGTAAGGGATCTTATCCATGCGTCTCTCCTCTCTAGAAGAGGGACTTTGAGTCTTCGAAAGACTCACACCATGTGACATCCAAGTCCTTTCTTGGAATTCCGCATGGCAAACCAAGTAATACTGCGTCAATGATGTACTGACTTAGGCCAAGCAATCTCTTAGATCTATCTCTATAGATCTTTATGCCTAGAATACGTGTCGCTTCACCTAAGTCCTTCATTGAGAAGCACGCCTCACCAAGTCTTCACTGCATCAGAGTAAGGGATGTCATTCCCAATGAGTAGTATGTCATCCATATATACAATACAAGGAACACAACTGTTCCCATTAACCCTCTTGTAGACACAGGTGGTTCATCTTCATTCTTGATGAAACCAACTGCTTGATCACATCATCGAATCAAGATTCCAGCCCGAGAAGCTTGCTTTAGCCCATAAATGGACCTTTGCAGCTTGATACCTTCCCAAGATGTCGTGGATCTACAAACCTCGTGTGTCATGTACACATCCTCGAGTAAGTTTCCATTCGAAATGCGTTTTGACATCCATCCGCCAGATCTCATAATCGTGGTACGCAATAGCAAGCAAGATCCGAATGGACTTAAACATCGCCATCGAGAAAAAGGTTTCATCATAGTCAATACCATGAATTTGCTTGAAACCTTTAGCCACCAATCGCCCTTATAGGTATGCAAGTCCATCCATGCCCTTTTCTCCTAAAGGCCCACTTACACCCAATGGGTTTGACTTTCTTCGTGGATCAACCAAAGTCCATACTTGGTTAGTGTACATGGATTCCATCTCGATCTCATGGCATCTAGCCATTTCTCGTAACTGGCTCATCATAGCTTCGATAGGAGGTAGGCTCATTCTCAATGAGCATAACGTCATCATGGTCGACAAGAGAAATGAGTATCTCTCAGCCGATGACGACTATCGACCGAAGAGGTAGGTCTACTTGAATGTGTGATTGCTCCACAACTCTTGTGCAACAACCTCATCACCCACAACACTTTGTGGTTCCTGTTCAACCTCCATCAAGGCCTCAGTGCTATGGTCCTTATCTTGAATTTCTTCAAGATCGAAGGTACTCCCACTAGTTTTTCTAGAAACAAAATCCCTTTCTAGAAAAACCCCAGTCTTTGCCACAAACACTTTGTACTGACTGGGAATGTAGAAGTAATATCCCTTTGTATCCTTGGGATATCCAACAAAATAGCACATATCGGATTTGGGTCCCAGTTTGTCTGAGACTTGACGTCGAACGTAAGCCTCACAACCCCAAATCCTCATAAAAGACATCTTGGGATTTTTCCCTGTCCATATCATATATGGTGTCTTTACCACAGCCTTGGATGGTACACGGTTAAGGGTAAAGGCTGCTGTGTCCAGAGCATATCCCCAAAAGGATATAGGAAGATCTGTGTGACTCATCATAGATCGTACCATATCCAATAGGGTACGATTCATCCTTTCGGATACACCATTCCACTATGGTGTTCCAGGAGGAGTGAGTTGGGATAGAATCCCACACTCAGCTAGATAGTCACGAAACTCATGGCTAAGGTATTCACCACCTCGATCTGATCGAAGTATCTTAATACTCTTGCCAAGCTGGTTTTGTACTTCATTCTTGAATTCTTTGAACTTTTCAAAGGATTCAGATTTATGTGTCATAAGATACACATAACCATATCTACTGAAGTCATCAGTAAATGTAATGAAGTACCTGTAACCACCTCTAGCAGCAACATTGAAAGGACCACATACATCACTATGTATAAGTCCTAACAAATCTGTTGCTCTTTCGCTATATCCACTAAAGGGAGTCTTGGTCATCTTGCCTAAAAGGCAAGACTCGCATGTCTCATATGATTCAAAATCAAATGAGTCTAGCAGCCCATCCTTATGGAGCTGAGATAAGTTTACTCATTTATGTGACCTAAGCGACAATGCCAGAGATAGGTTTGGTTCAACTCATTTGACTTGAACCTCTTGGTACTTATGTTATAGATAGGGCTCTCTAAGTCTAGAAAGTAGAGTCCATTCATTAGAGGTGCACTACAATAGAACATATCATTTAAATAAACTGAACAACATTTGTTCTTTATTATAAATGAAAAACCTTTCTTGTCCAAACAAGAAACTTTAATTATGTTCTTAGTTAAGTCAGACACATAACATCATTCACCTAATTCTAGTACAAGCCCAGAGGGCAGAGATAGATCATAAGTTCCTACAAAGAATAACAAAGAACCCTTGCTCCATTGCCTACCAGAGGTCCACCTCGCCTTTGTCAATGCCCCGCTATTTCTCACGACATTGGTACAAATGTGAGATGCACATCCGGTATCTAATACCCATGATGAAGAAATAGATAGATTGACTTCTATAACATTTATACCTGAAGTAGAAGTCTCACTTCTCTTCTTCTTAAGATCTTCCAGGTATGCCTTAGAGACTTCATATCTCTCATGCCTAGCTTGTCTTTGATACAGTTGACGAAGATGTCCAACCATATCATAAGCATTCATGAACTCGTGTTGCTTCTGAAGCTCAGAGTTCATGGTTGCGAGCAATAGACATGATACATCTAATGCTTCGTTCCGGCTACACTCAAGCAATACGTAACTGAACGAAGTATACTGGGTGGCAGGAGGTGCCTCCGGAATGGGCTGCTCCAGGACGTACAGCTTCCTTTCTTGGGTGAGAACAATTCTCAAGTTCCTGTACCAGTCCAGGAAATTTGCTCCATTGAGCTTGTCCTTCTCAAGGACGGATCGCAGAGAGAGAGTATTCGTGGTTGTCGACATAGTTATCTACAACATACAATGCAGAGAATTAATATCATATTCTTTTTATCATTTAATTAGGCCTTTAATCAAATGATGCTCCCACTAAATTATAGGAATTTTGTAGAATCGAGTTATGGATGTGGTCAAACCACTTTTACTAGATTCATACAAACTAGCTATAATTCTTGCGGGACAAGATCCACATCATACTAAGCCTTGAGTTAGCTTTGGCTAAATCGCCCAAGACTTAGTACGATCGGTGGGTAACACATTACCGATTACATCTCTATGCAACTCTTGTTTATAGGATTAAGACCCACATTTACAAAAGACCTTGAGTTAGCTTTGGCTAAATCGCCCAAGATTTAGTGTAAATGCGATCTTAACCTATCTTTCCAACGATTGGAATATGCCTATAGTTCTACTCGATCCAATTAAGTTAACTAGTTTTGTTCAATCTAATTGAGCTTACTCTAACCCGAGTCGTGATAGGCGGGACCAAGATTGTCCCTCCGCACCCTACCAAGATAATATGCGTTGCTCTGCTTTGGCAGATTCAACAACAACAAATGATCGAGGTAGTGATGGGTATCAAGGCTCGGTAGGCATTTTCGAGTTGATTCGATTATGATCTAATCTAATCGTAATGTGTATCTTATACGCATTTAGGCCTTTATTATCCTATATTAGCATGCATCATATACATACATTCATTATTCTAGCATGCATCATATACATACAAGAAAATTATCCTAGCATGCATCATATACATACAAGCACTATTCTACTAGCATGCATCACATACATACAAGCAAAATCAATTAAATATACATATATATATATCAACATATATATATATCATTAAATGTGATATAGTCATGGCCCTACTACGATCTTCTCAAGCCAATGAGAAGATCGGACGGTCAACCTAAGGCTAGCGGCTTCTCCAAGCGCTTCCTTTGACCGCCATGTGTCGTCGTCACCCTTCTCGTAATCTCGTCTTCGAGTGGACTTTCCACCGCTCCATTTTGTATATTACAAATATGAAACTCGAGTTACATTCGAGTCTAAAACCTAATTACAACTAGAATTTCAAAATAAGAGGTACGACGCGCAGGTCGCATATACTATATAACACGCACAACCACAAAACGGCACGCAGGCCGTATTATGAATTACAACACACTTATTCAATCAAATTGGGGTCATTGGGCCATGACAATCACAGAATTATACATAATTCTAAATTATGTATTTTTACAGAAATTTCTATAATTTTTCCTAATTTATTTCGAATTTATGAGTCAACTCTCCGTAACGGTCCCGCTAAGCGGTTTCCGGGCGCGATCGCGGGACATGGCCCCTTTCGGGGATAGGGGCAGCGCCCCTACTCACAAAATAAACTTCGCGAGTGTCCCTACAATGATCTTACAGCGACTTAAGTCGCTGTCCCAAAAACCTAAAGCGAGAACTCGCCGATTCGGAGAGTTTTTCTCGACGGTTGAAGCCTACGAGTGTCCCAACACTCGTTGCTTCGACTCTACGAGAAAAATACCCAAAAATTCTATAAAATAAGAAAATTTACAGAAACATATAAATCTATAATTTTTATATCTAATATAAAAACTACAAAGACAAAACACATACATGCTTCGCACGTGGCTCTGATACCACTGTTGGGATTTTCCGAGCCGCAAAAACCGCTTTTTGCGTTGCGGAAACCTCGGAAGCCCCGGCCACGGATCTGTGCGAAGTATAAAATTATAATTACATGTATGTGCTTATAGAAATCCTAGATCTACCTTAGATCTAAGAGGTTAGAACGTTACCCTCGTAGTGACGCCCTTCGCTTATCCCGCTCGTCCAAAAGTTCGCCGGAACTCGAGAGTGTCAAGTGCACACTCCTCTATGGTATCCACACAAGCAATAGGTGGAGAAAACTCAACCTTGAGTGTGCTAGCACTCCTTGGTTGGTTCGGCCAAAGAGAGGGATGGGAGAGGGAGAGCTTGAGAGAAAAAGTTCCAAGGAAGAAGATGAAGTTATTGGAATAACTCACCAAATGAATTCACCACCCATAACCCCTAAGTGGCCGGCCACTTCATGGAGGGGGGGTTACATGCATGCATGTAACTCCCATGACCCTTGGTCTCCCTCATGATGTGGCACCAATTGACCAAGTCAATGATGATGTGGAGCACCATCATTGGCCGGCCATGCCTAGTCATCATCATGACATGGCATTTGGTCAAGTCAAACTTGACCTTTCATCTTCCCTCTCAAGTCAAGTCAAACTTGACCTCTAATCTCCCATGGTTGATTAAATCTAACCACTTGACTCAAGTCAATTTAATTTAATGAATCTCTATTCATTAATTTAAATTGATTTGATGAATCAAATCTCAATTAGACTCATTCAACACTTGAATCAACTTGAGTCTAACTCAATTAGTCTAATTTGGATTACTCTTAATCCAATTTGGTTCATCCCATGAATCTAATCCTCATGGTTCATCATATGAACCTAATCTCCATCTAATTGCTCTTATGTGTGTGACCCTATAGGTTCTTGTAACGTTGGCAATGTCCCTAAACCGATTTAGGAACATAAGCAATGAGCGGTATCTAGCAACACATCATTGCTACCCAAGTTACAAGAATGTTGAGCTCCAACATCACCTTTGTGACTACTAATTGTGACTCTCACAATATGTGACAATGTCCTCTATCCTTGACATCTAGATTGACCAATCGAGGCATAGACCGTGTCATCCTCGGTACAATCTAAATCTTGAACTCCAAGTAGACTCACTCTAATCAAATGAGCTCAATATCTCATATTGACTCATTTGGGCATGGCCATGCACTTCGTGGTCTCACTCTATCAAGAATATCGAAGTCACCCCGTGGCCATATAGGAGGGATAGATCCCATCTACATCACTCACATCCCTCCGCATAATTTGTTACATACCCGATGAATCGCCTTTATAGTCCACCCATTTACGGGTGACGTTTGACGAAGCCAAAGTATGCAACTCCTTATGTAGGGAACCATGGTGACTTCAGGTCTAAGGACTAATAGTCATACTAATAGCCACATGAGAAAGTATATGACACTCATATAACGATCCATGATACTTTCTCATGGCGGGTCATTCAGTATACATTCTCTAATGCATACCCATGTGTCAACTTGATATCTCATATCCATGACTTGTGAGATCAAGTCATCTTGTTGACCTACATGCTAGTCTCTATGCATTAACATTGTCCCTGAATGTTAATACTCGACTAGGAATGATTAAGAGTAGTGTTCTCTATATCATCTCATTATCGATTCAACCAATCGATTGATATAGATAAGAACCTACTACTCAAGGACATTATTATATTTAGTTATTTGGCACAAATACAAGTAAATATAATAACCATGCCTTGATAAATAGGAATATGATACAATAAAGTCAATACAACAATCATCACATGATTGGCTCTAGGGCTTTCACTAACAGATTTGACGCCGCTAGAGGGGGGGGGGGGGTGAATAGCGTTTGACCGTACATAGATGGAATTCGTTCGCGATCGTCTCTACAAAACTCGTTATGCGCAGTGGAATAGAAATAATAAAAGCAATAACGAAAAGATACAATCACGAACACAAGGATATAACGTGGTTCGGAACCGAACGGTTCCTACTCCACGGATTGAGCTCTAACGAGCTCTAGCGACGCCAATGCAATCACTAATCAATAAACTCCTCGACAACAAGTCGGAGGCGGAGAAACCTCGTACAAACATTTACAACAATAAACGAAAGAAATACAAGCAAATACAAGTGAAAATGTAAAGAACACTTTACAAACTAGGGTTTTGAGCGCTTGCTTGTCGGTTGCTTGGATGAGCTTGAAGGACCCTGAAATGCACCTGCAAATCGCCTTCAAATCACCTCACCAAATCCCCCAAAGAACTGATGATGAAATCCTCCACGAGCTCCCCTTTTTATCTTGCGTCGGGCTAGATTTCCGCCTATCAGTCGACTGCCATAAGTCCCGATCGATGCCATTTGTCGTGGAGACAACGACTAATCCACGTCGGACAAGTTCCAACGGACTCTTGGCGATCGCCAACATTGGTAGTCGATTGCCCGAGCCGATCGACCCGGCCACGGAGCATTCTGCTCGATATTGATCGCAATGATCGTGCGATACGCCGATCGACACCGTCGATACCGGCCGACACATCGACACCGATCGCTTCCAATGAGCAATGATCGCTAGAGCATTTCCAACTCTAAACTGGCAGTCGAACTCAAGTCGACTCATGACAGTCGAACTGACCATAATGTCAGTCGATTGCCAACCTCAAAAATGAGGTTTTAACCCAAGTATGGTGCCCCCATACTTGCTAGACCACCCTTAGCCTAGACCTAAGCCTTCTAGCCACCTCCATCAGCCTCACGCTTCTCGGATCCCTCCAAGTCATCCATGACTTGTTCATCCATCGCGCTAGCCTCTAGGTGCTTCCGTCGGCTATGTCATGCTAACGGTGTCTACACCGCCAAGGCACATTGGACTTACGCCGCCAAGACTCCGCTTGGACTTTACATCGCCAACCATTGGACTTATGCTTCCAAGACTCCCGCTTGGACTTTACGCAGCCAATATCAAACCCCTTAGACTTCTCATGCCAAGACTCAAGCTTGGACTTTCTCTTGCCAACCCATGTTGGACTTTTACATTGCCAAGACCCATGCTTGGACTTTTCCCTTGCCAACCCATGTTGGACTTCTCAAATGCCAAGACCATGCTTGGACTTTCTCTTGCCAACCCATGTTGGACTTTTACATTGCCAAGACCCATGCTTGGACTTTTACATTGCCAAGACCCATGCTTGGACTTTTTCATGCCAAGTACTCAAGACTTGGACTTTACCAAATGCCAAGTGTTCCACTTGGACTTTCCATGCCAAGTACACAAGACTTGGACTTTCCCATGACAATTACATTGTCATATGTTTTTGTCAAAACATCAAAACATCACTTAAGTCAAACTCGAGTCCTGGTCAATCGTGACCTGGGCCGATTGCACCAACATTCACCCCCTCTAGCCGGCCACCAACGTTCCAACAAGTGATATCAGAGCGCGAAGGTTGTCGTGGACTAATCGCCAACACAAGCACGATAAGATGGCTGACATAAACATCCATCCACCAAAATTCGATGGAGACTTTTCTTGGTGGAAGAAAAGGATGGAGGTATACTTCGAAACTGATTTCGATTTAATGCTAATTATTGAAAATGGTTTTGAAGTGCCTAGGGGTGAAGACAACATGCCAATAGAAAAGACAAAATGGAACAAGGACCAAATTAAGAATTTCAAGACAAATCTCAAGGTAATCAAATTGCTAAGTTATTTGATTCCTAACCATATTTGGTCTAGATTAGGTAATTAGAAGGATGCAAAGGAGTTGTGGCATAAGGTGTTAAAATTCGACAAAATTCCCGAACCGGCACAAGTAGAGAAGGATGCCGAGGGAGAATTGCCATCAACCTTCGACGATGTGGATGACTTGGTGGAGACCTCCACCTCTAGCATTGAGGGGGAGGAGAGGACTTCCATCCCAGAACAAGATCAAGAAGAAGCTTCTACCTCCGGAAGAAGTGATCAAGAGGCTTCCACCACCTCCCTAGGTAACTCATGCATTATAATTAAAGATAAAAAACACATAATATGCTTTGAGTGTAGGAAAATCGGGCATTCCAAGAGAAAATGCCTAAAATTGGCTAAGGAGAAGGTACCAGCATCAAAAGTCAACTAAAAGTCAAAGGATGCCGGAGTCCTCGATAGAAAGAGCAAAGAGCACATTGTGTGCTTCAAATGCAACCAAAGAGGACATTACCGAAGCCAATGCCCTAGGGGGAGGAAGAAAGGGCAAGAAGGGGCATCTCATGTAGGGGGAGCTTACAAAGCTAACCCTAAGGTAAATTTAATTAATGCACCTTCAATTTCTAGAACTAAGAAGCATGCTAAAACTTATTTTAGTTCACTTGCTATTATTAATGAAAAACATGCTAGTCGAAATAAATATTTTTGTTTAGGTGCTAAGCTTGTTAGTTTACCTAAGGATAAACCTAGGAACAACAATTCTAGACCCATTTTACCTAGAGAGTCCATTAGGAAAGTTGAAAACCATCTAGACATTAACTCCAAGAAATCTAGGCATATGCCTAAGAAGAAAAATAATTCCCAAAAATCTAATGATAGATCAAAATTGGGAAGATTAGAGGTGGAAAACCAAGCCTTGAGTTTAAGGCTTGAGAAACTTGAGAACACCCTAGAAAGAATCACAAATTCAATTAAAGGGTCAAATGTTCAAAATTTAAGTCCTAGGAAACAAGAAATATCCAAGGGCAAGAAAGGTTTGGGTCACAAACCTAAGTCCTACCATAATGTTCCATTCAATTATGGAACTATCTCTAGGTCTAGGAAAACCAAGGTTAGTAGGGAAGTCATCCCTAAGACTAGCCATGGTGTGTGCTTAGTGGCTAAGGACTTAAGAAAAACCAAGAAAGCTACTAAGAAGGTCAAAGGGGGAGTTACCCCTAGGTTTGACTTAGGAAAGACCCAAATGACTAAGGTGTCAAAACCAAAAAGGGTCATTAGGAAGATATCTAGGGAAGTTATTCCTAGTGAATACCTTGTTAACCCAAGGAGCTCTAATAGGTTTTGGGTTCTTAGGAGCGTGATCGATTCACGCTAGATGAGTTAGAGTGTGTCAACCCTAAGTGGATGGGTAGTTAACCTAGCCATGGTAGAGTTGACACATTAGGATGTGCCAATGTGGTTTGAGAAGATGAAAAATGATTAAATTGGCACAATTAGGTCTTAAGAGTAATGGTGTGCCATTTTGGGTTTTTGGCACACTAGGGGGATAAATGGCATTAAGGCAAAATGAATTTAATTTTAAGAAATGACAATTTGAATTTAACACTTAGGTATTTTATACCTTAGTATTTTATAATTACCATGCTTTGTTTGCCTTGCCATGACATGACATCATATTTACATTTTATCATATAAAATGTAATGATCATATTTAGGGTTATGTTTGTATGTCATGTATGCTTAGATTTCAATCACATATCATGACATCATGATTTTGGCACATGCTCTTATCTTTGTATCAATTATGCCATAATCATCATTCATACATAAATAAAATGGATTTAAGGACTAAGACATGATTTAAAGTCCCATGCATAAGAGAGTCAAATAGTGTTGCCTAGAGATATGCATGAAACCCTAAATAACAAAGATTTTACATCTCACTAATACTTGACTTGTATGTGTCTTACACATTTAGATACAAGTGAGATGTTTAGTAAAAAGAAATTAAAGAATTTAAAAACATTTCAAAAATATTTTGAAAAACCTTGGTGAAGTTTATCTTTTGATAGCAATCACCATTGAATGAGGTGATACAAAGAGGGCTCAATATTGAAGCTTTTCTTAATTTTTGAACTTTGTATCAATCTCACTATTTTGTGGGTAAAATAATTTTCCAATATTTTTCACCCATAATGATTTTAATAAGTAATATACATATGAATTTTCATGATTTTTCACCTTATGTATATTTACTTATGAATTTCAGAAATTTATTTTTGAAAAATTGAAAACTGCATTTTGAAGTTATCAGTCGACTGCCATGGATGGCAGTCGACTGATGTGGGAAGGAGTCGACTGATATCTAAGAGAGTCGATTGATAATGTTGATTTCGGGTAAACCATGGTTGTTAGGCCCATGTTCAGCTATGTTTTGGTCCCCTAACAACTCCTAACCCTAGGGCATGCTTTGGAGAGCATTAGAAAGGGTGGAAATTCATTGGATATGGATTAGGAGAAGTATTTAGGGTGAGTATCAATTTTAAGGCGTGTGAGAGTTTATTGTTGAACTTTGCCTTAATTTTGATTGTTTAGCATTCCTATTGGCTTAGGGACTCTCTAAGGACATTGTTGGTGCAATTGTCAAGGGTGAGCAAGCCTTTAGGGGGAGGTATCCATCATGGGAAGATGGATGTGTATTTTTCCTCATGGGAGGAAAATTGGGAGATGACCTCTCTTAAGTGATATGAGACTTATCACTAGAAAGATTGTAGGCATGTGTTCCTCCAAGGGAGAGATTGTAAGATCTTATTGGGATATGAGACATTCATACCCTTGGGGAGGACCTTTTTGTTGTATGTCAAAAAGGGGGAGAAGTTACCAATTGGGATAGTTGGAATTCTCATTGGGATATGAGAATTGCCAATTGGGAATAATTGGTATACTTGAGTTTGAAGTTTTGTCAAACATCAAAAAGGGGAAGATTGTTGGTGCAATCGGCCCAGGACTCGAGTTTGACTCGAACTGTATTTTGATGTTAGACAAAATGTATGACATAGGATTGTCATGGGAAGTCCAACATGGGTTGGCCACGTAAATCCAAGTGTGTAGCCTTGGTGGTGAAAAGTCTAAGCATGGGGCTTGGTGTTGAGAAAATCCAAGCATAGGGCTTGGTGTTGGAAAGTCCAACATGGGTTGGCCATGTAAGTCCAAGTGTGTAGCCTTGACGGTGAAAGTCTAAGCATGGGGCTTGGCATGAAAAATCCAAGCATGAGGCTTGGTGTGGGAAGTCTTGAGGACTTGGCAAGTTCAATAGGCTCGGGGTCCTTGAGTCGGTGAAGGATGACATTGCGAAGCCGTGCGCTTGGTGCATCCGAGGGACCGTCGGATGGGGAGCGAATGGAGTGAGGCCCAAGGGAAGCATACTTCAAGGGCAAGAGACGTGAAGGATGACATTGTGAAGCCGTGCACTTGGTGCATCTGAGGGACGTAGGCCGAGGGAAGAGAGCTTCGGTGGGGGACTCTATGAGATGATGAGGTGGACTTGACCAAGTGGCTAAGACTGAGTGTCAGAGGCTCAAACGCAGTGTTTGAGGGTTTACCCGACGATCGGATGCTCAAAAAACTTGGTGTTTGAGGTTTTACCCGACATCAGTTGACTGGTATAGGTACCAGTCGACTGATCTAGGTAGATTTGGCTCGATCGGTGTTCGATCGAGGCCGAGCAATCGATCGCTGAGGGAGAGCCGATCATTGCAGTGCCATCGATCGGCCCGATGATGGATATCTCGGTGATCGGGTGAATCGGACAGAATGTTTTCCAGTCGAGTGATCACATCGAGCACTAGACTGATGGGTTTACCAGTCGACTGATGGGTAGGATCAGTCGACTGATTGTTATCCGTTGGGTTTTTGCCAACATGGATTCGACCATTATGAGACAACGTCTACAGGAGCAGTCAACTGGAGGCCATGAGCAGTCGACTGATCGGTGTGAAATCAACCCAAGATAAGCATAAAAGGAGGACCTTGGGGACGATTTCAACAAGAGTTTTTGGGGCAATTTTGGAGTGGAATTGCTGCTGCATTCCAGACCTTCAAGAGCAATCCAAAGCAAGCAACAAACAAGTGTTCAAAGCGAAGTTTGTAAAGTGTTCTTTACTTGTATTTCTTCTTGTATTTGTATTTGCTTGTATTACTTAGTGTAAGTGCTTTTACGAGGTTTCTCCACCTCCAACGTGTTGTCGAGAAGGAGTTTGAGTATTACCGTGTGCATCTCTAGAGCTCGTTGAGCTCGCCCTGTGGAGTAGGAACCCTAAGGTTCCGAACCACGTATATTGTTGTCTCTTGTGCACTTATGTGTATTTGTATATCTTGTTAGTATTATTATTGTTATTATGTTGCGTTAACAAGATTGTAGACGCAAGAACGATCAAATTCCACCGCACACGCGATTACGCCTATTCACCCCCCTGTAGCCGACCACCGACGTTCCAACAAGGTTCGTTCGATTTCTAGATCGATCGAAATCAGACCTTCCGATCCTAAGCGTCTATGCATATGAGGAACTGAGCCACAAAATTAGGAGTATTATCTAATACTTAATTAAAATAGAAAATAGCCTAAACTAAAACTAAATCAAATGCAGAAAATTTAACTAAAGGTTAATGCAATGTAATTACTAAAATAAATCTAAACTTACTCTAGATATTAAAAATGTAAAATTGAAGTAAATAAAAATAAACGAAAGAAATAAAAGTAAAGCAAGTAAATAAATCTACCTTAAGTCCAATCCAATTATCCGCTTCTTGATTCGATATCGAATCAATCAATACCCGGCAACAACGCTAAAAACTTGATGAATGCGAATGCGACCTCAAATCTCACGACGGAGACCATCGAGGACTCGAAGCGCACACAGCAAGTGCACAGATGTCGTCAAGTAATAAAAAGATTATCGATCCCACAGGGACTGAGATTCGAGTACAAATTTGGTAAGTGGAGGTTATTGTTCAGAATTCAGATCTTAGTGTTGGGATTGCGAGGGTTGACGACGTTCCCAACTCAATACAGTGTCACACGGAAGAAGAAAGAAACTAGTTGCGAACCTTTGGAAGGGATTCTAGGATTTTGGTTTTGTTTGTGTGTCATAGAACACGTTGTCAATTGGGTTTTATCTAGGTTTCTAGCTACGGTTTTGTGGAAAGGACATCATACACTCCCCCGATGAGCCTTCACATCTATCGGAAGCTATCTCTGCCATTACCAGGTCGACCCCTAGACTTAGGACGGGATAGTCGGTACGAGGATGCTGAATCGATCCCTGCGACGAGTCAAAAATGGGGCACGTTTCCTACTCTATTGCATCCTTCTACCCACAGTTACGGGAGATGAGGCCAATCCCTAGGTTCCTCCTTAATTCTCCTAAATCTTAGATACGAGGGTTGCCACCCCTCGTATCGACTAGCATAGTAGATAGAAAACCAAAACAATAGTTATAGCTCTAAACCAAATGCCAATTGTAAATATAAATTCAAGTACGAAAAGATATTTGAACCAACATGTTCAAAGTCAACACAAACTACTCCCTAGTCCTAGAATCGAAGAGTCTACTCCATAAATAAGAGTGGAGAAATACAAAGCACGATCATGTTCGTATAAACAATGGAAATTATGTAAAGAACAAAAATTACAATGCGATGTGACTCTTCTCTCCGGTGTTGAAGTGTAGAATTTGGATCTCCGGCGGCTTTCTTCCTCCCCATTGTGAGTTCCCGAAGCTTTTTAGGGCGTCGGAGTGCCATCCCGGCCATCCTGCCTCCCCCCTAGGGTTTGGGTGTAGCCTCCTTTATATAGACATCAACCTGGATCTCCCTAAAACATGGAAAATAACTGAATCACATCAAAATCGCACAGCGCCACACGACCATGTGTTTCCACATGGCCAGGTCGTGTGTGGCATCGTGGTGGCCAATTTCGACCCTTGGACACAGTCGTGTGTAGCCACATGCCCTGGCCATGTCCCCTTCTACGTCCAGCTGCAAAATGTCCTTCTTTAACTCTGAAAGTGCGTTGTTTTCCCCATGAAATGCTATCCTGCACACAAAAGTACAAAGAGAAGATCTCCGAACCAGAAAATAGGAAATTCATGCAAAACAAAGTAAAATATGCATGAAACAAACATAAAATGTAATGAGATGTGAGCGAAAACTACTCCTAAAACTTTATATGTTTTGTTCACATCAATTTCCTTAGAACACCTCTCAAATATAACAGACTCCCACTTGGCCTAAAGCCAATTGCCATGGTATCCAATACTATAGTCCTTGACGTGACTCTCAAACTTACTTTGTGATAGAGCCTTTGTCAAAGGATCCGCTAGGTTCCTTTCTGTGGGAATCTTCTTGATTTATATTTCTTTCCTATTGATGATTTCTCTGATTAGATGGTATCGCCGAAGCACATGTTTAGATCGTTGGTGAGACCTGGGTTACTTTACCTATGTGATAGCTCCAGTGTTGTTGTAGTAAACTGGTAATACTTCAACAATGGATGGACCCACCCCAAGTTCAGAGATGAACTTCTTGATCCAAACTGCCTCCTTTGATGCTTCAGAAGTTGCAATGTATTCTGCTTCCATGGTAGAATCAGTGACTGTGTCTTGTTTGAAACTTTTCTAACTCACTGCGCCACCATTTAGTGTGAATATGTACTAAGACTATGACTTGGAGTCTTCCTTGTCGGTCTGAAAGCTGACATCCGTATACCCGCATGTAACCATATCACCTTCACCATATACCAAGAACATATCCTTAGTTCTTCTCAAGTACTTAAGGATTACCTTGACAACCACCCAATGATCCATTCCTAGATCAGATTGGTATATGCTCGTGACACTCAGAGTATATGATACGTCGGGCCTTGTACATAACATAACATACATAATATATCCTATTGCAGAAGCATAAGGAATCTTATTCATGCAAATCCTCTCATCTTCTGTGCGGAGACACATAGACTTTGAAAGGTGAATCCCATTTTGCATGGGTATATAACCTTTCTTGAATTCAGACATGATAAATCCTTTAGCACTCTGTCTATATATGTAGACTGCGAAAGACCAAGCAACCTTTTTGATCTATCTTTATAGATATTAATTTCGAGGATGTAGGTCGCTTCTCCCATGTCTTTCTTGTTGGTGCAGTGGGCACCTAAGTCGAACCTATGTTTTGATTATAGAAAAGGATACAAAGTTAAGCTTATATTGTTATCTCACGAGCTAAATCAAGTGTGCAGAAAAGTCTCAATGCTGGAGCTGAAGGCTAGCGACACCCGGAGAAAGCCGCGGTGGTCGGGCGACACTCGAGTTACTTCGGAGGGAGCTGAAGGAATCGAGTGGAAGGCCGGAAGCAAAAGCGACAAGTAAGTATCAAGGTAAGCTCGTGTGTGCAAGCGTAAGTGAGGTCGTGTCCTTTGTACGGGGACGTCCTTAGGCGACGATCCAACCCAAGACTTCCCATGGAAGGTCTATGTTGAGATCGGACGGCAAGTGGCCGTCGAATTCACTTGTATTTTTGAGCTAAACTCCTTTTAGTCAAAAATCGTGGCTGCCATTCAACCGCCAGTTCAACCGGCGATTCAACCGCCAGATTCACCGGCGGCGCTCAACCGGCCAGTTCAACCGGTGGTCAAAAATCAGCCTCGAGGAGTCAAGCTTTATCACCATTTTTCAAGGAGTTTTGTGCCCATTTGTGATTGGTTGAAGACCCATTCGTTGAGGGGCTTAAAGGCTATAAAAGGAGGGCCAAACCTAGGGTTTTTCATCAATTCAAAAGCTTCCAAGTGCTTCCGATCGCCCGACTCCGACATCCCTACGACGAAGCGGCCGAGAGACGACTAAAGCTTCAACCTCCAATCCTTTGAAGTCGCTGTATAATCTTTAATTTTGTATAAGTTGTCTTTATTTTCAAGCTTTAAATCATATCAAGGAGAGGGAGTGTCCTCTACCTTGAATCTTTATTGAGTTTTTGTATTCGCTTAACTCCTATCTCTATCGAGAAGGAGTTCGCTTAATATTTGCCTCCGCATGTGGTCAAGGACCATTAGGGCCTTGGAGTAGTAGTAGGCTACGAACCAAGTAAAAACCCTCGTGTTTTTATTTATTTATTGCTTTACTTACACCAACGACATTACGAAAAGTTTTTCTTATCGCTATTCACCCCCCCCCCCTCGAGCGCTCAACTCGATCCAACCATTGGTATCAGAGCCGGGGGTTGCTAAGATTTGGTGAAACCACCAATCTAGCTTTTTTTTACAGATTTATTTTCTTTTAATTCTGTTTATTTCTATTTATTTTGTTTGTTAAATTCTCTCCCGCACTACTAATCCAAGAAGCGAGTCTTGGTACTTGTTTTTGAGTTTTTGTCTTTGCTCGCTTTTCGGTTCGCCTCTTTTTGTCTTTTTGTTTCAATGGCCCATCTCGAGGGTTTTAGCACCCGACCTCCGCTTTATAATGGAGATGACTTCCGCTATTGGAAGGGTCGGATGGAATGCTTTCAAAACCCAACTCGAGATGTGGATCATAATCCAAACGGGTTTCACACTTCCGACTAATGAAGTGGGTGACTGGATTATGATCAATGGACCGCTGTAACAAAACGACAAGTCGGCCGACGCCAAGGCAACACAAATCCTCCAATGCGGCCTATCCAAGGAGGAGTTAAATCGCGTCGGCCCCTTCATAAGCGCAAAGGATCTTTGGACTAAACTAATCGAGTTACACGAAGGATCGGATCAAGCCAAGGAACACGAATCCGCGACGCAACTCCACGCCCGTGTCCAGGACATCGTCAACAACTTACACGCAATCGGGCAAAAGGTCGAAAACCGCGACCTTATAAGGTATGTTCTAAACTCTTTTCCGAGGACTACCTTGTGGGCATCCATGGTCGATGCCTACAAGGTCTCCAAGGATCTTTCTAAAATTAGGTTAGATGAACTCTTTTCCGATTTCGAATTACATGAACAATCCAACTCTGAACCCGAGAGGGGTATAGCTTTATTTGCAGGATCAAAGAAGAAGAAAATCGCAAGCAAGCCACCACCAACCGAGGAGGAAGACGAGTCCAAGAAGAAGTTGACCCGAATTGACCGCACAACTAATGAACCTAGCTCAAGAATAGCCAAGGGACGAAAGCGAACCACGACTCGACCCCAACCAAGGTAAACCTAAAAGTTCTAATATTAGGTGTTATGAGTGTAACAGGTTTGGACATATCAAGTCCGAATACCCTAAGCTCAACCACCAAGGACCTAAGCACAAGAAGGCCCTCAACGCGACATGGGAAGAAGCGTCATCCAAGAAGACGAAGACCACGCCTTCATGGCGAAATCAATTGAGTCGGACACGAGACCGAACGAACTTGAGTCGAGGAGGATGATTCACTACGGCAACCTTCAAGTCAAGCCACTGATACGCATCCTGCTCAAAAGATACCCTTAAGGTGAGTCGACTTTATTTAATACTTTACATAATACGGTTAGGTTTTTGTCTAGGAAGTTAGCTAAGTCCGAGTCCAAGGTCGAGACTCGGTTGAGGAAGTTAAACTCCTCAAACACGAGGTCTCCTAACCTCTTCGACTAGTCGAGTTCAAGAGAAGGACTCAACTCGCTGAAAACTCGGGTTGAGAACTCACTCTTGAAAAGTCAAGTCGAAGATCTTAGGAATACGTTGGAAAGGTTTACTTTGGGATCCAAAGGACTTGACCTCCTACTTGGATCGCAAAGGGCCGTGTACAACAAGGCCGGACTAGGGTTTAGCTCAAACACGACCAATAAGTCGTATATGTCAATTGTAAGTAGACATAAAAAATGTGTCCAAGCATGGGTCCCTAAGACCACTTTGATTTCAACTCTAGGATCTAACTCGTACTGGGTTCCCAAGGACCAAATCCACTATGTGGATAGACCGAACCGATTCAACCGTCTAGGGGGAGCCAGTACAAAACATGTTTGTGCTTTAACTTAGAAATTGCATGCTTGTTTTTTTTTTTTTGTTGTTTTTTTAACTCACTTGGAATACACAAATAACCAACTAAAAAATCCTTCGAAAAGATTGAGCCTCGGGGAGCCTCTTTTCAAATAACCAACTAAAATCCTTCGAAAAGATTGAGCCTCGGGGAGCCTCTTTTCAAAAATAACTAGTTAGACTAGGAAATAGTCTTAGGTGAGTCAAGTCATCATTTTCTTGAACATGGCTTTGTCTAAGGAAGTGGTCGATGATCCGATAAAAGAAGGCCCCTGTGCCTCGCCACGACCTGGAAGCCATGATCTTGAAAAGGTAAACTTGACAAGCCTTGGGTTAAATCCAAATCTAACTTGAACCTAAATCCACTTAATCAAACTTAATTGAAAATCATCTCAACATAAAATTACTTGAACCTAAATCCACTTAATCAATTTAATTGAAAATCATCTCAACATAAAATCGCTTAAACCTAAATCCACTTAATAAATTTAATTGGGAGTCATCTCACAAAAAACACATAAGTATAACATGATTGATCATATAGACTGGTGAGATGACCTAGGTTTAACAACTTACAACCAATTTAAAATAAAAATCTAACATCCAATCCAACCACCTTGTGTGTAGGATCAATGGATGTTGATGCTGGTTGCTCCCACACATGACCGGGATCAACTCAAATTCACAAAGCTTCGATTCAAACGACAAGGATCGGTAGCCTTTGGGAATAACGGCAAGCTCAAAATCATCGGATCAGGTGATATAGAGCTTAACTCTAATTTTTTTATTAAAAATGTATTACTTGTAGAGAATTTTGAATATAACCTGCTTAGCTTAAGCCAATTGTGTGACAATAACTATAAGGTTGTATTTTTAGAAAATGAATGTGTAATTATAACAAATGAAACAAATGTAAACAATACTCAAAGGAACTAGGACAAATAACATTTATACAATGAACTTAATCAAATCCTCACCAAATGTCTTATGACACAGAAGAGGAATCATGGTTGTGGCACCGACGACTATCACTGCACCCAAGACTCGGCCCACAAGTTGAGTCGAGTGGCTTAGTCGAGGTTTACCCAACCTCAACAACTTGGTTAATAAAACTGTAATGCTTGTCAACAAGGAAAACAACCTAGGACACAACACAAGTTAACTAACTAAGAACGAACCTCAAGTGTACTTGAGCTCGTATGGATCTATTCGATTCACATGGAGCCAAGTCACTTAATAAAAGTCAATATTGCTTAGTCATAATTGATTTACTACTCCGTGTTTACTCGGGTTAGGTTCATCAAACATAAAAATGATACCCTAGATCAATTAATCAATCTATTCAAATTAATCGAGAATCAAAAAGACCTTAAGGTTAAAAGACTTAGAAGCGATCATGGTGGTGAATTCAAAATCAAAGGTTCACCGACTTCAGAACCTAAACGGATACCACCATGAATTCTCTTGCCCTAGGACCCTCAACAAAATGGCCTAGTGGAGCGGAAAACCGAACTCTACAAGAAGCCGCTAGGACCATGTTAAACGAATATAACCTACCCGATAGGTTTTGGTGAAGCGCGTTAGCACTACTTGCTATGTCCAAAATAGGATCCTTATGGTAAAGAGGCACCTTAAGACCTCGATGAGATTTATCACGATAAAATACCTAACATCAAGTACTTTAGGGTATTTGGGTGTAAGGTACATATCCTAAACACTAAGGATTACCTAGGGAAATTTACATACAAAACCACGACCGAATATTTCTAGGATACTCGACTACAAGCCGAGCTTATAGAGTATATAACCACGACACCCTTAGAGTCGAGGAGACTATCAATGTAGTATTTGATGAAGGACACGAACCTACAAAACCCCGACAACCCCAATTAGCGAGCCTACTCATACTAGACCTAACTCTGACCCTGAGATCGAGTCTAATCCACATCAACCAACTTCTCTTGTCGACCAAGTGACAAGTGATCCGAGTCAAACTAGTGTTCAACCAAGTCACCCCATTGATCAAGCATTAGGTGACACAAACCCAACCCAATCTAGGATTCAGACTAACCACCCTATCGATCAAGTGATAGGAGATCCTAATCTAGGAGTTCGAACTAGAGCATCCTATAGGAACCTTAGTCAAATTTCCTTAATTTCAAAGATAGAACCCAAATCAATTGAACAAGCTCTTCTTGATCCCGATTGGATTATTGCAATGCAAGAAGAGCTAGCTCAATTTACTAGGAATGAAGTGTGGGAATTAGTACCACCACCTAAAGACAAAACGACAATTGGAACAAGGTGGGTGTTTAGAAATAAGCTTGATGATAAAGGTGAAGTAGTTAGAAACAAGGCTAGGTTAGTCGCCAAAGGGTTCAGTCAAGTCAAAGGCCTAGATTACGACGAAACCTATGCCCCAGTAGCTAGACTCGAATCCATTCGAATGTTGCTAGCTTATGCCGCACATCGAGGATTTAAGCTATTTCAAATGGATGTTAAGTCGGCATTCCTAAATGGATACATTAAAGAAGAAGTTTATGTTAGCCAACCCCCCGGATTCGAAAATCTAGATAAACCCGACCATGTTCTAAAACTTAAGAAAGCTCTCTATGGACTTAAACAAGCTCCTCGAGCTTGGTACGAGAGACTTTCAATCCATCTCAAGTCAAAAGGGTTTAACCAAGGCTTAGTTGACCCAACTCTCTTCGTAAAAACCTTAGGTAAAGAAATATTCATAGCCCAAATTTACGTAGACGATATAATTTTTGGAACCTCTAACTCAGCCTTACTAAACGAGTTCGTTTCACTCATGGAAAGTGAGTTTGAAATGAACTTAGTAGGCGAGTTAAGTTTCTTTTTAGGTCTACAAATTAAACAAACTAAGGATGGTATATACCTATATCAACAAAAATACACTAAGGAGTTAATTAAAAGATTTGGAATGCAAGACGCTAAGATAATAAACACCCCAATGGCGATTAATGTTAACATAGGAGAAGACCTAGAAAGTAAGTTCATTGACTTAAAGTACTATAGGAGCGCGATAGGAAGTCTCCTATACTTAACTGCGAGTCGACCCGACATCCTATTCGCAGTAAGTATGTGCGCCAGGTTTCAAACCTGTGCTAAGGAGTCTCACCTAACCCTAGTTAAGCGTATCCTTAGATATCTTAAGGGTACACTTAACGTTGGTATTTGGTACCCTAGATCTACGGAGTTCGAACTAATCGGCTACTCCGATTCGGATTATGCCGGTAGTAAACTCGATAGAAAGAGCACGAGTGGTTGCTGTCAACTACTCGGCTCAAGTCTAGTGAGTTGGTGCAGTAGGAAGCAACATTGTGTTGCCTTATCTACCACCGAAGCCGAATACGTTGCGATGGGTGAGTGTGTAACTCAGCTTCTTTGGATGAAGCACACGAGACTTTAGGTTGGACTTCACCAAAACTAAAATTTTTGTAGACAACATAAGTTCGATACATCTAACTAAGAACCCTATATGCCATTCAAGAACAAAGCATATAGAGGTAAAACACCATTTCATTCGAGAACATGTAGCTCCCATACAACTCAATATGTTGACTCAAGTCTAACCTAGCGCATATATTTACTAAACTACTACCCGGTTTAATTTAGTCTCTTGAGACGAAAATTAGGCATGTGCGTAATAGAATAGGTTTTGCAAATTATATTACTACTATTTCTTACTTTTTCATGAAACTAGCATAGGTCATACCTTAGATATCATGCACCTATAGATTTAAGGAGCCAATACATCTCACAACACATAGGACTAATGTGTTTGTGTACTTAGCCACGTAGATGGGCGTGAGATGTTAGGACCTTACTCCTGGTTCCAGATGTAGAGCTAGTGCATCGCTATGAACCACGGAGTATAATCATACATACTAACCGACTCACTCAGATCTGTTGATCCTTCATATCAATCAAGCCAAATATGAGTCTAACATTTCATAGATGAGCTTATTTTCAATATACTATTTTTTAATAAAAAAATGTGGAACATGCTTGGACTTTAAATTTAGCAATTATTTTGATTTCCACACACCCCTTACTCTTTTCGATATACGGCAAAAGGGGGAGAAAAAGGCCAAAGTTAAGGGGTCAAATTTTTTTTCAAATTTGAGAAAATTCTCTTAACTTAACTCTTACTTCATGTTTAAACCAAAAGTTAACTTTAGGTTTTGAGAACTTATTTAACTTTTGACAAAAGGCCAAGTTAAGAGAATTCTTAACTTATTTATGTCGTTAGTGTTTTACTTAAGGGGAGAAAGGGCTTAACTAAAACGCTTTTACTAAAGCTAATTTTAAGTAATGTTAAAACGCTTACTAAAGCTAAAAGCAACCCTCAAGGGGGAGGATTAAGGTCTTTCTTCAAAGACTCACCCTTGGTCAAGGGGGAGGTTTCCTCAAGGGGGAGTACTTGAAGAAAATCCTTACTACTCCAACTTAATCTTCATTTTTTTTTCTCTCATGCACATTATTATTCTTCATGCTTGCTTAACTTTGTATGTGGGTTTGCCATAAATCAAAAAGGGGGAGATTGTTGGTGCAGTGGGCACCTAAGTCGAACCTATGTTTTGATTATAGAAAAGGATACAAAGTTAAGCTTATATTGTTATCTCACGAGCTAAATCAAGTGTGCAGAAAAGTCTCAATGCTGGAGCTGAAGGCTAGCGACACCCGGAGAAAGCCGCGGTGGTCGGGCGACACTCGAGTTACTTGAGGAGCGAAGGAATCGAGTGGAAGGCCGGAAGCAAAGCGACAAGTAAGTATCAAGGTAAGCTCGTGTGTGCGCGTAAGTGAGGTCGTGGTCCTTTGTACGGGACGCCTTAGGCGACGATTCAACCCAAGACTTCCCATGGAAGGTCTATGTTGAGATCGGACGGCAAGTGGCCGTCAATTCCACTTGTATTTTGAGCTAAACTCCTTTTAGTCAAAAATCGTGGTGCCAGATTCAACCGGCCAGTTCAGCGGCGGCGATTCAACCGGCCAGTTCCTAACGCGCGGCATTCAACCGCAGTTCAACCGGTGGTCAAAATCAGCCTCGAGGAGTCAAGCTTTATCACCATTTTTCAAGGAGTTTTGTGCCCATTTGTGATTGGTTGAAGACCCATTCGCTGAGGGGCTTAAAGGCTATAAAAGGAGGGCCAAACCTAGGGTTTTTCATCAATTCAAAAGCTTCCAAGTGCTTCCGATACGCTCCGACTCTCCGACATCCCTACGACGAAGCGCTGCCGAGACGACGACTAAAGCTTCAACCTCCAATCCTTGAAGTCGTCGGTATAATCTTTAATTTTGTATAAGTTGTCTTTATTTTCAAGCTTTAAATCATATCAAGGAGAGGGGGAGTGTCCCTCTACCTTGAATCTTTATTGAGTTTTTGTATTCGCTTAACTCCTATCTCTATCGAGAAGGAGTTCGTTTAATATTTGCCCTCCGTGCGTGGTCAAGGACCATTAGGGCCTTGGAGTAGTAGCCGTAGGCTACGAACCAAGTAAAAACCCCTCGTGTTTTTATTTATTTATTGCTATCTTTCCGCTGCGTTTACTCGTGCCAATTCGAACGATTACGAAAAGTTTTTTCTTATCGCTATTCACCCCCCCCCCCCTCTAGCGCTCAAATCGATCCAACATTTCTTGGAGAAAATTTTGGATAACCAACATTTGACTAACTATGAGATAGATATATCATTTCCTATGAGTAATATGTCATCTACATATAGTACTAGGAATACGATCGCACTCCCACTAACCCTCTTGTATACACAAGGTTCGTCAGGATTTTGTGAGAAATTAAACTCTTTGATTGCCTCATCAAAATGAATATTTCAACTCCTGGATGCTGTTGGTGCAATCGGCCCGGGTTGACTCGAGTTTGACTCGAGCAGTATTTTGATGATAGACAAAACTTATGACATGGGATTGTCACAGGAAAGCCCAACATGGAGTTGGCATGGAAAATCCAAGCATGGGGCTTGGTGTGGAAAAGTCCAATGCATTGCAAAGTCGTGCGCTTGGTGCATGTGGGAAGTCTTGAGGACTTGGCAAGTTCACTAGGCTCGGGGTCCTTGAGTCGGTGAAGGATGGCATTGCAAAGCCGTGCACTTGGTGCATCTGAGGGACCGCTGGACGGGGAGCGAATGGAGTGAGGCCCAAGGGAAGCATACTTAGAGGGCAAGAGACGCGAAGGATGGCATTGCGAAGCCGTGCGCTTGGCGCATTCGAGGGACGTAGGTCGAGGGAAGAGAGCTTCGGTGGGGAACTCCATGAGGGATGAGGTGGACTTGGCCAAGTGGCTAAGACTGAGTGTCGGATGCTCAAACAACTTGGTGTTTGAGGTTTTACCCGACATCAGTCGACTGACATAGGTGCCAGTCGACTGCTCCAAGTCGACTAGGGTTCGACTAGTGTTCGGCTGAACAAGATCTGGCTAAGTAGTCGACTGCCGAGGGATGGCAGTCGACTGATAACACCATCAATATATTGATAAGGGAGATTAGTCGACTGATCAGGGTGTTTTTAGCCACAGAATGGTTTCCAGTCGAGTGCTCGCGCGACCACTCGACTAATGGGATAATCAGTCGATTGATGGGTATCATCAGTCGACTGATGATGGATCCGTTGGAGTTTTGCCAACGTGGATCAAGTCATTGTGAGAAAATGGCTACATGACCAGTCGACTGATGGTCATGATCAGTCGACTGATGCATGAAAAATTAGCTTGATGCGGGTTATAAATGGAGCTCAAGATGGAGGATTTCGCCAAGACTTTTGTGAAGCTTTTGGAGGGGAATTGTTGTTGCATTTTAGACCTTCAAGAGCCATCTAAAGCAAGTAACAAGCAAAGGTTTCAAAGAAAGCGTTGTAAAGTATTCTTTACGTGTATTTCGTATTTGTCTTTGTATTTCGTGTATTTCATATTACTTAGTGTAATTGATTATGAGAGGTTTCTCCACCTCTGACGTGTTGTCGAGAAGGAGTGTTGTTAGTGCCATGCGCAAAACACGAGCTCGTTGAGCTCACCCCGTGGAGTATGAACCATTCGGTTCCGAACCACGTATATCTTGTGTATTGCGTGTGATTGTTGTAGGGGCGATGTTGGCCAGCTAGACGGGGTGAATAGCCCTCTTTCATCGTATATGGAAGTCGTTCGTTGATCGTCTACAACTATCGTTAGCGCAAGCGGAAAATACAACTAAACAACAATAAAGATAAGCAAGATACCAAACAAAGCTAACAAGGGATGTAACGTGGTTCACGGCTTCACCGCTAAATCACGGTCTGATTCGTCCAAGGTGAATCACGCCTCAATCTATCCACTAGATCTCTCCTTTGCACCAAGCTAGGTGGAGGTAACCTCTTTTATACAAGAATCACTCTTCTTACAATAGAATGAAGATTAGCACAAGTAGAAGAGTGGAAAACATTTAGGGCACTTTGGGAGCTATTTGGAGTTCAAGCATTAGCCTCCCAAAAGCCCACACCCTCTCTTTTTATAGAGAGGGCTGATTTCTTCCCGTTGGTCACCATCGCTGATCACGCCTTGGCAAATGATCACCGCCACTACAATGACCTCAACACGCGGATCCCGACCGCTGTAGTTCAACGGAAACCTTGGCGATCGACTAATGTATCCATCACGATCGATGCCTCCGTAGTCGATCGATCAATCGGCTACGAGAGGTTCTGCCCCCAAACCCTCTTGACTAGTCGATCGCCGCCATCATCACCGATCTGATGGTCTCGGCAATGATCACAATCCGTGGTAGTCGATCGATGGCACATGAACCGACTCGATACCACCGAGTCACATCATTGAGCGGTCACGCCATGACATGACAGTCGACTGATGTCGGGAAATCCCATCCGATACTTAGCCAATTGGCCAAGTTTCACCTAAGCGTACTACCCCATCCCGGGTTACATTCACTCACTCTCATTCCTTGAAGTCCCTCGCCTTTGAAGTTGTCTTCGTCCGACCATGTCCCTCGGATGCGCCAACCACACGGCTCTGCAGCGCTATCCTTCGCATCTCACCCTGAAGTCTACTTCCTCTGGCTTCACTCCAATGCTCCTCGTCCGGTGGTCCCTTGGATGCCCCAAGCGCATGACTTCCGCAAAGCCATCCTTCACCGACTTAAGGACTGAGTCATGAGAGGTGAAACTCGCCAATGCTCCATGTGCGATTTACTAAGTTCTGCAAGACTCCAACACACATATCAAATCCAATCATCCTAACTTAAACCCTTTGCCACACACATCAAAACTATATCACGGGTTGATTGCACTAACAATCTCCCCCTTTTTGATGTGTGGCAATCTGTTTAAGTTAGGTAAACATTTGATAAAAATTTTAAGGTAAGAAAGCATGTAAATAGACATGATTATCAACTCTTCCCCTTAATATATGAAACTCTCCCTAAATACAATTCTCCCCTTACTTAAACATGCATATTTCTCCCCCTTTGACACCATCAAAAAACATTAAACAAGGTTTATACAAGCATGACATCAATTCTAAGGAATAGAAATTACCAAAACATGCCTTAAATCTGATAAAAGGAAGTTACTGAGCATGTTATTAGTCGATCAGTCGACTGGTTCAGACTACCAGTCGATTGGCACTCTGATTTCGAATTTTTCTGATTTTCAGGGTGAATTTCAGAAATGCATTAAAAAATCTACAAAATTTGAAAAATCATGAAATTTGGGGAACATATTTATTTTAAGGTCCTTTATCAGTGAAAAATAGTTTTTCATGAAAAATCATTATATTTTCAAAGATTTGCCAAAAATTCAAAAGTTTCAAAATCAACTAGGTTTTTGATCAAGTTTGTATCAATTTTAACACTTAGTTTTGCTTTGGTTTGTTTCAAAACATGAACACACAGATTTTAAAATAAGAAATTGTTTTGAAAACATATGAAATATTCAACCATGATCTTTGGGCAATATGTCTATGAATTAAACATAAGTTTTCCCCATGATTGGTCTATTATTGCTATTTTGATACTTTAAATGCCCATCTAAATGCCATAGGCATTAGTGGATCATTAGTATCATCCTAACATCTCACCCATGCTATGTTTTCAATCAAGGTAGCCTATAGTGAGTGTGAGATGTTCCTAAAGGTATTTATGTATACTAACCATTAATTTCATGCAATTCTACACAAGGTTAAGTATCATCCTAACATACTACATGATCATAAAAAATATATATGAATTAATTTCACATTATGATCATAAAAAAATTGTATTCATCAATTTGTGATCATGCATTAGGTATGAATTATGATAATAAGTCAAATATCACCTAAGGCATGATTTAAAACCTTATTGCCCATGATTATATATCAAATGTCAAGATCATAAATCATTATTGCAAACATATATAGCAATTTCATTAACTATCATGATTTAAGCATTATTATCAATTTATGGGCACATTATCATCACCCAACACTATGCTAAAAATTTATAGGTCATGAGTATCAACATATACAACACTAAGTGTTGAGCATGATTTAACCTATTTAAGGGTGCATTATCATCACCCAACACTATGCTAAAAATTTATAGGTCAAGAGTATCAATATATATAACACTAAGTGTTGAGCATGATTTAACCTATTTAAGGGTGCATTATCATCACCCAACACTATTTCAAAAATTATGTCCTGCCATCCTAAGTCAACCAAATAATATGATATAGGTAAATTCCATATGGTTGACTATCCTAGGGTTTTCCTAACCCTTAAGGATGGATTTAGGAACCCAAAACAAATTCTTTCCTATGGGGTTCACTAAAAATTCCTTAGGGATCCATTTTCTAGCTATTGTTTTCTTTTTATCTTGACCCCTAGCAATTAAGTATTTATAGGCCTTTTCATTTTGATTTTCCTTATATCCTAGGACTTTCTTGTTGAAACTTGCTCTTTGGCTCCCTATGATCATGTTAAGAGTGTTGGAGCCTATTGTAAATTTTTCTAGGGTCTTGGTCAAATGGTCTACCTTTTCCCTTAGGACCCTATTTTCTTCAATGCATGCATCATTAACATCAAAAGGCATATAGTCATGTGAGCATGCATCATCATTATTAACATTCAAACATGCTTGTTCTAATTTATTTTCTAGAGTTTTAATTTGATCTAGCATGCTTTTGTTCTTTTTCTTGTCTTTAAATAGATCCTTAGTAAGACTAGAAATCATGGAAACTATTTTATTTGGTGAGAGATTCGTTACCATAGTCTCCATGTCCTCTTCATCCGATTCTGATGATGATGAGGATGAAGCTCCCCCTTCACTTGAGCTCTCCTCACTAGTGCTTCTTTCTTCTTGCTTGGAGGAGGAGGTGTCTAGGTCATCAAATGCCATTAGTGCCAAATTTGTGACAAAGGCATTTTCTTCTTCTTCGGATGATGATGAAGAAGAAGAGGGATCATCCTATGTCCTTGCTTTTAGTGCCTTGGCCTTCCCCTTTTCCTTGGCCTTCTTCTCCTCTTCCTTTTTCTTCTTGCTCCCCTTCTTCTTCTTTTCTTCTTTCTTTCTCCTCTCCTCTTTGTGCTTGTTCAAGAGGGGACAATTATCCCTTATGTGTCCCTCTTGTTGGCAATTGTAGCAAATTATCTTTCCCCTTGGTCTTCTCCTCCTATCTTTAGATTTATTAAATTTAAAATTTTTTAAAGCACATCTTACCTTTCTTACCATGTAAGCTTCTTCCGTGCTATCCATAGAGGAGGAGGAGGATTCATCGGAGGAGGAAGGAGTCTCCATCTTCTTCTTCTCCTTGTTGGCTAATAGTACCACTCCTCTTGATGGCTTGATACTTGATTCTTCAATTACTCCCTCAAGCCTAGTTTCATGGAGCTCCATGGTTGAGAAGAACTCCTCCAAGGTGCTCACTTCTAGGTTCTTTGACATGTAGAAGGAGTCCACCATTGAGCACCATTTCGATGACCCGAGAAAATCATCGATTGCTTTCATGAGCATATCCCAGTTCGAAAGTCTTTCTCCTACACTTGTTAGCCCAATTAAAATTTCCTTAAATCGAGAGTGTAGTGAGGTTACCTTTTCTCCCTTTTCGAGTTTGATATTTGTTAGTTGGGAGCGGAGGAGGTCTCTCCTTGCAAGCTTGGCCTTGGAAGTGCCTTCATGGAGTTCTATAAGTTTCTCCCACATTTCCTTGGTGCTTGCACATTCCCCTATCCGGTTTACTTCTTGTTGGGGGAGTACGTTGTACAAGTGATGCTTGGCCTTCGAATTCGCCAAGTACTCCTCTCTTTGTCTTTTTGTCCATCTAGCCTTCTCAATTGGTTTCTCTTCTTCATCCCTAGGTATTTCGAAATCATTTTCCATTATTAATAGAATTTCAAAATCGGTTTCAAAAAATACCTCCATTCGCTTCTTCCACCAAGCGAATTCCCCTTCGAACTTCGGCGGATGAATATTAGAACCGACCATCTCTTGATAAAGTGCTTGTTGTGGCGGTTAGTCCTTGACAAGCAACCTTGCTCTGATACCACTTGTAGGGACGATGTTGGCCGGCTAGAGGGGGGTGAATAGCCCTCTTTCGTCGTATATGGAAGTCGTTCGTTGATCGTCTATAACTATCGTTAGTGCAAGCAAAAAATACAACTAAACAACAATAAAGATAAGCAAGATACCAAACAAAGCTAACAAGGGATGTAACGTGGTTCACGGCTTCACCGCTAATCCATGGTCCGATTCGTCCAAGGTGAATCACACCTCAATCTATCCACTAGATCTCTCCTTTGCACTAAGCTAGGTGGAGGTAACCTCTTTTACACAAGAATCACTCTTCTTACAATAGAATGAAGATTAGCACAAGTAGAAGAGTGGAAAACGTTTAGGGCACTTTGGGAGCTGTTTGGAGTTCAAGCATTAGCCTCCCAAAAGCCCACACCCTCTCTTTTTATAGAGAGGGTTAATTTCTTCCCGTTGGCCGCCATCAGTCGACTACTGCCCTTGGCAGTCGACTGCCGCCACTACAATGGCCTCCGAACACATCAGATCTTGACTGTTGTAGTTCAATGGAAACCTTGGCAGTCGACTAATATATCCATCAGTCGACTAATGCCTCCGTAGTCGACTGATCAGTCGACTATGAGAGGTTCTGTGCCCCAAACCCTCTTGACCAGTCGACTGATGGTCTCGACAGTCGACTGTCAATTCGTGGTAGTCGATTGATGGCACATGAACTAGACTCATATACCAGTCGAGTCATAATCGACTTGGAGCAGTCGACTGCCATGACATGGCAGTCGACTGATGTCGGGAAATCCCATTCGATACTTAGTCAATTGGCCAAGTTTCACCTAAGCGTACTACCCCGTCCCAGGTTACATTCGCTCACTCTCATTCCTTGAAGTCCCTCGCCTTTGAAATTGTCTTCGTCTGGCCACGTCCCTCGGATGCACCAATCGCACGGCTCTGCAGCGCCATCCTTCGCGTCTCGCCCTGAAGTCTACTTCCTCCGTCTTCACTCCAATGCTCCTCGTCCGGCGGTCCCTCGGATGCCCCAAGTGCATGACTTCCGTAAAGCCATCCTTCATCGACTCAAGGACCGAGTCATGAGAGGTGAAACTCGCCAATGCTCCATGTGCGAATTACTAAGTCCTGCAAGACTCCAACGCACATATCAAATCCAATCATCCTAACTTAAACCCTTTGCCACACACATCAAAACCATATCACGGGTTGATTGCACTAACAATTGTATTGTTGTTATAATTTCTATTGTTTTCGCTGCGTATATTAACAACAATTGTAGACAAGCACGCAAGAACGATCGTATTCCACCGTACGACGATTGAGGGCTATTCACCCCTTTCTAGCCAGCCACTAACGCTCCTACAGATGCTTGCTTCAGTCCATAAATGGACCATTGAAGCTTGCATACTTTGTTTTTGTCAACCGATGTGAAACCCTCGGGTTGTATCATATACACATCCGTATGTAGGTTTCCATTAAGGAAAGATGTTTTCACATCCATCTGTCATATCTCATAATCATAATGAGCTACTTTGGCCAGGAGTATCCGAATGGATTTAAGCATGACAACTGGTGAGAAGGTCTCATTATAGTCAACACCTTGCTTTTGATTATAACCTTTTGCCACCAATCTAACTTTATAGGTAATCACATTACCATCCATGTCAGTTTTCTTATTGAAAACCCACTTGCACCCAATAGGCATGATGTCTTCAAGTGGATCCACCAAGTTTCAAACTTGATTTTCGTACATGGAATCCATTTCCGACTTCATGGATACTAGCCATTTATCCCTTTCTAAACTATTCAGAACTTTTTCATAACTAGTAGGTTCCTCATTCTCAATGAGTAACACATCATTAGATTCACTTATGAGAAATCCATATCTCTTAGGAATCTTATGTGACCTACCAGATATGCGAAGAGGTGGTGTAACGATAGGTTCAGTCATTATCTCATCATCATGAATAATTGACTGTGGTTCCAGTATAGACGTCTCTTTAGTGTCTATTGGAGTTTCTTGAACTTCCCCAAGTTCAACCCGACTCCCACTATTTTCTTGCAGGAGAAACTCTTTCTCTAAAAATACAACATTTCTTGAAACAAACATCTTTTGTTCCAAGGGATGATAAAATTGGTAACCCCTTATTTCCTTGGGGTATCCAATAAATAGACACTTATTAGACTTAATATCCAGCTTATCTGATGTATTCCTCTTCACGTAAGTAGGACATCCCAATGTCTTCAAATAAGACAACTGGGGTTTCTTATCAGTCTATATTCGATATAGAGTAGCAGAGACTGTCTTGGTTAGGACTCTATTCAGCAAGTGAATAGTTGTCTCGAGTGTGTAGCCCCAAAAGGATTTGGCAAGGCTTGCATGATTCATCATCGATCTCACCATGTCTAACAAGATTCGATTTTGCCTTTCAAATACACCATTTTGTTGGTGCAATCAACCCAAGTCACGATTGACCAGACTCGAGTTTGACTCAAGTAGTGTTTTGATGTTTGATGATGAGTTGACCATTGTTTGACAATGGGTTAGCTATATGGTTGACATGGGGTTGACCATATGATGGAGAAGTCCAAGTGGGACACTTGGCAATTGAAAAGTCCAAGTTTTATGTACTTGGCATGGAAAGTCCAAGTCTTGTGTACTTGTCAAGGGAAGTCCAAGTCTTAGGTACTTGGCAATTGGAAAGTCCAAGCATGAGCCTTGACATTTGGAAAGTCCAACATAAAGTTGGCATGGAAAGTCAAGGGTGTAGTCTTGGCCATGTTAGTCCAAGTGTGTAGTCTTGGCAATGAAAGTCCAAGTCATGGGTACTTGACAATTGAGAAAGTCCAAGGGTGTGATATTGGCAGCGTAAAGTCCAAGTGGTAGTCTTGGCGGCATAAGTCCAATGTTTGGCGACGTAAAGTCCAAGCATTGATGGATCGAGAAAACATGCTAGAGGGGGGGGGTGAATAGCGTAAGAGAAATTCTTTTCTTTTTTGTCGAAAACACAAGTTGCGCAGCGGAAGTAAAAGCAATACAAAAGAAAATGACACTTTTCTTTTTACTTGGTTCACAACCAAAAGGTTACTAGTCCAAGGCCCCGTGATCCTAGACTGCTTTTGATGAGGCAATCCACTAGAAAGAGCCTCTTCCTCATTGGAGGTAAGATACGACGATTACAATTGAAAGATAGAGGAAGAGGCAACAAGCCTACCTCTCCTCTTAGCAAATAAAAGCACAAGTACAAAGTAAAGACAATAAATGAATAGAGCTATCGACTAAAGGTTGAAAGTTGGGTGTGATGTCGGCGTTACGACGATGTAGCATTGTCGAAGAAGCTTGGAATCGTTGGAGCACTTTGGGAGCAATTAGAGATGATCAAATGAGGTGAAAAGCTTCTTCTTTTATAGCCCTTTGAGCTCTAGTTTGTTTAGATCCAGATCTGGGTAAAAGCTCCTCATTGTTTGGAGTATAGGGAATACAATCAAAGTCCCACATTGGTAAGACATGGAAAATATCATGTGCTTATAAGATAAAAAAGATATCTCCATTGGTCTGAGGCCTTTTGGGTAAAGCCTAAAAACAAAACCATGAAGGCTTAGGCCTAAAGTGGACAATATCATACCATTGTGGAGATGTGTGGATCTTATAGGCACTAACAATTGGTTTCAAAGCCATGGTTCATGTCAAGCCATGAACCTTGAATGAAGGAAGTGGAGCTCCCATGTCCGGATCAAGAGAACCAGACACCAGGGAAGAAGTTCAGTTGGGCCAGAAGGGCTGCATAATTGGCAGGAAGTCCAATTGGATCAGGAGGACCAGAAAGTTGGCAGGAATTCCTGGTGGGTTGAGGATCAAACATCAAGCAGAGGAAGTCCTTCGAGGACGGATAGGCTTAAGGGGGGGGGGTCAATGTGGTCCTTCGTTTGAGGGGGGGGGAGGGATTGTTGGGAGTATGGGGAATACAATCAAAGTCCCACATTGGTAAGACATGGAAAAGATCATGTGCTTATAAGATAAAAAGATATCTCCATTGGTATGAGGCCTTTTGGGTAAAGTCCTAAAATAAAACCATGAGGGCTTAAGCCCAAAGTGGAAAATATCATACCATTGTAGAGATATGTGAATCTTATAGGCACCAACACTCATCTCCCCTCATTTTGTGGCTCTTATCTTGACTATCTTCGAAGTGATCAGATTGACCAGTAGTCGACTGATGCCCTACAGCAGTCGACTTCCACTAGCCTTCAGTGGACTGTCAGCTTGATCACTTACTTACAATACAAGGTTAGCACAAAGATGTTGATTAATGGTAAAAACCGATGGTCTCTTACCGCCCGACCTCGACCTAGACCTTCCTCCGGAAGTCTTAATCGGATCATCGCCTATGGTCATCCCCGTACGGAGGACACTTCCTTACCATCACTCAGCATCCGGTGCTTACCTTTTGTCCTCCTGACCTGTCGCTTAGCTTTTGACCACCACCGAGGTTCCTTGAGTCCCCGAGGTTTTCCTAGTGTCACCCGACTACCAAGATTTCTCGTCTCGAGATTCTCCTGGTGGCGTTGGCTTTAGTAGAGCTTAATACACTTCCTGTACACTCAACACAGCATGTGCGATAACAATAATGACTTAACTTTGAACATTTTCCATTATCAAAATCTAGGTTCGATTATCTGGTGCCCCTGCACCAACAATCTCCCCCTTTTTGATTTATGGCAAACCGATTCAAAGTTAAGGAAAAATAAGCATGAAGTAAGCATGAATATGTAGTAAGCATGAGAATAAGTAGTAAGCAAGAGAATAAATAGTAGGAAGCATTTAAGTAGTAAGCATGAGAATAATTTCTTCACCCTCAAGGTTACCTCCCTCTTAACCCTAGGTGAGTTGGCATGAAAAGAAAAGTTAATTTTCAAGTTTTGAAAAACATCTTTAACCTCTTCTCCCCCTTAATGTTTTAACTCAAAAAACTTTTCGCTTTCTCCCCCTTAACTTTTGGCCTATTCTCCCCCTTAATCATTTTTAACCTCTTCTCCCCCTTAATGTTTTAACTCAAAAAACTTTTCGCTTTCTCCCCCTTAACTTTTGGCCTATTCTCCCCCTTTTGCCATATATAAAAAAAATAAGGGGTGTATTTATAAGATTTAGTGTGTGAAAGAAAAAGGAACCTTTATATGTGTTTGTAAGTCCAAGCATGTCCCTTTTTATTTTAAAAAATAATAATTTCAACATACTTCATCTAATAAATATGTTCAACTCTTTTTGACTTAATTGATATAATGATCAATAAGTTTTGATTAGAGTTGGTTATTTTGAAAAATTATACTCCATGATTCATGTTGATGCACTTGATCTACATATGGAATAAGGAGTAAGATCCTAACATCTCATGCCCATCTACATGGCTCAGTACACAAACACATTGAACCTATGTGTTGTGAGATGTGTTGACTCCTTAAATCTTAGGTGCATGCTTTCTAAGGTAAGCTAGTTCCATGTAGAATGAAAGAAAGATAGATAGATTATAAGTAAGAATTAAGTCCTACTCTACTACGCACATTCCTAATCTTCATCTAAGCAGACTGAACTCCGCTTTGGGTAAGGGTTTTATAAAAATGTCTGCTAGGTTCGATTTTGACTCAACATACTCAAGTTTTATATTTCCATTAGCTACATGTTCTTGTATAAAGTGATGTTTAACTTCTATGTGTTTAGTTCTAGAATGACATATCGGGTTCTTAGTTAGGTTAATAGAGCTAATGTTATCAATAAAATTTTTAGCATTACTAAAGTTTAATTGAAAGTCTTGGACAGTGTGCTTCATCCAAAGAAGTTGAGCTACACACTCACCCATGGCTACATACTCAGCTTCGGTGGTAGACAAGGCAACACAATGTTGCTTTCTACTACACCAGTCGACTAGACTCGATCCTAGGAGTTGGCAACATCCACTTGTACTCTTCCTATGGAGTTACTACCAGTATAATCCGAGTCAGAGGAGCCGATTAGTTCAAACTCGCCAACCATTTTTTGTTATTGCTTTATTTCTATTATTTCCGCTGCGTACTAATCAAATTGTAGCAATCACGCGAACAAATTCTATCACATGAAGGCTTTTTCTTATCGAGTCCGTGAGGGGAAACTTCGCTTCCCACTTCACCTCGGTCGTTTGTTCATGGTGATCCCATCGATGTCCCCGGATTAAAAAATTTAATCCTAGACACAAGAGATTGCCCAATGAACCAAGTCATCATCGTGCTATTCGTTTAGAGAGGTCACTTGAACAAACTCGTTGTTCAAATGACCATCCTCTATTCTACGTGTAGCCGCGGAATAGACGATGTACAGATCGCTGGCTTTTGTATTTATGATCGGGATCCAAGTATTATTTAGCCACAAACAGAATATTACATGCTCATAATTGAAAAACAAAAACAAACATGTTACAAAAGAACACTAATCAAAATAAACAAGATTATACCTCTTGTAATACCTCTTGATCTTCTATTGTATGTCCTTCCTCCTTTCGGACGTCGTGTGGGCGACGATCTACCAAAAGTTGAAGCCTCCTAGATCACCAATCTTCCTTTCCTTGTTCACTCCGAACAAAGAAAGATCATAAAACAAAACTCATCTTCCTATCTTGAACCGGCCACCAAGTCAATAAACTCGTTGTTGCCGCCGGCCAAAGAAGAGAACATGGAGTATGGAAACCGGCCAAAGGAGAATCAAAGAGGGCATGGGCGCTGGCCAACACATGGAGAAGAGAAAGGAAAGCAATCCTCCTCCTTGTTGCCGCCCAAACCCTAAACTAAGCTCTCCTAATTTCCAGCCAAGGATGAAGGGAAGGCGAATAGGTTGAGCTCCGGCCAAGGTAGAGGGAACAAGGATAGTGGCCGAACAACCTTAGGAAGAAGAAGAAGAAGCTTCCTCCACTTGTTGCCGCCCACCACCAACACCCAAACCCTAACCCTAGCTGCCCACTACTAATCCTATCCCAACTAGGAATACTTGCCGCCCAAGGGAAGCAACCCTAATGCCATCCATCATTAGCCATAGATGAAGGGGAGAAGGTTGTGCACTGGCCAAACCAAGGAGAGAAGAAGGAAGAAGGGTGCCGACCACCAAAGGAAGAAGAAGAAGAGAAACATCTTTCCTTATTTGTGGCCACCCAAAACCCTAAGCCTCCCTTGCTCTTGCTGCCCAAAACCCTAGCCCCCTTTCCTCTAATATTTTTTTTTGCCGCCCACCCCTATTCCATCCTTTTATAGAGTTAGGGATAAGCCTTGGTTTAATCTCCACCATTAGTTCTAGGGATTTAATCTCAATCGTCGGATCTAGAGATTTAATCTCAACCGTCGGATCTTAGAGATTTAATCTCTACCTTTGGATCTAGAGTTTTGTTTCTATCCATTGGATCTAAGCTTCATGAGGTGTTAATAGGCTACAATAGGGACCATGAGGAGGAGTTGGATCTTGGCCACCCATGGATCAAACCCACATAAAGTCCGATCCATTAATGATAATCCAATCCACTAAAGGATTATCATTGATCTACCTCACCAACCCCCATATGATAATATGGGCTCCATATATTATATGTATATTTTCTCCCCGTGTTTAAGATCTCGAATACCCATTGATTAATTAATTTACTGACCATTAATTAATCAACATCTAACTCCTTGAGTAGTACCACTCAATCTTTTCATCATGCCGGACCAAGTCCACCTGCAGGATTTACATGATGAACCTTATGAGCTCCTCAAGGGGACACCATCATCCTAATATATAGGACACGGTTTCCTCCTATAATCAACGACACACCATATAAATAATATCATCTCCCAACTTACCGAGCCTATCGATTTAATCTATAAATCTCGCCCATTGGTAAATCAAAGAGATGAATACTAAGTATATGTGCTCATTATTATATCGGGATTAAGAGTATGTACATAATAATATCTGAGGTCTGATTCGATTATGTAGTCAACAATAAATCGAATAACCTCAAAGTCGGTCCTGCTCAATACACTCAAAGTACACTAGTGTGATTCTATGGTCAAGACAAACCGATACCAAATCACACTACAACTATTCCGATGGTTTGTCCAAAGCCATCTCGGTTGTGAGCCTTTACTTATACTTTACAAGGAGCCGATAACATGATCTTCCGTGTGACACCACACACCATGTTATCTACAATGTAATGTATTAGACAATTTGTATAACCATAAAAATGCAAACAATGATCATGTGATTCTTATTTCAAAATAAAGATGTTCATACAAAAGATAGACTTTTCAGTATACATCCCTACAATCTCCCACTTATACTAAAAGACTATGTTGTCCTCATTATGCCATACATCTGATTCCCCTTCTCTCCACATGCCTATCAAAGCTCTCTCTAGAAGGGCCTTAGTGAAAAGGGTCTATCAGGTCATCCTCTGATGCAATCTAGGCAACAACAACTTCTACCTCCTTTACGATTTCTCGTATCAGGTAGTACTTGCGCTCTATGTGTTTACTTGCCTTATGAGCTCGTGTTTCCTTCGAGTTTGCAACTGCACCATTATTATCACAATAAATTGTGATAGTTCTGGGCAAACTAGGAATCACATCCAAGTCCATCAGGAAGTTCCTGAGCTACACAACTTCTTTGGCCGCCTCAGAGGCTGCCACATACTCAACTTCCATGGTGGAGTCCGCCACGCATTCCTGCTTGACACTCCTCCATACAATGGCTCCACCTCCCAAAGTAAACACAAAACCTGAGGTAGACTTACTGTTATCCCTATCAGATTGGAAGTCGGAATCCGTGTAACCCATAGGGAGTAATTGGTCTGCCCGGTAAACCAGCATATAATCCCTAGTCCTTCTCAGGCACTTCAATATATGCTTTACCGCAGTCCAATGTCCCTGTCCTGGATTACTCTGATATCTGCTGACCATGCCCACGGCATAGCAGATATCTGGTCTCGTACATAGCATCACATATATATGAGGCTTCCTACTGTCGAAGCATAATGAACCACCTTCATCTCCTCTATCTCCTTAGATGTTCTAGGACACATCTCCTTAGATAAAGGAACTCCATGCATGAAAGGTAGAAAACCCTTCTTGGAGTTCTGCATGCTAAAACGATCCATGATCGTGTCTATGTATGAAGCTTGGGATAAGCACAACATTCCTTTCCTGCGATCCCTTATAACCTTGATCCCAAGGATGTGTCCCACCTCTCCCATGTCTTTCATATTAAACTGTTTGGACAACCATACCCTTACGTCCAATAACACTTTGATATTGTTGCCAATCACCAAAATGTCATCTACGTATAGTACAAGAAATACCACTACGTTTCCGTCACATCTCTTGTATGCACAAGACTCATCCGGACTTTGAATAAATCCATAAGACTGGATTACCTCATCAAAGCGGATGTTCCAAGACCTCGAAGCTTGCTTCAATCCATAAATGGACCGATTAAGCTTACATACAAGATGCTCTTTGCTAAGATATTGTATCTTTATCTTGGATTGCCTCATCATATTTCCAAGGATTAGGTTCATGTTCGCCAGGGACTATATCAGAAGATTCTTCCAAGAACATGAATCTATCAGGTTGTCTAACAACCCTCCCACTATGACGAGGTATCACCTGTGTATCTTTTGTGACACACGGTGCAGTGACATGTGGTATATCCTCTTGTACTGGTGGTTCTAAAGAAGTGACTTCCCCTTTTTAATTCCTCCAGAACAATTTTACTCTTGAGCTTGTGGCTCATCACATAGTCATCCTCTAGAAATCTGACGTTCGTGCTAACGATCACCCTTTGATCTCTAGGACTATAAAACAAACCACCCTTCATTCCTCTAGGATAGCCAACGAACATGCGTACTTCTGTACGAGGTTCCAACTTACCAGCATCTGCCTTCAACACATGTGCTGGACTCCCCATATCCGAATATGTCTTAGACTAGGCTTTCGCCCAGTCCACAATTCTATGGGAGTAGAAGGCACTGATTTAGATGGAACCAAGTTCAGAATGTACACCGCCGTATCTAGAGCATATCCCCAGAACGAATCTGGCAACTCAGAATAACTCATCATCAATCTAACCATCTCTATAAGAGTCCTATTCCTTCGCTCTGCTACACCGTTCTGCTAGGGTGTGCCAGGTGCAGTCAATTGGGATTGAATCCCAGCCTCTGATAAGTAGTTCCTAAACTCTCCCAAGAGGTATTCGCCACCACGAGTAAATCATAGTGTCATCCATATCTTGAATAATCGTCTATGAAAAAGATGAAATATTCAAAACCACCTCTAGCCTGGATAGACATAGGACCACACAAATTAGAATGAACTAATTCTAACACATCTTTGGCTCTATACCCCTTGGCCTTAAAAGGCCTCTTGGTCATTTTATCCTTCAAGCAAGATTCGCAGGTTGGGAAATCTTCCACCACTAATGAACCCAAAGGTCCATCAGCTATCAACCTTTGAATTCTGCTTAGGTTAATATGACTAAGCCTAAGATGCCAAAGATATGTTTGGTTCATCTTCGAAGGTTCTTTTCTCTCATTGGAATTAGGAGATGAGTTATTAACTTTTATTTGCATCGTGGGAGCTTTTGGTTCAAGTGTGTACAAATTTCCTATCAATGTACCCGAACAGATAATATCCCTATTCCTTTTTATAACAACTATGTCATTAAAAGAAATAGAATATCCATCCATAAATAATTTAGAAATTGAAATTAAATTCTTTCTAAATAAGGGTACATAAAGGCAATTCTTAAGAACCAAAAGGTCAATTAATTAATCAACAATTAATTAATTTACTGACAATTAATTAATCAACATCTAACTCGAATGTTCGTCAATTAATTAATTTACTGATAATTAATTAATCAACATCTAACTCCATGAGTAGTACCACTCAACGTTATCATCATGCCGGACCAAGTCCACCTGCAGGGTTTACATGATGAACCTTATGAGCTCCTCAAGGGGACATCATCATCCTAATATATAGGACACGGTTTCCTCCTATAATCAATGACACACCATATAAATAATATCATTTCCCAACTTACCGAGCCTATCAATTTACTCTATAAATCTCGTCCATTGGTAAATCAAAGAAATAAATACTAAGTATATGTGCCCGTTATTATATCGGGATTAAGAGCATGTACACCATAATATCCGAGGTCCAATTCAATTATGTAGTCAGCAATAAATTGAATCACCTCTAAGTCGGTCCTTCTCAATACACACAAAGTGTACTAGTGTAATTCTATGGTCAAGACAAATCAATATCAAATCACACTACAACCATACCAATGGTTTGTCCATAACCATCTCGGTTGTGAGCCTTTACTTATACTTTACAAGGAATTGATAACTTGATCTCCCGTGTGACACTACACACCATGTTATCTACAATGTAATGTATTAGACAATATGCATAATCATAAATATGCAAACAATGATCATGTGATTCTTATTTCAAAAATAAAGATGTTCATACAAAAGATAGACTTTTCAGTATACATCCCAACATTGTTGCATTCATAGCACTTGTAATTTGAATTTTGATCGGGTTTCTTCTCCTTGGTTTGCTTGATGGGTCACCTTCTACTCTTGATCATCTTCTGAACTAGGTTGACTAGCTCGGTCTCTATTTCGTCATCTACCTCCGATTCATAATCTTCTTCTTCGGGAGGTGGCTTACTCTTTCCCTTTCTTCTTTGACCTGCAACTCAAGCAATACTTTTCTCGATCGGGGATGAGTTAGACTGTTCATGCAACTCAAATTTTGAAAATAACTCATCTAATCTAGTCTTTGAAAGATCTCTAGATACTTCGTAGAAATCAACCATGGATGCACACAAAGTGGTCCTAGGAAAAACATTTAATGTGTACCTTATGACGTCTCAGTTCTCCACCTTTTGTCCAATGGAATGAAGTCCGTTCATTATGTCTTGAATCCGCACGTGGAGTTGCGTTGCCATCTCGTTGTCCTGCATCTTTTGATTAAACAATTTATTCAAAAGTAGATCTCTTTTACATACCTTCGTGTCAGCCGTCCCCTCATGCAATTCCATGAATTTATTCCAGAGGTCCTTGGCATTGATGTGTTGGAACTTCGGTGAGCGCTAGAGGGGGGGGGGGTGAATGTTGCATTCCTTGTTTTTTGAAATTCATTCGCGTTTTCCTACAATACTTGTTATACACAGTGAAAATAATAATGACAATAACTGTTAGTGCATATAAGATCCACATATCTCCACAATGGTATGATATTGTCCACTTTGGGCCCAAGCCCTCATGGTTTTGTTTTTGGGCTTTACCCAAAAGGCCTCATACCAATGGAGATATCTTTTTTCTTATAAGCACATGATCTTTTCCATGTCTTACCAATGTGGGACTTTGATTGTATTCCCCATACTCCCAACAATCCCCCCCTCAAACGAAGGACCACATTGGGCCCCCCCTCAAGCCTATCCCTCCTCGAAGGATTTTCTCTGCTTGATGTCCGATCTTCAACCCACCAGGACTTCCTGCCAGTTGTTCGGTCCCCCCGACCCAACTAGACTTCCTTCCTGATGTCTGGTTCTCTTGATCCGGACATGGGAGCTCAACTTCCTTCGTTCGAGGTTCATGGCTTGACATGGACCATGGCTCTGATACCAATTGTTAGTGCATATAAGATCCACATATCTCCACAATGGTATGATATTGTCCACTTTGGGCCCAAGCCCTCATGGTTTTGTTTTTGGGCTTTACCCAAAAGGCCTCATACCAATGGAGATATCTTTTTTCTTATAAGCACATGATCTTTTCCATGTCTTACCAATGTGGGACTTTGATTGTATTCCCCATACTCCCAACAATAACAACATAGACAAACACAATCACAACACACAAATATAACGTGGTTCGGAACCTTAGGGTTCCTACTCCACGGATCGAGCTCAAGTGATGCAAACACCACCACTAATTAATACACTCCTCGGAACAATCCGGAGGTGGAGAACCCTCATAAAAATGATTACAAAAGTTATACAATGAAATACAACAAGTAAATTAAGCAATACACAAATACAAGTAAAGAAAACTTTACACTAAGAGCTTTGGATTGCTTGCTTGTTGATTTATTTGGTTTGCTATTGAAGGTTTGAAATGCAGTAGCAATTCCTCTTCAAATCGCCCCAAGAACCATGGCCAAAAACCTCCCCTTCAAGCTCCTTATAAAACTGCAACTTGGGCTGATTTCCACCTAGTAGTCGACTGCCATAAGGCACCAGTCGGCTGCCAATAGCGTCATTGTCTCACAACGACTTAATCTACGTCGGCATTCCAGCCAATGGATACACTGATAGTCGACTGCCTATTACTAGCAGTTGGCTGCTCAGTCGGCTATCGAGCATTCTGCCTCGTGATCAAAACCAACAGTAGTCAACTGCCCTCCATAGCAGTTGACTGCCCAATGCTGGCAGTCGACTGCCAAGGCCATTTGCCCGCAGTCGAATGCAGTCGACTCACGATAGTTGACTGCTCAGTGTCGACTAGTCATAATCCCAGTCGACTGGTCATAATCCTAGTCGACTGCTCAGTGTCGACTCAGCTACCAAGTGTCAAACACTTGACCAGTCGACTGATCTATAACCCCAATCGACTGCTACATCTCAACCATGAGATTTACCCCAAGTATGATGCCCTCATACTTTCTAGACCACCCTTAGCCTAGACCTAAGCCTTCTAGCCACCTCCATCAACCTCGCTCCTATTGGATCCCTCCAAGTCATCCATGACTTTTTCATCCATACGCTAGCTTTCAGGTGCTTCTATTATCTATTGTCATGCTAAGTTGGTCTACACTACCAAGGCACATTGGGCTTACACTGCCAATACACACACTTGGACTTTACGCCGCCAACCATTAGACTTATGCTGCCAAGACTCCGTCCTTGGACTTTATGCTGCCAATATCAACCCTTGGATTGCCCTCCATGGCAGTCGACTACTCAAGGCTAGTCGCGCCCTATCTTGATCGATCGCCAAGGCCATTTGCGCGATCGAATGTCGATCAACTCACGACATCGATCGATCATAATCGGTCATGGTCATAATCCCGATCGACTACTCGGTGTCGGCTTAAGTCAAGTGTCAACACATGACGGTCGGTGATCCATAACCTCAGTCGACTGCTACACCTCAACCATGAGATTTACCCCAAGTATAATGCCCTCATACTTGCTAGACCACCCTTAGCCTGGACCTAAGCCTTCTAGCCACCTCCATCAGCCTTACGCCTATTGGATCCCTCCAAGTCATTCATGACTTTTTCATCCATACGCTAGCCTTTAGGTGCTTCCATCATCTATTGTCATGCTAAGCTGGTCTACACTGCCAAGATACACGCTTGGACTTTATGCCGCCAACCATTGGACTTATGCTACCAAGACTCCACCCTTGGACTTTATGCCGCCAATATCAACCCTTGGACTTTCCATGCCAACTCCATGTTGGACTTTCCAATTGCCAAGACTCAAGCTTTGACTTTCCCTTGCCAAGACCCATGCTTAGACTTTCCAATTGCCAAGACTCAAGCTTAGACTTTCCCTTACCAAGACCCATGCTTGGACTTTTCATGCCAAGTACTCAAGGCTTGGACTTTTCTATTGCCAAGACCCATGCTTGGACTTTCCATGCCAAGTACTCAAGACTTGGACTTTACCATTGCCAAGACCCATGCTTGGACTTTCCATGCCAAGTACTTAAGACTTGGACTTTCAATGCAAAGTGTCCCATTTGGACTTCTCCATCATATGGTCAACCCCATGTCAGCCATATAATCAACCCATTGTCAAACAATGGTCAACTCATCATCAAACATCAAAACATAAACATCAAACCACTACTCGAGTCAAACTCGAGTCTGGTCAATCGTGACCTGGGTCGATTGCACCAACATGATAAAGGGGCCAATGCGGTTGAGTCCATCCAACCCTTCCAATAATGGAAGTCATCTCTGTTAAAGAACGGAGGTTGGGTGGTGCTATCCCTCTCAAGATGGGCCATCAAAAAGAATCTTGCACAAAAACACGAACAACGAAAAATTCTCAATACTTCATCTTGGATTAGTAGCGCGGGGAAAAAAACTTAAATAAATTTAAACCATGAAAAAATATGAAAAGAATAGAAAACTTTCTAGACATGTGGTTGTATCGAATCTGAGCGCCCCTGCTCTGATACTAATTGATGGATCCAGGAAACACTCTAGAGGGGGGGGGTGAATAGTGTACGAGAAATTCTTTTCTTTTTCGTCGAAAACACAAGTTGCATAGCAGAAGTAAAATCAATACAAAAGAAAACGACACTTTTCTTTTCACTTGGTTCGCAACCAAAAGGTTGCTAGTCCAAGGCCCCGCGATCCTAGACCGCTTTTGATGGGGCAATCCACTAGAAAGAGTCTCTTCCTCGTTGGAGGTAAGACACGATGATTACAAATGAAAGATAGAGGAAGAGGCAAAAAGCCTACCTCTTCTCTTAGCAAATAAAAGCACAAGTACAAAGTAAAGACAATAAATGAATAGAGCTACCGACTAAAGGTTGAAAGTTGGGCATGATGTCGGTGTTATGACGGCGTAGTGTTGTTGAAGAAGCTTGGAATTGTTGGAGCACTTTGGGAGCAATTAGAGATGATCAAATGAGGTGAAAAGATTCTTCTTTTATAGGCCTTTGAGTTCTAGTTTGTTGAGATCCATATCTGAGTAAAAGCTCCTCATCTCCCCTCATTTTGTAGCTCTTATCTTGACTATCTTCGAAGTGATCAGATTGAGCAGCAGTCGAATGATGCCCTATAATAGTCAACTGATGGTATGTTCAATCGACTGCCACTAGCCTTCAGTCAACTGTCATCTTGATCACTTACCTGTAATACAAGGTTAGCACAAATACTTTGATTAATGGTAAAAATCGACGGTCCCTTACCATCCGACCTCGACCTAGACCTTCCTCTAGAAGTCTTAGTTGGATCGCCGCCTATGGTCATCCCCATACGGAGGGCACGTCCTTACCATCACTCCGCACCCGGTGCTTAACTTTGGTCCTCCTGATCTGTCACTTAGCTTCTGGCCACCACCGAGGTTCCTCAACTCTCCGAGGTTCCTCAACTTCCCGAGGTTCTCCTGGTGTCACCCGACCACCGAGGTTTCTCGTCTCGAGATTCTCCTGGTGTCGTTGGCCTTAGTAGAGCTTAATACGCTTACTACACACTCAACACAACATGTGAGATAACAATAATGACTTAACTTTGAACCTTTGCCATTATCAAAACCTAGGTTCGATTATCTGGTGCCCTTGCACCAACAAGCGTGTGTCTTGGCAGCGTAAGCCCAAATGTACCTTGACGGTATAGACCAGCTTACCAAGACAATAGCCGATGGAAGCACTTGAAGGATAGCATATAGATGAACAAGTCATTGATTACTTGGAGGGATCCGATAGGCGTGAGGCTGATAGAGGTGGCTAGAAGGTTTAGGTCTAGGCTAAGGATGGTCTAGAAAGTATGAGGGCATCATACTTGAGGTTAAACCTCATGGTTGAGGTTTATCAGTCGATTGGGGTTATAGACTAGTTAACTGGGGTTATAGACCAGTCGACTGGTCAAGTATTTTGACACTTGACAACTGAGTTGACTTTGAGCAGTTGATTGGGATTATGACCAGTCTATTGGTCGGGAGTCGACTGGCGTTCAAATGCAATTGTGGGGCTTTGGCAGTCGACTTCCATCTTTTGGCAGTCAATTGACCTTGAGCAGTCGATTGTCATGGAGGGCAGTCGACTGCTGGTTTTGGTCGCGAGCACAGAAAGCTTGGTAGACGATTGAGATGTTAGATACGGGCTTGGCAGTCGACTGATGGTAATGGCAATTGACTGCTAGTGTATCCATTGGCTAGAATGCCGATGTGGATTAAGCCATTGTGAGATAACAACTACAGGGGCAGTCGACTGCCAGGCACAGAATCAGCCCGATGTAGGGATAAAAGGAGCAGCTCATGGAAGATTTTTGCCATGGTTTTTTAAGGGGTTCTTGAGGCGATTTGAAGACGAAGTGATGGTGCATTTCAGGGTCCTTCAAGCTCATCCAAGCAACCAACAAGCAAAGCATTCAAGTTCACATTTGTAAAGTTTTCTTTACACTGTTTTGTTTATTGTCTTTGTATTTGCTTATATCTTTTGTATTATTTTTGTAATCCTTTGTACGTGGTTTCTCCACCTCCGGTGTGTCACCGAGAAGGAGTGATTTGATTAGTGGTGTGTGCATCACTAGAGCTTGCCCCATGGAGTAGGAACTAGGGTTCCGAACCACGTTATATGCTTGTGTTGTATTTGTGTATTTTGTTACTGCTTTATATTTCTATTGTGTATACTAACGAATTGTAGAGACAAATACGATCGAATTCCATCAAGTAACGAAAATGCTATTCACCCCCTCTAGCGCAACATCCGGTCCTCTACAAGTGGTATCAGAGCGGGTTGCTCTTTTACGGACTAACCGCCAAGGGAGCACCGCTAGAGGGAAGAAGGAAGATGGAGGAGCCAAGCCTTAGACTATGCCATGACATCAACATGCCTCCTCCATATAAACTTTTTGGAACTAAGAGATTTGATCAATGGAGGATGTGGATGGAGCATTTCTTAATGAAGGGATTTGAATTTCCAAAGGGTCCAAAAGGTGGATATCTCATGAAGAAGAGATGAACCGAAGAGCAAATACAAGCCTTAAAAATAAATGAAAGGGTAACAAATATTTTGGTTAATATAATCCCTAATGACATTTTGTGTGGATTAGGTGAATATAAGGATGCCAAAGGAGATTTGGAGAGAATTGACAAATTGTTGGATCGAGAAGCGTCGCTAGAGGGGAGGGGGGGGGGGGTGAATAGCGATCGTAAATCTTTCGTTCGAATTCGTTTGTTGATACACAAGTAAAAGAGTAAACACAGCGTAAAATAAATGAACACATTTATTTTACTTGGTTCACAACCCAGCGGTTGCTACTCCAAGGCCCTATCGGTCCTAGACCGCGTATGGAGGGCAAAGCACTATAACGTCTCCTCCTCGTTGGAGGTAGGAGACAACGATCACAAAACCGAATATACAAGGATGAGGCAACAAGCTTACCTCACCTTGTTATGAATAAAAACAAAGAATACAATATCAAAAATATTACTTGATTCTGCTGCCGACGAAGAAGATCGAAACTTGGCGTCGCGTTGGCGTTATGACGATGTTGGAGCGTTGGCGTTGTAGGAGCACTTGATGAATAAACTTGATGTAATTTGGAGATGGAATCCTCCCCTCCTTTTATAGATTTTGGCCTCTGAATTTGTCTCCTCTTTTTTTGGAATGGATCACGAAGTTGTCCAAAATTTATTGCGAAGTAGCCGCGTCAAATGTTATCCATTTTGACCTAGCGCAAAGGCTGATTCATCGCCATCAGTCGACTGATGCCTCTCATCGATCAGCGATAACGATCGCGCAATGTCCGCGATCATCGACTGACCACTTCCCTGCAGTAAGAGGTTAGCTCAGAAAATGATAAATGTGACGGTTTCTAACCGTCCGATCTCGACCTAGACCTTCCACAGGAAGTCTTAGTCGGATCGTCGCCTAAGGTCATCCCTGTAAAGAGGACACGACCTTACCATCTCTCACTCACACGAGCTTACCTCGATACTTAATTTGTAGCTCTCGCTTTCGGCCTTCCACTCGATTCCTTCGGCTCCCTCCGAAGTCACTCGAGTGTCGCCCGACTACCGCGGCTTCCTCCGGGTGTCGCTAGCCTTCAGCTCTAGCTTTAGTACTTTTTTGCACACTCGATTTAGCTCGTGAGATAACGATGTAAACTTAACTTTGTGTCTTTGCCATAATCAAAACACAGGTTCGATTATCTGGTGCCCCTGCACCAACAATCTCTCCCTTTTTGATCTATGGCAAACCAACACAAAGTTAAGGGAAATTAAAGCATAAAACAAGTATAGTAAATGATGAATGTCATTTTCAAAAACTCCCCCTTAACCAAAACTCCCCCTTAACCCTAGGTGAGTTTTGAAAGAGATACTTTAGTTTTCAAAATTAAATAAATGTTGTGTTATTCCCCCTTAACTTTCGCTCTTCTCCCCCTTTTGCCATAAGTCAAAAAAGTATGTTGTGGTTTTTGTATAAAATAGGGGTTTAAAAACAATATGGTATATGCATGCATCAAGATAAATCAACTTTGAGTCCAAACATGCATCTAGCAATAGTTAGATAGATTGGTTCGAGGTGTGTCCCTCTGCACCAATAATCTAAAGGTTTATAATATAACCCTTAGGGTTAGTTTGCTTTCCCCCTTAGTCAAATATATGAAGTATAAGAGATGTAGGGGGCGCTAAACTTTGGCCTAAAGAGTCATTAGGTACAATAGTTGAGAAAATAAGTAGTATTTTGAAGATTGTTTTAAGTATATTTCAATTATCCTTAACATCTCACCCATTCTATGTGTCTCAGAATTTGTTCACCTTATATGTTTTGTGAGATGATTTTAAATTGATTAAAGATAGTCAACCTTGGGTTAGATTCGGATTTAACCTTTAGATCGTTAAGTAACTTTTCGAGAAACTGGCTTCCAGGTCGTGGCGAGGCACAGGGGCCTTCTTTGATCGGAACAACGACCACTTCCTTAGACAAAGCCAAATTCAAGAAAATTTCACTTAAGTCACTTCGGATTACTTCCTGGTCTAACTAGTTTAGGATACGGCGAGGTAGCTTCAGCTAGTTCCACTCGGTCAAGTGCACCAAGCTAGATACGCCTTATCTAGCCTGAATACACGAGACTTTGTTTCCCTAACGTACTATCATCTCGCCGCATCCTGATACTATGTTGTCAAGAGTTGACTAACTATTTTTCCTATATAGCCATTCTAAAATTAAAGTAAAATATTCAATGATTTTGCTAAGTAAGCGGGTATACTATTTTAGTGTTAGCTCCCCCTGGACCATTGAACCAATATGGTCTATTCAAATAATGAACTTGATCCTGAGGAATCCAATACTTATTAGTCCTTATATGTGAGTTCAATAAAACCTTTGGGACCCATGCTTGGACTCTTTGATGACTACAATTTACAATAGACATATAAGACCTATTCGTAGTCTTTGACTTAAATCCGAGTCCAGCTTTGTTGTACATGGCTCTTTGGGTTCCAAGTAGTCTATTAAGGTTCTTATATCCCAACGTGAACCTTTCCAACCTAGCCTCAACCTCTTGAACTCGGTCTTTCAAGAGAGAATTCTCCTCCTCAAGTTTTTCAATTTGGGTTGAGTTTCCCTCTTGAACTTGACTAGTTGAAGAGGTTAGAGTAGCCTTTTGCTTGAGGGTTTCAACCTCCTCAAGTAATGACTCAACCCTAGACTCGGACTTAGTCAATTTCCTAGTAAGCATTTTAATTGTACTGTAAAGTGTACTAATTAAAGAGCGATTAACCTTGACTTTCCCTTTTGGTCCGGCTTTGAGTTTCCTCTCGAAGTAATCTTTGGGGTCGGAGTCAGAGTTGTAGTTGGACTCGGCTTCGGATTCTGACTCGGACTCCTCCGGTCTTGCCATGTAAGCTATGTCTTCTCTGTTGTCCCAAGTTGCATGGAAGGCTTTCCTTGCTCCCTTTTTCTTTTGGTTCTCATTCTTCAATTGCCTTCTTTCTTGTCGAACTATTCTCCGCACAATGTTGACTATTATGGCCTCCTCTTCGAATTCGGATTCGTCTTCGAGTTCATATACTTGCCTAGTAGGTGGCTTCCTTCTTTGTCCTGCAAGAAGAGCAATACCTCTCTCGGCCCGGACCACGTTAGTTTGCTCATGAAGTTCAAACTCGGAAAATAATTCGTCTAACCTAAGCTTCAAAAGGTCCTTAGAGACCTTGTAGACATCGACCATGGATGCCCACAAGGTAGTCCTAGGGAAAGCATTTAAAGCGTACCTTATAAGGTCCCGGTTCTCTACGGCCTGCCCGATCGAATGAAGACCGTTGAAGATATCTTGGATCCACGCATGTAGTTGGGCGGCGGTCTCATGATCCTGCATCTTTAGATTGTACAGTTTATTTAAAAGTAAATCTCTTTTACATACCTTAGCATCGGCCGTCCCTTCATGTAAATCAATCAATTTGTTCCAGAGGTCTTTGGCGCTAATGAATGGTCCGATGCGATTGAGTTCCTCCTTGGAAAAACCGCATTGCAATATTTGGGTTGCTCTTGCATCGGCTTCGATTTGCCTCTTGGTTGCATTTGTCCAGTTGTTGAAATCCAAGGCCTCTCCTTGATCATTGGTGGGTAGAGCAAAGCCGGTTTGGATTATTATCTAAGTCTTGACTTGTGTTTTTAGAAAACACTCCATCCGACCTTTCCAATAACGGAAATCATTTCCATTAAAGAACGGAGGTCGGGTGGTGCTATACCCCTCAATGTGTTAGTTATAGCCCTAGAACCAATCATGTGATGGTTGAATAGGGAACATTTTGTATCATATTCTATAAAGGCAAAGGATTGGTTATTATATATTTACGTCTTGCTTGTGCCAGCTAATTTAAATATATAATAATGCCCTAGAAAAGTAGGTTCTTATCTACAGCACATCAATTGGCAGAATTGATTATGAGAGGCTGTAGAGAACACTTTCCTAAATGTTCCTAGTCAAGTATTAATATGCAAGGGCAATATTAATACATAAAGACTAGCATGTAGGTCAATTGATGACTTGATCTCACAAGTCATGGATATATGATATCAAGTTGACACATGGGTATATATTAGAGAATATATACTGGACTGACCCGCCATGAGAAAGTTTCATGGATCGTCATATGAGTGTCATAAACTTTCTCATGTGACTATTGGTATGAATAGTCCTCAAACCTGAAGTCACTACGGTTCCCTACATAAGGAGTTATGTACTTTGGTATCGTCAAACGTCACCCGTAACAGGGTGGACCATAAAGGCGATTACTGGGTATATAACAAATTATGCGGAGGGATGTGAGTGATATAGATGGGATCTATCCCTCCCATATGACGGGAGTGATATCTGTGGGCCCCTTGATTGAGTAGAACTACTAAAACGCTTGGCCATGCTCGAATGAGTCAATATGAGATATTGAGCTCATTTGTTTGAGTTAGTTTACTCAGGGATCAAGAAACACATAGATTGATCGAGGATGACACGGTCTATGCCTCATTGGTCAATCTGATATCAAGGATAGAAGGACACGGTCATACATTATAGTAGTCACGGAAAGGTTAGTCGGATCTTGACTTATCTCAGAACTTGGGTAGCAATGATGTATTGCTAGATGTCATTGCTTGTGTATCTAAAAGAGTTTAGATCCACCGCCAACGCGTTATGAGAGCCTATAGGGTCACACACAAAGAGCATGATGATTAGAAGAATTAGTGCATTCTAGTTTGACTAGAATAATTTGGGAATAAGCTTAAGTACAAAATGGTTTTTGGACTTTAAGCTTAATGAGAATTTTAGCTTATTGATTTAATGAGATTAATTCAATATGCTAAGCTTAATTGATTTAATAAGATTAATTCAATATGTTACCTTATTGATTTAATGAGATTAATTCAATATGATAACATAAGCTTATTGAATTAATAAGATTAATTCAACATCCATGAATGCCACATAAGCATGCCACATAAGCATGCCACATAAGCATGCCACCTAAGCATGCCACATAAGCATGCCACCTAAGCTTGATGAGTTGGAAGGAGACAAAGGGTTTTGACCCTTGGATTTCCTCCACATGTGGCCGGCCAAAACAAGGAGGATAACTCCTTGTTTAATTATCTTTCAATGCCATTGATTGCATTGAATGTGATAGGAGATGAAAGGTTTTTCAAATCCTATAAAACACCCCATGGGGTGGCCGGCCAAATGAGTTGAGTTGGTGCTTAAGGCTTGGTGAGAGCTTGGTGGGAGAGGCTTTTGTTGTGTGGTTTTGTGAGTGTAAGCTAGCAAGAAGAGTAGTCTTCTTCTTCCTTTCTCTTCTTCCCTACCTTCCTCTCCTTTAGGGACTTCTCTAGCAAGAAGTAAAGGAGAGATCTTCTAGTTTTCTTTTGTGAGACAAGAGCTTGCTCGTGTGGATACATATAGAGGCACGGACATTTGAACGTGCTAAAAGATCCAACACATCCAAGGAAAAGCGGGATTGCAAAGGGCACGCAACAAAGGTTGAACTCTCCTATAAGATAGGTTTTCTTTTGAGAAATTTATTTTTGTACGAGTTTTTCTTTCGCAAGGATCACTTGGAAGGGATCCTATTTTTTCCGTTGCGCATATGCTATTTTGCATAAAGAGATTCCAACACAATGTGAGCCATTAAATATCTTGCAAAACACGAATAAAAACCAAAGAGAATTCCAAGACTTGGTCTTGGATTAGTAGTGCGGGAAACAATAGGAAATAAACAGAAATAAATAAGGAGAATAAGAAACTAACAAAAACTCGAAACTTACGACCTTCGATGTCCCCGAAAGGGTACTAAACGTTAGATTTTGGGGCTGGAAACAGCTTGTTACGAGGGTGAACCCTCATAAGAAATGTAGATCTTTCTGAGAGCTTCGATTTGGTAGGTAGATCATTATGTGAGTCCACTTGTGCGAAAAGTTATGGCCTTTTTACCGTCAGCTACTCCAAGAGAGAAAACTTGCAAGCACACAACCAAAAGAAACGTACCAAGACTTCGTCTTGGATTAGTAGTGCGGGAGGAAAAAAGACCAAAAAAAAAATACGAATAGAAAAATACGAACAGAAAACCAAAACGTGCTAGATCGGTGGTTTCACCAAATCTTAGCGCCCCCGCTCTGATACCAATTGTTGGATCGAGAAGCGTCGCTAGAGGGGGGGTGAATAGCGATCGTAAATCTTTCGTTCGAATTCATTCGTTGATACACAAATAAATGAGTAAACACAGCGGAAAATAAATTAACACGTTTATTTTACTTGGTTCACAACCCAGCGGTTGCTACTCCAAGGCCCTATCAGTCCTAGACCGCGTACGGAGGGCAAAGCACTATAACGTCTCCTCCTCGTTGGAGGTAGGAGACAACGATCACAAAACCGAATATACAAGGATGAGGCAACAATCCTACCTCACCTTGTTATGAAGAAAAACAAAGAATACAATATCAAAAATATAGAAGAAGATCGAAACTTGGCGTCGCGTCGGCGTTATGACGATGTTGGAGCGTTGGCGTTGTAGGAGCACTTGATGAATAAACTTGATGTAATTTGGAGATGGAATCCTCCCCTCCTTTTATAGATTTTGGCCTCTGAATTTGTCTCCTCTTTTTTCAGAACGGATCACAAAGTTGTCCAAAATTTATTGCGAAGTAGCCGTGTCAAACGTTATCCGTTTTGACCTAGCGCAAAGGTCGATTAAATGCGCCATCGATCGTGATGCCTCTCATCGATCAGCGATAACGATCTTGTCGCTCAATGTCCAGCGATCATTGCCGGCTGACCACTTCCCTGCAGTAAGAGGTTAGCTCGGAAAATGATAAATGTGACGGTTTCTAACTGTCCGATCTCGACCTAGACCTTCCACAGGAAGTCTTAGTCGGATCGTCGCCTAAGGTCATCCCCGTAAAGAGGACACGACCTTACCATCTCTCACTCACACGAGCTTACCTCGATACTTAATTTGTAGCTCTCGCTTCCGGCCTTCCACTCGATTCCTTCGGCTCCCTCCGAAGTCACTCGAGTGTCACCCGACTACCGCGGCTTCCTCCGGGTGTCGCTAGCCTTCAACTCTAGCTTTAGTACTTTTCTGCACACTCGATTTAGCTCATGAGATAATGATGTAAACTTAACTTTGTGTCTTTGCCATAATCAAAACACAGGTTCGATTATCTGGTGCCCCTGCACCAACACAAAATTCCATGAAGAACCCTCAACAACTCAAGAAATAGAGGACTCCAAAGAACAAGAATGCTCAACAACTCAATTGGAGAAAGAGACCGAAGAGGCAAGTTCATCCTCACAAGAGTGTGAGAATTCGGGGGTTGAAAAGCCATCAACATCCGAGGAAGAAGAATTAGAGGAAGCCTCCACCTCTAGAATTGAGGGGGAGGAGATTAGATCTTCCATACCGGAGCAAGGAGAACATAAACCATCTACCTCCAATCAAGATGAAGAAGAAATCGAAAATTCCCCTACCATGCTAGGTAACTCAAGCATTTTAATTTTAAATAAAAATCATATTGTATGCTTTGAGTGTAGGGAGAAAGGGCATTACAAGAGCAAATGCTCAAAATTTACCAAGGAGAAAGTGTCATGTACCCAAAGTCAATCAAAAGTCAAAGGATGTCGGAGCCTCAACAATTAAAAGCAAGGAGCATGTGGTGTGCTTCAAATGTCATAAAAAGGGGCATTATAGAAGGTAATGCCCTAGGGAGATGAAGCAAACCAAGGGTCAAGAAGGAGTATTACATGTAGGGGGAGCTTCTAAAGCAAACCCTAAGGTAAAATTTAGTAATGCACTGTTCTTGTTTCATAATGAAAAACATGCTTTTAATTCGTTTGCAATTTATCATAAAAAGCATGCTAGTAATAATGAATACTTTTGTTTAGGTGCTAAGAGTTATAATTTTTGGCCTAAAGACAAAACTAGAACAAATACCCCTAAAACAATCCTATCTAGGGAAACTATTAGAAATGTAGAAGACCATCTAGGCATTAACCATAAGAAGGGTAGGCATATGCCTAGGAAGAATCTTTTCTAAAAGGTTAATGAAAAATCAAAGTTGGGAAAATTAGAGTTAGAGAACCAAGCCTTGAGGTCAAGGCTTGAGAAATTAGAGAAGACCCTTAGGAAGATGCAAAATTCAATTCAAGGGTCAAATGGACAAAAATTAGGGTCCAGAAAACAAGAACCATCTAAGGGCAAGAAAGGTTTGAGTCACAAACCTAAGCCACAGGAGACCTACCATAGTATTCCATTCGATTATGGAACTATCCATAGGTCTAGGAAAACCAAGGTTACTAGGGAAGTCATCCCTAAGGCTAACCATGGTGTGTGCCTAGTGGCTAAGTTTTTAAGAAAACTTAAGGAAGCCACTAAGAAGGTTACATGGGGAGTTACCCCTAGAGTTAACCTAGGTATGACCCAAATGACCAAGGCTTCAAAGCCTAGAAGGGTCATTAGGAAGGTATCAAGGGAGGTCATCTCTAGTGAATACCTTGTAAACCCAAGGAGCTCCAATAGGTATTGGGTTCCTAGGAGCGTGATTGATTCATGCTAAATGGGTTAGGATGTGTCAACCCTAAATGGATGGGTGGTCAACCCAACCATGGTAGAATTGGCACTTTAGGTCATTTTCAAGGTTATGTGATACCTTGGAAATGGGGTTTAATCTTTAATCCTAAAGGATTTTAGGATGTGCCAAAGAATTTGAGAAGCATTGAAAATTGATCAAATTGGCACAAGTCAAATTTAGAGGTCATAGTGTGCCATTATGAATTTTTGGCACACTTGGGAGATGAGTATTATTATGGCAAAATAGACCTAATCCTAACAAATGACAATCAATATTAAAATTTAGGTATTCTTATGCCTTTACTTTTTGCTTGCCATGTTTTGTTTGTCATTGTCATGTCATGACATCATATTCCATTTTAATCAATTATATAGCTTTAATTTAGAGTATTACTCAATTATTCTTAATGATCTATTTGATTTGGGTTGATGAGGATTAGAGAGTTGTTCTGGGTTGTGGAATATCCAGTTAATATGGAAATTGGTGTATAGAATTGAATCTATAGATTTGCGTAGTTGTTAATTGGAAATGGGGGGTTTTAATTATAATGCTAACCATACTAGTTGAGGGTCTAATGTGAAGGTTGGTTATAGTAAATCGACCTTGGATAATTTGGGGGATTTTCCTAAGTCGTAGTCGATAAAAAGGATGTGACTATAAGAACGATATAGTAATTAATTCATATTTTGTAGTCTGCTTGCACTAAAATGTAATTGATGATATTTGCAGGACGTGGATACGAGACAGGTTTGCGGCCGTGAGGACTTCATTGTTTCAAGCATTACAGTAGGTGGGTAATTTCCTACCCTGGTTAGGTAGTTATTAATGCATGCAGATTTAGATATGATCATATTACCTTGACTTCGCTCTTATTTACTCTTGTGCTTGATACTTTATCTTTGGCCTGTTATGCTCTATTACTATTATCATATCTAACTTCATCATGATTAGGAGTTACAGATGTGATATAAGTAACCTAGAATTGTTTAGTTAGGTGCAAATAGTAAAGTTCAGATGATGACCTGATTGTAAATTGGGCAAAAAGGTCATTCGTGGGTAGGTAATGTCTTGATCGTAGGGTTAATTCTAATACCCTTAGGTTGCATGTTTACTACCGACCATGTATTGTGTAAATGGTCAGATGAATTATACTTAGTGTGTCGCTACGGACCAGTGGTCCTAGCTTGTTATGATCAGTTGAGTACGACTCTCTGCAGGATAGAGAGTACATTGATCTGATTGGTATGACTCTCTGTAGAATAGAGAGTCTGTGGTGGATGTCTATTTGTGTGACAGAGCATTCATGTCATTTGCATGCATGTTGGCGACGTGGTCTCCCTTATGGTTGAGAGGGTTGTTAGTCATCCTACCTCCACGGTTACTCATAGGAGGAGTAACAGGTGTGAGGGCAGAGCATTGTGGTACCACACTCTACCACTATAGATGGTAGTAGTTGGATTTGCGTATTGTAGTCCTACGTGTGTGACACTCAACCACTCATGGGTAGTGACTGTCGGAGTGGCCAACAACTAGAACCCCCGTCGAGTAGCTTGCTCTTTACGCTTATATGCTACTCGATCATACTGCCCACTCGGCCACTCGAGAGTAGTGGTTGATGATGAGTTGGGACAGTTGTCATGTTGAGCCATCGAGGTCACACTGGGGTCGTGGTAGCTTTAGGGTGAGCCGGCATGACAATGCATGTTACATTGTCGTGACTTATGCCATTTTTGCATATTGCCATATATATACATATATATATATATATATATATATATATATGGATGATTGATAATTGTGATTAGTATATATATATATATAGATGTAGTCTATATATATATGCTTACTGTGATGTTGCATTTGATTGTACTATGCTTGTTGTATTTGGTTGTACATCATCTTCATATATGCTACCCGCATCTATTATATGGTTGTGTCGGATACCTGTATACTTGTTGGTTAGACTATTGCATTCTTTGACCTGTATTTATGACGTTGTATGGTTTAGACCAGACTTCCTATTATATACATATATTGTGGATATGTGCTCAGGTTGGATAGGTGTAGCATAGCAGACTTTAAGGTATGTCTACATTTTACGTTGGTCATTTGGTTAGAAGGTATATACATGAATATGTTTATCATGTTAGTGTTACCTGATGTACCTGTAGATTTTTCTGTTGAATTACATGTGATATCTGATATATACATGTTTTTCCTATTACCTGCTGAGTTTTACTCACCATCACGGACCCTGGGTTTTTTTGTCGCCCAGGTAATAGGTAGAAGTCTTCGTGATGGCTTGGAGCTTCGCCAACGATCCATTTCATCTCCTTTTTCTGAGCCTCCCATGGATTTTGGGTTATGTTGTGGACTTTTTTTTTTGTGTCCGAAGTTTTATAAAATGTTTGGTACTGTGGATTTATCAGTTGGTATGCACTTATGTTGGTTATGGATTTGTATGTCAGTATGTGTGGTTATGGGCATGTGGTTTTATGTTTTCCACTGTGTTTGATATATATATATATATATATATATATATATATATATATATGCTTACTATGTTGTGGTTGTGGGCCTACGGGCCTTGTATTAACACGATATGTTGTCACGTATAGGGGAGATGCCGTCCATTTGCTTTTCGGCACGACATACTCTCGGGGGGAGGGGGGGTGACAACTTTATTAGTATCAGAGACAAGGGTTGTGCGATGTCATACAATGATTTTATTTTTGAGTCTTGGATTCTTGGGAGTCGATTTATTTTTCGGTTTTTATTTTTGTGAGATGGGATTGACAGCGACATGAGCTCCAAGTAGCACGAGGTAAGAATTTCTGATAACTCATATTTCAGATAGATACTTATCTAGACTTGTTAAATAGGTGATTACAATCAGAGTTGTGGCACCTGTACAGACTCATAGTCATGGTCGTCCATCCAGGCGATCAGCCAGAGTAGTGGGACAAGATACGGTTACGACTGAGCTAGCTACTCAAGCACAGCCTCAGCAATCCCCTATTGGTGGTACATAGCCTCAAAATCTGGTTATACCACCGACTAGGCCGGTACCTAGGAGTCTAGTTGGCTCAATGATAAAGCACGAATACTAGTATTAGCACGTTCGGCCAAGGATAAATTTACCTTGTTCCGAGGGGAGTCCGACCCATGGATTGCCTGTGCTTGGATGGAAAATTTGGAGGACACTTTCGAGTACATGGACTGTACAGACGATGAGAAGGTGGGTCTTGCTGCGTACCACCTTAGAGATCAGGCTGTTACTTGGTGGAAAATGCAGAAGACCCTACTTGGGGAGCGTGGAATTACTTGGGCAGTCTTTCGAGATGCTTTCTGGAGACAATATTGTTGGTTCGGATCGATACGAATGGCCGGCTAGAGGGGGGTGAATAGCCCTCGTTCGTTGGATGTCGTATTTTGCTCGTCTACGAAAACGTTAGCGCAAGCGGAAGCAATAAACTAAGACAAGCAAATAGAAGTAAAACAAAGACAATACAAACACGGAGATATAATGTGGTTCACGGCTACGCCGCTAATCCACGGTCCGATTCGTCCACGGTGAATCACTCCGAAACCCAATCACTATTGGTCTCTCCTTTGCACCAAGCTAGGTGGAGGTAACCTTTACAAACACTCCTCTTACAAATAGAATGGAAATAAGCTTGAGTAAGAGGATGGAAAGCTTTAGGGAACTTTGGGAGAGTATTAGAGCATAAACATTAGGCTCCCAAACCCTTACCCCCTTCCTTTTTATAGAGGAAGAGGATTTCTTCCCGTTGACACAGGAGCAGTCGACTGATGCCCTCGATCAGTCGACTGATCCCGTAGCCGTTGCCCAATAACGGCCGCTTTCCACGTTGGATTCCATCCAACGGTATTACATCGATCGTGATGGGACCATCGATCGATGCTCGATCGATCGAGTGCTCGACCGAGTCGACTCCATTACTGCGTTGCAGTATTCCTCCATCGATCGCTTCGGCAAGCGATCACGCCGACATCACCGATCGCTAGCCCATGGCAATGCCAAGCCCTAAACCGATCTTATACCGGTCGATCAAACCATCGACTACGCCATGACATGGCGGGTGTCGGGAAAACCCATCCGACACTTGGCCAAATGGCCAAGTTTCACCTAAGAGCCACCCTTCCCGGGTTACAATCGCTCACTCTCATCTCTCGGAGTCCCTCGCCTTCGAAGTTCTCTTCGTTCTCGGCCACGTCCCTCGGCAGCATCAGGCGCACGACTCTGCAATGCTCCTTTGCGTCTCTTGCCTCGAAGTCTACTTCCTCCGGCTTCACTCCAAGCTTCTCGTCCGGCGGTCCCTCGGATGCTCCAAGCGCACGGCTTCCGCAAAGCAATCCTTCACCGACTCAAGGCCTGAGTGATGAGTTGGTGAAACTCGCCATGGCTCCATGTGCGAATTATTAAGTCCTGCACGACTTCAACACACATATCAATTCAACAATACCAACCTAACTTAAACCCTTTGCCACACCATCAAAACTATATCACGGCAAGAGATTGCCCTAACAATCTCCCCCTTTTTGATGTGTGGCAATCCGTTTAAGTTAGGTAAAAACATTTGATATAAATTTTTAAGGAAAGAAAGCATGTAAACATAAACATTTGATAGCAACATGCAACTGCCCCTTAAGCCATGAAACTCCCTTAATCTCTCCTTAATCTATAAATAACTTAAACATATTCATTTCTCCCCCTTTGACATCATCAAAAATATGAATACTAAGTTAGAAACATATGGCATCAAGTCTAATAGAAAGAAAATACCACAAGTTGATAAAAATTTGAAATTCACCGCATCGGTCTGAATGTAGCCATCGATCAATGATCGTTCAGATATACACGACCGCACGTGATTTTCGGAATTTCTGATTTTTCTGGCCGAATTTCAGAAATGCATAAAAAATTCAAGAAAATTTGAAAAATCATGAAATTAGGGGAACACATTTCATTTAAGTGTATCTATCAGGGAAAAATAGTTTTTCATGAAAAATCATTATATTGTCACGTTTTTGCCAAAAATCCAAAAGCTTTAAAAACTACTAGGTTTTTGATCATAAGAGTATCCATTTTAACACCTAGTCTTGCATCCAATTGTTTCAAAACATGAATACATGTATTTTAAAGTAAGAAATTGTTTTGAAAACATATGAAATATCCAACCATGATCTTTGGGCAATATGTCTATGAATTAAACATAAGCCTTCCCCATGATTGGTCTATTATTGCTATGTTGATACTTTAAATGACCATCTAAATGCCATAGGCATTAGTGGACATTTGTATCATCCAAACATCTCACCCATGCTAAGTTTGCAATCAAGTTAGCCTATAGTGAGTGTGAGATGCATCCTAGGGGGTATTTGTATATACTTAACCGATATAATCATGCAATTCTATCATGGTTAAGTATCAACCTAACAATTAACATGATCATAATGACATATATGAATGAATTCTACATTATGATCATGAAACTCATGTATTCATCAAATAATAGTCATGCATTAGGTATTATATGATGATAATAAACAAAGTATCACCTAAAGCATGATTCAAACCTATTTCTTATGATAACGTGCCAAATTTCAAAAACATAAATCATGATTGCAAATATACATAGGGATTACATTAATCATCATGATTTAAGCTTTATTACCTATTTATGGGTACGTTATCATCACCCAACACTATCTATAAAATGTTGTCCCGTCATCCTAAGTCAACCAAAATATGATACAGGTCAAGTTCATATGGTTGACTACCCTAGGGTTATTCTAACCCTTAAGGATGGATTTTGGAACCCAAAATAAGTTCTTTCCTATTGGGTTTACTAAGTATTCCTTGGGGATCCATTTCCTAGCAATTACCTTCTTCTTATCTTGTCCCCTAGCTATAAGGCATTTGTAGGCTTTTTCATTTTTCTTTTCCTTGTAGCCTAGGCCCTTCTTGTTAAAACTTGCCCTTTGGCTCCCAATTATCATGTTAAGGGTATTGGAGCCTATTGTGAATTTTTCTAGGGCTTTAGTTAAATAATCTACCTTTTCCCTTAATGCCCTATTTTCTTCTATGCATGCATCACTAACATCTAAAGGCACATAATTATCATGTGAGCATGCATCTTCTAAGCTAGAAGAAATATTATCATTTAAGCATGCATTTTCTAGCTTATTTTATAAATCCTTAATTTTATCTAGCATGCTCTTATTTTTCTTTTTCATGCCAAATAAGTCCTTAGTTAAACTAGAGATTATGGAAACTATTTTCTTAGGAGAAGCATTCGTTACCATAGTTTCCATGTCTTCTTCTTCTTCTTCGGATGATGAGGATGTAGAAGCTCCCCCTTCATTTGAGCTCTCCCCACTTGAGCTTGATTCTGCATTTGAGGAGGAGGAGGAGCAATCCGAGTCATGAAGAGCCATAAGTGCTAGGTTGGAGTAGACATGCTCTTCTTCTTCGGATGAGGAGGCGGGGGCAACGTCATCCCATGTCTTGGCTTTGAGTGCTATGGCCTTCCCTTTTCCTTTTGCCTTCTTTTCTTCTTCCTTTTTCTTGCTCCCCTTATTCTTCTTTTCTTCTTTCTTGCTCTTATTTAGGAGGGGACAATTATCCCTTATGTGCCCTTCTCCTTGGCAATTGTAGCATATCACCTTCCCCCTTGGTCTTCTACTCCTATCATTTGATTTGTTAAAATGAAAACCCTTTAAAGCACGTCTTACCCTCCTTACCATATATGCCTCTTTGGTGCTATCCATAGAGGAGGAGGAAGATGCTTCATCGGATGAGGAGGAAGGGATTTCCATCTTCTTTTTCCCTTTGTTGGCCATCAAGGCTACTCCCCTTGAAGTTTGGACTCTAGGCTCTTCTTGTATACCTTCAAGCCTTGTCTCATGAAGCTCCATGGTTGAAAAGAATTCCTCCAAGGTGCTTACTTCTAGGTTCTTGGAGATGTAAAATGAGTCCACCATGGAGCTCCATCTTGAGGACCGGGGAAAGGCATCTATGGCCTTCATTACCATATCCCGGTTCGACAGCTTCTCACCTACACTCGTTAGCCCAATTAATATTTCTTTAAATCTAGAATGTAGGGAAGTTACCTTTTCTCCCTTTTCAAGCTTGATATTTGATAATTGGGAGCGGAGGAGATCTCTTCTTGCTAGCTTTGCCTCCGAGGAACCTTCGTGAAGCTCCACTAGCTTCTCCCACATCTCCTTAGCACTAGAACATTCCCCTATCCTATTGACTTCTTGTTGGGGGAGGACATTGTATAAGTGGTGCTTGGCCTTTGAATTTGCCAAGTATTCTTCTCTTTGCCTTTTGCTCCACCTTGATTTCTCCAATGGCTCCCCATTTTCGTTCCTAGGCAACTCGAAACCGTTTTCCATAATTAACAATATTTCAAAGTCGGTTTCGAAGAATACCTCCATTATCTTTTTCCACCAAGAGAATTCGCCGTCGAACTTCGGTGGGTGGATGTTTGAGCCGGCCATCTTTAGATGAAGTGTTTGTTGCGGCGGTTAGTCCTCGACAAACGACTTGGCTCTAATACCACTTGTTGGTTCGGATCGATACGAATGGCCGGCTAGAGGGGGGTGAATAGCCCTCGTTCATTGGATGTCGTATTTTGCTCGTCTACGAAAACGTTAGCGCAAGCGGAAGCAATAAACTAAGACAAGCAAATAGAAGTAAAACAAAGACAATACAAACACGGAGATATAACGTGGTTCACGGCTACGCCGCTAATCCACGGTCCGATTCGTCCACGGTGAATCACTCCGAAACCCAATCACTATTGGTCTCTCCTTTGCACCAAGCTAGGTGGAGGTAACCTTTACAAACACTCCTCTTACAAATAGAATGGAAATAAGCTTGAGTAAGAGGATGGAAAGCTTTAGGGAACTTTGGGAGAGTATTAGAGCATAAGCATTAGGCTCCCAAACCCTTACCCCCTTCCTTTTTATAGAGGAAGAGGATTTCTTCCTCGGTGATGATGCCCTCGATCGGTGATCCGTAGCCGCTGCCCAATAACGGCCGCTTTCCACGTTGGATTCCATCCAGCGGTATTATCATCGATCGTGATGGGACCATCGATCGTGATGCTCGATCAATCGAGTGCTCGGTCAGTCGACTCCATACGTGCCGTCTGCGTTCCATCGATCGCCTTCCTGGCGCGATCATTGCTATCGACATCATCGATTGCCGGTTCCATGGCGATCGCCAAGCCCTAAACCGATCTTATACCAGTCGATCAAACCATCGACTCAGAGCAGTCGACTGCCATGACATGGCAGTCGACTTGTGTCGGGAAAACCCATCCGACACTTGGCCAAATGGCCAAGTTTCACCTAAGTGCCACCCTTCCCGGGTTACAATCGCTCACTCTCATCTCTCGGAGTCCCTCGCCTTCGAAGTTCTCTTCGTTCTCGGCCACGTCCCTCGGCAGCATCAGGCGCACGGCTCTGCAATGCTCCTTCGCGTCTCTTGCCTCGAAGTCTACTTCCTCCGGCTTCACTCCAAGCTTCTCGTCCGGCGGTCCCTCGGATGCTCCAAGCGCACGGCTTCCGCAAAGCAATCCTTCACCGACTCAAGGCCCGAGTGATGAGTTGGTGAAACTCGCTATGGCTCCATGTGCGAATTATTAAGTCCTGCACGACTTTAACGCACATATCAAATCAACAATACCAACCTAACTTAAACCCTTTGCCACACCATCAAAACCATATCACGGCAAGAGATTGCCCTAACAAATATTTCCCTTCCACATTTTCTACGGCACGTTGTTAGGAGTTCCTGAGCTTGATGGAAGGTGACCGTTCCATCATGGAATATAATGTAGAGTTTACCAGACTTTCAGAGTTCTGCCCTCACCTGATAGCACAGGATGCAGATCGGATGTTCCAGTTCACACAGGACCTATTTGTTTATATTCGAGTCAGGATGTCAGGATCTTCTATTGCCTCTTACAGGGAGGCATTGGACCGAGCCATCTGTATTGAAATGACTTCACAACAGATCTCCAAGGAAAAGGATATAAAGAAGCAGATGTCCCAGAGTAAGCAACAGAAGCAAAATTCAGGGAATCAGACTTAGAAAAAGCAGAATCAGAAGGGCAATACTCGAGGTACTACAGAGGGATCGCCTAGGGTGCACAAAGGGAAGCACCCAGCTTCTGAATAGGTTGGAGGTTCTCAGAAGAACCGTAAGAGTCAGAACAGAACTGGATGTTATAGATGTGGATCTAGAAGTCATAGAGCTCCAGAGTGCCCTTTGGAGCAACTTGTTTGCTACTATTGCAAGCAACCTGGACATACCAGTCATGAGTGTACATTGAGAGCACAGCTAGAGTTTCCTGATAGCTCTAACAAGGGAAGAAAGTCCAACCAGCAGCGGCAACAGAGGACAACATCGTGGATGCAGTCTTATGGTCAGAGGCAGCCAGTACCTTCGCAGGCGTAGTTGTATCAGATACAGGTGGGTGCCCCTTCAGTTATGCCGACGACTATCCAATAACCTACATCTCCAGTAATCTACTATCCAAGGGTATCTGCACCACCGATGTTACCAGCCAACTATCAGGGTTATCTTATGCCTGCACTAGTGACTCAGTCTCTAGCACCTCAGAGTCAGACTCAGCCCAAGTGGAGGCACACTACTACTTCGTTGAGGAAGCATCTGACAAATATGGAGACTGGACGGGTTTTTGCCATCACCAGAGATGAGTGATAACTGCCATTTTGTTGTATTATTTTGATCCTTAATATCATTGTTTTAATCATCTCGTGTATTTAATTGTTGATTATTTGCATATTTTATGAGTTGGATCATCTTTTGGACCTAATTGTAAATTCTCCTATATTTTGGACTTATATGCAAAATTTGTCTTTATTTGTAGGAGATCGAGATGAGCCACTGGACTAGACTCAAGTTGGATCAAATATGGCTTCATCTGGGGTCATAATGGGGAATTCAAGTTGACTTAATCTGAGCCTTTCATCCAGATCAGAGACAATTAGATCAAGAGATTAGATTTGAGCATTATGGACTGTCCGATGAAAGTAGTTAATTCTGAGATATCTATCTAAATTTGGAGAGATCCAACCTGTACATTTCGATCTGGACATCTGAGCCCTTCCTTCAGATTTGACCGATCGTAATTATCCCTTCAGAAGGATCAGATCCATCCATTCAAAATCAGAGAAATCACAACCGTTGGATCACATTCTTCTTAATGGATTAATTAACTTAATCAAGCCCTAGTTTCAAATGGATGGCTGAGATCAATGGGCGTGCGATCGAACGAATAAGGTTTTCCATTTAATCAACCTAATTTCACGCGCAGCGTAGAAGAAAGCAGAAACTCATGAGCGCAGTTTTCTTCTTCCCTAATCCGCTCAGCTTCCTCCCTAAATCGCACTTCGTCGGCGGCTTTCTTCCATAGCATCTGCCCGGAGCACCGCCGACCGTTCCCTTCCTCCACCAAGGTCGGCGGTGGCATTCTCTATTTCCTCATCTTCTCCACGCAGTGCAGCCCCTTCTTCATCCCAAAACGAGCACAGCAACAACGATTCCACAGCAGCACTTCGGCGACGATTCCGGCAATCCCAGGTTTTACCATGATTCCATTCTATCGGGCGCCCTCTCCTTCCCTTGGTCCGGCGTGTTGGTGCAGGGGCACTAGATAATCGAACCTGTGTTTTGATTATGACAAAGACACAAAGTTAAGTTTACATCATTATCTCACGAGCTAAATCGAGTGTGCAGAAAAGTACTAAAGCTGGAGCTGAAGGTTAGCGACACCCGGAGGAAGCCACGGTGGTCGGGCGACACTCGAGTGACTTCGGAGGGAGCCGAAGGAATCGAGTGGAAGGCCGGAAGCGAGAGCTACAAGGTAAGTATCGAGGAAAGCTCGTGTAAGTGAGAGATTGTAAGGTCGTGTCCTCTTTACGGGGATGACCGTAGGCTGCGATCCGACTAAGACTTCCTGTGGAAGGTTTAGGTCGAGATCAGACGGTTAGAAACCGTCGCATTTATCATTTTCCGAGCTAACCTCTTCTCGCAGGAAGTAGCGGTGTGATCATTGCTGGATGTTGGCGATCGTGATGCTCATCGATCGTGATCGATGGGAGGCATCGACTGATGGCGACGAATCATCCTTTGCGCTAGGTCAAAATGGATAAGGTTTGACGCGGCCACTTCGTGATAAAATTTGGACAACTTCATGATCTGTTCCGAAATAAGAGGAGACATATTCAGAGGCCAAAATCTATAAAAGGAGGGGAGGATTCCAACTCCAAGCATCATCAAGTTTATTCATCAAGTGCTCCTACAACGCCAACGCTCCAACGCCGTCATAACGCCGACGCGACGACAAGTTCAAATCTCCTTCGTCGGCAGCAGTAGCAAGTAATTATTTTTATTGTATTCTTTATTTTAATCATAACTAGGTGAGGTAGGCTTGTTGCCTCATCCTCGTACATTCGGTTTTTGTGATCGTTGTCTCCTACCTCCAACGAGGAGAAGACGTTATAGTGCTTTGCCCTACGTACGCGGTCTAGGACCGATAGGGCCATGGAGTAGCAACCGCTGGGTTGTGAACCAAGTAAAATAAATGTGTTCCTTTATTTTCCGCTGCTCTTACTCGTTTAATTGTCTACTCAAACGAAATATCGAAAAGATTTACGATCGCTATTCACCCCCCCCCTCTAGCGATGCTTCTCGATCCAACACGACGGAGCTCACAGCTGCAATTGGGTGGCGGCAGTCCATTGATCGAGCGGTGGGAGTTCGTCGATCTTCACCAGCGATCCTCAGATCCCTCTCTGGCGGAGCTGAGCTACCCTAGTGGGTCGTGGCCACACAAAGATAGGAGTGACTTGCTACTGTCGGGATCCCGGAGAATCTATTCCCAGTTTCGACGGCAGCGCTTCTTCCAATCAAGGGCGGTCTTCAACAGCAGTTGGTGGCAATGATCCTCTGTTCCAAGATCTGATTCCATCCACATTGACTGCTCGTGATCACGGCAGTCCCGTATCCATCATCGGAGCTGTGAACTACCGCATCGATCCAACTCTCATCGAAATCTGATGAGAGATCCGTACCCTGAGACCCTTGGAGCTGTTCGATATTGTCGTAGGTCACTGGAGAGGGTGGTACCTTTTTGGTGTTTGTTGATGACTGTTGATTTACTTTGTTGATTTAATGTTGATTCACTATTTTGATTCTTCTTGTTTTACTGCATTGTTCGCTTTAGGTGTTTCAGTATTTTTACATTGTTGGCTCATTACTGTGCACTATATTTTATCAGTATTGATTTCATAGTGTTCAGTTGTGTTTCAAGGATGTTTCAGTAGTATTTTGTTTATGTGTGGTAAATCGTGCATGTGGTAGTTTGATAGTTTAGTGAGTCTTGTTATTCGTTTACAGTGTTTATCTAGTGGTTACATTTATTTCCTTTAGTGTAATTGTTCTTTCCCATTTTAGTTAATCTTCAGCCAGTGTGTCGTATAGTGACAGTGCGGTGCTTGGTTGAATTGCTTTCATTTATTGCAGTTTTTTAGTGATTGTTTGACTACTGTGTCGTATAGTGACAGTGCGGTGCATGGTTGAATTGTTCACATTTGTTTGATCAGTGTACTGTATAGTGACAGTGCGGTGCTCGGTCGATTTCTTTTCTGTCTTTTAGTTTAGTTTTTCAGTGACAATTTGATCACTGTGTCGTATAGTGACAGTGCGGTACCGTATAGTGACAGTGCGGTGCGTGATCACTTACTTTTGTGCATTAGGATAGTTGCTTGTTACTTGTTATTTGGTAGTTAGATTTACTTTTTGCATGTTTAATTCTCATGTTTGCTTTTGATTTTGTATTTTAATTATTTTGATAATTGTAAAAACCCCCAGTGTTTACTTCTGTTTAAAAACAAACGTCCAGCCATTAGGTTCATTGGGAGACGATCCGAGTCAGTCCTATATGCATTAGTGTAGTTAGGGGGTTCGATAAATAATTTGGGAACGGTATTATGACAAATATTCGTTTATCAATGAGGCATCATTGCCGGGGACCTTTAATGGCATTCGTTTGTCTTTAAACTGTAGTTAGTTAGTTTGTTTTATTTTCTTTTGTTATTATTGTCTTTCTTATTATCTATATTTGTTTCTCATTGTATTATTTTGTGTGGATGACTAGGTCTTCAGGCGATAATCTACTTGATTTTTACGGAGCAGTTTTTCTCTTCCCTCAGAGGCCCAGCCTAGGAAGAGGGTTGTTGAAGAAAAGGCTAGGGAATTCCAGGAGCTAGTAAATTCCCAAGTATGCCGAGGTTCTGAAAGATTTATGTATTCACAAGAAGAAGCTGAAAGAATTTCTTACAGATTTTTATATTCTTGATATGGTGGTAGGAGATATTGTAGTTCGGTTCAGTATTTTGGACGCTATGAGGTACTCGATGGAGGATCATTCTATTCTTAGTGTGGATATAGCTGATGAGCTGGACTACATGAACTTTATTTCTTAGTCTATTTTTCATTTGGATATCTCTGCACCTTCTATATTTTGTTGTGATTTTATTGATTCTGATGATTCTGATGTTGATAATGATTTGTTGTTAGGACCTATCTGTAGGCCCTCTTTATTGTGGACAGGGATATGGAATGTGTAAGGACTTGCATGCTTCAGGTGACGCCCCAAGGATCACTTCCATCAGATGTTTGTGAGAAATGTTATTTCATGGTCGAGTATGGGATATCTTAGGTCATATTATCTCTATGTATGGTATTGAAGTAGATCCTGCTAAAATTCATGCTATATATTCTTTATCTTACCCCGCTTCTGTGCGGGAAGTTCGTGCTTTTCTAGGTCATGCAGGTGTCTACAGATGCTTTATCAGAGACTTCAGTAAGATTGCCCCTACCCTTGACCAACTTGTTGTAGAAGAAGGTGGTATTTCAGTTTGACCAGGATTGTGATGGAGATCGAGTCCACCCCTATAGCATATTCTTTTCCAGATGAGCGGTTTTTCACCTGTAGGGTAAGACACCATGGTATGCATATCTTGCTATTTATTTAGTTGTCGTGTTGTACCTTCACATTTCACTCATGCACAAGTCCAGAAATTGAAAAGTGATGCTAAGTATTATGTATGGGATGATCTTTATCTTTAAAAATTTTGTAGTGATCAGATCATTAGATGATGTGTGGCTGATTATGAGTTCATTCCATACGTACTTACTTTTTGTTATTCTTTGACTTGTGGGGGGGGGGGGGGTATTTTGGACCCCAAAGGATTGCTAGAAAAGTTGTATAGTCTAGTTTGTATTGGCCCACCTTATTTCATGATGCCTTTGAATTCTACAAGTCTTATGAGCGATGTCAACGAACAAGGAATATAGGACGTAGAAATGAAATGCCTCAACAACTTTTGTTATTTTGTGAGATTTTCGATATGTGGGGTATTGATTTTATGGGTCAGTGTCCTGTATCTTTTGGATTTTCATATATTCTTTTGGCATATGATTATGTTCCTAAATGGGTGGAGGCCATCCCCACTAGGACTGATGATTCTCTAGTTGTTGTGGATTTTGTTAGGTCTCACATATTTTGTAGATTTGGAGTTCCCAGGGCGATCATTAGCGATCAAGGGTCTCACTTTTGCAACAGACTCATGAAGTGTTGAGTAAAGATATCAAGTCTATACTAGAGAATACGGTGGGGCCAGACATGATGATGCTTCTTCTCCAACTTGAAAGGGGAGTGTGTTCTTTTATTTATTGCATTTATTTTCTTCCTTTCATGTTCGGAATAATTTGTGTGGTTGATTGCTTATTTGCCTGTTTACCTAGGTTTAGTGTTGTTGTTGAGTCAAATAATATTCCCTATGCATGCCTTAGTATCATTTCAGAGGTGGTAAAAATTAGTTAAGTTTGATCATCAAATTGTGGATTTTTGTGTATGATAGGAGACTTCACCTGCATGCAGTCACTTGTTATGATGGTGAACTTTTTATTGATAAACTAAGCTTGATTTTGATTCACCTAGTGAGGTTGCAAGCCATTCTTATCATCTACTCACTTTTGTGTGATAACACATGTGATTCTTGTGACTCTAGAACTTGCTTTGAATCTTTTCAAAACTGCAGTAACATTTACTTGCATGAATATGATGAAGGATTTCATTCTTGACTCTTTTCCTGACTTGGTTTGATTCTCTAATCCACTTGATACTTCCATCTTCCATGTCTTACTTATAATATCTCTTCATTTGCTATCCATTGTCTTTGTATCTTTGTGGATTATCTTTTGTATATCTATTATTTTCCATGTTGGAGGAACTGTTTGATGAGTTGTATTGTCCGAGATGGACAATATTTTTAAGTGTGAGGGAGGAACTATATTATTTTTGTTGGAAACATGATATGAAAGGCATAGTTTTCAGAGGTCATTGGTCCTGAGATATGTTTGCCTGTTGATTAGTACTTGATTTTCTGCACACAAAAAAATGGCGCCATTGATGTTTCTTTTGTAAAAAAAAAAAAAGTGCAATTGTATTGCAGGCAAATGACATTGTAATGTGTTGGATAGAGCCATTTGATCCTGAATCCAATTCTAAAGTTTTCAATTGTCTTAGCCTCTTCCTGTATTGGTGGTTACTGAGCATTTCACAGAGCAACTCATCAGGTTTATTTCTCCAATTCTTCTCTTGTTCCCTATTCATTTGTACCTTTATCTTGTACTACTCTTTGCATACTTTATCTACAGTCTACTTTTGATCTTGTTTCGATTCTTGATAAATCATTTTGATTCATGTATGAGGTGTATTGATAGCAGTAGAGAAGTAGATGATAAGCAAGCATATGGTAGTACAAAATTGCATGTTGTTTTGAGGGTGCCCCACTCCTACGTTATTATGTGAGCATCATTGCATTTATCCATTTTGGGAGGTTTTGTATCAGGCTTAGTCTATTTAATTTGACTGTAAATCATCATACATGTTGATTGTTGTAGGAGTTGGATTTTTTGACTACCTAAGATCCGGACCAATTTGGTGATCCTAAGTAACTTATTTTTCTTATCTTTGAATTATTGATCTGGGTATTGTTTGGGGAAATGAGTGATTGAGTCAGTGTTTCTTTATTTTTATTATTGCTCGGGACGCGCAAGAAGAAGTGTGGGAGAGTTGATAACTACCATTTTGTTGTATTATTTCGGTCCTTAATATCATCATTTTAATCCTCTCGTGTGTTTAATTGTTGATTATTTGCATATTTTATGAGTTGGATCATCTTTTGGACCTAATTGTAAATTCTCCTATATTTTGGACTTATATGCAAAAATTTGTCTTTATTTGTAGGAGATCGAGATGAGCCACTGGACTAGACTCGAGTTGGATCAAATATGGCTTCATCTAGGGTCATAATGGGGAATTCAAGTTGACTTAATCTGAGCCTTTCATCCAGATCAGAGACAATTAGATCAAGAGATTAGATTTGAGCATTATTGATCGTTCGATGAAAGCAGTTAATTTTGAGCCATCTATCCAAATCTGGAGAGATCCAGTCCATACATTTCGATTTGGACATCTGAGCCCTTCCTCCAGATTCGACCGATGGTAATTATCCCTTCAGATGGATTAGATCCATCCATTCAAAATCAGAGGAATCACAACCGTTGGATCACAACCTTCTTAATGGATTAATTAACTTAATCAAGCCCTAGTTTCAAATGGACGGCTGAGATCAATGGGAGTGCGATCGAACGACTAAGGTTTTTCATTTAATCAACCTAATTTCACACGCAGTGCAGAAGAAAGTAGAAACTCGCGAGCGCGGTTTTCTTCTTCCCTAATCCGCACAGCTTCCTCCCCAAATCGCACTTCGCCGGCGACTTTCTTCCACAGCATCCACCCAGAGCACCACCGGTCGTTCCCTTCCTCCACCAAGGCCGGTGGTGGCATTCCCTATTTCCTCATCTTCTCCATGCATCGCAGCCCCTTCTTCATCCCACAACGAGTGCGGCGACAGCGATTCCACAGCAGCACTCTAGCGATGATTCCGGCAATCCCAAGTTCTACCCTGATTCCATTCCATTGGGCGTCCTCTCCTTCCCTTGGTCTGGCGAAGCTCGCAGCTGCAATTGGGTGGCGACAGTCCATTGATCGAGCGGTGGGAGTTCGTCGGTCTTCACCAGTGATCCTCAGATCCCTCACCGGCGAAGCTGAGCTACCCTAGTGGGTCGTGGTCACGCGAAGCTAGGGGTGACTTGCTACTATCGGGATCCCGCAGAATCTGTTCCAAGTTCCGGCGGCAGCACTTCTTCCAATCCAGGGTGGTCTTCAACAACAGTCGGTGGCGATGATCCTCTGTTCCCAGATCCAATTCCATCCACATTGACTGCTCGTGATCACGGTAGTTCCGCATCCATCATCGGAGCTGTGAACTACCGCATCGATCCAACTCTCGTTGGAATCCGATGAGAGATTCGTACCCTGAGACCATTGGAGCTGTTCGGTATTATCGTAGGTCACCGGAGAGGGTGGTACCTTTCCGGTGTTTGTGGATGGCTGTTGATTTACTTTGTTGATTTAGTGTTGATTCACTATTTTGATTCTTCTTGTTTTACTACATTGTTCGCTTTAGGTGTTTCAGTATTTTTACATTGTTGGCTCATTATTGTGCACTATATTTTATCAGTATTGATTTCATAGTGTTCAGTTGTGTTTCAAGGATGTTTCAGTAGTATTTTGTTTATGTGTGGTAAATCGTGCACGTGGTAATTAGTTTGATAGTTTAGTGAGTCTTGTTATTCGTTTACAGTGTTTACCTAGTGGTTAGATTTATTTCCTTTAGTGTAATTGTTCTTTCCCGTTTTAGTTAATCTTTAGCCAGTGTGCTATATAGTGACAGTGCGGTGCTTAGTTGAATTGCTTTCGTTTATTGCATTTCGTTTATTGCAGTTTTTAGTGACTTTTTGACTACTGTGTCGTATAGTGACAGTGTGGTGCATAGTTGAATTGTTCACATTTGTTTGATCGATTATCTTTGTATAGTAGTGATCGGTGCTTAGTCGATTTCTTTTAATACATTAGTTTAGTTTTTGTTATTGTTTGATCAACTTTGTCGTATAGTAATGATCACGGTGCTTGGTTGAATTGTTCACATTTGTTTGATCATTGTACCGTATAGTGACAGTGCGGTGCGTGATCAATTACTTTTGCGTATTAGGATAGTTGCTTGTTACATGTTATTTGGTAGTTAGATTTACTTTTTGCATGTTTAATTCTCATGTTTGCATTTGATTTTGCATTTTAATTGTTTTGATAATTGTAAAAAGCCCCAGTGTTTACTTCTGTTTAAAAACAAATGTCCAGCCATTAGGTTCATTGGGAAACGATCTGAGTCAGTCCTATACTGCATTAGTGTAGTTAGGGGGTTAGGTAAATAATTTGGGAACGGTATCACGAAAAATATTCGTTTAACAATGAGGCGCAGCGGGCTCAGGGATTAGTCATACAGGGTATGATTTCAGTTTATTTTATATACGCTGATACTTTGATTGATACCGGTAGTTCCCATTCATTCGTATATAGAATATTTCTTAGTAGAGTTGGAAGGATCCCAATGGTTCGTTCTTGTGGGTTAGCAGTATCCTTGCCATCAGGAGAGGTGTTGACTAGCCACTAAGAAATCAAAGGTTGTCCATTAGATTTTGACGGGCATATCCTTACAGTGGACCTCCAGGTGTTAGAGATGGTAGAATTTGATATCATCCTCGGTATGGACTGGTTGGCTACTTATTATGCCACAATGGATTGCAGAGCGAGAATAGTAACTTTTCGACCACCGGATCAACCTACATGGAAATTTGTTGGCACTAGAGACGATGGGCTATCCATTATATCGGCTTTACAGGCTCAGAAGTTATTGGCCCAGGGTTGTCAGGGTTACTTGCTATCTCTAGTCAAAGTTGAGAACAAAGGACTACCACCCCTCTCTGATGTGCGAGTAGTCTGAGAGTATTCGAATGTGTTTCCCGAAGAACTTTCAGGCTTGCCACCTCCTAGGCAAGTGGAATTTGCGATAGAGGTGATTCCAGGAACCGTGCCTATATTGAAACCTCCTTATCAGATGGCGCCAAAAGAACCGAATGAACTTAAAGTTCAACTATAGGAGTTGCTGGATAATGGATTCATTCACCCTAGTGTTTCACCATGGGGAGCTCCGGTACTCTTTGTCAAAAAGAAGGATGGATCATTGTTGTTATGTATTGACTATCGGCAACTGAATGCAGTCATAGTTAAGAACAAATATCCGCTGCTGAGGATAGAAGATTTATTTGATCAGCTTAAGGATACATGTGTGTATTCTAAAATTGATCTGCACTCAGGATATCATCAGCTTCGGATAAGAGATGAGGATGTTCAGAAAATAGTGTTCCACACCCGTTATGGGCATTACGAGTTTCTAGTGATGCCTTTCGGTCTCACGAATGCCCCAACTGCGTTTATGGAATTAATGAATCGGGTATTTCTGAGATATATAGATCAGTTCATGATAGTGTTCATTGATGATATATTGATTTATTCTCAATCCGAGGAGCATGAACAACATCTGTGGATAGTGTTGGAGACGTTGCGACGGGAGCAGTTGTATGCCAAGTTTAGCAAGTGTGCGTTCTGGTTATCCTCAGTGGGTTTTCTTGGACACGTAGTGTCCAACAGAGGTATTTCTGAAGATCCCCAGAAGATCGAGGCAATTACCAGTTGGGAGCAGCCAAAATCAGTACAGGAGGTCCGTAGTTTCCTTGGTTTGGCTAGGTATTATCAGAGATTTGTTGAGGGATTCTCAAGTATTGCCATGCCACTCACTCACCTGACTCGGAAAGGGGTCAAATTCACCTGGTCAGAGGCTTGTGAAACTAGCTTCCAGGAGCTTAAGCGATGGCTAGTTTCTGTTAGTAATATATGAGAGATGTCCTAAGGCAATCGCCTTATGTATGAACCATTTATATGATAAATGAAGATTCACTATTTGAGTATACATGTTTAATGTATTTGATTGGATCTTAAACTCATTTATCGAATGTCCACGATACGATTCACAAAGATGAGAGAATTTGTGATTGGATCACAACTAGTGAGTATCTCTACATGTGTAATTGTGATGTATCTAATTATCCTAGTCGATGAATTGATGGATTTGGACACCATCAATTCGCCGAGACTAGCACGAGGTATACTCCTTGGTGTATCCAAGCAGCTGATTCTCACTGGCTGGAGACATTGTGATGTCCGGAGTTAATCGTGGATGCTAGTTATGGTAACTAGTTCATTGGAGTGACCAGCCGTAAGACTTCATATGGTTCTCTGCATATATAGATATGTCAATGAAGTTCTTACTGTGGCTTAAGTGCAATATTCCTTTGACTTGCGGTATTCAAGTCATCTTGATCATGGAGACTTATGCTTTGACATCTTAAGCAAACATCTCCGAGGAGATGTGGACCCGGGATGATTGGGTATAAGTCGAAATGATCGAAGGTGTTTGAATAGCCTATAAAGGATTCACCACTCCTTGCGAGGAGATGTATACCCATGGCCTCTCGTCGGATTGTTACTAAAGTCTTTGGCCAAAGCATTACATGTTTAGAGTAAAGTACTCTTCGATACATGTGGAGTAACTAGAATCCGTAGGACGAGGAAATGATACTTGGGCTAGGTGTGACGTAGTCAGCCTAGTGGGGACTGACACAATAGACCATGTCCTGAACCAAGTGGGTATAAGATGAGTGAAGGGAATGGGGCACGATTCATTCGAGCTGCTGAAGGGTTTCAGAAATAGTTCTGGATCAACCGTTGATCTTTTCGGTAAATTGGGGATCATGATGTACTACTAGGTGTCACTCATGATCGTTCTATAATTAATGGTTAATTATAGAAGGCCAAGATAAACCGAGAACCTATTTGGTCACACGCACAACGAGTGTAATCCAAAGGATTTAAAACGAGCTCGAGAATGGGATTCTCAGACCGAGAGAAACTAGGTTTGGTTGGACCAAACATAAAGCGAGCATGAAATCGTTTCAGTCGCAATGGAAGAGTGGATGGGCTGCGTCTTATGAAGACGTAATGGATGGACCAAAATGGTTTGGTCCTAATCCAATGGATAAGAATAAACCAAAGGGTTTGGTTTATTTTAAACGAATGAACCAAAAGTTGGTTCGGTTCGTTTTAACTTAAAATAAACCATCATGGTTTGGTTTATTTTAACTTATCTTAATGGAGCGGGTTAACGGGCTTTATGGATATGATCCGTTAACCATTAAGAGAATTAGTTCTCTATAAAATAGGGCTTAAACCCTAACCCTAAAGCTAATGAAGTTTTGGCCGCCCAACCCTAGCCTCCTTTTGTTGTTGCCGCCCAACATGGTGTTGCCGCCAACTTCATGGAGCTGCTGCCACCTCCTTGCCGCCGGCATCCAAGCTTCAGCCGGCGATGCTCCGGCGACCCTCCGGTGATCTCTTGTGGGTTCGGTGATAAGGTGAGCTCCACATCTCCTTTGGCCGGCCTCTATTCCTCCACCAAGCTGTCCAGTTTTCTGGACAGCTTCTCCTCCTCTCGTCGGAGCGTCGTTTGGACGACGGTTAGTGCTCCGACAGCGGCTAACTTACCGGGGATTTGATCTCCGGTAATCCTCTGAGGTGGAGGACGAAGGATTCGTCAAACGGTTGACGAATACCTCTCCGGAGAATCGAGTTTTGAGGACTCGGTTTTGGATCCGAATTTGGATTCGGATTGTGATCATCTCTCGATCACGTCGTCTTCAACACGAGGCTAGTAACCCGTACGAAGACGAAGCTCGTGGCTTAGCGAAGTCATCCCGAGGAGCTCGGCGTGGATACGGATAGAGACGATTCTTACGAGGATCGTTCCGGTTGATGCCGTTCCCGCTACACGTCATACGGAAGGTATAACGTAGTTAAATTTCCTTTTATTGCAAATTTAAATTTATGGTTATGTCTACACTTGTTGTAATATGCATGCGTGTGTTGTGTGTGTTGTAATAAATATAGATTTATTATTTTTAATTGCTTCCGTTGTGTTCATATTTACGAAACATGATCGAACACACACACGCCGCGGTGCCGGAAACCCAACAGTGGTATCAGAGCCCAGGTTGTGTTTCGACATAATCGTAAAATGGTTTTGCGATAGTCATAATGTATTTCTGGAAATTTTCTAATTTTGGAAATTTAGAAGTATTTATGGAAATTTTTAATTTTGGAAAGTCTAGAAGTATTTATGGAAATCTTCCACTTTTGGAAAGTTGGAAGTATTTATGGAAATTGATATTTTCCATAAATAAAATATTTGATTAGATTCTGGAAATGTGTTTCCTAATTTAATCATGATTTGATTTGGGAAATCAAATCTTAAAATATTTTATTTCCATAAGTAGTTTTAATGATTTAGGAAATTGGTTTCCTAAATAGATTTTCCTTAATCAAATAATTCCATGAATAAAATATGTGATTAGATTTGTAAATTTGTTTCCTAATTTAATTATGATTTGATTTGGAGAATCAAATCTTAAACATATTTTATTTCCATAAATAGTTATGACATATAAGGAAATATAGACATGACATAATTGTATGCCATGTAATTGCATTAGATGCATAACATTATGCCATGCGTGTCGTGACATGTAGATGTATGCCATGCATGCCATGCTATGTAGATAATAGTTATTTGCATGCAAAGAGGATGAGACATAAAAACCCTTAATCAATATTAAAGCCTACACCTTCCATTAATATGGTTAGAACCAGAGTTCTGTTTCTTGTTTGGGTTGTTGGACTCTCTCCAAGCCCCCAACTCAATATGTTCAAACCATGGAATAGTTTAATACTAATATGGTAAGAGTCAGAGGTCAATCGTTAGCTTTGGTTGTTGGACTCTCTCCAAGCTGGGCTAATTGGTTGAATGCGCTCTAACCATATTAAAACTATGTCCCGATTAATGGGTTGGCTTTAACCTGGAGCATCGGCTTGTTGGACTCTCTCCAAGGTCGATGTAAAGAGAGGTGAAGTTGGGTGCTATGCATATGATGCATACTTGTTAATGTGTTAACAACCCGATGTATGTGTGAACATTCAATTAGTTGATAGCACATTGTGATAGTTGCATATACGTGATATGCAATCGGTATAGATGATACCTACCGTCATAGTTATGAATGGCTTGTTGGACTCTCTCCAAGGTTGTTCATAACTATGATGGATATCAGCCCATTCGGAGATGGACCTAAAATCTCCCGAAGTGATTTTGGGGTTTTTTGAAATTCGAAAAATGAATGGGATTTATAAATGTATATTGATGCATTTTAAAATCATTTTCTCATATATGCTCGTTTTGTATTTCTAGGTCAATAAATTGATCATGACGTCTTTGAATTTGCGCACTATTTTGGATTCGAACAAACTGACTGGGCCTAACTTCCTGGACTGGCTTAGAAACCTGAGAATTGTTCTCAAGGCGGAAAAGCTTGCATATGTCCTTGAAGAGCCTCTTCCTGACCGTCCTAAGGACGATGCAACTCCAGACCAAATGTTGGTCTATCAGAAGCATGTGGCAGATTCTGAGCTGGCGAGTTGCATCATGCTAGCGGCGATGGTACCTGAGCTGCAGAAGCAGCATGAGCATATGGATGCTAACACTATGGTCTTCCATCTTCATGAGTTGTTCGATGAGCAAGCGAGATCCGAAAGGTTCGAGGTCTCTAGGCTCCTCTTCACCACGAAGATGCAAGAAGGTTCGTCTGTAGTACAGTTTGTGCTAAAGATGAACGGGTACATCGAGTGGCTAGCTACCCTCGGTTTTGTGATGGATCATGAGTTAAGTATTGACTTAATTCTGCATTGTTTGCCCAAGAGTTTCTCGCAATTTGTGATGAACTATCGGATGAACAAATTGGAATCCACCATTCTCGAGCTCCTCAATATGCTGAAGACTGTGGAGCCTTCTGTGAAGCATGAGGAGAAGGCAGTTCAGTTAGTTGATTCTCAAAGAAAGGTTCTAAGAGGAAGGCAAAAGAATGTAAGAAAGGAAAGAAAAAGGCAAAGAAGGCGGAACCAGCGCAAAAGGGCACTTGCCATCACTGTGGCAAGGAAGGCCACTGGCGAAGAAACTGCAAGATTTATCTTGAGTCCATGAAGAAGAAGAAGGCATCCAATGCCCCATCCTCTTCAGGTATCTTCGTTATTGATTGTCATTCTATTTTCTTAGACACTTGGGTATTGGATACTGGGTGTAGCTCACATATATGTAATGACATACAGGGGCTAAGGAATAGAAGAAGACTTGTCAGAGGGGAGTCAAATTTGCGAGTTGGCAATGGAGCAAAGGTTGCTGCGGTCGCCATCGGAACTTATTTGCTGAAACTCCCTAGTGGACTAGTCTTGGAACTGGACAATTGCTATTATGTTCCTTCTCTAATAAAGAACATTGTTTCTATTTCCTTCTTAAATAGAAATGGTTTCCATTTAACGTTTAGTAACAATTGTTGTTATATAACTTTGAATGACGTACTTTATGGAACTGGAACTTTGAGTAATGGCATTTATACGTTGGACGTATCCAGTGACATTTTCAATATCGAAGCGAGCAACACGCGTGCTCGAAAGGATAATCACATAGACTCCTATATGTGGCATTGTAGTCTTGGCCATATAAGCAAGAAACGCATGTCCGAATTACACCGATGTGGAATTCTGGAATCGTTTGAATTGGATTCATACGATACATGCGAATCATGCTTAAAAGGCAAGATGACTAAGTTACCTTTTACTGGAAAAGGTGAACGAGTGGGAGAGTTACTAGGTTTAGTACATACTAATGTATGTGGACCTATGTCAACTCAAGCATTAGGAGGCTATAGCTACTTCATTACCTTCACCGATGATCACTCACGGTTTGGGTATGTGTTCTTGATGAAACACAAGTCTGAAGCCTTTGAAAGGTTCAAAGAATTCAAAATGAAGTAGAGAAACAACATGACAAGAGTATTAAAATACTGATCGGATCGAGGTGGTGAATACTTAAGTCAAGAGTTTCTTGATTATCTAAGAGACAATGACATATTGTCTCAATGGACTCGCCTATACACCACAAAGATAATGGTGTATCCGAGAGGCGAATCGATTTGTTGGACATGGTCGTCAATGATGAATCATGCAACTCTTCCCAAGTCCTTTGGGGTTATACACTTCGCATCTTGTTTACTTGTTAAATGTAATGCCTACCAAGGTAGTCTCAACTACTCCATATGAGATATGGAATGGTAAGAAACCTCATGTATCTTACTTGAAGATATGGGGTTGTCTCGCTTATGTGAAGCTGGATCAGACGTATAAATTGGATGCTAAGTCCGATAAATGTCTATTTATTGATACCCTAAGGAAACAAGGGGTTACCAATTCTATCATCCCGTGGAACAAAAGGTGTTTGTTTCAAGGCATGCCGTGTTTCTAGAGAAAGAGTTTCTCTGCAAGAAAACAAAGGGGAGTGTCACGAGCTTGAGGAGGCTCGAGAGACTCAAATAGACATTGATGAGATACTGAAGCACAACAAATGACAACTCATAGTGATGAGCAATCTACCGATTATTGTAACACCACATCTTCAGTAGATCCGTAGAACACGCAATATTCCTGAGAGATATGGATTTCTCGTAAGTGAATCGAACGACGTGTTACTCATTGATGATGAGGAACCTACCAGTTATGAAGAAGTGACAAGTTCAGAAGGGATAAGTGGCTTGGTGCCATGAAGTCGGAATGGATTCCATGTATGAAAACCAAGTTTGGAACTTGGTTGACCCACCTGAAGGCATAAAGCCTATAGGGTGCAAGTGGGTTTTCAAGAAGAAAACCGACATGGATGGTAATGTGATTACCTATAAGGCTAGATTGGTGGCGAAAGGATATCGTCAAAAACAAGGTGTTGATTATGACGAAACCTATTCGCTTGTATCTATGCTTAAATCCATTCGGATGCTCCTGGCCATAGCGGCTCATTATGATTATGAGATATGACAGATGGATGTGAAAACAGCTTTCCTTAATGGAAACTCGCCGAGGACGTGTATATGATACAACCGAGGGTTTCACATCGCTGATAAAACCAAGGTATGCAAATTGCGACGATCCATTTATGGATTGAAGCAAGCATCCAGAGTCGGAATATCCGCTTTGATGAGACGATCAAAAGTTTGATTTCGCAAAATCCGCATCTAACCTTGTGTGTACAAGAAGGTTGTGTGGGAGTACAATGCGTGTTCCTAGTATTGTATGTCGATGACATATTACTTATAGGAAAGCGATGTGTCAATCTTCTGATCGATTAAGGTTTGGTTATCCAAGACATTCTCCATGAAAGACCTGGGAGAAGCAACCTACATCCTTGGGATTAAGATCTATAGAGATAGATCGAAACGGTTGCTTGGTCTTTCGCAGTCTACATATATAGACCGAGTGCTAAAGAGGTTTAGCATGTCGGAATCCAAGAAAGGTTATCTGCCCATCAGGCACCTTTCGAAGTCTATGTGTCCGCGCACAGAAGACGAAAGGATTTGCATGAGTAAGATTCCCTATGCATCCGCAATAGGATCTATCATGTATGCTATGTTATGTACGAGGCCCGATGTATAAATGCGCTCGAGTGTCATGAGCAGATACCAATCCGATCCAGGAATGGATCATTGGGCGGCTGTTAAGACGATCCTTAAGTACTTGAGAAGAACTAAGGATGTGTTTCTAATATATGGAGAAGGGTACATGGTGATACGTGGGTATACGGATGCGGATCCGAACATGACAAGGATGATTCCATGTCTTAGTCAGGTATGTATTCACCTAGAATGGGCGCAATAAGTTGGAAAGGTTCCAAGCTTGACACTATAGCGGATTACGCCACTAAGCGAGAATCGTTTGGCTTTGAAGCGACAAAGAGCGGTTTGGATCAAGTAGTTCATCTATGAACTTGATGTGGTCTCATCGATGATCCAAACATGTGCCACGCGCTATCATCTTATCAGAGAGATCATAAGTAGGAACGAAATACAAATCGAGAAAATTCCCACTGAAAGGAACTTAGCGGATCCTTTGACTAAAGCATTACCTCAAAGTAAGTTTGAGGGTCATGTTAGAGCTTATGGTATTGGATACCGTAGCGATTGGCATTAGGCAAAGTGGGAGTCTGTTAGTAATATATGAGAGATGTCCTAAGGCAATCGCCTTATGTATGAACCATTTATATGATAAATGAAGATTCACTATTTGAGTATACATGTTTAATGTATTTGATTGGATCTTAAACTCATTTACTGAATGTCCACGATATGATTCACAGCATGAGAGAATTTGTGATTGGATCACAACTAGTGAGTATCTCTACATGTGTAATTGTGATGTATCGGAATTATCCCTAGTCGATGAATTGATGCATTTGGACACCATCAATTCTGTCGAGACTAGCACGAGGTATACTCCTTGGTGTATCCAAGCAGCTGATTCTCACTGGCTGGAGACATTGTGATGTCCGGAGTTAATCGTGGATGCTAGTTATGGTAACTAGTTCATTGGAGTGACCGGTAGTAAGACTTCATATGGTTCTCTGCATATATAGATATGTCAATGAAGTTCTTACTGTGGCTTAAGTGCGATGTTCCTTTGACTTGCGGTATTCAAGTCATCTTGATCATGGAGACTTATGCTTTGACATCTTAAGCAAACATCTCCGAGGAGATGTGGACCCGGGATGATTGGGTATAAGTCGAAATGATCGAAGGTGTTTGAATAGCCTATAAAGGATTCACCACTCCTTGCGAGGAGATGTATACCCATGGCCTCTCGTCGGATTGTTACTAAAGTCTTTGGCCAAAGCATTACATGTTTAGAGTAAAGTACTCTTCGATACATGTGGAGTAACTAGAATCCGTAGGACGAGGAAATGATACTTGGGCTAGGTGTGACGTAGTCAGCCTAGTGGGGACTGACACAATAGACCATGTCCTGAACCAAGTGGGTATAAGATGAGTGAAGGGAATGGGGCACGATTCATTCGAGCTGCTGAAGGGTTTCAGAAATAGTTCTGGATCAACCGTTGATCTTTTCTGTTAATTGGGGATCATGATGTACTACTAGGTGCCACTCATGATCGTTCTATAATTAATGGTTAATTATAGACAGCCAAGATAAACCGAGAACCTATTTGGTCACACGCACAACGAGTGTAATCCAAAGGATTTAAAACGAGCTTGAGAATGGGATTCTCAGACCGAGAGAAACTAGGTTTGGTTGGACCAAACATAAAGCGAGCATGAAATCGTTTCAGTCGCAATGGAAGAGTGGATGGGCTGCGTCTTATGAAGACGTAATGGATGGACCAAAATGGTTTGGTCCTAATCCAATGGATAAGAATAAACCAAAGGGTTTGGTTTATTTTAAACGAATGAACCAAAAGTTGGTTCGGTTCGTTTTAACTTAAAATAAACCATCATGGTTTGGTTTATTTTAACTTATCTTAATGGAGCGGGTTAACGGGCTTTATGGATATGATCCATTAACCATTAAGAGAATTAGTTCTCTATAAAATAGGGCTTAAACCCTAACCCTAAAGCTAATGAAGTTTTGGCCGCCCAACCCTAGCCTCCTTTTGTTGTTGCCGCCGAACATGGTGTTGCCGCCAACTTCATGGAGCTGCTGCCACCTCCTTGCCGCCGGCATCCAAGCTTCAGCCGGCGATGCTCCGGCGACCCTCCAGTGATCTCTTGTGGGTTCGGTGATAAGGTGAGCTCCACATCTCCTTTGGCCGGCCTCTATTCCTCCACCAAAAGCTGTCCAGTTTTTCTGGACAGCTTGTTTCTTTGTTGTCAGAGCGTCGTTTGGACGACGGTTAGTGCTCCGACAGCGGCTAACTTACCGGGGATTTGATCTCCGGTAATCCTCTGAGGTGGAGGACGAAGGATTCGTTAAACGGTTGACGAATACCTCTCCGGAGAATCGAGTTTTGAGGACTCGGTTTTGGATCCGAATTTGGATTCGGATTGTGATCATCTCTCGATCACGTCGTCTTCAACACGAGGCTAGTAACCCGTACGAAGACGAAGCTCGTGGCTTAGCGAAGTCATCCTGAGGAGCTCGGCGTGGATACGGATAGAGACGATTCTTACGAGGATCGTTCCGGTTGATGCCGTTCCCGCTACACGTCATACGAAAGGTATAACGTAGTTAAATTTCCTTTTATTGCAAATTTAAATTTATGGTTATGTCTACACTTGTTGTAATATGCATGCGTGTGTTGTGTGTGTTGTAATAAATATAGATTTATTATTTTTAATTGCTTCCGCTGTGTTCATGTTTACGAAACATGATCGAACACACACACGCCGCGGTGCCGGAAACCCAACAGTTTCTGCACCAGTCTTAGTGATTCCTTTTGATGTTGATGGGATGGTTCTTTATACAGATGCTTCTATCCAAGGGTTGGGTGCAGTTCTGATGCAGTCCAACCATGTGGTATCTTATGCCTCCATCAACTAAAGGATCACGAGAGAAATTACCCAGTGCACGATCTGGAGTTAGCAGCCATCATTTTTGCATTGAAGATATGAAGGCACTACTTGCATGGGATTACTTTTGAGATCTACACAGACCATAAAAGTCTGAAGTATCTGTTCACATAGAAAGAACTGAACCTGAGACAGAGAGGGTGGATGGAATATATGAAGGATTACGACTGCACAATCCATTATCATCTGGGAAAAGCTAATGTGGTAGCAGATGCACTAAGCAGAAAGTCTCGTTGAGTTCTGGCCAGTCATCTGATAGCAGTTACTGATCTAGTTTGACAGTTCTCAGAGTTAGGATTGTTTGAACACGGTCAAACATCCTGAGGGATATTAGTTTCTATGGTTGCCCAATCCACTATTGTTGAAAAGATAAAAGAAGCACAAGTCAATGACCAACATCTGCAGTTCTTGTGTAGAATGATAGACTCAGAACGTCAGACGGATTTCTCGAGTGACGAGAATGAAGTACTTCGTTTCCGTGGATGATTATGTGTTTTGGACACGCATCCAGTTAAGGAAGAATTGCTACAGGAAGCACATCAGTCGAGATTTGCTATACATCCTGGTGGTACTCAGATGTACCGAGATTTGAAGCGCTTATACTGGTCGAATGGTATGAAAAGAGATATTGCAGACTTTGTTGTATGATGTTTAGTATAGCAGCAAGTGAAGGCTGAACATCAGAAACCTGCTGAGTTACTTCAGGAAATTCCGATCCCGGAATGGAAGTGGGAGCATATCACGATGAACTTCATTACGGGATTACCCAGAACCCGTAAAGGACATGATGCGATTTGGGTGATCGTGGATCAGTTGACCAAATCAGCTCACTTCCTTCCTATTCGTGGGACGGACTCCTTGGATCGTCTAGTGGAATTATACTGTCGAGAGGTTCTCAGATTGCATGGCGTACCTTTTTGAGTATCATATCTGATAGAGATTCGTAATTTACTTTGCGATTCTGGCAGAGTATGCAGTAGGCCATGGGCACAGAACTTCACTCAGTACAATGTTTCACTCACAGACAGACGAACAGTCCGAACATACCATTCAGACATTGGAGGACTTATTGAGATCATGTGTCATGGATTTCGGAGGCAGTTGTGAGGACCACGTTCATTTAGTGGAATTTGCCTATAATAACAGCTACCACTCTTCTATTCAGATGACTCCTTTCGAGGCTTTATATGGCAGACCTTGCAGATCACTTGTGTTATGAGAGGAAGTTGGGGAACGACAGTTATTGGAGCCTCAGAGTATCCAGCATGATGCAGAGTTGGTACGAGTCATCAGATGACAATTATCAGAGGCACAAGATAGATAGAAGAGTTATGCGGACCGGAGGCGAAGGCCATTGAAATTCTCAGTAGGGGATCATGTATTTCTGTGGGTTTCACCTACGAAAGGGGTGAAACAATTTAAGCTAAAAGGAAAATTAGCTCCATGCTAAATTGGTCCATTTGAGATATTGGAGCAGATTGGAGGTGTAGCTTATCGGTTGGCTTTACCTCCGACACTTGTAGGTGTTCACAATGTATTTCATGTTTCTATGCTAAGGAAATATGTGCCATGATTCGATCATCTTCTGAAAGAGGTTCCGATACCACTCTAGGCGAATGCGACATATGAGGAGATTCCAGTATGGATTCTTGGTCACAAGGAGCGACAGTTGTGGAACAAAACCATCTGACTCGTAAAGGTGGGATGACAACATCATACTGATGAGGAGGCTACATGGGAGCTAGAAGATACTATCCGAGCTCGATACCCTCATCTGTTTATTTGAGGTATGTGGTTATTTCAGAAACTTACTTGAATTAATTTTTGCATTGAAGTATGAAATTTGGGGACAAAATTTTAATATGTTGGGGAGAATATAAAATACCACAGAAAAAAATATTAATAATAATATAGTTGGGTAATTAGGAGAATACCCTATAGAATTTTCTAGGAATTTTTAGAAATTTTTCTGGACTTAAATGGAAATTTCTAAGGCAATTTGCGGAGAGAGATTTAATAGTCTCAAAGGGGTTTAATCGAAATTAGGTTTACATCTTATAGGGTTATTGGATCCAACCCATTAAACAATCCCAACCCGTTCGTAACACCAAGCCGCATCTTTTCTTCTGTTTCATCGATTGCCGATCTTTTATTCCCGTGCATTTTTCCCCCAACTGCGATTCCTTCTTCCCGACACGCTTCTTCACCTCCTCATCACTGACGTTCCTTCTTCTCTTCCTCACCGAGCGACCTCTCTGTTCATTGCCCCGATCTTGAGCCTTCCATCCCAACCGGTTGTCGGTCTCCTTGGGCGACCGATTGGACAATGGCATCAACCGATCTATCCCTCTTCATCCTCTCTGCTCGCTGCCGACGCCTTGTTCCGATGGGGGATCCGACCAGAGAGAAGGTTACCTAGCAGCACTGCTACGTTGGTCCATTTGAGATATTGGAGTAGATTGGAGGTGTAGCTTATCGGTTGGCTTTACCTCTGACACTTGCAGGTGTTCACAACGTATTTCATGTTTCTATGCTAAGGAAATATGTGCCATGATCCGATCATGTTCTGAAAGAGGTTCCGATACCACTCTAGGCGAATGTGACATATGAGGAGATTCTAGTACGGATTCTTGGTCGCAAGGAGCGACAGTTGCGAAACAAAACCATCTGACTCGTAAAGGTGGGATGACAGCATCATACGGATGAGGAGGCTACATGGGAGCTAGAAGATACTATCCGAGCTCGATACCCTCATCTGTTTATTTGAGGTATGTGGTTATTTCAAAAACTTGCTTGAATTAATTTTTGCATTGAAGTACGAAATTTGGGGACCAAATTTTAATAAGTGGGGGAGAATATAAAATACCACAGAAAAAAAATATTAATAATAATAATGTTGGGTAATTAGGAGAATACCCTATGGAATTTTCTAGGAATTTTTAGAAATTTTTCTGGACTTGAATGAAAATTTCTAAGGCAATTTGCGGAGAGAGATTTAATAGTCAAAGGGGTTTAATCGAAATTAGGTTTACATCTTATAGGGTTATTGGATCCAACCCATTAAACAAACCCGACCCGTTTGTAACACCAAGACGCATCTTTTCTTCCGTTTCACCGATTGCCGATCTTTTATTCCCGTGCATTTTTCTCTCAGCTGCGATTCCTTCTTCCCGACGCGCTTCTTCACCTCCTCATCATCGACGTTCCTTTTTCTCTTCCTCACCGAGCGACCTCTCTGTTCATTGCCCCGATCTTGAGCCTTCCATCCTAGCCGGTTGTCGGTCTCCTAGGGTGACCGATTGGACGATGGCATCAACTGATCTATCCCTCTTCATCCTCTCTACTCGCTGTCGACGCCTTGTTCCGATGGGGGATACGGCCGGAGAGAAGGTTACCTAGCAGTGCTGCCGGGGGTGATTCAGGCGAGTGTTCATTCGGAGTAGGGAATCGACGGTGACTTCGTGGCTATTTGGTTGGGAGTCGCCTCTGCCCAATTTTCACAATTGCTAGGTGAGTTGATGTGGTTCTTCATCACCGATCTTGTTTTTCTGTGTAGCCCTAATTCGGTGATGATAGGGCAGCGACGTCGTGGCTTTTGGCTGTCGGTTTTGAGGTATTGTTATGCCGGTGAGGTTCCAACTGTCGATAAGCCTAATCTCTCCTTAGTTTACTGTGTTGTTCCTTTCCTTGGCTGAGAGAATTGTGAATTAGGGCAGTGGCATTCTTCTGGCAGACTGAGGATTCGGAAGGATTGTTCTGCCAGTGGAGGTTCCAATTGTTGGTAAGCATGAACCCTTTTCCTTTTTCTGTTCAGTCCAGTTGGATTAGGTGCATTGCTATGTTAAAATTGTTGCATGCCGTGAGTGTTGAACGGTGTAAGGGTTGTGGTATTATTGTAGTGGCTGAATGAGTTAGGTAAGTTTTGATTTGAGTATGTTATGAATATATAATAGGATTACTACAGTGGGGTTAATTGTTGGATTATATAGCTTTAATTTAGAGTATTACTCAATTATTCTTAATGATCTATTTGATTTGGGTTGATGAGGATTAGAGAGTTGTTCTGGGTTGTGGAATATCCGGTTAATATGGAAATTGGTGTATGGAATTGAATGTATGTATGTATATATATATATGATTGTGATTAGTATATATATATAGATGCAGTCTATATATATATGTTTATTGTGATGTTGCATTTGGTTGTACATCATCTTCATATATACTACCCGCATCTATTATATGGTTGTGTCGAATATCTGTATACTTGTTGATTAGACTATTGCATTCTTTGACCCGTATTTATGACATTGTATGGTTTAGATCAGACTTTCTGTTATATACATATATTGTGGATATGTGCTCAGGTTGGATAGGTGTAGCGTAGCAGACTTTCAAGTATGTCTGCATTTTACGTTGGTCATTTGGTTAGAAGGTATATACATGGATATGTTTATCATGCTAGTGTTATCTGATGTACCTGTTGATTTTTTTGTTGAATTAAATGTGATATCTGATATATATATATATTTTGTTGGTGCAATCGGCCCAGGTTGACTCGAGTTTGACTCGAGCAGTACCTTGATAGTATTTTGATGATAGACAAAACTCATGACATGGGATTGTCATGGGAAAGTCCAACATGGGGTTGGCATGGAAAATCCAAGCATGGAGCTTGGTGTGGAAAAGTCCAAAGCATTGTGAAGCCGTGCGCTTGGTGCTTGGTGAGAAATACATTGCGAAACCGTGCGCTTGGTGCATGTGGGAAGTCTTGAGGACTTGGTAAGTTCACTAGGCTCGGGGTCCTTGAGTCGGTGAATGATGGTATTGCAAAGCCTTATGCTTGGTGTATCCAAGGGACCGCCGGACGGGGAGCAAATGGAGTGAGGCTCAAGGGAAGCATACTTCGAGGGCATGAGACGCAAAGGATGGCGTTGCAAAGCCGTGTGCTTGCCGCATCCGAGGGACGTAGGCCGAGGGAAGAGAGATTCGGTGGGGAACTCCATGAGGGATGATGTGGACTTGGCCAAGTGGCTAAGACTGAGTGTCGGAGGCTCAAACTTGATGTTTGAGGGTTTACCCGACGGTCGGATGCTCAAACAACTTGGTGTTTGAGGTTTTGCCAATGATCGGACATAGGTGTCGATCGGGTCTAAGTCGACTAGGGTTCGGCGGTGTAAGATCGCAGTTTTGTGCTTGGCGATCGATAGCGATGTCGGCAATGATCGGCTGAGATGGATCGGCCGATGGGAATATCGTGAAAGCAGCGCTCACGTGGCCGGCAAGGCGATCAACTACTAGGTCACTAGTCGACTGCCATGGACTGGCAATCGACTGGTAGGAGATCCGTTGGAACTTGTCCGACGTGGATCTGGCCATTGTGAGACAATAAGCATTTAGGGCCCGGGCCTTTGGAGCTCAAATGGGAGGATTTTGCCAAGACTTTTGGGGAGCTATTGGAGGGGAATTGCTGTTGCATTCCAGACTTTCAAGAGCCATCTAAAGCAAACAACAACCAAAGCGATCAAAGCAATCGGTGAAAGTTTTCTTGTGTATTGTATTTGTGTATTTGCTTGTATTTCTATATTACATTGTAATTGCTTGTGAGAGGTTTCTCCACCTTCGACGTGTTGTCGAGAAGGAGTGTTATAGTTAGTGTCGTGCGCATAACTAGAGCTCAGTGATCTCGCCCGTGGAGTAGGAACCATTCAGTTCCGAACCACGTATATGCTTGTGTATTTCTTGTGATTGTTATGTGTTGTTAGTATTGTTATTATCATTGTTATTCCGCTGCGCTAACAACAATCGTAGACAAGCAACGCAACGAGAACGACCGAATTCCACCATCGAATGATTGAGGGCTATTCACCCCCTCTAGCCAGCCACATCTACACTTCATCGATCCTACAAGTGGTATCAGAGCCAGGTTGCTCTTCAAGGACTAACTGCCGCAAGAGCACTACAAGATGGCCGGCTACAACATCCATCCACCGAAATTCGATGGAGATTTTTCTTGGTGGAAGAAATGGATGGAGGTATATCTTGAAATCGATTTTGATTTTATGTTAATTATAGTAACCGGTTTTGAGATGCCTAGGGACCAAGACAACAAGCCATTAGAAAAATCAAGATGGACCAAGGACCAAATAAAGGATTTCAAGACAAATCTCGAGGTAATAAAACTAATTAGTGATTTGTTACCTAACACTATTTGGTTTAGATTAGGAAACTATAGGGATGCAAGGGAATTATGGAATAAGATAATAAAGTTCCAAGAAAATTCTCAACCGGCACAAGTAGAGGAGAATGTCGTAGAAGAAGCACCATCCACTTTTGAAGATGTGGATGATTTGGTGGAGACCTCCACCTCTAGCATTGAGGGGGAGGAAAGGGTTTCTATTCCGGAGCAAGATCAAAATGAAGTTTCTACCTCCGGAAGAAGTCAAGAGGCCTCCACCACCTCCCTAGGTAACTCAAGTGTTATTATTTTAAATAAAAATCACATAATATGCTTTGAGTGTAGGGAGAAAGGACATTACAAGAGCAAATGCCCTAAATTGGCTAAGGAAAAGGCATCAGCACCAAAAGTCAACCCAAAGTCAAAGGATGCCGAAGTCCCCACAACTAGAAGCAAAGAGCACATTGTGTGCTTTAAATGCAATCAAAAGGGGCACTACCGAAGCCAATGCCCTAGAGGGAGGAAGAAAGGGCAAGAAGGTGTATCTCATGTAGGGGGAGCTCATAAAGCTAACCCTAAGGTAAATTTAAATAATGCACCTTTAATTCCTAAAGTTAAAAAGCATGCTAAGAATTATTTTAGTTCTCTTGCCATTATTAATGAAAAGCATGCTAAGAGAAATAATAAGGTTTATTGCTTAGGTGCCAAGCATGTTCATATAACTAAGGATAAACCTAGGACTCATAATTCTAGAAATATTTTGCCTAGGGAGTCAATTAGGAGAATTGAAGAAAATTTGGGTGTTAATTCCAAGAAATCTAGGCACATGCCTAAGAAGAAGAACATTTCCCAAAAGATAAATGAAAATTCTAAATTGGGAAAATTAGAGTTAGAAAACCAATCCTTGAGGTCAAGGCTAGAAAAACTTGAGAAAACCCTTAGAAACATAGAAAATTCAATTCTAGGGTCAAATGCCCAAAAGTCAAGACCTAAGGTTCAAAAATGGTCTAAGGGCAAGGAAGGTTTGGGTCACAAACCTAAGCCCAAGAAGACTTATCATAATGTTCCATTTGATTATGGAACTATTTCTAGGTCTAGAAAAACCAAGGCTAATAGGGAAGCTATCCCTAAGTCTAGCCACGGTGTTTGCTTAGTGGCTAAGACCTCAAAGAAATCAAATGTAGCCACTAGGAAGGTTAAAGGAGGAGTCACCTCTAGAGTTGACCTAGGAAAGACCCAAAAGACTATGACTTTAAAGCCTAAAAGGGTCATTAGGAAGATATCTAGGGAAGTTATCCCTAGAGAATACCTTGTTAACCCAAGGAGCTCCAATAGATATTGAATTCCTAGAAGCGTGATCGATTCACGCTAAATGGGTTAGGGTGTGTCAACCCTAAGTGGATGAGTAGTTAACCTAACCATAGTAGAGTTGACACATTAGGATGTGCCAATGTACTTGAGAAGTTAAAAATGATTTAAATTGGCACAATTAGGTCTTAGAGGTATTGGTATGTCATTTTGGGTTTATGGCACACTAGGGGGATAAATGGCATTAAGGTAAAAATGGACTTAACCCTAGAAATGGCAATGTGGATTCAACACTTAGGTATTCCATACCTTAGTATATTTTACTTGCCATGATTTGTTTGTCTTGCCATGTCATGACATCATTTTCATTTTTATCAAAAAAATGGCATGATCATGTTTAGAATTATTTTTAGATGTCATGTATGCTTAGATGTCTCTCACATGCCATGACATTATGATTTTGGCATATGCTTAGTTAAATTATATTTATGCCATAATCATCATCATGCATATAACTAAAATGAAATTAAGGGCTATGGCATGATTTGATGGGAATCAAATAATATTGCCTAGAAATATGCATGAAACCATTAAAAGAACAAAAACCCACATCTCACTAAAAACTTGACTTGTATGTGTTTTACACATCTAGATATAAGTGAGATTTTTAGGAAAAAGAAATTAAAGGTTTCAAAAACATTTTGAAAAATCTTGGTGAAGCCTATCTTTTGATAGCTATCACCATTGAATGGGATGATACAAAGAGGGCTCTTTATTGAAGCTTTTCTTAACTTTTGGACTTTGTGTCAATCTCTTAATTTAGTGGGTAAAATAATTTTCAAATATTTTTCACTCATAGTGTTTTTGATAAGTAATATACATACCAAATTTCAAGATTTTTAAACCTATGTATATTTACTTATGAATTTTGGAAAGTCATTTCTGAAATCTTTGAAAGCGGCAAATCTGATTATCGATCATTGGAGGCCGATCGGTGATGGAGTGTGGATTTCGGGTAAATCTTATTGGTTAGGCCCATGTTTAGCTAGGTTAAAGTCCCCTAATCACTCCTAACCCTAGGATATGCTTGGGAGAGCATTAGAAAGGGTGGAAATCCATTGGACATGGATTAGGAGATGGGTTTTGGGAGAGTATCAATTTTAAGGTGGAAGAGAGTTCATTGTTGAACTTTGCCTTAATTTTGATTTGGTTAATGTTCCTATTGGCTTAGGGACTCTCCAAGGACATTGTTGGTGCAATGGTCAAGGGGGAGCAAGCCTCTAGGGGGAGGTATCCATCATGGGAAGATGGATATGTATTTCCTCATGGGAGAAAAATTGGGTTGCCTCTTTTTAAGTGATATTGGATCACTAGAAAGATTGTAGGCATGTGTTCCTCCAAGGGAGAGATTGTAAGATCTCATTGGGATATGAGACATTCATACCCTTGGGGAGGACCTTTTTGATGTAATGTCAAAAAGGGGGAGAGGTTACCAAGTTACCAATTAGGTTTGAAATTCTCATTTGGGATGTGAGAATTGTCAATATGGGAGAATTGGTAGACTTGAGATGGTAGTTTTGTCAATCATCAAAAAGGGGGAGATTGTTGGTGCAGTCGGCCTAGGTTGACTCGAGTTTGACTCGACCAGTACCTTGATAGTATTTTGATAATAGACAAAACTCATGACATGAGATTGTCATGGGAAAGTCCAACATGGGGTTGGCATGGAAAATCCAAGCATGGAGTTTGGTGTAGAAAAGTCCAAAGCATTGCGAAGTCGTGTGCTTGGTGCTTGGTGAGAAATGCATTGCGAAGCCATGTGCTTGGTGCATGTGGGAAGTCTTGAGGACTTGGTAAGTTCACTAGGCTCGGGGTCCTTGAGTTGGTGAAGGATGGCATTGCGAAGTCGTGCGCTTGGTGCATCTGAGGGACCGCCGGACGGGGAGCAAATGGAGTGAGGCCCAAGGGAAGCATACTTCGAGGGCATGAGATGCGAAGGATGACATTACGAAGTCGTGCGCTTGGCGCATCCGAGGGACGTAGGCCGAGGGAAGAGAGCTTCGGTGGGGAACTCCATGAGGGATGATGTGGACTTGGCCAAGTGGCTAAGACTAAGTGTCGGAGACTCAAACTTGATGTTTGAGGGTTTACCCGACGGTCGGATGCTCAAACAACTTGGTGTTTGAGGTTTTGCTCGACAGCGGTCGACTGGCATAGGTGTCAGTCGACTGGTCCAAGTCGACTAGGGTTCGAATGGTGTAAGACTGTAGGTTTTGTGCTTGGCGATCGCGATAGACTAGCGATGATCGATGTCGGCAAGATTGATCGCCTAGGATGGCGATTATTTGCGAGGATGGTAGTCAACTGATGGAAATATCGTGAGCACAGAACGCTCCGTAGCCGACTAGGCAGTCAACTACTAGGTCACCAGTTGACTACCATGGACCGGCAGTCGACTGGCAGGAGATCTGTTGGAACTTGTTCAATGTGGATCTGGCCGTTGTGAGACAACGGTTATAGGGGCAGTCGATTGCTGGGCGCAAAATCAGCTTGATGCAGGTTATAAAAGGAGCTCAAGTGGGAGGATTTTGCCAAGACTTTTGGGGAGCTATTAGAGGGGAATTGTTGCTGCATTCCAGACCTTCAAGAGCCATCTAAAGCAAGCAACAAGCAAAGCGATCAAAGCAATTGGTGAAAGTTTTCTTGTGTATTGTATTTGTGTATTTGCTTGTATTCCTATATTACATTGTAATTGCTTGTGAGAGGTTTCTCCGCCTCCGACGTGTTGTCGAGAAGGAGTGTTATAATTAGTGTCATGCGCATAAGTAGAGCTCGGTGAGCTCGCCCATGGAGTAGAAACCATTCGGTTCCAAACCACGTATATGCTTGTGTATTGCTTGTGATTGTTATGTGTTGTTAGTATTGTTATTATCATTGTTATTCCGCTGTGCTAACAACAATCGTAGACAAGCAACGCAACGAGAACGAGCGAATTCCACCATCGAACGATTGAGGACTATTCACCCCCTCTAGCCGACCACATCTACACTTTATCGATCCTATATATTTTTCCTATTACCTACTGAGTTTTACTCACCACCATGGCCCTTGAATTTTTCTGTCGCCCAAGTAACAGTTAGAAGTCTTCGTGATGACTTGGAGCTATGTTGTGATTGTGGGCCTATGGGCTTTGTATTAACACGATATGTTTCCACGTACAGGGGAGATGTCGTCCGTTTGCTTTTCGGCATGACATACTCTCGGGGCATGACACTTCTGCTATCCCTTAGCCCCAGTATGTCATTACATATATGTGAGCCACACCCGGTATCCAATATCCATGCGTCAAAGAAAATAGCATGAAAGTCAATAATGAAGATACCTGAAGGGGATGGGGCATCAAATGTCGGCTTCTTCTTCATGGACTCAAGATAGATCTTGCAGTTCCTTCGCCAATCGCCCATCTTGCCACAACGATGGCATGTGCTCTTTGGAGCTGACTCTCTAGTCTTGGCCTTCTTCTTCTTCCCTTTTGGTTGTTTCTTTGACTTCCTCTTAGAACCTTTCTTCGAGAAGTCAACCAACATCACCGTCTTTTGTTCTTTAGTCATAGAAGGTTCTACAATCTTGAGCATATTGATCAGCTTAAGAATGGTGGATTCAAGATTATTCATTCGATAGTTCATCACAAATTGTGAGTAACTCTTGGACAAACAATGCAGAATTAAGTCAATACTTAATTCGTGATCCATCATAAACCCTAGTGATCCTAACCGCTCAATGTACCTATTCATCTTCAGTACAAATTGACTGTAGATGAATCCTCCTCCATCTTCGAGCTAAAGAGAAGCTTCGAGACCTCGAACCTTTCGGATCTCGACTGCTCATCGAAGAGTTCACGAAGATGGCAAATGATCGTGTAAGCATACATATGCTCATGCTGCTTTTGCAGCTCAGGAGTCATCGTTGCTAGCATGATGCAATTGGCAAGCTTAGAATCAGTCGTATGCTTCTGATGGGCCAAAATTTGGTCCAGAGTTGCATCATCGTCAAGACTGGTGGGAAGAGCCTCTTCAAGGACATAAGTAAGCTTCTCATCCTTGAGAATGATTCTCAAGTTTCGAAGTCAGTCCAAGAAGTTAGATCCAGTCAATTTGTTCGATTCCAAAATCGAACATAGATTAACAGACGACATTATCAAATGATTAACCTAGAAATACAAAATCGAGAATGTGAGAGAGATGATTTGATATGTAAACAATTTACATATTAGGCTCACACTCACTTTTCGAATTCAAGAACCCTTACTTTGAATTTGAGAGATCGTAGGTTTTTCTCCAAGTGGGTTGATATCCACTATAGATAAGAATAACCTTGACGTTAGGCCAACAAGCCATTCTTATAGTGGTAGTATCAAGTATACCGATTACATATATATCTCGTATATGTAACTATCACATTATGCTATCAACTATTTGAATGTTTGCATAAACATCGGGTTGTTAACACATTAACAAGTATACATCAAATGTATATCACTCAACTTCACCTCTATCCACAATGACCTTGGTGTTAGGTCAACAAGTCAATGTTTCAAGTTAAAGTCAACTCGTTAATCATGAGATCGTATCTCTATGGTTCAAACATATCTAATTTCAGGTTGAGCTTGACTTGGGCCAACAACTCAAATAAGGAATTAGACTCTGGTTCATACCATATTAACAGTGGGTGTAAGCTTTAAAATTTGTATATGGGGTTTAGGTCTCATCCTCATGCATATATTCTACCTATATGACATCGCACGCATGACATATATGATGACATATCACAACACACGCATGACAAAATACATCTAATCATGACATATGATATGGCATGATTATGTCATAGTTGTCATTATATTATTTTGGAATTAAAATATGTTTAGGAATTTGATTTTCTTAAATCAACATTCCTTTGATTAAATTAGGAAATAATTTCCAAATTTAATCTCATATTTTTGTTTGGGAAATATATTAAAGATAAAATATATTTTAGAATCTAGATTTCATAAATCATGATTCTTTAATTAAATAAAGATTTAAATTCAAATTTAATATTATATATTATCTAGAAAATATATTAGAAATAAAATATGATTTAGAATCTTTATTTCCATAAATCAGGATTCTCTAATTAAATAAGGAATTAATTCTGAATTTAATTTCATATTTTATTTGGTAAATATTTTTCAGAAATAAAATATGTTATAGAATATTGATTTCTATAAATCAAAATTTCATAATTAAATTAGGAAATAATTTACAATTTAATCACATACTTTATTTAAGAAAATAAATATCTATCAATAAAATCTAATTAATTAGGAAACATTTTCCATATTAATATTTCTTTATCAAATATTTCCAGAAATATAATTTCCTAAATTATTTCTAAATTTTTCAAAACTGAATTTTTTTCTAACAAATTAGAAAACTTCCCAAACAAGAAAATTTTCCAAAATAATTCTACGACCAACTACAACTTCGTAAAACCCATTTTACGAATATGTTGAAGCACGGTCAGGATTTGATATCACTATTGGGTTATGACCGACACGTAAATGTACTTTTGTCCTTTCACAAATGAATGCAACAGAAGAAAAATATAATAATTTTCTAAATTATTACAACACTCACACCCACGCATGCAGGATTACAACACGTTCGAACATATCCGCCAAATAAAATTTTACATATAACATGAATAAAATAAATTTTACTCTAGGTACACCTTTCGGATGATGGCGAGTCGGAAGGGCATCAACTACGACACTTGCAAAGCTTCATCTCTACTCGTATCCACATCGAATCTTCAGAGGGATGACTTCTCAAAGCCACGAGTTTGACCTTCTCTTCGCAACTAGACGAAGTAAGAAGGTCGGGTGATTGGAGATCAATCACCAACTCGTTTTGTGACAAAAATGAGTCCTCGAACAACCTTCGTAAGGTTATCGATGTAGGGTCGTTCAGTGACCGTTAGAGGGGGTGAATAGCGACGGCGTTGCTTGATGGAGGAATTCGATCGTGCTTGCCTATCATTGTGTGGGGAGTTGCTTCTGAGGCTCAATGGCTCCCATGTCCCCGGATTAAAATTTTCACTAATGAAAGAACTAATCCAGATGGGATGAGTTTCCTTAGCACAACCAATTCGTCGTCGTGCTAACAACTTGAGTGATCGCTTGAACAAACTAGTTGTTCAAGCAACACAACTCTTCTAGTTGGTTAGCCGCGGAAGAGACGACGGACGGATCGCCGGTTTTTGTGTTTGTCTTCGGGGTCCATGATTATACAAAATATATACAAATGCACACTTGTATAATCAACACATAAAAGAACATGCTAAGATCAGAAAATAAAGTTGTAAAACTTTTATACCTCACGATCTTCTACCGTATGTCCTATCCTCCTCGTGGACGACGTGTGGTCGAAGATCCTCCATGAGTAGAAGCCATCAAGATCGCGTTCTTCCCTTCCTTGTTCGCTGCGAACAAAGAGAAGAACCAAACAAAACTTCTCCTTTCTAGAACCGGCCACCAAGCAAAGGAGCTCGATGTAACCGCCGGCCAAGGAATGAATGGATGAGCACCGGCCACTTGTGACAATGTTGCCGCCGGCCACCTAGAGGTTGGAGAAGCGCCGGCCACCAAGAAGATGGAGAACCGCCGGCCACCAAGGAGCAAAGGAGGAGGAAGAGGGCCGGCCAAAGCTAGGAGAAAGAAGGAGTGAGCGCCGGCCACCAAGGAGAAAAGGAAGAAACCCTAATCACCTTCCTTGTTGCCGCCCAAACCACACCAAAACCCTAGCCGCCTAAAACACTTGAGAGGCAAAACCCTAATCCAAATGAACCATCCTTGCCGCCCAACCTAAGCCCTCTATTTATAGAATTGGGCTTAAGCCTCCTTTAATCTCCACCGTCGGATCTAGGGATTTAATCTCCACCGTCGGATCTAGGGTTTTATCCCAACCGTCGGATCTAGGGTTTCATCCCAACCGTCGGATCTAGGATTTCATCCCAACCGTCGGATCTAGGGTTTCATCCCAACCGTCGGATCTAGGGTTTCATCCCAACCATCGGATCTAGGGATTTAATCCCAACCGTTGGTTCTAGGGTTTCATCCCAACCATCGGATCTAGGGATTTAATCCCAACCGTTGGTTCTAGAGTTTTGTTTTACATCCTTGGATCTAGACTTCATGAGGATTATATTAGGCTACGATAGGGACCATAAGGAGGAGTTGGATCTTGGCCACCCGATGGATCGGAACCACACAAACTTGATCCATCAATGATTTCCATTCCACTAGAGGATCATCATTGAACTACCTCACCAACCCCCATAAATTAATATGGGCTCCATATACTATTTGTACATCCATCTCCCCGTGTTTAAGATATCGAATGTCCGTTAATTAATTGATTTACTGACCATCAATCAATTAACATCTAACTCCTCGAGTAGTACCACTCAACCTTATCATCATGTTGACTAAGTCAACCAGCTGGGTTTACATGATGAACCTTATGAGCTCCTCAAGGGGACATCATCAACCTAATATATAGGACATGGTTTCCTCCTATAATCAACGGCACACCATGTAAATAATATTATTTCCCAACTTACCGGGCATATTGATTTAATCCATCTAAATCTCACCCTATGGTAAATCAAAGAAATAAATACTAAGTGCATGTGCCCGTTATTATATCGGGATTAAGAGCGTGTACAACATAATATCCGAGGTCTGATTCAATTATGTAGTCAGCAATAAATTGAATCACCTCTATATCGGTCCTGCTCAATACACCTAAGTGTACTAGTGTAACTCTATGTTCAAGACAAAACAATACCAAGCTATACTACAACCATGCCAATGGTTTGTCCAAAACCATCTTGGTTGTGAGCCTCTACTTATATTCTACAAGATACTGATAATATGATCTTCTGTGCCACACCAAGAACCATATTATCTACAATGTAAAATATTAGACAATATGCACACATATAATAAATATACAAAGTGCAAACAATGATCATGTGATTCTTATTTCAAAATAAAAATGTTCATACAAAAAGAGCTAGGCTTTCAGTATACATTCCAACAATCTCCCACTTATACTAAAAGACTATGCTGTCATCACACTGCCATACATCTGATCCCCATGTCCTCCACATGCCTATCAAACGCTTTCGCTGGAAGGGCCTTAGTGAATGGATCCGCCAGGTTATCCTCTGATGCAATCTTGGCGACAGCTACTTCTCCTCGCTTTACGATCTCTCGTATAAGGTGGTACTTGCGCTCTATGTGTTTACTCGCCTTATGGGCTCGTGGTTCCTTCGAGTTTGCAACTGCACCACTGTTATCACAATAAATTGTGATAGTTCTGGGCAAACCAGGAATCACATCCAAGTCCATCAAGAAGTTCCTGAGCCATATAGCTTCCTTGGCTGCCTCAGAGGCTGCCACATACTCAGCTTCCATGGTAGAGTCCGCCACGCATTTCTGCTTGACACTCCTCCATACTATGGCTCCACCTCCAAAAGTAAACACAAACCCCGAGGTAGACTTACTCTTGTCCCTATCTGATTGGAAATCCGAATCCGTGTAACCCACAGGGACTAATTGATCTGCCCGGTAAACCAGCATATAATCCCTAGTCCTTCTCAGGTACTTCAATATATGTTTTACCGCAGTCCAATGTCCCTATCCAGGATTACTCTGATATCTGCTAACCATGCTCACGGCAAAGTAGATATCTGGTCTCGTACATAGCATAGCATACATGAGGCTTCCTACTGCCGAAGCATAAGGAACCGCCTTCATCTCCTCTATCTCCTTTGATGTTTTGGGACACATCTTTTTAGATAAAGGAACTCCATGCCTAAAAGGTAGAAAACCTTTCTTGGAGTTCTGCATGCTAAAACGAGCAAGGATAGTGTCAATGTATGAAGCTTGAGATAAGCACAACATCCTTTTCTTGCGATCCCTTATTACTTTGATCCCAAGGATGTGTCCCACTTCTCCCAAGTCCTTCATGTCAAACTGTTTGGACAACCATACCCTTACGTCTGATAACACTATGATATTGTTGCCAACTAACAAAATGTCATCTACGTATAGTATAAGAAATACCACTACGTTTCCGTCACATCTCTTGTATACACAAGGCTCATCCGGACTTTGAATAAATCCATATGACTGGATTACCTCATCAAAGCGGATGTTCCAAGATCTAGAAGCTTGCTTCAATCCATAAATGGACCGATTAAGCTTACATACAAGATGCTCTTTGCCTTTAGCAATGAATCCCTCTGGTTGTCGCATATAGATGTTCTCCTCAAGACTTCCGTTAAGGAAAGCTGTCTTGACATCCATCTGCCAAATCTCATAATCCATATGAGCAACTATAGATAAGAAAATCCGGATAGACTTAAGCATAGCTACCGGCGAAAAGGTCTCCTCATAATCGATACCCTCTTTGAGTATACCCTTTCGCAACAAGCCTAGCTTTGAAGGTCTCAACCTTCCCGTCTACTCCTCTCTTTCTCTCGTAGATCCACTTGCATCCAATGGCTTTTACACCATCAGGTGGTTCTACTAGCTCCCAGACCTGATTAGAATCCATAGATTCTATCTCTGAATCCATCGCTCTTTGCCAAGATCCCGCATCTCTATCTTGGAGTGCCTCGTCATATGTCCAGGGATCAGGTTCATGTTCACCAAGGACTAAGTCCGAAGACTCTCCCAAAAACATGAATCTCTCGGGTTGTCTAACAACCCTCCCACTACGACGAGGTGCCTCCTGTGTATGCTCTATGACACGCGGTGCAGTGACTTATGGTATCTCCTCTTGTACCGGTGGTACTGAAGTCGGGACTTCCCCTGTCAACTCCTCAAGAACAATCCTACTCTTGGGCTTGTGGTTCATTACATAATCCTCCTCTAGAAATCTGGCGTTCGTGCTAACGATCACCCTCTGATCTCTAGGATTATAAAACAAACCACCTTTCGTTCCCTTAGGGTAGCCAACAAACATGTACACTTCTGTACGAGGTTCCAACTTACCAGCATCAGCCTTCAACACATGTGCTGGACTCCCCCATATCCGAATATGTCTCAGACTAGGCTTTCGCCCAGTCCACAATTCTACAGGGGTAGAAGGTACTGATTTAGATGGAACCAAGTTCAGAGTATACATTGTCGTATCGGTATACCCCAGGCGAAGCAGTAACTCAGAATAACTCATCATCGATCTGACCATCTCCATAAGAGTCCTATTCCTTCACTCCGCTACACCATTCTGCTGGGGTGTGCCAGGTGCAGACAATTGGGATTGAATCCCAGCCTCTGATAAGTAATTCCTAAACTCTCCCAAGAGGTACTCACCACCACAATCAGATCGTAGGGTCTTGATACTCTTACCTTGACGGTTCTCCACATCAGCCTTGAATTCTTTGAACCTATCAAAGCATTCAGACTTGCGGCGCATCAAGTAAATGTATCCATATCTTGAATAATCATCTATAAAAGAGACAAAATATTCAAAACCACCTCTTGCCTGGATAGACATAGGACCGCACAAATCAGAATGAACCAATTCTAACACATCTTTGGCTCTATACCCCTTGGCCTTGAAAGGCCTCTTGGTCATTTTACCTTCCAAGCAAGATTCGCAGGTTGGGAGATCCTCCACCACCAATGAACCCAAAGGTCCATCAGCTATCAACCTTTGAATTTTGCTTAGGTTAATATGACCAAGCCTTAGATGCCAAAGATATGTCTGGTTCATTTGCGAAGGTTCTTTTCTCTTATTAGACTTAGAAGATGAGTTATTGACTTCTATATGCATCGTGGGAGTTTTCGGTTCAAGAGTATATAAATTGCCAACCAATGTACCAGAATAGATAATCTCCCTATTCCTTTTTATAACCACTTTGTCATTAAAAGAAACTAAATATCCATCCATAAACAATTTAGAAACTGAAATTAAATTCTTTCTAAAAGTAGGTACATAAAGACAATTTCTCAAAACCAAAACTTTATTCCTATCAAAAGATAAATAAACGTCTCCCACTGCAATAGTCGCCACCTTTGAAGCATTGCCCATTAAGACGGTAATCTCTCCCTCAGCTAGTCGTCGGGTTTCCTGGAACCTCTGCAAAGTATTGCAGACATGATCAGTGGCTCCTGTATCTACACACCAGGCACTGGTAGATAACACCGCTAAACATGTTTCAACAACTAAACAAGAAGATATACCTTTGTTCTTTCGGCGAGGACAGTCCACCTTCCAATGTCCAGTCTGCTTGCAAGTGAAGCACTTGCCTTTCGGCTTCTTCACTCCTGCCTGAGGTCCCACTGCCACTTTCTTCGCTCCACCTTGCTTCTTCTTCTTCTTACCTTTCGGTTTAGAGGAAGAAACCTTACAGCGACCATGGCTTGAGCGCTTTGTGAAAAAGCCCTCTGCTTGCTGGAGTTACATCGAAGCTCCATGCGAATACAACCTCTTGTTCATGTTGTAGTTGGTGAGGCGAATCAAAACTCCTAGAGGCGGAGATTGATATCGACACAGGTATCCCCATCGATCTCACTCAGGGACTTCCATCTCATTAAGATGAGCCATCATCTTGAGAACATGATCCTAACGGGTGTTCCCTCGATCATGGTGGTCGTCATCAAGTTTCTCATCGCCTCTGTCTAGCAGCCCTACTCGATGTCGAAAAGTTCCTTGAGATTGAACATCATGTCATAAGTCGTGGCATAGTGATGACATGCATGTTGTTGACATTTGACATAGCCAAAATGTAACACCGCCATCTCATCCGCCTTGATCCATTTCTTATAACTTTCTTTCTCCTTTTCATGAGTCATCGGTGGGCTTAGGAGAGACCTCGAAGAGTACAAATTTGTACTCCTCATGATTAAGATAATATCCAGATTTCTTTTCCAATCAATGTAGTTTGTTCCAGTAAGTTTATTTTCTTTTAATATGACAGCAAGTGGGTTGAAAGCCATTTGAAAAACCTAAGAATCACAATGATCAAAACATTAGATTTCAAATATTATTGATTCCTCAAAACAATAAAATTCCGAAATCAACCAACACCTCAAATCACCGAGAATGTCGCATGCCACGCTGTGTGGACGTATACGAATTCTACATTTGTAAGAGGAGGTTTTACCCATTAATTTTATTATCTTGTCAACCTTACTTTTTGACAAATAAAATTAATAGTTGGTTCCTCTTTGGCCCTACAAATAAAAGCAGTGACTCCGATGGGGAGGATACTTTTATTTGCATCTAAGTGTGCACCATTACACGATACTAAGGGAATTATTTCGGATTATGTGCCTTACCGCTGTGGAAGTACACATGCTCCTAGATAATTTCCAATAACCATTATTTGACCAAGTGATCCGCAAACAAACCTGTCCGCAGGGAGGAAGACACTCAGAGCCGACACACATGTTTGTTGCATCACACGTCAAATTGTAATGGAGGCCACGGGAATTAATTAAAATATCCCTCTCCCACTTAGTAAATTGAAAATGAGGAATTTTAAAGCATACACAACATGCATATAAAACAAATAAGCAATGAATATGGAAAAAAAAGAATTTTTCCAACTATTATGGCATTGTTCTCCAATACATATCCCGTCGTGTCGCCACCTCGTCCGCTCCATCTTTTCCCGTGCACAAGTCACCAAAGAGATCCGAGTCGAGATATATCATTTTAATTTACATCCATCGATCCTATACTCCACGAAGGAGTGTACAAATAATCTAGATCGAAAGTAAACTAAAATGAACGGCTAAACAATGCCGTATTTAATTACAAAAATTAAATACTAATCTAGCCTCGTCAACCCTGAGGATTCAAATAATATATATACAATCACACACAAAACAATCACATACAACCAAATAGCCATAATAGTCGGATCTTATGCCTGCAACCAAAAAGTTAGCCTACGCACATCCTACTATTATCCGGCATACTCAATATATGATATGTGCATGAAAGTAACCGAATCCAAAACACACAAAACCGAAAACCGTGGCTCTGATACCACTTGTGGGGAGTTGCTTCTGAGGCTCATTGGCTCCCATGTCCCCGGATTAAAATTTTCACTAATGAAAGAACTAATCCGGATGGGATGAGTTTCCTTAGCACAACCAATTCGTCGTCGTGCTAACAACTTGAGTGATCGCTTGAACAAACTAGTTGTTCAAGCAACACAACTCTTCTAGTTGGTTAGCCGCGGAAGAGACGACGGACAGATCGCCGGTTTTTGTGTTTATCTTCGGGGTCAATGATTATACAAAATATATACAAATGCACACTTGTATAATCAACACATAAAAGAACATGCTAAGATCATAAAATAAAGTTGTAAAACTTTTATACCTCACGATCTTCTACCGTATGTCCTATCCTCCTCGTGGATGACGTGTGGGAGAAGATCCTCCATGAGTAGAAGCCTTCTAGATCGCGTTCTTCTCTTCCTTGTTCGCTGCAAACAAAGAGAAGAACCAAACAAAACTTCTCCTTTCTAGAACCGGCCACCAAGCAAAGGAGCTCGATGTAACCGCCGGCCAAGGAATGAATGGATGAGCGCCGACCACTTGTGACAATGTTGCCGCCGGCCACCTAGAGGTTGGAGAAGCGCCGGCCACCAAGAAGATGGAGAACCGCCAGACACCAAGGAGCAAAGGAGGAGGAAGAGGGTCGGCCAAAGCTAGGAGAAAGAAGGAGTGAGCGCCGGCTACCAAGGAGAAAAGGAAGAAACCCTAATCACCTTCCTTGTTGCCGCCCAAACCACACCAAAACCCTAGCCGCCTAAAACACTTGAGAGGCAAAACCCTAATCCAAATGAACCATCCTTGCCGCCCAACCTAAGCCCTCTATTTATAGAATTGGGCTTAAGCCTCCTTTAATCTCCACCGTCGGATCTAGGGATTTAATCTCCACCGTCGGATCTAGGGTTTTATCCCAACCGTCGGATCTAGGGTTTCATCCCAACCGTTGGATCTAGGATTTCATCCCAACCGTTGGATCTAGGGTTTCATCCCAACCGTCGGATCTAGGGTTTCATCCCAACCATCGGATCTAGGGATTTAATCCCAACCGTTGGTTCTAGGGTTTCATCCCAACCGTTGGTTCTAGAGTTTTGTTTTACATCCTTGGATCTAGACTTCATGAGGATTATATTAGGCTACGATAGGGACCATAAGGAGGAGTTGGATCTTGGCCACCCGATGGATCGGAACCACACAAACTTGATCCATCAATGATGTTCCATTCCACTAGAGGATCATCATTGAACTACCTCACCAACCCCCATAAATTAATATGGGCTCCATATACTATTTGTACATCCATCTCCCCGTGTTTAAGATATCGAATGTCTGTTAATTAATTGATTTACTGACCATCAATCAATTAACATATAACTCCTCGAGTAGTACCACTCAACCTTATCATCATATTGACTAAGTCAACCAGCTGGGTTTACATGATGAACCTTATGAGCTCCTCAAGGGGACATCATCAACCTAATATATAGGACACAATTTCCTCCTATAATCAACGGCACACCATGTAAATAATATTATTTCCCAACTTACCGGGCATATTGATTTAATCCATCTAAATCTCACCCTATGGTAAATCAAAGAAATAAATACTAAGTACATGTGCCCATTATTATATCGGGATTAAGAGCATGTACAACATAATATCCGAGGTCTGATTCAATTATGTAGTCAGCAATAAATTGAATCACCTCTATATCGGTCCTGCTCAATACACCTAAGTGTACTAGTGTAACTATATGTTCAAGACAAAACAATACCAAGCTATACTACAACCATGCCAATGGTTTGTCCAAAACCATCTTGGTTGTGAGCCTCTACTTATATTCTACAAGATACTGATAACATGATCTTCTGTGCCACACCAAGAACCATGTTATCTATAATGTAAAATATTAGACAATATGCACACATATAATAAATATACAAAGTGCAAACAATGATCATGTGATTCTTATTTCAAAATAAAAATGTTCATACAAAAAGACCTAGGCTTTCAGTATACATTCCAACACATTGTTGGTACGCAGCAGAATATGGAAAATACAATACAAATATACAATAACAATATGCAAGACAATCGATGTAATGTGGTTCGGAATCAAATGGTTCCTACTCCACAGATCGAGCTCAAACGAGATCTAGCAATGCACACAACATCACTAGTCAAATAAACTCATTCTCGGAACAATTCGGAGGTGGAGAAACCTCGTACAAATAGTCTTACAACAGTAAGAAACAAATACAAGTAATTACAAATATAAAATATGCTACAAGTAAAGGAAAAATACTTTACAATTGCTCTTTTGATTGCTTGATCTTTGGTTGCTTGAATTGCACTTGGAGACCCTGATTTACAGCAAAAAATCGCCCCAAAGACATCCAAGAACTGGTGCTAAATCCTCCCTCCACAAACTCCCTTTAAAGCTTCTCCTTGAGCTAGATTTCGCCTAGCAGTCGACTGATCGGGACCATCAGTCGACTGCCTCTATATCCGTTGTCTCACAACGGCATGAACCACGTCGGATAAGCCCAACGGATACACCATCAGTCGACTGATGGCTCAATCAGTCGAGTGTTCGGGCCGATCACTCGATTGGAGAACCTTCTTTGCCCGAGATTCTGACCATCACCGGTCGATCACGGATCAATCGATCATTTGCGGAATGATCGGCCCAACTCCGCACTATCAGGACACTTCTCGCAGTCAAACCCTAGTTGACTCCCATCAATCAACTGATCATAGTGTTGGTGCAATCGGCCCAGGTCACGATTGACCAGGACTCGAGTTTGACTTGAGTGATGTTTTAATGTTCGACAAAGATATATGACAATGTATTTGTCAAGGTAAAGTCCAAGTCATGGGTACTTGGCATGGAAAGTCCAAGTGGAACACTTGGCATTTGGTAAAGTTCAAGTCTTGAGTACTTGGCATGAAAAGTCCAAGTGGGACACTTGGCACATGAAAAGTCCAAGCATGGGTCTTGGCAATGTAAAAGTCCAACATGGGTTGGCAAGGGAAAGTCCAAGCATGGTCTTGGCATTTGAGTCTTGGCATGAGAAGTCCAAGGGGTTTGATATTGGCTGCGTAAAGTCCAAGCGGGAGTCTTGGCAGCATAAGTCCAATGGTTGGCGGCGTAAAGTCCAAGCGGAGTCTTGGCGGCGTAAGTCCAATGTGCCTTGGTGGTGTAGACACCGTTAGCATGACATAGCCGATGAAAGCAATTGAAGGCTAGCGCGATGGATGAACAAGTCATGGATGACTTGGAGGGATCCGAGAGGCATGAGGCTGATGGAGGTGGCTAGAAGGCTTAGGTCTAGGCTAATGGTGGTCTAGCAAGTATGGGGGCACCATACTTGGGCTAAAACCTCATGTTTGAGGTGTGCCAGTCGACTGGTGCCATGTGGCAGTCGATTGGACCGAGTCAACTAGGGTTTGACTGCGGGAAGTGGCCTAGCGATCATTGCCGGAGGATGGCAATGATCGTGATGCGCTCAGCGATCGTGATTGCATGATCAATCGACTGGTGCTTGGGAATTCGGCCACAAAGTGTAGTCTCACTCGACCGTTGGGACCAGCAGTCGAGTGAGGACACCATCAGTCGACTGATGGGTTTGATCAGTCGACTGATGGTAGATCCGTTGGACTTATCCAGCGTGGATCTAGCTGTTGTCTCACGACAACAGTGGCATCAGTCGACTGATGGTCCCGATCAATCGACTGATCGACTTTTTCCAACATAGGTTGATGCTTTATAAGGAGCTCGTGATGGAGGAATTTGGTATGGTTCTTTGAGGCGATTTAGGGCGAGTTGCTGCTGCAATTCAGGGTCTCCAAGTGCTACTCGATCAACCTAGCGATCAAGCATTCAAGAGCATTTGTAAAGTGTTTTTCTTTACTAGTCTTGCTTTGTATTTTCTTGTAGATTTTTTATTATTGTTGTAATCATCTTGTACAAGGTTTCTCCGCCTCCAGATTGTTCCGAGAAGGAGTGTTTTATAGTGGTGTGTGATTGGCATCGCTCGAGTTCGTACGAACCTGATCCATGGAGTAGGAACCGTGCGGTTCCGAACCACGTTAAACAATTATGTTCGTGTGTGATTGTTTATTTCGTTATTGTATTATTTCTATTTCCGCTGTGTACTAACGAAATTGTAGAGATGATCACGATCAAATTCCATCAACGAACGAACACGCGCTATTCACCCCCCTTCTAGCCATTACAAAGATCCTAACAAGTGTTATTAGAGCCCGGGGCTCTTCTACGGATTAACAACCCGGAGTCAAGACGCTAGAGGAACAAGATGGAATTCAAGAAGAGATTGGGTGACGACATCAACGTTCCGCCTTCCTTCGACCGTGAACATTTCGCGTATTGGAAAGGTAGAATGGAATATTTTCTAATGATGAATATAGAAAATTGGTTTGCCGTGATTATAGGTTTTGATGCTCCGAGAGGAGAGAATGGCGAAATCCTCAAAATGAAGCGATGGACCGAGGAGCAACGCCAAAAATTCAAGACAACCGTTAAGGTAACAAAAATATTGATTAATTTGATACCTAACGACATTTTGTCTAGATTTGGAAGCTATAAGGATGCCAAAGAGTTGTGGAACAAGTTGGTCAAGTTCTACGACAATCCCGAATCGGTCCAAGAAGACTTGGAAGAGGAGGAGACCAAAGAGGAAGCTACATCATCCTCACAAGGAAGTGAGGACTTGGATGTTGAGAGGTCATCAACATCCAAGGAGGAAGAGGAACTAGAAGAAGAGGAGACCTCCACCTCTAGGTTTGAGGGGGAGGAGATTAGAGCATCCTCAACACCGGAGCAACAAGAGGAGCCATCCGCATCCGGTCGAGAGGAAGAGAAAGCTCAAGAAACCTCTACCACAACCCTAGGTAACTCAAACATATCAATTAATAATAAAATGCATATAATATGTTTTGAGTGTAGGGAGCAAGGACACTACAAGAGTAAGTGTCCTAAAAGGATTAAAAAGTCTCCTCCGGCACCTAAAAGTCAAGAAAAGTCAAAGGATGACGGTTCCCCAAGTCAAAAGAGCAAGGAGCATGTTATATGCTTCAAGTGCAATTCAAAAGGACATTATAGGAATCAATATCCTAGGGGGACGAAGAAGACCCAAGAAGGAGCTACACATGTAGGGGGAGCCTCCAAGGCAAACCCTAAGGTATATTTCAATAATGCACCTTCTAAATTTAAAAATCAAAAGCATGCTAGAAATTTTAATTCTCTTGCAATTTACCATGAAAAGCATGCTAGAGATAAATATTTTTGCTTAGGTGCTAAGAATGTCCACTTAGATAATAAGAAGAAATTTGGGACTAATGTCCCTAAAAACAATTTATCTAAGGACAAACCTAGGTTAAATAACTCTAAGAAAATTTTACCTAGGGAGACCATTAGAAAGGTGCAAGAGCACCTAGGTTTTAATCCAAAATGGACTAGGCATATGCCTAGAAAGTCCCATGCCCATGAGTTAAATCAAAATTCTAAAATTGGGCAATTAGAATTAGAGAATCAAGCCTTGAGGTCAAGGCTTGAAAAATTAGAAAAGACCCTAAATAAGATCCAAAATCAATTTCAAGGGTCTAATGGTCAAAGTCAAAGGTCTAGGACTCAAAGTCAACACCTAGGACCTCAAAGTCAAAAGTCAACCAAGGGCAAGTAAGGTTTGGGTCACAAACCTAAGCCTAAGGTGGCTTACCATAGTGTTCTATTTGATTATGGAACACTAACTAGGTCTAGGAAGACCAAGGTCAATAGGGAAGTCATCCCTAAGGTTGACCAAAGGTTGTGCCTAGTGGCTAGGGTTTCTAGGAAACCTAGGGTGGCCACTAAGAAGGTTGCAAGGGGAGTTACCCCTAGAGTCAACCTAGGCAAGACTCAAATGACCAAGGCTAACAAGCCTAGGAGGGTCATTAGGAAGGTATCTAGGGAGGTTATCCCTAAGGAATACCTAATTAACCCTAGGAGCTCAAATCGGTTTTGGATTCCTAAGAGCGTGATTGATTCACACTAGATGGGTTTAGGGTGTGCCAACCTTAATTGGATGGGTAGTTAACTCAACCATGGTAAAGGTGGCACTTTAGGATATTTTCAAGGTTATGGTTACCTTGGAAATAGATTTGAATTAATATCCTAAAAGATTTTAGGATGTGCCAATTCATTTTTGAAATTAAGAAAAATCAATTAAATTGGCACAATTTAGGTTTAGAGGTTAGTGTGCCATTTTGAGTTTTTGGCACACTAGGGAGATTAATGATAATATGGAAAAATATATCTAATTATATCAAATGACAATTAATATTAAAATTTAGGTATTACTATACCTATATATTTTATATGTCATGCTTTGTTTGCCATATAACATGTCATGACATCATGTTTATTTTAATCATTTTATATGTCATGTTCATGTTTAGGTTTAAGGATTAATGTCATGTGTTTTAGATTTCATAATATGCCATAACATCATGATCATTGGCCATGATTTATTTTTGCTATTATTATGCCATGATCATCTCATGCATTTAATTGATTAAAATTGATGTAAGGACTATGGCATGACTTGGAGTCCCATTTATAAGGGAATCAAGTAGGGTTGCCTAGAAAAATGCATGAAACCTTAGATTAAGGTAACCAAAACCCACATCTCACATCCAATTGACATATATGTGTATTTATACACCCTAGATACATGTGAGATGCTAGGATATGAGTTGAGTTCAAGGTGCATAGTTTTTGAATCTAGTTGAACCAAAATTCATCTTATTTCAATAGTGGATCATTGGAAAAGCTTGTGTACAAGTCATGTGCATAGAGCCTAAGGAATATGATCCAAAATAGGGTTTTGAAAACATTTTAAAATCATTTTGAAAAACCTTGGTGAAGTCTATCTTTTGATAGCAATCACCATTGATGAGATTGATACAAAGTGAGCTTAAACTTTAAAGTTTTTAGTTACTTTTGGATTTTGTATCAATTTCGCTATTTTATGGGTAAAATATTTTCCAAACATTTTTCACCCATTGTATTGGTCATAAGTATTATATGTATCAAATTTTGTGTTTTTTTTATATACGTATAATTAGTTATGATTTTCCAAAACTCATTTCTGATAACTGAAAATAGAGATTTTCAGTAATCAGTCGACTGCTCCTGGGTGTCAGTCGACTGATGGGCGTGTCAGTCGATTGATTTCTGAATCACTCGACTGATAGCCTGATTTCAGGGTAACCAAGGTTGTTTAACTCGATTTCATCTGCGGTTAAGGTCCCTAACCACTCCTAACTCTAGGATATGCTTTGGGAAGCATGATGAATGGTGAAAATCCATTGGATATGGATTAGGAGAGGTGTTTAGGGTTTGTATCAATTTTAAGGTGTTGGAGAGTTCAATGTTGAATTTCTAACCTTAATTTTGATGGCTTAGAGTTCCTATTGGCTTAGGGACTTCCCAAGGACATTGTTGGTGCAATGGTCAAGGGGGAGCAAACCTTTAGGGGGAGGTATCCATCTTGGGATGATGGATGTTTTTTTTCCTTGAAGAGGAGAAGTTATTAGGAGAGTATCATCAATTGGGAAAATTGATGGGTTTTTGATACCCAATTTGCAAATTGGGAGAGTGAATAAGATTGCCTCTCTTGAGTAATATGGGACTTATCACTAGGAAGATGGTAGGCATCCTAGGTATTTTTTGACCAAGGGAGAGATTGTAAGATCTCATTGGGACATGAGACTTTGACCTCCTTGGAGAGATAACCTTTTTGATGTTAGTCAAAAAGGGGGAGAATGTTTGGGGGAGAACATTTGGAGAATGTAAGATTACCAATTTGGGATAATTGGTAAGGGATTTGAGTTAGTGTTCTAACTCAATGATTTGTTTGGTTTTTATCAAACATCAAAAAGGGGGAGATTGTTGGTGCAATCGGCCCAGGTCACGATTGACCAGGACTCGAGTTTGACTTGAGTGATGTTTTGATGTTCGACAAAAATATATGACAATGTAATTTGTCAAGGTAAAGTCCAAGTCATGGATACTTGGCATGGAAAGTCCAAGTGGAACACTTGGCATTTGGTAAAGTCCAAGTCTTGAGTACTTGGCATGAAAAGTCCAAGTGGGACACTTGGCACATGAAAAGTCCAAGCATGGGTCTTGGCAATGTAAAAGTCCAACATGGGTTGGCAAGGGAAAGTCCAAGCATGGTCTTGGCATTTGAGAAGTCCAACATGGGTTGGCAAGGGAAGGTCCAAGCTTGAGTCTTGGCATGAGAAGTCCAAGGGGTTTGATATTGGCTGCGTAAAGTCCAAGCGGGAGTCTTGGCAGCATAAGTCCAATGGTTGGCGGCGTAAAGTCCAAGCGGAGTCTTGGCGGTGTAAGTCCAATGTGCCTTGGCGGTGTAGACACCGTTAGCATGACATAGCTGATGGAAGCACCTGAAGGCTAGCGCAATGGATGAACAAGTCATGGATGACTTGGAGGGATCTGAGAGGTGTGAGGCTGATGGAGGTGTCTAGAAGGCTTAGGTCTAGGCTAATGGTGGTCTAGCAAGTATGGGGGCACCATACTTGAGCTAAAACCTCATGTTTGAGGTGTGTCAGTCAACTGGTGTCATATGGCAGTCGACTAGACCGAGTCAACTAGGGTTTGATCATGGAAGTTGCTAGCAATGATCGCCAGAGGATGGCGATCGATGAGCCGAGCAATGATCGATCGTGCATGATCAGTCGACTGGTGCTCGGAAATTCGGCCACAGAGTGTAGTCTCACTCGACCGTTGGGACCAACAATCGAGTGAGGACACCATCAGTCTACTGATGGGTTTGATCAGTCGACTGATGGTAGATCCGTTGGACTTATCCAGCGTGGATCTAGCCGTTGTCTCACGACAACAGTGGCATCAGTCGACTGATGGTCCCGATCAGTCGACTGATCGACTTTTTCCAGCACAGGTTGAAGCTTTATAAGGAGCTCGTGATGGAGGAATTTGGTATGGTTCTTTAAGGCGATTTAGGGCGAGTTGCTGCTGTAATTCAGGGTCTCCAAGTGCTACTCGATCAACCTAGCAATCAAGCATTCAAGAGCATTTGTAAAGTGTTTTTCTTTACTAGTCTTGCTTTGTATTTCATTGTATTTGCTTGTAGCTTTTTGATTATTGTTGTAATCATCTTTTACGAGGTTTCTCCGCCTCCGGATTGTTCCAAGAAGGAGTGTTTTATAGTGGTGTGTGATTGGCATCGCTAGGGTTCGTACGAACCCGATCCTTGGATTAGGAATCGTGCGGTTCCGAACCACGTTAAACAATTGTATTCATGTGTGATTGTTTATTTTGTTATTGTATTATTTCTATTTCCGCTGCGTACTAACGAAATTGTAGAGACGATCACGATCAAATTCCATCAACGAATGAACACGCGCTATTCACCCCCCTTCTAGCCATTACAAAGATCCTAACACATAGGTCCCAGTCGACTAATACACCTCAAACATGAGGTTTTAACCCAAGTATGTTGCCCCAATACATGCTAGACCACCCTTAGCATATACCTAAGCCTTCTAGCCACCTCCGTCAGCCTCGCGTCTATCGGATCCCTCCAAGTCATCCATGACTTGTTCATCCATACGCTAGCCTTCAAGTTCTTCCATCAGCTATTGTCATGCTAATGTGGACTACACCGGCAAGGCACATTGGGCTTACGCTGCCAAGACTCCGCTTGGACTTTACGCCGCCAACCATTGGACTTATGCTGCCAAGACTCCACCCTTGGACTTTACATTGCCAATCTTCCCCTTGGGCTTCTCAATTGACAAGACTCAAGCTTGGACTTTCCCTTGCCAATCCATGTTGGACTTTTCTGTTAGTAATATATGAGAGATGTCCTAAGGCAATCGCCTTATGTATGAACCATTTATATGATAAATGAAGATTCACTATTTGAGTATACATGTTTCATGTATTTGATTGGATCTTAAACTCATTTATTGAATGTCCACGATGCGATTCACAGCATGAGAGAATTTGTGATTGGATCACAACTAGTGAGTATCTCTACATGTGTAATTGTGATGTATCAGAATTATCCCTAGTCGATGAATTGATGGATTTGGACAACATCGATTCTGTCGAGACTAGCACGAGGTATACTCCTTGGTGTATCCAAGCAGCTGATTCTCGCTGGCTGGAGACATAGTGATGTTCGGAGTTAATTGTGGATGCTAGTTATGGTAACTAGTTCATTGGAGTGACCAGCCGTAAGACTTCATATGGTTCTCTGCATATATAGATATGTCAATGAAGTTCTTACTGTAGCTTAAGTGCGATGTTCCTTTGACTTGCGGTATTCAAGTCATCTTAATCATGGAGACTTATGCTTTGACATCTTAAGCAAACATCTCTAAGGAGATGTGGACCCGGGATGATTGGGTATAAGTCGAAGTGATCGAAGGTGTTTGAATAGCCTATAAAGGATTCACCACTCCTTGCGAGGAGATGTATACCCATGACCTCTCATCGGATTGTTACTAAAGTCTTTGGCCAAAGCATTACATGTTTAGAGTAAGGTACTCTTCGATACATGTGGAGTAACTAGAATCCGTAGGACGAGGAAATGATACTTGGGCTAGGTGTGACGTAGTCGACTAGTGGGGTGACACTATAGACCATGTCCTGAACCAAGTGGGTATAAGATGAGTGAAGGGAATGGGGCACGATTCATTCGAGCTACTGAAGGGTTTCAGAAATAGTTCTGGATCAACCGATGATCTTTTCGGTTAATTGGGGATCATGATGTACTACTAGGTGCCACTCATGATCGTTCTATAATTAATGGTTAATTATAGACGGCCAACATAAACCGAGAACCTATTTGGTCACACGCACAACGAGCGTAATCCAAAGGATTTAAAACGAGCTTGAGAATGGGATTCTCAGACCGAGAGAAACTAGGTTTGGTTGGACCAAACATAAAGCGAGCATGAAATCATTTCAGTCGCAATGGAAGCGTGGATGGGCCGTGTCTTATGAAGACATAATGGATGAACCAAAATGGTTTGGTTCTAATCCAATGGAGGAGAATAAACCAAAGGGTTTGGTTTATTTTAAACGAATGAACCAAAAGTTGGTTTGGTTCGTTTTAACTTAAAATAAACCATCATGGTTTGGTTTATTTTAACTTATCTTAATGGAGTGGGTTAACGGGCCTAATGGTTATGATCCAATAACCATTAAGAGAATTAGTTCTCTATAAAAGAGGGCTTAATGGATAATTAAGCCCGAATCCAAAACCCTTGCCCTAAGGTTGCCGCCCACCTCATCCTTGGAGATTTCAGCGCCAACCCTAGGTGTGCCACCCAACTTGTTGTGCTGCCGTCCATCTCCTTGCCGGCGTCCAAGCTTCAGCCGGTGAACCCTCCGGCGACCCTCCGATGATCTTCCTAGGCCTCGGTGAAAAGGTGAGCACTTGGCTTCCTTGTTTTGGCCGGCGCCTACTCCTCCACCAAGCTGTCCAGTTTTCTGGACAACTTCTTCTCCTCTCGTCGGAGCGTTGTTTGGACGACGGTTTAAGCTCCGACAGCGGCTAAACTACCGGGGATTCGATCTCCGGTAATCCTCTGAGGTGGAGGATGAAGGATTCGTCAATTGGTTGACGAATACCTCTCCGGAGAAGCGAGTTTTGAGAACTCGTATTAGGATCCGAATTTGGATTCGGATCGTGATCATCTCTCGATCACGTCGTCTTCAACACGAGGCTAGTAACCCGTATGAAGACGAAGCTCGTGGCTTAGCGAAGTCATCCCGAGGAACTCGGCGTGGATACGGATAGAGACGATTCTAGCGAGGATCGTTCCGGTTGATGCCGTTCCCGCTACACGTCATACGAAAGGTATAACATAGATAAATTTCCTTTTATTGCAAATTTAAATTTACGGTTATGTCTACACTTGTTGTAATATGCATGCGTGTGTTGTGTGTGTTGTAATAAATGTAGATTTATTATTTTTATTGCTTCCGCTGTGTTCATGTTTACGAAACGTGATCGAACACACACACGCCGCGGTGCCGGAAACCCAACAGTGATATCAGAGCCCAGGTTGTGTTTCGACATAATCGTAAAAATGGTTTTGCGATAGTCATAATGTATTTTTGGAAATTTTCTAATTTTGGAAATTTAGAAGTATTTATGGAAATTTTTCAATTTTGGAAAGTCTAGAAGTATTTATGGAAATCTTCCACTTTTGGAAAGTTGGAAGTATTTATGGAAATTGATATTTTCCATAAATAAAATATTTGATTAGATTATAGAAATTTGTTTCCTAATTTAATCATGATTTGATTTGGGAAATCAAATCTTAAAAATATTTTATTTCCATAAGTAGTTTTAATGATTTAGGAAATTGGTTTCCTAAATAGATTTTCCTTAATCAAATAATTCCATGAATAAAATATGTGATTAGATTTGGAAATTTGTTTCCTAATTTAATTATGATTTGATTTGGAGAATCAAATCTTAAACATATTTTATTTCCATAAATAGTTATGACATATAAGGAAATATATACATGACATAATTGTATGTCATGTAATTGCATTAGATGCATAACATTATGCTATGCGTGTCGTGACATGTAGATGTATGTCATGTATGCCATGCCATGTAGATAATAGTTATTTGCATGCAAAGAGGATGAGACATAAAAACCCTTAAACAATATTAAAGCCTACACCTTCCATTAATATGGTTAGAACCAGAGTTCCGTTTCTTGTTTGGGTTGTTGGACTCTCTCCAAGCCCGGCTCGAACCCGAATATGTTCAAACCATGGAATAGTTTAATACTAATATGGTAAGAGTCAGAGGTCAATCGTTAGCTTTGGTTGTTGGACTCTCTCCAAGCTGGGCTAATTGGTTGAATGCGCTCTAACAATATTAAAACTATTTCCCGATTAATGGGTTGGCTTTAACCTGGAGCATCGGCTTGTTGGACTCTCTCCAAGGTCGATGTAAAGGGAGTTGAAGTTGGGTGGTATGCATATGATGCATACTCGTTAATGTGTTAACAACCCGATGTATGTGTGAACATTCAATTAGTTGATAGCACATTGTGATAGTTGCATATACGTGATATGCAATCGGTATAGAAGATACCTATCGTCGTAGTTATGAATGGCTTGTTGGACTCTCTCCAAGGTTGTTCATAACTATGATGGATATCAGCCCATTCGGAGATGGACCTATGATTTCCGAAGTGATTTTGGGGTTTTTGAAATTCGAAAAATGAATGGGATTTATAAATGTATATTGATGCATTTTAAAATCATCTTTCTCATATATGCTCGTTTTGTATTTCTAAGTTAATATATTGATCATGATGTGTTTGAATTTGCGTTCCATTTTTGATTCAAATAAATTGACTGGGCCGAACTTCTTGGACTAGCTTAGAAACTTGAGAATTGTTCTCAAGGTGGAAAAGCTTGCGTATGTCCTCGAAGTGCCTCTTCCCGCCCATCCTAGTGACAATGCAACTTTGGACCAATTGTTGGCCTATCAGAAACATGTGAGTGATTCTGAACAAATGAGTTGCATCATGCTAGCCGCGATGGAACCCAAGCTACGAAAGCAGCATGAGCATATGGATGCTCATATCGTAGTCCTTCATCTTTGTGAGTTGGTTGATGAGCAAGTGAGATTTGAAAGGTTGGAAGTCTCAAAGCTCCTCTTCACCTCTGAGATGCTAGAAGGTTCATCTGTGGTACTGCTCAATATGCTGAAGACTGTGGAGTCTTCTGAGAAGCATGAGCAGGGGACGGTGCTATTAGTTGATTCCTCGAAGAAATGTTCTAAGAGGAAGTCAAAGGAACAGCAGAAGGGAAAGAAGAGAAAGGCTAAGAAGGTAGAACTAGCACAAAAGGAAACTTGCCATCATTATGGCAAGGAGAGCCATTTGTGAAGAAATTGCAAGATTTATCTTGAGTTTGTGAAGAAGAATAAGGCATCGGATGCCCCATCTTCTTCAGATATCTTCGTTATTGATTGTCATTCTATTTCCTCAAACACTTGGGTATTGGATACTGGGTGTGGCTCACATATATGTAATGACATACATGGGCTAAGGAATAGAAGAAGACTCGTCAAGGGAGAGTCAAATTTGCGTGTTGGGAATGGAGCAAAGGTTGCTGCAGTCGCTATTGGAACGCATTTGTTGAAACTCCCTACAGGACTTGTCTTAGAACTGGACAATTGCTTTTATGTTCCTTCGTTGATAAAGAACATCATTTCTATTTCTTGTTTAAATAGAAATCGGTATCATTTGACTTTTAGTAACAATTGTTGTTACATAACTTTGAATGGAGTTCTTTATGGGACTGGAACTTTAAGCAATGGTGTTTATACGTTGGATGTATCCAGTGACATCTTCAATAATGAAGCGAGCAACAAGCGTGCTCGAAAGGATAATCAAATAGACTCCTATATGTGGCATTGTCGTCTTGGCCATATAAGCAAGAAACGCATGTCCGAATTACACCGATGTGGAATTCTGGAATCGTTTGAATTGGATTCATACGATACATGCGAATCATGCTTAAAAGACAAGATGACTAAGTTACCTTTTACTGGAAAAGGTGAACGAGTGGGAGAGTTACTAGGTATAATACATACTGATGTATGTGGACCTATGTCAACTCAAGCATTAGGAGGCTATAGCTACTTCATTACCTTCACCGATGATCACTCACAGTTTGGGTATGTGTTCTTGATGAAACACAAGTTTGAAGCCTTTGAAAGGTTCAAAGAATTCAGAAATGAAGTAGAGAAACAACATGACAAGAGTATTAAAAAACTTCGATCGGATCGAGGTGGTGAATACTTAAGTCAAGAGTTTCTTGATTATCTAAGAGACAATGGTATATTGTCTCAATGGACTCCGCCCTATACACCACAGCATAATGGTGTATCTGAGAGGCGTAACCGGACCTTGTTGGACATGGTCAGGTCAATGATGAATCATGCAACTCTTCCCAAGTCCTTTTGGGGCTATGCACTTCAGACAGCTGTTTACTTGTTAAACAGAATGTCTACCAAGGTAGTCTCAACTACTCCATATGAGATATGGAATAGTAAGAAACCTCATGTATCTTACTTGAAGATATGAGGTTGTCCTGCTTATATGAAGCGGACTGTATCAGACAAATTGGATGCTAAGTCTGATAAATGTCTATTTATTGGATACCCTAAGGAAACAAGGGGTTACCAATTCTATCATCCTGTGGAACAAAAGGTGTTTGTTTCAAGGCATGCTGTGTTTCTAGAGAAAGAGTTTCTCTTGCAAGAAAATAGTGGGAGTGTCGTCGAGCTTGAGGAGGCTCGAGAGACTCAAATAGACATTAATGAGATACCTGGTGAAGCACAACAGCCGACAACTCATAGTGATGAGCAATCGGCTGGACCTATTGTAACACCACATCTTCGTAGATCTAGTAGAACACACAATATTCCTGAGAGATATGGATTTCTCGTAAGCGAATCGAACGACGTGTTACTCATTGATGATGAGGAGCCTACCAGTTATGAAGAAGTGCTGACAAGTTTAGAAAGGGATAAGTGGCTTGGTGCCATGAAGTCGGAAATGGATTCCATGTATGAAAACCAAGTTTGGAACTTGGTTGACCCACCTGAAGGGATAAAGCCTATAGGGTGCAAGTGGGTTTTCAAGAAGAAAACCGACATGGATGGTAATGTGATTACCTATAAGGCTAGATTGGTGGCAAAAGGATATCGTCAAAAACAAGGTGTTGATTATGACGAAACCTATTCTCCTGTAGCTATGCTTAAATCCATTCGGATGCTCCTGGACATAGCGGCTCATTATGATTATGAGATATGGCAGATGGATGTGAAAACAGCTTTCCTTAATGGAAACCTGCTCGAGGACGTGTATATGATACAGCCTGAGGGTTTCACATCGGTTGATAAAACCAAGGTATGCAAATTACGATAGTCCATTTATGGATTGAAGCAAGCATCCAGGAGCTGGAATATCCATTTTGATGAGACAATCAAAAAGTTTGATTTCTCACAAAATCCAGACGAACCTTGTGTGTACAAGAAGGTTAGTGGGAGTGAAGTCGTATTCCTAGTGTTGTATGTCGATGACATATTACTTATAGGAAACGATGTCTCAATCTTACAATCAGTGAAGGTTTGGTTATCCAAGACATTCTCCATGAAAGACCTGGGAGAAGCAACCTACATCCTCGGGATTAAGATCTATAGAGATAGATCGAAACGGTTGCTTGGTCTTTCGCAGTCTACATATATAGACCGAGTGCTAAAGAGGTTTATCATGTCGGAATCTAAGAAAAGTTTCTTACCCATCAGGCATGGGGTACACCTTTCGAAGTCTATGTGTCCGTGCACAGAAGACGAGAGGATTTGCATGAGTAAGATTCCCTATGCATCCGCAATAGGATCTATCATGTATGCTATGTTATGTACGAGGCCCGATGTATCGTATGCTCTGAGTGTCACGAGCAGATACCAGTCCGATCCAGGAATGGATCATTGGGTGGCTGTTAAGACAATCCTTAAGTACTTGAGAAGAACTAAGGATGTGTTCCTAATATATGGAGAAGGGTACATGGTGATACGTGGGTATACGGATGCTAGCTCCAGACAGACAAGGATGATTCCATGTCTCAGTCTAGGTATGTATTCACCTAGAATGGAGGCGCAATAAGTTGGAAAGGTTCCAAGCTTGACGCTATAGCGGATTCTGCCACTAAGGCAGAATACATTGCAGCTTTGGAAGCAGCAAAGGAAGCGGTTTGGATCAAGAAGTTCATCTCTGAACTTGATGTGGTCTCATCAACGATCCAAACATGTGCTTCGCCGCTATCATCTTATCAGAGAGATCATCAGTAGGAACGAAATACAAATCGAGAAAATTCCCACTGAAAGGAACTTAGCGGATCCTTTGACTAAGGCATTACCTGAAAATAAGTTTGAGGGTCATGTTCGAGCTTATGGTATTGGATACCGTAGCGATTGGCATTAGGCCAAGTGGGAGTCTGTTAGTAATATATGAGAGATGTCCTAAGGCAATCGCCTTATGTATGAACCATTTATATGATAAATGAAGATTCACTATTTGAGTATACATGTTTCATGTATTTGATTGGATCTTAAACTCATTTACTGAATGTCCACGATGCGATTCACAGCATGAGAGAATTTGTGATTGGATCACAACTAGTGAGTATCTCTACATGTGTAATTGTGATGTATCGAAATTATCCCTAGTCGATGAATTGATGGATTTGGACACCATCAATTTCAGCCGAGACTATGGTGTATCCAAGCAGCTGATTCTCACTGGCTGGAGACATAGTGATGTCCGGAGTTAATCGTGGATGCTAGTTATGGTAACTAGTTCATTGGAGTGACTAGCCGTAAGACTTCATATGGTTCTCTGCATATATAGATATGTCAATGAAGTTCTTACTGTAGCTTAAGTGCGATGTTCCGTTGACTTGCGGTATTCAAGTCATCTTGATCATGGAGACTTATGCTTTGACATCTTAAGCAAACATCTCTAAGGAGATGTGGACCCGGGATGATTGGGTATAAGTCGAAGTGATCGAAGGTGTTTGAATAGCCTATAAAGGATTCACCACTCCTTGCGAGGAGATGTATACCTATGGCCTCTCGTCGGATTGTTACTAAAGTCTTTGGCCAAAGAATTACATGTTTAGAGTAAGGTACTCTTCGATACATGTGGAGTAACTAGAATCCGTAGGACGAGGAAATGATACTTGGGCTTGGTGTGACGTAGTCAGCCTAGTGGGGACTGACACTATAGACTATGTCCTGAACCAAGTGGGTATAAGATGAGTGAAGGGAATGGGGCACGAATCATTCGAGTTGCTGAAGGGTTTCAGAAATAGTTCTGGATCAACCGTTGATCTTTTCGGTTAATTGGGGATCATGATGTACTACTAGGTGCCACTCATGATCGTTCTATAATTAATGGTTCATTATAGACGGCCAACATAAACCGAGAACCTATTTGGTCACACGCACAACGAGCGTAATCCAAAAGATTTAAAACGAGCTTGAGAATGAGATTCTCAGACCGAGAGAAACTAGGTTTGGTTGGACCAAACATAAAGCGAGCATGAAATCATTTCAGTCGCAATGGAAGCGTGGATGGGCCGTGTCTTATAAAGACATAATGGATGAACCAAAATGGTTTGGTTCTAATCCAATGGAGGAGAATTAACCAAAGGGTTTGGTTTATTTTAAACGAATGAACCAAAAGTTGGTTCGGTTCGTTTTAACTTAAAATAAACCATCATGGTTTGGTTTATTTTAACTTATCTTAATGGAGCGGGTTAACGGGCCTAATGGTTATGATCCAATAACCATTAAGAGAATTAGTTCTCTATAAAAGAGGGCTTAATGGATAATTAAGCCCGAATCCAAAACCCTTGCCCTAAGGTTGCCGCCCACCTCATCCTTGGAGATTTCGGCGCCAACCCTAGGTGTGCCGCCCAGCTTGTTGTGCTGCCGTCCATCTCCTTGCCGGCGTCCAAGCTTCAGCCGGTGAACCCTCCGGCGACCCTCCGGTGATCTTCCTAGGCCTCGGTGAAAAGGTGAGCACTTGGCTTCCTTGTTTTGGCCGGCGCCTACTCCTCCACCAAGCTGTCCAGTTTTCTGGACAGCTTCTTCTCCTCTCGTCGGAGCGTCGTTTGGACGATGGTTTGAGCTCCGACAGCGGCTAAACTACCGGGGATTCGATCTCCGGTAATCCTCTGAGGTGGAGGATGAAGGATTCGTCAATTGGTTGACGAATACCTCTCCGGAGAAGCGAGTTTTGAGAACTCGTATTAGGATCCGAATTTGGATTCGGATCGTGATGATCTCTCGATCACGTCGTCTTCAACACGAGGCTAGTAATCCATACGAAGACGAAGCTCGTGGCTTAGCGAAGTCATCCCGAGGAACTCGGCGTGGATATGGATAGAGACGATTCTAGCGAGGATCGTTCCGGTTGATGTCGTTCCCGCTACACGTCATACGAAAGGTATAACGTAGATAAATTTCCTTTTATTGCAAATTTAAATTTACGGTTATGTCTACACTTGTTGTAATATGCATGCGTGCGTTGTGTGTGTTGTAATAAATGTAGATTTATTATTTTTATTGCTTCTGCTGTGTTCATGTTTACGAAACGTGATCGAACACACACACGCTGCGGTGCCGGAAACCCAACATTTTCTTGCCAAGACCCATGCTTGGACTTTCCTTTGCCAACCCATGTTGGACTTTCCCTTGCTAAGACCCATGCTTGGACTTTACATGCCAAGTACTTAAGACTTGGACTTTCCCAATGCCAAGACTCATGTTTGGACTTTCCATGCCAAGTACCCATGACTTGGACTTTACCATGACAATCACAGTGTCATATGTTTTTGTCGAACATCAAAACATCGCTCGAGTCAAACTCGAGTCTAGTCAATCGTGACCTGGGTCGATTGCATCAACAATCTCCCCCTTTTTTATGTTTGACAAAAACACCCTTGAGTTAGGCCCCTAACTCAAATTCCCTTACCAATTTCCCAAATTGGTAATTTTAACAGTCTCCCCCTTTTTGACATACATAAAAAAGGTTCACCCCAAGGAGGTCAATGTCTCATATCCAATGAGATCTTACAATCTCCCCCTTGGTCCAAAAACACCTGGATGTCTACAATCTTCCTAGTGATAAGTCCCATATCACTTAAGAGAGGCACTCCTATGAACTCTCTCAATTTCAAAATTGGGCATCTCCAATTTCCATTTCTCCCCCTCATGAGGAAAAATAACATCCATCATCCCATGATGGATACCTCCCCTTAAAGGTTTGCTCCCCCTTGACCATTGCACCAATAATGTTTTTGGAAAGTCCCTAAGCCAATAGGAACTCTAAACCATCAAAAATAAGATTCAGTGTTCAACATTGAACTTTCACTCCCCTTAAAATTGATACATCACCCTAATAACTCTCCTAATCCATATCCAATGGATTTTCACCCTTTTTAATGCTTCCCAAAGCATATTCTAGGGCTAGGAGTGGTTAGGGAATCTTACCATAGCTGAAAATGGGCTAAACATACCTTGTTTACTCGAAATCAGCCTAGCAATTGACTTTATTAGGCAACAGTCGACTGCCGTGCTCATCAGTCGACTACCAACAAGGGCAGTCGACTGATAACTAAAATTTCCTAATTTCAGTTATCAGAATCGAATTTCAGAAATTCATAAATAATTATACTTAATTTGAAAAATCATGAAACTTAATACGTATAATACTTATGACCAATACAATGGGTGAAAAATATTTAAAAAATATTTTACCCATAAAATAGTGAAATTGACACAAAGTTCAAAAGTGAAGAAAAACTTCAATGTTTTAGCTCATTTTGTATCAACTTCATCAATGGTGATTGCTATCAAAAGATAGACTTCACCAAGGTTTTCTAAAATGATTTTAAAATATTTTCAAAACCTTATATTGGATCATATTCTTTGGGCTCAATGTACATGGCTTGATCATAAGCTTTCCTAATGATCCATCACTAATATAAGATGAGTTTGAGTTTATCTAGATGCAAAACTATGCACCTTGAACTTAACTCATATCCTAGCATCTCACATGTATCTAGGGTGTATAAATACATATACATGTCAATGTAATATGAGATGTGGGTTTTGTTCATCCTAATCTAGGGTTTCATGCATTTTTCCAAGGCAATCTTACTTGATTCCCTTATACATGGGACTTCAAGTCATGTCATATGTCCTTAATTCAATTCTTATTAAATGCATGAAATGATCATGGCATAAATGATAGCATAAGTAAACATGACCAATGATCATGATGTCATGGCATATGATATAATCTAAATATACATGACATTAAAAACTAACCCTAAACATACTCATGATATTTTATATGATTAAAAATAGATATGATGTCATAGCATGTTATATGGCAAACAAAGCATGACAAATAAAATATAAAGGTATATAATACCTAAATTTTAATATTTGTTATCATTTGTTATTATTAAATTCATTTTGCCATATTACTACTAAGCCCCCAAGTGTGCCAAAAACCCAAGTGGCACACCAATACCTCTAAGTCTAAATTGTGTCAATTTGATTGATTTTTCATAATCTTTAAAGTATATTGGCACATCCTAAAATTTTTTAGGATTATAATTCAAACCTATTTCCAAGGTATCCATAACCTTGAAAATAACCTAGAGTGTCACCTTCACCATGGTTAGGTTAACTACCTATCCATTCAAGGTTGGCACACCTAAACCCATTTAGCGTGAATCGATCATGCTCTTAGGAACCCAAAACATATTTGAGCTCCTTGGGTTTACTAGGTATTCCTTAGGGATAACCTCCCTGGATACCCTCCTAGGCTTGGTAGCCTTGGTCGTTTAGGTCTTGCCTAGGTTAACTCTAGGGGTAACTCTCCTTGTAACCTTCTTAGTGGATTCCCTAGATTTCCTTGAAACCCTAGCCACTAGGCACATACCTTGATTACCCTTAGGAATGACTTCCCTAGTAACCTTGACTTTTCTAGACCTAGTTTGAGTTCCATAATCAAATGGAACATTGTGATAGGTCTTTTTGGGCTTAAGCTTGCCCTTGAATGGTTCTTGTTTCCTAGGTCTTTGACTTTGACTTCTAGACCCTAGGCTTTGACTATTTAACCCTTGCATTTGATTTTGTATATTTCTAAGGGTCTTTTCAAGTTTCTCAAGCCTTGACCTCAAGGCTTGATTCTCTAACTCTAATTGTCCAATTTTTGATTTTTCATCTATTCTTTGGACATTATTTTTCCTAGGCATATGTCTAGTCCATTTAGGGTTAAAACCTAGATGGTCCTCAATTTTCCTAACACCTGCCTCAAGTAAAATATTTTAGGGACATTAGTCTTAAATTTCTCCTTATTCCTAAGGTTGACACTCTTAGCACCTAGACAATAAAATCTATTATTTCTACTAGCATGCTTTTCATGAGTGAAAATGAATTAAAAACATGCTTTTTGATCCTAGAACTAGAAGGTGCATTAAAATATACCTTAGGGTTTGCCTTAGAGGCTCCCCCTACTTGTGAAGCTTCCTCTTGGACCTTCTTCTTCCCCCTAGGGCATTGACTCCTAAAATGCCCTTTTTGGTTGCATTTGAAACAAGTGATGCGCTCCTTGCTTCTTCTAGCGGGGACACCGGCATCCTTGACTTTTTCGTTGACTTTTGGTGCCGGAGGAGTTATTTTAACCTTCTTAGGGCACTTGCTCTTATAGTGCCCTACTTTCCTGCACTCAAAGCATATAATATGATTTTTAATATTAATCGAAATGCTTGAGTTACCTAGGTCGGTGGTGGTTTGGACTTGTTCTTCTTCTTGATCGGAGGTGGATGATTCTTCTTGAGGTTGCTCCGGTGTAGATGATCTAATCTCCTCCCCCTCAATCCTAGAGGTGAAGGCTTCTTCCACTTCTACCTCTTCCATTGATTCCGATTCGGATGTTGATTCTCTATCAACTTCCGAATCCTCACTTCCTTGTGAGGAAGAGCTTTCTCCTTCGGCCTCCTCTTCTTGAGCCGATAATGGGTCTTCATGGAATCTTGCCACTTGGCTCCATAGCTCCTTGGCATCCATGTAGTCCCCTAAACTAGACACAATATTATTAGGTATTAAATCAATAAAAAAATTTCATTACCTTATCATTTTTCTCGAAGACTTGGACCTGCTCTTCGGTCCATCTCTTCTTCTTGAGGTATCCACCTTTTGGTCCTCTAGGATATTCAAATCCTTCCATCAAAATGGACCATTCTTCTATAGGGGATCGGTACGACCGGCTAGAGGGGGGTGAATAGCCCTTTTCGTTTAGATGCCGGTATTTGCTCGTCTATAAAACTAATCAGCGCAAGCGGAAGACTAATAAACTAAGACAAGCAAATAGAAATAAAACAAAGACAATACAAATACGGAGATGTAACGTGGTTCACGGCTACGCCGCTAATCCACGGTCCGATTCGTTCACGGTGAATCACTCCGAAATTTATCCACTAGATCTCTCCTTTGCACAAAGTTAGGTGGAGGTAACCTCTTTTACACAAAGATCACTCTTCTACAATGGAATGAAGATTAGAGCAAGTAGAAGAGTGGAAAATCGTTTAGGGCACTTTGGGAGTAATTGGGCGTTCAAGCATTAGCCTCCCAAACCCTTACCCCCTTCCTTTTTTATAGAGGAAGAGGGTTTCTTCCGTTGAGCGAGCGATCGATGGCACCCATCGATCGGCGGTCTGTAGCCGTTGCCCAATAACGGTCGCTTTCCACGTTGGATACTATCCAACGGTACTGGCATTAGTCGACTGATGGCACCCATCAGTCGACTGATGTCAACCAGTCGAGTCCTCAATGAGGTCGATTCCATTCTGCGTCGTGCGGTGACATCGATCGGCCGTCCCTTGGCGATCGATGATCAAGCCATCGATCGACCGCCATACGATCGGTGATCAACTTGATTCACCACATTAGACGGTCGATCGACCCATCGACTCGGAAGGCGATCGCCATGACATGGCAATCGGCGTCGAAAACTCATCCGACACTTGGCCAAATGGCCAAGTTTCACCTAAGAGCTACCCTTCCCGGGTTACAATCGCTCACTCTCATCCCTCGGAGTCCTCGCCTTTGAAGTTCTCTTCGTTCGCGGCCACGTCCCTCGGCAGCATCAGGCGCACGACTCTGCAATGCTCCTTCGCGTCTCTTGCCTCGAAGTCTACTTCCTCCAGCTTCACTCCAAGCTCCTCGTCCGCGCGGTCCCTCGGATGCTCCAAGCGCACGGCTTCTGCAAAGCTATCCTTCACCGACTCAAGGCACGAGTCATGAGATCTGAAACTCGCCATGGCTCCATGTGCGAATTACTAAGTCCTGCACAACTTCAACGCACATATCAAATCAACATATCAAACTAACTTAAACCCTTTGCCACACCATCAAAACCATATTACGACAAGAGATTGCCCTAACAATCTCCCCCTTTTTGATGTGTGGCAATCTGTTTAAGTTAGGTAAAAACATTTGATATAATTTTAAAGGAAAGAAAGCATGTAAACATAATCATGATATAACAACATGCAACTCCCCCTTAATCCATGAAACTCCTGTTAGGGATCGTTTGAAAGCTAGAGGGGGGGGGGTGAATAGCTCTTTTCGTTTCTACAAGAGTAATTAGCGGAAGCAAACACAAGTAATGTATGTAAAAACAAAAAACAATGCTAACAAAGCCTTTACGTGGTTCGGAGATAACGCTCCTACTCCACGGCGATCCTTAAGGTGGATCAACCCAAGCGATTTCACTAAGAAGCTTTCTCTTTACAAAGACCTCCTCTTCTTACAAAAGATGACAATGAAGATTTGAGAGGAGAAAGGAGATTAATACACTTAGAAAGCTTGGAAAACTTGTAGGAGCTTAGAAGAAAGATCAGAATATAAGCATTAGCCCCTTCTTACTCCCCTTGGGCTCTTTTTATAGGAAAGAGCCTCTTTTTCTCGTTGGAGGTCTATCAGTCGACTGATGACTTACATCACGATCGGCATTCTTGCCGATTCTAACGGCTTACGAGCGAATTTGCGGGATTTGCCGTCGTCATTGCCAACGAGAAGACTATCGATCGGCCCAATGATGGCGATTCGATTGATCGCCAGCCGGCCGATCGGCTACGATATGTTGTGGAAGTCGCCAATAATGGCGATTATTTGCCGACTATCTTGCGATCAGTGCGAGTCATTGTCATCGGTCGGCCCAGGATAACCCGGTGATAAACCTTCCAACCTCTAATCTTTGTATTTTAAGGGCCGATTCGGCCGACACCATGTTCCAGATCGGGCACACTCCAATAATTCATACTTGAAAACATAACCTCAGCCTAGACTTAACCTTCTAGCTTCTCCATCAGCCTTGCGCCTCTAGGATTTCTCTGAGTCCACGACTCCATCCATGCGCTTGCCTTCAAAAGCTTCCTTCGGTTTCGTCATGCTTTGGGTTTCTTCTTTGCCAAAGTACGCTTGGACTTTACGCCGCCAAGACTACATGCTTGGACTTATGCCGCCAAGACTTTCCTTTGGTCTTCCTTTTCCAAGGACTGCTTGGACTTTACGCCGCCAAGACTACATGCTTGGACTTATGCTGCCAAGACTTTTCCTTGACTTCTCTTTGCCAAGATCACACTTGGACTTATCTTTTACCAAGTCTTCATACTTGGATTTTTCTGTCACTTAAACATGTATACAATTAGATCACAAAACATTGCCTAACTTAGATGATTATCCAAATATCAAAATATATATAAATGCTTGGGGCATTGTTGCACCAACAACTCCCCCTTAATTTCTCCCTTAATTTCTCCCCCTATCATAATTAACTTAAACATAATCATTTCTCCCCCTTTGACACCATCAAAAAGATTATTACTAAGTTAAAAACACATGGCATCAAGTCTAATAGAAAGAAAATACCATAAGTTGATTTAAAATCAAAATTCAGCTTTTCCTGGTATGATATTCAGGCCATCGATCATTGGTTCAGATACCGATCATTTGATTAGAATCAGATTCGAATGTATTAAAAATTCCAAAAAATTCAAAAAATCATGAAATTTGGGGAACACATTTCTTTTAAGTATATCTATCAGTGAAAAATAGTTTTCCATGAAAAATCATTATATTTCCACGTATTTGCCAAAAATCCATAAGCTTTAAAAACTACTAGGATTTTGATCATAAGAGTATCCATTTTGACACCTAGTCTTGCTTTGAATTGTTTCAAAACATGAATACATAGATTTTAGATTAAGAAATTGTTTTGAAAACATATGAAATATCCAACCATGATCTTTGGGCAATATGTCTATGAATTAAACATAAGCCTTCCCCATGATTGGTCTATTATTGCTATGTTGATACTTTAAATGACCATCTAAATGCCATAGGCATTAGTGGACATTTGTATCATCCTAACATCTCACCCATGCTAAGTTTGCAATCAAGTTAGCCTATAGTGAGTGTGAGATGCATCCTAGGGGGGTATTTGTGTATACTTAACCAATATATTCATGTAATTCTATCATGGTTAAGTATCAACCTAACAATTACCATGATCATAATGACATATATGAATCAATTTCACATAATGATCATGAAATACATGTTTTCATCAAATTATAATCATGCATTAGGTATTATATGATGATAATAAACAAAGTATTACCTAAAGCATGATTCAAACCTATTTCTCATGATAACGTGCCAAATTTCAAAAACATAAATCATGATTGTAAATATACATAGGAATTACATCAATCATCATGATTTAAGCAATATTATCTATTTATGGGCACGTTATCATCACCCAACACTATCTAAAAAAAAATGTTGTCCCGTCATCCTAAGTCAACCAAAATATGATATAGGTTAGGTCCATGTGGTTGACTACCCTAGGGGTTATTCTAACCCATAAGGATGGATTTTAGAACCCAAAATAAGTTCTTTCCTATTGGGTTCACTAAGTATTCCTTGGGGATCTATTTCCTAGCTATTACTTTCTTCTTATCTTGTCCCCTAGCTATAAGGCATTTGTAGGCCTTTTCATTTTTCTTTTCCTTGTAGCCTAGGCCCTTTTTATTGAAGCTAGCTCTTTGGCTCCCAATAATCATATTTAATGTGTTGGAGCCTATTGTGAATTTCTCTAGGGCTTTGGTTAAATAATCTACCTTTTCCCTTAAAGCCCTATTTTCCTCTATGCATGCATCATTAACATCCAAAGGCATATAGTCATGTGAGCATGCATCATCATGGCAAGAAGAAACATTATCATTTAAGCATGCATTTTCTAGCTTATTTTCCAATGCCTTAATTTTATCTAGCATGCTCTTATTTTTATTTTTCATGCCAAATAACTCCTTAGTTAAACTAGAAATTATGGAAACTATTTTCTTAGGAGAAGCATTCGTTACCATAGTTTCCATGTCTTCTTCTTCTTCTTCGGATGAGGAGGATGTGGAGGCTCCCCCTTCACTTGAGCTTTCCCCACTTGAGCTTGATTCTTCATTTGAGGAGGAGGAGGAGCAATCCGAGTCATGAAGAGCCATTAGTGCCAGGTTGGAGTAGACATGCTCTTCTTCTTCGGATGAGGATGAAGAGGCAAGGTCATCCCATGTCTTGGCTTTGAGTGTCATGGCCTTCCCTCTTCCTTTTGCCTTCTTTTCTTCTTCCTTTTTCTTGCTCCCCTTCTTCTTCCTCTTTTCTTCCTTCTTTTTCTTCTCTTCCTTGCTCTTGTTTAGGAGGGGACAATTGTCCCTTATGTGCCCCTCTCCTTGGCAATTATAGCATATGACCTTCCCCCTTGGTCTTCTATTCCTATCATGAGATTTATCAAATCTAAGATTCTTAAATGCACGCCTTACCTTCCTTACCATGTGGGCTTCTTCCGTGCTATCCATGGAGGAGGTAGAGGCTTCATCGGATGATGAGGAGGGGACTTCCATCTTCTTCTTCCCCTTGTTTGCCATCAAGGCTACTCCTCTTGAGGGTTGAATTCTAGGCTCCTCTTGTATTCCTTCAAGCCTAGTTTCATGAAGCTCCATTGTTGAGAAAAATTCCTCCAAGGTACTTACTTCCAAGTTCTTGGAGATGTAAAATGAGTCCACCATGGAGCTCCATTTTGAGGACCGGGGAAAGGCATCTATGGCCTTCATTATCATATCCCGGTTTGATAGCTTCTCACCTACACTTGTTAGCCCAATTAATATTTCTTTAATTCTAGAATGTAGGGAAGTTACCTTTTCTCTCTTTTCAAGCTTAATATTTGATAGTTGGGAGCGGAGGAGATCTCTTCTTGCTAGCTTGGCTTCCGAAGTGCCTTCATGAAGTTCAACCAATCTCTCCCACATCTCTTTAGCACTTGAGCACTCCCCTATTCTATTTACTTCTTGTTGAGGGAGGACATTGTATAGGTGGTGCTTGGCCTTTGAGTTTGCTAAGTATTCTTCTCTTTGCCTCTTGCTCCACCTACATTTCTCCAATGGCTCTCCATTTTCGTTCCTAGGCAACTCGAAACCGTTCTCCATTATTAAAAGGATTTCAAAGTCGGTTTCGAAGAATACCTCCATTCTCTTTTTCCACCAAGAGAATTCGCCGTCGAACTTCGGTGGGTGGATGTTTGAGCTGGCCATCTTTAGATGAAGTGTTTGTTGCGGTGGTTAGTCCTCGACAAACAACCTGGCTCTGATACCACTTGTAGGGGATCGGTACGACCGGCTAGAGGGGGGTGAATAGCCCTTTTCGTTTGGATGCCGGTATTTGCTCGTCTACAAAACTAATTAGCGCAAGCGGAAGACTAATAAACTAAGACAAGCAAATAGAAATAAAACAAAGACAATACAAACACGGAGATGTAACGTGGTTCACGGCTACGCCGCTAATCCACGATCCGATTCGTTCACGGTGAATCACTCCGAAATCTATCCACTAGATCTCTCCTTTGCACAAAGCTAGGTGGAGGTAACCTCTTTTACACAAAGATCACTCTTCTACAATGGAATGAAGATTAGAGCAAGTAGAAGAGTGGAAAATCGTTTAGGGCACTTTGGGAGTAATTGGGCGTTCAAGCATTAGCCTCCCAAACCCTTACCCCCTTCCTTTTTATAGAGGAAGAGGGTTTCTTCCCATTGACACAGGAGCAGTCGACTGATGGCACCCATCAGTCGACTGGTGCTGTAGCCGTTGCCCAATAACGACCGCTTTCCACGTTGGATACTATCCAGCATGCGCATCGATCGGTGATGGCACCCATCGATCGGCCCGATGTCAACGGTCGAGTCCTCAACGAGGTCGACTCCGATGCGTGCCCGTACGCGGTGACATCGATCGATTGCCGCCCTTAGGATCGGTGATCAACCATCGATCGGCCGCCTATCTTTTCGATCGGTGATCAACTTGATTCAGCCACATTAGACCAGTCGACTGGTGTCGGGAAAACTCATCCGACACTTGGCCAAATGGCCAAGTTTCACCTAAGAGCTACCCTTCCCGGGTTACAATTGCTCACTCTCATCCCTCGGAGTCCTTGCCTTTGAAGTTCTCTTCGTTCGCGGCCACGTCCCTCGGCAGCATCAGGCGCACGACTCTACAATGCTCCTTCGCGTCTCTTGCCTCGAAGTCTACTTCCTCCGGCTTCACTCCAAGCTCCTCGTCCGGCGGTACCTCGGATGCTCCAAGCGCACGGCTTCTGCAAAGCTATCCTTCACCGACTCAAGGCACGAGTCATGAGATGTGAAACTCGCCATGGCTCCATGTGCGAATTACTAAGTCCTGCACGACTTCAACGCACATATCAAATCAACATATCAAACTAACTTAAACCCTTTGCCACACCATCAAAACCATATTACGGCAAGAGATTGCCCTAACATCTTCAAAGTCCCTCATCATGATGATGTCCTCAATTCTTCCCTTCCATGAATTGAAGCATTCTCGTCCATAAAATGCATATGGGACCGGTGTGTTGATGTCCCATCCTAATGTTTCTTGGAATTCCATCTTGCCCTCTAGCGTCTTTTTCTCTCGGGTGTTAGTCCGTAGAAGAGCTTCAAGCTCTGATACCAATTGTAGGGTCGTTCGGTGACCGCTAGAGGGGGTGGGGGTGAATAGCGACGGCGTTGCTTGATGGAGGAATTCGATCGTGCTTGCCTATGATTGTTAGTATGCAATGGAATATGGAAAATACAATACAAATATACAATCACAATATGCAAGACAATCGATGTAATGTGGTTTGGAACCGAATGGTTCCTACTCCACGAATCAAGCTCAAACGAGCTCTAGCGATGCGTACAACACCACTAGTCAAATAAACTCCTTCTCAGAATAATCCGGAGGTAGAGAAACCTCGTACAAATAGTCTTACAACAGTAAGAAACAAATACAAGCAATTACAAATATGAAATATGCTACAAATAAAGGAAAAACACTTTACAATTGCTCTTTTGATTTCTTGATCTTTGGTTGCTTGAATTGCACTTGGAGACCCTGATTTGCAACAACAAATCGCCCCAAAGATGTCCAAGAACTGGTGCCAAATCCTTCCTCCATGAGCTCCCTTTAAAGCTTCTCCTTGGGTTGGATTTTGCCTAGTAGTCGACTGATCGGGACCATCAATCGACTACCCCTGTATCCGTTGTCTCACAATGGCATAAACCACATCGGATAAGTCCAATGGATACACCATCAGTTGACTGATCATACCCATCAGTCGACTGATGACTCAATCAGTGTTGGGCGTCGATCACGACTAGAGAACCTTCGTGCGAGATCCCGACCATCAATCGATGATCACGGATCGATCATTCGCTCAATAACGATCAACTATCTAACTCTGGCAGTCGACTTCTAGGTCATTTCCCGCAGTCAAATCCTAGTTGACTCCCATCAGTCGACTAACCATATGTCTCAGTCGACTGATACACCTCAAACATGAGGTTTTAACCCAAGTATGGTGCCCCCATACTTACTAGACCTCCCTTAGCCTAGACCTAAGCCTTCTAGCCACCTCCGTCAGCCTCGTGCCTATCGAATCCCTCCAAGTCATCCATGATTTGTTCATCCATATGCTAGTCTTCAGGTGCTTCCATCAGCTATTGTCATGCTAATGTGGTCTACACTGCCAAGACTCTGCTTGGACTTTACGCCGCCAATCATTGGACTTATGCTGCCAAGACTCCACCCTTGGACTTTACGCCGCCAATCTTCCCCTTGGACTTCTCAATTGCCAAGACTCAAGTTTGGACTTTTCCTTGCCAACCCATGTTGTACTTTTCATGCCAAGACCTATGCTTGGACTTTCCTTTGCCAACCCATGTTGGACTTTCCCTTGCCAAGACTAATGCTTAGACTTTACATGCCAAGTACTCAAGACTTGGACTTTCCCAATGCCAAGACTCATGCTTGGACTTTCCATGTCAAGTACCCATGACTTGGACTTTACCATGACAATCACATTGTCATATGTTTTTGTCGAACATCAAAACATCGCTCGAGTTAAACTCGAGTCTGGTCAATCGTGACCTAGGCCGATTGCACCAACAGTTAATTCGTGTCAAAATTAGCCACTATTTTTTAAGCTTCAATAAGTGACAATAACATCCCTAAAACCTAGAGTGGCCGACCTCTAAAGAGGTGGAAACAACCCTTGTTTTCTTGATGGCCGGTGGAACACCAAACCTTAATTCTCCTAGGTTTGGCTAGATTTAGGAAGAGGGCCTTCAGAACTTCTATTTTTTAGGTTTAGCCTTTAACCCTTTATATAGGCACTAATCCTAATGGGTTATAGGTTAGTGGATCAAATCCCTAAGACCATAACCATTAAGGCTTAATCTCATCCATTAAACCCTAATTGGGCCCTTAACCAAAAGAGGGCCCTTTTAATTAAAATCAAATGGGTTTGGTTTATAATTAAACCTTTTAAGGCCCAACCCGTCTTCTTAAGACGTGCTCCTTTTGCATTTCCTACTTGACAAATATTGCCATATTAGTCATGTGTTTGGTCCAACAAAATTTGATCTCTCTCGATCTTAAGAATCCAATTCTCAAACTCGTTTTAAGTCTCATCAAAGGATTCGTAGTGCATGCGACCTAATAGGTTCTCGATTTATGTTGGTCATCCATAATTAACCATTAATTATGAAACGATCATGAGTGACACCTAGTAGTTCATCATGATCCCCAATTAACCAAATAATCAATGGTTGATCTCGGAACCATTTTTGAACCCTTCAGCAGCTACAGTGAATCGTGCCTCGTTTCTTTCACTCATCGTATACCCATTTGGTTCAGGATATGGTCTATAAGTCAATCTCCACTAGGATGACTACGTCATACCTAGCCCAAGTCTTACTTCTTCGTCCAGTGGATTCTAATTACTTCAACATTTATCCAAGAGTACCATACTCTTGACATGCAATACTTTGGCCAAAGACTTTGAGTAACAATCTTGACGAGTGGTCATAGGGTATACATATCCTTGCAAGGAGTGGTGAATCCTTTGTTGGCTATTCAATCACCTTTGAGCACTTTGACTTATACCCAATTATTTCATACCCATACCTCCGTAGAGATGTATCGACTAAGATGTCAAAGTATAAGTCTCCATGACCAAGATGACTTGAATACCTCAAGTTGAAGGAAACTCGCACTCAAGCTACAATAAAAGCTTCACTGACATATCTTATATGCAGAGAATCATGTGAAGTCTTACAGCAGGTCACTCCAATGAACTAGTTACCATAACTAGCATCCACATTTAACTCTCGACATCTTAATGTCTCCAGCTAGTGAGGAGCAACTGCTTGGATAAACCAAGTGTTGGTGCAATCGGCCCAGGTCACGATTGACTAGGACTCGAGTTTGACTCGAGTGATGTTTTGATATTCGACAAAAATATATGACAATGTAATTGTCATGGGAAAGTCCAAGTCCAAGTTGGACACTTGGCATTTGGGAAAGTCCAAGCATGGGTCTTGGCAATGTAAAGTCCAACATGGGTTGGCAAGGAAAGTCCAAGCATGGGTCTTGGCAATGTAAAGTCCAACATGGGTTGGCAAGGGAAAGTCCAAGCTTGAGTCTTGGCAATTGAGAAGTCCAAGGGTTTGATATTAGCGGCGTAAAGTCCAAGCGGGAGTCTTGGCAGCATAAGTCCAATGGTTGGCGGTGTAAAGTCCAAGCGGAGTCTTGGCGGCGTAAGTCCAAAGTGCCTTGGCGGTGTATACACCGTTAGCATGACATAGCCGATGGAAGCACCTGAAGGCTAGCGCGATGGATGAACAAGTCATGGATGACTTGGAGGGATCCGAGAGGCGTGAGGCTGATGGAGGTGGCTAGAAGGCTTAGGTCTAGGCTAAGGGTGGTCTAGCAAGTATGGGGGAACCATACTTGGGTTAAAACCTCATGTTTGAGGTGTGCCCGGACCGTGCCATATGGCGGTCGGACCGACCGAGTCAACTAGGGTTTGACCGTGGGTTATAGTTTAGCGATAACGCCATAGGTTGGCCGATCGATGATGGCTCGAGCGATGATCGATCGTGTGATCAGTCGACTGGTGCTCGATATTTCGGGCACAGAATGGAGTCGAGACTCGACTGGTCGAGTGAAGGCTCCATCAGTCGACTGATGGTCATGATCAGTCGACTGATGAAGGTTCCGTTGGACTTATCCAGCGTGGATCTAGCCGTTGTCTCACGACAACAGTGGCATCAGTCGACTGATGGTCCCGATCAGTCGACTGATCGACTTTTTCCAACATAGGTTGAAGCTATATATGGACCTCGTGATGGAGGAAAAACTAATGGTTCTTTGAGGCGATTTGGGCCGAGTTGCTGCTGCAATTCAGGGTCTCCAAGTGCTACTCGATCAACCAAGTGATCAAGCATTCAAAGAGCATTTGTAAAGTGTTTTCTTTACTTGTATTGCTTAGTATTTCATTATATTGCTTGTATTCATCTTGTATTACTGTTGTATACATTGTACGAGGTTTCTCCACCTCCGGATTGTTCCGAGAAGGAGTTATTTTATAGTGGTGTGTGATTGGCATCGCTAGGGCTCGTTTGAGCCCGATCCGTGGAGTAGGAACCGTGTGGTTCCGAACCACATTATATCTTTATGTTCGTGTGTAATTGTCTATTTCGTTATTGTATTATATCTATATTCCGCTGCGCTAACGAAATTGTAGACACGAACACGAAAGAATTCCATTGACGCTATTCACCCCCCCCCTCTACCGTCACAACGATCCCTAATAAGTGGTATCAGAGCCCGGGGCTCTTCTACGGACTAACCGCCGGGAACTAAGACAAAAGGCTAGAGGGTGAAGATGGAATTCCAAGACAAGCTTGGATGGGATATCAATACTCCACCTCCATATGATCCAGAAGATTTTCCGGCATGGAGAGCAAGAATGGAAACATTCTTGATGATGAACATAGAGGATTGATTCATCCTCATTGAAGGCCTTGAACCCCCTAGGGATAAGAAAGGGAATGTCCTAAAATTGAAAAAGTGGACCCAAGAGCAACGTCAAAAGCTCAAGACCGAAGTTAAGGTAATGAAACTTTTGGAAGATTTAATCCCTAATGATGTTTTGTGCAAGCTAGGGGATTACATGTATGCCAAGGAGCTATGGAGAAAATTGGCAAGATTCCATGAGGAGGGTTCATCCTCAAGTGAAAGTGAGGAATCAGAAGTTGAGATGGAGTCAACTTCCGAATCAGAGAAAGAAGAAGTAGAAGAGGTGGAAGAAGCATCTACTTCTAGGATTGAGGAGGAGAGACCATCCTCTACACCAGAGCAACCTCAAGAAGAGCCTTCAACATCCGATCAAGATGAGGAAGCTCAAAATTCAACTCCGGCACCTACCACCACCCTAGGTAACTCAAACACTTTATCTTCCAATAAAAATCATATAATGTGTTTTGAGTGTAGGAAATTTGGGCATTATAAGAGTAAGTGCCCAAAGAAAGTCAAGAAAGCTCCTCCGGCGCCTAAAAGTCAACAAAAGTCAATGGACGCCGGTTCCCCAAGTATCAAGAGCAAGGAGCACATCATATGCTTCAAATGCAATGCAAAAGGATATTATAGGAATCAATGTCCTAGGGGGAAGAAGAAGACCCATTTGGGAGCTACACATGTAGGGGGAGCTTTCAAAGCTAACCCTAAGGTATATTTTAATAATGCATCCTTTTTAGTTAATAGGCAAAAGCATGCTAAGGGTTTCAATTCTCTTGCTATTTATCATAAAGAGCATGCTAGAAATAACAAACATATTTGTTTAGGAGCTAAGAAGGTTCACCTTAGGAATAAGGAGAAATTTGGGACTAATGTCCCTAAAAATATCTTACCTAGGGAATCAATTAGGAAAATAGGAGAACATCTAGGCCTTAACCCTAAATGGACTAGGCATATGCCTAGGAAGTCCAATGCCCATGGTTTAAATCAAAATTCTAAAATTGGGCAATTAGAATTAGAGAACCAAGCCTTGAGGTCAAGGCTTGAGAAACTTGAAAAGACCCTAAATAAGATACAAAATCAATCTAAAGGGTCTAATGGTCAAACTCCTAGGTCAAGAAGACAAAGTCAACATCTAGGACCTAAGAGTCAAAAGTCAACCAAGGGCAAGAATGGTTTGGGTCACAAACCTAAGTCCAAGATGACTTATCATAGTGTTCCATTTGACTATGAAACACTAACTAGGTCTAGGAAGACCAAGGTCAATAGGGAAGTCATCCCTAGAGTTGACCAAGGTTTGTGCCTAGTAGCTAAGGTTTCTAGGAAACCTAGGGTGGCCACTAAAAAGGTTATTAGGGAGGCAATCCCTAAGGTAAACCATGGCAAGACAACAATGACCAAGGCTTCTAAGCCTAGGAGGGTCATTAGGAAGGTATCTAGGGAGGTTATCCCTAAGGAATACCTAATTAACCCTAGGAGCTCAAATCGTTTTTGGGTTCCTAAGAGCGTGATTGATTCACGCTAAGATGGGTTTAGGGTGTGTCAACCTTGATTGGATGGGTAGTTAACTCAACCATGGCAAAGGTGGCATGTTAGGTCATTTTCAAGGTTATGGTTACCTTGGAAATACATTTGAGTCTTAATCCTAAAAGTTTTAGGATGTGCCAATATTACTTGAGAAGTTTGATAAAATGATCAAAATTGGCACAATTTAGGTTTAGAGGTTAGTGTGCCATTTTGGGTTTTTGACACACTTGGGAGAAAAATAGAAATATGGCAAAATATAATTAATTATATGAAATGCAATAAATATTAAAATTTAGTTATTACTATACCTATATATTTTATATGCCATATAACATGCCATGACATCATGCTTATTTTTAATTATTCTATATGTCATGTACATGTTTAGGATTAAGGATTAAATGTCATGTGTTTTTAGATTTCATATTATGTCATGACATCATGATTATGAGCATGTGTTTATCTATATCATCTCTAATGCCATAATCACTCATGCATTTAAGGCAATTGGTTGAAATTGATTTAAGGATAATGGCATGACTTGGAGTCCCATTTATAAGGGAATCAAGTAGGGTTGCCTTAGAAAAATGCATGAAACCCTAGATTAAATGAACCAAAACCCACATCTCACATCCAATTGACATGTATGTGTATTTATACACCCTAGATACATGTGAGATGCTAGGATATGAGTTAAGTTCAAGGTGCATAGTTTTTGCATCTAGATGAACTAAAACTCATCTAATTTTATTTGTGGATCATTGGGAAAGCTTGTGTACAAGTCATGTACATAGAGCCCAAGGAATATGATCCAAAATAAGGTTTTGAAAATGTTTTAAAATTATTTTGAAAAACCTTGATGAAGTCTATCTTTTGATAGCATTCATCATTGATAGAGTTGATACAAGATAGGGCCAAAACATTGAAAATTTCAATGGTTTTGAGTTTTGTATCAAACTCTTTATTTTATGGGTAAAATATTTTTCAAACATTTTTAACCCATTGTATGTGTCATAAGTATTATACGTATAAACTTTCAGGATTTTTCGATAAACGTATAATTATTTATGAATTTCCAAAACTCGATTCTGATAACTGAAATTCGGAAATTTTAGTTATCAGTCGACTGATATTGGTGGCAGTCGACTGATGGAGGTGTCAGTTGACTGATTTCTGAATCACTCGACTGATTGCCTGATTTCGGGATAACCAAGGTTGTTTAACCCGATTCCAGCTGCGGTTAAGGTCCCTAACCACTTCTAACCCTAGGATATGCTTTGGGAAGCATGATGAAGGGTGAAAATCCATTGGATATGGATTAGGAGAGGTGTTTAGGGTTTGTATCAATGTTAAGGTGTTGAAAAGTTCAATGTTGAATTTCTAACCTTAATTTTGATGGTTTAAAGTTCCTATTGGCTTAGGGACTTCCCAAGGACATTGTTGGTGCAATGATCAAGGGGGAGCAAGCCTTTAGGGGGAGGTATCCATCTTGGGATGATGGATGTGCTTTTCTCCTTGAAGAGGAGAAGTTATTGGGAGAGTATCATCAATTGGGAAAATTGATGGGACTTTTGAGAGACCCAATTTGGAAATTGGGAGAGTAAATGAGATTGTCTCTCTTGAGTGATATTGGACTTATCACTAGGAAGATGGTAGGCATCCTAAGTATTTTTGGACCAAGGGGGAGATTGTAAGATCTCATTGGGACATGAGACATTGACCCTCTTGGGGAGAAAACCTTTTAGGCAAAAAGGGGAGAATGTGGGGAGAACATTTGAGAGTATTTACCAATTTGGGATAATTGGTGTGAGTTAGTGTTCTAACTCAATTTGTTTGGTTTTGTCAAACATCAAAAAGGGGAGATTGTTGGTGCAATCGCCCAGTCACGATGACTAGACTCGAGTCGACTGAGTGATGTGATGTTTCGAGAAAAACATATGACAAATGTAATTGTCGGGAAAGTCCAAGTCTTGAGTACTTGGTACGGAAAGTCCAAGCATGGGTCTTGGTAATGAAAGTCCAACATGGTTGGTAAGGAAAGTCCAAGTATGGTCTTGCATTAAAGTCCAATGGGTTAAGGGAATTTCTAAGCTGAGTCTTGGCATGAGAAGTCTAAGGGGTTTGATATTGGCGGCGTAAAGTCCAAGCGGGAGTCTTGGCAGCATAAGTCCAATGGTTGGCGGCGTAAAGTCCAAGCGGAGTCTTGGCGGCGTAAGTCCAAAGTGCCTTGGCGGTGTAGACACCGTTAGCATGACATAGCCGATGGAAGCACCTGAAGGCTAGCGCGATGGATGAACAAGTCATGGATGACTTGGAGGGATCCGAGAGGCGTGAGGCTGATGGAGGTGGCTAGAAGGCTTAGGTCTAGGCTAAGGGTGGTCTAGCAAGTATGGGGGAACCATACTTGGGTTAAAACCTCATGTTTGAGGTGTGCCAGTCGACTGGTGCCATGTGGCAGTCGACTGGACCGAGTCAACTAGGGTTTGACTGCGGGTTATAGCCTAGCAGTCGACTGCCATAGGTTGGCGAATGGCCGATGAGCTCAGCGATCGGCCCGATCGTGTGATCACCGATCGGGTGCTCTATTCGGGCACAGAATGGAGTCGAGACTCGACTGGTCGAGTGAAGGCTCCATCAGTCGACTGATGGTCATGATCAGTCGACTGATGAAGGTTCCGTTGGATTATCCAGCGTGGATCTAGCCGTTGTCTCACGACAACAGTGGCAACAGTCGACTGATGGTCCCGATCAGTCGACTGATCGACTTTTTCCAGCATAGGTTGAAGCTATATATGGAGCTCGTGATGGAGGAAAAACTAATGGTTCTTTGAGGCGATTTGGGGCGAGTTGCTGCTGCAATTCAGGGTCTCCAAGTGCTACTCGATCAACCAAGTGATCAAGCATTCAAAGAGCATTTGTAAAGTGTTTTCTTTACTTGTATTGCTTAGTATTTCATTATATTGCTTGTATTCATCTTGTATTACTGTTGTATACATTGTACGAGGTTTCTCCACCTCCGGATTGTTCCGAGAAGGAGTTATTTTATAGTGGTGTGTGATTGACATCGCTAGGGCTCGTTTGAGCCCGATCCGTGGAGTAGGAACCGTGTGGTTCCGAACCACGTTATATCTTTATGTTCGTGTGTAATTGTCTATTTCGTTATTGTATTATATCTATATTCCGCTGCGCTAACGAAATTGTAGACACGAACGCGAAAGAATTACATTGACGCTATTCACCCCCCCTCTACCGTCACAACGATCCCTAACACCAAGGAATATAACCCGTGCTAGTCTCCCAAAATCAATGATGTTCGAACTCATCAATTCATCGACTAGGGATTATTTCAATACATTTTTAATTACACTGACTAGCTAACTCTTTGGTTGTTTCTTTAATTAGTTAAATTCTTGCATGCTTAGTTTACTTTACCTATTTAAGTTAGAATGGACTAGATAGGAAACAAAGTAATTTAAACTTGAACAACCTAGTACTAAGACGAAGTGAACTGATAGTAAGTTAGGGAAGCTCTTTGAAGTGCTTGTCTAGAAAGTGGTCCACTGGATATCCAAGAAGGTCATGTGCCTCATCATGATCTGGTGCACTAAGTTGAGTGGAAATGACCGAAGCTAACTGACTAAATCTTTAATTAGTTAGACGAAAGCTTAGTCCAAAGTGAGCCAAGTACTTGATTTCTTTATTGACTTTGTCTTAGCAAGTTGTCCACCTAATATCCAAGAAGGTCATATGCCTCGCCACTATTTGGAAGTCAATTTTGGAAAAACCTACTTGATTAGCTCAAGCTAAACTTGAATCTAACATAAGTTTAAAAAACTTTGAAATTTTTCATTAAAATTAATCAAGATGAAAATGAATCCTCATCTCACAAAATCCACAGGATTAACATGTATTGAAAATATAGATTGGGTGAGATGATTAAGCTCAATTATAATTCAACTCAACTTAATCAACTCAATTCTAATCAAATCAACACAACTCAAATTAATCAACTCAATTTTAATCAAATCAACACAACTCAAATTAATCAATTTAAATCAACTCAACTCAACTTAATCAACTCAATCAAATTAACACAAATCAACTTAATCAACTCAATTCTAATCAAATCAACTCAACTCAAATTAATCAACTTAAACTCAATTAATCCTAATCAAATTTTAATCCTAATAAAAATTTTAAAACAATTCGCATGATTCAAAATATGAATTCATTTACAATCAACTTAAATAAATGTTTAATTGATGTAGGACTCCAAAATGGATCGATGAATTCTGGATAGTGGTTGCTCCAGACACATGATTAGGGATAGTCAAAAGTTCACGGAATTAAAACTCTAGAACCTAGGTTCAGTCGCCTTTGGAAACAATAAAAAACTTTAGGTAATTGGATCAGGTAATATTGAATTGAAATAAAATTTTATTGTACAAAAAGTTTTGCTTGTAAAAAATTTCAAATTTAATCTACTTAGTATAAGTCAGTTATGTGATGCTGGTTATGAAGTAAAATTTCTATCAAATGAATGTTTGATTAATAATATTGAAAATTCAAATATATTACTTAAAGGAGTTAGGGATAAAAATATCTATTCAATACATTTAGAAAGATCCCCAATCAAGTGTCATTTGACACAACAAGAGGAAAGTTAGTTTTGGCATAGAATACTTGCTCACATCAACTTTAGGCATATAACTAAAATAAGTGAAACTAACTTAGTTAGAGGCTTACCTAAACCAAAAAATGTTGAAAGTAAAGTTTGTAATGCTTGCCAACAAGGAAAAAAAACCAAATACCAACATAAACTAACTAATCAAAGTCGAACAAGCTCAATAATTGAATTAATCCACTTAGACTTGTTCGATTCACATGGAGTAAAATCACTAAATGGAACTTGTATTTTTTGGTAATAGTAGATGATTACTCTAGGTTCACATGGGTAAAATTCTTAAAACATAAAGATGAAACCTTTGAAATATTTAAAAAATTTAGTAAACAAATAGAAAATGAAAAAGACCTTAAGATAAATAGAATAAGAAGTGATAATGGAAGAGAATTTAAAAATAAAAAATTTACAACAATGTGTCTAGAAAATGGATACCACCAAGAATATTCATGCCCTAGAACACCTCAACAAAATAGAATAGTAGAAAGAAAAAAATAGAACTCTACAAGAAGTCACTAGATTAATGTTAAATGAATACAATTTACCTAGTTATTTATGGGTCAAGGCTATAAACATTGCATGTTATATGCAAAATAGAATAACAATTGATAAAATACATAATAAAACATCTTATGAAATCTTTAACAATAAAATGCCTACAATAAAATATTTAAGAGTATTTGGATGTAAAGTATACATTTTGAATACAAAAGATTATCTAGGAAAATTCTCTTCAAAAACCGATGAAGGAATCTTTCTTGGATATTCAACCACTAGTAGGGCCTATATAATTTACAATAAGAAAACCCTAAAAATTGAAGAAACAACTAATGTAACATTTGATGAAGAGGAACTTAACAATGGTCAAAGAAACACAATAAAAAAATAATCAAGAAGGGGTAAATGAAACCATACATGAAGAAGAAGAATAAACCCAACATCAAGACAACTTGAGGACACCTAGAATTAAACCAAACCATCCAATTGAACAAGTATTAGGAAATCTAACTCTAGGAGTTCAAACTAGGTCAACCTTAAGAAACATAAGTCAAATCGCATTAATATCGAAAATAGAACCAAAGACAATAGATGAGGCTTTACCTAATACTGATTGGGTAATATCCATGCAGCACAATTCTAAAGAAATGAAGTATGGGACTTAGTACCCCCACCAACAAATAAATCAATCATAGACACGAAATGAGTATTTAGAAATAAATTAGATAACCAAGGAAAAATCATAAGGAATAAAATTCAATTAGTAGCAAAGGGGTTTAGTCAAGTAGAAGGGTTAGACTATGATGAGACTTATGCCCCGGTAGCTAGGATTGAGTCCATTAGGATGTTGCTAGCCTATGCGGCATACAAAGGATTCAAGCTATATCAAATGGATGTTAAGTCTGCATTCTTAAATGGAGTAATAAAAGAAGAGGTATACATAAGTCAACCCCCAGGTTTTAAAAACTTAGAATGCCCTAATCTTGTATGGACTAAAACAAGCTCCTAGAGCTTGGTATGAAAGATTATCTTCGTACTTAATTTCAAAAGGCTTTAGCAAGGTCAAATTGACTCAACCCTCTTTGTGAAAACTTTGGACCTAGATATTTTTATTGCTCAAGTATATGTCGATGATATAGTGTTTGGATCAACAAATTCAAATTTTTTAAAAGAATCCATAACCTTAATGGAACAAGAGTTCGAAATGAGTCTAGTAAATGAATTAAACTTCTTTTTAGGCCTACAAATAAAACAAACAAGAGACGGTAACTATATATATCAAAATAAATATGCAAGAGAGTTAATTAAAAATTTTGGAATGGAAAATGAAAAAGAAATAAAAACACTCATGGCAACAAAAGTTATATTAGATGATGACAAAGAGGGAAAGTCTGTAGATCTAAGGCACTATAGAAGTGTCATAGGAAGTTTATTATATTTAACTGCAAGTAGACCTGACATACTATTTGTAGTAAGTATGTGTGCTAGATATCAAACTTGTGCTAAGGAATCACATTAAATATATGTTAAAAAAATCCTAAGATACATCAAAGGAACAATTAATGTAGGAATGTGGTGCCCAAAAACTAATAACTTTGAGTTAGTAGGCTACTCTGACTCAGATTATGCTGGGTGTAAACTAGATAAGAAGAGTACTAGTGGAGGATGTCAATTTTAGGATCATACTTGGTTAGTTAGTTTAGTAGAAAGCAACATTGTGTTTCTCTATCCACAACTGAAGTCGAATACATAGTATTAGGAGAATGTGTGGAACAATTATTATGGATGATACACACACTTATAGATTTTGAATTAGAATACAAAAAGGTCAAAATATTGGTTGATAGCATAAGTTCAATAAACTTAACTAAAAATCCAATTCATCACTCATGTACTAAATATATAGATGTTAAACATCACTTTGTAAGAGATCATGTGGCCAAGGGGAGTATTAAACTCGATTATGTTGAGTCCAAGTATAATCTTGGCGACATTTTTACTAAATCACTTCAAGTTCCAGAAGCTGAGTTTAGTATCCTTAGAAGACAACTAGGCTTATGCTAGATTAGGCTTCTTTAATGTTTCATTATTCAATTTTTTTTTTTACTAAGTAATATTGTTTTCTTAAAAATAAAATTAAAAATTGATCTAGCCTAGGTTGAATCTAGATTTCATAATCCTATAGACCTAGGTAAGCCTTCACATCTCACAAACACCTAGGACCACATGTTTATGTAATGAGCCACAATGATGGGCGTGAGATGCTAGTGATGTTGTTGTTACCTCTTTTCTGTGAATAAGGTAAGAATACTCATGCATAGGGCACTATTTGAACCAAGTAACCGGTTCGGTGGGGGAGTCTGGGAAGAATGGTTCGGGTACGTCAATCTAGGGGAATTGGAATGGGAGGATAGTTTGAGGTAGTTGGTACGGCGGGGCGATCGTGAAGATTATTCCAGTACAGGACGAACGAGAATCGGCTTAGTCTAGTAGACCTAGAGATGGTTCGGTATGGGAAGAAGGGGAGTTGGTTCAGGCTACCGGGAAGAGCCAAAGAGCTACGCTATAGGTTTAGGTTAGTTTTGTCGAAGGCAAGTGGCTGAAAGGGATAGGCTAGCATATTTCCCAAAATGTAGATAAGAAGTTGTTACACAACAGAAGAGGGCCCCCACATAATATTCCGAGGAGCCTTCGCTCCTCATGTCTATAATAGAATAATTCTCCAAATAGGAAAGGGGGCCACGTGTACGATGAAGGAGGTTCGCGGTGCAACAACTAGCCAGAGGAAGAGGATAATAGGGAGAAGCAGGGCAAGAGAAAGGGGATTCGCATCATTCCAACTAGTGGTGGACGAAGGCACATCCGAAGGGGAGAGCGACCACATCGTCGGAGAAGGAGACCAGGAGAGTAGTGAGCTCCATTCTTCTGATACTTTCCTATGTATTTGGGCTAATTGTAAGAGGTTTTCTTCTCCACCTCTGGAAGTTCTTTCCGCAAAGGAGGAAGTTTATAGTGAAAGTTCTTTGGCACCGTAGCTCGTGGGAGAGCTCACCCCCATGGAGTAGGAATCCTTATTCCGAACCACGTTACATCCTGTGTCTTTGTTCGTTGCTTGTGTTGGCGTGCGTTTCTCTTCTTCACATTTCATTTTACTGTTGCGGCTGGAGAGAACCCCCCCAAGCTTCCTTCGCGCTCCCCCCCCCCCACATTGAAAGGAAGCCAGTAAACCTTCTTCCTCGTTACCGCATCAGTTAGCGCCGTTTGTGGGAAACTTCTGAGTAAGACGTAGAGATGCAGCTAGAGGAAATACAACACCCGGTAGCCTCCGCTACGAAGGAAAACCCCATCACGATACTACCGTCACAACTGAGAGCCATGGTGGACACCGTCGTGGCTGAGGCCCTTGCTAGAGAAAGAAGAAGGATGAGGTACCTTCATCCTCATTCTGGTGAACCTTCCTCTCGTGGACCGCCACCAGAGATGCCCCCTCCACCTCGTACAACCACTAATGTTGAAGCATTACCTAGAGAGGGGCTAGGGGGACGAGTACATCAGACCACTATGTCATTAACCCAGAATCGACGAGAAGAGCAAGGTGAAAGTCGATTGACTAGGGCTCCAGAGATTTACGAGCCTAGTCCTTTCACTATGGACATCCTTTTCGAAGTCCCGTTGTCATACTTCAGAAATCCCCAAGTAGACAAGTATGATGGCACGACGGATCCTGAGGAGCATCTATCACAGTTTGCAGGAGCCACCTCGCTTCATTGCTACACGGACGCCCTCAAGTGTCGGGTCTTCCGCACCACCTTAACCAGCTCAACACAAAAATAGTTTAACACCTTGCCTCTAGGGTCTATCACTTGTTTTGCTGATTTTTAGGGGATATTCCGCCAAGAGTTCGCCAGTTGCAAGGCGTACAAGCATGATGCTTCCATCTTGCTTCACATTACGCAGGGGCCCTCAGAGTCACTCAGAGGGTATCTTCATCGGTTCACTTCCACCGCCAGAAGTATCCCCTCAACAAGGTCAGATGCTTTCAGAGTGGTCATTCTGCATGGGCTAAGGGAGGGTCCTTTCCTTAGCTCACTTTTGAGGAAGCCAACGACCAGCTATGAGGAGTTGTTGAGCTGTGCAGAGAAGTATATCAACGAAGAAGAGGGGCTGAAAGTCCAGAGAGTTGAACGAGCCTCCGCAATGGCCCCCGCGGAAAGAAATCGCCCCGCAGCCCCTCGAGCACCTCCCAGATGGGAATATGTATGCCCCTTTCTACTAGAGGCTCCCAGGCCTCGATTATTGATACAGGGTGCTCGCCCCACACCTCCATTGCAGATCATGGTCGCGATGTAGTCCCTCCCTCAAGGACTTGGAATGAGCGGGAGATGGAATTCTATGACCAGCAAGGTCTTCTATAGTGGCCAACGGGGTATAGGGGAGTGCCTCGCAACCCCCCCCACTCCGTTCTTTTGCCAGTATCATATGGAATATGACCACGCTAGTGGCCGATGTTTCAAATTGCAAGAGGAACTGGAGTGCATCAGAGCCGCTTACCCACAGGTGCGGCCTCAGACTGGAGGACCGGCACGACGAGGCCAATGACTGAACATGGCTCATCTGGGGCCCTATAACTAACGACTGCAGGTTACTTTCCCTCCGGATCCTCAGACTCCATCCCAAAAGGGTATCTCACAAGGGGGCCCATCAGGTGAGGCCCATCATCTAATCTGAATAACGTCCCTACACGGAGGGTTATTCACGTTATTACAGGAGAACCCATTGACGGGGATTCCAACCGGCACGGAAATCATACGCTTGTCTCATGGAGAGCTTAGTTATAGTTACGGATCAGGTTGTCCAGACCGTGTCGTCAGTTTCATTCAGGCCCAAGGATCTCCGAGGCGTTCTGCTGCCTCATACAGATGCTCTGGTGATCCGTATTTCCCTGACCAACTATGAAGTGGCCCCGGGTATTAGTTGATTCGAGAAGTTCTGTCAACATCCTCTTCCAAGAGGCCTTCGAATAGATGCTGCTGGGAAACGCTCAGCTGGAGGATGTGGCCACTCCTCTCTTCAGGTTTGCAAGGCATGTGGTCCATCCCACCTGGCAGATTTCATTGCCCCTTACTCTGGGCACAAAGCCCAGCTAGAAAACTAACATAGTTCCTTTTCTTATTGTGGATGCTCCGTCCACCTAAATGCAAGGTCGTTCCTTCCTTTCCATTTTTCAGGCGGTGGCTTCTCCTTACCACCAAAAGGTGAAATTTCTGGTCGGGTAGCTGATTGGAGAGGCCAGAGGCGAGCACAAGGCTGCAAGGAGCTGCTACATGCAAATGGCCAGGGATGACCAAAAGAAGGCCCGAATCGATGACCTCAAAGGGAAAGCCATCATGATTTCTGACGTATGCGTGCTGGAAGAATCTCCCCCCAAAGCAGAGAAAATAGAGGAAGGAGAGCTAGTGGAGATAGCTCTCGAAAAAGCCACTCGGGTAGCTCAGCAGCTTGAGGCCAAAGAGGAGTTGGTGGCCTGCTTAAAGAAAAATGAAGATATCTTCGCTGGGGGGGGGTGCATGCCCTCATGGGGATCGACCCTCACATAGCTGAACATCATCTCAACATCACCAGAGGGGTCCGACCCGTTCAACAGAAGTGACGACATTTTGGGCCTGAGAAGGACAAAGTGATAGCTGAGGAAGTAGATAAACTATTGAAAGAAGGTCATGTTAAGGAGATTCAATTCCCCGAGTGGGTATCTAATGTAGTCCTGGTCCCCAAGCCTTCAGGGCAATGGAGGATGTGTATTAACTTTCGCAATTTAAATAAAGCATGCCCTAAAGACTGCTACCCTTGCCTCGCATTGACCAGTTGGTGGACTCTATGGTGGGATATGAGGTAGTGTCTTTAATGGATGCTTACCAGGGATATCATCAGATACCACTAGCTAAAGAAGATCAGAAGAGGGTTAGTTTTGTAACGGCGGGAGGGCTATATGCCTTTGTGGTTATGTCATTCGATCTAAAAAATGTGGGGGCTATGTACCAGCGGCTAATGGATAAAATCTTTGTAGAACAAAAAGGCAAAAATGTGGAAGTCTATGTTGACGACATCCTGGTCAAGTCAAAAATCACACGAGAGTTAGTTACTGATCTAGATGAAACTTTTGCTACCTTGAGGCGATATAACATGAAGCTGAACCCTAAAAAAAATTTGTTGGGGGTGAAGAGTGGGAAATTTTTGGGATATATAGTAACTAAGAAGGGATTGCAGGCCAATCCGGAGAAGGTGCAAGCATTATGCAATATGAAGTCACCCACTAATATGCGAGAGACTCAAAAGCTGGTGGGGAGAATTGTTTCCTTGTCTCGATTTATAACCAGATCAGCAAACAAGGGACTACCTTTCTTCAAGATCTTACACAAGGCTACTAAATTTCAGCGGGATGATCAATGCGAGTAGGCTTTCCAAGAGCTAAAAAAATATTTAGCTGGACTTCCGCTGTTAGCCAAGCCAGTAGTAGGAGAGCCCTTATGGATGTACTTAGCTGTTTCGGAAGGAGCCATCAATTCAGTACTATTAAAGCAAGAAGGTTCTCAATAACAACCTATCTATTATACCAGTCATATCCTGAAAGGGTTGAATCCCGTTACACTGAGCTGGAGAAGTTGGCCTATATTCTAGTTTTGACTGCCCGCAAGTTGAGGCCGTACTTTCTAGCTCATCCAATTAATGTCTTAACTCACAATGAATTAGGCAAGGTGGCTACTAAGCCTAATTCTTCTGGGAGATTGGCTAAATGGGTGATAGAACTAAGCGAGTACGACGTTCATTATCAACCTTGAACTGTTATCAAGTCTCAGGCTCTCGCAGACTTTCTAGCAGAAGTACCTGTCGGTTCAGAAGATGGCTCGCCAGCAAAAGAAGAGGGATCAGAGGCATGTAATGTATTTATGGATGGCTCTTCTGGGTCTACAGGCAGCGGAGTGGGAGTACTGTTAATATCCCCTGCGAATGAGGAAGCTCGCATAGTCATGCACCTAGGATATCGGGCGTCTAACAATAGAATATGAAGCTATTTTAGCAGGGTTGCAAGCCGCCAAAGCAGTAGAAGCAACCTTCGTTATAGTCCATTCGGACTCCCAACTGGCAGTATCACAACTTCAAGGCTCTTTGACGGTTTAGGAAGAAAGATTGCAAAAATATTTGAAGGCTTTCGAGAGAGAAAAGGCTCATTTTCACCAAGTTCTCTTAAAGCAGATTTCGAGGGAGAACAATGGGAAGGCGGATGAGCTGGCCCGGTTAGCTAGCACTATGGAAGGGGTGAAGCAACTTGAAACCGTCTGTGTGGAAGTCCCTACTTCTCTGATGATATGAAATGTGGATGAGGCTGTACCAAAACCAGATCAGATCCCTAATTAGAGGACTGATATTATAGCATATTTACAACAAGGAAAGATCCCAGAGGAAAGAGGAGCGACATCTATTTTAATGAACTGAGCAAAACGATTTACCCTCCTGAACGGAGACCTGTACAAGACGTCTTTTGGACAGCCCCTGTTGAAGTGTTTGGGAAAGGTAGATGCTGAATGGGTACTCCGGGAAATTCATGAGGGCTGCTACAGCAATCATTTAGGAGGGAGAGCTTTGGTAAGGAAAGTCTTGTTAGCAGGATCTTTTGGCCCACTCTCCAACAAGATGCAGCTCATATAGTGCAAATTTGCTTGGCTTGTCAAAAGCATAGCAACCAGTCCAAACGACTAGCTGAATTGATGAAAGTCATTGTTGCTTCATGCCCTTTTGATCAATGGGGAATGGATATAGTGGGCCCAATGCCTGTGGCCCCTTTGCAGAAAAAATTCTTATTGGTAGTCGTGGATTATTTCTCTAAGTGGGTGGAGGCAGAACCCCTTGCCAAGATCACTGAGAATGCCGTGATACAATTCTTATGGAAGAATATTATCTGCCGATATGGAATTCCCAGAAGGTTGGTTAGCAATAATGGATGGCAGTTCCAGGGTAAAAAGATCAAGGAATGGTGCCAAAGTCTTAATATCCAGCAGGCTTTTACTTCTGTAGCTCACCCTCAGACTAACGGGCAGGTCAAAGTAACTAATAGAATCCTCGTTCAAGGATTGAAGACAAAATTGGGTGCTCAGAGAGGAAACTGGGTGGAGGAGTTGCTCGGGATCTTGTGGGCCTACCGAACCACACCAAAGACCACAACAGGTGGTATACAGAACGGAAGTTGTCATTCCGATAGAGGCCCTTTTAAGTAGCGCCCACGTGGAAGTCTATGAGTCGGAGTAGAACCAAGTTATTCGGAACACTGAGTTGGACTTGGTGGAAGAAAAAAGGGAACAGGCACGGAGGCGAGCAGAATTTTATAAATGAAGGGTTCAACAAGCCTTTAACAAAAGGGTAATGCCCCGGAGATTTCAAGAAGGGGATTTGGTTCTGTGTAAAGTTAATCCCGCTAAAGATCTGGGAAAGTTAGCTCCTAATTGGGAAGGACCCTATGAGGTGATGCACCGCGTGGTAGGATCAACGTATTATCTGAAAGATGATCAGGGCAAGGAATTCCCTCGACCCTGAAACGCTGTACACTTGAAATATTTTTATACTGTGTAAGGGATAATGGATGGAAAAAAGAATCGAGAGGTTTCTTGGAAAACATATTTGACAATTCACTATGTTGTTAGACGTATGGCAAACACGAATATGATTGATGAATCATTTGCATTAACATTGAATTCCTTTTTGGCGGACTATGAAAAGGAAAGGAGGTGAAAAGGGAACTATGTATAATAATTTGAATCTCTTAGGGATGGCTATTCCAAAGCAATACATCAAGTTATAATCTAAAATGATCTGGAGGTAACGTTAGAAGCCAGTTTCCCAATGTAAGTAGAGAGCAGGGTGGTTCACAGGAGGTAATCCCTGGTCTGCATACTGCCGAATCGCTTCATTAAATCCGTCCTGGAAGGTGGCACGCATCAGGGCTACTAACCGTTCGCGTCGGCTCGGGTCATCAGGACTTCAATTTTGGTGAAGCCTGTGGCAATTCTCTTGATGCTTTCGGAGAGATCGACACATTTCGCTATAACGCCAGGATATTTCCATAATTGCATTCGCCAGGACCGAGATATTGTCCGCTCGGGAGGTTTGGTCCTACTGAAGGAGCCTCGTCATGTCCATCATATTTTGGCGTATCGAAGCTAAAATTCCCTTTACAGCCTCTGTGTGAGATCTGGTGCGAACAAGCTCACTGCCCAGCCTCTAGAGGGACGTTTCTTGCCTGCGTATACGAGTGTGAGCATGTTCCCTAGAGGTTATTAAGGAGGAATTTTCTTGTACCTCCTTGCACAGGAGGGTGCGGAGATCCCCTATTTTGTCCTCTGCTCTTTGGTGCTGAACCCGCAAGCTTGCAATGAGTTCAGAATCCTTTTGTTTTTCACAGAGGAGCCTAGCTATTTGCTCCTTAAGGTTCACCAACTCCTAAGAGCAGGGGGGCTACCACATCAGCTTGTTCCCGCTGAGCGTCCGGTGAAGTGGGTAGCAACTCTGTGTGAGCCTGCTGTTGTGCTTGTAATACCGCTATGGTCTCGGCATCTTTCTTCTGTTGGCAACGAGCTTCTGTGAATTGCTCCTGACATTGTTTCAACTATTGTGACAAGAAATGCTCCCGGTTCTAGGCAACATTTTGGTCCTCCAGCTATTGTTGCTCCCACTTTAGAGACTGAGCTTGATATTACTGGAAGGAGCGGTCCTGTTCTTGATAATTGGTTAAGGCCTGGAGATTATTCATCAAAAATAAATCAGTAAGCGAAGAAAATAAGAGAAGACAATTTGAGGAACATACCAATTTCAGAGCGTGGAGCAAACCCTCCATCCGGGGGATTAATTCTTCTAAGTTTAAGATCCGAAGACCCCGGGTGGAAGAAGAAGAAGAAGAAGGGATGGATGACACCAAAGGCGAAGACCCACTTATGATGGGGGGAGGAAAGATGGGAGCAAGGGGTTGTGCCGGGGGTTCAGAAGCAAGAGAAGAAAGAGTTTTTGTTAGGAGGCTCAGAGAGATGGGAGAAGAAAGAGAAGAAGCAAAAGCGGGAGGTGGAATACTCAATGTTGCTGATGGTGGGATAGGAATGGAAGAATCTGTGGGAGGGGATTGGTTCAGTGAGGAGTTTGGTGAAGAAGATATGGAGAGCACTGGGATGGAAAGCTCTTCGCTAGGAAGGGGGAAAATAGGAGGATCCTGGTTTATATCCGAATGAGGGGAAATGCCTCCCAGGTTATAAGCATCGGGGGAAAGTGACGATGGAGAAATCTCAACTACCATAGGTTCGGGTGCAGGAGAATGCTCTGGGGAAAGCGAAGGAGAGGACGCAGGGACGTCTGCTGCGGATAGGCGTTGGCGTGCCACTTCTCTGTATTCAACTTCAGGTTGCAATAAGGGAGGGGGCGACTTGCAAATGCCCAAGACGGAAGGGGAAAAGACAGGCAAGTTAGGGTTTACGAGCGGCATTAGAGATGAGGATGGACCAGCTACCATGATCTCATCTGGAAGGGGAGAGATGGGGGTTTCAGAGGAATGTAGAGGAGAAGGGAGAGCTGAGATAGACGTGGTGGCGATGGACGAAGGTAAGGGAGGAGGCGAAGGCGAGGGTGCCTCTAGTTGTTGACCCTTATCCCGCCTTGATTATTGGTAGCGTTTTGCCATTTCCTGTTGAAAAAAGAAATACATCCTTCTTTCGGGGAAAGAAAATAAGTACAGAAGGTAGTGGCTGGAATGCCGAAGGATGGCGGTGGAAAGAAGAAAGGATAAAGAAGCAGGAGAAGATGGAAAGGCAAATAGAGAAGACGAAAATGGAGAAGAGGAAAGATGAAGCGTCCTATATAGAAGGGGTGTTGAATAGGATTACAATGTCGATTGGGCTACAAAGCTATAAAGTGGGTCCTGGGAAAAAGGGGAAATAATGATTTATTCCTCTGATTGCCTGCTATCTGTTAGAGCCATTGTCTTCATATGATAAAAAGAATGAGGACATCCAATTTCAAGATGAATTAAGAAATAATGGCAGTATGAGGACAGATCCTTAGGTCAAGTTATCATATTTTTTATGCGGTTTGGCATTGGTCGCAGTCATTTTATCCCCGTGTGGTGGTGGAACGGAAGAGCTGAACATGTCTTCAGTTATATATTGTTTTATCCCCGTGTGGTGGCAGAACGGAAGAGTTGAGTTTATTCCTCAACTATATATTATTTTATCCCCGTGTGGTGGTGGATCGGAAGAGTTGAACATGTCTTCAGCTATATACTGTTTTATCCCCGTGTGGTGGAGGAAAGGAAGAGTTGAGTTTATTCCTCAACTATATATTATTTTATCCCGTGTGGTAGCGGAACGGAAGAGTTGAGTTTATTCCTCAACTATATATTATTTTATCCCCGTGTGGTGGCGGAACGGAAGAGTTTGTAGGGGATCGGTACGGCCGGCTAGAGGGGGGTGAATAGCCCTCATTCGTTGGATGTCGTAATTCGTTCGTTCTCGTGTGCTCGTCTACAATTGTCATTAATATACGCAGCGGAATAACAATAGAAATAAGAACAACACAAGCACAATCAATACACAAGCATATACGTGGTTCGGAACCAAATGGTTCCTACTCCACGGGTGAGCTCCTCGAGCTCTAGTTATGCGCACGGTACTAACTATAACACTCCTTCTCGACAACACGTCGGAGGTGGAGAAACCTCTCACAAGCAATTACAACGTAATATAGAAATACAAGCAAATACACAAATACAATACAAAAGAAAACTTTCACCGATTGCTTTGATCGCTTTGCTTGTTGCTTGCTTTGATTGGTTCTTGAAGGACTGGAATGCAGCAGCAATTCCCCTCCAATAGCTCCACAAAAGACTTGGCAAAATCCTCCAACTCGAGCTCCTTATATAACCTGCATCAAGCTGTTTTCGCGCCTAGCAGTCGACTGCCAAAAGGCCCCAGTCGACTTCCCCTGTGTCCGTTGTCTCACAACGGCCAGATCCACGTCGGATAAGTTCCAACGGATCTCCTACCATTTGACTGATGGCCCTCATCAGTCGACTGGTGACCTAGTAGTCGACTGCCCAGTCAGCTACGGAGCGTTATGTGCTCGCGACATTCATCACCGACCGCCATCCCTCCGATCCGGCCGACATCACCGATCACCCATGGCGATCGCTAAGCACCAAAACGCAACCTTACACCAGTCGAACCCTAGTCGACTTGGACCAGTCGAACCGGCAACTATGCCAGTCGACTGCCGTCGGAAAAAACCTCAAACACCAAGTTGTTTGAGCCTCCGACACTCAGTCTTAGCCACTTGGCCAAGTCCACATCACTCATGGAGTTCCCCACCGAAGCTCTCTTCCCTCGGCCTACGTCCCTCGGATGCGCCAAGTGCACGACTTCGCAACGCCATCCTTCGCGTCTCATGCCCTAGAAGTATGCTTCCCTTTGGGCTCACTCCATTCGCTCCCCGTCCGGCGGTCCCTCGGATGCACCAAGCGCACGGCTTCGCAATGCCATCCTTCACCGACTCAAGGACCCCGAGCCTAGTGAACTTACCAAGTCCTCAAGACTTCCCACATGCACCAAGCGCACGGCTTCGCAATGCATTTCTCACCAAGCACCAAGCGCACGGCTTCGCAATGCTTTGGATTTCCCATGCCAAGCACCAAGTGCACGGCTTCGCAATGCTTTGGACTTTCCCATGCCAAGCACCAAGCGCACGGCTTCGCAATGCTTTGGACTTCCCATGCCAAGCACCAAGCGCACGGCTTCGCAATGCTTTGGACTTTACCATGCCAAGGCTTCCCCCTTTGACTTCCACACCAAGCTCCATGCTTGGATTTTCCATGCCAACACCATGTTGGACTTTCCCACACCAAGCTCCATGCTTGGATTTTCCATGCCAACACCATGTTGGACTTTCCCATGACAATCCCATGTCATGAGTTTTGTCTATCATCAAAATACCATCAAGGTACTGCTGGGCCGATTGCACCAACAATCTCCCCCTTTTTGATGATTGACAAAACTACCATCTTAAGTCTACCAATTCTCCCATATTGGCAATTCTCATATCCCAATGAGAATTCCAACGAACCCTAATTGGTAACTTGGTAACTTCTCCCCCTTTTTGACATTACATCAAAAAGGTCCTCCCCAAGGGTATGAATGTCTCATATCCCAATGAGATCTTACAATCTCTCCCTTGGAGGAACACATGCCTACAATCTTTCTAGTGATCCCATATCACTTAAAGAGAGGCAACCCAATTTTCCTCCCATGAGGAAAAACACATCCATCTTCCCATGATGGATACCTCCCCCTAGAGGCTTGCTCCCCCTTGACCATTGCACCAACAATGTCCTTGGAGAGTCCCTAAGCCAATAGGAACATTAACCAAATCAAAATTAAGGAAAAGTTCAACAATGAACTCTCTTTCACCTTAAAATTGATACTCACCCTCAACCCAACTCCTAATCCATATCCAATGGATTTCCACCCTCTCTAATGCTCTCCCAAGCATATCCTAGGGTTAGGAGTGGTTAGGGGACCTTAACCTAGCTGAACATGGGCCTAACCAACAAGATTTACCCGAAATCAACTTGGGCAGTCGACTGAAATTAGAAATCGGGTCATTGCCACTTATCACGATCGCTAAGCATGGCAATGATCGATAATCGTGATTTTGACAAGATTTCAGAAATGGATTTCCGAAATTCATAAGTAAATATACATAAGTTTAAAATTCGTGAATTTCAGATGCATATTACTTATCCTAAATATTATGGGTGAAAAATATTGGAAAATTATTTTACCCATTAAATTAGTAGATTGATACAAAGTTCAAAAGTTTAGAAAAGCTTCAATAAAGAGCCCTCTTTGTATCATCCCATGCAATGGTGATAGCTATCAAAAGATAGACTTCACCAAGATTTTTCAAAAAGTTTTCAAAATGTTTTTCAAACCTTTATTTTCTTTTTCCTAAACATCTCACCAATATCTAGATGTGTAAAACACATACAAGTCAAATTTTTGTGAGATGTGGGTTTTTGTTCTTTATGTTCTCATGCATATTTCTAGGCAATAATATTTGATTCCTATCAAATCATGCCATAGTCCTTAATTTCATTTTATTTTATGCATGATAATAATTATGGCATACATATGATTTAGATAAAAACATATGCCAATATCATGATGTCATGGCATGTGAATTAGAACTAAGCATACATGACATCTAAAAATAATTCTAAACATGATCATGACATTTTATAGAAAAAAAAAATGAAAATGATGTCATGACATGGAAAGGCAAATAAAGCATGGCAAGAAAAATATACTAAGGTATAAAATACCTAAGTGTTAAAATTAATTTGCCATTTCTAGGAATTAAATTCATTTTGCCTTAATGTCATTCATTTCCCTAGTGTGCCATAAACCCAAAATGGCACACCAATACCTCTAGAACCTAATTGTGCCAATTTAAATCATTTAAGACTTCTCAAGCACATTGGCACACCCTAATGTGTCAACTCTACTATGGTTAGGTTAACCACCCATCCACTTAGGGTTGACACACCCTAACCCATTTAGCGTGAATCGATCACGCTTTTAGGAACCCAATATCTATTGGAGCTCCTTGGGTTAACAAGGTATTCTCTAGGGATAACTTCCCTAGATACCTTCCTAATGACCCTTTTTGGCTTTGAAGCCTTAGTCAAATGGGTCTTACTTGGGTCAACTCTAGAGGTAACTCCCTCTAATGACCTTCTTAGTGGCTTTCTTGATTTTTCTTAAGTCCTTAGCCACTAAACACACACCATGGCTAGACTTAGGGATAGCTTCCCTATTAGCCTTGGTTTTCCTAGACCTAGATATTGTTCCATAATTAAATGGAACATTATGGTAGGACATAGGTTTGTGACCCAAACCCTTCTTGCCCTTAGACATTTCTTGTTTTCTAGGTCTTGACTTTTGTGTATTTGACCCTAGAATTGAGTTTTCTATGATTCTAAGGGTTTTCTCCATTCTCTCAAGTCTTGATCTCAAGACTTGGTTTTCTAACTCCAATTTCCTCAATTTTGAATTTTCATTTGGCTTTTGGGAGTTGGTTTTCTTCTTAGGCATATGCCTAGATTTCTTGGGATTAATACTCAAATTCTCTTCAATTCTTCTAATTGATTTCCTAGGTAGGATAGGTCTAGTGTTTTGGGTCCTAGGTTTGTCCTTAGTTATATGAACATGCTTGGCACCTAGACAATACACCTTATTATTTCTCTTAGCATGCTTTTCATTGATAATAGCAAGAGAACTAAAATAATTTTTAGCATGCTTTTTGACTTTAGGAATTAAAGGTGCATTAACTAAATGTACCTTAGGGTTAGCTTTAGGAGCTCCCCCTACATGAGTTGCACCTTCTTGCCCTTTCTTCCTCCCCCTAGGGCATTGACTTCGGTAGTGTCCCTTTTGATTGCATTTGAAGCACACAATGTGCTCTTTGCTCTTGATTTTGGGAACACCGGCATCGTTTGACTTTGGATTGACCTTTGGTGTCGATGCCTTCTTCTTAGCCAATTTAGGGCATTTACTCTTGTAGTGCCCTTTCTCCCTACACTCAAAGCATATTATGTGATTTTTATTTAGAATAATGCCACTTGAGTTACCTAGGGAGGTGGTGGAGGCCTCTTCATGATCTTCACTTCTCCCGGATGTGGATGCTTCTTGTTCTTGCTCCGGGATGGAAGATTGCCTTTCCTCCCCCTCAATGCTAGAGGTGGAGGTCTCCACCAAATCATCAACATCTTCAAATGTTGTGGGTGCTTATTCTTCGGCATTCTCCTCTACTTGTGCCGATTGGGAATTTTCTTGGAGTTTCATTATTTTCTCCCATAATTCCTTTGCATCCCTATAGTCACCCAATCTAGACCAAATATGATTAGGTAACAAATCACTAATCAACTTGATTACCTTGAGATTTGTCTTGAAGTCTTTGATTTGGTCTTGGGTCCACTTTGATTTTTCAATGGGCTTGTTGTGTTTGTCCCTAGGCATCTCAAAACCGTTTTATATAATAATCATAAAATCAAAATCGGTTTCTAGATATACCTCCATCCGTTTCCTCCACCAAGCAAAATCTCCATCGAATTTTGGTGGTTGGATGAAGCCGGCCATTTTGTAGTGCTCTCACGGCGGTTAGTCCTTGAAGAGCAACCTCGGCTCTGATACCACTTGTAGGGGATCGGTACGGTCGGCTAGAGGGGGGTGAATAGCCCTCGTTCGTTGGATGTCGTAATTCGTTCATTCTCGTGTGCTCGTCTACAATTGTCGTTAATATACACAGCGGAATAACAATAGAAATAACAACAACACAAGCACAATCAATACACAAGCATATACGTGGTTCGGAACCAAATGGTTCCTACTCCACGGGTGAGCTCCTCGAGCTCTAGTTATGCGCACGACACTAACTATAACACTCCTTCTCGACAACACGTCGGAGGTGGAGAAACCTCTCACAAGCAATTACAACGTAATATAGAAATACAAGCAAATACACAAATACAATACAAAAGAAAACTTTCACCGATTGCTTTGATCGCTTTTCTTGTTGCTTGCTTTGATTGGCTCTTGAAGGACTGGAATCCAGCAGCAATTCCCCTCCAATAGCTCCACAAAAGACTTGGCGAAATCCTCCAACTCGAGCTCCTTATATAACCTGCATCAAGCTATTTTCGCGCCTAGCAGTCGACTGCCAAAAGGCCCCAGTCGACTGCCCCTGTGTCCATTGTCTCACAACGGCCAGATCCATGTCGGACAAGTTCCAACGGATCTCCTACTAGTCGTGATGAGTGACCTAGTACGGCTCACGGGCGATCGTGCTCGCGACATTCCCATCAGTCGACTGCCATCCCTCGGCGATCGATCGGCTGTATCGGCTATCGATCATTGCCGATCCATGGCGACGATCGCTAAGCACCAAAACGCAACCTTACACCAGTCAAACCCTAGTCGACTTGGACCAGTCGAACCGGCAACTATGCTAGTCGACTGCCGTCGGAAAAAACCTCAAACACCAAGTTGTTTGAGCCTCCGACACTCAGTCTTAGCCACTTGGCCAAGTCCACATCACTCATGGAGTTCCCCACCGAAGCTCTCTTCCCTCGGCCTACGTCCCTCGGATGCGCCAAGCGCACGGCTTCGCAATGCCATCCTTCGTGTCTCATGCCCTAGAAGTATGCTTCCCTTTGGGCTCACTCCATTCGCTCCCCGTCCGGCGGTCCCTCGGATGCACCAAGCGCACGGCTTCGCAATGTCATCCTTCACCGACTCAAGGACCCCGAGCCTAGTGAACTTACCAAGTCCTCAAGACTTCCTACATGCACCAAGCGCACGGCTTCGCAATGCATTTCTCACCAAGCACCAAGCGCACGGCTTTGCAATGCTTTGGATTTCCCATGCCAAGCACCAAGCGCACGACTTCGCAATGCTTTGGACTTTCCCATGCCAAGCACCAAGCGCACGGCTTCGCAATGCTTTGGACTTCCCATGCCAAGCACAAAGCGCACGGCTTCGCAATGCTTTGGACTTTACCATGCCAAGGCTTCCCCCTTGGACTTCCACACCAAGCTCCATGCTTGGATTTTCCATGCCAACACCATGTTGGACTTTCCCACACCAAGCTCCATGCTTGGATTTTCCATGCCAACACCATGTTGGACTTTCCCATGACAATCCCATGTCATGAGTTTTGTCTATCATCAAACTACCATCAAGGTACTACTGGGTCGATTGCACCAATAAAGTTGAGCTTATCCCTCATCTATATATTATTTTCATCCCCGTGCGGTGGTGGAACGAAGAACTGAGCATTCCTCAGTTATATATTATTTTATCCCTGTGCAGTGGTGGAACGGAAGAACTGAGCATTCCTCAGTTATATATTATTGTTTTTATTACCATGCAGTGGTGGAACGGAAGAACTGAGCATTCCTCAGTTATATATTATTTTATCCCCGTGCGGTGGTGGAACGGAAGAACTGAGCATTCCTCAGTTATATATTATTATTTTATCCCCGTGCGGTGGTGGAACGGAAGAACTGAGCATTCCTCATTTATATATTATTTTATCTCCGTGCGGTGGTGGAACGAAAGAACTGAGCATTCCTCAGTTATATATTATTTTATCCCCGTGCAGTGGTTGAACAGAAGAACTGAACATTCCTCAGTTATATATATTATTTTATCCTCATGCAGTGGAAGTGCATCTGCGATTCCTGCGTAATGAAAGGGTGAAGAAGTTGTATGCTTATTTAATTTTCGTATTATCTAAAAGAAGTGTAAAATTTGGCACAACAGTAGGAAGGCCGAAAAAAGAGGATAAGTGAAGAAGCATATAGGCGAAAGCCTATATTGCAGAAGTTCATTACTCTGGAAAAGCTACGTATTACAACTTCCCTAAAAGGAGAAAATAACAAAAGAAGGCCCTGTTCATAGGAAATTACAATTCTTTATTAGGAGGTATTAAAGGAGCCTCTTTGCTAGGCTTAGATTAGCGTAGTAGCTGCTGGAGATAAGATTGTTGTATGAAGATGTGTTTGGATAAGTTCTTCTGGGACACCGTCAATTGTTGGTACAAGGAGTAGTTGCTGGTAGAAGACTCCCTCAAATGTCGTTGCAGATACTCAACTTGTTCTTCCAGATGAGCAATGTAGCACTGTTCTTCTGTCTTTTCCTCAGAAGGAAGAGAGCTATTGCCCTGTTCAAAAGTATGTTCCATAGCAAGGAGAGGAAAAAGAAAGGATGAATGCTAAACAAACGATGGTTTGGGGTCCTTATAGCAGCAAAAGAAGAAGGCGCATTGACTCACGGAGGAGGTAAAAATAATAAATGCTAGTAAAGAAGGGGAAATGTAAAAACAGTAGGTGAGGGTTGTTAGTACAGTAACTCTGAAAAGGATGATTCAAATTCCACGGAAGCGGTAAGGGGGAAGTATGTTCAGATAAGGTTGCAACCTTTTCTAGTGGCAATTGCTTTACATTTATAGGAAAACGACAAAAATAAGTATTAGTACCCCCTTTTCTTTTTATTAACATTCTCAGCAGCAATTACATCATTTAAGATAATAATTATACAAGCTTTTTATGGTTATTATTAGTAAGTGGATTATCAGAGTACTCCTCCAGAGGGGAAGACGCCAAGACGACTCTGTAGAGATCGCCTTGAGCCGGAGGTGTAGCTGGTGGAGCTTCAACAAAAGGGGGCGGATGAACCCCGCTGAAGGGACGGGAACGAAAGCTAGGGCCGGTGGAAGTGGAGGGAGTTCAGCGAAGGCCCGAGGATCTCCTACTATGTATTACCACGTCAGGGGAGGATTCCAGACCCGGTTGCGGAATGAAGGGAAGGGGGCTCGGAAGGATCTCCCTGAATTAGGAGGGGGAGCAGTGGTTGATGATGGAGTAGGAAATGGACGAAATGCTGAAGTTGCAGTCGATTGTGTCTTAGACTCTTCGGTATCTTCCATGGCCTAATCGTGCAACTCAAAAGAATCGGAGTCTGAGGAGATCTCGATGGGGTATTCCGCGGAAGCCATGAAGGGGAGATGAAGGCTGAAGACACTTGTGGTGGCAATTTGTAATCGAGGAAGGAAGAACCGCATTTGTCCTCGGGAAGGAGAAGAAGAGGAAAATACTAACATCATAATGGCGTCAGCATAGGAAATCATTGAGACATCATTTCCGGAGCAGCCAATTAGCCTGAGAAGATCAAGAGGCAAAAGCAAATTAATTTCTACCCGAGCCAAAATTGGTTCGGGCTGGAGGAAGATCACTCCTGGGATGTCCCAATCGGATTCCTGAGCTAGGAGGGTCATCACACATTTAGCGTCAAAGAAAGAAGAGAATAGGCAGTAAGCCAGTAACTTTGAAAAGAACAAAACCAAAGAAGCAGACTTAAGATTCCGGTTTCATACTAATACATATATAAGAAGCAGCACAGGACCGTGTCAATTCAAATATTCTTTAACAATAAAGGAGCAGTCAGTACAAGGAAACAAATATGACAAATTACAATTCAAAAAGTTCAGGGGGGCATCTAGCTAAAGCTATTTCGGGATTCAAGTAGCTGGTGTCTGTGCCAAGAGGAGGATACCCTCATTTGGCATTTAAAGCAGAAGATCCGTCGAAGCCCAGCATGAATAAGTCTACCCCCTTCTGAATGTAATGCCCCTTCAGATCTGCCTCTTGCTCCTTCAGTTGGGACTGGCAGGCAGCTAGTTGAGCCTGGCATTCGGCTAAATGGATCTCCAAGGCATCTCTTTCTATTGCTACTGTCACTGCCCGCTGACCCAGAGAAGATAAAGCTTCAGTATATTCCTGGTGAAGCTCTCGCTGTTGCTGGGTCATAGAAGACAGGATTTCGGGGAAGGTAGCCACCAGAGAGGAGAGTTCTCCGCACCTCTCCAAGCAGGATTTTTGGGTAGCGTCCCATATTTGGTGTTCTTGCTGCAATTGATGAATGGTGGCTGAAGAGTCAGCAGCTTGAATATATGCATTTGCAAGCTGCCTTTTATACCCATTTAGCTCATGGGTAAGGAGGTCCACCTGCTGAAGTTGGCTAGATTGTAAAAATATTTGCTGCTGGAGGGCTTCATTTTTTCATAGGAGTTCCTCCTTTTCACTCTAGGCCAAAGCCAATTGAGTCATGGAATCTTCACATTGGGTGATCAGATCAAATTTCTTCTGCTCATTTTCTTTCAGTCGCTGTGTGAGTTTCTTCTGGTACGCCAGGGCAGCAAAATGACAGGTCTCCACATTGGATTGGAATTGGACCATGTGGGATGTCATCTTATTATAAGTGGCCGATACCTGAAGAAAAAGAGACATATGTTAAGCATTGGCGTATATATATATACACCAAAGGTAAAGAAAGGGAAAAATTACCTCGGCCAGAAGTTTACCCATATGATCGCAGGGACCCTACACACCTAATTGATTGAAGAATTTTACTTCTGACAAGTGGCGGATCTTTAGGGAGGACCCCACCCAGCGTGGCTAACAGAAGATTCTGGATGGGAAGATCTCTCCCCTTCGAAGGAGGAGAGGAACCCATAATCTGAGAGGGAGCTGGAGAAGGATGTGCTCTGGTGGGAATATTCGCAGGGAAAGATTTGGGTGGGGAATGTGTTGGAGAGTCAAGTGGAATGGGAGATGAAACAGGAGAATGGGAGGGAGATCTTCCCCCTTGGGGGGAAGAGGAGGGGCAGCTAATGTGGTGTCCCTTACCCTAGGTTCGTATATAACTAAGCTTTGGCACTTCTCCAGTTTGGAGGGGGATGACAAAGGAGAGGAATGGGAAGAAGGGGATGCGAGAACGGACGAGGAACTGGGGACTCCTTCCCTGACAGGGTGCAACCTCTTCCGAGGTGAAGAGGGGGCAGCCGCAAATTTACCTTTACCTCGCTTCATGGAGGTCTTCTTTTTCCTAGCTGCATCAACCTCTTCGCCTTTTACAAAAGCATCCTGCATTAGGTTATCTGGGAAATCCATTGTTAAAAAAGGTAGGTTGATCCAAATAATGAGTTATATCAAATATGAATGTTGTCCTAACTATGGCGGCCGGGGCAGTTAAAGGAAAAGGGGATAGCCCATAGTGACTGAGTAGAGGAGGTTTTATCAAATGGTCAGAGCAATAGTGGGATTCTCTCGACACTTTGTAAACCTTAGGGAAAGGACATTGGGTCCTCATTTTGCGAAAGGGAGGTAGCTTGGGAAGATCTAACTTCCAGGTATCTGAATAAGGGAGGGGTGTCGAAAGTTGAGCGAAGAAATATAGTTCTTCCTATCCTTTGTGAGAAGAGGGCATGTTCACTGAGAATTGGCAATCTGAGCGGCTGGAGAGGTAGAAGAGACCCGTCTTAGAAGATTTTAGTTGGAAGAAGCAGTGGAATAGTTGGGGAGATAAAGGGAGGTCTAGGTGCCGAAATACTATGGTGGCCCCAGATAAAATATGGAAGAAATTGGGGGTAAATTGGTTTAAGGGTAGTCTGTAAAAATCTAGTATTTCTAGATAGGGAGAAGGCATAGGAAAAAACAACCCATTAAGAAATTGTTCGAAAAAGAAGCAAGTTAGGCCGGATGGAGGACGATGTGGTCGGTAAGCAGTGGTATTGAAACAGCAAGGCACGGAAGAGTCTATGAATTGGTTCCTAATATTAAAGAAATAATGCTTGCTATCTAACTGGGTGACGGTGTGCTCATACCAGGGAAGTGAAGGTGGGGTCTTCGGGGCCATAGGTATGGAGCGAGGAAGAACACTTACTTAAAGGTTGAAGAATGAACATTTGTGAAAGGAGGGGCTAGGGCGCTGAAGTACCGCTGGAAAAAACTACTGGAAAGGAGGAAGAGGGAAAGGTTGGATTGTTAGGCATGTTAATTTATGCATAGAAGTCGAGGACGGAGATTTATATAGGGTTTTGTGACTTTTCGACTACCTAGGAGGAAAAGGGGAGCGGGGTCCATGGGTCGATTAATCCGCTTCAAGCATATGGGGTAGGGCAATGGGAAAAAAGTAAATTTGAATCAGCAAGGAAAGGGTGAGTTAGAGGCCTCCTACCTTTAGGAAGTCAAGCTTATGACTTCGTTTGACTATTTTTGGGGGTTGACTAATGATGCTGCTATTACCTCCTTTCTGTGAATAAGGTAAGAATACTCATGCATAAGGCACTATCCGAACCAAATAGTCAATTCTATGGAAGAGTCTGGGAAGAATGGTTCGGGTATGTCAGTCTCGGGGAATTGGAACGGGAGGACAGTTTGAGGTAGTTGGTACGGTGGGGCAATCGTGAAGATTATTCCGATACAGGATGAACGAGAATTGGCTCGGTCTAGCGGGCCTAGAGATGGTTCGGTACGGGAAGAAGGAAAGTTGGTTTGGGCTACCGGGAAGAGCCTAAGAGCTACGCTACAGGTTTAGGTTAGTTTTGTCGAAGGCAAGTGGATGAAAGGAATAGGCTAGCATATTTCCCAAAATATAGATAAGAAGTTGTTACACAACAGAAGAGGGCCCCCACATAATATTCCGAGGAGTCTTCGCTCCTCATGTCTATAACAGATCAATGATTCTCCAGATAGGCAAGGGGGCCATGTGTACGATGAAGGAGGCTTGCGGTGCAACAGCTGACCAGAGGAAGAGGATAAAAGGGAGAAGCAGGGCAAGAGAAAGGGGATCCGCATCATTCCAACCAGTGGTGGACGAAGGCACATCTGAAGGGGAGAGCAATAACATCGCTAGAGAAGGAGACCAAGAGAGTAGTGAGCTCCATTCTTCTGATACTTTCCTATGTATTTGGGCTAATTGTAAGAGGTTTTCTCCTCCACCTCCGAAAGTTCTTTCCGCGAAGGAGGAAGTTTATAGTGAAAGTGCTTTGGCACCGTAGCTCGTGGGAGAGCTCACCCCCGTGGAGTAGGAATCCTTATTCCGAACCACGTTACATCCTGTGTTTTTGTTCATTGCTTGTGTTGGCGTGCATTTTTCTTCTTGACATTTCATTTTACTGTTGCGGTCGGAGAGAACCCCCAAAGCTTCCTTCGCCCCCCCCATTGAAAGGAAGGCAGTAAAACTTCTTCCCTGTTACCGAATCAGCTAGAATTGCACCCCTAGTTCTATATGTAGATTCAGTGCATCGACATGGACTAAAACGAGGTTTTTAAAGCAAATCGATCACTTCGATGACTAACTTTAATCCAAAGTTTGATGATAATTCTATATCACGTGAGCTACTAAAGAGTTAGAAATTTTCTTTAAGGACAATTTTTAGATGTTTTATTTTCAATATATTATTTAATAAATAATGAATAGGAATTCATGATTGGACATCTCTTATTTCATTTGCATTACCTTAAAATTTTGGGGAGAAAATAATTTCAAATTGAAAAGCTTTGATTAAGAGGGAGTTTTAAAATTTTAAAAGCTTAAATTAAGGGGGAGTTTTGAAATTTTTAAAACTTAAATTAAGGGGGAGTTTTGAAAGTTTAAAAGCTTAAATTAAGGGGGAGAAAATTTTTGAAACACTTTAAATTTTGGGTAATTTCAAAATTAAAAAAAAAATCAAATTTGAAAATTTTAAACACTAATATTCTTTGAAAAACTTATATGTTTTATAGCTTATTGTAAAAAGTTTGCTTTGAATAGATTACTTTTGAAATGCTCATTGTAAAGGTTAAGTATTTTAAGCTTAAAAATGTTAATTTATTTTGAAAAGTATAAAAATCTTAAAGATTATATACCTTCAGAATCCTATTTTCTAGAAGTTCATATGAGTTGGTTGAAAATCTTATTTTCTAAAACCTTACATAGCTTATTTTGACGAGCTCATTTTAGCTTAGTTTAAAAAGACTAAGTACTTATGAAAAGATGATAATACCTAAACTTTTGATAAGCTTATGTATATTCCTTATAAAGTTCCTACTGTATTCTAAAAATGTTTAAATACTTCAAAATGCTTTTGAACTTTAACAATCCTAAGTCTTTTGAAAAACTTAAGAAAGAGGTGATATGCTTTTATTTTAAACCAATGCTTGCCTATTTTGAAAGACAAATACTTAAAACTCAACTTTAAATTTTTGGCATTTGGTAATTAATAGTATTTTTAATGTATGCCCAAGCGGGAGAGAGAGAGGTTTAAAGTTAGAGAGCTTTAAAGTAAGAAATCATTTCATGAATTCATGCATATGAATTTAAATACATTTTAGTTTGATACATTGCATGAGAATATGCTAAACTTGAATATTGTAAATTGATTCTCCTAACTTTAACTGATGTATTGTCATACATCAAAAAGGGAAGATTGTTGATGCAGGAAGCATCACTCCTTAGTTTTGACGTATGAACCATAGTCAAAGTTAGGATTTATGTGTATTTTAATATTCATGTTAAGTGTACAGGCTTAACAGGAAAGCCCTAGTAAGTCAGATAAACCAGATACTAGGCAAAACATGGAAAGTCCTAGTAGATCATGTTGACCGGATACTAGATAGAAAACTTGACAGATCAAGAGGACCGGATACTAGGCAGGAAGTCAAGATGAGTCAGGAGACCGGACATCTGGCATAAAGACCGATTGGGTCAAAAGACCGGACAATCGGCATGAAGATCAGTTGGGCTAGGGAGACCAGACAGCTGATAGAAGTCCTAATGGGTCAGACCAAATGTCAAGCATGGTAAGTCCGGCAAGGCAGTCGATAGATAAGCCTCAAGTGAAGAGGTGAGTCGAGTCCTTTGTAGGGGATAAAGCTAAGCGTCGATCTGACGGATAGTCCGTGTGGGACTAAGAAGTCGAGGTCGAGTAGTATTACTACTGCTATTTAATTTCATACTGTATTTTATGCTAATTATGTTTTACAAGTATTCAGTCGACTGATTGGTTTCCAATCGACTGAGGTCCATTCGATTGAGTATGGTACAGTCGAATGGGATGCCTAATTGGCAAGACAATTGGTGATCGATCGGAGATCTTGCGACCAAGATTGTAAGAGCTCTAGTCAACTAGGGAGGTCCAGTCGACTGGAAAGGCAAATTTCTCGATGCGGAGCTAGGTGACCTGGAGTCGACTGGACCAAGTCCAGTCGATTGGAAAGGTCTATGCACAAAATCGATAGGCATATTTGGAGTTGAGTGGAGGGTGTTCCAGTCGACTAGAATAGGCTTATAAAAGAAATAGTGGACTAGCTTCGAGTATAAGAATTCAAATACATCCAAATGTTTTCGCCATCATCTATCATCCACAAAAGCTTCAACACGCCGACCTCTTGCAAGTCTGACACGAGCTACACCTTTACATTTCCAAGTGTCGATATAAGCTTAAATTTGTAATTTATTTCTTGTACTTAATTTCTAGATGGATGGTAATGTGTTACCTTTCCCTCTCATCCTTGTAAAAAGTGAATACCCTCCGAGTTTGAGAGTTTCGAATCAGCTTTTAGTGGATTGCTCATCGAGGTAGCTCTAAGAAAGCTACGGACCTTGGAGTAGCAACCCGGCTCGGGTTGTGAACCAAGTAAAAAAATTTGTTTTATCTTATTTCTAATTTCGCTACATACTCTTATTTTTTAAAAAGTAAAAAGAAAATTTTATAACTTCCGAGATTCACCCCCCTCTCTCGGCAATCTCTGATCCAACATCGACCTCAGGTCAAAGATTGACCAAGCTCGAGTGAGACTCGAGTTGAAGTTCAAGTTTGGGTACTTGGCAAGAAAAAGTCCAAGGGTGAAATCTTTGTAAGGGAAAGTCCAAATATGGATATTTGACAAAGGAAAAGTCCAAGGGTGTAGTCTTGGTCATGTAAGTCCAAGTGTGTAGTCTTGGCGTTGAAAGTCCAAGCATTGAGGCTTGACAATGGAGAAGTCTTGAAGGCATGACCTCTTGGTAAAGGTATCCGATGGCATGATAAAGCCAATAGAAGTACCTGAAGGCTAGCACGAAGGGTAAAAGAGTCATGGAGGATTCAGATGCACCTTGAGGGCTGAGGTTGATGGAGGTGGCTAGAAGGCTTAGGTTTAGGCCTAGGGTGAGTATCAAGTGTGAGGGAATCATATTTAGATTAAATCTCATGTTTATGGTGTATCAGTCGACTGATGGCATTGACTAGTCAACTGACTAAGTGCTCGACACTCGGAAGCTTAGTTTGGCTCGGGCAGTCGACTGGGTTATGACCTGTCGACTAATTGTATAGTCGACTGAGGCTCGACTATAGACTGTGGCTCTGGCAATCGACTGCTAGGATTGAGCAATCGACTGAAATTAAGTGGCCTGAGTATAGAATATTTGGCAGTCAATTGGTGACTATGGCAGTCGACTGTTAGGTCAGAGCAGTCGACCGATCAGGAATTTTTTGACATAGATTAGTTCGTTGTGAGACAATGGATAGGCGAGTAGTCGACTAGTGGGTAAGGCCAATCATCTTGAAGGCGGAAAATCAGCTCAACGTGTGACTTAAAAGGATCTTGATAGGAAGAAGGAAGGCAATAGTTCTTGGGAGATTTGAAGAGGAAGTGCAGGTGCAATTCCAGATCTTCAAAGCATTCCATAACAACCAAAAAGCAAAGCGATCAAACTTCTCTTGTATAAAGTGTTATTTACTTGTATTTGCTTTTGTATTTGGTTTTGATTGTTGTATTCTTCTTGTAAGCCCTTGTAAGAGATTTCTCCACCTTCGATGTCATATTGAGAAGGAGAAGTTCATAGTGAGGGTAGATCACTAGAACGTCGCCGTGGAGTATGAACCATAGATTCTGAACCATGTAAAAATAATCGTGTCGTAATTGTGCTTGCTTGTTTTATGTGTTTATTTCTTTGTATTTGTATTCCGTTGTGTGCACTAATACTCTTGTAGACAAGCAAACAAACGCAATCGAGAAAATCGACGAAACGCTATTCACCCTGCCCCTCTAGCGCATCCAAAAGTCTCCAACATTTACAAGCATAATGAGAGAGGTTACTATCATGCCAAATGTCCACAAAAGAGAGAAGTCAAAGAGACCAAAAATGGAAGCTTCATGTTCCAATGTTAAATTAAATGTAAAGGTGCACCTTATTATTAGCTAAGAAGTGTTCGATGCCTAATTTCAAATCTTATAATGCTTTTTAGCAATACTAGGAAAACAAATGATAGTTTATAGATAATTCTAACAAATGCATGATTGGAATAAGGAAAAATAGAATTAGGAATTTAAAGATGGAAAATCAAATTTTAGAATCACCTTAAACAAATTTACCAATGGGTCTAAGAATTTGTATTTAGGAATAGGAAGGCCTAGGACTAGAATTGATATGAAGGTACCACGGGAGATCATTCTTAATGAATGCTTTAATAAGACCATCAAGTCTAAGATTACAGAGGACTTGTAGAATCCTTAGGAAAGTATCAAGGAATCTTACTTTAGGAGAATATCCCAAAAAAAAACAAGTGGGATTAATAGATTTTAGGATGTGTTGACTAATTTTGAAGAGTATTTAACTTAATCTTATCAAGTTGACACCTTAGGATAGTCTTATATATATTTAATGAAAATTCTAGATAATGGATGTTAAATATTTTAAGTTTAGGTAAAATACATAGGGGTTGGGTATTAAATGAATTGTTAGTTAATCAAGTTGGATCAAATTTGATACTAGACTCCAAGGAATATCATATCTTTACACTAGAAGGTTCTATGGTATGTCAATGAATTTGAAAGAGTGGATAGCTCAATTTTAGTTGATTGACACATTTGCATAGTTTCTCACATTAAAATGATTAATCTACTAAAATCTTATGTTTAAATGCATCATGATGACTTCTAGAATTAAAATTTGTTATGTTTTTTGAATTTTTTAAACATGCTAAGTTGAATTATTATGTTGACACATTAGAAAAATCAAATGGTTTAAATTTGTATCATGCATGATGAAATGTTGTATAATTAGAAATTGATACATGTGTTAGGTTTTTTTAGTTGACATTAGGTATCTAGATTTTTAGTCCAACTAAGCGACTAGTCTGACCCATAAAAATTTTCCATCGACTACCTGGGTAAATCAAAAAGTGCTTACGATGGATAAGCCAATAGTTCAACGTCCACTATTTGTCATCCCATTTGAAGAAAATTCCTACAAATTCGCAAAGTTGGGGATTAAATTTTGATGTCTAATTTTACACGACCGATGTTCTGTCGCTACATCATAGCCCCGAGGACCGTGTGTTAGGTTTCAAATAAGACATGGTTGTGCCAATTTAATTTAATTTATATTTTATTGTATGAAGCATTATTTAAGCGTATCCATGCATGAGTTCTTTTCTATTTGAATGTATCATACTTATTTATAAGTCTTATTTAGTTGATTATATCATGCACTTGATATTAAGGATGATGATAATAATTGATATCCTAATTATCGATATCAATTGTGCATGTCTTAGGGTAGACTTGGAAGATTACCACTAAAAAAAAAAGGGAGAGGATATTTTAGCGACGAAATTTATTCGTTGCTAATCTGGAACAATTTTTGCCACAAAAATCGAAGTCGTCGCAAATCAGCAATGAGTTTTGCTACAAAAAATAATTTATTGCAAATTTAGCAGCAAATGATAAATTCGTCACAGATTTTACAACAAAAAAATCTGTCACTATATCCATCGCAATATTTGCGACAAATTAAATTTTCGTCGCCAAATATGCGACGACAAACTAAATTTGTCGTAGATTTTGCGACGAAAATTCAATTCGTCATAAATTTTACTTCAAAAATGCGACGAATTTAACTTTCGTCACAAAATCTGCAACGATTTTTAAATTTGTCGCAAAATCTGCGACGAATATATAATTTGTTGCACATTTACAATGAATTTTGAGACAAAAAAAACTTTCGCCACAAACTATCCTTTAATTTTCAGCATCCCCTTTCCTCTCGCTCATGATCTCCTCCGCCTTCTCTCTCTCTACTTCCTCTCTCTATCTAAATATGGTCATCCACCATCAAAAAATGAATGGATCGCTATTGGCACGTCTTCAACCTCACTCCCTCTCTCTCAATATGGTTGTGGATTGTCGAATCTATGCAGAACCGACGGCGGATCTTTGGATCTCCGATGGATCTACACAGATCCGATGGCGGATCGCCGGATCTACGAAAATCCGATGATGGATCACCGGATCTTCGTAGATCCGGTAGCAGCGGATCACCAGATCTCCTCAGATCCATCGACGGATTATTGGATCTCCTCAGATCCGACGACGGATCGCCAGATCTGCTTAGATCCGGCGGTGAATAGTCAGATCAGCACAAATCCGGCGGGGGATCACCGAATATGGTCAGATTCGACGGTGGATCACTGGATCCGATGGTGGATCACTAGATTTGTGCAGATCCGACGGTGGGTCACCAGATCTATGCAGATCAAGCGATGGATCATCGGATTTGCTCAGATTTGGTGGCTAATTACTAGATCTGCAAAAATTCAATGGCGAATCGCGGGATCCGATGACGGATTACTAGATTTGTGCATATTCGATGGTGGATCTTCGGATCTAAACAGATCCGACGGATATACATAGACCCGGCGACAGATCACCAGATCTGTTCAAATCCGACGGTGGATCACCAGATCTGCTCAGATCCGATGGCAGATCGTCGGATCTTCTCAGATCCAGCGGTAGATTGCCGGATCTACTCAGATCCAGCGGTGGATCGCCGGATCTGCTGAGATCCGATGGTGGATCGTCGGATCTTCTCAGATTCGATGGTGGATCGTCTGATCTGCTCAGATCCGACAATCCGAGCATATCCGACGATCCGAGCAAATTCGACAATCTGTGCAGATCTGATAGTGGATCGTCAGATCTACGCAGATCGGACAATGTATCATCAGATGTATGCAGATCAGATAGTTGATCGCCTGATCTGTGCAGATTCGGTGATCTATCCAGATCTGGCAAGCTGCACTGATCCGACGATCTGCGTAGATCCGACGATCTATGCAAATTTTCCGATCTGTGTAGACCCGATGGTGGATGGCTCGATCTATGCAGATCCAGTGATATACATCGGATCTGCGCATATTCGGTGGTGGATCATCAGCTCGATGAACCATCGGCTCTGGCGGATCGGTGGTTGCATCAACCCAAGTGGGCCAACGCCAACCGTTGCGCGTCTAATGAACAAGGATGGCCCCTGCCGAGGCATACCCGTGCACCAACAAGGCCCCTTGTTGCCTGGTGAGAGGCCCCCTACTGGGCCAACGATGTCCATTGCGTGCTCACATGCTGCATGGGTCGAGTTCTTAGTGAAGGGCAATGTGGGGGTCTCTCGTCTTCACCATTCTAGGGTATTTCACAGTCATTTTTGTTGGTGCAACAATGCCCCAAGCATTTATATATTTTGATGTTTGGATAATCATTTATAGTTAGGCAATATTTGTGATCTAACCATGAATGTGTTAAGTGACAGAAAAATCCAAGTATAAAGTCTTGGTAAAGAGAAGTTCAAGTGTGAATCTTGGCAAGGAGAGTCCAAGGGAAGGTCTTGGTAGTGTAAGCCCAAGCATATAGTCTTAGGGACGTAAAGTCTAAGTGGACCTTGGCAAAGGAAGTCTAAAGGCAAGGTCTTGGCAACATAAGTCCAAGCATATAGTCTAGGCGGCGAAAAGTCCAAGCAGACTTTGGCAAAGAAGAAGCCCAAAGCATGATGAAATCAAAGGAAGCTTTTAAAGGCAAGCGCAAGGATGGAGTCATGGACTCGAAGGAATCCTAGAGGTGCAAGGCTGATGGTGAAGCTAGAAGGTTAATTCTAGGCTTAGGGTATGGTTTCAAGTATGAATTAGTCATACTTGAGGTGTGCCAGTCGATTGGCATATTGTGTCAGTCGAACTGGTCTCAAGTGTTTAGCACTCGAGGATCCGAAAAATATTGGCAATCGACTGGGGTTATGCCCAGCTGACTGGTGGTAGTCGACTATGGACCAAATTATTGAACATAAGCTGGTAGTCGAATTGGTGTGTAACACCAGTCGATTAGTCAACATGGTTCAACAAAGGTGCTCGTGTCTGATAGACTTGAACTCAAGTCTAGAATATGAGTCAAGGTCTAGCAGTCGATTACCATTATGGGTAGTCGACTGCCAAGAGAACAGAAAGGTTAGTAGCCGATTGATCAGTCAGCTAAGGAGACACCAGTCGACTGCTGATTGTGGTAGTCAACTGGTCAAGTAGACATTGAGACTTGACGATTGCAATCAGGCTTCATCAGAAGTCGTTGAATTTGGTCAACAGTAGCAGCAATCGACTGATGGTATACATCAGTCGACTGCTATCGGGCTCAACAAGCAAAAACAACCTTTCTTTATAAATGGAAGCTAGGGAAGCTTGGAGGAGGTTAATGCTTTCATTCTAAACGATCATACTTAGCTCCTCAAGTCTTTCCCTTAAGCTTCTAAGTATTCTAACCTCTTCTTCCTAAGCACAAATCCATTACCTCTTAAGAAGAAGAGGAGTGATTGTAAGAAGGCTTCTCCACCTTGGTGTATTGCATCAAAAGGAGGTTTTAGTGGAAGATTGCTAGGGGTGATCTACCTTACGGATTATCGTGGAGTAAGAGCATCATCTCCGAATCACGTTAAGAGTCTTGTTAGCATTGCATTATTTGTTTTCTATTTCAATTGTAATTTTCTATTGCTTCCGCTAATGATTTCTTGTAGAAAATGAAGAATTTCTATTCGCCCCCCCTCTAGCCACTCCTCAACGGTCCTACAAGTGGTATCGGAGCCTGGATCACATCGAAGGATCTAACCATCAACCAAGTCATCACAATGGCATTTCAAGAGGGACATAGCATCGTGCGACCACCACTCTTTGATGGTGATGACTTCGCCTATTGGAAAGGTAGGATGAAGTATTTTGTGATGAATGATATTAAAAATTGGGTTAGTGTTGTCAAGGGATACGAAGAACCGGTGGATCAATTTGGAACACTCATTCCAATCGAGGATTGGACAAAGGAGATGTACGACAAGGCTCAAGCAAATAGCAAAGTGATAACCACACTTCAATGTGGGTTAACAAAGGAGCAATTTAACAAGGTGGGACCTTTCAACACAGAAAAGGAGCTTTGGGAGAAGCTCATCGAGCTAAATGAAGGGTCAACGAAATCAAGAATTGCCAAGAGGGATCTATTGATAGGTCAACTACAAGCCTTCTCCATGAAAACCAACGAAGCGGTAAGTCAAATGCATGGAAGGTTCAAGGAGATCGTCAACGAACTTCATGTCATAGGTGAGAAAATAGACAATCGGGACTTAATAAGGTATGTCCTTCAATCTTTCCCTAGGAATACCTTATGGGCATCAATGGTTGATGTCATTAAGGTTTCTAGGGACATTTCTTTGGTTAAATTAGATGAATTATTTTGTGAATACAAATTGCATGAGCAAGCTAACACTTCATCAAAGGAGAAAAGTCTAGTTCTTTTTGTAGGAAAGAAGGAGAAGAAGGAAGAATCATCCTCATCCGAATCGGAGGATAAAGCACCAAGTAGTGAGGAAGAAATGTCGGCAAACGAGATAACTAATTATGTCAAGAAGTGGGCCGGAAAATCTAAAAGACTCACAAAGAAGGATGTTCACATCTTCAAAAGGTAAATCAAGTTATAATCCAAATTTTAATCATAATATTGTTTTTCATGGATGCAACAAATAGGGGGCACATCAAAAGAAGAAGGAAGAAAAAGAAAAGAAGAAGAAAGACAAGAAGGAGAAGAAGAAGAAGGAGGCTATGATGGCCCAAACCACATGGGACACTCAAAGTGTTTATGACTCATCTGATGAGGAGGAGCTATGCCACATCACACGCCATGTGGCACTCATGGCCTTGGGAGAGGATACCAAAGCATCAAGTCAAGAAGAGTCTTCATCAAGCGACAAATCATCATCTAGTGACGATGAGGTAAAGGACTCCCCTTGAGTAGAATTGTTATATAAAACCATTGCTTATCTTAAAAATGCCTTGGATAAATCAAAATCTAGGATTAAGGACTTGAAGGTAGAAATTAAGGTAATTAGGAATGAATAACTTTCATGTGATGATTCTTGCATGTTTAAAAAGGAAAATGAAAATCTTAAGGATGAAGTTTGTGAACTAAGGACTTGTTTAGAAAAATTTACTAGCGGGTCTAAGTACCTTGACATGATACTTAGGGATTAAAGGGTCGTTTATAACAAGGTCGGCATAGGATATAAATCTAAGGACAAGGAAGTAGCCTATACCTCCCTAATTAGTAGAAAGGCAACAATTAGGAGTAAGGTTAAAAAGGCTTGGGTTCCCAAGAATTTTTTGATTGATGTTACCGGTCCAAATATTTGGGTACCTAAAGAATTTGGTTTTCATGTTGTTAAGGTAGAAGGACTAAGTATGTGGATTGTGTATAGCAATTGCTCAAGACACATAATCGGAGATGTGAGCAAGTTTTCCACAATCAACTACATTAACAAGGGAACCGTGTCTTTTGGAAATAGTGAAAAATGTTAGTGCAATCGGCCCAGGTCATGATTGACCAGACTCGAGTTGGACTCGAGTAATATTTTAATGTTTGACAATATTTTGGGGAGATTATTGGTGCAATCAACCCGGGTCATGATTGACCGAACTCGAGTTTGACTCGAGGGCGTATTTTAATGTTTGATGATGGTTTGACCATTGTTTGACTATATGGTTGACATGGGGTTGACCATATGATGGAAAGTCCAAGTCATGGGTTCTTGGCATGGAAAGTACAAGCATGAGTCTTGGCAAGGGAAAGTCCAAGTCTTGAGTACTTGACATGAAAAGTCCAACATGGGTTGGCAAGGGAAAGTCCAACATTGGGTTGGCATGGAAAGTCCAAGGGTGTAATCTTGGCCACGTAAGTCCAAGGGTGTAGTCTTGGCGGTGAAAGTCCAAGTCATGGGTACTTGACATTTGGGAAGTCCAAGGGTTGATATTGGCGGCGTAAAGTTCAAGGGTGGAGTCTTGGTAGCATAAGTCCAATGGTTGGTGGCGTAAAGTCCAAGCATGGTCTTGGCAGCGTAAGTCCAATGTACCTTGGCGGTGTAGACACCATTAGCATGACAATAGCCGATGGAAGCACTTGAAGGCTAGAATATGGATGAACAAGTCATGGATGACTTGGAGGGATCCGATAGGCGTGAGGTTGATGGAGGTGGCTAGAAGGCTTAGGTCTAGGCTAAGGGTGGTCTAGCAAGTATGAGATCATCATACTTGGTGTTAAACCTCATGGTTGAGGTTTGTTAGTCGACTGGGGTTATATACTAGTCGATTAGTCTAGTGTTTTGACACTTGGCAGCTAAGTCGACACTCAACAGTCGACTAGGATTATGACCAGTCAACTATCGTGAGTCGACTGCGACAAAATGGCCTAGCGATCATTGCCCGCATTGGGTAGTCGTGATATGGCTGGCGATCGTATCATGGATGGCGATCATTATTAGATTGAGTTCTGAGCCGCGAGAATCTTTGGGTAGCCAAGCTAGGCGGTCTCTACGATGTTGATAGTCGACTGCCAACTAATCTGTTGGAGTTTTTCTAGCATGGATCAAGTCGTTGTCTCATAATGATACTGTTGGCAGTCGACTGGGGCATTATGGCAGTTGAATGTCAGGCGCGAAATCAACCCGTTGCAGGTTAAAAGGAGCAGCTCGTGGGAGATTTCAGCATTGGTTCTTTGGAAGCTTTCTTGAGACGATTTGAAGGCGAAGTGCAAGTGCATTTCAGGGTCCTTCAAGCTCATTCAAGCAACCAACAAGCAAGTGCTCAAACCCCTAGTTTGTAAAGTGTTTTTTACATTTCACTTTGTATTTGCTTGTATTTATTTTTGTATTACTGTTGTAATCATTGTACGAGGTTTCTCCACCTCCGACGTGTTGTCGAGAAGGAGTGATTGAGTAGTGGTGTATGTTTGCATCGCTAGGGCTCATTCGAGCCCAATCTGTGGAGTAGGAACCTTGAGGTTCTGAACCACGTTATATCCTCGTGTTGTGATTGTGTTTGTGTATTTTGTATTAAATTATTTCTATTTCCGCTGCGTATAACAAGTTTTGTACCAAGCACGATCGAAATCCATCGATAAGCAACAACGCTATTCACCCCTTCCTCTAGCGGGCGCTTAGGTCCTAACAAGTGGTATCAAAGCAGGTCGCTCTTCAAGGATTAACAACCAAGAGAGCACCGTTAGAGGAAGAAGATGGAGTTCGAAGAAAAATTGGGATGGGACATCAATACTCCAATTCCGTACACCTTCTATGGACGAGAAGGTTTCAATCAATGGAAGGTGAGGATTGAAGACCTCATGATGATGACGGACATTGAAGATTGGTCCACTTTAATGGAAGGGTTTGAATTTCCAAGAGGGTCAAAGGGAGGATTCCTCAAAATGAAGAAGTGGACTGAGGAACAACTTTGAGAATTCGAGAGAAGCAATAAGGTAATAAAATTCTTGATTGAGTTGATTTCAAATGAAATTGTGTCCAAATTAGGTGAGTACAAGGATGCAAAGGAATTTTGGAGCGAAGTAGCTAAGCTCCATGAAGAACCATCATTGGCTCAATTGGAAAGAGAGCCCGAAGAAGAGGAAGAAAGCTCATCCTCACAAGAAAGTGAGGATTCAGAGGTCGAGGAGTGTTCGACATTTGAGGAGGAAGAAGAGGTGGAAGATTTGGAAGTTGATAGGGAACCAACATTCAGATCGAAAGAGGTGGAAGTCGTAGAAGAAGTCTCAACCTCTAGGATTGAGGGGGAGGAAGTTGGATCACCTTCCATGCCGGATCAAGAGGTAGCCACAACATCTGGGAGAGATGAAGAAGAACCAATTCTGGCCATCATTAACCTAGGTAACTCAAGCATTTCGTTTAAAAATAAAATTCATATCATATGCTTTGAGTGTAGGGAAACCGGGCATTACAAGAGTAAGTGCCCGAAAAGAGTCAAGAAGACTCCTCCGACACCAAAAGTCAATGAAAAAGTCAAGGATGCCGATGCCCCCATGAGAAAGAGCAAGGAGCATGTAGTGTGCTTCAAGTGCCATCAAAAGGAGCACTATAGAAGCCAATGCCCAAAGGGGAGGGGTGGGGAAGAAGACTCATGAAGGAAGAGCTACACATGTAGGGGGAGCTAAGACAAACCCTAAGGTAACTTTTAAGTATGCTTCTTCTTCAATTAGTTATCAAAAGCATGCTAGAAGTAATCTTGCAATTATTCATGAAAGACATGCTAGAAATAATAGACTTTATTGTTTAGGAGCTAAACATTGTTGGAGATTTGACGCCGCTAGAGGGGGGGTGAATAGCGTTGTGACCGTACGAAGATGGAATTCAATCGTGATCGTATCTGCAATTTCATTAGCGCAGCGGAATATATATAATAATAAAAGCAATAACGAAATGGACACAACACAAATCACAACAAGAGCATATAACGTGGTTCGGAACCGAACCGGTTCCTACTCCACGGATTGGGTTTATACGAACCCTAGCGATGCCACAAACACCACTAACCAATAAAACTCCTTCTTGACACAAGTCAAGGGTGGAGAAACCCCTTACAAGTAATCTTACAACAATAAGATACAAATACAAGCAATTACAATAATGAAATACAATGCAAGTAAAGAAACTACTTTACAATTGCCTTTAGATTGCTTGAACTTTGATTGCCTTGAACTAGCTTTCAAGAACTGGAAAGCACCAACTTTCCTCTTCAATTTCGCCCAAGAAAATAGCTGCAAAAACCCTCCTTCTGAGCTGCCTTTATAACCTGCGTCGGGCTGGATTTCCACCTATCAGTCGACTGCCATAAGTCACCAGTCGACTGATGCCACTGTTGTCGTGAGACAACGGCTCGATCCACGCTGGAAAAACTCCAACGGATCTCTTGGCAGTCGACTGCCAACATTGGCGATGATCACGCCCGTAGTTGATTGCCCGATCGGCTCGAGCATTCTCGTGTGGTGAACTAGCGATGATCGCTGCCCTTAGCGATCGGATCATTCGATCGACCGATCGGCTGCCGACACCAGCTGCTCCAATGAGCGATCGAGCGATTCGGCTCTTAAATGACAGTCGAACCCAAGTCGACTCACGGCAGTCGAACCGGCCATAATGCCAGTCGACTGCCAACCTCAAGGATGAGGCTTTAACCCAAGTATGGTGCCCCCATACTTGCTAGACCACCCTTAGCCTAGACCTAAGCCTTTTAGCCACCTCCATCAGCCTCACGCCTCTCGGATCCCTCCAAGTCATCCATGACTTGTTCATCCATCGCGCTAGCCTCCAGGTGCTTCCCTCGGCTATGTCATGCTAACGGTGTCTACACCGCCAAGGCACATTGGACTTACGCCGCCAAGACTCCGCTTGGACTTTACGCCGCCAATATCAATCCCCTTGGACTTCCAAATGCCAAGACTCAAGCTTGGACTTTCCCTTGCCAACCCATGTTGGACTTTCCATGCCAAGACCCATGCTTGGACTTTTCATGCCAAGTACCCATGACTTGGACTTTACCAAATGCCAAGTGTCCCACTTGAACTTTCCATGCCAAGTACCCATGACTTGGACTTTACCTTGCCAAGACCCATGCTTGGACTTTCCCATAATCACATGGTCAACCCCAGTCAACCATCAAGGTCTTCCTCGAGTCAAACTCGAGTTCGGTCAAACATGACCCGGGTCGATTGCTCCAACAATCTCCCCAACATATTAACCGACATTAATGTCAAACATCAATGCCAAACCACTTTGTCAAATCCCTTTGTCAAACATCAAAACATCACTCGATTCAAACTCGAATCTGGTCAATCGTGACCTGGGCCGATTGCACCAACAATCTCCCCCTTTTTGATGTTTGACAAAAAACAAACAAATCATCTGAGTTAGACCACTAACTCAAATCCCTTACCAATTATCCTAAATTGGTAAACACTCTCCAAATGTTCTCCCCCAAACATTCTCCCCCTTTTTGACTAACATCAAAAAGGTTTTCTCTCCAAGGAGGTCAATGTCTCATGTCCCAATGAGATCTTACAATCTCTCCCTTGATCCAAAAATAAATACCTAGGATGTCTACCATCTTCCTAGTGATAATTCACATATCACTCAAGAGAGATAATCCTATATTCTCTCCCAATTTCCAAATTGGGTATCACAAACCCATCAATTTTCCCAATTGATGATACTCTCCCAATAACTTCTCCTCTTCAAGAAGAAAAACACATCCATCATCCCAAGATGGATACCTCCCCCTAAAGGCTTGCTCCCCCTTGATCATTGCACCAACAATGTCCTTGGGAAGCCCCTAAGCCAATAGGAACTCTAAACCATCAAAATTAAGGTTCTAAGTTCAAACTTGAACTTTCCATACCCTAAATTTGATACTTTGACCTAACACAGCTCCTAATCCATATCCAATGGATTTTCACCCTTTATAATGCTTCCTAAAGCATATCCTAGGGTTAGGAGTGATTAGGAACCTTTTCCATAGCTGAACACGGGCTAAACAAACCTTGTTAACCTGAAATTAGAGACTGCAATCGACTCGATGTGAATCACGATCACATCACATCGATCGCCACGAGGCGATCGATAATCAAAATCTCGATTTTCAGCTATCAGAAATGAATTTTGAAAATTCATAAATAATTATACGTAATTCGAAAAATCATGAAAATTCATACGTATAATACTTATGACACACACAATGGGTGAAAAATATTTTAAAATTATTTTACCCATAAAATAGTGAGTTTGATACAAAACTCAAAACCATTGAACTTTTCAATGTTTTGGCCCTATTTTGTATCAACTCTATCAATGGTGATTGCTATCAAAAAATAGACTTCACCAAGGTTTTTCAAAATGATTTTAAAATATTTTTAAAACCTTATTTTGGATCATATTCCTTGGGCTTTATGTACATGACTTGTACACATGCTCTCCCAATGATCTACATTGAAACAAGATGAGTTTTAGTTCATCTAGATGCAAAAACTATGCACCTTGAACTCAACTCATATCCTAGCATCTCAAATGTATCTAAGGTGTATAAATACACATACATGTCAATTTGATGTGAGATGTGGGTTTTGTTCATCCTAATCTAGGGTTTCATGCATTCTCTAAGGCAACCCTACTTGATTCCCTTATAAATGGGACTTCAAGTCATGCCATAGTCCTTAATTTAATTTCAATCAAATTATCTTAAATGCATGAGTGATCATGGCATAATAATAGCAATAATTAAGCATGGCCAATGATCATGATGTCATGGCATAATATGAAATCTAAAAACACATGACATTTGAGACCTTAATCCTAAACATGAACATAACATATAAAATGATTGAAATAAACATGATGTCATGACATGACATATGGCAAACAAGGCATGGCATATAAAATATATAGGTATAGTAATACCTAAATTTTAATATTAATTGCCATTTGTTGGGATTAATCATATTTTTGCCATATTAACCTAATCTCCCTAGTGTGCCAAAAACCCAAAATGGCACACTAACCTCCAAACCTAAATTGTGCCAATTTAATTGATTTTTCTTAAATTCAAAAGTGCATTGGCACATCCTAAAATCTTTTAGGATATTGATTCAAATCTATTTCCAAGGTAACCATAACCTTGAAAACATCCTAAAGTGCCACCTTTACCATGATTGAGTTAACTACCCATCCAATCAAGGTTGGCACACCCTAAACCCATCTAGCGTGAATCAATCACGCTCTTAGGAACCCAGAACCGATTTGAGTTCCTAGGGTTAATTAGGTATTCCTTAGGGATAACCTCCCTAGATACCTTCCTAATGACCCTCCTAGGCTTATTAGCCTTGGTCATTTGGGTCTTACCTAGGTTGACTCTAGGGGTAACTCCCCTTGCAACTTTCTTAGTGGCCACCCTAGGTTTCCTAGAAACCCTAGCCACTAGGCACACCCTTTGGTCAACTCTAGGGATGACTTCCCTATTGACCTTGGTCTTCCTAGACCTAGTTTGTGTTCCATAATCTAATGGAACACTATGGTAAGTCACCTTGGGCTTAGGTTTGTGACCCAAACCTTGCTTGCCCTTAGTTGACTTTTGACCCTTATGTCCTAAGTGTTGACTTTGACTTTTGGACCCTTGATTTTGACCACTAGACCCTTTAAATTGATTTTGTATCTTATTCAGGGTCTTTTCAAGTTTTTCAAGCCTTGACCTTAAGACTTGATTTTCCTTTTCTAATTGCCCAATTTTAGAATTTTGATTTAAATCTTGGGCATTGGACTTCCTAGGCATATGCCTAGTCCATTTAGGATTTAGATCTAGATGTTCTCCTATTTTCCTAATTGATTCCTTAGGTAAAATATTTTTAGGGACATTAGTCCCAAATTTTTCCTTACTCCTAAGGTAAACATTTTTAGCACCTAAGCAAAATTCCTTACTTCTAGCATGCTCTTTATGAATTGCAAGGGAATTAAAATTCCTAGCATGCTTTTGACTTTTAAATCTAGAAGGTGCATTATTGAAGTATACCTTAGGGTTAGCTATAGAAGCTCCCCCTACTTGTGATGCTCCTCCTTGCCCCTTCTTCTTCCCCCTAGGGCATTGACTCCGATAATGCCCCTTTGAGTTGCACTTGAAGCATATGATGTGCTCCTTGCCTTTAGGTGTTGGGGAACTGGCATCCTTGACTTTTGGTGCCGGTAGAGCTTTCCTAATCTTCTTTGGGCACTTGCTCTTATAGTGCCCAAATTCCCTACACTCAAAACACATAATATTATTTTTATTTGACATTAGAGTGTTTGAGTTACCTAGGTTAATTGAGACCGGAATTGGATTTTGGGCTTCTTCATCTTGACCAGATGTCAAAGCTTCTTCTTGATGCTCCGGTGTTGAGGAAACTCTAATCTCCTCCTCAATCCTAGAAGTGGATGCTTCTTCCACTTCCTCCACCGATCGGGAAGTTGACTCCCTATCAACCTCCGAATCTACTTCCTTCTCCGATCCGGATGTTGATTCCCTATCAACTTTCGAATCCTCAAGCTCTTTAGATGTTTCTTCTTGATCTTGAGAGGGTGATGGTCCTTCTTCTTGGACCGATGATAGGCTTTCATGGAGCTTGGCCAAATCGCTCCATAGCTCCTTAGCATCCACATAGTCACCTAGGCTACACAAGAGGTCATTAGGAATTAAATCAAAAATGAATTTGATTACCTTCTTGTTTTTATCGAATTGTTGGAGTTGCTCCTCACTCCATTTCTTCTTCTTGAGAAACCCTCCCTTTGGTCCCTTAGGATATTCAAATCCTTCCATCAATGCGGACCACTCCTCAAGGTCTCTCATCATCAAAAAATCTTCATTTCTCGCCTTCCAAGAATTGAAACCTTCTCGTCTATAGAAGGCATACGGAATTGGGGTGTTGATATCCCATCCCAATTGTCCTTGGATTTCCATCTTTACCCTCTAGCCTTCTTTGTCCTAGCTCCCGGCGGTTAGTCCGTAGAAGAGCCCCGGGCTCTGATACCACTTGTTGGAGATTTGACGCCGCTAGAGGGGGGGTGAATAGCGTTGTGACCGTACGAAGATGGAATTCAATCGTGATCGTGTCTACAATTTCGTTAGCGCAGCGGAATATATATAATAATAAAAGCAATAATGAAATGGACACAACACAAATCACAACAAGAGCATATAACGTGGTTCGGAATCGAACCGGTTCCTACTCCACGGATTGGGTTTGTACGAACCCTAGCGATGCCACAAACACCACTAACCAATAAAACTCCTTCTTGACACAAGTCAAGGGTGGAGAAACCCCTTACAAGTAATCTTACAAAAATAAGATACAAATACAAGCAATTACAATAATGAAATACAATGCAAGTAAAGAAAACTACTTTACAATAGCCTTTAGATTGCTTGAACTTTGATTGCCTTGAACTAGCTTTGAAGAACTGGAAAGCACAAACTTTCCTCTTCAATTTCGCCCAAGAAAATCGCTGCAAAAACCCTCCTTCCGAGATGCCTTTATAACCTGCGTCGGGCTGGATTTCCGCCTATCAGTCGACTGTCATAAGTCACCAGTCGACTGATGCCACTGTTGTCGTGAGACAACGACTCGATCCACGCTGGAAAAACTCCAACGGATCTCTTGGCGATCGGTTGCCCGGTAGCGTAATCGGCCCCGATCGGCTCACGAAGCGTCTGTGCTCGCGGTGAACTAGCGATCATTGCCGTCCCTTAGCGATCGTTGCTCAATCGATCATTGCGGAACAATTCGGCTCTTAAACGGCAGTCGAACCCAAGTCGACTCATCGCAGTTGAACCAGCCAAAATGCCAGTCGACTACCAACCTCAAGGATGAGGCTTTAACTCAAGTATGGTGCCCCCATATTTGCTAGACCACCCTTAGCCTAGACCTAAGCCTTCTAGCCACCTCCATCAGCCTCACGCCTCTCGGATCCCTCCAAGTCATCCATGACTTATTCATCCATCGCGCTAGCCTCCAGGTGCTTCCCTCGGCTATGTCATGCTAACGGTGTCTACACCGCCAAGGCACATTGGACTTACGCCGCCAAGACTCCGCTTGGACTTTACGCCGCCAATATCAATCCCCTTGGACTTCCAAATGCCAAGACTCAAGCTTGGACTTTCCCTTGCCAACCCATGTTGGACTTTCCATGCCAAGACCCATGCTTGGACTTTTCATGCCAAGTACCTATGACTTGGACTTTACCAAATGCCAAGTGTCCCACTTGGACTTTCCATGCCAAGTACCCATGACTTGGACTTTACCTTGCCAAGACCCATGCTTGGACTTTCCCATAATCACATGGTCAACCCCAATTAACCATCAAGGTCTTCCTCGAGTCAAACTCGAGTCCGGTCAAACATGACCCGGGTCGATTGCTCCAACAATCTCCCCAACATATTAACCGACATTAATGTCAAACATCAATGCCAAACCACTTTGTCAAATCCCTTTGTCAAACATCAAAACATCACTCGAGTCAAACTCGAGTCTGGTCAATCGTGACCTGGGCCGATTGCACCAACAAACATGTCCATTTTAAGAATAAGGAGAAATTTGGGACTAATGTTCCTAAAATAATTTTACCTAAGGAAAGTATTAGGAAGATAGGGAATCATCTAGGCTTTAACTCCAAGAATTCTAGACATATGCCTAGATAGAACAAATCAATTCAAAGAAACAATGAGCCCACAAAATTAGAGAAATTGGAGTTGGAGAACCAAGCCTTGAGGTCAAGGCTTAAGAAAATGAAAAAGAATCTTAGGATTATGCAAAATCAAATGCAAGGGTCAAATAGTCAAAGCCTAGGGTCTAGGAGTCAAAGTCAAAGGCCTAGGAAACAAGAACCTGTTAGGGCAATCTCTTGCCATAATAAGGTTTTGATGTGTGTGGCAAAGGGTTTAAGTTAGGTTGTTATTGTGATTTGATATGTGCGTTGGAGTCTTGCAGGACTTAGTAATTCGCACATGGAGCCTTGGCGGGTTCACCACTCACAACCTCGTGCTTGAGTCGGAGAAGGGGCATTGCAGAGCCGTGCGCTTGATGCTGCCGAGGGACCGCCGGACGAGATGACTTGAAGCGAAGCCAAGGAAGCAGACTCCGGAGGCAAGAGACGCGAAGGAGCATTGTAGAGTCGTGCGCCTGATGCTGCCGAGGGACATGGCTGCGAACGAAGAAAGCTTCGGCGAGGGACTTCGAGTGAGATGAGAGAATGAGTGAATTGTAAATAGCTCATTAGGTGAACTTGGCCGAATGGCTGAGTGTCGGAGGCTCGACCGCAAGGGTTGAGGTTTACCCGACCGCCGGAAGCTCAAACGAATGTTAAGTTTGAGTTTAATACGGCACCAGTCGACTGCCATGAAATGGAAGTCGATCGCTGAATCAAACGCACGACCGGGTATCGGTGATGGGTTTATGCCCGTGATGACCGCGAAGGATGTCGCGAACCTGAGAACCTCTCGTGGCCGACTAGGCGGGCGACGAGTGCGATCGTGATGGATACATCAGTCGACTGCCATGGATACATCAGTCGACTGCCAAGGGTTCCATTGGACTACAACGGTCAGGATCCGACGTGTTCGGAGGCCGTTGTAGTGGCGACAGTCGACTGCCAAGGGCAGCAGTCGACTGATGGTGGCCAACGGGAAGAAATCAGCCCTCTCTATAAAAAGAGAGGGTGTGGGCTTTTGGATGGCTAATGCTTATGCTCTAAGTGATCATCCAAGTGCTCCACAAGATTTAAACTCCTTCTCTTAGTTTTCTTTCACATCTATTGTAAAAGAAGGAGTGTTCTTGAGTTGTAAGGGTTACCTCCACCTAGCTTAGTGCAAAGGAGAGACCGATAGTGAATTGGTTGCGGAGTGATTCACCGGGGATGAATCGGGACCATGGATTAGCAGTGTAGCCGTGAACCACGTTACATTTTGGTGTTAGCATTGTTTGTATTCTTATATCTATTTGCTTGTCTTGTTTTGTTTCCATTGCGCTAATTTCTTTATAGACGAGCAAATTCCATCATCCAACGAAAGAGGCCTATTCACTCCCCTTAGCAGGCCAACACCACACTTCATCGATCCTACAAGTGGTATCAGAGCCGAGGAAAGCTTGTCGAGGACTAACCGCCACAACAAGCACATTCAAGAATGGCCAGCTCCAACATTCACCCACCAAAGTTTGAAGGAGAATTCTCTTGGTGGAAGAAGAGAATGGAGGTATTCTTTGAAATCGATTTTGATATTATGCTTATAATGGAAAACGGTTTTGAGATGCCTAGGGATGAAGAGGGTGAACAAATAGAGAAGTCAAGGTGGACGAAAATGCAAAGGGAAGAGCACCTTGCAAACTCAAAAGCCAAGCACCATCTCTTCAATGTGCTCCCCCAACAAGAGATCAACCAGATTGGAGAGTGCTCATGTGCCAAGGAGATGTGGGAGAGATTGGTTGAACTTCATGAATGCACTTCGGAAGCCAAGCTGGCAAGGAGAGACCTCTTCCGCTCCCAATTAAGCAACATCAAATTAGAAAAGGGAGAAAAGGTAACTTCATTACATTTTAGGTTTAAAGACATTTTAATTGGGCTAACAAGTGTAGGAGAAAAACTTTCGAACCAGGATATGCTTATGAAAGCAATCGATGCCTTTCCCCGGTCATCAAAATGGAGCTCAATGGTGGACTCCTTCAACATGTCAAAGAACTTAGAAGTGAGCACCTTGGAGGAGTTCTTTTCAACCATGGAGCTCCATGAAACGAGTCTTGAAAAAATAAATGAAGAATCAAGTATCAAGCCATCAAGAGGAGTAGCCCTAGTAGCAAATAAGGTGAAGAAAAAGAAGATAGAGACTTCCTCCTCCTCCGATGAAGCATCCTCCCCCTCCATGGATAGCACGGAAGAAGCCTATATGGTAAGGAGGGTAAGGTGTGCATTAAAAGGTTTTAAATTCAATAACTCTAATGATAAGAGAAGAAGACCAAGGGGGAAGATTATTTGCTACAATTGCCAAGGAGAGGGATACATAAGGGACAATTGTCCCCTCCTAAACAAGAGTAAAGAGGAGAAGAGAAAGAAGGAAGAAAAGAAGAAGAAGGGGAGCAAGAAGAAAAAGAAAGAAGAAAAGAAGGCCAAAGAAAAAGGGAAGGCCAAGGCACTAAAAGCAAGGACATGGGATGACCCCTCTTCATCATCTTCATCATCATCGGAAGAGGAGAATGCCTTTGTCACCAACCTTGCTTTGATGGCATTTGATGACCTAGACTCATCCTCCTCCGAAAATGAAGGATTAAGCACAAGTGAGGAGAGCTCTAGTGAAGGGGGAGCTTCTTCACATCCTCATCCGAAGAAGAAAAAGACATGGAAGCTATGGTAACAAATCTAACTCCCAAGAAAATAGTTTCCATGGTTTCTAGCTTAACTAGGGATTTATTTAGGGCCAAAAATAAAAATAAGAGCTTGCTAGATCAAATTAAAGATTTAGAAGAAAAACTAGAAAAAGCATGCTTAAATGTAAATGATAATATTTCTTCTAGCTTAAATGATGCATGCTCACATGAATATATGTCATTTGATGTTAATGATGCATGCATAGAGGAAAATAGGGCTCTAAGGAAAAAGGTAGATTATTTGACCAAGGCTCTAGAAAAGTTTACAATTGGCTCAAATACATTGAACATGATCATAGGGAGCCAAAAGCAAGTTTCAATAAGAAAGGCCTAGGATATAAGGAAAAGAAAAATGAAAAGGCCTATAAATGCTTAATTGCTAGGGGTCAAGACAAAAGGAAGGTAATAGCTAGAAAATGGATCCCTAAGGAGTATTTAGTGAACCCCATAGGAAAGAACTTATTTTGGGTTCCTAAATCCATCCTAAAGGGTTAGGAAAACCCTAGGATAGTCAAACATATGAAATTTACCTATATTATATGTTGGTTGACTTAGGATGGTAGGACAACATTTTTGAAATAGTGTTAGGTGATGATAATGCACCTATAAATAGATAAATCATGCTTTAGGTGATATTTGCCTTATTATCATGATGTAATATCTAATGCATGATTATAAATTGATGAATACATATGTTTCATGGTCATAATATGAAATCAATGCATATGTATATTTATGATCATGTGGATTGTTAGTATGATACTTAACCTTGATAGAATTGCATGAAAATAATGGTTAAGTATATACAACTACCTTTAGAATGCATCTCACACTCACCATAGGCTACCTTGATTGAAAACATAGCATGAGTGAGATGTTAGGATGATACAAATGTCCACTAATGCCTATGGCATTTAGATGGTCATTTAAAGTATCAAAATAGCAATAATAGACCAATCATGGGGAAGGCTTATGTTTAATTCATAGACATATTGCCCAAAGATCATGGTTGGATATTTCATATATTTTCAAAACAATTTCTTACTTTAAAATCTACATGTTCATGTTTTGAAACAATCCAAAGCAAAACTAGGTGTTAAAATGGATACAAACTTGATCAAAACACTAGTTGTTTTCAAAGCTTTTAGATTTTTGGCAAATCTTTGAAAATATAATGTCTTTTCATGGAAAACTATTTTTCATTGATAAAGAACCCTTAAAGAATCCCCAAATTTCACTATTTTTAGAAATTTCTAGAATTTATAGTGCATTTCTGAAATTCGTCCAGAAAAACAAAAATTCAGATTTCATTGTGCCAGTCGACTGCCATACTGATATCAATTGACTGATGGACTGTAAACAAGCACAGTAAACTGATTTTATCAAGTTTTTGAGTGATTTTGATTTTTTTTCTCTCTAGACTTGATGTCATGCTGTATAAACTGTGTTAATTGTTTTTAATGATGTCAAAGGGGGAGAAAACTATATGTTTAAGTAAGGGGGAATATATTTAGGGGGAGTTTCTTGTATTAAGGGGGAGAGTTGCTAATCATGTTATTTACATGCTTTCTTTCCTTAATAGTTTATCAAATGTTTTACCTAACTTAAACGGATTGCCACACATCAAAAAGGGGGAGATTGTTAGGGCAATCTCTTGTCTTAATATGGTTTTAATGTGTGTGGCAAAGGGTTTAAGTTAGGTTGTTATTGTGATTTGATATGTGCGTTGGAGTCTTGCAGGACTTAGTAATTCGGACATGGAGCCTTAGCGGGTTCACCACTCACAACCTCGTGCTTGAGTCAGAGAAGGAGCTTTGCAGAGTCGTGCGCTTGATGCTGCCGAGGGACCGCCGGACGAGATGACTTGAAGCGAAGCCAAGGAAGCAGACTTCGGAGGCAAGAGACGCGAAGGAGCATTGCAAAGTTGTGCGCCTGATGCTGCCGAGGGACGTGGCCGTGAATGAAGAAAGCTTCGACGAGGGACTTCGAGTGAGATGAGAGAATGAGTGAATTGTAAGTAGCTCATTAGGTGAACTTGGTCGAATGACTTAGTGTCGGAGGCTCGACCGCAAGGGTTGAGGTTTACCCGACCGCCGGAAGCTCAAACGAATGTTAAGTTTGAGTTTCACCGCGGCACCGATCGCGCCATGAAATGGCGGTCATGCTAAGTCGCAGCCGATTGGTATCCGATTGATGGGTTTATGCCCAGCAGTCGACTGCCATGGAATGACAGTCGACTGCCAGAGGATGTCGTGGACACAGAACCTCTCGTAGCCGAGTGGGCAGTCGACTACGGAGGTAGCAGTCGACTGATGGATACATCAATCGACTGCCAAGGGTTCCGTTGGACTATAATGGTCGGGATCCGACGTGTTCGGAGACCGTTGTAGTGGTGGCAGTCGACTGATGGCGCCCAACAGGAAGAAATCATCCTTCTCTATAAAAAGAGAGGGTGTGGGCTTTTGGGTGGCTAATGCTTATGCTCTAAGTGATCATCCAAGTGCTCCACAAGATTTAAAATCTTTCTCTTAGTTTTCTTTCACATCTATTGTAAAAGAAGGAGTGTTTTTGAGTTGTAAGGGTTACCTCCACCTACCTTAGTGCAAAAGAGAGACCGATAGTGAATTGGTTGCGGAGTAATTCATCGGGGACGAATCGGGACCGTAGATTAGCGGCATAGCCGTGAACCACGTTACATTTCGGTGTTAGCATTGTTTATATTCTTATTTCTATTTTCTTGTCTTGTTTTATTTCCGTTGTGCTAATTTCTTTGTAGACGAGCAAATTTCATCATCCAACGAAAGAGGGCTATTCACCTCTCTCTAGCAGGCCAACACCACACTTCATTGATCCTACAAGTGGTATCAGAGCCGGGGAAAGCTTGTCGAGGACTAACCGCCACAACAAGCACATTCAATAATGGCCGGCTCCAACATTCACCCACCAAAGTTTGAAGGAGAATTCTCTTGGTGAAAGAAGAGATTGGAGGTTTTCTTTGAAACCGATTTTGATATTATGCTTATAATGGAAAATGGTTTTGAGATGCATAGGGACGAAGAGGGTGAATAAATAGAGAAGTCAAGGTGGACGAAAATGTAAAGGGAAGAACACCTTGCAAACTTAAAAGCCAAGCACCATCTCTTCAATGTGCTCCCCCAACAAGAGATCAACCAAATTGGGGAGTGCTCAAGTGCCAAGGAGATGTGGGAGAGATTGGTTGAACTTCATGAAGGCACTTCGGAAGCCAAGCTGGCAAGGAGAGACCTCTTCCGCTCCCAATTAAGCAACATCAAATTAGAAAAGGGAGAAAAGGTAACTTCATTACATTCTAGGTTTAAAGACATTTTAATTGGGCTAAAAAGTGTAGGAGAAAACTTTCGAACCGGGATATGCTTATGAAAGCAATCGATGCCTTTCCCCGGTCATCAAAATGGAGCTCAATGGTGGACTCCTTCTACATGTCAAAGAACTTAGAAGTGAGCACCTTGGAGGAGTTCTTTTCAACCATGGAGCTCCATGAAACGAGTCTTGAAGGAATAAATGAAGAATTAAGTATCAAGCCATCAAGAGGAGTAGCCCTAGTAGCAAATTATGGGAAGAAGAAGAAGATAGAAACTTCCTCCTCCTCCGATGAAGCATCCTCCATGGATAGCACGGAAGAAGCCTATATGGTAAGGAGGGTAAGGCATGCATTAAAAGGTTTTAAATTCAATAACTCTAATGATAGGAGAAGAATACCAAGGGGGAAGATTATTTGCTACAATTGCCAAGGAGAGGGACACATAAGGGACAATTGTCCCCTCCTAAACAAGAGTAAAGAGGAGAAGAGAAAGAAGGAAGAAAAGAAGAAGAAGAAGGGGAGCAAGAAGAAAAAGGAAGAAGAAAAGAAGGCCAAAGAAAAAGGGAAGGACAAGGTACTAAAAGCAAGGACATAGGATGACCCCTCTTCATCATCTTCATCATCATCGGAAGAGGAGAATGCCTTTGTCACCAACCTTGCTTTGATGGCGTTTGACGACCTAGACTCATCCTCCTCCGAAAATGAAGGATTAAGCACAAGTGAGGAGAGCTCTAGTGAAGGGGGAGCTTCTTCACATCCTCATCCGAAGAAGAAGAAGACATGGAAGCTATGGTAACAAATCTAACTCCCAAGAAAATAGTTTCCATGGTTTCTAGCTTAACTAGGGATTTATTTAGGGCCAAAAAGAAAAATAAGAGCATGCTAGATTAAATTAAATATTTAGAAGAAAAACTACAAAAAGCATGCTTAAATGTAAATGATAATATTTCTTCTAGCTTAAATGATGCATGCTCACATGAATATATGCCATTTGATGTTAATGATGCATGCATAGAGGAAAATAGGGCTCTAAGGGAAAAGGTAGATTATTTGACCAAGGCCCTAGAAAAGTTTACAATTGGCTCAAATACATTGAACATGATCATAGGGAGCCAAAGAGCAAGTTTCAATAAGAAAGGCCTAGGATATAAGGAAAAGAAAAATGAAAAGGCCTATAAATGCTTAATTGCTAGGGGTCAAGACAAAAGGAAGGTAATAGCTAGAAAATGGATCCCTAAGGAGTATTTAGTGAACCCCATAGGAAAGAACTTATTTTGGGTTCCTAAATCCATCCTAAAGGGTTAGGAAAACCCTAGGATAGTCAACCATATGAAATTTACCTATATTATATGTTAGTTGACTTAGGATGGTAGGACAACATTTTTGAAATAGTGTTAGGTGATGATAATGCATCTATAAATAGATAAATCATGCTTTAGGTGATATTTGCCTTATTATCATGATGTAATATCTAATGCATGATTATAAATTGATGAATACCTGTGTTTCATGGTCATAATATGAAATCAATGCATATGTATATTTATGATCATGTGGATTGTTAGGATGATACTTAACCTTGATAGAATTGCATGAAAATAATGGTTAAGTATATACAAATACCTTTAGAATGCATCTCACACTCACCATAGGCTACCTTGATTGAAAACTTAGCATGAGTGAGATGTTAGGATGATACAAATGTCCACTAATGCTTATGGCATTTAGATGGTCATTTAAAGTATCAAAATAGCAATAATAGATCAATCATGGGGAAGGCTTATGTTTAATTCATAGACATATTGCCCAAAGATCATGGTTGGATATTTCATATGTTTTCAAAACAATTTCTTACTTTAAAATCTGCATGTTCATGTTTTGAAACAATCCAAAGCAAAACTAGGTGTTAAAATGGATACAAACTTGATCAAAACACTAGTTGTTTTTAAAGCTTTTGGATATTTGACAAATCTTTGAAAATATAATGTCTTTTCATGGAAAACTATTTTTCATTGATAAAGAACCCTAAAAGAATCCCCATATTTCACTATTTTTAGAATTTTATAGAATTTATAGTGTATTTCTGAAATTCATCCAGAAAATTAGAAATTCAAATTTCATTGTGCTAGTCGATTGCCATACTGATATCAACCGACTGATGGACTGTGAACAAGCACAGTAAATTGATTTTATCAGGTTTTTGAGTGATTTTGATTTTTTTTCTCTCTAGACTTGATGTCATGCTATATAAACTGTGTTAATTGTTTTTGATGGTGTCAAAGGGGGAGAAAACTATATGTTTAAGTATGGGGGAATATATTTAGGAGGAGTTTCATGTATTAAGGGGGAGAGTTGCTAATCATGTTATTTAAATGCTTTCTTTCCTTAATAGTTTATCAAATGTTTTACCTAACTTAAACGGATTTCCACACATCAAAAAGGGGGAGATTGTTAGGGCAATCTCTTGTCATAATAAGGTTTTGATGTGTGTGGCAAAGGGTTTAAGTTAGATTGTTATTGTGATTTGATATGTGCGTTGGAGTCTTGCCGGACTTAGTAATTCGCACATGGAGCCTTGGCGGGTTCACCACTCACAACCACGTGCTTGAGTCGGAGAAGGAGCATTGCAGAGTCGTGCGCTTGATGCTGCCGAGGGACCGCCGGACGAGATGACTTGAAGCGAAGCCAAGGAAGCAGACTTCAGAGACAAGAGACGCGAAGTAGCATTGCATAGCAGTGCGCCTGATGCTGCCGAGAAAAGTGACCGTGAATGAAGAAAGTTTCGACGAGGGAATTCGAGTGAGATGAGAGAATGAGTGAATTGTAAGGAGCTCATTAGGTGAACTTGGCCGAATGGATGAGTGTCGGAGGCTCGACCGCAAGGGTTGAGGTTTACCCGACTGTCGGAAGCTCAAACGAATGTTAAGTTTGAGTTTCACACGGCACCAGTCGACTGCCATGAAATGGCAGTCGACTGCTCTGAGTCGAACGCGGTTCGACTGGTATCCGACTGATGGGTTTATGCCCAGCAGTGGACTGCCATTCCATGGCAGTCGATTGCTAGAGGATGTCGTGGGCACAAAACCTCTCGTAGCCGACTGGGCAGTCGACTACGGAGGTAGAAGTCGACTGATGGATACATCTGTCGACTGCCAATGGTTCCGTTGGACTATAACGGTCGGGATCCGACGTGTTCGGAGACCGTTGTAGTGGCGGCAGTCGACTGCCAAGGGAAGCAGTCGACTGATTGCGGCCAACGGGAAGAAATCATCCCTCTCTATAAAAAGAGAGGGTGTGGGCTTTTGGATGGCTAATGCTTATGCTCTAAGTGATCATCCAAGTGCTCCACAAGATTTAAACTCCTTCTCTTAGTTTTCTTTCACATCTATTGTAAAAGAAGGAGTGTTCTTGAGTTGTAAGGGTTACCTCCACCTAACTTAGTGCAAAGGAGAGACCGATAGTGAATTGGTTGCGGAGTGATTCACCAGGGACAAATCGGGACCGTGGATTAGCGGCGTAGCCGTGAACCACGTTACATTTCGGTGTTAGCATTGTTTGTATTCTTATTTCTATTTGCTTGTCTTGTTTTGTTTTCGTTGCGCTAATTTCTTTGTAGACGAGCAAATTCCGTCATCCAACGAAAGAGGGATATTCACCCCCGCTCTAGCCGGCCAACACCACACTTCATCAATCCTACAAGTGGTATCAGAGCCGAGGAAAGCTTGTCGAGGACTAACCGCCACAATAAGCACATTCAATAATGGCCGGCTCCAACATTCACCCACCAAAGTTTGAAGGAGAATTCTCTTGGTGGAAGAAGAGAATGGAGGTATTCTTTGAAATCGATTTTGATATTATGCTTATAATGGAAAATGGTTTTGAGATGCCTAGGGACGAAGAGGGTGAACAAATAGAGAAGTCAAGGTGGACGAAAATGCAAAGGGAAGAGCACCTTGCAAACTCAAAAGCTAAGCACCATCTCTTCAATGTGCTCCCCCAACAAGAGATCAACCGGATTGGAGAGTGCTCAAGTGCCAAGGAGATGTGGGAGAGATTGGTTGAACTTCATGAAGGCACTTCGGAAGCCAAGCTAGCAAGGAGAGACCTCTTCCGCTCCCAATTAAGTAACATCAAATTAGAAAAGGGAGAAAAGGTAACTTCATTACATTCTTGGTTTAAAGACATTTTAATTGGGCTAACAAGTGTAGGAGAAAGACTTTTGAACCGGGATATGCTTATGAAAGCAATCGACATCTTTCCCTGGTCATTAAAATGGAGCTCAATGGTGGACTCCTTCTACATGTCAAAGAACTTAGAAGTGAGCACCTTGGAGGAGTTCTTTTCAACCATGGAGCTCCATGAAATGAGTCTTGAAGGAATAAATGAAGAATCAAGTATCAAGCCATCAAGAGGAGTAGCCCTAGTAGCAAATAAGGGGAAGAAGAAAAAGATAGAGACTTTCTCCTCCTCCGATGAAGCATCCTCCTCCTCCATGGATAGCACGGAAGAAGCCTATATGGTAAGGAGGGTAAGGCGTGCATTAAAAGGTTTTAAATTCAATAAATCTAATGATAGGAGAAGAAGACCAAGGGGGAAGATTATTTCCTACAATTGCAAAGGAGAGGGACACATAAGGGACAATTGTATTGTCCCCTCTTAAACAAGAGTAAAGAGGAGAAGAGAAAGAAGGAAGAAAAGAAGAAGAAGAAGAAGGGGAGCAAGAAGAAAAAGGAAGAAGAAAAGAAGGCCAAAGAAAAAGGGAAGGCCAAGGCACTAAAAGCAAGGACATGTGATGACCCCTCTTCATCATCTTCATCATCATCGGAAGAGGAGAATGCCTTTGTCACCGACCTTGCTTTGATGGCATTTGATGACCTAGACTCATCCTCCTCCGAAAATGAAGGATTAAGCACAAGTGAGGAGAGCTCTAGTGTAGGGGGAGCTTCTTCACATCCTCATCCGAAGAAGAAGAAGACATGGAAGCTATGGTAACAAATCTAACTCCCAATAAAATAGTTTCCATGGTTTCTAGCTTAACTAGGGATTTATTTAGGGCCAAAAAAAAATTAAGAGCATGCTAGATCAAATTAAAGATTTAGAAGAAAAACTAGAAAAAGCATGCTTAAATGTAAATGATAATATTTCTTCTAGCTTAAATGATGCATGCTCACATGAATATATGTCATTTGATGTTAATGATGCATGCATAGAGAAAAATAGAGCTCTAAGGGAAAAGGTAGATTATTTGACCAAGGCCCTAGAAAAGTTTACAATTGGCTCAAATACATTGAACATGATCATAGGGAGTCAAAGAGCAAATTTCAATAAGAAAGGCCTAGGATATAAGGAAAAGAAAAATTAAATGGCCTATAAATGCTTAATTGCTAGGGGTCAAGACAAAAGGAAGGTAATAGCTAGAAAATGGATCCCTAAGGAGTATTTAGTGAACCCCATAGGAAAGAACTTATTTTGGATTCCTAAATCAATCCTAAAGGGGTAGGAAAACCCTAGGATAGTCAACCGTCTGAAATTTACCTATATTATATGTTTGTTGACTTAGGATGGCGGGACAACATTTTTGAAATAGTGTTAGGTGATGATAATGCACCTATAAATAGTTAAATCATGCTTTAGGTGATATTTGCCTTATTATCATGATGTAATATCTAATGCATGATTATAAATTGATGAATACATATTTTTCATGGTCATAATATGAAATCAATGCATTTGTATATTTATGATCATGTGGATTGTTAGGATAATACTTAACCTTGATAGAATTGTATGAAAATAATGTTTAAGTATATACAAATACCTTTAGAATGCATCTCACACTCACCATAGGCTACCATGATTTAAAACTTAGCATGAGTGAGATGTTAGGATGATACAAATGTCCACTAATGCCTATGACATTTAGATGGTCATTTAAAGTATCAAAATAGCAATAATAGACCAATCATGGGGAAGACTTATGTTTAATTCATAGACATATTGCCCAAAGATCATGGTTGGATATTTCATATGTTTTCAAAACAATTTCTTACTTTAAAATTTGCATGTTCATGTTTTGAAACAATCCCAAGCAAAACTAGGTGTTAAAATGGATACAAACTTGATCAAAACACTAGTTGTTTTTAAAGCTTTTGGATTTTTTGCAAATCTTTGAAAATACAATGGCTTTTCATGGAAAACTATTTTTCATTGATAAAGAACCCTAAAAGAATCCCCAAATTTCACTATTTTTAGAATTTTCTGGAATTTATAGTGTATTTCTGAAATTCATCCAGAAAATCAGAATTTCGAATTTCATTTTGTCAGTCGACTGCCATACTAATATCAATCGACTGATGGACTGTGAACAAGCACGGTAAACTGATTTTATCAGGTTTTTGAGTGATTTTGATTTTTGTTTCTCTCTAGACTTGATGTCATGTTGTATAAACTATGTTAATTGTTTTTGATGGTGTCAAAGGGGGAGAAAACTATATGTTTAAGTAAGGGGGAATATATTTAGGGGGAGAGTTGCTAATCATGTTATTTACATGCTTTCTTTCCTTAATAGTTTATCAAATGTTTTACCTAACTTAAACGGATTGCCACGCATAAAAAAGGGAAAGATTGTTAGGGCAATCTCTTGCCATAATGAGGTTTTGATGTGTGTGGCAAAGGGTTTAAGTTAGGTTGTTATTGTGATTTGATATGTGCGTTGGAGTCTTGCAGGACTTAGTAATTCGCACATGGAGCCTTGGCGAGTTCACCACTCACAACCTCGTGCTTGAGTCGGAGAAGGAGCATTGCAGAGCCGTGTGCTTGATGCTGCCGAGGGACCGCCGAACGAGATGACTTGAAGTGAAGCCAAGGAAGCAGACTTCGGAGGCAAGAGACGCAAAGGAGCATTGCAGAGTTGTGCGCCTGATGCTGCCGAGGGACGTGGCCGTGAACGAAGAAAGCTTCGACGAGGGACTTCGAGTGAGATGAGAGAATGAGTGAATTGTAAGTAGCTCATTAGGTGAACTTAGTCGAATGGCTGAGTGTCGGAGGCTCGACCGAAAGGGTTGAGGTTTACCCGACCGCCGGAAGCTCAAACAAATGTTAATTTTGAGCTTCACACGACACTAGTCGACTGCCATGAAATGGCAGTCGACTGCTATGATTCGAACACGGTTCAACTGGTATCCGACTGATGGGTTTATGCCCTGATCGATCGCTATGGAATGGCAATCGGCAAGAAGGATGTCGTGGGCAGAACCTCTCGTAGATCGGGCGATCGACTATGGAGCAGCTGATCGTGATGGATACATCAGTCGACTGCCAAGGGTTCCGTTGGACTACAACGGTCGGGATCCGACGTGTTCGGAGGTCGTTGTAGTGGCGGCATGTTGGGTTTCTGGCACCGCGGCGTGTGTGTGTTCGATCATTTTTCGTAAACATGAGCACAGCGGAAGCAATAAAATTAATAAATCTACATTTATTACAATACACACATCACATGCATGCATAGTACAACATTTGTAGACATAACCGTAAATTTAAATTTGCAATAAAAGGAAATTTAACTACGTTATACCTTTCGTATTACGTGTAGCGGGAACGGCATCAACCGGAACGATCCTCGCTAGAATCGTCTCTATCCATATCCACGCCGAGTATACTTAGGATGATTTCGCTAAGCCACGAGCTTCGTCTTCGTACGGGTTACTAGCCTCGTGTTGAAGACGACGTGATCGAGAGATGATCACGATCCGAATCGAAATTCGGATGCAAAGATGAGTTCTCAAAACTTGCTTCTCCGGAGAGGTATTCGTCAACCGTTTGACGAATCCTTCATCCTCCACCTCAAAGGATTACCGGAGATCGAATCCCCAGTAAGTTAGCCACTGTCGGAGCTCTAACCGTCGTCCAAACGATGCTCTGACAAGAGGAGAACAAGCTGTCCAGAAAACTGGACAGCTTTGGTGGAGGAGATAGGCGCCGGCCAACAAAGGGAAGATAAAGCTCACCTTGATGTCAAACCTAAAGGAGATCAACGGAGGGTCGCCGGCTAAAGCTTGGACGCCGGCAAGGAGCTGGACGGCGGCACAAGGGGCTGGGCGGCAATGGAGGTTGGCGCCAACTCTTAGAGAGGATGAAGTGGGCGGCAACTTAGGGCTAGGGTTTTTGGATTAGGGCTTAATTATCCCTTAAGCCCTCTTTTATAGAGAACTAATTCTCTTAATGGTTATTGGATCATAACCATTAGGCCCGTTAACCCACTCCATTAAGATAAGTTAAAATAAACCAAACCATGATGGTTTATTTTAAGTTAAAACGAACCGAACCAACTTTTGGTTCATTCGTTCAAAATAAACCAAACCCTTTGGTTTATTCTCCTCCATTGGATTAGAACCAAACCATTTTGGTTCATCCATTATGTCTTCATAAGACACGGCCCATCCATGCTTCCATTGCGACTGAAATGATTTCATGCTCGCTTCATGTTTGGTCCAACCAAACCTAGTTTCTCTCGGTCTGAGAATCCCATTCTCAAGCTCGTTTTAAATCTTTTGGATTACGCTCGTTGTGCGTGTGACAAAATAGGTTCTCGGTTTATGTTGGCCATCTATAATTAACCACTAATTATAGAACGATCATGAGTGGCACCTAGTAGTACATCATGATCCTCAATTAACCGAAAAGATCAACGGTTGATCCAGAACTATTTCTGAAACCCTTCAGCAGCTCGAATGATTCGTGCCCCATTCCCTTCACTCATCTTATACCCACTTGGTTCAGGACATGGTCTATAGTGTCAGTCCCCACTAGGCTGACTACGTCACACCTAGCCCAAGTATCATTTCCTCGTCCTACTGATTCTAGTTACTGCACATGTATCGAAGAGTACCTTACTCTAAACATGTAATGCTTTGGCCAAAGACTTTAGTAACAATCCGACGAGAGGCCATGGGTATACATCTCCTCGCAAGGAGTGGTGAATCCTTTATAGGCTATTCAAACACCTTCGATCATTTCGACTTATACCCAATCATCCCGGGTCCACATCTCCTTAGAGATGTTTGCTTAAGATGTCAAAGCATAAGCCTCCATGATCAAGATGACTTGAATACCGCAAGTCAAAGGAACATCTCACTTAAGCTACAGTAAGAACTTCATTGACATATCTATATATGCAGAGAACCATATGAAGTCTTACGGCTGGTCACTCCAATGAACTAGTTACCATAACTAGCATCCACGATCAACTCCGGACATCACAATGTCTCCAGCCAGTGAGAATCAGCTGCTTGGATACACCAAGGAGTATACCTCGTGCTAGTCTCGACAGAATTGATGGTGTCCAAATTCATCAATTCATCGACTAGGGATAATTCCGATACATCACAATTACACATGTAGAGATACTCACTAGTTGTGATCCAATCACAAATTCTCTCATGCTGTGAATCGCATCGTGGACATTCAGTAAATGAGTTTAAGATCCAATCAAATACATGAAACATGTATACTCAAATAGTGAATCTTCATTTATCATATAAATGGTTCATACATAAGGCGATTGCCTTAGGACATCTCTCATAGTGTCAAGCTTCCTTTGCTGCTTCCAAAGCTGCAATGTATTCTGCCTTAGTGGCAGAATCTGCTATAGTGTCAAGCTTGGAACCTTTCCAACTTATTGCGCCTCCATTCCAGGTGAATACATACCCAGACAAAGACATGGAATCATCCTTGTCTGTCTGGAGCTGGCATCCGTATACCCACGTATCACCATGTACCCTTCTCCATATATTAGGAACGTATCCTTAGTTCTTCTTAAGTACTTAAGGATCGTCTTAACAGCCACCCATTGATCCATTCCTGGATCAGACTGGTATCTGCTTGTGACACTCAGAGCATACGATACATCGGGCCTCATACATAACATAGCATACATGATAGATCCTATTGCGGATGCATAGGGAATCTTACTCATGCAAATCCTATCGTCTTCTGTGCGCGGACACATAGACTTCGAAAGGTGTACCCCATGCCTGATGGGTAGGAAACCTTTCTTGGATTCCGACATGCTAAACCTCTTTAGCACTCGGTCTATATATGTAGACTGTGAAAGACCAAGCAACCGTTTCGATCTATCTCTATAGATCTTAATCCTGAGGATGTAGGTTGCTTCTCCCAGGTCTTTCATGGAGAATATCTTGGATAACCAAACATTAACTGATTGTAAGATTGAAACATCGTTTCCTATAAGTAATATGTCATCGATATACAATACTAGGAACACGACTGCACTCCCACTAACCTTCTTGTACACACAAGGTTCGTCTGGATTTTGTGAGAAATCAAACTTTTTGATGGTCTCATCAAAACGGATATTCCAGCTCCTGGATGCTTGCTTCAATCCATAAATGGACCGTCGCAATTTGCATACCTTGGTTTTATCAACCGATGTGAAACCCTCAGGCTGTATCATATACACGTCCTCGAGCAGGTTTCCATTAAGGAAAGTTGTTTTCACATCCATCTGCCATATCTCATAATCATAATGAGCCGCTATGGCCAGGAGCATCCGAATGGATTTAAGCATAGCTACAGGCGAATAGGTTTCATCATAATCAACACCTTGCTTTTGACGATATCCTTTCGCCACCAATCTAGCCTTATAGGTAATCACATTACCATCCATGTTGGTTTTCTTCTTGAAAACCCACTTGCACCCTATAGGCTTTATGCCTTCAGGTGGGTCAACCAAGTTCCAAACTTGGTTTTCATACATGGAATCCATTTCCGACTTCATGGCACCAAGCCACTTATCCCTTTCTGAACTTGTCAGCACTTCTTCATAACTGGTAGGCTTCTCATCATCAATGAGTAACACGTCGTTCGATTCACTTACGAGAAATCCATATCTCTCAGGAATATTGCATGTTCTACCAGATCTACGAAGATGTGGTGTTACAATAGGTCCAGTCGATTGCTCATCACTATGAGTTGTCGACTGTTGTGCTTCACCAGGTATCTCATCAATGTCTATTTGAGTCTCTCGAGCCTCCTCAAGCTCGACGACACTCCCACTGTTTTCTTGCAAGAGAAACTCTTTCTCTAGAAACACAGCATGCCTTGAAACAAACACCTTTTGTTCCACAGGATGATAGAATTGGTAACCCCTTGTTTCCTTAGGGTATCCAATAAATAGACATTTATCAGACTTAGCATCCAATTTGTCTGATATTGTCCGCTTCATATAAGCAGGACAACCCCATATCTTCAAGTAAGATACATGAGGTTTCTTACTATTCCATATCTCATATGGAGTAGTTGAGACTACCTTGGTAGGCATTCTGTTTAATAATTAAACAGCTGTCTGAAGTGCATAGCCCCAAAAGTACTTAGGAAAAGTCGCATGATTCATCATTGACCTGACCATGTCCAACAAGGTCCAGTTACGCCTCTCAGATACACCATTATACTGTGGTGTATATGGCGGAGTCCATTGAGACAATATGCCATTGTCTCTTAGATAATCAAGAAACTCTTGACTTAAGTATTCATTACCTCGATCCGATCGAAGTATTTTAATACTCTTGTCATGTTGTTTCTCTACTTCATTTCTGAATTCTTTGAACCTTTCAAAGGCTTCAGACTTGTGTTTCATCAAGAACACATACCCAAACAGTGAGTGATCATCGGTGAAGGTAATGAAGTAGCTATAGCCTCCTAAAGCTTGAGTTGACATAGGTCCACATACATCAGTATGTATTAGACCTAGTAACTCTCCCACTCGTTCACCTTTTCCAGTAAAAGGTAACTTAGTCATCTTGCCTTTTAAGCATGATTCGCATGTATCATATGAATCCTATTCAAACGATTCCAGAATTCCACATCGGTGTAATTCGGACATGCATTTCTTGCTTACATGGCCAAGACGACAATACCACATGTAGGAGTCTAATTGATTATCTTTTCGAGCATGCTTATTGCTCGCTTCGATATTGAAAATATCACTGGATATGTCCAACGTATAAACACCATTGCTTAAAGTTCCAGTCCCTTAAAGAACTCCATTCAAAGTTATGTAACAACAATTGTTACTAAAAGTCAAATGGTACCCATTTCTATTTAAACAAGAAATAGAAATGATGTTCTTTATCAACGAAGGAACATAAAAGCAATTGTCCAATTCTAAGACAAGTCCTACAGGGAGTTCCAACAAATACGTTCCGATGGCGAGTGCAGCAACCGTTGCTCCATTCCCAACACGTAAATTTGACTCTCCTCGACGCAGTCTTCTTCTATTCCTTAGCCCATGTATGTCATTACATATATGAGCCACACCCAAAGATCAAATACCCAAGTGTCCGAGGAAATAGAATGACAATCAATAAAAAGATTTACGAAGAAGATGGGGCATCCGATGCCTTATCCTTCTTCACGGACTCAAGATAAATCTTGCACTTTCTTCAAGAATGGCCCTACTTGCCATAATGATGGCAAGTGCCCTTTGAGCAGTTCTCGCCTTTTTAGCCTTTTTCTTCTTCCCTTCTCATGTTGTTCCTTTGACTCCTCTTAGAACCTTTCTTCGAGGAATCAACTAACAACACTCCCCCGCTCATGCTTCTCGAAGGCTCCACAGTCCTTCAAAGATGTTGAAAGCAAGACTACAGATGAACCTTCTTGCATCTCGAGAGGTGAAGAGGAGCTTGGAGACTTCAACCTTTCGAATCTCACTTGCTTATCAAACAACTCATAAAGATGAAGGACTACGATATGAGCATCCATATGCCATGCTCGCTTCGTAGCTTGGGTTCCATTGCGCTAGCATGATGCAACTTGTCGAGAATCATCACATGTTTCGATAGACCAACAATTGGTCGAGTTGCATCGTCACTAGGATGGCGGGAAGAGGCGCCGAGGACATACGCAAAGCTTTTCACCTTGAGAACAATTCTCAAGTTTCTAAGCCAGTCCAAGAAGTTCGGCCCAGTCAATTTATTCGAATCCAAAATGGAACGCAAATTAAAAGACAACATGATCAATTTTAGAAATACAAAACGAGCATATATGAGAAAGATGATTTTTAAAATGCATCAATATACATTTATAAATCTCATTCATTTTTCGAATTTCAAAAACCCTTGAAATCAATTCGGGAGATCGTAGGTCAATCTTCGAATGGGCTGATATCCAATATAGATAAGAACAACCTTGGAGTGAGTCCAACAAGCCATTCTTAGCTATGATGGTGGGTATCAAGTATACCGATTACATATCATGTATATGTAACTATCACAATGTGCTATAAACTAATTGAATATTTACACATACATTGGGTTGTTAACACATTAACAAGTATGCATCATATGCATAGCATCCAACTTCACCTCTCTTCACATCGACCTTGGAGTGAGTCCAACAAATCGATGCTCCAAGTTAGAGCCGACCCATTAATCGCAAAATAGTTTTAATATGGTTAGAGCACATTCAACCAATTAGCCAGGCTTGGAGTGAGTCCAACAACCCAAACTAACGATTGACCTCTGACTCTTACCATATTAGAGTTAAACTATTCCAATGATTTGAACATGTTCAGGTTCGAGCCAGGCTTGGAGTGAGTCCAACAACCCAAACAAGAAACAGAACTCTGGTTCTAACCATATTAATGGAAGGTGTAGGCTTTAATATTGAGTTAGAGTTTTATGTCTCATCCTCTTTACATGCAAATAACTATTATCTACATGGCATGACATACATGACATACATCTACATGTCACGACACGCATGACATAATGTTATGCATTTAATGCAATTACATGGCATACAATTATGTCATGTACATAATTTCCTTATTTGTCATAACTATTTATGGAAATAAAATATGTTTAAGATTTGATTCTCCAAATCAAATCATGATTGAATTAGGAAACAAATTTCCAAATATAATCACATATTTTATTTATGAAAATAATTGATTAAGGAAAATCAATTTAGGAAACCAATTTCTTAAATCATCAAAACTACTTATGGAAATAAAATATTTTAAGATTTGATTCTCCAAATCAAATCTTGATTAAATTAGGAAACAAATTTCCAGAATCTAATCAAATATTTTATTTATGGAAAATATCAATTTCCATAAATACTTCCGACTTTCCAAAAGTGGAAGATTTCCATAAATACATCTAGACTTTCCAAAATTGAAAAATTTCCATAAATACTTCTAAATTTCCAAAATTAGAAAATTTCCAGAAATAACATTATGACTATCGCAAAAACATTTTACGATTATGTCGAAACACAACCTGGGCTCTGATACCACTGTTGGGTTTCCGGCACCGCGGCGTGTGTGTGTTCGATCATGTTTCGTAAACATGAGCACAGCGGAAGCAATAAAATTAATAAATCTACATTTATTACAACACACACATCACACGCATGCATAGCACAACATGTGTAGACATAACCGTAAATTTAAATTTGCAATAAAAGGAAATTTAACTACGTTATACCTTTCGTATTACGTGTAGCGGGAACGGCATCAACCGGAACGATCTTCGCTAGAATCGTCTCTATCCGTATCCACGCCGAGTATACTTAGGATGACTTCGCTAAGCCACAAGATTCGTCTTCGTACGGGTTACTAGCCTCGTGTTGAAGACGACGTGATCGAGAGATGATCACGATCCGAATCGAAATTCGGATGCAAAGACGAGTTCTCAAAACTCGCTTCTCCGGAGAGGTACTCGTCAACCGTTTGACGAATCCTTCGTCCTCCACCTCAGAGGATTACCGGAGATCGAATCCCCGGTAAGTTAGCCGCTGTCGGAGCTCTAACCATCGTCCAAACGATGCTTCGACGAGAGGAGAACAAGCTGTCCAGAAAACTGGACAGCTTTGGTGGAGGAGATAGGCGCCGGCCAACCAAGGGAAGATAAAGCTCACCTTGATGCCAAACCTAAAGGAAGGAAGCCGGACGCCGGTAACAAGGGGCTGGGCAAGCACGGAGGTTGGCGCCAACTCTTAGAGAGGATGAAGTGGGCGGCAACTTAGGGCTAGGGTTTTTGGATTAGGGCTTAATTATCCCTTAAGCCCTATTTTATAGAGAACTAATTCTCTTAATGGTTATTGGATCATAACCATTAGGCCCGTTAACCCACTCCATTAAGATAAGTTAAAATAAACCAAACCATGATGGTTTATTTTAAGTTAAAACGAACCGAACCAACTTTTGGTTCATTCGTTCAAAATAAACCAAACCCTTTGGTTTATTCTCCTCCATTGGATTAGAACCAAACCATTTTGGTTCATCCATTATGTCTTCATAAGACACGGCCCATCCACGCTTCCATTGCGACTGAAACGATTTCATGCTCGCTTCATGTTTGGTCCAACCAAACCTAGTTTCTCTCGGTCTGAGAATCTCATTCTCAAGCTCGTTTTAAATCCTTTGGATTACGCTCGTTGTGCGTGTGACCAAATAGGTTCTTGATTTATGTTGGCCGTCTATAATTCACCATTAATTATAGAACGATCATGAGTGACACCTAGTAGTACATCATGATCCCCAATTAACCGAAAAGATCAACGGTTGATCCAGAACTATTTCTGAAACCCTTCAACAGCTCGAATGATTCGTGCCCCATTCCCTTCACTCATCTTATACCCACTTGGTTCAGGACATGGTCTATAGTGTCGATCCCCACTAGGTGACTCACGCCACACCTAGCCCAAGTATCATTTCCTCGTCCCTCACAGTTCTAGTTACTCCACATGTATCGAAGAGTACCTTACTCTAAACATGTAATGCTTTGGCCAAAGACTTTAGTAACAATCCGACGAGAGGCCATGGGTATACATCTCCTCGCAAGGAGTGGTGAATCCTTTATAGGCTATTCAAATACCTTCGATCACTTCGACTTATACCCAATCATCCCGGGTCCACATCTCCTTAGAGATGTTTGCTTAAGATGTCAAAGCATAAGTCTCCATGATCAAGATGACTTGAATACCGCAAGTCAAAGGAACATCGCACTTAAGCCACAGTAAGAACTTCATTGACATATCTATATATGCAGAGAACCATATGAAGTCTTACGGCTGGTCACTCCAATGAACTAGTTACCATAACTAGCATCCACGATCAACTCCGGACATCACAATGTCTCCAGCCAGTGAGAATCAGCTGCTTGGATACACCAAGGAGTATACCTCGTGCTAGTCTCGACAGAATTGATGGTGTCCAAATTCATCAATTCATCGACTAGGGATAATTCTGATACATCACAATTACACATGTAGAGATACTCACTAGTTGTGATCCAATCACAAATTCTCTCATACTGTGAATCGCATCGTGGACATTCAGTAAATGAGTTTAAGATCCAATCAAATACATGAAACATGTATACTCAAATAGTGAATCTTCATTTATCATATAAATGGTTCATACATAAGGTGATTGCCTTAGGACATCTCTCATATATTACTAACACGGCAGTCGACTGCCAAGGGCAGCAGTCGACTGATGGCGGCCAACGGGAAGAAATCATCCCTTTCTATAAAAAGAGAGGGTGTGGGTTTTTGGATGGCTAATGCTTATGCTCTAAGTGATCATCCAAGTGCTCTACAAGATTTAAACACCTTCTCTTAGTTTTCTTTAACATCTATTGTAAAAGAAGGAGTGTTCTTGAGTTGTAAGGGTTACCTCCACCTAGCTTAGTGCAAAGGAGAGACCGATAGTGAATTGGTTGCCGAGTGATTCACCGGGGATGAATCGGGACCGTGGATTAGCGGCGTAGCCGTGAACCACGTTACACTTCGGTGTTAGCATTGTTTGTATTCTTATTTCTATTTTCTTGTCTTGTTTTGTTTCCGTTGTGCTAATTTCTTTGTAAATGAGCAAATTCCGTCATCCAATGAAAGAGGGTTATTCACCCCCCTCTAGCCGGCCAACACCACACTTCATCGATCCTACAGAACCATCCAAGGGCAAGCTTAAGCCCAAAAAGACCTATCACAATGTTCCATTCGATTATGGAACTCAATCTAGGTCCTGGAAAACCAAAGTCAATAGGGAAGTCATCCCTAAGGTTAACCAAGGTAGGTGCTTAATGGATAAGGTTTCAAGGAAGCCTAGGGAAGTCATTAAGAAGGTTACAAGGGGAGTTACCCCTAGAGTTAACCTAGGTATGACCCAAATGACCAAGGCTTCTAAGCCTAGGAGGGTCATTAGGAGGGTATCTTAGGAAGTTATCCCTAAGGAATATCTAGTAAACCCAAGGAGCTCCAATAGGTTTTGGGTTCCTAGGAGCGTGATCGATTCACGCTAAATGGGTTAGGGTGTGCCAAATTTAAATGGATAGGTAGTTAACCTAACCATGGTATAGGTGGCACGTTAGGTCATTTTCAAGGTTATGGGTACCTTAGAAATGTGTTTTGATCATAATCCTAAAGGCTTTTAGGATGTATCAATATATTTTTTAAGATTATGAAAAATCAATTAAATTGGCACAAATTAGGTTTAGAGGTCATAGTGTGTCATTTTGGATTTTTGGCACACTTGGGAGAAAAGTGATAATATGGTAAAATAGATTTAACTTTAACAAATGGAAATTAATGTTAAAATTTAGTTATTATATACCTTTATATTTTATTTTCCATGATTGATTTGTCATATAACATGTCATGACATCATATCTATTTTTATCATTTATATGTCATGATCATGTTTAGGTTATAGTTTTAATGTCATGTATGTTTAGATTAAATCATATGTCATGACATCATGATAATTGACCATGCTTATTTATGTTATCATTTATGCCATGATAATTCATGCATTTAAAGTAATTAAAATTGATTTAAGGACTATGACATGACTTGAAGTCCCATGTATAAGGGAATCAAGTAGTGTTGCCCTAGAAAATGCATGAAACCCTAGTTTAAAATGAACAAAACTCACATCTCACATCATATTGACATTTGTGTGTATTGATACACCCTAGATACATGTTAGATGCTAGGAAATGAGTTAAGTTCAAGATGCATAGTTTTTGTATCTAGATGAACTTAAACTCAACTTATACCATGGATGAATCATGAGGAAAGCTTGTGTACAAGTCATGTGCATTAAGCCCATAGACCATGGTTCAATATAAGGTTTTAAAACTATTTCAAAATCATTTTGAAAAACTTTGGTGTAGTCTATCTTTAATAGAAGTCACCATTGATAATGTTGATACAAAGTGAGCTCAAAACAATGAAGTTTTTCTCATTTTGGAACTTTGTATCAATTTCACTATTTTGTGGGTAAATTAATTTTCAAATATTTTTCAGCCATTGTATTGGTTATAAGTAGTATACGTATGAATTTTCACGATTTTTCAAGTTACATATAATTACTTATGCATTTTCATTTTTCATTTCTGAATTTTGATATCTGCGTTTTGTAGATATCAGTCAACTGCCGCTTGATGGCAGTCAACTGATGTATAGGGCAGTCGACCGATTACTGTCAGAGTCGACTGATTATTGTCAGAGTCGACTGCCAACACTGATTTTGGGTAAACAAGGATGTTTAGCCCATGTTTCAGCTAGGATAGACTACCCTAACTACTCCTAACCCTAGGATATGCTTTAGAAAGTATTAGAAAGGGTGAAAATTCATTGTATATGGATTAGGAGAGTTGTTTGGGTGTTGTATCAATTTTAAGTTGTGTAAAAGTTCAAGTTTAAGCTTTTAACCTTAATTTTGATGGCTTAGTGTTCCTATAGGCTTAGGGACTCTCCAAGGACATTGTTGGTGCAATGGTCAAGGGGGAGCAAGCCTTTAGGGGGAGGTATCCATCATGGGATGATGGATGTGTTCTTCCTCATGAGGGGGAGAATTGGGAATGTGAGATGCCCAATTTGAAAATTAGGAGAGTTTGTAGGATTGCTTCTCTTGAGTGATATGGGACTTATCACTAGGAAGAGTGAAGGTATCCTAGGTGTTTTTGGACCAAGGGGGAGATTATAAGATCTCATTGGGATATGAGACATTGACCTCCTTGGGGAGAACGTTTTTGATGTATGTCAAAAAGGGGAAGAAAGTGAAACTACCAATTTGGGACAATTGGTAAGGAGATTTGAGTTAGGTGGCCTAACTCAAAAGTGTTTGGTTTTTGTCAAACATCAAAAAGGAGGAAATTATTAGTGCAATCGGCCCAGGTCATGATTGACCAGACTCGAGTTGGACTCGAGTAATATTTTGATGTTTGACAATGTTTTTGTGAGATTGTTGGTGCAATCGACCCGGATCATGATTGACCGGACTCGAGTTTGACTCAAGGGGTATTTTGATGTTTCACGATGGTTTGACCATTGTTTGACTATATGGTTGACATGGGGTTTACCATATGATGGAAAGTCCAAGTCATGGGTACTTGGCATGGAAAGTCCAAGCATGGCTCTTGGCAAGGGAAAGTCTAAGTCTTGAGTACTTGGCATGAAAAGTACAACATGGGTTGGCAAGGGAAAGTCCAAGCTTGAGTCTTGGCATTTGGAAAGTCCAACATTGGGTTGGCATGGAAAGTCCAAGGGTGTAGTCTTGGCCACATAAGTCTAAGGGTGTAGTCTTGGTGGTGAAAGTCCAAGTCATGGGTACTTGGCATTTGGGAAGTCCAAGGGTTGATATTGGTGGCACAAAGTCCAAGGGTGGAGTCTTGGCAGAATAAGTCCAATGGTTGGCGGCATAAAGTCCAAGCGTGGTCTTGGCAGCGTAAGTCCAATGTGCCTTGGTGGTGTAGATACCGTTAGCATGACAATAGCCGATGGAAGCACATGAGGGCTAGCGTGTGGATGAACAAGTCATGGATGACTTGGACGGATCCGATAGGCGTGAGACTGAGGGAGGTGGCTAGAAGGCTTAGGTCTAGGCTAAGGGCGGTCTAACAAGTATGAGGGCATCATACTTGGTGTTAAACCTCATGGTTGACGTTTGTTAGTCGACTGGGGTTATAGACCAGTCGACTGGGGTTATAGACCAGTCGACTGGTCAAGTGTTTTGACACTTGGCAGCCGGGTCGACACTCAACAGTCGATTGGGATTTTGACCAGTCGATTGTCATGAGTCAACTAGGGTTTGACTGCGGAAAAATGACCTAGAAATCGACTGCCAGCATTGGGCAGTCGACTGATGGCCTGAGCAGTCGACTTCCATGGATGACATTTGACTGCTGGTTGAGTTTACGAGCACAAAATGCTCGATAGTTGACTGGGCAGTCGACTATGACGTTGGCAGTTGACTGATGATGTTGGCAGTCAATTGCCAACTGATCCGTTGGAGTTTTTCCAGTATGGATCAAGTCATTGTCTCACGACGATACTGTTGGCAGTCGATGGTCAGGCGCAAAATCAGCCCAATACAGGTTAAAAGGAGCAGCTCGTGGGATATTTCGGTACTGGTTCTTTGGGAGCTTTCTTGAGGTGATTTGAAGGCAAAGTGCAGGTGCATTTTAGGGTCCTTCAAGCTCATTCAAGCAACCAATAAGCAAGCGCTCAAAACCCTAGTTTGTAAAGTGTTCTTTAAATTTCACTTTGTATTTGCTTGTATTTATTTTTGTATTACTGTTGTAATCACTGTACAAGATTTCTCCACCTCCGACATGTTGTCGAGAAGGAGTGATTGAGTAGTGGTGTGTGTTTGCATCGCTAGGGCTCATTCGAGCTCAATCCATGAAGTAGGAACCTTGAGGTTCCAAACCATGTTATATCCTCGTGTTGTGATTGTGTTTGTATATTTTGTATTGAATTATTTCTATTTCCGCTGCATATAACAAGTTTTGTAGCAAGCACGATCGAGATCCATCGACAAGCAACAATGCTATTCACCCCCCCCTCTAGCGGGTGCATAGGTCCTAACAGAAAACTCAAAATTTTAGGTAAAGACACAATTGAGGTATCCCCTAAAATTATTATTCATAAAGTCTTACTAGTTAAAAGCATGAAATTCAATTTACATAGTGTTAGCCAACTTTGTGATATCGGCTATAGTGTTGAGTTCAATTCCTCAAAATGTGTAATTAGACACAAAAGCTTGAATGGTTGCATGTTAGTTGGATATAGAAAATTGAATATTTATTATGCTGATTTATCCTTTGCTTCTAACATTTCTACTAAGTATCTTATGGCAAAAGAAGAGGAAGGGTGGCTATGGCATAGAAGGCTAGGGCAAATCAATATGAAGAATATAGCCAAGGTAGCAAAATTGGAGTTGGTGAAGGGGCTATCAAAGATCAAGTACATTAAGGATAAATTGTGTGATGCATGCCAAGAAGGAAAGCAATCAAAATCATCACACAAAGATAAAATCCTAACAAGTACCTCATTACCTTTAGATCTTTTACATTTGGACTTGTTTGATTGCCATAGTATTCCTTCTTTAAATGGTAACAAATATTGTTTAGTTATAGTTGATGATTTTTCTAGGTATACATGGGTTTACTTTATGAAACATAAGGATGATACCTTAGAAATAATCATAGAATTTAGCAAAAGGGTTGAAAATGAAAGAAATCTCAAAATCAACCAGATCCATAGTGATCATGGTGGAGAATTTGAGAATTCTAATTTCTCAAAATTTTGCTTAGAACAAGGGTATAAGAATGAGTTCTCTTGTCCTATAACACCCCAACAAAATGGGGTGGAAGAAAGAAGAAATCATGCCCTACAAGAAGCGGCTAGGACAATACTTAATGTATATTCCTTACCTAGCTACTTGTGGGCGGAAATCGTTAACACCATTTGCTATATCCAAAATCGAGTCTTAATTCATAGGTTTTTAGGTAAAATACCATTTGAATTATGGAATGGGAAAATTCCTACAATTCACTATTTCAAGGTCTTTGGTTGTAAAGTCTATATTTTAAATACCAAAGACAATTTAGGTAAATTTGAGTCTAAAGCGGATGAGGGAATCCTAGTTGGCTACTCATCCACTAGTAGAGGCTATAGGGTCTACAATAAGAGTACTCAAAAGATTGAGGAATCCTCTAATGTTGAATTTGATGAGTCCTCTAGCACTTACCCTAGGAAATCCTCCATTGATAAAGATATAAATGATAAAAAAAAAGACATTACCCAAAAACTTCAAAACATGACCTTGGGGGGTAATGATCAAGGGGGAGGATTTGGAAGCAATGATCAAGGGGGAGGAAGAGGATATTCCAATGATGAGAGGAGGAAGGAAGACAACCATGATCTAAATCAATTTGAATCACCTCCTAGGACCCTAAGGATTCATCAAAATCACCCACTTGATCAAGTAGTGGAAGAACTATCCCAAGGAGTTAGAACTAGGTCGTTTCATAGAGCTCCTACTAGTTAAGTAGCTCTTATCTCACAAATTGAGCCTAAATCAATCAATGATGCATTACTTGATCCGGATTGGATTTTGGCAATGCAAGAAGAATTGGCTAAATTTGAGAGAAGTCAAGTATGGGAGCTAGTCCCTAGACCCAATGATAGCACCATAGTTCCCACAAGATGGGTCTTTAGGAATAAGTTGGATGATCAAGGAAACATAACTAGAAACAAAGCTAGGTTGGTTGCAAGGGGTTTCAATTAAGTTGAAGGACTTGATTATGATGAAACTTATGCCCCGATTGCTAGGTTAGAGTCAATTAACTAGAATCCTTTTAGGATATGTCGCTCGCATGGATTTTAAGATTCACCAAATGGATGTGAAATCGGCATTCTTAAATGGGTTTATTAAGGAAGAGGTATATGTAGAACAACCTCTTGTGTTTGAGAGTGTTGATTACCCAAACCACGTATATAAGCTAAGAAAAGCTTTATATGGGTTAAAACAAGCTCTCTGGGCTTGGTATGAAAGATTGTCATCTTTCTTAATTTCTAAGGATTTTAGAATGGACCTAGTAGATCAAACTATTTTCATTACGTCAAAGTCAAAGGATATCTTTGTTGCCTAAGTGTATGTTGATGACATCATTTTTGGGTCAACAAATGATGAACTCCTTCAAGACTTTATTAAAAATATGAAAAATGAGTTTGAAATGAGTCTAGATGGGGAGTTAAATTTCTTTTTAGGTCTACAAGTTAAACAAACCAATGAGGGAATTCACATATACCAAACCAAATATGACAAAGAAATTTGGTTTGGAAAATGCTAAGATAGTAAACACTGTAGGGGATCGGTATGGCCGGCTAGAGGGGGGTGAATAGCCCTTTTCGTTTGGATGCCGATATTTGCTCGTCTACAAAACTGATTAGCGCAAGCGAAAGACTAATAAAGACAAGCAAATAGAAATACAAGAAAACAATCGCTAACAAAGAATGTAACGTGGTTCACGGCTACGCCGCTAATCCACGATCCCGATTCGTCCGAGGTGAATCACTCCTCCAAAGCCAATCACTATTGGTCTCTCCTTTGCACCAAGCTAGGTGGAGGTAACCTTTACAATCAAGATCACTCTTCTTACAAATAGAATGGAGTAAAAACAAGTAAGAAGAGTTTAGAGCTTGTGGGGCACTAGGAAGATCACTTGGAGCATAAGCATTAGCCTCTCAAAGGCTTACACCCTCTCTTTGATTTCTTCGGCCTCGAACACGTTAGAAGAGTTTAGTCCAACGGAACTCTTGGCGATCGATGGACCTCATCGATCACGCTTCCGTAGTCATCGCGCCACGGCTACGAACGCTCGCGGCTAAAACCTATTGACTACCGGCCGATCGTTTTCAGCGAATGATCGATGGTCTTGGCAATGATCGACGCACGATGGGCAAATGCGATCGCTGGCACAATCCGGCCAACCGATACCAATCGAACTCACTCGACTCGGAAACGATCGCTATGACATGGCAATGATCGGGTGTCGGAAAACCCATCCGACACTTGGCCAAATGGCCAAGTTTCACCTAAGAGCTACCCTTCCCGGGTTACAATCACTCACTCATCTCTGAGTCCCTCGCCCGAAGTTCTCTTCGTTTCGCCACGCCCCTCGGCGATCAGCACGCGGCTCTGCAATGCTCCTTCGCGTCTCTTGCCTCGAAGTCTACTTCCTCCGGCTTCACTCCAAGCTTCTCGTCTGACGGTCCCTCGGATGCTCCAAGCGCACGGCTTCTGCAAAGCTATCCTTCACCGACTCAAGGCACGAGTCATGAGATGTGAAACTCGCCACGGCTCCATGTGCGAATTACTAAGTCCTGCACGACTTCAACGCACATATCACATCAACATATCAAACTAACTTAAACCCTTTGCCACACTATCAAAACCATATTACGGCAAGAGATTGCCCTAACAATCTCCCCCTTTTTGATGTGTGGCAATCCGTTTAAGTTAGGTAAAAACATTTGATATAAATTCTAAGGTAAGAAAGCATGTAAAGATAAACATGATATAGCAACATGCAACTCCCCCTTAATCCATGAAACTCTCTATGCAAATTTTCTCCCCCTATCATATATTTCTCCCCCTAAAATAATTAACTTAAACGTAACTATTTCTCCCCCTTTGACACCATCAAAAAGATTAACACTAAGTTATAAGCTCATGGCATCAAGTATAAAGAGAAACATACACTAAAATCAGTCAAAACCTGATAAAATCAGGTTACTGTACTTGTTCACAGTCCATCAGTCGACTGCTATCAGTATGGCAGTCGACTGGCACAAAAGAATCCGAATTTCTGATTTTCTGGATGAATTTCAGAAATGCACTATTAATTCCAGAAAATTCGAAAAATCATGAAATTTGGGGAACATATTTCTTTTAAGTATATCTATCAGTGAAAAATAGGTTTTCATGAAAAATCATTATATTTCCACGTATTTGCCAAAAATCCAAAAGCTTTAAAAACTACTAGGTTTTTGATCATAAGAGTATCCATTTTAACACCTAGTTTTGCATCCAATTGTTTCAAAACATGAATACATAGATTTTAAAGTAAGAAATTGTTTTGAAAATATATGAAATATCCAACCATGATCTTTGGTCAATATGTATATGAATTAAACATAAGCCTTCCCCATGATTGGTCTATTATTGCTATTTTGATACTTTAAATGACCATCTAAATGCCATAGGCATTAGTGGACATTTGTATCATCCTAATATCTCACCCATGCTAAGTTTGCAATCAAGTTAGCCTATAGTGAGTGTGAGATGCATCCTAGGGGGTATTTTTATATACTTAACCAATATATTCATGCAATTCTATCATGGTTAAGTATCAACCTAACAACCTACATGATCATAATGACATATATGATTTAATTTCACATTATGATCATGAAATGCATGTTTTCATCAATTTATAACCATGCATTAGGTATTATGTGATGATAATAAACAAATTATCACCTAAAGCATGATTTAAACCTATTTCTCATGATGATGTGCCCAATATCATAAATCATGATTACACATATACATAGCAATTACATTAATCAACATGATTTAAGCATTATTACCTATTTATGGGCACATTATCATCACCCAACACTATCTAAAAAATGTTGTCCCATCATCCTAAGTCAACCAAAATATGATATAGGTCAAGTTCATATGGTTGACTACCCTAGGGTTATCCTAACCCTTAAGGATGGATTTTGGAACCCAAAATAAGTTCTTTCCTATTGGGTTCACTAAGTATTCCTTGGGGATCCATTTTCTAGATATTACCTTCTTCTTATCTTGTCCCCTAGCTATAAGGCATTTGCAGGCCTTTTCATTTTTCTTTTCCTTGTAGCCTAGGCCCTTTTTGTTGAAACTAGCTCTTTGGCTCTCTAAGATCATGTTCAATGTGTTGGAGCCAATTGTGAATTTTTCTAGGGCTTTTGTTAAATAATCTACTTTTTCCCTTAAGGCCCTATTTTCATTTATACATGCATCACTAACATCTAATGGCACATAAAGGTCATGTGAGCATGCATCATTTAAGCTAGAAGAAATATTATCATTTAAGCATGCATTTTCTAGCTTATTTTCCAATGCCTTAATTTGATTAAGCATGCTTTTATTTTTCTTTTTCATTACAAATAAGTCCTTAGTTAAACTAGAGATTATGGAAACTATTTTCTTAGGAGAAGCTTTCGTTACCATAGTTTCCATGTCCTCTTCTTCTTCGGATGATGAGGATGTAGAAGCTCCCCCTTCATTTGAGCTCTCCCCACTTGAGCTTGATCCTTCATTTTCGGATGAAGAGGAATCCAAGTCATCAAAGGCCATCAAGGCCAAATTGGTGACAAAGGCATTCTCCTCATCCGATGATGATGAGGAGGATGAGGATGGGTCATCCCAAGTCCTTGCCTTTAGAGCTTTGGTCTTCCCCTTTTCTTTTGTCTTCTTCTCCTCTTCCTTCTTTTTCTTGCTCCCCTTTTTCTTCTTCTTTTCTTCTTTCTTTTTCCTCTCTTCCTTGCTCTTGTTTAGGAGAGGACAATTGTCCCTTATGTGCCCCTCTCCTTGGCAATTGTAGCATATGACCTTCCCCCTTCGTCTTCTATTCCTATCATGAGATTTATCAAATCTAAAATTCTTAAATGCACGTCTTACCCTCCTTACCATATAGGCTTCTTCGGTGCTATCCATGGAGGAGGAGGAAGATGCTTCGTCATCGGAGGAGGAGGGGATTTCCATCTTCTTCTTCCCCTTATTTGCCAACAATGCTACTCCCCTTGAAGATTGTATTTTTGGCTCTTCTTGTATTCCTTCAAGCCTAGATTCATGTAATTCCATAGTGGAGAAAAATTCATCTAGAGTACTTACCTCTAGATTCTTGGAAATGTAAAATGAGTCCACCATTGAACTCCACTTGGATGATCGAGGGAAAGCATCTATGGCCTTCATTATCATATCGCGATTGGAGAGCCTTTCTCCTACACTTGTTAGTCCATTTAATATTTCTTTAAATCTAGAATGTAAAGAAGTTACCTTTTCTCCCTTTTCTAATTTAATGTTGGATAGTTGGGAGCGGAGAAGATCTCTCCTTGCTAGCTTTGCCTCGGATGTGCCTTCATGAAGCTCAATTAGCTTCTCCCACATCTCCTTGGCGCTTAGGCATTCTCCTATTCGGTTGATTTCTTGTTGGGGGAGCACATTGAAGAGATGATGCTTGGCTTTTGAATTTGCAAGGTGCTCTTCCCTTTTCCTTTTGGTCCACCTAGATTTCTCTATTGGCTTCCCCTCTTCATCCCTAGGCAAAATGAAACCGGATTCCATTGTAATCATAATGTCAAAATCCGTTTCGAAAAATACCTCCATTCGCTTCTTCCACCAAGCGAATTCTCCTTCAAACTTCGGAGGATGGATGTTGGAGCCGGCCATTTTGAAAGTTGTTTGTTGTGGCGGTTAGTCCTCGACAAGCTTTCCTCGGCTCTGATACCACTTGTAGGGGATCGGTATGGCCGGCTAGAGGGGGGTGAATAGCCCTTTTCGTTTGGATGCCGGTATTTGCTCGTCTACAAAACTGATTAGCGCAAGCGGAATACTAATAAAGACAAGCAAATAGAAATACAAGAAAACAATCGCTAACAAAGAATGTAACGTGGTTCACGGCTACGCCGCTAATCCACGATCCCGATTCGTCCGAGGTGAATCACTCCTCCAAAGCCAATCACTATTGGTCTCTCCTTTGCACCAAGCTAGGTGGAGGTAACCTTTACAATCAAGATCACTCTTCTTACAAATAGAATGGAGTAAAAACAAGTAAGAAGAGTTTAGAGCTTGTGGGGCACTAGGAAGATCACTTGGAGCATAAGCATTAGCCTCTCAAAGGCTTACACCCTCTCTTTTTATAGAGAGGGCTGATTTCTTCCCATTGGCCGCCACCAGTCGATTGCCGCCCTTGGCAGTCGACTGCCGTCACTACAACGGCCTCCGAACACGTCGAATCCCGACCGTTGTAGTCCAACGGAACTCTTGGCGATCGGCGATGGACCTCACGATCGATCGTAGTCGATCGCTTGCCGCTCATCGGCGCTTAAAACTTACGACTGGCCGAAAACCCTATTGACGATCATTGTTGTCTTGGATCGTGATGACGCGATCGCGATGGCGGGCGATCACGCCACAATCCTCAATCGTATACGGTCGAACTCACTCGACTCGGAAGCGATCATTGCCATGACATGGCGGCGATCGTGGTGTCGGGAAAACCCATCCGACACTTGGCCAAATGGCCAAGTTTCACCTAAGAGCTACCCTTCCCCGGGTTACAATCGCTCACTCTCATCTCTCGGAGTCCCTCGCCTTCGAAGTTCTCTTCGTTCTCGGCCACGTCCCTCGGCAGCATCAGGTGCACGACTCTGCAATGCTCCTTCGCGTCTCTTGCCTCGAAGTCTACTTCCTCCGGCTTCACTCCAAGCTTCTCGTCCGGCGGTCCCTCGGATGCTCCAAGCGCACGGCTTCCGCAAAGCTATCCTTTACCGACTCAAGGCACGAGTCATGAGATGTGAAACTCGCCACGGCTCCATGTGCGAATTACTAAGTCCTGCACGACTTCAACGCACATATCACATCAACATATCAAACTAACTTAAACCCTTTGCCACACTATCAAAACCATATTACGGCAAGAGATTGCCCTAACAAACACCCCTATGACAACCAACACAAAAATAGACAATGATCAAGAAGGAAAATTAGTTGACTCAAAACTCTATAGAAGTATGATTGGTAGCCTACTATACCTAACCACTAGTAGACCCAATATCTTGTTTACGGTAGGTATGTGTGTTAGATACCAATCATGTGCAAAAGAGTCTCACTTAGTGGTCGTTAAAAGATTTTTAAGATATATTAAAGGCACATTAAGTGTAGGACTTTAGTACCCTAGGACTAGATCTTTTGACTTGGTTGGGTACACCGATTCCGATTATGCGGGTTGCAAATTGGATTGGAAGAGTACTAGTGGTGGATGTCAATTTCTTGGATCCTCCCTAGTTAGTTGGAGTAGTAGAAAGAAACCTTGTGTTGCTTTATCCACAATCGAGGCAGAATATGTGGTCATGGGTGGTTGTGTAGCTCAATTGCTTTGGATGAGACATACTCTAGAAGATTATGAGCTACAATATTCCAACATCAAAATTTATTATGATAATGTGAGTACCATTAATTTGACTAAAAATTTGGTACATCACTCTAGGACCAAGCACAATGAAGTGAAACATCACTTCATTAGAGATCATGTGTCAAAGGGGGACATTGAACTTAACTACATAGAATCTAAGTTCAACCTTGCTGACATTTTCACCAAGGCCCTTTCCGAAGTGGATTTTTTATCACTTAGGAGAGAACTTGGAATGTGCTTTGTAGAGTAGAGGTTTAGGTTTGCATGATCCTATAGAAAATCTAGGACTATACCTCTAAGCATCTCACAAAATACCTAAAAATCCATGATTTTTGTATTGAGCCATTTAGACATAATGTGAGATGTTAGGAAGATGCATTTGGTTCATCATGCTTGTTATGATGCATTACTATGAACCAATATGACATCTAGAGACATTAATCCTTAATTGGATCAATCATTGAGAAGGCTTGTGTACAATTGATGTGCACATAGCTCAAAGAACATGATTAGAAATGTCAAACAAAATAACCTTTAAACTATGTTTTTCATATTTTGAAAAATAATTTTCACTTGATCAGCAAAAGTGGTACAAAGTTGTGAAAAACTTTAAAGCTTTTGCTAGATTTCAAATTTGTATCAATTTCAAAATCTAAAAAAGATATATTTTTTTAATTTATTTTTCCTTGATAGGAAATGAATTCACAAATGTGTCCACAAAATTTCGTGAATTTTTTATTTTTTTTAATTAATTACATATTTCACAACTTAAGCTGAAAACTCTATCAGACTGATAGCAGTCGACTGGTGCTTTTCACCAGTCGATTGGTAAGCTTGTCTCAAACCAGGCTCATCCTAGTCCACTGGGCAGTCCTTAGAACCTCTCGTAGCTGGCTGCCCAGTTCGACTAGTCTCCATCAGTCAACTGGCGATATTCGACAGTCAACTGTCGTTGTTGGCTACACCCATAGAACCGCCCATAGTCAACTGACCAGTTCTACTAGTCGCCAGCAGTCGACTGGCGTATCAGGATAGTCGACTTCTATCGCAGATATTAGGGCCATCTGACCTGATTCGACTCACAAAAACCTGAGCCCTTTCTCTTTTTCTCCTCCGTCGTTTTCCTCCGCCGACACCTTCTCGCCTTTTCTTCTCCCTTTCCGACGCTCCCACCACATGTTCTCACGCCGTTTGAGTCTTCATTGGCTTGTGATCCCTCTCTTCCTAAAGGTTCTGAGCTCTTGTCTCTGTCATCGCCTATCCTTCGGCTAGGGTTTCATTGGTCCTTGTCTTTCGGCATCATTTTGGTCCTTCCTTCTACCATCTTCATCCATGCCACCTAGGTAAACTCTAAACCCTAATCTTGGATAAGTTGTTTATTCAACTATGCTTACACTAACCATTGTTTGATTTTGTGCATTCATTCATTGTCATGCACTCTTTTTTCATCATGCATGTTTAGAATTAAGCATTTTGCATAGAAGCATTGCCTTCCACCTTCCGATGAGTGCCTGTCTACCCCATCCCATCCATTGATGCTCGTTTTCCTACCCTGGGTCATGAGTTGGCATTTAACTCCAATAAATTCCAACTTATTCCTCCTAGGTCCCTTAATGATAAGTTTTTTCAAATTCACTGCTTCGATATCGTTTAAATTATTTAGTTCTATAAGTTAGAGTCTTTAGTATTCTATGAACACCCAATAAATTCTACTTTGCTTTCTAAATTCTTTAATAACTTATGCTCGGTTGGAGATGGGCTAAGGTATCGAACTCGCATTGCTCAACGTGATCTGGACTTCACTCCCCAGATCTGGGCAGACTTCCTCGGATGTTGCCCATCCGAGAGTGAGTTTGTGTTTTATCCATCTCTTATTGAGCCTTTCCGTCCCCTTTTGAGGTCATCTCCCTTGATTCACTTCATGATCAGTTATACCATATCCCACATCCATTAGGTGTTAATATTTTCCCCTCTAATGATCTTTTCGCTTCTGACAATGTCCTTTACAAGGTCATTGTACATTGCATTCTTCCGATAGTTACTTGTGGGTTGGCCTTAGTTCGGCACCCACATTTCTTCCTTATGCATGCATTTCGTCAAGCTCTAGATGTAAACATTAGTCTGAACACTTTTCATTACATAATACACTTCATCAAGCCCAATAATGGGAAGGTCCACATACCATTTGGTCATGTGATCAGTGAGTGGCTTGGTTCCTTTGGTATCGACGTAACAAAGGGGGTCATCAAACCCATGACCACCAAATATGATCGCATGAATGCCAAGACATTTTCTTTAGCAGGATTGAAGCCCTCCGCCAACTCCATGATCTGGGAGGATGGGCAATAGCAAGCGGGTGGTGCTCCACCTATCCCAACACCTGAGGATGACGTTGTGCCAGACTCGACCGTCGCAGCACGCCTCGAGGCGTTTGAGGAGACTATGGACACATGCTTCGAGGAGCTTCGTCTGGAGCACCAGGAGTTCTGGACCTTGGTCCTTTCCCAGCTAAGCGTGTTGGACCGATAGTAGCATGAGATACTGGCACTTCTCCGCCCTCCTACATCTGGACATCCGTCTACTGCCGGTGGTTCACCATCGATGGCGATGGATGTTGATGATGCCGACTCTTAGATAGCCATCGTCTTGTATTTTGTTTTTGTATTGCTTGACATCTATAAGGCACTACCTTTAGACTCTTGTTAGTAACATTTTTTTTAATGAAATGAATCCTTTTGTTACATTTCTATACTCTTGTTGATATTCTTATCGATTGGTAATTCGATAATAATAATTATTATTATTATATAAGAGTTGATAACAATTTAATAAGTATTTTTGAAAACATTGATGGGGTCAATCATTTGATTGCACTCATTATTGGTAATATTGATACATTGTTAGCCAAACATATTGACTATTTTTACCACTTTGAATTTGGTTTCAATCCATCAATATAATGGATAAATTTTTGTCCATCTATTTTTCACCCATTTATCGGACATAAGAAATGTGTGTGCCAAGTTTCATGAATTTTCACACTTCGCAAAATTACTTATATATTTCTTAAACTCGGTTGAACATCCCTAATTTCAGAACTATCAGATATTAGTCGACTACTCCTTATGGCAACCAATCAAGTCCTGATCGAGATCTGCCTCTCGATCGAGACTGCCTATCGACTGATGGCCCTATTTAGGGCAGAATACTTTGTATTGTTGCTTTAAAACCTTTATACTTGATGGTCTAACTTTATATTCTAATTACTATAGCATCTTATGATATCTTTTATGAAAAATGGGACTAAATTGGTGCAAGGGTTAAGGGAGAGTTTTTTATGAATATTATCTATTCCCTTAATCTAATATTGTTGGTGCAAAATTTGGATTTATTCTCCTTTATAATTATTTTTGCTTTGCTCAACATATCATTTACACATGCTAACTTATGTCTTGGATTAAGGGAGAGCTCTATGTCTATATTATACCTTAGTTCAAGGCATAACCAATCTTACTCATTTATGAACTTATTGTCTTTATCCTTTTCTCTTTTTGATGTGTGTCAAAGGGGGAGAAAAGGGAATTTAAGTTAGAATTGCATATTAGCATATTTATTGCTTATTGCATATTTGATATATGATGCTTTTATATTTCAAGACCTAACTTAAATCATTGCCAAACATCAAAAAAAGGGAGATTGTTAGTGCAACAATGCCCCGAGCATTTATGTATTTTGATGTTTGGATAATCATTTATAATTAGGCTATATTTGTGATCTAACCGTGAATGTATTAAATGACAGGAAAATCCAAGTATGAAGTCTTGGTAAAGAGAAGTCCAAGTGTGAATCTTGGCAAGGAAAGTCCAAGGGAAGATCTTGGCAGCATAAGCCCAAGCATGTAGTCTTGGCGGCGTAAAGTCCAAGCGAACCTTAGAAAAGGAAGTCCAAAGGCAAGGTCTTGGCAGCATAAGTCCAAGCATGTAGTCTTGGCGGCATAAAGTCCAAGCAAACTTTAGCAAAGAAGAAGCCCAAAGCATAACGAAATCAAAGGAAGCTTTTGAAGGCAAGTGCAAGAATGGAGTCGTGGACTCGGAGGAATCCTGGAGGCGCAAGGCTAATGAAGAAGCTAGAAGGTTAAGTCTAGGCTTAGTGTATGGTTTCAAGTATGAATTAGGCATACATGAGGTGTTCCAGTCGACTGGCATATTGTGCCAGTCGAATTGGTCTTGAGTGTTCAGCACTCGAGGATTCGAAAGACATTGTCAATCGACTGGGGTTATGTCAAGTTGACTTGTGGTAGTGGACTATGGACCAAACTGTTGAATGTAAGCTAGCAGTCGAACTGGTGTGTAACACTAGTTGATTGGTTGATATGGTTCGACAAAGGTGCTCGTGTTTGACAGATTGGAACTCAGGTCTAGAATCTGAGTCAAGGTCTGGCAGTCGACTGCCATTATGGGCAGTCGACTACGAAGAGCACAGAAAGGATAATTAGTTGGCTAAGGAGACACCAGTCGACTATTGATTGTGCAAGTTGAGTGGACATGTAGACGTTGAGCTGTGACGATTGCAATCAGGCTTCGTCAGAAGCCATTGGATTTGGTGAACAGTAGTAGCAATTGACTGATGTTATGCACCAGTCGATTGCTATCGGATCTCAACGGGCAAAAATAGCCTTTCTCTATAAATGGAAGCTTGGAGGAGGTTAATGCTTTCATTCTAAATGATCATACTGAGCTCCCTAAGTCCTTCCCTTGAGCTTCTAAGTGTTCTAACCTCTTCTTCCTAAGCTCAAATCCATTACCTTGTAAGAAGAAGAGGAGTGATTGTAAGAAGGCTTCTCCACCTTGGTGTATTGCATCAAAAGGAGGTTTTAGTGGAAGATTGCTAGGCGTGATCCACCTTACGGATTGCCGTGGAGTAGGAGCATCATCTCCGAACCACGTTAAAGAGTTTCGTTAGCATTGTGTTCTTTGTTTTCTATTTCAATTGTAATTTTCTATTGCTTTCGCTAACGATTTCTTGTAGAAAATGAAGAATTTCTATTCACCCCCCTTTAGCCAATCCTCAACGGTCCTACAGTCTTGTCACAGACGTGTTGCCCCCCTTTAGTGGTTTATATAAATTTTACAAAATTTAAATTTTTATTATCTAAATGTTTAATTTATGATATGGTTTTTTGTCTTTGATTAGGTGATCAACACGTACGCAAACAATTACTGCTACGCTCATAATATAATCCTCGCCTACAAATTTCCTCTCTACGACTTTGAATAATATCTAGTAACATGACATTATGAGGATCTATCATATCTTGTAACTTATTGTGTCTTTCAGAATTGACATCCATGGTTCATGTGTTCATTAACTTATCTTCGAGTTGTATTCCTCACTATCTTTCTCATTGATCGCTTAGAGTCGATATTTGTCGAGCAATCCAACCTGATATTATGCAACCAGTCTATTGCCTAAATAAGTCACATGCTTTAGTCGTCGACTCTGTGACTTCTTCTGAGTCACTGCTAATGATTCATCCATGTACATTTTAGCATCCATGTCACTTGTAAAATATTAACTAAAGTGATTAATGAGCAAGATAGTGCCGAAAAAAAACCGAAGATAAGTTAATGAACACATGAACCTTGGATGTCAATTCCGGATGACACAATAAGTTAGAACACATGGAAGATAAGTCTAGATGCCATTGTGATGATGGTAGTTAATGTTTGAAAATTTATATCTAAATGTTACTTGACTTGTTACACTCGATATCCTTGTATTATATGTTTAATATGATATTTGAATTATTATATATTGTTAGATGTGCTTGATGTGAAATTTTTTAAAATAGGTAAAAATAGTAGGTTGTATATTGGGGTGTACTATTTTCATGTTTTTTTAGATTTAGCGGCAAAAAAATTTAATCGTTGATATTTTCCAACAAAAACATTTTTTTAACAAATATGCAGTACTAGTCGACTGGAAACAACACCCAGTCGACTACTTGAAATTTTTGACAAACGTTTACAAAATTGCATATCAGTCGACTGACAGATAACATCTGTCGACTAACAAACTGATCTCTGCAACAAAAGTTATTTTCGTCGCAAAAAACTGTGACAAAAAAATATATTCATCATAAAATAATCATCACCAGTCGACTGGTGTTACTATAGCACATTACAGAATGTTTGTTAGATGACTGAACAGTCAACTAAGGCATTCAGTCGACTGATAGATAGATCCAGTTGACTAATAGTCTGAATGTGGATTTTGCGATGAAAATAAAAATTCGCTGCAAATCTGTGATGATTTTCATATTTGTCAAAAAATTTTGCAATAATTTTTTGAATTCGTTGCAAAATTTCAGATTTTTTAAAATTATTTAGGAAGAAAAAGAGGAAATATTTGCGACGAATTTATATTTTGTCGCCAAATGTCAAAACTCTGTGACATTCTATTTTCGTTGCAAATTGTGTAACGAATCTTAAATTTGTTGCAAATATTCTGACAAATTTTGCAACGAAATATTTTCGTCAGACATTTTAAAGTATTTGGCAGGAAAATGTGGTCACGGTTGTTCCGACGAGATTATGAAATTTAGCGATGAATTTCACATTCGTCGTAAATTTTGTAACAAATTTATCTTTCATCACTAAATTTTCGATGAAACAATAAATCCATCGTAGAATTTTGCAACAAAATATGAATTCGTCGTAGAATTTACAACAATTTAATAATTCATCACAGAATTGGCGACGAATATAATATTTATCACAGATTTGCAACGAGTTTTTCTACAAATTGTAAATCATCACAAAAATTACCCTAAGTTAGATGCCCAACCTCTTTTTCCCCTTCTCACACTGCGATCACTCTCTCGTGGTATGTATCCTCTTTCACCGCCAGAGCCAACGCTGGATCTGCATAGATCCGACGTCACCGTGGCAACTATCGCGAGGGTCACATGGCAGGTGTCGCATGCATCACACGACAAGAGCATCGCCCTTGCCTCCGACCACATCATGCTCGCGATTGCTTCCACGAGCACAAGGATGCTCGCGACAGGGGTAACCCCTACCAAGTGACGCACGCAGTAGGGCCGACCCCGATCGCGTGACCCGCACGCCAATGGCGACCCCTGCCACATGAGCATTGTGCAACAGGGGTGACACTCCTCTCGCGTGCATCGATCGTGCGTTCTTCCAAGCCATCATCACTACTGATCCCTCTTCTGTGTCATTGCACGACATGGTCGATCGGTGGTCCTGCCGCGTCGATGCCCCTTCTAGGTGGGTGACACAGCAAGGGCATCGTCCCAAGGTTCATGCTTGGGTGGATCATCGCCCCTGGCTCCCACACAAGCGTCATGTCATGCACATCTCATGAGTTTCAATTCGCTTGCACGGTCACGGTCGTTGATTGCACAAACTCGTGACCCCTACAATGCGTGTTAACCTTGGGTAGCGTGTTCGCCTTTGGCGATCGAGCTGCACGGGTCGGGTGTCTAATTAATGTGATTTGTTAGATTAATATGTTATTCAAATAAAACCTTTAAAATTTGTAATGTGTAATAAAACACAAATTTAATTTTTTATTTTTCTTAGGATTGTCATACAGGTGTTCGTACTTCAGGTGATCCACATGTGCATAAAGTTTATGTTAGTGCAATCGACCCAGGTCACGATTGACCGGACTCGAGTTTGACTCGAGTGATGTTTTGATGTTTGACATGGAAGTTTGACATCAATGTTTGATATTGATGTATGATAATATTTTGGGGAGATTGTTGGCACAATCGACACGGGTCATGATTGACCAGACTTGAGTTTGACTCGAGGGGGATTTTGATGGTTGACTGGAGTTGACCATGTCAAGGAAAGTTCAAGTCTTGAGTACTTGACATGTAAAGTCCAAGCATGGGTCTTGGCAGGGAAAAGTCCAAGCATGGGTCTTGGCATGGAAAATCCAACAAGGGTTGACAAGGGAAAGTCCAAGCTTGAGTCTTGGCATTTGAGAAGTCCAACATGGGTTGGCAAGGGAAAGTCCAAGCTTGAGTCTTGGCATTTGAGAAGTCCAAGGGGTTTGATATTGACAGCGTAAAATCCAAGCGGGAGTCTTGGCAGCATAAGTCCAATGGTTGGCAGCATAAAGTCCAAGAGGAGTCTTGGCAGCGTAAGTCCAATGTGCCTTGGCGGTGTAGACACCGTTAGCATGACATAGCCGATGGAAGCACCTGAAGGCTAGCGTATGGATGAACAAATCATGGATGACTTAGAGGGATCCGATAGGCGCGAGGTTGACGGAGGTGGCTAGAAGGCTTAGGTCTAGGCTACGGGTGGTCTAGCAAGTATGAGGGCACCATACTTGGGTTAAACCTCATGTTTGAGGTGTGTCAGTCGACTGATGTCATATAGCAGTCGACTGGTGTGAGTCAACTAGGGTTTCACTGCGGGAAGTGTCCTAGCAATCGACTGCCAGAGGTGGGCAGTCGACTGATCAAGGTGATCAGTCGACTGATGCTTGATATTTTGGGCATAGAATGGAGTCTAACTCGACTGCTGGGGTTAGTAGTCAAGTGAAGGCTCGATCAGTCGACTGATGTCCTATGCGTTAGATTGTTCCAATGTGTATTACACTATTGTCTCACAACAATAGTGTCATCAGTCGACTGATGGTCCCGACCAGTCGATTGATCGATGATTTCCAGCACAGGTAGCAGCTTTAAAGGGAGCTCGTGGAGGAGGAAATCATTAGCGTTTCTTGAAGTGGTTTGGGGCGATTTGCTGCTGCAAATCAGGGTCTCCAAGTGCAATTCAAGCAACCACAAAGCAAGCAATCCAAGAGCAATTTTAAAGTGTTGTTTTCTTTACTTGTTGTGTATTTCATTTGTATATTTCTTGTATTTATCTCTTGCTGTTGTAAGATCACTTGTACGAGGTTTCTCCGCCTCCGACTTGTGTCGAGGAGTGTTTATTAGTGGTGTGTGATTGGCATCGCTAGAGCTCTTTAGAGCTCGATCCATGGAGTAGGAATCGTTCGGTTCCGAACCACATTATATGATTGTGTTATTGTGTTCTTGTATTGTTATTGCTTTATTTTCGCTGCACTAATGAAGATTTATAGACAAGCACGCAATGAAATCCATCACGCAATGAATCGACGCTATTCACCCCCACCCCCCTCCAGCGGTCAACATTTCCTCTACAGTTGGTATCAGAGCTGGGAACTCTTCTACGGACTAACCGTCGGGAGCAAAGATGCTAGACGGAAAGATGGAGAGATTGTGTGACGACATCAACGTTCCGCCTTCCTTCGACCGCGAAGATTTCGCATATTGGAAAGGTAGAATGATGCATTTTCTAATGTGTGACTTTGATAATTGGATTAGTGTCTTAGTAGGTTTTGACACTCCAAAAGACAAAGAAGGAAGAAAAATCAAGAAGAAGAATTGGAGCCAAAAACAACTCCGATACTATAACATCAACAATAAGGTAATGGGTATTTTGCTCAATATAATCCCTAATGATATTTTGATCAAGATAGGGGATTGTAAAGACGCCAAGGAGGTATGGAACAAATTGGAAAAATTCCATGAAGAGCCTCACTCAATCCAAGAAGATAAGGAAGTTGAGGAAGAGGGCTCATCCTCATAAGAAAGTGAGGATTCGAAAGTTGAAAGAGAATCAACTTCCGGATCAGAGGAAGAAGAAGAGGAAGAGGTGGAAGAAGCCTCCACCTCAAGCATTGAGGGGAAGGAGAGAATTCCCACACCGGAGCAACAAAAAGAAGCTTCCACATCTGGTCAAGATGAAGAAGCTCCAACTCCGGCATCTACCACCAACCTAGGTAACTCAAACACATCGTTTCAAAATAAAATGCATATAATGTGTTTTGAGTGTAGCGAATCCGGACACTACAAGAGTAAGTGTTCGAAAAGGGTAAGGAAGGCTCCACCCGTGCCAAAGATCAAGGATGTTGGTGTTCCCACCAAGAGGAGCAAGGAGCAAGTGATTTGTTTCAAATGTTGGCTACCGGGGCATTATAGGAGTCAATGCCCTAGGGGGAGCAAAAAGTCCCAAATGGAGCATCACATGTAGGGGGAGCTAAGGCTAACCCTAAGGTATATTTTAATAATTCTCATTCTAATTTAAATGTCAAAAAGCATGCTAGGAATTTTAATTCTCTTGCAATTTATCATGAAAAGCATGCTAGGAGTAACAAATATTTTTGTTTAGGAGCTAAGAATATCCACTTTTCAAATAAGGAGAAATTTGGGACTAATGTCCCTAGAAAGACCTTGTCTAGAGAATCTATCAAGAAAATAGAGGATCACCTAGGCATCAACCCTAAATGGACTAGGCATATGCCTAGGAAAAATAATGTCCAAAGAATAGATGAAAAATCAAAAATTGGACAATTAGAATTAGAAAATAAAGCCTTGAGGTCAAGGCTTGAGAAACTTGAAAAGACCCTAGCAAAGATGCAAAATTCAATTATAGGGTCAAATGGTCAAACCATAGGGTCTAGAAGTCAAAGTCAACACCTAGGGTCTAAGAGACAAAAGTCAACCAAGGGAAAGAAAGGTTTGGGTCACAAACCTAAGCCTAAGGTGGCTTATCATAGTGTTCCATTTGATTATGGAACACAAACTAGGTCTAGGAAGACCAAGGTTACTAGGGAAGTCATCCCTAAGGGTAACCAAGGTGTATGCCTAGTGGCTAGGGTTTCTAAGAAACCTAGGGTGGCCACTACGAAGGTTACAAGAGGAGTTACCCCTAGAGTTAACCATGGCAATGTAGGGGATCGGTACGGCCGGCTAGAGGGGGGTGAATAGCCCTTTTCGTTTGGATGTCGGTATTTGCTCGTCTACAAAACTAATTAGCGCAAGCAGAAGACTAATAAAGACAAACAAATAGAAATATGAGAAAACAATCGCTAACAAAGAATGTAACGTGGTTCACGGCTACACCGCTAATCCACGATCCCGATTCGTCCGAGGTGAATCACTCCTCCAAAGCCAATCACTATTGGTCTCTCCTTTGCACCAAGCTAGGTGGAGGTAACCTTTACAATCAAGATCACTCTTCTTACAAATAGAATGGAGTAAAAACAAGTAAGAAGAGTTTAGAGCTTGTGGGGCACTAGGAAGATCACTTAGAGCATAAGCATTAGCCTCTCAAAGGCTTACACCCTCTCTTTTTATAGAGAGGGCTGATTTCTTCCCGTTGGCCGCCATCACGATCCGCCGCACGCCGATCACTACAACGGCCTCCGAACACGCCGGATCCCGACCGCTAGTCCAACAGAACTCTTGGCAATGATCGATGGACCTCATCGGCCGATCTCTCCGTAGAGTCGATCGCCGCCGGCTATGAACGGTTCTGCGGTCGAACCCTATCGACGATCGTCCGCTTTTCAGAATGACGAGTCTGGCCGATCCGCCCATGTATGGCCGATCACGCTACAATCTAGTCGCCGTATACCGAACTCACTGATTCGAGCGGCCGATCGCCATGACATGGCGACCGGGTGTCGAAACCCATCCGACACTTGGCCAAATGGCAAAGTTTCACCTAAGAGCTACCCTTCCCCGGGTTACAATCGCCACTCATCTCTCTGAGTCCTCGCCACGGTTCTCTTCGCTCGCCACGCCCCTGAAAGATCAGGCGCACGGATCTGCAATGCTCCTTCGCGTCTCTTGCCTCGAAGTCTACTTCCTCCGGCTTCACTCCAAGATTCTCGTCTGGCGGTCCCTCGGATGCTCCAAGCCCACGGCTTTCGCAAAGCTATCCTTCACCGACTCAAGGCACGAGTCATGAGATGTGAAACTCGCCACGGCTCCATGTGCGAATTACTAAGTCATGTACGACTTCAACGCACATATCAAATCAACATATCAAACTAACTTAAACCCTTTGCCACACCATCAAAACCATATTACGGCAAGAGATTGCCCTAAGAATCTCCCCCTTTTTGATGTGTGGCAATCCGTTTAAGTTAGGTAAAAACATTTGATATAAATTCTAAGGTAAGAAAGCATGTAAAGATAAACATGATATAGCAACATGCAACTCCCCCTTAATCCATGAAACTCTCTATGCAAATTTTCTCCCCCTATCATATATTTCTCCCCCTAAAGCAATTAACTTAAACATAATTATTTCTGTTGGATCGATGTGGTTCGCTAGAGGGGGGGTGAATAGCGAAAAACCTTTTCTTTTTCTTTCGTTCGTTAAAACTCTAGAGAAAATAAATTAATTGCAGCGGAAATGTAAATATAAAATAAAAGAGACAATCGACACAAGGGTTTTACTTGGTTCGTAGCCGAAGGCTACTACTCCAAGGCCCTAGTGGTCCTTGACCACGTACGGAGGGCAGAAGCATTAAAGGAACTCCTCCTCGTTTGAGGTAGGAGTTAATCGATACAAAAAAACTTTAAGGTAGAGGGACAATCCCCCTCTCCTCGTATACGATAAAAGCTCCGAAAAGTAGATGAACAACTGATAACAAAATAATACCGACGTACAAAGACAAATAAGAAAAATTAAACCTAGACGTCGGAAGGAAGGACTTCGTTGTCGGAGAATTGTAGCTTATGAGACTTTTTGGAGGCTTAGAATTGTTGATGAAACCCTAGGTTTGGCCCTCCTTTATAGCCTTTGAGCCCCTTTCGAGAGGAACCCTAGCCAATCAAATTTGAGCACATCTTCCTTGAAATTTGGTGATAATCCTGACTGAATCTGATCATTGACCATCACGACCGATGGCCATCATCACCGATCGATGGTAGCATCTCGATTGTCGACCTTCGCAATGATCTTGTTTGGCAGCAATGAGTCCTCCAAGTCGGGCAATGACTGATGCTTGCTACAAGTCAAAGTTAGCACAACAAAAACATAATTTCGATGGTCGTCGACCATCCGATCTCGACCTAGACCATCTATAAGAAGTCTTTGGTCGGATCGACGCTTAAGATCATCCCCGTAAAGAGGATATGACCTTACTTACTCTCGCACACTCGAGCTTACCTCGATGCTTACGTGTTGCTTTTGCTTCCGGCCTTCCACTCGATTCCTTCGGCTCCCTCCGAAATTACTCGAGTGTCACTCGACCACCGCGACTTTCTCCGAGTGTCGCTAGCCTTCAGCTCCAGCTATATCAAACTTCTGGACACTCGATTCAGCTCGTGAGAAAACAAAATAGACTTAACTTTGTGTCTTTGCTATAATCAAAACACAGGTTCGATTTCGGTGCCTCACTGCACCAACAATCTCCCCCTTTTTGATATATGGCAAAAACACACAAAGTTAAGGAAATTAAGTGCATGAAACAGTAAAGACAAGAAGCAAAAGTAGGAGTAGTAAAAATATCTCTCAAGTTCTCCCCTTAGAGGAACCCTCCCCCTTGACCGAGGGTGAGTACTTGAAAAAGACTTTTAGTTCTCCAAACACAAAAGATAATGGCATTACTTAACTTAGGCTTCTTAGAGTCAAAAATAAGTGCAAGTTAAGTAATCAAAAGTTAAGTCAAAAGGTTAATTATTCAAAAGGTTTAACTTTTGATTTCTTAACTTGGGCCTTTAAAGTTTTCAATTCCGAAGAGTTGAAACCTAAACCTTACTCCCCCTTAACTTAGGCGAATCAAAGTTTTGTTAGTTATCAATTTCAAAAATTTGAAATTGAACTTTGGCCTTTTCTTGAACCTTAACTTTGGCCTTTTCTCCCCCTTTTGACATAGATCAAGGAAAAAGTGGGGGGGTTTTAAGAAAACCCTAAGTCCAAGCATAATGATTTTAAAAATAGTATGTGAAAATAATTCATCTAAATGTTCAACTCTAGTTTGACTTGATTGAAATGATATTATCAACAAGTCCTGATTAGAGTTGGTTAATATTAGTTGCATATTTATACTCCGAGGTTCATATTGACGCACTTGATCTACATCTTGGAACCTGGAGTAGGGTCCTAACATCTCACGCCCATCTATGTGGCTAAGTACACAAACACATTAGTCCTATGTGTTGTGAGATGTACTGGCTCCTTAAATCTATAGGTGCATGTTATCTAAGGTATGTCCTATGCTAGTTCCATCAAAATGAAAAATAAGAAATAGTAGTAAGAAAATATAGTTTGTAAGTTCTTATTCTATTACGCACATGCCCAATTTTCGTCTTAATAGACTAAATTCGGCTTCGGGTAGAGGTTTAGTAAATAGGTCTGCTAGGTTAGATTTTGATTCGACGTACTCGAGTTGTATGGCTCCGTTGGCCACATGTTCTCGAATGAAATGGTGTTTGACTTCTATATGTTTGGTCCTAGAGTGACATATTGGATTCTTTGTAAGATTAATTGAACTAATGTTATCTACGTGAAGTTTAGTATTCGTAAAGTCTAACTTAAAGTCGCGGAGGGTGTGCTTCATCCAAAGAAGCTGAGTGACACACTCACCCATCGCGATGTATTCGGCTTCGGTGGTAGACAAGGCAACACAATGTTGCTTCCATCGCACCAACTCACTAGACTCGAGCCGAGAAGTTGACAACAACCACTCGTGCTCTTTCTATCGAGCTTACTACCAGCATAATCCGAATCGGAGTAGCCGATTAGTTCGAACTCCGTAGATCTAGGGTACCAAATAACATTAAGTGTACCCTTTAGATATCTAAGGATACGCTTAACTAGGGTTAGGTGAGACTCTAGCACAGTTTGAAATCGCACATACTATCGCAAATAAGATATCGTGCCTGGCCATTAGCTAAGTACAGGAGACTCCCTATTACACTCCTATAGTATTTTAAGTCAATGGACTTACTTTCTAGTTCTTCTCCTATGTTAACATTAATCGCCATTGGGGTGTTTATTATCTTAGCGTCTTGCATTCCAAATCTTTTAATTAACTCCTTAGTGTATTTTTGTTGATATAGGTATATACCATCCTTAGTTTGTTTAATTTGTAGACCTAAAATGAAACTTAACTCGCCTACCAAGTTCATTTCGAACTCACTTTCCATGAGTGAAACGAACTCGTTTAGTAAGGCTGAGTTAGAGGTTCCAAAAATTATATCGTCTACGTAAATTTGAGCTATGAATATTTCTTTACCTAAGGTTTTTACGAAGAGAGTTGGGTCAACAAAGCCTTGGTTAAACCCTTTTGACTTAAGATGGATTGAAAGTCTCTCGTACCAAGCTCGAGGAGCTTGTTTAAGTCCATAGAGAGCTTTCTTAAGTTTTAGAACATGGTCGGGTTTATCTAGATTTTCGAATCCGGGGGGTTGGCTAACATAAACTTCTTCTTTAATGTATCCATTTAGGAATGCCGACTTAACATCCATTTGAAATACCTTAAATTCTCGATGTGCGGCATAAGCTAGCAACATTCGAATGGATTCGAGTCTAGCTACTGGGGCATAGGTTTCGTCGTAATCTAAGCCTTCGACTTGGCTAAATCCTTTGGCGACTAACCTAGCCTTGTTTCTAACTACTTCACCTTTATCATCAAGCTTGTTTCGAAACACCCACCTTGTTCCAATTATCGTTTTGTCTTTAGGTGATGGTACTAATTCCCACACTTCATTCCTAGTAAATTGAGCTAGCTCTTCTTGCATTGCAATAATCCAATCGGGATCAAGAAAATCTTGTTCAATTGATTTGGGTTCTATCTTTGAAATTAAGGAAATTTGACTAAGGTTCCTATAGGATGCTCTAGTTCAACTCCTAGATTAGGATCTCCTATTACTTGATCGATAGGGTGGTTAGTCCAATCCTAGATTGGGTGGGTTTGTGTCACCTAATGCTTGATCAATGGGGTGACTTGGTTGAACACTAGTTTGGTTGGAGTCATCTATCACTTGATCAATAGAGTGACTAGGTCGACCTAGGTTAGGATTAACACTAGACCGATCTCGGATCGAGTTAGGTCTAGTATGAATCGGCTCGCTAATTGGGGTTGCGAGGGTTTTGTAGGTTTATGTCCTTCATCAAATACTACATTGATAGTCTCCTCGACTGAGGGTGTCGTGGTTATATACTCTATGTTTCTACTTGTAGTCGAGTATCCTAGAAAGATTCCTATGGTGGTTTTGGATGTAAATTTCCTAGGTAATCCTTAGTGTTTAGGATATGTACCTTACACCCAAATACCCTAAAGTACTTGATGTTAGGTATTTTATCGTGATAAATCTCGTACGAGGTCTTAAGGTGCCTCTTTACCATAAGGATCCTATTTTGGACATAGCAAGCCGTGCTAACGCTTCCCAAAATCTATCTGTAGGTCGATTCATTCAACATGGTCCTAGCGGCTTCTTGTAGAGTTCGGTTTTTCCGCTCCACTAGGCCATTTTGTTGAGGGGTCCTAGGGCAAGAGAATTCATGGTGGTATCCGTTTAGGTTACAGAAGTCGGTGAACCTTTGATTTTCGAATTCACCACCATGATCGCTTCTAGGTCTTTTAACCTTAAGGTCTTTTTGATTCTCGATTAATTTGAATAGATTGATTAATTGATCTAGGTATCATTTTTATGTTTGATGAACCTAACCTGTAAACTCGAGTAGTCGCCAATTATGACTAAGCAATATTGACTTCTATTGAGTGACTTGGCTCCATGTGAATCGAATAGATCCATATGTGAGCTCAAGTACACTTGAGGTCTGCTCTGGTTAGTTAACTTGTTTTGTGTCCTAGGTTGTTTTCCTTGTTGACAAGCATTACAGATTTTATTAACCAAATTGTTGAGGTTGGGTAAGCCTCTGACTAAGCCACTCTGACTCATCTTGTGGACGAGTCTTGGGTGCGAGTGACCGAGTCGTCGGTGCCACAACCATGATTCCTCTTGCCGTGTCATAAGACACTTAGCTGAGGAGTTGGTTAAGTTGATCGTATAAATGTTGTTATTTCTAGTTCCTTTAAGAATTGTTTTAGAGGTTTGTTTTAATTACGCATTCATTTTCTAGAAATATAACCTTATAGTTATTATCACACAATTGGCTTACACTAAGTAAGTTATATTCAAAATTCTCTACAAGTAATACATTTTTAATAACAAAATTCGTGTTAAGCTCTATATCACCTGATCAGATGATTTTGAGCTTGCCGTTATTCCCAAAGGCTACCGATCCTTGTCGCTTGAATCAAAGCTTTGTGAATTTGAGTTGATCCCGGTCATGTAATGCTCCAACATCCAACATGATCCTACACACAAGGTGGTTGGATTGGATGTTAGATTTTTGTTAAGAAAATTGGTTGTAAGTTGTTAACCCTAGGTCATCTCACCGGAGTCTATATGATCAAGCATGTTATACTTATGTGTTTATTTTGAGATGACTTCTAATTAAGTTGATTAAGTGGATTTAGGTTCAAGTAATTTTATGTTAGATTTGGATTTAACCCTAGGCTTGTCAAGTTTACCTTTTCAAGATCATGGCTTCCAGGTCGTGGCGAGGCACAGGGGCCTTCTTTTATCGGATCATCGACCACTTCCTTAGACAAAGCCATTTTCAAGAAAATGATGACTTGACTTACCTAAAATTATTTCCTCGTCTAACTAGTTATTTTTGAAAAGAGGCTCCCCGAGGCTCAATCTTTTCGAAGAATTTTAGTTGGTTATGTTTTTGAAAAGAGGCTCCCCGAGGCTCAATCTTTTCGAAAAATTTTAGTTGGTTATGTTTTTGTTCTAAGTGAGTTCACAAGTTTTAAAGTACAAACTTTCTAAGTTTAAAGCATGCAATTTCTAAGTTAAAGCATAAACATTCTAAGTTAAAACATGCAATTTCTAAGTTAAAGCACAAACATGTTTTGTACTGGCTCCCCCTAGACCGTTGAATCGGTTCGGTCTATCCACATAGTGGATTTGGTCCTTGGGAACCCAGTACGGGTTGGATCCTAGAGTTGAAATCAAAAAGTTCTTAGGGACCCATGCTTGGACATGTTTCTTATGTCGACTTACAATCGACATATACGACCTATTTGTCGTGTTTGAGTTAAATCCGAGTCCAGCCTTGTTGTACACGACCCTTTGAGATCCAAGTAGGAGGTCAAGTCCTTTGGATCCCGAAGTGAACCTTTCCAACGTGTTCCTAAGATCTTCGACTTGACTTTTCAAGAGAGAGTTCTCAACTTCGAGCTTTTCAACTCGAGTTGAGTCCTTCTCTTGAACTCGACTAGTCGAAGAGGTTAGGGAGACCTCGTGTTTGAGGAGTTTAACCTCCTCAACAAGGGTCTCGACCTTGGACTCGGACTTAGCTAACTTCCTAGACAAAAACCTAACCGTATTATGTAAAGTATTAAATAAAGTTCGACTCACCTTAAGGGTATCTTTTGAACCGGATGTGTATCCGTGGCTTGACTTGAAGGTAGCTTCGTAGTCCGAGTCATCCTCAGGTTCTGACTCAAGTTCGGTCTCCGTGTCTGACTCAATTGATTTCTCCATGAAGACGTGGTCTTCGTCTTCTTCGGATGACGCTTCTTCCCATGTCGCGTTGAGGGCCTTCTTGTGCTTAGGTGCTTGGTGGTTGAGCTTGGGGCACTCGGACTTTATATGTCCAAACCTGTTACACTCATAACACCTAATATTAGAACTTTTAGGCTTACCTTGGTTGGGTCGAGTTGTGGTTCGCTTTCGTCCCTTGGCTATCCTTCGAGCTAGGTTCATTAGTTCGGCAGTCAATTCTTCTTCGGACTCATCTTCCTCCTCGGGTGGTGGTGGCTTGCTTGCGATTTTCTTCTTCTTTGAACCTACAAACAAGGCTATACCCCTCTCGGGTTCCGAGTTGGACTGCTCATGTAATTCAAAATCCGAAAAGAGTTCATCTAATCTAAGTTTAGAAAGGTCCTTAGAGACCTTATAGGCATCAACCATGGATGCCCATAAGGTAGTCCTCGGAAAAGAGTTTAGGACATACCTAATAAGGTCGCGGTTTTCGACCTTTTGCCCGATTGCGTGTAGGTTGTTGACTATGTCTTGGACACGGGCGTGGAGTTGCGTCGCGGACTCGTGTTCCTGCATTTTTAGTGTGTACAATTTATTGAATAACAAATCACGTTTGCAAACCTTAGCTTGATCCGATCCTTCGTGTAACTCGATTAGCTTTGTCCAAAGATCCTTTGCGCTTATGAAGAGGTCGACGCGATTTAGCTCCTCCTTGGACAAGCCGCATTGGAGTATTTGTGTTGCCTTGGCATCGGCTTCGACTTGTCGTTTTGTTGCAACGGTCCATTGATCATAATCCAAGGAGTCACCCACTTCATTAGTCGGAAGTGTGAAACCCGTTTGGATTATGATCCACATCTCGATTTGGGTTTTGAGAAAGCATTCCATCCGACCTTTCCAATAACGAAAATCATCTCCGTTGTAAAATGGAGGTCGGACGGTGCTAAAACCCTCGAGATGGGCCATTAGAACAAAAAACAAGGAGACTAAAAAGAAGACCTTCGATGTCCCCGAAAGGCTACTAAACGTCGATTTTTGAGGACGAAAACAACTTGTTATGGGGGTAAACCCCCGTAAGAAGTGTAGATCTCTGCGAGGGCTTAGATTTGGTAGGTAGACGGTGTCGTGGGTCAACTTGTACAAAAAGTTATGCCCGTTTGACCGTCGGCTACTCCAAAAGCGAATACTTGCAAAACAAAATCAAACGAAGAGTACCAAGACTTCGTCTTGGATTAGTAGTGCGGGAGAAAAATTTAAACGAACGAAAAACAAATCTGTAAAAAAAATGTTAGATTGGTGGTTTCACCAAATCTAAGCGCCCCCGGCTCTGATACCAATTGTTGGATCGATGCGGTTCGCTAGAGGGGAGGGTGAATAGCGAAAAACCTTTTCTTTTTCTTTCGTTCGTTAAAACTCTAGAGAAAATAAATTAATTGAAGTAGAAATGTAAATATAAAATAAAAGAGACAATCGACACAAGGGTTTTACTTGGTTCGTAGCCGAAGGCTACTACTCCAAGGCCCTAGTTGTCCTTGACCACGTACGGAGGGCAGAAGCACTAAAGGAACTCCTCCTCGTTGGAGGTAGGAGTTAATCGATACAAAAAAACTTTAAGGTAGAGGGACAATCCCCCTCTCCTCGTATACAATAAAAGCTCCGAAAAGTAGATGAACAACTGATAACAAAATAATACCCGAATGCATAAAGACAAATAAGAAAAATTAAACCTAGACGTCGGAAGGAAGGACTTCGTTGTCGGAGAATCAGTAGCTTTATGAGACTTTTTAGAGGCTTAGAATTGTTGATGAAACCCTAGGTTTGGCCCTCCTTTTATAGCCTTTGAGCCCCTTTTCGAGAGGAACCCTAGCCAATCAAATTTGAGCACATCTTCCCTTGAAATTTGGTGATAATCCTTGACTCCTCGAATCTGATCATTGACCATCAGTCGACTGATGGCCATCATCAGTCGACTGATGGCAGCATCAGTCGATTCGACTTCGACCTTGGCGATCATTGTTTGGCGACGATCGAGTCCTCCAAGCGTCGGTGATGCTTGCTGCAAGTCAAAGGTAGCACAACAAAAACATAATTTCGATGGTCATCGACCATCCGATCTCGACCTAGACCATCTATAAGAAGTCTTTGGTCGGATCTATGCTTAAGATCATCCCCGTAAAGAGGATACGACCTTACTTACTCTCGCACACTCGAGCTTACCTCGATGCTTACGTGTTGCTTTTGCTTCCGACCTTCCACTCGATTCCTTCGGCTCCCTCCGAAATTACTCGAGTGTCACTCGACCACCGCGGCTTTCTCCGGGTGTCGCTAGCCTTCAGCTCCAGCTATATCAAACTTCTGCACACTCGATTCAGCTCGTGAGAAAACAAAATAGACTTAACTTTGTGTCTTTGCTATAATCAAAACACAGGTTCGATTTCGGTGCCTCACTGCACCAATAATTTCTCCCCCTTTTACACCATCAAAAAAGATTAACACAAAGTTATAAACTCATGGCATCAAGTATAATGGAGGGAAAATACCAAAAACATGATTAAAATCTGAAATCAGAAAATTGCAGGCTGATTTTCAGGTGAGCAGTCGACTGCTATCAGTATGGCAGTCGACTGACACAATTGATTCCGAAATTCTGATTTTCTGGGCGAATTTCAGAAATGCATTAAAAATTCCATAAAATTCAAAAAATCATGAAATTTGAGGAGCATATTTCTATTAAGTATATCTATCAAGGAAAAATAGTTTTTCATGAAAAATCATTATATTTTATGAGATTTGCCAAAAATCCAAACACTTGAAAAACCACTAGTTTTTGAGCACGTTAGTATCCATTTTAACACCTAGTCTTGCTTTGAATTGTTCCAAAACATGAATACATAGATTTTAGATTAAGGAATTGTTTTGAAAACATATGAAATATCCAACCATGATCTTTGGGCAATATGTCTATGAATTAAACATAAGCCTTCCCCATGATTGGTCTATTATTGCTATGTTGATACTTTAAATGACCATCTAAATGCCATAGGCATTAGTGGACATTTGTATCATCCTAACATCTCACCCATGCTAAGTTTACAATCAAGTTAGCCTATAGTGAGTGTGAGATGCATCCTAGGGGGTATTTGTATATACTTAACCATTGTATTCATGCAGTTCTATCATGGTTAAGTATCATCCTAATACTCTACATGATCACAAAGACATATATGAATTAATTTTACATTATGATCATGAAATACATGTATTCATTAAATAATAGTCATGCATTAGGTATTATATGATGATAATAAACAAATTATCACCTAAAGCATGATTTAAAGGCGAGGGATACCAGGAGCATTGCAAAGCCGTGCGCCTGATGCTGCCGAGGGACGTGGCCGAGAACGAAGAGAACTTCGAAGGCGAGGGACTCCGAGAGATGAGAGTGAGCGATTGTAACCCGGGGAAGGGTAGCTCTTTGGTAAAACTTGGCCATTTGGCCAAGTGTCGGATGGGTTTTCCCGACACCACCGATCGCCATTGTCATGGCAATGATCGCTCCGAGTCGAGTGAGTTCGACCGTATACGATCGACCGGATTGTGGCTGCATCAATCGCCATACGTGGGACGTAGGCGTCAACTTCAAGACCATCAATCGATGCTGCGCAGCCGATCGTCAATAGGGTTTTAGCCATTAAGCTCGTAGCCGCGGCGCGACTTACGGAGGCGTGATGATGAGGTCCATCAGTCGACTGCCAAGAGTTCCATTGGACTACAACGGTCGGGATCCGACGTGTTCGGAGGCCGTTGTAGTGACGGCAGTCGACTGCCAAGGGCGGCCGTCGACAGATGGCGGCCAACGGGAAGAAATCAGCCCTCTCTATAAAAAGAGAGGGTGTAAGCCTTTGAGAGGCTAATGCTTATGCTCTAAGTGATCTTCCTAGTGCCCCACAAGCTCTAAACTCTTCTTACTTGTTTTTACTCCATTCTATTTGTAAGAAGAGTGATCTTGATTGTAAAGGTTACCTCCACCTAGCTTGGTGCAAAGGAGAGACCAATAGTGATTGGCTTTGGAGGAGTGATTCACCTCGGACGAATCGGGATCGTGGATTAGCAGTGTAGCCGTGAACCACGTTACATTCTTTGTTAGCGATTGTTTTCTCATATTTCTATTTGTTTGTCTTTATTAGTCTTCCGCTTGCGCTAATTAGTTTTGTAGACGAGCAAATACCGGCATCCAAACGAAAAGGGCTATTCACCCCCTCTAGGCCCGAGTCTGCAGATTCCCTACAAGTGGTATCAGAGCCAAGGATAGCTTGTCGAGGACTAACCGCCACAACAAGCATCATTCAACATGGCCGGCTCAAACCTCCACCCACCGAAGTTCGACGGCGAATTCTCTTGGTGGAAAAAGAGAATGGAGGTATTCTTCGAGACCGATTTTGATATTATGCTAATAATGGAAAATGGGTTCGAGTTGCCTAGGGATGAAAAGGGTGAACCAATCAAAAAATCACGATGGACTAAGAAGCAAAGAGAGGAGCACCTTGCGAACTCAAAGGCAAAACATCATCTTTTCAATGTGCTCTCCCAACAAGAGATCAACTGGATCGGAGAATGTGCTAGCACCAAAGAGATGTGGGAGAAGCTTATAGAACTCCATGAAGGCACATCCGAGGCCAAGCTAGCAAGGAGAGACCTCCTCCGCTCCCAACTATCCAATATAAAACTAGAAAAGGGAGAAAAGGTAACCTCACTACACTCTAGGTTTAAAGAAATTTTAATTGGGCTAACAAGTGTAGGTGAGAAGCTATCAAACCGGGACATGCTCATGAAGGCTATAGATGCCTTTCCCCGGTCCTCAAAGTGGAGCTCCATGGTGGATTCGTTCTACATCTCCAAGAACTTGGAAGTAAGTACCTTGGAGGAATTTTTCTCAACAATGGAGCTCCACGAAACTAGGCTTGAAGGAATACAAGAGGAGCCTAGAATTCAACCCTCAAGAGGAGTAGCATTGTTGGCAAATAAGGGGAAGAAGAAGATAGAGATCTCCTCCGATGATGATGATGAAGCGTCTTCCTCCTCCATGGATAGCACGGAAGAAGCCTACATGGTAAGGAAGGTAAGACGTGCATTTAAGAATTTTAGATTTGATAAATCTCATGATAGGAATAGAAGACCAAGGGGGAAGGTCATATGCTACAATTGCCAAGGAGAAGGGCACATAAGGGATAATTGTCCCCTCCTAAACAAAAGCAAAGAAGAAAAGAAAAAAAAGGAAGAAAAGAAGAAGAAAAAGGGGAGCAAGAAGAAAAAGGAAGAGGAGAAGAAGACAAAGGAAAAGGGAAAGGTCAAAGCCCTAAAGGCAAGGACTTGGGATGACCCATCCTCATCCTCTTCATCATCATCGGATGAGGAGAATGCCTTTGTCACCAATTTGGCCTTGATGGCCTTTGATGACTTGGATTGCTCTTCCTCCGAAAATGAAGGATCAAGCTCAAGAGGAGAGAGCTCAAGTGAAGGGGGAGCTTCTACATCCTCCTCATCCGAAGAAGAAGAAGAAGATATGGAAACTATGGTAACGAAAGCTTCTCCTAAAAAAATAGTTTTCATAATTTCTAGTTTAACTAAGGACTTATTTGGAATGAAAAAGAAAAATAAAAGCATGCTTAATCAAATTAAGGCTTTGGAATATAAGCTAGAAAATGCATGTTTAAATAATAATGATACCTCTTCTTGCCATGATGATGCATGCTCACATGATTATATGCCTTTGGATGTTAATGATGCATGCATAGAGGAAAATAGGGCATTAAGGGAAAAGGTAGATTATTTAACCAAAGCCCTAGAGAAATTCACAATTGGCTCCAACACCTTAAATATGATCTTAGGGAGCCAAAGAGCTAGTTTCAACAAAAAGGGCCTAGGCTACAAGGAAAAGAAAAATGAAAAGGCCTACAAATGCCTTATAGCTAGGGGACAAGATAAGAAGAGTTTAGAGCTTGTGGGGCACTAGGAAGATCACTTAGAGCATAAGCATTAGCCTCTCAAAGGCTTACACCCTCTCTTTTTATAGAGAGGGCTGATTTCTTCCCGTTGGCCGCCATCAGTCGACTGCCACCCTTGGCAGTCGACTGCCGTCACTACAACGGCCTCCGAACACGTCGGATCCCGACCATTGTAGTCCAACGGAACTCTTGGCAGTCGACTGATGGACCTCATCACGATCACCTCCGTCGTAATGCCGATCGGCTACGAGCGGTTCTGGCTAAAACCCTATTGACGATCACGCCAGCGGTCGATGGCGATAGATCTTCGCGATCGGCGCCCACGTATGGCGATCGTCGCTAATCCAATCGATCATATACCGATCGAACTCACTCGACTCGGAAGCGATCGCCGATGACATAGCGATCGGCGTGATGTCGGGAAAACCCATCCGACACTTGGCCAAATGGCCAAGTTTCACCTAAGAGCTACCCTTCCCCGGGTTACAATCGCTCACTCTCATCTCTCGAAGTCCCTCGCCTTCGAAGTTCTCTTCGTTCTCGGCCACGTCCCTCGGCAGCATCAGGCGCACGACTCTGCAATGCTCCTTCGCGTCTCTTGCCTCGAAGTCTACTTCCTCCGGCTTCACTCCAAGCTTCTCGTCCGGCAGTCCCTCGGATGCTCCAAGCGCATGGCTTTCGCAAAGCTATCCTTCACCGACTCAAGGCACGAGTCATGAGATGTGAAACTCGCCACGGCTCCATGTGAGAATTACTAAGTCCTGCACGACTTCAACGCACATATCAAATCAACATATCAAACTAACTTAAACCCTTTTCCACACCATCAAAACCATATTACGGCAAGAGATTGCCCTAATAGGCAAGACCCAAATGACCAAGGCTAACAAGCCTCGAAGGGTCATTAGGAAGGTATCTAGGGAGGTTATCCCTAAAGAATACCTAGTAAACCCTAGGATCTCAAATAAGTTTTGGGTTCCTAAGAGCATAATTGATTCACGCTAGATGAGTTTAGGGTGTGCCAACCTTGATTGGAAAGGTAGTTAACCCAACCATGGTAAAGGTGGCGCTTTAGGTCATTTTCAAGGTTATGGTTACCTTGGGAATATGTTTTGATCTTATATCCTAAAAGATTCTAGGATGTCCCAATATACCTTGAAGATTATGAAAAATCAATTGAATTGGCACAATTTAGGTTTAGAGGTCATAGTGTGTCATTTTGGGTTTTTGGCACATTTGGGAGAAAAGTGATAATATGGCAAAATATATTTAATTATATCAAATGGAAATTAATATTAAAATTTAGGTATTATTATACCTATACATTTTATATGTCATGCTTTGATGGCCATATAATATGTCATGACATCATATATATTTTTAATCATTTAAAATGTCATGATCATGCTTAGGGTTAGGTTAAATGTCATGTATGCTTAAATTGTATCATATGTCATGACATTATGATCATTGCCTATGTTTACTTATGTTATCATTTATGCCATGATCATACTTCATGCATTTAAATTAATGAAAATTGATTCAAGGACTTTAGCATGACTTGAAGTCCCATGTATAAGGGAATTAAGTAGGGTTGCCTTAGAAAAATACATGAAACCCTAGATTAGGAGAACAAAACCCAGATCTCACATCACATTGACTTGTGTATATTTTTATATACCCTAGATATATGTGAGATGATAGGATATGAGTTAAGTTCAAGGTGTATAGTTTTTACATCTAGATGAACTTAAACTCATCTTATTGTATTGGTGGATCATTGGAAAAGCTTGTGTACAAGTCATGTACATTGAGCCCAAGGAATATGATCCAAAATAAGATTTTAAAAACATTTTAAAATCCTTTTAGAAAACCTTGGTGAAGTCTATCTTTTGATAGCAATCACCATTGATGAAGTTGATACAAAGTAGGGCCAAAACATTGAAAATTTCAATGGTTTGAACATTGTGTCAATTTCAATATTTTATGGGTAAAATATTTTTCTAACATTTTTCACCCATTGTATTGGTCATAAGTATTATACGTATGAATTTTCATGATTTTTCGATATACGTATAATTATTTATGAATTTCTAAAATTTATTTAATAATCAAATTCGTGAAATTTCATTATCACGATCGGCTTTTGGTAGCAATGATCGATGGACGACAATGACCGATCTCTGATAGAGTCGACTACCAGGTTGATTTAGGGAAAAACAAGGTTATTTTGCCCGTGTTCAGCTATAGCAAGGGTCCCTAACCACTCCTAACCCTAGGATATGCTTTGGGAAGCATTATAAAGGGTAAAAATCCATTGGATATGGATTAGGAGAGGTGTTAGGATGATGTATCAAATTTAAGGTGTGGAAGAATTCATGTTTGAACTTTGAACTTTATTTTTTTGATGTTTTAGAGTTCCTATTGGCTTAGGGACTTCCCAAGGACATTGTTGGTGCAATGGTCAAGGGGGAGCAAGCTTTTAGAGGGAGGTATCCATCATGGGATGATGGATGGTATTTTTCCTCATGAGGGGGAAAATGGAATTTTGAGATACCCAATTTGAAAATTGGGAGAGTGTAAAGGATTGTCTCTCTTGAGTGATATGAGACTTATCACTAGGAAGATGGTAGACATCCTAGGTATTTTTGGACCAAGGAGGAGATTGTAAGATCTCATTGGATATGAGACATTGTCCTCCTTGGAGAGTAAACCTTTTTTATGTTAGTCAAAAAGGGGGAGAATGTTTTAGGGGAGAATGTTATGAAGAGTGTTATCAATTGATGTTATCAATTGTCAATTCGGAGAATTGGGGAGAATGTTTGGGATTACCAATTTGGGATAATTGGTAAGGAGATTTGAGTTAGTGTTCTAACTCAAAGGTATGTGTTTTTGTCAAACATCAAATAGGGGGAGATTTTTGGTGCAATTGGCCCAGGTCACGATTGACCGGACTCAAGTTTGACTCGAGTGATATTTTGATGTTTGACATGGAAGTTTGACATCGATGTTTGACATTGATGTCTGATAATATTTTGGGGATATTGTTGACACAATCGACCCGAGTCATGATTGACCAGACTCGAGTTTGACTCGAGGGGGATTTTGATGGTTAACTAGAGTTTATCATGTCATGGAAAGTCCAAGTCTTGAGTACTTGGCATGAAAAGTCCAAGCATGAGTCGTGGCAGGGAAAAGTCCAAGCATGGGGCTTGGCATGGAAAGTCCAACATGGGTTTGCAAGGGAAAGTCCAAGCTTGAGTCTTGACATTTGAGAAGTCCAACATGCGTTGGCAAGTCAAAGTCCAAGCTTGAGTCTTGGCATTTGAGAAGTCCAAGGGGTTTGATATTAGCGGCGTAAAGTCCAAGTGGGAGTCTTGGTAGCATTAGTCTAATGGTTGGCGGCGTAAAGTCCAAGCGGAGTCTTGGCAGCGTAAGTCCAATGTGCCTTGGCGGTGTAGACACCGTTAGCATGACATAGGCGATGGAAGCACCTGAAGGCTAGCGTATGGATGAACAAGTCATGGATGACTTGGAGGGATCCGATAGGCGTGAGGCTGACGGAGGTGGCTAGAATGCTTAGGTCTAGGCTACGGGTGGTCTAGCAAGTATGGGGGCACCATACTTGGGTTAAACCTCATGTTTGAGGTTAAAATCTCATGTTTGAGGTGTGCTAGTCGACTGGTGCCATATGGAAGTCGATTGGTGTCAGTCAACTAGGATTTGACTACGGGAAGTACCCCAGCATTCGACTGCCAGAGGTGGGTAGTCGACTGCTGGGTCGAGCAGTCGACTAATCAAGGTGATATGTCGATTGATGCTCGATATTTTGGGCACAGAATAGAGTCTGACTGGACTGCTGGGGTTAGCAGTCGAGTGAAGGCTCGATCAGTTGACTGATGGACATGATCAGTCGAATGATGTCCTATGCGTTAGATTTTTCCAGCGTGTATTACACCATTGTCTCACAACAATAGTGTCATCAGTCGACTGATGGTCTTGACCAGTCGATTGATCGGCGATTTTCAGCCCAGGTAGTAGCTTTAAAGGGAGCTCGTGGAGGAGGAAATCATTAGCGTTTCTTGAAGTGTTTTGGGGCGATTTGCTACTGAAAATCAGGGTCTCCAAGTGCAATTCAAGCAACCACAAAGCAAGCAATCCAAGAGCAATTGTAAAGTGTTGTTTTCTTTACTTGTTGTGTATTTCATTTGTATATTGCTTGTATTTATCTCTTACTATTGTAAGATCACTTGTACGAGGTTTCTCTGCCTCCGACTTGTGTCGAGAAAGAGTGTTTATTAGTGGTGTGTGATTGGCATCACTAGAGCTCTTTAGAGTTCGATCCGTGGAGTAGGAACCGTTCGGTTTCGAACCACGTTATATGATTTTGTTATTGTGTGCTTGTATTATTATTGCTTTATTTCCACTGCGCTAACGAAGATTTGTAGACAAGCACGCAACGAAGTCCATCACGCAACGAATCGACGCTATTCACCCTCCCCCCCTCTAGTTGTCAACATTTCCTCTACAATTGGTATCAGAGCTGGGAGCTCTTCTACTAACTGCTGGGAGCAAAGACTCTAGAGGTAAAGATGGAGAGATTGGGTGACGACATCAACGTTCCGCCTTCCTTTGACCAAGAAGATTTCGCATATTGAAAATATAGAATGATGCATTTTCTAATGTGTGACTTTGACAATTGGATTAGTGTCTTAGTAGGTTTTGACACTCCAAAAGACGAAGAAGGAAGAAAAATCAAGAAGAAGAATTTGAGCCAAGAACAACTTCGATACTATAACATCAACAATAAGGTAATGGGTATTTTGGGGGAGAATGTTATGGAGAGTGTTATCAATTGATGTTATCAATTGTCAATTCAGAAAATTGGGGAGAATGTTTGGGATTACCAATTTGGGATAATTGGTAAGGAGATTTGAGTTAGTGTTCTAACTCAAAGGTATATGTTTTTGTCAAACATCAAAAAGGGGGAGATTGTTAGTGCAATCGCCCCAGGTCACGATTGACCAGACTCGAGTGATATTTTGATGTTTGACATGAAAGTTTGACATCGATGTTTGATATTGATGTCTGATAATGTTTTGGGGAGATTGTTGGCACAATTGACCCGGGTCATGATTGATCGGACTCGAGTTTGACTCGACGGGGATTTTGATGGTTAACTGGAGTTTACCATGTCATAGAAAGTCCAAGTCTTGTGTACTTGGCATGTAAAGTCCAAGCATGGGTCTTGGCAGGGAAAAGTCCAAGCATGGGTCTTGGCATGGAAAGTCCAACATGGGTTGGCAAGAAAGAGTCCAAGCTTGAGTCTTGGCATTTGAGAAGTCCAACATGGGTTGGCAAGGGAAAGTCCAATCTTGAGTCTTGGCATTTGAGAAGTCCAAGGGGTTTGATTTTGGCGGCGTAAAGTCCAAGCAGGAGTCTTGGCAGCATAAGTCCAATGGTTGGTGGCGTAAAGTTCAAGCGGAGTCTTGGCAGCACAAGTCCAATGTACCTTGGCAGTGTAGACACCGTTAGTATGACATAGCCGAAGGAAGCACCTGAAGGCTAGCATATGAATGAACAAGTCATGGATGACTTGGAGGGATCCGATAGGCGTGAGCCTGACGGAGGTGGCTAGAAGGCAAGTATGGGGGCACCATACTTGGGTTAAACCTCATGTTTGAGGTTAAAATCTCATGTTTAAGGTGTGTCAGTCGACTGGTGTCATATGGAAATCAACTAGTGTGAGTCAACTAGGGTTTGACTACGGGAAGTGTCTTAACAGTCGACTGCCAGAGGTGGGTAGTGAACTGCTGGCTTGAGTAGTGGACTGATCAAGGTGATCAGTCGACTGATGCTCGATATTTTAGGCACAGAAGGGAGTCTAACTCGACTGTTGGGGTTAGCAGTCGAGTGAAGGCTCGATCAGTCGACTGATGGACATGATCAGTCGACTGATGTCCTATTCGTTGGATTTTTTTCAGCATGGATTACACCGTTGTCTCACAGCAACAGTGTCATCAGTCGACTGATGGTCCCGACCAGTCGATTGATCAGAGATTTCCAGCCCAAGTAGCAGCTTTAAAGGGAGTTCATGGAGGAGGAAATCATTAGCATTTCTTGAGGTATTTTGGGGCAATTTTTTGCAGCAAATCAGGGTCTCCAAGTGCAATTCAAGCAACCACAAAGCAAGCAATCCAAGAGCAATTATAATGTGTTGTTTTCTTTACTTGTTGTGTATTTCATTTGTATATTGCTTGTATTTATCTCTTTCTATTATAAGATCACTAGTACGAGATTTCTTCGCCTCCGACTTATGTCGAGAAGGAGTGTTTATTAGTGGTGTGTGATTGGCATCGCTAGAGCGCTTTAGAGCTCGATCCGTGAAGTAGGAACCGTTCGGTTCCGAACCATGTTATATGATTGTGTTATTGTGTGCTTGTATTGTTATTGCTTTATTTCCGTTGCGCTAACGAAGATTTGTAGACAAGCACGCAACGAATCGACGCTATTCACCCCCCTCTAGCGGTCAACATTTCTTCTACAATTGGTATCAGAGTTGGGAGCTCTTCTACGGACTAACCGCTGGAAGTAAAGACGCTAGAGGGAAAGATGGAGAGATTGGGTAACGACATCAATGTTCCACCTTCCTTCGACTGCGAAGATCTCGCGTATTGGAAAGGTAGAATGATGCATTTTCTAATGTGTGACTTTGACAATTTGATTAGTGTCTTAGTAGGTTTTGACACTCCAAAAGATGAAGAAGGAAGAAAAATAAAGAAGAAGAATTGGAGCTAAGAACAACTCCGATACTATAACATCAACAATAAGGTAATGGGTATTTTGGGGGAGAATGTTATGGAGAGTGTTATCAATTGATGTTATCAATTGTCAATTCGAAGAATTGGGGAGATTGTTTGGGATTACCAATTTGGGATAATTGGTAAGGAGATTTGAGTTAGTGTTCTAACTCAAAGGTATGTGTTTTTGTCAAACATTAAAAAGAGGGAGATTGTTGGTGCAATCGGCCCAGGTCACGATTGACCGGAATTGAGTTTGACTCGAGTGATGTTTTGATGTTTGACATGGAAGTTTGACATCGTTGTTTGATATTGATGTCTGATAATATTTTAGGGAGATTGTTGGCACAATCGACCCGGGTCATGATTGACCGGACTCGAGTTTGACTCGAGGGGGATTTTTGATGGTTGACTGGAGTTGACCATGTCATGGAAAGTCCAAGTCTTGAGTACTTTGTATGTAAAGTCCAAGCATGGGTCTTGGCAGGGAAAAGTCCAAGCATGGGTCTTGGTATGGAAAGTCCAACATGGGTTAGCAAGGGAAAGTCCAAGCTTGAGTCTTGGCATTTGAGAAGTCCAACATGAGTTGGCAAGGGAAAGTCCAAGCTTGAGTCTTGGCATTTGAGAAGTCCAAGGGGTTTGATATTGGCGGTGTAAAGTCCAAGTGGGAGTCTTGGCAGCATAAGTCCAATGGTTGGCGACGTAAAGTCCAAGCGGAGTCTTGGCAGCGTAAGTCCAATGTGCCTTGGCGGTGTAGACCCTGTTAGCATGACATAGCCGATGGAAGCACCTAAAGGCTACCGTATGGATGAACAAGTCATGGATGACTTGGAGGGATTCGATAGGCGCGAGGCTAACGGAGGTGGCTAGAAGGCTTAGGTCTAGGCTACGAGTGGTCTAGCAAGTATGGGGGTACTATACTTGGGTTAAACCTCATGTTTGAGGTTAAAACCTCATGTTTGAGGTGTTCCAGTCGATCGGTGTCATATGACACTCGACTGGTGTGAGTCAACTAGGGTTTGACTACGAGAAGTGTCCCAGCAGTCGACTGTTGGCTCGAGCAGTCGACTGATCAAAGTGATCAGTCGACTGATGCTTGATATTTTGGGCACAGAATGGAGTATGACTCGACTTCTAGGGTTAGCAGTTGAGTGAAGGCTCGATCTATCGACTGATGTACATGATCAGTCGACTGATGTCCTATCCGTCGGATTTTTCCAGCGTGGATTACACCATTGTCTCAGAGCAACAGTGTCATTAGTTGACAGATGGTCCCGACTAATCGACTGATCGGCGATTTCCAACCCAGGTAGTAACTTTAAAGGGAGCTCATGGAGGAGGAAATCATTAGCGTTTCTTGAGGTGTTTTGGGGTGATTTGCTGCTGCAAATCAAGGTCTCCAAGTGCAATTCAAGCAACCACAAAGCAAGCAATCCAAGATCAATTGAAAAGTGTTATTTTCTTTACTTGTTTTGTATTTCATTTGTATATTTCTTTTATTTATCTCTTACTGTTGTAAGATCACTTGTACGAGGTTTCTCTGCCTCCAACTTGTGTCGAGAAGGAGTGTTTTATTAGTGGTGTGTGATTGGCATCGCTAGAGCTCTTTAGAGCTCGATCCGTGGAGTAGGAACCGTTCGGTTCCGAACCACATTACATAGTTGTGTTTGCGTATTTGTCTATTTCATTATTGCTTTATTATTATTCCACTGCGCGCTAATGAAAATTGTAGACGAATACGAACGAATTTCATCAACGTACTAGCACGCCCTCGCTCATTTCCTCTATGGCCAACATTTTCTCCTTGTCACCATCTGTTTCTATCGTGAAGGTATATTTTATATTTCAACATTTTTATCTTTATCGTGAATTAATATATATAATGTTTGATTTTATATATTTTTTAATGTAAAAATTTATTATAAGTTTGATATGTTCTAGTTTGTAATTCAATATAATACCCAAAATAAATAAGTACTAAAAGAAATTATTTTTAAGTATAAATTGATTGTTCAATCAATATCGATTATAAATGATGAGAATATAATTATTCCTTGATATAAATTTAGGAACAGAAAAAATGGAGAGAGAAAGAAGTTGGATGTTTAAAAACAACTTACTAGAATGTCAGAATTTAACTGATGAATTTATTATTGGGCTGGAATAATTTTTGAATTTTGTTACTAGTAATGTTGAGTTTATAGATAGGAATAAATTAAAGTGTCTGTGCAAATAGTGTCACAATGGTAATTTTTTTCAATGTGATAAAGTTCGAGAACATCTTTGTAGATTTGGTTTTACTCCAAATTATTATAATTGGGCATGTCATGGTGAATGTTCATATCCGATGAAGAGGCTAAATGAAACATACAAAGGACAGTTAGTGGAGATCAAAGATATTATGATCAATTCAATCCATATTAGAGGATGATTGATGATGCAGTTGGTCATAATTTGAATACCTAATTGAACGCTGCAAGTTCTAGTTATCCTCAAATATTTGAACACATGTATACCAATTATTCATCACTATTAGAGGAGGTAGAAATAACAATATTCATGAAAATGTAAACAATGAATTATATCTCAAATTTCAAGAAGTGTTGAAAGCTGCAGATGAACTTGTATGGTCTGGTTGTGATAGTCACACCAAATTATCTATAACCGCAAGATTGTTGAATGTTAAAGCTGAACATAATGTGTCTAAAGATTGTTTTAATGATTTCGTTCAAGTTATTGGAGAAGTACTATCGCGTGATAATATAATGCCTAATGATTTTTAC